>CM061464.1:16595000-21595000 GCA_030770085.1 Oryza coarctata | reverse complement strand
GTCGACGCACCGCTCGGCGCCGGGCGCCGGCTCCGCCAGGTCGGCGAACGTGATCATCGGCACGCACCAACAGCAGCAAACCGGCTCCGATCTCGCAGTGGTAGTGGTGTGGCGTGGTGCGATTGCGAGTCGTGGAGGGAGGAGGCGAAGACTTGAGTTTGGTGGTGGTGGCTTTGGCTGTCTGGCTGCCGTTCCCACGGTAACACGCATGGCGACCCGCGCCCGTTGGGCGACTTATAAGCGGCCGTTCGGCGAGGGAGCGAGCGAGGAGCGACACGCAACCGCGCAACGCAAGTCGCAATGGATGACACGGATGGTGCGTGCCGATTCGCGTAGTAGTGGAAGTGGAGGGGGAGGGAACCACGCGTGGAGGACCGTGAACTGCCAAGCCTGTGTGACTTCCAGTGTGCGTTACTACCAGTGGTACTGTGCTACTTGCCCGATGCTATGGGGTTTGGTCGATGCAGTAAACATGTGACTGTGACGAGCCGGATACTGTTGCCGGCTTTGTCCGGGCAACAGCCCGCGAAATGTCCGGCTCCTCTCCTAGCATTGATTTTCACTAATTCAGGAACGTAATTCAAAGTCTCGTTGCTATACTTATTCTCCAACGAGATATGAAAATGATGTCCTCTGATCATGGGCAGACCACAATACCGTGCATCATTCATGTATGTTCATCAACAGTTTATATCCTTAATCAGCGTCAGATGATATCCTTGATTGTTCATGTAAGTTCTTTCTAAACTCTAAAAAGTTCTTTGCTGCCGGCGATGAACAGCTAAAGATAAGAGTTTGTGGTGGTGATCGTGCCAAGATTCTTCTGTGTATTGTTAAATATATAATGTAGTGTCAGTAATGATATACTAAAGTGAAATTACCATATGCCATAGAGTTGTCCATCTATGTAATATCATGAAGGTTAGAGTTTATTCGTAGGAAGAGTGACACTGTGTTAGGGTTAGTTAAGGTCGAATAGGGAGGAAAAATAAAGCCATTCCCCGCCATTTACAAAGATAACTGGACATTTAATTTTCAAAGAACACAGACTTTCAGCATAAGCTTTAGACTTGAAATAAAAAACATCATTTTATATAAACATTTATATTTCAAACCCAAATGTTTCATCCTAAATTGTTTTAAACATTCAACCTAAAATTTTGACCAGTTGTACATGGACTCGAAAGACTTCCACCGAGGTGACTAGGAGTGTATCAAATGTTGGAGTAGATGATATCCTACGTCTATGAGAATTTGTATGATGCAAATTAATAAATTGAGAAAATGCTCACAATATAACATATGAAAATAAACAGGAAGTATAAATATTAAATCTATCGGATCAACTTCTTGATGAAGCAGCCTCGCGCATATACTCATTTATAGAAATAATTATTGTTAATGGATTGTAAATATATATTCATATAAACTGATTAGGATTTACATCGCTGACCTACGCAACGCCAACCAAGAGGGGCGTGACAAAGCAAGGTTAGTGATTGAGGCCGGCAATTTAGGCCTGGGCGTCTGAGTAGAGAGAGAGGATATCGCTGGGAGGCAGGTTTTCATGTTGTTTCTGCTCATGGATGTCAGGTTGATCATTAAATTGACATGTAACGTGTGAACATACTTGTGCATATGTGTGAGGTTAGGTTTTCAGCTTCTATCTAAAATCAAGAGACGGTAACATTTCTATCTTATGTCTGTAATTTGCATCTTTGCACGTTTACACAACATGATGTTAATCTCGCACTACAAAAAGGCGACTTTGTATTCCGTTAAAGGTTTATTTTATCTCTTACATACTGTACTTATTGTTTCACTGTCATATTGGATTAGAATCACCTTCATAGTGAGAAAGCTATGTGATTCTTTGTAAACTTTATATAAGGAACTGATTCTAAAGAACAATTAGCATTTTAGGTATGGAATGTATTTATTGTTACTATGTTACTAATAAAAAAACTTGTAATAATACTTTTATATTATCATAGAGTAATTTCTTATTAGAAATACTATAGGATGGGTTTTTGTTTAGACGGGATAACGAAGGAATATTTATCCAGTGCCCCACACCATCTATTCAGCGATCTTATCCTTTCTTCTCTCTTCTCTCTCTGACTACCACCCTCATCGGCTTGAACCTAAGAGCACATAGGCAATGGCGGCTAGCCGGCCACACAGGTGGCACATCATGCAAGGCCATCGCCGACCATGGCATCAGCGTCTGTGCATCAGCTGAGGCTACGTCGGTCTAGAATACGTAGAAGAATCTGGTACCTCCGGTCATCGAAATCAAAGGAGAAAATGGCGTGAGCCTATGGCAGATGTTGAGGTGGCTAGGGTTGCAACATCAATAGGTAGGGATGGAGGACTGTAGGACCAAGATTAGTAGGTTTGACCTCCACGACGATGGTGTCCTCTTCTTTGATAATTTCAGAGTCATGGCACTTATGGCTTTTCTAGAATTGATTTTTTAGCTGGCTTTTCTTGATCTCTCTTGATATACTAATGATTTCATTCATATCCTAATAATATTGTAGTGGTATCATGATACTCTATTTATCACACTGGTTATATTATGATACTGGCATAAGGCCTGATACCCAAGTACCAAGTCCAGTACTTATTATTATTAAACTTGGTATCTATAGGTATCAGATTTGGTATCTAGATATTGGGTTTGGTACCAATAGGTATCATACTTCGTATAGGATATCAAGTCTAGTACATAGTGAAGTCAACATGATGTCATCACATAAAGTATCTTGGTAATCCAATGGGATCTCGTCTGCTAGTCTCTCTCATCCCTTACTCAATTTTCTTAGTATTTATTAATTGTCAGCCCAAACAATGTATGGTCAATTGTTCATGATGTTATAAATATTAAATTTTATAATATGTTGGCTATTTTCCAAATCATAGTGGCTTAAATTGAAAGAAGATTCCCATTAATTTTGAATTTTGAAATTAAATGAATAAAATACTAAATTGAGAGTCCAGGTACAACTTATATTTATTAATTATAAATTTCATAAATGTTAAATTTTAGAAGAAAATTAAAAATATCATAGTGTATGGTAGTGAAAACTAAAGGATCATGATATTTCTAGCAAATATGTTTTGTTTAACATAAACATATTACTTAAAATTATTTGTGTGGCTAGATTTGTTTTAAAAGTTTTAGTGTCTAATAATATTACTTAAAATTATAATAACTATTTATATATTTGTAAGTTGATAATGTGTATTTCCATCTATTCACACAATCATACACTAACAAAAATTCTCTTGTTCGGCCAACAATGATAAGTTTGCCTATCTTGCTCAATCTCACTTATTTGCTCACTCCCTATAATATTCAAGGGTGAGTGAGAGCCAACATATGGTCTGCTTGTTCACAAAAAAAATCCTTGTGCTATACCAAATATTAGATAGTTCATTTACAAATTTGACATCCCATTAGTTTTTTTTCTTAAGAGCTCATGAAGGTTTTCAAGATATAAGAAAGCATTGTTGATTTCATATCATAAAGTTAAAAACATTGGAATCAAATCTCTAAGCATGTTTCTCTACCACTTAAATCAAAATCAAACATATTATCCATAACCCTGTTTCATATTAGATGAGCTCATGGCACGCATGTGTGTGTATATATATGACTAATTAGTTTCTAGCCTTTTGCATTCCTTTGTCACCAGTAACACTGGCCCCTATTTGTCTCCATTTCTCTCCCCTTTCCCTACTCTTCTCTCTTGTCACCCCTTCAACAAAGTGGTAAGAAGATAATATTGCTCTATAATTTGTTTGTATACACATAAGATATATAATTATAGTTTTTATTCAAATTCCAATTATTTGTGTACAATGTCGACTTTCCATATTTCTGTTTTATATGGTTTTCCACCATTCTTGAAGGAGTTAATTTGTAGTGTTCAAAATTTGTCAAAAAACAGTGAGTTGATTTGTAGCCCTTTACCTCAAGGTAAAATATTAAATGTGTATTGACCCTTCAATTTCCTGTATTTTTCCGCCTGACAATACAAATATCTATTAATTGCTAACACTTATCAACTCTTTTTGATAGAGGTAGTATTTGTAATAGAACTTTTCTATTTTTACTATTTATTATTTTAAATTCAAGTGGTGTATGGAATCAACCAAAAATATCTCTTTTTTTTCTCTAATTAATATGATAATTTTAGACCTTCAGAGAAAACTTGGTGTCTTTTGAAGCTCTCTTTATAATCATGATGATGAATTCCAGTCCACCATCCATCCATGCATCGCAATAGCGTTCCATTGCTTTGTCACGCTTGTAGTATCTCCAAGTTGTCATTATGCACACATTATAAGCTATAATAGACATGCAGATTGTATGAGTTTAATTTGAAAAGAGGTAGATAATTCTATTTAATTAGAAAAACAATATTCATCTTCCATATTGGTTTTTAGTTTATATTTCAAATCATAACATCGAGATATTTGAAATTCTCATGACTATTCAACATGGGCACAATTAATATTTTTTCAGCTCTAATTTTCTTAGGGATTTAGGTATTTATTGTGGAACTTACTTTGAAACAAAATGGTGTTGATTTTCATTTATTTTTAGTCAAGCTAAAATTATTCTTCGATATTATTTCACATGGATCCTTTTTAAAAAATTGTTATAATTTTTATTTTTAATTTTATTTTGAATATAATCTTACCAATAAATATTATCAAGGATACATATTTATATATTTATTATATTTATTATAGATTATTCTAAAATTTTGTTACTCCATCCATTGCTTTCATATGGTATTTCCTCAATTGATTTTTTTTCAAACATAAATTTTTAGTGATTTAGGTATTTTGCTGTGGAATTTGCTTTGAAAAGAAATACTTTTTATTTTATTTTAATTTTAGAAGCTAAAAATTTTCTTAGATATTAGTGCACACGATTTTTTAAATATTTTTTGTGTTCACATTTTTGTTTATTATTTTATTTTTAACAGATGACTCCTAATAAATAATTGTTTTGAATTGTTACTTTGTCCCTTTTAAATATAGTAGATATTATTTTCACCCACATGTGGACGTAGATAACCCTAATTACCAATTTCAACATTATATGTAGCCTGCCTAACTACTAATCACAGTAAAGTAAAGGCTTTTGTTAATTTTTAGTACTTGTTGCTTTCTATTCGAACTCGTTATTTCAGTTAATCTATGCAGCTTGATCGACTTGTTGCTATGGATTCTCGTCACTACCCGTCACTAGCTAATGTGCATAGCTTAATTCATACAAATTTCACTCTATCCGTCCCCCAAAAATTAGCTTTTATTAATGAGTCTGGATATGTCTACGGAGGGTGTAGATGGTTAATTAGGACAATCAGAGCAGAACTCGGTTTAGTCGAAATTATGGGCACTTTCCTATTATGGTCAATATGTGCTGCTTAATTATATTCAAAATTCAATTCTTTTCTAACTTTACGGACAAGGACATACTTTTTTTCTTTTTCTCACATGGATAACAATTAAATTTTCTATTCTAGATGGCGTAAGTAAGATATTCTAGGACTACAGTACCTCATATATCAATGACCAATTCAAAACAATAATATATTCAAATTGGAAAGAAGACAAGTTTGTAGATTCATTTAAATCTCAACTTTTATAATATGGGTGCACCAAGATGCAATGGTGTAGATTTTTTTCGTAATTTCTAGGCTTCAAAACAAAGTGATATCTATTTTCAAGCTTATCTTAATAATATAATGTATAGATATGTTTTTTAATTCCGTATTATAGTTAATCTCGTGATGTATTGTAGACGGACACTTATCTCAATATTCCTTAATTTTTATTCCATTTGTCATTTTTATAAATTGTATTTTCTTATGGACTCCATTTTTTCTTTTACCTTTCAATGTTATTTTATATGTATTATTGTTATAATTTTTTAAAATTTTACATTAGGATATTTAAAGATTGTATTTTCTATAGACACCTTTTGGTATATCGTATTTACTTATTTATGATATTTTTATTCCAAATTTTCATGATTTCTTAAAGTTTGTTTGGGGTTAGTATTGAAATCCAAGTTCAGAATTTATGTCATTTTTATTCCAAATTTTAATTAGTCGTTCTTTGGATATTTATACATTGTATTTGTTATAGGCTCTTCTTCACACATAGTCTTTAATTATTTAATTTTTAATATATTTTTAGTCCTTTCTTATTTGATTTTTTAATTTTTTTTCAATTTCAATGTTCTTTTTTAAAGTTTATTTGGATTTCATATTTTTTAAAAAATCCAATTTTAGAATTTATTTTATTTTTTATTCTAAATTTTAATTAATATCATGTTGTGTTCTAGGTAGACTCTTCTTTCAATATTTTTTTTTATTTCTGAAGTTTAGTTATTTCTAAATTGTATTCGTACTTAAAATCTTTTTTTATGATTAATGTAGGAATTTCTAGCATCTTGACCCTGGAGTGAGTGTTTATTATATTTTTATTTGAAAGTTTATTAATTTTTTAAGTTTATTTGGAATTCGCATTGAAATATAATCTTAGAATTTATTTTATTTTTATTACAATTTTTTGTTAATTTTTTGTTGTATTATAGACAGACTATTCTTTCAATATTTCTTTTTTTTATTTTGAATTTCAATTATTTCTAATTAAATTTTCTGCTTAAACTCTTTTTTTATTTTTCTACGATTTGTGTTATAATTTCTAAACTTTAGAATATCTCTTTTCAAGTTGTCTTGATAATATATTAGATTCTTAGTACAATCTACGGCTGTGAGAACTACCTAGCCAACATATATATCTTTCTGGGTAATATAAAAACAATGGTGGCTCCATGTCCATGCTCTGGGGTGAGCTGATCCAACAACTATTTTAAAAAGACTTATATAAATCTTGATTTTTATGTACAATTACAAAAATATAGAGAAATGACCTCACTTAAAGGCAAACTATCTGATGAATGTAAATGATTTTTTTAGAGTGCAGATATATAGATTTCCTTGGAGAAGAGAAAAGTCTTTTTTTACTCAAGGCATTTTCATTGCTCTGTTTTCACGATCACGAGCTTGATTGAAGGGGCCTAAAAATTGATAAAGTATGACGGGTTGAAGCAGTCTTGGTTCAGTTTTACAATAATAAATCTAACACAACCAAACACAGTAGTTAAAATGATCTTTTAGAAATCCATAAGAAATGGACTATGTGTATACGATAACATTTAATTTTGGAACGTCATTTCATGTAGTCTCCGGCCGGGCGTGTGCATGCACGCATCGAGAGTGACCATTTGGGGGTTTCGATTGATCAACACTCTAATTAGTTGATACGCCGATGGTGAGGTTAGGATGAGTCATAATTAACCAAGAGACGTGGTAGAGGACATATTTATGTCAGCATATAAACTCTTCAATTATCATATGTTGTGTTCCCATAACCTTCTGAACTATTTCTCAGCCTCTGTTTTTTATGTGCTTAATTGGCCATTAAGGAATGACCAGCTAGGTTTAGTCCACAAGTTATCGCATAAGTTGCATCTGTATAAGTTTGCGCCCAATATGTTAGCTGCTTCGTCGGTCGCGTGGTGGTTGACCGGCAAAAGTACTTAAGATTTATGTTAGAACTTTGTTCTCCAGGGAGAGTAAGGGAGAGACAGAGCTGTTGCTTTTACGTGCTTGGAGACGTTTACTTTGCTTTGCCGCTGAAAACTGTTGAAGACGCATTCCATTTCGGGCTACACGAATGCTGCTGCAGTACAGTAGTTTAGTTAAGACGTTGCATCTCTCAGTTCACACAGTAACATGGTACGTTAATGACGACAAGACGATGTAGTACCCGAGTTTAGCATGCACGAGTATGACGCTGCATTGTCTGTAGTCTGTAGAGCTATGCAACAAACTCTTCTGATTTTTTTTCATAAGAAAACTCTGATCCTGTGAAAATTAAAGCATAGCAATACTGAAAAAAGAAGAAGCAATTGTCAGAAACCTCTGCCGTCTACTGGAAACCGTTCGCTGACTTGATTTGCTATCTGCCTTTGACAATCCAGACAGGTCAAATTACCATCTTGAAGTTTCCCTTGGACAACAGCCTGGGTTAATTTAGCTAGCGCTCTCTAGCAAGCAACTTTGCTCGTTCCGAGGCGTATTGATTTGGCGTCACATTTCCCTTGCCAAGAGCTAGCGAAACAACAGGCAACGACACGGCGAGAAAAGCTCCCCGAAGCACAAACCACGCATGCGGTGGCAGGTCAACTCCTTCACCCCGTAACGGCGCCGTCGGCAACGGAGAAGCGACTCACGTACGTGCGCCGCTCCTCGCCTCACGGCGGGTCACGGGTCGCGGGGCGAGGGGCGGGGCCCTCTGGACAGCAACCGGACAACCCGGCCAGGTCGCACAGTAGAGAACAGTAGGGCGTCGACGTCGCTGACGTGGCGGCGGGGTCAGGAGCGCGCCCTGTGCCTCGTCACGCGCGCGAGGTGGGATTTTTGTCGCGGGCGATGCGTGCCCGTGCCATCGGCGTCGCCGGGCCCACCCCTCCTCGTCGCCCTGCCCGCCCCAGTTGTGGGGTACAGGTGTACACGCCTAACAGCGGAGTAGTGGCGTTCCCTGTTCGCAAATTCCAGAGAAGGGGAGCGCACCACAAATTTCACGCCTCGCATCGGCAAAACATGTGTGTGTTTTTTTTATCTTCAAGTAAAGCATATGCTCTTGGAACCGGTCATTGGGCTAGCTGCTACGTACAAACACGATATTGTACGTCGCCATATCTCTCTGGGTAGAGTATTAAACAGTTGTTCATGTGAAAGGGACATAACCTAGCTAACTAAGCGCAAGATGCCAACAAGATCACTACCCATTCGCGTACGTCTTGATTAATTCGAGAGGGCTTTAGAAAACCACTCCAACTGCCTCATGTGGGGAGGTAAAAAGAAACAGAAGTGGATAAACAAAAACCATTGGCTCTCCACTTTGTTTAATGATCATAGGCTCCATCTTGCCCCTGATGTTTGTTAGTTGGCACTTCGCTCTCCACTTCCTCTCTTTTTCTCTCCTTTTCTTTCTCTGGTACCATTCACACACGTTGTGCTTGTAACAATTTCTCAAGACAAGGGGCGGATCAGCTTTCAGCTGAGGCTAGATTAAAAGGCACAGAGCATCTGTCAGATTGGCACTTTGGCAACGCTGTGGATTCGGACAGGCGAGTTTGCAGGGCCTTTTTTTTTCCAGCCAGTGCAAGGGGGCACATCCGCCTCAGTATACAGTTCAATTCTGTTTCCAATGCCTGGCTACATTTTCCTGCCCCTTGCTTGGCCTTAGCCTGCACTGCACCCTCTTCCACTTTGTAATCTTGCGCCTACATACAGTGCCCAGTGCGTCATTACCACAACAGTTCGTAGCAAATGGTCGCGCATGGCACAGCTGCAGTTCATGGTGAGGGTTTGATGTTAATGGTGATATCAACACAATTATCCCTGACAAATCTGTGGAGTCACATTTCCTGCCAAAGACTAACATGTTTCGCGTGAAGAGTAAGAGGTAAATATTATTAGCATGTTGTAATCTTGAATGAACGTGTGTGTGACAGTCTGACCGACGGTGTCGATGAAACTTCAAGGAAGATGAGACAGGTGTAGCGGGCGACGGAAGTGAAGAAGGAACAGGCTAACATGGACATGAGTCCGTCTTCCTCTACCCGCCATGAACCACGGAGCAAAGACCGCCGCATCGGGATCACCCACGCCCCAGAAATAATGTAATTAACGTGCGAGTCGCCTCGTCCATCGTCCCCGATCAGTTCGACCGAGCACCAAAAGTTTGACTTGCAGAAACCCAGGCGAGCTAATAATAGCTTAGCTAGCCACAGCATGCAACAGATGTGGCAAGAATACAGAGAGAAAAAACAATTCACCACCAGCAGAGTGATCCAACGAGAGACTCATGCGCCATGACGATTGAGCGAACCCGACGACCCGATCGATTTTGATATTGGGATCGTTTGAGGTGGACGACGAGAGTACAGAGAGGGAGCTTATGATATGGGAGTACGAGAACCGCAAGAGGGGTTAATTGCTGTGGTGGATCATGTCGGCCTCGGAAACAAAGATTCCCGGGGGTTTGCAGAGCGTGGAAACGTGTATGCCGCCTGTCCCGAGCGTCCCCCCCCCCCGGCACGAGGCCGCCCCGTCGCCGGCTCGCCGGTTGCGCCCCACATGCCCGCGCGCGCTCGCTCGCCAGCCAGCCGCGGGATCCGAGCATGCGATCAATGCGAGGCGCGCGAGCGTTCGTTCGATCGGCGCTGCTGCCGTGGACTGGTTAGCTAGCTGTGGGGGAATCGATCGAGGCCGTTAAGGAGGACGTTATGCGATGGAGCAGGAGGGGGGTAAAGCTACTATAGTGATTTTATTTTAGCTTTCATTAGCGAGTTTTTTAAACTACTAAAATTTACTTTAAAACATTAAATAAATCTATTTTTTAAATTTATAATAATTAAAATTTAATTAATGATATGATAATAATTTTCTCGTTTTACGTGTGACTTGATTTTCGTTGAAATGCAGTCTCCAACGTGGCCTAATACAGTAATACTAAGGTCTTGGGGATTGGTGCACATGGTGATGTAGGCGTGTGCTTCGGCACAGGTCAATTTTGCAAGAGAGAGTTGTAGTGTAGTAACAGGTAAGAGACCAGCGCCACGATGAGTTTCCTGAGTAGCATGAAAACGCCATGTGCTTTTTTATTGGGATGTTGTGTGCAGCCACATCCACATGCATCCTACTTACGCTAGCTGTCTGTCCATGTACGTGTGCACAGTGAAGTACTGCTACCTGTATGTCTTCAACTTCCCGTGTCAGTTCTGAAAAAAAACTTGTGTCCCAGCTTAGCAACAGTCTACTGCTTTTATATTCTGGAGGTCTGGGTCTTGGGATCGCACTCTAATGGTGTTTTTCTGGCCTAATAACACCCAACCTCCGTGGGACAAACCGGCCCGATAGGATAAAAGTCTTATAACTGGACCTAATTATAGTACTACGCGGTATGACCGTTTGGTTAGAGCTTCTTGTGGGCCTGTGCCTCCGTGGTGGCAAGTTCACCTCCTCACCCTTCAGGCTGGGCCGAAGCAAGAAAAAACCCACACCGAACCAGTAACCACCAATTTTTTTGGGGCTGCTTTCTGTAGCGACTCTGACGGAATCACGCGTGATCCCGCGTCAGCGACAGGTACATACAACTAGTGTATATATATATTTCCTTCTGCCGCTTCTACAAAGCGAAAGAAATCGACAAAGGGAAAGGAACGGGTTCCCCGGCCATTCAGAATTTCAAATACAACGGGTAGTGCCGGTGCTACACAGCTAAAGCTGGGCTAAGGCTGACACAAATGAGACGAGTATATTCAACAGTCGTGGGTCAGGCCGTTCTCCTTCTTGGTGTCACCGTTGACGTCTTTGGTCGCCAGGAGCGGCTCCACTTCCTTCTCTGGCATCTACAGAGAGCATCAAACGCATATCAAGTCTGAATCAAACCGGCAGTAATTCTTCAGAAAGCTGATCATGATGCGACGGTTGATGGAATCAAACCTGGGACACGGGAAGTGGGTCGCCTGCCGACTTCTTCTTGCTCTCCCGGACCGAGAAGTAGGAGTAGAGCGCCATCCCGAACATGGCGACGAGGATGCCCAGTATGTTCCTCATGGTGAAGGGATCATGCAGCAGGGTGTAGCCGAACGACAGGACCAGGCATGTCTTGAGGTGGCCCAGGACCTGGTACGTCACCGGCGACGTTGTCCCGATCACAAGGAACGTGCTGAAGTTCACGGACACCGCGATCAAGCAGGACAGAACGATGAAACCCTGCAAAGAAAAATGTTCGTGATCGGGACAGATTTTTTGGATGTAGTATTAGTACTTTGCAGGAAACGACAGGATGTAGGAATGTTGGTACAGATTAGCCTTGCTGAGAGCGTACCACAACTGGAGCAGTGTATTTGTGGGCGAAGACGCTGTGGTTGGTGAGGAGCTGATCCACGTAGGGGCCGGTTGCAAACAGGATCGCCGCTTGGTAAGGCGCGGATTGGTACAGAAGCTGTGTTGAAGAGACCTTTAACCTCTTCTGTATTGTGTTGGTGAGCTTCGTTCAAATTTAACGCGTTAAGGATAAATGCTAGCAATAATAGAATTCATTTGGTTGCTAAAATAGCAAAATAAGAAGCATGGATGGGTAAAGCAGAAAAGATGCAAATTATGAAATCTGAATAATAAACAAGTGTATTTCAAATGTAGGATACAATTTGGCCTACACACGTTGTGGCGATGGCGAGGCCAGAAAGGACAGACCCTAGAAGATTTAACTTGAGGTCAGTGACTGAAGCAATGCCAACTCCAAGTAGCAGGATCAGCAGAGAAAACTTGATACTCTCACTGCACATTGTGTGTTAGATTCGAATCAGCATAACGCTAGAAGAAAGGGAATTGCTGAATTTCCTGAAAATAAAAGAAAACGCAAAGTCTGCATGGACTATCCATTTGTTTGGTCTGAATAAAATTCAGTAGGTGATTCTAGTCAAGTCAACCATACATTCTAAAAATATAGTTTTGGTCAAATTAAAATGATTTGATTACACATGCATTTTAGGCCGCATGATAATACTTAGTAGTATGATTTGTAACCTGAATCTTTTCTTTAGGAACATGGTCTCCAACATTACTGTGAACGGTATGATGGCCAACTTTGTCATCTGCAGAGCATTCCAAATTTTAGTATCTGACTCATGATTTCTTAAAAAAGACAGTCAGTAAGAAAAGCACTGACTTGGTAGAATCCAATGGAATTGAATCCTAAACTGAGGTTGAGAAGGCCAATTGATGTCCCATTCAGCAACCCAAATAGGATTACAGTTTGCCCATCGATCGCTTTCGGCTCAAAAAAGCGAATACGTTGTGCGACATGAAGGGTGCAGAAGGTCACCATGAGATGCCAGCTTGTTAATGTAGTAGCTGAAATAATAATAGACAAATCATAAGTCATAAGTGATAATAATGTGTATTTTGTATTGAATCAGTATCAGTATGGTGCAGCCTAATTCATACTTGGCTAGTACGATGAATGCTCATGATTTATGTAATGACGCCATTCAGGTTTTGCCCATGATAGCAAACTACAGAGATGAGGCACGAACCAAATGGGAAGCCAAGAGTGCTGATGAGAGCTTTGTTGCAGATGACAATGGCAACCGATGATGCCACTGAGAGCGTCAGTGATCCGATCACACCAAGCTGGAAACCAGCAGTCATCTTGGTCACTTGTGTCTCTTCTAGTCTGAAGATTTAGCCTGCATACTCATAGAGAAACTCAGGAGTTTAAATTCTCTGTTACCGCAAAGGGGATCCTCTTGTTTACAGAGGATGGCTAGAAGATCAGCCTAACTCCTAAAACGGGATGATGTCAGCTCCTACCAAGTGTCTGAAACAAAACGACAATCATGGCCAGTCTAAAAGATTCTGTTCGAACAGTGCCTTATAATGCTTTGCCAAATTCTTCTCTTATGCCTTCAAATACTCTTCAATTCTTGCAGTTGCTAGCTTACAGGCTTTACAGCTGCATGTGGAACTAGTTCAAAAACATTGACTATAAAGTGAGTCCAAATGGACTGCTGGTTTTGCTTGTTTCGCCGGCAGAAAGTGCATGTAGCAAAACTGCAAAACATGGGCAATGCATACAGCCGAGAATGCAGTAGTGCCATCCAGGTCAGAGTCAGACTTGGCCAGATTAGGTCCAGAGAGTTTGTACTGGTCTGTACATGAGTTGAGAAAAATCTGGTGTGTAAGGAATTAAGCATAGCTATCAAGATGTGTGTACTAGTCTGTACTATCACATGACTCTACCTGTTGGATTCAGAGATTCAGAAAACATAGTGGATGATCTTTGAACAGAAAAAAAGAACAAAAAAAAAGAAGAAATGGAGAGCATCAAAAGTAATATTCCTGAAACGAGATGCAATTCTCAGTTGTGTTTAACATGGCTGCAATTCTGTTACAAATGCCTGACCTAACGCTGCAATTCTATTCTACCATGCAAAACAGGCAAGAAACCAACTATATATTTTTCGCTAATTTGGAATTCAGCATGTCCAGACTTGCTCCATCTCTCTTGAAATATAATTATGTACCAAACCATAATAGATACGCTTGAAATTCAAGAACAGAGCAAGGGACACCCAAGAAAGAATGTAACTTCCAAACCACGGAACGAGTGATACTCACTTCAAAAATCCTTCGCCTCCTCTTCCTCCTTCTCGACCTCAACCTACATAAGTATCTCTGCACAAGAATGAAGAAGCTATGGTGTTCTTCCTTGACGACAGTATCAATTCCAGGCAATGGCGCCCTGGAGTGGACGCAGGATGAAGAAGGGAGGAAGAGGGAGAGGCATTTTTATGTCCAGGTACCAGTGGGCCGGCCGAGGGGGGGAAGGGGAAGGTGTTGGTGGCGTGTGTGCGTATGCATTTGGTGTGGGTCAGTTTGGTCCTTGCTCTGATGACGCCGGGGTTCCATGTTCTCCTTCATGCTGGCTGGCGCTGCTACAACAAACGCAAAAGAAAAAAAAAAGAACTGTGCGCTCAACGTCCGCAACAACTTCCTCCATGACTAGCCACCAACTGCTGTACCGAGCCTACGCCGCCGCCGACAACGAAAAGGACGATATGCTCCGGTGATGGGTCTTCAAGGCTTCAACTCTCCTCTCCAATTGTGATCGGCTGTACTATTGCCGGTTGTTTTGTTTTTCTGTAGTTGGGGATGTTGATTTCGGCTAAGTTTTGAATTGCTTGAAGACTGACGCATACAATTTTGTCCCAAAGTATTGTATACAAATGCATATAGTACTAGAAGTATATTATAAGACTACACGTAACAAGCCAGTGGAGTAGATTGGAGATCCTCGTCAGTGGTGTCTCCGTGTCTGGCATACATGGTTTAAGAGAAGACCAATAGTGCCAAGATGTGGATGCCGGCTCAATGCTCGGCCGGACCATTTTGCCAGCGTCAAAAAGGACGTGGTATTTCGCTCCATATGCAGTGACAATCGTCCTAGGTGACCAAGAGTGGGTCATACATACAACAAACTGTACTGTATGCACAGTGCTGCATTTTAATTGGATAGTGTAGATCAAAGATTTTTTTTGAGTGATAGATCAAAGAAATTGGTTATTCCCTGCAAAAAAAAAAAGAAATTAGTTATTGATTTAACAAAATGAGAGATTATCTAAGGTTAGGATCATTCGTGGCATGCATGTGTGCTTGTTGTACACTTGTATGTGAAGCACTTTATACCTCAATACACAATGATAAGAGGTAGCGAGGAAAAATAACTAGAGGTACTGGTGAACTGGTGATATGTCATAAGAAAAAGATTGACATTGCTGATGTCAAGTCCTTGATGCTGAATCTCATTCACAAAAGTCCACTATATGATTGTTAGTAAAGCAAAAACTCTGTTATGGATTCAAATCATTAAGAATCACCTAAGTGTAAATCCCCACTTGTGTAAAGCTCCACTTTTGTAAAGCTCAAGAGGGTAAAATATAGACTTAATCCTACTCTTATTGAAAGACTACGTACGTTGTTTTCGTAATTCACATTGATCTCGGTGTTATTGTGGTGCTGTGTAGGCCTTGCGGCATTTGGTCACTTAAAGTGGCGGCTGGTTTGGTGCTACCATGCTAGGCCCTTGTCAGTGGCATGTGTTTACATGGTTGGCGTGTGGTTTTTAGTGAACGTTTCGATGCATAACTAATTTCGACAGTGTTTTTTTCAACTTTTTTCTCTCAATCTTAATAACATAGGATGGCCTCTTCTTTGGTCACAGCAAAAACATAATAATAATTCACATGCATATCGATTGCTAGGAAAAGCTTGGGCTGGGAGCCTGAGAAGCGCCATTTGCATTGGAACATTTGATTCATTGGCTATGAAGGTATTTTACCATTGCAACAATTAATTGTTTTGGCCATTTTCATGTCACATTTGAATTCCTTGCTTTCATAAAGCATCAAACCACACAGCTGGTTTTAGTAATCTTGTAAATAATATGTGTAAAGAGGATCCAGGATCTTCATTGACAGGACAAGAACTTCTGTTACACTAATTAGGGGTCGCATATGTTTAATCATGTGGTGGCAAGAACAATAGATAGTTAATGCTTTCATTAGTTGACATACTAGGGATAGCTTCATACGCTGAGAAACTTTATATTCTGTCTGAATATGAATGTTCTTTTAACTTTATATTCTCGCTGAATATGAATGTTCTTTTGTACTCCCTTTTGTTAGTAGGTAGGATGGAAATCATCGCAGTTGAGGTGTCATGTTATTTCTATCATTATTGCTACAACAGCAGAAATTCAGTGGGCATGCTTTACAGTTATCCAATACTTGAAAGTCTAAAGTTGTTGCAACGAAGAAATCAGAAGAACACACACGCACACACGGAATGCACCTCTACACGTTTATGTTCATTTGCTGAGATCTGTTATGCTTTTGACTGGTGACAAGGGCAAATTTTGGTCTTTCGGGGAAAAGGACAAGTGAAAATTTTAGCAGAAGTAGCATCAGGGGCTACTCAAAGCATGCATACAAATGCACTACTTAAACTAAAGTCTACAACAATAGATCAATGTGGCATCTCTAAAGTTGACGCCTCAATCTGACAAAGGTGCATCCACTAATTAGATTAAATTAATAAAAGCAAGGAACCGCCAAACTTTCATTAATCCAATAATTGTCATGGGAAAATTTTTCTTTTGTCACTTGGAACACAAGGTTGGAAGGAGGCAGATGGTTGTAGTAGTAAAGCATCTGCTTCCTGTCAATGCAAGCAAAGGTTATGGCCCAACAGCACATCTAGCTCCATTATTTTGTCCGTTGGGTGAGACTTCGCCCTCATCTGTTTGTACCTCTGAATTTTGACCCCACATGAAGGCCTAAGTAGTCAAATATGAATCAAATCAAGCTTCAAAATCACGAGTTGAGCCTAACGAATTAATATTAGAGCACCTGCAGGGTGATCCTCCACTTGACTAACATGAGGCATCATTCTGTTGCAGTGCCTGTGGAGCAAGGCTAAAAAATAGTATGGCTAGAAAGTCTACAGCCTACAAACAGTAGTGGATGCTTTAAGCTTAAGATGATTGCATGCTAATGCTGCATCAGGTAAGGCCGTAATGGCATAAGTAGTACATTGGTGCTCACACACCGGCACACGGTTAGGCCATGTATATTAACCAAAGTTATACAATATAATAGCGATAGATCCACTTTTTAGCATGTATTTTACAATTTGCTGCAAGGGGTCTCCATTGCCACTATACTTTGCTTGATTCAGAGGCGCAAGTTCAGGAGAGGCAATCATGGTGCAGATATGGGGGACAAGAGAAAATGTGATGGGCTTTTTCTTTGTTAAATCTAGCCAGCATCCCTGCTTGAGAGATTGCAGTCATGATCAATGAGATATCATCTATCATGGGGGAACAAGATTTCAGTGAGCATTTCTCCTGATCCTTCATCATAAGTTCGCTTTCTTCTTTCCCACTAGCCAAAAAGACAAAGGAACAAGATCTACAAACATTATCATTTTTCTATCGTTACAATGCTTAAGTGCAGTAATAGTATACTATATCTGGAGATAAACATGATGAGATGACTGTGCACTTAACTTTAGTTAAGAAACTGGTCATATATAGGTTACAAATTGAGTTAGTGATTTTATCTCCTAACGGCATTCTAAACATTAGTTCCTTTGTAACTACTCCCTCCGTTTAATATTATAAGTCACTTTGAGTTTGTTTTAAATCAAACATCTTTAAATTTAACCAAGTGTACAAAATAATATAGCAACATTTTCAACACAAAATAAGTATACTGTATAAATATAAAGTTAATAATGTATTTGATTGAACTAATTTAGTGTTGTAAAAGTGACACATTTTTCTATAAACTTAAATAAACTTAAAGGTATTTGACTAGAACAAAACCAAAGTGACCTATAATATAAAACGGAAAATGGAGGAAGTATACCATATTACATTTGATTATTTAGTTGGAAATAGTAATGTCAACACTAAGAGGACTATTGAAGAGTAGAAAGAACATGGTACCTCTCTAGGCATGAGAGTCTTGGGAATGACCCTGCATAGGACAAAAAGATGACAAAACAAAAGTTTTAGAAATGATGAGGAAGACACAAATTCATCACTTTGACATGAAGGTATTTCATCAGTTTCGAAGATATTCTTTCAGTTTCTTGTATTACTTTCCAACTCTTGCTAATGGAAGAGTGCTAAGGAATGATTATCTTGTTACATACCCAATGACATGCCTTCCTCCATTGTGTACTGCTTGAGAAACCAAACCCATCAACCGTACACTCCTTCATATACTAGATCAACGTTTCTTGTTCAGATAACATTAGACTGTTGAAAGATAAGAAAACTAGGTCTTTTAAGGATTGGACATTGTCTTTTTTGTACATTGTCAGTAGTACTGTTAGATAGGGAAATAAAGATGAGCATCAAATATCGGCAAACTTTCCAGCCAATACAATACATGCAGTAATATTTGTTCTTCCATGGACCATGTACCAATGAGAAATGGTTGAGCATTTGAGTATAATAGCATAGCTGCATGCATCCATGCAGATAAAACAAGGTGTATACTGTGAAGTCTCTGAAGTTAGACGACTGAACAAATATAATAACAACAATAAAACCTTTTATACATAATTAAATTAGAATAGACTAAAGTTAAAACCCAATAAAAGTTTCAAATTATGATTCAAACAATAGCTATTTTTAAAACATATATATTCAAGTAATATATCCCAATTTTTTAAGTTTATTTTTGTTGTCTCTCTTCTATTAATTTCATTTTTTCTCTATATTTTTTATATTATTATATTAACTTATTATTTAACAGTATACTAGTGTCTCTAGATATCTACATATTTAAACTATCTGAATCGATATTGGATAATTTTTTTAATTGGTGTAATATCTAGCCGATTATATATATTATTGTTTTGGACTTGATTCATTCTTATATAACCATAAATCCAATGTAATATACATATTTCTGTAACACTTAACTATTGAATATATCGTTTTTTTTAGACCAATATTCTGACCTATAGATTATATAGTATGTCTAATCATTATTCTATAAAACTTATATTTTATTTTCTAAGTTATACTCTTATCACAGAGTATGCTAGATGCTTGGTACTACTTCATCCAACTCGTTTTGATTCTATAGCTAACGTATATATTAATATCCCTATCTATCTGTAGCATCGATGCTAGATAATAAAAGGTGTCCTTCTTGGGCATTACTTAATCTCCTCAACTCACATATTTCTCCTCATGTACAATGGTGACAAAATTACACATCAAGTATTCAATTTTAGTTTCACTTACTCTAAAACATTTGGACTCAAAAGTTTATCGTCACAACTCTAGTTTTATATTCACTCTTGCTCGGATCTTATCAACTAACACTACACCATCTGTTTAGAGCATACACTAAGAGATATCATATTCCTTGTAACCTCATCTATTACTAAGTCAAAAAAATATGGGCTTAAGGTTAATTCCTAATGTAATCCTATTTTAATAGGAAAGTAATCTGTGCTAACATTATTTATTCAAATACTAATAATAACATTATTATATATATCATTGAAGAGAGTAACATATAATTTGTTCGGATTTTATATTTTTTTTCAAAGGCCATCACATAATTTTTCTTGGTATATTGTTATAAGTTTTCTCTAAGTTAATAAAAACTATATGTACATCTTTTTTTACTTTTTAAAACGCTCCATAACTTATTAAGAAAATTGTTTATATGGTTGATATTCTAGGCATCTACATCATTCATCTCAAACGGTACTCAATAACTCTATTCCATAGCTTTATAGTGTAGTTTATCAACTTAATTCCCCAATAATTAATACAATTTTGTATATTTTCCTTATTCTTATAGGTAGATTGGTATCAATATACTTCTCCTATACTACTCAAGCATCGTATTTGATTGAAAACTATTGTTAAACAACTTGGTTAGCCATACTATACCTATATCTCCCAGACATTTTCACACCTTGATTGAAATACTATCAGGACCTATTGTCTTACTCCATTTATCATTTTCAAAGGTTTTTTGACCTCAGATTCTTGGATCTTCTACACAAAGTGCCTATTGGTGTCATTCGACGAGTCATCTAATTGGATAGTGGTGTTCTCGTTCTCACCATTAAGCAAATTGTCAAAATACTCTTACCATATGTGTCTAATTTTATTCTTCTTCAACAAGAGCTGATCCCTCATTCTTAATGCACTTAACTTATTAAAGTACCACATCTTTCTATCACGAGCCCTAACCATTCTATATATGTCCTTCTCTCTTTCTTTCGTACTCAGACGCTGATAAAGATCCTCGAAAGCATGCCCCTTTGTCTCACTCACAGCTCATTTTGCGACATTCTTTGTCACTTTGTACTTCTCTATATTGTCATCACTTCTGTTATGGTGCAAGCATCTATAGCACTCTTTCTTCTGCTTAATAGCTCTTTGCACGTCTTTGTTCTAACACCAAGTGTCTTTGGTTTCATATCCACTTTCTTTAGTCACTCCAAACACCTCTAAAGAAATCTTCTGAATACATGTTGTCATCTTCTCCTACATGTTATTTGTATCGTCTTAGTCTTCTTTGATAACCATTTCTTTAAAAAAACATTTGATGTATTCACTTTAAACTTTTACCATTTGGTTCTTATAATTTTGACTTGTTTATTCCTATAAGCATGCACCAGAAAACAAAAGTCAGCCACCACCAGCATATATTAAGAAACCACACATTCTTCAAGTATCATTTTACAATCAACATATACTCGCTTATCCCTTTTTTATAAGGACAAAATCAATTTGAGTAGAGTATTGGCTGCTACTAAAAGTCACTAAATGAAACTGTCTCTTTCTAAAGAAAGTGTTAGCTATCATCATATCAAAATCTATAGCAAAATCTAAGATGATTTTCTTTTCCTAACTTCTAACATCATACCAAAAACCTCCATATACTGCCTTGAAAACTATACCTATTACACCTTTATAGAAGATCCTCTCCTATAAAAAACTTCTCGCTACTAGTTACAACTTTAAGTAAGCCAAGTCTTTCCAGAAATATTTTTTAGTACTTTTAAAACTATATCACTAGTGACATGTTTAACTAAGATGATTATATCCCCTTAACTTCTCACCTCTACTACATCATCTTGAGACTCTTATCAATTAGAATTCCCACTCTATTTCTATTTGAAGTTGTTTCTATGTACTAGAGCTTAAAGCCAATATTATCCACATATTTTACCTTCTGATCCTTCCATCAATTTAGTCTCTTGAACGCACAAGATATTTACACGTCTTCTAACTGCTATCTCGATTAGCTCTCTTAATTTACCTATAAGAGATTCTATATTCTAGCTATCTAAATAGATACTAGTTGACTCGACTTGCTTTCTTACCCTTCTTACCCACCGAGTTAGGTGTGAAGAGTCTTTCTTATTTTTCACCACATCCGAGCGTCGATATAGCGCATCACTAAAAATACGACGGTTCGATCCTTACTCACTTTGACACCATAACTAAATCACGACATAGCGTGTCACGTGAGTGACGATCCGGCCTTTGCCCATTTAACACCATAGCCAGGTTTCGATATATCACGTCGCTAAGAGTGTTATGTTCGAATGAGATTTTCTTAAGTTTCATGTAAGAGTAGTTAAGTTTTTATGTCGGCTCATCAAGCCTAACATAACTATCTTTCTTTACTAGTGTTTGGAACTAAGACATTAAAGTTAACAAATACTGATGGAGTTACTTAACAAATATACATTTTCATGAATCCCATAAAAGAAAAGGTTGTCTTGAGAATGAAACACATCAGATTACTAATTACTCCTACGAATAACGGCTAGTCAGAATAAGCCATATAGTGTAATCTAACAAATAATGTAAGTCCTTATGAAAAAAAGAAAGCAAATGATAGAATTTACCAGCTCTTTCCCAAGCTCAATGGCAGTAGATCTTCATTCCATGGCTGCTTCCACAAAACACGCATATCCTTCTGAACCGCGACTGGACCACCATGGCCACCTCTGTCGTTGTCTCCTCGTCCTTGATTTCCATTGCTTCTTGGTCTCTTCACTTCAGGTTCTGATCTATGTGTGTCGTTTCTCCTGCTGCTTGGATGCTTGTAGCGTGTTGCTGCTTGTTGTATAGTGGTGACACACAATGGAGAGAGATATATATTCCACTACAACAAAAGAATTGGCCCAGTTGGTTGCACTCAAGTGCACACCACCACTTGGGAAGTTGAGGTTGTACAAGTACTACACATATTTGATTTGGTTAATTTTTGTCCCATTGAACTAGCCATGTATAGCACATTATTTTAAATGAAAAACCGGCAATCATTGAAATATGAACAGATTAAGCCAGATCCAATCCCCCAGATATCCATTTGCACAGTTGAGATCCTTGCGAGACTTCAACCGAACGATCGGCCTTGCTCCATCCAACATCTAGATAAGAATTATCGTGTCCCAAAAATGCATTCACTATAGTATAACAAGATAACAAATGGCCCGTATCCAACCAATGTGCTTTGAAGAATATTGCTGCTCTATTTGAAAGCTTTTTTTTTGTAATTTACTCTACTACAACGTTTTTACAAAGAGAAGCTAAATCCACCGAATGTAGGGATTTTGTAGGATTTTCACAGGATTTAGTTCAATTCCGAGGAGAGTACTTCAGAATCCCTTCGTTCCAATAGAGACCTACGTGTAAACTCACTAGACGTACGGTTGGTACTAATGCACAATGATCGTCCGTAGATGTTCTTTTAGAAAACAGAGGTGTGCAATAGTAGTGCATACTGGGATGATATAGTTATAATAAACCTGCGCCCCTACACGATGGTCGTCCTGCCGTAAGTGCAGAAGACAGTGCATGTACTGCTGAACTTTTGCTCCAGTCTCCGGTGTTCATGAGACAGACCACTGGACCACTAAAATATATATATATAGATCCGATCGTGTTGGGATTTTAGTTTTACTATATTCTTACATGATATTAGAGTAGTCTAGATATTCTTGGCACGCTAGCATCCTTTCGTCGGCAAACCAATGCTTTCTTCCCGTCGCCGACTTCCTTCCTGGTATTCCCTCTTTGCTCCCTCGTCTCGGCTCTTTTTTCTTCCCGTCTCCTCCATAGACAGTTTTTTTCTTCTCCACCACCCTCTCCCATCCTTTGTGTCACCACATGACGAGGCGATGGTCTCCATCCGCCTCCCCGTCTCGTCTCACACCCGTCTTCGTCCTTTTCTTACCTCGGTGTACCTTTTCTCCTCCGACGCCGGCGCACCTCTGCGCTCGTCGTCTCCATCGGCTAGACTCATCTGCCCTCCATTAGCTAGAACCCTCTCTTGGTTCTCGCTTTTTCAACACGCTCACCTACTCTCGAACGTGAACCTTCTCCACTCGCGTCCGAACCACTCCAACATGTCCACGAACATGAATCTCTGCCTTCCGGACGTGAACCTCCTCTCTTCACATTCGCCCCTTCTCCAAGTTTTCGCGTCCGCTCCACTTCTTTGCCTCCACGAGTCCAAGGATGTGAAACTTCTCTTCACGGAAGCGAACCTTCTCACGTCTGTGACCCACCCACTCTCTGACCTACCTACTCTGCCACTCGTCTTTCTCTTAACTACTCCGCTGCCTACTTTTCATTAGCTAACCATTCTCCATCAGCTGGTTGGCCCACTTTTCCTTCTCATCGGCTCACTCTCCATCGGCCAATCACTCCCTTTATCGCCCGATCACTCAGCAGCCTTCATCAGCTCATAACCACCCATCGGCCCATCCGCCTCCATCGGCTCCTCAGCCTCCATTGGCTCCCCCTCCCTATCGGCTGCTCTACCTCCATTGGACTGACCAAACCGATCGGCCCATACACTCCCATCTGCTCAGGCCGATCTAGTTCAGCCTTTCCTCTCACATACAGTCGCCGATCCCGAGCCGATGATGTCTCTCCCCACCTACCACGCTCCCATCTACTCCCGTCCCCTCCACATCTCACATGATTACCTGATCACAAACTAGGTCCCTCCACCCCACCAAGCGCTACGGGCTCTCAGCAGTCCATTATACTATCTCGCCTATCTCGGCGACTTCTCGTTTCACCCTGGCCGATTCTCAGTGGCGCGCGGCCATGACCGACGAGTACAAGGCTTTCATGGATAATGAGACCTGGCGCCTCGTCTCTCGTTCTCTCGATGCCAATGTTGTGACCGATAAGTGGATCTTTAAACACAAGTTCCACACCGATGGCTCACTTGCCCATCATAAGGTACGCTGGGTAGTTCGGGGTTTCTCTCAACGCCCCGGTGTCGATTACGACAAGACATTTAGTCCTATCGTCAAACCTACCACCATCCAGGTTGTTCTCACCCTGGTTGCCTCGCACTCTTGGCCGATCCACCAGCTCGACGTGAAGAACGTATTTCTTCACAATCATCTGATGGAAACAGTCTACTGCCAGCAGCCTCTAGGCTTCGTCGATCCCTCTCGTCTTGACAATGTCTGCCTCCTTCAGCGCTCCCTCTACGGCCTCAAATAAGCTTCTTGAGCCTGATACCAACGCTTTGCTGCCTACTTTCAGCACATCGGCTTTATGGCCTTCATGTCCGATAGCTCTCTCTTCACTCTTCACATTGGTAACGCCACCGCCTATCTCCTCCTCTACGTCGACGATATTGTTTTTATAGCATCCTCGTTGTCCCTCCAACACCAGATAATGGCTCGACTCCATTCCGAGTTCGTCATGACCGATCTCAGTCCTCTCCATCACTTCTTAGCATCTCTGTCACTCGCTCTTCTCACGGGCTCTTCCTTTCCTAGCGCCAGTACGCCATCGATCTCCTTCAGCGTGCGGTCATGGCCGAATGTCACCCCACGGCCACTCCGGTCGACACTCGCGCCAAACTCTCCACTGCCGATGGCTCACTCATCGCCGATCCCTCTCAGTACCGGAGTCTTACTGGTGCTCTCCAATACCTTACCCTGACACGGCCCGATCTCACCTACGTTGTCCAGCAAGTGTGCCTCTTCATGCATGCTTCGTGCGAACCTCACCTCGCGCTGTTCAAGCATATCCTTCGCTACGTGAAGGGCACATTCTCCAGCGGGCTACACCTCAGCTCTAGCCCTATCGACTCTCTCACCGCGTACTCTAACGCGGACTGGGCAGGCTGCCCCGACTCTCGACGCTCCACGTCCGGCTACTGCGTCTTCCTCGGCGACACTCTAGTCTCCTGGTCCTCAAAACGCCAGACTACAGTATCTCGGTCCAGCGCCGAAGCCGAGTACCATGCCATTGCTCACGCCGTCGCCGAGTGTTGCTGGCTTCGCCAGCTTCTCCAGGAGCTCTGTGCACCTATCTCCTCTACGACCGTCATCTACTACGACAACATCAGTGCCATCTATATGACCGCCAACCCGGTTCATCATTGACGCACAAAGCACATAGAGATAGATATTTATTTTGTTCGTGATAAGATCATACTAGGATAGGTTCGGGTGCTTCATATACTATCGACGTACCAGTTCACCGATATTATGACCAAAAGCCTCCCTACGCCTTTGTTCACTAGTTTTTGATTCAGTCTCTACGTCCGTTCCTCTCCCACTACGACTGCGAGGGGGTGTTAGACCTAGACTATATATACATTCTACATGCTACGTGATTATCATTCTCCCCGTATTCCTAGGGGTCAGGCGTCCTCGTTCTCCTCCTATGCCTACCCAAGCCATTAACCAAGGATGCCACTGTGGAGGCCTAGGGTGAGTAGCGAGTGGTGTGGGTGGACATCCTTCTGTTTCCATTTCCCAAATCTTTTCTTACTTGCCCACTGGAAGGGTTATTTTTGGGCTGAATAAAATGCTGAATACCTAAGTGATTTAAGGTAGAAACAAATTAATGAACTATTATAAAGTTTAAAAAATGATTTTAAAATAGTGTTTTAAGAAATTCATATAGAAAGCTTTTTACAAATCGCATTGTACCATTTCCTTGGAACAATTGTCGCTTGTGCTACGTCCTAATTGAAGTACTTGCACAGTTCCTATTTATTTGTCCCTAAATTTTAAATGGTTAAATTATGATGAACTAAAGCTTAATGTTTATGTCTAGGGTACACTTTAATAGCACAACATCTGTTTTAGCATTGACAAAAAATTTGAAAAAAAGCAATAGTCAAAGTTTAAATATTAATAGTATGGTGCCAAGTATTTAGGAACGGAGGGATATAACTAGATTGATCTCTCTTTTTGAAGGCTAAAATTTTAAAAAAATGTTTGTTGGATACACCTTAATATGATATTAGAGACAAGATGGTTTGAGTTTACGGAATCTCACTTCTATTTCTATTTCACGTCTAAAAACCGATGTAAACTAGATGTTAAGGGGAACATTGAAATATATCATTACAGATATTATGGCTCACTTAAAGTGGTGCACTGTATAAAAGTACTAGCATCAAAAACAGTTTAGCACTTCAGCTAGGATGATGTTGTTTTGATTACTATACATTGCAGCGGAGGCCTCCAGTGTAAGTAACACAACGAAAGGTGCATCGTGCTTTCGTGCATGCGGACTTGCGGAGCCACAGAGACTGAGCTAAGGTCCAACAGAGGCCACGAGCCCGGCAACAACTCGGCGAGGCAACAAAGGCTTACGCCGGCCTGGATAGACATGAGCGTGGGCAGTTGAGCATCAATTGTCAAGCAAACGGTGGAACAAAAGTCTTTTCCCAAATAAAGAATCAATAGTTGCATGAAGTGGAGCGTAGTCTGTCACATAAGTTTATTAATTACTTTCTTCATTTTATATTACAAGTTGTTTTGATTTTTTATTAGTTAATTTTTTTAGATTTAACCAATTTTATAAAAAAACATAGAATATTTTTAACACAAAACAAACATACTATCAAAATATAATATATTAAATATTAAATTTAATAAAGATGTTATAAATATTGCTAAATTTTCTATACATTTAGTTAATTTTTTAAAAAAATATTTAAAAAATTAAAATGATTTATAATATAAAACGAAAGGAGTGGTTCTTGTGAAATGAGCCGGTGTTGGCTAATTTTAAGGCTGCCACGTGCTCTGAAAATGGCCGCCTCTCACCAGCCTTTCGTTTGTCGCCTATTGACTTGACTAAATGACAAATCCACAACAAAAACCAACAAGCTTTCAAGCCCACGCCGTCAATGATCCACTGTGCCTAAGGCATTGCACCTAGACGGCGGCTATGCAATGAAATTCAACAGCAACATGACAACAGCCTGTGGCTAGTCTTGTAGTAGTATTTAAGTTGCCCGCCTGCTGATTGATCTCCCTCGTCCAAACTTCCAACCACAAAATCTCAGCTTGGAGACGTTCCTTTCTACGGTTCTTGCTGATCTTCTCAGCAGGTCCATATCCTTAGTGATCGACAGGTACTGCCGGCAGCAGCAGGGTGTGGAGGAGAATCTACAACAGTTACAACGCATGCTACTGCGGCTCCAAACCGTCGTTGAGGAGGCCAACGGGAGGAACATCACAAACCAAGCGATGCTTCTGCAGCTCAAGACGACGAGAGATGTGATGTACATAGGATACTACTTTCTCAGGTTGGGCCAACCCCAACACTAGATTGATGCAGACATTCCATAAAATTAAAGCTGGTAGATAAATTAGTATTAAGTATGTAGCATTTTATATGATAAGAGAATATCACAAAATTAAAATATAAATTTTATAGAATGACGATTAGATCTGTTATGTTATATATGGTATAATTGTGGTTAAAAAGATGATATGTTTAATAGTTAAATGTTATAAAAATATATATATTACGTTAGATTTATAGTCATGCAAGAGTAAATCGACTCCGAAACAATGATATACGTGATTGACTAAAAATAGCACCAATTAAAAAAAATTTATCTAACATCGGTTGAAGTAATTTGGCCATATTAAAAAAAACCCTCAAAGCAACTAAAACATTATAAAATACTAAGTTAAGATAACAGGAGAAGAATTAAAATTGACATGAGAAGAGATAATAAAAATAAACTTAAAAGATTATAAGATAATTAAATATATATATTTAAATATAAGTATTTTAAAAGCAGTTGTTTAAAACATGATTTGAGATTTGTATTGGATTTTAATTTTAATCTATCCTAATTTACTTAGGATTAAAATAATTTATTGTTATTGTTATCATCGGGTATCGAATCGCTCTAGGGGCATGTTCAGGATGAGGTGGGTGATCACTCTTTTGGTCTCCTCTCAATCCATTAAAGTGGTTTCGTTTCTCTACTATGGAAAATAAAATAGTATCTGAACGGCAGGAGAAAAATGAGCTTCGAAAGATGCTTGGTCGCCTAGAAAGCATCATTTCAGAGGAGTTTGTTATGTCCCTCGAAAGCTACTCTCGTATGATTCGCCGGCCTTACTGTAGCTACCTGCTGTTGGAGAACTGCATGTTTAGCCGCCAAGCAGAACAAGAGAGGATTATCAGCTTCTTGCTAGAACAACATCCTCATGGCGCAGAAGGTGTTGTAGTGCTTCCGATAATTGGTTCGGCAAGAGTTGGCAAGAGCACTCTTGTTGAGCATGTCTGCCGAAAGGGTGCGTAAATACTTCTCCACGATTATTTTCTATTACGCTGATAGTATTGAGGGTGCAGTTGGAGACACCGGTGTAATCAAACAACAAAATCACGCCTCAACTAAACAATCACTAGTAGTAATTGAACTTGATGATATGGACGATGAAACATGGAGAAGAATATTGCACAACCTGAGAGGAGACAACATAACTTCTGCGTAGTAGAATCACAATAACAAGACAATCAAACAAGGTAGCAACTTTTGGCACAAAAGAAGCACTTCAGTTAGATATTCTCCCCAAAGAAGCTTTTTGGTATTTCTTAAAAACAACTGCATTTGGGAGCACTAATCCTAAGGAGAAGCCGAAGCTAGCATCCATATGTATGGAGATCGCGGCCCTGAGCAATGGAACACTCCTAGGAGCAAACATCATTGGTGGCATACTCAGATCTAATCTTTTTTTCAATTCTGGTATGGGTTTCTCAAGCGCTATAAAATTGTCGCAGACTTGCATTTCCGTCTTCTAGGTGAACATCCAAGAGACAGGTATAAAGCTAAAACTGAACGGAGTATAATTTGGTTTAGTAAATTAAATCGGTTTGTCGCAGTGGAATACCATCAAACAATTTCCGCTCGGCTCAATGATTAACCCACAAGCAATGCTTTTATAGCAAAAGATGGTGAACTTCATGAGAAATTTGATGACCTCGAATGGCAATCTAGCATACCTCCTTACCACAAATACCTTACGCATTACGCAATGATTGAACAGCAACCGAATATGTTGCCTACAGGGAAGCGATCCCGCCCTCTCTCAGAAAGTCTTAATTAATTTTTTCCCGAATAAATAATTTCAAAATTTGGGAATATATTGAAAGTTGTACACACTTTAAAACATGGACTATATTTTCTCCATAATTTAATAATTTCGAATTATATAATTAATATGTACCAAGTGGTACTTGTCTTTCCCAAAAAAAAGGAGTTGTGCTTGTGTTCACGTCTTAATTCACAACAGTTCTAAATTTTAAAATTGATAATTACCGAGTTGTACCTTGCATGATTCTTCTATTAGCTGAATCTGATATAGCATCTTATTATAATCCTTCTTAAATTTATTGTAACTTGAAATTAATAAGAGTAGTTTATTACCAATTTTTTAGGAAAAAATAATTAACAAGTTGTACCCAACATGGACTCCTTTCTTACTCTACATAATGTACTGTTCAGTCATAGGCGTTATAATAACTAGATAAAAACCTTATGTGTTGCAGCGGAAAAATTGCATGACAAAGTAGTAGATACGAGTTGTAAAATTAACTTCTATTGTTGCTATACGATTTCATTTCACGTGCTCTCTATATCTCGCACCTTTGATCAATTATCCAAACGCTATAAATGATTGAAATGTATGGTGTGCCTTTTTTGAGAAGAGAAGTAATTTGCACTCTTGATCAATCATCTAAAGGTTAAATACAATTCAGGTCATCTGGCTTTATGAGAGAAGAGACAATCACATTAACTATACTTGGTAGGGAGCAATTTATAAGTATTCTAGAGGATACCCCACGCATTGTAGTGGATAATTAAGAAATCCTTATAAAAAAGCTCAAAGAAAACAATTTAGAAATCATATACTCGTAATGCATAAAATAATAATATTTTGAACATTAGCCGTTGTTGTGGATAGGTATGATGAGAGGGATCCGATGTCTATTATTTTCCTAGGTGGTATGGCTCATTTCATTTTAAGCTTTATAGTTGTATATGACATATGGATGATTTTGATTAAAGTATGACAGTATGACAGGGATACAAAGGCTATTATTTTTAGATGTGGCTTAATTTATTTTGAGATTTTGGTTTTAACTATATAGAATATATAGACATAGAAAGGATTTAGTCCCACCTAGATATAGTTGACATGATTTATTTAGTTTTTCTTGGATTCCTGTGAATCTTGTGGTGTGGACTCTTCAATCCAAACAGCTATAGTGCAGAAAATAACCAGGGAATTTAACTTAACATATGACTAAAATTATAATATATCAGTAATAATAGTCCATGTAATGAATGCTTTGACAACTAGTAAAAATAATGTCAAACATGGTGTATATAGGACACGAATTGGGTCCTCATGGTGACCCGGCCTCAGTGTTTTAAATACATGAAATCAACTTAAATTTTTGATAAAATGTTCCAACAAAGAAAGGATTGGGATGCAAGGGTTGAGAGTTACCTGACTGATTCGCCGGCAGGGCACTCGATTCCCGTGCCACCGGCGCCGGCAGAGTGGTGAAGCCCGACAGTGTTGGGGCTAGTGACTTGCCGGCGTCTGGTAGGACGGGTGAGGCGGTGGTTGGAACGGTGGTCGGGGAGGTTGGGCCGATGGTTCCTGCCATTGACCTGGATTCTCAATCGAATAGTAGCTTATTGCAATGTCTCTTCCCATCTAGTATTTCGGCGGGGAACAAAATTCAGAAAACAAAAAATAGTAACGGAGGTGAATGGAGTGGTATATTTCTAAACACTAGTAATCATGCACGTGCGTTGCAGGTATCGGCATATATGAATTAAAACTATTTTTAAAAAATAACTCAAACCACTCGCATTGGAAGCAGCATACAGGTAGTTGAATTTTCAAGCTACCACGTAAGGTTCAACCATCCGAAGCCAATTTTATCAAACAATCATAAATGCATGAAATGCATTGGATTATCACCTATGTTAATTTTTCAAGCAACAATAGTTAGTGATTCAAGAGAAAACGACTGCCAACTGGATGTGTATATAATGACCAAAGATCCTTTTATACATCTGAATTTGGCATAATTAATTTTGTTGGCAGTAAATCTAGCAAGAACTAACTATGGCAACAAATTTGAGGAAGTATGTATTGAACATTAAAAAAATGATCAAGCTTCATTTTTGTTTATTATCATGCTAGAGTAAAACAAGAGTTCTAAGAAAGAGACAAGTGAAACAAAGAAATATGTATTGAACATTAATTGAGCACTGGAAGTCATAAGCATTTCAAAGGTGAGAAAAGAATTCAGGAAGTAGTTGAAAACTTTCTGGTCTTCTCAAAATCCCATAGAGTTTGATCCACCCCATCATAACTCCTTCCAATAGAGATTTTAAGTTGTTCCAGTCTACAAGTAAAAAGTGGCATTGAAGTGAGAACATACCATATATTTTATTTGTGAAAATAACAACACTCTATGCAAACTTATATATGCTGAGAGAACCAGCAATTAATAATAAAATCCTCAAGCATTCAAATGGATAGCAAACATCTCAAGATTCAAAATTGCAACATTGGAGTTGTTCATCACTAGTGCTTTGTAGGCAGCAGAGCATTTCAGCATGTAGGAAAAGAAATATATTTGTTGTTCTGGTGCCCAAATCACAAACAAACAACTCTCCACTTCACGGTGCAAATTAATATCATCTCAAGTTTTACTTATAGTTAATATGGTGAAATATTGTGTTCCGTATAGAAGCACCTCCAGCGCTAGTGAGCACGACACATATATCACAGATATAAGCAGTTACTATAAACTTACCAACTTATAGTCCTTGCAAATTAATCCTGCAGGCTAACAATATACACCCATCCGAACAGAATTAATACATACCCATCACCAGCAGGCCATCAAGACAAAGATGTGCTTGAACCAAATTATAAATTTGCTTGTGGTTCCATGTTGTTTCCAATAAGAAGTGTTTAGGTGTCTATTGAACTGCAAGGGGAAAAATGCAAACCGTGAAAGGTTTTAGTATAGATGAGACACAGTTTCATATCAGCACAAATCCTGTATAACATAAAAAGCATGACTTTATAGTAGCAGATTGGAATAGAAAACCAGTGTAAAAAGTCACAAATTACAAATCCGAAAGACTTGAATGTTGGTAACAAAATTAATCTTATGGATCTTGCATTGTACCAAGCAAGAGGACTTGTAGTGCGGTTAATGAGTGCATCTGAGTAAATTAGGTTTTCTTTGAGTTCATATGTACTAACTACTCCCTTAAGCAACATCATTTGAACATTTACACCAATCATAAACCAACCTACCTGTTAGTACTAGAGGACCAACTCTAAATTAGTAACAAAAGCCTGCACATGGCATCATCTAGGAATTCCTTAAAGTTAATTCAACATTTGGTCCGCCTTTTAAATTAGATAGAAGAATATTTTTGTGAGACAGAACAATAAGCTTTTTTGAACGTGTTCGTGACGCTCCTTTTTTCTAATCTGTAAAGGAAAAGAGTTTCACCATTATCCCTAGTAATAAAAAAAGTAGACATAGGTTTTGTGACATCTCGAATTCTACTTAGACATAAAGCACGAGCTAACATAAGTTAAGAGTTAACTTAATTAATTATAAACACTATACCAGTATTAGAATATATAAGATGTTACACATAGAATAATAATGAAATCATAATAATTTAACTTTTATTACATCACTAACAGTAGTCCTTATAAAAGTTGCAATTATGGATAGACTATAGATGGACAGCATAGCACAGGAAGCAAAAATAATAATGATGACTAAATACAACGAAAAACAACTTAAACGATTAAATACTAAACATAGCACTTAAGTAACTATTTTATTACATAGGCATGGCTTAAAAACTAGGCCTAAAACCCTATAAGCTTTCATGCTTTACCTATTTCAGGAGGAACAGATCGACGTTATATTCTCTAAACTCTATACATATATACTTTACGTATTTAGCAAGCCAGATGAAAATATGATATAATTTGGCTTAGAAAGAAGGTTAGGATTTTAATTTATGAAAGTAACATTTTTCTTATTTTGAAAAACATTAGTAAATCAAAATTTTAGTTATTGGAAGGAGACTCACACCTATATCCATTCCATTCCATAAGTTACTTTATAATAACTTGTCACATTAATTAAATGTGATAGTAATATTTTCTCATCTTTTTCTTTATTAGTTTATTTTCACTTCATCAATATTTAATTAATCAATATCATTCCTAACTATTTCTTATAGTTAACAGTCTTTTATAGCACAAGTTTGCCTTCTCAACATTATGTTACTATAATATCACAACACACCCTAGGTTACATAAACATATTCTTGACCACAAAGGTCAACTGTCTACCAAGACAAACTCCAAAAATGATTCTCATCCTAACAATCATGCTTATTAAACTTTGATAAAAATAAAACTACACTATAAAAAACACCTCACACCCACCTATAACCGTGGGCACGGCTGATTAAACAGTTCAGTTAGACTCTACAAAGGTTATATGTTTTACCCACACGTCATAAACTTCTCTCTTTACACAACACGTGTCAATTAAACACGGTTGATAAAAGAGGGTTCACTATAAAGTTTTTTCAAAACTAACCCATAAATATCTCATGTCATATACTTAGATTGAATCTCTCAAAACTGATTATTAAGAAAGTCTCATATCCTCATTTACTCAGGATACATCAGAGATGTCTCCTACCCCTATCCAATAGCCTAAAAAAAGGCTAGAGCAAACATTCATCTTGGATAGTATGATCCATAATACTATCTTCTTATCCCAAGTGTTCCACAACTATTGATATACAAAATTTCTATGTGATGGCTAATTATTTAGTTAAGAGCATCTAATAACATGGTCGCATTGTAATATGTTTGGATAAAATTTTCAAAAAAAATGGTCTTTAATAATAATACGTAGCCAAGCCACAAAGGCACTGACTCTACACCATCTAAACAAAACATTTTTATTTTACAAACATGCCGACATCACATTAGATTTTTAAGTAAGTTTGGAAATCCCAAGTTTTCCTAAACGACATCACAATCGTAAGCAGGTTAAGCAACTATCTTGATAATCGTATTTAAGAGATGATAACACCAGCACATATTTGGTGAAGTTAATAAGGATATGAATCATTAATATCTTACATAATATAATTGTGACTATTAGGTAGATTCGTCGATTTCACATGAACCGAGGCCAAGCAACATTAAAGTGTAACTTGAGCGATACATTTTCATAAACAAAGTAATTTATAAATATAGGTTTAAAATGTTCAAGAATGGTTCGCCTTAGTGCGCGATGATTCCTGGTGTGATGAAATCCAATGTGAACACTCCTCCGATCATAACCTCTATACGTGAGAAACACAAATATTACATGAAATACTATTAAAACTAACCAAACATAGAAAAATAATAGTGCCAATATGTAGAGAGGGATTTTAGAAAAATTTTAAGACTAGAATAAGATCAATCGGAGTTACGGATAAAAGATATAAATTTTTAAAGTTAAAAATAGATTTTCTATAATTAAAAAGGATCATTACATATTACTGGGAATATTCTCAAAAATATTCTCTCGGAGGGGCTGATGGGTAGGACCCAGCCGTCAGCAACGTGTCACATGTGGACTAGCTGTATGGTCAACCAAATGTGCGAGTCCCACTAGTGGGTCCTATCATCTTCTTTTCTTTTGTTTCTTATTCTTTTCCTTGTTCTCTTCTTTTCTTCGTTTCTTCTCCCTTGCACTGAGCGCAATGCTCTGAGGGTGGCTAGAGCGACGAAGTAGGAGCTAGGACACTATGGTGGTCGAGGCCTTAACAGAAGTGCCAGCTAGCTTCCTAGGGCCACCTTGAGGGCATAGGGAGGAAGAATGGGGGTCGAGGTCTTACCAAAGATGGAAAGCTACTGGTAGTAACACTTCTCTATTCTAGCATGTCGAGGAATGAAACCAGGGGGCACGATGGTGTTGACTATGACCTTCGATAGGCTCTAGAGTAATGGATAAGAGAGAATGGCAAGGGAACAGAGGGAGCTCAAGAGAGGAAACATAGTGATTGAGTTTCTTTCTCGGATTGCCAGTGAAAGGTGAGGAGAAATGGAGAGGATGGTGATAGTGTGAGCAATGGCCAAGATCTTTGTAGTTGCCTTCGATGTTTCGTGACAAACCGAGTGACGACGAACTTTCGTGCGACGCCATGAATCACATGAAACTTTCATTGATGTTTTTCCACGTTTGTCGTGATAAGACAAGAGACTGCCATGCGTTCACTGTCATCTCCAGTTGTCCGCTCTACTTTAATGTGTAAGAAAACAAGAAGGTTGGTAAGCTGCTTCGTCTCCTAACCACACATGTGCGCATTCGTGCATGTAGTGATGGCTTTGGTTAGGCCTGAGACACAATATAGAGAGGCTACACGTATGTGGTTGCTCTGGTGTTTGTCTCATTCGCGAGTAGAGAATTCGCATGCACATGTAGGCTCTCTAGTGAAAAGATGGATAAACGCAGGGATGTATTGCTTTGGTTAGAGACAAAACAAAATGATGGAGAAGAGTTATACAAGCGTGAGTCGGTTCAATTTGACCAGAAAGGACAAACACATGTTGCTTGAAAAAAGGGGAGGGGCAAAATGAGGATTCTCTAAAAGAGACGTTTTTGTCCCTACGTGATTAAATTCAACTATATATATATATAAGACGGGTGGTGTGACCTGCAAGTGAAAATTGAGAAGGAAATACTCATCGAGCGATCAAGATCAAAAATAAAATTTAAATTTATCATATAGAAAGTAATTTTTATCGATACAGTCAAAATATTTTGAAAACAAAAAATTGACTAGTAAAATTTTAAAATTTTAGACATTTAAGATTTTAAAGGTGAAAAAGAATTTAATGGCACCGTTAAATAAAATTTTAGAAAAACATTGCGCGACCAGAGGTTGGGCATAGCCCAGAACATTACCTAGCTTTAAGTCTGATTTCAATATTACTTTGATTTCTAGCTTACAAATAAGAACATAACACGCTAAGGGTGTGTTCCGCAGTCAAGTTTTCTTTTTACTCACTCGCTTTTCACGCGTATACTTTTAAATTGATAAATGATGTATTTTTTTTAAAAAAATCTATAGGTTAATTACTTAAAAATTTATATTAATTTATTTTAAGTTTTTAATAATAGTTAATTAATAATGTGCTATTAAGCTACCTCGTTTTCTGTGTAGGGAATGCGAACGAGTCGGCGTTAGGAAAATAATTTCTCACCCATCAAAGGATATCATTAAATCCTAACCATCCATTCTCTATCGCTCATTTTATCCTAACCATTCACTCGTTTTTCTATCCCAATCCCACTCCTCTTATCCCATTATCCAATCAAGCTGTAATAGACTACCCACAAGCTGACTTTTGCACTCATCCAGAACACACTGAAGGAAAAGCATACTCAGCAATCCAACGTTTCCTAAGTTGGCCTGCAAAAAGAAGGTTAAATGACAATCTAGAACAACGGGAAATGGAGAACTGCTGTTCTGCCGCCATTGGTGAAAAAAAAAACGCAAACGCTGCCGCGAGGACCAAGTCTTACTGGACAGGGTATGATAATCGACCTATAACTACGATGGATAATACTGCCCTGAGGATGCATTCCATCGAGCACCTTCTGTGCGTTGGGCGTCGAGCGCAGGAGTTCGACCGCCGCGGCCTTAGAGGCGGGGAAGACTCGGGCTGCTCGGGGCGGGCCGGACACAGGCCGTGCCACGGATGGGCTCCGAGCGGGGAGGAGGTCGTGCGAGGACTCAAGCGGGAGCTGCGGACTATTGGAGGCGGGCGTCGTGGGGATCCGTTCCGACGGAGGCGGCGTGGCCGAGAGAAGAGCGAATTCGTGATGCGGTATTGCGGTGGGACGACCGAACAACCCGCGCGGGCTAATCTTATCTTACCTACTTAAAAAAATATTTTTTTTATCGTTACACCCCGATTTCGTCCGTCGACCCGTTCGTCACGCCCGTGTGCGTCCGCAAAAGCAGGTCACGAGGCCAGATCGCGCCCGTGTGCGTCCGCAGCAGAAGGCCACGAGCCTAGATCGTCTCTAGCTGTGCCAGCCAAACCTTCTCCTACTCCGCCTCCTTTTCCTTCCGCTATTTTATGGCGTCCTCACGCACGCAAGACAGTACAGATACAGATCGCAAGGCAAATTATAGGAACGCACACAAGACAATACATACGCACGCAAGACAATACAGATCGCAAGGCACACGACTTCCTTGGCGTGAAGCCACCTCCACATCTATGTCGATTCTAGGTTATTATTCAACTCAACCCTGAATGCAGTTTACAATTCCTTTAGATCTGTACAGTTCAAGACATTTTGTCAAGATAAAGTGACGAGCATAAGCTTTAAATTTTCTGCAAAAGTATAGAATCGAACAGCATATCAGTACCCCCTTTTCCTGAAAGGATTCCTAAAATCGTCACATCAGCAAAGAGCTTGACTAAGATAAAACCTGGTATATATTTCTTTATGCAACTTGATTTCTTGCAATTGCAACCTCGCAAGTCGCCAAGGCAGAGTTGAAGAAAGAATGGTAAGCATCTTCCTGTAAGCGAGATAAAGGCGGAGTTGAAGAAAGAATAGTAAGCATAAGCCTCGACTTGCTCAGTGGTCATGTTGGTGAAGTAGCCCAATGTCAGGTCGTTTTGGGCAATGTCGAATGTGTAGAGCGCCCTGGAGAAGTACTCGGCTTTCGGTAGGATCTCCTTGTAGATTCCACCTGCACAGAAACTGAGTATATATCAACTAGAAAAAAAAATTCTGAATGGCACATATGCAGAGACTGAATTTGTCTTTACTATGAACCTAAGGAAGGATCAAATAATGTGGCACCAGCTATTTTAGTAGATAAAATAACCAAGCTCCAACTAAATTTTGATAATTGCGTACCAAAATACGCATACTCATTTTGAGTTTGCACGTCATTTAGTGTCCACACCAACTAGGAGTACTTAAGTGTTTGCACAAATCAGTATGAGTTATCATAGAGGTTGACCATCCACATCCACAAAAAAGTACAGATCATGAAACATCATGCATGTAATTTAGCTCAATCAAACATGGAAAATAAAAAATGCAGCATAATCCAACACAAATAACAGGAAGGGGTTGAGCTTGAGAGATCGTACAGCTCACCAAATTCCGACCGGCGGCGGTGAACACCTACCCAGCTTCTCCTCCACTCCCAAAGTTCAGATCCGCCGTGGAAAATTGGTTTCTACAAAAATTTGACATAGGAAAATGAATAGCACAGTAGGATACCACTGAATGTTGTAATATCATAGTAGCATCAAAATAACATCAAGAGATAGTATGTGGTCATAAACACAAAAATACACCAGCAAGAATGATACCGATTGTAACCATGAAGTCAAAGAAACAACTATGTATCTAATTAACGATTGCAAAATTTTAATGCATTATTACAGTGAGAAAAATTGCCTGCATATATATGTGCCACTTGCCAGCTAATCTGACATAATATGAGCAGACCTTAAGGAGAGTTTTGAACAAACATTTTTCTATAAAGGAGACACTACAACCCTCCAGTCTCAGCTGAAATAGAACAAGACAGTACATAACCAGTTCAAAGAGTTTAGGGTCTATATAATTATGTTAGATAGCAGGAGCAAAACCCTTAGGCTCTCCATTTACGAGTAGAGCATTGTCTTTATCTTGAGTATTTCGTTAGATGATGTGGATATAATCTCAACAAGTATATTAGATATTGGATAGAAACGATTATTTTTAAGATATGTTGATATTATCGGTTGTTAGATTTGGTCGTATTTCACCTTGTTTAGTCAACAGCCATCATAATCAAGGGATATTTTTCACCTTAGTCCACTAGGACTCTTGGTGTTTGATGCTAAAATAATTTCCTAAAGATTAATTTTTAGAAAACTAAAAATATAACAGAAAAAACAGTGTATAAATCTTTTAGGTTTGTCAGGTTATAATGAGAAAAAATCAAATTAAATATTGGCTATTGTAATTACCATAAAAACATAATTTATACAGAATAAAAAGATAAGTCTTAGGTATATGTCCAATATAAATGAGCTTGTATAAATATATATATTTTAGATAAACATCGTGAATTATTAATTTGAAAAGGATACAGGCTATATATAAAATATTGCGTAGATATGTGGATATATCTAGGAATGCCTTGAACTCCGGATGCATCCGACCTTCCTATTTGATCAGTGCACGTATTTGACCACGTGTACGTACGTGCAGCTGACTTAAGTCAGTACGTGTACTGTATGGGCGTGTGGCTGTCCTAGTGCATGTCGATCCATCCATGCTGTCAGCTGCGTCTATGCGGAGTACAGTGAACACATGCCGGCATGCTTGACCTGGTGGGAATTGATGCCGTGCTCGGCTTGGACTCAACCAGCCGATGCCCTGCGCATTGTGCACCAGTCGTCGCAACGCCATGTGTTTGATCTGTTCGTTGATTCGGGGGACACCGCGTAATCGATCTCGAGCCGGACTACGCCCACACACGCGAAGCTAGGTAGTCGTCTGAATCCCAGCAGGACACGTCCCATCGGTTTTCCAGACGCATATTCATGCAAACGCGTGAGGCTTATATCGGCCTGATCTCGGACGCCGATGGTACGTGCAAATTACGGTATATTAATCTATGATTAGTGACCAGGAAGAAAAAAATATATAATAATTAATATATTAGATAAAACCTGGACAGTAGAGTCTTTGACGGAGGATATCGGTTCAGAAGTGGTTTGCTGGAAATCTTTAATAGAGTTTTAAGATTTATGATATTAAACTGTTATTTTTATGAGAGATGGATGTGATACTTAAATTTGGGGTCTCAGTATGCCAGTGCAGATTATTAAATCTGTTGATATTGTCATTTAATAACAACGGTTTGATATTTTAATACTAGCTGATCCATATTATTATTATAAAACAACAGTTTAGTTAGTGTAACTGGGTTGATCCAATTAATTCTTCCGCAGCGGATGTTAGTTCAAGGGTAATCAACCCGGGCCGCGGCCTCATGGTCTGTAGTTTTTCGCCGTGGGGACGTTTTGATGAAGATTAGGATGATAATGGTTGTAATGAACACGAATATATTCTAGTTGGTTGAATCTCCCGTCGTCGTGATTACTGATCTTGATTATCTTGCTCCAACAGGACTGACAAGAAACTGACAAGAAGTGCAGATGCACCACGTATTTGTTTGATCAACGGATGTATGTGACCCACACATGTATTAATGCATACGTACGTATGGCCAATATAGCTCTGTACGTACTGCACGGGTTGGTGTGTTGATCCCACTCGTGCTGATCCAAACAGGCGTGCATGGGCATGGTTGAGTCCTGGTCGGCGCATGTGTTGGTGTCCTCGACGGCGAGCTGAACACGTGACCCCGCTGCATGTTGTGTACTCGCGTGTACCCGAAACCGATCTAAGGTCGACTAGCCGACGGCCATGCGGACGGAGCAGCTTGGTCTTCTGTGTGTTTGATGAAATTTGGTGCAATTTTTTATGGTTTATTAAAAATAGGACGTGTCCATTGAAGCATCAAACCATACACGGTTCTGATGTATTTGCTAGGAATTTCCATATGAGTATAAAATACATGAGCATTACTCCAAAAATCCAGAGGGTTTAAACATGGTAATTAGCATTTAATGGCAGGTGATTACCGGCAGGCATGCACACATGCCTCGAAGTGGCACCGGTAGAATTAAAATTACCATACATCTGTTGCTAGGCGCACAAGTCAGCCAGATGTGAAAGTTAACAGCCATGCATGCACGATCGATCGATGCAAGCTGGTCAATACCATACATGCCTATAACAGGATGGAAATAAATGGTCGTATCTCCTCTTGATGGTAGGATTTCAACATATGTTTTTTTTCTTAATGGAAATAAACCATCACAATATCGCGGTTAGATGGAAAATTATCACACCATTCCCACCAACGTCCCTGTGGTTGCCAACGACGATATAATCAAGCTAGGCGCAATCGTCGGTGTCATCCATGCCCAGCTCCTAGCAACTAATTGCTACTTTATCGGAGATCGCAGCTGCGCCGTCGATGTCGTGCTGCTGAATCCTCTACTTTGATCGTAATCGACACCAACATCATGATGCCGGCCCAGATCACTATCCAAGACAACTATGCGTAACGCTGCCTTCGAATGCAGGGGAGGAAGCATGCATAGACAACGTCACCAGCACAGGGATTGATGAGGCCGTGGTCTCCGCCAGCGCCCACCTACACCTAGTTCACCACCTCATATATGGGAGAACGTGAAACGAAGACCAACGATGACGACCATACCAGCTTAATCAGAGGTTTTCTGTGAGTCTAGCTCATGAAAATAATTAACCGAGTATTTTTCGAGATCCCAGAAACCAGAAGAATACATCCGTCTAAATCAGATACCTTTATCGACAATATGTGAAGTATAATTCACAACTAAATTTATATCTTTCTTAATTGCTAGATAATTATAATAAAGATTTATTTTTATTTTTTTATTTTATTTGTGAACTTGGTACACTGACACTGGCACGCTGCGCATTATATATTTTTACCTAGGCGGAGAGATTTGAGTTACATTTCTCTCCAAACGCTACCGTCGATATGATGACGATCCGAAGACTCCGCTGAACGCAATATATGCAAAACGGCCAGACCAATAAATTAATCTGTTATTGAAAACGGATCTAACAATGACATATTAGAACGGGCTACCTCATATCTCGTTGTAGATCAATATATATTCATTGGTGTATAGTGTCACGGTCGACCGTTTTGATCCAGCCAAATTTTGGCGACAATGTTTGTTCGGAAGTGGTCTGCCCAGGGCGTGGCCTCATGGTCAGCGATATCTATGACGACAACATCTTCAAGCCTTATTTATCCTAATAAATTGAATTGATGAAGATTAAGATAATAATGCACGAACATTGGTCGGGTTGATCTAGTCATAGTCATAGTATCACTCATCAAAAAATCTAACTCTTGAAATCATGTCTTCACAAATCATTTTAAATACCAGTGTCCACCAACATTGATAGGTTATACTCAAATCATAAAATCCGTTCATATACGATATATTTTGATGGCATAAGGATCAAATGAAATTATAAATAAAATTTAGCCCCTATAATAACCTTACTTCTATTTACCGAAGACCAATGTTGCTACTATATATTAATCTCATAAGTATAAAGTATAGAAAGAAAAACGCTGGTCGGTGGCTAGTTATTATTGGTTTTATCAGGGTATGAACATAATGATATTGGAGATGGCTTATATTGTGCTATTTTATCTTTGTCCTCCTCAGTAATTTTGTATTTATATCCTTGAGTATCTATTTATTAAAGTAGAAATATAAATGTCCTATTTGTTTCTTTTTTTTATCTATTTCGATAAGTGAAATTTGTTTTTACATAGGACTTAATATATAATAATCTTATCAAAATAATCCCACATCTAAAACACTAATACATCGCCTTGCCATGATGACGGCTAGGGGACGATGGTGGATCTGCCCGGCGACGACAAGTAGCCAGTGGTGGTGGGGACTGACAAGATACGAGGAGAGGACAGAGTGAAAAAGCTTGGATAGGTAGAAAAAAGAGAGCTAGAGAGATAGCTCTCTGGCACCGCTCACGCTGGTCAGAGTGATCTCCCTATTGTTTTCTTTATTTTTTTTAATTCGTTGGGATAAAAATCATTGTTATTCAACTTGAATATTTGTTGAGATAAAAATCATCGATTGTGAAAAGAAATTATAAAAGTTACATAAAAAATAAAGTGCAAAATAATTAATAACCTCATCCTGTAAAGAGGGAGAGTATAATAGGTTGTGTAACGGGTTCCGTTAATACCGATTTTTTCATTTGTCACACAAATTTTTATCGGTCACCTCTTGCGCAAAGGTGACCGCGACATTCGATAGTCTGTTCCTCCCATGCTACAATCATTGGTCCACACACCATGGGCGTCGTTCACATCCGCATGAATAGAGATGAATAATTGTTCAAGCAGAAACATGCCTATGTGGCCACTGTACATGTCGCCCATGCTGATGATCATACTCGAGTGCTTCGATAAATCATTGAGATTAAATTTCATCCACCCTTTTATTACCCGGTTGCGAATACTAATCTGAGATGTAGTGTGGCACACTAGATCGAGCCATGAGGGGCATCCCTAGGTTTGTAGGAAAGAATTAATTGGTACTTTTTAATTAGTATAGATAAGATTTTTATATAGTATTTAAGTGTATCAGGATTTCCGTGTATATTTGTGAAATCCTTTTGTGTCACAAAACCAATTTGTCCAATCTAAAATGTACATTAGCAAAATCGTCTAAAATACCTACTCAATGCGTCTGCACTACGTTTCCTGAAAAAAATGTCTAAAATACCTACACAAAATGTTAGTGCTTCTTAGTTGATACAAGCAGCTCAACTTATTATACACCACTCAAAGCAAAAGTACATCAGAACATCGCTAGCTAGTGGAACAGAAAACACTACAGTATGATCGATCAGATCAGTCCTCTTCTTCGATAGTGAAATCCGGTTCCATGGGTTTCTTGATGAGCGCTTTGCCGTCGCAGCTGTGCCGACGACACCTCACACTCCCTCCCGGCCGCGCCTCGCTGCCCTCCCGCATCCTGAGCTCCATGGACGCGCGGCGCCGCTTGTTCCGGCGCCAGGCCGCCTGGATGAAGCACGCCGCCCACGTGCGCCACTGGTGGGAGTAGAAGCGGAACCTGTGCCGGATGCGCGCGCTGTGCAGTCGCCGGAACTGCAACGCCACGAACCGGAGGTCGTCGGCGACAAGCGCGAACGCCTCGACCTCGGACACGGCCCGCACGGTGCGCGTGGACAGCGGCAGCGACGCGGCGGGGCGCGGGTCGAGCGCCCACGGCAGGAGCTCCTCCCCGCAGAACTCTCCGGCTCCGATGCGGCACGAGTTGAAGAACCCGGACCGGCCGCCCTGCGTCGTGTACGAGTCGAGGTATCCCCGGATGATGAAGAGCATGGAGTCCACCGGGTCCAGCTCCCGCACCAGCCGCGTGCCTCTCGTGTACAGCGCCGGCCGCAGCCGCTCGCAGATCGCCTCCAGCATCCGCTCGTCCATCTCGTCGAACAGCGGCACCTGCAACAAGCACGCACCCACCATACATCAGCGCACTCAGCTCCATGCGTACACGGGCGCACCGAGCCCGGCCGTGCATGAACAGGTGCCTACTCTCCGGACGAGGTCGAGGCAGAGGTGGCGCTTGATGCCGCGGCGGATGTCCATGGGAAGGTCCTCGAGCAATGCCTCCTCGTCGACGCCATGGGTCGCCACCCACTTGTACTGGTGGTACCTCCTCACGCACTGCTTCAGCGGCTGCGGTATCTGCCGGTGGTTCATCCACCGCTCCATGTCCGTCCGCTTCGTCCGCCACTCCTCCAGCCGCACCATCGTCGCCTGCAGGTAAGACTATGGCCGCCGACCGGAGACAGAGCATCACGACGTGCATTCATGTAAGCTACATGAGCGTTAATGATCATCGCTAACAATTCTTTGCCATGGTACGTTAGAAGGAAATTACTTGCATATTGCCGATGAGCAGAGCAAACAGCACCAGCCCAAGAACGCCAATGACGGTCGCGAATGTTATTTCTCCTATGAACAGGCTCGTCGAGAGATTCTGTCCCAAGCAGCTGTCCAACATTTTCGAAGTAAATCAGAAATTCAAACGCGATTAAGCTCCAGTTCACGTAAATCGATCTATCGATCGGCTAGTCACTTCGATTGCTCGATTGATCACCTCAGGTTCTTCAGTCCCCACCAGAAGCAGTAGAAGTACTTCTGGGTGAAGGACGACGATGTCAGCTTGTTGTCCAGCGCCTCGCCGTAGATGCCAAACTGGTAGAAGCCATTGCTGGGAGTGCACAAGCTCGTAATGTTGCTCAGCTCGTACCAGATGGTCCTGTTAAGGCTGACGGTTTTGCAGTCGAAGAACAGAGTCTGACACAACGGGCCCTCGACGTGGCACGCCTCTCGCCAGCACGCCTCCTGCCTCTGCACCGAGAAGAGATACCACAGTGCTCCCAGCACCTGCACGTCACATCTCTGAACAAGTTGAGTAACATGTAGAGTACGTGGATGTTAGAAGTGCATGTCTGTGCAAGCGACGTGACGCGTACGTGGCTTGCGAGCATGTAGAGTATGAGGTTGTAGGCGGCGCCGGCCCACGCGGTCTCCGTCATGACCCCGGTCGCCATGACGATCTGCCTCGAGAGCGGGAAGATCTGGAAAAGCCGCGGCAGGTACTGGAAGATGATGCTGAAGCGGAGGATGTTCTTCCTGTTGGCCGTCGCGGATTCTTTCAGCTTTGGCATCACAAGCCAGATCACGAACTGCAGTGCACGCGCGCCAAGAAACATCACTGTTCATGTCAGGATCGACGTGGCCTGTTCTGACTCTGACAGGTTGATTCGTTCGTGTTACCTGCGGTAGGGGAAGCGCAGTGACGAGATCGAACCAGAAGCTGCCGGCGAGGTACCTCCTGGCGATCTTGCAGGGCTGGATGACGAGCTCCCCTCTGCCGAACACCCTGGACGAGGGGGCGATGAAGGCGGTGCGGAAGCGGAAGAAGATGTGCGCCGCGTAGAAGAGGTCGAGCAGGGAGCGGATCATGGAGAGCGTGAACGCCAGCGAGTACTTGAACTCGATGCACATGTTCTGCCTGGTCCCCGTCAGGTACAGGAAGAGCGGGTCAACGAAGAGAGAAGCGAGGCACGCGGCGAGGAAGATCTTGCTCCACAGGTGGATCAGCTGCCCGCGAGGGTCGAAGAAGATGTGGTTCCCGGAGCTCATCAGCGACTCCAGCTCCTCCGAGAAGGCGCGCGACAGCACCCGGTCCTTGAGGCTGCCGCCACCTCGCCGCCATTTCCTCGGGTCATGGTGCTGCTGGTGGTGAGCCTTGCCGTGCTTCGTCGTCCTGCTCGACGTGCTATCCGATGCGCTTGCTGTTTTCCAGTGCGGGAGCTCCATGTCATTCTGAAACCTGAAGAAAGACGTGTTTTTACACATTCTGCTGTACCAAGCATATAATTTGCTCAACTTTAACTAGCTGTGAATTCTGTCAAGCACATTGATCAAGCTGAAATATGTTGAGTAATCTGAAGATGTCAGGTTGGTTAAATACATCTACCATGTTCATGTTCAGAAAACTGGAAATAACCAGTTAATTAGTGTTCTGAAGTTGCGAAGTTTGTTCTGATGACACGTTAATCCTTGAAACACCAAACTAGCAGCGGTAACATCGCACGCGAAGTAAGACTGATCGACACAAGGGCTCTGGGCTCACCTGACGGCTCGTGAACCATTGCATGCCATGGTGCTGGATCTCCGGCAGCTTCTGGTCAAAACCATTGAGGCATATATATATATACACACACACAAGGGACAGCTTATATAAGCAAGAGCGGTTCTACACTACGTGGAATCAGGAACACCATATAAGGTCAGCTATGGGAAAGAAAATAACTGCAACACAGTCCACAGCCATAAGAACGAAAGGCCAGCTACAACCAATTTCATCAGGGATCTTGTGATTACACTTAAAAGTGAAAACCTTAGTCCACTGTGCCTTACTCCATTCATCCGTTTTATATTATAAGACATTTTAAATTTTTTTATAAGTTATATTTATTTAACTTTAATCAAATTTATAAAAAAACATAACAATATTTTTAACATAAAACAAATATAATATCGACATATATTTAATTTTATATTTAATAAAATTAATTTAGTGTTATAAATGTTGCTATATTTTTTATAAATATATTTAAATATAAGAAGAAAAAAGTCAAAATGTGACGGAGGGAGTATTTTCCTAGGTTGTAACACCTTTGCAGCTAAGGCAGAGAAGAAAGTTATGGCTGTTGAAAATGTACCCAAAAAAACCGGTTGTGTAGCTAAAACTTAACTACTGTAACAGCTGCGAAAGGAACATAATTTACTAGGATACAGTTGAACATGATCATTTTTTTATGGCCAACAAAGATGAGACGGTTACATTAAACCCAGAAGTTTGCGGATGCTTCCATATTTTGTTTTCAGGAGATGGCTGAATCATGTGACTTGCATTTAAAAAGAAAAAAAGAAAAACAAGATGTGACCTAGCAGGCTGTACTCCCTACTAAAGAGTTGACAGAAGTGCAACAGCGACTCTTCTCCAATTCTGCATTCTTTCCTGGAGCATGTTGTGTGCATAGGACTAGGAGAAAACGAATCGCTATCTCTACCACATTTGTTTCGTATTATTTTCGAATTCAGAAACAAAAACTAAAACGAACACCCTAGACACGAAAACGAGCACTATCAAATACAAATACGGATCAAATGAATACAAAACAGAAAGTAGTTAGAAATGTTCATCGTACCATAAAAAACCCGTTTTTTTAGAATTAACGGAAAAATATAACTTACCGTTGCATATCAAAGAAGAATATATCCTATATATACGTATAAACTAGTATCCATATTAAACTCTCAATTTAATATTTTATAATTTAATTTTAAAATAGAATGATAAGAAAAAACAAGTGCATAACATGGAGATTTATAGCTACATACCATATTTCTAAAATAAAAATGAGTTGACTAGAGGACCAAAAGTTAATATGGAAACTTTTGTTTCCAAAAACTATCGGAATACTTATCGGACAGTTTCTGACCGTTTCTCCACCTGGTGTTATCACTTCTGTCTTCATTTTCATATCCGTACAAAAAAGTCCAAATTCATTTCCAAATCCAACATTATCTGATACTGTCCGAGAAAACACAGTTTGTTTCCGAAAATTATCTTGATCGATCGGAAACTAACAGATCCATTTTCAGCCCTGCGTATAAAATAGCATGCCAAGTACTACTTCTACAACTCTTATGCGTGATGTACGGGTATAGTCAGTGTCACAAACTATAGGACACTAACAAGGAAGGCTCATACATGACAGGTGTCACCCTTAGTAGATAATTGCACCTCCAACAACAACATGATGTCTTACCACGACGAGTTACTGTAACAGAACCATAGTTATAACTGTCACCAATAGATGACAGATTCCTATTTTTGATTTTTTTAGCGCCAAAAAACCCCAAAACAGTAATCAACCATAAAGTTATAAATTAAAATTAAAAAAGTTATAGGTCTTTAAACTCTATAACTTTAATGATATGTCTTTATTTGAAAAATTCAAAATTTTGTTTTTCAAAATAAATCTCATTAATTATAACAAATATTCAGATCTGTACATAATCTCAAAAGGTTGTCTACTACAAAGTTATAGATTTTATCAAACTCTATAATTTTAATATAAATTTTGTCATCTAACTTCATACGAAAACGTTACCTATTTTTTTAGAAAAAAACTATTATTTAGGTATCCTCATTATAACCCGTCACCATTAAAGCAGAAAAAAAATTAGGGGATGCCAGGAAATAAACCTAGTGCTAAATGTCATTGAGATTTTAATCATACATTTTATCTGTCAGCTTTATTTGTTTATTTGTGTCATTTGTGCATTAGTACTACATGTATCACTTAAAAAAACAAAATATTATTGTTTCCATTTCTTACAAAACTATGAGTAGACGAATAATAAATACAAAATTAGTTAATAAAAGAATTAAAAAACTACATCAAATTGTATAGCAAACTAAACAGAACAAGAGTTAAAAAACAATTAAGGCAATGACTTGATTGTTTGCTACTGAAAATACACGTCTTCAGAGATAACTTTATACCTCGTCCATATTTGTGATGGGTTATCCACCGTGACCTTATCTTGAACAGGCTCCATTGACCTGCCACCGATGTCTTGTCCATTTCTATAGTAGTGAGAGCAGATAATTTCTGCAGAGTTCTGTTTTCTATTGCTGATGAACGTGTTCGAGCACCCGTTTTCTTTGGTTCATGGAGTAGTTTTGCACTTACGTAGATTAGCGGTCCAAATTCCAAAAGCACTCGTATGGAGAAAAGAGAACAATAACAAGAATTCGGTTTCGGTAAGACTCAACTCGGCCTTCCCATAACAACTGGGCTGTAAAACTGAAGCATATGTTCCATCCCCTGAATAGATAATAACTATGCCTTGAATATTGATCGGCCTGACTTGTGTCCCGGACAAAGTATGACAGCTTGACAGGATGCCGACTTGGACACGAGAAATACGCGGTCATGTCAGCAGGCGAAAAACCGCCGGTTCAGGTCCTACGCTCCTGAACTGCCTGGAAAATTGTACTCCTCCTGGAAAGACCGATACACGGCAATTAGCTTACTGGTCTGGATTGGCAAACAGGTCGTTACCCGGTAATTAACTTACTTGTGTGCATTGGCAGTTTTTATTCGTACATTTGTGCTTAAGAAAACTTCGAATAGGTGAGGCCCAGGAATAAATTTTGGTGGGGGTGTTGAATTTGGTGACAGTATGACACCATCCCAAAATACAAATCCTCGTGGGCTGAAAATATGTGTATTTGTGAGGTGTTCTTCAGTAATTTTTTTCTGTGCCAAATGCCCAAATCCCGTAACATGTTGAGAAAACATGGTGTTATATTACTTCAGGTTATCCGAGATGTTCTATAAAAGCTCTTATCAGAAAGTTCTCTCGAAGATGTTTCAATAAATTCTTATCCAGATATTCTCTGGCAAGAAAGATATTTTGCTTGTAGTGTTAAAAACTGCACAAATTTTCCAGTTGCATGTCTTTTTTTATTTAATAAAAAACAGACACACATACACACATGCTCAATGCCGATAATAAATACATGTCATCTCGCTAAAATTATAATAAAACATCCATGTATGTAGTTGTGGGTACTATCATCTGAATGCTAGTGGATAGTGTTATACACCTATAATTTTATCATCTAACTAAAGTTGATTCCTTTTGATGTCTATTTGCACATGCTACTTTTTTAACTTTTTGTTTTGTAATGCGTATTATTAATTAACGATTCTAAAAAAGTATATTTTACTCTAATCTTGTTTATCTTTTATTGTACCTTACACTAATTGGAATTTGTGTACAAATTCAATATATTTTCATTTAATCTTTTTTCAATTTCGTTCTGAATTTTCATGTTTCCATTATGGGAATATTTTTTACATGGAAGATGACGCACAAGCACACCATCACATACCCCTATACATATAAATACGTCCTTTTAACATATGCTTAAGGAGAAGTCAATAGTAAATTCCTAACCTCATATTCTATGGAAAATATACCCACACTGATGTAAAAATTGTGATATCGAATTTAAAAACTAGTGGATAAAATTATGTACCTATGATTTACCATCACATGACTGGTTAATCTTGTGGCATTTATTTTTCTTTCCTTGATTAACGTGGGAGTGTCTGCATGTACAATAGTCATTAACATTGGGCTCTTAGTCTTGCCAAGTAGACAAATTTGTGAAGAGAAAAGAGAGGATAGAGAAATATCCATGTTAAGTTTCATATCGACTCTTAGCCTTTAAGAAAAAAAATTTTGCTGCATGAGAATAGGAAAAGTAAATAAGAGTAATTAAAAATTATTTTGGTAAGTTAATGATTAGAGCCTTTGTTATCACAATTGTTGAAGGGGATGGCCTCTAACTAGCGTGTATTATTTAAAAGCACATATCCAAGACCTTAAAACTCAGATTGATACTTCTACGTAAGTTTCTGGTCGGCCAGAAAAATTTCTTTTGACAACTCATCCATCTAGAAGGAAGGGCAAGGAGCAAAGAAATAAATTTAGGCCAGTTCTGTGATTTTGTCTCCTGAGCAGTCAGTTGAACTGTCTCCGATCATGCCTATTTGGGCCCTGCAACTCCAATCAAACCGTTGATTCCGATGGTTCAGGATGCACTATTGCTCCCATTTAGACAACATCTATGGTGCGTTAATAGTAAACCCCAATGAAAGACCATGACCATACATAAGAGATACTTAGCGGTAGGGCATTACATATCACCCACGAGTGGCTTTGCCTGCTTGTTGCTCCAAGCCATCGTACGAAACATGTTGTGTTTAGGCCCTTTGAATCTACTGAATTATTACTGTAGATTATTCACTTGGCTATATGGATAAATTATATATTTTTAGAAATATACTTAATAAGGCTTTTGCTCATTGGCTTATTAGCTGTATAATTTTAAAGCTAATTTTGAGTTTTTTTATTCTAGTTTATTTTCTAGCATTATGATAAAACTACAGATATAAAAGTTTTTTCTATCAATTATTTTTGTTGCTTCGTTTATTTTCCAACGGCTTAAACGATGAGAGACTTAGAATAACTTGTCTTTCTTAAGAAAACATATTTTTAAAGATGTAGAAAAATAATTTTATGAAATAGCTGAAAAGAACTGTAATTAGTTGCTCAAGATTTCTCTATTACACCAATGTGCCACACCGTTGAGTGTACCAAGAACACCAGCGGCGTGTCCTGCAGTACATGCTAGCCTGACCCCTGTCCTGCAGTACTGTTCACAATTTGCCCCCACGCCATGTTAGCCTGACACCTGCACTGCTGCACAGAAATGATATATTTAGTTTGGTTTTAGCTTATTATATTTTAGAATAGACGGGTAAGTCTAGATTACAGCTTTATTGCATGTCCGCCTGATATTTCGCATGATCTCACCGACCGTCCCATCCAGCGTCTCTCAGTGCGCCAAGATTTTGCAAACCAGATGGTGATAGGACATGGCGCGAGATGTGAGCACTGAGCTGCATCCCGCAGGTGCTAGCCCGGAGAGACGGCACCATGGCTCGCGCGTCACCTGCTCGACAATTTCGCGGTGATTTTGCCTTCCGTGCGGGCGGTTTCCCCTGCGTTTTGCCCCACGCGGTCTGGTCATCTATTTGGAGGCCTGGGCGCTCCAAAGCTCTCAAGGGCTCTGCGCCTCCGCGCGAGCGGACGATGGCAATCACGGATCGAGACGGGTAGAGGCGGCAAATCGTGTGGAGGGCTCGTCCCGGCTGTAATTGAACCTCTAGCCTGCCAACGCCCATACCTGAGACGCAACGCGAGACGGTGGCGTTTGGCTGGTGGCTGCCTGCTCGAGCTGCAACTTGTGCGCGCTTGGCCAGTTTGGTGGAACGTGTGGGGGATGAAAGGGCCAAGTAGCCGCCAGCGCTAGCTTCGTGTCCAATCGAGCTGCGTTTTCAGATGTCGCCATTGCATGCTGGCCATCCTGATCCTGCCGTTATGTACTTAAAGGCTGCGTTCTGCAATAAAAGCTAGCCCTTTTAACTCCACCGGATGTAAAATAAGATAAACTATTAATATATAATAAATAATAATAATAATTTTTTAAAAAAGATTTATTTAATTTTAAAAAGCTTCTATATAAAAAAATTATATAAAATATACCGCTAAAAATACTAACAGAAAATGAGAATTTATCATTCTATATATGATATATTGAACAAGTCCTTACTCCAATATTTATTGAAGTAGTTGGGATGATAAGTTGTAGCCAAAATTTAAGTTTTAAGTTGATTTTGGAGTTTTCTTCTTCTAGTTTATTTTTCAGTGCTTGAGTTTAAATTACTTAAAACACACACATATATAAAAATTCTATTTACAAATTATTTTTCTTTGCTGATAAGTTATTACGAGAAACGATAACACGCCTTCTCCAATGTCGGCACATCTCACCCTCGGTATGTTTCGACGAATAGAGAGCACGGTTGTTCAATGCATCTTTGCTCTGAAAATTTCCTCTGAATTTTACTCTTTTACTTTTGCCCTGAAAATATCCTCTGTAATGGTTGCCATAAATACCTTGTTTTCAGATTAACTACGTAGTTTGAACAAACTACCGTATCGATTGAATACTTGGCATGTGTCGCATCGCACTAGTACTCCGTACTACGTAACATTGACGATCCAATTCACGACCGATAAATCAGCTGTACAATACTCTGAATTTTCCATCGTTGATATCTGCTGTTTGGTGAGGGTAGACAATTTTGCAACGGAAACATCTCGATCGTGGATACTTGGCTCGCTTCGTAAAAAGTGACTCAATTCCATTTTGGGTGGGGAAAAACGAGAAAAAAAACAGTGTCACCAACTATATATAAAGGTGATACTCACACTCACACCTACGACCAAGGAACTAGTTTTTTTTTCCCAAAAGTATATGCTCACTGTTTGTTTCTAAGTTTCAAATACTAATTAAATAGTTATAAAAATCTGAAAAAAATGACAACATGAGTACATTAGTCATCCATCGTCAAAAAATAAATTTTAAATTTGATACATAGAGTGCGGGAAAAAACAAATTACACACAAGTAGTAGTAGTTTTAGATTTGTTATTTTTCTTCAATTTGTCTATGTTGAATTTAAATTTGTATATTGATATAAGTAATATCTTACACAATTATCTATGTTATCTAAAAATTTCATAATTTTTTATAACCATTTATATCGCATGTAAAAATAAGTGTACATCATATTAGAGGCCAAAATAACTTTTCTTTCCACCACGGAGTTTTTCTGTATCCCTCCACTCTTCTTTCTTGTATGTACGTAGCCAAGCCACTTGATGGGCAATGACACAAGCATGGGCAATGTGTTTTACTACTACGCCCATTTTGAACGTGAACGTGAACAAACGCTCTTCAAAGAATTAGTTAGCTTTGAATAATGAATATGCGGGTTAGTGAGAACCACTGTCAGAGGTATAGATAAGATTTTGGATTAACGGATTAACTCTTGCGATGTGTCCAGCTTTTCATAATTTAAACGTTGTTTGCCGACCTCCGATTTGGGTTTAAATTATAGTGAACACTTTCCCCATACTTTAATGACACTTTACTAGAACCTCAGAGGATGACAGGAAAGGAAAGCCAACCGAAGTAGATAGAACAATCAATTATTTAATATTCTGCTATGCAGCCATCAATGGTCATAAAATAAAATAGTGGGATTGTCAGAACCGATGAAATGAAGCTAAAGTTCACCGCGTGTAAAAGAAGAAAGTGATTAATGTATAATTATTTAAATTTCAATGATAAATTTTAAAATAGATTTATTTGATATTTTAAAGTAAATATAAAAAATTTTCATATAAATATATATAATTTATCAATTTAAAAAGCGTGCTAATAGAAATTAAGGATAAATCTATATCTTAATAAAAAATAATAACATCCGTAAAACCTATATGCAAATCACGATTTAAATTTTAATGTTAATGGTTATATATATAGAGTAAAATTTTCCAAACGTTGATTTATTTTTATTCTTCATCCATCTAGTGCAAGTACATTGTTAGGATGAGTGGGGAGACAAGTGGGCTTTTTTGGCTTATCCCAATATTAGTTTTTTTTCTAAATTTTGTACTATCATATGAGAAATGAACTAATTAGGTTTTTATTCGGTAGTGAGATTGTCTACATGCATCCTTAGACATTATGGAGTCTAAATCTATTTTGTAATAGAAAAAAATCAATCAAGCACGTAGAGTCATTCTTATGGATCATTTGATTCCAGTTATTCTAAGAGCATGTGATATCCTGGTGAAAGGGTTGTCAGCGGATTGTTCTTTCGGATCTTCTTGACTTGTGGATTGCTTGATTGGCTTGTCCCCTTCTAGCCGAGGGGCTTCTCTAGATAATTCCATTGTGTACTTATAGGATTTATAAGGATAAACTTTGGTATCACTTGGTCTTCTTTAAATAGGTTTTGGATGTCCTGTTAGGTGATAATTGCGTTCGTTTTCCCCTCTTTCCGATCTCTAATTTCTTATTTTTTATACACGCGTTTCTCGAACTACTAAACGATATATTTTAAAAAAAATAAAAATTATATTAAGCTATTTTAAAGTTTTTTTAGCTAATAAGTATTAATCTGTTCTTCCATTCTACGTGTCAAAAAATGTGTCCGACGCTAATTCCCAAACACAGCCTAAGACTCTTCTGGAGTGTATCTCTTCTATATATATGTCCTATCATACCGGGTATGATATATGTATGAAATTTCATGAACGCTCCTATGTTAGTTAGTATTTGACAATAATATAATGAATATTTATCCTCTGGTAAATTTTTATATAGGTTAAGGCCTATTTATAGTAATGATCCTATATTATGTAGGGATTGATATATGGAAAATATATGTGTATAAAGATATGTGGACCTAATTTAGACATGGTCCAGGGATTCTAACAAGAGAACTTGAAAAGTGGTCAGCGGATTGATCTTGAGGATCAATGGTTCGAAAATGGTTCTAGTGCTGGCTCAGTGATTCGATGTAGGGTGGTTAGATGCCTTGGCCTCCTCCAGACCCCTATATGTATATCCCTAGGTCCCCGTATTTCTTAGAAACTCAGAGATAGTCTTGGTAATCTCCCTGGTAATTATGGTTAAGTTCAAATAGTTCATGATCTTTACCCAAGTCCGTCTTGTATTACTTATCTGCTCTGAGAGGCATCTCGTTTAGGAAATCTTTTCGTATTCGTATAGGTATATTATTTTTGGTCCCGCATACTTATATGTCACAGCTCTATTTCTGTATTTGAGGGTATTGCATATTTTGTATTCCGACAATGCACACATGGTTTTTTTTATAATTTCTACGAGCTGCCTTTCTCTATTTGAGAATGTGTTAAAGGGCAAACTTGCGAATGTATGTGTTGTTTTATATACATTTTTATTCTATGAGCGAAAAAATATATATATCCAAACAAAATCATGTACAGTATTGTCTCTTAACCCCACGCAGGCATCATCGTCTGCATTCCAGCTATACTCATGGTTGGTTGGTGAAGGCTGAAGACCATATGATCATGCGCCATCCAGCTACCAAGCTGTGCCCCGCCACTTTGAAAGTCTCTAACAAAGGTTGGAAGAGATTATTGACTAATGTCCAAATGGTTTTGTTCGTGAGCTAAATTTGTTGAACTAAAGCGTTGGAAAAAAAAAAGATGGTCCAATTCGTAATGGGTTGGTGAGGGGCTTAGAAATTCGTTGTGGTACTTTCACACACGGAGAGATAGAGAGAGAGAGTAGCACTAGTGCTTAACATTTGTTCTTCCCCATTCTTTTGGTTACGTATGCAATGACAATTGACCAATTTGCGGTGAATACTAAAATGGTGCTGGTGCGGCTCTGCTTCACTTTCATGTTTTGTTATTCAATCAGGTTTGGCAGTTGGCACTTATTATACAAGTCAAATTAAAGCAAGTTCCAAAGTAACAAACCCTATGGATAATTGACACGTGCGAGAGCTCGAAGAGAGGAAATAATTTGGACAAGTGTTTGCACCGAGGTCCTCACGCGCCCTAACGCGAACACGCCGGATCGTCTGGAAGATCTGCTTAGCTCCAGTGTAGGCCGATCGCCTTTTCTACGTGTCTTGAGGTACGCGCGTCAGGGACCGTGGAGTTCGATTGGCTCCGGCGCATCCGTACGGGTGCGGCGTGCCAGTCAATTTGACCCTATAATTAACAAGAAAGTAAGACAAACAGATCCGTCGGACGGTAGGCCGATACAGGCACTCGCTATCGGCTGGCTGCCGATAGGATCGGGATGTTCTTCGATCGGCTAGTGAGCTGATGTGGACATATGTCGACAAGGGATCGACCGCAGAGCCGATGGAGAAAACAGGGCATACTTAGGAGATAGCTAGGCGCACAGGATCCCTCCGGATAGCTGAACAGTGATTCATTGGCTGGAAAAACTGATAAAGGCACATACGGACTAGGCAAGGAATAGTATAAGAAGGCACGGGCTGCAAAGCCGATGCTGCTCCGAATATGACAGCACGAGACCCGTTGCCCATCGTGACAGCGCTATTAACACCAAACCTCGAAGATCGGACCTAACCGAGACAGTACGAGGCCGGGGCCAGCGGCGATGATACGGAGGACGTCGGATCGGCTATGCTGAAGCAAAGATAGGAACAAACCCATCGGCTAGCTGAGCCGATGAGGGGACGCCTCTCTGAAGCGGGTGCGTATCTGCTAGAAGACTGATACGCTTGGCGTTACGCGTCAAGGGACACCTCTGAAGGCTAATGCGTATCGGCCGAGAGGCCGATACACTTGGCGTGAAGCTCAGGGCATGGATAACTTATCAGCTAACACTTCGATGATACGTCGTGCAGAAGACTATAAGCCTGAAACTCGATCTACCATCGGTAGCCCCGTAGGTTGAACCTAACCAATGTAGCACAAAATTAACGACGGCAGAGAGAGCTTAACAGGCCGATAGGTCCCGTACGGACATGATGCAATACATCTGATCGGCCTAAGAGCTTAAATCTAACCGATGCAGCCTTAGACAGAACAGAACATATTGAGATGGTGGTGGGACTAACCCCTTCGTCGGAGATCGGACTTAACCGATGCAGTCCCGCGTCGAGAGCTAGAACTCGCCGGTAAACACCTAGATGAACTAGAGTGGCGATGCATTGAGATTGTATATTGATCGAAAGATATCTTACATATTTCCAAAGGATCTATATTTATACCCTGTATTTACAGACAGAGTCCGACGCGTCTACGACCATCGGACATTATTTCTAAATAATAACAAAGGAAAATACCTCTAAAAAAGTTAATTAACTAACTAAGCCTTCCTAATAAGGTTACAATTTACAAAGATAGAACATCTTACCGTGGAGTCCACGGCTCTTCAGCAAACTCAGTTTTATCTGAGTAATCTTTCAATTTTGAACCAAGTCTTCCTTCGCTACAACCTGATCAGCTTCTTCACTGTAAGTATCGGACCTCTTTTTACTCAAGTCGATTTTTTTCCTATCTTTTCTCGGGCTTCTCGGACCTGACCCCGATCGAATAATTCCTTGTCTTCAAGCCGATCCAATCTTCTACTAATTAGATCGGTTTCTCTACAGTTTCGATCGGCTTCTTTATAGTTTCCATCGGTTTTATCTCACGAGCTGACCAGTATCTCTATCGGTCGATCCTGTTTACAGGCTGAATCAAATTCTCCATCGAACATCTCTCAGCCGATCGGCTTTAACACCATCGGATCGTCCAGATTTTGACGTTAATAATAAGGGTTTCACTCGCCAACCTAGCCATCCTGATTTAAATAGCACAATATATGGCTTCAATCCTATATGGTCGGTTAATTAGGTTAACCTTTTTTCTGCAAAGACTGCAGGTTACATGTTAAGTGACACACAACACTTATTAAAAAAATGTAATTTCACAAAACGACAAATAATTTAATCAAATTATTACAAAACTATATATCTTTTGTATCATACAAAACTGTAAATCTAGCACTAAACTACATATTTAAAACTATCATAAAACTACATTATATTTTATATTTTATAGTATAAAACTCTAGCACTAACCTATAAATGTTATAGCTTTGTGGTTAAGTAATTATGATAAATTTAATATTAAATTTGTAGTTTCATGGTATCACATCTTAAATCCGTAATTTATTGATAAATTTAATGTTAAATCTTTATTTTTTATGCAACATTTTAAATGTGTAATTTTACAATAATTTAATTAAAGTGTATATACAATTTTACAAAATTTACCTTTTTTTATTGAAGCAATTACACACCAGTTTTGCTCACACCAAGCCACCAACCTCCAGATTCACATCATGTGCAGTTGTCAGTGTGACTAGCATTGCAGGATGTAAAATGGAACTCTATTATCGTTCAGCGCACTGTTAACAAAAATAGATCACTTTAGAAAAAAGTTATTCTACCATCGGTATTGTAGTGGCTAATTCGAGCTGTTTAAATCGAAAAAATGGCCATGGCTCGAGTTTTATAGTCACAATAACAACTGCACGGGATCTCGATACACCAACCACCAGGAACGAAGCTAAGAGAGAGCACGCGTTGCACAGGTGCCCACCACTTCACAGTCCACACAACCTGTGGCGAAGAACTAATGCTGCCATCCTGACACGGACACTGCGTTCTCGCACACTATCCAGCGCCCTGTTTAATTGTTTGTCACAGCCTCTCGCCCGCCCTGCCACTTGCGCCATTAGAGGGCAGCGCGTCAGCTATATAAGCATAAATGCACGCCACCATTCCATTCTGGTTTCTTTTGTCATCTTCCCTGTTCATTTCAACCCAGTCCAAGGGACATACGTGACACATCTATCACTATGCATGGATGCATCAGCGATGCATAATTGTGTACGAGCTCGGTGTTCTTATTACGGCCTCATGTAGCCCAACGCATCGACCCGGTCTTCTCGTTGCCTCTCTCTCACATGAGACGGACCAACTCCCGTTCCATTTCAGGGAAACTCCTTTCTAACTGTGGTCCATGGCGTTCGCTTAGGTCGTGAGGTTTCAGAGATTCTCCGTTCTCTCGTTTACGTGGAGCAGAGCACAGCCTGTGTGCAATAACTGAACAAACGGGGACAGGGGTGCCAAAGATTAAGGGGGTGATTGGTTGTGCTTGCTGTTGCAGCACAAGCGCTGCTGCAACTGAGATTGGCTGCAGCTGCATTACAGCCACAGCAATCACAGCCGATTACCCCAAAAGGTAGAAAAGGACGCTGAAATATTCGGTTCTGTCAGTTACAGGGGATTAACACATGGCCTCATGGGACATTTGTAGCAGCTTCTCTTCAGATGAGTGTGTAGACGCGGGAGACTGGCAAGAGAACATGACACGCTCTGTAGAGCATGGGCTTGACCGAGACCGAGAGCCGGCTGTTTATACATGCTGTGAATCACGTGGAAGAACCGAGGCGATGAGAACATGACACGCTCTGTAGTGTGGTGCCCAATTAGACGCAGCAGTTGGTGTGTGGCACGCTACGTTGAGATGGTGGCGGTCGCCTTGTTTTTTCACCTTACGTATGGAAATGAAGCGGAGACTTGTTCAGCGACATTGACTGGAACGTGGTCTTTCGTCTGCGCACAATCATATTCAGGTCTCGCTGATACGTTCAAACTAATGCATTTTGAATATCTTCGCTGGCCCAGCCAACAAAACGCATTTTGAATAGGGCATGCTCTGAGCAACGATTACTAAATTGCAAATTGTTTCAACTTGACAAAATTTGACGGATTATTTCCTAAGTTAGACTCCTATTTCCTGGACTGTTTCATCAAACTTTTTTTAAGCATAGGCAGAAGCCATGTTTGTTTCAAGGACATAAATTTTCTACACCTATGTACAATCACACCCATTATTTGCATATCATTCGTAGAAAAAATTGAACAAAAAATGGTTAGATTGGCTGTGATGCTAGAAGTATAAAGACCAAATGCATGGTTAAATATGTCCTATCCTTTGAGAAACAAAAATAACAAAATTTAACGCTACAGAATGTAGACAACATTTGTTATTTTTATTTCTTCAAGTGTAGATTGAATTTGTAATTTCATGTTTGTGTACTAACTTATATTATCACAATATATCAAAACAATTTTTTCATATTTTTATCTAACTATTTATACCACATGCATACCCTTTGTGCAATTGCACCTAGGTGTTAAAAATACTTTCCCATTGTTTTTATATCTCTTTTAAAAGGTAGCAGCAAGGAATGTTGAATCTGTTACCACCCCACCACTAAGTCTATATCTATTAACATAATAAAGTAATAGAAAATAAAGCTATCATATTTGCTCTCATTGCCTAGAAAATCCCATATTAATTAAAAAGAAGAAATTAGAGTTCAAATAGATATACAATTTAAAATATTAAAAATTTAGGAAAAAATAAAGAAAAAGAGACCATGTAGAAATAAAATTTAAAAAAACAGAAATTTGTATTACGAATTAAAAAATAATTTATACTGAGATAATAGTCCATCAAGCAATATGATTTATGGAAAACATGGAATTCAGATTAAAATTTAAAAATAATTAATATTAAGAGAGGAGACCATGTAGAAATACAACCTATAAACATCTACAATTTAGATTAAAAATAATATTAAGAGAAAAGGAGTCCACATAAAAATATAATTTCAAAATAACTTAAATTCATGTTAAAAATAAAGAAAAATAAAACAAAACTCCATGTATAAATACAGTTTAGAAATATCTTAAATTTGAAAAAAAATAAAATTAATTAATATTGACATAACGGTCCATGTAGATCTACAATTTAAAATATCTAAATTTTAAATAAAAAATAACAAAAAAAATAAAAAAGAGTACACGTAGAAATAAAATTTTTAAAAAATAAAATTTGGATTAAAAGTTTTTAAAATAATTTATATTGAGATAAGTGTCCATGTAGAAATGCAATTTAGGGGAATTCTAACATTTGGATTAGAATTTTAAAATAAATTGTGAGAAGAGTCCATATAGAAATATAATTTATAATTAAGAGAAAAAGAGTCCACATAGAAATAAAATTTGAAAATAACTTAAATTCAGATTAAAAATAAACGTTATTGATAAAAAGAGTTTACATAGGAGTACAATTTAAAATTCAGAATAAAAACTAAAGAAAATTAAAATAATAGTACATATAGAAATACATTTTAGAACTATCTTAAATTCAAAATAAAAATTTAAGAAATAATTAATATTGGAATAAAATTCCATGTAGAAATGCAATTTAGGGAAATTATAAAATGCAGATTAAAACTTAAAAAAATATTACTATCGAGAGAAGAGTAGATAGAGAAATACAATTTATCAACATCTAAAATTTAGATTAAAATAAATAATATTCATAGAGTCTATGTATAAATACTATAAATATGTAAAATAGAAATATAATTTACAGATATCTTAAATTTGAATTAAAATAAATATTTAAAACGGGTTATAAACTATTGAATAAAGAAGTATCGATGATGATGGATATTTCTATAAACTATCATATGAAAATATCATTAGAGATAATAATATGACACGATTCATTCTATAAATATAAAAATGGTGGGAAGAATAAAATAAACTATGTTATAATTTTAATATTTTTTAACATTAAAATATGAAAGTACATAGTAACTATCCTACCCACGCAATCTGCGCGGCCGTGTCTTCAAAGGAAAAATGATACATAGAGTCCAAATGTCAACTACTTCCGCTACCAATATTATATTTTAAAGAAGAGGCTGATACTTAAGTAACAAATATATAGAAGATATAAAAAACAGTGATAATAAAATATTAATGATAATTTTTTAAATTAAAATCGCATGGATAATATGCTAGCGTTTGATAGAGAAAAGAGACATTGACCTAAAAACGGATAACACCGATTTTCATAAAATAAAAATGAGTACTAGCAACGGGTATTCCAGTCATAGAAATTCTCTCCAGGATAGGGGAGTACCAAAAGCTGCATTGCGCGCGCCCCGGCCAACACCCCGCGCCGCGCAGGCGCTCACCAACCACAGCCCCAGCGCCGCGCGCGAACCAAAAACTACCCGTTCTCTCTCCTACTCCGCAACGCGGTGACTGTGCTCCCGCCTTGGGTCACCAGACCAACCACCGTCCGTGCAGGCCGCCCGCCCGCCTATTTAAGCCGCGCCTCCTTGTCCATTCCCCTCCAAGAAGTACAGTAGCTCTTCTTCTCACAACAGCTAATCGAGTAGTAGCTAGATAGCTAGCAGAGCCATTGCTTACTATTCTCTCGTCGTCTTCTGCGCTTAGCTAACTGATCCTTCCTCTGATACTGTAATGGAGTGCGAGAACGGCCGCGTTTCTGCCAAAGGCAAGAGTGGTCTCTGCGTGGCGCCGCCCCGCGCCGACCCGCTGAACTGGGGGAAGGCGGCGGAGGAGATGACGGGGAGCCACCTCGACGAGGTGAAGAGGATGGTGGCGGAGTACCGCCAGCCGCTGGTGAAGATCGAGGGCGCCAGCCTGAGGATAGCCCAGGTCGCGGCGGTGGCCGCGGCCGGCGATGCCAGGGTCGAGCTCGACGAGTCGGCGCGCGAGCGCGTCAAGGCCAGCAGCGACTGGGTGATGAACAGCATGATGAACGGCACCGACAGCTACGGTGTGACCACCGGTTTCGGCGCCGTCCCACGGGAGGACAAAGAAGGGTGGTGCTCTGCAAAAAGAGCTCATCAGGTGAGGACTCCTAATAAGCAGCAACATTTGCCCGATCACTGTGATTAATTCAGTTTACTGTGCAAACTCTGTGGATTGCTAATTAAAATTACAAAATTGCTTGTCTTTTCGGCAGATTCCTCAATGCCGGTGCATTCGGCACTGGCACCGACGGTCATGTTTTGCCGGCGGAGGCAACCCGCGCGGCAATGCTCGTCCGCATCCATACGCTCCTCCAGGGATACTCTGACATCCGGTTCGAGATCCTGGAGGCGATTGCCAAACTGCTCAACGCCAACGTCACAGCGTGCCTGCCGCTCCGGGGCACCATCACCGCGTCCGGTGACCTCGTCCCGTTGTCCTACATTGCCGGCCTTGTCATTGGCCGCGAGAACGCCGTGGCTGTCGCACCAGATGGCAGCACGGTGAACGCCGCTGAGGCGTTCAAGATTGCTGACATCCAGGACGGCTTCTTCGAGCTGCAGCCTAAGGAAGGCCTTGCCATGGTCAATGGTACCGCCGTGGGCTCTGGTCTTGCATCGACCGTGCTCTTTGAGGCCAGCATTCTAGCCATCCTCGCCGAGGTCCTCTCAGCCGTTTTCTGCGAGGTGATGAACGACAAGCCGGAGTACACCGACCACCTGACTCACAAGCTCAAGCACCATCCGGGACAGATCGAAGCCGCCGCCATCAGGGAGCACATCTTGGAGGGAAGCTCCTACATGAAGCATGCTAAGAAGCTCGGTGAGCTCGACCCATTGATGAAGCCGAAGCAAGACCGGTACGCGCTCCGAACATCCCCGCAGTAGCTCGGTCCTCAAATTGAGGTCATCCGTGCCGCCACCAAGTCCATTGAGCACGAGATCAACTCCGTCAACGACAACCCGCTCATCGACGTCTCCCGCGGCAAGGCGCTGCACGGTGGCAACTTCCAGGGCACGCCCATCGGCGTGTCCATGGACAACACCCGCCTCGCCATTGCTGCCATCGGCAAGCTCATGTTCGCTCAGTTCTCGGAGCTCGTGAACGACTTCTACAACAACGGCCTGCCATCCAACCTGTCCGGCGGTCGCAACCCGAGCTTGGACTACGGGTTCAAGGGCGCTGAGATCGCCATGGCCTCCTACTGCTCCGAGCTGCAGTTCTTGGGCAACCCAGTGGCCAACCACGTCCAGAGCGCCGAGCAGCACAACCAGGACGTCAACTCTCTCGGCCTCATCTCCTCCAGGAAGACCGCCGAAACAATCGACATCCTGAAGCTCATGTCCTCCACGTTCTTGATCGCTCTCTGCCAGGCCGTCGACCTGCGGCACATCGAGGAGAACGTCAAGAGCTGCGTCATGACGGTGGCCAAGAAGACTCTAAGCACCACCTCCACCGGCGATCTCCACGTCGCTCGCTTCTGCGAGAAGGACCTGATTAAGGAGATCGACCGTGAGGCGGTGCTAGCGTACGCGGACGACCCGTGCAGCCACAACTACCCGCTGATGAAGAAGCTCCGCAACGTGCTCGTCGAGCGCGCCATCGCCAACGGCGCGGCCGAGTTCAACGCCGACACCTCCGTGTTCGCCAAGGTCGCGCAGTTCGAGGAGGAGCTGCGAGCGACTCTACCAGGTGCGGTCGAGGCCGAGCGTGCGGCCGTGGAGAACGGCACGGCCGTGATTCCCATCAGAATCACCGAGTGCCGGTCGTACCCACTCTACCGGTTCGTGCGCGAGGAACTCGGAACAAAGTACCTGACTGGCGAGAAGACGCGGTCCCCCGGCGAGGAGCTGAACAAGGTGCTGGTGGCCATCAACCAGGGCAAGCACATCGACCCGTTGCTCGAGTGCCTCAAGGAGTGGAACGGCGAGCCCCTGCCAATCCGCTGAACTAGTGAGCTGATTAGCTGAATAACAGTGGAGTGTGAAGGCGTGCGGTGTTGTTTTTATGCCTCTTTGATGTTACTCAAAAGAATTCTTCGTTGCATAGCTGCAACGGCAAAACTTGCCACGAATGGCAGGTTGCAAAGGCAACTGCTGCTGCAATATGAAAGTATTGGATATTAGAGTGTTGAAAAGCATTAATTTTCAATGTAGAGTTCTCCTTTTCTTTTTAGTTGTTTGTTTATTCCAAGTTTGACCTGTCTGCGCGCGCTGTAATCCGTGCTGATACGGTAAAATGTGCATAAATAGCCGAATAAATATGGCTTCAAAACGAAATTTTATTTTTTTCAAAAGAAAATAATTACAGTGGCTAAATAATAATAATAATAATAATAATAATAATAATATAGTGATTTGACTTGTGTCTTCTATACATCTTTAATGATTTGATGGTTGTGCTCTAGCCGACATGACGAATATGACTTTACTCTGGTGAGCCGATATGGCAGTCAATGTGGTGCACTCCTAAAATGTACACACTAAAATATCAAAACCTTGACCTAAAAATAGATTGTGTTTTAACCAAAATTTTCCTGAAAGCTCCCTTAAAAAAATCTACAGAAAATTGCTTAGACCAAATTCATTGTTAAAAGTTTACAGTTCAATTTTAAGTTGAAAATTGCCAAGTTTAAGTTCAAATTTGCCCCCCCCAACCCTAAAAAAATAAAATTGGAAGTTAATTTTCATTTTCAATTTGTCAAATCTAGCGGATTTCTTTTTTAAAAAAATAAAGGTAACCAATTTGGATTTTTTAGTTGAAAGTTATCAAAACTAGTAGAGTTTTTTTATAAAAATAAACAACAAAACATAAATAAAAACTTTTTAAATATACTCCCTCTGGTTCTTTTTATAATGCATGTTATGAAATTAAACTTTGACCACTAATTACTTAAATTATGAATATATTTGGCATGTAAAAACTATACCAATAAAATTATACTTCAATAATTTTCTTATAATATAAGTTTTCACAGGCATTGGTAAAATAGTTTATGAGTAACTAGTAGTCAAAGTTTGCACACACTTTTTTACTTTATAATACGCTTATAAGAAGAAGTGGAGGGAGTATCTTACTACACCAATATAAAATGCAACTCTAGAGTAAGTTGTAAATGCAATGGATCACTGTATTATTAAAAATAAAAAAGCATTTTTCAGCCTATGATTAAAATTGTAATAGTTATAATAGTCATATAAATAGCATGTTCATGGATAGCGACTAGTCTTCTTTAATGTTGTCCTATGTGTTAAAAATATCGTCAATGCTTAATAAAACTAAAATAAGTAAATTTGAGAAATCCCAGTATTGACTGTTTTCTTGTCTAAGTTTAAAACAGAGAGTAAATTTTATAAAACTGCAAATACTACAAATATTTCAACTAAATTATCGCAAAACTATAAGGTGGCATGTCACAAAACAACATATTTAACACTAAATTTATCATAAAATTATATATATATATATAAGCTATCACAAAACTAAAAAAAGCTACAGATTTAGTAATAAAGTTATAAAAAAACTACAAATTTTATGTTTCAAATCCCTAAAACTAATGCCATAAACTAATGTGATTAAATTATAGCTAAACCTAGTTTTGTAATAACTTTATTATTAAATATGTAGTTTTGCAATACTTCATCTTAAATATATAATTATATAATAAATTTAATGTTAAATTTATAGTTCTATAATACATCATCAAATCTATCTATAGTTTTACAACAGTTTATTCGAAATATCTATAGTTTGTAAAGTTTACTTTAAAAAATCACCCAACATTATGGGCTGTGACATATAATGCTAGGTTATGGTATTAGTATTTATCAAAATGGCATATTCATTTAAAATCCAAATAATATAGGGTAACATGTGCACATACATTTACTTTATTTTTATGCCATAAAATCTCTATATGTGGTTGACATGTTGATTGCTTGGTCAAGATGATAGGTCAAACTGTTTTGGTATTTTGAACAATACTATGCCAAAGATGGGAAACGAAGTTAAAATTTGAATAAGGCTTTCAATCAAAAAAAATGAATAAGGCGGGTTTTGTGAAACTTCTAGACCATACAAAATATTGCTGTGCAGCACAAACCATAATATCAGTGGTTTGATCCAAATTTGATCTCAAAATATAAGGTTATGTATTTTTTTTGTAAAAAAATACAGCCACACTGAAAATGGCCAGAAATAAGCATACAATACCATAATAAAAACAAAACTACCTGATGAATAAGAAACATACGATACCATAACAAAAACAAAACTACCTGATGAATATAGTAGCAAAATTCATTCCAAACAAACACCATTTTATTTATTAATCGCTGCCTTCTACCTGACTACCTGCAGAAAACTTCAGCCCGTGCAATGCATGGAATTCTTTCCCCAGATTTCAACCAGAATTAGACAATGCGTTCACAGTATGAACTATCTACTATTATATTATATTATTAGCACACCTCTTCTTAACACGGCTTTAAAAGAGAAGGTAACACGTTCACTTCAGAGACTAAAAATTCCCATATTAATCACAGAAAAAAAGTTTAAGTAGAAATACAATTTACAAATAAATAAAACTCAGAATAAAAAAAGAAATATTAAAAAGCAAGCCATCTAGAACACAACAGGAGATTAATTAAAATTCAAAATAAAATAAAATAAATTCTAAAATTAGATTAAACTAAAAATCGCAGAAAAAAATAAGAGTTAAAGTACAAATATAATTTAGAAATAATTGAGATTGAAAATAAAAAGGAAATATTGAAATAGCGGTATATCTAAAACACAACACAAGATTAATTAAAATTTAAAATAAAAAATAAAATAAAATCTGAAATTGGATTTCAATACCAATTCCAAATAAACCTAACACATAGTGAAATTATAATAAAACTCCCTTGATGTTAGAAATTGCCACATTAATTGGAGGGGAAAAGGGAAAAGTTCGAACATAATTTATAAGTAACTAAAATTTGAAATAAGAAATAAGAAATATTGAAAGAAGAGTACTTCTAAAACACAACACAAGATTTATTAAAATTTATAATAAAAATAAAATAAAATTCGAAATTGAATGTTCAATATGAATTCCAAGTAAAATTCAAAAATATCATTAAAATTAGAAGCAAAAAATAATAAAAAATTAAATAAGTAAAACCAAATACAAGAAGAATCCATATCAAAATACAATAACTAAACTTTAAAAATCATGGAAAATTAGAATAAAAATATAATTAAGAATTAAATAAATAAAGACAAGAAGAGTCCATCACCATGTTTAAAATAGAGACTAGAAATTCTTACATAATTGGAGAAAAAGAAAAATAAGAGTTTAAGTAGAAATATAATTTGCAAATAACTGAAATTCAAAATAAAAATAAGGAATATTGAAAAAACAATACAACATGAGATTAATTAAAATTCAAAATAAAAAATCAAATAAATTTTGAAATTAGATTTCAATACTAATTCTAAATAAACTTTAAAAATCATGAATTTATAATAAAAATATAATTAAGAAATAAATAAGTAAAGATGACGTATCAAGTAGAGTCAATTATCATGTTCGCTTTATAGGCTAAAAATTTCCATATTAATTGGAGAAAAAGAAAAATAAGATATCAAGTAGAAATATAATTTGAAAATAACTAAAATTCAGAATAAAAAAAGAAGTAATATTAAAAGAACAATCAACATAATCTGAGATTAATTAAAATTCAAAATAAACAATAAAATAAATTCTGAAATTGGATTTCAATATGAATTCAAAAAAATAAAAAATCATTAAAATTCAAAACAAAAATATAATAAAAACTACTACTCGGTGAAAGCATATGTGAACAAGATTGGGTTTGTGTCGTATGGGTAGTTTCTACTCTATTTGTTTTTTGATGTTCAATGCTTATTCATGTAATTTTTTTGTATGTTAGGATAATCTATTGTTCAGCCTTTTATTAAAAAAAGGCTTTCTTTAAATAAGTAATAGCGGAGTGATAAAAACCATTAGATTATCATTCAAGAAGCGAGAAAAGTGACTGATACTTTCAAAAATTTAAGCTCTAAGGTGCAACTGATGTGGACAAACTTCAAAGGTAAGCTTGAGAGCTTGTTAGCCACAACAAGGAGCTCTAGGGCAACAGTAGTGGCATTATACAAGATAAAGGAGGTAGCTACCACATGTGAGCTCGAAGGCACAACAACCACGTATGAGCTCGATGATATAAAAGCAATGGGCGAGCTTAAGGATAATGATGTTTAGAATGACGAGTGAACTTAAAGGAGCCAATTATGAAAGGACAGAGCGTGATAGCAGATAAGCATGAGGTCAACAACACCACTAATGTAGAGTGAGTTTGAGGGGCAGCTGCTAGCTCGCTCTTGCGGGGTAGACATGGTTTTAGGCTCGGGTGGCCAAAAATATAGAAGAGAAAGAAAGCGGATAAGAGGCTGAAGGAGTAAGAAGGAAAGGAAGTGTAGATAGGTATTTTGCATCGTTTTTTAGTAAGAAAAAAAATAGAAAACTAATAGAAATTTGGATATTGTGTTATAGATGAGAACAGATATATTTTTTGGCACATCAATGGAGGTGCTCAAGGGTATAAAGGCAGTGGGTGAGCTTAGAGTTAGTGATGTCTAGAGTGGCGAGCGAGCTCAAAGGCAATGGCGGTAGTTAGCTAGAGCACAATAGCTCGCAAGCTAAAGGGAAAAACACCGGTAGTGTCAAGTGAGTTTAAGGACAGAAGTTGAAAAACTCTTGCGAGTAGATATGGTTGTAGGATTGGATGGATGATGTACCAGAGAAATAAAGTGTAGATAGATATTTTGTCATAAGGAAGATAGAAAATAGAAAAGTAATAGAAATTTTTATAGTGTGTTAGAGATGAGAACATAGATAACTTTCGGCAATACTAAAGTGAACCTTGCCTTTTGGTGCTATATATCTTAAGTCATGATTAATAGATGCTACAGTACCAATTTCTCTAACAAATAAACATTGAATAGAGTTATTTTGAATTGCCAACACTTAAGAGACATAAAGAGTCACAAGATTTTAGAGTTTTTAGATTTAATTTACTCAATAAGTAAATTAAATCTAGTCACGTAAATGTACGTACCACCCTACTAGTTAACTTAATAAAGTAATAAAAAAAGAGTTACCACATTTACCCCGATGGCTTATAAATTCCTACAATAATAGAAAAAAGAAAAAAATACAGTCCAAAATAAAATTTAACATATCTAAAATTTAGATTAAAAATAAATATTATGGAGAAAAGATTTCTTATAGGAGTACAATTTGAAAATATTTTAAATTTGCATTAAAAATAAATAATATTAAAGAAAGAGCCCACATAGAAATAATATTTCAAAATATCTTAAATTTGTTAGTGTTATAGATATATACTTGTACTTAACTTCATTGGGAATACCATATACCTAGAAAAGTATCTCTAAAAATAAATAAAAATATAGATAAGAAGGTAATCTTGTCCGATCCAGGAATGACAAAATCTTATCTGCCTATGTTCTATTTAGGTTTTTCAAGTTCTACTTAGATAAAAGACTATATTCTTGTATAAATATAGAGCCTTCTAAGAGCGGAGAGCATCAAATTACAAGCCATAGACACCAAGCCACATCAAGTAGACATCCAGAGGAAGCCTCACATATAGCCACTGACTAGAACTAGTTGTCTTGCTTGTTGTGACTAGTTTGGAAGGCTAGATTAGATTGCTTGTCCCCTTATATTCGGTGTGATACATTCTAGTGCTATACATATAAATTGTATTAAGGCTATTAACTTTCTTGGAACCCTGAACTAGTATAAAAATCCTTGTGAGTGTTCTCTTATTTCGATCTCATGTATACCTTGGTATCTATTGTACCCTATGTCTCTAAAATGTTATTGTCAAGTATAACCCATCGCTAGGTAGGGGTTTTATACTCCAAGGTTTCGTCAATATGACTTCAAGAGGCAACTTCTTCGATGAAGGCTTTTATGATCGCCCTAGCCTAAAAAATACAACCCAGCCAACATTCACTCTCCTTCACGTCGGATACATCACTTTGCCAATCTATGTTGCAACCCCTGTGCTTCCAATTTGCTTCCCTCCATAGGTTTTGCCAGGTGTTCCTACATCAGATCAATCCGACATGGTGGCTGCTGCCTAGAAATAGCGATGTCCTATCCACCAAGCGAGTTCTTATTCTCGTCGAATGCAAGATCTTCTAGAGGGCAAAAGTTGAACTCGAGGCTAAAAAATCACAATCTTCTCAGGAGACACCCCTTGATAAGAGATGCCCCATCCACCAGATAAATTCCGATACACTGGCTAACAGCAAGGTGTTCCTTAAAGAAATAGCAGCTATCAGGCCATGATCTACTGATATTAGCACTCTTACCAAAGTTTTTCATTCCACTCCTATTGATAAAAGGCCGATGACACAAGATTGTACGATAAAGCTTCTAAAGAAAAGGATATCGATGGCTCTGATCGCCTAGTTAGATATCAGGGTCTCAACCCACATGAACCCTCTGTACTCCATAGGCTTTATGATATTGAGTCCTCGGATTCAAATTTAAGCCATGATATCAGAGTAATAGACCAAGGAGAGATGATCACAAAGAAAAATAAATGAGGAAGTCTCTCGAGGAAGGAGAATATCGAGCATAAGATGCAATGTCCTCATCAAACCATACTCCTCCTCAAGAAGTTCCCTCGGTCATCCTAGCTCAGCACCTAATCAACGCATAAGAGCTCCTAGATTAACCTATTGTGGGCATGTCAACAAACCCAGAGGCAATGGCATGGCTAGATAAGATGAAATCAATGATAGCTAACTTCCATAATGTCTTCATTGAAGCTGCAGGTCCAAATCCAGAAGTCTAACAATCGCCAAGGCAACGTTGGTAAGCTATGTCTCCAACACCCGCTCGATATGATGAAAACAGTGCCAACCACGAGAATGACACCGAGAACCATCCCTGACAAGATTGAAGGAGGTACAAAAACTAACAAGATGCATGGCTATCTTAAATAGATTTGTGATGACGATTGGAGAAAAATGACTACCATTCTTCAACCTCATTAAGAAGCAAGATAAATTCAAGTAGACCCACGAAGCTAGGTATGCCTTCAGAATAGTTGCTCCTCATCCTCGTGAGGAGCACTTTCTATATATCATAGCCATGCATTGTTTGGTTAGTACGATGATAGCGACAAAATAAAACGACCCGTCTACTACATCACCAAAGTTTCCCATGATGTCAAGACAGGGTATCCCTAGATGTTGAAATTGCTTTATGCAATTTTGATGATGTCTCAAAAGATGCGCCATTATTTTTAAGCCCACTAGATCATCATCATCTCCTTTTAGTGTAATAGAACTCCCGACAGTACAATAGCCTACATGCACCACACTAACAATGGCCACCAAGGAGGCTTCCTTCTTCTTAGTATACTAGTGTGAGGCCATGCTCACATAAAGCTATGCCACACATCTACAAGAATTGAAGCATACTCTAACGAGAAGCAAGAGGAAAAGCACGTAGATGATATCAACTTAATTAGAGAAACACTGAGAACATGCACCACTTCGTGCTACATGATATTAGCAAGCACTTTATCGCTATCATGAAAAGTGTATCCAAACTCGTGCATTCGTAGTGAAGAAAAAGTTCTGAGAAGGGTTCAAAATCAAGCCGAACGCGATAAACATTCACCCAAGTGCAAGTGGGAAGGTCGCTATAAATTTGTCTGAGTCAGACTTTGGTTTATATTACCATATGTTTTGATTTTTTAAAACTCAAACTTTTTTAACTTTAACTAAGTTTATAAAAAAATATAATAATATTTTTAATACAAAACATATAGTGCCAAAATACATTCAATATTAGATTTAATAAAATTAATTTGGTGTTGTAGAAGTTGTATTTTTCTATAAACTTAAGAAAGTTTGACTAAGAAAAAAAATCAAAGTGTTTTGTAATATAAAGAGGGAATCTAGGATTATTTACGCGCAACACCTGCTTAATTGTATAATCTATACTCTTGGCGGTGGTTCTGCCACCACCACCTCACCACTAACTCCCTAATTTTTTAGAGGAAAAAGATAGATGGGGCTAGAGAGTCTACATACTTTTTATGGGAAAAAAACAGTGTGAAGATAAAGGATTCACGTATTAACAATATATATAATATATATAGAAAATAATGATAATAACATGTTAATAATATTTTTTTAATTAAAACACGTTACAACTTATGGGTAATATGCTAGTATACTAGAAATATAAACAACTTGCTTCATTTTGTCTGAACTCCGAAGGTACAACATAGCGCCTTGCTTACCTTGGAAGTTCTGTTTGTACAGAATCAAATTCGGCAACTTGAGCTCCACGCGTCTGTACCAAAAAAAAAGTTAATGTAAGCTTTCAGCCCGTTTTCTTCTGCTGTCCATCAGTTCTACGCAATTCCTTCACATCTTGCACACCAAAAGGTGATGCCTTATTGTTCCTCTAAAACATATAAGTAGGTGTTAAATTTTAATTTTTAATTTTTAATTTAATTATAAAGTATTTTTAACATAGTATTTTTAGCATTAGCTTTTAGTTGCTAAAAATAAATATATAAAATATTACTTATAAATTATTTTTTATTACTAAGCCTTTTTCAACCGATATGGCTAACGCTCTCTCTCAGTCCATCTGCAATTCGCATTCCGAATGTCGTGTTTTCCTGAGCACTCCGGTCAGTCCTGCAGCGTGTCTGCGTCTCGGATGTCGGAGTTGTTGCATGTGTAAACAGGACGAGAGCAGAACGACCGACGGACCGTCAGCGTTGGCTCGGCAAAGGCTCCCGTCCACACACGCGCTCTCGCTCGATCGGTCGCTCGCTCGCCCCACCAACCCCCGCCAAATCCCCCGGTCGCGCAAGTCTCCAGCCACCTACCGCTACGCACCTCCGAGGCAACACGCAACGCAAGCACCGCCGTGCCTAAACCAACCGCTTCGCCCAATCACGGTCGAGCCCGCCCCGCCGTTGTGGGCGCTGGGCGGCCGGCAAGCAGCCACGCGAGCTAGCCAGGCGGGCCACGCGTCGCGCATCGGCGCGCTCGAGGCGCGTGGTGGGCAGGTCCATCCGACGGCCTGTGCATAGTCAGCTACCCAACACCCATCCCCATTGCCTGGGCGCCTTGGCCCCAACCACCATCACCACCCCGTCGCCACGCTATTTAAGCGCCCGCTCCCACACCGTTCGTCTCCAAGAAGAGCATCGGCTTCCAACTCGAGCTCTTCTTCTACTAAAAAAACTCATTACTTAGCTGCTGCTACTACAACTAGTAGTACTGTTCGAGTGTTCTTCTACTTCTAGTCGTGTACTGCTGCATCTGTAACTGTAATCTGTAATGGAGTGCGAGACCGGGCTTGTTCGTTCCCTGAACGGCGACGGGCTGTGCATGTCGATGTCGGCGCCGCGCGCCGACCCCCTCAACTGGGGGAAGGCGGCCGACGAGCTGGCGGGGAGCCACCTCGACGAGGTGAAGAGGATGGTGGAGGACTTCCGCCAGCCTCTGGTGAAGATTGAGGGCGCCAGCTTGACGATCGCGCACGTAGCCGCGGTGGCCGCCGGCGCCGGCGAGGCCAGGGTGGAGCTCGACGAGTCCGCCCGCGGCCGCGTCAAGGCCAGCAGCGACTGGGTCATGAACAGCATGATGAACGGCACCGACAGCTACGGCGTCACCACCGGCTTCGGCGCCACCTCCCACCGCCGGACCAAGGAGGGCGGCGCGCTCCAGAGAGAGCTCATCAGGTAAAAAATCGATCGCAAGCACGAACCTTTTTTCACTTCCATAGATCAGTCTATACATCAGCAGTTCAATTCTGTGGTTAGGACGAGATTGAATATCATTAGATTAGTTTATTTAAACTTTGAGGACTTGTGGGATGAACTAGATGCGCCTGCATGTGCTCTGGCTGCATAGTTGTGTTGTGCCCACGAGATACAGTCATTCTCGAAGCCAAAAAGGATTCTTTTTGGGTATCAGCCAGCAGCCAGGTCGCTGGTGGGACTGGCAATAAACGAACTGAAAACTTTAATACTAGTACTAGTAGTATATCCTTAGCCATTATTATTACACTATGATCTATCCAGCTACAGGATTTGGGTAAATCATCAGCAATATTGATTACTTCTCGCAGCCATCCAAACATAGAGATGTGCTCTAGATCTCTTGCTTAGGTAATGCCGCATCTGAACCAGGTTACAAGTAGTAACCTTCCTGCACTTGCACGGTTGAACTCAGCTCCACGCACGATAGGCAAAAAACTGCAACACGAGGGAAAAGAAAGTGAAACACAAGACGAGGACGATGTGTCCGTTGTCCCGTCGCGAGAATTTGCTTCTTTCGTGGGAGGAGAAGAAGAAAGGAAGCAGCCTTTTCTCTCTTTCTTTTTCTGTCACCGAGAGAGAATTGGGCGTCTCGAGGGGGTATCCGGGGCCAGATAGGCAGCTGGGCTATCATATCAACGCGAGTAGTAATAACCCCACTGCGCGCTTTTGTTCGGTTCGGCCGCCGGCGACCGACGGGCTGGCGCAATAATGCCGTCGCGCCACGCCATGCACGCGGAACGCCGGACAAAGCGCTCGGCACCGCATGAAACTTCACATGGAGACGACGTGGGCGGCTGTCTGGCCTGCCTGGTTCGGACTTCGGGGGATTTTCCACCGCGACGTTACGGCGAAAGCGGGAGAGGTTAGGTGACGCCTCCCCCGTCATCGCAGGGAGGTTGCTCCAATATTTCGTCGCTTCGATATATATATTTCTTTTCCTGTTTTATTATAGATTGGTATGGGAGCGTTCAATAATTAAACGAACAGGATGCAACAAATAAAATTGAAGGGGAAAATAGTCAAATACCCAGAACATGTGGAGTTGTGGACAAGTCGTTGTAGTATTCGTACCCGAGATAAGGTCCAAAACACTTCGGTTTTCCTTGTTTATTCGTGATGTAGAACAATATTGGGATTTATTTGACCTAGCACATGGGGATGATCGACAGTTCTGCACAGCCGCACAACTACGTGCGTCTGACTTGTTTGCTCCTTATCATGGGGAACATAATTAAGCAATTATGAGACTCTAAATTAATTATGAGTCGGCAGTATGTGTACACCGAAGAAAAACACAGAAAGTCCAAATCATATCTCTAACCAAGTTTCTCTGAACGAGTTTAGTAGTTTTTCTGAGCTCTGAATTTTCTAGTAAAGTAACAGTAAAAAATTCTGTAGCTAGGACTAAAATCGACATGTCTCTCGCTCTGTTTTAACAGATTCCTCAATGCGGGCGCCTTCGGCACCGGCACCGACGGCCATGTTCTGCCGGCCGAGGCGACGCGCGCGGCAATGCTCGTCCGCATCAACACCCTCCTCCAGGGTTACTCCGGCATCCGGTTCGAGATCCTCGAGGCCATCACCAAGCTGCTCAATGCCAACGTCACGCCGTGCCTGCCGCTCCGGGGCACCATCACCGCGTCCGGTGACTTGGTTCCCCTGTCCTACATTGCCGGCCTCATCACCGGCCGCCAAAACTCCGTGGCCGTCGCCCCGGATGGCAGCAAGGTGACAGCCGCCGATGCATTCAAGATTGCCGGCATTGACCACGGCTTCTTCGAGTTGCAGCCCAAGGAAGGTCTTGCCATGGTGAACGGCACGGCCGTCGGCTCTGGCCTTGCATCGACCGTGCTCTTTGAGGCCAACGTCCTTGCCACCCTCGCCGAGGTCCTGTCCGCTGTGTTCTGTGAGGTCATGGCCGGCAAGCCAGAGTACACCGACCACCTGACACACAAGCTGAAGCACCACCCTGGACAGATCGAGGCTGCTGCCATCATGGAGCACATCTTGGAAGGCAGCTCGTACATGAAGCTGGCGAAGAAGCTCGGCGAGCTCGACCCGTTGATGAAGCCGAAGCAGGACCGGTACGCGCTCCGCACGTCGCCGCAGTGGCTCGGCCCACAGATCGAAGTTATCCGCTTCGCCACCAAGTCGATCGAGCGCGAGATCAACTCCGTCAACGACAACCCGCTCATCGATGTCTCCCGTGGCAAGGCGCTGCACGGTGGCAACTTCCAGGGCACACCCATTGGCGTGTCCATGGACAACACCCGCCTCGCCCTCGCTGCCATCGGCAAGCTCATGTTCGCGCAGTTCTCGGAGCTCGTGAACGACTTCTACAACAACGGGCTTCCTTCCAACCTGTCCGGTGGACGCAACCCCAGCTTGGACTACGGGTTCAAGGGCGCGGAGATCGCCATGGCGTCGTACTGCTCCGAGCTCCAGTTCTTGGCCAACCCGGTGACCAACCATGTCCAGAGCGCGGAGCAGCACAACCAGGACGTGAACTCGCTTGGTCTCATCTCCTCCAGGAAGACCGCAGAGGCCATTGACGTCCTGAAGCTCATGTCGTCGACGTTCTTGATCGCCCTGTGCCAGGCCATCGACCTGCGCCACCTCGAGGAGAACATGAAGACCGCGGTGAAGAACTGCGTGATGCAGGTGGCCAAGAAGTCCCTGAGCATGAACCACCTGGGCGGTCTCCACATTGCTCGCTTCTGCGAGAAGGACTTGCTCACCGCGATCGACCGCGAGGCCGTGTTCGCCTACGCCGACGACCCCTGCAGAGCCAACTACCCGCTGATGCAGAAGCTCCGCGCGGTGCTCATCGAGCACGCGCTCGCAAACGGCGCCGCCGAGCGCGTCCTGGAGACCTCCATCTTCGCCAAGGTGGCCGAGTTCGAGCAGCACCTCCGCGCCGCTCTGCCCAAGGAGGTGGAGGCCGCCCGCGCGGCCGTCGAGAACGGCACCCCGCTCGTCCCCAACCGGATCAAGGAGTGCCGCTCGTACCCGCTCTACCGGTTCGTGCGCGAGGAGGTCGGCACCGAGTACCTCACCGGCGAGAAGACAAGGTCGCCCGGCGAGGAGCTGAACAAGGTGCTCGTCGCCATCAACCAGCGCAAGCACATCGACCCGCTGCTCGAATGCCTCAAGGAGTGGAACGGCGCGCCCCTGCCACTCTGCTGAACAGAAGAGGAACACAGAAAAGCAAAACAAGAAGTTCTTCACGTTCCCTGGAGAAGTTCTTCACGTTCATTTCGTCTTGTCATGCACACACACTGTTCTCGAAATGCCGATTTGTAGTAGTATCTGTTTCTGATAGTACTTACAACTGTACAAGATCACGAAATTCAGAGACACGCGGCCATGTTCAAGTCAGACTAACTTTTGCAGATGGCCAATCGCTATACAATCATGCATTGGATTGGTCAGCTCGCGAGGTGACTGTTACAATTTGTTATTCCTACCTACCACGAGAAAATGTGGTCGGTATCATGGAAGCGTGTGTTTCTCGATAAGCAGTACTACGCTTGGATTCATAGTCCCAACTCCCAACTTGGTTCAACTTGGAATTGCACAGGACAAGCTACAAACTACTATTAACTCAAGAAACCTAACTTATGTACCAAAATTGGCTGTTTGATTTGTACTCTGGATTCCTATCAAGACTGCACAAAAGATTCTAGTTCGGATGTCAACGTGCCTTGTTCGTTTGCTCCTCCAACTTTGATGTACAACCTTGATGGGGCATGGGCAATCCTTCTCACTGATAGAAACTCCCCTATTGATGACAGCTAATTGTCTCAGTGCAACGAGGTTGACACCCTTGCTTGCAGCCTGCAATGCTAAGATGCAAGATTCCTGGGAGACTTGTTCGCACTACTAATTTTCTCCACAGTACATGACCTTTTTTATATAGAAGTGCAAGATTACAGGGGCACCCAATGGACGAACAGTTAAGTTGATCAATAGAGGCCATCTGCACATGGCGTGATGAAGCCGCATGCTTCAATTGAATTCCTAACTGCACGTAGATGCCAGATTGAAGGACCAGATCCAGAGCTTGCTTCAGCTATCAGTTCGTAACATGCTGCTATATTTCTGGTTACTCCTACCTGGCCAAATGCTTTCATGGATACTAAACGGCAAGAAAAAAAGAAGCATAAAAATACTCCTACCTACCAATGATGTTCAGTTTTCAGCAAAGAGTACAGCTGAGTTTTTTAAAACAAGAAAACTCCCTGTGTTTTTTATAGTCTTAGTTCGAGAAAGAGATTCTTGCAAAAACAAGAGCAGAAATCGTAGCATTTTATAGAGGGCAAGAGACCGAAACTTATGTCAGTTGAGCAAAACGCCAATAATGACAGACATACAAGGCTAATATACCGCTTCACAATCACAGAATAGTACTTTCGCTTTCGTAGTCGTTCACTGCTCGCGACGCGAACCATTCGGTGTTGGCCTCTGGAGAATGGAGATGCGTAAGCTAAACCAAGAAGCATGCTCCTTGCCATGTATCTGCTCGCAAAGAAGTGTACAACCAGTTCAACTACCTTTCTGCTTCAGAGGAGTTCAGAGTTGCATATGGATATGAATAACACATCGATCAGTACGCCTACGCTTCTATCATTCGAATGAAAAAGATTAAATGTACACGGAAAGTTATTAGCGTAAAATTAATTAAGTTTTAATTATTATTATAAACAAAATAAATTTGTTTGATATTTTAAAATATTTTTTCGCTCGAAACGTACTGTTTAACCATTTACGTACAAATCAAAATCGAGATATAATTTGTATCTCAATTAAAAAAAAGGGGCTAGTAGTGTTCAACCAAACCACTGTCAGCAAGCCATGCAACCAAGTCATAACTCACCAACTCGCAAATTCCTTTTTGGCTTGGTAGGTAGTTTCATATGTTGGACTTAGGTTTTCCACTTTTGAAATGCACAAAAATTTCGGGGGTACCAAAATTCTGAAATTTCAGAATTTTTGAACCTTTTTTGAAATTTAAACATATTTTGACTGAATTTGAATAATTTTTTATCAAATTTACAACTATTTGAAAAAAATCTAAAAATTTCGGACCAAATAGTTGTGTGTCGGGGGGGAGGGGATCCGAAATTCCGAAAATTTCAGAAATTTCGAACCGAAATTTCAAACCCTGGTTGGACTTGCAAGCCTGGTTTTTGTCACTTTAGCTGACTGTTCTGCACGTTTATATGCGGATGGATGCGATCGAAAGATGGTCACAGAGATAAGCCTACACGCGCACGTGCTGCAGATAAACCGACGTGAAGAATTTTTAGGATGAGAGCAAGGAGGTCAACTACTCTATCTATTATCCTATTATTTTATTTATAGTTAATATAATAGCGTATATTTACACTATATTATTAGCTATATATTTATACCATATCATTAATACTTTGCTTTCTCATAAAGTTTTTTAGACTTCTTGCTCTAGATCTTTAGTCTATTTTTTCCCTCTTTTAACTCGGCATAAATTAGAGTTGATAATTTTTATAGCCGGTAACACAAGTTCTTGGAATGCAAACAAAGATGAGACTACAAGTCTTCAACTGAGCAATACACTATAATACACTGATGCATTCAATTGTTCGGCTGGCCTTGTGTCGGTGTTCAGGCCTTCTGGGGTATACGGGCTTAGCTTCGGACAGCAAGCACAGCATTTTGGCAGTCGTTAGTCGCATCCGTCCTCTAAAATGCTTCCATTTCTGATTTCTGATGTGGGTAACCTTAGGCCTAGGAAGCCTGGGCTGATTAGGCTGGACATGGATTGGGCCAGACAATTTTTGTTGGTCCGGAATATCAATACGATGGACTTCTGTACCAGGTGTACAAGGGGAATCCTGTGAGAAGCAACTAATCAGCCGGTCACGCCAACAATTAATAGGAGGCATGCATCTCACTTTAACTTCATTAATAGGAATAGGCATGTAAGATATTTCATCTTCTGAATTTTTCCCCTAACACTACTTTTTTTTAAAAAAAACCACCCTAAGACATTTTATACGTGATTGTTAACGTCAAAATCTGAACGATCCGATGGTGCTGAAACCGATCGGCTAAGAGATCCGATGGTGCTAAAGCCGATCGGCTGAGAGGTTTGATAGAGGGTTTAATGCAGTCATTGACCGATAGAGATACTGAGCCAAAGTCGATGGAGAACTATAGAAAAGCCGATCAGATTAGTAGAAAATTGGATCGGCTTGAAGACAGTGGATTGTCCAGTCGGGATTAGGTCCAAGAAGCCCAAGAGAAGGAAATAAAAGGATCGGCTTGACTAAAAGAAGATCCGATAGCTACAGTGGAGAAGCCAATCATGTTGTGGCAAAGGAAGACTCGGTTACAAATTGGAAGATTATTCAGATGAAGCCGGATTTGCGAAACAGCCATGGACTCCATGGCAGGGTGCTTATTTTTTAAAGTTATAACCTTATTTAATTAGGAAGGTTTAGCTGGTTAGTTAACTTCTTTAAAAATATTTTCCTTTGTTCTTACTAGGAAATAATGTCCGATGGTCGTAGACGCGTCGGACTCTGTCTGTAAATCTAGGGTATAAATATAGACCCCCTGAAAACATGTAAGATATCTCTCGGTCATATACAAATTCGGCGCATCGCCACCCTAGCTCATCTAGGTTTTATCGGCGGGTTCTGGCTCTCGACGCGGGGCTGCATCGGTTAAGTTCGATCTCCGGCGAAGGGGTAAGTCCCGCCACCATCCCGATATGTCCTGCTCTGTCTGAGGCTGCATCGGTTAGGTCCGACCTCTTAGACCGATCGGATGTATCGCATCACGTCCGTGCTGGACCTATCGGCCCATTAAACTCCCTCTGCCGTCGTCAGTTTCGTGCTGCATCATTAGGTCCGACCTACAGGGCTGGCAACGGTTGATCGAGCTTCAGGCCTATAGTCTTCTGCACGGCGTATCATCGAAGTGCTAGCCGATGAGTTATCCATGCTCTGAGCTTCACGCCCAGCGCATCGGCCTTTTGACCGATACGCATCAGCCTTTAGAGGCATCCCACGACGCGTAACGCCAAACGCATCGGTCCCCCAGCCGATACGCACCCGCCTTCAGAGAGGTATCCCCTCATCGGCTCAGCTAGCCGATGGGTTCGTTCCTATCCTTGCTACGGCATAGCCGATCCGGCGTTCTCCATATCATCACCGCTAGCTCCGGCCTCGTACTGTCTTGGTTAGGTCCGATCTTCGAGGTTCGGTGTTGATGGCGTTGCCACGACGGACGACGAGTCTCGTGCTATCATATCCGGAGTAGCATCGGCTCTACAGCCCGTGCCTTCTTGTGCTAATCCTTGCCCAGGCCGCATGCGCACTTATCGATTTTTTCAGCCGATGAATCACTGTTCGGCTGTTCAGAGGGATCCCGTGCGCCTTGATATCCTCTGAGCACACATTGGTTCCTCTATCGTCTCTGCGGTCGACCCCTCGTCGACACCTGTCCACATCGGCTCCCCAGCCGATCGAGGAGCATCCCGATCCTATCGGCAGCTAGCCGATAACGAGCGCCTGTATCGGATTTGCTTGTCTCACTTTCTTATCAATTGTAGGGTCAAATTGACTGGTACGCCCGCAAACTTAGATGTTTAAGAATCTGCACTAGAGATAAGCAGACCTCCCAGGCCTTTGCGTGACCGAGCTGCCGTCCCTCTCCGGTCGCGGGATTTTTTAGCGGCGAGCAGTGACTTATATTAAAGAAAACAGTAACCAGTATAAAAAAATCGTGACAAAAAAAATTACTTCTTCTCCACCACATCCCCACCCCCAAGTCTTCTTCTCCACCGCATCCCCACCCCCACCCTGTAATAGAAAAGATCCTTTAACACAACATCTCTTAATACAGTCATTGACGTATGTACCCACTATCACGTCTCTTTAACTTAGCATGATTTTAATCCCCTGCGCTACTATTACTACTAAGTCAATTAATGATTTTTCCCCTGCTGATTAATGATAGATAATAGATATAGGAAGTCCTGCAGTTGCATATCACTTCGTCTCCAAATAAATGTATTTGACCTAGGTGCCTCTTATCTTTTAAAATTTGAAGCCAATGAGGGTCTGAGGCATGCCCATGTCTTTCTTGGTTAGCTGTCATTAATGCATTATATATTTCAGATATTCTTACTTTTGTAGTCTATCTATAATAAAGTCACTCCATAGATATTTCTATGTTAACAAGGAAAAAAGGGGGAAAAAAAGAAGGTTACTCCGAAACAAGCTACGTAATTTCTGGGCCAGTGCCTTTTGTTGCTACCCTCTCTTTATAACAATTATCTTTTAAAAACAAATATTAGGTTGTTCGCACATTTACGCTGCTTAATTGTTTTAAAAAGTTTTAGTATCGAATAATATTACTTAAAATTATAACAAATACTCATGTATTTGCAAGTTGATAATGTGTATTTCTATTTATTCATGCAATCACGGACTATTAGAATTTCTATGGTTCAGCTAGCAATAGCAAGTCTGTATTTTACTCAATCTACAATTTAGTCTCTATTTAAGAGTGATCAGGAGTCAACATCTGCTCTGCTTATTTGCAAAAAAAAGTCTTCGTGTTATAGAAAATATTGGATAGTACATTTACCAATATGACATCTATTATTTTTTTTCCTTCAAGAGCTTGTAGAGTTTTTTGGCAATATAAGAAAAATATTAATTAATTTTAGATTATAAAGTTAAAAATGTCAGAATCAAACATCTCATAAGCATGCTTCTCAACACTTGAATCAAGATCAAATTAATCATTCATAACTATTTGATATTAGGTGAGCTCATGGCATATATATATATGCCACCGATAGTTTTTAGCAGCTTGCATTCCTCTGTCTCCATTAACCTTGGCCCTATTTCTCTCCCGTTCTCTTACTCTTCTCTCTCGCAAATCCATTCAAATTTCCCTTCCCTTAGTTATTATAGTGTATAGGCTTTTTTGAAACAAAGTGGTAAGAAAATGATATGGTTCTATAGTTTATTTGAATACAAATTAGATAAATAATTATGGTTTTTATATAAATTCCAATTATTTGTATTCATTGTTGACTTTTTATATTTCTATTTTTTATGTGGTACTTCCACCATCTCAAAAGGAGATAATCTATAGTGTTCAAAATTTATGCAAAAAGATTCAATTAATTTGTAGCCCTTTAACTCAAGGTAAATATTAAATGTGTATTTCTCTTAAATCATTTGTACTTGCCCACCTGGCAATACAAAATTCTATTGATCACTCGCACTTTAACCTTTCTCTAATTACTAATTTGTATTAGAATTGTTACAAATCACCTCTTTTTGATAAAGGTCATATTTGACATGGACCTTATTACTTTTTTTACTATTTCTTATTTTAATTTCAAGTGGTATATGGAATCAACCAAAACTATATTGCCTTTTCTCTTATTAATGTGAGAGGTTTTAGAGCTTTAAGGCAAACTTGATGTTTCCTTTTTAGCTCACGTTCACGTTGCGTTCATGAATACTATAGCTAGTTGTTTCGAATTTTAGTTGTTTCTAAATTGTATTTCAAACCCTTCATTTTCTTTCTTCGATTAACGTGAGATTTTGTACCGTCTAGAGCGAGTTATTATTGTATTTTTATTTTGAATTTTGATGTTTTTAGTTTATTTAGAATTCATATTTAAATCCAATTTTATAATTTATTTTATTTTTATTTTGAATTTAATTAATATGTTCTTGCAATTCTCTTATTTCTAAAATCCAATTTCATATTTTATTTTATTTTTTATTCTAAATGTTAGTTAACCTCGTGTTATGTTCTAGATAAAATCTTCTTTCTATATTCCTTTTTTTATTTCAAATTTAAGTTATTTTAAATTGTATTTCTACCCCTCATCAAAAGATTATTAACGGAATATTAACGGGATAGACAAACTAAAAATAAAATATTGTTTTCTTTGAATTGTGATTAAAATCATAGGGGTATTTCACACTGCCTCTATATTTCATGTAAAAAAATACGGGTTTCTTTAATTCTTTGACATAAATTTATTTATTATTACATAAGATTGGTTTCTTTAGTTAGTACAAGTAAATGCAGTACCTGCTAGAATGCTGGTTATAATCGCTGTTGACATGATTTGGTGCTCTGCTCTTTTTATGCTCCTTGCACAAAGTGAGATTTTGATTGCTATTCTGATAGTCCAGCCGTGTGCTGGCTGTCACAATCAGCAAATGTGGAACAGAGCAATATCTTTTTTTTTTTGATTTGGCAGAGATGCACACGCAATAATTGTCCAGCCAACAACTCCGGTTTCCACTCGGGAGCAGAATGGTTTTCCTTTTCAGGGTTGGTGAGATTTGTCCCTCCTTCACTTTCCTACTGGCTCCTGCATGATCACCAACAACAGAAAGGTATTAGAACAAGGGAAAAACACTGGAGAAAAAACATTCTTAAAAGTAAGCGAAAGCATGGGCAAATGCACACCACCAGTTTTCTAAAAAAGACATTTTCATTCAAAAAGTCCCCAAATTTTCATAAGGTCATTTGGATTACTCAAAAACACAACAGTGGTTTCGATTTTAAAAGTCGTAATTCATGTTTGGACTACATTATTATTATCAGAAATAGTTTGAACCATATAGGAACTAAGAGAAATTCTGTGTTTCAAACAGTTCCTTCATTATTTTTGGCCAAATATGATAGTGCAGTAATGTTTAAGGGCACATAAAAAAACCATTCTTCCTAAAACAGAAAAATTAAGTAGGATAGACGTTATATATCTTTTTTTATATAGATACACCATACGAGCCACCAACCAGCCCACTAGGCAGAGAGGGAGAGGGGAAGAGGCCTTACTTACCTACACCCGCCCAACTACCCACCGCGCCACTATTTAAGCGCTCCCTGCGCCTCCATGTCCCTCCAAGAAGAGCTGACCACCTTCTCCGGCTCTTCTTCAGTACCAATCCCCTCTTCTCCTCCTACTCGGTTCCTCGTGCCCACCACCACCACCGTAGCAATGGCGGGCAACGGACCGATCAACAAGGAGGACCCGCTCAACTGGGGCGCGGCGGCGGCCGAGATGACCGGCAGCCACCTCGACGAGGTGAAGCGCATGGTGGCGCAGTTCCGCGAGCCGCTGGTCAAGATCCAGGGCGCCACCCTCCGCGTCGGCCAGGTGGCCGCCGTCGCCCAGGCCAAGGACGCCGCCGGCGTCGAGGTCGAGCTCGACGAGGAGGCCCGCCCACGCGTCAAGGCCAGCAGCGAGTGGATCCTCAACTGCATCGCCCACGGCGGCGACATCTACGGCGTCACCACCGGCTTCGGCGGTACCTCCCACCGCCGCACCAAGGACGGGCCCGCCCTTCAGGTCGAGCTCCTCAGGTAAAAATCATCCCATTAATTACCCCGACCAAATCTTTACAGTTTAATTCCCACATCATTACTGCCTTAATTACCATGGATGGCATAGATCCACAGTTTAATTCTAGTAACTAGCACTCATGTACCAGCTGGAAAACTTGTCTAATGTATACACCAGCACAGCACCGGTGAAATAAAAAACACCCACGGATCTCACCGGCGCATGCCGGCCTCGCGGTGGCGAGCGACGGCCGGTGCGTGTGCGTGCTTAGCTCCCACGCGCGCGCACGACACAGCAGAGCCGTCTGGTAGGGCGTTGTTTTCCCCGCACCGCGCGGTGGGCGCGTGGGCTTCGTCGTACTGTCGAGAGTACGTGCACGCCACCTGCGTGCGCGGCGGAAAAACAGGTCACGCTCCTCCTGTGCCCGCCCGGTGACACGGTCAGGAAACCACTTTTTTTTTTGCTCGTACTAGTATATGCTAGCTACGAAAAAAGAAATATAAATTTTTTTAAGAAAATGAATAAAAGTAGTATAAAATTATGTTGTGGAAAAGGCCAGTGGCAGGATATACGTGCCATAGGATTGGTGACAACTGACAAGTCGGCACGTATAGACATTTAGTGTAGCGCTTGCAATGAACAATTGTATCTGTATTTAATATTTTTGTGGATAAATGCGCGTATAGATTTTTCTTTCTCTACTGAAAATGAAAGTTCGGTGGAAAATGTATGGATATATACTGGGATATTTTTGTAGGACTGGTTCTTGTGCAGATCTAGTAGTGTCACGCCTCACGCGTGCCAGTTAGCGGGGAACACAAGTGACTAACGGAAAAAAGATGAGGATGAGGGGTTTGGGTTCTTGAGTATTGTTGTCAGGCCACGGTGTTCTGACTTTCTGGTTTCCAAATCCTGATGCGAGTTGTAGCAGAGGACAAAAGAGTTAACAAGTTGTTCCAATTTGTTGTCTGGCTATTTTGTTTCCTGGGCTGTAACAGAGGAAAGAGTTAACGGATGTCTGTAGCCATCAATCCACTGCATCTAGTTGTCAATCTGTCATGCCCGGGACCGAGTCTGACCATGTGCGTGCTGGTGCTGCAGGCATCTCAACGCCGGAATCTTCGGCACTGGCTCCGACGGCCACACGCTGCCGTCGGAGACGGTGCGGGCGGCCATGCTCGTGCGCATCAACACCCTCCTCCAGGGCTACTCCGGCATCCGGTTCGAGATCCTCGAGGCCATCACCAAGCTGCTCAACACTGGCGTCACTCCCTGCCTCCCGCTCCGTGGCACCATCACCGCGTCCGGTGACCTGGTCCCGCTATCCTACATTGCCGGCCTCATCACCGGCCGCCCCAACGCGCAGGCCATCTCCCCCGACGGCAGGAAGGTGGACGCCGCCGAGGCGTTCAAGCTCGCCGGCATCGAGGGTGGCTTCTTCACGCTGAACCCCAAGGAGGGTCTTGCCATCGTCAATGGCACGTCCGTGGGGTCCGCGCTCGCGGCCACCGTGATGTTTGACGCCAACATTCTCGCCGTCCTCTCCGAGGTGCTGTCCGCCGTGTTCTGCGAGGTGATGAACGGCAAGCCGGAGTACACCGACCACCTGACCCACAAGCTGAAGCACCACCCTGGCTCGATCGAGGCCGCCGCCATCATGGAGCACATCCTGGCCGGCAGCTCGTTCATGAGCCACGCCAAGAAGGTGAACGAGATGGACCCTCTGCTGAAGCCGAAGCAGGACAGGTACGCGCTCCGCACGTCGCCGCAGTGGCTCGGCCCCCAGATCGAGGTCATCCGCGCCGCCACCAAGTCCATCGAGCGCGAGGTCAACTCCGTCAACGACAACCCGGTCATCGATGTCCACCGCGGCAAGGCGCTCCACGGCGGGAACTTCCAGGGCACGCCCATCGGTGTGTCCATGGACAACGCCCGTCTCGCCATTGCCAACATCGGCAAGCTCATGTTCGCGCAGTTCTCCGAGCTCGTGAACGAGTTCTACAACAACGGGCTGACCTCCAACCTGGCCGGCAGCCGCAACCCGAGCTTGGACTACGGGTTCAAGGGCACTGAGATCGCCATGGCCTCCTACTGCTCTGAGCTCCAGTACCTCGCCAACCCGATCACCAACCATGTCCAGAGCGCTGAGCAGCACAACCAGGACGTGAACTCGCTGGGTCTCGTCTCGGCCAGGAAGACCCTGGAGGCGGTGGACGTCCTCAAGCTCATGACCTCCACCTACATCGTCGCCCTGTGCCAGGCCGTAGACCTGCGCCACCTCGAGGAGAACATCAAGAACTCCGTCAAGAACTGCGTCACACAGGTGGCCAAGAAGGTTCTGACCATGAACCCCACCGGCGACCTCTCCAGCGCACGCTTCAGCGAGAAGAACCTCCTCACCGCCATCGACCGCGAGGCCGTGTTCAGCTACGCCGACGACCCGTGCAGCGCCAACTACCCGCTCATGCAGAAGCTCCGCGCAGTGCTCGTCGAGCACGCCCTGACCAGCGGCGACGCCGAGCCGGAGGCCTCCGTGCTCTCCAAGATCACCAAGTTCGAGGAGGAGCTCCGCTCGGCGTTGCCCCTGGAGATCGAGGCCGCCCGCGCGGCCGTCGCCAACGGCACCGCCCCCGTCGCCAACCGGATCGCCGAGAGCCGGTCGTTCCCGCTCTACCGCTTCGTCCGCGAGGAGCTCGGCTGCGTATTCCTCACCGGCGAGAAGCTCAAGTCCCCTGGCGAGGAGTGCAACAAGGTGTTCCTCGGCATCAGCCAGGGCAAGCTCATCGACCCCATGCTCGAGTGCCTCAAGGAGTGGAACGGCGAGCCCCTTCCCATCAACTAAGCCCCCCTGCCATTGCCATACGCCATCGAGGAGGAGAGGAGAGAGTAAAAATAAAAGAAAAGAACCGCTTCGTGTATCTTCAGAAACCCTGTATTTTCTTCGTTATTTGCCGTTTGGTTATAGTGATCTCGGCATGTGGATGTGTTCTTTGTGTTAGCTGTTCTGCTCAGCTTGCTAGCCATGGCGGCAAAGCAGGCAGCTTTTCTAAGATATTGTCGTTAAATTGTATTTTGGGGTGACGTATTGCTACTCGATTCCATCCTTAAAGTTGTGGTAATGGAATGTTTTGATCCTATAATACAATGTCTTCAGCTTAACTGTGAATCAAGTTTGTCTTCAGCTCAATGCATCACTTTCTTTGGGACTTGCAAAATTGAGTTGTCATAGGCTCGTAGTGTTTGTTGATCATTGCTAGTAGGCAGAGTACGAGCACAAAATCAATGGGGGTTGCGTCGCCAATCGCCATGAGCTTTGCCATCTACCTACCGTTTGGGACAAAAACTTGACAAATGGCGCATGACCTCATGAGCGATGTCCAAATCGCTTTGAAGTTCCGCTCTTGGGCTATAATCAAAGGTAGCAACTTGACTAGGCATGATTTGTTCCCCTTTTCTGTTCATCATTGCTATGTGTTGGTGTGCTAGTGTGGTCACTGAAATGAAGGTGCTATAAATTAATGCCAACAGGAAGATCAAATTAATAAAAGTGGCCATTTTTCTCTATGCTTGACCTGAAAACTAAGTTCACTTCAGGTTATAGCTGGTACTGTGTAATCATTTTTCTTTCTGTCATTGAATTAGCATAGCTCCTGCTTTGGTTAAAAGAACTAGAGCTGACAATCTGACTGATCAACTACCCATACTTGATCTGCATTTTTAATTCCATTGATGTGTAAGTAAGTGATGACCTAGTGTTCAATCTGTAACTGCTGCTGAACTGGATCGAGCTAGCAGGTAGCTTCCTTGAGCAGAAACCGGATCGAAGTTACGTGCAGCGAGAAGGCTACTTGTGCTGATCTGTTTTAGTGCTTCTGTTGTTGTTCTGATACGTTAGTTATTTCTTCTTTGGATCGAACAAGAAGATTTATTAATCAGAAAACTACAAGGGAAAATCAGGAGCAGGTTGATCGGTATGGCTACCTAACAAGAGCTCGAAAGCTTCGCAGCTTACCTACCGCGGTGCCTACCCCACACCAAACACAAAACGAAAATGTGCCAACTGACCAAAATAAAAATGGTGACATGAGGAAAACAGCACTTGCAATATTGTGGTTTCTTGAATCATTTTCATCGGCATACTGCTAGACTGGCAACTGTATCATCGTTAGGTGAGAAAACTTCCATTAGATTGGGAGAGTGAGTTATTGTAGGCGTGCGCCACGTCACCAACCTTGAACTTGCAATTCCATCAGCTTGAATGTTGGTTGTTTATTTTGTCCTAAAATCAATTGGGTAAGCATATGAATAGTCATGTTTCTGGATCCAGATATGATTGAAAAGATTGTGTTAAACCTTGTGCTAACAAGACTAATCTTCCAAGCTTAGTAGAACCAATCTTCCAAATTTTAAGACGATTTTGTTTGCACCGGATACACGTCCCCACAAGAAAAGCAGAAATGCTAAACTATGTGCTTGCCAATCACCGCGGAGTACGCGGTTTCTTGCAAACAATTAGAAGAGCGAGTCAGTGAACTGACTGAAAGAAGCTGCCATTTAACAGACTAAAATACTGCTTGACCTATTCGCTGTAGTCCGGCCAAGTCTTGAGGTAGACAGTTCCAGCCAAGCTTCAGTAAACATGATTAATCATAACCATCATATGACAAACACAATTGAAGGCTTCAACTTGTAATATAGTCTGAACTTGTGTATGTGAAGCAGGCAAGTGATTAGCCTGTCAAAGTCTAGGTCAGTGGCCGACTTGGTGCTGGTGATTATTCTTATCCTCTGCCTCTTCATCAGTTTGAGCTCCTAATGGATGGAAGGTGCATGGTTTGATGCAGCGACACACTCAAAAGGACGGCTCATGGTTTGATGCAGGAAGAAGCATTTATCTAGAGGCCCCCTGTTTCTATCATTGCAACTGAAAAAAAAAAAACAAGAGAAAAACTGAAGAGAACCATGTGCTTTCCATCCATAGGATTCCTATGACCAAACGTACACACCTATATTAATGTGAAAATTGTTTTTCTTTTGATCACAGAGAAATGATGAATTCAAAAAAGACTGGAGAAGATTCGCTGTACGGTCCGTTTAAGTCGCTAGAACAAATTCGGCATCTTGTTTATGTAACTGACAAATAAATGAACAATAGACTATTGCATCTTGTGAACAATGATAAGTGGTTATAAAGTGGTATGCCACTACTGCATCCATGTCCTTTTGTGCAGGGAAATGAATTTTCCTCAGAGAAGATGAAAGATCCAATCGAATTCTTAGCTTGTAATGTGAAGTCTTCGGTCGGTAGTGAGTACAGGGGTATCAGCCTATCAAGTGTAAATAGTTCAGTACCAGCATTTAAAAAAAACAAAGGCAAAAGCTCTGCCTATTTTATTGATAAAGAAGATATACACATCGACCCAAGAAAGGGCTCACACTGAAATACTAGCGTTTTGACAACTGAGATTTTCACGGTATAAGGAAATCTTTGTTATGAGAATTTATGAGCATCCATTGGGTTGTACCGGGACTTTCTAAAGAAAAATGGTGTAAAGAGAAGAGATGTACAACATGGTTTTGTAGATAGTAGCGATGGGTATCACGCTGGATATGTCTTAGCGATGGGTACGTTTTTAGTGTTAGGAAAAGATACCCAAAACGTAAAACGGGATAACAGATTAGGGGTATGATGAATTAAATATAAGATTAAAAATTAAAAAATAGATTAATATGGTTTTTAAAATAACTTTAATGTAGAATTTTTTTAAAAAAATATATTGTTTAACCGTTTGAAAAATGTGCGTATGAAAAATGAGTAAGTAGAGATTGAGAAGAGGAGAAAACGAACGCAACCACACCATATGCCCGTAGGTAGTTGCCACATGCAACTAATCTACCATCTCGTTAGCAACATTCATCGTATTCCTTGATCTCTCAGCAAGGCTGAATTTAAATCCCCAACCAAGAACGTTTTCGCAGCAGAGAGGACAAAAAAGTGCATCCTTGCATTCGGTTATGTTTATGAGAAAAATGCAGAGAAATAAATCTGAACAAAGCAAAAGGAAAGCTTTAAAGCTCCGATCTTTGGATCGCAAGGTTGTTGCTGCTTGGTTTGCTTGCTTCTTCAGATGGCTAAGCAAAACCAGTAAGGCATGTGTTCCTTTCATCTACCAAACAACAACTACTAACCTTGGTCTATGAGCCCACTTCAGGGAGGACCGGTTAGGATTAGATGAAGTGCACCTCTGTACCTATGGTGAGGTAGGTGAGAGTGAGACAAGAAGCTCTGTTTTTTTTTATTATTTGTGAAAGAAAGTGAGCTCTGGTTGACCTAAAGGTTTATTGTTATTGCTTCGCTAGAATTGAAAGTTGGTTCCAGCCACTACTCCACTATCAACTTAAGGTAAGTAGTAATGGCCAACACATTGTTCAGTCCAACCATGCATGCATGCTTGCCCTCTTCCCACCAAAGCTACAAAATAAGATAAGGTTCACAGATGAATTTCCACAGGAAGTCTTGAGCACCATATACTTTCCTTGCACCAATTCCAGCTCAATTTAGCATTTGAAATCAGAGTTTGGAGTGAGAGAGACAATTTGACCAGAAACACTTAATCTAACCCCCCATTTGAAAGCTCTTTTAACACCTAATTAAACTAACTACCAACTGGTCCTCATGATCTCATCTGGACCTTGTTGAGTTCTCTCTCTCAGCATGCCAGGTCAAGTACCCGATCAATGATTGACTGATCAAAATGCAAATACGTACAAGCTAGCTAGAGAGAATGGTTGGTGTGTGGAGATCAAGTGACCACTTTACATGCTGTCTAGCTTGCGTCTGAAGAGGGCCTCCAAACACATGCATGCAGTGATACAACCTGACAACAAATTCGGCTAATGAAGAAGAGAAGGTATATATACCCCTGATCGATCAGACGGTCGTACCATTGCAATCGATCAAGTAGCCTGCACGTCACTTTCTGATATCAACGCCCTGGCAAAATGGAGAAATTGATGGTGATGAGAGCAGACGGATCAACAGAATTCGGGAACCTTTGGTTGCTCTCTGCCGGGAAATGATTCCGGTCATTTGGAAAAAATATATATCTGATCTCTTCTTTCTTTCTGGAGATAGGAAGCGGTACTTTGGAGGCCCAAGCCAAATATATTTCTGCCTGAAACCAACGAACGTATACTTTTAGCTAACATATGAACATCACTCCTACCTGATAGAAATCCAAAAACTCTGAAGCATTTGACCTTTACTCTAATCTCCTGGAGCATCATGCTTGCTCGGCCTGCTTGGGGCGTTCGGCTCTCGTCTTGGACCAGCTTAGTTTTCGACCCAAGGAGGAGATGACTAGTCCGGCTTGACCTCGGCCATCTAGTGGGCTAAGCCGGCAAAAACCCAGTATCCCCGGCTGGCCTTCTTTATCTCTTGTTTTTTGTTTTTCAGTTCTACGCCCTGCAGGAGATCTTAATTTCTCATTCCTGAATTACGGTGAAGTACGGCTTCCTCATGACCATCTGTCACGTGTGCCAACTTCACTCTCATAATTGACTGTAGAAACTATAGTACCAAACTGAGGCCATCGGATTGCGGCGCTTTGCCATCCTGGCCGTTCGGCTGCTGCTCATGACCTCAAAGCTAGCAGCGAAGGCTTTTTATGTATGGGTCCTGCATTATCAATTCATCAGCTCAACCAGTTGTAGTACTACTACTTCCCCTGCGATGTCGGGATGATTTGTTGAACCAAAACACTGCTATATTTTTCTCATGCATGTATTTGGCATTTGAAGTAAAAAAAAAGTATATTTTTAAAACAAAACATCTAATCTGTAAACAAGTTCAATTTCTCTGTTGGTGTGTTCATTTTTTTAGGAATGAAACCATTTGATTTAGCAGCACATACGATCAACTCCTAAACGGTATGATTTTTAAAAAACTTTGAATATATGAATTTCGTATTATACTATTTTAAATCTATTTTTAATTTTATAATAGTTATGTTATTCATTTATACCCTCAAATAATTACTATAAATCATTTAGCTTGATAACCAAATATGTCAGTGTATAGGTCTTCTATAATTTTTCTTAGAAAATCATTTCGTTTCGTTGCTCTTCTCAATGAGTTCAACACCCTGTTTTAGGATGTTGAAGTTGAACAATTTTTTTCACAGGAATTTAAATTTGATGCGTAAAGTTCAAATATACACATGTATTAGAAAAATATTTTTTTCTAAATGGAGCCAAATATATGGTAACACGTGATTTGACAGCTATTTTATATAGTATTCGTGTCCATTGGGGTAATTATAGGAAAAGGCATATATGCTGTGTTCATTTGCTTCACTTACCAAACTTATTTCTCCCATTTTCCGCACAATAAAAATTTTCTATAGAACAATTATTATTAAAAATTATATTAATCTATTTTTTATTTTTTTAACTAATGCTTCGTTTTAAGTGTCCCAAGCAGCCATACTTGCGACTCCACCGGCGTACCGACGATCCTTCCACATGACCATGAGTATGACCACGACCATCCCGACGAGAGGAGCCTAGGACTCAAATTACCCACGACACTATCACAAGTCACACCACACCAGCGATACTAGGCCTCATAGGTATTTGCACTCCTTGGGCTCATAGGTATTTGCACGAGTGAACACACCCAACCATCACTTCAGTTATCCTTCCCCATGACCATTCTGATGAGGAGTACTCGAGAGAGCCTGGGCCCTGTGAATATCTGCATTAACGATGCATGGTCCACGAAAAAACAGCATTGGATCGATGACTGTAAATGCATTTTGTGCAGGACCAACGTAGGGAGAAATCATGCAGGCTCAGGACCAAAGAGGAGAGAAGGGCGGCCAGGCATTTCAGATGCAGGCTGGTATCAAGATTTTGGGTGTACCACATGTCTGCCACCTGTGACAGCTCCAGTATCACTCAAACTATTGCTACTGAACTTGAAGAATGCAGAACTGTTAAACGAAACATATAACAGGTTAATCTGCCAGCTAGAAGAGCATATAGCATGATCGGATTCTCCTAAGTCGGATCTATTTCTCACTAAGCAAAACTAAGTTTAAGTCGTCCTCGAAACACATGCAGTTGACTCCAGAGGTCGCCTTATAGCCTGCATGCATGAAAGCTTCGAAGAAGAATCAAGCTGCAGCCTGCAGCTATCGTTCCAAGCTCGCGATCCCAAGTTGGAGACCAGATGCTGGCAATGGATTTACATCAACAGAATGGAGATGGGGTTCGGGTGCATGGTACACAATTCCAGAGTCCATGCCAACACCTCGACTGTGCGCCAAGGGAGAAGCAGATCTGCCCAAAGAGTCCATATTATAGTGATTTATTGTCACAAAAAGGTGTCACGGTGAACTGCCCATGGATGACTTTGCATCCCGTTGCAATGGTTGGCACATGACTGCTGATGCCGGAGCTGAAACGGATGCAGGAATCTGCAAAGCCTGCTGACCTGATGATCGAATATGCCCGTGCCATGCTTCTCTTGGCTGCACCTGATACACAGCATGAACACATCAAAAATGAGTTTGCAGACAACAGGTTGGATTGATATGCTATCGAACAAATCAAGTAATAGCAAAACATTAGTCTATGGAATGTTTACTTGTATAACTAAAATATACTATTATAGCTCCAGCTCCAAAATAAGTCACTAGGTATAAAAGGAAAATGTTACTCACTAGAACTGCAAAGACGTGCAAACAGGAAATTCCATCTACTGTGAGAAAAACACCATAATCTTACTTTAATATTATTTGCAACTTCCGAATTCTTTACATCTTCATGGAGTAACGTTATAAGTGCAGAATGTTAAAAAATACTTTTACAGTAAGATCATGGTATTATTGTACTTTGTTAGTACTGCTGGTTAATGGAGATGTGTGAGATATTTGTAGCATCAGGATACTATGGCAAACAATTCTATGGATAAACACAACGCCTAAATAAAAATGTGCAGATTTCTTTTAATAAAGTCTTTTTGCTGACCAGTGCCAAAAGATGACCCTGCCAGCTTTTGTTTATTCTAAAGGATGGTAGTCGAGATGTGTACAAATTGAAATAGAGACATGTTACCAGGTTTAGGTAGCAATTATACCAAGCTATATCAATTAATCTTACAGTGCATTAAACATATGTACTTCTTGATCCGTGTGAAACAAACATAGCCTGGAATCCCTCAGCCAATATTTGTTGTTTATAGACTGTCAGAAAGTATTTTAAGTTCTTTCTTTCTCTGTGATGTTTCCATCTCCAATTTATGGATCAGCTCATCATACTTCCTTTTAGCTTCAGCCACCTCTGTTTCACGTGCCAAAATAATGTGTTGCCGCTGATCAAATTCATGAGAAGACGTTGATTAGACGAGCAAGACTTTAAGAAGATGCAAGAAATGTGCACATGCTATTTGAAATTGAAGAGAAAAAAAAGAGGGGATCAAGGAAGGAACCTTCTCTTCATGCCTCTTGGCCATCAGAACACATAACATCTGTAACTGACTCAACTCAACGGCAACAGGATCAGATTGAAACCCAGCTTCATTACGGCGTTGCTCAAAGATGGAGCTTGTTAGAATCTGGTAGACTGAATCTGGCTCAATATTTGATGCCCTAGGGTTGATAAACTCAATTCTAACTGAATGAATACTCCCATCGGGTGGTTGATGAGTAACAGCCTTGCAAGTTGATGTATTTGTGTGCATGTTAGGTTGCTCGGTAACTTGGGCAAAGGAGGAAGCTTGACCATTAGGCGCTTCCTCACTACTACTGTCCTCAGATTGTTCCACCCGAGTCACATTACTAATGTCCTCAGATTGTTCCATCTGAATCACATTAGTTGAAGACCGACTTGCAGATGGAGTTTCCTGCAGAGAAACAATGTCCAAGGATATCTGGTGATTTCCACATGGAGCTTCCTGTGAGGTGTCCAAGGATATCTGGTGATTTGCACATGGAACTTCCTGCGGAGAAACAGTGTCCAAGAATATCTGGTGATTTGCATGGAGCTTCCTGCAGATAAGCGATGTGAAAGGATTTCAGATTATGAAGTGTCATGGATTAGTTTGAAAGAGGCCACAACCACATCATAAAATTTATTTGTTAAAACAAACCAATAAAATTAGAATTAGATTAACCTTGTGAAGCAATGCAGTTTCGCACGGGCTTGAGGCAGACTCAGATGGGAGTTTTATCTGGGACCCAGAGCAGGAACCTAGTGAAACATCATATAGCTTGAGCTTAGACACCTTCCCTTTGCTCTGGAAAGCAGGTTAGTATTTCCTGAATCAGCAGCCACTACATTAGCATGTGCTAATGCTGCACCAATGTGAGATCGAGAGGCATAGGATATCTCTGTATCCCCCACATTACTTTGTGCCACTACTGAGAAGTCAATTTGTCTCCCATTATTTTGACCAAATACCATTGTAGTAGGCTCACAGGTGAACTGTGAAGACCTTTCACAGGTGAAAACTTCTTCAGCTGCACCAACTGAAATTCCATTCTCTGTAGATCCATTGATTTCAAGCAGCACTTGTGAGTTGTCTAGAATGGGCTCAGAAGTGTCGCTTCTCTTTCCTGCACGGGTCTCTTCTGGTTCTGTACTTGAAGAAGCAAAAGCTTTAATCTCATTAGATAGACATTCCATGTTAAAGTAATTGAGCAGTGCATCACCATTTAAATAGTCAGTCAAAGAGCATTTTAATTTCTCTATCTTAAGCCCAGAATATGACAAAGGAATCATGTTAAAACCTGTCTTAAGGTAACCAGCTTCGGCCTCAAATATCCAGCGCTTTCTTACTCTCTTCTCCTTGTCTCTATCTTTTATTTGTCGTTTCACAAATTCTATCAGCTGTGATTGGAAAATGTTTATAAAAAGTCTTGTGCAAAATGGAGAATAGTAACTTTGGTAGCTTCATCCTACAACGTTTTATTGTTGGTATAACTTGCGTGTAATGGACTTCATAAGAGCGTACATGTTCTTGGAAGAACTCAAACTCCTGTTTTTTGTACACAACATTGAATCCCTCGCGGTCTTTGTTGTGCCATGCCAATAGTTTATCAAATCTTCTTGAGCTAACTTTTTCAATCTTTTTCAAGACTTGCAGATAATCAGAATATTTATAATAGTCATGATCCTTCTGTTTGTGCCTTTTATTTGATCTACTGTTGACATGTGGTGAATAACTTTGACTGTATTCCCCAGAACATGTCCCATGTAATGCCAACTGCCTCACTTTAACAGTTTGACCCTCAAATGCTCTACACTCCCTGATCTGACCTTCTTCTAGTTCAGAGTCGTAAAATGATATATCTTTCTCACTTCTCTTGCCCATCTCAAGTTTTTTACATTCAGATGATTCCTTGCGAGTATCAACAGTATCTCATAATATATCTACTGAAACCAGTAGGGTGACAGAACTGGATATCCTATGTCATTGCCATGAAGAGGACTCATTGAAATTTCTGGCTCAAAGATGGAATAAATTAAGACCTCACTTGAGTCGATTTAATTGTGTGCTTCACTTCCAAATCTAGGCACCAATAAGCTGGACCTTAATTGTGCCACACAACAGATACAAACCACAAGCAAACCTATCAAAGGGTAGGAAGACAAACTTCAGAACCATACGTTAAGAAAAGCACAATTCTTATCACGAAACGAAGAATATACAAATCAATGAAAAACACACATAAGTTATAGGAATTCCTTGTGCTGAGACAGTTGAAGGAGCTAGAAATACCTTCGGTTTGTCTGCTAAAACTTTATGGCACGGGATTTTTAAGCATGGTACTTAATGTATTCAGTAATGAAGATGTTCCACATTAATTTCTTCAACCAATTTAGAACTCTACCTTTTAGGCTACAGTTGTTTGAGCTGGTTGTACTACTATGCAGTCACCACTCTAAGGTCCAGACTTCCAGAGCCCAAAGCTAAAGTCATCTAACAGGACCAAACATCTACATTTGTGGCCAAGGGTAATTTCCCAATAGAAGCAAAGAAACAACAAACAGCATGTCCTTCTAACAGGACCAAACTGGCGCTGTGTGGTAGGGATGAGAGATTGTAAGGTTTGATAGTCGACAATGGTTAACCACAGCAAATAATCATATCCCAAATTTCTGTTTATAACTGTTCTCCTGCATATTCGAGAAAAAAACTGTGTACTATTAAACACCAAAAAACATAGCTTTTTACTTCTTAACCAAACATCTCCTAGATCATTAGAATCTCTTTAGTAAAAGCTCATTGGAGCCTAATGGAATCACCTGATCACAAGTGGGGACTAGAACAAGGATTCACCAAAAGAAATTTAAGAAAAATAAAATGGCAAAAAGGCAGAGCAAGCTGAAGCAGAAAAACTATTTTTACATTACACCACTACAATGTCCTATATTGAAAAATATCGGTTTCTACTTTCTACCATATAATCCAGTTATTTGGTACCATGAAGAACGTGAAACCAAGACAATTTGTCTTGGTAGAGAAGTCGTGGAATGAACAAAGGCTCACATTTACAACACAAGGACACCCTAAAAACAAAAACTAAAATGCTTACCTTGTTTTGTAAACAGGGTCATCAATTATAGAAGGGATTTCGCAATTTGGACCATATTTTTGCAAATGTTGCAAGGAGAATGCTGAATGAGCAACAGCATCAAATGATTTACATCAAATATCATGACGAGCTAAAGCGCTGAAGTGTGAAAGAATGACAACAGTATCTTTAACAAGAGAAGCAACCAGCCGAATTTCCCGCACAATTTTGCAATTTGCACAGAGCTAGATTAAAGTTTATTTTGAAAGTAGAAGCGTTTGATGTACAACTCTTGCTTCTATTTATATGAATACGATTCTATTTTGTATATAACTACATCAATTAACCAGCACTGTTATTACCTGGATCTACCAAATCATTGGCATAGATCTCTCTTTTTCCTTGATTAACGTGATGATCTTTAGGCCTTCATAGAAAATGTGGTGGCTCCTTTTATCCCTCACTTAATAATATAATAGATTGGAGGAGATGGTGAGTAGCAACTTCTATTTCCATCAGAAGAAAATATTGACAACTTCCAGCGCAATTACACTACTATAGGCATCTACAAGCACAGTAACCATGCTATTAAACATTGTAATCTGTAAAACTACCTCAAACTCTCAATGTACTCTCTCAGTTCACAATATTTGTGTGAAGCTACCAGGCATTCACACTGACTTAGCTACTACTCTATCTAATGACTGAACAACAGAACAACGCCGAAAGCACGCGATTCCCCCTCTCACAAACGCTTGCTCCTTCGCTACTCCAACGGAAAGTAACATACACAAAAAGCGGGTAAAGGATAAATCCACACAAAAATAAATCCATAGTTGCACCACCGGAAGGCGGAAGGCGAAGCGTGTTTGCCCCCACTCACCTACGAACCACGGAGCTAGCTAGGCCCGCGGCGAAATCGCCCCCCTCCCTCCCCCGGCGTGAGGAAAACGCGGGGGGGTCCGCCGGCGGGGAGGGGCTCCGGCGAGGGTTCGAGGAGCTGTGCGTGCGGGGGTGGCGGGCCGTGGGCGCGAGGAGAACGGGGGAGGAATCCGCGTCGGTTCCGGGCGCGTTTTCGCCGTTGCGTTGCGAGTGGTCGTGCGAGCGATGCGGGTGTGTCGTGTGTGTTGCGTGCAGGGGACGGGACCGACAAGGGTCTGACTCTTAGTGTGGAGGGTCGTGTCGAGGCGAAGTTACGTCGCTGCCCCCGGGGCGGACTCTCCCTGGGTGACTGGTGGTTGGGGCCCACGCTCATGCTACTCTCGGCTGCGTCGTTCGCGTGGCAGCGTGTCTGCTGGAGCCATGGGCGTGACCGCGTCAGCGCTGGCCAGCAGTGCGCTTGCTGCCAAGTGCCAGGTCACAACGCGAGACGTGACAAAGCTTTCTGTTGCTAAACGCTATCAAAAGGCGCCTCTAACTATTGTATTCAGTACTTTGAAGAACAATCTAAACTCAGAACTTTTTTTAAAAAGATTGTAGTAGCAACTAAATTATCACGAACACTCTCCGCTAGAGGGCATAATTTTTTTTAAATATATATATATATAAGTTTTTAAAAAAAACAAATAAATCAAAATTTAATTTTATAGTAATAGTTAATATTTGATTAATCATGATCTAATAACTTATCATGTTTTTTTTCGCAATTAGTTAAGCCTAATTGACATTTTTGAATGGCCCATCAAACACATTTCAATAAAATTTACATACTTCATGCTCACGCCCATTTCAATTCTAGAAATCGATAATAAATATATGAAATGCACAAGATCTAAGATCTAAAAACTAACAGTGACATATAAGATTTTATATAGTTGTAAGGAGGTAATACTGATTGTATTAATTGTATTTAGAGTTTACACCATGAGTAGATGATAAAGTGCGTGTAGCTAATTCTTACGTGGGATATCCCATCCCTTTATATAGGCATAAGAGACCAGATTACAAAGAATATGACTTAACATACTTAGTCACTTATCATCTATCTATCCTATATAAGCAGGACTTATGTACTATCTCTAGGGTCACAAATTGATCCCATCAACCGGCTATTCGAACTCAATGCTTAGATCAACTCCTGCCTCCTGACTTGACCCATTATGGTGGTATCCAGGTCCCACATACTTCACATATGGCTAATGCAAAATTCTACTTCTACTTTAAAATGATAAGGAATATGCAAAACACAGTTGTAGATCGCATTTATCACAATAATTTGTGATCATTTATTGATAATTGGTTCTCATGATTGATCATTTATTGGAATAGTAGTAAACCCTAATTTTCCTAGGGTGAGTGATTTCTTAGCCACATGCAAAGGTGGATTGGACAAGAGCTACACAACAAAGAGGTTCGATATCAGTGTCACTCTACAATGGTGGAGCCACCATTTAGGTGCTACAATTCAACTGTTTTTATATAGATTGAAAATTGATTTTTCATGGCAAATACTCAACTTATGTAGATTTGTCCATGTGGTAAAAATTTCTAGCTCCATCACTAATACTGTTACAAGAAGTGAGGACGAAACTATACTGCACACTAGGCAGCACAAAGACATACTTTATGTTAGTTTACTTTTCCTCACCCAATACAAGTTTATATCCATAGAAATATATAATACAATTACAAAGTGAATAGTTTCTAAACTAAAATTACACATCCACCCCTATAATACCTAGATCGCTCTGTAGGGTGACCCAAGAGGCAATAGCATGCCACCCAAAATCCGCACTCCCTCCTACAACCTCCACATTTACACCACCAATGATGATGGTGTCAACAACTATGGTGCCTCCCACCTGCCCCTCTCTTTCTATGTTCATCTTTTTTCTCCTTCTCCTCCCTTTCCCTTCCTGTTTCTTTTCTAGATTCAGATCCAAGTCAGGCGTTGAGCACATGCACTTTATGGTGGAGCTCCATGAGGAGGTTGGCTAAACGATGGCCATCCAATGGCATCGATGGTTTAGGTATGGAGCATGGCATCATGATGAATCTCTGTACGGGGTGACAACACGACTGTTTTTATCAATGATAGTTGTTAGCTAGGAACAAACCTATCTCAAGTGCACCAGTAATGCCAGATGGTGTGTGGCTGCATGGTGGTGGGTAAGGAGGTGATTCTATGGCAGAAGCACTATGTTGAACAATGCTCGACTAGTGCTAGGTGGAGTCGAAATTACTGCATCGGTCGATGAGCTTGGCAATGATGACAATTGTGAAGCTGATTTTCTTTGTGGTGAAGTTGGAGCTTTTGCTGTGACTGCATGTAACCTTTTTTGTGTGCGTGGTTGTGGTGCGTTTAGCCATGAAACTATAGCTTTTCTCATGAACTTGATGGCCAGTTAGGGGCATAAGGCAAATGTTTCGCTTGGCTTGTGGGTGCTAGTGACAAGGATGTTCTTGAGCATAGTTTATCTTTTTTAGGCATTGTTCCTTCTGCCATAGGATAGCATTTTGGATTTAAATCCAGATCCATTTCTTAGGTGGTGTTTCTTTTTTTTTCTGTTGTTGTTTCTTTCTAGCATTGTTTTAGAGATTTTCTATTGTTAATTTACTACATTGGAATATTCAGCAGTGTGGTGCCTTAAATATTTTCTAGTCATAATTCCCTACGTTGGGACGTTCAACATTGTGTGGAAGCAACAATGACACTTTTTTTTAGAGTTGATGTTTCTGTAGGGTCTATGTGGCTTGTTCGTGGTGGCAATATCATAGTTTTTGTGGGTTTTTCTTTAATTAATTGTATTGTTGAAAATATTTTTAAGTGTAGTTTTCCTTATAAGCTGGATTGTTTTTTTTACTTCTAAAATGAATTACAGGGACTCCCTGTCTTTTAGATGAGAATTGAACAGCTTTAAAACTCGTTAGCATGCACTGCTTGCAGCCTTAAATATAAGCTCAAATATACGCCTAGGAAACTTGACATACGCAGTCCAGGACACGCAGTGCAGGACAGAAGAGTGGACTCCTCATTTTCCTCGAGCGAATGACTCAATTTTCCTCCCACAGCAAACTTTCTGTATGCGATGTCTTTTCGTGAATCAAGTCCCAGGAAAAATCTTTTGGAGCAGATCTCGAAATTCTGTCACGTCTGCTGCTTCTGCTAAAATCGTTTGGAACAGATCTCGTACATAATTCTGTCGCTAGGCGACCATGCCGCTACTCCTCAAGCTTCTTTTCATTGAACCAACTCATTGTGACACTGCACAATAATTAGAAAAAAAGAAAAGAAAAAGAGCGAGCAGCAGCAGTGGTTGGCTTTGGTTCTTGGCCCACGAGTGTGCTTGCTGTAGTGGCAGTAGCTAGCTAGTAGTGCATGCAGCGACAGCATTTGGGCCTTTTACTTTTCAAGCTAGCAGCCGTAGTAGACTGGCAAGCTAGCAGCAGCCGTCGCACAGTTGCTAGGAACAATACCGCTTCGCTGCCTTGTTGGCAAGAAGACCAGCTTAAAAAAGCATGAGAGCCCGAGGACAATAACATCAGTTTGATTTTTTTTTTCGCTAGCTTGTTGGCGTGGACGTCGAGAAGTGTGAGTATATGCGGATGTCGAATCTTTAAGTACGGTACGAAGCCCTGCAAAATAGAAAAAGAAGAAAGAAAGAGAGCAAAGCAGCAGCAGGGTTGGATTGGGTTCTTGGGCCACGAGTGTGCTTGCTGTAGTGGCAGTAGCTAGCTATTAGTGCATTCAACGACAACTCTTGGGTCTTTACCTCGCAAGCAGTTTCAGCAGCAGCGGCGGCACAGTTGCTGGGGCCTCTCTAGTTTGCTAGCAAGAAGACCAGCTTAAAATGACAGAGTCCAATGACATGGACTGTAACACTGTTTTAAAGTTTTTGTGAGAATAAAAGCGCAAGAGTATTTAACACTGATTTAAAGTTTTTATGAGAATAAAAGCGTAAAAGTATTATAGTGTAGTTGTGGTCTAAGACCCTAGGGGTTACACCCGTACAGCCATCCTGCCACTGATAAAAGCTTCTTTTCATTGAACAAACTCTTGCAGCCATCCTCACCATGTTTTGTTGCAGAATCTACTGTTTATCATTATCATTTACTCCATCTGTTTTAAAAAATAATAAGCATTCTAGGTTTTTAAGCATGTATTAATATTGAGGATAAAATACTTTGTGTTCCTAATGAGGGATGATTGGGTGGGAGAATGGTTAGGATTAGGATAAAACAATTAAATAGAAGTTGGTTGATGAGATAAATATATCGTAAATAGTGCATAAATGCTTATATTGAAGTATAAATTTTGAATTCTATTAATCCTTATATTTTAAAACACATCCAGGTGCCTCCAAATTTATAAATTTTCAGTCACTTAAAATTACACATTGCTAAATCTAAAATTATAACACTGTGCAATACTCAATTTTAGTTTATTTTAATTACAATTTTTTGTTATATGTGGTTTTACTTTATTTTATCTAAGCTTGAACAATTTCATGTAAATTTGTATTTTTATGTGTTATAAGTTTGTTTCATGTAATTTAGTAAATTTTTTTGGGTAGAATAATTTATCGTTAAATCTTTTATGTAAAGAAGATGCTTTGTTTAAATAAGTAATATAAGAGTGATGAGAACTATTTTATTATTATCCAAGTGACAAGAAAATTGACCGGAATTTTTGAAAAAAATTAGACACTTGGAATCTAAACACTCTCCTATATTAAAATGAAAGATCAACTGTTTACCATAATTCTTGTTGCTGCAGGCCTTTTTTTCTGAGAGGTGGTGCTACGAGCTAGAATTACGGGCCCAGGCCACAATTCATTCGTAGTATACATGGCCTTTGCTTAAGTCGGTCTATGCCTTTTGTTTAAGCCAGACTACTGTACCAAACCAGTAGTGTTTATGGATATGTAAAAGGTATAAGCGTACGCGTGTATAATAGCGTATGCATTTGTGATGTGTTTAAAAAAACATAAAGGCCCTAACTTTGTACCGTACAGTCGAACAGAACAGGCTATTCCCAGCACCTGCACAGACACATCCAGAGAACTGATCATTCATTAATCAGTATGAGGGCCCGCAAAGGCTACTGCAGGAGCGTGCGCGCGTGCAACGCCTCCGCGAACCGGTCTCTTTCCTGTTTTAGGTTAGCTTAATGACGATTACCTTCTTTTTTAAGTTATTGATTTGTCGCCTCCTGCTGGACCAACTGCAGCACGCGCGCATTCCGCCCGACCATCCGCATGCGTGCTTGATTTGTTTGCCGCTGCGTTAATGTTTTGGGCCTTTTGCTACGAGAGCCGTCCCTAAACTGGATGCTATATATATATATATATATATTTATATTATCTTTTCGGAGCACGACGTATTTCTAAAGAAAGTTTTTACATCATCAACGCTTAAAATTTCGTTGTCTTTGTAAAAACTCTTTTATATACATAGAAATAGTAGCTACAAATAAAGTTTCTACATGAAAACAAATATCTACATATAAAATTTGTATATAGAAAGTTTATACACATGAAATACGATAAAAAAATAAAAGAAAAAGTGTGTGCTGGGCTCGAAAGGCCGAACAAGCTGTTTATGGTTTAGAAAATACACGTGGGCTCTTAGTGAGAACGTGTCCACGGCCATGGGCTAAAAAGGCCCTGCTAGCTTGTTTGGGAATCCAAATATGGGCCGGTCGGAATCCATTCGTGCGGGCCGGAGGCGCGAGCACGGCAGGCCATTAGATCCACCCATGATCCGGACTAATCTGGGCCAGAATGTTAGCAGTACTGTACTTGCCTGCCTGCTCTGGCCGCGACAAGACAGCGCGCTCTAATGCTTATACACGGCCCGGTTGGGCCGACATATTGGTAGGCCCAAACATTTGTAGCTGTCAGTCGGTGACGGGGACAATGCCCAGCTAACAACATCCCACACTTTATAGTTTAGGCACGGCGCCACATCCGAGCACCGACCGGCGACCGGTGCGCCACTCCGCCTTCCACTTGGTTGGTGGGTGGGCGAAAACGACCCGTGCATCAACGCGAGCTCCGCACCCATCGAGCGCACCAACCTCTCCACTGAACGCGAACAGCGGAACCCGGCGTCCGGGACCCACGCGTCAGAGGGCGTAGGTGGATTCGGGGCGGGTGCGGGTAGCTCGTAGTGGGTAGGAGTGTAGGACGGCAACGCCCACCAACCGCGCGTGGCCGCGGAGCTGGCGAGTGGGCCCCGCGAGGTTTGGGGGAGCCCAACTAAAACCCCGCCGCACCCTCGCCACTTCTCCCTCCTCCCCCACCTCTACCCATCGTGCGCAAGCCCTAGCCAGATCTCGCACGCCGCCACAGCCGCCGCCGCCGCCCCCGCGCCGCTTCCTTCGACCGAGCGGAGAGTAGAGGGAGACGAGAAGAGAAGGAATGGCGTCCGAGGGAGTGCTCCTGGGGATGGGCAACCCCCTCCTCGACATCTCCGCGGTCGTCGACGACGCCTTCCTCACCAAGTACGCGCGCATCACCTCCTCCTCGTCCTTCATGTCTGATCTGCGCTCACCGGATTTTTGATTTTGCTTTGGGTTCTTGGGTTGGTTTGGATCCGAATGGTTTTGTGGTTCTGTCGCGTCCGCTCATCAGATCCGAGGCGACAAAAATGTTTGGTCTATAAGTTAATCCTAGGTGCATGCAGCATGGGATCAAAAGTCAAACACTGTTCAGTATAACGATCCAAAATTATGTAAAGTTTATCATATGTCACGTCGATCCGTTGGTGCTGGCACTTCTGCTAGAATTTCACGTGGCCTAGATGCATCTGTTTTTCCTGTCGTGTTCGAGTTCGTGTGATTCTACCAGCATAGATCTCCAAATTGGGAGTCTGACAAGCAGTGTGTACGCTGAAGTTCGGGAAACCTCTGGATAGTGCTGGACCATAGCACGACTTGGTTTACGGCTTTAATGATGTGCTGTTACATGATTATTATGTTGCATATGTTGTCATCACGGTTGGCTATCTGACGTGCTTCTCCAATGTTTTAGGTATGGCATCAAGCTAAATAATGCCATTCTCGCTGAGGAAATGCACTTGCCTATGTAAGTATTTATATTGGTATCACCCGTAAATATTCTAGTGTCATTATTATGCATGTGTTTAAGCCACTTCCGTTTTTAATTAGACTTGTAGGTTTCTCTTGTGTAAACTGCTAATTAATAATACACTCTTTTTCTTTGCAGGTATGATGAGTTGGCCAGCAAGGGCAATGTTGAATATATAGCCGGAGGTAATGCTTTGTCTTAAACCTGAGCTTACAATATGGTTCATCTTGGTGAATCTTCTGATTGTCTAATCTTCGTTTTTTTGTTCTTCCAGGAGCCACCCAGAACTCTATCAGGGTTGCCCAAGTAAGCTCTGAATCTACTAAAACCATGAGCAAGAGCAATCAAAACCTGTAGATATGCTCGGTTGCTTACTGTATGTCATTGCTTTGCAGTGGATGCTTCAAACTCCTGGCGCGACAAGTTACATGGGTTGCATTGGAAAGGATAAGTTTGGTGAGGAGATGAAGAAGAATGCCCAAGCTGCTGGAGTTACTGTTAGTTCTAAATTTCTTTCTATTCATGCCATCTGATGCAATAATATCCTACCTTTGTTGCTCAACTGACTAAGGTGGCCTTGCTCTTGACACATGCTCGTTCAGGCTCATTACTACGAGGATGAGGCTGCTCCCACGGGCACATGTGCTGTCTGTGTTGTTGGTGGTGAAAGGTCCGTCATCTCCATTACCCCTCACGGACTTATTGGTTATTGATTCCTACTACTTATAGTCCTACAATTTACATTATCCTTCATTACTCCTAAGGAAGATTTTGCGGCAGTTTTCATCATTTGTGCTTATTTTCAATTTTCCACTTCTTTTTTTTGCCAAAATCTTTTTTATATTTCAGCACTACCATTGTCCAGAATTTGTATATTATTTTTGTAGCTAATGAATGTTGGAACAGCACTTGTAATAGTGCTAATATTTCCATAAATAAGTAGATCTGACTATGCATTCTTCTTGCTGCCTTATTTCTTCCATTGGTTATGTAGCACATGGATATTTGATTATGATTCCACAATTTACAATGCATGCTACGTAGGTAACACTAGGGAGTCATGCTTTACCAAATCTGTATGGTACTGAATTAGACCATGTGATGTTCTAACTATGTGGTTGCTGCTGGTTGTTGCTAAAACTTCTTAGATCAAATTTGTACATGTAATACTTAATTTAATTTAAACTATGATATATCAATTACAGTGTTTGCCTGTATGGTCTATAATGGAACTATGATTCTGCGACATACTCTGTTTGTTTCTAAGTGTTACTGTAGTAATTTGTTATAGTTTGTGCCCATCATAAGTGTTATTTATCTTCATACATATTGATTTCAAGCTGATTTCGTACCATGCTCCTTCACAATATTTCGTCAGCACCTTTTTTTGGCAATATCTGATATTTAGCTATTTTTCTGTCTGTAACCAGATCACTGGTTGCAAACTTATCGGCAGCAAACTGCTACAAATCTGAGCATCTCAAGAAACCGGAGAACTGGGCGCTAGGTAATTATCTATTGAGATCTTCTGGACCTTTTACTACCACAATATTTCATCACTTCATTAGTTGGTTGTGGGATTTCTGTGCATATCATTTGCATGATCAATAGTGCAAATTCTTAAGTTGCTCATTATGCTCTCCAAACAGACTCATGAGTTGCTCATTATGTATGCAAACTGTGATACTTTTCTGTTAATTTTTTACCTCTTGAAGAACTGAACATGCTTTACTTACTATGAAGAACAGTGCCACCTAATTACTAGCTCACAGTAACTTTGTTTTGTGCATGACTCGGTAATCTGTTAGATTGTTTGTGGACTGCACAAAAGAAGTAATGTTCTTATGTTTTGGAATAAGCTTATGCTTGTGAGTTGACTGTTGACACGAATTTTAGTATCAAACAGTATGGGTATGTCGGAATGCATCTTACAAAATTTTCCACTTTGTGCGGCACTGCTTAGACGTTTTCATCAAGTTTATTGCACTGCATTCATTTTAAATGGTGCAATGGCTTTTGTCCTGATGAATATGACATTGTTGTTGACAGTGGAGAAAGCAAAATACATCTACATTGCTGGCTTTTTCCTTACGGTCTCCCCAGATTCTATTCAGCTTGTTGCTGAGCATGCTGCAGCTAACAGTAAGGTAAATTTTATCACTAAAGGGTTCCCTTTGAAGTGGTTTTTAGAGTTTGACTGACCATGTTGTTTTCAGGTGTTCCTGATGAACCTCTCTGCTCCCTTTATCTGTGAGTTTTTCCGTGATGCCCAGGAGAAGGTTCTTCTGTAAGTGATTTCTTCTCTGCTGCAATTCTCATATTTTTAACTTTATTTGGAACCACATGCTTAATCCACAATACATAAAGCGACGTCCATTCATGTTTTATCAAGACACTTTCCTATGCTTGGCATGTGCCTCTTTTAGCTAGTTAAAGTTCTGTCATGTCTTTGAGGGCTTCTTGTTCTTTCCTTTCATTCATTATATGGATTTATGGTCATGTTGAAGGCAAGCTTGCTTGCTACTAATGTAGGTATGTGGACTACATCTTTGGTAACGAAACAGAAGCAAGAATCTTCGCTAAAGTCCGTGGATGGGAGGTAATTAATCATCTCTCTTCTTTTAATGTTCTCATCTGGTGATTGCATTGCTGACAAATTACCTGTATAAATTTGTAGACTGAGAATGTTGAGGAGATTGCGTTGAAGATTTCCCAACTCCCTTTGGCTTCAGGAAAACAAAAGAGGATTGCTGTGATTACTCAAGGTGCTGATCCGGTAGTTGTCGCTGCGGATGGACAGGTATGTGCCCCTGATATTAACTTTCAACTTACATTTTTATCATACAGTTTATTCACAGAAGCAAACTGGTCCTTGACTTCAACTGCTAGTTTCATAGTAAATATATATGATATATATTTTTTGCTTCACTTTCTCCAATGGAAAATAATGCTTCTTTTTCCTTTTTTTTGGGTGAAGGCAACTCACACTTTTTGCAACAACTTTGGCTTTGAACTTAATGTTTTATCTTAAAACCTTGCATGCACATCGGGAAAACAAATTGTCTCTTTAACAATTATATTCTTGGTCAAATAAGTTCATTGATCTTCTACCATTTTCTGTAAATAAAGAATCAAACGTCTAAGTATCTTTTTGAGCATTCTAGAACTTTCTAGAATATAGTCCAAGTATGATATAATATACTGAACCTACATATTATGTTGCTGATAGGTGAAAACATTCCCTGTGGTCCTACTGCCAAAGGAGAAGCTTGTTGACACCAATGGCGCTGGTAAATGTTTATAGTATTGAGTTGATTTCTATTTCTGGCATTTCCTAAAAAAAGATCAATGTTTTACAAGAATGTTACTCAGCTAGTCAGTATTATTACATACTATTAAGGAGTTGTACGATAACTGTCACAATCTTTTTTTCTTTTCATGTATAGCACTTGTCTACCCTAACTCTAATAGCAAAACCGCGTGAACTAATTCTGAGGACTCCCATATTTAAGACAGTTTGGCGCACAGATGTTTTTAGGAATATTCACTATGATGAGCTACTCCCATGTCTTAAAATTTGGATAATGCCAACTGCATAGCATGACACATTGAGCTTCTGTCGTTGGTAACACCCAAGGACTGTTAAAAAGCTCTAATGTTTTAGAAACAAGTTAATAAGCTCTAATGGCTGTCTGATAAGTTCCTATTCATTTTGTCTGCTGTGCCTGATAAGCTTCCCTCCCTTCATTCTTAGGTGACGCTTTTGTTGGAGGCTTCCTCTCACAATTGGTTCAACAAAAGAGCATTGAGGACTGTGTAAAGGCTGGTTGCTATGCCGCAAATGTTATCATCCAGCGTTCTGGCTGCACTTACCCTGAGAAGCCTAACTTCAACTAGGACCAACCCAGCCACATATTGAGGGTCAATTATCGGCACATCTAACCTATTAGTGGTTTGGTGTGTTCTACCTGTATTATCTCGAGGCTTTCCATATGATCCGGCCCATATTTTTTTTGCCGTGATATTTGTTGCACTGCTACAAACCTTACTTTATTCTCGGTATAAGGCACAATTGCCAATCGGTGTGTTGCTTTGGTCATATTTACTGTTCTTCAATTTGTCGTATGCTCCTATCGTCTTTCATGACGTACGCTTATAATTGGTGGGTGGGCTGGTTCTCGCGCCAGTTTTCAGCCCAACTAGATAATATAAGTGCCGAACAGAAATCTAACCATTCGTCTAGCGACTCGATTCCTCTCAGGGTGTGACTGCAAATCACCATTAGCTGCAGTCTGCACAGATCTGCTCGGCCAGAGAAAATGCAGACCGAAGAATCAGGCGAAGCCTTAAATCTCCGCAGACTGAAGCTGAAATCCCAGATGTGCAGCGCCAGGAGGGCTCGGTCAGCGAGCAGCACAAGAGCATGAGCGCGAAGCTCGACAAGCTGCAAGCCAAGGTATCAAAGCAAAAAAAGCTACTTGCAGGAGATGCCTGAGACCTAAATCTCGATTCGCTTGTAATTTTAGCCCGGTGTTAATTGCTTTTTAACTTCTTTCATGTTCCTAGTAGCTCTTTAGGTTAAATATGTGTAGTGGTCTGAGTCCCTTAAGGTGAACATTTGAGATGTTGAGTGCTAGTGAGAGTGAAAATGTGTAGCTAAGAAACGAGGATCCGATGTTCTCTTTTGACTGGAGTTTAGTACTGCTGTACAAGTGATCAGTTCATAGCTGTAAGGACTTCATCTGTAACTTATGATGTTTTCTTGTATCAATGGTTTGATTGTTCAGCACAAACAGAGTAGATTGCTAGGGTAGCATGAAAAATTAATGAAAAAAATTACATTCCTAGATAGTTATAGTTACAACAAATTTGAGGTAACTATTTTTTTAGGACGAAAAGAGTAGGAACGTTTCGATTATGTCTCGATTAACTAAATAGAAAAAACCAAAATTGATGATAAAGCACAATAGCAGCAACCTATCCGCGGTCAACCTAGCCCTAACTTTCATACCTGAGTAACTCACTCTCATGTCCCCTCTTCCCCTATGCACTCCTTCTCATGTCGTGCCACCACCGTTGTTGTCGATGGTCATCAAACTGCTAGGCATCTCCTCACCTTGAGAGCCACTTTCTCCTCTTTGTGCCACGTTGCTACTGCTGATGGTTGCTTTGCTGCACATCCTCCACTTTGACAGCGATGGAAGGCCATAGATGCTTGGTGGCAGTGCCTCTACTCTAGTGGCGATGGGTGGTAGTAGCCTGAGTGGTAGTAGGTGCCAACCTGGATGGGTAGGTAGTGATGTGTAGTAGAATTTTGGGCAGATCTAGTGCCGCTCTAACAACCAAAGTCCCTAGCACCTCCCCCTTGTCTAGGTTGAGCCAAGTGGTGCTGGAGATTGAGGCCACTATCCTGTTGATGATAGAGAAGTTGTCCAAGAAGCTCATATGGAAGGGCATCGTTATTGTCTACACCATCTTTGCATTGTACTACTTCCATGGTCCACCTTGTGCTCATCGGTTATTGGGAGTTTGGAAACTAGGTCAACGACAACATCCTCATCACGCTCCCTGAGCCCAAGTGCTCTCACCAAACAGATTCTTGTGATTTGTGCAAAATTTTGGATCTCCTAAAATTTATTGGTGATTTATGTGGTTTTTGGGTCTCTTGAAATTTTGGTCATGACCAAAGACCAAACCAAATTGCTCGGTCTTGAATATTTTGCAACATAATCTGTTCTCTAGTTTTGGATGTACAAAATTATCCAAAATATCAAAGACTGTGACCAAATTTTTTTAACAAACCGCTTGTTACCCAAATAAGACTACTGTCACTATATCATGGCTGGATCTGGCAGCCCTTCCCCTCCCCTTTCCTCGAGTTGTCACTAATTTGGCTCTAGTTAGTGGTGCCTATAGGAAAATACAATCACATTTTATTACATAAATAAATAATAACATTGAACAGAGAAATTTACAAAACCATCTCATATGATAAAACCTAGACATGTATATAACCCCACTATACATGAATAGATTTTAAAAAATATAATATAATTAGAGCGTACTGACAGTTCTGTTTTAGATAGAGTTTGCAATAGAAGGCCACAATAGCTACTGAGTGTATTCCAATTGACAACGACATGGAGTGCCTAAATATAGCTGAAGACGAGCCATGGCTAACGAACTTGACCTGTCGTGCGAATGGGTTTCTCTAGTTCTCTCCCACTCTTAAGGATTTAGTGGTAAGGAGAGCACCACCTCTTTTAAAGTGTATCAATCTTTTAAAACTAGTAGGGTGGTACTAAAATTCACATATAACTTTATCATAAAGTGGGCTTTGAGATTTTTTTTTCACAACATGGGCTTTTGGCTTACATAATTCCAACTGGCCTTCCCCTCCCCTTTCAACCTATTGTTGATATGAGATATGCGTTACTCGCATTAAGTAATTACCACCTACTTCTTTTACACAATCCATGTGATTGCTTTCATACTATAGTCCTATATGGCATCCTAGTGTAGTCTCATGCAATACTTCATCTTATCATTATTGCCAATAACTTGCTAACAATTATGGCTACAGGGGAGGTTAGTTAGCAAACATTCATTAGCATGATAGTTAGTAAAGATCTTATCCCAATAATGGTTTTCCTTCTTGGATCTCCACACGATGACATGGTGGCAACAAGCCTACTTCTCCCTTTTTACTTCCTCTTCACTTATTTCTTCTCCTAGCCAAGATGCCGGTGAGCTTGCCATGCCTCATCCCTCCTCTTCCACCACCTTAGTGAGACAACAGTGAGCCTAATATCCTCTGCTTCCTCTTCCTTGGTAAGACACCGGCGTCCCTTTCTTCCTCCTTAGTCCTCACCCACAAATCCTGCGCCTCATCCCTAATGATACCACACAAGGTCGTGCACTTTGTTCTTTTTTGGATCTAGCTACAGGTGAGATATATGCCCTCGTCTATTGGCTTATGTAAGTTGCTCTACTTTTTGAAAATTCTTGTAGACACTTTTACAGATTTGACTTGAAAGTTTAAAGTTAAGGTAATTTTTTTTGCAGTTCTGAGATGAAGTTTCTCAATTTGGAGGAATCGTTATGTGAAAGGTAAAGTTTTGAATATAAAGCTTTTTTATTTTTTTAGGATAGTTTTAATATTTGACTGAAAGCTTTGATATTATGAGCAGTAGGTTTTATAGATTTATGTTAAGAGTCTAAAGTAGAAAGTTTTGGATATTGAAGATTTCTAGAAAGGGTAAGCACGGTCTAGAATATCAGCCATATCTTGCTCCCACACTCTTCCTTTTGTAACCGACCAATCATCCGTTCCTCCGGCAACTCGCAAAAGCTAGATAAAGTTTGGCAACAGGACAAGGATTTACTCGACCCTCCCATAGCGCAGCGTAGCAGCATTTCATCACCCATTTGTTCCCCTCTTTTGGGCTGAAAAGGCTTCTCTCTTATGGTCCTACGAGTGATGGAGTAAAAGATGAAACTTCACGCGGCGACGCGCTCTTGCGGCTACGAAGAAGTTGTGCCTTCCCTTTCTGAATGTGAAACAACTTAAATCAACAAGTTTGCATTTGATTGTAAATGTTAGTAATTAAGTACTAAATTAGTCTTGACATTAAGAATGAGAATGTGAGTGCGTGCGTGTTATCTGTTTCGTTAAGAAATGATGCACTAAAAATCTTCTATGAAAAGCCCAACGTAGCTAGTGAGCAGGGACAATAGTTACCCTACAAATTCATAGCAGAAGTAGCTGTTGAATCTCAACAGTAGCTCACCATTTCAAATGTCGGACGAGGCCGAGATGAGGCAAGCAAAGTGCCGGAAAGACTACATGGCAATTGTTTAGCAGGTAAGGTATCACTGTTCTTTGCCAATTGACAAACTGCGATGTTGGACTGCACTAGATATATACTTATAGATGTATGGGCATTATTGCACTTTTGCATCGATCGTTGACTCTTTACTTCTCCCTGTGCGGCTATGCGACACGCAGGGCTAGCAGTTGATGGAACAGCTGGAGGCAAATAATGAACCAAAGAAGAGGTAGAAGCGATCAACGGTAGGAATTACTATAATTTTCATGCATATACCTATATTTCTGTAGTTCTGTAGCATTACAATGTGTACAAGCAGAGCTTCTCTAACATCGTGTAGCTTAAATTGTTTTGAATTAGTAATTGATTAAGCAGGATCTGCTTTTGCTACCTATAGAACTCTATAGAGGAAAAGGCGGCCACCCCAACCTCATATAAGAAAATGAACTGAAAAGAGCTTGGGGAAACCATTAGGATTCCTGAAGGAGCTTTACTTGATTGAAGCTGCTCCAATGAGAACAAGAAGATGTACTAGTGCAATACGATCTAGTAATATCGATCATGACTTCAATACTCAATAGGTACCCCACATTTCAGCATTTTGCATAAGGATATGAATTATTCTAACATTTCCCCCCTAATGTTTCTTGGTTCTCTTGATGTTAAAACTAGATATGTCAACCCGTGCATTCCCAGTTTCTGAGTTGTGGACTTTTGGTGCTACAAGCTCTTTTATTCGTATTTATTAATTGGTGCTTAGAGTATCTCCAAGAGATACCCTAACAGATTTTGAAAAGATAAGTTTTAGGAATTTACACTAGAATAGACCCCAACATTGATGATGGGTCTAAACTTCTATATATGACAAAAAAACTCATTAGTCACTGGTAAAAAATCCGACCTATGACAGGTGAACAACCTTTCACTGGTAGCAATATTTGTGACATGCTGCAAATACGACCCGTCACAAATAAGGTCCTCCCGTGGCCCACCGCGACTAGCCATCTTACCTGCGACAAGCCGTGTCTTGCCATCCGTAATGAATACACTATCTACGATAGGTCAAAAAATACCACCCGTTATGCATACATTATCTGTGACGGTTTTTTAGTTACCATCTATCACGGATGACCTATTTCTATAAAAAACCTATTTTATTAGCGGCTAGTCTTAGGTAATTGCTAGCCACATACTATAAAAAATGACAGAATTCATACAACATTAACACAGTGTGCATATATACACATTTTCACAAATTATTTCTAAACTATATTAGCAATTCTATAAGTTATTTCTAATTTTTTTTCTAAATAATAAATTATTTCTACAAGTTATTTAAACTATAGAGCATTTCCATAAATTTAAACTATATAGCATTTCTAAACTAGAGGGGGAGGGGATGGGAAGGCGGCACACTTGGTGGTCGGTGTGCTCGAAGAGGTGACTCTAGGGTTGTGGATGTTGATGGGGCTCTTGGAGTTGGTGCTGGTGCTCGAGGAGGGCGGCGCCGAGGTCAGGGACAATAGGGAGGCGCTAGGCTTGGGAAACGCAACGCCAACGTCGAGGAGGACGTCACTGGGCTCAAGGAAGACGGTAATGGCTAAGGTGGAGAAGACAAGAACGCAGACAAGTGTGAAGTGTGAGATCCAAAAAGACGAACATAATAAAATTCTAGGGTTTTTTGCTACTCGTGATGGATAGTAACTTCACACCTATCATAGGTAAGAAAACATACATGCGAAGGATAAGAACTAGTGACTCGTCACAGATAGATCCTTATCTGTGACGGGCCCTACACTCTAAACCGATATTGATGATTGGTGACGATTTTTGATAATCAACCTGTCACGGATAAGCTCTTTTCTATGATAGGCAATATTATTCAGCCCAACCTATGATGGAGCGAGCTATCACTTGTCACAGGTAATGAACTTTGTAACGGTCGGGTCGTTAGGCTCTGTGATAGGTGGGCCGTTAATGATGAATATATCTATAATAGTGTTAGTAAGAAAAATAGGCCTCCAACATATAACAAACACGATCCCAAGATTTATCTACGTTGCCATTCAAGTTCTTAAATAGTATTTTAGGTGGGAGAGTACATGTTAATTTTAAGGCATATCTATATTCGTACTATATTAATATGTGTTTAATTCTATGTTATATTTTTATATTTTTTAGACGAGGGAGCACATGTTAACTCCAACTAGCATGTGTTTTCTATAATAATTGTAAACGTACAATCAAAATAATTTTTTTTCTAAAACTGAAACTCACAATCTATCCATTCCCAACATACCCCCAGAAAAAAGGACAATACCATTGTCGTCGCATCATGAAGCCAAAGAAACACTACTGGCGTTCTTCGATGTGAGATATATAACGATTTGGAACAAGAAATGCTCGACTGACAATCTGTGGCACGTAACTTCAGACCCACCCTATGGTTCACCGTGTAGAATTGACATGTTTCCCAACCATTTTCTTATTCCACAATGGCATCGGTACCAGCCTTGATAATGATCAGTCACATCAGATACACTCAGAAACAGTGATGAGTCCAGAATAAAAATATAGGGTAGACCGGAAGAACTAAGTTAATAAGATAAAATTGATATATCCTTAAGCAAGTTATTCAACACATCCAGCAATAGAAAACACACTATATTCAACCCAATCAAATTTATCAAACCAACTCCATTAAAATGATCTCCAAATCTTACCATCTAATGTCTTTAGAAAAACATGGTCAGGTGTTCTCTTTGGACCATCCAACAAATACACCCTTATCACTTAATCTCTAATTTTAAGAGCATAATTATCTATTGGAATTCTATGGGCAGGATCACCAAAAATATCATTTGGATCAAATTCAACTGTAGGTCTCTTTAGTTGATTTGTACTCTCATTAGTTGGAGGGGTGCTATTTGAATTGCTTGTAAAATAGTTTAACAATGTGTTTTTTTCTCTATTGAAAATCTATGAATAAATCAAAACTATGGAACATAAGGCTCAATTTCTTGTAAGCCCCATCTCAATAGAATAGATTACAGTGAAGAATAGCAAGAGAGCAAGACAGCAAGACTCACAGCTCAGCTTAGAGCTTAGCACTTTGGCAGCTTGCGTAGCAGACTGCTCCTCGGCTTGCCGCCTTGCCGCCTACCTCCGTCCGTCCGCTTGCCAGCTGCTGCGCTCGGCCGCTTGCCTTCGCCTACTGCGCTGCGCGCCTGTGCCGCTGGCCCGCTCCACTTGCTCACCGCCTTCCGTCGGCCCTCGGCAGGCCGGCCGCCCCGCTGCGCCGCCACAACTCGCAAGTCGCAGCCGAGCCGCCGCCGCAAGCTCGCAGCGCCTCAAGCCCCTAACCATCCAACCGTAAGCAGTGTAGATACCCTAAGTTGAGCCAGCAATACTATGTCAAACTGGGCCTTATTTTATGTGCGTACCGCTCCCTATGCTTTGTAGATACCTGGTTGAATTTTTTTTTATAAAAATTAGCCTACCTCCTAATTCGCCACTGCTCAGAAAGGCAATGAGATATTGTGATAAGTTACCTGAGAAAAGAAAAGGAGCTTTGAGAAAACCAGAAAACGCGTCAGTACTGAGCAGGAAATGCACCGAGCAAAAGAGCGAAACAAAATTGTTAGCTGGAGTGCACGTACCAAACTCCCCCTTTTTTCTGTTCGTTTGTAACAGAATTGGAGTACCCGAGATGTCCTCATGCCCAGCTATTCGTCGAAAGCAGCTATCCTTCAGAAAGTTCAGAGTTCCTAACTTCAGACCATCAGTGTGGTATTCTCCTATCCTGTCTCCGTTGGTGAAGTTCGCGTGTCACCCAATTTCCGAAAAGACATAAAGCACACGAATCATTCATGCGAGTACTCGATCGAGCTAGAGCCGGTGCTCATCTTCGTCGACACGCTGATTGAGATGCATCGTACGAGTACTAATTCTAGTACCAGTTCTAGCAGTAAGTAGTACTCCAGTAGTCCAGTGGTAGTACATGCGTATCGTCGGGTTAGGCCACGGGTACTGCTGCAACGGAACGAGACGTCTCCCGCACGTACGGTACACGTCCTTTCAGACAGCGTAGCTGCGTCCACGTAGGCTACCGTGTCCGGTCTGGCTTTCTCCAACGACGGTGTTTAAGGATAAGCGAGAGAAGAAGGCACTCGACTTGGTACCCTCATCAGTACACGCCGGAAAACGAGAGCCGGCCGAGAGCGAGATGTTGCCGTGGCCGTTCGTGCTGTTCGCTGGCTCGCTTTTGTTGCACCGGCCGGGCGATCGCTGATTGGTGTCCAGCTCTGCGCGGGCAGCGACAGCACCCACTCGCCGGGCCCAAACGCCGCGGTGACCGGCCGCTGGCACCCACGAGCGCACGCGCCCCCACCCCGCAACGTGACATGTCCCCCTCTCCGCCCTCATAACCACATGGCGATCGATCGGTTTACTTTGATGGGTACTGGAAGCAGTTGGCGTTCTCCGATCCGCTCTGATTCATCGCATAATTTAATCAATCATACGGTGCTAGTACTTCCTCGGCTATCATATCGCGTCGTGTCGCATACGATATGTTGATAAGCCCGTGGCCCGCAACTCCACGGATCGAGATGTGGTAATAAACGGATAAGGGACAGGAAGCCATCTAACAAATTGTATCAATCACACTAAGCTTCAGTTAGGATTCTTCGTGATGAGTTTGGTTTACGATAAATAATAATTTAAAATTTGATTAAATTGATTTTGAATGAAGTGTTTTTTCTAGATATGATCACATCCAAGCCAGTTAGATCGTGAATGTGTGCATGAATTCGGTACAATTCTATATGAATACGGTCGGACTATAGGTATAGGTGTAGTCGAACCGGTCAACTCGACGTTATGATTGTTAGACTCAGTGAGGAGTTAATTTTGGATTGTTTTTATGATTCTTGATAAATATTTAATGAATAAAGCTTTTATGTGTTTTATATACGTACTGTTTGTATGCTAATATGAGTCAAGTTAGGAAGAATTTGTGCTCAGATATTATTTCTTTATTTTTGCATATATAGATGAGTTTTGAGGTCTCGGGAGTGTTACCGGTGATGGATCCAGAGTCGACATAGAAAAAGTTGATGTTCAAACGATCGAAAGATCATCTGAGATACTAAATGCTAGAGATTAATGTATTTGAAGGTGAAAATATCACATGGCATACAAGAGAAATTGTATGCATATGGAAATTGAACTTGAATTTGAAGAAGTCTAATTTTGAAAAGATGGAGTTTGAATTTGTAAAGAAATAAGTTATATGCACGTACAACAGGTTTTCTAAGTGATCAGGAGTACATTTTCTTTTAGGATTATGGCTTTTGTGTAGCCAATTATGGCTATAAATAGAAAGAGGTCTAGATATCAAGATATCGTTTTTGAAAGAGAGAAAAAAAGTTAGGGTTTATATTTGAGTTGCGAGTTTAGTTTAAAGTTGAGAGAGTAGCGTTTTGTATGTATTTTATAGACATTTTGATAAAATAAAGTTGATATGCTTTAAGAGTTTTGTTGATTTTTAAGATTTTTATTAAGATCATTTTTCTTTGTTTATATGCGGTCATACCGGTATCTATGTGGTGGTTAGACTATGTGGCAATAAGACTAGGTGAAGTAAGGTGGTCAGACCGATGGCAATGCAACAGTCGAATTGGAAGGTGTGTGTCATTGGACCAGTAACAGGAGGACGGTTGGATCGGTGACATCTCAAGATATTTGAGATTTTGATTATAGTAAGATTGAGTTCATTGATTAGATATAACTTTTAATTTCCCAAAAAAATTTACTTTTACTTTTAATAATCATATCATTCATCCCAGCTTGGTCATCCTACAGTTGTAGAACTAGCTCATGTGTGTACATGGCTGAAAACATTACTACGTGTCACCGGCTCACCGCGTATGCTGCAACTGATGCTGGGACGATCCCATTCAATTTCCCACGCGATTATACATACCGGAATCGATACGAGTAACGGCTTTCTGTGGGAATCTCACGTCTCAATTAGCAGCGAATTGGCATCAACTGCAATTAGCAGCGAATTGGCATCAACTTCCTGGGTTACTCCTTTTTTTGTTCGAAGGTGATTAATTTCTAACGTGATTTTACACGCTATCAGCTGGCTTTTTGCGTGGCAATGCTAAATTCGTCGCGAATCAGTCGGCAACTCGGCATCCCCAAAATGTGCCACTTTTTTCTCGTCTCCGATCATAGAGGGACAACACGAAATAGTGCGAAAGTACATTTTGTCATGAGTCATGGTGAGCCGATAGCGTCGTCCTGGGGAAATATGCTGCAGTGTACTACAGCTACTCCAGTACATATGCTATGGCCAGGACCCAGCAGAGACCGCGAATAACTCAACATTTTTTTGCCTGCAAAAGATTAAGAAATCAAGAAGGAAAATTGATAAACAAAACCTGCTTCAGATGGATAAATAGGAAGGAGAAAACGGTAACGTGAGATAAGCGCATAGATGATTTACGCCACTAAGCTACTACTACAACGTATCACACTTGTGATCTGCGTACCAACTGAACGACGAAAGCGATCACAAATTTTATACTCCCAACTGACTCGGACCAGCAGAAACACACTAGTGATGCACCGTTCCCCAGGGGACCAAGTTAGAAGTACTCCCTCGTCAAGGTAATTTTACTTGCGAAGAAAAAAAAACATAATGTTGATGGATGAGCAGTTAAGAGAATGAATAAAACTTCTCGATACACGAACCGAGGATAGTTAATAGGGTAGACGCGAATTTATTTTAAACAAAATTTAAACTCTAATAATTGATTTATTTTAGGATAAATGACTAGTATTTTACTTAACAATTATCGGAGACATCCAACTCCATCATTTTTCAAAAGATGCCTAAATCATCTACTCGCAAAGTGAGGTTTTACGCAAAGATACGGGGAGATTTGGTCTGGCCGCTAGCTGCTAGTGCTGGCACAGCTGGAGCAACAGCATCTGCTAGGCTAGCTGCGGCTTCAGCTCCATTATTGGCGGTGGCGGCGATCGAGCCGGATTCCACGGTTACACCTGGCCGGAGGCCACCGCCCACCGGTGATTCGGACAGAGACGTCGACTAGAATAAGGGCACCAGCCTATCAGCTCACCCCCACTGCTTATACTCCAGCCCCGGCTCGGTCAAAAGCGTGCGAACCTATGCGGCCGCGTGCGACGCCGAGGCCTCACGGCCGTTCCGGCGCCGCCCCGCGTGCCGCCTCAGGATTCCTCCGAATCCCCCAGGTTTTTTTTTTGCTTGCAAACCAAGCGGGCAGCGAGAGAGAAAAAAAAAACGCGGGAGGCGACAGCTGTGCGCCTGTGCGAGAGGAGGGATAAACCGCGGAATATGCCGAGCCAAAAACCCCCCTCGCGAGGACGCCAAATGGGACGGGACACCGGACACGTCGCTGCCCCGCGAGGTGCACAGTACCAACCGTACGGTACTACTGCTGCTGCTGCTGCTGTATCTCTTCTTGCAAGGGAAGAAAAGGTAAGGAGAAAAGAGTAGGAGTGGAGCAGATTAAGGCTGCGTTTCGCAGGGGCTTTAGTAACATGACGTTTGCGAGTAAAACAAAACAGCAGACTAATAATTAATTAATTAATATTAACTAAAAGTTTTAAAAAGTAGTCTTAAGAGCAATTTTTATATAGAATTTTTTTAGTTATTTAGAAAATATGGGTGTGAAAAACAAGAGAATTAAAGTTGGAAAGAAGGAAGCCAAACGAAGAGGAGGGTTGAAATCTTTCTTTCAGTCATGTAAAACGAAACAATATATTAATTTATAATTAGTTAAATATTAGCTTAAAACTAAAAAATAGATTAATATTTTTTAAATAATTTTTTATAAACTTTTTAAATAAAAACTATATCGTCTAGTGGTAAAAAAAAGTATGCATAATGAGGAGCTATAAGTTTGTAGCCTGTCCGGACGAACATAACCTAAGTGGGAAGGGACAAGTGAAACGCGAGGAAATCGCCGGTGGTGGGATCCTTGTCAATTACCGGCCGGGTCATCTTGACCGCCTCGTCTCGTCCGGTAAGGAAGACAAATACAAAATAGAGATCGCTTGCGAGTGGTAACTCTGTTACTGCTCCATATTTCACCTCATCGTTGAACGTTCGTTACAGATTTGGCACGCGGTGGTCAGTAGAGAGCTTGAGCTATGAGATGGAAGCAGAGTCTGATTGCCACAAAAATGGTGAAAAAAACACTCGTACTCGGCGTAAAGGCAACACTGCTTTGTCAAGTGACTCACAATCTCGTCTTTTTCTCCTTGCTTGAATGGAAAGTTGCTTGCACCACCTAGAATTATTTTTTCTAGGAGATTCATCCCCCATTTTGGTTTTTCTATCTTCATCCAAGCATGGGTCGGCCGAAAGGGAGGCGAAAATGATTGAGAAGAAAAAAAGAAATGGAAGCCAAATCAAGAGCGCAAAGCCGATTTTATTCATCTACGATCCATTGATACAAAGCCTTACGTACGTACGTTAGCGTATATACAACCTGACTCATCGTCATACAAAACGAAGTCGAGAATTAAGGCTCTCTGATCTTGAGACAGATCAGCCTGAAACTGGGGGAAAACAGAAGCCCAGTATGAGCTTCTTCGATCGATACTCTGATTACTCTCTACTGCAGATCTGCAATACCACGATACCCTGCAGCATCCAGCGCAGGATCTCGGATCTCTCTCTACCGTCGCATCGTATATACAAAACCGTATAGAAAACGGCTGTAAACATCGCCGCATCTCCTCGGGCTACGGCGACACACGGCAACGACTGATTCACTGCCTCTGTCTGCCCTGACGTGGCCGCGGCCTCCTTTCAGGTTGGCTGCTCCATCGCTCGGGCTCCTCCGCCGCTCACGATCCACGGGTGACCTGCATTACGAACAGGACGGCAATAATTAGATGGTTGTTCGCTTGTTCTCTGGATCGGAAACTGGGTCGGAATTAGTCGAAAATGATGAGAAATGGATGGTTGGTTTTTCTTACCGAGGACTTGCTCGGCGGAGAAGCGCCTCCAGGTGTCGCGGCACATCATGCGCCTCATGAGGTCCTTGGCCGCCGGGGACACGCCAGCGAACAGCCTAGGCGGGAACCTGACGCTGCCCCGGAGCACGGAGGCCAGCACCTCGGCCGCAGTCTCGCCGCCAAAGGGGACGGCGCCACCGGAGAGCAGCACGTAGAGCACCACCCCGGCGCTCCACACGTCGGCCTTCTCGCCGTACTCCCCGCCGGCCACCACCTCGGGTGCCACGTAGTGGGGCGTCCCCACGAGCCCCTCGGCGCTTCCGCCGCTCTCGCCGACCCACGCGGCCGACCCGAAGTCGGCGAGCCGCGCGCGCGGCGTGCAGCCGTCGATCCCGTCGTCGTCGCCGACGTCGAGGAGGATGTTGTCGGGCTTGACGTCGCGGTGGGCCACCCCGCGGCGGTGGCAGTGCGCGAGCGCCTCCGCGACCTGGGCGATGACGGCGGCGGCGACGGGCTCGGGCACGGGCGCGCCGCGGCGGAGGCGGATCCAGTCGAGCAGGTCCGGGCCGGAGCAGAGGTCCATGACCATGTGGGTCCACGCCTCGTCCTCGTACACGGCGTGCACCTGCACGACGCCCGGGTTTCCCGCGCCGGCGAGCTGGGCCAGCTTGGGCTCGAGCTCCGCGAGCTCCCGGTCGAGGTCGTCGGCCAGCTGCGAGCGGTCGACGGACTTGACGGCGACGACCTCGCCGGTGGCGCGCGACGTGCAGCGGTGGACCACCCCGAAGCGGCCACGACCGATCTCCTCGCCAATCTCGTAATCCCTCTTCAGCTCTCCACTCATGCTTCAGTGATTTTCCTGTGATTTTGGGGTAACCTCCATCCCACCAACTGGTGGCCTATTTAACGACGCGAGCTTTTCGGGCTAGCGGAATATTCGGATCCTGCCTGGCAGAGCGACCAACACTTTATGTTTTTTCCCCATTATGCCCTTTCATCCCTACTTTACATGTTAGGACTCCAATCTGTCCTCAAGCCTTAATCCGGGACATGCATATAACATTTCTTTTTTTTGTTATGGGAAGCAAGCCATCTGATAAATTATTTTACTCCGAACTGTAAGAAATTCACGTCTTATTTCAAACTACCCAGAATTATACTCCTCAGGTAAGTAATTAAGTGAATAGTTATATAAACAATAAAAAATGATACAAGTAAAATGGTGTAACCGGATTTGGTGGGGATATGTTGAAAAATTAAATGAGCATAGCATATGTGCATAATATCTTTGATTTCGTACAGAGCATTTATTTTTAGCAATTCTAAGACATATTAAACTTAGGTGTCCCTTATTAATTAGTAGAAAATGTTTAAAATAAACTTTTTGTGAGACAAATTTGTGGAATTGTGAATTGATGGAGCAGGGAAACAGATTCAAATAAACTTTTATTTGAAAATTTTTAAATATTAAAAATAAAATCTTTATAGGACAAAGAGAGTATTTGTTGTTATTTACTATGTACTGTACTCTTATCGGCCTATCCACTTGTTGCTTTGAAAAGACACCTAAAGAGTGATACAACGAATTTTGAGTTGATATGCTTAATCTCATTCCATAACGCGAAAGCAAGTGTACTATAATTTTGGTTTTTTTCCTTTTCGGCTGTGCAGTATGTGCTTTTCGGAGAACAGGAGGCATATTCTAATTGGAAGAGGGTAGAATTGGAGTTTCACAATGGCGCCTTTCCATGTGGTGCGTGCACCGGGAGGTAATGATAAGCTTCGGTTGCACCGAGGTGGTATTTGTGTTTCAATTTCAGTTATGTTGGATTCCATTTGTTTTTCTTCTCTCTCTGTTAGAGATGCAAAATTAGTCTAGGATCATTTGAGACGATCAGTAAGTCATAAAAAAATGAGTACAGCAATAAAAATAAATTTTGGATAATTTTTTATGTTTCTATTATTTAGTGATTTAAAAATAATAAAAAACAAATTATGAACAACATCTAAGAATCAACAATAAAATTAATTTTAAAACTTAAATTTAGGGTGCGGTTGATAAGCTACCAAGCACCGGATGAAAGGCCGAATACTCAATTATAGATTAGATTGATTTATAACGATCGTAGTCGATCACCACATTTCTGTTGTCACAGCGGTTGATAAGTTGATTGATGGCAGCTTCTAATTAATGGAGAGACCGGCGGGTGCTAAACCGCTCATTCTTCGACACCATGCTTTTTGACAGGAAAGTGTTTTGTCAGTGGCCGTTGGTACCAATAATGCATACCCATAAGTTCAGATAATTCAAGCATTTGACGTTTAAAAAAACATAGAAAAGAAGAAGAAAAAAAAGCTCCGCCCGGTTCATTATAAAACATAATTTCGCAGAGGGAATTCGTACACTCCATGCCTCATCGGTGGAAATTCATTAACGACCAACCAAATTTTATCTTCTACAAAAGCAGAAGCTGATTATTGGCTAATCAACCAAATCACCCCGATTTTTTACTTCACATTAAATAACACAACTAAAAAATTGGCACACTAGTAGTACTAGTATATTCTATGGGCCTTCAGAATGTGAGCTCGGAATATAATTAGGTAGCTAAACTCATTGTTTTCTGCTAACACCAGCAACGTTGTTTATCTCAAGTTGTCCATCTGCCGCTCTGGCGCTGCACGTTAGGTGCACCCCAGTCGACCGACCAGACCACTCCCCGACGCAGACGGCTTTAATCGATTGGGCCCACCACCTCGCTGTCGCGTGGGCCCCACGGGCTGTATATTTAATGGTGATAAGCAGACCCTCCAGCGCCCTGCGTTTCACGTTGGGCCCACCTCCCCGTTCCGTTTTAACGTCCTTCGAGAAGGTTTCGGCCATCTTTCCCGGGGGGGGGGGGGGACCTTTACGCGCGGCCAAAGTACGGCCGTGTCCCGTCACGGCATGTCGCTGTCCCGCGCTACGGGAGGCCACGGAAGACGGCCGTGTCCCTTGTCCCTCTCCTCTCCGCGACAGCTTTTTCCCGTCTGGAGACGGTGACGGAGTGGACGGAGACGGCGCGCGGTTTGATAGGGCCGGTGGCTTATATAGGCGGGTGCTGTACGACGTGGCTAATCCGTCTATCACGGCGGCTCCGGTTTTGGTTTTGGGGGCGCTTTTTGGGTTGGGATGTGGCTTGTACGGCTTTGATTAAAGAAGATTCTGGCTAGCGCACTATTGTAGGCCCCTCCTAATGAATTCGTTAAGGGACATTTGTTACAGACAAATGCTCCTTTCAGAAGCTTGTGCTCATCCTTTTCTTATCACAAGTGGACATGTGAGGTGTTAGTGCGTACTGTACTTATGTTTATATTCTACAGTAATAGCAGCATTCATCGTATGTGTTGAGATTCTTGAGAATCGAAGTACATTCATTGTTTTTAGGAGCTATAGTAAGATACTAATACTAGCGGGCATAGCTGTTTTCAGGCTGATTTGTTGTTCCTGTGGATTTGAGCGGAAGGTTTTTTAAAAGGTGTAGTTTCTCTGTGTGTGATTCTTCGATGATGTGCTTATATAAAAATGGTTTTGTTTATAATCTTCAAAGTGGACGATGTACTACCGCGCTTGTCCTTGAGATGAATAAAGCTGGCATGTACAGTAGTATATTTTCTATATAAACATTTTTAGTACTGTATGTACTTGAGAGGAGAGAGCGTGCCTTTGCCTTTTGCTTTTTAAGTACTTCATGAATTTAATAGCATTGGTATTATATTTTCTTCTAAGCATAATATATATATGCACCCGCATGGATGTGCAGTATAACTAAAACGTGGTAGGCTATAACCCTCCACATAGGTATGCACCCTCACCCCCTCCTTCCGCATTTTTTCCTCCCTCACGTAGCCTTCTATCGGTAAATAAATTAATATTATCATCGATACTAGTAAACAAATTATGAATATATATCTACAAAATTTACTCCGTTGCTTTCACTCAGTAATTAAATTACTCCTTCTAACGCCTTCTATCAGTAAATAAATTACTCACTAACTATGCATAATTTTTACTCAAGCCTTCTCTGAGTAAACAAATTACTCCCTAGTTAGAGTAAAAAAAGATCTAGCAACAAAATTTATCCTCACCTTCTTTTAGTAAATAAATTGCTCGTAGACTTTTCTTTTTGTAACTAAATTACTCGTAGACTACATGAGTAAACGATCTATGATTTAACCACAAAATTTAATAAATTCCATTCAATTTGGAAAATTTTGAACTAGTTTTGGTATTACATCAACAATCTGAGTACACACACAATACAATACATCGGTGGAATACACAAAACTATTGAAAAAAAAATCACAACAACACCAATGCTGATGGATATGGTGACGTAGATCCATACCATGAATAATATGGCGATGCATATTAGGGTTGTGACGTGGATCGAAATTTGCACGAATCCAACTTGAGGCAGCACTCGCCCATTATCGGCACATCCATTTTGTCGCTAGAGAGGGCTAGATCTGATTGGCCCATCTTGCTAGAGGTGGTGCCACCATCGCTCAGAATGGTTGTGCCGCCGCTAACCACGAGACGCCAATCCCCTAGTCCTCACTTGCTCGCATCGCTGGACGCCACCACTGCTACCATCCATCGGACACCGTTGTGGAAGCCTTCCCACCAATGGCTGCTAGTAGCCCAGCAAACATTAACTGCGATCTTCGAATCCTCATTGCCAAGTCATTCACGTGCCAACAAAGTCGAAACCAAAAGTGGAGGACCAGCCAGGACGGTAGAGAGGCTTGCTAATCTAGTCATTGTCACCACCTGGGATGCTCTCTTGTCGGGGATGAATCCTCTCCTATAGCCACTGCCTAGAGTGTACAAATCGCTGAACCACCGTAGTCGTCCTCGAGCATAAGCCACCGCTACCAAGGAAAGGGTGGCCGCCTCCTCTACTTCCTTGCCGCCGCCTCCTGTACCATGGCCACCATCATCGTTGCCATTAGATTTGTCGGTCAAAAAAAAGAAGGAATTAGGGGAAATAGATAGATGCAATTTCTTTCACAAAAAATTATTTACTATCGATATTGAAAGGACCTTAAGTTGCACAAAGGGGGTAAATGTGCACACCTAAAAACCTATAAAAAACTTGTAGCGAAAATTAAAACTCCTTTCGGAGTATCCAGTCCTAATTGCCAGAGACTTCGATCGAGCTTCACTACTGGATAGTGATGCTTGGCCAGACACTCTGGTCTTACGACTCGGAGATTTCGATCCCTCTTCACTACTTCTAAAAAGGATGCATGGAGTGAGAAATTTCAAGAGAGATGGGGTATAATAGATGATTCAAAAATACTAAATAAATGCAAGATGTACGTTACAAGAAGACACATGATTTTTCACTAAAGTTTTGATCAAAATATACTACGTCTCCGTTAAGGGCCTCTAAGGATACAGATCATGCTCGATCCCTAGCCTATGAGGATATCTAGTCTCCAAGCTCTCACTAAGCCTAGCACAAAGTTCAAGGCAACCAGTAAGGTCTTCACTAGGACACGATACTATAATCTTCGGTGAAGCTTACTCTACCAAGACAAATCCCTAAGAATAAGCTTGGTATCTAGTATAGCTATATATTTTTCTTGTAAAGGTGAGGAAGACCTTCATAAACTTTTTTAAGCGATTCACAAATTTGAATTCTCGTGGGTGATGTCTAGTCGTCTAGGAGGAGATCCTCCAAGAGTAAAGTGCAAATCTTCGCCGGGTATCAATTCACAAATGCTCAATCAAATCCCTAATTCTCACTCACTAGCTCCAAAATATGACTCATAAAGAGATTGATTTGATGTAGAAGAAAAGACAGAGATACTTGAAATCCTAGAAAAGCTATTATAAGTATGAATAGAATGAATGGATAGCTTCATTCTCAAAGCAGGGGTTGATGGAGTTAAATAAACTCCCTACAAAACTAGCTGTTACTAATAGATTTAATCTCCGAAGTATCTGTTCTTGGAGGCCGAAGACTCCAGACATACTTGAATCCGAAGCAGCAAAGTTAGTCCGGACTATCCGGTCGAAACCTCTAGAGACTCCGAATAATCTTCACTATCTGACAGATAAAATTCTTTAGGGACTCTGTCACTTAAGGTCGGAGACTCCGATCCATTTTTACTGTTAGGCAATAAAACTTGCCTAAAAATACATGGTGACTTTGATAAAATATTTGGAGGCCTTTTTAGACAAAAAAACTAAAACCTAGAGGTGATTGTGATACAAGTGTTTGCTTAAAAATAAAGAGATTACGATAATCCTAAGACTTAAGAAAAATAAAATACATTTAAAGTACAATGTCAAATTCTGTTCGGTGCCTTTCATTCATGGTGGAGGTTTCTTTTCACCGATTCAATTTCTCGTAAGGACTAACTTTTGCATTTTTCTTCATATAGCACGTTAGTCTTCTAATTTTCTTATCATCGATCATCTAGAACCCACTAGCGGCTTAGATGCACTTTCAGCTATTACATAATAAAAACATGCGTGGAGGAGGCCAGGGGTAGGGGGTGTGATGGGGTAGGGGTACCTGAGTACTATGTAAGGGGCTCGTTTTAGTTATAACACATTCTAGGTGTAGTATAGTACATCTACACACACACATATATATAGGGATGCGCTAAACTATGATCAAGGTGTATGATATGTAAAACGTGCTCCTCACATTCCTGTTTTTTCTCTTTTTTTCTAGCACACGTCCACACCCCATCTCATTCCTATTCTTTTTTTTCATTTTTTCCCTTCCGCACTCCTTCCGCTCCCACACCATTATGCATCTGCTTCTTTCCTTATGGACCTATAAGTAAACACTAAATGAGTAATCTTTTTACTTACAGGGCCATGAGGAAAGGGGCAGAGGCATGATGGTGTGGGAACGAAAAGAGTGTGGAAGGGAAAAAACTAAAAAAAAAGAATGGAAATGGGACGGGGTGCGAATGGGTACTAGAAAAATAGTATTGTAAGGAGCGTGTTTTACTTATTATACACCATGGTCATAGTTTAGCGCATTCTTATGTATGTATATATGTGTGTGTATATATGTATGTGTTTGTGTGTGTATATGACAAGACTACTCTACCGCCTCCTCTAGAATAACTATTCTACCTCTTCCTCTCACTCATATCCACCTAATCCATCGTACATATACCTAGGCCTGCTCCTCCCCGCATTCGTGACTTCATTCTCTCTCTGTGAGATTGTGATCGATAGCGCCATCACGGTCCCTTGCACCCTCCTCCTCCCTTTGCACGTGCCCCTCCCTGCCATCTACGCAATTGTGTGCCAACCCGTTTCTCCCATACTTAGGTGCCCTCCTCTCTCTACGCGCTCGCACCGCCCCTTCCCTGATCACTCCTACCCCTCTATATTTCTTCTTTATTTTTTTAAAAAAAAGAAAAGGAAAATATGCATTTGGTGGGAATTGAACTCAATAACAATACCTCTAGTTTAAATGAACTCAGTACCTCTAGTTTAAACTCTATGGAGAACCATCATACTATACTTCAATGTTGATATTAAAAAAAACAACAGTTAATTTAACTACTATACATGTAATTCATGCATCTCAGCTCTATGCTGTACTTACCATCACTACTAGTAACATCATATAATAAATATATAGTAATGACATATCTAATAAGCATTAATAAATTCGGTACCACATATTTTTCTGCATACTATATGTGTCGTTACCATGGAGCCGCAGATGTATTACTACATGTCATTACGTCATTACTGTAGAACAACATACTAGTTACTATATATATTATGTATTATGGTTGTGACTGCATGTAAGCAACAGAGTTACCGTGCAGTGACCAAAGTGTTACTTGCCCTGTTCACAAGCACTCTTCTCCCTCCTCCCATCGCACACTCCTCTCTCCCCTTCCCGTTGCACGTGCCTAGAGATGCAAATGGTCAGCTCATGGGTACCTCATCTATCCACATTGATTTATTTACGTTACTGCATGCTACATGCGTTCTAAAATTATATTACTATATGCATACACCCATATTATTATAAATTATATGATATGTTCCTACATGGCGTTAGTGTATGGCATATTATTTCGGTGAGAGGCATGTACATGCTAGTGTATGGCATACTATCTTTGTGAGAGGCAGGCCAATAAGGTTAACTCAGGGATTTGGCCAACATGATTTAAGGTGGGTTTGCTTTACTACCATTTCATTGAATTAGCATGTGGGTTTGAACACTTGGAAAGGAGGTGAGAGATAGATTTAGCTAATGGGAGAGCAGTAGTTGTCGAATCATTATTCTAACTATTTTTTCAAACCACTTACACCATCTTGTTTAAAAAAGAGCTCTATAAATTTAGAAACATCATGACTATGTTTTGCCATTGTTATCATGACTAAGCCATAATGGTACTATGCAATGGCCAGATTGTTATTGTGCACCCGTACATTCCCTTCCGATACCTTCTTGTCATTTGGGTGCATGCCTAGGCCCATCTATACATCTCCTTCCTTCACATGTACTCAACTCGCTTTATAGATCATTGTTTATACGCATCATAGAGACAAATAATCTATGTTACTATAATTTTTGTAGTAACATTATTGAGTAATTGTAGTAACATGCTATGTTACCACTAAATCTATAGGTAACATATTATTTTCTAGGCCTATATAAACTCAGGAGTTGGTGAACCTGGCGAGTTAGCCATAGTTTGAGTGGGTTTGCATTGGCACTCTTTCACTAAGATAGTGCATGAGTTGGTGGGGGATAGATTTATCCAATAGGAGGAAAATAGTTAGAGAATGATTATGCTAACTTTAAAATGAGAAATCTCTTATGTCATATAAATTATTTTTTGAACTGCCTTCATTATGGTGCTAGAAAAAAAGTTTTAAAAAAGTAGATCATCATGACTATATTTTAATATTGTTATTATAAGTAAGTCGTCATATTACTATTGTTATATTACTGTACTATTTTTTATAAGTTGTATGCTAGAATGAGATGGGCGGTGAAGAAAGTAAATAGATGGTTTAAATGTAGTTTGACTGATGTGGATTTCTGTTTTTGTCTTTGATGGAGATAGGAGATGGATTTAGCCCCAGGGAGGGTTGAGCTACAGAAAGAAATGGGTAGAATAATTATATATATATATATTGCTGTGTAAATATTGTAAACATATATTGTTATCATATATTTTCGCTAACTTCTAGAAGATTCTCGCTATAATATAATTTCAGCATTGACACCGTGCATGACGAGTTCTTGTTTGTAGCAAACTAGCGATATAATGACCCTGTAGTATAAATGTGACATTAGAAAAAAAAAAGGAGATTTGATAGCGGTACATCGATCATTTTTGCTTGTGCGATTCAATTGTTAACACAACCCAATAAACACGGAGCAACCAAAAAATCTTCAGAGGAAAAATTTCGTTGAACGAATGGAACCATCCGGAAGCGAGACCGTAGAAGATTTACAAGAAGCCTGATGGCGAATTCCATCATTGCATGGATCGTTTGCGCTGTACTACACGTTTGAAGAAACGTCGTAGTACCAGCCAAATTACAAATTGGCAAGATAACCGATCGCCCAAATTTTCGGCTAGCTAGCTTCTTGTTCCCTCCCTCCCAAGTTTGAACGTGTCAGTTTGACTGCAACTTTGGCTGGTCTCACGTGTGACGTCCCCCACGGTCTTACACTCATACGATGACGTTCTCCATCGCATCCTCTTTTCCTGATGCCAATGCAACAAGAACACGTGGCGCACTATGCAGTTGGAAAAGAAAAACACGCACGAATTTGTTCGTCGAATATACCAATAATAGTTCCCTTTGTTGAACACCGATCTGAAGACTCAGATTCTCGGGCTATTGCGGTCTTCGGGGGAAGTATGATCGCAGCCCTTCTTTGACGTCAGAGCATGCTGCCTATAATGGTGGATCAAAGCATCTTCTTGCGTGAGAACTTGACAATGCAAATTGAAGTTGAAAAGGCATCGTAAGGCTTGAAATTAGTGGTGTTTTATTGGTAATCAGACTTCCGAGAAGTCACACTCGTGCCCATACAAAGTATAGTACAACTATAGTTTTGGAAGAATCAAAGAAAAATGGAGCAACGGATATAAGTGCTAATGATCTGATAGACAACTTATTGGGCATGTATGACGGGCTCATAGTACTATCTTGCAAGCCAAGAAAGCTTAATTGCCCATGAGGGAAAAGTACCGGAGGCTTTGAGCTTAATTACCGTTTACTCTTCTCCAAACGGAGGCAGGATTTGTTGTGCTAAATGATCAGGAAAACCCAGTTGTCTTTTCTTTATCTGAAACCTTCGACCAGACAAAATTCAGGCTAGTCTGGCAGCTTTTGGAACATATAGATCGACCGAGACACAACCACCAGAGGTATCACGCGCATGAACCGTCCAAGTAATTTCTTCGATCCGATCGGCTTTCCATCCTCCACACACACGCAGCGTGCGCCACTCGCGTGCACGTCGCCGACGCCGCACGCCGGCCCGTACCTCAGGCCAAGCGCCGGCCGCACGCCTCCTCGCCACGCACGGCACGCGGGCACGCGCGCGCGCGGAGCACGGCGGGCGTGCGTGCCGTGACAGCGCGGGCTGCGGGGCGGGGCTCCAGGGCGCGGCAATCGATTGACCTGTCTGCGCGCCTCTCGCGACGTGGCTCGCCAGATGGCCAGACCACGACATTTTCTTATTTATATATTAAATAAAATATTTACAGATTTATACTCTTGGTCACGTGAAATTTAACATGATAGCCGCTTGCTATTATTACAAATAGTCCCTGGCTATTTTAGCCGATAGCGTTTTTTTTCATGGTAGGGAGCCACTTGCAAAATACCGCATATGACGTACGAGGACAAAGTGACTTGCCGTTTTTAGGGATGACTCCCTTACAGCTCTTTAATTGAACGTTTATTCTCTTACAGGGGCCACTATTGCTAGACTCATACGTGGGTGGGGAGTGAGATTTAACAATTTTATAGACGGGTCTCTTGATGCTCTCTATTAGAATGTTTTTATCCCAACTATATAAATATTAATTTTTTTAAGAAACTTAACATTAATACTAAAAAATTATTACACCATTATATTATATAAAGAATCCGACGATTAATAGATTCACACACATATATTATTTAAATAATATTGGTAAAAATATTATACGGTTACTGAAAGGTTTATATGTTACGGATAACGTATAGATGAGTATATAGATATAATATAAGTAATGTAATGGGTAACATATACATACGTCTATTTAAAACTTGTGGATATATTATCATCTATCATCTATTTGTAGTCACCCGTCGTTAGGGAAACCGACTCGTAGTATATATATATTATTTAATTATTTTAGACTGTATGATCACTGTAGAGTTATACGGTAATTTTAGAGTTATACGGTAATTTTTTTATGTCTATCTATTATAAGAATTTACACATTCTTGGTTCCTGTAGGGAAAAAGTGTATAGCTATTGTTGTCATGGTGATAAAAAAAATTAAAGTAAATTAGAGATATATATAGCAAAATTACAAGGAAATTGTCCTCAAAAATGTTTGGATAAATAAAGTATTTTGTAACAAAAGTTCTATAACTTATTGACTTCACTACTTAGCGAACATGAGAATATGGCTTATGCAACAACCTTAGCTTTTGACATGAGTATGAGTAGATCCCGTCATTCTTTTAAGACATACTACTATATAATTTTGACTTTATCACCCCCTAATGAATATTTGCCACATGCTTTTTGGTGGATCTTTTTAAAATAATCTCTTAGGAAGTATATATCTATAATTTTTTAAAAAAATATATTTAAAAAAATATTTTAATAAAAAATATAAATAAAATTTTTTCAGACCAGAGACCACGTACCACCTCTCCTACACGGTAGCGGGCTAGCGGCAGGCGGGTGCCCGGAGGCAGTGGCCCCAGCAAGGCGATTTGGAACGTGCAACCTGTTAGTGGGCTGGTCTGTACGCCCGTCAGGTCTAGAGTGGGCACATTTGATTATTCATTTTTAATCATCTACATACATTAAATACTTTAAGAAATAAAATCGGTCTAAACAATGTGGAAGAAATATTTTTAAGAAAACGAATTTTTAGAGATGTGGCGTAAATAGGCGTAAATAATATATGGCAGGTGAAGTAGCCCCATATCTTACTGCCCAGCAGATCGCTGCAGCTAGCTGTCGCATTGCCGATGAATGACGTGCCTCAACATTTTTCTGCAGCCTGTGGTTTTATGTGTGTACTGTACACCTTAATGTTACGATCCAAGCACAGGATACGATATAGTTGCAGAAACCAGAACCAAGAATGGGGATTTAAGGCTAGGAACAGAGCGAATTTAGAGGGACTGGGACAGATTACACAGAAGTTACGTGAGAGAGACGAGTCAGGACAGCAGAGGATTTCTGGAGGAGGAACCGGCTGCTTCTTTTTATCCTTCGAATCGAAAAAAACTTCCATTAAGCAACGGATGCGGCCAAATTGCCGGCAAACAAGGAGGTGTTTGGATGGTGGCCATATTTTGCCACAACTTTAGTAAGCAAGGTAGACCAACTTAGCCTAGTGTTTGTTTTGTTGTCACATGTTTGGATTTTGTGTCTCCACTTGTTATAGACATATATCTAGACCAAAACTTATTTAACTTATGGCTAATGATTTCTTAGACATACAAATTGTGACATGCCACATCTTAGTTATAAAAGTCTAGGTTTGGCAAACTGAATCAAGCAATCAAAGAACCCAAGTCCTCCACACCCGTTACAAACGAGACAGCAACATAAGAACATTTACATCCAATTGCCGGCTTGCAGCCACTGCATGGATGTTCAAGTCTAATCTGTTCGATCACCCTGTGCCGTTGATGCTCCTTTTGTTCATTCCGACATGGGCCAGTACCTTCCTCGGCCAGCCCATGGAAGCCCAATACATTTCCTTGACAACTTACAACATTACTGTGGCTTGGAAGTAATCAAATACTTCCTTCGTTCCAAAACGCAGGGTGCTTTAGTTTTAGTTTATAGAAAAACAATTAATATCTACAATACTAAATAAATATAATATGAAGAGTGGACTTTAATATAACTAATTTGATGCTATATATATTAATGTTTTTCTATAAATTCAGTTAAAGTTAGAAAAGTTTAATTTAGAATAAAATCGAGCACTTTATATTTTAGAACTGTGAGAGTAATAAGATCAACCATCATCATCGCGTAGGACAGTGATTGATTGAGCACCTATCAAGATACCGATACTGCTATGAGAATATTACTCCCCTCATAGGTCGGATTTTCATCCATTATCAAAAAAAATATCCACCGAACTTTAGGAACACTTCAAGGCTTCTTTGAGAAGGAAAAAAAAAGCAGAGTCAGGTATTTGAGAAGTGCAATCAGTTCCTGGATTACCCCATGACCTTTCAGGGGTACAGTCAATCTCTACCAGTCCTGTCATTCTGCAGATTGTTCTGAAAATGATATGTTCATGTGAGTAAAACCAACACATAATTTCCCTCAGAGCATGTCCACCAAATTATGTTAACGCCATCAGTTCTTCATAAATAATAAACTTATCACAGAAAATTTGATTTTTTTTTCATATTTTACAACGCATATAACACACCTGCTCTGTAATTCCCAATGAGTCACCTTTCACCTTTTAGATGGCATATCTCAAACAAACATGTCATTCTTTTAGTAGGAAGAACAGAGCATAAACTCCTTGGCACCATTTCCATTTTACTGAAAATGAAACCCAAAACATGATATTTCAAGTACAACAACACATCCTCGCTGTATTAGCCAATGACCACAGAAAGACCATTGCAGCGTCACTACCTTCGTACTATGACACTTGCCAGAAAACAAAGTTGAAACGATTATAGCAAGAGTGAATGGAGCAGTAGAACAGGAACCGAGAAATAGAATTAGCAACAAGGCTTCGACAGCTTTATCCACTAATTGTCAAATCTCAAAATCATCCTCAAGGCAATTGTGGTGCCGAGTGCCATGTCCTCTTGAAAACTCCAATGAAGTGATACATCACTGACAAGTGCCTACTGCCAACAGCATATCCTTAGTTCCTTATATATTGGTCACCGTTTTTTTCATAATCTGAGTGATTTTTCCCCAAGCACTTGCAAACTAACCCTTCAAGAATGCTCAAAGTACATTCCTTTATGCACTTTACAAATGCTCCATGAAAGTAATTTCCTTAAGGAGACTCGTTTCGATCCCACGATATCTCCAAGGTGAATGTGGCTCATCTCTACCACAAGCAGCTTGTGCGAAGTCACACTGAATGCACTTATCAGTCCGAAGAACTAATCACGAATGGATTTCATGTTCTGAAGACTGAGAATCACCTCCAACTATGGTATTGCCTGTGCCCTTGGGGACCTTTCGATCCTTCAGGATCCTCCGCACATTGGCCATGTCGTCCCATCTGTTTGAGGTGGCATATATGTTTGACAGGAGGATGTACCGGCTGCCATGCCGAGGCTCCAACTCAATGAGCTTCTTGGCAACCTCTTCACCCAGCTCCACCTCTCCATGGATCTTGCAGGCGCCCGCAAGCGCACCCCATAAGCCAGGGTGTGGCTCCACAGGCATGTTCTTGACGAAATCCACTGCCTCCCTGACATGACCGGACCGCCCAAGCAAATCAACCATGAGACCATAGTGCTCTGGGACTGGCTGGATCCCAAAGTGATTCACCATCCTGTTGAACAACCAGCGGCCCTCGTCTACAAGACCTGAGTGGCTGCAAGCGCTTAGCAAACCGATGAATGTTATGTCATTTGGTCGAACACCAGCCAGCTGCATCTTCCAGAAGAGTGATAGTGCCTGCCTCTCGCTGCCGTTCATGGCGAGCCCAGTGATCATTGAGTTCCACGAGTAGATGTTTCTCAGCGGCATTGCGGCGAACACCCTGACGGCATCACGGATACTTCCACATTTGCCGTACATGTCTATGATCACCGTCGCAAGGACGAGGCTCATCCCCTCGTTCAGCTCCCGCTCGGCATACCTGTGCACCCAAGCGCCGTGCTCCATCCACCTCAGCTGCGCGCACGCCGAGACGGCGCTCACCAGCGCTGGCTCGTTCGGCACGACGCCGCTCATGACCATGTCTCTGAACACCCTCAAGGCCTCCTCGCAGTGGTCAGACTGCACGAGGCCAGTGACCATGGAGCTCCACGTGGCAGCGTTCCTGCTGGGCATTCGGTCGAACAGCTTCCGCGCCTTCGGCAGCATTCCGGCGCTAGCGTACGCGCCCAGCATCGCGTTCCATGACACCACGTTCTTCTCGGGCATCGCCTCGAAGAACCCCTTCGCCCGCTCGACGTCGCCAGAGTTGGCGTGTCCGGTGACCATCGTGGTCCAGGTAACAACGTCGGCGACATCCTTAGAGGTCTCCGAGAAGAGCCGCTCGGCGGAGGTGACGTCGGCGGCTGCGAAATAGGCAGATACGGCGGCGTTGACAACGTAGACGTCGCGGGCGTGGCCGAGCCTGACGGCGAGGGAGTGGACGACGCTGGCGACAGGGTGGCTCGGGAGGCGGGAGCAGGAGTGGAGGGAGAAGGAAAGAGACAGGTGGTCCGGCAAGATACGGTGATTGTGGAGGAACCGAAGGAGAAGGGCGCAGGCCGAGGGGATGGAGACGGCGCGGAGGAGGCAGTTGACGGAGTAGCGGGAGGAGAGGTGGCCAGAAGTGAGGAGGACGGCGTGCGCGCGGCGGAAGATGGCCGGTTTGGCGGCCACGGCGGCGAGCCAGGAGGAGAGCTGGTCGTTCCGGATGCCGCTCGCCATGGGGGAAGACGCAACGAGCCCGATTGCGATCTATTCTACGAGCGGCATGTCTCGTCCGATCGAGGATGCACGGCCAGGATCTCATACAAGCAGATAGCCGCCTTCTTTCCCCAGTCCGCAGGCAGCGCCGCCGTCTTCTCAGGCGACGGCCTCCGCTGCTGCGTGCCAGTCATCATCTGAGCTCTCAGACTCCGGCAAACCAGAGTGCAAAATCTGTACATGACAAGTCACAACCCCACCGAATATGTCTGATCATCTCAGTCAGGTACAAAGCGAGCAGAAAAAAAAAGTTGGGAGTGCCACTGGATGAGAAGTTCATCTTATTGCAACGAAGGAAAGATGTTGCATTTTTCTTTTGGGAGAGGAAACCATGTCTGCTCAGCTCTCAGCCAGTTACAGAACAGTCTAACAAAGACAATAATAAATTACAGAATGTACAAAATTTCCTTACGATCACTCGTCTAACTCCTCCTACACACACCCTTTGCTTTGCTGAGAACGCCCTTGACTTTCCTTGTCAGGCAGGGCAATTATGCGGCTCTTCGATGGTCTTGAAATGCTTGAACCACTATCTGCTGTAGAGCTATCTTCTACCTGCAAAGTGTCATTAGTTTGGATGTAAAGAAGTCAAGCAGTACAGAGAAGGCATGATCAGTTAAGTGGGGATAGAATGTGAAGCATAGAGATGACATGGCTAATGATGGTTTAATGCCGTGGCTGTGAATTTACTGAGCAGAATTTGTTCCCATGGTGTACATAAAGATAAATTCCGAAAAGATGCCCCTCGCCCCTCAAAACAAATCCCAAAAGATGCCAGAAAAAGTCTTTTAGTCAAACATAGGTTAGGTGCTATCTTCTTTTTCAACAGAGGCTTTTCCTCCAGCAATATCTACTAAGGTTTACATGCTATGGCATTTGACTACAGAGACTTTGCACAGTTCTACTGATCCTATCTCGACTTGCTCTAGAAGCAGGGGAAGTGTGAAATGCGTGGTTTCCACTACCCATATTGAGCACCTAAATTATCCAATAAGCTATTTATGCCAACAGAAGCTGTCAGCTTGCAGCAAATTCCGTAATATATCATAAGTCGTTATAATAGCAGAAGTTGTGTTTAGAATTAAGATTAACAAGACCACGATGTAAGCGCTCCATGCAGTTCATTTTACCTATACAAGCGAAAGACAACTTCAGAACATCTTTATCATGGACCGCTCAAAGCTGTTTAAATCTACTCCCTTGGAGGTTGAATATTGTTATTTTATTGGTCCTGTGGTGGTAATGTCATGGGATGTTTGCTTTTCTGATAGAAAACAGCAAAGGATGAAAGGTTTACATTAAATTTTTCAGCACTTGTCTACCAAATATGATGATTAAGCTTACCTCATCAACACAGTTTCTCCCTGCTTCCTGCAGGATTAATCTTGAAGGCCCAACTAAAGAACCACCATGATCTTGAATCTGTGAATGCACTGCAGCTGAAGATGAACAAGAGGGGACATGAAATGCTGTGTCAATACTGGATCTCTTCCTTGATACCAGTGAGTTTGCAACAGAACTTGTTGCTTCCATCTTGGAGGACCTGATCATATCAACACAAATTGAACTTTTATTTGAGGCCTTCAATTCCTTTGACTTTAAATTATGATCCATGCTGCTAGCATATGGCACTCTTTGATCAACAGGCAAAGCATGCGGAGATGTTTCCTTCAAAACAACTTTTGGGATGTCGAAAGTCTTGATATTGCTCAAGTTGTCTTCCACAACTTCACCATCTAATTCTGCAAGTTTTGCAGCTGTATCCAATTGCCACATCGTGGAGATGGCATCATCTAAACACTCCCGAGCGATGTGAAGTTCTACTATTGGTTTAGGATAGTTAAACCCCAGCTCCACTCCAGCTACATCAAGTATACAGCTCGGTGCATCCCATGGATGATGAATCCATTCTGTTGGCATTCTAGCTAGTTCAGGTATCCAAGTTCTTACATATACACCATCCGGGTCATACTTTTGACCTTGAACCTAGTTTTGCATTAAAAAAGCCAAATATGGAAATATAAATATCTTGCACCGTCATGGATAAAATACTTGGTACTTAGACATATAAAATAATTTTAGTTTCATCATATCAACCCTTATTAAAGGAAAAAAAAGGTGCATACGCTGGCCATGTGAAGTTATTTTTCAAGTTGGCTGGGGCCGCTGGTCTATGATCTTGGCACTACACAATTACGTAGTTGGGTAAGCTTAGCTTGGCAGCCACTTTTAGAGTGAAAACAAGCACACCCTTTTTGTAGAATTATTTGATTGTCACTCCATTTGTGATTAAGTAAAGTGCAGTATGACAAAACACTAAGCATCACATTATTCACATAGCATTTTATAGACACACAAATGGTAAGGCGGCATACCCAAAAATCACTTGCTCACCACTCCAAGGGTGCAAATCCTAGATCAGTTTTAAGCCTCAGCCAAGCCAGGATAAGTTGGACTAGGTGTAGTAACTACACTACAGTCAGAATTCTTGAAGTTAACTAACGTTTTTTCGGGGCTGTTTCTCTTCAACATCTTTTAACTGAATAATGAAGCGTGAATAATCCATACAGAGTTTCACGGATATAAACATCTATTCTAGGCTTATAATATATGAACTTTTTCATGAAGAGAACTCCCTAAATTCCTTTTATACTTTGTCCACATTTATGTATTTCGTTTACTGCCACAGCTTGCAACATCAATGTAAGCAAGCTTGACAAGGTATGGCTAGCGTTTGGTTCATGGCCCCAGCTGTCACACAAACTTACACCCTCCTTTTCTAGCCAATAGTACCTCAAGTGTGGCAGGTAACTTGATTGCCACAAATGATGTGCCAAGCAATATTTTTGGCACAAGAGCCATAGAAAATATGGTAAGGACCAAACATGTCATAATCAAGCTTACCAGATGGCTCAAAAATGATTTTGCGCTATAAGGCTTTGCTTTAATGACTGCATACCTCTGGATTGTCAAGACGGCTGAGCTCATGGCCATCAGGCAAGCTCCCAGATATGTACTGCCAACCAAGAATATCGCTTTCCAGATCAGCATCCAACAGCACATCCCAAAAATACTTTATACCCCAAGTCCATGGGATAAGTAGAAATTTCACAGCAAAACTTGAGATGATAACTCTTATCCGATTATGTGTCCATCCAGTAGCCCAAAGTTCCCTCATGCCAGCATCTACCAATGGGTATCCTGTCATTCCCTGCCTCCAGGACTTGAACCATTCCTCATCTACTCTCCAAGGGTAGTGTTTCAAGTTCCCCAGCAATGGCTTTTCATGTGTAAATGGGAAGTTGAAACACAAATACCGTGAATATTCTCGAAAACCAATTGATCGCAGGAAGAAGCGAACACTCTCCTCAGCTTCAGATGTTCCCTCATTTTCCCACTTGATTTGTTGCATCCTGACAAGTTGGTATACTTTTCTTACACTCACTTCACCAAAATGAAGATATGGTGATAGCAACGACGTTGTAGCTCCCTCAACCTTCATTCCATGTTTTGAATATTCTAGGAGACCATGACACACAAATTCTTCAAGCATCTTCTCTGCATTGCGCCAGCCAGGGGACCAGGCCCTCCTTAGCAAAGCATTACTTGATTCCTCATCCTTGCTTGATTCAAGACCTAGGTCATCAATAGAACAACTACGAACATTCTCCACACCTGAATGTCAAACTGAAAAAGTTAAGCATTAAAGTAGCTATATCTTGACAAACTAGATGACTCATTGAATGTAAAGGTTGAGGGGCACCAATTACTAAATCTGCAAATATAAAATAAGTAATGCTTGCAAGTAAACGACTTAATCTAGAAATAATTCCTTAAGTACAGACAAATTAAAAACATAGCAAATCTTCGAAAATAAAAAAAAGATCAATAATGGTATGCCAATAGCCACGATCTACCTGGGACTGGTACCAATTTCCAAGGTGCAAGGGATGCTGATATGTCAACAGGTAATGTCATGCACTTCTCCCAGTACATGTTAAAGGTTGTAAATGCATGTCCACTATCATCGTAAATTTCCCAAGGCTCATATAGCAGATCAGCCTTGAAACTCTGGATAGAAATTCCCAGTGCCGAGAGCTCTCTTTTTATTTTGTCATCACGCACAAGTGAAACATGGTCTAAAATTTAGAAAAGCGAGAAGAAATAAGATTAAACCAAAAGGAATAAAAAATATCAACATTAATATTAAGGCATTTTAGCCTAAGGTATATATTAAAAATAAAACCCAACCTAAGGTATATATATTAAGCTTTAGAAAAAAATAACTATTTTATACTCATATTTAAAAACAAAACTTTGAAAATATTCTAAGTCTCTTTTTTTAAGCTGTTTCGGCCTTTTTTATCTCTCTTTATATTATTATCACGTCTTATGATTTATGAGTGTTTCTAAAAGTCCCTGTTGGATATATGTAAAACATTTTAACCAGTGCTAAACAAGTTTTTATTCAATTAGTGACAAGTTTTTATTCAATTAGTGACTCTAGTCTATCATGTATATTATCATTTTAGACCCAATCTATTTTTATATGTCTATAAATCTAATATAATACATATATTTCTATAGTAATTAACTGTTAAATATATCATCTTTTTATAAGTCAGTATTACGTAGCATACAAAATTATCATTCCATAAAACTTATTTTTTAACTTTTATGATATATTCACAGATAATGTCTTATGCTTTTCGCTATTTTATTTAGCCTGTTTTGATTTTATGTCTAATATCTTTAGTTTTCTTTTTTAACACTACTTAACCCTTCAAACTAACATTTTTTGTTTTATATGTAGTAGTGTCAAAGTCATATCTTATATATTCAGTTTTAGTTATACTAAACCAACTTTTGACTTTAAAGTATATCACCATAACTTTAGCGTTTGATTTTTATGGAATAGTACTACATCATTAGCAAAAAGTGTATTTCTTGTATGTCCCCTATAAACTTATCTATGTTCATGTAAAAAAGATAAGAAATTAAAATCGATTCTTAATACAATCTTATTTTAATCAACAAATAATGTATGTGCTATCACTTATTCGATGACTAGTCATAAAATTGTTGTACATATTTTTAATGAGAGCAACGAATTTTATTAGAATTTCATGTTTATTTAAAATTCACCATATAACATTTTCTAGTATTTTATGATAAGTATTCTTTAACTCAATAAAAATCATGTAGAATAAACCAACAAATTTGAAAAGAATAAGCTTAAAAAAAACTGCCAATGGAATGGAGCAATAGAGAGCTAAACGGTACTCCAAACCAACTATAGAAGTATACATTTTCTGAACTCTTGAACTAGAAAAACTGAAGTTATCTATTTCATAGCAATACTGTACTAGCTCGAATGAAAAAAGGTGTCTTGTTTTGCGATCCCCCCCCCCCCCCAAGTGTAGCAGTTTATGCTATTTGAAGAGTGGCACTATGACAATTGACAAATAAAACCATAAGCTACGGTCTGTTCAAGTTAGACCCTGAGATTTTTTTTGGCATTTTATTATGTTAAGCATACCTGGCTTGGCTACTAATTTCATGTGTGTGCTTGTTGCCTTGTTCTTCTGTTAGAAAGCTATTGTTATGAATTTTTGAAAGGAAAAGCTACTGGCAGTTTGCTGTGGCTAATGTAATTTTTATTGTTTTGAAATAGATTTCTTCTTTGATATATAAATTTGAACATTCTTTATATTGTGGAAAAAATAGTGTATTGGAGAAGTTTGAAGCACATATTGTGTAACTTTCCACTGTAAATGACATTTGTAACACTACATTTCACTGTCAATTTACATTTAGCATAACATAACATATAAATTGCAACCGCCATGAACTATGATGTTTTCTACAAAGCTTCGCTCAGAATAGCTTCTGATCAAATGTTACAAAACTTAATAAGGTGAAACCTTTGAAAGCACAAAAATACAAGATGTAGCTGGTTAAGACTTTCAAAGTCGCAATGGTCCAATTTCTCCGCATCCAAAGTGTAAAGGAAAAAAAGAAATCTTTTCAAAAAGGAACAGCAATAAAAGATCAAACAAGAAACTCAATTGATGTATGAAACACCATAAGAAAGTAACTATACCATACAGATGATTATAAACCAATCTGGTAGCACCGACAGAATCAATGCACTGCAGAAGAGCCTCAAGGGTACTCTCCGCTCGGATCAGCATGAGCGGGCACCCGAGCGACTCCAGCGACTTGCTGAGGTGGGGGAGCGACTGCTTAAACCACCATCGAGAGCACCGGCCGGGATAGAACTGTCCTTCATCAGCAGGACACCATACGAAGACAGGGAGCACAGAGCCGTCCCTTGCCGCCGCGGCCAACGCCGGGTTGTCATCAATCCTGAGGTCCCTTCTGAACCAAACGACGGTCCTCTCCGAACCGGCCATGCTCAGGGACCAATCCCACCCGAGCACTCAATCCACCATGACCAGACCAAGAACACCTATCACCACCGACTCAGAAAGCGCAAATTCCCCTCACAGGCATTTCGTCGAGCGTGTCCCGTGCTTGTCCTCAGGAAACCACCGAAGTCCGTCGGCGTCCGGACCAAAGGACAAAGGACGGATCTTGATAGCCGCCTTAGGCCAGAAGCCCTGCAAGGGGGAGGAAGAAGATGAGCGCGGTCGCCGTAAAATAAGCCCCGGCACGCGACGAGATTCTCATATCAGGGAAGCGCAAGCGGCCAAGATTGCGAGAGGGGGCGCACCAACACCGAATCGAAGCCTGTGGCCAGGAGCGCAGGATCACGAGCTCATCAGCATGGGCGTGGCCGGGGCCTGGGCTTCGAGGTGTACGGTAGCGGAGCCCCAGCTGATCATGGTGAACGCCAGCACACGCACACATCCAGGACCCCGGTATAACAAAATCCCACAGCACGCGCTCCGGGCGCTGGCACGGGGACCCATCAGGATTTGCCCAATGAAACCGTCGATTTAGTTAGCGACTTTTCATCGCTAGCTCAGCTCCGGAGCTTCCACTGATCGACCGACCGACGCGATTTCGCTCCGGCGACCGGGGACCAGAGGGACAATATACTTTAAACTACTAGGCCGCGAGCTCACCACCACCGTCCCGTCGTCCCGATGCAGTGGACTTCATCTCACTTGATCACTTCCCTAGCCACTTGCCCCAGCTGCGAGCTACAGCGAAGCAGATTTTCCTCGTCTCTGCTACTCTGGCACTGTGATCTTGGTGAAGATTACACGCATCCCGTAGGCACTAGCCACATCCGTGAGCTGGTGAAAGGCAACAACCAGCGCGCGGGGGGAGGGACAAATCCAGTCACTGTTGCACTGGCTTCGGGGCCCATACGTGGCGCTCAATGCCGCCATGGAACACTAGCGTCACTGCGTGCGCTGCACGGACTGACGATGCGAACAGCAATCAGGTGACGCCACGCCCTGAGACGATGGGACGATGAGCAATGATCAGTGGATAGGAGGAGTAGCCATGCGAAGCACGCGCAACCCAGCCTGTACGTGCGTGGCTCGCGAGGATTGGTCTCTTTGCATCCCAAGGTGGGTTCGTCTCGAAAGGAACCGGGGCCTCGCGTGATGCGTTCAGTGAACCGGGGCCTCCCGTCCCCGTCGCCGTCGTCTCCCCTCGTCAGGAGTCATCCGGAAGCCCTGGATCTTTCCACTGGGCTTCTACGGCTGCCCTTTAGGAGTATCCTCTTCTCTCATCTTCAGTTGCCTCGATGATGCTTCCAGCCTCACCTGCATGCTTTCTACTTCACGAGAAAAAACAAGGGCCGCTCTTAGGTAAGTGACTCCGACGATGCCCACCACTACACAGGAAGAAAGTGATGGTTTTCTACCATCACAATATCTCGATCTTAAGAAATGAATGCAACTTCTTTTTTTTTTGAAAAAAAAGGGCATTTATAGTATTTAGTAATTTTACACAATATGCCCTGAATGGAACTGGACATGGGGGAGAAAATTTTGATCTCGCGCGCGACAGACGACAAACGTGATGTGGCACCTGCACCTACGCAGCCTAACTGGGGCTGGCTTGGCTGGGCGGTTAGCTTTGCTAACAAGCATCGGCAAGTGGGCAAACCTGCTAGTAAACTGCTTGTGCTATTGGTGCAGGTGATCACTCCTGCTTGTCGGAACAATTAAAGGAGGAACCCATGTTCTATTAACATCTAAAAAATATGTGGTCTATACGGCGGTCGATTGTTTTTGCCTATTCTGTCTGTCAAATTTCTAATCCATGCAAGGGTACGCACAAAAAACAAAAGAAACGTCGTCTTGACTGGAAACATTAACGGGCGCGCACCAGTTCTTACCGGTCTTTGTTGATAAGGTTAGCTTTTATTTGGACTTTCTGTTAAACACTTTTGGACTTTTATATTTTATCTTTGTCGTTTTTGGCCTGTCTTTTGTTCCGTTGCATTTTTTGGGACGGCTGTTGTTCCGTTATAGTTTTGGGCTGGGTTTTTGGTAGCCCAAAAAATGTGCTAAAAAGAAACCATGCTGCACTGCTTTGGCCCAACTTGCTCTGTTTTTGCACAAAATAAATGCAAAAGGAAGATTAACTTGGTAGCCATTAGCCAAGAAGGGCTCGAATCTATATTTTTTTCACCTAAACATAGAAGGGCTTGATTTATCTCTTAAGTTTAGGTGTAATTAATATTGACAAATCATTACGTAAAATGCAGACAATATACTAAACAATGGTCTCTCGCATTAAATTAGCACCGAGACAAAAGTCAGTTCAGTTAGCTAAAAAAAGTCATCAAGTTAGCACTGACATGACACATAAATAGGTCAGTCAAATCAAACCATCTGATTACAGCTAAAATCATATCAATCAATTAAGTCATCTGGTTACATCTGAAATCACGTCAAAAGAAGTAGAATGGTGTGCCTCCTTAAAACTGCATAAAGTCAATGAGGCCTTGAACATAGAAATTTGATTTAACAGATTTTAGGCCGTCACATTCACTGATTTTGATAATTACATACAAATTCGTCTTTTACCCAAAGTGAACCATAGAGCTCAGCCAGGAAAAAGAACGTCCCACCTTATGTGTTGAACTGTGGCATCTTCTTCTTGACTTGCCATGCATACACACACGACCAAAAAAATTACAGAAGAGAATCAATAGTTGCACAAATTTATTAATGAGGTTGCACTACATTATAACTGGAGTTACACATGATTAAAAGTGGCAACTACAATAACTGACAATTACAATTTGCATATATGGGACAATTATTATTTTCTGGATTTGAAAATCACAAAACTAAATTAACTGCTCCCTCTCGTTTAATATTTTTTCAAAACATATATTTAACTATGATTTTATTTTATAATATATACAAAATATAAATAAATGTTCGATTTTATTAAAGTACTAAGACTTATCTATACATGAGCGCTAATGCCTTAAAACTAAATATTTTAAAAATTATTAATAGTTAAAGTGTTAAAAGTTTGACCTCAACCTTAGATATGAATTATGGAACCGAAGGGAGTAAAAAAATAATTCTAGCAAATTTGAAAAGGTACATTTACAAAAACAAAATATTGCTAAATAATCAGCCAAAGTTAGCTGCCACTTGTATCAAAAAGTCATCTAATTCCATCCTTGCAAAAGAACAAATCCACATTCACTGATTCGAGAATTTAATATAAATTCAATTTTCCCCAAAATGAATCATAGAGGTCAACCAAAAAAAACATCCCACCTTATGTGTAGAACTAGGGCATCTTCTGCATGATTCGCCAAGCAGACACACACATCAAAAAAAATTATAGAAGAAAATCAATAGTTGCATAAATTCATAAATATGGTTGCATATATTTATAACGAAGTTGCGTATGATTGGATGTGGCAACTAAGACAACCGGTGAGTGCAATTTGCATACAAGGGACAATTATTAGTTCCTAACCTTGAAAATTATAAAAATAATTCCAGTAAATCATACAAAGTACATTTGCAAAAACCAAAAATATGATACTGTCATCTTCTGTCCTATTCAGCCTACTCTGCCAAGCTTTGACACAACTTGAAAGCCCAAAAAATGGAATACTACCTACTGACAATTCAGATCGACTCAGCCAGGTGAAATAAAATTCAAACCTATAAACAGAAAAGTTTAAAAATATGAACTCAAGAAACAAAAATGGAAAGTTTAATATTTTGTGATTACCTACCTAATGCAGAAAACAAAACTACAAAGGTTGAAATTCCACATAAAAGTATAATAATATCATATATGAGCAATAAAAACATATTTGGATATTGGCCATTTTTGTTTATATAAAATTGTTACTGTATCTTACAAATAATCGACGTTCTCGCTTAAAAAGATAAACCCATACTAAAACAACAAATCACCCTGATTAAGTATTAAAGTACATCATCAGGTAACCTTTAATTAGTAGTGGGCGAAAGGGCAGGCTCACAAACCAGCGACAACTATATATCAGCTCATATGAACTAGATTATCAGAGGGTGGGATCCTCTCTGTTTCTAGTTTGCACCAGCAAGCCAATGGAAGGAGCACAAAAGTCAAACAATAGCATGCTTTCTTGCTCACTTTCAGGTATAAAATCTATGCAACTAATTTTTAACTTCAGTTTTCTGGGGCTACCCAGGGGCCGGCCCTAACCTATCATAGGCCCTTGGCAAAGCACATAATCATACAGGGCAGCAAAGCACATAGTCTTTCATAGTCCAACTGCAATTGAAAATCAATAGACTCGTTAAGCACCTAGAAATACTAGAGAAGTAATAGTCAAAAGGTGAAAAATTACAAGGCAGTCTTGGCCATTGATGTTGACAGTATCACTGAGATCATTCAAATTAGTTTTAAAAAACCTTTAGATAAATCCAAAAAGATGCACAATTTATTGCTCTACTTAATCACAGCTCAGAGATGACTTGCGGTATAGAGGGGGAGGTCATAAGCGCCTATACCGTAAAATCGATTTTCGACGGAATCAAAAAGACATATCTGATAGAATCGTAACCATAGAATATGACCCTAATCGAAATGCGTACATTTGTCTCATACACTATGGGGATGGTGAGAAGGGATATATTTTACATCCCAGAGGGGCTATAATTGGAGATACTATTGTTTCTGGTATAAAATTTCCTATATCAATGAAAAATGCCTTACCTTTGAGTGCAGTTTGAACTATTGATTTACGTAATTGGAAGTAACCAATTAGGTTTACGACGAAACCTGAAATCGATCACTGATCCAATTTAACTACCTGTAACTGTTGAGTAGTTCAGTTTTGGAGAAGACTTGTGCTCAGGCATGCATGCTCATTATATGTGTGACTTGCTTTTATTTCGCAGCAAAGTTGTCTGTTTAACTCACAAAGGCAACTAACATGTCAAAAAAAAAAAGGTATAACTCCCACGTTCTCCAGAGCGTTGCAGACTCTATGCACTTCTCTGTCGTATATTTTTTTGAAATGAGAGATATCTCACATCTCTAATATCGATTTAGGGAAAACAAATCCTCTAACGTGTTTTAAATAGCTAATATATAGACCATATATCTATGGCCCGCGTCAGAGTTAAATCTGTTATGTTTTCAGGTCCAGGCCCTGGCTTTCTATTGGGCCACGTGGCACCTATGAGGATCAAGCATTACGTTGCCCGAAAATCTGCCACGTGTCCGGTATTGGAGAAAGCTAGAGCGTTGCTGCTTCACCCGAGCAATGCACACAGCTAAGTGAATGTGCAATTGTATCCTCCTGAACCGATGTGAACTTTCCAGAAAACACGTGAGGTCAAACGACCCTTGGAGAAGCCCAAGAGCCGCACATCGAATAGTCAATTCCCTTCCTGTTCCTCTCCCGCATACGCGCACCTGCCGGAGCGCCCTGCCGACGAGCCTCCCCGTCGTCAAGTTCGGCGGATCCAGCGCCGGCGCGTCCCCGCGCTGCGCCGTGTGCCTAGCTGCCGTGGAGGAGGGTGCGGAGGTGAGGCAGCTGGGCAACTACTCTCTTGCCTTCCACCTCCCCTGCATCGACCGGTGGGTAGACATGGGCCACTTAACCTGCCCTCTCTGCAGATCTCTCCTCTGAATCTTTCTCTCACTCCTGCTAATTAAATTTTCCTGCTCAGTACCTAGCTAGCTTAATTAACTTTCCGCAGTTTGGATTACAATCCCGTTATCACACAGGCAAGAAAAAATTCTACACCATTCCCTGAATTTTCTGTTTCTTCACAACTTCCTTCGCCTGCTTATTCTTGTTACTCTGAATTTGCTGAACAAATTAGTATAAAATTTGCTGAACTGAATTTCCTTTTTCTTATAAGAAGTGAGCCATATTCCTATATTTGCCGATAGAAGTTGGACAAATAGAAAATTTACCTCCACTGGTGCCTATATTTGCCAAGAAAAGAGAACATGAGGTTTATAGTAACTCTATTAAATTTATCTTGGCATTTAAATTTAAATGATTAAATTCCATTGCTCATCCCTAACAAGTGAACACCAGATTGTTGGGACATCAAAAAAGGATGCTGAAAAGTTCAGACTGGAGAATTCAGAGTGAGTTGTGAATGTGATGATCCAAAAACAAGACTAAAAACTGTCATGTTTTCATGTTCAGACTTTCGGTATGGGTGTGAGTGACGCTGCAATATTTTTCCGGCCATGTTTCTGTGAGGGAGACCAGGTCCAGTTAACGAAGCACGACTGTTTTTCGAAAAACCACAAACGGTATAACATCTAAGACCAAAACTTAATCACCTATGACCCTTCAAATAAAGAAAAAAATTAGCATAATGATGCTTCTTTCCTTTCCTCTCAGATTGATCCAACTGTATGTAGCAAATTAGCAACACACAAAACTAAAGTTGCCATATTAGTGCATTCTCTTTTGCAAAAAAAAAAAGAACTTGGCTTCTACATATAAACACTGGTGACTACGACCCTCATAGAATTGAATTCAACACGCACGCCTGAAATTTTGATTTTATAGAATGGGGATGGAGAATTGTTTTATTTGACAAAGTTTCTAATTGACCGCTCAAGGTTTTACTGTTAGGTCTGAAACTTGATGTATAATCCAGCAGTTGGCGTGGCCATTTATACTCCTCCGTATCAGGCCCAATTAGCCTTGCCCATCTACAATTGTACGCGTCAAAGCCGCGTATACTTTCTAGTCTTTACCTAACCAAATGCTCAATACGAAAAAGGAAAGGACATCAGCCATGGCAATCAATTCGTTTCTTAGACTTGTGGCTACTCACATACATGCAACTCGGCAATTCATAAGCAGATCAGAACACGATACGCTTGTAGGTTACGAATTCTACAGTACGTATCTAATTAGTGAAAACAATGCACTGATTTAAGTGGAAATTTACTGATACAAATATCACAGCATGTCTGCTTGCTCACATGTGCTGATTCATCATCACCTATAAAAAAGGAAAAGCAAGCTACTGTGTGTTTCTACCAGGAATTATCCTGCAGACTAATACAGCCTAAAAGAAGGCACATACCCAAAGAACCAGGAATATGTGATATTGTGCCAATTGCACAATATTAGCGCTAGACTTACACGTGTGATGTATGCAAAATTATCAACATCTCATATGCAAATTGTACAGCAGTCACAGAAAATAACAGACAGTGAAAAATACAAAAAAGACACCGGATTATTTTTCAGGAGCTGATGAACAAAGTCTTAATCGTTTATGAACAAAACTGAGCTAAAAAAATACACCAACTGTATACTACAAAATAGTGAAAATGAAATGTGGAGCTAGCCAAGCCAGCCCAGACCCCAAAACGGATCAGATCTTCAGAGCACTTGGCTGGGAAGCGAAAAATCACCAGGGTCCCACAGGCTGTTCGAAACATGCAATTGAAGGTAACACATTGCGAAAAAATCGACCCAATCTTGTTTGGGCATAACTATCAAAACCTATTTGATGATCCATATCCGGCCTTAATTACCTACAAAGGATTTATTAAGCCAGGCCAATCGTCTTGCCACAAACAAGCTACACATAGCACGTTGTTTTGTAAAGTGATTAATTAACTCAATACTATCGCTAGCACATCAACACTAGAGAAATCCACATTGAGACGAACACAAGCCGTACCAAACTCGCGGCCCACAACGAACGACGCGATAACGGGTAGTAAAAAACAGTAGCCCCACCCCCCCGTTTCCGAACCCGATAACCGCGCACGAATCGTGACGTCTATCGAGCTGCTGCCACTGTCGACTGACAGAAACACAAAAAAAGCAGTCGACTGCAAAAAAAATATACTTAAAAAAATATTTAAAACATGGCTGTGTGTGGAAGTGTTTTTCATACAAATATATTAATACTATTTTCAAATATCAAATTCTAATGTTTTTATATATTCATGAATTTAATATTTTGAAGTTTGACTACACACATTCGCTTTTTAAGAGTGGAGGAAGTGCTAATCAAGCTAAGCTTTAATGATGACTGCTTCGATGAACCAAGGATGACTGTAAGGACAAGCTTTGGCACGTGAAGGAGATTAGAAGTTAGAACAGCTAGATTATGGCATTGCTAGAAGGGTTTCTGGCTGCGACTTATAAGTCAAGGACAAATAATCAATATAAATTAAAGGAAAATAATTGGTTATGCTTATAGTCTTGTACACTTGTACTCTTAGCAGCAAAAAGTCAAGGCCGAGTAAAAAAACAACGAGAACACTAAATTAATTTCAAAATTAAAGTCTAAAATTTAAAATTGGATGTGCCTTGTGGGCTTAACTTATGACCTGTTAGCCATAACTCAAACAAGTAGACCCTAAACTTTCGGGAGGATATAGACCCCTAAGTTTCGGCCGGCAGATCCTTTTCTAGGCAATCGATCACCGTTCATTAAAGAAAGGTAAATATTAAGAGATCAGCTGATTTTTCTTCTCAAGTGGTGACAAAGGGCAAATAGTATTTTCCACCGGATTTCCAGTTATTGCCACTTACTACCTTGGTAACATGGTATATTAAAGTAGGTTTAAGGATCACATTGACCCAATTACCAACTTTAAGGGCTGGTTTAGTCAAAATAAGACGTTAAAGATCAAAGTGAGCCACCAAATTGGCTATTCTTCAATTGCTTTCGTCATTTTTAGGTGAATTGATAAGATGAATTGGTGGCACAATTATATGCCCTCATAGTTTAGTAATCTGTTTGCAAATGGGTACAAAGGAAACAGTTAATATGGTTATGATAGGCTTAAGCTTTCAAATCATGAGCCACCAAAACCGAAGCCAAAGGTGGCTCTGTGTTCTATCAAACATCACAGTTTTTTTCCCTTGACAACCTTTTCTACTAAATGAATTATCAAAATTCTCCTTTACAGATGGACATATGATACAAATTACAACAGGGACGTATCGAACACAAGGTAAAAACAAATTGCCGTGGTCAAAGAATGACTAGCACAAAAAACAAATGTTACTTCTCGAGGCGTTCCTCTCTCTTTGACCTTTGACAAAGGCCGAGATAGCTAGATGCTCCGAAGCGTATGTCATAAACGATGCCAACACTACACCACCTGCTACCATCAACCCAAGCCTGCCAAAAGTAAGAACACAACAATTTGTTAGGCTCACACAGTTTCGACAATGTGAAGAAAAGTATAGACAATGAACCGCCCCTATCTTACTTTGCAAAAAGAGCAGTTATTCCCAGGACTGTTGGTGATAGCAGTGCTATAATAGATATTATAGCCATCCCTGACCAATAGAAAGCTGCATCTGTGTCACAGTCCGACGTATTCCGCTGAAATCCTGCAAACAGACCAGATCACATTAGCCTAAGCAAGAAACAAGAAATTTGCAGGAAGTTCTGTAAGTTTACAAATCCGCACCAGCATGATTTTCCGATGAATCCAAATTGTTGTACCCAACATGATTTGTGCTAGAACTTCCCCAATTATATACAACACGGAGGTAGCTCCCAAACAGCAAGAAGAATGTCACAAAGGTCCACTCATACATCAGCAGCAAACCCGTCCATGGCATCACTTGCCGTGGAATAATAATAAAGGCAAAGGCAAGAGATATTAAAGCAGAAATAAAACAGACTAGCACGGTGATTGCACCGAAATAAGAAGGCAGCTTCAGATGTGCTCCATTATGTAACTGCAAGAAAGTTAGGCAAACATCAAGTTATCATCATGAACGCAAACTCAATGTTTGAAAGATAGCATGAGATATGATATGCAGAATCAGGATTCAGAAATTAATTAGAACTGTGGTTTTGCACAATAGTTCTTTTGAGGCAAACAAGACCTGGTCATTTACCAACAGTCAACAAGCTATGCAAGTTTGTAATGCGATCCTGATCTTGACTAGAAAACAATATTATCCAACAGGAAAAGCTCTAATGATCTATCGATGTCACAAATGTTTTAACATTCTACTATATGATTTTTTTTAGATAATGGATATCGATCCGGCCTCTACACAGCCAACATTCTACTATATGATATTCCTCCCATTCAATTTTGTAAGGCATCCATCCACTTGGTAGGGTCCAAACTTTTCTTACTTTCGACTAATAGTTAGTGAAATGATTTTCATGTTTAGTGCACAAAAATTGTTCAAAGTGCTATCATACAATACTGGTTTTTAGCCACTGACAGCTGTAAGAGAAAATTAGTGGTCAAAGTATAAGTTCAACCACTATGGCAAATAAAAATACGCCTATGAATTGGACAAAGGGAATAATAACCAACAAAGGTCTAATTCAAATTGGCTAGGGAAATGACTGAAAGGTAGATGATGAACATAGTGGATATTACATACATATAATAAAGATCTACTATTCATAGTTTAAACTTGAAATGTAACCAACCTTTTGATTCGATATACCAAAGGAAGATGAAGCAGCTCCAACTGTTGAATAAGAAGGAAGTGCCTCTTCAGATTTGTATTTGTGGCGAGCACGTCTAGCAAAAGCACACAGAGATCTTATACTCAGCACCTCCTTATTAGTCTGTAAAGTTCAAGACATAGGCATACATTTAGGTGCACATGGCCATGAAATTAAAGAAAAATATTTTCAGCAAGAGAAGAACTTTAACCTGAAAGCATGATCCATAACAACCACAGAGCAGCATGCAAAAAGGGAGAAAGAAAAGAATTTTGACCACCAATTGATCATGAGGATTTCTCCCTCCACCAGTTCCAGGAAGAGACTCTTCAAGATTTTTCCTAATATCCTGCAACCATGGATAGCAAAAGTTCATTGTGCCATTCTGCTATTTCCGGCCCTATGAAAATCACACAGGAAATAGCTAATTACCTGCCACACTGCCACGGGTTTAACAAGCCAAGCTGTCCACCAATCCCAGGGTTTAAGAGGCCCAAGTGTGTAGTGAATAACCCTAAGTTCTTTCTCATCAACCATCCACTGCAGCAAAGTTAGGAAGGTGAGGTTCACAAGCAATCAGCAGGCTGTAAATGATATCTGACGTGAAATCATAAGGTGCTAAACGTTCTAAGTCAGAAATCTCGTGATAGTGACATAGTGTTAGCACATGGTATTGGATCTTTTGTCTGAGAATCCAAAATGTTTGTGCTTAGCCCAGTTTGAAACCCCTAATGCAACATCTGTGCAATATAGTCAAGCTCTCCTAGCAAAATAAGGGCATCCTAAAACTAGGGTTGAAAAAACCACCAGCAACAGGTTGGTTTCCACCAGTCTGCAGATCTCTAGAAAAGGGCCAGGAAACACTGCTTGATATTATTTGCAAAGATGAAAAAATTCAGTTCAATATGGACTTGTATTTTAATTTTATTTTGCAAAAAAAGTGGATTCTTCTCCATGAACCATGTGGGGATTATATGATTAACTAGTTTCAGGTTCAGCTGAATTGAACATGAAGAGGCACTAGAGTAAAAACAAACTAATTTTGCTGGGAATCAGAGATAACACTAGCACCATCCGTCCTATGTGAGGAGTCTGAAATATATTTTTAAGACAAGAGAAGCAGTCAGATTTGAGCACCAAGTTGGTCCAACATTCCTTTCAAGAAGGGACAAAACACTATGCAATATCTACAGAAACTAGTATCCCTTTTGAAAATAACAATAGAAGGATTAAAACAAATTTATGCTTAATGAGTGGAAACTTTAATGTACTACCAAAATATTTGAGTAAAGTTATATTGATCCTTCAGAATAATGATACTGCAGTATGAAAAGTAAAATTCAGGTATCTTCTTCCTTTGTTACCATGACAAGAGAACAATCAAAGTGATTCGAGTATAACCTTATTGGCCAGCATGTAAAGACCAACATCAGCATTATACAATGTGGAAAGGCGCTGAGTCTCAGGTTCAGGCATTATAGGTTTATTGGGTTCATAAACATGAGAATTAGCAAAATCAGAATAGTATGAATTGAGAAAACCTTGATCTCCTGCATGAAAAAAAAAATATCTATCCAAAATCAGATCCATAAGATGTAAAATATAAGCTATAACAAGTGTAGAACAAAAAGGACACTAACAAACACAACTCTAGTCGTGTGTATGCAGCATCAACAGTTCATACTAACTGAAGGCAATAAGAATTATAGAAAGTACCACAAACATTCAGTAACAAAATTGAATTTTGTCAAATAGTTCAACCGAGTTAAGAAAACATAAGTACATACTACATGGTTACAGAAAGAACAAGCATGATTTTTTATTAAAAAAAGTACTAACCTCCTGTGTAAGAAGGCAAACTGTTTACTTTGTCCATCATGTTATTAAAAAGAGTTTCAGATGGCTCAACAACCATTACTCCAGAATTCATCCTTTCAGAATGTTTCAGGTTTGCACAGAACTTCCCACAGTAGAAAATATCCTCAATACTTTTCACCACAATGGTGTCTGCATCGAGGTAAGCAACTGGAAAACAAAAAAAAAAGAGAGAACAATACTGATATCAGAAAAAAAAGTGTGGTAAAACATATCAGCATGGTTAGACCAATTAGGCAATTCAAATCAAACCAAAACAAACAAAATGCCCATGACATCTAGAAAGCAGAACGCATTATCCAATCATACCCTTTTTATAGTTTGTCATGTTGAATATTTTTAACTTCGTGTAAACTCCCCAAAACCTCGTTGGCCTTACTTGATTAGGATTAGCCAGCAGTGTTATATGCTTCACTATAAACCTGTCAGCCTGCCATCAAAGATTACAGTGCAGATAAGTCCACAACAGAATTTCAAATATCATAAGAATATAGGGACTGACGAGACCATTTTATCCTAATTAAAATGGCATGTATGAGACATTAATTAATGATCATGCATACCAATGACCATTAAAGAATTAATGTGGCTTCCAAAACCACATGAATTCCAAAGTAAACTATAACACAATCTACAACAGCATATTCCTGTTGGGTGGTATTTACATTTTAGGGACACGAGAGTGTGGATGTGGGAGTTTTACGACACATAACTCAAATTTTGGTCATCAGTTTGTCTAATAATGCATCATCTCAGATAGTATCTGAATGGATTTTTCAGGAACCAATAATCGCTAACCACTAGCATAATAAAATACAAAATAGTAAACTGCAAGGAGATTTCATAGATCTGAATAGTTGTCATCAAGTTTGGACAGTGTGATGAAAAAAAATGTTAAGCATTTGTGGAGAGTCGGCTAAAGTGAGCGTGTAAGATAGCAAAGGTGCTCCTTAAGCCTGCAGTGTTCAGAGATTGGACAAATGCAAATAAGAATCGACACGTCTAAAAGCATTAAATATACAACATCTCCTAACAAACTCCCAATCTTGCTCTCAACTTTATTTCCATTCATCAGCATTCTCCCGTTAGCCAATTCTCCATCATAGTAAATCAGAACTGAAATACGAGATAAGAGACACGCGGTCCCACTAAACTTGACTAAAAAACATAAGCTCAGGATATAATGGATCAAGTTAATTTTCCCCTGCTCAATTCACCATTTCAACACCAAACTTACACACAGCCACCGATCCGCATGTATGCACATAAAAAATCGACCGAATTCGTCGACTGGAGCTCCATCGCAGACGCGGACTTACTTACCTCGAGCAGCTTCCGCGAGTACTCGGAGACGCCGTCGGAGACGAGCACGACTATGTCGCGTCCCGTGCCGGCGTCCCGGATGGACTTCCCGAGGACCCGCACGCCGAGGACGAACTCGTCCCCGTACAGCAGCGTCACGTACGCCTCCTCCGCCCCCGCCGCCCCGCCACCGGCAGCCAGCACGGCCGCCGCGACGAGGGCCGCGGTCCAGAGCCCTATCCCATACGGCACCCGCACCCGCATCGTGGGTGGCCCCGATCGGATCCCGCCGCCGCCGCCGCCGCGAGGAGAGGAGAATGAACAAGCAGAATCGCCCGCGAGCGATTCGGCGAAGACGCCGAGGAGGGACCAGGGGGCGGAGGAACAAAGGCAGGCCGCAGGCAGACAGGCCGGCTCGTCGCGTTCGTGTGCGGTTTTTGCCATTTTTGCCAGCGGTTTCTGAGGCTGCCTGCGTGCGTGCGGGCGGTGCGGAGTTGATTGGAATTTTCGTGGGCCGTTGACGTTCAAATTCGACGGCGATTACTTGCCCGCGACCGCAAGAGACGGACAGGTGGATTTGAGTTGGACCCGAGCTGGAAAGAATCGTAGCATGTTGCTGCCCACTTCTAGAAAGATGCTTAGGCGGCCAACCCGTAGTGGAGAGTAGTCTACACGGGCCACGGCCCTTAGCTCAGAATAGGAGTCTAGAGAGGCCCACCTAGTATAGGCCCGTAACTCATAGTCCAACTTAGCAAGTCACGAAGACAACCAGCGACTAAGCTAAAGCCCATTAAGGCTTGGAGAGGAACGGAGACTAGCCAATTTGTCCCGCGGATCGTAAGATTACTTTCAATCTTGCGTAGGCCGGGCCACAGTTAACGAAGGTAATATAGATTTTTTTTCCCAATAAACTAGTGATATGTGTGTTTGTTGTAACGGGATTTAGAGAGAGAGATTTCAATTTTCTGGTGGGTCGATTTTTTGTGTGGAAACACGGTTTTTATGGGTGTGATGCGTTTTTAGGGGGTGTTTTTTTACATGGAGAACTAGATTGTTGAGAGGAGGACATACTCCATTTTTATATAGTAACCAATTATAGATCCGTGTGTTGCAACGGTTTTTTATTCATTGGGATTGGGCCCAAGTAGACTGTTTAATTTTCTCATAATCGATTTTTTTTTGGCTAGATGGTTTTTATGAGAGAGAAAATGTTCGCACGTAAAAGTAGAGGGTGGAGAGACGGAAGAAGGATGAATAGAGAAATTTCGTATGGGCCGGCCTTTTTTAATAATGGATTAAATAATCTGACCTCTGCACCCGTGGTGGTTGCATACGGCCAGCGTGAGCTAAAGAGTTCTCTCGGTTTGCACTTCGCAGCAGCTCAAGGCCATTTCGGCCCTCTATCCTCTCCGGGCCCAAAATAAACATCTGGTTTCAACTCTGCATTTTTTTTTTCAGCCTTGAAGTCTCCCCAAATCGATGGTTTTCACTCATTAAGCGAGCAAGGATACCAGAGACAAACCGAACGCCGGTTGAGAGTTGAGACAGACAGCTTTTCCACCTTGGCGAACTCTGCAAAAATGTCACGATGTTCTTGCCCTCAGTAGACCGCCGGTGACACTGGAATTCCTGGCATTAAGTCCCGGAGTAGGACTGCAAGAACCCAACGAAGTCCCAAATTCTGCCCCTTTTCCACATGACGACTCACTTGGTAGCCTTTCATAGATGCTTGCTAGATTGATTGATTCCTTTCGAGCTACACTACACCGTAGCTTTGCAACTTTTTTTACCGTCTCATATTCGCTTTTACACATCCAAGCACTGGATTAACCTAAGGTCACCAAAAAATCAACACTGAGATAAAAGCCATGAAGACTTTGACAAATTTCTACCCATGCATGATGCATCCAGAGAATTCTTGGAAACGGAACGGCAGGTAAAAGTGACTCCCATTTCGTGGCCTCAAGCCTCTATTTTCTCAAGTCAAGGTTACAATACTCTCCAAGATCCAAAATGCCGGAAATATAAGTAGAGTCGGCACTCACTTGATTAGTGTACGAGTTAATTGTCTTTAAAAACTTTAGCTTTTTGCTCACTTGGTAGCAGGAAAAAAACGGGAACACCGTCCCTGTAATGGTCGTCATGGATGGATTTAAACTGCATGGTGACAAATGTTGACGATCAGATGACGATTAAATTGACTTTAACACATTGGGCATGTGAACACATCTATACATATACGCAACTCCTACTAGATGTGTATAAATATTTTGCAAACTTATATCCTTCTTTTATAAGACGAATTCTCGTTCGCATCGACATGTAGCCAAAATGTCAAACGCATAGATTTCGCATCGTCAAAAATTAGAAACAAAATGTTAGCGAGGTGTACCAAGTTGCATGGTTGAATCATGCATAGGAGACTAGAAGTGAGCACAACCCAAGACCCCGTGTGAACACACGGCTTCTGCCGTAGCTAAATTTTGTTCACTTTGTATAGTTATTATGGCCTACTGGACTGGGACTCTTTACCTTACGCGCATTATACGACTTTGGATTCAGCAATAACCCTGCTAGCTTGCGTCTCGTAATGACGCACGTAGTTTGCTGATATAGGCATGTCATGACTCACCTATTATTACTTGTACTCCCTACGTTGCTGATTAAACATTCCAAACGTGGGTTTTTACTATTCAAATCTTAAGCCATAAATTTTAAAATAACTAGCAGATTTTTCTACGAAATTAATTTTGCACCAAAGCTAGATATGTACTATAAAAAGTAAATTTCATAAAGACAATTATAGTAAGTGGCACATAGGCTCACGTATCATCGCTATTAGAGCTTCAAAATACCATATGTCATTAACCATTTGTTGTTTAATTGCCATACTTATAAGTTCGAAAATTATATCCAAATCTTATAGTTATTTAAGAATCCACCATATAAAAGCTACATTTAAATCAGGTATTTGCATTTTTTTAATATAATTAATATCTGCAAGTCGTATGTTTTTGTGATACTATAGGTATACAATACTCAAGATTGTGTGTTGCATGTCAAAACTCATGTGATTTTGTGCAACTTGTCCTGTACTATGTGAGATTCTACAAAATTGATATCAAAGATTTGGCAAAATTTACTCATTTAAAAATAGAATTGGATTTGATATAAAGCCCATTGTTTTTGATAGTCAAGTAGTTCTTGCCTCCTTTATCCTAACTTTCTCTTCAACATCAAGAGAAGCGACTAGGTTCTTGACCACGATCTTCTTCATCTTGTGTTTTAAAATTTTGGTAAAATTTCTCCACGATATTGGTAGCTTAGCAGAAATGGTACCAGCTACAAACTTGTCAGAGAGTAAGCAATTGATGTGTGCAAGTTTTCTCGCAATACCTTGTATATTATGAGCCTGGTGTAAAATAGAACGGTTGTCCACCATCTTAACCATCTTATAGTACTCCATGATATATAAATTAATGTCTTTCTCAGAAGCCCCATAATTAACTTCAAGGGCATCCCACAGCTTCTTGCCACAAAACACCTAGAATGCTTTCTACAAATAGCATATTGGCAGCTGCATATTTGCTTTCCTCATCAAGAGAAAGTGGGTATGTCTATCTGCCCTTAGTAATGTGGATCATGCCTATAGATATAAGCTACAAGGAAGCATTTGTCTGTCACCTTTTGTAGTGCTCACCGAAAAATTTATCTAGGCTTAGAGCATCAACAAAGCAAAACAATTGTAAATTAAAGTGACTAAAAAAAGGTTTTTAAATTGCTAAAATAATTAGCACTTTAAGTTTCAATCTAATCTAGAAATAATATGTCATAATCTTATAATTGATAACAGATTGATAATAGAAAAAATAAATATAAGATCCAACAATAACCAAAATATGTACTATGGTTGAGCCCAAGCCTATTGTATTGTTGTCGTCGTTGTTCATTAGATTGTTGTCCATTACGACAATAGCAGCTCGTTGTATGGCTTGTTCTTGTTGACACCGGAGGAACTACTGTTGATGGAACAGCACAACTTCATGCCAAGAGATCACCCTCTTCGATCGTAGAGGAAAACACATTTGATAGAAGATGATGATGTAGTGGAAACAGTGAGCAGTCATACCGGTCGCTTTCTAAAACCCTTATTCACCCTCTCTCGATGCAGCATCTTAAAGGACGATGGTTCTAGAGACCTACTCTCCCGACTGCTGGTGCACACCGGTGAACAGGATGAGAAAAACTAGAAACGGCAATCATGGCTCATGCCGTGTCATGCCACGCCCCAGACCGGACCAGACCAACCCAGCCCAATGAGGTGAGTGAGCATGCGTGTAGATTCTTCTTTTTCTCCCTCTCACTTGCTTATGGAGAGAAAGAGAAATCAATCTTATAAGTTAAGCTATCTCTCTATCAACTAAGTAAGGTAGGACTAAAGATCCCACTCTCATCTCCACTATATGAGACTAAGATTTTTTTAAAAAATATTTAATTAGTTAAAACATGAGCTCTAAATTCCATCAATAACGTAACTAATAATTCACACATCTCATGTATCATAAAGATATAAGTAGTCATCAAAGTGGCTCAGCTTATGTTGGAAAAGATTTTTATGATGTTAATATCAGGATAGCCCAAAGGCTCGAGAGGTTTAAATAAACGTTTTTTTAAGGAAATATATAAACGCTTTCAGTAACACAATCCATCCAAAACCCTCAAGACTTAATTAACTTAGACTAGAGACGAGCTCCTAATGTTGGCATCCGGGGTTTCTTTGACGATGAGTTCCACTTTCTCAGGTGATTAATTTTACCACCATAGCGTGCAAACGAGTTCTCCATGTCAGTAACACCACCTGTTGTCTTGTCTTTGCTGTAGTACTATATTGTAGAGCCTGCGTCCACACTATCCTTAGCCGCATAACCACCTCTAGGATATATTTGACCTAGTATTAGAAGGTAGAGGGGGTTAAGTAGACCTTTTGTGTTAGTTAGGTGTGCAAAATGGAGTTATTCCCATACCATATTCATGTGATCAAAATATGCATTAGTACAATTCGGGAGTACCACCAGTTAATTTTGGTAGTATATAATTATGACTATACAACCAATTAATTAACCAGCCGCTATGGCAGCACATAACTCCAGAACCCATTCGCGGCGACAATCTCGTCGTATGCGGCACTGCTGGGACCAAGCACAGCAACGACCAACCAAAAGCTAGCACACTCGTCACGTCGGCCAAAACAAAAGAAAGGTTCAGGTCGTACTCATGGCTTTCTATCCATCTCACCGTTTCTAGCTGAAGCGTGAGCATCACACGTTCGAGGCATATTCAAACGAACCGTGCCGATCGATCGACGCCGGCCAACTCCCAGTTGGGCTAGCTTTCTCGATCGTGACCATCCCCCCCCCCCCCCCCATGCACGGTTGCACCGATCGATCGCTTTCGCCATAAATATTGCCTGTCCCGTGTGCGTGCATGCATGAGCCGAGATGAGCATGTCGATCGACCGGGACGAATGCAAATAAGCGCCACGCCAGTAGGAAGTTGCTTGCTTTCAAACTGTATCTCGTCGCCGTCGCCCAATGGCGGAGTGCAGAGAGGCCTCTCGCTATCTCCTTTTTAGCCGGTAGGAGAGCAGTTTCTCTTCTCCACAGGGGTGCCAGTATCAGTGTCGCACTCTCAACGGCGAGAATGTTAATTTAGGCCCCGTTAGTTAAAACATAAAGCACAAGATATTCTTTTCTGCGCTAAATCATCTTGTAAGAATTATGCAATCATGCATCCTCCGTGTAGAATTCCTTTACGATTACACGTTCCAGAACTTGCTTGGTCGTCCATATATTAATTTTTGAAAATAATCAAGACTAGTTTACTTGCGTGATGCCAGTATATAACATTGTTGAAAGCGTCTTGGCCGAAAAAAGCCTGCACAACACACTGATTGATCATGTCTCATTATCATATTGCACAATTCATCGTTAGTTCACCGGCACAGTTCATCCTTTTACTAATCAAATCAAACGGAGCTGCAGAGATCGAGCTGGACACGTCATCTCTCCTTGGTTGAATTGAAGCGTTCGCTGACGCGTCACGACGGCGCTTCCTGGCGATCGACGGCGACGGATCTCGCATGAATGACACTAAGCAAAGCGAAGCGCTCACATTCGAGTTGGTGAGGTGACTTGGACCAAATCCAGCAGAAAACCCTCCACTTGATTGAACCGATCTCTTCTCTTTTTTTTCTGAAAAAAATGATTGAATCGATCTGCATCCATAGACGACCTCGTCTGAAATTTCCACAGGACGATCATACCGTCATATCACTCAAGGTCTCCAAAACAGAAAGGTCGTTTATATTTCAAACCATAGTGCCTGATGACTGAGCCCTTTCATCGAATAAAATATTAGGAGAACAAGATACAGTGCACTTGCTGGATTCGTCCGCTTGGTTAAGTATTCTACCATCATCGTCTAATTAATCGTAAATGGATCTTCCAAAGAGAGAGAGAGATAGAGAAGCTCAATGCGACTTTCTGCCTTCCTTTTCAGGCAGCTTTTTATCCTAATCCTCGATCGACAATCACTTCTGGCTAAGCTAGCTAGAAGTAACGGCGCGTTCAAATTAACTCCATGCGTGCACCACTGAACTGGTTGATTATGTCAATGATTCAACTTGGCAATATTTAATTAGTCCTCCCAAAAAAGGTAAAAACGTGCCGAAATGGTCTAAAGTTGTTACCAATGTGGGCTTAGTTGTCGAGCGTTGATCGTAATGCTTATCTTTGTATACCGTAATATGCTAAGCAATCTAATAAAACCTAGTGTTGAAATGGTAATCCTTATCTTCATTGGAAGTTGTTACGCGTACGTGATCACGTGTAAACACTAACGAAATCTGGCTATGCCATACTCCATCCGTTGGTGAATATATGACATTTTGATATGGTTTCAAGTTTTATGCCGCACCGATATGGGTTGAAGTTTTGCACAATACATGTAACTTTGAACACAATAATTTTCTCTACATACTACTGGATGTGTTCATGAAATTAGAATACTAAAGTTAAAGCACTAGCACAGAACGTCTCATTCTAAATGGTAAACCTTCATGTCTCATCACGAATAGTCTTACCTCTAACAAGTTGTATAGAGGCCTGTTGAAAGTAAGACAAAACAGTTGGACCCATCATAGGTGAGGCCATATCTGTGACGGACTGTCGTATAAAACTAACGGAGATAATGTCAGCTCATCTTTGGCAGGTTCAATAGACAAACAGTCACATTTAAGCCCTCACCTATGACGATTATCTAGTCTAAACCCGTTACATGTGAGGGTTTACTATCTGTAATGGTTTTTCTTAGTACAGCTCGTAAGATAGATCATTGTTAGATATACAATGCTAATCGCTTGAGCCAGCAATTTAGAAATAAAGTAGTTAAATTCCTAAATGATATGGAGTATGATAAGAGAATGAGGAGCAATGAATATGTGATCCATCCATGTATAGGTTGTAAAAATAAGAAGATATTTGTACATAGAGCGCAGATACAATCTCATCTTATACATAGAGATTTTATGAAGGGTTATTTATAGTTTTTGGAGTAAACACAAAGAGCAAGAAGCGCTGAATATTCCTGTTAAAGAAGTAGACGATGAACACCAGGAGGAACAAGAAGATCGAGATGATATGTATGTCCTTTCTCCATTTGACAATCATATCATTGATATCGATCATGATCTTTCTCAAATGTTTTGTGATGTTGAGGAGCCAAAATACAACAAGAAAGATTATAATAAGTTCTTAGCTTTTGTGATAGATTCGGAGACACCCATACATCTTGGATGTAAGCTGAATCATATGAAGTTATCTGTTGTTCTTGATTTAATAAAACTTAAAGCAAGTAACAGTTGATCAAACAATTACTTCATGGATATACTTGATTTTTTAAAGAAATTGTTGCCCGACGAAAACAAAATGTCAAAGACAATATATGAAGCAAAGAAAATGTTATATCCCTTAGGATTAGAGGTTAGAAGAATTCATGTATGTCCGAACGACTGCATCTTATACTAAAAAGAATACACTAACTTTGATACATACCCTACATGCGAAACTTCTCAATACAAGCGAAAAGAATAGCAATATGGAAAGTAAGAAGTTAAAGAGGGGTGATCCAATAAAGGTTATATGGTATCTACTTATTGCCGACCGTATGAAGCGAATTTTTATCAATTCTAAAGAAGCTAAGTTAGTTTGTTGGCATACAATAGATAGAGAGGAGGATAGTATGCTAAGGCATCTGAGTGATTCAGTGCAGTAGAGGAATATCAATATGAAGCATCCCAAATTTATAGAAGATCTGAAAAACATTAGATTGGGTCTGAGTATGGATAGTATGAATCCCTTCGGTAACCTTTTCAGTACAACGGATACAAGGACGAATCATTTGTTCTCACAAAATAAGTTGTTTAAGTGTTCTATGTGGCCAATCCGGTAAATAAGAGGCTTCATGTTATTCATGAAGGAAAAAAGAAGAATTGCCAAGGTTTACAACGCTATCGATGAGAATGATTACAACAAGTATGTCCACGCTGTTGGCCAAGAAACTCCTTACGAAGAAGTTCAACAAGAAGATGGGACCGTGTACACACGTGTGGGCATAACGAAGGAATTCTTATATAGCAATATATACACGTAATATACGAGTTTAGGTGCTTTAGAGACATTTTAATATTATGTAAAATATATGGCTTTTAATATGATTTAAAATAAATTTAAATTCCAACGAGATTACCATAATTACAAATACACTATGGTCAACATCTTGTCAAAGTTATTAACATTCATAACTGCAAATGAGAAATGAATTTGGTGGACTTCTGATCAAAGTTACTATTGAAGCCCATGATTTACAAAATGTTTTCTAGTTAATCTATCAAATAATTCTCATAATAAGGAGGTAGGAGTTTTAAACTCTATCAACCCGACATATAAGAGCACTATAAATTCTTTACATATATCATATGTAACATACTCTAATCTATCAAATAATCCTCATGGCGAGGAGGTAGGAGTCAATTCATCACATATTACGAGGTTTTGTGGGTACCAAGATGGTTTGGTCGGATTAGTTTGTATACTAACCGACTTAGACACCTTGAGCCACCAGGACCTCGTATTCTGTCATTTATTAACAATTTAAAGTCGGTTACTAAATTATAAAAAAAATTCTATAAGTTATATTTTAAAAAAGATGTCACCTGACTGACGAAAATCCATAATATATTATTTAATTTTTTTCTAGTTTTTAACTTCATAGGTCGCCATTGTTCTTCTTCAAAAACACACGGGCGACACGTATATGGCTATGGGTAATTTTATGGATTTAAATAAAAATTATAGCTATATGTAGTTCCCATAAATTAATGTATGTATATATTGATAAATATCTGACTATGAATATACGAGGAATCTATATGTGTGTGAGTTTATTGATATGTCAATGTCAATATATCATTTTGGTAGAATTTTGAATGATTAATTATGGCAATGTTACTGCTGAAAACTAAGAGTATCTGGGAATATATGTGCTATCATTTTTTAAGGCATGCTTAGCAATTTCTGAGGCTAGCTAAAAATAAATTTAATTTTTTTTAAATAACCATGTTACTATTAGGTTTCAAGCAAAACCCATCACAAATAAGCGCTACTTATGATAGATTCAAATAAGACCAATCACAGGTGACTACTTATGATGGTTGCTAATCTACATCGTCATATATGATTGAGTTATCTCTGACAGATTATGAAATAGGTCTGTTAGAGGTAGATTATCTCTGATGGGTCAAAAGCACAATCACACGTCTAGAGTATCTCATTTATGATGGATTGTTAAAATGGTCATTAAAGCTATGTTATCTCTTATGAGTTATGAGTTGTAAGTACAATCAGCTTTTGGTACTATCTCATCTGTAATGAGTTTTTCTTGTAACGCATCACATATAACCTTAGCTCTAAAAGGTTTTAATTCGTCACATGTGACGTAGAGTTATCACTGACCAATCATCTATGATGAGGGCTAAATCCGTTATAGATAAGCAGATCTGGCTAAGTGAACATACATAAGTAGGTCAATTTGTTGACACCAATATTTTTATATGTTTGGGTGTCAGTAGGGCTATTTTTGACCGGTTAACCAACAAGGAGTTGCTTCAATTCAAAAGGATGTAAAAGTGTACATCTCATTTTGAATTTTAGAATTCAATTTTTAAATTAATTTTAGTCAGTTTTTACACTTTCATTGCGCAAATTTATTATTCTTAAATGTCATGTTTTAAAATTTTGGCTATTTAAAAAATAGTGCCAAGCAGAGACTAAGACCTTTATTAGATTCTTATGGTTATGGTAGATAAATGCATATATTTCGTGTGTTTATAAAAGGTATGGATTTTTTTATAAAAAACTTTATAGGATGAATGTCATAAAATTATTCTAAATCTACTTTTAAATTTTATAATATTTAATTTATTCATTTATACATTTAAATAATTATCATACATTATTCAGCTTTTAGCCATTCTGAAAAAAAAGTAGTAATGAAAATATTTCCCAAATCCGGTAGATTGTGTATCGTCACAAAAAAAAGATTATAAATATGCATATGTCTTCAATTTTTTGAAATGTAGAACTTTGGAAACTTTTTTTTAGCACACTAACATTCTAGCTAGTTATACTGGCACCTAACCTGCATTAATCTACACCGTCCGATCTTCAATCTCATGGCTAGTTTAATCAAACCGAGACTCGTGGGGTACATCAGCTCGTCACTGCAGTACTGGACCCACCCATGCGGCCATGCCTGTACCTTACAAAGTACAAATCGGTACGTCAATAAAAAACGAACGAAGCAACACGGACTCGATGAGAGCCAATAAAAAAAATGAAGGAACCGAAACGAGGGCGCGCGCAGCTATTCCCACCCCTTTTGTCGCCCCCGTGGCCTAATGCCCCCCTTGCGACGAAGCTCCCACCAAATTCGCTGTAGCCGCGCCCCGCGCATAAATACCCCGCCGCGCCCCTCCCATTCCGCAGCATCAGAAGACGCAGCTCCGCTCCTCCCAAGCATCAGCGACACACGCGCCGAGCAATCCATCACACACAAACATACAGCTTAGGGCGCTAGCTCAGGAGGAGAGAGATCTTTATATACAACAGCAATGGGGAGGGCACCGTGCTGCGAGAAGATGGGCCTCAAGAGGGGGCCGTGGACGGCGGAGGAGGACAGGATCCTGGTGGCGCACATCGAGCGGCACGGGCACAGCAACTGGCGCGCGCTGCCGAGGCAGGCCGGGCTGCTCCGCTGCGGCAAGAGCTGCCGCCTCCGGTGGATCAACTACCTCCGCCCCGACATCAAGCGCGGCAACTTCACCCGGGAGGAGGAGGACGTCGTCATCCACCTCCACGACCTGCTCGGCAACAGGTACTTCTCGATCCATCCGCCTAAGCCACTGTGCGAGCATGTGGTTAATTAATTTAATCTTGCCGTGGATACGCGAAAGATTACGTGGGGTTGTTTATCGATTAATTAACTCTCTTGTGCGAATGATCCAGATGGTCCGCGATTGCCGCGAGGCTGCCGGGGAGGACGGACAGCGAGATCAAGAACATGTGGCACACTCACCTCAAGAAGCGGCTGGAGACGAAGACGTCCGGCCAGTCACAGCGGGCAGCCGCCGCGCCCAGGCGCAAGGACAAGAAGGCCGAGGCCGTGGCGGTGGCGCTCGACGGCCCCACCACCGTGCCGGTGTCGCCGGAGCAGTCCCTCTCCACGACGACGTCGGCCACCACGGAGGACTATTCGATGGCCTCGTCTGCGAATCAGAACACTACGGACAGTTTCACCTCGGAGGAGGAGTTCCAGATCGACGACAGCTTCTGGTCGGAGACGCTGGCAATGACGGTGGACAGCTCCGATTCCGGGATGGAGATGAGCCGCGAGCCTCTCGGCGCGGACAGTGCCTTGCCGTCGTCGAGCAACGACGACGACATGGACTTCTGGCTCAAGCTGTTCATCCAGGCCGGTGGCATGCAGAATTTGTCCCAGATGTAGGAAGAATTGGCCTCTTGGGTCGATCTCTTTTTCATTTTTCTTATCACTATTCTTTGAATCTTTGGAGCTGTGTAAATCTTTACAAAGTGGAGAGCTTGATGGAAAACCAAAAAGGCAATCTTTCATGGCGGCGTTCATGGAGAAAAAATGAGGCCGTGACTCGGTGAAAGCAAGAAGGCTGCGCCGCAGTGATGGGCGCATATACTCTGGTCAAAACTTTTCCCCTGAAATTTCTTGTATCGAAAGAGAAAGGCGAAATCATCCAAAATTCCAAATCGATGCCTCGTGAGATTGCTTTGCGAAAGATCAAATTTTCAATATTTGCATGGACGCACCAAACACCAGACTTTGAAAAATCTAATATATATCTGTTTGTTACAACCTAACTCCTAAATTATTATGAATATGAATGTTATAACCTAAAATAAGGAGGCTTAAGCCATAACCTTTTCATCTAATTATAAATACGATGGCTCGCTAAAACAACTCCAATATATCTACTGCTAGCTCCAAGCCTCCAGCTCAACAAATGTTAAATAATAAGGATGAAAAAAATGGTTTAAGTAAATTTTGTAAAAATAATTTATATTAAAATTAAAACTTTTAGTCTATATTAAAATTGATATTATTTAATTAGTTTATATTAAAATTATTTATAAAAAATGTGGTGAGCATGTGTGTGCGTTTATATAAGTCAGGTCGTAAAAGTCTATGCTGAAAAATATTTTTTGTTTATTTATGTATAAGTATTAAATGCATAAAATAAATAAAAAATAGCTTAAAATTAGAGAAATTTTGGATAAAAATTAAAAATTTAATTTTTAGAATTTTGGAATTGTGTTCAAGCCAGATGAACAGTATAAATACGGCTCAATAGAAAATAAACTAAAGTCAACGCGTGAATAGGTTGAAATGGGTTAAAGAAGGCCGAATACAACTTAGTATGGCAAGTGGGTTGACTTGATATGTAGGCTAAGAAAACAACGGTCCGCCAGAGTGGGCTGACGGTGAGAAACGGTCCAGCAGTGATGGCGCACGTGGCAAAAGAGACTAACAGATAGGCTAGAACTGTCGGTGGACGCTGGCACGGGCACACGGAGGTACAGCGGTTGATAGGTGAGCCATACCTGTCAACAACCACGAGCACGTGGAGGTGCTACGGCTCACAAGTGGGGCCAAAAGGGGCAATGTGACGCACACGGGTGGACGTATGAAATTTAGAGGTAACCTGACACAACAGGATTGGTTTAAAAGTGAGGCGTAATATGGAGTTCTATTTTGAATTTGATGGCTGATAATAAATAAATTAGTGGTTATAAATCTAGTATTTAGATATTTTTCTTTGGTATTTTTTATATAAATAGATAGTAAGATGTTAAGGATTTGTATATTTAGTTTTTTATATGAATTTTGTAAAAGTAATTTTAGTAATAAATGTAAAGTTTATGAAAGATTAGCACGGTAATTAATCTATCTTTCTCATATATAACTAATGATTAATTTTAATTTTAGATTAATTTATTTTTTTAAAATTTTGGATTGATCTCTTTGATCTAAAATTTAGATAGTGTTTTTTTAGTTTTCTAAAAAGTTTGATTAATTAATTATTTTTATCTTGTATTATTAATTAATTTGAGTTTAATTAATTTTGGTCAACATTCTATAATTTTTCGTTAATATGTTATTTGGTTTGGTTTGTTTGTAAATTTTATCTATTTTTTTATTTTTGATCATTCGCCCTCCTCTGGTTAACTATTACTGTAAGCGTAAGTCAATCCTATAATAAAAACACCATGATTCTTTGTTTAGTGGAGACATAAGCCGACACATTTACCAGACTACCACCCCCATCAAGATCGAGCTGGTTGTGGGATTTATCTCTCCAATTAAATACTATTCATCTATGCCTTCTATATACATTTATTGAGTCTAATTAAATTTATCTAATAAAATTTCGTAGAAATAAAACATCTACATGCAACTAGAAAATCAATAATGTTTCAAGTAGTTCATTGTGCTTTGGGATAACTAATAAGTTTGTGTTCGAGCGTTGAGATCAGGGTCAAGTGGAAGTGCAGCTATGTCGATGTAGAAATTGCTGAAATATGTTTACAGTATCCAGATAAAGAGGCCACAATAAAAAAAACTGCACGCGTGCACATATATTTTGAAGTAAACTAGAAGCAGACGACGATAACGATATGTGAATATCCATAGGCAGTAAGATGCATGCACATACGACAATTTGAAGTTGTAATGAAATTGTAAAACCTGTTGCTTTATAAAACCGATACTAATAAAAAAACGATATTTATTAATAAGATTAACTAATAACCTAATCTTTAGTACATTGATTATAGTTACTCATTCTCAATCTAACATAATTACAGTGTATCAGGTTATACGATTCTCGACGGATTAGACCACCGACCAGTCAATCTCTCGCTTATGTTAAATTCTCATACGATTATAACAGAAATATATATAGAGAGTAGAATTGAGTTTGATTCTAACTTTACATAATAGTCCTAAACTGACTTATATATACATATTCAATATAAACTCTAATAATTTTTAAATATGGCACACCAATCTAAATTTATTATCTACGTGAACCTCTATGTATTTGGATTTAAATTAGTTTCACCTTCACAGCTCATGTCGAACCACCCAACAAGCCTACATCAAAATCAATGACATAAAGAGACTCTACATACAACAACAGTGCTTTACTTTCTCTTATATTATTATAGTCATCTTACCAACCAAAGTTAAATTCCACTGTAACTATCACATAAGCGATGTCTCGAAAAACTATGTTCACCTCTACTTCCTTTTTAAATTTTATTTTATATACTCTATGGCTAACCGATGTTATTATCAAACACATAAATTTAAACTCATCTGACCGATACGACGAGACAACCCTTTTCTTTGAATACTATGAACAAGCTATTAAGCCAAATGTCCATGCATTTCGTATTCATAGACTGAGAGAAGTATATTGATGTCTTGAATCGCCCGAAAAAATTAACATGATTCTTTGGTGATGCGGTTTTATATATCCCTAGATGCTAAATATATCTTATCGCCAAACAACATTATTGAAAACTTGTGGTAGCCAACTAAGCCCAAACTCCTCACCAAAAAAAAAGTTCAAGCCCAAAAGAAACTATCGTTGGGGTCTACTGCTGTGGCGTGGGCAGCACAGCCTAATGAAAATCCAGTGCCGCAGCTCCTACCTCGTGCTAGGTGGCTAGGCCCGAGCGAGCGTAGGCAAATTCTATACCCACGTGACGCGGTTTCCGGCTTTCCGCGTGGTGCTACTGCGCCGCACACACTGCACCAATCCGAGAGGAGCCTCTCTCCCGTACGCTCACATGATATCGAGCCTTAGTGGGCCTACATTAATGGGCTTTTTAGCAATCTGCCTTTAAAATCGTTCTAATAGATTTAAAAGTTCTTCAAAAGAGTTGTAGTTTCCTGGAAAGTTTCACCAGAAATATTTTATAAATTAATATTATTAAATTTATGGTGAAAAACATTTTAAATAATTTCTATAGAAAGTTATCCAAAAAATATGTGTTGGAATTTATCAAAAAAATCAATTGAAAGTTCTAGACAATTCAATTAAAAGTCTGTAAAATTTCTATTGAGAGTTATCAAAAAATTATTTTGTTTCAAGATGGAATTGGCAGATAACATGAAGAAGTATAAGGTAATAAAGAATACTACAAAACGAGATGTGAGTGAGAAAAAAAATTGGCTTATGTGGATCTTTATCAACGTATGAATACAAAAAAATCAGTTAAGTACATATGTAAAATAGTTATAACTTGTAATAGAAAGATGAGTGACTTTAACCAAATTAAGTGTATTAAGATGAGAGATAACAGTTCTTAATAAAGGAGAATAAGATTAGACATAGATAACAAGAGTATTTTGGTAATTTATTCAATGGTAGGAATGAGAACACCGTATCCTGTTGGACGACTCATCGGATAGCAACAATAGATGCTATGTATGGAGAATGCAAGAATCTAAGATCAGAAAAGTTTTGAAAAGGATAAAAAGAGGTAAAACGATAGGTCCTAATGTTATTCTAATCAATGTATTGAGATATCTTAGAGATATAACTATAATATGGCTAATCAAATTATTTAACAATATTTTTCATCTGAACATGATGACAGACTAGTAGAGGAAAAGTATATTAGTACTTAAAGTTATATTAATTACTGAGAAATTAAAGTACCGTTTTTGAGCAACGACGTGGATCTCTACAAACCAATTTGGTTTCATAAAAAAATTAATCATAGAAGCAATTTTATTTATAAGATAAGTTATATAGCGGTTTAGAGAGTAGAAAAAGAAACTACACATGGTTTTTATTGATTTGGAGAAGAATTATCACAAAATAACAAGAAATATTATGTAGTACGTTTTGGACAAACATAAAGTCTCAATAAAATATATTTCTCTCATCAAAAATATGTATAACAATATTATAACTAGTATTTAAATAAATAATAATAATAGAGATTACTTTAATATTAAAATAAGACTACATCAGGAAGTAGTCTTAAACATGTATCTCTTTATCTTAATAATAGATGAGATTACAAGAAATATATAAGAGGATATTTTTTATATACTCCTTACAAATGATATATTGTTAGATGATAAGAACTGGACGAGATTAAATATAAAACTAAAGTTATGACGGCAGACTCTTAAGTCTAAAGATTTTAGAGTAAGTAGAATTAAAACTGAATAATTAATGTGTGATTTTAATACTATTATACACGATGAAGTAGATATGAATTTAAAAAGTTAAATAGTATCTAAGTAGGATATTTTGATATCTAAAATCGATACTACAGATGAACAGACATGCTGATGCATACATTAGCCATACAATTAAAGTGGGGTGGATGAAATGACACCAAACATCTATTATTATTTGAGCATAGAAACTATTTATAAAATAACGATCATATCTAGTATGATGTATAGTGTAAAATGTTAATAATTTAGTGTTGCGTTAAATTTATTATCATGTGAGAATGGAGCGAATTTGAAATGATGTTATATGTAATTGGCTAAAGGTAGCATTAATTAAAAAAAACTTGCAAGGTAGTTTATCCATATCTAAAGAAAATCCTCAGATGATATATCGTAGAATCCTAAATAAACATAATAATACGATGAGAAGTAAGGAAAAAACAAAATTAATATAAAAGAGATAATAAAAAGATTTGATAAAAGATTTTTTTCAAAAACTATTGATATATGAATTCTTTTAACTCTAAACAATTTTAATATACTTAGAAATAAAATATTTTATTGTTGTTAATTGAGTTCAGTTCTATAGCTCCCACCTGGAAGAAGTTTGCGCGAGGTGCGTGCAGACTTGGCCATGCCCGCCAGCGTCAGCGACGTCGACTGTTCCCTGGGAATGCTGGACGTAATATCCGGATTAATTTCGCTTTATATATGGTCACAGTTCAAATAATCAGTTTTTGAATGACGTATTCACATCTGATTTGGTTGAAACGGCTTGATAATCTAATCATTTACGTGCATGAGCAGTTGATCAGAGCCAAAAAAGCTAATTAGCCATGTGAATCCGAGCACGCAGGCGTCGTTTTTAAGATCTAAGAAGATGCCTTTATCTCCCGTTTCTTTGTTTCTGCCTTCTCTTCGCAGCTGATTGATCAACGCTGAAACCTTTACTTTTCCAGTTCAGACATCATACTAAACGGAACTCGCACCCTTTCAGCAATGCACATTGCGTGTGGCAATATTGTACGATCAAAATACAAGACTTATTAGGGAAATGGTAGGAAAAAACAAATAATTATTTTTTTTATAAAATTAAAATAATTCTAAAATTTGATAGAGGAATCTATTGATCATGGTTTGATCCTACGCCCGTCACCAGTCAAATAGTCTAAGAAACATAACTCAAAAAACTAAAATTAGATGACTGTATTTATAAAGTGCTCGTAAAGTGTTCTTATCTCTCATAACTAAACTTTAATATAATTTTTTTTGTAAAAGTGATATTTTTAGAGCCATAATTCCTTATTTATTTATATCTAAAGCATTCATAAAACTCATAATCGCATTAGAGGTCAATCCCTAATATTCCAGATTCTATTCTCCTTTTCTAATCGGCAACCACACCGAACCACGAACCATAGAGAATCCTCGTTCGAAACGTACTCCACCTGCGCAGCCGCTCCAGCTTACCTGCGCGCGTGCTCGGCCTGCTACTGTTGCCAGGCCGCCGCTTGCCTTTGTTTGCCTGGGTCGCTTGCTGCTAGCCAACACGTGGGCAGCTGCTTCCAGCTGCAGTCCAATAACGAGAAAGCATAAATACACCTCTGCATGCTACGATACATCACCTCTTCGCCTTCTTTTTCTTTTTCAATTTCTTCACGATTTCGACGCTTGTAAATATGTGCGACTGTCCTCTCCCATCCACCACCACCATATTAGCTTATAATATTTACGTAATGTTTTAGACTTTGGTTCTAGTTATTGATTAAATTTAATTTTAACCACTTACATATAAATAGACAAATAAATATTTCTAAACATAAATATTATAATTATAAGCACTCATATCAATACCACATATATTTTCAAACTAATTTTTAAATAAATTATTTATAAAACTAATTACTTATTATAAAATATTAATCGTGATCTTATAAATGTACTTAATACTGCCAATGCCAAGTTTTAAGGTCAAGACCCGCTATACTTCTTGTGCGATATTCTGCCAAATGTGCCTACCTTGATACTGCCAATGTGAAGTTTCAAGGTCAAGACCCAGCTATACTTCTTGTGCGATATTCTGCCAAATGTGCCTGTGGGAACCCAGAAATTTTCACATGAATCTGAGAAGAAAGTCTTCAAACGAAACACGGATAGCTACTCGTTTGACAGTATTGTTGGGCTTGATGAAATTCTGAATATCTTTTTCAATCCCTGCTTTTGATACACTTCTTCCTCGGCCTGTACACGTCCACATGTCTAGTCAACCGATTGCGTTCGTATTGAATGACGCGATTGCGACTGCCCTTGGCATCATGTCAATCTCTGCTTCTTTTTAGATATTTCCTGTGCTCAGTCTGAACGGCCACCTCCCACGAGGCCGCAGATTAATTAACGCAAACAAGCAAGCTGAATTGCACCATTCGTCCATACCCACATAAAAAAAAGCCGATGCTTGTTGCGTTGAGCACCGTGCTGATCGCTTTGGCATGGCGTCCGGCGGCAGCATCGACGGCCGCTGCACATCCAGACGCCGCTTGCCAGCGCCGGTGCGGTGACGTGGACATCCCGTACCCGTTCGGCATCGGCCGCGGCTGCTACCTCTACACCGGCGAGGGCGACTTCACCTTCGGGCTCACCTGCAACCTCACCGCCGATGGCACCTACCGCCCCTTCTGCGGCGAGGCCCTCGAGGTCCTTGGCATCTCCCTCCACCGCGGGCAGGCACGCGTCCGCAACGACATCAACCCGTGGTGCTACAACGCCACGTCCCGGTCGATGGACGATCAGAGTACGTGGTGGTGGGACGTTTCCGACTCATGGTTCCATGTTTCCGACGAGGACAACCGGCTCACCGTCGTCGGCTGCAACTCGTTCGCGTACGTGACGTCGGTGAACGAGACGGAGTACATGACCGGGTGCATGGCCACCTGCCCCAGCGTGGGGCGGCTGGAGAACGGCTCGTGCTCCGGCATGGGATGCTGCCATGCGGCTATCCCGAGGGGGATCAATTCTTATTGGGTTCTGTTCGAGGAGAAGTTCAACACCTCCGGCTCGGTCGCCCGCTTCAGCCGGTGCAGTTACGCCGTCCTGCTCGAGGCCGCCTCCTTCGAGTTCAGGACGACGTACGTCACCACCGGCGACTTCATGGAGTCCACCGGCGGCAAGGTACCGCTGGTGCTCGACTGGGTGGTCGGGAAGGAGACGTGCCGGGAGGCGAGGCGGAACGCCACGGCCTACATGTGTGTCAGCCGCAACAGCGAGTGCGTCGATTCCAGAAACGGTCCGGGCTACCTCTGTAACTGCTCCGCCGGCTACGAGGGCAACCCCTACCTCCTCGACGGATGCCAAGGTGAGCTCTTCTTCCTCGTGCGGTAAACTAACTATTTCTCTTCAGAACCTCAGGGAAAGATTGTGTTGTTGATTGGTTTTCCGAAGAAGATAAAAAAGGAGTAATTTGCTTCTGCAGATATAGACGAGTGCGAGGACAGGAGATTCAAGTACCCTTGCTCTGTTCCTGGTACCTGCATTAACACTCCAGGTGGATTCAGATGTTCTTGCCCTGATAAAACAATGGGCAACGCTTATTATGGCACATGTGAGGCGAAGAAATCTCAGCTCGGAGTTCACATCGCAATTGGTACAACATCTCAATGACCTACCTGTTCACTTCTCTAGTACATTTCACTAGTGATTGTCTGCCTATCATCAATGTGTAGAACTCTGAAAATTTCTGGGTAAACATCCCCTTTACTGCAGGTGTTAGCGTTGGCTTAGCTCTACTAGTAATCATCATGTCTTGTGCTTACATGATCCAGCAAAAAAGGAGGCTAGCCACTGTAAAAAGGAGGTACTTCAACCAACATGGTGGACTTTTGCTATTCGAAGAAATGAAGTCAAATCAGGGACTATCCTTCACACTGTTTACCAAAGAAGAACTGGAAGAAGCAACAAACAAATTTGATGAGCGAAATGTGCTCGGGAAGGGAGGCAATGGCACTGTCTACAAGGGCACTCTGAAAGACGGTAGAGCGGTTGCAATCAAGAGGTGCAAGTTAATCAATGAGAGGCAGAAGAAAGAGTTTGGCAAGGAAATGTTCATTCTATCCCAGATCAATCATAGGAACATCGTTAAGCTCCATGGCTGTTGTCTTGAGGTGGAAGTTCCCATGCTCGTCTACCAGTTCATCCCAAATGGCACCTTGTACCAACTTATTCATGGCGGACGACATGGCTCGCGCATTTCATTCGCGACACGTCTGAAGATTGCGCATGAGGCTGCTGAAGCACTTGCTTACTTGCATTCATGGGCTTCACCCCCAATCATCCACGGTGATGTGAAATCGCCAAACATGCTCATCGATGAGAACTTCACCGTGAAAGTTTCAGACTTTGGTGCTTCCACACTGGCTCCAACAGATGAAGCCCAATTCGTTACATTTGTTCAAGGAACTTGCGGCTACCTTGATCCAGAGTACATGCAGACATGCAAACTGATAGATAAGAGCGACGTGTATAGCTTTGGCGTCGTTCTCCTAGAGCTGCTTACATGTCGAAAGGCACTGAACCTTCAGGCGCTTGAGGAGGAGAAGAATCTATCATCACATTTCCTACTAGCTCTGAGTGAGAACAGGCTTGAGGGGATACTGGACTCCCAGATACAAAGCGAACAGAGCATTGAGCTGATCGAGCAGGTGGCAGATCTAGCAAAGCAGTGCTTGGATATGTCTAGTGAGAAGAGACCCTCGATGCGTCGGGTTGCAGAAGAGCTTGACAGGCTAAGGAAGCTGTCTCAGCATCCTTGGGGACGGCATGAAAATGAGGAACTGGAGAAACTGCTTGCTAGAGGATCGCCGAGTACGTACTCTGAAATACAACTTACCAATGGGTATGTCAGCTTGACTGATTCAGCGTATCTAGGAATCCAATCTCCACGGTGACGCCATCTCTCATTGTCCCCATCCGAAAAAATCTCATTTTCCCAGAGCCAAACAAGATTGCTGCAACCTTTTCACACTGTTCTGCACTAATGTCTTCCAAACCATGTACTTGAGTAGCTGTGGACGCATTCTCGCTTTGTTTTGCTGACTAAACGCACGCGATCACGCATTTCCTTCTATTTACCCAATCAACGTGGGCCGTAATTTACTCTCGGCAACTCATTGGCAACATGCTATGCCCAACTTTCACAGCTCACGGCCAGCCCTACTCCAGCAAGCAGGGCCCATGAAAACCATTGGAAATTGGATCCAATATGGGCCGTAGATACCTCGCCCTAGAGAACAGTCGGGCTGTTCCTTCACCGCACGGCCCGAAGAGCCAACCCCAATTGGATATCTGCAATCCAATCCGGACCATCCATGCTGGATCGGAAGGCTTCATTGTGCCATTGCTTCGCCGCGCGGCCTATGAACTCAGGCCAACACCACGCTGCTGCGCGGTGCGCGCTTGCTGGCGGTGGACGGCGGCGACGGCTTCCTTTACCGGTCTCCGCCGCGCGCGGAGCTGCGCCTGGTATGGCCATGCCCTCGGCGCGAGACTCGCCAGCCGCCTGCCTCCATGGACTGCTGAATGCATCCGTAAATTTTAATCACGCATAGTACCGTGTCAAAGTGTGAAAGTAAAATTTTAACCAAAATCCGGAGCACGGGCTGCACGGCAGCACCAATGTCAAAGCTGTTCATCTGATTGTACAGCAAAACCGACAGATCGGACAAGGGAGGACGTCGCAGCCTACGAAACATTGCGCGGACGCTCTGACGGAGCTCCGATGCGAGCTCAAGAAACTGTCTTCGCTCGATAATATACTGAGCATTTATGCTAAATCGATTGTCGTGGCAGCACAGTTCTAATAGTTTATGATGGGGTTTGCACAACGGATAAACACATTTTACAGTGACAAGCTCTCAGTGGGGCTCAATAATCTGACGCTGATACAGTGACGTGCAGAATCAAAAAACTCCGACGATTTTGACATCCTGGTTTCCATGAACACGTGTGTTTGAGGTTTCCACTGCCTTTCTTCTCTGGTTGGTTGTATGGGAGAGAGGCCAAATAACTACAGAGTTTGTTGGACGCCTTTATTTTATATGCAGAAGTAAAGATTTCCTAGTTTTCTTTCGTGCAAATTCAGAGAACTCCAAGTTTTACGACAGTTACAGATAGGTAAGTTGTACTGGAGTATTTTCCTGTCGATAACTAGCTTAAAGTAGTGCAGCAGTTGTATGTTCTGAAACAATTCCTGATTGAACTCATGTGTAATGCATGTCATGATACTAGAGGCAGTAATGATGCTTTGTCCTGTTCAATGTGTATACCGTTTTGTGTCTGTTCCATTTCCACCCCCCAACAAACTGTCATCAAAGATAGGTCATAGCTCCAACAACCGGGTGTAAGAGCTAGTCAAACTCCAACAGTGAAGCGTGAATTTGACTTCGATTTCACGGCACTTTGTATCAGTTGTCTGAATTTTTGTTCTGCATTCGGTGCCGTCTAGCTAGTGCTGTTCGGTATGTAAACAATAATTTTCCTGGTATTAATTACTCCATACGAATAATTGAGGGCTGCTGCGTCTTGATGGGGACCGAAAGTTCGAAACCGCACCTGTCACTGACTAGCCTGATCACTAGAATTATTTCGTATTGTCGTTTAAGAATCTGTAAAACAGTGTTAGGCAGCAGCATTAGTTGTTCCTGTTTAAGAATCTTGCATGTCTCGCTTCTGTCCATACGTAAAAGGGGAAATGGGCAATAAACAATTCTTTTGAGTGAGTGAGTATCTAGCCATCTAGGTCGAGATCAATCCTTTTAAAGACCCACTCTTGTAGCTTGAGCCTTAAGATCAACGTACACATCAGGTTAGGGCCACTTTTGAAAACTTCACACCCATCGGTATCATGTTTACGCGCGGTGGCTGCGCGCGTGCAAATGGGGACATTTTGTCATTTGATCTCTTCAAAGGCAATGGTTTCACTAAATTCTAAATCTCGATTAGTTCGCATTAACAACGAGATTATCAAAGATTAACAGTCGCTCGTCCGGGACAGTTGCACCAACGAGGTAAGCTAGCTAGGCCGACCAAAAAAAAAATGCTTCTTCCACTGATCATCCTAGCCCTGTCGGCGCGTCCGCCGCCGGCGGCGGCGGCGACGGCGACGGCGATGCAGCCGAGCGAGACGTGCCTGCGGCGGTGCGGCGATATCGAGATCCCGTACCCGTTCGGCGTCGGCAGCGGGTGCCACCTCGAGACCGGGGACTGGACGTTCGTGCTGAGCTGCAACCGCAGCGCGGACGGGCGACTCCGGGTGTACAACTACGAGATCGAGGTGGTGGACATCTCGGTGCGGCTCGGGCAGCTGCGCATCTATAGCGTGATCAATCCGTGGTGCTACAACGGCAGAACGGGGGCCATGAACAGGCAGAGCAACTGGTGGTACAACATGTCCATCACCAACTTCCGCATCAACGACGCGCTGAACCGGTTCACCGTCGTCGGGTGCAACTCCCTCGCCTACATCCTCTCCCTCAACGGCACCGCCGGCGCCGACCGGTACATGACGGGGTGCATGGCCATGTGCCCCGGCGTGGGGCGGCTGGAGAACGGCTCCTGCGCCGGCGTCGGGTGCTGCCAGACGGCCATCCCGGGCGGCCTCAACGGGTATCAGGTCTCCTTCGACGAGAAGTTCAACACCTCTGCGATCGCCGGATTCAGCCGATGCAGCTACGCCGTGCTGGTCGAGGCCTCCGCGTTCGACTTCCGCGCCACGTACGTCACCACCGACGAGTTCATGGTGGCCAACGGCGGCCAGCTGCCGCTGGTGCTCGACTGGGCCATCGGGAACAAGACGTGCGAGGAGGCCAAGCGGAACGCGTCGGCCTACGCCTGCATCAGCGCCAACAGCGACTGCGTCGACTCCAAGTACGGCCGTGGCCGCGGTTACCTCTGCAACTGCTCCGCCGGCTACGACGGCAATCCCTATCTCCTCGACGGTTGCCAAGGTGAGCTCCAGATAGTTCGTTGCTCCGGCGTGCCAATGCCGTCAGCCCATGAACGTTTTGGTTCTTGCTTCTGCAGATATCAACGAATGCGACGAAAAAAGGTTCGGGTACCCATGCTCTGTTCCTGGCACATGTGTCAACACTCCCGGAGGATTCACCTGCACATGTCCTGACAAGACGACAGGCAACGCTTACAACGGCACATGCGGGGATAACAAATCCCAACTCGGATGGAAGATCGCCATTGGTAATCCACGCATATGCATCTCCAATGTTCTTAGCATTTGCCAAAAAAACGCCTAGAACATAGCACTGGCGATCTGTGTTACTGCAGGAGTCAGCACTGGAGTTGTGATACTGATAGTCACCACGTCGTGCGTGTACATAGTCCACCAGAAGAGGAGGCTGGCCAAGATCAAGAGGGAGCACTTCAGGCAGCACGGTGGCCTGCTGCTGTTCGAGGAGATGAAGTCGAGGCAGGGCCTGTCCTTCACGCTCTTCACCCGGGAGGAGCTGGAGGACGCCACCAACAGGTTCGACGAGCGCAACGTGATCGGCAAGGGCGGAAACGGTACGGTGTACAGAGGAACCATCGCCAAGGACAACGGCGCCGTGGTCGCCATCAAGCGGTGCCGGCTGGCCAGTGAGAGGCAGAAGAAGGAGTTCGGGAAGGAGATGCTGATCCTGTCCCAGATCAACCACCGGAATATCGTCAAGCTCTACGGCTGCTGCCTCGAGGTGGAGGTCCCCATGCTGGTATACAAGTACATTCCCAACGGCACCCTGTACAGGTTCATCCACGGCGGCGGCGGCGGCGCGTCGGCGCGCATCCCGTTCGCGGCGCGCGTGAGGATCGCGCACCAGACCGCCGAGGCGCTCGCGTACCTGCACTCGTGGGCGTCGCCGCCCATCATCCACGGCGACGTCAAGACGTCCAACATACTGCTCGACGAGGACTACACGGCGAAGGTGTCCGACTTCGGGGCGTCGACGCTGGCGCCGACGGACGCCGCGCAGTTCGTCACCTTCGTGCAGGGCACCTGCGGCTACCTCGACCCGGAGTACATGCGGACGTGCAGGCTCACCGACAAGAGCGACGTGTACAGCTTCGGGGTCGTGCTGCTGGAGCTCCTGACGTGCCGGAAGGCGCTCAACCTGGAGGAACTGGAGGAGGAGAAGTACCTCTCGTCGCAGTTTCTGCTGGCCGTCGGGGAGGACCGGCTCGGCGAGATCCTGGACCCTCAGATCAAGAGCGAGCAGAGCATGAAGCTGCTCGAGCAGGTCGCGGAGCTGGCGAAGCAGTGCCTGGAGATCTCCGGCGAGAAGAGGCCGTCGATGCGGGAGGTCGCGGAAGAGCTCGACAGACTGAGGAAGCTGTCGCTGCACCCATGGCAGCAGCAGAACTCCGGGGAGCTAGTGGCATTGCTCGGTGGATCTCCAAGCATTGCTGACTCTGATCAGATTGAACCTAGCACTAGTACGAGAAACATCAGTTTCAGTGACACGGCGTATATAGGGATTCGATCTCCACGCTGATGGTGTGGACAGATAGTTGGGCTCTTTTTCAGTCACTAGGCAACTTACTGTACTTAGAACGGAGATTCAATCACTTAGAACAACGCCGCACTGAATTTCTGCATGGTTGCAAGCTTTTGTAAAAGACAACTGAGGAAGTGTACTCTAAAAATGCACAAGCAAAACTTAAGTACGGGTGTTTAGAGCAAAAGAATGGTCCAATGACATACATCACCTACACGGTTACATGTAATTAAGTTCTACCAGATAAATTTACTTTTTTTCATTATAACAAAATACTTCGTTGATATCATGATTTGCAAGCCATAGATCAGTCACTTATTTTGCAAATGGTTCAAATAAGTCACATATATTGATTGAAGGGTGAAATTGAATGAAAAGCCCAAATATAATAGTGCCAATGAAAACACATATATTAAATCTTTTAAAATATACTGTATACAAATTACTCTCTTTGTTTTTTAATATTTGATATATAAATACGAAAAATATAAGTAATAACTAAAGTACATTTAACAATAAAACAAAACAAATAATAACTACTTAATCTTTTTAATAAGACAAATTTCAAAAATTGATGATATCGACATTAAAAACCAGATAAAGTACAACTATAAAGAAGCTAAAAGTTATCTTTAGAATATATTAATCTGATTCTATTTTTTAAAAACTAATTGTATAAACTATATATGGAAACAATTGCATGGGAGAAGTTGTTAGTTAAAATAATACTATATTATTTAATTGTTAAATCTTGCTTGTGTAATAATATAAACGGAGTGCAAGATTCTGAAACTTTATGAAAAATAGAAAAAGAATGTTGATTTTCTCTCCCAAAAAATAATTTTCAGAAATTTTGAAAACAAATAAAGTCTAAAAGGCTAAGATTGCCTTCGACACTTAGTACGGCTTGCTAGTGAGTGGCACGGAAATCGGTCCTTGTGATTAGCACTTAACTAATTTAGTAACTATTATAAATTTAAAAAATATTTTTTATTTTTTAAAAAGATTTTATATATAATTTTTTTCACCAAACGTATCGAAGTCCGGAAAGAGTGAGCAAAAGGGCTAGCCACTCGCTCCAACAGCCGATTAGAACGCGGCCGAATACTACACTTAACCGTGACCGGCGAGCGAAGAGAAATCAGAAATCGTACGGTGGTCGGCCTTCCTCCAAAACCCCACGAAGATAACGAATCCATCCATCCGGCCCGGCGACGCGAAGGACGGAGAACGGAGGCGCTGCGGGCGTGGAGGGCTTCCTCCAATCTGCTCGGCTTCGCGGCCTCTCGCGCCGCCCGCGCCGCCAAGGCCTCCCCAGCCGCGAGGCCCCTCCGTCTCCATGCCCGCTGCTGCTCCCCAGCCGCCGCCACCACGAAGCCGCCCCCGCCCCCGCCTCAGGCCCGCCGCCGCCGAAGCGCCTCCTCGTCCTCGTCCACCTCCGACCGCGAATCCATCCGCACCATTCGCCTCAAAAAGGTTACGTCCTCGCCAACGCTTCCCGCGGCTTGTACTTCAACTCTGTCGCGCTCGCGCGCATTCCGCTTCCCCCAATCCGTGTTCGATACGGCTATCCGTTTTCTCGGGACGACGGGATCAATCGCTTGTGTGGTTTGCTAGGTTTGGAGCTAAGAGGGAAGGACTACGAGCCGTACGCATACAAGTGGGACAGGACTCACACTACCAAGGAGCTTCAGGATGGGTATACACATCTCGAGGACGGGGAGGTCTGTGCGGACGTGGCTGTGTCGATTGCTGGGAGGATTGTCGCCCGAAGAGCATTTGGAAAGCTGGTTTTTATGACTATAAGAGACAACTCTGGGACTATTCAGGTTAGTTCTTTCAAATGAGTTAGTTGCCTGGTTTTGCCAATCGAACGTAGGGCTGTAAATCAGATACTGTTTATCCAGAATATTCTAGTACCAAGTTTTATAATTCTATTTGTGGCTCTCATTCCACTAGTGATATCTTCTGTCTAGATTGTAATAGCTTGAGGTTCTGTTTGGTATTGCAGTTGATTGTGATAATCTCATTTGGGGCAAGTTCTTTTAGATACTAAGTGACACCCGCACTTTTCTGCAGAATATATGGATGAATATATGTTGTAAAAATGATGTATGAATTTGGGTTGAAATATTATAAAAATGATGTGAGGAATGATGATTTAGCATATTCTCATATGTTGAGCTTTAGAATACAATAAATTATAGATGTAATTATTATGCTTATATGTTAAGCTTTAGATGTTTAGTGGATTGATGTGGCATGCTTGTATGTTAGGCTTTAGAATGTACTAATAATTACTATGTTTGTATTCTGAGCTTTAGGTGCTTAGTGGGTTGTAACTATATAGAAGATATATATTTTAGTGTTTGGCAAACTGCTTTTCTTTTAGTCTATGCCACGGACGATAATATTACCGTGTTCCGAAAATATGGAACAACTGGGGGATATATGGCAGTTGAATAACAACATTATTTTGTCTAACCTTAATTTGATCTATAAAACAAACTATAACACCTTTTATTTTTCCTGCAACCTAAATAAGTATAGCACAGTAGCCACAAACTGAGCATGCATGTATGGATGTGATTATGTTTTTAATTGTATGAAACAGTTTTTTGATCCGGTGAACCCTGAAACTTGACAATCACGATGGTTTGTTGTGTTATTAGTGTGAATTGATGTTCAAAATATTTGTACTTGATTTCTGTTAGTAAGTTATGTTTGTCTTCTATACTCTTGTGCAGTAAGTTATGTTTATCTCCTAGACTCTTGTGCCTGTGCTGTCTCCTAAACTCTTGTGCTGCTTAGTGTGTGTTAATTAGGTTTGAGACTTTTTAGTTTATTGTTCACACCTTAAACCCTTGAACTCCCCTGCCTATATATATTTATAACCTCCTATAATCTATAATTATCCAATATATAATATAGAGCATTTCTCATTTACATGGTATTAGAGACCGGGTTCTACCTGATTCTTCTTCCTCCGTATCTCTGGTGTGCTGCTTCTAGTGCCACCCCCTCTAGCCTGCTGCCCCTGCGCTGCCCCTCTCTTCCCTCCATGGCCAGCTCTCCACCCCTCTGCTGTTGGTGACGGCGTCGAGCGCAAGCGGCTGGAGGACGTCCGTGCCGCCGCGGCCAAGGCCCGCCGTGCCGTCCTCACGCTGGTGGAGGAGGCTGAGGCTGAGGCCGCCGCAGCGGCCATCGAGCGCGACGCTGCCGCCCTGGAGTACGCCGCTCAAGAGCGTGCTACCGCCACACCTCCCCCTGAAGACCCGCCAGAAGACGCTGACGAGGTCGTGTCTTCCCTCTCCGATGGCCCTGGTTCCGCAGTTCACGCCGCCATGGTTCTTTAGGAGGCTGTCGCGGTTCTGAATCTCCACGTCCAAGCTATGACCATTTAGAACATCTGTAGCCTTGTCCACGTCGCTCTCGACGTCAACTCCGATAGCTTTGCTCGGGGACACGAGTAATTCCTACTCACCCCAGGCAAGTATTCTCTTCAAGGCCATGTCCTTCACGACGATTGTCCCCTGAACTCGCCTGACTGGGAGTGCATGGATTGCATCATCCGTTCTTGGCTCTATGGCACCCTCTCCGACAACCTCCTCGACATTGTCAGGAGCCGCGGCGACCAAGGCGTCACTGCCCGTACCATCTGACTTGCTATCGAGAGCCAATTTCTCGGCAACCGGGAGGCGCGGGCTCTCATCCTCGATGCCAAACTCCATACACTCATCTAGGGGGACCTCTCTATCACCGACTACTGCAAGCTCCTCAAGACCACCGCTAACAATCTCGCCGATTTTGGTGAACCAGTCAGCGACCGCTCCCTCGTCCTCAATCTCATCCGAGGCTTGAACGAGCGGTTTACCTCTGTTGGCCGCCATCTCCGATGTGGTTGTGCCTTCTCTTCCTTCTTGGAGGCCTGCGATGAGCTCATCCTTGAGGAGCTTACCATGGGGCTCTCGACCCCGTCTTCCCCTACAGCTCTCGTCGCCGACCTCCATGAATTGCTAAACTTTATATTATACCCTGCAAGTATTACAAGCTGAGTTAGGCATTTTCAGGCTCAAGCTACTCAATGTAAGCCTTAATTTATTTCAATTCTATTATCAATAATTATTAATTAGTAATAAATCATATATCTTAGTGCTATTAATTCAGCATCTACTATTGTTCTTTTAGTGGCCTATGCTTTTATTTCACTTGGTGGACTTTGCTGCAGGGGAACTATCTGTTTATGTGAAAATTTTTGCAATCCTTACAAAATCCTTACTCCCACTACCTGATAAGTACCATGGCTTAACTGATGTGGACAAAAGGTATCGCCAAAATTAGACTTTATTTTGCGTTTATATTTTTTTCTTCAAGCAAAGGAACAATCGATGCAACTATAATGAGTTTGGACCTTAGAATGTTTTAGTTTGGTTGCTTCTTGTTTCATTAATCTGCTCTGGAAAGTTCTATTGTTATTCTAATAATTTTATAGCATGCTAAATATTCTGCTCTATCTGTTTTTAAAAAATTCTGCTTTATGGACTCTGGCATACCTGATGGAATATAGACGTGGCAACTCTACTACCTCCGTCTCATAATGTAAGAGATTTTGCCTTTTCTAGCTTGTTCTATAATATAAGGTATTTTGGTGTACTAGTTGTCATATCAATCAACTTCAATTCAAATTTCTTTCCATCTTATCCCCCAACTACTCACACACCCACAACCAACTCTCATTTAATAAGGTCATCGTAGTCTTTTCTCTCTATCCTTAATCTCTTCAAAAGAGGGAATAATCCCTTATATTATGGAACGGAGGTAGTACCTGAAGTTTATCAGTCATTTTTGGTCTTTGCATATTTTCACTACCAATCACACCCTGTTACCAACTATTATGGCTTATAACCATCTCAATGGTTCTCTCTATATATTTATCTATTGTGTTCATTTGGTTATTCCATGTTTTCATGATGGATGCTGTCTAAATTGAGAAAACATTTGTACTTGATTAAATCCGAATCACTTATTATGAGTATTTATTCTTCACTTTGGCAGCTATCTCTTTTTTTCTCAACCTGCTCTGTATCAGTATTAATTTCTGTGATACGTTCACTTCCATTTCAATTAGTCAACATAGTACTGAATATGATTCCTGTGAGTACAGCAGGATCAGATCTGACATGCACCATCATATGCTTGTTATGCCATGTTAATCTTACCATAACACAATTTTTTGGGAACTGTATACTGTTTAGCTATTTTATATTTATTTACCAATTCATTACCACCGAAAAAAAATGCAGGTTGGAGGGCTCGAGAAAGTTTACGAGATTGGAAGAATATTTTGGAATGAAGGCATTTCCACTCGCCATAATCCTGAATTTACCACACTTGAGGTAAAAAATTGATCTTTTTCACCAATTCATGCATATCATATGTTTGCTTCGTTCCTACCCTGTAGCTTGTAGCTTAGTTTATCTTCCATGTTCCTGTTTATTCCATTTTTCTTGCATAATGTGCTCTACTCTAAGTGAGGTCTGACCCACTGCCTTGTATTTGGAAGCTAGATGTATGAAGCCTATTCAGACTATGAAAGCATGATGAATTTGGCTGAGGAAATTGTTACTAGATGTGCAATGGCTACTCACGGCAAACTTAGGGTTGATTATCAGGTATGAGTCTTTAAGTCTACTATTGTAAGTTAGTAACTATAGTATATATATATTGCAATGCATTTTTGTCTTATTAATTTGGATCATCTGGACACATATCAGAGCAGAATCATGCCATTTCTGTTGCTTTTATTATTTTCTTTAGTACTGAATTTGTTCCAATCTCATTAACAATTATCCACACCTTGCTTCTGTACTGGTGTTTCCTGGTCTGGAAGCCATATGCAGATAGGCACTTGGGCATGCCAGAAAAGCATTTCTGATCCTAAAACAATCTGCATTGTAGATTTCTCTAGAAATTTGTACCAAAATAAAATCGTTGACATTAGAAATAATAGGTCTGATCAAAGAAATCAAAGTGCCACATCAAAAGCATTTCTTTTATTGAACATAAAAAACATTTTCTCCTTTTAGATTAGTTGAATTTCGAATGAGCTACTATCCAAGTATTCATTGTTTTCAACTGTAGAGGTGAGCTGTACATGCAACTGCAAATATATTGCTCTTCGTTTACTACACAATATACTGTAAAATACAAAATATAGTACAGCGTTTAGCCCCTGCAAGCTCAAGTATGTTGCAAAGTACATGTACTGTATGCAAATAACTTATGGTGTTTTTTATACTACAACCCACAAGTAGAGAGGTGGTTTGCTCGAGGAGGTATCTATTCATATTAAATGAAATGCACTGACAAGGAGTAAACGATAAGGTCACCCCAGCGCGAGGCCTCCAGACCTGGAGTGGCAATGGAGAACGCTACAGCAAAGATGATGGAAGGAAGAAGGGGTTGAAGACACTTCCTGCGCCCTGTCTTGTACTTACAGATGCCATTTCTTATGGTCGCAGCCAGTGCCAACAGCTGGCAATGGTGCCTCCTCACCAGTCCATGACGACGCTGTCTTCATGCTGGTTTGGTGTGCTTGTTGCTGTTTGTTTCCTGTAATCGCTACATATGTTGGTGAGGCCAGGAATGGTTGAATTTGGTGGCATTAAGGTTGCCAGGTTGTCATGGTCTGATCTAGTTGTGGCAGCAAAAAATGGTATAGGCTATGATAGCAGTACACGGTAGGGGGAGAGAGAAACGGATGGTAGTGATGCTAGCTCAGGAGATAGAAAGGGGATAAAATGAGAAGTAGAGACTAGAGAGTGGTTTGGGAGGATGAAGGCTATGCCAGGTCCATGGAACTGTTCGATTGTATTTTTCATTGAAAAACTTGACCCAAGGGGAGAGAAATCCGAAATGCATTGCATTTAAGGTCAAGAAAAGGCCCCCCTGAAAGCCAGCTCTTACCTGTACAAGGACTCTGTTGCCATAGGCCGTGTCTGAACATGTACTTTAGGGGAACATACAGCGATGGGCCCTTCTTTTTTTTTTGTGAGAACCAGGGTTTGAACCCCGGTTGTTAGGTTCACAACTGGAGGACTTACCACTGTGCTACAAGCATGTTCTCAATTTTTCATTGAATTATGTGCCATCAACGATTTTTCAGAAATTACCGAAATGGTGCATAAGATGGATTGCATGAATCCTGGAGCAAAATGGAGAATGAGGATAGTGTGCATATGATTTTTGGTCTATAGTTTACCTTTTCCCTACCTAATTTTCTGGAACACACTCACATATTAATACCTCTACACTTGTGTCTTTTCACATTGATAAACAATTGTTGTTTAATACCAAACAGGGAACTGAAATCTCCCTTGAAAGACCATGGAGGAGGGAAACCATGCATTCTCTTGTCAAAGAAGCAACTGGAATTGACTTTAATAGCTTCGGAAAAGATGTTGAATCCACCAAAAATGCTGCAAGAGGGATCAAAACAGAGAGCAGTGAGAATATCTCCTTGCAAGCCTGTTCATCTGTTGGACATGTTCTCAATGAGATACCTCAAAGCTGTTATTTTCTATGACATTATTTATTTCTCGGATGCTGCCTCAAAATTTCCTTAAGGGATAAGTCTTCCTTAAGTTTTGGACTTGAGTTCATTTTAGATATTCATCATTACAAGGGCACCTTTTATCATCACCAAACCCCAGAGGTAGGTCTGAAACAAGCATTCATAAACTGTATCAGGTGGGATCAAATGAAATATTTTTTCAAGAACCCAAACTCTGATAGTGTGTAGTATCATTAGTGTGATGCTTTTTCTGAGAATTCTGGCATTGCATGAGTGCCCGATGCTCTGGCTGGAATCTTGAAAACTGAAGGGAAGCTATATGGCACATTTTAACAAGCAAAATGTTTCTTTTAGATGCTAAGTAGGCATGATTACTTACAGTAAGCCAGCAGAACTTGCAACCATCATTTTCAGAATCTGATGTTGTAAACGGAAATTGCAAGGTTTCAAAGAATTGTGATAACTATACACCTTGGAAGTTTAACTAATATACTATTGTTGGTTTATGGATATAGATCAAGGAGTTTACTAACAAAGTTTAAGGGCTTTGAAATTTAGTGAACTTCCACATTTCAAACACAATGTCAGGCCTGTTGAAGCTGCAAAATTTCCAATTCATGTTAACAACATTCTATATGACGCGTAATATAGTGATTTTACCTGTCTGATTGAGCTAATTGTTTGCCATGAAGAGTAACAATTTTATAATTTTACATCGTATGCCAGGTCTTTGAGACTGTTGTTGAATCAAGTCTGGTACAGCCAACATTTGTTCTTGACTACCCAGTTTGAGATATCACCATTGGCCAAACCACATTGGAGGTAATTGCAAGATAATTATTAATTTGGTGATAGCCACTGATCTGAATTAGTGCTATTATGTTCATTTGCTTTGTTTTGCAATGGTACATTACATTTCTTGGCAAGATGTCTTATGTTTTTGTTACTTCAGACATATTTATGAATAGAAACTACAGTATGATATTAGTAGATTACATGCTAGTGTGCTTGTAAATATTTTTCCAATGTTGAGAATAAGTTAAAAGAATGATGCATATGAACCGAGTCTCTGAACTACATTTGTACCCGTCAGCGGTGCTCAGCTCTGGCTTTGAATTTGAAGTGAACCAATCTAAGTAAAACTATTAAATTGAATGTACAGTTTGCAGAATAGCTTAGGGGTAAACTAGTAGTTATTCAAGTACCGTTATTTAAATTTTGATTCCTTTTTAAAGGCCTCACCATTCACCAGTCAGCAAGGCCCCATTTGGGATGCAGGAAATTTTCCCTTTTCATGCAGGAATCGAGTGGTTTCCTCTGAATTTTCTGCAAAAAGTACCGTGATTATAGTGTTCCAAATGAGGCCTAATTATTTGTTACACAGGAGACACAAATATAATTTGATAGGACAGTTACAACCAAGACTTTTTTAAGTTATCATCACTTTTCCCCATTCCCATGAATGTAACAAATCTCTCTGACCTTCCATTGTCACTACCTACTGTTTTTTTTTTACTGATTCAACCTGATACCAGTGTTAAGAGTTTGTGCCAGTCAGAAACTGAAGCCAGTAGGCAACCATCAAACTAGGCACATCGCATAACTAGATGTGGTCCATCTGTTCAAACATATTCCTTACAATTGTCCATATATCAACTGCATACTTACCTTTTTGATATCATTTTTTTTATGTAAATCAAGACTCATTTGGGTGCAGTGCGCCCACTGGGTCCATCTCCATCCATGTTAGTGAAGTTGTACTGATAAAACAATCCATGCTAAAGGCGAAATGTTTATTTGGCGATGCCGTTGTTGTGATCAAAGTTCCATATATTTTCTCTGGGTGGATGCATGCATAGTTACATATTGCTGTCAAAATACTATGTTACTCAAAACAGATGACCTCAAGATTATGAATTTATTTGTATTTCTTGTTTGGTGCTCAGAGCATACTTCAGTTTCAATCACTGTGCAATTATCATAATAATTATGTTCTCTTGCTGTAGGTATGCTGGTCTTACTGAGTGATTTGAACTTTTCATATGTGGTCGTGAGATTGGTAATGCATTTTCTGAGCTCACAGACCCAATTGATCAGGTATATATTTGCCTTGTTTTCTTAATGCATGTAAACTGTCTGTTAATACAATTTCCCTGTACATTGCGCCTGCCAAAGTTGACAAATTCTGGTATTAGTAGGTGAGTACTTGAATTCGTCAGCACCAGTTAACCAGTCAGCTTTGAAAATATTGTGTGCTATAGAATGTTCGAGCTATGTGCAAACTGCGGAGCACCTTGTTATTTCCAAAATTTCTGTTCCACTTATCTCTACCACTTCTGTTTAGTAGTTTGGAAACCTTGGATTAAACTAGAAGTAGCCATCTAGTTGAAAATGCTTGATTTGCAGTCAGCAATCAATGTGTGGGCATGTATTGGTGGTATTATTACATCAATGCATCTCTTTTTGAGCTTGCACTTGGAGGGTTTATCAAACTTGAAATGCAGAAGGCCAGACCTGGTTAACACGCAGAAGGTTGGCTGATGGTGCACCACCATGGTACACCTAAAAGGGGCTTTCAAACATGCCCCCAAAGAACTCGCGTTACCAGAATATTGGGGAGGGAAAAGGGTAACTATATCCTTAGTTGGCGCGACAGGTTTATCCATGTCATTTGTACAACTAAAAACATTATGCATGAGTATTATCATGTCTTGAATCATATCTGGCTTTTACGGAGTTTAAAATGACCACTTTACTCTCTGTGTCAGAGGGATCGTTTGGAAAATCAAATTAAGCAGCACAATGCTAAGCGTGCTGCAATGAATAAGGAGGTCAAATCTACCGAGGGGAAAAACGAGGAAGATGATTTTTCGTATGAAGTTACCTTAGATGAAAACTTCCTGACTTCCCTAGAATACGGAATGCCACCTGCTTCCGGAATGGTACACCCTGTAAATAGGCCTGAAAGATCCGTATTTTCAACTTGCTATCAGTCTTGAAAGTAACAATGTCATTATTTGGTTTGTGTGGACTAATTTATATGGAACTTTTCAATTTTCAGGGCCTTGGAATCGACCGACTAGTAATGCTTTTGACCAACTCGGCTAGTATAAGGGATGTTATTACCTTTCCAGTCCTAAAGATTCAACGATAGCTCTTCTGCTCGGGTAAGAGATACATGGTTGGCAACATATTGGGCTGTGGAAGAAATGCTCTGCACCCTTGTATGCTTGTTAATCTCAAGCAGATTTTACACGCGATCATTTTTTGTTAGATTGTTTTATAGATAGCTATAGCCATTACTCGCTTTCTAAAATTTAAATGGATACAGGCTAGGGTCAATAGTCCAGCCAGATAGTCAAAACAAGCATTAATTATGATTTTTTTTGGGGTTTCCAACAACCATTTTTCATTCAGGAATACTATATAAATCTGTACTTTCCATCCACTTTCAGGCTAATGAACTCTTGTTACATTTCAGAGATATAGAGTATTTGCACATTGCACGGATTTATAAAGCATTTCCGCCTGCTGTAATATACGCCTATTTCTGAGCCGAAAACTTCAGCTGTTCTTCCCTCGGAACGACGAGTGTTATATCCTCTGCCCTCGCCGACGGCTCTGCGTGCCCTACCAAGGTAAGACGGCGGCACATGCCTTTGTACGCGGACTGTCGTCTCTCCCTTATCCTGCGTCAGTCCTGATCATATGCATATTGTACAAACCTGTTCTCACATACGCCGAAGACGCTACCAACCACAGTACTGTGGTAGTGCTGTAGCACACGCAACAACGATGTCCATCCATGGAGCCGGAGCCTGGGCTGCGCATGTTCTTTGCGTTCTTTGATTGCCGCTGCCCTGATCCCTATCCGCTGCCCTTATCCTGTCCAGTTCGTATAAAGGTCCAGTACCGGAGTACGCCATCGTCCAGTGGAGTCTGCCGCCACAAACTGCGGCGATCTGGTCCTCGCCTCGCCCCCCGAACGCTGCCTCTGGCCCCGCGCGACGCGACACGATCGATCACTCATTCATTCATGTGCATCGAACCGGCCCGGCACCGCACCGCCGATGCCGGCGCCATCGCTGCAACAGTCGCACGCAGTCACCTCGACCGCAGCCGCGGCTCAGCGAGGCGCGGCACGGCAAAAAGGACCGCAGTTGCTAGGTGACGGATCGGTGGGGGGTCCGGGGATGCTGCGTCGTGCTCGTGCACCGCTATCCTGGGCTAGTGGCTAGCGTTTAGTACGGTACTTGTGGCTTTTCGAAAAGAGGCTGTGTTCCGCAGCAAGTGTCCGCAACTTTTTTTTCTCCATGCGCACGTTTTTTATTATTAAACGGTACGTTTTTTTTAAAAAAATAACTAAAGGTGCAATAAAAATTTTATATTAATCTATTTTTAAATTTTTTATAACTAATATTTAATTAATTATGGGTAGATAAGCTAGAGCAAGTTAAGGTCTTAACATTCACTACGAACAAAGCCTTATTTATCTAAGCATCTAACTGGTCCTTGTCCAAGGGCCAGGCGTGGTATGGCGATCGAGCTCCATTAGTCTCGGGTAAGTCTGTCGTTGGGGCCTTGGGGGCGTTTGTTTGGTGCCGGGGCCCTGACCATGGACTCTAGCTTGCCGTCACTGTTGATCGACGCATGCGGAATCCCTGGTGATTGATCGTGAGAGGTGTGTCGTTGAGGGGTATCTGGATTCGCGGAGCTCCCCCGTATTGGTCCACCCTGTCATGCATGTTTGGTTCCTTTGTTTTTTTCGGACGATCAGTGCGTCGTTGATTTCAAGAACGTCGTCGGTTTCTTCTTCATACGGGAGTAGCTTGCTCTCGTGCAAACTAGGGATACCGTACGTACTACGTTAATTCCTTATTGTACTAGATCTACTTAAAGAAATCCTTTTAGGCTTCTCTACGGATTGCTAATTACTACTAGTAGGAACAGAGACTGAAACTGAAATATACCATCGCTGCAGCTTCTCTGCTTTCCCAAACATTCTCAGGTCCATGCCGAAAGGCAACAAATGTGTCGGCATGGAGTGCGTAAGCCTCAAGGGAAGAGAGGGATTAATGCTCACGTACGTTAATGATCATCCGTCAGGAAACACTACAGCTCAAGATGACTATAAGAAACTGTTGCAAAGCTGCTGCTGCAGACGTCCTTTTTCTTCTTCTGGCCGGAATAAGACCGCTTTGTGATTAATGCATATGGTTAGATTACTCCTATCCTCCGGTTGTCGCTTTTGCCTGCTCAGGGACCTCAGCAGTCAGCAACTCAGCGTTTCTTTTCGGTCATCTTGTGCACAAAATCCACACCGACCATACCTTCATCTCTTGCGTTGTCCTCGTCGATAGACGGGCAAATTTGTCTCCCTAGGCACATCCTCTGTTACATCATAATATCATACTCCCCTATAGCCTAGGCAAACGGTTTACATAAGGTCAAGATAGTTATATAAAATTTTAAAAGTAAACAGCATAAATGACTGTGTCAAATATCCCTCTACAAAACATGGTCAAATTTGTTCCACACGTGGAGAAATAAAGACAATAAATCACCATGAAAAGTAGTACAATCACAGTTGCAGATAGATTTGTTTTTTTTCTTTATGTGTAGATCAAATTTGATCTTACATTTTTTTTTGGAAAAATATGTAACACAATAACCTTGTTTTCTTTTTTCTTCAGAATTTTTTTAATTATTTAGACTGCATGCAAGAAAAGATGGCAGATGACCTTGAATGCTTTAAATCCATTTTGGACCTTTGAATGAGCTATATGTACTCGCTGTTTATATTGGAAATATTATCCAAGGAGATCCTAATTAACAATTTTAGACATTACTCCCCGTTCAAAAATAAGGCTCTCTGGCGTTTAAATTTAATTCATCCTATAATATAAAACTCACGGAGTTCAACAGGCCCAACCCCACAAGTGATGAATTTATCGTATGGGCCCCACCTTATCTGGGCTAATCAAGTGTGATCCTGCCTGTTTAATAAGGGGCTTTTTGGACCTTTTGTTTTGTGATTTAATTAGTCCTAAAATTGTCAAAAGCTCTTATATTTTATTTTAGGGTTAAGAGAGTAGTAGTTGTTTTAGTTACTTTATGAGTTGGAATAACCCTAGTGTGTCAACACTCACTTATTTGTTTCAGGCCAATCTTCATTTGTTAGTGGGATGAATTTGATAATTAAAGGAGTTTTATTGAACCAAATTAAGTAGTACAAAGCCTTGATTTCTAAAACTGCGTAGTTTCAGCTTTTGAGGGCTTATATTGCCCTTTTAAAATGTACTAGCTAGTAGTAGAGATAAAAGTTGCATATATTTGATTTCATGTATGGAGCGCACAAAATAAAGATGTGATGTTGACAGATAACAACGACGTGTAGAAAAGTTGAGAAAATGGTCATGGTATGTCTAGTTAAAATTTGTTGGGAATAATAAAGTGTGGTTAATGCCTAAACAAAATGAAAAAATATTTTAAAATATCTTCGTTACCGCGAATACTATGCATCTTACTACATGAAAAAGTGTCGATAAAATAATCATTTAAATCTTCAAAAAGAAACATAACAAACATCTACAACATGGTGGCAACAATCGCTACAGCACGGGGTCAAACTTTTTTTAAAAAAAACGATTGCTACATAGGAGTAGATCCACGTACGCGCCAGATCGAAATGGTTGTCCGTCTAAAAAAATATCGAAAGGGGTCGTCGTCTCGATCGCCAAGCTCGCTGGCAACAAACCCCACTTTCTTCTCGGAACTCTGTGCACGGACTATGCATACATCATCCTCGCAGCAGCAGGTGCAGCGAGAGGCAGCAGAGCAGAGAGAGCAGCGGCCGTGAGCCCGTAGATCGCTATAGCTAGCTACCGCATGTCGACGGTGCCAGCCAAAAGCTCGTGATATGAAACTCCAGTCGAAGTGGCAGCGTCCGGCCGCTGTTCCAACCCTTTTCCCGACCTCGCAATCTTTTGTCGGACAGACCAAGATCGCGAGCCCAAGACTGCTAACGGAGCCAGTTGTAGCTTGCTCCCTGGAAACGCTGCCACGGCCTGAGTCAATGCCCGTACACCGCCATATTTTAAAACCTGCTTCTCATTTACCTCCCCCTCGCCATGTTTATTGTTTAAAAAAAATTAAGTTTTTAAAAAAATTATTTTCACATCTTATTGATTAAATTTTAAATTAATTAGATTTCGCTTCCAAACTACGGATTTATTAAAAAATGTTATGATTTTCGTGTATTAAAATCAGTGCCTAAAAAGCTTATATTATGATATAAATTTTAAGTTTTAGAGAGATGACTCCGAAGTGATTGCATATATAGAAACAGATGGCATATAAACTTTTTCTTTACTTGTATTTTAGTTCTTATTTTTCTCTTTTTAATAATAAAAATATTTTACATATCTGGTAGACATATAAACAATGTGTTTTTATTCAGATAAAAAGAGAAAAGGTGGTGGGAAAAAAAGATCAGCTGAGAACTAAAAAGAATCACAAAGATACTAGCCAGTAAGCATATACATATATTACATCACCCGTGTAAAATAGAAGTCTCTTGATTCAACAAGTGCAGCACCACTACGTGTACCCTGCTCCTCTTATGACATCATGACAATGCATTTAAGACATAAAGATAATATATATGAGATTATATTTTTTAATATGAAAAGCTTTATTATTTTGGTAACGGCAAATACACTAGCCTAAAATAAAACTATGTTTTTCAATGTAGCCAGCAGCCTAGGCACTCCCCGATCCAATTACCACAAATATTTTGGTGTTTTAGGGAGAGGATACTGAAAGCAAAGAAAACACACTGATAAGCTAAAATGAGCAATATGGCAATAAAAGAATATGTGTTGAATTGTTTATTGCAACATTGAAAAACTTACTTTTAGTAAAGTTAACTTTTCTGATTGTATATTTATATTATTTTCAAAATTATAATTATATTAAACTATTTTTACAATAATCTAATAGTAATGTTATTTTTACATATCAAATCTTAATAATCCTATTTGCATATATTAGTGATTTTAAAGTTTAGATTTTGTTTATTCTAAAAAACAGTACATCGGAGTTCTAACCAAAAGTGATAACACACGAAAAAAAACTAGAAATACACTGATCTTATCTGTAATAACACTTCTGCTCCAACGGCTCCAAATATGCTCTCGGGTCTAACACATTAATTTATTTCTTCTATTAATTATATAGGTTATGGGATCCTCTTGCGTGCTTCAATGGGCTTTTCCTCTTGAAGAACAATTTGTTTATGACTCGTATTCTAATATCGCAACTTTAATTTGGTGAAATCAGCGGCAAGAATCATTTGCTTGCAACAACGTCATGAACAGATGTGGGGTTAAATCAACCGTTTCAATTTCGTCCTAAAAAAAATCGGTCAAGTGGCACGTGGGGTGGCCCAACGATTGCGCCCAGGCTCTTGGCACCAATAATTAAGTTTGTTTTTCGTGCTCAAGTTGCTATATCTCCCCAAGTGATTGGACTGCACACTGATCGCATCCTTTCTCTTGTTTAATGCGACCGTTAGCACTTAGCTGGCCCTAGCAAGATTCCTAGTAGTACACGAGCTAATGGGTTAACTATACGGTGAAAATTCGATTGGACTGTCTATATATGTGAAAATCATGGAACATTTGCATGCATATTATATGTATTCTACTATATATTGGACTATACACACTTGCATGAGCGTAAGCTAGACACACATCTGTCGTTGATGCGGAAAGTATTTAGTTCTAAAAAAATATATATGCAGCAAGTGTCTATGAAAGGAAGAAAACCTATTTCGAAAAATAGCACAATTTTATAATTTGAGCTACTCGATCAACCGTTAACATGACAACTCAATGCCGAGTAAAGTTGGATGACCAGGTCGAGAGGGGGACCTGAATTCTCTGCGTTACAAGAGAGGCATCACGACTATTTTTGAGACTGACCTGTTACCTTACAGTATGGAAAAGTAACACCTAAATATGGTCATTTGTGACGCGTTTGTAGTACGCTCGTGGAAAATTCGTGCAATTTTAATGCACATCAAGTCATCAACAATATACTATATTTTAATATACTAATAGAAAATTCGTGTGGTTTTAGTGTACATTAATCAATGTATCTTTTAATTTTGTGTTTATAAGAATGGTTGTTAGTGTCGATCAAGTAGGGGGACTCCGGCGACCATTTTTGAACGCCGGAGCCTGAGTGCGGTTGCCTGAACCAGACTACTTCTCAGGGTGGTTGCAACCAAACACCACCCCGGCAGCCCTCAGGGAGTGGTCAGGCCAGGAAGAATTGGCTCAGGGGCAGGAACCAAACAGCCCCAATTGATCCCCGATCGAGTCCCGAGCATATAGAATCGTGTTGGGATCTGATAATGATGCACCACACATTGACACAAGACTGTCCCTGTTGACATAGCTAGTAAGGCAGTACACTCCAATAAATGATGCAAGGACTGTACCAGTGATACTACTTCACTGCAGAAGTAATCTCCAAAGATAACTACTCATCTCTCTAAAATATAATGCAGTATATTATTACATATGTTATATTTGAAGGTGGATGAGGAGTAGCATTTAATGCTTGCCCATCCTTCATTAAGTAAATTGCCTCATTTTCTTTAATTTCTCTGTTTTCAGTAGCAAGAATTTTTCAGCGGTTAATATCTGATTCTGAAAATAACTCCATTAATTGTGCTATCATATCACCTGTGCGCATCATCAATACAGGTCACATGCACAATCAAGGTGTTTGTTAATGTTATCCCTCGTGTGCTTACAGCCGGGCCTGTAGATGAACACAACACAACAACAAACAAAAATAAGATTTATCCGCTGTGAAAAATAGTTTTTATATGAGCAGTAAATTGAGCATGCGACTATATATGCTCCCTTAATTAATTTTGGCCTTTATTAATACTCATTTTAGCTAGGCACCCTGAATCTCTGATGTTCAAAGCATGAGTATATAGCAGATGTCGTCTTGTTTCAGTAATCATGATCTCCCATGAATGCAAGCTCTTTCTTCTTCTTCACCGACCAACCTATAGTACGCCGGTGCAAGCGACAAGAGTTGCCACTACAATTATTGAGAGGTTCATTAGATCTGGAAAAAAGAATTTGGACCATTCTAACAACAACGTTGGGCATCTGATTTCAGGGAGTTAAATCAATGCTAGCTTTTGGTGCTGTCTTTCAGAGCCTGCAGCGTGCGTTGCATGCATATATACATGCAGTACAATTTTCCTTTGGTCCATCTCTCCACTCGTTGCAGCTTCTCCATGATAAATTGATGCGAGCTTAATTAGCTCGATGCCAGATCCCACGGCAACATCAGGTGAATATGTGATGAACTTGCGCCTTCTCTCTTCCAAATTTTGATTGACGGGTGTTCATGAACCAAAATAATGCTCATAGTACGTCGTAGGGCCCAATGAACTTGATGCTTTGTAAATCGCATCAAATCCCTGCCTGTCACTTTTGGACTTTGAACAAACCGATCTAGAAATAATGCCATCTGATATTCAGCATATATTTACTGTTGATAACTCCATCAGATATCTTCTCAGGTAGATAACGGTGTTCGTCGTAAATTGCGTGCTTAGTATGGTTAAAAAATTTTCTTATATAATAGCATATATATTTTCACATTTGATAGTTAAAAATATTGAAATGACAACATAATTTAAACTATATACTAACAATATGTTATATTCTATTAATATGGTAATTCTTTCATATTCTATTAATAAAAAAATAAATTAATAATGTGTAAAATTTATGGTATATTTGTTTCGCTTCGTCTGTCCATCTCTATTTTTGATTATTACTAGCATATTTTTATTATCTCTAGTAATATTTTTCTACCTACTAAAGATAGCATATTATATTATATATTCATAATAGTGTATAAAAAATGTCCATCATCATCAAAACTTCTTTATTACTAATTTTGTTATATTTTATTGAGTAAATTTTGCAAAACTACATATACTTTAAATAAACTATTATGAATAATGTTTTATTGGGCAATCAAATTATTTTCTTGTTTTATGAATAATGTGTGAATTCTAAGAATTTTCAATTAACGTGAAAATCTCTAGCTATTTTCACCGTGAAAGATTAATGTGGGGCTTGTGGAAGAGCCTCCAATTAATATAAGCAAAGGTATGGACTATTCTCTTAATATTATTTATTTTTAATCTAGATTTAAAATATTCTCAGTTATACTCCTACATAATATCTTTTCTGAATAATATTAATTTTAACTCAAATTATTTCTAATTTTTATTTCTACATAGACCCTTTCAATTTTATTTATTTTAAACCAAATTTAAAATATTTCTAAATTTTACTCCTGTATGAACTCTAAATTTTATTTTTTAATCCGAATTTTAGTTATTTCTAAATTTTATTTCTACGTGAACTCTCTTAATATTATTTATTTTTAATAATCTAAATTTTAGATGTTTCTAAATTATATTTATAGGTATTAATTATTTCTTAATTTTAATCCAAATTTTAGTTTTTACTAAATTGTGTTTCTACCTGTACTCTTCTTCTAATTGCTTATTCCAAATTTTAGCTATTTTAAATTGTATATCAAGTTGAACTTTTTTTTGTTTTTTCGATTTATGTGGGAATTTCTCGTAAGAAAGTATGTGGTGGATCATTTTTCTATTATTAGATTATACGGCTTCCAAGTCCCAAAATCCTAAATTGTCTTTAATACATGGAAACTATTAAGATTTAATTTATGAAATTGACATTTAGATTTGTCATGTCGTAATTATGTTTGTAATAATTTTATGAATGTACTATTAGAAAAGTAATGATCAAAACATGTGTAGCAGTTATTAAAGATTGTATCGATTCCTAAATACCACTAAAAAGAATATTGAGTAGTTTATTTTTTATAAAAAAAATTGCAATTATTAATCATATTTTGATATTTTGTTATTAAGTATATTTCAAAATTTTGCATATATGCAAAATACTGTGTAATATAAGCAAGCACGAAATACACATGTTACGGACTAGTAACAGTAATATTCCTTGACGATCAACTTTCTTTTAGGGTAAAGGAGACTTCGTGCGCGCACACACCTCATATGACAAAAGTACATCGAATTCAACGACGTGTTTGGCTTGCATGCACCATACAACAACTATCTACTCCTCCGTTCACAAATTGCACAAAATGACGTCTTTAGGTCGTTTAGCTAGCCCAGTTTAAAGTTAAGGTGAAATTACTTTGATATTTATGCTTTAATTAATTGAAAAATATAATATCTAGCTATGTGAGCAATAAATGCAGTGCTTGTATGGATGGGAAACGTAGTTACTATCTCCATACCAAAACACTATGCAACCTATAGCATTTAATTTTGTTTTAGACTATAGCACCTTATCTACCTACTTTCTAATCTCATCAACCAATCACAATATCCTCTTTTAATTATTTCTATATGCCTACTCTTTTTAACCAATCAAAACATTCCTATTTAATTTTTAACCTTTTTCCTAATTACCGAGCAAAACTATATAATTCTTTATATTTTGAACAGAGCTAGTAGTCCAAAATATCTTATATTTACGGATAAAAATCCAACACCAAAATACCTTATAGTAGACGAGAGAATACATACTCTGGTTTACTTTTTACTATCTCCATCATTATTAGATATAATCATTTCTAACTTCGTTAGTAAATATTAAGCTAAAGGGGAAAGATTTCATTTCATTTATCTCATTGTTCAAATTTTGAATTACTCAGATTTTCCTTCGAAGCATTGAATTGGTGAAAACGCTTGAATTTCTGCATTGGAATCAGTGTCTAAAAATTATATAAAATTTGAATAATAGAAATACTTGTATTTAGAAATGGCGGGAGTATATATAGTATGTACTCATATGGAAAAAACAAATAAATACAGATAAAAAGTGAAATAAGGAAAAGAACAGAAAGCCTTGGCATGTAGAACAAAGCCTGTTGTCAGATGAGGTGTGCGCACACAGTCTCCTTGTACAGCAATCACGACAGACCCAGCCGGCCGGCCAGTACATACCAGTCCCACTACAGCATGCAGCGTCCTGGGGCTGGTCAAATGGAATCTGTACTGTGAATTGCATCGAATTGACCAAGAAAAGCTGCAGCGCTACTAGCTTACTGTACGGTAATTAGTAGGACTACCTTTTGCCTTCATACAAACCGGAGATCATATACATTAATTCCTCATATTTGAGAGTATTCGAAGCGTACTCCAGGACTGACTTGTTCTATTCGCGTTCGTTTGAACGAAGAGGAAAAGTTTCTCTTTTTGGCACATGTTTTTTAAAAATATTAAACGATATTTTAAAAAAATTAATGGAGAAAATATTTTAAAAATTATATTAATTTGTTTTTAAATGTAAAATAATTAATACTTAATTAATAATATATTATTTCGTATTTGGTATATTCTCTTTCTTTTTTTCCTTTCTTTCGAAAGCAGTCTAATACTCCTTCCATTTAAAAAAGGCAGTTTATTAGTGTTCAAACTTTATTTTAAAATAAACCAACTCTTATCTTTTTATCCATAAATAAAGAAAATCTATCCATTTCATACCCTTATCTACTCTCTCATAAATTCTAACTTTTTATTAATAATGGACGTCTTAGTATTTTTCTTGTACTATTGTTGACTTGATGCTAGGAATATTTTTTTGGGACGTAGGAATACTATTGATTCAAGAGATAAACCGGTAGGGACACTCTTTTTTTTTCTAAAAAAAACACTATTTATCGTTGTCACAGCTGGAATAGTTCGAGGGAGAGTGTTGACAGCAACCACTGCCAGTTCTCCTCTTTCAGTCATCGTTGTGTTGTTGTCTTGAGGCCATTGCTTGGCATCGTCTTCCTCGTTGTTATGTCTGCGTTGCACTGTCGCTGGATCTGGTTATAGATTTAAGCGTGAAGCGGCAAGATCCGGCACCCCTCGTGCTTGAAGCGGCCATGAGGTTTGAGAAGGTTTGGATCTGTCATCCCTAAGATTTAAGAGGGTCGCTGCAACAGAGGAATTGGGAAAAATAAAGGGTGACATGAGTAGAGATGTGGGAGGATCAGAGCACCCTCCACTCCATCGCGATACCGGGTTTAAGAACGATATCATCGTGGTTAGGAACTTAGGATATACAAAGAGAAGGCCGGCGTGCGCTTATTATGTGGTTCAAGAACGGTAGCACCGTGATTAGAAACTCAGGATATATATAGAATTAACATGAAAATCAACACATAAATTTTGTTTCAGACTATGGCAACCACCAATACAGTAGCCTCACATATCTAACCAGGGTATATGCATTGTATCACATCCCCTGCTATTGAATCCGACCACCTTGACCTTACCCTCTATTGTCTTAATAGTATCACTAACGACATTTAAAGTATAGAGGACGGTTATAAGTAAAATAGACCTTTGTGAGAGAGGAGAAGGGCGCGAGAGAGAGCTCGATGAGTAGCCCATGACTTCAAAGGTCTGATGTGAGCTTGTGCGGCACTAAATAATCAGTTTGGCCCCATATTACTACCAGTACATTTGTATCAGTTTGTAGTAGTGATATTTAAATATCATTACTGGTTTTTAAAAAAACAATAATATATTATTATTGTTGGTTTTTATTGTAAACTAGCAATTATATTTTCTTAAGTGCCGATTCCGCGTGAACCAGTGATTATAGGGGTTTGGATATTTGGTTATGTACTATTCATCGGGTCTACCACTGTTGTAGAGTAATAAAAGTATCAATCGTCTGATGTGGTATATGTTGGTGGCAAATGAATGTTTACGCTACCCATCCCAATAACGGTGACATCGCTTCTGGCCCCACGTGCATTATGACGGACAATGTGCCGTCTTTGATCTTTGGAAGAGACTAAAAGCTAGATCGATATATTAAAAAAAAAGTTGTTAGAACAGAAAGAGGACTTTTCAAATAAAAATTTAGTAGCTAATTTTCCTGATCCACCCAATCATTGTACCATAAACTCTAACAAGTCCTGTGTGTCAGCCGGTTTTAGTTTCAACCATACATATGTGTGGTACCAAAATAGAAAATTCTAGTTAACCTTTTTTAGCAATGTAAATGTAATAGATGTGACATAACAATAGATCCAACGTCATTCAATAAGTTCGACATGATAAATAAAACATGATAACTAAAGCAATATATGTTTTTTTGTCTTTTTATGTAAAAAAAATATAAAAACCAATGATTATCTATCTTACAAGATGGATCTTAGATTTATTTAATTGGCATTCTATCGAATTAATAGTACCAAATAAATGAAATTATCGGGGTTTCAAAATTATTTTGTTCTTTGTTGCCAATTTGCACCATTTTGTCACTAAATAATTAATCGTAGATGAAATAATATTGTGAAATTAGTTGAGTCTAGAAGAAAAACTTCAATAACATTAAGAAGATTTCAACTTTCAAAATCTATATCTCGTTCTCTCTCCCCATCTCTTCCTACACTTCATAGAGAATCTACATATACTGATAACTTAAAAAAAGAAAAGAAATTGTATTATCTGTTACTTATACCATATGTTGTCGTGAATTTAAACCTTCCTTTACATATGTAAAACACTAAATTAAATATATGGTTATAATAGAAAAAAAATCCAAAATATCCCCCTTGACTATCGTGGTCAACCGAATTACCCCTGAACTAAAATAATAGATATTTTATACACTTGATTCATACCGGACAAATAACCTCCTCAGAATTGTTATGAATGGTTTTGATCTAAGCTTACACACGGGTGCCAACTTAACAATCCAATCAGTAAAGAACATATAAAAAATATATAGCCCTACTTGTCATTAAAAAAAAAGATAACTTGAGGGAGAGACGATAAGTGGGTCATATGTTTTTTCTATTTTATTTGCTGACTGCGTTGGTGTTACATGGGTAAACTCAGATTAAACTATCAAAACAATGTTTAGGGTTATTTGTCTATTAAAAATGTAAAATATCTATTATTTCAGTTTAGGGGTAATTGTGTAAAATATATGTTATATCAGTTTAGGAGTAGTTCGGTCAATCACAATAGCTCAGAGTTAATTCTGACTTTTTTTGTTATTATAAATTGAGAAAAACATCAGCCAATATAATACCTAAAAAGTCCCTAAAAGAATGTCTTTAATTTTATGTATAAACCTGAACAGTGGGAGGGAGGGAGGAGTATATATCACTCTTTCGTATCTCTTGAACCACTTAAGTAGTAGTAGTATTCTGACAACAATATCGAGACAAGGAGGAACACCAAGCCTTACGTACGTGTGTTACTCAACACGAAATTAGTTGGGCGCTCAATGTCACTGTCTAGCTCTAGCTAGCAACGACCCAAATCAACATCACAGAATTGATAACGCTCGCCCAAGTGGCCATTATCCCATGGATCTTTCATCTATTTTGCTACGAATAACATCGGGAATTAATCTAAAATCCTTCCGGTTGATGCGTGTGGCGATTGGGCGAGTCGACGAGCCGCACATCCGTCGGTTTTATGCAGGAACAATTTCTTAGGTAGGGTGTGAGAGTTATGATAAACTTTTCGACTTGGAAGCTTTTTTATATAACGATATGTTTCGTATAAATTTTTTTATATGAATTTTATTTAAAAAATAAAATAAATCTATTTTTAAAATTTATTATAGTACTTAGCAAGTCATAACCAAATGCTCGTCTGTCTGGCGTATAGCCAAGAATCAAACGCGAAATTCTCGGTGGAACGAAGCCTAATTCGCATGCATGTGTGTCGCGCGCCGCTCCTGGACAAGCAGGGCAGCCACTGCCATCCATTACGTGCTCCGAGGGGTTGTCGTCTCCGCGCGGTGGCGGGACCGGATCGTCGCCGGTCGTACGGACTGCGCGTGGCCCCACCCTCTTTACGAGTCGGCCGTTGGATGCTGGACGCCCCAGACGTGTCCTCTCTGCGCCTCGCATGATGATGTGGGTGGCTGGCCGGGGGGTCCTCTTGGACTCTTCCTCCGGCGCGGCGACGGCGTCCGTTCCTGATCCGGTGGCCGGCGATCGATCGAGCAAGCGCCACTGGGAGCTATACAAATGGGGGACCGGCGAGCGCGGAGGATCGAACTGAGCCTCGCCGCACGCCATTGGCGAACCGCGCCTCGCTTTCTCCACCCCCACCAGGACGACGAGGACGAGAAAAATTGTAGCATATTTTTTCTTTACCTTTAGTCATGTCACCTCTCACTTCACACTCACAGTGTCCCGTTCCTCCCTTTCACCTAAAAGCCCTAACAGTAGCACACCCTCTCACCATCTCTCAGTACAGCTGCAGCTGCTCCTACTGCCGCTGCTCGCTACTATACCACCTCTGTTCCATCTCTCAGTAGCTTCAGGGATCTCTCCTTTTTAGTCCAAACAATCCATCCACCACTCCCTGCGCCTCCCTCTAAAAATAGTAACAGTACGCGCCAAATGCAATTCCCCCCTCTCCCCTCATACTCCTAGCTGGGAGTAGCACAGGAAGCAGCAGCAGCCGGAGAGGATTCATGGACCTATGAGGGGAGAAGAAGCAACAGCAGCAGCTTGTACCACCGCGAGCAAGGTGAGTGGCAAAAAAAAAGATCTCTCTTTTCCCTTTGCTTATCTCCATATCTCACTCTTGCTCGTTCAGATTCTTGAGCCAGCTGCTCAATTTCGGGTGCTGCCGGTATCTTATTCTTCTCCGCCGCTCTGACACAGCTGCCGCCGAGAGAGGAGGAGATCAGCCGCCGCCGCAAAAAGGTATAATAAGCTAGCATGCTGGTGCCTCCGGCCGATACCCATCGATCCCTCCCCACATGTGCGTCGCAGAAATGTATTCTTTCCTGTGGAAAGCAAGATAAATACATCTATCCCTTTCGCGTGCACACGCGCCGCATACACGACCATCGGAGTAGAGCAGAGCACCAACCCCCAACGAGATCTCTCGATCTCTCGCCGGTGCCCCAGATATATGCATGGAATCATCAGATTCATCATTCGATCGTATTGAAAAGGTAGAGGATTGCATCAGTGTGTTTTCTTGGGTGGTGATGGCAGATTATTGATGGAGCTGTCGCCGAACCACGAGAGCAGCCCACCGACTGCGGGAGGGGGCGGTGACGGCGCCGGCGGATCGAGCAGCGCGGGCGCGTCGTCGTCGGCGGGGGGCGGCGGCACGCCGCAAACGCCGAGCCGATACGAGGCGCAGAAGCGACGGGACTGGAACACGTTCGGGCAGTACCTGCGGAACCACCGGCCGCCGCTGGGCCTGGCGCAATGCAGCGGCGCGCACGTGCTGGAGTTCCTCCGGTATCTGGACCAGTTCGGCAAGACCAAGGTGCACACGGCGGCGTGCCCCTTCTTCGGCCACCCGAACCCGCCGGCGCCATGCCCCTGCCCACTCCGCCAGGCGTGGGGCAGCCTCGACGCGCTGGTCGGCCGCCTACGCGCGGCGTTCGAGGAGAACGGCGGCCGCCCGGAGTCGAACCCGTTCGCGGCCCGCGCGGTGAGGCTCTACCTCCGCGAGGTCCGCGAGCATCAGGCTCGCGCGCGGGGCGTCAGTTACGACAAGAAGAAGCGCAAGAAGCCGCAGCCCGCCGACACCAGCGGCGGCGGCGGCCACCCGCACCCGCCGCAGCCTCCGCCGCCGCCTTCCGCCGGCGCGGCCTGCTGATGACGAGCGACTAGTACGTACGTGCGCACGCACCCATTTGCCATTTGGTACGCCGGATTGAGCATATTTTATGTAGGTTTCGATTAATTGCTTGTGCATGCATGCATGGTTTTTATCAATTCTACGCGACCGCTAGCTCTACCCAGACTGATCATCTATCTGTTGATCGATGCTACATTTGTTGTTCGCTTCTACTTTGATCTACTACTAGCAGCTTCTTCCTCCCGCTTAATTTTTCTTGTCAAAATTTGCTCGTCGAAGCAAGTGAATGCGCCCTTACTTTTCACTGCCATGATGATGGGGAGTTGTAGTATATGTCCCTCAAAGTCTAGAGAGAGGACAAGACGAGAGAGAAATTCAGAGTGGCCAGTGACCAGTCTTCGCACTCCATCCTTAACTCTCTAGAGAGATAGGCCAAAGGATGTATCTGGCAAAACAATCAGTCTCTGTCCATAGTCAGCTGTACTAGTTTCGTGCCAGATCTCGCGCTGGCTTAGCTAGCTGCATGAACCTCGTGTGCGAATTGCTGTCGAGTCCAATCCAGAGATACTCCATTTTTCTTTTCACGCATCAAGTCCAGAGTCCTCTCAGTGTTTCTTGTTCAGATTCCTGTGCCGCTTTCTTTTTCTGGAGCTCCCGCCGCGCCCGCGCGCGCGCGCCTGCACCGCCGGGCGAGCGCACCCGCACGGAGGGCACTGTCTCGGCGCACGGAACGGAGGCTAGGACGACGGCTACTGTTGCTCATCCTCAGTCTCCCCTATGAACAGTGTACGCTGGCTACTGTTCTTCGCTGCCGCGTGCTGGCTACCGGTTCGCTGGCCGTCTATATGCCACGGACTCGAGATTCAGAGGGTCAAATTACCGAATAGTTTTACCTCTCTAGCTCTGTCCTTTCACCGCTACTCGTGGTACTACTTGATCAGTAGCAATGTCTAACATGGGGGATGAAGCCAAATGAGGGGATGGTGCATGTTTAGTGAACTGTACATATCAACTGTTCAGCTAGGTGTGTTTTTCCCCAATTGAATTGATTCTTTTGATTCGAACTGTCATTTTCTTTTTGGATTAATTTCATCTGTGGCTTTGTGTCCAGCTCCTGATGATTTCATGCGTGAAACTTTGACATGCATCCACATACGTATGGATAGTGCGTCTAAGGTGCATAAAGGATATAGCTAGCTCTATATAGGCAAACTAAACCAGCAAAGCATCTATCTAAGTGATGATATTTTATAAGTCTAATTAGACCAATGATTACATATCTGAGTTGGCAGGACATTTCTTAGCAGAGAAATTACGTGTTGGTAACCATAGAGATGCAATATAGCATGATCGTGCACGAGTACTTCATATTGCAGTCCAATATGATCTGCAGCTGTAACTATAGACTGAAAGATCATATGATGAACATCAGAGCATCAATAATTAACAGTGCCAGTCATTGTGGACAATGTAGGTACTACACCTAGCTACTTGGTTTGCAAATTCTATTACAATTAACTTTTGCATAGACATGCATCAAGAGAAATGACTTGAATCCTTGAATATATAGATGGACATATGTGTCATGCAAATGCCATGGCTGCATATATCAACAGTCAAATTTGTATGGAATCATTAATAACTAAAAGTGGGTAAATCGATAAACACTGGTTCATTTACATGATATAATTTTGGCCAACATCCCTAATTAATTGTAAGATAAATGATGTAGAGCACTTTAAAAATATATTTAATATAAATTCTTCATAATATGCACAGACAGGATGCATATATATCTTCCTCCCTTTTTTTTCATCCTATCCACACCAGAACGTGAAAACAAGTCAGATGATTCCCATTTTCGTGTAACTGATCTATGGAGCTATTAACTACTTCAAAGGCTAATTAAATTATAATTATACGATATAAACGTTCAACGTAGTGTAGTGTGTTACCAATTGTTCATCATGATACCATCAACCTTGTGCTAACTTAATTTTATGTACTCAAATCATGCTAACTTAATTTTATGTACTCAATCATTCTTAGCGGAACAATTTGATCTAATTAACGCAGAGCTTTTGCACCTTTATTTATTATTAATACTTAGAATTCTTACTTACAAAACATTAGTCATATATGGTGGTTATGTAAAAAAACAAGTTGTAAAGGTCATATTTTTCTGAAAAATGTAATGCTTAGCAAATAATGTTTGAAGGCAACATGTTATACATTTTGATTATCTTGTGGGGCTGCCTTTTAGGGTATAGTTGTTTTTTTAAGGACAGGTTACATAAATTCAATAAGATAATGCAGTTAGAAAGAATCATACAATGAATTCCTCATGTTATTACCAGATGATTTAGAGCACGATCAGGAGGAAGGGTTGGCAACCCTTCTCTCCTGACACGCAAAGTGGAGAGATGAACTAATACATGATTAATTAATTACTAACTAAAAACTTAAAAATAAATTAATAAGATTTTTCAAAGCAACTTTTATATAGAAATATTTTTATAAAAACATATATTGTTTGATGGTTTGAAAAGCATGCTTACAAAAAAAATAAGAAGAGATAAGTTGATAATCTGAGCTAACCAACATGGCCTTAGAACATGTTACTTTGCAATGGTAGGTAGTTTGCAACTTTGGTTTTTATGTTTGTGCTGCATTGTTATTGTATTTATTGTGTGTTCATATCATTGTAGTTTCAGTCAAGGTGGCGACTTGTTCAATTGCTATAATATAGGTAATACATGCAATTGAATTATGATTTATAATAAGGCCGAAATGAGAGTGGTAAATGCAGCACGAAATTTTGTGATATATGGAGACAAGCTCATCACTTAAAGTAAGGAGAAAAAAAACTCTTTCTCGTCCCTCAACTCCCTCAGTTTGATTTTTTACCTACAACTATAAACCATAATTAAATCCGCCAACTCTCAAAATGAGATAAATTCGTGCCTCCACCTACTTTTCTTTGATCGTTTTTAGACTAGAGGGGAAAAGCTTTATCCTTTTTTTAAATTGAGGGAGACATTAAATTAATTAAGTTGAGAATTCAGGAGCGAGAAATAAAATTGTCTTAAAGTAATGAAGGGTCTGGTGAAGATTAACCATAAATGTATCTGAATAGTTCACTAGGAAATGATTTATTACTATTGCCCTGATAAAAAAATACTCCATCCATCCTAAAACATATATAAGAACTAGGATGAATGGCAAAGACTATGATATACCTTGTTAATATGATATAGCTCATTAAATGAGATATGGTCGAACACACAGTGGAAGGTTGGGGTAAGATTTGTTGCAAAATTAAATAAGGTGTGGTTGGTGGGGAAAATAGCTAGAAATAGCTATATTTGGTATAAATTTTGAGCACTAGTATTCTAGCACGGAGGGAGTACTTCTCATTTGGACATCCAATGGTCTTCCAAATATAACTTTCAGCATTAATTTCTATTATTGTGATATATCTATAAGGCACAGCAAGATTATAATACTGCAAAGATACATTCTGGAAAAAAATTATACATATGCTTATTAGCTACATATTTAAAAGATTTTGATACTGATTTTTTTCCAAATTTTAAGTTAAGTAATGTTTCTCATCGTAATATAGTAATTAATGGGCATCACAATTTACAACTAATTGTTAATTATTCTACCCAAGCGTTAGAAATACTAATGCTATATTGGTGCGTTTCAGTGCGATCTGGAGGAATACGGAATAATGGTTTTTATAGGGTATAGTTTTCTCTATCTTTTTGGGTGGGTTAATTTTTACATGGGAATAATTATCGTGCAGGATTTTCTCGTGCTGCGCATGGTAGGGTGGGAGGAGGACGAATGCATCTCTAAAGTAGTAGATATGTGTGCTAGCTTTATATTTGTCCTGTCCCAAATCAATAGAATTGTTCGTTTGCTTCACAATAATATTTTTTTAGAGTAGTTGACCATTATCCTCGAGTAGTTGTACTTGTCTGTAAGATTCAGTAACTTGCATACGTGGGTACTTATTTTGTGGCCCTTTATTTATATTACTAGATCAAAAATTCTCTGTAAAAATCTTAATCAGAACGATTATCGATCGTAATATATCGTAGCTTGATCTGACCCCTGAGTACAGTTGTTTTCTGAACTTTGCTCTTCTTGTTGCGTGTGTTCTGCACGCTTGGAAAAATATATATTGCAGCATGCAGGACTAAGGAAATATATGTGTCTCCTTTGGTTTTTTATAGCTAGCTAGACAATGAATGCACATCACTTTTCAACCATCAAATTAAATCTCAGCTCGACCTCAAATCTTGAGCTAATTAATACATGTTCAGTCTCATAACAGAACAATTTTTCAGCTCATCGCGATGTGTGAATTCATGTATGTTTGTGAGAATTTATGTTTCAGTAAGCATCATAACAGTTAAAAATTAAAACCTTGTTGCAGAATATGGTTACATTTACTGTCTTGTTATTGTCTACTCGATCAACCTAATCTTCAGAGCTCTGATAGATATTTAAGTCTCTTGAGCAGTCAGGGTTATACGTAGTGTGTACCACATATATGGTGCCCGTTCAAGCTTGTGTATCAAAAGAATGTAGTTCGATTTTGTTCATTTGATACATGCATGGTTGATGGGAATTTCAATTGATGGTTTAGATCGCAAGCGGCGAAGCATGCAGTGATGCAGATCACAGGCAGGGTGTTCCACACATGCATATGTCGATGTGGAGACCAGAGGGATGAATTCTATCTTGACATCATTGGGTGTGTATGCACATATTTTGGGACCGACTATTTGTCAATCATTTGGTTTTAAATAAGTGGTACTCTTAGTAACTTTTAGACAGGTAGGGTTGCTTTGAGACATATGTTATACATAGGTGTATCTTCAATACTTAATTTAGCGAGGTCAAAAATTTGTTGCTTGCATTTGTCCTTTTTGGCGTGCCTTAGGGATATATTCTTCTTCTTCTCTTTGTGCATGTATTAGTTAACATGTTTATTGGTATATCTGTTTGTGTGCACGTGTGTAGTGGTGTGTACGCATGTGTATCTTTGGTGTAATGGTATAAAATGTCTGATCTGAGATCTGTGCACCAATTCCGCCACCCCCCCCGGATTGATCATCACAAGGTATCCACCGCCACTCCCTCTTTGGTCCAACCACCCTAGGCACCATCCTATCCATTGTGTTTCCATCATCTCATAGATTATGCCACCATGGCCTCCCTCCGAGCCTTCACCTCCATCCAGCTCTGTTCCCAATTGCAGTGGTTAGGGGTATGAACAGAAAAATGTAGGATTAAAGTATCATAGCATCTTAAATCTTATGGATTAAAAAAATAAAAAATACTATAGGAATGACTATGAATGAAGTATAGAAAAAACATATCAATCAAGAAGGTGAAGTATAGAAAAATACAATACTCATGAAGTATAGATAGACATGAATGAATTTTTTCAAGAAGTTGAAGCTGATAGTAGAATTTTTCTAAATTTTTTATTTTTGAGCCAGTTTAAAGAATTTTATAGGATTTTTAGATAGTTATATGATCTAAATGATCATAAAAGAAATTTTTTCATAGAATTGATCTTTAAAATTCTTTTTTCAAAGTAGCCTATGTGGTGCGCTCGCAGAAGTTTGGGTTAATGCCGTCGCACGAACATCGGTCATGAGTTCTTCCATTCATTGCCCTTCGTCTCACTTATCAGTAGAAAATCAGACTTTTTTTTATTTTAGAGTTTACTCATATGTAAGTGTGTATGAATGTGAAATCATAGCTAGGGCCTAGTGATCTGTGAAGTCTTACACGATTGCATCGATGCCTGTGTTTTCTTATTACACTAAAGACAGACGCGTACAGTCGTACACTATAGGCACACATCTATGGATGGTATTCTAACAAACGCTTAAAAAAGATAAAAGGCTAATGCTAATAATCTTAATAAATTTCTATAAAAAATGCAACCGCGTTACGTAATATTTATAGGTTGATAGCGAGATTTGACCATAATGTATAAAGTCACGCAACGGAGATTCACCATCACATTGTTGTATATGCGTATATAAACCTTAACGTATAGCTATATTATATACTATCCTCATCCATTAATATTTGAGCATCACTTCCCTTTCATTCCACTAATAAAAATGGCTTTCTATTTTTCCGTTGATGATTAAAAAAGGATTACAATTGTCAGGGGACCCATCAGGGTGGATCTACAATGATTAAATTGGACCAGGGTCGGACGACGATCCCGACGATCTTCGGCAAAACCTATTAAGTTGTTTATACCTAGAAGATAATAATATGGTTTAGGCATAGCATATTATGACACGGGTAAATACGTTACAGCACTGGTGTTTCAATTTTCTGGATCCGCCGCTGAGATCCATAATGGCCCTTTAACTCTTCTGATCTCTTTTATGACTTACTCTCATACGTGGAAGAAAAAATGGCTGAGACGACCTGCGCTACAGCTGGTGAGCTGCAGAAGGGAAGTGGTACCTACGTCGTTGTTCTTCGTCGCCCCTGCTTGATGTTCTCTTTCTCCAAAGACGTCGTCCACGTGCAGGTGACAACGACCTCACTCGGACCACCGCCGCGCCGTCGAGCTACCTGACGACCAGGTACCATTCTACCACACCGTCGTCGCATGCAGAGATCGATCAGAATATCACAAACATCTCGACGGCCTTGTCAGCGTTGGATCCGGTCGATCGGTAGCCCCTAACGCCAGAACCAGCCCAGCTCGACCAATCCCGGCCGGTACGTATCATGCCGTCATGCCGTTTTCGTTAGCACTGGCGTGTACTTTCGGTATACGAAGTATTTGAATTTTGTACGTACTTCTCTAGAGGGGACGTTTCTTATGTATTATTCTATACATTGGTATTACTATGCTACGGTGGGTTGTGCGTGAAACATATACTGAATTACCTACCCCCACATGTGTGCATGAACAAAAAAGCAGACTAAGAACTCATCGTTTGTTAAAATTTAAAATTTAATTTTGAGGTTTTGTATCATAGTTTCTTTTTAAACATTAATTTTTTAAGTCGCTAAGAAATTATAAATTATTTTTTAATCATTAATACTTCGTTTGGTGTATTATCAGCGATTGGGCCTGTTATTCCAGGATAAGCAATGGGGACCTGCCTATGGGCACGTCGTCAGATGCCTAGACAGAACGTGGCATAGTGGACCATGACACGGCCCGGCAATGCGCATGTGCGCTCCTGCGACGGCGCGTCTACTGTGCGGCGCGCGGGCTTCGTCGTGTCCCCGCTCCGATCCGCGTGGCGGACGGCCGCTGCATACCTCCAGTCTGTCCCGGCGCCCCCTACGCCGCCCCGCCCGTCGCCCGCTGACGCTTTGCCCGGCCGCGTTTGACCGCCTGCGGCCCAGCCAGGCGCGCATGGGCCGCCGTCCTCCCTGTCGGCGCTCGGCGACGACGGCTAGCTATTCCCGAGGCCCCACGTGCGTGCTTACAGCCCGCTGGTGCGCGTGGGCTCCTCGTACGGACGGACGGAGCAGGCACCGGCACGTTGCCGTCCCGCGAGAACAAGTATGGTCTACGCGCCGTGTGTCACGGTAGTACTCCCCTGCCGCCTCGCTGCTGAAGAGTACGTGCCTGCACGCGTGCGGCGAGGCGGTGGACGAGCCATTGAATTGATGATGCCTGCACTGGAGTTACTACTGGGTTAGTGGGAGTAGTACCCCATACTCCATCACTCACCTGCTGCAAACAGCGACCTGCGGGTCACGACGAGCGCCCTCCAGTCTCCAAAGCAGAAACGCGTACATACGTAGCAGTAGATGCCGCTAGCGCCGGCTGCCCGCTGTCTCACAGCGTGTTCATCAGGTCCAAGCTGTACGCTTGGGCTTCCCTAGCTTTGTACGCTTGTGCTAACGGGCAGTACACGTACGGCAAAAATGACGCCCACTTCAGATGGACAAACAAATTAAAATCTTTTGGTTGCGCTCGGTACTGAAAAGAGTAAAAGACCACGGATCACGAACGAACCAGTGCTTGTGCTAGATCTCTCAGGGCATGTGTCAGCTTGAGTTATGTGTTTGAAGCTTGCGGGCATTAAATCAGATGAATATATATAAAAACTCGACTAGTAGTGTATATTAATTTACATTAAGTATATACTTGATCTTTTTATATTACATTTGATTTTTTCCCCTAACATATATACGCAATGATCCATCAATCAAGATCTCAAGCTCACAATCATTCCAAGCCCGAACAGATACTCTAGTACGTAACCTATACAAACTCTGTATAAACAATTAATGGAATTAATTAATTCAACAATCAGACCCTGTATATGACGCGTATGCGCACGCAAATAAACTTGTTTAGTGCCGGGATCAATTCCAACCCTGCGGGAACCTGATGCCTCCAAGAACATTCGCCGTGTCGTCGACCTCGAAGCCCATGTCCAAGTAACCAAACCCGTACTCGTCTGTTACGCCGCCGGCGCCTCTCGTGCCGCCGAACTCCTCCGGGAAGCCAAGAACCTCGCCGCCGTATTGGTACTGCTCCGCCGCCGGCTGCGTGGGGTTCGCGCCGCCGGTTGCCAGCATATGGTGTGGTGCGAAGCCGGTGGCGGAGTAGCCAGTAGCCTGGGAGTCGACGACGTAGTAGCCGCCCGCCGCCGCGGCTGCAGGGCGGTGGTCCGGTGGTTGGAGGTGCGACGACGAAGACATCGAGCCGGTGAAGGTGGGAGAGGAGGCGCCGGCGCTGTCCTGCGGGACGCCGTCGCCGTCGCCCTTCCTCTTCTGAAACACCCTGCATAGCACCCAGTCCTCCTGCAAAACGTGAAAGCTAAACATGGTGAGTTATTAGCACTAGCACGTATAATTGGCCATCTCCATGAGAAGCTGAGGAGACATCAGTACGCAGTACGGTACTAGCTAGTGACCGAAGAAGCTAGCTAGTGAAGTTAGCGGATGAGTTAAGACTCGACGCATTAATGCACCAATAATTGTCATTGGGTGCACGCGGCATGGCCGCCGCCTGGTCCACACTCTATCTGCCTGTGCGAGGCTAGCTAGCTCGTCGCCACTCGACTTTTTCGCGTGTTCCAAGCTGCAGGACGCGCAGCATGCAAAACGCGCGCGCGCGCAGTGGATAACGCATGCATGTATGGTCCACGGGTACAGGGGCCAGCGTATGTGGCGCGTGCGTGCAGACATCGATGCATGCACAGTGACTAGCACTCTTAGCTTGAGCTTTGTCCTTTTGTGTGCACTGTCAGGAGGAGAAATGAACGCACGCGGCAACAAATAATGCAGACCGGGCCGGCCGGGGCCGCATGCGTAACGCAGTCCCTCAGCTGTAGTGTATACTACGTTAGCTGGCCGCTTTCCTTCTGGTGCGCTGAATGTTCGTCGGCCTGCACGCGTAGATGCGACGATGCTGCGCACTGCTTTCCTCCTTTACTTCCCTGATCCCCCAGAGAATGGTTTCAGATAAGCTCGGGTGGTTCGTTTCAGGATAAAAATATATCCTTTACTTAAAATTTTTTATTTGGAATTTGAACATTTTCACGGGTACTTATTTTTTAACTTTTTAGAAAGTGAAGTTCTTTTTTGAAAAGATCACCTCTGCCTTTGTTTATGATTCGGATTGAAACACATGGCTCTAATTCGTCCCCGCTTACGAATCAGTCGCGCGTGGCTTTGACAGGTCAAGCACTGGTAAGGGAATTATTAGTCTCATATCTAGTAAATACTCCTCTATACGCTACTGTACTCGTTCATTCTCTTCTTTTCTTACTTATCGCTTAGGTATTGACACAATCTGCAATGTGTATCGCTTGTTTTGCACATGTTCCGAGCAATGACAATGTCAATTTCTTTTGTTAAAGAAGGACTGGTGATATATATTAGCCCACTAGATTAGGTTAAATAGCAAGCTCCCCGTTTTAGAAGGAGGGTTGGGGTGCAGCTCACGTCGGCGGCGGGAGGCGGTGGTGCTATTAGCTGGCGAGGGGTACCGACAAAGAGGAAGAAGATGATAGCGGCATGGGGACATCTCGCTAGAGAAGAACCAGAGTGGTACGGATAAGCCGAGATGAGATTTTGACACTAGCTAGCGAGCTAGGCAATGGGTGGGAGGTGGCACTAATATTATTAAGCTGTCAAGGGCGGGTGGGGATGATAAGGCGGAGGTATTTAGGGTTGAACTGTTCTCTAGAGATTTTTTTTCTTATAGAGAAATAGACGGTTCACAAATGTACCACCCTCGTATAGATATATACTGGATTGTTAAGTAGCTCTACCTACGTACGCAAGAGGACGTATTTCCACAGTCACGTGCTGGCGTCGGGCAGGCTTAGTTGCTCTGAACATATCCATCGTGCATGAATATGGCCCTGTCGACTGTGACGAGTTTGGCATCACTGTCTTCCATATGAACTTAATTTCCATCTTGTGAGAGGTCTTTCTTTGCCATCTAGTGATTCACGGGGTCGCTTGTGCGATTGATAAGTAACGGATTAATTAGTCCTACAATTGTACGTGGTTACTCAACATACACTCACGTACTACCTACCCACTTACCTAGCATGTTCAGGTAGACATAGCAATATTATCAACTGATTCCTTAAAAAAATGTCTCTACATCGTTAAGAAAACCTGCCTATATGAAAGATATCTATACAGGAGAAAACACTTCTAATTATTTCCAGAGGACAAAAAAATGTATAATATATGTAAGCACAGTAGTAATAAGGATCAAATAAGTTCAATGCACTGGTGCATGTACGTACGTACGTACCCTGGGTGGGGAGTCGAGGCGGAACTCGTGCATGACCCAGCCGGTCTTGACGCCGTTGGGAGCCCTCCCCTGGTAGAAGACGAGCGTCTTCCTCATGCCGACGACGGCGCGCGTCGACGACGACGAGGCGGAGGCGGGGCCGCGCACCTCGCGGTCCTTGCCGGTGGCCTTCCAGTACCCCGTCTTGGTGGCGCGGTTCGTCCGCGACCCCGTCGCGTACTTGCGGTCCCGGAAGCTGAAGAAGTACCACTCGCTCGCCGTCAGCTTCGCCACCTCTGCACAAATCACGGTTCCCACAGATTATCACGGTTCGTACAGCACAAATCCGCAGTAGTTGTACACTGGTAGTACTATGAATTTGGAAGTACAAGCAGGCATGCATGAGCGTGTGATGCTATCTGGGCTGGCAGGAACGAGGTATGTACATACAGAAGTATAATCCTACGTACTAAAATTAGCTGGGCTGGCAGGAATGACGGATGTATATATACTACGTACTAAAATTCTGACAATATTTATATCGATCCTACCTAAAAGCAATTAATACTTCAACGAGCATTAACTGTTAAACACTACTACTCCCAATAATGTTACCCGCAAAAAAACATATATATACTAGCAGAAATATATGGCTGTGACGCATCATCTCAGAATTCGCTAACTGATGAAACGATGATACCAAGCATGTGTTGGGCAAGGTAGTAGGCAAGTACTGCACCCGCCTGGGAGCTCCCACGGTTCGCGGGCATGGAGGTCGACCTCCACCAGCGTCGACCCCTGCGCTATCCGCTCGTTGCCCACCTTCTTGTGGAGGTAGTGGCAGACCAGCTCCTCGTCGCTCGGGAAGAACCTGAACCCCGGTGGCAGCGTCGACTCGATTTCCCTCAGTGCCATCGAATCCTAGCGACAAATCGATCTCAGGAGCGAGCTAACTGTAGAAGCTTAGCTAGCTAGCTGCTGTTATCTCTAGCTTGATTCTGATCTGGATTGGCTGGGTTTCCGAGACCATTTATAGAGGGGGGAACAAGCTAGCGGTTAGCTAGGAGAATTAGCTAAAATACCGTTGGAATGCCATGTGTTAGCCGATTAAGGTAGCTAGCTAATTAAGCCCGTCATCAAGTCCCTATCGGCTGACGCAATATCTGACCTAAATGTATATTTTCTCTATCCTAAAATATTATAATTAAATTAGATATAAGTTAATATTATAAATCTGAAGAGAAAATCTATAAATTATAGTCCTGACTTATGTTAAATCTAATATCATCTTATGTCTATGTTTTAAGACGATGTAGTTGGGAGGAGAGGTTCCAACGTCCTGTCATGGACGCACGCATGTATGCTTGTGCCACAAAGAAGTGAAGAACTAGCATACCTATTAGCGATAGCTACTACTACTTGATCGATCGGGAGATCCAACGTAGCAAGTAACCCGTATCTCGCGTCTTGTCATTCATGAGATTAATTAATTAAGGAGAAGTTATACGCACTCGTAGTGTCCTAGCTTTTGTTCGCACCCCATCATACGTGATGGTTTCTCCTCATGCATTAATTATTAGCTTTTTTGACTAAAAATAAATTAAAAGAACTAGTTGTCAATCAATGTGTTGCAGGACTGTTATTATTGATATTAAAAATATTAGAAGGGATTTTTCATGATTTAAATTTTGTAATTCGTAATTAATAAATATTAAGTGGTATTTGGTTTGGTGTCATTGTAGCTTTCCATGTTTTGATAAGTCTTAAATTTGGTCTAAAATCTTTTCCATGTTTTGAAAAAAAAACTAGGCGAATAATTATTATTCAACTGATATTTGTTTTTTTCCTTCAAAATAAAGCTAAGTTTGTACTTGAGAGTTCATGAATATATTTATCTCTAGTAATTTTTTTATGAGCTTTAAAAATTTTTAGGTTCGGTTTTTATAGGTTTTTATGATAGTTTTTACAATATATTTGCGATACAGATATATCATAATTCATAATCGATCACATTGTTATCTAAGGTCGTTTTATGTAATCGGAATGCTATCTAAATAATGAAATGAAATAATTAATAACTCCCGGTCTCTACGACTGTCCGAGGGGTTGCAAACTTCTGTGAATTTACTTCAGCGGTCCAGCCTGCATGAATAATTGAATGCGTAATCGATGGTGGTGGGACATGCACGACCGAGCTAGCAAAGCGAATAATTCGTGCGTGCATCTTTTGATCGGGATATGCGTGCTACGGCGCGAGATATATCTCCGCGTACAGAAATTCTTATTTACAGAAATTCAGCCAACAAAACTACTGCAAAAATACATCAAGGGACGACTGGAGATAGCGAGTGCTACGTTTTATTAAAAAAATCTTTTAACTATTCATTTTTTCTACAAATATCTGTGCAAAATAGACAAATATAGCATGTATGCTTAAAATACTTTTGGTGAAAGATTGAGTGGTAACTTTTCACTTTTGAGAGTATGGTAATAATTAATTCTATTTTCTATCAATGGATCATAACATATAGACCGATCAGGATGATTTCTAAGACAACCATACACACACAGTTATACCACTAATTAGAATTAACCTAATATAATTATATTTTCTATAATTACAATAGACTAACACTCCACCACAGTCTAATCGAGAGTATCGCTGACATTTAGGCTAGACCGAAACTCCTAGAATAGTGAGGTGGAAAGACCCTTGATAAAGACGTTGGCGTACTGCGATGTCGTAGGAACATGTAGGATCCGAATATGACTGAGGACAACCTTCTCTCAAATGAAATAAAGATCAATCTCAATATGCTTCGTCCGTTGATGCTGTACTAGGTTGCTGAAGAGATATACAGCACAGATATTGTTGCAATAGACCAAAGTAGCATGGTGAGGGGGGTGACGAAGCTCAAGAAGCAGTTGACGCAGCGAGGTAGCTTCAGCAACACCATTCGCCACAGCATGATATTCAGCTTCGGCACTCGATCTGTAGACCGTATGCTGATGTTTGGAAGACCAGGACACCAAGTTATCCTCAAAAAATACTGCGTAGCCAGAGGTCGACCGGCGAATGTCAGGACAGCCAGCCTAGTCGGCATCCGTGTAAATAATAAGATCTGCATGTAAAGATCCTCGCATGGTCAGCCCAAGTGATAGTGTGCCCTGCAAGTAGCGTAGTATCCGCTTGAGAGCAGCGAGGTGCGGCTCCCGAGGATCATGCATATAGAGGCATATCTGCTAAACTGCAAAGGCAATGTCTGGTCGGGTGAAAGTTAGATACTGCAGAGTGCCAGCTAGGCTGCGGTATTGTGTAGCGTCAGCAACAGATGGTCCATCAGCAGATAATTTGAAGTGTAGATCAACAGGTGTGCTGCACAGCTTGCACGCACTCATCCCGGCACGCTCCAAAATATCCTGACTATACTGCCGCTAAGAAAGGAACATACCATTTACAGAGCGTGCTACAGAAATGCACAGAAAGTAATGCAGCAAACCCATATCTGTCATAGCAAACTCACACTAGAGAGTCTCAATGATGTGCTTGAGAAATCTAGCAAAGGAAGCGATGAGGACAATGTCATCGACATATAGCAGTAAGTAGGTCGTGTCTGGACCGCAGCGATATATAAAGAGCAAAGTATCTGACTTTGTTTCAACAAATCCAAGGGACACGAGGTGAGAGGCGAACCTGTGATGTCAAGCACGAGGAGCTTGCTTCAAACTATATAAGGACTTGTTGAGCCGACAGATAAAATCTGATAGAGAAGAATCCACAAAACCAGAGGGCTGCACGCAGTACATTGTCTCAGTGAGAGTGCCATAGAGAAATACATTCTTCACATCTAGTTAATGAATGGGCCAGTTCTAAGATAATGCCAGGGAAAGAACAACTCGAACTGTCGCAGGCTTGACAACGGGACTAAAGTTTTATCATAATCAACACCGAGCCGTTGTGTGAAACCCCGTAGTACTCAGCGAGCCTTGTAGCGATTAAGAGACCTATCGGCGAGCAATTTGTGTCGATAAATCCACTTGCCAGTCACAACATTGACGCTAGGAGGATGAGGCATTAGACTCTAGGTGTCATTGACAATCAGAGCGTCATACTCAGCCTGCGTAGCGGATCACTAATTGGGGTCTGACAGTGCATCATGAACAGAGAAAGAAAGAGGCGACATGGGCACAGCGTGGAGGTTGAGGCGATCCACGGGCTGTGCGTTGCCAGCCTTGCCACACGTGCGCATCAAGTGCGCATTGGTGACCGGAGGGATGACGATCGGTCGGGTGGCAGCTGTGCAGCCAGTACCACTGGCAACAACCTGTGCGCGAGCAACAGGAGTAGCAGGATCAATAGCACTCATGGTCGGCGTGGTGCCACTGACAACGACCTATACGGGGTGCACAGAGGCAACGACACCGGACGACACGGACGGTGGCATGGAGGTGGTGCCATGGGCAGCACAGCTGGACCCAGGCGACCACGGCCCTACACCAGGGCTCGACGGTGCAGGGGTGGCCTCGGGCACGGGGTGTGCCACTAAGGAAGCTGCTGTACCTGCACGCATAAAACGAGCTCAAAGAACTGAAGCGGTAAGATCGTAATCATCGACAAGAAAGTCTAGGGCTGAGGGGTGCCATAGGCGTGCTAGACATGTTGAAGAAAGGAAAAAATGATTCATAAAAATAACATGTCTAGAAATAAGAATGCGGTTCGACTGAAGCTTGAGGCATCAATAACCTTTGTGCTCTGAGGAGTAACCGAGGAAAACGCATAGAGAATAACAGGGGGCAAGTTTGTGGGGTGCTGTAGAGGACATATTGGGGTAACAGGTGCAACCAAAAACTTTGAGATGATCATATGAGGGCTGGGCAGAGAAGAGAGCATTGTATGGTGTGGAGGAGGCGAGAGTTTTAGTGGGGAGGCGGTTCACAAGATATGTGACGGTGTAAAGGGCCTCAACCTAGTAAGCTGGAGGGAGACTCGCCTAAAATAAAAGGAAATGCAGAATGTTATTGATGGTACGAAGGGAACGCTCTACTTTACTATTTTGTTAGGAGGTGTATGGAAAAAAATATGGGATCACGATGCGGTAAGGAAAAAATATGGGATCCAATGGCTATGACAGGAAGTAAAGCACCATTTACCACAACGATAGGTGAAGGAGTAGATGAAGAGGGTGGGGAAATGGTGGAGAATATCCCAGCATCCGAGATCATGTGTGAACCGGCACCTGAATCAACATACCACTTAGAGGCCGACGGGTTCAGCGTCATGGTGTTGAAGGAGTGCGCCACGGAGTCCTGGTGCCAAGACCCTCCGTGAGTAGGCATCTAGGGCGCCGCCTGGTACGCTGTTGAGGGTGCTTGGAAGCTCGGGGGTGCAGCTCCCCCGTAGTATGTGCCATACGAGGGTGGTGGGCACCGTATGCACCACTATAGGCGCCAGGAAGAGCACCGAAACTGCCATAGTGCGAGGCTGCGTGGAATGCAAGCTGTGGTGGCGGAGGTCGTCCCGACTAGTCGTATGATCACATGTGCACGGTGCCAGCCCAAGGGTGGGCGAACGATGGGTACACGGCCATACCGGGAGGGGCGCTGCCCTGTCCACCTGGGGCCGCACAAGTAGAGGGCGCTGGAGGGCCGTCACCAGCAGGTCCGCCGCGTCCACTGTGGCCACGACAGTGGCCATTGCGCTGGCCCCCGGTTGGTGCAGCGGGGCGCGGAGGAGGAGGCGCTCCCGAATGTGGAGCAGCGGGCGCACTAGGAGCCACTGGGCGCGGCGTTGTAGCGACAAGGATGACCGGTGGGGATGGAGGACGAGCGTCGATCTCCATCTCCTCCAATAGGAGGTGTGTACGGGCTTCAGTGAACGTCAGAAATGGCCTGTGCATCTTGAGGATAGATAACATGTGGCAAAACTTGTCACTGAGGCCACGGAGGAGTGTGAGTACCATCTATCGGTCGTCAATGGGGTCACCGAATTCGACGAGGGAGGCAACCATGGACTCAAGGCGGCGGCAGTAGTCGGTGACACTCAGAGACTCTTGGTGGAAGGTACAGAACTGTGTCTCTAGGAGAAGGGCACGAGAATCCTTCTGGCTGAGAAATTCTTCCTCAAGGTAGCACCATGCGTTGCGGGCGTAATCTTGTTGTATCATTAGCGACTGCTGTAGGTCGCTAGAGACGGTGCCGTATACCCATGTGAGGATGCAACAGTCCGCTTGGATCCACGCTGGACGGGCAGGGAATGTCTTATCCTCAAGGACGTGGCGGGTGAGGGCGTATTTGCCTAGTACGGTGAGAAACATGCCGTGCCACTTGGTGTAGGTGCTCGTGGCCTTGTCGTGGACGATGGGGATGAGTGCCTTGACGTTGATGACGGTGGTGACTTGTGCCTAGAGAGCCTCGTGAGCGCTCTCGTACATGTCCAGGGCAACGTTGTGAAGGCGGGCCTCCTCAGCCCGACGCGCTTCTTCAGCGCGAGCAGCTTTGGTCGCGAGACGGCGGTCTTTGGCTTCTTTGGCTGCCTTGGCGGCTGCTGTGGCAGCGGCGTCATCGTCTTCATCAGCCATGAGGGGCAGGACTAGTGGTCGCACCCGGTGACGCAGCAGGGCGAGTGATCAAGATCGGATCGGTAGCAGCAGCGCGACAGGATCGGATCGGTGAGCTATCAGATCGACAGCAGGCAGGATCCGATCGGATCGGATCGATGGGCGATCGGATCGGTAGCAGGCAGGATCAGATCGGTGACAACACCTGATCGGATTGGCAGCGCAGGCGATAAGACCGGCGACACACCCGGTGACATGTAGTCAGCAACGGTGGTGGTGATTGGATCAGCGGCGAGCGCTGGTTTGGGAGTGGAGGCAGGATCGGATCGGCGGCCACACCCAGTGACGAGGGCAGCTACGGGGCGGGCGATCGGATCGGCAGCACGGGCGATGAGACCGGTGACACACCCGGTGACATGCAGTTGGTAATGGTGGTGACGATCGGATCGGCGACGGATGCTGTTTCGGGAGCGGTGGCGTTGCGAAGGCGAGCAATTGGACCTCGGTAGCCTCCTGCAGCACAGTAATGGCAGAGGACTGAAACCGGAGGTCGGGCGACGGCAGCAACGGTGATGGCGGCGGGTGCTGGTTTTGGTTGCGGAAGGGTAGAACCGCTTTGATTCTATCAATGCATGACTCATAAATCAGGTTAAACTACTATAATTACACTTTCTATAATTTCTATAATTAAAATAGACTAACAACTTTAATTAACTAACTAATTGAATAAATATCGGTCAAAGTTTAACAAAAAAATTCAACTGTATTTTTTATTAAAAATGGAGGTAGTGTATACTTATTAGCTAATATTAATACTCAGGCCGAGCAAATGTCGACTTTGTAACAATCAATTAATCAAGTGTAGGCTAATATCATGTTAAGTGGAAAGTGAGTATATATAAGTTAAAAAAAAAGGTGGACAACGCGCGTACTGTGATAGTTAGTGATCGATCTCATCAACCTAATTAATATGCACTTTTGAGATGAATTACATCGACTAAATCATTTCCCGTAGATTTTACTATTGATGGACTGCGGGACTAGTAGTGGATGCTGACCAGTGAAATACTACGTACTCTCCTTAGATATGTTGTTGTGTATCACAGTATCAGTGATTCAGTGTATGCCATAGCTAGATAGCGTCGTCTCCTTTTTGTGAGGCATCAGAACGCGGTAACCGGCCCCCTAGAACAATGATGTACGGATTGACAATCCGTGGAATGAAAATCGATCGAGTTGATACGTGCGTAAGCTCAGTCATGATCAGTCTACACAGTAAAAACCTTAATTCCCAACCAAATTTCGATGTGGATTTTAATTGAAATGCTCAATGATTAGAGGCATGCGGAGAAACATCTATATGTGCTATTTATCTAAAAAACTATATCTAGGAATTAATGCTTCTTTTTATACCGCTTAATACTCCTCTGTTAAAAAAATATAAGAATTTCTAAATTATTTAGAAGACTAAGAAGAAAAAATTCTAATGACTCTTAATAAATAAATTTAATAAATAAATAAGGGATGAGTGGGACATGAAGATAATTAAGGATAAAATAAAAAAATTAAATACGAGTTGATTGAGGAGATAATTAGTATTATCATTTTTTTAATAATGGAAATACATCCCCATCTTCTATCATACGGCACATAGCTAATTAGTTCTTTAGGTAGGTAATGAGACAAACTCCTAACTACTATAAGAAAGAAAACCAATAGAATTAAAAAAAAAGCCGCATACCACTATAGTAAAATAAGAGAGACTTGGCTACTAACTCTAAGAGTATTGGTATCATCACACATAATAAACTGCTCCTTCTGTTAACATTATAGATAAATATTATAATCAATTAAAAGGCATGAACATAACCCGCATGAGATTATATAATTTTGTATTATTAAAAACTTTATCATTTGGATAACACTAAATTAAACAACAAAGTGTACTAGCCCTAAATAAACCATTTGTTTCAAGCGTCTAGGCACTCCATGGAATCAGTTGACAAAAATATTTTTCGTGCTTCGAGGGGGAGGGATATTGAAAGGAAAAAAAAAAGCACTGCCATGCAAAACGAGCAAACTGGCAATCATAGGTATTGACTTGTTTCTCGCACATTGCGAAAAATACATTGCTTGTTGTCCTTCTAATTTCTTTTAACAAACTTATCTTTTGCTAAGATTACAGGACTTGTGAATCATCACATTGGCACTCATTATCGCCATGTGCATAGAGCAAACAGAAAAAATGCCACTTTTATTTAATGACTATACAAAGTAATATTTTTCATTTGATAGAGTTACCGTGGCCAGTTGATGGACTAAATTGTCCCAATCCAATAATTTGGGGCCAGGGTATTAATCTTTGAGTGGATGTGGTCCTAACCACCAATCTTCTCAAAATCTAATTTCTATACATTGCCATGTCGAAAATATCTATATTAAAAAAATGATTTTTCATTCTCATTAAACCAGCCCAAAATTGAGATGTGTCTGGTTTGTGAGACATTAAAGTGAAAGGTTTACCTTCAAGTATTTATTCTGTAAGTTATCTTGCCAAAAACTTATTCATTGATCAATTGAAAAAGTCATTTTCTTAGAAAACATATATTCTTTATATCAAGATTTGGGCATATAAAACACCTTGATCTTTTAGTCAGCATATAACTTCCCATTTGGTAAGCCTATACTTTTTTTCTGGTCATTACTACTCAAAAAATGTGTCTAACCTTTTATGCATACCTTGTGAAATTTCAAAGAATACCAACATGAATTGGGAGACTCAAAAGAACTGAGTTTAGAAGGACTAATTTCCCATCATAATAGATGTTTTTGCCATTTTATGTATTTAGCTTTCTTTCAAATCTATCTTTCACTCCTTACCAATCAATATTTGAGAGCTTTCGATAATGGATAGGAATACAAGGAATCTGAAAAGGGAAGGATCGAGAACTACAACAAAATTGTCTATATTGATCATCCATTTTCTTAGCTTTTTCAAAGAAAAAAAATCTTATTTTTATGGAAGTTTATTTTTAAACCCGGATAGTTGTTGGAACATGCAAAGATAGCCTTCATGTTTTTCTTCCTGTTCAAGCTTATGGTCTACAAAGATGATTGTGTCATCAGCATATTATAGGATAGATAAACCATCATCTACTAAGTGTGGTATTACCCCTCTAACTTAATCATCTGCTTTGGCTTGCTTATTAAGAATGGCTAACATGTCAGCCACTATGTTAAAATGAATTAGAGAAATTAGGTCACCTTGATGCAAGACTTTACCTGTTTAAAAGTTACTGCCCACATTGCCCTTTACACCAACGCTCCCCCTATAAGCCAATTGGAAATTTAGCTACACCACATTAGGAAAAAACACTTCATTCTTATTGGTTGTTGAAGGAACTACCATTTGACTTTATCATAAGCCTTTTTAAAAGTCAATTTGAAAATGATTACAACCATCTTTTTTTTCTTTAATTTACGGATGATTTGATGTAAAATCACTATCCTTCTGTATAGTATTTCTGCATGGCAAAAATGCAGTTTGGGTTAAATGCATGACTTTTGAGTAACCAATGAGATCCTATTGGTGCCAAATTTTGTGAAAAATTTAAAGCTAACATTCAATATGCAAAATAGGCATATGTTGTTGAATTTGTTTTGCGTTAGCCTTTTTTTATAACACAATTATCCCAAAGTTTTCATCTAAAAGGGGTAAAGACCCCTTATGGAATCCCCTAAATGGAGCAATGAGATTATCCTTAATAACCTCTTAGATAACTTGATGAAACTCTGTTATAAAGCCATCTGGATTTGGTACTTATTTGATCAATTGCCTCTTTGTGGATCTGTCGCTTCAATGGCCACCGGCGTCAGATCTGTCCGTCACGAGGCCACTAGTGCCGAACAAAACATCCTAGCTCTCTCCTGCTAATGCAACATCAGCCGTTCCTGTCGCTGCCACTCCCATCGGTGGCCATCGAGCAGGAAGTGAGAAAGAGGGCGGAGAGCAGGGAGGACTGAGGGGAGGGAGAGGACTTATCATTTTATTTAAGATGTTGAGGCAGTGAGAGGAGAAAAACAGAGAGGAAGAGGACGTGCGGCTAGCCGGGTGCGAAAATCCACCGCCTACAAAAATTCTATTTTTGCATGTGGCCTTTTAACATGACTGTGTACGAAAATAAAATATTTTTAGGTGTGCAAGTCCATCTTCGAAGATTAATTTTAGTAGTTATGCCTTTACCAAACACCTCATAAAACTTTTTACATGCTATTATTCTTTTAGCCCACTTAAAAAAATAAGGGATATCTCTATAAAATCTGAAGATAAGATTTATATATTAAATACAATTATTCTTTTTAAAATTCATTATAAATATATGAGATACAATTGCGTCTATGTAAATAAAAAATAATACTTCATCTGTTCTTAAAAATTAATTTTGACCGTATTATTTGTTTTAAAATACTTGTAACCACCACTTTTATTATTAAAATTCCAACTTTGCCCCTACTCTAGACATTTCTATTTTGAATCCATCCCTTTCCCTCTCCCCAACCCCCACTTTATTTTCTTAATTTCATTTCTTAACAGTTGCATTATTTTGCATGCTACGATCAAAATGTCTATTAATTAAGGAGGCAGTAGTTGTATATAATCCTATTTTACAAAGCCAGCATATATGGACATGAACTTTATACAAAGCTGTAGCTGTCTAATAACGATTGAAGCAACCTTATTAATTTGTTAACGAAACATCCAACCGTGCATCTAGAAGCAACATTCGTGTGGTACCACCATTTAGTCTGTAGCCAAGGATCGGTTTAGTACGGACGTCGTCGATCTGCAACGCTATATGCTGAGGTCGTCATCATAGATCGATGCAAAATTGCAAACCGCGCGATGCGATGCGTATAGGGACGATGAAAGGGAAAGCTAGCGACATGGGAGCTGGGGGCCATGGCGAAATCGCCGAAATGTGCCGGATGAGTGTTACCCTTCGAATCTTCGATCGATTTTAAACCAAATAAAACCCACATTTCTGTTTGTGTCGGCAATAGGCAGCTACCTAGTTAGCTATACGGTTTTGCGTTTGTGTCGTGTTAAAAGCCACACAATTTTTGTCTAGCTAATTATTAGCTATTAGTTGTATTAATTATTAGTTATCACCTGTATTGGAGAATGTATTGGTTGTGTATACTCAAGTATTTGTGCGATATTGAAATCTAAATTCGTCGTCACGATGTGATTTGATTTAGATATGTTCCAAATGTACTTGTGATCCACCAAGTTGGGCGATCATGGGACACCAAGGAGGCAAATTGTATTCACGGGAAGGATCTTCCTGGCTATAAAAACTGGACATCTTTCCCCCACTTGATCGAAGGAAATTGGCCGGATGCAAAAGTGCTTATCATGCTGAAAAAGATGGGGGAAAATGTTAATAAAAACGTGTCATATATACTTAGCTGGCACTACTAAGTACTAATAATCGTGTGACCTACGTTGGGGTAACCAACAATTAATTATACGATAATAATATTATTGATAGTTTTAAAGAAAAACCGATTGTAACAGTTATATATTATCATGCACATAACCCATGTATGGTTCTAAACTGTCCATCTGCAATTAGCACGGCCATAGTAGAGCGTGATGGAATTACAAAACGAAGGTTTGTTCGGTTTATAGGAATTTTAGCCTATAAAAAAATAAAAAGGCACACGCATATTAATCTATAAGAGTTTTTTAAGAGATTTGGGTGAACAAAAAATTTCCTATAATTTCTCTCTCTTTTCTATGCTTATTACTATAAACCGAATAACGCTATAAAGATTAATCTTTATAAACCTTTTTTTTAATTTTTTTTCTTCGAACCGAAAATGCCCTGGAGGAATTCGCAGTGATCCATTGAATGTTGCAGGGTTAGGCAAGCCACGGGCTGCAACGGAAGGGCCCAGGCATATATTGGCATGCAATGGTCCGTGGGACGGCCCATCGTCGATTTTAACTTTTGGAGAACATGGACGCTCCTAGCTGAAAGCACATGTTTGGATGGATGCTACATATTGTAATGTGGGAAAGTCAATTTGTGATGTACACTTATTCTTTGCATGTGGTATAAAATGGTTATAAAAAATTAAAAAAAATAATAACATAGATAATTATGTGAAATATTAATGTACTAACATATAAGTTTAAATTCAACGTAGACTATTTGAAACAAAAACGACAAATTTGACTTTGAATAGTACTTGTTTCTCAGGGTGTAATTTGTTTTTTCTCATTATGTGGATCAAATTTGAAATTGATTTTTTACATGATGATATGACTAACGTACCAATGTTGTCAATTTTTTCAGTTTTTTTAAATAACTGTTTAATTAGTATTTGAGGCTTACAAACAAACAGTAGGCATAGGGGGAAAACCAGTCCCATGGTAGTATATCTGTCTTTCCTACTCGCCTCGCCACTGCTGAAATGCTACGATTGCCCACGCAGCTCGCAAATAGGCGATACATCGACTCAACTCAGTTTAATATTTCCTTCATTTTAATATATGACATTAGTTGTTGATTTTTAATATGACATTTGTCAATTCATTTTATTTAAAAATTTAGTATAAATGCACTAAATAGAAGCCATATTTAAAAGTCACAATGCAAATAGTTAAATATGATAATATGTCAAAAGTTAATAGCATCCTTACTTTAATTGTCGTTTGCATACGCGTACAACGCCGTCTACCCCATGCCCCAAGTCCCGCAGGTAGGAACTGCCACCCCTTCTGATTACGTTTTCGAGTGCTCCGTTCTGTGTGTGAATTCTGCTACGCGTTGCTGATGGTGGCGGATTAGGGAGGATCTAGACTGAGTGTTGTTTTAGAGGCTTGGAGTTCAGTCATTTTGGGGATAATGAAACCAATTCATATTGCAGTATACCAGTGTATCACCTATAGTTCGTAGGTTGTGAAATCTGTTTGCAGAATGGTGCACAGAAAGTTACGTATTTGGCTCATGTTATGCAAGATCTTAGATGCTATGTGATGGTTTCATTTGCATAGATGTGGGGAGGTGTGCCATTGTTTCAGTTTTCTAACTCTGAATTATTAGCATTTGATGTGAGACTTGTCCAGTACAAGTGCAAGTTGTAATTCAGTGTAAATGGAAAAGGATGTAGCTTCATAAATCAAGAACCTGATAATACTACTTTTTATTTTCGAAACTAGCTGTAACTAGTCTATTATGGTATCACCACAACACAAGTGCACCAACTGTTCCAGAAAGATTCGCAGATAATCACTCCTGAAGCTCTAGCTACTGTGAAGGCTGCTATTGCAAATAGTGAGAAAGACAAGAAGATTGAAGTGAACAAAAAGGCAGTTCCTCGAAAGGCAGCTGGGCAATCTTGGGAGGATCCAACGTTGGCTGACTGGTCCGAAAGTAAGCTCTCTTTCTTACTATTTCTGCCTGACTGTTTCAGAATGGTGTGGTTCTATGATCTATAAAATCTTGAACTTGGCAGTGTGACATTTTCGTAACTTTTTTGAATGTCTGTTATCCTCAAGGCAACAAACCTTCAAACACCTTCAATTCTCCAGGCAAGATCTAATGTTCAATGCATATATTATATTAAGACATAAACGTTTTCATGTTTCCTTTTGTTAAAGGTGACCGAGGATGTGATGTGTAGCCCAACAGGTTTCAGAGTTGATGCCTATCTCGTGGAATTTAGGTGGGCTTTGAAGATGATATAGCAAACTTTCTCTGTGCTTATACAAATCGTTTTACAGGCATTGTTATCTCGTTTTTGTATGCCTAAATTGATCTTATGAATATGACATTTGCAAATTTTCGTAATTGTTGTACGACACATTTTGGTACAAACTATTCCACTTATATTTGTATCTAATGATCCTGGTTTATTTTTTATGGTACACTTACCATCGTGGGATTAATCTGGTGATAGTCTGATAGATCTTGTTGGAGACTATCTTGTTAGACAGACCACTGGCCTGATCTATATATATATAGACTCGACCACCTCGTATACACTCGGGGGGATTCATAGTCACTGTACACTTTCTACATAGTATCAGAGCAAGTCTAGACATCCCGGTGCACTAGCTTCTCTCTCCGGCGAGCCGACCCTTTCCTTCTCGTCGTCGACGTCTTCTTCCCGTCGCCGACTCTCTTCCCAGTACTCCCCTCGCTCTCTCGTCTCCATTTCTTCTTCTCACCGTCTCTCTCGCAGTCACCTTTTCTCCGCCCCACCTCCACGCGACCAGGCGACGGTCTCAATCCGTCTCCTCGTCCCTCCTCGCACCCGTCTCCGCTCTTCCTCTTGTTTCGTGCATATCTCCTTCTCTGACGCCGGCGCACCTCCACGCTCGTCGTCTCCATCGGCTGGACTTGTCCAGCCCTCCATCAGCTGGAAACTTCCCTCGGTTCTTGCCCTTTCCGACACGCTCAACGGCTCTCGGACGCGAACCTTCTCCCCTCACGTCCGAGCCAGTCTAACGTGTCCACGTGTCCACGGACACGAATCCCTGCCTCCCAGACGCGAACATTTTCCCTTCGTGTCCGGCCACTCCCTGCCTTTTTCACGTCCGCCCCACTCCTTGGCCTCCACGAGTCCACGGACGTGAATCCTCGCACGTCCGTGACCCAACCACTCTCTGACCCACCCACTCTGTCCTCACCTACTCCGCTGCCTACTCCTCATCGGCTGGCCACTCCTCACCTACTCCGCTGCCTACTCCCCATCGGCCAACCACTCCTCATTGGCTGCCCACTCCTCACCTACTCCGCTGCCCACTTCCCATCGGCTTCTCACGTCCTTGATCGGCCGATCCGTCCTCTCATCGGCTTCCCCCTCCCATCGGCTTCTCTCTCCCATCGACTCTTTGCTCCCGTTCTCCCGTCATGGCCACCGAGTCCGCCCTCAGCTCCGGCACTCTCCCAGTCGCCGAATCTGCTCCGGCCCTCGGTGCCACAGACCACACCTCGGGCACCACCTCGCCGATCTTCTCCCCTCCCTACGCTGCTTTGAACGTGAAATCTCACGTTCCTATCTCCCTTGACCTTAACGTCAATTATTCCAAGTGGATTTTCTTCTTCAAATCCCTCTATGGAAAATTCGGCCTCCGGTCCCATATTGATGGCTCCACTCCACCTCGCCCCGATGATCCTCAGTGGGACATCGCCGAGTGCTGCGTGCGCAGCTAGCTGCTTGGCTCGATCGATGACTCTGTCCTCGACCTCGCCATAGACGATACCGACCCCACCGCCCGGGACCTCTGGGTGGCCATCGAGCGGATCTTCCTGGCCAACAAGCAGCCTCGCGCCATCTTCCTCCTCAACGAGTTTCACTCCATGGTACAAGGCGACTCCTCTATCTCCTCATACTGTCAGCGCCTCAAAGTCAAGGCTGCTGCTCTCCGGGACGTCGGCCACCCTGTGGCCGACTCTCAACTCGTCCTCGTCCTTCTGCGAGGCCTCAATCCCCGCTTCTCCAACACCGCCGATGATATCGCCAACGCCACACCTCTTCCATCGTTCGCCCGGGCTCATGACATGCTAGTTCTTAAAGAACTCCGTCTGGCCAATGATGAGAAGACAATGGCCCACATCGCTCTTCTTGCCGCAGCCGATAATGGCTGCCGAGCTTCTTCCGCTGCCCCTTCCTCCCGCGGTCCTGGTGGCCATGGCTCCGGCTACAGCAACACAGCCCGCACCGGAAAAGGCAAGGGCAAAGGCAAAGGCAGAACCTGGCAGGGTCCGACGCCACCACGACCTACCTCGGTCCCTACCCACCCTACCGGTCCCACGGGTCCGTGGCTCTGCTACAACCCCTGGGCGCCCTAGCCCTAGCCACGCAGCCCCATCGGCTGGCAACCCGGAGTTCTCGGCGCCCATTCCCAGGCTCACCTGGCATCGGCTCCCGTTCTATCGCCTCAGCCGATGCTACCGACCCCAACCACCAAGTCGGTTCCTTCCTGGAACCAGGCTGGCCTCGTCGCTGCCCTCAACCAGATGACGCTCCAACCACAACACCCTTGGGTGCTGGACTCTGGGGTGTCTTCACACATGGCGTCATCGGCCGGTATACTTCGCTCCTGTCACCCCTCTTCCTCCCCTTTTGTCACTATTGGCAATGGTCACTCTCTTCCTGTCCAATTCCGCGGTGACTCATCTTTGTCTACATCCACCACTAACCTCCCCCTACGCAATGTTCTTATTGTCCCTTCTCTCATTCACAATCTTATATCTGTCCGTCAATTCACACGAGATAACCACTGCTCCATTGAATTTGACGCGTCTGGTTTCTCTGTGAAGGATATCCTAACCCGGCGACAGATCCTTCGTTGCAATAGTGGCGGCGACCTCTACACCATTCCCGCTGCACCGTCCACCCCACACGCCAGCGTCGCCCTCTCCACCAACCTTTGGCACCTTCGCCTCGGCCACCCCGGCCCCGACGCTGTCGCCACCCTCCGTTACAGCGCCTCCATCCGATGTACTCACAGCAGCTCCACAGTTTGCCACTCATGTCAACTTGGCAAACATGTGCGTCTGCCCTTTTCTAGTTCTCTCTCCTGTACCTCGCGTCCATTTGAACTTATACATTGTGATGTATGGACGTCCCCAGTTAAAAGTGTCTCCGGTAATCAGTATTATCTCGCTATACTTGACGATTACACACACTATTGCTGGACCTTCCCGCTCATCCACAAATCCGAGGTCGCCTCTCACCTCACTCACTTCGTCACGTACGTATCCACTCAGTTCAACCTCCCCATCAAGGCTTTACAAGCCGATAACGGTACGGAATTCGTCAACCATACCGTTACAAACCTCCTCACCTCGCAGGGCATCCATCTCCGGCTCTCCTGCCCCTACACCTCTCCTCAGAACGGCAAAGCCGAGCGCCTCCTTCGCACCCTCAACATCAGTCGCACCATGCTATTTTATGCCCACCTACCCATCACTTATTGGGCCGAAACTCTGGCTACTGCGATGTACCTTCTCAATCGGCGCCCATGCTCCTCCGTTCATAACAACGTTCCCTATACCCTTCTCTACCGCACGGCGACCGACTACTCCCACCTTCCCGTTTTTGGGTGCCTCCGCTATCCAAATCTCACCGCCACAGCTTCCCACAAACTCGCTCCCCGCTCCACCGCCTGTATTCTCCTCGGCTATTCCACCTCTCACAAGGGATACCGATGCCTCGACCTTTCCACCCGACGGGTCCTCGTCTCTCGTCATGTCATTTTTGACGAGACATGTTTTTCCTTCGGTCTCCTTCATCCGAGATCCTCCTCTAGTGATCTCGACTTCCTCCTCACCAACACCGTGCCGACTAGGTCTTCCCCACTGCCCTCTCCATCGGCCCCCTCATCGGTCGCTGCTGAGGATTTACCCGTCACATCTTCCACCACTACTCGGTCTGATGTCCCCATCATCGGACCTCCATCGGACCCACCTTTATCGGCCGATACCGATCCTATTTATCCTTCAGCCGATACCATTCCCTCTCCATCGGACACCCCACTTCCATCGGCTCCTCACTTTCCATCGGCTCCCCCCACCCTATCGGCTGATCCACCTCTATCGGACCGATCGGAATACTCGGCCCACCAGACCTCATCGGATCAGGCCGATCTAATCCCTCCTTTTCCTCTTGTCTACAGCCGCCGACTCGGAGCCGATGACGCCCCCACCCGACCAGTTCTTCCCATTACCCCCGCACCCCCATCGGCTCTAGTTCCCTCCACCTCTCACATTGTCACCCGCTCCCAGACCGGGTCTCTCCGACTCAATCCGCGCTACGGTCTCTCCGCCGTCCACAGCTCTTACCCATCCCGGCGACTTCTCGCTCAGCCTTGGCCGACCCTCAGTGGCGCGTGGCCATGGCCGACGAGTACAAGGCCCTAATGGACAACGAGACCTGGCGTCTCGTTCCCCGACCTCCCGGTGCCAACATTGTGACCGGTAAGTGGATTGTCAAACACAAATTCCACGCCGATGGCTCCCTTGCCCGTCACAAGGCTCGCTGGGTATTCCGGGGTTTCTCCCAACGACCCGGTGTCGACTACGACGAGACCTTCAGTCCCGTTGTCAAACCCGCCACCATCCGAGTCGTCCTCACCTTGGCTGCCTCTCGCTCCTGGCCGATCCATCAACTAGACGTGAAGAACGCCTTTCTTCACGGCCACCTGACGGAAACAGTCTACTGCCAGCAGCCCCCAGGCTTCGTCGACCCTTCTCGGCCTGACGACGTCTGTCTCCTTCAACGCTCTCTCTACGGCCTCAAACAAGCCCCTCGTGCCTGGTACTAGCGCTTTGTTGCCTATCTCCGGCACATCGGTTTCGTGGCCTCTGCGTCCGATAGTTCCCTGTTCACTTTCCATATCGGCTCCGCCACTGCCTATCTACTTCTCTATGTCGATGACATTGTCCTCACAGCGTCTTCGATATCTCTCCTCGATCAGATCATGGCCCGACTCCACTCTGAGTTCGCCATGACCGATCTTGGTCCTCTCCACCATTTCCTTGGCATCTCCGTAACCCGTTCCATTCACGGGCTCTTCCTTTCTTAACGCCAGTACGCCATCGACCTCCTCTAGCGTGCGGGCATGGCCGACTGTCACCCCACGGCCACCCCAGTCGACACTCGAGCCAAACTCTCCGCCGTCGATAGCGCCCTCGTTGCCGATCCCTCTTATTATCGGAGTCTTGCCGGGGCTCTCCAATACCTCACACTCACCCGACCCGACCTCACGTACGCTGTCCAGCAAGTGTGCCTCCTCATGCACTCTCCGCGCGAACCTTACCTCGCGCTGCTCAAGCGCATCCTACGCTACGTGAAGGGCACCCTCTCCAGCGGGCTGCATTTCAGCTCCAGCCCCATCGACTCCCTCACCGCGTACTCCGACGCGGACTGGGCAGGCTGCCCCGACTCTCGACGCTCTACGTCCGGCTACTGCGTCTACCTCGGTGATACTCTCGTATTCTGGTCCTCAAAACGCCAGACTACAGTGTCCCGCTCCAGCGCTGAAGCCGAGTACCGCGCCGTCGCCCACGCCGTTGCTGAGTGCTGCTGGCTTTGCCAGCTTCTCCAGGAGCTCCGTGCACCCCTCTCCACCGCGACCGTCGTCTACTGTGACAATGTCAGTGCCGTCTACATGACCGCCAACCCGGTCCATCACCGACGCACCAAGCACATCGAGATCGATATTCATTTTGTCCGTGACAAGATTGCATTAGAATAGGTTCGGATGCTCTACGTACCATCGGCACATCAGTTTATCGATATAATGACCAAAGGCCTGCTCACGTCTTTGTTCACCAGTTTTTGGTTCAGTCTCTGCGTCCGTTCCCCTCCCGCTGCGACTGCGGGGGTGTTAGACAGACCACTGGCATGGCCTGTATATATATATAGACCCGACCCGCTCGTATACATTCAGGGGATTCATAGTCACTGTACACTTTTTACATATTCCAACAAAGATTTTCCCATATATATACATTAGTCTATGAAGCATGATTAGTTCCTTATATTTGTGATCACTTACAGGAGGAAGCCAATCAGCTTTTATCAGTTCCTTTTAGCCAATCAGCTTCCTTCATGCGACAATCTACTCTTATCAGTTTGTCATGTTATGTTCCATTAGTCAATATAAGCATGAACTGTAGCTCGGCTCTTGCAGATTCTGTCATTCTTGTTTCTATAGTAGATTTTTATACAATTAAATAAATTAACTGTATTTTACATTTTCAGCTTCCATTTTCTAGATTTATACCTTTTAACTTATGTATCATCTGCCGGTATAGATGAAGAAAGATGATAAGGTGATTAGCAGGATGATTAATACATGGATTAATTAAATATTATATACCATAAAGTTAACAAATAGCTCGGAATTTTTTTGTAAGAAATGCTGCTGAAGAAAGTTACCAAAGAAATCTTGCCATTTAGGAGCTTGGGAAGCGTGCACAGGATAGTCCTTCATCCATCATCTATACTGAATAGGACCTTAGTTGTATACTTCATGGTATATCATCCGTAGGGTCTAGGTGTAGCAGCCTTGCTGTATAGTAATTTAGTAGTAGCACGCAATGTTGGCAGTGTTAAATATGGAGTATCTCTTTCTCTTATGATGCTACGTATATTGTTTTGGAGTTTACTAGCATCTGACATGAATATGCTCTTAGATGACCAAGAATGGTGTTATAACAGTTGTTTTCATCCAATGTGCGCTGCTCCCTTTACTCCAAAGCATTCATGCTCACATCTGCCAAAATTTCCCTTTTACAGATGATTTCCGTTTGTTTTGTGGTGATATTGGAAATGAAGTGAACGACGATATTCTTACAAAGGCGTTTTCAAAATATTCATCCTTCAGCATGGCTAGGGTGAGTCACTTTATAGCATAGCAATTTTTTAGCTTCATGGGCATCTTTTGCTTCAGGTTATTACGGACAAGTGGACTGGTAAAACTAAAGGCTATGGCTTTGTTAGTTTTGCTAATGCATCGGATCTTGCTGTAGCATTGAAAGAGATGAATGGTATGAATTTATGTTCCACTCACTGTCACCATTTGTTTGGATTATCCTCGCACCTGCAGTTATAACTAACACATGTAACATCGTGCAGGTAAATATGTTGGAAATAGGCCAATCAAGCTACGCAAGAGCACATGGAAGAACAGAATAGACTATGAAGCACTAAAGAAGCCGAAGGTTGGTTCCCATGGTTGTCTTTTGAGACCTCTTCTCTTACAAAAGTGTTTATTGAACTGATTTGTGTTAAATGCATGCAGACTCAACCACAGAAGAAGTTCAAAGCACAATAAAAAAGCGTTCTACACAAGTGAAGCAAATCCACCCTCGTAGAATGTGATCCTTTGGTGCTTCTGCAATAACCGACGTAAAGCCTTCAGCACCCGGCAGTGCACTTGTCACGTTTGGCCTAGTGATTGTTCTTGGGCAGCATGGCTTATTCCAATCCGTAATGGAAATTTAGGTGCAAATATTCTAATGAATAGTACCGTTGTGAACGTTACGAAGTTCTGTTATGATGATGAACTCGTGTAGTGGAGTAATTCGATTACAAATATTTTTTTCGAAAATGTTTTTTGTTTAGTCTCTGGTGAAGATGAACTGTCGACTTTTGGGCGTTCATATAGCTGAATTTGTCTAGTTAGTCATGTTCTGTAGCACATCCTGCATACATATCACCTCCCTCAACTATGAGCACTCCATCCATGCATGGATTAAGTGAGGTAGATGGACTAATTGAAATGGAGAAAAGATGGGTTAACACATCAGCAGTGAGTACTCGTAGCCCCGTTTCAAATATCTGAGATTGAAGTGCTAGAGTATTATCTTATTTTTATAATTACTATTTAAGGGTTAAATGAATGGTTTAATTGCTGTAATGTTAAATTTTTGTTCTAAAAAAGTCAGATGAGAAACTTTTGTTTAAATTTTTTTATATGAAATATACCCTTGATAAGCGTATCTCTGAAAATCCATAGTAGCTATTGAACGGGGCTGTGTAGTAGTAGTAGTTGAATGAGTCGATATCTTGCATGGGATCGGAGGAGACAAGTTTTGTTTTGCTCGAATCAATTTAAATGGAGAAAATATGGGTTAACACGTCACGAGGGTTGATCTTCTCTGTTGTTGAGACTTAAGAATTTATCATTCGATGAATCTCTCCCAAATCCGTTAGTTAAGGCTGAGTTCTCAAATGTTTCCGCAACGAATTGCTTATTTTGACACGAATAAGCATCCCAGAGGGGACAGTTTCCAGTGCAAGTCGAGTTCAGTGGGGAACGAAGATCTGCCCACTAAGTACCAAATCTGATGGATACCGCAGATGAACATTTCTCAGGGTACAAGTACTTACATGTAACTTCCGCTAGCATGGAAATGCTTTTCAACAGTTAACTATTTTGCATAAAGCAACGCATACATTGTGTATAACCGCCCATGGGCTATATAGCCGATCGTTCTGAGTTCATGACACTCATTATTGCCCTATAATTTTCTGAAGATGGGTGGAAAAGAGCATATCCTCGGCAATTCGGCAGCACTAAATTTCATTAGACGCGTAAGACAGGTTTATTCTGTGGGTAGTTGTTGCATAGGAATGCATTAAGAAGCCTTCAGATCATCAAGTCCAACACTGGCCTGCAAGAATAGTATGGTAGAATACATCACATTAGAAATAGACAATTACAGATTAAAGGATTAAAGCCTTCAAAAGAAAGACAATTACAGATTAAAGGATTAAAGCCTTCAAAATGAGGGAGGCCATACCAGAAAATCATGATTCTCTTTGAGAAAAGGATAAAACATTGTGCAAAATTTCTCTATATCTGCTTTTATGTCACCCGTTCCACTAATGACCTCCATAAATTTCTCTCTATTAGGAGCAAGCTTCATTGCCACCTGCCAGTTTCTCACATGAGCACTCATACAAATGTAGAAAAAGCAAATAAAGGAAGCAAATTTGACCGAATTAAAGAACATCTCACCCAATTATGAACTGAAGTGCTCTTGTACAAATTCACTAAAAGAGCATGTATGACCGTAAACAGTTGGGTCATAATGATTCTCCACTAATTCTAAAGATTGCTATAACGGAAACCTTTTCTTTTAAGTTCTTGAGAAGGAACCACCATTGCAATAGTTTATTTAGGTGTAAACATCCTAATTTCACTAAAATAATAATGTTGAAGTACTGATCATAGTAATACCATGTATATGCTGATTATGTAGGTCAACATAGAGTGAACGACTTAACTGTAAAACTAGAACTGGCAAGCCAGCCATGCCATTTCTTCAGAGTTTTGGCATATGAATCAGTACAAGCTTGATTCATAGTCCAGTCTGGATGCTCAAGTAGGTTACGGAATAATTCAACAAGGAAGTCCATAGCCCTGAAATGTAAAATTTTGAGTTAATAAGGCTGCCATTTAGAAACTGATTAAGATGCAACTGAAAGGTGATAAATTATCCAAGAAAGTTTGAAGCACCTCGTGAGCCACAGAAGTCCATTTGTGCAGCTTGACGAACCTTTTGCAGTCTTGTTTTGAACCTCTTCCTGAACCATGCTGTATAATTGCTCATATTTTGACGCGTCTGAAAAATATTTATTTTCCAACCTCTGCAGGAGTGAATTAGATCAGTTAGCAAAACAAACTATAAATCTGTGGGCTCCAAAAGGGATATGCACACTTCTAAGTAAGCAAATTTGTCTAAAGTAGATATGATTTATGCATCTATCACATAGCTAACACCAGAAATTTGCTAATGAAAATGAGGAATGAAACACGATGTATTATTAAGAGTGTCATGCAGAAAAGGGATGCTTACCGTGATATTACCACCAATGTCACTCTTCACAAGTACCATAGCAGCTCCAAATTTATCTGGAATACAAAGTCAGAGAACAAAGGAGATAAATGAACACTTTGATGTTTAAGCAACAGCAGTAATTCAGCACAAAGGAACATTTAGCCACAATTGTTAGAGTAGTGAATATGCCCTGACTTAAACTAATAAATGATTTAATTGAAGTACTACCACAACCACAATTAAATGTACGTCAAAACTTATATTATTTACCAATATGTATATAGCAACAACTAAGTTATGACCCCCCCCCCCTCCAAAAAAAAACACTTTACTGAACTCCTACATTAAATATCATGATGTCACCCTCATAAGGTCACTGACCAATTCTGCTGAGGTGATAGATTGGTCCAATAAGCTATTTGTAGCAGCATTACAGGTAAATGAAATGACAAATGCCCACAAACCAACATAATTATTTGCTGATTTTGATTGGCAAAATCCAACAACAGTATAAAACACTGCCCATTGCTGAAAGCTTGTCTCAAGTTCTTGAGAAAACCATTTACTCCTCCACCACAGTACTGAACTAAACATGGTAAATACAAATTAAAAAGGAACCAAGCTACTGATCTGAATATGAAAATCAAAGACAGTTACCCAAAACAGGCAAGATTTGCTTGCAGACATCAAGAAAGGGCTTGGTGAGAATGACGCCGCTCTCTGGCTTGACATGCTTCATACCCTCCAACGAGGGAGTGAACACTGTCTCGGCCATGTCTCTATCTGCAAGAGAAAACAATGAATGCGTCAACATATCAGCTGTAGCAAACAAACTATCCACACTAACTCACTAAAGAGACATTGATCCCACAACAGTTGCCAATCACTATGACCCGTGGCAATGAATTCCCCAATCAGCAACTGCTTTCTGCTTTCTGCTGAGGGATCAGTGCTAACTGCTAAGTGTCTGTACCAAATACAGATCAGAGACATCAACAACAAGCAATTAGCCCGTACTATCCACTATGCATCTCATCAAACAAACTAACCGAACAACAATATTTCTCCTAGACTTCTACCAATTAGCAGAAACAACTCAAACCTGGATCAGATCAGAGTCACCAGATCACCTCGAACAGCTAATCAAAGAAGAGGAAAGTACTCTCTACTGATCTTCCGAGCTTAGATCCCAGGAGGACAGCTACTGAACTCAAACCCGAATTATGCCCGCTGATCGCGAAATCTGCACACTGGCCACATTCAAACCGGTGACCAGATCACTAACAGCTCCACAGATTCTACAAAAAGATAATACTTTTCCCCTTACCTCGCGCTACCTGTCGGCGGCGTGGAGGCCTAAGCAGAGACCCGGCCGATCGGAGCAGATGGGTGACCCAAAGACGCCGGCTTTCACCGAGGTGGAGTGAAGGCAAGGAATGCGTCAGAGAGCAGAAGAAGATGCCGAGCCGGGGCCACCGACCCCGTACAGATTTATTACCGCGGAATCTCTTGTGCACTACAGATCCGTGTGGCTCCGATCGGGGCGACGCCGCAACGCAACACGTGCTAGCAGCTACGCGAGAGGGCTCAGGTAAATGGGCCGGCTCATTATGAATTTCGAGGCCCAAATATGAAGGTCTTGGAAACATGAGGGCTTGCAAAGTCACACTCTGACCCTAGATCGGACGGCTGGATGGCCTCGGTTGGCGATCCACCGGCTCAGGGGAACCCGCGCGCTGCCTTTATAGCCCACTCCCGCCGCTGCCGCCGCCGCTGAACCCTAACTCATCTCTGCCTTTCCGCTCCTCCGCGCCCCGCCGTCTCTCCCTCCCGCCGCACAGCCGCTTCTCCCGACCGCCGCCGCCGCGAGGATGGTACGTGGATCGCCGTCAGATGGCCGTGCCGTTCCGGTGTGTTTTCGATGGCGCTCGTGTTTGACCGTGTTTTTTGCCTTGCGTGCAGCCGTTCAAGAGGTTTGTGGAGATCGGGCGGGTGGCCCTGGTGAACTACGGCAAGGACTACGGCCGCCTTGTTGTCATCGTCGACGTCGTCGACCAGAACCGGGTAAGTATCGAGCTGTTTCCATTTGTACCCGCTTTATAATTTTTAAAACTTAGATCTTATACCACTGCTAGTTGGCGTGAGAAACCTGCTGCTATTGAAATTGGTCCTAGTGATAAATGTAGGAATTGTTACCTTTATGTGGTAGAATCTAATGGAAAGCCAACTTTAATTCTTGGAGTAGCAAGTCTCTTCTGTTTCCTTAGAGTTTTAAAATTGAAAATGTATTCTGCATTTGCTGTGGTGTACTTTATCTGAAAAAATGTGTGTCAAGTCTAGCTGCTAACCACCATTAGTTTGGATTACTTGGCAATCTCCTATAATGAACTATTGACAATAAAGGTTTGGTTTACCTAGATAGTGTTGATGGTGCCTCCATGGCAGATGCATAAACGGCACAATTATGTGGTCACTGCTCATTTTTCTAATTGGCGTCGGTAATATTGTAGTGCTTTAATTATTGAATATCTCATAACTTCGTTTTCTGTGAGTCACCAGGCACTTGTGGATGCTCCTCATATGGTCAGGTGCCAGATCAACTTCAAGAGGCTTTCCCTGACCGACATCAAGATTGACATCAAACGTGTCCCAAAGAAGACAACTTTGATTAAGGCTATGGAGGAGGCTGGTAAGTATGAATGCTGTGCTTCCAATCCTATGAACGTTGGTCTCTCTCTCATTTGAGCGGTGGTTAATTCTTTTGAAGATGTTAAGAACAAGTGGGAGAATAGCTCATGGGGCAAGAAGCTAATTGTCCAGAAGAGGAGAGCGTCCCTCAATGACTTTGACAGGTTCAAGGTCATGTTGGCCAAGATCAAGGTCAGACATCTTACTTTCAATTTCTTAACTATCGTTTATATAACTACTCACTAGCTTACACTAATGTTTTGTGTATGAACAGAGGGGAGGTGCTATCAGGCAAGAGCTTGCGAAGATCAAGAAGGAGGCTGTGGCTTAGTAGTGCCATGTTGAATTTTTCGTTCCAAGTTGGATCAGTAATATGTTTCAATGGTCTTAGAGCCAGAATTAGTACTACTGTTTAATGGAACCTATTTCATATTTAAGATTGAGCATGGTTGTGCTTTAGAGATTTTGTATGACTGATGGCTGTTAAATAGTTTCCAACATATGTTCCTTCACTGATGATTTGCGTGGTGCTTGCTCCTTACCAGTTGAGACTTCGTGTTTTGCTCGTGCAGCATATAGCACTCTTGAGTCACTTCACCTGGGAGTTGAGTGTTACACCACCTACTGTGACTGGCATAGTCACTTGTTCAGTCGTGCCAAATGGCAGACGTCTGTTTCAATTTTTCAAATGCTAGGCGTGCTTTTATATTGAAGAATGGAAAATCGTCCCATCCTCTGGGTTAGTATTTTTCTTCTCTCATTTGCAGTAGTCGGAAAATAAAAGAGATAGACCCCAGTCTGGACTGCTAGGGTAAGGTTTAATATTTTGTTCATTTGGATCTGAGTTTGATTGTATCAATAGTTCTATAGTTGGAATTTCCTTTATCGATGGATGGAGTGCGTCTCTCACCTGCATCGTTGTCGTGCTGCGCATAGCACATTTCACCTAATACAGTTTAGGTCCCCTTGGAGACAGGATAGTTTAGGGCCTCTCTGAGACTATCAGGATTTGATGTCATGTTTCTTTATTTTTTTAACATAGACAATATAAGAAAAAAAGAAGAGGAACTATCACAGGAAATTAAAAAAAAACGAAAGTTTCCATAGATAACATAAGAAAGATGAAGAGAAACCCTTTGATCGATCACGCAGCAAAAAGAAAAGTTTCCATTAGATTAAACCTCTTTTCCTATAAAATATGCAATCCTATAAAAAAATTCTATACTTTTATTCATATAAAAGGTTCTTAGAGCCAAAATATCATATCATATTATATAAATTTTAGACAATTAGATCTACTTGGACTTATACCCAATCTTATTATTTTTCGTCGTGACTTTCCTCTTTTTCTCTACGACCATCAATATCAATAACATTGTCAGCCCTCCTTTCCTCCTCACTCCTCAAGTTAACGGTAACAAGTGGTCCTACCACATCGTCTTTTCCACCTTTAACGGCTCACCATCAAATCCATCACACACTTTGTTTTGCCTCCACCATTTAAGCCAACCCACCCCTCCTTCGTGTTTGTGGCTCCGATAGCGTCTTTTGCTGTCATGTCGTCTACCGCTAGTGCTACGTCGTCCACAATTATTCCTTCAAAGCCAGCAAAAATCCATAAAAGTTAGCAATTTCGTTTAAAAAGTGAGGGAAAGAAAAGTTGAGCACTGTAAAGAATTTTACAGCAAAGATATCGAAAATTGGGCTTCTGGGATTAAAGTGGTTCGTGTCATAGTGTACATCAGTTGAGCGCTTTGAGCTGGTACTAATATCAACAAGTTGATGAAGATGGCGGCACCGTGATGTGCCGCCTGGAGAGGCCGGTCGAATTTTCTCCATCTGAAGCTCAGAAGCATGCTCGGCTCGAGTTCGCGTGCGTGCTGTGTGCTGCCTGCGTTGCACGGTAGTACAAAGCGAAGCAAAACCGCAGCGGCTAGATCGGGCCCGGTCGAGCCACGGTCCACCCCGCCAGTGTCGAGGCCCGAGGCTGTGCCGCCGTCGTCGAGCCCCGAGGCCACCCTGCCGCCGTCTCCGCCCAGTCGTGGTCGAGACCCGCCCGCGGCCGTCGAGCCTCCATCGCCGCCCCGTGGCCATCTTTTCACATTCCCAATCCAACAATTCCACCGAAACAAACAGGGGTAAAGACTACTCTTTCTCTTTCCTCTCTCTTTTGCGGGCACCTGTTCCGCACCGGGCCGGTTTTCCCCCGAGACGGCACGGCCACGCGGGCGGGCCGCCTCGCCTGGATCTCCGCGCGGTGGCAGTGACGCCGCCGCAGCGCTCGCACTCGTTCGGCTCCGTCCACCTTTGCCCTGGGCTCTCTCGGTCGACAGGGCGCCGCGCCCCCCCTCCGACACAGGGCCGATCCATCCGCCTGGCTGGCGGTGATCCCCCCTGACATCGCCTCGATACCTACCTCGTCGGGCAGAGCTTGCGCCGCTCCCGGCTCCACCCCCTCTGTGCAATCTGCCCACGCGTGCAGCCGATTCGGTTCCAACGGGTTGCTGCAGAGGTACTGGCTCCTGCCCATCAAACTATTTTTCTCATGAAACGACTCATCCAGCTGTTCTTTTTGGGTGATAAGCATACCATTTCACAAATCTGATAGGCTGACAACCGCATCTTGTTCTGGCAGATATGTATCTGCTACTCAAACTGCAGATGGCTTGTCCATAGCAATGTTATAGTTAATTACAGTTTTCGGTTTCAAAAAAAAAGTTAATTACAGTTTGTTATGTCTATTTGCAGTGAAGAATTGGTGTCTGAAAAAAATGCAAGTTTGAGCTCTGAAGAGAACCATTAATTCTTGATTGTTGATACTGATAGTTTCGTCTTGAGAAAAACATAGCAATACAGTATGAATAGTGACAGAAGCCGGATCAAGTGTCGGCCTAAATGGAAAAAAGTTGCCTATGGGGGAAGGCAGCCAGGCTATGACGATAACTACACCGACGAGTCATTCCTTGAGGAGATGGTTATGAATGCCAATGTCGTTAAGAGGGACCTCCTGAAAGTGATGATCGACTCGGTCTCCATATCTCAGTATCTCTGCATCGTTGCTCTTGTGGTTTCAACGTGGACCTATACATTGAACTTGGTCATTGATGAAGGCACTCTTTTGAAACTAGACACTAGTCTTCTGCTTGTCGGGTTTTCGATGCTCTTGCTCACGACCTGTCCGTTCTCGCTGAAGCTTCTCTCGAAATATGTCCTCAATATAGCATTTTTTATCAGTGGTCTATATGTTTTGGCACCAATTTATCAAACGCTCACTAGGTCCATCAGTTCAGATTCAATATGGGCACTTGTTGTATGCCTTCTCTTGGTTCACCTCTTTCTACATGATTATTCTGGTTCAACTATAAGGCCACCAGGTGCACTCAACAACCCAAAATTGACCAGCAATATCTCCTTGAATGCATCAATAGTAGCATCCGTCCTGGTAGCTTCGCGACTGCCGTCTAGGCTGCATGTCTTTGCAATCATGCTATTCTCCTTGCAGATCTTCCTGTTTGCGCCCCTCGTTGCGTTTTGTATTAAGAAGTACTCTCTTAGACTTCATCTGCTATTCTCCTTTGTTCTGATGGCCATGACCCTAAGCGTCACATACCAGTTGCACCGGATGTTCTTCATCCTACTGCTGGCCCTCGTTTTTATCTCAATTGTTTGCCCTTACTGGCTTATAAGGATTCAGGAATACAAGTTTGAGATCAATGGCCCCTGGGATGAAGCTAAACTCTGCTTTGATATAACTGAATAACAGAGGAAGGCGCATGTACAGAACTTTGATTTCATTGTAAATTGCTGTACCGTTTGGCTTATTCTGGACCAATTCATGTTCGTGTATATACTTCTCTTAACATACTACTTATTCTGTTACTGTGACTAGGCATACATGACGTGCCTAATTTTTTATGCCATATATTGATCAATTTTCTGAGGCATTCAGTGGTTTAAACTTTGGTGTACAAAATAATTAGAAAAACATATACTCAACTCAACTTAATACAAATTCAAACAAATTTGGATATGTTAAAGTTAAAGCTTAATAAGAATCTTTAAATCATGATTTAGACACATCAATAATATTTAAATCAATAATATTTCTATTTAAGTATAAATTTTTAGCTATATTTTATTCTTTTAAATTATTTATTGTCTCTCTTTATATTATTATGGTCTTTCTCTATTTCTCTTTATCTTATCATTGTCTTTAAGGATTTTTTTTTTAATTGGTGCTACCTCTAGTCGATTATGTATTTTCTCGTTTCAAACTCAATCCATTCTTGTATGACCATAAATTCAATATAGTATATACATGATATTTTTTATAAATCAACATTCTGTTGTGAGTCTAATCGTCGTTTTATAAAACTTATCTTTTAAATTCTAACATAACCTCTTATGGAGATGAAAACTAAAAAAATGTGATGTAATCTTTGATCCTGTCAAGAGAATGAATTGCTCAGCCTCAACAAGTCACATGAATTCTTGCAATGAGGTGCAACCGTGAGAGTGCAATCAACCCTATCACATAGTACCAACTTGTGTTTTTGGGTTGCCTCCAGTTTCGTTGGTTGTGCTGCTCTGGACTCTCTTCCGGTTATATTGTCGGAGTATTCTTTTTAGATAGAAAAGAACGTTCCACTAACCATGAAGCCCGACCAAATAGTTTGTCATCAACTTCAGTACGTCAGCTGGGGCACTACCTAGCCAAAAAATGATGAGGACACACGTACAACTTCATTCAGGTCACCACTCAAGCCAGTACTGCTTGTAAAAAAGTGAAACAAACATTTTAATAGTTAGAAAAGTAACTGCTAGTTGGATAACGATATCTGATCGTATGATATATTAATAACGATTGCATGATCTCCAAGTTTTTAAGGCATAATATGACGGAGTACATAAAGGGCACTAGGCAAAAAACGATAATGATTATCTTAGGAGTACTGGTAGAAGTGCTAATTGCAGTGCACTAAGGAAATACGTGATACATATTTTGCTAGTAATGAACTGCTTTATTTCAATAACATTTCTACAAATATTTGATCAACATCAGCATTAATTGGACCAGCACAACTGCTGGTCCGGGTTCCTCCGAATGGGGTGTAAAATGCTTTCTTTAACCATTTGAATTAACGGTACTCATTCTTTTGCGCCAAGATTCAGTGAGCAAACTTCACTCTTAAGCATATCCCAGTGCCCTCACTGGAGCAGCAACTCACATCTTTTGCTCTTCAAATCATTATTTCCTTCTGTCAGCACTGATTGAAAGGCGTTCAAAGGTCCTCATAGTGGGGTCATCATGGACATTTCTTGCAGTTTTGGTAAGCGAGGACCTGGTCTCAAGTCCAGTTGACTGGTGAAGCCTCTGAATAGTTGATGGACGGCTGCTGCCACTGCTGGTTGGAATTAGGTTACTGCGGTTTGGATCAATGGGATCTCCGGAACTTGGTCTGCTGCTTGACAAGAGAGCCTTCCTTGATGTGCTCCCATTACGAGATGATGATGTGGGCCTTCTTTTATCTGAATCAGCAGCCTAGCACGTATGGTAAAATTGACATAAGCCTTCCAGAATTCAGAGTTCCAGTTATCACCAATGGCAAATGTAATGTAAAAAAAACAAAAGATTTCTGCGAAAAAATGGTCAGGACTAACGAAGAAATGTCCATCTTATTATCCTGCTAATATGAGCTATACTTATTTTTTTAGGATACTGCTAGAAGGTGGCCTAGCTGCTCAGTTTCTTACCGTCTTGGGTGCAAGAAATGAATCCAATATATTTCTATGCTTTGTGAGCTCTCCATAATGGCCAGAACCAGAGCCGGTTCTTCTAGCCAATGGATCAACTGAACCAGAGAGTCTGTCAGGAACATCCTGTCTTGCTGTTAAGACAAAAACCAAAAAGAAGAACCTGTTATTTCCCACCAAACTTATTTCCTAAATATAAATTCCAAAATGTCTATGCTACTGACAAACCTGCAGCTCGTTCAGTCCGTTCTGCAGATGGTCCCACCAATCCACTTGTCCTTCCACTTGACTGGCAGCGAGGACAAGGTGCTACACATTTAGTATGGTAAAGCTTGCCTACAAAAAAACAGGTAGAAAAAGGAATAGCAGACATACTCGCAATCTGCTACTTTCTGAACCTTGCTTCGTCCAATCAAATATATAATCAAGCTGGTACCCTGTAAGAATTGAATGGAAATCATTTAAGATGTATATGCAGAGGATACTTCATTGTATTATATTTGAGCAGACCTTCACGGATGAATAGATCTCGGAAAAGTCTCTTCAAATAGCTATAGTCCGGTTTATCTTCAAATCGCAAAGATCGACAGTAATGGAAGTATGAAATGAACTCCGTTGAATAAGATTTACAGAGGACCTATGCAAAATCGTGTAAAACATGATAAGGTTAAGTTGCAATTTAATCAAACAATATGCCATGCTTCTTCATAGAATTGTTGTTCCATGGAAACTAATTTTCGTTACCTCAACTGGAGTTAGCATTTTCTTTTCACTAATTCTGTCATATTTCTGTTTTTTCGTGCCAGCTTTTAGACCTTGCCAAGGAAGGCTGAGATTGACAAGTTAAGATAGATCAGTAAAATGTATCGTCATAGTCAAACTGGAATTTTAAAAATTAAATGAGAAGCATGTCTCACCTTCCTCTTAAGAAATACATCAGTACATAGCCCAGAGACTCTAAATCATCTCTCCTACTTTGTTCTGTAGTGAAAACCAGAAATAACAAAACAAATATACCAGCAGTCAGTGTGCCTTCTAGTTGACTAATTTTGTTGCAAGCTAAACTTTATTGTTTCAAAGGAGCTACACTTGTTCATAACTTTTCAGTGTTACTACATTTTGTACCTATAAATACATATTAGTTTGTGTTAGTTCAGCTTTTTAAATAATAAAATCTCTTCTGATGAAGACAGACCAGTAACAGGTAAAGACACTCACCTACTCCAAGATGGGTGTTTACACTAGCATAACGTGCTGTTCCTGTGAGATTTTTGTTCTCCCTATGGTAGGGAAGAAAAACATGTAAGCTTCAAATATATATCCCCAGAAAAATATGAAGCACAATTACATATAGAAATATATTGGTAGATAAAATGGCAAACTTTTTACTATAATGAACTAATCGCTAAGTAGTGATATCACATATATAGTACGAAAATATAACAGAGATGGGTTTATCACAATCATCATTGATCACTTTGTTACAATGCTGCTGTCATTACTCATTACCATCAAACAATTCTCATAATTACAAGAAATAAAAAAGAGAAAACAGAATTGTGTGGGCAATCTATATAGTTAATAGCAGATACTGCTCCACAGGTAGCGTGAAAACAACAGTTATGGTAATGAAAATTCAAAATTAAGCACTTTGAGCTATGTTTGATAAAACAGGCTGCTGCCAAACCAATAAATTTTAGTATGATTTTTCATAAGCTGAGTGCTGTACTACAACAATCTTCCAGGTGAACATAAATACTTTCAAAAACATTTACATGAAAATAATTTCTGATTACCTGTAAGGTATATGCTTATGAGTTTGGAGGTCCCGGTATTTCTTTGCAAGACCATAGTCAATGACATAAACCTGTTACAGAATTGCAAAAATCACTCACAACAATGTCTACAAAAAGATGTGCTTATTTCTTGATGTTATTCATTGCAAGAAATATCACATATGAAGTAAATGCAGGTTGTCGCACATCAGTTAGCAAAAGTACTAGAAAGGCAGTTGATATGCATATGCTGATCAACAGTATGCACAAATAAGAGAAAACAGACATATTATCCTTGTATTCTTCAAGTTCTTAAAATATAAAACGCATGGTAAATTGATGATCACAGTCAGCAGTTTAAAATCTCCAGTGACTTTCTACATTCATAAAAAAATGTTTCTAAAAAAACTAAAGATCAGTTTTCAATTTATTACAAAAAAGAATTTGCCCATAAAAGAAATTTGTATAATCATCAACCATACAGAGCGCAGCTGACAGCTGTTTTTGGTAATATCATAGCCTCAGAAATTATGATTGAAGGAGCTACTACTTCCAGTTGACAAAACATTGTCTTTTATGAATTGTGAAACTTCATAGCACAAAAAAATTATGATACTTAGCAACCAGGCCAGATACTCTAATCAAGATGTTGTCAATACAAAAATATACAACGACCAAGCAACCAACAACATCCAAAGCACAGAAAAATAATGAATTATATCTACCAGCAACTGCAGATGAATGGGACAAACCTGGCTTGCTTTGCGGCCTAAACCCATAAGAAAGTTGTCTGGCTTGATATCACGATGTAGAAACCCCCTAGTGTGCATGTACTCTACCCTGTTGATCTGTATAAAACAACAGGCAGTTAGTGGTTAAATCAGACAAATGAAGTCTTGAAATTTAATTTCCTTGATCGTTAGTTTATTGAAATTTAGTCGTACAGGTAACTAAAATTAACAGCCAAAATAATAGAATTTAGTAAGAAAAACCCACCATCTGATCAGCAAGCATAAGTACTGTTTTAAGAGAGAACTTTCTGTTGCAGTAGTTGAATAAATCCTCTAGACTTGGACCAAGAAGATCAATGACCATGACATTGTACTCCCCCTCCACTCCAAACCATTTCAGATGAGGAATTCCAGCTGAAATTTACAACCAAAACATAATCAGTGAACAAATTTATTTGAATAGATAAACAATTTCTCATATTATACTTACTCCCCCCTTGCAGAAGCATGTATAGTTTTGACTCATAATGAAGCTGAGGATGCCTTGATTTCACAGATTCCTAACAAAATGAGATGGCAGAAAAGGTTAAGTAGTCTGTCCCAGTGTCAGCAAGCGCAAGTAGCCAGTGCTGACACTGACTATTCATGTCAATACAGAAATATACTTTCCAAGTTTCCAAACGCCTTTTATTTCATTATTACCAACATTTTCTCATAGCACAACCCTTGCAACATTTTAGCAAGCAATCCAGTGCATACAGGCTTACAAATAGAAATAGCATTGATGATTAGAAAGGCAAAGATGGTTCACAAAATTAGCACCTCCGTGAACAAGAAAGTTGATTCAAAAGTAGATGTGACCAAACTACTGGCAATCATATCGAAATAATAGAAGCTTCTAAAAGAAGTACATTGACCACTGAACCTGACCAATAACATCAAGAGATTCATTGAATGGTGCTTTGAAACATTGAAATAGACAATAACCAATGTTTCACAGCTACCCAACCTAGCCAAAACATGCATGAGGGATTCCAAAAGGTATAATCGTTTCCCTAGAAGGAAAACATTTTTTTGTAGGTCTCACAGGTTGTAAATAGAATCACATGCAGCTGTCCTGAATCCTAATGTTAAAAGAGCAAATAATAGCATGACAAGGGTTGGTGGGTCGGCTCATGTTATTTACACATGTTTTGGTACAAGTCCTCTCATAAAACAGGGACAGGATTAAAGAATGTCAAAGATCCAACTGGAAGCTCCAAAATCTTCACCTCTTTTTTCATACTTCCCTACTTCTGAATCTCTAGTATAATCTAACCTTTTCTAGGAGGGCAAAACAATAATATATTCGCATCACAACATCAGCACAAAAGAAACTAATGCCGATACTAAATTGCAATTTATATATTAGCGCAAGAAAAGGCATATATCAGAAACGAGACCATCTCCACATACCAACTTGATGGCTACCTCCTCGCCGTTCTGTATATTCACACCTGTAACCAAATCAATCCATGAACCAACGACATCACAAACAGCGTAAACAGTAAGGGAAAAAAACAAAAGGTGCCTCGCAACGAGCGGCGACAGATAGAGATCCAAGAACCCAGCGAGGAACGTACCGAGGTATAGCTCCCCAAAAGATCCGCTCCCAATCTTTCTCCCCAACTTAAACTTCCCTCCGATCATATGTTCCATCCTTGCAAGATTCAGCACCGAATGCGCGCGCGAATCGCCTCCCCCAAGAACCCAGTCACATTGCCCGGTAGGCGCAAGATTTGTGCCCGGAAAATACGCCGCGCTGAGGCGGCGCGGGCAGATCGAATTGGCGGCAGCACGAGGCCTCGCGAGATTCAGGACGAGGCTAGGGATCGCTCCTCTTTGGGGGAAATTTCTCGGGAGGATTTGTGTGTGTGTGGGGGGGGGGGGGGGGGGGGATGGGGGGGGGGGCGATGGACGAGGGAAGCGGAAAATGTGGGAAACGGACGGGGGCAACGGATAGATAGGGTAGGGCGGTGGATTTTCTTCCTTCTTTATTACTATATACTAGAAGGATGCAGCGGTGGGGATGGCGAGGGTGGAGGCAGGCGACGGCGACGGAGATGGGGAGGAGGACGCGGCGGCGGGGGCGCGTGGGTGGAGGCGACCGGTCGCCGGCGAAGAGGTAGGAGGAGGACGCGGCGGCGTCTCGGGCTTTCGTGGGGTGGAGGCGGCGTGGCGACTGGCGAGGAGAAGACGAGAGCAGCGGACGACGCGTTTTTTTCTTTTTCTGTGGCCAGGGATGTGTAAAAATCTTTTTGTAAAAAAAAGTTTCTTTATGCATCAATAAGATATTTTTGCAAATTGGGGGATCCGACGGTTAATAATGTTCGGACGAAGGATCGGACGACCCATGTGACGCGTAATTTTGCAAGAAAGGGTGATCTTTCACTTGTGTAGATATGACTTGTTTGTCAAAATAGGTTATGAGAGGTGGTATTAGGAAAAGTAAATAGGTGAATGAGATTAAACGAGATATAAAGAATAGATACCTAGAATATAATATTGGTGCTATATCATTTTTTTTCAGTTCGCATATGGTTTGTGTTTTTCTTCTGTTTTGGTTCATGTTTTGCATTTCTCTTCGGTTTTTGTTGCTTGTTATTTTCTGTGCCTTGCTTTATTTTTTTTAGTTTTCTACCTCTTGTATTGTACTCTTGTTACCTGCAAAGGTATCTTGTTGAGGATCCTCCAAAAAGAATGGGTGTGTCTACGAGGCATGTCCATGTCAGTAGTTGAAACGTGTAAGAGTTTGTATGAGTAGAATTAAACAATGTCCACTGCAAAATTTCAATATAAAAAAGCATGTGTATATAGTGGCCTATTTAAATACTACTGTACGATGGTATAGCGTATGAAAACTCTACGGTGTCAAGCATATCTCATCCATGGGTGTATAAAAAATGTTAGTACAATAAGTCCTTGTCCATCACCAGAGTATCGTATCATGACGATTCACACCTAAGTGTAAAAAAAAGCATACCACAACCTTATAATGTCCTCAATAAATCACTATTATATATATATATATATATATATATATATATCATGAGTATCTTTGGTTTATCGGTATATCATTGAAGTTCACATAGTTTGAAATATTTTTTGAAAGGAAGATCGCATAATTTCAAGAAAATCTAAAAAAATCATATATTTGCCATTTTTGGAGAAATGACACAAAATCTAGGTCTACCATTGTCGCTTTGTAGCACCTCAATTTTAACTTAGCGGTTAAAAGCTATTTTAATAAAAATTATAGTTTTAAAAAACTTTAATTCTCTGTAAGTATTATGTGTCAAAAAATCTCTATCCAAAATTCCAATCCTAAAGCTCGACTTTTAAATCAACCTCTCCTTTGAACCGAGTCCAGTAATCGAATTTAAATTTGAACTGAATATCAACTCGAATCTTCTCGAATAAATCTCCTTAATTCTCTCTCACAAACTCTTCGAGAAAATCCTAAGTTTAAATTTAAATTTATTTTCAATTTTTTCTAAAAATTCAATTATAGAAATCCCTTAAAAAAAGAAAAAAAATCCCGTATTCATTTAAGTTGCCTTCTACTCGGCCCATTCTCTCTTCCTCTACCTCCTCTTCTCCCTACAGCCCAACAACCCTATTGGCCTAGCTCCTCTAACACCTCTCTTTCAACTCAAATCTTCTCGAATAAATCTCTTTGAGTCTCTCTCACAAACTCTTCAAAGTTTAAATTCAAACTTATTTTAAAATTTTCCAAAAAATTCAATTCAAAAAATCCCTAAAAATGGGAAAATCCCCTATTCATTTGAGCCGCCTTCTCCTCGCCCATTCTCTCTCCTTTCTTTCTTCTCTCCCTCAACATCCTCTTCTCTCTGCAGCCCAACAACCCCACTGGCCTAGCTCCTCTAACACCTCTCTTCTTTCCCCCTCTTGGGCCGCACCCGCTAGCCCATCTTTCCCCGCATGCAGTTGCCCGTGCAGCCGTGCCTTATCGCTCACTCGCCGCTCACTCCTCACCTAGGCCCGCTTGTCAGCCACTGTCTCATTGTGGCGCACCCTCGCTCCGCCCCGCATCCGTTCACTCGTCCCTTTCCCCACATTGTGCTAGCATGCGTGCAAACTGTTCGATAAAATACCAAACCAGTAGCCGATGCGTCGACACTAGTTTCCATACACCCTGACCCCGTCCCACGCACCGCACCCCCACCGTGGCCTCCCACGCCAAGCATCTTGTTACGCCACGTCGCGACAAGGCCAAGAATCCCGTCGTTGAGCACTTCGTGCCACACAAGAACAACCATATGCTAGAATATCGCCGCTAAGCACTCTATATCACACCTTTGCCACTGCCCAGCCCCGTGCTCCCGCGTCTCTTTCACTAGTCCCGCACCCCTCCCCTTGTTCTCTCCATGCCATGACCAGCCAGCCGCCTATAAAAAGTGTCGACGAGCCTCTTTTCCAACATGCGCCTTATCTTTCTCACCCTCCTCTACCTTTCTCCCTCCCGATCCCCCTTCACACCGCCGCATCTAAGAAACTCATGGCGGCACCAAAACCCACCACCGCCTGAGCCTCCTAGCACCGACAACAACCGTCGTGCTTCCTACCCTCGCCGTCGTGCCCACCTCTCGGTGACCGACATGCGCGTCCAAGGCTCCTAGTGCCGCTACTTGCCTTAGCCCCACCATCAGGTGCTCCCTCCCCCATCACTAGCATCGTTGTTGTCACCACCTCTCTTGTTGCTAGCATTGTCGTCATCGCTAGCCCCCTCCTAGCCTCCTCTACGCAGTGAAGGACAAAGAGCGGAGAGAGAGAAATAATGAGAAAGAAGAGAGGAGAGAGAAGAAAGAAAAATCCTTCCTGTGCCACTCACATGTGTCTACCTTGGGCAATTAGGTAAGGCCATGTGCCCCTCCTCTCTTCTCTCCTAACATGTAGACTAGCCACATCCCTCTCTTCTTCCCACCAATATGTAGGTCCCGCTTTCCTAACATCAGATTGGCCCATCAACTAAGCCACATAGGTCGAGGCTCATTCTGGTCCACAAGCTTCTTAAGGTCCATTTTACCTCTCTCAAAAAAACCTCTTTTTGACATGTGAGACTCTAGAGAATATTCAAGCAGAATATTCATCCTATTTTTTAGTGATTATTTCTTTTCAAAAATTCTAAAAATTTAAATAATCTTCTAAAATTAATATCTTTTCAACCGTTACTCTAATCATCTCTGTTCAACTTCTAGAATTTTCTAAAAAATATATTTATCCAATGACTTAGTATTTTATTATATTTTTAGGGTTTGATTGGGATCTCTCTCGTTTTACACGTAGTTTGTCACCGAAAAATTCTCAGACATCAATTCTAAAGAATTTCTCATCGTCCAAGAGCAAGACAAGTCACTTTTGATCATAATTTATAAAATATAATTGTTTGTAAAGATATACACTTAGTGTACATAGATCGACCTCAGTTTGTATACAACTGACGAACCAACCTAATAATAGTACATTACTTTTAGTAGTTTATTGTTAAATCCTACCTTATAACTCCAACGTAACCGTGCTTGAAAATTCTGGCTCCTTGAGTGGCAATATCAGTGTCTCATATTACACTATTGTTTGTCTTTATGGAAAAATTGTATTGTGAAAACTTTTGCGAAACTCGACTCGTAGAGTCAGAGGTTTGAAAAGAGAAAAGATGTGCTAAAACTCACAATGTGGAATCTCGCATGTATGACTTGGTTTGGTAATCGTATGTAAGGATAGATTCCTTAGAGAATTACATTTGAACATCTTACCATATGACCACACGAGTATTTATAGGATGCTCCTAATTAACTAATTAGTTATCATATAAAAATCTTGTATGTCAATAATTGCAAAATATCGGAGATGAAAAGATGGGATTAAGTATATATACTCCTTAGGATGGGTGTTATTTTAACCTCTTTTAAGACAATTAGTTAGGAGGGGAGACATCATGGGTGTGTTCTAAATAGATGAAGTTATGAGACTTGTCTAATACTCTGTTTGAGATAATTGACCTAGCTATGTGACAGAATATTTATGGGTTAGCTTTGAAAACGACTTGTCACGAACTTTCAGTGCCAACGGGTATCCGATGTCAGTTTCGTGTCGTGTGGATAAAGCGTATACTCTGCAGAGCTTAACCTATTCAAATAGCTTTGCCCATGGTTAAAGACAAATGTAAGTTGATTTTTCTATCGTAGTTTTGTTTACCGGTGTTTTACAGAAAAAGTTTTAAGGGAATGAAAATCGTTAACAGAGTCGGTCTTGATGACTGATGGATGACCTTAATGATTAGAATGGATCTATGTGATCCAAGATGTCGTGAGGGCATTACAGAGTAAGCTTCTCAAAAGGGGACAAGAACTAAAACTTAGGTGGTTCTGAAAAGAAGCTAATAGAAATAAAGATGTTTGTTTAGCTCCGAATGGAGTGAGATAAAGATTATATGTATGACTTAAAACTTTGTTCTCATGTTTGTATTGTTGAAACGTTTTCAAATAAAAAAATTTACGAAATAAACCTAGCCTTTATATGTAACTTTCATATTCATATTTCCTATGACTTATGAGTGCGAAAATACACACCCTCTCTATTTTATTATTTTTCCTTATCCCTCCTTAAGCTAGGTGGAAGATGCTGAAAATTTTGATTTCATCTCTAGACTCAAACCACTAACTATAAATTGGGTATTAGCCGTACTATGTTGCTATTTTTTGGAGTTTCTGCCAAGGCCCTATTCGATATGGTAATAAGATATAATGTATATGTTTGTTTTTTTTTAATAATTATTATTTTGTTATCGTGGGTGTTAGGTTAAAATTCTAATACTGGTACTGATATGTACGGTTTTGTTAGGAATAATTCGTCATGTACGTCCTATTTGACATTAATTTTGATGGTATCAGATATGATATTATTCTATTCCGCTGTTTGGAGAAAGATTTTTACCCCTCGAGGGGCTCTAGACTCGTTGAACAAATAAACTTTCCCCTACTAATTCTTTCTTTTGCCGCGTGAGCCTTCCAAATACTTGGCTAAATAACATCAATGCCGCGTGCATGACACCCTCATGCAAGTGGGTTACTCTTTAAAGATGCAAGATGGTCAATCTAAAGTGGTTAGGCTGGTGAAAGTAATTTTAAGCATTCTCTACCGTGGTGTGATTGAAATCTTTTGTTAAACCCGAGCACTTTTACTAGCTGCTGAAAGTACAATTTGCTCTTTGTTTGATTTTTCTAGTGCTTGGAGCACGAGAGCTACATATCACTTGGCAGGGCTATAAAATCCTGACGTGCACTAGCACCCCGAATCAACTCACTCTCGTATGACCAATGCACGCAACGAGGACACATCATTAGTCTTATAAATCCCACGATAAGCTACTACATTCTCAAAATATAAATATTTCTAACTATATATTTATATCTTTAAACACAGATATCTAAATTTATAAATAGAAATACTTATATTTTAGAATAGAGGAATTACAATGTTAGCTTCATCGTTGCTTATGTATTTACGTCTATGTGTAGTATGTTCCGCGTAATAAAAAAAGAAATGCATTCATGGCCACCTACCCTTCCGCCATCCTTTGTCATTCTGGTGCAAGCCAAGATCATCATCTTCTACAATCTACAAAACATTCCTCCACGTTGCAGACGTGGGGCTGAGACAGATAGGAGTGGTAATTAAACAAACCTCACAGCCAAGACTACATGAATAAGGATATAGCAACTGCCGTACAGAAAGATCGGGAAGAACCAGGAGACAATTGTGCTCGATCGGTATACCAGAAGTAGCTCCAGAACACACACTCTGTTTGTTCTTGTTGCAACTGATCCCAACGAAGCCTGCTTCCCATCTGCTCCACCGTTTGGAAAAGCGAGCGAGAGAAAGCAACCAGGCACACACGGTTCCACCGCGAAAACTGCCCAAACCGGCAAACCGACGCACATGCGACACACGGCACTAGCTACCACAGTGTTCGCATGCCGCCGTGACCGCGAGCGCCGGGCCGAGAAAGCCGTGCTGCTGTTTGAGCCGTCCGTGCACCAGTGCGCGCGGAGCTAGGAGACGCCGTGTCGCGGCACGGCACGTACCTTCACCGACCCCGCGCGAGAGCTGTGAGCGGTAAACCGGTGCGGTGAGCCGGTGAGCTGTGAGCAGTGATCTAACACTGGACGGCAAAGACGCCGCGATCTCAGTTTACCAAAGCATTAATAAATCACGCTCTGTTTATTTTATCGTCTAAAATTTAACTGATGATGCATCCTCGTGCCTATCACAGCAGATACGCAAAGATTAAAAAAAACTCTATCTAGAATCCTATATGTCGGTAGAATTAGCTTCCGTTGACCCGCCGGGCAGCAGACTCCACGTTCCAGAGGCACGCCCATCCTATTAAGCCTCGGTAGCACCACCTCTCCTTGTCCCCTACTACCTCACCCGCCGCCGCCCAAGCTCCATCGTCGTAGAAGACGACTCACAGGTCACAACCCTCACTGCTGCTGGTGGTACGACTACCAGACGGCGGACGCCATGGGAGAGGACAAGAGACAGAAGCGGCAGGGCCATCCTCTCCTGAGGGGAGGCGGCACGGGGAAGGGTTGGCGTTACACCCACGGCTTCTCCGCCTCCCAGATGCTCGCGCTCGCCGCCTTGTGCGGCGCGCTGGCGCCCTCGCTGCCGCCGGACAGCTGCGATGACGACGGCAGCCGCTATGGCGGTGGGTCCGACGACAAGGCCGTCAGGGACTTCCTCCTCGCCTCCGCCGCCGACCCGCCCATCCCCGACGAGGTTGATACAGCTCTGTGTATACACTTAACAAGCTTGCTTAGCTATCTGCAGTGAGAGCGAAAAAACAAATTCACCGGCGGTTGCGTGGCGCAGGTGGCGGAGCTGATGTCAAGGATGTGCCTCCGGGAGGCGCTGGTGCTGGTGCGGGCGGTGCTGTGGCTGCTGGGAACGCGGCTGGGGACGCTGGCGCTGTGCGGGGCGCGGTGCCTGTCGTGGGGGAGGTGGCCGTTCGTGCTGAGGTTCGCGGAGATGGCGGTGGAGCGGCGGGAGAACGCGCTCCGGCGGTGGAGCAGAGTGACCGTGCTCCCGCCGCTGCGCACCTTCTTCCTCATCGTCAAGGTCTTCTGCCTCTACGTCTTCTACTCCTGGGTAACCACCACTCCTCCTCCTGGCCTCTCGTACACCGCTCAACTGCGAACTCGTTCACGTAGATTTTTCTCGCGTTTTATCTGCGCAAGTACGCGCTGTGATTTTTCTCTCGAGGGAAACACGTACTCCCGTGAGGATTGTGTTCGTGGGCCGTGGAGTCTTTCAAAGACCTGCCGCTTTTGTATGTGGGACCGGACAATAACTAATTCACAAAAGTGACAACATGAATAAAGGTGCAGCTACGAATTTAATTAGGTGCATGAGCATAATAAGGTAAGCACTGTGATGTCTGTATTACATCATTATTAAAGCAGAGTTAAAAATAATCACCACTTTCACCTAAAATGGAGAAATAGTTTACAGCTATGGTAGGCTCAGATTACAAGGTTCACAGGTCGTGGATTATCGATCGTTAATTCGTCATGCGACAAAAAAGTAGAGTTGTCCTCTTAAAAAAGGTAACTACTACATGTTTTGGGCGCGCAGCGCTTCGTCCTGGTGTTTGTAGGCCACCATGGCGCTGGCGCCTCCGCATGCGGCCATGCGCATGGCGATATGATGTCAATAATGGCCACAATGTGCCTGCGGCCGTGGCACTGGCACAACAATGACACTGGAGCTACAGATCTCTTGTGGCGCAAGCGCAACGTGCACGGTGCACCCGTGCACGTAACACCTGTGTATAGCGGTAGCGGACGAGCGAAATTAAGACCAGTGTAGTAGGTTCTTCCGTTTCTTTTATAGGATGCAACTATACATGGCTCTACATAGATACTACGGACTTGTTCATTTTATTGTCATTTTTAATCTCACCGGTGAAAGCTCTAGAGATATACTATAGATCGGGTGAATAGGTGTTTTAAAAAACTATTTTAATATAATGGTTAAATTTAAACTTGATTAGAACATTTAGACCAATGCTTCAAAACTTTCGATCAACTCTCTCAAGAACCTCCGATATATTAAGGTAGAAATTTCTGATCAAACAGCAGATAAACTCTTTCGAGTCCTTTTATACGAACACAAGAAATAACAATAAATATGTGTATAAGTACTATAATGCAAAAAATAGTAAATAACACATAAGGAGCAAACATTGACACAAAATTCAATAAGTGAGAGAGAGGGAGATAAACATTTTTTTTCGAAGTTCGGATTACAAAGATATTACGTCTTCGTTGATGAAATCTTAAAAGTTGGTTCTCTCTCAACCCCTTATCTCACTAAGTAGTTATAAAGATCAACTTAGTTATCACTTTATTGGTTATATCTTTTCTTTATATAGGCAAGTTTCATCATTATAAACTTGCTTAGGACAATCTACAACTTGAGAAAACTTACAGGCGATGTCTAGCAGTTCAGGAGATTACCCTCTAAGAGTAATAAGCTTCAAACAACGACTTTCATTGATCTTCAAGTACTTAAAAATCCTCCTAGCTCTTCTCACAATAAAATGTACTCCAATCATTCAAGAAATTCACTCAAATTTTCATGAAAATTTAACAACTCAGTGAAAGAGTTATGTAGAGCCCTAAAAAACTAGAAAACAAAAGTGAAAAAGTCTCAACGGCTCTATAAGGAAAAGACGATATATATACCCACTGCCCTACGTCATCTATTTGTTACTTACAGATTGAAGTTCCAATCCCTAATCTATAACCTCCGGTCCAACACTTAGTTACTGACAGACAACAATGAACCGGAACATCCAATCCCTCAAGACCAAAACCTAGAAGTTTCGATCTCTATTCCGGAACATCCAATTCAACACTTAGTCACTGATAGATAGTAGTGAATCGGAACATCTAATCACCCAAGACCGAAACCCAGAAGTTATGATCCTTGTTTTGGAATATCCGATCTAACATTTAGTCGCTGACAAACAGTAGTGAACCGAAACATCCAATCCCCCAAGATCGAAACCTCCGACCCACATGCAAAATTAAACTCACACTAGTACAAGTATTGTATAAATATGTCTCTCGATTAAGAAATGGATCTTTGAGCACAAGAGTAGACATAGAACACTATTTACATTTTGGTTTTTTTGACTAAAAAAATTAAAAGTTGTTTAAAATAAACTTTAAGTATTCTGTTTATATCTTAATTATAAATTTATAAAAATCATCATACTCACGCTTAGTTTTTTATGGACTAATATATACATATATCTTAATAATTCATCATCTAAAATTGACTTAATAGTATGTATGTACTTTCAACGGGTAGGCTAACAACTAATCATAATCTTATCATTGCTATCATATCAAATATTGGTAATTTCAAAAATATTCTCTCATAAAAGCTCCACCAAAATTTGATAAGGGCTCTAAACCAAACACAACCAATACTACCCGAATTTGGTAACGTCAAAATGTATTAAAATTTAGTATTATCAAATTTGATAGGGTTGATTATAATAACAAAGTGAGCAAACCTAGCTCTTCCGTCAATTTTGTTCTCAAAAATCACCCATTGCATTTAGATTGAAGTTAATTTGTCCTATATGTAGTCTGCACAGGTCGCCCGGGATGTACATCCAGGCTCCAGGCTAGCTAGTCGGCGCTGTACATGCAGTCCACTTCAGTACTACTATTACTACTAGTACCAGGGTGACGCTAATAAGTATGCACTTCTAGAATGTAAGTGATGTACTATTGTCCTTCGCTCGCTGCATGATTAGCCTTGTACCATGCCAAAGCTGCAGTGATGATGAGGTGCTGGTTGGTGTCCACAGCTTCAGTGTGGATCATGTGCACATCAAGAAATTTAGGGATTGTTTAAACGTTAAAGTTGGATTTGAACCGGTGAATGCGGCTTGATGCCCGGAACAAACTTTCTGCTGAGTCGGGCAACACACAGTACGATCCAGTTTTCATTTCTTTTCTGTTTTCTTTCTTTTCCTTCCAGAAGGTTAAGACTGTACCGTGTGCATGTCCTCTCTGACAATTTCCAAACCACGTCGATGTGCATGTCCTCTCTGACAGTTTCCAAACCACGTCGATGTGCATGTCCTCTCTGACAGTGCCAGCTCGAAAAATTCGAAAATAAACAAATTAAGACGTTTGAAATAGTACAAGAATTTCACTGCGGTTTACTGCTTAGTAATTTATTTCAAAGAATGTGTAATTCACCTGACCACGTGTGCATGTATTGTACCCGCAGATTGACGAGAGCTCGGAGAACCCGCACTGGCGAGCGGTCGGGTACAGCCCGCCGACCGACGAACCGCCGGCGGAGGAGCACCCGGAGGCGACGAAGCGGCCTCTCGACGACGGCATCGTCGAGACCATCAACCTCACGGACACGTCCCTCCCGTCGTCCCTCGCGGAGAAAGGCCTCACGGTGACGGATGACGCGGCGCGTAACGTGTGCCGGGTGGAGTGCGACGTCGTCATCGTCGGCTCCGGCTGCGGCGGGGGAGTGGCAGCTGCGGTGCTCGCCGGGGCCGGCCACAAGGTGGTGGTCATCGAGAAGGGCAACTACTTCACGTCGCGGGACTACACGTCCTTCGAGGGCCCGTCGATGAACCAGCTCTACGAGTCCGGTGGGTTCGTCACCACGATGAACGGCGGCGGGCTGCTCCTGGCCGGCTCCACAGTCGGCGGCGGCTCGGCAGTGAACTGGTCGGCCTGCCTCAAGACGCCCGAGTTTGTGCGCAGGGAGTGGGCTTCCGCGCACGGGCTCCCGCTGTTCGCCAGCTCCGAGTACGCCGCCGCCATGGACAATGTGTTCGAGCGGCTCGGCGTGACGTCGGGGTGTAAGGAGGAAGGGCTCCAGAACAAGGTCCTCCGCAAGGGGTGCGAGAAGCTGGGGTACAAGGTCGACTCGGTGGGGAGGAACTCGTCGGAGGACCACTTTTGCGGCAGCTGCGGCTACGGCTGCCGCACCGGGGACAAGCGCGGCACGGACACGACGTGGCTGGTCGACGCGGTGAACCGCGGCGCGGTGATCCTGACGGGGTGCAAGGCGGAGAAGCTGGTGCTGGAACGCGGCGACGCGGGCGGCGTGAGGGGTAAGCGGTGCGTCGGCGTGGTGTCCAGGAGCACCAACCTGGCAATAACGAAGACGCTGGAGGTGCGCGCCAAGGTGACCGTCTCTGCGGGCGGCTCGCTCCTCACGCCGGTGCTGCTGCAGCGGAGCGGGCTCACCAACCCGCACATCGGCAAGAATCTCCACCTTCACCCGACCGCCTTGGCGTGGGGCTACTTCCCGGACACTGTGCCGGACCTGAAAGGGAAGGCGTACGAGGGCGGCATCATCACGTCGCTACACAAGGTGGAGGCCTCCGGCTCCGGCGCCGGCGCCGGCAGCGACGCGCCACACCGGTCCATCCTCGAGACGCCGCTGATGGGCGTGGCCGCCACGGGGACGCAGATGCCCTGGCTCTCCGGGCGAGACTCGAAGGAGCGGATGCTCAGGTTCGGCCGAACCGTGCACATCTTCTCCCTGGTCAGGGACCGCGGGTCGGGGACGGTGCACGGCGAGCGGCGGATCGCGTACCGCCTCGACGCGGCGGACAGGGAGGACATCCGCGAGGGCCTGCGGCGCGCGCTGCGCGTCCTGGTGGCGGCCGGCGCGGCGGAGGTGGGCACGCACCGGAGCGACGGACAGCGGCTGCGGTGCGAGGGGCTGACGGAGGAGGCGCTGGAGGAGTTCCTCGACGGCATCACGGTGGTCCGCGGGCCGCAGTCCAAGAGCGAGACTTGGGGCCTCTTCTGCTCGGCGCACCACATGGGCAGCTGCCGGATGGGCGCCACGGCGGGCGACGGCGCCGTCGACTCCCGCGGCGAGAGCTGGGAGGCGGAGCGGCTGTACGTGTGCGACGGCAGCGTGCTGCCCACAGCGGTGGGCGTCAACCCCATGATCACCATACAGTCCGTGGCATATTGCCTCGCCAATGGCATTGCTGACTCACTGTCCGTTAAAGCGACTTAGCTCTACCGTATTCTACGAAATTCCTCCATTCCAGGACATCATAGGCTCACAGTACATTATTGCAAATCGATCGGTACGTTAGAGTATATGGTTGTTATGAGGACCGGAATAATGTGCATGCGTCTTGTCGTGCAAAGCTGTGGGTTACCTGTAATTATCTCCACAATAAAACAAGTCACCACACAAAGATGCTTCCTGCATATTTAAGAGTTGGACAAAGTCTAAATTTCACCCCCCCTAAATTATCGAGTTCAACCAAATTACTCCCCTAAATTTAAATAATAGACACTTTACACTCTAATTTTTTTTAAACCGGACAAATTATCTCTCGCTTAATCTAAATCGGGTTTGGTCCTACTTGACACATACCTAATAATCTAGTTAGCATAAAAAAAATATACGGTACACATGTTATAGTGCCCTTCTTTCTCAATCCTTACCCCTCTCTCTCTTCTCCCTGTTATTTGCTAAAGCGTGTACCAATCACTAACTTGTTGGGCTCACCAATTGGGCCTCCTGTTCCTTGACATAGCAAGCATGCCGCTCGCACGCGCTCGCTCGCCCACTTGGAAGGAGCCCTAGTGATATATTACCTGTCGCCTTCTCACATTGGAGGCTGACAAGGACACACGTGCCAGTGGCTGTCTTCTCGAGCTCAAGCTCTATAGCCTCCTCGTGTCAAAGCTTGAGGAGGAGAAGCATGATGGCGGGTGCCTCCTCGAGTGTGAACTCTATGGACTCCTTGCATCGGAGACTATTGAGGTCAGGGTATAGAGGAGAAGTGGCGAAGGTTAGTGAAGAGACGTGGTGGTCGCCAACCTCTTAGAAGATGGAAGGGCAACGAGTGGAGGTCAGGGAAGAGGGCGATGTACGACAGAGGTCAGTAAGTAGTTTAAGGTGCCATCAAATTCACCCGTATAGCCATCCTGATGGTGGTCTCGATAGAGAAGGCGGCGATTGTGACGAACCTCCTAGGTCAAGCTTTAAGCTCCGACGAGCGAGATCAATGAGCTACTGACTCTAGCACCCTCCTCAAGACAAGCTCAAGCTATGCTGCTAGTTGTCACATCCAATGCTCGCCTCTAGCACCCTTCTCACTATTGGTCATTATGCTATAGCGTCCTCCTCGTCGCTAGCTGTATTGCCTTTCTCGTTGTTACTGCCAATATCTTCCTAGCTATTGCTCACTTTTCTCATAGTGCTAAGTCTATGTTTTTTTGTTTTTATTGGATTATCACATTAACGTCATGTGTATAGACTAAAACCAGATTGAGATATTGGTTATTTGTTCAGTATGTATAGTAGAGGTGCAAAATGTTTGTTTTTTTAATTCAGATGTAATTCGATCCTCGTGATAGTGCGGGGTAATTAGACTTTGCTCCTTTCCAGTTTGACTAAAAGTATATACTATTCAGTCTAGTATTCGTCGCTCTCGAACATGTCTTTTTATCACATTAGAGATGCACAGTACTCATTGGATAATAGTGTGCCTGTCAACCCAGGATGTAGAGGGACGTGGAACCCACCTGCATTAGCGCTCCACATGCTCGTACGTGTGTATTTTATTGTGTTGATGCACGGGCATTTTCCACCCGGAGAAAGGCAATGCTCTTGACTCGCATTTCTGAAAAGGAAGCGTCACGTCAGAACATTTATGCATAAAGCGACAGGTGCTGTGCAAGCAGAAGTTGAGTGCTCCCGCTTGCGTTCGTTAGAGGGACAAAGGAGAAGAGATTACACGTATATTTTTTAAATGGTGGAACGGTACGTTTTCTATAAAAAAATTATAGTAAAGTTATTTTCAAAAAATTATATTAATTTCTTTTTTAATTTTAAAATAATTAATACTTATCTCGTTTTTGCGTATCTTTACTTCGTAATAAAGTATAGACTTTGCTCTTTTGTCACAGATGTGCGTGATATTCACTCATTTGTTATGACACCAGTGTAATGATAGAAAGTGTTTACCTAGCATGGCTGCAAATGTGCAGTATTGCCCTTCCATTTGGTCAGCATCATATCATGACTATTCCTTCAAGATTCTAACTGTTATCGTCCTGATAACAGCTCCTGGGCATGTTCAGTAGTACTTCCAGTAGCTTACATCAAAACAGTGCAACACAAATGACCCTTCACTGCGAACACCAAACATAAATGACCCTTCACTGCGAGCGCCGAATACAAGTACAAAGAAGCTCTATCAGTCACAGGTCTACAGGATGCTAACGGCGAAAGGACTTAGTGCTAATGGCGAAGGCGAAAGCATTTAGTGCTAACTTTGAAGTTTAAAAGAATCTTCAACTGTACTGTAGGCAAATGCCTGGGCCTCTACATCAACTCTAGTCCCAGCCTTTCTAAATTTGAGAGATGCACACCACAAATAGTTCAGATATTTTCAACACAGGATATGAGGATCAATTTTGCTCACGAGGAAAGCATAATAAATCAAATGTGGCTACACGAGCGCTCGCAATGAAATATAGTAAACTATAATGTGACTACACTTTCAGCTAGATTTCCGGCACAAAGTAGTGTGCACATTTGAGAATCAAAACAAGGGGAAATTGGTGTCATAGCTTCCAAATATCAACACTTCAATACCAATTTAGCATTAGATAGTATAACAGCAGCTTAAATTTCACGTCAACAACAGCCTAATCATAACCCAGAGCCAAGATGTTACAGACTACAATCAATTGTCGCGCATGCTCTCTTGCTCAAGGCAAAACAGATATATTCCACTTGAACTTTAGCAAAAAATAAGGTGGTTGCTCAGTTTTGTGCCGCCAGAGGTTTATTAACATTAGACCACGATGTTTCAAGGGGAAATATGCCAAATTAACTCGACCGCAAAAAGATTCAGGGTTCACAACTTCAGACCCCTGAAACATGCTGAGCACCGCTCATCCTGTGCCAGCAAAAATAGAAACTTCGTATTGGTATGCTACAAATTATTTGACAGATGCTTTTACAGCTTTCTCGGCCGCATCATCAAGATCCTCTGCAGTGATCAATGTCATTCCACTTTCCTGAAACAGAACATTCAGGTACAAAAGTTTCCAGTGAAGGACTTGGCAGATACAAACAACGCAGGCATATAAATAATTTTTACCTTTAGAATCCTCTTCCCTTGGTCTACATTGGTGCCTTCCAACCGAACAACAACAGGTACCTTCAGGTCAACCTGACGATTGAAGAGAAAACGATTCAATACAGTGCAGGAAAGTTATATAGCACAGTACATTAATAAGCAAGATAATCTAAACTCATCAAGCAAAGAAAATAACTCCATTAAATATCTAATTTTTCTTGAACACATCTATTAAATATCATTACATTCGCAAGCAAAGACAAAAATCATAACAAAAATCAAAATGATGAGGCAGCCAGATTGCCAGCTTTTGGTACTAGAAAGGAGACATGGTGAGGCAAGTGTAACAGTATCATGGACATGGAGGAGACACAAGCAAAAGGAAGGAAAGTGACCCACATGGACATGGTTCCCAAGTAACAGTAACTCTTAAAGGAATGTTTCTCAAACAAATACAAGAGTTAAATGTTCTGGAACACACAAGATTACACTAGAAAATGTAGTAGGGTTGATCTCGAATGTTAAACTTGATTCAATATCAGTAGTACTTTCACAAAGGAAAGAAACTGTACCAAAAGACAACAGTTGTGTCTTTACATTTCGTACAGCAACAAACTATCTCATAAGAATACTTCCACATTTAATGGAAAAAAATACCATGGAATAAAGAAACATTAAATAGGTATAATGCAATTTATTAACTTGGAGCAAGTGGGAACCACAAAAAGCTGCTTTAGTCATTCAATGAAAACTAGATAAGGAACTTGAAGACAAACCTGTTTAGCTGCATTCACTATTCCACTTGCTATCACATCACATTTCATGATACCCCCAAAAATGTTCACTAGAATAGCCTTCACTCTATCATCTGAAGTCAAAATCTTAAATGCTTCCACAACCTAAATACAAATTATATAAAAGGGTTATAAATGACCAAATTGGGAGAGCATGACATGCAAAAAACAAAATCAATCATAGTTTAGAATGGATTCCAAGAAATAGATTATCAGTTATATTCAAATCTTTCAGGTGGTGTATTTCACATGAGATGGTAGCTAACAGAAGAATGAGCCCCAGCTTATTTATACCTGTCCCTCTGATGCGCTTCCACCAACGTCAAGAAAATTGGCAGGCGTACCGCCATGCAACTTAATAATATCCATTGTAGCCATCGCCAATCCTGCACCGTTCACCATGCAGCCAATTTCTCCATCAAGCCCAATGTAGTTCAAATCAGCTTTGGCAGCAGCCACCTGTAAAGGTAATAGAGATAAATTCATGAATATCCTCAGTTTCCATAATCAGAGTTGGAACAACAAAAGCTATAACATCCCTTCAGAGGCAAGTCAAAGGAAAAAATATAGAGAGATAAAGGAACACACTGGCATACAGCACAGACCACAGAATACGAGAAAACATGAACAATGGAACTGGCAAGCAGTGATATACCTCCCTGGGGTCTTCCTGTGTTGTATCACGCAGGGCAAATATCTCTTTCTGCCTAAATGCAGCATTGTCATCAAAGTTCAACTTTGCATCAGCAGCGACCATCTTGTTGTCAGCTGTCTCAGCAAGAGGATTTATCTACCCACATAACATGTCCAAATTAGTCATAAGCGGTGCCAGCCTGCCAGGTTAAGGCATGGCACTGGAAATGAAATACCATTTGTTATTGATTACCTCCAGCAGTGTGCAATCAGACTTGCAGAACAGTTCATATAGCTTCTTAATCTGTTCTATAGAAGACTGTCTGTCAGCTGTCTTCGGTGCCAGACCATCAACAACTTTAGCTGCATCATCATCTGTGATTCCCTTGAATACATCAATAGGAACCTGGCAATCCAGAGCATTGAAATTCAATGTATCATCAATTTCATTTAGAAACAATAAGATAATGCAGAAACACAGAAAGCTTCTATTCAACAGAGGCATAAGAAATAGATATAACCTTGATGATCATATCAGGGTACTTCTCTGCAAGATCTTCAATGCTAGTTCCTCCCTTGCTGCACGCTATAATGAGCTGAAAATGAGTATGAAAATCATTAAGTCCACAGCTAGAAGTCAAGAACCTCTATCTGAAATAGGGGAACATGCAGATAGCAAAAAATGGATTAAAAAACATTATGATGCATCAGAAGTCATAAGTGAGCACAAAACTTATAAGACTCAAAGGCTTGATTACATCATTCCAATGTGTAGTTTATAGTTATACCGAAACCAATACAAAAGTGGAAAAGGACTATTGTTTCACAACCTTAGAATGCCGGATCTTTACAAGGATGCTTAGTGGCACATCTACTGCATGTGTTAATGCAAATATCTGTTGACTAAAGATTTATGTGAACCTTCATCAGTTCATGGATAGCTTGCCCATTTAAAGTGTTGCGAAAAAGTAATACAATAAACACTTCGGGTAAAGAATTAAGCAATAGTTGCAAAATGAGAACAAACTGTTATTCTTGTGAAAATTCAACCCATATTTTGAGTAATTGCCACTCCTGTCAAGCCTCCCTAATTTATTCAAATAATAGAACCAAACTATAAAAAGAGAAAATTAGCAAAAATATTGCTTGTGATCAATGACATACTGGACCGGCAGTCTTCCTGTCAAGGGTGATGGCAAAGTACATCTCATTAACAAGTGACAGTTTCTCACATAAGTAGACCTGTAAAAAAAACCCGACAAATTTAGTACTTACCATATTTCAGTAACTCGAGCAGACACATAGACCATTAAAAATGTGGCGCTTGCTCAAACAAAAAGATAGTCAAACGCAATACAGCTATGTACAGTCACATGACAACAACACCATGTAAGCCTCTTTCTTTCTACATGATATTGCATCTACATTTGCAATAAAAAAAGTAATAACTACAAGATCCACTGTGACTAGACTGACAAAATAAATCAATAGAAAGAATTCTTACCACAGCATACATCAAAGAGTCACTCAATATGGTGTAATGGCCTATTCCATTTATTTCACATAGTGCAAGTACATTAAATGGCATTGGATTTACGAGTTTAACCATGTTTTGGGCATACACAGCCATATGTCAAAGCTTAACCTTCTACACATTTGCAGGAATCACCTATGTAGAAGGGATAAACTTGTGGAAGTGATAAAAAGCTTGCTTACTGAAGAATCAATAATCAGGCAAACACAGTAATAGCACAGTACTATCTAACAATGCTGGAGAAACCAAATGAAACTGTGGTAGCAAAAAAAAAAGGCAAGCCAATTGCAGTTCGAATTGGAAATATATTTGCAGAAAGGGGCTTCAGATTACTAAAAACTAACCTTGCTCACAATCTTCCCCAGTGGACCAGTTTGTTTTGTCACCAGAATCTGGCCAAGCATTTTTGCTGCAGAAGAGACAATATAAACACACAAAATATAGAAGTACATACACAAATGGCATGCACAATATACAACTTAGTTAAATGGCTATGAAGAAAACGAGAGCATTGCATGTCACTTAAAAGGACAAAGCATCAACTAATCAAATATTAAGCTGGTGACGAAGGTATGGAAATAATTAATCTATTGAAGGAAGAAATCACCTATTACAGATGGGTTTACTCAAATCTTAAGGTAGTATCAAGGATGTCACAATTAATACAATAAGATTATCTTTACTTACATACTTCATTATAACACATGTAATTGCAAAAACCATTGCGATAACAATAAATTGCATTGGAGGATAGTTGTGTAGAGTGTGAAGCTAGACCAGTGTGCATGGAATAGTTAAGTGTAATCTTCTAAAACAGTTGTCCATTTTCATCTGAAGCAACAAACAACTGAAGCACATTTAAATGCATACTGGGAGAAAATTGTCAAGGTGCAGTTCAATATATTGCAAAGTCTCTAACATGAAACCATACCTGCAAGGCTTTCAGCTTCTTCTGCCTTAACAATATGAACGCCACCCTGCAGTCCACTTTTGAAAGTTCCCAATCCACGGCCACCAGCCAGGATTTGACTCTTAACAACTATCTGCAATTGTGTCATTGTTTTGAGTATGACTGAATTGAACCACAAAATGGTCCGTGCAATGATACATATATCTACCCTACAAAATAGGCTTGGGATAAAAAATCAGCTATATTTCATATTGGAGTAGTTCAGCCCACTATCTACTGACTCATCTATAGTTCTACAGAATAACAAACATTTTGAAGTGGAATACCCCAAGACTAGCTTGTGATAAGCAAAAAATTTCCCCTTAACTGAGTTACAAGCCACATTGGCTATAAACCTAGGCTGTATTTTCTAGAAGATATGATTATCTCACAGAGATCCCCATGATGCCTAATCTTTGAAAAAGAGGAAAAAGGTTAATATACAGTACTATGACCAAACAGCATTATAGAAATTACTTAAAAACACCGAAAACTGGTGTCAGTCCGTAGAAATATACCAGGGCAGCCAAGACTAATTTACAAGTTATGTTACTTTCCAAACACCAACTGTGATGCCATTCACCCGTGCATATTATATGCAGCTATATCACAAAAGCCCATAAATAGATTACAGCAACCATTAACCTCCACTCAGGAAAAAAAATCACATTACAGTGCCGATGCAAAAAAGATCATAGATTTAGAATAAAACTGACCAGAACACCCCAGAAATTAGCAGCAGAAATTAGCAGTAAACTACATTATTTATTCATCCTAATACCATCAAATAGCTGACACAACCAAGTCTCAAATTTGCAAGACGAACAATCAAGGATAAGGAACGGAAACATCACCTCTTTCTCACTAGGGAAGACGTTCTTCAAGGTGTCTTTGACTTCCTCCACCGATCCTGCCGCCGCGCCCCTGGGAACGTTTATCCCGTACTTCGCCATCAACTCCGCGCCCTGAGATACCCACACATCCATGAACCCCCCAGCCTGTTAGCCCAGGCCCCTAAATCGAGACTCCAAAACAATCCGCAAAGATCGAACAGAAAGGTGCGGGAATCTGCGGGATCTGGGGGGTTGCAAGAGCACCTGGTACTCGTGGATGTTGAGGCGGCGGAGCTGCTGGTGCTGCCATTTTCCGGCGACGGAGAGGGCGCGCGAGGCCAGCTTCCCGAGCGATCCGCGAACCATGGCAGCGGCAGCGTGGGTCTCCTCCGATCCGGAAACCCTACAAGCGTGGAGGATGGCACGCGTGCTCTTTCGCTGTTCCTGTCTCTTGCGGTTTGATTTTTCACTCTATTTCCTCTCGTCCTCTTTTCCCTTTTCTTTCTTGCGAAAGGGTGCGGCGGCGTAGGATGGACCAGAGGAAGACCGCTGTGTGCAGCCGGCGCGTTTGACTGACATGTAGGATCATGATTGCTTCACTGACACGTGGGTCCGATTACTGTGGGGTCCATATGTCATCGTCTGTTACATGTAAGGCGAAGTTGCTCAGGGATAGGCATTGTGCTTTGAGCCTTCGACACGCTTTCATGGGCCTAAGAGGCCTAACTGGTACTAGGACATTTTCCCTGCTGTATGGACTGGGAAGGCACATATAAGCTGATAATTGGAGAATTTTTTATTTATATATTTTATTAAAATATTTATATAAAAATATTTTTTGTTTAAAAAATTTACAGGGTATACTCAACACCCTCAAAGAGGGTTTTTGAAAAACAATTTCTCAAAGAGCGGAAAATTCAACATAACAAATGTCCGTTGGCCTCATTAACGAAAGTTCGGTCGGGGGCTAAAAAAATTTGCAACTTACCCTCTCGCCCAATTCATGAATGTTTTTTCCGAGGCCACCCTATCGTTTTTTAGGCAGGTTTCTTGTTGTCCTTTAATCAAGCATTTTTTCCTTATAGAGGACCACATGTAAAATTATCAGGTCCGTCTGTGTAAGGAGAGGGACTCTGGTAATTTTATATGCAGCTCTCTTGCCACTCTATGTTAGAGTGTTTTTATTCCCACCTATCTAAAAAAGGAAAATAAAAGAGATTTAATTGTAAAGAAAATTTAGAAGTTTAAAAAAGATAGTTGAGATGTCTGAATTATGCCATAACTTAGCATAATAGAAAATTATTACACCATTGATTAGAGGGCTAGACGATTAATAACTTCATATGCGAACATTATTTAGATAATAGTGACAAAAAAATTACACGGTTACTAAGATATTCATGTTACGAATACAATATAGATACAATATAAATAATACAATGTATAACATGTATAGACGTCTATTTAGAACTTGTACATATTATCATCTATCGTCCACTTGTAGTTGTCCATTGCTAGAGCAATCAACTTTTCGTTCGTACTCCACTTTAGCATGTATGTATTATTTAATTATTTTAGACTGTATAATCCCTATAGAGTTATATAGTGATTTGTTCAAATCTATCAATTGTTTGAATTCGTATTTTATTAGTGGTTCCTATGAGAAAAAAGTGCATATATAGTTATTGTAATCACGGTAATAACAAAATTGAAGTAAATTAGAAAAATATACAACGAACTTACAATGAAATTGTCATCAAGAATATATGAACAAACAAGTATCAATGCTTATTGACCTCATCACCTGACAACGAGCAACGCAAGTACACTTAGACACTCCTACCATAGAGGTAGTACAAGAGGTTGCAGCCTCTAATCTAACCATCCGACTCACCGATGTCATTTATACTCCTCCTTTCTCTTTATATACTGTCCAACAACCCTCGAAGAACCAACGATTAGAATCAAATATTATATTTTTTATTAACCCACTGAATGAATCTATGCATCCTTCCATGGATCTAACAAAAAAATATTAGCTTAAAGAAAATATTGTGATAAGGAATAGTTAGAAAAATATGGGCATACAATCATATCTCATGAGAATAATTTGGACATTGGAAGAATCTTCTCACGTGAGTGTTAGGGTCATGATATGTCATAAGTTGGCATCGATCACTATATATGTAGAATGAACGGTCACACCAAGATGGAATTAGCTAGGCCAAAGCTTCCCTTCTCCAGTTCAAATCCATAGTGAAAGCGCGTTTAGTAGCCATTGTTATTTGATGCTATAGAAGATAAAAGAAACAAGTGGTGTTGGATTTGCAATAGTATCAGCGGGTGGAAAACTTAAGGTTCACAAGCATATGAATGTCTTATATGGGTTGTATTATGTGTGAAAGACATGACTAAAAGGGTTGAAAACGGCATGGCATTCACACGTGGAAAGTACCTTGCCTGTAAAAATTCTTTGAATGCGACGTGACATTAATGCACCAAGAGTTGGATGTCGGATTATATTGAAAGCGATGTGACGGTCATGTGTTGAAAGTTGGTTGTTGGGTTGTATTAAAAGTGACGTGACAGTCGTGCGCTGAAAGTTGGCTGACATCACTGAGTGTTGATTGTGACTCGTTAGTCATACGCGCATTAGGGAGTGAATGCACCAAAAGTTGGTTGTTATATGCTACCAGCGATCATGTGCACATAATAAAGAGTGAAAGCTACGTGGTATTAACACATAGTAAATGATGTAGATACGTAAAACTAAAATAATAAATACAAAGTAGTATAAACAGTATGTTTAAATGGCACAATGCACTAATGGCTTGAGGTCATCACTCTACTCCTCTTCCTCCTCCTTGCCTGCGCTCGCACGTGACCCTCGGAGTAGGTGAGGCAGCAGGCTAGGATGCCATGGCTAGCGTGGATCTACTATAAAAAAATCAAAGCATGTGATTCCTATTTATGTGATGAAGGACCTCCTATAAGTTAGAAGGAGCCGAGCATGTTTTGATTTGCCATGAAGTCATTGTGGTCAAAGGGGTTGTACACCAATTTAGAGATGGCATGCCTAGATCCACCCGCGACTGTGAAGATATGTGGCATTGTAGCCTAAAAACTTGTGAGAAAAATGGTTGAGCAATGCAAACTCGAATATCGTGGACCGAATAGAAATATGTTTTGTGCGACAAACTTAAAAACCCTTGTGTCGATGTTCCTGCTCCTTATGATGACTCCCTACTTCCTATGTCGACGCCCTTGCTATGGAGAAAGCAAGTTATGACGTAACAAAAATTATAAAGAGTACAATTCAATAATAGTAGGATCGCATGGTAAGAAAGAAGAAATATATTTAAGTGACAATTATTTATGTGATATTTCTTAACCTCTTGTAATTAAGAATTATACTTGATGACAAATTTACCCTTAAACGCATGCACCCTCCATAGATACCCATAACTTGAGTTCATGCACTTCACTTCGTATATCGATTTGCTTAACTTCACGATCTAGAACTCCCTTCAAAGTGATACCGCCCAGTGCTTAACTGCTATAATCAATTTCTCTTTGTATGCATACTTAGTCTCTAAATGACCTCATTCTCCTTATTTTCCTATGCCATGTGATCTTCCTCAGAGATAAAAAGTCTAGAGAAGTCTTCATTGAACCATTGTAAAGGATTTACATTACCGCCCTTCTCATCCGACGATTTATTATTCTCTGTATACTCATTATCAAAATATTCTTTATCAATTACCTCAACAATGGTATTATTTCTCTCTCACTCATCTGCCAATCATCTTGGCTCCTATCTCCTTTTTTTCTTTTTCGTGCTCTAACTCATTTCCCCTCACTGTTTTAGTATCACTTTCCATTATATTTAGACCATTTTTGTCTTGCACGACCATTAAAATAGTGTCGTTTTTCTCGTACATTAACACAAGAATACTATGTGACCAATCTTGTCACAATGCATTTTCCACATACTATCTTTAAGTCACAGTGGAATTTACTAGTATCAATTTCTAAGAAAAAAAACCTTCGGTTACTTGGCTCACTACAACATACACGGTTATTTCATTGAGTTGAGGGTTGATTCAAAAGTCCGCTTAACTCACTTAGCCCATTTAGTTTGCTAACCCATAGCAACACTATAGCTTTTATATGTTGCAATGCATTTAACATATCTTATATTGACATTATTTTCTTCAACAAAGACCTTCTCAAATTTTGTCTAAACTTTAAATGTACTGCTTCTTGATCATTTTGTACCGGTGCTTGAAGTTGCATATGTACTTATGGATGTCGATGATGCAACTACGTCAGTTTCATGACCTTCTCCAAGTACTTGACTTGTACCATTACCAAAAAGAAACTCTGTGGTGTTATCCACTACATCACCTTGAAGCATAAAGTCATGATCAATGAATGTTGGGTCCAATCTATCCCGACAATCCATAACTATTGTACTGTAAAAAAATATTTAACATATTTTAATAAACCAAATAATAAATAAATATTCAAAAATACTATCAACATATACCAAAATAACAAACATTACCTTTTTTATAGCAATCATTGATTCTATGATTTGTACATATTTTTTGTCAAAATTTGAATTTATTAAAATTATGGAAGCAACTTAGGAGCTCAAAGACAAAAGAATAGAGAGGAGAATGCAAGTAGACTGGTGTGAAATATGGAGGTGGATGGCTGTCTATTTGCAAAATTTAAAAAAAATAAAAAAAAATAGCACAAACGTAAAAAAAGGTCATATTTTTTAATTAAACGGGCTAAATGGGTTATGCTGGCATGTTTAGGCCGTTTAGCCCACTTATCCCGCTTAGCCCGATTAGCCTGCTAACCCCATGTCATTTGTCATCAGGCCAACTAGGTCGTGCCATACCTGGCCTATGCCGAGGCGACTCGTCGTGCCATACCACCAACCTAGGCATGGCCTGATCGACCGTGTCAGGCTTGCCTGGCCTGTGTAGGCATGGGTTATACCATGCCTGAGCCGGGCCAACAATAGCGGGCCTTAGGGTGGCCCAGTTAAGCCGGTCTATTTGGCTATCTCTAGTTTGTCCTCATTAATGGTGGATCGGCGAGAGGGTTAGGAAATTTACAAGTCGTTTTCTTGCTGTTCTAGCCGAGAGTGTTTTATCCCATGGTAGGGACCAGCCATGAAATGCCGCAATATTGAGCGCGAGGGAGAAAGGGGTTTGCTTTTTTTACACACGCCATGTTGTCACTCTCTACTGAGGCATTTTTCCATCCCTAGGAGGCCAACTGTAAAATTGCAATGCTTGCTCTTTAGAGTAGATAGGCCTTTATTAGGGTATTTCTATCTCTTCTGTATAAATGTCCAAAAAGAAAAAAAAGATTTTAAATAAATCTATTTTCATTTAGAGAATTGTAAAAAAAGCGAGTCCATAGAAAAGATAATTAAGATGTCTGAATTATGCAAGAAATTATCATTAATAGTAGAAAATCATTACACAATTAATTAAAGGGCTTGACGATATAAAATATTCTTACAGAGGTAAAAGATTTATACCTCTATAATATTTATTCTTAGTGATAAAACGTAGTTTGTTCAAAATTCATAAATAATTGTGTTCCTAAGTTTTATTTCTAGATTCGTAGATAGTTTTGTTTATAATGTTTAAAGACATATCGGTGTTAAAATATCGAATGCATAGTGTAGATGTGATGATTAATTTTTTTACTTAGTTTAACTATAGTTTTTTATGAACAAATATATTAAATAAAGTGGTATTTCTATTATATCACGGTCGAGAGAATGTTAGGTGTGGTTCATATAGTGTAGAACTGTCAGAGTTCGGCTTAACCTTAAGCCATTGAAAGGGCAGCTGAGATAAGTTTTTTAGCAGTGTAAAACTAGTTAATACAATGCTTTCAAATTAATCACTAGGTCAATACAATAACCATATATGTTGTGGTAAGCCGAGCATCTGAAGTTTTTTTTTTTTGAAATTGACGCCAATAGATTATACTATTACTTGAAGATGCTACATAGAGAATGTATTAGAATGATGTTGGCCACCGAGCATTATTGTGTGAGTATACGAGAAAGACATCGATGTTTAAATGACCGTGCAAGAGGAAGAGAGCCCAAGTATGACGAGAAGTGATGCTGAAATAGTGGATAGAAATAAGTCAAATCGTAAAGATGATAAAGAAGGAGGAGGAAAAAGAGACAATGAGTCTAGAGGGTTGGCAGACGACGGAGAGAAACGACACCATCATTGAGGTAATGTATAGAGAAGATTCCAAGAACGAGCACATAGAGTATGATGAATCGTTGGACCAAAAGGGTGGTAATATAAATCTCTCATAATGTTCCAACGAGAACTTCCATAGATTTGTTATCTCTGAGGGACATCACGTGCCATGTTAATATAAGGAGAACAAGATCATTTATGAGTCTAAGTAAGCATATAAAGAGGAGTTGACGAAGGCAGTTAAGTACTGTGCGATATCATTTCGGAGAAAGTTTTGGGTCACGAAGTTAAACAAGTCGATATATGAAGTGAAGTGATGAACTCAAGTTATGGGTTTTCATAGAAGGTGTATGTATTAAAGGGTAAATAGAAGGATTACTAAAAGGTGTCAATCGTCATCAAACATGATTGTCACTTACAAGTGGTTGAGAGATACCGCAAAAACATAAAATCTGCATTTATTACAATGGAGATGTACTATGATGTTATGCATAATCTAGGGTATGAACCAATGTTAATTATTAGGTACATAATTATCTATGCAAAGGCATAGAGGATGAAACAAAGATTGATGAGATGAGGTTTGACACATTCGAAGCTTCATACGATAATTTGTCCCATCTTCTAACTTGCATTCTTCAGAAGAATCCTAAGAGTTACTACGACTTTAAATCACTCCCATCACTTAACCATCCTTAGCAAAGTGTCCTTCAATAGGTTTTCTTCACATTAATTGTGCATTGTCATCCCATACTTTATATCAGCGGGATATTGCTGACTAGAAAGTACAAAGGTTATATATTAACAATAATTAGAGTTAATAGGAAAAATCAGGTGTTACTTATGCCTTTTGCTTTCTTTGTGAGCGAGAACACTGAAATTTGGTACTGGTTTCTAAAGCGGGTAAAGGATATAGTTGTGCGTGTGAGACCTGCCCTATACATGACTATCACACCAGTCTTCTATGGATTATTGAGTATTTAAGGGATGATAATGTGGAGAAGGAATATGCATAAGAGTTGCCAAATGTTTGTAGAAGATGGTGCATACGTCACATGTGTGCTAATTTCTACAAGCGGTTTAAAAACAAACACATTATGGATCTTTTTAAGAGGCTCTGTACCTAGAATAAACAGAAAAAAATTCAATGAGCTTTGGATGATATTGGACGAGATGGCAACGAAACAAACAGATGAGCAGTCTAGATGTCTAACAACTATAAATGATGAGGGTCTTGAAGCTCTAGAACCACTCCTAAGTGATAATTATATTGTGAGAAGGAGGTCGGCATATCAGCTTAAAAAATTTCCACACAGAATTGAGAATGAACCAAAAGAGAAATGCGCCTTCTTGTATGACAATGGTGGCACTAGGTTTGGTATAATAAACACCAATTTAGCTAAGATTTATAACTAGATGATATGTGGTATAAGAAGGTCTCTTATTATCATTGTTGAGTTTATCATACATATCACATGCAATTATTTTAGAGATCGGTACAAAGTAGTTCAGCCCTCTATGACAGATAATGTTATTTTCTTTGGTACAATGATGATGAAGTATTTGAAAAAATTATAAAAATATCTAAGAGCACCGAGTTATACTTCAAGGTAAATAGCAGCACATATTTAAAATCTTTTGTGCTGATAAGGACATACGTGGAATCTACCGTAAGAGAGTTATGCGTTAGGGTGTCTTGAAGGATGATGGGAACTGTTCATGCTTGTGTCAAAAACCAAGGTTGTATGCTATAAGCTCGGAGTATGAAATACTCGAGCGTCATTTTATATCAACTTATTTTAGAAACGAAGCTATCTTTCATATCTAGAGTGGTGAGGTATTTGATTTGGGTGTTGCATGGTCTTTTATAGCTCAACAACATTAGGTTTTTTATATTCTAGATGACAAGGCAAATTGCTATAAGACTAAATGGATTCTCAATGATATGGATGAGTCTAAAACATGTGGAAGTTTCAAATGTTATAGCAAGTGTAATAAGGAGGGATAGACTTACAAAAAGTGTTTAAAAGATACAGAGGTTTTGAGTGAAGCAAAAGCTCCTTTATCAAGAGCAAGGGCCTATGGAAGACACCCACCGAGAAAGGCACTACTTCAAGACCAAATTAGGCTAGGCGTTCTTATGTATCGGTGATATAGTCGTGTAGTGCAAATCTATATATTATTTTAAGAATTGATATATAACTTGGGTTATTTTCTCCTATGTTGTATGAATTATATGATCTCCACAAGTTTTAAATATACGTCTATACCGTATTATCTGTTGTATTATTTATATTGCATCTATTAACGTGTAAATCTTTTAGTAACCGTGTAATATTTTTATCACTATTATGTAAATAATGTACGCGTGCAATCCTATTAATCATCCGGTATGTAATGATTTTCTGGTATTAACATTAACTTATTGCATAATTTAGATATCTCAATTATCTTTTCTATGTATTCCTATTTTTTTACAATTAAATATCTAAATAAATAGATTTATTTAAAATCTTCTTTTTTTATATCTGTAAAAAGATAGCAATAAAGAGACCCGCCAGCAAAATTATCAGATCTCCTTCTCCCATTGGCAGGCCTATCAATTTTATGGTTGGCCCTCTAGAGGTGAAAAATCGCCCTAACAGAGAACGATAAAAGGATTGACTGCAAAGATGTTAGCCCATCATCCCTTGTATGCTCTACCACAGTAGTATTTTGTAAACAGCAAGCTGATATGACATAAAATGCTCTCAGCTAGAACGGCAAGGGGATCGTCTGTAAGTACTTTAAAAAAACTCTCCTAGATCTATAATTTTTAAATAAATAAATAAATATTTATAAATATTTTAATAAAAAATATAAATAAAAAATTCGACATATGCATGTGAGCAACCAAATACGCACTAATTTGCATGGAGACCAAGAGTCCAAGTGCATTGTTAGTATCCGATTCATATGCCTATCAAACCAAAACGATATAATCTCATCATATACTAAATTTTTTATCGCATTCATTTGGCCTCACAAGATATGTAGGATGTTACATATGATCCCGATTAAACATAAGTATTGTTTAAAATTGTGATGGATTGAAAATAATGTGAATAAGTCTACCGAGTTTTTAAAAATTATCAATTAAATTTATCAAAATTAATATTATAAAAATTAATTTTAAAATATTACAAATCTTATATCAAAACATATATCTTATGAAATCTAATAGTATCCCTATAATATTTTTAAAAAAGTATGTTCATATGGATGGTCAAATGGACTGGTCGGCACGACCCGGTATGGTCACGATAAAAGTATGGCCTAATATCATCAGGCCAGGGCACGGCACGTTGTGCCGCTGCGCTGTATCAATAAAGCCCATAGGCCTGATTGTCAGTCTAGACATGGCACGCCGTGCCAAAAAACAGGTTGTGCCGGCTCATGTCCAAAAACATTAATAGTCAAATTGACAGTATCAAAATATCAGACCAAATTACCAAAATAACAAATATATTGAGCTGTTCATATATAGTGGTGGTTGTCTCATTAAAAACATTTCTAAGTAAAAACTCATACTTCATAAGAAAACTATAGAAAGAAAAAATAGTACAGCCTAACTCATGATACGAGTGATAGCTCAAATGTACAATATCTTAGTTCGAGTAGAAGCAACAGCAACATCATCAACATCAAGCCATAGATTTTTGAATGATTCTTCAATCTCATTATTCTCAACTGAGTGTGCTCTTGCTTCTCCAAGCTTGTAGTTTTTGATGCATATCAATGCACTCACCATTTTAGGGGCTAAGTGACGATGATGCTCTTCAATAATCATGCCAGTCAAGGAGAAACAAGACTTCAAAGAAATAGTTGAAACAGTAAATCACATAACATCATTAACCAACATGGATAGAATTAGAAATGTTAATTTGTGCTCATGCCACTAATGAAGGATGTTAAACTCATCCTCATAGAAAGATATTGTCACAATCAAGATAAACTGATAGCTCAGAGGCTAAGAATGAAAATGATGAAGATGAAGTGTTAGTGCTAAGAGGACCAACTACACCTGATACATTACCACCAAATATTCTTCCCCATGCTTACTTTTTCTTACCTGTAAGCCTTGATGATTGATTATGAGACCCTATTCAACCTAGTTGCACCAAATTTGTTTTCATAGTTATTAAAAAGCTTATAAAATTCAGTTTTAACCTCACCAAAATATTCAGTGTAATCAATACCAGTCCATTGCACATTGTACAGAGCTCTCATCTTAACTCTGGGGTCAAGAATGAATGAATATAAATATAATAGAGATATATGCCGCCAATACTTGAGGTACTTAAGCTTTATTGTAACAACAACATGTCTAATATTACCATCATTTTCATAGTTATACAAATGCCTAGCAATTTCTAAAATATGATACATCATCAAAAGACTTATGAGATAATAAACACCAGACGAAGCAATAGTGGAATCATAGAATAATTCAAAAAAATCTAAAATCTTTTTTGCAACATATCAGTGAGTATCAGTCAAAAGTTATTGACCTTCATGCAAACCATAGTAAGATGCCATAAACACATAGAAGGTACTCCTATATGATATTATATGCTTAAGCATGAGATATGTTGAGTTCCATCTAACATCTATATTCAAACCAAACTTTCTAAGGCGCAAACCCTTAGTAATGTAGAAGTTTTTGAACAAAGCAATGCATTGATTGGAGGAATTGAAGAAAGAAATTACAGTTCTAAAAGTCTATGTGTAAGCCTTAAGCCTCTTCAAGCTAGATTTTACAATAAAATTAATTACATGACGAGCACAATGCTGATACACAACACTATAGCTATAGGGTCTAAGAGGATCAACATGAACAAGTTTAGGATTATGACCCAAAGTACTCAGCAAACATAGGTGACAATATATTCGTGGCAGATGCATTAGAAGAAACATCGTCTAAACTAACAGAGAAAATCTTATGTACTAAACCATATCCATCAACTACAACGGTAATACGTTCACCAATATTTACATCAAAATGAGAGACTGCAATAGCCTAAGGCCTATTACTCTCTTTTGTATTTCCCAATCAACATTAATAAAATGAGCAACAACACTTATATAATCATCTTTACCATTACTAGACCAAATATTAGAGGTTAAAGTAACACAAGAAACAATAGGCAACACACAATTCTTAAGGTTATCGTGGTATTCGTTGAACAACTTAATCATATCTCTAATCATAGTTTACCTAGATACTTTAGCAAAATAAGGATTATGAGCACACTCAATGTACTTCTCAAATGCATCGGTCTCACCTATTCCTAAAGGAAAATCAAGCCTAACAATTAAGCGACATAACTTAAAATAAGCAACATTAGGTTTATAATCTCAGTTACGAACAGTACCATTAGAGTTAAATACAAGCCTAGATTGAACTTTGACAGCTTGGTCTGTGTTTTACCTATATGATTTTTTATGCCTAAGCAAATGTCCAATACCATTAGAAGATCTAGCAGACAATTTATAATTACAGAACTTATAAATAGTAGCAAATCAAGCATTCTTACCGTTCACAGTCTCAAATACTTCATCAAAGTCATCCTAGATACTAGATCGGCTACGCTTGCAGCTCGAAGACGATCGTGCATCAGTGCTATTGGAGGCGACCAGCGTCCCTAAACCCCCAATACCACCAGCATTGTTGTCTACCACATCCAGATTAATCGAAGCAACACTACTACCAAACAAGGTAGCAGTGTTCTCTTCCAAGTCGTCTTTGTCCTCCGAGGGGTCCTCGATGAGGTCTTCATTGCCAATGACAGGATAGACAACATTGTCATCCACCATGGTGACCTCACTAACTTCTTACCTTCCTTGTAGCTCTGTTCCTCAATGGCGCGCGCCGTACCCGTACAACACATGAGACATCGGTCAACGACCTACAATGTCACAAACACACACAAAACAACCAAAGATTAGATGAGAAAATACTACAACTCTAGAAGATAGGCTAGAAGAGGCTAGATCGAGCAGATCTAGGAAAAGAAAGGTAAGATCTATGCAACTAGCAGGTCTATAGAATTAGAGTTAGGGTTAGGGTTAGGGACTTAGAGTTAGGGTTTACGTTCATACTTGCGCAGCTGAAGTTCAGAGCTGAAGAAAAAGGGAGACCCCTTAAGACAACGAGCGATGGTTGGACGGGGACGAGGTTGGTTGGACGGGAACAAGGTTTAGAGAGGAAGGTGAGGTAAGACCGTGAGAGGATGGTAGAAAGAGGGATCCATGAATCGAGAGGGAAAGAAAGTGGTCGAGTGGCCAAGATTCCTAGATTCGAAGTCTAGGAAACGTGGCCGATGGCGAAGAGTTCACCGTAGTTAGGGACGACGACAACAATGTGAGAGGTGCACAAGAGCTGAGAGAAAATGGAGAGTACGAGTACTAGTGCGTGAGAGGCAAGAGTTGGAGAAACGGAGTGTACGAGTGCGAGATAGCTCATAGCGATTAGTAATGCGAGATAACTCACAACGCCGAGATCGAGAGGAGAATAGCCATTCGCGTCTACAAGAGCAAGAGACAACAGTGCCGAGACTCGAGAGGAGATCAAGGACAATAAATGGATAGCAGCGCTGATGCTGACTAGATAATAAATGGACAGCGCCGAGATTGACTGGCCGAGAGGAGAGCGGTGAGGGTTTTAATTTTTTCCACCCACTGAACCAACACCGTAGCTACCTTTGGTTAGGAAGCTACCGGGCTGTGCTGCCCAACATGCCTAGTGAGCGATCCAAACATGGCACTACTTAATGGGTCGGGTTGACTCGGGCACGATACTATCGGGTCATGCCGTACTGAGGCTAGACCAAAAAATCAGATTTCAGACCAGGCCAACGGGCTATGAGCTTTTTAGATATCTATAGATGTCCGTTATCTTGGTTAGCTTGTGGTTATAAACAGCGAAGTGATAACTTTTACATACGGTGTATTTGATATTTGTTTTTTTATTCTCATTGACTTAACGTGGAAGGAAAGACGTGGAATTTTACTCAACAAATCGTTCAACGTTTGTTCCTTGCTCAGCAAAGAAACCGTAATTAGGATGAAGCCACCCGAGCCAATGTACCTGTTTGGCAGCTGGCTCTTGGCAAAGGCATGGTAGTTCAGCCGAGTACCAATCAAATTCTTTCTAGAGTTGGCATGGCCACGATTGTGCGCTATTCTTCGCAATAAAGAAAACAAAAATGTTCACGACATTTTACGAGTACCATTTGCCGCCTTGGCGTGTAAACGATTCCCCAGAAGGTCTCTCAGGTCCCGCCACGTCGCAAACCCACAAAGAGGCCCAAAACCGAACCACCGAAAGCCACATTTAAATGACTATTATACCCTCGCACCTTGCCGAGAACAACCTACCTACCTTTCCACGGCTGCCTCTACTACACCCCTCACGATGGCAATATCGAAGTTTTAAGCAAATTGGATGGCTAATCCTAACATGCCCGTGCATAAATATACCACCCAGTCCCTCCTCCCCGCCTGCCTCTTCGCTCTCCTCCCCCCTCTCGTACGGGCGTTTCGTCGCCGTCTCCGTGGGTCCCATACACTCGTCCTCCCGTGCAATTTACGAAATTGCCCCTATCATCTCGGGTGGTTCCCACACTCCACGACTTTCTCTGCCTCTCTGTTCTCCTTTGTTTATTCCCCAATCGCTATCGGCGATTCCGTCGCGTCTCGCCGCTGCTTCGCTGCCGTGGAGGGAGGGAGTCGCGCATAGGGGCCGTCGAGATGTCGATCTGCGCGAGGGTGGAGCTGCCACGTGGCAGGGGAACGCTCGGCAAGCGGAAGGAGCGGGAACGCTCGTCGTCGGCGTCGGAGGAGCGGCGGCCGCCGCCGTCGCTGTTCCCGGCGGTGTCTGGTAAGCCCCAGCCGCCGCCCAGACCGGCTCACCCCGCTCGGTTTGTCAAGCCGATGCAGCCGCCGCCGCCACCACAATTTCCCAAGGGTGGCGGGAGCAGCTTCAAGCTCCTGGCGGGGTACCTGGCGCACGAGTTCCTCAAGTCCGGCACTCTCCTCGGTGAGCGGCCGGAGCCGAGCAGCAAGGGACCCCCCGCAGCGAGCGCCGGGCCGGCGCCCGATCCCCGGACGCGGTACGCTGAGGCGTCGCTGCTGCTGATGGCCGGCGGAGCCCGCATCCCCGGCGTCATCAACCCGACGCAGCTCGGCCACTGGCTCCGGATAAAGGAGTAGAACCGCCGGCCACGCCGGGGCCGTAATATGCACGGTCCCAGTCGCGGTATTGGCCGGTGGGTCGCCTGCGTGCCGCGTGCACGTCTCCGGAGGCGATCGGAGCGAAGAAGAACGGATGCTTCGGACATGGCAAGTGGTTACTCCCACCTCGTCTCTTTTTCTTTCAAATTTTTTTCATGTTTTTAAAAAAACCTGTAGGTTTGAACTTGAAACTGAAGGCGCTATCTAGCTTCCAATGTGTCCATCTCCCAACTCTGTATCTCAAAAGTGTTGCAGATGGTTGACGAATGACCGCACGATTTGTTGTGCTTAGCGGATACATATATGTACAGAATTAAACGAGATGTTAATTGGCCCCGTTAATGCCAACCTGCCATGTTTGCTATGTGGAAATGCGGAATGATGGTTACATCGTGTGAAGCTTTCTCTGTTTCATGAGTTTGATTTCATTATTAATTCTTGCTGCACTGTTCCATACTTGCCGTGTTATATTTTCGGTCCAGAAGATTAGATTTACACGTTTAGTCCAACTTGTTTTAAATAAATCTAAGAATCTAAATCTGTGGTTGCCGTTCACCGACCCGGTTGATAATCTATTTGCAAAAGGCAACAATGCTATGTGTTGGAAAATTTGCCATTTTGTTGCACACGGTTGATAAAGTGGTGAATTATTCCTGTATTTATTCATGGTTAGGAGCTACGACGATACCGTTGTACTTTTTTTCAGGGAAACAAAAGAGCAACACCCTATGGTTTCTAGCCTCTCCTCGTTTTTAATTAGAAGAAGGGAAGTCTTTGTTCTCGTTTAGCATGCTATTGTTGGTTTTGGTCGATAGTTCGCGCATGGACAATGTCGTAGCAGCCAGAGAAGGTTAAATTATGCACAATCAATCGAAGGACTTGTGTACTTTGACCCCTTTTTTTATGAGCTACTTTGGTCTCTGCTGCTGCAGTGTACGTTTTCAAGGTTTGATCTCAAAATTACGCGCTTCTTCAAGAGAATGCAAGATCTTTGGTTCGTACTCGGTTTCTTCTGTACAATCTCAAGCTCAAGTTGAAACGCATTCCAGTTTCCCACGACAACTGGAACATTTTCATGTGAAATCAACAGAAGCACCACTAGCCATTCTTACTTTAGCGAAGTGTTAGACTGCCCAAAGTTGAACGCTATCCATTGGGAGCTCTGCGATCTTTTTTCCACACCGTCCTTACGATGTGATCATAATCAACCACCATTCCACATTAGTGACGACCGTTGCGCAGAAGTGGTTGGCCACGCTGTTATTTCGACAGCGACAGAGATATATGGGAGACGCGTACAGGACTACGGGGTACAGCTCGCCAGGTGACTGACAGCTGCGGGCAACAACAAAATAGAACCGATTGGGGAAAAGCTAGGGAGGCAAGAATTGGCACCACAGTAGTTTTTGTGTGATATATGTGCAACACTAGTGTTTATCCAGATGCATTCCGTAGACAAAGACGAAGTGCCCACCTGAATATGCATTACGCCTAATGTGCTTACACACCTAAATATGCATTACTTTGGATGTGCTTACATAGGACGAGCTTCAAGTACAAGAACCCCGAGAGATAATTAGAGGAGTTACATGAGAGATTACATAGAGAAGAAAACACAGGGGATCACAATATCTCGAAGAGAACACATAGGCCTAAGAGAAGAGGTACATGCCATCTTCCCACCAACAGAAATACACTGCCAATCACCAGTTCAAACTAATGCTAGCACCCTAGCTTGCTGATGTTGCACCCAAGAAAAGTGGCAATCAGGCTGAAACCATTCACATCAGAGCTCATCGGACATGAAGACATGCACTTAAAAGACAGACATGAGCATAGGAAATGAAAGTTGCGGGAGGGCCTTCTGCCACACACATGCCGCGCTCGATTTCTAACGTTCAACGGTTGTGGTTGTCAAAGCCACCCACATCAAAGCCATCAAAAGCCAGACTTCGACTTTATTGCTGCTCGGTTCAATGGCCTCCAACGCCCTTTGGGGGAAGGAAGCTCCAGAGGAGGGAGTGCCACTGAAGATTGTGTCCATAGCCGCCCGTATCAAGTCATCAAGTGTCAAGCTTTAGCAAGTTGCCAGTAAGTTCAACACCCTCCAACATCCTCTGGTGGAGGAAAGCCCCAGAGGAGGGAGAGCCACTGAGAACTGTGGCAAAAGACGTACAAGCAAGGAGATTAGGGCGAAACAGGGAACTAACAAAAGTGAGCTGGAAATGGCAGTAGTCATGTAGGCATAGCAAGCGTCAATGACGACGGTGGCAGGGAAGGAAGACCAAGGCAAGCAACCGGTCAAGCCTGGGCATGAACAAAGAAAAGATGAAGGGAACACAGGCTGTCGCCCTCACCACTTGCAAACCATGGAGCCGGCGGTAGTCGCTATCAGCCATGATACTTGCAATGGAGGTTGTGATCAAAATCCGTCCAAAATGGAGCTCAAGATCTGAAGAAATCGAAGGGAAAGGAGCTATCCAGGTTAGCCTGCGGTGCTAAGGCCTCATCCAGGCTGGCTGTAAGCTCTAGGAACCGAGGGACAATAGGTATTGGCGCTAGATCTGGGTGTGACCTGAGCTATACCTTTGCGGGACGAAAGAATCGGCTATTGACGAGGAGACAGTGATGAAAAGGAAGAAGCTTCGTCTCCAGGATGCCTGAAAAGAGCGACACAGAAGTCGGGTCTTCGAGTCCCCCTACTTGTAAATGTCCCCTAGACTAATTTTACATCGTCAACGGGAAAAATTGGCCAAGTTTTGTCAATTTAAAAATAGGATGTTGAAAGTTGAAACACATTTGCAGTTAGCACATGTGCATTTCAAAATAATACTTCTTTGTTTTATATTATAAGTTATTTTAGATTTATCTTTAGTCAAAGCTTAAATTCGTTTATAGAAAAAATTAACATCTATAATATAAAATAAATATACTATAAAAATATATTCAATGATGAATTTAATAAAACTAATTTGATTTGATGTGTAGATGTCGCTACGTGTTTATATAAACTTAATCAAACTTTATTCTTACTAAAATTTTATATGTTAAAAAAATAAAAATTAAATAATTTTGACTTAGAACAAATCTAAAATGTGATGTGTACATTAGTGAATACAGTCATACTTTAGTAGCACACAGTCTGATTATCTGAATCATTGAGCCCCTATCCAATAGCCTTAAATCCCAACAAAAAAATACGGTTCAAGTCATGTGTGTCCCTACCTCTACAAGACATCGTGCGAAAAGCCTGCTGATTATTATGCAAACTAAGGGCTAGTTAATTAGAAAATTACCATTTGGATCTTTAATTCAAGTGAAGCATCATTAGTGTGATGTGGAGAATTCTATTCACGAAGTTTTGAATACTAATGTTTACAAATACTAGTTGTATTACACCTCTAATTAGTGCAAAAGCTAACACATAATACTGTACTTCGTTATCTTAAAAACAGATGAATGATTGATTGTAGTAGAACGATGATATAGAGTTTGTTTGGTTGCTACCTTGGTGGAGATTTGCCTGGCCTACAGCAAGCCTGAGCAACGCATAGCTGTGTTTGGTTGTTTGTTTCCCTTAAGGCATGCTTGACTTCGACCACCGAAAATGAACGCTTGACTCAGGCATGGTGCACTCCTATTCTCCTTCATTGATTCTTCATTGATGTGACTACTACCAACACTTGTCACCATTTAACTCACACAAGTGTATTTTTTATGTTATATATATCTACTCAGGCTTAGTCTTCAACCAAACAACAAAACTTCAACATGCATGATCCGGTAAAACTCAACACAAAATTTCCTTCCACACAAACACAATTTTTTTCTCAAGCACGTCATTCAAGTGACCAACCAAACATATCCATAAATCACGGAAAGCATTGCCAACCATTGCCGTGCCCCTGCGTCCGTGCCAAACGGCTCAGGCTAGCCCATGCGCCTCAAAACGTGATCAAGACGACCAGTCAAAAAACAAAAAGTGATCAAGACTGCGACCGTGTGCGACTTTATGGCTACCTGGAGCCAGTGATACGTGGTCTGATAATCTGTTTACAGAACAACGGAAGTCAACCTGTTCATGTTCACGTAGGTGCACCCGACGGAGAGAACCTGCTCATTTTTGTGGAAAGGTGCATGGTTCTATCTATCTCCCGCGCGCTCGTCAGTCGTTCCGGCCATAGGTGTCATGTTTGATGCTTCTACAATATAACCTTTTAGTTGCAAGAATCAGTGCTGGATAAAATATATTCAGTGATAGATATATCTCTTTACGAATTCATCCTTTATCATATCTGATACTAAATTTTTATATATTAGGACTTCTAGATCCGTAATACTGTATTCCATTGACTATAATGTTATCCATATCCACCTTTAACTAATGATTTTGCTAAAAACTATAATTTTTTATTAAAATCACACGAATGTAACTAGTATAATTATATTATATTTATAATATAAATAGCATATAATTATAATATAAATAACATATAATTGTAATGTTAGCCAAATGTTTTAAAAAGTAACTGGTATGTAATTCTACGTAATTATAATACAATTAATGCTATGTATTTTTTTATTTATATGAGACTTATATTTTTATTACATATTAATTATATTATAAATTTTATTCGTATAATTTTTAATAAAAACACGATAGTCCCTAACCGAAAAGCCAAAATCGATCATTCAATCCAGCGCTCCTTTCGGTGTCCCTTTCCCTGATGCGAGAGCGAATTCCTCCCCCCATCCGGTGGTGACCTGCGTGCGTCGTCTAGTCGGAGGTCAACACGCGGCGGAAAAAGCCCGCGCGCAGATGATTCGGCGATTCACCCAGTAAACACCTGGAACACCGCATCGTACCAGCATCGTGCACCGTGAGCCCCGTGATTTGATCGAGAATTTCGACGACTGCGGGCGCGGCACGGCGCGGCTACACCGCTACACCGGCTTGGCGTCTCGTCTCGTGTCGTTTCATGGCACGGAGAAACCGGTCAGGTCGTGCAAGGCTGCAAAAGCTCCTGCAGGCCGAACAGTCCGGCCCGTCCCAGGCGAGAAGTCAGGCCTGCCACTGCGATACCGGCACCAAGTCTGGGCTCCCGCAACACGTCGTTTGTCAGAGTTTAACTGCTAATTTCCATTTTTATACTACTCCTAAGAACATGTTTTCGTCTAAGGAATGTTTGTTAGGTGGCGCAAGATTATTCTGTGCGGCACACCGCACGCCAGGCAAGGCCACAAAAACATTATTTTTGGACACACCTAATTAGAGATGGCAATAAGACCGTCACAATTAGTTCTCAAAAAAAATCAAATAAACACAAGAGTCCATCGGGTCTAATTGGGATGGGATGATCCTCCATGTCTGTCTTTAATTCTAAATCAAATACATCATATTTAGTAGATAAATAATAATATTATATTTTTTTATTTGGATTAGTAGATATATGCTAATATATTAATGTAAAGTATAGAAGTTATTTATTATGGAGACGGAGGAGCCGTGTGAACTAATTCCCCGTTGAGATGGATATGGGTGCAAAATTTCCCGTTACAGTTGGGGACGGGGAAAATTTCCCCTTCGCGGAGGATATGGGATGTATCTCTACCCCCGATAGCGCCGAGCACCTCATTAGTCCCGTAGCCCCCGTCCCGTACCTTCGATTCGGCTCGATCCTTCGCCCCCAATCCACCTGCCGCGCCGCGCGCTTCCTCCTCCTCTCTCTCTCTCGCGGCCTCGCGTCGCGTTCGCCTGCCTCCTCGCGACACCATCCGTTCCGTTCCGTTGGAAGGGGGCGAGCCGTGGGGGGAGGGGAAGCGGATGGCCTCCGAGGACGGCAGCGGCGGCGGCAACCCTCCGGGGCACGCGGCGGCCGCGCCGCCGGAGTGGAACCCCGTCCCCGCCGCCGAAGCCGGCTGCGGCGATCTGGAGGAGGACCCCTGGTTCCAGTGCTGCGTCTGCCTGTGAGTTACGCCGCGCCTTCTCTTTTTCTCCGCCGATGTAGTAGTGACCTTACCGGCGTATGAGTAGACAATCCCCTTTCGTTTATTTGTTGACTGTGGACGTTCGTGCTGTGTGATTACGCGCCCTCGCTTTTTGATCCAATGCGATTCGGTGCTTATTCGTCGTTCGTAAGTTTTATTGGCATCAATTTTATGCTCGACAATGCACCGTTCCTAAATTTCTTCTTAGATATATTAATATAAGATATCCATCTAGGAATGCCAGTAACGAATTGTAGCCATAACTAGATGAAACCCCGCGCGTGGCTGTGGGAAACTAAGTATACAACATGAATGCCATTAGCAAAAAGTCCAGAGTTGTATAGTTTTCCCTATATATATTAGGGTAGCATATTTGTTAGCTTATATAATCATAGAATAGGCCAGATGTATGTGGAGTGACGTGCAAACAACTCAAGAATAAATATGAAAATAAGCTAGACATTCAGCTGAACAAAAAGTGAATCAGTACATTAGAGGGCAGTAGAGTATACAATTTTTTTCCCTAAAACATCAGTACATCACAGGACCATGCAAGATGTTTAAGGATATATTTGTGTTGACAATGAGTAAAAAATGCATGCCTGCTATGCATCCATTTTTTAAAGTTAAATTCTGTGAGTAAATTTTAATATCATTTTAATTGAAGACAAATTTAGCCAGTAGTATTGATACTTCAATATGTAGTTAGGAGTAAAAAACCTCCATTAAAGGTGTCTAAAGACCTACAGAAAAGAACAGCTGATACTAACAGGATTTAATATATACCCTGATAAGTGATATCTTCGTAGGGACAAGATTTAGATAGGGAAAATCTTTAGAAAGTAAAATGCATATAAAAAGGTCAGATCTGATTGTTCAGAACAATTTACCTGAGAAACAAATAGCTGTGTATGGAAAGGAAAGACCGCTCAGCGATTACATGCAACCAAACAAGCAAATCATCGGTTCAGATTATAAAGTAGGAGATATATACATCAATTAGACAACCAAAGGTAAAAAGGATTAAAGAACAAATGTTAGTGTAGCAAAATGTAAAAAAAGACAATTTACATACAAGGAACACAATATTATTGAATGAAGGGGTGCACAGTGATAAGGATCATTACACAATGTTCCTTGCTCAAGCTCACAGAAAGCAAGCACTGCAAGATCTAGTTAATGGTATCAAAACAAAATGATCATGCCAAGCAGTGCAGAAAAAAGGGGTTGCAAACTGTTGATAATACTGTAAAATACATTAAAAGGTCTGGGGAAAGAGTTTGGGTCCCTGAATGCTACAGAACAAACCACTCGTCAAATCACAGTCAAAGAGTACAAATGTATTAGGGCATATGCAGTACCCAGCCTAACCTGATTACAAGCACAATCCGAAATATATGCATAGTATGCATAAATGAAAAGTCTTGTGAAATACTTGTAGGCTAATGGCACTTAACCTGTTCAAATATTGGCTAGCGAAAATCTGAGGAAAATCAAACAAAGCGTACTATATTGATCTCGTTCATAGAAATTGGAGTGGTGCAAATTCTGCAGATAAAAATAGAGGTAACCCAAAGCCCCTTATATACATAAGGATTAGTATAGCTGTAACAATCCAAGAGCACAGGAACGGAAAAGTTTAAAAGGAATTGTAAAAAGTCTGAAATTTTGAGTACACATATATTAGATTTAAGAAATCTCGCCTAATACCTTCTGTTGACTCCTAAGCTTAATACATTTCATACAATATCATATGGATGATTAAGAACTGATTCAATTTTTCGACATTGTCATGTAATTGGGTGTGAAAAAACTCAATATTATGTACTATTAAAAATAAAGCAAGAGCATCGAGAACAGACCTGGCACTTTTCCTGTGGTGAAGCATACATGTGGGAAGATGGTATGTAGTCAGATGCATAGGGTTTGATTCGCCGGTTGCGTAGGAGTGATGGATTAACAATCTCGGAAGTAGATGATAGAATGTGGTATGGCCGTATGTGTGGCACCCCTCCTGTCAGCACTGTAGCACAAACTTATAAGATAAGCGCATTATATCAACATAACTGTACTCATGTACCGGTTCCAGAAATCTAACGTGATACACATAGGAGTTTAATAGATCATTGCAATTCTTATTTATTATACATTACATTAATGATTGAACGGATATATCCGTCATATCACAATAATACTCAAGCAGCAACGGAAGAAAACACTAATCCACATACTAGGTTTGGAAACTAGGAGGAAACCCTTCATAGTTGGTTTGCATTTGTAGAAACTCCTCAAATGAAGGAATCTTGGTGGCTCCTTTGTCTTAACAGTTTCACCCTGGTCTGCTATGAGGGATAGGTCAAGGGAGCAAGCGTGAATACATCTACTTAGTAAACCACATGAAAAAAGTAACATGCATAGGCTTTAAAAATTGGTTGGGTTTATTTCACAAACTTATTTAAAACCAATTTTGGAGAATCAAGAGTGTGCATTTTGTTGGACTAAGGTTTCGCTCTTAGTCCTACCATGAAAGAACTCCATTTAGTGTAATTTATTATGAAAAGAAGATCTTTGACTCAAAGTTTCGTTTTTACAGCAATTCTAACACTTTGGGCTCAGCCATTTACACCATTTTTCCTATTTTTTTAACTTAACTTATTTTATTTTTTTTACCACATAAGTCTTACCTCCTTAAGAAAACAACCATCACATAGGGCATCGTCCCACTTTTAATCTTATGGTTCCTTGAGCCTTTCGCTTGCGGCAATTTAATCACCACAACCATTAATTTTTTTTACTTTCTTTACATTTTCCAAATTTTATTTTTCTCTCAAGTTTAGGGTTGACATCTTATCCTCTCTCTATGAAACTATTGGATTTTCCAGACTACACAAGACCATTCATGACTACATATGTCAGCCGTTAGCCATATAAGCTAACTCTGTAAACGATTTCCGTCCTACAAATTTATTTCACAACCATTTGTAAACAATTCTACATGAGGGGAACCACTTTACATCCACCAATGACCTTGGGCATGGTTGTTTAAACAATTTAGATTAGACTTCTGCAGAAGGTGCACGCTTTACCCATAAGATATTTATTCGCGTCCAATCACTTAGCATGAATTGATCAGATACAGGCAGTGAAATAGAGACTAATGACAAGTTCTTTCCAAAGCAAAACTAGATTAACTAGTTGCTAGCCAAAAAGGTCTTATACAAAGTCACAGGCAAGTCCTAGACTTCTTGTACTCAGAATCTCGTGAGAACCACTTCTCATAGCTACTCTGGCAATTCCATAGCTCGCGACAAACACGCGATCCTAGTCCCACTAGTTACTTAGGTAGAGGTGTTCTATACAACCCATGTGGTCGTACTGTACTATGCTTAGTATTAGTATAATGTACCAATAGATCGGTACTTATGTTTAAATACAAAGCCTTGACATATAGGCGAAAATTTTGTACCATGAGTTTTCTCTAAAAACCACTTTATTTCGCAAACCACCGACATCAACATGTCGGTTTTTTTATCACATTTCACAACCCATTTTTTCCATTTAGATCAATTTAACCCATCACACACAATCATCAATTCATTCGTAAAACTTAATCAATAAATGTATGTAAGGAACTAAATATCAGCGATACTCATCCTAATGGTATGGACCCTGGGATATAACATGACTAATAATGACAGATATAATAATTTCAAAGATAAGGATATAATGCAACAATTAGGTTAGTCCTGCCGAATTGTCTCGTGATTGTGGCCTCAATATTTCATGTATACATAATCATGCAACTTTACAAACAAATATTTTGTAAGTACTGGAATCAACATTGTCAAAGGGTGACTTGCTTATGCTATGGGTCTTGGTGCGACGAAATCCTACACGAAAACACATTCGGCCGTGACTTCTATACACGAGAAACACAAACATTACGTGAAATGTATTGAAAGTAACCAAACACAGAAGATAATAGTGCTAAAGTGTAGAGGATTTTAGAAAATTTTTGGAACTGAGGTCAATCGGAGTTACAGATAAAAAGATATAAATTTTTAAAGTTTAAAATTGATTTTCTAGAATTAAAAATGATTATTTAAAATTGTCGCGGAGGAGTAAATAAGAAACTAGAGTTGTGGCGGCAGACTCTTGAGTCCAAAGGTTTTAGAGTACGCAGAACTAAAACTGAATACTTGAGATATGACTTTGGCACTATCGCACACGAGGAGAGAGATGTGAGTTTAGGAGGCCAAGTGATGTCTAAGAAGAACACTTTTCGATATCTGAGATCTATGCTACAGATGGATAAGGATATTGATGCGGACGTTAGTCATAGAATCAAAACGGGCTGGTTAAAGTGACGCTAAGCATCTGGCATTCTTTGTAATAAGAGGGTATCTTAGAAGTTAAAAAACAAGTTTTATAAAACGACGATTAGAACTGTTATGCTATATGGAGCAGAATATTGGTCTACAAAAAGACGTCATGTTCAACAACTGAGTGTTGCAGAAATACGTATGCTACATTGGATTTGTGGTTATACAAGAATAGATCGAGTCCGGAATGAGAATACGTGATCGACTAGAGGTAGCACTAATTGAAGAAAAGTTTGTCCAATATCGGTTGAGATGGTTTGGCCATGTCTAAAGGAGATCTCCAGAGGCATTAGTACATTTTGGAATCCTCAGTCAAGATAATAAAGTGAAAACTAACATGGAGAGAGCCAATAAGAAAAGATTTGAAAGAGTGTGATATAGCTAAATATTTGTACTTGAATAGGAATGCTTAAAAAGTAGCTATTGACGTGTCTGAACCGTAATTTAGAGATTCTTATTGGGTTTCAACTCTAGGCTACTTCAACTTGTTTGGGACTGAAAGGCTGTGTTGAGTTGAGTTGATTCTTGAGAATATTCTCTCAGGAGTTGATAGGTAGGGCCTAGGTGTTAGTGACCCGTCGCACGTGGACCAGGTGCACGGTTGATCAGACGTGCGGGTCCTACCATCTTCATTTCTTTTCTTTCTCCTTTTCTTTTTTCCCTCGTACTTTCCTCTTCTTCACTTCTTCCTTGCACCGAGCAAACCTTGCGTCGGTGCTCCGAGGGTGGCTAGAGTTGCGAAGTAGAGGTGGCGTGGGAAGGTGGTTGTTGTAGGGTCAGCAGCCAACGGCTGAGAGGTAGTCATGGCTTGGCCAGTTGCAGGTGGCAGTCAGGAGCAGTGAAGTGGCTGAGAAGTGTGGTACAAAGGGGCAGCGGGAAGCAGCGGCTCTCCAAGGCGCTGTAGTAGTCAGGGGCCTTAACGGAGAGACTGGCTAGCTTCCTATGGCCACTTTAATGGCCTAAGAAGGAAGAACGGGGTTGGGGTCTCAACAAAGATGGAGAGCTATTGGCGACGGTGCTCCTCTATTCTGGTGTGGCGAGAAATAGAACCAGGGAGGCGCGGTAGCGTCAACTGTGATCTTTGATGGGCTCTAGAGCAATGGATGAAGAAGAACGGCAGGGGAATAGAGGGAAGAACGACGAGGGCAGAGGGGTGGCATGACAGATACGGCTCGGTGGGTGGTCTCTGGCGAAGTGCAGCAGAGAGGGAAAGAGAGGATGGGCAGTTGCTACCTTCAGCCGCGGTGAGTAGGGGCGACAATGGCAACGACGATGCTGCTTTGTTTTTGTGGTGACGACGGTGGTTCTGACAGTCGGTTAGGCTAAGCGTGGTTGAAAAAGTAGTACGGGAGGAATGTGGTGGGTTAGATACAGTGAAACTCGAGGAGGACAACAATGGCGGCTGCTTAGTTTTGTAGTTGCTCTTGTCGTTTCATGACAAACAGCACGACGACGAATCGTGCGAAGTACCCGTTGCCCTTCCACGTGCATCATGACGGGACATAGCACTGACTTGTGTTCACTGTTGTGTGGGCTTGGCGTGTCTTGTCGCTTCATTTCTCGGACAGAGGAGCTTCACGCATGTGTGTTGAAGACAAACAGGGCTGCCCTACTTGTTTGTCTTTCTCGTGTGTAGTTGAGGGAAGTCTCACAAGTGAGGTCGAAATGATGAATGAAGCATGCATGCATGCAGTGGGTGCATTGATTTGGCTTGAGACAAAACGAAGAATAGATGAGAGCTGCCCATGCATGGCTTTTTACTGCTTGTCTCCTTTGCGAATAGAGGATGCTTTGCCGGCTGAGATGTGAAAATGAGAGCTGTTTCTGCTTGCACCGCTGGAGGTGATAGAAGAGTTAGGCTAGGAGGGAACCCTGGCTTTCGCTGGTTTCATCTGCACGTGGTTAAATTCAACGTGGATACGACGGGCGAGAGGGAAATAATTGAACTATGGTCTAAGGGGATATTAAAATAGGAAAAAAATATTCACCGTGATGGTCGAGGATCGAATACGAAATTTACCCCTTTTTTTAGATGGGAAGGAATTATGTCGGTACGGTTAAAATTTTCGAAATTGAAAATTTAACCTCGGAAATTTTTGGAGATTCAAGGTTTCGAGAATGAAATCGGATTTAATGGTACTGCTATTTTTTTTTTGAAATTTGAATTTTGGATGTTACATTATGGTATATTTTGAGGACGGCTTAAAGAGACTTAAGAAGATAACAAATGGAATTAATCACGGCTCCTCGTTGCTAGCAATGGTTTGAGAAGAGGAATTGAGGAATTGTACTATGGGTAGCTAGTGGTAGCCCAATGGTTGATCTGGAGAAGGGGGACAGATGTTACCGAGGTTGCTGAAGGGGATTGGCGCGAGGCGGCGGGGCTGTGCAAGGGTTCTTGAGGTGAGGTGGGGGCTGGTGCTAGAGGAGGGGAAGCGGCGCGAGAGGAGGGGAAGTGGCAGGGGGGTGCTGGCATGGTGGCGTTTTTCCTGGCGGGTGGTGTGCCGCATTTACATGGGGAGGAGAACGCACGCTGGTTAGGTTAGGGAGGAGAGCAAATGGCTAAGGAGGGAGACGGGATGGACTTGTTTGACAATTGGGCTTTCACTAGTGCAATACTTGGGCTCTCATCACCAGGATAATAGAGGGATTGCATCAGACCATTGGGATTTGATCAAACGACTGTTGTTTATTTGGATGACGTGGATCAACCACAATGCAGGAAATCGGTAATAACTACAGTAAATGGGGATCAATTGTATAAGTTTATAGGATTTGGTGACTGTTGAGTTTGACTCCTTGCAACATTCAGGGGAATATCTAAATAGGTTTAGATCATGCTCTAGACCTTTGATGGCGAAGGGCCTGCAAGTCAGTCTGTTTTGTTGGCATTTGTCTAAACTGTGTTTTGGCACGGGCCTTCTCTTTTAAATGCTGAAAGGCACGTTGTCTTACTGTATTTTTTTTTGTTTTACTTTGAATGGTTTTGAATCGCTGGTTTCAATTTTGCTAATTCACAAATGATAGCATTAAAAGAGGCACAAATGATCTTATGTACTTGTTCAATCTTTCTTGCAGGGAGCTTCTGTACAAACCAGTTGTTATTGGTAAGAGTTTGTTGTTCATGCTAAACATAAAGAGCAACTCAATTGCATAGTATTTTTTGAATTCTCATTTAACAGTTACTGGTGCAGCATGTGGGCATATGTCATGTTTCTGGTGCGTCCACAAAGCTATGCATATCAGTAGGGTGTCCCATTGTGCTGTCTGCAGGCAGCCTTACAAACATTTTCCTAGTATCTGTCAACTCCTCCATCACTTGCTTATAAAGCTTGAACCTGTGGAATACAAAAGAAGGGAAAAAGAGGTACTAGGTGAGTATCCAAAGTCCAAATCATTAAACCTCTTTCACAATATAAACAATGCTGTTCATAGTAAATGTTTGTTTTTCTTAAGAAGTAAGAATACTACATGCGTTGTGTTTTGCATATGGATAAACCGTCAATTTTGATGATCTTACAAAAGCAGGTCAATTTTTGTTGTCACTTTTGGGGTGTAGTAGAAGTATTTATATTTCAAAATCATTTTGCAACTGGCATCTAAAGACTCGAACACAACCAGTTCTTCTGAGCAATAATGCAATTTCATAATTTGAATTCAAATTCATCATATCCAAATTGATAGGGGTTATCAGGGCAGGTGGAAATGTGACGGTGTATTCGTGTAGAGGGTTAGGATGTTATGGCTCTGATGGTATAGGTTCCTATCTGGATGTGCAAACATGGATGGCAGAGGATGTCGCTGGCCATATGGGGACTGTAAGGTTTGGATGAGATCATTGGCTGAGGGGGATATAGGTGAATAGATGCCTTAGGGTCTGAGTCTAATGGACATTGAAGGTGTAGAAAAAAGTTCGCAATCTTATGCTGAACAACATAGAGTTATTTGCTTGGCAATTACCATGGCAGTTATTAAATTTCACAATTCACAATATTTGAATGAGTCCGTCCAATTTTAAGTTTTGGCTTATTTTTTGTAGCATCAGAGTTTCAAGAATTACAGCACACTTAACAAATCAAATATGTTTTCCTCTTCCAATAGCTGTTTGCCTGATTTCAGTAATTAGCATGCCTTATGTTTCTGCAAGTTCTTGCTGATGTTCTCTTTTGGTTTTGACTCAGAGGATGAGAAGCTCTTGCATACATACTCTCCACAAATCATTGAGTTTTTGAACTCCAAGCGCAATAATTGTGGTAAGAACTGTGTCACACAATTGCAATGATATTTGCCTTGGCTCTCAAGATTGCCTCTATTTATAAGATGTGCTTCCTTCTGCAAGAAATTGATGGGGAGAATAGACCTGAAGAAAGTAATAGTCAACCTCCACAAGAAGTTACATCTGATGGCAACACTGTCAATGAGCATCTGAAGAAAGTTAAGCTGGAGGATGTGTCATGTGCTCTTTGTAAGGAGCTGTTGTATCAACCTGCTGTTCTTAATTGTGGTCATGGTAAGCTTTAAAGCTAGAACAAAAAAGGTTACATATTGCTCTAATTGTTTCACATACTGACTTATTTTTATTTATGAAAAGTGTACTGCATGTCCTGTTTGTCATCCTTGGATGATGGTGCACTCAAATGCCAAGTTTGTGGAGGTCTTCATCCAGGAGATTTTCCTAATGTTTGCTTGGATTTGGACCATTTTATCGAAGATTATTTTCCAGCAGAATATGAGTTAAGACAAGTGAAGATTCAGCTTTTGAAGGGTGAATGCAATCAAGGATCATCTTCAGGTAAGCTTATCTTACATGGTGTATTTTCTTCTATACCATACTGATATAGCATATTAAAATTAACAAAAAGATCCTTCTACATTTTTGTTTTGTTTGTTCTGGGGTTAATCCATGTTTAAAATTAAATTTGGTTGTTTGGCAGCTAGTAATGTTCTAACCATACGGCGATGTTGCTTATTTGACGGATGACTAGCATACAGGATAGCATTATATCGTGCATGGAGAGATTGATATAGCATATTTCACCCTCCGGTCATATGTATTTGACATTTAGAATAAGATTCGGTCAAACATTTGAAATTTTGCCCATCAATAACTTCTAAGAGGCTTAGTTTAAAAATAATTAAAAAAAGGCTTGTGGAGATTTACCTTGAAAACTACTATGATATTATCATGAACTTATTAGATTTTATAAACTTATTCTAATATAAAATTGTGAAAATTGTAATTTGAGGACTGTAAAAAAGTCAAAAGTTACTGGTAACAATTAGAATGATATGCTGATAGCCACTATGGTTTATCCTATGATGTGAAATGTGTAGATGAATATTGTCAATAGTTCGTAGAAATTAACCACAAGATTTTATGCAACCCCAGTTACAGGCCAGCAGGCCACAACTGATATAGGATACAGCACTGGAAGAGTGAGACTGGGAGAGGAACCAGCTTGCTGCTTTATGGGAGAGTCATAGGCAGTTGGTTTCAGTCATAGCTCTCTACGAGACTGGGCTAGTTCTTTCAAATTATCTGAAAAGATAGCATGAATAATTTGCCTTTCCTGTTTTGCTATTGGTTTCAAAAAGTTTGTGCATTGAGATCTTTGTAAATACATATAACTTTTGAAATTAATAACACAAATGATTTCTTGTTTCATGGCTAACTGGTTTTTTGTGGTGTGTTTTAGGTACTTCATGCACAAAAGAAGGCAGGGGTAGACCATCAAATAAGGAAAACCGTGTGCATAAGGATGATGACTTGTCAGATGTTCATATTGGGGTTGGATGCGATTCATGCGGGGTATGCACTAGTTGTGAACTTTTTAAGTTTTGGTGAACATACATCCAATGGATAAACTGTACTATCGCCTACTAGCATCCACTATGCAGCCAAACGATAGTGATTAGTAGTAAGTACTAAGTAGTACTTTGGGTTCACTCATTGCAAACAAATATTTTGATTTTGTTTCTTAAACTATTCACACAAAGTTGTTGCAATCTCCATATTCTATCTTGTGACCGCTTAGACGGGAACACATTTTCAAATCTTATTTAAGTTATTAGTAAATGTGGATTTGTGTTGGAAAAATTAGAAATTTGTTTGCAAGACGAGTATTTCTCCACAAGTTATGTGTCCAGCTGTTTACTGTTCTCTAGCCTTTGTGGTTTTAAACCTTCTGATGTATTGTTTTACACAACAAGGAAGCCTTAGATATTTTACAAGAGACATTTGTATCATGTCTTTATTCTCACTTTGTTAATATGAAATTGACGAATGCATTGCAGGTGTATCCACTACGAGGAAAGAGGTACAAATGTAAGGACTGCACTGAATTAATTGGATTTGACCTCTGCGAAGAATGCTACAATACAAAGTCGAAACTTCCAGGCCGGTTTAATCAGCATCATACCCCTGACCACAGGATGGAACTTGAATATTCATCTCTCTTCCATAATTTGATGAGGCTACAAGGGATACATGTGGAAGGCCTAGGAGAGGTAATCATAGAAGGAGCATTTGTTGCTCCCGACGCTATGGTGCATATAATAGCAGATGATCAGGGGGAAATGGAGGATAACGGTGAGGAGGATCACATTCTTTAGAAACGCAGCAGGGGTAACCTGAATGAAATTTATTCGCCTTTCTTTATGTTGAGGAGGCTAGATGAATCCTGAATGGTATTGTATGAAATGGAGGGATTGAACAAAGCTGGGTCTAACGCCCATAACCCCTTCAATCTAACGGGCAACATCTTATTTCTGCTTTTGTAAATCTGCATTCATATTCTTGATAATGGAAATCCAAGGATATGCGAGCTGTATAGATAAATTTGCCCCTTGTGTTGCAGGGAAGGCTAGATTGCCCGTTATATTAATTGTCTTATTTGTTATACTCCAGTTTTTTTAAAAAATATTATGCTATTGGCTTTTGAATTTGACCATTCTTATTAAAAAAATCGGTGCAAATATAAAAATTTTAAGTTGTGTTTAAAGTAATAAATAATATTTATATAATTTTTTAATAAGGTGAATGGTTAAATATTAAGTCTAAAGTTGACAACGTCGATTTAAAAGAAATGGAGGTGGTACAAACCATTAAAATGCTGGAGGTACATCCAAATCGCTAAGCTCCTTTATTAGTCCCATAAAAAAGAATTAAATTCCTTTAGGATGTAGTAATTATAGTTGTAGAAAAAAATATATAAAAACACGGATATGCAGATAGGGATGGATATGCGATTCACCGAGAAAATATTAAGTGCTACAAAAAAGTATCATGCTATCAATATCAAAAGGTGTATTAAAAAGTCACAAAATCTGCAAAGAATATGGAATATGCAATACTATGACATGTACTATCACATAAAAAAATCAGTTTAAAATACGATTTACACAATGAGAAAAAAAACAAATTCGTGCTCCAATAGTATTCAAATCGGCGTCACCCTCTAGGAGACTCTGGTCCGAGCCGCGGCCTCCCACCCAAGAATCGCCATAGACGAGCCCCTGACCCAATATCCAATTATTTTGTTTGTGGAGGGTTGGATTGGGACTTTGCCGGGAGTTTTTCCCAAAGAAGGGGAGGGAGGTCTCGTGCCGTCGCGGCGGTCGTATTTAAAATAAACTTGAAAAAAATCATGAACATTAGGAATAAAAATCGAACAATAAGATTTAAAATTTATAAAAACAATAAAAATAAAATAACACTGAACAAAAAAAATAAAGAATAAAGTCCAAAAGTAAATACAATTTATAAAGCAAAATACAATCTATAAATATCCAAAATCAATATTAATTAAAATTTAAAATAAAAAATAAAATAAATTCTGAAATTTTATTTTAATATTACTTCCGAATAAACTTTAAAAAATCATGAAAATTATTAATAAAAATATGATAAAAATAAATAAATAAAGATGACATACCAAGAAAAGTCAATAGAAAATACAATCTTTAGATATCAAAAAAAATTAAAAAAACAATATAACAATAATGCATATACATTGAAGGGAAAAATAGAGTGAAAAAGGAAATACAATTTATAAATAACTAAAATTCAAAATACCAACTAAAAGTTGCTATATTTTGTCATGGAAAAGTAACAAAATTCAGAATAATCCATAAAAATCATTTTGATATCACACGGACAAGTATAGCGAATTGAAGGGAGAAAATACATTTAATACTTTAACTTAATAAAACACATATAATTAACTCTTTTTGGATGGTGAGAGTACCATATAAAAATAATATAAAAATTCAAGGATGAACATAAATAATAGGAATTTGAATAAAAATAATATCTATCTTATTTATATAAGCCATATCACCTTCTTGTTATTTTGTTGAAGAAAAAGCTGATACACCAAGGAAATCGATAACATAGAAGAGTAAGGGAAGGAGAGAGATAAAGAAAAATAGGTGCTAGGTTACCTGAGAGGGAGAAATGCAAGCCACGAAAAATTAACATATATATATATACATATATACATATATATATATATGCTATGAGCTAATCTCATATCAACTGTTATAGATGATAGATTTAATAAGTGGTTGAGAAGTAGAATGTAGTATTAGTAAATGAAATGACCAATACTCTATAATACGAGGATTTTTTTCGCAAACAAGTGGACTGGATAATGTCTCTCAATTACTCTTAAATAGAGAATAAATTATAGGAAGTGGGCATCAAATAAGTCAGATTGAGCAAGATGCATATGCATTATGTTTGGCTGAATAAGAGAAATTCTCTGTGATTGTGTGAATAAATTAAAATAAACATTATCAACTTACAAATATATAAATATTTGTTATAATTTTAAATAATATTATTAAATACTAAAACTTTCAAATAAATTTAACTTGCAAATGCGTAGGCTGCCCTACTATTTATGTTTAAATTATATTATACTCTCTTTCTGGCTAGGGTTTGGCATGCCGCACATCTTTCTATCGTCGAACAACCACCCCTTCGTGCTTCCATTCCATCGTCTCACTTGGTTGTATGTCATCACATCATTGCCATTTTGCTAGTCCATTTATAAAATTCAAAATGCTTTTGTCCTTATTGTCCCTCATTGCACGTGCTCACGTCGTGTCGCAGGGATATGATTTTCTGACGAAATACATCAGCACCAACGTCTTGCCCCTATTCTGATTCCAATCCTATGTCCAAGTTGACTTGCGCAATGGTGGTAGGGCGGTGGAGCGAGACGCCCTACCTACACAAGAAAGATGGACGCAAAGACGACATGCTTCGAGACGGAGGCCGCACCACGTTGGCGCGGTGAGCCATGCCTTGTCATGCGTATCTGATGGGAGTTTCCAAATCGAGCTATATATATGCGAGGAAGAGTTCACCATCGAGTGTCCATGACTCCGCCCGTGCTCCGTTACAGGGACGCATGATTATTAGTCAAGAAAAGACAATGGTATTAGACTAAGGCTGTGTTCTGCAATGGTAGTAGACTAAGGCTGTGTTTTGCAACGATGGTTTGTTTCTAAACCTCCAAAAACAAAGCGAGCAATTAACATATAATTAAATTAGTTAAAAAACTTAAAATAGATTAATATGCTTTTTAAAATAACTTTTTTATAGATATTTTATAAGAGTAGAGGTTGAAAAGAGAAGGAAACAAAGAATACAGCGATGACAAAAATCCATTTTTATGCTTAATAGTATGCATGAATGTCTAAATTTCTTTTGCACAGCCACTGTCTCCGTTGCAACTCGCGCTTAGTCAGTGCATTTAATGAACGAACTATTTTTGCGTTACAAAATACTGGCTACTCCTTTTAGGGTTTAAATTTTACTATAGCAATTTCTAGTTTTAAAAGTGCACTTTTTTAAAGCACCTAAAATATTCCTACGCCTACCCTTGCCTCGTTCTAGCAGAACATATTAATTGTAATATAGGTGTTTTTATTCTCGTATGTATGTATGCCTAAAAGTTAATATATTTTGGAACAAACGGAGTATAGAAAATAAAAACTTGCAATCTCCACAAACCAGAAGCTAAACGCTCCGAGGCTCCTAGGCTAGTCCTCCTACTTCTTGTATTTTATTACAATTTTGATTAAGTGAGGATCAAATATAATATGTAGTCAACTTTATTTGATGGTAGCTTGGAGGATTAGAAATATGACTATTGCTTTCCAATTAGCTGTTTTTTATTAATTGTGACTTCCTCAGTCTTAGTCATTAGTGTACCCCTTGTATTTGCTTCTCCTGATGGTTGGTCAAACAATAAAAACGTTGTATTTTTGGGACATCATTATGGATTGTACTAGTCTTTCTGGTAGCTATTCTAATATGTAGTCCAGGCGTAGTGCAGCCTATCGGAGATGCCTTGAGTTCACCGTAAGCCAAGAAACCAAGTGCAAGCTAGCCGCGCCACGGGCGTCGACGCTAATTAAGCAACGGGCTGCGAAGGCCAAAGCAGCCGGCCAGGTCAGGCAGGCGGAAGTGTTGGTGGTGGCGTCGCTCGTGCTCGCGGCCCGCGGCGTCCACCGCCCTCCGGAACTGCTCGGCGCTGCAGGGGACGACGACGGCACCGTCGTGCGTGTACCCCGTACTCCCTCGCCTCCGCGAGCAGCTCCAAGATTGGGGGGTTTTGCTCCAGCCCGTTAACCGGTCGGTTCGCGCCACGATGATGGAAAGCTATCAAGTGTGTGAGGCCTGCTAGCGCCAGCCCTTCCGTAGTTCCGTACCTGCAAGGATGCAATTCTGCATCCAGCATCCGCGGCGCGTGGAGGTGTGCACGCGCGGCGCGGCGAGGCACAGGACGCGAAGGGGGCAACTGGTGAGCCCGTGAGGGGAGAGACGGCGGCAACGACTTCATCCAGCGTTAGGGCCCGATTTTTGCTCTGCATCCTGTGCGCAGGGAGAACAATGAGAGGCAAGTTGGGCGGCGCAGCTAGCGCGGCCCGATCCCACCGCGTCGGAGAGATGTGGAACGCCTATTGCTTGGTCGCTTGGATGAGGACGAGGGCAAGAACCATGGAAGCCCCCCTCCTAGAAGTAGTTCCAACTTCAAACCGTCACTTCTATATTATATAGGATAAAAAGTTTAATAGTATATTTAACTATTAGTTATAAATCTATATTTAAACTAATATATATATATCATTTTTCATTTTTTGTTCTAATTTCTATCTCTCATTTATATATGAGAGTCAATACTTATCTTTTTCTCTCTCTTATCCATATGTAGTTATAGCATATTATTATCTTTGCTCTACTACCCATATATATTTTATACTTTAGCCTCCGATTACTTTTGTATCAACACTTACAATATTTCATATTATCAAATTAATAGAAATTTTCATACTTTAGCCTCCATGGCAAAAAAAAACTATGTATATACCCTTAACTTTCTACAGATGTACCTGTCAGCCACTCCAATTTATCTTTTTTTATCTTCTCCCTATTGCAGTTCTTTCCTAAGGCTAACAGGAGTGAAGAAATATTGACCGAGTGCTAAATATGAGAATTCAGAAAGGAATTTGGGTGCTATATATCTAAAATCGTGAATTTTTGATGCTACACAACGAAAACGTGTTAATGAAAAATAATAGAATTGCTTAGCTCTTCTTTGTACACACAACAATATGAATTATTAGCATATGATTATTTAAGTATTAAGTGTTGTAAACTTAAAAAAATAAATTTATTTGAGTTTTTCAAAGAAACTTTTCTATTGTAAAACACATAGGTAATTATGTTTTGAATTCGTTTTGAATAAGAATAGGTCAACTTTTAGAACTTTGAGTGAGTATAAATTTTAAAATGTTTACTTTAAAAGTATAAAAATTATATATATATATATGTTGATTTTAAAATATACTTTAAAAAATTATATATTTATTAATATTTCTATATATATTATAATAGAAAATAGTAGTTAAAAGTTGTTTTTCTGGATATCACATCATTATACCGTTTAGCTGAAAAAAAACATACTCTCTAAAAACCTGACTAGAACTCAGCTAGCGAGCATGATATTTCAGGCACAGCAGAAACAACCGACGCTTCTCCATGGCATCACAATTCGCACCAGCGATCCAACATGACCGTTTGCGGCACCACTTGCTAGGTTGGCCATTCGCTACTGGCTGGTGTATCTCCGCGCCGCGCCGCGAACTTGGCCAGTAGTAGGATTCGTCAACTTAGCAGGCGCAACAGACGAACCTAGCCAGCCGCTGCTCGGTCCCAACACGAAAAAAGAAAAAAAAAACCCGTACGTCGCGTCGCGTCTCGCCGTGTAACACCGGACAAGGCACCGGGCGGCGGTAAGCGTGTTTCCTGCGTGACCGACCGGAACGAGCCCTTTTGTTGCAGCAACCGCACCGCTAGCCCGCGCTACCTGCCTGTTGCCGACGCGCTACGTCGTCCCCTCCCCTCGGCACCGGCAGAGCACGGAGAGCGTCGCGTAACCGCACCGCGCGCAAACCCGGACGCACGCATCTCTCTCTCTCTCTCTTTTGACGCCCCCTCCAGCCTGACCTGCCTCTGCCTTGGTTGCAGTAGTGACAGTGGGCACAGACGATGGCCTCGCGCTCCTTGTGCTGGGGCCGATTCTGACCGTCTCGATTGAGTGACAGCTCAACACAGACACCCACGCCAGGAAACAGAGGAGCATGCGTTTCACGGAACGAAATCCTATGCCTTTTAAGCTTTTACCGTTACTGACATATGAATTTACTTTCTATCGACTTACATGTCACTGACTATAAAATCGCGTAATTAAGGCAGAGGATCCGGCTCCGCGTTTCACACCTCTCCCTCGTATAAAAGGCGAAGCAGAGGGTTGAGCTAGTTAGCGGGGGTGCTTGGCCAGGAACGGTAAAATACGGAAATTATTGATTATTATATACAGTTAGTCGGAGTGGCTTATATACGTAACCACATAGCTATATACGTGAGTTAACCTACTATAATTATAGTAGACTAACACTTTTCTACAGTCTAATCAAGAGCATCGCTAACATTCAGACTGGATCGAAACTTCTGAAATAGTGAGGTAGGAAGCCATTTGGTAAAGACGTCGGCATACTGCGATGTCGTAGGAATATGTAGGACCCGAACGTGATCAATGACGACCTTCTCTCAAACGAAATGAAGATCAATCTCAACATGCTTCGTCCGCTAATGCTGCACCGGGTTGCTAGAGAGATATACAGTACTGATATTGTCACAATAAACCAAGGTGGTACGTCGAGGAGGGTGACGAAGCTCAAGGAGCAGCTGTCGCAGCCAGGTAGCTTCAGCAACACCATTTGCCACAGCACGATATTCAGCTTCAGCACTCGATCTAGAGATCATATGCTGACGCTTGGAAGACCATGACACCAAGTTATCTCCAAGAAATACTATATAGCCAGAGGTCAATCGGTGAGTATCAGGATAGCCAGCTCAGTCGGCATCTGTGTAAACAACAAGATCTGCAGGTAAAGATCGGCGCATGGTCAGCCCAAGCGACAGGGTGCCCTGTAGATAGCGCAGGATCCGCTTGAGAGCAGCGAGGTGCGGCTCTCGAGGATCATGCGTATAGAGGCAGATATGCTGAACTGCAAAGGTAATATCTGGTCGGGTGAAAGTCAGATACTGCAGAGCGCCGGTGAGACTATGGTACTGTGTAGCATCAGCGATAGGCGGTTCGTCAGCAGATAATTTGGAGTGGAGATCAACAGGCGTGCTGCATGGCTTGCACGCACTCATCCCGGCACGCTCCAAAATATCCTAACTGTACTGCCACTGAGAATGAAACAGACCATCTGCGGAGCGGGTCACAGAAATGCCCAGAAAATGATGCAGCTGACCCATATCCGTCATAGCAAACTCACGCCAGAGAGTCTCAATGATATTCTTGAGTAATCTAGCAGAGGAGACAGTAAAGACAATGTCATCAATATAGAGCAGTAAGTAGGTTGTGTCTGGACCGCGGCGATATATGAAGAGAGAAGTATTTGACTTTGTTTCAACAAATCCAAGTGATACAAGGTGAGAGGCGAATCTGTGATGCCAAGCACGAGGAGCCTACTTCAAACCATATAAGGACTTATTGAGCTGATAGATAAAATCTGAGCGAGAAGAATCCACAAATCCAGAAGGCTGCACGCAGTACACTGTCTTAGTGAGAGTGCCATGGAGAAATGCATTCTTCACATCCAGCTGATGAATGGGCCAGTTCTAAAATAATGCCAGGGAGAGAACTATGTGAATTGTCGCAGGCTTGATAACTGGACTAAAAGTCTCATCATAGTCAACACCGGACCATTGTGTGAAACCCCGCAGAACCCAGCGAGCCTTGTAACGATCCAGAGACCCATCGGCAAGCAACTTGTGATGATAAATCCACTTCCCAGTTACAACATTGACGCCAGGAGGGTGAGGCATAAGACTCCATGTGTCGTTGGCAATCAAAGCGTCATACTCAGCCTACATAGCAGATCGCCAATTAGGGTCTGACAAGGCATCACGAACGGAGCGAGAAAGAGGCGACATGGGTACAGCGTGGAGATTGAGGCGATCCACGGGCTGCGCAATGCCATATTTGCCACGTGTGCGCATTGGTCACCGGAGGGATGATAGTCGGTCGAGTGGCAGCTGTGCGGTCGGTACCGCTGGCAACAACCTGCGCGCGAGCAACAGGGGCAGTAGGACCAGCAACACTTGTGGTCGGTGGTGCACCGCTAGCAGCGACCTGTGCGGGGTGCACAGGGGCAGCGGCACCGGATGACACGAACTTGGGCGACCACAGCCCTACACCAAGGCTCGACGGCGTAAGTGGGGCCTTGGGCATAGGGTGTGCCGCTGAGGAAGCTGTTGTACCTGCACACAAAAAAGGGGCTCTAGGAACTAAAGCGGTGAGATCATGATTATTGATAAGAAAGTCCAGGGCGGAGGGTGCCATGGGTGTGAAAGACATGTCAGAGAAAGGAAAGAAGGATTCATCAAAAACAACATATCTAGAAATGAGAATGTGCTTCGACTGAAGCTCGAGGCATAAATAGTCTTTGTGCTCCGAGGAGTAGCCGAGGAACATGTATAGAGAAGAATGAGGAACAAGTTTGTGGAGAGCTGTAGAGGACATATTGGGGTAACAGGCGCAACCAAAAACTTTAAGATGATCATAGGAGGGTAGGACAGAGAAGAGAATGGAGTATGGTGTGGAGGAGGTGAGTGTTGTGGTGGGGAGGCGGTTCACAAGATATGTGGCAGTGTGAAGGGTCTCAACCCAGTAAGCTGGAGGGAGACTCGTCTGAAACAAAAGGGAACGCAGATAGTTATTGATGGTATGAATAGAACGCTCTGCTTTATCATTTTGTTGAGAAGTGTATGGGCATGACATGCGGAGGGCAACACTGTGGGAGAGAAAAAACGTGCAGGCCTAGAAATTATCAAATTCATGGCTATTGTCGCACTGGATGCTCTTGATAGTGGTGCCAAACTATGTGCGAACATACACAAAAAAGGTAGAAATAGTGAAAAATGTCTCGGATTTGAGACGAAGGAGAAAGTCCAAATGTAGTGAGAGCAGTCATTAAGAATAATAAGATAATATTTGTATCCTGACACACTAACAATTAAACAGGTCTATAGATCATAATGGATTAAATCAAAATTATGAGTAGCACGAGAGGTAGATGAACCGAAAGGTAGATGTACATGACGACCGAGTTGGCACGCATGACATAAATGATCGATATCATCTTTATTGCAGGAAATGACATTGAACCTAAGAAGTTTGAACAGAATGTCACGCCCAAAATGACCGAGACGGCGATGCCAAAGGGAGGTGGGTGCGGCGACGAATATGGAGGTGCTGGTAGATAGTGCAAAAAATGGTAGAGGTCACCGAAACTATTGCACCTGGCGATCACGTTCTAGGTTTGCAGATCCTTCACAGAAATACCAAATGGATCAAACTCAATGGAACAATTATTGTCGGTGGTAAACCGACAAATGGAAATTAAATTCTTAATAATGTTAGGGATACCAGAACATTATTAAGAGTAAGATCACGGTGCGGTAAGGAAAAATGATGGGATCCAGTGGCGGTGACAGGAAGTAAAGCACCATTGCCCACAACGATAGATGAAGGAGTAGATGAAGAGGGTGGGGAAATAGTGGAGAGTATACCAGCGTCCGAGGTTATGTGGGAACCGGCACCCATATCAGCATACCACTCAGAGGTCTATTGGTTGAGCATCATGGTGTTGAAGGAGTACGCCAGGGAGTCCTGGTGCCAACCTCCATGACTGGGCGACCAAGGTACCGCCTGGTACGCCGGTGAGGGCGCTAGGAAGCCTGCCACTTGGTACGTCGGTGAGGGTGCCTGAAAGCCCGGCGGTGTAGCTCCCCCATATTATGTGTCGTACGGGGATGATGGGGCACCGTATGTGCCACCATAGGTGCTAGAAAGAGCATCAAAACCGCCATAGTACGGGACTGCGTGGAACACAGGCTGTGGCAGCGGAGGACTGCCGGACTGGTCGTACGGCCACATGCACACGGTGCCAGCCCAAGGGTGGGCAAACGATGGGTACACAGTCATACCAGGAGGGTCGTCGTCTTGTCCACCTGGGGCCGCTCTAGCAGAGGGTGCTGGAGAGCTGCCACTAGTAGAATTGTCGCGTCCACCGTTGCTGCGGCGGCGGCCGTTGCGCTGGCCTCCGGTTGGTGCAGCTGGGCGCGGAGGAGTAGGCGCCCTCGGACGAGGAGCAGTTGTGGCACCTGGGGCTGCTGGACGCGGTGTCGCAGTGACGAGAACGGCCGGCGGGGACGGAGGACGAGCGTCGATCTCTAGCTCCTCCAACAAAAGATGAGTGTGTGCTTCCGTAAATGTTGGGAACGGCCGGTGTATCTTGAGAATGGACACCATATGGCGAAACTTGCCACTGAGGCCGCGGAGAAGCGTGAGGACCATCTGCCGATCGCCGATAGGGTCATCGAATTTGGCGAGGGAGGCAGCCATGGATTCAAGACGGTGGTAGTAGTCAGTGACGCTCAGGGAGTCCTTGCAAAATGTGCGGAATTGCGTCTCGAGGAGAAGGGCACAAGACTCTTTCTGGCCAAGGAATTCGACCTCAAGATAGCACCACGCATTACGAGCGCGTCTGGGCCGCATCATCAGCGACTGCTGCACGTCGCTAGAGACAGTGCCGTACACCCACGTGAGGATGCAACAATCTGCCTGGAGCCACGTCGGGCGCACAGGGAATGCGTCATCCTCGAGGATGTGGCGGGTGAGGGCATATTTCCCAAGGACGGTGAGAAACATACGGCGCCACTTGGTGTAGGAGTCCGTGGTCTTGTTGAGGACGATGGGGATGAGGGCCTTGATGTTGACGACGGCGGTGGCTTGCGCCTAGAGAGATGCGTGAGCGTTCTCGTACGTGTCTAGAGCTTCGTCAACGCAAGAAGGATTGGCCGCAAGACAGTGGTCTTCGGAAGTAGCGGCACCAGTGTTGTCACCAGCCATAGGGGGCACGACAGCCAATTGACAGCCGATCAGGTCGGATCAAAGATTTCGAAGGGATAGCCGATCGGATTGGAGATCTCGGAGAGATAGCCAATCGACCGATCGGATCGGAGGGGTCAGCCGATCAGAGTCGGATTGGTAGCCGATCGACCGATTGAATCGGAGATCGGATGGCCGATGAGCAGCCGATCAGATCGGATGGCAGATGAGTAGCCGATTAGATCGGAGGCCGATCGACCGATCGGGTCGACAATAGGCAGATCGGCTGGATGATAAGCAGCTGATCAGTTCGGAGGCCAATCGGATCGGCAATAGGCAGGATCCGATCGGACCGATCGACGGATCCGATTAGATCGGATCGGCGGGCGATCTGGTCGGCAACGGAGAGTCGATCGGATCGGCAATAAGTAGGATCCGATCGGACCGATTGACGGATCCGATCAGATTGGATCGGCGGGCGATCTGATAGGCAGCAGCGTGGACGATAAGACTGGCGACACCTGGTGGCGGCGATTGAATCGGCGGCAGGCTCTGGGGCGGAAGCGCAGATAGGATCGGATCGGAGGCCACACCCGGTGACGAGGACAGCTACGGGGTGGACGATCAGATCGGCAGCGTGGACGATGAGACCAGCGACACTCCCGGTGACGTGCAGTCAGCACCGGTGGTGGTGGTCGAATCGGCGACGGGCGTTGGTTCAGATCGGCAACGTGGGCGATGAGACCAGCGATACTCTTGGTGACGTGCAGTTGGTACCGGTGGTGGCGGTCGGATCGGCGACGGGCACTGGTTCAAAAATGGTGGCGTTGAGGGTGTCGGACCTTGGTAGTCTCTCGCAGCACAGTAGTGGTGGAGGAGGAGATCGGCGACGACAGTAACAGCAGCAATGTTTTTGGTTGCGAAAAGATAGTGGATTGAACCGCTCTGATACTATGAAAGTGTGGAAATTGTTAAATGTATTCTTTATTAATGTATCAGTATATATAGATAACCGGGGTGTCTTAACAAGTAACCATACAGGTACATACACGAGTTAACCTACTATAACTACTATAATTACACTAGAGAAGGGAGGGGAAGCGAGGGGAGGCAGAGTGACCACAGAGACGGATGGCCACCAGGCCAGGCCCTTTACCGAATGGCCGTGGCAAAGGCTGGGAAACTTCAAGGTACGCAGCCAAATGGTCATCTTAATTCTGATTTCCGAGTTCGTTTCTCTTCATGACCTTCGACAGATGTACGCACTTGCATCCCGTAAATGGACAATCAAATCCAGACCTTAAAATTGCACATGAAGTTGCAAAACATACATCAGTTGCGCTCTAGAAAACGAAGAAACGCTTTACGCTTAGTTAAAAGATGATCGATTCTCGGCTTGTTTGACATGCATGGGGGGTCGCGTCGTGTGGCATGCAGTACGTGGTGATGGCCCCCGTGGCGGTGCACGGCGCGCGCCGGGTGCTGACCAAGGGGTGGGGCGACATCGACCTCGCCTACTCGCTCATCCTGCCGTCGCTGCTGCTGAGGATGATCCACAACCAGATCTGGATCAGCCTCTCCCGCTACCAGACCGCCCGCAGCAAGCACCGCATTGTCGACCGCGGCATCGAGTTCGGCCAGGTCGATCGCGAACGAGGCTGGTCGGTAGTCACCACACGCGCGCACAACAACAGCGACCACCTTTGCTCTGCATGCCGCAGCTTGCACACTGACAAGACTCGTGGTGACTTGCATGCACGGCGATGCAGGGACGACCAGATCCTGTTCAACGGGCTGCTGTTCTACGTCGGGTACCTGGCCATGCCGAGCGTGAGGCGGATGCCGCTGTGGAGGACGGACGGCGCCGTGGTGACGGCGCTGGTGCACGCGGGCCCCGTCGAGTTCCTCTACTACTGGTTCCACCGCGCGCTGCACCACCACTTCGTCTACTCTCGCTACCACTCCCACCACCACGCCTCCATCGTCACCGAGCCCATCTCCTGTAAGCGTCCTCTCCTCTCCTCTCTACTAGCATTCATGCAAGTATCCACGAAAGTTGCAGCTCGTCTCACTTCGTTTTGTTTGATGTCTTCTCGTGGGTGTTCGTTTAAGCTGTGAGTACTGTGTCTCTCGGTTCAGTCTAATAATTAGTATAGTTGATTGCGTTCTTAGATCAATAGTAATGCAGTCTATGAAGTACACAGATCATAAATAGTAAGCACAAATTGGCCAATATGGGCACCTCCCGTTTGTTAATTTCATGAAAAAATTTTTGTCACTTGCCAAAAATGCCATGCCCTACATTCCTATATGTTCTCGAGTTAAAATGCAGTTGCACTTCTCACAATAACTCATTCTTAGATAAATAACTCAGCATAGCTAAGAACACGCATGAAAGTAAAGAATAGCAGGAATCAAATTAAAGACACTGTACGGAGAATGGCCCCTTTACTCCTTCAGTATTAATTTCAGACGAACAGCTCATCTCCTACCAGAAAATCAGAAATTTCCTGCCAACATCATTTATGATCTCTGATCTATGAATAATAGTACAGTTTTTTTTTTTTGCAATGCACCTTTCCACGACAAAATAAGAAGAAAAAAACACCTACAGGATGGGATATGTCCGCTCTGAGCTTCACACTGTCGTGAGTAAACGGCCTAAATTGGCTGTACCTGCTAAGCAGAGGCCCGTCTAGCTACTCCTGTTGACATTTCACATGGCACTTGCAGAGCTTCAGTGATGATGGGTGAACAGTCAGCAGTTTACAGCACAGAGCCTGCAGTTTACAGTACAGAGAGTGTCCAATAAAACGCAACATAAATATTGCGGCTTGCAGAAAATGCAGTTTGGACCACCTGCACAACCTTCTGTTCAACTGTTTATATTTACCTGCTGCTATTACTGATACTTAGGCACCGTTCTAGACATCAACGAGCTACAACAACTTTTTCAACTTTTTCTCCGTTTTAGTTAATATGTTTTTAACTGCTAAATTATATGTTTTATATAAAAATTATATATATATGTTTTTAAAAATAAATAAATCTATTTTTAAGTTTATAATAATTAATACTCAATTAATTATACATTAATGTTTTTTTACGTACCACTAAAAATCCTATGGCTACCGTCAAGTCAAGTTGAACATGGCCTTAATGCAATACTAACAACAAAGTAGTATAGGCAAACTAGAGTAATCCATCGTTCAGTAATAAGGGTAAAGGCAAAGTATACTTTATTAATAAGAAAATAATACTGTGAAGTGGTAGTTAAGGAGTGTTAAAGGGATATAAATTATTAATTTACGGATAAAGGTTAGGTAGAAATGTAAAAATAAAATCTTTTATGAATAAAAATAAATTCTTTTGAGGTGAAGGCGGTAGTTTTTATGGAATGATGGCAAATAGAGGTCCTACAAGTAGAATAGTGCAAAAGGGATTGATCGATACTATTATAGTGCTTTCTAAGTAAAAGAAAAAATCATATATCTGGGAGGGAGGTTATTACCTGAAATTTAATGATGTGTTTTAGCCATAAAACATGTGTGTTTTTCATGCATAGGTATTGTTGTTTTTTAGAAAGCATATATAAGAGTGTATATCTACCCTGTTAATGCGCAATTACTCTTGGCTCTAAAAGCATTTTGTACATAGCAGCTGTTATCCATCCTTTTGCTGAACATGTGGTCTATTTCATATTGTTTGCAATCCCCATACTGTCAACAATTTATATGGGAAATGCTTCGGCCATGGGCATTGTGGTGTACATTACTTGCATTGACTTCATGAACAACATGGGACACTGCAATTTTGAGTTGGTGCCAAGGTGGATTTTCCAAATCTTTCCACCTCTCAAGTATCTGGTCTACACCCCATCGTAAGCACAACACTCTTCTCTCATGTATCTATCATTGAAATGAGTAAACCAAAATGATGACAGATGAGATCACTGAATTCACATAACTTGAGTTCACAAACCCAATGCTAACAAACAAATGCTATTTTCTTCTGCAGATTCCATTCTCTTCATCATACGCAGTTCCGCACAAACTACTCGCCATTCATGCCGTTTTATGACTACATATACAACACCATGAACAAGTTATCCGACGAGCTGTATGAGAGCTCACTGAAAGGAACGGAAGAAACACCTGACCTTGTTCATCTCACGCATATGACCAACTTGCAATCAGCCTATCATCTAAGGATAGGAATTGCCTCCATAGCCTCCAAACCGTACAGCGACTCTGCATGGTACATGTGGACATTATGGCCCTTGGCATGGCTGTCAATGGTACTTGCATGGATTTATGGGACCTCAGCATTTGTCCTTGAGAGCGTAGAAATATAGTATACAGTTACAATGAGACTTCAACTCTATAACATAGCTTGGGTCTATATATATAATTTTAGTGGTCTAACACCCATCGCAGTTATAACGGGAGAAAAACGGACGCAGAGACTAGAGCGAAAACTAGTAAACAAAGGCGCGGGTAGACCTTTGGTTATAATATCGACGAACTGGTGCGTCAACGGTACATGGAGCATCCGAACTTCTCCAGTTAAGAGTGTGTCCAGTTATCAGTACTATCTTGCAATACTCGATGATTATACACACTTCTAGTCCTGACGCTGTCGCCAACCTCTGTCACAGCACATCTATAACGTGCAACTACAACAGCTTCACTGTCTGCCACTCTTGTCAATTTGGCAAACACGTCTGGTTGCCTTTCTTCCCCTCTCTGTCTTGTACCTCTTGACCTTTTGAATTAATTCACTGTGATGTGTGGACTTCTTCAGTTAAGAGTGTGTCCAGTTATCAGTACTATCTTACAATGCTCGATGATTATACACACTATTGCTGGACTTTTCTTCTAACAAGCAGGTCCGAGGTTGCCTCTCACCTCATCAACTTCACCACTTACATCTCTACCCAATTCAACCTCTTCATTCAAACCATACAGGCCGATAACGGTATGGAGTTTGTCAACCGTACCATCCAAGTTTTTCTCACCTCCCATGACACCCATCTTCGCCTCTCCTGCCCCTACACTTCTCCCCAAAACGGAAAGTCCGAACGCCTTCTTCGAACACTCAACAATATCAGTCGCACTATGCTTCTTTATATCCATCTATCCGTACCATACTGGGCTGAAGTACTAACCACCGTGACCTACCTCCTTAATCGATGTCCTTACTCTTTCGTTTGCCACAACGTCCCCTACACCCTTTTGTACCACAAGACGTCCGACTACTCTCACCTACGCGTCTTTGGGTGTCTCTACTATCCCAACCTCATCGCCACCGCCCCTCACAAACTTGCACCCCGTTCCACCGCCTGTATTTTCCTCAGCTATCCCTCATCTCACAAGGGATACCAATGTCTCGATCTTTCCACCCGCTGGATCATCATCTCTCGCCATATCATCTTCAACGAGTCCTGCTTCCCTTCGGTTTACTTCATCTCGGACCCTCGTCTAGCGATCTTGACTTCCTCCTCACCAATACCGTACCATCCAGGAACCCTCTACCAATCTCACCTCCGCACTCCTCATCGGCCGCTCCTGAAGACTTCTTGTCCGACTATCTCACTCCTTTTCGCTCCAATGCCACTCACATCGGACCTCCATCGGCTCAGGCTAATATTGTCTCACCCCCATCGACCACACCAACTCCATCGGCTACTCCGCCTCTATCGGTTCGCCCACACCCATCGGCTCATGAACCTTTATCGACTCACCAACCCCTATCGGCCCCTCACCCTCCATCAGCTCAGGCTGACCTCATTCAGCCCTTTCCTCGAACATACAGTCGCCGATCCTAAGCAGATACCACCCTCCCCCTTCCGCCCCTACCCTACCACTGACGCTCTTATCGGCTCATGCGAACTCTACTGCCTCCTCCTCTCATATGATCACCCGATCACAAACCGGGTCACTCTGCCCTACCAAGCGCTACGGGCTCTCCGCAATCTATTGTACCATCTCACCCATCCCGGTGACTTATCGTTCCGCCTTCGCTGATCCTCAGTGGCGCACAGATATGGCCGATGAGTACAAGGCACTTATGGATACCGAAACCTGGCGTCTCGTCCCTCGTCCTCCCGGTGCCAACGTTGTGACCGGCAAGTGGATCTTTAAACATAAGTTCCACTCCGATGGATCGCTTGCTCGTCACAAGACACGTTGGGTAGTTCGTGATTTCTCCGGTGTTGATTATGACGAGACCTTCAGTCCTGTCGTCAAGCCCGCTACCATTTGGGTTGTTCTCACTCTCGATGCCTCGCGTTCTTGGCCGATTCACCAGCTCGACATGAAGAATGTCTTTCTTTACGGCCATCTGACGAAAACGGTCTACTGTCAGCAGCCTCTAGGCTTCATCGACCCATCTCATCCCGACGACGTCTACCTCCTTTAGCGCTCTCTCTATGGCCTCAAACAGGCCCCTCGGACTTAGTACAAACGTTTTGTTGCCTCTGTCTCTGATACGTCCCTCTTCGTCCTTTACACCGAAAACACCACTGCCTACCTTCTCCTTTACGTCGATGACATCGTTCTTACGGCGTTCTCGACGACCACCCTACAACACATCATGGTCCGACTCCACTTAGAGTTTGTTATGACCGATCTAGATCCTCTTCATTACTTCCTTGGCATCTCTGTCATACGCTTTCCTCATGGGTTGTTTCTCTCCTAACGCTAGTATACCATCAATCTTCTCTAGCATGCGGGCATGGCCGAATGTCACTCCACCGCCACTTCCGTCGATACTCGTGCCAAGCTCTCCACCACCGATAGTTTCTCATTGTCGACCCCTCCCAGTACCGGAGTCTTGCTGGTGCCCTCCAATACCTCACACTCACACGGTCCGATCTCACCTATGTCGTCTAGTATGTGTGCCTCTTTATGCATGCTCCATATGAACCTCACCTCGCGTTACTCAAGCGTATCGTTTGCTACGTAAAGAAAACACTATCCATCGGCCTATATCTCAGTTCCGGTCCCATTGACTCTCTCACCGCGTATTCTAATGTAGACTGGGTGGGTTGCCCCAACTCCCGACGCTTCACCTCCAGCTACTGCGTCTTCCTCGGCGACACTCTAGTCTCTTGGTCCTCCAAGTGTCAGACTACAGTCTCTCGATCTAGTGTCGAAGCCAAGTATCGCGTCGTTGCCCACGTCGTCGCCGAGAAAGCCAGCTACTCTAGGAGCTCTGTACACCTATCACTTCTACGACCGTCATCTACTACGACAACGTCAGCGCCGTCTATATGACCGTCAACCCGATTCATTACCGATGGACGAAGCATATAGAGATTGACATTCGCTCTATATACCGTTGACGTACCAGTTCATCGATATTATAACCAACAGCTTACCCGTGCCTTTATTTATTAGTTTTTGCTTCAGTCTCTACGTCTGTTTCTCTCCCGCTATGACTACAGGATGTTAGACCACTAGACTTATATATATATATATATAAACTCGACCCTGAGTTAAAGGTCTGTATACTACAATTCAGCAGATTCCTTCCTCTCGCTAAAGCTCGACAGCTTCGGAAGCATGGATGGTGCATTCCATGCTAGATGATACTATGATTTCGAGCAACAGCGTAATCTATTAATTATCTACCATAGGAACCAGATGGATTATCACTTATCTTACTATGTTGGTAATGCTGAGCTTGGGTCCTGATGAGTCATGTGGAGGCACAGTGTGAACGGGCTTAATTCCAATAGTTCAGAATATATAATCTATGTCAATTATGTAACATTACATTTATCTCTTATTTGAATCTTGTGGGAAATAATTAAAATAACAGGCAATGTTTAAACTTCACAAAGAAAACCTGACTGATCGCACGATCAGTGCTCTTGAGACGAGACAAACCAAACCAGGCAAGTTAAGCTTACTCACTGCTACTATCATTTTAGCCTTCCCTTGAGTTTGATTCGACCCTTTAAAAATCGCCCAGGACGTTCTGCACAAAATCTTTGAATCTGGTGGCAAGACCGCAAAATCAGATGCCTAACTGGCTTCACACTTCTAAAAAAAAGTTGCATTCACACTTTCCCTGAAACTATCGTTTGCCCGAAAAAAAAATGTTTGGTTTGAAATGCAACGTTCAAAAAAGAAACCAACCATCTGTCAGGCACACATCACCAGTGGTCTAGTGGTAGAATAGTACCCTGACACGGTACAGACCCGGGCTCTTCTCCTACCTTTTTTTTACCGATCCGATGACTGTGCTCTCCACAAAGTAAACTCGCAGAGTATCCGACTATCGATTCAGAGTGCTCTCTATCAGAGTACCAGACTACAAGGCATATGTTTGTCTTGGAAGAGTGGGCAGTGTATATCTAGCATTCTTCTTTCTTTCATGCCGAAAATGAAGAGAAATAGTGCTTGAAGAAAACACATACAAAAGATTCCCCAATAGAATGCATTAATCTAGAGTTATATCATGGCAGAGAATTCACATTCCAGAATTCTTTATATTTGTTGGTATTGGTAAAAGGGACAAAGGACGGGTAGCCAAGCATACTGCTTTGGTTACCCGTGCCTTGGTATTAGCAGTAAGGAAAAAGGACAACAATTCATGAATGAGCTGTTGGAATATTTAAGTGCTGAGCCAGCAGACTGGATTGTTTATCCTATTCCAGAGAAAAACAATCATCTTTCTGGACGATACCATCAAGAGGCTCTGCAGCATGCATTGAATTCCTTGAATCACTTGAATAGCAGAGTAGAGAATTCATAGTAACACCCGGGCCCTCGATTTAGATCCTGTGACAGTATATAACCTTTTGCTGTCAGCTCATGCAATTTAATTGATAAACCATAGGAGTGCAGCAGTAAACTATAGAATCACTCATCTATACAAATGTAGTACACAAGGTAAATGCCTTAAGGTACAGAATCAGCATCAAGATAACTATATTTTAGGCGAGAACCTCGACTTCTAGCTACTGTTAAATGCACTATAGATGACATCAAGCACTTACTTAAGATGCGCGCTTTGTCTCGGCAAAACTCACTTCCGCAACGACATTTGAATGCCTTGACAGGATGATCGACATCATCAAAATCAATCCCATAGTCCTGCAGGTAAACACAAGATCATCGCAAACTTCGAAAAATGACTTACAGCAGGTAGTGCTCCATGCTGAATGATTCAACCAAAGGGGAATAATATCTATGGGAAAAACACTAATGAGTATTAAGTCACAAGGTGGCATCCGAAATGCCTAAAAGCCCAAAACATGAGATGAAACAAAATTCAGCTAGAATGTCAGAAATTGGCCATAGTCCACATGAAATGGAGCTTAAATTTAAATTGCGGGGTACAACCTACCCATGTGAGTTCCTCAAAAGGCTCTATTACCCTTGTTGTGAAGAACGCCAGCTATCCAAAAAATAAAGACACAGAATAAGCTCAATAGGTTTTAACTTGGATTAATATATATCAGTAACAAGTTAGAGTTGAAAAATACATGGTAATAATGGTGGTCGGGCGTCTCGATCTCAACAGGTATTCCCACAATGTTAGCATCAAAGCACCTGAAAAACGTACAATGATATGCCAAGTCAACAAGGAAGAAGTGTAGATTCAGCAGAGCACGAAAGCAACATTTTTTTACAAATAGTTATATTCAAACTTTGGATAAGACTTCGCTCTGTTAGCTAGCTTCAAACAAGAGCAGCATTAACTTAACTATCTTGATTAAGTGCTGACATCAGGCAATAATATAAGCTGCAGCCAAACAGTCACTAATCTACGATTTTGTTCACATGAAGTATGTAACGAGAAATATCATATAATGACAACACTGAAAAGCACATATTAAGTTAGTTCACAAGTACACAGAACCAAGGTTAAACGTTGTGGTCCAGGAGGTTTCGCTGGGACCCCACTGGTAGCCATTTACCAGTCACACCAATTGCCAATTTTGATTGAAATCTCCTGCACTTTCAAATTCAAACACATATCGTTGAGTACTCACTAATAATGTACATCACCAGGCTATCACTGGGAAAACCAGAAAGCAACAAGAACCAGCTGATCCCTGTTTTTTTTTTACCCATTGCATAGAAGCAACAACTTCATGTATTACAGAGGACTCCATAAGAATCATTACACGTTCTGGTAAAAAAAGAATTCATTACTATAAAATATAAATGGATACCTGTGGTTTATAAATCTTGCAACGTTACCATAAAACGTGGCATCTAGACAAAGGGCTTCCTCGTCCTTAAGAACACCCTCAGTGCCCCAGTCCGCATCAAGTAACAATGGGTATGTGTGCTTCGCTTTACCAGTCTTTTGAATTGTACGGTCATACAGCTCAATGTTTGTTAATATTTCACCAACATACTCACAAACAAAAGCACCTCGAGGAAGTTTTTCAGTACTGCACAATCCCCATCCTTTTTTTCCATGGGTTAAGAACACCTGAATTTTTTAGAAAGAACAAGAAAAATTATTAAAATACATACATAATGAGATGTTTTCTGTGATAAACACATAATTATACACAGAATGTACTATCACAACAAACAACTGCTGCAGTTACCATCATAGTTCAACAATATTTGGCAGTTGACAGATTATTGTCAAGCTAGCAAAAACTTTGATATATAACTTACCTGTAAATGGCGTGTGATGCCACGCTGCACCACACGGTTTCCACAATTTCTGGTGCAGCCGCATTTTCTCCAGCATTCCTTGATGAATTTCCTTGTAAGGTGCCCTTTACAAGGACCAGGATTCATTTCTGTGTTTGATGAATCAGAATTTACTTCCATCTTCATTTGTTCATTTGGGCAAATCTTGCAGTAGAACTGGGGATGTTTAAGTGGTTCTCGAATCATTGAGATACAACTATCTAGAAATGATCCCTTAAGAAGGCCATCTGGTGTATAAGCAAACACTCCTCCTGTTTCTGCAGCACACGCACAAGGAAATGATTGTGCCAAACAATCTCCAAAACAATCAGAACAGCAATTGTCATCTCCGATTCTAGCAAGGGAGATGTTTACATAGGCTTCTTGGAGTGTGATATTGTGTGGTATGTAGTGAAATGGAGGAGGAAGAATCCCATTGCCAACTTCATTGATAATTGGAATCCTTAAACGTTCTTCACCTTTTGTTATATCATTGACATCATGAGGTGGTCTGTTGGCACCAATATGTAGAAGATGCGGAATAACCAGCATATTACTAGAACTCTGGCTAACTCCAGCAACAGCACAAGAGGAAGAAGTACCACCAAGGCTCATGACATTATTAAGTGGCATAAAAGAGGAATTAGCTTGATTTGACTGCAATATTTGTGGTGCTGAAGGTTTGGACAAAATGTCCAGGGCAGGAACAGTTTGTATGATGCCTTTATGTCTAGGTCCACTAGATTCAAAGCCCAAGTCAACAATACACTGGCAAGTATCTTTTAAAAGATTCATAAATGAAAAATTGGGTTCTAGGCTCTTGTATTTCCTAAGGCATCTAGTCTCCATTTTCTTGCATATTAATTTAATGTCAGGCAGATGAAAATCAGAATTGTTTGCCAGGGAAGAGTTGTATATGAATGATAGTTTCCCTGCCCCAGAATATGACAAAACTACCTCAATGTTGGATGAAGAATCCTTGCTGTTTACAATTTCTTGGTTGCTACACGCAACAGTCCTGTTCCTTTCATGCGCACCAGAGACACCTTCATGCTTCTGATCATGGTGAACACCACAAGTCCTATGTGCATCTTCATAACGGTGAAAAATAGAAAATCCAAAACACTTAGTTAGAAACGAAGTAGAAGAGCTTGCAACAAGCCAAAAAAAGAATATTAAAATGACAGCAACAACAAGTTGACACTTTCTGCAGGAAGCAAAGGACATCTCTAGAATTCTTCAATATATATTAGTATCACTAGACAAGCATGCTCACAACAGAGTAAAACAGGGATTTAAAGGACTGACATTTGTACAGTTATTTGAGATCAAATGCTAGAGCAGCTCTGTGTCAGGAGATATCAGCATCTAGAGCTCTAGACCTCCCTGCCCCATCCCCCAAAACAAGAGACATAAGCACATAATCCCTCAGACATCCACACATATAATTCTATAAATCGAAAAAACAACCACATGCTTCTTTTTTTTTGCAAAAAGTGTATATGATATGTGAATAAATTCCACAAACCACACTGCCTTTCATAAAACTATAAAAAATCACACTTCTAAGCAACAATGTCAGATAGCTTTGTGAACTTACTCTCTCTATATATATAGTGGTACACTCACTCTTTCACCAAAATTGACAGCACAATTCGAAACACTTTCTCTGGCCAAATATAAATGGTCTTTAACTTAATAGTCACAAACTCACAATACGAGATTTTCACAACTTTTATGCAATATATTGCCAACAACATTTTATTGATATAGTTTTACTTAGCATATATTGACAACCCTAGTTCAAAAGGAGTGAGCACAAAAATCCCACAGTAATATTACTTAAATAGTGGATCTTTTTCAAATCCAAGTTTGAGGATCATGATTCTTATTGTGAAAGTAGTAGTAAAAAATCTCTTTAAAAAATAATGTACTCATGTCTAGCAAAATGCTTTACAGTACATGCTTGCTCTCAAAACCTCAACACCCCATTAACTGGAATTTATATAAAGTATTCCTTTCAACTCTAAACCATAAGTAATTCAATTTTAGAAAATAAAAAACCTCGCTACAGCAGCAAAGTGTAGGTAGGGAGTTGGTTGTTTATAATATTAATATCAGACCAAGACTATATTAACATATCAATAAAATGGCACTGAAGTTGATATTAAACTTACCCCATGCATTCCCAACAATAAGTAGTCATTGATTTTGGACGGTCTATGAGTTAACAGCATTATGAAAGTAACTTGATGATGGATACTCTAATATTGCTTTTATGCGGCAAATTTAGATACATTCGTCAAATTTCAAAATGTTGTTACTGCACCACTGAACAGTGCCCAAAAGATGTTTTGGAATAGATGGAGTCGAAAGAAAAACATTAGATTAGCACACTCAGGTAGACCTGTATCTATTAGTTTATACAATAAAACAACAGTAATTTGTGGTAATCCATTAACAAAGCACTAAAAGGTCAGCATTTCATATGTATTATTAACACTATGCCGCCTACAAAGATATTACCTTTGCGAGTACTGGGGATTACAACCTGTGGACAAGTAGTTGCTAGTGGGGCCTCAAAAGTTTGAAGGTTTTGACCATGGCATAATACAGCAGAATTATTTTCAACAATTGTTGTATCCTCTGCAATACTAGAGCATGTATGTGGTTCCTTAATCAGTAATTGTGAAGAAGGCAACTCCAAGTGGGCCCTGGTGAATTTCTTCCCATGAACAGTTCGGGTGGACAGTGTGCCTCGTCCCTGCTGTGGTGGAGCTTCAACCAACTCTCTATTGTCATTGCCATGCATCTTGGATGTAGGATTTTTACAACGCTGTTTTGTCTTAAGCTTCTTGTTACATTGGTCTGTATTAAGATTTGTCTCATAAGCTTGCCTTTTCTGTCCTTCCTGGTTCATCAACAAAACTTGAATCAAATCAAAATGGCAAATTAATGAAATAATAAGATATATGGTGCTCACATAATAAAGGATAAAACTACACTACTGACTTGAAGCAATAAATATTTAATAATAGGCCAGAACAAAGTAAAAAGATTGTACTTTGGGATCTGAATCATAAAATATAGCATCAGCAAGAGCCAGATAATTATCAGCTTCTATATGCACCCAATTGTAATTAAATAATTTTAGCAGATTATTCAACGCAGGCGCAGCAGTTTCCTTTAAGATACCAATATCAGCCATGGCTCTGATAGCAGCATCAAATCTACCATTGGAAATCTCTGGAGGTGTCATCCTGCTTGCAATGGAACAAATCAGCATGGCACATTAACACATGATATTCTTTGAGAAAGCAAGTGATGAAAAAAAGCATGTACGCATACTAAGCATGGTATCACAAACATCTTATGAAAGTACAATAAAGTTAAGATTGTGATACATTACAAGAAGTTGTGGACTAAGCACATAAGATAGGCTACAGGACCAAAAACAAGAGTACTCCAGGTACAAGCTAACTTATTTATCCTTGGATAAGGGCTGCACTTATTCTGAATTTTCAATCTATCGTCCATGTTGATATTATTCTTTCAGTTAGCGTTTGAAATAGATTATTTACTTAGATTATTGCCACATACTATCTATTTGATTATAAGAATAAATTAATTATTTTGAGAAATAAACTTAACAAATAGCTTAGAACAAGTGGTCTAAACAATACAGTAGAAAAAAAGTATTTTGAGAAATCGTATTTTTAGAAACGTGGAGCAAATAATCTGCGACAATAATGTGGTGAATAAGTTGAAAGGAATGTGTGGCACAAATAAGTGCAGAAACATATAAATTGTTTGTTCCGATGCAACAAGTTGCTTAGTCCATGCGAACCAAGACCAAAATGACCACACAAGCACATTAGTGTTGTTATTGAACTAACAGTTTCATTTAATGTACCAGCAATTCAAATATGTAACCCAGATATTAGTAATTCATGATCCATTGCATCATGAGCTGATCTATCCCTCAGCTGACTCAGATTGTCAACAGAACGGTTTGTCATGGGGCATGTGTAGTGGGAATCACTAGAGGCAACATCAGAGACAGGGGTGTGCAAAGTGATATCTACATGCAGACTCCTCACCTGTATGCCGATATGGAATTCAATCAGCATAGAATATTGCTAATTTGCTTGCATGACGTATTTTGGCTCTGGTTTGCACGAATTAAGCAAGTTGTTGCACCGAACCGAATGTTTTGCACGTTGTTACACCTATTTGCACCCACCACATAAGTTTGTGCACCACGTGTGCATTTTAGCCTTACTCTTTGTTATCTTAGTTATTACTTTAACCCCCATACCTTAAAATTTCAGAGACAAATAATAAATACCATATTGTTTAGAAAAAGGAAAAAGAACTTAGGATTGCCCCAGAAACAAGCACTCAACAACATGTGGAAATAAACATAGATGCACATGCACTGCGCCATTCATGTAAACATGATACCAAAACTTTCCCATTGACAAGCTGTGCACATGTAGATGGAAACGTTCTCAAAGCCATGCCAGATGTCTGCAAAACTTAGCTCTAGTGGCCACAGGAACTCAGCCATGCATGAAATATTTGTCATTACGTTAAGACCAAATGGATGACTCATTTGAGGAACAGAACTGAAGCAACCTTGACATAAGTTAGGGCATTTGGCTAATACATGAGGGCAAAACAAAAATTGGGTGTTAGAATTGAAATGTTACGTAGATCTCACATGTGAATAGGGATTGATGATCATCCATATCATTTAATACTCAATTCTCATTTGTTATACAAATTACAGATTTAGTATATGCATGTTGCTATCTTTTATCTCACCATTTATCTTTCACTTCCCAACAAATCCAAGTGATTGTGACATACCTCAACTGTAAGATATAAGTTATACATGAGTATAAGACAAATGTTCCGTGCACTCCAACAGCACTTGATACTGCAAACTCACAACTGGCATGGCATGCCAAAGCACAACCATTATTGCACCAGCTTGAATGCAAATACAAACAAAAGCATGAACAACATATATGCATTTTGAAGAAATCCAAGTTAAGGACAGATAATCTATGATACCCCACTTCACAGCGTAGCACTCAATGAATTTGCACACCTCCCTCCATAATAAAAACCTGCGAAGGTGATGAACCTGAGGAATCAGAAGGGGACACCTTTCTTCCCAATCTTGCTGTTCCAACTTAAAACCAGTAAGCACTATAACCAGAATGGTTATATATGTCAGGGGAAGCGACTAGTTTTCGATACACAGAAGTGCAACAACAGGAAAAACATAGAATGAGTAATTCATAGTTGTCATCCAATCTGTATTATCTCTCCGTGTGCATGCAAAGTGAGACATTACTTGAAAAGCATTCAGAATTTTTCACCTTGTTCCATGTTACATGAGGTGGTAATGTTCTGTAAGATGTGTGTATGGTTTAATATAAGAACTCTGAGCGTGTCTAAGACATGTCATAAATTCGTGAATTATTTTTTTGCGGAGTGCGGCAGAGTATAGACTTGGATAATATCATCAATTTGGATACCCATAAAAACAATTGTCTTCCTCTTCCAAAATGCTGAGTAAAAAAATAATTCTTACGACAATCCCGTGTCACCCTTTTTCTCTTTGCCATTGGATTTGGCCATTCCAGTCCTTATCTGAGATGTGGAAGCTGCTGACCCTGCAAATACAATAGTGTACGTGAACAGAAGCAGAATATATATAACCTTAGCACAATTGTTCATGTTTCTCTGCCATCAGAATGCAGTAACAGAAACAAACATCATAAGAAATCATGCTATAAAACTTTTTGTGTCAGAAATTGCACTTTTGGGTTCTGTGAGCAGTACTTTCTGTTCAGAGAAATATTCAAGCTGCAGTCCTAATAATCTCTGTTTGAATTGCAGTAGTCCATAAATAGGTGTATAATGATCATTTTACTAAATATAATTATAATGTAAGCCATAGTGTCAAGTTAATAAGACTAATAATATGGGAAAGTGGTTACCTTGTTCATAATGGATGAACAAGTTCAAAAACACATAAATCTGGTTTGTAGAGGATGGGATTTCCTAAAAAATATATAAAATATCCTTTAATTAAAATATTGAATACAAACAAAGTAAAATCAATTCAGTTCATAACAAACACAGGAAATTGTAGTACTATCTGATTGGTATTGAAATCCGGTCTACATGGGTGAATCCTCCCAGTTGATACTAGCACATCCCATTGCAATTGTCATGGAAGGAACTTGCAGTCCTAGCTAGATCACTAACATCACCAAGTCTATTGTGGTTCTCAAACATAAGAATGTCCATTCTGTCCTAGCTATATTGTATCCTTCTGCATTTGACTGAATTAATTCAAACAGTTGCTCAAAAAGCCTTCAGCAAAAATTTTTTGGGGAAAATCGAAGCTACAAACTTATGGAAATATATTTCAATATCTCCTATGCAATCATTTTACTTATAAAACACTTGAAATATCTGGTCAAATTTCCCACCCAAACTATGCGCAACTCGATTAAAGCTTATTTGAATATATAATTTATTTTATATATAACTCTTTCTTCTATTTCTATAAATAAAATTGTATTTTCAATCTACATAGCTATTATCTAGACCAACCATAACCAATGGCATAGATCTTTCTCTTTTTTTACCTCATTAACGTGGTAATTTTTAGGCCTTAAGAGCAAATGTGTTGGCTTCATTTAACCTTCACTTACTTATATAATAATCCATTTCGTCCAAAAATATAAACACTTCTAGAGTTTTTCATAGAGATTAAGAAGAGAGGTTAAATTATATGAGGAATAGTTGTGATTGGTTGAGATGAGAAAGTAGATAAAAAAATAAAATTAGAGATGGTTGAGATGAGGGAGTTAATGGCGAAGTAGCTATATTGTGAGACGAAATTTAAACACTATATTTTAGAACGGAGGGAGTAGATAGAATCTAGCCTTTTGAACAAATACCCAAGGTTGCGTTCTGATATATTCTCACCTTTTGAACAAATACTCAATGTTTCATGCATTTAATTCCTCCACACAGAACGCCTCCAGCACCGAACATGAAGCTCACAAGTCGGCACAACTGCCTCGTGGAATTCTACACAGATTTGGAGGCAGCTCTCACAAATTTTGTCATAAGTAAACTAAGCAGGAGAAGCAGCCTTGTTGTGATCACAGCAAGAAGCGAGCAACTCTGAAAGCGACTGAACTGGCACCCCAAAATACGATACGAGTAACCTCCTCAACCTCGGAGCGATCACATTCGCACTCAAGCAACGCACGACGTCGAAATTCGCAGAAATAGTCCGGGGGAAAACTCTCATCGTGGAGCCCTCACCCCGCACCACAATAGGGGCGGACCTAACGTGGTGCATGTCCCCAGTTAAAACCCCAATTTTTTTTAGAGAGAACAGGTGTGTATAGAGAGGGATGAGGAAGAGGATGTGCGTATGGGTGCTCACCGGCGAGGATGCGGCGGAAGCGGCAGGACGCCGGCACAGCTGCTCGCGGGATGGAGATCGGCGCAGGCGGCGGCCGGCGGGCGAGGAGACGGAGATTAGGGCGCGAGGTGGAATTAGAGAGGCCAGGTGTGCGGCGATGCTGGCGGTACGGGCTTCTTGTCCCCCGCGGCCGGTCCCAGTCTGTCTGTGTGGATCGAAGGTCTGGGTCCACTGCCACCGGCTGAAACAAACCCGACGCTTGGGTTGGACACAGCTTCCTGCATTCTGTGTGTTAACATGTGCAGCTGTTTGTTGTTTGTTTATTACGTGCGGTAGAACTCTAAATCTAATATAGAGCTGAAAATAAATAGCTTTACCTTTACTTATATATTTCATGAAGTAAATTCTGCTCCTCAACTCAACTCAAAGTTAAGTAAATTATAGTTAAAATCTTGTTTCTAACTATTCTTATTCAATTACAAAATTTATTCTTATTGTTTTGTTATTTCTCTAGATATCTTTTTTAATATGATCAAACTATCCCAACCAAGTTTTTTTTTAATTAGCACCTACTTTTCTCTATTAGGCTCTGGCTATAAAAATTTTAAAGCTATAGCCTAATCCTTAATTTATAAATAATAAGTGTTAATCTCTCTGTTTATGATTTTTTTTCAATGTCGTTTTTATTGTGCTTAAGTCACATAACTTATTTTATTTTTCCTTAACTTCTAATTAATATCAATTTATAGAGAATGAACTCATATATATAGACATCTACCTAGAGTAAACCTGTTAATGTTAGCTTATGTTAGCACGTAAAGAGATCATATTATACATATATATGTGATTGATATGTACATGACACCCGTCAATTTTCGTTCTAAATTCGTCATCAGAGCTTCCCTGTTCCATATCTATGTTTTTATCTGCATCAACGGTGCAGTTTGACTGTGCTGGGCCCCACAACTTACTTTTCTCTTTCCTCGACTTCTAACCAATGAACATTGATCTTTGTCCGGCAGTGCTTCTGTATATCAACAGCACAACTTGCTTGACGTCTACTACATGTGTTTTTTTATATTTAATATCATTCATATTTAAATATATGTTTGACCATTTATATTATTTAATTTTTAAAATATATAAAAACATAAAATCATGTTTAAAATGCCTTTAATAATAAAATAAATAATAATTACTTAAATTATTTTTAATAGGATGAATGATGAAATGAAGCTCTAAAAGTAAAAAAAAAAGAGCAATTAATATATGTTTGTGGCTTCCCTATTCCCATGCATATCTATGTTTCTATCCGTGCTTCTGTGTACATCAACGTTTCAGTTTAGTTGTACCGGGCCTCACGACCTGCTTCCTCTTTCCACGACTTCTAAATAATGAACATTGATCGCTGCCCGGCAAGATGTTTTATTGTATCCACTATAAGTTTAGCAAGATTAGAAATACTCTTCAATTTGACAAATCTTTCATCAGCTCGTACATTATCAATGTAAAAAAGGAGCTCATGATTAAGATCCCGCAAACACGTTGAATCAACGTCATCGGGGTATGACTTAGCCAACTCCATCAAGCTCTCAACATTGAAAGAATCACAAGAGTTTTTGGGATTAAAGGCAATGATGTTGACGAGCAATTTAGAATTTACCTCACTACAACGATCACTAAACTCTATAAGCTTCAAATTCATAATAGAATTCAAGCAATCATATCTATAGTGTTGATAGTTGGTCTGGTTGATCATATGTCTTGGTTTATACCGATCAATATAGTCTTCGCCCATATCTAACTTAGAAATTCCATGTTCTTCACAAAATGAGTATATGGTCTCAAGAGAGAATCCTAACTATCATATCTAATTTGTTTAAATTTTTGCTTAATTAATTTTACCTCTATCATGACCCCCAGGATATCTTTATAAAGTGATAAATATTTTGCACGACCTAAAATAAGCAACATTAAGTGCAAGTGGAAAACAAAGTAAAAGTCTTTGAAATAGTCCATAATACCACGAGCTTGATGTCTCTTTGCATCATTTGGACAATCTTTTTCAACATATTGGAACCCTTGAATAACATTAATAAACAGGTTATTTAGATTCTTGAGAGTTTTATAATAAGAACGCCAGCGTGTGTCTCTAGCTCTTTGGAGAGACTGCTCTTGATTTAATCCAGTTCCACTACTCAGTTGTCCACTTCCTATGACTTTTCTAACTCTCACTTGTTGATTGTCTCAAATCATATCATTTCTTTTGCAAGAAGCTCCAGCGACAGTGAGCAATAGGAATATCATGTAAAAAAAGTCACTAGCATCATCATTCTTTTTTGTCACTGCGACAATAACCAACTGCAGCTGATAAGCAAAGCAATAGATATAATATGCGGAGCTATTCTCTCTCAGGATTAAAGCTCTTAAACCATTAGATTCGCTCCTCATGTTGCTGGCTCCGTCATAATCTTGTCCTCTTATTTGTTTTACGCTTAATCCATACTTACCAACTAGAATATCAATGTTGGATTTGAGACATGAAGCTGATGTCTCCTTCACATGAACAACAACAATAAGTCTCTGCTATTAATCTAAACTTGTCGACGTACCGCAAAACCACCGCTATCTTCCTTCCTAGAAACATCAACTGACTCATCTACCAACAACAAACAGAACACATCGCCACCAATCTCAATGATAGATTCACTATGATCTGAAAAAAAATCCTTAGCTTATCATGTTAAAAGAACCATAAAAGATAATATCATTTGTGTAAAATAAAATAAAAGGCAACTTCCCCTTACCTCAACAAAACAATTCATAATATCATTTTGAATTTTTGAAGCCATCATTTGATTATTTGTAGGCGCATTACTTAGAATAACCTCTTTATTTTCTCAGTTTGCTCTGCTAAAAGATGTACCAACTCTCTAAATTTTCCTTTGTTTTTGGAATCGTTTGATTCGTCGTGGCCACGAAAAGCTAAACCTTGATGCAATAAGTATCTTGCCGCATTAATTGAATATTCATTCTAATAAGATACTCTTCTTTACTGACATTACACTGCTTATTGAAATCAACAGCAATTGATTAGTCAGGCTTCAGCAAATTGTTACATCTTTTCACTGCAGTATTATGAAGACTATCGCATCGTTTGCCTATACGATCTCGAAGCCTTTCCGATTTGTTCCAGCCATCCCAACCATCTCTTGCAAAGGCATCATTCTCAACTTGGCCCTCATTACAATCTCTGAACAAGTAGCAATATAAGCAAAAACGCCAATCCAACTTCTCGCTATACTCTAGCCAATCATATGTCTTGAAGCATTCAGAATTGCATCGACATGGCTGGCCTGCCATAATCATATGTGGGTAATTAAAACCAAGTGGTGGCCTAAAAGGACCTCTAAGCAAATACTTTCGCCTTATCTCATCTTGTAGCTTTTGGCCTATGTAATATGATATTTTCCTTCTATCCGTTTGATCGTAAGGAAGCTCATCCAAGTTTACTTCATTGCGTGAGATACGTAAAGAAGGATTGGCTGCTATACAACCAGTATTTGATACGTCAGTTCTTCTAGAATTTCCTCCATCACAATTTTCTGTCACCAATGGGGGTATTTTTCTTTTCAAGAATCACTCCATTACAGTTCGCTTGCCTATTAAATAATTATTGAAAAAATTGATCAGTAACACAAAGTAGACAACAAATGCACAAGTACCCGCTATTATCAAAATCACTAATTTCTTACCATCCGTTATGCTGGAAAAGAATATGATTATGATTTAATCCTCGTCCTTGTTCATGTTCGTGAACATCAGACCATGTAAGTGAAGCCTGAATAAATTGAAAAGTGCATATTTCGGAAATCAAAACCCTAAATTCCTAAGGTTTCAGAGATGAGAAAAAAAAACCAGGACACTCTAGCCAAATTGTGATAATAATTAAGAAATTGGGATAGGGTTACCTGATTAAAACCTCGCAGCTCATCTGCTCACGCTCGCCGATCCTCGTCTTCGCCCGTTCTCCGCCCGTCCGGTTCGCGCCTCTGCCTAGATGTGCGACTCGAGAAGACTAGTAAACGAGAAGTCAAGACTCCATAATTACCAGGAAGGAATACTGGAATAAGATATTAAAACAGGGGAATTTGTGGAGACTAGTGGGCAGCCAGACTTTTGGGCTCAAATCCAAATGTTGTTTCCTTATGTGGGCTGGGCTGACATGTAATGTGTACGAGCTAGCTTAGCTATTTTTCTGCTTGTTGTGTCCGTCCTTGTTTCTAATCACAATTGGGCCTTAACTAATCAAACCCATCGAGATCTAATATTTTTCTTGACCGGGGTCATAGCTGGTAAAATAGACGGGGTGTAAGAGGTTTGTGGAAAATCGTCGGGGTCTACTGACCCCGATGCCTTGCTGTAGCGTTGCCTCCGCTGCCCGAGCATCTCTTCCTCGCCGGAGGAGCTCCTCGCCTGCAACCACCAAGCCTTCATCGCTCGCGACCCGCAGCTATGCGGTGGCAGCGTCGTGGAGCACTTCTGCGTGCTCTGCGCCTGCTTCTGCCGCAATGGACCGTGGTGACCGTGGCGGCGGCGGCAGTGGACGCGGTAGACGAGGTCGTCCTGAATGCTGTGGGATTCGATGATTTTGCTCGCGACCTGAAGGAGACCATCGAAGCGATGGATCGGGAGGACGCGTTGCGCACGGAGACGGCAGAGTGGTCATCAGTTTCTCCCCGCGTTCGTCCACCAGTGTAGCCACGTGCGTGTCGTGTGTTTCCCTTACGAATCGGTGTCGGTGTCGTAATCGTTGTGGATTTTTTTGGGACTTCCGGAGTTGAAGGTGTATAGTAATTGTTAACGTACGTATTTCGTAAGTACCAGAGTTTTGCGCTTTGTACAATTGATTTAGCTATTCATTCGTTCGTGCAATAGATAATTGATTTAATTATCTGTTCATTCGTGTAAGAAAGATTCTTAAATATAGGCATTTTTCTAATGTCCATAAATATAAGCATTTTTAGCTAATAGAATGCTTAGAAAGGAATTCAAACAATTCAAAATTTAATTAATTGAGGTGATTGAAAAAGATCTATCCACTTAACATTAATCTTTACTAAATAACAAAAATATTTATATTTAGGAAGAGGATGTATGAAAGATTAATCTATTCATTATTACAGCACACAGTTCTGTTTTAGGGCAGACTGCTGTTTGAGTTGTGTGAGAATTGAGATACGGCGCACTGGGTTATGTCGTCCAACGAGGTTAAGAGCAGGTTCGAAGTACAGCTCACTGTTGGCTCTATTTTTTTTCCACGTCACTTATATTCAACCTAAAAGCCAACATAAGCAACAAAATAAGCTCTAATACATTTGCCCACCCTTTGGTTTTTTATTCATTTCTCCTATTCTTTGTTGCTTTGGTTTGCTTGTCCCATAGTTCCCAATCCCCTCTGACTATATGAGGAACTTTGTGGGTTTCTAGTCGAGAGGGAGAGCAAGTGCCAAATGCTAAGAAAATGGTAGGCTCATGAGGTGGAAAAGCTCGACAACGCTGTGCTTTACTGAGCTTGGCTCCAACTCACTTCATCGACACTTGGCCGAAGGGGCTTGGCATTCAAGCAATGTGAGCTGTTGGGCGAGCCCATCAGTCTCGAGTGCAAGGTGGTAATATTTCTAACTTTTAGCCTACAAAAATTAAGATCTAGATTGGTTGAATTTTTATATATTTTTAACCTAAAAATATACGAGGACTAGGTAGGGTTGTGAATGGACCCATGGGCTTGACCCATTACTACCCCCTAGGCATAGCCAGATGGCCTAGCAGCGAGTGCCATCGACCATGATGATTTTAAGTTTGGTGGCAACCTCCTGTCACATCCCATTATGGGGAACATCTCATCACCGGATATTACTAAGTACTGGTGGAACGTAGATAGAAAAGTGTGATAGCGAGAAGCTGGTGGAGTGTGACAGTGAGAAGCCAGTGAGCACCAGCGAGGATAGGGGGTGGGCATAAAAATCAATGACTAAAGATTAGATCCAAAAAAGCCGAGACCGAACCTGAAGAAATGGAACCATTGGTCTACGGTCATTCGTTTGGACAATAAATTTGGTCCTTATAGTTTAATAAATGATATAACTAGATTGGCCAAAAGCCTAGCTTCAACTCTACATTAGACCTCTAGCCTCCAGGCTATAGTCCACCAATATATAGTAGCCCACCCACCATTGTCTCCTATGAGTAGGCCCACCATGAGTGATACATCCTATTAGGCCACCACAAATTGTGACTAGTGAAGTAAAGAAAAAAAAGAAAAACATGATCCTTATCTCCCAACTCAACTCCATCATCACGCAGTTGCTCACCTCGTGGGCGGATGATAGCTGATGTATCTCATCGAGGTGTCATTGCCTCTAGTCATTGGCGTTCTTCCACCACATTCTGCATAGTGCCGCCTGCTGCTGCAGCACAACACAACCACTACATCACATCGCATGGTGTCGTATCATGAAGCCTCCGTGCCTCCCATCCTAGCCTTGTTGCCATTGTCTGCAACTAGAGCATGTCTTCCGTAGCAAGAAGATGAATAGCCTATACAAGTTTGGTTAGCTAGGTGTAGCCTGTCTACTGTAGCAAGAAGATGAATAGCCTATGTAGGTTTGGTTAGCTTGGTGTAGACCAAAGACCAAATTGAATTTTTGGTTAACTAAATTGTCTGTCAGCCTTTTATCTTACATTTTTTAAAAAACTAAATTAACTGGACTAAATTTTTGATCTACACCGAATTCCCACCTCTAAACATGGATCATAATAGCAGGGCGCCATCGTGCCTATCACTTTTTTGAGTTCCTTTATTCTTCCCACTAACGACTTGGTCTCAACCATGGCTACTTTCAGCTCCTCTCGTATACAACAACAGGGCTTTCTTCTCGTGGAGCCCACCTACAACTTGGCGATAATTTAGTCGTCCACTTGCATTCTCTCTCATCCCTTCTAGTTACCAGTTCATCGTCCGAGCCTACATGGTTTTTTTGTCACCAGTTTTCTAAACCCTATTGTACATTCTCTAACTTTAAAGTCTACCCCTCAATCACATCTTAAAGTAATATGCTTCACAATCATACCTTAAAGCCACAAGCGTGGAGGGTTGAGGCCTTATCAACCCTTTTTTTCTTGGCAAGCTAATTACCACTCTCTTGATTATATATTTATATATATATATATCCTTTTCAAACCCTTTAAACTTTCACTATTAACAAATTTTAAAATACTTAGCTCCAAAAAGAATATGGTATATTTGTTTTGATATTGTAAGCTTACTGGATTTTACAAATTTAATTTTTTTAATAGAAAATTATAGTCAAAGCCACATATAAAAAGACTGTTAAAAAGTTAAACGAGATGTATTACCTACATTATGAAAATTTGCATGTATGGCAAGTGGTTTAAATTCCTTGAGAAAATATTACGGTAATTGATTAAATATTTTTAAAAATTGTTTCTGTTTCTCACTACGTGACTTTGTGACACATGTTCTATCACAAATCGCGAAGCTAATCTTCTTCGCTTGTGCTCGAGATTTGTGATAGAACACATGTCACAAGAAAAAAAAATGACGTCCTTCTAATGAATAAAGGACTTCCGTCCTATGAAATTTTCTTCCAAAAAATACCCATCCGAAGCTTAAACCCACGGACCACGGTGCGACGAGTCCAGAGAGAGAAACCAAACCTCCGCACGATGCCCCCGGCGCCACCGTTCTCCTCCCACGGCGACCTCGTCGCCGCCCTCCACTGCTGCACCGCCCTCGCGCACCTCAAGCAGCTCCGTGCCCACGCCGTCTTCACCGGCCGCGCCGCAGCGCCGCCCACCACCTTCCACCTCCTCCGGTTCGTCTCCCTCCGCCTCTCCTGCCTACCCTACGCTCGCCGCCTCTTCGACGCCGCACCCAGCCCCAACGTCTTCCTCTACTCCGCCATGCTCTCCGCCTACGCCGCCTCCTCCTCCCCGGCGCAAGAGCACGCCCGGGACTCCCTCGCGCTTTTCCTTCGCATGCTCCGCCTCGGCCGTCCTGCACCCAACCAGTTCGTCTACCCGCTCGTACTCCGCGCCGCCTGCGCCATCGGGGTCCAGCTGGTCAGTTCGAGCCATTGCCATGCCTGCAAGGACGGGTTCGACGGGCACGATGTTATAAGGACCTCGCTCCTCGATGGGTACTCGAGGTACGGGATGATGGGCGACGCGCGGAAGCTGTTCGATGGTTTGACCAAGAGGAACTTGGTCTCCTGGACCGCGCTGGTGTCCGGGTACTCAAGGGCGGGGAAGGTTGGGGATACGATAATGTTGTTCGAACGGATGCCTCAGAGGGATGTGCCTGCGTCGAATGCAATCATTTCTCACGCAGAATGGATTGTTTGTGGAGGCAATGGGGATATTCAGGAGGATGGTGGATGAGGGGTTCGGGTCAAATGGCACCACAGTATCTTGTTTGCTGTCTGCATGTGGGCATTTAGGGATGCTGAAGATTGGAAAGGTGATCCATGGTTATGCGTGGAGGAGCTGTGTTGGTTTTGGCTCATCCGTTGTGAATGGTTTGATTGATATGTATGGTAAATGTGGGAATTTGATGGAGGCAAAATGGATCTTTGATGAGTTTTCTTATAGGGTTCTGACCACATGGAATTCTCTGATCAATTGCCTTGCACTACATGGGTGCAGCAAGAGTGCCATTGTGGTGTTTAATGCAATGAGGAATGAAGGGGTTCGACCTGATGAGGTTACTTTTGTTGGGCTATTGAATGCATGCACCCATGGAGGGTTTGTCGATGAAGGTCTTAGATACTTTGAACTGATGTGTGATGAGCATGGAATTGAGCCAGAGATTGAGCATTGTGGTTGTGTTGTAGACCTTTGTCGAGCAGGACAGTTTCAGGATGTGATGAGTTTTATCAATGATATGAAAGTTCAACAAGACGAAGTCATTTGGGGGTCATTACTCAATGCCTGTAGTATACACAGACACCTAGAACTGGCTGAGCATGCTATAAGAAAGTTGTTGGATTTGAATCCAAATAATGCTAATTATGTAGTGATGCTTGCAAACTTATACAGTGAAGGTGGCTTCTGGGAAGAGTTTAGGAAGGTAAGGAAGTTCACGAAGGAGGATGTTACAGGCAAGAAGCTGCCTGGTTGTAGCTGGATTGAGGTTGATTGCAAAACTCATCGGTTTTATTCTGGTGACGGTGGTCACCCTGAGTCAGAGGATATCTATAACACTCTTGATGAGTTAGCTACCTCAATGGAAATGCAGGATACTTTTGCATAGATTAATAATTCATATTCAAAAGTCAGCATCTTCTAACTGTAAATGACTGAAACTGTTGACCTAGGCAGCATTACGCTGGTAGATAGATTGCGGTGTTTTTAACACTTACCCTGAGTTATTTATGGCAGATTTACTGCTTATGCCAATATTGGGATGTACTTCTACAGGACTTATCCATTGTAATGCTGTTATCTTTGCATATCCAGGAAGGTATGTGTATATTTGTCATCTCATTTGTGCTATTATTCAATTATGGATGAACTAATATACTTCTGCTTACTCCCATTTTGTATCCCATACCTGGTGAGTTTTTCCTGTATTCTGTCTTCAGTGCTGCCACTGATAAGATTGTTGTTTTCTGCTCAATGTTTCCCTTGGTTTGGAAGTGACAAATCGTACTATCTGGCATGTAATAGCTGCTGCTACTCAACAGTTATATTATAGGTATGGATAACACCTCTTTGTTGGTATACCATGACTAACTTTTTGTTTTATGGTCCAGTCTTCACAAAATATACTTTCATTGGTAATATATTGTCAAATGTCACAGTGCATATTCTTGTTCTTTCTTTCTGCCTCTTGTACAGGAACACCAAAAGTAAAGGAGACAGAATCTAAAGATGGAGTGAAGAACAAATGATAAAAAGTTGCCTATAAATTCCCATTTTATCTGTTATGCGGTAATTTTATATTAATTCAATTTGTGGAGATCCCTTGCAAAATGCTTTCATTATCAAGTACTTTGGACTTTTGAGCCTGGACTAACGAGAAGCATTACATTAATAGCTGGAATAGCTAGTTGAGACGGCAGATATACGGAAGCTGGAATCAGCTGCACACTGGTCTCTCTGGGCAACATTGGAAGTGCCATCTCATTATCTTGGATGATTGTAGCAGCATGGTTCAAAGAATATGTTCTGCTCCATATCTGCTTTGCCGTAAGACCATACACATTTTATCATTTTCTCTTCCATATCTTGGTTTTCACTTCTTGATTTGCTCTCTCATGCCCACCATTTCCCCTTCCAATTCAAAGCTTCTTCTTGTTTTAACTTTTTTATGTAATTTATTCTAAATTGATGGGTTCTCAACCTCTCATCTTTTTATCCTGTCTCTGCAAGGTGTAATAAAGTGATTCTTTGAAAGAAGATTTTGGGTACAGAGGAAATTGCGATTGACAAGATGCTTACAGTTCTTGTGATGTGTCGCATGGCAGAAAACATGGAGAAAAGAGCGCCATACTTGCCATGCTGTGATACCAGAGATCCAGACAGTCGAAAGGGAGGTCCTAAAGGATGGTGCAGATTATAGAATAACCAAACAGAGTACAATTAAAATGGACCAAAAATGAAAGGAAGGAACTCCGAGAATAAATTCCAGTGCAGTGCCAGTGCCATGCTAAACTGTGATCCATATATATTACCCTGACCGTCCAAAAGAATGGCAAAGTCTTCCGAATGTAGTGAGTTGAAAGTGACTTGTGAGACCTCATAAAGAAAATATAAGCGACTGGCAATGGCTTTGGTCCTGTAGCCACTAGCCAGCGATAACTGATAAGTGCAGTGATGTCTCAGACAATTTTTAGGGCTCCCATTTTATAGGAATTTCTTTTAGTGCTCCTTTCAAGACTTCAGGGTGGAGTAGGATTGGCTCCATCCTCCGTGCTTCCAGTTCATGATAGCATAATGGCATAAAAGAGGCGCATGCATATATAGCGCTGGACCTCGGATGCGATAAAGATTCTGCACAGATGGTCATGGGAAGCATTGACAAGCGATGACAGTGGATCGAAGATTGGCTGAATATGCCATGTTTTGGGCAGATTTACTCCTTTGGATGTTCCAAAGAAGAGCGCCCTTGGCATGCATGTCAGCAGTAAGGACATCTTTGCCTCTAGAATCTCTTTAGGCGAAGATTTTTGTTACAAAAAATGAACCGGGAGGACTGCCAATAACATTACAAAGATAATAACATTACAATTTACAAAGATAGCCTGCATGTACTCCCTCTATCCAGGTGCATAGTTAAAAATAAGGTCTTTTAGGGAGTATCCTTGTGCTTCAAGGGCATTTGGTGACCTATGATTTTCAATTTTTATTGCATTCTGTAGAGGTTCGTGCACGCTTATATACAGTGGTGAATGTGACATGTGTGTTAAGTATATGCATCCAATTATACTCTCTTGAAAAAAATCATTTTTAGGAAGAGTATAATCTATGCCCTACAACAATTGAAGCTTGAATCAATTTATTGTGTATCCTACATTCTTAAATTGGAACATGATTAGGGCATCAGTAGCAGGTAATACCTAAAAGGGTACTAGCGATGAGACCCACATGAACTAGTAAGTTAAAGTTATCATGTAAAACAATGCTAAGTATCAGTAGCACCAAGAGGGTGAGACCCACCAGTGAGGTTTAAAAGGTCAGTCGTATAACTGTTAATTTGGAGACGTTTCACAGAAACTTGAAAGTTACCTTAGTGTGACAAATGATTGGCATTTCCTTTGAAGTCTAGCTACCTCAAGTAGCTTTCAAGCGCCATAAAAAAATCACCAGTGGAACGAGTTAAAAACAAACCTCGCCTGGAGTTTCTCCATGACCTTATCTCTGTAAGACATCTCTGTAAGACAGATCGACAAGGCGATCATTTCAAATTCTATTATCATACGCCTAGCCTAGGATCAATACTAATGTCTCCTTTGGAACATGAAATTTTATCTCAATTTACACGAGAATTGATCTAATTCATACAAAAATCCCATACAACTTCTATAAATTTGTTCATTTTAATATCTCCTTTGGAACAGAGCAATTTCAGGGAATTTTAAACGAAATGAATCAATTCATATAAAAATCCTGTGGCCACAGAAAAAAGCCTTTACTTCTAACGCCTTCCAATTATTTGAGTGTGTACCAAAATTGTACTTCTCTCTGCTCCCGTACCGGTCCAAAGTCAAACTTGTCATAAGTTATACGCATTCTCTCATAAATGTTAAAAACTACAAACACCACATTTGTCAACCTTTTATTTACCTATTGTTATTTTTTTCAACTAGATGGCAAACACGGGCTCTCTCCTCATTTGGTCACCCGGTCATTGACAAAGAGAGGCAAAATATACCCATGGTCCAGTTTTTCCACCTGGCAATTATATCACATGGTACTTTCTTGTACAAAGTAAAGTTCTGCTTGAGAAAAAGGGATGTAAATTTATATAAAATCTTCGTCAATCCCCTGTTCCAAACAGAAGATCTCAGATTAAAAAAAACCTTTTTCTTCTTATTATACAATCACGAAACCTTCAGCGTCAGATCATTCTTGAAAATGCATATTTACATTTCGTTCGATCGATGATGCTGCATGGGTGTACTACTTTTCAGCTCCTCCGTGCCACTAGACATGGCCTACCGTCTTGGCCGCGACCTGCGTGGCGTGTGCCGACTTGAGCATGAACCCGACGACGCCGCGGTCCGGCTTGTCGCTCACGTCCTCGTCGTGGTACGCGTACGCGAACCCTCCGTGACGCGTCTGGTCCATGCCGGCCATCTCGTCCTCGGCCGAGATGCGCAGCAACCCCAGCTTGTTGAGCACCAGGAACAGCGGCGCCATGGTGAAGCTCACCCACGCCGCGATGACCAGGATGACCACTATGTGCGCCCCGAGCAGCCGGCCGCCGCCGCCCATAAACAGCCCGTACGGCCGCCCCGGGTGGCCGAAGATCTGGTCGACGTACTCCTTGCGCGCGAACAGCGCCGTGAAGATGACGCCCCACGCGCCGCAACCTCCGTGCAGCTGCGCGGCCTCGAGCGGGTCGTCGAACTTGAGCCTCACGGCCAGCGCGTTGAGGCCGATGAGCACCCACGCCGAGACGAACCCGCAGATGATCGCGGCCCACGGGTCCACGACGGAGCAGCCGGCGGTGATCGCGGCGAAGCCGCCGAGGAGGCCGTTGCAGACGTCGATCACGTTCCAGTGCCCCGTCTGGAGCCTCTTCCCGAAGAGCGTCGTGAGCGCCGCCGTGCTGCCGGCGAGGGTGGTGGTCACGGCGGTGCGGCCCACCGCCGACCACTGCCCGTTAATGCTACCGGGCGGGCCGTAGGATTTAAGGATGGTGAGGAACGAGCCGGGGTTAAACCCGTACCATCCGAACCACAGCAGGAAGCTGCCGAGCACGACGAGCGACGCGCTGTGGCCACGCAGCGCCACCGAGCGGCCGGCGTGGTCGAAGCGGCCAATGCGGGGGCCCTCGATGAGGGCGCCCCAGAGTCCGGCCACGCCGCCAACCATATGGACAACCCCTGACCCGGCGAAGTCGATGACGCCGGACCCGAAGAGCAACGGCCCCGACGTCCGGGAAGCCGAGGCCCATCCGTCGGCGGACCAGATCCAGTGGGACACCACCGGGTAGACGAACCCGGTGAGGAAGGCGGAGTAGATGAGGTACGCCACGAACTGCGTCCGCTCGGCGATGGAGCCGGACGTAATGCCTGCGGCGGCGATCGCGAATGCCCACTGGAAGAGGAAGAAGCTGTAGTCGAAGCCAACCTGCGGGACCTGCTTGAGGCCGAAGAAGTGCTTCCCAATGAAGCCGTTGGACGGCGCGCCGAAGGCGAAGGCGAAGCCGAAGAGGTAGTAGAAGAGCGCGCCGGCGGCGGCGTCGACCACGTTGGTGAGCATGATGTTCATGGTGTTCTTGGCGCGGACGGAGCCCGCGCAGAGCATGGCGAAGCCGAGCTGCATGGCGAACACGAGGTAGGCCGAGAAGAGCCGGTACGTCGAGTCCACGGCCGACGTCGTGTCCGCGAACTGGTTGCACAGGTAGTCCGTCGCGTTCGCCGCCGCCGTGCCCAGCAGCGGGCCGAGGGTATCCGCGCACGTCGCCATCCTCGCCGCCGCGACGTGCTGCTTCCCTCGGTCGCCTTCTCGCTCAACAGAGACAGGAGAGGAGAGGAGCAATGGAAGTGTGGGCTGTGGAGAGAGTGGGGAGCGGCCGCGTCGGATTTATTCCTTGGGAGTAAAATAGGCGACGTGGAATGGGAGAGCGAGTAGGAGGAATCCATGGGGAGGGGTGTCGTTTATTCCTTCAAAGTGTGAAGGGCCCCTACCTGCCAGTGAATCTTTCGCTGCCTCTGAAATGTGGGCCCCCTATGATTTGCTTGTTGCTTTGTTCCCCCTCGTGTTTCGTGGTCGTGGTTCGTCGAATCCCGTGGAATCTCTCTGCGTAGGCTGCGGCCTTGAGCCGCAATGGCGACTGTTTGTACTTACTTTTTTTAAGTGGCTGTTTGTACTTTTTTCCCTCCTATATATTTGTGTATAGTTAATCACTGTAAGACTTTCTTTTAACAACAATATTATATATTTATATTTCCACTTGTAACTGTTGAAAATATTTCATCCTTTCTGAATTTATTTGCTTTACTGTTTCTTAAAGAATAAACCGGTTGCACGAAAGACAAACATGCATGCGAACCACCGTAGATGAATAGGTTCACTAAAGCACATGAAATCCTTCTAAAGCTTTCTGAGTATTAGTATAATTTGAACCCAACGATAAATGTTGTGCTTTGCCTATAACACTACTGCCATATAGTGATTGTCGTTGTGCTTTTTAAGCGTCTGTAGCTAATGACAGAGCCAAAGACGCTGTCAAGCCCGATCGACAAAGAACGTTTGCTAGCGATAACATTTTTTACACGTGTTACGAACAACAAGATAGTGGGAACGCCGGCAGTAGAGCCCAGGCGGCCGCCCGACTAGCTCGGGAGCTGGATCCGCCGCTCTGTGGCTGCTTGTTACCTGAACATGTATTATCGGTCGTGTTAATTCTCTGCTCACCTGAAATTTTAGCTATCTATCATCGACGAATACTGATCCATCGTTGCACCTTTTATGCTCAAAAGTGCGGGTGCTCGCGGAAAAATCCTGCACGAAAATTTCAGGGTCTCATACTTCTCTGACGGTTAATTAAGCTAACCTGCACAAGTGCACAACCCAAGCAAATAAGCCATCGCAGCTCACTCATTGGCATTGGACTTTCGCCACCACCGATCAACGTATCTCCTCGTTGGCTCACCACCTGTCGATAGGCAGCTCACGCACGACGATGCGACGCTCGTGCGGACCGGGGGACCACGGCGAGAGGCATAAAACAACCGATCCCAAGATGGGCATATCAGCGTACGCAGTCCGGAGACCCGCCGAAGTTGGAGCGCACATCGCCATCGCCGCGAGCCCGCGAAGTACACGGCCCTCGTCGGCGAAACACCCGGTTGCTGAGACTGACAGGTGACAGCCACACGGGTGCTCCGGTTCAGAAAAGAAAAATGAAGCCGCGTGTCACTGTACCTTCGACATCAAAATGAAAAGGAAGCCGTCTGTTTCAGACGTACTGGCAAACGGTAATAAGATAAGCTCCACAGCCAGCCAATTTCCATTTCGCATGTTCGATTATTCCTCCGACCGCCATCCAGTGTCTTCCGTGTCCCGAAGAGCTGCTCCTGAGTAAATTATGCCTGAATCCAGAGTCCAGAAAACATATGTGGTGTTTGGATCTACCGTTGACTTGTGAATTGTGATTAAGGAAGTGTTTTCTCTCTGTTTTGGTCTGACATCACCGTCCTGGTGCCGATTATAGTATTTGAGTTTACAGTGGATTTAGCATCTCCTGCTGAATCTTAAGAAAGTTTTTTAATCCCTCCATAAAAATATAAAATATATAGTACTGGATAGATGGTACAGAGTCATACCTATCTCATACTATTAATTTAAACAAACCCTGTCCAGACTCGTAGAAGTTAAAATACGTGCTATCCAACACTAAGTTTAGACAGAGGTAGCGTGTCATGTCATGTGAAATTTGACCACAATTGTATTGTATTTCTTGTTTCAAACCTAATTATATTTCATGGTGTCAGGTACGTGATCTAAGGTGTACTATATGGCATGTCTTAACGTACAGCTTATTGAGCTTCATTTAGAAATCAGAATGTTCAAAAAAGAGTTTATTATGTTACTCCCCATGCTCGCATCACCTTCCACTCGGGCAGCAACCCTAGATGTTGCCACTATCCTTTTGCTGTTCCCTCTATCTCGTTGCCACCTAAGGAAGCTGCCAGCAAGTCCCGTGGCTTGCTAGAACGGCGGTAGTGGGGCTTGCAACGGCCCCTCCCAAAGATCTGGCATGGGTGGATTCAAATGTTAAGGATAGATGAAGCGGCAGTAGCCTCGAGGTTGCCGAAGAAGGGTTAGAGTGTGGATGACAAGCTAGCTGGCACGAGGAACCCTTTGCCTCAAGGGTGGTGTAAGGAGGGTAGCTTGGATGGAGTAGTGGTGGCCTCAGGGTGCTAGCAATGGGAGCAGTGCCCAGAGGATAGTTGGGATGACACAATGGAGATCGGTGTTGTGGGACAACTACGTTAGGAACGTTGCGGTATGGCTGTGCCATGGCGACGCACATCGAGGACGAAGGCCGGGGATCCAGCGCCACGGTGGCCGGATCTGATGTTCTCATAGTTGGATCTGGCGCCTCCATGCCAGATCTAACCAAGGTCGAGCGACCGACGCGGTTGGAGATGGTGGGCGATGGCAATAGGCATGACACGGGCATCAGCGATGGAAGGTTGGTGCAAACAATGGCAGAGGGCATAGCGCAAGCGCCGAGAGTGGAAGGCTGACGTAAACGATGGCAACAGGAGGCGTGGTGCGGTCAGAGGAAGCAGTAGGCCGACCGCGGGTGCAACGCTGTGGGCTACAATGGTCATGGAGGTCGTTGCGGACAGTGAGGGCTAGTGGCCAGTGAGTACAATAGTGAGCACTAGCCACCAGCACTAATTGAAAGTACATATATGCCTCTTAGTAAGTTTTGAGTGATAAATGATAAGACATTATAGACCTAACATTTTAAATCAAGAATCTCGTAGCCTTTTATCAAAGGAAGATTGCCTTGTTTCAAAAAAGATTTTCCATGGAGAAAAGAAAAAAAAAGAGACATGAAATGAACAAGAATTTTTTTGTTTTATCTTAAGTTCTTAGGAAAAATCGTACTATAAAGAAGAGCTCAAGTTTAACCCGGTTTGAGAAACAAGCATTGTAAAAATAATTAAGTCTAAATGAGTGAATACCTACACCACGTACACCTTTGGGTTTTTGTCTTCTTATCCTCCATGTTTTGAATGTTCACGTCTAGCTATTGTGGAAATTTATGGTTAAGTTTCTCTATTTGGGCAGAGTCTCTAGACCGAATTCTCTGCCTAGGAGAGAGACCTGTTTGGAGTATCCAGAAGTTTAGATCGGATACTTCGGAACATTTTCCCTCTCTAGGCAAAGTGCGGTCTAGATACTCCAAACCACTGACCGAAGTATCCGGATCGAGATATTTGTTTAGGTCAAAAAGCCTATCCAGAGTCTCCGAACTAGAGTTACTGTCAAGCCAAAAGTTCTGTCCAAAGTCTTTGGACATTTCTACCGAATACTCCGAAGTTTGAATTTTTTATGTAACGGCTAGTTTTAAGAGAGATATCTATTTAATCCTACCAACTCCCACTTTGAGGGGTTAGATACTCATTCATTGTAATCTCACTCCTAAAGGCTTTCTAGTAATCCTCCACTCCACTCTCTTAATTCTTGAGCTAAACTCATATTTTGATAGTGCTTTTTGGTTGATTTGGGAGAAGTCAAACCTTGTTACTTATGTGAGCACCTATGATTCAACGTCTGTGAAAAATTCAAACTTGTTACTCTTGGAGATAAAAATTCAAACTTGTTATTCTTGGAGATACATCTCCTAGACGACTAGAGTGTTGCCTACGAAGATTCAACTTATGAATCACTTGAGAAGTTTGTGAAGGTTTCCCTCACCTCCGTAAGGAAAGAGATATTCTAGTGATTTTTTAAGCTCTTCCTTATAGATTGATTTGGTAAAATAAGCTCCATAATAAGTAGAAACACGTGTCCTAGTGGAGACATTGGTAGTCACCTTAGACTAAGTGATACGTTTTATGAGAGCTTGAAGACCAAACTTAGTGAGGCAAGGGATTAAAAGGGATCTGGCTCCTTGAAGTACCTCAATGGAAACATAAGATCGATTGATCCGAACTTCAAAAAAAAAATCATTTTGTCTCCTAGTTTGTTTTTACCTTTTATATTTACTATAATTTTGTTATCTTACTCACCTCCTAACTCATTGGGTTCATCTCCTTTAAATGTCCCTTAGACATCTTAAAGGAGATAAGGAACCTCTGAACCATGCTATCGGAGACTCTGGACTAGCTTCTCCGTCCGACAAAAAAACTAATCTGAATACTTCGGACTCTAGGACAGAAGACATTGGAGGAAAGACTAATTTTTGTTGTTAGTGTATTTCAGATTTAGATGCTTTTACATTCAACCTCCTCTATACGACCTAAGGTCCTTTCACTAATAACAGAGGTTGATATTGAACGACAACACCATGATGAGCATGGGAACTACTAGTGTTGGATCATCCAAGCTAGCCAATTGTACCCTCTTCTTCTCTAGAGACTCCTCTTCTGCTATGACCAATTCCTTCCAGCTGAGGGGAGCTCTTTTGGTGAGATGACGATGGTGGTCGTTAAGGAAGAGGATGTTCTAGCAATGAGGCTTTGTGGGAGTTACAACATGGTGAGTAGTAGGAGGCGGTGGCAATGACCGTATTAGGGACTGGTAGGTTGGGGCTAGTTAGCGGTGGGATGCTGATATGACAAGATGACAAAAGTTGTTTGGCTCACAAAGCACTAGGGTGTCGACAACAAGTGCAGGAAAGGGTGTCATAGGTGAAAATTGGCAGGCAATGGCAATGTTTTCGGTCACTATGATCCCTCTAAGGCGTTATCGAGCTACTACCCTCTCACTCCCTGACAAGATTCTTCAGGTGCAAACCTAGTCCGACAGTGGCGCCTAAGTCATCATGATCTTCCTGGAGGCATTGCCTAGGAGGTCTTCGCTCCTCGTCTTTGCCATCTCATCTCAGTTTAGTCTTCGACGGTTTCATGGTTGTCATCATCTAGTTGACACAAGGGATAAGCAGATCTTCTTCTCTCTCATCCTCTTTCTCCTCAACAACTCTACGTGATGATGACTAGGAACTCATAGATGATTTATGGAGTCAGTGTTCAGCAGGGTGTTTGTAACCCCCTTGAGTCTAGTGACGATAGGTCATGGTTTGGGCAGCCAACTTACTACTAGTGCTTTCCTGTGAGGAGCAACAAGCGGTAATGTGTTTTTTCTCTGTTTACTATCATTTAGTGTTGTAATCTTTTCTTTTTTATTATATTAATATAAACTTTTGCACTATTTAATATAGGTCGTTTTAAAAATAAAAAAGAGTTCATTGTGCCTTTGATTCAGTTCTGAATCTGATCGATCGCACCTACGTCCATCCGTGAGTGTTGGTTCGTTGCGTGGATAAATATTTATTGCAGCTTGAATTTTGATGACAGCTGTTACTATTTCTGGATCCTTCGCGATAGTACGTCAACAGGAGGGCCGTTGAATTTACCAAATTTCCACTCTTGCGTACGTTCCGGCGGAGGAATCGGCTTGCTCTTTTGGTTTTTTAAAAGAGTAAATTTTAGATACAACTTATAACAAATATATATCTTCTCTTAAGCTATCATATATATATAGCTAAAGTAACAAAAAAAACCCTATCTTTTATACTGACGGATCTATATGATACCTAGTCCTCAAATCATAAACATTCAGTTTGAACATTTAATTACCCGTCACAAAATAGAGTAATGGTTCCTAGAGATATAATTTAATAGTTGTCATTACAGATAAACAACTATCCATGGTTAAGTGTGATGGCTCGTAATACTATTCAAAAAGACACCATATCCTGACTATTCCTCACATGAACTCTGATCGATGCTGCCACCATCACCGAGGCAATACGTTAGTCCTCCACGTCCTCTTCCCCTTGCTTTTCCTTCTCCTCTGGCCTTACCTGTTAATGCTATGTTTGCTGACCAATTGTAAGGCAGCAGTGTGCCAGCAAATTTCACCTCTTGGCCTCCCGTTGAATCCTCTGGTATTGCCCTGTTTATCTACAATTTGAAACAAGTTTAAAAAGTAGCACATTTGCATACATGGAAGTTATAAAAAAAAGAAGAAAACAAGTTTCTTAGGATTAACTGGTGCTTCCTATTTCTAATTTTAAGATCTGGCCTTAGTGGAATTGGACATGTTGTATAGTTGTGACCATGTTTATGGCAATTAGAACAAGTAATAGTGGTCATCCTAACCATTCCACGGTAATAGTAATGTTGTGTAGTTGTTCAAGGCCTTCTATATTGCTTCACATTCTGAAAACACATAGCTTTGCATAGTTGACTACGATCCAAAATCTTGGCCTCATCAAACCATATCCTTGGGGCAGCAAACCTCTTAGGTCTGCTTCTCCTTCTTTTTGGTGCTGCTAACACTATAAAACCATTATCTTCATCATGGCACAGATCAGCACCATCATCACTTGCATGTTTAGAAATAGTATTTTCATTCCCATCAAGGATTGTACGGCCAGAAGGTGCGTTACGATTACCAACGCCGTTTGAACCAGCCCCACGATGATCATATTTTTTCTTCCTTGGCATATACTTTGTTGGGGCAACAGCTTTTTGTGTGCTCAGCATGCCACTTGAACCAACTCCAACATCATCTTGTATTCTTTTCTCAGTTATCTCCAGCCTAACAAAGAGAATATTGTATCTCCGTCTCAGTGCAGCATCGGATCTTCTTTTCATCTCTCATCTCCTTCAACACCTCATCTATGTCAACATCATCTTCATCGTATTCTTCATTTTATGTACCATCACTCTCCTTGCTACATGCGAGTACTTCGTTCATCAACCTCTACTATACTCTTTCCCTTCCGTTGAACTTTCTTTAATTGACATGGATTATACAAAGGATAGACGTGATGTTGATTAGTGATCAGAACAACCCCAATTTTATAAACCCTAACAAAAACTAGATCAATTTCAACCCAGTTCAAGCATGCCTACACTATATCGCTAGCCATCTTGTTGCCGATCACAAAACGATGATCCAAAATTGCTTGTACTTTTGCTCGTCTTGTCTTTCATGGTGTGAGAAGAAAGGGCATGAAAAGAGAGAGAGGTTGAGGCCATCCCGCATTCACCTCCACATAAATGGCTACACGCGTCCAAGCTAGCAAGCTTTCCTCTGGATGACACAAAATCTATAAGTGAGACCTATGCTAGATAGATCCGTCCATATGGCCTGACAATGTAAAATAGTGGTTTGAGAAAATATTTATATAACCTAAGGATTTGTAAAGGTTTTTTTTATAAGTGTGCATGTATATGGAGATGTCTGAAATTTACTCTTTTTTAAAACGTAGATTTATTGTTTAATATAGACTATGTCAACTTAGAATTAAAGATTTTGTTGTTTACTTATGCAAATATCCATGTGTTGTCTGTGATTCTTAATTTAGAACACGGAAAAGCAATGGCGGTCATGGCTAGGTATTCACTTAGACGTCATATACCTAATATTTGGTGGATTATGACACTCCTAGCTATTAGACTACAAGTATTATGAGCCAGAGTCCAGAATAAGTGAATCTGTTGAGAGAAAAAAAGCAAAAATAAAGTATTAGACTCTCTCTATATATATATGTAATATATCTATTTATATTAATGTTTTCCTAGAAATTTTTGGGGATTCCTGCAAATACAGGGAATACCTACTGTGTACGCCGTCGTGGAAGGGGACCGATGACCGAAATGCTCGAGAGGTAGGGGCGGTACTTGGTGTGTTGTTTTCACATTCCCATGATCGCCTGGGCACCCCGCTTCTGTCTGTGGAGGAAGGAAGCACCACGGCGGCGAACGAGGGACGGGGCGGGAACGTGCGGGCGAGGGAGGGCGCGGACCAACGGCGCTTGCGAGTGGAGCGAGAGGTGCGACTGCGCGAGTGTAGTAGGGGCACGGCTAAGCGCGGTAGGTGGGCCGGCCGGTCGAGCCGCGAGCCGCACGGCAAGCACGGCGTGAAGGCAAATGGCGGACGGCCTGAGCCGCGTGGAGAGCCTCTCCGAGCCCCTTCCGTCCGAGAAGCCAACCGCAACCGGGACGGTGCGCGCGGGGATGGAAGCGGTGTCGGCCGGCAGCTGGCGGCGGCGAGGTGCGTACGCTGGCATGCCGCAGGGCATGCGGCCATAGGCGTTCGTTCGCGGCAGCGTAGGGAAGGCCTTTCATGGGTTATCTGTCACTTCAGGGTTTGTCTGCGCCGAATTTGAGATTAGGGCTGGGCCATACGCTTCTCAGGGGCGACCTTACGTTTGGCGTTTAGATTTCAGCCCAGTGTACGATCATATTATAATTTCGAGAATGCTAGGACCGGTATACCGTTCCTAGCGTTCGGCACGGGAACCTCTCCCTCCCTCATGCGGCTGTAATGAATGATGCCGAGGCTGCCGGATTTTGTGGGGACTGTTGCAGAGCAGAGGCAACTAGATTTCACGGTGGTGGTCGAATTTCGTGGGTGCTGTTGTGGAGCGGAGGCGGCCACAGTGCATTGGTGCAACATGGCTTCTCACATGCAAGTTCAGCGAAGATACGGATGAGACTGAGGTTAAGCTGATGGTGACAACGGAACCACAAAGTCCAAGAGATGGGGGTGACTCGACCTCCTGGGCATGCGGTGCATAGGAAGAAGGAATCGGGTCAAGCAAAGGAAGGTGGAGTTGGTTCTCAGTTTACAAGTACCAGAGGAAGAAGAAGATAGGAAAGGAGAAAAAAAAAGAGAGGAGAAATTGTTGTAGAATGAGGCGCTGAGGCTTTGATCTCCTAGTGTCCTCTCTCAGGCTCATCGTACACCTAGCGTTTGGATCCAACGTTCTTCGTTAAGATCGACCAGTATCGACGAATATCGATCCATAGTACTTATGAATATCTAATATCTAATGATACCGATGGGATATTGCTGCTACATATGGAATATCATATGGTTATTAGAATCTGATGCCAATGAGGTATCAGTATCTTATATATGCTTGGTGTTATACCGTCTGAACAAAATTTAGTGGTATAGAATCTCCCATAAAATATATTATAATATTATCTAAAATGATTTTTTTTCATGAATGTGCTACTCATCTTTTTTTAATAGGGATATTCACTTTAACTTGATTTTATGCGTCGCTATCTATTTATATTTGATTTTTTTATATTCACCTTAAAAAGTTTACAGGGTAATTTTTAAAATTTATAATGAGATTACGTGAATGATAGATTCATTGTCATCATCATTATTTTATTTTAAAGGGGTATAGATAGACATATCTCCGTGATGCAACTTTGATAACTTAAATTTTGTTTTAATATGTTTATGGTGAAATAGTTACCCTGTAACATCATGAAAGTTCTTTCTGAGAAAATTCATCACATAGAAATTTCATAGATGGAGTTGGGAATATTTGCAAAGATACTGGTGTGCAAAGTGTCTTGACGTCAGCTAGTAGCTAGACCTATAGTCGCTTGTAGATCTGCATGACGGCTTGGTTCAGTCTTGGGCCAATATTTTTGGGCCGAACAATCCGAAAACCGAGAGTAGTTTTTGTGATTCAGACTACACCAGACTTCAGACTGAACAGTCCAGTAGCATGCCACTGGCTTGGACCCATTGTGTCAGGTCGTCGTTGTAGGTTTGGCACGTCCCCAATCAAATCAACTTCGAGAAAACTTTTACTGGTTTGAAGATGCTTGGCTGCGTTCCGGTGGAACGGAGCGATAAATTAACTATAATTAATTAAATATTAACTATTTTTTTAATAATAGATTAATATAATTTTGTAAAACAATATTTTTATAGAGAATTTTTAGAAAACACATCGCTTAACAATTCAAAAAAACATACACATAAAAAATAAAAAAGTTAGGAAAGAGAGAAGCCGAATGCAGCCATAGACCATCCTCCAGCAAATTCTCCCACACTAGATTAAACTGGGCCGACACAACACGCTTCAATACATCTACTGTAGTGGACTGTGCTGTGCCAACCCATATGTTCATGGCTCGGCCCAAGCGCGATCCGTAGAGACATCCTGCTGTTTTGTGCCAGCACAGGCCCGAGTGACGGTAGTAACCCGACAAGCCTTTTTAAAACAGAACAAAATAGAAAAAATAAAAATAAATAATACCGGGCTGAACCAGCACACCAGACAGGAGTGAACCAAAGCACAGCTCACGATCCATGTGCCAGACCTAAAACAATGCCTCCATAACTAAGCCAGCCCTGTTAAAGACACTGGACCATTTAGCATCAAGCGTTGGCAATGTAAACGTATAGCACAGCAGTGTAAATGAGGAACATAACAGTGTATTAGGCAAGGGACTTTCCATATATTCACAGCACTATACTCATCACGAGCTGTAGGTTTTACACAGGATCATATATCATACAATAGGCATGGTGAGTATAATATATAGCAGGTCCTGTAAAATATGGCCATATGGCCATAGTTGTCTTAGATTTACGAAGTAAAATGCACCATATTGCAGGTAGATTTGGATTCGCTAGGAACAATCGTCTCACTTCATTGGTTCCGTTCCAAAAAGGATAGAAAGCCTCGCCAATCCGTTGACATATAGGGAAGAAAAAACAATTGTGTTAATTTCTTGGGGAAGTAGTAATGTTGCTATCAGTGCAGGAGTAAAAGTAGATGACACGAGCATTTGAGTTCACGAACCTGGCTAGTCATACACTTCGTATTTATGCACGCATTGAATACTGCTAAAGCTTACCATATTTTTGAACAAAGACGAAACAATTGGCACAATCAAATACTCAATCCTCAGGAGAAGAGGAGATAAATGCGTCATTTGGTGTCATACACAGTGGCCAAGACGCGGTGCACCGTCATATGAATGGAAGGGCACCCATCACGGCCTTATTCTGGTTTTTGCCGTAGGCCCCTTCACCTCTAGCGATTACCTTGCCGTCCACCCCGTTTTGGATTCTCCACAAGCTGGCCTGGTGATAACCGGAAGCATCTCTCACCTGCAAAGCCAAAGTGGTGCCATTGTTACTCATCCTAAATTAGGAGGTGAAACCTTTGAAACAGTAGGTTGCACACGTAATTAGTTGACCAGCTTTGTTACAACTTCACGATTACCATTAAATTAGCTGATTGTGATTTTTCACTTTGAAGAAACAGTATTGTGGATTGTGATGTCCATTGTTAATTTATTGTTAACATCATTATTTATCAAGGATGAGAGAAAAACTAACCTTGAGATAAGTAACATATGGTGATTTTACATGACACCCATTGCTCATCTCCATCAGTAGATCAGCCTTTGGACAGTCTCTGACTGATTGTGTCCATGTAGCCATCTGAGAACTGCATCACAAACTACAAAATGAAGTTTCCATAAGTCTAATCAGCTACACCAAGACTGTATAATAAGTTACTATACAAGAAAATGAAAATGAGTACTTATATAGTGATGTAACTACATCAACGGAAATTGTTCAACACTTCAATTACAATAAACAAATTAGAAAGTTTTACCTTATTACAACACCTAACAGAATAATAAACGACAGGAAATGATTCTGATGGGCTAAACACCTAAACCTCATCTATGTTTTTACAACTACAGTTGTATTACATGCCCAAGTAAAATATCCTTATTCTTGATCTAATTTGAGCACTTCAATACAATGTAAATTTAAGAACTACAGAAAGGTTTTTTGCCAACGTTTTGGTAAGTGAATACTTATGCCTAATGGCTAATCCTAATCAAAGGTTTGTCATAAGAAAACAAGCAAGCCTACTATATTGCCTAGCAGGAAATATGGATTTTTTTTCCCCACTAAGACATCATTATCATCATTAAGCTTTTCAGAAGTAAATTGGAGTAGGCTAAGACGACAGGTTTAAATAAAAGGACATTATGGACAAAACATTACTCGAGAAACAATTATTAGAGCAAAGAATTCAGTTACCTTGTCCCCAGGAGGTGCCCTGATACTCAGCAGCCCATGGCACCTTGTTGATCCAAACAGACTCAAATGGACCATCAAGGGATCTCCAGGAATTTTGAAACTCGACAGAAGGACCTTGATAAGAACACAAAGACTTTCCATTTTATTTCTGACATTTTGCAGTGCAATTCTCAACTTGCTTGATGGCATATCCATATGCCTTGTAGCCTGGGGCAGGAACAAACTGAATACTCCCGTAATATTTTCTCAAGTTCATTATTCGAACCAAAGCCTGAAACAGTGCATGAGTAGTTTTAGGACTGAAGACATCATTTTCCTATAAAGATTCCGATATTTTTAAACTTCCTCTTGCGTGGTAAGCAGGAACTGATATTCTGACCAAGAAATCACATTATTTGTCATAAAAACACGTCTGAAATCTGAATGATGTTGAGCAAATTGAGGACAACATCAGGAAAATAACAGTAAACATTTTTTAGGTGAAGATCAAATGAGTAAGCTCGTAGCTGACAAATTTGCCTAACTTGCATATACACCATATGTAATTCATTTTTATCCCTGAGGCCTATATGCTACATATTGCGCGTATGGCGTAAAGGTGCATGCAGACAGGTAAACACATTGATGACAGAGATGATTGAGTATAGAAATGAAAAAAAAGAGAAAACGCTGAATACAAAATCAAAGCATGCACTTCTCAGACTCAATATCTATATCAGCCACCAAACCTGAAATTTATTATTATTATCATTATTCTTAAATAGTGAGATGATTGCTAAAAAAGTATCATTTGGATTCGTTTAAACTGATTCCAAGTTTGTGGCATAGCCCAAGACATATGCAAGAAACTGAAAAAATTCTTCATCCCGTGCAGAATGGTGCATACATCCAAGGACTGCCTATGACCTATGCAACAAGAAAGTTTGATGGTTTCATAAAATTGTCCATCAGAAATGAGCAAATCAACATGGAGTATATACTTCGTGTGTGATGGAAATAGATGAAGACCTCTGATAATGGCAGATGCTGCATTTGGAACAGGGTATGTCTCACAGGAAGAATACAGCAGCGACTTAGCCATGCCATTTCCTGTGCCTGCATAAATACTTTCAGAATTTTCTGCACTAATGTCTTGCCTAAGTTGAATTGTTAGTATACCTGCTGGAACAACCCCAATCGGTGTCTTTATGGCTTCCTCCCAATCTATTCGTTATACAATTCCACTGCCTACATTCAGACATTGCAGCTTGATGAATAGTTAGTATAAATGAAGGCCTTTATTTAGGCTATGAATGTATTTGAAAATGCAAACATTTGATGCATGCTTTGGCTAGCACTTCACAAACAAAAGATCTGGGCACTTCAAGGACCTGGGCACCTGGCTCTTGAAGAAAAACAAAAGATCAAGAATAACGCAATCGCAATTAAAAAACACGCTAAATCTCTTCCAAGAAACAAGGGGAAAGAAAGAGAGGGAATCCCCAAACCATCCATCCAGTCAACAACTGATGAGACTAACAAACAAATAGAGGATCACAGCAGGAGGAGGCGAGAGGCGTGCGCACCGGACTGTCTTGCCGAGCAGCAGAGCGCTCTGCTTGGCGCAGCCACCAGATCCCGGCAGGTGGCAGTGTCACAACGGCGGGGCGTGCGGCACAGATCAGGTCATTGGCCTGTAGGTCGAGTCGGCGAACCTCATCCCCCGCTGACGCGGGCTAGAGAAGAGGCATACACGGCAGCGCTGAGGTCCCGAGTGTGGCGGTGAGGTTGCGGTGGAGGAAGGAGAGCAGGCGGAGGTGGCGGGCGATCGAGGTGGAGCCGGCAAGAGACCGGACGACCCTGCTAATGACGGCCAGGCGGATCAGGCGGCCCCATCAGAGGTCAAGCCGCAGCACGGCTGGCCAACCCCGCTGCCAGGCAAAGTTGCAAGGTCATTCTCTTCAAGCTCCCATCTGCTGCCGCCCCGACCTGTGGCTACGCGGCGCCACCTCAAAAGTCCCTAGCTAGCTAATCTCAAGGTTGACCGAGCACTCTTGGCTACCAACACCACCGTCCCACCGGCATCAGCTCGGTCATGCCATTCTCCTGCACCTCAGGTAGGCAACGAGGTGGGCAGCGTTCTCCGCGCCTCCGCCGCAGCACAGCCACGACGAGGAAGAGAACGTGGGAGACTTGAGAACTGAAGAAGACAAGAGCCACAATGGAACAGGGAAGAGGGTTGCTTGCAGGCTTTGTCTTCTTTTATCTCACAACCCATCTCTTGATTCTTTTCCATAAGGCACGAAGCTTCCTTCCATGCATCTCTTGATTCTTTTCCATAAGGCACAAAGCTTCCTTCCATGCCACTAACCAATGGGACCGAGTAGTGAATGCCCCCGCTATCCTCAATGCGTAGTGGACGCACATGCACACAGTGGAGCACCAACCACTTGTTGATCAGAAGGCCTTTACCGCTCAAGGCCCTATGCCAGACAACAGCCATCTCCTTTTGTCACATGAAGCATTTATCTACAATCTCATTGGCCCGTGAACACAACCGAACCCAACGAGAGACTTGCTGATCCAATCACTGATCACACGTACGTAAACAAAACAGTAAAAAGGCACAATAAAATCCTACATGGACATCCCTAGGGGAGCCCAAACCCGCTGGCCTTGAAGAGGTTTACTAGATGTTGGGGCATGCCTTGGCACGCCATCTGCATACAGTTCATTTGATTTTGTGGCTAGCACATATTTATACACATACGGCGTGAAGTAAATTACTATAAACATAGTGTTATGCAGTATAAAATCCATGTATTGGATATTTGCAGCAGAGGGACATGCAACTACACCTTCAGAAATCTGCTTCAAGTTTTCAAGATTCAACATTAACAATGAACACATTTTTTTAGCACATGAACCACAATTACTTCAAGCTATTATGCCTCCATCCGTGTTTTTTCGCAAGCTATGCAAAAATTTGAGACTACTGCTCAAGACACACCATACAAAAAGATAAGGCAACTAAGAGTCTTGCCACAATTATAGTGGTAAAGCCATGGATTGGTTTATCCTTGTGAGGCCAATAATTAAACATCAGCATAATGTCAAGTAATCCTTGTGAAGCACAGAATTAGCATGTTACAGCATACTTCATTTGATCCGAGGCTTGTTTACATAAAAAGATTCCACCTTTACATCCTTGCATTCAAATGGAAACACTTAGTGCTTACTTTGCGCTGAATTAAACTAAAGTATCATAGCTAAAGCAGCCAAAACGATGTTCTGATTTTTTGTCCAAAAAGACACCATCCTGAATAATAAGATGCTACAGGAGTAAATGTAGGCTACAATAGCATAAAACATCTACTGTGTACATCAGGACATCATGTGAAGAAAGAATCATGGATCGTTACCACGAGACACACAATGCAGCGGAAACAGGGTTGGAGAAGCCGATCCAACCACACGTGTGTCATACTAGATGAAGTAGTCGATCGCCACGATCCCAATACCAATCAACACCACAACGAGCAGTGGCTCCACCGGTATCCACACGTCCGGGGCTGTAACGCCGATTGTGGGTGCACTAGCACTCACAAGCGGCTATGATTTGGCTCAGGAGGTGACGGCTAGGGTTTTTGCTCGAGGTGCATAAAGATATATGTCCTCGACCTCCCCACCTCTCTATATATAGGCTTCCCTACTTAGATTTAGGAGACCGTGGTCCAATAGGAATCTACTCTGATCTCTATCTGAATTAAGCCCTAATCCAAATTACATTCAAATAAACATTCCAACCCGTTAAGCGTACAACCCTATAGGTTCACGTATATTTAGTCGCGACGCGGAAACGTCTTTCCGATCACTTGTTAATAGCGGTTTCTAACAAGACATATTAATCGCAAAGTATACGTAAAGATCATATTGGCTGAACCTATAATGTTATCATGTACAAATCCCTTTGCATTACAATATCGATCGAGCTTAAGACGAGACTTTTGTCATCCTCTTAATAGCTCAATCACTCTCTAGATCTTGTGATGGATTATAAACTTATGATTGACTCCTCAATCACCTTGACATGGCCATACACTTCTATAATCCATTACATCGAGAGGCCCAGAGATATCTCTCCCACAGGATAGAAAAATTCTATCTCGATCCCTTACATCCCTCTATATATTTCATAGCAAATCCAAAAATTAATTTTATGACTACTCTATTACGAAGTAGTATTTGGTAATCTAAAAATAAACTACTACGTATGTTAATCATGATGATCTCAAATTTAAGAACTCCACATAAATACTACTTAAAATTAACTGATGACACATAAAATCTATATAATATCTCATAGCGGATCTATCCAACATATATTTGCTAACATATATATACATATTATCGATTTATTATCTCCATACTATAATCTATGAAATATGATCATCAATCAATACATATGTTGATCTTACAATTATATATTTGCTCCTCCTAGGATATATGACATTAGGAGTCTTATAAATAAGTCACATACTCATTAATCAATAATGATAACATCTATTTTAAGGAACTAACTCAACATATCATATCATAAACATAGTACGTGATATTTACAAATCTTCATGTTAACTTTAGGGCATATAACTAGCACATGCACCATCAAAACAGTTTACATTAAACAAATAGAGAGCATTGAGACAGATAGGTGAATATAAACAACCAAATGAACATCTATAAGTAACCGCTAGTAATCTAGCAAATAGAGATTTAGTTCACTACAGGATTATATTAAGAACATATATAAATGAACATCAGTACGGAGGCAAGAACATGAGAGAAGGGGCAAGAACGGAGGAGGAGATTGGGGGGCTTACTTCTCCGATAAGTGGAGGTTGAGCATGGTGTATGCGAGCTTGGCCTTGTCTCTGAAGCCACCGAGCAACCTGAAGCTCGCCGCGGCCTTGCGCATAGCCAGCGACTCCGTCGCCACGCCCACTCAAACTAACATGACATAGAAGTTCACTTCAGCAAGAAACAGGGGCACAAACTACTATACATGGTCTACCACCAAAAAAGACAATGTTTCTTCCTGTATCAAGAACAGATGCTGGAGGAGACGATTGGATTGAATTGATTTTGTACCTGGATGGCAGATCACCATCTCCAATGGCGGTTGCGCTTGGACCGCCACGCGCTGCACCGGATCTGGCCGTTGTGCTGCTGGATCCACCGCCGTGGGTCACCGTGAAGCTGCAGCCAGTGACAAATCCACCTCATCGATCGCAAGAAACCGCGGCGAATCGCGCAGTTCGCGAGACGAGACGAGGCTAGACGGCGCGGGCAGAGGAAGCGGAACCGGTAGCAGCAGAAGAATCTCCTTCCTCCTGCACCGCGCCCGGCTTTCACCGTCGCCATCGTCGCTGTCCATGGGAGAAGGAAATAAGCAAGGCTGCCTCAGGTAACGTGGGAGCGGACACAATTTACTTGCCTGGAGCCCCGCGACGCCCTCTCCACACCAGCCTAACGAAGTAACGAGGAAGTTTCCTGTGCTGCAACTGACTCGTGGGACCTACGCCTGACTACAATAGTCCTTTTCAATTGACCGGTGAGCTACACCCATCGCTCACTGGCCCGTGGGACTTCACCAGTTCGGTCCTACACGTCAGCCAGGTACCAGCCCACCACCTCACAAGCGTCAGCCAATCGCGTGTGCGACCGTGGAAGTCTCAGACAATCGGAACGAAGCGTCCATAGTAAATTCGTTACAAACGTGCGCTTCCTGCAGCCAATCAGAAAGAAGTAGAAACAGTAATATTGTACAGTAAAATCTGACGTGGCATAGCCCAGCGTCCGCACCATCCGCCACTCTTTATTTTTTTCTGATTTCTGATGGCCTGTACCGAGCTCCCCGTTAACAGCTTAACGACCTAAATACTGATTCAAACAGGCCAGGTCAAAACATGTACAAGAAAGCATAAAAAGATGATTGAAAGCCACAAAAATCCATACAGGTGCAAATGCAGATGTGCATGCAGAGAAGAAAGGAAACAAAAATCAAAAGAAAGCCACAACCACCATGGGCTAAAGTGCCGCACACACACGACCGCCTCAGCTTATATATGGACACTTCACAGATTACTAGCCCAACACAAGCTGACACTCTACACCGACTGGCTCGCCGCGGCTTGCTCCGGCGACTTTCTAGGCTCCACGCGAGCCATCTCCGCCTCCGACTTGGCCCTGACGCGGCGCTCGCCTTCGTCCTCGTCCACATACCCGAACCCGCCGTGGCTCGTAGGGTCCATGCCTTCCATCTCTGCCGCGGACGAGACGCGGAGCAGGCCGAGCCTGTGGAGCACGTAGAAGAGTGTCCCCATGGTGACGCTGACCCACCCGACGGTGACCAGGATCTGCACGATGTGCGCCGCGAGCAGCCGCCCGCCGCCGCCCATGAACAGACCGTACGGCCGCCCCGGCTGCCCGTAGATCAGCTCGACGTATTCCTTGCGCGCGAACAGCGCGGTGAAGATGATCCCCCACGCGCCGCACCCGCCGTGCAGCTGCGTCGCCTCCAGCGGGTCGTCGAACTTGAGCCTCATCGCCAGCTTGTTGCAGCCGATGAGGACCCACGCCGACACGAACCCGCAGATTACCGACGCCCACGGGTCGACCACGGAGCAGCCCGCGGTGATCGCGGCGAAGCCGCCGAGGAGCCCGTTGCAGACGTCGGTCACGCTCCAGTGGCCTGTCAGCCATCTCTTGCCGTAGAGCGTCGTCAGGGCGGCGACGCTGCCCGCCAGCGACGTCGTCACGGCTGTGCGGCCCACCGCTGACCACTGCCCGTCGATCGTCCCCGACTCGCCGTAGATCTTGGAGATGGTGATGAACGACCCCGGGTTGAAGCCGAACCACCCGAACCACAGCAGGAAGGTGCCGAGCACAACCAGAGAGGCGCTGTGTCCTTTCATCGCCACCGTTCGTCCGGCGGCGTCGAACCGCCCGATGCGGGGGCCCTCGATGAAGGCACCCCACAGGCCAGAAACGCCACCGACCACATGGACGACGCCGGAACCGGCGAAGTCGATGACGCCCGACTCAAACAGCAACGGACCCGTCAGCCGGCCCGCTGAAGCCCACCCGTCGGTTGACCAGAACCAGTGCGACACCACCGGGTACACGAACCCGGTGAGGAACGCCGAATAGATGAGGTACGCACTAAAGCGCGTACGCTCGGCGATGGAACCGGACGTGATGCCGGCGGCGGCGATGGCGAAGGCCCACTGGAAGAGGAAGAAGTCGTAGCCGTACCCGGTCTGCGGCATGTGCTTCAGGCCGAAGAACTGCTTCCCGATGAAGCCGTTCGACGGCGTCCCGAACGCGAAGGCGTAGCCGAAGAGGTAGTAAAAGAGCGCGCCGGCGGCGGCGTCGAGCACGTTGGTGAGCATGATGTTCATGGAGTTCTTGGCGCGGACGGAGCCCGCGCAGAGCATTGCGAAGCCGAGCTGCATAGCGAAGACGAGGTAGGCCGAGAAGAGAAGGTACGTCGCGTCCACCGCGGAGGCGGTGTCCGTGAACTTGTTGCAGATGTAGGTGGCCGCATCGGTGGAGTTCGCCACGCCGCCAAGCAGCGGCCCGAGGCTGTCCAAACACGTCGACATGGTGTCAGTGTCACTAGCTTAGCGTGGCAAGGTTGTGTTGCTTCTTGCTAGTGTTTAGGATCTAATGGAGGTTTGGTGTGTGATTCATTGGAGTAGGCTTGAGGAGGGAGATGATGGACTATTTATAGGGGAATAAAATGGGAATCCATGGTTGATGGTGTTTTTAATTAGATGATTTTTGATCACAGACAGCGGGAAATGCAAAACCGAGGTGTGCATGGATGCATGCATGTATACTGTTTTGGATTCGTTCTAACGTCTAACATCTGATGTACACGGGAAAGTCTATTTAGAACGCAGTTGTATGTGAATCTATACTTTGCATTACTAGATTTGTTTCGAGATTCATACATGCAATACATATTTCAGTAAAGCACAATTTATATTCTTTTGTTCAGTATAACTCAGATCTCAATAAAGCATCTAATGGCTCAGCACGTAGGTGCACATGCACTTACATAGTAAAAAATCTTTTTCGATTACTATTTTAAATATTTTTCTAAGTTGTGGCGGCTGTGATTGCTTGATTAAATGTTTTTAGTCGCAAAAACAAGGTTTTTTGCTCAAAAGCTGCCTGCATTTGTTTCTGTTAAAGATTTTTTATCATTATATGTCACGGTTTCTATATTTTTAAACGATGTGTTCTGTACATAATTTTTTAAAAAAAATATTAGAATATCTCTCTAAAAAAATTTTAAACTTCGTAGTAGTAGTTGGTTCATTCATTTACATTCTATTAAAAATATAATAGTATAGAAAATCTAAATATGTCCTGAGTTTCAAACATCACCTTAGTTCATTAAATTAAGTTCATTGAGAAAGATGGACAATTTACTTGTTCTTAATAATTGTCAACGGTGGTTAAATTTGTTATCTAGATGTCTAAGCGCTGGCCTTGGATCGTTAGAGAACACTGTTAAATTTGTTCCAATAGGTTAACACTGGTTTTGCGAGAGTGATATTAGTTTTGTTATTTTACTTAAGTATTATTTTGACTTTTGATGATGAGCAACTCATCTTACCCGAGTTCCAGCTTTGCTCAGAAAGTTTCAGACAAACGTAATTTATGATAGGTTGGGAGTATCCGGCAGATCTAAGCAAGGTCGCATACGCAAGATGCCAGATTCAACTAAGATCCATTGTCACTATCCGAAAGTCTTATTGCTGCTACTACAGCTAATATTCTTTTATGCATCCGATAATTTTATAAGGAAGATTCAGTAATGTTCTTGTTATTATATGATCTGAAGAATCTCATATTGTCAACTTCAAGTATTTCGGTTTTAGGGATCTCCTCGCATCCTTGCACAATTGCACAAGGTAGTTGCTTGTCGTCACGTCGGACTATACGAAATATGCCATGAAGTTGCACATAACTATATACTTATGTGCGTAATATCATTTGACTTTGGTGAACTGTCCAAGTTCTTCAGACAGGCATGTAAATCCAGCAGCGGATAGGTCGTACCTAGCAGAGCATAGCGACAAAACTCATCAATCCGTAAGGCATATGGTGTGCGAACAATTAGATATTGGATGATGTTATTGACACAAACAAATAAACCCATTTGCTTCCCGACCATACCGGCGACTTCTGTCTTGGCGAATCTTGTGATCAACCCTCCCTGACGAGAACTCGTGCCCGACTGATGAAACCATGTAATCAGGAGGCGGCCCCATGCTACAAACCTGCTTGCTGACTGCTGAGTACTACTTGGCAGCTTCCCAAAGTGCTACTCTGAGAATTATTAATCAGATCATTGCATTGGTCTGGCACTCTTGCTACAGTACCTGACATCTTCTCACCTAAGCTCTCTGTTTTTCTTTTAACTCGCTGAAACCATATGTTGATTGTCTCAACAAATTAAGACCTGCAGACAGACAGTACATCTAAGGTGCACCAGTGTGCCCCATACGCTCAAACATTCGGCATCGGAGTTCCGGGCTTTTTTTCTGTTGGTGTAGCAGTCTGTAATTTCTTCCTGTAGAATTCAGACGATGCAGGCCTTCCATAGGTCAAAATTCTGACAATAACTGGATAAGATGTGATGGATAGGGACGGATTTTTACACACGAGGTAGATCATGCTGATGCGATTAAATACCTTTTTTTTGTACTTGTGTCGTGCCTGTCACACACCTGTATGAATCTCAGATTGCTGACCTTCGGAAGTTCAGAGAATGGACGGATCTCTAGTAAATGAATCGCCATTGGACGGAAATGAGTGTTTCTTATTAGCAAATTGCAGATCGGGGTGTCCTCAGCCAGACGTTGATGTCTCGATGACAAATAGTTTACACGGATGGGATGAACTAGTCTTCTCACCTCCAGGGATCAAATGTCAAAAAACGCCACCGCAAAAGGATTTTTTTTTCTTCTTACCCAAATGCTACGCTTGACTTGTTGATAAACCAATGTACAGCAATTTTACTGCTCGTTAAGTATATGAGGTACACTAGTCGCTGTTTCTGCCTTCTGCCTTCTGCCGCTCGTTAAGTTCCAATCTTGCCTGGGTATTTCAGTCGCTCCTGAACTATTGTGAAGAGAGAGTTATAACGCTTTTCTGAAGTTTTCACGGCTTGTAACTGATGGAGGCCCAGTTTCAGGCCCATTCGAACTGCACTCTCTCACAACTGGGCCACTGCTCGAGCTTTTTTTTTCAATTTCGGATTGCAATTTGTCCCTCTGATCTCTCTACGCAGTGCGGAGTTACGTTACACGCGTGAGCTGAGAGAAGAACAGAGCAACTCGTCGACGGCAACCAGACGATGACAACACAGCCTGCGTGGGTATGACGCGAAGCCGCAAACCGCGAACGCGAAGCGACCTATGCATCGCCGTATGCGGCCGCGCCCGCGCGCCGAGGTCCCAACGCTTACGTCGACCCGCACGGAGTCGTGGTCACTCCAGCACCGCTGCACAGCTGGGCGGTTGCACAGCGTCGTCATTCAAGGCATCGGTGCAACCAGGTAGTACGTTCGTCTACGTAGGCAAACAGACAGGTTTCCGGTCAAGATCCATTAGTTGGGTGGCGCTCCCTGGTTAGGTGTAAAATCTTATGCAGCTATCCCAGACAGCGAGATAACCTAACCGGTTAAAAATGATGACAAACATAGTACTACATCGAACAAAACGGTTGGCTAAAAAAGAACACGCAACCCATCGTTTAGAACTTTTACAAATATATTTTAAGTTGAGTTTTTGGTTTTTTCATTATAGTTATTTTTTAAGTATTTATATTTAAATCATTAAAACTACATATATAAATCTTCCTATTAGACATCGTAAATAACCTGTACATCAGAGCAAAGACAGCCTCAATCAACCATGATAACTACTCCATACATGGCTCAGGCAGACGGACGATGACAAGAGTACAACGGTGTATTTCAGTTGAGAGGCAATAACCGACAGATAAGGTGCTGTGAAGAAACAGTAACACCTGTAACCGTCAGGACCGGGGTAATACATGGTCCGCGGGTAGCACAAAAGCTAGCAATACAAATGAGAACAGGAAGGATCGATGGGAGTGAGGCACCACAACACCATTGGTGCTAAGCGGCAACAGCACCAGCTCGCAACCATAACCACATAAAGAGAGTGCCGGCCAAAACCACAGAAAAATCAGGGGAGAAAAATCTTTGCTGATCCAGTGATCATCGATCGACGAAGAGGCCATTAGTTTTGTCAAATGTGCAAGGTAATCATCTGGTTAAAAGGCTTCACTAAATGTGAGTGAATGCATCGAGGGAGAGGGATAGAGGCATGAACAATCACCAGACGAGTCAAAGTAAAGCAAGCAACTTGACTCATCACATGTTGCAACAATTGTACTTCAGTGGCTTAGCCCTATTGCATCTTCCAAAGCAGCCTTAAGCTTGCTTTTGGTAGCTTAGAAACTCTCTTTATTTTTCACAAACACGTTCTATGAAGGTGTGTTTTTTTAAAATTTTTTAATATGAATATTATTTTAAAAATTATATTAATCTATTTTAAAACTTTTTAGCTAATAATTAATTAGTAGATAACTCATTTTATGTGCTAGTGAAGAAGAGTTTCTAACCCTTCCCATCCTTAGAATCTATTTAGTTAGCTTACAAGTAGCTACAATTTCTGGTAGAATCAAAAGTTACCTTAAATAGGCTAGCTTTTTATCTAAATTCTGAAAAGCTATATAAAATGTAGAAAATAAACTAAAAGATAGAAACTGATTTTTTTCTAGCTTCTTCAGATTTTCACCAATCAAATTTCAACTTACTTCTTTTTAAAAACTAAAGCTCTCTAAATAGGCTAATTTCTTTTAAGTAACTCTAAATGGCAACTTACTTGTTTTTTTAGCACACTACTTGAACTGCTAAACGGTGAGTTTTGTATAAAAGTTTTTTTATACAAGGTTTCTTTAAAAAGTGTATATATATATATAAATATATATAAAGTTTATAATAATCAATGATTAATTATGTGCTAACAAATTATATTATTTTACATATCATAAAATACAGGACTAACCGTGGAGAAGAACTCACCCTAAACCCTAAGTTAATAATAGGCTGGACCACTTACTTCTGGGGCAGCAAGACGGCCGACCGGCCATGGCTGATCACAGGTTCAGAAACCACCACCGCCACACACACCAGCTGCTAGAGTTGCCGACCGACCGAGCCATGGACCATGCGTCCAACGAACCATCAATTCCGAGCTCTCAACCTAGTGCTCGAACCACTAGCTCGGGGTACCAGTTGAAAAGCGTAGACCAAATAGCTGCTGCTACCAACCAAGGATTCGGTATATTCTCTTTTGTACCATGTCCCCATTTTCCCTCTTGCCTAATGAAACTGATTGTGTGGCTAGTAAATAGTGTTACGATCGGTGCGAGTAAAGACGCTGCAGACAGCGACTGAAAGGCAAATCAATCTATCAGCCATTTTTCATGCATCATCATCTCGTAATTTTATTTCGTGTAATCCGATCCACCTATCACTCACCGATCTATGTGCAATGAACTAAGTCCCAAAAATATCTGGGTAGCTGCACTTTGGTTTGTTTAGTTTGTACCTAACTTCTAATTTGTCCATTGAAACAATTAATGTTTTTAAGCAGCGATGACGTGTCATAGAGATATGATTGTATGACTCCAACCACCGGCATTTAAATCCTACGACAACAAACAAGCTTGTCGTGAAAAAATATTTTAAATGTTTTTTATTCCTCTTAACTATAATCTCACCAATTTTTAAATACAATCAGAAAAGAACATAAAATGACACTTTCACTCCAAAAATATGACATTTTAAGCATTGGTCCAAAATACACCTAATGACTAATAATCTGCATTGGAAAAAAATGTGTCATATTGACATTATAATGCTGTGAAGTATTTCCTGAGGTACTTAGCATTTAATTTTATTAAAAGGCCGATTAGTCATTATTCTTTTTCCTAAAATAGATTCAAATCTTTAAGCTGAAGTTGAAATAGTGTGACTATATTTGACTCTTCTGGAGATAACTCAAGATGTGATTGGCCAGAGACAGTAAACTGATTTTACATGGTAAAAAACATTATTGCATATTTTAGATGTTTCTCAAAAGAAAATAGTTCATGTAGTATCAGGGAAATTTGGCAACCAATGAAAAGAACAGATTTCTTCTAAACAGGCTAGAGCATCAAGGAAATTTTAATAAAAACAACCAAAGCATTCTAAATATTGTGTTCTATTCCGTTTGTTACTTTCAATATTTTCGTTCATGCCTTTGACACAATGGTGGAAAACCCCATGGAAAGCTCAAAGTGAAGTTAGAGTCCCACTTATTTATTATTATCAAAAATTTAATATATTAGTTATATTACTGTAGTTTGATGTGGCATAACAACGTTTTGGTGTTAGAATGTCATTATTATCTTGTATGATTTACAGCTATGCCGTCATAAAGGTTTGTAACCGTAAAATAAGATATAAGAGGTTTATTTTAAATTTTGATTAGAAAACACGTTGAGAAAATAAAATTTTCCACTGCCTTGCCCGAGAGAAGGGAAATCAAATACACCTATAAAGAGAAACGGCTCAGAAAATAAAAACAAAAGACAATGGAGTGCCGGTCAAACAGAGCATTCAAAGTGGACTGCATTCGGAGGAATAAACAGAAATACTTTGAACATCCCCTGCATTGACCGGCTTTGGGGGCTCCTGAATAACCACTAGCCTACTCAGGGCTAGATGCCCCTCCTCCCTCACACACTATTTTTTACACGCAGAGAAGAAGCCATTAGGCACGGGCTTAATTATCTAGCAAGAAATTAGCTACAGAATGAGACTAAGCACAGTCACCGAACTAATCAAGAAGCGAATTAGTCACCGAATTCGGCGAGGGAGAGAGAGATCGACAAGACGTCAAGATGAATCGAACTTGTAGTACTTGTCGACGGCGGCGAGTACGTCCCAGGTGCAGCTTAGCCCCCTGGGGAAGACGACGAGGTCGCCGGCGCCGAACTCGACGCACTCCGACGAGCCCTTGATGTGCGCCCTCACCTTCCCCTTGAGCAGGTAGCACGTCTCCCGCGCGTCGAACTTCACCGGGAACTTCCCCGTCGGGCACCCCCACCTGCGCACGCACGCTTAATTAGAGACGGCATGCCCGCCATCGCCATGAAATGAAAACCCAGCGATCGATCGGCACTGGCAGCGGCAGCGAGCGACTCACTTGGGCCAGGACTTGACGCCGAGCTGGAGCAGGCGCGACTCCGGCGGGTTTCGCTCCACGGCGATGGAGAGGGCGCCGCTGCCGGGAGGGTCCGTGTCCATGTTGTCCGGGTTTGAGCTCGAGGCCATGAGCTCGCTCGCGCGCTGTCGAAGAGAGGAGGGAGAACGGAAGAGGGTGAGCAGTAGCTAGCAGTTGGGCGGAATGAGTTAGGGGGGGGGGGGGGGTGTCAGTTTGGGAGGGGTTGAGGTGACATGATGTGGTCTTCTACTCGTAGAGGCTCCAACGAGGACTGTTGGACAGGTGGCTTTCCTGTATCAAAACAACGGCCGAGGAATCTCCTTCTCTTTATGTTTTTAACAACTGTGTGCAATATTATAATGTTTTTGTCCAGCATGTGTATACATTTCGACATGTGCAGATATTTTTTCTGAATGAAAACAAGTCAATTTTATTCTCTTCCTATGGGCCAAAAAACCTCGCCGTTGCTTATCTTTTATGATATACTTGGATCCTCTATTCTAAAATATAAATATTTTAGCTATGTGCACTTGTCAAGATATATAATCAAAAATGTTTATATTTTGGATGGAAGAAAATAGTAATATTTTGAAATATATATTTCCCATTGATATCTGTAGGAAAGCTGGCATTAAACATATATATCAAGACAAGAACATATACTTTGATTATTTTTTAAAAAATAAAACATGTTTGAAAATGAGATACATTATGTTTTCCTAACAGATTTTTGGCCTGCTTGATTGCTGCCGCACAACTGTTTGCTACATGAAGCAGCAATGCCAAGGCTTGCTGTTCCAGACTGAGGGCATGCCGAGTTTTTTTTTCGCCGGACCGGCCCTCATCACCCGCCGGCAAGCGAAGCGATCGTCGCTTACGGAGCGCTCCTGTGAAAAATGACCCTGGATGCCCACCCGGAGGAAGTGTCTGCCTAGCGACGCACCAAAATCTATTTGAAATTGAGCCTCTTAAACGCACGGAAAAATATATATTTTTCATACGGTTTCTAGCTAATTTATATAGTCCTATTTTTTAATGGTTTCTAGCTAAATTATATGGATAATATATTATTTTTGTCATAAATTTGATTAAACTATTGAAATCTTAATGTCTCGTATTATTTTTCTATGTTTATTTGTAAATAAATACTCAACTCAACTTAACGATAATATGTAATTTCTAAATAATTTAAATAATATTTTCCTTTTATTTTAATTATATATTACTTTATAAATTTCTAAATATAACATTTTTTTTCAAATAATCAAATTTTTATTTATTATAAAAGAAGAGATAAAAAAAATCTAGAGAAAAAAAAGTAATATTATTTAAAAAAAACTAGAGAGACTATATCATGGTTTTCTCTTCAAACTAGATTTAGATAGAGACACATTTAGATCTTGATAGTAATTGTAACAAAATTTATAATCGTCGGATGAGAAAACACCTATTTGAATTTTTTTTCTTAAGTTGACCTAAAATTACCATCTACGAAACTATTAAAAAACATCATTTTCTTTTTATTACTTTCAAACAAATGATTAAATTTAAAAAACTCATCAAATATAATGGAAAGCTGATACATCAACCTTAAAAGAGTAAAATGTAAAATGTATTAAAAAATTTAAGATCAAAACATTTACTCTCTATTTTTTTCTTTTTTTCGAGAGAGAATAGCTAAAATAAGGGAGGCTGGGAAAAGGAAGCTCAGGTGCATTTTTTGTAGTTGGCCTGTGTTCTATAAGCTCGGACAAGCTCGGACAAGGGTTATGATCTGTGATTTGGACGCCTATAAAATATTTTATTTTTGTTTATAAAAAAATATTTTTAGAGTAGTGATGGTTGTTCTTCTGGAACAAAGAAACAAACTCTCAACAGGCTTGAAACTTGAAAGCAACCACCACCCGAAATTATTACGAGAAGAACGAGACCCACCGGCCACACACAATCACAAACCACCAAAGGGGAGAAGCGCTCAAAACAGTTAAGCTCGCGATCGAGCGAGCGCACGTGTTAAAACGGGTGGGGCTTAAAGCGTGGCTGTTCGCGCGCCTTGGGCCTGCGCAATCGCGTCCGCATGCATCCCCAGCGCTGTGCGAACTTTAGGCGCACGCGTTTTCCCCTTCTCCGTCTCCCATTTCGAACGCTCGTGGTGCTCTGGCCCTACTCAGCTAGATCATGTTACAGATTTTCTTTTCCCTTTTTTTTTCTTATCCGGGAGGGGTAAAACAGGGATAAAAAAGGTGGGGAGTTAATAGAAAGAAACTTTCAACTGCAAATGCCTAAACTTTCAACTGTGCTCATACTCATTTCAAACGAAATTAACTTCCAAAAAGACAAAAGTGAAACTTTCAACAAAAAAATATCTAAACATCCAACTGTGTTGATTCAACAAAAATATTATTTCTAACATTACAAAAGTGATACTTCCAATCATGAGAACTTAGGAGAAAATATAAAAATTGACATCTTGAAAGGCTCAAGGCTAACATGTATAAATATATGTGTTTGGAGATCTATCGCATGAAAAAAAAAGCTTGCTTTTCCATCTGTAGAAGAGATTAGTGCCGTGGAGCTCGCTGCAAAAATAAAAAAAAGAGTTACATTCAACAATCAGTTTGGATAAAATTTTGGAAAAAAATATCGGTAGTTACAGTTAATATATGTACAGAAATAGTTATGATTCTTATATAATTACATAATGTTATGTTGTGTTCATGAGTGAATAAAAAAGAAGGCCCATTCATAAAAAAAACGTATCTACCATAAGATTTGAAAAACATATATATGCCGTTGCTTTACCATCTTATTTTCTATATGACAAAATAGGAATGCATGATAAAATAAATAAATTACCTGTGTTATGACCAAGGCAAGCAGTAAAATAAATAATATAAGGCAGGAGCCATTTGCTCAGAATGTCTAGTTGCAGAGTAAAAAATGATACATTCATACACAACGCAGGCTGAAGATCATACGCATGTGGAAGGGGAATTTAGATTTGTAATGAAATGTATAAGCATAAATATAAAGAACAAATTGTGTGTAAGAAAGCTCACATGTTTCTTCACGATAGCTTCAATGTCAGGGTTGTGATTCTTATTGTAATGATGTACAACCATGTAGTAACGTCAGACTTTCACGAAGGGTTTTACATATTCCTGTTAGTTTATTTTGTAAAAAGGTGAGATATTAAATACTAAGGGAGTCTAATACGAGCGGTTGCGCGCTCGTGTGATGTGGGCGAACGCGTTGACGCGTTTTCAGCCCAACAATTCAGCGTTCTAGCGCCTCTTCTTTTCCTTTTTCAGATATGTATTGGTAGATACCAATAGAAGTTGCTTGTCATAAATCTTTTCCTTTTTCTACCTGGAAACTTGTGACATAAGAAACTTTTGATATATAAACTTTATATATACAAACTTTTAATATAGAAACTTTATACGTACAACTTTTTGATATAGAAATTTCATATATACAATATAAATTTTTTTATTAATTTTAAACGAATTAAAAATAAGTTAGAAAATATTGTATTAGTTTTTTTATTGGCCCGAAATTAGGCCCCATGCATGTGTACGCTCACAACCGATGAGAAAACTTCGTTCTGCACGTTCACCGTACCCGTGTCTCACTTTTGGCAAAATCGGCAACAGAAAAAAAAGGAAACGCGCTAACTCGCCTCTGGCAAAATTGGTAACAGAAAAAAGGGAAAAAAAACCACAAAAGGAAACCTAGGAGCGATGGAGCCGCGCGCGCATGTTCGCTTACTAGTCTTTTCGTTAAATACTTCCGGCTGAATGAGTGCGAACAGGTGCTTGTCTGTATTTAAAACACGCTAACTCAAAAGGTAATCCATCTGACATGGACTACAACAAAAGATTTCCCTTTTTTTTACTTTTTTTATCCTACAGATGTTTGTGACAAACTAGTCATTTTCTAGAATCTAGTAAAGTTTCAGTCGCTTGGCAAAATCTTGTTCTCATCATACACGGCAAAAAAGTTTTAGTTTAAGTAACTTTAGCCTACCTTAATTGGAACTAAAAATCTGTTGGGTTAAACTGGGTTGATAGTCTAATTCTATTGCAATTGCAAGCATTACCTATCACGGAGTATGCGAAATCCAGTTTGTACTAGAAGAAAACATCTGTCCATAGTACTAAGTATATATAAAATGGTGCTCCCTCCCAATCTCCCTGACACACTATGAATAGTAACCAGTTGTGATCCAAGTATGTACTCCTGATATATGAATACTACATCTAAGAAAAATAAACTCCTGATATCCTACATCTAAGAAAAATAAACTAAGGAGCTTTGTTCTGGCCAAAAAATGATGTTCAACAGAGACCCAAAAATCACAATCGGACGAAAAAAATATGATTAGAAATCCACGTGGGTTTAGAGAAAAATCTCACTCATTCGACCTAATCTAAAACAAACTGCACAAATGCACAGAAACCTCGATGTGGTCGCTTCAACTAATTCAAAACCACATGTCAGTGAAACCGAAGGGGAAATTAACCAAATCGCCTAAAAATCGCAGCTGCATGGGATCAAACAGATCCAACAAAAAAAACTCTATAGAACATAAAACACACGAATCGATTCAGCGTTCATCGCAAAAGTAGAGCACACAAAAATAACTCGGCACGTGATGAAACTGCAGATCGTTGGAACTAGAAAAACTAAAACGCCAAACAGATCGAGCCGGGGTCGGGAAAATACAAATCCTTGAGCTCTCGGTGAAGAAGAATGGGAGAGGCAAGGCGCAACAGTAGATCTGCAGAACCTGGCACCTTCTCCGCTCGTCGTCGCTGCCGATTTGGGGCTCCGTCGTCCGATCTGCCGCCGTCGCACCCCCTCCTCTGCTCTGCCGACGGCGACCCAGTCCCTCCAACGCACGCTCATCGTCGACCACCGCCAGGAAGCTATCGGACCGTCTCTTGCTCCTCTACCGGATCGCCCGCTCCCGGCCACCTCCTGCCTCCTCGGTGCCGGGCGAGGTGGGGGATGGCGGCATCCCTGCTGACGTGGCGGCTCGTGGGACCCACCGTATGACCAGGCGATTGACCGCGCTCCCCGGGATCCCGTGCGGCGACAGCCCGTATGCTCTCCTCCCCCGCTTGTGCGGGCGGGACACGTGCGGCAGACGGGACGGAACCGCGGGAGCCGAGATGCAATCGGACGGCTGGCCGGCGCGGGCCCTCAGCCGGCGGAGACTGGCCTTTGCGCGGATGGACGGTGGCGATGTGACGCGCGCGCCGGATGGGATGCCCATCCTTTTCCCCTGGTCGTACGCCGTGCTCCCGGAACATGTGGGGCCAGTGGGCGCGTGACGCGTGGCCGGCGCAGCTGCCGGAGGGCGCGGATCGTCCGTGCTTTCTCGCGGCGGGAGCGTGACACAAGACGACAGAAGTTCAAAGACCGCTCCGTTCTGTTGCCGTGCAGATTGCAACGTCAGGAACTACCTCGCCGTGGGTTTGAGGATGCGAGCTGAAAAAAAAATGAGTACAACGGAATTGCTAAAAAAAAATCTCGCAGTTTTTGTTTTGGCGAATCTCAGTCAATTTCTCTATCCGTTCTATTTCTTCGCACGCTGTATCCATCCGATCTTCTTTGCCGATTAGCTTTTAACTTTGCACTAGCACCTTTTCCCGGGGAATTAAGTATCGTGCAATCAACTGTCTAGCACTTGCATGCTTTTGCTCTTTTTTTTTGTCACCAATGAAATGTTTGGATTTACAATGTTGACTGTTTTTTTAATGAAAAATATGGTGGCATAAAGATAGCTAGTCCCTTGATACAATTCGATGAAATTCGAGTGAATACCATGCAATGCAAAATATTCACTTCTCGTAACAAATTGTTTGGCCGGAATTCGGTGGGGCCTAATCAGAATAATTATAGGATCCAAAACGACCATACGCCAGATGATGGTCTCGTTGCCCAGACACCATGGCAGTTCTCCCCCCTGAAGAGACCAATTCTTTACCATCGTATTTACTATCTGAATTCCAAATCTTTCAGGTAATTTTTTTTTGTTCACACAGTTGTGATAAGTCAGTAACTAGGTTGTAGCACGGCGCAGAACTCTGAAGCTAAGTGGTAACGGAAAGGTAGCACGGATCCAACTTTAAGTTTGAAGAAGGACCATGTCAATTTAGATGCTACAGTCCTCAGTCTCGGTTGAATCTTGACTGATTGTAGCATTGCAAGTTTACAAAACAACAGATCAGCGACAGAGCTGGAGCAAAAAATGAGGACCAGCTTCTGGCGGATAAACAGTTAATGCCAGTGCTAGATCTTGGAAGGAAACAAGAGATGGCGGAGTACTTGACGTTTCTCCCTTGATAGCAGTAACAGTCAGGCAGTCTGCAGTCTATTGCAGCGGCCATGAGAATGGGAAACCAGTCTCCTCTTTCATTTTCACCCCGTCTAGACGAATATCAGACGACGGAATGTCTTGAGAATTTATTTTCACCACATTTCTGGACGACAAATGTCAACTGATGGACAAAGCAGAAATAATATATAATACTGCATTCAATACAATAATCAGTTTTTTTGCGGGGACAGTAGAGTAATCAATTAGAGCAAGCTGAGCGAGCAAAGTACCAAAGAAATGCATCTGGCACGTTCTAAATTGCAGATCTTGCTGACATTGTATCAGTCAGTTTGAAGGAAAGACATGCAATCTCAATTCTCACATATGGAAAATATACATTGTTTTCATGATTTTACATATATAAATATATATTTAAAATATTTATGAAAATATATATTCGCCACGGGTCTGAGGGCGTGCCACCGTGCCGTCGGCACAGCTGGAAGGCGCACCGACGGAAGGGGCGGTGGCACGGGGCAGTTTCGCCGGACCGACGCGGTCCCGTCGCCGTTAGGATTCGTCCTCGTGATTAGCTGCTAGCTGGCTTGTGTGAGCTAGCTTGGAGCTACATCCTATTAGTAGGTGCTTGTTGCATGCACATTATCCTAGCTTATCTGTGAATTAGTTAACGCTAGCTAGTAGTTGAAGCATGAGAGGTCTAGGCGGTGGGACAGTAGTTGAAGGGCTGTTGCGCGGAGGAGTTCACGCGCCACCGCCGTGGTTGCGCGAGTTCGCCACTGTGCTATACTGTACTGCATTGTCTGATCGACATCACCTGATCGATGCATGAACCTAAGCTACCGTCTCGTCGATCGTTTAAGGTTTATCTTAGCTTCTGCGCGATCACTGACAGACTTGGGAGCCACAAGAAGCAAGAGGCTAAGCACGGTTGTCTCTCATCGGTCCCACGTAGCCGGGCTGCGGGATCGACGCGGTCCCGCGCGACTGGACCGCAGCACCGCTCTCAGTGTCACGTCACCACGACGGGACGGGACCGGCACGGTACAGTGACATGTCCCTTGAATGTATATTTCCGTCAATATTTTAAAAACATATATATATACAAAATTACGAAAAATAATATGTATTTTAAAATTTAATTCGAAACAATCATCACTTCCACTTTCTCTCGCTTCGGAACACCAGAAGCCAGCACTACTGCATTGCCTCATGGTAAACAAAACGAGGCCCGCTTTTGATGCTACTTGCAAGTTGGAACTACATTCCTTGGAAATCTACCATAGGATCCCCACACTTGTTATTGTGAAGTGGACATAGTCACTACCACTACAACCAAACAGTTTGTCAAAAGCTATTAAACTGGCATCAGTCATCCCCAACTCTACCACAATTCAACCTAACAGCAGTTTGGTACTCTTGCAAGCATTTAATATTATTACTATTGGCTTTGCAACTGTGTTCTACGTCAACAATCAGAAGCCGTACTGCAAGCCGCATTGGTGCAGCAGCTTTTGACTCATGAAGGCACTTTACACCCATCATCAAAATCTTCTAACTGGAACTAGCAATGTCCTCCGGGTTACCACCTAGTGTTCATGAGTTAGAAACATACAAGTATTTCCCTGCAGTTTTAGATAGGAATTTGCGTGGTAGAATAATTAGGCTAATTCTCCGTGGTAATGGAGTTGTTTCCACTGCCACGTCACTACTGATTGGATGAGGCTGCTAATTATCCTAGCCATTGCGACAATACGTCTGGACCCTCCAAACATTCCTGTTGCGGAAAACTCAGGAAAAATCGAAGCCAATAGATCAATGTGACATCACCGTTACACCTACCTGCTTCCAACATCGCGCAGATTGAAGCCAACATATATAACGTATCAACAAAAAGGGTAAATTTTGATGATTTGACATTTTATTCGTTGTCACTTTGATCTAATTGACACTTGTGAGGATGACATACACGACCATGTAAGTCAATGAAAGTGCCAGATTATCAAATCTCTGTGTCTTATGAATCAAATCGTCGTAAATAATACGAACCTATCTTATGAATCAAATCGTAAATAGTACGAGAATTTAAGAGAAACTTGCAGAGATTGGCCAATCAAGCCAAACGGACTTGCTTTTTAACCAAACAACCAACAGTGCAGGCAGGCATACAGATCCAAAAAAATAGCAGAGAAAGGTACCTAGATTGATCTCACAACGTCTCGAGATGCATCAGAAGTGTTCTAATTGACGAACTAACTAGAAGAATCCAGCACCACATCGACAGATCAAACTCACAAACTTCCGTGAGAGCCCCAAGAGCAACCCCGACATTACCCGGGCGCCTCAGGCGAGGTCGGTGTCGTCGAAGTCGGCGCCGTCGAAGGAGTTGTAGAAGCCGTCGAAAGGGAGGGGGCCGCGGGTCTCGTTGGCGCGGGCCGTGCGGTGGCCGGGGAAGGCCTCCGCGTCCTCCTCGTCGTCGAGGAAGACGGCGCCGGCGCCGGCGCCGCTGCTGCGGGGGGAGTTGTCGATGTCCATCAGCGCCGTGATGGCGTCGTCGTCCATGCCTTCGTCTTCGGCGGCGGCGGGGGCGGAGGGGCGGCTAGGGTTTTTGCGGGACCACTGCGGGGAAGGAGGAGGAGGGGGATGGCGAGGGCGGAGAGGAGGGCCCGGTGGTGGGGCGCGCCCGCTGCGGTGCCTTGGATGGGGGCGACGCGTCCTCCTCGACTCCATGAAGGCCAGGTGCGGGGCCTAGTATCAAGTTGTGCCCCCGAGTTCTGGAGATTTGTGCGTCGGCTCCTTCGTGTGCCACGGGATTTTTATTTTCTTTTTTCTTTTATATAGAGACGGTGTCCATGAGCCCCTTTGCCTTCCGATCTCTGGGCCTGTTTGGGCTGGCCGCGCCGCTAAGCCCTCTCTCCTCTGCACGTTGCGAGTTGCGATTTGTGAATTCTTTCTTTATACGGATTTGCTCGAGATTTTTAAAGTTTAAAAGTCATCTCATCGTTTTCCAAATTTTACTTGGAATGAACTGTTTTTCTTTGAATATGTCAAAAAAATCTCCCAAAAATTTGCCAAATATAAATACAATATAATTTTAACATAATTACACTGTAATTTACATATAGGTATAATATAAGTAATTTTTCAAAAATGCTTCACGGTAGGTTGTGGGATCGAATCCCTTCACCTTGGGCTGTGATTTTTTATTTTCCTGATTATATGAATCTAGAAACAAATCTAACAATCTGATAATGTAATTACATAAATTATACTATATTTATATTTTAAAAAATTGAAATAAAATTTATATAAATATATAGATAGTCCTGGAACGAATACTATCTCTTTTTACACGCAACATATAGAGAAATTTTTTTCTATAGGAATAAAAAAAACTTTAATGTTCCATCTGTTTGGGAAATTAGTTCCTATAGCTTGGACCTAATATCCTTCATTTTCAGAAACACACAATCATGATTATGTTTAGAAATAGACTTGTCGAATTGATATCAACACACTCGACGTATAGACCCACCAAAAGGTCTTAGTGCACAAAACAAGAGAACTGCTTTCTGCAGTACCTCTCTTCCATTGAAAGCACAAGTGGACCCTTGTTCGCCAAAATCTCCTCATCACTGACAACTCCCACAAGTTAATCTCCCAACAACTTGGGCTGCCGCAATGCATTTTGCACGGCCATAGTGCATGAGGTCAAAGCATCCATGTGCCCACGGGTATTTTCCATTCCTCCTTCAGAAGTTGTCCAAGATATGGCCAAAACTATGGAGCAAAAGGAGCACCAATTCCTTCGAAGTAGCCTGTCGATAACCAAAGAATGGCGACAGTGACCATAACTCCAATCCAATACAACTGGGAATAATATCCACTATTCGAGAGACCTCGGTTGCTCTAAAATGCTAGCAAACCCATCATCATTTGACGAGCAGGTGTATTAACTTGGAATTATTTCTGAAAATAAAGAGTAAACAACCAAAATGAGATCCCAGACCTAACAGAATCATGACACGAAAGGATAACCATATACATATAGATGGAAAAATGTCATTGTCCAACCAATGGAGATTCATCCTAATTTCATTACCACTTTAAACAGAAACAATTGACTGGATAGAAGGAAATAGTGCCTTTTTCGATAGTTTATTACGAAAGGTTTGACAGAGATTAGACGCATAAGCAGAAGATATAGTTACATTTACTAAATGTGATTAGCTACCAAGTCATGATGAACAAATGCTAACCACCAGATATATTCCATAAAGCTACAGCGCCAGAAAAAAATGTTAGGAATATACAACCGATTTTATAACGACAACCAATGGAGCCAAATAATGCACGCTGATTACATGAGCTGTGTTGTTCTACCTTTCCTCTTCAGGTCATCTCAGAACAACTTCGACATAGAAAGCACAACCAAATGTTCTTCTATATCCAACCAGCCATGAGAAATCAAACAAACTAACTATTGGAACATCTATTTTAAAGCGAAGTAAAGGAAATCTAGTGACTATGATCCACCATTCCAAAGTGGCAATACTAGCTGCGTCTTGACAAATAAATACGCCTTTCATTCTTTGTGCTATAGCCCATAGCATAGCATAGTTTAGACAAATAATTAGAAAAAAAATTGCTGAAGAGCGAGCTCTTCTAACGGAGAATCGATAGACCCCTTTTTGTGAGTTTAGGCCAAAGAACAAATGTGCTAGATATGAGTCAATGCGGTAGTAAATGAGACAAGAGTGGTTATATAGGTTTCAATCACACGGAGGCATAATACCCTACTCTATGATGCTCTTAGCTTGCTTTTGATTGGGAGTCTAAGTTACAAGTCATGCTTTTCCTACTAGGTTTTTTAGTTGAGAAACCACTTTATGGCTTTGGCTCTCTCCTTATAGCCAATAAATAAATACTACATTGGCTGGACACTAGAAAGTGAACCCCAACACACAAGAGTTACATAAGGAGTCTTGTCACTTACTGATGAGTGGGCTCGGATGTCAGACCCCAGTGGGCCTCTCTTAGGACTAACTTGGAAAGATGTTGTGTCATTCTACCACGAGTCTTGCATAGACGTAGAAAGATTAAGGTGAAAGCCTAAAGTCCTGTTGCTGAAAGTAGGGCTCGCTTGTCGACCTCAAGTGGTAAGACATGCGAAAAGGTGATGGATCTTGTCAGGTAGCACAGCAGTCAACCGCGCCACCTAACAGCCCACGCCCGTTTCTCGTAGGGGTGATGATGGCGTGTGTGATGCTGCGCAAGCGCTGCCCCGTCGTCTCGGTTGCACGCCATGTAGATTTGTGTCCTATCATGTTTAATGAAAGGTTGATGAGTGATCGAGTACGGCAACACGTTATGTCTCATCATAATAAATACACTGTTGATGTCCCTGAGCCGCTCGGGGACACCGAGCTCGAGGGCAGGGAAAGAATGTCCTGAGCTCAAAATTCGATATGCGGTCCTGGGAAACATCTCGAGCTTAGCCACAGCTGGGGGTAATCCTTATTCTATTTTTCTCCGGATACGCAATAGGCGTTGCTTGGGGCCGATTGATGCTTGTGTGGACCGTCCAACCTGGTGACGTGGCACCAGGCGCTTCGGGCAGTTAGTGGTAGAGACCCTAGTCCCCGCTTTACCGCCAAAAATAGTCATTAACCATGCATCAACTAGGCTCTCCTTTCCACACAATTTACAAACATGAAAACAATGCTGTAACCTAATTAATCTTCCAAAATCCTTAGGCCCACCTTCTAAATACAAAGAATTAGAAAACAAAAGTAGCAAATAAAAATTATGTGCTAAATTTAATATAAAAAAACTGATTCTCAGTTGTTTTCTTACAAATCCAACTAAATCATCATTTGAACTGTAAGTACATTACTAAACAAATGTCGATATGTCATTTGAACTTCAATTTCTGAACATTCTAGGCTAACAACTTCTGCATGCAGTGAACTAGAAACAGAACAATACGATTACTGTCAGTAATATTACAAAACTATGTCTAGGTAATACAAACAAAACTAAATACTTCATGCGCCAGACAGAACTAAGAACTTCTAATACTGAACCTATAGGTGCTAGCTGATATTTTAACTGAAGACAAAACTAAAAAGTTCTAATGAAAAGCAAACAAAATTATGTACTCTTCATTGCTAACAAAAATAAGTACTAAGTACTCATAGCAGCGAATAATGTTCAGAGAAATTCACTAAAAACAAAACTAATAAAACTAATTTAAATATTACTAACAAAACTAATTCTACTTCATTGCTGACAAAAATAAGTACTAAGTACTCATAGTACCAAATAATGCTCAGAGAAATTGACTAAAACCAAAACTAACAAAATGAATTCAAATATTTCTAACAAAACTAATTATACTAGATGAAGTTTCAGCAGAAGTACAAAACTTTAAAAAAAACTATCATATTTGTTGAACAAAGGGTAAAAGGACTTGATATGATGACTCCTTGATATATTTCTTTCATATGGTTCTACACAAGATTTGGAAGCAGCTTATGCATGCACATTAGTAAATTTCAGTCAGTGCAGGTCACCTTGATGCCAGGGCTTCTCCTTGAGGTGCTTTTTTAATCTTTTTCTGTATATACCATTGCTATGTTCTTATTGAAATAAAATGTAGCTCTCCTGCGTTTTCAAGAAAAAAAACCATGTAAGTATCATAGCTTATACGAGCAAAGTGGACTCTCACATAAAGTTAAGTTGGGTAAGAGAGAAATATCATGACTAAACTCATGACATTGAGGAGTGTTGTGTAAATACAAAATTGTACAGCAACAGCGAAGTGGCCTCTAGGCAGAAAAAAACAATCCTTAGAAGCAAGACAAAGCTACCATACAAGAAAATAGCAACATCAGCTGCCTTGCCATGAAAAAATTAGCAAGTTTTCACCTACAAACCTCAAAGGTCATCGTACCACTCACAATTAATTTAGAGCCACATCCGGCTACGTTATGAGCGCCTGCTTGTCTTTATCTCCAAACACAGAAACAGATACAGAGCCAAATCTGGTTCTCACTCGGTGCTCCTGAAAAACACAGGACACAATAACATCTTTATCCCATTGAGATTTGGCAATCCCATTGAAACAAAAAGGATGATGGATAATCAATCAGAACCAACAATTGATCATGAGGTATTGCTTCCCCTCGGTGAAACCTCCATCGACATTGCTTAACAGATAGAACCAACATAAGAGATTCTTGTTATCGTTGCTTCATAACTACTAATTGTAAGTTGTAGCGTAGGGGCTTTCATACTTAATTTACATTAACAGCAAAAAAAATGATACTAATTTTTTTGTGTGTGTTATTCTTCCTGCTCCTACGCTTGAGCAACATTGCAACCATAACAGAACTAGGAGCTGCATGAACTAGCTCTTAACCAAAATTATAGGCATCTAATGTTCCTAATTTGTGCAATGTCCCTGAGAATACAGCCCAAACCAGTAACCAAAGGAAGTCCATGACATCCCAAATTTAAGCATTGCTCTTCTAATCAAGAACTGAAAGAAACAAAATCAGGGAGCACAGATATCCTCCCTACCTAACCACCCCCATGAAACCAAACAAAAAACCCCACCAAAACAAGCTTCCTAGACGAGCACGAACACTCCCCACAAAGGATGTGACGAACCCAACCGGGGGGGGGGGGGGGGAGGAATCAACCCCGGACCTTGCCGCCGAAGAAGAATCCGCTCCACGTCGACCAACACCGACCAGCTTGAGTTCCCCACGGCGCTCTCCGGCTCATATGCCTTCTAGAAGATTCTCCTCCGCCACCAATCCTCGCCGACGACCGCCGATATTACCTCGTCGACCGCCGTGTGAAGAACCTTCCTTACCTCGTCTGCAGAACACAGAGCATATCCTTTGCGACGGGCTCTGCATCTGCCGGAGGAGAAGCCAAGGTCGGGGCTCCGTCCGCCCGGAGGAGACGGCGAGGGCTTCACGGCCGCGCCGCCGACGACGATCCAAATCGCCGCATTTCCGCTGCGTAAATGGGGGAGAAAATGCGCGCGTGCGTGGATGGAGAGGTGGACACGCAGCCTGCTGGTGTCTCTCTGTGGGCTCGGATTTACAAGATAAACGGGTATAAGCCCGGTAGCCTGGTAGGCCACAAATCGGATCATGGAACAGATCGGATGGCCACAAATTCGGCTGATAAAATAAAAAATTTTGCAGGCAGATATATATAGCAAATCCCTAAAAAAAGCACCTGTTGGACCTAACATTATTATGCCTCATTTCCTTGTGACAGAACAGTGCCATCCAATCACCCATCCAGTGGGCCACGTTTTTGGCAAGCTGAGAGTCCAGGACTGGTCAGCTGGTCATGGACATTTCTAAACTTCCGATGCGTAAGGCTTTAGGCCCACACCTGATGTAAAACTAGGCCCATAGAGACACACGGACTAAGCCCACCCACACCGCTTCGTATCTGCGCCGCCGAACAGTGCCGTCGTGCAGCTCGGGCTCTGGAAAAAGAGAGAGAAGCGCATCCGTTTCCTGACTGTCCTCCCAAAAAGTGGCCGCGGAAAATTTCAAACACCCCACCCCATCAGCGGCGGCGGTCGCGGAACCACCTCGCGGCGTGCGGTGCGCAAGCCCAAACCCCGCCGCCGTCTCCCCTCACCGTCCGCCCCACACCACCACTACTCAGGGACCCCCGCCTACTAGGCATGGAAGAGAGCGCCGCAGCAGCGGCTCTGGGGCTGAGCGCGCCGCTCTTCGTCAACTCGGTCCTCAACGCGGTCGACGACGTCCGCTACGGGGCCTTCGAGTATTGCCTCCAGTTAGGCTCAGGAACCCTCCCCTCCTTACCCATCACATCCGTTTCCCTAGTTCTCCCCGCTTTATCGCTCCCCTTCTCTGCTCGGTTGTTGGTTAACTTGCCCTCTTGCTGTTCTTCTCCAGGGAAGGCGCCCCCGAGGCCGTCGGCGCCGCCACCGCGACCCAGAAGGCCAAGGAGCTGGAGCGGGTAAGTTCCCCCAACCACTGGATTTCATGAAGCGTGCCACCCCCTTAGATTTTTGTTTGGAGAATCCGGTGCTGGAACGCGATTTCCCATTCCACGATTCGATAGAAGATGCCTTGGCATGCGTGGTTGTGTTTTTAGACGAATCCCATCTTTGTGCATCGGGTTCTTAACAATGCTTGCTCGTAGGGTAGCTTCACCTGCCTTAGCGCTCGTGATGTTCACCAATTTATCAGCCTTAGCACTCTCAGACTCAGCGTTCACAAATTTATCAGGGTCAGCCAGCGGTTGTGACTAGTAGACATTGATCAATTTTGGTTCATTTCAAGCTTATGTTGCAATGGAGAAAGCTAAACTGAATGTAGCATGGGCAGCTAGGTTTGCCTATTGGATCCTATATCAAAGGAATTTATGCGGCTATCAGGATGTGCCTTACTGCCTTTTCAGCTGAAGGACTATGATTACTTGTTTTGTAGTCCCTTTTGTACAGGATGTGATGTGCCGTCCTTCCTTTGCCAATTCATATGACTTTTTCAAGCCGCATAGTGTGTAGTATCAGACTATCAGTACCACTTTGCAATGGCCAGTGGAACAAATTTGTTGGTATTTGCATATATGCTTGATAAACAAAATTGTGTGGAAACTTTCTACGCATAAATTTAAAACCCAAATGGATTACTAGGTGAACCTTGTAAGTTTGTTTGGCTTTCTTGTAAAGCCGTTTCAATCAATGATCTATCTTCTAAAAAGAAATTAAAACACAAATTGATTACTAAGTGTAAATATTGAAACAACTAGAAAAATACCAAAGCAAAACATGTTTCCAGATAACAATTCTTTCGATTGTTAGCTTCTCTGTTTTCATATTTTTCCTATAGAATGGGGATTGTTCATTTGGTTGCAGAACTATGGAAATAAAAAATGATATCATTTATTGTGGTCGAAAGCAACTATGGACCTATGAGTTATCCTATATCATGTTTAATAACAATTGCTTTGTTTTATCATGATGTCAGTAATGTTGTTAGTGTATTTTATTCTGGAAATATTGCACATCGTTCATATGTTTGTCAATTGGTACATTGGCATATTTTTTCCCCAATAGACCAGGCCAGCTTTAACGTTCTGAAAAGTATAGTTGTTCTTATGAATTTTCTTTTCAGGGTGTAATCGGCATTCACAAGTTGGTGAAGGATGTATTGGATAAGAGAATGAGCAATTGGGAGAAATACTGCCTTCGTCATTGTTTTGCAATACCTGAAGGATTTCTGATGCGTGAAGATGTATGTTCCTCATCTTGAAGTGATTGCTTTTTATCGTGAGGTTGAAGTGATTGATTTAGTGAAGTCAAGATATTTAATTAGACTACATCATGTTTCTTTTGGAATTCATATTGTGTCAAAATTGTACAATCTTCATCTTCTTATGGTCTTACGTCTAGATGAAGCAGAATGTATAATTCTTTTCCCTGAAGCCTTGCTTTACTTTTATGTTTACTTCACTGTGCTATTTCAAAAAATGGAGTGTCATGAAGATGGCTAAACGTCTGAGCTGTTTTCTTAATCAGGATAGTCCTTCTGCAAAAGAATCACTTAATGATGGGAATTCTGATTCGGATCTCAATTCTGAACTTGTTTCTCTAAGGAAAAAACTTGAAGATGTAAGCAGCTTACTTGAATGAACTAGCTTGTCTATATCTGCATTCATATGACAAACACATGCTGTTTCATCAGGCTAACAATGAATCTGAAGAACTTCAAAGAGAGATTTCTTCCTTAGAAAGACAAGCTGAGTGCCAGAGAAATTTGGATTCCTCTATGACTGAACTATTGAAGGTGTTTGAAAGCAAGTCCTTTCAGGACAATTTTCAAGGTATGACATTAGATTCAGTAGCTGTGTACAACATGAGGAAGAGAAATCCACATCATTTGATTATGATTAAACATCAATCATGTTCATCATTTGTGTTCAGTATGTGCGGATTAAGTTGCACGCTGCTTTTGTTTTTCACAAATAGTGATTTGACATGCTTAAGCTGCAGTTTCACTTTGATATTGACGACATAACAGACTTTTATTTTATTTGGGCTAATGCCTTTCCATGAAATAAGGCAACTACAATTTTGTTTTTTCGCAGTGATCAGAACTCCACCCTGTTCACTTCTTTTGGTTGGGTAATTACCACTTCAAACTGTTGACATAATTTGAGTAATTGTGTTGATGCTGATGTTATATCCTTCCTTATCACCTTGTTTGACAATTGACATGCTACATGGCAGATTGTTAGCAATTGTAACATATGGTGCATATCAGTTATGGGCTATTTCACACAGTTAAAAAACTCTTGTGCTTCAGCCACTGGCATCAACAATTTTGAGTTTTAGCTAGCAAGATATTCTTGCGCTCTGCCCAAATTCTGTGACTTTTCTTATTCTGGTTTTGATAGTTTGTTTATGTCACGTACAAATACAGTTCAATGTTGTTTATAGGACCTTGATACTAATTACAAAGTAGTAATTTTTTTATAAGTATGAATTTTGCACTGCCTAGTTAACTCTGGTTCAGAACATGCCTGCCTAACTGAGCTGTACCTTCAGATCTTGTGAATGCAATACCACTATTTCAGCAGAAACTGAAGGGTGTGAAAAGGAAGATTGCTGGGAGCATTGATGATCAAAATGATTGGAACGTCAATGGACTGGGACACCACAAGCGCTTAGCATCGGGTAAGCGCCTTCCATTTCCCCCTCTGTCCCACCAAATTTTCTGTGCGTGCCTTTGCCCGTTTGCCATAATCTATCCTCATTACCTTAGCACCTTGCCTTGCAGGTTTCACTGCCAGCACAGAAGACATTCAAGATGTTGTGAATGTCTTAAAGATGTAGCTCCCACTGTTGTGCAACCTGTGCGATAAGAGGACGCCTGCTATCCTTCGCAGCACGGTATAAGCTGGTTATAGATGTTTGGACTCTTGCTACCTGAGCACCGCCAATGCAAATCTGCAATGTAATCCTGAACTGCGATTCCTTCAGAACAACTGTACGTATTGTATATCCTGGACTTTCCAAATTGGTTTATGCGCAGTTATTTGCCCGGATACAACCACTACCATATTGTTCATGTACGGGATCTGACTGTATATATATATATATATATTAAAAATTACAGAATTTTAGTTTTTTTTAAAAGTTATAGATTTCAATGATCTTTAACTTTATATTTTATCACTTTTTCATTTAAAATTATTTGGTATCAAATAAGCATTACTAGTTTTTTAGCAATTAAAAAAAGTGGAAAGAGTCTAAATACAAATAAATAATTTATATTTAGGCCTTTCCCATACGATTTTTAAAAACCACAGGGCATTAGGAGCATATTTTTGTATTTTTCATAAAAATATTTTTTTTATTTTATTAAAAAATAAATATATAAATAAACAATTTCTTTGATTGGGACTTAATTTTGACAAGGTAGACAAATAAAACTTAAACAATATATTGCCAAAGACCCAAACACAACTGAGACGAATGCAACGAGAAAAGAGACTGCATTAATATGGGACTAGCTATATAACATATAACAGTTTTTTAGAAAAAAACTATCAAATATAACTATAATATAATTATAGTATAATTTTATTATAATTTATATGTAATTCTAGTATAGATTGTATGCAATTGTTTGTAAGCATACAGAGACACAGTTAGCTTAGTGGGGAAGGGTGCCTCGCAGCTCCAGGGTCGGCATCCCATGGCCTAAAAAAGGAAAGATGCCATGGGAAAAAAAATCTGTCGACAACTGTTTAGGGATTCGGTAGAAATAAACTAAGTATTACTCTACTATACAACTCATGCAGTCATGTGAAGCTCGTTTTTTTCAAGAAGAGAGCTAAGCCACTGTTGGTGATAACTTCCATGTTAAAAGCGCCACATGTGACAAGCTCCCACGAAGTTGACGGGGAAACGTCAAACGTGAGCTCCACCAAATTAGTGAAAAGCCCTTTCTTCTTCACCGTCGCAGCTAGAGGTCAGCTCCTGGCCTCCGCTGTACCAAAAAGGCCAACGACGAGTCCTTTTCCGCAGCCAGGCCTGCGTGGATAAGCCGAAGAGCCTCCCCCTCTCCCCATCACCTGCTGTCCTATCGTCGCAGATTCACAGGACCCAACCTTTCATCCTGTTTCTCTCGCAAGTTGAATCTCCAGAGTTGTGGATAGAGAAAGAGAAAGAGAGTAATTAGAGAGGTGATGCACCTTTGGCACACGACTACACGAACAATCAATCACTGATTGAGAAAACAGACAGCTACTAATTGGCTAGCTTACGGCGATCGCAATTGCCGGTGGACCATGCAGGCAGTGTGCTGTTGCGGTGGACAAAGGCAAACGCAGAGGGTGTCAGCACGTTCGTACGTGCGTTGCGTGTGCACGCAAGTCAGCACGTGAAACGTCGATCCAGCGCATCCACATGCGAGCGTGTCAGCGCTCAGGCAACACGGACGACCCCGGACGGATGCAGCCCCCCCCCCCCCCCCAACACGCACACACATCTGCTCTGCTGGGAATCTGAGCTGCTTTGTCTGAAGCAGTACACGCTGCATCTGCGCGGTAGATATTACAACTGTTCCAGGCCATAGCAAGAGTTATTGCTGCTGGCCTGCTGCTGTTGGTGGTAAAATGTATCATGGTTTACGTACAGCGAGCTATACTCCTCCATATACTATGGTGTATTGGTGTTTGATGCGGCATCTAGCCAACAATGAGGACGCGGCAGATGATGTGAATGGCGGACGTCCATGCGTGCATCCATAAATCGCCCCCCCCCCCCCCCCCCCACGTTCTGCGTCGCCGTTATTGAGGGGATCCATGCTTTTCGAGGTCAAAAGCGGGCGCCTTTTGCGCTCGTAAACGCGTGGCTTTTGTAGCGTTGGTGGACTGGTGGGGCGCGCCGCGCGCGCGCGATGAACGCTGCCCTGTGCAACGGCGACGCGCGCAGTTGTCTTGTAAAAACATGATGCGGTTTTTATATTATAATGAAAATTAGTAAAGTAATAAAAAATTTGGTTTGATTAAAGGTAGTTATCGGCGTGGCATGAGTGTTTATGACTGATGTGATTTAGATTGTGATATCTCTATCTAAAAAACGGTTGTTTGTCTATATGTGTAGATGATAGAAATAGAAAATCAACTTTAACCAACTGCTTAGGATAAGCAAAGATCGACACAATCAGTATGTCATATAAATTAGAATTGATAGAGATTAATTTTAGTCAACGATAGATTGAGACAAAACTCCAAGAGGAATTATGGCCTATTATCGCCATTATCACCAATATTGCTACTTTAGGCTGGTAGTTCAACTCTCACAGCGTAGATTTACTGACGTCACTATTCTAGTGATTGATCCAATTGCTTTGACTTTATTTTCATCGATGTGTTATTAGCAACCAACACCACTACGTATTCGTACTGAGTTGTCTATAAGCTAACAAGTTCGGTGTGACATCTCGTTTTCTATGATCATTGGCTCTTCGACGTCACCTTACTCAACGATTATCTTGATCGCGTCACTATCTTTGTCTTTTGCGCATCGTCGTGTAACTTGATCATAGCACCATTCCATACGCCTGCTCCACGTACGTCATGTCCTGAGCGGACCGTGGCTTAGCTACCTCGTCAACGGCAACCGGACTATGGTAACATTGATCACGACTAAGACTACATCATGCCTTACGGGGTTATGGGGTTACGGGGTTACCTTGACAATGACACTAGATCTATCATTATGAAGTTTCTTATTGATTTCTTCTCTAAGTCTAAATGCCAGTGCTGCCCATGAGGGATATTACAGTATATATATGGTAGTTATAGAAATATTATGATATAAATGCTTTGTTTATATTCCTTTTATCTCTATTTTTTACTTTTATCCGTCTAATCTCTATATATATTGATCCCTTAAGTTCAGTAATATCTTTCTCCCTATACTATTCAATTCCAAGCGTAGTAGCATGTGCAAGACTACCAGATTGAAAAATCAATAAAAATAACCGGTCGTAACGTGTGCGTGCGTGCCCTAGTCTATCAGTTTGATTTTTATTTTGTCTCTAAGGTGTGTTTAGGCCCGTTCAAAAGAGCGGTATGGCTGAGCTGATCTATGCATGTAAAATAAGATAATAACATAAGATATTAATATATGATTAATCAAATATTATTTACTATGAACTTAAAAATAGATTTATTTGGTTTTTTAAAGAATTTTTATATATAAAAATTTTATATAAAATATACCGTTTATTAATTTGAGAACTGTGATTATAGAAAACAAAGAAGTAGCCGAGTAGCTCAAAATAACCGAGCCTTAGCTACAGGATACACATAAAAAGTGTCTTGGTTTAAATTTTTTAAGGAGTAAAATGCACGGCTAGTTCCTAAACTTATTTGTACGTATCATTAGGTCACATACTCTCAAAGTATAGGTTAATGACCTAGAATATGTTAAAGCTTGTTATTCTAGTGTCAAATTATCCTGACTCATTTGGGATCCTACATAGCATTGAAGTTTGCAAGCTAGCCTAGGGCTGGCATCGACAAGTGCTAGCATGATACTAAAGTTGGTTGCTATCGTGGTGGCACTTGGGAGCTCCCCGTCAACATTGGCGTCACGTGAGATTGATGGCTGAATGCCATGGAGGCACAGAATGACGGTCTAACGATAGAAGTAGAGGATACCAATAAGAAGAGAACGATGAGGCAAACCTTCTTGTGGCATGTGCGATAATGTATGGCTATAGGAAATGGCCGACATAAGCTCCAAGTGGTAGATAGCTTTGGTTCCCAACAACGATGGCGTTCGGGTGGCTTCTGAGGGTGATGAAGTGGTGGCTAAGGTTCCTCACGCTCTTGCAAAACTGATGAAGGGGTCAAAGAGGTTCGGTAATAGCCTAGACGATGACAACGACAGTTAGAGGTAGCACACCTCGAGATCACGAAGACAGTGGGATTTTGATGGGCTTCGACTTTGGGGAATAGGCAGCCAAGATTCTTCTGTTTTTATAGTCCCATATATGGCTGCTTTCCATCCCGGAGATGCACCTAGCAACGACAAGTAGCAGCTAGAGCACAACGACGGTGACAAGCTCAAGGATCTATAGAAAGAGATTGAGACTCGGGGTAGCAATTCATAGCACAAGGATAGATATATTAATACAAATATAGTAGGGAATGGTTCGGGTTTATCTTGAGCTCACCTGGATTGAAACGACCAGATTCCCTTACATTTCCACATGATCTTTGGGGATTTCTTAGGGGAAAATAGGATAAGAGGATGTGGATGAAGATAGTCTACTCGATTTGAAGCTATCCCCAACAAATCAACCGAATTGTGTTGAGTTGGAGGCATCGAACGTCGCTAGTCTTCCGAGCAAGAGAAGGAAGATGAAGAATGCATTTGGATCCAGAGCAAGGCCAATCCTAGCCTTGCCTATCAAGGTTAAGTGTTTGATAGAAGTTAAAAGTTATAGCTTTTGATGGCAATCAAACCCATAACCACCTAGAAAATTTTTGCTTAAGGAGGAGAACCAAATCAGCTTTCCTACGATAACCAAATACACCATGCTTGTAAAAACTTCGTTAATCATCTATTAGTCTCGATCAAAGCATCATAAACCAAATAATGCCCCTTTCCTAGTTAAGCTATAGCCTAAATTAGCTAGCTTAAACTATCCTAGTTTGGCAAGATCGAAGAAGGATCCAAACACACCCAAAGATGACAACGTTTGCCTCGTCCTCATGTTGGACCCGTAGGCCAGGACCAAGTCATGAGGATCCACCATGGAATTCCATGTTAGCACGTGGATCAAGCAACAACCTTAACGGTGGCTGGTTGATTTTCCATAGCAAACTATTGATTGGGTCAAGATCTTGCTAGTTCTGCCCATGATCGAACACGGACTTGCTTGGCATCTAGATGCCACTGCTCCTTCCTTTCTTTCTCATCTTCCTAGGCTACAAGTAGGATGATAGACTCACCCAATGCACTTTGCAAGCCATGAAGACATGTGTGAGTGGTCTTGTCCTGTCGAGATACCTGTGTCGACCCCGCTACAAGGTAGTAGGAACCTCACGAAGGCATGACTTAGGATAAGGTAGTGCCACGGCTCCGCCATGGTGAATCGGAGCCAATACTCACACTATGAATGGCTTAACAGGAGGTGATATTTTGGCTAACATTTATGAGGATTAGGGTTGGCAACATGGCGTGGTAAATCGGGTTGGATAGGAACATCCTGTCCCCGTCCTTGGAGTAAAGAGTGGTGAGAAATTAGTCCTCGCCCCTAGCCCTCTGTCGGCGAAGACAATGAAAAGTGGAGAACTAAGAAGATGAGGCAATCTAGCGCAATCTGCCATGTCGAAGGAGCACCAACCATCTTCGAGTTAGGATGGAGGGATAGGAGATCGAAGCAAGCCACTGGTGAGTCACTCTAGAAGGAGATTGAGGTCGACTACTAAATCGAAGGACTGTCGCCGCCACGTTGAGATGGAGAGGAGATCAAGTGCCTGCCACTACCACATCAGGATGGAAGGAGAAAAGGTTGAGGTTGTTGTCATGTTGAGGTTGAGGCTGAGGGAAAGACTGGCGATGGTGAGTGCGTGCACAACAACATGATGAGGGGGATACGATGCTCGTGAGCGAGACGAGGAAGAAGTGGCAGTGTGATTTGAGAATTGGGGATGGAAATTTGAGAATATTTCGTTAGGGTTTCTGTTAGGTTTTTTAGTGAAATGGGCTGATGGGTTTTATTATTTTGTTAGGCCTTCTTCCATCTTCAATGTATTTAGTAGTTTTTAGGCTCGAGGACTTTAGACCTACCTATATCGCTCCTCTGACCTCACCTGGATCAAAGGGGTAGGCGGAAAAATAGCCTCAGCCCTAGCCTTGTAGGAGCGGGTCTCGGTAAGGACCGCGCCCAAAGGGAAATTGCCATTTTCTAGCCCGGATGTAACCTGTCAGTTATCAAAGATTTAAATGTATGCTGAAACATTGGACAAACGCAACAGCAACTACACGAGCACGGGAACAAGAGTTCGTACTCTGCTGGTGTCTGGTGTTGAACAAATGGCTCATTCAATGGTGTGCCGTTGAACAGCCTCCTTAAATGTTTGTCCAGAATGACAAATGCCAAACCTAAATGCTGCTGCACTAGTAGACATTTTTTGGTCACCTGCCTACGCGAAGCGCCACCCCTACAAACTGCAAGAGTAATCGTTCGATGGCAAGAAAAATTTAGTGCGATTCTTGTATGCGAGAACTTGACAAAATCCCATATCATAATCAATACTCTCTGCTCCAATCTCTATACTTGTTTTTTTATGGGACTAAAGTTGATACAACCTCCATTCCAAAATACAAGATTTATATAATTTAAATTTTATATCAGAATATAAATATTTATATACTGATTGTTATAATTTTAATTATTTGAATAATTTTAAAGTCAATGAGATACTTAGAAAAAGAATATAAACAATTTAAAGTTTAAAAATTGAAAATATTTTGACGCATTCTTAGTATTTATTAAACAAGCTAAGAATATTTATATTTTAAAACACAGTGAATACTACTTAGAGCATGTAAATCAAATGCATTATCTATCATGGAAAAAAGAAAGATAGTAGGCCAAAACAATGTTCTATGTACATGCCTTGAACTGGTACCCCAAGAACATTAAAATCATTTACCTGATCTATGCTAGGACATGGCTACCCGAGCATCGTTTGAGAGAATCGGACGCTTTCATCGTTTGAGCTTGGTGGGCAATTTGGGCCAATCCCCAGCCGCAAGTTCCGTTGTGATTTATGACCGGAGTCGGCGCCCACCAACCGCACCGGTGCGAACTGACCAGCCCGCGCGGCGGCAGCGAAAGCCCCTCCGTTTTTTGATATTTTCTTCCATTTCGCATCTCCCGACGCACCGCACCACCACCACGGGTCAAAACCCCGGCCTCTCCTCCATCCACTGTCACCTCTCTCCCCTTAACCTCTGCCTGGCTGTCTGCCTCGCTTGTCGCCTGTCGCACTCATCAGCGCACAGGTCAAACCAAAAGCCGCAGCATCGCCGTTCACCACCGGCGCTCTCCAATGGCGGCTCCTCCCCCTCCTCGTCAAAACCGCCCCCTCCTCGTCTCCCCCCTCTCGTAGCGGGTGGGCGTGTGCGTGACTGCGTGTCGCGAGTAGCTCCGGAGGGAGGGAGGGACGAATCTGTGGGGGCGCGGGGTGCGTGCTGCGACCGGGAGCAATGGAGGGGATGTGGAGGAAGGCCAAGAAGGCGCTGGGCGCCGGCCTCTGCGTGCACCTTCCCGCCGTCGCCGGCGACTGGGAGGACGGCGCTAGGGAGCGCCGCTCGTCGGATGCGCTCTCCCAGGACGTGTCTTCGGCTGCGGCTGCGCATGTCTCGGAGCCGAACACGCCGGCGGCGGCGCTGGCGGGAGCCGGCCCGATTCGGAGGTCCAAGTCCGGGACCAAGTCCACCAAGGTGAGGCTCTTTTCCTTTCCTCCCTCTTCTCCGAGCAACCTGCTTCCGTCATTGTGAGTTTAACTGTGCTTGGATGGCGTCCGTGGTAGCCTGGGTTCGGGGAGGCTAGATGTGAAATGCGGCGGAGATTGGGTTTTCTTCCGGGGTTCTTGGTCGGGGTTAGGCTCGGATTTGGAGCAATGTGGCTTCACCAGTGAACGATTTAGATTCAGACGTGTTGCTCCTAGCCGGCAGTTTTTGGTTGCAGTGATGGGCGTTTCCTTGTTTTTTTCTTGACTGTGTCTAGCAATTTTTTTTTGTATGCATCTGTTTTTTTAATACTGAGTTTTGTCTTGAACCTCGTCTCTTCTAGTTTGGATTTATCATTTCCTTTGTTACTTTGTCTGCAATAGAAATAATCCTATGCTGTTTCTGAGGAAACATGGGTCTTCCCCCTTTTATAAGAAAAAAACCATTTTGTGTGCAGATTTTGATGGTTCTGCAAACTATTTCTTCTCTAAACTATCCAAAGGAATATCCAAAAAAGAAAAGAGATGCATCCGTCATTGGCTACATCTTTTCCATTGTTCGTGTCCTGTTACAGCATACTATCATATCATTTTGTGCGTCACCATTCAGAAAGGAATCATTTTTTTTGTTTTGTCAGTCATTTTTGGGCTCTGTTGTATTTATAGTAAATTCTTTATCTTCCATAGTACAAAAGTTTCCAGTTCATTTCTTTTTCTCAAATTTATACGCCTACAGAGATTCTTACGAATTTGGACCAGCGATCAGTCTGCTCGTTTTCTTTTCCTCGTTATCGCGCTTTGTTATGGGTCAATTCCACTTGCTCTTTTTTTTTTCTGTGTGAGATACATATCATACATTCATATCTTAACGTAAGCTTCTTTTCTACTGTTCCACTTGCTCGTTCCCGAATGGAAAAGTTCGCTTCTTTCCTCAGCAACTTCCCATGTGTTCACGTGTAGTATCATCCAGCCGTCTCATTCTAGTGCTACCATTTAAGATAATTAATTTTGGAAACGGCAAGTTTTCCAACTCTAGCTGTCATCCATCACTAGAAAATCTGAATCGCCAGCCTTTTATTAGAATTAACAAATATTCTTTTTATATTTATCTGTATGTAGTTGTCATGGCATGTGCGTAATCTCTTTGAATGGTCAATGGCCAATTTGTGATGTTTTCTGATACAATCCTGTTTTTTCGAGTGGTGTTCATTGATGCTTTTTACTGCTGTGTTCACACTTCTGATTAATAGCAGTTCTGATTTGGCATGATATTGTGTATGGTAGTGCCCTGTTTGACCAGCTACTTCGCAAGGATCTCCTCAGTACTCATTAGGTTGACATTTATCTGCCGTGGTCAGAAGTGAAGATTTGAAAAGTTCTGATAATAAGCATTACATAGCTATTTATTGTGATTTCTGCATTACTGCCTTTGCTAAGTTTGATTTGTCTATATTGTCAAATTTGACAATTTGGTAAACTGGCATGAACGCTTACTGTGTTGAGTTGAATTTATTGGCAGGCATGTAAGTCTGACAATTCGTTGTTGTTTCTTTGGTTTAAATTGATTTTATTTGTCAAGGTAACACTGCCACGTGCAACATATTTTGGTGCCCAAATACAAAAAAACTTATCAGTAAGGCAACCGTAAAATCAGGTGTGCTGTTTCCATTGGTATTTATGACATGAACACATTGTCATAAAATACAGTTGTGGTTGCTGACTTGGTGTTGGTCAAAAGATGTTAATGTTTGAACACGCTTTGCTTTTTATGTTTTAGTCAAAATCAATAACATTTCGCATCTTAGCGGGGTGGATGAAGTGCCGCCAAGCATCTAATATTCTCTATGATAAGAGGGTACTGCATAAGCTAAAAAATAAGTTTTATAGAACGACGATTAGACCTGCTATACTGTATAGGATAGAATATTGGTCTAAAAAGGACGACATGTTCAACAGCTGAGTGTTGCAGAAATGCGAATGTTACGCTAGATTTATAGTCATATAAAAATGGATTGAGTTTAGAATGACGATATATGTGATCGGCTAGAGCTAACACCAATTGAAGAAAAGATTGTTTAATATCGGTTGAGCTGGTTTAATCATATCTAAAGTAAATCTCTAAAGTCATCAGTACATTTTAGAATTCTAAGTCAAGTTAATAATGTGAAAGATAGTGAAAATGGAAATTTATGGTGGGCTTGAGTAAATTTGTTGAACGTAGATTAGTGGAGATATGTATGCAGATCTTGGAGTTTGTTGAGAATTTGAGGTAGGCTTCTTTCATAGTATGGTAAACTATTGGCAGGGCTTAACTCTGTACAGTGGAATTGATCTGTGAAGATAAGGACTTAAATAGGGGGGTGTGGTCTTGCAGGACAAAGGGTTGTTGTTACATTAGTCTGTTCACTATGTTGGATGTAACATACAAAAAGTTTGGTTCTCAATAAAGTATCATCAATGTCAGTTGAACCGTCTTCTCAGCAAGGCACATCGTTAAGCCCTTATATTTCATGTTTTAAAACTCATGTCTCCATGTTGATTGCACATTTCAAATGTGAAGGGGTGCATTTTGATGATGCACAATTAAATTGATACATCTTTTTTTTCTCAACAGGGAATGTGCGCCATATGTTTTGATCCCATGAAATCAGGCCATGGACAAGCACTGTTCACTGCTGAATGTTCTCATATGTTTCACTTCCATTGCATCTCCTCTAGTGTGAAACATGGAAATTATGTATGCCCAGTCTGTCGAGCGAAGTGGAAAGAAATACCCTATAACCGCTTGGTATCTTCTATTGTACCTCGTAGTAGAAGTGGGTTGAATGTGAGCCCAGCTCGATTACCCCAACAAGACACCTACATGGCTCTTCTACGCCAGGTTCCAAGTCGCCATCGAGAAGCTCCTGGTTCCCATACTTCTGAGCCAGTTGACTTCAATGATGATGAGCCTTTGCAGCAGATGGAGGCTGGTGACAGTCATGATGCTAGATGCAGTAGAGCAGTGGAGATCAAGACATATCTTGAATTCTCAGCCATTCCACAGTCGTCACCTGAAGATGATTTCGCTGTTTTGATCCATCTAAAAGCCCCATGTGCTAACCCAGAACAGGTCACAGGCAGGCCATTCAATGCCACCTCAATCGGATATCCTACATCTCGTGCTCCTGTTGATCTTGTTACTGTGCTTGATGTTAGTGGCAGTATGGCAGGCACCAAACTAGCACTCCTAAAACGAGCCATGGGTTTTGTTATTCAACACCTTGGGCCTTCTGATCGCCTTTCAGTTATTGCTTTCTCGTCTACCGCCAGAAGGCTATTTCATCTCCGACGGATGTCTCACTCTGGCAGGCAGCAGGCCTTGCAGGCTGTCAACTCACTTGGTGCTGGTGGTGGTACAAACATTGCTGATGCACTGAAGAAAGCTGCCAAGGTTATTGAGGATCGCAATTATAAGAATCCAGTCTGCAGCACTATTCTGTTATCAGATGGTCAAGACACATACAATATTTCCTCAAATGTTAGGGGAACCCGTCCAGATTATAAGTCGCTTGTTCCATCTTCCATTCTGAATCACACTATCTGCACAGTGCCTGTCCATGGCTTTGGTTTTGGTGCAGATCATGATTCAGATGCTCTGCACTCAATTGCTGAGTCCTCTGGTGGTACATTTTCCTTTATCGAGGATGAAAGTGTGATTCAGGATGCATTTGCTCAGTGCATTGGTGGGCTTCTTAGTGTTGTTGTTCAGGATATGCGACTAACTGTGGAATGTGTGCATCCTAGTGTTCAGCTTCATACCATCAAATCTGGTAGTTACTTGAGTAAGGTGGCTGGAGATGGACGAAATGGATTGATTGAAGTTGGTCATCTTTATGCTGATGAGGAGAGGGATTTCTTACTATCTTTGAGCTTCCCACAATCTCGTGAACAGACCATGCTTTTGAAGGTTGCATGTGCCTATAGGGATCCAGTAACGAATGAAGCCATCAAGATTCAAGCAGATGAGGTAAAGATCCTGAGGCCAAAGTCACCTACATCTGAGCCAGTTTGCATGGAGGTTGATCGGGAGAGGAACCGTGTCCGGGCTGCTGAAGCTATTGAGGCTGCAAGGGCAGCAGCTGAGAGGGGTGCTCTTTCTGATGCAGTGGCTATTCTCGAGGATTGTCGGAGGATACTCTTGGAATCTTTTTCAAGAAAGAGTGGGGATCGCCTGTGCATATCCCTTGATGCAGAGCTGAAGGAGATGCAGGACAGGATGGCTAGTCGGCAACGATATGAAGCTTCAGGGAGGGCATATCTGCTGTCTGGACTGAGTTCACATTCTTGGCAGAGAGCTACAACTCGTGGTGACTCTACAGACAGTACCACACTTGTTTACTCCTATCAAACACCGTCCATGGTTCAGATGCTGCAGCGCTCACAGAACCAATGCCCTTCACCTCAGGGCCCAAGGCCGCAGCTCCGACAAACTAGGTCACTCTTGGAGAAACCCCATCCAAGGTAGAAGGCAGTTTGCCATTGTCTTGCAAAGCAAGTGCAAAGATGATGGTGTAGAAATTTCATTGGTGTCATTGCTTAGTAGGTCATAGCGCAGTAGCTTAGCATTCATCTTTTGTTCTTCTGTTCAAGTCATGGATGGCGGTATACCGGAAGTGGTGAGGTGGGCTTGGAGGCAAATATGTTTTGGGAATATACTGGAGAAAGTGAAGGGGGGCTTGGTGGTAAATACATTGTGGGGGGTATACTCCTGTGGTGTGAAGGAATAAGGGTTGGAGAATGGGAAGATATAGTAGAGAACTGGGGCAATACTGTTATTGCTTCTTCAAGGGGTAAGATGATGTAGGTTGGTATTTTAGATTGTCAAGAAGTTTCTAATTGATCAACCTCTTTTCGTTTGGCCTTTTGGTGATGTAGATAAAGGGTCTGGTCTGCGGGAGGTATACCATGGAATCTTGGGAAATTTTGATTTGGGGTGGCATTGTAATTCCATGGATCCAAACTCTTGTTTCTTTTCACCTTATTAATGATACAATCTTTCGTGTACCTTTTTAGTTGTTACACAGCAGACGTGGTACCTGGTACGCACACCGTACAGATTCTTTCAGCACGTAAAAAAAATATTAACATATAATTAATTAAGTATTAGTTTAAAAATATAAAAAATATATCAATATAATTTTTAAATTTTTTATGAAAAAAATATATTACTTAACAGTTTAGAAAATATGCGCGAGTAGAGGTTAGGAAGAGAAGTAACAACATAACCTTAACATATCTAAGAGGATATCAGAAGGAAATCCTAACTTCACAAAATCAATATATTGACTATTTTCATATTGAAAGTGAATAAGCGGTATTGGTAGGTTGTGGAGTCACGACTTTACCGCCATGTCACGATTTATAATTTGGTTATACTTACTATGCGTCTATGTCTATTCAAATCTCTTTCATGAATCCAGTATTACGAACAGAATGTCATATGCGTCAAGAAAAATTAACCTTTAAATCGTTAACATCAATAAAAACTGTAAAAATTGAATGCATATGGTCACTATCCCACTGTCAAATAAAAACAGATCAAATTCATAAAATAACGAAATCCTTATGATGTTGTGACAATTGTTCTCTGCGGAAAATTAACCTAGATTTGAACTGCGTAACGCAAAATTACCTGGAGTTCGTCTCTGTCGCCATGCTCGCCGGCCGGCCATCTACCGCTGCAGCCACCTTCTCCCTGGCCGCCATCCTGGATATCCCAGATACGGCAATCTTTTGTCTGGGTTGTCGGGAAAGGTCGGGAGCTGGGTGGTCACGCCGCACCGCGGCGAGAACTCTCCGCTGCTGCCCACGCGAGGCTTGCACTCGATCACCGTCTGCAAGCACATCGTGCAGTACCTCGCCGGCGTCGTCAGGGTCACGTCCAACGCTGCGTCCCCGCGGCGGAGCTCCTCGGCGAGGCGCTCCCGCGCGAATTCCGGCACGGCCATAGCGTGGCCCCATGCCATCACGGACCTTGCCTCCGTGGTGTCCTCGTTCTTCCCGCAGAGCTCCGGCACCGGCCCGCTCGCCGGCGGCACGCCGCGGTAGGACACGGCCGCCGTCGTGCTCCGCTCGACTCACGTCACGCTATACCTCCGCGGCTCCTTGATGCGGACGGTGAGGTAGAACGTGGCGTCCAGCGTGGGCCGCCCGAGGTCGCGGTCCGGGTCGAGCCCGTTGAATCCGGCGACGGAGACGCTGAACTCCGGGAACTTGCCGTCGTCGAAGGACCACTTGTAGGGATAGTAGAGCAACGCCTACATGACCACCAGAGCCGTGAGGGCGCCGAGGATCCCCGGGTGGATGCTCCAACAGAACACCTTCGTCATCTCGCCGCAGTCGTCGCCGCCGCCGCGACCGTCGTAAGAATCGACGAGAAGCTCGCCTAAGCACTCCCGCGAGCGCCCCATGTTGACGCTTTCGTAGGTTTCTCGCCGTACAATATAAAGCTACAGTAGAAGAAAGGCGTTATGACTTAGCGTGCGTCGTATCAGGCATCGGTGATAATGCAGGTCGCGATTGGAAGATTAATACAAGGAGTAATCAGATTGGGAGTTTAATTTACAGATGAGTTCGGCAATGATACGGGAGATAATTCGATTTCGATTCGAATGTTTCATGTTGATGTGTCGTAGTATTCTGCGTTTGCCGCGCCCGATTACAATTACAAACTCCATGGATGTCCACAAGCCAAGTGCTGGTAAGAATCGACACGCCGTCACGTCAAACTAAGCACAAATCTGGAGACGTGGCCATGGGTGCATTCCCCGAACAAGAGCAGCCAACTCTCCTTCGTCGCCGCAGCTCCTTTCGACCAGAGGAAGAAGAAGACGATGAGTACACGGATGCCTTCGGTGTATGCATCGGTTTTTTTCTGGTCATCCTTGCGATCACGCTGGTCGTCCTCTGTATTCGCTGGCCAGACGCGGAGGGGATGACGGTGAGCACGCCCGATTACTTCGTCGCGATCAACGCCGTCTCGGGCCTCGACCCGTCGATGGACCTGGGCCGGCCGGCGCTCGACCCGGTATTCAGCCTCGCCGTCCGCGTCGCCTCTCGGAGCTCCACCCGCGGGGCGTGCGTCAGGGCCGGCACGGCGGTGATGGTGTCCTACCGCGGCGTCCCGCTGGATGGCGGGCAAGCCCGGACCCGGAGCTCTGAGCGGGGCCGATGGGCGCGGCGGAGGACGGCTCCGTCGCCGCACGCTGGAGCGGGGTGTGCGTGCCGGGGCCAGAGCTGGACGCCCTCGCGGAGGACATGCGGCGCGGCGAGGCGCTGTTCGAGGTGACGCTCGCGATCCCGTACTACGGACAGCGGAAGGTGGCGTCGTTCTGGGACAGGGTCGGCGACGCCGCGGCGCTGCGGGTGCCGTACGACGTGTCCCTGGTGGATCCGCGCCATCTTGCCGGAATCGGCGACGGCTTCAGGATCATCTAGCTACTGTCGTGTAAAACTACGAGCGGAGATATTGTGTTCACATGAAAACGTTGAGTTGTAACTTCCGATAATTCAATACTTTCGGTTTCAGATCCATGACTTTTTTTAAAAAAATCACATGGAAATTGGATTTAAGCCACTCAAGAACATGCGCTTTCTATTTTTAATGTGTACAAACAGTTATGATTTTTTTTAAAAAATATAGGATATTTTACATGTACATTTACAAAACGCACATGCTGATATAAACACGCGTCTGCGCACACCCTCCTACTACAAACACCTCTAAGAGGTTGGACTGGTATGTTTTAAAATTGACTATAACATAGACTTTACTTCTGACCCTAAATGTACGCACACATGAGTTTATATGAGTAGTTTTGAGAGATTTGACTGGTAGTCACTGTAAGCAAGGAGCCTTACAAGAAAAGATAATTAGCTATAACTAAAAAGCACTTCGCCCTGTATCAATGAATTTGATTTACACCGAGAGAAAAGTCTAACTACAACACTGCAATGTGGCATATAAAGAGGAAAGTCATTTTGTCTCCCAAGTGGATGTACACTTATTGTTTTCATGTGATTTAAATGATTATAAAAACTTTTAAAAAAATTTGATAATATAGATAATTGCGTGAGATATCACGGTGCCAATATACAAGTTTAAATTCGGCATATACAAGTTGAAGTAAAAATAATAAATTTAACTAACCAAGCCCATTGAAAAATTTTACTAAAATTATAATTTTAAAATTTGTGTTAGCAGTGGTAGTAATTTTCATCCAAATCCTCATATACTAATCCTTTAAAATTTCTTAGATTTCTCTAATCCTTCAAATATCCAAAACTAAATTTAGTTTTCAAAACTTTGATCATCTTGATGAATACTTTCATCATATCTTTGAAATTTGAATTATCATTTTTGAATTAAGAGTCACGACCATCCTTATTTCTTCACCATTTTTTCCTGGTTGTGAGTTAAATTTTATTCTTTCTCTCAAACCAAACAAGTTAACCACTTTTCTCCTCAAGCAAGAGCTCTACAAAGCCAAGTGAAGCCACATCACTAATGTTAATGTAATTGGCGCTAGATGATTCCTATGGATCATGACCACTTATATATATATATAGAATCGTATACATGTAAGGCTACGCATATATGAAAATTTACAAGTATGACCAATGATAATTAGGAGACATAGTTTTAAATATAGATAATCTCTTACTAAATATAGATTATACACTTCTATGTTTAACATCCTTCTCAATTTGGACGGAGGTAGACTAGGTTTAGATTGCGTCGTAAATTATAATAGAGAGTAATCGGGAGCGGCTTAGTCATAATGTCGGCCACCTGGTCCTTGGATGAGATGAAGCGAACGTCAAGTTGACGAGAGACAACACGTTCATGAACAAAATGGTAATCAATCTCGACATGCTTCGTACGAGGATGAAATATGGAATTGGCAGAGAGATAAGTGGCACCAATGTTGTCACATCATAGGAATGGTGGCCGAAGCTGAGAGATCTCAAGTTCTCTTAGCAACACTTGCATTCATATTACTTCAGCGGTAGTATTGAAGATGGTCTTATATTCAGCCTTTGTGCTCGAGCGAGAAACAGTTGGTTGTTTGCAAGAGCTCCAAGAAATAAGATTGCCACCAAAGAAAATGGCATAGCCACCTATACTGCGCTGATCATCTATGTTCCCAGCCCAATCGGCATCAAAGAACGCACTTAGCAATGAAGACCTAGATTTAGTGATGCATAGCCCCATATGTGACGTGGAATGAAGATAACGCAGTATGCGTTTTACTGCCGCCCAATGAGTCGTCGTTGGCGCTGATAGAAATTGGCATACCCGATTGACAGAGAAGGAGATATCGACACGAGTAAAAGATAAATATTGAAGAGCCCCAATAACACTGCGATAATGTGTAGTATTTTCAGCTAAGAGAGAGTCACCACTCTTTAAGAGTAACTTGTTGTTGGAAAGCATACGTGTCAGAATACTATAAGAGGAGGCCATATTTGTGCACTACAGCAGGCCTTGGATGTATTTATGTTGTGTCAAGATGAGGCCAATAGAAGTATGATGTACTTTAATGCAAAGAAAATATCCAAGAGTGACAAGATCTTTCACGGCAAACTCAGCTTCAAGTTAAATGAGTAGACGATCCGTAGCTGAAGACGAAGAGCTCGTAATAATAATATCATCCACATAGATGAGAATATATATCTGAATGCCACCTCTGTTGAACATGAAAAAAGAAACATTAGTCTTAGAAGCCTGAAATCCCAGTTGTAATAGTTTGTTACTAAGACGAGAAAACCAGGTACGTGGGGCATGCTTAAGGCCATATAATGACTTGTTCAATTTGCAAAGATAAGTAGCATGAGCTAAGTCAACAAAACTAGGTGGCTGTTTTATATAGACGTTCTCTAAAGATAGCCATGTAAGAATGTATTTTGAATATCAATCTATCGAAGAAATCAACCACAAAAGACTGCAAGAGACAATAAGACTCAAATAGTGGTAGGTTTCACTATCGGGTTGAATGTATCATCATAATCAACTCCATACTGTTGCTTGAAGCCCTTGGTGACCAATCGTGCTTTATAGCGATCAACGGAGCCATTAGCTTTGTGCTTCAGTTTGAAAATCCACTTGCAATCAATGACATTAAGGCCGACACATGGAGGAACTAGATGCCAAGTCTTATTCTTGACAAGGGCTTGAAATTCATCATTCATTGTTGACCTCCAAAGGGGGTGTGCCATAGCAATAACATGCGATATAGGCTCTGCATCTAAAGTACGTATGGCAAAATAAGTAACCATGCCGTCGTTACAAACCTTGGGCTTCTTGATGTTGTGGCTTAAGCGTGTCCCGTACTTGTGGGCAGGAGGATCCAATGCAGGAATCTCTAAGTGGTGCACGGCCTCAGGCCGGACGCTTGGTGATGAAGTTTGCTGCGATGCTGGTGATGATGGGCCGACAAATGATAGCCTAGCCGTAGCCTCTATGCTTGCCGTAGGGGACGCGGAGAGACAGGCGGAGACTCTGATGCAGGCAGGTCAGCGTTAGGTGCTGCATGCGGAGCGCCTGCCTCGGGTGAAGAAGCGGGCGCAGAGAATGTCGGCGCCAATCCTAATGAGGTTTTAGGCATCCCCGGATCTACTGCATGCTGAGGGGCTGCATTCACAGGGTTAGTAGGAAACATATGCATATCATAATTGTTCAAATTAAAACTATCATTGTCCTGATTAGGTGCAACGTTGGATGAATGATAAGTGGAGAAACAAAAAATTGTTTCATCAAATATAACGTCACGGGACACATACATGCGTCCAAAATCCATATCAAGACATTTGGATCCCTTGTGAAGACCACTATATCCCAAAAACATGTAGACTTTGGATCGAAAGAAAAGTTTGAGCTGGTTATAGGGTTGCAAATTAGGCCAACATATGCAACCAAATATACGGAGCATGGAATAATTCGGTAGAGTTTTGAGAAGGCATTCTAGAGGGCACAAATTATCAAGGACTCAAGTGGACAATCTATTGATGAGATAAGTTGCTGTGAGAAAGACCTCATTCTAAAATTAATCGGTATGGAGGCATGAGTTAGTAGAGCAAGACCAGTTTCAACTATATGACAATGCTTGCGTTTAGCCGATTCATTTTGTTGGTGAGTATGTGAGTAGGAAACATGATGGACTATGCCAAAGGATCGGAAAAATTGAGTATGGAGTTTTTAGTACTCCCCACCCCAATCGGATCAGATGCATTTAATTTTAGTATCAAGGAGACGCTCTATATGTGCTTGAAATTGCAAGAAAATGCGTTGAGCCTCAAGCAGTCATGTATCAAATATATCCACGTAAATTTACTAAAATCATCGATAAAGCTTATGTAGTATTTATATCCACTAATAAACTTGGGGCAGGGCCCCATACATCTGAAAAAATAAGTTCAAGAGGCGATATAGAACGATGAATGATATGAGTATAGAGGAGTTGATGACTCTTGCCTAACTAACATGCATGACAAACTGAGGAACTCGACTTCTTGATATATGGGAGATTATTTAAACTCAAAATAGACCGTACGACTGGGGTAAAGGAGTGGCCAAGATGAGCATGCCACTGATCTGTGGATGCCTTAACACTGACAAGTGCTTGTTTGAAGAATTCAACATCGGACGACTTTATGGGATAGAGGCCGTATTCACACATTCCTTCTAGGAGCACTTGTTTCGTTGCTTGGTCCTTTACAAGAAAATGATAGAGTTGAAATTCAAGAAATACATTATTGTCACGTGATAGTTTATTAACTGAAAGTAGGAGTTTAGATATATCAGGTACGTGGAGAATATTATGTAACTCAAGAGGACATGTAGCATTATTAAGAGAATAAGAACCAATATACATAATTTGTAAACTTGTCCATTGCCAACTTGAACTGTTTCTCCACCATGTTATTGTTCATATAAGGCTAGGCGATCCAGATCACTGTTTATGTGATCGTTAGCCTCCGTGTCGGTGTACCAGTTGGTGTCGACCTTGTAGGATGAAGTAGCAGCCACCGCTGTATAGGGTTGTTTCTCCTAGTAAGACTCATCCATACGATGCCAACATTTGATAGCAGTGTGACCTATACGACCACAGATCTGACAGGGAGGGGCGTCGCGTCCACGTCCCTAGGGCGGAGGACTGCCACTGCCACGGCCCCGCTGCTGCCCATCTCGGTCGACAAAGTTGGTTGACGCACTGTTGTTGAGGCGAGTCTCCGCCTGGTATTGCAGTTGGCGTGCCTCAAATGCTAGCAGATGTGAGTAGACGTTGTCGAGCGTGAGGGGCTTACTCTTTATCGTCATAGATGTGACAAACAGATCATAATCTAGGGGAAGACCCGCTAGGAGATAGGTAATGATCTCGTCATCATGGAGAGGAGCATCAACCGTAGATAGCTCGGAGGCCAGCCTCTTGATCTTACGGAAGTAATTGATAGCAGAGAGGTCGCGCTTCTTAGTTGTAGCAAGGTCGACACATACTTAGACAGCGCGCGCACGCGTGGCGAAGGAGAACATGCACCGAAGAGTGTCTCAGGCTTTTTTAGATGTGACGATAGACACCACGTCCTGAAGGATGTCTTTAGTCATCGACAAGAGAAGACCACTTAGTAGTTGTTGATCTTTATCATACCACAGGTAATATTCTGGGTTAGGCACGAGCTCGGCACCATCAGCAATCGATGAAGAAATCTGTTGGAGAGGCGCGATCGTGAATCCATCAATGAAGCACATAAGCTTTGCACTTCGCAGATACGGGAGAAGCTAGGCGTGTTATAATGGATAGTTTGTTTTGTTGAGTCGGATGGTGACGGGATGATGAATTGGTATAGGGGCAAAGGTAGTAGCAAAGGAGAGGCTGGAAGTGGAGGTGGAGATGGTGGAGGAGGAGGTAGAAGATGATGTCGATATTGATTTAGAGAAAAAAAAATGTTGGCTTTAAAACATGTTAATGTAGTTGGCGCTAGATGATCTCTATAGTCATGACCAGAGGATCACATATATGAAAGGTTACAAGCATGAACAACGATAACCAGAAGATATAGATGATCTCGTAAATATAGATTATACCTTAACAACAAAGTTAAAATAAATAGCAAAGATCAGAGCATACAGGGATACGTATGCACACATTATCTTTTTTTTTATTCTCCACTCTATTCCTGTATTTCCTCATCTAACAAGACAACTTGTTCAGTTTTCTTTCGCTTCCTCACCCAACCAAATAAGAAACCGTGCATGTTTTTCTCCCCCTGACATCACTACGGAGCAACGTCAAATGAAGCACAGCAACGTCAAATGGAGCAGTGCAAGCGAGACAAACACATGTAGTATGGGAAGCCATCAGTAGCCGACCTTGGACTTTTCTTCCTACTCAACCTAGTAATGAAGCTGCTCTCTCTCTCTACACACAAAGCACTGTGAAGTCCTACACATATGTTTCTTACCTCTGCCTAAAAAACAAAGCAAAGAAGGTAGAGGCAAGCAGAGGCAGCCCTTTTCCTTTTTTATTAAGCAAAGACAGCTGTAGCATGCCTCACTCCTCACTAACAGCTCAGAATTCTTTCGTCTCATCCCGGCAAAACCTGGTAAGCAGAAAGAGTACTCAGGCTGCTGCATAGTAGAACATCTTCACGTCTCATGTCAAGTCAAGGAGACAGAGTAGGAGGACAGGTAGCAGGAGAGAGCTTGTGGCAGTATGCATGCAGGCAAGCCAACCCATCTGAGCAGTGCAGGACGCACACATGCAAACAAAACCTAACCTGGCCACGCTCGAAAGAATGCATTTGTCAACGAGGAAGTACATCCTATCTTCTGCAACCTCAGGCAACAACCTTTTCTTCTCCTCACGCCATCACCAATGGAAGCAGAATGAGTAGGGCGAGATTAGAGCATAGGGGCATGGCCATCCATGCACTGCACTACCCAGAAGTTCTCGCTTCCTGTCATCATGATGCACACTGAAGTATAAAATATAAGGAGCCCATATGCTCTTTCCTTCCTTTCTTGCCAAACTTTAAAATTCGGATTAAAACTTTCATTGCTATTCTAGCCAACCCACTGCCCTCGCTGCTTCTGCCGCTTTAACACCCAAACCAACCATACCACCATGCCGCCCCTATTTAGTTTTCCTCTTTAGGCACGTATGATGTTTGGTCACTTTCTTCGTGTCATTTGATAGGCATATCTCGGGAAAGACTGATAATCTATCATATCAAATATCTCCCTTGTTTCAATTCTAACACTTTAAGTTTTATATCATATTTAGTATTTCATATGTGTCGGACGAAAATTGAACTTCTCTAGCTAGGAATTGTCGAACCTCTTTTTGGGTTTGGCCTAAGAAACGTGGATCCTAGATTAGAGATGCAGTGGTAGAGGATGGGACGAAGGAGATTCTTTAGGTTGAGCTCGCACGAAGGCGTAACGCCCTACTTCATTGTTCTATCTTCTGTTGTGTTCCTTGTTTCGATTCTAACGCTTTGAGTTTTACATCATGTTTAGTATTTCGTGTGTCGGATAAAAAGTAAACTCCTCTAGTTGAAAATTGTTGGACCCCTTTTTGTCTGGCCTAAGAAATATGGACCTAGATTAGAGATGTAGTTGTAGAGGATGGGATGAACGAGATTATTCAGGTTGAGCCCGCGTGGAGGCGTAACACCCTACTTCGGTTGTGTTCCTTGTTCTATCTTCGTGGGAGAACTCTATTACAAAACTTACACTCTTATTAATTTTTCGGGTTCGAAACCCTTTTCTCGATGGCTTGATTCTCCTCTTATATTTATTAAGAGAATATCACAATGGCCCGTTCATAAGATGCATGCAGTGGGACATGGTGAAAAGTGGTAGGCTCTGTTAGACAGCATGACAGTTAACCAAGCCGTCTGATAGCCCATGCCCTCCTATGTAGGGGTGATGAAGGCATATGCGATGATTGTGTGGGCATAACCCCATCACACCTGTTGCACATCAGGTAGATTTACATGATGTCACATTAAATGCGAAGCTTATGTTTGATCGGACATGACAACCTGATGTGTCTTGTCACCATTAATGAGTAGTCTAAGCCCCTGAGCTACACAGAGACACTGAGCTCGAGAGCCGGGATGCATCAAGCTTAGTCCTTGCGGAAAAGCGAGTTCAGGCCATGTTCTACTTTCTTTTACGTGCATATTTGATATGGCCTTGTAGTCAATTACTGTTTGAGTGAGCCACTCAGCTTGATGATGTGCCACCAAGCGTCTCGAGCAGTCGATGATGGAGACCCTAGTTCCCACTTAGCCAACAACATGCTAGGTGAATGATAAGGTTGGATAGTTAATGTTATTATTTAGGTTTTATTTGAAATCACATTTAACTAGAGAGTTCGTGTTGTCATGCTTTAGCTTATACAATATCTAGCCTAGGTGCCCTATATGGATTTAAGGCATGACTACCCATGGGCTCATAGGCCTACAACTGCGGGCCTAATATTTGTTATCCATAGAAATAACCACCTCCCCTTTCGAGCAATGAGTGGATAAGTGTCATATCTCGATCCAACACTATCGTACAATGGCACCTGACAAGGACATGTCACAGGAGAGCAGCACAAACTGTTTTCATGTAAAACCGTGATACTGGTATTAGTCTTAGGACATAGCTCTAACACCCATAAAAACAGTTATGAATCATTACAACCCTTAACTTAAATATTATACTTATTTACCATAATTTAAGTTGTAACTTGGAGGAATAGGGAAACATGGTGTGATGTCTTGGTGTGCGCACGCACGGCAAGCACGTGATAATTGACTAAACAAGACATAGGCGTGAGAGAAAGACTGAGATAGAGAGAGGGAGGGGTGGCTTTGTAGGAGAAGAAATGGGCGTGAGCTAGGTAGGCCAACATTGACCGAGCAGGTCTCACGTATTAGAGAAAGTGGTGGGCGAGTCCAAGCAGGAGCGGCTCACACCGGCGTGCGCAAGCGTGGCTTGCCGAGCGAGCCATGGGAGAATTTGGGCCATGGCTATGGCCCACAAAAGAGGAGGGATAAAAGAGCATGCCAGATGGCTATGTGGGGCCGAGGCAAGGAGAGGAGAGAGATCAACCTAGGTGTGAGAAGGAGCGGGGACGAAAAGAAGGAGGGCTAGGTCGGCCAAGGAGAATAGGGGAGGGGCAGCCCAAAAGGAAGGAATAGACTTATCCTTTTTCTAGAATTTATTTGGATGAAGTTTGAAGGAAATTTGTTTTAGATTTGAATGTGAATGTGACAGAGATTTGATTTAACTTTGATATTTAAACCCATAAAAAAAATACAGAGTCAAGGAGGGGACATGAAGTTTGGATATTTTTTGGAATGAATAGGTATTTTGGAGTTGGGGGATTTCAAATTCAAGATTTGAAATCATGGATCTTTTCAAGGAGAAATTGGAGATGATTTGAGTGTTGCCTCAAATATTTGGAATGACTATTGAGATTGAATTATTTAAGGGAGTTTTGCTGACAGGGTTTTGGGAGAGAATAAATTCAAATATGGAAAGTCAAACTTCAAAATTGTTTTAGAATAGGAATTTTTAGGATGGACAATTTTTAGATCGACGGAACGTCATGGAAGCAAAGGAAGTATTTAAATTAAGATCTACGGCACAACTTTATACGATAACCAAGAACCAAAGAACAAAGTTTTCAAGATTAGGTTTTTATTAAATTAGTTTTTGACCGTCACGTGAAAACAATGAGGATTACAATGAGGTTGGCGCCAAGCTTACGAGGCTCAGAGCCTGTCTAGTTTCTTGCGGCCCAGTTTGGCGCACCAGGCACCCACGCGGCTATGCAACGCTTCATTTCTCGCGAGACGCGGGCACTCATTTTCCCAACGCGGAGCCGACGACGCTCCCAATTCCAGAAAACTCAAGAAGCCTGTTGCTGCCGTCGAGGGCTTCAGCTTAAGCAGATTGCAGTCATGTCGGTTCATCCGCACGGCCATGCGCCCGGCCGGTAAGCTTGGAGTCAGAGGCATCGGTGATTAGGCACTTGGCTTAGCTAGTCGGTTTTTGCTAGTTGGCTGCTTGTTTATTGTTCAGTTCTTCAGGCAGGTTGCAGACTTGCAGTTGTAGGCGAAGCAAATGGCAGACCGGCAGGGGACAAGGAAAAAGCTCGGCCAGAAAGGTAATTACTTGGATTATTAACTAGTCTACTGTTTAAACTATGTCATTTTAATCAACTGAAACAAGTGATTGGATTGGATTCAGAATTTTGGATCCTATATGCAGATGTGCTTATTCTTGATTCTTGCTAAACTTTTAGGAATAAAGGAATTCTTGGTTGATTCGAGGAGCCAGGTGTAAACCTGATGTTGCTGATCCTAATGGAAGCCATGGGACTCAAAGAAACTCAAATTTAGAACCAGAACAACCACTGAAAGCACAAGATCATCTGCAATCAACACCAAACATGGATAATTCTATTATTGAGTTCAATCCAGATGAAATACTATGCAATCCTTCTTTTAGAAAACAAATATATGAGTATGTTCGTGGAATTCAAGGCCAAGTTTGGAGGCATATATATTGAAGGGTCCAACACAATGTATTGATCTGAATTTTACTCGCAAACAGACCTAGCAAGAGTAGTACAATTGGTTCAAACATAGTGAGTCAAAAAATTTCCGGTATTGCTTTTATTGTTTTCTTTTTAAACAACCAGAAAGAGTGAATCACTTTGGTAATGATGTTTTCACCAAAATAGTGTGGAGTGATTGGAAGCATGCATAGAAATCTCTCCCTCGGCATGGTGGTGGGGGTAAATAGTGCTTGTAGCAATTGTGTGAAAAAAATATGATGATTTTAAAAATTAAAGATAAAGTGTGGCAAATATGTTGTCTACTGCTATTCAACTAGTTGTTGATGGCTAGTTGTCAAAACTTTTGGTGTTTAGGCAGAAACATTTTAGTTTAAAACAGTTCACAACTTGCTTGTGTATGCCGTATGAATGATCTTGCGTATATTTGTTATGCATCATTTGGCTTGCGGCTAGATTGCCCATGCTCATGAAATATCCTGGATCCGCCACTGCATTGGTGAGTGCGTCTCTTTTAACACAAGTTTGAAGAGATACAAACTGACAGCAAATTCTTGACTTCAATCCATTAAATTCATATTAACAAGCATGGATCCAACGACATAGCTGTGCAAATTACGTCATCAATACTGCCGGCCGGCAATGCATTTGAAGTTGATTAAATTTCTTTCATGTTAGTTATTTCTATAGTTTATCTGGAGTATACGAGGGGCCAATTTGTATCTACAATTCATCGTCATGACCTAGCGGTCTTATCTTGGATGGCTCAATCTGATAAAAGTTATTCATTAATTTTTTGTGGGAGTATAAGTGATGGCTAGAAACATGGGGAAAATATTTAAACTTTTTCCTTTTTTATGAATCAATTTAGCGATTATTATTTTACTATGTTGTTGTTAATAGTAAACTATTTAGCTTAATTTAATATTTATATCTTTTGAACATATGAATCTTATATAATTTTATAGGAATTAGTCTAGTTTCTATTAAAAAAACTCTAAAATTTCTTTAACAAGGACTTAACTCCTATTCGTGTCTTTTCATGTTTTGGGCCAGAAGTCTAGAACAAAGTAGGGGTTGGGCCGGGTCTAGTCTGACTCGCATTACTAGTCAAGCAATATGCAATCTCTAGATAGTCACGAGCATGCAAAGCATTTAAGCACAAGAAGAAAAGCGAGTAGGTCTAATGGAACGATCGTTCGTGCATCTAGGTCGCACTTGAGCGCGTTCAGTACGGCCAACCTGTGTCCCACTCACCACGAGACGCCGTCCCGGAAAGTTTATATATAGAGACATTCTACATATGAGAATTTGATTCCGAGTCGGAATCCAAATCTAAATCGAAATCGGACATATAAATTTTTGGTGTACAAACAACCAGAAAAGGAAAAACTCGGTGCTAAAAAAGAAAATCCCGCGGCGTTCGCCTGATGTCCGGGTTGACGGGGCTTGTATGTTAGGTTTGTTTTTCTTTCTTTTCTTACTATACTGACGATTGGAATCCCTCTTGACCTAGGAGACCTGGACCGTATAGAATTCGTACGGCGTCTGCCGTTTCCGAGTTATTAAGTGGTCACAAAACTCCATATAAAACTGGCCAAGTATCGATCTTCGCCTTCTTGTTCTATCTACAAAGATAACATAGCTCGATTAACCCCTAGTCTTCCAGCCAAACCCGCGGCGAAATTATCAACGAACTCGAGCGCGGAAAACGAATTAAGCATGCCAGAGGCGACGACAATGCAGATGGAAGCGTCGCCGGCAGACCAACGGTCTCCCCGTCGTCGCCGGTGCGGTTGCCATGGTGTAAACTGGGGTCGTGTCGTGTGCACTGTCGTCGTACTCCTGGTGGCTGGCCTCGCTATTGGCGGGTTGGCTTACATCGTAACTGCGTCCAGCAGGGATCCGGTTTACTCCGCCTCGATCGACGCCGTCTCCGGCCTCGAGCTCGACACCGCGACGGATCTTGGTCGCGTGCCCACGCTGGACCCGGTGTTCAACCTCACCATCCGCCTCTCCTCGCAGAACTGGGTGAGCATCTACCCAGACTGCCTCCTGTCTGGTACAACCGTGGAGGTCACCTACCGCGGCGTCCTGCTCGCCATCGGGTCCGTGGAGCAGCTCTGCGTCGGGGCGCAGGAGACGAAGGACGTGCCCGTCATCGCGTGGGGCGTCGGCGTGCGCTTGCCGGGCTTCGCCCTGGACGCGCTCGCGGTGGACGCGCGGCGCGGGGCGGAGGCGTTCGACGTCGCGGTGAAGATCCGGAACACCATCCACAAGGGCGGCTACCACGCCCACGACCACCTGGGGACACTTGTGTCGTGCAGGGCGAGGCGGGTCGGGGACGACCCCGTCGCCGCGCTGAGGACTCCGTGCCATGTGTCCAGCGCGGAGATCGCTGCGTCATACCCAAACACGGGGAGGACGCAACCTGGCGGTGCCAGTTAATGAGCGTGAAGAACGTCGTCGTGGCAGCAATCCACCTGCCATGTGGTAGTGCGCGGCCAGTTTCATGTTACTGACAGACCAGAGTTCTTTTTTTTTTGTCAATATTGTGTGGTACATTTAGCCGAGAAATCAATAGATCACGATGTAAGCCAACAGTCCATCTATGTACACTCTTATGAATTTTTGTTGCTTATTTCACGATCTGATGAGCATGCCTTCTTGTACAAGGGGACAGACACGGAACATATAGTTGTACAACGCAGCTAGCCAACTAATAAAACACATAAAACTTGAATTTTTTTCGTATGGACGACGAGAGCGCTCAAAAACCACCTTCATCGTCCATCTCACGCTCGGCGGCATCGTCTTCCGTGTCGCCAATGTACAAGTACGGGTTCTTCTCCACAGGCTGGAAGTTGTAGAAAACGAACAGGTAGAAGGCGAAGCTGGCAGCCTCGATGGCCACGTTGACGCCCCACTGGTACTTGTAGCTGAGCAAGGCGAGGAACGCCGACGCGATGATCCGGGTGAAGTAGAGGTAGCCGACGACGACGATGTAGAAGTGCTTGAACAGCGTGAGCTTCTGGAGGGTGAGCGCCGCCTTGCCGTCGGTCTTGGAGGCCTCGCGCATGCTGCGGATGGACCAGATGATCGGGAATAAGACGGCGCAGCAGCAGATGACGTCCACCAGCAGGAACACCTGGTTCCACACGATCCAGCCCTGCCCCGTCGGCCCTGTCTCCCCGATCACCACCAACAAAAGGTTCTCGATCACTTGCAGCGGGATCACGATCATGAGCACGTTCTTCTCTCGCTCCTGGAATCAGTAATTCACAATAATTCAGTATTTTTTTTTCTAAACACTAGAATTCTTGATTCGATTATGGCTAGTGTCCAAGAGAGTAATTAAGATCGATCGATGTGCCGACCTGGAGGTAGGGTTTGAGGAAGGACCAGCCGGTGCCGATGAGGACGATGACGGTGAAGAGCAGGACGCCCTTCAGGAAGCCGAAGACGTAGAACGCGACGTCCCAGCCGTGCGGCGTGCCCGTGCGCTCCACGTACCACGAGTCCTCCGCCGCGCACGCCATCTTGAGCGCCTTGAACAGCAGCAGCGCGCCCATGATGGCGTGGATCCGCTCCGCCGTCGCGTGGTGCCGCACGCACGCGCACGCCCACAGCGCCAGGAACGCGAAGTACACCGCCGACACGGCCGTGTAGATGGTCGGCAGCGGCCGCAGGCCCACGGGGAGGTAGTCCCTGGGGCCGTCGGAGATGCCGCCCCGCACGTTGTACATCTCGGTAAGCACGTCGATGGTGACCTCCACGCCGTCCTGGCAGTTGCTGAACAGGACGGCGTACTGGTCGGGGTCGTCAATGGTCACGGTGGTGGTGACGCCGCCGGGGGGGACGTCGCTGAGCCGGAGCACCGGGAGGGCGTACTCGCTCGTCAGCACGCAGTAACCTTCCCCGGTGTCGCCGTTGTCCCCCGGGTCGGCGGCTGCGTACGCGGACTCGTTGTTGATCTTTGGGAACTGGTTGCCGGAGATGAGGACGAACCCCATGAGGCTGGGGTCAACCGCGGTGCGCCGTGACCCCGTCCGAAGATTCCACACCGAGCGGCGTATGGAGAGGGTCGCCTTTCCGCCACGCTCGAAGCCAAACTGCTCGAACAGAATGAGAGGCCGAGCGTCCGACACGATGAGCGTCGTCCTGATCTCGGCATCGGCGGCCCTCACGAGGAGGAACAGCACAGCGACGGCGAGGGAGGTGCCCATGTACTTTGCCGGAGATCGTGCGTGCATGTCATCCAACGCTGCGAATTACCGTCCAGCTTGTTGCATTGATCTTAATCTTCCCTTGCCGGTGCTGGAATCGAAGCACGCATGGCTCGACCGTAAGGGAGGAGGAGGGGCGGCAATGGAAATGGACAGGCGGTTCGTCGATGACCATGGCGTGTTTTAGGGATGGCCATGAGAGCAGAGCGAACGGAGAAGGCGACGTGCTATTTCTCTCCCCTTTTTTGCAGCGCCACGGCAGCCATGGGCACATTTGGTATGGTGCTCCGCGTGCATGGTAAATGGGCCTCATGTGATTTGGGCTGGTCACCTGGGCGGCTTATGGGCTTAATGGGTTGGATGTATTGTTTCTTCAGCGTGACACATCCGGTAGACAAAACAATGTACAAATGCCTCATTTCTTCACAGAAGGATACATTAGCACACGAGTTCATTTGATGTCTGTAGTATTGATACAAAATAATCATGCAAAATAATAGGATTATTAAAAACTAAAAAAATTTAAAAGTTAGCTTTATTAATAAAGTTAATTTTACTGTAGTTAAAATCTGCTTGTCTAACACATCTGCCAGTTCGACCGGTGACTTACTATCGATCGGATCGTCTTGCTTCACCCAGTCCGACCGTCACTCAGAATGAAAATCTTGAAAGTTAATAAAATTATTAAAAGTATATCAATATGTGTCTATAAAATACATATAAAACAATACTCTTTCAACTTTTAATTAAACTCATAACTTAACTCCAATTTTCATACACATACAATTCATTTTATATGTCATATGATATATTCATTTTCACGATTGATCTCTAGCCTTTAATATTCCATATGATCTCTTGATTATCTAGTCAACAATTTCTCCCAAGTTGACTCTCGATTCATTACTAGCAACACTTCTGTGATCTCAAGACTTACCTACATATATAAAAATAAAAAAAAACTATATTTAAGTATAAGTTATTCTCAACTTAATTCAATTCACATTAGTATATAAATAATATATTATACGGATATAGAGCACTTAGAAGTCTTATTTATCAAGTGATCATCAAGAATCATATAAACAACCAAAAATCGACACCTCACCAGAGTTTGTCGGTCGGATCGTTGAGCTAGGTGGTCTGACCGCACCTATAGCTGTAGTCCAACCGACCTCTATGACCCGATCCGACCATGTTTATATAGAACCGTCTAGGACTTATACACATACATGCGGACCATTCGGCCTTTTTGACCGTGTGTAGATAAAAACACTTTATTCAAAATTAATTTAATTAAAATTTAAACTAATTATCTATTATAAATTTTAAATCAATACAATAAGTTCATAATGTCAAGGTAAACAGAGGATCAGGACTCTTTATCCCTAGGTTACTACAGATTTAGTTCATAACCTTTTACATCAAAGTCTGAACCAATATTAACAAAAACATCTTGAAACAAAGTTCTGGCGCCATGCCAAAAAGGTAGCATGACCAAAGTGAATCAACCCCTTAGACGGTCGCGAAAAAACACCATCTAACTTCAAAGTAGCATGATCTCATTCAAAATTTCCCCCTAATTAGACTGCTGCGAGAAAACACCATCTAACTTTAAAGTAGCATGATCTCATTCAAAATTTTCCCCTAATTGGAGACTCCTTTTATATTTTCTATATCAAGAGCAGAATAACTTACTCTATTAAGTTAGTGTAACTTATGAATACGTCGCTACTATCCATAGGCAAATGTTCGTTTTTAAACTTCTCTGTACCCATGACGGAGCACACGATCTGTGTCTGCTTCAGGATTCTAGCTTTCTTTATGCTAAATTACTTTCTGTATACTACCTTTTTAGAGAATTCTCTACTATTTACTTTCATGTTCCCTAGCTGGAATCCTATTTTTGTGCTGTTTTCCACTGCATTACGTCCTATATGTGAAGTGGAATATGTCTGTCTAGAGCTCTAGACTTCTTTTTGTATGTCTTGGGGCCACCAATGACTTGTTTACGCATATATATGTATGTGTAGATTCTTACATCCAGAAGAATGTAGAGATGCATGGAGATAATATAATGGATTCCTTCTGGCTTTGGCTCTAAGATTGTAGTAAAAGAGAATCCATTATATAACGTGAAAGATAGAGATTAGCTAGATCATCAATAGAGGAGAAAGAGGGCGTTAGCAAATACCATTTCGGTTGTTGTTTCAGGGAAACAGGGACTCCTTTGTCTCCTTATCAGGTAGCAAATGCATAGTTTCAGTGCTATGTAAACATTTTTCAATACACCATAATACCATATCTTGGTTGGGTGCATCCTAGATGCAAAGGCCATTGATGCAATTCATCTTCCTTACCTAAAAAAAGTAAACCTTATCAAAATGTCAAATTAACAAATCTCAGGTGCTCCACGATTCACAAGTATGGTTTGCTCTGATAATTCTAGGTTGATAAAATGCTCAATTAGCAATCTGAGGCTCCTTTGGAACAAAAGAAAAAACTAAGAAGTTTTGGAAGAATGAAATCCTTTGGAAGAGGAAATCCCTTGAAATTCCTATGGAATAGGCCCAGCAAAAAAAAAATCCCTATTTCATATGAATTTCCAAGAAAATTTAGCTAGAGGCAAGACCTCATGATTTCTCTTCTTGTCTCAAAATTCTTATGTTTTTCCTATAATGCTATCAAACAACATTTGTACATTTTTGTAGGATCCATTTATATCAATTTTAATATAGATGAATTTTTTATCACTTTTTATTTTACAACTTCCTCTGATATTCAATGAGGTGTGGCATCCTATTTCCTTAGTTCTAAATCCTGCTTTCCAAAAAAACCTGAATGTCAACCCTTGGAGCTCAATTTGCCCCGAAAATAATTCTAAGTTGCTCCATGTTCTATGAAAAAAAAGTCTTATCATCCATCACATTCATCAATGCGCAAAGTTCTTTATCATGTCCTTTAGGACAAACAGAAAAGAATTTGCCTATAACTCAAGGTCGTAGGCAAAGAACTGTTTCTCATGCATCGTGATGTAAGCATATTAACAGTGTCATTTCGCTGGGCCGGTTTGGAGCCCTGCATGATGCATTGATGCATCAATATTTTTCTCCCGCTGAACCAGCAGTTCGCTTGCAGTACGGGCAAATCATACGTACAGATCACGTACAGTTCGTCGAATGACAACAAACTAGAGTACTAACTAGATCGCTCCTTCTAGTAGTAGAAATGCATAGTGCAAAAGCGGGCCAGAGAGAATTCCTTCCGACCAGAAAGGCGCGCGAGAATCGACGTGCCATCGCGAGCAAAACAAAAGCAGAGAACATATATAAACCCGGCGATCTCGATCTCGATCATCTGCAGCGCTTAACAAATAATAACAGTAGCAATCCAAGCCAACGCCCTGCAATTATATGCGCATATGTGGATTGGCCTTCCCATTCCGGTCGCTGGGCTTTATCCGCCCTCGCCATTTAACAATCCCGCGCGCGGGCGACGGCGACAGCGACGCCGCGCGTAAACTAATCGGCGCGGGAGCTTGCCCGAAATGGCGGCCCTGAACGCCGGAATAGTTTACTCCCCCCACGCCTCGCCAGAAAAGCAACGAGCCGTACGTCGACGTAGCAGCGGCAGCATAGCAGCGGGCCAGCGGTGGTGGGTGGTGGCATTGTGGCGTGGTCTGTGCCGGCGTCCTGGCAGGCCGTGTGGCGAGAGGGACCAATGTATGAGCCAGGTGGGCGCGCGGGCGGGAGCAGCGCATCGATCCCACTCGCCGTGACAACTACGCCGGAGATAAAATAACCGGCTGAATCGCCGGTGGCGATGCGTCGTTCGGGCTAAGCTAGCCTAGTAGGACCAAACTACGGGGCTAGGCTATACGGCTCTACGTGGACGCGAGGGGACTCTCCTGTCTCGCCGGCCAGGACGGCATTGTTTAACGCTGAGAGGATCTATGCATGCCGTGAGGCCGTGACGAAGATGCCCCTTGCCCTGTCCCCCCTGTTAATTTAGTGAGGTCTAAAGAGGAAAAGAAAATCCATTCCAATGCCTCCATTCTTCTTCCACCGTGATCTGATTGACTGATTGATTATATTATCTAAGAGCGCTCAGTATTTTTAATTAGAGTGTCGGGAATTCTACTGAAAGTTCATATGCAACGTGTTCCCCTGTTGCTGGTAAGAGATAAGATCGACAGGGAGAATGTCTGAATGTGCAGAGTTGCGCATGCGTAGCTCTAGCTACAGGAAGTAGAGTGAAATTGGTTCTGCCTGCCTACTTTGGGCTAACGCGTTGCAAAACGAACACCAATATTCATGCAAAAGTTTTCAAATCAACGCCTGCTATTTTGCAGAGATCAACACACGTGTTAGTTGATTTGTTGGTCTTCCGCTGCAAATCTGCGAGTCAACGGCTGCGGTCTCTCCTATGTCCTATCTAGGCTAGTTAGCTTTCACGGTTTCCACAAAAGCAATGTGTAGCCAAGCGAATTGGCAATTAACGAAACATCTACTTCGATGTTCGATCTGATCCCTAGTTTAACAAACTATTCAAAGCGTTTAAGAAGATTAGATTTGACAAAGGTTTCATTAACCAGTGATCAGTATAGCATGTGTTGCGGCGGCGCCGTGCGTGATCACGCTCCAAGATAACGTACTAGTTTGGCGGCCTGCAACGATACGTCAATATATATACCAGTAACCGCGTTTGCCCGCCTGACAAAACGGAGTTTTATACAATTCTACTGCACTAATCAGAGGTTAGCGTGTTCAAGTGCAAGATGTTAGCACGTAACTAGATAGTTTTCTTTGGCAGGAGTGCTTGCTATGGTCCTTCTAAAGACCGACTAAAGTGTCCATATCTCTCTCGTAGAAACCGACGAGACTTTAGTGGTATTTATCTAAACTGCTGAAAGATTAAAAGTCTGGTCACTTCTGAGATATCAACTCCTAGTGGATCCCCCCCTCCCCCTCCCTTTTTTGTTTTGTTTTGTTTCATTTTCTGAAGTACGCAATGCTCTTTATCTTCAGAGCAGCAGGGTAATTGATGAGTGCTGAACTGTTGACAGCGAGGATTGTAAGACTCCCTAGTATACCACGAAATGATTTTTTTAATGAATCATGAATATAGATAGTAGTAGAACGTGTGACACAACAGAACATGAATGAAAGTGGTTTTCAGTTTTTACCCCACATCTCTGTGGCATGATAAAGAGAACGCACATCACTTCTAAACGATTGGTTTTTGTTCTCTTGAACTAGCACAGCTTCATTATTATCCACTTGCATCTTTAATTATTTTACGTTTTCATTAGCAATAAGTGCTAGGTCCGGATGCAGTTACGCAGAAAACGACCTTTTTAGTTACTTGATCTACCGCCGTAAGTTCACAACTAAACCTGGAGCATATGGCCAACTTAACTTGCATGCGCGAATAATATAAAAAATGGCATCTTTTCTACATGTGTATGGTTACTACTACAACATATATCCACACATGTTCATTCAGGTAATAACCTGACTTAAAAAAAATACTTCTACTCTAGATAACAATATATTGGTATATGCTTGTACGTACCAAAGTGGTGGGGTTGTTTAAGAGTTTGAACAATTGAACAGATAACTAGCATATGCAATATGTTTTAATGAAAATAGCCCGGTTTTCCAAAAAAAAAGTGGAGGCAAACAACAAATCCTGAGCTAACTAAATTTCTAACTAAAACACACCCACATGTATTTAATATTCGTGCGCACAAAGATTTCATTTTCTCCCAATTCACATAAAGTAGATTACTTTATCCTTTCGCCACAGATTTACTGTAGATCCAGTACAAAGAAACATAAGTTTCCATGCTAATTACTCCCTCCCGTCAAAGCTAGAAATAGAACATTGACAAGTTCTTCAAAATACATGTCTGTTGTAAAACATTTTAAAAACCCAGTAAATTATAATATTATAAAAGTACTGTTGAAAGCAAATGTTCTACGAATATGATTATTATTATTATTTTTGAGCAAGAAGGACATTGCCCCTCCCATTTCCATTAGAAAAATGAAGATAGGTTCAAAACATACTCTACGCTACAAAACAGAACAGCATGCATGGTGACCATCCCATTAACATCCAGGTGCCAACCCACCTGCCGAAGATGGACAAAACCTGACAAAAGAGACGCCAGCCAACCGCTGAAACGCCGAATCAATCTAGCAACTAAACAGCAAAACATCTCAAGACCATCTACAGCACAAAACCTCCACTGCATCATCCTCCAGCTGGCTTCCTTCTTGCCAGCCTCTTCAGCGGTTCCCAGACAAACAGCATCTTGTCATTGTTCCAGTCTTCTCGCCCCAAATCTCCACCCATAGCTCGTCTTGAAAATTTCACCGGCCACCCTACTTAGTACCTTGGCCCCCTTGAGCAGTCATTCTTCCTTTGCCTGTGTTTTCTGCAATATAGCCCATGATGAAATCCAATAACAAATGTAGTTAACAATTTCAGTTGGACGTTTTACATGTTTGTTTCTGAAACACAAATTGTTTCTCGTTTTCCAGATTGTCCAGAGAATTTCAGCAACGTCAACCCCAACAGTTGTTTGCTGTTCTTTTGTAAATTGTTTCAGCCACCCCCCAAACAAGTGTACAATGCTATTAGCCCTTCCCACACCAAAGGTACAACCAACCATCCACACAAATTTGGCCAGGGGCATTTCAGGAACAAGTGTTCCACAGATTCATCAAGAGGGCAAAAATTGCACCTTTTTTCTTTCCCTTTCCAACCTCTCCTTAACAAATTGTCCCTAGTCAAGATGCTATTCCTGGTAAGCAAACCAGATAAATACTTTTGACTAATGGGAATTCTGAGTTCCCAGAGTTGCCTCCAGGCAACTTTGTTTTGTTTCATTAGCAATGCTTTATAGAAGGATTTCATTGAAAAGCCTCCACTTTTAGTGAGGCACAACTTCAGTGTATCATTTTCAGCAGTGAGCCGAACTTCAGCACACATTTTACTCATCTCCTCCCATTGCTTCATTTTCCCCCCAGTAATGATTCTTCTCTACTTTAGCACCTCCTTATTGCTCTTCAGAACCTTTGCAACTGTTATGTTCTTCGTGTGTGTGATGTTATACAGATTCCCAAACTTCTCAGCAAGAAGTGCCTCTCCTATGCACCAATCCTCTCAGAAACGTATATGATTTTTTATACATCATAAGTAGTAAATATTTAAAAGGATGCATGCTAATTAGTTTTTTATAGTTTAACTTAAACATATTTAAAATGATATGTCATAAGTAAAAAGAAAACGATATAGAGGATATGTATGACTTCACTCATTATGGCATAAATCCTAATATCTATAAATATTATAAATATGTGTTTGTGCCGCTAGCATCTATCTCTTTAAATTTCAGTTACAAACAAAGTAATGTATGAAATAATATAATGTTTTTCTAAGTAGGAGTACTAGAACAGGTATCCGCATGTATGTAATTGGAAAAAAAAACACGATGCGTATTCATATCTGCTCCTTACACTTTTCACTCTCGAACGAAATCGGACGGCATACACTGTACGCACCACGTGCAACACGTACGTAGTACTACCATGTTCTGACCTAAAAAAATCAGCTTACCTATGCTGATCGGTCTTTCCACGCGACAATACCATGTCACGAACCCATCATGGGCAACTAACGAACCCCGCGCGGATGACGGATCGCTCTCATTAGCCCTACCTATCCATCCATTGATCCAGCAAAATTCGCTTCCGGCATCATGCCATCCACGATCCCAGCGGCAACGCCACACCACAGGCCGCTCGTACGAGTCGGTTGTGCGTGCTCCTTGACACGGAATCCCGCTTTTTTGTTTTTTTCGTCCCATGTTAATCCCTACTAAGCTAAAGCGCGCTCCGATGGGGTGATATTATCACATCTCCAGCGATATCATCAGCGCGCCCACTACTCACGCCGCGCACCGCCGCACGCACTCGCGAGCGCGCGCTTTACGCTTTTCTTACGGCCCAAACCGTGTGAGCGACCGCGCGGGGGGCGCGAGTGGTGGAGGCCGCAGTGTCCCGGCTCCGCGCGCGCCGTTGGACGCCGCGGCGCGCGACGGGCGGAGTGGCCGAGTGGCGTGGCGGTGGTGGGGTTAGGCCCCGGGGCTCCCGTGTTGACGACGAAGCGACCCGGACGGCCGTACAGGGGGAGATGCAACAGGACGCGCGGCGCGCGGGCTCTGGCGCGGAGCGGCACGGGGGTGAATTCTCCAACGAGGTGTGGTCAAAGGGAGGAACCGCCCGGCCTTTTGGCGGACGGCGACGGCTAGCTACATTAGTCGATCGGACCAAGGCGCTGCTTCGCGTCGATCGGTTTGCGCAGCCTTGATGCGATCGTGATGCCCCCCCCCCCCCCCCCCCCCCGCGACGGCCTGGTGTTTAACGAGTTAGGCGAGCGTTGCGGTCGCCGTCAGGTTGTGCTTGAACCGTCCGGTGAATTCCATCGAGAGCCAATGGAAATTACCGTCGAGGGCCCTGATCGTTGCCAGTGGCCTCACTCACGTGCCAATCAAGAAGAGATGCTGTGACCAAGTTGAAGATTGTGCACAAGTAGCCTTCCGTCCCTGCGCAGTACTCTACCTTGTGCGTACTACCACTAGTTGGGCACAGTCAGATACATCGGACCGGGATATTCGGAGATCGCTTCAAGCTGGATGGACTGCTAGCAGGGTGTACAGGAAAAGCGAGCAAGTTTGTTTGACTTGATCAGCAAAAACCATGAGATTCGACGAAGGCCTACACAGGCTACAACTTGACGGACTTGAATGCATGGTAGGCCATGTGCATGTTTCAACACAAGTCAACTGCACATCTGGCAGCGCACGAGCTTAAGACAGCTCAACTGTCGTTTGCCAGGGCTTGTTGCCCCATTGGGCACCTGAACTGGGCCCTAGGATCGGGATTGAGATCCTCTCACTTACGTCCTCTTTAATGCTAGAAATCTAATAGAAAAAAATTATATAAAATCCTTTAAGATAAATAATTAAATCTTATTATTTTGTTTGAAAGTCACATGGAATAGATATTTACAAGGATTTTAAAGAAAAATTAGCAAGATATCTTAAAAAATTTAGTTTGAGTCTATTTCTCATCTAATCCTCTTTTTCCTACGGTTTATTCAAAAGATCATTATTATATTTTTTCTTATGTTTTATAATCATATGTTACACATATATTCATATCAAAGTACTATATTTTATTATTCTTCTATTTTTTCCATCCTGCATTTCATTCAAAGATCCTTAAAGTCAGATAGCCAAACCACACATGTCAGCAACCACGTCACGAGCAGTGGAAGGTAAGTGGATTGGCTTTCCTATATGCCGTCAAGTATAGTAAGTATACTGAGTACTATGTTCAGCGTGGATGTAAAATTGTAAATACACAGTGTATTGTTCTGAAATCTTTTCTTTAATGCGTACAGAAATATTACATACATTCTAAAAAAAGAAATAACGAAAAATGTTCATGACACACATGGTGAAAATTGTCCATCATACCGCTTACCTCTGTTGAAAGGAAGATATTGGTTCAAGCTATGCTATTGCTAGATCGAACAATCATATACCACATCGCTATTTGCAAAGAAAGTTTTCTTTTGGAATAGATGTTTTATTTTGTGGAAGTTAGAAACAAGTCATAATCAACCTACCTGGGATTCAATCCACCGATTCTTGCATGTGGCTCATATTAATCATACACTCAAGCAAGTGTTCATGCTTAAGTTTTCACATATTCACACTTTATGTTTTAAAAAAAATCACCCTTATTTTTTTAAAAAAAATACCCAAACTTCTTGTAAACATATAGATACTCAACTCAACAATAGGATTTATCGAGTAGAGGTTCTCATTTATAATTTGTTTGGTAAATCGATCATGTTCAAAAAAACTAAAATGCATTTGTATTGGTAAAATTTTTCTAAAATTCATCGGTTTACATCATCAAGGTTACTGACTAAATTTATAGGGAATGGTACTTAACTACCGTCATATTTGTAAACCCTGTCGACAAGCTTTGCACCTTACGGCGATTACTCATTTCAGCAGATAAGTACAGTACAAAGCTATATATATGCCTACCTCTAGCTAACAAAAGTTACTTGTGTATATCTATGTCGCACTATTTGACACCTATAAGATGCACCCAATAACTAGAAACAACACCTAGCCATATTATTTTTTTTAAAGAAATTACCGTATTAAGTTAAAAAGGGCGTTGAGGATTGCATATGTCATCTAGAGGGCACGAATAGGCATTTGTTGAAATTTTAAAAAATTACAGTAAAATTAAATCTAAATAGAAATTTTGGTGCTTGGTCAGATAGTTTCACTATGGAGGAGTCAAACAGTTCGAATACAGAGAAAAATAATATGTGTCAGGATTGTTTGACTGCTATAGTACAATTTAGCCAACACATAAAACTTAACTTGAGCAATATAACAATAAGCAATCTAGAAGTTCTACTCAAGCACACTTACTATAAGAGTCAACTAGTAATAGATAGAGTTAAATAAGTAAGCAAAGATCATTACTAGCATAAGATAGAACGTAGTAACTATAAGGTAAAAGAGATTTCATATGATTTAGCGATATATCACATTTAGCTTCATGATCTCTCAAGAAATGATGATGAATGTTAATGTGTTTGGTTCTTAAGTGTTGGGTGAGATTTTTAGCTATTTTGATGATTTTCTCATTATCACATAGGAGTGAAATTTTGATGAGATTGTAACCAGTCTCTCAAGATTTGCTTCATTTAAATTAGTTAGGCACAATAACTTCCCGACACAACATACTCGGCTTCCACGGTGGATTGGGCTATCAAATTTTGCTTATTAGAAGACCAAGAAACAACATATACACCAAGGAATTGGAAAGTGCTAATGGTGCTTTTCCTATCTACTTTATAACTGATATAATCTGAGTTAGAATAGCCAATTAAATCAAAGTTTGAGCTTTTCGAGTACCACAATACTAGATTTGAAGTATGAACTAAATATCTTATAATTCTCTTGATGGCTACAAGGTGATGTTCCTTACAAGCCGTTTGAAAACGAGCACAATGTAAATAGTAAGCACAATGTCCAGCCTAGATGCCCAAAGATAGAGAAATGAAATGATAATTGAACGATAACTCTTTTGATCAACCGGTTTATCTTTCTCGTCGAGATCAAGCTATCCATTGGTTGTCATTGGAGTCTTGATGGCTTGGCATGCTCCATGTTTAACTTCTTCAAAATGTGCTTTAAGTATTTAGTTTGGCATACGAAAGTTTCTTCTTTGAGTTGCTTAATTTGAAATACAAGAAAGAACTTGAGCTCATCTATTATTGATATCTCGAATCATTTTGTTATGATTCTACTAAAATCTATGCAAAAATCCTCATTAGTTGAGCCAAAAAGTATGTCATCGATATAAATTTTCATACAAAGATATCTTTATCGACGCACTTAGTAAAGAGAGCAGAATTGGCTTTGCCTATCTCAAAGCCATTTTTGAGAACAAAATCCCTAAACCATTCATACCACATCCTAGGAGCTTACTTGAAATCGTAAAGTGTCTTCTAAAGCTTGTAGATATGGTCAGGGTGTTTTGAATATTCAAAGCCAGGAGGTTGTTTCATATACACCAAATCCAAGATTAGTCTATTCAAAAATGCACTCTTCATGTTCATTTGGAATAGCTTAAAATCATGGTGAGTAGTAAAGTTTAATAGAATGCGAATTAACTCAAGCCTAACAACAAGAGCAAAGGTTTCACTGAAATCCAAACATCCCACTTGCTTAAAACCTTGAGCAACCAAGCGTGCTTTATTCTTTATAACCATCCCATGGTCATCTTGCTTATTGCTGAAGACCTATTGTGTTCCAATCACGTTTTGCTTGTGTCTCTTCATCAAAGTCCACAATTTATTTTTTGTAAAGTTGTTAAGCTCTTCTTACATGGCCATCATCCAATCCAGATACATGAGTGTTTCTTCTATCCTTAATGGTTCAGTGGAAGAAACAAACAAGTAATGTTCATAAAAATTAGCAACTCGGGATGTAGTAGTTACTCCACTTTTAATATCACCAAGGATATTGTCGATGGGATGATCACGTTGAATGCTTGGATGAATTCTTGGGTGAGGCACTTTATCTTGAAGTAGAGGTTATACATTTTCAACTTCATCATTATCAATCAATATGTTGGAGACATTTTTCTTGTACATGAGTTGGATCTTGATCAACATTTGAGCTTCGAGGTTTAACTTGAATAGAAGAATATGGCTCTTGTTCTTCATTTGAAGCTTGATCAACTTGAGCATCTTGTGGCTTGATCTCCCCAATTGTCATCTTCTCAATTGCTTTTCTTATATCAACATTCGCTACCACATCAAGCTCAATTTGCTCTATTTGGGAGCCATTAGTCTCATCGAATATTACTTCTCTCGTGGTTTCAATAATCTTGGAGATTTTGTTGAAAATACAGTAGGCGTAAGCGTTCATCTCATAACCAAGTAAGAAAACCTCACCGACTCTCGGAGTAAACTTAGAAGACCATGTTCTCTTGCTAAGATTGCTACAAACTCAAAAGTAAGAAATATTTGACTTTTTTATCGGTTAGTAGCTCATATGAAATCTTCATAGAGACGGTTGATGTTATGGCATGTGGTGTTCACATCCTTTGTCCAAAAGATGTATTCATCGAACATTCTCCTTACCACCTCGATGAGTGTATAGTTCTTTCTCTCGATAACACCATTTTGAAGAGTATCATATGTAGAGAAGAAGTCGCGCTTAATGCTCTCTTCATCAAGAAATTCTTCAATTTGAGTGTTCTTAAACTCTCTACTATTATCACTCCACACCTATTTAATCTTGAGCCCATACTCATTTTGAGCACGCCTTGCAAATTGCTTAAAGGTGTCTTGAGCTTTACTTTTATCATGGAGAAAGAAACCCAAGTAAAACGAGAATAATCATCAACAATAACAAATCCATACTTGTTACCTCCAATAATTATATATGTGACAAGTCTAATTGGTCCATATGAAGTAGCTCCAAGGATACTGTTATAGTCATGACATTTTTCACTAGATGCGGATATCCAACTTGTTTTCTCGCTTGGCAAACACTACACACACGATCTTTCTCGAAAATAACATTAATAGGCCGAGGATGTATTCACCCATTAGAAGTTACAATATATTCCTCATCCCAACGTGTGCTAGTCGTGATGCCATAGCCAAACCATGCTAGACTTAACTGTCAAGTAAGTTTTGGATTTACCCTATCTAGAGTAGAGTCCACTAGATATAGGTCACCTTTCAACTTATGTTTGAAAGTCATGGAATTATCATCACACCTAAGGATTGTCACATTCTCATCGGTAGAAACACAATTGTATCTCATTTTGCATAGTTGAGATACTGAGAAAAGGTTATACCTTAAATACTTGACAAGAAGGACACTTGAGATAAAATAATTATTGGAGATAGAAATTTTACTGAGACATATTAATTTTCCCTTGCCATTATTTCCAAATTTAATGTTTTAATAATATCTTCAATCCTTGTCAAGACTTGTAGACATACTCATCTCTCTCATCATAGGGTTGGTGCATCCGTTATCAACCACCCAACTTGATTCTCTCGAGAAATATGCCTACAAAATAAGTTTAAACTTGGGATTTAGGTATCCAAACTTGTCAAAATTTAGGTATTTGTATGTTAGTAACCAAATCCTTAGCAACCCATAAGCAACGCTTGTGTTTTTTATTATGAGTTTCCACACAACTAGCTACCACTTTACCACGTTAATTTCTCTTAAGCACATATAAAGCATAGAATATGGATTAAGACATGTGCCCTTGAGTGCACTTCTCTTGCGACGTCTTTGGAACCTCATTGTCAATTTTGACAAACCTTAGGCACTCCTTGCCATTCACAATGTTGTGTCTAGGATTCTTACTCTCATGAGCCAGAAACCCAAGCCAAAACTTTAACTTGTTGTCCTCGGTAGCTATGGTCTTGTAGAGTACATCTTTTAATTGATATGTCTACATGCACCTATACTTAACCAAGGTGGTGGCATAAGAATTCGTATCAAGATTATAGCACTTAGCACAACCATTTCTTATGGAGGCATTAGAAGAAATGTTGGCATTATTTGAGGAAGAGATGCTTGACCAAAGAGCATGGAATTGCACTTCTAATTCTTTGTGAGTTTTGTCCAAACTTGCAAATTTTTCTAGAAGTGACTCATTTGAACTCTTATGGCAAGCAATTGATTCATTGATTGAATCGAGTTTATCGGTCAACTTATCAATCTTTTCCTTCTTTTTAGCCAAGAGTCTCTTGAGGGTTTGGTTTCTCTCCATTTCAAATATGAGCAAGTTCTCCTACCTTTCAAGAATCTTTTCTTTTCCTTTCAATACCTTCAAAAGTTTAGTTAATTAACTAATAGTTGGCTTGCTAAGCCCCTTGAGTATATCATCATATTCATCATCACCACTATCATTATCATCACATTCTATGGGTTTGAGAGATAGAGTTACCTCACGCCCTCATGCCATAAGACAAGTAGGAGCATAGTAGTCATCGTTATTGCTCAAGTTGTCGAAGAGCATGCTTAAGGTAGATGACTTAATGGTGATGGTTGCTACTCCATTTTTGTCACTGGAGTTGGTCTCATCGTTAGAGTACCACTCTTCTTCTAAATGAGCTTACCTAGAGTTTTCCTTCTTGTGGGGATTAGGCTTGCTCTCCTTTCCCTTATTATTGGTCGGACAATCGGCGATGAAGTACTCGTACTCCTTGCACTCATAACATGTATTTCATGATTGCCTTTTCTTGAATTATTATCGTCTCTCTTATTCTTACCAAAGCTAGTTCTTCTTGTCACTAGTTGCTTGCTTCTTTGCCTTGAAAGCTACCTCCTTGTTCTTGGCGATGGTAGCGTTCTTGTCAATCTCCTTGACTTCTTTGACTTCTTCTTCTACGAGCTCGTGGGCGATAATTCTTTCAAGAATGTTACTTGGGATGAGCTTCTTGTAATCCTTCCTTTCTTGGATGAGAGTCACTAAGGTAAGATTTTTTTGGTGCAAAGGCTTAGATAAAACTTTGCACAACGAAGTGGTCTGTCATCTTCTCACTCTTAAGTCCTCGTATCTTATTGACGATGGCCATCATACGGTCATAAATCTCTTGTGGTGTCTCATTGTTTTCTATCATGAGTCTTCTAAGCTTCCTTTCCAAGAGCTCAATTATTGATTCCCTTACTCTCGGAGTGCCTACATGAGCCATGCAAAGTGCCCCATATCTCTTTGGCTTACTCAAATTGATCCACCTTATTGAACTCCCTCAGGCTAAGTGAGCCGAGGATGACACTTGTGGCTTGAGCATTGTGATGAATGAGCTACTCTTATTCTGGTGTGAGCTCAAAGTCATATTCTGAAATGTCAATACTTATGCAAATCACCTTCCAAACACTTGGATGTAAGAAAATTAGATGCAACTTCATTTTATGCTTTCAAGCGATATAATGTGTTCTATCAAATTGGGGGGCATCCTTAGAAGGCATGGAGATATAGTTGTTAGAAGGATTAAACTTGTTGTAATCAAACTCGATAGAGACTCCATTTTTTGAAGCACCATTCATGGAAATGGAAGCATCGTCATCACCTCCACTTTGGCCCTTCAGATCAATTTGCTCTTGCAAAATTTTGATCTCTTTAAGTGATTAAGTCTATTTAAAGATTAGATTATGATACCAATTGAAATGGGCTTGAGAATCATATATGTCGCCTAGAAGGGGTGAATAGTCATATCCTAAAATTTCAAAAACTTGCAGTAGAATTAGACCTAACCGAATAGTATGGTATTTGGCCAAACAATTCAATTATAGAGGAGTCAGATAGTTCGACTACTGTACGACAATCCGATTAGTGCAAACACAGAGAAAAAAAATATGTACCCAAATTGTCTAACCACTCTAGGACAATCTGGCCAACAAAGAAACTTAACTTGAGCAATATATCAATAAAAAATCTAGAAGGGATACTCAAGCATATTTTCTACAAGAATAATCTAGTGATAAATAGAGCTAAATAAGCAGATAAAGATCACTATTAGCACAAGATAGAAATTGATAAATGCAAAGTAAAAGGGAGAAAAGAAGACACTGATTTATTTATCAAAGTTTAGATTCAAGCAATCTTACGTCTCTGTTGAGAAGCTCCGAAGAACCAAGTAAACTTACGTCTTTGTTGAGAAGCTCCAAAGAACCAGATCTTGATTAACCTTTTTTCTCTCCAAACAACTTTTGATGCAGCTTCAATCTCCAAGTAACCACCAAGTCCAACCTTCATCGCCAAGTGACCACTAAGGTCCCAAGCTTGGACATATAACATCTGATGAAGCTTGCTTTACCAAGCACCCACCAAGATAAAACTTGGCTTTTACTCTTATCACCTATTCCCTCCCAAAGGCAAGGTAAAACCTTCATAAAGGTTATCGGGCACACCACACACTTTGGTTGCTCTAAAATTATAATTCTTCACTTTCACATACTCTCAACTCAATCTACTAATGTCTCTCAAACTTTAGAACATAGAGAGAGAGTTATGATAGAGTTTAGCCTTCTAAACAAAAACACATAAGGTTAAACCCTAGCAAAAAAATCTTCAATTTGCTCTCAAATCTCTTAGACACTTGCTTGGCTTGCTTAGGATGAGAGGGGGTCTAAAATTCTTGCAATAACTCTATGGCATAGCCCGTCTATAGCCCCAACTCCTCCACTAGCCATTTCTTACCGTTGCACAAATCTATTAAATTTTGTATATGGTTAGACAGTCTAGTACCGAGTTGAACTGTCTGGCTCTATATGATTTTCCAATGGTCACTGAACCACTAGTCACTGCGTCATAAAGGGGCGGACAATCTAATCTATTGCTTCTTCAATCGTCCTCTGAGCAATCGTTCAGCCCCTTCAAAATGTGTCCACTAAGTCTTCTCGAGCGTCTTCACCTGAACTATCCGCCCTTTACAAGACTCGGACTATCCAATTCTGCACCAGTCTATCTGGTTCTTTGCAGCTTCAAAGCAACTTGATCTTCTATATTTTAAACTTTGCTTGAATTTCTTCTATTTCAACTCTTTTACTTTAAGGGCTATCGTTACTCACTTTAGTACCTAATGCCTGCTCATTACTCAATAATTGCACTAGTTCCCTAATTATTTGTCATCAATTAGTCAAAACCCATAAAAGGGCCTAGATGGACTTTCATAAGTTTAAAAGTGCATACCTTAAAGTTAGAGTGATTTGAGTTTCAAAATTTATACCATTAAATATGAGAATGCTATTCCACAAGACTTCATCACGTGGGTTACAAATTGTATAGCTACCAACCAGTACCAATCCCCTCTTCCTTTCTCTACCTTATCCAATAGTTCTTTCTCTTTCTCATCCTCAAGACAATGACATGGGAGCTCAAGACAACCAGTATCGATCTACTACCTAGAGCTCAAGATAAGGAGATTGATGCTTTAGCATGCAGTGGTGAGCGATGGGATGAGCTCCAACAGCACCCTGGCCATGTAGGGTCTTCTCCTCAGGAAGTGGTCACGATGTCATGCTACAAGAGTGGCTGCAGCTAGTCAAGGGTTGCCTCATCGATGTGGGTGCAAGCAACGTCTTCCCACAGGAGTGGTTGTACCCAACGACATCGGGGGTGGCCTTGTCAGTGTTGCTCATTTCTAGCAGATCTATTGCCCCCGAGCTCCCAAGCCACCAGATTTGGCATGTCCCAAGCTCAAGACCGTTTGATCTACCATCACTCGAGCTTGTTATTGTCGTTGTCGTTAGTCCGGTCTGGATTTTGTGCCAACAAACTATACACAACGGGATAGAGGGATGGCAACTACAACCAATGACCATCTCCACCCTTTGTCCTCTCTATTGGGAAGGTGGCTGCAGGTCTGATACCAATGGTATATCGGCCTAATATTGATATGTATCAGACGATACCAATGGGTATCACTTGGTACTTAGGAGTACTAGATATGGAGCCTATAGTTATCACCTGTAGGTATCAGATTTATCTTATCTGATATTATCTCGTTTGGATAGTAGCCCCATTAAATAATAATTAATTTTAAGGCCTTAAGGAGGAGGCGCCATGCACATTTTCTTTGTGTTATTTTATAGTGTCTCTTAATACATCAACACTAGAAAATTACTGAGAGATGTAATACTATGTTCAAACTAAAAAGTGTGGTGTACCTGTAAGTACTGTAAAAAAATTCTTGGTTGGACGAGTTTTGAGTGTGATAAAAAAAACATTCTACAAATTGCAGAAATCTGCAGGCCCTCCAGTTGAAATAGCTGCCTAGCTACAAAGCAGGAAACATGCTTTAGTTTTGTCCTTGTCGTGGCTACTCCAAGCAACACCAAAAAAATGCATGCAGCTAAGCTAGGCTCAGAGGCAGCGCTTTCGGCAGAAAACCCTACGGTAAGTCGGTAATCCATCATCATATCGGCGGAGACAAAGTGCGGAAGAAGTTTATCAAAGTTACCCGCGACACCGATCGAATCACCGTGTGGGCATTTCCGGCAACCCCGTGCTCCTCCGAAAGCAGTAGTGGCAGTGGGATGCCCCTGACAGCGACATGGCCCGTGGTGACCCGGAGGATGAGAGGGCGCCAGCGCCAATATATATGCAGCAATAGCTCACTCGGTTGTTGCATCGATCGCTTCATCACTCGCTAGCTCATCACTTCGGAGACAGGTCGGGAGGGAAGCAAAAGAAGAGAGATTAAGATAATCGAAGAGATTGTCTGTAAAATTAATGGAAGGGCAGCAGTTCGCTTGGGGAAGGGAGGAGGGAGGGTGGAGGAAAGGGCCATGGACAGCGCAGGAAGACAAGCTGCTGGTTGAGTACGTGAGGCAGCACGGCGAAGGGAGGTGGAATTCTGTCGTCAAGATCACAGGTTGGTGCTACTGATTGAGTGGTGTTCTTGCTTGTATGTTGCCATTTCGATCTCTCGCAGTCGTCTCAAATTAAGAAGTTCATCAATAGCCTTTTAGGAAGAAGCTAGTAGCATCAGCAGTTTGCTTTTGGTTAGTTAAATTGCACGTTGAGGGCAGTCAAACATTCAATTAGCATAATGTTTAATTAAGGTTGCATGTATTGCCCATGATTGTCAAGTTTCTGATTTGATTCCGATTGCACTCGCTGCCTTATTTTCTGAGAATACGCATATGCATGCGTTAATTAGCCGCGTTTGGACTGCGTGCACGCGCTTGTAAATTCGTTAGGACCTTTCGTAGCTGTAAGCGTGGAAATCCTTTTGCCCCTCTGAGAGCTAGCTTCAGATGGTTAGCATTAACCAAGCTTTTCTTGCTTAGTTAACTATAACAAATGGGAGTGATAGGTGTGTCACGTGTTACTTTCTTCATATGTACGTCAGCTAGTTCTGTCTGATATGTATCTCACAGTACTGAGCCTGTATGCCGTGCTCTGCAGGTCTGAAGAGAAGTGGCAAGAGCTGCAGGCTTCGTTGGGTGAACTACCTGAGACCTGACCTCAAGCGAAGCAAGATCACACCGCAGGAGGAGAGCGTCATACTTGAGCTGCATGCCTTGTGGGGAAACAGGTAATAACCATTTGCAAATCCTTTGAAGAACGATCTCGATCGCATTTAATTTGCCGTGAAAGTATAACTGATTCGATCGCATTATTCTGTGGTGGTAGATGGTCGACGATCGCGCGTAGCCTGCCTGGCAGGACGGACAACGAGATCAAGAACTACTGGAGGACGCACTTCAAGAAGGGCAATCCGTCCAAGAACATCGAGCAGGCGAGGGCTCGGTTCCTGAAGCAGCGCCGCGAGATGCAGCAGATCCAGCAGCAGCAGACGAAGTTCGGCCAAGATGACGCCGCCAGCGCGGTGGAGAACAACCGTGCGGAGGTCGCGCCACCAGCCGCCTCACTAGCGCACGATGACGAGCTTCAGATAATGAAGGAGATGGCACCGGACATGGACGACCTGCTGTACTACCACCCGGTGGACATGTCGTCCTATTCCTACGACGACCTCGTCGGCGGCGGCGGCGGCGGGGGTGACACCATCAGCGGTGGTGGCGCCACCTCGACGAGCGAGGAGTCCAGCGAGGAGCTCAACGGCGGTGCCACGTGGGGCAGCCTGTGGAACCTCGACGACGTGGTGCATGACGTGATGATCGACTGCGGCGCCGGCGCCGGCTGCTGCTGGGGTAGCTTCCCTCCGCTACAGTATCAAGGCCTCGCTTTCTACTAGCTATAGCTTAACGATTACTATATTGCTAGCTAGCTACTCCAAGCCTACAACTCTACAAGTAGATGTTCCTTTTGGTCTTGTGTATCGATCCTACTGCTAGCACAGCAAGCCTGTGCGTGTGGAGCAGGGCACACGTAGTGACTATGAAGGTGAGAGCGAGAGGCCATTCTGTACATGAGGTGTTGGTGGATAAGGATGCAACACCAACTATACTCCACTTTGTGTAGCTAGCTGCCTCGATGACATGTTTGGCTCATTTCAGGGCGCTTTTTCTAATAGAAAGGGAAGGGAAGAGTTTTTCTTTGTTTTGCTTTTGGAGAAAAGGATATGGGATAACTGCAGAAAAAAACAGGTGTTAAAAGTGCATCTGAGCTTTTGTAATTTTGACAATTGGGCATTCAAGGCCATCTACTTCCAGTCAAATTATTCTATAGATGTTGAAGAGAGTTCATCTCATAAAGATGATGGTAAGGACCTTTTTGTGGTACTTATGGTAATAGAATATTAATTTGAGGAATGCTAATAGGCGAGAGCTCGTTAGCTCCAGGTTTGTTGCAGTGTGCACAAACGCAACTATGGCGTAGCAGGTGATGCCCAAGCCTAAACGGATTAGGGTTTTAGGGTAGAGATAGATGGGAGGGGGAGGAGGAAGTAGGGAATGGTCGAGGGAGTGACCAACCGGTGGGTCAAAAGTGGGTGGTGGGCGGATTGTTGCTACGGGAAATGGGCGTGGCCCATTTAAGTTGGGATGGGTTGAGTGAGATGGAGAAAGGGATGGTGTGATGATGTAGCAATGGTACTGTTGACCACAAGAGGTCATAGGGCTGAGGGCAAAGAATTGACTTAGTCAACGGGATAAACTCATCGGAGGGAAACGCATTGTGGAGCTCATTAGGATCAAGCTCGCCAGCATCGAGTTCACTGATGTTTTGATGAATGTGAGAAAGAATATTAGGGTGGATGCTAGAGGATGAGGAAGAAAGGTCACTTGCGAGTGGAGGAGGTCATCTTAGGGAATAGGATAAGGTGGGAGAATTTTTTTTAGGTGGAGAGAAGGAGGGATTTGTCACTTCTAAGATGAATTTAAAATAATTTATTTCATACTTTTGAAAGTATCTTTTATGTTGTCTAGAGAGGGCGAATAGATGCTTCCTACAATTCACCTTAATATGGGCCAAAACTTCTGATGCATTTGCATGCGGAAGTTCTGATAGGACTTAGAAAACAAGCCAAAAACCCCAATCTAGAACTTTGATTCTCTATAACGGAACTTCTAGTACTTGCAACAAAGAGCACTCGCCCGAAACATTCAGGACCCAAAGACTTAGAAGCAATAACTCAGTGCTTACGTAGTGCAAGGTATCTCTCATCTATAGATCAAGGAATTGATTTGAGCACTTGAGAGACACTTAAACCATTCACATGCATCTCCTCTTCATAGTACGAAGTTTCTAAACTCAAATTCAAAATCAAGATTAACTTAAATTGCCTTTGGTCCATTTGCCATCCTTTTCTTTTGTTTTTAAGGTTGCCATGCATCATTGATTTCTCTAATAAAACTAAATTTCACTTTAGGCCTGACCAAAGTTGCACCATGGATCAGGCCTAACTTCTTTTTACTTAACACCAGATAAAGCTATCATGTTTGTAGTTTGGACCGGGTTTCATGAGTTTGGGCCCCCACGTTGGCTTTGGCCCAACACACGTCAGCACTAGTTGGTGGACTCAGTTCAAGGAGAGGAAGCTAGCGCTGTGGAGGCGGACTTCCTTCATGCCACAGTCTCTACCCTTGGCGGCCATGGTGTGCACTTCTCCATTTCTGGCACTGCAGCGTTAGCGCGCTCTTCTCCCACTCTAGGGCGGCGCCAGCAACCTACATGAGGGGAGGTCGTACAGCTCATTCAGCTCGTACGATGGGAGGATTCCTGTCTAGCCATCAGGTGATCCCATTTACAAGCCTCGATCCCTGATCCCAATCTCAGTTAATTGACACCTCCATCAGGTTCTGGTGGGAAGGGAATCAAGCAGCTCGACGTGGTCGACTCCTGGGGCGAATGCCCGGTTGCCAGCAATGTCGCGTACATCAAGCATGTCCCGATCTGCTTCATCTACGGAGAACGTCTGGATCGATTATATGATTACAAGATGCAGGAGGCAAGAGTAAGTTATGGTTGGGGATTTATTGGGGCTGTTAGTCTGTTGTAGAAAGTAATGCATTGTGATGTAAACAAGTGAAGTTCAGGCAATTGCACTTCTCAGTTTTCCACTGCCCTGTTTTTTCTCTGTTTCTTTGCTAGTTCATTGTTCAGTAGAGTGAGTTAGTGTCCTGTGATTCACGTGAGAATAGTTTTGGGCCAAGAAAACCAAGGGAATTTCTGTTCCATGTTGATTGCAGGGTTATGAAGTGGAGCGGTTGATTTTTATGGCAAAGAGTACGATACAAATTTAGCTCGTGCCGAAGAAGGCCTGCCCGTTGAGTTGCAAGTTCAGGAATTGAACACAGGGAGAAGGTTTCTAGGCTGCCCTAGAAAGGTAATTTTGTGCTTGTGACGCATGTGCCTAATTCAGTGAATATTAGGCGATACTTTGAGTACTGTCCGTAACTAATCCATTTAAACAAAAAAATAGGTGAATTAGTCTTTGCTTAGTTTTGTCCACAATTTTTCAGATTGTGAAGATGCATTTGTTCTATTTTGCAGTAAACAAGCTCACATTTAGCTGTAGGTTTCGTTGTGTGATGTGAGATTACCATTTGATAAATTGCAGTTATCTCGATGTATCTTTTTGTCCACAATATCAGTGTTTGGTCCACGATCAGGTTTGAAAACCCTGAGTGACCAATACTCACCAGCCATCCTATATCACCAAAATATATACAAAAAAAAAGTTAAGTACAATTATTGGTTAAATAAATTGTAGGGAGCAACTAACATATATAATACAACTTCACTTAAACCAATAGAACATCAGAAATCGTGTTTCAGGCAAAAAAAATGTTTAGATAGGTAATTTATATTAATATGTGACAGGGAGTAAGTTTTTTTTACTCCTGCCTACATTCATACAAAGCATTCATAGGCAAGTATGCATTTTACCTTTTTAATACTAAGTTGTTTATTTTGCAGGTAAGTACCACTAAAGCGAAGAAGTCATGGAAAAGGAAAATTATCACAACTGCAATGCCTGCTATATTGTGCCAATAATCATTATATAAGAGCCTCATCTCATCCCTCATCATTAGGTACATGTACATATGGAACCCTTTTCGGTAGGACAGCTGCGTCTTACTACATGGTTGCAACCTTACTTGCACATACGTTCAAAAATAAATTGATTCATTAAGTAGACAAATGCAGAAGCATTGGTATATTGGTATATGGTATATCTATGCAATGTGTGTGATTTGTGCAAGAATCATGATTTAAGTTTGTTAGCGTTGCATTGCACACGAAGTGCACGGCTTGAATTTTGAAATGTACTCTGTGGGCTCACATGTAGGAAACAAGAAGATTAATGTAGATTCTTGCATGGTTGTTTGCTCTGGAAAGGGCACTTCGTGCAACTGAGTAGCGCCATTGCAAGCCAACAGGTAAATTAAATCAGCGATTTCAGCTACTATTGAACTTAATTACCTTCTGAATCCGTGCAAATATCAGGCAGGATGGAATCGGTGCTGCTTGCAACTCCAGGCGCTGTTGATGGGCACAGCTCTTGTTCCATCTGTCAGATGAGGAGGGGAGAGCAGCCGAGCGAACCCAACGAAAGACGTGGAGCAGCCGACCAAACCCCTAATCCTGCCGCGCCGTCGCCGAGGTGGTGGCACAGGAACCCTCGTGTCGTCGGCTGCGCGCCCTACCCACGCATTTCCTCTCCCCGTGCGCAGTCTGCCAACACCACCTCGGTGTTGACGTCTGTTGTTCCAAAGCCAACATGCCGGCCCAAACTCGTAAAACTTGATGCAAACTGTAAACATTACTATACCTGGTATTAAGTGAAAAGGACTCGCTCGGTCCATAGTGGAACTTTAGTCATTTAAGGTGAAATTTTAGTCTAAAACTAATACCTACTCATATCTTGTTAAACATATCAGTCCATTAATCGTTTTTTACATCAACTTAACTAGGATAATTTCAACCATTAATTTATCTGCCATAGCAGTCTCCATCCATACTCCATCCGGTAACCATAGGTCCCCCACCCTGATTTTCTTAAGTGAGGAAAGTCTTTTTTTTTGCTTAAGAGGATGTTGTCTCATTTATTACATGCTATTTAAATTGTTATAACTATAAATATGTGATATATAACTCTGTTGACCAATACGAATTGAAAAAAAAACTCTAATGCGTGTACCATTGGCAACCACTTTTTTCTAAATTTATATAGGTTGAATTTAAGCTTGCATATATATATGATCTTAAATCACAACTATTTGTTGATATGTAACAACAAATGAGGGGAGACATTCTCTGAGGGAAAAAATGGTCATCTCCTAACTCAGTGCGTATGTACGAGGAGAAGAGAAAAAGAAGTGTACTCGAGCAGCACGGTGGAGGAGAAAGCGGCCTAGCGGCAAGTGCTTCCACAGTGGAGGCGGTAAAGTACGTGCCCCGGTGAGCAGGGAAGGCTTCCTTAAACTAAAATCTTCAGTCAATTGATTCTCTATACAAACAAATCCTTAGTGTTTAAAAAAGACTATGCAATCTTCCGGTGCGTGCTTTGGGGCCTGTAAAATCAGTAATACTCAGTATATACATATGGACCTTCGTTTTAAAAAAGCTCTTAAAAATGTTTATGGTTTAAGGGAGAGGGTGCTAATTGTGAACATGTTACATGTCCAAATCCTTTGGTACTATAGCATGTGTATTTAAACTATATACTCTTCAATAAAATTATACTACTCTACTTTCACTTGATGATCCACCTTTAACAGAACCACTCATCATTGATGCCCACCTGTAACAGGCCTAACGACCCGTTACAAAGTTTATTACCTGTGACAGATAGTAACTTATTCCATCAGAGGTTGGGCTGAATGGCATAACCCATCACGAGAAGAGTTTATCCGTGACGGGTCGATTACCATAAACTGTCACCGATCGTCGGTGTCGGTTTGGAGTGCTAGGCCTGTCACAAATAAGGATCTATCCATGATAAGCCGATAGTCCCACGCATCGTAGGTATGTTTTTCTACCTGTGACATGTCGGGAGTTACCATCCATCATAGATAGTAGTAAACCCTAGAAGTTGACCACACTCGTCTTCGTGGATCTCACACTCCACACATGTCTATGTGCTCGTCTTCTCCACCCTAGTAGTAAACCCTAGCCGTTGTTGTCTTCTCCGAGCCCGGCACCACCTTCCCATGCCTATCGACATCCTCCCTGATGTCAATGCCACCTCCCTAACCTAGAGTTGCTCTCCTCATCATCCCTAACCTTGGCGCTGCTCTCCTCGAGCACTGGCACCAACTCCCCATACACCGGTGCCACCTCCCCGAGCAACCCGGCAACTAGGTACGCCACCTTTCCCTCTCTAGTTTAGAAATGATCTATAGATTAAATTTGTGAAAATGTTTTATAGCTTAGGAATAATTTTAAAAATAACTTATATAAATGATCTATAGTTTAAAAATAATTTTAGAAATAACTTGTGAAAATGTTTTATTATTTAGAAATAATTTTAAAAATAACTTGTGAAAATACTCTATTATTTAAGAATAATTTTTAAAAATTGTGAAAATACTCTGTTGTATATGAATAATTTTAGAAATTACTTGTTGGTTTGGTGTGGTAGATGTAAGAAACAATGTTTCTATCAACCCACACCTTCTAACGAGGACTTCAGAGGTTAAAACCCCTTCAACCCACCATCTAAGAGCAAAAACTTATTCTCTGATACATAACTAACTTCGTTATATAACCTAAAATGTCTGACAACCAAGAAACAACATCGGCTAGAACAACGGTAGTGACATCGACTCAATCCCGTAGGACACACAATAGGTTACCAGACACTAAGATTGCAAACGACTAAATTAACTCTTTTACACCTACCATTAGGTTCTCATGGTCATAGTCACCAAATGGAGTATGGTATACTACCTCAACTCTAACTCTACCAAGAAATACGACTTCACACCTCTAATTGCTGCAATAGATAAGGCTTGGGGACCATATATAGAAAAATGTGGCCAGCATCACAACTACACCATCTCTCTATGACAAGTATGATTTTTTGGTCCAACAACAAATCAGTGATAATTGTGGTTTTCATTCACTTGTGGTGAAATGATTAATATTGTTTTCAAAAACATTTAGTTCATGTACATAAATGTCTCCTTGTAACTGTGATTTCACAATTATTATACAACTTCATTCAATTTATTCTAATTATTATATCACTTAAGCTAATCATTTGTTATTTTAGATTTTAAGAAGCTTCATATGCGTTTTAGGATGTGAATATTTAACATGATAATGGATGATATGAATTATGTAAATATAAATGCTAGGTGAATTATATGGATGCGGATATGGATGTGAAATGTGTATATATGCATATTGTGTAAATGTTGTGTGAATTCTATCATTTTTTAAAAGGTATGGCTAGCAATAAGTTTATTTTTTTAACAAAATAGATCATCTGTGACGGGTGGTACCTAAAAACCCACCATAAATAGTATATCTATAATGGGTGATATTTTCAGACTCGTCGTATGCATGACATGACCTATCGTAGGTAAGATAGTCAGTCGTGGTGGGCCACGGGAGACTCTATATGTGATGAGCTATATTTATGATGGTCATCATCAGTATTGTTATCAATGACAAGCAGTTCACTTGTCATAGGTAGGATTTCCTACTAGTGAGTATTAATCAGTGATGAACGCGTTTTCTAGGGTTTTGACCCGTGATCGATGAGGGGATTCGTTATAGTGTTTATGGGTGCTTTCCTTATCAATATTAAAGCAAAAAAGTAGTAAGAATATAGGGAGATGAGCTTCTTTTTCCTATGGACAAACTGAATGGAAGAACTTTATTTTCCCCAGAGACAACTGAATCAAAGAAACTTCAAGTGCACCATTTGCACTCTCCACTAAAAAGAATCTAATCATTGAAAAAGAACAAAAACGACAATGTGCACTTGGTAGTGCTGTTTTTTTATCGCATATCAGTTTGAACGCATATTCATTTTGTGACTACATGTACTCCCTCCATTCTCAAATAATGACGTTTTCAAATGCATACATTCAAATCTTGAATCTTAAATCACTAATGTATATAAAAATATTAAAAATTTAATATGAGAAAAAATGACATTAGTAGATTTTTTATAAAATATATTTTCATGTGTCATATTTTTTATATAAGTTTATGATTAGAAAACTAATTATCAAACATGCGCATGGAGAATGTGCCGAGGAAGTACTTAATATGTTCCCTCGCTATGTTAGGTATATATGTGCTATGACGTATGATACACATAGTCGAAATGCATATATAGCACACAAGTGATAAATATGGTTGCAGTGAGTAGAGAAGTAGGGTGAGCATATGACTTGGGTACTCTCAGTAATCCTCAGCAAAACCAGTTCAACCCAAGTCCAAAGCCCATATGTTTTTTTAGAGGCAAAGCTCATATGTAGGTGCACCAGAAAGAGGCTAGGCTTGAGCGGTGTTTTGTGACAATCTTTGTTCAAGAATTCTGACAGGAGGATTTAACTATTTGCCATTCTTTACCAGACCCGTTTAATCTCTATCACAACACCTATCTCATAAAGTGATAAATTTATTACCACTTACTTCTTCAGAGTAGCAAAAGGTTAATTATTTAAAAGTAAATTACGTGGCACCAATATCGTGATAAGTGCTATGTGGGTCTTTCATGCCCAACGCCAACCTCATCCCCTCGCAGCTTTCTCACATACTACACTTACATTATTCAGGCTATATGTTTGTGTGCAGAGAAGAATTTGTGACGGGTACTTTTTTTTACTTATGGGTTGTGGGTTAAATATTTGACTCAGACATAGTCTTAATTTTATAACCGTGGATACTATTATTGGGCTATGCAGACACTATCGATACCCGCTTTTACCTGTTTACCCACCTAACTAGCAAATATGTGGGGTCCCAAAAATCTTTTTTCCAAGAATCCCAAAACCTTTTAACATATGTACTTACCCAAGCCTGTTCATGGTTAGGTTGAAAAACAACTAATCCCTTAGCCCCGAACCAAACCAAATCAGCATAAGAGGGCTGTGTTGTTTTTACATTTTTTTTACCATTTTCTAGGTTAAACCCATGTGATTTGTTACTTATGAATAGGGAACCTCTTGTGGAAAACAGCTGTACCGGTCGTTTAGTCGGTTCTATATACGTGTATGGTAGCAAAATGTTCCATTAACGTGATATGAGCTACAATTGTTATCTGTGAACATCCTAATTCCATTTTTAGCGGTTATTTGGACAGTTTTTATTTAAATACATGAATAATCGTCTGTGTTTTGCACTTAATAGTGATTTATACTGTATGATCTAAACATGCACTATTTGGTGTACAACTACAAGTGGTCAGAAGCTATAAGAGTTAATGTCAAGTTACGATTGTTCAATTTAAAAACAGAATATATATATATTTGTATATATTTAAACCCCAAAAGAAGGGCATAATATTACAAAATATATACAATATTTACAAATGTTAAATTTTTTGCATAATTCCAATCATCTATGTTCCAATTAATCATAAAATGGTTTCCTGTTCTTTCAACAACCGTATTTCATCTTCCCGGACACTACCTCAGTGCAACCATTCCCGATCCTAATGACAATTTTTTATTTTTTTATTAAAATATTTATAAAAATATTTTTTTTAAAAAAATATAGTTATATACTGCCAACGATATTTGAGAGGTTTTTTTAAAAAAAGACATCCCACCAGAGGGCATAAAATTCGACATGACAAACATCCGTTGATATACGTTAACGGTGGCATAGCGAGGACTAAGAAACTTTTAAATTGCCTCCTTGCCTCCCTAGCCGAGGATGTTTTTTTCTCACAACATGGTGCCACTTGTAAAATACCACATATGGCACGTGAGAAAGGAGGGCTTTGCCGTTTTTGCCGACAGCCCCTTATAGCCCTCTAGTTGGACTTTTTTTCCTCGTAGGAGGCCACCTATGCTCACTTATAAGAGAGGAAGGAGGCCTGTCAATTTTGCAGCTGGCCCTCTTGACACCATTCGTTATGGCAGTTTTATCCGTATCGTACAAATATCAAAAAAAAGATTTTAAATAAATATATTTTTATTTAGAGATTTAATTGTAAATAAAATTTAGGAGCACGTAGAAAAAATAATTAAGATGACTGAATTATGTAAGAAACTTAGCGATAATACTAGAAAATCATTACACCATTAAATAAAGAGCCAGATGATTAATAGATTCACACGTGGACTATTATTTAGATAATAGTGATAAAAATATTATACAGTTACTAATAGTTTTACATGTTACAAATAGAACATAAACACAACATAAATAATATAACTAGTAACACGGTACAGACAACTATTTGGAACTTATGGACATCATTATCTATCGATCACTTATAGTCATCCGTTACTAGCAAAGTTAACTCTTACCTCGAACTCCACTTTATCATGTATGTATTATTCAATTATTTTAGACTATATGATTCTTGTAGATTCTACGTTGATTTATTCATTTATATATATTGGTTGAATTTGCACTTTTGACGGTTCCTATGGAGAAAAATTACATATATAGCTATTGTAGTTATGGTGATAATAAAATTAAAGCAAATTAAAAAGATATATATTGAACTTACAATGAAATCATCATCAAGAATATTTAGAAAAATAAAGTACATTCTACTAAAAGTATAAATACTTATTGACCACACCACCTAATAATAATTACCGTAAGTGCACTTAGAACGCTCTTATTATGAAGGTAGTATAAGAGGTTACAATATTTAGTCTGACCATTTAGCTCATCAACGTTGTTCATACTTCTCCTTCCTAATCATGCATTGTTCGTGTGATTCAAAGTGGGAAAACCAACGTTCCTTGGAGAACCAATGCTTTGGGTCAAGTATTGGATTTTCACATCCTTCCATGAATCTCACAAAGTATTAATTCAAAAAAAATGTTGTGGTAAGGAAAAAATTGAAAAAACATGTACATATAATCCATATCTCATGAGAATAGTTTAGGCATTGAAATAATCTCCTCCCATAAATATTGGGGTCCTAAGATGTCATAACCTGGTATCGATCACTACATATATAGAACAAACGGTTACACCAAAGTGGAATTAGCCAATCCAAAGAATATTTTCTCCAGTAAGGATCCTTAGTGAAAACGTATTTAGCAGTCATTGTTCTTTGATGCTATAGGAGATAGAACAAACAGGTAGTGTAGGATTTATAAGGGTATCAACGAATGAAAAACTTAAGCTTCATCATACATACGGAGGTCTTATATAGTGTGAGTTGTGCTAGGTATGGAAGACATGAATGAAGGTGTTGAAAACGATGTGGCATTCATGCATAGAAAGTGTTGTGTCTATAAAAATCATTTGAACACGGCGTGACATTAACGTGTTGAAGGTTGGCTGTTGGGTTATGCTAAAAGTGACGTGACGCTTCAAAGTTGGCTGGTATCACTAAGTATTGATTGAAACTCGGCGGTCATACGCGTAGTAAGTAGTGAAGGTATCAAAAGTTGATTGTTGTATGCTACCGATAGTTATGCGTCCATAATAAAAAGTGAAAGCAATGTGGTTTTAACGTATAGTAAATGATGTGGTGCGTAAAATCAAAACAGTGAATGCAAACTACTATACACAAAATACAAATGACACAACATACTACGCCTCGGTGCCTACCTTTTACCCCTCTTCATCTTCATACCATGTGCTCACACGTGACCCTAAGAGTAGTTGAAGTGGTCAGCTAGGATGCCATGGCAAGCGTGGACCTGCTATATAGGAGTCAAAGCAAGCGGCTCCTGTGTGTGAGGTGGAGGAGCTTCTGCAAGCTAGGAGGAGTCGTGCATATCTTGATTTGCCGTGAGCTCATTGTAGTCAAAGGAGTCATGCACCCATTCAAAGATGGCCTGCCCAGATCTGCCATGACTGTAGAGATCTACGGCAGTGTAGCCTATAAGCCTATGAGAATAATGATTGAGCAATGCAAACTAGAATATCGTGGACCGTATAGAAATATATACCATACGGTAAACTTAAAAACCCTTGTGTGGATGTTTTCGCTCCTTGTGTCAACATCCCCGCTCTTGGTGTCGACATCCCTACTACGAAGGAAGCAAGTTACAGAGTAGCGAATGCTGTAAAAAGTATAATTTATTAACAGCAACATCACATACTTAGAAGGAAACAATATATTTGAGAAGTGGATAGGCAAAGTTACCCCTGAGCTACGTTCCTATAAGGCGAACTCCTACTATTGTTGCCACCATGGGAGGAACCACATCGGTGGCACAATAGGTGAGAGTACGAAGGACAGTGTGCATCGTGTTGCACATCCTACTGAAGGTAATCTTGTCCTCATCCCCCGTCAGTATAACCTCGACCTCCAACAGTCGGCAACCAGCCTCAAGGTCGCCGTCAACTTGCCGCATAACATGGACCTATTTAATATGACATGTCATACATAAAAGTCATAGCACATTAAACTGAGATATGGAAGATTGATTGACTCAGTATGGAAAAAGTCCTAGTCATGAAGCTCATTGAATTTTTTCTGTTAATTCAAGGCATAGAATCTCTTGAAAAGATTCATAAGGTGTTTGTTCTTAAACTGCTTGTAGAAATTAGTGCGCACATGACGCATGCACCATTTGTTGCGAACATCTGGCCACTCTTGTGCATACCACTTCTCCATGTTATTATCATTTAAATACTCAATAGCTCACATAAGGTTGGTGTGATTATCATGTATAAGGCATACACCCAGTCTCAGACACACGATTACGTCTTTCACACACTTCAAAAACCATACCAACTTTCGATGTTCTCACTCTCAACGAAAACAAAAGCCATGGGTAATATTTGATTGTTCCCATTAACTCTAATTGTTGTCAATATATATCCTCTATACTTTTTAGTCAGGAATGTCCCGACAATGCAAAGTATGGGACTACAATGCACAAATGTGTTAATGTATATACTTAATGTGAAGAAAGCACATTGAAGTACGCTATGCTGGGAATGGTAAAGATGGGAGTGATTTGATATCATAGTACATCTCCGGATTTCTCTAAAGAATGCAACTTAGAAAACAAGGCAAATTATCGTATGAACTTCGAATGTGCTAAACCTTATCTCCACAATTTTTTGTTTCGCCCTTCATGCCTTTGTATAGCTGATTGTGTGCTTGAATTTGTCCTCAATATGCCTTATAATTGACCTTGGTTTGTATCCTCAGTTGTGCATAATATCGGAGTATATTTCTATTACAATAAATTTAGATGTCATATTTCTATGATATTTTTCAACCCCATATAACTGACAATTATCCTCGATAACGATTAGCACATTTCAGCAATTATTTTATTTACCCTTGAATGCATGTACTCTCTATGGACACCCATAACTTGACTTCACATACTTTACTTCGTACACTGACTTATTTGACTTCGTGACCTAGACCTCTCGTCTAAGTGATACCATCTAATGCTTAGTTGCCTCCATCAATTTCTCTTTGTATGCGTATTTAGTCCCTTGAATGACCTCATTCTCCTTGTACTTTTATGGCATGTGATGGCCCTTAGAGATAATAAGTACAAAGAAGTCATTAATGTACCATTGTGATGGATTTACATTACCACTTTCCTCGTTCGACGATTTTTCATCCTCTGTATGCTCGTTATTAGAATTTTCTCTATCTATTACTATAATGATGGTGATGTTTCTCTCTCTCGTTTGCCAATCCTCTTGGCTCACTGTCTTCTTGTCATCGTCATCGCCCTCCTCCTCCTATTGCTTCTTCTTGTTGGTGCTCTAACTCATTTTCCTACATTGTTTTAATATCACATCCCTTTATGCTTAGACCCTCTTTATCTTATACGATCATTAAAATAGTGTCATTTTTCTCGTACACCAGCACAAGAATGTTAGGTAGCTAATCTCATTTTAATGCATTCTCCATATACCATTTTGAAGTGATAATGAAATCCAATGACGTAAATTTCTAGAAAAAAACCTTTGGTTGCACGGCTCACTACAACATACACAGTTATTACGTTAACCTAGAGATTGATTCGAAAGACTTGCATTAATTAGTTATACATTACTTAAAAAAAACTTCTCTCAACTGGCCTTTTAATACCCTAAAAGATTAAGCTAAGCTTTTACATATCTACACCATATGAATCATACCTAACATTTTCTCGACCGTGATATAATTGAAATACCACTTTATTTGATATATTTATTTAAAAAAATAGAGTTGAACTAAATAAGAAATTAATCATTATATCTAGCACTATGCAATTTATATTTTAACATTGACATGTATTAAAACATTACAAATGAAACTATCTATGAATTTAGTAATAAACTATGAAATAATGGATTTAGTAACAAAACTATTTACGGATCTAGAACAATACTACGTATACTATTTAATTTCATCACTAAAAATAAATATTACAAGGTATATAAATCTTTTAACTTCATACAAATCCATAAGCCAGCAGGTTTCATCGCTTCCCTTCGCATCCCCTTAACCATCTCTCCTCTTTCTTCTATTTTTTGGAAATAAAATAGACTTTTAGATGGCTCTAAGGGATTTTATAGACAACCACCTAAAAAACATCTTAACAAAAGGTGTCAAGGAGGCCGCTTGTAAAATTACTAGGCCTCATTCCCTCCTACAAGCGGGCCTCGAAATTTTACAGGCGACCCCCTATGAGAGAAAAAACGTATAACCTGAGAGCTATAAAGGGGTTGCCTATAAAAACGATAGGCTCCTCCTCCCCCGCACGCCTTATACTGCATTTTGTAGGTTGCCCTTGTCAAGAAAAAAACAACCTGTAAGGGGGCTAGCCTTTACCCCTATAGTTAGTGTGATAACGAACATTTGCTACATTAAATTTCACATCCTCTGATGAAGCATTTTTTATAAAAAAAAAACTCTCAGAGTGCATTGGGAGTATATAGCTATAAATTTTTCAAACAAAATTGTTTTTAAAATGTTTTTATAAAAAATATATAAATAAAAAATTTCCCATTGGGTCTTCCGTGCAAGCCCATGTGTAAGCAGGCCGAACACTGGTTTCAAACCGTCTAAACGCAAACCAGCCCTAACCAACCCATCGACGCCGCCTACACGGCGACGGCTGCATGCCTGCAACCAGCCCAAACTGCCAACTTGGGTAGAAAAACGGAGCAACCGGCGAACTTACCTGTTCTCTAGGGTTTCTGCCTTCCCCCAATCCCCCACACCGCAGCCGCCACAAAACCCTTCTCCCGGCGCCCGCACCCTTCGCTCCTTCTTCCGCCCGTCGCCGCCCGGCTGCCCACCACCCGGACGCCGCTGCCTGGACCCCCGAAGCCCACCGATTGGTCCCATACTTCTCTTCTTCTGATCTATCCCGCTTTCCATTTATCGCGGCCGCGTGGTGGTCTCAGAAGTAATCTCACTCCCCTTTCGACGAATTTCTCATGACTTATCCTGCAGCCGCATCGATCTAGGATGTATCTCCAGTACTACATCAACGAGAAGGGGGACAAGGTGTACACCACCAAGGTCGTATAGGCTTTCCCTTTCGCTTACTTTGATTAGTGATTCATGTATGGTTTGGGATGTTAGTAGTCCATACTGAGGTGTCTCCTTGCGATGCAGAAGGAATCTCCTCTCGGTGTGCCGACGCAGTCTGCCCACCCAGGTAGGGTCACTTCCTCTGATTTCTTTGTCTCTCCTGTTGGGTCATAAACCTGTACCGAGTGTGTCGTTTGCTGTGATGTATAAGAACTTAACATTCGGTTTGTGTATCAATCTTATTGTTGGCTTAATTACAAACCCGGCTGCTGTTTGAAGCATGAAAGGCTGTATAGTTTTTGTTGAGATTTTATACATAGTTTCTTTTTTGCTTATGTACCTTAAGTTATAAAAGCGTATTTAGAATAGGACTGACTAATTTAGTGCTGGTCTGCTGGGACTTGCTGAACACAAAGGCATTGCATAACCAGAGTTTTCGCTCTGCTGGTCTGCCTTCTATTAGTATTTTGGGTTTTGGAACTGATGCTCAGATGATCTACATATGCCTTAAGGCTGTATAGACAGTTTGATCTACATATGCCTTAAGGCTGTATGGACAGTTTTTTCTCAGTAGAACAATTTTTTCATTGTTGTTGAGTTAAAAAGATGGAGCTTAGAGAAGTCATAACTCTTTGTTGTTGTTGAATTAGTTATTGTCTTGTTTAGTTACGTCACGTGTTTCTGAATGTTCTATGTATTCTTGAGGGAAAAAAGATCACTTGGATTGTACTTGTGCTGCAGCTCGCTTCTCTCCAGATGACAAATACTCACGCCAGAGATACCTGTTGAAGAAGAGATTCGGGTTGCTGCCAACCCAAAAGCCAGCACCCAGGTACTGAGGGAAGAAACTTTGGCCAACCATGTTCCATGGATCCTCAGGAGGAAAACAGTCTTGCCTACCTTGCTGTTTACCTGTATCATTCAAATGATCTAATGTATCGCCATGCTATTTACGAATCTTCCTCTCTACCATATTAGCTCCCGTATGATCATGAAGTCATTCAGTTGTCTTCGCATGTTCTCAACTGTTGGCATGGTTATAATCTAAGAGTAGGAATATAGACTGTTGGTATATTGTTATTTCTGTGCTATTAGGAAATCATGTGATGATTAGCTGGTAAAGCAAGGAAGCGAAATCATGTGATGGTTAGATGATAAAGCAAGGAAGCAATGACTGCCAAAATCATGTGTGGTTAGATGGTAAAGCAAGGAAGCAATAACTGCCACTTTATTCTACTGAGCTTCTGAGCTGATGCTATAAATACTCGTGAGGTGGCGTCTTTGCTTTCATTTAGAGTACTGGTCATAATTTTAAATGATGGCTAAGTTATGACTATATAAAGGATAAGTCATCTGAATATCTGACAGCAGAGGCTGCCGCCGGCGAAGTTATGACCATAGGCATCTGATAGCAGAGGCTGACGCCGGCGAGGGATCGACCCAGCACAGGGGCTGCCGACACAGATCCGCATGGCCACAACTTTTCACTGAGTAACTCGCGGCTTATGGACCTTTTTCATCCATGATCCATCCAACTATCCAAGCGATGACTCCAAACTTCCCATTTGTCAAATGCCCTCATCTAATTCCTTTTCAATAAGCATTTCTTGATTACCGTGCATGAAGCCACATTACTTTCTAAGACCGAAAATAAGTTTTGCAAATTGCATTCATGGATGTGCGAATGGAACTGACGTTTTCATTTGTCATGAAAATTATGATGATGACCAGACTATTCCTGGATCCGAAACTGGGGTATTATCTGTGTGTGCAGACAATTTTGATGAAAAGACCGCAGAGAAATACAATAGATGAACGTGACAAAGTACAGCTACAATATATAGTCGACATTCGTCTCGAATATACATGGATTAGCAGTAAAGTCCTAGATGGAAATATTGGCACTAGTTAGAACAGTACGGTAGGTCATGTCGCTAGTATCCTTGTTCCCATGGTGCTCGCAGACTTCTGTAATAGAACACAGTTCAAACACGGACAACCTCCAAAATCGAGAAAATGGAAGTAAAAACATGTCTAAGAAGGAACACTGTGAGTGCAGAGAGAAGTCCTATACGATTCTGAAACAAGATGATTATGATCTAGACTAGCCTGTGCGTCACTAACTAGCATAATTACATCTCACCTTCAAAGATGATTTTCTCCAAAACGTCCATAGTAACAGTGATGGATATGCCACAAGTTACTTGGGGGGCAAAAAGTATGTATTGTGTGTGAGCGAATGGATGTGCTGCCTAGTTGAAAGCAGAAGAAATGTATTGCCTAGGTCTAAAGTGGCAAAGTGAGCAATAATCATCTGCACTCTATTTTACATATAAGGAAACCTTTCACCCTACTCTGGAGAAGAAACCATCTCTACCTCCCTGGACGATGGATCATCATCTTCATCTTCTGAGATATCATCTGCAGTGCTGGTTATATCTGTATAGTTTGCCTGTCTAACAAATTGCCCTCGCACTCTCGGCCTGGTTTCAGCAAGTTTCTTCCTATTCACATACCTCACCTTCTTGTCAAAACAGCGTTCCTTCCTTTTCTGCCTGAATTTGGCAAGTGCTGCAGCTCTCCGTTCAGACCAACTACATGTTTCCTCAGGTATTGGTGTGCTTGATGCCTGTGGCCACATATTTTGTGTTGACAGATGACTTGATTGTATGCTCATACCGGCAGGGTTATACTGAAATGGTGTCATCATAGATACACCATGACCTTGGGGATAAACATTATACTGAGGGAGCGATGTTTGTGGTGTATGCACTTGAGCGCTGTTTATGTTCCCTTGGAAATTTTGCACAGGAGGATGTGCCAAACCATGGTCCACCATCCCTTGATAATAAAATGGAAAATGATATACAGGAGGAGTTCCTGAAGCATCATTTTGGCCTTCATTGCTTCGCTCCAGATGCAAGTTCAAGGAAGAAAAGCATATCACAGGGTATTGCACAGGCATCTCAAAAGCTTCTTCATCCCGAATATTTACATCAATGCCAGTGTCACTTCTGTCGGTTGTACTAGAGAAATTACCCCTGTGATCCGAAGAGTCTAACCGATCTCCACCTTTTTGTAGTTCACTATCAAATGAGCTGGTGGTTGGGGTGCTTGACTTAACATAAGCTAGAAAAGCAGAAGAATCAGCAACCCTCAAGTTGGTCTTTATTGGATGAGAAAACATTACTCCAGGAGATGCTGGCATAAAAACAAAGGCATAAACCTTAGAAACTATTCTTCAATTGGGAGAACTGCTAAATCAGCTGAAGGAAATGGTTTAAGACTCAAAATACTTACAAGCTTGGTCACCGCCTTCAGTAGAGACTGGTAAACCCTCTGGTTTGTCTTTATGTTTAAGCTCAGCGTCAGAAGGATTAGACTGTGAACGTGTCAGGAAATGCAAGGGCATTTAACAAGCAGATTGATACAAACAATTCAGCATATCATCATCATCAATTGAGCATATGAAGCAAAAAGGCACGCTCTAGCATCAAAATAAAACACAAAGGTGGATAGACATTAAAATAGAAAAGCAGTATGTTCAACTGCAAACTTTATAAAGATCACTTAGTTGATTACCTCATATTCATGTCGATTCGAAGTACATATTTCTTGATTTATGTTTTCTTTTGGCTTATCATCTGTGTCATCTGAGAGAAGAGTGGTGCTATTGGTATTGGTGTCACTAGGTTCCGATAACACCAACTCGAAATTGTCATTGAAGAAGTTTTTCTCTGACAAACCAAGCTGCCAACACCAACACTCAACTTAAGATCAATTCATACACGCTACAGCAACGCCACAGCCATCTCAGCTTAGAGCATGCTTTTCAACACAGAATTTGAAGATGAATCAACATAGTCTCCTTTACCATCCGTCTTCGCCGCCACACATGGGTCCAAAGGTTCAGAAGCTCGTTCATGCGCAGTGGCTTCACCAGGTACTCGGCTGCCCCAAGACGCAAGCACTTGACAACAACAGAGACCTCGTCTCTGTTGGACATCACTGCATAATCCCATCAAGAGGAGGATGGTCACTATTACAACCCTACGAGAATGGGCATCAGCGGAATAGGAGGACAGCTTACTGATGATGGGGATGTGGCGCAGTTCCTTGTTCCTGGCGATGTATTTGAGCATCTTGAAGCACTTGGAGACGGGCAGATCGACCTCGGCCAAGATGATGTCGATCTCCCCCGCCTCGCAGTTGAGCACGTTGATCACCTGCCTCGGAGACTTGGCGCAAGTCACTGCAACAAAACAAAGACGCACCATTCGAAGTAGTACTGATAATAATCAAGCCGACAAGAAGCAGCAAAAAGGCAATCTAATCCTAATGATTAGAGCAACCAAATACTAAGCAGCCAAAGTAGAACTGACCTTGGTAGGAGCAGTTGCAGAGGAGGCGGAGAGCCTCCCGTGAGCTGCTTGGGTCGCTGTCGCAGAGCAGAATCCTCACCTTGCTCCGGTCCACCAGCTGCTGCCCTCCCCCTACCGCCGCCCCGCCGCCGCCAACACGATCCCCCTCGCCGGCGTCCACCATACCCCGACCCACACGGACGCACCCTAGCCACTTGTCACCAGCCGACGCGTCCGAATCAGCACGCACAGCAGCTGCTGCTGCTGCTGCCGGCGCCTAGACGACGCAGGAGGGCGAAGCGGTTGTTGGATCTGCGGGCGACGCCGCCTCCTCCATATCCCGTGCCGTGCTACAGAGGCTAGCTCGCCGCGGGTACCAGTGCACTACCTCCGCGGCCCGCCGCCCGTCGCGGTCCGGCCCGCTCCATTATCCGCGCCTAATCTATTCAGGGGCGGCGGTGGCGTTGGTGTCCGCTCTACTGGAGCAGGATATTTTCCTCCCCTACCTTTTGCTCCCTTTCCTCTCTCGGTGGCGTGGCGTGGGGCACGCGGCTCGGCTCGGCGAGAGATCAGAATGCGGGAAGAAGAAAAAAAAAAGCCTCGTCACGCCGCGCCGGGGCGGTGTAAAATAAACGGCACAGCGACGCGCGCCACCGAGCGATTTGTCTCGCGTCGCGTGGTGTTCGTCACGGGGCGAGCCGCGTGGCGCCCCGTGGGAGGGCCAGGTTGGAGAGCCGGCGCCGTTAAGCCAGATGAGCCCGGCCTGGCGGCGTGTGATTCGGTGAGAAAATATCAACACGTACCTGGCACGGAAATATCTTAATCGCGGATGTGATTTGGGGGCCTGGGCGACGGGGTGGTGGGGCCGAAGCCGTGCGATACGGGGGCAGCCACGCGCGCGCTACTGTGAAACGAAGCGAGACGCGAGAGGCGGAGGTGGCGCGTGGGACGCCCTCCGTTCCGGATGACCGCTCGCAGGCCACCGCCGACGTGCCGAGGCAGAGAAAAACCCGAGGGCTCTCACGTCCGTATGCGTGCGTGCCGCGCCTTGATGGGCAGCATGGCGATGCGGTGGCGGCTGATGAGTAAAAGATTTTGAGCTGGGGCGCTCCGCGCTCGGCGTCCAGGCTAGCTAGCTACCGGACGAGTGGCTAGTATGGAGCAGCAGCTGGGTGGGTGTTTTCCCCGTGTTGGGATGCCATTGCCACCACGCCGATCGGAGAGCGACTGGTTGTGGACTTGTGGTGGCGGCTCGTGGCGCCGGCCTAGCGCATTTCCGTAGCTTGCTTTCCTTGTTTGCCACTGGAGATGTACGTCGTGGCCTCCGGCAGCAAATCAGCGATGGGCCATCAGCAGATCAAGCGATGCTGGAAATTGGATTAGCGTTAACAGTTAGCGCTGTTGTTTGTTTACTTCAGTTACCAGCGCTGTAGTTCAGTAATTCAGCAGAGTGGTAAATGCAGCCCGAGATTTGATTGCAGCTCTGAACTATGGCCACATAAAAAAATCATTTTGACGAAGGATGTGTCCTCCTTCAGTTCACTGGCTGTATTTCTTCCACCGAGAAGCGTGGATGGAATCAGTGACACAACATCTCGATCTCAAATATCTGGAGGCAGGCTGGCCAGTAGCAGGAGCTTGAAGTGCCGAAAGAGCGGTGCCAATAGAGACATCAATGTCATTCACAGGACACACTCAATCACTCTCATTTTTATTGCTACCAATAAAACCATACAAAACGAGCTATTAGCTAGAGTAGGGCTTGACAGTCACCCACAGCTACCATCAGCATTAAGTTCTTCTGCCAGTGGAAGTCCCCATATTTGCCTTTATTCTATGACATTGACGCACCACAAACACGTTTTGACAAGGTATTAATCTACGGGGAAGGAGTGGCGATTGCTCCTGCCTCTGTCAGCAGAGGCACCAAATTCCCTCCTTTGTGCATTGCCATGGTATCTGTTTGGCAGACATGAAGATCGACGTTAAAAGTATAGAAAAACTCTGACCTAAATGACCCTTGTTCTAGCAGTTTTCTTGTTCAGAAACAGTTAAACAGCGATAAAATGCATGAAAATGTTGTTGGTGCAATGTCATTAGTAGCACAAGTTCACAAAAAATTAAGAACAAGGACTAACCGTCACAGCCACCAATATGTTTCCCTTTAATGAAGACACTAGGAACAGTTTTCTGTCCAGTCCAATCGGCGAGAGCTGACTGCAGCTCAAACCCATCACCTTCGTATTATGAGGATGAATTAGTTCAATGATAAATTACAATGTACTGTATGAACTAAAGAGTAGCCAGGACATCTAAAATTGACTCATATAGTTATATATGATCTTTGTTTTAAACGAAGTCATATATGATCTTGATATGTGAACTAAACTAGTAGTAGCTCACTGGTACAATAACAGATTCATAAAGTTTCTCACAGGCACAATAATAAATCCATAAACTTGTGGCATATAGGTTTAAGCGCTGAATATCTAAACAATAACTCAACACCCCGAATATTAGATGGTGTAAATGAGCCATAGCCATCTACCACCAATATCTGTTCAGCAACCGATGAGCATTTTTTCTTGTGGCGTTCCATTTATCCTCTATCTGTTCCAATAGTAGTATAACATAAAATTCCTCTGAAAAAGGTTTGCACGACTGCACTACAGCTTCTCTTTCTCTATTTTGGTATAACACAATATTCGTCTGTTTTATTCTAGGCATCAGTTTACAGACACTCAGAGCTTTCCGTCCAATATAATCCCTTCCTAGTTCCTACTGGGTGTTGCAGGACTAGAGCTATAAGTGGGTCCCTGTAGTTTCTTCTCCGTTCAGCTGTTTAGTTCTCTTTTATGCACTATTTGCCAGAATTTTGCAAATGCATTTCTCTTGTTTTTTTCTCTTCAAGTAACCTGCCAGTTTCTTTCAAAGAGTGAAGTTTACAGCCATTTTCAGCATTTCAATTTGATTAAACTCATTTTTGTAGCCATTGATCTAAACTGAAGCACAATAAATCCAATGCTATCCCAAATTGATGTGTCTCAGTTTATATCAGTATGATACGGAGTAACATGTTGCATATAGATTAGGGTGCAAAGAAGATGGCATATATCATATGTTAGTATATACATAAAAAAATAAGCAGTAGAAAGAAAGTAACAGAAAATGTATCCACTCACTTTCCACATCCAATTCAACAGCCTTGTAACTTGCTCCCAGCTCTGCCAACAATTGCTTCAGTCGGGCGCAGAAAGGACAATAAGTCTTGCTATGGCCAGTCCAACAAACATGAGGAAAGATCAAAATTGGGGCTTAGGACATATAGGTTACAATTTTGCAATAATTGGGAGATAATCATGTTAAATTCCGTTTCATGTGATTGCTTGATCATTGCAGTTGATCAATTTAAATTTGCATGAAGTAATATGGTTGTTTGGTACAAAGTACAAGCCAAGGGTATTCCCTCTATTCCATATTATAAACTTGGACCAACCCAAAATGTCTCATAATATGGGAGGGAGTAATAAATATTTCTCCCTTTCTTTAAGAAGCTACATAAAAGAATATATATCAAATTAACTCGTTCCACATTATCTGTGTGCTTCTTTCCACGGAAACAAAACGTTTTGATTCCATCATCAGCAGACAACGACGTGACCGTGATTCTCATCAGATATTGGTCATAGATTTGCTGATATCTTGCACGAATATGGTCACTATTTGGGGACCTTATTGCTACATAAACTATTCAGCTCCAGAAAGTTCAGTAAAATAAATTTATAGCAAAAGGCAACATGTTTGATATTGACTTTTTTCATGGAATATAAGCTTAGTTGAGGATCACGAAATTTAAGCACAAATTCCAGCACAAGTTCAGCCTACTCATCGTAGAGACCAGCCACACTACGTCATATACGCGAGTGAGTTAAAGAGGTGTGAAAGAGAGACCTGAAGACGACGACGGGGGAGGAGGCGACGGTCTCCTTGGCCTTGTCGAGCGCCATGGCCGGCCTGCTGGGCTCCTCTCCCGGCTTGGAGTCGGAGGGGCGCGGGGAAGACGAAGACGACTGTGCCATCCCCATGATGCCCAACCTCCGTTTTATGGCCGGGCAGGAGGCGGGGGGGTTTTCTTTTATCTGCGTTTCCGCCGCAGAGTCGGCTCGTCTTGCACGTCAAGCTAGCCACGAGTTCGAGGCTTCGAGCGGGATTTTTCGTTTTTTCGTGGCATGGACCGTGTTTGCCTATTTCAAAAAAGATACTGCTCGTATCTCTCCTGGTTGCTACTCAGCTTTGAATTGGACATTTGGAAGTATCGTTGCTTCTTGCTTGAATGCTTGTCGAGGAGACGCGCACGCACAGGCCTGAAGAATGCCAGGCGCCTGCACTGACGGAGATAATAAACCAAGAGTTACTGGGCTGTACTTTTCCAATCTTATATTTTCTTATTTTATCAACACGTTCTTTAAATTATTAAATAATGTATTTTTTTATAAAAAAATTATAACGGTTAGACAGTACACTTTTATTAAAATAATAATAAAGTTACTTTTAAATATATTTAATTAATTATATATTAATCAACTGCTCTGTTTACTACGGATCCGTTCCACCTCAATGAAAGGCAGCATTCAATTGTAGGCAAAAGGCGATACTGGTTTCTTTAGCTGTTCAAACTTCAAACAAACGGCAAAAAAGATTATTGGTGACGTGCCTAGTTTTCCTTTTCTTTAGCATTTGACTTTACAAAGAGGTGACTAGATTAGATAAGCGAGCGTGTCTGCCTGTTACGCCAATAAAAAGAGGCGAGCCCCGGTAAAGAGAACCAGGCAGGAGGCCCAACATACTCCGGGTTATTTTTAGAGTCCAGCACACTGGCCCACATTTAAATAGACGATTTCAGCCTTTTTTTTCGCCGGGCTGACGATGATTTACATATGCCTTTTCAAGGAAAAAATGTGTACTTTTTTCCCCGGAGAGATGCCATCTCAATTCACGGAACGTGCAGATAACGAACCTTTCAGCTGCTGTTCATTCGTTAAGATTTCCATTTTCTATTGGCGACAATCTACCACCAGAATGGAAAATCATGACAATTTTAGTAGAAATAAAACTAATAAAATATTTAAGAACCAGGACCAGAAAGACGGTAAAAAGACGAAGTGTAGTTCCTCGACGTCCAATCGCATCAACAAATTCCGCGCCGGATAGCGAGAGGAACACGTTACTTTTGCTTCATCTCGCCATTGCCCACGAACCAGAAATTCATCCGCGGGCACGATTAAATCGAAGAGAAGCCGAAAAACAGACGAGCAAAACAAATCTCATCGGTTGCTCATGAACGACAACTCAGTCCCTTAGATGTTCTTTGACCATGCGATCATCTCCGCAGGAGTCATTACAGGTCTGTAGGACTCATCACCGTTGCCAGCGACCAACAAATCGATTCACAGTATCATGCAAGATGGACATGAAGAACAAAAAAAAAGAGAAAATAATTGATTTATGGTGACTTTTTTTCGAGGGGTGCTGATGTATGTAACAGCCGCTGAGTGCCCTGCGGCGAGACGCGTCCGAGGGCACGAGAGGAAGGCGGGCTCAGGATACAACAGGACGATTTTGCTTCAAGGGAACGAGTCGATTGGGAACCGATTAGAGACTAATCCTCCCGATGACCAGATGACGAAGCACGCAAACAATCACCACAAACCCAAGAACAAGCTAATCGAACACAGACGAAACGAACACGACGAATAGAAAAACATAAGATCGAAGACGGCGGCGAGGAAAATTGAACGCTTCTGCGGCGGCGCGGCGGGGATGGTAACCTTATGTGGAGGGGGTGGACGTATTTTATAGGCTCAGGCAGTGTCAGGCTCGCGCAACAAACCCTAATGGGCCAAAGAGCATAATGGGCCAAAGAGTGGCTGGATCGGTAGGCTCCAGGAGTGAGTTCATGGGCTGGAACTCGATGTTAAATAGGCTATGTTGGCTAATTTTGTTTACCTTACATTTCGACAAGGATTTGCAAGAAATATACACGGGAAGTGAACAAGCAAACATGCGCTTGCAAAAATTTGGCAACCATACCGACAAATTATCGGAGGTAGCGTAATTCTTGGTAAGTTTGTCATACAATTATTTGGAGAAGCACTATAGTATGAAGTTATGGGTGTATGATTTTATCTATGGTTTGGTGATGGAATTGTAGGTGTACTTCATCCACTCGAGTTTAAATTCTTATGTTTACAAATATTACACATACGTAAGTTAGCTTTTAACAGGAATTTAATAAAGTATACACACATTTCAATAGAAATTTAGCAAGATTAGGATCTCTTTAAACATGTGTTAGTAGACGCATTCGCAGGTGAGTGTAGTGTATATGCGATGTATTGTTGGGTGAGTGTAGTGTATATGCGATGTATTGTTGTGTGTATGCGACGCATTCGATTCGTGGGTGAGTGTGGTATGTATGTGACGCATTCGTGAATGAGTGTGCTGTGTATACTACTCATTCGCGATTCGCTGAGTGTGAGTATGGTGTGTATGCGTAAAAAAAAACTGTTTTCAGTGACAGCCAAATGGACAGCACATGATAATCAGCTTTTGTTTTCACTGATTTGCGAGTGGATAGGTCGTCTGTGAGCAGAAAAGAGAAAGAAGTGCTGGAGTGGCCATCAAATGATCAAATCTCACTTTTATATCACAGCAAATTTGCAATCAGTGGCATCGCCTCAATCAATGACCTCCAGAAATGGATACTTATTAGAGCCAGAAAAACAGCTAACACGTAACAGAGAATTCAGACAATATATGCTGCGTTATCAAGTTCTCTTACAAAAAAGACGTAGCTAAATAATAGTCAACATGCAGCAGGTGCTGAAGCTACATGCACTAAGATCAGTTCTTGTTTTCACCATAAGAAAAGCATAACTGCAAAGCTGCTCTGCGTTCTTGCAATACACAAACGGTGCCTAGAGCATCCATAAAGATCAGTTCTTGTTTTCACTAGTCTCTGCTGAAGTGGAGGATGCCGATGACGCCGTGATGTCCCTGGCACATTGTGAAACGTACGGCTTCAACTGCAGTCATTTATACAGGAAATTTATTACTAAATACACAACCATAATTGAAAAGCAAAAAAGCAGGAAAAGATGGTTGCTTGGTCACTCGTACCACATAAAGAAGAATTCCATATTATATCATTCATTATCAGTTTCTCTGCCTCGCCTGAGCTAAACGTTTCAACAATAATAGATTTCGGAGCATTCAATTCAGTGCCCAACAAATGAAATCCCCATCTTTTCAGATAAAATTTGGACATGGCAAGTTATTTCCATCGCATTTCTTAAGTAGGACCTCAAACAGAAAATCTGAGAGCTTTGATTATGTTATATTAGCCGTTTTCTGTTTGTTAGGTGCCCATTAAGTTACTTCTAAAAGTTTGCCCAGCAAGTTCAGACTGGAATAAAGCAGAGAGGCAGCATGGACACTAAATTTAATTTAACCATGCAAGTATATTGATCTGTGGAGCAAAATGCTAATTACCTTGAAATCAGTTAAGTCAGGGACCACAAATCTTGGTAGCTTCTCATCCACCATGACATATCCACCTGCGAAATTACATCAATATTTTGAAATTTAGAATAAGCAAGTAAGTTGTTTACTCATGAAAAGAAAAGGGATGGACATTAGTACCGTTAATCAGTTGAATGATCATAATAGTTAGTGCGGATGTTATCTGAATCAAGAATCAAGTAAAATCAAGAATACAATGTAGAAGTATTTGGCCCTTGCACATAACAATCGAACTAATCAATGATAACTAAAATTTAAACATGTTTGTGCTCCAAATAAGAATTGCATAGAAAGGTCAAGGCTAAGTTCTAATAAATACAAATATCCACTGATGGATAAGCCTTTGCGTTATCCTGCAATATGTTACCCATGATCATCTAGCACTGGTAAAACTGTACTTGGATGCAGATATGTTTGGGCTTCTTTGTTTAATACTGCCTACATATTTTCTTACAAGGAAAATTGAAATACCACCAGAATCTGCTCTTCAATATTTTTCTTAATGGTGGATTAACAAACGGCTATTTGGATCCCTATGCTGCAGCTGCAAGCTAAACACAACAGGGCTTTGCGCCTTGCCCTGGCTGCGACGCAGCCATGACAACCGATCAGCACCAAAATTTACTATGTTCTGTAGGATGATTATATACCATATGAATTAAAATACCAGTGTGTAACTGTGATAGATGGAACATTTTCCAATGTGTCCATGAGAAAATTTCTGCTTGGCTGAATCACCAATTGAAATGGACCGCTTGAATTGAAATGTTATTTGCTACTCACTAAATCTTTAATGTCTTATTAACCTTTGCTTACTCACACCTTTTATTGAAGCAATATTTGACATTATTGAAAGCATCTTCCAAATCTAAATTAAGTAGTTAATTACTTGCACGGTTGACTCAGATAAACCCTGGCCTATAACAATTGATTGACATAAAGAACATCACTTCCTCAGTTCTTCCAGATTTCCGGTTGAGAAAATAGTGTGTGACTAGCAACTGTCACCATTTCATGCTCCATCAACGCCGGTTTAATTAAACTATCCGGTTCAAAATCATAAAATTTCTCAACCAAGCAAATCATGGTTGCAATTTTATACGTGATGATACACAGAGAGAGCATTCCTGAACAAAACAGACTACTAGATTCAGATCACAAGCGCCCCAAGGCATTACCTTTGCGGGTGTGGAACCCGGTGGGCTTGCAGTTCTTCCCCTTGTAGTAATCCCGAGGCGCCCTCTTGGAGGAGAGGATGCCGAGCGAGGACAACCGCTTACGCCGCATCGACCTCCCAAGCGAGCTCAGTATCAGTCCCAGCGGCATTCTCCTCCTCTTCCTCTACTACCACCCCTCCCTTCCTGACGATTCCTGCACAACCCAGCACTGAAAATTAGCACGACACAGTGGAGATTGCGCTGGCCGGCGTACAGGGCAACGAGAGGGACACACCCGAGCAGCGAGAGGCGGGTAGGATGCGGTGACGAGGAAGGTGCGGTGGGGAGGGAGCAGAGGAAGCGAGACGGAGGAGGAATCGGGCGGCGGGGGGCGTTTCGCGTATGAGGGGGAGAAGGCTCGTAGCGGACGGCCAGGATGAGTGCAGAGAAGAACGGACGGTCAAAACATATGGGATGGATCAAGGACAAATTAAACGGGCTAAACTCAACGTCTAAACTTTATAGAATTTTCGCATGAATCAGGTAAACATATTTCCTCGTTCTAATAAAGATCACAAACGGTATTGATGTGAGACTTGATTAAGTGGCAACCTTTATAAGTGAAAAATACCGTTTTTCCTTTCTTAAGTTTGTAACTTCTCTTGAACTATTGTGTTGACCGTAATGTTTTCCATTTGCTCTATCTAACGGGTGTGTATCCTCAGGTACTGACATGTGGAGGCCATGTGATATGGGGTCCACATGTCTGTGCCTGGTATGGCACATGCCGTTACGCCACACCTGCCGTTAGGGCAAACGGTATCGTTCTATAGCTAGCAGGACTACTATAACCTAGAGCAGCACTATATGGAGCCTGAAAAGGCAAAAGCTTCGTCTTATTCTGAACATTGCAACTTTGGCATTATTTGTAGGTTCCTGAGCAGGGTTTACAACAGCATGGCTGCATGCTTTCTGTCTATATTTAAGGTTTCTGACGGGTTGCTTTGTTCCAAATGTTTTCTTCGTCTGAAGCCGTCTGAATGTGTTGTTTTCCCTCGGACCAGAAGCTGGCCACGACATTCAGCTTTGGACACGTTAGTATACAACTGCACGTTCACGGAGAGAATCCCGAATATTACTTATCATTATCAGTTATCCTAATTCAAACATATCTAAAAGTATTTCTTGTGCTAAATCTAAAATATAAAATTTATGATGTTGAATTATATAATTTTTTAAAAAATAATAGTAAAATATATAAATATTTAACTTAGCATAAACCTAAAACGATAAATAATTTAAAATGAAGAGAGCAGAGTTTAGAACAAATATACCGAGAACATTGTATTTCAAACATTTTTTAACTTTGGCAGAGCTCTAACTTCTCAATCGAATTTGAGAAGTGGAGTTTAAGGTGAAGTTGTAGAACGTCCTAAACCCACCCTGCTTTTTCAAATCACTCTAGTTTACTATTTGATATGGCTGCTCTAAGAGAGGGCTAAAGTTCTGTCAGACAAGCTCTTAATGCTCAAGAAAAGTGCGGAGTAGGTTATCCCAACATCACAAGCCCTTTTTTGGCTTAATGTTAATGTCTCAGTAAGCTTTTCTAGACATCCGCTGCAAAATTGTACTCTGTACTACTACCCAGCAGTTCACTCTCAACTTCAACTTTCAAGAATGACCAGGACGTATGGAGGATCGAGGTACACCTCCAGTGCTTCAGTATTCAGATAGCGATCTTCAGTACCTGCTTAGATGTTTTGTAGATTACACGTTTTTTTCTTATTATTTTTCATCAGAAAGCAACACATATTTGTGAGCAAGCCAGGGGCGGAGCCAAGATTTCGACTACGGGTTCAGACTTTAGGTGACAGCCAGCTCAAACCAAACGAATAAACAAAACAGTCAATAGATAATAAACATCATGCTGACTCTGTTATATACCTATAAGTTAACATTTATGAAAAAAAAACTTTGGGTTATGTACTCGTGAATATCCTGTGTATCTGGACTTTCTTGTATAAACAGTAGACACTTGTGTATCATTAGAGGCATATTATGGGTATTTTAGAAAAATTTTGGGAGTACAGACGTACCCAAATGTATCCATTGCCTCCGCCTCTCGACCTATCGAGCTATAGATACACAGAATAGCATGCACTCATACTTCCAATACCCATCGCACATAACCCTGCCTCTTCAGTGCAAATCAAACAAAAAGAAATATGGCAGCGTTGATATGTCAAAGAAGATCGAACAAGGATGCTATCTTTCCTGGACAACTAAAGATCCCAAGAAAAGTCTGGAGTAAAGTGTCTCCAGCATTACAAGCCCTTTTTTGGCTGAATATTCATGTCTCAGGAAGCTTTGGAAGCTTCAATTTGCAAGAATGACCAAGATGCGACTGCAGTGCTTAGTCTCAGTACCTGCTCAGATGTCTGTACTGTAGATCAAGTATACAACACATACATGTTCTTCTTATTCTTCCTATCACAACACAAAGCAACACATTTATGACTGAGCTACAGAGAAACAGGCTTGCCTTAAGGGCTTCCAATACCGACCTCACATAATCCTGATTCCTGTCTCTTCGTGCAAATAAGAAAATGGCAACCCTATTATGTAAAAGAAGATCAAACAAGAATGTTATCTTTGAAGGTAAATATGAGCATCTCAGATAAAAATATTCCCATGCAACATACAAGCAAACATTGACTCCACAAACAAGATTACACTGAAAGAACCTTTTATCTGCTTCCAAAAGATACAATTGTAATTGCTTTTTTAAGGGGAACAATAGAAAGTAAAAACACCTGGAATAAGGTTACAAGGGAATGAAAATAATTTTGATAACTGAGTAGACTCCTGTCGAAGCTCACCATTGCCGATGCATGACTTGCCTGTTTCTTCATACCTCCCTAAGCCACCCAGAGATTCTGGAATCCAGGGAATTAGGCCATGAAAGGCATGGACAAACTGAAGAGTTCTTGAGAAGAAGGAGAAGGAACAGCCTAGCCATTATTCTCCATCCTCATACTGCTTATGCTGCTCCTGATCTCAAGAACCATGAAGATGCTCCTGCCAAGCGCCCACCATGATCTGTGGAGGCAGAGAATTCAAGAGTATTCATGAGAAAAAAAAAGGACAGGTCAAGAAGTTATGAGATGTTTTTCTGTACCTGGTTGAAGTTGCAAATGCTCAGTTGTTGATGAGGCAAAAGCTAGGGACTAGTGAAAGAGCCAAGAACTTGCATGGTGACATTTTAAAGAGGCTAGTGTGGGGTGCTTTAGTGGGAAAGAAGGACAATGAAAGGTAGAAACAAAGTTTACTGTGTTCAGTGCATTTATTTTATCGAATGCCTAATGTCTCAGACATCCAACTACTGCACTTCATCTGTTGACAATTCTTCGTTCCTAGCCTACTTGGGGCTTCCAAACAAACTTACTAAATAAAGGTATAATAGTAAAGTTGTCACTCCTACCTATTTAAGTGGGACATTCAAACACGTTCTGTCCTCCAATTAGAGTACTAGAGGCATCAATGTTAGTAAAGTTTAGACAACCTCTATTCCTCAATCGATTTGTCAATTTTTGCCATTTTGGTAGCAGCTGCTGACCAATAGTCATGCTTGCCGGCAAAAGTTCAGAAGTAGATATTCATGTAGGCATGTAGCTAACCAATTACTTAGAAGTTAAGCATCTCACGACTAATCTGGGACAATTAAACCCAACCAACAGATGTTTACCAACAAACAGAATCTAATCAGCTTTCACTGAGGAACCAAATCTACGGATCCACGATAAAAAGAAAAAGAGGTCATCCTTTATATAAAGCTAAAGAAGCAATCTCCCTTTTCGAGATGCGAGTTTTCATAATACGAAGTTTGGAGCAATGCAGCCTGCTTGTTCAGCCACTAACTCATGCTGACAAAGTTTTGCAGCTCTTCATCTGACTCATGACGATGTAATTTTATGGGGCAACAAGGTTGTAAATTGACTTAGTAATTCAGCTTTGGTATCAAACAAACTAAGCTTAAGGGCAGGGGAATATAATATCCATGCAGCATGCGTTACTGCTCCCACCACACAAGAGAGGAAATCAGCACCACCAATTGTGGGCATTAGGTCCAGCTACAGTAGACCGTCCAAAACAATCTACTTTTCCTCTCTTTTTTTGTGCAGATGGATGAGCAAGAGAGTAAGTGAAAATTCCTCTTGCGAGTGCACCCAATCATTGCCATCATGTACACTACCCTCACTCCCTGATGAGAAGCACTAACGTCTAACAGGGCTTTCGACCTTACGCGTCATCCATGACCAACAGAGCAAGCATCAATATGGACACACATCCCTAGTCTTTGAACTTATAGTCTCCACCTCTAACTATGTGTCTGTGTGTACTGAATGATTTTTTTTCTGTAAACCGAAACATGTTGCTATGAAAAATTCAAATCTTGTCCAGCCTTCACCTATGGATGAACTATACCCTTCAGAAATGATGGCCTGAAAAGGAGGTAAAGTAGTACTGAAACATCATGCTTCTAGAGAATAAGTGCAAAGTTCATGGCAAGGATTCTAGGTCTACCCAGCAGGGAGTAACAAAAAGTAGAGGGGCTTTACTCAACAAAAGAAGACACAAAAAAGAAAAGAAGGAAAGGCATCTATTAAATTAGTCATTTTTATTAAGAGAGTTCAATTCATTACAAATTCTGTTTTCAATCAGTACCGCGAATCTGTGATCCATGTTCAGTTTACCCAAGACTCCTCTAGGGTTGATATCATGAAACATTGCTGTTATACCCCACTAGTCCATTCAATCCACTCAATGAAGAACAAACATCTCAATAATCTAGCAATTGCCAACTTCCATTCGCTTTCAACAAATTATTTTACTCTGCTAACATCACTCAAGGGACATGATTACCCCACAAGAAATAAATGATTTGTTTTCTTCCTAGCATGCTCAGGGTGAGTAATGAGTAGTATGATGTCATTTAAGTAACATCTTAATAACATTAAAATTTATCCCTTTTTGAGAGGCTTGATCTCAACAATAACCAATGATCAAATTCAAACTGCAGATTACATAGTTCAAAGAGAACACAATAAACCTATGAATTAAATATGATAAAAAAATTTTGGTAGGATGACTCTTTTACAGGCTTGGCCAAATTTATCCAACATGACAGCCTACTGATCTCCTGAATTAGGAGTCTTGAGAGATACAAGAACTTGGCAAAGTAAAAATAATTGTATACATGCTTCCTCTACTCCATCTTCTAGCAGAGTACATCATTTTTTTCTAACATTACATAGGATAATTGACTGTTCTCTGATTCAGAGCAACATGCATTCTCATCATCGTTGAATGCTGTAGTACTATCATGCCACAGAATAATAATATATTTAAGCCATTTGGTTTTGCTTTGGACCCAAATGATCGCTGAACTAGTACAGCCGTACAAGCCAACAATTTGTACCAAAAAATGAAGTGGGCAGTGTTTCAGATAAGCGGCTTTGCCTCTTATAATAATTTTGACTGTGAATTGGTGCTTCATATAATACGTTGACTTACGTATTGCGAATTTCACAAGTTCTTTTAGCACAGATATTATAAGAAAAAATAATCAGGGATGAGAACAATTGAATGCTGAAAAATACCTATGATCAAGTAGGCAACTGGAAACAAAACTTCGAAGTCACCACATTAGCAAACTTTGCAGTAGATATTAGACACGTAGCTATGCAAATTAACTGGGTACTATAAATTTCAGATTGCAGTTTTTTTAGATAAAAGGTCAGCTTTACTCACATGGCTTTATCAGAAAGCCCAGGTAGTAACAGCAATTCAGACTGCAGTTTGATTACCATAAGTCTGAATAACCACCTGACAAATATATTTAGTCTATGCAGTGAACAGTCCATATATATTTACAATGGCCACCATGTGACCATTGTGATTTGTGAAGGAATGCTGCCAATAAATTATCAAGATGCCTGTTTATAGTTTGCTTATTTACACATGCTACCTTATCCTGCAAATCCATTATATTCTGACTGTGAATTAGTGATGTCTATATTTTGTTGGCGCCTATTCTACAATGTACATACTACTAGCATATCTGTCCATGCACTGCGAATCGGCAAATGCAATGGATCTCAAATAAATATGCCCACGGTTTCCACATTAGATCCACGGTATCCACTGGCAATCCTACATATATGCCCACAAGTAATTAAACGCTCTGCAAAATAGTTCCAGAAATGCCGCACCTATCTCCACATAGAGCCCATTATTGGCATCGAGAGATCCATCAACAGGACAACGAACAAAGCCTAGATAGTCTAGCTTCCAATCCATACACAACCACTTTGCAAGGAATAGTTAATTTTGGATCAAATCGAATCTAAGAACAAACCTGTGCAGAACATTCTTCAGAGGTACATGGTTTATCACAAAAGCGACAATCTGTCCACACACCGCCTAATTATAACCGAGCTCTTGATCCAAACAACTTTTTTAACTGCCTAAGCAGTCAATCTTATCTCAAAAACCGAATTCAATTCAAGAACTCATCCGGAAAACGTCCATCATGAACTCTCAAGAAAGAAAGGGCAAATGTAGCACACTAAGCATACATCACCAACCTTGGTCCCGGTGGTGTTCTTATCCTGAACAGAGGAGAGCCACGAAGATCACTTGGACCATGAGAAGGAGCTCCCGCCGCCGGGAGGCGTCGCCTCGTCCTCTACTGCGCCGTCCGGGAGCCGGGGACGGTGGCCACGCGGCGCCGCGGCCAGCTCCGGTGCCGGTGGGGAAGCGGTGGGTTCAGTTTTGACACGCCATGGACATTTCCAGCCGTCGATCTTCCCATGTACGGTTGAGATCGCGGGGAGGCGAGGACTGGAGAACGTGCGGCCGATTCTCCCGCTGACACGTGGACCCACAGTAGTAGCGTAAAACAAAGGCCCAGCCGTTTCGGCTTCGCTTCTCTTAAACCCTAAACCAAACCCCTCTTTCCCTGCTCCTCCTACCCCACCGGCGCGGCCACCATGTCGATGGCGGTGGCCTCCCTCCGCCTCCTCGCGCGCGGCCGCCACCGCGTACGCTTCCCCGCGCCGCTCTCCATTCCTGGAGGCCGCGCGGCGTTCCTCTCCAGTGCGGCCGAAGAGGTCCCACAGGCGGACTCGCCGCCGCCGCCGCCGGGTCGGAAGGTGCTGGAGAGCTTCCGCGAGGAGTTCGAGATTGGTGGGCGCGTTATCTCCTTCGAGACCGGAAAGATGGCCCGCTTCGCGAACGGCTCCGTCGTGATCTCCATGGACGATACCCATGTACTCTCCACCGTGGCCGCTGCCAAGTCCTCCGAACCCGTCCGGGACTTCCTCCCACTGACTGTACGGATCCCCTTTTCCCAATGTTTATTGTGTTGTGGGGTTTAGGGAACGTTGAATTTGATGGGGCATCTTTCACAAGCATGTTTTGATTGGCAGTATTAGAATTAATTCGGCTAGTGATTGTTCTGCCCACAATCAAATTGGTATCACTATAAGAGACTGATGAAGTGAAAATCTGATGCTAAATACCATTTATAATCCTTGACGATGGTTTGAAGGGTTTTCAGACTGAAATGGAATGCAGAAGCAGAACCTTCTGTTGTTGTTGGGCCTTTTTTATAGCTGCTGATACGCATTGATAACTTCCATTTATTAATTTAACTTATTTGAGGAAATGCTGAATTCTAAATTGAAAACAATTATTCACATGCTCACATTTTTAATACATTATTTGTCTTCTGTTGTGTGCATTTTTTTAGATCTATTTTGTTCTCTGCCCTAATAGATATTTTGTTTAATATTTGTGGCGCAGGTTGATTATCAAGAGAAACAATATGCCCAAGGTGTTATTCCGACGACATATATGCGCAGGGAAGGTGCCCCAAAGGAAAGGGAACTTCTATGTGGGCGTATAATCGATCGACCAATTCGGCCATTGTTTCCTCCTGGATTTTACCATGAAGTCCAGGTAATGATTGCTACTTCTATTTGGTTCTTAAAATGTGGGAAGTTTTTGTAAAATTCTTTTAACTTACCAAGTTACTTCCTGCTATTCTAGATCATGGTAAATGTTATATCGTCAGATGGAAAGCAAGACCCAGATGTGATGGCTGCAAATGCCTCTTCAGCTGCATTAATGCTATCCGATATACCTTGGAATGGGCCAATTGGAATAATACGTGTTGGAAGAATTGATGGGAATTTTGTGCTGAACCCAACGGTTGATGAGGTATATATTGATCGATTACTACCACACGGAATTGTACTGATCTATCCTCCATAAATTGTTCCCATGGTGTTGTGGAATGTACTGTTTTTGAATATGATGTATCTCAGGAGTATTCCATAGCAGCATATTGGTCTTTGCCCTGCTCCAGTTACAAATATGTCATTTTTTATTTGATTCTCTTTGGTCCTATTTGTGTAGGATAATCAACTCCATAAGCAATTCAATATATGTGATTCAAATGTGGTCTACAATGCTAGAAATTTGTTGAACTATCTCATGTTATATTTACTTTAACTGTGCTTTGCAGTTAGGTTTGAGTGACCTCAACCTTGTATATGCATGTTCTTGTGATAAAACATTAATGATAGATGTGCAAGCTCGTGAAATAACTGAAAGGGATCTTCAAGCAGGAATGAAGCTTGCACACGCTGAGGTATTATTTTATCTTCATATTCTTGCTGTATTGCAAGTATATCCTCATGAATTGATTATGATGCTCAGGCAGTTAAGTGCATCGACCCGCAAATTAGATTGGCTAAGCGAGCTGGCAAAGAGAAGAAAGAGTACAAGATCTCATTGATTTCAGATAAATCCTATGAGAAAATTAGAACATTATCAGAAGCACCCATTGAAGAAGTCTTCACTGATTCAACATATGGCAAGGTGATTATGTGTTTTCTGTACTCTTCCTTTGTAATATGTGGAGGGGAACTAAAATGCTCAATCATGAGAATTTTGTATGTATTCATTCCATCACTATCTGTTTTCTATGCCCTATCTTTTTGTTTGAGAAGCAATCTGCAACATGTTTCAAACTTCCTTTTTCTTCACAACATGAACTCATTGGGTGTTTTACTTTCTGCAGTTTGAACGGGGAGAAGCCTTGGAAAATATAACACAATCTGTGAAAGCAAAGCTTGAAGAAGAATCTGATGAGGACAGCTTGAAGTTTCTTTACAAGGCAGTTGATACAGTGAGAAAACAGGTAGTGTATATCGATTGCTTTGGTAAACTCTAAAGGTCATGATGTCACTTACATAGTTATATGCTCGTGGCCTTTTGCCCTCCTACATGAATGATTTTATCACATCTAATTTAAATGCATCGAAACTTGCAAGTTTGGAAAGACCTGGTTATGCTGTCTGTTTACTGGAACAACATACATGTAACAGAAATGGCAGAGCACTTTGATTTTTTTAATGATTTAATGAAAATCTTAAACTTTGGCAAGTCTATAACTTATGTATCCAGCATATTAGTAAGAAATCTCATTGTTTAGCACTTTAGCATGCCAGTTTTGCATTGAGTCAAGGAAACCTCTGGTCCTGATGCATTCTGTTGAGCCTAAAATCTTGACTCTAGAGTCTACCTCCACAACTCCACTTTTCTATTTACTCTCACTCAACTTTCATCGACTAGCACTATATCATCAGCGAAAAGCGTACACTGGGGGATATCCCTTTATATGTCTCTTGTGACCAAATATATGACCATGTCAAAAAGATATAATTCATTCAGTGTTATTTTCTTATGTAGAGTCATTTCTGTTATTTCAGCTGACAGGGTGCTGTGCCCATCTTGTGTGCAGGTCATACGCAAAAGAATAATTGAGAAAGGACTTAGAGTTGATGGTAGGCGACTTGATGAAGTTAGGCCGCTGTACTGTGAATCCAGCACATATCCAATGTTGCATGGTTCTGCCCTGTTTTCACGTGGAGATACACAGGTTCTCTCTCTCTCTCTTGTGAAGGAACATTGCAATGTTGTTTTCCAGTAAAGTGATAACACACGGGGACTACTTTATTTGTAGGTTTTATGTACAGTTACCCTTGGTGCTCCTGGTGATGCTCAGCGATTGGATTCAATTGTTGGTCCTCCAACAAAGCGTTTCATGCTTCACTACAGCTTTCCACCATTTTCAATAAATGAAGTTGCAAAACGTGGGGGCTTGAATCGACGTGAAGTTGGACATGGTATGCTGTCTTGTTTATGTTTATGTGCAGATTATAGGAACTAGTCAGTTAATTCCTGAAGTATATTAGACAAAGAAACTAAGGTCATGTTTAGATCGTATAGGCCCATCAATATGATGAGATTAGTCTCACATGGGTACATGTACTCCGTAGGAGAATGTGTTGAAAAATGGAGAAAAGGTGACTGAACAATATACTGTTTAGTCCTTGGCAAGTAACAGTAACTTTACATTTGGGTGGTGAAAACCAGTAGTTCTCTTAAGAAATTTAGCAAAAGTGATGGTCCATTCCCTCCATGATCTCAATGAGGTTTGCAATGGTTGTAATGGTGTTATGCTAGTATTAAAGGCTTGGGAAGTGTGGCAAAGAGTGGTTGAAAGCTTAAGCATTTGGTTTGTGCTGGGATACTTGGGGTGTAGCAGTTTGCTCAATGGCATCTGGTGACTAGGTGTAATATCTAGATTCGTCATTCATGGCTCTTCCTTTAAACTAGATGACACCCTGCTCGTTGTGGCGGGCTATTCACGGGTGCAATGTAGGTGTAAAATTTTAATGTATAGACATGAGAGATTATGGGGACCTATAAAAGCATCATCTGAGTGTCACATATGAAAAATGACGTGACTTCTTGTGGTTGCTTTTTTATAGCAATCAGCTAAGTGTTGCAGAAATACGTATGCTACATTAGATTTGTGGTCATATAAAAATAGATCGACTTCGAAACGAGGATATATGTGATCGACTAGGGGTAGAATCAATTGAAAAAAAAAATGTCTAACATCGGTTAAGATAGTTTAACTATATCCAAAAAAAAATCTCTAGAGACATTAGTACATTGTGAAAATCCTAAGTTAAAATAATAATATAAAGAGAAGTAGATGATGACTAGAGAGACTAAGAAAAACTTAAAAAAGTATGATATAACTAAAGATTTATACTTAGATAGTAATGTTTGAAAAGTAACTATTGATATGTCTGAATCGTGATTTGGAAGTTTTTGTTGGGTTTCAATTCTAGCTTACCCTAATTTGCTTGGGACTAAAATGCCGTGTTGAGTTGAGTATAACTACATTAAGTGGTCAATGAATGTTGGATTATCTAATAATAAGTAATGAAAAATAGTAACTGCCGATATTTAATATCTATTGGATGGTTGTAATGAAGCATGGGAATGATCCAATGATTCTTGTTTTATGGGTGTTGTGGCTCAATGCATGTCTAGTTTTTTGTTCCAACTATATACGATATATAAATTCCAATCTTCTTTTGCATTGAAATTTTGCGAAGCAAAATGGTTATCACCTGCACAGCTATTTATTTTTTCCATTTTGCAGGCACACTTGCGGAGAAAGCATTGCTTGCTGTGCTTCCCCCAGAAGGTGAATTTCCATATACTGTTCGGGTAAATTCAGAAGTCATGGCTTCTGACGGTTCAACATCAATGGCATCAGTTTGTGGAGGTACGCATCATTGGTCTCTTCTGGTAGTGCTAGTATAATTCAAAGTTAAAACAGATTGTTATGATCTTCAGCCATGGTTTAAAGAGACATCATGTGGGAACTAAATTTTGTTATTTCCTCTTTTTTTTTTCTAAAAAAGTTATGTATCGTTTAGCTGGTAGCATTTAGCCCTAATTTGGCAATGCATTCTCATTCTCTCATCTGCAGAAGCCTTAGTTTGAAAGGCTATATATCAACTCCATCCTAAAATATAAGGGATTTTGGTAATGTAGATGTATTGCTAAAATTTCTTGTGTTTTGGGATGGAAGTAGTACACTGCAACCATTTGAACTAGAATAAGCCAATAAGGGTCCATGTTTTTTATCTATATTAAATCCAAGCTAGCCATTCTCCATTGCCTTTCTCATTTCCACCATCCAGAAGATAAAATTTTAGATTAACAGTCGGAGCAACTCTTAGCAGAGACCTGCAAAATATTTTTGATTTTTATTTAGCTTATATTAACTTTATGTTCCTAGGATCTACTTATGAGTATTAATATGAATTACCTTTTAGTGTCAAAGTGCTTAAACATTTTTTTGTTTCTAATGTTTTTTTTTCATTCATTTCTGAATGGCAACTGGCAGGAAGTATGGCTTTAATGGATGCTGGAATACCTGTAAGGGAACATGTTGCTGGTGTTTCTGTGGGTCTTGTCAGTGAAGCGGACCTGACAACTGGAGATATATCTAGTTATCGCATATTAACGGATATATTAGTAAGTATAGATGCATACCGTTTCTACTATTAAATCCTTTCAAAGAAATATTCCTTTTTCATCCAACTGTATATTTTGTCTGATACTGAACTGAACATGGTTATTTATGTTTTCCAGGGTCTTGAAGATCACTTGGGTGATATGGACTTCAAAATTGCAGGAACAAGGAGAGGTATTACTGCTATTCAATTGGATATAAAACCAGCAGGAATACCATTGGACATAATATGTGAAAGTTTGGAACCTGCACGAAAGGCTCGGAATCAAATCCTTGACCGTATGGACCAGGAAATAAGTTCTGCACGTGCTATAAATGATGGAAGTTCCCCTCGATTAGGTTTGTTGGTGCACTTTTAGTTTAGTTTTTTTTAAGGAAAGTTTTTTTTTCAAAGTTAGCTTGATATGTTCAGCTCCAGAATTGTAACTCCATTTGCAGCTACACTGAGCTTCAGCAGTGATTCTCTTAGGAAACTGCTTTTCCACAGGAAAAAAATTGAGCAAGAAACAGGTATCAAGCCCCTGTGTAACTTCCTTGAAGAAATTACTAGCACCGTGCCTGCACATTGCAATGAATCCATAATAAGTATACTATTGTCCAAAATATATAATTCAAACAAATAAATAATTTAATAAATCTAAATATTATATGCATGACTACATGATGCTAACAAACCATCTACATATTGTATACTTGTGCAAATATGTCTCTTTCTTTTGTAAAAATCTTACAGACAATGCAAATACGCCTATATATTTGTAGCCACAAAAGATGTAGAGTGGGGGACAGATGTAGGATAGCTCAACTCCCTCTTTTAAAAAGTAAAGATACATGCCATTTCACTTGAGTGATAGATCAACGTTGTTGGTGGAAATCCTGACTATTGTCTGTTGTACCATAAACTCATAAATTTATGCAGATTGGTGATGACTTAGCATTTCAGTGTTTGAAAAGAGTGTTTTTTAGACCCTAACTGCACCTTTTTTTTTAAAAAAAAAACATTGAATTAATATCTTACATATTTCCAGTGTTGCATCAAGCGCATCTGAATTCATTTTTTTGGGTAGGTTCTAAATAAAATACTGGTAGAGTTTCATTTCGCCACCAAGCATTCATATTTTATTTCTCTATTCTCGGCCTTGCTTATGTAGGTTCTAAATTTACATGTCTTTGTGAGAACCCAGTGGTCAAATGAAGTTTTTCTCTTGAGGTTAAAATAATTTCAAGATACTGACTGCAGACATGCCCCATCACTAATTTCTGTTTGATATCCTGTATATTTGAATGCTTGAAAATACAGTGCACTGTATTTTCTTCACATTCTTCCCAATCAGCTGTGCTGTTAACTCTTATCTTCCATATTCTCAAGGTGCACGGGTATCTGTTAGTGATGGTACAGTCACTATTGTAGCAAAAACCCAACCTATTATGGATAATGCTCTCGAGAAGGTATGTCTCAACAATACAATGATATGATATTTACACCAATTATTATATCTTCTGCTTATGAAAGGGTCTCTGATCTTTGCTTTGCCCTTTATACATGATCTTGTGTTCTATAAGATTTGAAATCTGAGGAGTACAACATGGAGTGCTTGGGAGGAGGAACCCTCAGATCATTCTAACCTTTCTACCTCATTACAGGTTGAATTTCTTGTGGGTCGTGAAATTGAAATTGGCAGGACATACAAAGGATTTGTTTCTTCAATAAAGGAGTATGGTGCTTTTGTGGAATTCAACGGTGGACAGCATGGCCTACTTCATATTTCTGAGTTGTCACATGAACCGGTATTTTTCTCTTGAAACTCTGCAATATCAATACATGGAATATGCTGATTATGAGTATATGTTTTACTTACTAAGCTATCTTAGATTGATTGATGGTATTCAAATATGTGCCATTACATTATTACAGTTGCAACTTCTGACTGAACATGATTTGATATGTTGTCGATGAGAAAAGTTCCTACACACATTTTTGGTTTTTTAGGGGTGTTGGGTTTGAGGAACGGGTTGTTCTGGGGTCATTTGATTCTTAGCCCCAAACCTAGCATTCTTGACTTATTGTGTGGTTTGAGGCATGAAATTCATGAATGATTGCCCCACTCCACATTGTTATAGTCACGAGAGATGACATGAGGAATAGTTTGATGGACGAGTTGATACATCATCCTCGTTACGCTAGATGATGCCAATGAGATTATGCCATAGGAAATATGGAACAACCCAATGATAGAATCACCCATGTGAGATGGGGCTATTTCTCTAACCCCCTTAACATAAGCTACAAGAAGAGATTCAGTTGCGTTTTACACTGTATAAGTGATCCATTAGTCCATTGCATTCACACAGGCTAAATGCTGATTAACCAGCTGTAATTATTATTTATGTATTTCATTTTATTTCCCTTCTACCTGCAGGTGTCTAAAGTCTCAGATGTTGTATCTGTTGGCCAAGTGGTCTCATTGACATGCATTGGACAGGACGTGAGGGGTAACATTAAACTCTCTCTTAAAGCTACCTTGCCCCATCCCCATAAAAAGGACTTAGCAAGTAAGCATACTGATCCTTTGCCAAGTCAAGAAGTTGTTGGCTGGACGGCTGTAGAGAACATGCCTAGCAAGGATGCTAACGCTGAACCATCCATCAGCAAAGACGAAGACAACATGATTGAGGAGACATCTGGGCATTCTACTCCTGATGTTATAATTCGAAGTGCTGCTGAATGTGATGCACAAGATGTTACAAATGGTCCTAGAAAGAAACGTCCAAAGGTTGCAAAGTCATCTCCTAGGCCATCTAAACTTGCCAGAGAATGTCAGGAAGTTAAGAGAGCTACTGCTAAGAAAACTTCAGGTGCATCAACGGCCAAGAAAAATAAGAAAGAAAAGGCTGAGGACTCTTCAAGTGATGGGCTGGACGCCATTCCAGAACAAAATAAAAGTAACATCCAGAACAATTTGAATCCCTCAAACTTCAGGTCTGGGTCTATGAAGCTGGGTGACGTAGTTACAGCAAAGGTCTACCAGATACGAGCCTATGGATTAGTACTTGAATTGAGTGATGGAGTTCGTGGAATGCATAAATTTGTGGTAATTTCATACCCAAACTTTCTAGCGAGCAAGTTAATTTGCTTCGGGATTTGCAATATCAGTATCACATCGATTATACCACATTGTTTGTCCTTTTGTTTGTCTTCTGATAAATTAGTTTTTTTTCTTTTATATGAAAAAAACTGCTATTTAACTATTGCATACACGCATGATCTTTCATAGCTGTTAGGAACGAAATTATGTTTCCATATTTGCAGTATTGAACAGGACATTGCAATATCAGATCGGATGGATCCCACTGCCCGCAATAACAAAAACTTTGCTGAACATAACTATGCAGTATCATATTTATGTATTTTAATTTCATTGGCACTGACATTGGAAACCTTCGCAGGAAAATGGACGCAGGACTTTTGAGGCCGGAGAAGAACTACTTGTGAAATGCGCAAGTTTCAATGCAAAGGGAATTCCAGTCTTCTCATTGCTAGATTAGTAGCCATTTTGATGGTGTTAATGTCTTTTTACTAGAGGCCTACAGAAATAGACGCTTGTAAATATGTAGCAGCTAACTCATCGACCCGAGGAACATGAGAAATAATACTGCGGCTGCCTCGACTTCTGTCAGAGGACTTCAAAAATTTTGAGCTTCTGCGGCTGTCATGAGTATTTTGGCCTGCAAGGTTACTCAGAAACGCACGAACATTACGCATCACGTAGTATCTAGATTCTTTGCAGCAGTTGTATATTATTGACACAACGTTTCTCATTAATTGTTGAAAGTAATCGCAACAGTAACATATATTTACTCCACTCGTGGCCCACCCCATAATTCCATGCGATTTCTTTAATTCAGTGCCTAGCCTTTTACCATGAGAACCTCTTGTGTGGCTGTGTAATTGTGTTGTGCAGAATGTGAATTGTACAGAACCGGGTGGTGTTCTCCGGCGTTTTCAGCCACCAGGTCCCACAACCAGCGTCTGAAATCTCAGGGCCACTGGTTCCATTGCATCATGTGGGACAGTGGCGCAGTGTGGACTGTGGACCATTTGCCACGACGAGGCGTGTGGCTCCGAGGCCGCCTCTGATAATCGGCGAGAAATGAACCAAAACAAAAGATGGAGTGATAGGCTGGGCGGTGAGCTTGACCGGCGCGCGGAACAGCGCGACGCCCACACATGGTACGTTGCAGCCACGGAGCTCGCAGGCCGCGGCGATGAGCAACGCCGGCAGGAGGAGGAGGAGCCTGACTTCCATAGCTCCCTCCCCTGTCTCCCCTTCTTTCCCTTCCGGTGTACGGGAAGCTCAGGCGCAGTCACAGCTTCCCAGCTGGAAGTTCTCCCAGGTGCTCGGCGAATTGCCGCTCGCCGCCGCCAGCGGCGAAGCCCATGACAACGGCACGCTCCAAGATGACGGTAGGTGTGCTTCTCACGCTACGTCAAACGCCATCAGGAATTTTGGTCCCTCATCTGGGAATAATCCTGTTCTTTTGGGTGGTTTCAGGTGACACGATCTCGGCAATTGAGTTCGACGGCCTGGGCGAGCACCTGGCCGCCGGCGACCACGCTGGGCGCGTCATCCTCTTCCGAAGAACCGATGAGAGTGACGTAAGAGCCCTGTACCTCAAAGCTACTACTTCCAGCACGGTTCCTGCAGCACGAGTTGGGCGGTTGACCCCGCGCGCGATTCTTGTGCCCCGCAGGAACATCCGCCGCCGTCTCGTGCCGAGCTGGAGCGCACGGACTACGCCGCCGCGGCGCCGCCGGCGTACACCTACATGGCGGAGTTCCAGAGCCACGAAAAGGAGGTGAGTGAGTCACCGATCGAGACGCTTACGACATTGCAAATCGTAGTACACTCTACTGACCATTAGGCAGTACACAGTTCGACGTTCTGCACAGCTTGGAGATCGGCGAGAAGGTGAAGAAGCTGAGATGGTGTGCGCGGCCGAACAGCTCATCCCTGTGCATGCTCGCCACCAACGACCGCACCGTCAAGCTCTGGAAGGTATGAATCGAATGAATCGAGCAACCGTATCGCGATCAACTTGGTGATGATCACAGATGAGATGGCCATTGGCCAATCACTTCGAGCTCTTTTCTTCTGGAGCTCTAGCGTGTAAGTGTGTAACGATTCTATAGCTTCAAGGCAGGTCTCCGAACACAGGCCGAGGAAAGGGAACAGCCAGCCGCGGCGGCGACAGAGCACTCCGACTCCGGCGTCGCTGTCCGAGATTGCGCTGCTCGGGGAGGATGATTCGGGCTTGAGAAATGGATATTACTACGAGTGGGCAAGCAAGAAAGCTAGGAGCTATTTGTCTCCGGAATCTACTGAACATTGTGAAAAGGTACTGTACTGTGCTCTCCGCAGCATTGCAGTTTTCTGCTGAACCCGAGCTCGTTTGGTGAGCTTGAGTTTTGTGTTACCATGAGTGTTGATCAGGCAGGCGATATTGGAGAAGGATACTCTGCGAAGTGCCGGAGAGCGTTCGCCCGTGCTCATGTGTATAACATCAACTCTATTTCGAACAACTGGTAGGTTGATCTTGATCAAGGCATCCGGCTATTACAAGTTTACAGCCTGTGTCATGTCATTGTGCCTTTTGTTTCAAAAGAAAATGTCATTGTGCCTGAACCCTGAGAATTGGCGAAGTCATGATGCAGATTGTTTTCTTTTCATGTGCAGTGACGGGGAGACTTTCGTGTCGGCCGACGACCTCATGATCAACCTGTGGCACCTGGAAGTCACGGACCAGTGCTTCAACATCGTGGACATGAAGCCCGCGAACATGGAGGATCTCGTAGGTGATTTAGTTTTATTTGTTGCTCAAAACCAGTATGCATATAACTGCATAAAAAGCCTCATGAATGAACAGCGAAATAAAATGGTTGACATTTGACAACTTGACACTAGCTGTTGTCCTTTTGATCAGAGGTGATCACTTCGGCAGAGTTCCACCCATCGTCGTGCAGCCTCCTCGCCTTCGGTAGCTTGAGGGGCTTCGTCCGGCTGGTCGACCTGCGGCGGTCGGCGCTGTGCGACCGCAACGTCAGAATGTAAGAGGCTGGTTAATTAATTTGCTGATGCGGTACTTTTTTTCTCTCTCTGAATGCAAAATGGTTCGTTACTATTTTACAGATTCCACGATCGCCGGAACAGCGTGCAGCCTAGGACACTCTTCACTGAGATCATCTCTTGCATCTCCGATGTGAAATTCACTGGAGATGGAAAGTACCTTCTAACTCGTGACTACATGAACCTGAAGGTATTCTGAATTGAGAGAATTCCACTTGTATTGCCTTCTAAAAAGGTCCAAGTGTACAGGCAGCGACGCAGCGTGTCATATGGATAGTTGCATGTTGAAACTTTCCGGGTTCCTGAATAACTTCAGTTAACTTCGCCGCTTGCAGCTCTGGGACTTGCGTGTGGAGAGCTCCCCTGTTGCAACTCACAAGGTTCATGAGTTCCTTCGTCCTAAGGTACATAATTTATCCAGCACAAAAATATTTCAATGTCTTACATCGCCTAGTCCGTTGCGTCAGTGAGAACAGCATAAGTACTCTTTTGCAGCTGTGGGAGCTGTACAACAACGACTACATTTTCGACAGGTTCAGCTGCTGCTCCAGCAAGGGCGGGGACTACTTCGCTACTGGATCTTACAGGTTTCTACTGCTGCAACACATCAACCTCATATATATATTATATATAGTCCTAGAGTATACTGCTACTGCCCATCGTTATCCATCTCCTGGTTCTTTGTGTTCAGTAATACATTCAAAGTTTTCTCTCGTGCTGCGGCGAATCCCAACGGAACTACGTTGGAAGCTAGCACGAACCCTTACAGGTACTTAACTTTGTTATTTTATTGTCGCTTTGAGGCTGCCAAATGACTTCAATTTTAGTAAGGCTGGTCTAATACAGTGAAAAATTCAGGATACAACCATTCGCCTCTGCAAAGAGTCAAGGGCTGCTCAGCAATTTTGCTCGCGGAATCCAGAGAAAAGGTTCCAAGAATTCATCAAGTTCTTCATGTGTCTGTGTGTTACTTCAGTGATGCCTCTGCTTTAGAACTGAAACTCGTAGTGTGTACGCTGGAAATTCTCTTCCCGTGCAGGTCAAGATGGACCAAGATCTGACGGCCGGGAGGACACCAAATGTAACATGGCATCAAAGGTGACACATCTAGCTTGGCACCCGACGGAAAACTTCATAGTTTGTGCAGCTAATAACAGCTTGTACATGTATCATACATAGGCATATGCTCTATTCTTTCTTCTCCCTCACCCATTTTGTTCCGTGGGAGATACTGGATACTGGAGGAAAATATAGAGGGCGAATTTTACTAAACACGTCGAGTGAAAGTTTTTAGGCCTAACCATAGGATTAATGTCTAGACTGACCTAGCCTATTATGCCATGGTTAGGCTCCTCCCTAGGCACAGTGGGCAACACGCCCCAACTCGATCTGGATGAGAGAAATTAAAACCCCAATGGCGTATAAAAAAGTGTTTGGAGCTTTCTCGGCTTCTCATTCTCGATACAGTGTTATCCCTATTTTTTCAGACCGAGCCTCAACGTAGTATGGTGTGTCGTTATCATATACTCACAGTCGGTCTCGACTTTTAATTTGTTTGTATATGTTTGTGATATTGTAGGTCGTTAACCGACGCCTTAATATTTTAGTAATTTTATATGTTATTTTTATCTCTATTTGAATATCAATGGCTTCAGGTCACGAGTTGGTACGACACGCTAATTATACCGGACTAGTCCAACTGGCACGACACGTTAATTATACCGAACCGATTTTAGACACGACGTGCCGTACCTAGACTGATAATTAGACCCACGGGCCTAACTGTCACGATGGGCCGTGCTTTTGTAGTACCCATGCTGGATGGGCCATTTGGCCATGTATACATTTGGGGCTTAGGCCTTGCTCTTTTCAAATTCTTTTTTACCTGCAAGTTGAGCAGAGTTTTTGCCTTGAGTTCTGATCAGGATCATGCTCTTCTGAGATAGACTGTCCATTTTGCCTGTAAACAGAAAGAAACTATTTTCTGCAGTTCTGGTCAGGATGTTGCGGCACTTCTCATCTGTATTGGTTGGAGAGACTCTAGCCTCAGTACGATCAGAGACCATAGGCGTGACTTCATTTGCATGCAGACTGCTCTTATCTAGTCCAAACTGATCGCCCGATGTCTTCATTTTCTTCAGTATCAAAGGTTCATAAGAGCTATCCATGGATTTCGACAACATTAGAGTGGGGAAATCTCTGGATTTCTTGCGTATGTGATAAAAAAAAAACTGTGTTGTTGGTGGCACTTTTGCATGCTGCCTCTACTGTTTCAGAAGCCAATACATCTGGAACATCAGAATATGACTATTCTCTCTTTAGCGAGCAAGATAACACAAATTTTCATGGCAGGAGCACAAACACAATAGATGTGTATAGTGTCGTATAACATTGTGTTACCTTCATAATCTTCTTCAGGCAGTAGAGTAAAGCTTGGGGCCTCCCTGTAGTCATCAAAATATCACCTTAGAAATTCTATATTCAGAGAGTAGAGAACTTTGGAGAAAATGGTTATATAATAAATACAAGGATGAAGAATAAATGTTAGAAATTTCACTAATAGCTGTGATCAATTGCAATTCTGTGGTGACCTAATGCAATCCTTGCAGATTTTTTTTAAAAAAAGGTCTACGTGTAGAATGATGGCCACCAGATACGTGTTCTATTTTCGCTACACTGATTATGGAATCCTTGACAATGTAGAGAAGGTTAAGCACTTACAATGAAGCTAAGTTGTTGTACTCTGTTGTTCCCAGAATTTCCAGATCATTGTCAGATTTGTCTGGAGCTTTGGCCCTAACATCATCTTCTATAACATATACCTCTTTCGAAAGTGGGCTCTGTCCATTATGATACTTAGATTGATTTTTTCGAGTTGTTTTAAAGCTAACCAAACAACTCTCTGCAGGCAGATTGTACAAGGGTTCTGCCTTTTTAATCCCAAACACTTTGGTCACATGCAAATCTTCCCTGCTGACTACATGCTTCTTGTGGATATCAAGACCAACTTGAACATAAAATTAAAGACATAAACTATGTCAGCATAAAATCGTACACACTATAGATGTCATTTTACGATCAATAGTTCCCCAATGGTAACATTACCATATTCTTCAAAAATGAGGTCAACCTTCAGAGTAGCCCTGGCATTTGGGGGGAATGGCACAAACAGTTTGACAGAGTATGGACTGCAATTTTGAAATTAGCCAGTTAAGAGTATTCTGAACAGCTGAGCTCCAACTTAGATGTCTGAGCTGAGAATGCAGCTAAATATTATATAATGATACCTAGATGATCAATTCTATCCCCTCCTACTATCATGATGTTCTCATCTGTTGTATGAAACAAAGGTTCTTTTGCATAATTCTGCTAAATTTAGATGTTTAAAGAAGACACCAGTCAGATGAGAAGAATATCCTCCTCGATGCAGTAGAAAAGATTTTTAGAAATAATTCCAAATTTCTTTTTTTATCATTAATTTTAACAGTAAAGATCATTCACTTTTAGCATCCTGTAGAAGGATTGAAGCATTAGCTGAAATAACAACAGAAATAATACCTGGAAAATTTTTGAGTTCTTCACAGAAGAATTGGAAATGGTGCAGCACCCACCACAACAAAAACAAATAAAGAACATATCAGGAGAGGAAATAGACAGTAAAGGACAGGTAATATACTGTAAAGGACATCAACTGAGAGAACAAAATCATTGACTTTATTTTCTTGTGAAAGAGGATCACATTATCTTCCTCTGATCCCACGACCTGACAAAGAATTATGTAAAAATTTAGGCTTCAAGAGTGTCAAATGATCCAGAATAAGTTAAAGAGGGTACCATATCAGCGTAATTCTTTTTACTGGATCGGACCGCCTGTGATAGGCGAGTAAGTGTTACAATAATCGTTGATTTTCCCTGTCTGTTTCCAGCATCCTCTATGTTTATATCAACATTGGGGCCTAATGATGGTAGAGAACTTTTTATATTATCTCTAAATGGATAATTGTGTCCTGTTACGGACTCTATCTTCCTAGCATCAGCAGTTGCCAAATTCTCAAAAGAATCAATTCCAGCAGTCTTCAGTGCCTGGGAGGGCAGTGATAACCTCAAGCATTAATTATGCAGACTGCAGATACATAAACATAATTACATGCACAGTAAGATAATAAAATTAATAACCTTTGCTGTGACAATTCCAATTCCAGGCAATTGCTTCAGCAAAAATGGACTGCTCTCCCAAAGTTTTTGGTGTACACATTTTGCGAGGAGCATAGAACTTATGGCAGATTTGTAATATTTTTCTATATAAAATATTTTCTCATGCATTTGACAACCCTGCATCCATTTGAGCATATTGAATTTGTTTCCTGCATGCAAACCGCAAAAATTAAAATAAGTCAAAAGAATAGGTGACAAAATCAAATGGTATTTTTAACTGGACAAGCAAATTTACCTGGTTGAGGGATAGATCATGGACTAGAGGGTCCCCAGTGAAACAATCATTTGCCAGTATAAATATTTTTTCTTCTCTTGTTTGAACACGCTTCTTCCTTTTTCCATTTGCACCAACAACATGGAACTGAAACCTTCCCTCTTTGTCAGCATTTATTTCATTAAGGGGCTTCTTCTCATTTCGGCATAGTTGGATCCCTTGATATTACAGAAAACAAATCAAATCGCTAATTCATTATATTTAATTGTTAATTATAATAAATTGGAGCTACCTACAAGTAATCTCTGTAGAGTGACAGATGATATGCAACAGATCTTCCAAAGTGAAACAGGCAGAAGCTTTGACAATAGGCTTCATTGTATCAAATTTCAGATAGAATTTTGTCATCAGCCTCCCAGGTTCTGAGTAGAAAATATAGATCTCAGAAGAGTCCTCTTTAATATAAAAATTACAATATAGATAATATGCAAAAGAACTGAGTAACTCGAATGCTGAGGAGACATCTAACAGCAAGGAAATTGAATATTTGATGGGCAAACAGAACCAGAAACACTAGAAAAGTAGTAACAAAAAAGTACGGGACAAAAGTAGGCTTCAAGTTGAATACCCAGCCAAAGGACCTGCCATGTTTGCCAGCAGAACTTCTTACAAAAATGAACCCCATTAAATTTGAAGACGGTGTACATTTTAGTGTTAGCTGTTAAGGATGTCATGATCAAAAAGCCTACACAAATATTTCATGTTATCTACTTGAACTATGAGACTGAACGCTTGCCCCCAGATATTCAATCATGTATTGGAGCTAGTTGAATAGCTGTTAATGTTACAGCCCAGATATTGAAGCACTAGTCCATGCTAGTTGTTAAGGTTGCTGAGGTCAAAACCTCAATACCACATAAGCTCATACTCGGAGCTTACTCCGTACTTGGAACAGGTTGAAAAAATGCATGTTGTCCATAGTGTAACGTTCATTTTCCATGCATGGTCAAATCTAGGCCTATTACCTAAATGTGTTCTAGATACAATAATGTGATTCGAAATTAGAACCCTTTGGACACGACATGCACTATACAATGAACCCAGTTGGAACCACTGTAATTTATTTAGCCCAATGTAATAGAAAGATTTGCTATGGATCGGGTTGGTGGATACTATAGATGGTACTGCTTCTAAGCTCTCCCCAAAGCTGAATTGCACAAAAGCCACAAATATTAAGCAATGCTAGTGGGCACGCCACCCCAAGCCTACTTTCCACAATGTAGGTAGGTGTGCAGATGGGAAACACACAAGGAGTACAGCAAAATGAGGGCGCACTGTTTTCCGACTACAGCCAAACAATTTTTTACAGAGGCGTGGAATTGGCAAAAGACTGAACTTCAATTTGTATTTTTGTAGCGTAAGCTTGTACAAATAGACCTGTATTATTTTGTATCATCATTTACTTTTCACAAAGCCTGTATTACTTTGTATCATCATTTACTTTTTACAAAATTAGAAAATTTACCTAATGGTTTTAGAAGGAAACCATCTTCATCTGTCTAAATTAGCCCGTACTCCCCCAGCTCATGGATCTTTTCAACACATATATCTGTAAATTGAGTTCATAATGATCGAAATCCCATAGAACCATGAAGTCTACAAAGCCCAAGGAAGATACCTTTCATTTGCTTTTCAAGTTCACGTGGAATCTCTTTCTTAATTCCGTAATGCTGAGGATTCTGGTAATTTAATTCGTCAAAGTCAGTTTATGCATTTAAGACAAATGGATTTAAAGATTTAATAATATTAATTTGCCCATGCCTTCTTTATCCTGATGTACAAATATGAGCACTTGAGTCACTCAATAGCCAAAGTTATATCAGACACCATTAGATGAACAATCTCTGCATTTAGATGCTCAACCGCACATGGCAGTAACCTGGTTATAGCATCTGTACTCAGCAGGAAGTTTCAAATGGTATGCAGTCCATGTCAAAGTCAACTAGGTGAAATTTATTAGTTTTCAGTTGAACATAAAGCACTTCCTGAGACTCCACCATTTCACATCCATTTAGAAGGTTCTCATATAGATGCACCTACAAGATAAACTTACAACAAGTTAGAACAAAAGACCTATAGAGCCAATTCTGCCCAATAGTATCAAAATATCTCAGAGTTAACAAGAGGGGAAAACATAGATCCTTGAGTGTCTCTCTTCTTGCCATGATTATAATTGTTCCAGTATCATCAAATGGTGGGCGCCCAGCCCACCCACACATCTGTAGATCACCCAAATAAGGGGAGGGGTGTCAGAAGCAAGAGGAAACCATATAGTAGTATAATTTTATAATTGAATCACAAAACGCTCTGAACTTTGATGTTTTAAATGCATGTTAGTTTTAGTAAAAAAAATACAATCTTACACATTACACTATAAACAATTGAACTTGTACGTGGCATGAAATTTGCACATCCAATTTCAAGTGTTTTGTATATAAAAGATCAAATGATGTGTTTTCGTCAGAAAGATCAAATGATGTGATGTTGTGGGAATAACTATGTCAGAACCAACTTATCATATCTGCTTTAGGATAAACAATTTAAATTGTATGCAGCATGAAATTTAGCACATCCCATATACCTCTTTTTTCATAAATAACTATTCCAATAATAAATTTATGGCAATAAGTATGTCATAACCAACTTAACATAACAACTGTCCAAGCAAAATTTTATCGTATGAGTATAGTGTGAAAGGTCATGATAGATTATATTCTCATGCACTTTATAGTGTATCTGTTGGTTCAAATAAACTTAACCAATTTTATAGAAAAATATATTTACATCTACAGCACCAAATAAATACATTATCAAGACATAACTCATAGTGGATTTAACAAAACTAATTTGATCTTATAGATGTTGGTACATTCTTCTATAAATTTGGTCAAAGTTTGAGAAATTTGACTTAGGAAAAAACAAAAACACTTTACAATATGGAACGGAGGGAATAACATTAAGGCTACACATCAAAGATACAAAATCACATAAATTTTCATGAAGCAAAACTGAATAATATTCTTGTATATCAACAATGATGTATTTACAGGTGCAAATGAGACATAACAGTATGTATACCAAAAGAATCATGGATCTCTCATATTCTACATACAGGCACTTCTCTTTGTTGCTGAAAAATAGAATGAGTATCAGAGAAAAATCATTAAAATGATAGAGATCAACTCAATCACTGGATATTTGAAATGGACTCACAAAAATTGTGTTGACTTTATCACCACCGTGTTAGCAGGTAAGTTGATGCCATGTGCCAAAGTATTCGTCCTGCAAAGAATTTGAATATCACCCTTCAGGAAAAGTTCCTCAACAACACTCCTATCATTTAGGCAAAGACCACTGTTGTGATAACCAACTAAAAATTGGAAATAAGATAACATCAGCAATCAGTGTAACGTTAGGCAACACATCAAAACATGGGAAACCATTGCAGGTTGTGAAGGTATCGTGGGTCGAGAACAAGATTCAACATTACCTCCATGTACAATGCAAGCCTGCAACTGCTTGTCGCTACAGGTTAGCTCAGCCTCCTTTAGATGTTCATACTGCTGCATGGATTTCATAAATGGATTTGAATAGCCTAGAGAACTCGCAGTTTGTGAAAGGCACTGTGCTGAATCATGTGCGCCTTTTCTAGTAGAACAGAAAACAATTGCAGACTTTCCACTTGAATGTTGCATCAGTATATCTGTAGCAATAGTCTCCTTTATTCTGAATCCTGAAATTCTGCCTAACCTAACTTACAGTGCAATTGACATAGAGGCAGATGTAACTTACCGAAAATGAAACTTTGGAGCCTCTACAAGTTGAAAGAAATAATGAAAATAAATATATCAGATTTGATTCAGTGATCCTGAACAAATGATCAGTACAGTAGTACAGCTCAAGGAGATGGAGAAGACATCTGACTTAGCACACACCCTAATTGTTCCTTCTAATTTCAAAGAAGGAACATTCTCAGATAGTAAGAAAATGCATACCCTCTCAAACAAGAAGTCATTTCTTGCTGGAGCATAACCTAAATAACACAGTGAAACAGATATAAATTAGGTCAAACACACAAATTGCTAGTTAATTGTTGTAAAGCTGTCAGGACATGCTAAGTAATCAAAGTGGCATTTTCAAGTGTTCATGATTTTATGGAGTAAAACAAAAATAATGATCTATTCGAACATCATTTCATGACTGATTCTGTGAGGAAGTTGCAGGTGTAGGATGGAGGTACTCATGACAAAGTTTTTTCTCACTTTGACGTAAGTAAATCAAATGTCCTAATTCTTAAGCTTTGACCAAATATATTGCAATACGATGAGAAACAAGAACCATACCAAAAACCTTGGTTGTCAACTTCACTGGACTCATCTCTTCTACAAATCTGCAAAAGGAATATATAAATAAGGAAGTTGTAGTGCTAGTATCCTTGATGAAGATGCTTTTCATTACCTTTTTATTCCTTCAGAGGGTACTGCAAGCCACTCTGCTGAGATTCCAGCAAGCCAAAACGTAAGTAATCTTTAACAGAACATAATCTGGTAATGTAAATAAAGAAAGGACATGTTGGGACCATACTGCTTGGAGTTACCAACCTATATCCTCAATATTAGGGATAGTGGCAGAAACTGATATGAATCGAACATTTACCAGAGGAGCAGACTTCATTGTGCCAAGTTGAGAAAGCATTTTTATTCCACTGACAATTGCTTCTAGGGCAGCTCCACGAGGATCGTTGAGAAGATGAACTTCATCAATAAGGACCAGAACAATTTCACTGAAGAAACCCAGTCCACCATCTCTTATTCCATGATGACTCACAGAATCGAACTTCTGCAAACATAAGGAAATTGGTTAAAAACAAGTGGCTAGCATTTGTGACAGTCCTCTTTTTACACCATGTAAACCAAAACAAGCAGTCACAACCTCAAGAGTTGTGAGAAATAAATCAGCATCATGTATGGATTTGATGCTATAGAATTCATTGTCACCAGTCATCTCCATGCAATTGATTCCCAACGAGCTCAGCCTCATGTTCCAGTCACGCAACTTCTCCTGCACCAACGCCTTCATTGGAGCAATGTAGATCTACCAGGCAGTTCAAATTAAGCACACGGTAAAAATAACCATTTCCTCAAAACACAACGTTAGTCCCAAAACTGTATGGGAAAAACTAAAAAGGTACTTGACACATACTGTTTTCAGGGTTCCCTTGATCAAATTAAACCTCCACTCTGATGAGAGGAACCTTGAAAGAAGTCTCAGAATGCAGAGCTCGAACAGCACGGTCTTGCCACTCCCAGTAGGCGCAGAGAAAACCATGTTTACATCCGAGAGGAAGCACGCAGGGAAGCACTCTCTCTGCAAGGAATTGAAATACCTGGCGGAAGCCAGAATGCTATTGTAAACCCCATTCCAACTACTCCACGCAGCGGAGCACTCCACGTTTCATACCACAATCCACAACAATGTTTCATTACTTTTGCCTGATGCACTACGACGATCATACACCACGACGGTCAACATCTCAATCTACTGAATGTATCAGTGCGATCATACAACTACACAGAAATGCACCGAGCAAACACCGAAACCGCGGCCCACGAAGTTTGATATCAGCAAATGCGATAATACATATCACGCACCTGAACCCGAAAACGGAGAGGAATGGCGGGGGAAGGTCGGTGACGGAGCGCAGCGCGTACGGGTCGCCGAGATGTCCCATCGCCGCCATCGCGTACAGTCCCTGCAGAACAATCGAGAGATCGCGGGTGAGTAGTCCCCACCGAGAGGAATTTCGTCGAACACGTTGCGCGCGTGGGCGGCGATCGGAGCCGAACCGGCTCGATCCCGATCAGGAACTCGCGGACGAACCGAGCGGCAGAGGCGCAGCGTAGGAAGATGAGAGGGGGGAGGGAGAGGCTTACTGCTGGTTGGTGGAACTGGATTTGGAGGTGGGATTTGGGCGGGAGGAGATGGAGAGAGGAGTGGTTGCTTCGCGAGTGAACGGAGGTGGGAGAAGGAATGGCAGGAAAAGCAGCGCGCAGACGATGCCTCTGGTGTCCCGAGTTGAGGAGGGGGAGAAGAAGGAGATGAGCCGTGCATGATTGCAACGGAAAGGAATTCAATTTCTGGTTTGCGTTTGAAGGCTCACCCCTGTTCTTGCTGCTAGTGCTCTTCATACGGTTTCGATGCAGGTACTCCACTCTTTCGGAGATGGATTTTCATTGTATAGGAGAAATCCTCTTTTTTACATATTAATATAAATAGTCATTATTTTTTTAAAAAAATTAATAAGATAAATTAATATGAGATCACTTCATAAATATACAATATTAAATTTAAATTCTACAGGTTGTAATAAAAAAAATAAAACTAGTATATTTATTTTTTATAACTTTTTAAAGTTGAATTTGATGTATATTTTATGATGTGATATATCTCATATTAATTCATTTGTTTAATTTTAAAAAAATTAATACATGTAAAAAACGAGGGATAAAAAATATTTTCCCTATTCTTTCTACAACATAACTTGAGCTGCTTTCTCGAAACTTAAGGTTTTCAATCTTCTGTTATCTCGTTTTCCATACACATATTTTTTAAAATTAGTAAATAGTATGTTTAGGATAAAAATCATATTAATTATTTTTTTAAAAATAGTCAATACTTAATTAATTATATATATGTTAATGAAGCATTCTTTTTTTTATTTTTTATTCATGGTGGAAGAGATTTCCAACCTCTACTCCCGAGCGCAGCGTGGTCATGACAATAACCTATGTAGTAAGCGCATATTGGTGCGTTATTGGTTAATCAGGAAAAGCACCAACATTTCGATATCAGTCAACAAACACGCTAATTAAACAAACTGAATCGTGGAGAGTATACATAGTATATGTATACTCCGTGCCATTCATGAAAACTATAGTGTACGTACTACTCTTGATCGATGGTCAGTTCATAGTAGCATCTATGTAGCAAATTAACTAGAGCCGTTCCTCCTCGTCCACGGCGAGGATGCTGCTGAGGTTCATGGGGTGCATGTAGTCGGTGGAGCCGTGCATGAACTGGGCGACGACAATGCGGTTGGCCTTCTCCGTGGGGTGGAACGCGTCCCAGAACGCGAACGCCTCCCGGTCCTCGCACACGTTCGACGCCGCCGTGCACAGCCCGATCCCGTTGTACGGCCCCTGCCCGCAGCACGCCACCTGCACGTTCGTAAAACCTGCCAAAAACAATCAACGGTATCAGATCAGTCGCGTTCGGCTTGGAGCTTCGATCGGACGGTCGTCGTCGCCGCAGTCGCGCGAACACGTACCGTAGTTCTGGGGGTTGGCGATGTAGTCGAAGTTCATGCGGTTGGTGTTGGCGGTGACGAAGACGTCGGCGCCGATGGCGCGGTTGAGGCCGCGCACCATGTTCACCAGCTGCGGGTTGTAGAGGTCCACGGCGCGCGTCAGCTCCGCCGCGCACTCGCCGCCGCGGCTGTGCAGCGCCAGCTCGGCCGGCACGCACCCCAGCGGCCCCGTCCCCGTCACGATCACGCGCCGCGCCCCCAGCTCGTACAGCCTCTGCACGCACACGCGGCAGCCGGTGTCAGCGCGTGCGTGACAGCTACCAATTGAGCTGACAGTCGCGCGGTGGTAGGCAGCTGGTATCTAGGCCCTGAACTACTACAAGCCGATCTCGTGTATTTTAATTACCGCGAGGATTTTCCGGTACTCGGAGATGATGAACGGGACGTAGTCCTGGATCGCGTACTGGCGCGACCGCACGGACAGGGGCACGAGGTAATAGTTGTTGACGAAGTCGTTGCCTCCCAGCGTGATGAGCACCAGAGCCCCGTTCACGAGCCGCTTCGCCTGCTCCTTGCCGATCAGAGCTCTTAGCTTCCGCTGGTACTCCCGGAAGTAAAGCAGCTGATCGCCGATCCTGATTATGTTCACCTGTTCATGGACAAACACCACCCAGCACATCAGAATCTGGAGAAGAAACAGGGAGATATATTGACGGTGAAGTGAAATGAATTGAGCGTGTTTATCGTACGAATTGCACGCCTGTGTCGTTCAGTATTCCGACGCCGGCCGACGCGAAGTTCGCGCCGACGAGCAGCTTCTCCCCTCGGAGCTCAGGGCTCAGGTATGGCAATGCAGGCTCGGCCCCCAGATGCTCACCTGAAGAAAATGCCAATGTCAGCTCTTCGGCAAACGTGTCGACAGTCGACACACTGTTTCTGAATTATGCAGGGCTAAATACGCACTGATAATGTCGGGGATGTTGAGCCCGTTGGAGAACCGGCCCGTGGGTTGGTGCGTTGGGAAGTCGATGCCGTAAGGCGGCGCGTCGGCGCGCGCCGTGGTGATCAAGTAGTTGTTGTTGCCGTTGTCGACGAGGGAGTCACCGAACACGAAGAAGGCCCGTGCCGCGGACGCCGGCGTCGGTCCAGCCGCCACAGCCAATAGGCTGACGAGTAGAAGAACGACGAGAGCAGCGTCCATTCTCGCTCGCGGACGTGAGAAACAGTGTCGCCTGCGATCAAGATGCCCACTAGTGCCAGTGGTGAGTGCCAGTGGCTCGAGCAGTCGATCTGAATCCACAGACAAGGTAAGGTAACTGGGTAGATCGATCCCGCATTTTATAGAGGCATGTGGCTCCGCTCGATCGACGTGCGACAACTCCTTTGCAGCAAGGTAAAAGTTGCCAGGTGACACTGCCAAATGCGGTGAATGATGCGAGGTGGTTGGCTGATGGGCGCCGCATTTAGGTGCCCCGGCCGGGAGGTAGCTAGGTCGGCTTGCCACCTTGGATAATGTCATGCGCGCGCCTACTTGCTACAGGAAGCGTGTGACCAGGAGCGTTTTCGGTGGTGGATTTGCACGGCCGGCCGTTGCCCGCAGCGGGTTTCAGAATTCAGGTGCATATGAGAGCTGTTAATGGGTGCACTGGTCCTCGATCTGCTGTCCAGTTTGGCGTTTGGGGAGAGATTTGGGATTGTTCGGTTGACAGTTAATTTACTCAAGTACGGTATGTATTCTTTGTAGATTTGCATTTTGTAGTCCGAGGTTCGTGTGCTAAAGAAGTGATTACTGCATATCACTGGTTGATCTGGTTTTTTTTTGTGTGCATCGTCTTTTTATCTGTTCTGTCTACTTACACTGTTTTGCAGTATTTGTAATCTTCTGTTTTATTTGTTAGTGCTACCGTCCTCCACAAGTTTTATTTGTTAGTACTACCGTCCTCCACAAGTATAAGAATTTTTTTCTATGTATTACTCATCCAGATACATACCTAAAAATCCTTATATTTATCAACATTTAGAACATTCTTGTAACTTTTTCCCTCATATCCTATTGAATACGTAAGTCTGTTGCTATTTTTACGGTTAAAAAAAACTCAACCAGTGGGTTGAGATAGTTAAGAAAAATCCCTCTAAACACAACACACGGCTAGGCAGGGTTTTAGAAGTATACTTAATATTGTTATAAGAAGTACACTTCTTCTAGCGTCCATAAAAAGTATTTCTTTTTTAAAACCTAGATTCAAGCCTAGGTCGGCTGTCCTTCAACTAAACTAGAAGATGTATTTATATTTTAGAATATAGAAAGTATAATTTTTAACCTTTACATATCTTTTAGTTATCACATTCTGTAAAAGTTCCTAGAGCATATCCACAAGTTTGCTTCAGTGCAGTTATTAGGGTATGTAGAATAACAACTAATAATAGTCTCTTAAGTTTGTTAACAACATAAGTTTGCTGAGAGACAAAAGGAGAGAAACAGTGATGCTAAGCTTAATAATGGCTTAATATCGATTCTTAATGTTTGTAAAAGAAAATTTTACTGTACAAGGATGGAAAAAATTAAATAGATATAATAGCAAATTGTTTTTTTATTAATTGTTAGAGTGTTTGCCGTATTAACTGTGATGAGACAAAAGAGTCTCTCCAGACTCAAGCTTTAAACACGTCCTTGAAATCCATGACCATACTAAACATGGTAACCTGTTTTTCAATTTCAGTAAAACAAAGGCGGCATCCTAGTCTTCAACTAACACCTAATTTCTAATACTCACAACAAGATACACCTTCCAGTCTATTGACACTGTTGACCCCACCTTCCATTCCATCAGTAAAGTAGCATGGCATGTGAAATTCATAAATCAGTAGGGTAGAATTTTGAACTTGAACTGACCACCAGAAAACAGTATGAAATTAATTTCCGCACTGGCACTGAAGTGAGATTGGTATTAACTTGGTGATCGATGAGCGAGAAGAACCGATGATTCTTACTTCCCTCCTTCTCACGCTAAAATCGATGCCTGAATCAAAATCTCAAATCCTTCAGCCTGTGCTGCTGTGCAGCACCACGCCACTCGTCTCGCACAAACTCGCCAACGAGAGTTCGTAGCGCTCGCGAACGCGGTGGGAGGTGACGGAGGATCTTGCGCAAGATTTTTTTGCCGATGAGCGCTGCCGACGGGCAACCGCGCAGTTCATTGGTTAGACAAAGGTGAACAGGACTTTACAAATAGAACCCTGGTGGGACCACTATCAACGTAGCCATTCGAAATTTTGTAAATGGCCCCTAGTTTAGGTCGCAATTATGGGTGAAAACGTCACGGAAATACCCGAACGACCGATTTTTGTTTCCGATTTATACCGACCAAACCATATGCTAATAGTAACTGATGAAAACAAAATTGAAAATGGTAAAACATATGAAAACGAGAACGGAAATGGTTTTGCTGTTCTACTGACCGTTTTGTTATTTTACCATATTTTCATGGAAATTGTCTTATCATAAATTCTAATATGTCAATTACCGTATTTTTTAGATACTATAATATTTATGGTAGATATGATCAAGTTTAAATTATCCACTTAAACTATTATGGTCGACAGAAGCCTTCATGCTAAATTCGGAGCCTTCATGCTAAATTCGGACTCTGGACTGTTCAATATTACCTTTGAGGCATTTTCATCTTACTCCTCTCAAACTTTCCAAGAAATTCTTCCATTTTAGTTCTTTTACTCAGGAGGTTGTGTTTGCTCATCTTTCAACTTCATAAGACTTCATGCTTGCTCATTACACAGCCTCTTAATCGTTTACTATTAATTAGCTAAAACCTGCTAAGGTCTGAGATGCAATTTCATCTCTATCTAGTGGACTTGCACTCTACATAGAGTGAATCCAGTGACTTGCTTGATAGCTAAGTTTAGTATGGATTGGCTATGATAGCATCAACTAGCCCATATTAGAATGAGAAATATATCAAAACTGTTAATGGGTGAACACATCATCGGGCTATCTATTGTTGTTTTCTAGAAATATCATGTGCGTAGAAATTGCCAATCAGAAAAATAAGTTTGAGCTCTACATCCGGTGAAAAATGTCATGACTACAATAATACCTATGGAGCTACTTCGTATGGTCTTATTCATACCTATTGCATCCATAAGTATTGAAGGTAACAAGTATGGGTTTGTTGTTGTTGATGGTTATTCCCACGTCATTTGGTTTTTTTTCTCCATGACAAAAGTAAAGCTTAAGACAACATCAAGCGATTTGCAAAAACATGTGCAAAATGAGTATGAAGTCAATATCAAGAAGGTGTGGAGCGACAATGGAGAAGAATTCAAGAATACCCAAATAGAAGAGTTTATTGATGAAAAAGGGATCAAGCACAAATCTTCCTCTCCATATGATTCTCCTCAAAACAACGTTATCAAGAGAAAGAACCGTACACTAATCGAGACGATAAAGACGATCCTTGATGATGCTCGATGAATACAAGATGTTAGACATTTTTTGGGCATAGGCAATGAACACCACATGCCATGTCATCAACTAGCTCTATCTTCACAAGATTTTGAAGAAGCCTCAAACGAGCTACTAACCGGTAAAAAGTCCAATACCTCTTACTTTCGAGTTTTTGGTAACAAGTGTTATGTTCTTAGCAGGAGACTTAGGTCTTCTAAGTTTCATCTGAAAGTCGATGATAGTTTCTTACTTAGTTATAAGATAAATTCTCACACTTACTGTATTTTCAATAAAACCTTCGGGTATTCACCATGCTAATAGACAAATGCTCAAGTCAATTCGTATTCTATTAGCATTTGTTACTCATCATGATTTCAAGCTATTCCAAATGAATATCAAGAGTATATTCTTGAATGGACCGATATAAAAATTGGTGTATGTGGAGCAGCCTTCTAGCTCTGAAGATCCAACACATCTCGACCACGTCTACAAGCTTCACAAGACACTTTACAGACTCAAGTAAGCTCCTAGAGCATGATATGAATGTATTAGGGATTTTCTTCTTTAAGAATGACTTTGAGTTAGGTAAAGTCGATTTAACACTCTATGACATAATTTTTGGCTCAACTAATGAGTATTTTTGCAATAATTTTAGTAAAATCATGACAAAGAGGTTCAAAATATCGATGATGTACAATCTCAAGTTCTTTCTTGGATTTCAAATAAAGTAACTCAAGGAAGAGACTTTCATATGCCAAACCAAATACTCGAAGGACATGTTAAAAAGTTCAACATGGAGCAGGCCAAATCCACCAAGACTCCAATGCCAACCGATGAGAATATTGATCTTGACGAGAAAGATAAACTAGATGATCAAAAGATTTATCGTTCAATTATTAGTTTCTTGCTCTATTTTTGTACATCTAGACTGAATATTATGCTTAGCAATTGCATTTGTGCTCATTTTCAAGTAGCACCTAATGAATGCCACCTTATAACCATCAAGAGAATTCTAAAATATTTAGTTAATACTCCAAACTTAGACTTATGATACCCAAAAGGCTTAACATTTGATTTAATTGGCTATTTCGACTCGGATTATGCCAGTTACAAAGTAGATAGAAAAATCACCACCAATACCTACCAATTCCTTCGTTGATCTCTTGTCTCTTCGTCCTTCAAGAAACAAAATTCTAGAGCCTTATTCACTATAGAAGCCTAGTATATTATGGTTGGAAGTTGTTGTGTACCCAATTATTTTGGATGAAGCAAACCTCGAGAGACTTTGGCTATAATCTCACCACAATTCTACTCCTATGTGACAATAAGAGTGCTATTAAAATAGCCAACAATCCTGTCCAACACTCAAGAATCAAACATATTGATATTCATCATTATTTTTTGAGAGATCATGAAACCAAAGGTGATATATTTCTAAGCCATGTGAATATCGATAAACAACTAATTGATATATTGACCAAGCCTTTAGATGAGCATTGATTTTATGAGTTAACAAATGAGTTAAATGTCTTGAATTCTCAAAATATTGTGTCAACAAATACTTGGTTAATCAACAATCAAGTATAAGTTATAAAAATGAATATAAATTTGAATTTGTCTTGAGATCTCATTCTAAATGAATCTTGATCTTGGCACAACTTTGAAATTCAAACATTCCCTCTATAGCTAAAATAATCTTCCTTTGCAAAAATATCTTGGGAAAATGGTGTCAATATCTCAAAGAAAAAAAACAAGCATACTTCAAGGAGGAAAGAAACTTTGTTTTCTTAAAACTTGGTTTATTGGTCCTTGATATCTTTGATGATTCTCCTTACTCATCTATCCCCATTTATATTCTTTTTTGTGTTTTGATGCCAAAAGCTAAGAGAGAGATTAAAGGTGAAAGGAAGATTGATAATATTAAAGGGGATAGAAAGATTGGAGGAGAAATTTAAATTTTGATTTGCTCCAAAGTTTTTAAAATTTTCAATTTGTGTCTTTGAAATTTTCTTTGTATTTTCAATTGGTATCATTGAAATTGTTTCGGTCGTTATCTTGACATACTTTTCACCCAACAAATCCAAAGAGATAGGATGAGCCTTCACATTATCAAAAATATGTACATATGAGTTTCACTTCACACATATTTGTTTACAAACATTTAGAAAGATCTCAAACTAACCCTTTGCATTTAAAACAAAACTTTATTCAATCTTCTATAAGCTTTATTCGAATTGTCATCAATCACAAAAAATAAAGAGAATGAAACTATATTTAATCTCCTTAGTGGATTTTGGCTAATTGATAACAAACGATCAGAGGACTAATACAATTAGTGAGCAATGAGCAGTCATTAGGTCCTAGGAGATTGAAGAATGAACAAACACAACCCTTAGAGCAAAAGATTTAAAGTGGAAGAATTTTAGGCAAAATTTAGAAGATAGAAAATTAAATTGTTCCAAAGTTGTGTTGATCTAATAGTCCGGTGCAATACCGAACAGTCCAGGTCTTTTAGGGAGCCGAACTATCCAGGAGCTACTGGACTGTCCAAGAGAAGATAAACTCAAATCATCCGATGATAGAATTGTTCTAGACCACGGGAACAAGTGGTGATAGATAGTCTACCCCAATATTGGACTGTCTAATATGTTATAGAGGTGGTCGCACAATTGCTTAGCAAAGTGATGGATCAAACAGTTTGAGAGTTGTCAGACTATCCGGAAAACAAAGCATTATCGAATAGTATAGGTGGCACCGAACAATTTGTCCCTTTATGACACAACGGCTAGTCCTTTAATAATAGCTAAAAAATCATTAAGGAGTGTGGTGTGCCCATGAGTAAGTTGATAGTGTGGTGAAGAGAAAAATTATAATATTAGAGCCACCAAGAAGTGTGGTGTGCCCAAAAATCCTTGTAAAGGTTTTACCTTATCTTTAAAAGGGAAGAGGTCAATTGAATAGAAGCCAAGACTTATCTTGGTGGGTGATTGGTAGAGTAAACTTTATCGAAGGTTATAGCTTGTTGTCCAAACTCTAGACCTTAGTGGTTGCTTGGAGATGGAGTTAGATCTTAGTGGTTGCTTAGAGAATAAAACAATACCAAATGTTGCTTGAAAAAGAAAATGGTTTAATCGAGACATAACTCTTCGGAGTTTTTCAATGAAGATGTAAGATCGATTTTATCCAAACTTTGGTAAATAAATTGATGCCTCATTTTCTCTCTATTAACTTACATTTACCATTTTATATGTTGTGTTTGTAGTGATATTTGCTTACTTATTTAGCTCTCTATATCACTAGCTTGCTATTATAGAAAATATATTTTAGTAACTTCCTAAATTGATCAAGTTGCTTTTAATGTGGTGAACGGATTGTCCTACGAGATACGAGATACTTTTTTGTCATATGTACTGATCGGATTGTTTAATAGAGGCTAGACTATCAACTTCAATTGGTATCGAAATGTATGGCTAAATCTAATTTTGCTTCAAGTTTTAAAATTTTAGTAAACATCTATTTATCATCTCTAGATGATATTTCTGATCTTTTAAATCCCATTTCAATATGGACTCTTGATATTTTATATTTTACATGGACTCTGAAATATTTTAAATTGACTCATCTTTTTTCTTTTATTTTTTAATCTAAATTTCAAATATTTTAAATTATATTTTTATTTAGACTCTTTTTTCTTTTATTTTTTTTAAAATTTGTACTTAAGATATTCTAAATTAAATCTCTACTTGACTCTCTTACCTATATTTTTTTATCTGAATCTCTAATATGTTAAATTATATTTTTTTGGACATTTTTTTATTAATATAAAAAATTCTAGGATGTAAGAGTGAATATGGTGACTGTTTTTTTAATTCTTTATTAAGTTAATAGATGTATCACATTTCCTTTGCTTAGTGTTTCGCCAGTATATATATTGTGCTCTCTTAAAAAGTATCCCATTTCCGTTCTGCAAAATAGGACGAACAGATCACGACTTTTCTGTTGCTGCAGGCTTTTGAAGACATGTCGCCTACTGCCGATGGTGGAACGAATTCCTCGATAAAAGGAACGGTACTGTTTTTCCATCCGAAGAATGGCGAGTGCATTTACTGAACACTTCTGCAGCAGTACTGTAGCCGCAATCAAAACCACCCAAGGGGAACCAAGCATCTGCTGGCGAGATGTGACAATTGTACTGCTTCTGCCTTGCGCGCTCCGTGCCTTACTTAGCGCTAGTCTGGCTCTGCGCGTCGGAGAAACGAGAAAGGTGGAGTTTTTCACCGCGGGGTGGCTACGAACCTGTGAGCTACTCCTTCCTTTTTCATATTAAAAGTCAATTTAGTTTGATGCGAATTTTGATAAATAAATTAGTGTTTTATTTTCTTTTATCTTATCTTTACTGTTATCTACCTTCTACTTATAGATATTTTTATTTGTTTATAAATTTAATTAAAATTAAAGATGTTTGACTTATAATAAAGCAAAAGTGACTCAAACAAAACGGAGGGAGTACAGTTTAAAGGTGAGTTTGAGAGAAAGAAAAAGAAGAAGAAATACACAAAAGAGGTTAGCTATAATTAATTGAGTAATAATTATTTTAAATAAAAAAATTTAAAAAAACGCATTTGAAAAACGTACACGAGAGTTTTCTCTTTTGATGCCCTCTGGAACACAACCTAAGAGCACATTTGCCTGTGTCTTGGCTGCCTGGTGAGCCCATTATCACAGTGACTTTATTGAACTGGACGGGAGAAATTCTTCCAGAACCAGTGATTCTTATTACACCAGTATCACTGTATCACCGTCTCCATGCGGTCCTAAAAGTAAGAAAAGGCTTCCCGATCTGGTGATACGTGAGTTGAACAATCAATTTGTACTCTTCGCCGATCCATTGCTCCTGGCATGTTTTGTGTAGCAGTAAAATACTGCAGTGAATAAAGATCTGTAGCTGGCACAGCATCGGGGAGATTGTCGCGACGAACGCACGATGTACGTAACGGTGAGTTAGATGCGTGCCACGGCGCTCGGCCGTACTCCGGAGAAATGGTGGCTGCGCCGCGCGCGGTGTGGCCTCCGGCCGGTGTTTTGCCACTGCCTTGCCACCAGCCAATTTGCACTTCGCATTATTACTCGGTGTTTTAGCCGAATGGGTCGTGATATAGGCCAGATCGTTACAGGCCCAAGTTGGCTGAGAATTAAAAGGAATAAATTCACTTTACATCCATCGTCTAAGAGTTTCAATATGTTTAATATAACGTATCACTTATTTTCTAAAATCAGTCTATTAAGAATTGTTTTTACTGACGTGACATTAGAAAAAAAATAAAAAATAAAAACCTCACATAGAACCATATATTAGTGAAACAACGTATTCTCTCTTCCCATACTTAGCTGTTGGCCGAGCAACGAAGCGAGGGGCCGGAGCCTAGAGGCAGGGGCTAGGCGGCGTGCTCTGAGCAAGGAGGGGGCCCTTCGGCGTGGCCTAGTGGAGGTCTCTGAGCTGTCACCGTCAACGTCCGGCCATCGTGGTTTCTCAGTCAGGACACCACCTCCTCTCCCGTCTTCCTGCGCCTCGCCACCTCCCTCTCTCCGCACGCTCTCCTCATCGCCCGATCAAATCAACCTTGGAGAGACGCTAGGCACGCGGATCGACACCGGCTGAGCAGATCGACATCTGAGCGCTGATTGTGCTTGGGTTGAGCCAAACCCAAAGGCGGAGCATGAGAGCAAAGACGATGACTATGGAGGCGGAGCATCATGACGATGACCATGGAGGTGGAGCACGAGGGCGATGAGCAGTGGTGCCTCCTCCATTCCTCCTCACCGCCGTCGCCAAGTAGGCATACTGCCACCACGACCGCCGCATTCGTCATTGCACTCCCCCAGTCCCCATTTTGGATTCCCTCGATCTTCGCAGAGCACTGGCAGCAGCAGTGGCGAAGCCAGCTTGAGCTGTCCCAGCCGAGCTCAGGCACTGACGGCCTCGATCTGGGCGACGCTGGGCAGATCAGGGCGCACGGAGCTGCTGGCTCCCCGACAGTGGGGCAGACCGAGGGGTGGAGTGTGGGGGTAACGGCGGCGATGGCGGTGGCAGATGATGCAAGGGGTAAGGTCCTATCGACCCTACCTCCTTGACTCTGCTGTTCTTCATGGCGGGCAGCTCGGCGGTGATGACGGCAAGGAGGCGGACGAGCACGGTAGGCCAACGTCGATGGAGGCGGAGCTCAGTAGCAGGCCCGTCGCTGCATCGTTTGCCATACGCCGCCTGCTCCGTACGTCGTCCCGATGTTCGCTGCTGGCCCTCGAGCGTGGCGACGGTAGCTGGGGGAGGTGAGCAGGGGAGGAGCAGCTCGAGCTCGGCGATGTCACCGCCCGCACCCCTCTGCCCTCTTCTTCGACCCCCAACCACATCCTCCTAGCCGCCGACCAACTTCGAGTCCACCTCACCGACGCGGGCTCGTGGGTTGCTCGTCGGCTGCATCACATGAGAGCTTTAGCTCCGAGCTCCGAGCTCCGAGCTCCGCCTCGCCGGGTCGAGGAATAAGAAGCGACAGGCTGACTCAGCAATGTTGACCACAGTCAATCGGCCACGTTAGCCGAAACCGGGTCAATACTGCATTGGAGCTCGGTTAACCGGTTACATTATAACCAAGACATGATTAAAACTTAGACAGATGAGAAACACATAAAGTAAACTTATTCCGAATTAAAATCATCCGGCTCGTCTTTTTTTCTACGTGGGGCTCGGCCGTCAGAACTGTGCGTTACGTGAAGAAATTAGACAGGGAAATAGTAAAAAGAAGTGGCCATTGATTGTTTCATCGATCTAGATCTTGCCAATGTTCATATAGATCTCGATCCGAAGAACAAGGGATAGAACGGCATTGATTGGTGTGTCCTGCATCGTCTTTTCTTTCTTTCTTTTTGAAGGCTCTGCGTCAGACATCAGTTCAGTGGAGGTAAAAGCAGCCAAGAAGAGGCATCCACTGTACCAATGTTCCATTTCATGTGCTCTTCGCTGGCGCTGTGATGAACTTTTCGTTTCTAATGATGGTTTAATGAAATTATGGCAAATAAAATGAGAAATTTATTATAATTAATTAAGTTTTAATTATTATAAACTTTATATATATATATATTTGATATTTTAATGTAATTTCTATATAGAAATTTTTATAGGAAATGTGAAAAACATACTAATGAAAACTAAGATAAAATTTACATCTTATGACTAAGCCATTATTCACCTAGTTACCAAAAATCAAACTTATCAAAAATTAGTACTTCAAGTTTTGGTACATTTTAACTACCTAATTTTGATTGTGTTGGATGTGTTTAATTTATTGTTTTTTTAAAAAATAGTAATGTTTTTATGGGATGTGTTTAGTTTATTGTCTTTCTAAAAATTAGTAATGTTTTTATGAAAAGAAGCTTCTAGAACTACGAAATTTTAGTATGATTGCATTGATTTGATCATGTTTAATTTGTTTCCTTACCAATTTTTAGTTTAGTAAGGTTAAAAATTGCAATGAAGTGAACATGCCCTAATTGATGATCTGGCTCTACCGCCTGCAAGTTACATGGAGCATGGTAGTGTGCACTGGTATTCCATGGTGTGACTCCTTTTAAAGTTTACTGGTCATATACCCATCTCAGCAGATATAGCTGTAGGAGACATACTGGGAATGTGCTTTTACCTATAGAACAGATGTACAACATAGACTCATCTGTCAACCGGTTTCTTTTCTTCTCTTTTGGTGATCAGGCCGCTAGCATCGATGTACACCTTTAACTTGCAAGCAGTCCAATTTCTCTGATGGTTTGATCCTTGTCTAGGCCCTAATTCTTACGAAACAGAGTTTGTAGATTAAATTAAAATAGTTTAATTCTTTTATTTTGGTCTAAATATGAATAAAATGTTACACACCAGCAGCTCCAACCTCAATATTTTTCTTGAAAAAACAATCAATTTCACTTCCTCAGAATATTTTAATGGATCGCTTTAACACTCTAAGCTATTTTTTCTCTTTTACCCCTATATTATTTAAAATGTTTTACTGTACTCCCTAAAAGCATTTATATCTTTTTTTCTCTTTATATAAGATGTATTTTAAGCTGCAATTTTATAGATGCATAGGTGGCACCGTTATCGAAGTTTAAAAATATTTTCAATTTTTTTTCATAACTATTTGCTTGAACTTTTAAATCTTAATGTTTAAAATTAGTTTTAGGTGCTTCCAACTATGTAAAATATGTTAAAAAATCTAAAGAAATGTCAAAGATATATGTTGTAATACATCTATTATTATCGTACCAACTTTTAGTACAAAATATGAACAGTAAGTAATAAAAAAGTGATGTTAGAAATTAATGGAAACCGTTTTTAATATTTAGGGTGTAAAATAAGCCAAAAATTGTTTAGAAGGTTAAGTAATTTGCTGAAATGGTTTGATGAAGTAGAATTAACTTTTTTTTCTACTTTTCTATAGCTAGAAAAGTCTTGCACTAGAAAACTTGGAGTCCCAGTTGTACCAAAGGGCTTAATGATATTTACTATTCACATGCCTCTTGAAGATGAAGATCACCTCAGGTTACTCGAGCATGTTTTTATACTGATTCGCAAAACAAAGAGAACATGTTTTTATACTGAAAATGAGAGGGACTAATGGTTTATCTACGATTGGTGAGTTATAGGAAAAAATAAACAATGCAACAAAAATAATTTTAGAGTAAGACCTTTATATTTCTATTCTTAACATTCATAATCTTTACATTTTAAATTATGGTTACGGCTTCAACCTGCAACCTCAGTTTCAGTATGTTCTTTAAAATGAACAGCTCGGCTTCAATATGACCGAGAGACTTGAAGGTACTACTATTAAGTTCCAAACTCATAATGCTCGCTACAAGTACAATACAAAACCTGGCAGAAGTGATCCGTATGTACGCACAAATGCTGTTGGTTGGCACGACGTTAATATCGACGGTTCACCTGTTGGCAGGCTTCCACACCGCCGTGTGATGAAGAGTCTTAACTGCAGTTCTCATTTGTTAAGAGTGCTTAAGTGCAAACGACTTCTTTTTTCTTTTTGACAAAAAGGCTGCATTGTCACAAAGGCCACGAATCAGAAAGTCCTGTCTCCGTTGTCCGGTATACCGGCCCAATATGCATGCGGCGTACCAAATGGTAGTACTAGTTTACTTTCTCTGAATTTTCTCTATCTACTATCTCCCCCTTCACTTTACACGCACAACCAACCTATTCTCGAGAAAATCAGAAAAAAACCAAACAATTAATTAAAAAAGAAACGAAATAGTTAATTAAAAAGATAATCGGTTGGACCCCGTCCTAATTTATGAGCTCATATAGCCTACCCACACATGGATCCGTTGCAATGTATCGGTACAGTACTATTACGAAGAAATAAGGGTGTTAAATGTACACGCAGGCTCTTCTCTGGCAGAGAATTTTTATTATTTTTTGAACATTTTTAATTTTTTAAATAAACCAACTCAAAACTTAATTTAAAATCCAAACACACCATCATGTGCGCGGAAATAATATTACATACTACTCATAGTGGATGTGGTAATTTTATTTTGCTATGCCAATCAGACCGATGTGATATTATTGTTTCACCAATATCACATTGGGTTAAAAAGTTTTAGATTTGAAAATAAGTTTTTGAAGAGTTTATTTTTAAAATTAAATGGTTAAAAAATAAAAAAATATGGCGGCGGACAACCTGCTGTTGCGATCTTTTGGCGGTGCCATAGTTTGATCATTTGATGGCTGATGATATGTGCTAAGACGTGGAGAAAGCGAGAAAAGATAAAGAACAAACAATGCTATCTGCCACACATAAACCCGGGCAGAGCAAACAAACAAACACAGAGAGAGAGAGAGAGAGAGAGAGAGCAAACAAATACTACTAGATAGATGGAAAGTGATTAGTGGGTGTTCGGTTGCTCTCACGTTCAGCAGTGCAGCCTGCATGCTGCAGATGCCTCGTCGCATCAGCAGGATGGAGATCGTTTTCGTTTGCTTCTGCAGTAGCAGGGCGGAAATCCCTTTCTCCTCCTGTTGCGGCTGGTAGCCCGACCTCATCAGTCATCACAACTGACAAGCAGCAGAGCACGCATGACAGGATGGAATGGGAATGTTGTTTTTGGAGGTTCATCTTCTGCCCAATCCAATCAGCTGCCGATGCGTCGTCATTCTCTACGGCCGCCACTCCTTTTCAATTCGCCAGCTCAGCCCTGAGTCCTGACTTTGTACTAGTACTACCACCCACTGTTTAATGTCAGGACCTCTGCTCTGCTCTACGTCCATCAGTTTATGCAGTACGGGTTCTTCTTAATGATCATCATTGTTGTTTAAAGGAAGAGATTACTCGGATTAGCTCACTTGCTATCAGGCTCGAGAAATTGATTATTGGACTCTGGAGCAGGCAGGTTACTCTGTCATGTACCAGATGTCGCTCCGCTTGTTAGCTACAACTACATTGGACGGCTCACCAGACATGCATGATTATCGGTTTAGATGGTATACTTCTTGCTAATAATTAGAAGCCCTTGTCCAGATAAGATAGACCCTGTCTATTGTCTAGTACCAAACGAGATTTTGCTAACGACAATATGAAGCTAATTAAACAAGGCATAATCAGGCATGGTTGTGAATAGTTATTTTCATTTTCTGATGAACAGGTGTTACAATTTGTGCTCTTCTTACATTGCCCATCTTTCTTCTCCTGCTGCTTGAGTCACACAGTAATTTTGAGGAGACGGTACGTACAGATATCGTTAGGCGGTAGACATCACCAATATCTCTAGACGACCGCGACACCTCGATCGATTTGTGATGGGGAGAAAACAGGCTTTCCCCTACTGATCCAAAGCAACGGACGAGCAAACACACTTCGCCATCATCTCGTCTGATTAATTTCTGATCGATTTCCCCTCATAAACAAGCCAGCGCGACAATTCGCTGCATCAGAACAAAGTTAGATGTGGTGTACGAGGCAGTGCTATACGGCTTTATCACAACTTGTAGGATTAGGACTCCAAGGATTGGAAGCTTTATCCAACTTGGTAGTACTAAGTATATAGGGATTATTAGAACAAGCCGAATCGAGGTCTTGGTGCGCTCGTATTACCAGCCTCATCGAGATTTATTTGTTTTTGTTCTACGGAGGACCACCTATCATCATGTCAATCATAAGATGCACTTGCACCAACTATGATGACATTACGCTTTAACTAATCCTAGCTTTATCCCCCCGGCTCTCCTCTGTTTCCCCGCAAAGATAGCCCTATGCTTTTGCAAAATTACAAGCATAATTGCGGTGTTCATCTCGGTATCTATCTGATGCCCGCCTAATTTCAGCGTCTGCTTGATTAGCTGATTTAGCTTATCGAAACACATCTAAAACTGAAATTTCGCATGGAGCAATGAAAGAAGGCGACTGACCCTGGTGCGATTAGACCACTTCTTCTATAATTAAGCGTGGGATTATCCCTTCAACCAACACATCCTACATGCGCGTCAGGCCTCTTGGATTGACGTCTACTCCTACTCATGAACCCGATAGGATCTTATAGGCCATGGCTATTTAAATTTAAAAAACTTTGGGTAAAGCTCCTAGGGTTCAGAGGCATTGTCCAGTAAGCATGGATGCAACCATCCACTCACGTTGAGCCACTTTACTAACTGGCAAACAAGCTACGTTGCATAGCCTCGGCCCTTAAGCAATGGGCAGAATCCACATGTTTAGAAACAAGCCTTAGATTTTACATGGTCCAAGATATCATTCAACGTCTAGATAGAGCACAAGAGCAAAGGATGCTAACATCCTTGGAGTCAAAACTACGTGTCGCACTTAAGTGGTAGATCTTAGGCCTTGCGGTAATTGAAAGAGCTAGGAAAATACAACCATTAAGAATTACAACCATTCGAGAAGGTCATGCGAATACCAAGTTCTTCCACCTAAAAGTAAATGCGTGACGAAGGAAGAATCACATCCACAGCTTCAACAAGCACAACGGATGGGTAATGACACACGATGAAAAGGAGGAAGTGATCTTCAATCACTTATTAGTAATCATGGAAAGGCCCAACCCGAGAAAAGGGGAGCTCAACTGGGAGGCTTTAGGAATCAAGTCACTCAACCTAAACACTCTAGCTAAGCCTTTCACCGAGCAAGAGATCAAGAAATCAATCAACAAAATGTTAGCCAACAAAGCCCTCGAACCTGATGGTTTCATAGGGATTTTCGTTAAAGCCTGCTGGGACATTATAAATCACGACATAATAGTGGTCTAAAACTCCATATACAACTAAAGATTTAATCACTTGAGTCTCTCAACTCAGCCAACATTGTCTTAATTCTAAAAAAGACAGAGCAAACACAATATTTGACTATAGGCCAATAAACCTAATTCACAGCATTGCAAAAATCCTCTCCAAAGTGCTTGCCCTATGACTACAGCTTATCATGCACACTCAGCCAACCAAATTGCCTTCATCCGAGAAAGAAGCATCCATGACAACTTTCTCTATGTTTGTAACATGGTGAGAAGATTCCACCGCAACAGGTGTCCAATGCTCCTATTCAAGCTAGACATCTCTAAGACGTTTGACTTGGTCCGTTATGACTACATGTTGGCACTACTACAACAATAGGGCTTCCCACAACTATGGTGCAATTGGATAGCAACCTTATTCTTAATGGCATGCTCCAAGGTTCTATCTAATGGCATCCCGAGGGAAAAATTAAACATAGTCATAAAGTAACTTCTAGTAATACAAATGACATATACAATAACATCATTAGTATTCTTGACTAAGTAACCTTTATCAAAGTGTAACTTAGAGGTAAAAATCAATTTGACTTCTTCTTATTAGTAGTAAAATCAAATTTCTCTTTCAACCTAGAATAAAAGTCTACTTTGATTTTTAATTCTTGAATGTTCATGAATTATCCATGTGATCTCTGTCATCATCCTCACTCGATCTCGAGTTATTTTCATGAAGTGTTTGCTCTGGATGATAGCGTGATAAATCAGCCACATTAAACATGTAGGAAAGATTAATCTCTTCTTATAAATCGACCAAATAAGCATTTATCTTCTTCAAAATAGATAATATTTGCCTAATTTTCCATGCAACTGTAGGCAATCATTATTTTTGAAGGTACACCATGACTTGATCACCAACTTCAAATGACATTGGTCTCCTTTTGTTATCTGCTAACTACTTGTATTTCTAATTTGATACTTCTAGAGTATCATGAACATTTTAAAACAAATTAGAATAGTTATCGGTGAAATTCATGATAGATCTTGAACTCTACCTTCATGGTAGTTTTACTAAATCAATCACATGTCTTAGGATTTTAATGCAAATAATAAATAAATGACTTATGCCTGAAGACCTGCGCTTAGAGTTATTGGAAGCAAATTCGGCAAGTGATAGAGCTAAATCCGATGGTCCTTTCTTATTCCCACATATACACCGAATCAAGTTGCCTAGGAATTTGTTGCAGTGCTTTAAAACTTAAGTTCAGTGTTAAATTGTTTCCTAATGTAAACCAATATGCAGCAAGAAACTTGATGTCTTAATCTGACACAATTGATCTTAGAACACCATGTAGCCTAACTATTTCTCTATAGAAGATATTAGCTACATGATGAGCATCTATTATCTTCTAGCAATGAATGAAATGAGCTATATTAGAAAATCTATCAACTATCACAAAAACCGCATCATTCTCACGCCTTATTCTTAGTAAACCAAGTATAAAGTCCATTGAGAGATCATTCCATGGTGCACCTAATATTGCTAATGCATATATAATCTGATGTTTTGAACTTGGCCTTTTTAGGTTTGACATACATGGCATCTTTATATAAACTTTTCAACATCTCCTTTAAGTTGTGGCCAATATTATCAAGTCTCTAGATTAGCTATAGTCTTATCATGCCGAACATGACCACTAATATTACTTGATATAGTTATTTAATTTTCTTGTCATGTAGAGAACTTCTTGTGATGCATAAGCGGTTGTTCTTGAAGAGATAGCCATCTTGAACAACATATTTTTCACCCAAAGGTTGCCCTTTGAGATATTTTAGCCATGTTTGATCAAAATCATCATCATTCTCATACAATTCCTTCATTTGATCCATGCTTGGTAGTTCAGCTTCAAAATAAGTTAGGAGACAAGCTCGGTGACTCAAAGCATCAGCCACTATGTTTATTTCTCCAAGTTTATGAACAATAAGATAATTGAACCTTTCCAAGTATGCTACGATGCTGTGATACCAATATGATGCAACATAATGTATTAGGGGAACATTTCCAATATGTTGATATATAGATATAGAACAAAGTATTAAAGAAACAATTTCAACATGCTAGTCCAAATCCATGAACAACAAGAGTTTAGTCCAAAACTCCAAAGAAGATCTAATCAAAGATTTGAAATAGAAACATCTAGTTTTATTGATAAGGTGGTAAGCAAAAGTGAGTTATAAAATTATAGGGCATTGCCTCTATTTATAGACTATAAAGTCATCTATAACTCATACATAATTATATGACAACTAGATGATAACCTAATTGACAACTAGGATGTTACTCAAAACGACTCATCTATTACTCAATAACATCTAAATTATAATTTCTAATAAATCAAAATATCTTTTAGTAATACAAATGGTATATGCAATGATATCATAAGTATTCTTGACTAAGTAATCTTTATTAAAGTGTACCTTAGAGGTAAAACTCAATTTGATTTCTTTTTCTTAGTAGTAAAATCAGATATCTCTTATAGCCTAGGTATCAAAGTCTAGTTTGGGTTTTAATTTTTGAATGTTCATAAATTATCCATGTGATGTCTATATCATTCCACTAGCCATAGATAGACTATGGAAAGTAGACCTCCAACCCCTACTTGATAGCTTGCAGAATGGTAAGGGAGAAACTTATGGATAGCATGCCAGATGACACTAGTCAAGTCAATCCTAACAACACATCCAGTCTACCTTCGTACTACTCTCAAGGTGACCAAGGAATCGCTGGAGATGCTAAACAAGCAAAGAAAACATTTTCTATGGATAGGATCTAAAAACTCCACAGGTGGAAAATGTAAGGTCAACTAGATGAGAACATGCTTGCCAACGATCAACGGTGGCCTAGGAATACTCAATCTAGAGAAATTCACAAGGGTGCTATGAGTGAGGTGGCTCTGGCATGAATGGAAGGCCCTAGAAAAGTCATGGGTGGGCCTAGAGACTCCATGTGAAGAGCTAGAAAAGTAGCTCTTTGTCGCGGCCACGACAATTTCAATAGACAATGGGACAACGGTATGCTTCTGGGACTTGGCATGGATACAAGGGAGGCGCCTTAGGAACGTGGTGACGTGAATTTACATATTGTCTAAAAGGAAGAATATGACTTGTAGAAAGCAACACATGGATTTGAGACCTCAACCTCATGCCAAGTGAAGGGATGACCACTGAACTCATCGACCAACTAGTAACTTTATAGGACACGATCCAAAGTGTGCAACTCATCGGTAATGAAGATAACTGAATCGCTTGGAAACTTATAGACTACGAGGAATACACCACTAAATTTGCCTACACAACGCAATATCTTGGCTCGGCCAACATAAACTTCTAGACATTTGTTTGGAAGTCATGGGCCCTAAAGAAATGCAAGATTTTTGCATAGCTCATCATGCAGAATAGAGTATGGACCTCAGACAGATTGACAATGTGAGGCTAGCTAAACAACACCTACTACCTACTCTGCCACCACTCCCTAGTAACGACTTTCCACTTGCTATCAGAGTGTAGGTATACCAAGAGAATATGGAACATGATCGCTAACTAGATCTCTTGCAACTAGCTCAACCCATCCTCTTGGGAAACAACAATGGTCTATGGGTGGTGGATGACTTAGCCACCACAAAAAGGATTACTATAAAAAGGAGTGCGCACACTTATCCTCCTCATAGTTCGAAAAATCTGGAAGGAAAGAAATTAAAAAGTCTTCCCACATAAAAAAAACTCTTGGCGATAGTCTTGATCGTAAAGATCAAAGAAGATGCGAAAACCTAGACTTTGGAGGGAGCAAAACACCTGGCTGAGCTTTTGGTTTAATTTTATGTATAAAGTTTTAAGGTTTCCTATAAATCGAGTTTGCTCTTACTCTATTCAATAAAATTGACATATCCTCTACCGTCATTAAAAAAACATATCTAAAATTGAAGTGGACAATCACGCACACCGGCTTGTAAGCCGCAGCTCAACAAATCAGGTACATGCTACATCGGTACATCCAATATTCAAGTACTTGAGGAGAGACCAAATTTGTTAGATTTCAACGACTGAAAGCATATATTGTTAGATGATAGTGCCATGCCAGCTTGGTTAGGTGACTTCATGCATGATAGATTGAAGCTTTACTGCTTAACCTAGAAAGCTCAACAAACTAAGATGTGAGTTTAAATCTAGCGTAGATTAGGGATCGAAATTTTGGCTGCTAACCAGTACAGGACTGATGACTGGTATCGAAACAAACTGGCACATACGATTTAAAATTTCAATTAGCAGGATTTAATAAGAGTAAATGATGGCGCCATTAGTACCATCATCGGCATATCTAAGACTAACAAAGAACTACTATCAATGCATACAAAACCGATGAATGTTTTGTTGGTCTTTTCAACTATTTTGTTTACTTTGTGCTGATGGATGGTTGAATAGCTAGATGATTCATGAAAATTATTTGAGGGCATAAACCGATGAAATTAATGCTACAAAGTTGAAAAATGTATTCAAAACAATTTTATAAGAAATTTACATATACCAAATAGTTTTTACAAAATTTACACCGTTTATTAGCTCAGGAAGTATATATTCATCAACATTTATTCCATGAAAAAGAACCGGGCCTCACATTCACTTGTTAACCCTTTCTCACGCTACTTTCTAGTTGGTTTTCAGTCCAACTATCTCGTTATTTTACTTTCATTCCATCCTTTTCATGAAGAAAGAAATTCTAGTAGTACAAATAAGAGTTACTGTAAAAGTTGCAAACTCGTAAAATTGCTAATTCACCAGCTGAATGAAAAGATACAGTGAAATATGCTGTATTGAAACCGAAGGCTCTGATCCATAGAAAAATGAACGACACAACTAAAAAATAAAAAATAAAGTAATTTTTTATATTTTTGTTATTAACGAATTAAAAGCTAGAATACTGAAGAATAAACAATGATGAAAATCCCAAAATTAACCTAAAATTAAAATTTAAAATTCAAAAATTACCTGTGGTTGATAAGCCAGCAAATAGAAATATAGACAAATTTTACGAGTCAAATGATAGTCAAATACTGCAGTGGACTCCTCTGGGGTGCTACATGCGACATTACGAAATGACAGGGGCCAACGAGCACAAAATTCTCTGAAACTACTCTGCGCTTCTCTGCTCGCTGTCTCACACTCTCTGCCCCTTTTCGTCCCTTTCAGATCCGACCGCTCCCCTCCCCACCGTCCGCCTCCGCTCCCATTTCCCCCCAAGATCATCGGGAGCGCGCGATTCAACCACCGCCACTGGTTGCCGCCGCCGTCGGGGGAGGAAGCGTCGATCGGTCGTGGGGTGCTGCGGAGATGGAGGCCGCGCTGGAGGCGGCGCGTGCCAAGGACACCAAGGAGCGGCTGGCTGGGGTGGAGCGGCTCCACGAGGCGCTGGAGGCCGCGTCGAGGCGCGGGCTGACGTTGGCCGAGGTGACGTCGCTGGTCGACACCTGCATGGATCTGACCAAGGACGGCAACTTCCGCGTCGCCCAGGGTGGGCTGCAGGCGCTCTCCGCCGCCGCGGTGCTCGCCGGCGATCACTTTAAGATCCACCTAAACGCCCTCGTGCCCGCCTCCGTCGAGCGGCTGGGAGACGGCAAGCAGCCTGTTCGAGACGCCGCCCGGCAGCTCCTTGTCACCCTCATGGAGGTCTGGGTCTCTTCGCTGTTGCCTTCTGCTAGCGATATCTTTTGCTCTTACCGGTTTAAGTTTGGGGAAAATGCGGGTTCGATTATGTGTATAGTTAGTTATGATAAACTACTCTTCGAGCGGAAATCTCAATTCGTCTGTGTTTTGATACTGCATGGACGCCATTTGTGGGTTAAATGGCATGGGTTAAGTGGATGAGGAGCGGAGCTTTGGGGTGGGTGTCCTTTCTCATTTCGAGCTAGATTATTAGCTGTAAACATAATACTTGGCCGTGCTCTAATGGATTAGGGTTAAATTATAGGAAAAATGTGCCATTTGGATTTAAGTGCGGCTGTGAAATTGAATCCTTGAAATTGTATCATTAGCTTGAATTTTGCACAATTTCTGCTTTGCACATGCATGCAGTACATAATTTGAGTATAAGGAGCTAGTTACTTCTTTAGGCAAAATCCATTAGCTGGTTCTGTAAATTAAAAATGTCCTTTGGCCTTTTATGATTATAGGTTCAAGCCTTGATCGCAAACTAGTTTAGTTGTGCACTTTGATCGTTTACTGTAGTTCGAGGACGCCGATATTGGAGTATAATTTGGAATTATTTTGGTAAGTAAGCTGTTGAGCAAAATTGCAATCATGTAACTTTCAGGGATATCTCTGGATGCCTTTCAGATGGCTACATTGTTGGTGTGTGGTTATGTTTGGTACTATGTTATGCCAAAATTTGTTGCTCTCCTTGTAAGATTATGCAATTTTTTTGTTCTAAACAAAAGAGACCATTGCTATCCACTCTTTTCTCAAATCAATATTCCAAGGGAATAGTGATACTTAGTTGAAGCAGGTGATAGTTACTAGTTAAATGAACAAACTCGTGGCCTGGACTAAGGCTAAATATTGTGACATGAACATGGCTAAATTCCCAAGTTTTCAGGTGAATGGAGGCACTAGTTTGGAGCTAAATATATTCCTATGTGCTGTTAATCAACAAATGCTTTCATGAGTGGATTAAGATAGATATTTGGAGGAGAATATGTGCATATAGATAGACCTAAATTGTTACTGTATTTTGCTTTTCAGTGGAAGGATGTTTTCCCTTGAGTCCTGTAGTTTGCTACTCTGCTTCATGATATATGTTTTTAGGTCTTCAGTGTAGATTTTGGAGAAGCAGAGGCAATATTTTTACTTCTTTAAAAGATGATAGTGGTGGTGGTTGTGGATCTGCCATCACATCTTCTCTACACTGGATTTTCCCTTAAATTTCTTTAATATTACACAATAGTCCTTACACATGTTAATTCTCCTTGTTTGGCATTAAAAAAAATAAAATTTAATATGGAACAGCCCAAAATGACTGAATTGTCACGTCTATAACACACAAAAAAAGGTGAAATAAATGTTCTATGCAAATATCATATTCACTTATTTTGGACATAGAACATGTTTGATTCTTTTATTTCCATAGCCAACTGCCAACACACAGAATTTAGCTAGTTGAACTTTTATTTCTCTTTTTCTGCATGCTGCTTCTTTTTTACTTCCTCCGTCCCAAAATGTAGGTACCTTTAGCTATGAATTTGGACAGAGCCCTGCAAAATCAATGTTTTAGTTGCATTTGAAACATGGCATTGCCTGTTTCTAATTTGCTGCACCATCGAAAAAAATGCTTATTTGTACTTTGAATTAAAAAAATGTACTTGGTGGCTTGAGCTTATTTTCCAGGCTGTATATTCTCTTGTATGCATGGAGATTTCTCATCTTTTGTTCAACTGTTGATTTGCCATGTTAACATTCATTTATCTTCTTATGAAACTTTATGGTTCTGTTATTATTTTGCAGGGTATACTAAACTGTTTTTACTCTATATTCTCAGGTTTCATCACCGACAATCATTGTTGAAAGAGCTGGAAGTTACGCATGGACTCACAAGAGCTGGAAGGTGCGGGAAGAATTTGTACGCACTGTTGCAACAGCTGTTGGCCTCTTTGCTTCTACAGAGCTCCCTCTACAGCGAGTGTTGCTTTCACCTGTACGTCAAGAGAATTTTTATATTTCAATATGTTCTGCTTTCATTATTTTTTGCATGATTGCTAATGCTAGCTGCTACACTTGTTTGGCTTTACAGGTCCTGCAATTGCTGAACGATTTGAATCAAAGTGTTAGAGATGCTGCAATCTCATGTATTGAGGTGATCTGTTACATACATGCTGTACTTGATGGTTTTCAATTCCCTTTGAAAAATGTTGTGCAACTCACACTTTTGCTATTTGTTCAAACTTTTCATTGCATTTTTCAGGGGTTTTATCCACATGCAATGTTTACACTTCACACTTATGGTTCCATCCTTCATATGTTAAGTAGATTATATAGTAGGTTTACTTTCTTTTATTACCAAGATAGTGTATTCAATGGATGCAAATTATTTTGCACATTTTCTTCTGTGAACTTTCCATTTACAATATGCAGTCTATGCTGTTTAATCCATTCTGCCTTTGAACAATATGTTTGAACTAGTTAATTTGACGGTGGAGTATTAATTTTTTATTACTTGGATGCTCTCTGTGTAACAATGTTCACTTTAGCTTGGTACCACTTATGTCGATGCAAAAATAAGCAATACTGATTTGTGCGGTCATGTGATTTACCTATACTCAAATTCTAGGAAGAGGAATATGACTGAAGAAAAGAGCGTAGAAGTAGTCTTCACTTTTCATTGGTTTGGTATATGGTAGACTGGATAATTTTGATAAGTGAACCTATGAATAAAATAAGAATGTTGGAATCATCTGTAGAATGAATGTGCTACAAGTCTGATAAAATGTGCTACCTTATATTTTACTTTTGTTCTTTTGACCGAACTATATTTTGCTTTTTTTTTGCCAATGTAGAACCTGTTGATTATTCTTCATCTGACTTTGCCTGATGCAGTGATGCTCTGACATATATTTTATTGAAGTGCTTTCTGTAGCTTAATAATATACATTATCTATTCTCACTACAGGAGATGTATAGAAATATGGGATCTCAATTCCATGAAGAGTTGCAGCGCCATAATCTGCCTTCTTACATGGTAATCCATGTGGCCAATCTGATCGCCATTGTTATTGGTTTCTTCCATGTCAAAGTTGGATTAGTAGTAAACTGCGTGAACTTGTCTTAACCTTGCAAGTGCAAATTTAAGGTAGACATCCTGTCATATGCGGATTAATCTTTCTTTGCCTTTTTTAGCTAAAGGAAATAAATTCAAGATTGGATAAAATAGAACCAAAGGCTCGCTCATCTGATGGTGCTAGAATGCAATATAAGGTTATCGAAAGATCTGTAAGTGCTAATCCAAAAAGAGGCAGTCCAAGGAAAAAAAGCTCAACAAGAGAGAGCACATTATTTGGAGGCAAGTTTTACTTTTGAATTTCCTTGAAGCATTGTTTCTATTTTTATTAACATTACAAATATGAAAAAGGTGTTATTAGTTTGTATCAACCAAGATTTTAAGTAATGGCTAAGCATAATGGGAGATTCCATACTCTTCACTGTAAATTCCTATTCATCTGAGTGGACTTTTTTGGAGTTCCAGATGATTGTTACTAGAGTGCTATCATTACTATGACTTTCCTCTAAACTATGTTAGGTTCTTCACTATCTCCTTACTGCAGTCAGCTGCCATATTGTAGTTCTTCTTATACTGGGAGTTTATACTATTAGCTCTTGATTATGGTCAATGGTTTTAAACTTTTTGAAAGAAGTATGCTTTAACACTATAAGTGTTGCTAGAGCTATTTGAAATTGCCAAATCTATTGCTGCAGTTTGGTGCTGATCTAACAAGGCAATATTAGCATCTTCACCATGCACATTGAGTTGGTGCTTTGTTACATGTCATTTTTGTTATGTAATCATGCAACTGTGATTTAGTTGGTTTGTGGTTTTAAAATTCTTGCAGACATCATTGGCAGATGCCACATGTAGATCAAGGGATATACATGTAGTAGATATACATGTTTGTTCTATATGCGTGCCAATCCTTCACAAAATTATATGATATTGGCCTTGAAAGATTTTATGTATTAATTTTTGGCAAATACTGTATATTCCTGTTGTTGTGAAGATTCATTTTGATGTGTTAAAATGCATCTTGTTTTACCAGGTACTCAGGGTAAGCGGCATGCACTATAGAAGCAACATCTTAACTTTGCTTGGTTTATATGCTAGATGCTTTGGATTCCACCATTTTAGTAGGAGCTTTTGTTCAAGCAATTTAGAAAATTACTACTTGTTGGTCAGAAGTCAGTTCTTCTCTAGCAACATTGGGTCTACACAAACTTATCATATGTGAAGCTTTTTATCATTAGCAACCTCAGCATATTGATCATATACCACTGGATTTTGTGCCATTTACAGGTGACTTAGATATTACTGAAAATCCAGTGGAGCCCATAAAAGTTCATTCAGAGAAAGAATTACTTAGGGAGATGGAGAAGATTGCATCTGCCCTTGATCCAGAAAAGGACTGGTCTATACGTATTGCTGCAATGCAAAGGATTGAAGCCTTGGTATATGGAGGTTTGATATTTGTTACTGTTGTATTTTCTCATCGAAAATTTAATGGTGTCGATGAATAGCTCTCTTTAGAAAGTATATGTCACAGGCTTGAAGTTCTTCCAGCATGTAAAAGTCGAAAAGGGAACTCCAGAGATAGATCATGTTAGTAACAAAAACAGTGAAATAGATTTGAGGTAACCAATCCTGTAGTTCAAAGTCAAGTGGGAATGTGGCATTGCGTTGTTACTTAACTTGGTAACCCACCAACTGACCATGATTTTGAATGTTATATTAATAAGTTGCATATCAGATTTACCAATAATGATGCATATAGCCGTGTAGAAATTCATTCAAGGAGGACAAGCTAAGCCATGGAAATAAAAATATTGGAATAGTGAAATAAAATTCTTTACATTTATAATTTTACAGGGATGTTGTAGGTCATACTGCTGACTGTACAAACATACTGTTACATAATTTCTTGTGCATTTTTTTGTTTGAAATAGGCTTCTTTTTAACAGGTGCAATTGATTATCCATCATTTCTTATGCTCTTGAAGCAGCTAGTTCCACCCTTGTCTACTCAGCTGTCTGACCGACGGTCTAGCATAGTAAAACAGGTATTTGATTTAACACCAATTCTTGAGGGGCTATCAAAATTAGTTCATCCAAAAATATTTCATTTTATAAGTACATGTGTGTTATGGAATTCTGTTGGAAAAAAATCTTATTGAATTTGCAATGACTGAACAAACCTTGGTGAGAAAAAAATGCTGACTCAGATTTTTTCCAGGCATGTCATCTACTTAATATGCTATCAAAAGAATTCCTTGGTGATTTTGAAGCATGTGCTGAAATATTTATTCCGGTAACCGTAGAAGCTGTTTCAGTGTTTTGCAACAGTACGTCAGTACCCTTATACTTCCTCAGTAGGGCTAACATACTGATCAAATTCTCAGGTACTTTTCAAGCTTGTTGTGATAACTGTGCTTGTTATTGCCGAATCTGCGGACAACTGCGTAAAAACTGTGAGATACCTACATTCTTGTATGTAACTGTGGCACAACCTCTCATTACCCATTTTCCTTTTTGACAATACTTGTCTTTCAGATCCTGCGGAACTGCAAGGTTTCACGTATTCTTCCACTTATAGCTGACACAGCAAAGAATGATCGCAGTGCAGTCCTTCGTGCTAGGTACTTGTGTTTAGCATTGTCTTTTTCTCAGTACCCGTGATCCTTGTTCTTAAAGCTACTCATGCCTATTTTCTGCTATGTCAGATGTAGTGTGTATGCCCTCCTAATATTGGAATATTGGGCAGATGCTCCTGAAATACAGCGTGCATCTGATATATACGAAGATCTAATAAAATGCTGCGTGACTGATGCAATGAGTGAGGTAGGGCTAACACCATCCATTTTTCCTTACTTAAGTCACCATAGTGTTCAGTATTAATTATTAAATGCCTGAAACTTAATTTGTTTTGATGTTATTCTTGTGCCATGTTGCAAATGCAGGTCCGTGCAACTGCAAGATCTTGCTATAGGATGTTCACAAAGACATGGCCTGAGCGTTCACGTCGGCTTTTTATGTCATTTGATCCTGCAGTACAGAGGGTATATCATTTTACTTTTCTTCATGTTTTTCCTCGTAAAGATCAATCAAACATTCAAAACTATAATAGGAAAGTTTAGGTTGACATCTTAAAGTGCTATGGAGGTCGACTTACATGTACTATTGTCCTGTGTTGCCAGTTTAGGAAAAAAATAGAGGAAACATTAGCTTTGTGTACCATGTACCTATCATATACCTAAGTCAATAACTTCTTAGATCTTTCTGTGGATCTTATTGAAGGAAAGTTCCAGATAACCTTTTGTAATATCTTCTGCTAGTTTATTTAAGAGTATATGCCAAATTATCGTATTCTTAATTTGCAAATACAATTTTATATTTGGCTATTGCTGTAAGCTTTTGTAAAGCAGTGTTCAGTGTAAATCAATTACCCATGCATCTGCAAGTAGCAAATAGGATGTTTCACGCTTACTAGTTCAAGGCAGAGGAGTATTCTCTCAAGATGAGTTGCATGAACCAACGAGTTCACCCGAAAGCTTAAGCTTATAGAGAGGGGTGGGCAATTCACTTATATTTCAATACTCCCCCTCACGTGGAGGCTCCTTTTTGATTTTGATACATATAAGGTCTCGCTTGTGGAACCAAAGTGGGCTGCAACATTTTAGTTAACTGCGCTCTGATACCACATTTAGTTTCATGCACCAGCCATTCACCCAGAACCTTAACCTTATGGAGAAGAGCGAGCAATTCACTCATATTTCAAGTTTTCAACAAGTTGCTTGTACTAGTTAGTTGTGCTAAATATCCTGTGTAAATTCTTTCAAGCCTAACCTTGCGGCATAACAATTTGAAGGAAATTATTTTTGTATAATGAAAATCAACCAAATTATGTATGAAAACTTATATTTTGTTACAGAAAAGATTTTCTGAACTAAAACGGTATGGTTGTTTGACTCTGCTATTACACAGTATAACTGTTAATCTGAAAAATGCAAGCACTTGCAGATAATAAATGATGAAGATGTGGGCGTGCACAAGCAGTATCCTTCTCCATCATTGCGTGAGAAGGGTGTCCAACTTTCTCATGTTTCATCTCATGCAAGTGGTACACATTTAGCTGGATACAGCACTTCAGCTATTGTTGCGATGGACAAGAGTGCAGCTATTTCTTCTGAATCATCTATCTCATCAAGAAGTCTTCTGTCACAGTCAAAGACAATTGGTAGAACCACTGAAAGAAGCATAGAGAGTGTTTTCAGTTCAAGCAAACAAAAGGTTTCTGCCATTCAAAGTTTATTGAAGGGTGTAAGCAGCAGGCAAAGTTTCTCAGCTATGCGCTCAACAAGCTTGGATCTTGGTATTCTTTAAGCTGCTTAATTGGAGTTTGCTCTTTCATTATGTAGTTTAAAATTCTTAGCCATTGCTTTCCAGCTTATATTCTAAATACTTAAGAAATCTCAATTTCTTTTTTCTTTTCCTCCTAGTGCAGGAGTTGATCTTCCATCCTCTCATTATCCTCCTATCCCACTTGCTGCAACTGCTTCGGATCATTTGTCTTTGCAGAATTCTGTATTGCTGGGCTCATCCCTGCCAAGCATTAATAACACAAGAAATGGTGGTTCATGCTTAGATACAGTGAACCCTCAAGTGACCAATAAAGAACGGTCAGGATCACCATATTTGAGTAGTCTATTGTCTGAATCAATATCAGGCTCGTCACTGCCTTATGCAAGAAGCTCTTCTGGGAGGTCTCAATATGGTAGCACTATAGATGCGAGTAATGACACATGGTCAATAAGGCGGACGCCACAAATGCAGATGGACAGACACTATCTTGATATGACCTACAGGGATGCCAGCCACAGAAAATTACACAACCACCAAGTTCCACACTTCCAGAGGCCTCTTAGGAAGCAAGTGGCATCAAGGACATCTGCAAGTTCGAGACGCAGTTTTGATGATGGTCATATCTCATCTAATGACATGTCACGATACACAGATGGTCCAACTTCTATAAGTGATGCACTCTCTGAGGGTCTTAGTGCAAGTTCAGACTGGGTAGCTAGAGTTGCAACCTTCAATTTTATTCAGACACTACTGAAACAAGGACAGAAAGGCATTCAAGAAGTTATGCAGAATTTCGAAAAGGTCATGAAGTTATTTTTCCGTTATTTGGATGATCCTCATCACAAAGTTGCACAGGCTGCTTTCTCCACACTTGCAAATATTATTCCAGCTTGCAAGAAGCAATTTGAGAGCTATGTTGAAAGAATTTTACCGTATGTATTTTCAAGACTTATTGATCCAAAGGAGTTAGTTAGGCAACCATGTTCATCAACCTTGGAAGTTGTTGGCCACACATATCCCATTGACACATTGCTACCCGCACTAGTACGTTCACTGGATGAACAAAGGTCCCCAAAAGCAAAACTGGCTGTTCTTGAGTTTGCTAATAAGTCATTCAGCAGGTACAAAGCAGACTCAGAAGGTTACAGTAACAGTGGCTTTCTTAAGCTATGGCTTTCAAAGCTAGCACCTTTAATACATGAAAAGAATGCAAAGTTGAAGGAAACTTCCATTTCTGGAATCATAGCAGTTTATTCTCATTTTGACTCAACAGCGGCTCTAAATTTTATTTTAAATTTATCAATTGAAGAACAAAACCTTGTGAGGCGAGCACTGAAGCAATATACTCCTCGTATCGAGATTGATCTGGTAAATTACTTGCAGAGCAAAAAAGAACGTCCACGTCCCAAATCTTTTGACCAAGTTGATTTTGGAAATTCTTCTGAAGATGGTTATGCTCTGACACCAAAGAATAGTAATACATTTGGGCGGTTTTCTGCTAGTTCCCTTGATAATGTGACAGTGAAGAAGATGAATGTGGTTCAAGGATCAACGTTCCTTGATATTTCTACAGGCCGAACATCCTCTGATGTAAGCATTGATAATGTTAAGCAATTTTTTGAACCTGCTGAAGCTGAAGTTCTTGCAGCAAGTAGGGAATCAAAGAACATTGCTCGCACAGTTGTAGAAGCTGCACGTTCATGGACAGACTATACTGGAAAATCAGATGCTACTATTGATGATGAAAATTCTACTGGTACTCCTCGTCTGGAGTTTGGCCGTCTTGCTGTTTCTGATGGATGTAGTGCTGTTATTTCAACTTCTGTGGTGGACACTCAAGAGGGAAATCCATTTGTGGAGCATAGTTCTGTGAAGGCTACCCAACACACCAGTAATGGCCCTAGCATCCCACAACTTCTTCATCAGGTACGTCTGAGATATCTCCTTTTTTCCATCAACTTTGTTAGCAATGCTGGTATGTGTTAATTTTACCTTTTATCATCCTATATAGAAATGCTATTATATCTTTTTGACGTTTCTAGATCAGCAACATCGGTGAAGTTACTAGTCTAGACAAGCAGGAGGCGTTACAACAGTTGGTTACAGCTTCCACCAATAATGACAACTCTATATGGACTAAGGTTTGCAACCTTACCTTTATAATTTCACTTTAATTTTATAAGAAGAAAAGTTTCAATACTATATCTTTGTTTCATATGTTCTTTTATTCATGTGAACTTCTCTTTAATTGTGTTAAACACTTGCAGTAAATGTTTTTGGCAATTCAATTATATAGTTCTGCTTCTCATACTGCATTCCCTTTGTGACTAGTATGAAAATAAATGAGTTCCTGGAGAGAGAGTGTGATTCTGTGGAGGGATGGAGGGAAAAAGAATAGCAGGATAATGTTACATGAGGGAACTCACGCTGTTTCCGTTATCTCGTTGATAATGAAATACTGTTATACTATAGCTTAAAACATTATCACCATTCTAGAACAATTTTCTTGATTTATCTGGATGCAGCGGTTTCTGAAAATGATGAATGCTTCACCATTTCAGTAACAGTGAAAAAAACATTTGATTGTCATTGTTCTATGAACTGTTCATTGTGAGTGGTGTCCTCCAGAATGCATAGCTACAGTCCATTACTCTTGCAGCTTAGTTGACAGGTTTTCATCATTTTATGCTTCCTTTCTATTGATAATATCTTTATACTGATACGGGTCATGCATTTCAATAGTATTTCAATCAAATTTTAACAAACGTCCTTGAGCTGTTGGACGACTTGGATTCTTCTATCAGGGGGCTTTCTCTATCGTTAGTTGCTGAGATGCTCCACAACCAGGTATTCTATTCACAAACTGCATGCATGTTGGGTAATCTAGTTGGTAGCTTATTGATTAATAATGTATTTTATCATTCTCAGAAAGATTCTATGGAAGAATCTATTGAGATTGTCCTTGAAAAGCTCCTACATGTGACCAAAGATGTCGTGGCCAAGGTAAACATTCGTCATTTAGGAAGCCCTTTTGCTTCTGGGCTAATACTTTTTTAATGCTGGTGCAGGTTTCAAATGAAGCAAACCAGTGCTTAAATGTCGTGTTGGTAAAATATGATCCTTTTAGAAGCCTTGCTGTATGTACAAAGCTCCTTTTTGTATAAAAGAGTAGATATTAATGCAGCACTGCTTGTTTACACTTGTTGTAACTAGCAGCTTATACTTCTCTCTTTTTTCTTTGTGCTTGCACTGCAGGTTATTGTACCTTTGTTGGTTAGTGATGATGAAATGATGCTTGTCATGTGTACCAATTGTTTGACAAAGGTATCTTAGTTCCGCGCTTTAATTATCATTGGTGCAACACCAACTCCATAGATAATTGAACGAAAACATCAGATAATGAGGAGAAATAATTAACCTACATTCAATTTGCCATAATATTATGTCTATATTCGTAAATTCAAATTCAAAATAATCTCAAAATTCTTTGAGATTCCTGAAGTGTTACTAGTACAATGAGGCAGTCACTGATGATATTTTTACCTCTGATAAGGCCCATCACAGCTTAAATATCCTGGCAACTACCAACTATCGAGTTGATCACTAGTGTACCTTATACAACTATTTCATTAAAGCTTCGTTGCTGGTTACTTGTTAATGAGGAGATTAACTAAATATTTTTTATATTACAAGAAACATGTTAGCTTGTAGAGCTGTTCCATCTCATACTGGATTTCTTGTTCATTACATATCCATACTAACATTATTTGATTGTTGGTTTTCTCCTGGTAATTTTGCAGCTTGTTGGACGCCTATCAGAGGAGGAATTAATGACTCAACTGCCTTCATTTTTACCAGCACTTTTTGATGCTTTCAATAACCAGAGTCCAGATGTTCGCAAGGTGCTTTGATTGTTCTTTGACTAATGTCCTAGTTTTGATATGGATATGCTAGTCCTCAATCAGGGAGTATTTGAAGCCTATGTAAAGATGGCAATAGAAACCTCCGCCAATTGATTATTAACAGGATAGAAACATGGTAGGCATGGCGGTAGACCGATAGTAAAGAAATAAGGATGGAATCCAATTATCCAACAAAGGTTTACAAAGGAACAGTAGGGTCCATTTGTAGTCATTCCTAAAATTATTTATACTGATTTATCATGATTATTTAATTTGGATATATGAAAATGATATGTTTGGGTTTGTTCAAATATTATTTCCATAATATTATAATTTACCATGCTTTATGTTTTGTTAATACATTATAATAGACCACATTGATGCCAAAACGTCATTTAGTTTTCACTGTAGGGATACAGGGTTAGTGCCATAGCGCATTCTCTATTTTGAGTTTCTAATAATCTGTCCATGTTTGGTCACTGTCAATTGCACTTTAATCACAAGTGACCATCTGCCTACTGTCTACCATTGCTATCTGGATTATGTATCAATATATTTTTAGATAATGGAATTCATTTTGGCCTACACTTTAAAGAAGCTACATGTATCAATATGTGTACGTTTAATGCATGTCACCTTTAAAAAATGAACTTCTAATGCATGGTTTGTGTCTGGAATCTGATATTGACTTTTTTCAGACTGTTGTATTTTGCTTGGTGGATATCTACATTATGCTTGGGAAAGCATTTGTACCATATCTAGAGGGGCTTAATAGCACGCAGCTGCGCCTAGTAACAATCTATGCAAACCGGATATCACAGGCAAGGTCTGGTACACCGATTGATGCTAACCACTAGATCACATTGTTTTGTGTATTGGGTATCTCTTTGGATGAGCTGGTTTCATTCATTCGATTTGTATATAACAGACAGATGCCGTTCATGTATTGAGCAGTTGGTCTTTTCTTGTGTGTACGAGTTCCTTCTCTTGTTGTTTTTCCCATGTGTGCAGGATGTGTTAACTTGTACCATTCATACTGTACAAAGATAACAGAATGTAGCTGATTGTTTTCCCCTCGTTTTACCTGTGGGGTTGGTGGGCACATCCGTTGTGCTGTAAACACTGGTGGTGAATATTTGACAGACAATTGCTCATCAGATCCTTGAATAGTTTTGCTTACTATATGTAAAATTATCATTTGGAGATTAGATCTCGAGATTGGTTGCAACTGAAATGTATGTGTATTCCACGTGCCAATCCAGATGCTCCAGGTCCCTTGCGTTTGCTAGATGGTGTGGCAGATACTAAATGATAAATTCTTTGTCAATGCTATTTAGTACTGCATGCTGCATGTTTCAGTAGTCCTACGCGCGGCCGAGCCCCTCTCTAGACTCTCAGGGAGCGCGGCGACGCTGGACCGAACGATGCCACTGAGGGAGTCGCCCTGGATTTTTTTTCACATTTTGGTCCCTTATAGAAACTTATTTTATAAATTAACTTATAATAAAACTTATTTCAAGAATGGATCCTAGCTTGACATCAATAACATTGGACCAATGTCTTGGCGTCAGCACTGAGGTCTAACATCTCGGCATTGATCCCCCTCAAATCCACGTCATCGCATGTTCTGAGCTCATGTCTTAAGAGGTTAATACCTGTATAGTGAGGTATGTGTAGTGTAGTGATAAGGCATCTGTTCTCCCTGAGACGAGTTTGAGCCGTTCTTTACACATGAACCTCTGTGCATGCGCCTTTACAAATAAACCTATGTGCATGCATCAAGACAAAAAACACAAAACAAAGCATTGCAGTCTATGTTGCCACTACACCACGCATCTAGTCTTGCTTGAATAGAGTGCTTGCTGCACCAAAGCGCTTGGTGCCGATAATCAAATGACGTGGACTTTGATGCCACGTATGCCTAGAGCTTGGCGTCTAGATCTTTGACGCCCAGCCGTTAGACATTAGCATCAATAATCTTGGCTCTGAGATTTAAATTTATTTTTTAAAAGTTGTACAAGAGATCTGTTTATCTGATAAGTTTTCTAAAAGAGCTAAATTATCAAAAATCCAAGGGAGGGATCGTTCTTTTACCTACACAAACCTCTCCATTCCTGATCAGAGTGCTACGACCTACCATATACTCACAAGGCGAACAGACATCATATACGAAGAGGACTTCTTAAGGCCACCCACCATTGCCAACCTCCTGGAGACTAATGGCATGATGTCTTGGTAGACAGGCGTTACCATGATCAATAAGAGAGGAGCGTGTTCTCTTTAGACCCATGTGTCGACATCTTGCTACCGTATGCTAGCACAGCCTTCATGGCATGATTTGATGGAAGGCAAGATAAAGATAAAGATAGTTGAGTTTTTTTTTACTATTTGTTATCATCCAGATAGTGTATTCTTAAATGTCATTTTTTCACATGACTTTGATTTTTGTCACTAGAGAGAAGATATTTTACTCATGTGCTATTTTTCAACCCATAAGATATCATGTTATCATTCTACACGAGAAAAAAAGAGTTTGCCCTTTTCCTCCCCCGCTCACTCACTCTCTTTCATCCTATTCCCCTTCCTCTTCCTGAGAGCTGCCCAGTGAAGGCTTACGAGCTCGGCGGAGGCGCGCGAGCCATGAGCTGAGGGCGCGGGCGCGTCGTCATCATGAACGGAGGGCAGGACGTCGCCGATGAATTCCAGGGCATTACGATGTGGTGGTCGCCGATGGCAAATAGTCGAAATCCCCGGTGGTTGAATGGGGCTCCAGTTGAATTGAGGCACGGCTACGGGTGTCCTGAGTTAATCCGGTCGGGCTGTGATCTAACGGCCGGACAGGGATCGCCGAATTATTTTCGCTACAATTGGTAGCGACCCTGTTCCGTACGACGGGAAACACGAATTAATTAAGGGGTCTTTATGTAAAATTCCCCTGGTGGACCTTTCTCTGATCCTGCCTGGACAGCGGACGGCTGAGATGCGATCGACTATTTTTTGGATAAGGTTCGTGGACGTACTTGTAAGGCTGGTACTAACGGAAGGACCAAATGAGAAAATTGCCAAAGTGTGGACTGTGATGTGAAGGCTTTCTTTTCTTCCCCTCGGATTTTGGCGCGCACCGACTGAGGCGGAGGCGGCGATGGATCGCCTCCGGCTTCGGAACCCTAGAAGCGGCCCTTCTGGTTCCTCTTCTCTGAAGCCCCCACGGCCCCCGCGCGGCCCGTCCTTCCAGTCCCCAGTGGCGCCGAGGTCCCTTCCGGAGCCCTCCTCCCCAGGTCTTGCTCAGCTCCACCCGTTGCGCTTGTTGTTTCTTTCTTTGTTGGCTTTAGGTTCTATCTGGTTTTATTTCCGGTGCATGGTGCGAGCTAGGTTCGTGGATCGAGGTAGAAGTTTCTAGTTTTTGGGTTGGTTGAGTGATTGAGTGGGATTGGGGTTCGTGAATGAAGTCGCCGAGGTCAATTAATCCGCGGTTCAATTCTAAACAACTCGTAATGTGATTCCCTGCCTCTTTCTGAATAAAAAAGAGAGGCGTTCATGGATTTTATGTGTAGATTTGGGATCATTTGATTGCCAATTTAGTACGATTTGGTGTTGGTTTAAGATCGTGTGCCGCTTATCTCCACTTTTAAGTTTTCTTTTTCTTTTTTAATCTACCCTTTCAAGACAAAAAATTATTTGTAGAGTATGTTGTTTCAGAAGCGGCAAGCTTTGATTTCTCTATAAATTTCTAATAAGCTTTTATTTGGGTGCCTTCGCTTATAGTCCTCTTGTTAATCTCCAGCTAATTTACCCGCAAGAACCATCATGTTGGTCATTGCAGCCTTTATTCAATGCGATTTTCTCCAGAAAATCAATCTGCATTTCTGATTTGATTAAATATTTTAGTACCTATTGACAGGTGGAAGGCTAAGGAAAAAGGTTCGATTTGCTAGTGAAGCCAGCAGTCATCAGATATGCGTGAGACAGGATCCTAACACAGGCAAAGCTGAGAAAAGTAGACCCGAGGGTACATTTCCATTTGTCCCCTGGCCTCACTGTTATTCCTTTCTTAGTAGTGCTGGATTTTGATAATCCCTTTTAGGTTTCATGACGCATGAATATTCTATCAGAAGCCCACCCATTTCCGTATCTTCATGTTGCGTGCTTCAGTTTACAGTGGGGTTGATTTGTCTTTCAAAATATATTGTGGATTCCATGCCATTTTAGTTTTCTCAATGTTACATTGTTCTTATTTTCTCATCCATATTCCCAGTTGTAATAGCCAAACGGATCTTTCTGGGAGGTGCGGCGAGTTGCACAATTTCAAAGCATGAATCAATGGTGGATGAATGCTACTTAGCCCTTTGAAATTCTTTACTATTTTCTTCGATCCCATCAGAGGGGTGAAGCATGGAAGCACCACTCATTCTAAATATTGCTGTTAAATTGTTGAGGCCATTTACTTGCTGTTCTATACAATAGTTATTTTAATTTGCATTTACAAGATTTTCTTTGTGTTACTATGTCCTTATCCTATTTGGCCATCATTCTCCATGCAGGTTGTGATGCGAAAACTACTGAATACAAATTCTTTAAGAAATTGCGGGAGCAGTCAGGCTGTGGATCTCATTCTTTCTCCAAACAAAATGAAGAAAAACGGATGGGTTTGTAACTCTGTATATATTTCCATTTGGTGTACTCCTATTCTCTTTGGTGCTCTTACTAAATGACTTGAAACAGATCATTCATATGTATCTCATGTGATCTTGCTGTGCCTTGTAGAATCACATAATGTAATGCCAGGCAGAAAGCTCCCTGTCCAGAAGAGCAATCTTTGTTCTGAGGAGACCCCCACTACACCTTGTAAGAATGAAGAAATCTACCATGAGCAAGTCAATGCGAAAGCTTCCCATTCTGGTTGAATTTATTTTCTCTGATCTCCTTTAGTCATGAATGATGCATTTTTAGACTCTTCTAACTATTAATTGTCTTCTCTGCAGAACATGTCAATCATGATACACAGTTAAACCTGCATGATTACCTGACTGTTCATGTTCACACACCCATAACTCAGATTTCGTTTGAATCTGTAGGGATTTCAAGAAACACTGGTGAGGCATTTTCATCTTTCAATAAGAAATACATGGGGTAGTGACTGACTGCTATACTGCTGTTGCTGGAAATTGTCACTATGATATATAGACATTTTCGGTATATGGATGTACCTTGTTTTAGAAATGCCCGATTTTGTATGGTTATCATTCCATCCTAAATAATGGTGCCCATGGTAGTTGAAGCTTTTCTTATATAAATATACTCTTAAAATGAGAATAAATGAAATTATCAGGCAATGCAGTAATCCTGGGCTCTTTCTATTTTTTAAGTGTTTTTTTCTCATGCTGCCTATGACACATCTTTTCTGAAGTGCTATTTGGCCTGCAACCATTGGCTGATGCAAGAACATGTTACTGATTCACCATGCATAAATTGAGTGATACTTTTCAAGATCCTAAACCCTTTCATAAACTAGTACTTGCAAGATACATATGATTAGTAGTGTTTTCACAGCACTTTACATCTGCTATATTTATCTAATATGCTAAGCTCATAACTTTTTCACTTTTGGCGATAGACAGAGAACCTTGGAGTGGACGGATATTTTCAGAAAAGAGAGGGAAATTATTAAAGCTAGCTGCAAAAACCATGTCAATGGAAAGTTCTGAGTTTTTGCAGAGAAGGTTGTCATTACATATTGAAGAACTCAATTACTTGATATTTTCATGTTGTCCAATAATGATTGGCCTGATGACCTAATTTCTCAGATCAGAATTTTTTGCTGACATCCTGCAAAGGCTAGGCGCCAACAGCATGATAAAAAAGGTATCCTTTGCTGAACCTATGTAATGACAACCTATGTAATCACCTACTCAAAAATATTTGTCTATTATTTATCGGTTTCATGATTGATAGTTACTTATTGTAATGCAGCACCATAAGGAGTCCATGAGACTGATGAAGGTCTGCGGACATACTCCTGGCACTGGATGCCATTTCGAAAATATGCTTGATTACAGGCTTAGTGACTTTGATTTGCAAACTAAACTGAGAACAGAAAAAGAGTCATCCTCTTATGCACCTAAGGAAGCCCGTCAATTCATGGCTTTGCCATGGGGATACAATCAGGGCCTTTCAGGTTCTCTTGATTGGAAAATTGATTTACCTCACAGGGGTAATGAAGCACGTGAGAGCATGGCATTACCATGGGTGCACACTGTGGGTCTTTCAAATTATGGTTGGAAAAGAGACACTGCTCACAACCAGGTTTCGAACTTGTTGCTAGAGGAGGTCCAACCACACACCAAAGGCAAACCGGCTTCAGCCAGTGAGTTGAATTGTAAAGTTGAAACAAGGCCACGTGCTTATCATGGATGGGTGCCTGTGTTGTCAGCAGGATTCTCTGGGTCCATTCCAAATAGATCTTCCATCCCCTGTCAGATTGAGGAGACATGTGTGGTACCATATGAAATATCAAATACTTACTGGCGACCTGACCTTCGTAACCCCCTAGAACAATGCCTTTCTCCTTCAGTTGGATTGGATGGGCAAGGCCAAAAGGAGGCAAGATTCTCTCATAATTATGGTGCTGGACTTCTAGAGCAATTTACTTCTAGTCCCGTTGAACTGGAAAGGCAAGACCAACATGAGGCAGGATTAGTTAATATTGACCCTGGACTTCTATCTAGCTTTGATCAGCTGTATGCGAAATGCTCTGCTTCAAGCTTTTTGGACACTAGAAATGGAATCCTCAATCACAGTGATTTTAGCTACTCCAACTTACCTTCAAGTGAGAGCAATGATATTGTGTCGAATGCAAACATAGGTTGTCTGAATTCCATATTTTCAACTTTAGAGCATCCTTATCAATTGGGCTCAAAGAGGTTGCATGAAACTTCTGTCTGTTTATCTTCTTTGACTGGACTGGAGGAGAAATATTCGACGGAGGCAGGGATTTTTTATAATTCTGATATTGGGCCTATACAGGGATTGGATCAGTTACCTGAGAAATTTACTTATACAAGCTTTTCAAACTACACATCTGGAATTCTGGATCATCACCATATCAGATATATGCCTCCAAAGGACAGCAGTAGTACTTTGTTCATGGATGCAAATGGCACTTGTTTGAACTCTCTATCACCATACACAGATCATCTTTGTAAGCAAGATGGAAAAGGCTTGTGTGACTCTTCCACCGAATTGTGGTCATCAGTGCATCATCTCCAATCTCATGGTGATGATTTTGGAGCTGTGCTTGGTTTCATGCCAGAGGAGAATACTTACAATGATTTGGAAGATCACTGCAGTTTCATGTTAGTTGAAGGAAATCCAAACGACTTGTGCACATCTGATCTTTCGTTATTCGGTTCGGGCTCTGCTATGGATGGCATCAGGGAGGCTTCTATGTGTCCTGATGGCCTAAGGTGGTAGTCCACTCCAAAGTGTACCTCGTTCTATTGTTTTCTGTCCAGGTTGATTATGTTAGCAGATGATACCTTTGGATGTATGTGTCTTGAATGTTGAGTGTACAGAAGTGTATGTAGATGATGTTATGAGATATTCACAGATGTTCACCTGATTTTGGAGAGGCTTGCTTTGTCCATCTACAGGGGATGAAGGCTAATTATTTTTACAGCACTTCTATATTTTTTTTGAAAAACCTGATTACAACACTTATATAGAAAAAGTTTATAGGTTTAAAACCTCCGGTAGTCCAAATGAAATTGCATAAACTGATGGTGCATTGCTGTAAATATTGCCATAGAGTATTTGCAGTACATCTCTCAACTTGCAACTGAATTGGGGTAACTTGAATTTTCCAAGCAACTGAGAGGGAGCAAAATGAAAATATTTTTTAGCCATTGGAAAGATGATGTTTTTCAATAATATTTTGTCGGGTTCTAGCCCAGACTTGTACATACTGCATGCTTAATTTTTGCTTTTAGGCTGATGTTCTAGTGGTTTGAGCATGTTGATTCTCTTGATATTTTGTTTCCAAGAAAGGGGCTAACAAAGCCCAACCAAATTATATACCTTCTTAAAATCGGAAGTGTTAGACCACTGGCCTGGACTGATCCGATCACTCTTGTATACGCTTGAGGGTCATAGTCACTGTACATATTCTACATGGTATTAGAGCGAGTCTAGACATCCCGACGCGCTAGCTTCTCCCTCCGGCGAGCCGACTCTTTTCTCCTCGTCGTCGACGTCTTCTTCCCGTCGCTGATCCTCTTCCCGGTACTCTCATCGCTCTCTCGCCTCCATTTCTTCTTCTCCCCGTCTCTCCCGCAGTCACCTTCTTTTCTCCGTCCCACCTCCGCGCGACCAGGCGACGGTCTCGATCCGCCTCCTCGTCTCGCCTCGCACCTGTCTCCGCTCTTCCTCTTGCTTCGTGCATCTCTCCTTCTCTGACGCCGGCGCATCTCCGCACTCGTCGTCTCCATCGGCTGGACTTGTCCAGCCCTCCATCGGCTGGAAACCTCCCTTGGTTCTCACTTTTTCCGACACGCTCAATGGCTCTCAAACGCGAACCTTCTCCCCTCACGTTCGAGCCAGTCCAACGTGTCCACGTGTCCACGGACACGAATCCCTGCCTCCCGGATGCGAACATATTCTCTTCGTGTCCGGCCACTCCCTGCCTTTTTCGCGTTCACCCCACTCCTTGGCCTTCACGAGTCCACGGATGTAAATCCTCGCACGTCCGTGACCTAACTACTCTCTGACCCACCCACTCTGTCCTCACCTACTTCATTGCCTACTCCCTATCGGCCAACCACTTCTCATCGGCTGGCCGGCCCACTTTTCATCGGCTTCTCACATCCTTAATCGGCCGATCCGTCCTCTCATCGGCTTCCCCCTCCCATCGGCTTCTTTCTCCTATCGACTCTTTGCTCTCGTTCTCCCGTCATGGCCACCGAGTCCGCTCTCAGCTTCGGCACTCTCCCAGTTGCCGAGTCTGCTCCGGCCCTCGGTGCCTCAGACCACACTTCGGGCAATACCTCACCGATCTTCTCCCCTCCCTACGCTGCTGTGAATGTGAAATCTCACGTTCCTATCTCCCTTGACCTTAACGCCAATTATTTCAAGTGGGTTTTCTTCTTCAAATCCCTCTGTGGAAAATTCAGCCTCCGGTCCCATATTGATGGCTCCGCTCCATCTCACCCCGATGATCCTCAGTGGGACATCGCCGAGTGCTGCGTGCGTAGCTGGCTGCTCAGCTCGGTTGACGACTCTGTCCTCGATCTCGCCATGGACGATACCGACCCTACTGCCCGGGATCTCTAGGTGACCATCGAGCGGATCTTCCTGGCCAACAAGCAGCCTCGCGCCATCTTTCTCCTCAACGAGTTTCACTCCATGGTACAAGGCGACTCCTCTGTCTCCTTGTACTGTCAGCGCCTCAAAGTCAAGGCTGCTGCTCTCCGGGACGTCTCGTCCTCGCCCTTATGCGAGCCTCAATCCCCGCTTCTCCAACACCGCCGATGACATCGCCAACGCCACACCTCTTTCATCGTTAGCCCGGGCTCATGACATGCTAGTTCTTAAAGAACTCCGTCTGACCAACGATGAGAAGACAATGGCCCACACCGCTCTTCTTGCCACAGCTGATAATGGCTGCCGAGCTTCTTACGCTGCCCCTTCCTCCCGCACGGCGCCTGACTACTCTCACCTTCGCGTTTTTGGGTGCCTCTGCTACCCAAATCTCACCACCACAGCTTCCCACAAACTCGCTCCCCGCTCCACCACCTGTATTCTCCTCGGCTATCCCACCTCTCACAAGGGATACCGATGTCTCGACCTTTCCATCCGACGGGTCCTCGTCTCTCGTCACGTCATTTTTGACGAGACATGTTTTCCCTTCGGTCTCCTTCATCCGAGATCCTCCTCTAGTGATCTCGACTTCCTTCTCACCAACACCGTGTCGACTAGGTCTCCTCCACTGTCCTCTCCATCGGCCCCCTCATCGGCCGCTGCTAAGGATTTACCCATCACCTATCCCATCACTACTTGGTCTGATGTCCCCACCATCGGACCCTCATCAGACCCACCTCCATCGGCCGATACTGATCCTATTTACCCTTCAGTCGATATCGTTCCCTCTCCATCGAACACCCCACTTTCATCGGCTCCTCAGTTTCCATCGGCTCCCCCCACCCTATCGGCTGATCCATCTCTATCGGACCGATCGGAATACTTGGCCCACCCGACCTCATTAGCTCAGGCCGATCTAATTCCTCCTTTTCCTCTTGTCTACAGTTGTTGACTTGGAGCCGATGACGCCCCCACCCGACTAGTTCTTTCCATTACTCCCGCACCCCCACCGGCTCCAGTTCTCTCCACCTCTCACATGGTCACCCGCTCCCAGACCGGGTCTCTCCGCCCCACTCAGCGCTATGGTCTCTCCACCGTCCACAGCTCTATCTCGCCCATCCCGACGACTTCTTGCTCAGCCCTGGTCGACCCTCAGTGGCGTGCGGCCATGGCCGACGAGTACAAGGCCCTAATGGACAACGAGACCTGACACCTCGTTCCCCGACCTCCCGGTGCCAACATTGTGATCGGTAAGTAGATTTTTAAACATAAATTTCACGCCGATGGCTCCCTTGCCTGTCACAAGGCTTGCTGGGTAGTCCGAGGTTTCTCCCAACGACCCGATGTTAACTACGACGAGACCTTCAGTCCCGTTGTCAAACCCGCCACCATCCGAGTCGTCCTCACCTTGGCTGCCTCTCGCTCCTAGCCGATCCATCAACTAGACGTGAAGAACGCCTTTCTTCACGGCCACCTGATGGAAACAGTCTACTGCTAGCAGCCCCCAGGCTTCGTCGACCCTTCTCGTCCTGACGACGTCTGTCTCCTTCAACGCTCTCTCTACGGCCTCAAACAGGCCCCTCGTGCCTGGTACCAGCGCTTTGCTGCCTATCTTCGGCACATCGGCTTCGTGGCCTCTACGTCCGATAATTCTTTGTTCGCTTTCCATATCGCCAATACGCCATCGACCTTCTCCAGCGTGCGGGCATGGCCGACTGTCACCTTACGGCCACCCCGGTCGACACTCAAGCCAAACTCTCCGCTGCCGATGGCGCCCTCGTTGCCAATCCCTCTCACTATCGGAGTCTTGCCGGGGCTCTCCAATACCTCACACTCACCCGACCCGACCTCACGTATGCTGTCCAGCAAGTGTGCCCTTCATGCACGCTCCACGCGAACCTCACCTCGCGCTGCTCAAGCGCATCCTACGCTACGTGAAGGGCACCCTCTCCAGCGGGCTACATCTCAGCTCCAGCCCCATCAACTCCCTCACCGCGTACTCCAACGCGGACTGGGCAGGCTGTCCTGACTCTCGACGCTCTACGTTCGGCTACTGTGTTTACCTCGGTGACACTCTCGTATCTACTACAGTGTCTCGGTCCAGCGCTGAAACCGAGTACCGTGCCATCGCCCACGCCGTCGTCGAGTGCTGCTGGCTTCGTCAGCTTCTCTAGGAGCTCCGTGCACCCCTCTCCACCGCGACCATCGTCTACTACGACAATGTTAGTGCCGTCTACATGACCTCCAACCCGGTCCATCACCGATGCACCAAGCACATCGAGATCGATATCCATTTTGTCCGTGATAAGGCCGTATTAGGACAGGTTTGAGTGCTCCATGTACCATCGACACATCTGTTGCTGATATAATGACCAAAGACCTGCCCACGCCTTTATTCACCAGTTTTCGGTCCAGTCTTTGCGTCCGTTCCCCTCTCGCTGTGACTACGGGAGGTGTTAGACAGACCATTGGCTTAGGCTGTATATATATAGACCCGATCCTTCTTGTATACGTTTGGAGGTTATAGTCATTGTACACATTCTACAGGAAGTATACATGTACATCTTTTACTTATTATTTTCTAGCCATGGCGGTTAGATAGAGATATTGAATTGTATTAGCAAGAGTAGCTAAAGTAAATCTTCAACCAAACGGTCAAAAGCTCAAAGGTAAATACCGAAGCTATGCCTTACTGAGGTCAATTTTCCAAGCTTTTTTGACCGAAGCTTTTTACCCCCCGACGTGTGATCTTTTCTTTCAAGAAATCCCAACGGGATCAAGAACTACGCTAAACAATATCGTCCCAGAGTAAAAGGCTACATATTCTCTGCACACAGCACAGATCAATTCCTGCTTTCCTTGGAAGTGTTAGGGCGACCAGACCGAACTTTTTACGAGCTCTCCAGAGGTTTCGTCTAGCATTAGTATGGTGCAAACGACTCCAAGCCTCCAAATTACCGTTCAATCGTTCGTATCACACGAGCTTGTTGTTGAATCGATCGATAGTTTCTTGAGATGTTTTTTTACATGGGAAAGATTGTCAAGATGCTTGGTACTTGGGGGGGGGGGGGGTAGGGACGCGGTTGAAGGAATTTTGAAAGATAACAGAGGATACAGAGAGAGAACAAACCCAAGAATCAATCTCAGCTCTAAGAACGAGATATTGCCGAGATAGTAAACTGTATAGTGAAACTGATCATAACTAGTGGGGCAATATGAAATGCAACTGGCAACAACGTTGTGGGACAAGTTTTTACCTTTACAGTTTTCACCCATGGAACCAGCTGACCTGTAGCGGTTACTGCAGAGGTCCCACTACTCATATCGCTTTCACTCCCAATCTGGGCGCTAAATTGGAGAGAAAAAATTGTGTAGATTCATGTAGCCTCATGCTTCTCTGACCCTGCAAATTGCCGTAAGAGTTGCGGGGCAGGGAGATCGATGGAATGGAATGGTGCTCCTGGACCAGTGTCCTGGCCAAAAAACTGGTCCAGAAATTGATTGCCGCCTTGATTTCCTTCGATCCCAATGCTAGTTAATTCTCTCTCTCCGGTGGCCTCCCTATGTGACAAAACGATTTGCAATAATTGCCATGCCCATGACAGAATGATGCTGCAATAACTACCGTGCGTGCACCTTGCCTCGGTGATAAGGTGCATTGAAGTTGTTTACTAGGAGTTGGTACGTATAATCAAGTTAAATGAACATGCTGCTTTTATCTTATGAATATGAACATGTTGGTAGAAATGTAAAAAAAGGGACAATTCAATGCACGCAAGAAGATAGCAAGCCAAGCGTATTCTTTGGACTTTCATGCTCTTTGCAGGGAATTTTAGGGTTGTTTGGTTTGTGCCAAACTTAACCAAGTAAAAAAATTGGCAATGCCGAAAATTAGCTATTCATTTGGTTTGTAATAAATAAATGGCATCGTCAAATTATCTGGTTTAGTTGAGATCATGACCCAAATGCTACATTGGTAGTGAACCAAACAAAAACTTAACTAATCTTTACCAAAAACTTTGGCGCTGGTCATTTCTTGCCATTGCTAAAAAAATGGCCAAGAACCAAACATGCCCTTTATTTCCTGGCACGTACGGGCGCTACCTTGCCATGCTTCAAAGATTCATTCTAAGAACCCTAAATAAGTAACCACACCAACTTTCTCGACTAAAGTATAACACATAACCTTGTAAAACTTGTGGTAGCTCACCAGCAAACTGCACGTCAATATTCTCCCCTGTCGTCATCATGGCAGCGGTGGACTAGCTAGCTCTTCGGTTCCGCGCGTCCCATCACCAGCAGCATTTCCTCATCTCAGATGTCACGGGTGTTAGTTTTTTGCTCGGCGTTAGCTTGTCCACGCTAATATATGCGCTACTGTGTTCTACACAGAAAACGCTTCTCCTCCGCTGCATGACGATTCACAGCAACGGTCGAACGATTATTCCCTCCCTCTACGTCGCCTGCGCATAACGGAACAAACAGCCGTTTCATGTTCGCGCCTACACCCAGCTCAATTTGTTCAGAATAAATTCCTGTGGTGCCGTGCATATGGCTGGCTGGAGCTGAATACGTATCTGACATGCACTGGTGCATGGTCCGCGGCCTACAGGTAGGCAGCGGTAAAAACTTGCGATTTGATTTGACCCGTCCTCATTAGTTCCCGAAAGGCGCAGGTCCAGCCGGGAAAGCGCCTGCCTGCCCTGCCGCGCGCTGCTGCTCTGCTCGCAGAGTAAAAAGAGAAGGCCACGCTACGCTACGATGCTTAGCCATGTGACCGGCGGGCAGCTGGGCATGCTGCTGATGCATGCAGATGCCGCGACAGTGGAAGCAGCAGCGCGCGTCGTGCGTACTGCCCCTACGTGCGTCGCCTGCCGTTGCTCATGGCTCGCTGCTCTGCTCCATCCCATCGGCCGGCCCGCGCGACGTCGCGTAGCGGGAGGCAACGTTCGAGAGCGCGGATATGCCTCCTCTCCTCTGCCGCGCCGCGTCCGCGTGCAGGCGCGCGCCGGGTGGTGGTGGTTGCCGTGGCGGTGGCGGTTGGTGGGGAGGGTTTTGGGTTTAGCCGGGAGCCCGGGACGCGCGTGGCGTGGCGTGCCGAGCGGAGCGGTGCGGACGGTGTGGCTAGCTGTGGGTGACGCTCGCTGCGTGTACTGTGCGGGGCATGCGCCGCTATAGCTAGCCGCGCCCGCGGGCGCGTCGGGGCTCGGAGAGGAGGGGGCCGGGGGGGCGTCTGCTGCGCGCGCAGCAGGCGGCGTCTTTGTGTTGGACCGTGGCGCGCGCAGCGACAAATGTAAGGGACGGCGCCTAACTGGATGGAAGCGGATAGGTGACGGGTCTCGCGGGTCGTGACTCGTGAGCGCCGAGGCGTGGGGCGTGGCCGTGTGGTTGTCGAGTTGATTTCTTTCTTCGTCTGTTTTATTCCCTTTGCTTAAAATAAGGAAAAAAATAGTTTTGTTCGTAAAATAACACTAGCGCAAAGGTTCTATAACTATGGTATTATTGCCGTAATTTAGTGTGCACCATAAAGAGTACAAATAAAGATACCATCGTAGAGAGACTGAGCTAACTCACTCCCGGGCTAACCAGATGGTTATTCACGCTCTATCACTGGTATACATAACTACCGACTTTTAGAAATCCCAATAAAAAGTTACTAGTTACAAGATAAATCTCTTAATCGACTAAGGCTCCGAGCTCATCAGCATCTCTGGCTTCGCTACTGCTACTACGAATCATTAATTTTTTGTAAAAAAAAGAGTCATCTTTTTTTGAGAGGGAAAAACAATCACCTTAATTTGTAGCATTTGTAGGTTGAATTACACTAAGCTTTGTAGTTGTTCTGATAGTAACGATACAGGTGAAACACATTTTGAAAACTCGTTACACCATTATTATTGGTGTTTGAGGATTTATCATTTGATATGTGCATTTTGCGTGATATGTCAAAGACATAACAGTTAATGAAAAGGAAAACGATATACTCCAAACTGATGTGTCACGTTGTAATTAAATCTTGATTTTTCATAACTATACACTAATTAAATTCAACGGCTGATATATTTGTTAGTGAGAGTTTAGTAAATATTTTTGAAGTACGTACAGCATTACTGGAATGAAAAAGGGTCTAAAAAAAGAATGAAAATGGTAAATCCTGTTTCAGCGTGTTAACGTGGGAAACAGCCAAACGGGTGTGCGCGTGTGCCTAATAACGAGCGAATGGTATACCGCGGTCCAATCGCAGATATAGTTGCCATTTTTACCACCCAAATCCTGGTTTTTGTTAGTTAAGGCGGCGATTCGTAGCGCGCGCACTACCGCAGCCCACGACGCGCCACGGGCCAGAAGCACAAGGAACAAGCGAACGCCCCCGCGGAGAAAAGAGCGGCAAACAAACGGCTCGAAAAAGGCTTTTTCCGCATCCCACTAGTCCAGTCTCCAGTCTCACTCTGCGGCACTCTGCTTCGCCCCGTTGCTTACCCCCTCCCAAAACCCACCGCCGCCTCCGCCGCTCAAGCAAGCTGCTCCCTCTCCTCCCCTCCCGGCCGCCGCAGGAGGCCGCTGCCGCCGGCCAGGAATGGTCCGCTCCCGCGTCACTCCAGGTGCGCATCCTAGCGACACTACATGCTTTGTTAATTTTCGGGCCTTTCCTGTTCTGGGATTCCCAGGGGACGTGCCTGGTTGGATTTGGTGGTGTGCTGGATGAATGCTAGCGTGCTGTATCAGTCGGTGGAGTTTTCGTATGTAGGATCAGGCAGTGTTTTGGTTGTCCATTTTTTCTCCCATATTCGGTTTGTGATATCAATACTAGAAACTCGATGTGTGCTACACTTGCTTGTCGTCTGGAAAGTTGAACATACAGTTTTATTTAGGGGAGTTCAACATACAGTTTGGGGATAACTTGTGTCAATCAAGAAAATGCACCAGAGAGCCAGCTATAATTTCAGGTCTAGTTATGAATATCATTCAGTTTGGCATAAATATGACACTTCTTTGATCAGATTTTCCGACTCTCTTCATGAAGTTTGTAAATTTTTAGTGAGGAACAATACAAAAACAGCGCAGCGCAGATCACCGGACCTCGGAGTCTCTCTTATCTGCACGATTCTTTGGATGATTTCCCGTACCTTCTGGTTGTAATGTCGTGTTCCGGTTTTTGTAGTTGCTTCAGTGTTGTGCACTTCTTTTTGTAACAGTGGAATCTAGTTACACTCAACAAACCAAGCTTAGATTTTGGTGTTTTTTAACCTGCGAAGGCTACAGACCTGAGGAATTGTCTCGGTTGCAGTGCTCATTTGGACATGTATAAGCCTAAACATCTCGGTATTTTCACCCATTGTAGTTTACTATTCTACGTGGAGTACGTCTCCACCTTTACTTTCTTACAGTCTTTTTTCCCTTAATCCTCTTCCACTGTCAAGATTTGAAATTCTGACCAATTTTCCTGATAAATTCTGAAGCCTTTGGAACGGTGTCTGCAGAGCTTCCTCTGTCAACTGTACGTAGAGTAGAAATCCTGGGTATTTTGTGCTTGCTCAGTTTCTGTTCTGTTTCATGTTTTCACATTTGTCTGATCTGAAGAAGTGGTAAAATACGCCTTCTATCTACCTCATAACTGATTTTTTTCTCTGACAGAAAATGCAGTATTTCAGAGATTATGTTTTTGCTGCAAGATTCCTTTTGGAAGCATGTACGATCCTGTTAGTGCCATGGGTCCATATTTTTTGTAATTGTTTCTGCTCATATGCTTTTATCATGCCCTTTTATCTCTCGCCTTATTCTTTTCCGTACTGCCAAGTGCTGCCATGTCCCCGTCGAATCTTATTGTTCTGCGGGCCATTTCTCATTTCTTGTGATTTTATACAAGAGCAGGTCATGAAATGGGCTATCTCTTTCACCAATCTGCCATGCAAGTGCCTGCAGAATTCCAGCTTTTAAGCATGCGTCTCTTGAAATTTTGCGGAAAGTGGGCATCTTGCTACAGCAATATCTCAGAATCTTTTTGTCTCCTAAGTACAAATCCTAAGGGCTTTAAATTCTGAGAGCTTTTCAGATATATTCACCGTGCTCATCAATGCCTCTCAGTTGTTCGTACCAGCCAGCCACTACCCACTAGTATCTGAAATGGTTCCTGTAATTAAGTTAATTCAGTTGGCTTTAGTTTGTGGCAAATTAAAATCACACATGGTTCATGGGGTGTCACTATTTTCAGGATTCCATATTCCAGAAGATTGAGTTGCAGCTACCTATTGCCAGAAGGTGATCAATTTGTTGAGGGACGTCCGGAGCAAAGCCAGCTATGGGTCAAACTCAAGGAGATGTTATATATATTTATGTAGGTGTTTTATTAGAGGGATTTGAGGGTTGTCCGTAAATTTCAATATTTTTTGCGATTATATCAAATTATCACGTCCTTTGGTACTTATTCTTCTTCCTTTTCTTTCTTTCTTTTTCTTTTTTTCGAAACAGTTTCCTTTGGCACTTCTTGAATGTGTTCTACATTTAGTTAGTTCTATGTTATGTGTGGGAAATTGGATATGCTATGTTTTTAGATAACAGAGAACTGGATATGCTAGTATGCATCTGGAAATATTAGATAGGACCATTGGGACAATACTTTGCAGGATTGCTGTAAGAAAAGGTCATTTTTCTTTTTGTGGGGGTTAGACAACATTGTATTGTAAGATAGGAATTTCTTCCTATTGTATGTTTTCTTATTCTCTTCCAGATAATGATATGTTTTGGCAGTAGTGCTATTCCTTTTTATTTCTGGCTTCATTTTTAATTTTTTTTACGGATCTTTAGTTTTTTGGGTCAAATTTCCAGGTATTTGCAGAACAAACATAATTTTTAACATTAATCCTTTCAGGTTGTCCAGTCCAACAGAACTATTCATATTTGAGGAGACCTACTGACTCTGACAAATTTCATGCGGACAGAAAACCTGTGAGCATCCTGTGGCATACCTTTCTTCTGTGTGGTTAACTTAGCATCCTCGACTCCTATGTGACAATTTTATTTTTATATGAAATGTGGTAGAAATAATTTTGAGAATAAAAGACACATGAAAATGAAGTATAAAACTATATACAGTGCAATATGCTTCTGCCGATAAACTGTGCTGATCTGGCTGGTATTTTCATTCCTGTCATGATTTATTATTATTATTATGGGTTTCTCTGCAGGCACCTTGTGATAGTTCTTCACGTAGAAAATCAAATGCAACTTCATTAAAAATGTTATTAGCAAAAGAGATGACTAAAGAAGTGGAATTAAAGAGAAAGCCGCCAAGTGTCGTTGCCCGATTAATGGGCCTTGAGGAGGATCTACCTGCTAAAGGACCAGTTTTACACGAGGCCAAAAATGATTTCAGGAAAAGTCATTCATGTTACCAGTTAAAATCAATAAACAAGGACTTAAAGCAACAAATGCAGCATCGTTTCATAAAGTCAGCGACACAAGATATCCACCCATTTTGCCAGGAAGCAGTTCAATATAATGATGTGTATGAAGTATCTGAAGCACAAACACGGATGAGCTATTTTGAGGGCAAAATTTCGCAGAAAGGAGTGTCTTCTGGGAACACGAGTGACAGAATGGATATTTTGCAACAAATCGTCATGGAAAAAAAATGCTTTGGCATGGCAGAGAAGCCACTTCATTCGAAGGACTTACAAGAAGCTCTTAGGGTTGCAAGTTCTAACAAAGATTTGTTTCTGAAATTTCTTGAAGAACCTAACTCAATTTTCTCAAGACAGCTGGTAGGATCTCACACCAATCTAGCACCGCCTCAGAAAAAACGGATTACAGTACTAAAGCCACTTGGATCTTTTGAGAGTGATGGCGTAAGACAAACAGGAACAGAGCAAATTAAAGAGCAAAATGGAGCAGCAATGAGAGAGTTCCATCAGAGTTCTAATTTTAAGGAAGAATATCCCTCCTTGCCAAGTAGAATAGTACTCCTGAGGCCTACTCCAGGGAAGCCGAGTTTAACAAAGGCAAAGCTGACCCCCAGGACAACTCCATTTCTACCAATTAACCCCAGTGATTTCAGGGGAGCATTGGATGGCAATAGGACAACCCCACGATCTACAAAAGTAGAGCCTGGTATCGTTCATAACCAGCAAGATGGCTTTCATCAACGAGATGAATCTTTATTATCTTCCTCGTACTCAAACGGATATGGAGGAGATGAAAGTTCATTAGGTGATTCAGAAATTGATCAGAACAGTGATTCTGATATCGACTATATTGAAGATGAAGGTGGCAGCTTCAGTGACTCAGGGGGATGTAGTCCTGTGTCGAAGCGAACATGGCATTATACCAAAAGACATGGAAATCCCTATTCAGGATCATCTTTTAGCAAGATTTCCCACTTTGCTGATTCATCAGTTACTATGGAAGCCAAGCAACTGCCTTCAGAGCGATGGGCAACAGTAACTTGTGATGAGATCAGTCAAGAGCAAGTGGAATTGCCAAGGAGCACATGCACCTTAGGAGAGATGCTCTCCCTTCAGGAAGTGAAGAATGATGATTTCATTAATGGGTTACCTTCTGTTTCTACCAGTCGCTCTTGTGACACAGAAAATGAACTGCCTACTCAAGCTAAATATGCAACTGCTTGTAGAAAAGATGAAAAAAATGGTGAGAGACTTATGGGGTTGCCAAGATCAACACCTGTTCCATTGATTTCATCCACGCTTAATAACATGGTGGCAAATGTGAAAACTTCAAATTATCAGGACCATGAAAGAACAAAACTTGTTGTAGCATCAAATAAAGAAAAATCATCTTTCAGGGGTAGAGTTTCAGATTTCTTCTTTCCAAGAAGTAAAAGAACCACAAGGCAGTTATCTGCCAATCATACGTCTGATTGTTCTTCAGGGAAGATTGAAGACTGTGGTGGTGATAGTCAACCAGTTGCCAACCGTGATCTGGATGATAATGAAAAATCCGCCATTTGTGAGGACGTACTTGATATTTTTGCTGTGCAATCAACCAACACTTCAGAGGTAGGCTCTTCATCTCATCTATCTTGCAAGCTCAATCATATGTTCTTTTCATACATCTGGGTAATTTATGTGGTCACATTTATTCTTGAGTTATGACAACCTTTCCTCCATTTGTAAGAAATATTTATTGAATCCATTTGTTTGGCCACAGAGCATTTGATGAGAAATTTCATTACAGGGAACGACTGCTTTAACTGATGTACCTGCATCACTGTATTGTCCAAGTGGAAACCTGAATAAACTAGGACTGAATGAGGTCCTAAATAGTACACGAGACCAACCCAGCCCTACGTCAGTTCTTGATGCACCCTCTGAAGATAGCAGTTGTAATGAACCTGAATCATCTGCAAGCACTACATCCAAAAATGCGAGTAAGTCTAGTTTTCAGCCTAGAGTTCTTCAAGTCTCAGATTGGTTAGTTTATTTACTGACACTTCTTCTTAACTTTGTTCAGAAGCTGTCTCAAGATCTTCAGCAATTGAAGGTGTTGCTTGTTCCTTATCATGGGACGACACCACTTCAGAATCACCCCAAAGGCAGTATTCTTTTCTCCCTGATGTAGATGATGAAGAATCAGAATGCCATGTTCTTGTGCAAAATATAATGTCGTCCGCTGGATTAGACGATGCCCAGTCGAGTATGCTTTTCACTGGCTGGCATTTACCTGACTGCCCTCTTGATCCAGTGTTGTTCAACAAAATCTTGGAGCTGCGGGAGCAAAGTTCATACCACAGGCTTTTCTTTGACTGTGTCAATGTTGCTCTAGTTGAGATCGGCGAGAACACCTTACTAAGTACATTCCCATGGAGCAAAGCGCATTGTAGAACATGGGGGGACGCCTCCTCTTCTGCACTGGGGATAGAAGTCTGGAGTATCCTGAAAGATTGGATTTACGGGGCACGGATGTTTGTGGTGAACAAGAGAGATAATGCTGGAATCATGATGGACAGAATTGTGAAGCAGGAGGTTGAAGGAACAGGCTGGGTGAAAATGGTAAGGACGCAGTTGGTTGACATCACTGAGCAAATTGAGGGTGGGGTTTGGGAGGAGCTCGTGGGAGAAGTTGTGCTGGATTTTGTTTCTGCTTGTCAAGTGTCAACGATGAGAAATCTTTGCAGCTGATCAACTACCGTGTCTTCTCATCTTCTCAGCTGCTGCTCTAATACAGTTCTCCCCTTTTTTTGTACACACTCTGTTTTTTTTACCCGAGGAACAAATGTGTATGTATTTCTAGCTGATTGGAAGCTTTTAGCATTTTAAACTTTTGTATCACTGTATTTGATCAAATCATGGTAACCGTGCCGTGCAGTACAGATACTAGAAATTGACTAATCATGGGTTAAAGTTTAACTTGAACCGACACGTGTCAGCAAACCATTGATCCTGCCTATTGTTGCGTGCTGGGAGTGGGACCCCCTGCCTGCCAGCGGATTCCGCGCCTAGCGCTTCTCCCCAAGAAGCGGCTGTTCGTTTTTGGACGGCGGTCGCCGCCGGCGTCGGCCTCCGTCCTCAATGCCTACCTACATTCTCCACCCAGACAACTTCGATCCCGTACAGAATCCGACGATCGGCGAACCGCGGCTGCTTCGACGCCTAGCCGTCTCCGTCGTTGGGTACCACCGCCACCCTCTCCCCTGCTGCGCCCCCCGCCCTCGACCTCCGGGACGAATTAACGGCACTATATCTGGTCGCGTTTGCCTTGGCAGCGGGGACGCACCACAGCGGAAACCCTAGGTACGCGGGTCTCGAAAGGTGCCCACCTTTTTTTGATCTGGTGCTGCTTGTTATAAAGTCGAATCATGCGTCCTGCCGCTCCCTGAAATCTTTCCGTCCAGTTTGTTGATTATTTATGCACCCAGTTCTTAGGGCACTAGTTATAGAAGAGGCGAAACGAAAGTTATTGACCTCTTGCGATGTGAAACGAGATACATGATCGGAGTAAACAATCCACTTGTTTCTTGTTTTCTTGACGAAGATCGTCGGTTCTTGTGAAGATTTCTATTGCTCTTCTTGATGGAGATCCTAAGTTCAGGTGTTGCGTTATTTCTCAATTACACGCTATTGTTATTTTTTTTACCTGTTGCCGGCTGTAAACTTCATGAATTAGACTTATAAGCATATTAGAATGCTAATAGTAGCAGAATTGTTCATTCTTGAAAACTAGGATCTGTTAGTATCTGCAGTAGTGCAATTAATACTAGACAGTTTGGTGATGTGGAATTATTTATAGAAGTTTCAGACATCTCTTAAATGCGAGGAAATGTCGTTATAGTGGCGGTACAGTGTATTTCTTGAAAAAAGGAGTAATTTTTTTTGGGAATACGCAAAGACTGCGTATCTTTGTATTAAGCCAGGGAATTTTATAACTTACAATCCCATATAAAAAACAGAGAAAGAAAGGCAAAAGAAACAGCAAATAAACAGAGCGGATATCTCGTGGTACAGATTAGCGGCGACCCGACCGGGGGTATTTTCTCCCTAAATTGGCACCCCGGCAGAACGTCGAAGTGCCGCCTCTTCTGCCGCAAGGCGGGCTACCTCGGTCCAACTTCTGATTTGGTTGTTGAAGACGCGATTGTTTCGCTCTTTCCAAATGGACCATTCAGCAAGGATCACCACCGTGTCAAAGCCTCGTCGGTGCGCTCCTGCAACTATCTTCCGGCTGTCGCGGCACCAATCCAGGAAAGACTGTGTACCGGCTGGGAAGCAACGGGTGTGGCTGATGGAGCTAAGAATTATCCACCAACTGGAGCGATTCCGGGCAACCGATCAGAATGTGATCGAGCGCCTCTTCTTGTTGGTCACAGAATACGCACTTTGCCTGGTGTGGCAGCCCACGTTTGCTGAGCCTGTCCGCTGGCCAACATCGGCGGTGAGCGACCAGGGAAAAAAAAAGGAAGTAATCACAAGGTGTTTGCACATTTTTACGTTGATATATGGGTGCATATCATACATGCACCTCGATTATCTATTCCACTATTCTAAGTTTAAATTGTTTGAGATGAAACAGCAGCACAAGGAAAAGCTCAAGTACAAGCACGTCACCCCCTCTATCCTCTCCAAGCATCTGAAGGTATGTGTTTGTACATATTTAGTTTGATTCACGAGTTCGTGTCATTCGTACATTTCGATTATCTATGCCATTATTCTAATTCTATATTGTTTGAAATTAAGAATCAGCAGAAGGAGAAGGTGTACAGCGCGGTGCTGTTCAACCAGTAATCCAAGGAGAGCTCCTTTCTGAGGTGCCCAAGTGCAAGCGGATCACTTCATCTATCCTCTGATGCTTGTGGTAATGATCCTGAATTACTAATCAAATAGTCTATGGATGTCTAACTCTCGAGATAAATCATGAAGTTCTTTGTCTGATATACATTGTATAGCGAGGCACTCTGATCTTTAAACTTTAGGAGTTTAGGAAATGGATTAGGGCATCAAGCTGTCGAGTTATTGCTGTTTTCGGGCTTCTACTAGTCTTGAGATCAACTGATACAAGAAAGCATCCATTCTGTCTAATAGAACACACCTTTAGCTGACAAAACAAGAATTGGATCAGCCATTGTATCACTTGCCCAGAACGTAATCTTCCCTGGGTTCACACCCGACTCTCGATGTCATTGTTTATTCCAAGCCATCCATATTGCATTGCAGAATTTAGTATCCAGCAGGTCGTGGCACCAAATTGGAGGATGTAGCTTTGGAAGCTTGACCCAAGCCAGTTCCTTTAGATAAAGTCCACTGATGCCTGACTGGACAATGCACAATGGAGCTACCACCTGAACACTTCACAATTTGTAATAAGTTCGATGTGGTGCTGCAATAGGACTTGTCTGACTGGAAGAAAGCCATTCACTAACTTCTGCCAAAAAATATATATATATCTTACACGGTACTTTAAGCCGCCAAATTCGTTTCCACTTGTCCTGATCTGAAGACTGAAGGGTTACAAGGTTCAGGGATCAACTCATTTTTTCTTTCATCAGAACGGCGAATATGCTGATATGGCTGAACAGCATCCATGCTTTCCTGATGACCATTCCCACTTTTCCATATATTTTTTCCCATTATCCAATCAGCATGCAACGAATTGTATCATTACCTGGAATGATTAATAATTAATGTATTTTAGCAGCACATTATTGTTCTGTCTGCACTTTGTTGCTTACTAAGCATGAACATTAATCCTGAGTCAGTACAATATTTCAGGAATATAATATGTGCAAATTTGGTTGCCTAGGCCATGAAGAAATGGGTTCAGAAATGAGTTAAAATCAGTAACCATGAGAAGTGGGTCGGGTTAGTTTGTATTCAATCAAATGTCATGTGGGCTTGGTTGGGGTTTGAGTGATCCTTGATGGATTAGTTTGGTATTGAAGTGGGCCCATGATTTCCGCAGGCCCACTCTGTCCTAGCAATGGTTGAGGCCTGGCCACCTGGGGCTATGAGAGGACGAAACATACGAAAGGAAAGAACTGCGTTCTTTGGCGGCTAATCCTATTTGTCGTCGGTTTCGATCGAGGTGTCCCGGCCGCTAATCCTATTTGCCCTCGGTTTCGAGATTGTATCTTTGAATGCTCAAGAGAAAACCCATTCAAACTTAAGCCGGTGAGTAATTGATGTTGTACATTTTTTTCCCTTGATTTCCTCTAAGGATATGCGTATGTTGCATATCTAACAGTTTTCTTTTTCTGAAGAACAGTCTAATTAACCTTTTTTTCTCTCTAAAAATATGTTATATGCTGCAACCTCTAATAACCCCTTCACGAGGCATTTATGCAGTTGGGCTTTTCCCAATTGAGTATTCTCTAATTATTAAGGGCCAAACAAAGGAAGAAGTGTTAATAGATGGCTACTCTATCCACACTCCATCTTTCTATGGAGAACTTGAAAGGCTCCATTGGCACATCAACGCTGGTCATTTCGGCACTGTTGATCTAAGAATGGTGGCTATCCACACAGCGGTATTGGTTCGTTTGGAGTTTGAGGTGTACCATGTTGAAGAGTACCAGTATGATTCATTTACAATGGTTGCCACCTACAATATGTCGAAGGGTTCCTTCCTTCGTAACCTTCAATGGCAAGTTGAGTATTGGCAAACTACCACCGGTCACACTCAGTGTGAACCATGACAGATGCTTGCACATTTGCGTTTACGCATACCAAGACCAACTGGATGATGCACGTCACACTCCTGATGGTGTTATTAGTGATCAACGTTTTCCGGGCTGTGTACGTTTTGATCTTGAAGAATTTCTGTGTGAAAACATAGGTTTTGCACCGCAGAAGGATGGGACGAGTATACAAATGGCCCATAACTTGGATGGCATTGAGGTCTACAGGGTCTACTTTGCTTCACTCGTGTTAGTAAAGATCACATAATCACGAGTTTACATAAGTTGTGTGCTCTACGATACCCTCCACTATTGGTGGTGGTAGTAGTGTAGTATATTTAAATCAAATCGTTGATTTGTAAGGGTATTTTAATACTTTGTTTGTGTAGAATGTATACAGTGACTATGACCCCAAGCGTATACAAAGAAGGACGGGTCTGTATAGTCTAGACTAGTGGTCTGTCTAACACCCCCGCAGTCGCAGCGGGAGGGGAACGGACGTAGAGACTAAACCAAAAACTAGTGAACAAAGGCGTGAGCAGTCCTTTGATCATTATATCGGCAAACTGATGTGCCGATGGTACATGGAGCACCCGAACCTATCCTAATGCGACCTTGTCACGGACAAAATGGATATCGATCTCGATGTGCTTAGTGCGTCGGTGATGGACTGGGTTGGCGGTCATGTAAACGGCACTGACATTGTCGCAGTAGACGACAGTCGTGGTGGAGAGGGGTGCATGGAGCTCCTGAAGAAGCTGGCGAAGCCAGCAGCACTCGGTGACGGCGTGGGCGACGACACGGTACTCGGCTTCGGCGCTGGACCAGAACATTGTAGTATGGCGTTTTGAGGACCAGGATACGAGAGTGTCACCGAGGTAAACGCAGTAGCTGGACGTAGAGCGTCGAGAGTTGGGGCAGCCTGCCCAGTCCGCGTCGGAGTACGCGGTGAGGGAGTCGATGGGGTTGGAGCTGAGATACAGCCCGCTGGAGAGGGTGCCCTTCACATAGTGTAGGATGCGCTTGAGCAGCGCGAGGTGAGGTTCGCGCGGAGCGTGCATGAAGAGGCACACTTGCTGTACAGCGTACGTGAGGTCGGGTCGGGTGAGCGTGAGGTATTGGAGAGCCCCGGCAAGACTCCGATAGTGAGAGGGATCGGTAACGAGGGCGCCATCGGCAGCGGAGAGTTTGGCGTGAGTGTCGATCGGGGTGGCCGTGGGGTGACAATCAGCCATGCCCGCACGCTGGAGGAGGTCGATGGTGTACTGGCGTTGGGAAAGAAAGAGCCTGTGGGTGGAATGGATTACGGAGATGCCAAGGAAATAGTGGAGAGGACCAAGATCGGTCACGGCGAACTCAGAGTGGAGTTGGGCCATGATCTGGCCGAGGAGTGATGTCGAAGACGCTGTGAGGACAATGTCATCGACATAGAGAAATAGATAAGCAGTGACGGAGCCGATATGGAAAACGAATAGGGAACTATCGAACGCAGAAGCCACGAAGCCGATGTGCCGAAGATAGGCAGCAAAGCACTGGTACTAGGCACGAGGGGCTTGTTTGAGGCCGTAGAGAGAGCGTTGAAGGAGACAGACGTCGTCGGGATGAGAAGGGTCAACGAAGCATGGGGGATGCTGACAGTAGACTGTTTCCGTCAAGTGGCCGTGAAGAAAGACGTTCTTCATGTCTAGTTGATGGATCAGCCAGGAGCGAGAGGCAGCCAAGGTGAGGATGACTCGGATGGTGGTGGGTTTGACAACGGGACTGAAGGTCTCATCGTAGTCGACACCGGATCGTTGGGAGAAACCCCGGACTACCCAGCGAGTCTTGTGACGGGCAAGGGAGCCATCGGCGTGGAATTTGTGTTTGAAAATCCACTTACCGGTTACAATGTTGGTGGCGGGTGGTCGGGGAACGAGGTGCCAGGTCTCGTTGTCCATTAGGGCCTTGTACTCGTCGGCCATGGCCGCGCGCCACTAAGGGTCGGCCAGGGCTGAGCGAGAAGTCACCGGGATGGGCGAGATAGAGCTGTAGACGGCGGAGAGACCATAGCACTGAGTGGGGCGGAGAGACCCACCGGTCTGGGAGCAGGTGACCATGTGAGAGATGGAGGGAACTGGAGCCGATAGGGGTGCGGGAGTAATGGGAAGAACTGGTCGGGTGGGGGCATCATCGGCTCTGAGTCAGCGACTGTAGATAAGAGGAAAAGGAGGAATTAGATCGGCTTGAGCCGATGAGGTCAGGTGGGCTGAGTATTCCGATCGGTCCGATAGAGATGGATCAGCTGATAGCGTGGGGGGAGCCGATGGAAATTAAGGAGCCGATGGAAGTGGGGTGTCCGATAGAGAGGGAACGGTATCGGCTGAAGGATAAATATGATCGGTATCGGCCGATGGAGGTAGGTCCGATGGGGGTCTGATAGTGGGGACATCGGACCGAGTAGTGGTGGTATATGTGATGGGTAAATCCTCAGCAGCGACCGATGAGGGGGCCGATGGAGAGGACAGTGGAGGAGACCTGGTCGGCACGGTGTTAGTGAGGAGGAAGTCGAGATCACTAGAGGAGGATCTTGGATGAAGTAGACCGAAGGGAAAACATGTCTCGTCAAAAATGATGTGACGAGAGACGAGGACCCGTCGGGTGGAAAGGTCGAGGCATCGGTATCCCTTGTGAGAGGTGGGATAGCCGAGGAGAATACAGGCAGTAGAGTGGGGAGCGAGTTTGTGGGAAGCTGTGGCGGTGAGATTTGGGTAGCAGAGGCACCCAAAAACGCGAAGGTGGGAGTAGTCGGGCGCCGTGCGGTAGAGAAGGGCATAGGGAACGTTGTTTTGAACGGAGGAGCGTGGGCGCCGATTAAGAAGGTACGTCGTAGTAGCCAGAGCTTCGGGCCAATAAGTGGCGGGTAAGTGGGTGTGAAGTAGCATGGTGCGACTGATGTTGTTGAGGGTGCGAAGGAGGCGCTCGGTTTTGCCGTTCTGAGGAGAGGTGTAGGGGCAGGAGAGCCGGAGATGGATGCCCTGTGAGGTGAGGAGGTTTGTAACGGTACGGTTGACGAATTTCGTACCGTTATCGGCTTGTAAAGCCTTGATGAGGAGGTTGAACTGAATGGATACATACGTGACGAAGTGAGTGAGGTGAGAGGCGACCCTGGATTTGTGGATGAGCGGGAAGATCCAGCAATAGTGTGTGTAATCGTCAAGTATAGCGAGATAATACTGATTACCGGAGACACTTTTAACTAGAGACGCCCATACATCACAATATATAAGTTCAAATGGACACGAGGTATAGGAGAGAGAACTAGAAAAGGGCAGACACACATGTTTGCCAAGTTAACATGAGTGGCAAACAATGGAGTTACTGTGAGTACATCGGATGGAGGCGCTGCGACGGAGGGTGGCGACAGCGTCAGGGCCGGGGTGGCCGAGGTGAAGGTGCCAAAGGTTGGTGGAGAGGGCGACGTTGGCGTGTGGAGTGGACGGCGTAGCGGGAATGGTATAGAGGTCTCCGCCACTATTGCAGCGAAGGATATGTCGCCGGGTTGGGATATCCTTCACAGAGAAACCAGACGCGTCAAATTCAATGGAGCAGTTGTTGTCTCGTGTGAATTGGCGAACAGATATAAGATTGTGAATAAGAGAAGGGACGATAAGAACATTGCATAGGGGGAGGTTGGTGGTGGATGTAGACAGAGATGAGTCACCTCGGCATTGGACAGGAAGAGAGTGACCATTGCCGATGGTGACAAAAGGGGAGGAAGAGGGGTGACAGGAGCGAAGTATACCGGCCGATGACGCCATGTGTGAAAACGCCTCAGAGTCCAGCACCCAAGGGTGCTATGGTTGGAGCATCATCTGGTTGAGGGCAGCGACGAGGCCAACCTGGTTCTAGGAGGAAACCGACTGGGTGGTTGGGGTTGGTAGCATCGGCTGAGGCGGCAGAATGGGAGCCGATGCCAGGTGAGCCTAGGGATGGGCGCCGAGAACCCCGGGTTGCCAGCCGATGGGGCTATGTGGCTAGGGCTGGGGCGCCTAGGGATTGTAGTAGAGCCACGGACCAGTGGGACCGGCAGGGTGGGTAGGGACTGAGGTAGGTCATGATGGCGTTGGACCCTGCCAGGTCCTGTCTTTGCCTTTGCCCTTGCCTTTTCCGGTGCGAGCTGTGTTGCTGTGGCCGAAGCCATGGCCACCAGGACCGCAGGAGGAAGGGGCATCGCAAGAAGCTCGGCAGCTATTATCGGCTACGGTAAAAAGAGCGGTGTGGGTCACTGTCTTCTCATCGTTGGCCAGACGGAGTTCTTTAAGAACTAGCATGTCATGAGCCTGGGCGAACGATGAAAGAGGTGTGACGTTGACGATGTCATCGGCGGTGTTGGAGAAGCAGGGATTGAGGCCTTGCAGAAGGGCGAGGACGAGTTGAGAGTCGAACACAAGGTGACCGACGTCTCGGAGAGCAGCAGCCTTGACTTTGAGGCGCTGACAGTATGAGGAGACAGAGGAGTCGTCTTGTATCATGGAGTGGAACTCGTTGAGGAGAAAGATGATGTAAGGCTATAAAAGGATCGGGTCTATATATATATACAGCCCAGTTTATTGGACTGTCTAATAGTTTGGAATCAAAAGAAAAATGCGTCTCTAGCCATCTCACCGCGTGGCCTCTGCCGGTTTGATCAGCGCCGCCGACCGGCTCGCCCCTATTTCTTAATGCTTCTACGGTGAATTGGCTACGCCTCCAAACATCCATGATAGAACGAACATCCATGCACCAGGTTGTTGAAAAATTATCGAATGATTTAGATTGTGCATACACATGCAAATAATGTTCGACCGCACAAGGAAGAAAAACAAAGGAAGAACTAGCAGCCTTTCATGGATACATGCATGCATGCTGGCAACCATGCGTTGTGTTATTTGGATAGCACAAATCGTATCCAAATAAGCAGTGGTTAAGCAAATAATGCAGGGATAAGCCCAAAAAAATAGGAAGAAGCCGTCTTTCACGGCAATGCATTACGGGCGCCGCCCACACCTGCAATCCGGAAAGAATGGGGATATAGAAGAAATTACATATTTATCATGTATTTTTTTTCCAAATATACACTTGGATTAATTCTACTGCTCAAACCACCGAGTGCAGTGTGATTGATTATCGTACATTAGATCAAATCGAATGGACGTCCCATATCTATCGGAGGGTACCTTCAAAAAATCCCTAAACTACATATTTCTCTCGCTGCACCGGCTATTATGGCAAGCAATAAATGTGTTATTCGATTGTAGTGTATGTATTATATGGCATATATATTTTCTAGACGGATTGGTCATGTTCATGTATGGATATCATAGGTTTTTTTAGCCCCTTTTATTTGTAGGAAAAACAACACTTTTATTTTAATCCTATAAAAAATTATCCTTGAAAAAATTTAAAGAAAAATTAGCAAAATTTCTAATCTTTTAGAAAATTTCCTTTGAGTCTCTCTCTTAAACAATTTGTGTATTTTTTCTCCAGTTTATTCAAATAATTATTCTTTTTTCCATGTTTGTAGTTATTTGTTTTGCACTTGCATTTATGTTAAAATTATTTTTTTCTATTCCTACTTTTATTCAATCTCACGTTTTATGGACAACTCATTACCCTTAAAGTCCAAAATAAATTTCACAGAACCAAGTTTTGAGTCACACACACATAGCACAAAACCCTAAGTATACTCGTTAACAAACCCTAGATTTTAGGATAAAATATTTTAAGAAACATATATTTACATCAAATATTTATATTTCTATTATTATATATGACATTTTTAGTATGTGTTCATATTAGTAGGCTTAAAATACACATACCTCTCCTGTGTACCTTATCTTCTTCCTTACTCTTAAATTACACGATTAAATAAACAGAACACAACCTCTTAATCGGTTACTTTTATATAAAAAATTATACTACCAATAATCGACACTCCTTAAAATGCGGCTAAGTACATACTTAGGAATATCTCATATTTTTTATAATTATAATGCATAGATATATTAGTGCAATGTAGTATACGTGGCATCTGAAGTAGCGTAATATTGTAGTTAAAACTCACTCAAAAGAGTTTAAGTGTATAGATATATTAAATAGAATCCGGTTTTAAAGTTTACTGTAGTTTTAAACAAAATAAAGAGTTTAGTGGGATCAAATGGACTTAACTTGCTAAAATTTTAGGTCACGCTAGAGCTGTGTTGGAAAAAAAATTACACGGCTTATAAGTTACAACTGCATTCCCTGCTTCGCCAACCAGCGGCACTTTTCTTAGCCAAATAAATGACAGCCATGAAGCAGAACTGTAGGGCAGTTTGTTTTGGCTCGCCTTTTGTATCGTGTGATGGTTCTGCACGGCCCGTGCCGGGTCGCGGCCACTGTTTTTGAAGTTTTGTATCATCCTATTTGACCAAATTGAGCCAAAATTAAATTACGGTTTATATATACACTAAATCTTGAAAGGGAGGTATCATTTGTATTAGTATACCTTCGGGGAGTTATCCAGCATTATCAAGTTCGTTAAATTCGTACATGCCTGGGAGGACTCTAGATATCTGATCGTTCTAATGCACGGCATTAAGTATCATCAAGTTCGTTGAAAGCATTTCGCAAAAAAAAAGTGGGGTTCCTTAAAATCACGTGGTAACAAGTTAAAAGAAGGAAAAAGAACATTAAACTCTCTTCCTCTCCATCAATCTTAAAACCGGACATATCATCACCACAAAGTATTAAAATCAATATACAAAATAACTTTTTAGAGTGATTTCAACCATGTGATATCCTAGTCATCAAATAAATTAAAAAATAGAAAAAAAAACTATAAAGCCCACACATCAGCATCCATTCTTCTTATCGCCTATTCTTTTCTGTTTATTCCCCAAACCATGACAAGCTCTCAACCATAGCTGGTAGGCTCTCCTCTAGCGCTCATTCGTCGGCTGCCGACCCTAGTCATCTCTGACGACCCTTCCGTTGCTAGTGCACCTCTTCTTCTAGCACTGCACCTTCATCAACCCCTGTCTCCATCCTATGTTTGTGCTCAAGGGCCACCATGGATTTAGAAGCCTTCATCGTTATCATTGGACCTCCTTTGCATTTGCCTCACTTTTGCCTATCACCTCTATAGTGGCAGTAACCAACTTTGTCGCCTGTTTGGACCTTTTCAACGTCTCAAAATTCACTTTCTCCTCACCTCCACCATTATGAACCTAACGCCCATCGATCTCACATTGGAGTTGGTTGTATTCCTCTACAGGATGTTGCCTCTTGCTCCATATCCATATCCTGCTCATCGTCACCCACATTTCCTTTGCCCATTCCTCCTAGGTTGTCTTTACCCTGACAATCGGCCACTTCCATTGCCTCGGTCTTCTCTGCTTCAAATCTTCAATGACATCCACACCGGCCATCTCCACCGCTTGCCTCTTAGTGCCCCTCTCCGACACTGGCTTCCTCGTGTTGCCGTCGGCTAGGCCACTGCTTGATGGGAGATTAGATCAAGAGGGCTCCAACCGTATTGTTGCTACTATAGGCCATTGCACTGTGATCTCCTGTGTTAGCGCCACCTAGGAGCTTTGCCACCATCGTTGCTTTCCTCAGCTAGGCATCGGCCCTACTACATGGTCCCGCTACCCCTCTAGTCTCTCCCTAGCCTCTGCACACACAGTGGGGGAGGAAAGGATGAAAGTGGACTGGCTCATTATGGTTTGGTTGTGTGCTAACATGTGGTCTGATGAGATTTTTATTTTTATTTTTTTATAACTGTACTATCACATAGATTCCACATCAATAAAAATCACTCTTAAAACAGAAAACAGATGAGTAAGTCGTTTTGCACTAGTTTTCATACTTAGAGTAAGTTTAATAGAAGAACTACGAGCTATAATATTATATTAAAGATGAGTTATAAGATTTTTTCTCTCTCTTTCTCTCATATGTATTTAATGCTTTTATTTTGAAATATGTGATAGATCTAGCTCTTATAGCTTGCTATTGTGCTTGCTCTTAGCAAAGACGATATACCTGATGGATAAGTGATGAACCATGTTCTGGTAATAGTTAAGGGAGTACAAACATATGTTTTCCTTAAAATAAAAATAATAACAACTGGACATGGGCCGTCTTAAGAAATCTATACAAGGGTCCATCGGGCCGTACCAGCGTTCGCGTAATCATGTCTCACTCTCTCCCTCTCCCCTCCCTCGCCGTGGGCGCCGGCGCATCCGGCCTCGCCGTCGACGCGTCGCGTCGTAGGGGGTCGCCACTACCGCAAATCGCCCCTGACAACGCACCTACCTCACCAGTCGTCCCTCGCCACCAGGCACACCAGGCTAGGCGCGGCCTCGCCGGCCGGGTGGCGCACGCACGGGTGCTCCTCGATGGCACACGGACGCATACCCTCGCCAACAGTCCACGCCGCCGCCGCTGCAGCGCGCTTCCTCTCGAAGACCGAAGGGGATTACTGGAGACTGCAGCGTGGAGAAGCCGTTAGAGAGGAGCGGACGGATCGAGCAACTTGACTTGCCGTTTGGTAATGTGGTGGACTGGTGGTACAGGTACGCGTACGCAACTCTGCACGCATTCCTTTATGCCTGTGATAGATCTCTGAGAACTGCTGGTTGGTGCCTCCCCCTCAGTGCTGTATATGTGCTAAAAGTTGCTTGCGAGGAAATGGTAGTGTTGGGCTGATTGGATTGCCACTGTGGTACATGAAGACCATTTCTCTGTCATGCCCATATGGTTTATTACGATTTAAAGAGGCTTAAAATTGTTTTTTTGTTCAAAGGTAGTGATAAGTAGGGGCAAATTATTTCGGTGCAAAGGTTGGGACTTCACTACCAATAATGGGCTCCACTTAAAAGGGGCTCTGTGATCATGAAAGCACTGTTATTAACTCCTCTCTTAAAATCTCCCATGCTTCCTTCCACTTTGTGGGACCAATAATTCGTGGAATAAAAGGACGCAAATGTTGCATATCAGCCTATAGAAGCAACTACAGAAACTAAGGTTTATCTGCATTGTTTACAACCAAATTCGACATACCCACCCACTATGACTGATCATGTTAAAGTACAGAACTATAAATGCAAGTTACAACCACATAGTTCGTAGTTTTAAGGTAAAGGGAGAGAAACAAATAGTACAAGCGATGAGTTACTGAGTTACTGTACCTAATCAAAAGATTCAACTGAAGAAACGAGAAATAGTAATTCACGAGTAGTAGGCAAGGAGGATAACGTCAAGGTATAGATTATCAAGATTACCAAGTTCATAGGCTATAGAGAACACATGGATTACATGCTGCATTGTTGGACGGCGAGATGGGTTAGGCTGTGTATAGAGTAACAAAAATAACCTCACCACTGCATGCTTAGGGTAAGGTATTTGTCCCGAGTTAGCTTTGCGTATTCTAGTAGTTTATGCACCAGACAGCAACTGTGATCGCTTTGAGTATTTTACTTGCGGTCTCAACTTCAGGGAATGAGGGTCAGTCACACATCCTTCGTCGTTGTACTTTTCTTGATCATGGACGAGAGGGACGAAACAAAATCACCTGAATGAAGTCCCATAAACAACTCGAGCGTGAGGATTCCAAAGTTATATGCATAGCACATCTCTGTAGCTCTTGTTGTATATGCAACCTCTCCTATGTCAAAATTTAAGAGTTATTGTACTTGCAAGAATACTGTGATGCTTAAAAATTGTTGGGTTGTATATGTAGAAGTGTGTGCGCGCGTCTAAGCTCAAGAGGCCCATATACCCACATGTACATGTATATACTCAGAGTAATGGAGAGAGTAAGCTTGTAGAGTGTTCAGCTGAAAAAATCCCCAACAGTCCCTTCATGGTGTCAGGGCGAGGTGGCCGGCGACTGGCAACGAGGAACCCTAGCAGGCGGTGACTGAAGTGAGGAGGCGGCGCGCGGAGTTGGTCGTGGCGGAGCTGGTGGCCGGGCTGAGAGGCGGAGGTGCAGCGACGACGGTGGACGGTGACAGGAAGGTTGACCAGCAGGGAAGGAGCAGAGCTTGCTGCTGCTTGTGCGTCCTTATCCCTGTAGTATTGGGCGAAGCTGCTGGAGAACAAGGAGAGAAGGAGAAGCTGCAGTACTGGTGTAGAGTGTGCGAGCGCAGGAGGCCAAGCGGAAGCTGCGCGCGTGGTGGCAGAGTTGCTGACCGTCGCTTGGTGGCTAGAGGTGCTGGAGTTGGAGAGGCTGTGGTCCTGTGCAGGCTGTTACAAATACCGTCTCTAAAATAGATGTTGAAAGCCCACGATAATTATTAATAAGATTTAGCTGTAGTCACTGACTCCAGAGTCGCTTCTGATCTAGTATAATTAAAATATATCAGTGTATCTAAGACTATTGACTGGTTGACTGCCTTGAAAACATTACCGATGTTATCGACGGTCGAACATGCAGTTATGATAGGAAGAAGATTACGATGCTGAATACTTCTCAGTGCTTCACATTCTGACAAGAAGCTTCTCTCTGCGCCTTGCATCTCTAGGTCGAAAACTTTCACTGCAACTTCCATTTTTTGTTCCTTCAATTTTCCTCTGTACACTGAACCGTAGCTTCCTCTCCCAACAAGGTTAGATTCCTAGAAATTTGATGTGGTTTGAGCTAGATCGTTATATGAAACTTTAAGAAAATTTTCACCAAAAGAAGTCAATACGGTATATTGTCTTGACTTCTTTCTCTCAACGAGTAAAAAGTAGACCAACAATATGAGAGACAAGAAGCCAAATACTGGTTTCAATACTTTAACCAAATAATATGATCTCTTTGTTCTCTGAAAGACAGCTTGGCATGGGGGCATACGGATATCTGTTGGTCCCCCGCAGAGTCCCCAGTTGTCACCTAGTGAAATAGCTGATGCGTTTGAAAAGACTCCATTCATGGGTATTTCTCCACTGAGATGATTGTACAAAAGATCGAACTTTTCCAGAACTGGTAGCTCACTTAAAGTTTTAGGGATAGTGCCGGACAGTTTGTTGTGAGAAAGATTTAAAATGTTTAAGTTTTGCAGGTTGACGAAAGATGCAGGGATGTTCCCTAGGAGAATGTTTTGGTCCATCTGAGATTATGCTTATGCTTGTCATTGGCCCAAGGTGTCGGGAATCTCCCCGGTAAGCTTGTTTGATGAAAGATCAAGTGTAGTCAATTGTTTAAGGTAACCCAAACTACCTGGTATGTTACCTTCGAATTTATTATTCTGTAGATACAGCCTTGACAGTTGGGTAAGGTTACCAATAGAGGATGGAATTGACCCTGTGAAGCTATTCCCATAGAGGAGTATGCCTTGTAGGTTTTTCCGGTTTCCAATCCATTCTTCAATTTTACCAGTGAAATTGTTGTTGTTTAGTCCTAGTTTAATCAAACCGTGAATATTTCCAATGCTGGGGGGAACTACTCCTGAGATATAGTTTTTACCCAATAGTAACTGTTGAAGATTGACGGATAGGTTACCAACGGAATCAGGTATGACTCCTCGCAGCTTATTTCCCCTTAGCACGAGCACATTTAGACTGCTACAGTTGGTTAACGCACCTAAAAAGTCCCAGCTTCTGCTATCAGTTGCTTCAAGCCAGTTGTTTTCAAAGGTTAGAATAGACAGCTTTGGAAGTTTCCCAAAAGAACTAGGAACGTAACCCGTAAAAATATTATCATCTAGAAATACTTCTTCCAGACTAGAAGCATTGCCCAAGGAAGCTGGGATCTGACCTTCAAACATGTTGAAACCTAACGATAGATGCCGGAGATTACTGAAGGCATCACCAATGTTCGGTGGCAGGGTCTTACCTAGCATATTCGTGTCCAAGTCTAGTGTTTGGAGAGAATTTAAATTTAAAAGGGCTGTTGGGAATCCACCCGATAGGTGGTTATTACCATGAGATAAGAACAACAGGTTTGATAGTTGGCCAAGTTCGTCAGGAATGACTCCCTCAAACTGGTTGGTTCCAAGATCGATTTGTTTTAGCTGTGTGTTGTTTTCAAGGGTTGATGGGATATTTCCGGTGAGCCTATTACTTGAAAGCATTAAATCCGTCATTTTGGATAGGAGACCCATATGAAGGGGAATTTGGCCTACTAGAAGGTTGCCGGTGAGGTCTATTTGTCTCAAGTCAGAACAGTTTGTAATCGTATCTGGAATAGTCCCATCCAATGAATTATAGCTCAGATTAAGGAGCTGCAACCTATGGAGATTGTTGAGAGGAGGTATCTGGCCAGATAAGCTGTTATTGGACAGGTCAAGTGTATGAAGGAGTGTTAGGTTTCCAACAGAGGAGGCGATTGGGCCAGACAAACCTTGGCCGGCAAGGTTGAGCGCCGTGACTCGTTGTGGGTGCTTCGGTCCGCATGTGACTCCCATCCACTGGCAAAAGGGGATGCTTTTGTTCCAGTTGCTCAGAACTTCTGTTGGATCGTTTGTGATGGCTTGCCTGAAATCTAGTAACGGGAGCATATCTGTGTCGCTCCCAGGGACCGTAGAGCAGTGGATGTTGCCAACTCCATAACACAGCGACCACAATGCTAACAACAGTATAAGCATACTTAGTTTCATGACCTGCTTGGCAAAAAAAATAGTAATGCCCTTGTTACTTACAAGATGTATGACACAAACATTGTGGGTTTGTGGAGAAATGATATGTGTTCACCGCAAGCCCTGCCAAGCTAGGTTGTGGCAAGAACCATCTAATTGCAAACTACGACAGCATCAAGGCTGAAATGTTTGTTCAAAACAAAATGCAAGAAAATGCAAGTGCTAATTAACGTTTTGGACGAAGAGTAGTTTGATAAACAAAGTGCTAAATAACATCACTCCAAGGAGTAGTTTGATAAATTCAAAAAGGTTAACAGATGCATTCGAATAAATATGGCAAGCTTGACGCAAGTAGATAATAATCCAAAAGAGAAGTTTTAGCCAGGATGAGAAAGAACAGGGCACCTCTGCTCGGCTGGAGCTCTGTTCTGCTGAGTATCTCCAGGTGCTGGTGTACTAGCTTGTAATCTGTGAGCTAAGAGTTGGATGCTCATCTGGCTCAGGCCACAGTAGTTTAAAAAGGATTTTACAGCGGCCTCACGTCCGGATAACATGCAATTGCATCTGCCATTGCCAAGCCTTATCTCAGCTTGACCGCCGTTGGAACGAAGACCTCGAGTCCGTCAAACTTGCCCGCGACTGCAACTTTTCACCTCGTTACCCACGGCCGCCGTCATTCTCTGAGCTGGACAAGGTTGTTGCAGGATGTCCCGCCTTGAATCCTCGATCGGCTCTCTGTACTTTTCAGCATGAAGCGGACAGAGAAATTCTGATCTGATGTGAGACCTGGCTCGGCGGCTTGGATGATGACAAGCTTTAGCCCACGAACTGTTTACTCTTCAAGATTCTCGTTCGATTAATCCGATTGGTTCTTTGCAATGTTGGTGCTTCGAGAATTTCTTTTGTGTGGATATGATTTGTTCGTTGACAGAGCAGTGGGTCAACCAAACTTGTACATATCCGATTTGGATAGCAGTGCAATATACGAATGCCGTGTCCTTCACGGCTATGCCGCAGTACCGATGGTGAATATCTCACAAACTGATATAAATATCTAGCTGTGACCACCGATTCTGTGATCTGGTCGAAAATTTTTAAAATATTAGTATTATTAGTCATCAACATCTGCGTTGCCCGGACTTATATTATTGCTATAATAGAAATACCAAAAGTTAATTATGTGCTAAATATATTGGCTGTAGATTAAAAAAAGAGTTCAAATATATTACAACATACTAATTATTGTTATTGAAATCATGCTAACAATATCAGTATTGTCCGAGGTAAAAAACGGAACGGTGTGTGAGTAGAGGCAACCCAGTGGCAGACCAGACAAGAGAGAAGAGAAGCAGTATAACACCCCCAACCCAAGCAGGGTGAGATAGTGAGGAATGAGGTTTTAGGGTTAGGTTAGTCACTCATGCTCCGATAGGCTCATGGCTTGGATTTTGGGCTAGACTCTCGGAAATTTATTTGACCGATAATCTTAATCGTATATAGTCTCCATAGAATATATCTTAGTCAAACATTTTATTTGACCAATAATACATGGCATAGGTCTGTGAAAAATAATATTATTGTGCGTATATTATATTATTTAAAGTACTTATCTGATATTTTTAAAAGCAGAAACATTATTGTTTTTCGTAAATTAGAGAAAGCTCAAGTTACAACATTGAACTTCCATTAAAAAAAACTCAAACTCTCTAAGACTTCAGCAGCGTAGCATTTGGAGGGGGTTATTGATGAGGACATCACTCATTTAGATAAACACATCACTCCTTAAGTTGTTATACAGGGTCTAATCATTAGAGCTTATGTGCAATAATTAAATTTATAGGTGAGCTCGTTCCTAAACACTTCTTTATGTGATTTTGACCTAATGATTTAATCATAATTAGGACCTATGGAGAGAACAAAAAATTGCTATGAGACAGACAAGGCTAGCAAGAGTATCCAAGTTAAGTTGGAGGACCAATCCATATCATGTTTAAGTCCACCTCGGAATCCATGAGTAGGTTGCACTAAATTGGTTGCCTAGATCACATCTAGATTTGGCTTGTGATGTTCTACATATGCATGGAAAGCCAATGAGATCATGTTTTCAATCGATTTGGTCTCATATGAAAATTCCTTTTGAGTCAAAAGGAATAATTCAAATAAGAGGGCATCCAACATCTTATGGCCGGTTGGATCATGTATCGTGTTGGGGTCCATTAGGAACGCGTCTATGGGTTTTTGACTGACCCTAGAGCCTTTATATTCAGTGGTCATCATCAAGTTAGGGTAGTGTTTTCCTTAGATTAATATGTCATTGAATAGTGTCACCATTCATTACTTTATGAGATCCCAATTTCGAGGGTTTAATCATTTATTTGTAAATTAAGTTGCAATCTTCCTTGTTCTTGACTAGGTTCTTTGAGTTGCATGCATGGATTAGCCTTCTTAGCAAGGTTAACTAGGTAGCGCATGGTTGATATCTAGAAAAGATGTGGTGCTATGATTACAGGGTTCTAATCTTGTTGATCGGAAGACAGATCGTTTGTGTCAATTCTCTGCCAAATTGAAAGTTATCTTTACCTGATGGAAGATTAGGCCCCCGTTGCCATCAAATGGTATAAGAGCATTAGATGATACTGTTGGGTTTGTCCACTCTTGTTAGTTAATTTCGCCTTTATCCCATAGTCCACAAAAAACACACAAAATTGTTAGTCGTAGTTTTCCCTACCATAAAACCACATTTAGCCTTTTGCATAATTCTGTTTCATAATATGTAATGTTGAGTTTGTATCTTAGGTCGAGTTCAGTTGCTAGTTTAGATTGTGTTTGAGTCCAGTTTGTGATTCATCTGTCACACCCCACACGAACCCTAGCCACCACCACTATTGTCTTTGTATTCCCATCTACTATCCATCTTGTACTAGTGTTAGTCATTGTATGTTCTATTTTTATTCATATACCACATCTTTTGATCACCCTGCATATCTATCCACCTCCCCACCAGCCACCGCCACCACATTAAACCCACTTTCACCATCAGTTTCTGAATTGGCCTCGAACTTGGAATTAGGCAAATAAATAGTCTATGGATATCTACAAAAAATTTTCCATCCATTTTCCCCCTTTGCTAGGTTGGCCAAAATCAATTTTGTGAAATTCAGCTAGGAAAATTGAGTATTTAAACTCCAAAGTTTTAACATGAATTTTAAGGCAAGCTCGTGATTTTCTATGAGCAATATCTTATATCAGATTAAGATGCCACTTGCTAAGGTTGTTGTTACTATGCTCGTAGTTAAGGAAAAAAAATATCAAAAACAAGTGTGAAAGAAGAGAAAAAAAAGAAAAGAAAGAAAGAAGAGGAGCACATAGGAAACAACAGGGAGTCATGTGTGTTGTTTTTTGCTGTGTTTTGCCTTGTTCATAATTCCTTGCTGTACTTTCATACTTATGTATCACATCTGGTTTAGGACACATTTAAGCTAGCAACTAGGACAAGTGCTTTGAACATTTATTCAGTATTACTATTTGTTATTGAATTGTGTACTACTAACATATTTGTTCTCCCAAGTTCCACATACATACTCTTAGTTAGCATAGTTTTGTCCCTTGCAATCATTAGATCATGCCCACAAGGTATCGCAAACCATCCACTAGATGTACAATCCTTTGCTTGCTAGTCAGAACCTTGTAAAAGCTCAGTAAGATGCTTCCATTTGTGAGTATCCACTGTCCATGTATAGTAGTAGTTGATAGGGATAATCCCTTTGTGTTTTCTCTATTCTTCGTAGCGAGATGCAAGGCTACATGGACCATATGATGAAGGGGATGAATGAAACAATTCTGAAGGAGGTCAATGATGCTCTTGCCAAGTACAACATAAACCACACTCTTGAAAGTCTGGACAAATGAGTAACCACACTAACCAAAAAGTTTGATGACTTAGAGACTTATCTGCCACCCTCCGAAGACGATGACCAATACAACCTGGACGCGGTGTATGATGACAATGGAGAGGTTGACCAGTGAGTGACACAAGAGGCATGGCTATGTCAACACCTTCACCATAATCGTCAAGGTATGAGAGTGTTCACGCTGGATCTCGCGCGCCCGGTGCGAACACACCGACGCCTAGGAGGTCTGCTTACCTCTAGTGTAGGCCGGTTGGCTTCTCTCTATGGCTTGAGGTATGCACGCCGGGGGCCGTGGGGTTCGATCGGCTCTGGCACGACGGTGCGGATGCAGACGTGCCAGTCAATTTGACCCTGCAATTGACAAGGAAGCGAGACGAACAGGTCGGTCGGACGATAGGCCGATACGAGTCCTCGCTATCAGCTGGCTGCCGATAGGATCGGATTGGTCATTGGCCGCGTCTAGAAGGCCCTTCGCTATCGACTATTTACCGATAGGAATTAGGACGCTTTTCAATCGGCTGGGGAGCCGATGAAGGCGTGGATAGGTGTCGATGAGGGATCAGCCGTAGAGCCGATGAAGGCACCGGAGCGTATTCAGAGTATAGCAAAACGCATGAGATCCCTCCTGGTAGCCGACGGAAGCTGTAGCGGTCATCCATCGGCTGGAAAGCCGATGAAGGCATATGCGGAGTAGAAAGGAAAAGCATATAGACGCATCGATTGCGAAGCCGACGCCGCTCTGGAGATGGCATCACGATGACCCGTCGCCCGCCGTGACGGCACCGTTAACACCAAACCTCGAAGATCAGACCTAACCGAGATAGTACAAGGTCGAGGCCAACAGCGACGATACGGAGGACGCCGGATTGGCCGTGCTAAAGTAAAGACAGGAGTGAACCCATCGGCTAGCTGAGCCGATGAGGGGACGCCTCTCTAAAGACGGGAGCGCATTGGCTGGAAGACCGATATGCTTGGCGTTGCGTATCAAGGAAAACCTAAGGCTGGTGCGTATAGGCTGAGGGCCGATACGCTGGACGTGAAACTCAGAGCATGGATAACTCATCGGCTAACACTCCGATGAGATGCTGTACAGAAAACTATAAGCCTAAAGCTCCACCAACCATCGGTAGCCCCGTAGGTCGAACCTAACCGATGCAGCACGAGACCGACGATGGCGGAGGGAGCTTCTTAGACCGATAGGCCCTGTATGGACGTGAAGCGATATATCTGATCGGCCTAAAAGGTCGAACCTAACCAATGCAGTCTTAGATAGAATAGAATATATCGAGATAGTGGCGAGACTTACCCCTTTGCCGGAGATCGGACCTAACCGATGCAGCCCTGCGTCGAGAGCCAGAACCCACCGGTAAAAGACTTAGATAAACTAGGGTGGCAATGCGCCAAGTATTGTATTGATCGAGAGATATCTTTACATGTCTCCAGGGGTCTATATTTATATCCTGGGTTTACAAAGTCCAGCGCGTTTTTAACCATCGGACGTTATTTCCTAACAAAAATAAAGGAAAATATCTCTAAACAAGTTAACAAACTAAATCTTCCTATCTATATAAGATAAGATTTATAAAAGATAAAATACCCTGCCGTGGGTTCCATGGCTCCTCCACAAACTAGGTCTTATCTGGATAATCTTCTATTCTTAGACCGAATTTCTCCTTGCTCCACCCGATCAGCTTCTTCCCTGTAGCAATAGGACCTCCCTTCACTCAAGCCGATCCTTTTCCAACCTCGCCCTAGGCTTGTCTAGGTCTTGTCATTAGAACTCCTCCTTGGACCCGACTCCATCCGGATAGTTCTCTGTCCTCAAACCGATCTAATCTTCTACTAGTTTGATCGGCTTCTCTATAGTACCGATCGGCTTTGTCCCACAAGCCAATCAGAATTTCCATCGGCCGATCCTGTTTACAGGCTGAATCAAATTCCGGCGTTAACACATGCCCCCCAATTTCGGAGTTTGTCAACAGACTACGAAATTTTGAGCCGTTAGAAGTCACCGCAAACTAGGATGGCCCGTTAAAACCCGCAAATGATAATTAATCGGTCCGGATTCTTGCCTAGGTCATTCCGCCTCTATAAAATATCCTATCACTTCATCCTTCTTCCACACACTTCCTTCTCATCAGAAACCCCAATCTCGACGAGCTCCGATGACTGAAGGCAAGCCTCTGCAGATCACTTCATCGGCCGCTAAGCTTCTCTCCTTCTTTCTTCGTGCGATGGCGTTGACACACGCAGTCCCTGAGGTAACTATCATCTGCTCTTCCACCCCATATTTCAAACAAATCTTCCCCATTCCGTCTTCTCATCGGTAGTCGGGTTCTTGTTCACTGTAGGATCTCAAGAGTCAGATTGCCATCCTAGTTTTTTATCACCCCGGTCACTTTTACCTTGGCCCTATGGGTAACGAAGATCCAACTGATTTCATAAAGTCCAAAACAGAAAGGATCCCATATAAACATTCGTCTATGGCCATCACCGATTGGACCAATAGCTTTAGATCTTGGCCTGGTAAACTCCCGAGATGGAGAAACTGGTATCTCAGGGTTTTCGCCTCCAAAAAGTCTTTCTGGGAAGACTTAGAAATAGACCACTGCATCAAGATTTCTTTAGCCGATATGGAAAAAAATGAACATTTGCTCGCATTGGCTTCTTATTTCTGGTCGGATATTCTGAACGCCTTCATATTTGGGCATGGACCAATGACCCCCACCCTAATGGATGTCACCATATTGACCTGCCTTAACACCACCCATTACATAAATCCGTTCATTCTTAGATTCAAACCCACTCATCGGCTGAACACCAAAAACATCAGAGGTTGGACTAAATATATTTTCCTACACAAAAAGACCTCCGACCAAGTCGATGAGTGGGAACATGTGGCATTCCTAAATCTTTGGTTGGAACGGTTTGTCTTCGGTGGTTCAACTCTTGGTCCAACCACTAACATGCAATGCCCGGCGGAGCTCCTGGTCAATCAACACCGCATTCCATTGGGGCAATATCTTCTTAGAGCCACCTATCAACTACTTCATCAGGTGACGAACAAGTTATCGGCAGGCCAACCAGTCGATCATATTGGTGGTCCCTGGTGGTTTATACAGCTTTGGTTGAACGTCTACACCTCCAGAGTTATCGCCAGGACCCCTTTCCCTTCTTTGACATATCCGACTGATTACCTAGAAGAAAAAGAGGCCAGCCGACGCCGATGCACTTCTCTGGGTGAAGCCGCATCGGCTCTTCCTGGAAGCAACATGACCCTCCTCAGACTCAGCTAGTGGTTTAAATGTTTTTACTATGACTTTACTAAAGAAGTCACCATCTGGTTTACGTACGAGGACGATTCAACTTCTGAAATGCCTTTCAGATTTCATCCAATGAATGCATTAGCCAATGAAGAATCGAAGACCAACTTCTTATCATCCATAACTCCCATTCTTCTGCCGACTGGATTTTCATCGGGCCTATCCCAACACCCGTCATACAAGTTCTACCATCCTTCGGTCGGTGCTCGTCAGTTGGGTTTCGGTCAACTCCCTATCGGCTTATTCTTCATCGGCAAACTCCAAGCCCGAGGAGAAGTAAACAGTGGCTTGGAATATGATTGGCTTAGGATGATGGCAATATCCTTGCCCTTAGGGACCATCTCCACCTTCAAGCCCTACATATCCAACACCAAACTTTTTACTCGATGGTGGTCGGAATGGGGAAGGCATCTATTCAGTCTATTGGCTGAACATTATTGCATGTGCCTCAACCCCGACTACGTGGAATCCGATGAAGATGTAATCTTTCTCCTTGTACTACCTTTTCTACATCGTATTGAATTTCAATTGCGTCTTGATTCCTATGATTCCACAAGCTGATGACAAAGATACACCTACAACCAGCGCAAGTGGTCGGCCGATTGTTTATCAACCTCAATCAACCAGATCCATCCTTGGACAGAGTGCTCCACCTCCATCGGCTCTTCTCCGAGTATCGCGAACATCAGGGCTGAAGTGCAATAAACCGGCTACTCAGACGGTTTCTAAGAAGCAAAAACCCGGCACCGATGTCGCAATCATTACACCAGCTTCGTAAAGCCCTTCTCCCGCGACGATCTTGACTTCTTCATCTGCATTGGTATGTGTCAGGATCAATTCTTCTATGTTGCTTTCGTCTTTATCTTGACACCTTTACTTTACAGCCTGAACCATCGGCTCCTAAAATCCAACCGCTGGACACCGTTACTAGGACTAAGCCGATGGTCTCCTTAGAAGTCATAGCATCCGATCCTCAAGTCGCTTCACATCAAGCTGATACCCGCATAATCATTCAAGCTGCTCCTGCTGTATCCCAGGTACGTCTATCCTACATGTTATTTTTTTCTAGCTCATGATCCTCATATTTACCGTTGTTAACGTGCAGTCATTAGCTAACCTGTTATCCTTCGATATCGGTAAATACTTGGATACAGATGAAGACTCAGCCACCAGTGCAGCAATTGAACCATCTCTACCAGCCAATGCATATGAACAACTATTAGATATTATGCATCGACTGGAAATTCTGATTGGCTCATTGGTGGAAAATTACGGGCCGATCAGGGGAAGATTCACTGAAATTGAACATCTCCTACCTGAAGAGCTGACCGACGTACTCACGCCTGCTGCCTACTTGGAATTTCAAAGGACCTAGCTGATCACATCAAGATGACGCATAGCCGATCGCGTTGAGCAAAACAGTCTAGCTCAGAACGATCGCGTTGACCTTCAATGCACTAGCACCAAGCTTGGCCTCCTGAAGAAACGAGAAGCTGATTTGATGGCGGAACTCGACAAGGTGCGTGACGACATCAAATCCACCGAGTCCCATCTCATCGGCCTACTACAATCAATCCAAGATCAAGAGGCCAAGGTAGCAGACAGAGTATGCCTTGCAGTTCGTCGGTATAAAAATTTGAAGACCATCCTCGGATCCGATAAGGATGACATCCACGCTATTAACGAAATAGACAAAATCCGCCTACGTGTGATCGAGGCCATTAAGAAATAACTATAAAATTTTAGCCTCGAAGAAAAACCCAAGATGTCATCCTCGGAGAAAAACCCAAGATGTCATCCTAAACATTGACTGCTTGCAATAGAATTCAATCAGCTTGATCAATGAAATTTGTATATATATATATATTTTCTAAAGGCAATATCTTAACGATATCGGCCATCTGTAACAGATATAATCATATCGGCTTCCGTAATATTAGAAATCGGCTACGCCTCAACCGATTTACGCAAACAGTACCATTAGCCAATACCACTTCTAAGAGCTCATCTGTCTTGAAAAGAATTTAAAAATCGGCTATGCTCAGCCGATTTAAGCGCCTACCCAAATGCTAGGATAATACCTCTTTAAATATTTTCCGTTGAGCACTTTGGCAAATTTCTCCCCTTCAAGACTCTCCAGTATATAAGCATTGACAGGCACACACCGATTGATCCGATAGGACCCTTCCCAATTGGGTGACCATTTTCCAAAGTTATTATCCCTAGATCCAATAGGTAAAAATCAATTTCCAAACGAGATCTGATTAAATCTTTTTCTGAGGGAGATCTCGTTTGAGGGAGATCTTGTTTGTGGAATACTGTTGGTGGATACATGTTTGCCGATAGGTCCTTGTTTTGCCAAGTTTCCTTCGTCTCTATCGGCAAAGGCACATGATCTTGATCAGGCTCTCCAGGGGTTTATATTTATACCCTGGGTTTATAGAGTCCGACGCGTTTTCAACCATCGGACGTTATTTCCTAACAAAAATAAAAGAAAATATCTCTAAAGAAGTTAACTAACTAAATCTTTCTATCCATATAAGATAATATTTACAAAAGATTAAATACCTTGTCGTAGGTTCCATGGCTCCTCCGCAAACTTGATCTTATCTGGATAATCTTCTATTCTTAGACAGAATTTATCCTTGCTCCACCCTATCGACTTCTTCCCTGTAGCAATCAGACCTCACTTCACTCAAGCCGATCCTTTTCCAGCCCTCCTAGGCTTGTCTAGGTCTTGTCGCTAAAACTCCTCCTTGGACCCGACTCTATCTGGATAGTTCTCTGTCCTCAAACCAATCCAATCTTTCACTAGTTTGATCGACTTTGTCCCACGAGCCGATCAGTATTTCCATCAGCCGATCCTATTTACAGGCTGAATCAAATTTCAGTGTTAACAAAGAGGTAATAATAATAACAGCCAGAACCATGGTTGTGCCAATGATGACCCTTTTGCTAAAGTTAAATTTACCATACCATCCTTTTCTGGTGTTTATGATGCTGAGGTACATAGAGTTAGACAAGCTACTAGTGAGTTTAAGAACTTTGCTATCATCTAGTAGAATGAACTAGGTAATAACCGCTTTCAACCTGATACATGGGATAGGATAAAAGAAGTCATGCATAAAAGATTTGTCCCTCTTTCCCACCAATGTGATTTGTCCCTCCTTACTTCCAGGTAATCCCTATCCTGCTATCTCTTGGACAACCATGCCATCCCAAGCATCCGGTTTCCCAAACCACAACACATTTTACAAAGCATGGTAAAACCAAAACTGTGCTAAAGAATCATCTTACATCCACCATAACCATGGGCATGATTGTTTGAACGGTTAGTTGACCTCTGTAGAGGGGTACACTTTACCTACATGACTCTACTTACTTAGGGTCACCGTGTCCATGCAGAATAGACATGTCATTTGACTTTAATACTTTCGTGACAAGGCATTTCCAAAGCCAACATAGGGTCGCCTTATGCCAACTGGAGGGGCCTCACGGACCAATAAAAGGTTAGGTCCTAGATCATGCTATGCCAGGAATCCCAAGGGCTCTCTCCAACACCACTCTGGTGATTCACGGTCCGTTGGCATTTAAGGTTTCCTTGGCCTAGCTAGTTACTCAGTCAGGGGTGTCCTACTTCACCCAAGTGATCACACTTGTTATATGGTTGGATGTAATTCCAATTGAATCAGTCCTTAAGGACGACCACACATGCATCCCACCCTAGAATGGCCTTGTGTCTCGTGTTTTCCCATAAGCTTATTTTCTTTCATAAGGCACCGACCTAGCCATTCGGTTTTTAAAAGATTTTATAAATTAAGATTTACCCAAGATGTTCTCAAATTTTAAGTTTGAGGGCTACCTTTGATAATCGTATAGGGTTGCACGAATGCCTAGGCACAACAAAAATGGTTACAAGGGAACAAGATATATCAATTATCAAGGAAATGTTAAATGCAACTATGTTGGGTAGGCCCACCATTATGCCTTGCATACTAGTCAAACATTTGCATGTCACACCTATTGATGTATAAATAATTTGCAAACAACATACATACGTTCAAATATAGGCTCAATATGTTCAAATGTGACTTGCCTTACTCAAGAGCTTCACGATGCTTCTCAAAATCCACTCTTGAACAAAAATTCTAGGAATGCAACTATACATAAACAATCAAAAACCTACACAAAGACCAAGAAAAAGATCCTATTTAGGATGTCTAATTATTCCATTAGATAGAACCCAATTTTAAAGAATTACTAGAATTGGAATGGACTCAATCAGAGCTATGTGGTGAGAGATATGAATTTTGGAAGATTAATTTTCTAAACAAGGGAAAAAGGATTTGGGTGAATTTCCATGAAAGGATATTCATAGGAATATTCCTCTATAGTCACTGATAGGTGGGTCACCCAATTAGTGAGAGGAGAGTATCGGGTGCACTATGGACTAGGTCGATGGGCGGCTAGTTTAGTGGGGAGGAAGTAGAGATAAACTTTTGGTCCACAAGCCGATGGCAATGTGTGGCCCAGCAAGGCTATGCGTAGAGTGTGTGGCTAAGCAAAGCGAGTTAGCAGAAGTGGCGACCCAGATGGCTAACGCATTTGCGGGACGAGGGAGCAATAGTGTGGGCTAGTGCAGCAATGTGACCTAGATGGATAGCACTTGTATGTGTGACAAGGAGTAGTGACACGACCTAAATGGCTGAGCATACGTGGGAGGCCGAAGGAGGCTGCTGATCGGGCTGGCATAGAAGGTGGATCGGAAGTTGTTGGGTGAGTGAGGCCTAGTGGTGTGGGACATAGGCAACAACTTGGCTTTGGAGGCCAGGTGCACATGAGGCAGACGGAGACTATTGACTGGTCATGAGGCAGATGGAGGCCATTAACCATGTCTAGGCTCTGTAATAGGTCCCCTAGAAGAGATGGATGCAAGGAATTGATGGGTAAGCTCCCCACAACAACGAGAAGGTGTTGGGGGCAGCTTGGTGGCGACGAGTAGATACTAGCAAAAGGGGACGACATGGCTTCGATGTGACAGTGTTCTAGGATCGACATGGCACTAGTAACATGATGGCAAAGCGGCATGGACGAAACATGCCGGTGGTAGTGAATAGGGCGCTACTAGCGTTCTACCAAGGAGATGGTGGTGGCAAGGCCAATTTAGGCATTTCAGCCACAAAGGGAGTAGAAGCTGAGGAAGGGGAAAATAGGGAGGCGAAGGATGGTGATTATGGAGTCAAGCTTGGCTCAATGGGAGAGAAATCGAGATGGCTAAGTTGCAGTGACCGGAGTTAGGGAAGAAGATGGTAGGAGCCCGTTCCAAGAACTTGAATCAAGGAGGAGGAACAGGGAACTAGGTTGGTTCCCTAGGGGGTTATGTAGAAGACCTAAAGTAGATGGATGCAAAAAAACAAGTGTTTATATAGGTTTAGATTCTCTTGATGAGAGATAATACCCTACTCCTATTTTGATGGATTATATTCCACCGGATGTAATTATCTTGTCGATCTCTGTGGTTTGTTTCATGTCATTGTCATTTTGTGCCCTTGAGGAGGTTCCTTGCTCACCTTATATGGGGTTTAGGGTTTAGGCAAGGTTACAAGGTATGAAACTTAGTTAAATACGGCTTTTGTTATCTTATCTATATATGGTATTATTCAACCGAGATTTTATATCCTACCTTACGGTACAAGACAACATGACAACTAAATAATAATCTATCTCATATTATATGGATCCAGCCTACCTTCTATTTCTAATGAAATAAGCAGGTCGTGTGGGTATTTGATACTCGTACTCTTTACAGAAACAGGAAAGAGTGTTAGGGCCGGTCATATGGAATGAAAGGATGGCGGCTTAGATGAAGGAATAAGCTTTCATCTTTTTTTTGGAGGGATAAGAGAGTGATTTTTTTCTGGGATTTGAATTCAAATTGGATATTTGAACTCAGAACAATGCAGAGAGTCCAGGAAGGGACATCAAAGTGAGAATTTGGTATTTTGGGAATGGATTTGTATTTCGGGGTTGGTAGGAATATTTGGCAAGGATTCAAACAGAGGGATGGAATTGGTATTTTGGAGAGATTTAAAGAGAGGAGTTGAATAGAGATTCAGATTTCAAATTCAACATTTGATATCATGGGATCTCTACAAGGAGAAATTGGAGATGATTTGACCATTCACAGAAATCTTTGGAAGGACTATTGAACTGAATTTTTTGAGGGTATTTGTTGATAGGGATTTAAGAGAGAAATTCAGATGTATTCGAACTCTGAGATTATTTCTGAATGGAATTTTGTGGAGTTGTACTTTGGCATTAAGGAATGGGAACAAGGAGGGATTTAGATTGAGATATATACACTCAACACTCAAAGAATGAAATTTTCGTGGAAAGAATTTTATTAAATTAGTTTTTAACACCACATGAAAAATGCGTTACACATCACTAATTAAAATTAAATAATATTAAGAGAGACTACGTAGAGATACAATTTAGAAACATCAATGTAAAAAATAAAAAATATAGAGAAAAGATTTCATGTAGGTGTAAGAAATATTTTAAGTTTAGATTAAATATAAATAATATTAAGAGAATGGTCCACATAGAAATAAAATATTGAAATATCTTAATCTAGGATTAAAATAAATATTGTCCAGAAACGATTTCATGTAGGAGTATAATTTAGAAATATTTTAAATCTAGATTAAAAATAAATAATATTTAGAGAAGAGTCCATTTGTATATATTAATTGGAGGCTTTTCTAATATCCCCACGTTAATCCAATGAGGTGAAACTAGCTTGAAATTCTCAGGTGAATCAAAAATTTTAGAATTTGTGCGTTAATAGGAGAAAAATAAAATAGATTGATCACCCAATTTACATTAAAAAATACAACTAACACATGAGATTGAATCCTCAAGCCTATACTAACATGACAATGATATTTCTAGAGTCCAAACCATGAGCAACAACAATAAAATAAAATATAGGAAAAACAAATATTAAAGAAGGGTTGCTAACAATGGACATTTGTTATTTGTATTAGGTTATAAACTACCACGAAAATATGTGCAAGAATATCACTAGAGATAATTAGAAAATGACACAAATATTATAAAAATAAAGACGGGAAGAAGAGAAACATATTATATATGTATTATTAATAGAATGCTGAAGTATCCATCAAGTTTGTTTTATGGAAATATGAATTATTATAGTAATCAAAATGTCATACATTATTCAATTTGGTAAAGTTAAGCAGCGTTTAAACTTATGCTACTATTTTAAATTTTTTTGACAATTAAATATAAAATTCTAAATATTATTATATGAGAAAAATTGTATAAAGATGCTGGGCCATGAAATCTACACGGTGATTTTAGGGGTTCAACCGCATATTTCTTTAATAGAAACATATTTTACTTAATTTATGGGCTGAAGTGAAAAATATGAGGGACTGAAATTAAAAAAAAGTCTTGGTTGTCGCAGTGAACACACTAGAATTGTAGGTCTGTAGGATCTAGATAATGGTCTCCTTTTATACTTACACTTTTTTTTTCTCTCAACCTCTATGGCACTTGCATTGCTCATGCCCTAATACTCAAGGCCAACAGAATTATCTGGTTACGCTTATTCTTCCATAAAGAATTAAACGAAAAGGTGAACTTAAGCCTTGACGGCTGAGGCTTAGATGTTTTCAGATTATTAGTTTGATTGTTAAAACGAATTATTTACTTCATGATTTGAAAAATATATTTTCTTGTCAAAATTATTTCTACTACATTGTTTATACAATATTTTAAAAGCTACTTGCTAAGTTTTATTTCTTAAAATATTTATTTTATAATCTGTAGCATTAATCTGTGTTGTTTCAAACTGAGCCTGAGTCCAAGTGTTCCGTCGAACGCCTTTCGTGCAACCTGATGCTGCTCCGATGCCGTCACGAGCGTAACGGTTGGCACGATGGCACCTCGCATTGCAGAGTTCTTCAACAAAAGTTTCAATTTTCAAGTCTGGCGGAATGGTTTTCCCAGTCCGGAGTAACAATCCTGATTCGATGGGCTTTACAAGTTTACACAAAAGCCAGCTGGGCCATATGAACAAGAAGAAGATAATTTGGCACACAGGACATGGCCTGGTGTGGGCGTGTGGCACCTTGCAGGCTTTCCGCCCTTCTGGGTATTACTACAAGACAGCGGAATTTTTTTCAGCGGGTATTACAGATTTATACTCTACGGTCGGTGTAAATAAGAAAATGTACAGGTGTCCTTATCGCCATAGCCAAAGTGTTTTTTTATATGATAGGGCCACTTGTAATTGTTATGACCACCATTGAAAGGGGAGTATTGTAATTTTGCAAGTGACCATTTGTCACCCTGTATTGGGGCGTCTTTTTACCGTTGTCTATAAAACCACTTCTAGTAAAGAAAACTCTAGTTTAATAAAAAACAAAAAAAGAAAAGAGATGAGGCAAGGCAAAGGGAAGCGATGAAACTCTACTGGCTTCTAGATTTGTACGGAGATAAAATATTTATATTATTTGTAATATTTATTCTTAGTGATAAAATAAAGTAGTATGTATAGTATTATTTTAAATTCGTGCATAGTTTTGTTTTTAATATATGGTTTGTTAGTTTCATTTCTAAATAGTTCCATCCGTAATGTTTGAAAATAAATCGGTGTTAAAATATCGAATGCATGATACTAGATTAATTTCTTACTTAGTTCAACTCAATTTTTTCACAAACAAATATATCAAATAAAGTGATATTTTGGTTATATCACGGTTGAGAGAATTTATGCATGATCTATATGGTGTAGATATGTTAGAGCTTAGATCAACCCTTACGGGCAATGAAAAGTCAGCTAGGAGAAGTTTTTCAGTAGTGTATAATTGGTTAATGCAAAGCTTTTGAATCAACATAGAATTGATGTTGGAAGATTCTACTTTCACTTAGAGATATTATATGGAGAATGAATTGTAACAAGATTAGACACCTATCATTCTTGTTTCATTGTACAATAAAGATAGCACTGTTTCAATAATTATGCAAAATAAAAATGATCCAAGTATGATAGGTGGTGATACTGAAATAATGGAGGGAAATGAGTTGGAGCACGAAGAAGGAGGAGGAGGAGGAGGAGATGATAGGGAGCCTAAAGAATTTTCTGATAAGGTAGAGAGTAACAGCACCATCATTGAGATAGTTGATAGGAAAAATTTTGATAACAAGCATGTATAGAATGATGAATCGTTGGACGAGGAGGGTGGTAATGTAAATATCTCACAATAGTATGACAAATACTTCTCTAGACTTGTTATCTCTGAGAGGCATCACTTTCCATGGAGTACAAAGAGAATAAGGCCATTAAAGGGGTTAAGTATGTATACAACGAGGAGTTGATAGATGCAATTAAGCATTGGGTGGTATTAGTTTAGAGGGAGTTGTGGGTCATGAAGTCAATCAAGTCAGTGTATGAAGTAAAATGTGTAAACTCAAGTTATGGGTGTCCATGGAGAGTGCATGCATTCAAAAGTAAATAAAAGAATTACTAGAAGGTGTTAATTATCATTGAGTATAATTATCATTTATAAGGGGTTAAGAAATACCACATAAACATAACATCTGCATTTGTTATAATAGAAATATACTCTGATGTTGTGCACAACCTGTAATACGAACCAAGGTCAATTATCAGGCATATTGAGAATAAATTCAGGTACACTATTACTTATGCGAAGGTATAGAGGGCAAAATAAAAGATTGTGGAGATGAAGTTTGACACATTCAAAACTTTATATGATAATTTGTCTCGTCTTCTAGTTTGTATTCTTCAGAGGAATCTAGGGGGCTATAATGACCTAAAATCACTCTCATCACTTGACCATCCTTAGGAGAGTGTGCTTCAATGGGCTTTTTCCCATTAAGTGTGTGCATTCATGTATTTATGCATTGTCATTTCATACTCTGTATTGATGGAGCATTCATGACTAAAAAGTATAGAGAGCATATATTAGCAATTAGAGTTAATGGAAACAATCAGATGTTACCTGTAACTTTTACTTTCACTGAGAAGGACATCACTGAAAGCCGATACTGGTTTCTGAGGTGGGTGAAGGATGTAGTTGTATATATGAGTCCAGGTGTATTCCTTATACATGACCGTCATGGTGGCCTTTTGCGAGCTATTGAGTATTTGAGGAATGGTAACATAGAGAATGGCTATGTATAAGAGTGATCAGATGTTCACAACAAATGGTATCTATAACATATGGGTGCTAATTTCTATAAGTAGTTCAATAACAAGCACCTTATGGATCTTTTCAAGAGGTTGTGTGTACAGAATCAACAAAAAAAATTCAATAAGCTTTAGAGTAGGTGGACAAGCTGACAACGAAATAAATAGATGAGCAGTCTAAAAGAAACCCATAAGTGATGAGGTTCCTGAATCTTTAGGACCACTTTTCAGTGATGATACTATGAGAAGGTGGTCGACATTTTAGGCTAGAAAATTTTCTCAATGGATTGAGAATGAACTGAAAGAGAAATAGGCCTTATTGTATGATGATAGTGGCACAAGGTTTAGTATAATGACCACCAATTTGGCTATGATCTTTACAACTAGGTGATGTGTGATGTAAGAGGGCTACCGCTTGTTGCCATTGTTGAGTATATCATAGATGGCACATGCAAGTATTTTAGAGATTGATACAAAGTAGTTGGGCTCTCTATAGTAGACAATGTTATTGTCTTTGGCACAATGATGACGAAGTACATGGAAAACATATAAAATGGCGTAAGAGCATCATGTTATATCTCAAGGCACATATTTAAAATCTTATGTGCTGATAAGGTTAAGCATGGCTATGATGTTCTAGGTGCACTCTCTCATTACAACATGAGGGGGCCCACCTAGACGTGGATACTTAATTTACTATAGGTAAAACAATTGCTATGATGTTACGTGCATATTTAAGCCTAATTAATTACTTATGGAAATAAATTTCTTCCTATAAAGGCGGACCAGCTCTATCCTAAGACCAACAACTACTTAGTAGGCCAACTACTTAGTACGACAAAACTTTAAGGTGTACCTGCTATGGCTCTTTGGCTGGGTGATGTTCACCAGCACAGTGGATCATGCTATGGACAAGAGTCATATCCACTATGCTCAAGCGATTGTCAATGCTAAGGACGATAGCGTAGCTCAATGGAGCTAAAAATCCATTATTCTCGTAGCAACATACTGGGTCCTTGTGATGCGTGTATGAAAACTAACCAGGCTTGTTGATCAATGGTTTTCCACTACTTCTACAGCTCTAGGCAGCCGTGCGGTTCATGATTGGCCAACCTGTGGTGGACTACAATGCCTATGACAATGACATGTACACATAGAGACTGACCGAGGACTTCCCCACGATGAGGATAGTGTGGTGTCATCTTTAAGCACGTAATGTGTTAATTCAGTATTTATACCTAAAAAATGACTAGCTCACACCTTTTATCATGCTGTGCAGTGACAATGGGTCCACTTGCAGGTCTGTTCGCACCGGAATCTCACGTGTCCCGGCGCAAATACGCCGACGCCTGGGAGGTCTGCTTAGCTCCAGTGCAGGCTGATCGGCTTCTCTCCATGGCTCGAGGTACGCGCGCCAGGGGCCGTGCCAGTCAATTTGACCCTACAATTGATAAGGAGGTGAGACGAACAGGTTCGTCGGACGGTGGGTCGATATAGGCGCTTGCTATCGGCTAGCTGCCGATAAGATCGGGATGGCCATCAGCCGCGCCCGGAAGGCCCTTCGCTATCGGCTATTTGCCGATAGGAATTAGGAAACTCTTTGATCGGCTGGGGAGCCGAGGTGGACAACTGTCGACGAGGGATTGGCCGTAGAGCCGATGGAGGAACCGGGGTGTACTCAGAGGATAGCAAAGCGCATAGGATCTCTCTAGATAGCCGTCGGAAGCCGTAACAGTCGTTCATCGGCTAGAAAAACCGATGAAGGCACATGCGAACTGGCAAGGAATAGTATTAAAAGGCACGGGCTGCAAAACCGATGCTACTCTAGATATGACAGCACGGGACTCGTCGCCCGCCGTGACAGCACCATTAACACCGAACCTCAAAGATTGGACCTAACCGAGACAGTGTGAGGCCGAGGCCAACAACAATGATACGGAGGACGCCGGATTGGCTATGCTGAAGGAAAGACAGGAACAAACCCATCAGCTAGATGAGCCGATGAGGGGACACCTCTCTGAAGGCGGAGGCGTATCGGCTGGAAGACCAATGCGCTTAGCGTTACGCGTCAAGAGACACCTCTAAAGGCTGATGCGTATTGGCCGAGGGGCTGATGCGCTGGACGTGAAGCTCAGAGCATGGATAACTCATCGGCTAGCACTCCGATGATACGTCGTGCAGAAAACTATAAGCCTGAAGCTCAATCTACCATCGGCAGCCCCGTAGGTCGAACCTAACCGATGCAGCACGAAATTGACAACGGCAAAGGGAGCTTAACAGGCTGATAGGCCCTGCACGGACGTGATGCGATACATCTGATCGGCCTAAGAGGTCAAACCTAACCGATGCAACCTTAGACGGAGCAGAACATATCGAGATAGTGGCGGGACTTACCCCTTCGCCGGAGATTGTACTTAACCGATGCAGCCCCGCGTCAAGAGCCAGAACCCACCGGTAAACACCTAAATGAATTAGGGTGGCGATGCGCTGAAGTTGTATATTGATCGAGAGATAGATTATATGTCTTCAGGGGTCTATATTTATACCCTGGATTTATAAAGTTCGACGCGTTTACAATCATCGGACGTTATTTCCTAACAAAAACAAAGGAAAATATCTCTAAAGAAGTTAACTAACTAACTAAACCTTTCTAATTATATAAGATTACAATTTACAAAGATAAAATACCCTGTCATGGATTCCACGGCTCCTCCGTAAACTCGGTCTTATCTGGATAGTCTTCCAATCTGGAACTGAGTCTTCCTTTGCTACGATCCGATCGGCTTCTTCACTGTAGTCATCGGACACCTCTTAGCCGATCGGCTTTAGCACCATCGGGCTGTCCAGATTTTGGTGTTAACAAGGTCACAAGATCCTACTCGGACTCGTGATTGAGATCAATCGGCTACAGCCAAATGACGTCTTTTGGGAGTCGTATAGCCCTGCAACCCTATAGGCTTGTGCTCCACTTAGACTTTTAACTTAGTGCACATGTGACTAGGCCTACTGGTTGATGACCCAACCGATGATGTATAACATCTTTGTCAAAATGCACTATCTATAGCATGTGTTGTGACACTTTGATCTATGTCAGCTGTACCCTCTAGCAGTCTTGCTGACTGTGCCTATCGATGTTCGCTAGTAAGTATTGATACAAAATTAAACATATGATTGTATGCTTCATATATATTCTAACACCATATTTGTAACTAGGTATAACCAGTGGGGACAGGTAGGCAACACTTTGTGGGTTCCATGCCTCTAGAAGTATGTTGACTATTGGTTGCCAACGATCGAGGAAGTCATCAAGGAGCAGTGCCCACATATAGAGGTGTCATATCTAGCGTACATCAGTTGGTACGAGCCTCGTATCCGCACATGCGTGATGTTTACTCCTGACGATCCGCAGCCACATGTAGCTAGTATGTGAGTTGCATACCCTAGACATTACGATCAGAACTTTTTCTACACTATGAGTCAATCAATCTTTCGTATCTCCATTAAATGTGTTATATCTCTTACATATGACATGTTATTTCAAATAGGTCGACGCTGCATGGCAGGTTGATGGGGAGCTTAAGGCTGTGTGCCAACGATTGGAGGTCAAGGTTGTGCTAACGAAGGATAAATAGAGGATTGTCTTTGGTAGGATGCGCAACATGATGTGCATTGTCCTTTGTGCTCTTATCTATCATGTTGCCAATATGGTTCATCCTATAGCGGCGGTAGTAGTAGTTCCCCCTTTCGGAACATAGCCCAATGGTAACTTCAGCTATCCACCACTTAAATATGTTGCTTCATTCTTACCATGCGACATTGCTATTAATAAAATATACTCTTTACATCTTTCGCTACGCTATACCTTGCTTCTAAGTTACATTGCTCAATAATTTTTCTTACAAGGTTCTAGGCTACACTGTCGTATATCTCTATAGTCATGGGCGTATCTGGGTAGACCACCTCTGAATGAGCTCATGACTCTTTCAACCATGATAATCTCATGACAGATCAAAACATACTCGGTTCCTCTTAGCTTGCAAGAGCTCCACCATTGCACACATAGGAGTCACATGCTTCGACTCTTATGCAATAGGTCTATAGTAGCCATGGTATCTTAACTAACTACCTCACCTACACCTAAGGACACATGTGAACACAAGGAAGGAAGACGAAGAGGGGTAGAGGGTAGGCCCTAGGCCCCTAGTAAGTTATACCATTTGTATGTCCTATTTATACTACTTTGTATTCACTATTTTGGCTCTACGTAACTACATCATTTACTATGTGTTAATACCATATCACTTTCACTCTTTGTTATACGTGCATGACTGCTGGTAGCATACTACAACCAACTTTCGGTGCCTTCACTCCTTATTTCGTGCATGATTACCCAGTCACAATCAACGCTAAATGATGCCAACAACTTTTAGTGCTTGATCATCACGTTGCTTTCAACATAATCTGACAGCCAACTTTCAGCACATGACCATTACATCGCTTTCGACAAAACCCAACAACTAATTTTTGGCATGTGACCGTCATGTCGCTTTCAACACAACTTGATAGCTAACTTTCATTGTTTTTATGTCATGTCACATTCAAAGGATTTTTACAGGCAAGGACAATTTTCGTGCATAAATATCATGTCATTTTCAACGCTCTAGTCCTATCTTCCCTACCTAACATAACGCACACTATATAAGACCTATGTATGCCTGATGTACCTCAAGGTTTTTGCCCGCTGATACCGTTGCAAATCTCATACCACTCGTTTTCTTATCTTCTATAGCATCAAAGAACAATGGTTGCTAAACACACTTTCACTGAGGATCTGAACTAGGGAAGGGATCCTTTGGCTTAGCTAATTCTACCATGGTATGATTGCCCATTCTACATATGTAGTGATCGATACAAGCTTATGACATCTCAGAATCCCATCACTTATGGTAGGAGATTCTTTCAATACCCACACTATTCTCATGAGGTATGGATTTTCACGCCCCTATTTTTTTAATTGTTCCTTATCATAATATTTTCTTCGAACTAATAGTTTCTTTGTTGGATCCATGAAAGGATGTGTAGCTTCCTTCAATATGTTGATATAGAAAATCTAATATTTGATCTCAAATGTTGGTTTTCCCTCTTAGAATCAAATAAATAGTACATGCGAAATGAGGAATATGAACGACATCGGTGAGCTGAATAGTTAAATTAGATGTTGCAATCTCTTGTACTACCTCTATGACGGGAACATCCTAATTGTGCTTGCGGTGATCGTTGTCAGGTCGTGAGGTTAATAAATGATGATACTTTTGGTAGAAGGAGTTTTCTTTATCAAAACATTCTTGACAATGATTACATTATAAGTTTACTATACATCTCTCTAATTTGCTATAATTTTATTATCACCTTGACTACAATAATATACATGCACTTTTTCTCATAGAAACCACCAAGAAGGTGCGAATTCAAGCAATGGATAAACATGTAAAAATCATCGTATAACTCTACAGTGATCATATAGCCTAAACAATAGAATAATACATATAGGTTAAAGTGGAGTACAAACGAATAGTCGGCCCCTCTAGTAACATGTGACTACAGGGGGACGATAGATGATGATTTCCAAAAGATTCAAATAGATGTCCGTACCATGTTATCCGTTGTATTATTTATATTATATTTAATGTGTAAAGCTCTAAGTAATTGTGTAAGGTTTTTCTATTATTATCTAAATAATATCTATGTATGATTATATTAATCGTACAGATCTCTAATGGTGTAATGATTTTATCATATTAATATTGAGTTCTAGTAATCTCAATTATCTTTTTCTACATAGCCTAAATTTTCTTTATAATTAAATCTCTAAATAAAAATATATTTATTTAAAATCTCTCCTTTTCTTTTGAACATTTATATGGTGGGGACAAAAACACCCTAATAGGAGATGATAAGGGAGCCGCTAGTAAAATTACCAGACACCCTCTCCTCCCATATGTGAGTATGGTAATTTTGTATGTGACCTCTTAGCGGAAAAAAAGCCAAACTAGAAGATGACAAGGGGCCGTCTATAAAAACGGTAGTCCCTTCTTCTTCATCGTGTGTGCTCTGCTATATTATTTTACAATCTCTTGTTGTGGAAAAAAACGCTCACAGCTAGGGTGAGAAGGTGGTCGGTGTAAATTTTTTAGTCCTCAGTCCGTTATTAACGAGCTAACAAATATTTATTGTGTCAGATTTTACGCTTGTTTTTTTAAGAAAAAAAATACTCATGAAGGTGTTAAGAGTGTACAGCTGTAAAATTTAAAAATACATATTTTTAAATATTTTAATTAAAAATAGAAATAAATAAATTCAAAGAGTACAGCACCAACGGACGAAAACGTTATCGACCGCATGGCCCAAGTAATAACAAAGCCCAACATGGGAAATCATGGCTTATCCTTCCTGCTCAGTTCTACACTTCTACGGTCCTACCGTGCTGTGCAGTGCAGACTGCAGTTGTGGATAGTGCCCAGCCAGCCCCTCCTCGGGTGCGGGCGCCGCGGCGCGCCGTCGTAGGAGGGCGGAGCGTGATGGCGGCACGGCACACGCTTAGCACACCGAAGGTACGCGAGGGTCGTAGACCTCATTTTAGTAGGTCGTTACTGTGTTATGATAGCTCACTGTCCTGCTGTTTTTTGGAATATGGATTGCAAGGGGATCTGACCTTGATTGAAATTGCTGTAGAGAGCTAATGTACTAGATGTTAAACAGTTAAATGCGTAGTTGTTCCCAACTTCCCATGACCATGATTCTCAGGCATGCTTTGCAGCTTCTCCATGACTCAGTTGGGGATAGCACCCAGCTAAGCCAGCCGTCCACTCCACGCGTGCAGACGTGGCGAGGAGCATCGTCGGAGTCCGGAGCATGAGGTGCACGACGCCACGACTCATAAGCGGCAGGCCGGCTCCAACACCAAGGGTACTATGTGGTTCTTATTTCCTTGTATATCTCAGTAGGCTTGAGTACTTCGTAACTGTGATATGGAATCTGGGTGGGGGATCAGAAGGGCTAAGTATATGGTTCAATTTACTCTTTAAAGAGTAAAATTTCAAATTTAGTTCAAACAAAGTGGGAAATCATAATTACAATGAGAAGTTGAATCCATTAGCCTTTAGCTCCTATGAGAAGCCCAACTTATAAGTCTATTAAAAGATGGGCTCCTAACGTCCCTTATGGGGTAGGACTTCTTAATCGCACGCATTTTAGACTGGCGTGTACAAAGAAGTGCTACCCGTAGCAAAGACTGCAAGCATCAGAAGATCGCCAGATTTTCTGTCTCTAGGCCATTGTATTCGTCTATGAGACGAGAATCAACTAGATCTAATATCTGACTGGGAAAATTCCTTTCCACCAAACTGACAGTATTTAGCCCATTGCTGAACATAGAATCAGTTGGTCTCTTTCCTGTTAGCATCTCTAGAAGTACGATTCCAAAACTATAAACATCTCCACAAGTTGGTGCACACCAACCTTCAGCATACTCTGAAACAAACATAAGAAAAATAATTAATTAATCAATGTACGGTTCATATTAATAACTTAATAAGTAGCGTGCTTGTACAAATTCAACTGATAGAAAAAGTCTGTACATGTATATACCTGGAGCAATATACCCTATAGTTCCTTTTGCACATATCGAACAGATTGAGGTTGAACCTCCAACCGATAGCAACATAGAATCAAGATGGAATCTTGCTATGCCAAAGTCTCCCGAATAAGATACCATATTAACATCCAGGACGATATTACTGGGCTTTATATTCCAATGGACAATGGGTCTTCCGCTATCGTGGTGTAAATAAGCCAATGCATCAGCTATATTAATGGCTGTGCTTATCCTTTGACTTAGGCCAAAAAAATTTGGGCCTGTCTTATCCCCCTGGCAGTGCAGCCAAGTGTCCATGTTCCTGTTAGGCATGAATTAATAAATAATTGCTTTGAAAGCATTTCCTTTGTTGTCAGTCGTGGAGCATGCAGTTATCATAGGAAGAAGATTTCGATGTTGGATATTTGTCAGCACTTCACACTCTAATACAAAACTTCTCTCTGCATCTTGCAACTCAAGGTCAAAAATTTTGATAGCCACTTCCATTTTACCTAGTTTTAATGTTCCTCTATGTACTGAACTGTAACATCCCCTTCCAATTAAGTTAGATTCAGAAAAGTTCCCTGTGGCTTGAACTAGATCCTTGTATGAAACTTTAGGGAATCTCTTACCAAAAGAAGGCAATGATAAGTGTTGTTTTGGTGCCACCTTCAATATGGTTGTAAAGTAAATCAACATTATGAGAGAAATGAAGCCAAATATTGGGATGAATACTCTGACCAAATAATACTGATGTTTTCTTCTCTGACAAATAGCATGGCAAGAGGGCATGTGGAGATCAATTGATCCTCTGCAGAGATCTGGGTTGCCGTTGAGATATACGGCTGTAGCATTTTCAAAAATTCCATTTCTTGGTATTTCTCCGTGAAGATGATTGTTAGAAAGGTCCAAGTGGGTGAGAATATGTAGATTATTAAGAGCTATTGGAATGGTGCCTGACAAGTTGTTAAGGGAAAGATTTAGTGTGGTCAAGGTCTTCAGACTGCCAAAAGTAGCTGGAATGTTTCCCACAAGAAAGTTATCAGCCATTGTCATAGTTTGTTTGTTTTTTTTTGGAATACGCATAAGGCTCGCGTATCTTTGTATTAAGACCGAAGGTAATTGAGTACATCCCAAGCAAACAGAAATATATACAAAGAAAGGAGGAAGGAAGACAAAACAAGAACTAGATAGCTATATCTCGCCGGATGGTTTTGCGACCATGGGGAAGCTAGCTGCGCTAAGCTAGATCAGCACGCCATAGCATTGCTTCCTCTGCTGCAGCAGCAGCCACCTCCATCCAGGTTTTCTGTTGGCCATTGAAGACGCGGTTGTTCCTTTACTTCCAAATTGACCACGCCGCTAGGATCACGATTGTGTTGTAGCCTTTTCCCCTGTCTTTGGGAAGTAGCTTCCTGCTATCGCACCACCAAAGAAGGAAGGATTGCTGATTAGAAGGGAAGCACTTCGTTTGGCCAATTTTGTCGAGAATGATCCTCCTTAAAGAGAGCGCCTCCGGGCAGCTGATGAGTAGGTGGTCAATCGTTTCATCCTGTTGGTAACAAAGGACGCAACGCTGGGGGTGGGGCAAGCCACGCCTGCTTAGCCTATCCACCGTCCAACAGCAGCGGTGCGCCACCAACCAGGAGAACTACTTGCAACATGGCGGCGCAAAGCTCTTCCAAACAGGTTCGTTTGCAACATTGCGGTGACCGAAGAAAAGGATGTTGTAGGCTGATTTGGAGGAGTACTACCCTAAAGGCTCCCATTTGTAGATGAGAGTATCTTGCTCAGTATCTAGAGAAATTGCATTTAGCCACTCTCAGAGGATGAAATATTCGAGTAGTGCCTGGACCCTCAGTGCGCCTTAAATATCCTCAATCCACTGTCTATTTTGCAGCGCGGCCGCCAGTGTCCGCCTGTTTATTGTGTGCTTTGTCACCATTTGATGAAGCAATGGTGCCAGATCCTTGATGCAAGTCCCCTGGAGCCACCGGTCCTCCCCGAAGAGCAGCGTTTTCCCATCCCCAAGGTGGCAGACGGTCGAAGCCAAGACCAGGTCCCGTTCTTGAGCAGAAGCCGGGATCTGTAACACCCTCCAAGATAGTTTGTATTATTTGATATTCGTTCATAGTATCATGAATTTTCCTGGTAAGTTTGTTTGATAAAAGATTTAGGGTCACAAGTTGTTTGAGGTTACTAATCTCTAGTGGTATGTACGCTACGAGTTTGTTATTGCTAAGGTCCAATAGTGAGAGTTGTTGAAGGTTCCCCTAGCTGGATGGTATGGGACCTTCAACTCATTGCTTCCAAAAAGGAGCACTGCCACTTGAGTAATATTGCCAATACAAGACGGAATTGGCCTATTGAAATTGTTAAGTTGTAGACTTAGCCGTTGTAGTTTTGTTAATCTTCCAACCCATTCTTCAATTGTACCACTTAAACTGTTAAGATCTAGTCCAATCATAATTAAGGTTTGGAGTCGCCCTATGCTTGGGGGAACTATTCCTGACAGGTCATTACCACCTAGATACAATTTCTGAAGATCGGTTGATAAGTTACCAATGGAACTTGGGATAGATCCTTGTAGCTGATTTTCAGCTAGTGAGAGAATTTGTAGAAGGTTGCAGTTTGTTAATGCGTGAAAGAATTCTCAGCTTTTCTGGCCGTCACTAGCTTCTAACTTATTTCCCTCAAGATTTAGATAATACAGATTGTGAGCTTACCGAAAGAACCAGGTATTTCTCCATTAAAATTGTTGTTTTCTAGTTCTATTCTTTCCAACCATGAGATATTTCCTAGGGAATCTGGGGTGTGACTCTCAAGCATGTTACGATTTAACAAATGCAATCGGAGTTTAGGGAGGGTATCTCAATTGTTCGGTGGCAGTGTACTACCAAGCTTATTCAACTACAAACCTAGATACATTAAAGAGTGCTTCTGGAATTTCACCTGACAAATCATTGTCAACATTATACAGCCGGTCCGATATAGATATCGATAACCAAATATGAAAATACTCGATAGAAGATCTAAACATAATGGAGACATCGAGACATGATATTTGTTAACAAGCTTCAGCCTTAGCCTAGTCCTAGGGGCACTGATTATAGGCGTTTATCCCCAATCTAACATAATTATAACATATCAAAGTTACATGACCCTCGACCAATTAGGTTGTTGGTTAGTTGATCTCTCGCTTATACTAAATCATCATACGGTTACAATAGGTCTGTCCCTCTATTTAAGAGAAAGGGTAGGACAGAGTTTGACTCTAACTCCACCTTATACCTATGACAACTCTAAGTTCTATACTGTAACTGACTATATATACACATTCGACATAAAATCTAACAAACTCCACCTTACTGAATTTGCCACACTAACCTAAATCTGTTGTGCGAACCTCTGTGTATACAGACTTGAGTTGGTTCCACCTTCGTAGCTCTCACCGAGCCACCAGACGAGCCAGGCCTACTACCTTCAGGAACATATACTACAACACCAACATACTCGTCTTTCATGACTCCACCTACAATAACATTTCCTTGTAACTTGTACAAATATGAGTCCATCTTATTACTAGTTATAAGTCTTTTCATCCTTCATGATATTTATGGTCTTTCCATCAAGATCATCCTGATACAACCATGCTTGCTCAAGTAGGCTTCCAAGTAAAATTAGACTCCTCTTTAGCCCTAACACATGTTTTATATGTTAAAATAGCATCTCGTTACCATCATACATCTTATACTTGATATCACCCACTCTAACAACACGGTAACTTATGTCATCGTCCAAGTGAACAACATCAACCTCACCAGATTTATATGAAAGGAACCACTCCCACTTCGATGTCACATGATAGAACTACTAGAGTCTAACATCCACACTTCACCATACATTTTGTTAGACACTTTGAGTTGCTCATGATTGCTGCTATCTGAGTTATCACTGGTTGTTGCTAAACCTATACTTGCACTTCTCCGCTTCTTCAGTAACAGACAATCCCATCTCATATGCCCAATGTCATGACACCTATAGCAACGTACCTCTTTCGTCCCTTTGCTCTTCATTCCCACTTCTTTGTCATGCTTTGTTCTGACTAGCAAATCTTCACCTTGAGAACTCTCTATTGCATTGTTACTCTTTGATATTCTCAAATCTCGTATAAGTAACGTCGAAACTATATCCTCAGCCTTGATGGTATCCTTGTCATATGTCAGAGTAATCACCACATGCTCATAAGACGGTGGAAGTGAGCATAGAAGAATTATGGCTTTGTCTTCATCCTCTAATTTCACATCTAACTTGTTTAGATCCATGACCAATTGATTAAAGATGTCCACATGCTTTCTAAGATCTAATTTCTCTTACATCTGCAAAGCATATAGCTATTATTTGATATACAACTTACTAGTCAACAACTTAGACATATACTAGGTTATTAATTCATCCCAAATTTTCTTCGGTGAATCTTTCTCCATGACATGGTACATCATCGAATCTGAGAAACATAGATGAATTGTCGCAACTGCCTGCACCATCATCTCCTCCTATTTGTCATTCTCGATGCATTGTCTCCCTAGGCCCATCAATAAGGGTGCCACCGTCGCCACTGCCATGGGCTTCCCTCGGCTTGGGTCCACTGACGCCCACGAGAGCCACCTTCCCCGATGTAGGAGCCACCACCATCCTCAAGGATGGCCTTCGCCATCACCCCCTTGTCGGTAGCCACCGCCTACTCTCCAAGAAAGTAACCCTGCGTCGAGTTTTGATGCCTACACATTGCTCGCCAAAGCATGCCCTGCCGATCATGAGCTCACCGCCAACAAGTCACCATCACCCATGAAATCGATCAGGTCAGATTTCACCCTCACTTGGTGATTTGCTCAATTGCAGTTTGATGTAATTCTATGGATCCTTGTTGTATTTATTTGGGTGATTATATCCAACTCTAAATCCAAATTGAATTCATATCCACCAACTTCCTATGTTGAACTCAGTGTCCAATTCAATCTTCTCTCTATGTTGTGTAAGCAACCGAATTAGAGAGGATGTCACCTGACTCTTGCTATTACCAACCATCAAGATCGAATCTTGCGTGACCCTGATTCCTCCAGAGCCTTGCTATGGTCGCGGCCGCTCCTGTCTCCACTACCGCTCAGCCTCATTGCAAAACTACGCACACCACTGTAGTCCTGACCATACGAGCTTCGCATATACCTCTCTGACTTCCCACACTCTTGCCAGCATCTTCGCCTAGCTCCACTAACAACAAATGCTACCAATCTATGACCATGAATTCAATTGTGCAACACCCAATAGTTTATACACTGCCGCTATAGCAATTTGTCGTGCAATACATCGTCAACACCTCCTAAAGCAGCATGTAGTATCCACTTGTTCTGACTTTTTGATTGACAACCCGTCAATCTAATCATGAGCCGAAACCGATGAATAATCACACCAGCTTCATAGCTGTCAAATAACCTGAATGCTATGTCTAGCCATCTCCTCGTTGAATGTAGCTCATCAAAAGGCCCAGGCCATCCTGTCCAGAGTGTTCGAATCCACCGATCGAGAATGTCGATTGCCTTTAGCTTCAATCAATCCTAACCATCATGTCTGACTGTCTCCTTATTGAAAGAGCTCATCGAACGGTTTGGGTCACCTACCCGACGTGTCTGAATCTACCGATCAAGTCGTTAATCGCCACATGCTCCACCTTGCGCATATGTCCTTCCTCGGACATTAACTACGAGTGGCATGGTGCACCTCCATTGCTCCTCTATCCATGGATCTCCTCCATCGCCAAATTTTGATACCACTTGTTATAAAACTAATCTTGATATAGACATTGATAACCAAATATGGAAGCATTCAATAGAAGATCTAAACTTGATGAAGACACCGAGACACAATATTTATTAATAAGGTTTAGTTATAGCCTAGTCCCCGAGACCCTGATTACGGACGCTCCTTCTCGATCCAGTATAATTACATCATATCAGGGTTATATGATCCCTTAACCAATTAGGTTGCCGATCAATCGATCCCTTACTAATGTTAAGACACCGTGCAGTTACAATAGGTCTGCTCTCTATTTAAGAAAGAAGTTACGTGAGAGTTTGATCATAACTTCACCCTATACCTATTACAACTTCACGTACTAAACTGTAATCGACTATATACATATATTTGACATAAACTTTAACCATCACCTAGGATCATCACGACAAATGTGACACATTTCCTAGTTGGTCAGGAATAGTTCCAGTGAGATTAGATGTTAGAACTACTCTCTCTAGGTGAGTGATGTTGCTGAGGGGTGGTTTAATGATTCCATTGAAATGGTTCTAGGAAAGCCATAAGACCAAAATATTGGAGAGCAGATCTAGTTTGAGGGGAATTTCAGCAGCCATGAAGTTCTTAGACAGTTCCAATATTCTTAGACTGGAACAATTGATAAGTGCTTCCGGAATCACATCTTGCAATGAGTTCGTGCTCAGATTAATGACTTGCAGCATATGCAGATGGTTCAGAGGAAGTAACAAGCCAGAGAAACGATTTCTGGACAGGTCCAATTTCTTAAGGGATGTTAGGATCCCAAGAGAGACGGTGATTTCCCCCGCTAAGCTTTGGCCGGCGAGTTCTAACGCCACAACTCGCTCTGACCGAGTTGAGCTGCATTTGACGCCTTTCAACTTGCAGAACGGGGTGGTTCTGTTCCAGGAGCTCAAGGTTCCTTTCGGATCGTTAGTAACGGCTTCCTTGAAGTCGAGCAACGAGAGCATCAGTGGTGTTCTCGTAAAGCTGGGAGCAGTTGATTTGGCTAGAATTTAGCAGCAATAGCAACAGTATAAGCATGATGAGTTTCATGGGCTGCACTAATTGTTATCTGCAGAAGATAATGAATAGCTCAATTTATTTCAACACAAAATATCGAAACGTAAATTGGCAATTTGCATAAGCATTGGTAAAAGAAGATAAAACACACGTTTTGTACTGTAAAAATCTCATCTGAAGGCTTAGCAAAACGGCACTTGACTATAATTTCCCCAAAGAAGCAGAAACTTGACCCGTAAAACTGTTTGCTGATAAAGTGAACTAACTATGATATGTTCTCTAATTAACTATGTCATATACTTCATTGTAGGACATATATAAATATGTTCCGTGTCTTGTACCGTCTGCTCATCCGGTAAACTTGACGACAGGAAACTAGACATGCAGTGGTTACAGAAATACAGACTTACCCGCATGTCAATACGGAACAGCACGGTGAATTCTCCTTGTGATCGATTTTGCTCGAGCCGAGTATTACTTGCTTGCGCTGTAGTATGTACAATTGGCTCGAGCCCCAGGGCTCGGGCCTTTAAAACACAGTTCTGTAGCACCGTTACATCCACAAGTCCCGTTTCTCCTATTGTGAAAAAAAATATCCTGCCGTGTCTTGACTTTTTTTTTATAGATCAGAGGATAAGAACTCCTTTGTGTTTTCTTGGATTTCCATGTCTCCGTTACTATGTCATCTGCCTAGACTCTTCTTACTTGCGTCACTGCATGCTAGGAAATCAAAGCGAGCAGTAGAAACTTTTTAGGACAACTGTGTTATTGTCTTTATTTTAGATTTTAATTATGATTTTACCTTTATCTTCAAGGTTTGTTATCTTATTCTTATTTTTTTAAAAACGAAGCTCTCGTTTGATGTTGTTTTGGATGGCAGTTTGGTGGGCCCAAATTAAGTAAGTTAAAAAAATTCTGAGAAAATGTGAAACGGGCCATTATACCCCCAAACCAAATAATAGGTCCACTGCTTCTGGTCCATCCCAATCGGATCATCCGATCCCCAACCAGCCAACCCAACCCTAATCCGACTGCATGACAGCGGCGAGCCGAAGGCGGCGAGGCGATAGGAGCAGGTGGGCGGTGCGGCTGAGCAGCCAGGCAGCACGAGGAGCGGGCGAGAAAGCGGCGGCGGCAGCGCGTGGCTGTCGCAGAGCAGACTGGTCCGCGCGCGGTGCGGTGGTGAGCTAGGAAGTTCGTGGTGGAGGTCGTTAGCGTCGGGCTGGAGAAGGAGAAGAAACTCGACCCTTCCAATAAGCTCAACAGCTCTGCAGGAGCCGCCGCCGCCGCCACTGCCCTGCTGCCCCCGGCTGCAACTCTTGCCGTTTTCTTTTTCGCTTAGCTCGTTGATTAGGGACGCAGCTTGCCTGTTCCTGCGCAGGTGCTCCCATCTGTGCTCCCGTCAACAGCTCTTGTTCTTCAGATATGGGAGGCAATGAATCAGGTCTTAGGTTTGCAACGCTGCTCTGAAATTTTCCTGAAAAAAAAGCTGCTCTGAAACTGCGCGCAGATTGTTTTCTCCTCTAATAGTGATATGATTGCTATGTTGTCTTTTAAATCATAATAGGATCAACAACTATTAGGGAAAAGTAGGGAAATATAAAGGGCAAACATATCTTTTTACATCAAATTGACACCGTTAACGGACTTAACAGAATAGAGGCAAATTTAGTTTTAAAAAGTGAGAGCAAAATTACAAAATTTGAAATAGAGGGATAAAATTATAATTGTAACTGAAAATAAGGATAACAATACAATTGCCCCAAACTTTTTTCTTAGGCTAGTCGCGTTGGTGGCACAACTCTTGCCATTGCAGCTGTCTCGCCTCTCACATCTTTAGGCGACGAGAAGAGTCTTTGGCATTGGCCGCTGTTGCGTCAGGTTTACTTTGCGCATGCGCACACACGACTGCGTTAACACACTTTCTAAACTCCTAAACAATTTATTTCACGCAAAAATAACTCTTATTAAAGTTTCTTAAAACATCAAATAGATCTATTTTTAAAATTTAAAATAATTAATACTTAATTAACATATTTTCTGAATTACTAAACAGGCATTTCGTAGAAGTTTCTTTCAAAAATTGAAACAAATCTAAGTTTATAATAATTAATATTCGACAATCATATGCTAATGACTTATTTTATGTGTGGCCAACTGCTCCTTTCATACCGCTAAAAGGAATGAGCAACTTATCACACATATTTATAATTTTTTTTATATTTTTATATTATAATATTTAACAATATAATATTATTTAAAATTTTATAAATCTATACCCCTAACGTCATGTGAGGTTTTTCTTTAAAAAACATCATTTTTTATAATGTGGTAGATAGTCACCCATCGAGAGTTTACAATCGGCCCCTTAGTATCCTATAACAGGATGTTTTTTATCTAGCCAAGAAGTCTCCTACAAAATGGTATTACATGAGGGTTACTATTTTGCAAGTGGATCCATTACCGCTCTCCTAGAGGGCATTTTTTTGCCTGGTGTGGGGGCACATGCAAAACGGCCACTGCATGGCCGAGGGCTGTCGTTTTGCATGCAGCCTGTAGGAGGTCATTTTTTTCCTTAGGTACAAAATCCCTTATCAGTCTCCATTAAATCCATAAAATTAACCAAAAAATCAGTAAGGCGAAAGCCTACCAGTTTGGTAATTTAACTATATGTAAATAACTTTAATCATATACTATATCAATTATTTTTACTTTGTAGTTATAGTATATATAGGATTGTATTAGTTAAAGTATTAGATAGTGAAATAACTAGTTGTTCTGTTGGTAGATTCGTATCTGTTAAAAATTTCTTGTAGGCATATTACATGTAATAAGTTTGTTAGACTTAGGGAAAGTAGAAATGTTGAGGAAGAATATGACGTAGTTAACCTATCTTTTTTTGTCACGTAAAATGTTAAGTAATGTCATATTTCAATTATTTTATAGTCAAGATAATGTTAAATATGATCCAAATGGTGTTGATTTATTAGAGTTTAGTTCAATAGGCCAAGGTAATGATAGGCCAGCTGAGAAAAGTTTTAAGTCAATATATAATTGGTTGATGTGAGGCTTCCGAATAAACCTCAAAATCAATGCAATTAACGTTTATGTCATAGTAAGTAGTGCAAAAGATTTTTTTTTGGAACTTGTACCAGTGGATTATATTGCCACTTGGAGATGGTATGTGATGGCATATGAATGTGGTTAGCCCCTTGGTATTCTTTTATCAGTGCACCAGATGGATAACTCCATTGCAATGGATAATTAAGATGTTGAGGATCCAAGCCTTGTAAAGGATTCTGTTGAAACAATTGAGGAAAATAAGGAAGAGCATACAGAAGAAGCAAGACATCCAAGAAAGGTGGTGGATGAGGGGGAGATAGTAGGCAGTATGGTGGAGGAAATGGATATGGAAGATTTGGATAATGAGCATGTGGGAGATAATGGATCGTCATATAAGGATGATGATGTAATGCATGCTAAATGGACAAACAAAGACTTCTCAGGGCTTGTTATCTCTGAGGGACATCATGTGCCCTAGTAGTATAAGGAGAATGAGATTATTTAGGGTGCTAGATATTCTTATGTGGAGGATTTAAATGAGGCGGTGAAGCATTGAGCTCTGTCACTTCAGAGAGAGTTATGGGTTCTGGAGTCAATCAAATCAGTGTACGAAGTAAGGTACTTGAAGAATGGGTGTCCATGATGGGGGCATGCATATAATGGTCAATGGAATGACTATTAGAAAGTAAGCATCGTGACAAAGCATCAATGTCATTTAGAAGGGGTTAAGAAATATCACCGCAATATCACATCTACATTTATTGCAACTAAGATGTATAGTAGTATTGTTGATAATCTAGGGTTTGAATCAAGATCAATTATTAGCCATATTAAGAACAAATTCAAGTACATTGTTAGCTATGCGAATACATGGAGGATGAAATAAAAGGCTATCGAGATGAGGTTCGACATATTTAAAGCATCTTAGGATAATTTGCCTCATCTGTTAGCATGTGTTGTCCAAAGGAATATATATAGCTACTACGACATTCACACTACTATCATCTAAGGAGCCTAACAAGAGAGTGCTACTAAGAGCTTTTTTCGCACTATGTGCTTGCATCAAGGCCTTTGTGTACTGTCGTCCTATCCTATGCATTGATGGTATATTTCTAACCAATAAATACAAAGGTCAGGTATTGATAGCAAATGGAGCTGATCAGAACAATCGAGTGTTACCTCTTGTTTTTGCTTTCGTTGAAAGAGAAAACTAAAAGGTGGTACTAGTTCCTAGAGAGTGTATAGTCAAGTTGTGCAGATGAGGCCAAATATTTGCCTTATACATGACCACCATGCAGGTTTGTTGCGGGCAATTGATTACCTATAGAATGGTTGGGCTGAGAAAAGATATAGAGCCAAGTAGACCTACGTTTGGAACAGATGGTGCATGCGCCACATGAGTGTAAATTTCTATAAGCAATTTAAGAACAAACACCTAATGAATCTCTTCGAGAGGCTATGTGCCAGAATCAAGAAAAAGAATTTAACGAGCCATGGAAGAGGTTGGTTTAGTTGACAACCAAATGAACAAATGAGCAATCTATGAAGCTATAAGTTGAAGGTTATGAGTTTCTAGCAACTCTTGGTCCTCTACATAACAATGCAGCCATTATGAGAAGGAGGTCGGCCTCATCGATCTAGATTTTTTTTCAGTGGATTGAAAATGAGCCAAATGAGAAGTGGTCCTTACTGTACGATACTAAAGGTTCTCGATTTGGCATAATGACAATAAATTTGGCAAAGATTTACAACTGGGTTATATGTGAAGTGCGAGGATTGCCACTAGTTGGTATAGTTCAATTTATCCTTTATTGCACGCAAACAACAACCTATTCTTTGGCCATGTATTGACTAAGTATATTGATGATAAATCTAAGAAGGGCATGAAGTATCGAGTGTTAGCTCAAGGTACACAAGAGCATAGGAATGAGATCTTGTGTATTGATAGGAGCAGGCGTGGAATCAGCCATAAGAAAGTTGTACAGGAATGTATACTCATAGAGGATGGCCACTGTACTTGCATATGTATGAAGCCTATGCTACCGCACAAACCTTGGTCTCACATACTAGCCACCAACGGAGATTATGGCATACCTTTTCATATTTTTGTCTCATCTTATTTTAGGATAAACAATCTTCAAAACCTAGGGTGAAGAGATATACGATTTTGGCATTTGGGGTCTTACACATCCATAAGTCTGAATATTCTTTACATTCTAGATCCAACAAAAATGAAGGAGAAAGCAGGTTATCATAAGATAAGATGCATCATAAATGACATGGACAAGTTCAAAGCAGGGGAAGGGCTAAACATTGTAGCAAGTACAATTAGAATGGCCATACTTACAAAAAATGACCTAACGATATAGTAGGTCCAAGCGTAACAGAAGTCGGTCCCTCAGGAGTGGCAACTAATGGAAGTTGACCTTAGGATGATGGCACCACATCTAGGCAACCACGTCCTATGCATTCTCGTGCAGATGGTGGTGTTATAGTGTAGTGTCATATAATGGTTTATTGTAATAATGCTATGTACGTTAATATGTTGTAGTTCGTTGCATCTAGTGGTGTCATCATGAACATTTTAGCATTATATTTTATTTTGTTGAACTTCATCATTGTATGTCTATTGTCAATAAATCATTTATCATATGTTGTTATTGAGTATGTCGTTGGTTTTCGCCACGCTCAACTTTCTTTACTTTACTATATTTACTTTATTATTTCTTTGCTGTTCATATTTAACTCATATTTATTATTGTGCTAACCTTCTATTGCATGCAGAAATGGTGTACCACACACCCAAGCTTTTGAACCATGATATCGATAGGAACCGCTAGTTGTACTTGTCAGCAGCTGAGGGTGCGGAGCTTAGCATCTTCCATTCATGTCCTTCGCAAGAGCTCTTGCACATCAATCCATGCTTCATCAACATGTAAGTGCTTAGTTATGTATTACATGTGTTCATAATTAATTGGCGACTATAAATTCATGTTTGTGAGGCGGGCATCTTGCCACTACGTAGGCTTGTCGAGGCTACTGTAGACGACAAGGACCGAGTGAAGTGGTGGGATGCCGATAGGTCCCTTTTGGCTACTCTTGTAGATTGCTATACTAGAGACACACACGTACCACCTGCCCTATGGGGAAATGGCACCAATGCTATAGGGCATCTACTACCTTCTTGGGCTCACAGAGGATGTTGTTGGGTCCCTTCGATGAGGCCTATGAATCGAAGGATATCATAGAGTGTTTCTCTCACATGATGTGTCTCCTAGGACTTAGGACGCCTAGCATCCTCCCCCACTACACAATGACTAGGCCTACGAATGCCTAGCTTCTTCACTTCACTGTGAGTTAATGGTACAATAGAATATTTTCGTATTTAGCTAGTCATGTAGGTTAACTAATAGTTGTGTATATATGACAAGATGATCAGCTCCACCCTGACGCAGATGAGTACTCTGTTTGATGGAGTTTAGAGGCGTACCTGCTCTAGATGTTCAATTGGGTGATGTTCACCAACATGTTCAGCAATGCAATTGACAAGTGGATGATTCACTACACATGGGCGATCACCGATGCAGAGCCCAGTAGCGTACCATAGTAGAGCTGGGGATTGACTGTCCTTATGGCCATGTACCGTTGTCTTTATGACACGTGCATAAAGAATGATCTAGGATCGCTCATTACTGGTTGCCCACTACTCCTTTAGCTATGAGTAGCTAAGTGGTTTGTGATAGGATGGCCTATGATGACCACACGGCCTATGAGGGCAGGCAGTATGGGTAGTCGATCGAGGACATCTCCATGATGGTGACGTTGTGGTGTCAATGTGAGGTATGCAACAATTTATTTTAAATTTATATTACTTTCATTTTTCGCTTTTGCTACCATCATGTGATGTTCATGTCATGTATGTCTCTCACAGTGATGTTATGCCCACATACAAGTTAGGAGAGGGTACTCGGACTTTATGTTGGACTTCGTGTTGGAATTTGATCGCTTGCAGCCCGATGATGTCGCCTGGGAGCCATATAGTGGGCATGCCATCACACGTCGAGCACCACTTGGCATTTCTTCTTTGTGCACACATACGCATCCTACTAGATGACGACTGTGTTGCTGGTGTTTGATGTTTTCGTTGAGCCTCACTGCCCACAGCATGTGATGTGGTAGTTCAGTCTACAGCAACATTTCCTTATGGTAGTGGAGACTATAGTTGCACCTTCCGATCATCAATGAGTACTACTTTGAGCAATTCAAATTATGCTACGATAGAGCTCCTTTCTCTAATTACATGTCTCGCAATAGCTTGACTCATAAGGGAAAGATTACTGGCACATAGAGGGCACAACACATGCAAAAGTACATTGAAGACTGGCTGATAGCTATCGAGGAGGTGATCAACGAGGTTCAGCCACACATAGAGGTCACCTACCTTGGATACCTCCATTGGTACCTACGTAAGAGCCACACATGTGTGACGTTCACTCTAGTCGAGCCACAATCGCACGTTGCCGCTATCACAGATGTGTACTCGAGACACCGTGACCAAGACTACTTCATCACGGTTAGTCAAATACTCTTCATAAATTCTTTACTCTTCTTTATGTGCTAATGTTTCTAACACGTACATTTTTTTTAAATAGGTTGACGCCGCACATGCTGTCACCACAGATATTGAATTAATAATTAGCCACTTGAACGCCGGCATAGATTTGATAAGTGAAGAGCAAAGGGTGACTTTTGGTTGGATGTAGACCACAATGTGTGCGGTGATGTGTGCCCTTAGTTGTCACAACACCATGGATGTGGTGCCACCACCTTGCTCCAACTCAACACTAATTGTAGGCCACTGCACCTGGAGTTTGACCTCTAGCCACTGTAGGCTAGCATGTAGCCCCTCGTCCAAGAAGTACATTCCACAATCTAGCATTTCTTTAGGAAGTCCTATACCCTTATACGACCAACACTTACTCAAGATACATCCATATATGTTTCCTTCTCTTTTGGATGCCTTTGTTGGAGTTGGCATGTCCACGCAGGGAGCGCCAACCCCTCACCCCAAAGGTACATTCTATGATCTAATATTTCTTAAAGTAATCCTATACCCTTATACGACACTTACTTAGTCAAGATACATCTGTACAGGTTTTCCTTCTCAGTCAGACCCCTTTGCTACAGTTGGCATGTCCACGCAGGGAGCAACAACCCCTCGTCCACATGCATAGCCGACCTTGAGCATTTGCCGTAGGTGGATTCCAAGAGGTCCATTAGGTTAGTGAAAGCACTGTTGAATTTTCTAAAGTACTTCAATTTTAATTTCTATGAATGTCATATTGTTTACTTGTTTTGCTTGTGTATAGGGACCTTGTCTAGGTGTTTACCATTAGCGCCATGTTCCCATAGTGGTCACAAGCCATCCCCACCTTAGGTTTAGCTTTCAAAACATCTTGTTCAATTTTTTACTTATGCAAGTACATGTTCACTCATGTGGTGTGTTGTTATTTGCCATAGGTTTTACTGTGGGATCTTTGGTGCCATTGGATCTTCTTTGCTGGGCTCACATGACGATACTTGGGTGAGCGATCATTTCCACACAAAGGACTTAGAGGAGCATCACACCCAGGAGGTGCTTGGGTCCTCACAGCTTGGAGGAGATCCACCACCATAGACCTAATAGCAGCCAACAACCATACCATCAAACTGGCTTACGTACCTTAGGATCACATGAGGGCCTAGGGTAGGAAGTAGAAGTCGAAGAGGGCTAGAGGTTTTGGCTAGGGCTAGTAGTGCTTTATTAGTAGTTCACTGTACAAATGGTAATATATTTTATTTTGTAGTATTTATTGTATCGACACTCTATGTTCATTTTATCTATGAACCTTATATTTCTCATTGGATTACTGTTGGTGCATCAATGTTGAGTAGAAATAAACGCAGTAAATCCAACAGCTTTTCACACATGCACATCAAGTTGTTTTTATTACATAGTCTACTGCATTTATCTTAGCATTACTAATACAAACAACAACAAACTTTTGACACGTGCACGTCGAGTTGCTTCCATCACACAGTGCAATTGTGAACGTTGAACTGCATAGCATGTTGCTTCAATCGTTGATGCTTTAAGTTCTCATGGCATATCACTTAACGCTATATATGGCACACAAGAGTAGAATACTCTTCAGAAACATATACTAGACACCCTCCCCCTTTCCCATCTCTCCTACAGCAACAAAGAAATAATGGTTGCTAAAACCCCTCTCATTGAGGATCAGAATGAAGAACGGATCCTTTCATTTGGCTACTTCCACCATGCTCTGATCATCCGATGTGAATATGTGGTGATCAATGCTAACTCATGACATCTCAGAAGCTAGACACTCATGGTAGGAGATTTTTCCAATAACAAAACAATCATTAGGTTAGGATTCTATGGCCTTCTCTAAATATTTTCTAGCAAGTCGTTTACTCAACATCATTCTACAACTACTACATTATTTGATATGAGCACGGATTGCTCTATAGCTACATTCTATGGGTTGATATAGAGAATCATCCTTTCAATGAGATACACTAGAATGCCCCTTCGAAAACATCTGCACAACAGATGAGGAGAAAAGAGGAAAACGATAAACATTTGGAAGCTAAATGGTTAGACTAGAGACATTATTCTTTGAGAGTACCTATATGGCCGTAGCGTCCTAAGTGCAGATATGGTGATTCTTGCTATATCGTGAGGTCCATACAATATGGTACTTTTGGTAAAAACTTCTTTGCTTGTACTAACATTCTTGATAATGATTTCGCTGTAAGTGTCTTTCACATCCCTCTCCACCGTCCTAACATTTTTAAATATTTTATCTACAATACCTATATGTATTATTTATTTTTTATAAAAAAAGCTAAGATGGTGTCAATTCCAACAATGGATAGGCATGGAGAGAACAACAACCAAGCGAGAGCGGATTAGATAGCCGAAAACAATTCCAGAATACATGCAAACGAAAGTGGAGTACGATCGAATATTAGACTCCGCTAGCAACAAGTGACTATAATTGGAGGAATAATAAAGAGTTATAAAAGCTCAAAAGTAGACATCAGTAGTAAATGTCCCAACATATTGTTTGTATTTTCGTTAAGTGTCTATCCTAATATGTCAACCTATAAATAATTGTGTAATATGTTCCTATTATTACATCAATTATATAGGTGGCTCAACCTATGTATAATCGTGTAATGTTTTCTTATTGTTAAATAAATTATATTATCTTCTACATTTACTTTAGTATTTCCCAATACAGTTTAAATATAATATTAGTTGTGAAATACTTTTTTGACATCAGTAATAAGTTTACACTTAAAAATAAACCCCCACTTGCAAAACACATATAACTATCTATCTTATTTTTAAAATTATCTATTGTAAAGTTTAATTTTGAATGATTTTTTTTAGATTTTTGATACATTTTGAAGATTTAATATAGGCTGGGTGAGGGTTTTATAACTGCCGGAGCAAAAACCACCCTCTAACGTGCCTCTAGCGGCCATTGAAATATAAAAATATTTTAATAAATATTTTATAAAAAATTATTTTTAAAACGCATATTTTATAAATATTTTAATACAAAAATATAAAATTCAGCATTCACATAGCATGCGTAAGACAGTGTTCGAGTGAGACAGAAGACCAAGAGATCTATTTTAATGAGGCGATGGTTTGAGAACTAACACAATGGCAAAGACAAATATATTAAATTAAGAAACTACAGCTATTTCTAAAATTACCGGTTTGCTCCAATTTAGGCTTCATTGGTGGGTAAGTTACGGCCATTGATATATGTTTAGTCCCACAACAGTATCCTAACAAAAGTTTAATTGGGTGCTGTAAAGCTTGGGATCCGGCTCTACACTTTGGAGTGGCTAGACAAACTCGACACTATGGATCTTTTAAACCAAATATTTTTTCTTTACGTGAAAAACATAATTTATAAACCACGAATACTTTAAAATGACACAAATAAACATGATAAACTAAGTATCCACTGCTCCTTAAAAGTTAACTTCTACTATAGTATTTAATTCTTAATAAATAATGTTGATAGTATAATAGAAAAACTAAAAGAATAGCAAAAACCAAGTAAATTAAACTAGCTTTGTTTGCCTGTAGATTAAACAAAGTAATTCATTTATTCTCTGAATTTTGGACTGCACTGCAAAGTAAGACCTTTCCATTTGCGTGCACTAAGTAAATTCAACACGAAGGAAAAAAAGGATCCTAACCTAATTCTGGCTGGAGCGGCGGGAGACTTTCTGGCTGCTGGATCAGGGGCTCCTTTAGCCTTCAGGGCAATAGGGCATCACTGCGTCAGACGATCAAGCCATCAAGGGGGCTGTGGCTACGGCGATCTGGCGGTGGCGGACTCACCGTGATGCATGAAGGCAGGGTAGAGGGGAGAAACACTGCTAGCCTGCTGCGACTGCGAATTGGAACGATCACACATCGCGCCTGTCTGGCTTCCTCTGTCTACACTGAATCGTTGGACCTTCAGTCCATGAGTACGGAGGTTGCGCAAAAGAGACGGTGGTAGTGATGGTAATGGTAATGGCCCCTATCCGGCTAGGCCCTAAGCGGTCGTACGACCCGTCTAGACCTAGAGTCGGCCCTAATAACACTAAAAGATTGCTCTTATTGGACTGACCTTCAAAGTGTTCATGCTCGGAAAAATAGGTTTGGTGCGGAACATTTTTGCCTGTTTATTAAGAAGGCGTTCTCACATCACGTCACTAACCGAACAACCATATGACGTGCCCATGTATCCGTTGCAGATTGGATTATGCTCCTCCCGTCTGCTACCCACCCACCGAGAATCACCCCAAAAAGGCACGCCGCTTTCGCGCGGCTTAAAGCTATTCTATCTCCAACCGCCCTCGCGTTCCTCCTCCCCTCTCTTCGCCTCCTTGCCGCGCCTGCCTTCCTAGACCCTCCAACAAACCAAATCCCCGAGAAATCAACACATCGTACGAATCAGTCCAGGCACAAGCACCATGCCCATGACCGCGCCCACCTCAGTGGCGCAGCTCCGGTTGATCCGGATGGTTTGAGTAGAGTGAGTGACAGCTGCAAGAACGAGCGGGAGGAAGAGGTTAGGAGAGTATGGCGCTGTGGCTGAAGATGTTCTTGTCCGTGTTCCTGCCGGTCGCGGCGCTGGTCGCGGTAGCCGTTTTTGTTTACCAGCGGCGGAACTCGTCTCGTAACGCGCCGCCGGAGCTGCCGGAGAGTGTGGCTGCTGGTGGTGGAGTGGTAGTGGGTGGAGGAGGAGGGGATGCGGCGGCGAGCCCCGGGTTTGGGTAGTTCAATATCAGGTACAACGCCACCAGCGGCCGCGCTGGGCTCCGGTTTCAGCAGTTGCACCACCATTACCAAGGGCATGTCGATGTGAGGCATCACCGGGGCGGCGGCGCGCAGCAGGGGCCGTTCCAGTGGGCGGACCACCCGAGGCTGGTGACGGAGGCGACGGAGAACGGGTGGGCGCAGTTCGTGTTCGCCGTGGCGCCGCCACGGACGAGGTCGGCGTCGTCGTCGCCGCTGTGGGGGCTCTGCCCTGCCTGCGACTCCGGGACCAGCCGCGACATGGCGGACGCCGCGTGGGAGGTGCCCGCCGGCTCGTCGGAGAGGATGCAGGCTGTGCGGCTTAACCCGATCACCGCGGCGGCCGCCACGGCGGTGTCCACCAAGAAGTGGCTCCCCGGGAGCATCCCGAGCCCCCTCCGCGGTGGCTGCGACCAGGACTCCGGGAACAGCAACGCCCTGTGCCTCGCCAGGATGAGCCTACCGTTGCCCGGCCCGCCGCTCGCTGGAGCGCCGTTCCCGCAGGACGCCTACTTCGAGATCACCATCATCTACCTCAACACGCGGCGGCCGGAGTGGTCGGCGTCGAGGGCGAGCAGGCGCGGCAGGGACGGCTCCAGCGAGAGCGACCGCGTCAAGCTCATCAGCTTTGCACCGGACGCCAAGAACGCGATCCAAGAAACCAGAGACGCCACGAAAATCGACGATCACCAAGACAAGCAGAGGTACACGGTCATGTCGATGGGCCTTGCCGCAGCGTCCGCCTCCCTGTCACGGCCGTCGCTGGCCGGAACGTACGCGTCGTCCATCGGCTTCCACTCCAACGGTGCGGTCTACCTTGACGGTGAGACCCACCCCCTTTTCCAAGAATTCTCGCGTTGCTACAGTCCAAATCATGAACTGAAAAGTCCATGGTTTGATGCAGGGATGAAGCTGGTGTACGAGTCAGAGAAGTCATCTTGGGCGGGCGTCGACAAGGTGGTGGGCTGCGGCTTCGAGCCGGCGAAGCGGAAGGTGTTCTTCACGGTGGACGGGCAGCTCGTCCACGCCGTGAGCTGCAACGCCGAGGCGTTCTCGAGCCCGATGTACCCTGTCCTCGCCTCCAGCTTCGACGTGATGGCGCTGGTCAACCTCGGGCAGGGCAAGTTCCGGTACGCGCCGGCTAACGCGCGGCGCACGGCGAACCCGTGCTTCCTGCGCGCTGCGTCGGCCGGGGACGACGGCCGGAGCGGCGGCTCGCTGGGCCTCGACTTCGACGACAGCGGCGACCTCTTCTCCATGGGCCGCGTCGACTCCGGCTGGCTGGAGACGGCCTCGCGGATGAGCAATAGCAGGAAGGACAACGTCGGCGGCGCGTCTGCCGGCGACCCGGACGCCGACCCCGACCTGTTCGAGATCTCATTACGAGACTGACGCACGCACTGATGAGAGGGACAGGTGGCTCACTTGTCAAACAGGAATTAGCAGCAGTAATGGCGATTCTAACAACATGCTTAGGAGTGAGGACATCGCGGCTGCAGGTTTTCCCATGGATGTTTCATGTTTGTATCTTCTAGATGTTGTATCCTAGATGTAAAGATGTAAAAAGGTCAAAGATTAAAAGGATGGAAAAGCTTGTCTTATGTAATGAGCTTCTGATGATTCGTTTTCTTTTTTGCTTTTCCTTTCGGATGTAAAGATGTAGGGCTGGAGGTAGATTCTGTAATTATAATCTGGAATAAAGATGAGAAAAGGATCGGAGAAAAGCTTCAATTTAAAAAAAAATAAGACTCGTTTGTGGAAGTACACAATTGCATGGCTGATAGCCTGATAATGGCATATCCTTCTGCCCTTGATCATTTGTACTATCACCTCTCATAATGAAGCTCCTTTGGTTGCAAAACTGCAAAAAGCAAAACTTTGACAAATTAGCGAAACAAGATTGTGATGAAATTTAAGGTGCAATACATGAACACGTTACACGCAATTAACGTTCAACGCAGGCACAGAAACAGTTTACAGTTTAGTGTCACAAAGGACCATGGCAAGAAAAGTACATGGAATTTTGATAAGCTGCAGATCAAGAAACACAGCACTGCAGCAGCCTGAATTGGACCAAGACCATAAGCAAACTGTAAACTTGTGGTGATAATGAATTAATGAGAACCAAATGGGAGGAGCCAAAATCTCAGTCCGCTTCAAAAACCAAACGCAGCTTGAAGGATCTGAAACCATCCTACAAGTTGCCATTTGGCCTGCATTACAACTCAAAGAAAGCCTACAAGATAAGACATGATAACATGGCTATGCTGCCGGATAACGCTCTCGAGAAAAAAAATACTGTTTGCTTTGATTTTTTTAAATTAAATTTTTTAAATTTTGACTAAAAATATAACAATATTTATAAAACAAATTAATTTTATTAAATCTAATGTTGAATGTATTTTGATAGTATGTTTGTTTTGTGTTAAAAATATTGCTATATTTTTTTTATAAATTTTGTGAAATCAAAATAAAGACGGAGCAGGACAGACAAGTAACAAACAATTGCCATCATCAGTCTATCAGCAGCAGAAGATAAACAAAAATGGAAGAAAAAGACAAGCTTTTGCCGTCCCAGGCGTCACCGGGGCCTGGATGAGTTCCTGTCTGCAGCCCGAATGATAATCTAATTATTGGAGCAGAACAGAACTGCATCCAGGTGTCTGCAACTGCAACACAAAGGCTCGAGGAATATAAAGCCTTGAAAAAAAGTGTCAATTGCATGCAGACGCAGTGATGCCGTTTTTGTATTTGACGGCATCCAGTAGTGCTTCGGACTTTTGATGTTTGTTTTTGCGATCGGTCAGCGCCTGGAAACCCAGTGGCTTGATGGTGTTGCCTTCCATCCTGTCACGGCTGCCATTAAAAAATCTGAATATGGCCGCTCCTTTGTGCTGACTCGGGATTAGTTTTTGACGATATTGCTTCTAGATGGTGAGGAGAAAGTGTTATCATATATCTACTTATTTCTTATATGTCGAGAATGAAAATCCATCTCCGATGGTGAGGCCCAGGCCAATTGTGCTTCTTTCTGTTGAGATCAGCTGGGCCAGTTGTTCTGTACTGTTTTTTTAAGGGATTATGACAATCACCAGCATGGTTACTTTTTTTAAAGGAAAGAGTGATTGGTATTTTTCAGCTGTTTATAAAGCAAATATAATATGCAAAGTCAGAAGGTAACATCCCTGTGAGAGGATCCTTCTTGGGATGAGCACTGGTGGCGACCTCACCCTACCTTAAGAATCTTGAAGTGCTTTTGCATTCAAATGGCTACAGGGCAACTAACGGTAGATCTCTATTGTGGTTTCAAAAGGCACAATGGATATCTGCCGTCTCAGAATTCAGAAGCAATCCAACTCCAATGTTTTCCTATTGTGATCTTTTCCAAGAGCTCTACTTTTGTACCTGTAATCTCAAGTCAGTGTATGGATTTTTCCAAACAGTATGAGAGGTCTTGAAACTTGGAGCCGCTCAGACATAAAAAAGTATATTGCAATTACATATTCCAGTGAACAAGAACGATTTTTTAATTTATTAAATTAACATTTACACAACCATGGAGCCCATAAATACAAAAAGGAAATTTGTCCATGTCAAAGAAAACCGATACAGATAATGTGCCAGAGTCTCTCTTACCACAGGTCATCAGACTCTGTAAGAGAATGCGTGGCCAAAAAGGTCGCACCCTAGGAACAGAAATGCAAGGATTGAACAAACAGAACGACCTCCAAAGTCCAAATCTCCAGTAACAGCATAGTAGTGGAGTGCTACTTTTACCAGCGCAGTGCATCCACCAGCTCAACGTGATCTATCTGCCTTCCACTTTCTTTCTGAAGATTATCCTACCCAGCAAGCTGGGGCTCCGTTTTTTCTTCTTAAGATCAGCAGAAATGATCTCTTGGGATGACTCCGGGAGCATCGGAAGAAGAACGGTTTGTGCTGATTCCTCTTCGACAGCACTACCCTCTTGTGCTACGTTTTTCCGTGATGCAGCATCAGGCTCTTTCTTGGAGTGCACTTCTTTGGTTGAAGGAGAATTGGAACTCTCAGTGCTGGAGTCTTCCCCTTCAGCAAGAACGCTTGCAAGTGACTGGGGCTTGTAGTCAGACTTGTCTGAGTTCAGTCTGGAGTTGGATATTAAGCTATCAAGATTGCCTGAAACTGCCGGACTCTTCAGAGCTTGCAACTGCCTGCTTAGATTTGTGATGATCTCCTGGCACTCTGCAAGCTTCTCAGCTGTTTCTGATATCTCTGAACTCTGCATAAGCTCAAACTTCGTGATTAAGTCCTGACGAACGTATTACATCTAGGTGAGAATGGTGAAAAAGGCATACCAGAGACCTGTATGATTGATATGCCTATGATTACTGAAAATTATAGAAGCAACAGAGGAACTTACTGATGCTAAATGTTTTTCCTCTTGCTCTGCCAGGTAATCAGCACTTGGATGGGCAGGGGGGCTGCATTCAAAAAATGGGCATGATGGTACACAATTTCTCAATAGCAGTAAAAAAGGTTACTTTATTGATGATAGATGATTGAATGTGTTCAATCTTAGTTACCTTTCTATCTCACAGGATGTTGAGTTTTCCTGATTGATTTTCTCGTCCTGATCTAGTATAACTCTTGTGAGTTCTTCATCAAGTTGACCCTCTTCTTGGTTATCCAAAATATAATCTGGTTTCTGGCCTTCTCCTGACACTGACTGTTTCTGTGCTTCAGTTTGTATATCTGGACCAGCTTCTGATTTTGGACTTCCTATGTCACAGCCACCATTCATGTTACTTAATGGCCCATCTCCATCAAAATTCTCTGTATTCCTATCCACACTGTCTGATTGTTCTTGGAGTGATATACTCTTGTATTGGTTGACTATATACTCTAGAACCAAACAAACTTCATGCACAATATTTTCAAGGTTAGCTTTTCCATGCAGTAGATCATGACAGACATGGACCAGATGCTCAAGGAGAGCGGAAAATTCAGACTTGTCAAGCAGCAATTGTTCTGAACTTGCAACGTTGCTTTCTGCATATATGCCAATGAAGAAGGTGATCTTTTCAGTCAGGTTGGACACCATTTCCTTTACTCTGCACCAGTCATATGATCCATTCAAAGCATCTCCTTTCTGATGATTAGAAGTCTGATCCAATGCACGAATTATTTCCTCAAGAATTGTGTCAATGTTTTCCCCACTGGTTTCATGCTTCTGCATCACAAGTTTGCACATATCCTGAACCCATTGAGGCTGACCATTGAAGACGGCATTTTCTAGGACAGTATCTTTGCCATTCTTCTCTGAAGAAATCGCTTCCGAATGCGCCTTCTTCGGAGACGGGTGTGTTGCGCCCGAAGGCTTCAATCCTTGGCCACCTGAAGGCATCTGCAACCTCTCGATCTCGGCAAAATCGTCGAGCAAGCTCATCTCAGATGCTACTGCTCCCAGCTTCGCTGCCCTGAACTGCTCCAGCTCAGAGATCAGCGCGGAAGCCCATGCCTCTGTCTGGCCATGGGCGTCGCTCAGCTGCTTGTTCTCCTCATCCAGCTCGCTGAGCTGCCTCTGCAGCACGGATAGCTTGCATGCCTCGTCCGCGTACTTCATCTGCACGAACTGCAGATCGGCGTCCCTCTTGGCCAGCGTCTGCTTCAGCGCCTTGTTCTCGTCCTCGACCGCGCGGAGCTTGGCCGCGTGCGTCTCGGGCTCCGGGGCACGCCGCGGCGTCATTGGCCGCGCCGACATGGGCGTCATTGGCCGGGGTGTCATCGGCGCCGCCACGGACCGCGGCGACATCGGCGCCACGGAGCGTGACCTTCTCGGGGTGACTCCCGCCGCCGGCTGGGGCTGGTCGATCTCGTCCCTCATCTTAGCTATGGCCGCCGGCCCAGGGAGACGCTTCCGGACCATGGCGCGCAGCCGCTGGCACTCGCCCTCCAGCTGCGCGATCTTCTTCTGGCTCTCCGCCTGCTGCCGGCGCGAGGCGTCGACGGACTGTAGGTCGTACTCCCTCTCCTGGCTCCTGATCTCCAGCTCCTTCTGGAGCATGCGCACCTCGTACTGGAGCGACGCGCTCTGCTTCTGCGCCGCGCCCAGCTCCGCCCTCGCGCCGGCGAGCTCGCCGTCGGAGGCCGACTTGGATTCCTTCAGCTTGCTGATCAGCGCGTCCTTGGCGTCGATGGCCTTGGCGAGGCTGCTGTTCTCGGCGGCGAGCTTCGTGGCCTTCTTGCTCGCGGCTTCGAGCTTGCGCTGGAGCTCTCGCGCTTTCTTCTTCTCCGAGGAGATCTCGCTGGCTGCTTCCACGATGATCTGCTCCCGCTCTTCCCTGGCGATGAGCAGCTGCTCCATGCAGGATCTCAAAGCTCCTTCCATTTCGGACATTGCTCCCTTTATGATTCTTCAGTTCTTCACTTGAAAAGTACCACCAACTCAACGTGTACTTCTCCTGAAGAGAAATCAAGTTTTTAAAGTAGAATGAAAAGTAAATTTCACTCCCAAAACTACACATACTAATACATATTTATATTTATGACATTATATTACAAACTAAAAATTTAATATGAAATTTATAAGAAAAATATATATGCAACACACGATATCATAAAACCATAAATTTAATGTCAATTCAATGATATTATTCTAGTAGGGATTTTAACTATAAAATTTATATTTATAATAAGTTCTATCATTGAATCTTATATTTAAAATTTATAGTTTTATGATACGCTATCTTAAATATTTTACAAAAACATACATAGTCTTGTGAAATTTACTCTGGGAAAAAATATATGTCAACCTCTGTATCATATAATGTACACTGCCGTTTCTTAGGACAAAGTTGTAACTAAAAGTGAACTTCAGTGTATTTGGTTTCACTAGCTTATTAATTGTGAACAGTTTAGAGGAGAGAGTGTGGCGACAATATCCATATACAGTTACAGAACATACAAATATACACTATCACTTTATACCAATATGACACTAATCCCAGAAAGCTGACATGTCTCATTCTAAGTGGGTGTATATGCTTTTCTAAAGGAGATATCTGTGGTTGTTAGATGCAACTAAACAGCTCAATTAGTGGTTGTTAGATGCAACTAAACAGCTCAATTGCTTATCGGTTCATATATTTAACCTGAGACATTTGAGCTTTGGATATAATTATATCAGTTTGCGTTATGAGAACAAAACACAAATATGTACATTACATTTTTTTTCTTTGCCTCCAAATATTAAGGATTAGAGTGATTTTACAGCCTTTATTTTAAGAAATTACTGCCAGGTTATGGATTTTATGGTCTTTGACAAATACTAGGAGGTCAAATACTAAGAGGAAGGGAAAATTTTGGTACCTTCTAGTATCTTCCTAGCTAGTCTGTAAATCTAAGGATTAAGTATACAACTCATTGTATTGCAGGATTAATATCATTATATCGAAATTGAGTTCAAGTGAAAGTTTATTGTGCCAAGCCCGTTATACTAAATGATTTCCAAATATTAAGATATTAGGCCCGGCGAAAAACCTTGCCTATTATACTGCACATGTTTAGTAAATGCAGGATACACATGACTAAAAGATGTGAATCCCAAAAAACATGACTAACCGGGCAAATTACATCAATAAAAGAAGCTAATGAACACATTCATTCCAAAACTGAAACATGGTGCCATACCGTACAAGAGCTCCAGAATAGAAAGGCAGCATGAAGCTGCTGCGAGGCTACTCATTAGCCTGAACAAAGCTTAAATCCGCCACGCACCACTGCCGTCCATGGCTCCTCACGAAGACGAGCAAGCGAGAGACACAACCTGCACTCCTCCAGCCTAGCCACACTGTTGCTAAGGTTCAGGCAGTTTGGTCGGTGGCTTTAAAAAGGGCGAGGGTTGGAGCTTTCGGAGGAGGAAATGAGGAAAGCGTCAAGAATGCAGCGGGAGTGGCCCTTTCGCGGGAAGGGGAGAGAGGAAGAAGGAGGAGGCAACCAACGAAAGTTTGGTGGTTCCAGCATTGTGTCAAATTCAACTGGAGCGGTTGGGCTGTTGAGTTTTGTGTCCGAACACAGAGCCCCACCGGAAGTGTGGCTTCTTCCAGCTCTGGAATGTCTCCCTCTTGACAGCCTACTGCGGCTCAGTATTGCATGAGTTTGCAGCTTAGTTACAAATCTTATATTGGTCGTAAACTTATATGTGTGGTCTGAATTCGTTTCATCTGCAAAGACAGTTCATTGGCCTGTTTTGTATATATATAGATCCGATCCTTTTTATATACGTTTTAGGGTCTTAAGTTACTGTACATATTCTACATGGTATCAGAACAAGTCTAGATATTTTCGGTGCGCTAACTTCTCCCTTCGACAAGCCGACTCTTTCCTCCTCCTCGTTGACGTCTTCTTCCCGTCGCCAACCCTCTTCCTGTTACTCTCCTCGCTCTCTCGCCCCTGTTTTTCTCTTCCGCAGTTACCTTCTCTTCTCTGTTCCACACCCGCGCAGACCAGCCTCTTGTCAACCCAGGCCAGTGGTCTTCGACATCTCTTCTCGATCAGATCATGGCTCGACTCTACTCTGAATTCATCATGATCAATCTTGATCCTCTCCACCATTTTCTTGGCATCTCTGTAACCTGCTCCACCTACGAGCTCTTTCTTTCCCAATGCCAGTACGCCATCGACCTCCTCCAGCATGCGAGCATGGCTGATTGTCACCCCACGGGCACCCTGGTCGACACTCGAACCAAACTCTCCGCTGCCGATGGTGCCCTTGTTGCCGATCCCTCTCACTATTGGAGTCTTGTCGGGGCTCTCTAATACCTCACACTCACCCGACCCGACCTTACGTCCGCTGTCCAGCAAGTGTGCCTCTTCATGCACGCTCCGCGCGAACCTCACCTCACGTTGCTCAAGCGTATCCTACGCTACGTGAAGGACACTCTCTCCAGTGGCTGCATCTCAGCTCCAGCTCTATCGACTCCCTCACCACGTACTCCGACGTGGACTGGGCAGACTGCCCCGACTCTCATCGCTCTACGTCCGGCTACTGCGTTTATCTCGGTGACACTCTCGTATCCTGGTTCTCAAAACGCCAGACTACAGTGTCCCGGTCCAGCGCCGAAGCCGAGTACCACGCCGTCGCCCACGCCGTCGCCGAGTGCTGCTGGCTTCGCCAGCTTCTCCAGGAGCTCCGTGCACCCCTCTCCACCGCGACCGTCGTCTATTGCGACAATGTCAGTGCCGTCTACATGACCGTCAACCCAGTCCATCACTGACGCACCAAACACATCGAGATCGATATCCATTTTGTCCGTGACAAGATCGCATTAGGATAGGTTCGGGTGCTCCATGTACCATCGGCACATCAGTTTATCGATATAATGACCAAATGCCTGTCCACGCCTTTGTTCACCTCTGCGTCCGTTCTTCTCCCGCTGCGACTGTGGGAGGTGTTAGACAGACCACTAGCCTGGGTTGTATATATATAGACCCAACCTTTTTTATATACGCTTTGAGTTCTTAGTCACAGTACACATTTTACAAATACATTTGTTCATGACAGAAACTGTTTCAGCCAAAATGACTGACTGGTGCATGGGTTTGTAAAATGTACATGATGCGTGTGGTTTTTCTTTCAGAAAATCTTGTGCAGTAATCTTAGGCCTGGGAAGAGCAATCTGAACCACCTATCCATATAGCATACTAGCAACTTTTATATAGGGGATTGATGTACCATCTTATTGCGGTGTTAAGCTAATGAATACGGTTTGGTAAAAAGGTTCTGTCAACTTCTGAGGTTTTAGACCAAATCGCTGCACCATACATGACATGACGTCAGTTTTCATTTATCACGTTGCCAATGAAGTGAGAAAACTCATAAACTACGACGTCCTAGCATGACAGAAATGTGCAGCACAATACATTCTTACCATGTTTCCACGGATTAGGTGTGCACATATAAATACGGCTTCAATGAAAAAGGTCATCACTTTAGTTCAGAGACCATAAAATACAGTTTTTTTAGATAATGATAAATACAGTTTGAGCACCGGATGAGCTCGTTAGATACATGTAATTGGACAGTAACGTAGTATGCACAATGTGCTGAAAAAGGGCAAAGGTATCCTGCATTTATCATCAATTGGAAGATTGCTCGGTGGGAAGCTAAGACGTAACATCTGGGATGGAACGAAAGCACAATATGCAGTAGTGCAGACATACCTCACCCAGTGGTGGGTCATGTGAAGTAAGCTCAGTACCAAACCCATCTTGAGCCTTGTAGTAGTAGACTGGGAGCCATGTAGGATGTAGAGGCCGGATATGATATCTATTATCTAGAAAAGGTGGTAGAGTGGGAGCAAATAAGCAATTAGTATTTCTCACACACAGGACATCGGCTGATGAGCGATCAAATCGATACCGCAGAACTCTACTACGATAAGATTTGGTGGTGATTTGCGAGTGAAAGGAAGTGGGAAGAATTAGACTAACGCATGTTCTGTTCTATTCTTACATTACATCCGAAATAAATGTCCTGTTCCATACTTAGATCTGAAATAAAGTAGCAATCACTGGTTATTAATCCGTAATCACAATCGTTCAGTAACACCAAATGTGTAGCTTTTGTCCACTAGAAAAAAGATTGATCATGGTCAGAGGACTCAAAACTTCAGATTCATCAATCTTGCTGGCGTTTTCTTTTCTTTTTTGGAAATGGCGATAATTTGCAGAGGTGGTTTCAGAATTCAGATGGTGTCTTGTGTGGCACAGTCATCCTAGAGCAATTTTCTCTCAGCGTGGTTGTGTGGTCTTTGCAATGTCAAGAAGGTGGGGGTAGGCTGTTTGTCATGGATCAATCACCATCAAATTTTGCACCCTAATTGAGCTTTTGCCTAATTAATATCGTCCACTAAATACAGTGTTTATCATCAAACTGTTGTCCGGTAGATGGAACAGTCGCCATAAGTTAGAGAGAATTTACTAATCTATTAAGTGGATGAAACAAAGCCACTTCGTTCAAAAAAAAAGCTATCTAGACTCTACAGAAGTAAATTCAGAGTAGACAGCAAGAACGCAGCAACATGATGCGGCGATTTACACGGCGTCCCCGTGATTTCTCTGACAGAACTACCCAAGCAAGCAGAAGTGGCTCAGTTTTTTACCTGAAGACGAAGTTCCTGAACCGCCAACATGTCGATCCTTCTGTAACGTTGTAATGTCGTGGCGGCGCTGCCGCCGCGGGTGCCGTCCGTGCACATGCCCGCGCCGTCCCCGGGGAAGGCCACGTCCTGACGCCTGGTCGGGCGCCGCGGAAGCGAGCCGGCAAACCACTCGGCGGCGGCTGCAGCATATGCCAGCATAGTAGATGGAGTGGAATAAAGACGAGTTGTTTTGTTTGTTGAGCTAACATAAAACAAAAGTTATTAAAGTACGGTTAATTATATATTTTAAAAAATTATAGAAAACGTATATTAAGAAATCAAATAAACTTATTTTTAAATTTAAAATAATTAATATATGATTAATTATATATTAATAACTTATCTCGTTTTAAATAAGCACCTATATTCTATTCAGCCAAAACTGCTATAAAGAAATCGCCGTGGGCCGAAGTCGGATAGAGTCCAACGCAAAGCCCAAATCGAGTCGAGCCGGGCCGCATGGGTGCAGGGCTCTCGGTGCCCACCCACTTGCGCCCACCGCCCACGCGCGATGCGACGCGACCCGACTCCTCCTCCGTGTCGCTTTGCCACTAGTGGGCGACTGCGCGTACGCGTGAGTCGTGACCGCGTGAGGAAGGAGAAGAGTCGAAGAGAGATGGAGGGGGGAGGAGGAGGAGGAGGGGCCCGTCCATTCCATCGCCCATCGCGGTCCGCTCCGGAGCAGAGGTATCGGAATCATCCTCCTCTCCCCTCCTCCCTTTCTCTCTCTCCCTCCTCCGCCGATGGGGATTCCTTCCATTTCATCCACGCATCCTTCGTCTCCGGGGAGTAATCATCCCCACGCATCCGGATTCCGCGTACTGTCCTGGTCTCCGGCATCGACTTTAGGGGGGTGGGGGGGGGGGGTGTTCTCCGCTTGGGCTGTTCCACCAGTTCTGAACTGGGAGTGGAGTGTGCAGGAGAAAAGGGCAAGTTTGTTGGGATATCACGTCGACACTAGACTACTGCTACCTTGTGTTTTTGTACGAAACGGTAGATCTGGTGAAAGTGCATGAAGTATTGCATGAATTGTCGATGCTGATTTGCTCCGGTGCGATGTACCCATGTGTTCCACTTGCGTACATGTTTTCTCATGCTATTGTTTTTTTTTTTTGTTTGGAAGTCCTCACTTATTTACTATCTACACCAACTTAAGTGTCTTTGTGTCATTAGGATTACCTTTCGTACCAAAACATATTTGGAGCTTTGATTTATTTTTGCTAGTGACTTGCTGTCTTGTATTGATGCACCCCTTATTTGTTTATGTACCTTTATGTCTAAACTAATTTCATGACTGCAATTTGTATTGAAATAGTTAATTTCTGATACTTCAGATCGGGTTTGACTTTACATGACAAGAAAGTATGGCACCAGCAAGCAAAGCAGAGAGAAAAGCAGCACTAGATGCTGGAGCATGGATGTTCAATGTTGTAACATCTGTTGGTATCATCATGGTCAACAAGGCCTTAATGGCTACACATGGTTTTAGTTTTGGTAAGACATGCTTTAAATCCTCACTCGTGATTGAATTGTCAAAAATGCCTTATCTGCATGTCTTATGGATACTGGGCACTCTAAACCAATCTATTGCTGTGCAACAAACTAATCAGATTTTTTTGTACTAATGATGTGTTCTGTTGTGTGTTTGTACAGCTACGACATTGACCGGACTGCATTTTGCAATGACAACATTGATGACATTAATAATGAAATGGTTGGGGCATATTCAGCCATCCAATTTACCGTTGCCAGAACTCATAAAATTCGTTTTTTTTGCAAACTTATCAATTGTTGGGATGAATGTTAGTTTGATGTGGAACTCTGTTGGATTCTATCAGGTGAGGAGAGTAATGTAAATCCTTCTATATTCAATGTTAGAATGGAATGCATATATTAATTTTCATCTTGTGCCTTTTCAGATTGCCAAGTTGTGCATTATTCCAGTCTTGTGCCTTCTGGAAATCCTGTTTGACAAAGTCCGTTACTCAAGGAATACAAAACTCAGTATAGTGCTTGTTTTAGTAGGAGTTGCTGTATGTACTGTAACTGATGTTAGTGTTAATTCAAAAGGGCTATTAGCTGCTGCAGTTGCAGTTTGGAGCACAGCACTACAACAGCATGTGAGTATTGTCTGTAATAGAAATTGTCCCTTCGTTGTGCACATTTCAACATAGTGCATGCCCTAACGATAACTGCTCTGTATTGACTCCTCTTTAAATGCCTTGACTTCTAAATAAGCAATATTCAATTCAAACTATGTTGTATATGGTACTTTTACATTTACATATTTTCCAAACTGTTCGTGTGAATTCGATCTCTGATTATTCTCATTCTGTAATCTGGGCTTTTGTCTATTTTTGTTGAAGGTTTGGTTAATAATAAATTTATTTGTTTGCTTCTTACTGCTGTGCTGATTACTCATGCTGAAAGGAAATGTTGGATAATAATTTGCTTCTAAAAGAGTTTCAAATGTTTAGTCTTTCATTTATCTGCTAACAGAAATTTTGTCCCTTTGCTTCTGTTTTCACTTTTAATGATGATGTTTTGGATAATTAGCACTTGTTTTATTCCTTTTTTTTTCATTCTGCAGTATGTTCATCACCTTCAAAAGAAGTACTCGCTTGGCTCATTCAACCTCTTGGGTCATACTGCTCCAGCTCAGGCAGCATCCCTGTTAATATTGGGGCCTTTTGTGGACTTCTGGCTGACCAATTTAAGAGTTGATACTTTCAATTACACAAGAATAATTATGGTATGTGATGCTTGTTTTGAATCAGTTCTCTGCTTATTCTCTTATGAACTTGTTGCATTACAGTCCCTCTTGGCCCTATCCAGTTATTTCGGCATATGAACTGTACATAGCTGTAGATGAATCTGTTAGATACTGACAATAATTAAAAGATTAGTATATCCTGTAACCACCAGATTTATCTCCTGGGTTTGGTCCTTGAATTGCAAATTAGGCTGGAAAGGAATATATTTTAAGCATTGTTTTGATACAAGGTTACAGCAGTTTTAAAAATATTTTTTGAACCCTGTATTATCCAAACATTATTAGTTACTACCTTCATTTTTTAATAGATAACGTCATTGATTTTTTGACATATTTGACCGTTTATCTTATTTAAAAGTTTTGTATAAGTATGCAAAATATAAATCATGTTTAAAATATTTTTAATAATAAAACGAGTCATAAAAAATAAATAATAATTATGTAAAATTTCTGAATAAGACAAATGGTTAAACATGTATCTTATAGTCAACGGCATCATCTATTAAAAACGAAGAGAGTATTAGAGTACCGGCAATTATTCTTTTCAATCCCCTTTGTGCATGATCATTTCCTCTTAATAACATGGATCAACCACCTAACTAGTTAGTACGCTACCTTGCACAATCCTGTTGAAACTTAGAATGTGTTTTTACAGTATGGACCCTCCTTCAAATAGTATGTATGAATAGTTCCGTGTTGCACAAATAGCAATTTTGCTTCTTATATATATGCTTCATGGAGATTAAACAGATGTCTAGTTGGCTACACTATTTCTTCTATCTATGAATAAAATTTAATGAAATGAGCATGGCATGTATGGTATTTTTATCATACCAGTTCCTTTACCTGATGTTGCTTTGACCAACAATATATTCCTTGCATGAGCAAAGTGGGACTAATGCTTTCTTCACCCACTTAATTTTCAGTTACTCATTGTATTGTCGTGCACAATTGCTGTTGGGACCAATCTAAGCCAGTTCATATGCATTGGAAGATTCACAGCTGTCTCATTTCAAGTTCTAGGCCACATGAAGACGATTCTTGTGTTGACTTTGGGTTTTCTTTTCTTTGGAAAAGAGGGTCTTAATTTTCACGTAGTCCTTGGGATGATCCTAGCTGTGATTGGCATGATTTGGTACGGGAATGCTTCGTCAAAACCGGGAGGCAAAGAGCGGCAGGTTTATTCGGTGCCCAGCGATAAAACTCAAAAACACGGTATATTGTCATCACAATCAGAGCTTGATCAGAAGGTCTGAATGAGAACCACAAAGTTGTTCGACATTTCTTACGACTCCATTGCTTATCGAGCATTGAGAGGACCACGATCTGACTTATTCTTTTTTGGGGGGCAAGTTTTAAGATGTTTCTGTACAACTGAAGTTCATAGCAGACAACAGAATATGGCAGGAACTAAGTGCGAAGATAATCTAAGTTGTAATATTCCACTTGGTAACTGCCAATATGATGGGAAGAATTTCAGTTGTATTGTTCCATTGAATAGGTGCGTATATCACTCTGCTATCCAGCTTAGCCTGGCAGTACCATGTTAAGCCACCTTCAATGCTAAGTTTTTAGGTAGGTGCTTAAAAAGTTGATCACGCTAAGCACCATACTTAAGAATATGATGGTCCAATGCAACGAATTAAAACAGGCACTTTAAATGTTAAAGCCCATTTGTAGCGCCCGTGTGAGCACCAGAAAGAGCCTACTCGACTGGTTTGCTGCGGCAACGTAGACGTTCGATGCCAGTGCTCGTTTGAAATTTTGTTGGCTACAGTGCCTCGTCAGGAGTCGATGCCGCAGCGACTCTCTGCGGCAAACGCCTTGCCCATCCTACGTGGCGAAGAAAAACCGGTTTTTTTTCTGGTTGTCTCACTAAGTACCTGCGTTGGAGGTGGCACATGGAGTCGGTGCAGAAGTGGCTGTGCTAGTGCAACCTAAGCACCTTCCGCCTCATAGCCTTATGGTGTTTGGGCCATGGACTGTATCTAAGTAATTGCAGGCATCAAAGCTCATACCACGTTGTTGGCAAGTCACTATGTCAACAACTCAAACACAGCATTATTGAAGAGATTGAAAGAGAATTTCAGGGCCGCCTCCAAGGAGAAAAGGAGAAAAGGAGAAAGGAAAAATTCAAGGGCTCTGAAACTGAACTCATAGAAGCTTCAAAATGGTCATCCTATTCAAAGCCAAACCACCACTAATCCTGCAAACAGCATGTTGCTTGAAAACATAACCAAAACAATATGTCAAGTAACTCTCAGCCTACGAATATTAGAAAGAATGCAGTTACTCGAGCTGCCAACTGCCACCAACACTGCGGAGAAGTATTGCCTCTGATTTCATCCCCACCTCTTGTATCCCATAATTCCCAACATTTTACTGTCTCGGCCGTTTTCAAATCTCTCGTACAAAAATACCTTAATGCTTCTTATATTCAAAAGATGCAATTGCACTAAACAACTACCTGAACATATTCATATCAGAATGGATGAATGCCGTGTGAGATACAAATGGAACGTTGGGATACATGCCTGCCAGAGCACACCTCATGCACTCCAGAACTGTGGATATCTGCATGAAGGCAATTGTCATCCAGAAAAACACCATTGGTTTACCCTGAAAAACAATGCTTGGATTCCAGTTGCACATGGTCGCCAAAGCTTGAGAACCAGTATCAAGGAGAATAGCCATTATGACGTGATACCACAAGAAGTGTGGTAACCACTTCCGTCTCACCACAAAGAAGTAGACAGTCATGAAGATCATCAGAAAGAGCCATCCTGGGACTAATGCCATTGTGTCAATGAATGCATAGAACAACCCAAACTGCTGCAAGTATGGATGAAGCTGGTACACAGCATCAGCAAAGGACCACATGTTGTGCAATGGCAGAAGATAGGGGACACACGCTAGGGTCCTCCACCACCAGCTAGGTTTGGACTCCAACTCAGGGTAGGTGAATGATGATAAAGATGCTCGACAGCCAACTTGACTTCTAGGACGTAACTTGTGGACTGAAAGCATTGGTTTGAAGCCTTTGATAGGATCATACTTTGTTAAAGATGGAGGCAACAGGGCAGCACCAACTGAAACTAGGGAATAACATGTTAGAAATCTGAGCTCATACACCATCTTGAAAAAAATCACTTTTAAATAGTGAACTTCATCACAAATGTGCACTGTTTTAAGATATTAGCAAGTCTACAGCATCAAGTGTGCATTCACTAGAGCTATGATAATTGTAAACTTGTATCCCAATAAAACATAACTTCAAAAAAATCATCATGGGAAAACTACCGAAAACCACTTGTCTTTCTGAAAGATCATACAGGATTCCACCCATGTATGCTGAATAACTGATTTTTTTTACTGGCTACTGTACTCCAGCACTTATGTAAGAAGAGATAAGGGAAAACCTAAACTAACATGAGATGTGACAATAAAACAAGACTTAATAAATTGTTAGAATATTTTTAAGATTTTGGTCTTAAATAGAAGTGCATGGAAAACAGTTTTTTTACCTAGCTGGCTTTTGTGGGTTTTATTTATAGACTATCTAACTTGCTTAGGACTGAAAGAGACTTGTTAATGATGATAATGAAGACGACTACTGTACTCCAGCAGAAGCTTATATTGGTATTTTAGGTTTGCATGGTAAGAACTAAGAAGTCCATCATGTATGGCCAGTAACGACTAACAAGGTGTGCATGCCTATTTTCATCCAATGTAAAGCAAAATTACCCGTATGCAAGAAAATCAGTACCTCTCAAAGGTTGCGTTTTTCTGTCAAGACGAAGTGCAGGAGCATGCAGATTCAGAAACGCCGGTCTACCACACGATCTTGCAGGAGCACCGTAGCGGTTCGCGCCAGGAAACCAAAACATCTGAGCATTCGCGGTCGCAGTAACTTGGGCCATTGTGTTCAGCTGAAACCCCGACTTTCGGAAATAAACCCCTGGTAGGCTAGTACTCCAGTACCCACAGCACAGAAGAGTAATCCGCAGCCAACTGACGAATAAATTGGACACAGATTAGCAAATTAGGAACAGACCGTAGCAACTCCCTCCGAACAATGCAAGCGAGTTCGACATATCGTCACCAGCAAAACAAATCAATCCACGCCCGGATGGATCTCCACTCTGCGCCGGTTCAGTAGCAGGGAAAAGGTAGGAAAGAACGAGGAGGAGAAATACCTTGCGCCGAGCCGAGGTGCCACCTCAGTGGACGGAGACCTGGATGCGGAGAGGGTCGATGGACAGACGGGGAACCCGGTGACCGCCCTGCCACAGCCGTCACGCGTGGGGAAGAGGAGGATAGAGCCCAGAGGAAAGGGAGTAGTTTCTTTTTTTCACATGGACCCTTCCAGAGCTTATTTCACAACTGGGCCCATTGAGAACGAGATACCATCTCGCAACTAGGCACTCTCAAACAGCGGTTACACGGCCGAATGTAATGCCCTTGGCTCTCACCTCTGCTCACAGGTTGTCATAGCGTTGACAGTTTTTATCTCTACCTTCGATCATATATGATAGTACTCTCCCTCTCTTTGCTTTTTCTTGTGATCTATTTCACGACTGTTAGGAGCGTCGTAGGAGGTCAAAGTGAGAAGGTCGTTTCCGTTATTACCGAGAGGACAACTTCTAATGGTAGCACAGTAAAGTTAAAGCAAGCCAACATCATGGGAGCTAGAGGAGACCAACGCCATATGCTTCTCATCTCACATGTCGTTCGCTTCTTATCTTACCATCGTCCATACTCCAACGTGTCTTACTGCTATTAATATTTTTCTCATCGCAACCATCTCATACATAATTCCCTCCTCATCTCACCACTTTTCATAGGGCCTTGCCATTGTTGCTATTTTTCTCATCACATCGTAATTAGAGAAAGCCAACCTTAACAGTTCACTTCTCGTCTCGTTTGCTAACCAGCACGTCTTGCTGCTACCATCGTTTCCTCACACCAGAGGTAGAAGAGAAGCATAAGTGAAGGTATTTTTATCCCCTCATGTTGTAACATGTATTTTAGCATGTAGCCCTATTTGAAAGTAACATTTTAGCAAAAACTAGTTTAAACTAGTTTCTAGGAAGGCATTATGGCAATTTTTTCAAAATAAATTCTAAAATTTCATCCATGGTGTCTTCCACAGTTGTTGAGATCTCACCATCTAATAACCCAAGATAATAAGTGCACACAATAGCTATAATTTTCTTGTATGTACTTTGGCTATTGTAGTATATGAATAATAAAGAAGATATATGAGTGTGTTGTAGTTATTGTTCTAACAGAGTTGTCTGCCCTAGCGCTTATTACAACCATCTGCATCCACATGTTTGGATGCTATCCTAAAATTTCTACATAGGTAATAACATGTCTGACTCAGCTCATTGAAAAATAATGGCTCATGCTGGCACCTATCTATCCTTCATTCTTCCATTATATTTTATAATAAAATTAAAGAAAATTCTTCCTATGCCTTTAAAATTTAGTCAATCTCTTTTATAGTCCTAAAGTTTGGTCACTCTATTATATGCCTTTGAATTTTTATTTTTATTTTGATCCCTTTCATACTCTTGCTATTAGTTGATCGCTAAGTTGATTATTAAATATATGTAAAAAAAGTCCATAGATATGTAAGAAATATTGAAATTTGTGGAATATATATACGTTTGGAAATATAGTAATATGTTGTGTAACTATAATAATATAATAGTTTTATGTTTGTTGCATGAGGAAGTATTATACATTAAAATTTTAATATATATTAAAATGTATATGTAGCATTTCTTATAAATGGACATTTATTTTTTATAAGATATACAGCACGTAGAAAGTTTACTGTACAACCATCAAAAAATATATTACATATACTTTTTAATATAAAATATAAATATTATTTTATCATTATCTAAAAATAAACCATGCTACAAATAATAGCACACAAAATAAAGTCATGAATAAAATGATCACATGCAACAAACTTATATACTTTTAACAATATACTCTTCAAATTACTATATGTTTTCTTATACATGATGACTCTTTTCATATGAATTAATGGTTAATTAACGGTCAATTGATGAAAAGGAAATATAAAATATTACAGGGCATAGAAGGGAGCGAACAAAACTCATAGGCATATAAGAGACTGGCCAACTTTTCGGCGGTGTAGAAGAAATTTTCTCATAAAATTACTACCATGTGTAGTGTCATCGTTTCATTGGAACACATTATATTGTTTAGTTTTTTCTAGTTTACATAGTGAATTCTTTATGTTTTTTTAACTCAGGCTTATGTCAGAACACATCAAACATGCCTAGCCAGCATTTGATTCAGCTTCTAGCTAAAGCTATTCCTGCTAAACAGTGTATTTTATATGAAAACTAAATATTAGAAGTTGAATTGAAATGGCTCCTAGCTAGCTAGTCAAAGGCTATGTTCTCAACAGCTTATTCATCGTTCCCACTAACACGTTTTCCAAATTACGATATATTTTATACGAATTTTTTTTATATAAAAGTTGTCATAAAATAAATAAATAAATCTATTTTTAAAATTTATAATAATTAATACTTAATCATATACTAATGATTTGTCTTATTTCACATGTGCAAAATTAAACTTAAAAATAAGGTGATCCGAATAGGCTAAAAGTTAATAATACGATTCTCTCTACACATATTTTTACGAGGGTCACCAGGCCTATGTCCAAATGTGCTATAAATATTATTGGCTATTATCCCTTTCATCTTGTAGCATACGGGAGGCCTATATATCTTTCAGTGATATACTATATTCCAATATAAATATTGACATCAGCAAAGAGTATTGATACTCTAGATAATTAGTTAGCATATTATTTACTACAAATAATTTGATATTCCTTGAGAGAGTATATTTCTTATTCGTTACAGTGGACCGTGCTATATTAACTGTTCGTATGCACACAACCGCAAGGTACAAATTCATATCATCCATCACTCCTTCCCTTCATCATATGGTCTCTAGTGCTACTCTGATGGCCTCTCACCATCTTGGTGGCCTAATTATAAAGATCCAATTTCTATGGAGAAGAGGCAGATCTTGGGAATTGGTATGGCTGTAGAAGTATAAGATTAAAACAACAGCAGAATCAAATCTACTGGAGAAGAGGAGAATGATAGGAATAAGCAAAACACACGTGAAATAAGAACACCTCCAAAAAAGGACTTCACGACGCCCGGTCTGACTGCAGTTGTATACCCAGTCTAACCAGCCTTGTGTCATCAGGCTAACCACCTATGGATGCCCGGTTTAATCACTGGAGTGCCTTTAGTCTGACCATCGATGTATCCTTGGTTTGACTGGCATAATAACATAATAACAAAATTTTTAAAAGATGATCAGACTTTATTATAAAATATATTTATGAAGTGTATTTACAAATCATTCTCCCTCAACTCATGAACTAAGATTGAACCCTCAAGTCTAAACTATTTTTTTCTAAAAGATACAAGGACACTGTATGCCCTAACCACTCATTTATTTATTTATTTATACTAAAAGATGTGGCTATAGTCATGAATTATAATCACATAGAAAATCCTCGAGTAAGAAATACACACAATCCCTTAAAATTCGGACCCAAACTCTTCACAAATTTAGACTTTATCTAAATTTGACTTCTTTTCATACCAATACATATCCCTATATATATGATATATAGAAACTTTGTCTTTCACATACATTGATTTGATTTTTAGCATGAGCATTTCACATAACCTCCTTAGCCATCTAAACACCTAACGGTCCAACCGCTATTAAGCCTTACTGTGCCTGATCTAATCAACCTTACTGTGCCTGTCAAACCACCAGTCTAACCGGTCATAAGCCTTTGGTCATACTGCTTGCACTATAACATTCCGCTAATTCAACACCACTTCACAACTTATCATCACAGACCACTTGATCAACATCTTTGCTTATCTTTATCAGTTGTATTTATCACGAAATCTATATTATCATCATGATTTCACAAGAATAAAGTTCATAATAAGCCAGTAAACTAAAACGCAAAAGCTAGTACTTATAGCAAGATGATGTTTTGGCTTAGAGAATGAGAGAGATGACCCGGGAGGCATATCTTGGTGTAGGGATTTAAGGTCGGGACGACTCCAGAGTAACTATGTATGCCTAATTAAGCGAAGCATCTAGACTAATGTTTTTCAAAGCTAACTAGACGTCACATGTTGAACTATCAGAGGTCAAGTCAGACGGATAAACACCTCAAAAGTTTTTTTTTTTTGCGAGGGCCGATCAATAGTTAATTTAAAGGTTAAGAAATTTGGCATGGAGTTAACTATAAATTAGATAAGTAAACTCTAGCTTGGACATATTCACCCTAAGTAAGCATATATGTATCGTTTTGCATTGTGCACATTGCGATTTTTTCAGAGACCATGATTGACTGAATGGCGATTGATAAAGCACAACTTATATAGTGGCAGTACCAGAAAACTGAATTGATTATCTAAGCACAGAAATGATGACGAAGTTATTCTCATTGCAGGAGATTAGTGTGTGTCCTCTGAGGATTGACATGATCCTTCTGAAACTACCCAAAACTAACAGCAAGCAAGGATAATTAACTTACAACACAAACTTTACTTATACCCTTACCTGCCATTACCAGCTTCCAGAAGGCAGAACCTTGCGTATGATTCACAAGTACACCCAGTCAAGCAAAACCTGAACCTGAAGAGACGAAACACAGCGGTGATCAAGATTCGTCTAACCTAAACTTGGCTTGTCTAGCTAGCTAATTAATCGATCCCCTATCGCTAGCTACTAGCTTCTGCCCCTCTCAATCGATCATCCCATGTCATTGAAAGATGAGCTCCAGTTGGCCGAGTAGCCGTCCGCCCTCGCGATGCTCACCGTCGACGCCGAGCCCTGCGAGAGCTGGTACCCGCTCCTAGCCGTAGCGTAAGGGTCGCCGCCGGCGCTCGCCATCGCCATGGCGTCGTACCCGATGAGCTTCCCTTGCTCCTCGTTGCCATAGCTGTAGGTGCTTCCTTGGTTGGTGGCCGTGCTGCTGTGCCCCTGGTCGGCCACCACGGTGCTCGCCGGCATCAAGAAGGCGTTGCCACCGAGGCCCGCCTGGTACCCGCTGGCGGCTCCGCCGCTGCCGCCGTTGTAGACCGTCGAGCTCGACGACGCCTGGAAGAAGTTGTGAGCGGCGGCGGCGCTCCCGAGGTGCAGTTGCTGAAGGTCCTGCAGGCTGTGCGCGGCGGCGGCGACGGTGGCGTCCTGCTCAGGCTTGCACCACCCGCGCGATGGCGCTTGGCCGTACGGGTAGTGCACGGCAAGCGGCGACGGCTGCTGGAACGCGATGGTCGGCCAGCCGTGATGGTACGAGGCGTAGGCGCTCATCCCGACGTCAGCCAGCCCGGAGATGACGCATCCGTCCATGTCGGCTCGCCAGATGGTGGCGCCGGCCTCCGCGTGGTCTGCCGCCTCCTTCAGGCGCCTTGCCGCGCCGCCCACCGGCAGCGTGCTGCTCTCGAGGATGCTCTTGACGTCGTAGCGGTTCATGTCGAAGTTGGTGACGGCGTTGAGCCCGCGGAACTTGATCGCGGCGATGTCGTAGGCCTCCGCCGCCTCCTCCTCGGTGCCTACGTACGTTCGAGAGAATGTGCAACGATAAGGTGCATGATTAGGGTTGATTCCCAACGCATGTGTGCAACGTGTTGCATATTGCATGCATGCATGCACGCATGGACGGTGCAAGCTAGCTAGAGCTGTGTGATTCAAAGGGCTAGGGTTTTCTCCTTGGTCCTTTGACTCCATGCCCCAGTTTTCTCAGACAACTTTGAGACAAAAACTTGGAAAGGTACATTTGGGACATAGTTAATGCGCTAACTGGAGTACTATTTTATGTACCATAGGGCAACAAATAGAATATCTAATCTTCAATTCTACGAGACGTACGAAGATTTCAAGAAAAAATGACTCAATAAGTATGGGTTGATGACTTAGATCTTGGGGATATAACACTATGACCAGTCATTAATTACTTTTAAGGATCTTCATTAGGCGAGCAATTTAGCTTCGATGAGACAGGTCTAAGATCAGTGTAGCAGCTTACTGAAGGTGCCTAAGTAGAGGTCCTTGTTTCCTGCAACTCTCCCAATCCTTGCTTGCCATCTCCCATGCTGGTGGTGCCTGCTCAAAAATTATATGTTATTAGTACAACATTAGAACAACAAAACAGCACAACAAAAACTAGGGATATCTAGCTAACATGAGCCATGTACATATATGTTGACATCACTTGGCGATTAGTAGTTAATAATACATAAAAATACAGACAAGCACATCTCGATATCGCGTGCTTTTTAGTATATTACTAGGAAGAAAACATAATTCAATTACCTGGTTACACCACGATATTTCGATGCACCACGAGAAAATCCACTGCTATTCCTGCATATTTAATTAATGTTTCATATCTCAGTGTGCTAGTGTAATATTCTAAGAGTGATGATACCATATGGTAAAACATCAGTTAGTACCTTCTTAGGTATGCAATATACTCCTGCCTGGTCATATGTTTCATTTCATCCAGCTCTTTTTCATAGTTACTTATCTACAGTGAAATTTTACAGAAAAGAAAATTTGCAATCAACAAGTGCACAAATTAATATCATATGGGGTGTATAGCAAACTATGATCTATTAACAAGAAAACTAAAACGACAACTTATATGTTTCTTACTGGGAAATTTGTTGTTGTTGTTGTGCCCCAATACTTAAGAGCTGCCAAATCATAAGCTCTTGCTGCCTTATCCTCCTTGTCATAGCCACCTGAGTATTAATGATACAAATTAATATAATGATTGCGCACATAACTAACATAGTTAAATACAATGAAAAAAAACTGCAGGAGCTAGCTAGGTGCATGCATACCAAGATAAACTGCACATTGTGGAGGATAAACGGTGTCATTTCCGGAGTCATTATAGTCGATGGAACAGACGAATTGAAAAAAAATGCTTAATTAGTACCGTAAAGTGCAAATCATATATATAATACATAGTGTTATGCTGGAGGGAGAAAAGAGATGATATATACCTTGCCTACCCTTGCGACTCTGCCCTTCTCTTCTACAGCTGTTATCCCAGAGATGAGCCTCATAACGACCTGTCCATCTATGTCTGAAATCAACAGTTTCAAGAGAAGATAATTAACTAAAGCACATCATAAAAGCTCATATGCATTATATCAGAATTTAAAATCGCATCTGAAAATTAAAAATATAAACATTGGTTGCTATCCTTGCATGTTCTAAGCATGTGTGCAATACTATATTACTGAGAAATAAGCAAACGTATTAGCATGTTTTTTTATCTTTTCAATTGGTTAGGATACATGTTATACCAGAATTAGTACTAGCATATATATGAACAAGTATTAATTCTAGCGCTGCTTCTATTTCTGGTCAACAAAATATACACTTCCCAATCGTATGTCTAGCTTGTTAACGAAGTATAGTCTTACTCTGTACTAGTTTCATATCATCAACATTTAATTCCATTGTGTCCGCCTTTCTTAATTAGATAAATGAACTTTCTATAGTCTATACCCAATTACCTTTCTAGGCATCACACAAACTATATACGAACTCAAAGTAGCATTATAGCCACTGTCTCGAACGATTGCATTATTATTTGTTTGCATTCGATCGCAGCTAGCTAGCTAGTATATGTAGATTTGATGATGATAGTTTATGTTCTCGATAGATTGATCGATCGGGCCTCGACTCAAAAAGGAGATCATTATTTTCTAACTAACGCTAGAGCTCTAGACCAATTTGAAAAGAACAGAACCAGCAATCCATCAGCACCATGCCTATCAAGCATAGACAGAAACCAATGTTCTAACCTTGTTACACCTCGATATATCGAGGTCCTTTGCCCGAACGTGTCGATGGACTTCCTCGGCACGGCCTCTATCGCGCCACCGCCCGGCGAATCCATGGCGCCGCTGGCCCGCTTGTTCTCCGACGAGGTGCTCTCGGCTGCTCCCCCGCTGGCGCTCCCGGGGCCACCGGCGACAACAATAGGCAGGTGCGAACCCGTGCTCATCGAGAGAGCCAGGTTCTGCGAGCTCCCGGCCGTCGCCGAAAGCGTGCCGTTATTCCTCCCCATCGCATCGGAGGAGCAGCCGAAGCTGCTCGCGCTCGCGTCGGTGCTCATCTCCGCAGCCTCGTGGGCCACCTGGGCCTGCTGCTGCGCCGCGACAGCCGCTGGCTGCGGCTGCTGGCCACCGGGCACCTGCCCGTTGTTCCGGAGCCAGGTCTTGATCATGGAGAGCTCCATGGTGTTGCTCCCACTGTTGCTGTTGGTGCTGCTGGCCATCGGGACACCGGAGAACAGGAACCCCCCGACCTGATCATGCTCGGAGACGAACGAGTTGCCGCTGAGGAAGTCCTCCAGCTTCGTCTCGGTCTCCTCCACCGCCCTCTTGCCGCCGCCGCTGGAGCCGACGAGCATCGACAGCTCGGAGGCGCCGCCGTTGTAGTACAGTCCTCTCTTGTTCCAATCTGCGTTGACATCAAATATCAAGAAACCATCACTCCATGAGAGGAAAAGTGCACGATGTACTAGAAAACGAGGGCGCATGCATGCATCTTGCTCCTCTCTCACCTTGTGTCTCTTGATCTCCCCTATTGAAGGCCTCCATGATGCCATACGAGGCGTTGTGATGCCCCGGCACGCCGAGGTGCGAGTCGGCAACCGGCTGCGTCGGCAGGCCATAGAAGTCGCTGGCGCCGGAGATGTCGATGGCGGCGGGAGGCGAGCTATCCTGATGAGGCTGCTGGTTTTCTTGGCCAGACAGCGAGAAGCGAAGCCAGTTGTTTGCAGAAGTCATCTCAGGGAAGAAGCTGATACAACAGTGGGGGTTGGTTTCTTCCTGATCAGAGCAGTGAAAACATTATTGGAGAGGATGAGAGGAGGACGTAAGTTGGAAGCTGATAGGGGGAGAGGTATAGCTATCCAGGGGAAGCACTACATTTTGGGTCAATGTGGAGAGGGCAGGAGAGAGGCCAGAAAAAAATATCCTGGCCACCTGAGAGGAGGGGAAATGTTCTAGGAGGTCTGTATTTATAAGAACAGAATAGCAGAATACTAGTCTTAGTAGCTAGCTTGTTTATGTTTGTTGTTCGCCAGGAATATGAAGTAGGAAGGGGAAAAACTGTGCTAGGTTGGGGGGTGGGGGGGGGGGGGGGTGGCTTTCCTACGGCACCTTTCTAAGGACAAGTCAAGTTTTCGTCTATCTATCAATGCAAAAGCGCGGCCGTTCCAATTCACGTGTTTTTCTGTGGTGCAATTTTAGAGCAATTTCTAGGGTATCAAGAAACTCCTGGTGCAATTTTAGATCACATCAAGATTAATAATGTCTTCGTTTACAGTACAGTTTAGACTGAGTAGCATATATAGATGTGCCGGCTAGCTAGTTGCTTACAGTCAGATCAATCAAGTAAAATCCATGTTTAGGATGCATGCATGGATTTCATACAGAACGATTGAAGTAAAATCCAGGCGTTCATACAGGGTATAACAAATTGTCTGTTGGGTTAATACGTCATAGCATTGATCAAATTTTTTTAGATATATATAAAAAATATCAATATTCAGTTCTGGTACTTCAGTTAACCCAGACAAAAGACGATGACTTGTAGATTGAGGTGCTCAATCCAAACATACCAATGCAAGCAGGCTGGCTAGCGGAATAAACAAAATCGAGATCATAAACATATCCTTGGATCATAATCAAGCCAGCTTACACCTTACTCAACCAGAACTTAATTGCATCCGATAGCGTCTCGTCTGTGTATGTATATACGACGTACGTACGTGCACGCGCACGCATGGATTCGCGCTCTGGCCGGGCAGGAGACCCTGCCCTCCTAGTGCGCGCGGACGGTTCGTCCCGTCCAACGGCGGCCAATCCAGCGAAAGATTCTCGCCGGGGAAAAGAAGAAAAAAAAACGAGAGGAGAGAGAGAGAGGAGACGAGACGAGACGCTCGCGCGGCCGGTCAAACCCCCCCGCCGCGCACGCACACATGTGCAGAAAATCCATCTCTCTCTTCTCTGACATGTCGTGCCGCCGGACGCGCGCGCGCATCGTCCCCGCTCTCTGCCTGTGTATCTCTCTCTCCTCTCTCCCGTCTCCATTGCTTCCGAGTTCCAGCCCGCCATTGCAGCGGGCACCACCGCTAATAGGGCACAAAGCTAAGAGGAAGGGAGGGCGCCTAGGCTTGCCCGCTCTAAAATATACTTCGTTCGAGGTGAATCGCTGGATTGGACTGGTATGACTACCACACCCTGCTTGACTGTCCCAAATTTTTGCAGCTGACACATCGTCCATCAACTTCTGGTTTTAGCAATTGCATGCATGCATACCGCCCACCTTACCTTCCGCTCCGATCCGGCGGTGTGTGAACTTCATCTTGGAATATGAGATGGATCACATTTAATTGTAATGCTAAAGTTTTGGGGTGTTGGAACTCGATCCAAACGACAAGGGAAAAGATGCCGTGAGTTCACAATTGCATATGTCTTCTCTTTTTCGTTAGGGTGTGGCCCGAATGTGTGGACTTGATATATATATATATATATATATATATATGATACGAACATATTGTACCAATGATATAACCATTGTATTTCATATTAGAGGGTGAAAGTATGCCAGAAACATCATAAGGACATGAATAATGGTCATTAATAGAGGGCTTTTAGTCTTACTAATTAAATATATTTGCTAATATGAAAGAGAGAGAAAAAGGAGAGGCAAAATATCATTGCTACAATTAACAACGGCTAAACAAAGACTCCTAGCAACCATAAAATAGAAACTTGGTTGTATGAGGATGGAAAAAAAAAGGGAAGAATAGTAATCAAAAATATTTTTTGAGTTCATGGTTAGAGCCTTTTTGTTTTAACTATTATAAAAATAGTCTCGAAATAAATGTGTATTATCAAGAAGTATGTATTGGGCTCCAACTTTAAACATGCCCTAAGGGGTTAGAATCTATTTCCATGTATAAATTTATGGCTTAACATGTTCCAAAATTAAAAACATGCCCTAAGGGGTTAGAATCTATTTCCATGTATAAATTTATGGCTTAACATGTTCCAAAATTAATGAACCATTCAAGTATATTTGAAGTTCTCAGTCGTCTGAAGACACTTCCGCCTAAATTTTCATGAGATGACAAAATTAGTTTGACTCAATTAAGCACATAGCTAATATGACGCACTCATTCTAGCCAATTCAAGACAAACATTGGTCAGCATTTGGAGATATCAAATTTTCATGCCCTGGTTCTCTTGTACGCCCTTGGATTCTGCCATGTGACACTACAAGATATGTGCAATGAGCGTTTGCGACACTTCAAGGCATTTGATCAATCAACTATAAAGAAAAAGTATACATCACCCCGTAAAGTAATTAGGTTGGTCTACTTAACACCAAATTATGAAACCAGTTATGTATAGAAATCGGTTCAAATAACCCCTATGGTGGTTTTATAGGTGGTTTCACTATATACATTTTTTCTTCACAAGTGAAACGGCTTAAAAATGATATATATTTGTGCTAATATGTAAATTTTAGCCTTTTCTTGATTAATAAGGGAGAAGAAATTATTGGGTAAACATGGGTTAAATTGACTAATATTTATGCTATGCACAATGCCACTTCACCATCTACATGTTAAAACCTCCTATAAAACCACTATCAGGTTTATTTGGGTTGATTTTTATACTTAAGTAGATAGAATATCCAGTTTTATTATTTAAGGATTAAATGAATCAATCTCAATACTTTAGGAGGTTATGTACACTTTTTCCTAGATATAATATATAATGGATTTCCATACATATAGGTTAAAAGACTGTTCTGATTTCTTAATTAGATGTTACAGCAAAAAAGGGAATGTATCACCTCCGAGGCTCTGACGAGCGACTCCAATAGTGTGGCTTCATACCTATAATTGTAAAAATATGTTAATACTTCTAGTCACCGGCTCATTGTGTGATGCGTTATCATATAAATATGAAGCGAATAAGTGAATATGTAAAACTTGAAGGCTAGCGTGAAATAATAGATGTTTATAGAACTCTTAAAAAATCTATCCAATATGTACATACATGTACATATAAAAACCAACTTGCTATATTATGAAGATGTAAGACTAGAAAAAGAACAAAAAAACATGCTATAGAGGCGGTGAACATAGAATGATTTACTTACCTCTAAATTACATATAAAATTTTGATGTAGTTAAGTTATTAAAATCTTAACTATTAAAAACTAAATTAAGATAACCATCAATGGTTGACCTTAAATATAAATATATAGCTTAAATATATAGCTATAAGAAATCTAGATCTTCGGATGAACTCGTGAGCATCACTCACTTGAGAATTTTTAAACCTTATCACGGTCATGAATGTCTACCATAAAAACTAAATATTCTCATGAGATTAAAGTAAATTGTGCAAAAAGACCTTAATCTTTTAAAAACATCAAACTCTCGGGTTTTTACTCTAAGGATAATATAGAGGTTGGAGGGAGCAATATCGAGATTTTAAATTGTGGTGTGGAAATTTAAATTGCGAAATTTGAATGTATAATTTAAATTCGAATGATACAATTAATTCCAAAATAAATACTATTTAATTTGTTGAAATATGTTTATAGAGTTTTCACAAAGCTTATAAAATTCTCTTAAGAATTTTAAAATAAGTTATCAAAACTCTCTTAATTTTCTCTCATTTTTCTCATACAACTCTCTCTAAATCTCTCTCAAATTCTTTTCAAAGATACAGATCTTCTCTTGCATATGCCTATCCTTTTATAGCCCAGAGTGACTGAAAACCCCCCTAAACCAAAGCTCAAAATGCTCATAGGGTGAAACCCTACCTTAGGTGTTATCTCAGCCCTTAATCTGATCCTTAGAATCAAAGAAAATACCCCATATCTTTGCTACGTTGCTTGCCACACAGAAGCAGCCATGCCACAAATCAGCCATAGAAGATCTCATCACAACCACCTCAGAATCTAGTCGAACACTTGGGATCTTCTGCTCTAGATCCCCCGCCACAGCATGCGAGACTGTCATAGACGACCCAACCACGAAACCACGTGTGCCGCATCAATTGCACACACAAATAGGAGCACAACGCGCGCCCTATGCAAGCCAGTGATCGGTGCTACTCCGCTACAAGTCAATCAGTGCCTACATCTGGTTGTCGATCGATCTATGACTTTGCTCGTACCTCCAACCAGACAAAGCCATGTGGTGTTGAACTCCCACACTTGTTTCCAATTCCCACGCATTGCTTGCGTGCGAGAACCCTCGCACTTTCCCACACGCTGCTGGTTGGGCCACTATCGCCTTGCCCCTTAGGACGTCACCGCATTGCTCCTTGGGCCATTCCTAGGCCGTTGCTGTCTTGAGGCTAGCCTCACCAAGCTAGGTCGACGCTAAGCCACTGCTGTTGTGGGCTGATGCTACTGCTGATTGGGCCATCGTAGACCGTCTCTATCTCTCTTTTTCTTTTCTTTTTCTCTTCAATTTTCTTCGTGAATTTCTAACACTTACACATTCAACCTTGTGAAGTATATTATGAAGACTTTTTCATATGATATACGCCCATCTTGTATTCTATTAAACAAACTGTAAAGAATAAACATCACAATCTAACACATATTAGTCATACGCACTCACGCCGAAATAGTCTCTAAACCAAATTTTCAGCTAGGATACAATTTTTCTTTACAAATATATAAATAAATACATGGTTTTACACGAACAAAAAGTGTCGATCTGGTGTGAATCTCACTCTGATCATCTTTCTTGATCATTCCTTGGTACTATAATCAAATGATCCAAACCAACTGTCTTCCCCGCATCACTCGGGCGTCTCTCTCTCTCTCTCCGTATCGAGAAACGCCCAGCTAACCCCAAAGAGCGAGAAAGGTTAACCCTAAAGAAAGGTCACGGTGACCCCGAATAAAGTAGGGGAGCTGGGGTTGCAAGTTGTGCCCTCTACAAGGACACACACCCTTGTCTTCCGGGCATGCACACCAGGGGACGGAGGAATGAACAATGCCTACACGCACGCACCATATGCAGAGGAGAGGAGTGCCATGAACGTTTCTACGGAACATGCCTGCCTGATCAGCCCCAGCTTCCCATCCTCCTCGATCTCTCATATCACGCCCCGGCCGGGTAGCCGTGCATGTGCAGAGCTCCAGGACCATGCATATACATGATTTCAGGGAGAATGTTAATAATGCTATCGCCTTGCAACTAGCCGTAGTTAGCTAATAGCTAGGCTGGTAATTGGGATATAAGTAGCTACAACAGGTGACCTCGATCATCATACCAGCCAACAACTTGTGCTCCTCTCAACAAATTGCAAGATAGCCGTCATGTCCAAACTCATATGTGTGTATGCATCCAGGGATGGCAGATTGACTTACCAACAGTACTACTCTGCGCTAGCTTTTTGTTTGTCAGCCAAGCTATTTCACATTCCTAGTTGGTTACCAATTACTCTGGGTAGCCAGCTGCCATGCAGCAGTTCTCTACCTACCAACTTGCAATAACCTTGCATTGATCTACATGCATGCGTGCATATACGCACACAGGGCTTCTGTGATTCTGTCCAAAGAGGAAAATGTCGGTTGCTGGCCACAGCATGCAGATTGTCTCACGTTGGCTGAACTCACAGTCGGCATGGTGCCTCTTGCAGCGGTTGACACGTGCATGCATGGTCCTCTGCAAGGGGAGTGGATGCTTGCATCCGCACGAGACGAGGCGAAGCACGCACGCACGCACGCAGCGGGCGTTGGTGTTTTCCACGGTGCACGTGAGGAGGCGGGAGCCGGGCAGGACGGTTCCCCATGTGGTGCACGCACACATGCGTGCGTGTGTGGTGGTGGTACTGTGCATGGCATCCTCCTCGACCGCGCGCGCTGCGTAGTACGACGGCACCGGTAGAGTATTCGCGGCGCGCCACTAGAATATTGGCGCCAGGACCGGTCCGGGAGCTCGGTTCCCGCGCTTCCTGCCGAAGCTTTGACCGTCAAACCGGACGCCCCCAAAGGGCCATGCATGCATGCAGCGGTGAAAAGTAAAAAACACACACACACATGTTCGTCTCTCCCTCGCAGTGATTTTTTTTTACTACAGCTATACTATTAACCTGACTGTGATCGGTGCACGTACACGTTTAACTCCCTCGGTTACGCGCGTAGCCTAGCTAGGGGCCGGTTTTAAAAATCTGGGTTACGATCGGATAGTCACAGTGTCGCACGGCTCCGTCCAAGGAGCTAAAACAAAATTAGGCCAGACTACCGGCGCTATACGTGCTTGTGTACGCGCTCTCGTCTCGTGGAGAAGCTACCCAACAAAGCGGTAGCTCGTCGGTATGCTCCTGTATCTCACGCCCGCGCGCGTGCGCCCCTCGCGTTTCTTCGCTAGCTGCACGCGCGCGAGTGTCCGGGCCGCCCACACCCACACATAAGAGCGAATGCATACATGTGTTGCGCGAGTGTCATTGCAGCGGTTCGATTAATTAATCTTCTCGGAGTACGTACTACCGGCGACTAATCTACACAAACGGTTTAAGATCGTGTGAACCCCGGGTTGAATATATCATGCATGTGCCAGACTTGCAGAGTCCAATCCGATAGCTAGCTAGCGTCACTACTTAAAATTTTTTAATACGGGTTGACAACCCCTTTAATCCCGGTTATATAATTGATACATATAATATGTGGATATTTTTTTTCCGGTTCTTTAAAAAACACGATTCATCGCACTAACCGTTACTCGTCTACGTGACCTAAAATCGATCTTTAGTATCCATTGATGTTGCCAATCGATACCGATTGATATTTCTAACCGATGCTAATGTATTCAACAGCATTGATATCGATTGATAAAATTAACTGACACTATCGGTTAACGTCATCAACCGATAATAAGATCATCAAGTACATTTAACCGCTATAAGTGATATTAAAAAAATTATTAGTATCAGTATAAATCGGTACTAATGATTCTATAGTAGTACCAAATAGATCCAATACTAAACACCATCATATTTAGTATCGGTACTCTATCCATATATATATATATATATATATCAAAAAATCATTTCTCGTGCGTGCTCGTATGCAACAGTGCGCGCCTGGGCCACTTTGCCTGCATGCAGCAATCCGATCCCATCGGTTGAGAGGCTCCGCACCGTGATGAGCCGTCAACCCGTCGACGAGCACGGGCTGGCAGACTGGCAGTGCAGGCCGGCACCTTACATCCGCCGGGCGCCGGTTCACCGCGCGCCTCGCCGTTCGCACATCGCGGCGGAGGTGAAAGGCGCCTGCTCCACGAGCCGGGGACTGGCGACGCAACGGCAAGGCCTCTTCTGGGCGAAACCGACTAACCGAGCGCATCCGTCGAGCCGATGCCCGGTGTCACCAGGCCGGCTAATGCGTGCGCAGGACTGCAGGTGCGGCACCCATGGGCCACGGCGCGGGAAAGAGCAAGATTTACGCGTACCGATCACGATCAGGCAATACATGTTCTTGTTAATTGACAAGCGCAGAGGCGGAGGAAAACAGGAAAACATAGGCATGCAGTTCTTCTCATGTTTGATTGGTGCTGGTATGGCATGTTACATTCGGAGCCGGCAGAGCCAACGATCGATCTGATGGCAAACGACGCTTTTGCAATGCAATTGATGTACTGTAACTGCGACTAATCCCAATCGACGAGACTGTACGTATACAGTAAATCCAAGGGTTAATTGGATCAGATCAGATCCTCTACCTTTAAGTTAAGTTACTTGTTATTAACATATGTGTCTGATAAACACAAACATACGGCGACTTCAAAGGAAGAGTATATCAATTCAATTGAATACATAGTTTAAAAAAAAGATATTACTATTAGTCTAGCGCCTTGTCATTATAATTTTTTAAAAAAAATAAAAATATGCTAATACTTACCTTTCTAATACATTTATAGAAAAAATTAGACAACTATCCCTCCTTCCTTCACCTCTTCTTCTTTCTCACTATCTCTAAGATCCAAACGAAGTCACGACCACCAGTAACGGAGCTAGTGGCCCCACGCATGGCATGATGTTGGCACATGCAGACTAGCACCGGTGGCTGACAACGGCGTGACGAAGGGGTTGAGTGTCGAGTGACTAGCAACGAAGACGGATAGTCAAGGCTAAGGCAAGTGGTTGCATAGCCATAAAATTAAAAGTAAAACGACAATTGATTACCTCATGTTTGGTTTAGAGTATTTTATTGATTTGATGGGTTGCTTATGGATTGGTGGATGATGGTTAATGTGGGCGGTTCAATACTACTAGAGGTTCTAGGGGTGTGAGGGCGACACTAGACATAATTGGGCTAACAGGTCTATCACTAGCCTTAAATGAATTTTTTCACTTTTAATTAGATAATTTCACTATTGTTATAGTTCAGACCAGCTAAACAACTTCTTCATTACACATCAATGATGTCAAGCAAATCAGCTTTAGTACAATGGCAAATTCCGCATGCTATATCTTTACAAGAGTGGAGCCTAGACAATAGCAAAAAAGAGAGTTGTGTGGTTAAAACTATTAAAATGGGTCCAAAATAAAAAGACTTGTTTAAAGGTTGTCCAAAGCTAAACTTTGGCAATGAAATGTCACTCAAACTACAATTAACTCTAAAGAAAATAAAGTCCAATTCCAATTGCACCACACACACATGAGTTGTCTTCCCTGTATAAACTATTTTAATGGAGATGATTTTTTCTACCAGGTGTCTCTCTTTTTTTCATATCATCTAAACAGTTATAAAATATTTTAAAAAAAATATCAAAGAAAAATTAATATGAGATATATTACTTGATATTCAAATTGGACTCCTACAATTTATAAAAAAATAATAAAATAAACATTAAATGGTATATGTAAATTTATAGTTATATTTATTGTTTTCGTTATAACTTGTAAAAGTTAATTTTGAATATGCACGTTTGTGAAATAATATATCACATATTAATATAACTTACCAATGTTTTTTTAAAAAAATCATATTATTTAGATGACATTTAACAAAGAAGAGTATATCTCCTCGAGGAAAAAAAGTACTTTCTCGGTTTTATTAGCGGAAGTTGTTAAAGGTTGTCAGGTTTGAGCAGTTTGATGATTACACTATGCCCAATGTAGTGGATGACAGAATGCGGATGTCGAATGAATCGACGAAGAGAGTACCGTTGCACGATTAATCGGAATATAGATGATTAATCAAATTTTCATGTCTGTACAAATATACGTATTTGATAATAGTTTATTTTTTTAAGATAAATGCATACAAATATCGAGTATATTCCTACTTAATTTTAAATAGAACCAATATTAATCAACATATATTGAAATATAGGTCTCAACAGGCATAGTTATGCATCAAATACTAGCGAGTTAAGCTAATGGGCTGGTAATGTTGTGGGTTGGGTATTATAATCATCGGCCATTTAGAAAACAATAAATAAATCACTAATAATGGAATTTATGCGTTCATGAAGGAATATTGTAGCCTGTATCAACGACATGTGATGGATTGCTCACCGTGTCCGTATAAACGGCCGTACTAACTGTTTTTCACAACACTGACTGTGCCTCCGCCACCTAAAAACAACAAAAAAAATTGAAATATCAAAAACACCAAAAATTGATATCGTGTGGACAGGGCGAAGGCAGAAAAATCTAAGCCTAGGGTTGAGCTAACAGGGACTTAAATATTCTCACAAATTACATGCTACTTTCACATGATTTAAAGAGGATTATGGAGGGCTCAACCCCTAATTGCCCTAGGCGTAATTCCACCCCTGCATATGGAGAATAAACTTATAACTCCATATACCATCTATCTATTAACTTAATAATATAATAGAAAAAGAACACGCTCTCATGTTATAGAAAAATTTTAAATTAATCAAAAAATAGAGTCCAGGTAGAAATTTAAAAAGAATAAAAGAATAGTTGAAATACAGTTTAGAAAAAAAACTAAAATTCAGATTAAAAAATTTAGAAATAAGTAATATTGAGATAAGAATCCATGTACAAATATAATTTAGGAAACAAAATAAAATCAGGATTAAAATTTAAAAATAATTAATATTGAGAAGAGTTCATGTAGAAATACAATTTAAAAAATATTTAAAATTTAGATTAAAAATAAATAATATTAAGAGAAAGAGTCGAATACAATTTAGGGATACCTAAAATTCAGATTAAAAATAAATAGAATGGGAAATTTTTTTAACAATTTATAATTTTTTATATTTGAATTAAAAATAAATAATATTAAAAGAAAGTGTCTACCTAGAAATACAATTTTGAAATTTCTTAAATTCAGGTTAAAAATAAATATTATTGAGAAATTTAGAATAGAAATAGAGTGCAATTAGCAATACAATGTAAAATATATGAAATTTAAAATAAAAAATAAAGGTAATTAGAAAAAGAGTCCACGTAGAAATAAAATTAAGAAAAATCTTAAATTACAATTAAAAATATAATTAATATTGAGATAAGAGTCTATGTAGAAATACAATTTAGGAGATTATAAAATTAATATTTAAAATTAAAAATAATTAATATTAAGAAAAAGTTCATTTAGAAATTTAATAAAGAAACATGTAAATTTCATATTAAAAAATAAATAATATTAGGATAAAATATATCATCTTTATTAGATGAAAGTGTGCCATTAGAGATAATAAAATATGACACTAATAGTCTAAAGATAAAAATACAGGAAATAAAAGAAATAAATATACCATAAAATTTATGTATATTTAATTTATTGTATTGTTAACAAGTATTTATCATGTTTGCTTTATAGAAGTAGGAATTACTATATTAATTAGAATATCAGGTATTGATCTGTTTAGTCCATTTGTATCAGATTTTAAAGTTATATTGCTATTTTGATATTTTATTGATAATAAAATATAAAAATATATATGCTATTATACAAGAAAAAATATAATAATACTAGCCGTATCTTATTCACCGTTCCTTTTACCCAACATCAGTTTAGGACGTAAGTCCCATGGCCATCTCCATGACCATAACCATATTCAAAGTCTCAGGATTTGCAACGGAAGATTGTAGATTTGCAGTGGACCAAGATAGTGCATAAATGCATAATGCCCTCCTTATGGGCGTTTCCGCAAAGTACGGTTTTTGAGGCCGAGGGACATGGACATGATTGCTCCGATCCGTGGCGTGCATCCGCCGAATTTCTCCACCAGCTCAGCCTCAGCGAGAAACAGCAACTCGGCAGGTCGGCAGTACACGGGCCGACTCTGGTCTTATCGCCCGGAGCCGACTCTCGGAGAGCCAAGCCTCCGGTGGGTAACCAGAGAAAAGGCTCAGGTCCACCACCACTCGGAACCCGACTTCTCCATCCAGCAAGAGAGCCCCTTCAGCTCCGCCGCCTTCACCATGGCGTCCGTCTGGTGCCTCTCCGCCGCCGCGCCGGTGGTGGCGGCTGTGCCCGGGGCCCTCGGGGCCTCGGCGGCCTCCGTCTCATCCGGAGGCTTCGTCTCTCTGGCGCGGGCGGCGGTCCCCGCGAGGAGGCGGCGCAGGTGGGACGCGCTCGTGGTGTGCATGGCCCCCGACGAGGAGAAGATTACGCGGCGCTCGCCCCTCGATTTCCCCATCGTAATCCTCTCTTCCCGATTCCCCTTCGGTTTATGCACAGTTTGCTCTCGTGTGTGGAATTGAGTGCTCCGGTTGAGGAAAAAAAATGTCGTTTTAGCTTACGGCATACGAATTCATGGGATTGGGGGTGTATGTAATAAGAAGAAATGCCATATAGGTCGTATGGAACTGGTGCTGTGACTAGGTAGGAAATTTTATGGTACAAGTTGGTATGTGCTCCTCGAAATTGCAACGATTTTTATTAGATAGAGCCATCCCAGTGACATCCTTCTTACCTTTCGAAGGAATTTGTTGCCCGTCATCATTTTTTAGATAAGCGTAATTGGTCAGCATGGACTACCCTTGAAGAAGATCTCCGCATGAGGAAAAAAATTGTTCGCTTACTTACCCTGGTTGCTGTATGAATGAAGTTATATAAGTTCAAACAACCATGGGCTTTCTGTAGGTCCATTGAGATTATCATAGGCTATTCGGTGGCCAGAGCTTGTAAACCTAACCTTCTAGGAACTTTTGAGATCTCTTAAGTAGATTGTTGAGCAACTCAGCTGCTTGTTATCCCTACCATGAGATGAGTTTTCAAATGCTTGAGTCATCCTTGAATAAATAGAAGCTCAAAATTTTTTCTGGATTCATTGCTGTAAATTGCACTGTAAGTAATCATGTCTTTCGGAGGTTAGAAGTTGTATTATATCTTTCTTTTACGGGCATCTTCATTCAGTTGTCTTCTTCATGTCATCATGCTATTACATGATGCTAGTAATTAAATTTAGCTTGTTGACATCTTTTCTTGTTTAAAACTCAGCTTGTGGTTTGTTATGGCTTAGAAAACTACATATTATTAATCTTTCAGAGTTAGTATGGTGATAGATAATGTTCATGAAATGATGATAAAGCACGTGAACATTGGTGCTCAGGCTTATGAGTTGTTCTTGAGTGAATTTTCCATTGTGAAGGTCAGACTATTTTACATGTTATCTTCCATTTACATACTCCATTGTGTGTTCAGTGTTGGTTGTGATTTGTCATCATATTGAAACTAGATTTGTTGATTCTTTTTTTGGGGGGGTTAGTGCTGACTAGCTGAGAAATATATGGCAATTATCAGCACGCTTATATTATATTTCAATTTTTAAAATGATAATTAAAGTAATAAGTACTCCCCTTTTTTGCATGGTTCTGTTTATGTTATATTCCACATCAGTCAGCATTCTTTTGCATATGTGATTTGTTTTAGCCTTATGCAAGAATCTGCATGGCTGCAGTGGTTTATCCACCTTTTACGCGTTTGTGTTATCATCAAAATAACGTCCATCTTTGATTAATTTTCAGGAATGGGAGAAACCAAAGCCTGGGAGGCGGCCTGATATCTTCCCAAAATTCAGCCCTATGAAAACACCATTGCCCCATCCATTGCCAGCTGATGATCCTCTGGATGATGATGAGGAAGAGGAAGAGGAAGAACCACAACCTCAGGAGGAACCACAGGAGGATGATCCTGACAAGGAAGAACCTGAGGAGGATGACCCGGACAAGCCAACAGAGTAATTTTGGATGATGTGGGTTATGTTAGATAAAAAAAACTATGTTTAGATCTGCCATATCCTTGGGAGAATGTCATAGGTCTCAGGGTCAAGTTTGATCTGTATGTTCTGCTGGCTTATGTAGGCTGTAGACACACGTTTGTTTTGGGAGCACCCCTGAGCTTTCTAAGGCTATGGAAGTTTTGTCTCACTGATCACAAATATTCAAATGTTATATTTCTGCAGATATACCTCTCTCTCTCTCTCTCTCTCTCTCTCTCTGCCCGCTGAATATTGATACTGCCACAAGCTATTTGCAAGAGCAATTGTACGAGTACGACAATTATATTGCTCTATAGATATGTAATGCTGCTTGGTGGCTTCTGAATTTTGATGGTACTGTCCAGCTTGATGAAAGAGTGTTCAAGGCTATTTCGATGACATTCTGAACTGGGTAGAACTCACCAGCAGATGGATTTCCAGCACACCCTTGCCAAAAGTGAAAATATTTAATACTAGCATTTTCAGGTGCTCCTCCGACCTCCCGGGCGCATTTCGACTTCTGTCTAGTAAATATGATCACAGTACGGTGTAGGAAACTGGGATACAAGGACGTCAATTATACACTACGTGATAATACTCGAATCTCGTTATATTCTATTTCCTTGTAAAAATGTAAAACAATGGCTGTTCACTCTAAGTTGTATTCAGGACTGAAGTGTTTAAATACATACAGGTAAACCTACAAAATTTCTCTCCCATATGCGGGAGTAAACAGCACGAACTCTACTTCAGTATGACACACTGGCCCCTCCAAAATAAACTTCAATATCTACTCTCCTTTTGAACCCCCACTGGACATCCGTATCTACTTCCCTTTGATCTTGCAGTAGGCATACAAGCCAGAGCCAAGAAAGCCAAGACCTTGCCCGATAACATTAAGCTGCCATAAGAAAGTTTGAGATCATTATTCAGGGAAAAACTGAAGACTTAGTAGTGAACAGGTAAAGAGTAGAAAACTCACCAGATCAAAAGGAAGCCCACCAAATAGAACCCAGCCAATTCCGACGGTGAAGAAATCCTGCAGGAAAAGGAAAAGATGAAACGGCACTAAAAACAACTTGCAAGTTTAGTGGAGTTGAAGGAACTGGATGCAGGCTGCCATACCTTCAAATTACCACACATCGATTGTGTGAGTGCAGAATTCAGGATTGTGTTCCAGAAGATAGTGTAGTTTAGCAGAAAAGCTAGCATGCATGAGAATAACAGCACCACCTACAAACGGAATAACATCATATGATATGATAGCTTTCTGAAGAATAACGGAAGTTGGATGTGTCACTCCTCCACTGAAGTAAAAAGGCATGATCGTGTATTTTTTAAAAAAAATGGTGCATCCAGAAGTGCTGGAACCTTTAGATGCCTAAAACATTAAAGATAAAAGGAGGGTAGATATTGCACAAATTACATCAGTGATAACCATCGCTCTGTGAAATGTGTACCTGAAACCCAGGGGAAGAGAGGTAGGGAAATTCTATAGTCTTCTTCAGGTCACCCTGAATATATGTCAGAAAAAGTACTGAAGGCCCACAGACAAGTCCTGAAATCCAAACGAATAGGACATGAACACTAGAGCAAATATGGTTTAATCTGGATATGAATATGATAAAGGTCATAAAAATAATACCATTGCACCACATCAGGCCGAAGCTATTTAGACCGCTAGATTTTCCTAGAACCAAACAAAACTTCCAGTTAGATATCTATGTAATTTAGAATGGGATTATATGCAGCAAAACTCAAAAGGAAATGTTACCTATGCGATTTATAGTAGCAAGGTAAACAGCTGTTGTAATGTTGGCCACAAAGACAATAGCATATCCACGAGCATCAAACGACAGGTCTCGAGCTCCAGCAACAAATGCTCCAAATACAATCAAAGCCACGCTGACAAACCCAAGGTTAACAATCAGAAAGTAAAATATGGCAGATTCAGAATGTAACAATGTTCTGGAAATGTTTAGCATAAGAAAACAAGTGCTACAACTGCTACCTTTTTTTCAAGCTACAAAATACAGTACAGCAGTTGGCAGTAGGTCACAGAAAACACAAAAGAGCAACAGATAATTCACTATTGGGTAGACTAAAAATTTCAGGAATTCCAAAAACTGGAAATAATATACAAAAATAAATAAGAAAGCATATAACAAAAGGAGGCTTGCATTAGTTAATTAGCACACATCTCATAATTCTGAGAATGTTATGAATTTATAATACCAAACAGTACAAAAGCAAAGGAAAATGCATTTTTATAGACATACCTGCCAATTATAGGTGGCGTATGCTTCTGTTTTGCCAAGAAATACTCCATTGTCATTGTAAAGACTACTGTTGTGCGCCTCAGAGTTGTATACATAGGAACGTTGACTCCACGCACAGATTCCATTGAAGCTAACTTTTACCATGACATGGAAAACGTCACTCAGGATTCAATTCAAATAGGAATACAGGTGACTAAGTTTATTCAGTAAATGTATTATGAGTGAGGAAATCAGCATACCATATAGAGTAAATAAGCCAAAGAAAGAGGTGTAGTACGCAACAGTATTCTGAATGGAACGAAGAACAACGCATCAGAAGGCACGGATGGCTCGCTATTTGTAAATGAAATTATTTTTAACCGCCTCAGAACATAAAGAAGGCCTGTTGAGCACACCATCTGTACATGTTTATAAGTGTCAACAAAGAAAAGGGAGAATGCGAGCAGCAGAATACATAAATGCATCAGGAAATTCCTCAACAATGATCTATAGGTAAATAAAGGAATGAAAAGAACAACTGTACCACTGCAAAATTTGGGAAGATTTAATTTAGCAATATCCATTGCTAAGTAGATGCTCAAGTACGAGTTGGAATGCTCTCTGATTAGATAAAATTGAACAAGTAATGTTTTACTTAGGCAAGCATACAATTCATCTCCTAGACTACAAGCGAGTCATTCATGTCTAACACACACTTGCACAACATAACAGTAAAGCCAGACTTTCTAGAGCCCATCCAAGGTGACATGAAAAGTACCTGAAGGAGCGTAATGACATTTGCACAAGGGAAATTATATGAAGACAGTGCCGCTTTGTTAAACATCACTAGCAACACTGCAGATTGAAAAGTTGCCAAAGTTAGTAAAATGATGCCTGAGATCTGAAAAGTAAAAACAAAAAGGAAGAGCAAAAACAAGATGTTTTTTACATGCCAATTAAGTGGCTAATTCCTGTTTCATAAGAACACCTAGCTGACTAGCTGTATTGGACAATTAAGTGGCATATTCCATTCTCAACTCTATTCTCACAAGGTTTTCAACTTATCAACGACATGCTATTTGCAACGGCGCTCATCTCAGAGATCTCTATCGCTTGGATTGATTCGCAGATCTGCCATCAAGGCCTAACCTGAAACATAAGTTTCAGAATTTTTCCACCATATCGCGGTTTTGTTCTTCTAAAAGGTATCCTTGTAGATTATCACCGAAACCTGGACACATAATTTTGTAGTAAATTAGTAATCACTAGCTCTTACTGATGCCGCATCAATCCGAGACTCGGGGTTCCAGAAGCAGAAGGACGTTTCTACAGCGCTGACCCCTCAGCAACTCATGTCCTAGTATTTAATGTTGAAGATGCAAGAAGTCTCCCAGACCCCCGGAACACAGCAGTCAGTGAAGCACACACGATTTCCCAGCAGCATGTACTTTGCGTGTAATGCCAAAATGGATTCTTGCTAATAAATCTTTTTTTCGAAGTTGTTAGACACAAGACAACCAACCGGCCCTCTCCCCAAAGATAATCGAATACAACTGAATTAACGACCAAAACTGAAACAACAAGTCACCTAGTACAAACTAGAGCGGAAACCGCAGGAACCCAACCACGCGCTACCCCCAAATTCGCAGCCACATCGCGACCCAAGCACGAGACGCCGCCCTCAAATTCTCGCTACGACGACCGCATCCCGAAACCCAGGCTAAGCCCGCCCCCCCCCCCCCCCCCCCCGGGAACCCATCAGAGAAGAAGCGGGCGCAGATCGGAGGACGTACCGGAGCAGGCCATGTAGGAGAGCGCGGCGACCGCGCCGCGCCGGGTCATGGCGGACCCCTTGAACAGCGCGGCATCGTCGCCGCCGCCCCCCGCCCCTCCGTTGCCCTTCCCCGCCTCCACGGACATCGGCAGAAGCGTCCCCCCTCCTCCCTTCGCCATCTCCGCCCGGATCTCCGCCCGCGCCGCCGCCGCCGAGGAGGACGGGCACGACGACTCGGGAGTCCCGAGGGATATTTCCCTCCCTCTTCCCGATGCGCGGAACGAAACGAGACGGGGTCACAAGCCCGACTGATCGATCCGACGGCTATGCGGAAACTTCTCTCTCCCCGACCTGTGCCCAGGCGTGGCCAGCGCGGCCGCCGCCTTTTTATATAAGTGGAGCGGCTTATTAGCAAATTGCGCCCTCGCTGTCCCCGGCTTGGTCTGTTCAGGCTCGCTTCCCTCGATCGCTTTGCGCCGTTGGTCACATCACATCATCTATCGACCACGTCGAGACCGAAAAAATTTCCCAGAAAACCAAACACAAAGAGGCAGCCCTGCCGGCTCAGTGGAGCAGCCTCCTATCTCGAGGTGCTCTGTGCACAGCCCGCGAATGCGCGATGTCACCACAGGCCGCTAATGGCTCGGTCGCTTGTCGCGATAGCTGTCAGATTGGAATGGTAGTTTATTAGCGTATAATTAATTAATTATTAGCTAAAAATAAATTAACATAAATTTTTTAAACAGCCTTACTATAAAAAAATTATAAAATTCACAAACCTTAGGAAAAAGAAGAAACGAACACAGCTAACCCACAGTTAGTTTGGAGGAGATAAGTGAGAACACCCTCCGTTTCCCCGTATGCACGCTTCTTTTAAAAAAATTATATAGAAAAATTACTTTAAAATTATATTATATTATTTTATTTAAAATTTAAAATAATTAATACTTAATGAATTATAGCTAAAAGCGCACCTCAAATCTACCTATTCTCCCCTTTTCCCTCAAACACCCTAGACAAACAAATCTTATCTACGCGACGGGATACGGCGATCAGCTGGCCGTCATGTGATGTGTGTGCCGCTCGTCTCGTCGCTGGCTTTGACGGAGTGATGGGCCGGGCCTGGCTCGGTGAACCGGTAATCGTGTGTCACGTAGAGAGATTTGGGGCAGTGTGTTACTATCCTTCGCTGTCACGTAAACGAGCAAATCTTGGGGATATGGTATCCACAGGATGTGATGTGTACCGAGCGGATGCGTGGTGATTTGCATCCTGCTTTTGTAGTTCGAGCGTTTTGAGTGTTGATTTACTTGGATTAGCAGGTCTGCTTGGTAAGGTAAATCATAGGTTGCAGGTACGATAGGAATGTAATGATGTTTCGGTGTGATGTACTTCCAGTTTTGGTTGATACGTTTCTGTTTTGAGCGTCATTTAGGGCCCTTCGGTTTGAAGGATTTTTAAAAGAAAATTAGAGAAATTAAACTATTTTATAAAAATTCTATAAAATTCAGTATTTCGAAAATGCCCTTAACAGAGCAAATCCTGGTACTAGCTGTCAACTCCATATTACGTACGCCATCATGGTGTGATACACTTCCCCCTCTGAGTAGTGCGTTTTATGGAGAGTAGTAATGCACTTCTGCTTTAAGCATAAGCAAATGGAGTAAATATTGAATAATCATAGTAGGATGTTAAATCTAACCGCTTTAAGTGGTTATTAATGAACGGTACTGAGACCGGACAAATTGGAGCATAGTAATATGTTACCTTTTTTTTTCTTTTTTCTTTTTTTTTGCATATATGCTCCAATGTGATCTGCCGGTTCGTTGAATCGCGTCTGACTGTACAACTTTATCCTTGTTCTTGCCTCCGTGATAATAATGTTCGTGATCAGTCCTTTGTACTTGTGGACGTGCACATGCGCGGTCGCAAGTTGCAACGTGTTTGGGCCGCGTAGGCGTGTACCCATGACTCCCCTTGCACTCCATTTCAGATCTCTCTCCATGAGAGGGAGAAAGAGAGAGAGAGTAAGCTTCGATCCAATCGGATGAGCCATGGCACGAACGCCCTGAGCAGGAACAAGATCCACTGCTGGAGGCACTGTGCTGCAAACGCTGCGGCTGCTGGCACAGTGACAGTCCATCTCAAACCGCCCATGTGCCTCCAGCGATTTCTGCGACTTCTCCAAAGACTTCAACCGTGGAAACATCAAGCGCCAAAAGCTCAACACTACCAGCAGGGGAAGCAGTCGAGTGAGCTCATCCGGTGCCGAGCCACGAAACCGCTTGATCTCTATTGAGGGCTCGTATTTCATTGGGTGCGAATTGGGCTGAACGACGATGAGACGAGCGAGTGCTCCAGCCAACTCCGATGTGTTCCCCACGGTGATCGGGTAATCCCCAACCCCCAAATGTCACTTTCACATCTGTCCGGCTGCCTGGGCAGGGACGCGACGCCACACCGCACGTTACCGTGGCAGCGGCGCGTGTCGATGACGACTCCCAGTCCTCCGGCTCCCCGTCCAGTTTTGATGCCGGAAGAGGTCAGCGGCAGCAGCAGATACTACTACTCCTTGGCTATCACCACCTCAGCCCAGCCAGAGAGCGTCGCCTGTCGAGCCGGCAACCTGGTCACGAGTACGAGTGTACGACCGTACGAGGCAGTGAGGCACGGCTGGTTGGTGTCTCCTGCACCCTGTAGCCAGCCTCCGTCTGCTTGCTTCGATCGCCTGCCTGACTGACAACCTGACGATTCGACGTGCTTGTTGACAGGGCAACACGTCTCCTGCGACGACGACGACCACGCTGCCGCTGACGCTGAAATATAGTAGCAGCACCAGCAGAGCAAGGCATGCAGATGTGACATGCACGAGCGAAGCAGACGAAGCAATCAGCTCATCTGTTCCGCTGCTGGGTTCTTGCGGAAGATTGAAACCACGGAAGTTAATCAACAATGGAAGAACGGAACTGATGATGTTTCAGCTATTAATCGTGTTCCCGACAGAAATACAAGCTCTTTTTTCAGTGCCCCTGAAAAACTACTCAGCCTACAAGAACTACATCGATTCACCCTCCCCACTCACCAGTCTCTCTCTCTCTCTCTCTAATACTTGGTAGCTAGCTTAGCCTTAATAATGTACCGCAGATTTGTCGATATCCGTCCAACGCTCACTTGCGACTGTAAGGAATGAAGCCATGTGCATTCCTGAGAGAACAAACGGAAAAACAAAATAAATTTCATGACAAGAATGATCTGAATACCTGATCAGTCAATAGGTTACCAGTTCTATATAGAATGTCAAACTGCTCAAACTTCTTACAATTATTACTTTCAAAAGCCAGTAAGGCTGACCTGATCGTCACTCTTTAATTTTCATATTCGCGAGACTCCACCAGCACATATACTGGCTTGCCATTGAGCTTGTAGAAATCCTGTGAGCAAGTTGTCGTCTCGGTTAGCCGATTTGAAGCGATAGCAACGGTACCCTTTTCTTTTGCGAAGGACTGGTAATTTAAAAACATTCAAAATATTTCTTATAAGAACTACAACTACAGCATTTCCTAGTGACCGGTGCAATTCATTGTTTCTACTTTTTACAAATGTTCTTCAGTTCTTAACTAGCATGATCTCTATTCTGACTTCAGTAAGATGCCGGCAGTTTGTCACTTATGTTGTAACATGAATCAAGGTATGTTCCCACGATAACTCAAACACAATAATCACTATGACCAGATGAAATTGGTGTAAAGCCAGTACTGTTCCTCAAATCATCCTATGTTCTACACCTACCTGAACATTTCATTCCTAGCAAACTTTCAGACGAGCGGAAGGATGCAAATAGCAGAAAGAGGGAAGAGCTTCAGATGAAGCAAAAGAGCCACAGTTAAATTTGCTTTCCTTAGGATAGCACAAACAGGGCTTGTTTTATTTATTTATTTTAAAGGAGTCTAATCCATCTTTGGAAAAAAAATAATTACCCAACAATTCTCAAGTGGTTTTATTCAAATCTATGGATGCCCAGCTGGTACTGATATGGCTATCTCAATGTGGGGAACAGAGTAGACATGGTGCTATTTAGTATGGCAAAGTTGTTCCTGGCCGCTGTCAAAACCCAAGCCATTTGGCTCAAGGGTCCAATCTATATGGCACTAACAAGCTACGTCAGGTTGAGTACAAAGCATCTGAGAAAGCTAATACTGTACTAGAGATGCAAAAACTGTTGGATGGAACTGCGTTCATATCTTTGGAATGTGATCCATGCTCCAGAGCAGTATGTAAAATACTAAATAAAGCAACAAGTAAGAATACATGGAGAACTGTGAATGATGTGGCAATAAGAATACCTTAAATTTTGGGAGCCCGATGAGACACGCGCACTCAACAACGTCAGCTCCAGAGCGTTCTGGAAAGCAAATTGCCAGTTAAGGAAATTGTGCCAAAAACCAGTATTTTGTTCTTGGGACAAAGATATACAATTTTCCTTTATATTTTGAGATGGAGGTAGTATAATTCATCCAATGAAGTGCCCGAAGTCCAAATTTTATATAATTTCAATCCAAGATTTTTTTAAAAAAAAACCCCAGAAGAACTACTTTTTTTCGTTAATGGTTGAAGCACCACTTGGTTAAATGCAGAAAAGAAAGGAAGCATGTCAAAATGGCATTGCTGATGGCTTAGATCATGAAGACATCAAGATATACACAGTTAAAAAAGACCATACTAAATTTTAGTACCAAAAAGTTTAGGCCAACGAGAATGAGAATTTGACACTAAATTTTTGGTATGGTAACATTGCGCTTGGTTTGTTACTAACAAGAGATAAAATTGCCGCTACCAAATTTTGTGATGTAGCATGTGTTTAACAAACCATACCAGCTCAGAGTAATTCGGTAAGGTTATTTCTCTGAAAAAGAAAACGAGATGGGGTTAATCGATTCACTACAACAGGAGTACTTGAAACATGTAGTGTCAAAATCAAATCATGTCCTCAAGCAAACTCCATATGTCATATCTTCAGACAAGATTCTATCCAAACAAAAATCTTCAAACAAGGATTGTCTGGATTATAAAGAGTCACGTCGCATTAAGGTCTAAGGGCAACAGTTCACCCATAAGCAACGAAGATATCATGGTCCTCCACCGGTCACCACTACCTGGTACGGATGCCTGTCGTTGGCTATTACTTTTCATGACTACTCGATTTATTTCAGACACTATTCCTGTAGTACTATAGTAGATTTGGGCTATTAGTGTGAAGAAGCTATGTTCGGGGTGTGGTCACAGTTTGAAGACATGGTACTGGATAAATCTATCTTGAGGCAAACTGCCAAGCACTAGTGCTTGCTGCAAACATGTCACGGGATCACAAGGCACAATCGAGAGCTTCACTGTTACAGGCCAGAAGAATAGCGTGTTGTGAATGTGCGAACGCAAAAAACCTCTGCGGTTCGCAGAAGCGACTGAGAAAATAAAAGGTCATTGCAAGATTACTGTCAGCATTTCTGCCTAGCTCTATTGAGATACTGCTAGTTGCACTGATATTGGATCAAGGGTTTCATTTAAAATGCATTTTCGATTAAGAAGGTAGTGCCAGTGCGTACCAAGAAGCCTTATAGCAGCACAAAGTGTCCCACCAGTTGCAACCAGATCATCAACGATCAGCACACGCTCACCAGGTTCAATGGCGCCAACATGCATCTGCAAGCAATCAGTCCCGTACTCGAGAACGTATGTCTCAGAAATCACCTCGCCTTTCACGTTTGTAAAAAGCAGATGTTAGGGATGGCGGTTATTGCAAAAAAGATCATTTGACAAGCAAGGCAAACACAATCATACTTTACAAGAAAGGTGGTGCGCAATACAACAGTGTGTGTAAGAAAAAACCACAACAGTATGTGTCTATCTGATACTCTAATAGAAAATGTGTAAAAAAGACCCTCGACAGTATGTGTCTATCTGATACTCTAATAGAACATGTGATGAAAAGTGCAAAGAGGGAAAGTACATCATATCTCTTCAGATTACATAATGGGCAGCATAAAAAGGGGTGGACTAGTGCAACAGCTTTGTCGTCAGAGTAATGGAGCAGAGCAGTTCTTTTATAAACAGGTAAGGTAACATACTTAACTAGGCTGCCAGCACATGCTAATCATATATTATATCACCAGAAAACAGATTTCACAATACTTTTCAGAGAGAGCCTTACTCACCTGGGAGTTTCTTAGGCTTACGCAACGGTATGAATTTGGCGCCAACTGCCAGCGCGATCGCCGGGCCAAATATGAATCCCCTAGCCTCAATCCCTGGTCAAACAAACAAGTCACAACCAGGAATCTCATTACAAGGGAATGAAACAATTAAGTAGCAAGCTGCCAAGCTGATAGTCAAGAACTAAGAACGAGAGATAAATTAAAGTAATAAACAAAAACAGGGGGGAGGGGGGGGGAGAAACAGAAGGAAAACCAGGAAGAAGGAATCGCATAGAGCCAGACAGAGTATCCAACAAACAACAAAGCAAAATCTCAGAAGCAGTACTTTCCAGTGAAAACGACAGCAGATCGGGCACATGCAGACATCAGTGAGCCGCACCCCCGCCCCACAATGGGGTAAAAAAACAATTATAGGTGTACCACGACCTCTCCCCACCGTCCGATCACACGCAGGCGCGGCCGTCCGATGGTCCGGGCCTCTGGTCCCCCTCTCGCCTCGCCGCGAGATCTGCCCGTGCCAGGGCTTCTACATGCGCCCCCGATGCGCTATTGAATGCGGCAGATTCCGGCCGCTGCTGTGCTGCCCACGGGTCGGTGGTGGCGGCGGCAGCCGCTCGTCGAGAAGCCTGGAAAAACGCGACGCGTCATGGGCCATGGGCCACGCACGCTGGCCCGGCTCGGCGCAGCGCACGGCTGCCTCTGCGTAAACAACACCACCACGACCGGTTTGATGGTGGATACGAGAACACCGGGGTTAGCGCGTAGGGTGTTGAATGCGGGGGGGCCCTGGATCGATGGCCGAGACGCCCGGCGCATGCACGAACCGGCAAATTTCCGCTGCAAAATCGTAGCGAATCTGGCGCTGGCAGAACGGGTGTGACCAACGAGTTAAACACCCCCCCTGTACCAGCACGTAGGACCGGGTCTTTTATCAGCCCACGATTGCGACGATCAATCCCGTTCATAGTATCCACCAAGATGGGAACATTAAAACCACCGGCGCCTTTCCAGAGTTAACCTCTGCAGAGCACGGCGGCGGCTAGCCGGCCGGCCGGCCGGAGCAAGTGGCACGGCTGGCACAGTGGCGCGAGGCTGATTCGCTGTGAGCGGATCACCGAAGTGATTATGATAATAGTGTGTATTATTCTCCCGAGGAAAGCAACGGCGCCTGGGGTGGTTACGCGGAAAAGTGCAGCGGGGGGACGTGCGTGCGTGCGAGGCCGAGGCGCGCGACGACAAGGCATGGGGAGCAAAAGGACCAGGGGAGATCTCGCCCAAAGATATTACGGAATCTCAGAACACCGCCTCTGCCCGTCCCACGGCAGCGAGAGAAATAATAATAAAGAGGAGCGAAAAGTGTTTACCGGCGACGGCGGCGATGCCCATCCCGCGGTAGCGCTCCACGAAGATGTCGACGGCGTCCTTGAACACGGCCGGGAGCAGCAGCAGCGGCGTGATGTCGTTGAACATGATGCCTGCATGCATGCGCCGATATTCAGATGGGTGTTTGCATATATGGCAGCCTCGCGATTAGCGGCGAGGTTTGGCGAACCGAGAGGAGGATGACGACGGACGGACCTTGCTTGGGGAAGTGGGGGACGACGCGGATGGCGTCGGAGATGCCCTGCAGCCGGGGGTCGACGGCCTCGGCCGGCGGCGTCGGCTTTGGCACCGCCGCCTCGGTGACGGTGATCTCAGCCCAGGCGGCCTTGGCCTCCGCCGCGGCGCCACCGGTGTGGCCGTTCTCCTTGGGAGCCTTGGCCGCTGCAGACTCCATCACGACGTTGCAATTGGCCTCCTCGCCCATTTCTCTCTGGCGCTCTGTCACTAGCTATACCTCTGCAATGGAGTGTCACGCTGAATAAAGGAGTTAATGTTATGTGGTGGACGGGTGTAGCGTGTGAGGAGGTATATATAGCAGGAAAAGGAGGGAGCCGGGTCGTGCGTTTATTTTCCTTGGAAACCAGCAGCGCGCGGCCAGAGCTGTTTATAAAGGCCAGGCCAGGGCACGGTGCAGTGGCGATGGGCAAGCTACGGTGTGTAGGACCTACCCTACAGCCGTATATACTACATAGCCCCTCTCCCTCTCCCCCTATCTCTCACTAGCTACCGTGTCTCTCTCTCCGACTGTGCCTATACGTGACATTGTGACAATGTGCCATGCGTGGGTGCGCCGCTCTCGCTCTCCATAATCGGCAGGCACCTACGACGAGCCCCTCTCGTTCTCCTCTCCGTGTCTTTAGCTTTTGTTCCTGCTGATGAGCAGTGACCGGCCGTTTCATCGAGCCAAATGAAAGAAAACGACCGGGTCAGGAGTTCCAGCTCCACTTTGGCGCATTTCCCTCGCCTTTCATAACATTTTAGTTCATTTATAAAGTTTATCACAAATAGATCCCTAGGAAAATCGACAACACCCTTATTAAAAAAGACAATTCCAAGCTATGAATTATGTTCAGGCTACAAGTTAATTCCTTTTTGAATGAAGAGAGTAATTGCAAAAATGAACCCTTAGCCCAACGCCATCCTCATCGCTAATTCAGTGACATTGACAGTAAGCTTTTATGTAAGGTGGTACGAGTTTTGTATGTTATGTTATTAGAACTCAACGTCTGAACATACGCACTGGTTAAAAAGGAAGTGCAAACTCCAAGCAATAACAAAAGAGAGCTATCATAGTAATAAGTTTTTTTTTCCTTTCGTATAAAAAAGCAAGGTTCAAATTCTCAATCTTGCATCCTTTTATTTTTCTACTGACCCTGCTTCTAACTATTACTCTCCTAATTTTATTTAAAACAACGCATGTTTTTAAATTAGTTTTACTTTAACATTAGGAAACTTATTTTGCAAAAAAACGCATGCTTTGTTTGTAATTTTAAAAATACAAAAAAACTTTACAAAATCACAGCTTTGTTTGTATATTTTAAAAATACAAAAAGATATATGTTATCTGTTGTCTAGTTTTTTTTATCAAGGACTTTAACTTATAGTTATGAAGTTAATTATCATATAATTAATTTTTTTAAAAAATATTCCAAGTGTAAAAATAAAGTGAATTTAAAAACATGTTATGTTTTGAGGAAAAATATGAGTATGATTCCCATGTGAAGGTTTATTAGAAAAAGAAATAAAAAGAGATGCATGGTTGGGTGTTTGAACCCAGATCTATTGGATGAGAAAGCCACCTTGTTTTATTGTTAGTTGAAGCAAGCATATCTTTTTACCTAGTATATACTATAGAGGTCAATGCCAATAATATTAAACTGAGCTTGCATAACATAACATGAAGAATTTGTACCACCTCGAACAAGTATTTCAGCTTCAATGCCAGTGGCACCAAGTCAATATAACTCAGTGTCTTCAAATATGAGTCGAGGATCTTTTTCTATGCAATTAGTTTTTTTTCTTCTATTAGTGAAATAAGTTTAATAAAAGGATTACAACCCTGATAATAAAACATAGAAAAAACTAAAATATAGGAATACGGATGTAAAGCAGAGGAATAGAAAACATAGGAAAAATAGATATATAGCTGTTTGGAACAAAGGAAATTTCTCTCTCCATTTGATAGGAAACAAACAGCGCTGCTCTCTTGTCCATATATGAATTTTTTTATCAAGTTTTCATGAAGCTTTGTTTTCCTATGAAATGGTAGTAAAAGTGCAGAAAATGAACTCAAACCTAAGGAATACTATTCATAAACTCCTTTGTTCTAAACGGTGCAAAGTAAAAAAAAAATCAAAGGAATAAAATCCTTCACGATTCTCTTAGAATTTCTCCAATCCAAACAGGGCCTAAAATGTCAGAATTGCCGGCACGCCTCAGTGCCTGACGCCTCAACCGGGGCGGTGCGTCAGAGAGAGCATGTGCGCGGGGCGCGGCGCGCAGCGGACGCACCAGCTAGGCGCTAGCGCTAGTGGCGGGGGCCTGGTCCTCGCCGACGTTATGCCGCATTTTTATTGTTTTTGTCCAGGTATTTGGTACCGGCCTACCGGGCGCACCGCCAAACGACGGCCGGTCAACCAGTCGGTTGCACGTACGGCGTGGGTTAAATTTGTCATCCGTACCACGACGCATTAGTAGTGCAGTGTACTGTGCAGCGCTCTCGCGGGCTCGATACTGCATTTATCGTCGGCGAACTGATGTTCCAGTTAACTCCAATAATCTAGCAACAGGGCAGAGAGTGGCTAGATCAGAGTTGACAACCAACCTGACAGCTTGTTATTAACTGACTACACGATAATTGTTGGTTTACAGGTGTTTCTTTGATGATCGATGGGCTCATATGAGCACGCATGCTTTAAATATACTCCGTCCTTCAGCAAATACTAACTGGTTTTTGCTCGGAGTAATACAGTCGAATCTTTTTTTATCACATAGAAAACAGGCACACGCAATACACCACACGTATACCTGCTTTCTTACCATACATACATATATTTTTCTTAGTAGTACTATCATAAGCACCCCATATTTTTCAAAATAAGCATTTAAAATATGGAACTGTATTTTTTTACCTAAAAATACCCTAGATGTCAATAATTTTTTTGACATATAGGTGAAATAACTGACTCTAGCCTTGTGTTTGGAGGAGTTATAATGATAAATAATAATGATTGTTGGAACTAGCATTTAATATGAAATTGTGATGTTAGTTTATGTTCCAACACCAAGCATGGCTCATATGTGAGGATGAAGTGATAAAATTATAGATCGATGAAAAAAAATGATACCTCATATATTGAAAATCTATAAGAGTAAAATATGATGATGAAAATGATTGATGAGATTTCATCATGTGTTGATATGAAGGACTATGCATTAGAGAACAATAAGCAACTAGCTTGACGCCACATGATCTATGCGGTGGTAAAGAAGCAAATATTGGCCTAACACCGAGGGACGGATCAATGCTACGAGGAGTCACATGTTACTAAACATCAATCATTCATGGTTCTTAGAGAAATAGAGTGACATATAGACATAAAGTTGATTCTTAGTCATATATAGGTTAGAGAATCATAAGTCACTAGCTTAAGAAGAAAACGGATTGAATATGTTTCTGATCCGATGTGCTCCAAATATGATAAAAGGGAGGATATGGTAAGTTCTTTCTAAAATCTAATGAATGTAGATTAGGATATGATGTTGTTGTAATCCGACAAATGCGGATTATCTGATTTTTTAGGCAGATAACCTGACATTGAGCTATCTGGATAATTCGATTTTTAGGTCATATCACTACTCCATATGATTTAACTATACACCATCATAGTCTATTCAAGTGTCTCATCTATGATTTTTAAACCTCTAACTCTCTTGTTAGTTTAGGAGCCTAACTAGCTTTACAGTGTGATACTAATTTAATGATCATTGCCTTTGTTCTATTATTTTTAATATATACATATATTAGATAATTCTAATCCATTCATAATTTGAGTCCACTCTGACTCCGTACCATTTTCAACATCCGTATGCGCGTCGAATCTAAATCCGCCAAAATAATATAATGTAGGATATGGTAAGACTTATCAGTCTGAATCCAATTAGTTTTCACCCCTAAGAAGGATGTGCTAAAGAAGAAGAGATATATTGGCTACCCTCAAAATAAAGTAAGAAGATAGATTTAAGGTATTTCTATTGATATAGTAATTTTTCTATTTGCTTTTGAGTATATGAATACTGTACAATTAAGATTGATGCAATATTGATGTGTTTTTTTATGTCTTGATACTCAGAGTAACTTATCTAAGTGCTATATTGAAAGAAACCTAAGTTTTAACCTATCTGGTTTTAGAGCTTGTTTGTGGTTGGGTTAAGTAGCCCTCTCAATTAGTTTTCCATAGAGTCTAAGTTTATCAATAACAGATTCCGTCGTAAGGAGTTATAATCTTCTTATAGGGCTTTATTTCTTAGCCAAACCAAAACCTCTAGGAATGGTGTTCAGCCAGTTGGAGGGCAAAATAGGAAACTCCTAAAAGGTGCTTGGCTAGTTGGAAGGCAAACCAGAAGACTCCTAGAAGGCCTTCTCAACCTGCCATGATGTTGAGGCTAGAGGTTCTAGATCAATAGACTGAAACCTTCTGTAAGCTTGCTTGGGTGGCCGGAGGGGCGAGTCTAGAGACTTCATACCACTTTTCTCAACCATGAACATAGGCCACCCGGAGGTTCTAGGCTCGTGTAGATCTAAGCCTAACGGGTAGTTTTTGGAGGCAGCACGGATGTTCCTAGCTCGTGCAGGTTGTGCTTTATGGCTATTTTTTTGGGCTCGGGTATTTAAACCCCTCTAGCTCCTCCATCCTTAGCTATTGTCCTTGGGCAAAAGAAATTTCCAAAGCCATATAGCCCCTCCTAAATCCTCTAACTTAGTGATAGCTCTTTATGAGAGTGATTTGAGAAGAGAAAATGGTTGGATTGAGAGGTTGCAAGATTGAGAACTAGTGAGCTTCACTCAATTCTTTGAGCACTTGAGTTTAGAGCAAGCAAATCCTCAATTTTGTTAGTTACTCTTGAGGATCAAGGTCTCCTAGATGGCTAGGAGTCATCAGTAAGCATCTAAGCTTGTGGTGTACCACCGTGGTTTGTAAAGGCCCGACTTTGCCTTCGCAAGAGAAGAAGTAAGGCAGTAAAGAGAGGAAAGTGGTTGAAAGACACATGGCTTCCTTGGGAACTTCCTCTATAGAGACATATGATTATTGGTGGAGAATCCAAACTTCGGGAAACAAATCGTTTGTCTTCGCCTCTTTCTTGTGCTCTTAATGTTATTATGCTTAATATTGCCTAATCTACTTGTGTGCTTGATTGATCTAGTTGGTGACCATATGTATGGCTTATATAACTTGTTTGTCACCTTTTAGTTCAAGTAGATTTCATGCTTGTGGCTAAATTATTTTTGTGCCAATTTGTTTCCTATCTTAACCAAAAGTTTTGGTCCAAAGACCGGAAGTTCATGTTATTAATAATCCATTGTAAAGAAATTTCATGAAACTCCTATTCATCCCCCTCTAGACAACACCAAAGGTCCTTTCAATAGAATTAAATCGAGATTCATGCGTGCATAGTAACGTCTTCCTCATCCTTTTGCTCTTTTCCCCGTAAACAAGTTAGGAAGATCGAGATCCACGATGATGCCCTCCTCCCACCCCTGCGTCGGGGAGCCTCTCTAACCAGCCTCTTCTCCCCCTGCCTCATCGCTAAGTCAGGCGGTGGCGCCATTCCCCTGTCATGTCGTCATCTCCAACTCTAACAGCTCGCACTATCAGAAACATCACTACCACCAGTCGTTTCCTAACCCCATAGCCTTCCTCGCCCCGCTTACAACCCCACCTACCACCAGCCTCCATCCTCGTGGCTCTTGCAGCACCACCCACCGTCGGTCCAATCGCCGTCCATGGCCATCCCTCTAAGCCTGAGGAAAATCCCCTCTTCCCCCTCCCCAAGACCCCTTCCCACCTCGACCCCTATCTTGAAACCTTAAACTCTAACCTCGTTGCTACCACTATGCCTATCGATGAGTTATACCCCAATCACAGGATCCATATATATATGATGTGTTTTGAGGACATAGGGATTGATTGATATGAGAATACAAACAAAGCAATAATAAGAGCAAGGAAGACAAGGATTTTTATACGTATTTGGATCCCATGTTGATGGGTAATAACCCTACTCCTATTGGCCAGAGCCGATGTTGCCATTATATATCAATATTTTGAGTACATATTTGAGGTGGAAAACTTAATCTAGTTTGCCAGTATATTAGTGTAGCGCTCAGGTACAGACTTAACGAGATTAGAGGTGACTTGTATTGTTTATATCTCTCATGGTTTGTTCTTCTCCCCTCCTGGGGCCTTGTATTTATACCCTTGGGTGTCCTCTTGTTCAAGTAGAACTAGTGAGGCAAATATGAGTACGATTCGAGTAATCCTGGTCTGGCCTAGGTATGACTCTATATTTCTTTCCTTTTTGTAGGACTTCTTCCTTTTCTACTTCAGACTTTATTATATGTATGTGTTTGTTTTCGTATAGGACTTGGGATATGGTGCTCCCGTTAAGATAAATACACATGTATTGGGTATCCCATATTAGGACACTAACAATAGCCTCCAAACTCTATTCAAATGTATATGCTAACCATACTAAGATCATATGAGGAGTCAAGTTATCAAAATATTAAAGTTTATTAGTATGGTAGTTTATAAAGTTAAGCTCGAAAACTCAAAACTTTTATCCGGGTGGGAAAATCATCTTGTGAGCCATACCACGAGGAGTCAAGTTGTCAGGATAGGAAATATAGTTAGACCATAGTATGGCCTAGTTAAGCCTAATTATATTGATTTTGTCATCTAGGTAACAAACATGCATGGTTAGTTTTTATATTTGGATAGAGTTCAAAACCTTGTACGTCTAATTATGATTATAAAATCTCAGTGGAGAATCTATTTATTTTGTCTATTATTTCTTTCTCCTGAAATACTTGAATAAACTAGTTAGAAATCATAAAACCCCGAGCATTTCTGGCATCTCAATATATAGGTATTAAACCTGAGCAAGTAAATGCATCTAAAATACATAATAAAATTATTGAACCCTGTGCATATTTGTTCGATATTGTAAACTTATACTTTCGCTTGTCTCAACCAGATCCTGGTTATTTTGTGTCTATGGATTTACTCTAACCACAACTTATCGAGCATTCTAGGTTGTATCATGTATAACTCAATATTGTTGCATCAAAGAAAGCTATATGAGAATATGCCCTTTTTAGGTTCAAAGATAAGAAATTTCAAGTTTATTTAGTAGTCGGACCATACACATATATCCCATAATTTGAGAATGTAAATCCCTTTGTCTGTCCTCACTACTCCAGTGATTTAGATCAACATCTAATATGCGAGTAGCCAAAAACAATGAATAAAGGGAAAAACATTTGTCAACATAAGTAATATCAAGGCACAATATTTGAATATATATATATGTGTGTGTGTGTGTAAAATCTTACAGATGTGTTGCCCTTCTTTTCTAACTATCTTATATGTGTTCTTGCTGTTTGTGATAGAGACGAAGAGCTTAGGTGGTACCATGAATGCAGAGCATCACATGTGGTCACCTTATGCATGTATCAGATCTATACAAGATATGCAATCATGTTTCATAATTGTCATTTTGAGTCTAATTTAGTTGGTATAGAATTTTAATTAGTGGATAATTCTTGGCATCACTCTCTATTTTGATCTTTTCTTGTATATAATGAAGTATGGAGTTGTTGATATAGCACTTGTCTAGTTGGAATAAATTACCAACCAATGAACACCTTGGATTAGTATAAATCTTGTGTCGAGTAGTGTAGGGCACTTGTCGGTTTAAAGTTTAATTGGTTTGAATAAGATTCCAACCAACAGTGAGCTTTTGAATCATCTCTATATTACGAAATATGGTCATCAAACCGGTTGTTCTGTTATTTGATTTCTCTAAAATTAACTATTTAGAACAAACTGTTATATAAAAAGGCCATGAGCAAACACTTAGGAGTAATATAAAGTGATACTTTCTCCAGCCCCAACTGTCTTATCATAAACATTGTTTATGAGTAGACAGTCTAAGTAGAAAACGAGACATAATAATTACCGATGTTTTTTTGCCTGTACAATGTATTTGGCCACCTTCTTGGTAAATTTAACGGTTGCTTGGACCAAGAAAAATCATGTGGCAAAGAAGTAGTTGATCTTGAATAGTTAGGCATTTAATCTAGATTAATTCATTTTGTATGATAGTACTACTATGACCCTTGGTCCTACGAAGACCAATGGTGTAGTCTGGTCTTGACCACATGTACGGATGATAAGACCACTACGATCTCTTGGTCTTACGATGACTAGCAGTGTAGTCACATCTTGATCATATGTATAGGCGTTATAACTGCTATGACCCCCTAGCCATGCAAAGGCCAGTGGCGTAATCGGATCTCAAACATATGTATGGGTAGTAGGACAACTACGACCCCCTGGTACTGTGAAGACTAGTGACGTAGTTGAGTCTCAACCACCTATATTTTTGCTTAAGATGGTTATTGTATGTGCATCTGATGTGGCTAACATGATTCGCATTTGTTTTACCAACTTATAAGCATATCAGAGGGTTGTTATCACACCCTGATCTGACACCACCGGAAAGTCAGTGCCAAATAGAGCATGCCACCGAGGATGACAAACTATTTTGTTAACGCTAGAATTTGCTTAGCCTGCAAACAGGATCGATCGATGGAGAAAAGACTTATCAGCTTTCAGGAAGAAGCCAATTGACACTGTAAAAGAGCCGATCAAACGGGTTGAGAACAGATTCGATCTGTTTAAATATGGAGAGTTATCCAGATGAGACCGAGTCCGAGGAGAAGTCAAGAGAACCACGACATGGTGTTAATCTATATAAAATATATTATGTAAGCTAGACAAGTTTAGTTAGCTTTACAACTTATTAGATATTAGTTTTCTTTTATATTTTTAGGAAACAATGTCCAATAGTTGTTGTAACCACGTCGGACTCTTATAATCCAAAGGTATAAATATAGACCCACTGGAAGTTTATAAGATATCAACAGATCAAGATAATACAACTTTGACACATCGCCACCCAAGCTCATCTATGTTTTTCCCAGTGGGTTATGGCTCTCGACGTGGGGCTGCAACGGTTAAGTTCGATCTTCGTCAAAGGGATAAATCCCACCATTATCCTAGTATATTCACTATGTATAAGGCTACATCAGTTAGGTTCAACCTCTTAATCTGATCGAATATACCACATAACGTTCGTGTGGGATCTATCAGCTCATCAAGCTCATTTTACCATCATCAGTCTCGTGCTATATCGGTTAGGTTTGACCTACTAAACTGCTGATAGTAGATTGAGTCATAAGCTAATAGGTATTTATTCGGCATTTTGTCGGAGTGGGTAGCTGACGAGTTATCCTTACCGCTAGCCTCATATTTGGTTCACATATCGCTCAATGTTTAATCCACTAGTGATCGATCTGGTCACGTTGGATTCGGCAAGATACTATCGTAGTTAGGTCCAATCTCTCAAGTTCGTGTTCAACGGGCTAGCGTCGAGATTCGGAGGGTTTTATTCCCCATCGACTCAGATGGCCGATGAGTTTAGATATAGGCCTACGTTGGATGTTCGGCCGGTAAGTAGCCGATGACCTCGCCATTTTCTCCTTCGTCGTTATGATCGATCCAGCCTCCGTTGCTTATGTGCCATTAGTTCTGGTCTCATATTGTCTCGGTTCAGTATGATCTTTCGAGGTTGTTCCTAACGGTGCTGTTACGGTGATCGCTGGTCCTCGTGGCTTCGTGAGGATCAGGTCTTGCTTCTTGCTTTAGCCACTTTTAGCCCACAGAGTATTATCAGCTCTTTGGTCGACAAACCCTCTATTTTATTCCACATATCTATCGCCTATGACTTCATTGGTTTTTCAACCGATGCTCGAGCATTACCTTTCTTATCGGCACCCAACTGATAGGGAAAGCCGGATCGACCCACCAGTTGATTGGCTAGCGGATCTCATCCTCTGTCTCCTTGTTAATTGTAGGGTCAAATTGACTGGCATACCTTTGAACCTCAAAGATTAAGCAGATCTACTAGGCCTTCGCGTGACCAGGGCATCGTCTTCCCCGATCAAACCTCCGTCCGGCTAGATCGGACTCCCCGTGAGATTTAGTGACCAGCATATCTCTAGCAGAACCACACGTGTTGGTCTTAGTCCCAAGATTTGAAGCTAGCACCCACGATAACAAAATAGTAATCACAGTAAAAACTAAACGAATATATTATAGCTTGTTACTATGTTAGGTAATCCTTAGCAACAACTACTAAGAAAAACTGTGACAATAAAACTTAGCATAGTTAGTACACCAATCCATAGGCACTGGCTTGGGTCTATAGACAAAACCAAACTATTCGACATCTTTCACCTAAACTTAAGGAAGGATAAAAAACAATAAAATAAAGGGGATGAGTACTTTCGTACTTGCAAGTCACGGGAAACGTGAGTATACAAGTTACAAAGGAATGCTAGTTTTCTTTTGCAAATCTTTTGTTTGAAAATGTTTCACAACCTCTAACCATTTTGTTTAAAAATGTTTTACAACAAGTGTGAGTTTCACAATTCATTTGGAAAGATACTTATCGTCTCGATACGGTGCTAGTTGTTTTGCAACAACCTAAACATGAGAACAAAGTTTTAGTTTCATTAATAGTTTCTTTTTATTTTTATCTCTTCAACAAACATCATTTCATGAGCCATACATACAAACTTTATCTTACTCTATCCGGAGCTAAACTAATATCTTTCTTTCCATCGACTACTTCTCGAAACTACCTAAGCATTAGTTTCCACTTCCTCTCGGAAGCCTACTCCATTATACCATCATGGCATCCTAGGTCCTATAGACCCTTTCCTAACCACTAAGTTCATCCGTCAGTCAACAAGACTGACTCGGGTAATGGTTTCTATTCTCTCAAATATTTTCTGTAAAACACTGGAAAACAAATTTACTCTAGGAGAATCAACTTATATTTGCCCTTAACCATAGGCACGCCTATTCAAACAGTTGAAGCTCAATAGATTTTATACGCTTTACCTAGATGACATGAAACTGACACTGGATACCCATCAAAACCAGAAGTTCGTGACCAGCCCTTTCCCAAGCTAACCCACGAATATCGATGGCACATAGTTAAGTCGAATATCTCAAAACCATGTATTAGAAAAGTCTTATGCCTTCATCTACTTGGGACACATTTGGGATATCTCATATACCAAACCATTCGCCTTAAAAGATGCTAGAATAACACTCAATCGTGTAGTAAAGATCCACAATCACATCTCCTCATTTCTAATATTACACATCTATTTACATACAAGATTTCTATATGCTAGCTAATTACTTAGCCAAGAGCATCCTGTAAATACTCATGTGATTATATTGTAAGATTCTCGGTTGTAATTCTCTTAGGAATCAATTCTTACATGCAATTACCAAAACCAAGCCACACAGTCAAGGTTCCACATCGTTGGTTTTCACAAATCTTCTCACTTTTCAAACCCACCAACTTCATGAGTCGGGTGTTTACAAAAGTTTCCGCAACTCAATTTTTTCATAACGATAATCAACCATGTAAGAAGTGGCAGTGGTATTTCCACTCAAGGAGTGAGAATTTCAAAGCACCGTTATGGTGGAGTTACAAGGATAGGATTTAACAACAACTTACAAAAAGTAATATAACTTTGCAAATAATCATATTTTATAACTTGGGAGCAATATGATCAAGAATGACTTGCCTCAATGATAGTGATCTACAAATCCTCATGATCTTTGCATCGAACAAAATTTTAGAACGCCACTAAGAATGAATGAAAGAGAGCCACACCAAAAACCTACAATTAATATAACAATAATTATATTCTTGTAGTTCATCAGGTAGATCTTTGTTTTAGAAGAATTATGCAAGTTAAACAGAGTCGATCGGAGTTACAATTGAAAAGATATGATTTTTTGAAGATTATTTGAATTTGTAGAAAGAAATACTCTCATGGATTGAGACCGACATGTCAAAGAAATATTATTTTGGGAGAGGTAAAGTGGGCCATAGGAAGCTAGTGGGCCAGAATAGGCCTCGATCAATGGGGCTCGGTCAACAGCCCGATCTACGGTTAGGAAAGTAGGTCCCACATATTGATGGGAGGGCAAGAGAGAAGGGATCTAGTCCACATGTCTGGGGAAAGGGATGAGGGGCACGTCATTAGCGAGGCGGGGCCCACATGTCAGTGGCATGGGCATTCTTCTTTCGTCTTCCTCATCATTTCTTCTTTCTCGTTCATTCTTCCTCTCTCCTCTTCCCTCTCATAGGATGGAGGCGCGGCGACGAGTCCTAGTGGCGGGAGGCGCTTCTGGCGGCAAGAAAGGTAGCTCCTGGCTGTGGGGCAGAGGTTGGTGGCGACGTTTGCAGTAGAGCAGAGGGGTGATTGGGCTATGAAGAAGGAGGCGCAGGCAGCGGTGTGGAGGAGGTACAGGGCGGTAGCATAGAGGAGGAGATGCTCGGATAGAGGAGAGGTAGAGCAGGGTAGTGAGGGTGTGTCTGGTGGCGAGGGGTTTTGCAGGAAAGTAGTGAGATAGTAGGGAAAAGCTGGTTAGCTAGCCCGTGGTGGTGAATAGGGTGATGTTTCGTGGAGTGCTCGTAAGGTGTTCGATAGAACACCAAGGCTCGATCTGAGGCGGTTTTTCTGCGAGAAAGGATAGGAAGGCAGATAAGGCATGTTGGCTTATATATTCACGGTCGTCGAGTGACGACAAGGCGACGAGGTGCAGCGGTTGTCAGCAGGGTCCACTGTGACGTGAAGCACATGATGCTTGACGGTGGCAGGTCAATGATGTGCGCCACAGTGCACCACTACACGTGGTAGTGTGGAGCAGAGCGATGGTAGGTGGGTGTCGTGACTTGTCGTGGCGTGGCACTGCTCGGTGCGCGGTGCGACCAGCTCATCATGGTGCAGAGGTGTGGGACTCATGATGAAACTCGATTGGGGAGGCGAGGCCAAAGAATGGGATGGAACGGCGGGGTTGGGGACAAGGCGGTGACTAGTGGGATTCATGTCTATGGGTCCGCGTTTGGCATGGCACGACACGGCGCGACGCGGTGGGGTCATGGCACACGTGCATGAATAAGGTGACCGGCTGGGCATTCTACCAAGCACGCGATGTGCATGTGGGTGTGGCACTAGGAAAGGGGTGAGCGCACCGGAGCGAGGGAGTGCGCGGCCGCTAGTTAGCCCTGGTGCTAACATGCAAGCCCACGAGAGTTGACAAAGCCATGAGCGAGCACACGGACGCAAGGATGCACAAGCCTGGGGGAGGGAGCTAGCATGCAGGCCATGGACCGCGGGGAGGAGAGGAAGCTAAGAGAGAGAAGAAAGAAAGGGAGAGAGAGAATGGGCTAGGGATAATTGACTCGTTGGAACAGTAGTTTTTGGAAATTTTTCGGAGTGTTATTTGATAGATACCTCGGTATTTTGAAATGGATTATTTGAACTCAATTCTAATTTGTTGGTTCACAAAATTTGGGGATTCAAGAATAGAAGTCTTGACTACAATTTGAGATTTTATAAATGGTTCCTAATTTTTGAAAAGAAGGATGATTCAGACATAGGAGAAGAAATAGGTGAAAAGGATCATGATTTGATTCAAAATTTTAAATTTGATTCATAAATTTTGGAGCGTATTTTTAGAATATTCTTGGATTGATGGATTTTGAAGGGAGGAGGGGATTAATCAAGATCTTTGGCACATTATGTACTTAATACAAATGAAGAACCAAAATATGAAACTAGGGTTTTATTAAAATAGCTTCTATGGCTAGGCTAAAACTAGGAGGTTACAGCTATGGTTTACTTCTAGCTTTTTATTGATAATTTCTTTCCAATTGCATCGCTTGTTTTTCACATATGCCTTCATTGTCAGGTGGTGGCACATTATGCGTTATCACCGTTCGAAGTCTAAGCTTGTATCATCATCATAGATGTCATGAGCAGTGTCTTGGGCTCTCCGTTTATAAGTGGAGCGCCTCATTCATCCATGTTCCGATTAGTCGGATTTGACATATCAAGACAGATGGCGTGAACAGCGTCTCATCAAATATGTTAGGTGATCAAGCCAATAACTTTTATAAGGTATCATCCGATAATATAACGATGCCACTATAGGTGTTATCATCATTTGAGGTATGTAACTATGTCATCATGGTAGATGATATGAATAAAACCCCAAGCTCCATGTTTATAAGCGAAGTGCCTCCTTCTTCTATGACCCGAGTACCAAGCAATCTACTTGATTAGGCACTTAACTTGCAGATGGAGGCTTCCTTTAATGATCGAACTCATCATGGGGTGTGTACATGCGAATAAAATCAAGAGATAAATTGATTTGAGATTAGTAAGAAAAACAAAATTAACGATAGGTAGAAACCCAATTGGTAGAAACCTGATTGGTAGAAATCCGTCGATTTAGTCCAGCGATGTCAGTTCAGAAGTGGTTGACCCGTGCTGAGGTCTCATGGTCGATAATATCAAGCTGTTGTTTTTTGCGGCAGTGACATGTTGAAGTCAAGTCAATTCTAGTATATCTATCTATTAAAGATTGAGGTGGTGATGGTTCCAATCTAGAGGGGAATGTACTGGCTGAGTTGTATCTCTGTAGTCCAAAGTTGTCAAAATATCTCTTATCGAAAAATTCGCCCATGGATACCATGTCTTCGTGAATCAGCTAAATACTAGCACCCCTCTACCTGGCACACAACTATCGATGGATTATACGCCGATCATAGGATCCATACATATACGACGTGTTTTAAGGTCATAAGGATCGGTTGATGTGAGAATACAAACAAAGCTATAAAGAAAGTAAGAGAGATATGTATTTTTATATAGGTTTGGGTCTCCTAATGATGCTTAATAGCCCTACTCCTATTAGCAAGAGCCAATATAGCTATTATATATCATTATCTTGAGTACAAAGTATGAAGAAAAAAAAACCTAATATAGCCTACCAATAGATCAGTATAGAGCTCAAACGTGGTGATTGGCAACTAGCTATTGTTGACTTCCTCGGATATAGATTCGACGAGATTGGAGGTGGCTTATATTATCTATATATCTCATGGCTTGTTCTTCTCCACTCCTATGACCTTGTATTTATATCCTTAGGTGTTTCTTTATCTAAATAGAACTAGTGTCAAATATGAGGATGATCCGAGTAGTCCTGGTCTGGTCTAGATAGGACTCTATGCTTCTTTTATTATTTGAGACTTATTTCTTGTCTACTCTGAATTTTATCCATATATATGTGTTTGTTTTTTATGGGACGATATACGGTGATCCCGCTGAGATAAACACACATGTAGTCTGGTCTAGATAGGACTCTATGTTTCTTTTATTATCTAAGACTTATTTCTTGTCTACTCTGAATTTTATCCATATATATGAGTTTGTTTTTTATGGGACGATATACGGTGATCCCGCTGAGATAAACACACATGTATATGATATCCTATATCTAAAACACTAACAACGACATCATTAAAGAAGAGGAAATCACCATGCCAAAGAAGAAGACCTCAATGTTGCTGCTACCAAAGTTCCTCCCCTCCTACCTTCCTAATTCCAAGGTATTAGGTCCTTGAATTATATATGGTACTTAACACCTGTGGATGTGCTTCCTTAAAAGTACTATCATAATTCATAAGCACCATGTATTTTTGAAATGTATTTATGAAAATAAGCATATAAGAAATTATACGTTTAAAATTTTAAAAGTTTAATTAAATCTTATTCTAAACATCAAAAATTTATGATCAGACAGTGTATTTGTAAATGAAAGGGGAAGAAACTATCCATCGTGTTGTCTCAACTGTCAGCCTTCTCGGTGAATCATCTAAGAGAGCCTGGTGTAACAAGCGAAATGCGTGACAATGCCTATTGGGAGTGCACTTGGAGGATTGGAGGAATCGTGGTAAACCAGGCGGAATCCAAGCGCGCGCTTACGAAATCACGTCTCCATCTGCATGGATATGGGCTTTCCCGGCCAAGTGTGTGGGATAAGGAGTACTAGCATATACACATCCAAATCAAGCGTCGCAGCGGCAGCCAATGGCGGACAAATTTCACGTACCAACTTGCTGCCTGCTGTGTATAAATATACATATTGTCGCAAGCAACTTACTGAAACAAATAAACAGTAGTAGGAATACTAACCCTCTGTAAGGGCACAGGCAGCTACGCCGCTACAGTCTCACTGGAAAGAAGCTAGCAAAGCCAGGGGGACCACTACTGTAGTGGCCTGTGGAAATGGATCGATCACAAGGCACCACGCATGCGTGCATGCAGACAGCCATGCAGTGCATGCATGCTACGGCCTACGGGGCTAGCTACCGGATCAGATAATTAACGGCTACGATTCGAGGCTGACGCGGATGAGTACAGTAGCCAATCAGACAAAAAAAGGCACAGATTTGCCACAGGATCATATGCGTACGGCGAGCTAATCACTCGACGAGAGGAGGCGATACGATTTCCACTGTCCGAGAGGTGAAGATTTCCCGCGGGATGCGTGCGCGTAGTACGACCGATCGAAATATGCTCATTTTAGAATATAAAACATATTATAATATTATAATATGTCTAATTCTATATTATATTTCAAATTTATAATACTAAAATATATTTAATCGATAGGCTACTGTATTTTAAAATAGAGTATACTGAATTATTGAAATACGGCGTGGGGTATGTACAATAATTGCATGAGCACTACGAACACATACCCTGTACAACTTATTTGTCGATGCGTAGATCGCGTTGCACGGTGGAGACACGGACGCCCGCGGTTGGATTAATCCGGCGCCTCGTTGGATTCGATGGCCGCGTACACTTCGCGAGCCAGGTCTCGTGCAGTCAACCAAACAGACTCCGTGGTGAATGAACGATTGATCGTTAGGGGGTAACCGTGCTGCTGACTTTTCTGCGAGGAGCAGGGCTTAGCATGGATATGGAAAGAGTGCGAGCCGAGCCGGCACGTGAGCTACTGCGTGGGATCGACTTGATTGCCGCTACTCAAGATCCAACTGTTTCACATCGTCCGGTGGGGTCTGTGTGGGATAGATAAAGGACGAGACAATGTTGTTTGGAAGACGTACAGAGAAAATATAATGAACGACGAAAGCTAGGCAGCAGAGCTGGTACATAAGAGCCTCTCCGGAGAGCTTGATTTATCATGGATATTTTTGCGATCCTCATCGAGCTTTTGGAATTGCTAACTACCAAGGCATCGATCGAGAATATCTCCGTAGTCCTTTCGATCTGCTCCATGATGGTTCGATAGAGGCTGGTCCAGTACGGAAGCAATTAGTATCCTCCTCCATGGTGGTGCTCCGTGAAGCTATAAGCTAGTAGCAATTAGCTTTTACACTGCTCGTATATTTGCCAAGGATTAATAACCTTGCATACCATAAATGTTTCACGAATGCTGGATGCTGGATCGAACTTCCAACTTGTATCATATATACAGCTACTGCTCGAACTACCCAGATATATAGGGCCAGATCCAACATGAGGACACATAAACCACATGGCCGTGCGAAATCTTTCATGGATGGTCCACTCCGCTCCCCTTCGCGTAATCATGGTAATTAGTACATACTATGAAATCAACGGTGATAAAAATTAATTTATATTAAAATTATTTAAATTGATGTATATTGAAATTGATAAAATTATTTTATATTAAAATTAAAACTGTATAATTAACTTATAGTAAAATTATTTATAAAAATATATAGTGAACATGTACGTACATTGACATAGATTAGGTCATGAGAATATATGTGTGAAAAATATTTTTTTTCTTGTTTATATATTTACAATATTAAATACTAAAAATAGATTAAAAAATCACTGAAAAATTTAAAGAAATTTTGAATAAAAATTGATAAATTCAATTTCAAAATTTACTAGAGTAACAAACCGAAAGTGTGAATATGCCACAGTATAGGCGCAGTCCTACCAGGAGTAGACTAGTGACGACAAGCAAGCAAGCTGTCGTGGGCTAGTGGAGGCCAAAAGCTAGCAGGCCAATGGGTTGAGCTAGCGTGGGTTGCAATAGCAGACTGAGCTGGCGACAAAAGCAGGCCGATGGTATGAAGGTGGACCAATAGAGGCACAAGCACGCATGCCAGCGTGATGGCGTAATGAATAATAGGTGGGCTCGGCATGGCAGAGGTGTAGCACGGGCAGGCACGCGCACTCATAACATAGGCGATCTAGAGGGACATGTGTTAGCTTGGGATTAGTGCAATAGCGTGGCAAATGTGTATGAGTGGGATTCTCTGTGTAAACGCGTTGAACTCTATGGCCCTCTATGTGTTCGATGATATGGTGTAATCTAGAGTATTCGAATCTGACAACTATAAATAGGCTGAGTAGTGGTTATGAAATTTTAAAGATATTTATGTCTTTTCCTTTAGGATTTTATTATTATTTTTTTTATAAAAAGAGAGTAAGGTGTTAGAAATTTGAGAGAGATTTTGGTAGACTTTTTGTAAGCGCAATTTTGATAATAAAGGTAAAGTTTATGTAAGATTAGTGTGGTAATTAATCTTTCATTCTCGTTCACCTTTATGTATGTCTAACAATCAATTTTAGATTAATTTGTTTTTTCTGTGGGATTGGTTTCTTTGATATAAAATCTAGTCATGTTGTTTTTCTAGTGTTCTGAAATATTTGATTGGTTAATTATTTTCAGATCTCGTATATTAATTAATTAGGATTTCATTAATTTTCATCAACCTTGTGTTTAGTACTCCATTAATATTTTAAGATCTAGATGTCCGGTTGACGTGATTCTAGTTGGGTTTGTTTGTAAATTTTGTCTAGTTTATTCCAATAAAATTTCATGTCGATTAGAGTTATAGATCTATTGATGCAACCTATTTAGTGACTAAATAGTATTCTATCCTGATTCTAAAAACATGATTTTTTAGGTTTTGTGATTATGAGAGTGTTAAATTTTATTTTTGACTTTCACAATCATTCACTCCCTCCGATTGCCTATCTTAATGTGAGATGATACTATAAGTGGTATTAGAATTTTATTTTATTTCCAATTGTTCTTAAACAGAATTAGAAAACTTATCGATGCATAGGTATTCCATGAAACCTTGTGTTTTTTATGGTGTTAATTTTTAGTATTGAAAGACTAATACGGAGGTATACACTAAAATTTAAGGCTTTGCGATATAGAAGATCTATAAGTTATATCAAGTTTCTAAAAATGATGTACTGATAATAGTTAACATACTATAGGTAGAGGCTAACAACAAGACGAGGAATTTGATTATGCAAGGGCTAGGAAGAAGTGACTTTGACCGTATGGTGCAACTCAAGTCAGCACATGAGATATAGAGAGCACTTTGTGATTATCATTAAGGGTCAAATATGATAAAAGAGATACGTCAGGTCATATATATAAAAGGATACATGTATCCTAAGATGAAACCTGGTGAATCTCTTCATGATTTTTTTGCTCGCTTTAATAAGGTTTTTAGCAAGTTGTGTTCTTTTAATGTTATATATTCTGATGCTAAAAATTTTCGTCAATTACTAGGAGCTTTAGATATATGGGAAATGAATGTAACATCAATTAGAGAATCTACTACCATGAATATATTTATATTAGATGTGCTTTATTCTAAATTAAAAACTCACGAGCTAGATATTTTTGCTAGAAAAAATATGGCTAATAAATCAATGACTTTAGCTATACAAGCTAGCAACTTTCTTGGTGATAATTCTTCATCTAGCTATGATTTATTTTCTTTATCTTTACTAACTGATGAACAACTAAAAACAACCTCCTGAAGATGATTTAACATTGCTCTCTACTCGCTTAACAAGAGATTTGCAGAATGTTTGATCCAGAAAGAGATCAAATGGTAAAGAATCTCGAAGATGTTTTGAATGCGGCTAGCTTAATTACCTTCATCTTAAATGTCCAAAATTTCTAGCAAAAATTTATAGGGATGAAGATAAGGAGGAACACAATGTATAAAGTGACAAGAAGTGAAAACTCAATGGCACTAAGAAGAAGAGGTATTTAAACAAGAATGTAGTGCAGTTTGTTCTTTCTACTTTTGAACAAGTAAATCTAAGCAATGTAGACACTATAAGTGATTATGATACACTTCCGAAAGCAAGAAAAACTTGATTGGTCTATTTATGATGGTAATAGTAGAAGCGTTACCAACGGTGACTTTGACAACAATAGCAATAATAAGATAGAACTTTCTTATGATGATTTAGCTTGTGTTATTAAAAAACTTGATACTTTATTAGAGAAGAGAAATAAAAAGATTAAGAAATAAGATATTTTGATTCAACAATTAAATGCTAAAATTGCAAGACTTAAAACTTTGACTCCTATTAATAATTCTTGCAAATCATATAACTTAGTTTATGCTGAATATAATTCTTTTAGTATATGCATGCTTCTACTTTAAAGGAACTTAAGCTTGAAAAAGAGAAAAATAATAAATATGTTTGTATAGTTGATAATACTACTTATTGTGATTATTACAATTCTCTTAAGTTGAAATTGAAAGATGTTGATATTAAAATTACTCAACTAAAAGATGATCATGCTACTCATAAGGTTTTTTCATGCTCTAATTGTGATAAAAATAATAAATTCAATGTCTCCTATAAAAATTATACAACCTTATTGAAGCATATTGATTACAAAGATAAGAATTAGAAGCTTAAATTAAATTTTGAATTAAAACACTAATTCTCAAAAGTTTAAAATTGATTTGGTTTATGATTCTTATGATTATTCTAAAACTCATATTTAAACTGTTGTTAAATCACTTGTTAGTGGGATAATTAAGATAGCTGATAAACCTAAAAATGCAATTTTTAGATCTGGTGATGTCATATCATCTACTAACACAACTAGTACAAGTATTGTTTATATTTCTAAAAGTAAATATAAAGTTAAGTATACTTTAAAAGATCAAGTCTCCTAACCTTATGTTATAGAAAGTTTTAGTGATTAATAACAGCATATATTGGGACTAACTATTTTTATGTGTTGAAGTGAATAGGTTGAGTTCCAACATCAAGATGAGGATATTGATAGATATATTGGTGAAATGAAGATATTGAATATGTGGAGAGCGAAGTGGCTTTGTATGGCAAGACGATGAAGGACAGACAACGCTAGACATCAATGGACCATGTGGTGGTTAAGGACAAGCAAAGAGTTTGGCATCGACGAACCAATACAGTGGTAACGGGCGAGTGAAGTCTGCACGTTGATTGACTATGCAATGCTATGTGAAGTTGCGAAAGATCCGCATCAATTATTTAAAGAGTACAAGATAGAGTGCCGAAGATCAAGACAATACAAGGCATTGATCAAGAAAAATGTATAATTGATTTGGTACTAATATATTCAATAAGATGTAGGTGAATAGTCCCGATGGTGAAACAGAGTTGATGTTGGCAACCCTCAAGGTAAACCAAGAAGATTGCATGAAAGTGTTTTTAGAAGTATAGCTTTCTATTTTATTATTAGTATAGAAATGACATACTATTAAGAGAGATATAATATTGATGTGTTTGTTCATGTCTCGGTGCTAAAAGTGAACATTTTAAGTGCTTCCTTAAGAGAAATTTAAGCCTTAACATATTCTTTAAGCGGTTCTAGAGTTTGTTCTTAGTTGAGTTGGGTATCCCTCTCAATAAGCTTTCCATAAAGCTCAAGATCATTAAAAACGGATTCTGGAGCAAGGAGTTATGATCGTTTTTATGAGGTGTTTTTATGGAGTAGCGAAAACTCTAGACTTTTTGGCTAGATACTCTGGATTAGACATAAAAGCTTGTCTGGAGACTCGAGATTTTGGTCGGATACTCCAGAACAGACAAAGTAACTTGTCTAAAGTCTTCGATGGTTTTGGCCAGAGACTTTAAACTTTGAATATGTAAGTAACGGCTAGTTTTGGGGGGCTTGGGATTTAAACCTCTTTATCCCCTCCATCCTTAGCAATTGTTTTTGAGACTGAGTTTTGGCAAGAGTAGGTCTATTCAAAGCCAAATAAGCCCTCCCAAATTCCCTACCTTGGTGGTAGTTCTTTGTGAGAGTGGTTTGAGAAAAGAAAGAGTTGAGTTAAGAGATTGAGATGTTCAGACCAAGTGAGGTTTACTCCATTATTTCAGCACTTGAGTTCATAATAAGCAAATATTCGATTGTGTTTATTATTCTTAAAGATCAAGGTCTCCTAGACAACTAGGAGTCTTTAGTGAGCTACCAAAGTTGTGGTGAGTCACCGGAAGTTTGTGAAGGTTCATCCTTATCGTCGCAAGGGATGAGGTAATTGAGTAAGAACCAAGTTTGTGCTTAGATGTTGCTTGATAGAGCAAACTTCACCAAAGATAGTAACTCGTTGTCCAAGTGTGTGGACCTTGGTGATCACTTAGGAACGGAGTTTTATCTTGGTAGTTACTTAGAGTCCAAAGCTTCATCTTTTATACTTGTTTGGTGAGGCTTAGAATTGAAAGAGATTCGACTCCCTAGAGACTCTTAACGGAGACGTAGGATCATTGGGATTTGAACTTCGGGAACAAATCTTTTATCTCTGTCTCTCACTTATGTACTTTACTTTCTTGTATTATTTACCGTTGATTTAGATAACCTCTTTCCTCCACTATCTTCAAGGGTTTCTCTTTCAAGTACTCTTTTGGATGCAATGAAAGAGGATCAGAATATCTGAGCTCACTATCTAGAGACTTCGGCCAACGCTCTCTATCTGAGAGAGAGCCTTGTCCAGATACTCCGGCTATATTGACCAGACACTTTGGAGGACTTCGTTCGGATACTTTGGAAAACTTCATCCTGATACTTTGGTCATTTTTATCGGATGCTTTGGAGAAATTTCATCCGGATACTCTAGCTATTTTAACCGGATACTCCAGAGGCACTTCGATTGAATACTTCGGAGAAATTTCATTCGGATACTCCAGCCATTTTGGTCAGATACTCTGGAGGAACTTCGTTTGAATACCCCATTCCTTTGGGTCAGATACTTCGGCCCTTTGGTCCGATTGGGGTGTTTTTTAGGAACGCCTATTTACTCCCCCTCTAGGTGACATCAAGATCCTTTCATACCTACACTCACTATGATAGAAATAGACATAAAGTAGAATTTTACTTTAGATTTAATAAACAACAAATGAGAGAAAAGTCTAAGGCATTGTCTAATTTGATAAAGGCACGTACTTTTGGTTCTAGTGACATAAGTAATAATAGATCTAAACATTTGCATAAAAATACTTGTGTTATGTCTACTGGTATGTATCGTGTATCTCACTACTAGATTCCTAAATGTTATGTTAGTATAGAGACATTGACATTATTTTCTTCTATGTAGGCACTTCGCATGAGGAATGAGAACATTTGGCTAGTGGATTCTGGATGTTCACACCATATCCGGTGAAAAGAATCAGTTCTCCCATCTCACAAAAGCATCGTATGTTGAAAAGATAACTTTTAAAGATGCTTCTACTTCTATGATTGTGGCTATAGCTATAGGTGCATACATTCAGAGAAAGAACATCTTTACTAATGAAGATAATAAGGATAATGAAGAAGATTAAATTGAATAAGATAAAGTTCTTAAAACAATAGCTCCCTTATACATTTAAAAAAGACATTTATCTCAATAAATCATCGGTAATCTTCATGACACGTTCTAGGTTTAACGATCCAAACTCTCATGCTCATTTAGCTTTTTTAGCATCTTTTGAACCTAAAGATATATCACACATATTAACTCACGAATCTCGAATGAAGAGTTAGAAAATTTTCAACATAACAAGGTTTAGAAAATTGTACCACCATCTCCTAAGCATTCTATAATTGAAACTAAATATGTTTTTAAAAATAAACAAAGTGATGATGGTGTAGTTGTAAGAAAGAAAGTTAGATTGGTAGATCAAGATTTTACATAGTTATAATGCCTAAATTTTGATAAAATCTTTACTATTGTTGCTAGATTTAAAGCTATTATAATTTTGTTGGTGTTTGATGCATCTAAAGGTTTTAAAATTTATCAAATGAATGTAAAAAGTAATTTTCTGAATGGCTTTATCAATAAAAAAGTTTATGTTAAATTTGGTATTGCATAATTAGTTTTATTAAAATTATTTATGGCAAAGTGTGGTGAGAGTGTGTGTACACTGATATAAGTCAGGTTATAAGAATGTGTGCTTGAAAAAAAAATTTGTTTATATATGTGCAGATATTAAATGCTGGAAATAGATAAAAAATCGTGCAAAAATTTGGAAATTTTTTGAACAAAAATTGATAAATTCAATTTTAGAGCTAGTGGAGGTCGAAACCTAGCAGGTCGGTAGGTTGGGCTGACTTAGTAAGTACCCAAAAAGTTAGTAGGCCGACGAGTTGGGTTAGTATAGGTTATGACAGCTGACTAGGCTAGCAACGGAAGAATGCCGATGGAGCAAAAGCGACCCAGCTCAGACGCAGACATGCGTGACGGGATGTGCGGCTTACTGGCAGCTCGGTGTGGCAGTGACGCACCAGTGCTAGTGCGTGCACGAGTGCGGTGGTGTAATGGCTAATAGCTGGGCTCGGTGTGAAGCAAGTGATCCGGTGGGATAGGTGTCAGGATTAGTGCAGCGGTATGGTAGACGTGTATAAGCGGGATTCTCTCTTTGGTCCTCTATGTGTCAGGTAACATGCTGTAATCTGAAGCGTCAATTTTGAATGTGACGGCTGAAAATAGTCTAAGTTATGGTTACAAAATTATATGGGTATTTAAGTCTTTTTTTGATGTTTATAAAAGGTCTTTTTTTGGTAGAATTTTTGTAAATACAATTTGATAAAGTTTATGTTTATGGAAGATTAATATAGTAATTAATCTCTCTTTTTGATTTATCTTTCTATACTCCAGCGATCGATTTTAGATTAATTTATTTTTTTAGTAATTTGGATTGGTTTGTTTGTTCTAAAATTTGCTAGTGTGTTTTTTTAGTGTTCTTATTTTTAAATATCGTAATATTAACTAATTATGGTTTAACTAATTTTGCTCCACCTTCCTTCGGTTTAATAATTTTATTTCGTTAATATTTTGATATATAAAAGTTCGATTGGGATGATTTAGTTGAATTTATTTGTAACTTTTTATCTAGTTTATTATATCAAAATTTTAGATTGATTAGAGTTAAAAATCTATAGGTATAATATAAAATAGTGTTCTATTTATATTTTAAAAGCATGCATGGTCTTTTAGTTTTTTAATTAAAAAATGTTAAATTTTATTTTTAACTTTTGTAGTGAAGTATCGTGAGATTTTCTCTGGAACTCGCAATGATAGGAGCGATGGACATGAGTGCTCCTTTAGACTGGCAGCGGATCAGGGGATCCCATCTCGTTCTAGCCATAGCCCGATAGCCGAGCTAAACATATCGCCGTAGATAGCTAGGGCGTCGAGGCGCGGGGATCCCCGCCACAACCGGGCCGGCGAGAGAGCGAGGGCGCCTTTTCCGCGGCGCCACCGAGTGCAGGCGCTGGGAAGGACGCGAGACGCGGACGCCGTCAAAGGCTCCGGGCGCGTTTGTTTTCGCCCCGGTGATGATGCCGCCATGATCACGATATCCGGGGAGGATCGTCACGACGACCCCTTTTTTCTTCCCTAGGTTCCAAAAGAGGCAAGGCGGCCATAGCTAGCTAGTAGCTATAGCTATGGTCTCGCTGAATGGCCGAAGCCGTCCTGATCCGCCGCAACGCGGTGTAGGGATTGGTTCCTTTCTCGATGGGTATAATGACCGAGTACCGACCGATCGGCGGGGCAGGGCAACGTGCGTACGTTGCGTAGTTGCGCGCGCGGGGTGATGTTTCGGGCGCTTTTGCGTGGATTCGAGCTACGACGACGTGCGATGGCGCGACACCGCGATGCATGGATGGACGTTTGGAGGAGTAGATGATCAGGAGAGGAGAGTATTGACACGGAGATCGGTTCAGTTAATAGGCGCGTATGTTTGTTGACAGAGATCCGTTGCGCGAATATCTGAGAGAATATACTTAACTTCAATGCTGATTTTAAACTCAAGGTTGATAAATGTGTCAATCAATTTAAACTTATAATTGATAAGGAGATAGAAAAAATCAGATCCACAAACCAATCGGCTAATAGGTCGATACGAACTCCTGCTATTAGCTGATTAATAATAAAGATTGTAGCACTTATACATCGATTAAAAAATTGATGATAGCATAGTTAAATAGCGAGAAAAAAATCATAGACATATCGGCCATAGAGCTAATAATGCTCTGAATAAAATAGACGATAAGCAGTAAAGAGTAAAGTCTGAGACATGAACTAGCAACCATCGATAATTGTACCGTTAGAACCAAGCTTGATAGATTAGATTGAACCGAGACAATATAAATCTAAAGATAACGACGCTAAAATGGTGAAAGCTAAATCGATCGTACTGACGAAAGGAACAGGCAAACTCATCAGCTAGCTATGATATAAGCAGATAAACTCATTGGCTAGCTGAACTAATTAGAAAAACAAATCCTGATAGATCACAATGCTAACCTTATTAAACACATCCTTAGTAGATCAGATCTAACTGATAGATCTAATAAAATCAAATCAATCGGTAACAAATTAATCATGAGCAATCTCTATATATCGGCTGAAAAGCCGATACGTTAAACGTGAAACTCAATACAAAAGTAACTCATCGGCTGACTACTCCAATGAAATACTGCGCAAAGTCTCACCGACTTAAAACTCAATCTACTATCAACAGTCTATAAGGTCGGACATAACCAATACAGCATAAAACTGATGGCGATTAAAAGAGCTCGATAAGCCAAGAACATGATGTAATATGTCAGATCGGACTTAGAAGTTAGAACAAACCGATGCGGTGTTTAATAGAGCAGATACACTAAGATAATAGCAAGAATTACCCATTTGCCAAAGATCGGAACTAACCGATGCAGCCACACGTCAAAAGCAAAATTTATCGAGAAAAACCTAGATGAACTAGAGTGGTAATGCGTAAAAATTGTATTGATATATAGAGATGATTTATAAGATACATACATATTTGCATTTATACCCCGAGATTACATGAGTCCGAGATATTAACCTCCAGATATTATTTTCTAAACATAAAAAGAAACTATCTTTAAGAAAATAACAAAAATAATTACTCATATCTAATTATAAGAGATACAAAACTACTCTATTATGGTTTTCACATTTCCTTCTTAAATTTGGTGTCATTTATATAATCTCTCATCTTCAACTAAATCGAATACATCTTCATTTTATTCAAACGGTTCTTCACCTTCGATATTTGTCCGATCGATTTATTCATCTATCAATTGGCATCTTTTAATAAATCAATCGGCTCTTCGATTCTTAACCGAAACATGTTAATAGATGGTGAGGCAAATATGGGGGCACTACCACGCTCTGCTACCCGTAACCTGTCCTATTGGTCTGGTGAGATTTGTGTGAACTTGAGTGGAGTGCATCAGTGGAGCTCTTGAGCTAGCTGCATATGGCATGGTATGTGCTTTGGAGGAGATCTAAGCTAGCTGCTGCTTCAGCAAATATATTAGTGTCCTACTGTGTACGTGCAAGCCTAGATTGTTTGCCCATAAATGCTAAGCTATGGTATTTTAAGATATAGATTTTTCTCAATTTTTATTAATATATTTTTTAAAATGTTAAACGATATAATTTACATGAAATCTTTTTATATAGAAATTGTTTAAAAATATCAAATAAATTAATTTTTAAGTTATAATATTTAAAACTTAATTAATTGTATAATAATTGTTTTTTATTTTGTATGAGCACTTCATTTTATCCCAAACGCCGAAGTAAATCAGGCCTATGCCGTTCTTTTAGAAAAGAAGTTGATACTGTGGGGTGTCCGTGTACCTCGTCCAACTTTTAAAAGCTAGGCGCAATATTTTATGGCATTCTCAATGTTTAAGTTTAATAGAGCTATAAGATGGAACTCACAGTTTTATGTTGTTTTGTCTATAACACATACTTCGATAGATATATATGGTTTCTTCTTGACCTTAAGCTGGGGCCTACCGAGGAAAAAAATTCTATATTCACCAAGGATCCAAAAACACATGCATGTTGCAAAGGCATAAAATAGTTTTTTTTATTTCGTATGGTCTAGTTTAAGCTTAAAGTTGTCCATAGCAATATTCTCTCCTTGCTGCTCTCTCAATGCATAAAAGTAGAAGAAAAATACTACTTTATTCCTTAAGATCACTTTTCATGTACATGTGGATGTCCTTATGTATCCATGTTAGGTGTTTAGATGTTTAATATAAGTAATGAATTACATCCTTGGCCAGCCTCTATACACACAACCGAAGTTCTTGTAACTAGGTAAAAATACGGCATGGGACAAACCCATATAAAATAAACCACAGGCTAATTAAGCCTGTAGCCTATTAATAATTCATCGTTCAAAGTGGGTAAAGAAGGCTCTGACGATCGATTCCAAGCGTGTGGCTCTAGTAACCACAATATCTTGTTTAGATACTCTCAATATTATTTTTAAACTATTGTTTAGTGCATTAACATGACATGCAATACGTTTTTTTAATCATATCATTATTGTAAAAATCATTCAAAGCGTCGCTACACAAAAGTATATTTTAATGATAAATTGTACCAATATCAATTTTAATTTACATATCAAAATCTCAATATTTGTGCATATATGTGACTTAACTTTCAAGATTTTACTATGCAGATTTTAAAAGAAAGTACATAAAAATCATGAATGTCTATTTTGTAAACATTATTTTCATAAAAATTATGGTTTTACTAGACTTTAGTGATCAAAATATAATACATTCACAATTTTATACTAAAAGAAGTTTACGAAATCCAACAATTAAGTCTAAGAAATTATGAAAGTATTTTTTAAATTTCAAAGATTTGTCTAAATTTTATCTAAAATACTAAATATCTATCTATGACCGAAGTGAGTATTAGAACAGAATATCCAAAGTTACATTATAGGTCATGTCAACGTACGTAGCAATGTGGCCTTTTTAACCTGGAATTATGCGTGGCATATTTCAACGGGACAACTTTGATTTGTCACTAGCGATATCATTCTCAGTTTTGCCACTGGGCCAAAAGGAATCTCACTTTTGTCAGTCATTTGTACGGCCCCAATGGAAAAGTGAGATGAATATGATAAAATGAGATACTTAGTGTCAAAAGGGAAAAAAATCCCTGCTTCAAATTGGCAGCTTTACAATCATATGCCTAATTTTCCTTGTTTTGTTATCATGACTCCACGGCCCGCAATTTAGATTCTAGCAAGCATAGCAATTTGTGATGAATGATGGCCTAAATATTTCCCAATCATCCAGTATCAATCAGTAGAATCATTCCAGGAAAGCTCCTCTGGACATGGAAGGTGCTCAAGAATCTACAAGTCTAGCTTGGCCAGCCTTTCAACACAAAAGAGACTTTTCATTTAGTCCTTTTCTTTCAGTAATTGCTCAACGGTATATACCGAACTTTTTCTCCAGAGCTAATCACCTCGTCCTTTTACCAGTCTCATTCTTTCATCGGTTTATAAATTGGATTCGCCAAATAGTAGGGCCTCCTCTCAGATTTATAAATTTATATAAGAATTTTACAGGATTTTAACAGAAGTTCATCTAAGTCCAAAGGAGGATGTAAGTTCAAAGGAGGCCTGGCCTTGTCCGGCATAAGACAGAAATGTGATCTCTGCCTTGTGCCACTGTCATGGTGAAATCATTTCTGTCTCTTCCACGTACCTACATTTCGTTCCGTATCCGCAAATAACCACAAAATGGTAATACGGACAACGTTTTCACCATCAGGCATCAGTCACTGCCATCATCGTCAAAAGATCGATCCTCACCCGATGAAATTCCTCCCAAATTTTCTTCCGCTAAAGTTGGTGCTGCCCCATTCCATTCGTCACCATTTCTGTCTTTTTTTACCCGTTCATTCCATTAATTGCAGCAGGTACTACTCTGCGTCTGTAATGTTGCTGTCAAAGGTAACAATGTTCCATTGCCAATCTTGACGAGAAGTCATTTCTAGCGATTCTGATATGGAAGGCGCTAAGATCTTGTTATCCCTGCTGCCTCTTGGCGCTGTCTCGTCCCGTCAAAAGCCAGCATCATTAGCTATACCAGCAGTCCAGCACTGCCAAAAACGAGGTGCCGCCGTCGGCTTCCATGTTGCCAGGAGCAACGCTGTAGCAGCGGATCAGCACCGAAGAACAGAAGCGATAGTCTCAGCGTGTCTAATTGCCCATCTGTGCTATCTTCTTCTTCGTGTGAAACTTAGGGAGGATTGTAGGTCATGTTTGAGAAAGCTTCTCGCTGCAACTATAGTTATCTCATAATCTTCGGCTTCTAGACAATCCAAATTTTAAGAGTTAATAGCAATAGAATAAAAAAGAGTAACCATTTGTAAATCCTTTTTTTTTCGGATTTTCACTAGCTACCAACTGCTTATCAGAATGTTTAGCTTTTTAAACAAAGCCACAATAGAGGTGCTAAGAACATCACCAACAGGTTCCTAAAGTACCATCTCTAAAACTTTGTTTTTGGGATTCCTCATATTTCGAGGTATAAATAGATTCATTTTCTAAGAGTAAAAAAATGACTACTAATAATAAAAAAACAAAATAAAAAATCGCTCACACCACTCCCTCTGCGTGCATGATCCCTCCCCACTGCGTCGCTTCTCCCGTGGGTAGAGGCAGATTGGGAGCCAGCACACTTCTCCACTAGTGGAGAGCTAGAAAGATGAAAAAGGAGATTTTAAATTTTTGGCGGCTAATTAGGAGAACAGTTGGATCCAATTTTTTAAATAAAACAATTAAATTGAAAACCATATTAGGTATCTGTTGGTGATTCTGTTTCAATCTAAATATCCTAAAGTCTATTTAACATCTTAAATTTTATAACCAGACATATAATCCCATGAACTTTACATTTACAATAATGTTTATAACCACCTACTGTGATTTTGCAAATGGTTTTTGTTTTAATTTGTATATACATTGGATGTGTTTGACTATATGACATACACTTTAGACATATATGTTAAAATCTTCACTCAAATCTTTCTTTTTACCTCATCGTTCGTTTTCACATACAAATAAATACCAACATAATATTACTATGACATCACCATGGAGAATAAATTAAAAACCGATGATTGATGATATGTAAATATGTTGTATTAGTTATTTAAAACCACTCATTTAAGCTTTCAAATATGTAAAACCATCTAAAATGTATTGTAAAGTTTAGAAGTTTGGATATTTAGGGTACTAAACAGACTTTCATGATATATGGACTTTTTTCCTTTTTATATATAAAAAAGTATTTTAAAATTTAAATCATTTTTTGGAATACATTTTAAATTTTAAATTTTAGTATCGAATTTTAAGGGAACAGTAATTCTGATCAAACCGGTAAAACTACTCGAATCCTCATACAAATCAACCAGTGGGACAAGAGTATCTCTATTGCTTTCATTGATAAACCTGCCAGGGTAATCTAGGCCATGGTGTTGCTAAATCTTTGATGTGACTTGCTAATCTAGTTCATCCATTGGCAAGATAGTGCCCGTACTTGTCGGGGGCGAGATAGTGATCCCACGGAGCAATGAACGATATGCACATCATGTTTCGGGCGTGGCGATCTCGATGCGACTGTGATGAATCCACGCCTTGTGACACCACTGTTCTATCGCCTGCCGTCTAATCGTAAGCAGACACAGCTGATGTCCAGCAGACCTCCTTTTCTTAGCTTCCTATCAACTACTGTAATCAAATCAAGGCCGATCTCAGCAGCAGGATTATACATTTCAAGGAACTTCGTAGGAAGGCGATAATGATTCTTCTTTTTCCTTTCTTTTTTCGCATGGCTGAAACCTCAGATCTCTTTAGCTTGCTCATAGGTTTGATTGCAAGAGGATGAGTTTATGGTGGCAAGTGAGGTGGCCACTGATGTTTGATACAATCACGGAAGAATGCAGGGCAGTCGAGCTCTGCCAGATCTGGAACGTGATGTGCGTGCTTCAGCTAATCTGCCCCCGGATTTGCTCCCGATTTGATAGCTAGCCACCAGAAAGATTCAGAGATATCGGCTTGGGAGGACAGCTCGATGGCGCACTACTGCTGCACGCCGGTACTCCTCTGTTTCTAGAAAAAAAAACTTTTGGTTGTCCAGATTTATCCCAGAAGTTCATTCTTTTTTAGCAGAGGGTGTAGTTGGCGAGCGAGTGACTTAGGATATTACGGCTAGGAAGAGACTTGAGTTTTTTGGGCTATTTGGTTCATGACCTTGTTTGCTTCATTATCGCAGTTCCGAATCCCACACTGTTTAGTCCTCTAGAACGTGGGAAAAAAATATAGGATTAAAATATCAGGAACTACTCAAAACATATGCCTGAGTGATTCATAGTTGAAATACGAGAATTTTGCGATTATATGCTACTAATACTAGAGAGTCTGCATTGGACTCCTCGGAATGGAAGAGACCATGAATTTGGATAACATGCGTTAAAATCCTATAAAAAAAAGATACATGAATGCATTCCATTGGAATTTGACAAGTTCAAATCATAAGATCCAAAGGACCACTATAGGCTAAATTCGGAAGGATCAAAGCCCTCCATTCTTTTTATGAAAATCTTACAATCCAATGGAGGCTTAAACTTTGTAAAAGGAGGCTAACACTATGCTTATCATACCTTAAACAAATGTGACAATCTATAATAGAATCTCTTAAGTTTATGAGTGACTTGGCTTCGGATTAAGAGAACGTCGATGATAGAACCTAAGTTTATGAGAGTGACTTAGGTTTGGATTAGAACACCAAAGAAGAATGTCAATGAGAACAACTAGGTGACGGTGTGATCTGCCATGGAATGCCTTTGTAAATAAGTATCTAAGGGTGGGTTTGAGAGAAGTAAAAAAGAGAAGATTAAGAAGATATATAAAACGAGATGAATCATTGACATATAATTAATTACATATTAATTATTTAAAACTTAAAAATATCTTAATATAATTTTAAGCTGTAGACTTTTTTAAAAAAACATATCTTTAAAAAACATATCTTTTAACAACTCAAGAAACATACGTGTGAAAAACGAGAGATTTTTTCACCTAACGTAGCCTTAAATGATTGTTCTTTTTATATTATATGGGGGCAAATTATGTGCGGAATATTTGTGTCGCGCTCTAAATTACAATTTATCCAAAAACTATCTACATTAGCATTGCTATAACTTGTTCTATGCTGTTTTTTTAGTTTTATAATATAAAATATTTAATTCATCACTATAAGGGATGACCATATTCATCCAGTCATCAATTTCAAACGCCCCCTATCCTTTTTCTTCTATTTGATCTAGGCAGGGATGGCCGTTGGTGAAAGCAACAGTGCCTGGTCAGTTGCATTGTCCTGAAGGATTTATTGCTGCTACATACTTCACGGAACCTCACCTCATACATTTCTCATAAATGCCTGCAGCACAAACCTCCAGTTTCCTGGCATAACTATAACTACAGTATCATGGTACAACAGTACAAACAGTACAGTACCGATGCGAAACAAATCATGTTCACAGGAGCGAGCTCAAGGACACTATCTTAGCAGCAGAGCATATCAGAAACAAGGCGATCGACATAAATTTTCCACCAACTTGGATGGGTGGGAGATTATTTTATACTTCTAAATATAAGGTCTGGGTAGAAGTACAGTACAATAAGGCAAGGGTGTCTACTAACTCAGGAAAAAACAAACAAAGCACTTTTTAGTACAAGATCATTAGAAGATATATGTTCACTAAATAGTAAAATAGTACTAGTAGCTGATCTCAGGATCTACGTTCATTCAATTGTAGAAGAACTAGTACAAGGCAAGTGCCACTCACTACAACACAAGGCGGTGTGGAGCTTACAGAGTCTTCACCTGATTATATGCTACAGGTATTTCCTTGCAAGAGCCCTGACCTTGGTATCAAAATGAGAGGATATGATGCGAGAACCAGGTAGGTAGAGTGGATTGAGGAAGATCTGCATATCAAAACATGCAAATAAAACTCTGTTACAAAGCAACAAAGAATAATGCCGGATGCTGGATCGTACAAATAATGTAGCAGACAAATTTCATAATATTGTATATTGTACTTCTCCTTTTGAAAGCTACTGAATACGAAATCAAGTAATCAACAGAAATAGTGACCATAAGTAGAGGACCAAGTACTTACATCTCAGTTAGGGGAACAAAATTATAGGTAACAGAAAATTGTGTACAGTATATGTATCTAAAGGTTGTAGCCTTGGGCATATACCACTAGAAGATTTTAGTTCAATTCTAGATGTTGAGAGCAAATCTGGAGGCTTGTTTTTCTATTGCTTAAATAAGGTAATGGATTTTACTATAACGGAATAAAATAAGGTGCAGAAACTTTCAAGGTTATTTATCCAACTGCAAAATAGAAAATATATGACACGGAACATAAGAACAAAGGATAAATTTTTGTGATTTAGCATTTGAATGTTGACTTACCATCTAGAAACAAATCATGTTAGTTTCAGCATTACATACAACTAACATATTACCTTGATGTAGAGTTCGTGAACCTCCTGGAAGAAACTTTTTATTCCATCCTCACTCCTTGAGTCATGAAGCAACATAAATCTAGTATGTGCAAATTGGACGTTAAGAAATAACAATACCTATATGATGGAGGAATTGCTAGAAAGATAGCATGGCTAGTGGTTATGATCCTCATAGGGAATAAATACGAGCGTAAGAAACAAAAAAATCCCTGTTGCAGCACACATTTAGTCATTTCATGGCAGGACTCTTATTGATTCACTAGGTCTGTATCTTAATATTAAAAGGATATGACCAGCAGTTACATAAACAGACACCACAAGATCATCGAATCTGTCTACTGACTTCAGAAACCTGAAAAAGAATGCAGAATATCATGAATATCTTGTGTGAAGCCAGGATCAAAAAGAGTTACAGGAGAAGCTAGACGATATCTTTGGTTGCACCAAACAGAAAAATGACAGATCAACAGCCACTCACATTGTATTTGTAGCCCATGCAAGGTCCTGAACAACATCTAATGCAGCATGCAATATGAACTGGTGCTGATAAGCTTGATCCTCTCTCTGCAGGAGGAAGTAAATTGAAAGATCACAGTAGAGTAAGAAAACTTTCAAACAATAGGTACAAGGAAACAAATCCTAATTCGACAAAAGGCCTTTGGATTTCAAAACTTGAACGCTACTTATAAAAAATGAATTATTATCGTCTTAAGATATGAAAAATGGTGGAGATGATTTAGACAATCAAAATATATAATTATAGATGAACATACAGTAGATATTTCAAGATAGTAAATTGCGCTCGTGGCGCACAAACTTGAGAGCGGAGTTTAATTCAGTGCAAGAACTTGCAAGATGCTCAAAACAGTGCCACATTTCGCATGGTGTGCACGAACCAAGTTCACAACAGTCTACCTTGCAAAATGACAGAGTGGCAAAGTGTGAGCCACCCTGGCAGGGATGGATTGGGATGCTTTTTTTTCAGAAAATAAAAAAGCCTTTCTCATTTTATCTTCCCACTTAGATCCCTGAGCTGCTCCATGATTCACTTCAATGGTGAACTTTTCATTATCAGGACCTAAATAGAAGGTTGCACGCTAACTGGGATGCCACATTGTCTAATTACCGTACCCTTGCCTAGTTGGCACCCCAGCCAACGCTCCAACACTCTAATTGTGGACTGTGTTGGCCCTGGTTCACATGCACCAGATAAGTTCTTGTATCAGTTTGAGCATTTTGCAAGTTGTTGCACTGAATGGCACCCACCTCGCAAATTCATGCACCACAAGTGCAATTTACTCTTTCAAAAATCAATTCTGGACTAGGGATACAAGAAAACCAGGCTGAGATTTGTTTCCCTGAGTAGGACTATCTACAAGGAAGGGCAGATGCAAGGGAGGCACACATGGCAAGTGATGTATGCAGCCTCAGTTCCTTTAGAAAAATAATGTGAAAGAAATTCCAACATAAAGTTTGAAGTTCAAATAAACAAGATATTCCTGCCTTGAAATTGAACTAGCAGTTGGCATTTTATATGATAAGGGGCAAAATAAGTTTGCAGAATAATAAAGTGTAGCAAAACATTGAGATATAGTGGTATACACATATATGTATACCTTGTTGGTTATCTGTTGTTAAATATGAAATGGAATGCATTTTCCATGAAGAGAAATGAATATAGGAACAAAACTACAAAACAAAGCATGGAATCAGTGCATTGACGTTTGGGATATGTTCCATCAACAAAGCACATTGTAATACAGTTAGATAAAAATACTATGATGTATCCATATTGAATATAGCACTAATTACTACGGGGAATGTACTGAAAGAACCATACTTTGGGAGCAGATCCAACTTCAGCCTCGTAGATTGGAATATCATTTTTACTCACGATCACAAAGCATGCCGTGCTTGCCATCTCTGCCAGTAATATTGAATTTATTGGTCTCAACTCTCAAGCCAGTTTGAATTGTATGTGTACAAGGTAAGAAAAATTAACAGTGCATGATTCATAGATTTACATAAGCATGAGAATTGAGACAAGAGTACTGGCCTTCACCAATGAGGCCCCTAATAGCCAAGAATGGTAAAATGCTTTAAGTATCAAACAGCATAGCACGAACACAAAAGATGACAGAGCATAGTTATTGCAATTAAATCTACGACCTCTGACCTCTCCGCTAAGAATTCTAAAAAAAGGCTCAACCCACTTAAAAGCATTTCAAATTTTAGTTCAGAGGAACTACGAGCAACAATGGAGAAGAAGGTATAGCTTTGCCCTGATCTAACAAGGGGGTTGACTGAAAATCTGTCCCAACGCAAATATGGCACAATCCATGTGCTGCAAAAGCACACGAGGTTATTGATAACCCTAGTAAAAAGAGGACTCCAAATATGTGATGCACTTTCGGTTGCCGATTTATCCGGAAGGAGGTCTGGGCATTCTTCCGCTGACCTCTTGGGTCCATTCTACAGCAAACAACAATGCATCTAAGACGGAAGGTAAGAAGGTGAGAAAGCCACCCAAGTTTACATCCACCTTCCTCTAGAGATCTCGGGGTTCTCCGACGTTACAAAACACCAATGTTGCGGACCTAACGTGAAGCATGGGGTTCATCTGATCCCCAACGCTTTTTTTTTTTTGAAACAAACCGCTAATATTGCGCCACGCATCGATGAAATCCGGAAAACAAAACTGGATGAATTAGTTGGAGGGGAAAAAAAAGAGTAATTAACCCAAAATCAGGATGGATCTCCGATCTATCTACGCAGCCTATGAAGTAGCGTGGAGGAAGAAGGGCTAAGAGAGGAGAACGACTACCTTCAATTCGATTCGAGGCGAGATGGAGACCGGTGGGAAGCGGCCAGCCGCATGGACAGTCCGAACCCGCTCGCCGGCCCTGTGCGAGAGTAGGCCGCAGGTGGGGGGGAGGCTAGGGCTGGCTGGGGAAAGAGAGGAACCGCCGATCACCCAGGACCTGCTCGCCGGCCGCGCGCGCGACGAAGGCCGGCCGTGCCTGCGGCGCAGATTGGGAGCACCAGAAGGGGAGACCGGAGGAGAGGGCGAAGCCGTGAGTTGAGAGCCTGACAGGAGCAAAGATGAGAGGGCGTTTTGGTCCTACTTCGGTTTCTCGGTTGTTTTACTCGAAAATTAAAATTCTTAACCGTTAAAACCCGTGGTAGGTAGTACTCCCTCTGATGGTAATTAGTCCCAGGATACTACGTAATATCGTCCTTAGTATCCTAGGGTCGGTGTTCTATCAAATTTTTAAAACTATATTTTATATAACATTTATAATATGTTGTATGGATTCAAACGTATAATATTGATTTTGATAGATTTAATTAACATTTTCTAAACTTAAGTGAACTTATTCATATTATTTTTAAACAACCTTATTTTTTAAAAAAATACTTTGATAGGATCAGGATACTACATTATTTAATAGGAAAAAATGCTATAAAAGTATAATAGAATAATAGAATTGATTGATATCGTTTTACCTTGGATCCTAGTATCATCACAAGATACTATAATATTTATCAGGATATTATAACTATATGTCATTGTTAATTTTATTTTATCAAAGTTTTGACAGTCAGTAGCTATCAAAATATTTAGTTTAAAATAGAAAAAACATACGAGTAGATTTTTTATAATTACTTTTAAAATATTATATTTTTGTTTGATAATATCGTTATATTTTAATAAAAAAATATTAGTCAAATTGTAAAAAAACATAATAAAAATAATAGTGTTATTTAAGGAGTCTTTTGGGAAGTAAATTCAATATGAACAAATATAGCCTCTAGATCATTTGCTCAATGATTGATATGCCATGGAAAAAATAAACAAAGCAACTAAAAATAGATAAAACTTTTATAGTGTATTTTTAGCGATCTAAAAGACAATATGATGAAAGACACTCAAAATCATCTCTAAAATTAACTTTTAAAATTTAAATTTTGGTTATGGAGGTTTGGTTTTTTCTTGACATTTATAGCTGCTAAAAATAAGAGGTAGTCTATTTACTTAATCCAAATGTATCGTTGATAGATATTGTCTTATAAGACACGCAACTAACTAGAATGGGTTTTATGACCATTTTCTTAAAGAAAAGTTAAATTAGCATATGTATTTTGCAAAATACATTATATTAGAAAGGCACTATAATCAGGCTTGAGACATATATAGCTAACATTAAAAAGGCAGCTATAAAATTTAACTATCACCATCCATACATTGCACATGTGGGTTTAAGTTTTAATGGCGTTAAGATCTCCAACAGAACGGCCCTTGGTCCTACGATGCCGCTATAGCTCCACCAGTAGCAGCAAGAAGATGTGGCTCCCTTGGCTCAACTCAATCTGGCTTCTCACCAACGAGTAGCGGCAGGGCATAGCCGCATACCCTCACCCTCCCAAATGTCCCGCTCCTCCTATGTCCCACCACCTATGAGTAGTAGAGTAGGACATGGCGGTAGCCTTCTTTGTCACTTATCGCCGGTGCGATGATTTGTCTCTATTTGTTACGCACTAAAAAATAGAGATTTTATTTTCATTTGTTGATAGGGAATGAGGCTTAGGCGATATAAAGAGTGAAGAGATATAGGAGAGGAATTTTAGAGAACCTACTTAAAAATGCTTTAAGCTAGCACCAACCTTCAGCCTGCTTAGTTGTTACACCTATAACATTGTACGTATGTCTTTTTTTTACAACCATCTTAGACAAATGTGTTGGTGTCGACCTAACATAAGAAACATTTTTTTAAGCCAATAGATCCCGTACACCGTTTGGTTAAAATTTGTAGCTTTATGCACATCAATAATTTACAACTAAGTAGTGTCAACCATTTATGCTTAGTTTTATCTTAAAAATAAAATTTTGTACATTATAAATCAACATTAAGCCAAGACAACATCACTGGTGGCTTAAGGTTTTAATGCTTGAGTTAGCACCAACCTTGTGACTATCTTGCATATGTAAACATTTTTACTTTTTTCCAGTGAAAAAAATTCCATATACATCCAATCAAAACTGGTGGTTTTGTGCATAGTAATTAACCTACATTACCTATCACTGTTACATTCTATGTGTGAATTTACCTTATCATATATTGTAGTCTGTAAAGCAACTTTTAAAAAAGCAGGCATTAGCTGGTTGGAATGCATCATACCAATAGCACCATAGCAGCATCAATGGGGTGAGGTCAGCTCTCTATAAGAGGGTCCATGTCATCATCTGTCCTATATGGAAGCAATTAAATAAAGAAAGAGATAAGAGCTGATAGAGAAAAATGGGACGTGTAGCAACGCCCAAACAACGTAGTTGCTGCTTGCTAAGACGTTTTCTTTCCGAGATAGGATCCATTGCTCCCCTACGACGCCCACCTCCCCCTTCTTTCCCGAACCTTGCATCTTTCATGGGAAATCCAATGGCCACGCACCAAATTCAACCACATTCTCGCGTAATCCATCTCTTTGCCACAACACCTGCGTGCCAAATCCACCGCCTTAGTGCTTCGTTCGCGCGCCAATCCATCCCTTTACTGCTACGTCAACGCGCCAAATCCTACTTGCCCTCCTCCTGTGACACTCATGTTGTATGTAAATCCATCACATGCCTCTCAGCCTCCCCAAAACCTAGCATCTCCAATCTTCAAAACTCTGTAATAGATGAGCCACCATTCTAAGAGGAAGCTTGCTCCTCTAACTCCTCAAGCCTCATTGGTTGTTTTTCCTTGGTAGAGCGTGGCAGGGATGCCGGACGTTGCCTTCCCAACATCTGGTGAAGCCATGGCCCTTCCTCCAAATACCTCTCTTTCTATCACTTTATCCATGGATCTAAACTACACATCCAACAAAGTCTCATGTAGTGTCCTCTACTAGTCAATTTAGAAGCTAAAAGGAAATATGTGGAGCAAGCTTTCGGGGTGCTACAAGCTCGCTTCAATATCGTGCGTCATCTAGTATAATCTTGGAGCATGAAGATCCTTCGAAAAGTCATGATAGCATATGTTATTCTCCATAACATCATAACATGATAGTGGAAGATGAGGAAAAAATGGCTAAGGAACCTATCAACCTAAATGCAAGCCCATGCACATCAATTGTTCTTCCACTAGAAGTGCAAAAGTCCACTAACAATAACCCATGCTTCAATGATGTTCCGCGTAGAAGTTTAGCTATCCGTGCTCTCTTAGTCCATTCACAACTTAAAAAATGATTTAATCAAACATATTTGGCAACATAATGACATAAAGGCAAATAACTAGCCAGTTTCTCATGTAACCTCTTGCAAACAATTATTTTTCTCATTTATTAAAAAAGTTATATTGAGTATATCGGCTTACAACTTTATCTTTTTTTTCTCTTTTAGGCACTGCTAATAAGATGCTACGGTTAAAAGAGATTATAACATGGTAGCGTGGTCTTCTCATTTTGTCTGATTAAATTGTCATGGGGTTGGCTGTTATTTGAAAAAAAAACTATTTATATTTGCCTTATGGTCTTAGTGATATAGATATTATATTTCTTGTTTGTGTTTGCTTATTTTCAGCTCTACTTTATTTTTGTACTTTTTAAACTTTTAAATGTTGCAATGCTACAATTATTTTTTTCCAAACTGGAGCAATTTTTATTCTTTCAAATTTTTAAAGTCTTGTTTCTTGCGTTTCCTGTGGCAGCTACAGTGATGATGTGCAGTGTGGATCAATTTCAGTCATGCGTGCATGCAAGCATTAAATACAGCGATATACATCTCTATAGACATACCATTAAAATGGTTTACTATAATATTGTCTATAGATAACATAATCTTACTATAGAGAGCATGCTCTCTTTACCACTGCGGGTGCCCTTACCAAAGCCTCTCTGTTCCTGGATTCCTGCCTGCCGCAGGACCAAGGAAACCAAAACCATCACCCCAGAAGAAAAAAAAAGGAGAGAAAAGCATCCCAAAAAACGATCAGAAAAAAAAAATCCCCAATCCTCCATGAAACCCACCACTCCCTCCCCTCCCGCCGCCGCCGCCGCACGACGACCCTTCCCCGTCGGCCACGTTCTCAGTCGAGCGCCGTGGCGATGCCTCCGCCTCCTGCCGGTGGACGCTCCCGGACTTCCCCCGCACCCGCGCCCGCACCTTCTACAGCAGCTACTTCGAGGTCGACGGCTCCGACTGCCGCCTCCTTCTCTACCCGCTCGGCAATTCGCAGGCGCTCCCCGGCTACCTCTCCCTTTACCTCCAGGTTCTCGACCCCAAAACCCCAACGTCGTCGTCGTCCGCCGCCATCACCACCTCCTCCTCGAAATGGGAGTGCTTCCTTAGCTACCGCCTCTCCGTCGCCCACCCCTCCGATACCTCCAATTCCCTGGCGCGCGATTCCTGGCACCGCTTCTCCTGGAAGAAACGATCGCACGGTTGGTGCGACATCGCGCCCTGCTCCACCGCCGCCTACCTCTTCCCGCCGCACGACTCCCTTGTCATTGCCACCGACATATCGGTGCTCTCCGAGGCCACCTCATTTACCGAGGCCGACGGCCGCTTCACCTGGAAAGTGCTAAACTTCGGCACCTTCCGGGAGATGATCCGCACGCAGAAGATCATGAGCCTTGCATTCTTCCCGGCAGCCAATGCTGGTGGGAGTGACTGTGGACTCCGGATTAGTGTCTATCAGAGTAATGTATCTGGCGCAGACCATTTGTCGGTGTGTCTGGAGAGCAAGGAGCCCCTGGTGCAGGCAACATCAGGGTCCTCGGCATCAGCATTGCCGTCGAGCGGCGGGGGCAGTGGTGTGCCCGATGGTGACCGTGGGTTTTGGTGTCTTTTCCGTGTTTCGATCCTCAATCAGAGGCCAGGTGGGAGTCACATCCACAAAGACTCATATGACCGGTTTGGGGCTGACAATGCCAGCCTTGGGTGGGGAGATTACATAAAAATGGATGAATTTTTGGCTGCTGATGGGGGGGGGGGGGGTACCTGCTTGACGGTGCTGTGGTGTTTAGCGCTTCAGTGCATGTGATCAAGGAATCAAACTCGTTCACTCGCAGCTTACCGATGATAGCAGGCATGAGTAGTGCTGGCAGTGGACGAGCTGGGGCTAGAAAGTCAGATGGTGTGGAGGATCGAGAACTTCACAAGATTGAAGGAACTGCTCAAGAAGCGAGAGGTCACAGGTCTGTGCATCAAAAGCAGTAAGTTTCAGGTTGGGAATTGAGACTGCTGCCTTATTGTGTATCCACGGGGTAAGCATTCTAGCAATTTTTTCCTCCATATTCATCTGGTAGTTTGCAAGATCAATTTTGTGGATTTCTGCTACATAAGTACATATACTGCTTATAGAGGTTAAACTTTGGTAACAAACCCAGGCATACACATCACACACCTGATTGATCAGAACTATAACATAGCTAAATGTGTGGGTGCTTTTAACTGTTTGAAAATTTTGGAATCAAGGTTAAGTGGCCTGTGTAAATTGGAACCTGGAAATGTAAATGAGGGAAATCCAAAAAGATAAAAAGAATATTTAGAAACTAGTGTAGCTACTGGCTAATTTACCACTCAATAAATTAAGCAGCTTGGGTTTCATGTTTTTCTTTTTAATATATAATCAAATCCTGTTTATGAATTAAACGATACAAATGAATTGGTTTGTTGCACAAATCGTGCCAATTCTCCTCTCTTAGATGCACCATATGACCATTGGAACTCATCTGAATTGGTCCCAGCATTTGGGCTTGTGAATAACAAGCACACTTGTTTTGTTAAGTAGGCTCTACATCTTTCAAAGAAACATCCTGTCTGTCTCTCATCTTGACCATCCTAGTACTGATTTTTAAAAACTATAGATGTCACAATTTTTTACTCTATTTATTGAGTTCTTTGCGAATGTATGGCTTCATTGCAATCTAATCGTTTTCACTTTCCATACTGAATCCCATCTTTTGTTCTGCACTTCAATACTATTATAGATATATGTTACCCGTTATTATTCTTAACAAGCCTATGCACCTAGACCTTGGTCATCTATGTTATGCGAATACATTTTCTGGTTAATTTGGCATACTCTTTTCAGAAGTTGTGGATCCACACCTTTACTTCTGGCACTTCCTGCCCGTGCTCTATAGTTGCCACGAATCAAGATCCATACATTGATTTTAACAATTCTTTCATGGCCACTACAGTACTACACATTTCATGTCAAAATTTGGAACGAGTACCTAATATCATAAGAATGTGATTCCAGCATGCGTTGAGGAGCAACTGATATCACTACACCTCCTGCAGGATTATTCATGAGTGATAAATTGCAAGTGCATGATTTTGGATATGAAAATCCTATGAAGCAATCCATTTTGGCTTATTTTTTGTGTTTGTTATCATTTACCTTACATGTTACTATTGAAAGTTTTAGTGACATCAACTACATCAGTGTTTTCCCATTAACATACAACTGATATTTTTGCATGCTACAGAAAATAACCAAGGAGAAGAATACTTTGGCAGAGAGGCTTAAGGGTGCTGATGCTTCAATGAAAAGGTTTGATGATGAATTAAAACGGGTTGTTGCTGAAGCACAGACTTGTGAAGAGATTCGGAAATCACTTGAGGGTGAAGTAAGAAGGCTGACTCAGACAGTTGGACAAACCAAGGGAGAAAAGAAAGAAAAAGAAGACCAAATTGCTCGTTGTGAAGCTTACATAGATGGAATGGAGTCAAAACTGCAAGTTTGCCAGGTCTTCCACCTTGCTAACTTTTTACGTTGCCAAAATAACTAGTAGTCCTAATATTACTTATAGAATTATTTTTCAATTTCTTCTGAAGCGAATCAAGATGCCATATCCTTGTGAGAGGAAGATACCAAAGATGCCCTTTATCTTTCTAGTAGAAAACTTCTTATGGCACAGAGTTGATTTCCACTTATTAAAATTAGTCATTAAAATAAAGTAACGTGTAGAGCAGAACCTAAGCAATAGCCTTAATGTCTAATTCTAGTTTATCTTAGTTTTAACCATGGATCAAATTTGGGTGCTCCTCTTTTTCCAGGTACCAGTTTGGAATGTTTTAACTACTACATTTCCACTTTATATTGGGAATGATTAGCCTAAATTCCACATTCTGTAAAGAGCATGCTAAAATGTTGAATGTAGGCCATTCTACAATTTATATGGTAGATTGCACAGCATTGAACCAACAGGCAACTAATAAATTGTGGCCTGCCTAAGGCTAACGTGCAATGTCACACATTTAGGGCATGTTTGCATTCAGTTTTTACATTGCTGCTCTTAAACAATTTTGGAATGGTCTGCAGTATTTGTAAATTGTAAGGATGAAAAAGCTTACCATATTTGTCACAATCATGTTTTTCTTCTTTAATAACTTTGCCAGAACTTTTGACATTATATTTGATTACTGACGTTTCTTCCTATTGCAGCAATATATTCGAACCCTAGAAACCTCAATTCAGGAAGAGATGGCACGGCATGCTACCCTGTATGGTGTCAGGGTGGAAGGTTTATCACTGGATGAGCTTGAGACACTCACAAACATTCAAGAGCAGGGTTTAAGACAGATACATGCAATTTAGCAAAGGAAAGGTAGCAGTCATCTCTTGAGTGCCCCTTCCCTCCCGCATGTCCCAGGTTTATACTCCTCGCCTCCTTCAATGGCAGTTGGGCCCCACATCCTCCGTGGCACCTAATGGTGCAGGCACCCATGGAAATGGTCACATGAATGGTTCCATGGGTAACTGGTTCAATCCAACCTAATTCAGAAGATGCAGCACCGCAAGTGGTGTCCCTTTTGTAAATCGATTCGACGTATCATATTTTGCCTAGCCGTATTTACCAGCTGCTGAGCAATCCAACGTGATACCCTTTTTGTTCTCGCCATTCAGTTTGGCTTTTCGCTTGTATTTGAACTGGTAGCGCCGTCGGCTTGATAGATCAAGAGCGTTAAGGGTTTCTGCATGGAATAAGCTGTAATAATCAAGAGATCCGATGGAACTATCAGGTATTCAGGTGCAAGTGGAAAAGCTATCGAAATGGTTGATATCACCAATTGCATGGTTATTTCTAAAAGCATTGGGATTTTTTGTTTAAACTTCTTGAAAGGTGCAACATGATAAAAGTACTCCAGTTTCCATAGCCATGCCTGCCTGTTTTTTACTCACATGTCTTCTGTAATGTTGTCTAGCCTTCTCAGTGCTAGACATGGTATCACATTAGTGCACCTTTTACTTTGTTTATGTGCATGGTCTGGCGCCTGAATCGGTCATCGAAAATTCGAAATACTAAAAAGTCTTGACATGAATATCTTGGGAAAAAAATCAAGACTACGTTCTTGTTTTCTTGGTAAATTGAAAGTTGATGGCCTTGTTGGTATCTGTCATCCGGTTTCACGATTAGCACTGTAGTAAAAGCGTGAAATTTGCATAGATCTGGCTAGGCCAATGTGACATCGATAAATTTGCAAGTCGTTGGGCCTACTAGCAACAAGCCGTCGAAGGCAACCTTTCGGCTAAATCACGGCCCAGATTTGGGCGAGAGGCATTCTCTCTAAAAAAACTCTGAACTCTCTCACTCTTTCTGTGTTTGTGTCATCTGGGGAAAAAAAAAGAAAGAACACAAGCGGCCATGGGTGGGGATGAGGTGAAAACTGCGTAACTTGTTTCTTCATCGCACGTTTCATAAGACGTGCCAAATCGAAACGCCTGACTAGACGTGTCAAAATTTTAGTACAAATAAATAAACAGGCTTTACTCAAACTGAATCACGCTGACGTGTCCCGGTTCTTGAGCAAAGAAGGTTGGTGAAGGGCACGAGCGATGGCTTAGCTACAGGGTGATTAAGATACGGATTTTGGTAGGACACGTTCCATTAAGGCAGATAGATTACGCGAGAGTTTAAGCATCGTCACAAGCAGAACAATCGCCGGAGGCCCCACACTCACTATCATCGTCCATCGCTCCCATGCTCCATCCTTTCACTCGCTCTCTGTATCTTATTTTATTTTAATATATGACAGTTAACTTTTAAAGTTATATTTAACTTTTAATCTTATCAATAAATTATATAAAAATTATTCTCTTTATTTATTTATTTTTCACTTTAACCCTTTTTTAAAAAATACTTATCATTACCAATATTTACTCTCTCTATATATATATTGGAGCTTCTAGATTGTATATCTCACTTAATTAGGGAGTTTTGATCATTTTACCTTAAACTAGTTGATTGATTGCATTGGTATGTGTGCATAAGTTAAAAGTGATAAATAAAAAAAACGAAGGTAATATTTTATTTTATCTTTATTAATTAAAGTTACTTTAAAATAACTTATATTTTTATATTTAAATTAAATTTTAAATAAGATGAACGCTTAAATATAGATTTAAAGTTGAACCATGTCATATGTAAAAAAAATAAAGACAGTATTGTTTTTCATCACGTCTCTGTTCACCGGGCACGAAAATGCAGAGGAAAGGAAAAACACCTCCAAAGCGCTACAGTGAAGCAAAAGCATATGTGAGACAGGGAAAATGATCGGCTAATGGTTTTTTCGTTTTATGTATGTCTCTATCGTTGTTGCGGAAACGAACGGAGATCAAACTGATTAGGCCACCTTTTGAATTGATTCCTGCAAAATCAAAATAGAATTCATATGAAATTTATATCTTCCTCAGAACAGGTGAGCCACATTATTACTCTCTCATAAATTCAGAAGGCTTGTACGCCTAGAATGAGCTAGCGATCACGATAAGTAGATAATGATTATGTATTATGAAATGCTACTACGATGCTCGTAGCAATGACAAGAGCAGTCCTACTGTAGTAGCACTGCAATAACTGATTACTGAACATCACTATAGTCAGCACGGGGCCCACGTGTACTCCAAAAGAGTAAGACCAATACGCAAAGGGCCACACAACGCAATTGCGTTTGCGTGCCCCCTTCGCCTTATCTACCCCCTTCTCCCTCCCCCACACGGCCACACCCCACTCCTGCCCGCTTCGTCCCCCGCAACCGACACGTGGGCCCCGCCCCCCGTGGCCCCCGCGTGGCAGCGCCCGGCGCCCACGCCCGCGCGGCGGGGCGCGTGGAGCTCGCCCCATCCCGCCGCGCTATAACAGTTTTCCGCGCCACCCGCATCTCCTCCGTTCGCTTCTCTCTCTCTCTCTCTCTCTCTCTCTCCGCGAGAACTCGTCGGATATTTATGAGTGGCGTGGCGAGGTGAGGCTGATCTCTCATCAATCTCGTCGCGGTCACGGCTGTGGGAGTGAAGCCTCGGAGCTAAACCCTAGCGAGTGCCGGGGCGGGGGGGTTTGGGTTGGTGGCGGCAAGCCGGCGGCGGCGGTCCGGTGGGGGGTGGGTGAGAATTCCGTGCTCGGTGATGGTGTTGGGTTGGGTTTTGGGTATTTTGTCGTGTGTGCGGGTGATGCGGGATTGTTTGAACACTGTTGCTTCCCACTCGATTTTGGAGATTTTTGGGGTGATTAACTTTATCCTCTAGCTTCTTGGGGTAATTTGACCTTCGGGATTTTATCTGAGAAGAACTGATCGGTGAGGTTGTACGAGGTCGTTTTGATCTGCTCGGTCCAGTTGTGTTTCGATTGAGTGAGTTTTTTTTTCTGTTGATTTGTGTGGATTTTAAGGATTTATTTTGGTTTTACTTAGCAAGGGTTCTGATGTTTGAGTACTGGATAGAGCTGATCTCTAATGTGTTTTAATATATGGTTGGTCACTTTGGAATGGGGATACACACAGTAGGATGCATGATTAAAATATTTTTAATAAAATGAAGGGCTTTATTTTTCTTTCAGTTGATCTTTATCTAAGAGAACTCGTCTAATTGTAAAAAAGCTACGAGCAGTACCAGTCTAACACTATGTTATCTTCATGACGCAGAATGAAGTGGAAGTTGATCGATGATTTCCCAGGATTTTGACTAGGCCACAGAGGGTTACCAGTTGTATTCATGGTCAAAATTGTGTATGAGCATAGATTCTTTCGGGTTCATAGACGAGTGATTTGTTTTGTTCAATACTTCCACCCTTATAATGGGTGGTGTCTGCTCAAGGAAGAGAAGCCAATTAGTGCATGAGGACGACTCTTTCCAGACTTCAACCAGGTTCTCAAAGACCGGCAGCTTGAAATGGCTGCTGCTTACATTGCCCCGCAGCAGTTCCGATGTCTCCCGCAAGGGCCAGGGAAAGGGCCCTGGTAGGTGCCCATCTCTAATGGAGCTTTGTGTGGCCAAAGCCTGCGAGGTACTTTGGAGCCATCTCTAATGCGTTTGATTTCGCCAATGGATGCTGCCATTTTCCCTTGCCTTTTGTTTTACGTCCAAGTACTTGCAGGATATCAACAAGTATTCTAGTTTTTCTGTGTTGCCGAGGGATCTCAGCCAGCAGATCTTTAATGAATTGGTAGAGTCGAACCGTCTCACGGAGACATTGCTTGAAACTTTTCGGGATTGTGCTTTACAGGTAAGATTGTCCATGTTTACAGGCATGGTGCACAATTTGGTCTTATAACATATGAGTACTTACACAAGACTTAAAAAGAGTGATGTTATAGAAACAAAATGAGCTGGCATACTTTAGCAAGAAAGTAACAAATGGAACCAGTTTCATCAAACTATATATTTATTTAAGATTAGGCTCTTAATTGCACTTCCCATATTTGGAAGTCTAATTTTTCTTAGCATGCATGATTGATAATTAGCTTTTGTATTGGGAAGGTCATCTGATAGTTGTCTATATAATGAGTCTGAGTTTTTCTCTGTGGGATAACAAATACTTGCATACCCTTGACAATCAGGACATTTATTTGGGGGAGTATCCTGGAGTTAATGATGCTTGGATGGAAGTAGTGGCTTCTCAAAGGCATTCATTGCTATCAGTTGACATGTCTTGCTCTGAAGTAACTGATAGTGGGTTATATCTTCTTAGAGATTGCCCAAACATGCAAAGCTTGGCGTGTAATTACTGTGATCTGATCTCAGAGCATGGGCTAGGCATCTTGTCAGGTCAGTAACATACTTACTGAGTTGCGCTCTTATAAGACTAATTTGGGTCATCTTGCAGAGCTTTAAGCATGAGCTTAAAGCTTTTAGCAGTGCCGCAATACTATTCGATTACAACCGAGATGGTTTTGGAACAGATTGTTAGATATAATTAAACTCCTTATTTGAGAAACTTAACCCACTCCATGGCTTATTAGATAGATAGTTTCTTCCTTGTATAGTTCTCAAACTTTTTGGCTGTTTGTCATGTTAACTATCCTGTTGAATTACATATTCATGCCTTATAAATATCCAGGTCTTTCAAACCTGACATCTCTCAGTTTCAAGAGAAGTGATGGTGTTACTGCTGAAGCAATGGAAGCATTCGCAAATTTAGTTAATTTGGTAAATCTTGATCTCGAACGATGCCTAAAGATTCATGGTGGCCTGGTTCACTTAAAAGGTACCTCAGCTCCTAAACATCACATTTTATATGCTTACTATTGTGGGTATATACAATTCTAAATTGGATTTTTGGAATCCTTTTGCAACTTCAACTGTTTGCTCCAACTTGCTTGTGACTGAAAGGCTGTGTTGTTGTTTTTGCGACTTCAACTGTCTAGAAATTCATAAGTTGGTGTTTGGCTGCATTTATCCTTTTTCAGGCCTCAGGAATTTGGAGTCACTGAATATGAGATATTGTAACAACATTGCGGATTCAGATATCAAATACTTATCAGGTAGCAGCACATATATTTAATTCCTTTGATATTCTTGCTTTACGTAGTATAAGGTGCTTCTTAAGCTCCTCTTTTTATAGAAACTGAGCTATTGCTATTTTAAACTATAAGGAATATATACTACTCTTATCTGATCCTTGCAAGGCTGACAAGCACCTTTCTTTTTCGCAGATCTCTCAAATTTGAAAGAATTGCAATTGTCTTGCTGTAGAATCACTGATCTGGGTGTTTCTTATCTTAGAGGTAAACAGGACTATAATTTTAATCATTCTGGATTAGGGCATCGATCTTTCATTTTTAATGGTTGAACAAGGCTAAAGATGAAACATCCATCCTTCTGTTTGGCTTTATGGGTGTACTCATGATCTTCATTTAATTGTTTACCTCTGACCTGATCTAAAGCTTCTCATGATTCCTATTTGTCATTTGTTTTCTCTAGGCTTGTCCAAGCTAACTCAGTTGAATTTGGAGGGCTGTCCAGTGACTGCTGCCTGTTTGGAAGCTATATCAGGTCTTGCAACTTTTCTTGATAGTGTATTGAGATACAAGTGGTGGTAGTGTTCACCTCTTTCAAAGCACCAGATTGCATCTGGAGAACACCATAAAAACACAAACTTGTGCGTCATTTCCTTTTGTAGGATTGGCTTCTTTGCTGGTGTTGAATTTGAGTCGGTGTGGCATATACGGTGAAGGCTGTGAAAACTTTCAAGGTAAGTGTAATGCCAATTGCTGACATACTGGAATAATTCGGTCTTCAGTTTGTACTATATGTACACTTACATGTTTAAGTAACTTCAGGTGAGTAGTAAATATGGGGCATTGAACTAAACCAGGACGTACTTGCATCAAAGCTGGAAGGATGTTTGTGAGCTTTGTATGTTCAAGATATAATTATCCATGGAACTTTGTGTCCTCATTATACACTGGCAGTTGTAATAACTGATGTTGAGAACTCTAGTGAAAATAATTGTTGACAGAATTACCTAATATTGTGTTGCCACCTGGTTTACACCAGCTCTAAAAGTATGTCCTGCATATCTGTTCTTCTATTCATTTCAACAGTTCTGCTTTGCAGGTCTTAAAAAATTGAAGGTTTTAAACTTGGGGTTCAATAATATCACAGATGATTGTTTAGCTCATCTGAAAGGTGAGACTAAGTTCTTGTTAAACTTTTATTTACATTTTAAGACTTTGGATGTTTATACAGGAAATGTAAGTGGTGCAGTCAACATTTTCTCTGTTATTTAAGCAATATATCTGGCTTCATTATGTCAGCCAGTAGGCAATAGCGCATATTTCTTGTAAGGATTTAAAAATATATTTGTAAGGAGAAATGAACTTGGTGATATTTATCATGAAATAGTGACATTTCTGGTAGAAGTTCATAATATTGTCCATGAAATTTTGAAATTGGCAAATTTGTTGTTGTTTGAACTTTCAATACCAAATTATAGGAAGAAAAGATGCAGTATACTGATTGATATATTATATATATTTCTGAAGAATGTATATCATAGACCAGAGAAAAAAAGAAGATACAGCATGGTATTCTGTGGTACATTGTGTTGTGTACGTAGAAACTGAAATTTCACTTTAAAGTCACAGCTATTATTGGGTAGCTAACTGGTTACGTTTGCTGCTTCTAGAGTTGATCAATTTGGAATCCCTAAACTTGGATTCATGCAAGGTTGGAGATGAAGGCTTATTACATCTGAAAGGTGAGCTATTTTTTCATCACTTTCAAGACTCTTTACATCATTTGTTAGCATCATCTGTTCACTCTTACCTTTTCACCATCCAAAAAAAAACTTACCTTTTCAACTTTGCTCTCGAAACATGTTGAATCCAATAGCATAGAGAGTTTAACTTTCTTGTTACTGATACAGCTGTCATCTGCACTTTGTTCCTTATGTGTACACTTTTTATGTCGGCCTGTACCTGTTAACTGCTTTTATGTGTATTGTACGTTCAGCTGTTTAAGAGCATTACTTGGTTTGTTGATTTTTATCATTGCCTCACTGGTGCATTTGTGCTCTATTTATTGTGACAATATGCCTTATTTTATGTGTAGGCCTTGTGCTTTTGAAAAGTTTGGAGCTATCTGACACCGAAGTTGGAAGCAATGGACTCCAGCATATGTCTGGTCTGTCTTCACTTATGAACAACAATATTTCTAGCTCTAAACATTTTTTAGCAGTTAAATGCAATGTTATTTATGTTGTAAAACACTGGATAAGAGGACAAGTATTCTGCATTGTTGGCATGAATAATGTACAAGATTACTTTTATGAAGTGTTTTTGACAAGTGGCAAAACATAAATGTGTTAATGCTACAGTTTTATGCGCATCTTGTGATTGTTTTTATCATTTTATTTTCTTAAACTGTTTACTGCATGTATTGTAGTATCTAGCATGTCAACGGTTACTGAATAATATGTTTACACCATCCAATGAATGTTTGTTCTGAAAAGTGAAAAGATTAGTACATGCTCTCATCGTATCCTCATTATGTCTGATCTTGTGAGAAAACTTGTCAAGATGTACAATGATTTTGTACGGTTTCCTTAATCTAATTATAATGCTTCATTGTCACCACCTGCTACATCACAAATCCTCTGCAGTTGATTTTGTTATTATCTGGATTTGGTTGTCATTGCACTGGCGTTTGAAGCATTTGATTGGAAAGCTATTCAACTTTTACAGGCCTTCGGAATTTGGAAGGCATCAATCTCTCGTTTACGTTGGTTACTGATACTGGTATGAAGAAGATAGCTGCATTGAGTTCACTTAAGTCAGTTAATCTTGACAATCGGCAGATTACTGATGTTGGCTTAGCAGCACTTACAAGTAAGTATTATATGCTGCAACTGTGGTAATTCATGATACTTCTTTTGTACTGATTGTAGTAATATAATAATGATCAGTATTGGTTGGTGTTAGCTGCTAGCTGGTGGCGTCGTGCTGATTTCTTTGGTGAAGTTAGCAGTTTTTTTCCCAATGCTGTTTTGGATCTCACTGATTATGAATGTGTGGCATTTGCTGAAATTTGCCATGTCCTCTTTTATTTTTTATTTATGTTTGATACCTTACATCTCGCGGAGGTGTTGGTGAGCCTCAGTTAAGGATTGACTTGGTAATTTTGCAAGATTATATGTAACTTATCTATTAACATGATGTGAGTAGTTGCAAATCCTAATTTCAATGTCACTTTATATTTGTTTTAATCCTTGGAGGTAATGCAGGTCTCACTGGGTTGACTCATCTGGACCTTTTTGGTGCTCGGATAACTGACTATGGCACAGGCTGTTTCAGATGTAAGGGCATACCCTGAAACAATTTCAATTTTAGAATTATTATACTAAGTTGCATAATTGCGTCAGTTTTATTGAGACCACTCTTTGAATTTGGTCTTTGGCACTTAGAATCATCTAGAAAGTACCTAATTTGACTACTTAGCTGTTCCTAACTCAAAGAGTCAACTACGTTATACAATGTCCTACATCAATGTCAATGCAAAATGGATTTATTAACGTTAGCTACAACAAAATGAGCTTGCAATATTTTTGTCCAACATTTATGAGTCTGATGTACCCGTACCTTGGTAAATTGGTTATAGGTAATACGCTTGGTACTAGATGTACAAAGCCAATTGTATTGCACCACGCAGAATTTGCTCCCTCTGAACCCTGTCAAGTAGGCATATTTATAGATAGGAGTCTTCTAAGCATAGTGGCATATGATTTTAACAACATTTTTCAGAACTATCAGATTGATTAGCATCTGCTGAATCCTATATGTTCACATGCCACATCAGCCAACATGATCTATGCTATTTCAGTTTTTAAGAACCTTCAATCTCTTGAAGTCTGTGGTGGGTTAATTACTGATGCTGGGGTGAAGAATATCAAGGATCTCAAAGCTCTGAAGCAACTCAATCTTTCTCAGAACATTAACCTGACAGACAAAACCCTGGAGCTGATGTCTGGTATTACTCCCCCGTGTCAAAGATGATATCGTTATGTGCCCACTCTCGTTATCTGTCTCTGCTGTTATCACATGATTGCTTGGTTTGCAGGCTTGACTGCTTTAGTCTCGCTGAATGTCTCCAACACCCGTGTATCCAATGCCGGCCTCCGCCACCTGAAGGATCTGCAGAACCTGCTCTCACTGTCGCTTGATTCCTGCAGGGTCACGGCAAGTGAGATGAAGAAACTGCAGGCGACGATGCTCCCCAACCTGATAAGCGTTCGACCCGAATAGCTGGACAATACATGACAACTGTAAATAATCATCTGGCTGAAGCGAAGCTTCATGTAGATAGCTTGCAAGGGCCTGGATTGAAGCCCTGGATTGAAACCAGATAAGTAAAGTCTATGCTAGCATTTACTAAGTCCTTCCTGTTCCGTTTAATGGGATCCTTTCGTTTTCAAGTACTGAAAAAAAAACTGCTCGTATTTCCTTCACTCGGTGTACCCTCCAAGGCGCGACGGGAAGGAACAAAATTGTAAATATTGCGCTTCCTCGCCATTGTGGGATGCTTATGTGTAGTATGTAGTGTACAGTGTCGCATTTTCCGTGGTAATTGTGATGTCAGTGTGTTTGGGTTTCTTCTCTCTTCCGCATTGACGCTCTCATTTGCCCTGTTTTACTGCGGGCTTAGACTAATAACGTGCCGGGTGGAACTGAAGTGCTTCTGCACTTGACTGTTGACACCACTTTGAGGGAACAGACCAACATTTGGATACGGGAGCAATGCCGACGGAATGAAGACGAATCACAAAGTACGAACTGCCTCCAGTTTCTAGAACGCATGGAGGCAGTGCCAGCGGTGACAGTAAGCAGGTTTTTCGCTGCCCGTCAGGCCGTCACGACCTAAAGATTCTGAACATGACCAGCCGAAACGTACAGTCCAGTCCGGAACAATGGCTGCGGCACAGCTGCAGATCTTGATAGGTTGCCGTTGTCGTTGCACATTGTCAGAAGTTTGTAAATCCAGAAGGCACCGGCGACTTTAACGAACTGAACTGACAATGCGGATCACGGGATCAGTCAACTCAACACACGCAACACGTATATATATCGCGGCCTGCCGTTCAAACGTGGGCATGCGCGTGCCAATTCAAACGAGTGGAGTAGCAGCTGACTAGACAGCATTTCCATGGAGAAGGGCAGCCGCGTCGCCGTGCCGCTCGCTGCCTTGGCACTCCACGCCGTCGTATCCGCCGCCGTTGCCGTTGCGCTGCCGTCCGCTCCTTCCTCCCGCACTGGCGGCGCCGCTAGAACCAGCAGCCAATACGCCCGCCGCGGCGAGCACTCACTACGGCACGTCGTCCCGCGCGAGCTCCAGACGGCGCCGCCTCCGTAGACGAGTGATCAAGTCATTATTCAGGTTGACTTTGGTTGACGTGGCGCTCGTGTGGTATATTAATTAGGTCGATGTCTACACGGTATTTATAGTTAGAAAAATATAAAATACGATGGGACTCACGTAAGGCCACGTCTTCCTCCTCTAACCTCTCTTCTCTCCAATCTTTCTCTTCTCTCTCCACCTCTACCTAGTCTTTAGACAACTAGTGGGGATTGGGGCACTGCCCAATGGGAGAGTGCAGAGCAATTTAACTTAGACACCGCTAATTGCCTTCCTTACTTCAAACCCTACATCCATCGCTTACGAGTTCTCTAAAATATACTTCTTGTTGTAGCTTCATCTCACTGTCAAGCTTTCCTACCCACCCCTCACTATCTTCGGCAACGGTAGTGTTGTTGGTTGTTGTGGCTGTAGTGGTACTAAAGGTGATGGAGGAGGAGGAAGATGAGGAAGGAAGGGAGAGATGCCCTCCTTAACCCGACAACGGGTGGTGGTGATGGTAGCTCCAGTCGTTTCACCCAGAGCTTCTCCTTTTATTCGTTCTGTCTGATGCCTTCACCTCCATCTCAGGCATGTTCATAGAGGATATTGGAGGTAAGGGGAGGGACGCACACTGCTCATATTGGATCCAACCAGGACCTTCTACGTCGTCACAGGAGATAGGATGCTAAAGCAGGTAGAGGGCGTCATTGACCCGTTGGGCCACCTCGTGCACATGGACAGAGGATGATGACCACCTTGCTCCTGGCTCGTGGTTGGTTGTGATGTACGCACAGGGTGAGTGGCCTTGCTCCCGCTCCCGGCAACATTGCTCTTGGACCGCCTACCACGCACACTTCTCTATCTAAATGCACTCGTCTCTCTCTTCCTATTGTGGAAAAACTCCGGCCCTATGCTCCCTAGCCTCCTCATCGTACTTCCTCACCTCTGCTCCCTCAACCTCTTCAACCATCTCGCTGCCCCCATCTTCGTCCGTCGTTGCCCTTTTTCTCACCAACCACCTCCCTAGAGACTAGGAGGATGAGAGGGTAAAGGTGGAGAGAGATAGGAAAGACAGAAGAAAGTGGAGGTTAGAGAAAGATCCCGGACATGTAAGACCAATGTGAGTTTCACCATACGTCACGTGAGACAAAGACCTAGTCAATATAACATTTAAGCATCATGTCAACCAAAACCAGCCTCAATATTACATTGAGATTATATTTACACTGATTTTAAAATATAAAAGATATATTATATCCGGTTTTACGTTGAGCATGCCTTTGAAACTTGATCCTTGCGTGAAGAATGTTTTGTGGACTTTTTCCAATCTCAACTCATCCAGTTTGAAATAATGGCCCAGTTCGCAGCAGAACAAATTGAAGCCTAGTAAGGCCTACTAGGGTCCGCCCCAACTCGCATACATATAACCAGCGCGACTAGTAGGGTTTTGGTTCGGGCATCCCGTCTCTTCCCCACTACCGCAGCCGCCGCCGCGAGGGCCTGTCTCCCCACCGTCGCCTCCACGACCTTCGAGGGTCAGCCATGGCGGAGCAGGTCAATCCTATCCCTTCTAACGTTACGCGAACTCTCCATTCGCTCATGTTTTTTCCAGATCCAACACGATGCAATTCGTGCTGCCGGCAGCGTTCTTGTAGCCCGAATTGCTCGTACATCTCGCCTGGTTCATCTGAGAGTTGGTTTAGATCTAGCACGGTCCTGTAGGTCTAGCTAGGTGCTTGCCGTTGCGAGGAAGATATGGACTTGCAATTGGTCGTGCAATATTGGTTATATGAGCTGTATGATTTGATTCAGTGGATACATTGACGCGCAAAGCTTTTGCGTGTTGGCAAAAAATGATTTGATTCAGTGGCTGCACTTATCGCTGAGTGAATTTAGCTCTGATATTATCTATGTAACATCCATGGTTAGCTCGTCATCATTCTAATGGGATGATGGCCGTTTGACTAACTTATTATTTTTGCACCAGTAAATTAAAGCTTCTGCTTTCTTTTTTCTTTTTTCTTTTTTTCAGACTGAGAGGGCTTTTCTGAAGCAGCCTAAGGTTTTCCTATGGTACGATTATCCTTATTATTATTTTGCTAGGATGGTCAGATTATTTGTTGTTTTGTTTTGTTTTGTTATGAGTTGTTTCGTGTGCTGAACTGCCAGTCATTTCTTTATCTGTGTAACTGCAGCTCAAAGAAGACCACGAAGGTGAAGAAGCCTGGCAAGGGGGGTAACAGGTTTTGGAAGAACATTGGCCTTGGATTCAAGACTCCTAGGGAGGCCATTGAAGGTATGTTCCAGATATCATTTCTCCTAGAAATGCCAACAGCTTAGATGACGTGTTGCCTTTTCCATTTTGTAGCTCAACACATCATTAACTAGCATAATTTGTGATATACTCATTGCTTCATGTTGTTAGTTTCTTCAGTACTTTGCTTCTTGTATTTATTATTTATTTGGTTTGATAGCTTTTTAATTGTGGTCCTCTTATCTGCATCATAGAGGGTCTACAACCTCAGCAAATCTGATGTTGTTATTGTGTTGGTTGTAAGTGTGATCTATATCTATGGCTAGTGACTCGGTGTTGCAGGCGATGCATGGAATGTAAAATTTGACTAAATATGCTCCAGTTCTTCCTAGGATGCCTGATACCCTATATCAGAAGTTCTAGTATTCATTTTGAATTTGAATGCATCTGAACTGTTGACAGTCTGTGTAGCCTTTCATTTGAAGCTGTGCCGTCCTTCTTCACTGCCTGTATATTTTCTTCATAAATATTTGTTTAGCTGTCATACCATTGATGTGGTGCTCTATATCCCGGACTCCCAGTAGTTGTGTGGCAACATAGCTTACTAGTTTGTTCTTGGGACTATTTTTGCTCTTGTTTTTTCTTGACATTTCATTTGAATGTATGCCTCTCATTGTTCTTTTAAACTAAGATATAAACTGTAAAGATTAATTCAATTTCTTTTTGCATTCAACATTTGTGATTATCTGTTCTTTTCATTGTTGACAAATTTAGTTAGAAAAGCTTGTTTGATTTCTTTCATTTTTTTATTTTGTTATAGTAATTATTGTTTTTTGTTTTCCTTCATAATTCTCTTCTAATTGAGTGCTGTTTTTCCTGATGTGCTTTACCTTTATAATGTACTCGAGTAGAAATTTATATTGAACTTACGTTTTACATGTCCTTAATTTGGTGTTTTAGGAACCTACATTGACAAGAAATGCCCATTCACTGGTACCGTATCAATTAGAGGCCGCATTATTGCTGGAACATGCCACAGTGCTAAAATGAACAGGACTATCATCGTTCGTAGGAACTATCTACACTTTGTCAAGAAGTATCAGAGGCAAGCACGTCTATATTGCTTTTAATTACTTCACTTGGGTAGTCACATCATTAATGCTGTTATAATGATTTCCATCCCCATCAATAGGTATGAGAAAAGACACTCTAATATCCCTGCCCACATTTCCCCATGCTTCCGTGTGAAGGAAGGAGATCACGTGATTATCGGCCAGTGCAGGTAAAATAAAAGGCTAGTGCTCTATGCTTAATACTACTCCCTATCATATAAGGAATGCTTCAAAAGTAGAACATTCATGTGATCATAGGGTGTTTGTTCTAAACTTTATCTATATGTTGACATTTACTTGATTGACTATTATCACAAAATGTACCGTGTTAACACTTAACCAGTGATCCATCGACGATCAAAACATTAAAGCTTTTGTTCCATACAGTAGATTGCCGAATGCTGGTTATGACTATGCCTTGCTACTATGCCCATGCAGGCCACTGTCCAAGACCGTGAGGTTCAATGTTTTGAAGGTCATCCCGGCAGGGTCAAAGAGTGGTGCAGGAAAGAAGGCGTTCACTGCTGCTTGAAAAAAGTATCAATGATTCTGAAATCGTGATCATGAGATTTTGATGCCACTTTCTATGTGCCCTCTGTGCTAGGACATTGACGGTTTGACCCAGAATTATTATCAAAACTGTTTTAAAGAGTGCTGAATTTAATACAGTTATGCTATAAATGCTTCTTTGTTTCAATTACAGGATTGTTTTATGCGGTTGCATGTCTACAGCTTAGGTCAACAATGTTCATCCGTGGTTTACTGGTCGTAGTTCTACTGTTATCTTGATCACTCGGTGGGAAGTCATTCACATTCGTGACCTAAGCCTTTTTCGTTAAGAGTTATGTAACAGAACTGCGTTGTGTGTAATGGTTTTCACATACACAACAAGTTTAAGCGACTTGTTGCGCTGCTTGTACGGGGAGTGGCAATGTATTGTTTCGCATCAGTAAAATTAAGGTCCATTTGAAAAGTTATAAGCGCCATTTGAAAAGGTATCTAGCAAATGCTTCGGTAGCAAATCTCTCCTCGCAAACAACAAAAGCTTTGGATCGTGTACACGATAGGCCTTCCTTGATGAAAAGGTTCCTACGATCGAACTGTTGTGAAACTCATAAGCCATGTATCATGATTGTGGGAAAGGTACGAAGAAAATTAAGAATTTTAATAGGAATTTAATTGCAAAGTAAAGGATTGTGAAATACATAAAAAATAAACGTAGTGAAAACACAGGAATTAGATGAGAGATAAAAGACAAGAAAATTTTCCATGAGTTTGAACCTTATGTTAACTTTCCTTTCAAATCTTCCAAGTCTTCTTGTCTTGAGCTATGCCATAGAATATTTTATAGGATTGTTAATGTTTTAATCTTTGGTTTCAATAGAAAATACTATAAATTTTCTACGTTTTCCTATAAATCAAAGGAGGCACCTCAATCCTTTTCATCTTTGATGAAAATGTTCCTAGTAAAAGCTATCAAACTGTTGTGAAATTCATGAGCCATGTACACAAACATGCCTCATGATTGTGGGAAATGAAGGAAACCGAATTATTGTGAAATTCTTGTGGCTCTAAAAATATAAGGCATCTTTTGAAACGTTGGATTGAGAAAATTAAGAATTTTAATAGGAATTTAATTGTAAAGTAAAGGATTATAAAACACATAAAAAATAAATATAGGGAAAAGACGGGAATTAGATGGGAGATAAAAGCCTTAAAGGCATGAGTTTGAATCTCATGTTAACTTTCCTTAGCTATGCCATAGAACATTTTATAGGATTGTTAATATTGTAATCCTTCGTTTTAATAGAAATTTTTCTATATGATTTAGATCCTATAAAATTTCTACTTTTGTCATATAAATGAAAGGAGGGAGGTACCACAATTCTATTGATGAAATGGTACCTAGTAAATGTGAAATTCATGAGCCATGTACACAAACATGCATCATGATTATCCGAAATCCTAGTGATTGTGGGGAATAAAAGAAATTGAATTATTGTGAAATTCTTGTGGTTGCCCTTTTAAAACGCCGGATTGAGAAAACTTAAGAATAGAAAAAAGATAAGGATTTTAACATGAATTTAAGCGTAGAGTAAAGTATTACAAATCACCTAAAAAACAAACGTGTAGAGAAAACAAAGAATTAGATGAGAGATAAAGACTTAAAAGAAATTTTATTCTACGAGGTTGGATCTTATGTTAACTTTACTTTCAAATCTTCTGTTTTGAGCTATTCTGTAGAAAATTTAATGGCATTTTTAAAGTTTTAATCCTTCGTTTGAATAGGGAAATTTTCTATATGATTTAAATTATTTAAATTTTATATGTTTTTTTAATAAATCAAAGTATCCTATTGAACGGAGGCACGGCATAGTTGTTTACTCTATCACGTCCCGGGTTATGTAAGGCATTTCAGTGGTACAAATCTAAACTTTTCGGATACGCCGATGCTAGAGAACCAATTTACCCGTATACGTAAGCGTACGGGGCAAACCTTGAAACCCCATGGAAACACGTTACCAAGCTATGAAACCAACCAAAGATGTTCAACAGTGACAAGTCTCCGGATTTCCGGTGCTCACCTGAAGGAGACAACGGGATTTACCTTCATGAACAACGACTTGGACAGAAGCTCCAAGGCTCGATTACGATCGGTGCTTAGTCTACCGTGTCGTAGGCTGTTTATCCTTCTACCTCTTTTGTGCTAGAAAGAGTTTCAACCTTGGGGAGCAAGGAAAACATGCGTAGCAGGCAAACCGGCCAAAGCACGCCCATCAGTCCATCACGCATGTAGTCATGGTCTTTCGTGACTGCTCTCGAGCATTCCGGTGGTTGTACTCGTAGCATGGAAAGCGCCTAGTGTGTGAAACCAGAGCACTGTCTTCTCTGAATCGTGCAGTGATACTTGCCGTTCAGATTTTCAGGCTGAGCCCCAATCCCAAGTTACCGACGAAAACAGCCAGAAAACCGCCAAAACGCCACGGATGGTGGTAGCAAAGAAACACACAAAATCTACGTATGCAAGTTAGCTTCACGTGCAAGTCTCCACGTACAGCACGGGCCAGGCCCAATCACGAGCAAGCAAGCAAAACAAAGCGCTCGTTTTTAAGCGCTTCAGAGCCCTCCACGTGGTAATTTTATCCTCTCTTCTTCCTTGTTCCTTCTTCCGTAGGAGTAGTTCCTAACCTCCCTCTCCAGACCAACCCCAAAACGCTCTCCTATATATCCAACCATACTGCAAGCTCGACTTAGCACAAACTGGCAATTAACAGATAGCAATTAACGGCAAGTTCACAGCAAGCGGCGGCGTCGACGACGAAGACGATGGCGGCGAAGAAGAGCGGGAGCGAGATGACGGTGGTGCGCGGGCTGGACGTGGCGAGGTACATGGGGCGCTGGTACGAGATCGCGTCGCTCCCCAACTTCTTCCAGCCCCGGGACGGGCGGGACACGCGGGCGACGTACACGCTGCGGCCCGACGGCGCGACGGTGGACGTGCTGAACGAGACGTGGAGCAAGGGGAAGCGCGACTACATCCAGGGCACCGCCTACAAGGCCGACCCGGCCAGCGACGAGGCCAAGCTCAAGGTCAAGTTCTACCTCCCTCCCTTCCTCCCCGTCATCCCCGTCGTCGGCGACTACTGGGTGCTCTACGTCGACGACGAGTACCAGTACGCGCTCGTCGGCGAGCCCCGCCGCAAGGACCTCTGGATCCTGTGCAGGCAGACGAGCATGGACGACGAGGTGTACAACCAGCTGGTAGGGAAGGCGAGGGAAGAGGGATACGACGTCGAGAAGCTGCGCAAGACGCCGCAGGACGACCCGCCGCCGGAGAGCGACGCCGCGCCCACCGACAGCAAGGGGACGTGGTGGTTCAAGTCACTCTTCGGCAAATGAAGAAAAAAAATTATCAGCAGCCGATCCATCAGGGGACGCCAAGTAGTATCAAATTGCCTTCAGTAGCAGTGGAGAATAAAATGGACTTGCAGTCTGTTAATTAGAATAGTGTAAGTGTGTTCTTAAGGTGAATGTGTTTATAATGCTGTGCTTTGCAGGAATTAATGAAGCGGTGAACTCTTATACTTGCTTTAGCTCATGCTTTAATTGGTTAAAATGTGTACTGATAAATAATGAACAAATAGTTAGATAAGATGATATTTGCCAGTATGCCGTCTCTTCAGATCATCCAGTGTAGTGTAGTTCTCATTCTTCAGTAGTTCAGTGAGACTGACTTCTGTTGTTTGATCCATTTTTTTTATTCTTTTTGAATGGTCGAAGCTTTTGTTTGAGGATTCCTCAAATATTCAGAGACCCACTAACTCGGGCATCTCTTTTTAGTTTTTAGATTTGGTTGGACGTCTTTTACTGCTATGCGCTCATATAAAACTTTACATTGAGCAAAACGAACTTTCAAGTTGCGGATTTTCCATGTCAGTAGTTGAAATCTTTCGGATAGAGAAACTTCACAAACGTTCAACAAAACGGGCTTTCATCCGAAAAACTGAGCTTTTGCTTCAAGCATATGGGTCGACAGGACTCCAGTTGCATTAGGAGGCGGTTGGGCTGAATCGAAGGGGAGCGCACGGAGTTAATGATTTGTCGATAGCGACCTTCTCGGTACTCTCCTCTTCATTCCTTTCTTCTCCCCGTCTTCTCCGCTCTCTTCGTCTTGCCTCGCACCCGTCTTCGCCCTTCTTCTTGCTTTGTGCATTCTTTCTCCTCTGATGCCGGCGCACCTCTGCGCTCGTCATCTCCATCGGCTGAACTCGTCCACCCTCTCATCGGCTAGACTTGTCCACCCTCCATCGGCTGAAACCTTCCCTCGGTTCCCGCTTTTCCGACATGCTCAACGACTCTCGGATGCGAATCTTCTCCCCTCACGTCCGAGCCAATCTGACGTGTCCACATGTCCATGGACACGAATCCTTGTCTTCCGGACGCAAACATCCTCTCTTTGCGTTTGGTCCCTCTCCGCCTTTTTCGCATCCGCTCCACTCCTTGGCCTCCACGAGTCCACGGACGTGAATCTTCTCTTCACGGACGTGAATCTTCGCACGTCCGTGACCCAACCACTCTCTGACCTACCTAATCTGCCACCACCTTTTTCCTCACCTACTCCGTTGCCTACTCCACATCGACTGGCCGACCCACTCTCTATCGGCTTCTCATTTCTCTGATCGACTGATCTTTCCTCCCATCGGCTACTTGTTCCTGTTCTTCTCTTGTCATGGTCACCGAGTCCGCTCTCAGCTCTGGCACTCTTCTAGTCACCAAATCTATTCCGGCTCTCGGTGCCCCAGACCACATCTTAGGCACCACATCGCCGATCTTTTCACCCCCTTACGCTGTTGTGAACGTGAAATCTCACGTTCCTATCTCTCTTAACCTTAACGCTAACTATTCCAAGTGGGTTTTGTTCTTTAAATCTCTCTGTGGAAAGTTTGGCCTACGGTCACATATCGATGGCTCCGCTCTACCTCGACCCGATGACCCCCGGTGGGACATCGCCGAGTGCTGCGTGCGCAGCTGGCTGCTTGGCTCGGTCGATGACTCTATTCTCGACCTCGCCATGGAAGATACCGACCCTATCGCCCAGGATCTCTAGGTGACTATCGAGCGGATCTTTCTCGCAAACAAATAGCCTTGCGCCATCTTCCTCCTTAACGAGTTCCATTTCATGATACAAAGAGACTCTTCTATCTCCTCGTACTGCCAGCATCTTAAGGTCAAGGTTGCTGCTCTTTAGGATATCGGCCACCCTGTGGCCGACTCTCAACTCGTTCTCGCTCTTCTGCGATGCCTCAACCCCCGCTTCTCAAACAACACCAACGACATCGCCAACGCCACACCCCTTCCGTCGTTTGCCCGGGCCCATGACATGTTAGTTTTTAAAGAATTCCGTCTGGCCAACGACGAGAAGAACGTGGCTCACACTGCTTTCCTCGCTGAAGCCGATAATGGCTGCCGAGCATCCTATGCTGCTGCTCCCTCCCATGGCTCTAGCGGCCATGGATCTAACCATGGCAACATAGCCTGCACTGACAAAGGCAAGAGCAAGAGCAAAGGCAAGGACAAGAACTAGCAGGGTTCGATGCAATCGCGACCTGCTTTAGTCCCTGCCCAGCCTATCGGTCCTACGAGTCTGTGGCTCTACTACAACCCATGGGCACCCTAGCCTCAGCCACGTAGCCCCATCGGATGGCAACCAGGGGTTCTCGGTGCCTATCCTTAGGCTCACCTGGCATCGGCTCCCATCCTACCGCCTCAGCCGATGCTACCGACACCATCCACCCAATCTGTTCCCTCCTGGAATCAAACTGGCCTCGTCACCGCCCTCAACCAGATGACGCTCCAACCATAGCACCCTTGGGTGCTGGACTCTAGGGCGTCCTCCCATATGGTGTCATCGGCTGGTATACTCCGTTCTTGTTATCCCTCTTCCTCCCATTTGTCACCATCGGCAATGGCCACTCTCTTCCTATTCAATGCCGTGGTGACTCCTCTCTGTCTACGCCCACCACTAACCTCCCCTTCGCAATGTTCTTATCGTACCTTCTCTTATTCACAATCTTATATCTGTTCACCAATTCAAACGAGACAATAATTGTTTAATCGGATTTGATGCTTCTAGTTTCTCTGTGAAGGATATCCTAACCCGGCGACAGATCCTTCGCTGCAATAGTGGCGGAGACCTCTACACCATTCCCACTGCGCTGTCCACTCCACACGCCAGCGTCGCCCTCTCCACCAACCTCTGACACCTTCGCCTCGGCCACCCTGGGCTCGACGCTATCGCCAACTTCCGTCGCAGCGCCTCCATCTCATGTATCCATAATAGCTCCATAGTTTGTCACTCGTGTCAACTTGGTAAAAATATGTCTGCCTTTTTCTAGTTCTTTTTCTTGTACCTCACGACCGTTTGAGCTTATACATTGTGATGTATAGACTTCTCAGGTTAAAAGTGTCTCCGGTAATCAGTATTACCTTGCCATACTTGATGATTACACACACTATTGCTGGACGTTTCCGCTCATCAGCAAATCCGAGGTCGCCTCTCACCTCACTAACTTCACCACCTACGTTTATACCCAGCTCAACCTCTCTATCAAGGCTCTACAAGGCAATAACGGTACGTAATTCGTTAACCGTACTGTTACAACTTCCTCACCTCGCAGGGCATCCATCTACGGTTCTCCTACCCCTACACCTCTCCCCCTAGAACGGTAAGACTGAGCGCCTCCTTCGCACCCTCAACAACATAAGTCGTACTATGCTACTTCATGCCCACTTATCTATAACTTACTGGGCAGAAGCACTGACCACTGCGATTTACCTCCTCAATCGGCGCCCGTGTTCCTCCGTTCAACACAACGTTCCATACACCATTCTTTACCGCACGGCGCCCGACTACTCCTATCTTCGTGTCTTTGGGTGCCTCTGCTATCTAAACCTCATTGCCACTGCTCCCCATAAATTCACTCCCCGCTTCACCGCCTGCATTCTCCTTGGCTATCTCTCATCTCACAAAGCATACCGATGTCTCGACCTTTCCACCTGATGGGTCATCGTCTCTCGTCATGTCATCTTTGACGAGACATGCTTTCCCTTCAGCCTACTTAATCCGAGATCCTTCTCTAGCGATCTCGACTTCCTCCTCACCAACACCGTACCGTCCTAGTCTCCTCTACCATTCTCCCCATCGGCCCCCTTATCGGCCGCTGCTGAGGACTTACCCTTCAGCTATCCCACTACTATTCGGTCCAATGTCCCTCCTATCGGACCCCTATTGGCCCCACCACTCTCATTGGCTTCGCCCGATCCTGTCCCTTTTCCATCGGCTCCCCCCTCCCTATCGGCTGCTCCATCTCCATCGGACCGACCGAACCGATTGGCTCATCCAACTCCATCGGCTCAGGCCGATCTAGTTCCTCTCTTTCCTCTCACATACAGCCGCCGATCCAGAGCCGATGACACCCCTACCCAACTAGTTCTCTCCACTTCTACCACACTCCCATCAACTCCCGTTCCCTCCACTTCTCATATGGTCACTCGCTCATAGACTGGGTCTCTCCGTCCCACCAAGCGCTACGGGCTCTCCGTCGTCCATAGCTCTATCTCGCCCATCCTGGTGACTTCTCGTTCCGCCCTGGCCAACCCTCAGTGGTGCACAGCCATGGCCGACGAGTAAAAGGCCCTCATGGACAACGAGACATGGTGCCTCGTTCCCCGTCCTCCCGGCGCCAACATTGTGACCGGCAAATGGATTTTTAAACACAAGTTCCATGCCGATGGCTCCCTTAGTCGTCACAAGGCACGCTGGGTAGTTCGGGGTTTCTCCCAACGCCCCGGTGTCGATTACGACGAGATTTTCAGTCCCGTCATCAAACCAGCCACTATCTGGGTCATCCTTACTTTGGCTGCTTCGCACTCCTGGCCGATCCATTAGCTTGACGTGAAGAACACTTTTCTTCACGGTCATCTGACGAAATCGGTCTACTACCAGCAGCCTCTAGGCTTCGTCGACCCTTCTCGTTTTGACGATGTCTGACTTCTTCAACACTCTCTCTACGGCCTCAAACAAGCCCTCGCATCTGGTACCAGCGTTTTGCTGCCTACCTTCGGCACATCAGCTTCATGGCCTATGCGTCCGATAGCTCCTTATTCACTCTTTATATCGGCAATGCTACCGCCTATCTCCTTCTATATGTCGACGACATTGTACTTACAACATCTTCGACATTCCTCCTAGACCAGATCATGGCTCGACTTCACTCCGAGTTCACCATGACCGATCTTGGTCCCCTCCACCACTTCCTTGGCATCTCCGTCACCCGTTCTTCTCACGGGCTCTTTCTTTCCTAGCGCCAGTACGCCATTGATCTTCTCCAGCGTGCGGGCATGGTCAATTGTCACCCCATGGCCATCCTAGTCGACACTCGAGTCAAACTCTCCGTTGCCGATGGCGCACTCGTTGTCGATCCCTATCAGTATCGGAGTCTTGCCGGGGCTCTCCAATATCTCACCCTCACACGGTCCGACCTCACTTACGCCGTCCAGCAAATGTGTCTCTTCATGAACGTTTCCCGTGAACCTCACCTCGCGCTGCTCAAGCGCATCCTGCGCTACGTGAAGGGTACGCTCTCCAGCGGGCTGCACCTCAGCTCTAGCCCCATCGACTCCCTCACCGCGTACTCCGCCGTGGATTGGGCAGGCTGTCCTGACTCTCGACGTTCTACGTTCGGCTACTGCGTCTTCCTCGACGACACTCTAGTCTCTTGGTTCTCAAAACGCTAGACTAAAGTGTCACGGTCCAGCGCCAAAGCCGAGTACCGTGTCGTCGCCCACGTCGTCGCCGAGTGTTACTGGCTTCGCTAGCTTCTCCAAGAGCTCCGTGCACCCCTCTCCTCTGCGACCGTCATCTACTGCGATAATGTTAGTGCTGTCTACATGACCGCCAACCAGGTTTATCATCGATACACCAAGCACATCGAGATCGATATTTATTTTGTCCGTGATAAGGTCGCATTAGGACAGATTCGGGTGCTCCATGTACCATTGGCGCACCAGTTCGTCGATATAATGAACAAAGGCCTGTCTACGTCTTTGTTCACCAGTTTTCGGTCCAGTCTCTGCGTCCGTTTCCCTCCCGTTGTGACCTCGGGAGGTGTTAGACCACTGGACCACTGGGCTGTATATATATATAGACCCGACCCCTCTTTATATATTTGGTATCTTAATCTTACTGTACATATTTCTACACCTACACTACTAAAAAAAGTTTATTCCCAGCTGGAAGAGAAAGCCTTCGGGCCTCCGTTTAGATTTTTTTACCAATATTAGGATCGTGACTTCAGAATTGAGAATGGTGTAGGTTGTTAGATCGTCATATATAGAAGCCTTGCGTTATATTAATAAACAAACTAACATGTATCAACCCTTATACGTCAAGTTTGTTGTGATACATACCACAGCAAAATAGGAATACTGCCTTTGGTCGTCAATATCTGACACCGTGCAACATTGACAGCTATTGCGTAGAGTACCGGAAGGAGTATTATTTATCATTGGTTTATTAAATATGATGTTATAGGTACACCGTTGCTACTTTGGCGAAATAATATGTGACCATTTGGTTGCACTACTCCAAAGGGAGCCTTCCTCCTCGTGTTTGTATCTACAGCACTAAGATTAAGCCAAGCGTGCATGGCAATCGTCAAACAAATGCACAGAGAAAAGAGTTTCGGTGCACAGAAAGTACTCCAGCAATTGAACTAGGACGAAAGATTCCTTGGTTTGAACAAATATTTTGGTTCGTATCTAAAGGCCTGGTCAGGAAGACATTCTTATCTTGTAGCGTTCGATCCTAATGGAGTTAAATTAGAACATTGTCTTTAACCGTGGTGCGAAGGAGGTGGTGATGAAAAAGGAGCGGTATTAGTGAAATAAGAGATTGGAGAATAGTGTTGGTCGATAGGGGATAAGACAGCCGATGGATGGCTTGGCCCTGAGGTGAAGTTAGCTATCAAAAAACAAGGAAGACGTATATATGTAATGCTTCCCCTCTAATCTACTATGTAGATGAGTATATATGTAAGGCTTCCTCTCTAATCGTAGATGAGTATATATGTAAGGCTTCCTCTCTAATCTACTATGTAGATGAGTAAAACAAATGATAAAATGTTTTATGTATAACTTAATGTGACATTGTCAATGACTTGACAACCATAAAGAAAGCAATATTTGAGTCTAACTGGGCTAGGCCTTTTCAAGACAAGCTTTTTTTCAAAGCCCAAATTAGTATTTAAATTTTTCTAGATCCGATGTTCTCCGTAAAAATTACTTGGCGGCTAATATCTAAAATAGAAATAATACATATTATTTATGACGAGTTTATACAATATACGTTACACACAATAATTGCTAGATCATGCCCATCTAACCGTCACCATTTTCCATTGTCTTATATGTACCCTTCGTCCCAAAACGTCGTCTTCTACCTATAGATACACCTATCTCTCACCGCTATACTCCCTCCAATTTTATATACACTCTATCTCTAACGTTGGCACCAACAATGGTACTCGACCACTAGTTTATAGCGCACCACCACCGTCTCGTTGCACCATTGTTCGTCTCTATCTCTGTCATCTCCGCAGTCGCGCTTCGCGTACGTGAATCGATTTTTTTATTTTCCTTATTTTTCCTTGTCTTCCTACTGTCACAGGGCCGAGATTATGGCCTGCCATTTCGGCGGCTGTGGAGCAGCGTTCCTCAGCCATCCATCCGCCTTGTTCCCGCGTTCCATCGCGAACGACGGCCGAGATCGTCTCAGACCGCCCTGGGACTCCCGTCCGCCCGAACCCCAACGCGTGGCGGCGCTCCTCGGACGCGAAGCACCCTAGCTAAAGTGGAGATTTTCGCCCTAACATCCCACCCCCTCCCTCCCTCCCCGGGATGCGTCCGCTCCCGTTCGTTTTTTGGCGGCCCGAACCCCGCCGAGGCGAAAACCCAAGCCCCCCGCCCATAAAAGGGACCGCCCGATTCCAACACATTTCCACCTGCAGAGCGGGTTGCGCCGCACCAAAATCGCGTCTCGTCCGTCGCGGAGAGAGGGGGGAGTTTGGGAAGAGGGGACGGTGGGGTGGGGATAGAGAGAGCTAGGACAAATCTCCTCCCGTCGCCTTGGTCGCCACCACCGTCGGCGTCGGCGTCGGCGTCGGCGCCGTCCGCCGCTGCCTCGCCCCGCCCCCCTGCACGTGGCAGGGGGCGCGTCGGCCGGCGTTGCTCGCTGAGACCCTAGCAGCCGTAGATCTCGCGGCGGCGCCCGGATCCGGGGGCGGCCGGGGGCTCCCGCGGGCCGCGCGGAATGGCGGAGCTCGAGGGGCAGCTAAGGGACGTCGGGGAGAAGCTTCTGTCGCCCCCCAACGACGTCGATGCCCTGCTCAAGCTCATCCACGTAAGTCTACCCTCTGCTGGAATTCGTTTGCGTTCGCTTTGGATGGTTTTTCCTCCTGTTAGGGTTCTGTTTGTCGGTTTTTTTCCCTGTTGGTCGCGTGGTTTCGGGATTGGTTGTTTGATTTCGGGATGGTTCGGAAGCTTTGGCTTGTTACCGTTCTCCGAGGATTGATTGGGTTGGAGTTGTGATTTTGATTGGATTGGAATTACGCTTTAGATTTATTTGATTTCTGCTGCTCTGCAATCCGTTTGACTTTCCATTATGGCAGAAAGTGCAAGCTTTTTTTATTTTCAAGAGTATTTTCCATCGTGTGTTGTTGACATATATGGGTTGGATTGTTGATATACGGAGTTTACCGTGGTGTTGCTTCCTGTAAATGCACCATACTCTTTAACATTCCAGTTTTATTAAGAGCATGATCTTATTTAGTTCCCTAAAAAAACTGATCTTTGATTTGCTTGATTATTTGTTCATGCAGGAGGCCGAAGGATATATATTGAAAGTGGAACAAGCACCTCCTGAAAGCACGGTTAGTGCTATAACTCCGGCAATGACTGCTTTGGTCAAGAAAGAGCTGTTGGATCATTCTAGCTATGAGGTGAAACTTTCTGTGGTGTCCTGTATTTCTGAGATAACTAGGATCACTGCACCTGATACTCCATATGACGATGATGTGATGAAGGTATTTTTTTCTGATGAAGATGACCTTGTTTTGTTTCCCGTATCCTGACTTCTGACCTGTGCTATCTACTGATGAAGATGACCTTGTTTTGTATTCCGTATTCTGACTTCTGACCTGTGCTATGTACTTTCAGGACGTGTTTTCCATAATGGTGGGCTCTTTTGAGAAATTGGATGATATGGAGAGCCCCTTGTTTGGAAGGATAGTTTCAATTCTTGAAACTGTGGCAAAGGTCCGGCTATGTGTGGTGATGTTGGATCTTGAGTGTGAAGATCTGATACGGCAAATGTTTCACAACTTCTTCACATCTGTTAAGTAAGCACCTCTTTGTATATCTTAATTTCATCTACATTTGCTAGTTATTTGCTAAATCTCATGATATGTTTTAAGTAAGTTTTGCTAAATTATGTTCTCCAAGCATGCTCAATGAGTCAATTTTATTTCCTTAACATTCTTCATGAACAAGAATAGCAGATAATTTTTTATACACTTGGCTGTTCTGTTCTGTACAGAGACATCTTATTCAATGCTTTTCTTAGACGCTTCTTATATATTCTGTATTTAAATTCATCATTCTGAGCTAAATCTCCAATATTAAGATCGTTCATGATTACATTGTTATTACCTAAATAACTTGCTTGTATTACTAGTTTGGCCAGTTGATAACTAACACATTTTTGTTAGATGTTATAATTACTAATGTCTGCACTGTATCCTTTATATGTACACTCATAATTTGAAATCCCGTGTCTCAAATTTCAGACCAAATCACTCAGAAAATGTTATAAGCTGTATGACTACAATAATGAAACTGGTAATTGATGAGGATGATGAAGTCGAAACACCCATTGCAGAATGTCTGCTCAAGCATGCTAAGTCCAAACTGAAGGTATGTTTTTCTAACTTTCTTGACATCAACAATATGAATCTACATTGCTAGCCAAAAAAAAGATACCATCTAATTGATTTGTTTTTTATTTCCAGGAAACTTCTGCTGCTTCTTTTGAACTTGCAGAGAAGGTGATAGGTGCATGCTCTGAAAAACTGAAACCGGTCTTTCTGCAGTTACTTCAAGGCATTTCCTTGAATGAATACAACAAAATTATTGCAACAATTTGTGAAGACAGTTCAGATGTCAAGGAAGACATGGATGCTGATCCTTCTGGAAAAGACATGGTCTGTTGAAATACTAACATGTAGCAACTAATATTCAGAGATGCTTATATTTACCTTAAGGGCTTATATTTGATAATCATAGGTTCTAGAATGGGTGATTATGTGTATAATTATTCTTAGTATGCTTTTTAAAATATGCCTTGAATTCGTTAATGCTCTCTGCACTATATTGGAATGGATCACTTGGAAGATGAAATTGTGATTGGCTTTAGTCTGTAGAGTGAACTTTGCCATGGTGTGAATATTAGTCTCAGAACTTAATAGACAGCTCATTTCAACACCTTATCTTTGAAACTGGAAAACAAATTGGCCACGGGCTCTTGATGTGGATTCATCTATTCTTACTATTGAGTTAATGTTCAGGTGGATGATGGCAAACTTTCTGAAAGAACTATTTCTGATGAGCTACCTCAGGTATGCTGCTCTGCATTCTGGTTTTTTTGTGTAACTAAACGAATGAACTCTTGATAATACACCGTGCCATCTCCATTTTCAGGAACCTGTAAAGTTGGAGCAAGATGTTAACCATCCTGACCAAGATGTTACTCAGACTACTGCTATTGGCAGTGGTGCAACTCCAGTTGATAATGGTAAATTTAGTCAAGGATCATCTCCTTTGGACACCTCCAAAGGATAAGCTTGAAGCCTTGAACAACCTTACTGTTCTGTAAATACAAAAGATGCTGATATGTTGAAATCTTGTAACTGAAGGTGCAGAAGCTGCAGCTGCTAATCCCAGGGAATTATCCAATTTTGATTCAGAGAAAAAAGATGCTGTTAAGCAGTCATCAAAGGTTGCCAATGGAGCTGCTGCTGAAACATCAGAATGTACTGATGGCACACCAGCTATGGTCAAAGCAAGGCGAGGTCGACCTCCTGGACCAAAGTCATTGGAGAAGAAGGCTGCTGGAAAGAAAGTTCTAGGTTTGAAAAAGGTTGAAGAGACCACTGATTCAGCAGGGAAGTTATCAAATCAGTCATTTAAGGATGATTCCAAGACTTCTACAAGAAAGACAAGTGGAGCAGGGTCATCAAAAAAGCAACAAAAGATCAGTTTGAAACAGCAGAAGGATGACACCGACTCCAAGGAAGATACTGCTAAGGATATGAGCCTAAAGGTAGTTTTCTTGTCACTAGGAGACTTTTGTATAAACAGTAAAAGCTGCCTGTCTTAAGCATTATTTTGCTTGCATTATTCAGTCTTTGTTACTATTTTTCTCTGGCTTGCTATGTTTGTGTATCTGAAACATGTTTGAGTATGTCTACTGTTTCAAGGTATTATGAGCTTTTGTTTACTGATACAGTTACTTGTGATTCAAATCCTGTTATTATCTTGTAAACTTTGCTATAGCACAAGTATATAGGAGTTATTTAGTGTGGTTCAATTGTGATTTGATCCTATCTTTGATGTTAATTCAAAACAGCTAGAATTTAATAGCATCTATTCAGTCGCTTTTTTATCACACTGATTATTGTACTGATTGTTTTATCTCTATAAAGGAAATGTTCTCTCCAAAGTCCGTGTCCAAGGGGTCAGCTAGGACAAAGGGCAGCCAATACCAGGATGATAATGGCTCCAAGAGGAAACGGTCACAAGAGGATGAACTAGAGGTATGCACTTGATTATGCATGCATGGTTGATTTGTTGATTATCTGTGTTTTTTTACCTGTCTGCTGCACTTTTTTGTGCTCATAATCACTTACTCATCGAGGTGTAATTTAAGTTAGCATGTTGCTTTCCTTTTTGTAGCCAAAAGATAATGTGCTTACTAAATTTCTGTTTAATAAATCTGCCTTGTAGAAAATGCTGATGCAGTAGCCCAAATATAATATTTTTTGTTTGTTGCAACAACTTTAACTTAAAAACTGGCAATGCAATGCTTGAAAAATCTATGTTAAAAAACATTTGATTATATTTTCTGGGCACACCGTAGGTAACAACAACCTTCAATAGGGATCCCAGTTTATTCAGGTGATTTAGGATAAAAATCACTTAATGTATAACAATGTTTTAGAAGCGTAATTATAGTTGAGCTTGAAGATGTTTGGTTCTTAAGACACCTGATAACGTCTCCTATGTTTTGTATATCCATGTTTTTGGATTGTTGAGTGCTGATCAGTAAAGATGTAGGCGCTGAAATTATATTTTGCTTCACCTTAGTTTTTCCCTTTTCCTTTGTTTTTGTTTTCATGATTTTGTTTACTTTGTAGATTCTTCTTTTAGTAATTTAGTCTTATTCTTAAGTTTGTATGCCCTTTGCAGACTCCTCGTTCTAGGAAGAATAAAGGCCTTGATGCTAGCCTTGTTGGTTCAAGGATCCAAGTATGGTGGCCAGACGACAAGAAGTAAGTGATATGAGCATTAGAAGTGTCACACCCTAAGATGGTTAATATAGTTTTTATGCAAAAGCTTTTGCAATTGTTATAATGTTTCCTGTTGACATTGGATTGTCTAAATGAAGCAGATATTAGACATAACATCACATGGCATTTGCTAGCTCTTTACTTCTCTATGCCTTTCTATTCTTGCGCAATTCTAATTCTAAATCTTCTGTATAGAGCTTTTTCTAAATGGCGCTTATATATTAACATTGACTTAATATTTAGGTTAATCCTGTTTGGTGTTTTAATCGAATATTTTTGCTCATTATTGACGTGTCATTTCCTTTGCTTTGGTACAATTGATTGGCTTATTTTGTAGCCTGTTTCAAAATTTTGAAGTCCTTTGTTTTAAATATTTGCAGGTTTTACAAGGGCATTATTGACTCATTTGATACTGCTTCAAAAAGGCACAAGGTATGAGTCCTGTACATTGTATCATCTGCTTTCATGGGCTATATGTCCTACATGAAGAACCTATGCCGACTAAAATTTTGTTTTATTCTGTTTTTCTTGTCTGATTGATTTTTGTACTTTTGGAGCTTAGATTGCATATGATGATGGAGATGTAGAGGTGCTTTTCCTTAGGGATGAAAAGTGGGAATTTATCAGTGAGGTATGTGCACTTCACATCATGATAATGCTGTGATTCTGCTCTCTCTCTCTCTCTCCGATTTTTCTGATTAGCAGTTATTATATCAGGAACAAGACAAAACCTCTGATGTGGCATCTGAGATGTAAGTGAATTATCTTGACACCACTTCCATACCTGCAACTTCAAAATCACATTTTTACTTTGTAATTTTGTTTATAGCTATACAGTTCAAGATTTTGATTGATTCAATCACTAGTTTTCAATCGTAGCATCCAGTGCATTTTTTTAATGATACATCTGTCTCAGTTTCTTGAGATTTATAATGCTTGGTTCCTCCTATTGTTCTAAGCAATGTTGCTTCCGTATATTTTTGTTTGTTAAGACCCGGTTTTTTAGTGGCTTGCCAAATAGACTAGCGTGGAACTTGGGAACTGACAATGAGGTTCCAATTTCCATACCGCTGATGTGGAAACAGTATATGCTCTTGGTATCGCTGTTTTTTTTTTCGGTCATAATCTGACCATGGTAAAAAGAACTGAAGAGAAATGTCTGCTGTCCTGTCTATGTTGGGAATTCAGCGAATTCCTGACAAACACCCAATAATTGCTAGTTTTCTCTAGGGATGACTGTGGGTCGGGTTGTGCCAGCCCATGGGCCCATCCTAATTTGTTTCCATGCAAATTAACTCATGCATACTACAAAATTGAACACCATTTGGTCCAGGTTTGAAGTGAATGGGGTTCCCACAAACATTCCTAGTTATCCCAATTGTGAACCCTGTTACTAATTTATCATACTTATTTGCATCCAAGTGGTATTGTTTGTTAAATTTGTGTTATTGCTTGTTTCAAGTTCCCTGAAGCTACGGGGTAGGGGCAGAAAAGGAAGAGGGAGCTCAGTGCAATTGAAGGAAGGAAATGCAGAAACACCTAAAAGGTAATTTGCTAATCCAAGAAGCCATGTAGACAATTAACTACATCTTTTCTGAGACTATGTTTCTGATTAATGGCAGTGGTGGAGGTGATCTTCCCAAAAAAAGGGGTCGTCCAAAAGGTTCCAGCAATGGTACACCCAAAAGTAACATCTCTGCAACTTCAAGCAAATCAAAGGGGAAAGCTGCAAGGAAGGACGACAATGAGACACCTAAGATTGGCAGTGACCTTAAGAAGGAAGCTGAAAAAGGATCTGAAGACAAAGCCAATAAATCAACTGAGAAGACAAAGGATAATTTGCCTGAGGATGGTAGCAATAAGAGTGCCAGCAAACCAAAGGAGGCTAGCAGTCGAGGCAATGATTTGAAGGGTGAGAGCAAACCAAGCGAAGGAAGAGCGAAGCCAGGTCGGAAGCCAAAGGTTGCCACTGCTGCAGTGGTTGGTGAGGAATCCAAGGCTAATGTCTCAGGTGAGAAAGAGAAGCGGAAGGAGACAGAAGGCGAGGCAGCAGCTGAAGTGGAGCAGGCGGGATCCGCTGGTGGCGCTTCTACTGGAGGAAAGAAGCGCAGAAGGAAGGCTTGAAGTTAGGGATCCGTTGGTGGTGCTTCTACTGGAGGGAAGAAGCACCGAAGGAAGGCTTGAAGTTACTAACTTCTCTTGTACATGGATTCACTTTCTAGACTCAAAAGGCTCGCTTAGTCTCTAAAGGTGTTAAAACATTGCACCCTGTATGGTTGTAACTCGTTTGGTCGGTCGTCTATTGGAATGCCAACTGATTGGGCATGTAACGGTTTTAGCTAGGGGGTTGTAGACAAGATAAAAATGCTGTAGTTGTGATGTTAGGCGCAAGTGCGCAACTTTTAATGGTTGGTTAAACCCCATGCTTGCCAAAAGGCCAATGACATCGTAGTTGTGTCGGATGATGTTGCAGCTAGCCCTCTTATTTATTTAGGCCATTTGAGCAAATGGGTTTTGTAGCTAATGTGCTGGTTTGTCAACCCCGCTTGGCACCTTTAAGAAATGTTTTTCAGAGCTCATACTCATCTACATGTAGAGTATTCATTATCTTTGTTTTTTCGTCTACTGTTTCTTTTGTGAGATCATGCCTAGCTAACTGCTTTGGTCATCTCTGCAGGTTGTTTCATGCCTGTCAGGTAGTCTCTTGTGTTTATCTTGGCATACTTAATTCTATTCTCATGTTATACTGTTCAACGTTTTATCTGTGCCAGTGGAAGCGGTGATCTCCCTGTCGCAGATACAACCGTGTTGAATCTGACTACGGCCTGGCTAACCTTTGCACTTCCAGCATTATCCATGAGAGGTATTGCTAAGCCTTAAAGCTCTGTATATAACCTAAAAGGCCACTTCTAATTACCGTTGGATGAAATGTCTACCTCATTTTTATCATCAATAAAGACCAGCTTACAAAAGTTTGTCACAATATATAGAGACTGCATGTTGCCTTCTGATGAGTTAACAGTGTTAATGATGAGCTGACAGTCCATGTAAGAATCGGCATGCGTTTCAGTCCTGTGCATTCGTTCACTGACTACGGAAGCACGGACGTCTTGAAATTCAAAGAGATTCAGCGTACTGCGTACCCATGACGGCATGAACAATGATCAACTAGCATTGACTTGGTCGGTCGTCTCCTCTGATGCCATGACAGAGGGACTCTAACCAATCAGTTCAGACTTCCATTACTCCCTACTGTCTCATATCCAAGTCGACAGAAAATATGTTCAATGGTCAACTAACACGTAACAAAAGGAACATCACCTAATTTCCGAAACAACGGCTTATGATTTAGTTGGTCATCTGGGAAGCATCATCGGTCAAGGGGTTAGGTCTACACTGTTCAGCTTGCAATGTTTCAGTCCCCTAGTGGTCAACTTGATACTAGTAAACTCTATATATTTCTTCATAAGCGTCAACTGAATTAAGCAGCGCCAGCGTTTGGATCTTTCTTCAAGCCGAGACGAGATACTGGGATTCGGCAGCCGTCCGTGTCTAGTTTGCACTATGCAAGGTAGCCCTCGTTTTTTAACGGGGTCCTGCACTGTCCTGCGCCGGTCAAAAACGAAAAGAACACGTCTCGTCAGAGAAGAAACATTGTGAATATTATCCGACAGTAGAGTCGACCAAGATAGGACCTAAGTGCGATGCTAGATCAGCTCCCTTCGCTTTTCCACGACGCGTCGTTTTCTTTGCACAATTTTTCGTCGCTCCTGTGATCCTCACCTCGCTCCTCGCATGTCTCGCTTGGATTGGCAAAAACGCGAGCGAGGTGTGCCAGTTTTTATCCTTGTCGATAAGGATGACGATTCAGCTAGCGTGGCGTGATTCAGCCAGAAGAGAAGAAGGTCATAATTGAGCTACGTTCCTGACATATCCCTAGGTGCATTTCAACTCTGTAAGTTCAATCCACCTTTTTTTTTTGCGGGGAAGTTCAATCCAACATGACAAAAAAGGCCGCGTTTTATGGACTACGAGCGAAAAGCTATTCTTCAGTAATTTCGCAGCCGCTGGTCTCTGAAACTACTGTGAAATGTACGGCGTTTCACAGTAACACTCCGATGAAACTACTGTGAAAACTACGCTGGTCTCTGAAACTACTCTGAAACTTCAGTAACACTCCGATGAAACTACGGGGTGCTATGCCGCGAGGCGCTCTACTACGGACTCCTCGACCGCGTCCGCGCCGCGCGGTGGGGGGCGTTCGACGGAGACCGGCTGCGGCTGGCGACGTCCGTGGCGGGGATCGCGGCGCGTGTACAACTGTGTGCTGGAGGAGCGACGACCGGTGTACCTCGACCACGCGCCGGTCAACGAACCTTGACGAGTTCCCGCTCCTCGTCGCCGCGCTGGAGAGGTCCGGCAGGCGCCACTGCTGCGTGGCGGCTAAAATTTAGACAGTATGGATCGGAAAAAGCTGATCAGGTAAAAGAGATGTTCGATTATTATAAGAAAGCAGATCGATTACCGAATTTATAGAAAATATCTAGAACCCACAGGGTATTTTATCTTTTATAAATCGTATTTTATCTTATCAAATACTTAGTTATTTTAGTTATCTTAGAGATATTTTCTCTTATAGATAACGTCCGATAGTTATTGAAAATGTGTCGGACTCTGTAAACTTGGGTATAAATATAGACCCCTGGAGACATGTAAAAGGATCAATCCTTCGATCAATACAATCTCGGCGCATTATCATCTTAGTTTATCTAGTTTTCTACCGGCGGGGTCTAGCTCTTGACGTAGAGCTATATCGGTTAGGTCCGATCTTTGGCGAAGGGGTAAGTTCTGCCACTATCTCGATATGTCTCGCTTTGTCTAATGCTATATCGGTTAGGTTCGACCTCTTAGACCGATCGGATATATCGCATCACGTCCATGCAGGGTCTATCAGCCTAACAAGCTCTCTTCGCCGTCATCAGTCTCGTGCTGTATCGGTTAGGTTCGACCTACGAGGTTGCCAACGGTAAAATTAGCTTTAGGCCTATAGGTCTCTGTACGATGTTTGATCGGAGTGTTAGCCAATGAGTTATCCATATGTTAAGTGTCACACCTAGTGTATCGGCTCTTCGGCCGATACGCACCAGTATTCAGAGACTTTCTTTGAGCGCCATACCAAACGCATAAGCCTTCCAACCGATGCGTGTAGAGAGACGTCTACTCATCGGCTCAGTTAGCCGATGGGTTTGCTTTGTTCTTACTTTAGCATGTCCGATTCGGCGTCCACCGTCCCGTTACTACTGGCCTCGGTCTCGTACTATCTCGGTTATATCCGATCTTCGAGATTCGGCGTTAGCGGCATTGTCACGGTGGGCGATGGTTCTCGTGCTGCCATATCCGGAGCGACATCGACTTCACAGCCCGTGCCTTTTATACAATTCCTTGTTAGTTCGCATATACCTTCATCGGATTTCTAGCCGATGAACGACCGCGACAGCTTTCGTCGACTATTAGGAGGTATCTTGCCCGCCTTGCTAATCTCTGAGTTCTACGGGTGATGGATTATGGCCTTAAGTCCGCTACACCCAAAGACATCGTATCCTTTATCGATATCCGCATACATTGACTTTTCAGCCGATAGAAGGACGTTCTTAATTCCTATCGGCTATCAGTCGATAGCAGGAGTTATTTGGACGCGGTCGATGACTAACTTGATCCTATCGGCAGTCAGCCGATAGCGAGCACTCGTATCGGTCCGTTGTTCGACTGACTTGTTTATCTCACCTCCTTGTTAATTACAGGGTTAAATTGACTGGCACCCATGTCCGCACTATCATGTTGGAGCCGACCGAACCCCACGGCCTCCGGCACGCGTACCTCGAACCACAGAGAGAAACCGACCGGTTTACATTGAAGCTAAGCAGACCTTTTATTGGTGTGCTCATGCCGAGATCCGGCGCGAACACCGCCTCCGCTTTCATCGGCGACCTGCCCCACCGTTTCCGCGTCGCGCACGATCGCCATGTCAGGGTCCTTCACCCCCGGGGCGCTCGCCTTAGACTAGCGGTGCAAGATCTTCGCGAGCAGCAAGGGACGGTTCAACGAGTACGGCATCAGCGTCTGGGACTGCACCAACGGCGAGCAGGCCGACTTCTTCTACGAGCCGCCGGGCTGCGCGCTCGGCGACGACGACAAGCTCCAGTGGCTCGACGGAACCACCACGCTTATGGCGGCCACCATGTTTCCACGGATGGACTCCTTCATCAGCCTGCTGGACTTCCGGGACAAGAACGTCGCCTGGTCGTGGTCCGACGTCGGCACGCCGGCGTCGCTCAAGGACGAGCACGTGCTCCACGCCATCGCCATGGAGGGCGGGCGGTCGCTCTTCGTGATCAACCGGTACGACGACCTCGGGTTCCTCGACATCCGGAGCAACGCCGGCGGCGTGCGGTGGAGGTTACGAAGCAAGCTCGCCGCCAGGCAGACGAAGGCGCCGCACGGCGAGGAGACGTGCTCCCGAAGCTCGCAGCGCACGGCGGCCAGCTCTTTGCGTCGACCAACGACACCATCTCGGTGTTCAGTGGCCCCGACCACGTGCTGACGTCGACGCTGCGGGGCAGCGACGCCGGCGCCATCTGCGACTTCTCGATCGGCGGCAACCGGCTCTTCGTCCTGGACAACTAGGAGAATGTGGTCGACGTCTGGGAGACGTCGCCGCCGCCGGTCATCTGACCTGACCATCATTGGATTAGCCTCTGTAACAACAGAGGAATGACAATGATTACTGAACACTACTGACAGAGAAATCGGCAGAAAAACACGTTGTAACTTTATCATCAGTAGAAGACTAAGAGTAAAAAGTTCAAGTGTCATCCAAATGGCAAAATGGAGCTACCACGTAAAGCTTCGAAATTACACATTAACTAGAGAAAATAAGAGATATTTACACTGGTTGATCGTGATACATCTATATTATAACAGTGCAATTTATCGATATACTTGTATACAATATATAATTATGTTTATAGAAACAAAAGGAAGAGTATTAAATATAATTCTACATTTAGATTTTGCTCCGTGCTGTGCGGAAAAACTGCTAATTATATTACTAAAATGTTTTTCCTAGTAATGACTAGAATAGAGATATTAGTGGAATGTTGCCATTTTCAAGAAACAGCTTTGTCATTATCCTTGTCACCGATGTTCAATGTTTGTGATGTTATAATGATCACCAAGCAACTATTGATGTTGCTGAGCCTTCCGTGGCGGAGGACGTGCCAAGAATAAGTAGACAACAATGTTTTCTCAATAGCATGACAATATTAAACTGTGAATAGACCAACTACAATCCATTTGCAAAACATAAAAGCACGCATTGAAAAATACCTTAAAAAACAATAGTGTTTGGATTTGTACTACTAGAATAATTCAAAAAATAAAGTTTTAGTACTAGTGCTTGGATTTGTACCACTAGAAGAACCCTTGTTGAAGTTTTCACCGGGTGACCTCTGTTAAAGTAGATCTTTAAATCTGCACATATGCGTAACACAAGCAGTCAACCGCTGCCAAGCATTGCAATGAATCTGAATTTTAGTGTTAAATAGGCTAATCAAAATTCCGAAATTTACCTCTAATGTTTGTGCCTTTCCCTTTTCCTTTTTTTCTTATCTATAGTCGCAAATCCAAAAATTGGGAGGACATGAGCTGAGGAGAAGCTAAGAGAGCGAGAGGTTACTTCCCAAATCAATTCACATCCTCACAACTTCACAGTCGCTGGCCTGCTGCTTGTTGGCCAACCGGCTCCCCGCCTCTTCAGCGCCACTGGCCACTCTCCGTCCTAGCCTAAACCCTAAACCCTAGGCTCGTGCCAGGCTGGTTGCGAGCCCATGATGCTGTGAGGGTCTTGGGCCCTTAGGCCTCAGCTGCTCAGCCTACTGACTGACACGCCTCCAGCCTGACATTACATCTTTACTGGAATAGTGGCAGTAAGAACTATATTACACATTTCGAGTGCGAAGATTACAAGAAATTTATATCTATGGTTGTGTGGAAGTTGTTTGCACATATCAATCTTTGTTGTTTCGTACGCAGACTAACAACAACTACTACTCTTCCATGCTGCATCGGGTAACTGCACAACAAGAGTAAGAGCTGCAGATCAGAGGGAAAATTGCCAGGACACCTCGAAGGGAACCTTGCAAGTACTAAGCGGTAACGTGCGTAGTACCCAACTACCCAACTAGGCTTGTGAATCTGCAGAAGTGGTTCGGAATTCAGAACGAGAAGCAAGTGAAGGATTTGTGGCTCATCGGTGTGTGCAACATTCTAGCGAGAGGCTGGTGTCGGTCGGATACTCTACTAGCTACACTGATTATAACATCAAAGTACTAAACCTCGTATATTGTATTCAAGGTGTACTTTGCTGGAAGCAAAGCATAATTGGACCCTACTGATTGCTTCAGTTAAGTAAAGGTAAAAGCCCGCTAGTACGGCGAAAACTTAATCCGGAGCAGAGCACTAAATTCTGCTAGTAAGTGAACCGTGAGCGGGTGTGGAAGTCCATAATACATGTGCAGTTACGCACACAGCTGAAATCTGTGCCGTCGCAGTCCACAATAACTACCTACCTGCTGAATCCGTGCCCCCTTCAGACAAACCTTCGTCACCGTGCTTGCACGCACGCAGTTTGCCCTGACATATGATGATTTCACCCTGTCTCGCCGTGCACAGCTCGTCAGATCGAGTTGGCTAGCCAGTGCTTGAGCGAGAGCGACGGCCCGGTACACGGTGGATTTGCAGCCTTGGCCGGATAGGAGCGGCGGCAGCACACGGGCGAATAGCGTCGACGCTGGGTTGGCCCTGACCCCCTCGGCCTAGGCCCGCGTTGCGGGAGGACAGTGTAGCTGGGACCGCCCGTGACGCGCGCGCGCGAAGCGGCCGCCGTACGATGTGCCGTGCGCGCGATCGCCAGGTTTTCTGGCGAGGCGAGCGTTACCTCGGCGTGACCTCGCGCACGGAGTACGCAGCCCAGTTCGGCACGCACGGCGCCCTCGGGGGATTTCCTCGCTTTCGCCGTTAGCTTGCCGAAGCGCAACGGGCGGGCGGCTACGCTAGATCGGCAAGCGCGTGCGCGTGGGCACGACGCGCGGCAATCCTGGGCTACCAGAAGCGGGCAATCTTTGGATGGTCTGCGAAAGACCCAACTAGAACATTTGGGCGGGCGATCCCTCCCAGCCCATCTCGCTCAATTTTTCATCCGACGCACGGCAACAGTTATGAATAGCGCAATTCCTATTCCTTTGAAGAATCGGAGCATGCCGCAATCGTACCACTTCGAGAATCGAGATCAGGGCGATGTCATGCTCAACACAAGCCACAGGCTCACATGTGCATCCTCAATACACACTTGGAACTTGTTCAAAGACAATACAGGATGTGGCTATGTATGTACAGACTACAGACCAATAAATCCGTAGATGAAGTTCTCAAATCTGGGACTTAAACGGTTAAACCTTTGATGGAGTGAGCAGACAAACTTGCATGTCCAGCCAAGCCACATGACAGCTGCCAGATCAGGAAGCATTTTGGTGGGTGGAAAGATAAGCGGCGTACCAAATAGGGTACTACACATCTGACTCACTCCATAGAGATAGGAATTTATAGCGGACCTACATTTAATCATTGTACACAAGACATCGAGTTTTGAAGGACCAAACCAGAGGCGGAGCCATGCAAAAATAGTAGAGGGGCTGAATATATGTGATGTCTAATCGCCATATATAAAATGAATGATGGGTGGATAATTTAATTCATATAAAACTAATGTTTAATTAGATGATATGTGACGTCTAATTGCCAATTATTCTTCATGTGAAGAAATCTATAAAAATATTAAATTAATAAATAATGATAATGGATAAATAGTAGCTCCAAATAATTTAGAGAGTTAGATAGATAATGGAGGCATAGAGCATACCACTAAATTATTATTTTGAGGCACTAACATTCGATACTTTTTTTATCTCTTCAAACCATTGAATGATTTTTTCATCACTAATACTTCAATATCTGCTTCTGAGTGTAGCATATCATTTATTCCCTATTTTGCTTCACAAATCTATCTTTATAAGTGACCTAGGTGAAAAAACCCTCTCAACTGAAGCTGTTGCTATCGAAAATATCAGTAGTAAATCAATGAACATAGGTAAGATCTGTTCTTTCTGGTCTGAACTATTAATTCAACAGCCTTTGCAATATCTTTACATATAATAATTTTTTAGTTCTCTTAATAGTACTAATAAAATTTGCAAATTGAGTCCGTAGAAGCATAAGATCACCAACAAAAAAAATTCAGCTTAAATTTCAACAAGCCTCACAAGCTTATCCACATCAAAATTAAATAAAGAATTTTGGTGAATTAAGAGATGACATGCATATTAGTAATTCCGAACTAAATTCACTAAACCGATGATTCATTTATACCAAAATTGCATCTATGGCTGCAAGAAATATCTCAACACTGTAGTAATGCCTATTTGCCTTTGACGTGTAGATATCCTATTTCATTTCCTTCCTCGTTCATTTTTGGAACTTTAATATCATGTTTAACACAAAATGACACTAATTTGTTTAATAATGGCTCCCATCCATTCTCTCAAGAGTTCTTTCATATCCATGATTAAATTCATTTTCTTGACAATGTCTTGGTTCTTCCTTTGCAAAGCATGTGACATGTCATTTGTAATACTTAACATGTCTATCATCAAATACATGATGAATACAAAATTAAAGCTTTACATTTTACCCAGCAAACCGAATGCTCCACCATTAAATGTTTGTTTAGTAGAATCTTTCTTAACAATCTCAAGTACATCTATTTCAACCACCCATTTACCATAATACTAAACAAAGTTTTAACATTTAATCCACATCTAAGTATCTCTAGGCCTAGCTAGGCTACCTTCCCAGTTCAGCCCTCCGATGGTAATCTCACCATTCTTTACCTTTTTAACAAGACATTATAATGTTTTGCAAGCAAGGTGTTCATTTGCATACAAGATGTACCCACAGTGTTGACTATTAAAGGCACATAGATAAAAAAATGTATTAGAGTAGAAATTGAAACTACAAGGAGTACTAACTATAATTGATAGGCAAAACAATGCACATAAAAAGCATAAGTATTTTCATCCCGAACCAACTTCTACACACCATTAAATTTTCCTCTCATATTAGAACCTCGGTCATAACCTGCTCACAAATTCTAAAGATGATTAACTTATGACTAGAAAGCATATGAACCAAAGCTTCTTTCAATGCAACAGCTGTACATCTCTGTTTAAGACCAAGAAACCTCTCCATCACTTTTCCTTCATGATTCACAAATCTGCACAACAAAAATTAATGGTGTGCTAGTACTTAAATAGAATCTAAAAATTTACAACCAAAGCACATAAAAATACATAGTGTAAACTACTAACCTCAAGATGACACCTATTTGCTCCTTTATTAATACATAGTGAGACTCGTCAAAGCATAGAGAAATTTCTATCTCCAATCTCATCCATAATCACCGCCATCACATCTTCTAACATTTGGTAATTTTAGAGCCCTTTTCATATGCATCCTTCACCTCAGGAACCTTGTATGTGTACCAATCAACCAACTCTCTAAATTTATCCTTGTTGAGGAAAGTATTAGACTCACATGTCCACAAAAAGCATCATCTTGCTCAATGAGAAACCTTACAACATCTAAAGAAGACATCAAGCAAATCTTTTATCAAATTTCTTCCTGCTTGCTAACAATCTCAATTTTTCTAGATACACTTATCCTTTGGTTCAGAAAGTCTTTACACTATTTTCTAGCATCATTGTGAGTCTTGCAATTACTATGTATAGAAAGCCTATCTTTAGCTTTCTTCCAATTGACATATCCTTAGCAAAGACATAACTCCTAAATGTTTCGGGATTTCCTAGCTCAAAGAAAAGGTAACAATACAAGCAATAAGTTGCATCCTTTGACACGCTATACTCAGCCAATCAAAATCATTGAACCAAGCTTTTTGAAAGGATCTCCATTCACCACTTTGCCATTTATGAGGAAATATATGAACATCAAGTTGAGTTAGACCACTCAATGCATATGCCTTCTTTACTTGATCTCTGATTTCAGGTGGATAATCTTCAATTGGTTTTCGAACCCCTTGGATCAACAATTATATCCAAATGATTAAACTATGCCCTACGTCTCTTTGGCGGACTTGCATTCTCATTATTGCGTGAAGGATCATTGGTATTTGTGTTATTTGAACTAGAACAATACATTAGCAGTGTTCTTTTGGACATATCGACAATCTAGCAAAGTAGCAACCAAAACCAAGTTTCAATGTCTCTATAATTTTTAGAACTATTAACACACAACTTACTAACTTGGACAGTTGTACTACTGTTCGCACCGGATCTCACGCGCGCGGCGCGAACACGCTGACATCTGGGAGGTTTGCTTAGCTCCAGTGCAGGCCGATCGGCTTCTCTCCGTGGCTTGAGGTACGTGCGCCAGGGCTTGTGAGGTTTGCTCGGCTCTGGCGTGACAGTGCGGGTGCAAGCGTGCTAGTCAATTTAACCCTGCAATTGACAAGGAGGTGAGGTGAACGGGTGAGTTGGACGATAGGCCGATACGAGCGCTCGCTATCGGCTGGCTACCGATAGGATCGAGGTTGTCATCGGTCGCGTCTGGGTGGCTCCTGCTATCGGCTGGTCGCCAATAGGTATCGGGACGCTCTTCCATCGGCTGGGGAGCCGATGAAGGCGTAGACAGATATCAACGAAAGATATGATGGCTCCGGGTGTCGTGAAAGTGAGATCCTGATCCATTGGCCGTAGAGCTGGTGGAGGTACCGAAGGGTATTAAAAGCAAAGCACGCAGGATATCTCCTCATAGTTGACAAAAGCTGTAACGATCGTTCATTAGCTGGAAAATCGATAAAGACATATGTGAAGTAGCAAGGAATCATATGAAAGACACATCGGCTATAAAACCAATGCCGCTCCAGATATGGCAAGGGCGAAGCGAACCCATCGGTTAGCTGAGCCGATGAGAGGACATCTCTTTAAAGATAGGCGCGCATCAGCTGGAAGGCCGATACGCTTGGCGTGGTGCTCGAGGGAAGTCTCTGAAGATTAGTGGGTATCGGCCGAGGAGCCGATACGCTGAGTGTGGTGCTCAATGTATAGATAACTCATCGGCTAACACTCCGATGAAACACCGTACAGAGACCTATAGGTCTAAAGCTCAATCTACTGTCGGTAACCTCGTAGGTCGAACCTAACCAATATAGCACGAGACTGACGACAACAGAGAGAGCTTGATAGGCTGATAGACCTTGCACGGATGTGATGCGATACATCCGATCGTCCTAAAAGGTCAAACCTAAACAAGGTAGCCTTAGACAGAGCAAGACATATTCAGATAGTGATGGGACTCCCCTTCGCCAGAGATCGAAGTTAACCGATGCAGCCCCGCGTCGAGAGCCAGACCCCGCCGATAAAAACCTAGATAAACTAGGGTGGCGATGCGCCGAAATTATATTGATTGAAGGATGTGTTGATGATCGTCTACAAGTATTCAGGGGTTTATATTTATACCCTGGTATTACAGAGTCTGACGTGGTTACAACAATCATTAGACGTTATCTCCTAGAAAATATAAAAGAAAAATATCTCTAGACAAGTTAACTAAACTAACTAAACCTTCCTATATAAGATATGATTTACATAGATAAAATACCCTGCCGTGGGGTACCATGGTTCCTCCTTAAACTCGGTCTCATCTGGATAATCATCTATTCTTAGACTGAATCTCTCCTTACTTTATCCTATCGGCTTGCTCCCTGTAGCAACCGGACACTTCTTTTACTTCAGCTGATCTTTTTTCCAACCTTTCCCTAGGCTTTCCAAATTTTAGCGTTAACAACTAGCCATGTCATCAGCTGACTGGGATGTCGGCTGGTTGTTGTCGCTGGCCCACCATCGCTTATCGGCCACCGTCTCTCACCACCATGTTAGCTCGCTGCCTCGTTGCCTGGTGCCCCATATCTCTAATGCCCAGCACTATTTCTGCTTGCCGCCCATGATGGCACCTCGTGCCCCAAGCGTTGCTTGCTGGCCAACGCCTTGTGCCCTAGCCGATAGTTGTCGTCCGTCACCCTGACACCTACCGCCTCAGATATTTGCTGCTCCGCACCACCTCTACTTGCTACCCGTTCTAGTGCCTCGTGCCCTAGCCCCCTACTCATCGCTCAACGACTGATGCCTTGTGCCTAAGCTGTCGCTTGCCACCCACCGTGCACCCGCACGGTTGCACCTAGAGTTAGTGTAAAGGAATAGGGAAGGATGGTTGGATGGAGCAGGCAAGCTTCGAGCGTGTCCATGTGAGTGTGGAAAGAGATCGCTTGGCACATGGACATATTCACTGCCTTGCTGGTCCGTCATGGGCTAATTTCTGCCAGATTTAGGCTACTCTTGTTAGCCCATCCAAATAATAAAAAAACACATTTTTCAACCTCTAAATACAAGCTTCAGCAGGTCAGTCTCCTAGTTGTACCAAAATTTGGTAAGCACTACACACAAAATTGGAGAGCCGATTGGCTTATGAAAAGAGTACGACTGATACAGGGAAAGATCCGATTGGACAAATTGAGGATGGGTTCAGTTTAGTTAAAAAATAGAAGATTATCCAGATAGAACTCGATTTGAGGAGGAGCCGTAGAAGCCACGACATGTTACTTGTATCATTATAAGATATATCTTTTAAGATAAATAAGTTTAGTTAGTTTTTTTAACTGATTAGGGAGAGTTTTCTTTTATGTTTAGGAAATAATGTTTGAAGGCTGCTTATAACCATATCAGGCTCTTATAAATCTAGGACATAAATATAGACCTCTTGAAACCTTGTAAGATATCAATCATAGATTAAATACAATCTCAGTGCATCACCATCCTAGTTCATCTAGGTTTTTACTGGTGGGTTCTAACTCTCGACGTGAGTCTGCATTGGTTAAGTTCGATCTCCGATAAAGAGGTAAGTCTCACCACTATCTTGGTGTATCCATTCTGACTAAGACTGCATCAGTTAGGTCAGATATCTTAGTCCGATCGGGTGTATCACATCACGTTCATGTAGTTCTATTGGCTTATTGAGCTCGCTCTACTACTATCAATCTCATGCTGCATCCGACCTACTAAACCGCTGATACTACATTGAGCCGTAGGTCGTTATATGTTTACATGAACGTTTCATCGAAGTGGCCATCCGATGAGTTATCAACAAATTGAACCTCACTCCTAGTGTATCTACTTCTTAGCCGATATACATATATCTTTAGAGAATTTCTCTCATCGACTCAGCTAGCCGATGGGTTTGTTCATTCCTTCCATCCGCGCATCCGATCTAGCCTCTCATATGTTCGAAAGATCACGTCTCACTCATTACTATTTATCGCATATTCTATTCGGAACACCATCGGCTTTACAACCAATGTTTCCTTTATCTTATTCCTTACTATCCGTATATGTATTCATCGGCTTTCCAGCTGATAAACGAGCGCTACAGCCTCTATCGACAATCAACTAATAAGAGAATTACACATACTGCTTATCGACTACTGTATTCCAGAGCGTCATCGGCTTTGCAGCCAATGATTACTTTATCTTATTTCTCGTAATCTATTTATGCCTTCATCGGCTTTCCAGCCGATGAAAGAGTGCTATAGCTTCTAGCATAACTAGCCAATAGCAGGAGTCTGTATAATGCCTATCGACTACTTTATTCCAGTGTGCCATCGGCTCTACAACCGATATGTTTTTTCATTTCCTTCGTCGCTACCTGCTTACGCTTTCATCAACTTTTCAGCCGATAGACAAGTGCTTTAGCACTTATCGACAACCAACTGATAGCAAAAACATATCAAACATAGCAAATGACTATCTTAATTCTATCGGTGACTAGCCAATAGCAAAAGTTTATCGGCCCATCGGCTGACCGACTCATCGGCTTATCTCAGTGTGAGCAGCTACATGTGAGTATTTTCAAAAATTTTTTTGCCAAAATTCATTTCTATACAGTCGGGTTAACTACAAAAGTCAATTTTTTAGACGGTCAACATAACCTTGCGCCTATGAAAATCAGCTTAACCTTTTCACCTATCAAAATAGATTTACACAGGTGGTGGGCCGTCTTTGAAAATGTGTGACTAGGCGCTAGCATGTGAAAATCATGCATTTTCACAAGCCTACGTCACAGGCGGCACAGTCACCGTATGTGAAAACTCGTTTTGGTCACTGTAAAAACCATTTTTCAACAGTGAATGGTAAAAATATTAAAATATAAATGATTTTGCTGTTATACTAACCATTTTTGAATTTTATCTTATTCTTATGGAAATTAATCATCATATTTTTAAATATGCCAATATTTATGGTTTATTTTTTTATTTAACCCATAGTTTAGAGACCTATTAACTCCTCAACCAAATTCTTAACCTGAGTGCATGGTTAAAATTGAGATAATTTGTAATTTACATAGTATATAACCTTAAATTTATTTTAGTTATGTAAAGTTAAATGTTTGGTTTTAAAGTTGGACGTTTTTATATTTATTATTGGTTTTTATCAATACGGATATTTTTGTTTTTCTATTTTCGTTTTTTTCTATTTTTGATACCATTTTTTTGACTTTACCGTTTTCAACTATATTTTTTTAAAAAAATGTTATGAAAATGGTTAAGACGTTTTCCGATCCTTTCCGACCTTTTTCACCCGACGTGTCGGCATGGCATACGTCGGCCATCGCAAACACGCACACATCGGTCTCGTCTCCTCTCGTGCGTGGATCGTTCCCTACCACGCGTGCTGCATGTCTAGCTCGCTCGCAGCTACGACCGGCGCCGCTCGCCTCTGCTCCAACGATCGATCGATCGACCGACCGACGAACTGTCGCCGCATCTTAGCTAGGTCGCCGTCGATCGATCGACCGACCGATCGGCCGGTGGCCATGCATGGCCGGCGCCGCGCTGCCCGAAGACCGATCGGTCGATCTGCAGACGTGCGGCCAAATGACAGCTCAAGCTAGCGATAGAGAGATGGATCTTGCTTCCTGGCTAGCTCGCCTAGCTTAGCCGCATGCAGCGGCAGGGCGGGGGGCCACAGTGTGGTGCACCACGGTACAGCGAGCTACTGACCTACCAATCACGCGCACACTTAAAGTAACCCTTCAGGGGCCAAAAATAAAGATAGGCAAAAGATACCGGGCCAATACACCTGTCGAGTAGGAGAGTACAAGCTAGTACGCCCACACGCATATGCTTGCTTTGCATTCGTATGGGTCGTAGCAGGTATACCGTATTTGCGTCTCTGTGTGAGTAGGGTAGCTATATATATGCTTAGATAGGCTCACATCTCACAACTTGGTATTCAAAAGAGTTCTAGCTAGCTACCTAGTTAGCTATACTGTATATGTCTCAGACCGCCGTTCAAAAAGCGGCATGGTGCATGGACCACGCATTGCATGAAAAAAAAAACAAGATCGATGCATGCAGCACGAAATAGGACCACACACAAAAACCCAGCCCGGCGAATACACGCTGTGCAACCGGTGGGAATCCAAAATGTACTAGTATGTTTGTGGAGTGGTGTATGGAGTCAATTAATGTTTTTTGGTTAGATTGACCAATTTGTTCTCGACACGTAGATCATTTATGGCTTTTCAGTTATAAATTTATTTTGTATATATTTTCTTTGACAGCCTATCCTATGATACCATGTGTTTCAATATTTAACTTCATTAAAACCAATCAGGGACCACGGCATGCATCCCGCAAATTGTAATACTTTTATTTAACAATTAGACATGTCTAGTCTATCAAAAGATATGACAACTACCAAAGATTGTCAAATCTAAACTTTTTCTACATATATTAAAGTGGTTATTTCATAATCTATCTATACATTACAAATTTCTAACTTAAAAAAAAACCAGGAACCACGGATTGCCTAGTTAGCACTGCATTACACTTTGTTTTTGTACGTCTTGATCTTGAGGTGATATTATAAGTTTTAGAGCGTTGATGGTGCTTGGACCAATAGTAAGTTGTGCTGCAGGGTCAAGAGCGAATCCATGCCATTTCGAGAAAATAAAAATATTCTAATTAAGCAGTTTGGTTAACACTGAATTTCCCAGATCTAAGGCTACATGGACGTGCTAGGGAAATAAAATGGTGGGATATCAGAATGTCTGAATGGTGATGCTACTCTTCCTTACTTAAATCCTTTACTTCTGCTTCCAAAAATCCAAATCTCACTGTAAATTGGATCATAATTTAAAAATACTAGCAGGAAGAGACACTCGAATTCCAAAGTACTTCACGCATGCTCCGAGTAGAATATGGTTGCAGGGGACCAGAACGCCGCTGACTGACATTCTATGAACCTTGGGCTAGGGAGCATGCATGTTATCACCCCAATCGAAAAGCACACATATGACGTACCAATTGTACCATTGCATATTGTTAATTTTAAAGTACAAGAGGAGTGATTATTATTGCTGTTTTGAAGTGCAAATGTAGCGGTTACTATTGTGTTAAAGTACAAGAGGAGTGATTAATAAATCTAAAGTATCACAGTCTGAGAGAGGAGGAGGAGCCGAATTTGTGCAGTTCCAATCATGCATGCTTACCCTTACGCTGTACACTAAGAAAATCAAAACCACATGTTCCAAAATAAGCCACCAAATATTGATTCTATTCGCGAGCACGTAGCGCGACACATGATCTACCTTAAGAATTACAAAATCTTCGTCGCAAGATCTATTGTGCACAGTGCACATGCGAGCTCCTGCTCCCATGACACCAAAAGCTTCGCAGAGTTAACAACAAATTATCTGATTAACTAATCCACTACAATATTATACTCAATTAACTATCATTATTGGCTCTGCTCTAATAATGTCACAACCGATAAAAATTAAAGCAGGGCAACCTTTTGTTTCTGCGATTAAGCACGCTTAAACAAGAGATTAACGAGGCGCGGCCAATCACGAGTCGACAGTGTGGCTCTGGGCCTCCTGCTCGATCTCGCCGGCGTGTTCGTTTCCTCGAAGCTACGCGAGCGGGCGCGGCTTATCTTCTAGGACAGCGAGACCGGCCGTGCCCGCTAGGCTCCATGTGAAACTTAATCGTCGCCAGTTAGGAACGGACCAAAAGAGGAAAGCCTCGAGGAAAGAGGACATGGCAAAGGGTAGCCTACCATTTCCTGGCTCGGTACTCGAGAACCGAGGCAAGGAAAATTTGTAGAGCTAGCTTGGGCTAAGTCGTCCGATAAGTAAAACAAGAATATAGATTAACGTATAATTAATGAATTATTATTTTATTAAAAAATTAAAATAGATTAATATACATTTTAAAGTAAGTTCATATATATATTTATTTAAAATACAGTTTAATAATTTAAAAAGCATGTTCATATAAAATAAAAGAGCATCTTTAAAAGTGACTATCAGCCTACCAAACAGCTAAAAGCTAGCGGGCACAGGAGCGCTAGGAGTAGCTCGTAACTGGAACGTTCTGTGGAGTTTTACTGTTGACGTAAAGCGAGCTGAGTACAATAACTACAGTAGTACAGTGAGAGTTGATCGGTCAGTAATGTTTCAGATACCGGACAAAATTCGTAGTGCCAGTTCTCGGTGGAAAGAACACATTGTGACAGTGACGAACGATAATGGAAGGCTTTTGTCGGCGCACGTGAACTATTTATTTTGCAAACAATGCAGCAAGGAGTGTTGATGTTTTCCGATACAAAAAGTAGTGGCATCTGTAATCAACGGTAGAGGGGTTTGCAGGCTTGGGCAGCCAATGAAGAGATGGTCAATGCTACTTCGTCCCAACGATCAACGGGTTTTAGTTGACAATTGGGATGCATGTCAAGTGCCACAACTGAGAGCTGGTGAAGGAAGGACTTGGTATGAGGTTTTACCATGGTGTTGCATACGTGCGGCAAAATTCGCCCAATTGCTGTAGTGGAGAGTCAAGCCACAGCCAGGAACCTTGGATCATCCAGTAACTAAATGGCTCCGGCCGGAAGATGCCATGACGCGTTTTACTCTGGGCCATGCATTTGCTCGCCAAGGTTGTTAGGTCTTCTGCAATGCAGTGAAATGCTAGGTCGCCCTCAGCGGGCGTGGACATGGAGAGCCCGAGAGCAAGTTTAATAGAACTTAGAGCTAACATGTAATAGTTTACATTGTCTCATTTTTATCGTCCTCTCTTTCTCTCGGTCTTACTTATGTATTCCTGCTTAATACATATATCTTGGGGCATGTTATACATCGCTCTTAAATCACATGTAAATTTGACTTTTACATCAAAGCCAACATTTATCTTTTTTCTTAGTCTCTTAATCTAACACCATGATAAGTTGAGAAAAATACACAAGTAGTAAGTAGTACACGATTACTTGAAGCTCTTGTTTTTAAGTACTTGAAAAGATTGTCATTTGTGAGGAAGGCATTAAAGACGACCCTAATGCTGCCAGTTAATTATCATATATGATAATTTTTTTATTTATCTACATGAAAATTAACCCATTATTTTATGGGACTAGCTATACAAATAAATCCCTAAAAAACTTTCAAATGTAAAATAGTATAATATATTGTAAGTAAGTAACTTATTTAGAAAACGCAGCTGGTGTAGTAGCTAGCCACGTTCGAATTTTTTTCTCCCTGCTAGCACAAATCTCAAATCGCATTGCATCCTATGGCTGAAAAATCATGGAAATTTTTTTTCCCTGATAGCACGAAGTGAAAAATCAAAAGTTCCCTCTCATGTTTCCTGTCGAGAGCTGTTTTGTTTATCAATTATCTTCTCTTATTTGCTTTTCATCCTCTCGATAGCATGCAATGATATGTCATAGGCGAATAAGAAACCGTGCAAATTTAATTGGGCAATTAAAATATCATCCCATAGTGCAAATTTACGTTAATGATGGACCGTTAGATCGAAGACCGGTGAGCCTAGGCAACTACTACAATGGCATTTTGGCGTAGAGCCAAAAAATTGTTGCTACAGAAAAGCTGCTATAGTAATATGTATTTAAACAATGTACTCCCTCCGTTCATAAATTAATAAAAGGGATTTTTTGATTTTTTTGACAGATTAAGAATAGAGAAAAAAAACTATTAAATTTCTCATTGAATGAGGAGTGATTGAAAATGGGAGTTAATTATGAGTAAGATGGAAATAAACTTAAATAGGGATAATTGATGGGTCAAAACCATTTTTCGTGACACCTTCACTTTATTTTTATAGGTGGATTTAAAAACATATGTTTGTAAAAATACATTGGAGGGTTCACGTCATAGACCGTGTGTAAAAATAGATTTTTCCAAGCAATTACATCCACCTAAAAAAATATGTTTATTTTTTCAAGCGGACCTCTTAAGTGAGCCAATATTTTTCATTCGTGCATGCGTAAGTCCTTATCCTAGGAGGCAAGGCGTAGATTACAAAGTTGATAAACAACAGAGTTTATAAGCAGAAGCGTAAATTACTTTATAAGTGCAACCAATGGTGCAAAGGACCAACGTAGCAAAGATAAACGATAAAGATAGAAACTAAGACGAGCAATCACAGGCGCTTAATGGTAGTCATGAGCTAGACATAGAAGCCTTTATCTCTATAGAACTTCTCTAGTGGAAGGGGAAAAAGAAACAAGGTTGAGTACCACCACTATACTCAGCAAGCCATGCTAGAAAAATGCAAGTATAATGCAAGTGCATATAAGAAATTTATTTATAGGGTTATTTTATAGTAAAACAATATTTTAAATATTTTGATTATTTTAAGACATTTAATTAAAACACAATAGTTAAGTTATTATCAGGCCGTGTACCAACATGAACTTGCCTTAACCCAAGCCACAAGTGATCAAATCCAGTTATTCTAGTTTTTTAAAAAATAAACCCTAACTTAGGTACATTACTAAACTTACTCATAACCGAGGGCACAGTTATTTGAAAAATTTTACTCTAATAAGACGTGTACGCTTTACCCACCAAACATATATCCCTCACATGTCGCTTAGCACAATCCTAAACAAAGACCATTGTCCACTGCCATGTGACATGGGTCAAGGAGACGATCTATGCCCCAGACATCTCTAACCCCTTCGAGCCTTTACTTGCTAAATACGCCTACCCTACCTAAGGCATCCTCCATTACTATTTGTTTCCTTTTGTTTATTACTATACTAAACTATATGTTGCTTTGCAACAGAAACTCGAAGAACGGTTGTTATGATGGCCGAGGTATGACTAACAAAACAAAGCACCCTAAGCCCAATTGAAAACAATTTTAGGAATTTTAAAGGGGAAACATCATGTTATGGATAAACGACCACTAAACCAAAGCTACCATTATTTATAAATTAATTCATGAGTCTAAATATTCAAAAACAACAAAAGGTTTCTACTTTAAGCAGTACTAAGCATATTCCTAGATTTTCTAGTAAGCATAGTTCTCATTAGTTTATTTTAGTTACATAGAGTTGTCAAAGGTAAATTACAAATAACAAGTAATTAGGGCCATAATAAGGAAGTAAGGGTATGGCTAAGTAAAACGGTGATACACGTGGTAATTTAGCAAAGCAAAATATAGCAATTTAAATCAAAATAATTTTATAAAAACATGAGACATCAATATGATCAAAGTGCTCACTACCAAAGTCTTCAAGATCCACCTCCAAGTAAAGCGGGTCTTCCAGATCTACAACATCTACATAACAAATGCAAATAAAAAGGGTTAAAAGATAAGCAAAACCACATAAAAAGAATATACAAAGCACATGGTCAATATAGCAATTTGAACAGGTCAATTCTGACTTCAAATGGTCAATATGTCTGTTTAAAGATTAGGTGTTGTTTATATGATGATTAGTGAATTAATGAAATATTCAAAGAGAGATGATGCACGAATCGAGTCCACCAAGGTAGACCCCATGTGTTAGCCACTCAGTCCACCGTGAATCGGGTTCACCAAGATGGCCTACGAGCCCTGGGACACATGGTGGCCACATGGCACCGGCGAGTTGACGTGGCTGACACGCGGGCATCCACATTAGCATGACCGGCTAGAGTGGTGCTAGAGCCTAGGAGGTCGGCAACGGCGGCCATGGTGTGCGGCGTGGGAGAGGATGAGCAGCGGAGCTCATTGGCATGGCAAGACGGTGTAGAGACAACGACAACATGCTTGGCGATGGGGAAGAAGAGGTGGCCGACTCAGGTTGATGGTAAGGACGGTGCTCTAGGGCTTGCTGAGCTTGGTAAGGACGTGGATGAGGTGCATGCGAGGATGACAAAGCTGAAGATAGCCTTGCCACTGTTTGGTGAGGTCCCAGCTGACACTAAGTAGAGGCCGGAGCAGCGCAGTGGCGGCGGAGCATGGAAAGAAGTGGTGCGATGACAGTGAGGAGCTTGGTGGTCAAGCAGCATGGGAAAGGGGAGGACGAGGTCTCGAGCTCCAATTGTAGGCAAGAAAGAAACTGGAGAGCTCAAACAACTACATCAATGGCGCTGGTTCGTTGTGGGATGTAAAGATGTTGGTTAGGGATGATTAAGGGCACAATTAAGCAGGGATTCAAGGGGAAATGAAGAAGAGTTAGTGGGGAGTAAAACCTCTCAATCAATTGAGAGAAAAGGTCGATGAGGAAAGGCAAATCAGGCGACAGAAGGAGCTAAGGTTTCGGCTAGAAGAAGGCAGTTGGCCAGACGTTGGGGATGATAGGTGGGGCCAACATGTCATCGGACGAAGGCATGTTGGATGACTTGGGCTAGCTAGGCCATGCAGGCTTGCAGGAGGAGGCCGTTGCCTCGACAACTTGGGCCATACGATCTTAGAAGGGAAGCGGCACGAGAGAGAGGGAAGGAGGAGAAAAGGAAGGAGGCTAGAGAAAGGGACAAAGAAAAGGAGGTGGGCCAGAGAGAGGAAGGGAGAGAAAGGAGAAGGTTTATGTTAATTTTTCTTCTATAAAAACACTACTAATTGTTTTTGTTGCTTAAAAATTATTTATATTGCTCTGAAAATTCTAGTAAAAAATATTTAGCTATTTAGAGGCATGAGGAATTTAGCAAGAATTCCCACAAGCCCATTTGAGTTGAGTCTTAGTGATTTTTAATTGTTGGAGGCTATTGTGGCTTTTAAGATTTCCAAAAAAATTTAGAAGGTAAAATTTTTGGGCAACTTTAGGGTGCGATTGCAACCTTCTACGAAAATCAATTTTCGGTGGCTCTCGCAAAAAGAGTACTGCTTGTAATTTTTTTTCACTATTTTAAAATCTCCCACGGCCCACCTCGTTGTGCCCTACCACCCCTCGGCTAAGTCCTCCCTATCTCTCACCTCTTCACTCCCTCCTCCCTCTGCCTCTCTCACTTCTTCCTTCATCCGCCTCGCTCACTTCCTCCTCCCTTTGGCCCTCTCCCTTCAGGTCACCGTCACTGAGGCATGCCACCACTACATGTCACTATTGTCGCCTCCCCTATGAGTAGGCCTCCATCATCGAGGACCAACGCAGAGATGTTGTAAATAAATCTACAAGATTTTCACATAACTTAGTTTGCAGGGTATTTATTTCCCCATTCTTTTGGAGCTCATGAGGATAAAAGAACTTGGCAAGAATATACTTCGTGAAATTACTCTTTACATAGCCCATATGCATTTGTGCAGCACAAGCAACATTATCCTCATAGAAAATGTTAGGGGTGTTCTCAATATTTAGACCACATGACTTCTGAATGTAACAAATCATTCATCTGAGCCACACATATTCTTTTGTGGCTGCATATAATGCAATTATTTTTGAATGGTTGGTTGATGTGGCAACCAGAGTATGTTTCATAGACCACCAAGAAATACAAAGCTAGTTTGAGATCTTGTATTATGAGGATCATACATATAGCCAACATCCACATATCGCACCATGGTTGGATCATTGTTGTTTGGGAACCACAACCCAAGTTTATGAGTATGTTGAAAGTATTAAAGTTACCATTTGCATGGATATCTTTAAAGCTTAAAAGGTACTCTGTAATTAGAACACAGTAAATCATCATTCACAAAGATAAGGGTACCCATAGGAAGAACTAGAGTGGCACTTCCAATCCCTACTATATGAGCATTGCTTCTAGCAACAATCATTTCAATTTTCTTAGTTTCCCTTAATATTGTATTAGAGGTGCCATCGTCCACCGAACATAGCTCCTCTTTTGCCATGAGAATCCTACCTAAGTATGTTTATAGAACATAAACACAAATATAATCAAACATGCATATGAAACATACATAAAACAAGTTGATTTTTATTCCGGGAAACATTACACAAACAAAGTGTGCTCGTCAGTAGTATGCTCTTCAGGAGCATTATTCATAACCAAAGTTTTACATATAGCACACTGCATAAGAGACTTATAGGACATTACTGCAAGTACCCAAATATGTTGTATTCTTCCTTAAGAAAGTTGTCCTCATTATCGTCCATGTGGACGTGTTAACACCAAAATTTCATAAGCCTCGCAGGCAGGATCGGAGAGCCGATCGGCTTATGGAAGAAAATCGATCAATACAACAAAAGAGCTGATTGGATGGATTGAGAATAGATTCAGTTCAGTCAAAAACTAAAAGATTATCCAGATGGGATCGGGTCTGAGAAGGAGCCGTGGAAACCACGACAAAATACTTGTATCTTTATAGAATATATCTTGGGCAAATCTAATTAGTTTTGTTAACTTTATAGAAAAAGTTTCCTTTTGTGTTTAGGAAATAATGTCTAGAGGTTGTTTATAACCATATCGGACCCTTGTAATCTCAGCGTATAAATATAGACCCCTGGAAACTTGTAAATAATCCATCACATATCAAATACAATCTAGGCACATCGCCACCCTTATTTATCTAGGTTTTTATCGGTAGGTTCTTCCTCTCAACGCGGGGTTGTATTAGTTAAGTCTGATATCTAGCGAAGGGGTAAGTCCCACCACTATCCTGGTGTATCCACCTTGTCTAAGGCTGCATCGGTTAGGTTCGATCGGATACACCACATCACACTCACGTGGGTTCCATTTGCTTATCGTATTCTTCTACCGTCGTCGGTCTCGTGCTGCATCGTAGATCCGACCTACTAAACTGCTGATAGCAAATTGAGCTTTAGGCCGATAGGTCTTTACGTGACGTTTCATTAGAGTGGCCAGTCAATGAGTTATCCATACACAAAGCCTCATGCCTAGTGTATCGACTTCAGAGCCGATATACATATATCTTACCCAACGATTATTCGCTAGCGATCAATCTGGTTTTGTTAGATCTCGCATAGAGACTTAGCAAGTTTCATTTCCCTCCATCGGCTTAGATAGCTAACGAGTTTACTTATATGCCTGCATCGGACACGCAGCCGATGGGTTCACCTGGTCTCTTCGTCATTCCGTCCGATCTAGTCTCCGTTGTCTCGATACCGCTAGCTTCAGCCTCATACTATCTCGGTTCAGTCCGATTTATCAAGGCTGGCTCTAATGGTACTACCATGGTGGTCACTGGGTCTTGCACCTTTGGGACATCGGATCTCACTCCTTACTATTCATTGCGTACTCTGTTCGGAGCGTCATCAGCTCTATAGCAGATGAGTTCTTTACTTCATTCCTCGACATTCGCCTATGCCATCATCGGTTTTCTAGCCGATGTATGAGCGCTACAGTTGCTATCGACAACCAGCTGATAGCAAGAGTGTATTAGACTCAGTCGATGGTTATCCTAACCCTATCAGCAACTAGCCATAGCAGGAGTTCATATCGGTCTATCAGCCGATTGGCTTTATGATTTAACTCTACCTATCTTACTTGTTAATCAAAGGTCAAATGAATTGGCACGCCGGCAACTACAGTAACCGGATGAAGGCACCAATGAGTGAAGGATCTACACTAGAGCCCTAGGCCTTCGGCATGTCCGCGCGCTAGCACATCGGACCACCATCGGTGAACATGGAGGATCAATTTGGCACGAACATATTCTTTGGTACGCTCGGTAGGACCATCGGGAGTGCACCCCAATGAGATGAAAAACCTACGCTAGAGCTAAGCTGACCTCCTAGGACTTGGCATGTCCACACGTGCCTCCATTGGACCTTTATCGGCTCACACTTGCTCGCCCTCTCAGTGCGCACCTCCGCCTAGTTCGATATTCCCCGCGCACCCGTGAAAATATTTTTTGGCACGCTCGATGGGACCCAAATTTCAATCAATATGTCTAAAGAATAAGTCAATGCTAAGGTGCACTTTTATGATGAAGAAGCTGATGAAGATATTACTATTTCGGTTGCATTGAAAAACTTGACAGATACATAGAGGTAGCAGGTGGAGCAATCTATGAAATATTTTAAGAAGTTGTGCTTGCAATATTTTAGCATGACGCAAGAAGGACCGATCCAGAAGAATTCATTTCTAAGAGCAACCATGATCGGTGAAACAACTCAAATTGCACCTTCAAATCCATAGAAATCCTTCCATGATATAGTTGATGAAGCTATATGTCATATGTTGATCGATCAATCTAAAGGGTTGACAAGTATCTTCAAGACTTGATAAGGAAAAGAGTGGATGGATTCATTACTCAAGAGCCACCAGTTCATACATTGGCAGATATTGGTTCATAGATATCGATGTTCAATTGGTCCGATGGCTATGTTCAGCTCGGGGGGCAACACGATGAAGAAGATGAGTGGACTGCAAAGATATCTAAAGTGATGAAGGAATAGTTCGGCTTGGAATTAAAGAAGAAAAATTTCATGTATTGGCCTCCATATTCTAAGTGGTTTGATAGAGTGCCGATGCCACACCAATACAAGATATTGTACTTCTCCAAGTTCTTAGGACAAGACGGTATGTCTACAGTTGAACACGTCTACTAATTATTAGCTCAGTGCATACGAGCATCGGTGGAAGAAGCTCTAAGAGTTAGGTTGTTTTCATTGTCACTATCTGGATCGGCTTTTACTACGTTTTTATCGCTGCCGCCAAGTTCAATTAGAGGATAGGCCGATTTAGAAGAACAATTTTACAAACACTTTTTGTAGGGATCCACGAGATGCGACTAATAAATTTGATATTGGTTAAGCAGAGGAAGGAGGAATCAGTATCGGAGTATATTCAAAGATTCTGCAATATACAAAGCTGGTGCTATAGCTTGGATTGAAGCGATGAACTGTTAGCAAAGGTGGCCTTCCAAGAATTATCAAAGCGTATCCAAAGAGTTCAATAACCTAGCACATTTGATGCAGACCATATTGGCTCATGAAAGCCGATTGCAAGAAGCAAGGGAGAAGATTCTGGAGTCGTGGGAGCCTAAGAAAGATAATTTTGAAGCATGAGTCCTCATACTTAAAAATTTAGGGGCATGTGTTAACACTAAAATTTGGTAAACCTGTAGGCAGGATCGGAGAGCTGATTGGCTTATGGAAGGAAGCTGATTGATATAGGAAAAGAACCGATCCGACGGATTGAGGATGGATTCGATTCAGTCAAAAAATAGAAGATAATTCAAATGGAACCGGGTCTTAGAAGGAACCGTGAAAATCACAACAGGACACTTGTATCTTTATAAAATATATCTTGTAAGATAGGTTAGTCTAATTAGATTTGTTAACTTCTTAGGGAAAGATTCCTTTTGTGTTTAGGAAATAATATCTAGAGGTTGTTTGTAACCATATCAGACTATTGTAATCTCAGGGTATAAATATGGACCTCTTGGAAACTTGTAAACGATCCATCACATATCAAATACAATCTTGGCGCATCGCTGCCCTAGTTTAACTAGGTTTTACCAACGGGTTCTAACTCTCGACGTGAGGCTACATCAATTAAGTCTTATCTCCGATGAAGGGGTAAGTCCCATCTCTATCTTGGTGTATCTGCCATGTCTAAGGCTACATCGGTTAGGTCTGATCAGATACACCACATCATACTCGCATGTGTTCTATCGGTTTATCGTGCTCTTCTATTGTCATTGGTCTCGTGCTATATTGGTTAGGTCCGACCTACTAGACTGCTGATAGCGGATTGAGCCTTAGGCTGATAGGTCTTTATGCGAGTTTCATCGGAGCGGCTAGCCGATGAGTTATCCATACACAAAGCCTCAAACCAAGTGTATCCGATTCTCAGCTGATATATATATATCTTGCCTATCGATTATCCGCTAGTGATCGATTTAGTTTTGTTAGATCTAGCATCGAGACATAACGGGTTCCATTTCCTCCATCGGCTTAGATAGCTGACGAGTTTACTTATATGCTTGTATCGGACCTGCAGCCGATGGGTTTATCTGGTCCCTCTGTTGTTATGACTAATCTACTCTCCGTAGTTTCAATGCCGTTAGTTTCAGCCTCATACTGTCTTGGTTCGGTCTGATCTATTGAAGCTAGCTCTAACGGTACCATCACGGTGGTTGCTGGGTCTCGCACCATCGGGAAATCGGGTCTTGCTCTCTACTATTCATCGCATACTCTGTTCGGAGTGTCATTGGCTCTATAGCCGATGAGACCTTTACTTCATTCCTTGGCATTCACCAATACCGTCATCAGCTTTCTATCCAATGTATGAGTGCTACAGTTGCTATCAGCAACTAACTGATAGCAAGGGTTGGCGATAGCAGGAGTCCGTATCGGCCTATTGGAACTCCATCGGCTCACGCTTGCTCTTCCTCTTAGCGCGCACCTTCACTCGGTTTTATCTTCCACGCCTGCTCACAAACAGGACGTCTCCACTATCCTTAGCGTCGACAAGTATGTCATCGTGCCTTTCAATATGAGCTTCAAGCTCAATAGTGAAGTGGGCTCATGTTGGCTCTTTTCCTTTTTTTTTTCTTTGTTGGTAGAGCTCAACCAGGTGTTTGAGGGCACGACAGTTATATGACCAATGTCCTGTGCCTCCACATATGTAGCAGGTATCCTGCTTTTCCCTATATATATTTCACTTATGACCTTCTTATGTTCGCCTTTACCTTTGGGTTATTCTTGATCTAGCCCTTAAACATCATAACTCTCTTACCCTTCCATTTCTTCTCACAGTTACCCTTCTTATGGCTATTAGAGCCACCAACAACATTAGCATGTGCTTTAGATACAACCAAAAACCTAGTGTGTCATGTGGAATGATTCTTTGGGAGAACCTTGTTCTGCCTTTCTGCCACTAATAGGACTGAGATAAGTTTAGAGTACTTGGAGTACTTCGAGTTCCTATATTGTTGTTGCGGTACATGTTGTTGGGGTGGAAGGTGGATAAGGTTTTCTCAATCATCTCAGTATCAGTGATCTTCTGGCCACATAGACATAAGTGAGTGATGATCCTATGCAAGGTAGAGTTATACACTGCCATAAACTTATAGTCTTAGAAATCTAAGGTGATCCAATAATGTTGTACCTATGGAAGCACAATTGACCCTTATTGGTCGAAGCGATCCTTCAAGGATTGCCATAATACCAGTGGATATATGTCGGTCATATACTCAAAATTTAGGTCTAGGTTGAGATGGTGGTGTAGGAAATGCAATGCCTTTTCTTTCTCAGCTTTTGAAGGCCCTCCTATGCTAGCTTTAGGCTGATCAATAGTATGATCGAGGCCCATGGAGTCGAGCTTAATATCAATGTCCATCGCCCAAGTGAGGTAGTTGCCACCATCCAGGGCAAGATCGGCAAATTCCTTCTTTGCAATGTCCAACATGTCTTGCAATACCATTTTTGTATATACAACAGGTAAATACCATATGCAGGGTTGACACAAACTGATCATGTGTAATCTTTACGATTACCACACATAGTTTACTAAGAAATTTTCATAGCAAATACAAATTGTTTAATTAAAGATTGTTAATCATGCTAAGAAATTAATTTCATACCATTAAAATGAAATGGTAGAGTGAATCATGCAAACAAAACAGTTGGCATGTAAGATAAAATAAAGGGGAAATATGGCATAGCCCTATGGCTAACATGCGAGCAACAACGGTATGCTCAGCACAACCATTGGTAGCATGTGAGTGCATGTGGTTGCCACCTATGGGACTTCAGACCCACTAATAAGCAATACACTTATGGTGGCATTTCCTCCGCTACAAGCCTACGAGTCTTGGCAGCATCGTGGGTCACTATGGGCGACACCATCAACCCTTTGGTTTATACCTTAATTTATACATGGCTCTTCAGGCTGTGCAAATGATTCATTAGCCTCTAATGCTTAGCGGCAATGGTGGAAGAGCCAGCATTTATGTCATCATGCCGTTGCTTCAAGGACCTGCATCATCTTTAGTATTTGAGAGGTAACGACAGCAGTGCCGCCTTCATGTTACCAAGCATTGCTAAGAGGATGTCGGAGGGTGGTACTTCGGGTACTAACTTATTTTTGTATTCACTCCAACTCTTGCGATTGGATGGTTTGCATATTTAAGAACATTGAGATTAGTAGAAACAAATTTCTCACCTTTTACCTTTTAGCTTGGCAAACTCGTGCTGATAACATATTGAGAAATCGGCCTATTCTACTGATCAGCATTCAAGCACACAGGCAAAGTTTCCAAACATACAAAGTAGAGAGAAGTGGAAACTTTATTTCTTCTGGATTGAGTACAAGTTCGTGGAAGAGAATAACCTATCCATCTTAGACCCTTGGCCTTTATGGTGAAAGCCCATAGCTTTCATGGTAAGCTCACTTGTGTGGAAAGCTGGCTTTCATCGCAAGCTTGCTTTCACTGCAAGCTTGCTTCTCCTGTTGTTCTGCATAGGCTGCAAGTTTCATTTCGTGATATTAAGCTTCCTTTATATTGTAAGCTTCTCACTATTGTTTCAATTATATTAAAACATGTTTTATAACACTTTGTATATCTATAACACCGTAGAGGACCTGGATTCTGAATACAGGGCTACTCCGTATCTGGCATCCCCCTATCTCATCTTGAAGTTCACGTGGCAAGCTTTAAAGACAGTTGAGCCGTTCTGTTTGGAAGGTGTCAAATTTCGTCAGCTCCCACTGTCCCAGTAGCAGTCACATGCATCATACATGAGGTCGTAAATTCAGCGGTGCATCGTCCACTTGTACCTCCACACCACCACTTGGCATGCCCCAACTGGAAAACGGATATTTCTACCAGCCATACCTTCAAAGGATTAGCTAGCTAGCTAGCTAGCTAGGTACAACAGGTCTAAAGATCGGACTGCAGATTTGCAGGTAGCCCCTGCTGCTGCACCAGTATGCCTGCAAGCACGCAAAAAACGAGTGCTCTTTGGCCTGATCCTTTTGGAGCAAGCGGCGCTGCACTAAAAACCACTCCTGGCTGTGCATTTGCTCGCGCTTGTTCTTTAGCAACAACAAAATTTCTATAGCTTAGGCAACAGGGCGACCAAACTGTCATGACGCAAGCTTAGCCGGAGATGTCTTTATCTCTTTTGACTATCTCGATCGCAAAAGCAACCCGATGGGTCATGGTTAGGTGATAGATAGGTCCAATAACTAACTGTACACATACGCGTGCAAATTGTAGCGACTAGCCTGCAGGTCAGGCAGTAACAGTAGGCAGTTTGGACTTGCGGTTCGGGGCTCTCGTACTGTCAAAGTCGGGTAAGAGGGAAGAAGCAAGATTTGGTAAAAAAAAAAAACTGCATTCCCCACTGGTGTCGTGTCGAGGGGGCCACAGCCTCCAGCTTGGCAAGTCTCGGCGCAACGACTCGGCTTTAATGCGCGAGAAGCCGTTCGCGTCGGGCAATTGCGGCTCGGACCTGGTGGCGGCATGATGCCGTGTTACAGCGCGCGGGCGCGGCGGCGACATGGCGCGATCGCATCATTGCGCTGGGCTGCGCGCGTCGGCGGGATCGATCGCGGGAAACCCTAGCCAAGCAGCCAGCCAGGCTGCCCCATCTGCCAGAGCGGAATGTTCCGTCCCCCGGATCGACGGTCCTGCCACGGAGGGGCCCACCGCCTCCGCCTATATAACTGGCAACCCCACCCTCCTCACCTGCACCACCACTCGCATCTCAAAGCGTTTTGCTCCGTGGATCGGTCCTCGTCCGCGCCGCGTGCGGTGGTCGCGGCGGGCGCGGCAGCTGGCTGGCTTATAGAGCTAGCCGCACCGCCGCGGATGAAGGCAGGTGCGGACGCTGGGCGGTGACAGAAGAGAGTGAGCACACGGCCGGGCGGAACGGCACCGGCGGATGTGCCGTCGCGGCCGCGTGCTCACTGCTCTGTCTGTCATCCACTCCTCTCTATCCCTGCAGCTCCGGCCGGCTTCCCGCCCGCCTTGCCCGCACTCGTCCGCCCGCCGCGGCCACCGCACCGGCCGGCCGCCCCGCCGGCATGCCGTCCCGGCGCCCTGATCATCGTATGCCCCTCGCACTCGCAGGTACTGGACTATACTACTGCTTAATCCAGCAATTTTTTTGGGGGCGTTTGCTTCGTACGGCAGCGCAGATGGATCTACAACTGTGACGTGCGCGCGCGTGTACTTCTTGCACGGATTCCCTCTCTTTGCTTGGTACGAAGAACCCTTTTCCTGCTAATTTGTTCGTCTTTTCCAAGGGGTCCCGCCCAACTGCCGTTTGCTTTGTTGGGATTTCAAAATACTGTATGTACTGCGACATTGACTGATTTTGATTGGTCCGAAGAAATGAATCTTGGAAACCGACCGATCGATCCATCGATCGAGATGCATAAAATTTGCATGGATCTACAGAACTTTTTCCCCAGATCTAGCTGCACCATATCATTCGATTCCTTTGGTAGTTCTTCAGATTGGAATGTTTGTAGCGGAGGAGGGACCTGGAAGAGGAAAGATATTTCTCTCAGATCTGCTAATTACTACTCACTAGATCAGGTCAGTAGCTATTGCTGCTACAGATTTCTTGTGTCCTTTACTTGTTCGTTTCTACACGTGTCGCTGCTGCTTCAAGTAATTGCGTGATAAAACCCTTGTCTCCTGAATCTTGATAGCTCAAGACTAGGTCACTGTCCAATCACTGTTCTATTGGTGACGTCTCGTACTTATCTCGACAATGAATGCCGCCGTACTTATCTGCAGTACTACTGTTTTTTCTCTCTCTCTCTCAAGGAATTTTCCAAATCAAAACATTTTTTTTTTCAGAAACCTGCAACTACGTACATACATTAGCTTCACCCATTTTGGTTTAGGAGAGATCTAGCTAGACGTGTAATCTCGTTGGTCTTAATCTTTTAAGAAAAAAAAAACTATTTTCGGTTTTTGTTTTATCTTCAACTCACTAGACCAAATGGTTCGGACGTTTCTGTTTTTCCGATTAACCGGATAAAGTAAATTCAGAGGTCGAATTATGGTGCTAAACCTATCAATTAATTGATGGTCCCTGCGCCCGAAGAAAAGTTCTCTTCAGTTTATTTGCAGGTGGTACTGGTGCTGATATATAAGTATCCATATCTAGTTGAGAGGAGATCTAGCAAGCTAATGCAATACCTTCATATGTCATTTAATTCTTTTAAGTTTATCTCTCAGAATCATCATTACCCTGCTAACAAATTTGTATCTCTTACTTTTCAAAGAGATCTCAGCTGGTAGGTTGGAGGTCTCGCTCCATGTTAAAATTAATTGTCGTTCTAAACAAGATTGATATCAAATTTTAAAAACTTTAACTATGAATAACTTCTACAATATTTGTCTTATAAACACCATATGTATAAATTAATCTTAAAATATACTTTAAGAAAATACTGTTTAAAGCTATTTTTTAGAGACTATTTACATACTTGTCCTAAATACCAATTATTTTCAACCTGGAGGAAGTAATTAATACATCTCTCCTTGCAAAAGTTGAATTCTTCTACCGCCATATGACATCCAGACTTCACATATGTAACATCCTGAAAATTTTTAAATAAAAACCAGAATCCAAAAAACACTTCCATCAAAAACTTTTGTGAAAACTTGCATCATGCTGGATCTTCTCGATTTTTTTGGTTGTTGTTGTGTCAATGCTAAAACAAATTAATAAACTATTGTTAAACCAAATTTATGAATTAAAATATACTTTAAGAAATTGTTTACCTCCATTGGCATCTTTGCATTCTAACCTTGGTGGTCCTAGCCAAACCCATCTAGTTCAAATCCTATACCTTGCTAAACCTATCCTAAGTCTAGCCCAATTCCTTGACACATTCTTCATGTCCCTCTTCTTTCTGCTTAATTGGTCAGGCCAACTAGGTCGGCCCATTAGGCTAGGCTAGACTGCCCAACAACCAGGGTAGGTCAGCCCAACATGGTCAACCCTGCCTCTCGAGGTAGGCCGACCTAGCTCGGTGACCTAGTTGTGGTCCAGTCAGCTCGCCCAACCAGTATGGCCAGTCGTTCCCCAAAAAACAAACCGCGCCAAGCCTCGACAGGGCTCATTCAAAACCTCCTCAATAGAGCTAACCATCGCCATTCAGCTGTCTTCATCGCGAGCTGGCATGCCTTCAAGCAAGTCACGAGCAGGAGTAGATGCCACTAGGACAAACATCTGTCTTGGACAAACCACGCACAATCTTCGTACGTGTTGCCACCGTGGATGGTCTATGAGCCCAATCTCCACTGATTGGTACCTTATTGCACATCGTTTTTCTGTCTTCGTCGCCTTGGTGTGCCACTTCTCGGCTACTGCACGATGAGGAATCTGGCCACCTTTCTCTTTCTCGTCTGTCCAGCATTGCGTTCCTGAATGTCGCCATCTGCACGACCATCGGCGTTGCCACAAAGAGCACATCGTCGCATGTGCCCACCCGCACCCACAAGCATAGCCATGCACACATGCCATGCTCTATCGTGGCCACCTATGGCCTCAATGGGCTAGCCACCGCCCCCAAGGTGTCTCCAGCCGAGCCCTTTTGTCGCCAAGTAGCCTAGGCCATCCCTTAACCATACCATGACCCGACGCCATTAATTTATACTTGGCGTTGGCGTCCTTTCTCGCGCCACCGTGCTCAAGACCAACCTATCGATGGCCTCACCCTAGCCGCCGCCTCTTATCGCACCTAGTGGGGGAATTCCCCCTAGATGCTAGGAAATCGCCCTGAGCTTTGAGCTGGTCGAATGCTCACCGGTTCTAGGGAATTCTGCTAGAATCCAAGCTTGGCTCTACCACCTTCATGGCTGCCTTGAATACTTACTTTCACCACTATCTTGAACCGCTGTTGTCAACCATTGAGCGACCCTTGGCGGTGCTCCTAGGAGTCCCTAGACCCCGCCGCTAGCCTTGGCCAGTAGCCAAACCGGCGAGCTAGTAGCCACGCCTCCCTAGCCCCCCTTACTATTGCCTAGCAGTAGCCCTTGACCACACAGCCTCTCCTAGCACTAGCGTTCTTGAGAGAGAGAAGAAGGAAAAAGAGAGGGAGGCTATCAAGTGTGCTCATATAAATTTGATTAACGACATTGGGCTATAGTTATGTTAACTTAAAAAGGTTAATACGTATCTATGACATGTGGGCCATGTCTATTATGAAAAAGTGTTAAACACCGAATTTAAAAACTATGTCACTAACATGTGGGCCATCCTTGGTTTAAAAATGGCTTTGAAAACCCTTAACAACCCCGTGAGATTGACATGTGTACCCCTGGTTAGGAGATGGTCAAATTGACCTAGTCAATATTGACCATGGCCCACCTGTCATAGGTTACGGTAATTTTCCTTTGAAAAAACAATGTTTTAATAAATAAAAAGGGGCTAGACCCACCTAGTAGTGAAATAGTGTATTTTCCTATAGAAAAATATTTCTAGAAGAAAAGTAAGAGGGTAGAATAGGAGGATTTCATAAGTAATTTGAATTAATTAAAATTTGAATCTTTAGGATGTTATGTCTCACTCTTTTAAATCGGATTTCAACAAAACTTTTTCCAAAACTCTTCTAAAATCAATAAGTATCAAATAGCACTGGTTTGGCTTTTTTTCCATCTATTAGAATTTTTGACCCTATTGCCTAGACTATTATAGTGTAAGATTGATCACCATTCGCTAAGCAGGTTACTTATGCGAAGACGAGACTATAGCAATCGAGGTGGAGCCCAACTAAATTTGCATACTAATTTTAAAATACAAACCTAAATTCTACTTAAACCTTCCTTTTGATAATGCTATCCTGTGCCTTGTTGCCATATGCTACTTAGAGTCTCCATTTATTTATTGCCAATGCTTAGTTAGTCATCGTCACCTATATTATTACTATACATTTGGATGTGGAAAAATGTGAACAAATGTTAAGACAAGGGTGGAGACATTATATTCCATCTTGTAGGGCAAAATTCACACCTTTTACGAAAACCAAAAACTAATAAACAAAATTGATTTTGACTGGCGCGGCATGAAAGTTTTGGATAGTTCTTTGGTTAGAGCTAACCCTAGTCAATTAATGGTTGAGTCAAAAAATGGAGGCAAAAAATGATTAGAGTACGACTGCATTTCTCAAATGGATATAGAACTAAAGGACTAGGCAACCTGGGTGGGGCAACACCCCAAGCACAATTGGTTCTACATTTGAAACAAACATGACGGTGTTATGATCTCGCGAGTAAGAAATGTGAAACTTAAAATGCACTTTATATATATGTAAATGTTAAGATTTCACGAGTTTAAGAACTCATCCCACCACTAGCTTGAGGTGGTTGGGTGCTATGGGTGCATAAAGGTTCATAGTCCTTGGAGCAAGTGTTGAAATGTGAGGGAAACCGAAATACCAAGCCGTGACATGTCTCATATGTTGGGACCAGGCTTATATGTTAGACACATCCCGAAGTGCACGTAAAGCATACATTCACTATAGTGTGAGTAGAATCAATCTATTCGAATAGACGTGCTCACGATTAAAAGAGTGACGGGACTTGTACTATTCTTGACTAGCCTTAGAAGTTTAATCTTTCTTAAAATAGGCTTGGGAAGAAAATGTGGGCTATCCCGACATGCGGGAATATCAAAATTGGAAAAAATACAGTAATTTGGACGTGAGGGTAAACCGAACCAAGAGAAAGCTTTGAGAAGTAGATGTAGCCCTCATTGATGATTATACAGCATGAACATAACATTGTTTTTAGTTAAAACCATTTAAGTTATAGGTTTGCAAACTTATTGTGAAAGATAGTTTTACGTAAAAGAAACCTAGCCATCTTTTGATCCACCCTATGCACTAAATGCATTTTATAGTGGTGGCTTGTTGAGTACGGTTGATACTCACCCTTGATTATTTTCACTCTTTTCGAGGGAGATGTCGAGGATGACCCGAGTAGGATGTGCAGAAAGAGGCATCTTAGGGATCTAGGTTCCTAGTCGTTACCTGTGGAATTGTGGAGTTCCATCTTCGTTAGTGTTTCTTTGCCTTAATCTTTTAGATCTTATAATGTATCCAACTAGACTTTATCTTTTTGGTCTCACTCAAACAACCTTCTAATACTTTTAATATTAAAGTATTGTAAGATTTGGACTATGTAGGCTTTAGTTGTAACAGCTGGTATTGTGGACATACGTGGTTTTTGGTGTTGAAAACTAGGGCCGACAACGTCAATCCAACTAATTAAAGCTAATGGTTTAAGTCATCGATTATCTGTAGCACTTCGAGTGAGCTTCAGATGTAATTAAACCACCACTAAGACACGCATGTTATACCATTTTATATGACTAATTACTGTTTTAGAGCTAGCTGATTCATGTTTCATATATCTTAGAGGGAAAAAAAGCATACCAGGTGGAGCATTTATAAGCATTGGTTTAAAATATAAATTTATGTTGCAGTAGTTAAATAAGTTCACAAGACTTAAAAGGCCAACCAAGTGTATCACCGTTACATTGTATCCCCCTTCCACCCTGAACTACTTCAATTTAGATATGGATCCCATCTCAACACATCAGCTATAAGCAAACTAACCAGTTCAATGGACTTGTGCTAAACACTAACCTGACTTAAACATGGGTACAATGCTGCAACTAGTTACAGACAACAAATTAACAAGGGAAAATAGGATGAGGAAGAACGTGGATAATGCAAAAGCTCACCTTTAAGATGGATGATCACCTTAGCACAAGCATTGGGGTTGGTGATATGACCACCGCCAATGAAGAGGTAGCTATCAAGGATGAGAGGAAAGGGGTAGCCGACACCTGCTCTGTCCATAGCTAATCGACTTCGATAATAGACGGTAATGCAAGTTGACGAAGTGGTGTGGGATGGTAGCACATGTGTGTAAGGAGGATATAGAGGGGCCGTCCTCTCACCTCGAGGCCAGATCTGGTGCCGCCGAAGGGGGTCGCCGGATCTAGAGTACCCAAACTTGAGATAGCTAGATCCGTGGCCTCCAAGCTCGAGGTGTTAGGATCTGGAGCCCCTAAGCTCATGGTGGCTGGCAACACTAGGGAATGGGATGGTTGACAATATCGGTGACACAAGTAGGAGGCATGGTGTCCGGTGGCTCATGGTGGCTAGCACCGCTAGTGGAGGGGACGACGAATGTTCATTGTCAACCAGAGATGAGTAGTGGCAGCTGACCAAAGCTAATGATGGCACATGGCGGTGGCATGGTGCCCAGTGGTATCTAGCATGATAGAGATAGGAGAGAGTAGAGAGCGGCGGCGGTGGCTCAAAGCAATGGGAAAGGGGATGGAAAACTGGGTTTTGCTTGGCCACGTGACTTTGATACGAGGCCTATATGCCCACCTATTAGTGTTGTTTTTTTAGTTAATCATAAATCAACAAAAAAAATATTTTTTTATATGTTCGAGCGAAACTGATGGAAATATTCTAATTTTTCCATGGGTTTAAGTAAACCCATCATAAAAATTCTCAAAATTCTTGGTGAAAATATACCAACCCACAACCTTGCTCTCAATATTGTGGTACTGATTGTGTTCTATCAAAAAATAGTTTACGTTCATTAGAATGTCATACTCTAGTTTAAGTGATGATATAGCCAATTATTGTTCAACCAAGTTTGGATTGTTTACGACTAGCTAGCTCATACGCGTAGTACGTACCTCCTCCATTCAAAAGTTGTGTACATATTATTCTGCCCGAGTGTTCCCAACCCATGCGGCCACTGATATGGCTGTTATGTACATTTGAACCAATTGTTGTACTATGGTTTCTTGTATGTCATACAATCTATAGCAGCTTACCACGTTTATTCCCACATTAATTAAAAAATAGAGTAGATATACAATTTAAAAAATCTAAAATTTAGAATTAAAAATTAAAAACAAAAGAAGAGTCCATGTAGAAATATAATTTAGGAAAAAAACTAAATTTGAATTAAAATTTTAAAATATAAATAATATTGAGATAAGAGTGTAGAATTACAATTTAGGGGACATATGAAATTTGGATTAAAATTTAAAATAATTAATATTAAGAGAAGAGAACATGTAGAAAAATATTTAGAAACATCTAAAATTCGAATAAAAAATAAAATCGAGAGAAAGAGTCCACGTTGAAATACAATTCAAAAATACCTAAATTTTGGATTAAAAATTAAATATCATGGAGAAAAGAGTTCAGGTAGTACAACTTGAAAATGTTTAAATTTGAATTAAAAATATATCATATTAAGAGAAGAGTATAGTCCAAGTCCAAGTAAATATGCAATTTAAAATATCCAAATATTTGGAATAAAAGTTAAATAAATTAAAGAAGAGTCCATGTAGAAAAACAATATAAAGAGTTAATTTTAACAAATCATTCACATGCATATCGCGTACACTGGTATTTATAGAGATGAATTTCCAAACACCAAATTAAGAAGCAAAACAAAACAGTGGCTAAGCAAGCATGAGGAGCCAATTTTAATAACCATTCACATGCATGTCATGTGCACACACCCCTCGAGCCCGTCCTTGTGAGGCAAGCGAGCATGCACATGTTCTTTTGTCCGCCACATATAGCTCAAGTGGCTAGAAAAACACTATCCGTATGGGTCTTAGCCCACATAATAATTCCAACATTAAATTCAAGAGACATAGTTCAATCCATGATCTGTGCTTTTTGGTGGTTTCCAAGTTCTAAGAAAGTTTTATTTATATATTGTGTTTGTCAGTGAAATGGAGACTAGGGTTCCTACCGTCGGCTATTTGGAAACGTCTAGTAACGTGTCATTATGTTAGGCAGCCCCACACAAACACCAATCAACCTCAAGCAACTCTCATTGTACACCTAGAGGAGCGTGTGGCAAGTACCTGATCTCGCCCTAGACAAGGCTAAGCTTAAAACCCTTCCCAAGGCCACATGCAAAATGCCAAGCTCGGGGCATGGTCCTTCCTTGCCCCCGAGCTTTGTGTCCCGTAGTAGCTTAGGGACAACAGCATTGTATTTATGGCAACAGGACAAGACATGCATCATGCCCTTTCTCTTCACATGCCTCTCATTTAATATGATAGGACATATATCTACCTAGCGAGCAGTTGAAGCGACGGGATAGTGCTTGTGCGCCATCATTGCCCTTTTAGGAAGAGAATACGAGTTATCAGACGACATGATTGACTACCATGCTACCTAATAGGCCCCACTCCTTTTTTCCATGCCTATCACTTGAGGTCGACAAGCAGGCCCCATTGTTAGCTACGTAGTGTGAGGCTTCTATAAGGACTTTATGGCCACGTGGCAGGATAGAGCTAGATCAAACCTAGCTAGCCCCTAGGGGCCCACCAAGATCTGACCTCTAGGCACACTCGTCAATACATGACGAAATAAGTCATATTTATACATTGAGGTCTATTTTTCAATGAATGGCCACTGTGGTATTCTCCTATTATCTATTATCTATAAGAGGAGAGTTAAGTCTCTCAAGAGGGGTTCCAAACCAAAAATGTTGGATAGCTAGGATAAGCTTTGTAACACTTTCATCCAAAAGCAAGAGTAAAACATCACAAAAGTAAGGTATTACGCCTTTGCGCAGCTTGAACCGGTATAGCTGCTTTGTATCTCATTTACTATAACTTTGACTTCGGTTTTGCGCTCCCGCTCTCTGGGCTAAACTCATAAAAGGGGATTCATCGATTCCCCACTAGAGGAACTGGATCTCCAATAGCATCCAATCGTATTCAATTCTTATTTGTATTTAAAATAGTTTATTTTTGAATTTGAGTTGTTCTTATTTGTTTATGCATTCATCTAGTAGAAATAGTGTGGGCATTACTCGTCCATATTGCTCCATTTTCACCCCTAAGTACTTACAACCTATTAACACCGCCCAAAGTTTTGTTAAACCACTAGAGATTTGTTCACTCATTGTGTTTGAAACCAGAGAATGGTTAGCCAAAAAGGTTATTGTTGTGTGTAAACTATATAAGCTCTTTAATATGGAAAGAGCTTGTTCTTTTTTTCTTTATTTTTGTGGTGCGAAGGTCTTATTTAGGCACTTTCCTGACCCAGTTGCAGGAGCCGGTGGTGGATCTAGAAAATTTCTAGTCATTGCGCAATCCTAATGATGAATATAACACACACATATTCATACAGCTTTATGGGCCATTTATCATTAATGCAAGCAAAGTTAACACTACCGAGTAGTGATTTAGAAGAGAAAAACCACTTCAAGTGATTAGATTGATTGGACGATAGTGGTGTATTGTTAATTAGTAGGCTATGCTAATACATGAATTGTGATGCTTCGCCCTTAATTGCTTCGATAGTTTTCCTAGATAATCTAGTTGGGTAAGCACTCATAAATTCTTTGCTGTTTTGCCTAATAATCTAGCTGGGGTAATCACTGGTTTGCCTAATAATCTTGCTTGGGCAATCACTCGTTCGTTTGGCGTAGCCCGGGTACTGGCCCGTGCTGGCTGGGCCTGGACACTGCCACTGGCGGGAGCTAGCTAGATTAAGTCTCATTTGAAAATAGAAGTGTACTATGTTTGATAAGACTCTTGCTTCCACCTGTATAAATGTGAATGCATTTTGTATATTCATGTAGGATATAGTTATCAAAGTAATATAATCTGGACCTAACATGATTAAATAGTTCAAATCTTTCTCTTTTTCTTTAATGAAATACTAATTTCATTCTCTGCCTTATGAGAGAGGCAATAAAGTACTTTTCTACATCTCCTAAACCTTGCAGGTTTGTTGACTGATCATTTCTAGCTCAAGTAATAAGTGATTATGGATATCAAATTAGTGTGACCTTTTCGTGAGTTGGTTTGAATGGCAAATACTATAAGGTACAGCTAGCTAGCATTCCGTCAGAAAATCAGAATGCATCTGGAATTAAACCCAACCTGGCTGACTCTCCCGGCCCATCGCAGGATGAACACGAATTTGACTACAGCTTTTGGGATCAAAAAGGTCCTGATGGACTGGCTGCTTGTGGATCAAGAAATGATTCTAAATGGACCGAATGGTGGAGAAGTACAAAGGACCGAACACGCTCGATGACTATCCGTTTCTTCTTGCTGAATTCGATGGTGGTGTTCTTTCGTGTTGAGGTAGCTAGTCTGCTGAATGCTGATTAGCCTCATAAATTTGTCAGCGTTTTGTTTTGTTTCTGCTGTAACTTTGTAAGCTGAACCATGATTCCTTTAGTGCAGAAAGCACTTCCACACAGTACTTCGATTTCTGTACTTACCCATAGATTGCTATCCTTCTGGAACTTTCGGATAATCATGGGAGATTGGTACAATCTTAAAATGATAGTAGATGCTGCCTGAACATGTGCATGCTAATCTGTCCCGCGTTTTTCTTGATGGATGGAGCTATATATAGCGCCATACTTGGCTGAGCCATGCGCCCATGCCTCGCCTCATGTCAAAGCTGATGCCTTTTCGTTTGTTGCACATGATTGTTATTTGTAATCCTGAAAAACACATTCGCCCTCCTATCATAAATATTTAATGTTTAAAATAAGATTTCGTCAAAATTTAAGATTCCTCTTGAAAAAATTAAGATCACGATAATCAAACAAAAGATAATGTATAATACATAGGTTATGTTTGGAGGAACTTCTAGCATTTGCATATTCTTTCAAAATTTCTAGCACCGTCCAACTAGATTTTGAGAATATATAATTATCGAATTCAGAAAATCAACTGGAAACTAAAAGCCGGCAAACTTAGCATTTTTAGATTCTCACTAGCTTATTCTCTAGCTCCCTAAATAACGCTATAGATTTGCTTAAAAATACTATCATACTATGATAATTTTATTAGATTTTGTAATACAAAATTGATCAAAATTTATATAACGTCAATATATATCGGGAGTAAGTAATTCGAACACTAAGGCCTTGTAACGAAAAGCCATTGCGCCCAGCGTGATCTCTTCTATATCAATTTCTGTCTGCGCTCGGCTACTCATAATCCTTGTGATAATTTAATTGGGCCAGGCTGAGGATATTGGGCAAGGGTGGACCATGGTCCATGTTTGGGCCGTAACTCAAGCCCATATGACATAGGGTAGGTTTTTGTTTTGCACAAATACATCAGTCCGACTGCACAAAAACATCAGACCGACTGTAAAATAACGTGCCTGAATTTCAAAACCAACATGAATTGCTGTGCTTAATACTAATAAGCTCTTGTTTTGAAGTTTCTTATTGCCCCTTAAAATTTAATGTAATTAACCCAAACATAGGGTAAATATCATGAAACCAGAGAAAATTATTATCTCCTTCCTCCACATTTACATTGCTCCTCCCTATCTATACATGATCAAATGGACTAGTTCGGTCTGAGCACGGTAGTACTCTGTGCATGGCCCATTTAATTATGACCATGTCATGCTTAGCTTAAAGACGTAGCATGATAGGCCAGCATAGCTTGGCTACTGTAGCAGGCTGGCAACCATGGCTCAAGCACGAACACGACTTGATTGGCACACTAATTTCCCCCGTAAATTTTCTTTTTCTCCCTAATTTTTCTATTTTTCATTTTTTTTTCTATTCTATGTTTGACAGTTTTCCCAAAATTTTTCTTTGTTTCCTTCATTTTTATTTTGTTTTCCTTTTTTTCGTTTTTTTATTGTTTTCACCACATATTTCAAATGTATGCCTATTTATACTGGTGGAGCATAATTTATCTATTGACCTCTATCGACCAACCCGACATGTCTCTGGGCTATGTTTTTGATACGTGGGCCAGCACTATATGGCCGACGGACATGGCTTCTTAATGGGCTGTATCTGGGCTATGTTTTCGATACGTAGGTCAGCACTATATGGCCTATTAAGGTAACGGGCCGTGCCATGGGCCTATGCGGCCCGGCCGATCCGTTTGGACACGTATACTGCCCCCCTACCTGTTCCCGACCTACTGGGCAAACTAGGCTTCGGCAATCAGCGCAAGAAGGGGTGAAACCCTGACCAAAATTCCCCAATCCCCACCCAACCTTCTTCGGTCGGAGGCAAAACCCTAAGCAGAGAGCTCGTCCTCGCGCGGCCGCCGCTCCGCAGTCAATGGCGTCCCTCTTCAAGGTACGGGTTTCCCGGAAACCCTAGCTAGCCGAGAGTGCCGATTCCCCTCGCGACTTTGCTCTCAGGCGGCCCGTGGATTCGCTGTTCCAGGACCCGAGCAAGCTGTCCGCGTACCGGGACCGGCGGTTCCCCGGGACGCAGGAGGAGTATGAGGCGGCGCTGCAGGCGTCGGTGACGGTGTACGTGGGGAACATGTCCTTCTACACCACGGAGGAGCAGGCCTACGAGCTCTTCTCCCGCGCCGGCGAGATCAAGAAGATCATCATGGGACTCGACAAGAACTCCAAGACTCCCTGCGGCTTCTGCTTCATACTGTACCCTCTCCTTTCCTTCCTCGATCCATTTATTTTTACAAGAGGTGTAGTTTAGTACTATTTTCAAACCAAAGGCGCTTGCTCTGTTTTTTTCTAGTAAGCTGGTGTCCGAATGTATCTAGGAGTCTTTTAAGATGTTTTTTTTTGCCTTTTAAGATGTTTTTCTAGTTCTAGTTATGCATTGTTTTAACAGTGAACTATCAATGGTGGTTGTGAGAGAGAAGATAAGGGAATTTTAGGAGTCTGATGTTGTTTTGGTACTGGCAGGAATGTGTGATTTTGCCTAGAATACGGGCAGCAAGATGTGCTATCGCAGTTCAGATATTTGGCTTGAGCAGTTAGATGTTGCTATTGGTTTAGTGAGTAATTTTGTAGTAGTGAGCTCATATGTGGATCCTTGGAGAGCTGGTTTTGGTCCATATTATGGACATGCTAGTATGGGCCAATAGCTGGCTCACCATGTTTCTTGTTATTTACCCTTTGTTTGGTTACTTTTAATCTGGTAGTGTTGATTATTGCACTATATGGTCCAGATCTGTTTTGGTCGTTGAAGGGGCTTGGTTTAAGTTATATTTGGTCAACTGGTGATTTTTGATAGTCTATTGGGATCTTTTATATGCATTCTGGCACTTGTGGTGTTTTTTGTTCGGATGTGAGGTTTTGGATGCTGGTTATTGGCCATACCTTGTGTACCTCTAATGTGAAATGTGGCATCATCTTGATCTCTGATCCGTTTAAGGTTAGAGTATGTCTTTTTGTTCATTCAAAAAATGGATACCACAGTTCCTTTAACTTGGTGTACATGTCTTGGGTTCCTGGCAGCAGGCACCCCTTGAATTATCAATCTTTTACAGTTATGGAAGGGGTGTTTCTCTGATAGGCATATATTATTTTATTGTCTTGTGCATCAGGCACGTTGTTAATTTATATTGGATTTCTTGGAAGATGCAAAAATGGCACTTATCTAGTTTGAGCCAATGGTGCATGTGCTGTTGGCCTACATATCGTTATTATACCTTCCTTTCAGGTACTACTCCAGGGAGGATGCTGAAGATGCGGTCAAATATATTAGTGGAACAATGCTTGACGATCGCCCAATTCGTGTTGATTTTGATTGGGGCTTTGAAGAAGGCAGACAATGGGGTCGTGGACGGAGTGGTGGACAAGTGTTACCCTGATCTTATTCTGCATGAATAACAAATATATGACATTTGACCATATTTTTTTATAGTTCCTGTTTCTTTTTTCATAGGTAAGGGATGAGTACCGCACGGACTATGATCCTGATATCCTTTGATACTATTGAATTATCATTTATTACATTTAGTGCGGGGTTATGCTGATATAGAACTCAGAAACCCCACTGTATTAGTTCATACTGATGAATGATAATGTTACCTGTAGATCCATCCATTCACTATTCCTAAATATGGCAATTCAATTATCTGCTGATTGTTTCGTAATAGCACTCCTGTAAATTTTGTATGCCTTTACATGTTGCTATAATTTTTCTGTTGAGTTGTCTACTTAATGAATCTTACGAAGAGGTGGCTATGGTAAGATGGTTCAGAAAGAGCTAGAAGCACAACGTGAATTAGTTGACTATGGAGGTGCTTTTCAACCTAATGCACAACCTCAATGTAAGTGCTGAAAGTTTTGAGGACTGTGCCTTAAGCCTTTAACTACATCCTTGTATATTTTTCATTTGTGTCTACCTTATTAAGAGGTGCACTTATGGCTTATGTGTATAACTACCATAATTGCATTGTTAGGGATTTGCATGTGTGTGGCCTCTTGATTGATTTTTCAGTTGGAAGTACTTTATGGACTTGCTGAAACAATTTGCTTTATAACTAGTCCAATGATATTGTATGCGTGCAGTACGACAGATGGCTCATGAAGTTCACTTTCATACATAAAGTAGCATTTTTTTATTCTAGTAAAGCATAATTATTCATTACATAGTCCGATGTCACCTTTTTCCCTGGTGACCATGGTGTGCCTTTCCACTGTTGATTCCAATCTCATTTGTCTACTTTAGATGCAATTTACTTGTCATTTGCCACCAAAAAATGTTGTGGTGTTGAAGAAACAATTGACTTGTGTCTTTCGAGACTGATGTTGGTTGGTTGACAATTTCGTTCACTGCTTTTTTTGATCCTTGGCAGCATGCCGTCCAATCAATTTACTGGTTATCTTCTGTCTAAACATGTCCCTGATTATGTTTCATCATCTTCACAAATCTTGACATTTTTTGAAATATGCAGATGACAGAGGTGACAGGAAAAGAGGGTATGGAGATTCTTACCGGAATGACAGAGGTCACAGATCTTGCATATTCTTGTTTGTGCTTTTTCCCCCTAAACTAAGCTAACATGATCTGGTGTGCTGCTACCAGCTTACCAACCGAAACGTTACCGGAATGATGAGCGATCTGCACAAAGATCACCTGACTCTGAGTCCAAGAGAGATGCAAATGATTCGGTAATAGAGCCTGCATACATATCATCTGGCTTTTCCTGTACTATCCCTTCGGAAAAGCTAGATGTCTACAAAGCATTTCATGATTTTGTTTTCAGGAGAAGAATCCTAGATTTCGTGAGAAAGGTGATTCTGATGAAGAAGACGATGATTATGATAAGAGACGCCGGCGCTGAACCTAAAGAAACAATTGCTGACAAATGCAAATGAGCAGTTGCAGTGAGCACAGTAGTAACGCGCGTCAAGCTTATGTTTTTTACCCCGTTGTGTACCGTATGACTTATATATCTATCAGCAATTCTTTTTTTTTTATGTCGCACCTTGTCGTCAGTTCATTTTTATGTTGCGGTTCATTAGCACATGCTTGCATAGGTTTCGCATGCGACTGGGAATGGATTATGTATTCGTTCACACTAACGCGTTTGTATTGACCTGTTATTTGGGTTGGCAACTATTCGATTTTGGCCAGTAACAATTACCTTACGGACTCTCTAAAAACTGCCACCTTGAACTTGAACAAATACTCCGTATATGATTTGCACGGTGCAATGATATGATGGGTTTCCCAGCAGGGTCCCGATAACCACTCCGATTCTTTTCAAATAACCTTATTGGTATACCAAGTTTCGAAGGAGGCGAAGCCGAATCCCAAGCCTGCAACTTTCGGTTTCTTAGCAAATGACCTTGTAGGCATACAGTGTATTCGAAGCAGTGAATTGCAAGGTGGTGCTGTCAGCTTTCACATGGAGCCGCGGTCCCTGCTAGTAGCAATAAATGCACCTGCATGCCTTTTTACCACTTACCGTATCTTGTTTTTAGGATTGAGGACAGGCACACTTATTGTAAACAAAAAATCAATATAGTACACGCCATCATCTTGAGAGCAACACAACTCTTCAAATCCATTTTGTTTTCACCTAGGTTAGGCTAAGGGGATTAATCTCTTGGTTTTCTTTTTATTGTCTGAGTAATTGTCAAGATACCTTTCATGTGTGAGCAATGAACAGTAGGGGAGTGGCCTTGTAACTTTGGTAAACACAGCAATCTAGACGTGATATTTCGCAACTGTGCTAAGCTCTAACATAACTTAGTTTGTGTTTAACTATGCTAAATTTTTTTATGAAAAAACTAACGGGAGCAGCAGTTATTTTAATCGTTCGTAGAGCATTTGGATGACAAAATGACAGTACCATATAGAAAAATTTATCATAATTTAACGTGTTCGTTTTTTCCCCGATTAGGGCTTAACGTGTTCAAACATCGTGGTTTGAAATACGAGTCCTACTTGCAAAGGCACCGGCAAGCTTTTGCTAGGATGTATTCACCTGAAACCAGCCATGGTGTGCGTGTTCCTGCTGGTTGATCCTTACGCTGTCCAATTATAGCAGAGTAGCCATGGTGCTTCCTGCTGGTTGATCTTCATGTCGTTCATGCTTATGCTGGTGACACGGCATCTGTAGCACGACGGCCCTATTGCCAACACAGGTGTGATGATATTGTCTTGTCTTATCTATATGTATTAAGAAAAACTATCTAGGCTTTCACAGGTATATGTTTCAACAAAAGGACATCGATAGCATGGTAACTCTATTACCAACACAGGTATGGTAACATTGTCTTGTCATATCTATTTAGTATTAAGAGCTATTATTTTAGCTTTTATGGATACACATGCTAATAAATTATTTGGGCTTTTAAGGGTACAAGTGCAACAACATAGATGCGGTGATGTTGTCTTGTATTAGCCATTTGTATTTAAAAATCTGTCTAGGCTTCCACAGGTACACGTACCAACAAAACGACATCGGTAGTATGGTAACCCTATTGCCAACACAGGTACAGTAACATTATCTTGTCTTATTCATTTGGCATTAAGGCCAATTGTTTGGGCTTTTACAGGTACACATGCCAATAATTTTTTGGGGATTTTATGGGTACATGTGCCAACAACATAAGTGCGGTGATATTGTTTTGCCTTTTCCATTTGATATTGAGGAGAATTGCATTGGCTTTCACAGGTACACGTGCCAGTAAAAGAACATCGTAGCACGATATCCCTATTGCCAACATAGGCACGGTGACGTGTCTTGACTTAATTCATTTGGTATTGAGAACTGTTTGTGTTTTCACAGGTGCACATGCCAACACAGGTGTAGTGATGTTGTCTTGCCTAATCCATTTGATAGTGTGGAGAACTGTCTAGCCTTTCTCGTGTACACGTTCCGGATCACATACAACAAAAATCATTCTTCTCCAAGATCGTACCTTAATTTGTTTGAAATCATTCGAGTAAACTTAGATATGGCTGAGTTGCGTGTTTAGTCATACCAATGCATTAATTGGACCAATCCTTTAGCAAATTTTTAGTCAACCCTATTCCTACCAACTAATATCCTCGCCATTTATTGCCAAGGTATAATAGTTTTACTGAAATATGATGAAACACCACAGTGGCGAGTGCAAAATAGAGACAGTATAATAAGAATTAACACATAACTATGATGATATATATTATTTTATATATTTTCACAATATGATATATATATATATAGAACTTTAGGAGTCTAATAAGTCCATGAGCCTGCATCAGGTCCAAACACACCAATTATATGACAAGTGAAGAATCTAGGCTCACATGGTTGGTTAATTTTGATAATTAATGATAAGCACTAATTGTGGACTAACTTTTTAGTTTGAGATGTAATTTAACTTAGATCCACATGCCAATATAGGATGGCACAAATTAAAATTTGATTGTACAAGATGAAGGTTGGAAAACCTTAAACCTAGTCCCTTATCGATTGAGATATTGAGCGATTGATAATTTTTAATAGATTTATCTTATTATCAATAGAGGTGACAACTTGATAATGATGTGATTAATAGGTCATATAAGAGCATATACATTGAGATTGCACTTATAGATTTTTATTCCTATCCTTTTTAGGCCGGATGGATCGATGTATTAGTGTTGGTCGGTCCAAGCCTATCCAGTAGGTTGGCTAATCCTCCTTGACAAAGTTGGGCGGGTCAGGCCCTCAGTTCGGCAAGGTACAGAAGATTGGTTTTTGCTATAGGACTGGCTGATCGATCTAGACACTCTATGCTATTGATCTGGGTAGCTTATTTAATGTGTGCCAATGATTATTTTTCAAATCATTGATGCAAGGGGCCGGATTGTCCGACGTCCCTATGTCGGTCGGTTCGGCAGTGCGTAGTATTGGGGATTTTGCCTCCCAACGACTTGTTTTGGTGAGTGGAGTTTAAACACCCCTACTTGTAGCAAGAGCTTTCTCTTGGCACTATTTCTATTTCACGTATATACTCTTACATCACTTGAACACTTATTTATCCTTTATGGGTGTTTAAGGATAGATTAAGCTAAGTCATGTGTATAGCATCATTGTTTAAGCTCGTGTTGCACTTGATCACCTTTAAGCCTAATTGCTACTTGTTACTTTTAGAGGCTGTCGTCTCCTAGACGGCTTGAAGGAGTTGTCTAGTGATCTCTCCGAAAAGGTTGTAAAGGATGTCCAATGTTGATTGTGAGTGGTTTGAAATTCATCACCTTTAAAGTGAAGGAATAACTACCTCTAATGATTGAGGTTTGTATAGACCATTTTGAAACTGGCTTGTCCATTCCTTACCAACGGGTTTAGAGGCTCAGTGGTTTAAGCGGTAAAGTTACACATGGCTCAATGGTGATGTATGAAGTCAATAAGCTTCTAAACATCGAGTAAAAAATTTAATTGTATCTTGTTTTGTTTAGCCTAATGTTGGACAAAAAGAGATTGTGATATGGTGATATTTTATTTTTAGTCACTAATATATATTTTGAGCAACTATCCTTTATTTTTTATCTCAACTAGTTCATGTAACTTTTTACATTGGTTTTTTTATATTTTTAGGATTTCAGTATTTGAAGAAAAGCCTACAGCTTAAGCATTTAAGGAGAAGGGGAATCATGAAAGGTGAATAACTTTTGTAGTGTCGTTTTAACATGATTATTGTTTGAAGACTTTCTCTGTAACATTTAAATGGTCCTTTTTAAATGCATTACGTATATTGTTTTAATGGACTTGTTACATATAGTATTTTGATCGACTTGCTATTTATATTGATGACACACCAATTTTCTATCGTGTCAATCAATCAGCTATCCTATTATCATTGGATACTATCCTAGCCTAATCATATACAACTAGAATTAAGATAAGAGATTGATTAATATAACATAGAATTGGCATAATTAGTGCGTATACTAACTTCTGCTAAATCAATTTACTGTGTCATCAATCTGCTTTATTGCCATCCTTTGATGAGATATTTGATGATTTGTATGGATATATATGGATATGTCATCCTTTGACCATGTAACTAGAGTTTGTTGTGGGTTTTGATGACTTAAATACATTAAGTGAATGTCAGTCGTCATGTCGATAGGACAACAAATACTAGGCCCCTAAGGTACAGTCCCCACCGTGCCCTCCTGGTCTTCTACTCATAGAGGGCAAGCAAAGGTCCAACCTGGCATTACCAACCAACCGCTACACAATTGTAATATGAGATAAAATTATATACGTGGTTCATTGTTATTTTACGATTATGCATTCTATATCGTATGGTTATGCATGCATTGTTATGTTCACGAAAAATAAAAAAACAACCGTTCTGAAAAGCTGTCTAGAACACAATCTTAGAAAAGTTGATGACTGTGGGGACGTATGAGTGGTGTACTGATGTTGACATATAAAAGAAAATAAGTGCATTATAATGTAGATAAACATTCACTTGAAATTGTTGAAAAGTAAATTTAATACTGGATCACATATTTTGACCAAAATTTTATAATAGACTAAGACTAAATCATTGTTTTCACTTAACAACCTATGCCTTTACACTATTTGCAGTTTGATCTAGGGGTGAGCTTCCAACAAGAGAATATGTGAGAGAACTTCATACAGTAATAACTTAGATGCACGTAAAAATGCAAAAACATTGTATTTATTTCTTCATTCTTTTTAGTGGGAGACCGTGGCTGTGCTCCTCTTTCCGTCCTCAACTCACTTATTTTTTACACGCACGTTTATCACAACAGTATGTTTTTAAAAAAATTATTAAAAAATTGTTTTAAAAAATTATATTAATATATTTCTTTATTGTTTAGCTAATACATTTGTTGCTCCGTTTTATCTGTCAAGATTTCCCAACACACAACAACTAGCGCAGCAGCCCGTGAGTAGCATCTAACCCTAATCAACTAGTTCTGTTCCTTCACGTCACTATTTTGTGATATCCATTGATTTGCTAAAAAACCGTTTGTTGGGATTCTTTTAATATATTTATCTTCATACTATGGCATGCTAAAAATGCTTTTATCTCATTTATTACTGGTGTTAAGTGAAAATATCGGTTTAGCCTTATTTATTGTGAAACTTCGGTTAAAATATACGTTCTAATGTGAAATTTACTCATTATCGAACGTCTTCGAACCTTCCTGCAGCTTTCCGTCGGTACGATACAATACTGCGATGTCAATTTCTCTGACATGGTGCATTGACGTGAACAGAAGGACCGACCAGAGACGTGAACAGGAAGGATCGATCAGAGCTCGTAGCAAAGTCGAGCAAATCTGATGGCATGTCAAATTGACTGATCACTTTTCTGGAACCGGCCGTCATCAAGATCATGAAGATCGTCGAGGAGTTCGTTCTTCCGGCGCTCGCCGCCGATTTGACGAGCCGGCTCGTCTCCCTGCTGACCCGTGCGTACCGAACGCGCACAACCGGCGTGGTGGTCGACGAGCTGGAGAGGCTCCGGCTGCTGCACCTTGAGCCGCACGCTGCCGTCGACGAGGGACACAGTGTCGGCACATCACGAGCGAGAGGCTGCACCTGTGGCTCCAGGGGCTCACGCCGACAATGTACCGGGGCTACTACGTGGTCGACACCTTCCGCTACCGCTCCGTCCAGGAGCAGCAGCAAGACGACGCTCGCGGCGCTGGCCCCGCCAAGCGAGCCTCGTGCTCGGTAAAAACAGGGACTCGTGCGACCTCGACCACGCCCTCGCGCTTCTCCAAGGGATCCTCCAGAACGTGAGCCCGTTCCTCCAGATGCTGGGGACCTACCGGCGGGTGCCCCGGAGGCTCAGCGGCAGCTGCGTCGACACGGAGAGGTGCGTGCTGTTCGGGCGTCACGCCGAGAAGCAGCGGGTCGTCACCTTCCTGCTCCAGGAGCAGGAGCCTCCTCATGTTCAGGCAGCAGCTGCGCATGTCGCCGTCCTTCCAATCGTCGGTCCTAGGGGCACGGGGAAGAGCACCCTCATATACGATGCCTCCCACGACATTCGCAGTGATCGAGCGCTTCGGCCTCGACGAAGTGATGCTGCACGCCGCCGGCGCGGGTGCGGCCACGGACACGTCAAGCTGGAGCGCGGAAGATCACCGGAGGCACTACCTCGACGCAGTGCGCAACATCGCCCGGCAGGAACGCTTCGCCCGGAACAGGTCCCTTGTCATACTGGAGGACGCCCCGGCCGTCGTCAACTTCGCGGAGGCGACGGCGTCGTTCCTGCTGCCACTGGCGCATGCGAGTCTTGAGCGCCCTGCTGTGATCCAACCCACGGAAGTGCTTTTGGCGCGCCGTCCTCCAGCGTCTCGTGGATGACTGCTCTTCATTTGGAGTACGTGCAGGAGTTCGCCCTGATCGGCCAGATCGCCCTCAAGCCGGTGCTTCCGATGCGCCTCACGCTTCGCAGCTGCTCCATCACCAAGCAGGGCGATCCTCAATTTGGGCCTGAGCTTGCTCGCGTGGCAGGAGGGATAGCTTACCGTTATATCGGTGATGATTCCGAATACGTGGATGTCATCCAGTGCAGATCACGCATCCCACCCTGCGAGATTTACAAGCTTTTCTGCGTCATGGAGGCAGCACCAGCAGGAAGGATTCGTGCACGCCGCGCGATGCCACTAAGGTCCATCTAGAACGCGTCCTACAGAAAAGAATTTGGTACCGTGTACAAAACCATGTTTGCTTGCTTATTCTTCTAGCTATTTGATTAATTTGCGTCTTGCTTGCATATGTACGGATCCATTTTGTTCCATTGATGTACAGGAACTGGGAACTAAACGGAAATTTATTTTTGTATCACTACTCGTGTTTCCTACTAAGCTATATGGACATTTGCCTACCGCTTCCGTGAAATCTGAAACCCAGTTACACCATGGGTTCATCACTAATTCATAAATTATGTACACAATCCAGTGAATCTCAACCTGCTGCATTGGTCAAAACTAGTTGGACTCGTACTCGAACTCAACAATCTCCATGTTAACACTCGTCAGAATAATCGTCGTCCTAGTCGTGCTCCTAGTAATAGTCGCCGTCGTAGTTGTACAGTTGAAGATCTTCCGGCACCGGCGAGCGGCACGACGGGCACGTCCGCTTCACGGACACCCACTTATCCAGGCACGTCCGGTGGTAGGCGTGCGAGCAGGAGAGCTGCACGGCCTTCGCGCTGCCGAGCACGTACGGCCTGTAGCAGATGGCGCAGTCCTCCTTGATCGCGCCGGCTTCCTCATCATCCTCGTCCTCGCGGTCATCGTCGTTGTCGCCGTCGTCGATGTGGGTCCCCGGCGGCGCCATCTCCACGGTGATCACGACGCCCGTCCAGAACGAGTGCGCGGCCAAGGCGGCGGCGCGGCGGCAGAAGTCCTCCACGACAGAGGCGCCCTCTGCCGGGAAGCCGGCGGCAGCGACCATCTCCTCGACCTCCGTCCTCTTGCTGACCAGGACGAAGTCGCCGCTCTCGTACGTGAACTTGCCGGCAAACTCCGGCTCTCCGCCGCCGCCCTGCTTGACGAAGGCGATTGTCACCGGTGGCATGCGCTCCCCGCCAAGGCTGCAGTCGACGACCGCGTTGAAGCGTAGGGACACGCCGCAGCTGGGGACGGCGGCGCAGCCACGGACGTGGATGGTGGAGGAGAGACCATCGTCGTGGTCGTTGCCGTAGGCAACGGCGAAGCCGCGGACGAACTCCGGGCGGCGAACCATGCCAAAGAAGTAGCCGTAGCGATCCATGTCGATTACGTTATCCATCGAAAACTTCATAAGTATTCCGTATAGCAGCACAAGGGAGACTGGGAGAGGCTTATATAGAGGAAGTGAGAATCGTACTCCGATCCCGATTCTTTTAAGAACATAGTCCGATTCCGGTGTAGAAGTCCAGTTCGAAACAGTATAGTATACATAGTACATAGCTCTGAAATATGATACGCAAAAATGGCTGCTAATCACTTGGCATTGGCAACAAAAATATGGCACATCTTTTTATTGAATCAATCGATCAAGTTCAGACTTCCACTCATTGTCAGAGACAGCCGAGAACAACAGCTAATAAGGGACAACCTGCTACAGATTCAACAGCAGCTAAGTGATTAGGAGGGCAGCTTGGCACGAGTGGCAGGATCTTCCTTGCTTTCCACCCACATCATGATAACGTAGCCGAGGCACCAGAGCAGAACATATTGGAATGGAACCCAACAAAGCAGTGCTACAAGGCTGAGCATGCTGCCAACATATTGAGGGTCTTTGATATAACCAAATGAAAATTCTGTCACCCATGGCTTTTTCTTCCCAAATCCCAAGCAGCTGACTCACCAAGCAGCTGGTACACTCTGAAGAAAAATCAAATATATCAGCCACAAGCTAACTAACTGAATGATGATGGATCCCCTCCGTCTTTGTGATAAATACAGAATTCAATCTACTAAACCGTTGTGTACTATACTCATATCACCAAATGCTCAAATAATATGTGTTACAAAAGTGGCCTTTTCAAGAATATAGGAGGCCATCCTGATTCCTGAGAACATAGCACACGTGCTGCTAGACTAAGACAGGACGTCAAAATCAGAATATAAACAGACTTTAGAGCTTGAGTGCCTCCTCGACTACCTCAGACTATTAACTACTACTCTACTAGTATTTCCTACTGGTGAAAGAGCTAGAAATTCCAACATAGAATGTATAGGCATTAGCATAAACATAAGTTAGCAGTGACTAAAATCCCCAGGGGAGCGATTTCACACATCAAATTCTGGATTAGCATTGTTATGTCTATGCCACTTAACTTGCTTTTGCATCACTATAAGTCGCTAACATTTATAAACAATAATGTTTTTTTTACATATAGATATTAAACCCGGCCTTTGCTTCAACAAAAGCTACAGCCACTAACAAGAGCAATAATAATGTTTATAGCTAACATTGAAGACTCTATCTTATTTCAAGGTTTTGAAATCATTTAAGAAAGATAAGGTTTTATGACAAAAACCAGAGCAAGAATGATAGCGTTAAAATGAAAGACAAATACTGAACGCGAACGGGGCAATTACAATCGATGCATCAACTTAAGATGGAATTCGGTCTAATTTTCTTCGTATTAGATTAGAGCATTGCTTGTGCTTTTAATTATAATTCAGCTATAAGTTGTTCTGTGTCTTGCTGATGCCATTCTAGCAAATCCTGGAGAAAATTCAACCAAGAAAAATCATAAATCATAGTTGGTAAATAGAAGCAGATGGTCGTTGATCGTACTTGAAAATTACCCTGACCATTTTACCTCGTCCCATCCCTAACTCTCACCTTGTCCCTGTCTACCTAACAAACATATGCCTACAGCCTACAGCATCCTGCTGATTCTGCAGTCAGCAGCACTGAATCGACAAACGACCAACAGGACTATGACCAACACAGATTTATGCAATTGCAAATTTTGGTGCTGAACTTCTATTAATGGAGCATGATCATGCAGAGATCAGAGATGGAACAAGTCCATTACACCGAAAGCCTAGCCTAGTAGCACAACCACAGAGAGTCGCAGACAATCCGAACGCGAGGGGTACATCGCGTCCGCCCGGAAGAAGGGTCTAACGATATGTCACCACTTACTTGAAATTAAGGTACTGGCCGACGGCGAGGAGGACGACGGAGTAGAGCGGCGGTGGCCAGGAGAAGGAGGCGACGGAGGCGAGGGCGAGGAGCTGCAGCGCCTTAAGGACGTGGGAGACCTGCGCCATCCGGCGGCACGGGTCGCCGCCACCGCCGCCGCACAGGTCCACCCACCGCTGCGGGTGGTTCCAGAGCGCCCAGTAGAACGGGAACGGCAGCAGCACGCCGACGGCCGCCATCTCCATCTCGGTGCGAACGCGGAGTGCTCACGAGGGACTCGTGGAGTTTTTTTTTTTGTCGTCGGCTCGTCGCGGCAGCACTGGGCTCAGCCAAGACGGGCTCCGTTGCCACGTGACAGGCCATTTTCGCTGCCTTTCGGTGATGCAGAGTCTCTCACATGCAACATACATAGCCTGCCCTGTTGCAACAGATTTTGTCCTCCATGGCATCCCATATGTTTTAGAATTATTCCTGCACCGTCACATATTAATCTGCAGATGATGCCCTTTTTTCAAGAGATTTTTTCGACAGGTTTAAAACTTTAAGAACGCTGCGCCAAGCATGTGAGATAACAGTACCATCCTAGGACAGCTCAAAAGTACGTCACCATTAGGATACGAGTCTCTGTAACATAGGAAAGCATGTGAGTATGTTTTTGTTATAGATTTCCCAAGAATCCAGTGCATAGCCTGCTTCTTGATGGCAAGTTGCAAGACTGAGAATTTCACTTTATCTCCGTTGTTAAGTAAAAATTTCTGGATGGTGAGTGACCGGTAGCCCACAAAGGCACCAGGTACCGCTCCAGTGATTAACCACAAGATAAACAAAGAAACGTATTTTGCTTCGAAATGTTGAAAGATTGAAAACAAGGGGGAAAAAAGGAGCGGATCAAATTCTCCAGTTGTTTAACATGATTTCCAAGACTCCCAACCGATCAAAAACCAATTTACCTCATCTTACCACTGCAAATGCTCGATGAACTGTGAAAAATTCCTAACCATAACAATGACCACATCCAGAGGAAACAGAAATTTTGAGACAATATCAACAACTCAGTGCCAACAGCAGGAAGGGAGAACGACACATTTGAGTCAAAATTCTAACTCTATCCTATTACCTGCATGACACATTCCAGAAAAGCATCAAAATTTCTGGACATTGTTCCTTTGAAATCAAAAATAAAGCCCCATCACTCAGCATCATCATCATCAAAACCATCATCTTCTGTCTCCCTGACCTTTTGAGGTGCTACACTATCTTCAACCATTACAGGATCGTCATACGCAGGTTTTTCAGGGCCTGGTCCTGCAGACACCTTGACCATAGCAGGGCGCAATAGTCTCTCACCAAGTTTAAAACCCTTACGAAATTCCTGAATGATGACCCCTTCTTCATACTCCACTGATTCTTCTCTCATAATAGCCTCATGAAGCTGAAACAGAAGGTGCACAAACAATTGTTATTAAAAAAATACTACCCTTTGGAAACCACAGATTTTTGAGAAAATAAAATAGAATTCCTACTACCATGGAAGGCACAAAAGTTAAAAGAGACATGGCGATTTTAATATTTGAGTAAAAAGAGTGTTTGATTTCAACTGTTAACTGTATTAGTATGTCCCGTGTTGCTAACAATGATTACCATAGGATCAAATGGTTTGCCAACAGTTTCCACATCTTCAACTCCTAGTGAGTTCAGAATCTCAATAAATTGCTTGTAAATGCCCTGATAGCTGTCGTTCATTTTTGCTTCTCGCTCAGTTTCCACCTTTATTTGTGTTTTTGCTCTTTCAAAGTTGTCGAGGGCAGGCAGCAAGCTCTCTATAACTTCCCCTTGCACATTTGTCATCAATGAAAGCTTTTCTCTTTCTACCCTTTTCCTGTAGTTATCGAAGTCAGCACTTATCCTCAAGATACGGTCTCGCTCGTTTGTCAATTCCGCACCTAAGGTAGTGATTTTGCCCAAAAGAGAATTTTTTTCCTCCTCAATAGAGAGTAAAAAGTCCTCTATCTTAGCAATTTTTGTTTCATCATCATTAATTAAAGCTTCCTTGTATGATTGCAATGCTGTGACAAGAAAAGAGGGAGTTTCTTCTGCGGCGGCAGCACCGTCATCTGCACCAGTGTCTCCAGTTACTTCAGTTTCAGAATCCTCCTGTGACATCAAAAAAGAAGTTTAAATAAGAAGCCAAGTGTTTCTATTAACAAAATGTCAAAATCTGAAAGGGAATTGATTCAAATGATAAGGGTCAATTTCTTTAGCTTTTGCGTTAGCAGTGGAAGTGAAATAACATGATGCTACTGTGCTACATGCCTACACCAAAGGCACTTCAACAGATTTCAGTATAACATTTATACAGCTCTTCAGCAGACTACACCCTTGTGCTATAAACCTATAGTATAATCTGCACAGGCCCTCACATTAAAAATCGGAAAACAAAATGGTCACATTACTTACCTACTATATAATCTAGCCTTGCTTTACAGAATCCAAGGAAATAAACCAGGATAGCTAAATGTGACTAGTAAGAGTCAGAGCAGATTTTTGAGGCTCATATTAGGTTCCAATTCTAGTCTACCCCAACTTGTTTGGAATTGAAATGCTTTGTTGTTGTTGTTGTTGCAATAACTCAATGTTATCAAGTAACTAGATTGAAAAATACACAGGGACCAAAGATAGGAAACATCGAGAAAATATACTAGCATCTTCACACGTGTAAGCACAGGGAAGTGTGGAAAGCACAGCTAAAATGCATTCATAATACTGAAGCTACACAACTATTGCAAACACTTACAAGTACTGATGTGCAAGTTCCTAGAAGAGGGCCTATGCCAAATGTGATTCTCCAATGGATCAATGACAGGCAAAATAGATTGTAAATAATCCCATGTCAGCGAAACTTTGCCATTTCCAGCCTTAGTCGTGCAAAAGAACAGATCCTTCCAACTTTCACACTGACCAATGGCTAAGCTAAATAAAACTTAAATTTATCTTGACTAGTTGTGAGGTCCACATGGTTAGGCTGAATGCAAATTAAGAAAAGTAAATTACTTTAGAATGTGAACCATTAAAAGTCAGAAAAAAAAACACTTTAGTTGGCATTCTATTAGAATTTTACCAGGCTAATTAAATTAAGTGAAATAGCCTACCCCAATTTGTTTGGACTGAAAGGTTTTGATGTTGATGTTAATGAATTAAATTAGGTGAAACAAAAATCCTACATTGAGTACTAAATGTCCTGAAGCTACCAATGAAGGTCAAATTCAATCATTTTATCATCCATCATGATTAACCAAGGTTTGTGAGCAAAATTTTGCGCTGATCTTCTACAAAGGTAGCGCAGACCTTTGCATCACCCAAATAAATCACATAATGGATTTTTTTGTATATAAGTGACATCATAGCATATAGAAACAGCTGATCAACCAAACATAAAACAGACCACAGGATTCCTGCATCTCAAGCCAATTCACTAGATTCAACGGATATGTAAGCTCAAATAAGATATAATACAAACAAGGTAGCTACCTAATGGGAAACAATTCGTGCAGAAAATGCTAGTATAAAGCTATCAAATACCGTATCATGACTTAGCAGTTACTAATACACAAACTTGTGTATGCTACGGAGGAGCAATTTGTGGCTTTAAACCCAGCACTGCTACCTAGATTTCATCTTATCCTTACAAAATTAGAAATCTGATAGGTCCTCTTCAAAACAAGCTGCTTAACGATCGAACAATACAGTAACAACATGATATACAGAAGCTACAGCAAAATCACCCCCGAGGGAGATGGGGACGCGAGCCCCTCACCTCCGTCGCCGTCTTCGCGGCCTCGTCAGCCTCGGTGGCTCCGAACCGCCGCCGCAGCCGGCCCGCGACGAAGCCAGGGACGCGCCGAGCCGCCGGCAGGAGCTGCGCCCCGAGCGGCCGCGCCGCCGCGCGCCTGGCGCAGGCGAACGACGCGGCGGCGGACGGCCGACGCGGATCCCGGGCCGGAGAAGGCGGCGGCGGTGGCGCGAGCGCGGCGGCCGTGCGGAGGAGAGCAGCCATGGGTGGGGACGTGGGGTGGGTGGTGGGCTTGGGGACGAGAGGATCGGAGAGGGGGTTTTCGCGTTGCTCGCTGTCGCTGGCCTACCCTGCCTCTGTCGAGCAGCACGGAACCGGCACGGGATAACTCGCGCTCCCGGTTCGCGGCTCGGACGGACGGGATAGATGTGTCGGGGTGAGACGGACTCTAGCCGGGGCAGGATTGCAAGAAGCAACAGGTTCAGGTTTTGTTGCAGCGCTGTATAAGCGTGAACAATCTACTCCCTCCTTTACTCTATACTAGTCACCAATCACTATTTATATGTAAATTTTAATCGTTCATCTTTTTTAAAAAAAATATAGATATGTAAATAGATGCCATATTATCGAAATGTATTGCATAAGCATTCAATTTTTGCATAAGCATTCAATTTTTGCCTAAGCATTCAATTTTTTTATCATAATATGATCATTTAAAAATTAGTACTATCTACCATATTATAACAGTATGAATATAATTTAGAAATAACTAAAATTAAAAATTAAAAATAAGAAATATTAAAATAAATTCTATATAGAACACAACCCAAGATTAATTAAAATTTAAAATAAAAAACAAAATAAATTCTAAAATTAGATTTTTAATACACTTCAAAAGGATTATTATAATTTGAAACAAAAATATAATTAAAAATTAAATAAATAAAGTCAACCAGCCAAGAAGAGTCCATAGCATAATACAATCTACAAATATTCAAAAGTAAGATTATAATTTAGAAAAAAAACTAAAATTTAGAATAAAAAATAAGAAATATTGACAGAAGAGTAGAACACAAGATTAATTACAATTCAGAATAATAAAATTAAAAAAATCCTGAAATTAGATTTTCAATCCGAATGCCAAATAAAACTCAAAAAATCATTGAAATTCAAAACAAAAATATAATAAATTAAATTAAATTAATAAAGTATACATACCAAGAACAGTCCATAGAAAAATAAAATCTACACATATCCAAAAGTAAGATTAATTAAAATTCGAAATCAAAAATAAAATAAATTCTAAAATTGGATTTTAATACTAATTCCAAATAAACTTTAAAAAATCATGAAAATTTGGAATAAAAATAAAATAAATAAGTAAAGGCTGCATACCAAGAAAATTCAATAGAAATGACTAAATTAATAGGATAAATAGAGAGAAAATCTAAACTGTTTAATTGTGATGAGACTTAGATTATAACAAAACAAAAACATACATGCATAAGTGAGTAAGAGGAGTAGCCAAATGACAAGTCAAGAGACGGCAAAAGGAGTAGGGCAAAGGGCAACTAGCAAAATCAGAACCCGATCTTTAAAATTCCAATGATAATAAAGAGGTGGAGCAACTCGCAGGCATTACTACAGTTGATGGAACATTAAAAAATATAAAACAAAATCCAATGACATTTACATTTTAAAATCCTAAAAACGATAAAGAGGAGGGCTAAAATAGTAGGGTGGTGGTGGTTGGACTTCTAGAAAAAAAATTCCATCAATGGTAAGGTTTAATATTTAAAATTTCAATGAAAATATAAGGGCATTTGACAGGACTAGTCCTATGGAGACTATAAATTCACACGTTAATAGGAGAGAAAATTAAAAATATAATTATAAGTAGAAATACAATTTAGAAATAATTGAAATTCGGAATTAAAAATAAGGAATATTAAAATAACAATTCATGTAGAACACAACACAAGGTTAATTAAAATTTAGAATAAAAAATAAAATAAATTCTAAATTAGATTTTTAATACAAATTAGAAATAAACATCAAAAATAAAATTAAAATCTGGAACAAAAATTATAATAAAAATTAAAGAAATAAATACTAAATGAGTCCATAGAAAAATACAATCTACAAATATTCAATTATTAATTTAGATGTAACTAAAATTCGAAATAAAAAATAAGGAATATTAACATAAGAGTCCATTTACAGCACAACACGAGATTAATTACAATTCAAAATAAAAAAATTAAAAAAATGAAATTAGATTTTTAATATGAATTCCAAATAAAATTCAAAAAGATCATTCAAATTTTAAAAAATATATAATAAAACAAATTAAATAAATAAAGTCTAGAAGAGTCCATATCAAAATAAAATCTATAAATATCCAAAAGTAAAATTAATTAAAATTCAAAATAAATAAAATAAATTCTAAAATTAGATTTTAATATTAATTCCAAATAAACTTTACAAAATCATAAAAATTTAGAATAAAAATAAATAAATAAATAAGAAAAGTATATAGAAATTCCTAAATCAATAGGATAAATAGAGAAAAATGTAAACTATTTGATCACGATGAGACTAGATTATAACAAAACAAAACATGTGAGCATCTCCAAGTAGCGAGGAAGAGTAGTCAAAGACGACATAGGAGTAGGGCAATGGCAACTAACTAGACTTCTATTAAGTATAAAAAGGGAACCATCAGGTTTGATTTTTAAAATACAAATGATAATAAATAGAATGGCAATGGGCAGGATATCTAAAAACTATAAAATAAAAATTTAATGATAATTAGGTTTGATTTTTAAAATCAAAGGTGTGGCGGTAGGCTAACCAAGTAGGGTGGTAGCTGTTGACAAAACTTACACTAAAAAAGACCCAATCTATGATGCTTAAAATCTCAATGAAAATAAAGAGGAGGTGTTTAAAGGAAAAGGGTGACAGCTTTTGATAGGATTAATAGAAGCCGTGGAGGAGAGTGGTGACTTGTGTGAATTTTAAAATCTATAAAATTGAAAATCCAATGACGATGATATAAGGTTTAATTTTTTTTAAATCGTGTCACCATGAGATGACTATTTAACATATTTTAAAAATATAGATAAATTTGTACGGTTGTTAACTGCGTAATTGCGTGGGCCATCCTACCATAATTTTGTATCGGTGCTAACCGCATAATTGCGTGGGCCACTCTATGAATTATGAAACATGTCTACCGAATGAATGGATCAAAACCGGAACATGACTGAAAATGCTTGTTACTTACTCCCCATCTCAAAATAAGTTAATTTCTAAAATTCGAAATTTTATCTTAAAATAAATTAATTTCTACCCTCTATTTACAAATAAAAAAGTTTTACACTTTCAGTATCCCTTACCAACACACTCACTAATATTATCTTTATGTTAATGAGGAGTATTTTGTTTTTTTCTCTCTACTACTATATTTTCTTGGGGTGCGAGTAATGCTTTTATTTTATAACAGACAAAATGTTTCGGTCACAGTGCAATTAATAAATCGTGGTTTTGTTTTCTAAGAGGGTCTGTTTATAACTTATACTTCATCTTACTTTATTGTAAAATATAAGTATTTATATGTTGTTTAGTAAATATTAAACTTAAGAAGAAATAAAAACCTTGTTTAGCCGGGATGGTTGGGGTAAGAGGAATGCTGGAAATAAGATAAGAAACCATTTGAATGGAAGGTAATTAATATGACAAGTATTACTCTAAATAGTGATAAAAAAGTAAAAAGTTATTTGGTATAAAATTTAGATGTTAGGAATGCTTATATTTTAAAATAGAGGGAGAAAGTCCTATATTTACAGTTTATGCTTTTAAGCCGAAGATACATAACCGAAGAAAAAAAAAATTTAGGTTAATACTATCATAGTCTCATATACATATATATGTTCTTGGCAGTCAAAAGCAAGGTTAAAATGGGAACCGATAAAAAAAACCTTTCTAAAATTTAAATTTGGATATGATGCGGCTGCCACAGCTCAGACAAATCTCCAATCCACCTCATGACCGTGAGAAGTTACAGGCTTACAGCGTGCAAGTATCTGTTTTCTCAGCTCGTGCTTTGGCCCATAGAGTGCACGAGCCGTGACTGGAAAGTCGAAACATCAGCTCTACCTTTCAACACACTTATGTCCAATTATTCTCCCTTACACACCGAACCAAAATTTGCTCTGTTGTTGTTTTCATTTGACTAATGATGAGCATAGTACTTCTCTGCTTTTTTAATATATAACATCGTTGATTTTACAACATATGTTTAACTATTTGTTTTATTAAAAAACTTTTATAAGCATGCAAATATATAAATATATATATGTTGTAATTAAAGAACCTTTAATAATAAATAAGTCAGAATAAAATAAATAATTATTATATAATTTTTTAATAAAACAAATGGTTAAATATATCTTAAAAAGTCAACGGAATCATATATTAAAAACTGAATGGAGTGTGTTGATCAGTTCTGCCTTTTCTTTTTCTTCCAGCTAAAATTGGATTATTCCACTTGGACCACATTTGCACGTGTACGGCCATAAAAAAAGGAAATGGATTAGGCACAGAGGCGGAGGGCTCCATACGGCATAGTGGGCCGCCTGGCCCAGCTACCGGACGGCCCTGAACCCCCACCCCCCTGGCCCGTCTGTTAACTTTTCTGGGCCTCTACTGCTCTGTTGCTAAGTGCGTCAAGGAACAAGGAGATAGCAATGTAGGCATTAGCAAAGTACTCTGTAGCTCTGTTTCTAATGAGCTAGCTTAATTGAAAATTATTAGTCATTAGCCACTATAAATTAACCATTAGGCATTAGCAGATAGCAATGTAGCGCCATCAACAAAAGAACAAGTCAAGAGCTAGAAACAGTAATGTGTTTTATCATTTGTTTGTCCTATAGTATAGAAGAGCATTTTTTCAAGTTTGAGTGGGGCTCCTTTGTTTAGCTGTGTAGGTTTGTGTTTATCAACTTTGCTTAGCTACTACTTTGATGTATGGTGAATCATGTCATTCATTGACTGCGTGTTTGATCCACCTATTTTTTTTGAGCGTGCTCCGCCACTAATTAGGCATCGCATGAGTCAGTAGACTGTCAGTACTACTGCAGTACTGCTGTACTGCATCCGGGTTTAGCATGATGTTTGCTTGACTATTGAGATGGTCAGGAGAGAAGCATGGCAAGAATTGTTAATGAACTGACAAGGACCTACTTCAACCAAAAAAAAACTGATAAGGACGCATCTTCTTTCTGTAATGGACATACGAGGCGCACGTTGTCTGAAAACGGTTCTACCTTACTGCTCACCTTTTTCCTTGCCGAACTAATTCTACACCAAAACTGGCTCTATTATTTGGCGTCATTTTGACCGGTAATAAAGCACGAGCTGTACGTGCCGAGACTCTTGAGCTAGACCGACGCTCTCCATTTCGCCGGCCCAAACGAAGCGGGCAATAATTAGTGCTACCCTTTTTATCCGGCTGAAGTCTTGGTTGCTTCCACACTTGCACACACGTGCCAGATAATCCGTGCGATACGATGCTACGAAATCCCCATGCTCACCTACTGACACCACCAAACGCCAACCTCAGAGTTGCTTCACGTCTCCTCAAATTACTCCCTCAAGCCTACTGAGTCAGAAGCCAAGCCCCCACTACCTCCAGTTTTCCACACCAAATAGGAGAGTTGGCGCTGGGATTCGTCCGAACTCCGGTCCCATGTCGCCACGTTGGCCGCGCACGTACTCATGTGGTTCATTTATGGCCTCCTTCTTAACGAGGATGTATAGTTCCGAACACGTTTGGAATGCAGTAATCGAGTACAAAGACCACTTCAGTTTGTAAGCCCTGCATATGCGATTTTCTGTGCTCTGCGAGCTGATTCGCAGAGTAAACCACAGTAATTAACATTATTAACTCTGTATGTTTCATAATGCTTATGGATTAACTGTTCATAATACAAATACAGTTGTTCCTGAGTAGCTTGACAAGACGGCACAAAATGTGTCCTGCCGAAAAGCGGGCAGTCAGGAAGGGAAAATGTGCAGGAACTAACGTGGAATCAAAGAATCATCGCTGCATCCTACTGATGATAGGCTGTTAAGACCACCCTGCCTTCTCTGCGCGCGTGCGTGCGTGCTGTTGATTGCAGAGATCAGAAGTCGAAGATCAGCTTGCGGAACTTCTCCATGTGCTCGGCCTGCAGCGAGATGGCCACCGACAGGCTGCCGTCGCCGCTGGCACTGGGGAGCACGAAGGCGAGGCCCTCGTACGCGATGCCGCCGGGGCCCATGAACACCGGCCGCCCCCAGCCGAAGTCGGCGTCGTGGATCGGCAGGCGGACCCAGCTGGTGAGGCCGAGGTTGGGGCACCGGAACGTGTGCGCGCCGCGGACCAGCGCCGACAGGTCCGGCTGCAGCTCCAGGTAGTCCAGCGCCGAGCGGCAGTAGCCGTTGTCCATCCTGTCCAGCGCCGACTGGATCGTCGCCGCGCCATCCGCCAGCGAGCCGGTCACCTTCCCGGCATCGGCGAGCGGCGTCGCCGTGAAGATCACGTTGCCGAAGTAGCCGTCGGGCAGCGACGGCTGCAGCCGCTGCCGCCCGTCCGTGGCGCAGTACAGCTTGGTGGGCTGCTCCGCGGGGAGCCCCCGCGCCAGCGACGCGCACCGCCACACGTGCGCCGCGAGCACCGCGTACGTGCTGAACCGTGGTGCGCCCTCGCCCCTGGGGAGCTGGGACCGGAGGCGGCCGAGGTCGGAGCGGGACAGCTTGAAGATGTCCACGGCGGTGGGTGGCGGCGCCGGCTTGGCGATCAGGACCTGCGGTGGCTCCGAGGCCAGCATAACGGGCGCCGGTTGGTACTCGACGTGCGGGTGGGACGGGGCCGGCGGGTCGCGCGCGCGGACGAGGGTGCGGTCGATGAACGGCATGACGGCGATCGGGACGCCGCGGCAGAGGTCGGCCCATGAGTTGATGAAGTGCAGGCCGGAGAAGCCGTCGGCGACGTGGTGCTGCATGCCCACGCCGAGGGCGACGCCTCCGCACTTGAAGTGGGTCACCTGGAGCAAAAGGGCGCGAAGTTTAATTAACCGCTCAGTGGAAAAAAAGACGAGATTACACAGCGCCATGTGCTTTAGGGAAAGCTAGCTGGCAAGTAATAATCGTACAGTACTAGTAACACACATAACTTCTTTATTGCATCGATCATCTCACTAAGATACCTCTAATTCAACTAACGTACCGTATTAAATTCCAATCGTCTAGAAGCAATTCATTTGACCTCTTGTATCTCAATGTACTAGTACGTCGCATATGAGCAAATGATTGCTTGGAAGAATATCCAAGGTCTCAGTCAATGGCAAGCCAATTTGGATGCTGTAGATCACCTTACATGACTGAACTCAATCATGGAATATGGAATCGTATATACATGGTAGGTTTACATGTAAGGCTGGACAGAAAATAGACAGCTGGAGTACCTAATTGAGGGCAGGCTACATGGAATAATCAATCAAACTAAGATTGCTTGCTAGCACAAGCAAAGACACCAAAACATTTTTTTTTCTAACATTCTAGCTGGTAAATCATTGTCTTTCAACCAACATGTGTTGTGCAGCCGAAGCATAGGATATTCAGCACATAGTAACTACATTTTGCTGTTCGGTTAAGCTCTCACTCTACCTCACACGGTCACCGATGTGGATGTTGATGATGTACCAGCTGGTGCAGTTGTGACAATTGTGGCTGTGCACGAATATAATCTGGCAACCTTATCAAACAATTGGTTTGCTACTTCGCTTTCATGTTTGACAAGAAACCATGATAGCTCGAAAGTCACAACAGCGAGAAGTCGGACTCAAGCAGGTAAAACAACTTCCTCAATTCTCAGGGTAGTTTTCAACTCGTCTAGCTGTCAGAATATATGGTACTAACCAAACAATTGTTGGTACCGTAAGATATTTAGGTCGTATGTACATGGCTAGGTTGTTTTCGTTCAGTGCAATTTCTTATAAATTCATGTGTTCCAAATTAATGGGGCCTAATAACAGGGTTCAACTGTGTGCAGGCCAACCATTACCGTACTCAGATAATCTTTGACATGAGACCGTAAAAGGCCCATAAAAACAGAACAGGTGGCCTCACCAGGAAATTTCATCCTCTTGAGAAAAGGCCAAGAAATTTCGAAGGCATAAATTTGATCATGTCCACAAAAAATGTCAGTGCATAACTGTATATCGATTCCAGTACTAACAAATGTTCTCTGCAATTAGGCAGGAAAGATACTAACTTTCTTTCTTTTCCTTTTCGCATCCTAACATATAATGACTATTTGACGTGCATGACTTTTTTTCTCGATTCATACCAGGAATAAATTAGTAAAAAATATCTAATCCATGTGAAAATCCCTATATTCAAAAAAGGCTGCAAATGCTAAAAGCGCTCGTCCTGTGTTTTCGAGAATTCATACAGTCTAAGCTAGAGCTTGATATAGATCCAAAAAAAATTTGGCATGACGCGCCAGCCACTAATCACCTAGCCATTGAATCAGAGATGGTGTGGTTGAACTCACCTAGACGCGCATGAGTGCCGACCGGGCCGTCGCCCCGCAGGCAGGCGAGTTGGTCGCGCTAGAATAGATTTCTATACCGATTGATGCGTGAGGAGAAAAACGGAGGGGAATTGGATCCGGCTTGATTACCTGGAGCACGAGGATTGGGAAGGAGGAGATGCCGTCGGTGTAGTCGACTGTGGGGATGAGGCGCTTGAGGTCCATGGTGGGCGCGAAGTCGCCGAAGTCGTCGACGGTGGCTCCCGGCGCGTCGGCCTCGACGAACAGCACCCCTTCCCCGTTGCACTCGATCTCCACGCGGCCGTCCTCGTCGTGCGCCAGACGCCCCGCCATCGGGTAGAACGGCACCAGCGCCTCCGCCAGCGCCTGCCGCATCCTCTCCCCGTCGAAGTAGCTCCCGCCCTCCGCCGCGGCTGCCGCCGCCTCGTCGCGCCGGAAGAAGTAGACGCTGGGCGTGTGGAACCGCGGCACGACCAGGTCCAGGTTGGAGTTCCACAGCCTCAGCCGCGGCGTCTCCTTCGCCGGCCGCACCATCGTCGACCCCCGCACGTTGACCTTCATCTGCTCGCGTCGCACGCCAACCCACACGCCACAAGGATCAATCAATCGAACACCCCACCGGCAAACCAGCAAACGGAAGAAACATGTAAGCAAACAAGTTCAAAACAGAGAGCAAACCAACCTTTGCCGACGCAGCTCAGGTCTGGGAGGCGAGATCGCAGGCCTTGGCGATGGTGGTGGAGTAGTAAAAGTATGTTAGATAGGCAGCTCTTGGGGGAGAGCTGGTGAGCTAACGAGTGGTGGAGCGCCTATTATAGCTGTCGCTGGGATGCCAATACGCCATTGCGCTGTTCCTACCACCTCCATCTTTTTTTTCTTTTCCTTCAAAAAGAAAAAAAAAGAGAGGACTTTATTAGCTTATTAGTTAAAGAGTAGATATAGATAGAATATATATTTTAAAAATTAAATATATAATTTGTTGAGACAAGATTGATGAAAAAATAATTTTATTTTAAGATAAATTGTGAGAGATAGAAATAGTTTTATTCATAATATTATTGGTGGAATTCATAATGACCGGTGGATTGCTTCGGAGTTGGTGGGATGGATGACTTGCGGGAAAGCGGAGAAGGTGGGGGTGGATTGGATTTTCCTGGCTTCGCTTGGGGAAGGTCGATTGTATTTGCGCTCTAGGCCTCCGTCTCCGTGGACGCGATCCATCCCACCAGACGATGGTCGAACCGCTGCTGATGAAGCTGATCTCTTCGCCGCATTAGCAATGGCATTCCTATCGTTCGCGTGGGCCTACACTAATGACAGACAGGAGCAGCGGCAGCTTCCCGCCGGCGTTGGAGAATGGAGATCTCCCGTGTTTTGTTTGACGAATTGACGCGATCTCTTCAGCGTATGCAATAATGCATCAGTCGCCGTGACACTGTCAGAGCTTCTATAGTTATTCTTCTCTTGCAGGAGTGTCGTTTCCATGGACGAATTTGCTTGCATTTGCATGTGCGGTTCATCTTACAGCGGCAATCTGAGATTTCCCCCAACTTAAGGCGGGGCGAGTTCAGGGCGAGATCGGGTGTGTGCTCCGCTCGGCGCATGGCCTGGCAACGCAGACCAGAGCTGACCGTTTCCTAGATATTCGGACACCCTGTATGTATGGGTGATGAGAAGTGGATCGATCCGGCCGCCGACGAGCTTTAGCTAATCCTTGTCCAAGCCGTGCTCTGTTCAGGTGCACCGCTGGGGGAGCTTGAGTTTAGATGACACGAATTAGATGGCAAGTTATGTGTGGCACGTAGGGCAAGTACTAGCACGATTGCTGCTACTGGCAAATACTGCTTGGCACTTTTGGTTAAGCTAATTTTCGGTTGAACCAGCTCTGCGTTAACGACGCGCGTTGTCATGACCCCGTCGCGCTTGAGACGATACATAATACTGATGCGGTGATGTGGATGATCGCAAACCTACATCAGCTGTACGTTTGTCGGCGTGTAAACGCACAGACCCGCGCTGACGACTGACCGTTTCACATAAGATTATTGGTTAGTATAGTACAAAGTATTTGCAGATTAGGCATGAACTGGAAGGAGGAGGAGGAGTCAGCTTCTTGGCCATGCATCACGCGGTTAGATTTAATATTATACACTTTATAATATCCTTCAAACATATAGCATGATGATTTAAAAGATAAATATTATATTTAGATGTAAATAGATGATACACAATTAATAATTTAATTTAATTTAACAATAATATGATATATAGAAATATCCCTCTCAATATATGTTTCTAGCGATTTTACCTGTCGTACCATTTATTTCTTTATAGTCATATCTTTTCTGACGCATGTAACTCATCAAAGCGTTCTTTAACTCCTGTGTCTTCTTTTTTAAAAAAAGGAAACTCTGCTAATTCATCAGTTTGGAGTAGTTCAATTCCTCATGATAATTTTTTATATTCATAAGAGGATATAATTGACTACATGATAATCAACTATTCTCTTGCATGTTTTGATCAACCCCTAAAATGTTAATATATAAGAACAGATATCATTTGATCTCTAATAGCGTAGAGACTTAATTAAGCAACCATCATTATTATTGGAGATATTAATAAAAAAACCTAAATGGTGATATAAACATAATATAGGTTTTATCTAAGAAATGAAAATTAGAGTAACATAAAGATTCTTTCATAAGAAAAAGTTAGGTAAAGATAGGAGGTTACAGAAAAAGGAAAACTTACTCGATCGCTTTATCTCAAATCATTCTTGATTGTATAACACTCTACATCTGCCAAGTATCAATCAACCTGAGCTGTTGGAAGTTCACATGTGCATGCATAGTGCCTGGCCGCCTTGTCTATTACTGTCCCTAGCTTGATAACTATATTTGGCAGATTCTGAGCATGTTCATTGAGATACTCCGTATTTTTTTTACTAACTGTCAAACTGGTGTGATTAACACCTACTTCACAGCCGAGGCAGAGATCGTCTCGTGGACCTTGTAACCATCCTCTTAACTTAGTTGATTAGGCTTGACCGTTTATGCTAGCTGTTGGTTGTTAGATGGATTCAAGGGTCCTTAAAAAAAATCAATGCAAGGCTATTGGAAAAACCGTCCTCCTAAGGTTATTAGCAAAGTTTTGCAGAGCACCACCTTGATAACTTTTTTTCAAAAAAGATGAAAACTAACATTGTCTTCCTCATGTATGCGTTTGTTTCCTCTTATCGATGCATCGGTAAAAAAAAACCTAACAAATACGACATAAAGAATAATGCTTGTCCATCCGAATCAATTTTTTAAATTATATTCAATGGCTAGATATGCTAGCAGCTGGTGTGTACCGGTATTTTTGGTTCGGGACTATCGATGTAATTCTCCATGAGATTATCTATGTCCTTAGCTTAACGCAAGTTTACAGATTATATGGACATCAATTTATAGCATGATACTATATTAGTTTGCTTTAAGTTGAGGTTCTCAAGGAAATCGAATTACTATTTTTGTTAAAATTATAGTTACTCTTGGTTGGTATTTGATAAGGACTTATGTTGCTCATTTACTATTTATTTTTTAAAAAAGTTTTAGTGATTTAGAAATTTTCTAATGGAATCAGCACTGTAATCAAATTATTGATGGTTTAATTCTAGTTTTATTCTGAGTAAACAATGATCTTCATTGTTACTTTATACGTATTATTGGTCTAATATGTTATATCATTTTTATATTTATTAATTTATTTTTCTATGGACTCTTCTTCATAGTACATATTCTTTGATTATTTTTATATTTATTGTTATTGTATTGTTTTTAATCTTATTTTGGATATTTATTGGTTTATTTTGTTATAGATTCTTCTTGCTAAATATTTTGTACTTATATTTTTTATTTTTATTCTGAATTTTAATGATTTTTAGTTTATTTTAGAATTTGTATTGAATTTTTTACATATTTTATTGTTTATTTTTAATTTTAGTTAATATCGTGTTACGTTTTAGACGCCCCCCTCGAAATTATTCATATCTGCAGTCTTTTTTTTTATGTGAGCTTTCAACCGCAATAACCATCTTGATCGATCTGTGCTTTTCCATTGTGTATAATCTCCGAGAAAGAATAGAAGTGGGCATCATGAGAAGGATAGTAGTACTATGAGCATGTTTATGCTTTTTGCTGCGTTCAACATACCTATTTGCAACAAAGGTAAAAACAGGCATCATCAGGAGTATATATAACACCTCTTCAACAACAACAGTAACACAGCATTTTAGTCCGTTAAAACCTAACCAGAATCTCTAATTATGGTTTAGATATAATTTTCAATTATAGATCTTTAGGATTATTCTAATCTTTTAAGTCTTTTTATTATCTCTTTTATATTAATTTTTATCTTCATCTACCCCTCTTTTATATTATCTTGACTTAGAGGATATATAACACCTAATGCTGCAATTTTCTTATTTTCTTTTCTGCTCTTCCACGTCAGATACAACATGAGTTCCTCATGTTCCTTTTCCTTCATTTTGTTCTCTCTCTTTTTTTACAGATTTTGCACCAGGAAGATGTGTTATAAGCTCAAAATCAGATATTTCTGTATCGCTAAAACATGATGTTGCCTCTTCACAAATTTTGAACATTATGCTTCTTGAAAGTTTCGGATACATGTTCATATGAAATTTGGTGAATTGATCAATCATGTAAGTATTAGTGAATGCCAATACCATATTGATTAAATTGTCCTTGCAATAATGGAATGTTTCAGTTTTGAAACCTATCAACATAATGCCAGAGATATCATTAATCTCATGTTGTCTTCTTACAGATGCCATGGTTTAGCTCCAAGATTATAATGCACCATTTTACCAAACCAGATGACTGTTACCAATATAGTTGGCTTTTTTTTCTCTTCTTGGTGGTTTTTTGCCCTACCGCTTGCCCAGTAGGTTTGGAAAACATATGAACTTTGTGATGTCATTCATCAATTGGATAAATGATATATCGGCCCTGATTTGAAGCCTGAAACCTCATGTGTTTTACGATCAGTAGTTGGTACAGTATAAAATGTATATCGGAATGAAATTAAGCTAAAAGAGTTTAATACTAATGAGGCTAATAATGATGTTTTATTAGATAAATAGTAGCGAAAATCTAAATTAGTAGTAGGCCTAACAACATACCCAAACCTTAACTCATAATTAATACTTTGTATATCTTGCTAAATATACAAGCATGCTCTTTCGTATCTTACTCTGATATAACCACAATTTAAGCAAATATTTGCATATCATTATTAGATATACAATAATATATATAGGAACAACAAGAATGGCTATAGGTTTAATTTGCGTAAAGCCAGAGTTGCAATAGCCTAATAATATATTTAAATTGTATTTTCACAAACTGATTTTTTATATCTTTGTACATGTATTAGAGCGTCATACATAAGAGATAACCCAACATAATCCATAACCCATCCTCACGTGATGATCTTTTGGCTTTAGGCTTTAGGATACCTCAACTTACCCACCAAAAAGATCATTTTGCCCTCTCCCTGTCAAGTACGGCAAGCAGAAAATCCACATATGATGTATAAGTTATCGGAGTAGTATGCTCACTCTTAATTTATATTTCTTTCTTCAACCTAAGTTTTTTAAAACAAAATTAATTTAAATGTTCTTATCTCCTCCCATGAATATGGATATGGCTATTTAAATATTTTTCACTTCACAGAGGTTATGCACTATATCTACACACTATCATACTATAACACCTGGGCGGTCAAGAATTTAGCGCAAGTGCAATGAAAAATTCTTTACAATACAGATAGGTGATGCTCTCCCTAGGGTGAGCCATTGTGGGTAGGTAACGTAGGTAACTGCACATTCTAAACTCCTTATGCCTTTTGTCCGACTTGAGTACATCACCAAGCTCAGTGTCACAGACTTATCATCTCAAGGATGTGGTCCTAGGTATATACCTAAAGTTTAGAAAATTAGTCAGTCATATCTATTCTATTTCAGGCATGTGGTCACACATCTAAATAGCAGACATGTGGTCACACATCTAATAGAAGAGGTCCCACAGTCTTGTTTAGAAAGTTTATTTTCGTTTTAAAATATCCCAACTGGTTTACCATTTGTTTAACCAAGCATCTCTCTAATTATTGTCATGTTAAATTTTAGTAGACATTCAATGATTAATTTATCTGAATTTATCTAAGCATGGATATAGCATATAAATTATTCCTATATAGTTTATAAGAATAGAGTAATTTTCATTTTCATGAGTCATTTATTATGTGGTAAGAAATTATCTACAACCAATTTCTCGTAATCATAATTTAAATTAAAGCACACAATTTACAGATAAAATATTTTACAAACTGAAATCAATATGATAAAAAGAGGGGGTGTGATGACTTGGCTTGTTCATGGCATTCTGTTGATTAACTTACTGTAATTTTGCTCGAGCCTTCTCCTTCTTAAACGGCACCTTCGCATTTCCCACGGGCGACAGTCTACTTGAGCAAGAAGAAGCAAATACAAAATTAATCACACAAAATCAAGACCTATGCTAGGACTGAACTGGCTGGAGGCTTTCTTCTCCTATCTAGCTCTAAAAGGCTTAGAGCTAGGGCACAACCAAACTAAGACAGGGCTATGGGTAAACTCATTATAAGGTTATTAACACATCATAATAATTCATTCTTTTGATTTATCTTTTATAGTCATTTAGATGTTTTCTCATGAAGTAAAATTGTTATTACTTAGAGTTCATATGATCTTTTAAGTTTATTATCCTGTTATTATGTTCTTAATTTTATAGCTAATAATTTGCTAGCCGGATTGTAACTGACCATGCTATTTGGAATGAACTGGTGCGTTAACAAAGACGGTTATTGATATCAGTGTGTCTTAATTGAGTTTATACTTATTGGAGTATAAAGCAATTATAAAAATTTATTTTAAATGAATGAAACTTTATTTTAAATGATCGGTTCCATGTGGACTATCATTATAAATTTGTTTAGTGTATATATAAATGCATTTTAGATTTTACCGGTTTATTGAAGTTAGGTGAATGGATTGAAGATAATATTTCTTGGCTAAAGTGATTTAATTGCTCTTAAATCAATTTAGAGTATGATCATATTTATTTTCCGTATATATATATAATACAATGTGTGTGATTGCATTGGACACTTATAATTTAATAGGCAATTACATTTTATTTGGTTTCTTTGAGGCTAAAGGTCAAGTATTTATTTGTGGCTTTCAAGATTATATGTGTATTTATTTGTGGCTTCCAAGATTTCCGGGAAGCGACACGCCGAGGTTGGTGACGAGCAAAGCGGCGAGCGGCGAGGTTGGGGCATCGATCATCGGTTGCGGTTCGTCCTCAAGCTTTGCGGTTCTCCCTGGGTTCACGGCGGCAGCAAGACGACAAGGTCCACACGCGGTTCTTCTGGCTTGCGGTTCGTCTTCGGCTCGTGTTTCGTCGTGAGCACGATGGCTTCCTGGCCTGGGAGCTCACAAAGGAGCTCTGGTGGCCGGCCTTGCTCCTCGGTGCCTTCCCCTCTGCGTCCGGGGCACTTGCGTCGACGGGGAGGGGACAACGAGGCGGGATGGTGTGGGCACGGGTTGGGACGGACGATGAGCGGGGTGTGGTGGCGATGACGAGAGGCTCGGGGTGGCTCGTGGGGACGGCGAGCCCGGGTCTTGCTCGTTTGATTGCTGCGGCGAGGGCAGCGAGCTCGGCTGGCTGCTGACCGAGGCGAGCGGGAAAAAGAAGCGGGCGGCTCGGGCGGCGCGAATTTGTAGGCGCGGCCGGGCCCGTCTCGTCGGCTTGCGGAGGAAGGCGAGGACGTAGCGCGGAAGTCGTCGACGCCATTATTGGCATCATGGGCCTCGTCCTCGATCTGCTGTGGCTGGCGTGGCGCTCGTACTAGCTCGCCTTTTGGCTCGGGAGCCAATTATCGGTGGCGGGATGACGCGCGGATGGGGCGGCATGGCCGCGCGTGGGATTCGTGGTGAGGACGACGGGTAAAGCCCGCGCTGTGCGGCCGCAATGGCTGACGCGAGCGCGCCAGTGGGCGGCCTGGTGCGGTGCTCCTGGAAAAGGCGAGGGAGGGAGGTGTGGCTCGAGTCAGCTGGGGTTCGGCACGGCGCGAGCGGTCGGAGGAGGTGAGCTGGTGCGGCGCAGCACCAGGAGCGACTCGGCGGTGTGCCATGTGCGTACATGCGCGGTGCGACGGCTCAGGTGCGACGCGGTTTGGCGCGGCGCGTCGAGCAGGGCGGCGGGCTCGGTCGAGGCGGCAGATACCGCACACGACCGTGGGCGCAGGCGGCAGTGCTATCGCGTCGGCCGGCTCCGCGGCGACGGCAGCGTGCGCGTGCGGCAGCGATTGGCATGGCCGCCGGCTCGCTAGGCTGCTGCTGGCTTGGTGGCTGGGCCACTTCGGCCTGGCTACCAGTTAGGTTGGCCTCACCGGCTTGGCGGGCTGCTCGGCCAGCTTGCCGGGTTGGGCCGGCTTGCTGGTCCGGCCTGTCAGACTTGTGCGGCCTGGCCGGCTAACTGGGTCAGCTAGTGGGTGGAGTCTGCCTGGCCTACCTGGATGGGGTTGGGCCGGCCGGCAGGAGGGGATGGGATGGCCGGCTGCTTGGCTAGCTGGGCTTTCTAGTTTGGTTAGCCTGGTGGCCGGTCCGGCTTTGAGGAGGGGCTCAATCCTAGAGAAAGTTAGGGTTATAATTATGTGGGCTGGGATAGGCCCACATAAAGGTTAAAGTTGAGAATAGGATTATTAATTTTAGGAAAATATTTTCCCTATATGGGATATTAATTCATAATCATGGTTCTTTAGTTTATTTTATTTGGAGTTTAGGATATTGGTTTTCAATCTTCTTTTGTTTTAATGTCCTTCGTTAGAGTTAGACCTTCCAAATAGATTGGAGTGGAGTTTAATTCCTGTAATTAATTAGCATTCATTGTGATTGAATAATGTTTGTTGTATTGGAACAATAATTTAATTCCCTTCAAAGGATATTTGAGTTCTCATTTCAATTAATATATTATTTGGGGTCTTTGTGTTCTATTTGCATTTGGATAAATGGATAGTTGGGGAAATTAAATAGGGATTTTAGTTTCCCAACTCTTTATTGTCAAGGTATATTTTGGTCAAATGTTTGTATAATTGTGAATTAATTGATTTGTATTTCATTTATCCTTCCTTGTATTGTTTTTCCTTTGTTTGAAATTTATAAATTAGGTTTATGAGTTACCTTGATATACCCTGAGATTTCATATTTGGGATTTGATTTAAAATGGATTAATAGACAACTCAAACAAGGATAGTAGCATTATACAAAAAGTTTTAAAAAGTTTAAAATTTTATAGATTTTTCTTGCCTCGATTTTTAAAAGGAGAATTCTCTTTACAAGAGGATATTTGCTTCTGTTAATTTGTCTATGCAAAATGGCATGAAAAAATATCTACAAAAATGTTCCTATATACCCTTTCACCTATAACTACTTATTAATATCTTTTGTTCACAACTTATAACTCAAAATTGAGATGTGTTCTTGCAAAGTTGCTTTCTATGGTGATGCTGTGAAACGACTGTATGCACATATGAGAACATGCAGGAGCAACAAAATATGCCGGCAAACTTATCCAAATGATATACCTCTCTTTATCACGTTAAAAATTTCATGCCTCTGTTCTGATGAAAAATTAAAATATCCATGACATCTTTTCTTAATTTCAGGTTTAACTATGATCTATGCATAGATGATGTGCATCAAGTTTTGAAGAAGCATAAATAAACAATATATATATCTAGTTTTGTGATGCTTCTTCAGTTGTACTGTGCGATAAAAGGCCTTCTCAGTCAGTACATGCAAGTTATAATCATCTGCTGTGGGATATGAATTATGTTTTGAACTTTAACAGTTTGTTGTTTATGATGCCATTGCCGGTATGTGTGGTCTCTAATGAGATTGGACATTTCTCGTGAAACTTTTATTTCATCAAAGCTTAAGCATCAACTACTAAATTTTACCTTATCAGTGCATACATTTATGTTTTTAGTCCATCTAAGCTTAAGAATGCATTCTTAGCTCATTCAGTGAAGGGGAAGTGATCTAAATCCTCTGTTTTTAGTATATGTTTTTGGTTTACTAGTGTACCAGGAACCTTATATCTATCTTTGCTATTGTTATAAATAAATATGTCTTGGTGTGTGTTAGTGCTGAATAAATGAAATATGTGTGACATGACATATTTATATTCTGCTCTGGGATTCTCTTCACTCAGCATGGGAAGTTACCAAATTGGCGTGTTGTCCTGATGTTTATTTAAAACTTCATAGGGCAAGGGGCTTCTTGACCCAAGTACATGCATAGTTGATATCATAGTGGTTCCTATGTGATGTTTAGATTAGTACTGACAATGTGTTTTATTTCTAAGGTTTCATGTTATTTGAATATGGGACAGTTTTCTCCAAATTGTTCCCCAAACATGAGTTAGGAAGAAGTGTCATGTATTGATACTATAATTTGGTTCTTCTCATATATGGCTTTACAATGAACTGGTGCCTTGGCTTTATACACATGTATTCTCTTGAATTCATCTTTCATTATAACAAATTTGAGCTCATAATTTGTAGCTTCTTTTTTTAAAGAAAAGTGCATGTGATTCTTCAATTGCACCGGTCAGTTTGCTAGATTTCTTGTGATAGAAAATTGAAGCAGGCAATTTTCGAATCTTGGGATGTCAGATGTGCTTTAAGGTTCATGCACAGGGGAGGGAAACACATAGGCACCCATGAGTGAGGGATCGATCCTACGACTAGGACTTCATACGGGAGGATAGCTACCAGCTGCGTTATTACATTATTTGGTTAGTTATACACAAGTTACATTGTAGTTACATGCAATTTACAATGTCATTATGCTACAATTATACTATAGTTATATTTTATATATTTTAAGAGGATTTTTTGTCAATAATTATATAGCTAGTAAAAACAGGAGTACTTGGCGTGCAAAGACAGGTGCGCAAGCATGCTGCATATGGTGTTGCTCTTGTGGAGCATTGTTATCTTATGTCGCATTTAATAGATTTCCATTTATATGGAAATCCAATGTAAAAGCAAAATAAAAATTTAGGAAACGCATCATAAGAAACCTATATGATACCTCGCACATTGCTGTGTGATATTAAACATTGACAAATTCTAAATGGAAGGATTTAACATAACATAGCAGCAGTATATATGTACGCCATTTTGAAAGCAATGAGTTGAGGTCATATAGAAATAGAAGCTTATTCAAGATGATGAACCAATAGAGTTAGAACTAAATAAAAGTATCTCTTGGAGCGACAACATTTGAATGCTCGCGTATACATATTTTGGTTGGAATTACTGTAGGCTATCTATTGCTTAAGTGAACACAGTTTATATATATCAAAAGCCTAGGTTCTAAATGTATAAATAGAGCAATGAGAAGAACAAACCTGAAAACTACTTGATACAGTTAATTAATAGGCCTACTGATGGTATGAAGCTTATTGCCTAGTCACCGATCCCTCTTTTATAGATGTATTCAGATGTAAGATCATCAGCACGCCTAAAAGCCACATTTAAATATGAGTAGCCTAAGATACATATATGTTAGACAGACCACTGGTCTAGGTTGTATATATATAGACCCGACCCTCTCGTATACGCTCGGGAGATTCATAGTCACTGTACACTTTCTACATAGTATCAGAGCGAGTCTAGATATCTCGGTGCGCTAGTTTCTCCCTCCGGCGAGCCGACCCTTTCCTCCTCGTTGTCGACGTCTTCTTCCCGTCGCCGACTCTCTTTTTGGTACTCCCCTCGCTCTCTCGTTTCCATTTCTATTTCTCCCCGTCTCTCCCGCATTCACCTTTTCTCCGCCCCACCTTCGCGCGACCAGGCGACGGTCTCGATCCGCCTCCTCGTCCCTTCTCGCACCCGTCTCCGCTCTTCTTCTTGCTTCGTGCATCTCTCCTTCTCTGATGCCGGCGCACCTCCGCGCTCGTCGTCTCCATCGGCTGGACTTATCCAGCCCTCTATCAGCTGGAAACCTCCCTCGGTTCTTGCCCTTCCGACACGCTCAACGGCTCTCGGACGCGAACCTTCTCCCCTCACGTCCGAGCCAGTCCAACATGTCCACGTGTCCACGGACACGAATCCCTGTCTCCCGGACGCGAACATATTCTCTTCGCATCCGGCCACTCCCTGCCTTTTTCGCGTCCGTCCCACTCCTTGGCCTCCACGAGTCCACGGACGTGAATCTTCTCTTCACGGACGTGAATCCTCGCACGTCCGTAACCCACCCACTCTTTGACCCACCCACTCTGTCCTCACCTACTCCGCTGCCTACTCTCCATCGGCCAACCACTCCTCATCGGCTGGCCACTCCTCACCTACTCTGCTGCCTATTCCTCATCGGCTGGCCACTCCTCACCTACTCCGCTGCCTACTCCTCACCTACTCCGCTGCCTACTCCCCATCGGCCCACCACTCCTCATCGGCTGGCCACTCCTCACCTACTCCGCTGCCCACTTCCCATCGGCTTCTCACATCCTTGATCGGTCGATCCGTCCTCTCATCGGCTTCCCCCTCCCATCGGCTTCTCTCTCCCATCGGCTCTTTGCTCCCGTTCTCCCGTCATGGCCACCGAGTCCGCCCTCAGCTCCGGCACTCTCCCAGTCGCCGAATCTGCTCCGGCCCTTGGTGCCACAGACCACACCTCGAGCACCACCTCGCCGATCTTCTCCCCTCCCTACGTTGCTGTGAACGTGAAATCTCACGTTCCTCTCTCCCTTGACCTTAACGCCAATTATTCCAAGTGGGTTTTCTTCTTCAAATCTCTCTGTGGAAAATTCGGCCTCCGATCCCATATTGATGGCTCCGCTCCACCTCGCCCCGATGATCCTCAGTGGGACATTGCCGAGTGCTGCGTGCGCAGCTGGCTGCTCGGCTCGGTTGACGACTCTGTCCTCGACCTTGCCATGGACGATACCGACCCCACCGCCTGGGACCTCTGGGTGGCCATCTAGCGGATCTTCCTAGCCAACAAGCAGCCTCGCGCCATCTTCCTCCTCAACGAGTTCCACTCCATGGTATAAGGTGACTCCTCTGTCTCCTCGTACTGTCAGCGCCTCAAAGTCAAGGCTGCTGCTCTCCGGGACGTCGGCCACCCTGTGGCCGACTCTTAACTCGTCCTTGCCCTTCTGCGAGGCCTCAATCCCCGCTTCTCCAACACCGCCGATGACATCGCCAACGCCACACTTCTTCCATCGTTCGTCCGGGCTGATGACATGCTAATTCTTAAAGAACTCCGTCTGGCCAATGATGAGAAGACAGTGGCCCACACCGCTCTTTTTGCCACAGCCGATAATGGCTGCCGAGCTTCTTGCGCTGTCACTTCCTCCTGCGGTCCTGGTGGCCATGGCTCTGGCCACAGCAACATAGCCCGCACCGGGAAAGGCAAGGGCAAAGGCAAAGGCAGGACCTGGCAGGGTCCGACGCCACCACGACCTACCTCGGTCCCTACCCACCCTGCTGGTCCCACGGGTCCGTGGCTCTGCTACAACCCCTGGGCGCCCCAGCCCCAGCCACGCAGCCCCATCGCCTGGTAACCCGGAGTTCTCGACGCCCATCCCCAGGCTCACCTGGCATCGGTTCTCGTTCTGCCGCCTCAGCCGATGCTACCGACCCCAACCACCCAGTCGGTTCCCTCCTGGAACCAGGCTGGCCTCGTCGCTGCCCTCAACCAGATGATGCTCCAACCATAGCACCCTTGGGTGCTGGACTCTGGGGCGTCTTCACACATTGCGTCATCGGCCGGTATACTTCGTTCCTGTCACCCCTCTTCCTCCTCTTTTGTCACCATCGGCAATAGTCACTCTCTTTCTATCCAATGCCGTGGTGACTCTTCTCTGTCTACATCCACCACTAACCTCCCCCTACGCAATGTTCTTATTGTCCCTTCTCTCATTCACAATCTTATATCTGTTCGTCAATTCACACGAGACAACCACTGCTCCATTGAATTTGACGCGTCTGGTTTCTCTGTGAAGGATATCCCAACCCGACGACAGATCCTTCGCTGCAATAGTGGCGGCGACCTCTACACCATTCCCGCTGCGCCGTTCACCCCACACGCCAGCGTCGCCCTCTCCACCAACCTTTGGCACCTTCGCCTCGGCCACCCCGGCCCCGACGCTATCGCCACCCTCCGTCGCAGCGCCTCCATCCAATGTACTCACAGCAGCTCCACAGTTTGCCACTCATGTCAACTTGGCAAATATGTGCGTCTGCCCTTTTCTAGTTCTCTCTCCTGTACCTCGCGTCCATTTGAACATATACATTGTGATGTATGGACGTCCCCAGTTAAAAGTGTCTCCGATAATCAGTATTATCTCGCTATACTTGACGATTACACATACTATTGCTGGACCTTCCCGCTCATCCACAAATCCGAGGTCGCCTCTCACCTCACTCACTTCGTCATGTACGTATCTTTCGTCAACCATACCATTACAAACCTCCTCACCTCGCAGGGCATCCATCTCCGGCTCTCCTGCCCCTACACCTCTCCTCAGAACGGCAAAGCCGAGCGCCTCCTTCGCACCCTCAACAACATCAGTCGCACCATACTACTTCACGCCCACCTGCCCGCCACTTATTGGGCCGAAGCTCTGGCTACTGCGACGTACCTTCTCAATCGGCGCCTATGCTCCTCCGTTCATAACAACTTTCCCTATGCCCTTCTCTACCCAAATCTCACCGCCACAGCTTCCCACAAACTCGCTCCCCGCTCCACCACTTGTATTCTCCTCGGCTATTCCACCTCTCACAAGGGATACCGATGCCTCGACCTTTCCACCCGACGGGTCATCGTCTCTTGTCACGTCATTTTTGACGAGACATGTTTTCCCTTCGATCTCCTTCATCCGAGATCCTCCTCTAGTGATCTCGACTTCCTTCTCACTAACACCGTGCCGATCAGGTCTCCCCCACTACCCTCTCTATCGGCCACTGCTGAGGATCTACCCGTCACATATCCCACCACTACTCGGTCCAATGTCCCCACCATCGGACCCCCATCGGACCCACATCGGACCCACCTTTATCAACCGATACCGATCCTATTTATCCTTCAGCCAATACCGTTCCCTCTCCATCGGACACCCTACTTCTATCGGCTCCTCACTTTCCATCGGCTCCCCCCACCCTATTGGCTGATCCATCTCTATCGGACCGATTGGAATACTCGGCCCACCTGACCTCATCGGCTCAGACCGATCTAATTCCTCCTTTTTCTCTTGTCTACAGTCGTCGACTCGGAGCCGATGACGCCCCCACCCGACTAGTTCTTCCCATTACTCCCGCACCCCCATCGGCTCCAGTTCCCTCCACCTCTCACATGGTCACCCGCTCCCAGACCGGGTCTCTTCGACCCAATCCGCGCTACGGTCTCTCCGCCGTCCACAGCTCTATCTCGCCCATCCCGGTGACTTCTCGCTCAGCCTTGGCCAGTGACGCGCGGCCATGGCCGACGAGTACAAGGCCCTAATGGACAACGAGACCTGGCGCCTCGTTCCCTGACCTTCTGGCGCCAACATTGTGACCGGTAAGTGGATTTTCAAACACAAATTCCACGCCGATGGCTCCCTTGCTCGTCACAAGGCTCGCTGGGTAGTCCGGGGTTTCTCATAACGACCCGGTGTCGACTACGACGAGACCTTCAGTCCCGTTGTTAAATCCGCCACCATCCGAGTCGTCCTCACCTTGGCTGCCTCTCGCTCCTGGCCGATCCATCAACTAGACGTGAAGAACGTCTTTCTTCACGGCCACCTGACGGAAACAGTCTACTGCCAGCAGACCCCAGGCTTCGTCGACCCTTCTCGGCCCGACGACGTCTGTCTCCTTCAACGCTCTCTCTACGGCCTCAAACAAGCCCCTCGTGCCTGGTACCAGCGCTTTGCTGCCTATCTTTGACACATCGGCTTCGTGGCCTCTGCATCCGATAGTTCCCTGTTCACTTTCCACATCGGCTCCGCCACTGCCTATCTACTTCTCTATGTCGATGACATTGTCCTCACAGCATCTTCGACATCTCTCCTCGATCAGATCATGGCCCGACTCCACTCTGAGTTCACCATGACCGATCTTGGTCCTCTCCACCATTTCCTTGGCATCTCCGTAACCCGTTCCATCTACGGGCTCTTCCTTTTCCAACGCCAGTACGCCATCGACCTCCTCCAGCGTGCGGGCATGGCCGACTGTCACCCCACGGCCACCCCAGTCGACACTCGAGCCAAACTCTCCGCCACCGATGGCGCCCTCATTGCCGATCCCTCTCACTATCGGAGTCTTGCCGGGGCTCTCCAATACCTCACACTCACCCGACCTGACCTCACATACGCTGTCCAGCAAGTGTGCCTCTTCATGCACGCTCCGCGCGAACCTCACCTCGCGCTGCTCGAGCGTATCCTACGCTACGTGAAGGGCACCCTCTCCAGCGGGCTGCATCTCAGCTCTAGCCCCATCGACTCCCTCACCGCGTACTCCGAAGCGGACTGGGCAGGCTGCCTCGACTCTCAACGCTCTATGTCCGGCTATTGCGTCTACCTCGGTGATACTCTCGTATCCTGGTCTTCAAAACGCCAGACTACAGTGTCCCGCTCCAGCGCTGAAGCCGAGTACCGCGCCGTCGCCGAGTGCTACTGGCTTCGCCAGCTTCTCCAGGAGCTCCGTGCACCCCTCTCCACCGCGACCGTCATCTACTGTGACAATGTCAGTGCCGTCTACATAACCGCCAACCTGGTCCATCACCGACGCACCAAGCACATAGAGATCGATATTCATTTTGTCCGTGACAAGGTTACATTAGGACAGGTTCGGATGCTCCATGTACCATCGGCATATCAGTTTGCCGATATAATGACTAAAGGCCTACCCACGTCTTTGTTCACCAGTTTTCGGTCCAGTCTCTGCGTTCGTTTCCCTCCCGCTGCGACTGCGGGGGGTGTTAGACAGACCACTGGTCTGGGCTGTATATATATAGACCCAACCCCCTCGTATACGCTCGAGAGATTCATAGTCACTGTACACTTTCTACAATATAAATTCGGAGGGAGGGGGGCGGGGGAAGTTCTGCATATTGATTGACTGACCTGACGCTAGCTCCCATATGAGAAAATAGGACTTATGAATAGTTGATTGGTTTCTCCATAAAAAAAAAAGGCAGCTGTGTTGTGAAGTTTGCTCAATAGTACATAAGAAGGAAGATAACATGATAGATGAATTAATTAATATGAACTTTAGTGAATAAACAATAACTTAATTGTAAGGAAATTCTAGAAAAAAATTTGAGATCATAATATTATTATTTAAATTATGAACTCAATTAACATTTGTAAAGAAAATCCATGGAGGGAGGGACCTTTCACTTACATGATTGATCGCTGTGTGGCATATTATGAAAATTATCTCCGATCACAAAATCCCGTGTGTAATCACTGGCTGCCTGAAGGATGACATTATTTTTGATAATTTTTCACCTGGAGGAATTATCTATAGTCGCATATCAAAATAATTGCTTCACTGAAACCTGCTCAGTGATAGGAATTATATGCAGAGATGATTCAGTAAATTTTCTACTCAGTGTTTTGTACATAATAATAAAACCAGTATAAAATATAAATTTCATGGACAGTTGCAAGGTAACATAAATGATTAAAAAATGGAGCATAACAGAGAATGTATAGTTTGCAATCAAATCTAGTGGTATGTACACCATGAAATGAAATTTGCCCCAATATATTTATTATTCAGCATCGTAGGGTACTTAAATCCAGAAATAAACCTACAATACTGTGAAATTGAAGATGCAGATACTTCTGTACAAAATAAAAATGCCAGGTTGGGATACTAAAATTTGCCAGAAACTATCTGCATCAATCAATGTTGATAAAGAGATATTTACCTAAAATGCTGGATTAGGGATGAACTGGGAACAATAGAGATCAGCATGAAGGGGAACAACCTCATCGTTGGGCTAGCAGATGGATCCATGAACCTCGGTGATCGAAAGGGCAACAACACAACCAACAACAGCATGTGTGACGTTGACGCATATATGAAGACGACGGGAATGGGATGCAACAAACCAAATAATGCAGGTGACGGTTATTAGAAGAGGATGATGGATGGGCATAAACTGGGAGCGTCAATGTTCCATCCAACATCTAAAGTTAATTGGGGTGACATGGCTTCACCATAAGGCAGGAAAATGGTATTAACTAAGTGAGGATCAAATATAGGATTTGGCACAACAAGAACCCGGTAAAGTCAGAAATAAAAACAATAACTACCAGTATATTGGAGATAAAATTGTTGGAATAGAAACATGCTGATATTGGTCAGAAGATAGAAATTTCATATGCATAATTTGCATCATGTCATTTATGATTTATTTAGAACGGTGACATATTACGATCATGCCACGACAATAATTTAACAAATGTTATAAGTACGGCAAAATATATAAGCCTCGATGCTGGCTAGTGGCCATTATAATTTAAAAGTAGGGCCACTGATTGAATTGATTGAGATATAAGCATATTCTAATAGTCTAATCCAACAACATTGCCTTATTATCTAATCTCCAACCTGGCCCTATTTTTTAAGAATACCTAGCACAGAGTTTGATAAACACACTGGCTTAATAAATACATAATTTTTAGGTCAAATTATTAAGAACCATCTACCGGGAAATTTCTGCAGCGAAACAAATTCTGACAAAACGATCATAAAATCCTTCTTACATTTCTATTACCGTTTCTGACGGCCGGTACCGTTGGAGATTTCTCTACCGTTTACACCCCTAATTTTAGATGTGCACGTACTGCTTAACAATTTTTAATCAGTTTCCTATTTAATTCCATTGTATTACTAACATAACATCTACTACTAATCTGTCCCGCATGTATATTCACAGTGAGCCTGAAACTCGCCCCAATCCTGACCAGAGCTAAACGTCCTGAACCTCAAACCCCATACCCACAACCGCAAATACCCCAATCTTCCCGACCCAATTCCGTCATTTCGGGCACGACGAGCAGTGAAATGGCCTGCTCGACGTCCGACACGGCCCTACTCGTCTCCTCGATGCGACGACGAAGACACAGAAAAAAGACCGAGCTACCCTCCACGAACCGAGGCAGACGGAGCGGAGCCCGCGCCGCCGCAAAAAGCCCTAACGCCTCTGGGGAGAAAACCCTGCACTCTCCGGGCCCGCACACGCCTCCGTCTCCGCCTCCCTTCGTCGATTAGGGGAGCGGCTATCGAATCCAATCGTCGCGCGCCATCCTCGTGCGGCAGCGGGCGGCGAGGTTCACGCTCGCGGGGGTCTCGGGTTGTTTCTGTTTGGTTCCGAACGGGGCGGCGGAGGAGCATGACGCAGGCGGATCAGGCGGTGATCAGCCTGCGCCCGGGCGGCGGCGGCATCGGTGGCCCGCGCGCCGGTCGCCTCTTCCCCTTCGGCGCCTCCACCGGCTCCCTCGACTTCCTCCGCCCGCGCGGCAGCGCTTCCTCCGGCTTCGCTGCCAAGGTGACCGCTCCATTTGAGGATGGGCGCTGGGGTACGTCCTCGCGGAAGGGGAGATATCGGGGGATTGCTGGATCTCTGCTGTTTGGGTTTTACAAGCGCTGGACGATTTTTGGGGGATTAAAGCTGGGGGCTTAATTATCTAGCCGTCTGTGGGATGAAAATTCCAGGCAATTAAGGCACATTACGGGCGCGGGCTGATGGGTGTGCCATTTTTACTGGTTTTTGGTTGATACTCCCCTTTGATTTGCTTGAAGGATCTATTTGGAATTTGTACCGGTGTTCTCTTAGCATTTGTGAAGAATAACGATCGACATTATCAAAAGAGTACATTATACTATTCTCAGTGCAGTGCTTCTATTCTTTATCAACAGCTAGCTGTGCAAATAAAAAGGCAATGTAGAGGAATGGAGGATTAAATCGGCCCCTCTATTTGCTCTAAGAATTGCACTTCTCCCTTTGCTTTATTCACGAGCAAAGTACCTCAATGTTCTAACGCCAAGCTAAAAGTGGCTTCGATATTATAGTTTGTACTAAATGCAATAAACCCAGTGTTAGAGAACTTTTACCCAAAGCAAACAATTAGCTAGAATACAATCCATCCTAGATCATTACATGCCCAGCTGGGCCAATCAAATGGCGATAGACTGAGATTCTTGAGTTGTAACTTGTTGACTTGTTTCAAATGCATTTTGTCTAGACTGTGTGTTTCTCGTCTGGTTCATTTAATTATATGAGCAACCAGAAATAAATATATGGTTTATTAACCTTTGCTTGGCTGGCATTTGCCAAATCTTCTACAGCTTGGAGACTCACGATTTGAACCTCTCGAGCGGGTTCGTTACACTAGGGATCAACTTGTTGAACTGCATGAGGTATTTATTTGTTGCTACCTATTTATGTACTTTATTTCACATGATGAAATTAATCATTATGGAACATTTAGTATAGCTGTCTTCTATAATGATGCAGCTGCTCATGTTTTGAAATTTGCTGCAATCCGGACTTCGGAGCTAGTAATAGTTGCTGAAAAATATTGATAAACTGATAATATGGTTTCATTAAATCTATTTGCTTGGTTTATGAAACACACTGCTCAGGTGCTCACCTTTGTTTTGCACATATTCTGCGTTTTGCATACTATCTTGCCTTGAGTTGGAGAATTTAATATATATGCATTGAGAACTGAAGATTTGGAAGTGAGATAACAATCTAGCTATCTAAAACTCACTTCAAGTGGTCTATGAAATTGACTGCCTATAACAGCTTCAGGGGTGATTCAATTGCTTGCAATGACAAAATGATTAGAGAAATTGACCTTGGTACTCAGAAAATTTGATATTTTCTGCTATCTGTATAGTATGAAACTTGCATAACAAAATTATTTTTCGTAGGGTGTTCTATGGCCCATTTCCTTGTAAAGAGAAGTTGAGCATGCCATTTTTTTCTGCCTTCAATTCCAAATATAAGTCATTTCAGTGTTATGGACAATGCCTAAGAAGCACATGAAATGGCCTTTGTGCCTTAAATCATTCCCAATCATGCTAAATTTTCTCCCTACATACATAATGGACTCTCCTGCAGTAATTCTATTCCAAAACCACTCAAATTTTAATTGTAACACTGATAGGAGTGAAGCAAAGTTGTGGAACAACCTATGTTTTCAGAGAAGTTTAAATGGATAAAACGACATATATTTGCAACAGTTACCACTGGTTCTTGTATTCATAATCAAATATTCTTGTCTTCTGCATTATTTCCCTTGACGTAGCATCTTTCCAATTACATGCTTTGATTGTATGTATTGCAGATTATTGACATACCTGAGAACATCTTGAAACTTAAGCAAGATATTGACATAGAACTCCATGGTGAAGATGAACACTGGATTAACAATGACTCAAATGTGAGAACTCTTCCTTTATCTTTTAACTGTTCCTCTGTGTTGCAAATTGTATCTGCTCAGTAAGACAGGTGCAGTTTCACTTTTACTGATTACTATCCCGTTTGATGTTTTATCATATCTGGCAGGCTCAAACTCAGTCATATAACCGCTACGCTGAGACAGACAACCGTGATTGGCATTCACGGTCTGAACAATTTGTGCAAACTCCTGCTATTGGTGGTGAAGAGAAATCTTGGGACAAAATTCGTGAAGCAAAAGAATCATATATTTCAAGTGGAAAGCAAGATCAATTTAATAATCAAGAAAAATTGAGCTCCCAGTTCAGTGCAAAAGCTCAGGTATCTTGAGGATAAAAGAGTATCAATGAGCTGCCAGTAGGTTTCTAAGCCTTCTTGTTCTGCATATGCGGTGATCATTTTTTTAACAATTATTGTGCTAAACTTTTTCTCACCTGCTCCTAACTCCTAAGCTTGTAGTATTTGCACCATATATATTGTTGGTATAAATTTTTTCCATAGAGGGGGTAATATGTTGGGTGCACATTATCATATACCTGGTTGCAAGTAGTGATTGATATTGTGGCAATTCTTGCATTTATAAATTACATGATGTAAAAATAGTGATGCAATGATGTATGGACTTTATGGCTTTATCTAATTCTAGTTCTTTGGAGGCAATTACACATCTATCAATGCACCAAGTGGCATGATTGCTTCAAATTCATACTATAATTTTGGCATGTACAATTACGAATTACTAGAATGTATGCTTTGGTGTCTGTATGCTGATGCTGCATAAGTAAAGCTACATGCAAAAGTAGTCTGATCATTTTGATTTGATATATGAAAATTATATAATATTCTAATTTGTGGTAAACATCAGGCTGATCTCGCTTCTTCTCTTGTCAAGGCTGAAGTCCCTTGGTCAATCCAGAGAGGCAATCTCTCCAACAAAGAAACAGTTCTGAAAACAGTGAAAGGGTATTGTCTGATTTGTATCATCCTTCGTGATCATTTTTATATTTTCATATTTAGGAAATATAATTTGTTTACTCTTTTTCTTCTAGTCCCTAATGTGCTGTTTTGGACATACGTGCAGCCAAACCTTTTGAACTTTGAGTATTAATGCTTCTTTAAATATTTCGATTTGACACATGAAACTCGTGGAGAACTGACTGTATCGAGCTTTGTTGTGTCCTTTAATAGAAATTAGTTGTCACAGTTTTGCTTTTGGGACTGTATTGATGTCCAAAGCGGTATTTATTGGTGACTGGAGAGAGTAAGAAAAAATGATGTTTTTTCTTCCATATCTTTATTTGTTGTTTGTTTCACAGTATACTGAACAAATTGACTCCAGAAAAGTTTGATCTTCTTAAGGGCCAGTTAATTGAAGCAGGGATCACTACAGCTGATATTTTGAAGGTATCTTTATTTCTTATTGTTCATTCAACTGGCTTTGCCTTTGGAGAGTTCCTTGTGATTTACATCTGGTCTGTTTTTGTTTCAGGATGTTATTAGTCTCATATTTGAAAAGGCTGTTCTTGAGCCTACCTTCTGTCCAATGTATGCTCAGCTTTGCTTTGATCTCAATGAAAAGCTACCCTCATTCCCTTCTGAAGAACCTGGGTGTAAAGAGATCACGTTCAAACGTGTGTTGTTAAACAATTGTCAAGAAGCATTTAAAGGTGCTGAATCTGTGAACTGAGGTCAATAAATTGACTGGTCTAGACCAAGAGATGGAGAGATGCGATAAAGAAAGGCTAGTGAGGCTTCGGACAGTTGGAAACATTCAATTTGTTGGTGAGCTACTTAAGCAAAAAATGGTCCCTGAGAAGATGGTACATCACATTGTTCAGGTGCGCATGCAATCTTTTTGAGTCTAGTTGGATATACTATCAAATGAAAATTAAGTTAATATTCACTGTGCCATAAGTGCGCCTAATTGTGATGTTAAGACTGATTTTTTTATCAGTTTGTTGGAATACACTTCATTTGATGACACATGACATCCTTGTTTGCACTTTGCAGACCTATTGATTTACCTATCAACGAAAGATTTTCTTACCCATTTTCTGTAAACAGGAGCTGTTAGGTTCTGAAAGCAACAAATGCCCTGCTGAGGAAAATGTGGAGGCCATCTGTCAGTTCTTCGACACAATTGGTAAACAGTTGGATGAGAATCCAAAGTCTTGACGATTTAATGATGTATACTTCAACTGGCTGAAAGAGCTAACAACTAATTCTCAGTTGGCATCACGATTGAGGTTCATGGCATGCAATGTCCTTGATCTCCATTCAAACAAATTGGTGCCTCGACGTGAAGAGGTACTTGTCCTCAACTTCTCTTTATATTGGTACTAGTGATGGTGCACGTGCAAGGCACGTAGAAGCCAATATCAATTAAACCGGACATATTCTCTCCCAACTAATACAAATCAAACTCGCCATATTGCAAGAGGAAACATTTTTATTAGGCACAAAACATATTAATCGTGGTAGTAAAAAATCATCTAAAGCTATGAAGTTCATTTCAAAATTAAATATCTTTTTGGTTTTGCATAATACTTTAAGGGATTATATGTCGGCTGATGTAAATATAACTGTTCAAAATAACTCAAATTCAAAATTTTGGATTCATCATGGGACACAAATTAATTTGTTCAACTTAATGTTCGTGATCTAAATAATATATACATCAAATCCTCAAAACTTTTGTTTGTACTATATACAACTGGATTCTCATCCACTGATGCTTCCTTACAGAACAATGCACATTACATATGGCAAAGCAATTTCTCGCAAATAAGAACTTTGCTAATAAAAAACTAATTGAAAGAAAAGGTAAACAGACAAGTGAAGAAACAGAGTGCTTACATACACCAGATGAAAGTAAGATAAGTGTGAGAAGATACAACGCACAGACATGGCCATACCTTCGAATATAACCTTTCCGTGACAGTGCATTTCATAAAGTAGCATGAGGGCAGGTTGACAAAGAAGTTATCAATATTCGATTGAGCCTACCCAATAAGACAATCATTGACGGTTCATCAGCTGTTGCAATACAATTAACTGCATTAGCTATGTTTTTCTCCCTAATCAGAATATTTTGGAGTTGCTCTGCTATGAAAACTGAGTATCATTAGGCCATCCATAGTATTTCCAAATGGCCATGATGAACAATTCTTTACTGAAATCAATAGTATCATTTACCTTGCATCAAAATTAACATCGTTCTCATGCAACATATGAAATACAATAATCAAAATTAATTGCACCATGAATTATTAATGCTTCTATGCTTCATACGTAAAAGCTGAAAAACATCTCTACTTCCTAACATCTACAACAAAGTATTTTATTTTCATGCAAATTAAGATAAACTAGAGTTGTAATCTAACGAAAGCCTTAGCTTAGATTACGGTTCAGACACATTAATATTTTTTTTCAATCACTCCTTTTTAAGTATAAATCTTTAGATATGTTACTTTTCATTATATTTTTCATATTAATTTCGTTTTTTCTCTATCTTTTCTCATATTATTATTTTGATTTAGTATTTCATAATGTATCCTTTGAAGTCACTTTTTATTATATTTTTCATATTAATTTCGGTTTTTCTCTATTTTTTTCTTATATTATTATCTTGACTTAGTATTCTACTGGTTTCTCTAGAGTCTCTTTTATACTAAACTATCTCAATCGATTCTCAATCGATATTATATAAGTTTTTCTTTAATTAGTGTTACTCTAACTGGTTATGTATATTCTCGTTACAAGACCATAAATCCAGCGTAATATACGTATTTCTATAATAATTAACTATTAAATATTTTTTAAGCCAACATTATCCTATACAACATAGAAGGTCTTACCCTCTTATCACAGAAAATGCCAGATGTTTGGTTCAACTTCATCTAGCCCACTTTGATTCTATGGCTGACGTCTATATTAATATCTCTATCCATTTATAGCATCGATTTCAGATATTAAAAATTATTCTTCTTAGTCACTACTTGTTCTTCTAAACTCATATCTCCCTCCTCATGTATGATGGTATTAAAGTCACAAAACAAGTATTCAGTTTTAGTTCTGTTTACCTTAAAATCTTTAGACTTAAGAATCTATCGTCATAACTCTAGTTTTCTATTTATTTCTGTTCGGCTCTTATCAACTAACACTATATTATTTGTAAAGAACATACATCAAAAAATATCCTCTTGTATGTTTTCTATAATCTTATCTATTATCAAGATAAAGATGTATGGGCTCAAGATTGATTAGTTCTGATAAAAAAAAAGCAGCTAGTTGAATGGCTGTAGGTGGGCGAGCAAGCAAAAAAGATGTACCAAAATGTGTTGTTGCTGTTATCTAGTTGAATTGATGTTGATGGGCAGAGGTCAAGCAGAACGCTGCCTCTTCAAGAAATAAGTTCTCCAACATTCTTTAGAATGAAGGAACCGCTTCATCAAATAGTGCTTGATTGGCTACAAAGCTTGTAACTTTGTGGTTCTTCTTCCCCCTATCTCCTCCCATGTATCTTATACTTTGTACAGTTTTTGTTTTATAAAAGCTAATTGCTAGGAAATTCTAAGTTAAGATAATAATATAAAGAGAGCTAGAGAAAAAAACTTATATGTAAAAAGATAATGAGTTAAAAGAGTGAAATATATCTAAAGATCTGTACTTAAATAAAAATATTTGGAAAGCAGTTATTGATGTACCTAAATCGTAATTTAGAGATTCTTGTTGAATTTTAACTTTAATCTATCTCAACTAAACTGAAAGACTGTTGAGTTGGGTTAGTTAGAAAAGCTAACTGCTAGATAAGGCCTGACAGTATTCCCATTAAAAAAATTGTTGAGTTCCATTAGACAATCAGAGATAAAATACCACAACTCATTGTCATTGCCACTTCTGATGCTCTTCACAGTAGTTGTCTTCCAAAGCTATGCAGTAGTAATGAACATAAAGATTCTATCGAGCAACTTGTGTTGCAACACGCACATGGGAACAAAGAGCGCCATAAGCATGTGTGAAGGGAAATTAAAGGGGAAGAGGCCTAGTGTTGAACCTGACCTGCTAACTGATCATGGAGGCGACGACCGTGTAGAACATTGGCACACTCCTAAGTAGTTGGCAGGGCAGGCACCTCACCGGCAGATAGAACCACCTCCTGCTTCCCTGCACCATCAGTACACTGAGTAGAAAACGGTTAAAAATTAATTAAAAAAATAGACAAACCTACACAGGAAATCATGTCCTTTTCACAGGGTCCAGATGAAATGAAAGGTATGAACTTACAATTTGTCAAAAGATGGAGTGATCAAAGCACACATACAATCTGGCAAAACGATGGAGTGATTAAAAACACACATACTCACAATTTTGCAATGGAAGAAGAGAAAAGACATGGCATGATGTGCCTGTATCTCAATATATTGTAAGAAAAGATCAGAACGGCCAGGCAGAAGGAAGAATTCTTAGAATGAATTAACTGCAGGAGATTGCATAGACCATAATTTAAATATGGTTGTATGAGAAAACATCAAACAACAGTTTCCATATTTCCTAATTCCTATCTTTCATGATTGAATCACATTACAACTTAACAAGTATAACTTCTGGGTACAAGAGTAATATAGTTAATATAATCGTGTAAAAATGTCATTGATACAATATAAGCAGTGGAAATCTGAAAGGCCAAATCAGTGTGGAAATAATTTTGCTGAATAACTATCCTTGATTTTTAATTGTGATGAACAGCCACCTTACTGTATTATAGCTCTCTTGCTAGTAGTATTTCCATTAGTGCAGATGAACAAAAAACAAATATTCAATTAGTATTCATACTTTGACAGAAGATCATGCCCAGATTGTTGTTTGCGATCACATTCTTCCTTTTGATGAGAACTGCTCAGTCAATGTATAAGATTGGCCTACATGATCGTAAGTTACCTTACTAATGCAAGTGAATAATTAATGAATAAAGCTAATGTAGGTGTTGATAAAAAAATATGAAAGTGAATTTTTATAAATCATGGAAAAAATTTACATATAAACAATGGCAAACTTATGAATAGTGTATCTGGCATGAACAAACATTCAGTTTTGTATGGGCTAGAAGATTCAATGAGAACAGTACAAATATCATGTTCACAAAAAAAAAAGAGGACAGCATATATATGAGAAACAAAAGTGGCCATAATCCCTAACCTTCGCACTTGACATCATCTCGTTGTCTTGCACTCTTAAATCCCTGACAAATCAGGAATCAAACATAGATTTAGATGATGGACTGATAGTCTGATACAGGGAGATCAGGTTCATAATCCCTGATAAATCAGGAATCAAACAAATTTAGACGATGGACCTTGATAAATCAAGAATCAAACAAATTTAGATCATGGACTGATGCAGGGAGATCAGGCTCATAGACAAAGAAGATACAGGGAAGTGCAGCAGCCTATGCAGCCAACCTGACCAAGTTGTACATGCAGGTCCACGTCCTTCTGATGCCGCAGCAGGAGGTTGAGGCTGAGAGCGTGGGTCGCTGCTGTCCCATCCACGCGGGGCGCCGCAGGGGAAGCGCCGAGGTGTTAGTGCGCATTCAGAGCGTCGTCGGGCATGGGGCGCCGCGGGGAAGCTGGAGTGCGCAAAAAGGGAGGAGATGACGGCGAGACGCGGAGGGGCCCAGGGTGGCAGAGCGAGCAGCAGCCAGATCCGCTCCGGTAGTGGCGGCCATAGCACGCAGCAAGGAGGAACGTGGCGCTGGCGGCAAGCGCGCGGTGGAGCTGCGCGTGGGGCAAGGCGAGGATGACCAAGGTGGTGATGGAACTACGATGCGGGTGAGTGGGGGCGATTGAGGGTAGCGCGCTTGGCGTGCGGCGACGGCGAGGTGGTGTTACGCTGTAAAGACCCGTATAAAGGGTCGGTTATATATATAATCCAGGTCGGTCTGTCTAATACCCCTATAGTCGCAGCGGGAAGAGAACAGACGCAGATACTCGACCGAAAACTACTGAATAAAGGTGTGGGCATGCCTTTGATCATTATATCGATAAACTGATGTGCCGATGGTACATGGAGCACTCGAACCTATCATAATACGATCTTGTCACGGATAAAATAGATATCGATCTTGATGTGCTTAGTGCGTCGATGATGAACCGGGTTGGCGGTCATGTAGATGGCACTGACATTGTCACAGTAGATGATGGTCGCGGTGGAGAGGGGTGCACGGAGCTCCTAGAGAAGCTGGCGAAGCCAGTAGCACTCGGCGATGGCGCGGTACTCGGCTTCGGCGCTAGATCGGGACACTATAGTCTGACGTTTTGAAGACTAGGATACGAGAGTGTCACCAAGGAAAACGCAGTAGCCGGACGTAGAGCATCGAGAGTTGGGGCAGCCTGCCCAGTCCGCGTCGGAGTATGCGGTGAGGAAGTCGATGGGGCTGGAGCTGAGATGCAGCCCGCTGGAGAGGGTGCCCTTCACGTAGCGTAGGATTCGCTTGAGCAGCGCGATGTGAGGGTCGCGCGGAGCGTGCATGAAGAGGCACACTTGCTGGACAATGTATGTGAGGTCGGGCCGGGTGAGGGTGAGGTATTGGAGAGCCCCGGCAAGACTCCGATAGTGAGAGAGATCGGTAACGAGTGTGCCATCGGCAGTGGAGAGTTTGGCTCGAGTGTCGACCGGGGTGGCCGTGGGGTGACAATCGGCCATGCCCGCACGCTAGAGGAGGTCGATGGCGTACTAGCGCTGGGAAAGAAAAAGCCTGTGAGAGGAACGGGTGACGGAGATGCCAAGAAAATGGTGGAGAGGACCAAGATCTGTCATGACGAACTCAGAGTGGAGTCAGGCCATGATCTGGCCAAGGAGAGATGTCGAAGATGCTGTAAGGACAATGTCGTCAACATATAGAAGTAGATAGGCAGTAGTGGAGCCGATATGAAAAGTAAACAGGGAACTATCGGATGCAGAGGCTACGAAGCCGATGTGTCGAAGATAGGCAGCAAAGCGCTGATACCAGGCACAAGGGGCTTGTTTGAGGCCGTAGAGGGAACATTGAAGAAGGCAGACATCGTCGGGACGAGAAGGGTCGACGAAGCCTGGGGGCTGCTGGCAGTAGACCGTTTCCGTTAGATGGCCGTGAAGAAAAGCGTTCTTCACGTCTAGCTGATGGATCGGCCAGGAACGCGAGGCAACCAAAGTGAGGACGACCCAGATGGTGGCGGGTTTGACGACGGGACTGAAGGTCTCGTCGTAATCGACACCGGGTTGTTGGGAGAAACCCTAGACTACCCAGCGAACCTTGTGACGGGCAAGGGAGCCATCGGCGTGGAATTTGTGTTTAAAAATTCACTTACTGGTCACAATGTTGGCGCCGAGAGGATGGAAGACGAGGCGCCAGGTCTCATTGTCCATTAGGGCCTTGTACTCATCGGCCATGGCCTTGCGCCACTGAGGGTCGGCCAGGGCGGAGCGAGATGTCGCCGAGATGGGCAAGATAGAGCTGTGTACAACGGAGAGACCGTAGCGTTTGGTGGGGCGGAGTGACCCGGTCTGAGAGCGGGTGACCATATGAGAGGTGGAGGGAACTGGAGCCGATAGGGTGCGGGAGTAATAGGAAGAACTGGTCAGGTGGGGGTGTCATCGGCTCCGAATCGGCGACTGTAGATGAGAGAAAAAGAGGGAACTAGATCGACCTGAGCCGATAGAGTCAGGTAGGCCGAGTGGTCCGATCGGTCTGATAGAGATGGATCAGCCGATGAGGTAGAGGGAGCCGATGGAAGCTGAGGAGCCGATGGAAGTGGGGTGTCCGATGGAAAAGGAACAGTATCGGCTGAAGCCGATGAGAGAGGTGGGGCCGATGGAGGTCCTATGGTTGGGACATCGGACCAAATAGTGGTGGGATAAGTGAAAGGTAAGTCCTCAGCAGCGGCCGATGAGGGGGCCGATGGAGGGGACAGTGGAGGAGATCTGGTCGTCATGGTGTTGGTGAGGAGGAAGTTGAGATCACTAGAGGAGGATCTCGGATGAAGTAGACCGAAGGAAAAACATGTCTCATCAAAAAAGACGTGACAAGAGACGATGACTCGTCGAGTGGAAAGGTCGAGACATCGGTATCCCTTGTGAGAGAAGGGATAGCCGAGGAGAATGCAGACGGTGGAGCGGGGAGCGAGTTTGTGAGAAGCTGTGGCAGTGAGGTTTGGGTAGCAAAGGCATTTGAAAACACGAAGGTGGGAGTAGTCGGGCGCCGTGCCGTAGAGAAGAGCATAGGGAACGTTGTTTTGAACGGAGAAGCATGGGCGCCGATTGAGAAGATACGTCGCAGTAGTCAGAGCTTCTGCCTAATAAGTGGCAGGTAAATGAGCGTGAAGTAGCATAGTGTGACTGATATTGTTAAGGGTGCGAAGGAGGCGCTTGGCTTTGCCGTTCTGAGGAGAGGTGTAGGGACAGGAGAGCTGTAGATGGATGTCCTGCGAGGTGAGGAAGGTTGTAACGGTACGGTTAACGAATTCCGTACCGTTATCGACTTGTAGAGCCTTGATGGGAAGGTTGAACTGAGTGGACACGTATGTGACGAAGTGAGTGAGGTGAGAGACGACCTCGGATTTGCTGATGAGCAGAAAGGTCCAGCAATAGTGTGTGTAATCGTCAAGTATAGCGAGGTAATACTGATTACCGGAGACACTTTTAACTGAAGATGTCCATACATCACAATGTATAAGTTCAAATGGACGCGAGGTACAGGAGAGAGAACTAGAAAAAGGCAGATGCACATGTTTGTCAAGTTGACACGAGTGACAAATTGTGGAGCTGCTGTGGGTACATCGGATGGAGGCACTGTGACGGAGGGTGGCGATAGCGTCGGGGCCGGGGTGGCCGAGACGAAGATGCTAAAGGTTAGTGGAGAGGGCGACGCTGGCGTGTGGAGTAGACGGCGCAGCAAGAATGGTGTAGAGGTCTCCGCCATTATTACAGCGAAGGATCTGTCGTCGGGTTGGGATATCCTTTACAGAGAAACCAGACGCGTCAAATTCGATGGATCAGTTGTTGTCTTTTGTGAATTGACGAACAGATATAAGATTGTGAATAAGAGAATGTACGATAAGAACATTGCGAAGGGGGAGGTTAGTGGCGGATGTAGATAGAGAGGAGTCACCTCGGTATTGGACAGGAAGAGAGTGGCCATTGCCGATGGTGATAAAGGGGGAGGAAGAGGGGTGACAAGAACAAAGTATGCCGGCCGATGACGTCATATGTGAAGATGTCCTAGAGTCCAGCATCTAAGGGTGCTGTGGTTGGAGCGTCATCTGGTTGAAGGCAATGACGAGGCTAGCCTGGTTTTAGGAGGGAACCGACTGGGTGGGTGGGGTCGGTAGCATCGGCTGAGGCGGCAGAACGGGAGCCGATGCCAGGTGAGCCTGAGGATGGGCGCCGAGAACCCCGGGTTGCCAACCGATGGGGCTGCGTGGCTGGGGTTGGGGTGCCCAGGGGTTGTAGCAGAGCCACGGACCTATGGGACCGGCAGGTTGGGTAGGGACCGAGGCAGGTCGTGATTGTATCGGACCCTGCCAGTTCCTGCCTTTGTCTTTGTCCTTGCCTTTCCTGGTGCGGGCTATGTTGCCATGGTTGAAGCCATGGCCACCAGACCCGCGGGAGAAAGTGGCAGCGCAAGATGCTCGGCAGCCATTATCGGCTGCGGCAAGGAGAACAGTGTGTGCCACTGTCTTCTCATCGTTGGCCAGACGGAGTTCTTTAAGAACTAACATGTCATGGTCCCGGGTGAACAATGGAAGAGGTGTGGCGTTGGTGATGTCATCGGCGGTGTTTGAGAAGCGGGGGTTGAGGCCTCGCAGAAGGGCGAGGACAAGTTGAGAGTCGTCCACGGGGTGGCCGACGTCTCGAAGAGTAGCAGCCTTGACCTTGAGGCGTTGACAGTACGAGGAGACAGATGAGTCTCCTTGTACCATGGAGTGGAACTCATTGAGGAGGAAGATGGCACGAGCCTGCTTGTTGGCGAGGAAGATCCACTCGATGGCTACCTAGAGATCCCGGGCGGTGGGGTTGGTATCGTCCATGGCGAGGTCAAGGACAGAGTTGTCGACCGAGCCAAGCAGTCAGCTGCGCACGCAGCACTCGGTGATGTCCCACTGAGAATCATCGGGGCGAGGTGGAGCGGAGCCATCAATATGGGACCGGAGGCCAAATTTTCCACAGAGGAATTTGAAGAAGAAAATCCACTTGGAATAGTTGACGTTAAGGTCAAGAGAGATAGGAACGTGAGATTTCACGTTCACAGCAGCGTAGGGAGGGGAGAAGATCGGTGAGGTGGTGCCCGAAGTGTGATATGAGGCACCGAGGGCCGAAGCAGACTCGGCGACTAGGAGAGTGCCGGAGCTGAGGGCGAACTCGGTGGCCATGATGGAAGAACGGGAACAAATAGCCGATATGAGGAAGAAGCCGATGGGAAGGAGAAGCCGATGAGAGGACGGATCGGGCGATTAAGGATGTGAGAAGCTGATGGGGAGTGGGCTGGCCAGCCAATGAGGAGTGGTTGGCCGATGGGGAGTAGGCAGCGGAGTAGGTGAGGAAAAGGTGGTGGCAGAGTGGGTGGGTCAGAGAGTAGTTGGGTCACGGACGTGCGAAGATTCACGTCTGTGGACTCGTGGAGGCCAAGGAATGGGGCGGACGCGAAAAAGACGGAGAGTGGCCGGATGCGAAGAGAATATGTTCGCGTTCAAAAGGTAGGGATTCGTGTCCGTTGACACGTGGATATGTTTGACTAGTTCGGACGTGAGGAAAGAAAGTTCGTGTCCGAGAGCCGTTGAGCGTGCCAAAAAGGCGAGAATCGAGGGAGGGTTCTAGCCGATGGAGAGATGGACAAGTCCAGCTGATGGGAGGGCGGATGAGTTCAGTCGATGGAGATGACGAGCGCGGAGGTGTGCCGGCGTTAGAGAAGGAGAGATGCACGAAGCAAGAAGAAGAACGGAGATGGGTGCGAGGCAAGATGAGGAGACGGATCGAGACCGTCGCCTTGTCGCGCGGAGGTGGAACGGAGAAAAGAAGGTGACTGCGAGAGAGACGGGGAGAAGAAGAAACAGAGACGAGAGAGCGAGGAGAGTGCCGGGAGGAGAGTACCAGGAAGAGGATCAGCGATGGGAAGAAGACATCGACGAGGAGGAGGAAAGGGTTGGCTCGTCGGAGAAAGAAGCTAGCGCAGCGGGGATGTCTAGACTCGCTCTGATACCATGTAGGAATGTGTATAGTGACTAAGACTTTGAGTGTATAAAGAGATGTTAGTTCTATATATATATATAACTCAGGCCCAGTGGTTAAAAAATATCAAGAGAACGGAGGCGACAATAGCGGGGCACGGAGAAGGATGCGTCCGGGGAGGAGTTAGCGGCACGGAGAGGATGAGTACGTGCTAGTGAGTTTGGTGTAGGATTGCTACACACATCTCGCTAGATGCATTTTAAGGCGTTTGATCAGGCAATCGAACGGCTTAGGAATGGATGAGACCTTTCGGTGTACGTTTCAGTTGGTGGCCATGGTAAAAAGTTGAACTGCTACTTTTTATATTAGTATAGATTACTGTCCAGAATGTTAATCCACCCACTACTCTCTAGTTGCTAATAGCTATGCAGTGGTTATTAATAACAGAAATAAAACCAAATCAGGTTACTAAGAACCTTCATATATGTAGTGAGATACTGTATTGAGTCTTTTGAATGCATTGTTTGTTGGAAACTGCCCGAGTATTGCCCTGGTAATATGTACATGGTTACACCACAAGAATTAGTCAGTCTGTTTCACATGCTTACATTAGTTCTACCTGACATTAGTTCACTTCAAGTCCTATGTACTTTTTGCAATACACAAGTGGCACTCATTCTATTGGTCACTGAGCATGATAAACATTTAGATCTTGAATTCTGTTTACTGTTTCTGTGAAAGTAATCTGATTTTATTTTGCTACTATGAATAGTTCTGAGATTCTGTTATTTCTTTCTCAGAAGAAAGCTAAGAAAATCAGTGAACTTCATAGAGGCGGAAAACAATCTTGGATTGCGTCCAGGATCGACTGCAAACACAAGAACTGGCCGTACTGGTACTGGAGGGCCACTTTCACCAGGAGCTTTTTCTATGAACCAACCTGGAATAGGTGGCATGATGCCTGGTATGCCTGTAGTGAGAAAGATGCCTGGAATGCCAGGGCTAGATAATGATGACTGGGAAGTTCTTCGTTCTAGATCAATGCCCAGAGCTGATCCACTTCGGAACCACACCCCATTGGTCAATAAGCCATCACCTAATAATTCCAGACTGCTTCCTCAAGGCAGTGCAGCATTAATTAGTGGCAAGACGAGTGCACTTGTGGGCAGTTGTGGCCCACTATCCCGTGGTCTGATTGTCACACCATCTCAAACTACAGGACCACCATAATCACTCATCCCAGCTCCATCTGTAGATCCTATAGTTGAGCAACCAGCTGTTGCCCCCAAGTCAAGCTCTACAGAGCTTCAGAAGAAGAACATATCTCTTCTTAAGGAGTATTTTCACATACTTATTCTAGATGAAGCACAAAAGTGCATTGAGGAGCTGAAGAGTCCTGAATACTACCCAGAAGTTGTTAAAACAAGCTACCCTACTTTGTAAGAAAAGCTAATTTATTCTCCTGTCAAACAACAAATTAGGCACGTCTTAGATCCCGGATCGTCTCGACGTGTGCAGACCTCGTGGTAAAACTACCTATGGTTGCCATAACTCTTAATTTTGTGCGAAGTGGAAATTTTACTTCACAGATCACAAGAGATAATCTTGTAGCATTACAAATTACAAGATCATTTTACTTCACAAATCACAAGAGATAATCTTGTAGCGTTACAAATTACAGGATAATTGAACCTTGAGGCACAAGCTCCTTCACTGAGATTTGGCGGTGACCCACCGGCGGGCGGCGGCGGATTTGGCATAGAACGACTTCACAAGAGCATGAAATTAGACGGTTACCGTCTATAGAATCTTTACGCATCGTGCATAGACAATATATAGATAATTCCTAGTATCTACTTGCATAAATAAAGTTTTGACTATAAACAGTGTGATTAATGATTTTATGATATCATGCTCCATTAGGACGTCTGTTAATCGAAAGGTAGCACCCTTCTCTCCTCTTTCTCTATCATCTACGTTATTAAAAATCCTACATGTTCTCCTATGCAGTAACGTCAAATTATTGTTTATGATTCACAAAGAAATCTACAAGGTGGGAATTGAGTTACCCAAATTAATTCTGTATGTTAACGGCTCACTCGGTAAAGGTAAGGGACATAAGATATATGACTGCTTACTCTAAATTTGCCTACCACAAGCCAGTTGCCAATCTCTCCCTCTTTTTTTATAATTTTTTTCTATGAAAAATTTGTTTTTTTATATAAAAAAATCATATTATTTCATTTTTAACTTGTTTTAGATAATACTTAATTAATTATATGCTAATCAATTGTATAGTTTTTTATGCGTAGAGGTTAAAAACTAAATCTCCAGAGCCAAAGGCAGCCTAAAACTTGTCCAAATCAGCTAAAGCAAGCTCTACAGCCAACGCATACACCAGCTATCTCTATGCATGCTTTACCATACCGAAGATGCCACTTTATTCGTTCACAAGCCATTATTTTCTCTATAGGAGGTAGAGCTCGTCTTCAAGTGGCGCTACATTAAGCGCATGCCCCCCTCTCTCTCCTCACCATTTTTTTACATTTTATCTTATTTTAAAAACTTGTTTTATAAATAAATCTTTTAAAAAATAAATATGACACCAAGATTTAATGTCTTAGACAATGACACCGACATTTTTGCCCATATGACAACAGAGCCAAGCTGCTTGACGTGAAGGAGATCAATATCAAGAAGCTAGTATTGAGGATTGAAATAACTTATTTTACAAATAAGCTCAAAGACAACAATATAAATAATTTATTTATAAATAGGTCATTGATACTAGTGTGCTCAGCATCTATTTATAAATAAGTTATTTATATTATTACTCTTATAAGGACAATTATTTTAAATAGGTTCACGATACCAATCAATGACTAAGTGTGGCATGGGAGTTGCAGGTGTCCATGCCGATGTTGCTAGCGTCGATACGTTGATCTCATTGCGAAAAAGTCTATTTATAAAATATTTTTTTATAAAAAAATATAGTTCTGTTATCTCTCTTAGTTATATACTGATGTGACGTGGCTTTGACTATTAGCCGATTGAGATGGGTTATTATACATGCCCTAAGTTGGATGCTTCAAGATTTGTGCTGCCACATGTCACACACGATGGATGGGTCTCCAACTCGATGAAGGCTACGTTTGTAATTAGGGGTTCGGTTTGGAACATGCTGCACTTAAAACGAAACAATAGATTAACATATTATTAATTTATTAATTAAAAAAACTTAAAAATATATTAATATATATATTTTTAAAATAACTTATATATATTTAAAAAATACACTATTTATCAGTCGAGAATCGTGCGCGTAATAAACGTGTTCGGTAATCATGGCAAACTAACACACCCGAACTCGTCGTACCTTGGTCTCGTTAAGAAAAATTTCCACCCGCCCGACCCGACACCCGACACCCGATCCCCTCGACGCTCCCCATCCCCGCGACTCGTGAAATTGATTCCCCAGCCGACACGAAGCCGGCGCCCCCTCCGAGCTGCCTCCGGCGAGCCTCCGCCCCGTACCTACCTCTTCCCGACCCCAGCTCGCCTCCTCCCGTCCCCGGAGCCGTCCTCCTGCCACTTTGGCGCCACCTCCTCCGACCACTGCGCCGCCTCCTCCTAAGTCCGGTGCTCCATCGGGAAGGCCCCCCTATCTGGGCGGGCGTTGCCTCTTCCAAGTCCGTCGCGCTCGCTCCATCGTAATTTACCCCTCGATGGTAAGTCACCCGTTCTCTCCCACCCGTCTTTCCCCTTTCCCCACAGGGTTCTAGGGTTTGGGTATATGTGGATTTTGGGTAAATCGCAGATGTGCATGTTGTACTGATTCGGAGATGTTTGTGCATCTGTTAGATCTTTGTATTAGTCAGAAGTTACTGGTGTATAAAAATTGTGTATATAGAAAACCTAGTGCATTATGGACCATTACCGTCTTTCTGATAGAAGCAAAGATTTGTGGTTTGCTTAAACACTATAATTGTGCTACTGATAGTATTGTTTATTTATAAGCAGTGTATTGGATAGGGTTGTTGTATTATCAGGGAATTACTGTCTTTAGATAAGAAAGCTTTCTAGTTGACATAATTGCGCATCATCATCAATGTCCAACTTGATGATGACCATGCTATCATATTACTATTTAATATAACGACTCCTTGCTTTTGTAGTACCCGCTGTTTTTCAGGTAACGGATACTCTGGAAATATTTACCTTTTCACGAATTTGTTGAACACTCTATAGTTATGGCATGTTTGCAGTATCATCAATTAATTTCTTTTGCACCATTGTTTCTTGTTTCTTGAAGCATGCATTGAATCTGATTTTTTTTCCTTTTTGCATTTGTGCAGGCTGGGAAGCACACAATTATTCTGATGCAACCATCCCAAAACAGGGCTTCTAGAACATTTATGGATTATAATTCAATTAACCATGCATTGGATGGTATGTACGATTTTGAAAACATAATTAGTGATGCAATGCTTGGATAATAGCTTAGCTTTTTTTTATAGTCCCAGTGATTATGATATGATCTTGCAATTTTATGAATTCACTTTTTTCCCCTCATGTGATCGATTTGTTCAGAAAAAAAACTAGCTTGAAAGTTCAATACCATATAAACTGCAAATGTCCAAAGTTGCCTATACTGCATTAGAGACATCATCAGGATTTATGGCACTAGTCTCTCCTCTTACATATTATTTGTTGAAGGCTGTTGTTTCAGAAAGGAGAGAGGGACTTCAATCTCACATGTATCAGTTTTTTGATATTCTGTTTACAACATTGTTTTCTTTATTATCTACTTTGTGCCTGTTTGATGCATGACATGGATCCATTCTACTTTGTTATAATTGGAACTATTTCATTTCTTCAAATATGCTTCTTGATTTGTGTTACTTTTGCTCTTCGTAAATTACTCACCATTGCTCTCTTCTGAAATGACAGGACTGTGTGGCCTTTATGAAAGGAAAATTAGGGACATAAACCCGATGGTACCAAACATAACTTATGATATCACTGACCTCTATAACTTCATTGATGGTCTGGCTGACATCAGTGCACTAGTGTGAGTAAAATGACTTTTAAGATCTTGAAAGAATTAGATCAGAATCGTGCAATGTTAATTCATGTGTATAGTGTTCAAAGTTAAAAAATTTCAACTGCTGAATTTTTCTGCATTTGTGCAGTTATGATCACTCAATTCAGGCATTTCTGCCATATGATCGACAGTGGATAAAGCAAAAGTTGTTTCAACACTTGAAGAAGCTAGCTCAGCGGTCCTGAGAGGTTTCAGTTTGATATCTTTCACCAACAAGCAGAGATGTGGCCATGGTTGTCAGAGGTGTTTCCTGTAAAACTATGAGAGTTCCACGTTGTGTGCTCATATTCTCACAAAACTTATATTTCAGTGGTTTGCCTCTGGCACCCAATAGATCAGTTAAACTTATCTATTGTGTCAGTGTTTGTGAATGAAAGAAGGATTTGGCTATGTATTTGCTTTTATCTGTCCGTTGCCTTATTGCTGTTGTTCAAACATAGGAGCAGTTCCTTTTGTGGCTTTCATGGTTTGGATCTGAATAATTCGCACGTCAACATAACTTCAGCTAATGTATTATTTTCTAAACGAATGTTGATTGCATTTTTGGTCATTCAAAGTCGCCTATGTGATTTGGTGCTGCACTTGTCTAATCCCTATTCTAAAAATCCTTACTCAAGATGTACACCATGTTTGCTCCAATACTACCATAAGCACAGAAAGTGTGTGTGTGTGTAAATAACAGGCTGGTATGGGACGGAATGCTCATAACTTAGCGCATCAATGCATCTGCACCAGTTTCACATTGTAACATAATCCCACTGTTCATTAAAATGTAAACTTTCGGTGATGAATTGTTATGAAGGTAAGTCATAAGTAATAACACTGCTATTTTTGCACAAAGATAAATCTGATTGTTTGGCACAACCTAGATATCCAGGCTTTACAGTGGCTAAAAGATTTATTGATGTGAGCATGCAAGTACAATTGATGAGGAAAAAATCATGGCAATAACAACAGGACACGCGGCCATCAACTTGCATGAATCCATAGTTCACGGAGGCATCTTCAAAGTACGACATCCGATATCAAATCAAACAAAACCAATTGATCACTTAAGTTCAGCTGAATTGGCTGTGCCTGCCGTCGTCAGTGCTACCTCAAGATTTCCATACCAGAATCAGTGTCTGAATGGCAGCTGATCACTGCCAACGGACAAAGTCTTAACCACGATGCCTACCAGTTGGATGAACACCACCCCTAACCCCAAAACTAGCCTTGACCCCGATCTCAATTGTCGCTGATGGGACAAAGCCATGGGATTTCATCATTTTGAAATATTTATTGGCTTCTTCCGTGAAACCCCCTTCAAGAAGGCCTGCTATAATCCTCTCAAACTGATCAGCCTTCAATAATTTCTTCTTCTCCTCTAAAATCTTGAGGGATTTGTGTGCTCTCTCTTCCTGCCGTGACTTTGCGTACATATCAGCAAGGAAAACATGCATTTCCAGGGGTTCCTCTCCAGCCTTTCTAATCTTCTGCACAACTTGTTCAGCCTCCTGCACTAGCTGCAACCTAGACAGCCAATCCAGCAAGACAAGGTTTGTTTTAACACCAGGTTTAAGTCCGTCCTTCTCTAAATTCAACAGGAAGTTCAGACCGTGGTCCAGTTGGTTCTTCATCATGTAGGCAACCATCATACCAGCAAGGCAACGATCATCTGGTTCATGGCCAGAACTCCTCATCTGCTCAAACAGGGGATATGCATGGTCAACGTGACCAGTCCGTCCATATGCTTCTATAAGTGACGTGAATAACTCTGGCGTGGGCTGGAATCCAGCAAGTAACATCATTGTTTTCACCCTATCGGCTCCATCTGTCATGCCACGCTCAGCAAATGCCTGGATCACATCCATGTATAGTTCCTTTGTGGGTTGGATCGATCTCTCCATCTCATGTAACAATTTTTCTGCTCGTTTTAGATCTCCAGACTTAAGATGAGCTTTGATCATTGATGTGAAGAGCCTCATATCTGGTGGGAAGCCTTCCCCCTTAAGAAATTGAAAAGCCTGATTGGCTTGTTCAAGATTCCCCGCCTTGCAATACATGTGGACTAAAGTGATGGATGTGAGGACATCAGGTGCAATACCCTTCTCTTTCATTTTACCAAGAATCCTTTCTGCATCTTCCACATGATTTGCTTTAGAGTGAAGATCGATTAACTTAGAGTAATCGCGAATGGTTGCACCAAAGGATTCATCAGCCAGCAGAATTTCAGCAACCTGTAAATTAAAACACATGTGAAACTACAAAAGAGATTTCAATGTGAGTGGATGGCTGAAAGCTTTCTAAACTCAATGGCAGTTGGCTAACTTTACAAAATGCAAACTACTCCCTCAATTTCACAAATAATGGATTTAAATGCCAATGGTCCACAAAACGAAGTTTCATTTCCATGTGAACTAGCCTGACATGGTTAAAGACAGCTGAGATAGTCATAGGTTACACAGAAAAGTTGGTGCAGAACAACTTTCTCAATCATGGGAAAGCTGGACAAGTAGTAGCAGTTGATCTGATTATGTTAGTAGCCAAAACTTAGGATTTAAATGGGAGACATGCAATATTCCCTCTATTCCTAAATAGGCAACGATCATGACAAATATCAGATAATACATCTTATTGTTTAAAATCCTTAACAAAATGCTGAACAAAATTAGTGGTCAGAAGTTGCATTTTGGAGATGGGTGAAAGTGAGTTATACGGTACAGAAAGACTAGTACATATATTGACAGTTCCTTTATCGTCGAATACTATAAGTGAACAAGTAATGTGATGTAAATGGTCAACCTAAGAAAGCATAATCAAGCTATTTTAGTGTAGCAGCAAAAGCACCTAAAACTAGAAGATGTACCACGAAAGAACAAGGAATCGAACAGCCTGAAAGTAATCTACTCGACTGACATGACATCATAAGGCACGGTAGCTTTCAAGTAAAGGATACATCACCTTGAGGTACAACTCAACATTGCGGGCCTTAACACGCTCGAGCAGCGCCATCCAGTCAGCACGTTTCGGCCGGAGCTCCTCCTTCCACTCTTCCAAGGCAGGCACTGGGTCTCCTTTCCTTGGATCAACCGCCAGCAGCTTCTCCTCAGCCTTCATTGCCTTCCCTTGTACAGGCTTGGTCTCCTCTGGCACAAATTGCGCTTCAGCCTCGGCCCCCCGCTCCACAACCTCAGCCCACGTTGGGTCCGACAAGTCCAACCCATGTATCTTGAACTTGATCTCCCCCTTCCTCCGCGGTAAGGCTGCCAGCCTGGGCGGTGGGAGCGCGACAGGGTTAGCAGCCGCCTCGGCCTGAGCGCGCATGTCGTCGAGGCCCCGGTAGAACTCGACCTCCTCAAGCTTCTCACGGGCCCACTTGAAGCGGAGCTCACGGAGCATTTCGCCGCGGATGCCAACGTCCGCCGCAAACCGCGCCATCTCCTTCACCTCCTCGCAGTGGAGGTAGTTCCGGAGCTCCGCGCGAACCCGGTCGCGCTGCATTCCGTCGCGCACGGTGGCGCTGACCTCCCACACCGCCGCCCAGAGATCGTCGCTGAGGTCGACAGTGCCATCCCCCGGGTCGACCCCGGTGAGGCGGCACATGACGGCCTCCGCCACGAGGCGGAGCATTTCGTCGAGCACGGGGCGGACATGGGTGGGGAAGGCCGCGGCGAGGATCGGCCGGAGCGCGGCGACGAAGCGTGCGAGGAACTCGTCGAGCTCGGGGTCGGAGACCGGCTGCTGTTCCTGCTCCGCGTCCACGTCCGGGCTCAGCTCGGACAGGAGGATCCGGGAGGCGATGGGGGCTGGCACTTGATGAGGAGGCGGCGGCGGCGGCGGGGATTCGGCGTGGAGGCGGCGGAGGAGGAGGGGGCGTGAGGCACGGGCGGCGGCGAGGGACGGGAGGAGCCGGCGGGTGAGCTTGGAGAGGGAGATGAGTGCTCTCATGGTGGCGGCGGCGGCGGCCGGTGCGTGGAGGAGGCGGCAGTGAGGCGTAAAACCCTACCAACGCAGGAGGGGGAGAAGAGGGGATCGGTTGATCTGAACCGTTCTTACTTCAGGATGTCAGCGATCAGTACTTCAGCAGCCTGGTGGTTACATGTAAAAAATGTTGTTTATTAAAGGACGAATATAAATTTGTCAAAAAAATCATCCTATTCCATCCGAAAAGGAAAAAAAATTATATGGTCTGTTGCAAAAACATCAGGTAAGAAGAATGCTAAAAAATGAAAGGCAGGAAATGTAGCAGATGATAAAATTATTGGTGTATGACTTCATTTAGGGCTGTGTTTATACCTAACTTATCATTTCTCATTTTCTACTTATGCTTATGCTTTCTGTATTGTTAAATAATTTTTTAAAAAATTTATTAAAAAATTACTTTAAAAATTATATTAATATATTTTTTAATTTTTAGCTAATATATATTTAATTATACGCTAATATGTTATTTCGTTTAATGTGCTGAAAGAAGAGTTTATAATCCTGATAGTTCAAATTTTCACAATTTTTTTAAAAAATATACTTTGAATATGAATTTAGCAAGGTTATATATTTGAAATGTATAAAAATGGTAGCAGGTATGTATATATATCGGTATGTATACGTGCATGTTTTTCGTGTACTTCAAAAAATTAGTAAAACTCTACGTAGGTGCGAGTAAAAGGAAATAGTAAAATTCTTAACAAGTAAAGGGTTCTATTCGTAAGTTTGAGATAACCGAATTCCACATTTTCAAGAGGACCTCTCTTCAAAAGCAGCACGGGAAATTTTCACTCGCGAAAAATAACCCCCAAATGTTGCGAGGCGCGGCCGCGCGGGGGCTCCGCCTTCTTCCCCAATTCAGACGTCCATTCCGTTCTCCTCTTCTCCACGGCTCCACCCAACTCCAATGCCCTCCAATCCCTAGCCCATAGCCCCTCCTGCCTCGCTGCCATGCCAGATCTGAGCACCGTCTGCCTCCCCCTCTCGCCGCAACTCCCCGTGGACGCCGCCGGGGAGTTAGCAGGTGAGCAGGCCGGGGACGACGCCGCCGCCGCCGCCACCACCGCCGCGGCGGTGTCGGCGTCGGTGGTGGCGGAACCAGAATCGGCCTCCGGTGGCGACGGCTCTGGAGGAGGAGGTGGCGACGGCGCTCCTGTTCTCCCGGTGGAATACCGATGGAGCGGCCGCGTGCGCAGATTCACGGCCGCGGCCGCGGATGCTGTCCCCGCCTGCCCCGCCCCGCGCCGCGGAGGCGGGAAAAAGCCGTCCTCCGCGCCGTCGCCTTCGTCCACGGTGGCTCCCGCGCCGGCATATCCATCAGGTCGGCCGTTCGAGGAGTACGTTAGGGAGTGGAAGGCGAAGAAGGCGGCGCTCGGCGTGCCGGCCTGCCGCTGCGAGCTGCCTTTCCTAACTGGCGCGCCTAAGGCGGTACGCGTTTTTTTTTTTTTTTGCTCGTAACGATATGCTTCGATATAGTAACAAATGCTTGAGCTTACTTAGAACTTCTGTTTGAACAAACTGACCTGTCTCTGCATGGGCAGGACGAGCGATATTATGACTTTAGAAGTGATCTAGTGGTTTACATGAGCAAAATTGAGTAGATAATAATATATACCTTGCGGGTATGAGAAAAAATTGGAGCCCAGATGCTTAGACTGGTAATGCATTTTTAGACAAGTAACGCAGCAATTTGAAAACATATTGGAACATGGGAAGTTTTGAATGTGTTGGTTGTGTCCTTGTGTTTTGCAGATTTTACTTCCTCTAGTTCTAAATTCTTAGAAACATTTGACCACATGTGCTTGGATTTTTGTATATTTGAATTTTGAACAATCATGTATTTTAAGCATTTTCTATTATCACATTAGAATGACACAGGCAGATTGGTCATAATACATACTTTCATATTATTATTTATTATACCCTAAAAAGTCCGTCAGGACAATATTTTTTGACTAATGGGAGTAGCACTGCAGTAGCATGCAGTATGGAGGTGAACAAATAGATTTGACAGTTTTGGAAAAGACTTTGGGTCCTCCCACACTGGCGTGCAATGTGCATTAAATATCTTGTCATCTTGGTAATTTCAAATCGCATATGATTCGTATTCCGTCAGGTGGTAATCGGAAATATTGTGGATAAAAAACAGTGGTGCTAACACTAGATGCCGGATGGCTGACACAGAAGTGCTAGAATGCGTGAAATATTTTCCGATGGGATTATGCTTGATGTTGCTAATATACTTATGATGTGCTGAGACATGTTGCCGCAATGCAAATTTGTGTATTTTTCAAGCTGAAGCATATTAAAGTATAAAAAAACCAAAATATTTAATACCACTGTAATGTTTGGTACAAGAATCAGTCGTTTATAAAAACACACATAATTGTAGTGCACTCACAGTTCATGTTTGCATGAATAAAGCCTCATGGAAGTTATCGAGCATCACAGTAGGCTTGAAGCCTTAAGAGCTATAGTTATGTGCATGTTATTGCTTTGGGCCTTTGACTATCCCAAAACATCTTTTTGAAGTTTTAATTGTAGAGCTTGCCAGTCTATCTTATAGTTGGGTTTAAACAATTAGGATATGGTACAAATTATTAAATTTTTAAAGGCTATTTTTTCGAAATATCATCACCATTTTTTACAACATGACCATTTATAGTTTCACAGGGTTTTTTAAAGTCTTACTGTTGTTTAAAATGGTCCAATGTTTAAGTTTTTATTTTCTTTTTTGGGCCCTCATTCAGACTGCTAACTGCATTCAATGCCAACAGTAGGGTCTGAGATATGTGTCCAATATTGAATGTTTACCAAATACCTAGTTGGAGTTCTGGAAACATTGTATGAGTTGACACCTAGGTTTCTATTATTGCTTGATGCTTACATCCTAACTTAATAATTATCAAACTCATGGTTTAAGAAGGCGCTAGGCACTAGTCGGGCAGCAAGGTGCTGACTAGCACCTAGCCCACCGAGGCGGCAGGTGCGAAGTAGAGGGGAGATGGAGGAAGAATATGTGGGAAAGGAGTTGGGGGAGGAAGTTTTCAAGGAAGGGAAGGGAGAGCACCAAGAAAAGAGGGAGAGAGAGGAGAGGAAGTACTCATCTGGAAGCAAAAGCCAAGCCACCACTGGTCATTGACCGCCAGCCACGGGCACATCTTCCCCTACCTTTGTGCTCCGAGAATGACAAGATGAGGCGGCGGCTAGGAAACCTCCAACCCTACTAGTATGGTAGTAACTCCCCTCATGTGCCAACTAAGCCTTATTAGGCCCCTTATTTCTACAGCCATAGATATCCACTCAAGGCATCACAGCCGCTGGATCTCCTTCCTCACAAGTCACAACCCTAGTCTCTTCCTTTCCCTTCTCTCCAATGGAACACACGACGCATGGACACAATGGTGCCTCGCCGCCTCCTCTTCCTTACTCTGCTTCTCTTCCATGGCCACGAGCAGCCCCTTTTTCCTTCTCATGTTCTCCACCTTCGCTCCCATGACCCGTGGGTGCTTCTCCAGCTAGCTGCCCCACACCACCTTCACTCCCTCCCTTCCTCCTTCCATCTCCACCTCCCCAGTCGACCGCCAAAACCATCTCGGCGCCCACCGAGGCGGGGCAAATTGTGGTGGCCGTACTCCGCCTAATGCTGAATCGCTGCCGAGGCACTGCCTAGATCTGATTTTTAGAACACCGATCAAACTTATATGCACATCTGCCTTGTTAAAACAGCAGCCCATTAATAAAAAAAATATGTCAATTTGTGATTAATGAAGGGACTGTTTGTGTGAATTTAACTGTTTCCTATGAAATTATGTGTAAATCCTGCAGTAAAAGCAGGCTTACATCAACATCAGCACTAGTTTTTGTTATTGTTTTTTCATTTGCTTAGCAGCTCATGTCATGTTCATCTCTGCACAGGTTGAATGCCGATTATGTTCTAAGATTATTTATCCTGGAGAAGAAATAAAGTGTTTGGTTAGTCGATGTAGAGAATTGTTCCATCTGACTTGTGCAGCAGAAGATACTGCAAATTTCATTGCTGAAAGCTTCAAATGCCCTCAACATGTAAGCTTCGATCTTATGAAATGTGGTGTGCTCTAGTATGTGCTAAATCTCCAGTGCACATAAGGGAGCATGTAAGATTTACTAAAGAACCACTCTAAATAAAAAGCCACTGCTGAAATTTGTAGGCTTCTCTGGTTGTCTTATTTAATTTCATATATCTACATGGATAGTTGTTACTTTCATGCAATGTACAGACAGTACACTTGTGCATTATATGTTGTTTTGAGGCCAAGGGATGCAGTATACATGGTCACACCTACAGGTAATACATACTCCCTCCGTCCCAAAATATTTCTAATTTTAGCATTCAATAATTATCCCAAAATATAGCTACCTTTGTACCTACTATCTTATCTCAACCAATTACAATCATCTCCCATTTAATTTCTTCACCTACTTCCTCATCTCAACTAATCACAACCATCCCTCATTTTATTTTACTTTTCTCCTTAATACTCATGCCCAACTCAAAAAGTCCTTATATTTGGAACGGAAGGAGTATATTAATACTGAGTCAAATATCATGTAGTTTTAATTATTAGAGTTAAATCTATCATCCGTTCATGGCCAGCAAGATAATTTGGGCAGTGCAAATTTATGCAATATGTGTGGGGAATTAATATATATTTAAAAGGGAAGACCTTATTATGATCCTCTAACTTTGAGCTGGTCTTGTTTCTAGACCCTTTTTTTAATATCCTATTTTAGCCCTGAAGCTCCATTTTGTCCTTTTAATGGAGAAACTTCAATTTAATGAGTCTCAAGTCACTGACCATGCATAACATGTGCTCACACCACATGCCAAGGCATGGAAAGCTTTTTTCAACTAAGAGCACAGGAGGATTTTTTTTTCAAACAAGGTTGTCATTTAAGGTGCCAGAGAATACCTTTGGAAAGTTCATGTCCTAAAACAAACCAGAGCTAACAGGTAGCTGCCCAAATAGAAGCATTTTCTGAAGTTAAAAGTAGAGTATTGGACATTTATCAATTGTCCTTCTAGAAGCTTCACTAGTGTTTTGTCTGTAGCCAAGGAGAAAGAGTTGCCGCAGTCCATGGTGCAGTTATCAGCCTCTTTTCTCTCTCTTTCTTTTGGTGTTATGTTTCCCTTCTTGCGCTTGGATTAATAGTTATAGTTTTACTTGAATTTGCATTAATTTAATTTTATCTCCAATCAGGGATGTATGGTCTGTAAGCAAAAGATGTTTTTTTGGCGTTGTGGACGATGTACTGTTGTAGCACATACAAAATGTGCACCATGGCCATTAATTCATCTAAAAGATGACCAAGGAAGTGCTATCTGCTGGAGGCATCCCTCTGATTGGCTCCTTCAAAATGAGGTCTATCCTTTTACCCTTAAGATTGACCACTTCTGTTGCTAGACTCGAAAAGAAATAACTATACTTTATTTAGTACAATATGATATGCTCTCAAGATTCAAGAAAAATTTGGGTGCAAGATTAAAACAAATTTGTAGGAACATACTTTTTTCTCCTTGGGTGATGTTCATTTTCATCTTTTTATCTGTGCAAAAAAGCTATTTTGTTTTACTATATGCGTCATTATTTTAATATCAATGACGATTGCTGCTTTGGATGGATACCAAATTGCCATTATATATAATTATTTTCTCAATTGGGCTCAGTGAATGTAAGACATGTTTTCCAAGTTTCTTTCTTGTGGTCTTAATCTCTCTTCTGTTTGACCTCATCTTATCCTGCTTATATAATATTGTTTGATCTTGCTAGAAGTAATTTACAGTGTTAGTTATTTTTCTAGAAGTGTTTATGTTTTTGATAAATGAAGAGTCTTAGTCTTCATTTTTTTCTCCTTTTTATCATAACATTGCTGGTATTCACTGGGTTTCTAGGCTTCTAGCAAGTTAGCGCAATCATCACACATGATTGCATCAAAGTCCTTTTGGTTAAGCTGTGACACTGAACTGAACTATCACGACCTTTATTTATCTTTTACTGATTTGTTTCCAGAATTGTTCAAAACTCATCTTCTCTATAATTTGTGTACTCCTTTCAACTACATGAAATGATTGTGACACTATGGTTCCGTTCTTATTAATGAAGTTCATGTCACCTACTAATAAAATGATCTTCATAAACCAAAAATTCTGTCATGTGTGGCATCATTTTTTCTATTACTTGCTTCCAACCAGAGGTGAATAAGCTTGTTTCATGGTTTCAAGCCCAATGCTGATGTCTCCATTAAATTCAAAATTTTATCCTAATTTGGATTGTGGGACAGTAGTAAAACCATAATAAGTTGCTGTTTCAGCTAATTCTTTTGGAGAATACCTTCAAAGAGTCATTTCATATGCCCTTCTTGTAATATTTGTAATGTTTGAAGTGTCTGACAGGACTACTTTGTTTAATGGTGGCAGAATGCTGACTTGACGAACAGCATAGAGGTTAGTGTTATGTATGATATAACTCCATGCTTGCTATTCTCTTCTATATTTGTTTCATGGTGCTTTTAGATAAAGCCATTGTGCACATTTCATAGTTAGTTACCCTGGAATACGTGGATGTTTCCATTATAGGCTTCTGGGCATGTTTCTCTTGTGTTTTGGGAATGCTGCTAAAGCAGTGCTCCCCCTATGTCCTAAGATAAGTGGTATTTTGGGATATGAGTTTTTGCTTCTTTTTTTTTACTTTGGCTGATATTTGTGCAGCTATATATAGGATGCCACATATTATTATGTTCATCTGTAATTTTAGTACATTATATTATAAAAAAATAGTTATCAAGGCTGTAACTTGGAGATGAAAAAGACAAAACATCAGTTAATTTATTCCAGGAGGGCTATTTGAAACTTGCCTTTACTACCCCTAAAGAACATCAGCAGTGCAATTTAAATTCATGAAGATTGGGGAGGAGCATATTTGTTTCACTAATGCTTTAAACCCTTGTAAAAGTATTACAATGTTATCTCATTCCAACAAAAAAAAACAGAAGATGGAGTTTGTTGCCTGTGAAATGTTTTTTCATGGTCGCACTGACATGTTTGTTCTGTAGGAAGTATTTTGCCGACTACCTCTTCCATATGTTAATGAAGACTTCAAGATTGATTCAAACATTAGGGATTTCACTGCAGCTGTCTGCAAACCACCGCACTTTACATTTATCAGGCGCAGTATCCTAAAGTAATAGTTATAGAATGAAGCCTTTTGGAGCTATTACTGTCAAATTGTCTATAATGACTTTTGTCTTTGTCTGCTTTTCATCTATACATATCCTATCTGTTCTCTTAATTTTTAAAAGATGTATATTTAATCAAGAAAAAACGTTCTGATTCTCGCGTGGAGGCTGGGTGCACAAACTGCAGTGCTGATTCTACTTGCAAAGATGATTGTGAATGCAGGTAAACAGTCTTACTTTGTCAATACATTTCATACAGAAGTTTTCATGAAAGCTTTAGTATTCATGCACAAATGCTTCGTTGTGCTTAGTTTGATTCATGCACAAATGCTTCATTGTGCTCTAAAGATGGCACCAATGTGCTCTTCTAACAAAAGAGGGTGCATGTCTCAGCATGTAGCTATGTCCTCTGATCTTTTCACTTGTATTTTTGGACATTAATACAATCTCCAATACAAATGGTTTATTGTTATTTCTTATTGTTGTATATTGGGAATTTCTAATGTATAATAGTATTCAAGTATTTTTAATTCCAAACTTATCAATATTATTACCATGTAATGAACTAGTCTTAAAATGTTGACCTCATGCATTCAAGGATGTCTAGTTAGATTGGATACCATTTTTCCAATTCGTTTTAATCAAATGTAGCCTGATATTTGTTTTTTTTTTCAAAATATCATTACATTACTTGTGTGAAGCTTGTCGTTGTTGTTTTTTCTATATAAATCTTTATCTGCTTTTGATAGCTGTAGCTAATGCTACTGTAGCTTGTGGTGCTTTAGTGTCTTTTTGCCACTCATTTCAACCATTTTCTATCTTCTGCCATCCAAAAATTGCAACTCTCTTGTTACCACTCTTCTGTTGCTAGCATCTCTCTTTGAGTTCTATTTTTTGGCTGCACTTTATCAGGGGCCTTTACATGAGTTGTTCCAAGAATTGTCACTGCTCAGATATCTGTACAAACAAGCCATTCCACAAGGATAAAAAAATAAAAGCTGTCAAGGTAATTATGTACTGCAAATGTTTTCTTGATTTTGTTAAGGACATCGATTACCATTACATTCTTTTCAGCATACATATAAAGTTGCATGCTCTGATATTATCTTCAGTAACTTCTCAAATTTGTCAAGTTCCTTATTTGTCGAAGAGCCTGTGCTTTTAGCTACAAGTTGTATCATCAATGGACAACTAACTTACTGATTACATTATTTGAGTTTTACCAAAACTTGGAACTGAGCTTCAAACGTTGATGATATCTAATAACTGAAGTATTCAATACAACATTTGAGAGCTGCCAAAGACCCAAAGTATTCAAGTTCACAAACCTCCTTTATATTGTTCTTTAATGTGAAATGGCATATGGCAATGATAGTGCTGTGTGAAGTTGTAATGGCATCAAATGTAGATTACTTTCACCTTCTGTTGACACCTCTGAGCGCCATCATTCTTCATTTGTTAGGGAGAATAAGTCTGTAATCGCAGCAACTACTTTTCTGTACAGACAAAACGTTGTGGATGGGGTGCTATTTCGTTGGAGCCATTGGAAAAAGGTGATTTTATAATTGAGTATGTTGGTGAAGGTACAAATTACTCTACCATTTAAACTTATATCATACAAATTAGCATATTCTTTAGTAACCTGTATGTATGTCGGTGTGAAGTCACATTATGCCTTTCCAGTACAATCCAAATTTCTTGACATAAATACTTCCCAAAGATAAATTTGAAGTAACTCATTGTTAGTAGCATGAACAAGCCTGTTAGTCAGTGCACCTGTTTAACAGATAAACAGAAAAGGTACCTCAGCTTTAGATGAAAACATAGATTAATCTGAAAATTGGATAATGAGTGTACATTTTGTTCCAATGCTCTATCTTATAACATAGCTACAATTATGAACTATGGCAGTTCTTTTTGCCACATATGCTTGTGACATTAGCTGTTTTTGACAGAGTGACCTTAATTATTCCTTTTAGGAGCATCAGTTCGTTTGTCTTGAACCTAATGTATCGTGCATTTTTTAGTCTTTAAGATTGCGATTTTTATTTTATTACTTCATCCATCCTAAAATGCAGATATTTCTAACAGTTAAATTGCGGCCAAAATACAGCTATTTCTCCACATATCCTTTCATCTCAACCAATCACAACCATCTACCTCCTTTGTTCAACCAATGATAATCTTTCACATTTAATTCCACATACTTTATTAATACATATGCCAGCTCCATAAATGATTACATTTTGGAACATAGGGAGTATCTCCTTTGCTGTTTTTTAGTTTGAGTTTTATGCCACTATGAGATAGCATTGTTTTATGTCAATAAGAAATAAGCTAACTAAAATTGTCGGTTTGATTCTTAGTTATTCTCACAACAACTTAATGATGTGCTCATTTGTTCTTTTCAAATGCTTTTCTAATGTATTTTGAACTTTATTCCAGTCATCAATGATGCAACATGTGAACAAAGGCTTTGGGACATGAAACGGCGAGGTGATAAAAATTTCTACATGTGTGAAATCAGCAAAGATTTTACAATAGACGCAACATTTAAAGGAAACACGTCACGTTTTCTAAACCACAGTTGTGATCCCAACTGTAAATTAGAGAAATGGTAATACCATCTTTTTGGAACAGAAAGGCTCTGTACTCGGTGTTTGTGAACAGTATTAAATGATTCATGTTCCTGATTGTCTATGTGGCTTGTGCAGGCAAGTTGATGGTGAGACAAGAGTTGGTGTTTTTGCCTCTCGTTCCATCGAAGTTGGAGAACACTTAACTTATGACTACAGGTATGTGCAAGCAATAGTTTTTCAAACTATATTTTTAAGGAGCCTAAGTACTCTTACTGAAAAAGCTATAATGATACATTCTTTTAGTATGGAGATGTGATTCCTGCATAGAGAAACTGCTGTCCTGCAATCAGCTATGGTTAACCATGATTTGAGATATATGTATATCTAGCGGAGTAATATGTACGTATGTAAATTCTAGTGAGGGAACTAGAACCTTTGTACTATTATTGTGTGGCCTATTGCTTTTACATCCACCCAATGGGCTCTTAGATCACTTGCCTCTCATTTTTTCCTTTCTGGATAGTGAATTTCCAGATCATGCTTCGGTGGCGGAGGCACCACAATTTGTTTATTTGTTGTTTTTTATATGAAGCCAACCAGCATTTGTATTAGATTAAAACACCCTAATTAGGAGGGAGCGTTGAACGGTGATTATTCTCATCACCCACACGAAGAAAGATTTGTCTTCTTCCAGGAGTCGTGTGAACAGTAATAATGATTTTCGATGAGTAACAGTAACAATAACTCACGTTGTTTTTCAGGTTTGTGCATTTCGGGGAGAAGGTTAAGTGCTATTGCGGGGCACACAATTGTCAAGGTTACCTGGGCAACCAAATAAAGAATCATACGCAACGTGCTCTCGCAATTGCAGCATTGGAGAACGAGTGGCTTGAATCTTTAAAAATGCAACAGGGCGCCTCTGCTTCAGGACACAAACCGATGACACATCTGTTACCCTGGACCAACTGTATAGAGGTACCATTTAACTTGAGAAGCAAACGGAAAATAAACCGGATATGCTGGGGATGCAAAAGGAGGAGATCTGCCGTTGCAGTTACATCTCCAAGCATACCAGCGTCAGTTACTGAAGCTGTTGCATCCTTGCCATAGAGCTTTGCCCTGGAGTGGCGAAAGCTGAAGTCGCTTCTCGTCTGTATAATATAGGATGACACATTGTCACATGAAATTGATTTTTGAACGATTCTTTCGCATTGCTCCTTCCCCAAAAACTCCACCAAAAATGTTGTAATTTGTTACTACATTCATTTGATTACATAGTCAGTTTGTTTAATTTATAGTTGATCGCTGAGAATACTCAACTATCTCATGTAATCAGTGTTGTGCTCCAGCTCTCGATTGCCTCAAGTTGAGGCAAGGGCATGAGGCTATTATTGTCTAGAAATCCTATATTATTTCGACATATTCCTTTCTGGCTAGTGAGAAAATATCAGGAATACACTGGTACAGAAGAGTATCAGATTTCGACACTCATGCACTGAAACATTTCTAGATTTCAACATCCATGACACTGAAACATTTCTTCGTGGAAAATAACTGAATCTGAAAGAAATCAAATCAACAGTGTAGGGGTGCCTGTCTCTGTCCCTGGTGCAGAACCACTTGGTCACTGATGGGTGCAGAACGTAAGTCCTATTTGCCAATTGCCATAGCGTTCATACACAAACAAATCAACGTAGAAAGTTCAGTTTATTGCCTGACAGCAACAATGCAGTCACGGTAGAATCAGATTCCCCTGCAAATCCAATACGCAAGATGTTTTGACGGTCCAATAGGGAGGCCAAGAAGTACCTATCACCCATATCACACAAGGACAGAAAAACAAGCATCTTGACAAAGAAATAATGTGCCGCCCCCCTTCACCAGATTACCACACAACCGGAACAAAGGGAGTGACAATGCCGACATTATTATAAATGATTTATTTTATATTCCACCAACAATAAAGTTTGATATTCGGGATACATATTTTGCTCACTGTGGCAGACAAAGTAGACCACCTAGAGACTTTATATTCAGAATAAACATGATAATAGAAGAACATAGGTCATAGGATAGTACTAAATGAATAGTCTGGCTGGCTGCTTCACAAAGTAACAGATATATCACTATAGAGTTGTGTGTCTTTGTTTAATCTTCAGTGCGCTTCTCTCATCAGCAGCTCCTCATCTTCTTACCCTCTGTGCCATCTATCTCCTTGACAGCATCGCCTTCCCAGTAGAGAGCATCCATTTTACCATCCATGGTGGCATTCTCCGTGTTTTCATCAGCAAAGCAATGCAGAACAGATCGTGGCGACCCGGTGGCGACTTCAGCAGTAGCAGTGAAGCTCTGGTAAACGAGCAAACCCCCGGAAGGCAGCTCCTGCTCAACCATGTTGCTGCAAGCATAGGCCCCAACATCCAGCCCCTTGGCCCAGGTCCCCGCATGGTTGCGGCCACCGAAGATGGTAACCGCAACAGAGAACTCTGACGGGCCAAAGCATCTCAACACCCTCTTGACAAGGTCACCATACGCAAGGGAAGCAGGGTTGAAGCCCATGACCTCATAGCTGGCATAGCTGAAGCCATCCTCAGGAGTCACATGAATGGTAGAGAAAGCAGGGCCATGGATGGCGTTCATGGAGTAGCCGCAGGGCTCAAAATCGAAGTCGCAGATTTCCATCTCTGGGATAATGTCAGATATACCTGAGAGCTTGGTCATTTCCTTAGCGCATGTTGTGTGTCCATCAGCAGATGTCTTGAAGAAGACAGAAGCTTTCTTCTTGTCCAGCCCAGTCATGCACATCTCAAGAGTGACCACAGGCTGCTCCGGGTGCTGGGTGGCATAGTAGACATGCCAATTCTGCCCTGGCTTTGCACGATCTCCAATCACATATGCGTTGCCACCAGATTTGAGGCAGCCAAAGTAGCTGTTCAGGACTGCAACCTCCTCAGAGAAGTTCTTGTGTGGAGAGGGCTGTGCTTCAGGGAAAATGAACGTCCCACGAGAGTACTTCACAGCTTCAAGTGGCAGAGATAACTCTTCAGCAAGCTCAAGAATCCTCGGAATGGAGAGCAGGAGCTTGGTAGTCCCACAGGTCTTGATCACAATCTTGTACGGGTACACAAGAAGGCTTGATTCAGAAAGGACATACGAGTCGAAAACCTCATTGGAGAGCTCATACACAATGGTGCACCTCGCCAGATCAAGAACAGAATCAATCTGAGCACGTGACAGTGCACGCAACCCCCTGCCATTGGGGTCAGCAAAGACAGGCGCCTCCGAGAAAGTGATCTCGAGGCGTTTCTCATATCCCTCAAACCCAATCGCCGAGACTGGTGGAGAGTCAGCAACTGACAGGACTGCCATTGTTTTGATGGACAATGCCAGAGATGAGGAAGAAAGGAAGCAGGCCCGATGATCTTCCCAGTCACCAGGAAGCAGCTAGCCAGAGAGATGTAGGAAAGCTCAAAACGAGAATGCCGGGGAGTAAGTAAACTACTAGGACAAGGTAGCCGAGGGGGCTATCAAGAGGGCTTCCTCGCGCACTGCAAGAGATGAAAACAATTGACATTGTGAGCAACCAATCAACCACTAATGAGAGAAAAAAAAACAAGTGTTCAATTGACTCGATACTTACGTTGGAGTAAGCAGCAGAGCGGAACTTCTTGATGCCACCGGCAGGTCGGAGGTCCTCAATGCTGTAGCCGAGGGGAGCTTCGTACATCAGGGAGGAACGACTACTGCTAGACTTCTTTTTGCCACCCTTGGACTCCATTAGTGCATCAATTTGTTGGCTGCAGAGAAGAATAATTAAAAGGATCAATGAGAATCCGAAGGTTTAGGCAATATAACATATTGTCTGATCGTCAAAGTCTCAATTACTTAAAATATACGTTTATGTTTCATCAACCATATGAACTGGAGGGAAATTTCACTAATTCTTTCGGACTATTTATTTGCATAAGCATAAGAAATTTCACTAACTCTTTCAGACCATTATTTACATAATCATAAGAAACTCAGACTAAAATAACAGTTTGTCTTCTCATCAAAATCTTAATTACTTTTGAGATACATTCATGTATATCAACCATATGAAACTGCAGGGAAATTTCACTAATTCTTTTAGACTATTATTTGCAAAAGCACAAGAAATTCAGACAGAAATAACAGATCGTCTTATCATCAAAGTCTTAATTTCTTTGAGATACATTCATGTTTCATCAACCATATGAACTGGAGTTGGACTATTATTTGCATAAGCATAAGAAATTCAGACTCAGTTGAAGAATATTTCAATCAGCCACCAAACAGAAGAGGTGAGCAAAAGTTACAACTTTCAAGGTAACAAGGATACACACGATCTATTACGATATCGATAACCTATCTTATATTGAGCATAAGGAGATTTTTTCAGAAAAAAAATCATGAACAGGATCACACGATAAATCAGAAAAGAAAATATAAATTCAGAATTACCATTCATAAGACCGAGTGATTAAACATTAAATTTTGACGCTAGCACGGCAACAAAGTAAAATACTTTCCCTGTCATCCGTACCCAAAACAACTATATGGTTTTCAGAGATCATCTAAGACCATAGATCAAACAAACAAAGTAGTACTAGATAGAATATCAAGAGCAGGTTCGTGAGATCTTACAATTCCTAAAGAACGCTGCGATTCCGGGCGCACGCACGCGACGAGCCTGCTCCTCCTCGTCGCAGATCTCGAACCTTCAGCGAGAGGAAAAAGATCTCTCTGCTGGAAATCGGCGCTTATCTCTCTCTCTTCTCGGTTTCTCTCGACCACGAGACGGGGAAGAAAAAGAGTACGGGAATACCGAACCGACCAACCAAACCAACCAAAAGACGAGGCTAGCGTTGCGGAGGAAAGCCTGCGCTTCGCCGTCTATTTATCGGGGGTGGCCGCGTCTGCGTCTCGCGAGCAAAGGCGTGGTTCACTGGACCGGAACCGCCTTGTGGGGCCCACCTTGGGCGCGGATTCCACGCCGTGGGGGACGGGACAAGGGGGAGCGGGTGGACCGCGTGCACGGCCTTCTTTTCTTCTCTTACAGCCTGGCCTCCCGATTCTGGATGGCTCTCTCTGCGGGTCGGTGGGCATTGACAGGTGGGCCCCGCTCGAGGCGCTGCCGAGGGGGCAGGACGCGTGGACGGTGTGTGTGGAAACACGCTCGCGACCTCGCGGCTCACTGTATGCGTGTCGACCTCTCTCTCTCTCTCTCTCTCTGTGTTTGCGCGGCTATTTCGGAGTACTCCGTAGTAGTCTAACGTGTTGCTGGATGACGTGCTTATCTTTATCTTTCCTTTTTATGGTGCTGCGGCGTCATTTGAAAAAAAAAAGCAATTGTTTCTTGAAAAAAATGTGCCTTTTCTTTGTTTTTTTTTTGTTTGTGGATTGAATCATCGAGAGAAGACGCAAACGCGAGTTTCCTGGAACGACCCGGCGTTGCGAAGCTTGCGTCGCACGGATGACGGATCATGCCGTCGGTAGCGGACGTGTTAGGCAACATCGGCTTTGTCATAAGCCCAATGGCATGTCAAGCCCACCAAGAGCAGCGGATGGACGGCCTTCTCTGCATTTAGACCACAGTGCCTACAGGATTTTGGGCTTGAATAGATTGGGCTATACCAAATCAAATGGGCTGAATAAAGCCCATGCCTCTTCTGGTCTGGAAGCCCATCAGCTACACCTGCTCGGCTGCTCCAAGCCTCCAACCTCCACAGGCCTAAAGCTATCAAGGCTGGCCGCGTCCTAGACCAGCTTCGCTCACCAGTCACCAGCACCGCCGCGGCGGACTCGTCTCGTCGTCGTCCGTTGCGCCGCTCGACGCCGGCGGGTAACCGGGCGCCTCGCCTCCTCCGAGATGGCCAAGGTGCGCACGCGGTCGTTCTAGAAGCTTCAGTCCCCTCGGTGGAGTCCCACGCCACCCGCTCCACCCCCGACGGCCGAGGACTCGGGCGTTAGGTAACCGGCTCGCCGCTAGTAGATTGTCCCTAACGGGAATCCGAGAATCGGGAGGATCATTCCGAAGGTTTGGTCCTGCATTTTTTTAGTAGCGAGGAAGCCTAGGACTAGGAGATTGGATTACCTCATTCTGTGGTTGCATCATTGTCCCCTGGGAACTTTGTGCCTGCGCACAAATTTTGTCAGAGAAAAGCTATAGTAAAAATCCTTGGTCAGCATGTCCTTGGGTGCAAGAAGTTTGTTTTGCAAGCTCAACTTTCTAGCTGAAAGTATTTTTAGTTGTTTAGAATTTTTCACTAGTTAGTTAACTAGCGAAACTTCACTAGGTAGTAGCTCTCTTTTGGTATTGACATGATAGAATGATGACAATTCCTTCACTAAGTTGATTGTAGTAATTCCTTCACTAGGATAAACGTTTCAGATTGAACTGCTTTTCTTAGTATCTTGCTCATTGGTCCAGTTTGTTCTTCTCAATGTTTTTGGTTACAGTTCATTTATGGTTATAGCAGTTCAGTGCCATCATGATGACTGCCTACAGTGCACTTCAATATTTACCATCTGCAAGTTTTTCCCCACTTCACACCAGTGGAAAATATATATTTACCTATGATGAATTAATTAGTGAACAAAAATCTGGAGTCTATTTTTAAGTTTGGTTAATTGATAGGCCTACCCTAATATATAGTGTCTATGCCTTCTAATGAACAGGAATCTGGTATCTATGTGTTGTTAATTAGATAAACCCATCCTAATACATTGCACCGATGACTCATGTACTCTTTTTGAAACTTTACTGGCACATACAAACACTTTATTTCATTTCTACCACTTTTTACATCACCCTCCATGATTATGTTCACATTCATACTTCGTCTTATTTTGTTGCATTATCTATCTATTTCTCAATATCGTCAATAAGTTCCTTCTTTTTTGTAATCTTCAGATTGAGCTGAAAACAACACCTTCTGACTTTCGCTTTCTGACAACAAACTAAACCAGGCATTGTTTTAATCGCTATATTGAGTGCCACGGGTATAATTTGCCACAGTGAGGCCTTAGCAGTTTTTCAGTGTTTCGTACTTCAATTTTTTATTTGAAAAGTATGTACATACTTTTGATACTATAATGAAGTTTATTGGCTTCTGGTGTTTCAATGCTAGAGGAGACAATACTGGTGACTGAGAAATTTGCAAAGTACTACAGATCACATTACCCTGGGGAATGGGTGAGTACACTGCTACCACTTGCCATTTTAAATTGTTGTGGAGAACGGCAACTTATTCAGATAGTATTGGGATTTTTTTTTTCACAAACATGTTTCCGAATGCAAAACATGTCAGATAAGTAATTTGAAATGTGTCTTTGGGTACATGATACCAATGACAAGGCCATGTAAAACTGACAAGCATAGTTGTTTCGACTTGCCAATTAACGCATGACTTGATCTACAAGTTGTTCAGTTAGTTTGATGCTTAAGAGCAGATGTATTAGTGTCTTCTCAAAATTTTTTTGCTGTTTAAACATCGTTTGAATGAATACTTTGCTGTTGTCCTGTGGCTAGGCTACTTTGGTTTGCTACCATACCAAATTTTTCCCTACCAAAAATTTTGGTAGGGTAGCAAACCAAATACCTCCAATCAAATACTACCCTACCAAAATGTTTGGGTTTTGTTCACATTTGTCTCTCATAATCACATTTTGGCATCAAACCAAATCTGCTCTTCTTAACTTTACTCTGCCAAAAATTTGGTAGTAGTACCAAACTTGCTCAAGCTTTGGGCTTTGGCACTACCAAAAGTTTGGTAGAACCTCAAACCAAACCGGCCATTAGTTTTCTGCATTCAGCATTCATTGACCTGGGCCAGTCAATCTATTTCGAAGGGAATTTTGTTTGTCATCGTCAGCTCTTTTAGTCTCCTTGAAAATATTCTCCTCGGTGACTGTGTCTTGCACCTTTAATAGTCAATGTTCGGGTATGTACTTGCACATGCAAACAGTGGCTTGAGCACCGCCTGTGAATTTCCTAGGTCTAGGCTTTCCTTTCTTTTTCTTTTCTTCCCCATGCACATAAGAACTTTGTAATGTGATTTCCCAGCTTGTGAAGAACTCATTCTGAGGGTCACTTACCTTGGTGCTCAACAGTTTATGTTGTCTTGGTGAAAAGTTATGCCTTTTTGGGTTTCCTAATTTGTTTACCGCGTCAAGTAGACAATGCCTGTGGGAATGAGAACAGAATGAGTTAGTACTTAGTAGCTATCAGTGGAACATTTTGATAGCATGATTTTTTTTTCCCTCATGATGGTAGCTGGATGGCAATATTATTTCCGGAATTTGTTTATGAAAGAGAGTACGCTTGGTTCTTGCTACCGAAGTATATAAATTTCTCTCCCCCCTACATTTTTTTACTGCTTAACAAGCCTTCCCATTGAACCACATCATCAACAATTTGTAAACCGTTTGATCATTCTCCTAGAATATCATGATTCGATCATTGGAATAAACTGGGATGCCAAACATCCTTCCTCCAGATTGTTGGATTGCCAGTTGATTCACCAGTATTCACGACCTTCTTTTTCCTCCAATGCGTAATTGAGTTCTTCCCAAAAGAAAAAAAAAGTGGGCATCATCCATGCCAATCACAGATAACTTACAGAGGAAAATCAAGTTAACAATTTTAGTGCTGAGCAGTCTGCAATTGGTCGTCAGACATGGCTTTTGATGATGGGAGAAAAGGGAACTATTGAAGGCCAGTACTGAGCCTTTTTGCTTTTATTCCAGAAGAAAATATGAGGTTACGTTGAAGTGTTTGTTTGTGTCTATTTATAGAAACGCATTTAACCAATGTTGACATGATAAATATTAGAAAAGATTTTAACATGCTCAGGAAATTGCATTAGCTTTGACCAAGTGTTTTCTTTTTCCCGCGTGAACATTGAAAATTTTGACATCACCTGTTATCACTAAAAAGACGTAACAGTTTAGCAATGAGAAAAATCTTGTTTTGTTGATCTGATGTGCTTCTGACTCATGTTATTAACTGGAAGCAATATCTCTGAACTTTTAATTTGGTTTGTAAAGTATTTGACTGTTTACTGGATGAGGTCGAGGAACGGGATGAACAATGGGAGAAAGGGACGTTCGCCGGACCGCTGTAAGTCTACGACCTATACCCTCCCTGTCTAATTAACTCGTTGATCAGCTGCACTGTTCCATACTGGATTTAGTCCGTCGATCTTTTGTCTTGTGTTCTTCAGAGTCACTGCAAAACTGTTAGTGATGCTTTCCTTTATGTTGGTCTAATAATTGGCTACAGATACTTAACATGTGGTTTTCTTTGGACCTCACTTTACTCGCATAATGCTTGAATTGTATTTGCATTATTTCAAGCGTGCAAATGTTTCATCCTGTACTATAACCCCTTTATGTCATCAATATGCTATAATTGTACTGTAATTGTTAGGAATCGTAGGAGGACAATGATTACGTACTGTCCATGAATGTAGTTGTACACCATTGCATTCATCGTGGTGAGTTTTGAAAACGAGGTTCTTGCTTGCTTTAAGTATAGATTTTCTTGAAAGAAAGAGTCGTCTCCAATATAGAAAGTTTATGGGTTCTGTTTAGATAAGCAGATTTGTATGGTTTCTGTAATTAATAATCACTATACATTGAATCCAGACGCTTTCTGTTATTAATAATCACATTACACTGAATTTAGATGGTTTCTGTTATTAACAGTCACTTTATGCTGTTCTCCAATTCAATGAGCTGAGAGTTATGATTTTATACAAATGTCTCGTAGTTATAGGTGAAGATATCTATGCACAATCTTTTAGTTTGTGTAGTCAACTTAGTATGGAAAAAAAAATTTCATGGTTATGAGCCTTGTCATACTAGTCAACTAGTATGGAGTATAACTTCTCTGCTTACATTTAAATTTCAACTTCAAAGACGTTGCTAATTGAGAAACATCTGGCAAATGAAAAGAGAATATAGTTAAGGACAAATGTTACTGCTCACAGAAAATGTATCATTAGTTTGTTCTAGCATACTTCGAGTGTTGATTTCACCTTTCAAGATGATGCAGAACACCATATATAGCTCCATCTGAATAGTTTTAAATGTTACATATGTTGATGATGTGCAAACCAATATGTTATGTGTTTGGGTGGGTGGTGGTGTGTTCAGCTTAATGGCTTCTTTGAAATGTAAGAATTTTATTAAAAAAACTAATTTAATTTATCTAAAATTCTTGTGAAATTCAACTAATTGATTTTCCTTTTCAATTCCTGTGTGGATAGATAGGTTAATTTCTTTTGGGAGTGGCTCTCCTGTGCGGAAGAGCAAGTAGTAGAAGGCACTTTACAGAAACCCTATGTTGACCAAGGCATTCAAGTAGGTGCATTTATTTGTCGACATATGCTACGTACCCCAATTGTTCGAAATCCAATGCGATGATGTCTACCCTGTTCATCTATGATCTATCGCTGGAGGGAACTGTGTAGGACACCGAATCTTTCGCTGCTAGCCGTCCGGTGCAACGCTGTAGGCTGTAGCAGTGTGACATCCCGGTCCCTCTCTTCTTCCTCATGCGGCGGCAGCGATGTTGCGTGCTCGCTTGTCGATCGTCAATCGTCAATCCTACTGTGATAGTGCGCTGCTAACCTAAACGCGCCCGGCCTTTCTGAACCCCTTTCTGCTATAGTGCGCGCCACAGACAGAGCACGGGTCCTCTTTGAGTGGCGCGACGCCTGCGCGGGGGGCTCCACCTGCGACGCCCGGTCCGGACGGGTGCGCGCGTGGCCAATCGCCGCGCGCCGATGCTTGTCACCTTTGCGCGTACGTGCCGTCGTCGCGCCACGCGCGCGGATGCGTGCCGCCCGGGGCCATGTCGGCGTATCATGCCTGCACTACACCAGCTCGCGCCGGGCGATCTCAGGCGATCGACATGCACGGGGCGCCGTGACGCGTACGGCCGGGACTGGTGATGACGCCGCGGCGCGTCGATTGGTCGGGCTTCGCGGTGTCGGGGAGGAAGGGGGAGGGGCGCGGTGGTGGGGCGGCGAGCGTCTCGGATTTGAGGCCCCGCCGCCGCCGACCAGCCGGGGCATGTCCGTGGCTGTCGCCTGCGAATCCGCGATGAAATCGCGCGTAGTACGTGGCACGACGCGGGGGTTGAATGCGGGGATTAATTCGCGATTGGTGGCGGGGATATGTTTGTGGCCGGGGCCTGTGGGCAGAGACACGGTACGGTAGATGCGTGTAGTAGCGTTAGAGCGATGGTGCAGTACGTTGGACCACGCACGGTACGCGTACGTGTATATATACTCGACCGAGCGGCCCTAGAGGTTTCCGTACACGTAAATGTGCCCGTGCCAGAGGAACCAACTTAGCTAGCGCGCCCAGTTTTTTTTATATATATAAGTATTTTTCTGCGTTGAACGACGTCTGTTCGCGGTTCATGCATGCCCCGCCTCGTATTTTCGACGCAGCAAATGCAAACAGATCAGAGATCTGGAGAACAAGCATCGCTCTCACGGACGAAACAACACACGGCAGAAGTTATAGCAAGAGATTTTGCACGTCCAAGCGCGTGACGGCATCAGCAAAAATAAGAGGGACTCAAAAATACCAACGTGTACACACACTATAAACACACCACAAGCATGGATCAAACAAGGAAGGAAGCATAGGGAAGCATAGAGCGCTCACCAGAACTACTGACGACCATACAACTAGTTAATTTATAACTTAACTTACTACTAGCTATGTAAAATAATAAAAAAACTACTACATCTAAAAATATTTTAACATAAGTTATAAACAGCTCAAGAGGGATAGACGAAGACATAAAAGATAAGAGAAGCAATAGACAAGAAGTAACAAGAAATATTCACGAGTAAATCGTGAAAAGAATAAAAAAAGATATATTTAGATAAAAAGTCTTGCAAGGTCAAGAAGATATTTAATTTATATTTTTAAAATAAATAAATATATTATATATTTAAAATATATAAAAAATTAAAAAAATAAGTAGAAGAAAGCTCAGAGAGGATAGGACCATAGAAGAAAACACTTTTTACTCGACGGCTTTAGCCTTCTCTTCTTGATCCAATGGCACCCCCACTGAGGTAAGCGAGGAAGAACCAGCTGGCGAGAAGCTTGCGCGGGCATGGAGGAAGCAGCTGCAATGGCTGCTGCTGCTTGAGTTGTCACGCATGGTGGCTGGAGAAAGAAAAGCGTATGGATGGCCAATGGCGAGGAGTGCAGTGAAGAAGGGTGGTACCGTCCTTATATAGCTCGAGAAAGGGCGGTGCCCAAGAGGGTCATAAACGGGGAGGCAAAACGGAGGAAGCAGGCGCCCAAATTAAATAATGCTAGCAACATCCCGCGACCAAATTCCGTGGCAGGAAAAAACTTGAAAAGCATTTGGCGTGTTTGTTGTTCTCTCCCTTTATCGTTGGCCAGCGGCTTGCTAGCCTAGCTTTCATATTATAATGGCAAACAGCAAAATGGTAGCTCATTAATTCCTTGATCTCAAATGTTAGTGCTCATTGGAAACACATGATTGAAAACAATGGATGTTCAGAGGAATACAATTACAAAACAAAAAATTTCAAAACACTCAGATCATTATTTGATTAGGCTGTAGAAAAATACAAGAATTGGATGAGAGAGATAAACTTAAAATAAATTTTTAAAAGATTAAAGCTCATGCTAATTTTCCTTTAAAATATTTACGTCCATTTTATAAAAAATTTAAAGAAATTATATGAATTCTTTATTTCAAAGGCATTTATAGGAATTTTTCCTGTAGGATTGAAATTCTACAAATTTTCTATCTTTTCTACAAATCAAAATAGCCCTTAGGCCTTGTTCTTTTTAATTAAAATGAATATTTTACTTCAGTTTTTGTTAGCATATTTTTAAACTGTTAAACGGTGTATTTCATGCGAAAACTTTTGTATATAAAAGTTACTTTAAAATATTAAATATTTTTTAAAAGTTTATAATAATTAAAACTTAATTAATTATGTGCTAGTATTTTTTTTGTTTTTGCGTGCGTTAACTTAATTAGCAAAGATTGCAACTAGGGATGTAGTAGTATAAGTACTACTAACAAGAGATTTTTTTAGAGGGGAAGGATGGAACAGAATGGCTGGACTAACATTTGGTGTCCTTTCACATAGCTAGAAGGAAGGAAACATCAATTGCAAATGCTGATGTGCACGCATGCCATTGCAATGGCTGGTGAGGCAGATAGCTGCTGGTCCTTTTCCACATGGGACTCGATGCGGTAGCATAAAGGTCGAACAGAAAGGGCTGATGCAATGCAGCAGTGCCCATTTATGAGCTCGGCAACAAACCCGCTCTTTCGAGACGCGCTGCATGCAGATACCCTCTCGCTCGCTCGCGCGGCGCTGGATGCGTCGATCGATCAGCCCGCCGGCCGTTCACCGTGCGTACCCGGCCAGATCGAGGACCAGCTAGCTAGCGCGCGCGACTGATCGATCGACTGTGTACTGGCCCTGTTCGAGTTTTATGGGGGGAAATTAAGATTGAGAGACAGAATGCTATGGCGCGGCGCGCGTCGATCAGAGGCCGGCCGGCCGGCAAACGTTTTCAATTTTGAGCCCCCTGCTGTAGCTGCTGTTGCTCCTCTTCCCTGGCCTTCATGGTTTTCAATTTCTCATTGACTGCAGCTAGCATGTCTGCAACAACCATCCTGTTCTTTTCCAAATCAAAATACTATCTCCGTTTATTTTGGCAACAGTTCAAGCATATATTTTGTGCGTCCATGATTGAGTATCTTGGCCAATTCTACGTACTGTTTTCGTTCGGAGTAGGGAAGAAGCGTTCAGACATCAGTAATTCGGCACTCTTGTTCTACTACGAGCTAAGCTTGAGGGTCTGCATACTGGATAGTGTTGCCATACATGCAATCGAACACCACACACGAGCAGTTGTTGACAAGACGGTTGCTCCCAACATGGAACTCGATCGATCCGGTTAGCTGAGTAGGGGACCGCGCTTAATTGGTTGGTTGGTTGCTAGCCATGGCTATAGGTTAATTAGGTCGAATTCTCTTGAACATGTATATGTTGGGTCCTACTGCATACGCGAACAGTTAAGCTCTCTGTAGTACAGTGGCATATACTCTACCGATGCACACACGGTTTTATCATCGTATGTGCACACAAACAGCGCTCATTATAAGTTCATAACAGTGACGGATGCAGGTGATCGATCGATGGTTGATGGTACTATATCCCTAGCAGTTGGGTATAGTAGCAACTACAGTACGTGTATACGTGCGTGTATATGTGATATGATGGAGAGATCGATCGACGTACGTGCTACGGTGCCAGCCAGTAGATGACCAAAGTTTCAGACCAGTCTCGTCAATGCATGATTGGTGTTTTCCCTTCTTTGGGTTGGTGTTATTCTATCTTCTCTATGCAATGAAATGAGGCAAAGCTTTTGCCCTTGTTTTAAAAAGAAAAATGTATGAAGGCATGTAGTACTTGTGTGTGAACCTGATGCGTGTGAAAGAAAAAAGGAATATATAAAGGGTAGTAAAACTAGCGGGGAAAAAGGAAAGAATTGTTGTTTCTTGCTGCTGCAGTGACTTGTGACTCTTCAGGTTCAGGGCTTTGATGCGTTACAGCACCCTGTAAGGCCCTGCAGTCATATGGATGCATGGTCACCCATCAGGAGGAGGATGTACTCCTACGAGATCGAGAGCCATGCATGGTAGTAGTACTGGCTACCTAGTGTATCATATCTCTTTGCTACAAGCTCACGCAACGAGAGAGAGAAAGAGAGAGAGATCTTTGTGATCTTGTAGATGTCAGTGTGGTGATGGGAAAGAACTAAAGGAGGCCCCCAAGTTTGGGGAGAGGGGTAGATGTGAGGGTGGGTTGCCTGCATTTTGACTTGCACCTTTTTAGGGTTTACAAAAGTTACAAACGTACAGCGCAAACAGGCAACAACCTACTAGCTGCATCTGCAAGTAAATGCGAGTTGCTGCGATCGATCGATGGGGAGTCCTCTCCTTCCTCCTTGGCTACTATGCTGACCTCTGCTAGCTATGATGAGAACCACTAAGCCCCCTCTTCAATGCCCCTGTAACTGCTTTAGCATCTACACACGCTCTCTCTCTCTCTCACACACACACACTGAGTCATTGGCACATTCAGAAATGAAGACAGTGCCAGCAATATTGCAAGTTGAAGCTTAACTCTCATTATCTGCCTGCCAATATGTTGAATTTTCATAGGTGCATGAGACTTCCTCTTCAGTGCACGGGGACCTATATGTTGTGATGGTGGTGCTCATCTCTATCCGCAGTCACGTAGCACTGCAAATGTATTAACACAGCAATTGAATGCTGAGTGTTCAAAACATTAGCTAGAAGGCCCTTTGATTTATAGGAAAACATAAAAAAATTGATGATTTTAATCCTATAGATAAAATTGTCTTTACAACAATGAACATATAAAGACTTTAAAGAAAGATTAGCAAGAGCTTCAATCACTTGAAAATTTCCTTTTGAGTCTATGTCTCTAATTCGATTCCTATGTTATTTCTGGGGCCTAATCAAATGATGTTTTATAATTATCTATTTTGTACTTATATTCTTGTTAAAATACTGTGTTTTTCTCTTTTTTTTCAATCATGCATTTCAAAGAAGTCAGAAGCTTTACTGCTAGTTGAACTCAGTGCACAAGCTTCCATATGGTTCACTTCCATAGATTAAATCCGTAATGATATCCTTATCCCCACTAATTAGTACCAAGACATGCACTGACCGGTCTGTTTACAACTTCACATGCATCAGTCTGCCATCTGCGTGTAGCATAGTATATTGTGAGTCCAATAAATCAATAACTGATTATGAACAATGTCCTGTATGTACGTGCGTACACACATACATACTGTGCGAAACCAATTGCTTCCTTTTTATAGTCAGGTACCTGCACGTTCATGCCGAACTGTTTGGTATACAATTATGTAGGCCCTAGGAGGACGCTGAGATGGTTTTGATAGAGTCCAACTGTACGTGCTCAGAACGATATAGGCTCATCTGGCCAGAGTTTAGCTGAACGATTGGAAAAGAAGAGCATGAAATTAATATATACATTAATACATGTATAGCAACTGGGCTCGAAAAGGTATAATTCCTCATTATGGCACAATCATTTTAATGTGGATTGGATGCTACTCCTATGTAGGACTAGTAATCTCAACAGCATTGTCGCTAGCTTGAAGATTTATATAGCTGTTGCTGTGCTAACTTTGCTTTTGATCAGGGTAGGTTTAGGGCGCTTGCAGGGGTGCAGGTACGGTAGACAGATGAGATTCCAACCCGTGCATGCATGCAGGAGGTAGCTGAAAGTACTAATGAGAATCTAATGCGATGTATGCGCCACCAAGTGTAAGGAGGGAGGGAGGCACGTGCGACCTTCGTGTGGCACGTAGTTCCATCTTTGTGACCTGAGAGGCTGAGAGATCGTTCAGCACGTATACTACACACAGAGCTTGGCCTGCAGCCAGCTAGCCTTGCAGCGTAGACGTACGTGCTACGCTCTCCTGTACTAATCATCTGCCGCATCAGCATATGCCCTGCACCACCCCTACCATTTGTGCGTATCCGTGCATGAAGCCATGCATGGGCAACCAACCGATGGCCTTTGCATCTGTGCACGCATGCACGTGGAAGCGCATATCCTCCCGTACTCACGTCGCCGGCTCGCCGCTAGCTAGTAGCCCCCGCCATGCACGAGACCGCGTGTACAGCTAGCTAGCTGCCGCGAGATTGCGCGTTACGTCGATCGATCGGTCAATCGCGCATGCACGCGCGCGCCGCGCCGGCCAAAGAGGTGACAGGACGATACGCGCGGAGCGGCGCGGCGGGCGAAAGATTGGGTGCGCTCTCGCCAATCGCAGCCTCGCGACGTACGGGGTCGGTCTGATCGGTGGATGGATGGACGGGTGCTTCGCTAGGCGCCAGCTATAGGTAGCCGCGCGCACGCATGGAGGGAGACGCGTGCGTGCGTTCTCGCGAAGGCGATTTGGAGTGGAGATTTGATTCGGGGCGCATGCATGCTCGGACGCGGCTACCAAGGAGGATTTTGCACCGCGGACGGCAAAAGCCTACTCCACCACCGTGGATAGGTGACTGGTGCTAGCTGCATGCCTAGCCAGCTGTGCATGTTACGCGTTGCCCCAGCGAGAGAGCGAGCAGTGACACATCCATGTCCATAGATCCAACGCTGCCACGCCTTTCCAGAGAAAGATCAAGCAGAGTACTTCGGTTTTGGGGTTGTGCTAGCCGGTGGTCGTACTAAGGAGAGCGCTGCGACGCCGGCCCTTGCTTGTTCGCCGGTGCAATAGCCAAAAGTTGTTGCGTCTCATTACTGCACGTGCGTACGTACGTTCGTGGGGGCGTGTGCACAGCCCCGTTTGTTGGTTAGGTCCGGTAGGCAGGCCGTTGAGGGACGGTACGCGCGCTCATCGAGTTTGCCATCGAAAGTGACCGACGCCCCGTCCGTTCTTCGGTACAAGGTTGAAAACGTAGGATGTTATTGGCATTGATTGCGAATTTGTGATGCATAAGTTTGAGTTCTCCGTACTGTTATCCTCTCCACAAAATATATACTACTATAAATTTGTTTTTTTTAAAAAAAACTTGTGTACGCTAGCTAGTGCCAGAATATGTTAAGGAGTACAACTATACGAGCTAAGAATTAAAAAAAATCAACAACAAATGATTTTGTTGTATTTTGTTTACAACCATGGGGAAAACGTGTTCATGATATTAGCATCATTTATAACTCAGGACGAATGGGAAAGGGGAATGGGTGAAAGGTGCATTCGGGCGCCCTTGTCACCAAATACATTGATCAGGCAGGTCTACTTGGCGATTGTAGGCGCACGGCCTGTGTGCGCGAACATGTAGTGCCCAGTCCACGTGCATTTGGCCCACGCCGAGACGCTGTCCTAAAAAAATTATACACTGAAACTTAATATTAGAGACTTTTAATATAGAAATATTTTACATGTAAACATTTGAAGCGGAATTGGAATTGGAATCCGAATCAGTATCAGACATAAACTTTCAATGTAAAAACTTTCCAAAATAGAAAAAACACGTGGTGTAAAAAAGAAAAGAGTGACGTTCACGTGAGTTCACCGTGCGTGAACGTTCGCAAATTAGCCCTTTCAATATTGATTGTGTGAATCATGATGGAGACCACGTAAGAAGTTATATTCTTAGAAAAAAAAATCCATTTTTATGGGAGATGCTGCAATACAAACATATGGGATTGCAATACGATCTACCTACCTCAACTTCGTTTGGAGAAGTCCACAAAAAATAAAAAGCCTTGATTATTCCATTCTGTATTGGTGGTTCCATCTAATACTCCCCCCTTGGCATTCTGTGATATGTACTATGTACGAGCACAGAAAAAGCTAGTATTTCGCTGGAATTTCAGCACCGTGGGGGGCGGATCATCGTGGCCTCCCGAGACTCGGTCGTTCTTGCACCTCATGAGACTCGGCTATACTTGGCTAGTCCATCGGGTGGTCCGCTCGTGGCCGTGCCGAGTCGGCCGGCGGGCGCGTGGCGCATGGTGCGCCGCGCGCGGGGCTCGACGCACGGGCGATCCTAGGCGTTCCGGCCGTCGTCGTGGGCACCAAACGGTGGGGATGGGGTCGTGCCGCCCGTGCACCCCCCTGCGACGTGCGTGCTCCGTGGCCGATACACCATGCATCGTGCGCGAGGATGCCGCGTTTGCCGTTGCCGGCGGCGCTGGTGAAATGTAGGAGCCGGGTGCGCTCGCCGTGACGGCTGCGGGGCTGTGGTCTGTGGGGCGTGCTCGTCGTGTTGGGCCCGGGAGGCTGGTCTCGTTGGGCTTCGACCGTCTCAGCTGAACATACAAAAGGCCCAAACAAAGGGACCGGCCTAGCTAGTATGCACGTTGTTGATCAACCACTGGAGGGGAGGTCCGCGAAACTACTGTCACAACCTGTGATTTTTCTTCTCTCAAGACACTCATATATCTCTCACTAAAAAAAGAACACGGAATAAGTCAAAAAAAAAACAGGGAACCCATATCTTTTCTCCTTTTCTTTTCCTCCTTAGTACACCTGTGTGTAGTACAGATGGAAGGGTTGTGTATTGAAAAATTTGTTACTGGAGCTACACATACTACACTGTGATCTTGGTGGACACACACGCTACTAGATGCTACTGTCCGGGTAGAGGACCATCATACAGGCGGCGGGGGAAGGTCCAGAAGAAGCCAGAAACCAACGCAGCCATCGGAGTTGAGGTTCTCTTGGATGGCCAAGAAGTGCAGGCCCCCACAGGCCTTCTTCGCCGCCTCCCAGGCTTCGGCCTCCTGCGTCGTCGCGGCGCTCTTCTGGTACCCGGCGTAGACGTACCTGGTCGAGACCCCAGCCGATAGGATCAGGTTCGCCCTGCCAGTGTCCACCTCCATTGAGCAGATCTCTAGACCGTTCATCCAAGCTGCAAGCGTTGAAGAACAGGTATCTCTGATTAAGCCTCTTGCCCTTGAGTATTAGCACCAATCTTGAAAATATAAAATGATCAAACACGACAAAATCAAGCAGACAACTTGAATAGAATGAATCAAATTAACTGTCACAAGAATGTACTCAATGGGTTTTTTTTCTTTTGGAAGATATTTTGTGGAAATTAAACTGTAGACAATTGGTCATAGATCTGTTAACCTTCATGAATCAGGCTACCATAAAAGCAGCAACAATGAGAATTGAGTATCATGCCAAATATGCCAACAAAAGATAACATAAGAGTATATGCATTAACCATTCATTTGATTCTTGTAAGGTGTCATTAATTATTTTTTTCCAAAGTTGAAAACATCATTCATTCTTTCTTACACTAGTGTCATTTTCGATACACAAGTAGACAACTATGAACTATGATTGTACAAAAAAAAACTCAGAAGATGATCTTTCGACAGATTTTTGAGGAAAATCTGTCAAATTTTGTATCATTGGATGCATGCCGAGATCTGTGCTAGTCATTGGATATGTGCTGAGATTCACGCTAAGGGAGAAAAAAAATAAATCCCTGTGACAGGGGATCGATCATTGTACTGTAATTATATTTGACATATCTTTAAGGGTTTTTTTTTGTTGAATGATAGGTAGGCAGTCCCTTTTTTTTTGGACCAACTTGTGTACCATATACTGTATATGAGGTGGCATTGATCGTGAAAATTTCATCAGAGGTTTACTGCCAATATTTTGAGGGTGCTGCAACATCACATTAACATGTAGCTGAATTCAGGTTTCAGTAAAGACCCATTCACACACTTGCCATTCAATTAAGTTCCTATCCTAATCCTACACTACACATAACATTGGTCATGGAGAGAAACACATACCAGCTAGAGGCTTGGCTCGTGAAGATTCCACAGCAACTCCGGGAATCAAGGTGTTCTTATCGAGCTCGAACCCCAGGAGGTCCAAATCGAGTCCCGCCCCAAACGCATACCTCCTCTCCAGCGACTCGACCTCTTCTCTCACAGCTGAACAATCACACAACAATCTGAAACAATTAGCTCGATCGCAACAAGAACAGGTCAATCACAAGCACAAAGAGATCGGCAATTTGGCACAGGAGGAGGGTGACAAAAATGCACCGACCGGAGAAGGGGAGCTGCACGAACGCCCACTTGTCGCCGAAGAGGTTATCCGGCAAGCTGGTGGGGAATGGGTTGTCGAGGGTGAGCAGCGGCTTGGTGCCCGCCTGGAAGCCCGGGTGGCGGCTGTACACCGTCTTGTAGCGCTCCTCCAGCCAGAGGAGGAGGGACACGCAGCGGCGGCTGGGGACGGCCTTGACGCCGAGCTCGTTGCAGGCGCGGGTGATGATGGTCTGCATCTGGGACCGGAAGAAGCGGGCGCGGTCGGGGAGAGGCACGCCGAGGGAGGAGGCGACGGAGGCGAGCGCGTCGCGGAGGGCGACGCTGTTGATGGAGGTGTTGGGGAAGAAGCGGGTGAACTGAAGGGACAGCGTCGCGTCGCACACCACCAGCTCCCACACCTTCTTCCCGCGGGCGTCCAGGATGGGGCGCGAGCAGAAGTCCAGCTCCCACTCCCGGATCCCCTCCGCGTCGGCCTCCGGGTCCAGGTAGCACACCTCCGCCAACGGGTCCACCACCACCACCTCCTCCTCCTCATACTCCTCCGCATCGCTCTTGGGCTCCTCCTCCTCGTCGGCGGTGTCGGCGCCGGCGGCAGTGGAGCTCTCTGAGGAGATGGACCGGCACCGGCATGTCCGCGACGACGGCGTGGCGGCCACAACGGTGCGACAGCTGGGTTTGGAGAGGAGTAGGCTCCGGCGCAGTCCGAGGCCGCGGCCGGCGACGATGGCGGTGGCGGTCGTCATGGGGCGGCAGGGAACGGCAGCGCGCGCCCACGGCCACACGCAGAAGCTAACGTTGGTGATGGTGTCGCGGGCTCGCGGCGTCGGCTCACGAAGGAATCGAGATAGGATCTTTTCTTCCCGCTTTTTTCGTGGGCCTGCCTAAGCCCACGTAGGCCCAGACGAACCGCCGAGGGAAAAAAAACAAGAAAGAGAGAGAGAAAAACTAGAGGTGGAAGACGACGGCTTCTCGAGTCGATAGAAAGAGGGGAGGAGAGGACAGAGGCGGTGGTGGGAAGCAAGAATGGCGTGCTCTCCCCGTGCGTTCCTGTGGGCTTCGGCTCCTCCTCCTCCAGCTGCTGCTTCCTCTTCCTCTCCGTTCCTCTGGACCGGCCATGTGTGCTCGCCTCCGTCCACGTCCAGGCAAGCGTTTCTTTCTTGGTGAGATGGTGTCCCCATTGATCCGCTCTTGCTCTGCTTGCTTGTGTTCTTGGCCACTCATTTCGTTTTCTCGATGCATAATTCATGGTTCTCCAAAGCACAAAAAAATCATTTGCTCTGTGATTTTAAGTGTGTTTATCCAGTAAGTTGGGGAGATTGCTGTGGTGGTTAGCCCACAAGAAAATCATTTGCGGTCGGCTGTTGGTTTGTTCGAACTGCTCTGCAGTCCGAATGAATTTTGCATCAACTGTTGCACATATTGATAATATTTGGTAAGACTAGTTTACAACTATGCATTGCGATGAATTTGGTGGCCATCATCACTGCACTGGATCAATCTGTGACTAGCTCAGAACGACCTTTTTTTTTAAAAAAAATCTGTCACTAGCCCAGAACTTTTTTTATATATATAAAAAGTCTGTCACTGGCCCAGAACTACTTTTGGTAGCAGAAGAATACTACTCATCTTTCTAGAATGTTAAACAATTCACCTTCACCGTTTGGTACGGGAGTGATCAAACTACTATTGGAATTACTGTTATGTACCAACGGGTATTTCTTTGCTTCAGTTTAACATCAGTAGTATTTGCACCAAGCTATCTGATGCCCAATTGTATGTTTTTTCCTTGCATAGATGGACTGTCCAATACAAGCAGCCAGGGCATACATTCTATCAAAGGAGCCATGTGCAAAGCTTCCTGACTTTTGCTAGCGCAGATGTATGATTCAGGCTTTCTGTGTAGATCATTTAATTTTTGGGGTTCAAAACTACTGTTGGTTTGGTAGGTCTATGGAATTGCAAAATTACAATATGTTATGCTTCTGAATTTGAATATGCTCTTGGTAGTTCAAGCGTTTTTATAGGAGCATGATATTTAGTAGTAGATCCTGAGCAGCTGCTTTATCCCTCGAGAATTTGATATTTTAGCTATAGAATAAATATTCTTTTGACTCTAAAAATGGATTCAATACTCCTTTTCAAAATAATATACAATGTTCTTTTACTTTAGTCAAAACTTTCTCAGTTGATAGCTAAGACGCTGAATCCAAATGAATCAGGCATCAGAAGGCAAAAGAAGTTCAGGTGATAATGTGGTAATGGTTGATCCACTGGAAGCTAAGCGCTTAGCAGCTCAACAAATGCAAGAAATTCGGGCCAGACAAAAGCTGAAGGTGCAGTATTTCTGTCATATACTTCCACAGTTCCACTAGACCGTGTCTCCTCTAAAGGACAAAATATTCTTAATTTTTTTTCTGGACCAAAACTAATAGCAACGCCCCATTTTTTTTACACATACCAGCAAAATTCTTTCTTAGAGCTGGAAGCAGTGATTGACTTTTCCCTATTCATATAAGGCTCTTAGCTTTTTACTGACTTGTGCAACCCTATCTACTTTTTGCTGGACCAGATCTTTATCTACTACTGTTTATCGACCAAAATGTGGCAGTGTGTAATGTGTTGCATAATCCAGTTATCCTAAACTAATTATTGAGGAAGCATTAACTGTGATGATGTTCAGGTGGACGAAAATTGCTTTTGCAATCTGCAAGGTTTCTTTGCTGCATAAATACAAATTTTATTTTTGATTATGCAGTTGCTTGTCGTGGCATTCCATGATTATGCAGAAAAGCTATCAAGGCTACTCTGTAAAATCCTTATCAAGGAGAAAATAAGTAGTGCACCTAAGAACACATTTATGTAAACCAGCAATAGTTCCCTCAGTTGTTACCGTAGATTACTCCTTGTTTCCTACTGGAGAACTCGTCTGTTTGTATTCCTCTCTTATTAAAATAAAAAATGTTCTATATTGACATGCTGATGCTTTCTGAATATGTTTTCAACTTTATGCCATATCATAGTTACCTGTTATGCAGAGACGTCGTCAAGCAGAAGCTATTAATGGTGCATTGGCAATGATAGGACTGACTGTAGGATTGGTAGTGGAAGGTCAGACAGGAAAGGGTATCTTGGCGCAGGTATTTTATCTCTGAATATAAAGAAGGCAGACCATCTTAGTAATCAGAACCCAAAACGAATAGCTAAGCTATGATTCTGTAAATAAAATATCTTAATTACCTATCTACCATAAGTCCAGCACATTTATAACCATCTACACTTTCATTCCTGCAGCTGGCTGGATATCTCGCAGCCTTGTCTAGTTTATTCGGGCAATAGCAGATCATCATGAGTTCTTTTTTGCTGTTAACTTCCTCAACCAGGAAAGCTTTTGTCTGAATCTCATTTGCTGGATCCAACCAATTTGTTTATGGTTAATCCTGTCCAGATTTACAATAACATGCAGATTTGCGGGCCTAGTGATCCAATTAATTGTATTGGTCTGGCACCTGTCTTAAGAATTCATGCACGGTGTATCAAGTCAAAACATCGAATTCCCTCACCCAAAAAAAAGTCAATACATTGTATTCGTATTCTTTTCCATGTACTCAACAGCTTATGATGATAATGTAAAGCAACTGAAGAGTAGTTCAATTGATCATTCATGTCTGACAATATTGCAATCACGAGCTCTTTCTTTCTTTCTTTTTTTCTTTTTCTGTTCTTTTGTATCGACCTGGAGTGGAGAAGTGGCTTTGAATTGGAGCTGGAAGGTTATGCTTATTTGGTATGGCATCTGGGGAACAGTAGTGAAAAGTTGTAATGATGTTGCAAGTCGACACTACAATTTTGGTGGCTCAAGCATAAATTTGGTTTCTCATGTCACTGATTCGGCATGGATTTTGGTATTGCGGTTTGTGGATGTAAAGCTTTGTTTATCCTCTAGTTGGCTCTGATAGGCCTAGCTATAAAATAATATATGAATTATTAACCATTTAAAAGCTAAGGTTGGAGAGTGGACTACCATAAAGAAATTAAAATCAACTCTGAAATTAAATTTTAAATTTTGGTTATACTAAGCTTATTTTCACACCAGTGGCGTAATCTATGTTATTTTCCTACTGGATAGCTATAACACCTCTCTCTCCTTATTTGTCCCTTCCTCATCATCCTATTTCAATTTCCCCAATATCGATCTCTCATGACTCGAGAGTAAAGATTACACAAGGCGCCGCCGGGGCAAACACAATGCTTGGTGTCCTCAACTTGCCCTGCCCCCTTTTCACAATGCTACACTACCACTTCATCACTCCAGGAGCACCAGAGCATGGTGTGAAGTAATTACTCTCTTCATCCAATAATATAAGTATTTTTTGTTTAGTAAAGATTAAGATAGGAGAAGAAAAAACTTAAATGCTTATGGGATGATCAAGGGTGATTGAGATCATGTACAGTTTAGTACTACAAAGACCGTAAGCAATCTAAGTTGTCTAAATTTTAATATGATGGTTTGTAGTATAAAATAATATTGTTTGCTACAGTACAGATAATAATCTGTTGGGGGTGGAGGGATTTAGGGGTAAGTCGACAAAAAATTACTGTATTCTTAAAAAAAATCAAATGCTTCAGGAAGAAGGGTTAACGGGGAGGGCTCAAACACCCGGTAACCCGGCGAGGATAATCCGGGGACCCTCACCGCCAGGGAAACCCGTTGCAATCCAAACTGAGACGAAATTAAACTCGAATTCCGTAAATGCCCCTGTCCCCAATCTGTCAACCCCTCCGCCTGATATTACACTCTCCCTGCCCCTCCGCCCCTCGTGTTCTTCCGCTCGTCGGCTCGAGCTTAAAACCCTAGAGCCGCTCCTCCTCCTCGCCTACACCGAGACCCAAATCCCCCAAGGCGGACGCGCCTGCAAAGGTAGGTGCTCTCCAGATCCCCCACCGCTTCTGCTTCCTAGGCTGGTGCGTCTCGCTTTTGGGTCCCTTTTCTGGTCGGAAACGCGAGGAATTCTCGGATTTCCTTCCTTTTTTGTTTCCTACTTTTGGTTCGGTAGAGACTGGTGCTTGTTGCTTTACCTGCTTGGTGGAGTGATTTGTGTTTGGGTTTTTTTGTGTCGAATCCTGCAGGGTCGAGCGTGCTCATGGCTCGCGTGTACGTCGGGAACCTGGATCCGCGCGTGACGGCACGGGAGATCGAGGACGAGTTCCGCGTGTTTGGGGTTCTGAGGAGGTTTGAGATTCTGATAACTCTGAGCTAAGAACTGCTATTCCCCCCCCCCCCTCCCTCCCCGAGTTGCGTGTACTAATTTAATTTGCGTGCTTGTTTATTTAGCTTGCTTAGCCGCTTGTATGGATTTAGTCAAGCTTATGATTTTGAAACTGGAATGCTGTAGCTTTACAATTTGCGTTGAAGTGGTGGGTATTAGTTCTGAAATCAGTAATGCTAGCTGGCGATGATTGTCTTGTATTGTGCCTTTATAGTTTTATTGCTGTAAAGTTAGTTCATTGACATATGTGAGGTGGAGAGTTCGGTGTAATGCAAGTTTTCTGGATGAAATTAATTCCTTTTTATATAAACAAGTAATCTGCCTTACTTGGTCACTTATTGTTGTACACCTAAGTGCTTCTCTGTTCTACTGGTGGGATTGGGAATGCATCTAACTTGAGTTCTAGAATTGGTATAGTTTGTATGTCATGCCACATACTGTGGGATATAATGTATATGCTAGAAAGCACCAGGTGAACTTGAAGAGTAACTGAGTTTGCAATGAACAGTAAGATATGAAGAGGCAGATCAAGTAAAGTTATGGTGTTTAACAATGTGACTCAGCGTTAACTATGAAGTATATGCGATAAAGTCATGTTATCTCCTGGTCTGTCAGTTTCTGCCTGAATTCCTTTCTTAATAGATTAGAGCTATCTCAACATTCTGAATTTCTTGTCTGCTGGTCTAAAGAGTTGTCACTTATCTCATTCATTGAACCAGTCAGTGGCATGTTTGTATCTCTGTTTATTGTATCTGCATGCCAAAGGGTTACACCGAAGACTGTTGACATTCACATGGAGTAGTCACGGTTTGGATGGCATAGGGTAGTTTTTTTTGTGTTTGTTTCTTTATTGCTGACTTTTGTCACAACATTAATGATGATATTGTTTCAACAACCATGGAAGAGATATTCAGCGTGTTACTCAATATTAAAAACGAGTAATGATTTCTTAACTATGTTTGCAAATGAGATTATCCTATGCATCTACTTTCAACTGAGTTGTTTCTTCTATGCAGTGTATGGGTTGCTAGAAAACCACCAGGTTTTGCCTTTATTGACTTTGATGACCGCAGGGATGCACAAGATGCAATTCGTGATTTAGATGGTAATAAGCATAGATATTTGTCTTTGTAGTTCACACAAGATAGTTTCATGTTATACACTTATCTAATGAGTTATCTATTTCAACTTCTGACATTACATAGTTTTGTCATTAAAATGGCTATTACAATATTGTCTTTACTCAAGTGATTTTCCATCAATTCTTATCTTGGTTATAGTATAAATAACTCTGTCTGAATCATGATTCAAGCAACTTGTAAATTTAGTTTGGATAAACAATAGAATACAGACAATGACAACAACAATACAACCTTTTAATCTTAAGCAAATTGGAGAATGCTTGAAACCCAACAAGAGCCTTCAATTATGGTTCAGGCATATAGAATTTATAGAAAATGTATCTTTCGTCCAAGCATATTGTTATAGCTTATCATCATGAGCCCATCTTGCTATCTCCTGTAAAGTGGTTGGTTTTAGAAGGAAGTTTTGAAAATAATAGATGGGAACAAATTCAATAGTTTCATCAATTCTGAATCTCAATTCCTGTTGGCAAGTAAGAACTCTAAATTGAACCTTTGCATGGTATGAACTAAGAGGACCGTTTTTTAACCTAAATGGGCCTTGTTATTTATTTTTAGTGTGGTGCTATTAGTAAATCGAGGCCACATTTTGACACTGTAACATTTATATTGATCTGATATATTGTGATTTACATATATTGCTGCAAGCACGTTAGGCCCATGTCATTCCAAGTTAAGAAACTTGATAGATATTGGTACATGACTACTTTTTTTTTCTGTGACTTTAGTTGTGCATATGTTAGCTTTGTACATTCAAACTGTGATATCGTCATATGATTTGTTACTTGACCAAGATATTCTTTACCCTTCTCATTGATGTTTTGTATTTCGACCTACTTCTATGCTTTAGCTATTAGCATATTATAGAGTTTCTCACAAATTTAAATAGTTCATGAATTCCACTTACAATCATCCTGCTGATATGTGATGTGCTTATAGGCAAGAATGGATGGAGGGTTGAGCTGTCAACTAAAGCTGGTAGTGGCCGTGGCCGAGATCATTCTGGTGGTTCTGACATGAAGTGCTATGAATGTGGTGAACCTGGTCACTTTGCACGTGAATGTCGCTTACGGATTGGTTCTGGAGGCCTGGGCAGTGGAAGGCGCCGGAGCCGTAGCCGTAGCCGGAGTCCAAGGTACCGCAGTCGTAGTCGCAGCCGCAGCCCAAGATACCGGAGGAGCCCAAGCTATGGTAGAAGGTAATGCAAAGTGATGTCTTCAAATAGGCTTTGTAGATATGACAAAATGATATCTTGGCATCCCTAGATTCTTTGTTGTTGGCCAGCCAAGTTGCTGCTACATTTGCAGTTTTACTTACCAACTTAAATAGCTGAGCTACCCCTCATATCCATTCAAATATTGTGAAATGGAGAAATTAAAAGGCGTGCTTACATAAGAAGCTTGAAGTGCAAGAGAAGATATATATCTCAAGGGATAGTATTCCAATAAACTTGTGACTATCTCCCTCGCTAAAGTATTTGCTCAATGCCACTGATCAGCTTTGTCCTTGCTTACATTTGGGTTCAATTTCAAATTCAGGGTTATGTTACTAAGATGCATATATTGTTACTCATGATCAGTAATAACTATTAAGATAACTAATGTTTATTTTTTAGTTGTTACTGCTTTGTAAGCTTTTTGTGAATTGATTCTACAGATAAGATGACAGTAAATTAAGTAAGGCAAACATGGTAACAACTTGGTTGAAGAATTTTGTAGTTGAGATTGTCTCATATTTTACTTGAAGCAAATTGTCACGCTACTGTTATTGTGCTGCCTCTTACATGCCCTTAAGCAACTATTTTCTGTGATCACTGCAATTTTATTTGTTTTTAAAACCTTGTTTGTTTTAGGAGCTACAGCCCACGGGATCGTTCTCCAAAGAGGCGCAGCTACAGCAGGTCGCCACCACCACCTCGTGCACGGAGCTACAGCAGATCACCTCCACCTCGTGAGCGAAGCTATAGCAGATCACCAGCACAGCCGGCCAACCGTGAGGAGTCCCCTTACGCTAATAACGCATAACCCGCCTAGTTCCAATTTGCTGGAAATGCTAGGGGGGCTCAGTGTGTTTTTGTAAGCACTTATGTTATGGCTCTTGAAAAGCTATAGGGATTGAGTATGTTCTTCGGAAGCATTTGTGTACCCTTGGGGAAAACCCCGCGGCTGCTGATACAATTATTGAAGCAGGAGACTAGCGTTTTGGTCGACTGTATGACTTTGAGAGCTCATGTAGTCCGTAAGACTAAGTTTTGTACCATTAGATTCACATTGCAGGGATATTTGTGCTAAATACTATTATTAAGCAATGTCTTTTGTAGGTGCTGCTTTTTGCTGCCGATGCCGTAATACCAGAGGATTTACATGCTACGGCTACAGCACGATGCGCATCTCGGCGATGTTCTGGGGATGTCTCCACTGCATCTGGATGCGCTGGTCACCGTGCCACGCTACTTTCCAGGTTCACAGCCCCTTCTCTTCTGGAGCAGCACATACAGTATTCACTGTGTCACGCATCGCGCCATTGCCATGATCACATGCACTACATGGGTACCGCCCCACGGCGGCACGGGCACACGGATACGGCACTTCACATGACTTTGCCCCAGCAGTCTACACTAGTACCGAGGTGACATGGTTGCACTTAGCACAGCTGCACTATCCGGTTACAACCAAACTTCCATGGCATCTACAACAAAAAAGGCTTCAATGATTCCACCCCTTTTACGTGGTTCAGTACATGTCCATGTCCGTGTCCCCCAAAACGGAAGTTGTTGCACACTTCCCCTTCACAGGTAATAAAAAGATGTAACAGAAGCTAGCACGAACGGAAAGCTACACTCGTAGTGTGTTTTATTCTAAGATGAACAAGGAAAATGTACCATTATATTATAGAGTATGAAAGTCACGTGCTTTTGATGCTTGAACCTCCTGGTTGATGGAGATGAGTACGTTCTTACAAATTCTGATCAATTTTCGGCAAGCTTCTAGTAGCAAGTAGTAGGAGTACTAGGCAAACAGTCTTTCCAAAAGCAGAATGAACAGTACATTGACGCCCTTGAAGCACTGAACCATGGCCACGGTTGCAAAACAGCCACTCCCATGGTAATGTACAAGCCTTGGTCAGGCAGAAGACGAGTAGGAGTACATGGAGTACAATGGAATACTACGTCCATGGATGAAAAGTACTGTACAAATTATTCATGTTACACGGGGCCATGCGTCGCACGCACGCACGCACGCACGGAGCGCGCCAAAATTACGACGCCGCAAGTCGCCGACTCGGAAGTATATGTCCTCAGAACGACGGGACGACGCCGTCCGACGCCGCGAGGGCGGAGAACGCCGGCGAGCAGGGCGCCCCGTCGTCGTGCTCGTGCTCCAGATCGTCGTCCTCGGTGGTGCGCTTGGCGAACCGGCCCTTGATGCGCGGCCGCGTCTCGGCGTACGCTTTGCGGGACGCGTACCGGATGGTCTTGTCGAACCGCCGGTTCTTGCGCTTCTCCCTGTACCGCATCAGCCGCGCCTCCCTCTCCTTCCCTTTGCTGGCCACCACAACCACCATGGACGGCACCGCCGCCGCGCCCGCCGACATCGCGTCCGGTACGACCGCGACCTCCGACGACGACAACTGCGAAACGCGTAGCATAGATCTCAATAAAACCATTCCATGACGGCGCGCCCTAAGCGTCGACGAAGCTGTGTGACAGGGAGGCTTACGTTGTGGGTCATGGAGTGTTCGGGGTAGAAGAGGCTGCCGGCGGTGAGGTCCAGCTCCGGCAGCGCGACCGGTACCCCGATGGCCTTGATTCCGTCCATGGACCGGGCGAAGTCCAGGTCGACGCCGAGGTACGCGCCGGCGTCGGCGAAGAACGCGTCGGCGGCGGCGGCGGCGCTATCCTCGTGGCTATTGTCGTCGGGTTCAGGGAGAAGCCACGAGGCCGCCTCAGCCTCGTTGCTCCCGTCATCGTCCGCATCCTCCTGAGCCCCGGCGCCAGCGGCGAACGCCTGGGAGGGGAAGGGCTGCGGCGCGTCGGCGAGCGAGCCGAAGAAGGGCGCGACGGGGAGCCGCTCGTGCCTGCGCGCGAGCGGGTTCGCCGAGTGGATGTCGGCGTCGCAGGCCGCGCAGAGCGCCGCCGCGTCCGCCCGGCACGTGACGGCGGCGGGGGCGTGCTCGCACACCTCGCACAGCCACACTCGCGCGTGGCGCGACCCGGCGCCGTGCGCCCGCGCGTCGCACCCGGCGCAGAGGAACGCCCCGTCCGCGCGGCAGTAGAGCCGCGCCACGTCCACGCCGCACGAGTCGCACGGCCGGGTCCCCAAACCCCACGAGTACCCCGCTACCGCGCCTCCCACCACAGCCTTGTCCTCCGCTTCCATTTCCTCTCCCCTTTCGCTTCCCTCGCTTCCGGCTTCGCTTTGCCGCTCGCTTCGCGTCGCGGTGGATTTCGCTGTTTTGGGGGCGTTTGGCTGCTTCGGCACGGGGATTCGTGGGGTTTTGAGGGGTCGGCGGCACGTGGAGGGGCTCCCCGCCACGAGACGCGCGCGCCAGTGGCCCGCCTGGTCCGACCGTCCGATCCGCGCGGTCACTGTTCCGCCGGGTCGCGTCTCGCGTTGCCTCTTTGGTTGCACACTCACGTCGCCCCCGGTGTTAGCTCGAGCAGTGGAGAGCTGACGGCTCTGCGTTGGCCGAGCCGTCATATCGCCGTCGCAGCAGGATCGCTATCTCGCCCTGCTTGTAAAACGGCACTTGCTTGCTACTACATTTTCAAAGCTTATCCGACTATACCTTTACGCTCTTGCATTCATTTGATCGCGATGCGTCTGAGACCCATAGTTTAACCAACGGCTTTAGGCGGCACAGCCGCACAAATCAGTTCATCATCAGCTACTACTGCACTTGCTTGCTACGCAACATGGCCACCATCAGCCCTAAGCGAGCCCATGACCCATCTCTGCTTTTCTGCTAGCACAGAAGCACGCAAAAAAGCCAAGGAAACAAAAAACTTTGTTTCAATGGGCACGAGCTCTGTACAACCATCTATTATAATTATAAAAAATATAATTATAATAGTTTAACTATAATATAACTGATTATATTATAAGCCATCCTCAATATATGATTTCCACTGACGTTCACTTGCACGTCCTTCTCCGATGAGAAAAAAAAAAGGAGAGAGAGGTGGTTGCGCCGTTGTCGTGACGCGCGCCTACGAGTCTGCGACGCACGCGATGGGGATGCGACGGCGATGAAGAGGACGACACGACGGGTCCCGTCCGACTGTCGCCGTCGCCTCTGCTGCGTGGATGCGCTGCCCGCACCAGCTGTCGCGCGCCGGTTGGCCGGAGCAGCTCCGTCTTATCGCTTCGCGGATGAGGTGATGCCATGTCAGCGGCCAGCCGGGCCGCCGTGGGGGCGCGGCAAATCCCGAGCGAGATCTGGATCCGGATCCTTCACGTAGGACCTTTCCTTCTGTGCTTGCTGGACACTGGACACTTGAGGCGGCGGCACTGTGCTGGGCTGCAGCTGGTCAGTTGGCACACCGGGCAGTCGGGCACGATGCGGCTAATGTAGATCAGAGGGCGACGGCCAGTGTAGATCAGAGGCTGAGGCCTCGTTCGATAGTGAGTCAGCGTGTCAACTCTCTCGTTTTTAAATGTTTTTTTAAAATTAAAAATTTATTTTAAAAAATAAAATAAACATGTTTTAAGTTATAGTAATTAATATTTAATTATATGTTAATGGTTTATGCTGTGTTGTGCGTTGAAAAAACGCCCCCCACTACTGCGGTCTGGAACGGAGCCTAGACACATTTGCAACTTTCGTGTAGTGTATACGGAGTGCTGTTATTTTTGTGCTGACTTGTAATTGGACTTTGATGTGGGTTTTGGAATATAGGGTCGCTACTTGTTTGGGTCTATGCGAATCGGTAAGTTCAGCTTTTCCAGACTTTGAAGTGACTATGATCTAATCCACTGCAACAGAGTTCTCGGTAGGATTTGGGTCGTCAATGGCATCTTGTGTCAGAGTTTGAACTTTGAAGCAAGCTAGCTAGTGTGTGAGGAGGAAGCCTAGTCACTTAAAAGCCATAAACAACAAAATACATGTCAATAATGAAATACTGGGAAAATCTACCAAACTAGCCTCAATGACAAATATTGCATGTATGATTAAAGTTTAACACTTTTTATTAGGATTAAAGTAAACATTTTGCTAATGCTATCAAGTGTTTGGTTCAATAAGAATTTTGTGAGATTCATGGATTTTATTTATGCATCAAAGGGCAGCCACTTGGTGGTGGTGGTGTGCCTATGTGTTTTTCATGCAATCGAAAAAAATTATATTAATAAAGCTTGGCTCTTTTTATATGCTATTTGATAATTGGCTACAATTTTCTTATGCTATATGTTCTAACGAATGCAATTCAAATGACAGTCTTAAGAAAGAGCATATGGAAAATCATGTTTTTGTGAAGATAAAAAGGCTACGGAAATGTCTGCTTTCGGCTTAAAGATATCCTTAGATCTCTTCATAGCCACAAATTGCCACACGAAATGTTAGGTGCGTCATAGTTTATTAGTTTAGTACTTAGGTTTGGTTGGTTGTTGCAATTATGAAGAGTTACACTTGATTAGCTCACATATTCACATGTCTACTGAATTTATAGGCAAACACTGTTAAACTTGTACTGGTTAATGAGCTGTCTACCGTACTTGGTACGGCATTGCCATACTTACGGCAAAGTTAGGCGTTAGCCAAACTGGCTTGAAGCCTTGCGTGCATCTCAACAGTCTGCTTCTCGATTAAGCTCACATATCTATAATTTCCAAGAATGTTGAAGCCCAAAACAAAGTACAACGTAGGGATAATTTGGAAAATACCATTACATGTGCCATTGAAATAGCGATCGAGATCTACCTCTATGTGGCAACCGATTGACAACATGTACAAGACAAGTTGGCAAAAGGGAAACAAAGCATATCGCAAATGCAGAACGCCTGGCACTCATTTCTTCAATTTGATCATTTCCATGCAGAATCTGGGGGCATAGCACAGGTTCAAACCTGAACATTCTCCATGCGTGTGGTATTCTTCTCGCCATCCCAAATCCAAACCAAAATGGTGGTGCTTGGTGCGTACAGTTTGGGACTTCTTTGAGCCACAAGGCTGCGGCTTAACTCAGAGTAGCCCATAGGTTCTCCGGTTCGTTATTCAGCTGCCATCCCAAAAAGGAATGGTTTCCGTTCAGCGCACACTACTCTATAGTGGGCAGTCACTCTCGGAGAAGAAATGCCGTGAACATGTTGGATAGTACTACTTCGACTCACTGACCATTGCTGCTGCCATGAAGATAAATCAAACGGAGAGGGTGACAAGTGACAACTCCCTCTAAAAGATAACAGAATTTTACTAGCCTTGCTATTTGGCGACACGGAGAAGGATATTCCACATCCTTTTCGGTCTCCCGAGGGAAACACGGCCGCTTACGCTAGAAAATCCGGATAAGATCGCACCCGGAGAGAAGGAAGAGAACCCCTGCACGGAAAGCGCGGGGGGAAGAACAGCATCTCTATCTGTATCGCCGGCGACGAGACGGGAAATTCCCGCCAGAGAATATAATCACAAACCTGTCCCGCGAGCGGGAGGGGAATTTCGCAATCCATACCCACGTCAACTACAACTCGGGAACCTCCCTACGAGGAATTAATTCTCGTGGATCGCCGTATCCCTACTTAAAAAATCATTCATACATTTAATTATATATGTAATTAATAAATAACTTTTATATTTTATATTAAGTATATATCTACTCATAATATTATCATTTATCCATATTTAACCAAATATGGTATATTCGATCTATGCATAATTTGTATTTAATTTGGTCTCTACGCGGATTAATCGGGTCTCCGTGGAAACGAAGATAGGGATGGAGGATCAACCCTAACCCTATCTCGTGAAGAACCAATTACAATCATTCCATTCCTTAATGGTAAAATTCCCTGCAGAAAAAGGGACATCGGGGCCCATTGCCAACGGCGACCGCGTCCAGTCCTGCAGTCGTCAAGTCTCGGCCTGAAGCCATGAACCGCGAGGCTGAGCGCTCTGCAACGAGAGCCGACTATGGGGATTGAGCCCGGCCCAAAAAAGGACCCTAGCAAGGCAAGCCCATTTAGTGATTAGGCCTCGTATAGTGTAGCGGAGGAGAGTGTTTGGGCCGTTGGTAGGGGCCCAGTAGATGCTCCTCTAAAAGGTTCGGCCACTCTGCTCCGTCTGTCTTCCTCGTCCCGTCTGCACGCTACACAGTACGCGCGCTGCTCCTAAACCCAAACCCTAAAACCGCCAATTCCTCTCCTCTCCTCTCCTCTCCCCACCAGCTCGATCCAGCTCGATCGCGATCGGGGTCATGGCCGCCGCCGCCGCCGCGTCGTTGATCGACGAGGCTAAGGCGAAGAGCGTTCTCCGCCAGGTGGCGGATCCCGCCTTGTTGTCGTTCATCGCTGATTTCTCCCCTTTTTGGCGATTTTTGTTTGAGCATTTTTTTGGGGGTTTTGAATTTTTGATTTGGTTTGGTTGTCGCAGGTGGAGTTCTACTTCAGCGACAGCAACCTCCCGCGCGATAAGTTCCTGAGGGAGACGGTCGAGCAGAGCGAAGATGGATGTAATGATTTTTCGTTCAGCACATTTCCGCGCGGATTATTTTTTCTTCCTGCGCGATGATTGAGTGCTGAACTTAGCGTCTTTATTTTTCTCATTTGGTTGGAACTGTGCAGTGGTAAGCTTGGCTTTGATATGCTCTTTCGCACGGATGAAATCGTACCTGGGGCTGGACGCTGCCGTGAAGCCTGAAACCGTGCCAGAGGAGACAGTGCTCGCGGTAGCAGAGGTGCTACGTCGTTCCCGGGTGCTTCGTGTCTCGGAGGATGGTGATTCTTCTCATTCCTCTGAATTTAATTTTAGCATTGCCCGATGTAGTAGAAGATGCTATATTGTTGACTCTTTGTAGGAGAGATTTTCCTGTTTAACTGTGAAAGATAACGTTTTAATATTTATCCGTGATTCACTAATCACTAACGATGACCTTGAATTGCTGAAAATTTTATTTTAAAAGGAGTAGGTAAATACCAGTGAAACATGTTAAGTGGACTTATACTCTTCGTTGTGCTTGACTAAGATAGTTGATCTTAATTGCTATTAGTTTCATTTGGAGATCCAACAGGAGCTAATGCTGTGCTCCATGGATTTTGAGAGATGCACGTTGTATCTGTATGACGGCATCTACTACTGATCTTCTATTCAATGTTGTCAATTAACTTTTGTATTCATTCTTAGGTGTGTTCTCAAATATAGTGTTAGTTTGGTTGGCAACTAGAGCTGGTCTTCTTTTATGTGAGATAAGTTTCTCTAGTACATTGGTTTCTTTTTTGATCGTTGCTGTATTTTACAAATGCAGGAAAAATGGTTGGTCGAGCTAGTGAGCTGTTGAAGGCAGATGAAATCATAGAGCAAGTGGACTCTAGGACAGTTGCTGCGTCACCATTGCCTTACAATGTAAAGCTGGAAGATGTCCAATCTTTCTTCGCGCAATATGCAAAGGTGCGTTCAAGTACTGAACACTTATAGTGCATACTAAGCTTGGTTAGTTTAAAATGAAACTGAAATGTAATGCAAAGAGAAAAAGTGGCATGGCTAGGCTGCATAAATTCGATTAAAAGTCCAACAGAATAAAGGTGTTTTTTTGTGAACCTTTTTCGTAATTGGGATTTTGGGTATCATGAACATATTACCAGTTCATTTTGGCTATCTGGAGCTTTCCTGGTGTTATGATTATTACATGAGAAATACTATACTGTAAATATCAATGGCATAACATTTTCTTGGGGCACATCTGTCTAAAATTGTAGGTGAATAGTGTCAGGCTACCACGCCATATCGCAAACAAAAAACATTTTTGTGGCACTGCCTTGGTTGAATTTTCAGAAGAGGAGGAAGCGAAAAGTGTTTTGGAGAATAATTTGTTTTTTGCAGGGGCAAATCTGGAAATAAAACCAAAGTAAGCCACTAACATGTCTTTTTGCATGATAATCATACATGTGGACTGTGCAGATATAATGCCTGCTTTAGTACTGTCCCCATAAATTTCTGTGTACTGTATTCCCCTCTAGCTGTATTGCCATACTGGTGAGTTGTTGTCCAATGATCAAACCTCATGCCATTGCCAACATTGCTTTCTTTTCTATGAAGTGCAACTTGAATGAATTGTGTGAAACAAGCTGCATTGATTTGTACTTTTTTTGTTTAGTTTAGTGTCAGGCCATGCAAGCATTTACCTCAAGCAAATTTCTTGTCATGTTTACCTCTTTTAATGATACATGAATTAATGATGCCTTTTATATATTTTCCTTTATTCTATTGCTGTATGTGACATTATGTAACTTATAATTCCTTGCCTGAATTATGAAGGAAGAAATTTGATGCTGAAACAGAATCTAAAAAAGAAGCATATAAAAAGACACATCCTAAGAAGGACGAGCAGAATGAGGGGTGACTTTTTTACAGGCTGTCTGGTCAATTATTGTTTTGTTCCTTTTGAGTTCAAATCAAGACCATTTTCCTTGGAAATTGTATTGCAGCTATCCTAAAGGCCTAATTGTGGCCTTCAAATTGAAGACAATCATGGTTGATGGTGCGGTGCAGCAAAACAGTACAGACAGTGATACTGCCACTGGAGAAGAAACTCCAAACTCCATGAAGAAAACATCAGCTGAGGGATCTGAAGAGAGGACCACTGCTAACATTGATATGGAGGAACAGAAGCCATCAGATGACATGACTAAAGCAGAAGAAGTGAATGCTGGGGAAGCTACAGAGTCTGGTGATAAGTGCACCATTGATGCCTTAACAGAAAGTGAAAAGAAGGGTGATAATGAAACATTGAGCAAGGATGACAGAGTCCTTTCTGGCAATGTCTATAGTCCTATTTCAAGGGAAGATCTGAAAGAAGTGTTCAAAAAGTTTGGAACTGTTCGGGTATTTATAATCCACACCACTTTCTAGCTTTACCTTTTGTTGGTATAAATGCCAGTAACAATTTCTGTTTAATAGTATGAAATGAAAATTATGAAATATATAACACTCTTATAGGTTCAAATATGGTCCATAGAGAGATCAAGGTTTAGCTCATGGGTCTTACGACATTATCATTTTGCACTTTCATTTGTCCTTCAAGTTCTGGTGGGATAATGCACGACCAGTTGAAAAACTATTAAGATCAATTAACTATGCAATGGGGAATGCCTGAAAATTTCTTGGTACATACCATGAAATTGTGGTAATAAACTAATAGCTAGTCCTAATTGTAAATTCATATTTGAAAAAGTTTACTTCTGGTCCTTGGGAGGTGTTATGAGGTAGTGGTATGCCATAATGTTAATAATCTATCTTCGATACCTGGCATGGCTGCAGTGGCGAATTGTTTGTCTTGTTTGTCACAAATTCACATGGTACTTGTTAATGCTGTTTTTTTTTACTTTTATTTCACATGTTTTTCTACCTGAAGTATGTGGACTTCAGTATCGGGGATGATTCGGGATATCTTCGGTTCGAGGATTCTAAGGCAGCTGAGAAAGCCCGAATATCTGCTGTACTAGCTGATGAAGGTGGCTTGATAGTAAAAGACCACATTGTTACCTTGGAGCCTGTGACTGGTAATTGTAGCTTTTCTTGATTGACAATTTGACATATATTTAATAAATGAAGAACATCCATTCTATAAGATATTTAGTTCCATTTAATGATACTTTGGTGGGATCGGCTCCTATTATTGTTTGACACCGTAAATTAATTCATTAAATCTGGATGCAACTAAATTGGTTTGTGCATCTTACTGTTTTGTTTCTGCAGGTGAAGCCGAGAAGGATTATTGGAATACAATACGTGGCATTCAAGAGAAATACAAGGACAATAAAAGTTACAAAGGAAGGTATTCAATGAAACAGTTCAATTTTATTTGTTCATGTCCTGTTTGGTACCACCATACCATATTATCTCTGGAAGTAATTGCAGACAATGAACAGGACATGCATACTACAGCATTCCATAGTTTTGTTGCAAATTATACAAAAAATCTTTTTTTGCATGTTTTGTGAGAATATTATAGAACTTTCTCATTTGCAATTTTTCAGTCAGATGACATTAGCTAATTGCAACTTTTTTGTACATTGCAGTATTGTGGTTAGCACAAACATGTTTATTTATTTTTTATATATACGTTGAAAAGATCCTTCCTTGCATGGACAGTTTGATCATCTCGTATGCCCATGTTAATGGTTAAAGTGTTCTCTGCAGAAGATAATGTGTCTTTGCCCCTCGTCATGTGTTATTGCTTTTCTAGGGCTGGAAAGAACTACAGAGGAGGAAAGCAGTTCAATGGGAAGCGAGGTCGACATTCTGATTCCTCTGACAAGGGTTCGAATAAGACACAGAAGGTTGAAGCTGTAGGCTAATTTTGATGGCATCACTCAACCGAGAAGTAACATGCTATACGTACTATCAGTGGTCTCTCGTAATTTATATCAGAGACCATTTATTATCATATTTTGTGTTATTCTCCTTTTTTATATTAACCTTGTTCCAACGTATACTTTGTAATGTAATGACGAGCCTTTAGTAATGGCTTTAGTGCTAAACCGTTTCTTTTCAAATGGCTTGGAAGATGTAACCCTGTATAGTTCTAAACATGCAAAACCGGAGCCTTGTTTCCTGCAGCGGGGTGCAGATTTTCTTACTCAGAAGTATACTAGGCTTATGCAGAACGCAGAATTTTTTTCTCTTCAGACATCTTCGTTCTGGGATCCGTATACTTTTGGGCCCCAAGGCCTCAGTTCATGATCATGAGCATTTTCTGGTATAAGGTTTTCTTTTAGCTTACAGGTAGATGAACCGCGTGAAATATATTGCACCTTCAAAAAAAATTTGTGGGATTGCTCTGGATACATAATGAACTCTGAAGGTATGATACCTTGGAAATTATTGTTACTTAGGGACAACCACGCGAGCTCCCGAAGGTTTCCAAAGTTTGATGGTATGTTGCCATCAAGATTATTGTAACTAAGGTTCAACAGAGATAGCTGTTGAAGACTTTGCCAGCTAGTTGGTTCTGACCTTCAAAATTATTAAACGCTAGAGATAGTTCCGTCAGGTTAGAAAGATAGCCAATAGAGGATGGTATTGGCCCGGCGAAGTTATTCTGTTGCAGAAAAATATGTTCTAGATTTGTCAGCTTTCCAACCCACTCTTCAATTCAACCAGTAAGATTGTTGCTACTTAGCGTCAGACCAATCATTAGCTATACTCGGAGGAACTACTCCTGTGAGGTGGTTTCTGTCTAAATTTAGATATTGAAGAGTGGTGGAAAGGTTACCAATCGAGCTTGGTATATCCCCTCTATGTGACCATGGCGTAGGTAGAGCTTGTTAGTCTGGTACAATTTCTTAATGTGTGAAAAAACTCCGAATTTTCATTGTCACTTGCTTCAAGACTGTTACTGCCAAGATCTGGAATGGATAGATTTGAAAACTTTCCAAAAATACTAGGAACCTAGCTAGAGAAGTCGTTAGATGACAAGTATCTCCTCTATTCCCGAAGCATTGCAAGAGAAGCTGGGATATGGCCTTCAAACATGTACCCAGCTAACTCGAGGACTCGGAGATTGAGGAGTACATTGCCAATATTGGGTGGCGATGCTTCTTTCCTTAGCTTATTATCACTCGTGCGTAAGATTCGAAGAGAAGACGAATTGAATAGATCCATTGGAAGTTGGCCCGATACGTTTTTTATAGCTACAAGCTTGACAAATTCCCAAGCTCAAGAGGAATGCTTCCCTCGAGTTGGTTTGCGTCAAGACAGATATTTTTTAGGCGGGTAATGTTTCCAAGGGTTTGAGGGATGTTTCATGTGAGGGAATTTATGGAAATGTCTAAGGTCGAGAGGTTGGTCAGAAAGGCCCAATTTGATACCAGCAAGGAAATTCATTGAGAGATCCAATTTCCTGAGGCCGGAATAGTTTGTAAGCCCGTCTGGAATAATAGCATGCATCGAGTTACCGCTCAGAGCAAGAACTCTCAGTATGTTGAGATTGTTTACCTGAGGTAATTTGCCGGAAAAGCAGTTTAAAGAGAGGTTGAGTTCTTTGAGCAACGTCAGGTTCCCAAAGGAGGAGCTGATTGTGCCGGACAAGGAGGGCTCAAAGAGGTTGAGAGACACGACTCGCCCAGGGTGCTTTCGGCTGCATTGTATCGCCGGTCCACTGGCAGAAGGGGACGCTTTCGTTCCACGAGCTCAACGCTCCTCTTGGATCTTTGCTTATATTCTTCTTGAAATCAAACAGCAATAGCATGTCCGTGCTGTTCACAGGGACCGTGTAGCAACGGATGCTGCCAACGCCGCAAGACAGCGGCAGCAAAAACGCCAGAAGTGTAGCCATGCTGTGATTCAGAGGATGATTGTGGCACTGTCACATGTAAGGCCGGCCTCCTTTACCTGCCAAACGTAAAGAATGAACATTTCAGCACAAGAACTGAAGAAAACCGTAAAACCAGAGAGGCATCTTCCAGCACGAGCATACGACTTTGCCATGACTATTTATTTGCTAACATGCGTGATAAATATGCATCGAAAGATCAGTATCAAAGTATGCACCTTGCCGCTGTTTGCTACGTACCTCGGCCGGAGCGCACGACATGGTAGCCGTTTCAGCCTAGTTCATGGCGGCACCGTATCGACGGACACCGCTGAGGCACTGATCCCCGTTTTGGATTGCAGTGCATACATTCACTTTGAGACACTATAAAAAAAAACAATTTTTAACTGCAAATTTTTGACTCGGACAAACCGGTTGACTGTGAAGGCCCGTCTGTAATAATAGCCATATTATCACAGACGGCTAGCTTAGGACGGTGCTTATGATAGTTGATCTTAGCAGGCAGCATTCTAAGCCTTATTTTTTTTCCTAAGAACTACTTATTTTATCCAAATTTTCTCGGAAAATTTTTTAATCAAAATCTTTAGTAGATTTTATTATATCATGTTTTCTTATACTAGTTATGTACTTTTTTTTAAGTTTTGGACGTGATGGATATATGTATGTTACATAGACATGTATGTACATGTCAAAAATTTTTATTTTGCTTTTTGGAGCTTAATTTGGATCACATTTATGTATGGTTTGTAATTATTTCTTAGTGGGTAAATGTAATGATTTTATAGACAAAAATAGGTATTTTTTGCACATGTCAATTTTATAGATATAGTTAGGAGAGAGAAAAAGAGATAGATTGGCTATTTTTTATTCCTCATTCACTATTGAACAAATTCGATTATTTTATAGCTAAAAATAGGTACTTATATACAACTCAACTAAAATTTGTAGATTTAGTTAGGAGAGAGAATATATATATATGGTATTTTATTATATATGTATGTATTTTTATGCCTAGTAATTAACTTGGGGGTGCATATTATGTTTATTATATGTCAATTAGTTAGTTAGGTGTAAACATAGATAGTTGCATGGTTAATTTTAGCTATTTCTAAAATATTTAATTTTGCAATAATCTATATAGATGAACCTAGAATAGATGTATGATACACCAAGATTTTTACCATTATATATGAATGAAGTATATAAATTTATTGAAGCTGCCAAGGCGTATGCTTTCAGTAAGAAGACAAAAAAAATACATTATCCATGTGTTGATTGCAAAAATTAAAAAGTATAAGCAAATCCATGAGAGACCACTTGGTGACACGTGATTTATAAACAACTACATGATTTGATTCCATCATGGTGACTATATATATCTAAAAGAAGTGACCATGATCATGATATACAAGATGAATTAGATAAAAATCAGAAGGATATAGATGATGATAGTCTGGATGATGCTGCTATTGATGGTAATGGTTGTGGTGATAATGATTTCAATTTAGAGGATATGTTGTACAATGCTGAACTTGAGGTGCTAATTGGGTTGATGAGATGTTTAGATAATTTAGAGATGTTATAGAAGACGATAAAAGAAATTTTATATGATAAGTAAAAGATGTGATAAGGAGTACTCAATATTACGTTCGGTGCTTGAACTTTTAAGGTTGAAGGACAAAAATAGTTGGTTCGGTAGTAGTTTAAATAACTTATTGGGGCTTTTGAAAGACTTTTATCGAAGCCTAATTCATTAGCAACCAACACATATCAAACAAAGAAACTTATCTGTCTTCTTTTGCTTGGTGTGCAAAAGATTTATGTATGTGTGAACCACCGCATCTTATACTGGAAATAGTACACTTTGTTGGATAAGTGCTCAATATACGGTACTAGCCAGTACAAAATAATTAACAATACTTCCCTAAATACTAATATTTTTGATGAGGAAGAAACTATAGTATGCTTGCATAACAAGAAAAAAAACCTCTCAACTGGTGATGTGGTTCCTTCTTATGAAAGATCGCATGAAGTGTTTGTACTCTAACCCTCAGGATGTTGAACTAATGCACTGACATTAAGAAAAGTGCAAGAAAGATGGGATGCTTTGACACCTCATGGATGCTCGCTAGTGGAAAAATTTTGATGTATTATATCTAGATTTTGCCAATGATCGAAGAAATATAAAGTTTGTACTGAGCACTACTGGCGTGAACCCTTTCAGAGACTTGAGTAGCTCACATAGCACATAGTCTGTGCTTCTAACCATATACAATTTTTTCTACATGGATTTGTCAAAAGCAAAAGTATGTTTAACTATCTATTCTTATACATGGCCCGTGGTAACCTGACATTGACATAAATATATTTTTTAAACTATCGATGGAAGATATGATAGATTTATAGAAGACTGGGATGAAGGTGTGGGATGAGTATTTAGGGTATTTCACAGTGAGTCATCATTTTTGTTACCATTAACGAATATACCATAATGATTTCTGTTTTGAGACAGATCAAAGAGAAGACATGATGTGTGATTTGCAATACAGGTACCTTCCAGGCTCCAACAAGCTAGTGTACATACGTCACCAATGGTTCTTACGCATAAATCCCAAGATGACCACATAATTCAATGGTATTAAAAAGAATGATGTTGCACCAGTCCCGAAAAGACAAATGACATTTTTGGAAAGGGACCAAAGAATTGTTTGAAGGGAACAAAGCATAAGAAATCAAACAAGTCCACCATGCCAATTAAGAAGCAGTAAATTTTCTTTAAGTACATGCCCTACTGAAAAGATCTAGAGGTTTGCCATGTCATCCATGTTATGCAACTAGAAAAGAATACGTTTGATAGCACCATTGGGCTCTTATTAGACAGACTGTGCAAAATAAATGATGATCTAAAGTCACATAATGAACTAGTAAAAATAGAAATCAGGGAAGAGCTTCACCCTAAAGAAGGAGAGAATGGAAAAGTCTACTTCCATCTAGCCAGTTTTACCCTAACACCTGAGAAGGAAGAAGACATTTTGCAAGTACCTTCACGGGGTTAAAGCGCCCACAGATTTCTCACCAAATATCAGGCGACTATTCTTGATGAAAAATTTGTTGATGCACGGTTATAATTTACACGACTGTATGTATTTCTCACTACTACTATCAGGGCTATTAAACTAGTACATGTAAAGATTGCCTGTGTTAATTTTAACGGAATATCACAGAAGGTCATTAACCCTGAAGAGTTAGGTCATCTTTGTACATTCTCGTAGGAGACCATATGCTAGCTTGAGATGTGCTTGTAATGTACCAGCGGCACATGTTCATTCTAAAGGGCTATATATACAATCGACACAAGGGAAAATTGGCTGAGAGGGGGATGAAGGGAAAGAAAAGATTCATCAACATGGATTACAAAGCAATTTGAGAAGCACATTACAATGTTCTGCAACAACTCATAATAGTGAAGCCATACATTGAGCTACACTTGAACAAGAGAAGAGCTGAGAACAATAGACACTAAGATGATTGAATCATAAAAGTATACCAGCCTCGCTTCACCGAATGGTTAAAATACCTAAACCTACTAGATATGAAAACCACAGATAAAATTACCATAAAAAGGTTGGCATATTGGCCATCAAGTATAGTCAACTCATGGTAAGTATATAAATTTAATGGATATACATTTTATATGAAAGCAAAGACAAGAAGAGCATGACACAAAATAGCAGTGTTTGAGTAAAAGTAATGGATACGTTAGGGAAGAAAAACACATACCATGGGTTTATAGAAAAAATCTGACAACTTAGGTATATACTCACTATACAAATCCTAGTATTCAAGTGCTAATGGGTTAAAAACCCAACTAGCGTGTTCATAGACAAGTAAGGGCTTATTGTTGTTGACATTGGCAATGTATATCATAAAGATGACTTGTGGGAATTTGCTGATCATGTTACACAAGTTTTGTATGCAACGGACCCCATGAATTAAAAAAAAAAAGCTCAACCCAAAAAGCAAAAAAAATTTGGGAGTTGATGGTGTTGACGATGTCGAAGATTACAAACAGTATGACAACATGCCGCTCTACACTGATGATCCAAACAAGATTAAGTTCATAGAAGTAATTATTGGTGAATCTTCGATACTCTATATGTGGGAAGATGGAGAAGAAAAATTATTAAAAGCTAATGTAAGTACATGTAGTATGGTTATATATTGCTATGTAATTTTAGATAAACTTGGACGAATTTGGAGAGACTTTTCACTCAAATTGGATTTTATTTTGAATTATTTATGAATTTAGAATTTTTTAGAGTCTACATTTACTCAGTTTGGAATTTATTTGAACAAGTTATGAATTTATAAAAAAATTTAGAGAATAATTTTACTCAATTTGGATTTTATTCTTAATTATTTATGAATTTAAAAAATTTTAGAGAATAGTTCCACTAAAATTAGATTTTATTTCGAATGAGTTATTAACTTACAAAATTTTAGAGATAGTTTCACTAAAATTAGATTTTATTTTAAATTAGTTATGAATAACCAAAAGTATGTTCCTTACATTGAAAGGACGGTCCTAACAAGAGTACTGGCTTTGTGGTCGCATGCGTGTCATCGTAGGTTGCTGTCTCAACTGGCCTACATGCAACAATTATTTTCGCAAGTGGACATATCATTTTCATAGGCGGCCCTAAGTTTTCACCTATAAATTTCATTTTCACAAGTAGGTCTCTTAAGCCGCCTGCCTGTGAAAATAATTCCTCTATATAGGGCACACATCGGGATAAAAATTTCTAAGTCCTGATGATCAAACCCTAAAAACTTTAGCGCTATTAGATGCCTAAATTTTTCGCCTCACCACTACAAACTCAAAATCACCAGCCTCGATTCCACCGCCACCTACTCACCCTAGCCTCATTTTATCTCAATCTACCGCTAGCTGCCGCCACCACCGTCCGCCTCCTACCTTAATGCCAACTGCCTCCTCCTCCTCGTCAGCCGCCTCCTCTTCCTCATCGACCTTGCCATCATCCACCTCCTCCATGCTGACCTCCTCCTTACACTAACCTTCTCCTCCTCACCAGCCACCTCCTACTCCTTGTCGATCCCACCATGGCTAGCCTCATCTTCCTTGCCGGCTGCCTCCTTTTCCTTGTCGACCCTGCTATCGACCTCCTCCTCCAAGCTGGCCTCCTCCTCGTCCTCACTAGTCACCTCCTACTCCTCGTCAACCTTGCCGCCGCCGACCTCCTCCTCTACTCCGGTTCGTAAAAAAAAGGTAGTTTTTTTTTGGAAATTTGGATGAATGTGGATAAATATGTATGTATGAATGTGGGTGAAATTTTAGGTATGTGGGTGAATATTGGAAGTGAATATTTTTATCATGAAATGTAGGTGAATATTTTTGGAATTTAGGTATAATGATTTGGATGTGAAATTAGTTGATATATGTGGGTAATTTTTGTTGAAATTTAACTAGGTTTATATATTGTATGTGGATGAATTTTGGTGAATTTGGTGAATTTTATTGAAATATAATTGGTGGATATATATATTGTATATAATTGGGTGAATTTTATTGAAATTTAATTGGTGGATATTTATACTGTATATCTCTATGAACTTTTCTTAAAATTTAATTAATGGATATGTTGTATATTTGGGTGAACTTTGTTGGCGAATGTGTTATACTTAGTTTAAGTGTTCTTTGCGCTAGTTTATTACTAAATTAAAATAGGTCAATATGGGTCTCGTAGGAATTAAATTAATAACAATGTCCAATAGCAAGAAAGAGTAACAAGGAAATGATAAAAGTAATAAAAAACAAATCGTAGTCGCTAAGGCCACTCTCTAGAACATGGAGATTGCGTAGGGGAAGAAATGCTTGTATCGCCGTTGTTAGACTCAGATGGCGTCAAGATCGATGAGTACAAGGTGTACTCATCACCAAGTGATTCATGCCTAATCCCTAAAAGTAAAAATAAAGATGTGGACGGAGATGATGTGGACTAAGACCATGTCCCACCAGAAACATTTCAAAATATACATTGCCATGTATATTCACCATCATCCATATTTACTCAATCTCGTGTTTATTCCATAGGAAAAGTCTCCACGAATGTCTCGATGGAAAGCTAAGAAAGCCATAGGACTTGAGAAAGTGCTAGCTACCTCGACCTCACAACAAACCGCTAACACTCCAAGTGGTGAGAGTCAACCCAAATGCAGAAGGGAAGAGCAAAGCATAAACAAATTGTTCGATGAGATCCACGTGGTGACTTTGATCAATGCCAAAAACCATGCACGCAAAATACAACAGCCAATGTGGTGCCATAGTTAGAGATAATGTCCTAATCACAATTAAGGATTGCGAGAAAGTTTCAAAAGTAGCAAAAGAATTCCTATGGAAGGTGTTACTAAAAAGATTTCAATTCCTAGAAAGACCTAAAAATATTGCAAGGAATATTGCGTTGTAGACTATGGAAAAGGTTTAGTGTGGTTAGAAAAACACATTGAATTAGAAATTTGTGTAAAAGAGCCATGACCCTTTTAAGAAGTACGGGAAAATCACCCAGCCTAGTGGGACGGATTTGTCAAGTTGAAGACATCGCCAGAAGAAATAACGAAGAGCAAGAAGATATCTGAATTGGCTAAGAGGAACAAATATCACCATCACTTGGACGCCACTAGTTACACCCCAAAAATTGAGTGAAAAAAACAAGAAAACAATCTGAAAAAGGTAGGAAAACCTATGCCAATGAAAGATTATAACGAATGATTTAAGAACTGGGTGCATGCATGAACCTCTAAGATTACGGAGGGGGGTGACATATTATTTGGAGACCCTGATCTCTAGCGAGTAGTTGACAAAATGAAGATATTAGTCCAATTGGAGAAGAAGGGAATTTTTAAGTCCTAGAGAGAGAAGGACCATCTTAGTAGGGCGCTAGGCAATCTAGAGCACTCTGGTCGCGTTTGAGGAATCTGCTCAAAGCTTAGTTGGAAGAAAGGCTTCCAAAAGGAAGCCTCCACCTGTAAGAAATGAGACAAATACAAGGAGATACTGAGAGAAAAAGTGAGGTAGATAAGAAATGAGATAAATACAAGGAGGTACTGAGAGAAAAAGTGAGGTAGATAGTGTAGTAAGAATTCATGTCCTTCCTCTGTAACAACATTCTTATGCTAGTACTGAAGAGTTCACAGAATACATCAAATCTTATGTTGATGTATCTTGCCATATAAGTCTCGCTTGCCTACAACGGGACACCAGATCCTAGATATCCTACTAATGATATAACATACGATAAACCTTGTAGACTGCATGTTCCGATAGACAAAACATGTAAAACCTTTGAGGTTGCTAGAGAAATGGTGATCTTAGGTCGCAGGTATCATGAAACAAATGTTCCTAAAGATTATACGAAAGTACAGGTACAAATTAAGCACGAAGGGTTTGCGTCGTATGAGATAGATATTCCAACTAATGATGGTCAGGGATGCGGTGGACAATATCATACAATGGCACTAAAAAGATATAATCTTTGCAACATCAACGGACACTCTACATAAACCACCAACATCCCCGTGTTTGCCTCCTTATAAGAAACCAGTAGCCTAGTATGGTAAAGAAGCTAATAAGGAGTAGGAATAGATACCTCCTAAGGGAGATACTGCCTAGCATGAAGATGAACAAGCCAAGGGGTCAAAGGCATCTCCGTGTACACCCTCTCCTGAATTTCTAGCAGGCTAACTTGATGAGGAACTAGCTTAGAGGCTAGAGAAAGCACCTTCGCCCATGTAATCAGAAGTCATTATGTTATCGCCTATAAAACAAATATATCCCAACAAACCAGAAGCTATGACGACACCTACTATTATATGGGAAGAAATATAACCTAAGGTGTATAAAGACGCAACCGCCGCCTAACCAAATGTGGATTTCCTAGTGTCGGTAGTGCCTAGAGTTTTAAGAAGACACAACCCTAAAGCAAAGAGTAAGGATACATAGATGTGGATAGTAACCACCTTCAAAGGTGGGAAAACTAGCGCTAAGTTGCTCTTAGATGACAAGAAGAAGGCCGATGACCTTGTTGGTAAGACATACTCATCAATGGATGATGTACCAGCAAAATTTGAGAATGGCAAAACCTTTTGGCCTGATTACGCTCTTGCAAAAGGGCCATGGAAGATGAGACGATTACATAATTGATACATGCAAGCCAATAAAAAGGGACTTATATTAATAACGGTCAAAGTGCCACCCCTTGCTTTTATCAGCAGTGAAGGATTTTTGTATATTGACTTTGAATGATCTTCATGCCATGTATCACCGTGAAAGACTGGACGCCAATCTCGTAGCTGCGTAGTGCCTATAAGTATTTAATGTTCATTTTTAGTTTACACACATATGGCAAGAAACATACTACAATTCAAATTTTATCTGTTTTATGTAGTGATCAATATATGGATGCTGAGAGGCTGTGTAAATCCATCGGATACCTAGACCCAACCAGAATATACCAGACCTAGCATACCATAACTTTAAAGGAAAATTACAGATAGCTTAAGGACATGACTCCCGAGAAGAAGGCATCATATAAAAAGAAGCTACATGAAAATAAGAAGTTGACCATAACAACCTATATTAGATTAGATGAGCATTCCTTTCTTTTCAAGATAAAATAGTCATAGTGGCCATATACAACTTTAAGTAAGTTTGATTTAATTTGCTCAATTGCTATCTATATCTTTTATTTCCTACTAATTACTACAAACTTAATTAAGCTTTCGATACATTACTAACTTAATTGCCCTTACTATGTAGCAATCATTACATTTGTTTCTTACTTTATCTGAAGTACAGGACAACTACAGTACTAGACCCGCTTGATTATAAGAATAAGAAATACGCGGCATTCCTAAATACTTTACAACTATAATAGAAATGAAGATCATTACCCATGTGTAACATATATATTGAGCCTTTTTTTCCTATATTGATAATAATTGACTACTATAGTGCCTACAACTACTGCAAAGCGAACTGCGGGGAATAAATGGTGTTGAGGGAGAAAATACTAATCTATACATACTAACTGGTAATATATATACAATACAAGTGTGAGCACGTATATATAAAAATTCGATTTATGCATGTATAACTAATTTACATTATTCTTTTTGATATACATTTAATAAAGTGCCACAAGTAACCTAAGAGCACAGTCCTATGTGGTACTATGTATGTGAGTACCTCAAGGTTAATGGGATATACAACACAATCCCCGAGGATGTACATCTAATTTATCACTGCTATTTTGCTGTTTCAAATTTCACCCTCGAACATAAGTTATGTATCTTCAATTGATGGTACGTAGGAGTATATAATTAATATTAATTGACAAGTACTTTAATTTCATCCTACTGATGATGTAGAGGCCTAGAATCTAAAGAAAACCTCAATGGTGAAAGCATTCAAAACATACAGCGAAACCTCTGCCACTTCATCCACCATGCCTACTGCCATAAAGATGGCATGTTCTTTGACCCTATTGGAGAGCAAGGTCCTCTAGTGGAGAATCATCGAACCCTATTTTGGGTTTAGCCTAGTGAATTTGGATGCTAGACCAGAGTTGTAGTGGTAGAAAATAGGGCAAAAGAGATTATGCATGTTCAAGTCGTGCGAAGGTGTAATACCCTATTCTTGTTGTGTTCTTCATTCTATCTTGGTGAAAAGACTCAGCTACAAAGCTTGCACTTTTGTTGATTTTCTAGGTTCGAAATCCCTTTCTCGAAGGCCCGGTTCTCCTCTTATAGTCAATAAAGAAATATCACAATGGCTAGTCACTGAAAAATGAACTCCAACACACAGGGTTAGGTATGAGAGGTCTTGTCGCTTCTTGTTGAGCCCTGGTGGAACCCCCTTGGGGCTGACTTAGAATGAGGCTGTGCTATCTCACCACGCATCCTTCGTGGCTATAGAAAGCTTGAGATAAAAGCTTGGATCTCTATCGTTGATGGCGGAGCCTATTTGTCAATCGCACACGATAGGACGTACAGAAAGGTGGCGGGCCCTATCAGGCAGCATAGCAGTCAACCACGTTGCCTGACAGCCCACACCCCTTCTTACGTAGGGGTGAGAATAGCACATGCGATGGTTATGCGGGCACTATCCTGTCATCCCAATAGCATGCTAGATAGGTTCAAATCTCTTCGTATTTCATACAAAACTCACAAGTGAATAGATACATTATTCTGACACCAAGCTCAGGATCGGGGATGCCCTGAGCTCAGCCCTTAGGGAAGGGCAAGCTTGGGCCCTCATTCATCTTTCCTTTAGGTGCATATCAACTATTACTTTGGAGTTGGTTACCGTTAGGACGAGTCACCCGAGCAGCTGTCTACTTTACTGATAGACCCCGATAATCAGTGCTCTGAAGAAGAATATGCAATTCTTTGGGATTAGACTTATAGAATTGTCTAATACATTTCTATCTACACTGGTATTCATTATAAATATTAAACCATTCATTATAAATATTAAACCATATTGTTAAAACTTCTCATCATTACACCTACGAACAAACTATTTCATGCATATATATAATATCGATCTATCTAACTACATATAGCTATATATAATTAATTATTTGTTAATGGACCATGAATTATAATATTATTAATTAGAAATCGGACACAAGTACTTTTGAAAAAAAAATTGGCACGACTATTATGTCAAGCGGCCTGGTTTTATTAATACCAACAGAGAAATTGATTTTCTCATGGCTAAAGAAACATTTTCGCATGCGACCCATATAACCTGTCCGTCTATAAAAATCGATCTATGCAGTTGACTCACTGTCCGATGTTTGATTCTTATAGTCCTTAATTTGAAAGTGACACGTCGGCTGTAAGTGAAAATCTATTTTGACCGTCTGCGAAAACTGTTTTGTAGCGGTGAGACTTTGAGTCTTTGAATCCCCTTTGCTTTTTAGAATTTAAATAGTTCACCAAACTTACACTTTTGGTGGAAATGTGGAAAGACTTTTGACCCAATTTGCATCAGAGACCGATGAAGTCCTCTAACCAGAGCTTTACCTCCGGCAAGGGTGATAGCCACTGGATTATCTAGGTTAATCAGCTTTCCAGTTATTTATCCAATTGTAACACTCGAACTGTTGTTACCCTCGAATAAAAAACTGTCAATATTATAGCAAACAAATGTTCGCTGATGCTCACTCCCTCTAAAAAGAATCAATTTCTAACAATGAGCATGACACATAGAGGGAATAGCTCGTTAGGTCGCCGAATGACTTTTATTAGTTAGAGATAGTATTTGCAGAAAGCTACTCGTTAATGGATCAAAGAATCCCCGCTTTTGCCTTAAAAAAAAGGGTGGCGGATGAATCGTGAAAAACAAAAGCTGTACTACAACTCCAAACCTCTTTCACTGTCTTCTCGAGGGAATCGAATCACTCGCCAATCAACGTTGAATAGAACACGGCACGATGGATTTTTTCTTTTTCAAAAAACACGGTACAAATATAAATGCTAACATACACATATACATGCCTGTATGCATACTCTATCTTAATGAGTAGATTACACCAGTATACACCAGTGTATCTTGATATTAGTAAAATCATCACGAACGTTTAATGATTATATCATATACTATTAAAAAAATAATTAGCTTTAAATATATAATAACAACTGAAGTGAACACGCGCAACTCGCAGCACAATGCCTTTTTTGAGCTGCCGTCCCTTTTGCTGGTGCATGTTGCTTACCTTACCAATAATGTTTTCCTCCTAGAAAAAAAAAAGAAAACCTGACCGTCGGTCGTCCATTGTAGAGGAGGCTTTGAACTCAAGTTTCCTTACAGCAGTACGTAAGACATTACTTGTGTTGTCTATGTAAATAGGCCGCCGAGACATTAAAAAGCATGGGAGTGCATACAGTGATTAATTAAGATGATTAATGATAAGTTGGTATGATTAATAGTTTAATAACTAATTTAGACTAAGACAAGATCGATTCATTATATTGTGTACAGCTTTTTTCTATTTGAAGTAATACACATTTTGTTTATTCAGAACAGATGTATTATTTTTAGAAATGGAAGAAAGTAACTTTGTATCTCTAATAATAAAAAAGAAATAATTATTTATGGTGTTAGAAGTAACCGTATTGTCAGAAGAAAGTAATGATAACATATATAATTCTTTATGGTATTAGAAATAACATATAAATAGATGAAAGTACATGTATGAAAATAGAAGTAAATCTTCTTTACGGTATTAAAAGTAATTACATAATTAGAGAAAAGTAACTCTAAAAACTATACAGAGGTAACTTTTTAATGGTATCAGAAACAAGACTTTACGGTTTAGAAGTGACTACTAAGTAATAAAAAAATAGAATTCATTCTTCGCGATATTAAAAATAACCGCAGGAGCTAAATATATGCAATCATCACGGTCAAGGTATATAAAAGGAAGTAACTATAGTGACAGTTGTAATCGGTGTAGTCACATCATAAACGTTAAAGTAACAGCAAAATCAGGCCAGCATGGGCTTCACGTATGCGGGGAGTTATGTCCTAATCAGCTAGCGTACACGCACGTTAGTCCTAATCAGCGACCCTCTTTTTTCCAAATCACCGACCTCTTTTTTCCAAAAAAAAAAGTTTTGTTTCAGAGATAGCAGCACAACAACATAGGTCCCTTGCATAGCCGCATATATACAAACAGTATACTAAGGATAAAACTATAGAACAAAATTAAAAATACTTCAAGAAGTCATTGATCAACCATGAAGAGAAAAATTAGAGATACATCAACACTGAAATGAGCTCAACCAAATAGATGGTAGATAACTTACACGTTTAGTTACTTCTACATTTTTTCTAATATCGCACATAGTAACATTTACTTTTGTATAAATTTATTTTTATAATTTATGTAAATTGCAGCCAACAGTGTGTTAAGTTACTTCTAAAATTTATCTAAATTATTTTTAATACAACAAAAGTATAACTTATAATTTGTTCAAATTACTTCTAACACAACAAAGAATTATTTCTACTTCTGTGTTATGTTACTTCCATAATTTATCTAAAATACTTGTAATAAAGAATTACTTTTATTTTTCTATGTTAATTTAATTCTATAATTTGTCTAAATTACTTCTAATACAACAAAGAACTACTTCTATTTATGTGTTAATTTATTTCTATAATTTATCTATGGTTACGCTAAACAACACGCAACGCCATGTTTAATATATGACGCGGCTCACATAGAAATCCCACTCCGTTCTTCCCGTTCCACCTCTTCATCCGTTTTTTCCGTTCCACCATTCCCCACTCCTGTTCCCTCCTTTTTACCCCAGTAAAGCAATTACCCCCTCCTAAGCCCAATAAAACAATATACATGTCTATATCCCCTCCCATTTTACTAAGAGCTATTCTATTCCATTGGCGAAGGTTTTTACACCATCTCCACCTCCCTCTATCGGGAGCTAAATGTTTATTAAGAGAAATTCTATTCCATTACCGCTGGTTATTAGGATTAGTAATATATTTACTCCGTTTACAATGATTCTTATCTCTCGACATGAGCTCGGTTTAAAAATTATCGTGCTAATTCACAGGTACTAATAAACTTTTTACAACAACATTTCAGAGGTAATAAACTTTTTACAACAACCTAATATACAAAATCGATACATTCAATCGTCGAATCTGTGTGAATAAAATTTTACACAACACAACATCCAAGGATGGCGATAGCATCGGCCGACCGTGGAGGTGGCGGAGCTGTGGAGGTCCAAGGTTGGCAGGGCAGTATGGGTGGTTGGCACTAAGGTGAGCCACATTTCTTGGAACGCTGGCTAGATCCGGTCTATCTCTCAGGCGGAGCAGCGGCATGGTGGCCAACACCGTCGCCACCCTCCCAGATCCGGTGGTCGATGGAGGCTGCCTTAGATCCTGGCGGTGGGGCTGGCAAGCGAGATAATCGGGCGGCGAGAGACCCCCGAGCGACGTGGAGATGGAGTCGGCAACGACCACGCAGAGGTGCACCAGGCAGTAAGGGCAGCAGAAGGAAGTCAACGACGGGCAACCTCCGGACCTCAGGATGGTCGAAGGTCGGCGGGAGAGGACGCAATGACGAAACGCTGCCGCTGCCGCACCTCTTCCCCGCCCAGCCGGCATCCATACACCGCCCGGCATCGGAGACAGAGAGGAGCAGCGATGCCCACTCCAGATTTGGCCTCGGCTCCTCCTTCTCCTCTCCTGCTGTTGCCTGCCATGGCCTCCCAGTCACTTCAGATCTCTACCACCGCCGACATCTCTCCCCTAGACCCCGCGTAGAGAGGCCTTGCACGGTGACGGCCAGAGGAGGGGGCTCGATGGTGCTAGTGGTGGTGGTGCCCAACACCTCCGTTTGGTGCATGCAGCCGGAGACCAAACCGAGGCTGTGGCGGTGTAGATCCTATGACACGCGCTGCCTCCCTGTCATCGTCCTCCTCCAGACCTGTCACCGGTTGATGCAGAGTGGTTGGCATTAATGCCGGTCCACGACGCAGCCTTCTTCTAGTAGCCCTCCGCCTCCGGAGCACACCGTCGCAAGCCGGAGCGCGCCGCCCACACGACCCACTCGATGCATCCTCTTCTGATCCTGCTGCCTCCATCGCTAGCTGAGTCGGGTCAGTCAGAGGGGAGAGCCGCAGTGCCGAGCAGCGGATCCGCCGCCTCGTCACTACCCCCATTGCCGAATCGGTCCTGATCTGCTGAGCTCGGTGCGGCTGATCTGGCAAGGAGAGCCAGGCAGGGCAAGAACGGTGGAGGGTCGACAACAACGGCAACGACCTCGATCCGCATGCAGTGTTGTGGAAAACGGTCATACCGGCCGTATACACGGTGACGGTAGCAAAACCGTTCTACATTTGTAGTTTGTGAATTTCAAAACTCTATTTTTAGCGATTAATTGACCATTTTTCATTTAACCATCCAAATAATCGTCCGAATATTATACTTGATGATGATCTAAAGTAGTCTTTTAGGACTTGTTTAGTATTGTTAATGTTCGTTACATTTGGTGTATAAAAGTGGCATTGAAAGCTATTTTCAGTTAATGTTAAGTTCCGACTGTTCAACTGAAAAACAAACGTTAACATATTTTATTTATACAGTTGTACACATTTAAATCTCAAAGTACATGATATTATAGAATGTGGACATATATTTGGGAATAGCAAATTTCCACATAATTCTAATTAATCGTATGTATTATTAATCGGTAAACAATATCCTTTACATACAACAACCGTACTCCATCCTCTAAAATCCAGGTAGATCATTGGAGGATAGGAAAGAGAGGAGATGGGTGGTTATGTTACCGTAAATTTAGATAAAATAGACCGGTGCTATACGCAATAAAACATTATCGTGAGGATGGGTGGGAGAAGTGCGTGAAGCAAGGGGTGGAGAATAGATAGAAGCATTGTTTAGTTAAATAGCGTGTTACGCTTGAGCGAGTAGTTCTCATTACTTTTAAATATAAAATACTATGCAATATTTAAATATATTTAATATTAGATTAATTAGATCTTAAAAATAATATTCGATTTAAAATATGTGTTGTATATAAAGAAAAATTGACTAGGACACTAAGTTATATTGGTTGATGGCTGATGTTAACCTCCACGGCAGATTAAAAAAAAGCAAATGCTCGTGTGGACGCGTTACACAATTAGTAGGCGCGTCGTGCGATAAAGACTAGCACTCATTAGATTATATATATATGCAATGAGGGGATGTACAGTGCTACTATTTTTGGTAAGGAGGAGGGTCGCTGGTTAGCAATAATCTAATGGACCCTTCCCTTCCCGCCTGTCGTCGCCTTCCCTTCCCGCGCTTCCGGTACGCAGCTGTCTGACGCCCAGTCACCCGCCCTCCCCAATCTCGTCTGTCTCGTCGGTGCTACGCATTATCGTTGATTTGTTTGCTACTGCTGTCATCTGCTCCGCTCTGCAGGCCTGCATGCGGCATTGGTGGCCACCGCCCGGTCGGCGCGGCTCCCTGTCGCGGCGGCCGCTGCGGGGCACAGGCGGATGATGGGGTCTCGGATGAACGAGGGTCTCAAGTTTGGAGTGGTCGGTGTTATCAGATCATGAGACGGTTCATGTTCTGTTTCGCTGTTTCGCTTTGCCTGCGTAAGTAACAAAGCAGCATTGTGGACTGGAGAATAACCAATGGTTCTCTCCAGATAAATGGCTTAAGATAATCCAGTTATCTCTCCAACCTAGAAATTCTCTACAGATATGTTCCCAATTTAGGAAGCAACTTCCCATTATCTCTGCAACTGTTCATAGCGCGATTATGCGCTGATCTTCTCTTGTCTTAAACAACTTCGCAGGAAGTTTACTCCTGTTCCTTCAACACGTGCAGGTGGTCGCACGATTCAACGAAAGAGTGACAAACTTGATGCTACAGGGAGCTCTCGAGACTTTCCAGCGATACTCTGTCAAAGAAAAGAATATAACAGTATGCATCTTTTTTCATTAGTGGCAATGCTTTTTTTTACATTTTCTGGAGATATTTTTTATTCACTTTTATCTTTCGTGCTATATTTATTCTTCAACGGAATAATTTAGATTTTTCTTGTTTGGTTGGCAGTGTTCCTGGCAGCTTTGAAATTCCTGTGGAGGCACAAAAGCTTGGGAGCCTCTATTGCTCTAGTTCTAGTTAGCCATTCATATTGTAATGCAGAATGCTGCTTTCTCAGATCATTTCCTTCATCACATTCACAATTTTAAGTTTTTAACTTGTGGTTCTGATTTACTGTGCTGGTTACACCAAAATCATGCGGCTCTGTATCGTGCTGAACTACTGGTGGCAAGGCTGGAAATAAGGGTGCTTAGGCTGCTTTAACCGCCGTAAGTCCCTCAGTCCCTTTTTGTGTAGTTATACAGAGTTACAAATCTGTTGATGAAGAAATCCTTTTTTCTTGTATATTGAGATGGCCTCGCTGTTTACACACCATTTAAGCTGACAATAGGTGGATGCTCATTAGTTTTTCATCATCACTAATACTTCACAAATACTAAGGTTGAAAATAATTATCATTTTAGATAAAGACACTTAAAGCTTGTTTGTCACTATAGACATCCTATCCTCAAGCAAGCAATAGCGCTGTTAGTCTACTGTAGTTATAGTAAGCTAACCCGTGTGTGTAGCTGTATGGTTGTGTGTGTAAGTCACATCGGCTGTCTATATATACTGATACATTAACAGAGAATACAATCAACAATTTTTACATTTTTATGATATCAGAGCGGTTTTAATCCGCTATCTTTCCGTAACCAAAAACGCCGCCGCTGTTGCTGCCGTCGCTGATCTCCTTCTCCACCACTACTGTGCGAGAAACTGTCGAGGTCCGACGCCCTCAACGTCGCTGTTTTTGAACCAGCGCCCGTCGCCGATCCGACCGCCACCACCGGTGACGTGCAGTCATCACCGGGATTGTCGCTAGTCTCATCGCTAGCGCTGCCGATCTGATCGCCCACCCCGTAGCTGCCCTCATCACCGGGTGTGGCCGCCGATCCGATCCTACCTGCGCTTCCACACCAGCGCCCGTCGCTGATTCGATCTCCACCACTAGGTGTTGACGGCCTTATCACCTGCGCTGCCGCCAATCAGATCGCCCGCCGATCCGATTTGATCGAATCCATCAATCGATCCGATCGGATCCTATTTATTGATGATCTAATCGGCTCTCCGTTGCCAACCAGATCGTCCACTGATCCGATCTAATAGGATCCGTCGATCGGTCCGATTGTATTCTGCTTATTGCGGATCCGATCGGCTCTCCATTGCCAACCAGATCGCCCGTCGATCCGATCTGATCGGATCCATCGATCGGCCCGATCGGATCCTGTCTATTGCCGATCCAATCGGTCTCTGAACTGATCGGTTGCTCATCGGCCATCCGATCTCTACCGCCGATCTGATCGGCTGCTCATCGGCCTCCGAACTGATCGGCTACTTATCGGCTTCCGAACTGATCGGCTGCTTATCGTCCAGCCGATCTACCCATTGCCGATCCGATCGACCGATCGGCTGCCGATCCAACTCTGATCGACTGATCCCTCCCATCGGCTGTCGTGCCTCCTATGGCTGGCGGCAACCCTGGCGCCGCTACTTTCGAAGAACGCTGTCTCACGGCCGATCCTTCTCGTGCTGTCGAAGCTCTAGACGCGTACGAGAGTGCTCACGCGGCTCTCTGGGCACAAGCCACCGCCATCGTCAACATCAAGGCGTTCATCCCCATCGTCCTCGACAAGGCCACGTACTCCTACACTAAGTGGCGCTGCATGTTTCTCACTGTTCTTGGGAAATATGCCCTCACCCGCCACGTCCTCGAGGATGATGCGTTCCTTGCGCGCCCGGCATGGCTCTTGGCGGACTGCTACGTCCTCACGTGGGTGTACGGCACGGTCTCCAACGACCTGCAGCAGTTGCTGATGACGCGGCCCGGATGCGTCCGTAATGCGTGGTGCTATCTCATGGATGAATTCCTCGACCAGAAGGAGTCTCGTGCCCTTCTCCTCGAGACGCAGTTCCACACATTTCGCCAGGATTCCTTGAGCGTCACCGACTACTGCCGTCGTCTTGAATCCATGGCTGCCTCCCTCGTCGAATTCGGCGACCCTATCGGTGACCGGCAGATGGTCCTCACGCTTCTCCGCAGCCTCTGTGGCAAGTTTCGTCATATGGTGTCCATTCTCAAGATGCACCAGCCGTTTCCAACATTTACGGAAGCACGCACTCATCTGTTGTTGGAGGAGCTAGAGATCGACGCTCATCCTCCATCCCCGCCGGTCGCTCTCGTCGCTGCGACGCCACGTCCAGCAGCCCTAGGTGCCCCAGCTGCTCCTCATTCCGGGGCGCCTCCTCCTCCAGCTTACTGGGTTGAGGCCCTACACACTGCCACATATCTTGTGAACCGCCTCCCCACCACAACACTCGCCTCCTCCACATCATACTCCGTTCTCTTCTCTATCCCGCCCTCCTATGATTATCTCAAAGTTTTTGGCTGCGCCTGTTACCCCAATATGTCCTCTACAGCGCCCCACAAACTTACTCCTCATTCTTCTCTATGCGTGTTCCTCGGCTACTCCTCGGAGCACAAAGGCTATCGATGCCTTGAGCTTCAGTCGAACCGCATTCTCATTTCTAGACATGTTGTTTTTGATGAATCCTTCTTCCCTTTCTCTGACATGTCTACTATACCCATGGCACCCTCTGCCCTGGACTTTCTTATCGATGATCATGATCTCACCGCTTCAGTTCCTAGAGCCTCTTTTTGCGTGCAGGTACAACAGCTTTCTCAGCGGCACACCCCGTGCTCGAGGCCCCACTTGTGCCGTCGAGCCTTGGTGCAGGGCCGTGGTTGCATGAGTTCGCATCATCTAGTGCCGCTGCCCCTGTGCACCCCGCACAGGTCGCTGCCAGTGGTGCCCCACCGACCACGAGTGTTGCTAGTCCTGCTGCTCCTGCTGCTCACGCTCAGGTTGTTGCCAGTGGTATCGGCCACATAGCTACCACTCGATCGACTATCATCCCTTCGGTGACCAATGCGCACTCTATGTGCACACGTGGCAAAGATGGCATTGCGCAACCTGTGGATCGCCTCAATCTCCACGCTGTACCCATGTCGCCTCTTTCTCGCTCCGTTCGTGATGCCTTGTCAGACCCCAATTGGCGATCTACTATGCAGGCTGAGTATGACGCTTTGATTGCCAACGACACATGGAGTTTTGTGCCTCACCCTCCTAGCGTCAATGTTGTGACTGGGAAGTGGATTTATCGTCACAAGTTGCTCGCCGATGGGTCTCTGGATCGTTACAAGGCTCGCTGGGTTCTGTGGGGTTTTACACAACAGCTCGTTGTTGACTATGATGATACTTTCAGTCCAGTTGTCAAGCCTACGACAGTTCGCGTGGTTCTCTCTCTGGCATTATCTCAAAACTGGTCCATTCATCAGCTGGATGTGAAGAATGCATTTCTCCAAGTCACTCTCACTGAGACAGTGTACTGTGTGTAGCCTTTTGGATTTGTGGATTCTTCTCACTCAGATTTTATCTGTCGGCTCAACAAGTCCTTATATGGTTTGAAGTAGGCTCCTCATGCTTAGCATTATAGGTTCGCCTCTCACCTTGTGTCACTTGGATTTGTTGAAACAAAGTCAGATACTTCTCTCTTTATATATCGCCGTGATCCAGACACAGCCTACTTATTGCTCTATGTTGATGACATTGTCCTTACTGTCTCCTCTGCTGGATTACTCAAGAATATCATTGAGGCTCTCCGGCGTGAGTTTGTTATGACAGATATGGATCAGCTGCATCATTTTCTGGGTATTTCTATGACCCGCTCCGCAGATGGTCTGTTTCTTTCTCAACGGCAGTACAGTTAGGATATTTTGGAGCGTGCTGGGATGAGTGCGTGCAAGCCATGCAGCACGCCTGTTGATCTCCACTCTAAATTATCTGCTGACGGACCGCCTGTCGCTGATGCTACACAGTACCGTAGTCTCGCCGGCGCTCTGCAGTATCTGACTTTCACCCGACCAAACATTATCTTTGCATTTCAGCAGATCTGCCTCTATATGTATGATCCTCGAGAGCCGCACCTCGCTGCTCTCAAGCGGATCCTGCGCTACCTATAGGGCACCCTGTCTCTTGGGCTGACCATGCGCCGATCTTCGCCTGTAGATCTTGTTGTTTACACAAATGTAGTATTTCTTGAGGATAACTTAGTGTTCTGGTCTTCCAAGCGTCAGCATACGATCTCTAGATCGAGTGCTGAAGCTAAATATCGTGCTGTGGCAAATGGTGTTGCTGAAGTTACCTGACTGCGCTAGCTGCTCCTTGAGCTTCACCACCCCTCTCGATGTGCCACCTTGGTCTATTGTGACAATATCAGTGCTGTATATCTCTCCAGCAACCCGGTGCAGCATCAGCAAACGAAGCATGTTGAGATTGATCTCAATTTCGTTCCAGAGAAGGTTGTCCTTGATCACGTTCGGGTTCTACATGTTACTACGATATCGCAATATGCTGACGTCTTTACCAAGGGCTTTTCTACCTCACGGAGTTTCGATCCAGCCTGAATGTTAGCGATGCTTCCGATTAGACTGCGAATGAGTGTTAGTCTACTGTAATTATAATAGATTAATCCACGTGTGAAACTATGTGGTTGCATGTATAAACCATCTCGGTTATCTAGGAATACAATTAACAATTGTCACATTTTCCAGCGCTATCTAAAGCCGGGGATATTTTGATGGACCGACCTCCACGAGAAGGCAGAGGCAGGCGGAGACGAATTCGATTTTTGGGCAGCGCCGCTCGTAGTTGCCTCCGATTCAGGCGGGAGAGAGACTCGTGGGTGGTAGATGGGGTCTACCATATTTTTTAAGATATTGTTTTCTTAATTGGATTACTAGATTGTCACGTCATCCAACTGTTACCCCACGTTACTTATCTATGATCAATACTAACTTTAAATCGGTTAGAAGGACAATTCATTTTGTCTAGGGTGTAGAGTATCTAATTTTAAAGTTAAGTGTTAAATTGAACTACTCCAATGTTTAAGGAAAATTCAGATTTTTCCTTTATTTTTTTATTTCAAAATTTAATTAATCTTATTTTATAAGGACTCTTTTATAATATTATTTTTATTTATAATTTTAGTTATTTTTAAGTTGCGTTTCTATTTAAACACATCTTTTTTTCCTTCCATTAACATGGAAATTTCTAACTTCTAGAGCAATTTTTTATTATATTTTTATTTTGAATTTTAAAAATTTGTATTGAAATATAATTTTTGAATTTATTTTATTTTTTTCTAATTTTAGTTATTTTCCTATTGTCATCACTCTGTTAATATTTCTTATTTTTTGAAATAATTTCTTATTTTTTATTTCAAATTTAAGTTAATTCTAAATTATATTCCTACTTAAACTCTTATCTTATCTGGTATCTATTTTTCGAGTTATTAATAATATAAGTGGCATATACATTTGCTCGGCTAGATATAATTTATTTTTAAGTTTTACTCTATTTTTTAAACTCATCTTTACTTCTCTTTTCTCCCGCCATTTCAATATAACTCTACTCACTGCTATACAACAAAGTGTAGCAATTGAATACTTATCTATAGATGAAATTAGTTCAATAGTATATATTTGTCTACGTGTTATACCCAACGAGGAGAGTATGGTATGATTGGAGCTAAGTTATATGCAAGATAGAAATAGAGATGGGAATTTTTATACTGGTTCAGGATGCTAAAAAAGATAATATCTCTAATTTAATTTATATATATATCTTGAGACCGTATCACATTAAATATAAAGGAGAGCAATCTAGCTTTTCTAACCTGCTAAGTTAATCTCGATAAAGTAATCTAATAGATTGTAGTTGACGACTATAAGTATGGCTTCCTCCTAGTAGTGTGGTTTGTATCTACAACTTATGAATATTCTTTCCCTACCCCCTCCCCTGCTTTGTATGTAATCTGCCTACTTACTCAATAACACCAAATATACGAGCAACCCTGAGTCAGACTCTAAAGTCATACATTAACTAGGGTAGACTAATTTCTTATCTATAATCTTATTCTTACTTAGCTATATATTTTCATATAACATTAGGAATGTGGTATTTTAATGACAACCAATACAGATATAAGGGTATGTCGTATCTATAATACTAACAAAATTAATTATGATTTGAGATATAGTTTCTGATTTACTTTAATAAAGCCAAAAGTTGCATCCGTTCTCATATGTAGCATTTCATCCAGATTTATCCAAGTTTTTTTATTTTCCTAAAAAATCATGATGTGAAATATCTAAAATATAATTTTCTTTTCCATCTTTCTCCTCTAACCTCTCATCTTTTTTTATCCTAGCCCTACACATTAGGTGGCCCGAGCCTCCAACTATAAGCTTGCTAAATATTGACCTTCGAACTCACTTGACACCACCAAAGCAGCTCCATTGTAGCTGCCCATTGTCACGCTTCAATTATCCTATCACCCTTGCCTCCCTTAAGCTTGTTTGCCACTATAAACATCACTATCCTTAAGCAAGCAATAGCGCTAGCTAGCGGCGGGGATATTTTGATGGGCCGACCTCCACGAGAAGGCAGAGGCAGGCGGAGATGACTTCGATTTTTGGGCAGCACCGCTCGTAGTTGCCTCCGATTCAGGCGGGAGAGAGACTCGGGGGTGATAGGTGGGGTCTACCATATTTTTTAAGATATTGTTTTTTCAATTGGATTACTTAGATGGCACTTCATCCAACTGTTACCATCGGTTAGAAGGAAAATTCATTTTGTCTAAAGATTTTAGGGTGTAGAGTATCTGATTTTAAAGTTAAGTGTTAAATTGAACTACTCCAATGTTTAAGGAAAATTCAAACTTTTCCTTTATTTTTTTTATTTCAAAATTTATATTTTATAAGGACTCTTTTGTAATATTATTTTTTATTTTGAATTTTAGTTATTTTTAAGTTGCGTTTCTATTTAAACACATCTTTTTTTCCTTCCATTAATGTGGAAAGCAAATTTTTATTTTGAATTTTAAAAATTCGTATTGAAATATAATTTTAGAATTTATTTTATTTTATTTCTAATTTTAGTTATTTTCCTATTGTCATCACTCTGTTAATATTTCTTCAAATTTAAGTTAATTCTAAATTATATTCCTACTTAAACTCTTATCTTATTTTTCTTTTTCTGTGAGGACTTATAACCTCTAGAAACTGGTATCTCTTTTTTGAGTTATTAATAATATAAGTGGCCTAAGCATTTGCCCGTAATTTATTTTTAAGTTTTACTCTATTTTTCAAACTCAAAAAGTATGTGAATCTTTACTTCTCTTTTCTCCCGCCATTTCAGTATAACTCTATTCACTGCAACGCAACACAACATAAGTGTAGCAATTGAATAAGAAATTAGTTCAATAGCATATATTTGTTGACCTGTTATACCCAACAACGAGGAGAGTATGGTATGATTGGAGTAAGTTATATGCAAGATAGAAATAGAGATGGGAATTTTTATACTGGTTGGATAATATCTCTAATTCAATTTATATATATATCTTGAGACCGTATCACATTAAATCTAGCTATTTTAACCCGCTAAGTTAATCTCGATGAAGTAATCCAATAGATTATAGTTGACGACTATAAGTATGGCTTGTATTAGTGTGGTTTGTATCTAAGTTACTATTCTTTCCCCACCCCCTCCCCTCCCCGCACCAAGGGCTCTGTATGTAATCTGCCTATTTATTTAAATAGTACTCAAGAACACCCAATAGAATACGAGCAACTCTGAGCCAGACTCCGAAGTCATACATTAACTAGGGTAGACTAATTTCTTATCTGTAATCTTATTCTTACTTAGCTATATCTTTTCATATAACATTAGGTATATGGTATTTTAATGGCAACCAATTATGTTATATCTATAATACTAACAAAATTAATTATAATTTGAGATATAGTTTTTGATTTACTTTAATAGAACCAAAAGTTACATCCATTCTCATCTACAGCATTTCATTCGGATTTATCTAAGTTTTTTTTATTTTCCTACCAAAGATCACGATGTGAAATATCTAAAATACAATTTTCTTTTCCATCTTTCTCCTCTAACCTCTCATCCTTTTTTTCTCCTAGCCCTACACATTAGGTGGCCCAAGCCTCCAACCATGACTATCTATGAGAGCTTGCTAACTATTGACCTTCAAACTCACTTGACACCACCAAAGCTGCTCCATTGTACTTGCCCATTGTCATGCTTCAACTATCCTACTGCCCTTACCTCCCTTAAGCTTGTTTGCCACTATAGACATCACTATCCTCAAGCAAGCTCACTGTTCTGTTGTCCTGCTCTTGATCCTGTCCAAGGCTGCCCATGAGCTCACTTGTGATCGCAACATTCCTCGATATTGCCTGATGCACCATTGTTCCTGCCCTTGAGCTTACTTGTGTTTGCCGTCACCCTATATCTCACCTAATGCCACCACTACTACTAGTAGCAAAGCCAGGAATTGAGTATGGGGGATAAAGCGGGGACCATACTGTCAAGGCAAACCAATACACCAAACTCAATACAAATCAATGAACAAAATGACATACTAAAAATTATATATGTAAACAACATGTAGCGAGGTCAATGTACAGAACCTTTGAGGCACGAAATATGGTAGCATACCGCATAAGTTTGGCAAGTTGGAGTACAAAAGAAAGTTACATCTCTATTAACTTAAATTTAGCTTTACGACTACCAGCTAAATCATAAGCATTAATAATTTCATCAGAACTTATTTTTGTCACTAATTCTTTTTCAATATAAACTATCAAGTAATCCCGCAGATAACCATCTCCCATTTTATTCGAAGACATGTCTTCACAATTTTTTCATGGCTGAAAAGGCTCTCTCTATAGTTGCAGGTGACACTAAAAGAGTCAAGGTTAATCTTAACAATCTATCCACCATTGGATAGGAACAACTTTTACCCATCTTAAAAAGTCCACTTGTTATTTTAGCAAGAGATGGCAAGCTTAAGTCTGGATGGTTGCATACATCAAGTTGAAAATGTGGTAGTTGGCACTCCAATTGATCTCTTTCTTGACTTGAGAAATCAACAGGATAATACTTCTCTACAAGGGTGCGTACCTTTGCCATGTCAAATGACTCAAGTATTGGATTCAAAGAAACATAAAGGGCAAACAGATCTATAGCTTGAGAACTGAATCGGTCTTCTAGTTCAATCAATTGTTGATCAATTGCAATATTAAACACATCAACTTTATAATGGTGAAAAGCTGTCGTGTTGTCATTCTTGTTTCGAGATTTTGTCACATCAACAAACCTGCAAATTTGGGAACATAACTAAGAACAACTCTAAAAAAACAGTCACGTAGCACCATTCGTATTTAAAATCTAGGCAAAAGAACATGCTTGCTATTCAGATTTGGAATATCAATCTCATGCTTCTCGCAAAAAGATTTGACCTCCTGGAGAAGAGGTTCCCAACCCTCATTTCGCAAATTTGCAAGTAATGCTTTTGCGTTAGAAACAGAATCCAATGCATTTAAAATATCAATAGATTACTTCTGGAGAGTTTGACATAGCACATCCGTGATCTTCATAATATTTTCCATCATGAGAAGAATAAACACAACATCAAATATGGCAATCATTCGTAGTGCACCTGCAGCATCTCCCCTAGAATACTTTGTAACTGAACAATCATGTGCAATGTTACGAAGAACTGAAACTGTGGCACCAAATATTTTTTTAAGCTCTGAATCGATTTGTAATGGGAGCTCCATCTAGTGTCCCCCGTCCTTTGTAGAGAGCCCATCTAATTTGCCCCACATCCAGTATCAAGCTCTCCCAAATCAATTTCACGAGCAATTTCTATGGCTTCTTTTACTAACAACTCATCGTTGCACTTAGGAGAAGCACTAACAACATTTATTATGAATTTTGCATGAAAAAAATTGTGCACCTCTTGTACTTCCCTTGATGCCGCGAAAGAACCAATTGTAGGTAATGAGACATGCAATGGATGTAGTATGCATATTGGCCCTCATTGAGAATTAGAGCCTTCAATCCATTCCACTCTCCTCTCATTTTACTTGCTTCATCATATCCTTGTCGTCTAATATCGTATGCACTAAGTTATTACCAGACAAGACATCACAAATTGAGTTCTTAAGAGTCAACGTAGCAGTGTCACTAACATGAACAAGATCAAGGAAACACTTTTTTATAAGTCTTCCCTTGTTGACAAACCATAAAACTATTGCCATATTCTCTTTCTTAGATTCATCTTGTGCTTCATCAACCATTATGCAAAACTTACTATTGACAATTTCTTCTCTAATTGATTTTTGTACTTTTTGAGCAATTATGCTTAGAATTTCCTTTTTGGACATCAGATAAGTATACTTTGCATTTCTTGGAGCATTTTCCAACACAACTTCTTTCACCTCATTATTATATGATGCCAAAAGATTAATCATTCCAAGGAAATTACATCGATTTAAGGAATCTATGGATTCATCATGGCCTCTAAAAGGACACCCTTGAAATGTTAGCCACCTAATGATATGAACAATTAGAAGGAATTGTTAGATACTTAGATATTATAAGATGTAGTATTCTAAAATAAAAGAAAAAAACATTAGAAGAAATTCATGTTATTACCGAATGTAATCAGTAGTAGTAGTCAACCTTAGTCTTGCTCCTGCAACTATTTTGTCACTTTGCTTAACCATCACCTTGTCAATTTGAGCCATACTATTTTTGAGATTATTAAAGCACCTAACTGAATAATTATGAGCTGAGCTAGCATCCCTCGTGTTTTAGAAAAGAACATTCCTTTCCTACAGTAACTTTCTTCCAATCTTAAAACCCCCTAACTGTGAATGCATCTGAGCCAAAAGATAAAGCATGGCAAACAATAACCACGATCTGTGTGGCATGAATACTCCAGTCAACTAAATTGTTTAAACCAACTGCTACGAAATCGACGACGGTGCTTAGCATCATTCAATGGGTATTCTTCCTTTTGCAAGATTGGTTGAAAAGGACCCTCGGATATATAAAATCTTCGAGCTTCATCTTGTTGATCAGCAGGGAGTTCAAATATTTGAGTCTGTTTACCTGGGTCCCTCTCAAATGCTGTAGCTACAATTCCCTGCCCCTGATGTTCAACTTCTAATGAAGGCAGTGCAGCCATGTTCTGATTAGTAGTTTGCAAATCAACCGGATCAATATCTTGACATTGGTTGGACTAGGATTTTCAATGGAGTTCACCCTCGAAACAGCCGGCTTATAAAAGCAATCAATTGTTTTTCCTCTTCATCTTGCTTGAGTAAATAATGTATGAGACTGAATTTTGAAATATTGAAATAGTTCAGAAGAGAAATAGGAGACACAATCAGGGAAACACTAGTAGATTGGCTTTGGCTGATTGAGTGATTGGGGAATGGGGAGGAAACTCTGAAGCTGGAATAGACGTAGACTTACCTCAGCTCTCAGTTTTCCGCGGACTCACAGCAAATGGCGATGGCGATCGCCAACAACGGCAGCGGCAGCCGGATGGGGAGAACCCGGTCGCCAGCATGCGGCGAGCGCAGGCAGCGTCGCAGGGTCGTAGCGAGGAGCAAGCGCAACAGCGAGCGACCGAGAAAAGCGTGCGTGCTGGTTTTCCCTGGCTCCACCTTGTCTTTGTCTCCTTGACTCCTCCTGCGTCGCGCCCAAGCCAAAGCGCAGCGGCAGCGCGATCGCCTATGCGCGGAGAAGGCGAGGCGCCGTTGCTGGCATCGTGGGCTTTCTCCGGTCTTCGGCTGCGGCGAGGGGGGTATTGGGCTAGAATCTTTGGGGGATGCCAGGCCCCCTCCCTCCACCTTCACCACTAGCTGCTACTGCTGCCCTCGGACTCACTTGTGGTCACTAGCTTCTTCGATCTCGCCCGATGCCACCGCCATCGATGTTGTCGCCGCCGCCTCGAGCTCACTTGTGGTCACCACCTCTTTCGATCTCGCTTGACGCCATTGCTATTGCCACCACCCTTAAGCTTGTCATGGCCACCGCACTCTCAAGCGTGCTATTAAAGCTCGCTCGTAGCGGCTAGGTCCTCAAGCTTCTTCGTTATCGCCATCTTCCTCCATCTCACTAAATGTTCCGTTGTTCCTACACCCTCAAGTGTGTCCACGTCCACCATACGATCGACATCATGTCAGTATTGCCGTTGCTTTTCTCTTGCGTGCTGATGTGCTGTGGAAAAGGTGGCGAGGAGGAAGAAGAACAACAAAATGTGTAATCACGGGAAAAAAATAGTGGTGGTTTTTGGCCGAGTGCTAAATGAGAACGGAAATAACTTCTGGTGATGCTAAAGTGAACTTAAAAACAGTGCAATATAACTAAAATCGTGGTTTTGATGATAGAGAGTAGATTTTGCCTTATCTAAAATGTATCAACAAGTTGACAGAAATACCTTTTCAGATGACTATTACTTGTACCTATCTATTTTATCCATAGTTACGGAGAAGATTGATCTAGGACCTTATGGATATATATGTACATATGAGCCTGGAGTCTAGATCAAATGGCTTCCATCTACTTTGAATTTGTTCTGATCAGAAAGGCTTCGGGCTCCTTCGAATCACGGAATTTTTATAGAAAACAGTTTAATTCCTTTAAAGTTCTCGCGAAATTCCTCCAAACCAATTATCCCTTTCAACATTTACCATCAAGACAGAGTCTTTTTCTTTCCATTCTACCATAACAGATATGTACGCTAATTAAGATTTCTGGACAATGTAAAGAATTGTAATTTGTTTGACTTATAAGATAACTAATTAATCTAAGCCTTATAATTTAGATCCTAAATAAACAATGTGTTTATATATATATATCTTAATTAGTGCGATAATTTCTATGCCTTTGCAACGAAAGCAAAACTAAACTGCACACATTTCGGTGGATGTGACATTATATTACTTTCTAACAATGCATTGTATCCGAGCTCTTTTGCTGTTGTTGTCCAATACAATTACTCGGATATGACCAAAAAAATACTCCTACGCTGGTTTGTGTTAATCCTAATCGAACATAGCGAAGATATGCATGGTGATTTATGCATGGGAAGTGTTTCCAAGCAAGCAAGAGGGTGGAGACTGTCAGTATTAATCGTGCACGCAGATGGACAGGCATGACCATGCAGCTAGGCATGTATGCATCGATCGATGCCCACGGCCGCGTACGTAGAGCATGGCACGGGCCCCGCGCGTGCGCTCGCCACGATTAATGCTGAGACGTACATGCACGTGACTCTAGTTACCGACTTTTAGATTTTGTCTATCATCTGATTTTGTTAATTGGAAACCAAGTCGGTTTTGCTTTTCCCGTTTCAGAGTTAGAGTCCTTTGTTTCATGGATAAGGGCTATATGTGTTATAATATGAATAATCGTAATCTAACCGTGTAAATATCTTATTTTCTTTAATTAATATAATATCTCTTTTAAAGTAAATGTGGAAGTTATTTGTTAAGTTATGTTTATAATATAATAGATAAAATAAATTTTAATCGATTGGATATTTATAGTTTATGTTTTGTTACGGATTCTCCTTTACTTATTTAAATTTTTTATTATTTTTAATTTTAATGATCCTTTAAGTATATTGAAAATCCAATTTCAATTTTTTTTAAAAAAATTAATTAATCTCATGTTATGTTTTAAATGGACTCTTTTTAATATTCCTTATTATTTTATTTTAAATTTTAGTTGTTTTTCAATTGTATTTCTACTCGAACTTTTATTTTTTTTCTAATTAATATGAAGATTTTTAGCCTCTATATATAATGCGAAGCCAGATAGTAGAATAGAATAGATAGTAGCTAGAGACATCGGGTGGCCAATGCTTCAGCTACATGATAGGATAGAGCAAGCTGGCTTTCCATCCATAAGGTTACAAAAGGGGCAGGATTGTCGTTTCTATTTTAGATAAACCAGGGAGTTGCAAGTTAGAGTAAGCATTTGGTCACATCATGCATATAGCTTTAGTACAAGATACAACACACAGCGAACTGGCAATAGATTGCCTTGTGTAAATCTTAGCACTCCAGTGCAGCTTGAGCTTGATTAGTTCCAGGTGTTGACAGACGATCCTGTGACTGGTTGATCATGTAGGGCACGGCGCAACTCCTCAAAGAAGTTCATCTGTACTACCAATGACCACAGAAAAGTAATCAGAATACAGAAACTAAGACGTAGGATAACAGTACAACAAAATTGCAGGTTCAATATACATGATGAGGAAGTTTCATGTGGCCATGACCCCATGATGATCCACTAGATCCAGAGTACATCACCGGCTTATCTGGCAAAACATCAACAGCATTTAATAGGTTACTTCGCTTTGTTGCTTCGTGTTGGTACAACTGACATGAAAATTCACTTGAGTGCGGAATTTGGTATTTGATGGTGTTCATATTAACATATTAACAAATTGCTATACCCTACTATAATTGCTATTGCTATATTTGTGCCACAACTGTTGCCAACACTTCATATTCATCTCCATATTTCTATCATAACTTAATGATAGGCAAACCTAAATTAAACATAGGACTAGGATTGTAAGCCAGGTCTTGTAGTTGATCTTAAAATTTCTAAAGATTCCCCTATCATGATAGAGTAAATCTCCCTCGCCATGTGGCCTGAATTTGCAAGGAGGGCCTCAGGAAGTAGAAAAACAATAGGAAGATCAGAGTAGAAAGATCCAAGATTAAAAATCAGTGTATCTTAAGGACTCACCAGGGGAATCATATGACTGATCATTGCACAAGTTCATTGCTGCAATCCAACCTACATAGAAACAGCAGTGAAGGCTTATTATCAAACAAGAAGAATGGTTGTAAATAAAGTTGGTTCAAAATTAGTACAGCAACTGTAGGAATACATATTTGTTATATATGCCCAGCCCATCGTTGATTAAAGTTGCCTAACTTCTAGTAATTTACTGGTGGCATATGCCCATAAATAGAATAGTTGACGACATGATTAATAAACAATAAAGAATACAAGATAAGCAGCAGGTGTTGGAATTTACAGGTGGAAATAGTAGTAGTACACAGTTTGAATATTCTTCAATGTTACTAACACACAGAACCCAAAAATAAATCGCAACAGGTGCTCCATGAATTTTGCTTTACAACTTGCAGTATCTGAATATTGGATTAGCAGCCCGTGTAAATTTATCAAAGAAGCAAATGGCAGTTCTGTAATACATTGCAAGTGTTTTTACTACTTAGGCTATGTTTGAGTGGTGGAGAAAATACGCAAAAATGAGGTAAGTTATTATTGTATGATTAATTGAGTATTAATTATTTTAAACTTAAAAAATAGATTAATATGATTTTTAAAAACAACTTTTCTATAAAAAAATTTTGCAAAAAAAAAAACAGGAAGCATACATGCGAAAAACAAGAGATTTCTTCATCCGAACGAGTGCAGCCTTAGTATGTTACTGTAGATATAACGTATCACCACCACGATAACGTGCAACAAATCCCAGGAAGTAAAAAAGATAAGAACTTATATCATAGAAATTCTAAAAGCAGCTAAAAGTGCAAGAGCTTGTGGTCTCTCTGAGAAACATACGGTCATCGAGAAGCTGGGCAGCCTCACTGGCACAGCATCCCTCTAAGGGTATTAATCTTGTTTGACTGTAATCATTCTGAGGATTGCTGCAAAAAGTCTCGTGAGGAATAATTGGCGGAATGTTCTTTAATGAAGGAGCATGGCTCTTCTCTCCATCATTGTTGTACAAATAACTAGCTTTCTCAGCCCTATCTGTTTGGTATAACAATTTCAAGTGTTACAATGTCAGCTAAAAAAATCACCTAATAAATTAAACATACAGATAAATCATAGAAAAACACATGGATAAGGAAAAGATAACCCATAAAAAAATTATTGCAAATGGGCATAACCAAATAAAGACATGTCTATGTTAGAAGATTCTGAACAGCTATTGAACATAATAAAAACTCTGAGGAAAAATGTTTGACTTGTAAAATGGCTGATTGTAGGGGTTATGATTGCAGGTAGCTTGCATTAGATGCATGACGTTGTATATTGTAGAGAGTATTGGCATCATTAATACAATGGAGTGGAGAGGGCTCACACAAGGATGTTAGCTTGTCAAGGTTTTCCTTATAGATATAGAGTAGTTATCAATATGGTCGTCGGTATATATGAGCGACCGGAGCGGCTCACAAGGCAACTACACAGCCATGTCACGGTTAACCTATTATAATTACATTTCCTATAATTACAATAGACTAATACTCCTGAAATAGTGAGGTAGGAAGGCTCTTGGTAAAGACATCAGCGTACTGCGATGTCGTAGGAACATGTAGGATCCGAACGTGACAAAAACGACCTTCTCTCGAATAAAATAGAGATCAATCTCAACATGTTTCGTTCGCTGATGCTGCACTGGATTGCTGGAGAGTTATACAGCACTGATATTGTCACAATAGACCAAGGTGGCACGTCGAGGGGGTGACAAAGCTCAAGAAGCAGCTGTCACAGCCAGGTAGTTTTAGCAACATCATTTGCCATAGCACGATATTCAGCTTTAGCACTTGATCTAGAGACCGTATGCTGACGCTTGGAAAACCAGGACACCAAGTTATCCTCGAGAAATACGGCATAGCCAGAGGTCGACCGGCGAATGTCAGGATAGTCAGCCCAGTCGGCATCTATGTAAACAACAAGATCTACAGGCGAAGATCGGCGAATGGTCAGTCCATGAGATATGGTGTCCTGCAAGTAGCGTAGAATTCGCTTGAGAATAGCGAGGTGCGGCTCTCGAGGATCATACATATAGAGACAGATCTGCTAAACTGCAAAGGTAGTGTCGGGTCGGGTAAAGGTCAGATACTATAGGGCATCGGCTACACTACGGTACTGTGTAGCGTCAGCGAGAGGTGGTCCATCAACAGATAATTTGGAGTGGAGATCAACAGGCGTGCTGCACGGCTTACACGCACTCATCCCGGCACGCTCCAAAATATCCTGACTGTACTGCCGCTGAGAAAGGAACAGACCATCTACGAAGCATATCACAGAAATGCCTAAAAAATGATGCAGCTGACCCATATCCGTCATAGCAAACTCACGCCGGAAAGCATCAGTGATATGCTTGAGTAATCCCACAGAGGAGGCAGTGAAAACAATGTCATCAACATATAGTAGTAAGTAGGTCGTGTCTGGACCGCGGCGATATATGAAGAGCGAAGTATCTGACTTTGTTTCAACAAATCCAAGTAACACGAGGTGAGAGGCGAATCTGTGATGCCAAGCACGAGGAACCTGCTTCAAATCATATAGGGACTTGTTGAGCTGACAGACAAAATCTAAGCGAGAAGAATCCACAAATCTAGGGAGTTGCACGCAGTACACTCTCTCAGTGAGAATGCTATGGAGAAATGCATTCTTCACATCAAGTTGATGAATGGACCAGTTTTAAGATAATGCCAGAGAGAGAACAACTCGAACTATCGCAGGCTTGACAATCGGACTGAAAGTCTCATCATAATCAATACCGGGCCGTTGTGTGAAACCTCGTAGGACCCAGCGAGTCTTGTAACGATCAAGCGACCCATCGACGAGCAATTTGTGATGATAAATCCACTTGCTAGTTACACATTGACGCCAGGAGGGCGAGGCACAAAAACTCCAGGTGTCGTTGGCAATCAAAGCGTCATACTCAGCCTGCATAGTAAATCGTCAATTGGGGTCTGACAGTGTATCACGAACAGAGCGAGGAAGAGGTGACATAGGCACAGCATGGAGGTTGAGGCGATCCACGGGTTGCGCGATGCCAGTTTACCACGTGTGCGCATAGAGTGCGCATTGGTCACCAGAGAGATGAAAATCGGCCGAGTGGCAGCTGTGCGGCCGGTACCACTGGCAACAGCCTGCGCGCGAGCAGCAGGGGCAGCAGGACCGGCAACACTCGTGGTCGGTGTGGCGCCGCTGGCAGCGACCTGTGCGGGGTACACAGGGGCAGCGGCACCGGACGACTCGGACTCGGGCGACCACGGCCCTGCACCAGGGCTCGATGGCGCAAGTGGGGCCTTGGGCACGAGGTGTGCCGCTGAGGAGGCTGTTGTACCTGCATGCAAAAAAGAAGCTCTAGAAACTGAAGTGGTGAGATCATGATCATCGATAAGAAAGTCCAAGCCGGAAGGTGCCATGGGTGTGGTAGACATATCGGAGAAAGGGAAAAAAGATTCATCGAAAACGATATGTCGAGAAATGAGAATGCGGTTCGACTGAAGCTTGAGGCATCGATAGCCTTTGTGTTCCGAAGAGTAGCCGAGGAACCCGCATATAGAAGAACGAGGAGCAAGTTTGTGAGGCACTGTAGATGATATATTGGGATAACAGGCGCAACCAAAAACTTTGAGATGATTATAGGAGGGCGGAACAGAGAAGAGAGCGGAGTATGGTGTGGAGGCGACGAGTGTTGTGGTGGGGAGGTGGTTCACAAGATATGTGACGGTGTGAAGGGCCTTAACCCAGTAAGTAAGCCAGAGGGAGACTCGCCTAAAACAAAAGGGAATGCGGAGTGTTATTGATGGTATGAATAGAACGCTCTACTTTACCATTTTGTTGGGAAGTGTGTGGGCACGACATACGGAAAGCAACACCGTGGGAGAGAAAAAACGTGCAGTCCTAGGAATTATCGAATTCACGACCATTATCGCACTGGATGTTCTTAATGGTGGTGCCAAACTATGTGCGAACATACGCAAAAAATGTGGAAATAATAGAAAATGTCTCGGATTTGAGACGAAGGGGAAAAGTCCAAATGTAGTGAGAGCAGTCATCAAGAATAACAAGATAATATTTGTATCCTGACACACTAACAAGTGGAGAGGTTCATAGATCACAATGGATTAAATTAAAAATATGAGTAGCATGAGAAGTAGATGAACCGAAAGGTAGACGTACATGACGACCGAGTTGGCACGCATGACATAAATGATCGATATCATCTTTATTACAGAAAATGACATTGGACCTAATAAGTTTGGACAAGACGTCGTGCCTAAGATGACCAAGACGGCGATGCCAAAGGGAGGTAGGGGCGGCGATGAACGCGGAGGTCCTGGTAGATGGTGCAAAAAATGGGTAGAGGTCACCAGAACTATTGCACCTGACAATCACGTTCCTGGTCTGTAGATCCTTTATAGAAAGACCAAAAGAATCAAACTCAATGAAACAATTATTATCGGTGGTAAACTGACAAATGAAAATTAAATTCTTAATAATGTTGGGTGATACCTGAACATTATTAAGAGCAAGATCACGGTGCGGTAATGAAAAACGGTATGTTCCAGTGGTTGTGACAAGAAGTAAAGCGCCATTGCCCACAATGATAGATGGAGTAGATGAAGAGGGTGGAGAGTATACCAGCGTCTGAGGTCATGTGGGAGCCAGCACCCTTATCAGCATACCACTCAGAGGCCGGTTGGTTGAGTGTCATGGTGTTGAAAGAGTGCACGAAGAAGTCTTGGTGCTAAGACCCTCTGTGAGTGGGCAGCCAAGGCACCGCCTGGTATACTGGTGAGGGCGCCTGAAAGCTCGACGGTGAGTGTGCACTTCAATAAATGTTAGGAGCAGCCGATGCATTTTGAGGATGGACACCATGTGACAGAACTTGCCACTGAGGCCGTAGAGAAGCGTGAGCACCATCTGCCTGTCGCCGATGGTGTCGCTGAATTTGGAGAGGGAGGCAGCCATGGATTCAAGGCAGCGACAGTAGTCGATGATGCTCAGAGACTCCTGACGGAAGGTGCGGAACTACGTCTCGAGGAGAAGGACATGGGACTCCTTCTGGCCGAGGAATTCGTCATCGAGGTAGCACCACGCGTTGCGGGCACGACCCTGCCGCATCATCAGCGACTGCTGCAGGTCGCTGGAGACAGTGCCGTACACCCAAGTGAGGACGCAGCAATCCGCCTAAAGCCACGCCGGGCGTGAGGGAACGCTTCATCCTCGAGAACGTGGCGTGTGAGGGCATATTTGCCGAGGACAGTGAGGAACATGCCACACCACTTGGTGTAGGAGTCCGTGGCCTTGTCGAGGACGATGGGGATAAGCGCCTTGACGTTGACGACAGTGGTGGCTTGCGCCAGAGAGCCGCGTGAGCGCTCTCGTACACATCCAGGGCGTCGTTGCGAAGGCAGGCCTCCTCAGCCCAACGCACTTCGTCAGTACGAGCAGCATCGGCCGCGAGACAGCGGTCGTCAGAAGCAACGACGTCATTGCCTTCGCTGGCCATGAAAGGATCGATAGCCGATGGGCCGAGCAGATTGGAGGGGTCGGCAGTCGATTGGAAACAGATCGGGAGCCGATCAGATCAGATGGGCAGCCGATCGGAGGGATCGGCAGCCGATCAGATCGAAGGGATCAGTAGATCGGAGGGATCGGCAGATCGGAGGCCGATCAGGTCAAAGGGATCGGATCGGCAGTAGAGCCGATCTGATCGGAGGGCAATCGGATCGGCAATAGGCAGCCGATCAAATCTAAGGGATCGGTAGATCGGAGGGATCGGATTGGTGGCCGATCTGATCGAAGGGATCGGCAACCGATCAGATCAGAGGGATTGGCAGATCGGAGGGATCGGATCGGTGGCTGATCTGATCAGAGGGATCAGATCGACAATAGAGCCAATCGGATCGGAGGACGATCGGATCGGCAATAGGCAGGATCTGATCGAACCGATCAGTAGGGTACTTGGAAAACGTCAGTAGAGCCGATCGGATCGGCAGTAGACAAAATCTGATCGGACCGATCAGTGAGTGATCGGGTCGACAGTCGGATCAGATCGACAGTAGATCCGATCAGATTGGATCGGCGAGCGATCTGATCGGTAGCAGGCTGGTAGATATGATCGGACCGATCGGCTTGTGATCAGACCGACGACACTCCCAGTGACAATAGATCCGATCAGATCGGGGATTCGATCGGATCGGCAACGTGGGTGATGAGACCGGCGACACTCCCGGTGACATGCAGTCAGCACCGGTAGTGGCGATCGGATCGGCGACGAGCGCTGGTGCGAAAGCGGCGACAAGATCGGATTCGGCGGCAACACCCGGTGACGAGAACAGCTACGGGGTAGGCGATCAGATCAGTAGCGCGGGCGATGAGACCGGCGACACTCCCAGTGATGTGCAGCCGTCACCGGTGGTGGCGATCGGATCGGCGACGGGCGCTGTTCGAGAACGGCGGCGTTGAGGACGTCGGACCTCAACAATCTCTCGCAACATAGTAATGGCGGAGGAGAAGGTTGACGACAGCAGCAACAGCAGCGACTTTGGTTGCAGAAAGATAGCGGATTAATAATGCTATGATACTATAAAAAATATGGGAATGATTGATTCTATTACCTATCAATGTATTAATATATATAGACGATCGGAACGGTTTACAAGACAACCACACAGCCATGTCACGGTTAACTTATTATAATTACACTTTCTATAATTACAGTAGATAACATTGTTCAGTCCATTTGCGGAAAAGAAACACAGCAGTTGGACTGCATAGACATTTACTGGAAGAATAATGAATTAAGTTTGATACCGTAACAACCAACAACTGGATCAGACCAAACGGATTTGGAGACCATATGTAGCAGTCAAGCCAAACGAATAATAAAGGAAAACATAACAAATGCCCCAAAACATCATGAAATCCAACTGATTGCATCTGTAAATGAGATTTACCTCCAGACTTACGTCGATTGTTAGCACGGTTCCTGAAGCATATTGAGTAAAGACAGCCATCAGAAAGCACATCATATGCACAATGTGTAGCAAGATTAAAAATGATAATAACTAACATGAAAGTGCAGACAATAGAATATTTCAAGAAATAACTGATGGTTTCTAACAAAATAAATATTTAACTCATAAATACTAAGAATGGAGCAAAGAGGCTATGTCAAGTTATCAACTAATCAAATCAACAAGGTGATCGACTGATTGAACAATATGTCTTTAGCAAATCTACTTCATTCTGAACTCTGCTTATGTTTGTGAAATAGTGATTACGAGAGATCACTTATTAAAGATCACATATATGGCAGTACCAGTAACCATGGGCAGAAAAGGTGGATCAAACTAAAGTACGAGTGTCTTTATGCCAGTCATTAAATGCACCGCGTTGAAGTCATGCGTTAAACTTATACAAGCGGAACGACTGTTTGGGAGAGTGTTGCTAAGCCAGGTTAGCTTAAGTTGCTAATCCAAATTCCAAACATCAGTCATCCTTGCTGAAAGCAAGGAAGTTAGGTCAACATTAAACATGCCCTGAAATGAAGCCACGCAGCTTGAACAAAGCTTTTTTTAAAAAAGAATGTTTTTAAGGGTAAAAGTTAGTTGCCAACCTTGTTCATTTCTCATAAAAAGGCAGACCAGCGAGCCAATAAACCACCCCCAAAAACTTAAACGGCAGCTTGCAAGCGACAGAAGGATACCCGTAGTAAAACCCCTTGGCATGAAACGTTCTTTATGAGCAAACACGAAAAAGCCAACGTCCAATAGAACACCAGAGAAAAAAAAAGAAAAGGATTTTCGATTTATGCAAATTTGTGACAGATTTCTACGTGGCACCTCAGATCAAGCACATCAAAGCAGCTCAAAAAATATAATGTACAGCCCAAATCTAAGCAAAACGGCAGCACACCAAGCTTCCAATGATCCCGACCAGATCAGCACAGAAATGCCCCCAATGCTCGAAGCATAATACCCACTAAAAAACACGTTCAGAAATGGCCCAAAACCAATGGAACCAGCTCCTCGACACAAGCCTCCCAAATCAGCAAGAAACGCCCCCGAACAAACAAATCAGCTCACCCACAAAAGATTCAAGCATCGCTCCTAACTTGCTCTCCGAATGCGATTCTTGACAACGGCCATCCCAGATTCCAAGAAACGTCACAGGTATCATCACCTGGAACCCCAGCTCACGTAAACGAAAGATTGAAGGAACAAATGAGGCGGGGGGCGCTGACCTGTGCACGTGGGGGTTGTATCTCTTGATACCGTCGGGGTTGCCGTCTGCCATCGCAGCTCAGCGCGGGGGGGAGGCCGCAAAGCTGGAGGAGGAGAGGGGAGAGGGGAAGGATGGGGGTGGTGGGTGGGGCTCCTTCCTCCTCCTCCTCCTCCAGCCCTCTCTTCCGTTCTCCTCCTGACGACAAGATGCAGAGAAAGAGAGAGGAGAGGGAGAAGAGGAAGAAGGAAGGAGGAAACTAGGATGGCTGCTACGTGGGCCCATCCTGTCGGTTTTTGTAAAGTGGCAGTGCTTTGCGCAATAAACGCGGTAATGTCTCTTGATGGGAAACTACCGTCCCTGACAAGTGGGCGCAATAAACTACTGTTTGAGAGCTTTTGATTCCACCAAAAGCTATAATTGCTAGAAGCTCTTCTAAATATATCCTTTGTGTGTGGTACATATAGAGTTGCATGCCCTGCAATTTACGCTTGAATATGTTGTACAAGTGAATCAAAACGAATAGAATATGTTGCACCATTCAAACGATCGAATCATCGTCACCAAATACATCCCATCTTGCTTTTTTTCAGAAAATATTCATCCATCTACACGTCTACAAGACTGCTTTTCAATGTCGACGGGTCAACATCGAAATCGAAATATACATATCACGTAGGGACAATTACATAGAAGCTTTTGTTCTGTATTTACAGATTATTTTGTTCCTATGGTCTACGGATCCTCGAAGTGCACTTGAAGGAGCACGAAGCGAGGAACCAGTAGTAATCAATCAGTCACAAATTATCCCACTTAAAAAAATAACCGCTCACAGATTTCAGAGGAAGCACTAAGTAGCAAATCTGAGTTTATTGAGCATGCATGGGACATATATGTCTGCAAACAACTTGTTCGATCACCATTATTACATATGGAAGAGCAAGTAGAGATCAATGGCTTCTACATTAATCATGAATCATAGCTTCTACATTAACCAAACAAGAAAGCCACCATTAATCACTGGTTCCATTCCGACATCAGAGTGTAGATTCCTCGCAGCAGCATTGTAGCGAACTATCTGGTTTACTCTTGCAGTAGCACGGAGCATCATCAGGGTAACCAAGGTATCTGCATGTAAGCTTGCACATGTCACCCCGGCAGACCATGACGTCGTAGCACGTCCCTTCATCCGCTTCATGATGAAATGATCCAAAGCCAAAAATTGACACATCAAAAACAAAGATTAATACACGGAAAGTTAAAGTGTAGTGATGTGAAAGTTAAAGTCTTGGAGAACAGATATCCCTACCTGCACTGCAGAATGGCAAGGTGGAAGACATGATCATAAGAGCCAAGAAAATAGCAGCCAATGGGTTCCCATCCTTCTCATGGCCATATTAATTAGAAGATGACTTATAACATACTCTGCTATATATTACTAAACCTTTGCAAGGATCTGAGGCATTCAATGCATTTATGTTTTTCCCTGCATTAATATTGATATATATTTGCAGTTACATTTATGGTGTGAGCTATATGGTTTTGGAGGATATCTTGATGGCTATATTTATTGCAAAAATCCCTAGTTGCATTTATAGTAGATTTCAATATTTGAGAATTTATTGATAATATCTTGTTTTGCACATTTATATATATTGAGAATTTATTGTTGGTACACTTTAACATAGTAAAGTTACTGAATGCAACATAACCTATACACTTATAACAAGTTCAGTGCTTTTTCTTTCATTCTTTTTATTAGTTTATACAAGATACCATGCATCTTCTAAAAACTTCTCCAATAAATACATGCTAGGAGCTAAGTTGTCTCAAGTTGAAGTTTGGTTAGTGTATTTTTAAAAAAAATAAATGTCGAAATTCATTCCATGCATGAGAATGAGATATGTGGGAGGCTAAATATAAGAAGTATTGTTGAAGTATATGTGAATTTATGAATTTCTTTCATCAATTTAAATTTTCAGGTAAACTTGTCAGTAACAATATTGTATAGGTAAGTGCGATTTTGAAAAATATACCGTTTTTAAAAAATATTTACATAAATATATCTGAGTCGCCGGATGGATTCGCGGGTGTCGCCAATCCACCGTGCGGTGTCGCCCCGCCGGCGCTGTTATTGGCGGACCTGCCAGATTCTGTCACCTGCCAGTTGCATGGCTGCCTGCAGCGTGCGTGATTGGCCCAACCTTACACGTGCATGCATGCGATTAATTGAAGCGTATGCATTGGATGGCTGTTGCATGTGAAAAAGCAACGTACATGTGCAGCTGCAGTTGATTTAGCGATATCGCCAGGCCACGCGGCGACAGCGCTCGGCGTCGCCCGTCCGCACGACGACACCCACGGTGTCGCCGTGCAATCAGGCGAATCAGGTACTGTACATTTAAAAAAAATCAAATTCGATATATTCACGTAAATTTGTGAAAAAAGTATATTTTTAATTCTTTTCAATAACAATTGTACCAGTGTCACGTCTAAAATTCCATAACAAGAATTGTGAACAAAATGTGCATTAAATACTTGTGTAGGACCAACCAAGATATACAAGCGATAAAATGAAGTACAATTTCACATCTTACAAAACATCGTAACATTCTTACATAAATACAAAGGAAAAGAAAAGCGAGCTAATATAACTGATGCTAGCGGCACATGTTTGACAGCAGCAACAAGTCTACTCTTTCAAGTTGCTTCGATTTGAAAAGTACTACTCTCGAAGAGAATTATAGCAAAACTAAGTTCAACCCACTGTACTCGACACTATTTGGTACAATGCAAGGGATTACAAGGAAGGTATGGATACATTTGCATGAAGTAGTTGTAAATATTTGTAGTTAAAGACAATAAAAATGTAGTTTAATTTAAACAATATCAAACATCAATAATCAACATTACACTACATTGACCAGGTCCAACCATCCACCTAAACTATATCAATTCATTTGTTCTAATAATTCAAGTTAATTTAAGATGGGGCTAATCACAGTGAACCTCGATCAATCGTCTATAACCATGAGAATGGCTATTCGAATAGTTTTACTCTAAACAAAAATATATAATTATATCCACAAGACATATCCCCCGTATATGTTTACATACGCTTGTGTACCAATATGGTACGTCAGTATAAGGTTATGATAGGACCCTTCACATAACTCATTCCTAACCATTCACATCGTACTTCAAGTTTCACCCCCACTGGTGCCCAATAGGCAGCCCCTTCTTATGTCATGGTGGATTCGAAAGTTGATCAGCACTAATACCCAATCCAACCCAACTCCATCATGCTCAATCTTGTTTAGGTGCCTAGGAAAGGGGAGAGCTATACTATAAGCCCAATCGTTGTCCACGATGGCTTATGGTATGTATGATAAATCTCACAAGGTTTCCCATGAATCGATCGTTAATTGCAATGGGTGTGTGTTGATGGATAGACATCAAGAGTGGGGACCTACATAGGCCTACTTCTAATTTTGACCAAATGGTAAGGCTTAATCGTGCAGGTAGATCATGGAGTCGATGTAGCTCCAATCGCTAGGAGGAGGATGAATGCGAATCTGTTTAGATAGATTCAGACCAATCAGTGGCGTAACACCCTACCCATGTGTTCTTACTTATTTCGGATGTGGATCACAGTGGCTAAGCATTTCAAAATGACTCTCTTCTCTCTCTGTCCATAGTCATTATCTTATATATTCTTAAGGGTATCATAATAGACAAAAAGAAATACTCATGACTTGAATCCTATGGGTCCTACGTACAGAGTTTATATATGATCGGTCTAATCCTATCAGTAACATGCTGCATAGGCTCCACTGCACTATGCAGCGACGCACGCCACACTCACCTGATGGAGCCTGCTATGTAGCGAGTCAACCGGACATGTGAAGAGCGGAGGATGTGGTATGGTTCGATAAGGTCCTCACCCTCCTACTACAACGAGCGTGGGGCAATATTAGTCTTAGCGCACGCCGCCTATCTGTCAGGGTAGACATATGTCTTATTGCTCTAACTATCTCGGATATGCATACGCCATGCTAATGGGAGTATATAAGCCTACCGCATTAAATACGGTAGTTGAAATAGTTAAACACACTCAACCCCTAATGTGCAAGCTCAACTAACTTACGTGAGGTCTTTCCCCCATAAAGACTAGCCTAGGAGTAGAGGCATGAGCTAGTCAACTCAAAGTGAACGCCATGGGTAGACCATCCTAGGCTAGGTAGCTCGGATTGATTAATTCAGTCACTCCAGTTTAGGCTATACAACTTGGATCCTAAGAAGGGCATGAGCCCAAGGCTCCATACAAATGGCCCCAGGGGTGAGACCCTAGGAGATTTACGGACGCCACCTAGACACCTTTAAGCCTCTAGGTGGGACCTTTGGTCCCTACCTCATCGACATTGCGACCATCAAAACCATGCACTTACAACCCACTATGAAGTCATATTTTAGTTAAGTTATTATCATGGTGAAACATTTTTATCATATCTTCATTAATCCAAAGTATAAGTAGAAAATGAGTATTCCACATTGTGCTAGTTGATCTAAGTATGACTAAACATTTTTAATCTAACATCTAGTCAAGTTACTGCCAAGTCAACAAGAAATGGGATAAACAAGCTAAGAACAAATTGTTCTACATAGGAGGACTACATAGGACATCCCAATCTACAAAAATAATATAAGAGCATGCATGATTATTTGTAGAAAGAAAAATAATTTGCGAAAGTAAGCACAACATGGTCAAGATTATTGTATAACTTGTCTTGCTCTTCTCTTGTAACTTTAGCAATGACCTCAAAATAAACCGGTGCTTTGGACACGTCGAAATCTAGCGACTATCAAAGCATATAAAGTAAAGAGGACATAAGACTACATGAAATTATTTTTAATAGATTCTAGGCAATTTTATAAATTTAATGTAATTTAAATGGGCTTAAATGTAGCTCGTATGAATTATTTATGAATTTCAGAAGATTCTCTGTGTTTTTACTGCTAATAGAAATCTCTAAAACATTTATTGCGCATTAATTAGCATTTATGGCGTCAGCAAGGAAGAGGCCAGCGCCTGACAGGCGAGTCCCACCTGTCAGTGACTTAAGGCGGCAGCGCATGGTGGACGCGGTCCACGCGTGGCCGGGGACTAGTGCGCCACGTGGCGCCGACGTGGCAGCCACGCGGCTGCCCCGTGGGTGACCACACGGACGTTCCTAATCTTTCCCGAGGCAGATCGGACGTCCTGGACGGTGCGGGCGACACTAGTTGGTCAGCCCGGACGGGAGGCGACGGCCCAATGGTCGCCGGTGATGACCATCCAATGCGGCGTGAGCGCGCGAGAGCGGCAGAAAGGAACGGGAAAGCAGAGGGGAGTTCTCACCAGGCTCGTGACGGGGAGAAGCAGCGCGAGGAGGATAGCTGCTAGGTAGAGGTGACGAAGGCTTCAGGAGGGTGTCGACGGCGGTGAACCGGCGACAGACGGCAGGTGAGAGGCGGTGGCCGAGGGACGTTGAGACTCGGGAAAGGAGCGGGAGGAGTTAGGGTGGTGAGGCGCGGCGTGAACCAGCGAGGAGATGCGTCCAGAGAGAAGAAAACGGCTGGCGGTCTCACCTTGCGCGTGGCGACGGAGCTTTGGGGTAAGCGAGGTTCGAGGTGACCGCGGCCGAGGTTCTCCTCGACGCGACGAAGCTGGCGGAGTCGACGACACGGCCCGACGGCGGCGAGTGGCGGTCGGAGATGGCGCTTGCAATGGTGGTTCAGCGTGACGGCGAAGGGAGCGATTTAGGGCACGGCGAGGACAAGCAAATGGTGGAAAAGGTGAAGGGGAGGACGGGGACACCATTTATAGGCCCAAGGTTGCGGATTGAGGCCGGATGAGGCGGCAACGGGCGGCGGAGTGGGGAGGGCACGCGGCAGCTTGGGATCTCGAGGTCGGCACGAATCGAGGGGGAAGTGGGCCGGAATGAGGCGGAGGAGTAGGCGGCGACGAGGTCCTTGTCGTTTGAACACGCAGGCGTAGGTGGGATGGCGTGAGGGCGGCAGAGACGTGGCGCTCGAACCCCTCCGACGAATTCGGCCGGAGATTGGGGACGAATCCGACATGTGGGCCCCACCTGTCGGTGTCCCCGGGCAGAGGCTGTCGCGGAGGAGCAAGAAAACCGAATCAGGCCGCACTGCTGGCGCGCGCAGGGGGCCGACTTTTCGTAGGGAAAAGAAAGGATTTCTGATTTTTAATATTTCGATAATCATTTTTTGAATTATTAAAAATTAGTTTATTTGCTCTGAAAATTCAAATAAAATTCATGTTTGTGTATTTTGATATGGAAAATTAAATAAAATTCATACCAAGCCTTGATCACTTGTTAATTAAGACTTTTAATTAAAACTTCCATCTAGGTTTAATTAAAAATTTTATTTTGACAATTCATTAAATGGATTAAAGGCTCTAACTTAGGTTGTGACAACCATAATGTCTACCTACAAGCCTACCGAAACACTAAGCAGTTTATTTTTATTTTTGAAGTATACACTCTTTTTTTAATGAAAATTGGTGTGTGTGTATACTTTTAGAAAGTATGCACCAATTTAATGCACAATACCTTGGCATGCTATGTGTTTGTAGTTTGAAAACTGGTAAGTCATTTCTTTTAAGATTTTAGATAGATTATATTAGGTTAATACATAATGCATGTCAAATTAAGCAAGTACTGAGCCCGGTAGTTTTACAATTTCTTCTTTTCGACTAGACAATAATTGAATATACTCTTCCTTACTTTACAAATTTAATAGGTGGTTATGTATTTTTTGTTAATAAAAAACAATGTACATCATGCTCATTGATAAAAACTGCTGGAAAATTAAAGGACTAGTAGAAAAAAATTGAAGGACATGAAATTTTCAGATTAAGTGATCAATAGAAAAAATGAATTTATTGGGCATGCATGAGACATATATGTCCGAAAATACTTGTTCCATCAACATTGATTATTACATATGCAAGAGCATGTGGAGAACAATGACATCTATTAGACTTTACATCCAATCCCGAACATCATAATACAGTATTGACCAAGCAAGAAGGCTATCGTTGATCGTCTCTAACTGAAGAATTAATGCTCACAACAACATTGTGGTGAACCATCTGGTTTAGTCCTGTAGTGGTGCGGAGAACGAGGGAAACCACGGTATGTGCATGTAAACTTGCACACGTTCCCTTGGCAGAACCCAACTTCGTAGCATGTAATTTCGTCAACTTCATGATGAAATGATCCAAAACCAAAATTGATTATTCAACACATATCAAACAAAGTATAATGCACGGAAAGTTGAAACTGCATTGATGAGAAAGTTAAAAGTCGTAGAGAGCAAGCGCACCCGCATAACATGATGGCAAGGTGGAAGCCATGACCATAAGAGCCATGAAAAGCCAATGGGTTATCCATTCTTCTGCTTTTGATGGACATCAGGACATATATATTAGATCGAAGAATATTAATGTAGAATATGTACAGTGACTATGAATCTTTTGAGCGTATACAAGAAGGTCGGATCTATATATATACAACCTAGGCCAGTGGTCTGTCTAACACCCTCCGCAGTCGCAGTGGGAGGAAAATAGACGCAGAAATTAGACCAAAAACTGGTGAACAAAGGCGTAGGCAGGCCTTTAGTCATTATATCGGCAAACTGATGTGCCGATGGTACATGGAGCACCCGAACCTGTCCTAATATAACCTTGTCACGGATAAAATGGATATCGATCTCGATGCGCTTGGTGTGTCGATGATGGACCGGGTTGGCGGTCATGTAGACGGCACTGACATTGTCGCAGTAGACGACGGTCGCGGTGGAGGGGTGCACAGAGCTCCTGGAGAAGCTGGTGAAGCCAGCAGCACTCGGCGATGGCGTGGGCGACGGCGCGGTACTCGGCTTTAGCGCTGGAGTGGGACACTGTAGTCTGGCGTTTTGAGGACCAGGATACGAGAGTGTCACCGAGGTAAACGCAGTAGCCGGACGTAGAGCGTCGAGAGTTGGGGCAGCCTGCCAAGTCCGCGTCGGAGTACGCAGTGAGGAAGTCGATGGGGCTGGAGCTGAGATGTAGCCCGCTGGAGAAGGTGCCCTTTACGTAGTGTAGGATGCGCTTGAGCAGCGCGAGGTGAGGTTCGCGCGGAGCGTGCATGAAGAGGCACACTTGCTGGACAGTGTACGTGAGGTCAGGTCGGTTGAGTGTGAGGTATTAGAGAGCCCCGGCAAGACTTCGATAGTGAGATGGATTGGCAACGAGGGCGCTATCGGCGGCGGAGAGTTTGGCTCGAGTGTCGACTGGGGTGGCCGTGGGGTGACAGTCGGCCATGCCCGCACGCTGGAGGAGGTCGATGGCGTACTGGCATTGGGAAAGGAAGAGCCCGTGGATGGAACGGGTTACGGAGATGCCAAGAAAATGGTAGAGAGGACCAAGATCGATCATGGCAAACTCAAAGTGGAGTCGGGGCATGATCTGATCGAGGAGAGATATCAAAGACGCTGTGAGGACAATGTCATCGACATAGAGAAGTAGATAGGTAGTGGTGGAACCGATATGGAAAGTGAACAGGGAACTATCGGACGTAGAGGCCACAAAGCCGATGTGCCGAAGATAGGCAGCAAAGCGCTGGTACCAGGCACGAGGAGCTTGTTGGAGGCCGTAGAGAGAGCGTTGAAGGAGACAGACGTCGTCGGGCCGAGAAGGGTCGATGAAGCCTGGGGGCTGCTGGCAGTAGACTGTTTCCGTCAGGTGGTCGTGAAGAAAGGCGTTATTCACGTCTAGTTGATGGATCAGCTAGGAGCGAGAGGCAGCCATGGTAAGGAGGACTCGGATGGTGGCGGGTTTGATAACAGGACTGAAGGTCTCGTCGTAGTTGACACCGGGTTGTTGGGAAAAACCCCGGACTACCCAATGAGCCTTGTGACTGGCAAGAAAGCCATCGGCATAGAATTTGTGTTTGAAAATCCACTTACCGGTCACAATGTTGGCGCCGGGAGGTCAGGGAACGAGGCGCTAGGTCTCGTTGTCCATTAGGGCCTTGTACTCGTCGGCCATGGCCGTGCGCCACTGAGGATCGGCCAGGGCTGAGCGAGAAGTCGCTGGGATGGGCGAGATAGAGCTATGGACGGTGAAGAGATCATAGTGCGGAGTGGGGCGGAGAGACCCGGTCTAGAAGCGGGTGACCATGTGAGAGGTGGAGGGAACTGGAGCCGATGGGGGTGCGGGAGTAATGGGACGAACTGGTCGAGTGGGGGCGTCATCAGCTCCGAGTCGACGACTATAGACAAGAGGAAAAAGAGGAATTAGATCGGCCTGAGCCGATGAGGTCGGGTGGACCGAGTATTCCGATCGGTCCGATAAAGATGGATCAACCGATAGGGTGGGGGGAGCCGATGGAAAGTGAAGAGCCGATGGAAGTGGGGTGTCCGATGGAGAGGGAACGGTATCGGCTGAAGGATAAATAGGATCGGTATCGGCCGATGGAGGTGGATGCGATAGGGGTCCGATGGTGGGGACATCGGACCGAGTAGTGGTGGAATATGTGATGGGTAAATCCTCAGCAACGGCCGATGAGGGGGCCGATGGAGAGGGCAGTGGAGGAGACCTGATCGGCACGGTGTTGGTGAGGAGAAAGTCGAGATCACTAGAGAAGGATCTCGGATGAAGGAGACCGAAGGGAAAACATGTCTCGTCAAAAATGACGTGACGAGAGACGAGAACCCGTTGGGTGGAAAGGTCGAGGCATCGGTAGCCCTTGTGAGAGGTGGAATAGCCGAGGAGAATATAGGCGGTGGAGCGGGGAGCGAGTTTGTGGGAAGCTGTGGCGGTGAGATTTGGGTAGCAGAGGCACCAGAAAACGCGAAGGTGGGATTAGTCGGGCACCGTGCGGTAGAGAAGGACATAGGGAACGTTGTTTTGAACGGAGGAGCATGGGCGCCGATTGAGAAGGTACGTCGCAGTAGCCAGAGCTTTGGCCTAATAAGTGGCGGGTAAGTAGGCGTGAAGTAGCATTGTGCGACTAATGTTGTTGAGGGTGCGAAGGAGGCGCTCGGTTTTGCCGTTTTGAGGAGAGGTGTAGGGGCAGGAGAGCCGGAGATGGATGCCCTGCGAGGTGAGGAGGTTTGTAACGGTATGGTTGAAGAATTCTGTACCGTTATCGACTTGTAAAGCCTTGATGGGGAGGTTAAACTGAGTGGATACGTACGTGACGAAGTGAGTGAGGTGAGAGGCGACCTCGGATTTGTGGATGAGCGGGAAGGTCCAGCAATAGCGTGTGTAATCGTCAAGTATAGCGAGATAATACTGATTACCGAAGACACTTTTAACTGGGGACGTCCATACATCACAATGTATAAGTTCAAATGGACGCGAGGTACAGGAGAGAGAACTAGAAAAGGGCAGACGCACATGTTTGCCAAGTTGACATGAGTGGCCATGTGTGCAGACGCCCCAGAGTCTAGCACCCAAGGGTGTTGTGGTTGGAGCGTCATCTGGTTGAGGGCAGCGACGAGGCTAGCCTAGTTCCAGGAGGGAACCGACTGGGTGGTTGGGGTCGGTAGCATCGGCTGAGGCGGTAGAACGGGAGCCGATGCTAGGTGAGCCTGGGGATGGGCGCCGAGAACTCTGGGTTGCCAGCCGATGGGGCTGCGTGGCTAGGGTTGGGGCGCCCAGGGGTTGTAGCAGAGCCACGGACCCGTGGAACCGGCAGAGTGGGTAGGGACCGAGGTAGGTCGTGATAGTGTCGGACCCTGCCAGATCCTGCCTTTGCCTTTGCCCTTACCTTTCCTGGTGCGGGCTGTGTTGCTTTGGCTGGAGCCATGGCCACCAGGACCGTGGGAGGAAGGGGCAGCGCAAGAAGCTCTGCAGCCATTATCGGCTGCGGCAAAAAGAGCGGTGTGGGCCACTGTCTTCTCATTGTTAGCTAGACGGAGTTCTTTAAGAACTAACATGTCATGAGCCCGGGCGAACAATGAAAGAGGTGTGAAGTTGGCGATGCCATCGGCGGTGTTGGAGAAGCGGGGATTGAGGCCTCGCAGAAGGGCGAGGACAAGTTGAGAGTCGGCCACAGGGTGGCCGACGTCCCGGAGAACAGCAGCCTTGACTTTGAGGCGCTGATAGTACGAGGAGATAGAGGAGTCACCTTGTACCATGGAGTGGAACTCATTGAGGAGGAAGATGGCGCGAGGCTGCTTGTTGGCCAGGAAGATCCGCTCGATGGCCACCCAGAGGTCCCGGGCGGTGGGGTCGGTATCGTCCATGGCGAAGTTGAAGATAGAGTCGTCGACCAAGCCGAGCAGCCAGCTGCACACGTAGCACTCGGCGATGTCCCACTGAGGATCATCGGGGCGAGGTGGAGCGGAGCCATCAATATGGGACCGGAGGCCGAATTTTCTACAGTGGGATTTGAAGAAGAAAACCCACTTGGAATAATTTGCGTTAAGGTCAAGGGAGATAGGAACGTGAGATTTTACGTTCACAGCAGCGTAGTGAGGGGAGAAGATCGGCAAGGTGGTGCCCGAGATGTGGTCTGAGGCACCGAGGGCCGGAGCAGATTCGGCGACTGGGAGAGTGCCGGAGCTGAGAGCGGACTCGGTGGCCATGATGGGAGAACGGGAGCAAAGAGCCGATGGGAGGGGGAAGCCGATGAGAGGATGGATCGACCGATCAAGGATGTGAGAAGCCGATGGGAAGTGAGCTGGCCAGCCGATGAGGAGTGGTTGGCCGATGGGGAGTAGGCAGCGGAGTAGGTGAGGAGTGGCCAGCCGATGAGTAGTGGTTGGCCGATGGGAAGTAGACAGCGGAGTAGGTGAGGACAGAGTGAGTGGGTCAGAGAGTGGTTGGGTCACGGACGTGCGAGGATTCACGTCCGTGAAGAGAATATTCATGTCCATGGACTCGTGGAGGCCAAGGAGTGGGGCGGACGCGAAAAAGGCAGGGAGTGACTGGACGTGAAGATAAAATGTTCGCATCTAGGAGGCAGGGATTCGTGTCCGTGGACATGTGGACACGCTGGACTGGCTCGGACGTGAGGAGAGAAGGTTCGCGTTCGAGAGCCGTTGAGCGTGTCAGAAGGGGTGAGAACCGAGGGAGGTTTCTAGCCGATGGAGACGACGAGCGCGGAGGTGTGCCGGCGTTAGAGAAGGAGAGATGCACGAAACAAGAGGAAGAGCGGAGATGGGTGCGAGGCGGGACGAGGAGGCGGATCGAGACCGTCGCCTAGTCGCGCAGAAGTGGGACGGAGAAAAGAAGGTGACTGCGGAAGAGACGAGAAGAAGAAATGGAGATGAGAGAGCGAGGAGAGTACCGGGAAGAGAGTCGGCGACGGGAAGAAGACATCGACGACGAGAAGGAAATGGTCGGCTCGCCGGAGGAAGAAGTTAGCGCACCGAGATGTCTAGACCTGCTCTGATACCATGTAGAATGTATACAGTAACTATAAATCCCTCCGAGCGTATAAAGGGGGTCGGGTCTATATATATATACAGCCTAGGTCAGTGGTCTGTCTAACAATTACTTTGATCTACAATTTAGACCTTTGCAAGAGTTTATATATAAAGAGCCACAACATGATCTTAGGCATTCATTGAATTTATGTTTTTTCATGCATTAATGTTGATATATATTTGCAATTGCATTTATGGTATTACATTTTGGAGGATCCCATGGATAGATTTGCCATACAAATCTTCAACACTTAAGAATTTATTGAAAGTATCCTGTTTGGGCACATTCATATATTATAATGTACATATTTGGTACACTTCAATGTTTTTTATTAGTTCTCTTCTTTCATTTATGCAAGAACGCCTTCTGAAAACTTCTCCAATAAAAATACATGTTCCGATGCTCAGTTCTAAGTTGCCTCAACTTCAATTTTTCCAATAAAAATAGATTTATGGTGTTTTAAAATGCAGGCAAGTTGCATTCCAAATTAATGAGGCCTATAGTTTTCAAAGACACAAGATTTTCTGCATTTGTCCATCAATTTTTTAGTGAAATTGTTACAATATTGTATAGATAATACAACTTACCTTAAAATATAAACATTTCTGTCATTATGTTGAGTTACGATCCTGTTGAAATACCAAGCAGTTTTTTTGTTTCATTTTGAGGGATATACTCTCTCTCTCTCTTTTTCAATGGAAATAGGCGTACACTTTTCGACAGCACGCACCAACGTATTGCACAATGCATTGGTATGCTCTGCATTTGTAGTTTGAGAAGTGGTACATTTCTTTTCAGATCTCAGATAGATCAACTCTCCCAGCTTTACTAACTGGAAATAGGCAGCCCTCCTGGCTACGTGTTTTTTTAAAAAATAAATCAATATAATGTACTATAGATTTTGCAATATGCATGCTACATTTCTACCTTCGATTCCCTGTCGATCATTTGAAGTACATCATCTACAAAAGTACAAACCATTGAGTAATTAGTCATGTTATTCTAATCGTCGTGTCACCTGCAAGCCTATAGCAGCCGATGCTCCAAACCCTTATCTCTTGTTTTCAAATTACAGTAAGGAACGACGAAGTGTACCGGGCATATTGAATTTAATTTATGGGATTTTGAACGCGTCTCTCTGAATGTCCTGTTTGCAATTTCAAAAAAAAATCTAAATCTGTTAGAACATAAATACTAAAAAATGTTTGACGTTACCATTCTATCATTTTCGTCCCTGAAGAACATTAAATATTATCAGAAACAAACTGCGAGGATCGTCGCGATGCTCTAGCATTCCGTCAAGTCAACCGTGCGGTCGAGCTGATTTCTCACCGGGAATTAACAAAAGACTAGTAAACTACAACGAAAAATGCATGCTAGTTTGCTTGTAACTTGTAACTGAAACATCAGGCGAACGTGCACGGGCTTAATCAGCACACGCAACAACGGCTTTCTTTCTTCCCATAGAAGCCAAGAGAATGCTAGGGCTTCAAGAATATTTATTCAGACGACTTGACGATGAAGTTCTGGCGCCTGACGGGGTTCATCACGACCGGCGGCCCGGCCGTCCGCGGCCACGCCTGGAACTTCTTGTCCGTCTCCTTCTGCCACTCGTCCGTCGCCATGGTCCGGGTCGTCGTGCCTAGTTTTGCCAAGAAAACGAACGCAACATGCAAGCAGCAAGCAGTGAGATCGATAGATATACCAGATGCAGATGAGCTGCAAGTCTGCAGGCTAGAGACTAGAGAGACACATCTCGGTTGATTCAGTCGTCAGAGAAGCTAAATTAAGCTAGCTCACCTCCAAGAAGCTTTCCTTCCGCGATGTAGATCTCGCAGACATAGGCGAAGGCGAAGGATGCAGCCACTGATCCGATGATGTACTTGGTTGCCATGCTATGTACTGATGAGGTGATCACCAGCAACTAGCCCTGCAAACAAAATGGAGATGAAATGTTAATGATTCGTTTTTTGGCTGCTCTGTTTTGCATAGAGGACGTACTAATACATCTATGAGTGGTATCGCAGAAAATTGCATGCATGAACTGGGAGACATGTAAAGAACTGGAACAGCAAAACTAGGAAGTGATCAACACTCACCTTGAGCAAACAATGATGATTTTTGAGATGTCTATGGAAGCTATCAGTAGAGCAAAATCTAACCTTGTGTGTGAGGCGTTGTGTGGCAGTTTGGCATCTTAATACTGCCTAGCAAGCTTATCAAGTTGCCGATGCCATAATCGTTTGAAATCGAGAGGCAGGTGACGTGCGATATAGACTAATGAAACAGTACGTGGTTAAATGATAGAGAGACTCAGCATCCTTGACAAATTGTTGGTCCTAGTCGTCGCTCTGCTTTTGAGCAGTGACAGCTAGCAGCCATGGCAAACCAGGGCAAAACAGCGGGCGCCGCTGTATTGAGGGTATAAAAAAATACTTGGCATCGGCTCATCGCCATGGACGTTAACGAACTCCTACTGCGTTATAGATTGTCATTTTGCGTGTTGCTCCCGTATTCCTATCCCCGTAGCTACGTCGGATTGTTTATCTTGTCTTGGCGAAATCATGTGCTTAGACTTTGTGATGGTAGTAGTACTAAATTCCTGCTTTAATCACGATCCACTCTCCGAGGCGTATGCCGAGCAGTGACCTTGACGTAGACCGAAGGAAAAGAAATGCTCAGATATCGCACTTTTTTTTTAATGCAAGCAGTATGTAATCAATTACTCAGCTCATCCCTACATACAGCACGAATCACTTGTGAGCCTCCGTTACAAACTGCGAGCGCCTGCGTGCATATGCACCGCGCCAGGCCGCAAGCCAAGCCGGGATAGCCGAAGGTGGCGTGCACGACGTACGTGCTGGCGAGCAGAGCTCGGTTCTTCCAGTCCACCCCGCACGTCGTGCCGCGCCCCGAGCGTGGTCTCGCGGCGCCGGGTGGAATCCGTTTTCGGCGGCCGCGCAAGCGACGCCGCGAGGAGGCCCCGTTACCGTGAGGCGTAGCGTCCGTAACAACCGCGCGGCGCGGCGCGCGGATGTCGGGGACTCGCACGGGCGCGCGGCCCGTACAGCTTGGGCTCTCGGCCTCTCGCCTGTATCCCACGGGGCCGCGGCCCGTCACGTTGGTAGACCAAGACTTCCCGTGGACCGGTCACGTGGAGTCGCCTCGTGGACAGCGCCGCAGGCCTCTCACCACGATACAGCGAAACCTCTAAAAAAACGCAAGAACGGGCTGTATAGCTAGGAGTGGCAACGGGGCGGGTCGAAACCGGGTTGGGCTGGAACGGCCCTGCCCCCACGTCGCAACAGAAAACGGCTAAACCCCGTCCCCGCCAGGTACCCGCAACCTGGTCGGGGCCCACAGGGAGTGTATATACAGCATCACAAGCAACGTTTTCAAACATCCAAACAGGGCAGGCAAATGTGCTGATTACATAGAATCTAGACAGCCACGTAAATACCCAATGACACAAGCCGAAGTCCGCAATCAGGTTCTTGCTCAACCACAAAATATCAACACAAAATATGCCTAAGCCACCACAAAATCTCGTGGAGTCAGCGGTGGTCAGTGGCGGAGCCGAGGCCCGGCGACCCTGGGCCGGTGCCCGGGCTCCGCCACATGCACCATTTGATTAGTACTATTTAATCACCGTGCTTAGTCACCGTCCAGCCGCATGAAGCAGTCTGGAAACTAAAGACAAACTAGCAAACCTAACAGATACTAGCAGTCTGTCTGTCGCCGACCAGCCGCAAGCATTAGTAGATTAGCATGCTTAAACCAAACTAGTAAATCAAATGCTTACACAAATCACAATCACGTCTGTTACCTGAAGGAAAAAGTGGCATAACTTCCTAGTCGAACCTGTGGGTAATACACAGGTATCATCATGCATTAGTTTGCTCTCCTTAAACCAGGAACTTTCAATTTTACTTGCGTCCATAGAATTGTATGTATTTATTATCTATCGTTATGTTTGCCCAGGCTCAAGAAAACTACTGGATCCGCCACTGGTGGTGGTCACAACTCACAACAGAGGGGGTCAGGAATTCAGGTGTCAGGACAGGGGCGTTGATTCGACTGAGCTACATGAAGACGAATCCTCATCAGGATTGAGCACATGTGCTTCGCTGTTGCTCTTCCTTCCTGTTGGCTTGGGGCAAAGAACTGGGGCGACGGGCGAGACGAGGCGGTGAGGCGACCGCCGACGAGGCCACCTGGCGGCGCGGGAGGCAGTGAGGCTGAGGCGACGGCTGGCGAGGTGGCGAGGCGATGAGGCGGTGAGGAAGGAGGAAGCCAGCGTAGGTGGGGCGCCGCCGCGCCGGCCGCCGGAGATGAGCCGACGTGGAGGAACAGCCGCCTGCAGCCTTTCTCGCCACGGCTGCGTGGGGCCGAGGGCTGCGGCGGCTGGGGGATGGGTGAGAGAGATAGGGAGTGAGGGTTGGGGGGCATTAGGGGGAATTGCCACCCCTATGTATAGCCTGTATACATGGCCGAGTAGTCTGCGAAATGCAATTTGTTCCCGATACTATTTGATAGGGTAGAACAATCCGAGAGGGAACACTTTTGCCTACGAATTATCCACAACTTACGAGTGTTTCATCCGTTCCGAACAGTAGCCTACCCTGCTGCGGTGCTGCCCAATCATCGCTCGAGATCTCTGGATATAATATTCGCTTTTTCATGGCTGACAACCGCAAAATCGACGCGTTCGTCCGCTGGTACAACTACTCGCTGTCACTGCTCATTTACGAAGACCATTAATCCAAATCTACTCGTCATCTCCGCCTAGCTGCCAGTACAGTAAAAACACGGTACAGTCAGCCAGTGCCTGGGCGTCAACGTCACAGCGCGTGTACACATGTTGCTGACTGTCTCCTGCTTACTTGATGCTCCAGATCGTCGTGGTTCTGTGTGGGACGGTTTATTCTTCGCGAATATGCTTCCAATTCGCTGGCATCAACGTACCATCATCCCATCCGTGCACGCACCTACCCCGATCCCAAATACTCATATATCGTTCAGTTAGCTTCACGCACCCCATCCTCCAGTCTTCCAGGCGTCCAGCTCCAGTTTCTTCTCATTGACACTCCAGATTATGATCTAGGCTTGCTAGTTGCTAGAATACTAGGGATGGTCGTGGTCTGCAGGTGAGATTATTGCTAGCCATGAACCTGTTTTGTTGCTGGTCATCTAACCGTGCATGCCTGAAGCTCACTTCTCTGCTGCCTGCCTGGAGAATAATTTGCAGTGCAGTGACGACGCAGTCGCCTTATTGGCTATAGGGCACGCGTGGTTAGATGGCCATCAGCAAACAAGTTCGTGAGACGCATGCATGCGTTTCGTCGATTCTCCGATGGATTTGGGGGTGAGGCTGCAAGAGTGGCACGAAGTGGTAGGCGGCGTTTCCTGCAATGCTGGTTTCTTTTGTTATGTTTGCTTCGACCTCTGCTCCCGTTGACCTCGATCAGATTCCTGTTTATCTCCGCCTTAAGAAGAGAAGCAAAGGCAGTCGCGTTCTCTTTGCGTGGCTCTGTCGTTGATTGGCTACTCCTTCCTAGTTAGTTCTGAATTTGCACTCCAGAATTGCAGTGTGCGTCTCTGAAGACGACACTGCACATCGCCGTGTCCGTGACCTCCTCTAGCTAAGAGTTTCTTTTCCTGACGATGTTTTTTTCCCAAGATGTTTTTTTCTCGTTTTAAAAGTTTTTGTTTTTTCAATTATATAGAAGACTTATATACGCGCACATATCACTACACGTGCACACCTTACTTCCGCATCTATAAATGTGCCCCCTTATGCACACTTTAAGAGATGCCAGCAATACATTCCTAGCATCACTAATAATCAAATATTTATAGTTGATAGAATTTAAACTATGACTATGACTCTATCAGATGAAAAATAACCGATTTTATAGATCTAGTTAAAAAAATTCAAGCAGAGTTTAACGATTGAATATGGACTTTAAAAAAGAAAATAAAGCAACATTAGTTTTTTTAAGCTTCTATGCTTTATGGGAAACTACAATGTTAAAAAAACAGTTAATCGTTTCCATGTTGATAAGGCGGATCAAAGTTTGAGGTGTCACTTATAATTTTTAAAATGAGTGTGTTTGTTTTAAAAAATATAATAATTAATATTTAATTAATCATATGTTAATAATTTATTTTAATTTGCGTGCAGCAAAATTGCCACAGCCAACGGCTATAACGAAAGCACCCCTTTGCACAACCAAAGAGTTGGCAAAATGACAAATCATACGACCAAAAATAAAGGGATGTTGTTCAAACTTCACACTGTTGGAAGTTGGAACCACCCAAAATCTAGTTGCAAGTTCAAAATATTGGCTAGTAATAGAAAATGCCATCAGCCTTTCCTGCATGTAGTAATGAGTGGTCCCGACCGAACTTAACAGAGTGATAGTCACATTTACTGTTCAGTCGAGTAACAGCAGTAGAACTAGTACTACATACAGAGAGAAGAAATGTGAAAAAGGTGTATCTACAGAATAACCCAGTAACCCAGGGTTCTGATCGAAAAATACCCCAGCCAGGATTCCAGCCTCCCGCACCCCACCCCCAAAAAATTCCCACTTCCGTCTTCCTCCATTCGATTCTTCCCACCGCTCCCTCCGCCGCTCCGCATCGCTTCCTCCGCCCATGGCGGCCGCTACCACCGCCGCGACCTCTTCCAATTCCCAGAACTCTAACCCCTTCAATCTCCCGCCATGGCTCCGCTGCCCCTTCACCTTCCTCTGCCCGCCCCCGCCCCTCCCCCTCCTCCTCCGCAGCCTCCCCCGCCGCCACCGCCCCCCGAGGCGGTGGCGGCGTCCCCACGGTGGAGGCTCCCGGGGCTCCGGGTGACCACGGAGTACGACAGCGAGGAGGCCATGTTCTCCCACAAAGTGTCGTGAAAGCTCGCGGGGGGGCTCGCCAAGCTGCGGCTGTCGTTCCAGAGCGATCCGCAGGGGCAAGGAGAGGACCCGCGGCAGCTCTTCGCCGCGCCGGTGGTCGGGATCATCGCCAAGAACTTCTTCGTGCTGTACGACGTCGAGGCCCGCAACGCGCTGCTCAGCGGGCAAGGCTCCCTACCCGGCGGCGCCATCCAGCTCCGCGGCTCACACGATGTCAAGGTAATGACACTTCTGTCTTGAATTAGTCACCGCATTACCCATCAAGTGTTGTTCATTTGATCCTTGCTTATGATGTATGTGTGCGTTTTGTTAATTTAGTCGCGAGAAGGGGTCTCAATTTTATTTTAACCATTTGTCTGTTCAATCGATCAGCTTTTCCCATGTAACTGTGGTACTGGAACCTAAATAGGAGTATTTATTTCTAATGGGCCTTTTTGTTGACTTTCAGGAGCAACAAGGAGAAGTCTCAGTGATCACTAGGCTGGGCGATCCGTCTTATAAACTTGAGCTATCATCCTTGGTGCCTTACAATGGTCTGGTGAGTACCAAGTTTCATGAACATGATCTTTTTGGTTTGTTTGACCAAAGCTCTGTCAAGGTTCGGTGATCGTGATTGTATAGCTTTTGCAGTCATTTCATTTTTTATCGTGATGACAATGCACTTTAGCATTGGTTCTGAATGGGCTTCCAGATCACTTATACCCCTCAGGCTGAACTCAGTGAAATGTTACTTTCGATAAAAAAATGTCTATGCTATAAAAAATTCTGACTAGTTGCCCCGCTTTTCAAAAGCCATGTCATGTTTTCATATTGTAGGTGTTGTCGTTTATGCTCTTCTATGTATATTTCTCCTGCCATACAATAGATCATATATCCTAAAGTTTCAATTTGGAGGGTTTGTAGAAAAATATGCTCTTTAGCAACTAGGATTCATGCTAATTTAGTTTTTTACATGTAGAATAAAATCCTGATTGTTCTATGCAGCCAAGAGCAACCTTCCACTTTCCTATTGGTCAAGTCTCAGTTGAAGAGAGGAGAAACGAAGAGGATGAGAAAATGTTATCTCTTTATGGGATTGCAAAATCTGATTTCTTGGATGGCATTCTTACTGCCCAGTACAGTGAAAACGATCTTAATCTGAGATATTGTTATAAGGTGATTTATCCAATCTTTCACTTTGCTTTGTTTTCCAGACTATTTGTTTAATTTGATTTCAATCATATGTTCTCTGTGGCAGGACAATGAACTAACTTTAATTCCCAGCGTGTCCCTGCCTTCCAATGCGGTATCCTTAGGCTTCAAAAGGCGGTTTGGTCCTTCTGATAAGTTGAGGTCAGCATTTTGGGATTTTTGCCATGCCTATTGATCATCCATTAGTCATTTGTCTCGAGTTGTCTCTGGTTTGATCTTTTTGGCCACTACATACATGAAGTATCGTTCATGCTTTGTAGACTGCAAATTTCCACAAAATTTTCTTGAATGCACTCATTATTGAAAACATCAAGAAAGTTTCATAAAAGAAAATAACAGACACCAGAGGTATTTCTACCTTAATGACTACATCTGCACGGCTATTTTATCTCATTAAAGTTGAAAATATTTGCACTGTTTAGAAACCTGACTTGTTACAATTGTGTGTACTGCATGTTGTAGCATGCTTTCATTATTTGATTTCCTGCTTGAACATGACTTTTCTGATTAATTTTATGGATAACCTTGTTATATCAAGATTTTGCAACCACCAAGCATGTTTATGAGCATATCTACAAGTTCCTGTGTGTTAGTATTCTGCATGAATGATAGTGGTGTTCATTAGTCTAACATACTTCAACTGCAAAGCGATATGTCTGGCATTTTTTTGCCGCAAAGCGATGAAGGCTATGGTGATTGCTTAGTATCATTAATAAACCAAGAATTGTAAATTTTCTTCAGCTGGCCAATTACTCAATTTCCTTTATATGTATGCTAACATTACAGTTTAATATGGGCTGTTAGGACCTATTGACTGCATATTGTCAATTTAAAATTTGGACCTGGATATTTTCAGTTATGCCCAAGGAGTCAAGGGTTTTGCATGTTCATGCATAATCTTTGACATCTGGTAGTTAGCTTCTTTCCCAATGTGTCTTTCTAATTCTGGGTTCCCCTTTTCAGCTATCGTTATAACTTTGACACTGATTACTGGAATGCTTTTTATAAGCACACAGTTGGTAAAGATTTCAAAGTGAAAGCTGGTTATGATTCTGAGGTGCGAGTTGGATGGGCTTCCCTTTGGGTATGTATTTACAGCTGCCTCATTGTGCTATATCTGCATATCTTACATTACTATTGGAGCAAGAGAATTAGAGAATACAAAATAGGGTTTGTTCTTAGTGATCTCATCAGAGTTTTTTCATGTTCGAACTCTGAAAGGTTGAAGCACAATCATGTGTGATCACAACACTTTCTATTTATAAATCCAAAACTCTGAAAATGCACATACATTCTAAGTTCGATTGTTGATTTTTTTTTCCTGAACCATCCTTCTATACCATACCAAAGTTCTTCATTTTTTTGCTGGCCATTTATACCATGGTTAGCCATCTATGTTTGCTGTGCACGCACTAGTGTTGCAGATGTATGCTTTTTTATGTTTGGATCCATAATTAATATAAGTAATGCTGTGTACAGTGTATCTTTATGCTTTGGTAATATTGTTGGCCTTTCATGGGGGCATTTACCCTTATGACAGCAGGATTGTTTTGACAATTTCGTAAAACTACGACAATTGTCCATTGAAGCTAACATTGTCTTCTGATGGCTCAAGTGCACTGTACTTTTATGAGCAGTTCTTGAGTTTCATGGCATGTTTTTGGATGCTAGGTGGGGCAAGAAGACGGCAAGGCAAAGACCGCACCACCAATGAAGACGAAACTTCAGCTCATGCTTCAAGTTCCTCAGGATAATTTCCGCAATCCCACCTTTCTATTCCGTGTGAAGAAAAGGTGGGATTTGTAGCTTGCTGCATTAGATACTCCATTTGTATGGAGATACCAGTATTAGGTACTCAGGATTTGGCCAACATTTCGTTGTAAGCTGCGTAGGTCATCAATGGCTAAATATTCCATGAAGCCTTTCCAATTTTTATCCTGTAATTCTGCCTACTGTACATAACGGTCATCGATCCGCACATAAGCCATTTGACTTCCATGTAAGCTTGTTTACGCCTTCCTTTCGAAGTCCTGGCTAACTTTTCCGAACCACTCTCGGATCTTCACTCCGAATCGGAATCGGAATCCGTTCTCGAATAGGCTCTTTGAGGCCTACTCCGATGCCTTCCCAAACGTGCACACCCGCAGCTGTGTTTCTCCGAATCGAGATCGAAATCGGAGACAGCCTGCAGCATAAATAGACGGATGCGCCATGCCACGGACCATCCACACTAACAGCTGCGTCGCATCGTTAGCCAATACGTACAGCGCGCACTTGCACCGAGGGCCATGGCGAGTAGGGTTCATCCGCTCCTCGTCGCGTTCTTGGTGCTGCTCCTCCTCGGCACTTGCCAGGCACGGCCAGCTCCGGGGATGGCAGCGGCGAAGGGGGCGGTGGTGGACGGCATCACGGCCATCTACAACATCGGGGACTCCATCTCGGACACCGGCAACTTCCTCCGAGAAGGAGCGGCGCCCGGCGGGATGATGGAGCACACCGTGGCGCCTCCCTACGGCGCGGCCATCGGCGGCGCCACGGGACGGTGCTCCGATGGGTACCTGATGATCGACTACCTTGCTAAGGATCTAGGGCTGCCGTTGCTCAACCCGTACCTTGACAAGGGCGCCGACTTCACCCACGGTGTCAACTTCGCCGTCACCGGAGCCACCGCTCTCGACACGGCGGCTCTCGCGAGGATCGGGGTCACCGCGGCCCACACCAACAGCTCCCTGAGGGTCCAGCTCCAGTGGTTGAGGGACTTCATGAAATCCACCACCCAATCACCTGCTGAGGTGCGCGAGAAGCTGGCGAGCTCGCTGGTGATGGTGGGCGAGATCGGCGGGAACGACTACAACTACGCCTTCGCAGCGAACCGGCCGCGGTTGTCGGACGGATCAGGGCGTAGCGTCGCGGACGTCGGGCGCATGATGACCGGCGTGGTGGAGTCGGTGGTCCTCGTCCCGGAGGTGGTGCAGTCCGTGATAAGCGCGGGCAAGGAGGTGCTCGAGATGGGTGCCACGCGGGTGGTGATCCCGGGTAACTTCCCGCTCGGGTGCGTGCCGAGCTACCTGGCGGCGGTGAACGAGACGGAGTCCGCGGCGTACGACGGCAACGGCTGCCTCGTGGGCCTCAACCTGTTCGCGCAGATGCACAACGTGCTGCTGCAGCAGGGGATCCGGGAGCTGCGGCGGTCGTACCCGGAGGCGACGATCGCGTACGCCGACTACTTCAACGCGTACGTGCGGATGCTGGAGGGCGCGCGCGAGATGGGGTTCGACGGCGTGGCGCTGACCAAGGCGTGCTGCGGCGCGGGCGGCGACGGCGGGAAATACAACTTCGAGATGGAGCGGATGTGCGGGGCGGCCGGCACCGCGGTGTGCGCGAGGCCCGAGGAGCGGATCAGCTGGGACGGCGTCCACCTGACGCAGCGCGCGTACAGCGTCATGGCCGACCTTCTCTACCACAAGGGCTTCGCGTCCCCTGCACCCATGAAGTTCCCGCGCCCGTAGAAGCCAATGTAGTACCGAAGAATGAACACTTCTTTCGAGTTTGTAGTATTACGATGGATTGTAATTTTAATCGCATGGATTGTGATTGTATTAGGAAATCTAACAGAATAGTTTATTGTCTCAGTATAATACTGAAAAATGAACATAAACGAGTAAGCTTGCCAGAGTGCCTGGTATATTCCTTGAAAGAATTTCACAGCAATTTTAGAGGAATTAAATTGTTTTCTAAAAAAACTATATAATTTTTTTACGTTTTGAAGAAGCCTAGAAGGAAATTGTAGCAAGGATTTGAAAAAGGCAAGCACATATAAAAGGATTACCAGTACTCATTTAGTCTGTTAAATCTATGGTTTATTTTAATTTTTATTTGTTGTTACTGCAGTTTTTTTCCTAATGCATTAATCAGCCTTCTAAAAATAAAATGGTTGTGCCTATAACTAAACGAAAACACTTCATGCTTTGAACAAAACAGTGTGTTCGTCTTTTCGACAACCCCTATATTTTTTTGTCACTCCGCTCCTGACGATATCATAAGATATACTTCTCATAGAAAGCACATGCTTATCATGGCTCTGGCCAGAAACGAGAGGATATGCATACATTGTGGAGTATGGGGCAAGTATGGGGCAGATCGAACAATATCGCGGGGAGAGAAAGCAGAACATATGTTTCTTCTTCAGGGCCAACACAAATTATTCTGATGGGCTTGGGGGTTTTTCCTTGGGATGTTTTGATCCATAGTGACCAATCAATTGTTTCTCATTGGCCAGTTGAACCTACACAAAGAAAAGTAATGTTTCATTAAGTTGATACCACATCCCACATGAGCGTTCTCGTGCAAAAAAGAGTCAACATAGTGACCAATTGTTTCTCATTGTTGGTCAGATCAGGCAGTGACCAGTAATAGATTCTAATTCAGTTACCAAAAAAATTATGCAAGTTTTCGCCTGGCATCAATAAATACCACATTTTTTCCACCTTCAAGAAATAATATGAGTACTCAAATCTTCTATCTACACCATTTATCAAATTGGGACCAACGTTGTACAAAGATCAAAAGATGTAGCGCGATGCCTTCACTGTTCCTCCGACCGGTGGTGAAGTGGGAAGGCAGCAGTCTGGCATCGGTGGTGGAGGACAGAAGGGGGACTGCTTCATTAGTATCAGAATACACTTGAGAAAAGGCTTCATGATGGCATTTATGCCATTCACATCAACAACATTAACAACTAGCAGGACTTCACATAAATAGTTCAGATGAAAGATATGAGCAGTGTGGTATTTTCCCCAAGGGAGAAAAAAATGTGGTACTAATAGGCACCAACCAAAAACTTGCAGTATAGACGCTGCGATGCAGTAATCTCCTTTTCAGTGACTCGTCCTTGGACCTTTTTCCTCAACAACCCAGGCATCAATTTAATGCAAACCAAAACTGAGAATAAATGATTGACCCAAGTACAAGTTTTGCCTAGAACTATATTCCCCAACCCTTCCTGATTGTTCAACCATAGCACACGTAATCATTATAGGTGATCATCATAGAAGCGGCAATGGACACATAGTATAACAGCAGGAATATCTCCCAAAAGAACATCACTACTACCCTAGGATAATGTAACCATACTAGTTCCACCCCTGGCAGGCTAGATGCAGTGCTCAGAGAGACGAAGTTAGAATAGTTACAATAATAGTTAGAATAAAAAAAGAGTATACAATTATTTCCTTCCCTATGAAATTTCCTTATCAACTCCCTTTGTCCCCTTACCCTGTAATCTTGTTATTATTCTCTTGATTCTTGAACATGAAAGGATGAGGTGCAACCAGATACTAGATGAAGACAGCCAATTGATCACTCGAGATTCAGATCAAATAAAATAGGCTCATAAGATTGAGTGGATCGTGAGCGAGAAAATAAGAAGCTAAAGATCTAGCTATCCCCTCTCATCCTCTATGAATCCGTCCACCTCTACCCTTAGGGCTTAGGAGAATCTTGTAGGCTACAAGCTACTAATTGGATTAAGAACACAGAGAGAGGAAAGGGGATATTTAACTATTTACCACACAATTCTCCAAATGTCACTATTATATTTGTCCTTACAAATATGCCATCGAATAGAGAATATGCACTAATATTTTGCCACTTTTGCACACGTGGAACGCCAACTCACCCCGACAGCGTGGACAAGCCAAGCAAAATTACCAAGCTGCCCTATATGCAAATAAGTAAAATTGGCCTCTCTCTCCTCGATTCCCCATCTACCACTCGATTTCCCCAAAAACATAGGTTGTCTCTGCCACCGGCCCAACATGGGCACGGCTTGCCTTCGGCATCGCATAGCGAGGCCGCGCCGCCTTGCCCCGCCCCTCTCGTGGCCTCTCCAACCCCATGCCGCTTCACTTCGACCTCGCGCCAATGTGTCCGCTACGAGCGGCGACGCCCCTGGCTACATCGAGCAAGGGCCTCACCGAGACAGCGTCGCCCTTGGCCATGCTGAGCTAAGGCCATGCCGAGGCCAGGCCACCTTTCACTCAAGTCAACGCCGCCCGACTTGTCGCTTGGTCGCCTAGCCTGTGTAGCATCACTGGGCAGAGAAAACCTAGCGTTGAAGTAGATCTGGCCGTGATTTAGCCCTCGAATTATCTTCTTTGGTAAGTTCATCCCCTTCTCTTCTCAATCTCGCTTGTAAGTTTATAATTTGTGTAGCATGCATGTGGGGTTAGATGTGTTCTAACTCCAAATCCCCTAAATTTTTTTGTCAGGATTGATCATGGCAAAGCTCTTAAAATTGTTGTTAAATGTAATGCATATGTAGCAAATCTAGGGTATGGAATGCTATATTTATCGGAACAAGAGCATGATTGGTGGGTTGACAGATGCAAAGGGTATAGCTTGGATAGATTTCATGATGATTTGGCTAGCAAGGTAATATAGGGGCTTAGCCAAGAAATTATAGTGTGGAGGTTGGATTTTGATAGTGGTTTTGAATGGAAGCTAGCAAATAATGAACAATTTGAGCAGTGGTTGCAAACCGGGTGGAAGGAGAAGGTCATACATCTTGGTGTAGAAGTGGTTAGTAAAAAGAAATACCCAAACAATACAAAACCAATTGAGTCAGTAGATAAAGGTGCCTCTGCTATCATTAGTGCAAATCCTATTGAGTTAAATGTTCAAGGTAGGGTGACAAGTGTAGAACCAACTAGTCAGTCAATTGCTCTAGGTGGGGTGACAAGTGCAAGTGTTGATCCAGTTGAAGTTCGCTCTCCAATTCCAAAGGGTGATGAAGAGGGGACTGGTGGCACCTCTACCTATACACAAAATATAGAAGAGCCTATTGTTCCTATCGACTAGAGTAAGCTAATAATATTGTTGGATGACCTAGATGGCAATGCTCATGTATTGTTGGATGCGGATCAACTATATGAGTCTCTGGGTTTCAAAGAAGCAAATGAGAGTGTAGCAGCAACATAAGAAGAAGCTGCAATTCCTACAATTCTAACTAAGATTCAATAATATATGGTAGATACAGCCATTGTACTTAATGATGAAGCACCTACTAAGCAAGTAGTTGTTTGGGATAGGGATGATCCACCAATAGACATAGGAACAAAGTATCCATCGATAAATGAGTTTAGAACAGCAGTTAAGCAGCATGCAGTTGTTAATGAGTTTGAGCTTGAGACTGAAAAGTTTGACAAAGATAGATTTAGAGGGAAATGCAAGTCAAAAGGTTGCCGATGGAAAATCAAGAAAGATATAGGCATATAAAAGTGTTAGTGTATTACACTACTCATTTTATTTATGCACAATGTACATTATTTATGCACGTTATACATTATGGTTGCCTTGTTTTATTTATGCACATTACACATTATACTAAAAGAAGTAGCTACACCAAGAACAAGAGCAGCTATAGCAAGAAAAGCAGTTGTAGAAATACAAGTGTAGCCATCACAAACAAGTAGCCTAGACTAGTCACTAGGAGGTTAGTCATTCGTATGTTGCCTTTCTTGTTATTTTGAATTGACCAGTATTTTTTGTATTGCTTACAATCATAGCATTCTTGTATTGCTTACAACCATCACAAACATCAGGAGGTTGACATTGGAGATATGACAAATCTCTAGTGAATTAGCTCTAGTACTAGTATAGCCACTAGAGCCACCCAAGAAGCTAACACCTAGAAAGAAGCTAGCTAGCAAGAACAAAAGTGCAACACCACCTAAGCTTTTGAAATGAAATGTGTAATGTAGTATGGCCTGGAAGATCAACCATAGAAGCAATTTTTTTAATAAGATAAATTATAGAGCGGTTTAAAAAGCAGAATAATGATCTACGTATGGTTTTTATTGACTTGAAAAAAATTTATGACAAAATACCAAAAAATATTATATGGTGGGCTTTGAACAAACATAAATTCCTAATAAAATATATCTCTCTCATCAAGAATATGGACAACAATGTTATAACTAGTATTCGAACAAATGATGATAACACATGTTAATTTCTGATTAAAATAGGACTACATCAGAGATCAACGTTAAGTCCATACCTCTTTGCATTGATAATGGATGAGGGTATAAAAACATACAGGAGGATATTCTTTGGTGTATATTTTTTGCAGATGATGTATTGTTAATCGATGGGAGCCGCGCATGAGTAAATAGGAAACTAGAGTTGTGACGACAGACTCTTGAGTTCATAAGTTTTGTAATAAGTAGAACTAATACTGAATATTTGAGTTGTAACTTTGACACTATCGAACACGAGGAGGGAGATGTGAGTTTAGGAGACCAAACAGTATCAAAAAGAATATTTTTTAATATCTGAGATCAATACTATAGATAGATGTGGATATTGAAACAGACGTTAGCCATAGAATCAAAACGGTCTAGTTGAAATGACGCTAAGCATTTAACACATCTATGATAAGAGGGTATCATAAAAGCTAAAAGATAAGTTTTATATAATGGCAATTAAACTTGCTATGGGGCAAAATGTTAGCGTAAAAAAGATATTATGTTCAATAGCTAAGTGTTACAGAAATACATATACTACACTGGATTTGTAGTCATACAAGAATGAATCGAGTTCAGAACGAGGATATACGTGATTGACTAGAGGTAACACCAATTAAAGAAAAACTTGTTTAACATTAGTTGAGATTTGGTTATGTACAAAGAATACCTAAAAACAACAATACATTGTGAAAGATAATTATGTTAAAAGAGGCAGAGGAAGACCAAAATTAATAGAGAGATAATAAGAAGGGAATTAAAAAAATAGAATATATCTGACTTAAATAAAAATGTTTATAAAACATTTATTAATGTGCCTGAACCATGATTTATAAGTTTTTGTTAGATTTTAACTCTAATCTACTCTAACTTAAAACTAAAAGTCTATTGAGCTAAGCATGGCCTAACTATTTTGGAAAAGCAAATTATATGTCTTGTGATGATGTGCCTGTTATTGCTATGTCATGATGTGAACTTCCTAAGTACGTGGCCTGATGAGCTTAAAATGTATGGACTGGTGCTGCTATATCTATTATTTTGCTTTTATAAGGATGTATGGACTGATTAATGTGGTGTTGAACTGTATGAACTGGTGATGAATATGGTGTTGAACTGATTACTAATATAAAACCAAATGCTAAATTTTTTGTGCCTATGTGTAGTTGCTAATGAGACTATGTATTTTTTTAAGATCTCATTTCTTGCGTCTCAGAATTTGATCTGTTTTGTGTCTATCATTTTAGTACCCTATTTCCTATGCCTCAGAACAATTCAATCTGCTATGTATCTATTATTTTGCTAAAATTTTGATTTGTTATAGCTCTAAAATATCTTAGAAAATAGCTATACTACTGTCTATTCATCATAACATAAAGAGAAGTCATATCCACACCGGTGGGTTGAGTTGACGTTCTACGGGTGCAAAAGTAAAAATATTAGTGTATATTCTCTCCGGTGACATATTTGTAAGAACAAATAAAATAAAACATTAGTATTTAGAGAGTTGCTAAATCTAACCGTGACAGCTAGTTAAATGTCCTAGGAGGGTAGGGGATATTCGACGGAATCATCACCTAGCAGATGGGGCAGATGACCTTGAGGCCAACGGCGTGGCCCTCGAGCTGGGACCCCTTTGCCTTCTGATTCTTCTCCGCGTTCCGCCGCTACGCGTCGATCTTCTGCCTCCCCCGCGTCATCGGTGCTCCTCCTCCTCCGGAGTGCTTCCTCCCCCTCTCCGATCGATCGATCGATCCCGAGCTCCCAAACTTCCAACAACCACCGCCACACCCGACCGGCAGCAGGCAGAATCCGGATTCTTCCCTTCCCCCTATTCCCGGTTTCCTTTCCACTGCCAGGCCGAGCCTCCCATGTCATCTCCGTGGCCCACTGGGTCCACAGCCTTGTTGGAACTGCAGGCCCAGTTGTCCACATCTTCCACGGTTCGAAGTGCTGGATTCATTTTTATTCATGACATGGTGAGCGTACCTTGGTTAGTTTGCCTGTCAGTGTAAAACATGGGCTAACTCAACTCTTGCATCATGGTCTTTATTGGACAAGCCAGCGGATTGGCGCATTACAGAGAGGAACGGAAACAACAAAAGAACAGCATCACAACAAACAACACCACGCAACGAACGGAAGCTGACTACACTCTCACTGTAACAGGTACTAGCAACCAACCGACCAAGAATTTTATTACTGTGCTTTCTTCACACAAGGACCTGGGATTACACCGGGAAGGAGTGGCCACGAAGGTACTTGGAATCGACACCGGATTCGCGAACCAGCGCTACTCGCCCTGTTCTGGCGACCTGTCGTTATGGATGATAGGTAATACATTAGCGAGGAAAGTAACGCGGCATGCATGGCTGCGAATGCATAAGGATCCATTGTCCCAGACAGAAAGGAGAGGGCTAGCATATATCATATTAACGACATAAAGCAGATGTGTGCAAATGATTTAAAATGATTTTGGTAGTCAAAAGCATGTGTGGTCTTCGGCAAATTATCCATTACGTGTGGAGAATGAGTAATTTAGACAATGTTAATACGGTAATAGAATTTGCGCACATAATCTGTTGACATCATTTGTTTAGTTAGGTTCTGTTGAATAACCACATGAGAAACAGTAAATCAACAGATGAGGTTAAGAAAAGCACAGAAGAATACAATGTACCTCGCAGATGCCATAAGGCTCCAACAGCCTTTGTAATGCAACCATCTTGTCGAGATCCCCAGTAAGCTGCACAACAGCGGCAAGTTATCAACTATACAGAAGTCCCACAATAATTTAAATAGGCATTAAATGAATAAATGACAGTTGTGGTTCAGTCAAACATTCAGTGTTTCTGTAGGCTCTGCAGCTAAACGGTAAAGCACAACACAACTTGTTAGGAACACACACACACAAAAAAAAAACAATAGGATTCCTATAACAATGGTATACAACATTTCATGTAAGATTCGTGTAAAGCACCAGTATAAGATTATATGCCAGCACTTTGTTATTTGTACATAATCTGGTTAAGCTAATAAAGAAAAGTTTAACAATCACAAGCAACATTAGCCACAAAATTAACCAAAGTTACCTGTAATGTAACAGTGTGATCAGAAACATCAACAGGTTTTGCCCGGAAGATTTCAGAAATATCTAGTATGTCTCTCCGAGCAGCAGTGTTCACCGAAACCTTAATAAGCATAAGTTCTCTTTCGGCAAAAGGCAAGTGAGTTATATCTTGAACCTGAAGAAATCATATTTTTGAATTAATGTGACTTTACTACCACAAATGGTTGCACTTGAAAACTGTATATGATTTACCTCATGCACATCAACAAGCTTGTAAAGCTGCTGAACTAACTTCTCAATGGATTCGTCAGTTCCAGGAGCAACTGTTGTAATACGTGAAAGGCCTGCCTTTTCAGCTGGGCCTACAGCAAGGCTCTGACCAGTAGTAGGGTCTTGTTAAAAACTAGTCAGGCATGATGGCAAGATAATAACTTTTCGATAAAGGAAACCTGTATATTGTAGCCTCTGCGAGCAAAGACCCCTGTAACAATGTTGAGGACACCAGGGCAATCATTGACAAGGATGGATAGAGTATGTGATCGAAGTCCACTTGACTGCACCAAATAAAGTCATAGTTATCTTAGCACCTGCATCCTTAATTTCGTATACATTAACATGAATATTTAACACTGAACTATTGCTTAAAGCTACAGAGACAATTATTTACATATATGACTAGTTGCTGATTGTGAAGATGAAAAATGTCAACTCACTGTAGTCACATTTGAATTAGATTCGGTTTTGAATATATACAACATAAGTTTAGACATAGTTGCCAAAGTTTGTATGGAACTTAATGCCGACTGAATAATTCTTTTACCTAAACTGATAATTTTGGAACTTACATCTTCATCATCAAGGACACCCCAGTGAGCATCAAGTACTTGGTTCATGGATGAGCTCACATAAGTTTCCACAGGATAGACATCGCCCTGAACAATTAAATAGTAAAAGTGACCAAATGTTACAGGAATCGGTAACAGCATACATATTGCAATAGACAGGCATATACAACTCGTTATGTTGCTCATTTGTGGCCATCAAATATATCAGTATATAACTTATGGTGTGACTAATGCACGGATGCTCTACCAAAACTTGAACAATGTGGGGTACCTGCTTATGTATCGACAGGTTTCATCCAATGACATGATGTACTAGTGAATATGCATTTTCAGTAACCCCAAGATGACTGTAGAAAGTATACAGTAACTATGAATCCCCCGAGCGTATACGAGGGGATCGGATCTATATATATATAGCTCAGGCCAGTGGTCTGTCTAACACCCCCCGCAGTCGCAGCGGGAGGGAAACGGACGCAGAGACTGGACCAAAAACTGGTGAACAAAGGCGTGGGCAGGCCTTTGGTCATTATATCGGCAAACTGATGTGCCGATGGTACATGGAGCACCCGAACCTGTCCTAATGCAACCTTGTCACGGACAAAATGGATATCGATCTCGATGTGCTTGGTGCGTCGGTGATGGACCGGGTTGGCGGTCATGTAGACGGCACTGACATTGTCGCAGTAGACAACGGTCGCGGTGGAGAGGGGTGCACGGAGCTCCTGGAGAAGCTAGCGAAGCCAGCAGCACTCGGCGACGGCGTGGGCGGCGGTGACAAAAGGGGATGAAGAGGGGTGACAGGAGCGAAGTATACCGGCCGATGACGCCATGTGTGAAGACGCCCCAGAGTCTAGCACCCAAGAGTGCTGTGGTTGGAGCGTCATCTGGTTGAGGGCAGCGACGAGGCCAGCCTGGTTCCAGGAGGGAACCGACTGGGTGGTTGGGGTCGGTAGCATCGGCTGAAGCGGCAGAACGGGAGCCGATGCCAGGTGAGCCTGGGGATAGGCGCCGAGAACTCCGGGTTGCCAGCCGATGGGGCTGCGTGGCTGGGGCTGGGACGTCCAGGGGTTGTAGCAGAGCCACGGACCCGTGGGACCGGCAAGGTGGGTAGGGACCGAGGTAAGTCGTGGTGGCGTCGGACCTTGCCAGGTCCTGCCTTTGCCTTTGCCCTTGCCTTTCTCGGTGCAGACTGTGTTGCTGTGGCCGGAGCCATAGCCACCAGGACCGCGGGAGGAAGGGGCAGCGCAAGAAGCTCGGCAGCCATTATCGGCTGCGGCAAGAAGAGCGGTGTGGGCCACTGTCTTCTCATCATTGGCCAGACGGAGTTCTTTAAAAACTAGCATGTCATGAGTCCGGGCGAACGATGGAAGAGGTGTGGCGTTGGCGATGTCATCGGCGGTGTTGGAGAAGCGGGGATTGAGGCCTCGCAGAAGAGAGAGGACGAGTTGAGAGTCGGCCACAGGGTGGCCGACGTCCCGGAGAGCAGCAGCCTTGACTTTGAGGTGCTGACAGTACGAGGAGACAGAGGAGTCGCCTTGTACCATGGAGTGGAACTCGTTGAGGAGGAAGATGGCGCGAGGCTGCTTATTGGCAAGGAAGATCCGCTCAATGGCCACCCAGAGGTCCCGAGCGGTGGGGTCGGTATCGTCCATGGCGAGGTCAAGGACAGAGTTATCGACCGAGCCAAGCAGCCAGCTGCGCACACAGCACTCAGCGATGTCCCACTGAGGATCATTGGGGCGAGGTGGAGCGGAGCCATCAATATGGGACCGGAGGCCGAATTTTTCACAGAGGGATTTGAAGAAGAAAACCCACTTGGAATAATTGGTGTTAAGATCAAAGGAGATAGGAACATGAGATTTCACGTTCACAGCAGCGTAGGGAGGGGAGAAGATCGGCGAGGTGGTGCCCGAGGTGTAGTCTGAGGCACCGAGGGCCGGAGCAGATTCAACGACTGGGAGAGTGCCGGAGCTGAGGGCGGACTCGGTGGCCATGACGGGAGAACGGGAGCAAAGAGCCGATGAGAGAAAGAAGCCGATAGGAGGGGGAAGCCGATGAGAGGACGGATCGGCCGATCAAGGATGTGAGAAGCTGATGGGAAGTGGGCAGCGGAGTAGGTGAGGAGTGGCCAGCCGATGAGGAATGGTTGACCGATGGGGAGTAGGCAGCGGAGTAGGTGAGGAGTGGCCAGCCGATGAGGAGTAGGCAGCGGAGTAGGTGAGGAGTGGACAGCTGATGAGGAGTGGTTGGTCGATGGGGAGTAGACAGCGGAGTAGGTGAGGACAGAGTGGGTGGGTCAGAGAGTGGTTGGGTCACGGACGTGCGAGGATTCACGTCCGTGAAGAGAAGATTCACGTCCGTGGACTTGTGGAGGCCAAGGAGTGGGGCGGACGCGAAAAAGGCAGGGAATGGCCGGACGCGAAGAGAATATGTTTGCGTCCGGGAGGCAGGGATTCGTGTCCGTGGACACGTTGGACTGGCTCGGACGTGAGGGGGGAAGGTTCGCGTCCGAGAGCCGTTGAGCGTGTCGAAAAGTGCGAGAACCGAGGGAGGTTTCCAGCCGATGGAGACGACGAGCGCGGAGGTGCGCCGGCGTCAGAGAAGGAGAGATGCACGAAACAAGAGAAAGAGCGGAGACGGGTGCGAGGAAGGACGAGGAGGTGGATCGAGACCGTCGCCTGGTCGCGCGAAGGTGGGGCGGAGAAAAGGTGACTGCGGGAGAGACGGGGAGAAGAAGAAATGGAGACGAGAGAGCGAGGAGAGTACCGTGAAGAGAGTCGGCGACGGGAAGAAGACGTCGACGAGGAGGAGAAAAGGGTCGGCTCGCCGGAGGGAGAAGCTAGCGCGCCGGGATGTCTAGACTCGCTCTGATACCATGTAGAAAGTGTACAGTGACTATGAATCCCCCGAGCATATACGAGAGGGTCGGGTCTATATATATACAGCCCAGGCCAGTGGTCTGTCTAACAATAACTCATGCCACCTATAATTATACTCCATAGTGCGCTTTTGACTTCCAAAAGTAGTACAGTGCACCAAAAAATATGTTGCCTTCAGTGAACTCACACCTCACAGGACTGAAGGTAATTATTTAAATGGAATAAGTTCAGACATATAGCACCTTTATAACTTGCTAATTGTGTTTATGCACCAAGTTATTATCACTTATAGCATTACATTGTTCTGGAACCAATATTGGCTAACATCGAAGTTCAACTGCATCTGTTATCGTACTGAGAAAGATGCACTCACTCAACATAACCATCCAATTATTCAAATTATGTAAAAATAAAATGGAACTAGATGAAGGATTCGTGAGATTTTGTATATTTAAAGTAGAAGAAACATACCCCAGCATTGGATGGTTGATCAAAATTTCCGTTGACTGTCTTATTTACAGAATTAAGAAGAGAATTTTTGGGCAATGCCTCTATGAGATCTGGATAAGAAGCAGCGGAAAATCCCCAGAAACGGGCAGTTGCTCCAATTTTTTCACGTCTCAAAGCAATCTGAGGGGGAAAAAAGAGTTAGCACTGTGAAGAACATATGTATGCATGCATGATAAATGCAAATAGAAAATGATCAAGAAAATACTTTTCCCGTTCTACAAATTTCTTTTATCCCAAATTTGCTGAGGTTCCTTTGCACAGCAACAATTTTGCCAGGATCTCCAGTTACCTACAACATTGAACAAATACACATCAAAAGGAATACTTACTATCATATATGTAAACCTGTTGGAATCAGGAGTCTTTACCTCGATGGTAAGGGTGTTCTCCGAAATATCAACAACTTTAGCTCTGAAAATATCAACTAAAACCATGACCTGACAATCGTAACAAGATTTTGTGCAGTACGAGTAAGTTCCAACATGCCAGTTGCCTATTCGCTACATAAAGTTTTTACACTATGCAAATAGCAAGTCAACAGCACATGTTACCTCAGGACACTGATCTGGTTCAACATTAATTTTTATAAGCATCAGCTCTCTTTCAACTTGTGGCTCCTTAGATAGATCTTCCACCTGCAATTTTTAGCAGGCACAAGAAGGAGAGGATAAAACCAAGAAAAAGAGAGGTTAAAATGATCATGCTACCCAGACTTAACTACCTTGTACATAGGTGAAGGATTGTTAGTGGGATGTTTCGTGTGAACAGAAGAGAGATTACGTGATAGATAAGGGAAAATAATGAAAATTTTCAATAAATTGAAATGCAATGCAACTATTTTGAACAAGGTTGCGTTGCAGTATCCACATATGTATCAGATACTACAGTAACATTTACTGTGCTATAACTCAAGTGCTCAACAAAGAGCCCAAAATACTCAGGGATACTTGGGTTATACTAGAAAGCCTGGTTATTAGGTTACAGATGAAAACATTGAATTTTATTTTTTTTCGCTCCTGGACTTTATTCCATAAATTATGCAGAAAAGAAAAATAGAGTACATTACATTAACCAGAATACAGGTGCACATGATAAAATGCAAGTTTGACATTCAATATAGTTAGTGAGATACTCATGGAAAAGAGTTTTTTATTCTAACTCGAGATTTTCAATAAATAGGGTTAATGTGTTGACCAAATTAGGAGAAAAAGTTTCTGCCCTTCGTAATATCTGGGTACAAAATATGCTCAAGAGCAAGGCACATTATAAAAGAGTTGATACTGTAGAAATTCCGCTCTTTATAAAACATTTAATTCCACAGTGATATCTTCACTCTGTTGACACCAATCGCTATCAAAGAATCTTACTTAGGACTAGAAGCTCATCAGCTCTAGAAATGGCAAACTAAATTGGTTTAAGCATCTAATTCGCACGACTTCGATAAATTTTGGAGCAAGGGGCTCACATTCAAGACATTGACAAGCTTGTTGAGCTGCTCGATGACTTGGTTGAGCACCCTGTCCGTCCCGGATACGACAATGGTGAACATGGCCTTGTCCTTGTTGAGCCCCACGGCAAGCGACTCGATGTTGTATCCTCTCCTGGCGAACACCCCGGCGATCCGGTTGATCATCCCGCTCTCGTCACCGACGAACACAGAAATCGTGTGGCGCCGCACCCTGCATTCCCTCCCCGCAAAAACAATCCACCCAGATTGATTGAATCAGTTTAGGAAGCAGCGCGCCATGAATTCAGGCGGCAAGCGAACATTGCGGCGGGGGATAGGTAACTCACGTGTCCCTCGCGGCGCTCGCGGGCCCCCCCGCCGCCGCGCTCACCGCCGTTACCGCGGCGGCCACCTCGCCGCCGCCGCCACCGCCGGAGGAGAATGCGGCGACGGCGCGGCGGACGCGCGAACGCCGCGGGCACCAGGGCCGGAGCACAGCGGCGCGCGCTGCGACGCCGCCAGCACGGCGTGGCGCCGGAGGCGACGGGCGGAGGTGGTGCGGGGATGCGATGGACATAGCAGGCTCGAAGGTGTGTGCGTGGTGGCTACCTGCGGGAGCTGGCCTGAATTGTGACAATGGGCACGGGCGCACTCGGTTTAGTTTATCGGTGGTGCTAGTACGGTTTATGCGGGGTGGAAGGCGGCGGGTGGAATTACCGGCCTGGCCCCCGCGCGGCCGCACACCTTGGCTTTGGGCAGACGGCGTCCGCGGCGCGTGCGAGCGCGAGCGTGACACCGCGATCCGCTCGCGATGGGTCACGGGTGGCCTGCTTTCGCGTTAGGCCGGGCGCGGCGGGGCGGCGTGGGGGACCACCCGCTATTCGGTATCTTCGCTGACGTCGACGGCCCCGGTGAGCCGGTGGCTCTCGGCTGCTTTTCTTTTGGAGGCTTTCGGGTTTCGGCTCCGTGTGCAGTAGAGTATCTCCCCTCTCTCTCATGTGTCAGTATGGATATCATATCTTTTAAAATATATTAAAGTTTGGTATAGCTATTATTATCTAAGTGTTAATTTGGATTACCTCTGTCTTAATCCTTTCTGTAATTATAATTTAGAGAAAAGGGTTAGAAACTCAATGGAGGATGGATGACAACGGCGAGCTCCACCACCACTACTGCCGCTTCACCCATCGGTTGCCATTCCTCCTTTCCTCATGCACTGCCATCACCGCTCCTTTTCTCTGCCTCCATATGTATAGCCACATCATATCGTTTATCGCTGCTCCTTTCCATCGCACGCGTAGCTGCTCTTTCTCTTCTCTACATATGCAACTGCACTCATTGAACACCCATCGTGTCCCCTCTCCTCCCCCACCGTCATGCATGCTGCTTTTATGGTTATCGTTGAGGCTAGCGGCGCTAGGCTAGAGACTCGGGGATATCAAATCTAACCCAGATAGAAAGGGAAGATGTCAGATTGAGGGTTCTCACCAAATCCACGTGGTTTCCCTAGCTATTGGAGAGAAGAAAGAAAGAGGGGATAGAGCTAGTGTGCGGATGACAACGATTTGGAGGTAGGGTGGTTGATTGGATGGGGTAGTCCAAGTTAAAATAAAATGTGAAGTTAGTTGATGTTAAATAAAAAGAATAGTGGATGGTTATCCAATATATAAACTATATGAATAGGTAGCCTAAATTGTAATTTTTTTAAGGGAAATTTTGACCGCTAGGTCTGTGAGGTTTATTTAAGATCAACGAGAGTTGTACGTGTCACTTACCTCGGTTATGTGAAAGTGGCATCACGCATGTGCGGAGGGGTAGATCGACGTTCGATTCGATGATGTACCATCGCTACGGCCAAAGGATGATGCCACGTATTTAGGAGTTACTTTTGTTTTTCTTGGGTGCATACGTCCATCATCGTACTTGTTACGTGGTGCAACGAGGAATCGTTTGCTTTACTCCTCCAAAAGTCCAAAAGGTTGTGACTTGGGAAAGTTTTGTTTATTTACGTGCGTGTGTGTTGTCACGTTTCTCGCGTGTTTAGAGACTAAAACTTGATGAAAACGAGGGCTCGTCTCCTGGTTTGGGGAAAATAAATTGAGAACGAGATCTTGGAGCATGTGAGTACTGTTGTCATCGTGGGAAAACAAAAAGGAAGTTCTCTCCACAGTTCCACGTCAGCACCTATCGCCCAATCGAGTTATGGGCCTGCCTGCTAAACCCTATCCCGCCAATGAATACGGCCCACATTGTTGGGCCCAAACGGGATCACGACGTACGTGCGACTCATGTATCTCGTCTGGAATGGTACTGAGGTCTGAGGAGTACTAAGGTCCATTTTATTTGGGCAGGAACGGTAATGCTATTTGCGTGCAGCCCATTGTATTTTCCGGTTTGGACCAGAGCGGTATTGTGGCGTACATGCGGCGGCCCATTTGTCGTGCAGGCTGCGCATCCCCACCAAACCGCTCGCGAAGTCGCGATCCCGATCGCACGAAGCCATTCTTTTCTGGTTTCTTTGGCACTGGCATGCATGGACCGGTGCACTTGTCAAGGAAAAAGAGGGTAACAGAGGGAAAATACATTTACTATCTCGTCTCGCGTCGACAACGACAGCGAGAGGAGAGAATCGTGCGATCTGATCGAGTAGCTAGCGCTTTCAGTCGCAGAACCCGCCCGTCGCGCCGGGCAAGCAAGCGCGTCGCGACTATCCGTCATCGACGACAGCGACGCTCTTCGCGCGCGCTGCCGACATGGCCCCGACGGGGTGGAATTCGTGCGCATTAATTCCTAACCACTTGCGGCATGTCATGGGAGCTTATAATTACTCCCTATTATCCTGAGCTAGAGGAAAGTAGGGACAAGCTAGCTAGCAGAAGGGAACACACTGTGTCACCACTACGGGGCCCACCTGTCGGCCTGCAAGTAGAAGTAGCCTATCGATTAAACAGTAAAGACTTGCTCCCTCCGGTCCTAAACTACAAGAGGGGTAGGAGGGGCTATTTGGTTAAATGTTTTATTTTTCTAAATATTTTAAGCTAAGATATGGTATGCTGTAACTTTTATGGCTAAGAAAATACTAGTAATAAGTTAGACAAGCTTTGGATGAGGAATTATACCCATAACCAGTGAGAGCACTAAATTTTGATCAAACCTCTAATAATTTTTATATTGTATTAGGGTTAAGGGGAATTTTTTTCTTTTTATGTTATCTCATTGATCAAATTTTAAAATTTGATTTGCTTGATTCTACTCTTAGCATCTAATTGGCTAACATGATTGGATTTTAGTGCGTTGGATTTTGTGTTCCAGAAATATTTGTATAGCGTATAAAATTTAAATACTTTCAGGTATTGGTAAGATGCCACAAAATAAAATGTGTCATTTCAAGTCTCAGATCTCAACCGACCGGATTAAGCACGAACTCGATGCAATCACCATTCTAAACATTAGGCCGGACACTTACCATTGAGCCACCAGAAACAAAAAGATCCTCCAAAGCAAACTAGGATTGGACACCACTCCATAACGTTCTGCGCAACTGTTCTCCTTTTAGGAGATTCCACGAAAGAAACAGGCGGTCAATGTCATCTCTATATGTTTTCCTACACAAAATGTTCTCGGGAAGGGATAACTAAATACTACAGCAATTCAATGCAGAGTGCGGATGACAGATTCATAATTTCAGGCCAATCTTTTTCTTTCACTAGATCAAAGTAATTAAAAATATCAAACTGTATGGCTATGTATTATATGGATGCATTTGTCGCAAGATAATGGAAAAAAGATGCACGTTTTTCAAAACACGTTTTTTTTAAAAATATTATATAAAAATTACTTTAAAATCGTATTAATCTATTTTTAAAATTTAAAACAATTAATACTTAATTAATTATAAACTAATATTTCATCACTTGTTATTTTTTATTTTTATAGGAATAAGTGAAAAAGGGTTGAAAATTGAATAGACAAGTCACCCAGCCCATCCATCCGGTTTTCCAGCTACGCAACAATAATTCAAATCCAACGAAAAAACAAAACAAAATCTGAATAGTCGTCGGCAAGTGTTCTCACGAACCGACAGAAAAGAAAAACACCACCAAACCCACACACTCACCTCCACTCCCACTGACAAGACACGCACAAAAGAGACGATCTCACCCGTCAGTCACATCTAGCATCCCAAATCCGAAACCCAACCTGTAATTTTAAAACACCAACCACGCGCGCCTTTTTCCCCACCCCGGAATAAACAATCACCCCGGAGGTTATTTTCCCCTCATCAACCTCAACTGCACGGAGAAATTCTCCCTGCTTCCCACTGTTCCAGTTCCATTCCACTGACAAAGACGCTTGATGATTACGAGTGCTACTGGAATTCCGCATATACTAATCCTCTGGTAGTAGTACGCTCGGTTGTCGGGTCTTCCTGCCCCAACGCCCCATCGTCCATCTCCAATCCCCAAAAGCATCCACCCCACGCCGCGCCGCCCCGCCCGCCCGCGAGATCCCAACCGGCCGCGGGATTCTTCGGAGGGAGGAGGAGGGGAGGGTGGTGATTGGCGATCGAGATGGACGCGGCGGCGAAGCTGAAGCGGAGCATCTCGCGGCAGCTGTCGTCGGGGGCGGCGAGGGTGTGGCGGCAGCTGTCGCTGGAGCCGGCGCACACGCCGCGGTGGGCGGGGCCGGGAGCGGTGGGGGCGGGACCGACGAGATTCGGGATCGCGAGGCAGTCGTCGCTAGACCCGACGCCGCGGGGGGTCGCGGAGGCGGAGGATGGGTCGGGGGCGGGGGCGGGGGCGGCGGCGCTGCTGGCCGTGCCGGAGAACCTGGACGCGACGATGCGGCTGTTGTTCGCAGCGTGCCAGGGGGACGTGGCCGGGGTGGAGGAGCTGCTCAGGGACGGGGTGGACGTCGACAGCATTGACCTCGACGGGCGCACGGCGCTGCACATCGCCGCCTGCGAGGGGCAGGGGGAGGTGGTGCGCCTGCTGCTCGGCTGGAAGGCTAACATGAACGCCCGCGACCGCTGGGGCAGCACGGTACTACGCCATCCGTGTCAATCTCTCTTCTCTGCTCGCGTTGCAATTCATGCATGGTGCTCTCTTCTGCGTTCTGTAATCTGGATGGATACTGTACTATTGAACCATTTTAGTGTTGAGGGCATGTTGTTATTATTAGTGTTGTTGTTATGAATATGTTAATGGCTGAATAGTTTAATGATTTTATGATCACTATTTGATGGTACAAACAAATTATAAAGTTTAAAAATTGATTTAAAACATTTTTTTAAGAAATTCATACATAAAAAGTTTTTGCAAAAAAAAAACTGTTTAGGAGCTCGGGGAGTTTGTCGCATTAATTCATTCTTCCATTCCTTCAGTTATACTGTTTCTGCAAGTGGCGAAATGTAAAGCTTAGCCTAGTGCGACATGAATAGTCAATTAGACTGATTGAACATACATCATACGTCCAAGTTCTTATTTTCAGCCGGCGGCAGACGCGAAGCATTACGGGCATTTTGAAGTTTACAACCTTCTCAGAGCAAGAGGTGCAAAAACTCCGGTACTATAATCAGTTAGTTAACTCCTGGAGAAATTGGCTTGCTTACTGGCTTTGATACATATATACAGAAAAAATATATATCATGCTTCTGTTTTGCTTCTTAGAAACAAAAAAAGACTCCGATGGCAGTTTCAAATCCCAAAGAAGTTCCGGAGTATGAGCTGAACCCCCTTGAACTCGAGTTCAGAAGAGGAGAGGAAGTTACAAAGGCACGAGCCAACTTCCCCTGTTTTCTTTCTGCTAATTTGTTTCTTCCTATGGTTGTATACTTCTGGTATTTACCAACTTCCACTTACTTAAAAGCATATGTTTGTGTTTGATGCCTGATTTATATCTGACTTACAATGATTAATAAATTACGCTCCACTCCTCATGGAAACGCAAGCTAGTGATGGTTCTTAGTATTTTCATCAGTTGGTTATTCTGTGAGTTCTATCTTCTAAATTATGATCTGTGCCTTTCCTGCTGCTTATTCATACAAATGCACATTTCCTTTTTTAAAAATGAATTCTCACAGAATCTTGACAAATACTACTTGTGAAAAAACTTTTTACAGGGTCACTATGTTGCCAAGTGGTATGGATCCAAAGTGTTTGTGAAGATAGTTGACAAAGACAGCTTCTCAGACGCCAATAGCATGTACTAGCTGCCTCCGTAATTCTCCTTTCTTTTGTACCTTATTGTATGCCTCATGCAATCAACTAATCACTACCATGAGTCCATGATCTACATCTTCCCTTCATGTAAATAAAAATACCCTTCATGCATACTAGAATTTTACACGTGGATTTTATTACTGATGAATATCCAGAAATGCATTTATTACTGATGAATATCCATATAAGTGCAGTGAGTATTTTTAGTTTGTTTCATATGTTGTGTGTGGAATTCCTATTACTCAGTGACGTCATGTCCTTTTTGTTCAGTAAACTTGACCAACAATCTTTGTTTTCACAGACAAAACTAAGAATAAATTATATCATTGTTATCGAAGTGATGCTTGTTGTTGATATCACAATGGATGTTATTTTCGTACGATAAGTGTGTAACTTAAACTATAATAGATTTAAATGATAAATAGAGGTTCCCTATTTTCCAAACCTGTCTACTTGGTGTTTTTACTTTTCTTTTATTTTCCATGCAATGCTTCTACCTCTAAGTTTCATTGCTTTATCAACTCAGAAATGAATTTAAACATGAGCTTACTTTACTGGAGAAGGCACGTCATCCGAATTTGGTCCAATTTGTGGGAGCTGTTACACAAAATGTACCAATGATGATTGTTTCAGAGTATCATCAAAAGGTAAGCTGCTACGACTGATTCAACTGGAGGAGGCAACAATTGTATTTTTCCACATAATTATTTCCAAATCATATTCCTTCAAATTGATAGTTTCCTTGGTACAACAGTCGGCAGTCTATGGACTATTTTCACATAAACTTGATAAGAGTACTAGAACTTAAGTTACCTGAACAATATGCATTCTGTCATCAATGACTAGATCTGTTTTTTTTTTGGGATTAGGGTGATTTAGCCAGTTATCTTAAAACAAAAGGTCGCTTGCAGCCTTACAAAGCCATCAGATTTGCCCTTGACATTGCAAGGTATGTCAGAAGTCATATTCAGTAGAGTAAAATGAAGCTCATGTATGCTAGCTCTGAAACCTGATTTTATGTTTTTCTACAAATTGAGAGAGCATTTCTTTCTTCTCATTTAGGGGATTAAATTATCTCCACGAGTGCAAGCCAGAGCCAATCATCCATGGCAATCTATCACCAAAGTAAGCTGAATTAAACTTATTTTATCATTGAGTTGGTTCAATGCTTTAAACCATACTGCCTTTCTCGACTTGTGCACCGTACGTTATGATATTTTGGTAAGGTTGCAGAAGCATTGTGCGGGATGATGAAGGGAAACTTAAAGTGGCAGGCTTTGGATCACTTAGTCTGATTAAAGTTTCAGAAGATAATTCACAAATGGATCAGACGACATCAAAATTTAACAGTATGTTGAACTCATGGTTTGATGCTACATCCTGAAATTGCTCATTAGCAGTTTATTTCAACTTCAATTCATGCATACTGGGCATATTCTAGTGTCAGAAACTGTGGAAAATTGGCAATGTGCAAAGGTGCTCAATTTGACTGGGGAGTGACTAAATGTGTAACTTATTGGTCTATACTTATTTAAAATAAAATGTGGTGGAAGGTTGTCAAGGGGGTCCCTAAGGAGTGGAGAAAGGGTTAAACTTGTTGATTATCTTAGTAGCTTTGGAGATTTGGAAACACTGGAATTATTGCGTGTTCACTGGATTGAATCTAGATGTTATGGTGGTGCTGCAGACAGTGGCAACTGAAGCTAGTTTGTGGTCTCTGTAGGTCGCTTGCCTCTGGCAGCTAGGCTGTCCTTGAAGGTGTGGTCGTGCTTTACCTTTCGTGATGTGTTTTCTGTGGGAGGGTTTTTGTAAGCCCTCGTTTGTAAATTTGTTTTACTTCTTAGCTCTCCTATGTTTTTTAAAATAAAATAAAATAAAATGTGATTTCTAATATCGCTGAAATGGATATATACATGTATGCATTTTGGAGAAAAAAAAGGCTATTATAGTTAAATGTTTATAAGCAGTCAGCTTTTACTTTATGATGTTCATCGTTTAGACGAAACATATTCTTTTGTCTATTTAACTGGGTCCGTTGCAGCTGTATCTGTTTATGTGAAGTTAATAATTATTTGTTTCTGTATTTTTCTTATAAGACAGCCACTGGCCTCGATTGTATATATATATATAGACCCGACCCCCTTTATACTCTTAGGGTCTTAGTCACTGTACATATTCTATATGGTATTAAAGCGAGTCTAGACATCCCTGGCACGCTAGCTTCTCCCTTCGGCGAGCCGACCCTTTCCTCCTCGTCGTCGACGTTTTCTTTCCGTCGCTGACCCTCTTCCCGATACTCTCCTCGCTCTCTCGCCCCCGTTTCTTCTTCTCCCCGTCTCTCCCGCAGTCACCTTCTTTTCTTCGTCCCATCTCCGCACGACCAGGCGACGGTCTCGATCCGTCTCCTCGTCTCGCCTCGCACCCGTCTCCGCTCTTCTTCTTGCTTCGTGCATCTCTCCTTCTCCGACGCCAGCACACCTCCGCGCTCGTCGTCTCCATCGGCTGAACTCGTCTGCCCTCCTATCGGCTGGACTTGTCCAGCCCTTCATCGGTTGGAACCCTCTCTTGGTTCCACCCTTTTTTTTCGACACGCTCAACGGCTCTCGGACGTGAACCTTCTCCCCTCACGTCTGAGCCAGTCAAACGTGTCCACGGACACGAATCCCTGCCTCCCGGACGCGAACATATTCTCTTCGCGTCCGGCCACTCCCCACCTTTTTCGCGTCCGCCCCACTCCTTAGCCTCCACGAGTTCACGGACATGAACATTCTCTTCACGAGCGTGAATCTTCGCACGTCCGTGACCCAACTACTCTTTGACCCACCCACTCTGTCACCACCTTTTTCTCACCTACTCCGTTGCCTACTCCCCATCGGCTAACCACAACTTATCGGCTGGCCGGTCCACTTCCCATCGGCTTCTCACATCCTTGATCGGCCGATTCGTCCTCTCATCGGCTTCTCCCTCCCATCGGCTTCTTTCTCCCATCAGCTCTTTGCTCTCGTTCTCCCGTCATGGCCACCGAGTCCGTTCTCAGCTCCGGCACTCTCCCAGTCGCCGAGTCTGCTCCGGCCCTCGGTGCCTCAGACCACACCTCGGGCACCACCTCGCTGATCTTCTCCCCTCCGTACGCTGCTGTGAACGTAAAATCTCATGTTTCTATCTCCCTTGACCTTAACGCCAATTATTCCAAGTAGGTTTTCTTCTTCAAATCCTTTTATGGAAAATTCAGCCTCCGGTCCCATATTGATGGCTCCGCTCCACCTCGCCACGATGATTCTCAGTGGGACATCGCCGAGTGCTGCGTGCGTAGTTGGTTGCTCGGCTCGGTCGACGACTCTGTCCTCGACCTCGCCATGGACGATACTGACCCTACCTCCCGGGATCTCTGGGTGGCCATCGAGCGGATCTTCCTGGCCAACAAGCAGCCTCGAGCCATCTTCCTCCTCAACGAGTTTCACTCCATGGTACAAGGCGACTCCTCTGTCTCCTCGTACTGCCAGCGCCTCAAAGTCAAGGCTGCTGCTCTCCGGGACATTGGCCATCCTGTGGCCGACTCTCAACTCGTCCTCGCCCTTCTGCGAGGCCTCAATCCCCATTTCTCCAACACCTTCGATGACATCGCCATCGCCACCCACCCAGTCGGTTCCCTCTTGGAACCAGGCTGGTCTCGTCGCTGCCCTCAACCAGATGACGCTCCAACCACAGCACCCTTGGGTGCTGGACTCTGGGGCGTCTTCACACATGGCGACATCAGCCGGTATACTTCGTTCCTGTCATCCATCTTCCTCCCCTTTTGTCACCATCGGTAATGGTCACTCTCTTCCTATCTAATGCTGAGGTGACTCCTCTCTGTTTACATCCACCACTAACCTCCCCCTACGCAATGTTCTTATCGCCCTTTTTCTTATTCACAATCTTATATCTGTTCGCCAATTCACAAGAGACAACAGCTGTTATTTATCCTTCAGCCGATACCGTTCCCTCTTCATCGGACACCCCACTTCCATCGGCTCCTCAGTTTCCATCGGCTCCCCCCACCCTATCGGCTGATCCATCTCTATCGGACCGATCGGAATACTCGGCTCACCCGACCTCATCGGCTCAGGCCGATCTAATTCCTCTCATCTACAGTCGCCGACTCGAAGCCGATGACGCCTCTACCCGACCAGTTCTTCCCATTACTCCCGCATCCCCATCGTCTCCAGTTCCCTCCACCTCTCACATGGTCACCCGCTCCTAGATCGGGTTTCTCCGCCCCACTCAGCGCTACGGTCTCTCCGTCGTCCACAGCTCTATCTCGCCCATCTCGGCGACTTCTCGCTCAGCCCTGGTCGACCCTTAGTGGCGCGCGGCTATGGCTGACGAGTACAAGGCCCTAATGGACAACGAGATCTAACGCCTCGTTCCCCGACCTCCCGGCGCCAATATTATGACCGGTAAGTGGATTTTCAAACACAAATTCTACGCCGATGGCTCCCTTGCCCGTCACAAGGCTCGCTGGGTGGTCTGGGGTTTCTTCCAACGACCCGGTGTCGACTACGACGAGACCTTCAGTCTCGTTGTCAAACCCGTCACCATCCGAGTCGTCCTCACCTTGGCTGCCTTTCGCTCCTAGCCGATCCATTAACTAGACGTGAAGAACGCCTTTCTTCACGGCCACCTGACGGAAACAGTCTACTACCAGTAGCCCTAGGCTTCGTCGACTCTTCTCGTCCCGACGACGTCTGTCTCCTTCAACGCTCTCTCTACGGCCTCAAACAAGCCCCTCGTGCCTGGTATCAGTGCTTTGCTGCCTATCTTCGGCACATCGGCTTCGTGGCCTCTGCGTCCGATAGTTCCCTGTTTACTTTCCATATCGACTCCGCCACTGCCTATCTACTTCTCTATGTCGATGACATTGTCCTTACCGCGTACTCCGACGCGGACTAGGCAGGCTGGCCTGACTCTCGACGCTCTACGTCCGGCTACTGCGTTTACCTCAGTGACACTCTCGTATTCTGGTCCTCAAAACGCTAGACTACAGTGTCCCGATCCAGCGCCAAAGCCGAGTACCGCGCCATCGCCCACGCCGTCGCCGAGTGCTGCTGGCTTCGCCAGCTTCTCCAGGAGCTCCGTGTACCCCTCTCCACCGCGACCGTCGTCTACTGCGACAATATCAGTGCCGTCTATATGACCGCCAACCTGGTCCATCACCGACGCACCAAGCACATCGAGATCGATATCCATTTTATCCGTGACAAGGTCGTATTAGGATAGGTTTGGGTGTTCCATGTACTATCGGCACATCAGTTTGCCGATATAATTACCAAAGGCCTGTCCACGCCTTTGTTCACTAGTTTTCGGTCTAGTCTCTGCGTTCGTTCTCCTCCCGCTGCGACTGCAGGGGTGTTAGACAGACCACTGACTTAGGTGACTTAGGTTGTATATGTATAGACCCGATCCCCCTTTATACTCTTAGGGTCTTAGTCACTATACACATTCTACAGTTCTGTATCATTTTAACTGGGCTTTCCGTGGTTTTTAATAGGGTTGGTTGTGCTGTGTGCATGTTTTGTATTTTATCTTCTATGATTAAAAAAAGTCACTTTACCATTTGGTGTTCTAACAATGTTCATATTTTTTTTGCCTAGGTGTATACGTCGCTCCTGAGATATACAGAAATGGAACGTTTGATAGAAGTGTAGATGCATTTGCATTCGGTCTCATTCTTTACGAGGTATGTAAAAGTATTCATCTACACAATTGAATCAATTTGTATATCCTGAAGAGTTGTCACAATGGAATGTATTGCTAGAGAAAATAAATCCACACTGGTGGTTTGATTTGACTGCTGCTGATATTTACTTGAACTGGCACCATTCTTAAATGGCATTTTCGCATGTACTTTTCTGGTTCAGATGATTGAAGGAACTCCTGCTTTCCACCCAAAACCACCAGAGGAGGCGGCGAAGATGATTTGTTTGGAGGGTATGAGACCACCGTTCAAGAACAAACCCAAATACTATCCTGACGATTTGAGAGAGTGAGTGAATCTTATGCTATACGCTTTTCCATTGGTAACTGCTTTTTATGCATTGTATTACCTTGATGATCTCGCAATGAGCTTCGTTTCTACCCGATCAAACTTCCCAATGGGTGGAGTGGGATTGCAAAAGTTGCTTCCTTCACCTTTTTTTCTCAGCAACTGGGCTGAAGTGTGAAGGGTAAGCACTTAAGCACCTAAAACATCATCAAGCACAGTTTTCTTTTTGAATGCAAAACTGTCTGTGTTTACTCTGTTTTCATGCCATTCGCCTCTCACAATGGTTCTTTGCTTGCAGGCTTATTCAGGAGTGCTGGGATCCAACACCTTCGGTTAGGCCGACGTTCGAAGAGATAATCGTGTGCCTGAACAAGATATCCACAAGTTCTACTAAGCAGACTCGCTGGAGAGAGACTTTTAAGCTACCATGGTACACAGCTCTTCGAGCTCTCAAACTTTAGTTCATCTCCAAAATATTTCGATTTTCTTTATTTTCTCTGACTGTTCTACCATTAGAATATGTCTGTGTCTGGTTCTCACGTTTCACCTGATGCAGGAAACAAGCTTCAGAGAGATAGCTTGGCTGTCGTCACGATTTCCCCCCTTTTTTTGGCATGTGACTAAGCACGGTGAAAATTGTATCGAGATGTCGAGGAGATAGTGTTCACTTTTCACGTTTTTGTATTTCCCAAAAATATCTGTAACTATAATTAGTTCGTTTTTACTTTCTTACGAATTATGCCAGTTTTATAACTGGAATAGTGCATTAATTTTCTGAACGTTCAACACTGCTCGCCTGCATTCCCACAAAGGCCTTGTCGGCGCCGCTCGCTCCTCCCAGCAGCAGCAGTGGCCTTGTCGTCCCGTCGACCGGGAAGGGAGCACGCCTTGTCGCCGCCTGAAGCGCCTCCCTAGATGGCGCCGCCTACCACCCGTTCTCGTCCTCAAGCCTGAGCCACCGTCGTCATCCTCTTCCGTAGATTCTGCCGCCGCATGCTAGATCCCCTCGCGCATCCATGGGCACCCCGTTGCTATTGGCCTCTAGTCGTCGTGTCGCTCCTTGGGGCACCGTCTTGTTAATATAATTGACGCTGGATGATCTCTATGAATCATAACCACTCATATATATAGAAGATCACATATATAAAAGGTTACAAGTGTGACCAACGACAATCATGAGATACAGCTTTAAATATAAATGATCTTATATAGATTACATACTTCTATGTTTAACACCTTCTCAATCTAGATGGAGGTAGACTAGATTCAGATTATACCGTAAATTACAGTAGGGAGTAACCGGGAACGGCTTAGTCCTGATATCGGTCACCTGGTCCTTGGATGAGATGAAGTGAATATTGAGTTGGCGAGAGGTAACACGTTCATAAATAAAATGGTAATCAACCTCGACATGCTTTGTACGACGATGAAATATAGGATTGACTGAGAGATAAGTGGCACTAATATTGTCACACCATAGGGATGGTGGCCGAAGCTGAGAGATCTCAAGTTCCCTTAGCAACACTTATCCATATTATTTCAGCGGTAGCATTAGCGACGGCCTTGTATTCAGCCTCTGTGCTCGAGCGAGAAACAGTTGGTTGTTTGCGAGATCTCCAAGAAACAAGATTGCCACCAAAGAAAATGATATAGCCACCTATACTGCGCCGATCATCTAGGTTTCTAATCGGCATCAGAGAACGTACTTAGTAATGAAGACCCAGATTTAACGATGCATAACCCCATATCAGACATAGAATGAAGATAACACAGTATGCGTTTTACTGCCGCCCAATGAGCCGTCGTTGGTCCTGATAGAAATTGGCATACCAGGTTGATAGAGGAGATATCAGGTGAGTGAAAGACAAATATTGGAGAGCCCCAATAACACTGCGATAGCGTGTAGTATTTTCAGCTGAGAGAGCGTCGCAACTCTTTAAGAGTAACTTGTTGTTGGGAAGTATAGGTGTCAGAACACTATTAGATGAGGCCATATTTGTGCGCTACAGCAGGTCTTAGATGTATTTGTGTTGTGTCAAGATAAGACCAGTAGAAGTATGATGTACTTCAATGCTAAGAAAATATTCAAGAGTGTCAAGATCTTTCATCGTAAACTCAGCTTCAAGTTAAATGAGTAGACGATTCATAGCTGATGACGAAGAGCTCATAATAATAATATCATCCACATAGATAAGAATATACATCTAAATGACATCTCTGTTGAACATGAAAAGAGAAACATCAGCCTTAAAAGCCTGAAACCATAGTTGTAATAGTTTGTTATTAAGACGAGAAAATTAGACACGTGGGGTCTGTTTGAGGCCATATAATAACTTGTCCAACTTACAAAGATAAGTAGGATGAGCCGAGTCAACAAAACCGGGTGGCTATTTCATATAGACGTCCTCTTGAAGATGACCATGTAAGAATGTATTTTAAATATCAATCTGTCGAAGAAACCAACCACAAGAGACTGCAAGAAACAATAAGACTCGAATAGTGGTAGGTTTCACTACCGAGCTAAATGTATCATCATAATCAACTCTATACTGCTGCTTGAACAGAACTATCAGCTTTGTGTTTTAGTTTGAAAATCTACTTATAATCAATGACATTAAAACCGGCACGTGGAGGAACCAGATGCTAAGTTTTATTTTTGACAAGGGCTTAAAATTCATCATTCATTGCTAACCTGCAAAGGGGTGTGCCATAGCAGTAACATACGATGTAGGCTCTGCATCTAAAGTCCGTAAGGCAGAATAAGTAACCATGTCGTCAGTACGAACCTTGGGCTTCTTGATGTTGTGGCTTAAGTGCATCCCGTACTTGTGGGAGGAGGATCCGGTGTAGGAACCTCTGAGTGGTGCACGGCCTCAGGCTGGACGCGCGGTGACGAAGTTTGTCGCGATGCTGGTGATGATGGGTCGGCAGATGATAGCCTAGCCACAGCCTCTGTGCTTGCCGTAGGGGACACGGGAGAGGTAGGCAGGTTAATGTTAGGCGCTGCATACGGAGCGCCTGTCTCGGGTGAAGAAGCAGGCATAGGGATTATCGGCGCCAATCCTGATAAGGTTGTAGGCATTTTGGGATCTGCTGCATACTGAGGGGCTGCATTCACAGGGTTAGCAGGAAATATATGCATATCGTAATTATATAAATTAAAACTGCCACTGTCCTAATTAGGTGTAACGTTGGATGAAGGATAAGTAGAGAAAGGAAAAATTGTTTCATCAAATATAACATCATGGGACACATATACACATCTGGAATCTATATCGAGACATTTGTATCTCTTTTAAAGACCACTATATCCTAAAAGACTTTGGATCGAAAGAAAATTTTATATTGATTATAGGGTCATAAATTGGGCCAACATGCGCAACCAAATATACGAAGCATGGAATAATTTAGTGGAGTTTTGAGGAGACGTTCTAGAGGGCATAGATTATCAAGCACTCGAGTGGGCAATCTATTGATGAGATAAGTGGCTGTGAGGAAGGCCTCATCCTAAAATTTAATCGGTATGGAGGCATGAGCTAGTAGAGTAAGACCTGTTTCAACTATATGACGATGCTTGCGTTCAACCAATCTATTTTGTTGGTGAGTATGTGGGCAGGAAACATGATGGGCTATACCAAGGGATCGAAAAAATTGAGTATGAAGTTGTTGGTACTCCTCGCCCAATCAGATTGGACACATTTAATTTTAGTATCAAGGAGACGTTCTACATATGCTGGAAATTGCAAGAAAATACGTTGAGCCTCAGCGCGGTCATGCATCAAATATATCCACATAAATTTGCTAAAATCATCGATAAAACTTATGTAGTATTTGTATCCACCAACAAACTTGGGGTCAAGGCTCTACACATTTGAAAAAACAAGTTCAAGAGGCGATGTAGAATGATGAATGCATGAGTATAGGGGAGTTGATGACTCTTGCCTAATTGACATGCATGACAAATTGAGAGACTTAACTCCTTGATATATGGGAAATTATTCAAACTCAAAATAGACCACACGACTCGGGTAGAGGGGTGGCCAAGACGAGCATGCCACTGATCTGAGGATGCTTTGACATTAACAAGTGCTTGTTTGAAGAATTTAACATTGGACAGTTTTATGGGATAGAGGCCGGATTCACACCTTCCTTCCATAAGCACTTGATTTGTTGCCTGGCCCTTTATAAGAAAATGATAGAGATGAAATTCAAAAAATACATTATTGTTATGTAATAGTTTATGAACTGAAAGGAGGTGTTTAGAGATATTAGGTACGTGGAGAACATTATGTAAGTCAAGAGGACGTGTAGCAGTATTAAGAGAATAAGAACCAATATGCATAATTTACAAACCTGTCCTGTTGCTAACTTGAACTATTTCTCCACCATGGTATTGTTCACGCAAGGCTAGGTGATCTAGATCACTGGTTATGTGATCGATAGTCCTTGTATTGGTGTACCAGTTGGTGTCGACCTTGTAGGATGAAGTAGCAGCCACCATAGCATAGAGTTGTTCCTCCTAGTAAGACTCATCCATACGATACCAACATTTGATGGCAGCATGACCTATACGACCGTAGATCTGATAGGGAGGGGCGCCGCGTCCACGTCCCTAGGACGGAGGACCACCACGGCCACGGCTCCGCTGCTGCCCACCTCGGCCGGCGAAGTTGGCCGACGTGCCGATGCTGAGGTGAGTCTCCGCCTGGTACTGTAATTGGCATGCCTCAAATGCTAGCAAATATAAGTAGACGTCGTCGAGCGTGAGGGGCTCACTCTTTGTCATCATAGATGTGACGAACGGATCGTAATCTAGGGAAAGACCCGCTAGGAGATAGACAATAATCTTGTCATCACAAAGAGGAGCATCAGCCACAGCCAGCTCGAAGACCAGACTCTTGATCTTACGAAAGTAATCGGTAGCAGAGAGGCCATGCTTGTTGGTTGTAGCAAGGTCGACATGCACTTGGACAACGCGAGCACGCGTGGCGGAGGAAAACATGCGCCGAAAAGTGTCCCAGGCTTCTTTGGATGTGGCGGTAGACTCCACGTCCTGAAGGATGTCTTCAGTCATCGACGAGAGAAGACCACTTAGTAGTTGTTGATCTTTATCATACCACAGGCAATATTCTGGGTTAGACACGAGCTCGGTACCATCAGAAGTCGATGAAGGAATCTGTTGGGAAGGCGCGGTCGTGGATCTATCGATGAAGCCCATAAACTTTGCACTCCGTAGATACGGGAGAAGCTAGGCATGCCATAATGTATAGTTTGTTTTGTTGAGTAGGATGGTGATGACATGATGAATTGGTATAGGGACAAAAATAGTAGCAGAGGAGAGGCTAGAAGTGGAGGCGGAGGTGGTAGAAGATGACGTCGATATTGATTTAAAGAAAAAAATACTGATTTTGATACCATGTTAATGTAATTGACGCTAGATAATCTTTATGGGTCATAACCACTCATATATATAGAAGATCGCATACATAGAAGGTTACAAACGTGATCAACGATAATCAGGAGACACAGCTCTAAATATAGATGATCTCTTACTAAATATAGATTACATACTTCATGTTTAACACGTCTCAGAGACCCTAGAGGAGGATGTCACTGTCTCATCCACGTGTGGTGCCAACGCCGTCACCTCCACTGATGACGCGGCCTCCGGATCTGATCTTCAGCCTGGGCTAGTCCTAGCCCAATGCGCTAGATGGTGGAGTAAGGGCGACAACCAGCTTAGGGGGCACCGCAATGGTCCTTCTTCATCAGTATGCCAGTGTCCCCCTCTCTGCATTGACTTGCAGAAGAGCACTCGGTCGCTGGCGAGCACCTCGGTCTTCACTTCGCCGACCTGGGTGCGCTCAAAAGAGGCCTACGGGGCACGCTGCTAAATATTATATTTTTAAAAAAATATAAAAAATGATTTTAAAATTATATTAATTTATTTTAAAAGATTTTTAATTGAATATTCAATTAATTATACGTTAAATCGGGCGGAGGGCCAGAACCGAACAGCTCTAATCGAACACAGCCGTAAATTATTTACTAGCACTTTTGCGTCTAAGGAGGCCTATTTTGTTGTGTATCAGTAAAAAAATATTATAGGGATTTTCTGAACGATCTATGCTCTGGAAATTACTTCCGTGTAAATTCTTTATTAGACGATTTGTGTTCTGTAAACCTTTTATTCACGTAGAGAAATATGGTTCAATGTAGTATTTTTGCGTTGTAAAAAAATTTCCACATATTTACATGTTGTAAAAAAAAAACTACCTTGTTCTATCCAGGAAACTGCGGTAAATAAATCACCAAATCCAGGAAACTGCAGTAAATAAATTAACAATGTGGGAGTAATTCGAAACCGAAGTAAACAAATTACCAATACCATTATACCAATGTGGGAGTAATTCTTTTATAATTAATTGTTTTTCACATAGCCTGATGAATCAATACCAGGTGTAGTAATTCTTTTACGTGCATGGATAATTGTTTTTCACATAGACTGATGAATCGATACCAGTGGGAGTAGTTCTACTTGCATGAACACGGGAGTAACCGATGGTAAATGACAGAAAGGGCGAGAGGCAGGCGGAACTACGGGGCGGGCGAGAGGCGGAAAATAAAAAAACGGAAAAATCGTGCGGAACTACCGAACAGGGGAGATGTGGAACTGAAAGAACGGAAAAAAATCGTGATGAGGGTTGGGAAGCGCGGTGCGTTGTTTAATTAACAACGCTGCGTCCTGATTAGCGTGACCGGTCCAACCAACCTCTTTTCAAATTTTATGAAGACGTTACCTTGTCTGCACTCTGCACCAAAAGAAAACTACAGGATGGATAACTGGATATATCTATGAGCTCCATTGCAGCAGGGCAAGCTGATACTGAAGTACGAGAGGAATATAACTAGAATTTCTACTATAGTCTACCGTCAATCGCGTGTGTAAAAAAAGCAGCGGAAGCATATGCCAAATAGATAGGATCTTCGTATTGGCACCTCATCAAACCGAAAATACAGATCATAGTACAGTCATGAGACATACGGTGAAGAATTCTTTGTGACTACTGACCATAAAACCGGGAAAATTTTTGGGTAACAACGTAAAAATTTTGGGTTAATTGGTTTTATGCCATTATTATAAATTTTATAATTTTAAAATATATCATTACTTATTTATCTATTTTTAACCATACTATTATAATTTTATAACTATTCACAACTTATCATTTAATACATTTTTTTTAAATTTATAGACTAAACTACCATTTATCCTTTCTTATCTTCTCTCTTATATTATTCTTCTCCCGTCTCATATACGGGCTACCTCAAACCCCATAGACTAGTAGGAATCATGACGCCATCTAATATTTACTAGCTACCATCGTGTACACTATTCGCTCGTGCAACCTCTATCCTGTGCCTAAAGAAGAGCTACAACAGTAGACGTGCCTCCACTTCTCCACTTCTCGTCTCTATAGTTATCGTCATCTGCTCCTTACCACGCTAATAGGGGGTGTGGGCCTAGTGGTTAGGCAAATGGGCGGCTGCCAAATCCATCCCTTTACCATGTGGCTGCAGCCGTAAAGCCTGCTCGAGCTCACGAGGGTTTCTGCAGCATCCGGTCCATGGGATTTCTCTATCTACTTATGGAATTGGAAGGAAGGAATTCGGGTTGCCTATGGGAGCTAGACATTTGCTGCAGTCAGTCCGCACAGCCTCAACTGCAACAGCTGGGCAGCCTAAGTTGGATATTGAAGATGAACAGAGTGAGGATCAGAAACAGAACAAAAGGAAAAAGGATGCATCCTCAGAAGAATGTGATCAGGCTGTGGAAGGCCTAAGCAGTGCAAAAACTAAAGCCAAAGCCAAGCAGGTACAAGAATCTGTAAAGGCTGGCCAATCAATTGTACAAAAATTCTGGGCAAGGCATCTGGGTATTGGTCCTGCTCTCCGAGCTGCTGCTTCGATGAGCAGGTCTCAGTTCCTTTTCTTTGCCATCCAGCCCATAATTTTAAGACAAGGATATTTGTTTCCCCTTTCCCTTTCTTTTATTGATATAGGATTTTTTTTCTTTGTTTGATAAGAGCTGATTGGACTGCAAAGCTGAAGCACTGGAAGGATGAATTTATGTCAATGCTGCAGCATTACTGGTTAGGGACAAAGCTACTCTGGGCAGATGTTAGGATTTCATCAAGATTACTGGTGAAACTTGCTGGTGGAAAGAGCCTTTCAAGAAGAGAGAGGCAACAGCTGACCCGTACAACAGCAGATATCTTCAGGCTGGTACCTTTTGCTGTGTTCATCATTGTTCCATTCATGGAGTTCTTACTGCCGGTGTTCCTCAAGTTATTTCCAAATATGCTTCCCTCAACTTTCCAAGACAAGATGAAAGAGGAGGCATGTGAGTGTAACAACCTGACTTACATAATATGCTAATGTGATCAATATTGTTTAGGTGTTTGATTTTCTCTACTTGCTGTTGTGCTACTGATACCTTACTATTGCATGTGTACTATCATTATGGTAACAAGTCAGCGGTAGGTTGTATGCATCTTCCATGTTTGATTATGAGTGATTATTACATCTCGAGTTTAAATTGACTTCTTGTACCACCCAGTGCAAATAAATTGGTTTAAGAATGTAGTTTACTTATCCTTGCAGGAAGCATTGAAAAGGAAGCTGAAAGCAAGAATGGAGTATGCCAAGTTTTTGCAAGATACTGCAAAAAAAATGGCAAAGGAAGTTCAAACATCACATAGTGGAGAAATAAAACAGACAGCCGAAGATCTCGATGAATTTTTGAACAAGTTATAAGTTTTCTATATGCTCTGTTTGTCGCTAGAAGGTTAGACAATTTTCTGAATTTGTTTGTTGAATAACTCACTTTAAATGATAATTAAGTTAGGAGAGGTGAACGTGTCTCAAATGATGAAATCTTGAACTTCGTGAAGCTGTTTAATAATGAGCTGACTTTGGATAACATGAGCAGGTTACCCATTCTTAATGTCCTTGTAAGTTCATCATCACAATTACACTAGAGCTGATTGCTGATTGTTATTTCTTTTTTTCATATTTTTCTGCAGACCACGCTTGGTAAACATGTGCAAATATATGGGTATCCGACCTTTTGGTACTGACCACTACTTGAGGTTCATGCTTCGCAAAAAACTGCAAGAGTAAGTACTTACATTGAGAAGATTATATGATAGCATGAAAATATTTATGTTAACAACTGGAGTGCCAATTAGCTTGCATATTTGGTGTCTTAAATCTGATGGACATAAATATAACTGGAAGATTGGAATGGTCAATATTGAAATCTAGCGAGTGATGGATACCTGGGGCAATGCTTATTGTTTAGTACCTTCTCTCATAAAGCTTATCAGACAGCCATCAAATTGCAATACTGGGTGATTTTTGCACTCTTGTAGTCTCTATCATAATTGCAAAATAAAATAACAGGAGGTAGGTGGCCTGCAAATTGTAAAGCAAAGGAGTGATTTCAAGCAAAAGTCTATGGGGCCTAATTCATATACAAAGAAAATAAACATTTTTTTGCTGGCCATTCAACTGAAACTTAGTAAACATCAAAATTTGTATGTCTGTATTTTTCAAGATCTCTGTACTTAAGTGGCTGTGGCATACATTTGACTTGAGCAGTTCTTCGCGTTTAGCAAACTATGTTTATTTTCTGTATAGATAAGATATTTTGACGGTATCTTATTATTCAATGCACTAGTTGTTTTGCTATTTACCTTGCTGCTGTTTGCATTTACTTCAATGCTTTGCATTTTTCATAGTAGTAGGGCCAAGTGTCTGGTTATTGTTTGTAATGAGGGCCTGCCTTCCCGATCCATAAGGGGCGTCTCCCCATGTTGGGGGGACCGGCTTTTGTGGCCTTTCTCGGCCCGGTTTTGGGTGCTTAATTGAAATATCTCAGGGGAGGTCTTTCCCCTTGGGGCCGAGTTTTTTTTGTTCGTAATGATATTCTTCTGTATGTAGTATTAAGAATGACGATAAGATGATTCAAGCTGAGGGTGTTGAGTCTCTCTCTAGAGAGGAACTTCGGCAAGCCTGTCGTGAATGTGGTCACCTAGGTTTGCTGTCAACAGAAGAAATGTGCCAACAGGTTAGTTTGCATTGTTTCTTATATATGCATATCCTCACAATTTACGCACTCTTTTACTTGTTGAAACTATTTGTTACTCCCTCTGTCTATACATCACTCTAGGCATTTATTCCTTTTTCACATTGTATGCCATTCTTCCTTTCTAACGAATTAGTTCACACCTTTTTTCCATCCACTGTCCTTCATTTAATCCAAACAGCGTATCTGTGATAATGATATCTGATGCACGTGTCTAGGGTGTACTTTGATCATTTTAACACACCTTTGATTCTTGTGTCAAGAATGACTAGTGATGCGGACTAGTCATTTTTATGTTTCTATAGATTAGAGTCATATGTGACTTTGTCACTATCGCACACGAGAAGGAGATATGAGTTTAGGAGGCCAAGTGATGCCTAAGAAGAACACTTTTCGATATCTGATATTAATGCTACAGATGGATGAAGATATTGATGTGGACGTTAGTTATAGAATCAAAATGAGTTGGTTGAAGAGACGCTAAGTATCTTCCATCCTTTGCGATAAGAGGTACCTCAGAAGTTAAAAGTCAATTTTTATAGAACGACGATTAGACCTGTTATGTTATATAGAGCAGAATGTTGATCTACAAAAAGACGTCATGTTCAACAACTGAACATTGTAAAAATACGTATACTACATTGGATTTATAGTTATATAAGAATAGATCGAGTTCAGAATGAAAAAATACATGATTGATTAGAGATAGCATCAATTGAAGAAAAGTTTGTTCAACATCAGTTGAGATGGTTTGGCTATATCCAAAGGAAACTTTTAGAGACATCAGTACATTATAAAATCTTAATTCAACATAATAAGTTTAAAAGAGATAGAGGAAGACTAAAATTAACATGGAGAGAGACGATAAGAAGAGATTTAAAAGAGTGATATATATCTAAAGATTTGTATTTGAATAGGAATGATTGAAAAACAGCTATTGACGTATTTGAATCGTGATTTGAAGATTCTTGTTGGGTTTTAACTCTAGCTTATCCTAACTTGTTAAGACTGAAAGTATGTGTTGAGTTGAGTGAGTTGAGTATAGATTAGAGCCATACTATCAATTTCCATGGTGGGTCTATAGTTTTGTTCTACAAAAGAGTATCTGTTTGTTCCATGCAAAATTATTTGTCATAGTTGTTATTATTTCATTCTTTAGTTTATTGCTTTATTATTTGGGAGTTAGGACATATGACCTCATTAGATTATTTCTTTTTGGGTAATGTTCTGTCAGGTCTGATAGGTGGATGAAGGAAAGTTACAACTAGCACTTAACTTCCACTGTTCCACCCTGAATTGAGCACATAAAGAACTTCATCACATTGCTTTTAACCATACTGTGGTGAGTTGCAAAAAACTAACTGCTAACTTGTAATTGAATATTATTCTAAGCTAGTAACTTTGCTTCCTGTCCAGCTCCAAGACTGGTTGGATCTCTCACTTAATCATGCTGTGCCATCCTCTCTTCTCATTCTTTCAAGGTAACATTGATTGATATCGTATATTTTTCATTTGCTATGATACTACTGTTCCATTTGTTTGTGCTTGATTCTAACTCATATTTGGTGATGTAGAGCTTTTACTGTATCTGGGAAAATGAAGCCTGAGGAGGCTGTCGTAGCAACCTTATCTTCTCTACCAGATGAAGTTGTGGATACAGTTGGGACAGTATTGCTGTCTGAAGATTTGGTTTCTGAGAGGAGAAAACTGGAATTCCTTGAGATGCAGGAAGAACTTATCAAGGTGATGTATACATAATACGGGCCTTTCTTTACATATATAAGATATTTTACTTCTGCTTGTGCAAATTAACCATTATTCTTGGGGCATTTATGAAATCAGTAAATCACTTTGATAGTACAAATGATAAGCCAATACAGAACTGCTCTCCATTAAAAATGCTACCTGTCTTTACTCTTTATGTACCATATCTTAATTTTTTAAAATTTTATTTGACCTTGTTCAGAAAAACACATTCATTTGTAGGACAACCGATGGATCATATGCACTCTGCATTCTCAGATTCTGATTTGTGTAAATATTAGGGTAGTGTATTAGTTTTGCATGCCCTGTTGTACCCTTGCTAGGTCTCATGCTTGAACCTCGTAGGATCTTCTGTCCATATCCTCTGGGTAGTGCATATATCAGAAACTGTACATGGGTTATACTGTTCCATGGTAAAGCAATAAGGTGTTTGGATGAAAGAATTCAAACTGTTCCTTGTGAAGTATGAAGCACAAAGAATAAGAATGACTGAAAAAGAGTATTGGACAAAACAACACATATACCATAGAGCCTTCATCCAAATTATGATGCATTAACCGATTCTTGTCCCATGTGTGTTTGCACACGTGCCAAAGTGAGACTGTTAAGTTTCTGTTTATGTGCCCGTATTAAGAAGTTTGGAGGAGTCATTACGATGTAAGAATTATCATTATGTGGCACTATATTATGTTTTATTTGCACTTAGCTTTAGAAGAACATAAGTCTGTCAATGAAATCTACTATCAACTTTAGTTCAATATTGTTGAAGGAACAGGCTTTTTTTTCTGAATTGAATTACTTTACTTTCAGCACAATACTGCTAGAAGTACGACTAAACAGTCTCCCAATTATTTTATGTTCCACGTGATACTACTAAAATCCCTAGACTGAACTGTACCTCAATTGTTCTATCTTCAGGATAATATTGCTAACATTCAACTGTTAATGCTTTTGATATGAAAATATTCAGGAGGAAGAGAAGAAGAAAGAGAAAGAAGAAAAAGCAAAACAAGAGAAAGAAGAACAGGCCAAACTCAAAGAACCAAAGGCTGCTGAAGAAGATTTGGCTTTGAAGGAAATGACTGACCCTACTGCTAGGGAAGAAGAACTGAGAAAAGCAAAACAGCATGATAAGGAAAAACTCTGTAATATTAGTCGAGCACTGGCTGTGCTGGCGTCCGCATCGGTATGATCCTAGTTAGTCCATACTTTCTTTTGGTAACTATAAACTGACTTTATTATCCCTATAATTCTATAAAACCACTACTGTTTTTATATCATAGAAAATAATTATGAGCGTTTCTTTTACTGTAATTATTAGCATTCAATGGGCCCTTTTTCTAATTTCCTTATATTGCAGTCTGTTAGTAAGGAGCGTCAGGAGTTCCTGAGCCTTGTCAACAAAGAGGTATAGTGTGAACTTGTAAAGTGATAATAGAGTGACAATTGTTCATGCAGTTATCTTCCATTTTTGTTGCAAATACTTGGAGGTTTCAATAACTATTGGTTTTTCTTGAATGCAGATCGAACTGTATAACTCTATGCTTGAAAAAGAGGGTACAGAAGGTGAAGAGGAAGCTAAGAAAGCTTACATGGTGGCTAGAGCGGAGTCAGACGAGGCTGCTGAGTTTGCTGAAGCAGAAAAGGTCTCATCGGCGCTGATTGAGAAGGTACTGATTCTTTTCATCGTGCATGCAAATCCATTGTTTACCGCGGTGACTGAAATCTCCCCCCCCCCTCCAGGTAACATGCATATTAGCTTTTCATCCCTGTTTGAAATTATAAGGAGTGTGTGTAAATCCTAAAAAGGATCAGTTGATATTTCAATGTATTGTTCTTTGATAAGTTTTCCTCTATAGTTGGAATCTGCATGATTTTATCCCCCCTTCATTTGTTAGCTCGAGAACAAAACACTAAAGCTAACATCAACTGTGTTATACTTCAGATATTTGCTGCTAGTACAGATTCAAGAATGAGATGCCAGCACTTATTCTGAAATTTTTAGTCTTCTCTTGGTTTTTTATTGCCATGATTGACTTGTTACATGTTATGTACTTTTGTCTTTCATGATTGACTTTTGTATGACCTTCACCTATCGATGCTGGAGAGGTTTCTCTAATAAACTAACACTGCTGATCTATACATTCTTTATAATATTTATGATTTACAGATTAGTCGTTGACACTTAATTGTTCTGTATTTTAGGTTGATGATATGCTACGGAAATTAGAAAAAGAGATCGATGACGTGGATGCACAAATTGGAAATCAATGGCAAATTCTTGATAGGTATGTCCCTTGATGTGTACTGAATTTTTCTTTGTGGCATGGTAGTCAGCTAGTGTGTTTTGCTGTTCCACATCTAGTGAATTTTCATTAATATTGTCTTGCTAAAATAATTATTATTGTCACTTTTTCCTTATTATGAGAATATTATTATCCATCACATTTACTTATCATCTGTTATTATGATTTATCTACCATGTCCTTACAAGTGATTTAAAACTCAGATTAACCAATTCAACTGTTTATAGCTGTGTGAAAATCATAGTTATAGGATAATTTGGCTGATTCATGTGCCTCAATACAACGAATATATGAGACATGCTTCCCTCATTAAGCAAAAAATGTTTAACGCCGGCGCACCTCCGCGCTCGTCGTCTCCATCGACTGAACTCGTCCGCCCTTCCATCGACTGGACTTGTCCAGCCCTCCATCGCTGGAACTCTCCCTCGGTTCTTGCCTTTTTCGACACGCTCAACGGCTCTCGGACGCGAACTTCCTTCCCTCACGTCCGAGCCAGTCAAACGTGTCCATGTGTCCACGGACACAAATCCCTGCCTCCCGGACACGAACATATTCTCTTCGCGTCCGGCCACTCCCCGCCTTTTTCACGTCCGCCCCACTCCTTGGCCTCCACGAGTCCACGGACGTGAATCTTCGCACGTCCGTGACCCAACTACTCTCTGACCCACCCACTCTGCCACCACCTTTTCCTCACCTACTCCGCTGCCTACTCCCCATCGGCCAACCACTCTTCATCGGTTAGCCGGCCCACTCCCTATCGGCTTCTCACATCCTTGATCGGCCGATCCGTCCTCTCATCGGCTTCTCCCTCCCATCGGCTCTTTGCTCCCGTTTTCCCGTCATGGCCACCGAGTCCGCTCTCAGCTCCGGCACTCTCCTAGTCGCCGAGTCTGCTCCGGCCCTCGGTGCCTCAGACCACACCTCGGGCACCACCTCGCCGATCTTCTCCCCTCCTTACGTTGCTGTGAATGTGAAATCTCACGTTTCTATCTCCTTTGACCTTAACGCCAATTATTCCAAGTGGGTTTTCTTCTTCAAATCCCTCTGTGAAAAATTCGGCCTCCGGTCCTATATTGATGGCTCCGCTCCACCTCGCCCCATGATCCTCAGTGGGACATCGCCGAGTGCTGCGTGCGTAGCTGGCTACTTGGCTCGGTCGACAACTCTGTCCTCGACCTCGCCATGGACGATACTGACCTCACCGCTCGGGATCTCTAGGTGGCCATCGAGCGGATCTTCCTAGCCAACAAGTAGCCTCGCGCCATCTTCCTTCTCAACGAGTTCCACTCCATGGTACAAGGAGACTCCTCTGTCTCCTCGTACTATCAGCGCCTCAAGATCAAGGCTGCTGCTCTCCGGGACGTCGGCCACCCCGTGGCCGACTCTCAACTCGTCCTCTCTCTTCTGCGAGGCCTCAATCCCCGCTTCTCCAACACCGCCGATGACATCGCCAACGCCACACCTCTTCCATCGTTCGCCCGGACTCATGACATGCTAGTTTTTAATGAACTCCGTCTGGCCAATGATGAGAAGACAGTGGCCCACACCGCTCTTCTTGCCGCAGTCGATAGTGGCTGTCGAGCTTCCTGCGCTGCCCCTTCCTCCTGCGGCTCTGGTGGCCATAGCTCCAGCCATAGCAACACAGCCCGCACCGGGAAAGGCAAGGGCAAAGGCAAAGGCAGGACCTGACAGGGTCCGATGCAATCATGACCTGCCTCGGTCCCTGTCCAACCTACTGGTCCCACGGGTCCGTGGCTCTGCTACAACCCCTGGGCGCCCTAGCCCCAGCCACGTAGCCTCATCGGCTGGTAACCCGGGGTTCTTGGCGCCTATCCCTAGGCTCACCTAGCATCGGCTCCCGTTCTACCGCCTCAGCGGATGCTACCGACCCCACCCACCTAGTCGGTTTTCTCCTAGAACCAGGCTAGCCTCGTCACTGTCCTTAACCAGATGACGCTCCAACCATAGCACCCTTGGGTGCTGGACTCTGGGGCGTCTTCACATATGGCGTCATCAGCCGGTATACTTCGCTCCTGTCACCCCTCTTCCTCTGCTTTTGTCACTATTAGCAATGGTTACTCTCTTCCTGTCCAATGTCGAGGTGACTCCTCTCTGTCTACATCCACCACTAACCTCCCCCTACGCAATGTTCTTATCGTCCCTTCTCTTATTCACAATCTTATATGTTCGCCAATTCACAAGAGACAACAACTGCTCCATTGAATTTGACGCGTCTGGTTTCTCTGTGAAGGATATCCCAACCGGGCGACAGATCCTTCGCTGCAATAATGGTAGAGACCTCTACACCATTCCCGCTGTGCCATCCACTCCACACGCCAGCGTCGCCCTCTCCACCAACCTTTGGCACCTTCGCCTCGGCCACCTCGGCCCCGACGCTGTTGCCACCCTCCATCGCAGCGCCTCCATCCGATGTACCTACAGCAGCTTCATAGTTTGTCACTCATGTCAACTTGGCAAACATGTGCGTCTGCCCTTTTCTAGTTCTCTCTCCTGTACCTCGCGTCCATTTGAACTTCTACATTGTGATGTATGGACGTCTCCAGTTAAAAGTGTCTTCGGTAATCAGTATTACCTCGCTATACTTGACGATTACACACACTATTGCTGGACCTTTCCGCTCATCAACAAATCCGAGGTCGCCTCTCACCTCACTCACTTCGTCACGTACGTGTCCACTCAGTTCAATCTCCTCATCAAGGCTTTACAAGCCGATAACGGTACGGAATTCGTCAACCATACCGTGACAAACCTCCTCACCTCACAGGGCATCCATCTCCGGCTCTCCTACCCCTACACCTCTCCTCAGAACAGCAAAACCGAGCGCCTTGTTCGCACCCTCAACAACATCAGTCGCACCATGCTACTTCACGCCTATTTACCTGCCACTTATTGGGCCGAAGCTCTAGTTACTGCAATGTATCTTCTCAATCGACGCCCATGCTTTTCCGTTCAAAACAACGTTCCCTATGCCCTTCTCTACCGCACAGCGCCCGACTACTCCCACCTTCGCGTTTTTGGGTGTCTCTGCTACCCAAACCTCACCGCCACAGCTTCCCACAAACTTGCTCCCTGCTCCACCTTCTGTATTCTCCTCGGCTATCCCACCTCTCACAACGGATACCGATGTCTCGACCTTTCAACCCGACGGGTCATCGTCTCTCGTCACGTCATTTTTGACGAGACATGTTTTTCCTTCGGTCTACATCATCCGAGATCCTCCTATAGTGATCTCGACTTCCTCCTCACCAACACCGTGCCGATCAGGTCCCCTCCACTGTCCTCTCCCCACCCTATTGGTTGATCCATCTCTATCGGACCGATCGGAATACTCGGCCCACCCGACCTCATCGGCTCAGGCTGATCTAATTCCTACTTTTCCTCTCATCTACAGTCACCGACCCGGAGCCGATGACGCCTCCACCCGACCAGTCCTTCCCATTACTCCCGCACCCCCATCGGCTCGAGTTCCCTCCACCTCTCACATGGTCACCCGCTCCCAGACCGGGTCTCTCCGCCCCACTCAACGCTACGGTCTCTCCGCCATCCACAGCTCTATCTTGCCCATCCTGGCGACATCTCGCTCAGCCCTTGCCGACCCTCAGTGGCGCGCGGCCATGGCCGATGAGTACAAGGCTCTAATAGACAACGAGACCTGGCGCCTCGTTCCTCGACCTCCCGGCGCCAACATTGTGACCGGTAAGTGGATTTTCAAACACAAATTCCATGCCGATGGCTCTCTTGCCCGTCATAAGGCTCGCTGGGTAGTCCGGGGTATCTCCCAATGACCCGGTGTCGACTACGATGAGACCTTCAGTCCCGTTGTCAAACCTGCCACCATCCAAGTCGTCCTCACCTTGGCTGCCTCTCGCTCCTGGCCGATCCATCAGCTAGACGTGAAGAACGCTTTTCTTCACAGCCACCTGATGGAAATAATCTACTGCCAGCAGCCCCCAGGCTTCGTCGACCCTTTTCATCCCGACGACGTCTGTCTCTTTTAACGCACTCTCCACGGCCTCAAACAAGCCCCTCGTGTCTGGTACCAGTCCTTTGCTACCTATCTTCGGCACATCGGCTTCGTAGCCTCTACGTCCGATAGTTCACTGTTCACTTTCCATATCGGCTCCGCCACTGCCTATCTACTTTTATATGTCGATGACATTATCCTTACAGCGTCTTCGACATCTCTCCTCGACCAGATCATGGCCCGACTCCACTCTGAGTTCACCATGACCGATTTTGGTCCTCTCCACCATTTCCTTGGCATCTCCGTAACCCGTTCCTCATCTCCGTAACCCGTTCCTCCCACAAGCTCTTTCTTTCCCAATGCCAGTACGCCATCGACCTCCTCCAGCGTGCGGGCATGGCCGATTGTCAACCCACGGATACCCCGGTCGACACTCGAGCCAAACTCTTCGCTGCCGATGGCGCACTCGTTGCCGATCTCCCTCACTATCGGAGTCTTGCCGGGGCTCTCCAATACCTCACCCTCACCAGGCCCGACCTCACGTACGTTGTCCAGCAAGTGTGCCTCTTCATGCACACTTCGCGCGAACCTCACCTCGCGCTGCTCAAGCGAATCCTATGCTACGTGAAGGGCACCCTTTCTAGCGGGCCGCATCTCAGCTCCAGCCCCATCGACTCCCTCACCGCGTACTCCGACGTGGACTGGGCAGGCAGCCTCGAATCTCGACGCTCTACGTCCGGCTGCTGCGTTTACCTCAGTGACATTCTCGTATCTTGGTCCTCAAAACGCCAGACTACAGTATCCTTGTCCAGCGTCGAAGTCGAGTACCGCGCCATCGACCACGCCATCGCCGAGTGCTGCTGGCTTCGCCAGCTTCTCCAGGAGCTCCGTGCACCCCTCTCCACCGCGACCGTTGTCTACTGCGACAATGTTAGTGCCATCTACATGACCGCCAACCCGGTCCATCACCGACGCACCAAGCACATCGAGATCAATATCCATTTTGTCCGTGACAAGGTCGCATTAGGATAGGTTCGGGTGCTCCATGTACCATCGGCACATCAGTTTGCCGATATAATGACCAAAGGTCTGCCCACGCATTTGTTCACCAGTTTTCGGTCCAATCTCTGCGTCCATTCCCCTCCCGCTATGACTGCGGGTGTGTTAGACAGACCACTGACCTGTGTTGTATATATATAGACCCGACCCCCCTTGTATACTCTCGGGGTCTTAGTCACTGTACACATTTCTACAGTTTTGATACTGCACCCTTGCAACCAACTATGTTCCTAGAAAAGGATTGATTTGTCATTACCTAGACTGAACATCGTGGAGGGTGAGAAGAACTCTCACTCCTAGGGAGATACAGAATCGAGAGCCTACTCCATGGCTTATTAGCCACCGTTCGAGACACCCACATCCATCACATCCGCAGTGCCGTCCCCATGAGCTATAGGTTGCGAATGCCAAGGCTACCAATATTTTTTGGGGGGCGCACTTTGAACCAAGCTAGTCCGCCGTGTCCCTCTTTGGCGTCTGACTTTCTTCTCTAAAGAAAGCTGGGCCAGAGCTTATCAATCCCTTTGATTACCAAGCTAGGGGGATTGATGGCAACGAGCAAGTGGATTGGGATTGATGTCAGGATAGATTCCACTAGGGTAAGCCTTCCTTCATGGGGTAGTTGCTTTGCTTTCCAAGATGGCAGCTATTGGGCAACCTTAACAACCAGAGGCTGGAGGTCTTCCTTCCTTAGCTTACCTAGGGAAAGTGGCAATCCCAGGTATTTATAGGGGAAGCTCAACACCGTGCATGGCAGATCTTGTTCCATCAGCACTGCATTCTCTATGTTGCAGTGGATAGGGATTGCCGAGCACTTCGAATTGTTCAAGCGCAAGCTGGAAGCTTCGCCGAATAGCTTGAGTGCTTCGGAAACGACCTAGATCTCCTAGGAGGTTGGCCGGAGAAATAGCACCACATCATCAGCATAAAGCGACATTCGGTGTGGTATTGGGAGCTTGGCATGCAGACCCATATCTTTCCCCATGACCATCATTGAGTTGAGCACATCCATTGCTAAGACAAAAAGCAACAGTGAAAGTGGATCACCTTGCCGTACCCCGCAAGCATGCCAAATCTTCTTTGCTGGTGTTCCATTGAGTAACACCTTCATGCTCAAGGTTCTGAATAGAGCAGCAATCCAAGCTGGCCACCCTTGTCCAAACCCTTTATGCACTAGAACTTCTAGGAGAAACTACCAAGGCACAGAATCAAAGGCTTGTGCTATATTAAGCTTTAGCACCATCACTAGCTCCTTTTCGGCGTGAAGTTTCTTTACTGACTGTCGAACTAGAATAAAATTGTCATGGATGGAGCGTTGTTGATGAACGTACTTTGATTCGAGGCAACTAGGGCATCAAGCTTGGGGGCTAGTCTCCAGGAGAGTATTTTTGCAAAAAGCTTCGCGAAGTTGTGCAACAGGCTTATGGGGCGATAGTCGCAAAGCGTGCTCACATCGGCCATCTTGAGCAAAAGGGTGATGAGCACCATGTTCATCTTGTGGAAGCTAGATCCATCCATCCAGTACAGTTGGGCTAGGGCCACCAAAAATTTCCCCCTTGATTATGGACTAGTAGCTCTTGTAGAACAAGCTTGTGAACCCATCTGGCCCGAGTGATTTGTCATTCAGTATCTCCTTGGTCCATCATCAACGCACAAGCACATCGAGATCGATATCCATTTTGTCCGTGACAAGGTCGCATTAGGACAGGTTCGGGTGCTCCATGTACCATCGGCACATCAGTTTGCCGATATAATGACCAAAGGCCTACCCACGTCTTTGTTCACCAGTCTTCGGTCCAGTCTCTACGTCCGTTCCCCTCCTGCTGCGACTACGGGGGTGTTAGACAGACCACTGACCTGGGTTATATATATACAGATCCGACCTCCCTTGTATACTCTCGGGGTCTCAGTCACTATACACACTTCTATACTTATTATCTAGAGTTAGACTCAAAAGTGTATCTTACATCTATAAATATATAATCAAGTAGTTCAAAGTTGCATTTATAGATATGAGCCAAGCCTCATGTAGATAACCAAACATGTTCTTATACGACTTGTGTTAAACTATTGCTCATCAACTTATGCTTTTTGTGGTTGATTGGTCATCTCATGATTCAACCGATGTAGCAGTATATTCAACAAGATTTTAGTTTGAGGAGTACCCATCAAGCATGCAATAGTGAGTGAGAGGTGGGCTAGGTGGCACTGAGGCAGTACAAATTGGCTTGCACAGTTGGCTGCATCCCTATAGCTTGATGCATGACCCTATGGTGTAGCTCTAGGAGAGCAGAACTGCCAGATTCTCATAGTGCGAAGGGTTGGATTGACCCATCATTGACAAGGCAACCTCTGCCCCTACTAAGAACCAAGTGAAGATCTTTACATGGAATACTTACACAAATAGTCATCCCTAGTCCAGAGTTCACTAGTGGCGATGGAGGAACGAGGTTACGTGACATCCTAAACTCTATTAGCTATAAAGCATAGGCTAATTTAGGTTAAGAATCAACTTAATTACGTTTCAGTTTTAGAATATATAAGCTTTTACACACAGAATAATGGTGAAAATAAAAAATAAATAGTTTTTATTACATTATTAGAAGTAGTTCTTAAGTCGCCATTACAGATAGATCCTAAATGTGTAACACAATATAGAAAGAAAAAATAACAATGCTAGCTAAGTACTACATGCATCATCTAGACAACTAGTTTATTTCATATGCACGGTTTAAGAACTAGGTCCGAAATCCTAAAAGTTTTTATACTCCGCCTACTCCTAGAGGAACTTCTCGGCGGCCAAGTTGACGTCGTCTTATCCAAACTATATATATATATAAGCAAGGGTGATTACTTCACGTACTCAGCAAGCTAGAGGGAAAGAAGATATGATTTGGCTTAGCAAGAAAGGCTAGAGTTTTAATTTATGAAAGTGATATTTTCTCAAAATAGTTATTTTGTAAAATACTAGTGAATCAAAATTATAGTTGTGGGAAAGAAACTCACACCTATCATGATGATTGTATGTCAGAGTAACATTATCAACATCTCTCATCTTTTCCTTTATTAGTTTCTTTTGCTTTATCGGCACTTAACAATCAACCAAACATAAAAAAAATAACTATCATAGTTAATAAGCCTTCATAGCTCGCCCATAGCTATTTCTCATTATCAATAAGTTTTCACAGCACACTCTCGTCTTCTTGGTATTACATCACTATGGTGCCATAATACACCCTAGGTCATGAACTCTAGAAACGATTTCCATCCCAGCAGATGGACTCTAGAAATCATTCACATTCCAACAATCATGTTCACAAACCTTTAGTAAAAATAAAACTACGCTATGAGAAACATCTCACATCCACCTATAACTACAGGTATGATTTTTTTGAACAGTTTAGCTAATCTTTGCAAAAGTTGTATGTTTTACCCACACATTATGAACTTATCTCTTTACGCAACATGTGCCCATCAAATATGGTTGGCAAAGTAGAGCTCACTATAAGGCCTTTTCAAAACTAGCCCATGAATACCTTATGTCAAATAGTTAGGTCGAATCTCTCAACTTGAGTATTAGTCAGTCTTATACCCTTATCTACTCAAGACACACTGGGGATGTCTCCTACATCTAACTAATCATCTAAAAATAGCCTATAATAACATCCATCTTGGATAGTGATGATACATAATCCCATCTCCTCATTATGACGCTCTATAATTATTGACAAATAAGATTTCTGTTTAATAGCTAATTACTTAGTCATGGACATTCCATAACACCCGTATAATCGTACTGTAATATGTTTGGATAAATTTTTTAAAGAAATAGATCCTTAATAATAATATGTAGCCAAGCCATGAAGTCACTGACTCCGCACCATCCAAATAATAAAAAACAATTTTATTTTATAAGCAAACCGATATCATATCGAATTTTTAAGTAAATATTTAGAAGTCCCAAGTCTTCATACAATATCACAACCGTAAGTGGGATAAACAAATATCTCAACAATTATATCTAAGGGATGAGAATACTAATGAATATTTAGTGAAGTTAACAAGGATAGAAGTTATCAATATCCTATGCGACTACTAAGTAGGTTTGTTGGCTTCACGCAAAACGAGCCAAGCATGATTATAGTATAACCTAAGCAATGTATTTTCATAAACAAAGTAATTCTCAAATATAAGATCAAGAGTTGTCAAAGAATGGCTTGTCTTGATGCATGACGGTTCCCGATGTGTCAAAATCCGATGCGAACTCTCCTTTGGACGCGACCTATATACATGAGAAATATAAATATTACATGTGACACTAATAAAAGTAACAAAATATAGAAAATAATAGTGTCATTGTGTAGAGTAGGATTTTAGAAAAAAAAGGACCGGAATGAGGCCAAATGGAGTTACAAATAAAAAGATAAATTTTTTTAAAGCTTACATGGATTTTTTGAAAATAAAAAGAATATCAAAAAAATATTCACAATAATATTACTTAGACTAACATGTAGGGCCTAGACATCGGTGGGAGGGAGAGGATGGTCTACGATAGATCGGGTCTATAGGGTCGACTAGAAAGGATGGGACATGTGGGTCCCATCTCCTTTTCTCTCTCTTCTTTCTTCTTTTTCTTCCTTCACTTTTTTATCTCTCTCCCTCTTTTCTTCTCTATGTAGGGGAGGCCAGGAGGAGGGCGGCGACTTGGCACTGTGATGGCGATGGTGGAGATGGGTCCTGATGACAAGCAGTGATAGGGAAGGGGGCACTCGACGACGGTGCATCTCTAGAAGACGGGCACGACGACGCCTGTACAGCCTTGCCGGGCGGCCTATGTGGCAAACGACGGTGAGCGCCTAAATGGAAATCAACGATGGTGGTGGTGGTCCGACTAGTGTGGCTTGGTTGCTGTCAAGGGTAGTGGGAAAAGCGGAAGGGTGGCTGCTACCTTCAGTCGTAGCAAGTGACAACAGCGACAATGGAAGTTGTAGTGAACGACTAGGCTCGGCATGGTCAAAGAAGTACCAGAGGAATGTCGTGAGTTAGAGGAGTAGAAATGCCAATGGTAGCATACTTGGTTTTGAAGTTGCTCCTACTACTTCGCGATAAACAACACGACGACGAGCTTCCGCGCGATGCCGCAAATCGCCCAAAGTACTCGATGCATGCTTGTAGGTTGCCTAGATAAGAGAAAGGTAAAGTATGTTGTTGCCGTTTGAAGAGATGAAAGGCTGAGAGAGAATCCCAGCTTTGCCGATTTCGTCCACACGAGAGTAAAATCAATGTGGATACAACAGACGTTTTGACCCGTACTTGTATAGGTGAGAGGGAACAATGAATGAGGGTTTAAGAGGATATTAAATAGTAAAGGAAATATTCAATAGGCAGTCGAGGTCCAAAAATAAAATTTAAAATTTTTGGATGGGAAGAAAATTATTTACCGATACGGTCAAAATTTGTTTAAATTGAAATATTGACATTGAGGATTTTAAAGATTTAAGGTTTTGAGGAGGAAAATGGGATTTAATGCTGCCACTAAGCAAAATTTTAAAATTATAAAAATTAGAAAAATAACGAGCATTACAGGTCATCAGAGCACCAATGTGGAGAGAGAAAAAGGGTAGAGCACAAGTAAAAAAAAGATAAAACAGGTGTCTAAAATTTTTCAAGAAGTTGGATCTCGTGCCAACTTTTCTCAAAAATATCCATGTATTGAACCATTCCACAAGAATTTCATAGATTTTGAAAACTCCAATCATTGTTCCAAAGAACCATATTGGATTTTTTTTTCATAGAATTGAGTCCTCCAAAATTCTCCACAGATCCATTGTTCTAAAGGGCCTGCACATTCTTTGTAACAAAGGATATTTAGAGGATTTTTTTAGGATTCAAATCCAATGGAAACTTTTCCTATGTGCTCCTATGCCTTTGGAACGGAGTGGATATCTCAAAATCCTACAAAGCATTCCAACAATTGCCATAATATATAGGAATTGTGGAGGATTTGTAACATGAGGTTCAACTTCATGGGAATCTTCTTTTGAGTTTTTCTCTCTCTAAATTCCTTTGGTGCTCTTTGAATTGTAGGGTTTTCATAAAAAAAATAGAGGGTTACAATCCCTTTGAAATTTTCCAATAGATGACCTTTAGAACTAACGATTTGAGCTCATAAAATACCCGTGGATTGAGTGAGTACCTATGCCCCAATTCCATAGGAAACTAAACAATGAGCTCAAACCTATTGTTTTTTCTTTGAGAAATCCAATGCAACTCATTTTTGAATCCACCCTTATATTATCGCTAAGAAATTTTCCTTTGAACCATCCAAACCAGTCATATATCATATTCATGTGTTTTAGATTCCTATAAGATTCAGTAACGTGTGTCATTCTAACTTGTGCTTTTCCTATTCATGTATATCCTTACTAGTGGGCATGCCTATGGAATTTTTTCATAGTGGGGCTAAATATCTCATATAGTCATATGCATATTGGTTGGTCTCCAGCTTGTGAGTTGGTTTTTAGATGAGAGAACTAAAAGGGCCAAGTTGCACGGAGAGGAGGTGAATGTGTATACCTAAAAAATTAAAAGAAACTTACAGTAGAAATTAAAACTCTCTATAGAGTATCTGGCCTTAACTATGAGAGACTTTGGTTGAGCTTCACTGCTGGACAACAAATTTTGTTTTTGGTGGTTAATAATAAATCTAATCTTTGGGATATAAAAATAAAAACGAGGTATATACAAAACTCCTTATGTTGTCATTTGATCTCTCTTATAGATCCAAAATAAAGAGTGAATATTTTCATCGTCCTTTATTAAATATGTGCATTTGCTTTCCATCATATTCATATGCATGCACATCTTTAGGAGAGCTCATTCTATATTTTGTTGTTTCTTAATATTAATCTATTATTTACTCATATTTACATAATTTATATCGGCTTGTCATGCATAAAAAAGTAAAAAGGCTGAGCGATTTATGATCAAATAAATATGAGTAAATATTGTATTGGTAGTTTGTGACAAATCAATTTTGCAGGACTAATATCTCTCTATGAGTTGGTGGATAGATTTCTCCCAAATTTAATATGAGTGGATATGGTGATATATTCTTTGATGACGAATTGTAATCACATTGATAAAACATAAGAAGATCAAGCTATATATATCATTCTTTCTCTCCATCTACGTATTGACATATATGTGATTTTTATGTTATTAATATATTCTTGTGAGACTAATATTTTATTTAACCCATATCCTTTTAGTCTCAATTACTTTAAGAACGTGGAGATTATGAAGATATGTGCCTATGTTTATCTATATCAATTTTACATGACTTTTTTATATGTATAGGATAAAACCTTATTGATTCACCTTTAATTATGTATGCACTTGCTTCTCATATATATATATTTTGTATGCATGTGTTTAGGGGAGCAAATCCTATATATTTGTTATACATATTTTAAATTTATGTCGTTCACCTTCTCTTTAATATTGGATCTTTGAAATTGAGTATATATGAGTATATATGTGAGTACATGATATTTGGTGTTAATAGATACTCAATAAATTAATTCATATCTTTCATATACAACCGGTTGGTCATCAAGTGGAGGATGACAACCGATTTATTAGGACTAATATTTTTCTTTCAGTTGTGTAAAAGAATAGGTCCTACCATGATAAGGCTAATGAATGATAATATGGTTTGATGGTTATCAAGTCAAAAAATAATCATGTTGATAAGGATGAAGTCAAGCTTGTGATAAGAAGTAATTTTGAATAAAGGTTGATCAAGACCCGACATAAAGATGGTTTAACTAGATTGTCACAAGTGTTGATTTTAGCTCAAGCATTGACTCTGATGTGGATGGTGCAAGATAAATATATAATAAAACTAAGAATATTTTTATTAGTTTTTTGTCGGTCTTGGTGTTTGGTAAAAAGAACAGATTGTTAGATAGACATCATATTATCAAGAAGGATCTATGAAATGAGTATGTGGATGATCTTGTGCCATGTTAGTTTACTTTTATATAGTGAGAGTATCTAGCCAAGTATAGCGAGCCTTTTCTCAAGTCCCATGCAAAAAGAGATGTGGGCATATTTAATAGAAATGAATGTCTCTTATGGCTATCTGTTTGAGTGTCTTTTAGAGTTTAAGCCCTTTCTCCTTTAGAAAACTTGTGATTCTTGTAAGAATTATTCATAAGTTGTATATCACTTTGAATAAGATTTCCATAGAGTCTAAGAACGTCGAATTTTGACACCTGAGTCATGAGATATCATTGTTTTTTTTTGTTGGTTGGTCGTGTTAAAAAAATGACATGCGATCGGACTGCTTGGTGAACTACGATCAAACCTCCCCCGATTGGATCAGGGTCTTCTAGAGGCATTTTGACCTCACCAAGGTGGCCCCAATCGATGTTGGTTGGACCGGGAGGTGCATTAAATGCGCTGCAATGGCTTGTTTTTGAATCGTTGCACTGTCTAGGTGGTTGGACCAGCTCTCTCATGGTGGTCAGACCGGCAATGTCTAGAAGTTGGAGGATTTCGTCTCCAACGGCTAGTTTGGCTTTATGGGTGTATAAATACACCCTCCCCAGCAGTAAGGATAAGACTTTGGCACTTTATTGCATTATTTTAAGCTCTTGCAAGAACTCTCACACCCTTGAGTACTTAAATCATCAAGTGAGATGTTAGAGAGTGAGTTGAGCTAAGCCAAGTGTATTACTTCATTGTTAGAGCTAGTGTGGCACTTGATCATTCTCAGCAAGTATCCTAGACTTGTTACTTTTAGAGATTGCTATCTCCTAAATGGCTTAGAGGAGTTTACCTAATGATCTCTCTAAAGGAGTTTATGGATGAGGCCCGGTGGTTGATTGTGAGTGGCTTAGCGTTCCCCATCTTTGGAGTGGAGGAAGAACAATCCCTAGTGATCGAGGCTTGTGTAGACCACTTCGGAACCGGCTTCCATCTTGTCCATCTCTTGATGAGGAGATTCAGAGGATTAGTGGTTTGATTGTTAAAATTGGGCTCGTCTCAACAGGGATTAGAAAGCCAGCAAGTTTCTAAAACTCGGGTGAAAAATCGTTTGTCACTTGCCTCATTTAGTTTGTTGTATTTACTTTGAGCTAGTCTACATACTAGAGATTATTTATATTAATATCATTTTAGACTTGTAAATCTCAACATAGGCTAAGCTTCTTTGTGCACATAGTTAAAACTAGTTGATTTATGTCTTGAATTGTGCAAAAATCATTTTGATTCTCTTTCGCATATAAAACCCGATTTTAGTAAAAAAAATTAACCACCTATTTACCCCTCTAGTCAACCTCATTGATCTACAACACTCTGGTCCTAGGATTCGTATATTATGGTTCTCCTTCACTACTTTTAAAAAAGATGTATGAAGGGAGCAATATTAAGAGAGAAAGGGATATAATAGTTGATCGACAGTAAATAAATACAAGAAAACTACATAGTTTGGATAAAAAATGCTACGTCACTGTTGAGGGATTTCAAGGTGTCGAATCACGCTCGATCTTAGCCTTACCAAGCTCAAATTTAGAAGAAGGTCGGTCTTATGCTATTATTAAGGCTAGCATAAAGTTTAAGATAACCACCTAGGTTTTAATAGGACACGATGTTATAAACTTCAGTGAGACTTACTTTACCAAAATCAATCCCTAAAAACGAGCTCGGTATCTATTATAAATATCTCTTTCTTTACGGAGATAAGAAATATCTTCACAAACTTTTTTCGGACGATTTACAATCTTGAATCATCGCAAGCAACATTTAGCCATCTAAGAGAAGAACCTCTAAGAGTAGCAAGTACAAATCCTTGCTAGCGTCAATCCACAAGTGCTCAATCAAATTCCTAACTCTCTTACTCACTAGCTATAAAAAAATCACTCACAAAAAGATAGATTTAGTGGAGAAACAAATAGAGATGTATGAAATCCCATAAAGGCTATATGGAGTAGGGATTGAATGAATAAATAGCCACCCATCCAAATGGGAGGTTGGTGGAGCTAAAAACAAAGCTCTCACTAAACTAGCTGGTACTTATATATTCAAACTCTATAGTATACGACTCTAGGGGCTAAAGACTTTGAACACATTGAATCCGAAGTAGATAAGCCAGTCTGGAGTATTCAGTTAAAGCCTCCGAAGACTTTGAACAAACTTTATCGCTAGACAAAGAAAATTATCTAAAGACTTCACCACTTTAGGCTAGAGACTACGATCTATTTTCACTATTAGGTATAAAAAATTGTCTAAAAATATCTGATAAACTTAGACAAAATATCCAAAAGTCTCTCTAAAGAAATAAAAACAAAAACCAAAATTTAGAAAAATAAAATATATTAAGAGCACATGTCGAGTCATTTTTTATGCATTTCTTTTGTGGTCATTTTTATTAAAGAATAACACCTTGCCTTTTTCTTTTTAAAAAAAATATTTTAGTTTTCTAATTTTCTTATGACCTAGAGAAGCTCCTAACTCTCTCAATGTTTAGAGCTAAGCAATATATGGTACCCTTACTAATATCAACCCCTCAACCTCTTCTCCCTTTTTTTGAAAGAGATGCGGATGGCGAAATTTGGACAGCTATGGTAGAAATTTGGCAAGTGGATTGAAAAAGCTAGTTCATAGCTAGTCAATTGGAGCACTTTTTGTAGGTTAGTAGGCTATTTTTTGAGATGGTTAGCCTGATGCTCTAAGGAAGGTCTTTTAAGCTTCCTTCTAAACTTAAAAATCCAGTCACATGATGCACATGCACTAAGTAATGCCTCTTAATGACAAGGTTAGTCCAACAAAAATCATTTACATATTATCACGGAAACGACAGAGGGATTTCATTACTTGTACATCATGGTAGAGCCACAAAAGCATTCTCAGCTAATGTTGCATCAACTAAAATCAAGAGGTGAAATCTAATTTTCAACCCTGGACTTGGACTCCAGGATGACCCAAATGAAGAATGGCGCTTGGACTTGGCCGTGCTCCATTTCTGCAGCACACGCTTCAGATCACAGCCAAGATCAATTTGATGTACTTTTGTTAGTGCTAGCACGTTTGAAGTTCTCTAGACAACTCTTCACTTCCTCTGCATATTTACAAAGACCTAGGATGCAGGTATGAAGAATACGTGACCGTTAATTAGAGTGCCAAATGCGGCTACCAGATTATAACAAACTCAATGAACGATTGCATAATGCAGGTTAATAGGGGTGAAAAATCAAGAAAACCTGTTCTGAGTTCTGACTAAATGCGAAACTGTTCAATCTACCCAGATGCGGGTCCTGGTGCTGGGGTTCCATTTGACTGTTCAGACGTCTCTGTAAGCTTCTGGGCATGAGGTCGCTTCCTTTTTCCATTTGCTGAAGTATCTGGTACGGTTCCATTTGGCTGCTGGGGTACCTAGATATAGCAACGATAAATGTGAAATGATCCTGACAAGACAAACCGATTAACTTCTCAAGTCCTAACACAAAAATACACAAACCTGGAACATCTGCTGGTACATAACAGGCATCAGAACACCATTTCCAAATGCCTGTGGGTCAACACCGCTCTGAAAATTTAAATAAGCAAGAATCAATTTCACAGCATATATCCTAAAAAATGGTGAATACTTGGGGCTTATGCATTAACAAATATACACGAGTAGTATGAATCCACAAATTTTTGTGCAAGAAAAGCAACTAAATATCCTAGAATTTGGTCCTCTGGTGCTGTAGGTACTATCAAGGCTAGTGTTTAGTAGATATAGTCATTTGTAATTTTGACATACCGGAACCATATACACAATGCTTGGACGAATTGCTGCTTGATTGCCTACGAATTGCTGAACATTAGCTGGCAGTCCAATATAACCAGCAGGAACTATGCCCTTTTCTGCTCCTCCCTATAGTAAAAAAAACTAGAAATCAATATCCTCACTAACAAATATGTCAACTACGAAGAGGGTAATGCACCAAAATTTACTTATGCCATAGCTAAATCTACCTTCTGGACATCCAATCCGTGTGTTAATGAGGAAGCCTGCATCTTGCAAAATAAGATCAATCAGACGGTTAGTGGTTTAAGAAGATTATTCTCATAGTTATTTCCCATAATGCTTCCTACATAATAGGTATCTTTATAATATTAACTACAGGTTGAACAGATACCTCTGTTGCGCTTTGGGCCCATCATTTCTGTTGTAAGTGCCAACGTTTACCAGATTTTGACCAACCACTGTATTTGGTTTATTTGTTTTAGGAATGCGAGACTTGATCCTTGGTTGTGTATCATCATGTGTGTTGTTATTTAACATAAACTTCTCCATCTCCATCATCAATCTCAAAGCAAGACGATATTTATCTGATAGGACTGCTGAGTCAACTAGCTGCAGACATCTCATTGACAAATAGTCATATCGATCCACACGATTGTTTGGAACAACATCACTTGAAGGGCGCCCCATCACATGAAACTGTCTAAAATCCTTTTTCCACCTGTCAAGAACATACCGTGGAGGAATTTCACGAATCTGTTGAAACTTGAGGACTGAGAGACTATGCCTACACAATATCCCATTAAACTGGAAACCTCCACAGATACAAGTTAAATCATTTTTATCTGTGTTATATGTCACTGTAAAGATCTTACTCATAGTCCTTTTACAATCTTCAAGGAAAATCCATTCCTTGACATTGAATGTGGAGATGAGGCCGTTGACATTAATGAAAGATACATGGCAGTACATTATTGCTTCAATTTCATCTTGGAATTTCTTGAAGATGCTATGGGTGTATACCTTGGAGAGTTGCTTTTCCATGTATAATTTTGACACAGGTGGGCACTGCTTATGGAATGTCTCAAAATCTGCTTGGGCCTCCTTTTCATATTTGCTCTGCAAGGCCATCTCATACTTACCAAGAAAGTGCTTCAAAGTGGTTTTCAAATCTACATACCCATCAAAGAAAGGAATGATATTTTCATTTCTTTGTGTAGCAGACATTCCTGCCCAAAATGTATCTTTAAGAAAAACAGGAACCCACGAGTATCGGCATTCATAAAGTGATCTTAGCCAGTCATTGCCCTGAAGTCCATTGTATGTAATCAGAGCATTCCAATTTCCTTCGAACTCATTTATGGTTAAAGAATCATATACAGCCTTTTGGAAAGCCTTGCTGATATCTGTGTACTCTGACAGACCACCTAATCGCTCTGTTGCCTTCCTCATTATATGAAATAAGCATATTCTATGATGGACTCCAGGAATAACCTCAGCAATCGCACTCTGGATGCCCCTGCAGTGGCCAGTGATGATAGCCTTTGGAAGATTACCAGACATGCATGCTATCCAAGCCTTAAATAGCCATGAATAGGTTTCTGCTGTTTCATCTGAAAGCAGGCTACAACCCAATAAAACCGATTGGCCATGATGGTTCACCCCCATAAAAGTTGCAAGAGGCATATCATATTTACCAACCACATACGATGTGTCAAGTGTGACAACATCGTTGTAGAATTCATACATGGATCTTGATCGTGCATCTGCCCAGAAGACATTCCTGACACAGCCTTCATCATCCAAGTCAATGACATTAAAGAAGTTTGCATTTTTGGCTTGCATACGGGTAAAGAAAAGCCGAAGGGCTTCTGAATCTCCAGGTTGGAACTTCAAGCAGCCCCTCCCAACAAAACTATGGTGCTTGCTCTCTCCAAACAAAAGCTCCCCAATTGCACCCAACTTATCCACAGGCATCTTGCTTGGTTCTTCCACTGGCATAGCTCCAGGGCCACCCATACGTAATCGCCTCTTTGCAGGACCAGATAGCTTCTTATAGGAGTTCAAAAACCTTGCCATTGCTGGGCTAACAGGATGATTATGATCAAGGATTGCCAACTCTACATGCAACAATTTATCTCCCCATAGCTTTACTCGGATCTTAGCTGGACAGTTGGTGGTTGAAGAGGCCCGTTTCCTGAACTTTGGCTCATAACGTGGCCGCCCTCCTTTGCAGCACATGAGCTCAAGATATAAGCAGGTGCCCTCTTGTGAAAATGAGGACCTCCTAACAGACACCCCAAAGCCAACATGGCGAGCATACCTTCGGTAGAATCGGTTGACCTCCATGTGGTTATTGAACACCATGCCAACTTCTGGAACACCAATATCCTCTCCATCAGACTCCTCTAAACTGGGATCCTGAAATAATACCTCAATCATCAGAACATAGCAAATGCAACATGTTAAAAACCTAAAGTGCCTTCCAGCTTCTACAACATAGAAATGGAATCAGTAATCATTGAATTTGCACATATAGAATGTCCTAAATTTAGGATTATCAGGATGGCACAGCATGATACATTATTTGGCAAATTTAGGATTATCAGGATGGCATGGCATGATACCTTGTTTGGCCCATTAGAAGAGCTGGAGCAATCATATATGTTAAGTACTAAATCCTAATAGTACTATCTATAAATCAGAGGTTGCAACACACCAAACCAATCGAGGATGAACTGTATAATGGGTGGAAATAAACTGCCTCAGGAAACTAAAATGTCACTAAAACAGTAAAGCCTACATACGAACAGATTGAAACTACAAAATCCTAACCTTTGAATCCTTTACTCACAAACAACCTGACGCTATAAATTTATAACCCAAAATCACAATTTCTTACTAGAACCTGATCCACTGCAAACGCAATCATTCATTCACGTAAGGAACCCTAAACCCCCATAAATTCGAACTAATCCTTTCCAGGTAAAACCTCGAAATGTGAGTCAAAATCTCACCGTAAAACCTCAAACCCAGCACGCATCAAACGTCTACAATGACGGGGCCGCTAAACTTATGGTGAATTATATGAAAATTAAATTGAAATCTATAATAATTAAAAAAATGCTGAGGGGATCAATCGGATCAAACCAGTGCGTTGAGGTCACGGCGCCGGGCGCGGCGGGGATTCCTCTGCGGAGGGAACGCCTCCTCCGCTTCCATCATCGCCGTCGGAGAGCAAGCGACGAAACTGGGTGGGTGTGGGTTCATTAGAAGGAGGTAAAAAAAATCAATTTATGTCTCCAATCTACGCCACGCCGGAACATGAAAGCGGCGAGGAGGAGGGAGTAAGGGCTACGAGAAAAGAATCTCGAATTACCTCTGAATTCGATCCGAACCGAGATGGACGCCGGTGGTGGAATGGGGCCGGCCGCGTCGCTCGCTCCTGGTTCCAGACCTGCTCGCCCGGCCGCGCGCGCGGAGAGGACGAGGATAAGGCGGTGCGGGGCGGGGAAGGAGAGGAGCTCGTCCACACCGCCTCTGAACCTGCTCGCCGGCGGCGGCGACCGCGAGGAGTCGCGGCGGGGGAGAAGGCTGTCCGTGCGCTCGTCCCTCCGCCGGAAACACAGGAGAGAGAATAGAGGAGACTGACGAGAAAAAAAAAACAGAGGTAAAGGGAATGAGGAGAGAGGGATGGAAGGGACATGGGCTAGCAATTTTGGCCTCTTTTTATCTGAAGGCCTACATGAGACAGATTTTACTTTTTAAAAAAATTATGTGCATGTCGCGCGAAGATTTAAACTACCGCCAAGATTTAAATTACATATGTACTGCCACGTGTGCGATGTATTTTAATAAACTACAAAATCCTTTCAATAATAGGAGAAAAAACATTCAAAGAGATGACACAAGATGATTCAAAAATTTTAACGTTAGAATAAAGAATAAAAAGGTTGAAATATGACCATACTTCTACCCTTTTTTCCTATGGCTCCTTTGCCATTCTTAAATGGTGGTAATAAGTATGAGTTGCTAAGTTGAAGAGAGCAAGCCTTAGCGCTAGCATAGTGAATGACATATATGTTAAGCTCTTTTAAAATTAATAAAACATATATTTGAACTAAGATGGAAATAAAGAGACATTGAGATAATCGTTGGGAAGGGAGATAGTGATGAGACTCACGAGTTTAGTCAAAGATTTAGCAAGAAGATTGTGAGGAAAATCAGAGGTAGGGGTGGTGAGATAGTTATCCTATGACGACGAGGCTTTAGAGGTGAAGTGATGCGGTAATTTGAGATAATGTTTACTAGTTCTCCTTATATTATGAGAAAAAAATAGATGTTGCTATAAAAAAACAAAATAATGAAGATAAAAGAAAAATGGCTGAAAGAATAGCCATTTCGCATTCCTAGGATGAGAATTCTAAATTAATATTTTAGGGAAAGGGAAGGGTTCAAGTGCGAAAGAGTAGAAGGTGAAAGGAGTGAAAGAAGATACGGACAATAGTGTTATTTCCAAAATTTTGTTCTCTAACCCAAACGAAAATAATAGGAGTAATATTTCAATAGATGGAGCGATTTGTAGTACTAGCAAACACGCACAGCACAATTTCTTGGTAGTTAAAAAGGACTTTCACGATGTGCTTCTGCAATAGCGTCCAACAGTGATGCCCAATTTCAAACTTTGCCTAACTAGTATTGTATTGGAAAACCTCGATCAATATATTTGGCAGCAATCGATATCATGTAATTCACCAATCTGCAGCAATGAGTAATGTATACATTGACTATGTCTAATGCTATATACAGGTTGGAGTCAAAACGTATGACCAGTAACAACAGTTAACAGTCAGGACACACACAAAAAAAAAGGTTACAATGGATATCCTTTGGATTCATCAACCAAGTACCAAGTAATCCAACATGCCTTGTAATGTGCTACCGCCTCAGTATCCTCAGGTCAGTTAAGGCAGTAATTACGAGCGCTGGAGGAGTCATAGTATCTGAAATTTACAAAGGGTAAGTTAATACACAGCTAAAATAGCATGAGAAATGAACATGACACATGCTTCTTCACTGAGAAGAATTTCAAGCCTTCAAATCCGATCATTTTAAACGAGGGAGCACCAATCTTACCTAACTTTGTGAACAAGTCAAAACGGATCTTGGATAAGTTAAATAGGAACTGTTGATTACATATTGAAAATCCATATATTCTTGCCAGTCAACCAATTTCTGCTCAATAGTGAGAGGAAAAACTCAGAGCTCCAGTCGAATAAAACTGCAATGCCATATTAGATTTGTGTAAATACTAACAAGGAGACTAAAAAACTACACAAGGCTCTATGCTACCCTTGGTTTAGATTATATAAAAGATTTTATATTTTAAAGCTAAATATAAGATTTCTTCCATACTTCTATTCAATCCGTGCAAATGATTGGAGAATATATATTTTCACATGATGTTCGGTATCATTAGGGAAAAAGGCAAGAAAAACTAGCAACAGCAAATGTGCGTATTAACATGTAAAGGGTAAGGTAATAAAATTGCAAATTGTAAGTTCACAAATAAGGTTTATGCCCAAATATTGTACAAACTCTATGCGTCCTCTCTTAGCTGCTTCACCACAATGCCAAGCCAAAACAACTCAAGAACCAAGAGCTTCCGAAGAAGGAATGCAATGGACTTCATGCACCTTAATTTGAATGTATAGAAAGATGCTTCCTCTGCCTCTTTATCGATGTTGTCTTATGATCTTGCTTTTGTTGTCAAATAGTTGTCATTTTAGGTTTTCTAGGCAGTATTTTCCTAAATTGCCCCTATTAAAAGCTAGCTAGTACAAATGCCATTGACCTAATTCAACTCATTAATTCCCAATCATAAGCTAGGAGTAGCATGATCCAAGGTAAGTTGATACAGATTGTGCATATCCAAATAAATCAACTGGTATGACGTCTTGCTCAGACATGCGGCAAGGTGCCGCTGGTCTATGCTCACCCAAGGCTCTAGGATTTAATGACGACCACAATGATGGAGTAATCTAGACTGCCATTAATTAGAGAGAACACTATATGGAATGGCATAATCATGTCCCAAATGAAAGAATTAATCACCCTTTGGTCTCTGTGATTTGGCCTAAAATGACAGCCAATTCCAAATGAAGGGAGAACCACATGTATTTTTGTAAAGAAATGTATTGTAACAAGCATATATAAAATTGACAAGCAACAAAGCTCCACCTGGTAAATAAGCATAAGGATTATTTCATGAACTGAAAAGAAATAAGTATCTAATTAAAAAGAAAAATCATCCCAGAATGCTCACAGGTACATAAAAAAAACTGAAGCGTATGGCATGATGGATAAGAATAAAGCAGACACATTACCTAAAATTCTACTGTCGTAATTAGAGCAAAAAAAAAAAGGTCTACACTCCTCTTCGGGCAGCAGTTCTTAGCATTGAATTATCCTGGAATATAGCCATATCTGTCATTTCCTTATATATGTTTATCTGTAGGAAGACCTATGCAATTCAAGAACCAAGGAGACAGACCTGCAAGGTTGGGTAAGCCCATTGATTTCCATAACCCTGGGAATCTGCCTGGGCCTGCAACATGTAAAATGAAAGGCATTGATAATTGTACTAGACAAATATGCACATGGAGAAGAATAATTAGTAACTTGCTAATGTACAAAAGGAAAATGACCATCGAGAATTATGAGCTCATCCGTAATGACATATGAGCTAAAGAATGCAAATGAACATTATGGTATATTCTAAAGGCTTGAGCAGTTGTACGGTAAAAACCTGGAGAAAATTGCTTGGGAGCATCCTCGGTTGGTTGGGCACTTGATGTTGGTGATTAACATCCATTCCAAAATGATGGTTAAACGAAAGGTTTGGAGATATTCCTTCCTGTGCAAGTTCAGAACAAGATATTTACACGCAAAAATAATAGCAGTAGATAGCAAAGGGTAACAAGTACCATCAAATCAATGCGTCCTTGAACTCCCAAGTGAGGACTTTCAAGATGTGAGGCTGAGGGTGCCCCTTGAACCATATTAGACTCATCAGTGACAAAGGATGACCGTAGAAAATCCTGCTCAGCAGAAATAAAAAACAAATGAAGGCATATTCATATAACAGAAAGTGAAATATGGATCTTAGGCTCTTTAGGGCCCAAGAGATGAGAAAATACAGACCTGCTCTTTATTTGGCCGTAATACAGTATCAGAATTAGATTCTATCAGTTTCTTTGTTGGACAACCTCGACGCTTTGCATTTGTTGACTGAGAATTCTTTACACCCTCTGAAAACTCAGGTCTAAAAATTCCTTCTTCATTTTCAGGTGCTTCAGCCTCAAACGAGAGAAGCCCTGCCTGCCTGCCTCTGGATAGTCCATCATCCAGAAGAGTCTTTTCTGCTTGTCTCAGTAACTTTAGAGCTACAAGGTACCTACCCTCAGATATGAACCCTAGATTAAGCACCTGACGAGACTGTGTAAACAAGATATCATGACGTTCAATTATGCCATCAGGTAGCGCATCAGGTAGCATTTCATCATTTTTGCAAAGCGCATCAGCATGCAATTTCTTATAGTCTCTTTTCCAACGATCAAGGACAAGCCTTATTGGAATCTCAAACATCTCCTGCAACTTAAACACAGATAAAATATGTCTACATAGGATTCCAGTGAATTGAAAGAGACCACATTCACATTCACAATTAACAAGCTCTTGCTTGCAAAAGTAAACCTCATAATTCCTTCCTTCCTTCTCCTTTCCATCTTCCATGTATGAGCATTCTTTCACCTCAAAGGTGACAAATTGTCCATCAACTTTAGTTGGCATACCATCACAATACATCGTTGCTTTCAACTCGTCCTGAAATTTCTTGAACATGTTGATTGTGTATTCTTTGGCCAGTTGCTCTTCCATGTAAAACTTTGTTACAGTCAAAGGAATCCTATGAGAGGATTCTTCATCAGCTTGCAACTCTTTCTTGTATTTATTCTCCAATATGATCTCATATTTACTGAAAAATTGCTTCAAGGAGGTTTTGGGGTACACAAACCCATCATAGTATGAAACAATAGACTCTCCACGCTGTGAAACTGACATCCCTGCCCAGAATTGACCTTTGAGATAGGCAGGTGCCCATAGCTGCCGATGCTCATATAGGGAACTAAGGCATTCATTTTCTCCAAGTCCATGCTCCTGAATAACCTTGTTCCAATCAGCTTCAAACTCTGGGGCCTTCAGTGACCCATAGGTTACTTTCTTCAGTGCTTTCTTAATTGTTTTGAATTCAGCATGTGCTTTCAAGTTCTCTGCTACATCTTTCATAATACGATACAGACAAAGGCGATGTTTAACTTGGGGGAGAACATCTCTCACTGCATCTAAAATAGCATTGTAATGCTCAGTGATTATTGCATCTGGGTCGCAGCCCTTCATGCATGCAAAAAATGCTCTAAATAACCACACATAATTGTCAACGCCTAGATCTGAAAGTAATCCGGTACCAAATAAAACAGGTTGACCATGATTATTCACCCCAGTAAAGAAAACAAGTGGCAGGTCATATTTTTCAGTCAAGTATGAAGTGTCAAAGTAAACAACATCACGACCAAAGTAATCATGTGCTGCCTGTGACCTAGCATCACTCCAAAACAAGTTCCTTAGACGCCCTTGTTTGTCCAAATCTACTAAGTAGAAGAAATTTGGATTCTTGTTCTGCATGCTCCCAAAAAACTTGTGGATGTACTCATCATCTCCTTCCCCAAATTTAAGCCTTCCTATCTCAGTAAAGCTCCCTTGCTCTTTGTCACCTATGGGGACATTCCTACGCCCTTTTGGTCTTGAAGCAGTTTCCGCATTCTTGGCATCTGTCAATTTCTTATAACAGTTCATAAGTGACACCGAGGATTGGTTGGGTGGATGGTTGTGATCAAGCTTAGTGTCATCAATGTGAAGCCATCTATCTTGCCTTAGCTTCAGAGAATTCCTAGCTGGACAATTTATCTTCGCTGATTCTCTAGATAGATAGCATGTGTTTGCCCTCCCTCTTCCAGCTCGACTGCATCCAAGCACCAACCTCCGGCAGACCCCTGACTTCAAGTAGGAAGACTTCAGAATGATTGCTGAAAAGCCAGAATCTGCGGCATACTGCTTATAGTACTTCAGCACGTCATCATAAGTTTTGAATCTCAATCCGACCCGGGGTGCATTCTCATCCACCTTGCCACTCCCATTGTTGTCCTGCCCACTATCATTGTCATCGACGAGGATCACCTCTTTGCCTTCGTGCAAGGTCATCTCTGCCACGGGAAAACCTCCCAAATCCTAGTAAGCAAACAAAGCATCACGAATCATTAGAACTGAAGCAAAGATATTAGGCACTTCCGAGTAAGGTGAAACATTCCAAACCTGGGATTCCTCAGCATTCTTCAGCAATGCACCATTCTCTGGAAACTCCGAGCTCTTGCCATCCAAACGAGTGGCCACGTCCACGATTGGCAACACCGCCGGCAGGCCCTCTACCATATTCCTCTCCTCTTCCCTAAACTTTGTAGTGGGCAGTGGCGAACCTAACGCGGAGCATCTACCAGAGCTCCACTACCGCACCACGGATTTCCACAGCAAACTGGAACTGATTAGAGTATCCCTCCCACAATAACGATTCGGAGATAAACCCCCAAACCTTTATGTGGAAACACAAGATGCTACAATCCACCAGCTATCATGGAAATCCAGAAGGAATTGGACGGGTTACCTGGAGGGAAAGAAATCAATACGAGTCCGGACGGATTCCCAACCTACGCCACGCCTGCTCACGAAGTGGCCGGGAGGAGGGAGGGCTGCGGGAGAAGAGAGAATACGAGTGCCTCCAAATTCGGCGCGAACTGAGATGGATTCAGGCGGAAGGAGGCCGCGGCCGGCGGCGTCGCCCACCCAAAACCTGCTCGCCGGCCGTGGCGCGCGAGGAGGCCAGGCGCGGGCGCACTGGGGAGGAGGCTAGGGCGGGGCGCGGCCGTGCGGGGTCGGGAAGGAAGGGGAGGAGGCCGTCGACGCCGCCGTGCCTACGGTCTTCTCGCCGGCCGCGCGCTCGAGGCGGCGCCTACCTAGATTGGAGACAAGACAGTAGAATCCGAGAGTCGGGAAATCGAGACTGGAGAGCAGCAGGAAGAGAGAGGAATTCACCACTTTCTCAGCTCTTTTATTTGAAACTAAAATTTCCTGGAAACCCAGCCTCAGGGTTTTACATTTTGGAAATGGGAAAGAAAATCAGGGAACCGAATTTATGAAATTTCAGAAAGTTCATATGAAAATTTTTCACTGAGTTTTAACATATATCTATGATAGCTCGAAATAGAGACATTGTTTGGTTTTGAAGATTTAGAAATTCTCTTTATTAATTGAGAAAACAAGAATGGTTTAGATCCGTGGTGAATATAAATTATAATGGTGCAGATTCATTTGTAATAGATGTGCATATATAAAGTACAATTATGATGGTATAGAATTAGAAACAAAAAGTACGATTTTTACAATTAAAGTGGTAATTCTAAAATCTATTGCATGCAAATAGCGTATATCAAAACTTCAAACATAGGATAAGCTTTGCATATCAAATCTAAGTTAGCATTTAAAATCTAGCATGGTATAAATTTACATGGGAAATTCACTAGTTTTTTTAAATTACGTGGGAAATTCACCATTAGACCCTAATTTTTTGGAAATATTTTTCCAATCATTCATTTAAACATCGTCAAATAAGTAAAATAGTTCTTAAGGGTAGATCGGCAGTTAAAAAAATTCAGTGGCACGAATAAAAAAATCCTATTGTATAGTACAACTCCAATACGTCACATTCTATATGAACTCATAAGAAAACTAGGAGTATATATCATAGCATTTGGTTGCATTTAAAGGTAGGTATGGGTTTTTAGAAAATACACATTGTTTAGAGACTATTCTACAACAGCCGTGATAAAGACTCTAACCATTAACCATTAGCCACGAAATGGTTAAGAGTAGATGTTAAGCTGATATTAAAGCTTAGCATCGATATTTTTCTCGTATCTTCTCTTCTCTCCCTCCCCTCTCTCACTTTCATGTTAGCCATGTTGTTTGGTTGGATGCCTAAGAGCTTTCTACTGATGACTGATCTACATGTCCTTAAAAAAGTGTTTGCCATGTACATGTAGCATCATCTGTGTTATGAAAGAAAGAAAGTTTTTTTTTCTTGATGGCTGTATGAGCCACTTTGAGAGATGAAAGACTGGGCACAGAGCGAACATTCCCCAACGGTAACATGAGTTTTCTCCGTGATGGTTGGAGTTGTACGAAACTAAACTCAACATGACTATGCATAGCCAATAAAAACATTACTGTCACCATTACAACACGGCAAAAATATAGATCATCATCATCTTTACCCATAACGAATTTTGCATTTTTGACTTACCAGTTTTTACGATCTCCATTATTCTAAGACAGGAAGGTTTTTATCGTCATGTAAGCCTTTGACGTACTATTTCTTAACAAGGGCTACAATTTGCTTGTGGTACAACGCAACATCCGCTTCTTCGAACTAACGAATTTCACACCAGCGATCAGTAGAAAATCAACATTAAACGACCAGTTCCAAAGCGGCGTTCTTGGCAACCTCTCGCGCGATCGATCGATGTGATCTCACGTGGAAAATGTGATTATATTCGAGTACGCACTTCACTTATTGCTGCATCACTTAATTATAATGTAATGCACCGGTTTTGAGCCATTAAAAACTGTGTCAAGAATTTTAAGCTAAACCACACACAATTTTGAAATTCGAATTTCTCTCCTTCAACATATCCAAATTAATTTCATTCCTAAATCCTCTCTGATTTAATATCTTCTCTCTTCAAAGTGTTTGGTCAAAGATTTAATATTGTCCTCTTTCAATCCTTCCCTAAAAATTTCCTTCAAATCCTCTAAGTTCAAAATTTTAAATTTAAATCCTCCTTTCAATCCACTTCTTTTCCTTCCTAAACTTTTTCTCAAAATTCCTTCAAATTCAAACATATTTCCAAAACATTCCAAATCCTAGCCAAAAGCCTCAAATTTTTGCTAAGCCTAAATGTTAAATTCAAATTTAAAACCAATTTCAAATTAGCCAAATTCCATTCTCTAGATATTATCAAAACTAACTATTCAATCAGGTCACCCATTTCTCCTCTCTCTCCTCGACCCACTTGGCATCTTCCATTCTCCTTCCTCGTTCTCGCATGCATAGCCCTACACCACACGACTCATCTCCCTTCTCCACATGTGCTTGCCCACGCGTCTGCCTTTGCATGCTTGCCCCGTTGCTTAACATCTTCACCCAGGCCACGCCTCATGTGATAAAGAGAATGCCACCACGGAAAAATCTTCCCTGCGTAAAAAATATCTCTTCTCATTCGCATCCTTTTTGTGTCCTCACCGTTTGATCTACCACCCAATCCATCATCGGTCTCCCTTTCTTCGTGCCACGCACGCCGCTACACCACGCTCACCATATCAACTCCACATCCACGAGAAAAATTTCACTACTGCCTTTCTATGCCACTTTCCTTGTCCCTTGTCGCCTTGCTCCACTCCATCACTATAAATAGTCAAAACACTCTTCATCATCACCTTGTTTCGCTCTTTCGCACCTCCCCTACCTCGCTCGTTCTCACCGCGGCCAAAACAAGCTCATGCTCAAACATTGCTAGTGCCATGGCTTCTCTCGGTAACCATCCTTCCCCATTCATTTATCCTATTCCTGCCACCGAGCTCGAGCACCCAAATCCATCCAAAATTCCCTTCACCGTCCTTTTGGTCGCTGCCAGCAAACAAATGGTGCACCACCGATCCACTTGATCATTGTGCTTGACCTCACGCCATCAGTTGTCGTTGCTTCTTCATTGCTCAATCTGAGCTACTCATCCTGTTCCTCTCTACTCACTCGTTCTACTGGTGGCCACCAATCATTGGGGACCGTCGTCGTTTGCCAAAACCCGTCACTTATCGTTGTACATCTGATCGGACCCATCGTCTCTTTCTCCCTTGGTCTGATGTGGTAGCCATGTTGACACCACGTCAGCCACATGGCCCTCATGCAATGTAGTCACTCCCTCCTTCCGTCGACATGTGGACCCGCCTCCTTAAACCCAATTGGGTCGTCATCCATACTCTAAGGGATGAAGCCTAGCCTAACCAGCCTCATCCTTTTTCTTGGATCGAAGGCTATTAGACTAGCCTAATAGGCCAAGTCCACTACTGTCCCTTTTCCTCCATGGACTAAGTCCATGGTAGAGCATAGACCTCATCCTTCCTCTCCCTAGAGGAATATTCTTAGGAATATTTCTTTTACAATTTCAATAAATCTTTCTTTAGTTTTCAAACAATACTTTAAACTTTCAAAAATCATATTTTCTTACCCATAACTTTGATCGATCCCTTTTAAGTGTTTAAAAATGTTTGAAATGAGATCTAACCAATGTCACTATTAGTTATTAATAATAGTACTTTTATTTTTAGGGTTTTGTGTAGTTTTCTTTCTTTTGCACATAGTCAACGACGACGGAAATTATTTTTGAGCAAATGTTTTTTAGAAAAGTAAGATAAAGACAACCAAGTTACTCTTCGATCATATTGCTCATAGTTTATAAAATGTTTTATTTACAAAATTACATTGCTAGTGTGTACGATAAATTTGATCGGTCTCGGTTTACATGTCCAACTGATGAACCTACCTAGTAGTTGCATTTTACCCATAGGATATTGATGACCCTTGCCCCTTATTGCTCCACCTCATGGCACCTTGACAATCATGCTATTAAGCATGGCACTAATGTTCCCACCTAATTACTTTTGTTTGTCAACATGGGAAAACTTTGGTTGCGAAAGCTTTGAAAACTAGACAAGTGATGCAAGTGGTTTACAAAATAAAACTTATTTGTGAAAACTCACGATGCAAGGTGAGAATCTTTGTATTCATATATAAGGGCTGATTTTCTAAGAAATTGCAATGATCATAATACAGTGAAATCATATAGGTGGTATGGGACACCTCTAGTTAATTAATTATCCAAAACAAGGTACCTCATATGCCAATAAATGAGTAATATCGGGATGTAGAGTGAGGTGACATGTCTAGATTCTTAAGTAGGGCGAGGATAGAGAAGATTGCCAGACTAATCGGTTAAAGCGAAGAGTGATAGAATTTATAAGCATATGAAATTAAATTCTTGATGTTGTTTGAGAATGGATTAACCTATCTATAGGACATGGCCAATGAGGGAGTAAGCTTGTGTTATGTGAGTAAAGCAAGCACTTTTACAAAAAATAAAATTGTTTGAACAGTCGATTACTCTTGCGTAGATTTATTTGCTAGTGTTTTATAAAATTGATTTATAGTTTAGAGATAGTTATGAAAATCAACTTTAGTGGCTGATGAATAACTTGAGTAATCTAAAATGAGCATGTGTAACCTGGGATGTCATGTGGCATCATATATTAGTCTTCCCAAGTAGAAGCAAAGTGCTTTAAGATATTAGTGGCTCTAGGAGCCAAAGATGGAGATATGAGATTGGTTGGTGTCCTAGAAAGTATAAAAATGATAAAAGAACTAATATATGAGACAGGGTGAAATCTGCCTGAGGGTGGATGGCTTTGAGCTAACATGGATGGCCGGCATGGTAGTGTATTTTATTAGTTTAATTAATCAATTAAAAATTTTCTTGTCTGCTTGAGTTGTTGTAAAGCACCTCAGAATCAGATTGAGGCAAGATCTTCTCTTCGACCGTTTTGAGATTAACTCACACTTAGTGTTTTAGAAAAATATTTTTAAAAGAAAAGTTTGTAAAAACAAACCCTAACCTCTAACCTCTCTTCTCTCTTTGAAGCCTGCATACTCATATTTTTGAAGTAATTTACTGAGTGTGTAAGTATTCAATTGTTATTTTTTCCTCCTCTAGAAAGATGAAGGTGAAGATTAGGATTTCCAGTTCTAAACCGTTGCATGTGGATTTGGTTCTAGTTCCATTAAGTCTTGCTATTGCTTCTCTGTGTTTACTTGCTCAAAGCTATTTTGAAGATGTGACATCGTATAATCTATTTAAATTATATTTAGTTGAAATGATGCATCTCGGTTGATCACAGATACCAATATTATGTCTTAGGACTAGTACCGACATCGTAGTTCCACAGGAGTCAGTTCATACCATTTTCCTACAACGTATTCTCTTTGATGTCACTATAGATAGCACCAGGGTGGGGTGTAACATAGGATGCATGTATTAGGTGGGTGATAACCAGTCATTTATTATTAAAAAAATCATGCATTTTTCTAAGACCATTATTCCAAATGGAATTGCTAGCCTTCATTCGACATAAAATTAAAACCCAAATCTCACATATTTTTAATCGTCGGATCCGCTTAATTCATGATTTGTGCTCTAGTAAGCTTCTCCACCAACTCCGATTACCTAAATGAACTCTAATAACCCACAGTGGTGATCACGACCAGTTAAGGTTTAGGATTTGAGTTGAGATATGAGGAGGGAGGGGGAAGAAGGGTTTTTTTAAGCTTAGAGGGTGGTTATTGGCAGCAAGTGTCCTAGTGGTGGGCGACAAGGTGGCGACATCACTGCTAGAGCTATGAGGATGAAGGAGGGTGATTGATTGGTGTTAGAGGTTAGGGGCAAAGTAGAATGGATAGGTTAGGAGGTGAAGGGTGGAGTTGGCGGATCAAGCTGAGGGAGCTACCGAAGGTGTAGGAGGAGCGTAGGGCAGAGACACCTTGCTAAAGTATGGGAAGAAGGCCGATTGGTTAGGTTGGGATCAGGAGACGTCAAAGATGAAGGAGAAGGGTGGAGCGAGAGCACCTTGCCAGAGCTCAAGAAGAAATGGAGGGCAGAGGGTGACAGTGTGCATCGCTAGCTCGGGGGAGACCAGGAGAGGACAAGGGGAGGAGAACATATGGAGGGGAAGGGGGAAGGGTTGTGGGGCGTTGGATCTTGATCTAATGGTCCAGGAATTCTTAAGATTTGGTGAGTTTTTTATTTTCAAATGTGATATAGGCGGTTCCTTTATTTAAAATGTTGACTACCCTATCCATAAACAAATGGTTAAAGGAGAGCTTGAAATTGACAATTTGTGGCGTGTACTTCAACAAACTAATTGGATATCTCTTATCGGGGGTGTGTCCACGTATATTTTCACCTTAGTCAATTATAGTTTCCAGGAAGAAATGAGAATAATGACTGTTAGTGGGCACTAGTTTATAGTTATTTTCCTCTTAAAACGTGAAAGCCATACTTGATTGGAAACATAATTTCCATTATTCACATCTCGAAAGTGATTTTTTGATTGGATATCCAATATAATCGGATCTGAGTTTTGACTAAGTCTGTAGGTAGCAACCAAAGAACTTCAAGACTTGAACTAGTCTACTTCCGACTATAGTAGTATTGACAACGCGCGTTAGTATAATGGAATTGTTCGTCCTGTGACTATTATTTCGCTGATCTTTTGAATAGCAAGCGTGCAAGTGAGGCTTTTTTTTTAAATTTGTTCATGGCATTAAGAAAAGACCACTGGGGATGCAGGTAGCATATCTTGGCCAAGAAACGGTATAATTTTAAAGTGAGAAAATCGTGCGCTTGAATTTTTAATAAAGTCCTCTATCTTGTTTCTAACTAATTGAGTAATTGCTACTGATTAACCACTGAAAATAACAAAATATAAAAGATTATAATTTGGAGAAAGTGGTGATGTTTGTATCGGTCCAGGCATCTAGCTACTGTGGATATATATCCAATATAATAGCTTTACGAGTGAGGTGGTTTTTTTCCCTGATTGAGGCAACGTTCCTCGTTTTCTGCATGCCAACAAAAAGAAGTCATAAAAAATAAAAGTTTTGATAGTATAGAATAATATATGATATGCCACTCTATAAAATATAAATATAAATTCGACCAATATAATTACAAACAAAATAACAAATATGTATACGAGCATAATATTTATAATTTTTTATCAATTTAAATCACTCGAATTTAAACTAACATGTTTGTATAGCGATATCTAATATATTGCACTATCTTATCATATTATTTTTTTAAAAAAATAGAACTTTTGGATGACGTGAAAAACAGGAGACCGTTCCCTCGAAAGGCAATTATAATTTAATCTTTCTAAGGCCACAAAACCGAGGCAGCCGTGTGCCTAAACTCACGGGCGAGCAGTGGGACTAAAAAAAAACATGTTAATGACGTCTGATGCCTATAATTGCCGATCAATGTTTTTCATTGACTTTGTAAAATTTCTTGGTTCCGTCATTATTTGCATATAATAGTACCTTTTGGCTATCTACCATGTCATGGGTGAACATAAATTTCTGCTCTTTCACTGTCACTTAAACCTTCCGTTTTCCTTTTGGAAGAACTCACTTTTCTACCTTCACTAACAAAACAAGACCAGCCTGATCGATCTGACAGAATCTTTTGATTGAAATAGAAAAAACACAGACCACTTCTTCGACGGCCCATGCATGGCAAGCACGACAAACACGGACATAAGTGTTGAACAACCGGTCGTTTCCGTTGGATGGGACGAAAACTTCCAAGCTGGCCACTTGGCCAGTGGAGAAGACCGCAAACGGTACGCCGACTTGGCCGTTTTAGCAAGTCAGCAACCGTATGAAAGGAGCATCTTTTACAGCATTGGCAGGCATGCCTCGATCAATCCCTCCAACTTACCATTTGGTTGATAGTGCTGTCTCCATCTTAGTTTACTCGTCGTTCTAATAAATCTCTTAGGTTAAACTATAATAAAATTTAATTATTATTCATTTAAAGAGATGGAGACCCAGCGATAAATCCCCTGTCTCACTAAATCCATATATACCCAATTACATGTGTTAGTCTACTAGATTAACCAGCTGTGCGGTTGCGTGTATAAGTAACTCCGGCTGCCTATATATACTGATACAGGAAATATAATCAACAATTTTCACATTTTCATGGTATCAGAGCGGTTTCAATCCACTATCTTTCCGCAACCAAAAACGCTGCCGCTGTTGCTACCGTCCCTGGTCTCCTTTTCCGCCACTACTGTGCGAGAGACTGCCGAGATCCGACGCCATCAACGCCGCCGTTTCTGAACCAGCGCTCATCGCCGATCCGACCGTCACCATCAGTGCCGACTGCACGTCACTGGGAGTGTCGCAGGTCTCATCGCCAGCGCTGCCGATCTGATCGCCCACCCCGTAGCTGCCCTCGTCACCGGGTGTGGTCGTCGATCCGATCCTACCTACGCTTCCGCACCAGCACTCGTCGCCGATTTGATCGCCACCACTAGGTGTCGTCGGTCTTATCGCCCGCGCTGCCGCCGATCAAATCGCCCGCCGATCCGATCTGATCGAATCCGTCGATCGGTCCGATCGGATCCTGTTTATTGCCGAGCCGATCGGCTGATCGGTTCTCCGTTGCCAACCAGATCGCCCGCCGATCCGATCTGATCGGATCCGTCGATCGGTTCAATCGGATCCTGCTTATTGCCGATCCGATCGACTCTCCGTTGCCAACCAGATCGCCCGCTAATCCGATCTGATCGGATCTGTCGATCGGCCCGATCGGATCCTACTGCCGATCCGATCGGCCTCCGAACTAATTGGATGCCGATCTCTACTACTGATCTGATCCATCTAATTTGATCGGCTGTTCATCGGCCACCCGATTTAATCGGCTGCTCATCGGTCAATCGTCTAGCCGATCTATCCATTGCTGATCCGATCGGTCGATCGGTTGCCGATTCGACTCTGATCGGCCGATCGGCTACCGATCCGACTCTCATCGGCTGATCCCTCCGATCGGCTGTCGCGCCCCCCATGGCTGGTGGCAACACTGGTGCCGCTACTTCCAAAGAACGTTGTCTTGCGGCCGATCCTTCTCACGCTGACGAAGCTCTGGACGCGTACGAGAGCGCTCACGCGGCTCTCTAGGCGCAAGCCACCGTCGTCGTCAACATCAAGGCGCTCATCCCCATCGTCCTCGACAAGCCCACGGACTCCTACACTAAGTGGCGCTGCATAATTCTCACTGTCCTTGGGAAATATGCCCTCACCCGCCACGTCCTCGAGGATGATGTGTTCTCCGCGCGCCCGGCGTGGCTCCAAGCGGACTGCTGCGTCCTCACGTGAGTGTACGGCACCGTCTCCAGTGACCTGCAGCAGTCACTGATGATGTGGCCCGGACGCGCCCGTAATGCGTGGTGCTATCTCGAGGATGAATTCCTCGGCCAAAATGAGTCTCGTGCCCTTCTCCTCGAGATGCAATTCCACACATTTCGCCAGGATTCCCTAAGTGTCACCAACTACTGCTGTTGTCTTGAATCCATGGCTGCCTCTCTCGCCGAATTCGATGACCCTATCGGCGACCGGCAGATGGTCCTCACGCTTCTCCGCGGCCTCAGTGGCAAGTTTCGCCATATGGTGTCCATTCTCAAGATGCACTTGCCGTTTCCAATATTTATGGAAGCACGCACTCATCTGTTGTTGGAGGAGCTAGAGATCGACGCTCGTCCTCCGTCCCCGCCGGCTGCTCTCGTCGCTGCGACGCCGCGTCTAACGGCCCCAGGTGCCACAGCTGCTCCTCGTCCAGGGGCGCCTCCTCCTCCACGCCCAGCTACACCAACCAGAGGCCAGCGCAACGGCTGCCATCGTTGCCGCGGTGGACGCGACAATTCTACTAGTGGCAGTTCTCCAGCGACCTCTGCTAGAGCGGCCTCAGGTGGACAGGGCGACGTCCCTCCCAGAACGACTGTGTACCCGTCGTTTGCCCACCCTTGGGCTGGCACCGTGCGCATGTGGCCGTACGATCAGTCCGGCCGTCCTCCGCCGCCACAGCTTGCGTTCCACGTAGCCCCGCACTATGGCGGTTTTGGTGCTCTTCCCAGCACCTATGGCGGCACATACGATGCCCCATTGTCCCCGTATGGCACGTACTACGGGGGAGCTACACCGCCGGGCTTCCAAGCATCCTTACCGGCGGGCTTCCAGGCGCCCTCACCGGTGTACCAGGTGGCACCTTGGTCGCCTAGTCATGGAGGTTGGCACCAAGACTTCCTGGCATACTCTTTCAACACCATGACGCTCAACCAACCGGCCTCTAAATGATATGCTAATACGGGTGCCGATTCCCATATGACCTCGGACGTTCGTCGCTGCACCCATCTCCCTTTGGCATCGCCGTCTCGGGCATCTTGGGCGCGACGTTCTATTCAAACTTCTTAGATCCAATGTAATTTCTGCAATAAAGATGACATCGATCATTTATGTTATGCATGCCAACTCGGTCGTCATGTACGTCTACCTTTCAGTTCATCTAGCTCTCGTGCTATTCACAACTTTGATTTAATCCATTGTGATCTATGGACCTCTCCAATTGTTAGTGTGTCAGGATACAAATATTATCTTATTATTCTTGATGACTGCTCTCACTATATTTGGACTTTTCCCCTTCGTCTCAAATCTGAGACATTTTCACTATTTCTACATTTTTTGCGTATGTTCGCACATAGTTTGGCACCACCATCAAGAGCATCTAGTGCGACAATGGCCGTGAATTCAATAATTCCCAGGCCCGCACGTTTTTTCTCTCCCACGGTGTTGCCCTCCGCATGTCGTGCTCATACACTTCTCAACAAAATAGTAAAGTAGAGCGTTCTATTCGTACCATCAATAACTCTATGCGTTCTCTTTTGTTTCAGGCGAGTCTCCTTCCAGCTTACTGGGTTGAGGACCTTCACACTACCACATATCTTGTGAACCTTCTCCCCACTACAACACTCGCCTCCTCCACACCATACTCCGTTCTCTTCTCTGTCTTGCCCTCCTATGATCATCTCAAAGTTTTTGGTTGCGCCTATTACCCTAATATGTCCTCTACAGCGCCCCACAAACTTGCTCCTCGATTTTCTCTATGCGAGTTCCTCGGCTACTCCTCGAAGTACAAAGGCTATCAATGCCTCGAGCTTTAGTTAAACCGCATTCTCATTTCTAGACATGTTGTTTTTGATGAATCCTTCTTTGCTTTCTCTGACATGTCTACCACACCCATGGCACCCTCTGCCCTAGACTTTCTTGATCTCACCACTTCAGTTTCTGGAGCCTCTTTTTTGCTTGCAGGTACAGCAGCTTCCTTAGTGGCACACCCCATGCCCGAGGCCCTACTTGCGCCGTCGAGTCTTGGTGCAGGGCCGTGGTCGCCTGAGTCCGTGTCATCTGGTACCGCTGCCCCTGTGCACCCCACACAGGTCGCTGCCAGCAGTGCCCCACCGACCACGAGTGTTGCTGGTCCTACTGCCCCTGCTGCTCGTGCTCAGGTTGTTGCCAGCGGTACCGACCGCACAACTGCCACTCGACCGACTGTCATCCCTCCAGTGACCAATGCGCACTCTATGCGCACACGTGGCAAAGATGGCATTGCGCAGCCCGTGGATCGCCTCAATCTTCATGCTGTACCTATGTCGCCTCTTCCTCGCTCCGTTCGTGATGCCTTGTCAGACCCCAATTGGCGATCTGCTATGCAGGTTGAGTATAACGCTTTGATTGCCAACGATACATGGAGTCTTGTGCCTCGCCCTCCTAGCGTCAATGTTGTGACTAGGAAGTGAATTTATCATCACAAGTTGCTCGTCGATAGGTCTCTGGATCATTACAAGGCACGTTGGGTTCTATAGGGTTTCACACAATGGCCTAGTATTGACTATGATGAGACTTTCAGTCCAGTTGTCAAGCCTATGACAGTTCGCGTAGTTCTCTCTCTGGCATTATCTCAGAACTAGCCTATTCATTAGCTGGATGTGAAGAATGCTTTTCTCTATGGCACTCTCACTGAGACAGTGTACTGCGTACAGCCTTCTGGATTTGTGGATTCTTCTCACTCAGATTTTGTCTGTCGGCTCAACAAGTCCTTATATGGTTTGAAGCAGGCTCCTCGTGCTTGGCATCACAAGTTCGCCTCTCACCTTGTGTTACTTGGATTTGTTTAAACAAACTCAGATACTTCTCTCTTCATATATCATTGCGGTCCAGACACAGCCTACTTACTGCTCTATGTTGATGACATTGTCCTTACTGCCTCCTCTACTAGATTACTCAAGAATATCATTGAGGCTCTCCGGCGTGAGTTTGCTATGACGGATATGGGTTAGCTGCATCATTTTCTAGTCATCTATGTGACCCGCTTCGCAGATGGTCTGTTCCTTTCTCAGCGGCAGTACAGTCAGGATATTTTGGAGCGTACCAGGATGAGTGCGTACAAGCCGTGCAGCACGCCTATTGATCTCCACTCCAAATTATCTGTTGACGGACCGCTTGTCGCTGATGCTACACAATACCGTAGTCTTGCCAGCGCTCTGCAGCATCTAACTTTCACCCGACCAGACATTACTTTTGCAGTTCAGCAGATCTACCTCTATATGCATGATCCTCGAGAGCCGCACCTCGCTGCTCTCAAGCGGATCCTGTGCTAACTACAGGGCACCCTGTCTCTTGGGCTGACCATGCACCGATCTTCGCCTGCAGATCTTGTTGTTTACACAGATGCCGACTGGGCTGGCTGTCCTGATACTCGCCGGTCGACCTCTGGCTATGCAGTATTTCTCGGGGATAACTTAGTGTCCTGGTCTTCCAAGCGTCAGCATACGATCTCTAGATCGAGTGCTGAAGCTGAATATCGTGCTGTGGCAAATGGTGTTGCTGAAGCTACCTGGCTGCGCCAGATGCTCCTTGAGCTTCGCCACCCCCTCGACGTACTACCTTGGTCTATTGTGACAATATCAGTGCTGTATATCTCTCTAGCAACCCGGTGCAACATCAGCGGACGAAGCATGTTGAGATTGATCTCCATTTTGTTCGAGAGAAGGTCACCCTTAGTCACGTTCGGGTCCTACATGTTCCTATGATATCGTAGTACGCCAACGTATTTACCAAGGACCTTCCTACCTTACTATTTCAGAAGTTTTGATCTAACCTGAATATTAGCGATGCTCTCGATTAGACTGCAGAATAGTGTTAGTCTACTGTAATTATAGTAGGTTAATCCACGTGTGTAGTGTACGGTTGCGTGTGTAAACCACCCCGACTGTCTATATATAATGATACATTAATAGAGAATACAATCAACAATTACCATATTTTTAACATGTAAAAAAATCCATATAGTTGAAGTCCTAATTTACTGAGATTCAGTTTTTCTTCTACGTATAAAAGTGGTATGCTTATGCATGAGTGATGGTGGCAGGTAGATCCATGTACACAATCAGTTGGCCCCATAATATTTTAGAAGATCGATCCATGTGATTTTTGAAGCTAGCCGAATTTTCATGCAACTTTTCTTAACTTTTCTTAAAATAACGTTGTAGTTTATTTGGGAGTGAACTGCAATCGTTCTTCAACTCTTAAATACTTCTCTGAAAAGTACAATTGAAATTCTTCGGGGTTAAATATGTAACATGAGAAGTCATATTTCTTCAATTAAAAAAACTAAAAGCGCACATACACACTATTATGTAGACTGATGACAATTATCTGACCTTATTTACTCCCTTTGCTTCAAAAATATAAACATTTCTAGTTTGATCAGCAGAAATTAAGGTTGAGAAATAATTAGACATGAGAGGATGGTTAGGATAAAATAGAAAAAATTAAATGAAATATAATTGATGGGATAAGTAACATTGTAAATAATGTTAGAAATCCTTATTTCACTTGAGAGTACAACTAACTAATAGCTCTAAAAATTGCCTCCCTATACATATACTTATAAATATATACTTTACTTACCTGGCCATAAAGCTTATGTTGTAACTAGCTACATATCTGTAGCCCACGTTTCTTCTCTCTTCTTCACCTAAGTACTTGCTCTTGGAGAAGATAAGCAACACCAACCAAAGAAAGGTAAACAACAAGATATCAAACCACTGGATCGTGATGAAAAGGGTGTTCGTTCTTATTCATCTGAATTTAATTGATAGGATTCACATTAATCCCTTACTAACTCTATCTTATCTCTTTAAGTGTGTATTAGAGGATATATTTATAGATATAAGTGATGTTACGTATGTAGTTATATATGTGCTCGTGTGTTAGTCGTGTAATCGAAAAAAAAATATAGGAGATTTGGATGGATGTCGCATTTATTTAGAGTACGCCCACGCGCACCCATTCAATAGAGTATAGTCTCGTAGAGACGAGGAAAGTCTCGGAGCTCAGCTCCGAGCTTCTCCGGCGTGTGTAGTAAGGCGCAATGAATTCTGACGTTAAATTAAACTAGTCACGGGCCTGCATGCCACTGGCGATGTCCGTTCATACGGGCACTAGCTAATTAATCACTAGTCCTCCCATTTGATTGCCATCAGAATTCAGACGCGCTCGCCGTCCAATTGCCCATTATTGTACTGTCACAACAGTGTGATACGCTGCTGTATACTCCGTCGCGCCCCCGCCTGCAGGTTGACCGGCTCGCCATCGATGGACCGCAACTAATCCCATGGCCCCACGTTGAAAAGCACGAATATCAAAGCTCGCCTTGCCTCGCCGCTGCCCGCGTCGAGTCCAAGCCGCCGGAGTGGCTTGCCGTCCCTATATGTACAGGTGCCCTCGGCCTCCTGTCCCCACGCTCTTTAGTCCACCACCCACTCCAACTCTACAAGTGCCAAGCGCCCGCAAGGCTCGCCTCCGCCATTGATGGACTTGTGTAGCTCCAAGGAGACGACGCCTCCTCCCGAGTAAGCCCTGGCAAGCTATAAATCGTACCTCACGCGTTCGATCTGGATCCCCATATGTGTATGATTTGAATTTGATTGTAGCGCATGTTGCTGTGTGCGTGTGCTGATGAGATCGAGAAATGTTTTGCCTGGGCAGGGCGTGGTGGACGGGGGAGACGGTGGCGGTGGTGACGGGGGCGAACCGCGGGATCGGGCACGCGCTGGCGACGCGGCTGGCGGAGCAGGGGCTGGCCGTGGTGCTGACGGCCCGCGACGAGGCGCGCGGGGAGGCGGCCGCGGCGGCGCTCCGCGCGAGGGGCCTCCGGTCCGTGCGGTTCCGCCGCCTTGACGTCTCCGACCCGGCCTCCGTCGCCGCCTTCGCCTCCTGGCTCCGCGACGACGTCGGCGGCCTCGATATCTTGGTGAGTCCATCAGATCCAGCTCCTAGTTTCCCCGACCCCGCTTGTCGTTGTGTATATATCCTACGCTTCGCTGTTCTACGACGTTTCGTTTCCCTTGCAGCATCTCCCCAATTTGCGGATGCATAGATAGAATGATAGATAGATTTCAAAATAACCTGAAAATTGTGTGCTGTGGCAGTGTATTATTGGCACCAGGCAGTCAATCATGCATGCTACCAACCAAACCTATCTGTATAATTGATCGGCTATATGCATATCATCCTCCAAGCCACTTCACCTGGTAAAAAATATATCAAAATTTACAGCCCACCCTGGTTTTACCGGCCCTTTCCAAAGTGTGGCCGCCTAAGTTGCACACTTTTTTGTGTGTGCGCGTTGCACTTTAATTAGGATCAAAAGTAATGTGCTTACTTGCCAAAGTACGTGACAGGCAACGACTTCCTGGCTAGTTTTAGCCACCACACTTAACTAGTCTTAGATCGAGTAACTCACAGTGAATGGTAAGCAAAATGGTCAGCTTGGTTGCTAGTGTGATCCATCTGACACTGTTGCTGTGTAGTCAATGTCGAAGTTATATAAAAGAGATCGAGACGAGAGCACGAAGCTGGTCTAAGTCATGGTCATTGATGGTGACTTTGGCCCTTGTTATTACGTAGTAGTGTGACGCTCTCGATTGGCTTGAGAATTACATCATCATTTGCATGCCTTCGCTGTACTAATAAGGTCCAGTTTTCTTCTCGCGTTCGGAGATTGACCAACTTAGGCAGCCAGGTGGCGTCATCATCCACCATTCACTGGTTGTTTGGATTTCGATGAGATGCATACGGCCACTGTTGACTTTTGTGGGTGCATTCTAAAATTTGTGTTCAATTTCCTTTACTTGCATATATTCATAGGCGCAGATTTTTCTTTAGTGAAGAATAGCACCCTTTTGTATAACGATCTAATGCAACAGTTTTTTCACCAGAGCTGAATTATAACGACCTAATGCAACAATTTTTCACCAGAAGCTGAATTATAACGAGCTAATGCAACATTTTTTTGTATTAAAATTTTATGGCCTTTTCAAGGAACTTAATTAAGTAGCAAGCTAAGCTAGGTAGCTGAAGTTCCAGCACAGTATTGCGTGGAGTCAGATTAAAATTTATTTGAAAGCAAAAGTGCATTCATTTAATATAGAACTATTGCTTCTATTTATATAAATACAATTTTATTTCTTATAAAAATATATTGGTCAATATACCTATTATTATATATAGACCACCAACAATGATATAAATATTTCTCCCCTTTTTTCCTCGAGTAACGTGATATAAGTAATTTTTAGCCCCACCAAATGAATGTGGTGATTCCATATTTAGCCTTCTCTTCATAAAAAAAATATTAACACAAAATTAACTAAATACAAAGTACATGAATTAGATGTGTATTTGATCATCTTGACTCCTCAGAGTCCAGTAATTAACAAAACCAGGCCGACCAGGTCAACCATAGACAATATAAAGATGTTCTCACTTCATTTTACATTGTAAGCCACTTTAATTTAATTTTATTTTAAGATAAATCTTTTTAAATTTGATCAAGTTTATAATAAATATAGCAATATTTATTACATCAAATTAGTTACATTAAATTCACCATTAATTATATTTTTATAGTATATTTATTTTATGTTAAAATATTATTATATTCTTTATAAACTTGCCCACACTTAAAAAGATGTTTGAGTCAGGATAACTTATAATATAAAATAAAATAGAGGGAGTAATAAATAGCATGTCATCATGTTGTCATGCATATATATACATACTCTGTCTCCGTCCCAAAAAATAACTCTTAAAGTTTAAACTTTTGTCCTAAAATAAATTAACTTATATCTTCTCACTTGCATGAGAGATATTTTAGTTTTTTTTCTTGAGATAAAGTGAGTACATGCCTCCATGTTTAGCTAGATTTGATTTAGGGTGTGTTCAGCACTGCATGTTCCCATCTTTTACTCATTCATTTTCATTTTTTAAAAAAAATTCTATATAAAAAATATTAATATATTTTTAAATTTTTTTATAAATAATAACCCCTCCTCCCAAACAGACCCTTAAGCTAATAATATTTAAGTATCTGACCAGGCCTGGATCCGCATGATACACGATACAGTTATGACAAGAGAAACTGTGCAGATCTATCTAGATTTAAAACTAGCACACACGAATTAACAAGAGAAAAGATCCAGCGCAGATCTATCCAGATTAGTTATACATCTTTTCCATGCGGGCCAATGCAAGTATTCTACGTGAAGCTGACAAAACTATTAGGAAGCCTGTCTTCCATGACGATGGAACAGTGCTGAAGATAGAACTGTTCTCTGAATCTAAACGATAAAAATAAGATTGCAAGCTAAGCTGTGGCAGTTGCTACATTAATTGATTAGTATCCAAGTTTTTTTTTGAAAGATATTAGAATCCAAGTCATTGCACTAATTCACAAGATTATTGTAGATGCCTAGCTGTTGTAGGTCTTAGTTATATGTTTACGTTGACGTCAACAAAATATAAAGGAAGATTCGCATTTGAAGTTACTTATACATTCATATTCTCGTCATTATTGAAGTTGATGAAAATCCTGTAAGGTTTGACTTTTTCCTCCACCAAGTAAATTAAAAGATGTCACAAAGGAGCTGATAGATTAATTATTGTACCACAAATCTGGTTTACCTTTGTTGAGGACATGTTCCGCATGTACAAATTAACATGCATATAGTGCATAATTAGCATTTAGTCAGCGCTGTTTCTTATTCAAGATCGACCAGACATAGCTCGACAAGCGTACCTATTTAACTCTCAATCATGCAAAACAAGAACGCAATCTGTTGGTAACTTGGTTAATTTTTTCTTGAAATACGCAAAAAGCTTGCGCGTCATTGCCAACAAACAACCAAATGTAGGTTGTCGCAGTCATGAACAGAGCAGGTACGTAGTGCTTGATGGTAAAGTACTACGAGTCTACGATAGACACGGTTGGTGCGTGCATCATGATCATGGTAACCACTTAGATCAATGTCGTGTGCGTGATCCACTCTACCCAACTACTTTATTTCTTTTTTAATGAAAGAAAACTACTTTCTGACTTTTTTCAAGGACTGATTTGGTCGAATTCCATTTGCATCCTCTCTCTGCCATAAACTACATCGTTAGCTTATGCCTTATGGAAAGCACTATTCTAGTGCGGTTTCTAACTCTAGGCCTCTAACCAAAAGCACCAATGAAAGCAAATGTCTCCACAGCTGAAATTGGCCGATGTCGTAACCACTTAAGATGCGCACATTTTTCTTTGTGGTTTTGCTATATCTGTAGGCTTGCCGGATCTAATGTTAACTCTTTGTCGTCGGCTTTAAATTTGCAGGTGAACAACGCTGCCGTGTCGTTCAACGAGATCGACACCAATTCGGTGGAGCACGCTGAGACGGTGCTCAGGACCAACTTCTACGGGGCCAAGATACTGATCGAGGCACTTCTGCCGCTTTTCCGGCGATCGGCTGCCAACAGCCGGATCCTGAACATCAGCTCCCAGCTTGGCCTTCTAAACGCAAGTGATGAGCAAATTAATGGTTCATGGCATCCCAATTTTTAAGCGAATTACTAGTAGCATTTAGTGACCTCAAATAAGTGCAAACCAATAGTAAGTTACACATATTGCATCCCACAGGACAAATAGCAGGCGAAAATTAGTAGCGTACCACTAGATGATAGTGACCTCCCTTTCTAATTGACCTTTTGATAGTGCTCTTCTCAGTTCTCACCGGCACTGGTACACTGTGTTTCTGAGAATCAAAAGGGACAAGAACTAAAAATTGTCTGGGAAAATGGCTGCATGCCGCATGAGGCACCGAACTCTGACAGCAAAATTCAGGCTACGTTAATTGTCTGAAAAGTCTGCCCTACAACTTCTCTGACGCATACACTATATTGTCAGGCCTTATTGGAACTTCACACCTGCAGAGTAGTGAGTTGAGTTCACATGCCGGTGTTGACTTAAAAGCTTTGTTTATTTCCTGACTGGGCCTAATCGAACCATCAACTCTCTGAGCTCATCAGTTGATTGAGATGCCATGACCCAGAGACTTCAAAGTTTGAACACACTAGACTATTTCAGACGATAAGGTTATTCCAGAGTCTCTGTCATTGCACGACATCAGTAGTGCCCTGTCTAGTATACCTACTCTTTATGCGCTTCTTGAAGGATGAACTGTCTGAACTCCAGAGCCATCTGAATTCTCAACCAAACACCCACCACATATGAAAACATAAAAAGATCAAAGACCGTAGTGCAGTGCTTTTGTAGTTTGGCATGTGAACAAGAATGAAGAATGCCAAATAGCGTGCATCTTGCATTGACATTTGGAAGTTTCAGAAATCATAGCATTTTACTGTTGTTGTATGCGAGAGAAAAAAACATTGTTGAATTACTTAGTGTGTTTTTTTTGGCATGGTGCAGAAGGTGAGGGACCCGTCGCTGCGGAGCATGCTGCTGGACGAAGGGTCACTGACGGAGGGGAAGATCGAGTGCATGGCGTCGCGGTTCCTGGCCGAGGTGAAGGACGGGACGTGGGCGGGGCCGGGGCGCGGGTGGCCGGCGGTGTGGACTGACTACGCGGTGTCCAAGCTCGCGCTCAACGCCTACTCCCGGCTCCTCGCCGCACGCCTCGCCCGCGGCGGCGACCGCGTCGCCGTCAACTGCTTCTGCCCCGGGTTCACGCGCACCGACATGACCCGCGGGTGGGGCACCCGCACCGCCGAGGAGGCAGGCCGCGTCGCCGCGGGCCTCGCGCTGCTCCCGCCGGCCGAGCTCCCCACCGGCAAGTTCTTCAAGTGGTGCACGCCTCAGCTCTACTCCAAGCTGTGAGCTAAGCTAAGCTAGCTAGCTGACTGTAGTACCATACTTCCATGTCCGATCGATTGGACGCGTGCTGTCAAAACTGTCAACGACATGTCAGGCTCCTGAGCTCCTCATGGTCATGATAGTACGTTTACTACTGTAAATTTAGAGAGGACAACATGAGTTGCTTAAGCGTCAACCCTGTCAGTTGGCCGTATGCACGACAGCTGCTTAGTGTGGCAATATTAAGCTCAGCCACACACTCGACACATTGCCATGAGAAAAAAGATGGGCAATTTACAATGTGACGTATTTTGGAGGTCAAGCGGCACGTATATAATGATGGGATTTCGCAAAGAAAGGTCAGCTGGTTCAATAGAATACATCAATGTATGCGGTTGACTAGCCATGCGATTGAGCAAATACTCCTATTTATAAAGGTTTATATATATGAGGCCTGAGCTCAGAGCTTATCCAGTAGAGTATACACTGGAGTAACGTCCAAATCAATGTTAGTATGTTACGAATTACAATTTACTTAAATTGATAAAGGAAAAACATACTAAAGTAGCAATAGTGTCTTTGTAGTTTTACTCCTTTAGTTCAAATTAAAAAAATATGTGAAAATGATTGGAAAAAAATTATAGTTGGTTGAGAAAAAAATAGATGGAAAATAAATAAATATAGAATAGTTATAATTAATTAAGACGAGAGAGTATATGGAGAAATAGGTTCATTTTGAGAAAACTTAAATGTTACAAACAACTAATTTTGGAACGGAAGGAGTACAGTAAGAAAGAAAACTGTAGTAAAAAGCTAAAGAATACTTTACGAGTAAGAATGAAAATGGATCGGAAACTGTTGGAAATCTACCATATTTGTTTTTATAGTTTTTTGAAATCAGAATCGAAAACCCTAAATATAAAAATGGAATCAAATATTATCGAATATATATATGGAGCAAATACGAGATGGAACAGATACGATAATGAATATTTGCTGGAATATGAAAACCCCTCAAATGGCTTGTTATTTTTAAAATATTAGGCCAACATTTCAAAATTTTATATTATCAATTTTCATAGGTGCTTCCGCAACCATTCGTGAAAATCAATTTTCGTAGTCAGTTGTTAAGAGATTTTCCACTTTCTAGTTCTTAATTGAAACCGAGACATCTTTCTCTATGCATAACTTATTACCATATCATCTATCAAGCTCTTATTGTCTAGATTGAAAATGCTATTTATTTTATTTTAGCACTCTAAAAGTTGTAATGTTCATGTACTTCAAATAATTTCAAATTAGCAGATCCCGTCTAGCTAAGTTATATAGAGCACGTTTCCATTGGAGTTCGTTTGAATGACATGTATGATATTTTATAAAAAATAGATATAAAATTGTGTAATGAATATTTAGATCCCTAAATAATCTCAAATGATAAAGTTGTTAACAACAAAGCTGTAGATCTCATCAAGCTTTAAAATTTTAATGCAAAATTCATCTTAATCCGACTTTATATGATAAAGTTATATATATATGTATTTTTTCTAAAAATTGATTTAATATCTAAAATTTTTTTTTGACCGTTTTCGATTTCCATCTAATACTAGTCTACCCTATTCTTTTCTGTTTTTTTTTAAAAAAATCTCTATATCTGTATCCGTATCCAATACTATCTAAAAATTTTTCATTCCACACTATCCGTTTTCGAAAATAAGATACCATAAACTCTCTAAACCGATTTCATTCCTAGTTAGAGCCATTTTGCTCCTGTTAGGAGGTAGGTTTTGGTAGTAACCAAAGCTATCGTAGAAAGCTTTGTCTCCGGGAACACTCTCTGATTTGTTTCTTCCGGCCCATTCCAATCGCCGCTGCTCCACCTCCCATGTCGCGTGCAGCTGCTGCTGCGCCGCCGCTGCCGCCAAGGCCGGGGCCCCTTCCTTCTTCTGCGCCGGTGGCTCGTCCTCCTGATCCACGCACCACGCGGCCTCTAGCTCCGCATCTCTATGCTCCCCAACGGCGTGCTGCCTTGCATGGCTCGGGCGCCAAGGAGGCGAGGACGAGGAGCAGAGGGAGGAGGCGCAGAGGGAGCAGAGAGGCTGTGGCTGGGCGGCAGCCGGAGCGGAGGAAGAAGGAGTGGAGGTAACCAACTATGGCGGCAAGTGCGGGGTCCGTGGAGCGCCTTGGGGCTCCTCCTAAGCGGAACGGCGGCGCGGACCAATGCGGCGGCGCCGGCGGCGGAGCGGAGGAATCCCTGACCGGCCTACGCCGCGTGTGCTCCCCATCGTCGGACGGCCAAGGCGTTGCGGGGGGCCCAGGGGCACGAGCCGCACGATGTGTGCTCCTCGACCGTCGGATTGGGCGCAGCAGGGACGTCGAGCCAATCCAAAGGACGAGATGCGCCCAGGTGGAAGAGAACAGCATCCCGTGTGCGAAGTTGGTGTTGCTTTATTTGCTCCCCCTGGTCTTGCATGAAGGCCTTGCACACCCACGCTTTTGCTTCGCAAGAGCAGCGGAACGGCGGAGAGGTGAGGACTTGATCTCTCTCCCACTCTCTCCTCCTCATCCTCCTCCTCTCCTCTGTTTTCCTCTTCTCCAAGACAACGTGTAAAATTCCTTCTCTTCTTCCATGGCCATGTGTTTGTGTTGGTGGTGCTGTTGTTAGCCGCGCTGTTCTTATCGTTCTGTTTCGTTCGTTGCTGTGGAGTGCTCGATCGAGCAGTGGGTGTCTGAGACACTTCTGTGAGGTTTTACTCTGGCCTCTTGCATTGGCTTGTGTTGCTGTTGCTTTTGATGTTGGTGGTGGTTTTCCTTGAGGAGGGTGACGAACACCGAAACCCATGGTGATCTCTGTCCCCTCTTTTCTTCTGTCTTGCTTGCTTGTTCCTGCTGCTTTCGAAGTTGGTGGAAGATTACTTGGAGGAAATGGAGGTGACTAGCACCAAGGGCTATGGTGATCTTTGTTGTCTCCTTTTTTTTCGATCTTTCTTATCGTTTTCCACCTTGTTTTCCGTTGTTGCTGCTGCTTTTGTGTCGTCGATGTTGCAATTAGTATGGGCTCCTGTTGGAGGAGGTGCTAACGAGCACCACAACCCCCATGGTGATCTGCATTTGTCCCTCTTCGTACTAGCATCCTTTTCAATCTATGCCTTTTCTCGTTGTTTTTCATGGCGTTATTGATGTATGCATAGCAACTCGACGATGCCTATCATCTGCTCGTCTAGTATCTCTCACTTATTCTGCTTACTTGTTTTGGTATGTTGTTGTTCCAGATTCTTTCTGCATGTGGGTGCTCTTCCCTTTTTCCCCAACTGTGGGTTTTGAGTTTTGACGTTCTGTTGATTACTCTTGTTCTCGTTGATTTTTGGTGATGCGGTGCATGCGGAAAATTCTTGATGCTGCTGCGCACGGGGAAACTCGGTGATATTCTAAAACCTTCTCTCTAATTCAACAGCGCTCCCTGTACGTCCGTTCTTGCTATTGAGTGTAACATTTATTGATGTTTCACTTCCCCAGTGTATGGTTTGAGGTGTGATTCTGTTAATTAGTTTGTTACCCAGCAGCAGGAGTTATTGAAATTTGAGAGGGAAATCTTAGCCTGTGAATATTTCTCCCCTTCTGATGATCATGTGCACTGCAGGCTGCTGTATTTGTTCTTGACACAAACTTTTGGATGTTTTCTGGGTTCTCAAATGTTGAGGAGCTTGCCATTTTTTGACGATCCATTCTTTTTAAGACATAGTGACCTGGATCAGTATTGAACAATGTTTGGTTAAACAGATTGTACACTATTGTTCACAGTACTCTTTGGTCTTTGCTAGGAAAACAAATTCTACCATGGGTGCATCGACCAACAAATCTCAAACAATTAATCTGTTAGCATAACATACTTTCATGCATTGGTTAAAGTATCATAGAATTCACAATCCTCTAAAAAGTAAAGATGGTGTGCATTTGTGTACACAATAGCAATATGTCGACCGCTATCTATAAGCCCTGTTTCCTATTACAACTTTTAGGAACACAGGGTTGCGGTTTGTTCATGCTTCATTGTCTATCTTACAAGATGTCCATACTGAGTTTTTTTTACCTTTTCTATTCAAGAGCTGAAGTAGCAATGTACTGTGCAAAACGATTTCATGTTATGCTTCGAGAGGAAGAAGGGTATCTCAACAATCTGCCCTATGCAATTACGTCTGTGTGCTCCAGGTTATTTTATAGACATTTGTTACATGTACTCTGCATATTGTGCACATAGTTGCGATGCCTTAAAAAATCTACTCTGTTCCTTCTTAATTGCAGACTTGATGATGAATTGGAAGTACCAAATGAATGGAGGGCGTCATTTTATCCCCGTCATAATGGTGACTGTTTCCAGTTGTAGAAAGTGTACAGTGACTATGAATCCCTCGAGCGTATACGAGGGGGTCAGGTCTATATATATACAGCCCAGGCCAGTGGTCTGTCTAACACCCCCGCAGTCGCAGCGGGAGGGGAACGGACGCAGAGACTGGACCGAAAACTGGTGAACAAAGGCGTGGGCAGGCCTTTGGTCATTATATTGGCAAACTGATGTGCCGATGGTACATGGAGCACCCGAACCTATCCTAATGCAACCTTGTCACGGACAAAATGAATATCGATCTCGATGTGCTTGGTGTGTCGGTGATGGACCGGGTTGGCGGTCATATAGACGGCACTGACATTGTCACAGTAGACTACGGTCGCGATGGAGAGGAGTGCACGGAGCTCCTGGAGAAGCTGGCGAAGCCAGCAGTACTCGGCGACGGCGCGGTACTCGGCTTCAGCGCTGGAGCGGGACATTGTAGTCTGGCGTTTTGAGGACCAGAATACGAGAGTGTCACCAAGGTAGACGCAGTAGCCGGACGTAGAGCGTCGAGAGTCGGGGCAGCCTGCCCAGTCCGCGTCGGAGTACGCGGTGAGGGAGTCGATGGGGCTGGAGCTGAGATGCAGCCCGCTGGAGAGGGTGCCCTTCACGTAGCGTAGGATGCGCTTGAGCAGCGCGAGGTGAGGTTCGCGCGGAGCGTGCATGAAGAGGCACACTTGCTGGACAGCGTACGTGAGGTCGAGTCGGGTGAGTGTGAGGTATTGGAGAGCCCCGGCAAGACTCCGATAGTGAGAGGGATCGACAACGAGGGCGCCATCGGCGGCGGAGAGTTTGGCTCGAGTGTCGACTGGGGTGGCCGTGGGGTAACAGTCGGCCATGCCCGCACACTGGAGGAGGTCGATGGCGTACTGGCGTTGGGAAAGGAAGAGCCCGTGGATGGAATGGGTTACGGAGATGCCAAGGAAATGGTGGAGAGGACCAAGATCGGTCATGGCGAACTCAGAGTGGAGTCGGACCATGATCTGGTCGAGGAGAGATGTCGAAGACGCTGTGAGGACAATGTCATCGATATAGAGAAGTAGATAGGCAGTGGCGGAGCCGATATGGAAAGTGAACAGGGAACTATCGGACGCAGAGGTCACGAAGCCGATGTGTCGAAGATAGGCAGCAAAGCGCTGGTACCAGGCACGAGGGTCTTGTTTGAGGCCGTAGAGAGAGCGTTGAAGGAGACAGACGTCGTCGGGCCAAGAAGGGTCGACGAAGCCTGGGGGCTGCTGGCAGTAAACTGTTTCCGTCAGGTGGCCGTGAAGAAAGGCGTTCTTCACGTCTAGTTGATGGATCGGCCAGGAGCGAGAGGCAGCCAAGGTGAGGACGACTCGGATGGTGGCGGGTTTAACAACGGGACTGAAGGTCTCGTCGTAGTCGACACCGGGTCGTTGGGAGAAACCCCAGCGAGCCTTGTGATGGGCAAGGGAGCCATCGGCGTGGAATTTGTGTTTGAAAATCCACTTACCAGTCACAATATTGGCGCCGGGAGGTTGGGGAACGAGGCGCCAGGTCTCGTTGTCCATTAGGGCCTTGTACTCATCGGCCATGGCCGCGCGCCACTGAGGGTCGGCCAAGGCTGAGCGAGAAGTCGTTGGGATGGACGAGATAGAGCTGTGGACGGCGGAGAGACCGTAGCGCGGATTGGGTTGGAGAGACCCGGTCTGGGAGCGGGTGACCATGTGAGAGGTGGAGGGAACTGGAGCCGATGGGGATACAGGAGTAATGGGAAGAACTGGTCGGGTGGGGGCGTCATCGGCTCCGAGTCGGCGACTGTAGACAAGAGGGAAAGGAGGAATTAGATCGGCCTGAGCCGATGAGGTCGGGTGGACCGAGTATTCCGATCGGTCCGATAGAGATGGATTAGCCGATAGGGTGGGGAGAGCCGATGGAAAGTGAGGAGCCGATGGAAGTGGGGTGTCCGATGGAGAGGGAACGGTATCGGCTGAAGGATAAATAGGATCGGTATCGGCCGATAAAGGTGGGTCCGATGGGGGTCCAATGGTGGGGACATCGGACCGAGTAGTGGTGGGAGATGTGACGGGTAAATCCTCAGCAGCGGCCGATGAGGGGGCCGATGGAGAGGGCAGTGGGGGAGACTTGGTCGGCACGGTGTTGGTGAGGAGGAAGTCGAGATCACTAGAGGAGGATCTCGGATGAAGGAGACCGAAGGGAAAACATGTCTCGTCAAAAATGACGTGACTAGAGACGAGGACCCGTCGGGTGGAAAGGTCGAGGCATCGGTATCTCTTGTGAGAGGTGGAATAGCCGAGGAGAATACAGGCGGTGGAGCGGGGAGCGAGTTTGTGGGAAGCTGTGGCGGTGAGATTTGGGTAGCAGAGGCACCCGAAAACGCGAAGGTGGGAGTAGTCGGGCGCCGTGCGGTAGAGAAGGGCATAGGGAACGTTGTTATGAACGGAGGAGCATGGGCGCCGATTGAGAAGGTACGCAGTAGCCAGAGCTTCGGCCCAATAAGTGGCGGGTAGGTGGGCGTGAAGTAGCATGGTGCGACTGATGTTGTTGAGAGTGCGAAGGAGGCGCTCGGCTTTGCCGTTCTGAGGTGTAGGGGCAGGAGAGCCAGAGATGGATGCCCTGTGAGGTGAGGAGGTTTGTAACGGTATGGTTGACGAATTCCGTACCGTTATCGGCTTGTAAAGCCTTGATGGGGAGGTTGAACTGAGTGGATACGTACGTGACGAAGTGAGTGAGGTGAGAGGCGACCTCGGATTTGTGGATGAGCGGGAAGGTCCAGCAATAGTGTGCGTAATCGTCAAGTATAGCGAGATAATACTGATTACCAGAGATACTTTTAACTGGGGACGTCCATACATCACAATGTAGAAGTTCAAATGGACGCGAGGTACAGGAGAGAGAACTAGAAAAGGGGAGACGCACATGTTTGCCAAGTTGACATGAGTGGCAAACTGTGGAGCTGCTGTGAGTACATCGGATGGAGGTGCTGCGACGGAGGGTGGCGACAGCGTCGGGGCCGGGGTGGCCGAGGCGAAGGTGCCAAAGGTTGGTGGAGAGGGCGACGCTGGCGTGTGGGGTGGACGGCGCAGCGGGAATGGTGTAGAGGTCACCGCCACTATTGCAGCGAAGGATCTGTCGCCGGGTTGGGATATCCTTCACAAAGAAATCAGACGCGTCAAATTCAATGGAGCAGTGGTTGTCTCGTGTGAATTGACGGACAGATATAAGATTGTGAATGAGAGAAGGGACAATAAGAACATTGCGTAGGGGGAGGTTAGTGGTGGATGTAGACAGAGAGGAGTCACCGCGGCATTGGACAGGGAGAGAGTGACCATTGCCGATAGTGACAAAAGGGGAGGAAGAGGGGTGACAGGAGCGAAGTATACCGGTCGATGACGCCATGTGTGAAGACGCCCCAGAGTCCAGCACCCAAGGGTGCTGTGGTTGGAGCGTCATCTGGTTGAGGGCAGCGACGAGGCCAGCCTGGTTCCAGGAGGGAACCGACTGGGTGGTTGGGGTCGGTAGCATCGGTTGAGGCGGTAGAACGGGAGCCGATGCTAGGTAAGCCTGGGGATGGGCGCCGAGAACTCCGGGTTGCCAGCCGATGGAGCTGCGTGGCTGGGGTTGGGGCGCCCAGGGGTTGTAGCAGAGCCACGGACCAGTGACACCGGCAGGGTAGGTAGGGACCGAGGTAGGTCGTGGTGGCGTCGGACCCTGGCAGGTCCTGCTTTTGCCTTTGCCCTTGCCTTTCCCGATGCGGGCTGTGTTGCTGTGGCCGGAGCCATGGCCACCAGGACCGCGGGAGGAAGGGGCAGCGCAAGAAGCTCGGCAGCCATTATCGGCTACGGCAAGAAGAGCGGTGTGGGCCACTGTCTTCTCATTATTGGCCAGACGGAGTTCTTTAAGAACTAGCATGTCATGGGCCCGGGCGAACGATGGAAGAGGTGTGGCGTTGGCGATGTCATCGGCGGTGTTGGAGAAGCTGGGATTGAGGCCTCGCAGAAGGGCGAGGACGAGTTGAGAGTCGGCCACAGGGTGGCCGACGTCCCGGAGAGCAGCAGCCTTTACTTTGAGGCGCTGACAGTATGAGGAGACAGAGGAGTCGCCTTGTACCATGGAGTGGAACTCGTTGAGGAGGAAGATGGCGCGAGGCTGCTTGTTGGCCAGGAAGATCCGCTCGATGGCCACCCAGAGATCCCGGGCGGTGGGGTCGGTATCGTCCATGGCGACGTCGAGGACAGAGTAGTCGACCGAGCCGAGCAGCCAGCTGCGCACGCAACACTTGGCGATGTCCCACTAAGGATCATCGGGACGAGGTGGAGCGGAGCCATCAATATGGGACCGGAGGCTGAATTTTCCACAGATGGATTTGAAGAAGAAAACCCACTTGGAATAATTGGCGTTAAGGTCAAGGGAGATAGGAACGTGAGATTTCACGTTCACAGCAGCGTAGGGAGGGGAGAAGATCGGCGAGGTGGTGCCCGAGGTGTGGTCTGTGGCACCGAGGGCCGGAGCAGATTCGGTGACTGGGAGAGTGCCGGAGCTGTGGGTGGACTCGGTGGCCATGACAGGAGAACGGGAGCAAAGAGCCGATGGGAGGGGGAAGCCGATGAGAGGACGGATCAGCCGATCAAGGACGTGAGAAGCCGATGGGAAGTGGGTAGCGGAGTAGGTGAGGAGTGGCCAACCGATGAGGAGTGGTTGGTCGATGGGGAGTAGGCAGCGGAGTAGGTGAGGAGTGGCCAGCCGATGAGGAGTAGGCAGTGGAGTAGGTGAGGAGTGGCCAGCCGATGAGGAGTGGTTGGCCGATGGGGAGTAGGCAGCAGAGTAGGTGAGGACAGAGTGGGTGGGTCAGAGAGTGGTTGGGTGACGGACGTGCGAGGATTCACGTCCGTGAAGAGAAGATTCACGTCCGTGGACTCGTGGAGGCCAAGGAGTGGGGCGGACGCGAAAAAGGCAGGGAGTGGCCGGACGCGAAGAGAATATGTTTGCGTCCGGGAGGCAGGGATTCGTGTCCGTGGACACGTGGACACGTTGGACTGGCTCGGACGTGAGGGGAGAAGGTTCGCGTCCGAGAGCCGTTGAGCATGTCGGAAAGGGCAAGAACCGAGGGAGGTTTCCAGTCGATGGAGGGCTGGACAAGTCCAGCCGATGGAGACGACGAGCGCGGAGGTGCGCCGGCGTCAGAGAAGGAGAGATGCACGAAACAAGAGGAAGAGTGGAGACGGGTACGAGGAGGGACGAGGAGGCGGATCGAGACCGTCGCCTGGTCGCGCGGAGGTGGGGCAGAGAAAAGGGGACTGCAGGAAAGACGGGGAGAAGAAGAAATGGAGACGAGAGAGCGAGGGGAGTACCGGGAAGAGGGTCGGCGACGGGAAGAAGTCGACGACGAGGAGGAAAGGATCGGCTCGCCGGAGGGAGAAGCTAGCGCGTCGGGATGTCTAGACTCGCTCTGATACCATGTAGAAAGTGTACAGTGACTATGAATCCCCCGAGCGTATACGAGGGGGTCGAGTCTATATATATACAGCTCAGGCCAGTGATCTGTCTAACACCAGTTCCTCAATACTGGCGTTTGTGCTAACATGTGGCATTCCCCAGAGGTGATATATCAACTTATGAGAGTTCTTTACACGTCCTACTGCACAGAAGTTAATTGAAGTTCTATTTCTAGTCATATAGTGTGATATGAAATCTGTATTTATCTGGTTCAAGATAATCGTTAAGTCAAGTGCCTGTTTTACTGAGTTGGAAGCCAAAAGCTCGTTAAGTTCTTGTTACACTGTGGTTGTTATCCACTTATACTACTACCCGAATTACGGTATTTTTTTATATGTCACTTTACTGGACTTATCATGTCTTACATTTCTTTCCTTCTTTTATGGACGCCATTTTTTCGCTATAGTCATTTCACAGCTTTATATAGCCTTTTTCTTTCATGGAACTGTTGAATTGTTTGTTTTACACTTCAGTTGGTATTTTTGTCCCCTCAGGCAACTTCTTATGATCCACAGTTATATGAAGGAAGTACAGCATGTGTGGTAATCGTTAGAGGAAATCAGATCACTGTTGGAAATGTTGGTGATTCCCGTTGCGTGCTTTCAAAGAATGGTCAGGTGTAGTGACTTTTTTCTTGTCAAATGCCTCATTGATTCACTGTCATACCAAATGAATTAAATCTGTACCTAATTATTTTCTTTTCTATATTTCCTTTGCATTAAAGGCAATTGATTTATCCATTGATCACAAACCAAGCGTTCAACTTGAACGTCGGAGAATTCTAAGAGCAGGAGGACAAGTATGGAGGGAAAAATTTCCTGCAAATGACTTAGGAGGGGAAATCAGGGAACAATGCGGTCCATATTGTGTTGAAGGAAAGCTATCCACGTCCAGAGCACTTGGTATAGTTTAATCTTATTTCCTTATGGTTGTTTGTTCAAAATCTATTGTATTGTAGCTGACATTTTCCTCGCTACCATTTCAGGTGATTTTGCATATAAGAACATGGTTTATCATCTTCAACATCAAATGGTGACGCATGTTCCTGACATTTGTGTTGTAAGTGTAAACCAAGTTCTTTTTGAGGACTATAAATTTGTTTTGCTGGGTCTGATCTGATGGGATTTTTTAGGCGAAAATAACTGGTGATACTGCCTTTCTTGTCAAAGCAAGTGACGGCATCTGGTAGGTCCTCATGCAGAGTATATCCAGTCAGTGATAGTTGACTTGCTTGCTTGCTTCTTCTAAGACAGTATTATTTTTCCACAAGGGTTTGTACATTTTGGTTTAATTTAAATTGGATGTAGCCTGGACTGGTATCTAATCTATTTCACCACCATGTGTAGTTATGTATGTTCTTTTGTGGTGAAGAATGTTGCGTTCTTTTTCTGAGTTAAATGCTATGTCCCTGGAGAGGTTGAGTCTACTGAAAAGAGGAAGACCTGCTGATTCCTGCACTAGCTGTGTTTCATAGTATTCAGATAGTTATTTTACTTGATGGCTCCGTGTTTGATAGGCTTAGTATGTTGAAAATGGCTACCGGTCCCCTTATTTATACTGCCAGAGCATTCTTCAAGAACCATCTCACTTCATGGAACATTTACGCTGGTAGGAATTGTGCTAAGCTGCGAAATAAATCTTATATCAGTGCTGTTATTGATAAAGGATTGCAGTCTGCCACGTATTTTCACAATCTGATGCACATTTCCCATCGGCAATTTTATTCTCTCTCCTGTTGTTTTTTTACAGATGCATTCAGATTCTCATAGTAAACTTAAACACATTTTTTCCCTTTCAGGGTTCACATGTCAAGTCAGGATGTGGTTGATTTCGTACATGAGAAATTACACTCGGTGAGTCTTTCCTCATTTTCTCTACCCGTTATGACTTATGACAGCAATGCATTTTTTTCTAATGAATCAAGTTCTAGTACTTACCTACATATATGTGCTCTTAAATCAAGAAATGTTGACTCCAAATTTAAACACATATGTGCATGGGATCTGCTTGGATGGTTGGTTGCTTGGATGACAGGCAATTGAAATCTAAAGTCTACATAGAAGATCATACGATGTATGCAGCACATTCTTTTTCTATTCTTTTTTTAGCAAAGGCAGGAGCTCTGCCAAAATTTGATAAAGCAGGGAAAGAAAATATACTGTTTTACAGAGGAAGGGCTAGGGGATAGCCAATTAGCCACAAACAAGACATAGCTCCAAATACAACAGTGATGCTAAGAAACAGTGTTATTCAAGTTTGGTTTTAAGTCTTTCGGCGAAAAAGTTTGGTTTCAAGCAGGATTGGCGCCTTGGGGTCCCAGCCAGCTTTGGATGCAGCTTTCCTTGAGCTGGGGGACCAGGAATCGGATCCCAAGAATCCATACATCAACCCAATGATTGCAAAAACTGCCGCCTGGGAGACAGCAGGGCTAAGCTAGGCTGCAACCATGTGCCAACCAGTTGGGCCACTTTTGGAGTTGCCAACAGAGGCTCGCACCAGCCCACCAAGGACACGTCTGGCTTTACCCCCTTTAGCCAAGCCAGCCCCTAGGCCGCCAACCTCCTTGGAAAGCCATTCATGTGATCTAAGCCTCGCTCGCCCAAATGTGTAGGCCCAAGAGGGGCTTGTTGGAAACCAGTTAATGTTTGTCGGTTTGGCCAGTGCCACTCTACTCCTAGCCCACCAAGTTGAACCGGCCTCTACCCTGCGTATATACTCTTGGTGAGCCAAATTGACTTTGCTGTGAGCCATCCTCCCCGCGTCGGACTTCCAACTGCTTTGGCAATAGCTTCCGTAGTTGCCAGGGGATTCCACTCCCCGTTGCTCTAGTGAGCGCATAAAAAAGAAGGCGCTCAATGGGGTGCCCACAATCTGCCGGGCACAATTTATCATGACGAAGAAGCTAGGGGTATCCCCTCCCAACGTCATGGCCCCCCTCCTCGTAGTCGGCAGCAAAGTTTAAGAAGCACTTCACGAAGCCACTAAGCCAATAGCACCTCCAAGCGCTTACCAACCTGTTCAACATTGACATGTCATAGCCGTAAGAGGAACAAGGATCGCTAGTCATTGTGGTGGCGTAATCTCGCTGCCTTGGTCGCCACCCCACGAAGCGCAAATGTCAAATATGAACTTCAATTTTTTTTTGATTTGGAATGTGCGGGGGCTCAACATTGGAGCTCGATGCAGCATAGTACACTCAATTGTCTTGGAGAGCAAGTATGTGGTAGCATGTATCCAAGAAACAAAACTAAGTGTAATCACTTGCACAATGGCGGCACAAATCCTCGGCCCTAATCTATCAGGTTTCCATTACTTGTCGACGGACCAGACTAGGGAGGAATACTCCTTGGCTAGGATCCTAGTGTTGTTGTGTGTACCAATCTCTCCCTAGGAGAATTCTCTCTCTTTGGGAAGCTTGAGTTCGTTGATGGGTCCTCGCACTGGATCATAGTCATCTATGGTCCCCAAGAGGACCTTGATAAGATACGATCCCTTCAGGAAATTCAGGACCTATGCACCAGCTTCATGGAACCTTGGATAATTGTTGGTGATTTTAATCTCGTCTATTAAGACACCGACAAGAGCAACAACAACCTGCACCGGCGCATAATGGGTTGCTTCCATCGAGTGCTAGAAGATTTGGAGCTCTAGGAGGTACACCTAAATAGTCGAGCATTCACTTGGTCAAACAGGTAGGACATGCCAACCCTAGAGTAGCTCAATCGAGTGTTCACCTTCGAGGATTGGACCCTGCTGCTCTCCTGCTTTTTGCATGCCCTACCATTTACCATGTCAGACCATTGCCCTCTTCTACTGGTCACTTCGGTGTGATCGCCAAGGAAGGGTCGCTTTCACTTTGAGTCACACTGGGCCAAGAGGGTTTCACCAAGTGGTTCTAGACTCTTGGGCAGTGCACGATGGTATTGCCGACCTTATTTGCTAGCTTGATGGCAAACTACGCTCGATCGCTAAGGCATTCGTAGCTAGGCCGACAAGAAGATAGGCAATATCAAACTTCAGTTGGCAATGGCTAAACAAGTTATCAATCAACTTAACGTGGCGGAGGAAACACAACCTTTGTCCATGTCAAAAAGATGCGTCCTAAGAGGGCTTAAGAAGAGAGTCTTGGCGCTTGCGTCCCTGGAACACACCATGGCAAAGCAACGCTCCAAAATCTCCTGGCTTAAGGAGGGTGACATAAACACGATTCTTTCACCTACATGCTGCCTACCGCCACTAAAAAATTTTCATCCAACAGCTATCCTACGAGGGCAACACGGGAGTCTCTCACGTAGACAAGGAGCGAATGATTCAAGACCATTATATGGGGATCCTTGGCACGATGCCTTCACACTCACACGCCTTGAACCTTTGCTTCTTCAATCCTACCAGGGCACAATTGTCTGACTTAGAAGCGTTGTTTTTAGAGGAAGAAGTATGGAAGGCTATCAAGGAGATATTGAATGACAAATCACTCGGGCCAGATGGGTTCACAAGCTTGTTCTACAAGAGCTACTAGTCCATAATCAAGGGGGACATTTTTGGTGGCCCTAGCCCAACTGTACTGGATGGATGGATCTAGCTTCCACAAGATGAACATGGTGCTCATTACCCTTTTGCTCAAGATGGCCGATGTGAGCATGCTTTGCGACTATCGCCCCATAAGCCTGCTGCACAACTTCGCGAAGCTTTTTGCAAAAATACTCTCCTGGAGACTAGCCCCCAAGCTTGATGCCCTAGTTGCCTCGAATCAAAGTACGTTCATCAACAACGCTCTATCCATGACAATTTTATTCTAGTTCGACAGTCAGTAAAGAAATTTCACGCCAAAAAGGAGCTAGTGATGGTGCTAAAGCTTAATATAGCACAAGCCTTTGATTCTGTGCCTTGGTAGTTTCTCCTAGAAGTTCTAGTGCACAAAGGGTTTGGACAAGGGTGGCAAGCTTGGATTGCTGCTCTATTCAGAACCTCGAGCATGAAGGTGTTACTCAATGGAACACCAGCAAAGAAGATTTGGCATGCTTGCGGGGTACGGCAAGGTGATCCACTTTCACTGTTGCTTTTTATCTTAGCAATGGATGTGCTCAACTCAATGATGGTCATGGGGAAAGATATGGGTCTGCATGCCAAGCTCCCAATACCACACCGAATGTCGCTTTATGCTGATGATGTGGTGCTATTTCTCCGGCCAACCTCCTAGGAGATCTAGGTCGTTTCCGAAGCACTCAAGCTATTCGGCGAAGCTTCCAGCTTGCGCTTGAACAATTCGAAGTGCTCGGCAATCCCTATCCACTGCAACATAGAGAATACAGTGCGGATGGAACAAGATCTGCCATGCACGGTGTTGAGCTTCCCCTATAAATACCTGGGATTGCCACTTTCCCTAGGTAAGCTAAGGAAGGAAGACCTCCAGCCTCTGGTTGTTAAGGTTGTCCAATAGCTGCCATCTTGGAAAGCAAAGCAACTGCCCCATGAAGGAAGGCTTACCCTAGTGGAATCTGTCCTGACATCAATCCCAATCCACTTGCTCGTTGCCATCAATCCCCCTAGCTTGGTAATCAAAGGGATTGATAAGCTCTGGCCTAGCTTTCTTTAGAGAAGAAAGTCAGACGCCAAAGAGGGACACGGCGGGCTAGCTTGGTTCAAAGTGCGCCCCCCAAAAAATATTGGTAGCCTTGGCATTCGCAACCTGTAGCTCATGGGGACGGCACTGCGAACGTGATGGATGTGGGTGTCTCGAACGGTGGCTAATAAGCCATGGAGTAGGCTCTCGATTCTGTATCTCCTTAGGAGTGAGAGTTCTTCTCACCCTCCACGATGTTCAGTCTAGGCAATGACGAATCAATCCTTTTCTAGGAACATAGTTGGTTGCAAGGGTGCAGTATCAAAACTGTAAAAATGTGTATAGTGACTAAGACCCCGAGAGTATATAAGGGGGGTCGGGTCTATATATATACACAGGCCAGTGGTCTGTCTAACACCCCCTCGCAGTTGCAGCGGGAGGGGAACGGACGCAGAGACTGGACCGAAAACTGGTGAACAAAGACATGGGCAGGCCTTTGGTCATTATATCGGCAAACTGATGTGCCGATGGTACATGGAGCATCCGAACCTGTCCTAATGCGACCTTGTCACGGACAAAATGGATATCGATATCGATGTGCTTGGTGCGTCGGTGATGGACCGGGTTGGCGGTCATGTAGACGGCACTGACATTGTCGTAGTAGACGACGGTCGCGGTGGAGAGGGGTGCACGGAGCTCCTACTCGGCGACAGCGCAGTACTCGGTTTCGACGCTAGACCAGGACACTGTAGTCTGGCGTTTTGAGAACCGGGATACGAGAGTGTCACCGAGGTAAATGCAGTAGCCGGACGTAGAGCGTCGAGAGTCGGGGCAGCCTGCCCAGTCCGCGTCGAAGTACGCAGTGAGAGAGTCGATGGGGCTGGAGCTGAGATGCAGCCCGCTGGAGAGGGTGCCCTTCACGTAGCGTAGGATTCGCTTGAGCAGCGCGGGGTGAGGTTCGCGTGGAGCGTGCATGAAGAGGCACACTTGTTGGATAGCGTACGTGAGGTCAGGCCGGGTGAGGGTAAGGTATTGGAGAACCTCGGCAAGACTCCGATAGTGAGAGGGATCGGCAACGAGTGCGTCGTCGGCAGCGGAGAGTTTGGCTCGAGTGTCGACCCGGGTGGCCGTGGGGTGACAATCGGCCATGCCCGCACGCTGGAAGAGGTCGATGGCGTACTGGCGTTGGGAAAGAAAGAGCCCGTGGGAGGAACGGGTTACGGAGATACCAAGGAAATGGTAGAGAGGACTAAGATCGGTTATGGCAAACTCAGAGTGGAGTCGGGCCATGATCTGGTCGAGGAGAGATGTCGAAAACGCTGTAAGGATAATGCCATCAACATATAGAAGTAGATAGGCAGTGGCGGAGCCGATATGGAAAGTGAATAGGGAACTATCGAACGCAGAGGCTACGAAACTGATGTGCCGAAGATAGGCAGCAAAACGCTGGTACTAGGCACGAGGGGCTTGTTTGAGGCCGTAGAGAGAGCGTTGAAGGAGACAGACATCGTCAGGACGAGAAGGGTCGACGAAGCCTGGGGGCTGCTGGCAGTGGGGTGTCCGATGGAGAGGGAACGGTATCGGCTGAAGGATAAATAGGATCGGTATCGGCCGATAAAGGTGGGTCCGATGGGGGTCCGATGGTAGGGACATCGGACCGAGTAGTGGTGGGAGACGTGACGGGTAAATCCTCAGCAGCGGCCGATGAGGGGGCCGATGGAGAGGACAGTGGAGGAGACCTGGTCGGCACGGTGTTGATGAGGAGGAAATCGAGATCACTAGAGGAGGATCTCGGATGATGTAGACCGAAGGGAAAACATGTCTCGTCAAAAATGACGTGACGAGAGACGATGACTCATCGGGTGGAAAGCTCGAGACATCGGTATCCCTTGTGAGAGGTGGGACAGCCGAGGAGAATACAGGCGGTGGAGCGGGGAGCGAGTTTGTGGGAAGCTGTCGCGGTGAGGTTTGGGTAAGAGAGGCACCCAAAAACGCGAAGATGGGAGTAGTCGGGCGCCGTGCGGTAGAGAAGGGCATAGGGAACGTTGTTTTGAACGGAGGAGCATGGGCGCCGATTAAGAAGATACATCGCAGTAGGCAGAGCTTCGGTCCAATAAGTGGTAGGTAAGTGGGCATGAAGTAGCATGGAGCAACTGATGTTGTTGAGGGTGCGAAGGAGGCGCTTGGTTTTGCCGTTCTGAGGAGAGGTGTAGGGGTAGGAGAGCCTGAGATGGATGCCCTGCGAGGTGAGGAGGCTTGTAACGGTATGATTGACGAATTCCGTACCGTTATCGGCTTGTAAAGCCTTGATGGGGAGGTTGAACTGAGTGGACACGTACGTGACGAAGTGAGTAAGTTGGGTGGCGACCTCGGATTTGTTGATGAGCGGAAAGGTCCAGCAATAGTGTGTGTAATCGTCAAGTATCGCGAGGTAATAGTGATTACCGGAGACACTTTTAACTAGAGACGTCCATACATCACAATGTAGAAGTTCAAATGGACGCGAGGTACAGGAGAGAACTAAAAAAGGGCAGACGCACATATTTGCCAAGTTGACACAAGTGGCAAACTATGGAGCTGTTGTGGGTACATCGGATAGAGGCGCTGCGACGGAGGGTGGCAACAACGTCGGGGCCGGGGTGGCCGAGGCGAAGGTGCCAAAGGTTGGTGGAGAGGGCGACGCTAGCATGTGGAGTGGACGGCGTAGCGGGAATTGTGTAGAGTTCTCCGCCATTATTGCAGCGAAAGATCTGTCGTCGGGTTGGGATATCCTTCACAGAGAAATCAGATGCGTCAAATTCGATAGAGCAGTTGTTGTCTCTTGTGAATTGGCGAACAGATATAACATTGTGAATAAGAGAAGGTACGATAAGAACATTGCGTAGGGGGAGGTTAGTGGTGGATGTAGACAGAGAGGAGTTATCTCGGCATTGGACAGGAAGAGAGTGACCATTGCCGATAGTAATAAAAGGGAAGGAATAGGGGTGACAGGAGCGAAGTATACCGATCGATGACGCCATGTGTGAAGACGCCCCAGAGTCTAGCACCTAAGAGTGCTGTGGTTGGAGCGTCATCTGGTTGAGGGCAGCGACGAGGCCAGCTTGGTTCCAGGAGGGAACCGACTGGGAGGGTAGGGTCGGTAGCATCGGCTGAGGCGGCAGAACGGGAGCCGATGCCAGGTGAGCCTGGGGATGGGCACCGAGAACCTCGGGTTGCTAGCCGATGGGGCTGCATGGCTGGGGCTGGGGCGCCCAGGGGTTGTAGCAGAGCCACGGACCCGTGGGTCCGGCAGGTTGGGCAGGGACCGAGGCAGGTCGTGATTGCATCGGACCCTGGCAGGTCCTGCCTTTGCCTTTGCCCTTGCCTTTCCCGGTGCGGGCTATGTTGCTATGGCTGGAGCCATGGCCACCAGAGCCGCGGGAGGAAGGGGCAGCTCGGCAGCCATTATCGGCTGTGGCAAGAAGAGCGGTGTGGGCCACTGTCTTCTCATGTTGGCCAGATGGAGTTCTTTAAGAACTAGCATGTAATGGGCCCAGGCGAACGATGGAAGAGGTGTGGCGTTGGCGATGTCATTGGCGGTGTTTGAGAAACGGGGATTGAGGCCTCATAGAAAAGCAAGGACGAGTTGAGAGTCGGCCATAGGGTGGCCGACGTCCTGGAGAGCAGCAGCCTTGACTTTGAGGCGCTGACAGTATGAGGAGACAGTGGAGTCGTCTTGTACCATGGAGTGGAACTCGTTGAGGAGGAAGATGGCGCGAGGCTGCTTGTTGGCCGGAAGATCCGCTCGATGGCCACCCAGAGATCCCGGGCGGTGGGGTCGGTATCGTCCATGGCGACGTCGAGGACAGAGTAGTCGACCGAGCCGAGCAGCCAGCTGCGCACGCAGCACTCGGCAATGTCCCACTGAGAATCATCGGGACGAGGTGGAGCGGAGCCATCAATATGGGACCGGAGGCCAAATTTTCCACAGCGGGTTTTGAAGAAGAAAACCCACTTGAAATAATTGGCGTTAAGGTCAAGAGAGATAGAAACGTGAGATTTCACGTTCACAGCAGCGTAAGGAGGGGAGAAGATCGGCGAGGTGGTGCCCGATGTGTGGTCTGAGGCACCGAAGGCCGGAACAGACTCGGCGACTGGGAGAGTGCCGGAGCTGAGAGCGGACTCGGTGACCATGACGGGAGAACGAGAGCAAAGAACCGATGGGAGAAAGAAGCCGATGAGAGGGAGAAGCTGATGGGAGGACGGATCGACCAATCAAGAATGTGAGAAGCCGATAGGGAGTGGGCCGACCAGCCGATGAAGAGTGGCTGGCCGATAGGGAGTAGGCAGTGGAGTAGGTGAGGAAAAGGTGGTGGCAGAGTGGGTCAGAGAGTAGTTGGGTCATGGACGTGCGAAGATTCACGTCCGTGGACTCGTGGAGGCCAAGGAGTGGGGCGGACGCGAAAAAGGCGGGGAGTGGCCGGACGCGAAGAGAATATGTTTGCGTCCAGGAGGCAGGGACTCATGTCCGTGGACACGTTTGACTGGCTCGGGCGTGAGGATAGAAAGTTCGCGTCCAAGAGCCGTTGAGCGTGTCGGAAAAGGCGAGAACCGAAGGAGGGCTCTAGCCGATGGAGAGCTGGACAAGTCCAATCGATGGGAGGGTGGACGAGTTCAGCCGATGGAGATGACGAGCGCGGAGGTGCGTCAGCGTCAGAGAAGGAGAGATGCACGAAGCAAGAAGAGAAACGGAGATGGGTGCGAGGCGAGACAAGGAGGCGGATCGAGACCGTCGCCTGATCGCACGGAGATGGGATGGAGGAAAGAGGATGACTGCGGGAGAGACCCGAAGAAGAAGAAACGGAGGCGAGAGAGCGAGGAGAGTGCCGGGAGGAGAGTACCGGGAAGAGGGTCGGCGACGGGAAGAAGACGTCGACGAGAAGGAGGAAAGGGTCGGCTCGCCGGAGGGAGAAGCTTACGCGTCGAAGATATCTAGACTCGCTCTGATACTATGTAAAGATTTGTACAGTGACTAAGATCTTAAAAATATATAAGAGGGGTCGGGTATATATATATATACAACCCAGGCCAGTGGTATGTCTAACAAAAACAATCACCCTAACCATCTACAACCAAGTCCCAGCCAGGCAACGTGCACAAAGGATGGTGAAAGAAGCACTCATGGCCAGGCAATGATCTAGGACATCTGAAAAGTCCACTCTGATGGAATATCTTCATCTTTGGAGCGAGCTACAAATCGTCGTCCTGATGCCAGACCAAGCTGATGCACTAAGTTAGAAGTGGAGCTCCATAGGGCAGTACTCAGTAAATTCTACATACCGGGCCATGTTCTTGGGTGGAACATTCTTCCTAGAAGAGCTAGTCTGGAGAAGTCGAGCGCCATACCACTGCCGATGCTTTGCTTGGCTGGTTGCGCATCGTCGCTCCTGGACCGCTGATTGACTATGTAGACGCGACATGCCCCACCAGGCATGTTGCGTTCTGTGCAACCAACATGGCAGATTGATTGATCACCTACTAGTTGCTTGCTCGGAGTCGAGACAATTCTGGTGGCTGGTGCTCAATGCAATAGGCTGACCAGATTGCCTCCGGACAGCGCATGCCTCCTTCATGGAATGGTGGTGTGAGAGTAGACTGAAGATAGCAGCACACCTTAGGCGGGGATTTGACATGGAGGTTACGCTAGCTGCATGGTTACCCTAGCGCATGCCTCCTTTGGCTTTCTCCTTGGAAAATCTTTTATTAATCTTTTCATTCCATATCGTCCATGAGGCTTGGATTAAAGCTGCAATTATTTTTCTTCCTTTCTCCTTTTTATTTGATGGAGCTCAAGGCCATCTAACATTCAATTAGCGAGTTATGAACAACTACAGGAGTACCGGAGTTCATTCATTTGTTGTTAGAACTGTTATTCCCGTTGCATTTGACATATGCCTTGTAATCGACACAGGGGGAGGAAAATCTACGCACCACTTGCGAGAAGCTCATTGAGAATTGCCTGGAATCGAGGAACAACGCGACGGCCATACTGGTCCAATTCAGGCCAGGCGCCGACCAGCCGATTCCTCTCCTGTCCGACATCGAGGAGGGCTCCGACGAAGTCGCCGGCGGCGCCGCCAGGGCTGAACATCAAGACAACCCCGAAGGCGTGGCGAGCAGCCACTCGAACTCGACGACGCCGGTGACGGAGAAGCACTGACTGCTGTTTGGCCCAGCCTTAGTTGTTCGTGGAAGAATCTTAGCTAGTTGCACAGAGTTTTGGTCGAGATTAGATCAGGATCGAGTATTTCCTAGTTCGTCCTCGTCGTGCCTCTTGACCACGTTACAATTTTAGCCTGAGAGCCACTTGGATTTCGCTTCACGCTCGTTTGTTACTGTTCTGCTCTGGATTCCTGGAGATGTTGATCGAGTTATCAATACTACTCTAGCTATCAATTCATAAATGATCACTGCCTTTTATCACTTCTCTAGCTATCTGCTTGCATGAATAATGCATGCATGCATATCTGAAGCTTAGCTGTTATCACCGTAATCTTTTTCATGTTCTGTCTGAGTGTTTCTGGAAGTGTTTTGCTGCTGTGGCTAGGAGGTGATAGTGGAATGGACTAGGGGACCCTGATGTTTTTTCAGAAAGAAACCCCAGTAGTTTGTTTAGTGTCTAGTGTCGTCCTGGTAGAATCTGTTTCTTTTTTTCGTTGTTTGAATTTGAACTCCTGAAAGTGTCTTTGGCTTTCTTGTAAAAGCCGGATCAATATGATCAATCTTGTTAAAAAAAGCTAGCTAGCTAGCTCTAGCTACGTGATATATGTGCTCTTAGTGGTTACTTCTTCCAAAGTAATTGGCATCAAGATTATATGTTCCAACTCCCATTAATAACAATTTCGTTGCATAAACAGTTGTCATTGAACCAACTTCCCAACAGTAATAAACCACAATGCGTGACTGACAACCTGTTTAAACTGATCAAAGCATACTTAAACATCAATAGTGCTTTTGTATTTTTTAGTACATGACCATTTCATTAAACTCCTACAGCTAATGACATATGTCCCCCCCTGTTTTATTTCAAAAAAATTACTCCAATTCTCTAAATCTACGAAAATAGATTGCAACCGATGCATACATCCCTTATCTAGATAAATCCAGCAGGAATTGCCCCAGAACTGGAAGAATTTGAAGCAATTTACCAGAAATAATATGAATTAACAACTGTATTTGATCCCATCAATTGTCCATGCTGCCGTTGAAACCATAGATTCTTTCGGCCAAAAGGACAGGGACCTACGAAAACAGTACTAAAACAATGCAGTAATTGAGGGATTAATCCATAACAAAAGATTGTTTTTATGGGCCATAATTTTGGCCCATTCACATGGGTAATTTTTTACAGACCACGTGAGAGCCCGTTTTCCAATTCCTTGAGAGGATATGCGACTGATGCAAGCATGCTTTGGATATTTCCGGCCCATTCCAACCGCCACCTCTCCACACCTCGTGCTGCTGGCTGCTGCAGTGCCGCCGCCGCCGCGGCCATGGCCGGCCCGGCTTCCTTCTCCTGCTCCGGTGGTTCATCCTCCTGCTCTCCACGCGCCCTCTACCTCCGCATCTCTATGCTCCCCTGCCGCGCGCTGCCTATCTCTACCCTTTCGGCACGGCGGCATAGCTCGGGGGGCAAGCCCGGCGAGGTCCGCGAGGACTAGGAGAAGGGCGGAGGAGCTAAGCTAGAGCGGGATGAGGGAGGCTGTGGTCGGGCGGCAGCCGGAGAAGAGGACGAAGGAGTGGAGCTAGCCGACGACGGCGGCGAGCGCGGGGGGGAGGGGGAGGGGGGGGGGGTCCGTGCCGTGGACCTGGACGGCGGCGCGGACCAATGCGGCGGCTACGGCGAAGAGAAACCGCTCGGGAGCGAGAGAGAGCAGCCGCGGCCTCGCGGGCGCCGGCGGCGGAGCAGAGGAATCCCTCACCGGCCTACGCCGTGTGTGCTCCGCATCGGACCGCACACGTGTACACCATCGGACGGCCAAGGCGTTGCGAGGGGCCCAGAGCACGAGCAGCACGACGTGTGCTCCTGGACCGTTGGATCAGGCGCAGCAGGTACATAGAGCAGATCCAACGGAGGTGATGCGTCCACGCAGAGGAAAACAGCCTGCCTGTGCGAAGTTGGTGCAACTTTACGTGTAACCCCCCCCCCCCCTCTTTGCATGCAGGGTCTGCTTTTGCACACCCACGTTTTTGCTTCGCAACAACTCAAGAGCAGCGAAATCGCGGCGAGGTGAGGACTTGATCTCTCTCCCATATTCCCTCCTCCTCCTCCTCCTCCTCCTTCTCCTCTGCTTTCCTCTGCTCCAAGACAACCGTAAGATTCCTCCTCTTCTCCCATGGCTATGTGTTTGCGTTGGTGGCGCTGTTGCTAGCGGCTGCTCTTCTCGTGTTGTTTCGTTGCTGAGGAGTACTCTTGATCGAGATTCGAGCATGTGACACTTTTGTGAGGTTTTACTTTGCTCTCCATTGTTATCTTGTGTTATTGCATCGGTTTGTGTTGTTGTTTTGCTGCTGCTGCTGCCGCTTTTGAAGTTGTTGGTGTGGTTTGCACCGGAAGCCATGTTGATCTCTGTCCCTCTTCTCTTCGTTCTTACATGCTCTTTTTCATCTGTTTTTTGCTTCTGCTGCTGCTGCTTTTGAAGTTGGTTGCAGTTTTCTCGAGGTGGTAGAGGGTGACGAACACCGAGACCTATGGTGATCTACGTTGCCCTCTTCATCTCGATCTTACTCATCCATTTCTACCTTGTTTTCTTGGTGCTCTTCAGCAGTTGCTTTCGTGTTGTTGTTTTTTCTGTTGGCGTGGGATCCCATGGTATCATGGTAATCTGTCGGAGGAGGGGCTAACGAGCACCGCAATCCCCATGGTGATCTCTGTTTTGTTCCCTCTCGGTACCGGATGGTGTTCTTGAGTTCATCTTCCAATGATGTTCCCGGACTTTATTGATGTGTGCATGGCAACTCTATGTTCTACATCTTCTCATCTCTCACTTATTCTGCTTACCTCTTTTGGAATGTTGTTCCAGATTCTTTCTGCATGTGGTGATTTGGGTGTTTTCACCTTCTTTCACAACTGTGTGTTTTGACGTTTTGTTGATTCCTCTTGTTCTTGTTGATTCTTGATGATGTTGTGCGTGCGGAAACTTCTTGACGATGCTGCTGTGCGTGCGGAAACTTCTTGACGATGCTGCTGTGCGTGCGGAAAACTTGGTGATCGTTATCTCGAACCTTCTGTCTTACTCAACAGCGCTACCTGCCCGTTATTGCTGTTGAGTGCTAACAAACGGTGCAAGAGTAATTATCGGTGTTTTTTTTTCATGAAAGTACTTCTGATTCTTTTGATATCAACAGATATTTCCATTTATAGATGTAACCTGTAAGTTGTAGGTCCCCCTAAGCTCTTACCGACCAAGCGATCTAGTTGTTTCAAGGTTCGATGGTGCCTTATTATTGATTTTTAATTTCTCCAATATGGTCTCAAGTGTTATTCTGTAAAGCAGCTTAATACCAGCAGCAGGTGTTAATGAAATTTCAGAGGGAAATCTTACCCTGTGAATAGTTCTCCCCATTGTAATGATCATGTGCACTGCTGGCTACTGTGTTTATTTTCGAGACACTTTTTGGATGTTCTTTTGGGTTCTGAAATGTTAAAGAGCTTGTCATTTTGTACGCTCTCTTCTTTTTAATACGTAGTGACCTGGATCAATATTTGGTTAAACAGATTGTACATCATTGTGTTCACAGTAGTCCTTTTCAGGAATGTAAGTCTTGCCATGGGTGCATCTGCCAGCAGTTCAATAACGTCGAAGCTTACTAACGACGGAGAGAATCACAGAGTTAAGTATGCCTCATCAACTATGCGAGGATACTGTGTGACAATGCAAGATGCTGTGAGTAATCTTGCACTGCCTTTATCAATTTTGTTGGGATCATAATCCTACAGAAAAAAATGTTAAATTGCCGGTAATTATGATCAAACACTGAGCTTGATTTATTCCTTTCTTTTTGATCTAGCTTGCAGTTGAACTAGATCTAGATGCATTAAGGAACACATCATTCTTTGGTGTTTATGATGGTGATGGAGGTTTGATCTTCACTCTGATCCTTTTTCCAACAATTGTCCAACTATTTATCTGTTTGCATAACAGACCTTCACGTATTAGTTAAAATATCGTACAATTCATAATCCTCTAGAAGGAAAGAGAGTGTCCATTTGTGTACATAATAGCAATATGTCAACTGCCATCTATAGGCTCTGTTTCCTATCAAAGATTCTAGTAACACAGGATTGCAGTTGATTCATCATTCTCTCTATTTTATAAAATATCCAAACTGAGGTTTTTTTAATGTTTTCCCTTCAGGAGCTGAAGTAGCAATGTACTGTGCAAAACGATTTCATGCTATGCTTTGCGAGGATGAAAACTATCTCAACAATCTGCCCAATGCAATTACGTCTGTGTGCTCCAGGTTAGTTTGTAGATAATTGTTTCATGCACTCTGCATATGGTGCTACATAAGTTCACTCCTATTTTTCAATGGTGGAAAAAAAGGGACATTGTTGCACCCATTTTATTCATAGAACCATAGTTGCAATATGCCTTGAAAAATCTAGTTCCGTTTGTCAGACAAGCAAAAATGAATTATGTAATCACTGTTCCTTCTTAATCACAGACTTGATGATGATTTGCAACGATCAAATGAATGGAGGGAGTCACTTTATCCCCGTGGTAATGGTGATTGTTTCCAGTTCCTTAAGACTAGCGTTTGTGCTAACCTCTGGCGTTCCACAGAGGTGATGTATCAACTTATGATTGTTCTTTACAAATCCAACTGCGTAGAAGTTAATCAATGTTTTATTTCTAGTTGTATAGAGTGCATATTATTATCTTGAAGAAAATCAGGAATGTGTATAATAGGAAGTCCTTATTTTTCTTTCCCAGGATATGATCTGGAGTTCCAAGCGATACATTATTACATTTCACACCTAAATAGAGTTATTATGTCATGTCCCTGTTTTACAGAGTTAGAAGCCAGAAGCTCGTTAAATTCTTGCACTTTGGTTGTTATCCTACTACCCAAAATTGTAGTGTTTTCTGATGTCACTTTAATTGATTCATAATGTCTTTCTTACATTTGTTTCTTTATTTTATGTACGCCATTTTTCTCCGGTGCCATTTCACATCTTTTTATAGCTTTTCTCTTTCATGGGACTGTTGAATTGTTTGTTTTACACTTCAGTTGGGATTTTTGCCTCCTCAGCAGTCTTATGGTGCGCCGTTATACGAAGGAAGCACAGCATGTGTGGTAATCATTAGAGGAAATCAGATCATTGTTGGAAATGTTGGCGATTCTCGTTGCGTACTTTCACATAATGGCCAGGTATAGTGACTTTTTTCTTGTGAAATGTCCCATTGCTTGAATCTTCTGTCATACCAAATGCATTAATTTGATGCCTTTTTTTCTATTTATGTTGCATCCAAAGGCAATTGATTTGTCCATTGATCACAAACCAACTGTTGGAAGTGAATGTGAGAGAATTGTAAGAGCAGGAGGACGAGTATTGGCAAAAAGAATTCCTGTCATGGGCTCAGAAGGAAGAGTCATTCAAGGATGGGGTGTGCCTCGTGTTCAAGGACTACTACATGTGTCCAGAGCGATTGGTATACTCTTAATCTTAATTCTTTCTGGTTGTTTGTACATAATATATTGCATCACTTGTAATTGGTAGTTTCCTTGCTTCCATTTCAGGTTATTTTGAATTAAAGCAGAACAGAAATATTCTTCCTTCACAGCAGATGGTGACATGTGTTCCTGAATTTACAATTGTAAGTATATCTAAGTTCCTTTAGAGGACTAAATTTTGCTGGGTCTGATCTGATAACCTTCCTTTTCTGTTAGGTGAACATAACTGATGATACTGAATTTCTTGTCATAGCAACTGACGGCATCTGGTAGGCCCTCAGCTATACAAATAATAGAAGTGATTTCTTTTTGTTATGCTTGCTCCCGATTAGAAAATTATCATGCAGAGCATGTCCACTCCAGATTGTTAGATATTTGTATAGCAGTATAGCATATGTATGTAGGCTTATTTAGTGTTGACACAGGAGGCCCATATACCCATGTATATACTCTTGTTCTCCTGCGATGTACAGCATTGATTCAGCTGAAGTTAACTTGCTTGCTTCTTCTAAGAGTTGGTTTAATTTAAATTGGATGTGGCCTGGACTGGTATCTTATCTAGTTCACCACCGTGTGTAGTTTGTATGTTTTCTCATGGTTAAGGATTTTGAATTATTTTTCTGAGTTAAATGTTATGCCCCTGGAGAGGATGAATCTACTGAAAAGAGGAACATCTAGCTAGTTTTTCAAAGAATTTAGATAATTATTTAACTCGATGGCTTAGTATCTGATAGGCTTAGTAAGTAAGAAATGACCAGTGTCCCCCTTATATATGTGACTTATACTGCAAGGACATGCTTCAAGAACCATGGCACTTCCTGAAACATTTACACTGGTAGGAATTGTGCTAAGTTGCAGAATATAACTTGTGTCGCTGCTAATATTGATAAAGGATTGCAATCTGCCATATATTTTCAGTCTGATATGCAGTTCCCATCTTTTACAATTTCATTCATATTCTCATAGTGAAAAACACATTTTTTCCTTTTCAGGGGTCACATGTCAAGTCAGGAAGTGGTTGATTTCGTACGTAGGGAATTACACACGGTGAGTCAATCTTCCTCATTTTCTCTGCCTGTCATAACAGTAATGCATAAAAGAATATCCTTTCGAGTGAATCAAGTTCAAGGACCTATCTTCATACATGCGCTCTTGAATCAAGTAATGTTTACTCCAGTTCTAAACACATATGTTGGTCTGCTTGGCTGGTTGGTCTTTAGGCAATTGAAATCTAAAGTCTTACATGCTTATAATCTAAAGTAATGTTCATCCATTCGTTGCTAGAATGTTATCCCCGTTGCCTTGACATGTGCTTGTAACCAACACAGGGGGAGGAAAATCTACGTGCCACTTGTGAAAATCTTCTTGATCATTGCTTGAATTCGAGGGACAACGTGACTGCCATACTGGTTCGGTTCAAGCCCGACGCCGCAGTTATCCCTCTCCTGTCCGACATTGAGGAGGAGCCCGAAGAACCTCAACACAATCTCGAGGGCGGTGGCCAGCAAGACACCGAAGACGAATCAGAGGAGCTCCCATTGCCCCATTTTCCTCAGGAATAGTTCGTGCTAGAATCTTAGCTAGTTGCAGAGAGTTTTTATTACAGTGCTATCTCCCTCTTTGTCCAAGGCGAAGTTGATGGGATGCAACTAAGTAGTAGTTCATTACCATAGGAGTAGTAGTTCCAACTCCTGAGCACATACTACGCTTACATTTTGCCAGAGATTTACCTGAATTTGCCAGAGTAGGGTTCTGCTATGGAACCCTGAGGATTTTGATCGAGTGTTAGTAGTGGTTAATTCGTAAATGCTCACTGTCTTCTGTAAATCTCTAGCAATGTGCATGAATGCATAATAGTATGATATATCATCTCCCGTGCGTAATCTTCTATTCTAGACTCTAGTGGATTTAAGAATTTCAGTGCTAATTTGTTGCGTGACGATGTGTATCAGTGTATGTAATATCCTATGATGGGTGAATTAAGCTAGACATTAATTTCATCGTGACAGATCGAGTCGGGGTGAAAAAAGAAAAAAAAGGAAAGAAACGAAGATCGGAGAAGCCTAATTACGGGGTTTACACGCGTACGGCGCAAGCCAGTACGACTCCAAACACACGCGCTTTACTTCTAAATTCTAATCATTCGATCCTGGATTTGGAAAACCGCGCGCGCTCTACATTGGGATGGATTCCTTCACACGTTCGCAGCATGATCAGAGTCGGACCGACCACCCATGCATGGCACTAGGATAGAAGGCGAGAGCGCGACACCATCCTTCCTCGCGCCACCACCACGAGCGTGCAGGTTTCTTCCCGCCACTGCCTCTTGCCTCTCGTTCTCCCTCTCTCTTCCGGCGACCATGGAGGATTTGATCCTGGATCCCTACATGGAGGATGCGATCATGGATCATACTTGCCTCGCCGAACTTCTTGCTGATCAAACAACGCTCCCAATGTTCGGCCCTTTCTCCGGCAGCGTCGCTACGCAGATCGATGGTGGCTCCTTCCTCTCTCTGCCAGTACCCCTCACGCCTACGGCGGCTTCCTCCCCGTCTACGGTGATTCTCCGGTGCCAGAAGGCGGCGATCACCCGGAGCCACCCAAGAAGATGACCCAAGTCGAGCCGCGGCTGCCAGAGCGCGCCGATCAGCCGGTGGTCATCGAGAACTCAGCGACACGGCCGCAGCTGTGCGAGCCCAACGAGTACGACGACGACATCGAGGACACCCTCCGTGACATGGAGAAGAACCCCGCGGAGCGGCCCTCGCCGTATTTCTTGGAGACGACGCAGGGTGGGCAGATGAGAGCTAAGGTGCGCGCCTCGATGATCGCCTTCATGGACAAGTTCATCTGGTCACACAAGCTCGCCGCCGGCACGGTCCACCGCGCCGCCTACTACCTGGACCGTTACCTGTCGGTGACGCCCGAGTCGAACGACATGCTGCAGCTCCGCCTCGTCGGAGCCACGGCCGTCTTCCTCGCGGGCAAGTACGAGGACCAGCACACCCTGAGGAAGCTCAACGCCAGTGAAGTCGCCGCCTGGTGCGGCTACACCAGCGAGACCAGGAACAAGTTGGTGTCTTGCATGGAGACTGAGATCCTCACCGCGCTCGGCTACAACCTCGGCGGTCCGACGGCCTACACGTTCGTGGAGCACTTCACGAGGTATTACGGCGAGGGGGAAGAAGACCAGCTGGTGAAGCTGGCGGCTCATCATCTGGCCGACGGGTCGCTGCTCTACTACGGTTTCCACCGCTACCTTCCGTCCGTCGTGGCGGCGTCGGCGATCTTCCTCGCGAGGCTGCACGTGCTGGCGCAGCCGTGGAGCAAGGATCTCGCGGAGCTCACAGGGTACAAGGCCATCGAGTTGATGGGCTGCGTGTGCGACATGTACAGCCGCATGCCAAATCCTCGCTTTGCTCTATTCCAAGAATACTTCTTCGAGGATCCATAGCCCATGTCTAGGAAGAATAACAGAGTCTGTAAAAGCACAAGCATGCAATGCATGATGGATTCAATTTTTTGTATTGTCCACAAGAACATTGATCCGTAAATCCAAACATGTGAATTTACTCGAGTTTTGGTTCAAACATATGTGATCCATGATCCATCAATTCAAATTTGCTATATTTTGGTACTCTGATCTCTGTACATCTTGATTGATCTGTACCGTTTCTCTTCTTTCCACTGGTCTACCGGACATGCATTCGCGAACTCGCGATGTCTCGTGCGACGTCATGCTGGATACTGAATCAGTTTGCGATAGGATCGGATGCACGTACAGAACGGTTGAACCACAGAGCTTTCGGAGCCAAGTTTGATACGGATTGAACAAAGTTTCGGAGCCAAGATTCCAGATATTGCTTACTCCCAATAATACAATCCCAGGCGTTTTTAGATACACAAAAAAACTGCCCATGTAGTTTCTCTAATTTGATTGTTAAATGAGATTTACACCAATATTCAGCTTGATAATGATCAAATTCACATTCAGAACAATTTTCTCTATATGCTCTGATCATAAAAAATCTGTACAGATGCACACACGGCAAACTAACTGCCTTCGTCAAATTATATTTTAACTATTATAAAATATATTAATATAATACCTATCTCTACGAAGCTCCATCTAAGTCAAAAAGATTCTTCACAAACTTTAAAAATAGCCATATAATCTATTTTAGTAGTAGATAAGACAATAGTTACTTGTAAATTTGTCTTTCAACTAATAAGGTAGCTTTCAATAGTGAAAACAAAATCTATGAGTGATACTCTTTTATCTAAATTTCTAGAAAAATCTAAATCCACATAACCAACAAATCTATCTTTAGAGACGAGTATCAAAAATACCACGTAGATATATGAAAATTCACTATAATCTTCTTTATTAGGATTAGCTATATATCAGTTAACATAAAAACATACCTTGGCACTCAAATGTGGAATTCTAGACAAATAGTTAATATCATAATTTAACTATAGACATTAATATGAAGATAATCTAAAATATATAGTGTATCATGCATATTAAAGCGATGAACTTTTTCAATGTAACATTTCTGACTAAGATATAACTTGACAATTTTCTTTGCAGCACCTAAATCCTTTATATCAAACTCACTACTTAACTGTGTCTAACTTTGTTATCTCTGATTTATCCTTTATAGCAATCAACATATCATCAACATAAAGAAGCAAATATATAATTGATCTATTAACAGATTTTATATAAACACAGCTATCAAAATTTAATCTTTTAAATTATGAGAAACCATGAAAGAGTAAAATCTTTTATACCATATCATCTAGGTGATTACTTTAACCCATAAAGAGACTTTTTAATCTACTTTTCTTTTTTAGAAATAACAAAAGCTTTAGGTTGCTACACATAGATGTCCTCTTCTAACTCCTCATGTGAGAATGCAGTTTTAACATCTAATTGCTCTAGTTCATAATCATACATTACAATAATATTAAGTAAAGTGTGAATTGAACTATGCTTCATAACAGGAGAAAAACATCATTGAAATAGAATTTGGCTATAACCTTTATCAACTAAACTTGTATCTTGCCTCATCACTTGAAGACATATTTTCTTTTCTTTTGAAAATTCACTTGCAACGGATAGATTTCTTCTCATTTGGTAATTTCACAAATTTTCAAGAATGATTCTTTTTAAGTAACTCTATCTCATCATGAATAACAGATATTCACTTATTGTAATCATTAGAAACGATAGTCTCAGAATATGCAGTTGGTTTTGCATTACTTTCATTTTTTTCTGCCACAATCAAAACATAAGCAATTATATTCGCTTCTTCAATATATCTTTAAGAGCGTTTAGGAATACTCATTCCTCTATCATGTGTAATAGAGGGTTGTGGTAGCTTCTCAACAATAGAAGAATCCGAGTCTTCAATAACAGGTGAATATTAATTAATAACAATGTTTTCCTTTTTCGATATATGTCTTGAACTGCTTATCCTCTACACTTACTTTCTATTGATTCCCGATAGAAATATTAGTAGAAGAATTATCATGCATCATAACTGATTCATGAAAGACAACGTTTCTGCTAATCACAAACACCATAACTTATAAGCTTTCACACCATATAGATAACCAAGAAAAATGTACTTAATAGCTGTAAGTTATAATTTATCATTATTAACATGAGCATATGTAATGCAACCAAATACTCTTAAGTTTAAATAATTTGCTAAAAAAACTAGACCATACCTCAATTAGAGTTTTCTTATCAAAGGCAGTATTGGGTGATCGATTAATAAGATAATAAGGAGTAGAAGCGGCTTCCACCCAAAACTGTATAGACACCAACATTTGATAACATACAATGGGACTTTGCTATAATTATACTGTTCATATGCTTAGCTACACCGTTTTGTTGAGGTTTATGAGAACCAGTGTAGTGCCACACAATACCTTCAGACTTGTAATATGATTTAAATAATTTAGAATAGAACTCCATCCCATTATTAGCACAAAGCATTTTTACCTTTATTTCGGTTTGTCTTTCAACCATAGTCTTTCACTCTTAAACATAGAAAATGCTTTATATTTATGCTTCAAGAAATAAGACCAAACCTTTTTCGAATAATCATCGATGATAATCACATATAATGAGAACCTACTAAAGATGTCTTACGAGCAGCCCCATAAATTAGAATGTAAATAATCAACAATACCTTTTGTAGTATATGTAGATGTATCGAACTTTACCCTCTTATGCTTACCAAAGATGCAATGCTTACAAAATTTTATCTTCCCGATGTTTTGACCATCTAGCAATCATTTCTTACTCAACTCTGCCAAACCTTGTTCACTTATATGCCTAAGGCGTATATACCAAAGATTAGTAGCATCGGAATTAGGTAATGAATAAAAAATTATAGTAATATTATCTAATATTTTAGTACCCATATAAGTTGCTAGCCTTAATATCAGCTTTCATCATAACAAGAGAGCCTTTAGTTACCTTCAAAATTCTGTTAACTCCAGAGTATTTGTACCCTTGACAATCAAGAGTATATAAAGAGATGAGATTTATCTTCAAGCTAGAAATATGACGCACATTTAACAACCATCAAACATCCTGATCTGAATAGTGCCAATGTCTACAAAGTTGCATATTATGTTATCACCCATCAAAACAGTGTCACCTTCAATGGGTTCATAAGTGGCAAACCATTTCTATTCAGGCACATGTGATAAGTGCAATCAATATCAAGAATATACTAATCACTAATTTGTATACAACCAATACAAGCAACTAGTAATCTCCATCAGAACTATCATCATAGCAACGACGGTTTTACCTTCCTTTTCTTTCTTACCTATCAGCGTATAATCACCATTGTGCTTCTCTTTGTTCTGTAGCTTCCAACACTTAGAGATGCCATGTCTATATTTTTTTACGGTATTTGCATTACTTATACTTGCCTCTAGACTTTGATCTCCTACGGTGGTTATCAGAACTTTTATCTCTTGATTGTTTTATATCCTTCTTTTGCCTACCCTGTATAACCAAGCCTTTTGCTTATGAATCTAAACCTTCAGAAGATATCAACTTTTTCATCTTTTCCTCAGCATATAAAGCATCATTATAAAGTATGGTATCTCTGAAATTCACATATAACCTAGGTAACAAATACAATAAAATAAGGTCTAAATCCTCTTCATTCTACTTTATCTTCATAGATTCAAGGCCGGCAATACTTTTCTTGAAAGTAGAGAGATGATTCATCACGGATTTATCATCTTACAATTTATATAAGAATAATTTTTGCTTTAAGTGTATCTTATTGGTTAGATCTTTTATAATACAAATCTATTCTAACTTCAACCACATTGATGTAGCTTTTTTCTCCTTGTACATCATATATGAAGATGAATATATATTATATCCTTACGATCTTTGTTTTTTTATGATTATAAGACCAATTATTTTCCCTCTTATTAAAGCCATCTAACACATCATCTAAGTATTTGGATAAAAATGGGTCGTAATCTTCACTTGCTATAATGAGAATTTTGCATCTCAATACAAAAATAGTAGATAATATTTTAAACTCGTCATGGAAATTAATCTTAAAACTGCCGGTAGAAAATTGATATAAAACTAGCAGAATCGCGAAACTTGGTGTACTGGCTAAGTGCACGAAGCAACGATCTAAAGTTCTACTGGTAGGATGGATGTGTGGCCGTAGCAATTTCATTGAAAAATTCCAACACCCTACAGCCTAACAAGAGCACCGAATTCTTTTTCTTCGCCTTGGACGATGGATTGGTGTATTGCGCCGGTTGGTTGATTGGTTCTAGATATGCTACTGCTTCGCTTTAGCTTTTCTCCCGGTGCACAGGCACAGGAAACCTACTCGAGTAGATCGGCTGAGTCCGCTTTGGACTTTCGGATATTTTAACCTCGCAAAAGACTGATTGAATCAATGGGATGACTAAACACGCTAGTGACATTAATGGATCTTCCAATGTGATAGCACTTGTTATAAAAATAAATACACAATAGCGACACAAATTTTTATGTAGAAAAATCTTTATGAAAAAAAAACAGTCACCGACCAATCGAGGAGTTAATTATAAATAATCACTGTCGATTATCCCTTCTGTGCTGCTTGAAAAATAGAAAGAATAAAGAACTGATTCGAAATTTGAATCACATAATTAATAACATCAGCGCCCGAGATGCTCGTGATGTAGAACGAGATGATCGCGGCGCTCGACTACCGGCTGGGCGGCCCAAACGCGGAGACTTTCGTGGAGCACTTCACCCGGTACAGCCGGGGAGAGGAAGAGCTGCGGGTGCAGCGGCTGGCGCGCGACGTCGCTGACCAGTCTCTGAAGAACTACAGCTGCCTGGGCTACCTGCCATCCATGGTGGCGGCGGCGGCGTACGTCGATCTCCATTGCAAAGTGGACGCTGAACCCGCCGGGCACGCTGCCGTGGAGCTCGGAGCTGCAGGAGCCGACGGAGTACAGCTCTCAGGACCTCGCCTTGGTCAACACGCTGTGATGGATGATCGATCGCGGAGGAGCGCGATAGAAGCATTGAGTTTTGGTAGAATAGTTACAAGAATCTGGCAACAAACGTTCTGGCAACAAACGTTTTTTTCATTAGCCCTCTCGGAAAGATTACTCTAGATTTATCAACCTGGGTTCATATGGATGCACAACAAATGTTACAAATTCTTTGTAACCGTGCAATGTTTCAATTTAACCACTAGTCCCCTAATTTAGTCGTCGCATTTCATTCCGCAAATGCCATCATCGTCCTCCTAGCTAGAGAATGAAATTCAAACTTCGGTTATGGCGGGAGCAAGGATGTCACCAGTCTCACTAGTCCATTATCATGCCATAATGTTGTACTAATCCTTGTATAGTTTTAAATCTCTTTTTGGGGGAGGCTTCTCATAGTTGTAATTTTCCTATAACAACTTTTACACTATTTAATCAAGAGAAATGAAACAGTACCAGCTATGCTATGCTTTTAGTATATTCAGAAATGACAAACTACAACTGGTATACTTGATCGATCAAGATGGGAAAAAAACTTAATGTTATGTTATTATGCATGTTAACAGAAAAAAAATGCAAATTAATCGGCATGCAAGAACATAGGAGAATGATAGGCGTAAATTGGTTTTGCACCTGAATCAATTGCCGGGGTCCTCTATTTTATACCGGCAGTCTGGCACGATGGCACCCAGTGTGCTATACAGCCTACAGGCCAGAGCCACCATGCGGCTTGTTTGAAATGCCAAACTTTTGAAAAACAAAAAAATGTTTCTGCAAGAGTTTCTCTAACTTATCACTCAACATCTGAATTAACGAGACATTGAAAAGATTAAAACCATGTTCAAGCTAGAGATTATGATGGAATAATCTGCAGTGGAAACTTTTCAAACTGGCTACAGTGTGCACATAAATATTTGGTCACACGAAAATATAATCATAATTTTGACATTACAAAATTAGGGAAACCATATTGTACTATTACTGTTCTAGCTAACTTCTAAGTTCTTAGACCACCGATAGGGTGTTGTGCATGATGATTTTCTTTGTATCCGAAAGAAAGTGAGGTTCCACGATATAATTTCATAGTAGTTACTAAGATGCATATTTATTTTAATCTTCTACATTCATTCCTGTTGTTTATCTTAAAAATCTAATTAGCTCACGAAGTATATAAAAGATATTCTAGAGATCATCCAATATTTATCATTTGATACTGTAAAATCTATAGTTAATCTAGCTGCTTTTTTCACATATTTTCATCCATAAGTCTACTTATTGTTCCTGCACATACTTTTGTCAAAATTATTATGATAGGCAATAGAAACTTATGAGCAGCAAAAATATCAAACATCCCACCGCTATTTAACAAGGCAGTGGATAGTGTGTTACTGGCTACTTCTTCCAAAGTAGGAGTAATTGGCATTCATCCTATGTCCCAACTTTAAATAACCAATTGTCAATTAATCACAAATTTCGTTGTGCAATAATTGGCACTGAGCCAAAATTGCAACAACAATAAACCATAATGTTATATTCACAACTTTGTTCAACAATACTCGGCACTAAACCTACATCCCAACCCTACTAACCGATATATAGCCCGGTGCTCACAATTTCAATTTTGTAATGTCCACAAGGAACTGACATCCCAATCCTAAAACAACATAGCGCGTCATTACTCAGCTCTGTTCCGCAATAATTGGCATCAAATCAACATCCAAACCCTAACATCGAATAGTCGATTAATTATTCAAATTTAACTCTACCACTTCAGCAAGAAAATAGCATGGAACCGACATCCCAACCATCACTACTATAAAAATGGATGTTGGGCTAATGAAAAAAAACACAAATATACTAGCTATAGAAGACCTTTAATACCAGATCTAAAGCCTGAGGATTGCTGTAGCATTATTAATAGTAGTTATAACACCAACCGATACTAATATTCTTTTTTAATACCGGTTATAATAGTTATACGTCTTTAATAGCAGTGCACGATCTTTAGTATCGGTTGGTGACACCAACAAGTACTAAAGATCTATCTATACATTAGTATCGGTTGGTGTCACCAACCGATACTAATGTTATCAAATATATTTGCATCAGCTGAAGATAACAATCGGTACAATTATATAATCATTAATATCAATTTATTTTTAACTGGTACTAAATATCCTTGAGAGGAGGAGGTACAAGAGAGGTGCTGTCAAAATTTTTTATTAAAGTTTTATTTGGTGATTTTACTTATCCAAGGAATCTAAATGGTTTAGCTATATATATACCTCATTCTCTTCAGAATATATAAAAATAGATGGAAAAGAATATTTTTTTTAGAAAATAAGAGTATATGTTAATTATAAAAATAGAGGTAATCTAATATTTCGTAACAAACATAGGAAAAAATGTTTAAAAAGAGGAAACAAAAGAAAATTATAAAAAATAGAGAAAAAAGAATAGAAAATTAGAAACAGAAGGTTTTTACCTTAAAGTTTTTAAAATTAATTATCCTAGTTTTATTTTTTAAAAAAAATTATTTATCCTGTAAATTTTCTATTTTTTCAAATTATTTTTCATAATTTATATTATATATAACCAGTAATAAATAGGAGATAGTGTATATATATATAATATTCACTTGTCTTCTTTAATCTAATCTAAGTGATTAGATTGCGTTCTTGTTATCTCTTCACGCCGTTGTCCTATACGTTGACGTCATCCACACCGACATTGCCACACGCCTACCTTTCCACCAGCGATGCTGCCCTCCATGCCGTCATCGTCCTCATCTCCACCATCGATGACGCCGCCATCTTAAAAAATAAGAAATCCTCCCAACAAATTACATAATGGATATTTAAAAACAACTCATCAGTATTATATACAAGGTTGTTAATCATATTGATATGTATATAATATATATATGTATATAACAATAAAAACAACAAACAATCACTATAGCAAATAAACAACAAAAACAGAAAAAATATATTTTAGTATCAATTAATAACAATAACTAATATAAAAAAACCGCCCCATATTACATGGGCGACTATATTTATTACCTAAAACTAAAAATATCATACCAGTTTTTCAATTGTGATTAAAAGAGTTATAAACCATATCATTTATCTAGTATTGCGGATAGTGTGGTGCACGCAACATTGTTCTACAATAATTAATATGAAACCAACATCCGTTACTACTCGCAATTTCCTTTTTCCGGTAAACGACAACGAACCGATATCACAACCATAATAACGGATAGTCTATTATTGCTCGCGGTTTTCTTCCGCAACAAGTAGCATCAAACCGACGTCACAACCCTAACAATAGATTATGTTCCTCAAAAGCATGTATAACCAAAGGGGACTTGTGAGCAAGAGCAACCTGAGCTATGGCTAGCTAGCCTCACCATAGAGCAACCACCAATAGCTAGGCCAGACCGTTGGTCTCTTCAGCTTCGTCGGCGGCGACATGGGCTAGCGACATCCGGTGGAGCTGGCTCTTCCCCGGTGCCCGCCACCTCCTCCAGCGGTGGCGGTTGGCCATGCCTATCTCGCCACGGCGCGGCAGCCCCTCTTGCGCCAGCACGAACCGCCGCACCAGCTCGTCGTTCCACAGCGACTCGCCGCCGCTGAAGGAGACCCTCCTCCTCGGCCCCTCCACTATCGCCGCCGCCACGGCCACGGCCACGGCCACCGCAGGGGGCGCCCTGCTCGGCCTCGGTGACGCCCTCCGCGGCGATGCGGGAGAGCGGCCACCGCCACCGCCACCACCGGCGCGAGCAGTCCTCGCTCCCTGCCCCGCCGGCGCCACAGCCGCAGGTGCCCTGGCCGGAGACGCCCGTCGCGGTGGCGAGGGAGAGATGCCGCCGCTTCTCGTCCTCGTCGTCGGCGCCACGGCGTCGACATGGACGCCCATGATCCCGTTGTAGGAGCACAGTGGAGGGCATATGCACATCTCCCTCGCGAACCCGGCCGACGTCGTCTTCAGAGACGATGCCCACCACCACCGCGGCCTCCGCTCCGCCGGCCGCCCAGGCGGCGGTGGCGGCGCAGCTATGGCAGCAGGGCTCGCCGACGGGATGAGCCCACCCAGCGCCCTCTTGTACCACGGCCGCTTCTTGGCGGCGGCGTCACCATTCCTGCATCAAAACGAACACACACGACGACGAGATCACCATCAACTCGTCCAACACGACAGACCTAAGCATCGCACAATCACAATTCTCAAAAAGGGGGAAAAGAGAGCATCATTAGAATTGTGAAATTAATCTATCTCCTGTGTTCTTCAGGGGAAAAAAAGGAATATTTTTCTGTTCTTGTGTGTGAACACATATATATGATGAACACCTTGGCCGGCGTTGCACTTGCACGGAGTTGGAGCCCTGAAGCTGCTGCATCATCGAAGAGAACTCGAGTTGGAATGAAAAGCAAAGAGAAAAAAATCTGCCTGGTGTTTCGAACAAATGAGAACCAGTTCCTTCTTGTGAAGAATGATTTGGGCAATTTGCTGGCACTTCATTTAGCAGTCGAACGTGTATGTACAAGTTAGCAAAGCATCGGAAGCATTAATGCCGGATTGCTGGGTTCATCGCGTATTCATTCCTTTGCTAATGCGGCGTGTGCATGGGAGTGCCTCGCGAAATCCTTTTCATACAGCCAAATATTAAGAGAGTTCATTTATGGAGATTTTTCCGGATTTGTTCATTGATAACTAGAGATAGAGAGATATGCTTGTATTGTCATTTTGGGCTTTTGGCTATGGTGGCGTATGATGTATAGTATGTCCGTTACTTTTACAGAAGCACTTGCTTACTTTGACCATTGGAAAATGGAACTTATCTTTTTTAAACATGTGAAAAATAGAAGACAGAAATGAAAAAAAAAGAACTTGTGAAAACAGAAGGCAGAAATGAAAAGAATGGAACATGTGAAAACAGAAGGCATTTTTGAACTAGAGGAAAATGGAACTTATCTTTTTTAAACATGTGAAAAATAGAAGACAGAAATGAAAAAAAATGGAACTTGTGAAAACAGAAGGCAGAAATGGAAAAAAAAGAACGGGAATCGTGGTCGGCAGGATTCGAACCTGCGCGGGCAAAGCCCACATGATTTCTAGTCATGCCCGATAACCACTCCGGCACGACCACGTTGACAACATGGCGGTCCAATAAAATGTTTATAATCAATATTTCGTTCCCTTCGTGTGGACTTCCGTACCAGTCTATTCGTGGCAATGTGGCATGGTCGAGAAGACGAGAACCAGGATTCTACCCATTGTGATTTGTAAAGGACTCGGAGGTCGGAGCCGGTCACTGAACCGGTGGTGCGTTCGGTTCACCAGTTGAAGCCACCTGACCGATGCCAAAGACGGAGGACGTACGTTGGCACGCGTTGCACGGTGCACGCCGCCCGCGGCCGCACATATTTTCTGCGGCTGGGCCTGCCTGCCTGCCTGCTGGTTATCATACATCAGGTAAACTGCGCTACTGCAGTGTCTCGTAATCTCGTCGGCAAAAAATCGCATGAAACCGAGGAGCAGGAAGACAAAACCCGCAAGCACCACGTCGCTTCCACAGTTCCAGGGCATCGCGCATTCGCGTGCCATCAGACTCACGCACATACGCAGGGGGCTTGGAGTTAGACCCGGAGGAGGATGGCACGCACGGCCATATCGGCCTCACGTGCGGGCCCGTGCCGACGCTAATTCGGCCGCCGCGCAGGCTGCGCCTGGGCCGTCACGGCCCACACGCGTCTGTACAGCACTGGTTCGTGTGGATCCGTACGTAGGGGCTCAGCGTGCTCGCCCGGCGTCCACCGCGACGGCGTGCGTTCGCCGGATGACATTGCAACGCTTCCCGTCCGTGAAGCCGGGGGCCGTTTCACCTGTCGGCACATCAGCTGTGGCTTATCGGTGTCGGTGAGGTGCGCGCGCGACGGCGGCGTTGGACGCTGCACGGTCACCGATCGCGCGGGGCCGGGATGGAGGGAATGCATGCGTCGCCGATCGGTGGGTTTTGCAGGCTTGCAGCTGCTATGGCACTTATAATCTAATGATTGCCGGAAGCACCAAGCCCCCAAAACAATTGGACGATCCGAAAACGTACGTGCCTTTTCTATTCTTTTCCACTCTTCCCTGACCTGCCACCATCTTGCTCACGCTTTACAGCTCGGGCAGATCCCTGGTAACCCCTCTCCTCCTGATCGAGCCTCGCTGCTACATAAACTAAGTCGAAAGCGGCAGGTATTGATTAATGAGTGTCCTACAACTGCAAGTCTAGCCGTCCCAATCATGCCTTGCGTTTCTTAATTTGTTAGCTTTAGCTGAAAAATGTTATGCTATGATGCTGCTATTATGCAGCTACTTGCGTGGCTTGATAGCTCACCAAAAAATGCACATCGAAACTTGGATGCGACGGTCGGCGTGCTTATAATTAGTTCTGCATGATGCTGTGGCTTTGAATAACACTTTGCCGCTCCAACTATAAGCCATTCATTGGTTAGATTTAATTAGTAATTGATCTATTTAAATCAATTAAATAAAGTAAAATTTAAGGCTCATTGTATTGGGAGTTACGTTTATCAAAGGAAAATGCGAATGGTTTTTTGAGAATTAATTCAACAATTCACTAATGGAACGGTAACTAACATCAATTATATCTTAACTGATGGCTGATTTATGGCGACGTGGTAAAGGATGGTCGATGGCTGGCTAATGACAATCAATTACTCTTTTTCTCTTCATCTTCCCTTTCTCCTTAAAAAGAGAACGAATTTGATCTTCCACAATATGAGAGAGAACACAAACTTTTATACACTTCTGCTTCTGTTGCTGCTACGATGATCCCATCCTGACGAGTGCGTGAACATGCGTTGGGAGAGCAGGAGGAGAAAGCGAATCAGGTTTTTGGAAGCACATTGTGTGATTGCTAGTTGGTGTTTGTGAATGATTACTTTTTCTTCATCATGGCTGGTGGCAAGAATGGGAACGACAATAGCAACGGTTCTCCTTCCGCTACCATCACAACCAATGTTGCATCACCGTATGTTATTCTCTTCTATTCCTTTCCGTTGATTTCATTGACGTGCACAAATGAGTTAAATATGCTTGTTTGTATGGTTTACAACTATAGTATGTCTATTTTGCGTATTCCTGTTGTCGAGAGTAATCCATTATTGTTTACGTTGGATTAATTATTACAGTGAAATGCTTATATTTCCAACAACATTCTCTCTGCTCTTTACCCGTTCAAATCATTAAATTGTTTACATGAAAGTCTTATGTTTCAAATAGGCTTAGGTTTTGTTTGAGAGGACTGAAAAATTCTAAGAAGCAACTGATGAGAAACTAGCTGATGATAATATGTAAAAGCTAGGTTGGATTTTATAGCTTATCATTCTTAAAATGTAGGTGAAAAGCTTATATGTTTGGGAGTGGGAGGGGGGAGTTGAAAATTCTGAGAGAAGTTGTAATTGTTAGAAGCTCTCCAAACATATGCGCAGTGCATCACTGCCTATGGTGGCTTGCCTATTTGTCATTGACCATCCCTGTCCATCTATTATAGTACAAGCTAGTACTCCCTACACAAAATACTTTGCTCCAGAACGGAGATTAGTGATGTACCTTATAGGCTTAGAATTATATATACATGAGGAAGGTATGTAGACTGTCTATCCTCGAACAACTTAAGCACTTATGAAAGACCTAGGCACCCAGTAGGTCAACACTAACGAAGTAACAGATACTTACCTGTGTCCACAAATATAAGAACTACTAGTTATGCACTTTTGGATAAGTACTATTTATATTTATGGACCGAGGTAGTACTACCGTAACATGCTAAGCGGCAAAAGGCAATCACTGTAGCAAACACGACAACAAGGCCCAGTCCACAATCCTACAGCAGAATCGCGAGGTGTAGCTGGCAGCACTAAATCGAATTACTCACCTGCAAAGCTGAAAGTGAACAGTGAGTGTACGTGTAACGAGAATTAGTTATCAACAATGGAAGGGAGCATGCCTGCACGTACCATACACTCTCTATATCAAAATTTGCCCTCTAATCGTTGTAGCCTTGCGCCTTTCGGCTCCCGGGCCGAGCGTGTCCGTCCGCTGTCGCCTTTGGCAACCGATCTCACTAGCCAGTGGTGTGATCACCAACCCCGCGGTTGCACAACGCTTGGCTCGCTTTAAATGCGTGCCGCGCCGCCCGAACCGAGCTTTGGTAGTTTTGCCTGCCTAAGTTCCCGCGAGGAATTTGCCATGGAGGCTGCAGGGTTCAGCTCGTGGGTGCGGGGTTTTCTCCGGCCGTCGCTGTGGGAGGCGGAGGTCGCCGTCTCCGCGGCCGCGCTGCTCGTCGCCGCCCTGCTCTTTCTCTTCCTCGACCAGGCGGTCCAGTCCAGCACCAAGTCCTCGGCCACGTCGTCGCCGTCGCCCTCTCCTCCTACTACTGCAGCCGCGAGCTACCACCGAGATGGCGGTGGTGGCTGCGGCTGCCGGCGGCGCGTGAAGGGGAAGCAGGCGGCTGCTGAACTTGGAGGCACCAGCAAGGTGAGCCACGTTTGCAGTTACTTAGTACTTACTACTGGCTTTCCTGCTGTTTTCACTGGCATTGCACTTCCCTTCTGATCAAAGCAATTTGGTTGGCATTGCAGATGTCTCTGTCAGATTGTAGCTCTCATTCTCGGGGCAGAACAGGCTATGTGATCAAGGTACTTTCTTATTATCTACAGGGTTAATTGACTCGATGTCTCAATTGCGAGCTGCCGTTTTGGTTAGTTATTGTGAATGTTTGGTTTCTGTTTCTGGATCAGCTGGAGCTGCTCTCTGCCAAGTACCTGATCGGTGCCAACTTGAACGGGAGCTCTGATCCTTACGCCGTCATCTCCTGCGGCGAGCAGAGACGGTTCAGGTGACCTGTCATTACAACTCCTCTACTTCTATGCCGAATTTTTCATTCAATTCCCCGAAAAAAAGTTTTTTTTCATTCAAAATATACTTTTTCCCACGATTTTTCAGAAATATACCGTCTTTTTTTTAAAAAAAAATACCCATGTCAGTCCCGCCATTTGGTGACAAGGTGGGTGTGGCCTTTTTTTTTTTTTGAAAGAACGGTATATTCTTGAAAAATCATGGGGAAAAAGTATATTTAAAAAAAAATCCCTGATATCCCTCTTTTTCACATGGTTCCTTGGTTCATATGATCATGTCTGAGCCAAATGATTCTAAAAAGCAAGCATGGTCCAATGCATTTGCAGTTCCATGGTGCCTAGCTCAAGAAACCCGTTGTGGGGGGAGGAGTTCAACTTCCTGGTCAGAGAGCTCCCAGTTGAGGTACCAACAGTTTGCCATGTTGTGAATTCAAATTTGTGATATGCTTCTGTTTCTCCATTGCATTCCATGTTCTTGGATAGCTGAACAAGTGAGAGAGATGCAATACCCATCATCACAAATCCATATACTGGCCAGCTACACCAAGAGAGACTAATCATTGATGTCTCAGGTTGCCCCCCAAAAGATCATGGGTAGTTAATTAACCCATCTTTAATCCACAATGTGTGATCTAGTTCTCATGTCAAGCGTGCGAGAAAAGCAAAAACGAATGAATGTGATGGGTTCAGATTAGACGAATGCTGTGTCAAAAATGGCACAGGGTGTATGCCAGCCTTGGTCCCTGATACAAAGCTATACTTTTGCACTATTGTACTAGTACTTTTTATCCTAGCTCATTAGATATTTGGATCCTTCGGCCTAGCAGTATATATTGCTGGCTTGCAGCTGAGCTTTCAGAATTGTGGCAGAAAGTCGCATGATAAAATTCTCAAAGTCACTTTGCTTAGTCATAATCATGTGGCAGATTTCTTCACGCCAGCAAAATGGTGGTCCAAATAACACAGCATAATTGGTGACCAACGGAGCAGCAGAAACTAATCTGAAGTAGCAAACAGAACAATAAATTATACTAAGTACAATGTGTGCATATGCTTGCATTACCTTGCACGTGCAGCGTCAGATTCAGAGCTAGCTTCTCTGATATGACATTTGCACCGCTCCTGCTAATGATTCAAAAGTAAGGTTTAGCCTAGAAAAGCCATTGTATAAAAATATGGAAATCGTCCAAAAAGATCAACTTCTCTTAAAATTTGATGTATAAAAAAGCCATTGTATAAAAAAGCCTAAAAAATCTGAGTAGATTCAATTCCCCAGAATGTTTCTTACCCAACAGCTGTAACTGATACTTACAATGAAATCGTTCAAAAAGATCAACTTCTCTTAAAATTTGATGCCAAAACTTTGGGTACTTGCCTGATGTACTCTTCTGTATGTATAGGTAACCATAACAATGTATGACTGGGACGCTGTGTGCAAGTGCAAAGTAATTGGATCTGTAACTGTAGTTGTTCTTGGTGAAGACGAAACAGGAGCCACTTGGTTCGACCTGGACAGCAAATTTGGTCAGGTAAAGTGTAAAGTTGATGGATAAGTGATATCATCTCATTTACCACCATTTCTGTACTTCAAATTTTCAATAAACTTTTAAGCATGTGTTCACAATTAACGGAATATGGTTGCAGATCTGCTTGCGTTTTAGTTCAGCTAAAGTATTTCCGACTTCTGAGAGGTAACCTTAATCAGGAAGGGGGGAAAAGAGCGTATCTGATGATAAGCAATCTTCTTATTTCCTTTTCTTTTCTCTCTCTCTTTCCAGTCTGTTTGACCAATGTGTTGGAATCAAGTCCCAGAGAAAGATGATGCCAAACAAGCAATACCTGCCAATTACTCAAGATAGTGGCCTTCTACAAGCTATATTTGAACTTCCTCATGATGAAGTATTAATTCCTGATATTATAATTGCTTATACAGTATTTCATACTCATCAGAACTGACTCTTCCTCATGATGATTCATGTTTCTTATGCTGAAACATCCAATCTCTCTTGTACTTCCAGATTGTTCACCAAAGTTATTCTTGTGCTCTGGAGAGGTCTTTCTTGCACCATGGGCGTATGTACATCTCCTCATGGCATCTGTGCTTCCACTCCAATGTATTCTCCAAACAGTTGAATGTAAAGTATATGGATCAGAAGAAACACGCATTGCTTAATTATTTTACTTGAAGCTGGACATGTTATTAGGCTCCTTTCTAGTTATTTCCATGGTAAATCAATAACAGCATGGAAATATTGTTGAGCAAATTTAGACTAAATTTTCATACTTATTATCCCTTAGATGATTTTCTTGAGCTTATTACTTTTATTTTGAGACCTCCCAGTTCACTATCTAAGACCTGCAATTTTTTAGGTGATTATTCCATTACAAGATATAGATGAGGTATGCAACCTATGAAGCTCTTTCTGCAGCCTTAGTATTTGCTTTCTATTGGTTGAGATAGTAGACATCTGCATGACTTTATCCTGCAGATAAAAAGAAGTCAGCATTACCTTATCAACCCAGCAATTACTATTTTTCTTCATACCGGTTCAGATGGTCATGGAACACCCCCTTCATGCAGCCAAAATGGTAATTTATTGGCTCAATCTCATAAATTTTAATTTGTTGGATTTAAGAAAATGCCTAAATTGGAAAAGTAGTTTAATATTATGAAATCGAATTTCCACATTTGTGCAAGTTTGAAGTCCTGAGAGCTTGAACTGTATCATTTTCAAGTTGAGTTACTCTAAAAGAAACGAACTTTTACCGGTAAAAGTTGCACCAGCAAAGAAAGTCATAAAACTAATAGGTATACAATGTAGCTTACCTTTTCATGTTAAAAATCTATGTAGAGATTTTCTGTTGAAAATACCTGGCTTGATTTCTCAGGAAGAATCAGGTACAAATTCACATCGTTCTGGAACAGAAACTGCACATTTCGGGCCCTGGAGAATGCTCTGCAGAGTTACAGTGCAACCTTAGAAGCTGAAAAGCAGGTATCCAGAAATTATACTAGCTTGAACTTTTTGTGATGATTTTGCAGAAATTATCTGAGCATCTGTAATGCTTTCCTACAAACAGGTCAGAATGCTTTCACTTCAACAAAGAGGAAGCAGCGATGTTATCTGTAGCAAAACAGATGACCTAAAGACAGCAGAAAGAAGCATTGAACAGGCAAATGCATTCCAACCTTTCATCAATGAGCATGTCCTTGTAGATGCAACCAGTGTGAGCATCCCACGTTGTTTTCCTACGTATTCAATGCATAATTTGTTATCCCGCCCCCCCCCCCCCCCCCCCCCCCGCTAATTTTCAACATGACATTGTCCATCAGAAAACCTTCCCTGGAACAGCTGAGAAGTTCTTCAGTATCATATTAGGTGACAATTCAATGTTTTTCCAGCAGTATCGATATGGAAGAAAAGATACAGATTTAAAGGTTCCTATTTTGTCAGTAGCATCAATTGCATGCTACATTTGCTATGTCAATCCTTGGATCTGTTAATCTGGTGGATGGTAGCATAACCAACATTTTTTAATTTATAGTGTTTTGATTTTTCATTTCTCTAGCTGAGCAAGTGGTATCCCTCAGATGAGTATGGTGGCAAGATCCGTGAAGTGATGTTCAGGTCTCTATGCCACAGTCCTTTATGTCCCCCAGATACTGCGGTGACAGAATGGCAGCGTGCTTCTTTCTCAAAGGACAAAACAAATCAGGTAAGATTAAATTAGTAACAGACAGGTCCACTGTGAATCAAGTTTTCTTGATTTTGCTTCTTTAATGAAATCATGACTTACTATCTCATTTCAGATCTATGAGACAAAGCATCAGGCACATGATGTTCCATTTGGTTCTTACTTTGAGGTATTTGCCACCATCATTGACACTATGAACAAATAGAAATAGAAATTTTAAAATATTAGAAAGATTGTTTGGTCAGGAAAGTAGTTTGGTGATAACTTGTTACTTGTTTCTCCGTTTTCATGTATTTTCAGCAAACCTTTTCTACTGTCTAAGAAGTTAATGTAGTAAAATACTCGCATTTTGCATAATAGATACTAATGCTAATGAAGAGGAGACCACGTGGCCCATCTTTAACCATTTCTTTCTCTGTATAAGACCACAAAATACTCAGTCTTCTTCCTGAGAGAGGAATTGATTGATACCTTGGTTATAGATCCACTGCAGGTGGTATCTAAGAACAACCTCCAGTTCAACATGTCAAGTTGATATAAAGATTGGTAAGTTGCCTATACATTGTATTGAGCTAAACTTTTGCTCAGCAAAAGATGCTTCTGTTAAATGTTACATTATGTTTATGTATATCATAGGAGTAAACATGAAGAAATGGTGCATTTTGCAATCCAAAATAAAGTCTGGTGCAACTGATGAGGTAAGCTATACTATCTTAAGGTGGACTAAAATGAATATGAGACTAGCAACACATTATTCTACTTCAAATTTCACAACTCTATTACACAAAGAAAAAACGGATGGACATTAATTTAGAATTCTAACCTCTTGTGCCACTTTGTAAAATGATTTCACCAGCCACCAAAGTTTCGAGCCTTAAGAATTTTTCATCTTAATTCCGTGGGAAAGGACCAGTTTGACCAGAGAACAAAATGCTCAGGGCTTCCGGCAAGCTCAATAATTATCAGTCACCACCACTGAAAAATTAGATGCAAGACAAAAGGGTGATAAAAATTGACTCCAGGGCACTCTGTACGACAAAGCCCTCTAATTATGCAACCATAGCAATCATATGGTAACAGAGACACTGTAAAGTTTTTTTTCTCCAAAAAACAGAATCTAATGGCTTCTTCTTGACATGATATGTTGCAGTACAGGAGAGAGGTTTGCAAGATTTTGGAAGCTGCCTGTGACTATGTCCTTAAAGAAGAGTCAAACAGCCAAGCAAGTCATGAAATTATGGCTATATCTTCAACATGAAAATTTGTAGTTGTAAATCCATGTGTAGTTCCAATGGACAGATACAACCAGCACATTTAAGAAGATGGCAGATGATCCAAATACACTTCGTCTCCACAATATATATGTACTTGCTGCATGATACAGAAAGGATCAAACACTGTTACTTCAAACTAACAAACAAATTCAAGAGAAGCTGACTTTTCTAAGCCCTATTTTCTTATTGTACATGAACAACACTCAAAAAGTATGGTAAACTGTACGGAAGTGCTAATTATATTTACAGCTACTAAAGTATGCCGCCCTGGTTTCTTGCAGTAACACTATAATCACGCATTCACACATTTTTTTAGCCGGGATGGCCGAAGGATGCATTCACACTTTCCTTGACTTAAACTCGTTTTCAAGTTTCTTCAGCTTTGTCTCTTGCACTTTGAGATCCTGTTCGAGTTTCTTGATCTTTGCTTCTTGTTCTTTCGTTGTCAGAGTTAGGGTTCTGACATCTAAAGCCCCAGAGATTTCATTCAGTGACTGGGCCTGTAATAAGGTTGAAATTAGTAATTAAGCCAGATATTCCATTTGGGAACTGATTCATGAGAAATACATACATATTTCCCTTAATAATTATGGGTAGTAAGCCCCAGTGGGGTTCAGAAACTACAACTTGGTGTAAATAAAATATACCCACTGCGTGCAATATCTAGAATTGTCAGAGCTAAAAGCTCAGGAAATTAATCTGAGTACAGACAACCAATTGCTTGGTTTTCAGACGAAAAAATTGGGTGCATGCTCTAGCCCAGCTGTACTCATTTTCTATCTCAAGTCAATGAAATTCAAATGCAGTTCCGCATCCTACATCCTTCAACAAAACAAGTGAAAAAAGGTATTCCATACTTCGACTATCGAGTATGGGAGCAATTAAAATTAGTAAAAAAAGGTATTCCATACTTCAACTGTCTTAAGTTATTCCAGCACACAGTAGAATAGTACTACAGCAGAGGTAATTATGTACTTTTTGTCTTCCGATAAACCCTGGGTTGCCTTCCAATATACCCTGGGTATTCTTTCATTAGTTCTACAATTACATACTGCTTCTAGCTGTTGAGTTGAATACTTGAATAATTGTAAGTCCTTTATTCTCTAATCTTACACTGAGCAGATATCAAGCTAAATAGAAAAGGGGGGTAAGCTGTAAGCCTAGTTCAAGCATGGCTTCAAAGGGTACAATACAGACTATACTAACCTTCTCAAGGAGCTGTAACCGTTGATTCATATCATTGACAAAAGCATCCTGTCTTGTAGTCAGTTTGAGAATATACAGCAGATGAATTTGAAGGCGCTCTGAACAATGCTTATCAAGAACACACTGCAGGAAGGCTGTTTCACAGCCAACCTGGTAAAAAGGGCAGTTAATAAGCTTCATAGGGCAAACTGATGAACAATGCCTGTCCATCTCACACCGCATAACATGCTGTTGGCACAACTGCTCACATGGTAGGACTTTGAATGGGCAGACAGAGTCATGCTTCTCAATGTGATTAGCAGAAAATGAAGCTAAACATCCATCATTTTTGCAGTTTACTATCCTAAATCTACACAGACTTCTGTGTTCAGCTAGCTTATCTTGTGTGTCAAATCTCTCAGGGCAATGGATAATGCATTTCATGTCTATGCTCTTAAGAATAGTCCCTGCAGTAGCCTCTCTTCCATCCAGTGCCCAGAGGTTCTCCATTTCCATCCTCTGTATGACGTCTTTAATTTTGTTCAAGCGGTTTTCGCTAGACAAAAACCCAGACACATGGCTCAATAAGTTTCTTTTTGATGCTACAAAACCATTGATCAAGTCTGACAGGAACTCTGTCGGCATGGTGGATGCTTTTATTAATTGTTCTGAGTGATCCTCACCTCCGTCCACAGCCTCACGAACAAGCGTCATGGATCTCTGAATCAAATATTCTGCTAGCTCGCTCTTCATTCCAACAGCTACAGAAGATGGGCTCTTGAAGATATCACCAGTAGTGCTGTCAACTGAGGCAGTTGCCAATCCACGAAGTAGGATTTCTGCCATGGAGTGCACTACCTCTGAATCACACATGTTGCACTGAAAATTTAAGCCATCTTCACCAACTGTGCATTCAAGGTTGTCCATTGTAATACCAAGCAGTAGTTCAAATCATCATAACAGTGTCCTATAAAGGTCAAATGAAGCAAAACATTTATGTACTTAGTCCAGTATACGCTCATGCAATCTTATAAAGAACATACAAAAAACCTTCAAAGCATGAAGCCTAAAACTTATGCAGGTAAGGTTCTCCAAAGATGTGTCGCTGTTCAAATAACACCTCAATGGTTTCTAGACGTGGCTCAGAAATATATTTTCTTAACAATCGGGCTGCGCATCGCCCAGTCAGAAGCATTTCACATGAATCAACTATCTAGAGATCAATAATGCCACCGCCAGCAATACAGTCCATGCACAACAAAACCAATTCCAACTACAAAACTATAGCACGATCAAACCCAATTAATCCAATAAACAAATATATGAATTGGTCATTGGAAAAATCTAGAACTGAATAAGGTATTTGACACTCTGGCACTTCGTCAGCCCACACATCAGATATAATTTCTTTGGACAACGCCAACGAGGTTGGAGACACTGGGATACGGAGTACCAAATAACAACACTGCGATAAAAGGAGCGAAAAATGGAAGTTGAAAACTGGACGAAACAATCCATCTCCTATGATAAGCAATCGAAGACTCAATCGACGCATCGGATGAACGGGCAGTTGACACCAGAAAGGCCACACCGCCGCACACTTCGAGGATCCTAGCAACTGGTAAGCGACGACGAGGCAGAAGGCTACGCGCCGTCGAGAGGATACGGAGAGGGTGGATACCGGCGGAAGCGGGGAGAGAGGCCGCAGCGACCGGCGATTTGGCGCGCAGCGCTGGAGAGGCCTCGCCGGAGAGCTCGTCGCGTCAGCGCCACGGAGGGGAACTCGGGGCGACCGGGAGAGAAGGCCCGCGAGGAGGAAGGAATTGGTCATGGACTCATATGGTTGGGCCGCGTGGCCGTCTTCTGTAGCCCATCCGGGCCGTGCATCGTCAATCCGACGGCCCATGGAGCGTAAAGAGATACGAGTACACGACGCGGTGCGCAGGGCTGTGCTCTAGCGGCATCTTCTTCTTCCGGGCCCTTCTTCCTTCGCCACCGTCATCAACCAACCCAACCCAGCGACGCGCCCCGAGCCAAGCAAAAACCCTAGCGAAGGGGAGGGCACCGCCACCGCCGGCCGGCCGCGCGCGAGGGCGACGGACCATGGACGCAATCCGGAAGCAGCTCGACCAGCTCATGGGCGCCAACCGCAACGGCGACGTGCGGGAGGTCAGCCGCAAGTACTACGATCGCGACGTCTGCCGCCTCTTCCTCGCCGACCTCTGCCCCCACGACCTGTTCCAGCTCACCGTGCGTTCCCGTGCTATTCGCTCCCCTCGCGGAGCCCCTTCTATATCTCCATCCATCGGATTCGGTTATCGCGTGGCTCGAGTAGAATATCGCTGATGTGCGCCTGCGTTGTTTGTTTTTGCAGAAGATGGACATGGGGCCGTGCCCGAAGCTGCACTCGCTGCAGCTGCGTAAGGAGTATCCTTGGAGATCCCCTTCAAATTATTCATGTAGGGTTTAGTAAGTTTCAGTTAGATTTTGTATGTGAATAGAAATAGATTTGTGCCATGCAACTTGCTTAACAGTTTAGTTTGAATCGGAGAAGTGGAGTGCTCAGCAGAGGTTGTTCTAAGGCGAGAGCGACGGATTAAACATTTTATCGATGGTGTGGGATGTTTGGTCTGCAATTTGTTCGACTTGGATGGTCGTTGACATATATTTAGTAACTTTTGCTACTTCTACAATTTTTGAGATGTGGGCTATGTGGCACCAATATTTATGGAGCTGATTGTGTTTACTTATTGCCAACATTAACTGTTGTGATGCTTGAGTATGCTACAACAAATTGGTGTGTAAGGTTTACTTTCTGGAAGATTTACATTATGATTAAATATTAGTGATGTAGTTCTATTTTAGTGCCTGCCTGGTAACAAGAACCGGTATTCTTTTAAGCGTTAGATCATGCCAGCTGTAAATATTTTTCCTTTTTGGCTTCAGTCATGTGTTACCCTTTTCTTTTCTTGTCAAAATTAAATGATTCGAGGTCAACTTGAGAAAAATAGAAGATTCTTGAGGAATCATTGATAGAAGTTTAGATTTAGTACTGTATGGTTATTCTCAAAACAAAAACCCATAGAAGGCGTTTAGCTTGTTTGGCTGTTCTTATTGGTAAACCTGTGACACATGCTAGTCTCTACTGTATGTTTGCTATTGAGTGCAAGAACACTGTTCTATTTGTTTCCTGAACTTAGTAATAGATATGAAGAAGCGAAAGCCAAGGGTATGGACAATTATGACCGTGAATTGGAAGAAACTATAGAAAGACTAATATCTGAGTGTGAAAGGAAGATTCAAAGAGCCCTTAAACGTCTAGAGGACGATGATGCCAAGGCAGCTATAGCAATATCTGTCACGAAAGTCACACAGGTATCTTCCATTAATAGTTAGTTCTCCTTGGGTCCCATCAATTAAGTTGTATTATCGATTGTGGAGCTAAACTAAGTGACAATATGTACGTGCAAATGCAGAGTAAAGAAGTGATTGAGTTTTCCAAACAAATTAAGGAGAAGATGAAGGAGATTGATGCTTTTGGTAAATCTGATGTTTACCTTTGTTTTGTTTGAAATTCCATCATGGCCACATCCTATCCGCTTGAATTGACCATATCTTTATTAATGTTTTCTCCTGAAAATTATTCAATTAAAGAGAATGATGCATCATGCTCTTGATATATTTTCTTCAACTTTTATCTCATTCAACAAGGAAATGTCTCTAGATAAATAAGATCTTTGAAAATATGTGTTTGGCTGTTTGCATGGATCAAATTGGCTCTGCCTAATTGTGTTTAATCAATGTAGTACTTTTAAACAAGCGAAGTCGAAGGAACTAAACTAAAAATGATCCTAAGAATGTTGTACATTCATACAATGGCTGAAATCATGATTAAATATGGAAATTTGACCTCAGTAATCAAAATGAATGCTTTCTATTTTTTTTCATAATTTATTAAATTATTTTCTTTATTGTGCCTAATGAGATAGTATTGATTTAAGAAAAATAACCAATTCTTTCTCAAATATTTTTTACATTTCCCCATCACTATTTTGTTTCTTAAATCATTGACTCTTTCTTATTCAATCCTTGAACTTTGCCTGCCGTTGTGCTTAGTTTCATGTCAACTTTCCCCTTACAAAACATCAAATTTCCGTGTACACTACATAAAACAACAACTTTTGTTCTATTGAGTTTGATTGTATCAATTGTCTCTTCCTCTAGATCTTGAGGGAAACACTGAGGGCAAAATTCGGGCTACTGAAAAGGTTGACAAGCTCAAGGAACAGAGGGCGGAAGAGCAGGTATTGTCCCTGTGATCAATGATAATCAAATATGTGTACCACAATGGAGTTTGTGTAGTGCTAAATTTATTACCGTCATATTGCTTTATATACAATGGTTTACTACCGGAAGATTACAGGCATATTAGTGTTTGTATAACTTTTCATACCCTTTCAGGCAAAGCATCTACTTGAAGCTTTTAATAAGGACCGTGTCTCACTAATGACTTCTCTCCAAACTACTAATCAATCAATTCCACCTGCTGCTGCTGCTGCTCCAGATGCACGCACACAACAAATGATTGATGAAAAACTCAAAAAGGCCGAAGAACTGGGTATGATTTTTTAACCATGCTCCCTATATATTCCTTCCCTGAACTATTAAAGCGTGTGGCTCATTGTCTTTTGTTCATCTTTACATATACAAAAATTCAGTAATTTTTAACTTCCATATTGAACAGGTGAGAATGGAATGATCGATGAAGCTCAGAAATTGTTAGATGAAGCAGAAGCTCTAAAGAAGGTGATCTCTACCTTTGCTTTTAAATTTGTTGGTGCAACTGATTAGAAATTTTAGGAATAAATCCTCTATGGTAGTTATCAAAGGAGTAATGTTCCTTAACTTTCTTATGTGTTCTGTTGTCATGTTTAAACAGCTTGGTTCTCGGCCACAACCTGTTCTGGACTCTGCAAAGATGTCAACTCACGTTCAGATTGTAAGTGTGGTGAATTGTCCATTGCACTCCACTTCAATCCCAGAAATCATCACCGTGTTGAACTGTGGATACATTTTGTTGTGATGTTTTTATATTGATGGTTTTTGTTTTTTCAATCTCTGTTTAGACTGATCAAAAGTTGCGCCTGTGTGACATATGTGGAGCATTCTTGAGCGTATATGACAGGTAAATTTATCTTCTTTAACTTCACCATCAATTTCTGCATGGGGGTCATGAATGTATGAGAATTTTGGGGTTTCAAGTGCTTCAGCTTTTGACGGACACCTGTACCTCCTTTTCACCAGCAGGCTTTTGGGTCCACTTTTTCGAGGATTACTTTTGCCGCTAAAGAATGTGCGTGTTTATTTTATACATGTTTCATCCTTGTGGATTATAGATATCTTGTTAAGAATTCTAATAAATTATCACAATCTTTTGCATAATAGCATGTGTGTTGTTTACAACTAATATCTTAGTTTACAATTTTCTTCCAAACAGTGACCGGCGTTTGGCAGATCATTTTGGAGGGAAACTTCATATGGGTTATATGCTGATACGTGAGAAGTTGTCTGAACTGCAGGTGAGTTTTTTCGAAATTGTGCTCTTTTGAATGGAGCTTAGTCTGGTGGAGTTGCATGTTAGTACAAGGGCCTTTTTATGGAACAGTAGGGTTGTCATACTGGAAAACAGATATTAATAATCAAATAAGTCTAAAATATAGTTCAGAGAATCCAAAGGTTCAAACAGCAAGTCACAGAGAGACTAACAGAGGGCATGATAATTGATCAACTGACTAAGCTACTAAGTAGGTAAGAAACTAGCACAAAAGTCAACTTGCACTGTAAACAAGAGTTTTGGCTAACATGGATATGTATAATTAACCTTTTTTGTTTGTACCTGAATGTGTTTTTACTGGAGATGAAGATGTGGTTTTTTTAATGCTTTTAATGTGTGCAGGAAGAGAAAAACAAAAGGCGCAAGATAGACCGAGCTGAACATGAGAGAAGGCACTCTATATTTTGGACTTCTTAAGAAAACTAAGATCAATAGCAAAACAAAATTCCTTCATATGTGTGACGCTAAAAACATTCTAATTTTCTCTAATATAACTAGGTCCAGGGACAGGAGCTTGGAATGTGACAGAGCATCTAGCAAGGACCGCCATAGAGGAGACCGAGGCAGCAGCCGTGATAGGGACAGGGATTATGACCGTAGGAGAAGCCATGATCGATACCATGACAGAGAAAGTAGGTCAGACAAGGACAGAGAATCAGGGAGATCCCATAGTTATGATTCAAGGGGCCACCGAAGGTCACGGTCCCCTAGGGACAGTTCCAGAGACTATGATCGATATGGGTATGCTTACATTTACTTAATTTGGTTATCAGATAAAGTTGGAATTGTGCATAATTAATTTCTCTGTTATATTTTATTACTGCACTAAAACAAAATAAGTCAACTGAAAGCACCAGGTTCATTATGACAATTCAAAATTTCTCAAGAAAAAAATAGAAATATGTTCTACATAGATCAAACCGATTTTAGTATTGGGATCTTCATTTTCTTAGAGTCCGATATCAACTTCCATTCATTGTATTATTTATCATATGAATTAATTAAATTTTCTAGTAAAGGTGCCCAGCAAATGTGTATTTTTCGTATGTTTTTTTTGTCATTTTTAGAACAAAAAAACTCATCTTACTATAGCACTGCGCAGAATTCTGGTGAAGTGCATCTAACTTTGATTTTATGTCACTGCAGTCGTGACGACCGTCGGCATCGGCGCTAAACACTGGGTTGAGGGTTTTAGCATGCACTGGATCTTTTGGTGTTTCAATTCAGAAGTTCATGTGAGATAAAACTCCATTATGGGTGACTAGCTTTGTGACTGGATGAAGATGCTTCTTTCCTGAGTATATCCATTTACGCTATCACTAATGAACATGAACTGCTGTAATAGCTATATTAAGTTAGGACTCTAGTTGATGTTGACCATGTACAACCTAGTGTTATGGACTTTGGTATCTCAGTTCATCCAAATTTAAATTTATGTTATCCTTTCCTCGACAAACCCGTTTGTTCATTCCGTGTGGTACATCCGGTTAATTAAAAGGATGGATATTTTTACTCTAAACTTGATTTCCTGATACATTTAGCCACCGTGTGGGCGTGTTTATCGCATAGCAGGCAGATTCCATCAAACTGGCAAATTCTTGCATTCCAAATTGAACCATAGAATTAAACATAAAATTCCGTGTAAATTCTTGAATTCCAAATTAGGTCGATGGCTACACATTTTTATCTGAGACATTCGGACGTACAAGCAGTCCGTGACACTGGTGCCGTGGTACGATGTAGTGGTATGCCCAACAAATAGAAGAGTGTTGTAACATCCTGAAGATTAATTAGATCTACGAAAGTAGCAATTACCGCATCCCACATACGGAACCCTCACAAATTAGATATTACATTTGACCAATCTGTTTGTTCTTGGTAAATGTAACGGAACATTTTTTGCATGACATGCCTCTGCGATCATGTCCATTTTACCAGAATGCTGGTGGCAGTAGCAGTTCAGCATCTAACATGCACAAAGGGTTAACGACCAAAGAAACACGCTTATCACCGCGTGCTGTCGACTGTATGTAGTCACAGAATCACAGCTTCACAAGTCAGAACACGAACGAACAGGCTATGGTCACCCGCTAATTTGCCCGCATATCGTTCTCGCAATGCTTGTTAGCTCATTATCCGCTTGATTTTGTCAATGCAACTGCAAAATGGCAGTGTGTTAGAAGTGCAAGTACGTGTAGATCTCACAAGGATTAAAACTTTGTGCGAAAAGGGCTGAGGGGGGAATAGAGGCAGGATTGCAGGAAAGGAGAAATCTTTTTGGTAAATTAGGAAAGAGACGTTCCACGGCATGAACCAGGATGTCACCCTTCAGGTTCTTCTCTGCTGTATTCGGAAACCCTATAGCATCTAGAAAAGGAAACAGTATATTAATCATACTGAAAGTGGTCATGCATAATAAATAATATAAATGCATAAAGGTCTGGTGGTGGTTCCTTATATACCTTGGAAATCTTGAGAACCCAATCCCCCTCCAAGATGTTGCCAATTGAGTTCATCCACTTCACCATTCTTCATAAGCAATCATTTGTCTGAAATTTCTCTAATAAGAATGTGTGCTACTTTTGAAGTTTCATCACAGATCTCAGGGAAATTATCAGAGCATACTAACGATTCCAAATGGTTGAGAACAGCAGCCTTGCTACCAACAGCTTCATCGTCTCGGTAATGTCCAGAGCCTCTAGAGTCCTCGGTCCTTCCACATGGTTTTTTAAGAACCTCCACTGATCTGCAAGGTGAATCTTCATCTCTCGGAGCATAAAGTGTGGTCCTGACAGTTTCACTCATACAAGGCTCATCCATGTCAGCAATGTTGGGTACATTATTGGAACAAGAAGGCTAGTCCATTTCATGCTGAGTCCAATTGAAAGTAATTGGTCTGAGAGAGTAAGAAATCATTATCCTCACTGTAGTCATCACTCTAAGCTTTCTATCTGTTCGTCAACTTGACATTCTTCTGCACAATAGTATACTAAAGTTTTGATGTTACTACTTAAATTCAAGACAGCATCCACTTCAGCTTCCTTCCTATCTTCTGTAAGCACAGCTTGTTGACACCAAGAAGTTATCTTCTGTAAGCACAGCTTGTTGACACCAAGAAGTATGGTTTATAAAAGCTATGACTCAAAGGGCCTCATCTGGTAAGTCAGCTTCATCACATGTAAATAAACATTCGGTCAAGTACCTCCTTAAAGCTACTTTGAATATCATCTTTCGAAGAATGAATATGGGACGAAGCAATTTCAGCTTATCACGCATGATTGCTGGAAGTGACCATAGAGCATTCAGGACATTATTCTGCAACGATATAGTTTTTTTCTTTTTTGGGGGGAGGGGGGGGGGGGGGGGAGGGGAAGAACTCTGATTGTGAAATATCCAAACTTCTGCACTTTTCCTAATTTCTTTGGCAGGCAATGACCTTCCTCAAGCTCTGTTAAAATCTTCTTGCATCTTTTCCTCACCATTTAAACAAGACGCCCTCTTGTGTTAATCCAAGCCACAAACCGAATTTGGGGGGGCATAGTTTCTCTTAGTTTCCTATTCACTGCAGATTGCATGGGAATTCCATCAAGTACATCCAAAGCTTGGTTGATAAATGACAAAAAATAGTGGTGACACAGGTGTGACAAGGCTCACAGAATCAGACTTATAGCTGTGTGGGTTTTTCAAAATTTTTGCCAGCTGAGACATGCTATCTTCACCATCCAACTTGGCCAAGTATTTTGGAAGATGTTACTTTATTATTTTCTTCATTATTGGCCTAGTTTTTTTCAAAACTATACTTGCTGTGAGTGACGATACTAGCCACTGATTGAAGTGCTTCATTGCTCAACTTGTTGATTCTGCAATGCATGGTTTTTAGACTTTCTGTACTGAGCAAGCCATTCTCCCCTTTTTGCAAGTTAAAAAGCAGCAAACCATCCTGAACTAAGTGGTAGTCATATCCACAGCAATGCGGACAAAAACATCTTTCAACACTAGCTCTCACTTTCTGGCAAGACACCTGAAAGAAGTTTATATTTATGTTATGGAAGCGTAAATTGAAACAATGCAACATTAGTAGCCATTATAGTGGGTCATAAACACCAAATTCAAGCCACAGCATGACTGCTAGAGTGTTAGTTGCTAGTTGACTTCAACGTATCAGAATCATAAAACTAGGCAACTTCTACAGATGAGAAAAGGATACATTTGAAAGTAAAAGGAAAACATGTCTACAATACATAGATATTAATAGCACGAGATATGTCATATGCATAAGTTTAGACTACAGTGAGTTTCTTACCTTAGTTTAGATTGTCCCAAGGAATCAAAGTAAACAGCAAATGGATATGGATACCATAGCTGGTTTGTCTAGTGAAGTTTATACTATAGCGAAGCAGCATACTTGATTAATTTACATATATCAATCCCTGGAAGCTATCCACTAGCCATCCTAATTCAACTTCGGTGAATTGAATCAGTTCAGTGGGCACTGTAGTAAAATATAGATGGAACAGCATATGTGAAACCAAAAACTATAAGCTACAGCTCATGTTAAAGTATCAATAACTTACCTCTTCACTTCTGATATCTAATTCAGACAAGTACCTGAATAAGTAAAGAAAGCTAAAGATTAGGCATTTCTGGTACGGATGAAAATAAATGCGCCTTTTGTATTAAATACACTGATCTCTTTTGATTCCAGGCAGAAACTCTCCTAAAACATGGCATCCAAAAAAACTCTTTTGATTCCATAGATTGATAAGGCACAGAGAAATGTTCACTTGCTCAGTGTGCCAAATCAACATTCAACATTGCTACAAGCTCTATACGAGCATCATCCAGCTAGTTTATAGCAACAATGCACAAAGCCACGGAGAGGATATCTGGATAAGATTGAATGGGCTACTAAAAAAAAGAATCACTATTCTGATCCGTCACCACTTGAGATCGGGCTGCACTTACACATCATTGAGAAACTTTGGCCGCTTCACACGGTCACACGGTTACAGATCGGGCTGCACTTGCACAAAGCTACGGCCATCTGGTCAGGGAATCATCAACTCCAGCCATCTGCAGGCAAAGCCAGAAATCAAGCGGTTTTGCTTCGATCAAATAACCTGAATCTTTATCGGAGGTACGAAAGGTGAAGGAAACAAGAGGAGGAGGAGCAGCAGGGAACCCCACACCCGTACCTCCGTTTCTTGTCGACCAGGGCGTCCTGCCTCCGAACAAGAGACCACAGGTTCTTCGCGTCCTTGAAGGTGAAGTCCACCTCGCCACCTCCTGGCCGCCGTGGAGCTGGCACTGCGGTCAGAGGAGAAGCCGAGGAGGCGACGCAGGGATGGAAGAAGGTGGGAGCTCACGGGCACGCGCAGGAGGGGGTGGGGCGGTTCACGGCGGATCCAGCCAAGCGAACGACCAGAGTAGCTATGTGAGGGAGGGAGGAGGGGGCAACCACGAGCGGCGAGGCCAGCGCCACCACCACACGGTCGGCGCGTGCCGCCGCGCGGCGCCGGCTTGGGGACTTAGGGGAGCGGTTGGGGTCCCGGGCGGTGAAAGTGAAGTTAGGCTGTGCTATCTAATTTTTTAAATAATTATTTAATAACATAAATCATAAAATGAATTATTATAAAATTAAAACTCTACCCTAGAAAAATAAGTTTAAAAAACTTATATAAAAAACTTTTTTAAAAAATACCGTTCACCAATTCAAAAATTATAAAAAAAAATTCTCATCACCTAGCCTAAACGAACGCTAAGGCCGTGCGGTTTGTTGGTCGTCGTCGGGGCCGTGCAGCCTGGCTAACGACGGGCAGGGGAGGAGCAGCCGCAACATGGAGGCGGCGGGCCGTGGGCTAGGCAAAGGTAGGAAGCGAAGCGGCCGACTGGAGCAACGCGGCGACGCGCCGCGCTAACGCATTCCATCTGGGGCGTACGATCGGAAAAGAGAGCATGTGATGATGATCAGCGGCATGTGCGGTGAGTGGCCGGCCGTACCTTCTCCGCCTGCACTCGCACCGCCGGCCGGATGCGGAAGCGGCCCTCACGGTTAAATTTGCCGGACTGCCTGTCTAGATATATAATCTCGGTGTTAGGCTCTCATTTTCTACTCGTCAGCTTATCAATCTTAGCTAAGATTTAAATTTTAAAAAGAGTAAATTTTATTTTAGGTCACATTTTATTGTTGATGTTTATCACCATTTAACCAATATTTTTATCTTTGTGACACTTTGAACCACCCTCAACTCTTTTACCTATCTATATCAAACTTCTTGTATAAAAACGAATCCCGTTTCTGAACAAAACGAAACCCGTTAACAGTAAAAGACTAGCAGAGTACAGGTACTAATAAAGAATGCTAGCTCACGCGTTTGAGAACGTAAATGAAAAAAAAAGCCCAGTAGACCACCCACCTATGCGGCCATGTCCGCGCGCATCGATCACCAGCATGCGCGCATGCATGTGCACGGGCACAAGGTGGTCAACGGCAACCGGTCCCTCGTGGAATGGCCCATACGCGTGTGTAGGTTAGTTAATCCTGGTGTTTTGTATCGCGGCACGAAATGCGTAATCTGCGCCCCCCTCGTGCTCTGCGCCGGCCGAGAAAGTCACACCGGGAGCCCCTCCCTACTCCCCCCTCGTCGGGCGCCGTAAACAAGCCCCGCCCCCGAACCGCCGCTACTACTAGGTCGCCTAGCCCGTGCTCGCGGTGGCGCACCGCGCGGATGCAATGCAACCGCAAGTGTACTGCGTGCCTGGTCGCGTGATTTCCTTCGATCTCGGCGTCGCCGTGGCTCTCACATGTGGACCTACAGTGTTTCAACCGTACCGCGGCTGCTGTATTTGTACTCCGAATCGACGGCGAGCCCTACAACGGGTGTATCACTGCAGTTGAAACTCGACATGCAGGCGGCCAGACACTCGCTGCACGCTAGCTTAGCGCGTTCAATTTGGTTGAAACGACAGTGTGCATTTTAGTAGCCATAAAATCTGTAGCCTTGGTTTCATGTACTCGCCATGTGCCTCAGACTTTGCTCAAGAAAAGACGAGAGGTGTTGGCATCCCGGTTTTGTTTAATTTGTTTTCGCGCTACAATTAATACGGCGAACTCACGGATCAGAGAGCCGTTGTATGCAGACAAAAGCACTCGAGTTATTTTTTACAGCTCTAATGGTCTACTCCACAAGCAAACAAAATCAATACCGGAGTAGTGCATGCAGGCTGGGCTCATATATACGGCAACCCGCAGCTGTGTTTAGCTAGCTGAAGTGCAACTCGCGAGCGTTAGCTAGTAGTTGGAACTGTTAACTGCTTTGTGCACGCAGAGGCAGAGCTATGGAGTCGGCAGCAGCACGGACGACGACTCCACTGCGGGTGTCCGTCTTCTTCTTGTTGTTGCTGATCGCCGTGGCGCTTCAGTGCGCCGCCACCGCCGACGCCGCGAGGCAGCTGCGGCCAGCTGCCAGCGATGGCCGGCCGGTCCAGAACCAGGACGCTGCGGCGTATGCCACGCTGCATGAGAGGTCGCCGAGGCCGAGGTCGACGACGGTCATGGCGTGGACGGCGCAGCTCCCGGCCGGGCCGAGCCCCAGAGGCCCCGGTCACTAGCTACTTAGCTAGACGTGCAACAGACCAAGATAATAGAGCTCCCTTTACACGACGGTTTTTTTTTCCATGGTTCGTGCATTTGGAAGAAGCTCTCCTGATCGGGTTCGGTCGTTTTTGTCTTTAATTTTTCTTCAGTTTCAATTGCTTCCCTTCCTTTCTGTAGTGATCCAGCTGGTTTTTTTCTGCTGACACATGTGAGAAGAAATTAACCAGCATGCTTACGTACGGTTGCCTATTGTGATGCCAGATTCATCTAAATTTGCTCCGTTTTAACGGTGTATTTAGATTCACTACTCCACATATATACATAGTATTTTTTTTAACTAAACACGTATAAGTAGTAACTTTATGCTAGGTTCAACCTTTGAATTTGATACCTATTTCTTTATTTCTTTTTTACAGTAATGCACATGCAAAAGCTAGCCGAAGTTAACGCAACAACCGACAACAATCACATAATTTAGTGGTGTTTGGTTTGCGACGTATGCTGAGGAACAGGAGAATCCTGCTCGCGAAATGCTTGTTGCATGCTAGCTTTTGCAAAGACATGCACGATAAACTGGCATTATATAAAAATCATGTACTGAATAATTATCCTCCAAAAGCACATAAACAGTGAACTCAAACTTATACACTACTAAAAATAGATGCCGGCTAAGAAATGCTGAATTTCGAAGAAATCATAAGTGACAGTTTAGAAAATCGATATCCACAAATAAAAAAAATGTCTCGATGCACCAGCTGATAGCTCCCCATCACCCCTAGAGCATCCACATCCATTAACAACCATATACAACCATCCATCCAACAACAACATAGAAACTTGAGATTGAAAGGTTTTCAAGAACATTGAAGAACAAAATTACAAAATCAAACATGCGCAGGTTAGCATGCAAGAACACAGATCTAGCAGGAAGAGAACAACACCACCTTAGTGGGCTCTATTTGTTGGGTTGATTCTGAGTGTCCGATTTGAGTAAGGTAGTTTTTCTTTAAAAAAAAGAAAAAAGGTTCGAGTGATTGGGCCTTTTTATTTAAAAAAAAAGGTTATTTGTCCATTATAACTCTTAGCGCTGGCTCGATGGAACACCGTAGTCAATTGTTCAATTAGAATTTCATGGTAAGGAAGAATCGATATCAACTTTTTTTTTATTACAGTAAAGACGCTACGTATGTACACCATACTTACCCGTGGTAGATCCCCTAACACAGATTAATAAGGCCAGACATCAAGAGCAAATATCTAGGCTCACTACAAATCATGCACCAGAGACTTTACTGCCACACCACTACCGGCGCTTTCCTGTTGGTATCGGTTTTTTACGGTACTACATCGTAGAATACCACTGAAAATTGTTCATTCCTATAGTAGAAAAAGTAATACTAACATGATATGACTTAACAGTAGAACTAAAATCACATAACCAATGAAATACATCTAGAAATGTACTATAATCTTGCCGTTGTATGCTTGTATTGGGGATCTTTTTTTTTTTGAAAAGGTTGCTCGTAAGTCAGCCCAATTAACTAAGAAGAATAAAGGATTGTGTATTGCCGAGGTTATATAACCCGACATGTATTCAAAACCTTGTAACAGATGATTTTAATATTTCTAACTAATAAATAGTAGTCCCTTCATTTTAAATAAATGATGCAATTGAGTTTTAAATATATGTTCGATTATTCATTTTGTTCAATAATTTTATATAAATATAAAAAAATAAGTTTATCTTTAATAATAAATTAAGTCAGAACAAAATAAATAATAATAATGTATATTTTTAAAACAACTAATATTCAAACATATGCTCTAAAGTCAATGATGAGTATCACTCTTTCCCCCCCCCCCCACAAAGAAAATTGTGCACTTGGCTTCTCGGTTCAAACGCTGAAAGTGATATTAGTTGCGTCAACTTTCTTTTTCTATTAGAACCTTTATGAACTTATAAACGGTATGTTTCGTATAAAAAATTTTCTATATACAAATTATTTAAAAAATTAAATAAATCTAATTTTTAAAGTTTATAATAATTAATATTTAATTAATTATATGCTAATGATATATTTCATTTTATATGCTACGGAGTTATCACACCCAACTTCTAAGTCGAATGCAGCCTAAGACAGTTTTGGCTTTCGATCAAGAAAATATCTCACAAGTCAGAGAAAAATCCAAAAATCTAGTAAACAAACAAGTATTGTGGAATATCCGAGAGCCATAAAATAGTAAACTCCAAACATGGTAGGAATTTTGAAAGAGTAGCTGTGCCACGTCAATGATTTTTGCAGGAAACCTTTCCTTTTTCTAAAATAATGTGCAGGTCCTGGAGAGCATCCGATCCATCCAACCATCCCTCTTGTCAGCGTGTTGGCCATTTCATAGCAGTAGGATTGATTGGACTAGAATAAATGGTTAAGATTGGTTGAGTGAACTCTAACCCCACGTCTCCACCAGCACCACCTCTTGCACCAACAGTCTCGCCCTCATGCCATCCGCAGCCCTGCTCGTCCTCTTCTTGCCCTTTTTGTGGCCAGTGGGCACTGCACTGTTTTCCCACCTTGCACACATCTGCTGCTCTCTTTCTGTCTATCCTTATGCTCCTGCTAGCCCTTTTTTTCTTTCACTCTTCAGCTGTCTTCTATCAACGCCAAACAAATCGCTATGTTGGCACCATCGATTCAGCATTGTTCTGAGGATCGGTGAACTGGACCACAAGGTTTGTGGTGTTTCCTCCCCATTGATGTGGTTCATTTTGGCCTCCCAGACCCCAAGCATCTAGGGTGTTCCTGTCTCCATCATGAGAACCACGCCGACGCTTGCCAAACACCGTCAATTAGTGTCTCCCTTCCCTCCTTCGCAAGTCAGCCTCTATGCTTCTCTTCCCCCTCCAACCCCATTTCTACATTGCCCCCATCCCTATCTCTTCCTGTTGTGTGAGTACTAATTAGTATTGGTTGAACAAGCAGTTCGTAGCCTCGATTCGCTTAGGTACCGGGCCATCACCACCTTCTTGATCCTATAACCATAGGTAACATCTTTTATCCACAGTGAAAATTGAATAGATCTCTACAGATCCCCTCATCCTCAGTTTGCATCTAACAATATTGGCAATTAATTTACATTTTCTATACTTGGCTGCATGTGGATATCCATCATGTGCTTTGCTACGAGGGATAATATTCTAGACGTTTGTGAAGAGCATGCACGAAGCACAAATGCACAATAAGGCAAATCGCCAGCGTCCTATCATAGGATAAATGTTTTGGTATATGATTTATAATTTCAAATTTCTTGGTTAATTGGTGTTTGAGTCTGTCCTGATAATGCTACAATGTTGTTTTAGACATTATGGTTCCTTACATCTAAGAAATTGTATGAACGGACCAACCAATGGTTTTGTTTTTAAATTTGGAATCAAAATAAACAAAAGCTTTTGCTCATGGTTTGATTTTTTGTCATGCAAATAGTATAATAATAAATAGTGATAAGATATCTAGATTAATAAGATTTTTTTGTTATGCAGAGAGTACGAATTCTAAATACCCACCCAGCCTACTTATCCGAATAGAGAAGTGGGCTACATCCATTTAATATGAGATAGAGTAAAGATCGGTTATCATTTTACTTAGTAACTTAAGGCAGGATATATAATCACTACTTAATAATGCACTAGTCGCTTTGTACTATGTCTAGTCGGGCCATAGGTAAATATCCTTTCTTCTTAGTTTATGGAGCGAAGATTGTTCTACCAACATATATAGAGTTTGAGTTGCTGCGGGTGCATAAGTATGATAAAGATAAATCCAATAAGAGCCGATAGGAAGAGTTGGATCGACTAAAAGAAATACGTAATATTGTAACAATTCTATCGACAAGATACCTCTAGGGAATGCAGCGTTATCATAGTTGAAATGTTCGTGGCTGAGCCTTTTTGATTTTTTGATCTCGTTTTGAGAAAATTATGTCTCCCATCTATGAAGGGCCATACAATATTATTGAAATGGTATGCCTGGGGGCTTATCTACTTAAGCATGAGGATGGCACCATGGTGGATAACTCGTGGAATATAGAGCATCTATGTCTTTTTTATACTTGAGCATTGTATCTTTTACGTAATTTCATTTAATGAAATTTTTTACTATGATTGTCTATGTTGTCTACATCAAGTACCTTTGCAATTGAGTGGCCAATTTTTTTTCAAGAATTTTTTTAAAGCCTTTTCTGATTGTTTGCGACTTAATTCGAGTAAAGTTAAGTGCTGAGTAGTGAATCTCTATTTTTTGATCCGTTTAGTGTATATGGATTTCTTTATACTATCCTAAAGCACTCGGGGGATGGTCGGGTAGAGTGTATAATGCAGGGTGCTAACCTATCACTTGGATATTTAAAAAACATAGTATATAAAAGTATAAAAATGAATAGCAAAATATTCAAAGTTTTTTACATTCATATATAACATGGATGCTACTTTAAAGTTGATCACTTATTACAGTTTTACATCCTTCATGATGAAGGTTGTCACTTTATGAACTTCATTAACAAGCTCGAGTACTTGTTCTTCAATACAAGTGGAGGCAAAGCCTTCATCAATTATAGCTACATCCACCCGGGGATACAAGGACTTCGTAGTGGTAAAAGCTTGGCATGTCCCGAGTGTTACTCTCTTATTCATCAACTTCTTTAATTCCTTTGAAGTGTTCCATTGTTGGAGGAGCACTATATTGGCATCACTAAAACTAAAACCAGTTCTATCCAACAAGATTAAATCAAGCGTTGGCAAGTTCATATCAAGTGGCCTCGATGTTCTTTACTTTAGAGTCAAATACTTTAAACTGGGATTGAGTCTTGACTTTATAATCTACAAGAATGGGAAAATAAATTGTGAAGACAAAGAAATACGATTGCACTAAAGCAGTCAGAAGACATTTACCTTCAATGTCTCGAGTGCTTCATTGTCCTCTTTGAAAGTATTGACTTCTTCCTCCAATTTGGCCATGGAGTCGCTTACTTGATTGTCTTCAAAATTTTGAGCTATAGAAAAAGATGGTAGTCAAATAAGAGCGAGATTCAAGAATGAGTAAAGATATGTTAAAGTCACTTACCTCCGAGTGATCCCCTAGTGTCTAAGTTCTTGTTCCTAAGCTCCTAGATCTCAGCCATCAAATGATTTTCTCTATCTCTATACTTGGCCAAGATTGTGTCACACTCTTTATTCAAATATTCCATCTGGTTAAGATGGGGGACAAGTCTACACGATGCCTTGGACTTGGTTTGAGATTATTGACAGAGCTTCTACGATAAGAAATATGTCGAGATAACAATAGTTTTCAAGATATTGAAGATAAAAAAAACTTACATCCATCAATAGGATCAAATGGTCCAGTCAGTGCACCAGCTCATCCTTCTCTTCTTCTTCCTTTTACTCGTTAAGGATAATACATTCTTCTTGGCCTTGATAGTTTGTCCAATAGATCTTTACTAGAGTAGCACATTCTTCACCCAGGGCCTTCAAGAAGGGACCATAAGAAATTTGTTCCTCATCATCCTCATTGGCAAAGTAGGTAGGAGGAGGTGTTGGAGCAATCGGCGCTTCTTGCACCAATTGGGGATCAATATTCCTAATTTATCCCAAGTCTAGCATAGCAATGTCAATACCAGTCGAGAGCTTCTTGGCTTGGTGGTGGTGTTGTTTGGCGATGAGGTAAAGGAGGCCTCTCTTTCGAATAAGGACTGGTTTCTTCACCTAGCTGGCTACTGGGTTGATCGTCAGTTGGGGGCTTCTGGTTAGTACCTCTCGGTTGGGTTTCAGTTTAATTGACGACCGGGGTTGTTGAGCGGCACTATCTATGGCACCGAATGTTTCATCATTACAAGGCTTCTTGGAAGAGAGGTAAGGATTAAAAACTACCACTATTGATCACCACAACATTATTTGCAAATATCAGGAGTAGTTGGTTGAAGCCTTGAATTTCAAACCGGCTCTACATTTTGGAGATGGTACAAAAAAAAGTACTTGACTAAGGAGGAGGAGGAGCTGTGGTAGTGGGGTTAACAATAGTTGGAGAGGTGCCAGTCTAGATGCTTCTAACTAGAGCAATGCTGCTACTTTCTTCGTCATCCGAGTCTATAATTAATCATCGTTTGCCTATTCGACCAGGGCAAGCTCATTGATAGTAGGGACATTAGTTGGCATGCGTTGAGCCTGATGCTGCTAGCTTGGAGGATGAGAGATGATGTCTACATTTTCCTACATTGGAGAAGATAGATTAAGTGCAAGAATAATATATGGAAGATAAAAGCAAGAAGATGAGAAGAACAATACTACTAACTAGAGGAGGGAGATTCAAAAGATTGTATGCTTGTAAAGGTTTGTTCTTCCAAGTGGAAATAGAGATGTCACTCAAGAAGACCTTATACAAGCACTCTGCTACCTTTTCTACCATAAGGGATTCTTGGGCTTCTCGAGTGGGGTCTTCAATACCCAAGAACTCGAAGGCTGGGTGCACTCAATCCTTGAGAGGTTGCAACCTTGTTTTCATAAAGTGCTGAGTGACCTACACCCCGGTTAGCCCAACTGTCTTTAGGGCATCAATCAGGACTAGAAGTCTATCAACTTGGACAAGTTCTTATTTGTTGGGAAGAAAGTTCCAAGAAGGCAAGACTTTAGAAGAAAGACCAACATAAGCATTGAGAGATGGATTTAGGTTGGAGCAGTAAGCCATTTCGAGCACCACCCCTTATTGGAGGATTTTAATGGTAAATAAGGTAGTGTTGTTTTAACTCATTCTGAGGTTAAATGCCAATAGCCCTAACTACGGAAGGGTTTTGTTTACCCGGCTAGGGGTTAACAAAAAACCAATAGCGAAAAAGGTTAAAATAGGGGAGGATACCATCCTTGCAAAGATGAATAAAGACAGTGATTTGGAAGATGAAATTGGGATTCAAATAGACGAGCTCAATTTGATAGAAATTTAGGAGCCCGCTGAAGAAGCTATAGGAAGGGAGCCCAAAACCCCAATAGAAAAAACATTCAAAAATGACGATTTCACTGGAGTTAGGGGTAGTAAAATCCTCACCGACGGCGGGATGCCATCCAATAATCTCCTTCACCAGAAGGACAGCGTCTTTTACCATGGCCTTCAGCTTTACTTTGGTCATGGTGGACTTCATCCATTCTTTGAAGGGGATTTGGCTTTTCTCTTGGGCGGCAGCCATGGTAGGAAGAATTTGCAATAAGGGTTGAATCATTCGAAAAGAATTCGCAAGAAGCATTGGTCATAAACCGTAAGAAAGACTATAACTTGATTGTGGAGGACTCGAGAGCTACTATAGAGACTACAAGTAGTAGATACCCACACGGTCTGCTTATCCGATTAAAAATAAGAGGTGAGTCGAGTCCTATATGAGATAGAGTAGAGTTTGGTTGCTATTTTGTCCTGTATCCTAAGATAAGATATAAAATTCTGTCTGAATAATACTATATATATATATATATATATAAAAGATAGCCAAAGCCAAGTCTAATTAGATTTCCTACTCTGTAATCCTGCCCCTAAGGTGGACACATAAAAAACAATATTCTCAACACAAACCACAAATATCAATAAGATGAATACATTCAATGAAATACAATTTAAAAACAGTAGTATGGTGTTATCTCTCATCAAGAAAACCTATGTTCTACATCTATCCACACTTTAGAGCTTGTACGTTATCCATTTAATTATTATCAATAAAAAATATCTATAAATAATAAACAGTTTTTTATGACAAAAATATGTTGCAGTTCTACACGAATAGTCATATCACTCAAATGGGATATTTCAAATTGCAGGTATATCATCGGAGGTGTGCTTACAGACAATTTGTGTTTTGGAACATTTATATATTCATTCGAGCATCAGGTAGGCTATCTTTACTGATTAGCCCTTTTTGTTCTGTGCTTTCTCTCACCGCCCATATGGTTCTTGATATAGTTTCTAGACAGCTTAGATCTGACACAAAGAGAACTAGACTTTCAGTTCAATGGACTATTTATGTGCAAGAAGATCTGGTTTGTTTTATACTCTGCTCTCTACATGTCATTTTCAGTATTTTTGTTGTACGGCTATCCTGGGAATATGGTAGATCATTGGATTGGATAGACTAGTTCATTGAATAGTTAATATGGTCAATCATGGATTGTATGAATGTATGGTAATATACCTACAGGATTTTTTATCCTTTTCCTATCATCATCCTCTATGTTGAGGTATTGCTGCTTAGGACCTGTTTGTTTGTATCGTTAGAGACGGTAACTTATTTATTTTTTATTAGCATATTTTTTAACGGTTATACTATATGTCTTATAATTTTTTATAAATAAGTTTTTAATTTTTTTAAGTCTATATTAATTAATACTTAATTAATTATATATTAATGATTCATCATGTTTTACGAGCTGCCAACTGCTATAGCCGTACAACTAATTCAAACTCAGCCTTAGTTGTTATCCAGGCCTTCTGCTGCTGTTTAGTTATTTTTTAGCCATCCAGGCCTCCTGCTGCTGTTTATAGTTGTTTTTTTAGTCATGCAGGCCTTCTGCAGAAGTTATTTTGATGGAAGTATCATAGTTTTCATAGTTATGTTTCTTCCTTCCTATGCGGTTATGTCTTCTAAAACTGAATTACTCGCTTTAAGCTCATAGTACAAAACATTTGCTATCAAAAATAGAGATGACTTTGTACAATTCACCTAGGAGTGATGGCAAGATAAAACTGGCTCTCCTGTACCCTTGTGATTCATCCCAAACTAAAGCCATTTTAGATACATGAGGTATTCTGGACCACTTCAGCATATTGCCAGCTATTTCTGAATGCTACAGAATGAACTATGTTGTATATGCCGAGTTCATGGTTAAAGTTTGCAATCCAATCATACGCTCATCCATTTTCTTCCTTGAAATGCTGGAAACATTTGTGCTGGCACACTTTCAAAATTCCAACAAGCAAAGTTCAGTATAGTTTCACAACTAAAAAACTATCGTTGCTTAATCTGTCTATTTCAAACCACTGTTATTGGCAAGCATTGATTAACCTCTTTTCTTAATATTGAAGGACTACCAGGATGTTCTCACTACTACAAACAAGATTTTCACATATGGTCAAAACTTATTTTTTTAGACGGGTGGAGCATTCACCTATCTTCAGGTGTCTATAAAAGTCAGGATTTTCACATGTCAGCGCCACAACCATATGTAAAAAATGATTTTCATAAGCTGCCTATGCGAAAACCAATTTTCATAAACGGACAAGTTAAGATGTCCATATGTGAAGACTTTTTTGGAAAATAAAACAAACAAAAAGTAATGCAAAAACCCCAGCCACCGTCATCGTAAAGCCACCGCCATGTCGCAACAGTCATCGTCGCCAAATCTAGAGACCTGCCATCGCCGCGCTACAGCTCACCACGGTTGATCCATAGTATGACTTGGGGAGGAGAGGCACACGACAGTATGGCTAGGAGAAAGGGGTGTGATGGCCGAATCCGCCTCTTCCGTGGTTGCCTCCATAGTCTATTGTCATAGTCACCGCAGTCGTTGTCGTAGCAGCCGTCGTCGATAGATCTAGTTGCTCCTATCTAGATTCGATATCCCTACCGCTCCACAGCCTATCACCATCGATATGTGGCATGGCTTAAGGAGAGAGAGGAGCACGATGACTAGATTTGCCCCACCTATATGTACTGATCGTCTCCTCCACCACCGCACTCCTCCAACCCTCCCATTGCCACCGGCGATGGATCTGCTCATCCCGAGGCTGCCGCCACCAGATCCACCCATCGCGAGGGCGTCGTCACCGGATCTAGCCATCACGAGATCGTCGGTATCGGATCTTCCGGTCACAAGCCCTGATGAAGTCTCCTAGCTACCTCCTATGGACGCACTGGTGGTTGCTCCCGTCATCACCACTGACGTCACTGCTGCTCTCATCGTCAAAGATCTCGTCGCTAGCTGCTCCCGTTGAGCGGGGTGAGAGAGAGAGGAGAAGTGATGGGGTTGAGGGAAGAGGATGTGAGAGAGAGGGAGAGAAAATGGAGGGGAGTTGTAAGAAGTAGAGAATTATAAGAGAGGGATGTATGGCCAGGTTGCATTCAGTCATGCCTAGTCTTCACCGCCTGTGAAAATAGATGCGGGCTTGAGGCCTATCTAAAAAATTTAATTTTTACAGTAGGTCTCTATCAAACACTCTAAAGATTTTTACATACGAATTCTTTTTTATTTTATTTATAAAAATAAAGAGGTACTTGTAAAAATGGTTTTTTATGTCTCCGCACTACTTAAATTGATGCAAGACAAAAGCTGATCTGATCGTTCTCCATCAGTTGGTGACTGTAGTTTAGCCATCGGGTTGGTGTGTTTTGTTGCTGGAGTGTACCAGTGCATAATGTGTTGATATAAGGTTTTTCTCTACTTTCGTATTTCTGTGTTCCTAAGCAAACTTACACACAACCTTCTATCATGTCTCTTTAATGTGTTGTGGCAATTATAATTCAATGCTCAATTCTTAATTCTCTTTAACTAGTCTGGGAAATTGTGTCTATTCAATATTCATTGACATCATGGTCTGGCGCAGCGTAGCGCGCCAGTATTTTTAGTTTGACTGGGACGACGAAGAAAATCTGTCCACAGAAATATACGCAGCGACACCGTTCACGTAATGTACCGATTTTATTTGACTATTTGGGACAATTATTCGTACAAAATCACATATGTAGCATGTCAATCAATTAGCAGGTGAGGTCGCTGTCGGGGCCGACACCGAACTGCTGGTAGTAGGCGACGCGGTTGTTGACGGCGGTGGAGTTCCTCGAGATCTGCAGCGGCCTGCGCCCGTAGTACCCCTTCCCCTCCGCGCACGGCCTCGTCGCATCGCAGTAGTTCTTGCTCGGTCCGTCGATCTCCTCGATGTAGCAGAACTCTACAAAAACGTCATTGCCATTCTTATGAGAATGAGTGCCTTGACGGTGTTCTCTACTGAAAGTATTGTACTGTACATATTGTGCCCATTACTTATGGTCTCGTGGTTGGCGCGGGCGAAGAAGGCGGCGATCTCGCGCTTGGAGTCGTCGTCCGAGGCGGTGCGGCAGAAGGAGGGGTAGCCGCCGCCGGCGGTGAGGAAGGCGTCGCGGGTGTAGAACCCCTTGGCGGCGCAGCCGTCGTCGGCCTGGGCGACGAGCGCCGCGAAGAACTCCGGCGTGACAATGGTCGCCACGGACACGCCGTTGGTGACCGGCACATCGCAGGGTCCCGCCTGGCACCCCGTGCCGCAGTGCCCCCACTTGCTGCAGCACTGGTCCGACGCGCACCCGCAGCTCTGCGCCGCTGCCGTGCTCGCCGCCGCCGTGCTCTCCGACGCCGACACGGCCACCACCAGCACGACGGCCAGCAGTGAGAGCCTTTGCGGCACGGCTGATTGCGGTTGGTTGCTATGCGTGCGTTGAGTTTGCTGTGACTTTGTGATGTCAAGTTCCCGGCGGCAAGTGATGGGTTCGAATCATGCCTGAGCTTGTTGTTGGGGAGGTCCACGCGCCTGTAGCTGAAGTGCCCACGCACATCCGTATGAGGACCGATTTTTCAACGATTTAGGTGGTGTTCGTTTAAGACTATTAATTAGTTTTATTACACGAAATACACCGTTCAAAAAAACGTGGTGACAAAATTTTGATTAAATTTTAACTATTATAAATTAAAAATATATATATTTGATATTTTAAAATAACTTATATATAATTTTTTTACACGAAACACAAATTAGTCATTTAAAAAACGTGCTAAAGAAAACCAAAGTAAAATCTACATATTACACAGAAAATAATATATAAGCCACCCATTGTAATGAAAAAACCACTAGTTCATTCGATTTTTACTAGCTAACCGCTGGTCTTTAGTTTAGTTTGGTCCTAATAACTGTAAGCCATATTCCAAACACGTGTGAAATATTATTTGATGATACTAAATCAAAAGTCACATTTACAGCTCTTCAAAGAAATATGGCAAAATGACAATCGAAAAAAGATGTTGGATAGCTTCCTTATGCATAAAAAAATTGCACTTCATATTCCCAATTGAGTTTCCTCTAGCTCGTTAGTTAAAACTATTCCTTTATATAAATATCACATAAAAATCTTGATCTTGAGTGACATTTTAGATTTCCAAATAATTATATTCCTCTTTACATGTTCATTGTTTATTATCACGATATATATAGAATGAATCAAAAATTGACCATTCTAATGTAAATTACTAAAATCTAGTTTGCTTAATAAAGGAACCCATATTAAAAAATCGATCCTTTACTCTCATAAGATCAAACAAAAAAATAAGAATCATTTGGTTTTTTTACTACTTGAGAAATAGTTTAATTATTTAGATACTTTCTAAATAGTTTATGTCATATTCCATCCTCATTAATTAATTTCAACAACCACTTACTCAAGAGATATTGGTTTTGGATGTCAATATTCGGCACTCCCAAACCGCTTTGCTCCCTGGGTTGACAAATGATACTCCATTTAGTTAATCTATACTTCTTTCTATGATTATCATTTTGCTAGAAAAGTCTTGATCTATAAAAATCATTTTTTTCAAAAATTCCTCTAAGAATCTTTAAAAAAAAGAAAGCATAAACATTACTAAACTTGTAAACACTGAATTAATCAAAACTATTCTACCACCAACGATATATATTTACCTTTCCAACTATTAACTTTTTCTCTATCTGCTACTCAATGCACTTCCAATCTTTATTACTCTTTTCTATAGTGCATTGGAATACCAAAGATATCTAAAAGGGTATATTCCATGTTGGCAGCCAAATAACTATGAATATTGATATTCAAAATCTTTGGCTTGATCAAAACAGGAGAGCTTAATTTTATGGAAATTAATTTTTAGTCAAGACAACTGCTCAAAAACACATGGCAAAAGCTTCATATTCTTACTCTAAATTGTGATACATAAAAATTATGCAAAATAAACGGACCATCATCGATCACGTTTGGTACTACTCCCATAATTTGGCTATCATCTTTTGCATGTTTTATTAAAATAGCCAGCATACCAACTACTATATTAAAAAGTAAGGTGTGGTATCTTTCTTTGTATGAAAAGTGGGTCCCACTTGGTCATTAACTTTGTTACCCACATGACCCCTTAATGAAAGAAGCAATCCATTGACACCATTTAGGTGTAAAGCCTTTCATCCTTAGAGTATTTTATATAAAGGACCATTTAACTCTATCATAATCCTTTTCAAAATCAATTTTGAAAATCACCCTATTTTGCTTTTTCCTATGAAGCTCATGAATTATTTCATGTAAAATAACCACTCCCTCCATGATGTTTCTCTCAAGCATAAAAAGTACTTTGAGTTAAGACTTATGACTCTTTGCGCAATCATAGAAATCCTTGTTACCTTAGTAAAAATTTTAAACTAACATTTAATAGTTAAATGGGTTTATATTGTTGAATCTTTATGGCACCCGTACACTTACGTAATAGAATTATTGTACCAAAATTTAGTGAGTACAAAAACAATTTTCCAGAACTCATTAAATAAGGCCATCAAGTATGACTTGATAATTTCCAGGAACGCTTGATAAAAGTCTGATGGGAAATCATTAAGATCTGAGGCTTACGTTCCATTTGAAAAATAGCTTCACGCACCTTTTTTCAGGGGAAAAATACTTTTTTTTGAAGTCTTGTTTTCTAGCTCAGAAACGAGAATAATATCATCATTGTAAGTTTCATCTAGGGTAAAATATGTATCATAAAGACATTTATAATAAGTTGTGATATGTTTTTTTTTCAGCTCAACATCTCCACTTATTACTCTATCCCCATCTTACAACTAAAAAATTCTTGTTTTCTGTGTTTACCATTAGCAACTAATTGAAAGTCTCTTTCATACCATTTAATATTCTCTTTCTTTAACAGCTGGGCGAGCCTATTGCTAGAACATTGTTTTAAACTTAGCTCATTTTAAGAAAATAAATAATGTTCAGCCTTCTTGTCTAGCAGATCAAGTTTGTCTAATATCTCTTTCTTCTCTTTTTATAAATACCACTAACATTTTTAACCCAGCCTCTTAAATGTTGCCTTAACCTTCTAATCTCCACTTGCCACTTTTGCTATCGGTGTATTACATTCTCACCAGTCCATACCTTCTTTACCATGTCATAAAAGCCACCACTTAGCAACCAACCAAGCTCAAACTTGCATTGTTGATTACTATTAGATGAAGCTTCATTTGAGTTTGAAAGCAAAGGTGTAGGTGTATGGTCTACTAAGAACACGCATAATAGATAAAGGAAATTTTTGCTCCCATTTCGTGCTCATTAGGACTCTATCAAGTTTCTCATAGTAGATATATTCAAATTATTAGCCAAGTGTAGCAACTCCTAGACATTTCAAGCTCCCTCAGGTTTAGCCCATCAATAATAGCATTAAAAAGAAAAGGACATTTGTTATTATAATTGTCACATGAGGAGACATGTGAATATTAAAATCCCCACCAATTAAAAATGGTAGATCCTCATGACTAAAAAATAAAAAGAAATTGATCCTTGAGTTCGTTTTGAGCTAGACCATATACAATTATAAGAGCCCATTTAAAGTTATTGGATGTATTCATTAAATAGAACTTAACATAAAAGTCTCCCTCATCTATTGCACCAATATTGAAAGTTCCTAAGTCAACTCCCAATAAGATACCACAAAAATTATTTTCCACTGCATGAATTCTTGAGAAAAGATGGAGCAAAATCCCTTCTAACGGTTTCCAAGATGGCAATAAAATCTAAATGCTGTTCTTTAGAGAGATTAGAAATAAACTTGTGTTTTTTGGGGTCTTTAAACCCATCGCTATCCAAAAAATTATTTTCATAGATAAACAACAAAATTTAAATCACCCTCCTATTTTTACTTTCCCTTTTTCCGAGAGGATGGTTTTTTGAGCTATGTGCAGCTTTAAAATCACAATAGTGATCACCGCTTAGGTCCGTCATCTCCTCCATTATGTCACCACATAATTGAATTAGAAAAAGACCATATACCTCATTATCTTCCTCCATTTCTTTTTCTTCCTTTTCTGCCATATCCATTTTCTTACCAATAACATGGCATTCACTTATAGCATTAATACACCGTGTGGAATTAATATTCCCATCACCCATGTGCGGAGAAAAATGCAAGCCTTGGATTGCTCTTCGTCTTCTTTTTTTTTTCTTTTTTTGAAACTACTCTTCCTATTCTGACTCCATGAGACGTATCGCCATTGCCATATCCGGTTCCAACCCCAGTAATTTGAGCCTTGTACTGCCAGTTCGCACAGAGTCTCCATCGGGTTTGAAAATGCCATAATAAATCCAGAAACCACTTTGTAAACTGTTCAGGTTCAAAAAAAAATTAAACCGAAATTCAAATTTTCGGCAAAATGCATCCAAATCTTGCCAGTTTTCGTCGATAACGACCACTCGGGAGCGGGCGAGCGGACTCCCATTTTGTTTGTCAGCTGTTTGCATTTAGTCCATCGGTTGGTATAGGTGGCCCATAAATCCGGCCCGATAATCGCATGTGGAAAATGGACCTTCGCCACGTTGGAGAAGAAGCGCCATGGCCCACAAGCTGCACAAAAGTGGGGCCCAATGTGAAGGCTCACCGGTTTCCTGACGGGTGAGACCCATCTAAAAATACAATGGATCTTGATTCTTATCCCTTCCTTCCTCCTTCCTCCTCCCTCCCCGGTACGACGCGCACATCGACCCCGACGACGACCACAGCCGCCGGGACCCCTCTCTGCCGACGGACGCGGTCGTCCTCTCCGGTAAGCTCTGCTGCCCTCTTCGTATTCATCTTCCTCCTCGCCGGTCAATCTCCTCTTCGTGTTTCTTGTTCCGCGCCACGATCCTTACCGTCCCCAGCTCCGCGCGCCCGCCTAGACCCCACGTTGCTGCAGCCGCCGGCGGTCCAGCCTGCCTCCCTGGATTCCCTCTGAACCTGGAAACTCCCCTCCTCACCCGTCCCACCGCAACCCGATTCCTAACTCCGGCCGGTGGTCATCGTCGTCGCCTAGAAGGTTCCAGGTCTGTGGCTTTGTGGCTTAGGGATGCGCTCGCTCGTGCTGTAACTGTGAAGCTTCACCGGATAGCGAAAGGAGGAGCTAGTTTGGTATTTCGATTCCCCTTCTTCCAACCCTTCTTCTCGTCCGCCTTCTTGGAAACCCCGCCTCGTCCACCACCCACCAACCTCGCGCCCCGCCGGCTACCGCCATGGACCACCTTACGTAATACGTATTCATTGCCGTGATGTTCGAGGTAACCTGCACCAGCAGCACACTTTGCTCCCGTGTATCTGGTTCTTTGGCGGTGCTTTCGTGGTGAAGGTGGATGCTTGGCTTGCGCTGTGGTATACCCCTCGGCGGCTTATGTTTGTTTCTTGACTCGGACATATTGCCGCCCTTCTGTTGTGTGAAATAGCAAGAAAGAAAGGTGCATTGTGCCACCCATTCCAACACTCGTGTGAGTGCAGTTAGTTCGGCATTCTGCTTGTGATTTGTGGCATAGTTTTGGTACCAATGAGTTGACGGAGTTTTGTGATTAGCGTTGTAGTTTTCTGTCCTGTAACTAGAGTTTTCCCCATGACATCATTTCTACTGTAGAGTTTTATTTAGTCCTATGTCGGTCTGATTTCCCATAAGATGGATGGAGCACGAGGATGAGCACACATGATATCTTTATGTTATTTCCATATTGGATGGTGGAGTACACATGCTAGTTAGTATTTAAGACTTGCTTGCAAATGTCACACTGGATGGTCTCCTTAGTTCATTATATGGAAGAGGCTGTACATGATTAAACAGAAGAGTTCTAATCCATATTTTTTTTAGGAAGCAGATACATTGCAATATTTGGTATATATAAGTAGATAATCATTGCTTAATGTTTTATAGAGGGAGTTGGGGATCCCATCATTTCCTTTTTTGTATTATAAAATTCAGTATGTTTCCACTTTGACATGATTGAACTATGTTGGTTTCTCTATCTTCTGATAGATTGGCACTTTTCTGTAATTCATGAGAAGTTCTTACGCCACCTGAAAATTTGCAGGCTAGGATCTGGTGCATCTAACTATTCAAGAAATAGAAAAGCATGAGCTACTTCACTTGCAAACCGAACAGTGGGCTTATTGTGGATAGGCCTGTCGCTGGTCTTGGGAGGATCGGCAGATTACTACCTCATCCTCAATATTCCATAAGGACACATTCTGTTCAACTTCCCAAGCTTCAAAAGCAGGTGTACCCGCGACTTGTTCTTGTTGCTGCTAGCCAGAAAAGGCTTACTCCTCTATGTGTCTTGAGTGGAAAGGTGAACCCAGAGGCAGATAATGATGTAAGTCTCTGACATGTCCTTTTTATGCATGATGGAACATGGAACATATGGTCATATGCTTTTAACTGATTTGATAATTGCAATGTTTGTAGTATCAATTAGTTCAAACTAAACTTTTATCCTTTTTTTTTGTTTCATATTTGTTTCATTTTCTCCCAAAACATACTTCTGCAGTTCATTGCCATGCACCAACTTTGTCAAACTGTTGGTTCCTTCTATCTTGTGTATCTTGTCATCTTGATACTTGTATTGGTAAAAACTCTCAATCTCTTGTCATCTTGTGAGACCTTAGTGAAGTGTATGTGGTTGTGGCCATTTACGTGAGCATAATCTTTTTCTGAATGTGACAATTACTTTTTTATTACTGGATCCGAGCATCTGTTGGCCTGTCTTATTTATTTGAGAGGTCCTAGTTTGGTATTCATATTCAAACAGTATTCTAGCAATACTGAAATATAATAAATAAATTTATATGAAAAAATGGTTATTCATTTCCAATTTATGCAATAGACAATTTTTGCTAGAAACATGCATTTGCATAGGTTTGATTTCTGTTAGCATTGCACTTGCTTTGCAGAATTGTCAGCTTAACATTTATGTTGCCTTGTTGCAGCCCTTTATGGAATCTTTGAAGAAGGCCATGGCTGATGCCAAAAAGCCACGGCCCATTCAAGACTTGTTGAAAGAACAGATGGCTAAGCTGAGAGAACAAGGATCTGGTGGAGGTGGAAGAAACAGAAATCGTCGTGGAGGCAATGGTGATTCTGGTGGCCCAGAAGATGAATCATTCAAGGAATCATTGGACGAACTAATCCAAATTATCTTAGCAACTGTTGCATTCATTCTTGTGGTAACTACCATTGCCTTCTTGTTTATACTCTCTGTCCGAACATTATTTCTTTGAGAAACTCACTTTTATCTAGATTTGCAGCGGTAGTCCTGCTTTCCAAGTATCTTATCATGATTAGCTTAACTATTACCAACATACTGTGTAATGTTGAAACAACTTACCTGTAGATAGCTCCATGTCCAATATGCATAGGCTTCCTTGCTTGTACACACATATAAACTAGAGACTGAAAGCTCCTTTTCACTTTTAGCGGCAATATTATCTGGGTATTCCTTAAAAGTCTCAGTATAATCACAAAAAAAGTCAGTATAATGTATTTCTCCATAGTTTTAAACTAAACAATAAGCACTAATTATCCAAAAAATAACTTGTATTTGTCTAATATTGCAGTACATCCACATAATCAGAGGTGAGGAGCTGTATCGCCTCGCCAGGGACTACACCAGATATCTTGTTACTGGCAAGCGGACTGCCCGATTGAAACGCACCATGCAAAAATGGCGCAGTTTCTCAGAGAGCTTTATGCAAAGTGAAGGCTCACAAAAAGACCAGTATGAAAGGGCAGCTAACTCCAAACCAACTTGGTGGCAACAACCTCAAAAGCTTGTTCATCTTATGGAGGAACTCTGCCGAGGAAATTGGCGCCCGCATGCACAGGAGTCTTAGTTCAGGTGTTCCCTTGTTCCTTTTTGGCCTTCTGAAGCACATGGATGTGGCGAGGAGTACTGTTTTCATGGCTGGTGCAATGAGCTAAATGGAGTCTTGATGGCGTTCCTTTCCTGGGGCAGCGATTTGTTCTTCTTTGTTCGTTAATGCGTATTTTCTACCTTTTGTTAAGCGTTAACAAAGTGAGTAACTTCCTGGCAATTTTGTAGTTGATGAGATCGCATATATAAGCTAGCCGGCGTCTCATATGCGGGTGACGAGTTGTACATCATGTTGAACCGGTGTAGCTTAGTTGGTTTCACTGCATTTTGGTCGGTTTCCTTAGCATTGGAATGTAATGGGCCACCCTTGTCATCGTGGCTCCAAATGTATCATCGTCAATGGAAAACGAGTACTAAGTACAGAAGCAAATTTTCGCTGAAGACAACGTATGAATCCCTTGTCGCGTGTCAGACTGCTGGGCATCAAATTGAGATACGTGAGAAGATTCCTTGATGGAAATTTAACATGATACCATACATAAACCGGTGGTATTGCTCTCCAATTTTCAGATAGTCAGTGAAGCTACTTAGCTCGCCAAAGGAATTATAACACGGAGATGTCTAGCATGAATTCGCTGATAAACCAGTGGCATTACCAGTCAAAGTAAGTGAAAGGAGTAGCTTTGATGGTATCATTTGGCATTGACGTATTGTTATACAAACCATCAGTTCAAACTTCAAAACCTATCAAAATTTCAGGCCGTTCTTGTAACAAGAAGCGACAGATCTAAGAAACAAGGTAGCATTGATCATGTACAAGCAATGACAGTGGATATTCGCGCAGTGTTTACTTTGACGGCATATTCGCGCGATTACATTTCATGTCACTGAATAGCAGTGGATTAATTGTCATCAGCAGGAGCTCCGGATCCTTCAGCGGCTTTCTTGTCCTTCTGTTTCTCTCTGCGCTTCTTATTTCTCAGTGCATTTTTGCTCATCTCTCCTCTGTTCCAGTTGCAATGTTAGCGAGTCATCGAGGTAAAAGATATTACATAAAACAAGACAAGAAAACTAATTTCTCGATGGAGAAACTAACCCCGTAGAAGCAAGCCCACCAAAAAGCTGCAATTCACCAAACAAATGTCTTAAGTCAACACATAACATCAAACATTGAGTTCTTTAACAACTTGAAATAGAACCAATAAAACATCACAAAAAAAGGGAAATATATTTGTCTAAGTTCTTGCTTGGTTAATCCCATGAGGAAAGGATTAGAGGGGATTGAGAGGGATTAATTCCACACCTCAATAGGTATGGAATAAATCCCCTCTAAATCCCCCTCAATTCCCTTGGGAGAGGGATTAACCAAACAAGGCCTGAATCAAACAATATAATTTTCAGTGACAGCTAGTAGATAGTTATTGTTTCTGCACAAAACCACAGTAGTTTGCTTGGATAGGTATTTTGCAGCCTTGGATATTGTATAAACTATAAAGCAGCAATTGAGCCAGCATAACCAAGGATTTAATCAGCACAACGACGCAAATAGTAAACAAGATTTATGCTCACTTCTTTTGGTTGCAATCCTAACATGAGCAGCAATTGAGCCGGCGTAACCAAGAATTTAATCAGCACAACGACGCAAATAGTAAACAAGATTTATGATCACTTCTTTTTGTTGCAATCCTAACATGGAGTTACTAATTGATCTCTAATATATACCTTATCCTGAACATCTGCAGAATTCTTCGCATGAGGTGGTCGATATGCTGTAGGTTTTGCCATTATATTTGCAGGGGCCTTGTTTGATGTTTGTGCTGATTTAGATCCATACACTGAATCTATAGAGAAAGTGAAGTATGTAAGTCAATTGACCAGAACTTACTAGCATGGAATATAAGAGATGAAAAGAACCTTGTTTTTTTGTTTCTTCAATTTTTATGCTACCCAATGATGTTGTGAGGTCAGCAATGGCACCAAATCTTTCAGGTGCTTCAGGCTTCCAGTCAGCCTGTGTAATTCAAAAAATAATCATGGATGGTGTGTGTGTGATTATAGAGCTATTTGATTATGAAATTGTTTAGGAGTTAGCACTTAGAACCAACATAGCATGCATGTCTACAACAAACTGGTCACGCTGAGGTGAATAGGTGATACCTGGTACAGCTTTTCAAACATCTTCTTGAACTGCAGAGATCCATTATGGTCAAATATTTTAATCCTGTAATAGGAAAGATGAAGATCAGAATGATGCTACCCATTTTCATTAATACAAAAAATGTACCCATTGTCTATTTGGAGCCTTGGAGCTGTTGTAGCAGTCATAAAATGGTGACCATCAGGGGACCATTCACTTGTAACAGAACATTCAGCCTTTGTTTTCCCTACCAATTTCTTTTCTGAATAATCCCAGAACGCCTAGGCAGAAAATACCCTGTCAGCTACGCTGCAGCTATTTTGCAAATTGCCTAGCAATATTAAATCATGTTCTTTTTTGCTTTTCTAGTTTGTTTTTGATTGTCTCCTAAAAGAACATATCAAGAAAACGAAGGTATTTCCCATATAAAGGTAATAGCCTCATATAAATGTTGTACTCGTATAGTAACTTACCATGTCACCAGGCAAATTACCGAACCCTGCTAAAACGATAACTGGTCGATAAAATGAGGTCAAGGATGTCACCAGGCAATACATGACTATTTTGTAAAATTTATATGGCTATACTTGAACAGTAACAGCACAACTTTTATAAAGAGTGTGTTCCCTTCAAACCAGACCACACAGCAAGGCTAGTGGATCATATTATTCCTAAGGATACATCGCCCTTTTGGGTTCCATCTTATTGTGTTGTAGGGGCCTTCACCGAGCTCAAGAAGGGGGTTGCATTTTTTGTTGAATATTGTCGCTCTGGCTGGCATAACTGAGATTCCGTTAAGGAACACTCCAAGGAGACAGAAAGGGAGCACAAAGCATTTACAATATTAAACCTGAAATACTGCATTGCATGTAAAAACTGAGACTGCAATCCATAGACCACAGCAAATTCTGAACCTGTGTAAGACCACTGCACATCATGCACAGGACCATCCTTTTCTGCCAATTAATGATGGGTTTAGTGACCAGATAGTAGAGAAACAGACATCAATATCTAAGAATGTAGTACTTACTGAGAGGGACAATTCCTTCAAAGGCCCTATCAGTTGTTAAATAGTTCAACTTGGTTTCACCATAGTAACTCTGGTTGGTTTTATCCACATCAGCTTGAGCAACAACTAAAAGCCCAGTGGACCCATTATTCCAGTGAAATTGAACAGTAGAACAGTGAAAAAAACTCCTGCGTGCAACAGCTTGGCTCTGTGCATCCCTGTCACAAGAAAAGATCTGAACACTTGCTGGAACTCCCTACTTAAAAAGAAAGAAAGAAATAATACAAAAAACAATCAGCTTCAGAGACTAGTTTCTTGTGAAAACACGACCAATGTGGTTTGTGATAAATCAGACCTTTGCCTCAGGAACAAATCCAGCAACATGAGATCCTGGTGCACTTGCTAGCTGCATAGCAGCTATGCCAGGCATTCTTATCTTGTACACAAACCCTTTTGTGAAATCTTTTGGATCAAATAATTGTATCTCATTAGTCATCATGCGGCAAGCAACTGACTCATCCGCAGAAAATTGAACCATTGGCCTGTGAATCAGCATGCCATTTTCTATCAAATTTTAACGCATCAACCCATTGGCAATCAAGGTTTAGTCAAATTCACAAATACAAAAGTTCTCTCAAGCTGCTGTAGGTCATATTATTTTACCTCAAGTGCATAGTTAATGTTATAATCCATTTAGAATTATAGTTCAGGCTCAGAAATTTGGGATCATCAAATTTAACCAGTATCCAGTAAAAGCATCGGGTGGATAGGATAAATTTCTTTAGTCAAATCATTTTCTTCAGAAGTTTTGTGTTAGAAGCATAAAAAGAGAAATAAACTTGCAGTAGCATAGAAGCATTAATTGAATGGTATATGTGCAGCTGCCTAAGCATTCATTTACAATTATAATTTCGAACTGGTATTGCTATAGACAAAATGATTGCAAAAACAAATGCACTGGATGTAAGTAACAAAAGAAAATATACACTCCTTCGTACGAAGTTCTACAAGCATATTATGCGGAATCATATTATGATACAACCAGAAAAGATTCACATATTAAAGGCTCTCAAAGCAAATTGTAATATTAACCATGGAAGTTCAAGAAGCATAATTTCAAGAAGCAAAGTTGAAGTAAAACGAACCACGTCGCCTTAGACATATTCTTCTGGTAGTGCTGGTAGAACGCGGTGGCGGTGTCGACATGCCAAACAGTGACATTCTTCTCCTGTGGCGAGGACGACTTCTGGAAGGTCTGCAGGAACGCCCCGGTGGGCGACAGCGAGGCGGCAAGGAGGCCCGGGAGCTCGAACGACCTGACGACGGAGAGCGTCCGGCAGTCGTAGACCGTGGCCGAGGCCGAGGCCACCGTGGCGAGGAGGCGGGACCCGTCGCTCGAGAAGTAGGTGGCGCTGCACGCCGTCTTCGGGAGCCTGACCGGCGGGCTGGAGCCCGTCTGGTAGGGCGGGCCCGACCACACGCTGAAGCCATCGGACTCGCGCACTGCGGTTGTCCCGGACCACGCATTTCGTCAAATGGGTGGTGGATTAGTCAGCCAACTCGCGGGAGAGATCAGGGAAAAAGACGAAGCGTGGGAGAGGAGGGGGAAACAGTACCTAGGATATCGAGGGCGGGCGGCTGAGACGCCATATCCGGCGAGCCGCGACGATCGATCTCCCGGCGCGCGGCGGGCGGAAGAACGGACCGCGGGTGGAGCGTAGTCGGCGGAGGCGGAGGCGGCGGCGCGGTGGGGATTGGACGGAGAGGTAGGGGACGGGCGGGTTTTACCCGATGCGGGCTGTCCTTCCTCCTCGCTGCCACTGACACGTGGGGCCCAGCTCGTTTTGTGGGCCTGCCTTGTCAGTCTGACACGTTCGCACTCCGCTTGAGGCGTTATGGGAGCCCATGGTGTGGGCCGAAATGGCAATCGCGGTATCGGTCCAACAGCCTTACTGCCCAATCATCTTTGCGCTTTCTGGAGATCAAAGCGCAGCCGCCGTGTGATGATCGAGCGGGAGGATGGAGCTGCTTCCGAGCGCGAGCGTTTCCCGGTCTCCCCTACGCCTTGGTCCACGCCTCCACGGTGGTGACCAGGACAAATACTAAGGTGATGTCGATTTATAGCTAAAAGTTACCTGTAACACTCGATTGGTGGGTTATAACTCATAGGTCGGGTGGTTTACTGTATACTTCGACAATGGCAAGGTGACACTCATTCAAATATGAGAATATTTGATGATGATGATAACATAACCGTAGTTTACATATAGATAGCTTTATGTGTGCGCTTGTTTTTAGTGAGCTATACAAATGCTTAAAATGTTAGCTATGTCAGACTTAAACGGTGGACCTAGGGTTTAATGATCGTGGTATATGTATAGGTTTAGGGTAATATGCTATTTTAATAATATTATAGTGGGTTTCATCCAAACTCTATAATATTTTGGTATATTGGTCTAATAGATAATAGCTAGAGGAGAATTCTCACGATATATGCATGGCTTAATCAAATCCACAGCATATATAATACATTTATAATCTTTTTTAAAAGAGTGAATATTGTTCTAAGTCTAAAAATAAAAAGTAACCATAATTGTAATATCCTATAATATTAATATAAAAGTGAATGTGCTACTCACTCTTATCTTAATATTATTTTTTCTTGGACGATTACTCCCGCTGGGCTATATACGATGGCTCACCTGGCTGACCTGTCCTAATTTTATCATCCACAATTATCAGCCATGCGAAACATTGGCATGTAGTCTCGTTTAGAACAGAAAAAAAAGTGATCGGTGGATGGAGGGAGCGAGGCTCCTTGACTCATCATTCCACGTCAAAATTAAACCATCCAATTCGCGGTGAAATGCCCGGCACTTTTTTCATGGCCCCCGTTATCCACCCAGCCAAAAAACCCAAGCCACGAGCACGCACGCCAGTCCTGTGTCTTCACAACCTAACCCATGTCAACCCCTCCCCATGAATGCGCTGCAAACGCAGCGAAAGCGGACTCGCCGAGCAGCCTCCGCCACGAGACCACGACCGAGCGAGCGCGCGAGCCAATGGCAGCGACAGGAGAGAGTGCGCCTGCTCAGATCCAACGCCAAGAGGCAAACCCGGCGGCGGCGCCGGCGAGGCGGCGAGACACGAGAGGGGATCGAGCGACTAGCTAGTGGCGCACGGCGGCTCGGCGGTCGCGTGCCTCTCGTCGTCGTCGGCAATTGAATGCGGAGCTCGTGACCGTGTCGTCTCGTCCTTGCGACCTTGCCAATAGCATAGCTACTCCTGTTGCTGACACTGTGTCAGCTAGCCTCCATGGCGCGGTGGTGCATGCACTGTACCAGGCAGTGTTCGTGTGGCTGGCGTTGGCTCTCGATCTTTTTTTTTCTTCAATGATCTCTGAATGATTGGTGCTGGGTTCTCTTTTCCGAAACTTAGTCCTATTGGTGCTAGCTGGGTGATGCCGTGATGGGCTGATTTATGCTTGAAAAGACGAGGCTTGCAATGCAATAATCCAAGCCAACTACAGTACAAGTCTGCAATCGGTCGGATTTTTCGCCGCGCGCGGCACGGTCGTCTGCCAAGCCTCACACGTAGATTTGCAATAGAATAGGCGCAACGGCGGTGTGGCGTAGCCGGAGCCATACGCTATCTACAACCGGGATTAACATACTGACGTTGTTAAAGGGATTAGGAATTCCAATAGATTATTGTTAAGGTTTTAAATATTTGGCTATACCTATCGTTATCTTCGAATATCACGGTTTGAGAAGATTTTAGCTATTTATTCTCATATATAATTTAGCCACTATTAGCCACTATAGCACCCTTTAATTCGTTGTTTGCTATTTAAAAAATGATCGCTAAATATTTTAGTCGGCAATTTAAAACACTGATTATTATTCGATCTCTCCCTACCCGAAGGAAAGCATCCACACCCACAAAGACCGCAACGTACTGAAAGGCAACTTGGCGGCAGGGTTGATGATGTGATTAGGGGAGCTTTTTGGCAGGAAAAGAGGGGGCCTTTTTCGTGGTCATGAGTGTGCTTTATATCTTAACAAGTTGGTGCGTTAGAGAACAGATGCGTGATAGCTAGCCACGCAATAATCCACTGGGAATTTGTAGTCTACATGTACAGTGTTGCACACAGTAATAATAGATTGAGTTAGTAGTACTAGTAAGTACAGATTAAACATGAACAACAATCCATCGAGGTAAAAAAAGAAGGATCATGTCCACAGCCTAACAATACCTATTGTGGTTTGTGGAGCAGACTAACAGTATCCCATGCATGTCAGCAAGAATGTAGAGTTGCTGACAGAACTGATATACAATTACACAAAATATCAAGACAAAAAAATTTAAAAAAACAACTTCAGAAATTCAGCAGACTTAAAAAGGCAGAAACTTAATCATTTATCACGACAGGGACATGCCAATCTGACTGATTATCCTTGCAATAATGACCCAACACCTATCTAAATCACGCCAGCCAGGTTCGTCATCCCAATTGCAATCCTCCTAAATGCCCCCTATGTACTTGGTATTACTACCAAGTCCACCAACCAACATTGCATCATGCACGGTTCAAGTTGAAGGAATTTTCCCATATGTTCCACTACTTCAGTCGGTCATGGCCACCCGAATAGAAATATCAATCACGTACTAATTTAATCGCTACAATATGATACACCCTAGATTAAAAAACAATGCAAAAAAACACCGATCACAAATTCGCAACTAATTTAATCGCTACAGCACATTACTCCTAGATTAAAAAAAAACTGATGCAACATGCAAGGATGCACACCACCACCGAGTAGATTGCTGATTTGATTTTATTTGATTTACATGCAAGCGAATGGGTGGCCATGCTCAGGCTGCGACCCCTGCGCACCTTGCGCGAGCTACAGCCAGTCATAAGCTCGCTCCTGACCTCCATTATTTTTTTTGGTTATCTTATTAATCTAATAGACGTATCCGCCGGTCGAGTCAACAGAGCGGCATCGATTGGCGTCAGATCGAGATCAAAATCTGGGCCGCGCGTGCGCGCAATCGCGGCAAAAAAAAAAAAAAAAGCAGTCGCTTCCACAGCGGAAGAAGAAGAGTCCCTCCACCGCCGCGCGCCCGCGTGCACAAGTTTCTCCCCTACGCCTCGCCTCCACCACAAGTTCACTCGCGCGCTGCCTGCAACTTGGTTGGTTGGTTGCTCTTGCCGCGCGGCTCGCGGCTGCGTGCGTGCTCCCTCGCGCCACGGGTTTATATGCGCCACTAGCCGGGCCGCGCTTCCGAATCCCCCTCTCTCTTCTGCCGTTTGTTTTCCATTGCTTAGTTGCTTGCGGCCGCGGCTGGACAGCCACTCCTTTGCGGCCGTCCTATCTTGTTCTTGGTTGGGGAGAGGTGGAGGAGGGATGAAGATCCAGTGCGACGCGTGTGAGAGCGCGGCGGCGGCGGCGGTGTGCTGCTCGGACGAGGCGGCGCTGTGCGCGCGGTGCGACGTGGAGATCCACGCGGCGAACAAGCTGGCGGGGAAGCACCAAAGGCTGCCGCTCGAGGCGCTCTCGGCCAGGCTCCCGCGCTGCAACGTCTGCCAGGAGAAGGCGGCGTTCATCTTCTGCGTGGAGGACCGGGCGCTCTTCTGCAGGGACTGCGACGAGCCCATCCACGTCCCCGGGACGCTCGCCGGCAAGCACCAGCGCTACCTCGCCACCGGTATCCGCGTCGGCTTCGGCTCCGCCTCGCCCTGCGACGGCGGCGACGTCCACGACTCCGACCACCACGCCCCGCCCATGGCCTCCTCCGAGCATCACCATCACCATCATCATCATCATCAGCAGCAGCAGCAGCAGCAGCCGACCCAGACCGCCGCCGTCGACACGCAGCAGGCGCCCTCTCCGCAGTTCCTGCCGCAGGGCTGGGCCGTCGACGAGCTCCTCCAGTTCTCCGACTACGAGTCCGGCGACAAGGCAAGCAGCACCTACACAAACTGAACCACCATGCCATGCTTTGGGTTCTCTCTTCTCAATTCTCATGGCGCAACGCCTTGTGATTATTGCAGTTGCAGAAGGAGTCGCCGCTCGGGTTCAAGGAGCTGGAGTGGTTCGCCGACATCGATATGTTCCACAACCAGCCACCAAAGGGCGGCGCCGCCGGCGGGACGACGGCGGAGGTCCCCGAGCTCTTCGCTTCTCAGGCGGCCAACGACGCGGCGTACTACAGGCCGCCGAACAGGACCGCCGCCGCTGCCTTCACCGCTGTCACCGGCGTCCGCCAGGGCAAGAAGGCCCGAGTCGAGCTCCCCGACGACGAGGAGGATTACCTCATCGTCCCTGATCTTGGTTGAACTTGAACAGGAGTTGGTTCCAGGAGAAGATTCTCCTGTGCTTTTGGCTTTTGCAGTGTCTTTCTGTTTTCTGCTTGCATACAAAAGCTAGCTTTTGTGTGATGTGTAATTTAACGGTAGTTCTGCTCAACTGTGACATACTGAGCCACTTTACTTCCATGCCATCAGTGATCAATTTGAGATAAGCTTTCCTGAAAATAAGCTCCAGGCTCTGCTCTTATGTTTAATCTTTTGAGATTACCAGTACAGAAGACAGAGCGGTGAACAATACCAATTCGCAAGCAAGCATCAGTGTGTATGATTAGCAATTCTGCACAGGGAAAAATGGGCTGAACAAAAATACACTAGCAAACGATTGTCAGATTGATGGAAACAATAGATTAATCTTTTTTAAAATAAAAACTCAACAGGATTAATCTGAAATTAAAAATACAGAGAGCGACCATAGACGTGTAGAGTAAATCTGACTCTCTGAGTATAACGATATCGTTTTTGCATATCACCGAATAAATGGACAGTATAATTTGCGATATTGCTATCCTTTCCGTTTTATTTACATGAACAAGAAACCACAAACTAGAAACGGGGAAGGCGTTAATCCAGAAGCAGTGCAGATATGAAAAGCCCTGCAAACAGATACGCAAACCAACGGCAGCAGAATTCTGAATCAGATGGAGCTCCGAATTGATTTCAACCAAGAAAAGCACCTTCGCGTCTACAAAAATATCCTATTAATTTCCCTTCAACATGAGATGCAATTCAGTTCCATCTTGGGATCAAGGATTTTTGGGATGATCGCCATTTCTTTAGAGAACCTCCAAACTGCAGGCAAAACTACAGCAGCTTCAGGAGTACTGTATGGAAAAAGCTAACAGTCAACGGCTTGTATGTGATCTTCAGTTTCATCCTTGAGACATTCGCTAGGTAGCCGAAAACTTAAACAGGACATAGCCTGCAAGAAATATCAAACACAACATATAGGTATCACAAGAACTAGCAACAGACATAAAAAAATCTCCATCACTTAGCTACTTCCCCATATTATGCAGGAAAACTAGAAAAACTGTTATTGGTGGCTAACGACAAAGTTCTTAAAGACCATTCACCAAAAGGCAGTTTCTACTAGGAAAATATTATGGGCGGTGGGCCATATATTGTGCTCTCAAACAAATGAAAAAAAATATCTATCCTAAGATCAACAAAATAAAGTGATTTGTGCATGTAATCTTGCAGACAATTAACATGAATCTTAGTCTTATTATATGAGCAGAGCATACCTTGTTAGGTGAAACATCACGAACCCTATGGAATATGGGCTCTGCTATCTTCGCATTCAATTTATTTTGTGCTTCCTGAAAGGGGAAACGAGCCATTAAAACAAACTGGAAATGCCTCGCAGAATACATAAGAGCATATAAAAGCTATGGAAACTATTGCAACTTGCATGCTATGGTATGATCAAGTGGAACGATTTATCTCACGTTGAGAAACAATTAAAGCAGTATGGACTTACAGATAATATCAATTTTTCAGATTTACTTGAACGGATGAAACAATAACAGTGGATCCAAGGTAATGATCCTGTCCAGTATTTCTTTTGAACAAGACCACTGAAACAATCTGCACAACAGACCTACAATTATGAACTAGAACAAAGACTCAAAGAGACACGGTAGCAGTTCAATACTTCAGTAACATGAGAATCAAATGCATCAAACAGATACAAGAGTGCAACTACATGTTTGGTAGTTACAGACCGATGTTATGGCTATGAGCCAGGCTCATGTGGCAAGTTACACAGAGTTCATAAAAATTAAGACATAACCCAAAGGAATTTTATGTAGAAAAGAAAACCCTCCCATCAGCAGACAAACCTTGAATTGCCAGTGGATTGAAATGAATGATATATTTTGACACAGAACAACGACCTTGAAGGCGAAAGTGAACGGCATGTTGAGAAATTAAGTATAGGCATGCAAAATTTTGCAATTCAAATTGCTCATTTGAAAATTTGGAGAAAGAGGAACATGGTTTCAGTGGAAGCGTGTGGGCCAAAATTAGGGAAATGGCATTTGCACCATATGAATTAACAAGTTCAGAACCAACAAAAAGGGTCTGCGAAGAACATATAGTCATGGTCTCATGGATGCACTAGAGAGTGATACTGCATGTAATTAGGCCACAAAATGCCATATCAATGCCACAAAATTAGCATTCCATGCAGACTGCTGAAATCCTAGGAACTAACTTGGCAACTTCCAATACATGCATCCAAGTATGATACTATTACTTATTCCGTTGAATCTGGAATGGTCTTCACAAAAAAAGAAACCTTCCGGTCTCAACAGTACTCTGCCACTGCATGGTTTATGAATGTCTGTTTTCTTAGAAAATTTCAACTCTATTTGCCCCTGCATTGGATATATATATATATATATATATCTGCGTGTGTGTGTGTCTGTATATGCATGTGACTCACTACATGATTCTATGTGGCTTTTCATAGGATGTTCATTTTTGTGACAAATTTAAAATTTAAAGATAATTATTTGTGCATGATAGATCCCATATGTGTGTGCCCTGCTGCCACCTTCCTAGTGCCTACGGCCTATCACTGGTTATTAAATTATTTTGGTATTGCAGAAATTTATTGCAGACAGATGAAGGATCTGTGGTTAAGTTTCAGACTTCATTGAGCAGTCAAAATGTATCTGTGAAGAAGATTCAGTTCTAGTGTTTTTAGCAAAAGAACAAAAAAGACACCACTGCTGTCTAGACTATAGAAATGCTATCAATGGTCTAGTACTAACATGGCTTGTGAGCATGTCATGTAACCCAAACAAAGTGCCCAGCACATAATGTGATCATTAGAATGTAACAAGGAAGCTTGATGGAGAGAATAAAAGTACAAAAACATTACCGAGAAACTACAGAGCAGAAGCCAGTAAATTCATCACAACATGGTCAAAGTGTTCCCATGGCTTGACAGGTGGTGGTCCTGAGCCTTTTACTCTTTTGTTGTTCCTCTTCTTTGTATGATTAGCATCTTCTTGGCAGTAAGCATCACCTATAGGAGAGGTAAAAGTGTAACTCTACTACAAATAGTATAATAGGTAAAATCTTTGTGCTTATCACAGTTGTTATTAACTTAGTAGATTCAGACAGACATAGGAATTGCAAGATTCCTAAGGACATCATAAATGGCGTAATTACCTCCATTTGAGCTTTCTTGACGCCTTTTCATCGTAGTATTTATCATGGACGAGTCATTTATATCCTTATGGCAGCTCTCTCGAACATCTACATGAGTTCAGGAAGTGGATAGCTTCATCATGTGCATGAAGAATGAATCCGCAACAAAACAATATGTAGGAGGGGAGCAAGAAAACACCATTATGATTTTCATTTGAAGTCGAACTTTCACTAGCAGGGTCAATGTCTTCACTAGAACAATTAACAGCAACATGAGACTCTGACTTATTTCCTGAACAAGGCACTTCCAATAAATTTTGCATGAACACTCTGGCATCCATGTTATATGTAAAGATATAATCGTCCACCTTGTTAATCTGTGTGTTTGTTCTTAGATAACGAACACTGTCTGGATTTAAATCATTTGCATATACAATACATCCTTTCTGTGCAGCTGGGATCGAAAATGGGCCAATACCAGCAAACATGTCACATATAACATCTCCTTTCTTGAAAAGGGAAACCAATCTGATGTGTTCATGCTCAAGCCTTGAATTCCAGTAGACTAATCCATAATCAAGTTTAAATGTAGCACCATATTGTTTTACTTCAGTTATCATACCATTTTTCCCTGCTAAGATTTCAAACTGCAGAACTCGAAACTCATTTGTAATACTCCCAACTTTATTTACCAGTCTGAATCCTTGGATAATTTTTCTGCATATAACCATAGAAAAATATTTTATCTGAATAATGGAAATAGACATAGTATTATTGCCAGTTATGAATAATCCTGTTACTTTAGCGAACAAACAGTGAATAGCTAGATGGGTCTATTGTTTTTTACAGTACCTCCTGCTAACAGATCATGGGTTGCAATTCTATTTTAGCTATTTCCGTGTGACAGTTGAATGGTTCTCTGCTCACAGGATGAAAACAAGACAATCAAGACAGACATTTAGGAACATTACAAGAGTAAAATCATGTGCAGAATCTTTCTTGTGTGTGTGAAGCCCTTATTGTTCAGTATAATCGGAGTTGCTAAAGAATGCCCTTATTGTTTTACATTCAGAAAAAAATTGTAGATATGCTTCATGTCCACAGACATGTGCTTTGATCATATTAAGTGTACTTAGAAAGGTTGAATCAGGAATTGAGCAAGTTACTCAAGAAGATATCCTTACATCATAGATGACCTTTGCTATGACATCTTTGTATGGAAGCAAGTCATCAGGTATGTTCAGATGTGCAACATGGCCTGCACATACCATACAAATTACTATTACTAACAAGGTTCCGCCAAAAAATGGAAAGGGACAACAGAAAGGAAGCACTGTTGAAGTTAGTATACTTAACAGTTGTTTCAAAAGAAGAGGGTACCTCCACTCCAGCAGGCAAGATTTGCTTCAGAATATGATCTAAAGGAAATAAAAGGGATGAAAACTCAAAAAATGAAATTCAACACATTAACACATAAAAATAATTTTACCAATATGGAATCCTACATTCCTACAAATATGAAGAAGCAAATATTAGCAGCATGGAAAGCATTCACAACTAGAAAACCAGAACATTTGAAAAGAAGTCCTTGATTTGGAAGACCAATCTGCCATCTACTATTTTGCACAAGAAATAACATAAAGAAAACATTGATTGATTCTGGCTAAGCAACACACTGCAACAAAAGAACAAAGATCGGATGACACAGAATTAGATGGTAAACTGACCTGCACTCCAGTAAGAATAACCAAGGGTCAAACTGTATGATACAACATCTATGTTGCATAGTTGCTTCAATGAATCAGAAACCTTCTCCTCAATATCAGACAGGTCTGTATTCCAAAAACCAAATGTAAGCATTCTTTCAACAGAAGGGGAACAGATGAGAAGCATTAAACAGAAAGTTTTCTTTCGACCACAAAGAAGCTAAGCAAGCATGGTAAACTATGGTACTCAAGACATGAGCAACCAAATGGGTCTAACTAGACTCAATCAAGTATTGGTGACGGTATTCAAATATTTACAGCAACTCACAATGTTTGCTTAGTTCCAATTCACAATTACAGATAAGAATAGGTTACCAAGAACAAACACAGCCTGCAAAACATGCATACAGATACAGGGCGTCCAATTGGCAAGCTCTACCTCACAAAGTCGAACGATTTGCTGCCAATTTTCGAGTAGAGGCAAAATCATACCGGGGTTCTGGATCTTCTCCGACAGCACGACGAGCCGGTTCTTCTCGCTCTCGGGATCCTCCACAACAGGCTTCACCCGCGGCTTGTCCAGTAGGTACCTAGAAACAGGGGAACAAAGCTCAGCTCAGTGCTACCCCTCCCTCCTACTAGAAACACTAAGCAATGCCAGGCTATCCTCTCTAGACTGCTTGCTGGATGGATTAGATCGTGGATTCGTCGACCGGCGGGAGGAGTTACCCGGAGCGGAGCATGCGGGTGACGGCGGAGGCGAGCTCCCGGGGGATGCGGAGCGCCCAGAGCTGCAGCCGCTGCTCGAACTTGCTCTCGACCAGCTTCTCCATGGTGGATTCCCCTCCCTTCGCTGCTCTCCTCCTGAGGTTCCTTGTCTAGGGTTTTGGCGCCGGGGAGGTGGACGAACGCGCCGGCGTCCCGCGGGTGGGAGAGGGTAACCGTCGAGGGGGTGAATGGTTAGTGGGCCCGGCCGGGTGAGGATTTCCATGCAACCTTTGTCAGGCCCAAAACATCGCATTGCAGCCTTGCGCCTTCCTTCGGTCTTCGGTTTACCGTGTTTTTTTCTTACCCCTAAATTGAGAGAAAATTTTCCTATTTACCACCGAATCCACATCCCGTAGTTTTTGTCGTCCAATTCACATGCGAATTCCTTTTTTCCATATCATTTTTTTCCATTTGATATGGCCAGAATAAGCTCTCTGGCACCATCCCAACGTCGGTGGGCTCCCTGAGCTAGCTCGTCGACCTTGACCTTGCCATTTTCAGCGCACCGGTGCGATCCCGGACAACCTCGGCTCCGCCCACGCGCTCACCTCCCTGTGCCTCTGTAGCAACCCGATCTCCGGCCGGATCCCAGCGAGCCTGCTCCAGAACAGGGCTGGGCATCCTGAACCTAAGCTGAAACACCGTCAAGGACGGTACCCCCGGTTTTGTTCACTGGTCAGTCGTACTTCATGGTGCTTGACCTGTCCCAGACCTGGCTCGCCAGCACCGCGCCGTGATCGCCATCGTCTGTGGCGTACGTCGTGCACCTCGACCTCAGCCACAACCAACCGTGTGGCTCCATTCCAGCCGGCCCACCGTTCGACCACCTCAACGCCGTCGTTCGCCAGCAAAAGCTACCCCTGCGGTGCTGCCTGGTGGCGGTGGACGGATGACTCAGTCGGTTGGACGAAATGGCACAGACGAAAAAAAACCACATCTCCGATGGCAAAATCTAAAAGCGCACAAATTGAACGGCAAAAGCTTTAAGACGTGTGTATTTGGTGGGAAATGGTGAAATTTCTCCTAAATTGATAGTGAGTTGGTGAGCAAAATTCTAACACCCGCTATTTCATTAAAAATTTAAATTCAAAAGTTTTTGTTAACGGTATCATTAATTTTCATCCAAATCCTAAAATACTTTCTTCAAATTCCAAAATTTTTCTAATCCTTCAAACTTCTAAAATTTAAATTTTGATTTCAAAAATTTGATCATACCGACAAATTTTTTTCATCCTATCTTCAAAATTCAAATTTTGTTTCCAAATCAAAAATCACGGTCTGACTTTATCTCCTCACTAATTATCCTCTACACGTCAAGCTAACCGGTAGCAACACAGCAGGCAAGTAAGAGTGAAACAGTAAGAAGAGAAGACAAAGCCACAGGCAAACATAGGCACTCCAAACCCCTTCCTGCACTGTACTTCACCTCTTTGCCAAGTCAACCAGTTTCTCTTTGACACATCCACTCCCTCACTGAGAAGTGCACATCCTCTTCCCTGCAAAATCAAAATCAAAAGTAGAGAAGAGCAAGGAGCATAGATTAGGCATGCTGGCACATGCATTTTCTCTTTTCATTTCCTTTCCGTCATTTTAATTTCTTCACCAACATTTTCTCTCCCATACTCTAAGCAAAAAGACAGGAGCAGAGAGTACAGTAAAAGAGGAGACCTGGTAGAGAAGATACAGTACAAGTAGAGGAAAGTATAGGATCAACGATTTTCGTCATTGCTTACCTTTGTGATGCACCTGCACGTGACTTCACCTCTAACACACTTTCCTATTCCTTTTTCTCTTCCTTCTCTTCTCTACAAAATAAAAAAAAAGGCCACTGTCGCTATTGCTGCTCCGAGCCTCTCTAGAATTGTTTGCAAATGTTTGCAAATGGTTGTGAAATAAAATTCTACGCTGTGAATTGTTTTTAGAATTAGTCTAGGTGGTAGATAGATGATATATATGATCATAAACAAATTTGTTTATTTTGGAAAGTCAAATGACTTCGTAAAGAGAAGGCGAGTTGCCAAATGAGTGAGAAAAATATGTTTTAAAAAATGTAAAGAAAGTAAATTAATTTTAATAATTGTGGTAATAAAACTATGATGGACAAAGGGCTTAAAGCTCAAAGAGTGGCTCGTGTGTTAAAAAAATAAGATAAGTTAAGATTTTAAATTAAAAACATTATTACAAATGGCTCTCGAGCTTGAAAATGGTCAGAACCAAATCTTAAAAAAATAAATTCACTAAATAGAGTTAATATAAAGTACTTCTAGTATTAAGGGCAAAATCTCGATCTAAGAAAATACACACACGTGAATTTCAAAAACAAAAATTTTTATTTGTAAATAACCTGACAATTTTTTTAAGCCTGTACACGTTGCATTTTTTTATATACATGTGCTTACTCACTCACCCCATAGCAGATAGGGAGAAGTTGTTGAATACTAAGGAGCTGGATCTTTCTCCGTTCAAGCTAACTATGAGTAATTTTAGGATTTCTTCTAGTTTTCAAGAATATGGTCATTCCACGCTTGTGTAAGTGTGACGAATATATCCATTCAACTATTTATATAACTATTATTATATAATAAATAAGAATTATACATGAGTGTAAATATATTAACGTGACATGTTTCTCTTATAAATTTATAAACTTTATGTTATGCTATAGGTCTGACTCGATTAAAAAGACTAAAAAATTAACAATACATATCAACAGTTTTTCTGCCTTGACCATTATTTTTCCTTTTTGGGTAATACGCGGAAATTATGCTCAACAAGCTTGCAGCGTTGCAGTTGATAAAAAATAACTAAAATGCACCTGAGGCGATCAAATTAAATTTCTTATAACGGTTGCTTTATGCTTTTATCCCCTCCAAAATTTTATCAGGTTATGATCAGAATACATTTTCTACGAAATTCGCGTGTCGATCATACACTCATACACGAGCTACATGTTTAACAAACAAACGGCCGTACATACGGACGATACGCGCTCGCATGGATGAGGACGGATCGCCGTCGATCACCGGAGCGCGGCAAAACCGCCGCCACGCATCATCTGCTTGAACTCGAGGAAGTCGACGCGGCCGTTGCCGTCCCTGTCGACCCGATCATGCGGCCGCAGTCCTCCAGCATCCGGCCCCACTTGATCCCCAGCGACGCCAGCACGGCGCGCGGCTCGTCCACTGTGATGAACCCGTCGCCATGCCGGTCGAACACGTCAAACGCCTCGCGCATGCCCGCCTCCTCCGCGTCGCCGTCGACATCGCCATCGCCGCCGTCGACGCGCATGACCGACCCGTACAGCTCCGCGAACTCGTCCGTGTAAACGCACCCGTCGCCGTTGGCGTCTATGCGGGCGATGGTGGCGGCCAGCTGCTCCCTGCACGGGCATCCCCAGCCTCTCCAACGACTCCGTCTGCTCCTCCCGCGTGATTCGGCCGTCGCCGTCCCGGTCGAACAGCTCTAACACCCGCCGATATTTCTTACAGAATATCGTTGGTATTTGGTCATTTGGAATAGATTTCGTCAAGAATGAAGCCATGGCTTCCTTGTCAAGCAGATTACTCGCTAATTACTCTTTAAAGTAGTAGGAGCATTATCCAATTTAAAAACGTAGTGTTATCGTTCTTCAAAACCTTTTTCGTAGTGTTTATATGTTCCGGTTTAATGTTAATGTTCCGATCTAATCAAACCTCTGGGTTCTTTGATATGCGGATTTTGGTTCTTTGATATGCGCTTCTAATGTTATTCAAAATTTGATTTCACGCTACACGACTGGAGATAAAATTTGTTACTGCCCCACACAAACGCAGCAAAATTTTGCCGGATCAGAATGAATCACACACAAAACAACAACAACTTTCCGCGTTGAATGTCTCCAAAAAACCTCCGCGAGATCACGGGAAACCTCACCGGCGGACGAGATTTTCGGAACATTCTTATCGCAAACGAAGAAATTGCCACAAAACACTGACGAGTCTTGGGACAGAGTGCGTTTGCTTTGCTTCGAGAACAATTACCAAACACTAAGAAAAGTCGAATCTTTCGAAGACGAGTGCCATGTGCCAGCTGAAAGGGCCCAGAAAATCACCGAGGGTCAGATCCAGGTGAGTTTAAGCTGACTCGATTTCAATCTCGCAAGATGGCAGACCATATGCCGATTGCCTGGACCGGGTGCGTGAGCTCGAGATCCAAACAAGAAGCTGATCTTGCAGATCCGCACCAAAAAAAAATCGCATTCCAGATCGACAAGAAAACGTATAAGCAAACACAAACCATCCCATAGCGCAGCAGATCAAGAACCAAAACCCAGATTCAGATCATGAATCAAACCAACCAAGAGACTCGGACGAAGATTTAAGGAGATAGTAATCGTGCAGCCGCCATGGAGAGAAGAGCAGGGGAGACGCGGCTGTGCGGTGGCCGAACAGGTCTGAATATATAGCCGGCCGCAGCCACTGGGAGCGCCTGGTTAGGGTTTTGGTGAGTAATCTTGGGCCGTCCAGCTGCTGCGGGGGGCCCAATACGGCCCGTGTAGTAGTACAACGGCAAGTGCGCAACCGAGGCGGGGGGCCATCCAGAATCCGACCGTTGCACCGCCCCTCGCCTTTACTTCGTGTACGTCTGCCCGACCCCTCTCTCCTTCCCACTCGCAAAGCAAAATATCCCCATTTTCTCCCAACTCAATCCGTTCCTCCGCCACGCCAAGAACGCAAAACCCCACGCCGACCAAGGCGGGAAGCGCGTCCGAATCGCCCTGCGACCGCTCCTTCTGCCTTCGCCGCCGCGAGCTCTCTTCTCCTCCTCTACGCCGCTGGTCCGGAGTTTTCTCCCGGGTAGGTAAGCACTGGGCTTTCTCTTGGATTGGTTACGCGTTCTCTTGATTTTTTTCCCCCTGTTCTCGAGAAAATCTTTGCCCTAGCTTGCTCGCTTCTTGGTTGTTGGCCACCAACACCAAATCCAAACCCTAGTTTTTCCGCGACATTCCGGTCCAATTCGTGCAAACGAGCGTGTTATTGGAGGTAAAAGCCTGCCGACTTGTTTGCTCTTGCTAATTTCATCAAATACGTATGGCTCGAGTTCCTTGAAGACTTTAGGTGCGCCGTCTAATCTGTTTAGTTTAAAACCCGGAGCAAAATATTTCTGATCTTTGGCTGCAATTCTGGCTCGGTCCCTCGAAGACTCTAGGTGCGCCGTCTAATCTGTTACTAGAACGCAAAGCAAAAGATCAAATCTATTGGAGAAATGGGGACTCGTGCAGAATGTCTGTGAAACCCCGGTTTCCTTCAGCAACCATATGTTATTATGCTACATACAACTTGAAGTAATATCATTCAGACCTTGAGCAAGGTTTGTGGAACAAATTAGTCGTAGGTGATATACTGTTTATTTTTTCTTTCTTCCGGCAATTTTGTTGTTTTTCCCCTTTGCTCAATACCTATAATTTTTCAGGCTTTGAAGGTTGAGGAAAAAAGCTTGCTGTTTTGTGATGGCTGTCCCAACTCCAACATCTGTTTTTCTTGATGAGAACCTGCCGATCCATAGAGGTAAAGGCTGATTTTGCTGTGACTAATTCATCATAAGGTGGTTTCCTGCTTTAAACGATTGACACTGTTGGTCGATGTGTGCAGGTCCTGCCGGCAAAAGGGCTGACGGACTGAAGGCCAAGCCATTGAAGCCATTAGCAGCAAAGCAGGGGCTTCAAGAGAAGAAGGCCCTGAGGGATGTGTCCAACATTGGCAAGCCCCCGGTGTCTACGCGGAAGCCCCTGCAGGATGTGTCCAACACCGGCAAGCCCCGAGAGCGCAACATTTCTGATGGCGCTGCCTTGAAGAAGACTGCTCTTCGCAGCCATGAGGCCACCAAGAACCCAGTGAATAAGACTCTAATCTTTTCTGATGAGACCGCAAAATGTCATGAATGGGCTAAGGATGGGGTGGAGGGCACTCGTTTCACTGGGAATGATTCTCAGAGGTTGGAAAAGGACAGGCACGACAAACGTAAGAGTTCACTTCCTGTAGTTGCTCAGTTTACTAGTTCAATATGCCATAGAATTCTTTTGCTTTTCATTAGGCTCAGACCACTTATTATGTTATTGTTTATGCTGCTACACAGGTGTCAAGAAGAAGGTGGACAAAATAATGTCAGCACTGCATGACTGGCCAGATGTGGTATTTGATCCTGTGATTTTTCCATCTGAGGTATGTGTTTCAAAGAACACAGTGTTCAGACTTTTTCAGATTGCTTTTAATTTTGAAATACTTCTGCGGATTCAAAATTCAAGGTTGAGGAAGAAAGCTTTTGATTTTTTTTTCTATGTACAAATGCATTATCAACCAGCATGGCAGAGAATTTATTAGAATCTAGAAGAGCCTCAAGTATTGCATGATCTCTACAGACCTTTTGCATGAACAGTAGCTGGTGGTATCATTTGACACAAAACATTAGCAAATGAGTACATAGTGGATTAGTGACTAGGCCAGTATTTCGCATTTTCTGCCGCAAAACAATAGTGGTGGTGTCATTTGGCAAGGTTGTTCTTGTTATCTGTAGAAATACTTTATGAGTAGTATAGTGTGAAATAATTACAGTTGTGCTTACCTGGGATATTTCCCTGCAATATTTGCTTATATTAAAAGAAGAAAAGTCTATTCTGAATTATATACTATTCCCTGAATGAAACTGGTATCTGGATATTGATGGATTCCCTTTTGCTACCAGTACTCTAAATAAAGTGCGTATCTCTATTTATTTCCAAGTTGGCCCGACTTGTCCCATTGTAGTTCCTATATTTATCTTTATGCCCAATAGTATTCACTGATTATCAGAGGAAGCTAAAGACTTTGTGATTTGGTATGACATTGGTTTTGTCTAAAAGTATTTTAGTAGTTACAACAGAGAACATCCATGATATGTTCATTGGTCAGTAAGAGTTAAAATGTTTGCTGCTTATTAGTTGTCTAGCATGTCCTTCTCTGTCTGCACACGGTTCCATTTAATACACTGCTTGGTCATTCATTCATGCTCTAAAGCAACATATTATTCCTAGGGAAAAATTGGGTCTTGCTCCATGTCAACAACATATCTTGCTTTCTTTTATCTTTTCTTCTTGATCTCCAATATGTTATGTAATGCTAATTGTTCTTCAATGTATAGCTGGTTGCAGCGTTTTTTGAAGAAATAAAAGAGATGGAGCTGGAACCTGAGATTCTTCCAGACAACAATAGGTGTCGCTCAAGTTCAGGTCTCTTTCTTCTTCCTTGCACACGTTCACCCCGTTGTCATCTCTGCTTTCCAGTGCTTCCATCAACAATATCGTTTTGATTTCGTGCTTATAATCTGTATGGACATTTGCCCCTCCAGGTGATAAAATGAAGCTGGCTGAAGATCCTTTTGCAGAAGACGAGCTTGACGATTACCCGTTTCTTGAGAATAATCATGTTGAGTTTCAGCTGAGGGATGAGCTATCACTCCTGGAGCCTGGAATGAACTGAAGAATGCTAATCTGTCCACTTGAAAGATCAGAACAGTGCTATTACCATTATCCTCTTTGCAACTCTGCTTGCTCATGAGCAGATTATTTGTAGTAACTAGTGTTCTAGGTGTTCTGCTGTATGTGGTTGGTGTGACAATCATTCACTCTTTAGGAAGAACCCAAGTAGCGGAAGCAACTTTAGCTTCCTTTCTGTTCTGTTTTGGCTGAAATACCCACCATTAAGCCATGTGTAAATGGTAGTAAAACTATAGTGTAAGGATTATAGAGCAAGGATTACGCAGAAATGTGCTTGTGCCACTTTCTCTATCTAATATATTATTAAGATTTTAAGACTCATCACGTTCGTCGGAGAGATTAGAAATTCTCATATTATCATAGAAAAAAAAATAGAGGGTTAGAAATAACTAAAATTCGAAATAAAAAAAGAAGTATTGAAAGATGAGTCTATTTAAAACACAACACGAGATGAATTAAAATTCAAAATAATAAATAAATAATTTTTGAAATTAGAAAAGAAATATTAGAGTTCAAGTAGGAATTCAATTTAGAAATAACTAATATTCAAAATAAAAAATAAGAAATATTTTTTTTAAAAAAAAGACCATCTATAATACAACTGAGATTAATTAAAATTTTAAAAAATAAAATAAATTCTTAAATTAGAAAAATAAAAACAATAAAATAAATTCTAAAATTAGAAAAATAAAAACAATAAAATAAATTCTAAAATTAGAAAAATAAAAATGTGACTACAAGTAGGAATACAATTTATAAATAATTAAAATTCAAAATAAATTTTTTTCATATTAATTGAAGAAAAAGAAAAATTATAGTTCAACTAGAAATACAAGTGAGAAATAACTAAAATTTAAAATTAAAAATAACAAATATTGAAAGAAAAGTTTATCTCGAACACAACAAAGATTAATTAAAATTCATAATAAAAAATAAAATAAATTCCGAAATTAGAAAAAAAACATGAGAGTTTAAGTAGGAATATAATTTAGAAATAACTAAAATTTGGAATAACAATTAAGAAATATTGAAAAAAGAGACTATCTACAACACAACATGAAATTAATTAAAATTCAAATTTTTTTTATCATATTACAACAAAGAAGTAGAGCAATGGTGGCTAGCAATATTTCAAACCCAACAATGACTAGATAATTGGTTTGATTTTTAAAATCTCAATAATTGTAAAGAGGAGGGGCAAATGTTGGCCATAAAGAAGTAGGATAATGGCAGTTGACGAGACATTAAAAACTATAAAACTATAAAACAACTTAACTCTAATAATAATTATGTTTAAGGGTGAGAAACATACCAGTAGGGTGGCAGTAGTTAAGGAGACTTCGAAAAACTAAAAATGAACCAAATGATAATTAAATTCAATATTTAAAATCCTAATAATAATAAAGATGTGAGGCAATGGATGAAGATAGGGTGTTGTTTGATAGACTTCTAAAAACAAGACAAGTAACTCTAAAACCTATAAGTTTTAATTTTTTAACACCCTAGGAATAAATAGAGACATGACATTAAAGTGGAGACGAAAAGGAGGTGTGCTTTTGAAAACTATAAAAAACCAATAATGATAATATTTGATTTTTTAAAATCCTAAGACTATTCAATAATTTTTTTAAAAAAATATATGTAAAAAATTAAATAATTTTGAATGGCCGTGTAATTACGCGGCCATCTCTATGATCTTTTTGATTTCTTGTTTATATTTTGTTCAGAGTTTCAGCATGGTAAATACATTCTTTGTCGTGTCCAGTCCAACGACTGGTGCACGATGTCAGGTTCGTCTGAACGCAGCATCCACCAAACCAAATGGATATCCCATCCACCAGTTTGAATTGATTCCCTGTTCAAATTCGATGAATTCGCCGTTCCCCTGTTTGAAGTGGGTGACGAATTTGCCGACCTGTTCTTTCTCAGCGGTTGGCGCCCCGGGCCCACCTGTCATCCACGGAGAGATTATTATATATTGATCAGCGGCTTCCCGTGCCATACTGGCATAGCTCGAGAGGTCAACACGAAAATTCAACCAGCCTATTCAGGATCCGCACGCACGCGCCGGGCCGACCAATGGGGTCCGACGTCAACAGCGCCGCCGCCGCCGCCGACGCGATGGGAGTGCTCCGGGCGGCGGTGCCCCTCAATCCGGACGCGGACCTCGTCCTGACTCCCGGCGCCGGCGCCGCCGCCGAGCGGGGGCAGGTGGGGCTCGTCCTCGTCGACGTCTCCAACGGGTTCTGCACCGTCGACGCCGGAAACCTCGTGAGCTACCTCTCTCTCTCTCTCTCTCTCCTCCCCGTCCTCCTTCGTCGTCATGTTTGTTCCGTGCCCCCGTGCCTGCCTTCCCGCGCGCGACGCGGATTGGATTCCTCAAATGAGGCGTTCGAACGCATGATCTCCGTGCCACTGCTAGCGTGATCAAAATTTGATCTCTTTCTTACTGTGTTTGTGTACTGGGATTGGAACACGAGTGGATAGGCCACTGGATTACTGGAATATCCTCCTCCTGGCTTCGCGCTTGCTTCCTGCCTTGATTTTAACTCCTGTTGTTTTGTTTTCGCTTGTCCCTACTCTCTTTTTGCAACCACCAATCGTAGTGTTCATGTGCTGCTAAGCTGCTCAGGTTGGATATGAGGATGTCCATATAAGTTTTGGTCTTGCTCGTCATGTGAATCTTCAGCTTACGTTCATCAACACGCTTCTGGAATCTCCCAAGACATATGCTCAATCTACATAGTTTACTTTTATTTTTCTTTTCTTTTTGCTCATTCACCACACTAGTTCTAGTATTTGTTTGCTTATGTTATTAGCGACTGGTTGGCCTGTTAAATCAGTTTCGGTATTTGTTGTTTTTGGAATTGTTATTAGTGAGTATTGACTGGTTCTTGTTCTTGGCATTTTCAGGCCCCTGTCACGCCAAACAAACAGATAGACAAGATGGTGGAGGAGGCTGCTAGGCTCGCCAAGGTATTCTGCGAGAGGAACTGGCCGGTCTTTGCGTTTCTCGACACCCACTACCCTGATAAGCCCGAGCCGCCTTTCCCGCCACACTGTATAATTGGTTCTGGCGAGGAAAATTTCGTCCCAGGTTGATACTAAACTTCGCACTTCAATTTGTCGCCTCAACTTTAAGCTCATGTTCAGCCTACATGTCTTATATTCTTTCCTGATGGGCTTAGATGATCATGATCGTTTTGCCAAGTTGACATGAGAACGGCAACACGTTATGATCCACCTTTGGTGCCTGACAAAATTTAATCTGGCATTTGCAGCTCTCGAGTGGCTGGAAAAGGATCCAAATGTAATGATCAAGAGGAAGTATTGTATCGATGGTTATCTTGCCGCATTTGAGAAAGATGGTTCAAATGTTTTTTCCAATTGGGTTGCGAAATTTCAGATTAAAACCGTGAGTGATTGGTTCTACTACTCTTCGAGTACTTCGGAAGAAAAATAGTATGGATGTATATGAACCGTGAATTGGCTTGATGCAGGTTTTGGTTTTAGGAATATGTACAGACTATTGTGTTTTGGATTTTGCAAGTTCAGCTTTGGCTGCCAGAAACATTGGCCGAGTGCCTCCACTGGAAGATGTTGTTATTTATTCAGAGGGTTGTGCGACATATAACCTCCCAGTTGAAGTAGCCAGGAGTATGCAAGGAACTTTGGCTCATCCACAGGTATTATTGGATCACTAAAAACCAATTAATGAGTCTGTATAATTTACATAAATAATGAAACATTTTCTCTTACATCTGTAGCATGTTGGTCACTCTTTTGCCACAGGATATCTATTAGTTTTTGTTCTCTGGACTATCAGGCATAGGACACTTTGCAGTTTGCAAATCCATGCTACATAGAGTTTCTTGCAAAACCGTGTTTCACCAATCAGGAGCACACTTCTTTCATTCCTTTGTAGACTTGACGGGTATATTTGACAGGGTAAAGAACTAAAGATGTTATCTTGTTGTCAACCTCACAAGGAGTTCATTAACCACAGATGCACAAAACACCATGCATGGATATCTAATAAGTGAAATTAACCCAGATAGAATTCATTTGTTTCGCTTTTTACCTATTGTTACTCCATGGACATAACGATATCAATTTTGCCTTAAATAAAGTAAACATCAATGAGTACTCCATAAATCCATACCTTATGATCAGCCTGCTTAACCTTCTAATGCTGCAGGATCTAATGCACCACATGGGACTTTACATGGCAAAAAGCAGGGGTGCAAAGGTCGTTGACAGAATTATTCTTTAAGATTAGAGGTTTAAAACTAATACAAGACTGTAATAATGGCCTGGATCGATTATCTAGTTTGGTTTTTATTTTTGGGACGATGATCCTAGTGTTTTCTTTACCTCTTCCTTTTATCTCTTCAATGTACAATAATCCGATATGTATTTGCGCTTGGACAGAATACTGATAATTTGCTAATGTTTCGTGCACGGTTATGTGTAATTAATCTAAAGGGGACCGTGTTTGTTCTGTACTATGTGGCAGTCAGTAGACTCTTAAGAAATTTGGTATGGATGAGTTGGGATCGCTTATTTCTGAGCCAAAAGCAGGTGAATTCTCAAAATTGAATGTGTCCTGGGGCTTGGAGTTTCATCTGAACCATTTTTAATGATGATATTCTTATCGAGCTCATATGAAAGACTAGCCATATAATCGAAAAAAAAGCAAAACTGCTGCATAAGCATAACACAATTCATATCATGTTATCATCCAATATAGAATATGCGATGCAATTGCCAGCACAAGTTGACAGCAAATTAAACTACAATTTCTAAGAACACCAGTTTAATTTGTTCAAGGCTCATAGCAAAACAGGTGAGGAACAGACGAGATCATCATCGGTACAAGTTTCCAATGTGACTTGACCATCATCAGTACAAGGTTCCAATATGACTTAGCTCTGAACCTACAGAGTAGAACATTGATGAAATATGAATCCTACCTTCCTCTGCTTTCAGGAAGAAGCAGAGTTGCTGCAGCAGTTTGCCCAGATTTCCAGCTGCTGCTTCTGGGGCATGTCATGGACAGCAAGTGCCGTTCAAGGACTTGACAGTATCAAACTAACGGTCCAATCCAATCAGATCATGTTGGCTTTTAAGTAGATGATTAGGCATGGGAGATACTACATCCTAGCATATATATCAAATACATAGCTAGAGCATATATATCACAACACATCGATTAAAATCTTCAGGAATCCAGAGAAATGCAATGATAAAGGCTCCTGAAACGAATCCAAGTGACTCTCAGGCAAAATGTAATGGACTGTCTCCTATGGTAATGGACTGATGCCATCATCCTACGTGTTTAACGGACTATCTCCTTGGACAAGAAGAGGAAAATAACACTGTCTGGAGCATCATTTTCCTGATCTAACCTCAAAATTCCCTACAGCTAGCTAAGATTCTTGCACGAACAAAGGTGGACCAAATAGGAGGGACAACAGTGATTAGTCATCATCGTTGCCGACGTCGAGTTGCTTGTCACTGCCCTCGGGATTGTGTTGATGTTCAGCCCTGGCACTGGCCACTTCATCGGGGTCCTCAATGTGCTTGAATTTAACCAGTATGGCAGTTGTGTAATCCCTCGATCGCAAGCAATTATCAAGATGCTTCTCACAGGTCTTGCAGAGATTTTCCTCCCCCTGTGTTGATTACAAGTACGTCAAGGCAAAGGACATAACGACTCTAGCAACAAATGAATGAACAGCAAAACATAGATCTTCATATGCAGACTTTAGATAAGTCGGATATTGTTATGACAAACCAGCCAGGCGGATCCCATGCACATAAGCATTCAGAACTAGAGTAAAAATTACTTGATTTAAGAGCGCATGTGTGAAGTTAAGTTCTACAAAGGATGCTTTTTTTAATGCATTACTTTCATGACAGGTAGAGAAAATGAAGGACCCACCGAACGTAATTCCCGACGCACAAACTCAACCACATTATCACTTGACATGCTATCCCTGAAAGAGAAAGATGTATTTAAGTTTACTATGTAAATATGAATAAAAATTGTACAAGAAACAAAAGGGAAGAAAATAAAATTGCCGATGGGAAACGTATATCAAAACGTGCAATTATGGTAGGTTGCAATTATTTATAAATATTAGCACTGGCACATTTTGAAAAAGCAGTACTTTCATGATAGGTAGAGAAAATGAAGGACCCATCGAACGTAATTCCCGACGCACAAACTCAACCACATTATCACTTGACATGACATGCTATCCCTGAAAGAGAAAAATGTATTTAAGTTTACTATGCAAATATGAATAAAAATTGTACAATAAACAAAAGGGGAGAAAATAAAATTGCCAATGGGAAATGTATATCAGAGCGTGTAATTATGGTAGTTTGCAATTATTTATAAATATTGGCATTGGCACATTTTGAAAAAGCAGGATATGAAGGAAGGACTTTCATATAGATGGTATTAAGCAGGGGTGAGACTTGAATCTGGGCCGGCTTGTGGTGCTAGCCGGTAAGACTCTGGGTCTTTCTCCTGAAACAACTTAGCACAATTCCTACTGGTGTAAGTGTTTCGTGAAGTGAGATGGTTCTTGACGAATGCTCTTGCAGTAGTCAGATATATAAGGTGACCAGTGACCATTTCCTACTTACTAAGCTTATCAGATACCAAGCCATCGAGTTAAATAATTATCTGAATACTATAAAAGACCAGATAGTGCAGGGAATGCCATATGTTTCTCTTTTCAGTAGATCCAACATCTCCAAGGACATAACATTTAACTTAGAAAAAGAATTCAAAATTATTCACCATGAGAAAACACACATAACTACACATGATGGTGAACTAGAAGATGCTGGTTCAGGCTACATCCAAGCTAAACAAAAATGTACAAACCATTGTGGAAAAACAATACTGTTATAGAAGAAACAAGCAAGTTAATTCTGCATGAGATTTTTTAATCAGGAGCTAGCATAATAAAACAAAAAACAGAAACTCCCTCTATCCTCAAATATAAAAACTTTTAGTATTTAAAATTTATCTTAAACTATAACAACTTCTTTATCTATTCTATTTTCATAACATTTCTTCATCTACTTTCTCATCTCAACTATTCACAACCATTCCTCATTCAAATTCACCTACATTCTTAATCTCAACACAAAAATTTAAAAGTGCTTATATTTTAGGAGAAAAGGGATAGATTTTATTAATTTTGTAGCCGAGGACCTACCAGATGCTGTCACTTACTTTGATAAGAAATCCAGTGTCATCAGTTACGTTTTCCCACATCTGATCAGATCCAGAAAAAAAAACAAATTTATAGTCCTAAAAAATAACATAGTTACACTTACTACACGAATGTCACGAACACATGTCACAATTTGCTGTGAAGGAGGCATATTTCTGTTATACTGCAAAACCACCTGCCCCAACTCTATATAAGAGAGATCGGGTCTATATATGTATATAAGTCTAGTGGTCTAACACCCCTCACAGTCGTAGTGAGATGGGAACAGACACAGAGACTAAAGCGAAAACTGGTGAACAAAAGCGCGGGTAGGCCTTTAGTCATAATATCGATGAATTGGTGCGTCGACGGTACATGAAGCACCTAAACTTATCCTAACACGATCTTGTTACATACGAAGTGAATGTCAATCTCTATATGTTTCGTCCGTCGATGATGAACCGGATTGACGGTCATATAGACGGCGCTGACATTGTCGTAGTAGACGATGGTCGTAGAAGTAATAGATGTACGGAGCTCCTGGAGTAGCTAGCGAAGCCAACAACACTCGACGACGATGTGGGCAACAGTGCGATACTCGGCTTGGACGCTGGACCGAGACATTGTAGTCTAGCGCTTGGAGAACCAAGAGACTAAAGTGTCGCCGAGGAAGACGCATTAGCCGGAGATGGAGCGTCGGGAGTCAGGCCAACCTGCCCAGTCTGTGTTAGAATATACGATGAGAGAGTCGATAGGACTGGAGCTAAGATGTAGGTCGATGGATAGTGTGCCCTTTACGTAATGAAGGATATGCTTGAGCAACGCGATATGAGATTCACGCGAGACATGCATCAAGAGGCACACTTGTTGCACGGCATAGGTAAGATCGGGTCGTGCAAGTGTGAGATACTGAAGAGCACCTTTAAGACTCCGGTATTGGGTGGGGTCGGCGAGGAGAGCCGTTGGTGGTGGAGAGCTTGGCACGAGTGTTTATCGGAGTGGCAATGGGGTGACATTTGGCCATGCCCGTACGCTGAAGAAGATATATGGCATACTGGTGCTGGCAGAGGAATAGCCTGTGGGAAGAGCGCGTAACAGAGATGACAAGAAAGTGATGGAGAGGACCTAGATTGGTTATGGCAAACTTTGAGTGAAGTCAAAGTCATAATATGCTGTAGGGTGGTTATCGAGAACACCGTAAGAATGATGTCGTCGATATAGAGAAAGAGGTAGGTAGTGGTGTCTCTGGTGTGAAGGACGAAGAGGGACGTATCGGAGATGGAGGCCACAAAGCCAAGCTGCTAGAGATAGGCAGCAAAGCGCTGAAACCAGGCCTGTTTGAGGCCATAGAGAGAACGCTGAAGGAGGCAGACATCGTCGGGACGAGATGGGTCGATGAAGCCTGGAGGTTGCTGGCAGTAGACCGTTTCCGTTAGATGACCATGAGGGAAGACATTCTTCACGTCGAGCTGATGAATCGGCCAGGAGCGCGAGGCAGCGAGAGTGAGCACAACCCGAATGGTAGCGGTCTTGACGATGGTGCTAAAAGTCTCATCATAGTCAACGCCGAGACGTTGAGAGAAGCTCTGGACTACCCAACGTGCCTTGTGATGGGCAAGCGAGCCATCGAAGTGGAACTTATGTTTAAAGATCCATTTACCGGTTACAACGTTGATGTCAGGAGGACGAGGGACGAGACGCTATGTATCATTGTCCATGAGGACCTTGTACTCATCGGCTATGGCCATGCGCCATTGAGAATTGGCCAAGGCAGAACGATGAGTAGTCGGGATGGGTGAGACGACACAATGGATTGCGGAGAACCCATAGCGCTGGATAGGGCGGAGGGACCCGGTTTAGGATCGGGTGACCATATGAGAGGAGGTGGAGAAAGCAGGGGCCGCGCGGTCCGATGGTAGCGTTGGTGGTGGGGCAGGGTCGGAAGGGGGAAAGGTGGCATCGGCTCGGGATCGGCGACTGTAGGTTTGGAGAAAGGGCTGGACGAGGCCAGCCTGAGCTGATGGAGGGTGGGGGCCGATAGGGGTTGGTGAGCCGATGAAGGTTGATGAGTCGATGGAGTGTGGGGGTCGATGGGTGTTGTGGAGCCGATGGGGAGAGACGGGTGTCCGATAAGGAGAGTCGATGTGAGAATGTGTAGCCGATGAGGGTAGGTGGCCGATGAGAGTAGGTGGCCGAAGAGTGGGTGACAAAGTAGGTGGAGTGGGTAGAGTAGATAGATCACGGAGTGGATGGCAGAGTAGGCGGGTCACGGGCGCGAGGGGGCTCGCATCCGTGAAGTGAGGTTTCGTGTCCGTGGACACGCGGACGCAACGGAGTGGGGCGGACCCGAAAAGCCGGAGAAGTTACGGGCACGAAGAAAGGAGGTTCGCGTTCGGGAAATAGAAATTCGCGTCCGTAGATACATGGACACCTCAGAGTGGCTCGGACGCGAGTGGAGAAGTTTCGTGTCTGGGAGCAGATAAGCGTGTCGAAAAAGCGAAACCGAGAGAGTGTTCTAGCTTATGGAGGGCATACGGGTCTAGCTGATGGAGACGATGAGTGCAGAGGTATGCCGGCGTCAGAAGAAGGAAAGGTGTGCCAAAGCAATGGAAAAGCTAAGACGGATCTAAATGAGATGAGGAGGCGGATAGAGGCCGTCTCCTTATCACGTAGTGGAAAGAGACGAGTAGGCGGTGGAGGAGGAGAAAGACCGTCTACGGAGGAGACGGAGAGGATGAGAACTGAGCCAAAAAGACAGAGAAGGAATATCGGAGGAGAAGGTCTGTGATGGAAAGGAAGCGTCGGCTTACCGATGAGAGAATTGCTAGCACATCAAAGATGTTTAAATATGTAGAAGTATAATATACAGTGAGACTGAGACTATTTTCTATACAGGGTCTGAGTCTATATCCAGTGGTCTAATAAAATTTAAATTTTTTATTTTTTAATATATATGTTAAATTTGAACTTGATTTTTTTGTGTTGTGTAGATGCCACTAGACTCTACAATGTTATTATCTTTTTGAAATATTTTAACAATTATTTGCATTAAATTTGAAAGAAAAAGACACGAGAGGAACTTCCTCGATACCGTTTCCCAAATTAAGCAACAATTATGTTGAAACACAATCATCAGTGATCATTACATAGTTTCCAAAGTGAATCAAGCTCGGAACATTCGGATAAAGGGTACAGATTACAGAGTATAAAGTTGTTTGGTTCAGTTTTAAATTTTAATGCACCTTAAAAATCTCTAGTACACATATATTGTACTCGCGTAATCATGATCTTAAAAAAACAGTACATTCTTAACGCAATTTACAGCGCGAATTGACTGCAAAGCATCAATCTTTATATACACAAGATGACCAGACACATCAAATTTCTCGAGGTTTACAAGCCTGATAACAACTAACGAACTGTGGATGATTATCACTTTGATCGTCAGTACAAGATCCCAATGTATAGCACGACACAATCTGCAGGACCTACAGAGTACAGTATTGATGGATCAGACTCGATGTCTGCTCTCATTAAGAAGCCGAGTTGCCGCAGCAGGTCGCCGGGATTTCTCCGGGCTGACGGTGTACTCCACTCCGGTGATCCCGAGCGACCTCATCTCCCCGTGGTCAACGTGGTTGCTCATCGCCTCGCCGTCCGCTTCAGCTCCTCCAGCTCCTCGAGCGCCCTCTTCCTCTCGGCGTCGCGGCGGAGTCTAGCCTCTCTGCTTGCGCTCTGGCGATGAGCTCGCTCATCATCCGACCGGCCGGAGCTGCTTCTCTCTGGGTCAGCTTCTCCTCGATCTTGTCTTGTTCGGCGACCCGCGGCTCCAATGGTTTGGCCACAGCTTCGACGACGGGAAGATAGTTTGATGTTTTGGGGCTGCTGCTCGCGGTGTCGCCGCCGCCGTCTTCGTCGGAGTCGCTTCCAGAGCCGCTTTCTGAAGAGGAGGAGGATGTCTGGCTCTGGCTGCATGATGATCCAGCGGAGTTGCCGCTGTTCGAACTGGTGCTTGAGGATTTCCTGGTAACTTGTCGATGGCTACGGGGGAGGCGTCGCCGCCGATGTCGACGAACTCCTCGGCTTCTGACTTGACGAACGGCGTTGCGTCGAGGAGATCCTTGTGCACCGGTAGAGGAGAGACGCCGCCAGAGATGTCGATGAGCTCCTCTCCTTGCTCTGCAACTGCAAGTGGTGGTGATAAGATGAGAGGCTTGTGCACCGGTAGGGGAGAGACGCCGCAGCAGATGTCCATGTCCATGTCATCGGCGACCTCGCCGTCCTTGAGTTCGCAGGGAGACGAGAGGCGAACGGCGCCGGACGCATCTGCCGCCTCGTTCTTGGGGATCTTCCTCTGTTGAGCGAACTCCTCCTCGGTCATCTTCTTCAGCTCAAACAGGGCGGCGTCTTTCGTGGAGCCGAGATCGATGTCCAGCTCGTAGTAGTCGCTGTCAAGAACCGTGCGCCAGCTGCACTGGAGCTGCATGAAATCGACGATGTGCGAGGGGAGGATCCCCGCCGACAGCGACGACAGGAGGCCGACCAGCTGCTCCTTCTGGGTCATGGTCATGGTCTTGCCGCGGCGAAGGGAGCGGACGGACCTTGGGGTACGCCGCCGCCGCGCCGCCTCCGACGGCGCCCTTGCCAGCCACCAAAGCCTCCGCCTTCTTGACTAGGTCTTGCACCGCCTCCATCTCCGACCGGCTCCGCTTTTTGAGGAGGGACCCGCCGTAGGCGACGAGGCCGCGCGGGGAGTCCAGCGCGAGAAACGGGAGCGTGCGGTCGATGATCTCCATCTCCGGGGACGGTGCTGGTGGTGGGCGAGGATGACGAAGACCTCGAGAGGTCTCTCTCTCGCCTGGTGGTGGTGGACTGGTGGTGGCGGCGCAAGAACGAGGCGGGAATGCAGGATCGAGACAGGACAGGGCGCGGCGATCGTTCCCGCCCTTTCATGGCCGGCTGATCCCGCGGCGGCGCTCCGCGGTCTCCGAGTAGGATTCGACTGGTACCGTGCGGGGCGGTGGCGAGACTTCCAAAGTCCGAAGTAGGATTCGAAATCCGACTTACGGTAGGATTGGTTCGGACCGCACACCAGCCTCGCGCGCTACCGGCGCTACGCGAGGAAATCACGAAGGCATGGCGAGTTGGCACAGGCACAATGCTCCTGGGGAAGAAAAGTAAGGACGACAAAATTTCAGAAGTGACGACTGACGAATAACAACACTCGGACCCTTAACAGAAGCATAAAAGATTTACCATTAATTTCTTCTCTTTACTTCAGCAACGTATTCAAAAGTTTATAAACCACATCCCTGAAAATGCCTTCCAACGGCAATAAGCATCGGAAGGGCCAGTTTCAGGCTGCCGGTGCCCCCATACGAGCTGATACAAAGCAAAAGGTGTACTAAGAAGCTGAACAGTGACATCTGGCGCCAGCGTTCCAGGCAGGGCAGAAACAAAAGAGACCATACAAAGGTGATGGGAGAAGGCCATTCGTCGCATACCATGATACTATGAACTAAAACCGAGTAGTTTCAGTAAGTAACACTAGTGTAATAGTCCAAAAGTTCCATATGACAGTAGTAATTCGTTGATACATTTGAGTATACAGATCAGGGTAAAAATACTTTCTCGTATATGGGGATTCATGTGGAATTGCATATCCAAAAAATGTTGTGCCACACTCGTTAGGCCACAGCTGACAACCCGCCCTATCACAAAAGAGAATAAAAATGACAAAGGGAAAAAATTACATCGATGCTTCTTTCTTTGCCTTTACAGTGTACAAAATAGTTTATTTCACACGCGGCGCCATATAAAATCTGCTGCCTCCAAGTTGGATGGAAAAAAAGAATTGTCTTCTACACAACCTGCAGAAACAAGAACAGAGACATTTTCTGAAACTTAGTTCTGGACTGGTGAATTAGATAAATTATCACACCCACAAGGTGTTTGAATATATTATGATTTCCTTTCATTTCAGGAACAAAAAGCTAATTCTGGAACCCATATCAGACCAGGTCATTTTGGTCTTAAAACTTAGCTTCTGTTTTATATCAGATATTCAGGTGAGACATTTGATGCAGCTATTAATCTATACAGAAACTCTGTTTACCTAATTCCCTCAAATCAATGTGGTTATTCTATCCACCAGTTTGTGGGCACAGCACATCTCTGTTTACTTGTCCATATCCTAGTTTGTAGCATACTCTAGTCACTAAAGCAAACAAGCACATTAAACAAGCTAAATGTTCTGGCCAAAAGAAGCCATACGTACCTCAAAAAAATATTTCATGTTGGCAATAGTGGTTGCCTCTCATCAGTTCCAATCATATGGCTAGCCTGAAATGATAATGTGCAACCAATAATGTAACTGTAATAACACGAAACCACCTCTTTTTTTTTCTTTAGAAGTAAATGAGTCACATACATCTTCAGCAGCGCCAGCAGTCATATTTACAAAAGAAGATTCAGACGACCTGCAACATAGTAAGTATCTTATCAGGTCACACAATAAGAATTATTGGAAACCAGTTGACCAATCTAGATGCACAGTACATATTAAAGTTGTTATAACCTTGTTTATCATTGGTTGAATAGAAAGAAGGTGAAAACCAATAAAACATGGCAACAAGTATCATGATCCATCCATTTAAAACAAGTAGAAACTTACCGATGATTATGTGTATCTTCCAACTCTAACAATTCAGCTGGTTTCTCATCTTTGACTTTAGCGAGTGGAGAGAAGAACTGAGAACAAATAGCAGTTATATATTTGGCAGACGAAAAAGGTCAGCTCAATAAAATTTAGTTAAGTAGGCAAAGTCACCTGGTGCATTGAAATAAACACAACTGATATGCCCAGTAGAAAATTAATGGTCAGGGTATGCCCCAAAAAGGCAGCAGAAGCTAGACCAGTAAAAATTGTCGCAACAGTTGACGAATACTTCTTCAAAATTGTGTCTGCAGCATGATTGACATTAACAATTTAAAGATAAAAATTTATAGAATAATATATAGATGGAAGAACAAAACATAGTGTTTACACAGGAATGTAAAAAAGCCATGGACAATATTTACCTGCATACTTAAAGAAGAATGAAGAAAGAATGCCTTGTGCAGCATTATTACATATGAGAAACATCGTAGCCCTTGAATGTCCTCGAAGAATATTGAAGCTCTCTGGCCCTGCAAATAAATAGGACATGATTATGGTCGTACCTTGATTGTCTAAACATAAGACAACATGACTTCACAAAAGATTATTTGAATATGACCACATAAGACAGTTCATGGCTGTCTTGGTCTAGAAACAGACACTGATTGCCAATAAAAATTTAGTCATATCAGCCTCAAGGCTTACTAATAAATATTGCACATTCTACATAAAACCAACAAGGTGGGCAGTCCTTCACTTCACAAAATCATAGTAATAAGTTATCGCACCAATTCGATACCTACTGCTGCTAGCTCTTTATGGATTGATAAACATGGAGATCCAATAAAGTACTAATTACGCATGGTAGCATTGAATATCATAGAAAAACTCCCCCTCAAAAAACATTGTACCTTGGAATAAGGCAGTCCCAAGAATGCCAAGGAAGTTGAATATTGCACCATATCCATATAGAAACAAATTCTGCAAAGCATATGAAAAGAACAATGAAGCAAATAAAGGACAAGAATAATGCAGATAAAAATAACAATCAGCATATGCCTTGTACTACAAACTTGGAAAAAAAAACAAAATAGCTATTCCCTTCGTTCCAAAATATAAGAACTTCTAGTATTTAAATCTTGTCCCATCAATCACCTCTCATTCAAATTTCTTTCCATCTTACCCCCACCTATCCTCCCCCACCCCTAGAATCACTTAATCTCTACTAAACAACCTAAAAATCTTTATAATTTGGAATGGACTGAATAATACAAAAATAAATACATAGTTGCATAGAAGAATAAAGATCATTACTCAATAAATTTTGAATACAGTAGACAAATTTTTACATAATTTACCTGAAGATATATACTAGTATCGTATTGGCTTTTCAAGGCATATTCATTGTAGACAGAAGCCAGTGATGGAACAGTTACCTACAATTCACAGTCGCAAATGAATATAAATAACTTTAAAGCCTATTGTCTGTTGAGAGAACTCAGAAAATGAAGTGAAAGAACACGGATGGAGATCCTAAGAGGTCAGATGGCCTGGAAGCTACTTACAAAAATCAATGTGTATATGTAAGCAATAGCAGTGACAGGAAGGCCAAATGCGGTATTGCCTGCTGGTACAGTGCGAAGTTGATTGATGCTGATTCCAATAAGCAGTAGAGCAAGAGCTTCCCACTGACAAAATTAAGGGGGGCAAGAGAGCAGAAGAAAATCAGCATGACTGACAAAGCTAGAATGTTGGCATAAGAGCATATGCAAAGGGCACTTTGCCATGTAATATATCTCAGTAACATAGTCAGTAACAAGTACTCCAAAGTAACCATTATGGTCATCAACATTAACTGAGAAAACATAGCAATTCTAGTATAATACAGGTTGAACCTAGCATTATCATGAAGACTTATTTGAAACATATCATAAGACCAGGAAAACTGACGCGAAGAAAGTAGACAGACAAGCATTAACTATCACTGCTAGCTTCATTGAGACTCGAGAGCTTTATTATGCAAAATAATTTTAAAAAATTCTCCCGCGCTTGATTTTATTAAGAGTTTACCAATACTCCTGAACCATTTATATGTTCAAAGTATTCATGCTGCTGCTGAACACTGATAATATGATTGTACAGAGAACATATAAAAAAAGTAGCGAACACCTGACCCAGTAATCTTTAAATTGCACTATAGTGGTAGAAGAATAACACACTAACAGATAGTATGTAGCATAAAAATTGGTTATATTTACCCCCAAAATGCAACCTATATGTAGAAAATTAGAAATAACTGCAAGACAACCTCAAGCTTACCTGAATTACAGAGAATCTCCTTTTCATTATAAATTTCAGAAGGACAGCAATGACCAGCACCTACAGAAGTTTGGATTACAAAAGGTTTGATATATGTGTATGCACACTAATGATAAAAGCACAACATCTGAGTAGCGCATAAAATATGTACCTTTAGATTGCTTAGCATTTTCACAGTTGACGGGTTGAAGTACAACTGCATAATCAGCTCAAAAAATCAGGAAATATAAAAAATATATACTCATGGAATGATGACAATAGAAGGGTATATAGAAGGGCAGCTATGGCTCCAGATTCAACAAGCTCACCTGCATGATAAATTTTAGGTAATTGTTGATGGCATACAGAAGGGCGGGAACTGCTAGGAGTACATTATTACGGGCTGCCTACATATGAAAATGATGGAAAGTCAGATGATGTGACAAAAAGATGTGCAATAAGCACTATTATGTTAGAACATACGTAGCATAAACAAATTATTAGGAAAGAAAAATGGTATTTAAAAATGAATATGTAAAAAAAGGCCTACTGGTGGTTCATATAGTGTAAGCATACATGATATGCATTAAAATATGGAATGCAAGCAGCAAATAGAATGCAAACTATATTGTTGTGAGAGCAGAAAACAAATCACCTGGATGAAGGTTGAATGTGCCAGAAGTGGTTTTTCGCCAACTTTTTGCTTTCTAGACTGCCACATAGAACAGTAACATTGAGAAGGTAAACAAGAGGTAGGATCACAATGGAAAGCATACAGAAGGCATAAAATGTACATATGTTGCAGCATAGCAATTACGAATCTGTAGAACTTCAAATTTTCAAGGAATAGGGAACATGCTTCCAGGCAAAATTGCGCATACAGATAATGAAGTACAGATAGCACATAGAATATCCACCGAAACTGTTTTTGTGTCTTAAAAGGCTGTTGTTGTGAACTATACTGATCTTTAGTTCTGCATTAGGTAACTTATCAATTTGGAAGATGAGCACAAATTTGCTGCACATACATTTGTTTTTTTATTGTGCAATCACTTCTGATACACGTGTACTATCAGAAATGGATAGAATGACATTGTACTAGAATTCAGTAGGCTGCTCATCTAATGAATTAACAGAGCATTTTTACCAATCCAAAGCCATCAAGACAAACTATAAGTTTGCTCTACCTATCATTTATTCAGTTTAGGGGTAAAATTAGATATCATCAGAATGCGAGTGCACCAAAGAAACATCAGCAAAAGCACACACCTGAATTATTAGCATCACAATAGCAAAGACAACTTTTGTAACTTCCGTCAAAAAGTTAACACTGATGGGACTGAACTGAAACCTCCCATCGACCTTTGACATGAACACTAGGATGGGCTGCAGATACAAAGCAAATCATTAATACAGCTCCCCAAGCTTCAGGTTGATTATCGAAACACATATGCATGTAACATTACTACACAGGGTCAACCAACTAAGTAAAGCATCCGTGCATAGCCTCAGCCTTACTCATCACATTAAATATGAACCGGAATTCGTCAGATCATTCCCCCAAACTGTTGCTTATGTATTTGCAAGGGGTTGGCTAAACATGTAACACCGACACGTAAAGGTTGGATACCAGAATTATCGTCAAGGAGGGTGAAACCACACCTGGAGGCCGACAAGGATGCAGTCCCCGACGACGAGGAGGAAGTTGAGCGCGCGGAACTTGGACGATATCTTGCTGCGGTGCTTGTCGTACGCCCTGGACACGCTCCGCGGGCTCGGCACCACCAGCCGCGAGCGGCACACGCTGCATTCCACCACTCCGTTCCGCTGCATCTCCCCCCCGACCACCGCCACAGGACCGGGTCTCCGCCGACGACAAGGCTTCCACCCAGAACCCGCGTTGACTGAGCCCGAGGATCACGGATTCACCTAAGCATACCTACAGGCAGCACAACAGCACCACCACCATTCCAACCAATCAACCAGACGAGCCAACGCGCGAGCAGATCTGGGGGATCTAGCAGGCCGTCTCGCCTGCGCCTCGGGGAAGGCAAGGAGGGGGCGTCGGTGCGGATCTCGCAGATCTGGCGCGGCGTCGGCAACACCCCACGTACGCGCGGCGACCCGGGGCTCGGCCTGGGGTGGCTTAGCTCGGCGACGTCTCCGGCGAGCGCGCGGGGGCTGGATCTGCGGCGGGGGAGGGGGTGCGTGCGAGATGATCTCACCGGGATCTCGGATTCCGGCAGGGGTGTGTAGGTGGAGGCGAAAGGTGAGAGGTGGAAGAGAAGGGGAAGGTGGGGTGGGGTGGGAGAGGGGGCCGACGAGCACGCGCAAGAAGAGGAAGGCGGGTGTTTCTGTCGATTTATATTTGCTCGTGCACAATTATTTACTCGTTTCGTTCAAAAAATCGTTTTGAGCCTTCGTTCAAAGAAAAAAGAAGCACAAATTGCTTTGCAAGTGGGCATGCTTTTCTAAGTACTCCCTCCGTTTGGTAATAACTGATAATTTTAGCTTTCTCCCTTAAACTTTAACCATTAATTACTCTTAAATTATTACTTGAATAAAAGCTGTATGCTTATAACTCACTGTTTTTTTTTCATCTTGTGTGCATATCACTATATTTCCATTTCAGTTGAAATAAAGATCCAACTTCCAAATTCCAATCATGAGATAACTACTCAATATTCCCTCTGTTTCTAAATATAAGAAATTTTAGGATTTAAATTTTGCACGCAATATAAATCTTTCTAAAACAATAATTTTAATGCACGAAAATACAAATGTAGTTAGTTATTCAGTAGTTAGGAAGGGTTTAACATGTAACCAATTAAATCTTTCCACTTGTTTTTAGTCTTTACTAGAAAACCTAAAAAAAACTTATATTTAAAACCGAAGGAACATTGATATTGCCTATTTGCCTATTGTGATCTAATTTAAACAACCATTACTAAGTGGCCTTGCAATAAGATAATGAATATATAGTGCACTTATGTTATATTGCTTAGATCTAGGGTTAGATGTCGAGCTAGGTCGGCTCAACTCAGTCTAGCTTATTAAGATAACTAGCTTGGCTCTGCTCGTTATCCTAACAAGCTAGAAGCCTAGCTCAAGCTAGCTTGTTTAGCTCACGTGCCAGCACTTGTCAACGAAGGTCATCTTTCTCCCTCTATCCTCCATGGCGAGCGTGATTGCGAGATAGAGGATGACCGACAACTATATCGTGCACACACACCACCAAAACCAATAAAAATTGGTTGAGATTGAGAAGCATTGCAAGTTAGCAACTATAACGGTAGCCTAAGCAAAGGAACAATGACAATGGCTAACCTATGACGAAGTTGTCATCCTTAGCGAGCGATGAGGTTGACTATGGAGCAAAGGCTACGATGCCACGAGAGGACCATGAGGAGGTGACAGAAGAGCACGAGGTGGTGACAGAGGAGCCAAGGCTATGATAGGATGAGAGCACGAAGTGATGACTATCGACGAAGGAGGAGAGGAGCCAAGATTGCAGCAACAGTGCGACTCATGATGTGGCGAGGGTGGTGTGCAGTCAGCAATTTGCAACGTTGACGCAAAGAATAGAGATGGGGAACGGTGGATCGATGGGGAACTGACTAGGGTTTGGAGTAGTATGGACTTTGGACATTGGGATGCTCTTTGTGGGCCTATTAGAGATCATGGACTTTCTTTTGGGCTTAGTAGAGAATATGGACTTCATTGTATGCCTAGTGGAGAATTGAATTGCTGGCCTAGCTCGTTAAGCTTGTGAGCCAACTCAAGTTGGCTCATTAAGGTAAATGAGCTAAAATATTGGTTTGGCTCGTTAAGAAAATACAACGAGCCGAGTCTAGTGAGCTAACAAGCCACGAGCTTTTCATCTAGCCCTATTTAGATCTCTCCTTATAAGCTAGTATTTTATTGTGTTTGCTTATTAAAATATTTAATTTATAGTTCTAATTATGAATATAATTCATTGTCGGTAATATGAAAACTAGGGTCCCCATAATTAGTGGCCCAAGACAAGATAGCGCCATGTCATCTATGCCTTAGGCCGGATGCAAATGATGCAGATTGTTGGCACGACAACACATGGCCCGTCTCAAGAAACCATGGAGAGCCACATCTGTGGAAAATAAGAATGAGCCCCGAGCACCTAGCCACCATGGCTCAACTTAGAGACCCTCCCCAAGCTGGTTCCCTTCGAGGTAGCTAGGAATGGAGATCTTTCTAACAAAGGGTGAGTGGTGTAAGCTATTTTACACTGAGACTCGGGCACCTTTCCATTTAAGGATGACAATATGGTTATCCACCCACAACGAATGGCATAGGGGAAAGGGTAACAAGACAAATATCCACCCACGCTGTGCGATGTAGGGAATGGGGTAGCGGCTATCCCTGACACCCATCGCTTCGGCCCTGTTGCCTTGATAGGGGCATGAGAAAAGTGAGGGGAGGGGGTGTGGTTGACTACCACACCCTCTGTTCGTGCTCACCTTTTTACTAGCCACACCAAACGCTGACAAGAGGGCCCTATCGCCATCACAATGTGATAAAAACTATTCTAACAAGCCTACGTGGATCAAGTAAGGGCACGTGGTGAGTTTTCAACATGCCTTAAGCTTGATGGGCCTTGTGCGGGGTTCACCCAAGCTCAATGGAGCAATCAAGATAGGGCCTACCAACAAGATCTTCTATACCTAACCCAGTACACTTGACATCCCTCTTTTATAATATGGTCATATGTTGTCTTCTAAGATAGTATAAGGAGAGAGCCAAAACCAGAAAGAGGGGGATTGAACCCAAAAGCTATGTAAGCTTGTTTTGCACATAAGAAAAATCAAGGATCCAACACTAAGTAGAATGTTATATCTTCGGATGTTGCAAACCTGTATAAACTGAAAGTGTCTTATTTTTCCATCTGAACTCACAACGCGGTCCCTCTAGGTCCTCGTGTCCAATCTCCGACAATAATAATCTGATCAATAATAATCTGTTGTAAATTATGTCACATAAAAACGTATGTTGAGTGCCAAACAGAAAAAAATCCAGCCGAATTTGCAGCAATCTACCCTGGGGTGTATGGTATGGAAGTGTCCAGTAAACTGAAATTTTCAAATTTCAATCACTTTTCTCATCCTTTAAAGGCAATATAATGATTCTCTTTGTTTCTCTCTCTTTTTTTAATAAAGGGTTGAATAACATATTAAAGCATAAAAAATACATGAAATAAATTTACAATTCATAAAAGTTACAAAGTTACATGAAAAAAATTCAAACTTAGACAAAAATAAAGTAAAGCCATATATAAAAATAAGTAATTTTATGTTACTAAAATATAAGAATACCCTGGCAATATATATATCTCCTTGTCCGTCCAGTCGGCCTCGACTCCCGGAGGTCTCTTCGCGAGTTCGCCTGTCGCCTGTCGCCTGCGCCGATCTCCATCCACCCCACGCGCGAGGGGAGCAGCGGTGCCGTACGTCGTCCTGCTGCTTACGCCGACGGTGAGCACCCGTACCTACGCACCAGGATCCTTTTTCTCGAATTTATTTGCCTAACCTTAATTATCTTCTCTTCTAGATAGATCTGGAATCTGCTTTTCTCTTAATCTGCCTTAACCTTAGTACTAATAACAGTATGTTTGGGGTTTAACTGAGCCCCTAGGCGAATTAAGGGAGGATGCCGAAGCGACCAGCCGACGAGGGCGAAGGTGACCGATCACCCAAGCTTCCTACACGGGTGCGGGCGGCAGCGCCACCTTTAACTCGTCCTGGATGACTGGGAGCTGGGATACAGCATCCGCAAGGTAGACTTGTCGTCGTCGGGGTCGGGCTCTGATTCCGACGAAGCAGCAGACGACGGCGGCGTGGCGGCACGATGATCGGCAGGGCAACCGAGCAGCGCCGCCTGCCGCCGGCGGTCTTCCGCCTCGAGGCTCCGCGCGCGTGCTCCGGCCAATTCGTGCCCTTCGGCACCAGGATCATGTTCATGGGGACAGGCGACTCTCCCTGGGGCGCCGCCCCTATGTACGATGTCCGCACACGGGCTCTCACCTCCGCCCCTCGCCGCGACTCGGAGACCAGCCCGTTCGGCTTTGCCCACCTGCGGCTGGACAAGAAGCACTTCATCCTCAACGAGGGCGACTTCGAGATGCTGAACCCACCGCCGCCGCCGCTAGACAACGGCCCAGCAGCCGCAGGCGTCAAGAAGGTCAAGCTCGACTGGTCGTGGCGCGCGCTCCTGTCGCCACCGTACCACGACGTGATCTCCCACGCCGTGAACCCCGACCAACGGACCGTGGTCTTCAGCATGACGAAGTACTCCACGAAGAAGCACACCAAGCTCCTCGCCACCTTCTCCTTCGACGTGGCGACCTCCCGGTGGACGCGGCGGCGCGGCAAGTGGGTGCTGCCGTTCGGTGACCACGGCTACTTCGACCGCGACCTGGAAGCCTGGGTTGGGCTGTCCGGCAACCCGGACACCCTCGGCCACCTCTGCGCCTGCGACGTTGTATCTACGGCCGCCGCCGACGACGACGACGGGAAGCCACCGGCCTGTAAGCTCGGCAAGGAGAGGCTGTTCTGCGAGGACGCGGCGGAGAGGCACGTCGGCGCGTCGCTCGTGGACCCACGGTGGTGATAGAGCAGCAGCAGGTTATGTGATCTCCCCTATACCAATAGTTGATCGTCGGTTAATCGTTTACTTTTATTTAAAATGAATATTGTGTCCTCTCTTTATACTCATGTTCTCAATATGAAAAAAACTTCATTTGTAAGAAAAATGAAGGGATATAATTATTGACCACAAATTTAAAAACCGAAATTTAAAATTTTTAGATAACTTTTAAATCAAATTTAATGAAATTCGTACAACATTTTCGCAGAAATTTAAACCTAGATAAAAAATAATTTTCAATTTCAATTTCTTGGTGAAACTCTTGTATGGATTTAATAAAAATAATTAAATTTGCACAAAATTTAAATTCTGTTTTTTTAAGTTGCCATCAAATAATTGTCTATATGGTGTTATTATAAATTAAAATATTTTCACATTGACATTATATATTACCCTAAATTTTGCTCTGTTTAAAAAACCTTTAAAAATTTTATTTAGATCTTATTTAAATTTGTGCTCTTCGTGATAAAAATTAGATCACAAATAAATTTCTTTGAATCCCTGCCATAAATTATCTAATAAAATCCCAAATTCAAATTTAAAATCATTTCAAATCCACTAAAAATTTTCTCAAAAATTTAATTCTATAAATCTCAAAAAAAAAATTAAAAACCTCCTATTTATTTGAGTCACATTTCTCTTGGCCCAACCCCTCCTCTCTTTTCCCTTTACTTCCTCCCCTAGCCCTATCGACTCAATTCTATCTCCCACTCCTCTCTCTTCCACCTCCTAGGCTATGCTTGAAGCCAGAGTCGGCCTAAGGTCTCCCTTGCCTCTCCCTCTCCTTTTCCTCATCTCTTTCTCTACTGGCACTTGCCCGAGCCAGCTTATGGCACATCTTTCCTCGCCCCCACACGCACCTCCTCTACCTGCACCTGCATACTCGCATGCTTTGCATGTGCTCAACGGACTGCTGAGCCTACCAGCGCATCTTTTGCCACACCCGTGTGCCATGGCCCCACCGTTCTATTGTGTCGCACTCATCGTCGTGAATCTCACTGATCATGTGTGATCACAATATCACATAGCGCCAAGCCCGATCCCTTCCTCGGCATGAATCCTACCGACACACCATGCCACACCGAGCTCGACCCTTGTCTCACCGTGAATTTCATTGTTCCTCTTCGTGTTCTCCCTCGGAATCACGCAAACAACATTGTGTCCACTCGTCGGTCTTGTACCCCTCCCCCTTGTACCATCCACGCCCACGCCCGGCCGCCTATAAAGGCCCTAATGAGCCCCTATCCTAACCTACACCTCACCTCTGTCCCTCTCTCCTTCATCTCCCTCTTCCTCAGGTCCTACTTTGAGACACAGCTCTCGTGAGTCCTTAGCACCACCGAGCATGTCGACCTGCAAAGGCACCCTTATCGTCGCCAACCGTCACCCTACATTGGTTTCCTTCCCGCTCACTCCTACTTTCACCGTCATGCTTGGCCTAGGCCTTAGCCCGTAAAGCAACAAACCAAGGAAGTCTTCTTCCCTTCGAACAGGTGGATCCCACATGAAGGAGAAAAAGAAAAAAAATCCATGTATGTTCCCTATTTTCCAAAGATAATAGAAAATCCATTCAACTTTGAATCATCGTAACTCCGTTTGACTCAATTCAAGTCTCAATATTTTTCTAAAATTGAGATTTCAATTTAAACATTGGCATAATTCATTTCTATTTCTAATATTTTATTTTGTCTTTTTCTTATTTATTTACTTTCTGCACATAGGCCCTTAGTTCGTGAAAGATCTGGATGTCGCTTTTAAGGAAAATGACCCGCTTCTAGAGCAAGACAAGCCATTCTTAGATATTTTGAACATATATTTATGAATTACTTTGATTATAGAGATATACTATTAGATCACACTTTAATCATATCTAGCCTCGGTTTACGTGAAACCAATAGGCCTACTCAGTAGTCGCACTTACTTTATGTAGGAAATTGATTGACTGACATTCTTGTTAACTCTATCAAATATATGCAGGTATTGTCATCTTTTGGAAATTATTATCGAGATAGTTGTTTAACCCACTTACGATTGTGATGTTGTGTAGAAAAACTTGCGACTATCAAATTTTACATGAAAACCCGATGCGATTTTGACATTTTTGTAAAATAAAAACGGTTTATATTACCTGTATGATGCGGAGTTAGTGACTTTGTGACTTGGCTACATATTATTATTAAGGATATATTCCTTTGAAAAATTCATCTAAACATATTACAGTGTGTCCACATGGGTGTTATGGAATACTCTTAACTAAGTAATTATCTATTGCATAAAAATCTTGTATATCAATAGTTATGTAATACTAGGGATAAGAAGATAGTGTTGTGCATCGTACTATCCAAGATGGGTGTTGCTCTAGCCTCTATTAAGACGATTTTTAGATATAGGAGACATCTCCTATATGTCCTAAGTAGAGTGCATAAGACTTATCTAATACTTGATTTTAAGATATTCGACCTAACTATATCTTATGGATTAGTTTTTAAAAAGACTTGTAGTGAGTCTTCTTTTGCTAACTGTGTTTGATCGGTATGTATTGTGTAAATAGAAAAATTCATGACATGTGCATAAAGTATGTAACCTTTACAGGGTTTAGCTGAACCGTTTAAACATACATGCTCGCGTTTATGGGTGAATGTGATGTATTTATCATAGCGTATTTTTGCTTTTGTCAAAAGTTTATAAATACAGTTGTTGGAATGAGAACCATTTTTTCAAAGTTTGCCTATATGGGAGATGGTCAACCTTCGTGATTGGGAATATATCTATGTGACCTAAGGTGTCTATTAACACTATAGTGTTGCAGTGTCGAGAATATAAACTTATACCATGAAAGCTTGTTACTATAAAAAATAGTTAAGAGATGATATATAATTATATGTTAATTAATGAGAAAGCAAAGGGAGCTAATAAAAGAAAAGATGAGAAAATATTAAATATTATTATCACTCGTAATCACTATTGTTGCAAAGCAACATATGAAATAGATCGATGTGTGAGTGTCTTTTTGATAATTTAAGTTATGACTCACTATTGTTTTACAAAATAACTCTTTATAAGAAAAATATTGTTTTTATAAATTAAAACAATCTCCTCTTTTGTTAAGCCAAACATGTCATTTTACCTTATTGACTTATTGAGTAAGTCAAGTATTCACTCTCGCTTATATATATATATATATATACATATATAGTGTAGAGAAGACGATATCGACCTGTTCTAGGAGTTCCTCCGAGAACGGTTGTAGCTTTTGATTAATTGACTTTTGTTACTTTTATTTTCTGTGCTGTGTTTTATCTATAGTCTATCATAAGGACAATTTCTAATGATACAATAAAAGTTAATTATATTATTTCTGACTTTATGTTCACAAATAATTAAGTATGGAGTGTTCACAGATAACACTGGCCTATATTAGTTCATGCTTCCTGCTAAGACTTTGGGGCATCACACATTTATGTATTAAAGTAGGTAACACGTAAATATAAGACTAATAAAGAGACAATATGGTTATTAAAAAAATCAAACGGTCAATTAACGATTAACTAACGAAAAGAATGTAGAGGTCAAAATGGAAAATGTAGGGAGATAAGATAAAAATCAGGAGGATAGAAATAATTAAGCGAAAACTCATCGGCAAATAAGAAATTTGCCCATCAAAATTGTGTCTCGTGTGCCACTCAACCTCCAGTGTATTCACAATTTAAGCCTCCATGCAATCGATCATAACAGCAAGGCAGTGCAGACAGAAAATCACAACCAAAAATGCAGAAACCATGCAATCTGGCTTTAATAGAAAGATCCCAGAAACCATGCGTCTGAAGTTGGATACATTGACTACAACGCTAACTATTTTAGTAGTTTATACTAAACATTAAGACAGTAAAGAAGCTAGGCCACCATAGGCTTTGCAATCCTTGCGGATCCCTTCAACATTCGTAAAAGCTCAGATAACAGAGTTGTCAACTAAACCCAGTCATTCCACCATGGCATCAACTTTGTCCTTTGTTGGCGGCTTAGCATTCTTGGCTTTCTTTCTACCTGAAGAGTGAAGCATACAACAAAGTATGAATGAATCTTCCAACAGAACAAAGCTGAATACAAGTAAACAGCGAGAGCAACTCGTGTGAATAACACTTTTTTTTTAAAAAAAAAAGCTCCTATCAAGAAAATATCAGGTCGCTCGAACACAGAACCCCACCTTTGCTTTTTAATCTTTTGATCTGTATTCTTGAGTTCTTTTTCACATTAAACTTCATCGTGGACTTGTCCTTTGCAGCTTCTGAAGAGCCTGTTCACAAAACACGAAAGCAGTGGTGTTGCAGTAAGCACCGTTTGCCTAAAAAGAGGACAAGGCAACAAAACCATTATGTAAAGATGGATTCAAACAGCACATCCAGACAACACGATAGTGAAGAAACACAACAGAAAATCCTACATAAGCAGGTCACACATGTGCTTCCTAGTATGGAAAAGCCCATCATAACTTTGCCTTATATCAATGCAGAACAAGGGATACACACGTAACAGATAGAGCTAGCTAGACTAAGTTGTTAAGTGTGAGTGCATGTCTATTGCATCCTAGCAATAAAAAAGTAACAACAAGAGCATCATGCAATCTAAAAAGCTAACATATGTATCTTATCTCAATTCAACAGTGCATATAATCCAGAGAAAATAAACTTAGGAACTCAAAGACATGAAAAGAGTCTAATACATTTGTCAAGAAAAGAGGCAAATCAAATCAAACCTAAGTCACCAAAGTTCCTGGATTGATGTATCGAGGAACGAGAATGCGGGACATGGAACATCAATTTCGAAAAACATGGTAAAAAGGGGTATACCTCTTGGGATCATTTGGTTTGAGAGGTGGAATGTGTTCCATGGATATTTGGAACGATAGTTCGGAACGACAATAGAAATAAAAATACATTGCCATACAAAGAATAAACTTCACTAAAAATAAACATAAATTCAAGGGCTAGTAGGGAAGAAATCAATTGAATGAAGGCCTTTTCGTAATAAATACAAAGTCAAAGGGCCAAAATAAAAAGTGTCAAATCCCTTATCCTCTCACGGTCCCACCCTGTCACCCATCGATGGAATCCATCCATCCCCTCAGTATCAACCAGCAACAATGGCAGCAGCACTCCTCAAGCCCCCTTGCACAATGTCAGCAGCATTCCCCAAGCCCCCTCAGCACAACAGGGTAGCGCTCCCTAGGCCCCCCTCAGCACGATGGCATAGTGCTCCCCAATCCTCCCTTGGCTCGATGTCAGCGGCACTCCCCTGTCCTCCTCGTCACAGTGGCCACGACGCTGCTCCATACACTTCGGCGTGAAGGCAGCGAGCAGCAAGGGAGCAACAATGACACTCGTCGACGGTGGCCACAGTGCATTCCCCATCCCTAACCCTAACCCTTCTCAGATTTTGCCTCCGTCGTACCGTCTTGTAAGGGACGATGATCCATCTGTGTTCAGGATGAAGTCCCACATTGTTCCTGTTCCTCGATCCAGGACAAAGTTCCTGGGACGAGGAACTCACCTATGTTCCACGTTCCTTGTGACTTAGTATTAAACTAAATAAAACTGGTGATTTGAAATTTATTCCAGCCATCTGCCTGGTTCGCTTACCATAATATCCCATATTTTTGCTTATAGCTCACTCAATAAAAACAAGCGGAGCATCACAATTGATCAAAACTCAGGCAAACAAGAAAATGTTAATGCATATTTCCTTTTTTTATTCAAAACACTAGTTTAACCATGATGATAAAAAAAGTGTCCATGTGTCACCAACAGAAGTTCAACCACATAACAGTCAATACTTATACAACCAAATAACAATTAATATTATACACTAGTTAGCATAGTCTGGTATTTGGCTTCAGTAATCCACAACATTACAACTTAGGGAATCTAGACATTGATAAAATACTATTATATTGCCAGCAAAATCCTTATACAACTAGTCTTTAGTAGATTCAACCATCTAATAGTACATACACTGACTGTTCCAAGAAGCTGACTACAAATTGATTGGAGTTGGTTACAAACATTTCATCACAACAGAGCGTAATGGTGTTGCTTGACACACTTAATCAACACATATAAAAACAACATTCCATCAACAAGAAAACCTAGTGAATGAACCAAATTCGATCATGCGGCATGCTGACTTTCCTTATCTTTGTCATCAGCAATACTAGATTTAGGTGCAAATAACTGTTCGAACCATTGTAACTACAAGCATAAAGCTGTTGTGTCTACATTATTTGTCTGTTCTCCACCTGCAAGAGGTGGAAATTATGACTACAAATGGTGCCATATTGCAACTGGGCCCAAAATAATCAAAATGAACATAAAAGAAGATATCACTGCAATCATGACCAACATAATCAATATTACTGTAAAATTGCATGGAATCACTGCACAATAATAAAGCTAATTGCCGATTGTACCACAAGCATCCCTATTCGGTGTAATAGAAGTACAGAACGTGGAGTAATTCACAATCACTTGCAAATTTCAAATGAATTAAATCAACAATGACCATCGCAAACGCACCTTCCGCAGATACCATCTCGATGTCGCCCATGTTGTTCTCCAGCGCCTTAGCCATCACAGCCTCCTTCTGCTCCTGCAACATCAGATCCCACCAAACAAGCATAAGAAACCCCCACGGCTTACCACCACCAAACACGCCGTGAGAAGGGGCACAAGGACGACGGGACAGCGAGGGGGCCGGGAAGAACCAAGCGTACCCGGCTGAGGCGGCGCAGGAGCTTGCGCTGGCGCTTGCCGGAGACGGAGACGGGAGCCGTGCGCTGCTTGAGTTTGCCGGTCTTGGGGTCCCCATGGGCGCGGCGCTTGCGGTCCTGGTTCCACTCGCGCCTGTTCTTCTGCACCACGTTGAACTTGGCCATGGCAGCGACGGTGGCTGGTGGGGTGGGTGCTCGCTCGGTGCGCCGCCAAAACGAGAGGAAGACGAGTGAAACCCTTCCGCCCCGGCCCTTAACCCTCGCCGTCTGCCTGGAGATTCGTGCGAATACACGTGGCAGCGCCTAACGCATAACCCCCTCGTTTTGAGATTCGTGCAGGCAACACGTGGTAACTCGTGCACGGTAGAAACGATACCGAACAGTTAGCTGCGGTCGCGAGGATAAATTAATTTTTTTCTCGACATGTAAATTATCTGAACATATTTTTTAAAAAGATTTTATATAAAATTTTATCGTCTTATCTTTCTAAAATAATTTTTTAATTTTTTAAGTAGTTAATTTTCTTATGTGTATGAGTGATGTAGTGTTATTTAATAAAAGTCGTGTGTGAGTAAATTGACAAATTTTTAACTCAGATAATTTTAGATTAATTAAAACTAAAACTATTTGATATAGGACTTTAGCAATATTGTACGTGAGGGGAGAGATGTGAGTTTAGGAGGTTAGACAATGTCTCAAAAGAATATCTTTTAATATCTAAAATCGATGTTAAAGATATATAGCGATATTGATGTAGAGGTTAGCCATAGAATTAAAGTGGGCTGAATGAAATGACGTTAAACATCTAGTATCCTCTATAATATAATAAAAGGTTACCGTAGAAGTTAAAAGCTAAATTTTATAGAATGACGATTAGACGTATATGATAGAATGTTGGTTTAAAGCTGAGTGTTGTAGAAATACGTATATTACGTTAGATTTATTATCATATAAAAATAGATTAAGTACGTAACGATAATATTATGATCAGTTAAATATAATACCAATTGAATAAAAATTTATGCTTGAGTTGTTTTGCCCATGTCATAGCGTAAAAACGAAATTAATATAAAAAAAGATAATTAAAAGATTGGGATATAAGTAAAGTTAGGAGTGCTTTAAAAATTAAGTATTAACGTACTGAACTGAACCGTGGATTAAGATTTTTAACTCTAATCTATGACTAAAAATTTTATTATTTTTGTAAGTAGTTAATTCTATCATTTATAATATTAAATAATTATTAGAAATTAGATAATCTTTTATCTTTTATCAACAATTATTTTCAAACACAACGTTAACTCCGGCAATAGCTTAGGTTTCCTACCTGAAGAACTAGTTTCGCAGCAAAAAAGGGGTCAAATTTCGCATCAAGCCTACGTTTAATTAGCGTGGAAATTAAGTAGCGGCCTGTGGCGACCTAGCCCGGCGATGGCACTTGTTCCACTCGTGCTGGCGCTCCTGCTCACCGGTTCTTGCCTCGAAGCGCCGCCGCCACGGCCGCCAACATCGCCGGCGGCGGCGTCCACGGCGACACATACGGTCGATGGCATTACGGCTGTCTACAACTTAGGCGACTAGCTGTCGGACACCGGGAACCTCACCCGGCAAGCCGCCACCGGGATGCTACAGTACACCACGAGGCTTCCCTACGGCGTCACCGTCGGCCGCATCACCGGCCGGTGCTCCGACGGCTACCTCATGATCGACCTTCTCGGTGCATATTTACGGTGTCAATTGATCTCTTTTCCTCTAAAAAAATAATCTAACACATTTTTGTTACATTTTATTGTGAACGTGCAGCTAGAGATCGTGGCCTCCCTCTGCTCAACCCGTACCTCGACAAGGGCGCGGATTTCACCCATGGCGTCAACTTCGCCGTCGCCGGCGCCGCCGCGCTCGACACGACGGCGCTCGCCGCCTAAGGGGGTCACCGTCCCCCACACCAACAGCTCGCTCGACATGCAGCTCAGATGGTTCAAGGAATTCATGAACTCAACCACTCACTCTCCTCAAGGTAGATTAATTAAATTTCACCTTAAGTCTCAACCGGTGCTACATCAGTGTCAATTGGGCCCTCATCAACAAGACCTTCATGTAAAACTTTCATTAGAATGACTCATTAAATTTTGTATTATACATACTTTGCTCAAACAAAAAAGGCTGAATTTTTCATGAGATTTGCATTCCAGAGAACCGTGAAAAGCTGGCGAAATAACTGGTTATGCCTGGGGAGAACGGAGGAAACGACTACAACTACGCCTTCCTCCAGACCTGGCCGATGGACGGTAGATTATGGATATAGCCTCGGCAACGTCACACGCATGATCGAAAGCGTGGCCAAGGCCGTCGATCTTGTACCGGCAGTCGTGCAGTCCATAGCCAATGCAGCCAGGGTACATAATTCTTTTTGCACGTTTCAAATTAATCCAAGTTACAAAACGTAACATTTTTGGGCATGTTATTTAATTTGGTGTGACAGGAGGTGCTCGACATGGGCTCCGCCCGGGTGGTGATCCCGGGCAACTTCCCGCCCGGGTGCGTGCCGAGCTACATGAGCGCCGTGAACTCGATGGACCCGGCGGCGTACGACGGTCGCGGCTGCCTCGTCGCGCTCAACCTCTTCGCGCGGCTGCACAACGCCTGGCTGCGCCGCGCGTACCCGGGCGCCACGGTGGTCGCGTACGCGGACTACTTCGCCGCCTACGTCGGGACGCTACAGAAGGCGCCGGCTCTCGGCTTCTACGAGCGGCGGGTGTTCAGGGCGTTCTGCGGCGTCGGTGGCGAGGGCGGCGGCGCGTACGGGTTCGACGTGCGCGCGACGTGCGGGGCGCCGGGACGGCGGCGTGCGCGGACCGGGGCAGGTACGTGAGCTGGGACGGCGTCCACCTGACGCAGCGCGCGTAGGGCGTCATGGCCGAGCTGCTGTTCCGCCGTGGCCTCGCGTCCCCGCCACCAGTAAATTTCACGAACGCGCGCGCGTGAAGGCGGTTGTTTCTGGTTTGTTCGTCGCATATACGTACCGTCGAGCGTCGAACGCTCGCGCGTTTTTTCTAATCGCGAAATTTTTTAAAGTTTGAGCCGTTTGATTATAAACGCTCACCGCCAGATGCTGACATGTGTCCCTAAGTCTTCTTTTTTTAAGACTCCAGACATTCTTATATTAATAAAAGAGAGTTTAGAGGAAATAAATCCACGATACATAGCATGTAACGGCCATCCTTTCAAAATGTAAGGAAGCAGGATCAAGAAAACGACGCTGCAAATGAAACAGTACAACAATAATGTATGAGATTGGGGCTACAGCTTTACCGTGACAAGTACATTCACATGCCTTTCCTATAAGCATTCAGACAGACCGGTAACTATTTGAATTGTTGGGTCATAGGTTTTATATAAGCTTTATCGGACCCAACAAAAATTTGCTATGGAGCTCGCTAACGGCAATCCTGTTGACAAGGGTCAAACAAGCCTTTTGTGCTCAGCCCGAACAAATATCTCAATATAGATACTGTTGCAAGTGACAAAAGCAAAAGAAGTCTCTGATCCAGCTAGCCTTAGTTGTGAGAGGACCAAGATGGCGGTGATTGAATCTCTATCTATGAAGATTAAGCTAATGCACATTAGTAGAGGTTGAGGAGTAAAAGATCAGTAGGTGCCTCAGCGTCTTGCACGCGCTCACCTATGATCACGAGGAAGACGACCAGCAAAAAGCAAATCTGAGTCTAGACCCTGCGTTCGCAACAACCACCGTAACAAAGGCCCAAGTCGATGCCACCCGGATCACTAGAAAGAACAGCATGAAGCAAGAATGAAATCAAATCTAAACGGGGGCACCAGGTATGTTACTTCTAGTCTCCATCGCAATTCAACTCTAGAATACCGACTACAGAGGGTAAATAGGCTGTTAATTTTTTTTAAAACCGGGTTTTATATGCGGCGGAAAATCAAAACGATTTTTTATAAATCAAAAACTAAATCAACTAGTCTCAACTATGTGTAAGTCTAGAATAATATTAGCATAAATAATCTTTAGTATGTAAAAATACAATAAAGTAAATGAGTCAAGTGACAAACAATTTTTCATCCGAGATTTAGAAACTCGTTGGTTTTCTAATCCCCGTTAAAGTGAGTCTAACTTCATCGTTCAAACCACTAAGTCTGGGTAAGATAGGAGTCGGTTTCGAAGTGATCTATACAAGTCTCGATCACTAGGTGTTCTTCCCCCCACACCAGAGATAGCGAACATCGAGCCACTCACAATTAATCATCAGGCCTCCTCCACAAACTCGTTTAGAGAGGTCACCAAGTAAACTCCTTCAAACCGTCTAGGAGATGACAACCTCCAAGAGCAAAGTCTAGAATTCTTATTGAGAATAATTAAGTGCCACACTAACTCTAACAATAAAACAATGTATTTAGCTTGCCTCAACTCACTCTTCAATACCTTACTAAATGATTTAAATGTTTAAGGGTGTGAGATTTCTTAGAATGACTTAAGATAATACAATGAAATACCAAAACCTTACCTTTACTGCTAGCGAGGATGTATTTATACATCCACAAAGCCAAACTAGTCATTGGAGGCAAAATCCTCTAACTTTTAGACATTGTCAATCCAACCGCCTAGCCTGTGCAATGCAACGTATTTATTGCACATCCTGGTCCAACCGACATCGAGAGCCTAGTCCAACTGACACTCTCATTGGTAAGGTAAAAACATCTCCGTAAGACCTCTGTCGGATCGAGGAGGTTCAAACACAGTTTACTAGGCGGTGGTCTGACTGCATGCTATTTTTTTAGCATGACTGACCGATAAAAAACGATGATATTTCATGTCTTGGGTGTCGAAATTTAACATTTTTTGACTCTATAGAAAGGTTATTCAAATGAATATACAACCCATGAACAATTCTTACAAGAATCACAACTTTTCTAAGGAAAAAAGGGCTCAAACTCTAAATAACCACTCAAAAGCCATAAGAGACCACTTATTCCTATTAGATATGTCCATATTTCTTTGTACAGGACTTAAAAAAAGCTCATAACACTTAGACACTCTCACTATATGTAAGTGAATTAATATGCCACAAGATCATCCACATACTTACTTTATAGACCCCTTTTGATAGTACGATACCTATATAGCAATTTGGTCTTTTCACTAAATACCAAAACCGACAAAAGACTAATAAAAATATTTTCATTATATCTTTGTTTTGTGCCATCCACATCAGAGTTGATGCTTGAGCTAAAATCAATACTTATGATAATTCGGTTGAATTATCTTTATGTCAGGTTTTGATCAACCTTTATCCAAAGTTACTTCTTATCATAAGCTTATTTCATTCTTATCAATATGATAATAACCATAAAATCATAAAATCATAGTATCATCTATTAGCTTTATTATTGTAGGACATATTTATTTGCACAAATCAAAGAAAAAATATTAGTTGTAACAAATCGGTTGTCATCCTCCAGGATCAATAGGTTGCATATAAAGAATATAAATTAATTTGTTGTGTATATATTAACACTAAATATTATATACTCACATATATGCTCAATTTTAAATATTCAATATTAAAGAGATGGTAAATAATATGGATATAGAATATGCATAGCAAAATATATAGGATAATATATATATATATATAAGAATCAAGTGCATATATAAGTGAACCAATAGGTTTTATTCTATACATATAAGAAGGCATGCATTATTGATATAGATAAACATAGATACATAACTTCGTAATCTTCATATTATCAAAGTAATTGAGATTAAAAAGATGTATATTAAATAAAATATTAGTCTCATAAGAATATATCAATAACATAAAAATCACACATATATCAATGTTTAGATGGAGAGAAAAAATAATACATATAGCTTGATCTTCTTATATTTTATTAATGTGATTAAGATTCATCGTCAAAGAATATATCACCATCTCTAGGAGAAACCTATATAACAACGAGAGAGATTAGTCCTGCAAAACCGATTTATCACAAACTACCAAAACAATAATTATTATTCATATTTATTTGATCATAAATCTCTTAATATTTTTTCTTTTTTAATATATGACAAGTCGATATAAATTATGTAAATATGAGTAAATAATACATCAATATAAAAAACCATAAAATATAAAATAAATTCTTCTAAAATGTGCATGCATATAAATATGATATAAAATATATGTACATATTTAATAAAATATAATAAAAAGTTCACTCTATATTTTAGACCTATAAGAGATCCTAACAAGTTTAAGTATATACCTCATTTTTATTTTTATATCCCAAATAAACTATAAAAATATTATTAATAATTATATTAGTCTCCTACCATCATTAGATTTGTCATTAATCATACAAACCATACTAATGAAATTTAAATTTACACCAAACAGGCTCATCGCTCAAGGTATTCATCATCATAGTCTAGTAAGCTTGAGACACATCACCATCTTCACCAACAACCACCTCCGCTATTACCGTCACCTCCAGTCCACACCATGGAGTCGACACCGATCGGCCCAATGCCCAACCACTGTACTAGGAACCCTAACGGTGGGAGACCTAAATCTAGACTACACTACACTACTTGAGGAAGAGGCACGCCCCCTTCCAGCCATAGCCAGCTACGAGCCGCTAGAACTAAGGAACGAAGGTCAGAAAGGAGATTCTATTGTAGATCACTTTTTCATCTTAAGCACTCTTAGAAATACTTCAGCCCCACCGTGTCCCTAAGCACTAATTCTCTCTACTTTCTCCCTACGTGTCGTGCATCAACAAACAATCATAAACAATTATACTCGGTTTGTGGCCCGACTTAATATGAAATTATGGTTTGGTTTATAGCTGATAAGTCATAGAACAATGTATAAGCAACCAAAAGTACATTTATGGGTAAAACATTATATTTTTGTTATTTATGATTTAAAAGCAAATTCTATAAAATACACTATGATAAAAAAACTTTAAAATCAATTTTAATTAAATTTTAAAATTTAAAATTTCACGATAGCTTACAAGCTGAAATTCAAACGGTGGAGCACATCGGAAGAAACTGGACGTCGATAGCTCCACCACTTTGGTCAGCACGGTTAGCTCCCAAAGTTCCCACGTCCTAAAACATGTGTGCGAGAACTTTCTCCCACATGGAACACTTGCCTAGGAAAACGTGCCATCTGCTTGCACCTGGTCAATACATGTGGTGCGACTGAACTTGGCCGTCATCTCATCTACCCGTCGTACCATGCCACCGGACCAGAAGGTGATTATGGTCTTCGGCGGCCGTCGCGCGGATGTGTTGCTCCACAACAAGTCAGCCGCTCAAAGCACATTCCCCTTTGGCATTGAACATGAGGTTTAACTTTCGAAGAAAAATTGAACATCAAATTTGACGATGATATGTATGTATGTATGTTCTCAAAATCTAAATTTTAAAACTTAATTTTAAAATTGATTTTAATGTTTTTTCAACTTAGGTTTTTTTAACATTGAATTTTAAGTTGTTAAATACGTACAAATAAAAAATTTATTTATAAATTATTTTTTATCGCTAATAAACTGGACTGTATTTTTTCTCTCACTTAAACAACATCAAGTTTCTTCTGTTTCTTAAAAAATTTCTTAAACATATTAATATATTTATTTTCTTCAATAAATAATATAACCTCATAAATGGTGACATGTGACATACTATTTTATTAAATAACAATATTATTTTACCACCATTGTCCTGAAAAAAAACTTTAGATGTTAAATAAGTTCAAATTAAACAAATTCAAAAAAAACATCCCCTCAATTCATCATAAATATCTAGTTTCTCCTCTAGCCAATAACAAGAAGCAACAACCAAACTATTTTATCTGGCCCATGCACCATCTCTCCCACTAGATTAAAATTATTTTTTCACGGTACAAACTTACGCCGGTCACGAAAAACAAATGGCAGAAATAATAAACGAACAAAAAAGCCTCCAGCACGAAGTGGTAATGAAAAAACATACAAAAACATGGAATTACGAAGCGCATGGGAAAACGACGGGCACGATTAAATCATGGCGGGGAGCGCCCGGAACCCCACTTCCACGCTTCCAACCCCACGCCGTCAGCCTCCCTGGACCGGGTCCATAAACACCGGGTCTAATGGACCCCACGTGCAGCGACTACCAACGTAAGTGGTTCTCGTGAAACCGGGTCCACGAGGGCGTCGCGCGGCGCGGCGCCGGCCTTGGGGATAAATGGGCTAATCGGGGGTAGAAAGCCCACCACTCGCCCGCCCTCGAGCTCCACCAGTCAGTCCGTCCGTCCTCTTCGTCGTGCTCCTGGAGCTAGCACTCTGTGTCCATCCCGCATCGCCGTTGCTACCCAGCTGCTGCTCCTGCTCGCGGTCGCCGGAGGAGAGGCGCGGCTGCAGCTGCGAGGTCTGGGGCCTTATCTGGATTCCCTGTGATTTCTCGTAGCTTCGGTGTACGCGTGCGCATGTGTGTGTGTGCCGCCGATCGGGGGATCTTGTGGTGGCTGGGCGGAATTCGTCATTCGTGCTTGGTTTTTGCTGGGATTTCAGCGGGGTTCTGGCTGTATCGGTTCTGGGTGCTTCCGGAGGCACAACTTGTGGTGTTTGGTTACATTTCTGTTTGGAAATTACAAGGTTTGGATGTCATGATTTTGAGGATTGTAGAGCTATGGAGCTACTCTGTAATTAGTTTTGCAAGTATGTTCAATTCCAAGTGGAGATGGCTATTTTTATCTTTTTTCATGTTTTTTGTCATGCGACCATACTTGTTGTTTTCTGCTATAGTTTGATTGCCTTGGAATTGGAGCAGCAGTAACAGTCAGCTTCATCCTACCCTACCAACTTTCTTGTTTATTGACAAAGCTATTAAACTTGCTAACATGTCCATATTTTGTAGGAATTGTGAAATTAATTAATTCTCTTAGTAACTACTACACACCATGGTTGTCTTGTTGTTGGATAGAGAGCAATAAAGAAATATTCCATTTCTGTCCATTAGAAGCCACAAGGATGACCCTGTGCTCACCTCTACCATTGCCCTGCATCTGTTTGTAGGATTGCTTAACTCACAAGTTGTTGCTTGGAGATAGCCATGGCCACCGGAGTGGCACCAGCGCCGCTCCCACATGTCAGGGTTCGTGATGGTGGCATCGGCTTCACGAGGAGCGTCGACTTTGCTAAGACCTTGTCGGTTCCTGCTACTCTAAGGGTGGGCTCATCAAGAGGCAGGATGCTTGTGGCCAGGAGCTCAGGTACAGGTTCTGATACCATGGAGCTCGAGCCATCTTCAGAAGGAAGCCCACTTTTAGGTATAATTCGCCAGCTGTTGTTTACCTTGCATGTATATTATGTTATCATGTAGAAGGATTTTGTTATGGAGCTGTTCTTTGTTCTTTTATCTGAATGAACATTTTTTCTATAAAGAATCTGAATGCATGTTTTTTCCCCTTTTGTTGCTCTTCAGTTCCCAGGCAAAAGTATTGTGAATCTATATATGAGACGAGGAGGAGAAAAACTCGCACTGTGATGGTTGGGAATGTGCCACTTGGCAGTGATCATCCCATTAGGATTCAGACTATGACCACCTCAGATACCAAGGATGTTGCTAAAACTGTAGAAGAGGTACACTCCTATGTGAAATTCTATGTTTTAGTTCTTATTCTTTGTTTGAATGCTGGGCATTCATAAATCATGTGTTCTTTAGATGCTCTATACTTCACGACTAGTGAAATAACGAAGTATACCAATTGCACTGCTGCAGGTTATGAGGATAGCAGATAAAGGAGCTGATTTTGTTAGAATAACAGTCCAGGGTAGAAAGGAAGCTGATGCCTGCTTTGAGATTAAGAACACTCTTGTTCAGAAGAAGTAAGAGTCATCATTTTCCCAGATTCAGTGAGTTTTCATAAATGAATTCTCATCTTGCTTTTGCTTTTCAACAGTTACAACATCCCCCTAGTGGCTGATATTCATTTTGCCCCGACAGTTGCTTTAAGAGTGGCTGAATGCTTTGACAAAATTCGTGTCAACCCAGGGAATTTTGGTGAGTGAAACCATGATGTGTATCATTTTAGTGTTAATATCTTATTAACTCTGTGCAAATGCTGAGAACTCTACTTGCAGCTGATCGCCGTGCCCAATTTGAGAAGCTTGAATATACTGAAGATGATTATCAAAAAGAGCTTGAGCATATTGAGAAGGTTGCCAAATATCTCACTCTTTATTGTTGATTTAGTCAGTAAGAATGTGCAATATGTTACCTTACTTGCATATCCACTTTCATATCATTTCAGGTCTTCTCCCCATTGGTTGAGAAATGCAAGCAGTATGGAAGAGCAATGCGTATAGGAACAAATCATGGAAGTCTTTCTGACCGCATAATGAGTTACTATGGTGATTCTCCACGTGGAATGGTGATTATTTTTCTTTCTGTGGATTTCGTTCAATTTTTTTTCCTTTTGTGGATATTTTCAAGTAACGATCATTTTGATAAATGAATGACATTTTCTACAAATAATTTCAGGTTGAGTCTGCTTTGGAATTTGCTAGGATCTGTCGGAAGCTGGACTTCCATAACTTTGTATTTTCAATGAAAGCAAGTAACCCTGTTATCATGGTCCAAGCGTATCGCTTGCTTGTAGCAGAAATGTATAACCTAGGGTGGGATTACCCTTTGCACTTGGGAGTTACAGAAGCTGGAGAGGGTGAGGATGGGAGGATGAAGTCTGCCATTGGCATTGGGACACTTCTGATGGTAATTGCATTTTTACTTTTTATGTTGTATTGCATGTATCACCTCTTTTACTTCTGAAGGGTAAGCATGTCTTGTATCTTTTTTTTGTTGTATTACAGGATGGCTTGGGTGATACAATCCGTGTCTCCCTTACGGAACCACCTGAGGAAGAGATTGATCCTTGCCGGAGATTGGCAAATCTTGGCACACATGTCGCAGATCTTCAAATAGGAGTGGTAATGATTTATTCCCTTTCTCTTGTTTAGCTGCCGTACGTTAAATTTCTATTCTTTTTAGTGGTATTTTTTTCTGTTTGATTTTTTTAAGCATTTATATTTGTATACATTATATGTTCTCAGGCTCCTTTTGAAGAAAAACACAGGCGCTATTTTGATTTCCAGCGTAGAAGTGGTCAGTTGCCTTTACAAAAGGAGGTTAGTTCAAAATAAATCCATAGTTATCATAAAAACAACAGTGCTAGATTTCTTATCAGTTGCACCTATGATAGGGTGAGGAAGTAGACTACAGAGGTGTCCTGCACCGTGATGGCTCTGTTCTGATGTCAGTTTCCTTGGATCAGTTGAAGGTAACTGACATCTTTGTTACCCTTTTGTGCAATGTGTTGATCTTGTGTAACTTCACCAAAATATATTTCAACACGACAGTCTATTTTGTAATCAGTATTCTACTTCAGGGTATTTTCTATAGCCCTGTTCCATGCATTCTATGCGTAGTACATAGTACATGTGAGAACAGCAATAGCCAAAAAAAATATTGATATTTTCTATCTGAATCAAATCAATCGATGCATTTTGTAATGATGGAATGCTCTCTTATTTTTCAGGCTCCTGAGCTCCTTTATAGGTCTCTTGCTGCAAAGCTTGTGGTTGGTATGCCTTTCAAGGTCTGATCCTTTATAGCTATACATTCTAGCAAATGACTAACTTTATTGGTACTTCAGTTTAAATTGATGTTAATTTTTCTACGAATACCAGGATCTGGCAACTGTAGATTCTATTCTTTTGAGGGAACTCCCACCTGTAGAAGATGCTGAAGCTGTGAGTTCCTTCAACATTATTTGTTCCTCTCACAAATCACAAGCTTATACTAACATTCTATTCTTTTTCAAATTTTCTGTTGAAATCTGTAAAATGGTACAGAGGCTTGCACTCAAAAGATTAGTTGACATCAGCATGGGTGTGTTGACTCCCTTATCAGAGCAACTGACAAAGCCAATCCCACATGCAATTGCTGTTGTCAATGTGGATGAACTGTCAAGCGGTGCATACAAACTTCTGCCAGAAGGTAGCAATTTGAATTTGATAATGATCTTTGTTTTTTGTATTTTACATTTTGCTTAGTCTGTTTTATTGATGAATCTTTTTTATGTAGGAACTAGATTGGCTGTCACCCTTCGTGGAGATGAGTCATATGAGCAGCTAGATCTTCTTAAGGGTGTTGATGATATAACAATGTTACTGCACAGTGTTCCTTATGGCGAAGAGAAGACTGGCAGAGTACACGCTGCTAGGAGGTAAGTGAACGCAGTAGGCCAGTTAATACCACTGCCTTCATTATTACCATTTGATGGGATGAACAAACAGTCAATTCTAAGTTATACTTTTAGCATGAAAATTGAAAATGGATTTTGACTCTGCAGAAAACTGACATACAGACCAATGTTTCCACCCTATGTTATCTTTCCATCGTTCTGTACTTCTCTTCGCCTAACATTTTATTTTTTTCTATTGTTTTGCAGGTTATTTGAGTACTTGGAAACCAATGGTTTGAACTTCCCTGTAATCCATCACGTAGAATTCCCTAAAAGCATCAACAGGTATGATGAAGTGCTTATTGAGATACATTGACAGCCTATCCTTACCCCTTGAAATTAGTGTACACTTATTCTCTTGTGCTTATTTGAGTTAAATTAAATGAAGAGATGATTTTGTCATTGGTGCTGGGGCAAATGTTGGTGCTCTTCTTGTTGATGGTCTTGGCGACGGTGTACTTCTTGAAGCTGCTGACCAGGAATTTGAGTTCTTGAGGGACACATCCTTCAACTTGCTACAGGGTTGCAGGATGCGCAACACAAAAACGGTAAGCTGGTGAATTCTTCTCTAGTATATAGGTTAGCTCTTTCTGTAGAACCCCTGAACAACATCCACCTCTAACTGGAGAGTTACCATGAAGAAGTGCAAAACTGTCCCTTTAACAGTAAAAGAACCTTCTAGGTCAACCGAAGAGGAAAAATTACTTTACGCAATTCTCTCTTGTCAAACAGAATGTTCTTTTGGCGATTTGTGACTGCTAATGAATGCTGCAGGAATATGTCTCTTGTCCTTCTTGTGGGCGAACACTCTTTGACCTCCAAGAAGTCAGTGCTCAAATTAGAGAGAAGACTTCTCACCTTCCAGGCGTTTCTGTAAACTCTTACAAACTTGCTGCCTCCCTTGTTTTCAATCACATATTATCTAGCCTGATGGCTAACCATATCTATATTTGCCTGGCAGATTGCTATCATGGGTTGCATTGTCAATGGGCCAGGAGAGATGGCCGATGCTGATTTCGGATACGTTGGAGGTGCTCCTGGAAAGATCGACCTTTATGTTGGCAAGGTAACCTTTCCTATACTCGTTGAAGTCGAATCATATCAGATGGAAATCCCGGTATATCGTTTAACGTAGCTGCAAGTTAATATTTGTTCATGATCATGCAAACACAATCAACAATAGTGATGTGAACCGCATGAAATATATGTTCTTTGACCTGAAACCTAAACTTAGAGCTGCCATTTTCCTTCCACTAACACAAGTACTTGTTTTCGGTGCAGACCGTCGTGCAACGGGGCATTGCAATGGAGGGGGCAACTGACGCCTTGATTCAGTTAATCAAGGACCATGGCCGTTGGGTGGATCCTCCTGTTGAGGAGTAGGCTGTAGAATGTAGTTCATTATCTGTACTCCATAAACAATACATGTTGTAGCTGAGGTACAACGGAATACATGCATACACGTTGTGTACATCAGTTTAGAAATAAATTAGAAATAGGGATGGCTGCAACTTTGCAACACCCTCATGAAGCATCGGCAAATCCAAATTAGAAGCATCTTGAAATCATGTCAGGATATGAATGAAAACAATTGATACATAATCATGCAGAAGATGAGGTCACTCTTACAGTACTTTGCTGGGTTATGGTATCAATTTCCGTGAAAAAAAAGAACAAGAGAAGATATATACTCCAATCTTCAAGTCGCATAATATCACGGATTACATCTTTGTCAAAAATGTCACGGCTTACACCATTTCCATCTGATGCAAATACAAACGAATTACACAGGTTATTCCTAACCACAGACGATCTACTGGCGCGGGAACTTCATGGGTGCAGGGGACGCGAAGCCCTTGTGGTAGAGAAGGTCGGCCATGACGCTGTACGCGCGCTGCGTCAGGTGGACGCCGTCCCAGCTGATCCGCTCCTCGGGCCTCGCGCACACCGCGGTGCCGGCCGCCCCGCACATCCGCTCCATCTCGAAGTTGTATTTCCCGCCGTCGCCGCCCGCGCCGCAGCACGCCTTGGTCAGCGCCACGCCGTCGAACCCCATCTCGCGCGCGCCCTCCAGCATCCGCACGTACGCGTTGAAGTAGTCGGCGTACGCGATCGTCGCCTCCGGGTACGACCGCCGCAGCTCCCGGATCCCCTGCTGCAGCAGCACGTTGTGCATCTGCGCGAACAGGTTGAGGCCCACGAGGCAGCCGTTGCCGTCGTACGCCGCGGACTCCGTCTCGTTCACCGCCGCCAGGTAGCTCGGCACGCACCCGAGCGGGAAGTTACCCGGGATCACCACCCGCGTGGCACCCATCTCGAGCACCTCCTTGCCCGCGCTTATCACGGACTGCACCACCTCCGGGACGAGGACCACCGACTCCACCACGCCGGTCATCATGCGCCCGACGTCCGCGACGCTACGCCCTGATCCGTCCGACAACCGCGGCCGGTTCGCTGCGAAGGCGTAGTTGTAGTCGTTCCCGCCGATCTCGCCCACCATCACCAGCGAGCTCGCCAGCTTCTCGCGCACCTCAGCAGGTGATTGGGTGGTGGATTTCATGAAGTCCCTCAACCACTGGAGCTGGACCCTCAGGGAGCTGTTGGTGTGGGCCGCGGTGACCCCGATCCTCGCGAGAGCCGCCGTGTCGAGAGCGGTGGCTCCGGTGACGGCGAAGTTGACACCGTGGGTGAAGTCGGCGCCCTTGTCAAGGTACGGGTTGAGCAACGGCAGCCCTAGATCCTTAGCAAGGTAGTCGATCATCAGGTACCCATCGGAGCACCGTCCCGTGGCGCCGCCGATGGCCGCGCCGTAGGGAGGCGCCACGGTGTGCTCCATCATCCCGCCGGGCGCCGCTCCTTCTCGGAGGAAGTTGCCGGTGTCCGAGATGGAGTCCCCGATGTTGTAGATGGCCGTGATGCCGTCCACCACCGCCCCCTTCGCCGCTGCCATCCCCGGAGCTGGCCGTGCCTGGCAAGTGCCGAGGAGGAGCAGCGCCAAGAACGCGACGAGGAGCGGATGAACCCTACTCGCCATGGCCCTCGGTGCAAGTGCGCGCTGTACGTATTGGCTAACGATGCGACGCAGCTGTTAGTGTGGATGGTCCGTGGCATGGCGCATCCGTCTATTTATGCTGCAGGCTGTCTCCGATTTCGATCTCGATTCGGAGAAACACAGCTGCGGGTGTGCACGTTTGGGAAGGCATCGGAGTAGGCCTCAAAGAGCCTATTCGAGAACGGATTCCGATTCCGATTCGGAGTGAAGATCCGAGAGTGGTTCGGAAAAGTTAGCCAGGACTTCGAAAGGAAGGCGTAAACAAGCTTACATGGAAGTCAAATGGCTTATGTGCGGATCGATGACCGTTATGTACAGTAGGCAGAATTACAGGATAAAAATTGGAAAGGCTTCATGGAATATTTAGCCATTGATGACCTACGCAGCTTACAACGAAATGTTGGCCAAATCCTGAGTACCTAATACTGGTATCTCCATACAAATGGAGTATCTAATGCAGCAAGCTACAAATCCCACCTTTTCTTCACACGGAATAGAAAGGTGGGATTGCGGAAATTATCCTGAGGAACTTGAAGCATGAGCTGAAGTTTCGTCTTCATTGGTGCGGTCTTTGCCTTGCCGTCTTCTTGCCCCACCTAGCATCCAAAAACATGCCATGAAACTCAAGAACTGCTCATAAAAGTACAGTGCACTTGAGCCATCAGAAGACAATGTTAGCTTCAATGGACAATTGTCGTAGTTTTACGAAATTGTCAAAACAATCCTGCTGTCATAGGGTAAATGCTCCCATGAAAGGCCAACAATATTACCAAAGCATAAAGATACACTGTACACATCATTGCTTATATTAATTATGGATCCAAACATAAAAAAGCATACATCTGCAACACTAGTGCGTGCACAGCGAACATAGATGGCTAACCATGGTATAAATGGCCAGCAAAAAAATGAAGAACTTTGGTATGGTATAGATGGATGGTTCAGGAAAAAAAAAATCAACAATAGAACTTAGAATGTATGTGCATTTTCACTAGTGCGTGCAAGTGCGCGCTGTACGTGTTGGCTAACGATGCGACGCAGCTGTTGGTGTGTGGATGGTCCGTGGCATGGCGCGCCCCTCTATTTATGCCGCACGCTGTCTCCGATTTCGATTTCGATTCGGAGAAAAATAGCCAGCCGTGTTGAATTTGGAAACGATTTGACAGACAAGCTAGGCAACTCCGACCTGTCCGACTCCGAACCCATCTTAAACTTACATATAGGTGTGTACGTAAATTTCTCTGCCTGAGATGACCATGCATGCATATATATACTCCATTAAGCTACAATAACTGACAAAAAAGTGATTTTTATTGCATCAAAACACTAAATTAGTAGTACTCCTACATTGCAACCACAAATTAAACCGGTAGATTGCAACGTGAGACACAACAAGACTGATCAAGAAGGTTACTAGATATAAACAGCACCCCAGCAGCACGCCACTCCCCAAATGCCACGAATTAATAGAGTTTTTTCTTCTTCTGCTGAACAAAATTTGATTTTCTTTCTCTCCCCTCGTCATGAGAAATGTTTTAAGACAGAATTACAAGCTAATTAAGCATCAGCTGATCGAGAATTAATTAAGGGATCACAACGGCTGCACCCCACTATTTCGGAGTACTAGCTCCATGCTCTCACTCATGCATGCAGGCATGCATATACATGTCCCTTTCCATGTCCTATCTAACAATTTACACATTTTGACAAAGGGCTCACCATCGATTTGGATTGCGTCACTGACATTGGTTCTCATGCATCCACGCATGCGTTACTCTCAAGGAAATATGGAAGTATAATCCTTAATCAGGGTTCCTAACTACGGATAGATACCTTTCAGTTTCGCGGTCTCACTGCTTCATCAATCAAGGCCTGCTGCAGCAGGTGCACTTCTCTTGCTCATCCTTCAGAGCCTGCACGCGGAAAGACACAATGTTCAAACTTTACGTCGTTTCTGTTTTGAAGCCTTAGCTCAAAAAAGAAAAATATGTGGAGCAAAAAGGGCACCACAACTTCTGGCCATTCTAATGGGAAATTATTTTCATCTCTTGAGACTCATTTTTAACATGTCACTTAAATAGTTATATTTATTTTTTAAAAAAAATTAATAAAATAGATTGATACAAAATATATCACTTTACAAACATGTAGTTCCAGATTCGACTTCTAGAAGTTGTAACGAAAATAACAAATATAACACGTTAACTAGTTTTAGTTTATTTTTTCTTTTTGTTATAATTTATAGGAATCGTTTGTGAAGTGATATATCTCATATTATTTTATTTTATTTTTTTTAAAAAATAACTAGTTAGAAGGCATGCAAGAAAAGAGAGAATGTCCTCTCGAGGGATAAAAATCCATCCCGATTCTAATATCATATATCTATACTCTTCTAAAATAAAACAATAGTAGTGACAGTGAATCTGTTGTATATTTTTATCAACTAAATATTACAAACCAGTAATTAATGCATATTAGTTCTATCTTTAAAATATAAATTTATTATGCAAACAGATCTATAGGGAGGAACCATTCTAAAAACCTCACAATTAATTTGTTCCAAACTGCTTATAATTCCTATATATCCATAGCAAAGCACGGATATGTACCTACTAAACCTAAATAACACCATGTTCTCTCTCAGCCTAGAGAGGTATTTTACCAACCCATACATCACTTGAGAGGCAAAAGATTTAAATCAGACAAACTGATTAGAACAAAAGGGAATGATTGACAATGTCGAGTTTTTCCAGTCATTAGTAGGTGTATATATATATATATATATATATATATTACTCAATGCTAATCAGAAGGTAAACTTAGGAGCATATGTAAATGTGAATTTTCAATCTTATCCCCTACTTGTGGGATTAGCCCTTGTGAAGAAACACTCAAATATGGAAGAAACTGCAAATAATATGCGTACCTGCAGCTGGCTCTGCAGACCCTTGATGTGCTCAACTGCAAGGTCCAACATGTCCGCGGTGCTTGTTTGCTGTAGCAACAACACAAACGGAATAACTCAATTAGTTGCATTATTCATGCGCACAAAATGTTACCGCTAATTAGTATAAGCTAGAACTAGCTAGGAGTACGTGATCCTTTCATCTATGCAATAATCATGGATTTGTTGAGAAAGCATGCTTGGTAGTATGGTGTTGGAGTTGTGGCTGTAATGCACCAAAGTTCTAATCTCAGTGCCTAGAATTTAACTACACAAATGTGGATATATATGCTTTTCTAGATATTCTATTAGGTTATGATTTTACGCCTGGTGTCCATGAATTTGTTGAGCACGTGTTAAGGGACACTGCACACTCATGGGTGAGTGTGTGAGCATTTTCCATGTATTAAGAAAATAAACATGAATCTGATAATGACACAAGAAATGTGGAAAGTTTTTTCTTTAAAAATACTTAAATAGGGATGTTCTACTTAAATAGGGATGTTCCATTCTTCCTCAGATATCATGCAAACAGGTACTGTATATATGAAAATGAAAGCCAATCGTAATGGCCACCTTGTCCATGTTGGGCACCAGCTCCTGCAGCTTCCTGAGCTTCTCGCTAATCCTAGTCCTCCTTTCCTACGTGCATCGATTCACACCGACGTGCTCATGTGTCAAGATCTGAAGAGAGCAGAAACAAATATGCAGGCGTTTGATCATAATGCGTACTCTCTCTGCAATGCTCCTGGGGTGCGTTGCGCAGCCGCGCTTGGCTCGCACTTTGAACGGCACCTGGTCATGCTGCAGCTGCAGGTATCTGTCCATGCCCGGCATCTCCAGCGCCGACGTGCTCGCCATGCCGCCGAACTGCCACATTTCGCACGAACGTACGCACACGCCCAAGAAATCAAGAACACATCCATACATTTCACACACATATGGAACAAAAACAACAAGCTAGCAAAATCTATCGTACCTGGGACTCGTACCCACCGAGGGTGGAGATGATGTCCCTCGACTCCTCCCACGGGCCGACGATGGAGAACCCGCCGCCGCCGCCGCCGCCGCTGCCGCCGGCCAAGAAGGTGCGGGGCACGGAGGCCTCGGCGCCGGAGTGGCCGGCGTGGTCGGGGAAGGCGCCGTCCTCCGCGATGTGCGAGAGGTGCGGCGGCCCGGCCGTGAAGCTCAGCTGGGACTTCATCTTCCTGCCGCCGCTGCCGCTGTTGGCCATGGAAGGGTGGTGGTGGTGGGCTTCGGCTCCGCTGCCTCCCCCGCCTTTTGAGCCTGGAAAGCCTGCTTAGTTTATTTATTCCAAGTAGCAGCACGGAAATTAACTAATGATCGCTATAATTAAATTAACTGTGAGAGAGCTACTGTTACCGAAACACTAGTTGAAAACTGCCAAGTGCCAAGTAAACAATAGTTTACGGTATTAGCATACTGTTAGAGCTATAGCTCTAGGTACACGTGTTGATCTGGTTAGAGGATTAAGTTTAACCTAGATGTGATGGGATGCTCAAACTTGCTACTCCAAGGTTGAATGGAGTATTTGAATATAATGTATTTGATTCTACGACTTTTTTCTTAGTTTGCACGTAAGGTTAGATTTGATCCTCATGTTCAAAAGTGTTTAACCATGTATATGTGTGATCAGTGGTTTTGTAAATATTTTCATAATAAATAACAATTTTCTATTTAAAATCTATGTAAAAACTTGACTAATCATCAGTAATTATAGTTAAACGTAACTTAAACAAAAAATTACCATTAATCATCACCAGCTATACGTACACTAACTAATTAAAAAAATTTACAAGCAAGGTGGCCCGATCGAGTTGGCCCCAGCACAGAACAGCACGGTAGATACAGGATAAATGAGGAATATTCTCATGACTTTTGATGAATAATCCGATCATATATCAGAAGGTACTTCATTTATTTTAAAATATAAGGTCATAGTTACAAAGTATGAAGAATGTAAAACTTAGAGAAAGATGAGTTCGAACGACCACCTAACAGGAGTAGATCGTTAGTGAGATGAATGTAAGAAGGAGACAGAAGGAATAGAAATTAATGTTGTATTTGCGTTCAACTTTACTAGCTACTACTAGTTGCTTGAACCCATCTTCGAACATGTTGCAACTTAATTTTTACTCCCTTCAGCTTACAAATAATTGACAACGACAGTCTAAAAAACACCTTTGACCACTATTTTTTATCATAAAATATATAGAATATCTACAAATATGTGATTTTATTTTAAGTATTTTTTAAGATTAGTTTATAGTCTCTATTTTTCTAAAGTAAATATTTAAAAGTTATTCATAGTTTAAATTATAAAAGTTTAGTATTAGTTTTGTTGAAAACTACAATTATTTACAAACTGGACGTAATGGTACAATATACCTTGTTAGATGGAGTACATAGCTATTTTAAATAGAAGGTTTGAAATTTCAGATTACTACTGGTTCCAATAGGAACTGCCTTCAGCCGAAAAAGAATTTGATTTTTTTAAAAATTTAGCCAAAAAAACGAGTTTTCGGTTTCACAATTTTTTATACTATTTCACATTGTAGATCCTAGTCAAAATATTCAGACAAATTGCTCTGAATGATGCGAAAAGTTGATTTTTAAGTTTTAAAGTTGATTTTATTATTTTGTGTTATAATTTATTTTTTAGCATTTACTCTTAAATTTACTTAAAAACACGTATATAAAAATTTTATTATAAATTATTTTTTAAGTATTGGCGAAATGATGCGACGATGGGTAGTTACTAAGAACATTACGAGGAATGCACACCGCGTGCCGGCCTATGCATACGAGCGGGCGCACGCAGACGGTCGCAGCAAAAGCGAAGCAAACGCCTAATCAAGTAGGCGCATGCATCTCAACGCGCGCGTGGACATAGCGTAGGTTACTATCTTTAGCGAAGCAAAGACTGACGTCACCGTCAGGTAGGGGTGAAAAAAAAGCTTGTTTGAATGGCTCGGTTTAAAATTGCTCACATTAATCTGTTTTTAAAATAATAATAGAGAAAAAATAATACATAAAAAAATCTCAAAGAAAACTCGTTAAAAAGCTTTCTTTTTACAACCCTACCGTCGGGCCATCAACAGATGAGCTGAACCTGGACACACCAGGGGCCCACCCCAGCCCAAGTTGCGGCGACACACAGGTGGTCCCCGCATTACATTAAGGCAAGTGGCGCCCTAAATTAATCCATTGATCTTAATCAAATGGCCTCATCTTTGCCTCGCAAGGGCTTGAGGCACTAAGATCCACTGGTAATATAATGGTGCCTGTTGTGTTGGTATAGTAATTAATTCATCATATATGCCCAAGTGGTCTATAGACCAGAATCTTAGAGTCCAACGGGCTGCCCCCCTTCAAAGAAATGCTGCTATGTGGGCTCCACAGGAAGACTTTTAAACTTTGCTTGAGGCTATTCCTAAATCGAGCAAAGTTTAATTACTAAATTTAGTACTAATACTTATCTGCAGATTTCGACATTTTTATTACTATTTTTATTCTTACCTGTTGTTGTATACGTGTTGCACGGTCAAAAATACTTTGCCGTTTTAAATGTTGGTATGTGGTGTGAAAATTATAACACAAATATGTTCATATTGATCCACATTTTAAAAACATATTGATATTTAAAGTTGTAAAAGTTTGTACAAGAAGGAAATCCTTTGATAATAATTCTTCCTTATTTGAAGAAATGATATCTTGAAGTTTTCATTCAGGATTATTAGCTCTATATGCTTAAAATTATGAATATTTGTGACGCGGAATTAATTTAATACTCATGGAATAAATAGCGGAGGTGAATATTTTAGCATTGATTTTCATCAAATGAGGTGCAGATAGGCAGCTTTTATATGAAATGAGAATACTTGCTAGAAGTATTTTTAAGAAGATGAATGGTGTGATACATACTGATCATATATGTACATCATTATATGTACATCGTTGTGCAAATTCAGAATATGTAAGAGAGGTTGGTGATTGGTGTGATACATACTAATCATATATGTACATCGTTGTGCAAATTCAGAAGATGAATGGTTTTTCTAGTCTTATTATGAACAAATTAAATTAGCAACAAAGTTCATCCCTCTCTTGCTCTCTCCATTATATTTTCAAATTAATTTTTTTCATGTCTACTATTGTAGTGAAGGATGGATTGTCATGACTTTGTAACTGAAAATAATGGATCAAATGAGAGAGGGACACCAGGTGCAAGTGGAGAAAAAACAAAAAACATTTTATAGCAAGTTGTATTAAAGAATGAGACAATCTAGAGACACTCGATTATAAAAAGTGTATGTAAAAAGAATAAAAGAGGTGTATTGAAAATCCTAGACCCCACATTTCACTATCGAGGATACCATACTTGAGAAACCCGCCTCTATGTAGCCCATTGTTTTCCATCGTCCGTCTGACGCGCCGAGCAAATTTGTACACTCCTTAATTATACTAGCATATGCCTTAAATTTCAGCTCATATGCATTACCATGAAAACAATTAAGCTGCATAATTTCATGGATAAAATCTCATGGTGGATCCTTCATTAACAGCTTATATCAACCCTAACTGCCAAATATGCATTATTATCAGACAAAAGTTACTAACCACATATAGGAGCCTGTGGCTAATGGCGGAGTAGAAAAATGGGCACAGAGCATCTCCATGATACTATTTATGGCAACTCACGTAGCAAAAAGCCGCAGACACATTGATATCCACACGCATAGTGATAGTAGTCTGATACTCCTCTCATGACGGCCTTAGCGAAACCGCCTTTTGACCAAAACCAGCAGGACCGGTGAAAAGTCGTATGTACAGCCGCGCGATCGATTCGCGCGCGCGCCGCAGCAACTCGCAAAAGGGATCGAGCGAGCTCATCAGCATCGCGTCGTCACCGAACTCGCTACCTGGCTTGCCAGTGATGGGAGTTGCATCCAATTTTAGCTCGCTAGACCGATCGATTGATCAAACTCGTTGAACAGAGATTCACCCATTCGTTTCAGATAAGTACGAACAATCTGAAACAGTGGAGGAAACACTAAGAGAGAACAGTTAACAAGATCAATCGAGTTCGTTTTTTGGTGGTGGCCGGCACAAGTGGTAGAACAGCAATTCATGTGTGATCGATCGAAATAATTGTTACTTCGATCGTGTGCGTGTGTAACGAGAAAGAGATGGGCATCAAGGCGCCACGACGACGTTGCCATTTGGACACCCATTCTCTTGATAGAATTAAGCTTGAAAAGATATGCGACGCCCAATTGAACACGAGTAAACAACGAAAAAGGTCAATCGAACAATGGGGGACTAGCTAGCTAGCTCGATCGATCAATCGTACCGTTGCTGGCCATGAGGTTGGAGAAGAAGCCGGACGGCGAGCTGCTGTGCCGGGCCAGCAAGTCCACGCTACCGTCCTGGAGGTGATGCCCGCCGCCGCCGCCTTGCGGGCCAAGCGAGATGTCGCCCCCGCCGAACCGCAGCCCCGACGCCTCCGCCTCCCCGCGCTGCCCCGACGACGACGACGACGACGACGAGGGCTTCACACCTCCTCCCACCGCCGGCAGAAACCTCCTCATCATGCGCCCCCTCGGATCAACTCTACCCCACCACCACGCGCGAGCGCGCTCCTCCCTCCGACCGAGACGCGGCCTCTCGTCGATCTGCAGCTCGCTCCGCTCCGCTCCTCTCCTCGCGCAGGCAGTGCAGGCGGCGCGTGGAAATTTCGGCGTGAAACAAAACGACGGGGCCTATGGGAGAGGGGAAGAGCGGGGTAGACGAGGCGGAGGTGGTGGGGCTGGGCGCGGGCGCAAGTGGGAGGAGGTGGTGGGGTTTTAAAGAGAAGGAACGGCCCGTGATTGGTTCACGGGCGTGTGGCGCCGTGGTGACCAGCAGCCGGTCCGGCAAGTGGACGTCGCGGAGTCGAGCCGAACCGGCTAGCTCAGAGCAAATCGTACGGTCGATGTTCTTGATTGGCATCTCTAGTTTTATCTATATTATCTATTTATAAATTAAAAGATAACACATATACATCTCTAATACACTATCTCTAATATATGATAACTATTTGTTTAATTATTTGTGCTCAATCTACCACTCTCTTTATTTTTATTTTTATCTTTTTAGACTTAATGTTGTTGATGTTGTAGAAATAGATGTGATTATAGTTAGGTCTCCACGGGGATTTAAATAGGTATAAATTTGTTTTCAACGGATACAGTGGGAATAGGTATGATCTTTTTCCCGTCCATATTCTCTATGAAGACTTGATTAATCAGTATAGATCTTCTATTCTTACATATTTTGCCTCACTGACCCATTACAACAAGGCCAATCACTAGAGTATATAAGTCACTTGCTAAGTGATAATCCTAACCAGCTCTTAACCACTTCTCTTAGTTCGTTACTTTATCTTCAGTTCTCCACTCTTTAGACTCTAGTGCCACCACCAATCACTCGGCGAGGGAAGGCTGTCGACTAGGTACGCGTAGGCGCAGCCACGCAGCAGAACGGTGGAAGCTCTCCTGGCTTCTCTCCTTGGCTCCTTGCCTCTTTGACTCGCCCTTCAGTCCAGATCGAGAAGATGACGACTAGTCCGGAGGAAATACATCTTCATTTGTAGTGGATGGTGTCAGTGTTTGTGCTATGATTTGTTCATATCTACAAACTAAAGTCAAGCTTGTGAACAGGGTGAAAGTCATGGGCATTTTGCAAGGAAGCTGTATAATTTGTTTCTGAATTTTTTTTCCTAATTTGGTTTATAATTTTTTTATCGTTTCTACGGAGGCATGAGCCAGATCAAGAGTCGAGTAGTGGGGACGGATCATTCACGGGGATTAATTCCCCGTAAGAAGGACGGGAATGAGAAAAAAAAATTCTCAGTTGCATTTCGCGGGAGCGGAGACGGGAGAATATTTTACCCATAGAAACGGGTATAGAGACATATCCTCTTAGGGAATTTCTCGTTGCCATCTCTACTTCTCCCTTCTTCTCTTTTGCACCTCACTGTTTGGTCGTACGTGGTATATAGCGATTTGTGCTTAGAGGCTTATGGTACTCACTCTCAGCCCCGGCAGGCATCCCTGTCGGCCTTTTTCTGCATCCTGCTGCTAGATTTTTGTATTGGATGCTGGTCGAGAAAAAAGCCTAGATTTTTGGGTGCTTTCCTCTGCTGCGGGGACTAGAGGAGGATGGGATTATTGATGGACTCGTTAATTAATGCGCGCGGAGAAGGAGCTTGGTGGTGGTGGCAAATATGTTTATGTCGGTTGTGCGCTCGTAGGAGGGAGGCAGTTAACGGCAAAGATCATGCAAGTTGATTGGGTCAATTTGGTCGAGCCGACCTGTGTTAGCCCATCCTTTGATCCCTTTCTCCTTAAGACCTTTTCTATGACGTTAACCGCTTGATTATCGTGGTTATTGGATAGATCGACGCAGTGTGTTAGACAGGCCACTGCCTTGGGCTGTATATATATATAGACCCGACCCCCTCGTATACGCTCGGGGGATTCATAGTCACTGTACACTTTCTACATGGTATCAGAGCGAGTTTAGACATTCCGGCGCGCTAGCTTCTCCCTCCGGCGAGCCGACCTTTTCCTCCTCGTCGTCGACGTCTTCTTCCTATCGCCGACTCTCTTCCCGGTACTCTCCTCGCTCTCTCGTCTCCATTTCTTCTTCTCCCCGTCTCTCCCGCAATCACCTTTTCTCCGCCCCACCTCCGCGCGACCAGGCGATGGTTTCGATCCGCCTCCTCGTCCCTCCTCGCACCCGTCTCCGCTCTTCCTCTTGTTTCGTGCATCTCTCCTTCTCTGACGCCGGCGCACCTCCACGCTCGTCGTCTCCATCGGCTAGAAACCTCCCTCGGTTCTCGCCCTTTCCAACACGCTCAACGGCTCTCGGACGCGAACCTTCTCCCCTCACGTCCGAGCCAGTCCAACGTGTCCACGTGTCCACGAACACGAATCCCTGCCTCCCGGACGCGAACATATTCTCTTCGCGTCTAGCCACTCCCTGCCTTTTTCGCATTCGCCCCACTCCTTGGCCTCCACGAGTCCACAAACGTGAATCTTCTCTTCACGGACGTGAATCCTCGCACGTTCGTGACCCAACCACTCTCTGACCCACCCACTCTGTCCTCACCTACTCCGCTGCCTACTCCCCATCGGCCAACCACTCGTCATCGGCTGGCCACTCCTCACCTACTCCACTGCCCACTTCCCATTGGCTTCTCACATCCTTGATCGGCCGATCGGTCCTCTCATCGGCTTCCCCCTCCCATCGGCTTCTTTCTCCCATCGGCTCTTTGCTCCCGTTCTCCCGTCATGGCCACCGAGTCCACCCTCAGCTCTGGCACTCTCCCAGTCGCCGAATCTGCTCCGGCCCTCGGTGCCTCAGACCACACCTCGGGCACCACCTCGCCGATCTTATCCCCTCCCTACGCTGCTGTGAACGTGAAATCTCACGTTCCTATCTCCCTTGACCTTAATGCCAATTATTCCAAGTGGGTTTTCTTCTTCAAATCCCTCTGTGGAAAATTCGGTCTCCGGTCCCATATTGATGGCTCCGCTCCACCTCGCCCCGATGATCCTCAGTGGGACATCGCTGAGTACTGCGTGCGCAGCTGGCTGCTCGGCTCGGTCGACGACTCTGTCCTTGACCTCGCCATGGACGATACCGACCCCACCACCCGGGATCTCTGGTTGGCCATCGAGCGGATCTTCCTGGCCAACAATCAGCCTCGCGCCATCTTCCTCCTCAACGAGTTCCACTCCATGGTACAAGGCGACTCCTCTGTCTCCTCGTACTGTCAGCGCCTCAAAGTCAAGGCTGCTGCTCTCCGGGACGTCGGCCACCCTGTGGCCGACTCTTAACTCGTCCTCGCCCTTCTGTGAGGCCTCAATCCCCGCTTCTCCAACACCGTCGATAACATCGCCAACACCACACCTCTTCCATTGTTCGTCTGGGCTCATGACATGCTAGTTCTTAAAGAACTCCGTCTGGCCAATGATGAGAAGACAGTGGCCCACACCGCTCTTCTTGCCGCAGCCGATAATGGCTGCCGAGCTTCTTACGCTGCCCCTTCCTCCCGCGGTCCTGGTGGCCATGGCTCCGGTCACAGCAACATAGCCCGCACCGGGAAAGGCAAGGGCAAAGGCAAAGACAGGACCTGGCAGGGTCCGACGCCACCATGACCTACCTCGGTCCCTACCCACCCTGCCGGTCCCACGGGTCCGTGGCTCTGCTACAACCCCTGGGCGCCCCAGCCCCAACCACGCAGCCCCATCGGCTGGCAACCCAGAGTTCTCAGCGCCCATCCCCAGACTCACCTGGCATCGGCTCCCGTTCTGCCGCTTCAGCCGATGCTACCGACCCCAACCACCCAATCGGTTCCCTCCTAGAACCAGGCTGGCCTCGTCGCTGCCCTCAACCAGAAGATGCTCCAACCACAGCACCCTTAGGTGCTGGACTCTGGGGCGTCTTCACACATGGCGTCATTGGCCGGTATGCTTCGCTCCTGTCACCCCTCTTCCTCCCCTTTTGTTACCATCGGCAATGGTCACTCTGTTCCTGTCCAATGCCGCGGTGACTCCTCTCTGTTTACATCCACCACTAACCTCCCCCTACGCAATGTTCTTATCGTCCCTTCTCTCATTCACAATCTTATATATGTTCGCCAATTCACGCGTCTAGTTTCTCTATGAAGGATATCCCAACCCGACGACAGATCCTTTGCTGCAATAGTGGCAGCGACCTCTACACCATTCCTGCTGCGCAGTCCACCCCACACGCCAGCGTCGCCCTCTCTACCAACCTTTGGCACCTTCGCCTCGGCCACCCCAGCCCCGACGCTGTCGCCACCCTCCATCGCAGCGCCTCCATCCGATGTACTTACAGCAGCTCCACAGTTTGCCACTTATGTCAACTTGGCAAACATGTGCGTCTGCCCTTTTCTAGTTCTCTCTCCTGTACCTCGCGTCCATTTGAACTTATATATTGTGATGTATGGACGTCCTCAGTTAAAAGTGTCTTCGGTAATTAGTATTATCTCGCTATACTTGACGATTACACACACTATTGCTGGACCTTCCCGCTCATCCACAAATCCGAGGTCGCCTCTCACCTCACTCACTTCATCACGTACGTATCCACTCAGTTCAACCTCCCCATCAAGGCTTTACAAGCCGATAACAGTACGAAATTCGTCAACCATACCGTTACAAACCTCCTCACCTCGCAGGGCATCCATCTCCGGCTCTCCTGCCCTTGCACCTCTCCTCAGAACGGCAAAGCCGAGCGCCTCCTTCGCACCCTCAACAACATTAGTTGCACCATGCTACTTCACGCCCACCTACCCGCCACTTATTGGGCCGAAGCTCTGGCTACTGCGACGTACCTTCTCAATCGGCGCCCATGCTCCTCCGTTCATAACAATGTTCCCTATGCACTTATCTACCGCACGGCGCCCGACTACTCCCACCTTCACGTTTTCGGGTGCCTCTGCTACCCAAATCTCACTGCCACAGCTTCCCACAAACTCGCTCCCCTCTCCACCGCCTGTATTCTCCTCGGCTATTCCACCTCTCACAAGGGATACCGATGCCTCGACCTTTCCACCTGACAGGTCCTCGTCTCTTATCACATTATTTTTGACGAGACATGTTTTCTCTTCGGTCTCCTTCATCCGAGATCCTCCTCTAGTGATCTCGACTTCCTCCTTACCAACACCGTGCCGACCAGGTCTCCCCCACTGCCCTCTCCATCGGCCCCCTCATCGGCCGCTGCTGAGGATTTACCCGTCACATATCCCACCACTACTCGGTCCGATGTCCCCACCATCGGACCCCTATCGGATCCACCTCCTTCAGCCGATACCGTTCCCTCTCCATCGAACACCCCACTTCCATCGGCTCATCACTTTCCATCGGCTCCCCCCACCCTATCGGCTGATCCATCTCTATCGGACCGATCGGAATACTCGGCCCACCCGACCTCATCGGCTCAGGCCAATCTAATTCCTCATTTTCCTCTTGTCTACAGTCACCGACTCGGAGCCGATGACGCTCCCACCCGACCAGTTCTTCCCATTACTCCCGCACCCCTATCGGCTCCAGTTCCTTTCACCTCTCACATGGTCACCCGCTCCCAGACCGGGTCTCTCCAACCCACTCCACGCTATGGTCTCTCTGCCGTCCACAGCTCTATCTTGCCCATCCTGGTGACTTCTCGCTCAGCCTTGGCTGACCCTCAGTGGTGCGCGGCCACGGCCGACTAGTACAAGGCCCTAATGGACAATGAGACCTGGCGTCTCGTTCCCCGACCTCCCGGCGCCAACATTGTGACCGGTAAGTGGATTTTCAAATACAAATTCCACGCCGATGGCTCTCTTGCCCATCACAAGGCTCGTTGGGTAGTCCGGGGTTTCTCCCAACGACCCAGTGTCGACTACGACGAGACATTCAGTCCCGTTGTCAAACCTGCCACCATCCGAGTCGTCCTCACCTTGGCTGCCTCTTGCTCCTAGCCGATCCATCAACTAGACATGAAGAACGTATTTCTTCACGGCCACCTGACGGAAACAGTCTACTGCTAGCAGCCCCCAGGCTTCGTCGACCCTTCTCGGCCCGACGACGTCTGTCTCCTTCAACGCTCCCTCTATGGCCTCAAACAAGCCCCTCGTGCCTGGTACCAGCGCTTTGCTGCCTATCTTTGGCACATCGGCTTCGTGGCCTCTGCGTCCGATAGTTCCCTGTTCACTTTCCATATCGGCTCCGCCACTGCCTATCTACTTCTCTATGTCGATAACATTGTCCTCACAGCGTCTTCAACATCTCTGCTCAACCAGATCATGGCCCGACTCCACTCTGAGTTCGCCATGATCAATCTTGGTCCTCTTCACCATTTCCTTGGCATCTCCGTAACCCGTTCCATCCACGGGCTCTTCCTTTCCCAACGCCAGTACGCCATCGACCTCTTCCAGCGTGCGGGCATGGCCGACTGTCACCCCACAGCCACCCCAGTCGACACTCGAGCCAAACTCTCCGCCGCCGATGGCGCCCTCGTTGCCGATCCCTCTCACTATCGGAGTGTTGCCGGGGCTCTCCAATACCTTACACTCACTCGACCTGACCTCACGTACGCTGTCCAGCAAGTGTGCCTCTTCATGCACGCTCCACGCGAACCTCACCTCGCGCTGCTCAAGCGCATCCTACGCTACGTGAAGGGCACCCTCTCCAGCGGGCTGCATCTCAGCTCTAGCCCCATCGACTCCCTCACCGCGTACTCCGACGCGGACTGGGCAGGCTGCCCCGACTCTCGACGCTCTACGTTCGGCTACTGCGTCTACCTCGGTGACACTCTCGTATCCTGGTCCTCAAAACGCTAGACTAGAGTATCCCGCTCCAGCGCTGAAGCCGAGTACCGCGTCGTCGCCCACGCCGTCGCTGAGTGCTGCTGGCTTCGCCAGTTTCTCCAGGAGCTCCGTACACCCCTCTCCACCGCGACCGTCGTCTACTGTGACAATGTCAGTGCTGTCTACATGACCGCTAACCCGGTCCATCACCGACGTACCAAGCACATCGAGATCGATATTCATTTTGTCCGTGACAAGGTTGCATTAGGACAGGTTTAGGTGCTCCATGTACCATCGGCACATCAGTTTGCCGATATAATGACCAAAGGCCTGCTCACGCCTTTGTTCACTAGTTTTCAGTCTAGTCTCTGCGTCCGTTCCCCTCCCGCTACGACTGCGGGGGTGTTAGACAGACCACTGGTCTAGACTGTATATATATATAGATCCGACCCCCTCGTATTCGCTCGGGGGACTCATAGTCACTGTACACTTTCTACGGTCTAGCATGTGAAACTGTTCAATAAATTGGTTAGGTTGAAATAAATTCAAGCCAAATTTTACTTTTGAAAAAAAGTTTGAATTTCACTTGTTTTCATCAGTAACTGCAGTTCGCGACCTTACTGTTGGTGAGCAGTTTCCGAACACCCGCAGGGAAGTCGCTCGTCTTCTAGTAGGAGTCACATTTTATGACCATGGTTTGTCTCAATACAAGTTGTAAAAGTAACTCATTGAATGAACGAATGCAGTTAGGTCACCAATTAGGAATGAAATGAATAATAAATTAGGTGGGATTGGGTCAATGCACTTGACCGTGTAGCTCTCTAGATATGACAAGGAAAAAGGAACCAATAATAATACTGAAAAAATGAAGTTTTGATGGTGACCCTGCGTTAACTCATACACCAATTATAAATATTTTTATCCAATTCGACTTTGGTCTATTTTGTCTATTCGAAATCATGTTTCAACTATCTTGTAAGTAAAGTAAACTCAAAGACCTAGTACATCTAAACCTAGCTCCACTAATATGGTCAGAAGACAATGATATCACAAGATATTGATAACAAAATAGGGATAGAGGAAAAATAAATCTTGATAGTCCTAGTGGGTGCACCCGTAGTAATTAATTTGATGGATTATTGGTTAAACTTTATGTGATAAAGATGTGACACAGGGTTTTTTTAAATTTTTTTTCGTATGGTAAAAAATGTGAACTTTATCTCGCTGCAAGATCCATTTAAACCCCCCTAATAAAGTTGTTTGTCACGTGACTCAAAGTCCGTCGAAATGTTTGAATTGGATAAGGCTCCGGCTGAGTACGCTGGAAAAGATCATCGTGCTCAATGGATTTACCCAGTATGGTCCGTACGACATGTTGGTCATAAAAGGACATAGGAAAGTTTCGTTTCAGCTAATTAAAGCCGGTGTCGTATACTTCTACAGTATAGTTCGTCCATCTATGGATGAAAAAGCTGTGCGCCCAACAGCTAGACAACTTATGTTAAGTAAGGTCCCTTTCAGAAGATCGATCTGTTCATAGGAGTACTACGTTTGCGAACATACGAATTTACTCCAAATCGTAGGTGGAATTCGAATGAGAAATGCATTACTTTGTCGTCTCGCGGCCAGGGCGTTGTATCCGTTAATTTCGTACGAGACAGGTAGACAGACACGTCAGGTCACTACTGTAGCCCGTACAGGAGGCGCAGTCACAACACCTCGAAAATTTTGTTCCGGAGCCGCGGGTTATATGCTTATGATGAAAAATTGGTTAAGAATCTGTGTTATTTGTTAAGAATTTGATTTGGAAAAGTTGTTTGTTATCGGCGTGAGTGAATGATTAATATAATTTAGGTTATGACTACAAATAATTTATTTGATGTATATGTGTGCAGTTGATAGAGGCTAGACTTTATTAATAGTGAGAAAATGAAGGAGCAGTGTTCTGAAACGGTTAAAATCAAGTTTATTAAAGGTTAAACTTAATCAACGGTAAATTAGAACTGAGTTAAGTAATTAAGGTCTAAAATAATTAAATATGTTAGATAATAAGGTTAGATATAAGATGTTATTTAGGGTTTTATATGTTAGTGTTCATAAAGAACATTGAAACGGGAGAAAAAGAGAAGAGGAGTCCCTTGGTAGGAAGGCCTCGTTAGTTTCTCATTCTCTCCTCACTGGTAGCCTAAGATGATGACCTAGACCAATGACGTTGGCCTAGTGAGCATGAATGTGGCTCGAGTGTAGCGACGGCTTAAGGTGTGTGGTGCTTGGAGGTGACCTAAGGATGTGGTGGCTTGGCAGGCGTGCATGTGGAGTGATGGCCCAATGACACAAGATCGACAGGCACACGCGTGGGGAGGTGCAAATGCATGCGATGATGAGTGGGCCTGCAAGCAAGTGTGAGTGTGGGCGTGTGTGGAAGCAGTTGTTGCACGGGTGGTGTGACTGGTTGAGGATGACGGAATCTACGTGAGTTGCGGTCAATCTTTGTAGCTTTCGTTGTGTCTGCATACGTGGCACAACTAGAGGCTTTGATGGATGATCTAACACCTGAGATTAGTTTGAGGAAATTATGTTTCAAGGGTATTTAGAAGAATTTCACAGGTTAACTAGCCATTTGGTGCTATATAAAAAGGATATAGAGTATTCGATGAGAGAAGGGTAAAGAGTTTTAAAAGCTCTTTTGTATTGTTTTTAGAGGAATCTTATAAACATATTTCAATCAATAAAATAATATTTATTTTATAATTAATTTTGTTGTTGTAGCTTAAATTCTGTAATTTAAATTACGGTACATAATTTAAATTTTAGATATTATCCTACTCCTCCTTTTGTATGAGTTTATTTTCTTTCTCTAATTATTTTATCTAATTATTTTAGATCTTATCTTTTTACATGATGAAAAGGGAGTTAAGTTGAAGTTAAAGTCTCTAAGTTATTTTTCCTTAATTTGTAATATGATATAAAAAATCCTCAACTAAGTTTATTATTTATAGAAATACATTCGATTACTTTTTTATAGCTACTTTTTAAAGGTTTAATCTAGTTTTTTAATAACTTATATTTTAATAACTTAACCATACTAATATTATATATATTTTAAAAGCAGAATAAATCGTTCTTCGTAACGCGTCGTGTCTTATAGTTTTTCCTGTGGCCCGGGTCCGCATGATGCACCATGCACAACCGTTCCTCTCTCCGGATTCCGGAAAGAAAAACAAGATGCCCGTTCCTGGCAGGTGCACGCACCTCGCTCGCTAGCGCCCACATGAACCACCACGCTGGCCTTCGCCAACTTGCTCGATTCTTTAGGCCCGTTTTTTCAATCAGTTTCCATCGGTAACTTGCTGTTTCACGTTTTCCATTAGTATCTTCTCGTACTGTTTAATGATATGTTTTATATAAAAAAATTTTGTACGAAAGTTTCTTTAAAAAAATAAATAAATTTATTTTTTAAATTTATAATAGTTAATATTAAATTAATTATATATTAATAACTTATCTCGTTCCCGACGGACCGAACCGCGTATTGAACGGAGCCTTAATCCCCTCTTGACGTACGTACGTATCCAATAAAAAGTTTAGCACCATCTATAGTAACCGGCTCAATTGCGTATCGTCTGCCATTCGCTGTATGTACGGCACCGAGCTGTTGGCCAATCACAACCGTTGGCTTGAAATTGACGGGTAAGATCAGAATAACCCACAAATCAATCGTCTCCACGAAGCTTTCTGCCTCTTTCTCTGCATGGAAGACAGATGAAGAAATTACTACCAATACGCTGAGTTTGTTGTTCTGTATCTCCCACCCTGACATCGGTCGATGACAATTAACGTATCAAAATTTTCAGCTATGTGGCATGCGGCCGGCCGCCGGCACAAGCTAACAGAAAATTCATGTTTTTTTTTCACTTTTACCTGCGTCACTTGGTCATTTTGTTTCCTTTACTCATTGATGAAAACGTTTAGTAGTGATGTCGCTCTTTCCTTCTATTCAATCTGGAGATATGGCAGAAGGAGAAGAAAGAGGAAAGCATCAATCCTTCGGCCTGTGGTTCGCACATCCTGATGGTCCATGAATCGTCCATGAAAAGTAACGGTTGCGATTGGCCAACTGCACAGTGATGTAGGAAAAAAAAGGGTAGACGATACACATCCATTTTACCTCTATCCCAAAATAACTTTATCTTTCATCATATTTTTTTATCTTAAAATAACTTTATTTTTTAAGCAATCATTGAATCAAATTTCACAAAAAAATGAAGAACAATACATTAGGGTTTATAAAAGTATGAAACAAATGCATTGAGATTTGATAAATTGAGGGAGAATTGCATTGAAGTTTACTAAAGTGGTGGGCGTTAGTTTTTTTGGGTACATATAAGATGAGTGAAAAATAAAATTATTTTGTGACAAGTAGTAAAACCCAAGAAATTTCTTACATTTTAGAGGATATAGCGAGTGTCCATAATTTATTATATCATAGTTGTAGTTCCACCTTAGCCTTACCACGTGCGTCTCGTCAAGCTGAGGGTACTCCCGCGTAGAGACATGGCTCACAAGCCACGGTGGGTGAAGCGGTGCCCTAGTGATGCGGTGTGATCCAGCACCTCCCCTAGTGTGGAGTTTTGACCAGTGGTGATCAATGAAAAAAGGTGGTGGATGAGGGTTGAGGAAGGAAGACTGAGCGCGGCGGAGAAGAAGAGGGACCTACCAATGCATAATGATTTGCTTTAGTCTCAAACTCATCTCTTAGTCGCAACAATCCCATCGTCATGTAGCTCGCCGCCCTACTTCAGCACCACTCCTCGTATGCCCAAACCATCCTTCATCCATTGCACATCATCTGATCTATGGCCACTAGGGCCACCACTTTCCCCTTACCCCACCCTATACCCACGTGAGCTGTCTCCATTCTCTACCTCATCGTAGTTTTCTCACCCATGTCATCTACATCGCTCTCTTCTCCACTCGAAATTAGGCGCAACCGTCTACATCACTGGTAGCTTCGAACTTCTCCCCTACAATCCCTAGCCGACTATATCCACTCCTCTCCTATCCCCTACCGCCAATGGATTCCTTTCCTCCCTCTCTTCTCTCTGTGTATCCAACCAAATCCCGTTGAATAACCTAGGGGACAAATGTGCCTAGGGTAGTGGTCTCAATGGCTAATATGCCCATGCCAATGGTCTAAGCGGTAGAGGAGCCCATGGTAGTGGGGACCATGACAGGAGTGGCCCGTGATCTCTTTATCTCTTCGACCACCATCTCTCTCCTTTTCGCCTGATGTCAACAAGTTTCTACGGCGGGAAGGAACCATGTTCACCAGCAACCACCGCTTGGAGGCGACTGCAAAGTGGGGTGACCCACTCAGCCAACATGGTTCTTGGCTGTGGTTTTGTGCACTAGCCTTCTTTTTGAGGTGTGGCTTCTGTAAGGAACACGTCTCTTTTACAAGGTATGCATGTCCCTATAGGACCACTCACTCAACCAAGCTAGCGGCAAGATTCTGACGTGGCCTATCAAGGGCATTCGCTATGTGATTGTGTTGGGTATGGCCTAAGAGGCGACCACGTACCCTCCAAGCTCGCTTGTAGAGGTGGTTTGCATTGTTCATGTCCTACCATCCCTATATTCATATGAACGTCACTATGCACCATTGTTGCTACTGCCATTACCGCCACTAGCTAAGGTTGTCACTTGGCGACTTATAGGCCAGCCATGGCCAATATGAAAAGTGACCGATCGGTAAACCCACCCTATATAAAAACATGACTGGTGGGATGAGAATCACCGGATCGACGTTAATGACGATAGGCGTTGATTGTGTTGACTCGAGTAGGCGTCGTGAGACTCAGCCGAGAGAGAACCATGTTGCAAATTCCAATGCATTTATACTCTACTTTTACAAACTGAGAGAGGACTACACTTTTCTCTACTTTTCTAGTTGAGATTTGGAGGTGTTACTATTTACTCTGTGATATAATATTACAAGTTGATACTCTCAAAAGAAAAATGTACTGCAAATTGGTTAATCTATGATTATATTTTGCACATGCATATAGTTGTATAGAACTTCCTCCATCCAAAAGTCTCCTGCCCATTTCTTTTGTCATCAAGACCAAACAGAAATTAACTCATCCGATCCCTACTTGCATGCAACAAACTTTTTCGTAGGTATGCAATGGGTTGGGTTCTGGTCAACAATTTAATCTAGCCTCGCAAAACGAAAAGACACTCTTTTCATTTAAGTCTTAAATGCATGGAGACTATAAATATAAACACCTTATTTAGAAAAACCAGAAAATAAAATATGCTTAACACTTTGGATGGAGGAAGTAATATGGAACTGAGGATCATAGAACGAAGCATATGTACGAGTATACGATTGGAAGGGATTTCATGTAATCAACTGGTTTCTAGTGGTGGAATTTGGCACGGATGTTTATATTTAGGATTAATTAATCGGTTTAGTATTCAAAGATGTTCCTAGGGATATATTGCGTGAGCTTTTGTGTGTAATGTGTTTCGGAAAAAAAGTACGTTAGTTGGCAGGTTGATTGATTCACTAACGTGGGGAAAAGAACACACGAGATCAAATGTGTCATGGGCTTAAAAATAGAAGAGCCCATCTAGAAAACTCTTTAAGCTCACATCATTTCTCAGACACTACTATTTCTTGGTGTTAGTTTTGGGCCTATAAGACTGGCAAGGAGGCCGGAGTTTAACTGACAAAATAAAATAAAATAGGAACACATTATACGAGTCTATGGTATATTCCATACCAATTGTAAAATAGAACAAAACTTAGCGTGTATTGTTTCACTGATCAATCCTTAATAATTTGCGTCATGCTATGTGGTCTGTGCAGGCATGTGGCACAACATGATAACTATATCGGGCAGAAACAACCGGATTGGGATTAGGCACTGCAACACTCTAGCAGGGCGACAGGTAGCCACAACAGCTGTTAGGCTGTGTTCGAATGGGCTTGCGGATGGAGATTTTCTCTGGATGTAAAATAACATGCACTATTACTGTATGATCGACTATTAATTTATTATAAAAAAACTTATATATAATTTTTTTAAATATCGTTTAATAGTTAAAAAAATCTATAAATTAAAGAGAAAAAAACGTATATTTAGGTGGTCGAGCAACGATGTGATCGATCATCGATCGACAAAATGAATCTATGCTTAGTCCCAGGAAATCGATTGGACTGACAAGTTCCACCTAGCTACTTGAATTTACCACCTACCGGCTTGGGCTACAAATACCAGCTCCACACAATCTAGGTTCGGGCCCTTGAAATTGAGGCCCCTGTGCAGTCGCACACTTAGCTCCCCTTAGGGACAGCACTGGCCTCATATATGAACCCTGACTCCCTTTCACAATCTTCCCACACCGTCCTGCTCTCCTATTCTCTTCCACCAGTCATATGCATTTGGCGTTATTACAGATCATCCAGTCAAATACGCAATGGGCAAAAATATATTTCTCACCCCCTTAACTCTTTGCTTATTTTAATTTCAGTAACATTAACATGAAAAATGTTGTGTTTTTAAGACCATGTAGCACTGGTCCTTCAACTCATCCAATAGTGATTCTGGCCTTTGACCTACTAACAACCGCATACTTGCATACACACTACTAAATTTTATTTTTTATGATACCGCGCTTTTATTTTTATTTTTATAGACAAATTAGAAAAACATACGCTTTAGTCATAGGCCGCTTGTAAAAATCAATTTTTATATAATATTATTTAAGAGGTCTACCTAAAAAATAGTCATATTTTTTAAGACGGACCTCTTAGGTCAATTTTCGTTGGAGTGACACTTCTTGTAAAAAAATTCGCCATATTTAAAGCCCCTACCTCACCCCGCCCCTCATTCCTCGATTGTCTAAGTCCCCTGTCCTCTCTCTCTTGACTCCCCTATTCCCCTCCTCCCTCCTCCCTTCGTCTTCCTCCAGGCCATTGGAACACTCTCGTGGAGACCATCGGACCATCTCCGCACTTCATCTCTACCTAGCTTGATCACATGGTGGTGGTCGTCGAGAGATGGGACAATAGCACCTAGATGTGGTGGTGGAGGCATGCCAGAGGGTGAACAAAAAGCTCAAAGCTCATGGATCAGATTGGCTCAAACTCATTATTATAATGAGTTTGAGCCGAGCTAGGCATTTAGCTTGTGAGGTAAACAAGCCCGAGTTGCGTGTTTATCTTATTAGTGTAAGAGATAATCGTATCTTTATATACTTAGTGCTTAGCTTTTTAATTACATCTAAATATTTGTATTTAGTGAGTTCTTTATTAATTAGTATTTATTATAATGTTAATACATGATAAAATGGTAAATTTAAAATTATAAAGATGATATAAATACGTTAACGAGCCTAATGAGCTTAATTCACAAAGCCAAGCTAGGATTTTAGCTCATTAAGGTTAATGAGCCAAGCCAAGCTAACTCGTTAAGATAACGAGCTCAAGAGAGCCAAACTAGCTCTTTATCCACCCGTCCAGTGGTGATTGATCTAATGGTGGCGGTGTGTAGAGATGGTGGTGACAACAGCAATAGCGGCCTACAGCGACAAAAAGGAGGGGTGACGCAGTGGAGGAAGTGGAGCATGGCTTGGCGGTAGCGACAACTCCTCCCTCCCAAAGTGGTGGTGGCAACCGTGCTCCTCTCTCCTGGATGTGGATCTGACACTTTTTTGCTGTTTATGTTCATGTTGGCTACTTGTTGAAAATGCTTGCAAGTTTATTGTCTCTCGATCTAGATGTGGATCTTATGCTTGCTTGTTGTTCTACTTGTTCTTGGATTTGCATTGTGAATTTGTGAAAATGGGATGCTGGGCAACTGCATGTGGGCATTTTTATTTTTTTTCTAAAAACAATCTTTGCAGGTGTTGAAAGAGGGGCTGCATGTGGGTGTTTTTTTTTTTTTGCTCAAAATGATCTTTGCTAGTGGTTGGCTTAACTTTGCTGTTCTAAAAATCAATTTTTGCGGGTGGTTAAAGGCCTATCTATAAAAATCATGGATTTTCTCTTGCCACAGGCAGTTAGCCATGCTGCTTGCAAAAACTTGTTTTGATTGCTTGCAATAGCCTATTTCGCCTATCTAAGTGGGACATAGAGAATGAAAGAGACAAGGTCTAGATTCTATGATAATGAGGCACACCACATGGGAGAAACCTCTCCATGCATGCAAATGGGGACATAGAGCCATGGACAACTTCTAGGTCAATGTAACTAAGAAACAAGTAAAAAATGATCGTTGAGCAGTTCTAAAATTAGGAAAGAGCTTCATCTAGATTTAGAGTCTAGGAATGAAAATTAAATTGAACAAACAGTTCACACCTCACCTCATGAGGCTAGCAAAGTTGGAGCATATCTAGGCCATTTTGGACACGAGCCATATACCTCATCCATGAAGTAAATTATCGTCTCCATAATCCAACCGATTAGTAGAGAATACACATACTTTCTGAATGAACATATAAGTCTTGTTGTCTTGCACTCTTTGAGTGTGCCTTTTCCCCCTCATTTAATTATCTTTATAATAATAAAAGAAACATATAACTTAAAACAAACCCTTACCAATGAACCGTTGTTGTCATTATTGAAAGTGCATCTAAAATCCTAATTATTTTGGTAGTTAATGATAATTGATTAGGAAGGATTAACGACATTTGTTGAGAATATGTATGGTGAGTTTAGTCCTTCGACGCTACAAATAATCAGTTTTGGTGAATCAAATTGAAAAAGAGAAGTGTATGGCAAAATATTTTATGTTAAATTTCATCTCTTCCTTGTGTCATAGGAAAAGCCATATTATAAAGAGTGATGCCGCTTTAAAACCTAGTATTGTAAACTTGACGCTCAAAATCTCTTGCAATATGTTTTCTTGAAAAACCTTCGAGTTGCTGGAACTTTCAATAGATCGAAAATTTTGATGTTGCATCGGAATATCCAAAATGGCGTTTTGTGGTTATGTTGGAGAAAATTTCAGAATTTCCAATACGCATTTAGAATTTTTGATATAGCCACAAGTGGTTTTGGTGGTGGAAATATCAGAATTTTTGATATGATTTCGGAATTTCTAATATGGTCATAAGTGTTTCTGTTGGAGTAAATATCAAAATTTCCGATAAGCTTTTGAATTCGCATTGTGGCGCAAAACAATTCTGTTAAGAAAAATATCAAAAATTCCAATATGCATATCAGAATATTCGATGTGATGTACTTTGGCTGAGTTAGGGTTTGAACTTTGTACTAGTTGGAATTTTCAATGACTACATCGGAATATCTGATATGAGGAATCTTTGCCCCCACTAGCCACTCCCCACTCACAAGATAGGATTGTTGGACATATTGAATAATTTGTGCTCTTGTCTTGAGTTTCTTGAGATTCACCATATGCTATGCTTTCCAACTTTCTACTCTCTTGATCTACTTGGATTGGTTTTGTGTGAGTGAGTTGGTTTTGAAAGATCTTGTGCTTGGTGTGTTCTTGACTTGGTTTTTGAGCACTAGTTTTTTTAACCCTAAGGAGTTTTTTTTGCATCTATTACTTTAAGAGTTTAATGACTCCTAGATGGTTAGGTGTTACTTTTGAGTCACCGATCCGAGTGTGGTGCACTGAAAGAAGTTTTTGAAAACTGAATCTCACCTCCGCAAGAAAAGAGATACCATTAGTGAAAGTGGAGTGTATTTGTACAATCTCAAAAGAAAAGAGTTAGCTAAGACCCAACTCTTTGTGAGCTCTTGACAAAGAGTAGAATCCCCTCAAGGATTCAAATTTCAGGATATACATTTTTGTGTGAACTTTGGTGATATATCTCTATTTTGTGCATTTCCTCTTAGCCTTGCTCATCTTGTTATTTTCGCAAGTAATTTATGAAAACTTTAGATCTAGCTTGCTTGCTTGGCATGGCTTGTTGTTGTAGTGTAGATCAGAATATTTGATATACATATTAGAAATTTTGATCGGATTGAAAGATATGACACTTTGAAAAATCTGATCTTGACTTTTACCTTCCACTTCGTATTAAAATTTAAATTTCCTTTCACCCTCTCTAGATCTAAAGTGGTTCTTTCAATCATACACTATCTTATCATGTCCATATAGACAAAGTATGTTTGCTTTTACCAATCACAAACAAAGTACTTGAAAGTCTTGAAGCAATATAAAAATATCAATAAAATATAAAGCCACATTTACAATGAATAATCTTTTCTAGTTTCAATGGAAAACATTGTCTAGTTCACAATTTGTAATACTATAATGTATCTCATCTACCCTATGAAGGATGAAGGAGACCAACTAGAGGGAGATGAATATGTGGTTTTAAAAACTTTTGGCTAAACCAAGTTTTATATGCGGAAGCATAAATCAAAATGGTTTTGTACAATTCAAAGACTAAATCAACTAGTTTCAACTAAGAGCACAAAGAACCTAGCATATGTTGAGTTTTGCAAGTCTAGGGTGATATTACCACAAATAATCTCTAGTATGTAAGCTTGCTCAAAGTAAACACAATAAAATAAAAGAGGCAAGTGACAAACAATTTTTCACTCGAGGTTCAAAAACCTGTCGGTTTACTAATTCCCATTGAGACGGCCCAACTTCATCGCTCAAATTACTAAGCCTCCGAATGTCCTCATCAAGAGATAGCCAAGATGGGAGTTGGTCCCAAAGTGGTCTACACAAGTCTCGATCACTAGGAATTATTTTTCCTCCACTCCAAAGATAGCGAACGCTGAGCCACTCACAATCAATCATAGGGCCTCCTCGCAATCTTCTTTGAAGAGATCACCAGATAAAATCCTCCAAGCCATCTAGGAGGTGGTAGCCTCCAATAGTAAATAGTTTAGGATAGTTGATGAGTATGATCAAGTGACATGCTAGCTTTAACAATAAATCAAAAGTACTTGGCTTAGCTCAATTCACTCTCCAATACATCACTAGATAATCTAAGTGCTCAAGGGTTTAAGAGTTTTTGTAAGGGCTCAAGATAATGCAATGGAATCCTAAAACCTTACCCTTACTACTAAAGAGGGTGTATTTATACACTCACAAAACTAAACTAGTCGTTGGGGGTAAAATCCCCAACTCATAGTGGTTTACCGGTTAGACTACCAAGGGTGTCCCGGTTAGACCGGCCACCATGCAACGGCGTTGGCTAAAAAACTAGCCGTTAGTTGTCACATTGCCTTCTGACTGTCAGACTATCATGGGAGGACCGATTAGACTGTCCTCGACTCTAGTTAGACTGGCAGCAGCTCGGTCTAACCGGAGTCAAATCCAACAGCCTTGCATCTTCTCAAAAATAATTTTATATCCCTCCGGTCAAACCATAGTGGTCATACCGTCGATCAATTTTCACCATAACTGACAATTAGTAAATCGACATTCTTGGACCTTATGGAAAGCTTATTCAAGGGTCATCCAACCCATGAATAATCTATCTAAGAATCACAACTTTTCTTAAGGAAAAGGGGCTCAAACTCTAAAAGAAACTCTAGTTGACATAGCCATAAGATGCCATTCACTATTATTGGATATGCCCACTTCTCTCTTTGCATAAGACTTATGAAAATGCTCATCACACTTGGCTAGACACTCTCACTATATGCAAGTGAACTAACATGGCACATGATCATCCGCATACCCACTTTATAAACCCCTCTTGATAGTATGGCGCCTATCTAACCATCTAGCCTTTTCACCAAACACCAAAATCGGTAAAAGACTAAAAAAAGCATTTTCAGCTTCATTATATCTTTGCCTTATGCTGTCTACATCAGGGTCTATGTTTAAGCTAAGATCAACACTTATGACCATTGAACCATCTTTATGCTGAGTCTTAATCAACCTCTATCAAGACTTTTTTTCATCACACACTTAATCTTATCCTTTCTAACGTGACGTTGTCTTTGGCTAGACAACCATCAACCCATGGTACCATCCATTTGCTTCATCATGGTGGAACTTATTTATTTACATATTAAAAAACATTAATCCTAATAAATCAATTGTCATCCTTCACTTGATGACCAACCGGTTACATATGAAGTATAAGAATTAATTTGTTGAGTATATATTAACACCAAATATCATATGCTCATATATATATGCTCAATTTTAAGATCCAATATTAAAAAGATATAGATCTAGAACATGCATAAGGATTTGTTCCCCTAAACATATGCCTAAATATATATGTGAAAGGTAAGTGTATTCATAATTAAAGATGAATCAATGAGAAATTATCCTATACATATATAGGAGGCATATGACATTGATATAAATAAACATATATGTATATCTTCATGATCTCCATATTCTCAATATAAAAAATACTAAATAACATACAACTTAAATAAACATTGTTCTAAAATGCATATATCAATAACATGAAAACATATAAAAATATATATGTAGATAGAAAATGAGGCATATCGCTTTATCTCTATTATCTCATCTTTGTCGTGATTTAGTTTCAATGCTAAAGAATGCACTATTATATCTCATCATTGGGAAAAAAACCCTAGTTAACAATTTATGAAAAATAAATAGTTAATCCCATAAAATTTGGTTTATCATCTATCACCAAAATAATAATTACACGAATTGTTTGATCTAACATCTTTCAATCTTTTATTTGGTGATGGATGATAGCCAGATATGAGATGAAACAAAAGATTATTTTATTTTAAGATATATATTTTATAAATACATGAAACGAAAAATTCATTCACTCTATATGAAAGTATGAGCTCTTCCTAAATGTATGCATATATAAATATAAAAGAACACATATGCACCTAATCAATTACTCTAGATTTATAAGAGAGAAAAAAATGAGAATATAAGGATTGTACTACACATCTCTTGTTATTCTCTATCTATATCTAATCTATTTAAAGAAAAGCTAATAAAAATATTGATCACTTATCATTAATCATTAAAATTAAATTAATATCACCTTAAACTTACACCCTATAATACACAACTTGCTTACTCATAATCATCATCAAATCCAACTACTCAAATCATATGTGTAACATCTAATGGTCAGATCGCTTCCGCTACCCCTCAGATCCCCATCCTTCTTGCGCCCTAAAATCATGTCATCCCTCGAACCACTAGCTGTCTCGTTCCCTACAGAAACAATCAATTTCTCATCCCTCCCACCCTCGCTGTATGGTATTTAGATAAAACGCCACTTTCAACAGCATGTGTTCGCTGTAAGGCCATCTTGGACGATTTTGCCCTTGGACTCCTCCTTCCTCCCTCAGGTGCTAGATGAGCTCGTCGACGACCACCGAGCGCCATGGCCGGCGAGCAGAAGAGCCCGCTCGCATCTAGCGACACTGCTTAGCGGACCATGAGGTGATGGAGCTCGTCCTCTAGCCGCGCCATCACGAGCTACACGACCTCACTTCGGCGCCCCTCCCCTTCCCGCCGGCGGCGAGCTGGTCAACGGCGAGGACGACCGCAACGCCTTTGCGAGCTGCACGACGACACCCACCGCCTCGGCAGCTTCGTCGCCCCGCCTTCCCGGCGCCGGCGGCGATGTCCTCCTCGGGGGCCTCGAACACGAGCATCTCCTGCGTCCCAGGGGCGGATGAGCTGCTCCACGGCGTCGAAGACCTTTCGTGGCGGAGGTGGGGAGGGGGAGAAGAAGGAGCTTGTAGCTGCGTCGGCCGCCGGGGGAAGTCCATGGGCTCGCCAACGGCCGCGGACTGGTCGAGCTGCGGGGACAAAAAGGCGGACATGCTGCGGCTCTTCTGCTCGCTGCGCGGCGGCCATGGCGCTAGGTGGTCGTCGGCGAGCTCCTCCTGCGCTGGAGTGAGGAAGAAGAAGCACAAGGGCAAAATCGTGGCTGTTGTTGCCGCTACCTCACCGGCTTTTGGGCTGCGCCAGAACGGCGAATCGGTCAGCAAAGGAGGTGGAGGTCGCCGCCTTCCCGCGCTCGAGCCCATCGTCGCCGGTGAGCAGGCCGGAGGTTGGAGAGAAGCTGTAGAAGGAGGAGCCAGGGGCAATTTTGTCCGGAGCAGTATTATAGCATGCAGCCTTTGTGGCATTTTATCGAATCATCATTCGGCCGAAACCCGTTTTTGAATCCCAATTTTCTCCTCCACGGCCGCCTCCTCGATTTCACGCTCACGGCGCCACCCACTGCCCCGGACACGAATCCACCGGCACCGCCGCACACCTCCGCTAGAAACGGATCCACCTCACGCCACTGCACGTCTTCACACCCTCGGCCGCCGCCGCCTCCTCCGCTGGAACGGACCCCCACGGCACCGCCCACGCCGCCGACGGGGGTGGCATCCCCATCTGTTTCCCCAACACATTGACGGCCAAGCTGGAGGGGATCGCGACCGGAAGAAGAGGTGATTGGATTGTTTTTTTTTTGTTTGATTGATAGTACTTGGATTGCTGGAACTCAAGGACTTTTGGACGAATCAACTCATGTTGGGCGATTCGCATTAGAAAGTCGTCATCTTCATTTGGTAATTGGTTCTTGTGACTTGGTCTTCCTGCTTTTCATCAGAGCATGACATTGCCTATTGCTCATCAGTTTATGATTTTGCTGTATAATTCTGAAAAATAGTTCAGATTATGATCACAGCTTTTTGAGCCACCGATTGAAACACCTATCTAGTTCATTAGTTGCTGTTAATTGTTCATTAGGAGACATTTATGCATATGATTCCAGATAATTTCAAGAGGTTTTAATTTTAGGGAACATTTGGATATAACAGCAATCTACAATAAATAGTTGAGTTGCTCTTATAGTGAAACAAAATTCAAATCACCTCACAGATAATTATTTTGCTGTATCTATATGCAGGCATTCCTTAATCTATTATAGTTGTCCACGATGTCAGTGCGCAAGGATTCTCTTCAGTGTTGCGAACCTGCATCACTGAACTTGGACTGAATTTGGAATATTAAAAACTATGTCTGCAGTTGAGTATTACCTTAACTAGAGTGCTAAAACTGTATATAAAGTTGAGTTGAGACTTATTTATGAATTTAAATAAGTCACAGTTATTAGCACTACTCATTGAATTGTTTTTTCAACTTGTAATTCCAGATAAAGCAATTGGAGATTTATTAAATCTACAGCCAAATGCTTGCAGGTAACCAACATTACCTGTCTTATATCCATTTCCAATTTGAGGATTTGAAATATACTTCTACGGCAGTACAATATCATATTCATACTGTTGGAAAAATATCTGTCAGTTTAGCACCTCAAGTTCAGATATTTCTAATGTAATTTACTCCTGGATTTAATTTTACCTTTATCTCTTAGTAAATTTCAGAATGTTGTTGTAAATCAGTTTATCATGGATTATGGAGATGCTGGTTAATACCATGGTAGTTCTGGAGGATTCACATGAATACTATATTTTTGATTGTTGAAATATATTTTACTAGGGTAAAGAAGCCGAGGTTGGTTGAGCAGGGTGTGCTTCACTGTCCAGTTCTTCTGCTCTATCATTGATGATTTTTACACTTTTGTTCCCCACCTCGGCATCATATCCTTTCTAAACTATATAGTGCTATCTTCAGATTAAGTGCATGTAACTATATAAGTATAGGCTATGTGATGGAGTCACAGAATTTGTGTTCAACCCTTAACTATTGTCAAACGTGTTAGGATCAAGTATATCTGTCAGCAGTTAGGATATGTTAATTTTGTATTTTTGGCTGCCAACAGCTCCCTGTGAATTCAGGTGTATGTCCTTTAGTTTAAAAAGCTGCTCATGTAAGTTGTCTCCATATTTAGTCAATATAGTTTATCACATGATGCAGAATCATAGCTCTTTATCTTACTGTACTGATCGTTGTCTCACTGGCTGGCCAAAAGGCTTAGTCTACCTTGAATGCTCTTTTGTATTAGCTAATAGCTTGTCATGGATTATTTTATATGTGCTGCCCATAGTTTCGATAGAGCTGTCAGTTTTTTATCTTGTAAATTGTAAGTACCTAATTTAGAATGCTATGGATAATTCAGCAACTGGCAACGGCCTGTTTTGTCAGGGTTTCTACTACTCTCTAGGACAGCAATATATATTTCAGTGTATTGATTTTATCCCCTTGTTTCTAAATGATTTATTTCCTCGAAAAAATAAATGAACTATTTTCCTGAGTATAGCCTGGCCCTGATTTAGTGTTTGCCATTTCAGGTGATCTTGCTTCTTAGACAGTTGGAGCACAAGTATATTATGGTGTCAAAAAGGTGATACCATTTCTCTATATCTGAGAGTTTCTCTTTTCCTGATGTGATATGAGGCCCTATGCCCACTTACAGTTAAAGCACTTGTGCATGTTGGTCAATTAATTACTATTCAACTTTTCCATGTTCTGGAAATATTTCCTTTTCGAGTTAATTCCTGCAATCATTTCGTCCATGCTTGATCTGTGAATCACATTAAAGCTGGCACCGTAGGATTTGGAAATAGATTTAGGACTAATATTTGATTACTGTAGAAATGTGTATAGTAAGACTAAGACCCCGAGTGTATATAAGAAGGGTCAGATCTCTCTATATATATACAACCCAGTGGTCCAGTGGTGTAACATCCCTCCGCAGTCGTAGCGGGAGGGGAACGGACGTAGAGACTGTACCGAAAATTGGTGAACAAAGACGTGGATAGGCCTTTGGTCATTATATCGGCGAACTGGTGCGCCAATGGTATATGGAGCACCTGAACCTATCCTAATACGACCTTGTCACGGACAAAATGAATATCAATCTCGATGTGCTTGGTGCGTCGATGATTAACCGGGTTGGCAGTCATGTAGACAGCACTGACATTATCGTAGTAGATGACGGTCGTAGAGGAGAGGGGTGCACGGAGCTCCTGGAGAAGTTGGCGAAGCTAGCAACACTCAGCGATGGCGTGGGCGACGGCGTGGTACTCGGCTTTTTGAGGACTAGGAGACTAGAGTGTCGCCGAGAAAGATGCAGTAGCCAGACGTAAAGCGTCGAGAGTCGGGGCAGCCTGCCCAGTCCACGTCGGAGTACGTGGTGAGGGAGTCGATGGGACTGGAGCTGAGGTGTAGCCCGCTGGAGAGCATGCCCTTCACGTAGCGCAGGATGCGCTTGAGCAGCGCGAGGTGAGGTTCGTGCAGAGTGTGCATGAAGAGGCACACTTGCTAGACGGCGTACGTGAGGTCGGTCTGTGTGAGGGTGAGGTATTAGAGAACCCCAGCAAGACTCCGATACTGAGAGGGATCGACAACGAGTGCGCCATCGACAGCGGAGAGTTTGGCTCGAGTGTCGACCGGGGTGGCCGTGGGATGACAATCGGCCATGCCCGCACGTTGGAGAAGATCGATGGCGTACTAGCGCTGAGAAAGAAAGAGCCCGTGAGAGACCACGAAGCCGATGTGCCGAAGATAGGCAGCAAAACGCTGGTACTAGGCATGAGAGGCTTGTTTGAGGCCGTAGAGAGAACGTTGAAGAAGGTAGACATCGTCGGGACGAGAGGGGTCGACGAAGCCTGGGGGCTGCTAGTAGTAGACCATTTCCGTCAGATGACCGTAAAGAAAGACGTTATTCACGTCAAGCTGATGGATTGGTCAGGAGTACAAGACAGCCAAAGTGAGGACGACTCGGATGGTGGCGGGTTTGACGACGGCACTGAAAGTCTTGTCGTAATCGACACTAGGGCATTGGGAGGAACCTCGGACTATCCAGCGTGCCTTGTGACGGACAAGGGAGCCATAGGTGTGGAACTTGTGTTTAAAAATTCACTTGCCAGTTACAATGTTGGCACCGGGAGGATGAGGGACGAGACGCCAGGTCTTGTTGTCCATTAGAGCCTTGTACTCATCGATCATAACCGCGCGCCACTAAGAGTCGGCCAGGGCGGAGCAAGAGGTCGCCGGGATGGGCGAGATAGAGCTGTGGACGATGAAGAGCCCGTAGCGCTTGGTGGGGCGGAGAGACCCAATCTGTGAACGAATGACCATATGAGAGGTGGAGGGAACGGGAGCCGATGGAAGTGTGGTAGAGGTGGGAAGAACTGGTTGGGTGGGGGCGTCATCGGCTCTGGATCGGTGGCTATAGGTGAGAGGAAAGAGGGAACTAGATCGGTCTGAGCTGATGGAGTCGAATGGGTCGATTGGTCCGGTCGGTCCGATGGAGATGGAGCAGCCGATAGGGAGGAGGAAGCCAATGGAGGCTAAGGAGCCGATGGAAGTGGGGTGTTCGATGGAAAAAGGACGGGATCGGCTGAAGTCGATGAGAGTGGTGGGGCCGATGGGTGTCCAATGGGTGGGACATTGGACCGAATAGTAGTGGGATAGGTGAAAGGCAAGTCCTCAGCAGCGACCGATGAGGGGGCTAATGGGGAGAACGGTGGAGGAGACCGGGACGACACGGTGTTGGTGAGTAGGAAGTCGAGATCGCTTGAGGAGGATCTCAGATGAAGCAGACCGAAGGAAAAGCATGTCTCGTCAAAGATGACATGACGAGAGACGATGACCCATCGGGTGGAAAGGTCGAGACATCGGTATCCCTTGTGAGAGGAGGGATAGCCGAGGAGAATGCAGGCGATAGAGTGGGGAGCGAGTTTGTGGGAAGCAGTGGCGATGAGGTTTGGGTAGCAGAGGCACCCAAAGACGCGAAGGTAGGAGTAGTCAGGCGCCGTGCGATAAAAAAGGGCGTATGGAACGTTATTTTGAACGAAGGAGCACAGGCACCGATTGAGGAGGTAAGTAGTAAGTGACAGGTAAGTGGGCGTGAAGTAGCATAGTGCGACTTATGTTGTTGAGGGTGCAAAGGAGATGCTTGGCTTTGCCGTTCTGGGGAGAAGTGTAGGGGCAGGAGAGCCGTAGATGGATGCCCTGCGAGGTGAGGAAGGTTGTAACGGTACGGTTAACGAACTCCGTACTGTTATCGGCTTATAGAGCCTTGATGGGGAGGTTGAACTGAGTAGAAACGTAGGTGGCGAAGTTAGTGAGATGAGAGGCGACCTCGGATTTGCTGATGAGTGGAAAAGTCCAGCAATAGTGTGTGTAATCGTTAAGTATGACAAGATAATACTGATTATCGGAGACACTTTTAATTGGAGATGTCCATACATCACAATGTATAAGTTTAAACGTGCGCAAGGTACAAGAAAGAGAACTAAAAAAAGGCAAACGCACATGTTTGTCAAGTTGACACGAGTGACAAACTGTAGAGCTGCTGTGGTTACATCGGATAGAGGCACTGCGACGGAGGGTGGCGACAGCGTTAGGGTCGGGGTGGCCGAGGCGAAGATACCAGAGGTTGGTTGAGAGGGCGACGCTGGCATGTGGAGTGGACGGCGTAGCGGGAATGGTGTAGAGGTCTCTGCCACTATTGCAGCAAAGGATCTATCGCCGGGTTGGGATATCCTTCACAGAGAAACCAGAAGCGTCAAATTCGATTGAGCAATTGTTGTCTCATGTGAATTGGCGAACAGATACAAGATTGTGAATAAGGGAAGGTATGATAAAAACATTACGAAGGGAGAGGTTAGTAGTGGGTGTGGACAGAGAGGAGTCACCTCGGCATTGGACAAGAAGAGAGTGGCCATTGCCGATGGTGACAAAAGAGGAGGAAGAGGGGTGACAAGAATGGAGTATACCAGCTGATGACACCATGTGGAAGGATGCCCTAAAGTCCAGCACCCAAGGGTGCTGTGGTTGAAGCGTCATCTGGTTGAGGGCGGCGACGAGACCAGCCTGGTTCCAGGAGGGAACCGACTGGTTGGGTGGTGTCGGTAGTATCGGCTGAGGCGATAGAATGGGAGCCGATGCTAGATGAGCCTGAGGATAGGCGTTGAGAACCCCTGGTTGCTATCCGATGGGGCTGCGTGGCTAGGGCTGGAGTGCCCAGGGGTTGTAGGAGAGCCACGGACCCGTAGAACCGGTAGGTCGGGCAGGGACTGAGATAGGTCACGATTGCATCGGACCCTGCCAGTTTCTGCCTTTGCCTTTGCCCTTGCCTTTCCCAGTGTGGGTGGTGTTGCCATGGTTGAAGCCATGGCCGCCAGAGCCACGGGAGGGAGCGGTAGTGTAGGATGCTCGGCATCTATTATCGGCTGCGGCGAGAAGAGCGGTGTGGGCCACTGTCTTCTCGTCGTTGGCCAGACGAAGTTCTTTAAGAACTAACAAGTCATGGGCCCGGGAGACGGGTGCGAGGTGAGACGAGAAGGCGGATGGAGAACGTCACCTTGTCGCGCGGAGATGGAACGGAGAAATGGAAGTGTTTATGGGAAAGACGGGGAGTACCAAGAAGAAGGTCGGCGACAGGGAGAAACGTCGACGACGAGGAGAAAAAGGTCGACTCAACGATAGGAGAAAACTAATGCGCTGGAGATGTTTAGACTTGCTCTGATACCATATAGAAATGTATATAGTGAGACTAAGATCCCTGAGTATATAAAGAAGGTCGGATTTATATATATGCAACCCAGTGGTTCAGTGGTCTAACAATTATACTATTCAGGTTTGAGTTAAATATAATAAAATATAGTTTGATTTAGACCCATGGCTTTACACTTGGTTGGGAAAATAACATTCTTGAAAATAAAATCGATCCATTCACTTCATGGAAATTATGTTTTTCTAAATGCATACACCAACATCGGATTTATTCATTTGGACATAACAGGTAGCACCAATGTTGTGTGCGCTTCCACGCAATTTTTTATGTAGTTAAAGGCCAACAAAATGTGGTTAATGGTTTCTCTTTTATGAAGGCCATCCTCAGTTTCTCTTTTAGGGGTAGATAAATGGATTTTGTTTGTGGAGAATCTATTTAAATTTATTATACATACAGGGACGTTGTATCATAGGAGCTACTAGGATTTGGGAAAATCGGGGACACGCAGGTATTTCATAAAGCAACTCTAGGATTTGGGCAATTCCTGCATGATCTTGTTTAATGCTTTTCGCCTAAATGGATAGTGAAAAGATACAGGAAGGAAATATTGCGATTGTAAACTAAGCATGGACTATATATACCTAATATCAGTTTGGGAAAATACAGGAAGGAATCCATAATGTTTCAATGTTCAAAATGCTGAATTGGGCACCATGGCATCACCTCCATGCTGCATATCCTCTTATGAAATTGTTAACGCCAAAATCTGGAAGATTCGATAAGACTAAAGCCGATCGACTGAGAGGTCTGATGAAGGGTTTAATGCAGTCATCGACCAATGGAGATACTGAGACAAAACCGATGGATAACTATAGAAAAGCCGATCAGATTAGTAGAAGATTGGATCAGCTTAAAGACAGGGGATTGTCTAATCGGGATCAGGTCCGAGAAGCCCGAGAGAAAGAAGGAGAAGGATCGACTTGACTAAAAGAAAGTCCGATAGCTATAGTGGAGAAGCCGATCAGGTTGCAGCAAAGGAAGACTCGGTTATAAATTAGAAGATTATTCAGATGAAACCGGGTTTGGGGTAAGTCTCGCTACCATCCCGATATGTCCTGCTCTGTCTAAGGCTGCATCGGTTAGGTCCGACCTCTTAGGCCGATCGGATGTATCGCATCACGTCCGTGTTGAATCTATCGGCCCATTAAGCTCACTCTGCCGTCGTCAGTCTCGTACTGCATCGATTAGGTCTGACCTACGGGACCGCCGACGGTAGATCGAGCTTCAGGCCTATAACCTTCTGCACGGCGTCTCATCGGAGTGCTGGCCGATGAGTTATCCATGCTCTGTGCTTCATGCCCAGCGTATCGACCCCTCGACTGATACGCATCAGCCTTTAGAGACGTCCCACGACGCGTAACGCCAAACGTATCGGTCCCCCAGCCGATATGCACCCGCATTCAGAGAGGTGTCCCTTCATCGGCTTATCTAACCAATGGGTTCATTCCTATCCTTGCTACGGCATAGCCGATCTGGCGTCCTCCGTATCATCGCCGCTGGCCCCGGCCTTGTACTGTCTCGGTTAGGTCCGATCTTCGAGATTTGGTGTTGCTGGTGCTACCACGGCGGACGACGGGTCTCGTGCTATCATATTCGGAGTGGCATCGGCTTTGCAGCCCGTGCCTTCTTGCGCTAATCATTGCCTAGGCCGCATGCGCACTCATCGGTTTTTCCAGCCGATGAATCACTATTCGGTTGTCCAAAGGGATCCCATATGCATCGTCATCCTCTAAATACACCTTGGTTCCTCCGTCAGCTCTGCGGTCGACCTCTCGTCGACACCTGTCCACATTGGCTCTCCAGCCGATCGAACAGCATCCCGGACCTATCGGCAGCCAACCGATAGCTAGCGTCTGTATCGGATCCGTTCGTCTCACCTCCTTATCAATTATAGGGTCAAATTGACTGGTATACCCATCAACCTCGATGCTTAAGTACCTGCACTGAAGATAAGCAGACCTCCCAGGCCTTTATGTGACCGAGCCACCGTCCCTCCCTGATCGCGGGATTTTTTGGCGGCAACCAGAAATGCTTTATGTGAAAATTGCTTCTGGTGTGTGTTTCTTTATATTCCTCAGAAATGTTAACTATAGCTTTATTCATGCTTTCGGTAGTAGTAACAATTATTTACTTATCTGATAATTAGTTTTAATTTTTTTTTCTTTATAGTCCTCGCAACTGTTAACCAAATCGAAAACCCACAGACGTAAATTACTTAATCTTAAAGAATATACGAGGCTGCATCATATTTTTCAGTATGTTGCTTTCTTAGGAAGAAATATCACATATCTGTTCGTCGGCGGCTGTGATCCTCCATGCATGATCACGTTGATCCTGCAGCTCTTACAACGGATATGGCAACCTCCTTTGCCGATAGCCTGCTAGATCCATGCCGCATCGTCGGTTCCTACTCACCTGCATTTAAGGTAAAACCCATTTCTTCTCTTTTTTGTCCTGTTTTGCTCGATTGTGTATATGCATTGAACTGAATTAAATTGAGTCAACTTCTAGTACCACATGTCATAATGTCTTTTTAATCCCCTGTGTAGACTTGCTATGTATAATAAATTTTGCCCATTCGCCTATGAAACTACCTTCTGTGCTCATGATGTTGCAATTTGCAATAGGTCTACGTCACACGGCTTTTTGCCTTCGAAGAAAGATCTCTGAAGGCATATCAAGCAGGTACAATACAGCATCAGAGCGGATAGATTATTTATTTGATTTAAGTTTTTGTTCTGACCGATGTTCACTGGGCCCGGCCAAACGCAATGGATACCTTATCGGACCATGTATACTGCATAGACTCCATGCATCTCATTTGGAGCAATTTGCATATTATATACTTGTAGAGTTGTAGGAGGATTATAATTGTAGCAAATGTGTGTTGTCTGTACTTGCATGGTTCATGTATTTAGTGGGTGTAGTGCCACCATACAGAGGTGCATTGTCACATTCACATAACAAGCTCCAGTTTTGAGGTATTAGCCTGACAACAAAATTGATAAAATACATAGCATCACTGCTACGTCTGATTTTTAAAGTATAACACTATTAACTTCTTGACATGTTTTGATTAATCGTCTTATTCAAAATTTTTATGCAAATATAAAAGAATAAGTTAGAAAATATAACTAAAACCGAATATTTAATGCGTAACTTGTATAGTACTGTACACAGAAATTGACATGTGAGTTTAGAGATCAAATAGTATCTAAAAATATATTTTAATATTTAGGATCGATGATATAGATGAATGGGGATATTAATACAAATGTTAGCTATAGAATCCAAGTGGACTAGATGAAGTTGCGCAAAACATTTGATACTCTGATAAAAGTGTCCCGTATAAGTTAAAAGGTAATTTTATTGAACAACGATTAAACATGGGGTAGAATGTTAGCTAAAAAAAATTATAGAAATGTATATGTTACGTTGAATTTATAGACATAATAATATGATGAGTCTAGAATGATAATTTACATAATCGATTAGAGATAATAATTGAAGAAAAACTTATTAAGATAGTTTGGTTATATTAAAAAAAAGCTCTAAGATAATAATATAAAAAAATAAAGTAAAATCAAAATTAAATAATAAAAAGGTACTTAAGATATAAAGATATGTAGTTGTAGTTAAATATGAGGGTTAGAAAAGTAGTTATTTACTAACTCAATTTGAGTTTTTTGTTTTTTTTCTAACTCTAATCTATTCTAACTTAATCGGAATAAAAAGGATTTATTGTTGAATAAAAAATATAAGTTATGCTTAAAAGAACCAATGATAAATCAAGCTATAATAAAATAAATAATAATTATATATTTTTAATAAGACAAATAATTAAATATATCTTAAAAAATCAATGATGTCATATATTAAAAATAAAAGAGAATACATATTTGGAATCTTTTTTCCTTTTACCAGATGTCCAATTACACTGCATTATATAGCTACAATATGTTGGAGAATACTGTTGCACATCTTACGTGTGTACACGTGTTGGTGGTTAGATTGATCAGCCTTGAAGATGTCGGTTTGTCGCAGAGTGAAAAAACGTGGAAAGAAATCTTCTGGAACAATTACATCTTACGGGTGTGATGCAACAAATCTGTAGGTTGAGAAGTTCAGACGCGGTTAATCGGCTAGCGAATGTGTGGGTTCAAGAGTTCACGGTTCTTAATCTCTCCCTCTCTCAAGAAAAAGAACTCGTTTCAGAGACCATGGATAAATAAGTTGAATAATTAATTTAAGTGATAGATGTATGATGGTTCATCTCTCTGTACTCCTAGAGCTATTGCTGCAGTCGTGAAGCACAAAGTCAGGTTCACTGTCGTCCTTTATCCACGCGAAATATATATCACAAAAGCATTAATAATTTGCAGCTGGCCTAATTGAGACTGTTAATGCAGCCTGTATGTTCGAGTCAATTCAAATTGCTTGCAATGTAACGTAAAAACATTAGCAAACATTAATCTCATATTGTTTTATTAGGTATGGACGCAAAGGGCTCGCCTAGCGAAGGGCGCATTGTATTTGGAGATAACCAACAACAAAAACAGATATATTCAGTACATATTTGCTATATACATATGGACTTTAGTTGTTTAGTTGTTTTACAGCCTTGCTTGGTAACTAGTATGGATGATAGTACCAAGCGGCTGGATGGCTTATGTCGAGCTAAATTCTTATATATATGTACAGTAGTTTTCTCAATATATAATGTAATAATTCTCTCTATCATTTTTTTAAAAACCTTATAACTTACCTTATTTATTATATGCTCTATTATTTTATTTACGATATCAATTATCATTCTAACGTTAACACAAATATATTAATAATAGGAGTAAATATAGAAGGAGTATTATGTTTAGATTTATTCCAGTGAGTATTGAGATGGAATTATGGTAATACTACCATTCCATGGCCAGTGAAATGCCTTCGTTGCCATCTGACATTCGCCGGTGCGCGCCGCTGTCATGTGCTTCCCCGGCTCGGAAAACCCACCCAAATTCCTCCGCCGTCGCCACCTTTCCCCCAAAATAAACCGCACGGAGCCACGGACACACGCACTGCTGCTGCGCCTGCGCTGCTTCCGCTCCACCGCTCTCTCCCACCTCCACTCTCTACACCCACCACCTCGCCCCCCACACTGGCGCCGCGCCGCCCAAACCCACAGCAAAACCCTAGCCGAGCCAACGCCTCCCATGCCGAACGCTCCTCCCCTCCACCTCGCCTTCCTCCTCCTGCTAGTCTCCGCGCCGCGCCCCGCGGCTCCCGCGGCCTCGGACCGCGCGGCGCTGCTGGCCTTCCTCGCGTCCCTGCCGCAGCCCTCCCGCGCGGCGCTCGCGTCGTGGCGCGGCCCGCTCTCGGAGTCCTGGCGCGGCGTCTCGCTCCACCCGCCGGCCGCCACCGGCGGCGGCGCTGCCCTCGCCCCGTCGCCCTCCGTCGCCGGTCTCGCGCTCCGGGGACTCAACCTCTCGGGGCAGCTCCCCGCTGCGCCGCTTGCGCTCCTCCGCCGCCTCCGCGCGCTCGACCTCTCCGCCAACGCGCTCTCCGGCCAGCTGCCCTGCTCCCTGCCCCGCTCGCTCCTCGACGTCGACCTCTCCCGCAACGCCCTCTCTGGGGCCGTCCCCACCTGCTTCCCGGCCTTGTTCCCGGCTCTCCGCACCCTCAACCTCTCCGCCAACGCGCTCCGCTTCCCGCTCTCCCCGCGCCTCTCCTTCCCGGCGAGCCTCGCCGCCCTCGACCTCTCGCGGAACGCGCTCACCGGCGCCGTCCCGCCGCGAGTCGTCGCAGACCCCGACGCTTCGGGCCTCCTCCTCCTCGACCTCTCCCACAACCGCTTCTCCGGTGAGATCCCCGTCGGGATCACGGCCATTCGGAGCCTTCAGGGATTGTTTCTTGCGGACAACCAGCTCTCTGGGGAGATTCCAACTGGGATTGGGAATTTAACCTACTTGCAGGCGCTTGATTTGTCGCACAATCGGCTCTCTGGTATAGTGCCTGCTGGGCTTGCAGGCTGCTTCCAGCTTCTGTACCTGCGGCTTGGGGGGAATCATCTTTCAGGAGCACTACGACCGGAGCTTGATGCTCTTGACAGTCTGAAAGTGCTAGATTTGTCGAACAACCGAATATCTGGTGAAATTCCTCTGCCACTGGCTGGATGCCGATCTCTGGAGGTGGTGAACTTGTCAGGAAACAATATCACAGGGGAGCTCAGTGGGGTTGTGGCCAAATGGCAGAGCCTGAGGTTCTTATCACTGGCTGGTAACCAGCTCTCTGGCCAGCTACCAAATTGGATGTTCTCATTCCCAACACTTAAGTGGATCGATTTGTCTGACAATAGGTTTGTGGGTTTCATCCCAGATGGTGGATTCAATGTCAGTGCCGTGCTTAATGGTGGAGGCAGCAGTCAGAGGAGTCCATCAGAGGCTTTGCTTCCACCTCAGCTGTTTGTGTCAGTGTCCACGGACATGGCAGGCTGGCAATTGGAGCTGGGCTATGATCTTCAGGCAGCTACTGGGATAGATCTTTCAAGGAATGAGCTCCGTGGGGAGATACCGGATGGGTTGGTGGCAATGAAGGGACTGCAGTATTTGAATCTGTCTTGTAATTATTTGGATGGACAAATTCCTTCAGGACTTGGGGGGATGGGGAAGCTACGGACCCTTGACTTCTCGCATAATGAGTTGTCAGGGGTGGTGCCTCCTGGGATAGCTGCCATGACTGAGCTTGAGGTACTTAATCTCTCCTACAATAGCCTATCTGGGCCTTTGCCGACAACTGATGGATTGCGAAAGTTTCCAGGAGCATTGGCAGGAAACCCTGGGATATGCAGTGGGAAAGGGTGCAGTGCATATTCAAGGATGCCAGAAGGGAAAATGGCAGGAAGCAATCACCATGGTTGGCTTGGTGTCTGGCACGGAGAGAATGGATGGGTGTCTCTAGGTGCATTCTGTATCAGTACAATGACCAGCTTCTATGTATCATTGGCAACTTTGCTGTGCACCCCCAAGGCAAGAAACTTTGTGTTTTGGCCTGCAAGGATGGAATATTAACATTGAAGGAAGAATTAGGAAATCATGTTGTGTTGTAAATAAGATATGTTTCAGTGACTCAAGTGTGCAGCTAATCTCGAGGAAAATCAATTGGCCTCCATTTTTAATATCATTGGCCACGGGAACTGTGTGATCTTGATCTAACAGCTAATGAGCACGTCCAAGTGTTCTATTGATGTTTTTCTAGGGACGTGTAGTCCTGCTTCTGATCTGTTTGCATCGATCATAGAATGTACACATCTGGTTGTTGTAATATTGTCATATTTCAGAGGATTGGACAGCTTCTGCTTCAGATAATCAGAGTATTGTCATCAAGGATGCAGTGATGCACACAGTTAGGTGGTCCAGTAGCCACAATAGGGTGCATGTAGTTGTGAGCAAGTTGAGATATATATATATCCAGTTATCCACTATTAATTTTACCTAGTTTGAGTGAAGTTAGAGTTATAAATTCTGAATTTCTGTCCAGCTCATAAGTTCTCGTGCTTGTAATCTTGTTAAAAAACGTTCAGTGTTATGCCAATTTGACTGCAGATCATTCATCTGTGGAAATGTCTAATTGTAAACTCTGTTCTGGTTTCTGCTATTGTCGTGTATATAGTGTGCTGCTCATTTCATTTTTTGGCAAGAGCAAATGTGGTTGCCAGCGTGCTAAATACTATGCTTGGTGACTGATACAACTGTATAGTCTTTTCTGTATTATTTGAGAGGTATAGGTGATGAATTCACTGTTTCTATCATGTGAAATCATTCAGGAAGAGCAGCAGCTATTTCCTCTCAGTTGTCAAGGTAATCCACACTTCCGGAGCAACTGGGGTGACAGTGAAACAAACTTTTTCCTGTGTTTTTTTCTGAACTAACTCCATGTATTTGCAGAGTGCTGATTCTTACCATGCCTGTTGCTGGGGCTTCAACTGGAAAAGCTTGAGAATCGGCATCGGTCACCATTAAGAAATCAGAAGAGTGGCAAATAGCGTGGGGAATCTCCCTTTCATGCTGGAATCAGGTTCCTGTTCATCAACCGGCTTTATCACAACTTGCTAAAGTATCAGTTGCCTGCATAACCTTACTTCCAGTTACACCTCACTTGCTGAAATATACCCGCAGAATTTTCCTGTGTATTGACCTCATTCAGTAAATTGTTCTTGATGTAACTGATGCAATGCAAAAGCTCAAATGTGCTAGCCACTTACAGAATTACATTGGAGTGGCAGTGTAGTATCAACATGTGGTTGTGCTTCATGGACACTGAAAGTATTGTGTTCAGCGTTCACTTCTCGCGTTTTTTTTGGTAACCCACACATTCTGTCATGAGCAGTGTCTCTCGATGTGATCAGCTGCACGCAAAGGAAAACTTTGCACGTGAATTGAGCTCGAGGGCTTCAGATCGATGCCACTACATACGGTTGCTGGAAGTCCAGAGCTCTGGATTTTCCTTTTTCCCGAGAATTCCGTGAACTTTTCTGAAGCTATTTTGTGTTGGCTTTCCTGTTCAGTGTTCATGACAGCTCACTGTAGATGATCAAATCTGATTAGCCTGTTGTCGCATCACACGTGTATTACTTCAGGAAATTTCTAGAGAAGCTACAACCTAGAGTTGTGTAGGGTATGTTGCTAACTTGATTTTTTTTGGCGAAGACATTAATACGAGGATTAATGTAGTTTGCTCTCTTTAGAAAATCTCCTTTAAGTTAACTACTGTGATTAGCATGAACCTATAAACGAAGCCAACAACGAATTACAGTAGCTCACACAGTCACACCTCCTAAACCCAAACCCTCCGAATAGTTCGCTTCGCTTCTTCCTCCCCCGCGCGCGCTCCTGCTACTTCTGCATCTCTTCTCGCGATCGCGCGCCATGGTGAGCATTGTGCCTTCGCTGCCGCCGCCGCAGCTGAGCCTGGCCGACCTCAAGGCCCTGTCCGTGCTCGGCCGCGGCGCCAGGGGCGTCGTCTTCCACGTCGTGCCCGCCGGCACGGCGCCGGACGTGGAAGCGGGCGCGGGCTGCCCACCCGACGTGGATCCCATGGCGCTCAAGGCCATCTCCCGCGCCGCCGCGAGGCACAAGGGCGCGACGGGGGTTCCTGGTGGCCCAGGTGGCAGTGGCGGCGGCGACGGGCACCGGAGGATCTGGTTCGAGCGGGACGTGCTGCTCGCTCTCCGGCACCCACTGCTCCCTTCCCTCCGCGGCGTCGTGGCCACCGACAGCGTCATCGGGTTCGCCATCGACCGGTGCGCCGGCGGCGACCTGAACGCGCTCCGCCACCGCCAGGCCGGGAGGGTGTTCTCCGTCTCCGCCATACGGTTCTACGCGACCGAGCTGGTGCTCGCCCTCGAACACCTCCACGGCCTCGGCGTCGTGTACCGCGACCTCAAGCCGGAGAACGTCCTCATCCAGGACTCCGGTCACATCATGCTAGTCGACTTCGACCTCTCCACCACCCTGCCGCCGCCGCCACCTCCTCCGCCACCTGACGCGGCTCCGCTGCCCCAGAGCAGCTCGCCTTCCTCCCCTTCCTCGCGCGCCAGCGGCGGGCGCAACAGCACGAAGGCCGTGGCCGTCTTCGGGTGCTTCTCCTTGCGCCGCGCGGCCTCACGGCCGTCGCCGTCGCCGTCGTCATCGTCCCAGTCCCCATCGTCCACCTCCAGGACGGCCTCGTCCTCCTCCTCGTCCACGTTCTGCTCGTCGGGCGCCCGGACGCCGGCGGCGAAGTCGAACTCGTTCGTGGGGACGGAGGACTACGTGGCGCCGGAGATCGTGGCCGGGAGCGGACACGACTACGCCGTCGACTGGTGGGGCCTTGGCGTGGTGCTCTACGAGATGCTGTACGGGCGCACGCCGTTCCGGGGGCGGAGCCGGCGGGAGACGTTCCACCGCGTCCTCGCCGCGCGACCGGAGATGCCGGGCGAGCCGACACCGCTGCGCGACCTCATCGGGCTCCTCCTGGAGAAGGACCCGGGCAAGCGCCTCGGAGCACACGGCGTGAAGCGGCACGCCTTCTTCCGCGGAGTTGACTGGGACCGCGTCCTCGACGTGGCGCGGCCGCCGTTCATCCCGACGCCCGACGACGACGACGCGGGCGCCGTGGTCGAGGCGCTGGACGTGGAGAAGGTGCTGCACGAGGTGTTCTGCTCGACCGCCGCCGGCGAGACGTCGCCGGTAGAGACGCCCGCGCCGGAGGCCGGCAGCGACAGAGGGAGAGATGAAGATTTCTCCGTATTTTTTTGAGTTGTATCTATGAATATTTTCTCCGAAAAAAATGCATGCATAGCATATTTAGCATATAGATACCTTTTTCTTTCGCTCCTTTTGTAAATTAAGTATAAGTTTTTATCTTGAGAAGATTAAAAAAAGGTACGAGTTCATGATAGTGTAAATAAATGCAGGAGAAATATACTGAAATTTTTCGAGTCTCATACAATCGATTCAATTTTAGTAGGACTCTGAGAAAAAAATTGATCAAATTTGAGAAAATTATCATGCCTTACCATCCTGGTGTAACCGGGAGTACCAATAAGTTTGGTTGGTTGTGTGCTTAAGCTGATCATCTTGTAATCCAGTCACAACTACATTAATATCTGATGGCCACTGTTTTCCTGTCAAATTTTCACCTGACGTCTTGACCTGTCTGATCTGTTGTCACGGGGTGCAGATGGCACCCTTCTCTATCCCTCTCTCCTGATTACCTTTTTCAAGTGATTAGTCGCTCTCTTTAATTGCCATAATTCAGCAGCAGCGCTGCTGCTTGAGCTGTCAGGTTGCCTATCTTTGCTAGTATGCTCCCGGAAAGCTCGTCGCCGACGTAGACGTGAGCGGCGAAAAGGCAAAGGCGCAAAGCAAAATGGGCAAATCTTGCCCTTTTTTTTCTCTTTTGGAAAAAGAGATGGCCAGGATCGCATCCGTTCTCGTGACCAAACGGGGAGGAGCCGGGGAGGCATTCTGCTGCCGAATCGATCTGCTCACGAGATATTGCACTGCTGGGTCCTGCGCTAGTTTATACCATCTAAGGTGGCAGCTTGCTCGAACTTGTGATGCTTGTGCAGCTGTGCTCACTAGGTCTCGCTACGCATTCAGCTCTCGCTACACATTAAGCTGCCCCCGGTGAATATAACTTACTATGGTTTTTTTTTTAACGATGAATCTTGTCACTGCAGGCATGGCAATCGTGCCGCATTGAGGATATCGCGTGCTGAGGGCCAAGCTGACCCGTTGGCATATTCTTGTTCGTTTCCATGCAGATTACTCGAGTACTCGTCGATTTGTGAACATGTTCTTGTTCATTTTCATGAATAACTCGAGTGCACGTGGATACAGAAGAGAAGACATGACTTGGGGGCCAGATTGGGCCAAACGGTCGCTGCTGGGCCCTCGCACGGTAATGTACGATGGGCCCCTGAAAGAAATGGCGACAGGTAAGTAGGCAATTTTATCTTTGTTGTAAGAAAAAAAGAAACAGGCCGTCCACCTACCGATGTTGCAACATCTGACAATGCAGTACGCACGAGCAAACCGCCCTCTGAGAACAAAAAGTAATTGCAAACGGATAAAGTTCCTTTCCAAACAAACAAAAAAATAGCACCTATGTTTTTAAATGTATGGTGGTGTTGTTAATGTTTACACATAACATTTGACCATTAATTTTATTTAAAAAAATAAGTACGAATTATTTTATCATCAAATGCACTTTAGTCAGGACTTATATGTTCAAGTATTTACACTTTTTAATTAAACGAATGGTCAAACTTCATATCTAAAAGTCAACATCAAACATTTAAAACAGAGAGTAGTAACTTATATAATCCATCCAAACAAAACGGAATCTAACCAGAGTTACATAATCACATCTCCTACCTATTAGGAGGTTGTAAAACAACAGGGCAGTGATGCAGCAAGGTTGGACGAGCCACAGTAAGCTGCCGAAATCTGCAATCTTCGAACTGCTCTGGTACAGAATTCTTGTATACAGGATATATACCAGATGCACACAAGGTATTACTAATGACAATCAACAAGCACCTTGCGTAGAATTGATATGTACCAGATTTAGATCAATATTACCAGCCACCAAGCAGCAGATTCACTCACCTTCACCAAGAAGAACAGAAAACTTGGGCACCTGACGATGAACAAGTGTTGGTCCAAGAATCTACAAAACCACAAAAAAAGTTTCATTTGGTGAGCAGAATGAGTCCTCAATAATAGAGAGACTGTGCACTCAGTTCATTCGTTAGGTTAGAGGCAACGCTGTTAGAATAAAGGAATCTTATTGACAGAATCAAGGACGGCTACCTTCATCTTTTGATTCCTGTAGAAGGCATTGAATAATGTCGACAATCACCTGAGCTTTCCTAGATTTGAAAGGTATTCATGAAGAAAATTCAAAGTTACAAATCCTAATGCATGATGAGCTATCACACTTTACTCCATTCTATCAGTCATTAGCTACAAGTTATCTGAGTTTACATCTAAATTTCCTGGCTAATCATGAATTTTTTTATATAATTACAGAAAACAAGGAGGTGGTGGGTATATTGTAGAGACAAGAGATGGATTTACTACCTACAATATTCAAAAGAAGTACAAATTAAGGTTCACTCTAAAAGGTTCTTAAAGATTATTGCAAACAACTTTTTTACGATGGAATAGGCAAAATAATATTGGGAATACAAGGAAAAGCCCATTAGCATTAGAACGTATTCTGAATTGGATTCACTCCACATGAACTGGAACCTGTTTCAATCATGATGGCAGCAAGCAAGATCCACTAAGAATCCACCTCCGATAGTTCCATTAACAGAAACAAATTGCAATCGAGGACTAATCTCTCTAGAGCCGGGAACTTATTCTCACTATTAAAAGACAACAAAACCACACCATCACCCGTTTGGAGGCTAAAATAGGGCCAAAGCCCAAAAACTACATCAAGCATCAATGCATCATCTCATGAACCCTACACGTTAGCATTAGAATTAGCAAAGCATGGCTGATGCTAGGTTTCAGGTAATATATCCAGGGAAAATATGTAGTGCAGACATACTGCTACATGTAAACTTGGAAATCATGCAACCATCAGAATAAAGAACCTATATCTGAAGCACAGATCAAATCTTGATCTGTAAGTAAAATCATGCAAGACTTGTACGACCACCACAGCCATACCATTAAGAGATATAAAACATATCCACATATATCTAGCACTAAACAAGTAAACATGTTTACACACCATGAGCAGCCAAGAACCGAGAAGCAACAGCCAGTACTGCCTCAAAGCCCTTGATCAAAAGGTGAGAACTGGATGCAGAGGTTTATCGATCGATTCCCGCGTTGTCGTTGGCTGCAACAAGGACAAAAAAGAAAAACCTCTCAAAGAAAATCGCCGCTCCCGGATCAGCGCACAAGGCAGGGAAGGGATCGATAAACCACTGCGCCCAGGCATCACCCCCACCACCAACCCTAGGACAAAACTAAAACATAGATTACCGCAAGAAACGGAAAGAACAGAAACAAAACCACCTGCAAGATCGGGTTCGAACACATGTATGTATGAATCTGTATTTCTCGTGTGTGCAATGAGGAGGAAGTGGAGGTGGGAAGCCTGAATCTGGGGATCTATATACCACATTGGACGGAGGATGTGACGGGAGGGAAGGAATTGGGGACGGGAGGGAGAAGGGTTGGGCACTGAAGTGGGGACAGGGGAGGAGAGGACTAGGAATCTTTCTGGCGTTGCAATAGGGAGGCTTGTTCCCATGGAGACAACACCAACACGAGTAAGAATGGAACAGGTGGGGTTTTGTGGCAGTAAAAAGCGTAAATTACACGCACCGTAAGCAAGACTTACCTGCTGAATATAAACAGACATAACAATGTACAAAGTTCGTATATAATTATTCTTCGTCTCAAAATAAATCAAATTTTACACACAAATTTAGACATAAAAGTTAATTCATTTTAGATCATAGGGTAGAATACCATGTCAGCTTACATCACACAAGCAAACAAACCATATTAGAATGCCATATCGGCTTATAAGTGAAGAGGAGGATGCATCCAGTTTTCACTTGGCACACCCTCGTCCCTCTAAGCTTCTTTATACTGACTCTCGCTACTCATACGGACCGTTTGGTGGCAGGCTGCATTAATTTTCATTTTTTGTAATTTTATTTTTTATACTGATAAACGATATATTATTTATAAAAAATTATATAGCAAAGTTATTTTAAAAATTATATTGATTCATTTTTCAAGTTTTTTAATTAATACTTAATTAATTATATAATGCACTGTTTCGGTTTATGTGTCGAAAGTATATCTTCCCAGCGCTTAAAGAAACAAATAGACTAAGTCACATAAGCAATAAGACCGGGCCAAGATGCAATGGATTTATCAAGGATAGGTGGCTTACAAATTCAAATAATCCGTGCGTCAATGCAAACGGTCAATTCAATAACAACATTACTGCTTGGTTGGTCATTTTGGTCCTAATTCGTACGAACTAAATAAATTATTGTACCTAGTTGCACCCGTCACTTTCAACAACGGCATTCAAAATAAACAGTAAGCACTGCTATACGTAGGATCTTCTGTTTACGATGGTTGTACGATCAAATATTTCTCTCCTAGCGTTTATTAACTTCTGCAAGTTCCGGTCCCGCACAAAAATGGATTTCTCTTCCACGCCGCCCGCACGGCCTTTGATTATACTAAAATCGTAAGCAAATATCGTGTGCATAATATTTTCCATAAACAGTTTGGGTTCTAAAATCCGTGCAATCAATATAAGTCGAAAAAGGAATACTTCCTCACTCAGGAGCTGCTTTTCCATATTCTTTAACTTTGATCATAGTTGTTTAGAATATAGTTTTGGACATATGAAAGTGACATAGGCAAAATTTATATAATAAAAACTTTCATAAACATGCTACTTATGTAAATATTTTTGGATTTATGCAAAAAGAATCTACTCAAATTTATGATTCATTGGCTTTATAAGTATAAAATGGCACTGTTCATGACTTGAAGGGAATAATTCTTAACCAATCAGTTTTGCACGTGGAACCCACACAACCAAGAAAAAAACAGCAAAATGACGATTCATACAAGAGGGAAAGGGAAAGGGGAAAGACGTGCCGCACACGAGCACAGGAGGTGTGATTTCGAAGTGGGTAGAATAGTATGACTTAACTGGCATGAAAGAGAATCAATAAAGAAAGTAAATGTTTAGAAGAGATTTAGGCTTCATTCTTTAAAGCTTATCGGGATGAAGGGTACTATTTTTTTTATATGTGTGTGTTTTCTGAAACTGTTAAACATTATTTTTTTATAAATATTTGTTAGTTATTTAAAATAAATAAATATTATTTTTAAATTTATAATAATTAATATTTAATTAATTATGTGTTAATGACCCATCTTATTTTATTTTATGTGTCACTGACAAGCTAATCCCGACACCTGATTTAAACAGGCCTAAGAGGTAAGGATCGACTACGTCTCATCAAACAAACAACAAATGGCCTAAATTTAGTGTATCGTATCAACCAATGGTCATTTGATCCTTTAATATGGACATTGTGAAAGGTGATGGTATTTTCCATTCTCAAAAGTGGCACTTCCACAATTACCATGATTTTTTTTCTGTTATGCGAGAATTTTATGATACACGAGTAGTTTTTTTTTTCTACTCGAGAATTTTCCTCCTGTTTTGCATCTAGCAGTGGCTATCCCACTCGGAGAAATGCTGGAAAGCGGAGTTATTGGGCGGAGGGCCGATGATTTGTTGGCTTTGACGTGTTGTGGCACAAGAGAGGGAGGAAGAGAGCCGAGCAATGGGCAAAGGCCAAGCAGATCTAGTGAGCTCAGCTGGACAGCAGCAGGTGTTGCCAGTGGCTACTTGCCATCTGTGCCGTCCATTTGGTCCCGTCTGAGAATACAGGGCTTTGATAGGAAAAGTTGGAAGAGCTTCGAATCTCCACGTGAACGGAGAAAGAAAACAAAAAAACGGAGGCTCGGTATCGTTCAAACGGAATGATACTTGTACTCTGGCAATGATGAGGAACTTGTGTGTTTCATCAACTTTGTACTGATGCAATCAAGGGTCCCTTTGTAAGGCAGGGGCAAATTTGAGAGAAAACGCACAAGAACTAGTTCAATTTCTACACAGTTCATCCATCCTGGAGGCGGCCTGATGGATATAGGAGACAGCAAAAACACACTGTTTTCGTAGCCTAGAAAAAGGTCCTAGCTGGTTAACTAGTTTGCATACTAAGCATTGCTTAGGTAAAGCATGGCCATACATCTACGCAAACCTGCTGATTGGTAGCATCGAAGAGAGATAAGTCAATAGTTAGGCAGGCACCTGAAAATTCTGGAAGAAAGCGGAAGGCTCTGTTGGGGCTTAGTTTCAACGCAGAGATCATTAGATACGAAGGCTAAGTAACTCCAAAGAAACAAACATCTTAGTTTATCGCTACTAACAGCAACCAATCGCCATCGAATTCTGATGACAAAACGCCTATAACTAGTGGGTCACAGTGCCACGGTGGATGGAGATGGCCGCGATCAAATCGAAATCTCCGTAGAGATAGTAGACTATAGACGATCAAAGGACTGCCTGGACAAGACGGCAAATTCTGCCAAAAAAGCAAAAGATTCAAAGGCAGCAATGATGAGAAGCGCAAATGCATTATCAACGAGATCCACGGTGAGCTCATAATGGACGACATGAACGTAGCAATAATAACAATGAGCTCATAATAGACGACATGAACGACAATATCTACTGCAGTATGGAAATAATCGCAGACATTTAACCCACAATGAGCCGCTATGTCAGAAAAGGAGTAAACTGAGAAATATGCCCAACATGCACATTCTAGTCATACAACATAAGTTTCTCTGGAAGAATCATAGGTGTGAGACCTTTCAAGTAATAGTTACTGGCTCATAATTTGTTAAAAATTAGGATAAAAGATCTACATGTTTTGCTAAACCCAGATCCCAAATTTCTAGCAACTGCCATTTGACGGCTCGACATCATCTATATATGAACACTAACTACTGCCAGTTAGCAAAATGAGCAAAAGCCAGAGAAAATCGAGATTAGAAAGGCCAGAGTATGAATATGCACACGAGAATTAAACTGCATCATGACAGATGGTCTACAGCAGGTTTCCTTATTAACATCACAAAATATGCTCCCCTACGAAGGGTAATTTCTGCCATGACTTTTCATGCACGTTTACGCCTGAACTGACCAAACAGCTGCAGAAATCAGATGAAGACTGAAACATCAGTTATATCCATATGGTATATCCATAATCTGAAGACAATAATGTAGGACTCATGGCAGAAAAACTAAAGATAAAACATCAATTTGATCAGGATCGCCCTCCTTTTCTCATAGGAAGAGAAACTTTACCTGGAATGGGTATTGAAGAATCCATCCAATGACTGGAATCTGGTATAGAAAGGCCTGGATAGGAGGTCCATAACCACTGCACAAGAAATGGAAGGGATGCGTAACAAGTGCCAAAAAGACCCAACTGAAAAATGAATATCGTACAAAAAGTGGGGAAGTAGACAATGACCTGAAGAGAACAAAAGATCCATAAAGCTCCATTATTATGCCAGCAACAGGCCATCGGACAAAGAGAAGAAACAGACCAAGGAAGAAAGGTACAGATCCCTGCCCAAATAAACACATTACCTCTTCTGGACATGTATGTGGAGAGATTCATGTGATGCACAGAAATAATAAACAAGTTGGACCAATCAAGTATGCCATATTGCTGCTAGACAAAAATTGCTATCCTGGAGAATGCAATCTACAATACTTTGCATGTCCAGTAGACCAGTACGAGATATCCATAGTTCAACTTGATTCCATAGCAATCTTGCAACAAATTACAAGGCTAGTGATCATGCTTGTACTCGTCCAGAATAAATACACCTAAACAAGTTTGCTTGTCTACAAAATTATGTAGGCAGAGCTATTATGTCATTGCCATGCATATTAAAATGAGCATCAACTTGAAAACTTGACCAACTACAAAGTTATCTAATTTTAGTAACAAAAGTGGCTAAACAATAATTGTAGCATGGTGTCACATCTTATCCAGTCATAGATAAGAAAGAAATGGATAGTTTCGTGTATCTATCGAAGTCTTGACTCAAGTACCTTAATGTTTGCCTTCTTTGTGAAAAGCTGCCACATAGATTGCCAACCAAGCAACAAGCCGATTCCAGTCAAGAAGAAAATCTAAAAGAAGCAAGATAAAAAGTGCAACACCACAATTTTATTTGATATGAAGTGATACAACAGATGAAGGTGTTATTCGTTGTAACATACATTACCCAACGCCAACAAGCCCCTATCAAAGAAAAGGATAATGCCCAGGAATGAGAACAGGATGCCAAAGCCCACCAGGCCTATGCCAATTTCTACATAGACAAATTGAAAAATATTAGTACTCAACTATGGTGTGAAAGAGGTAAAATGGGTGAGATCAGCAGGCATGAACATGTGACAACTTTCTTGTAACTGGAATTGAATTACTATTGTAGATACTATACTGAAATAATCTATTCTTAAAGCCCTTCTCCAAGTTCTCTCTCTCTATCTCTACTTTCTTGTATGCTATGCTTTTCAATTAGCTTTAAAATTTGGATAAGTAGTACAGTTACAATGTGAAAATAATTGCTTTAAACAAAGTACCTACTATACTATTAATAAATTCCGAATCCCAGAAAACCATATGTCCATCTTCCCTTATAATCACACATAAAACCACCTCTAAAACTGGTGGCAAGAAATTGTTGCTAGTGTCCATGGTCAAATGGTGGCAAAAACCACCTCTAAAACCGGCATGGGGTATTGAGTGACCTATTGATTCTATCCTGGAGGGATTTGTCAGTAAAATGTCCATTTTGCAAGTTTAGGAGTTGAACTTTACCCCAAAGTTTAAGGGGGTTATCTAAAAGTTTAGAGATACATGTTGCAAAATAATTTGTCCTGAGTATTAAAATAGGCCAATGAAGTGCTTTGATTGCTTGCTGTATGGAATAGTCTTAATCGAGAATAGAACTTCACTTTTGATCTCACTAATCTCGTACGGCATTGCACTAGCACCGAGCAATAAGTTTCAGTTCACCAGTCCACCAACCGAACCTGCAAAGTTTCAGGTACCCGCATATTAAAAAAGAGGTATACCAGCATTATTATTTCTCTTGAAAGTGTATCCAAGTATTAAAATTAGCACCATGGCACTGTCAGTCTGTCACATTTTAACTTTAGCAGAGTTATGAAAAATATCAGAATATTTGTCTACACTCTGCATATCCCAAAGGGATGACAGACAATGTAGAGGAAAAAGACTTAGGCATATGTCTAGATCATTCTTCAAACATTCCCAGTGTAAATGTTAGTTGTACTTGGACATTCTTTCATCTCTTATAAAAAAAGTTTCAGAAGTCTAGGAGACTAGGACTAAGAGTCTAAAACCATTGCCAGTTTACCATTGCTCTGGTTGGAATGGTACAAAATAGAGTATCACCTCAATCTACAGTCTATACACTTCCGTTATCCATGAATGCAGCCAGGGGCAAGGCAATGGGAGCAGGTGGCAACCTATCAGCTTGCAAGCACTATTGCATTGGGGCCAGTAAGAGCCAGCAGGAAGCATGTTCAGTGAGTACAACCTGATAAAATCATATGAGTGGACACTAGATTAACTCTCTAACATTTGCCAGTTCATTCAAAGCATTAGTAGAATAATACCCAGACTATAAATCATATAGGGCACCTTCAAAATTGGGAAAAAAATAGATTCCTACAGCAAGATATTATGCTTCCAACAGTATACGAACATTTTCAGAAAATCTACCATGGTTATAGAAGCCTCTGAACTCTCAGGCGCAATTTTTCCTAGCATGTCAAACTTATACAAACAATTACGTGTCAACTGGCTAACGAGGAAAAGTACAGACTAATTCCCATGCCAGGTTAACCAGACCGTTGCCATCTGGCAGACCAGCTTGCATTGCTCCAATTACCCAACACACCCCCAATATATTGCTCGGCAATAGATATCGCAGGAACAAGCTACAAACTACAAAAGAATTGGGCATCAACAATCTAAAGGATCTCCTACTCTTCAACAGGAATACAATCAACGGGTGAAATGCTACAACCATTTTACTTGGTTCACCTCATCACCTATAACATTGACAGGGAAGTGGACGCTGAGCTAGATGATTTCAAGAGTTTATAGTCACGCTTATCCCACGGTTCCCCATGCTCAAAAACTTGACACCCGGAGGACTTCACATCCGGAGGGAGAACCCGAGGGCCGAGACATAGCTGCGCGAGGGTTTTTGCCGACACGACCACGGGTAGGCACGGGCAAGCAGCAGCGCCGCGGCGGCCGCAATCCCGGCGCGCGTTCAGGGAGCTACCCGGAGAGGGGGGGGGGGGCGGGGGGACGGATCGAGCTGCGACTGCGAGGAGGGACGGAGCTAGGGCTTACCGACCGACAGAGCACGGATCCCCCCGGCGGTAGGGGAAGGAGATCAGGCTGCCGCGGGAGAGAGCGAAGAGAGCTCCGGCGCGCGTGCTCGCCGGCGGCGACCTGCTCCGGCGGTGGGGGGAGGAATGCGCAGGCAGAGACAGAGATCGAGGGAATCGAGGGAAACGGGGGAGTAGGAGAGCGTTTGGACGGCGTTGATAGAAGGCATTCGTGGGATGGCCTACTTGGCAGTGAGACAGACAGATCACCAATTCCGTGGCTTTCTTTTTTTCTCTCTCTCTACAACAATTTGATGCTTTGCCTTAATGCTTAAGCTTAAGGGCGTGTACAAAGTTAAAGTTTAATATGGCTCTTAGTTAATACATTTTATTAAGAGACTATGCTCATGTAATGGTTAAGATAACATGACCTCTTAACCAGCAAAATTCTTTTATTACCCTTCTTTTCTTTTCTCCAGTCGCATGTAGCAACTGACCCAATGTGATGCGTAGAAACGGTCTTTTTCTTTTTTCCTCCTCTCTTTTCCACATCAAAAAAATGTTTATATGACAACGCTAGAGTCCACTAATACAAACGGTTGTGCATGGCCTAACAATAAATGATCCTTGAGAGGAGTGCAAATTAAAAAAGACTCCATCCGGGTGAAATTTCATCCTATACCTTCCTTCTAAATTGAAATCAAAAGAATTTGTCCTCCTAGCTTAAATATCAGTGGCCTTTATACGACCTCACAGCATATGATTTTATTAAACTGAACAGAATTTTCCACACAACCCGGGGAGGTGAGGCATCAGTGAGACAAGAAAGTAAATAAATCCTCAAATGTTTAATCTAATAAAAGAAAGATATATGATGAAATCTCTAATCCGATGGCGTGGACCGCTCGTTTGGAGCTGGGGAAAGCCGTGAGGCATCTACGCAGGCCGTATCCTTCCTACCCAGCGCGCGTCTTCTCCGATACACCGGATGACCGGACAAAACGGTACGTATACGTAGGTTGGCATTGTTGTAAACCAATGCGACTATTAGCAGCCGGATCCCTTTTCTTCTCTCTCATAGTAGTAGAGACGTACGAAATGGAGAACATCCGCGTCTTTTTTTCGCCTTACGGATATTATAGAAGTATATAATATATATATATAGGATAGAGCTTTTAATTTATTATAGATATGTTCTTAAGTATAAACAATCGTAATTGTCTCACCATGCCTTTTTATATATATATGGAATTTAGGAGGAGATAAATCTTATTGTTATTCTGATTCGAATTAGCTGATAAGAAAGTAATTTATCTTCTTATGAGAAAAAGTAATTTAACCTCTTATGAGATAAACTTGCATCTCCAATGCTACCAAAGATATTCGGTTACTGTCGCTACACTATCGATGGGCAAAACTCTTTTAATCCCTTGAGGATCTTTTAGGGTTTCTCCAAACATCACTCAAATAGTTTTAAAAAACTTTAAAAATTTGTAATAACACTTTTATAACATATATATATATATTACTTAATAAAATCTTAAATCTAAACCCAACTTACAAATAAAAAACAAATAAAAAAGACAAATCCAGTATATGAAAAAAATGATACTATAAAGTATAGATTGAGTTTAAACTTAATTTTTTAGTGGAATAATAAACATTACTGTACTCTATATTAATATTTTTTTACAAAAATCTTTAGCTATATTTGAGAGAGAAGAAGAAGTAGAAGGAGAAGACGCAAAATAAAATAAGTTATTAGCATATGATTAATTAAATATTAATTATTTTTAATTTAAAGAATATATTAATATAATTGTTAAAGTAACTTTATATATATAATTTTTTAAAAAATATAAACAGTTTAGAAAACGTGCGTATGAAAACGAGGAGCCTTAACCATCATTTACATTAAAAGGATATAAAGAAGACATCCTTTGAGGGAATAGAATACATTCTGCGGATTTTGTCGATCCATGCATGCACGCACTCGCCCGCGCACACTCCTCAAGTTGTACTACCCACGAGCTCTCTTCGCTCCAAAACCGCTGCGGCGGAAGCTGGTTTTTCTCCCAACGTCGTAACTCGTACGCCGTCACCGCAAACGCCATGCAGCCGGCCGAAAGATCGATTGGCCAAAGTTCCACCTGTCATATAGCCGTTCGAGGAAGCCGATGGTCACTGTCTGGCTCAACTTGTTCACCACTCAGATCTCGACGATGCAGCAGCTAGCAATCTAGGTACACGCGCGTCTTCCTTTTTAAGAATATGCACGCGTCCTTTGACTGGTATTTACACTTTGGATTTGCTATCACATTAGAGAGATGGATGCGATGCGACCTGGAAATAACCCGCAGACTTGTCGATGCAATGCATGCAAATGCATGGCCTGTGATCTGGAAGTGAGGAACACAAAAGAAAGAAAGGTATGGTATCACACTCCTCGTCAATGATATGTGCATTATTCGAGCGTCAGATCGTGCCCCGATCGTCACAGCTAGCTGGTCAATTCAGGCTTAGGGCGGCTGCTTTGAATCCATCTGCTGCACGCCTGCCTGAATTCTTTAGCTCAGCTGGCCTGACCTGCATCACAACATGCAGGCTCAACGAGAATAGAATCTAGTACTCACTAATGCTGCATCACGACATCATGAATAGAAAATTAGGAAGGGATGCCCAGCCTTATGCTTTCGGTTTAGTTTATGTGCTGCAACTTGAAGCTGGCGAGAGCCAAATTGCAGCTGCCTAACTCTTGAACCATATCTCGGAGAGTGACGTCTCCAGAATCATGCTCGATCTAGACTATCAGGATGTTTTGTACAAGTAGAGAAAAGTGATGATTGATTAGAGTATCAGGATGGCAAGGGCCAGGAGATGATGCGGCTGGAATCTCGATGCTAATTGGCAGGTCTGAATTGATTGAATACCATGGGCTGTTTCTGAACTGAGCCGCTTTATTTGCTCTGCAGCAATCTTTGCTTGCAGTGCCGTGAGAGTGTCAAGTTGGTGGTGGTGATGTTGCACTGGCAGATGGGCCATGGCGTGCCGAGGGCTTTATATATGCTTCTATCCTCTTTTGCCAAGATGATGATAGGAAGATCAGTTATTATCGGTTACACTGAACCATGGCAGATTGGTCGCAAGAGCTGCGGAATTCAGCAACTAGAACCGTGGAATTCGTCTGTGACATCGACGTGCATGCGTACCGAACTACTGATTGCTGTGGATGCAAGCGGCAAAGCGTTCGGAGTGCGATTGGTCGTTGGCTCGTTGCTCGGTCTAGGGAATATGAGTTGGAGAGGCGAGCGGCGACTATGTTTTTTTTTAAAAAAAAAAGACATGCGTCCAACTCCTGGTAGAAAATGGATTTTGTACGGTAAATAAAATGAAATGGTTTAATCCTCTTAAGTTTAGTCTAACATACAGGCAAGATATATTGCCTAAATAATGCAAGTTTATCTTAGCTCTAAGCCTCTAACTCCAAGATTTATTTTGTGCTTACTCCAGGCTTTTTAGTTGCTAGCAATACCCGGTTCTAAAACATGATGGTACTGAAGCGGCGCGAAAGAAGGCAACTAGGCAACTGCGGTCTAGATATGTGTATCCATAATATCTAGAACTTTGATCGCCTGGCTCTCTAATCTTACACAGCTTCTCTACTAGTAGGTTAGAACGCAACAAATACAGGTATCAAGCAACTAGAGGCATGCAAACCAAAAGAATATGAAATAGTAAAAGGGCAGAAAACTATATGCTGGTTAAAGAAAGGCGACATAGATTGGACATAGCTTACCATCTTAATAATGCAGTTAACGCTCGGGAATCTAGTGCATAGGCTTAGCTTGTGGTAGCTTACTACTCTCAGAAAAGCTGCCATTATCATGAGCCCGTCTTTAGGAAATATAGGAGGCACCTTCCGCCATGTTGCCAACAAAATCAATTTATAAAATGTTTGGTTCATTTCATTTCTGAACATTGTGGCACCTTGTCTAAGACATGACCAACACGCTAGGCTGTTACCTAATAAAAAGGTTTGACAAAAGGCATAAGCATATGAAAGGTGGGCTCCAATATTGAAAAAATTACAACATATCATAACTGTAGCAAAAAACCAAACATATACATATATATATATATATGAAAACATTGGCAAGACTGTCTATGTAGAAAAGCACAAGGTGTCCATAATGCCGGCCTGTCATTTGATCTCTCCCTCTCAGCATTACCTTTACGTCGTTGACGTTTCTCTAGGTCTACAGACAACTGATAAGATGGTGACGCAAACGTGCGCACTCTGAAATCTGGAATTCTCTATTGGATAAAGCGAGCACGGGCAAGTGATCATAGTGTGTGGCGCAGCACTCGGCTCGAGTAAAACACTGGCTCCATTGATGGGCAGGTAGAGCAGAGCAGAGGGCAACTTGCAACACATGTACCAATGCCGCACGTACGCTATCTACTTTCTAGCAGCTACTTTGGCAAGAAGAGACAGAATGCTTCCAATCATAAGAAGAGGTGGTATAATATAGCAGGGCTTACCTCAAGTGCACACACACGGCTAGACGTTTCCGGAAGTATTCCCTGTCCATGTCCAGATCCTGGAATGCAATGATATCATCGGTTCAACGGTCATGTGAAATACCAGCGCACGATACACAGGATGTTAGAAATACCTGAAAAAAATTAATCTAATTATTAAAAAAACTAAATCAAGAAGCTGATTTTAAATATACTTCCACGAATTATAAACATCACTCGGTTAAAATCACAAAATCTAAATATCTCTTATAAAATTTAAATACCAAATAATAAATAGTATAAAAGTTATTATTGTTTTAGTAACTTCAACCAACCTCTTACATTTTAGCTCGATGTTTACTCTTAATTATCACAATATAAATTAAGAAAGAAAGAAAAAATAATGCTATAAGCATGTATAAGAAGAGGAGTAATATTTAAAATTTAAATTGTGGTGTAAAAAATAAAATTATAGAATTTAAATTAAAACGACAAAATTAATTCCAAAATAAACTCTTTTTTATTAATCAAAATATGTTACAAAGTTTTCACAAAGTTTACAAAATTCTCTCAATTTTTTTAAAAATCTCTTCAATACTCTTATAACCTCATCTTATATTTCAAGCAACGTATGCCCTCACACCACTAGCCCACCATTGCTTGGGCCATTGTTGCTTCCTTCATCCACACATATGGGCCGTTGCTATTGCTGAGCACCATCCGCATGCCACATGCACACTTTTGCCTACAAGCTGGGCCACTTCAAGATAGGACTACGCCATACACCTATCCAATATCATCATCGGTAGTAAAGGAGAGGTTGCCTAGGCCTGCCTTAGGCTGTCTTCTTGCTCCCTCTTTTTTTTCTCCATTTTTCCTTATAAATTTTCATTACTTGCACACTTAATTTTGTGAAAGCTTATTATAAATGGTGTCTATCTATCGCGTAACAACTTATACCCAATCGTATTATTTGATATTATTGATCGCTTCGGACATTAATTTCTTCATAAATCTAATTCTGATTTACCGTTGACTAAGGTTGACCTCAAAGAATTCTAATTTTAATCATATCTTATCACTTGTCATATGGTATTTCAACCTCTTTCTTAAGGATAGTCACGGTAATTGACATTGATTAAGGTTGATTTTCATCGCATACACATGAATAGGCCAACTTGTAAACTAATTTACATTAGTTGTATATAATTACATCAATAATCGTCAACTTTTCAATACAAATTTTCAACAAAGATTAATATATAATCATTTTTTACCATTTTTTCAATCACAACATAAAACCATGTTTTATCACATGGTTGTGATGGTTTTACATCATGCCATGACAGCCTAAATCCTCCATTCATCAAGGCAAATAGATAGTTAGTGGCTAGCATTGCACTACAGGCTGTGACAAAGATGGGTCGGTGCTACAAGTAGATGGTACGTATCAGCCTTACCTGAACAATCTTTGCTCCTGGTATGCCAGAATTCTCGCTTAAACAGGGGAGTAGACACAGGTTCAGTTTGCCATGTCACTTTCTGCGGTATAACTAATACTGGTAAATAGTGATATGTCAAAATTCTTCCAGCTTTCCTTCCTGTGGTTACTGTAGCCGGTGCAATAATAAGCCTGGCACTCTTGTAGGAATTTTTCTTTTCCACCCATAGAGAAACTTTCCGCTTTAGTCTCTTTCATGTAATTCCACTCTGGGAGCTCTGTCAAACGTCCATTTGTTGTCTTTGGCAACCCATGTGAAGTCCATCATCTAGGACGTTCCATTCACTGTTGGAGAGGCTGGATTCATGGGATATGCCCACGTGAAGGACGGAACTGCTTTATTCCTCAGTCAAAAAATCAAATATTGTGAAGCCATAACCTAACCAAATGACATGCATAGATTCCATCAACTTTAGTGTTCATCATCAATCCATCATCATGCAACTTTACTTGCTGGCATGACCATTTCAACATTTAGGTTCGATAATGTTAGGTACCTTTGATTTGAAGCGTGGGGAACTTGCTGCAACCTGTGGAAGTAGTCTCAGGCTTATTGTGCCGAAACTTGCACAGCAGAAAACATGCAGAATACACTAGTTAAGGTAGCATGCGGTATCCAAAAAATAAAGTCTACATAAAAAAATAAAATACAAAAATAAGATTCTATGGTCCCCAGTAGTAAAAATCAGCGTAGACCTTATCAAACATGCTTTTACCTCCTCTTTTGTCTCAAGTACATATAAATTGCCATGACAGTTCTTTGTATTAAAAGAAAAGGCAGTAACTTGGTAAGAATCTTTTGAAAATGATATGTGGTCACACAATTAGAATGGCACATATGTCAAAGAACAAATAAACTTCTGCAAGTGTTCACAAGAACTCATGAAATCACAGCCTCAAACATCATATCTGAACAAATAAATTTATAACAGAAAAGGTAAACTTGAGTAAATTGTGATTGGGCGGGTGCATTTGCAACACATGCACATTAAACAGCAGAACCAGTACCCAAAGTGAAACTTTTAAGTATGATATGGTGATTTTAACTTCAACCGTGTTAGCTGGTCATAGTAAGATATGGTTGTTGATAAATAATAAACTAATAAAAGATGCTTTGTTTTATTAAAGGAATGGAACGCTACAAAGATGCTTTGTTTTATCTAGGATAACATTATAATATCTGACAGAACATAGGATAATCAGAAAATTCAAAGAGGCAAAAGCAAATGAATACGGAGTATATGTCTTTAAATTTAGTGGCACCTCTTTGAGAGAGAGAGAGCATAGTTACAGAATAAGGCTAAATTATAATCGAAACTTTATCCACAACTTACGTTGGTAGATCAGAATAGATCTTAATAGTATGTTCCAAGTGTTTAGGACATAAGAAAAACTCTAATATAATCCCCTCCTGACTTTGAGAAAGAGAGAGAGAATAGGACAAGTCGGTACTTTTTCATTAATGAGAAATGCATCCAAATCAACACCGAAGAGGACTCAAACTTGGGTGACTTTGGTGTCCACCCACACCTGATCTCAAACATAGGCACAGTTCCCTTTCCGGCTTTCCCTAAGCTGACAGAAATATGGAAAAGCCAGTACCGGTGGCAAATTTATGGCATAGTTAATTGGAGAGGAGACTGATAAATGTCAATGACCCCATCATCATCATTATGTGAAAACAAACAGTTATGATTATAATCTTTGACAGATGAACTGGACATTATTCTGAATTCTGGATGATGACATACAATGATATAGACCATACACTTGTACCACAAACTAGCATCTCAAGCATCCAAATGATACAAGTGCGATCCAGGAACATGAAAATTATTATCTTAAGAGAAGACAACCACCAATTGATACAACTGTCATGAAAACCCACTGCCACCTTTTATCATTGCAGAATAGTATTCCCATCCCACCAACCTTATACCAAATAAAATACCTTTAACAATTCATCTTACTTAGAACAAATGATCATCCCTGCAATACCATCAACACATAATTAGTTTTTATCATGCATAAACAACATGTTATGAGATAGAGAGAAAGAGCCTTAGGTGAATGAAGCTTGCATTTGCCAAAAATCCTTTACTGTGAAAAAGGAGGGGAATTTTGCAGCTGAAAACAAAGAACATGATGCATCAGTCTAGGTGGCAAGTCAAAAGGCAATCCCCTTTTCACTACGGACAACTATTTATTTGACCCTAAGTATAGGGTATACGTGAGTGTGGTCCATCAGATTTTATTCACCTACGTGGAGTTGCAGTGAGCACTGCTTCTAATGGTGTAGACTCAGAGGGTGGACAGCCCGAAATATTTCATTTGATGACAACCCATATTATAGTGTACAGTTTAAAGTAAGATACCATGTCGTCCAGAGCTACTAGTTTCCTTGTCCACAAATGGTCATTATTTGGGATGCAAGTATATATAGAGCACAAACCTGAACCCTTCACTTCACCCAACTTCACAGTTAAGGCCAAGTTAGCCTCTCCAGAACAATGCTTCTACTCATCTCCTGAAAAAATACCAATTGTAGCTAACTATGTCAAGGGATCCACTTGTTGTAGGCAACGTGGTTGGAGAAATCTTAGACCCATTTATCAAATCAGCATCGCTCAGAGTGCTTTACAGCAATAAGGAACTGACTAATGGATCTGAGCTCAAGCCTTCACAAGTAGCGAATGAGCCAAGGATTGAGATTGCTGGCCGTGACATGAGGACACTTTACACTTTGGTGAGTTCAAAACAACCTGTCCACCTTATTTCAATATTCAGTATAATTTAAAACAAAGTTTTCTTCCTTTGATTTAACCAAATGGCCTTAAGCTACAATAGTAGGGGCCAAGTCAGGTCACTGGCCTTCAATAAAACATCAAGCAGGACAAAAATTTGTACATCCACTTCAAAGTTGTTTTCAGTATCCTAGATCAATGAGAGTCAAACCAAGAATCTTGGCTTTGCAAAGATTTAGAAGCTGTTTTTTGTTAATTCAGAAAGGCTTTTTGCACTTCCATATTTTATTTCGAACGTATAATGTAAAAATGTCCACCTTGCTTTTGCTAGTGTCAGCACATATACCAGCACTTTTGCATGCAGACACTGATTAAATTTAAAAGTTATACACATTGGCCTAGACATTTAGGATATCTGCCTATATATAAGTCTACAACATCACAATTGCTTCCAGCAATGTATGCCATAAAATTTGAATAATCCACATTCTTTGATAGACTCAATAAGATGCTTCCAGAATAATGTTACAGAACAAACATTTGAGTAGACTTGGCAGCACTACATTTTGTGTAAAAATATATCAAACAATTGTTCAAGATATATTGTATGTTTTGTATTTTCCCCGTTTTATGAGGGGTTTTCTTGATTATTTTCTTACATCTGTACATCTCTATATTCAGGCCTAGAGCCCTCTAATGAAATACAAGCGCTACTCATAACAATCAGATAGCCCAGATCCTAATAATCAAATTGCGCAGGACAACAATTCTGAGGAATAGCATATTTTCCTTGATAGAAGACAAGCAAAACTAATCAAGCACAAATAATTCAAATCATTTTTTATTGTTTCTCTCTATAAATTTTTGTATATTCATCTCTCCTTATATTATTATCTTGATTTAATAATAATTGAGAAAACCCTAAAAGAGACCTATAGAGATGTCAGTACACTATGAAATCATAATATTATAAAAAAGATAGAGGATTACCAAAATTAACATCAAGAGACAAAAAAAAAGAGGCTTGAAAGAGAGATTTATCTGAAAATTTGTACTTAAATAAGAATATTTAGAAAACAACTATTGACGTACCTAAACCGTGATTTAGAGGTTTTTATTGGGTTTTAACTCTAACCTACCCTAATTTACTTAAGACTAAAAGGCTGTGTTAAGTTGAATTGAGTTGAGGAAATTACGCTTAACATGAGTATGTCATTATATTGTCACTTGTTTCACAAAAACACAGAAATGAGCATTTCTTTCACACCTGTTTCACAAAATCACATGGCTTCATATATATGCTTCCCCATCTGTGTCCAAGAAATCAAACAGGAGTTCCTTTGGATCATGACCAGAGTAGTAGATATTATGGTGTTCATCACTATGCTAGGTTTGATTCAGTAGCACGATCATTCTCCCTGCTGCCAAAGTCCTTGGGTGAAAACCTCCCACAGTTAAAAATATATACTGTGGTTTTGTTAAATACATGTTCCATATATGAGTGGTTATGTGGAAGTGTTACTACATACTAATATTTTGCAATACAGGTGGCAAAATACTTATGCTTAAGCACAATTTTCTCATGATTAATTTATTAATAAAATAAGAATTCCAGTTTATGCTTCTAACAAAGAATGACAACAAACTTACCAATAGGTGATGGTGGATCCTGACTCACCAAGTCCAAGCAATCCAACCAAAAGAGAATACCTTCATTGGTAAGACCTGAGACATTTGCAATGAATGGAACTGACATCACTTATTATGCTCAAAATGAAAGCAAAAGTGTTAAAGTTGTGTGAATGTTACACAGGTTGGTGACAGACATTCCAGAAACAACAAATGCGAGCTTTGGTACGGTCTTCCCATTCTTTTACATCTCCTTTCTCTGAGTATATGTTTAAAAGAACTGGAGAGTTCTTCAGAGGAAACTACCTTTGGCAACATACTGATATTCATATCTAGCTTGTTTTGACATAGAAAAATAAAACGTAGGAACTCTATCGAGAATACAAATCTACAAAATGATTTTTACAAACCATATGATGCAAACTATTGCTGTTGAAAAAGTGCACAAGGTAAAACCATATTACTCATCACAGAGCAAGATGGTAGACACACTGCCACAATGACCTTCCACATTGACCATTAGAGATATATTTGAATGATGGCAGCTTAAAAATTGCATAATATCACTCTGCAATATATAATATATCTGTCATGTAAATAAATATATATATATATATATATATATATATATCTGGACGGGTTTGAAGTGACTCTTAAGCCAGAAAGAACAAATGATATTCTACTCCTAATCCAGCACAAATGCTTATGTAACAATGGCTGTAAGATTAGTTTTTCATTTACACAAATCTGTTCTAACAAGTCCTGACAAACTATTTCAGGAAATGAGATAGTCAGCTATGAAAGTCCAAAGCCAACAGCAGGAATACATCGTTTTGTCTTTGTGCTTTTCCATCAATCTGTCCAACAGATCATTTATGCACCTGGATGGCGACAAAATTTTAACACAAGGGATTTCTCAGCACTTTACAACCTAGGACCACCGGTGGCTGCCGTGTTCTTCAACTGCCAAAGAGAGAATGGTTGTGGTGGCAGACGATACATTAGATGAAAATTTGGATAACGGCATTCCTCCTCTACAAACAGGAGGGTTGATTGAATGTTGCATAAGGTCAAGCACACCATATATGGGTAGTAAATGCTGGTCTGTAACACAACTTAATTTCTCGATTACTTTGTGATCTGTACAAACACTGACTACAGTGTTCTAGAAGAAATGACCTTCACTTACCATGTGATAATTCTCCATAGCTGGTCCACATCAGCTTCTTGATACAGAAGCCTAAGGTTAATGTATAATATAGTACAATGCAAGTAAAAAAATCCCTCGTGTTTGTTAAGATTCCACCAGATTCATGCAAAGCAATACCAAATTGTGGATTAGCAGTGCAAGAAGGCAACTGCAGAAATATTACGCATTAAACTGAAGAGAGTGGCAGAACTATTAAACTGCAAGAGGGCGTCCTTCCCAATTATATACCTGGAGCTGCCTATTAGACCTGACAAAATTGGGAAAAAAAGACTTGCAGATGGTAACACAGAAAGGGGAGAAAAGGCTAGACACTTGGAAAAGTGGGCACTTATGGGGGGAGAGAAATTTTAATCAACGCATGCTTATCCAGTATCCCTATGTATGCAATGGGTTTCTATAAGTTGCCAGAAAGCATTCATGCTAAGATGGACAGTGTGAGGGGCAGGTTTTATTGGCAGGGCTTGGGGAAGAAAAGAAAATATCACATGATGAGCTGGGAGAGTGTGAGCAGACCTAAGGTGTTTGGAGGGATGGGTTTCATCAATACAAGGGTGATGAATGAGTGTCTACTAACAAAATGGATATGTAAAATTAAAACAATAACAACAATACAGCATTTCAGTCCTAAGCAAGTTGTGGTAGGCTAATATGTGAAAGTGAGGAAGAAAAAACTATATCTAAACCTGCTGAGGAAAAAGTACTTGAAAGACAATGGTTTCTTTCAGAGTTCTCCCCAGGGGGCATCACAATTTTGGAGAGGTCTACACGAGGTGAAGAAGTGGGGCAAAATGTATTATGAGAGAAAAGTTAATGATGGGGGAGCCACAATGTTCTGGGAGGATGTATGGATAGGTAAAGTACCTCTGAAAGTGGCCTTCCCAGATCTGCACACCATAAGTAACCAGCAAGGGAGACTGGTGAAAGAAATAGTGAAAGAGGGTAGATGAGAGATAAATTTTAGAAGAAATTTGGTAGCAGAGAGGGGGGAGATTGAGAAGATGAGAAAGATGATAGGGGTGACTGATCTAAATAATCAAACAACAATAACAACAAAAGTATTTTAGTTTTAAACAAGTTAAGATAGGATATAATTAAAACCCAATATAAATATTAAATCACCGTTCAGTCACGCTAATAGATACTTTTTTACTAATCTTTTAATTTTTTTATTGTATCTTCTCATATTAATTTTGATCTTTCTCTATCTCTCTTTATATTATTATTTTAAATTAGAATTTTATAATGTATTGGTGACTCTAGAGGTCTCCTTTAAACATAACCAAATCACCAAATCACCTCAATAAGGTTTTTTTAATTAGTGCTACATTTAGTTAATTATATATATCATCGTTTTAGACTCAATTTATTCTTATATGATCATAAATCCAGTATAACATAACATTTCTAAATAATCAAATAGATAAAATGATCTGGCCCTATGAAAGAAGAGAAAAGTACACAACTAAATAATTGTATAGATTGATTACTTGTGGGGCTGAGGGATAGAAGAGAAATGATAATCTAGAAGAGCTTAATTCCTTTACAAGTAAAACATTTCCTTTATTTGGTCTCTAGAGACAGAATCCAGAGTGCAGTGCAGCTTAAGAAGAGGAATTTTGAGGGGGGAGGAGGTCAAAATTTTGCAAACTCTGCTTGAAGGTTGAAAACACTAATCATATTTTATTTAATTGCCCTGTAGCAGTCTTTGTTTGGAGTGTTGCCAGAGATGTTCTGGGATGAGAGAGTATCCCAGGGAATTTGGAGGACTTCTGGAGGTTAGTGGAGGTAGAAAAGAGGAACAGTAAACAACTGAATTGCTTTGTGGTGATCCTGGCAACTTTATGCTGGACCTTGTGGACCACAAGGAATGATTTTGTGTTTGAAAACAACCTGATTAATTCTCCTGCACAGCTGATTTTCAAAGCAGTTGGGTTGTTACAGAAATGGCAACTGCTCCAGACGCAGGAAGGAAGAAATGCGATGGAAGACATCATCAACAAGCTGTCAGTGAAGATCCGAAGCCTGAAACCAACTGATGTCTTGCCTATCAAAATCTGACATATAGTATTGTGGTCTGCAGCCAAGAGAGTTGTCCTAGATGTTTTAAATGGTGAGCCTAACAATGTGAACTGGTATCCCCAGCAATTTAGCTCCCAGGCTGTATCTGGTGGTGTTTCTGTTTTTCAGTTTTTGTTTGTCTTTCTGTAAGACTCTGTTTGGTTCCTGGGCTTTATTATAAAGCTGGATTGATCATCAGGTCGATCTTTGATCAAAAAAAAAGAAAAAAAAAGAAGGCAACTACAGTGAAAACTGTAAGATCCGCAGCTTCTAGGTGCTATAGACCTAGGAGTTTTTTTTTTCCATCACCAATTCAATAGGATATAGCTGAAGACCTCACCAGGAATCAGAATTCAGAATTCTCCCACCATCCACCAGGCATGCTTTCAGATTCCACCAGCACCAGCAAAGCTAATTTTTGCAGAAGCAGAAGTCATTCGAGGTATAAATCCATATCTGTCCTGACATGAGAGTGCAGTCCTGGTAAGATTATGCCTCCAAATTGATCCAGAGCTCCAAAGTGAATATAATGCCATAGTCTCCTTGACTAAAGGTTTTTTTCCTGATCTGTCTTCGAGAGCTCTAGGCACAGCAGGTGATGGGGATCAGGTGCTTAATGAAAACAGAATTATGCCCAAGAAACTGGAGCCATTCTCTGAATGAAGTGCTAAAGCGCATCTGCTTTTGACATGATGTGATGAACTCCACAGCAAGCCACACATTACCAAGAACCAGGACATCAGACCACAAGGTTACACGACTGACATCCTCCCTTTCCCACTTCATCTAGCACAACCACCATCCTGGGGTTATACTAATGTGACAGTGCTGTCCATGGCACAATCACCCTGGCCCAACATTTTGTTGAGCACCTTCCCTTGCAACCATGGCGCCTGCTTCACGAGCTGTGCTGCATGGCCAACAAGAGGGCTTAGCAACCTGTCAGAGCAATGGGGCATGTGGCATAAGGAAACAGAACTCACATTGATCCATCGGCTGAAAACAACTCTGATTATAATGCCTGAACAGGACTGCATCGTGTCTTAACCAAAAAGAAAAGTAACTGAACTTTTCATGTTGATGTGCCATGTTCCTTCAACATATCAAACTTATCTCAGTTATGCCCTCGCCCTGTGCTTGGTTTGCATATGTGAGACCACAAGAATATCACAAGGAGTCGAGGACCACTCATTGTCGACACACAGAACCACCACTTCTTTTTTTGGTCAGTCAAAAGGAATGAAGGAATACGGAAATGTGAATTCGCCACTTTTCACTTCTCGTCGAATTTTCTGTGGAACTACTTTACCACATGCATGGTGAAATGACGAAATGGAAATAATATCAAGAACTGAATCTGTAATTCAATCTTCTTTCATGTTAGCTACTCGCAGTCCCCAATATAAAGGTGAGACAAGGGTTACCTGCAATATATGAGCTCTGCCTATAAACAAACAGAGATTACATCAAAGTTGAAGCACAATTCAATCAGCAGGAGATTGTCTTGCTGGTAATCCTCTCATTTGATAGAAACACAACAACTTCAGAATTTGGAGGAGTCCTCTTCAATATTTCTTTCTTCATCCTGGTTTGAGAGAAAATGCATATTTTTTATAAAAATCAATACCCAAGTAAAATTGACGATAAGGATGTCCTACAAAAATGCGTGGCCATTACAGGTTGTTCTTTCTCATCATTATCCAGAGGATGCATTAAAAGCAGTTGACATAACTTAGTTCTAGTATCCAAACGTTCTCCAGGATGCTATTAAGCATACATTCGGTCACCAATTCTGAGTTGTCTCTAGAAACTTAAACTACCTCACAAAATCACACTTCGATCTTTATTCTTACTGTAGTTTGTAAACCATGAAATTCATTATAAACCACATATGTTATTCCTTATCTTGAGGAAGAAAATGCCTATGTTGTTAACCACTTAAATGTGTGATATGTTCAATTGCATTTGTCGGCTAGCAATAGCTCATAGTATTTTTAACTATAATTTAAGGTAACTCTGTACCAAACCTGGTTTAGCCAATCTCGGACCAGTGTGAGGTGTCAAAGTTGAAGCTCCCAAATGGCTAGCCGGTGTGCTCTCATCTGGCGAAGACAGCACAACCGTAGCCACAGGGCATGCACCCAAGAGACCAGCCCAGATAGCCCAGCATTCTGACAAAAGGAGACAGTGCCTGAGCTAGCCCCCTTTGCCATCGACTCAATTGGCCAATTTGATCTAAGAAGCGTCTGCGTGGTGGATGTTAATGTAAGCTCCTTCGGCTGAACATGGACGATGGGTGAGGTATCGTTCACGAACTCATTGTTTTGTGCACCTGCATCTGCATGAGTGGCCACGAGATGTTTCTCCTTGTTAATTCTCTGAGCGCGTCGGCAATGGAGCTCACACCCGTCGAACATCACCTTGCGCTCCTCCAGCGCCTTCGCGAGCCCCTCGGGAGACTTGTAGAAGGCGTAGCCGCGGAACTGGCCGGTGGCGCGGTCGGTGCTGAGAGGCCCCGCCTCAATCTCGCCGAACCTGGAGAAGAGCCTCCTTAGTTCGTCGTGTGCGGCGCGCGCGGGCACGTTGTCCACGAAGAGCTTACGGTCGGGGGAGGTGGGGCTGAGCGAGGCGAGCTGGCACGCGACGGGGAGGCCGTCCAAGCTTGGAGACGTCGGCGAGCGCGCGGCGCGGGGCGGAGCGGCGGCGGAAGGTGACGAAGCCGTAGCCGCGTCTGCGGCCGGTGGCGCGGTCGGCAACTGCGTGGCACTCGTCGAGCGCGCCGAAGGGGGCGAAGGCGGCCATCGCGGAGTCAGTGACGCCGGGTCCGAGGCCGTGCACGAAGAGGCGGCGTCGGACGCCGCGATGGCGGCGAGGCGGGAGCGGAGTGCGGGGTCCCGGAGGCAGGCGTCGACCAGGAGGTCCAGGAGCTCGTCCCTGGTGAACGGCTCCAGAAGCCCCTCGATGCCTTCCTCCTCCTCCTCGAGCTCACCGGCCGCCGCCGCCGGCGTACGATTCCTCTCCGTGTCATCCTCCTCCTCCTCCACGGCTCCATCCCCTACCATTTCTCGCGTGGCTTGCTCCACTTCCGCCTCCGCCTGCGTGGCGCGCCACGTCCGCCTCCGCTTACTCTTCGAGCCATGTGGGTTTAGCGAGAATCGCCGGGAGATGTTGGGGTTTCCGGTTTCCGGCGCCGCCGTCCGCCGGAAGCCAGTGGCTAGTTTTAAGCAGGCCGCTCCCCGGTTTTGGCCGTGGAATCAAAAAGGGCCTAGGGATTTTAAGTCCTCCCATCTGATTAGGAGATGCAGTTATTCTTCAGACACTATCAAGTTTCAATTTCAAATTTTACACACATTCAAACTTGTGTATGTTCAGTGATGTATATGTTTGAAGTTTTTGTATTCTTTTGGATCTTTTACATTTTAAATTTTAATGAAGATGAACATAGCGCACTGGATTTGGTTAGAATCCATAATAATACACTACATCTTAAATTTTTAATGAAGATGAACATAGCACACTACATTTCAAGCTACCCAGGCGAACAAGCATTGCATACATAATGCATTTGGGCATGTACTTGTGATTTATGAACATAGCACGCTGGATTGGTTAGAATTTTCGACATAAGTTTATCCAGTTAGATCTTCAACAAGAATATGGATTTTTCACATTCGAACTTGTTAGAGTAAGGGTGACAAATACTACAAATTCCAGAAGGCCACTGGGCAAAAAGAGAACATTTTCCATATGCGCTCAAACACATAATATTCCTTCTCAAATTTCCAACATCAATGGTCTGTACAATGGTGAACACATTTCTGAATTGACGAGAACGAATTTAAATTACGTAAATCGTCGCAATTCACTTTTCAAATTTTCAACCCAATTTCAATTCCAAACAAGACCAGTTAAAATCTCAAATTCAATCCGCACCGTTGGATCCTCATCAGACGCCAAACCGACCCGGAAAGGCATCGCGATTCACAAATCAGCTTCTTCCTCTACCCCTTACCCAACCCGCAAATCCCAATCGAAGCTGCCGCCTCCCCACCTCTCCCAAACCCTCGCTCTCCCAAGCCCCAAGAACCTCGCCGCCGCCGCCACCTCCCGACCAGCCGCCATGGCTCGAAACGAGGAGAAGGCGCAGTCCATGCTGAACCGCTTCATCACGATGAAGCAGGAGGAGAAGCGGAAGCCCCGGGAGCGGCGGCCCTACCTCGCCTCCGAGTGTCGCGACCTCGCCGACGCCGAGCGCTGGCGCTCCGAGATCCTCCGTGAGATCGGCGCCAAGGTCGCCGAGATCCAGAACGAGGGCCTCGGTGAGCACCGCCTCCGCGACCTCAACGACGAGATCAACAAGCTCCTCCGCGAGCGCGGCCACTGGGAGCGCCGCATCGTCGAGCTCGGCGGCCGCGACCACTCCCGGAGCTCGAACGCGCCCCTCATGACCGACCTCGACGGAAACATCGTCGCCATACCCAACCCCTCCGGCCGCGGGCCGGGATACCGCTACTTCGGCGCCGCCAAGAAGCTCCCGGGCGTCCGCGAGCTCTTTGACAAGCCACCCGAGGTCCGTAAGCGTCGAACCCGCTATGAGATCCATAAGCGCATCAACGCAGGGTACTACGGATACTATGACGACGAAGACGGCGTGCTAGAGCGCCTTGAGGCTGCTGCTGAGAAGCGCATGCGGCATGAGGTCATCACTGAGTGGCACCGTGTGGAGAGGGTGCGGCGGGAGGCCATGAAGGGGGTAGTGAGTGGCGAGGTGGCCTCGGCAGGTGGGCGCGGTGGGGAGGCTGCTAGGGAGGTGCTGTTTGAGGAGGTGGAGGAGGAGGTGGAGGAGGAGAGGCGGTGGGAGGAGGAGAAGAGAGAGAGGGAGAAAGGGGAGGAGGCTGGGAAGGAGTTCATTGCACATGTGCCACTACCTGATGAGAAGGAAATTGAGCGGATGGTGTTGGAGCGGAAGAAGAAGGAGCTGCTGAGCAAGTACACCAGCGACGCCCTGCAGGTTGAGCAGGAAGAGGCCAAGGAGATGCTCAATGTGCGCCGCTAGGAGAGATGGTCTGTTCTTGCCTTTCATTGTTTTGATGAATTATTCAACTGATGTGTTATTTACTGGAAGTAATGTAAACATGTACTCAAGAGGCTTTAGCATAGTGGTTTTGTTTGTAGTCCTTTAATTTGTCATGTTGATTATTGTTATTGCCTTAATTCTGCTAAGAGGTGCACTTTGTCAATAGCTGGCCTCTAATTACAATTTTAAATTTTTCATCTAATAGTTGCACTATATATGTGCTCATGTGTGCGAATATTGAAAGTTGTTGGAAATCGTTGCTTCAACAATTGAAACACTAAACTTGTTCTACTGCAACTGGTTTGTTGGTTTGGTTGTGCACATCATTCATTTGTTTATGCTGCATATGATAAAAAAAATCTTTTTGAACTTGGTGAGATGTGGTATCTAACTCCATGCAAGCAATTTTTTAGCTACAGATCTTGCATATGCTTAAATGTTAGTTGTGAACCATAATAACTTATTCATGCATCAACCAATTGAGTGATGAAACGTCTGCTGTTATTTTCCATTTGATATGAAAAACATGTTGGACTTAAATTGGTTAGCATGCTGCTGCAGCTTTTTCACATATTCCATTAAGAAGCTTTCTCACATTGAGGAAACACTTGCCCTTCATGGCATAAATAGTCAAAAACTTATAATAACTTAGAAATAGCTGATATTTAGTGTCAATGTTCTCGTTTGACTCCTTGAGTTGGACTGTGGAGGTTGGAGTTAGTGTTTTAGCACAGGAATATTTGTTCCGAGTTGCAATTTCAACTGTGTATTTCTGCTAATTTTGAAGAAAAAACTCCAATGTTTTGCCTAGTTGATTCTATTAAATTGACGTCTCTGCTTTGTTTATTTCCTCATCAGTGTAATGCCTCATTGCATTTGGTAAAGCACGTTATACAGTCCCTGCATCGCATCATTTTCCAGCATTTCTTGATGTGGTTCCTTTTTATTAGGTTGGTCATTGTTGGATTCTTCATGATCTGAGACTTCAGCACTGAAGTGCGACAATTACTCTTGTGATGCTGACGGCTGAACTGCTGAAGTGCAAGAAAACAAGAAGGAACTTGTTATGCAGCGTAGTCATGAACGCAGTCCTAGAACACATCTGTTGTGAAGAAATTGCAGGGCTTCCCTGTGTTTTATTCATGTTATCACCAACCTTGATGAGTGATGAGTGCTGGCGAGCCGTTTAAAGCACTGTGTATGTTCGTAATGTAAACGTGAGTTCTAGTGCACCGCATGCTTTTAGTGTCCCATAAAAAAATATCCAACTGAATAGGAGAAACACACAAGGAAAATTTTACCTATTTACGATTATACAGACTTTGATGGTCCAACTACCTACTAAAACATGACTAGAACTAACCTAATGGAGTATACCGAATTAGCTCTCTTCAAATCTCTTCAAACCGAGTTGGTCGATAGAAATTTATTCTGATGTGTTTAAACACAAAAGTTCTGAAAGATTTATTTAGTTTCGGTCTTTTAAGTTTAGCGTCTTTAAGTTGTTAGGATTGAAGTATATACTAATTAATTTAACATCTAATTAATTTAACATCTAATTAATAAAGAAGATAGTATTAAATTATTAAGCCAATTAGTTAATAAGTTGATACATATTATTTCTATTAGTTAGATGTGTCGATAGAATTAAGATAATCATTGACTATAAGTCCGATACGTGCATACGAAGATAGTTTATTTATACATCGACTAATGGTCTGATGTGACTATAGAAACATGATATAAATAATTAAAACTAGCCGATGAAAGGAACGAAAACTATTAGCCCTATTAAAAATAATCTTGATAGATCAGATCTAATCGTGATAATATAAAATTAAATTTAATAAAAATAGATTAGCCATTAACAGACTAGACAATATATGTATATCGACTGATAAACTGATACGTCAAGCTTAAAGCTTAATGTAAAGATAACACATCAGCTGGCTACTTTAATGAAACGTCGTATAAAAACACACCGACTTAGACTCAATTTATATTATCAGTAGTGTAGAAGGTCGGATCTAACTAATAAAACACAAGACTAATGATGATAAAAAGAACTCGATAAACCGATAGATATCATACAAACATGATGTGATATAATAAATTGAACTAAAAGGTCGAACTTAATCGATACAGTTTTAAACAGAACCGATATATCAAGATAATAGCGGAACTTACCTCTTTACCAAAGATTAGACTTAACCAATACAGCTCTATCGAGAGTCAATATCCACCGAAAAGATATGATATAACATATCGGACTAAGAGATCGGACTCAACCAATGCACCCTTAGACAGAATTAATATACCAATATAATAGTGGGACTTATCTCTTTATCAGATATCGGACTTAACCAATACAGCCCCACGCCTAAAGTCAAAACCCTCTAGTAAAAAACTAGAAGAACAAGGGTGACGATACACTGAAGTTGTATTGATTTGTATAGATGATTTATAAGGTTTCTACGGGTTTATATTTATACCCTGAAATTACATGAGTCTAATATGTTTACAAACAACTTCTAGATATTATTTAATAAATAGAAAAAAAAATATTTCTAAGAAGATAATAAAATTAACTACTCATATCTAATTACAAGAGATATTTTATAGATACAAAATAACTCTGTCGTAATTTCTACGATTTCTTCGATCTCAACAGTATAATCTTTCACCTATTGACTGAACCAAATTCTGTCCCATCGGTTTCTCCATCTATCAGCCTATCGATTCTTTGATACTTAACCAAATATATTTATGGGCTTACCTCATGACGTTAACACTATCGAGTAGAAAACTTGGTCTGGCATGCCATGATGCCAATAGAACAATAGAGTTAAATAAAACAACGAGTGAAGTGGGTAAAAGAGTAATCAATGAGAAGGGATCTTGAATTGATAGTCTTTATCCATTAGTGAATACTTTCTGAAGCTAGGAAGACAAATCAGTCTAAAATGTAATTTCAAAAAAGATTTACAGATAACAGGATCAGATGCAATGCGAAAGCCGCATTAGCAGATCACTGATAACTTCCCGCTTCGCCACGGTGGACGGCAAACGCTATATCCCCAAGCGCAGATCGGGCCACCAACACCCACGGTGGAAACTGGGGACCAACCGCGAGACGAAACGTCACCGCAAATCGATCGTATTCCGTGCGAGCGCGACGGCGGTGGTGGCAAAGGAGCCTACGAACACGGTAATCACGGAGCACGTCAAGCGGCACGCGAGGTAGAGCCAACAGCAACGACAGCCCGCGGGTGGAAAGACAGGGGAGGGGGGGAGGGGGGAGGGGAAAGGGATCGAAGAGAGAGTACCTTGCTTATGATCAGCGATCGGGAAGAGAAAGATGGCGAAAGCCAACAGAACACAATGGGAAAGGAGAGGAGTGATGACTGTTCTGGAAGAGGGAGTGAGGGACACTCCGGGGGGCTGGGCCCACAGGATCCTCTGCTCCAAGACCTCAACACGCCTTCTCCATAGGGATGCTGATTCTGATCAATATCATAGCTTTGCATCTACTCCTATTTGTTTGTAAAATACCAAACCATGGTGATTGGATTAAGCGTATGCCAAAGCTAAGGTTAAAACAAGTAAATGTGAAGCCATTAGAAAAGAAATGCAGTGCATATAAATGCGTTGACAAGAGGAATAGGGTGTTGATACTTGACAGACAGAACCAAGCCTGGCTAGTAAGATCGTTCTTTGGACGAAGGAAATGGAGTAAAGGGTTTGACCGTCATGGATACATCAAACTCATTTACAAAGAAACTACTACTACCACCGTCCAAAAAAACAGAGTATTTTGTCCTAAATCAAACTATCATAAATTTAGCTAAGTTTATAGAAAAGAGTACTAAAATCTTCCATGTACTGTGACATATTTCATAATGTATCTAACGATGCTCATTTGATATCGTAAATATTATTGTTTTTTATATAAACTTGGTCAAAATTAGGATAGTAGGATGAAACCAAAAATACAATTACTTGGGACGGGGTAGAAGGGCAAGTACAACAGTTGAGCCCGGTATGGGCTCCTAGCAACATACGTCGTCAAGAGACTATCTCCTTAGTCCTTACAACAGTCAACAGTGAGATAATAAGTGCTCTAACCATTAATCCACCAAAATATTTTATTATTATTATTCTTCCTTTCTATAGCCACGTGCAAGGAAATTCCCTCTCATCTTGCGCCAAGAGTTCACTAAAAGTTGATGTTAACTTCTCTCTCATCTCACCTCTCTCTGTCATATCAGCAAATTTGATTAGGAGCCCGCTATTAAAGACTGTCTTACATATGCCCTAAAAGTTTATTGAATACCAGAAACATTGATTTGCTAGTCAAGAAAACATAATAAACACCAGCGAGAGAGCTTTTGGCATTCTGTACTTCACGCATTGTCATGCTAAACATGTGACCTAATTTTCCAAGCCTTAACTGTGCTGAGTTAATGATCATCGCATCTTGGTGACATAATTTTTTTCCAAGTCTTTACATAGTAAATTTACTTAAAAGTTTAAAGCAACTCATGATACTAAAAATTTTATTAGCCATAGCCCATGGGGGCATCAAACTTTTCACACACGAGTCGCGAGAGAAATAATTAAGTGCAAAAAGAGCCAGTAAAGCATGGAATTTGATATTAGTATGGTAGAAAATTAGCAAAGCAGGACTAAAATAGTGTAAATCAGAAAATAACAAATGGGATCACTGTGTCAACTGGCAAGGAATGTGGGTAATTGCAAATTTATATTAAAAAAAGCAGGTGGAATTGATAGAATCAACCTTCGAAAATACTGAACAACCATGACAAGTCCTGCACCTCAACAATGCTGTTCTTGGTCAGTCTGCAACTTATTAAAACATAAAGGAAAAAGGTAGGATTAAGAGTAAATGATTAATGGAAATGAATTACAAAAGCAAATTTTCCTTGCTTTTACCAGCTTACCACGAGTTTCCTGGTGACAATTGCAGAATCTAGATTCAATATTCTATATCAAATGCAAACAATTAAGTCTTGACATGATTCTACTTGAAAATGAATAACAAAAGAACGAAAGGTTCTGAAGAACATAAAGCTGTACTGGCAGGCATGAAAACAGGGTGATAAGGGAAAGTATAAGATTGCCCAAAATCTTGATCCATCCATGCATCTAGGCTGCCCAAAATCTTGATCCATCCACGCATCTAGGCTGCCCAAAATCTGAAACTAAAATCATGTCCCCCGTACGTGGATGGGCAGGTCTGAAATATTAACATGTTAAGAATATCTGTCAGTCAGTCAAAAGAACAGGTGTACAGCTACCCAAAAAAGCTACTAGCAAGGAGCATACCGAACACCAATTTATGGAGGAAATAAGATAGCAGACTGACCACTAGAATTCACAACACTAACAGATGAAGACTCGAGGCCTTCCACAAACAAGTCAATTAGGACTTGATACACCACTAAAAGTATACATATCTAATACCCCTACAGTCGTAACGGGAGGTTCAGAGACGCATAAACTGGATTTAAAATTAGTGAACAATTATGCAGGCAGGCCCTTTGTCATGATATCGGCAAACTGATGTGAGGATAGCACATGTAGAATACAAACTTCATGAAGTAAGGCCTTCTCGCAGATAAAGTGGATGTCGATCTCGATGTGCTAGTCCGATGATGATGAACGGGGTTAGCTATCATGTAAACGGCACTGACGTTGTTACAGAAGACAACAGTGGAGGAAGGTAGCGGTAGATGAAGCTCCTAGGTAAGTTGGTGCAACCAGTAGCACTTAGCGACGACATGGGCGACTGCATGGTACTTTACGTCATCACTAGAGCAAGAGCCAGTGTTGTGACACTTGGATGACCAAGACACCAAGTTATCGTCAATGTAGACGCAGTAGCCGGATGTGGAGCGGTGAGTATCGAGGCTCCCTGCTCAGTCCACATCAGAGTATGCCGTGAGAGACTGGATGGGGGACTAGCACCAATGTGTAGATCAGTCGAAAGAGTGCCCTTAATGTAACGGAGAATACGTTTGACAAGGGCAAGGTACGGCTCTCGGAGGTTGTACATAAAGAGACATACCTACTGGACCGTATAGGCCAGGTCGGGACAAGTGAGAGTAATGTACTGGAGCACCCCGACGAGGCTACGGTATTCAGACAAGTTAGTGACTGGGGCACCATTTGTGGTTGAGATTTTAGACTTTGAGTCCACAGGCGTCGTGGTGGGGTGGCACTCGAACATGCCAGCACACTGGAGAAGCTCAACAGTGCATTGGTGCTGCGAGAGAAACAATACATCGAAGGAGCACGTCACGGAGATGCCGAGGAAGCGATGGAGCGCGTCGAGGTCAGTCATCGCGAACATCGAGCTGAGGCGTGTGGTGATGTGACGCAGGAGATTCGGTGAAGAAGCTATCAAGATGATATTGTCGATATAAAGCAGCAAGTAAGCAATGTTGTGTCGATCTTTACAAATAAAGAGAGACGCATCACTAGCAGAGGGCGCGAAGTCGAGTTAGCAAAAATATGTGGCAAAGCGTTTGTGCCACGCGCGAGAAGCTTGCTTCAGGCCATAGAGAGATTTTTACAGCAAACAAACATGACCAGGTGCAGAGAGATTGATGAAGCTAGGAGGCTGCTAGTAGTAGATGGTCTCCTCAAGATTGTCATAAAGAAAGACATTCTTGACATCAAGTTGATGAATCGGCCACGATTGCGAGGCGACAATGCTGAGGACAACGCAAATCGTGTTCGGTTTGACAAATGGACTGAATGTCTCGTCGTAGTCCACGCCGTGCTGCTGCGAGAATTCGCGAACGACCCAGCGAGCCTTATGACGGGCGAGAGACCCGTCAGCGTAGTACTTATGTTTATAGATCCACTTGTCGGTGACCACATTGGCATGAGGAGGCTGGGTAACAAGGCGCCAGGTTTCGTTATCAATAAGTGGCCGATACTCATTGGCCATGGCTGTACGCCATTGCGGGTCAGCCAGAGTACTACGATAGGAGGCAGGTAGGAACGAAGCGACAACGGTGGAGACAAAGGTGCCGCTATAGTCGACGGGCCAGATAGCGCCTATCTACAGCCTCGTCACAGCCCGTCGTGAGGCTAGATCAGTAGAAGATACAGAAGGTGATAGTGGCGTCCCTACTTGCGCCTGAGGACTGAGGGTGCCGTTGGCACACCTGGAGTCGTGATTGTCGGCGGCGCCGAAGGTGCCAGAGGTATGGAGGTATCGCGCCGCTCGTAGACACGGTCGAACCGACAGCGAGGTGGCGACGGGGATGATGATGATGGAGTGGGAGTACCACAAGCGATGATTGCGGGATCGCCTAAGGGAAATGAGCCAGACAGAGGCATGAAACAATGCCCATCGAGCGTAGTGAGCGTGACATCCATGGAAGATGGGGCAACCGTGTCGTTGTCATCGACAAGGAAATTGAGCGAAGCTAGATTAGAGAAACCTGCAGAGTTAGTAACGAAGGGAAATGACAGCTCATCAAAAATAATATAGCGAGAAATGATGATGTGGTGAGATGAGAAATCAAGACAACAATAGCCTTTGTAGGAAGAAGAGTAACCGAGGAAGACACAGGCAGTGGATCGTGAAGCGAGTTTGTGGACAGATATGACACTAAGGTTTGGATAGCAGAGGCATCCGAAGACACGAAAATGGGACAAGTCAGGTTGCTGACCATAGAGACAAGAAAAGGGAATCTCATTGTGTATAACAGAGCATGGGCGGCGATTAAAAAGATAAGTAGCTGTAACAAGAGCTTTGGCCCAGTAGACAGAAGGCATGGAAGAATGGAGAAAGTGTGCACTACATTGTTGATGGTGCACAGGATGCATTTAGCCTTGTCGTTTTAGGCTGAGGTGTAAGGACAAGAGAGACGTAGCAAGATGTCGTTGGTTGCGAGGAAGCTAGCGGTGGCATGTTCACAAATTTGGTGCCATTGTTAGCTTGAAGGCACTTGATAGAGAGTGCAAACTATGTGTGAACAAAGGCACAGAAGTGCACAAGGTGCTGATGGACATCGGATTTGTGTTGGAGGAGAAAAGTCCAGCAGTAATGAGTGTAGTCATCGAGGATAACCAAATAGTAAGATTTGACAAAAAATACTTGAAACGGGGATGTCCATACATCACAATATAGAAGTTCGAATGGAACAATTGTATATGATGATGAACTAGAGAAAAGTAGACGAACATATTTGCCAAGTTGACAGGCATAACAAACACGAGTGGCAAATTTATTACATGAAGAGATCTGCTTGAGACTAGCTTGAATTATAGGACTAGGATGACCAAGACGAGCATGCCACTGGGTAAGGTCGGAGGCAGCAATGTAGACGTGATTGGTGTGGAGGGCAGGTGAGAACATGTAGAGATCACCGGAGCTATTACAGCGAAGCATCACCCGACTGGTCCGAGGATACTTAATGGAAAAACCAAGAGCGTCAAATTCAATAGCACAATGATTTTCACGAGTGAATTGACGAACAGAAAGAAGGTTACAAATGAGAGAAGGAACCACAAGAATATTTTTCAAGGTATAGTTAGATAAAGGAGTCGCGAGAAGAGAGTCGCCTTGGCAAGTGACGACAAGGGGGTTGCCATCACCGACCACGATGGAGAAGGAGGAAGATGGGCAAGGATACCGTCGTTGCTACTCATATGGTGTGTTGCATCGGTGTCTATGACCAAGAGAGCACTACCCTGGTTCATAGGGCAGCCACCAGACCAGAGGGATCCCACTGCAGGAAATGTTGTTGTTGCATCGATGGTGAGTATTGAGTTGGAGCGAAGACGGTGTGAGCCTGGAGGGACCGGCCGAGGATCCTTGGAGCGCTAGGACACCACAGGGCGTACTGCTGGCAGCCACCAAGACTGAAGGAGAACTAGGGGCCGGAGGGTTGTGGTGGTGGCTACCTACTGCTGCCATACTAGTGCTGTACGTGGCCGCGACGCCCGCCACGATGACTGAAATGGTTGCCTTCGAACCTGCCATGGCCACAGTGCCCACCTGCGCCTTCGTGCGACAAGAAAGGAGCAAGGACGGTGTTGCCAGTGCCGCTGGGGGAGCGATAGCCGTCTGGACCACGAGAGGAATTGGAAGAGCCAACGGCCATGAGAGCAGTAGCCACATATAGCTTTTCTTCGTTTACAAGACGAAGTTCCTTGAGAACTAGCATGCTTCGGGCAACAGCTAAGGACGAAAGCACTGATTTGTTAGCAATGTTGTCGGTGGTGCTAGAGAAGCAGGGATTAAGACCGCGCAGGAGGTTGAGGACAAACTATGAGTCTAGAACAGCATGTCCAACATCATGGAGAGCATCATCAGCCCTTTTCATGCGCTGGCAGTATTGATCCACGGTGGAATAACCCTGAGTCATTGTGTGGAACTGCTTAGTGAGGAAGATGGCGTGAGGTGCTTTGTTGGCCTAGAACAAAGAGACAATGGTGACCCAGAGATCATGAGTGGTTTGATTATCGTCCATGGCGAGGTCAAGTATTTCATCGGAGACCAAACTGAAAATCCAGCCACGAACAATGCAGTCCGTTGAATCCCATTGAGGATCGACAGGGTTGAGGTTGAGGGAGCCATCGACGTGGCCGCAAAGAAAGAACCTTCCACAGAGAGCAAGAAAGAATGAAGACCACTTGTAGTTAGAGGACCCCAACTCTAGGGTAATGGACATGTGAGTCTTCACGTTGATAGTGGTGTAGGCTAGGGAAGCCAGAGGTGGCGCAGCTTGGGAGGCGACGCCGCCGCTGGTTGCCGAAGCAGTGGAGTGCGACGAGGAGGCCATGGTGATGGAAACTGAGAGGAAGAGGTGAGTACGTTGTGCGTATAGGTGGGGCAAGAGCAGGGGTGGTTCGGCTAGGTGGTCACAGACAGAGAATAAGAGGTCGCAGAAGTCGGGTGGAGAAGAAAAGACGCGGCGGTTGTAGGCACGGGAGACGAGCAGACGCAAAGATGCACGTGCACGAGGGAGGAAGTGGACGTGGTGCGATCGAGAAACGTGCGAAGAAGAGGAAAAGGTGTTTCTGCTAGGAAAGCGTGTAGGAGAAAGGGGAAAAGATCGCGAAGAAACCAAGACCGTGTAGCACGGAAGAAGAAACGCCGCATGCGGTAAGGAGACTGAGCGACACAGCGATGCGAGAGAGAAGACGAGCGGACGTGCGTGGAAAAGAGAGCTGAGCGGCGCTGGGGCTAGGCTACGCGGGAGAGAAGACGACGGGAGTCGCGCAGCACAGAAGAAGAGAGACGTCACGTGCGAGGTGAGACAACTGAGCGGCGCAGCAGTGCAAGGGACAAAACGGCACGGTCCACGAGTGGAGCAGCGTGGTATGCAAGAGAAGACCACGCGAGAAGAAGTGAGGCGAAGAGAGCCGCGCAAGAAGAAGTTCCTTGCTGCTGCACGAAAAGAATGAAAGAAGAGAGACGGAGAAAGACGAGGCCGCGCGGAAGACGAGTAGATGTCGCACGAAGAGAAGATTGGCAGCGCAGGAGAGTAGGAATTTAGAATAGAAGCAGCAAGGGTACCCGGCACTCTGATACTATTAGAGAGAAACTAGAGATATAGCAGTAAAACTGGACACCCTCTTGGGTTGGAGGACTTGATACAATTACAAAAGGATCTAAAAGTATACATATCTAACACAAACATCATTAACTGGTCTAGCAAGAACATTAATCATCAATAAATATGACATGTAGATCTATATGACAGGTGCAAGAAGGGACACAATAGAATCACTAGTTTCATTATAGTTAGCTGTAAGGCACAAGCAAATGATTTAAACTGAGCATATGACAGCAGAGTAGCAAGATGAATCAAAGATCAGTGAGAATTGTCTTTTCATGATGGAAAAGCCAGGCACCTCAGAGTTAAAAACATTTTTCACATCTTTCACCTTTATCATGAATAATGATTTAGTTCACAATGTCTAGATAGAAAAACAAAGAATTCTTCCTGTGATTAAAATTAATTACTGCTGAAGTTCATCACAGTTCACAAGTTAAAAAAAAGGCTGAACACAGAGGAGAAAACATATATAAATTGTTCAATGAACAATGACAACAGGAGTAAAAAGTGAAATAGACAAGTGCTTTAAGCTTCATGTGTTCGGTACAGCTAACAGTAGCAATAACAGAAATAAAACAATTGGGCTGTTACTTGTAACAAAAAAAAATGAATGCAAGAAAAATGGTCTAAAGATTAATTAATATAATTGTACATCCTTAATTGATCGATTTTCTTCTATTATACAAGATTAGAAGTAGATAGAGTCAGTTATTGTCTGATACATCATTAATTTGTAGCAAGCAAATGATGACCAGTTTCATAAATTAACTATTTTCAAGCAGCTTCTAGGAGCAACTTAAGTGATCTTGCAAAGTACAGTAAAAAGGTTACAGATACATTACATTTTTATACACCACAATAGTGGACACAATGAACTCCTCAGCATATCACCTTACAATCCGCATTACTATGTATCAGTTTCCTTGTCAAAAAGCAAAATGCACCCTCCCTCTTTGCTGCATCCATCTCTTGCAAACAAAACGCAAAGATCAAAAACAAAACGCAAAGATCAAAAGAAAATGTGCTCATTGCACAGGGAAAGAAAAATGAAAAGATCTTGTTGATCATTGTTTACAAAGTATCATCAAGGTAAGAACTTTACAATAACAACAACACACCCTTTCAGTACTAAGCAAATTAAGATAGCTAGAGTTAAAACCCAATAAAAGTCTCAAAATCACGGTTCAGATACATTAATAACTACACTCCTATTTAAATACAGATCTTTAGATATATCCTAATCTTTTAAATCCATTCTTATTGCCTCTCCCTATATTAATTATGGTTTTCCTCTACCCCTCCTTACATTATTATCTTAACTTAACTTAATATACATGATCAAAACATCTCAATCGATATTACAGAAGTTTTTCTTCAATTAATGCTACCCCTAGTCGATCACGTATATCATTGTTTCGGATTTGATCTATTCTTGTATGATCACAAATTCAACGTAATATACGTATTTCTACAACGCTCAGTTATTGAACATGTTTTTTTATAGATCAATATTCTGCACCATACAACATAGCAGGTCTAATTGTCGTTCTATAAAACTTACCTTTTTAATTTCTACGGTACCCTCTTATCACAGAAAATACCAGATGCTTGACGCCACTTCATCTAACCCGTTTTAATTCTATGGCTAACGTTTGCATCAATATCTTCATGCATTTATAGCATTGATACCAGATATCAAAAGTTATCTTTGTTAGTCACTACTTAGTCTTCTAAACTCATATCTTCCTCCTCATGTGCGATAATACCAAAGTCACATCTTAAATATTCAGTATTAGTTTTACTTACTTCAAAACATTTGGACTCAAGAGTCTGCCGCCACAACTCTAGTTTTTTATTTACTCCCGTCCGACTCTCATCAGCTAACACTATATCATCTGCAAAAGAGCATGCATCAAGGAATATCCCTTTATATGTTTCTTAACCTCATCCATTACCAAGACAAAAAGATAGGGCTTAAGACTGATCACTGATATAATCCTATTTTAATCAAAAAGTACCATGTGTTAACATCATTTGTTCAAACACTAATCATTCTATTATTATACATATACTTGATGAAAGATACATACTTTACTGTGACTTTATGTATGCCCAAAGCTCACCACATAATTTTTTTTGTATATTGTCATAAGTTTTCTTCAAGTCAATAAAAATCATACGTAGATCCTTATTCTACTCTCTAAACCGCTCCATTACTTGTCCTATTAAGAAAATTGCTTCTATGGTTGACCTTCCTAGCATGAAACCAAATTAGTTCATAGAGATCTACGTCATTCCTCTCAAACGGTACTCGATAACTCTCTCTCATAGCTTCATAGTGTGGCTCATTAACTTAATTTTTTAGTAATTAGTACAACTTTAAATATATCCCTTATTTTTATAGATTGGTACCAATATACTTCTTTAGTTCTCAGGCATCGTGTTCGATTGAAAAATATTGTTAAACTTGGTTAGCCATACTATAGTTATATCCTTCACAACTTGATTGGAATATTATCAGGGTCCATCGCCTTACCTATTTTATCCTTTTCAGAGCTTCTCTAACCTCAGATTTTTTATCCTCTGCACAAAACTCCTATCAGTGTTATACTATGTCCTTGTTCCCACCATTAAACAAATTATCAAAATACTCTTATCTAATCTCATCCTCTTTCATTAAGAGCCGCTCTCTCTCATGCTTAATACACTTAACTTAGTTGAAATCTCTCATCTTCCTATCATGAGCTCTAGCCATTCTATAGATATCCTTCTCTCCTTTCGTACTCAAAAGTTGATACAGATCCTTAAAAGCCTATCCCTTTACCTTACTCACAGCTCATTTTACAGTCATCTTTATCAACTTATACTTCTTCATGATATCATCACTCCTATTATGATATAAGTGTTTATAGTATTCTATCTTCTTCTTAATAGTTCTTTGCGCATCTTCGTTCCACCACCAAGCTCAGAAACTTTACAATCAGAAATTTCAAAAGCAAAACTGGTGCACCATATAGAAGTTAATAGGCCAGATCATGCAGGTGGATTAGATCTGCACACGTTATGATGCAGGTGGATTAGATTGTGACCAGAAGTTTGGCAAAGAGCTAACCCAGTAACCGTGCAATGATATAATGGCTAGCATGGAGCATAAGGAGGCATGTTATCCCCCTTGATAATGTGTCCATACCTGTTAAAGAACACCATCAGTTGTCGCAGGCACCAAGAAGACGAGATACTTCATTCCAGTGGATATCTCACCTTGGAAGACATGCACTTCCATTGATTCCAAGCTGAAAATTAGCATCCACAGCAGACCTAAAATATAGGTTCAAGCTCAGCCAAAAAGGCCACGATCTCCATTGTTCTCTTGTTCTTTCATCCGCTGTTCTTCCACAGGATCAAGGCTCTTCATATGTTTCTTGAAGCACCTACGTGTTTTGAAAATACAATATTACAAACCACATAAATCGCAAAAGATTAAGATGATAGATTAAAAGTCAAAAGCAAAACCACTCGTACCTGTCTTGCTCATTTAGAGCAGGAAATGTTGGCATGAAATCCTTTGAACTAGGCAGCAGTTGTTCGTGAAACCATTCATGATTCAAGGCATCATCTGCTGATATACGCTGTATGAAAGAACCATGTTCAGTCAGATACAAAATGAGGATATGAGAATCAGATGGTTTACTCTATTGAGTGTATTACCTTCTCAGGGTCATAAGTCAGTAATCTATTTAGCAGATCAAATCCAGCTTCTGATAACATCGGCCCACCCGTGAATGATACAGCTCTAAACTTGTCCCTTAATCTATTGTACCTGAGGGGTGGAATAAGAGGTAAGACTTTCTATGATACAAAAACTGCCTGATCCAAATGAACAAACCCAGAAATAAGAAATGGGTTGGCACTTACGTTTGTATGCCAAATTTGACAGTAGCACCAGACAACTTAGAATAACCAGGCCATGTATTCTCATCCGGTGTGCCAAGTGTTTTAAATATCTGCAATGGAAATCACTCTATCATAAGATTTCCTTAATCAAAGTAAAGATATGGATAGACAAAAGTCAAAACCATATACCTTATCAAGTTGACCTATCTCACTTTTCCCATTGAAGAGTGGCCCTTTTGATAAGAGTTCTCCCATAATGCAACCCAATGATCACTTTCAATAGCAGTAGAATACTACTTTGCTCCTAAAAGTAGTTCTGGAGCCCTGCAGTCATAAGGAGCATGTAGTAAGACCATGGATAAGATAAATTTTGAATCAGGATGGTTGGGTGATACTATACACTGACTAATGACTTACCTGTACCACAAAGTCACAACCGAGTGTAAGGCTTTAGCGGGCTGCCATATTGACAAGCGAGTCCAAAGTCACATATTTTCAACTCACCGCGGTTGTTCAAGAGAAGATTAGATGTTTTGAGATACCTATGGAACAACACAACTATTAGAATCTAACATCAAAACCAATTCCTGAAAATGTGTAAAGGAGAAGAAAATTAGTGATTGTCCATTACATATGAAGTACCCAATTGTCATGAAGATACTTCACACCTTGTAATAGCTGAAGCATCAAGCATTTGACTCCACTTTGACTATACAGTTGTTTCATTGTCTCCATAACACCCTTAACATCGTGTTCCATGTACTCCATCACCATGAAAATATCTCTGTTGCCACTACCAACAACTACTTCTTTTGACTTCCACAATCGAAGGGTAGTGTAAGGATAACAAGATATTTATGTCCCTGAGTGAAGTCAGTGGGAAACCTTCCCTTTCCTTCTCCATCTTGACCTTCTTCAGCGCAACAATCTCACCAGTTATCTTATCCCTCACCCTAAATACAACTCCATATGTACCCTCATTGATTGTGTTGAGCCTTTCAAACTCATCAACACTCCTACAACCTTGAAGCATGTTAATGCACCTACGTGGAGACCACGTACACTCAGAGGTTCCAGACCTACACACATCACCTTCAGAATCAGAATCCAGCAAATTACCAGCAGGATAATCACCACCAGCCTCCTCTTCAACATCCATGTTGTCACCCTTCTCCACTTCAAGGTCCCGGTTTGCACTACCCTGTACTACCCCCGAGTCAGATGACCTCGAGGAGCTTCCCACTGAATTATACACCAGCACTTCTCCAGGCTCAGGGCTTGTTACCTCTTTTGTGGACCCTTGTTCAATTGAGTCAACAGGTGACACACTCTTCTTTTTCTTGGGGACAAATACTTTTTCCTCCTCATCAGCACCTGCCCATCTTGAGGTCAGAATGTTTCTCATTGTTGGATGTTCCTCTTCCTCCTCGTCCATAATCATGTTCTTCTCATGCTCCTGTGCCTTATGTGAATCAACTGACACATCCAAAATCATTGGCGAGTGTCCATCAGCTATGCTGGACGGTGAGCTCACATCCAAAATCATTGGCGACTGATGCATAATAATCTCAGCAGCGACAGCGTCTACCTCTCTAATGCCCCTCACAGGGTCTCGAGCCTGCAACTTTGAACCATTTCTATCCCAAATTACTGGAGATTGCTTCCTCTTCTTACTTGAGGACGTCTTTGCGTCCTCCTTGCTGACTCGCGCGACACCATTCTCCCTCTGCTCCCTGGCCTTCAGTGGGGGTTCACCGGACCTCTCTGAACCACTCCCACCCGAGACCTCGCCGGGCTCCCTGTCCTCCGTCCTCCCTTCTGATGGATGCCTCCTCGGTGGCGGATGGGGCGAACGGCGGTGGCTGTACCCATTCGACAACTCCCGGCTCCTGCTGCGGCCCCCATCACGGCGGCGTTCCGAGTCGCGGTGGCTGCTCGAGAGGTGGTGGTGGTAGTACGCCTTGCTCCTCCTAGAGGCCCCCAGGTCGTGCTCCCGCTGCCTCGCCACATCGTAGCCCCTGTACCCCCCGTGGCTCCCAGCAGCCATGAGTCGCTCCCCCGAACCCTAGCAATCGATGGGGAATCCGCAAAATCCCAGGAGAAATTCTCCACCAAACTACAAATCCTCGGACTGAAACCAAACCCTAGAGATAAAAATTGGGCGTGATTCCGACCGAATTGGGGATTGGACCTCACCTCGCAGCCGAACCGAATTGGGGGTTGCTGCAGCGGTGGAGAATTCCGCCTGCCGCTTCCGCCGCGTCGAAGCTTATCGGGATTCGAGGGGGAGAGGCGGACGCGAGGAGAGGAACCGAATCGTGCGCGGTCGCGGGCAGATGCGAGGAGAGGAGGAAGCCAAGTCGGGCACGCAGGCGCATGTCGGCCGCGTTCTTCTCGTGCGTTTTGCTTTGCCGGTTTCCTACCGACCTTCGCGTACGCGGCGGGAGGAGGTTTTGAGTCCATGACATGTGGGCCCTGTCGCCGAGAGTAGCCTGGTAGTGGGCCAGAGAACTCGCCGACCTGACAATTCAAAGAGTCACACACTCCATGCGACATGCTTCAATTGAAAAACGGCACAGACCATAACACCCAACATGCCGTGATTGATGCCGAATAAAAATAAAATGGTATGGGACATATATAAATATCGATGAGATATTAGTTTTCAATGGAGAACACGTAAAATAACACATCCTTCTGTTAGTAACGTCTAGGAGTATTAGTTTCGCTGGAGACGAGGTGAAAAAGAATGGCGGACGAACAGAGAACGGATGAATCACCTGGCCATGTACTTGGCGCGCTCCGCGTCGCCCCACGCCGTCGCGGGCGACACGGCCGTCATCGTGCCCGCGGCTTCGTCGTGCCTCTGATCGGCGCGCTTGCGAGCCGCCCCGAGATCAGCCACGGCGCCGCCGCTGTCTCGCGGCCCGCCGTCGCATGGCCCAGGCGAAGCCGTGCCCCTCGCGACGACATGGGGAGTGTTCGCCCTCGACGGCTCCTTGCTCCCGCCGGGCGTCATCTCCGTGCCGATGTCCCTCAGCGACACCACGCACCGCTGCGGAACGTACGCCTGCACGGCGTCCACCGCCTTGGTGTCCCCTTCCTCCACCTCGTCGCCGTGCGCGGCCTTCAGCGCCGGCGCCGCGGGCGCGCCTTCCCATTCCACGTTGCTCCAGGAGCGCCAGCCGCCGGCCCCCTTCCGCGCCACTGGCTGCAGCAGCAGACCGTCGTCGGCGCAGAAGCTCATCCGCCGGGTAGCGCCGTCGTCGCTCGCCCGGGAGAGCCACTTCTGCGCGTCGTCCCACTTGGACGCCCTCGGCTTCGCCTTCGCATAGCAAGCCAGCAAGTTACTACCACCGCTCATGTGTCCTCGCACCGTGCACATCATACCTCCGTACGCCGACGCCGCCGACGCCGGCTCCGGAGTTCTTCCCCTGGGACGACCTCCTCATCACTGGCAGGCACTATCAGCGCTGAAGCGACGAAAGTGAAGATCAGGAGAGGCTGCCAACTACTACTGCCACCTCCGTGGATGCCGAGGTGGCAGGGGATATGAAAGGTGACCAGAACACTTTGGTGGCGAAGTGACGGCTGCTACTGCTGCTGCAGCTGCGAGGAAGTCAGCTGCAGCTGTCAGCAATCAGGAAGGCTGGAAGGGTATAGAGCTGCGCTCATGATTGGCGGTCACTGTAACAGACGTCCTCACGGCCGGCACCGGTCACGGTCAGCTTCTTGCAATTAATTGCGCCAGCATACACGCAGCTTGGCGCCGGATCCCGACGTCCGGACGCGCGCAAATCAGAACAAAAGTTGCCGCTCGGTCTCAACAAGCCACACGTTCTTCCCACGACGATCCTCTGTTCACTTTTTATTTTCAGCCTCGCACCGTTTATCTTTTGCTTATTCGAGCCAATATTTAAATTGAAATTTAATTTTAATTTTAAAGTTATTTTTAAGATTTTATTTTATCAAAATATATTTTTTAAATATTTGCTTGGCTTTGTTTTTTTACGGCTTATCATCTCTGAGCAAATATCTCATGACATAATTAGATATTTTAATCCGCTAGATCTAGATCTAACAGGCGTACCACCCTGTTCTCGTGCACGAACGTGCCCACAGATGCAGACAGGTGGTGCGTGTGGTGTTTGGTGATCTTGGGCCGCAAGAGGAAGGAGACCACTTACGTGACTCTAATCTTATGCAAGCCTATTGTGATTGGTTGTCGGTTAGCACAAGTTGTGTTGTGTGCCAACATGTGGCTTTTTGTTTCCCCTGTGTGGCTAGAATCCAAGGCGTGAGACCCATCGCCCCACGTGACAAGTGCAACTCTTGGAATCGTTGATCCACCGTGTCCGACGCCCTACTACTCGAATGTTTGGGTACACGTACAGCTTTGTCGGTGTCAATGGATGCATGCATCAGATGTTTTTTTCCATGTACTTTAGCCCTAATGTGGCACTTGTGCAAGTATGCTGGGTTGAACCGCTGCTCGACTGCTGTCTCCAGCAATGGTTTTTTAACTATTTGTTTGATATGTCATATGATGCATGCTAACAGAGAGAGATATCTGATCATTCTGGTGTGTATACTTGGCATTGTTAGCTAAGCATAAGCTAACTGACACGTTGACATTATCATCTTGTTATTATTTTCATTTTGGGAAATTAGCGCATACTCTCTCCGTAATAAAATATAACCAATTATTAAGTTTTTTCATGGTGGTGATCAACTGAGATGAGAAAATATGTGGATAAAATAAGTGAGAAATGGTTTTGATTAGTTGAAGTGAATAAGTGAAGAGTAGATATGCTATAGGATAAATTTTAAAATTTAGAAGTTGTTGTTTTGGAACATGGGAGTAGCATGATTACATTCACCTTACAAATTGCAAATTAAAATATACCAGGCTACTAAATCCACAAAAGAGGCATTTTAGGGCTTAGTGGGCATACTTAGGCCGTGTTTAGCACGTGGCAAGTTTTCAACTTTTAGGAAAATTGATTTAAAAAATCATATTAATTTATTTTTAAAGCCTTTTAAACTAATACTTAATTAATAAGTTGCTTATTCTTTAACATATGCTAATAAGAAGTTCCCAACCCATACATATGAACACAGTCTTAACATTATGCACAAACCCCCCCTCCTCAAATTTAGGTCCATATATATATATATCTTGGGCCCAATATGGCATTTTTTTCCTATAAGGAAAATCGCATTGAAAACGGAGCAACCGAGTAACCTTTCCGTTTTTTGAACCGTACCTAAACCGTACCCGTTACACGCTTCCCCTCCAATAACCCAGCCACGCACCTTCTTCCACGTGGCACAAAGCCTTCTCCTCCAAGTCACCTCCCTCCCCCGCGGGCCCAAACCATACCCCGATCCCGCGTGCTCGACAAAAGACGGCCGATCTCTAGCATCACCCACCTCAACACGGCCTCACACAGTAACTGACATAAGGTCCCGGCTTCTCATAGGCCCCAGTTGTCATTTTCAGTGTGGGTAGCGATCCCCGTTCGCGCGCGGACCTTCTGCAAGAAAGTCAAAGCGCGCCCGGCTCCACGTCACGTCGGCCCGCGCGGGGCCCACGCACAGATCTACCCCCTGGTCCGTCCGATCCCTGCGAAGTCGACGGCCCGGATCCGACCCGCGCCCCGCCCGCGGCCTCCCCACGCCTATAAATACCGCCCGCGAGGGCGTCCGCCCCTCGCGCGACACAGTCGCCTCGCTTCGCTTCCGTTTCGGGTCTCGCCTGCGCCTCTCGTCGACCGCGCGGTTCTACACTTCGGCTCGTGGCTCGGCTCGAGTCGCTTCGGGAAGGAAAAGGATAAGCAGAAGACGGCTCGACTCGAGAGGAGGCGAGGAGGAAAAACTAAAGGAAGAAAAAAAAAGGATAAGGAGGGGAGTCGTCTCGAGCCGGCGGCCACCTCGCGCCCGCGCCCCTAGATCCGCCCGTCCCCCCGCGCAGATCCGGCTCGCCGGCGGGCGCACGCGAGGAGGAGGCCGCCCTCCGCCGCGGATCCCCAGCCTAGGGTTTCGCCGCCTTCAGATCCGGCTTCTTCAGGTCCTGGCTCGCAACCCTCTCTCCGTTTCGATTTTTCTCGGAGATGTTTTTCCCTCGGGGGTTTCTTCGGTTTCGTGCCAGTATTCTTCGATTCTGGGCGCGAATTGGAGTATTTGAGGGTTGCGCTGTCGGATTCGTGCGCGGCGGGACGCGTTCGAATTCGAATTTGGTGTAGGTGTAGGATTAGGGTTTTGGAGGGAACTTTTGAATACGGTTTGTGTTTCTGTTGTTTTCTTACATCTTGCTGTAAGGAAAGTTCGAATTTAGCATTTGGTTCTGGTAAGTTCAAGTTTTTCTTCCGTGTGACTGAATCTTGGCCTCTATGGTTGTCATTGGTGAACAGATCTGGTGCCCGGGCATATGACACCGGCAGTCCTCATGGAGTTTGGGCAGCAGAGGCAGATTAAACGGGGCTATGATGAAATGGCGTTTCGGGGCGTGGCGTCAGCGGCGCCCCGGGGGTATGCGGAGACCGTTGGCGAGTCGGAAGGCGCAGCAGGCAGTCCCGTTCGTGTTGACTCTGAGGACTCGTCGGCCCCCAAGCGCAAGTGCATCAGCCTAAACAGTGATGGCTTCGATGTCAAGCGGGAGATTTTCGTCCCAGCCAAGATGTCCTCCTCTGAGAGGAGGCATCTCCGGAAGAGGTTCCGTTCAGAGCTTGATTCGGTCCGGAATCTCCTCAAGAAGCCGGAGTTTGCTGTTCCTGTCCCTGTCAATAGGGCACCTGCGCTCTCGTCCTCGGTGGCCCCTCGAGGTAAGAAGGGACAGCGAGGTAGCCATGCGGTCCGTGGTGCCAAGGGGCGTTTCTTGCCTACAAAACCCCGACCTGAGGCTTCCACAGTGTTGACTGAGGGTGCGATTCTTAAGCAATGCGATGCTATTCTGAAAAAGCTGATGACTCAGAAATGCAGTCACATATTCAACACCCCGGTTGATGCTGTTAAGCTGAATATTCCAGATTATTTTCAAATCATTAAGAACCCAATGGATCTTGGAACCATCAAGAATAAGCTTGACTCTGGTTCCTACACAAATCCGTCAGATTTTGCAGCCGATGTACGGCTAACCTTTTCAAATGCGATGACTTACAATCCTCGTGGGCATGTCGTGCATGATATGGCCATTCAACTAAACAAGATGTTTGAATCAAGATGGAGGACAATTGAGAAGAAGCTGGCTTCCATTGCCACAAAGGCGCACATTGAGGTTGACAGGGCTGACTCGAAGAGGAGGAAGACTCCCCCTGTGGACTGCAGTGAGGTGTCAACAGAGTGTGTTAGGCTAACAGAGTCTGTTAGACCAGCAGAGTCTGTTAAGCCAAAAATGACATTTGAGGAGAAAGAGTCATTTGGGAATTGTTTGGCATCTTTGTCTGAGGATCCGGAGCTACCTTCACACATCATTGATTTGTTGCAGCAATGCATTGACAACAATACAGATCAACTTGGTGATGGAGAGATAGAGATTGATATCCATGCTGTCAGTGATGACCTATTATTCGAGCTTAAGAAACATGTTGACAAGTATTTGCAAGAGAGAGAGCAGAGCCAACAGGCAAAATCTGAGCCTTCTGAGAATGAGGCTGCTAATGTATCTGGGCTTAGCCACTCCTCTACAAATCCTTGCAAAGGTTTTATTCCTAGTCCATTGATAATGCTTAGTTTATGCAACAGCGCAGTAGTCTCAGAACTTTTTTTTGTCTGCAGGTGGCGAGCCAGTTGAGGAGGATGTAGATATTTGCGGCAATGCATCCCCTGTATTGATAGAAAAAGATGCACACAACAAACCTAGCAAGTGTGGTAGCCCAAGTAGTTCCAGCAGTGACTCTGGATCTTCTTCCAGCGGTCTGTGCTCCTCTGTGCTTACATACTCTTTTTAGCATGATATACATCCTTGTAAACAAACATGTTTCTGCAACAATGTTCTGATTGCTTCAAACACTTGTATATTTCCTTATGTTAACTTTTGTGATGTTTAAGTTTCAAGCTAATTATGTTTGAGTAGACTTTTAGTTGAGTTTGGCTAATGAGTTACTGAACCAGAAGTACGGACAATTATACTAAACTGTAGGTGCATGTGTACCGGCAGATGCCAACTAGTCCAGTGTGCACATGCTCATGCATTCAACAATATTCCCTCTTTTTCTTCTTTGATCTTCTTGGGGATTAGATTATCAATATTATAGAAACTTTAATTGAGGTGACTGTTATTTATGTTGTTAACTGACATACAAGCAGGATACTATCCTGCAATTTACCCTTGTGCTAATTTGCAAAATCTTAACTTCTCTTCAGAATAAGCACATACAACACATGCAACATGTCTTGTTTGTGTGGCCAAACTGTTAAAGAGTGATAGTTCCTGTTTGGACTTCTGATAGCCCCACTTGTCATAATCCTTCCTTTATCATGGGTTTGTCTTGAGGTGCCCTCAATCACATTTACTCGAATAATGCAGATTCTGACTCAGGCAGTGACAATGAAAGTGAACAAGAAAAAGGTGGTAGCCCAGCAAAGCTGAAGGTACTTTGACTATTTGTCATTGGGTGCTTGATGAAAAATTGTCATGAATTTTCTTTGTTCTGGCCGGTTGATTGCTATGCATCTATGATCAGGTATCAGCCCCTGCATACTTAGGCTGATTCATCTTAATTAAATATACCCTTGTTGTCTAATTTGGTGAGAAACAGATGTAATTGTTTAAATAATCTTATACTGTGGTATTTTGAGAAATTTAGGCTTGGTATTGAATGTGATATCTATTCCTCTTACCATTTTGTCAAAGACTGATTTTTCTTTCCTATCAAAACAACTTTTCCTTTTCTTCCATCCTATTGTACTGAAATAATTGTCATCTATCTAATTTAGGGAAGTAAGAGATCTGACCAACTGGCGGAGCAAGAAAAGAGTGATGTTATTAGTCCAGTTGATGCAACCCGTAAGACTGTTTGCTGTGTCCTTTCTGTTCTACTACCTCCCCAGATTTTCTTAAGGCATATTTTGATTTAAAAAAGTATTCAACATTAAACTTTGACCACTGATTTCTGATAAAGTTTGTTCTTAACAGCTGTAGTATCATAGTGTGAAAACTCTTTGATATATAAATCTATTGGTATAATTTTTATGCACTAAATGTACTTGTAGTTTGACCAATTTTTGGTCTAAATCTACTAAACCTTACATTTAGAATCAAAATGCGCTTAATCATCACAACAACACTAGTTTGTAACTTCATGTGGCAGTTGGAAGTTGCTTTTGGCTTAATGCTCTTAAAACTTTCAAAATGACAGGTCCTGCTGATGATGTGGAGCTCTGTAAGCAGGATAACGAGTCTAAGCCTGCCCCAGAGGGTAAGCATGAATTTGCAAGCAGGTCCATATGAGACCATTAGGGGTCTCAGTGCATTAAGCTGATTGGATCATCTGATCCTTTCCATATGAAAATTTAGGGGAGAATTCAAAACTCGACAGGCAAGTCTCCCCAGACAAGCTCTTAAGAGCAGCCCTCCTTAGGAGTCGTTATGCTGATGTGATTGTCAAGGCACAGGGGATTCTCAGCCAGGTTTGTGATTAGTTTCATCCAGTGGTTTTTTTGGTTCAGTTTGTTGCTTCTGACATAACAACAAACGGTTTGTGAGCTCAGGGTGGAGACAAACAGGAGGAGCTAGAAAAGCTCCAGAAGGAAGGTAACAGGCATATCCACCTGTTAAATTTGTTCTTAAATGATGGTTCTTACATTTTTCTGAGAAGTGCCCTATTTATGTATTCAGAGAAAGCAAGGCTGTTGGCTGAAGGAAATGCAGCTATGGAAGCTCGAAGAGCTGAAGCTGAAGCTGAAGCCAAGCGTAAACGGGACCTTGAGAGGGAAAAAGCTCGCCAGGCCCTGCAGGAGGCAAGTGAAAAAACTGCATTTACTGGTGGTGTAAAGCTCCTTTTTCCCGCTAAAATTTACATAGTTTAACTTAATACAGATGGAGAGAACCGTAGAAATCAATGATAACCTCCATCTAAAGGATTTGGAAATGCTTGGAACGGCCACCACAGAACATATTGTGAGTTCTGTTGATGAGACTAGTCCTGAGCATTCCCAGGATGGCATGCCCAGTTTTCTTCCTGGATCAGGCAATCCATTGGAACAGCTCGGACTCTTCATGAAAGCAGATGACGAGGAAGAGGAAGAAGATCCTAGCAGTGTCCCTAACACTAAAGATGCAGAGGAAGGAGAGATCAACTAGTCCCAGCTCTCGTGGGCCAGTTGCTGAATTAGCTGTGCATATGGTAGACGCTCCTTCCTTCTGCTTCCAAACTAGCGCGAAGAAGGCCCTCAATTTTGATGCTGCTGGATGTTGTAAATTATGTACCTGGAGGATCAAGGTAACCTGCCCTACAATTCATCAAATGTATGTGCTTGGAGGATGGCACAGCCATAACGGCCGTGACATGCGGTGCGCCGAGCTGTCGAGACGGGTGTATGTACGTAGCCATCTTTGAAGTGCCATGGCCAGGCCGCAAGGCGGGTAAACAATGAGAGGACCAAATGGTTCTTTGCATATAGTGAATTAGTGATCCAGGTGCTAAAGCTCCCAGTGGCAAAGGTGTTGCCCAGCGGCTTATAGATTTTTTGTTCTTTCTTCTCTAGTTTTGGGTTGACCCATTGCTTCCTGCTGTAAATTGGAATTTTGATGTAGTGGAGGAAGCGATAGTTGTTTGCTGGGCATATGGCCAAATAGGAACAAGCTTCTGCTTTTGTTGTTTACAGGGGAAAAAAGGAAAATTCATGCGTCTTTTAGCGCAATTTGTTGTCTCCTGTCAGATGTTTGTTGTGGATGTTCAAATTCATCTCTCTCAATACACAAGAAGTTTCTCGTCTTTCCTCATTACGTTTTGTTCATAGATTCTTTTGAAAATGTGAATTACGGCTGTTAGCGGGTATAAATTAAACAAAATGATTAACCATAATAAGCTGATACATTCACCAAATATATTGCATCAACAGTAGCCGTTTACACAAGCACAACCAGAAATCAAGCACGCCACGCTACGATACGGTTACATACACGCAGCAGCCAACAAATCCACCAAGCCTTAATACACGCGACAGCCAAGCGACGAGTTCAACCTCCAGAAACATTTGTTTCGTTGAACTGCAAGCCCAATTCGAGTTAGAAAGCCGAAGACCAGGTCCTGTGTGCGTGTGACTCAGGACACCCCGAGGCATTGCTGCTTGAACATCTTGCTGGTCTGCTGACCGCTGGTCGAGTCCTCCACGGTGAGGCCCTGCGCGCCGAAGCAGATGTTGATCAGCCTCCCGTTGCCGCACCCGTGCCTCCGTGCCGGCATCTTCGTCGACCCGTCGTCGTTCATGGAGGACCCCGAGCTCGACGACTCGCCCATGGCGTCATCGTCGTTGTCCAGCACGATGTCCTTGAGCTTGCCGAACACCGGCGTCGTCATCGAGTTCTCGTCGTCCAGTTCCAGGCAGACGCCCTTCATCTTACGGGACGGTGGCGGCGGAGGCGGTGTGGAGGACCTCGGGAAGGAAGTTGCCGGAGACGACGCCAGATGCGGCATGGCCTCCATGATGCCGTGGATGAGCTTGCTGTTGAGCTTCTTCTTGGTGGCCGAGCTGGGGGTCGAGCTCTTCACCGCGAGGATCCTCTTGTTGTTCAGCGCCGTCGTCTTGGTGACTGTCTGCCTGAGCGGGGCGGGGGTCTTGACGGCCTGCTCGCTCAGCTTCTTGATGGAATCCATGGCGCCGCCGCCATCGTCGGATTTCTTATGCGTCCTGGACATCTTCTGACGAGGCCATTTCAGCATCAGCTTGAGACGGTCTTTAGCCCGGCTGGCAGAGCTCAGCCTCTTCTCTGAAGATCCATGGTTCTCCCCACCTGCACATTTTGCATCTCCGTGATGGGCATGGTCACACTTGCCACTGCTAGAGCATGAGCTAGGCCATTGGGACTCGGCGGTTCCGATCCCGGAGTAGAGGAAGATCTCTGCATCTGATATCTTGAAAGTTGTACCGGGGCTAGTTGCAATCCCTCCCTGCATCTTTATCTGCGAAACAATCGCTGACCGAGTTCGCAGAACACTCGAATTCAGCACCCCTCCTGCAGAAACTATTTGCTTGATGAGCTTGTCAGATGTTGAAGAGCGCAGCTGCTGTTTCAGCAATGCCAATGGGGTCATGCCATTGGCATCTTTAACATTGTGGTCGATCGATGGGGCGGTCATCAGGAGTTCGACGAGGTCTGGATGAACACAACCAACCACAGCCATGTGAAGGACAGTAAGGCCTGCATCGTTTTTCAGGTTGATAATCTTTTGGATATCTGCTGTTCTTTTACGTATCAGGTGTCTCATAAGCTCCATTTGGCGGTCAAGCTGTCGGAAGCCCGGGGCTCTAAATCCTGCAATTGCTGAATGGAGGAAAGTATCCCCAGCTCTGTTGACAGCTGATAAGGTTGATGGAGATGCAGCAACCATTGCCTCTACAACCGGCAGATGCCCTCGATAGGCCGCTACATGTAATGCAGTGTTCCCTTGATTGTCAGTCGAATCGAAAATGTCGAAAGTGGCCATAAGGTATTTGACAACCTGCAAGAGGTATGTTTACATACATAAGGGCATAATACTGGGAAAAGAAAATTTCTATTCTAGTTTGCTTATAACTGGAGCTTTGCACACCTATCATTACAATGATTTGTGGCAAGAAAGATCGGCTGAATATCAACATCAAGAAACAGAAAGAAAGTTGGCTGAATATCAACATCAAGAGACAGAAAGGAGCCGTACATCTAAAAAGTGTGATTTTACCCCATCTAAACTGAATCGACAAGACGTACATCCTCTTTTTGCCTCAAATTATTGGAAAGAAATCACATGATTGGAACTTATCTAACTAAACTTCCTAAAAACTTCTGGTCATGAATTGCACGACTTAAGTCCATGTCGAAGAAAGGAAATCAAGAGGCCAAGCCAGTATGGTCTTTATATTGATTCTTTAGAAAAATGAGTCTTTATCATATGGGCGTGGTATGCTTATTATATAAGATCAAAATGTTCTTTAATGATAATTATCTACAATATCCAAATGTTTCCTTGGGTTACATGCAGCATTCTAGCTGAACAATATCCTTCCGAGCTCCAACTAATCATTAGAAAGGACGAATGAAAAGAATTTGTTATTTAGCATATCGATTATGTCATGATCAAGAGCATCTTTAATTTATATGTTCAAATCAACAACTAACAATAACCTAAAGCATGGCATACCAGATAAGAACCGGCAGCAAAACAAAAGGCAAAATTGGTTTCATAACGTCGGATATCGACTTTAGAAATATTTCACTCAAACATCCTGATGAAATGGCGATCTACATTGTCATCCATATTGGCACAAAGAAAAATTAACTATGAATCATTTTGCAGAAGTAAGCAATGGCCAAGAAGCAGATGCCTCACCTCCAGCTGTCCTCTCCCTGCAGCAGCATGCAGCACGGTTGATCCACGGAAGTCGAGATACTCTGACACGTCGGAGCGGCGATCGATGAGCTCCCTCAGCATCTCCACGCTGCCGCCCCTCGCTGCGGCGTGGACTGCCCTGCTCATCATCTCCAGCCGGAACACCGAGGAGCGGCCACCGCTCCAGCCGTGTGCGCCTTCCCCGTTGGGGCAATTCGTCGAAGACCTCTGCGACATGGCGTGGTCCAGCAGCAGCCTGAACACCTCGGCGTTCCCGCCCCTCGCGGCGGCGTAGAATATGTCCGTGACGCCGTACTCGCCCTCGCCGAATACCAGCAGGGGGTCCCTGTCCATGAGCTCCTGCACGAACGCAATGTCCCCGGCCGACGCCGCCGAGTAGAGCAGCCACCCGCCGTACCCCGCGCGGAGCAGCGTGTTCTCGGCGCTGTTCTTGCACTCGCACTCCATCAGCAGGCTCCGAGCGACGCCTGCACGGTGCCTCGCCGAGCCGGCGAAGCGCGCGTCATCGTCCCATAGCGCCTCGAGCCTGCGGATCCGGCGGAGGGAGGTGAGCTTGATGAGGAGGTTCGGGTCGAGGTGCAGCAGCTGCCGGACGATGTCGTAGTGGCCGTCCGCCGCCGCCCAGTCGATCGGCGAGGCGTACCACCACTGGTCTCCGGTGCTCTCCCACCGCAGCGGGAAGTAGCAGCAGGACTGCTCCATTGCTGAATCTTTCCAAGATCTACTTGCCGATGCTTGCTGACTCTCTTTGCAGCGGCGAGTGAGCTGAGCTCTCTCAGCTCATCAATCGCATGGAGCCAATGCCAAGAACTGCACCAATGTGGAGGAAGAAGACATCATGTGAGCTGACTACATCAATAGAAAAAAAAAAGAAAGAAAGAATTACTTATTGTTCGTGGTTGGATTGTACTATTGCAATATGATGAAAGCATTTGCAAGCTGTAAAAGGGAGAAGCCATGCAAAAATGGAGATAAGAAGAATAAAATGAAAAAAAATTAACCAATTTGGCGAGGAAAGATTAACAAATTAGGTGCCACTGCTTTTCTGCCAAGAAAGGAGAGATATTTTTTTCATAGAGGAAGAACTTACCGCTCTAAAACTCTGAAAACAAACAAATGTCCTGTTCACTTGTTTTTTTCACATTCTGTTTTGAAATTTCGGTCTGAACATCAGGAAGCAAAACTTACAAATGACAAGAACACTAGATATTGCAGAACAAAACTGCACTGCACATTTGCCAAGAAAAAGCCAAGAACATAGGAACACGTAATAAGACACACAACATGACCAAGCAAATCTAAAGACAAAAAATGTTACCTTGTGAAAGAAAGAAGCAGCTATGTCCGTGTGAAGCAACACAGCTCAACTCAAGAGTCAAGACCCCAGAACCAAAACTTACAAGCTCAGCTCAGCTGAACTCCAGAGTCAAGAAGAGGACTCTTGCATTAGGCCACTGGAATAGCCATGGATTTTAAGCACAGTGAGAAAGGTAGCATGTAGACTTTGTAAGTTAAGGACTTGATAGGAAAAAAAAAAGAGACCACAAACAGTGAGGCAGTGACACTGACAAAGCCCTGTGGTCCTCCTCTTTGGAAAGGAAAGCAACACAGCGTGCACACACATGGTAGCACCCTTCTCCATCTCTCTTATCTCAAGCAGGGAGACAGAGAATTGAATGTAATTTTTTCATGATTAGAGAGAGAAAAGAATCATTGGAGAGGATAGGAATCTTTAATTAAAGGTGAAATGAAACAGGGCCATTGATGAGGGGGACACGCACGCCAGGCAGACAGAGAGAGTGATGCCTTTGCACCAGGATCATAATGGATCATCATCAGGGCCGGTTCTTATATTTCGGTGGCGTAGGGCCAAACTAAGAATAGAGATCCTTAATTTTACATTTAAATAATAATCAAACTATATATGAATATCACCGATAAATATTTAATGTGCATCCAAAAGCAACAAACTACATTAACTTTCTCTTAAAAATTTCTTCAGTATTACTTGATGCGATGTCATTGATGTTAGTATCAACATCAATCTTATCGAGCAAATTTATTTTTTGACAAAAACATCTAGTATTTTTTTCTTTTCTCAATGCATAAACCAACCCATTTAACCGTTTAATTTCTTGAAGCTAAAAATTGAAAAAGAATAATGTATTTGTGGTCAAACCCATATAGATTACAAAACTTCACTGAATTAATTCACACACTTTTTACTTGCAAACGAGCAAAAAGATTTATATTGCAAGTTAACAAAGCGATCAGTAGGAAGCCACCGCAGAGAAGAGACAAGAATCCGGGATAGCAACAGACTTTCACAGAAAATTCAAACAGATATAAATCATACCAATTTGTTGATTCCGGGAGAGTAGTGGATGAGCTGACGGATGGCTGCAGATTCGGTACTCGTCGGCCCGTCGCTGGCTCGCGGTCGCACGCCCATGGTCTTGACCCTCGTGCAAGTACGGCGTAAGCGCGCGTAGTGTTGCGGAATCAGGGAGGAACGTCGGTCGCTATGCCTACCTACGTATACGATTATACAGCGGCATGCCTAACAAATCCATCGCTAATCACGGAGGTAGGTGGGGGCCCACGTTTTGGGGGCCTGGTGCGGCCGCGCTGCTGCCCCGGGCTCAGGGCCGGGCCTGGTCATCACGCGGGAAGGTGGTGGTTTGGTTTGGCTTAGGGTTTGGGTTGGCAAATGATGAAAAAAAAAAGGTTGTACTGTCCTTTGCAGTTTGGTGGCTTGCTTTGAGCCATGGTAGGCCTGTAGTGCAGTGCAGTCCTTGAGATATGCACGATGACGATGGTGATGGCGATTTCTTCTTTGTAGTTTCGGTACTGGATTAGTGCTAATCGTGGATATTTTGGTCGGAAAGGGTGATAATAATGGTCTTTGATTTCAATGTCTGTTACTGTGTAGCATGGTTCTACCCGTATTACTCGTCTATTTTACTCTTTTTTAAAAAAATATAATTTTTTTAAGATATGATTTAAATCTTATTTGGATTTTTAGCTCTGTTTACTATACTACTTATCTTATTAATCATTTTTCATTTAAATTTTTTTTCATCTTATCTTCGTATCTCCATTCATTTCATATTTATTTACTATGGACACCCAAATCTATTCTCTTTAAACTTAATATCTATTAAATAAACAAAAATATTTATATTTTAAAATACAAGGATATATTAGCTTTTTATACATCTTTAATATACTTGGACTGTTGGTTTTATAATATATTATCAATGACACCATAAAGTACGAATATAATGATACTACATATGGTCAAAGATTTTAAACGTTAGATTTTATTGAAAAAAATACCTTATATTTTACTACTAGAACAGGAAGTATTAAACTGGACATGGATTGTCTACGACATTGCCTATACATTAATACCCATTGGCTCCACTTGTTAATGTATGGACACTACTGTAGAGAATCTGGCTCGTGGTAAACTATAATTCTTATGCTCTATGCCCAATAATAATCTGTCATCATCACATTTTACAATAATTCTTGGTTGACGCAACGCGACACCTTAAAATAGATTTGTAGTGGAATCAAAACTGTTCGAACTACTATGCACAAAACCATTAATCCATGGTCCAAATGCTAACCAAATCAGCCCGTCGGCACGCACAGTCGGTGATATGATCTGGCTAGTTATTGCGATGCTGCTGGATGATTGATTCCATCCATGCGTTCCAGAATAAAGCAAAGTGCGTTGCCGATCTCCTAATCAAATTTGACGTTGATGTGGCAGCGACACCGTCCCCAAATTGAAGCGTGCTCCTGACGAACTTAAAACAATTCGCTCTAGATCAATCGATCGCCGGTGATCGATCTGACGATCACAAGAGGCCAACGAGATTCATGCACCGATCCTACGCCTCATCATGGCATCGCTGGCCACCACGCTGTTCACTTATCAAGTTATCATTAGCCGAATTGCCGAAATGGCAAGGAATTAGTGGGCGTAATTAACTGATATAGCACGAGTGATGTAATGAGTCTTCTCCGGTCAGGATGGAAACTGTGGTTAATTTGGATGCTGCGAAGTGGACAGAGAACGCATTTGGATGATGACGAATATCTGTATCTATCTACCTTGGTGTCAGAGACGGAGCAGTGTCACTTGGTTTTTATTAGCTTTTTCTTGACCAGATTAGCATCTTCTGCAGACAACGATGGCCCCACATGTGTTGTGCATGTTGATCATATACGTAGTCATGTGTGTGCACGACGTCACCTAGACCTGCTACTTTTTTTTTTCCCGAGGAGCCTACACATGTTAGGGCATTCACAATCCATTGACAAGGTGAGTGGCTTTGGCTCACCCTGTCGGTGTGACAACTCTAGTTTAGCTGAGCTTATGCCCTCTGGGTTTTAGCCCTCTAGAGGGCACGGGTGCCCTGGCAAGGCCAATGCCATGGTCATGAGGGAAGCTTGTCATCTTTCGTAGGGCTTAGCAAGTAGAAGGAAGCGGAAGACGTTGAGAACAAGGCTGTCGCTATTGCTCTGTGTCTGGCCAGATTCAGAGAGCTCACGATCAGATGCCATGGAGCTAGTTGGTTCGTGCTGTTGTGGACCTCCTGAGCACTATAGTTCAGGGAGAAAGGGGAGGGGGAGAGACCCAAACTCGTTCACTAGATCTGTGCCACATGGGTTTGCAGCTTGAAGCACATATCTAAGTGGCAGAGGTAGCCGTAGGTGTTGGCGTTGATTTCTTCTCTTGCTAAAGGGAGAGGAGAGGGGTGGTGACTATAGTCATTGTGGTATTCTTCTTTGAATGGAGCGGAGCAGATAAGAAAGAAGAGAGTGACGGATAGGGTGAAGAGAGGATATTTTATATTAATTTCTGAATTATGGGTTTTAGGGTATAATTATGTACTTATATACAAATTAAAAAAGTGAGGATTGAAATAAAAAAAATTAAAAGGATGATTTTAAAAATTAAAGACACTACTTAAAACCAGACAGGCATTTTAGATAAGTGGCCTACGTGACAGTTTTGAGTGGCCTCCATTGCTAATTCCTTCCCTTACTGACCTACGGAAAAGAGAATCAAATGCACGTTGCCCTCGTTTAACCGGAAAAAGTATGCGTGCTAGGGTTGGGTATTTGGGTGGGTAGCCTCGTGCCTAAAGCCCCCACCGCGGTACGTTGCGGGCTCCCTTTTTTCTATGGGAATTGCCAGGTCGCCCCACCGAAAAGTGCCAATCGATCTGCTTCTCCAACCAGTGCCCGGTCGCGGCCACCTGAGTTCCCCGCTCGTTTCGGCCGGTGTCTCCGACCCCACAAGCCACAGGCCGGCCACTGCACGATCCTTTGCCTCCACTGCACGCACGGCTCCTCCATTTGCACGGATGCTCCAAAACCGTACGGGCACCCATGGCTAGCCTGCTTTGCTGGTCTGCCAAAATTCACTAGCAGCTAGCAGCCGGTTATCATTCGAAAGGCGGCCGAGTTTATCTTATGACCTCATGTCCTTTTTATTTCATTTCAGTATCAGGACTCACTGGATGTGTGCCTAACGACAAAGATCAAAGATTTCCTGTAACCTCGTGTCTTTTTTATTTCAGTATCAGGACTCACTGAATATATGCCTAATGGCAAAAATTGAAGATATGAACCATTTTAAAAGTAAACCAAACACTCAATCAAAACTACATTCTACTAAAATTTTGACAATAGGTAGACATGCCGGCCAGGCAGAGTAATGTCGTCCTCAGCAGTTTACGTGAAGACGACAGGGACGCAGACAGAGGTCCGGCAGAATCCCAGCGGTCAGGACAAGTGAAAGGCGCCATAATTCAGATGCACATGACCTCTGTATTGGAGGCAGCGACAAGCTCGGACAAATAAAACTAATACTACTCCTATACGACAATAATCGGGTATACTAGGAGTACATCAGTACAAGAGTGCACGGTTCATGTGTTCTTTTGGATGGATGTAGGAGTAGAGAGACTAGACAGAGATGCTCAAGATGGATTCATAGATGGTGCCTAACTTTAGATATTCGTTGCCTGGAGAAAGTAACAGTGGATTCAGTAGGCATCATACCAGGAGGACATTACCAGCACCAGTTTCATAGCACCTTTCAGTAAGGGGCCTTTTAGAGTAACCTCTACTAGATATGGTAGTAGTTAGTACAAAACAAATCCAACCGTTGGTTTTAATGGGTATTTTAGACTTTAGCTTCAACAACGTTCAAGGGCACTACCGTCTCTTCCCATATTTTCACTTGACATAAGACAGAGGGTTCTTCGGCTCATTTACCGTTCGACATCTCGTGACGCTCGTCGCCCCTCATGTACGTCGTCGAACCTGGCCTGGTATCAGAACAGCCGCCGGTGAGGGTATCCGAGGGCGATTGCCGACTTCTCCGACCCCGGCCGCTGCGATCGACTCTACCAGCAGGACGAACACGATGGGCTCGACGAGCACAGCGTTCCACACACCAGGTAAGATGACGGCCGTCGTGCCGGCATTTGATGTTTTCGACCCGGCATTGAAGCCGGCAGTGCATATGCTGATAGTTACTTGGTCGCCGGCGGCTACTTGGACAAGCCAGGAAATCTGACAGTACTGACTAGAACTGAATACTTATAAGCAAGAATACCCTCATGGACACCAGTTAAAATGAGATTCTTAACTCTTAGGAGTACAGATTAAGCACTAACTCGCATCATCAAGGAGCAACCCCCAGCTGGTTTCAGTCCGAACAACTGTTGAATTAGATGGAGTAATCATACGACTCGACGGCCTGCGCCATAACAGCCAGGAGATAAATCAGCGGCCTACACGCGCATGGCCAGCTGACGAATCGGCGGCCGATTTGTTTCAAAAAAGAAGAAAAAAAAGAGACGAATCGTCGGCCAGCGCCCACCGGCCACGCGACGACGCCGGGCTTGCGCCCGGCTGCCCGGCGACGAATCGGCGGCACTGCCGGCCGCAGCGTCCACTCCAGTTGCCGAATCGTCGCCATCCCCGCACAACCTAGTTCGGAGTAGTGGTTGTGAATTGCGAGCCGGCTTATTGACCCCACGAGCAGATTACGAACTTATCCATACCATAACCGCAAATCTACAACAATGATATCTACTTTATTTTTCAAATTACCCTCCATGAATTCTACATCAGGTGTAGTTGATTTATATCTGGTCCGTTAGATCGAGTCCAATGGATGGCTCAGGTTCGGTACTCCAAAAATTCCTTTCAGTAAAGTGACTTTCTTTCTCCCGAAAGAAATACAGTTTCATTTCCCGTCATCGGTGGTACACACACACATGCACCGGCTAATAACTTGGCAGTTCCTTCTCTGGTTTCATCTAGAAAAAATAGGGAGAGGTTGACGTAAAGCAACTTGTTTACTTAACATTAATGAATGCCTGACTGGAAATCTTGCAGGCTCTGCTAAGGTGTCTCCCAAGTCCTAATCCATTTGCCTCATTTGCTCCATGTAAATAAATAAAATTAACCCATTATTACAGATAATCGAATCAATCCTTTTGTGTAGGAGAGACAGCATATTAACCGATTATTGCTGTGACCCTAAACCAATAGGCATGCCTCGCAACTCTGTTACCAAAATGATGGTAGTATTCTAAGGTGTCAGGAGAGGGAATTCGGCCAAAATATTATCACATACTCCCCATCCACATGTAGATAGATTTTTCTCCATGGTCTCCAATACAATAAATTCATTGACATATAGTTTTCATCATACTATACTAGCAAAGGAGTAACGGAACTATATATTATGAAAGTATTTTGCTAGACAGACCCAATAACAATATTTTTATGCAGTTGATCCATACAAGTTTAGTTGTTTACTCATTTAATGTTCAAAATCTAAAAAGTTTGTTCACACAGAAGTACATATTCCATCATGCATTTTGAATCTCAGGCAACAATAACTGTCATATCAACATTCCAGGAAAATGGTTACTTTAATTGGTGCTGTATTATGTTTATAAATACATCAAATACTAAAGTAAAAGAAAATATTTGCAGTTGAATTGCCTATAGCTCTACTGATTAAAAACCTACTATTATGGTTATGGTCAAAATATGCTTCCTGAATTTTAGTTTATGCATTAATGGTAAGATGCAGATTGTCCATGCTTATACTAATAAATTAGTCACATGAGAGAATAAATTCATTAAAAATTTAAACAGAAAATCCAAAGTAACTCATGTAATTCCTGATTCTTTCAACATAAGTCTCCATGTTTGTCCTCTGTGCTTCATTCAAAAGCATCTCACATGTTTTATTCCTAGGCGCTATTTCACTACTAATCATCTCATCAAACAGTTGATATGCCCACTCGGTATCACCAACCCTACAAAGACCATGTATCAGAAGGGTGTATGTATCAAGATCTAAACCTAGGTTATGTTTGCTGGTAAGTTCACTCAACAAGTGCCGGATGATATCATCTTGGCCTCTTCTGCTTAAAAAAAGTCTAAGAAGCGGTCGATATGACTGAATGTCAGGCTTACAAGATTGTGCTTCCATTTCTTTCAGCACATTGAGAGCATCATCATCTCGACCGTAGTAGCAAAATATTGAAATCATGGTGTTATAGGTGGCCAGATTACGGGATACACCGTTTGTTGGCATCTCCACTCGAAATACTTGGGAAGCTTCAAATAGATGGCCTGCTTTGCCAAGAAGGTTGATCAAGGAGTTGTAGAATCGCGTATCAGGCTTACAACCACATGACTTCATTCTATGAGATATACTCAAGGCTTCTTCAAACCTTTCACACTTTGCTAACGATGTCATGATCATGGTGTAAGTGATAACATTTGGATGACAACCCTGAGAACCCATTGAATCAACAACTTCATAGACCCTCCTAAAGTTGCGCTGCTTACAATAAGCTTCAAGAACAGTGGTATATGTTATGACTGAAGGTGGAAACCCTCGGCTTTTCATCTCTTCAATTGTCCACATTGCCTCGTCGATCCTACGGACACTGCACCACCCATGGACGAAAATATTGAATGTGTATGCATCAGGCTGAATGTGCGGACTGAGCACGACAAAGATCTCGCGTGCCACTTCAACCCTTCTCTCTTTGCAAAGTGCATCAAGCAGAACATTCATCGTCTCTGTGTTCCTCTCCAACCCCATATCCTCCAGCTTATCGAACAGCAAAATAGCATCCTTCCATCTTCTTGCACCCGCCAGCCTCCTGATGCTCTTTGCAACCATCTCAACTGTGACCAATCCTCTGCAGTGCATGTCAGACAACAGCTCCCACATTCGGTCAATCTGCCTCATCTTCCCAAGCAAGTCAACCATCCGGTTGCAGGCATAAGCCGTGTGCCTGTAATCGCCCCTCGACTGCGCCCATTGAAAGAAGCCCAACGCTAATTTCCAGTCATCCCCAAACTTGAACAGCAAGGTGTCCACAATGTTACTGGTAAGCTGGATTCCTTTACAATCAGCTCCAAGGCACTGAATCAAATCCTGGACACTCCATTTTCGTGCTCTTGAGAGCGACTTCTTGATCTGCGTGGCCGCCGCTTCTTCCTCGGCCATGAGGGTAACATTGCTAACATCTCGGTTCGATTGCGTACACGATGAGATTGACAATCTGCAGAGTGGAAGTGGCTGCAGCACCCTCGGAGCGCCATGACGGCATCCGAGACTCAGAAGACGCATCCAGAGACGGACCAAACTTGGAGCATGAAGGTTCAGCTGAATCCCCAAAAAATTCTTCGAAAGAAACCGCTGCCACTACAGTACTCCACGCACGCAGCAATCAAATCCGGAGCAAACTGGATGGAATGGAGACAGAAAAAAATCTGGATCAGCAAGGACAGTAGTTCATCGCCAAAGAAACGAACCAATCCAACGCCGGACGGCTGGCTGGTTCGGCAGCCGGAGAGGAGAAAGAGAGAAGGGTACCTTCTTCGATCCGAGCCGAGGTAGCGCTTAAGGTCGAGAGGGATCGATCGTCGATGAGACGAATGGGGCAGCCAGAGAGCCGCCCGTCGCAGGGGGGAAGAAGAGGATAGAGGAACCAGGAAGGAGGCGACGAGTGGAGCAGCGGCGGCGGCGGCCCTCGTCGTGAGAAGGGACGGCGAGATGGCGGGCCAAGTGGAGGCGAGTGGAGGAAGGCGTTGCGCCGTTTGGGCTTACAGGGGGCCCAATACCGGTCCATCTACGTTTATGGCCGTAGTTGTGAACCGAAAATCCTGGCCCATGATAGGCAATGACTTGGGCTTATTTTTGAATTTTGCTTAGTGCCTCAATCCCGTACATATAAGTCAAATCTCGGCCCTCCCACGTAGATTGGGTGGGATTTAGGCTAATCTAAACAAGGCCAGAGGGAGAATGTGGCCTGTGGACTACAGCGGTGATGTGGCCCATTAGTTTTTAAGTGAGACTGTGAGCGTAAACTTCAAAACATTATTACTGAAGCAAACATTTCTTTCAATTAATTACACTATCTTCAATTAATTACATCAGGCATGCATGCCGTTCTTTTACCTTCACTATCTCCAATAAGGCTGCGTTCCGCATTGGGGCTCCACACATTCAAAACGGCGTGCATAATTAAATAAGTATTAAAAAAATTATATATATATATTAATATAATTTAAAAACAACTTTTCTATAATTTTTTTATAAAAAATGTATTATTTAATAGTTTGACAAACGTGCGAGAAGAGATTGGAAATGAATAGAAACGAACTCAAGATATCTCAGCGTCCGGCATGCATGCATTTTCTGTGGGCACCGGCTATCTCAGCGGCCACCACGTCGGCATGTAGAAATGCAACTCATCTCAGACTATCACCTCTTTCTTATATATGCTTGCTGCTTGCAACGCCTGGGCTTCGCACCCACCGCTCCATAGCTCGACGTGCATCTTGGCCGCCATGGAGCAAGTCGCGTCGCTACAAGACGGAACGGAAACAAAGGCGTTCTCATGAAGGCGTTTTCATCAAAACGCCTTGGATACTGCCGTTACAACAAAACGCTTTCAAAGCTAACTATTTTCTAAGGCAACTTTTTGAAAACACCTAAAACACTGTAGAAAAGAAGTCACTATGCAGAACGTAGTAATATCTCATATATTTCGGGGGGAGGGGGGGGGGGTTTCAAAAAAACGCCATCCAACTTTAGTAGGCGTTTTGCCGCAATTCTCTCATATACAAACAAGACCTTAAGAAATAATACTATTTACTAAATAGCCTTTCCACCTGATCGTTCTACCTTTCATTAGATCGCGCGATCGTGCGAATTAAAACACACACGGACAGAAAGGAAACCTAGATCGAGATCACACGATCAGCGCTTGCCATCGGACTACTCTCCATTGCAATAGTGTTCGGGTCAAATCGATCCATTAGATTGACCGATGGAGGTCCGATGTGACGTATTTAAATACGCAAAGGTCTGAGATATGTTTAACTTTAGTTTAGTTCCTTCAATTTTTCAGAGTCTTAAGTTGTTGGTTCAAAACGTACTAATATTAACGAGGAAGACAGATAGAGTTAGATTGTTGAGCCAATTGGCTGATAGGCTAATACGGATTCCTGCTATTAGCTGAATGTGTTGATAAAGTTGAGATAGTCATCGACCATAAGTTCGATGCTCTCCTAGTATTGGTTAGTTATCGATAGATGGTATAGCACTTATACATTAATTAGAAAGTCGATGACAGTATAGTCAAGTAGCGAGGAATAAAATAAAAAATTCATCGGTTATATAGCAAATGATGCTTTAAATAAAATATATAATAAACAATAAAGAGCGAAGTTCGATCTTTTGAAAAGACGAGACCTATCGATCATCAAAAACTATATTGTTAGAGCTATCCTTAATATATTGAACCGAACCGAGACAGTATAAGGCTGAAACTAGCAGCACGAAAACAGTGGGAGCTAGATCGAATGTATCGACAAAGAGAACGGGTGAACCCATTGACTGCTATCGGTTATAGGTCCGATGCAGGTATATGAATAAGCTCATCGGCTAGTTGAGCCAATGAAAGAAACGAAACTCATTGAATCTTGATGCCATCTCTATTAGATACAGCCTTGATAGATTTGACCTAACCGATACAATATAAAGTCGGATCTAACCAAACTAGATCGATTACTAGCTGATTAATCGCTGACGATATATATATATCGGCTAAAAAGCCAATACGTTAGGTAAAAATAATTCAACGAATAGCTATTCCGATAAAACGTCAAGTCAATACCCACCGACTTAAGACTTAATATACTATCAGCAGTCTCGAAGGTTGTATATAACCGATATAACTTAAGATTGATAGTAAAAAGAGCTTGATAGCCGATAAATTGTACACGAACGTGATGTGATATATCTAATTAGACTAAGAGATCGGATCTAACTGATATAGCTTTAGATAGAGTGGATATATCAGGATAATGGTGGGATTTACCTCTTTGTTAGAGTATAGAACTAACTGATGTAGCCCGCGTCAAGAGTTATAACCCACCAAGAAAAAACTAAATAAATTAGATTGACGATACGTCGAGATTATTACTTAGAAGGTTCAATTAGTCTATATTTATATACTAGAATTATACAAATAGCACACCAATATAAGATGAGATTTTCTAACGATAAAAAATAATCTATTTAGAGATAAAAGAAAGTTTATTTTATAAGATATATTTTACAAATATATAACTGCTTTTATAACTCTTTTTAAATTTGGTCTCATTCGATCAGCTCTCGGTCTTCGGTCTTCTCAGATCGGCACTTCGGTCTTCTCAGATCGGCACTTAATTTGGTGTTAACATACAGCTTACCTCGTCGGCTCCTCTCCGTCGAGCGTCGCCACCACCGTGGGAAGTGTCATTGTCTCTGCCGAGTGTCGCTAGCTGAAAGCGCTACCTCCAGGGATGCGCCCTCTCCGTCGAGCCCCAACGCACATGTGCGCCGCCGTCGAGCTCCCTCCCTCTCGCTGTTAGGGGATCGAGCTCCCACTTCACCCGTGTATACCCCTGCGTGTGACCACCACCGTCACCGGCACCCGCGCTCGAGCTCCGCCTCTGCCCACCGCACTCGTGGAGGAAGAGAAAGCCAGCGCCAAGGGAGGCGGCTATGCATAGAGGAAGAGGAGGTGGGAGGAGGGCTGCAGGAGTGCGCAGCAGTCGGCAGCGACTACTGCTTGAACACGATGACATCGTCAGGTTCGTGCCTTTCCATTTGGGTTTAATCTGCCGCAGTTTTGGTGCGCTGAAGGTGTTTGCTGTAATGCCTAAGCGAGTTTCTATAGTTCATAATTGGTTTGGGAACAGATTATTCATATAGTGAGCTACAGAGAAGCAATTCCTGGTGCTGAAATTAGTGTTCCAATTAACACAGTATACTGATTAGTGGATTCAGCTTGCACCTTACTTCTTTCGAAGTACACATGTTGCACGTTTTGTGAACTATGACTTGCACAACCCCTATTCTATAGTGCATTGTAAGTTTAGATGCTTGGATCTGTCATGGGCTTTTCCCTGCAACTCAAATTTAGAAATTCAGTATTAAAGTTAGAAACATGAGGTTTTCAGGCTATGCTTTTATTTTATTTTATTTTGTGACAGAATCCATTTAGCCCCTATTGCTGTGCCTGTTCATTGCTGATAGTCTGTAAAAATATTGTACATAAGTCATTATACATGACAACCAGTTATCATTTTCTTCGATGTTCATCATATCAGTTCATTGTCTTTTGGGACATGATCTTACCTGGTGCCATTGATTTGGTTGGAAGCAAGCAGTCTCTAATTAGAATTTACTCTCTCCATGTTCTTTTGTTTGACGTTGGTTAGTTTAAAATTGAACTAGCCAACGTCATACATTTGAAAATGGAGATATTTCCATTTTTAACTTGGGGAAGCAATAGATAGTGATCTAGTGATATTGTCTCCTATTAAATATTTCCATTGTTGTTGTCAATATGTCAATGCTGTTTAATTGCACTTGCAGACATAGTTCCACATGAGTTCTTACATAAAAAAAAATTGATCTAAGTACCTAATGTTAAGTAAGAAGCAACTGACAAAAAGAGCATGAGCTGTTTATTCCAGTCAATCTCATTGACACATTTTAGGGTGTACAACAAAGTATAATTTCTTAGTGCTTTGCTCTAAATGTTGTCTAAGAAAATATATTAGTACATAATCTTTTCTTGCTGTTGTCCAATTATCTGTACTGTTAGACAGACCACTAGCCTAGGCTGTATATATATAGACCCGACCCCCTCGTATACGTTCGGGGGATTTATAGTCACTGTACACTTTCTACATGGTATCAGAGCAAGTCTAAACATCCCAGCGCGCTAGCTTCTCCCTCCGGCGAGCCGACCATTTCTTCTCGTCGCCGACTCTCTTCCCGTTGCCGACTCTCTTCCTAGTACTCCCCTCGCTCTCTCGTCTCCATTTCTTCTTTTCCCCGTCTCTCCCGCAGTCACCTTTTCTCCGCCCCACCTCCGCGCGACCAGGCGACGGTCTCGATCCGCCTCCTCGTCCCTCCTCGCACCCGTCTCCGCTCTTCCTCTTGTTTCGTGCATCTCTCCTTCTCTGACGCCGGCGCACCTCCGCGCTCGTCGTCTCCATCGGCTGGAAACCTCCCTCGGTTCTCGCCCTTTCTGACACGCTCAACGGCTCTCGGACGCGAACCTTCTCCTCTCACGTCCGAGCTAGTCCAACGTGTCCACGGACACGAATCCCTGCCTCCCGAACGTGAACATATTCTCTTCGCGTCCGGCCACTCCCTGCCTTTTTCGCGTCCGCCCCACTCCTTGGCCTCCACGAGTCCACGGACGTGAATCTTCTCTTCACGGACGTGAATCCTCGCACGTCCGTGACCCAACCACTCTCTGACCCACCCACTCTGTCCTCACCTACTCCGCTGCCTACTCTCCATTGGCCAACCACTCCTCATCGGCTGGCCACTCCTCACCTACTCCGCTGCCCACTTCCCATCGGCTTCTCACATTCTTGATCGGCCGATCCGTCCTCTCATCGGCTTCCCCCTCCCATCGGCTTCTTTCTCCCATCGGCTCTTTGCTCCCGTTCTCCCGTCATAGCCACCAAGTCCACCCTCAGCTCCGGCACTCTCCCAGTCGCCGAATCTGCTCCGGCCCTCGGTGCCTCAGACCACACCTCGGGCACCACCTCGCCGATCTTCTCCCCTCCCTACGCTGCTGTGAACGTGAAATCTCACATTCCTATCTCCCTTGACCTTAACGCCAATTATTCCAAGTGAGTTTTCTTCTTCAAATCCCTCTATGGAAAATTCGGCCTCCGGTCCCATATTGATGGCTCCACTCCATCTTGCCCCGATGATCCTCAGTGGGACATCGTCGAGTGCTGCGTGCGTAGCTGGCTGCTCGGATCGGTCGACGACTTTATCCTCGATCTCGCCATGGACGATACCGACCCCATCGCCCGGGACCTCTGGGTGGCCATCGAGCGGATCTTCCTGGCCAACAAGTAGCCTCGCGCCATCTTCCTCCTCAACGAGTTCCACTCCATGGTACAAGGCGACTCCTCTGTCTTCTCGTACTGTCAGCGCCTCAAAGTCAAGGCTGCTGCTTTCCGGGACGTCGGCCACTCTGTGACCGACTCTTAACTCGTCCTCGTCCTTCTGCGAGGCCTCAATCCCTGCTTCTCCAACACCACCGATGACATCGCAACCGCCACACCTCTTCTATCGTTCGCCCGGGCTCATGACATGCTAGTTCTTAAAAAACTCCGCCTGGCCAATGATGAGAAGACAGTGGCCCACACCGCTCTTCATGCCGCAGTCGATAATGGCTGCCGAGCTTCTTGCGCTGCCCCTTCCTTCCGCGGTCCTGGTGGACATGGCTCCGGCCACAGCAACACAGCCCACATCGGGAAAGGCAAGGGCAAAGGCAAAGGCAGGACCTGGCAGGGTTCGACGCCACCACGACCTACCTCGGTCCCTACCCACCCTGCCGGTCCCACGGGTCCGTGGCTCTGCTACAACCCCTGGGCGCCCCAGCCCCAGCCACGCAGCCCCATCGGCTGGCAACCCGGAGTTCTCGGCGCTCATCCACAGGCTCACCTGGCATCGGCTCCCGTTCTGCTGCCTCAGCCGATGCTACCGACCCCAACCACCCAGTCGGTTCCCTCCTGGAATCAGGTTGGCCTCGTCGTTGCCCTCGTCGTTGCCCTCAACCAGATGACGCTCCAACCACAGCACCCTTGGGTGCTGGACTCTGGGGCGTCTTCACACATGGCGTCATCGGCCGGTATACTTCGCTCCTGTCACTCCTCTTCCTCCCCTTTTGTCACCATCGGCAATGGTCACTCTCTTCCTGTCCAATGCCGCGGTGACTCCTCTCTGTCTACATCCACCACTAACCTCCCCCTACGCAATGTTCTTATCGTCCCTTCTCTCATTCACAATCTTATATCTGTTCGCTAATTCACACGAGACAACCACTGCTCCATTGAATTTGACACGTCTGGTTTCTCTGTGAAGGATATCCCAACCGGGCGACAGATCCTTCTCTGTAATAGTGGCGGCGACCTCTACACCATTCCTGCTGCGCCGTCCACCCCACACGCCAGTGTCGCCCTCTCCACCAACCTTTGGCACCTTCGCCTCGGCCACCCCGGCCCCGACGCAGTCGCCACCCTCCGTCGTAGCGCCCCCATCCGATGTACTCACAGCAGCTTCACAGTTTGCCACTCATGTCAACTTGGCAAACATGTGCGTCTGCCCTTTTCTAGTTCTCTCTCTTGTATCTCGCGTCCATTTGAACATATACATTGTGATGTATGGATGTCCCCAGTTAAAAGTGTCTTCGGTAATTAGTATTATCTAGCTATACTTGACGATTACACACACTATTGCTGGACCTTCCCGCTCATCCACAAATCCGAGGTCGCCTCTCACCTCACTCACTTCGTCACGTACGTATCCACTCAGTTCAACCTCCCCATCAAGGCTTTACAAGTCGATAACGGTACGGAATTCGTCAACCATACCGTTACAAACCTCCTTACCTCGCAGGGCATCCATCTCCGGCTCTCCTGCCCCTACACCTTTCCTTAGAATGGCAAAGCCGAGCGCCTCCTTCACACCCTCAACAACATCAATCGCACCATGCTACTTCACGCCCACCTACCCGTCACTTATTGGACCGAAGCTCTGGCTACTGCGATGTACCTTCTCAATCGACGCCCATGCTTCTCCGTTCATAACAACGTTCCTTATGCTCTTCTCTACCGCATGGCGCCCGACTACTCCCACCTTCGTGTTTTCGGGTGCCTCTGCTACCCAAATCTCACCGCCACAGCTTCCCACAAACTCGCTCCCCGCTCCACCGCCTGTATTCTCCTCGGCTATTCCACCTCTCACAAGGGATACCGATACCTCGACCTTTCCACCCAATGGGTCCTCGTCTCTCGTCACGTCATTTTTGACGAGACATGTTTTCCCTTCGGTCTCCTTCATCCGAGATCCTCTTCTAGTGATCTCGACTTACTTCTCACCAACACCGTGCCGACCAGGTCTCCCCCACTGCCCTCTCCATCGGCCCCCTCATCGGCCGCTGTTGAGGATTTACCCGTCACATATCCCACCACTACTCGGTCCGATCTCCCCACCATCGGACCCACCTTTATCGGCCGATACCGATCCTATTTATCCTTCAGGCGATACCGTTCCCTCTCCATCGGACACCCCACTTCCATCGGCTCCTCACTTTCTATCGGCTCCCCCCACCCTATCGGCTGGCTGATCCATCTCTATCGGACTGATCGGAATACTCGGCCCACCCGACCTCATCGGCTCAGGCCGATCTAATTCCTCCTTTTCCTCTTGTCTATAGTCGCCAAATCGGAGCCGATGACGCCCCACCCGACCAGTTCTTCCCATTACTCCCGCACCCCCATCGGCTCCAGTTCCCTCCACCTCTCACATGGTCACCCGCTCCCAGACCGGGTCTCTCCGACTCACTCCGCGCTACGGTCTCTCCGCCGTCCACAGCTCTATCTCGCCCATCCTGATGACTTCTCGCTCAGCCTTGGCCGACCCTCAGTGGCGCGCGGCCATGGCCGACGAGTACAAGGCCCTAATAGACAACGAGACTTGGCGCCTCGTTCCCCGACCTCCCGGCGCCAACATTGTGACCGGTAAGTGGATTTTTAAACACAAATTCTATGCCGATGGCTCCCTTGCCCGTCACAAGGCTCGCTGGGTAGTCCGGGGTTTCTCCCAACGATCTGGTGTCGACTACGATGAGACCTTCAGTCCCGTTGTCAAACCCGCCACCATCCGAGTCGTCCTCACCTTGGCTGCCTCTCGCTCCTGGCCGATCCATCAACTAGACGTGAAGAACGCCTTTCTTCACGGCCACCTAATGGAAACAGTCTACTGCCAGCAGCCCCCAGGCTTCGTCGACCCTTCTCGGCCCGACGACGTCTGTCTCCTTCAACGCTCTCTCTACGGCCTCAAACAAGCCCCTTGTGCCTGGTACCATCACTTTGCTGCCTATCTTCGGCACATCGGCTTCGTGGCCTCTGCGTCCGATAGTTCCCTGTTTACCTTCCATATCGGCTCCGTCACTACCTATCTACTTCTCTATGTCGATGACATTGTCCTCATAGCGTCTTCGACATCTCTCCTCTGACTCCACTCTGAGTTTGCTATGACCGATCTTGGTCCTCTCCACCATTTCCTTGGCATTTCCGTAACCCATTTCATCCACGGGCTCTTCCTTTTCCAACGCCAGTACGCCATCGACCTCCTCCAGCGTGCGGGCATGGTCGACTATCACCTCACGGCCACCCCAGTCGACACTCGAGCCAAACTCTCCGCCGTCGATGGCGTCCTTGTTGCCGATCCCTCTCACTATCGGAGTCTTGCCAGGGCTCTCTAATACCTCACACTCACCCTACTCGACCTCACGTACGCTGTCCAGCAAGTATGCCTCTTCATGCACGCTCCGCGCGAACCTCACCTCACGCTGCTTAAGCGCATGCTACGCTACGTGAAGGGCACCCTCTCCAGCGGGCTGCATCTCAGCTCCAGCCCCATCGACTCCCTCACCGCGTACTCCGACGCGGACTGGGCAGGCTGCCCCGACTCTCGACGTTCTACGTCCGGCTACTGCGTATACCTCGATGACACTCTCGTATCCTGGTCCTCAAAACGCCAGACTACAGTGTCCCGCTCCAGCGCTGAAGCCGAGTGCTGCTGGCTTCGCCAGCTTCTCCAGGAGCTCCGTGCACCCCTCTCCACCGTGACCGTCGTCTACTGTGACAATGTCAGTGCCATCTACATGACCGTCAACTCGGTCCATCACCAACGCACCAAACACATCGAGATCGATATTCATTTTGTCCATGACAAGGTTGCATTAGGACAGGTTCGGGTGCTCCATGTATCATTGGTATATCAGTTTGCCGATATAATGACCAAAGGCATGCCCACGCCTTTGTTCACCAGTTTTCGGTTCAGTCTCTACGTCCGTTCTCCTCCCGCTATGACTGCGGAGGGTGTTAGACAGACCACTGGCCTGGGCTGTATATATATAGACCCGACCCTCTCGTATACGCTCGGGGGATTCATAGTCACGGTACACTTTCTACATGTACAACATCAATATTACCCTTCCTTAGAGATGATTCTACTGGTCTACCAGATTCCTTTCTTATCCTTCACCTTATTATGGAGTGCAATTCTTGGGCATCTGTCGTCTAAAAGATTTAACTATATTTTTAATTTAAGGATGATTTTGGATTTTTGACGTAGTAATTCTCTTTGTGTACGTAAGATAATTATGTTAATTCTTATGCACCACTATCTTACTTGAAACATCATCCATAAGAATTTCATCCTAATTGCTTTCGTTGAATTTCTGCAGCAGGTGTCATATAGTTTTCATTAATATGTGCTGCTGAACTTGGATATTGTACTGGGGTATAAGTTATTGAGCACAAACTCTCCTTTTGCAGGTTGATGTCATTCCTCAACTAGCTCCTTAATATGAAGTTTTAACCTTACAAAGCATGGAACTAGACGGTCAAGAAGTCCAGTAATGAATTGTTTAGGCGCTGCCTGTGTGAAACATGCCATGGAGGTTGTTTTTCCTGTATGTATTGTGTTTGTAAAACAAAATAAAAGTGATATGCTTTCATGGTCAAAGATTATTGTAGTTGGCAGTTTGAATAAAATGTTAAACTTGTTTTTCTACCTATGGTTAAATGTAAAAAATTGTCTAGAGTGACCTTTAGTCCGGTTGATACAACCACATTGTAGCCATTCCAAATCATGACCAAGTAAAACGCAAGGCGTTTTAACGAAGCGCCTTTAATTAATTTTGATAGCGTTCTTCAAATCGCCTAGGATAACCTTTCCAGGCAAAATCAAAACGCCTTCACTGTAGACTTTTTGAGGCGTTTTTCTAAAACGCCTAAAATCACCTTTCTCGACCAGAGTATCTCCAACGAATTTTAAAACGCCTCCGTAGGCTTTTGTAGGCGTTTTTCTTACTGTTTGAGGCGTTTTAAAACGTCGTGCAAAGCCTGCTGCGCTGTAGTGCGTACTGGTTGATCTGCCTCTTCTTGGCATTCCTCGTCAAGCTGGGCGAGCGCCGCGACGTGCGCCTCCCGCCCGGCCCGTGGCGGCTGCCGGTCGTCGGCAACCTCCACCAGGTGATGCTCCGCGGCCCGCTCGTCCACCGCACCATGGCGGACCTGGCGCGTCGAGCAGCTCGGCTGCGTCCCCGTCGTCGTCGCGTCGTCCCCGGACGCCGCACGCGAGGTGACGCGCACGCACGACATCGACTTCGCGTCGCGGCCGTGGCCGCCCACCGTGCGCCGGCTGCGCCCCCACCGCGAGGGCGTGGTGTTCGCGCCGTACGGCGCCATGTGGCGGCAGCTCCGCAAGGCGTGCGTCGTTGGAGATGCTCAGCGCCAGGCGCGTGCGGTCGTTCCGCCTCGTGAGGGAGGAGGAGGCCGCCCGCCTCGTTCTCCTGGACCTCCTCCTCGTCGTCATCGGCCGTCCGCGACGGTGCCGCCGCCGCCGTCGTGAACGTCAGCGCCCTGGTCGCCGCGGCGGTCGCGGACACGACGACGCGCGTCGTGATCGGGGACAGTTCGAGAGGCGGGAGGAGTTCCTGGAGTCGATGACGGAGGCGGTGAAGAACTCCACGGGGTTCAGCCTCGACGACCTGTTCCCGTCGTCGAGGCTCGCCAGCGCCGTCGGCGGCATGACGCGCCGCGCGGCGGCCAGCCACCGGAAGGGCAACGAGCTGATCGAAAGCGCCATACGGCAGCACGAACAGGTAAGGGAAGCCATGGCCGCACAGGGTGACGGCGCCATGGAGGACGACCTGTTGGACACGCGCCTCAGGATGCAGAAGGAAGATGCCCTCGACGTGCTTCTCACCATGGACGATATCAAGGTAGTTATACAGGTAATTAAGCACACTTGCTAATATACCCCCTCCAGTCAAAAATATACAATCTTTTAACTTTTATTCGCAATCTTTGAAGTACACTTTTAACCATGGTTTTATATTAGAATAAGTTTATAAAATCTAATAAGTTTTATGAGATTGTAAAAGTATTTTTCAAGACAAGTCTGCATATATCATTTTTATGTTTTCAAACTAGTATTATAAAAGTTAGTCAAGGTTTCGATGGGAGGTAGTATAGTGATGAATGTACATCAATGTACATTGGTTTTTGCTTGGCATAGTATAGCATGTTAAGCCAATTCACTATTTGCATTCTGTATTGGTATACAGGATATCTTTGGTGCGGGAAGTGATACATCTTCAAATATAGTCCAATGGGCCTTGTCAGAGTTGATGAGGAATCCAAAGATGATGCAGAAAGCACAATCTGACCTACGAGACACCCTTCAAGGAAAACAGACAGTGAACGAAGATGACTTAGTTAACATCAAATACCTAAAGCTTATCATCAAGGAGACTCTAAGGCTGCATCCTGTGGCGCCATTGCTTCTTCCCAGAGAGTGTCTCCATAAGTGCAAGGTCATGGGGTACGATGTGCCTCAAGGCACCATCGTGTTCGTGAACATTTGGGCAATTAACAGAGACCACAAGCATTGGGATGAGCCTGAGGTGTTCAAGCCAGAACGGTTTGATGATGGCAAGATCGACTTCAAAGGTGAAAATTTTGAACATATACCATCTAGTGCTGGTAGGAGGAGCAGCCTCGGCATGACATTCGGGCACGCCACCATGGAGCTCATGCTTGCTACGCTCCTATACCACTTCAACTTGCACCGGACGAACTAGACATGACGCAGGAGATGGGGATCAATGTGGGAAGCAAGAATTCTGTTTGGCTGTGTCCCACTGTTCGTGTGCCCTTGCGTTGAGTCACCACCCACCGTTGGCATAGCAGCATTACACACCGTTGGGCGCTCTGCTGTCTTCATCGTTACGACTGAATAAATTTGTTGTTCATATTTCCTTCGTATGATTCCTTTTCAGAAATGGACGTATGCTTTTCAATCTCATTCGAAACGTTCATTATTGCACGTGCAGCTATTCTTTTAACGGGTCAGATTGTGCGATTAAACAAGAGCAGGTTACAGAGATAAAATGCCAAGAGAGAAGAAAACAGAACAGAGACAGAAAAACTCTGTGTGCCTCCAAGTTCACATTTCTTCGGTTTTCTTGTTTATCTGTTCTTGCGGAGATGATTCGTCATTCTGGAACACCTGCTTATTTTGTCCCTTCCAATGCTCCTAGGCCCCAGCTACCAAGAACCCAAGATACTAAAAATTGATTCAGTCCTCTTGTGCAAGGAAACACCTGCTTATTTTATTCACATTTCCTTTGAAAGCGGGTATGATACAAATAACAGATTCCAGAGACATGGCGCACAGAAGCAGTTGCCGGCTTGCTGGTAGTCCCTAGTGAGCCATGTACTGGCTATCTTATGACAGGCAAGTGAATGGTTGGCTGAAGCAATTCGATCATTCCAGCGATCTGAACCACAGGTCCAATAGTGGAACCGGGAATAAAATCAAAACGTACAGATTTTGCTGCACCGCTGATAAGTTTAGCCAGCCTTCAACCTTTATCAAAATGGGTTTTGATCAATCAAAGCAGGCTCTAGGGGTTCGGCTCATCACTGGCAACAAACGTCATAAATCCGGAAGAAACACAGGCACATACGGAGGGTCGCAGGCTACGCGAGCGAGCCGGTTATTTAAGAAGCAGCAAAACAAAACAGCATTGCATTTGCGAAAAACACTCGGATTTAGATTACGCGGAAGAAAATTAGACACAAAATGAGCCATGACCAGGCCCAACCAACCACCATGATACAACCAGTATAGTTTTAGGTTTTGACTGGCATAAAACCATACAAAATTTAAAATTTATTCTCCGAAGAGGCTTCATCTACTCTTCTCTCTGGGGCAAAACACAACTCCCCTGTATCAGAAGGCCTCCATGAGGGGGCTCGTCTAGTTGGTGCTGTGCATATGACGGATCAAGTCGATCACACGCGTGCTGCAATCAGAGAGGAAAATGTGGTTTCAGCACACTGTCGTGCGCAGGTAACAGAGAAGTATACTGTCGCAATGCAGCGCATACTAACCTGTATCCCCATTCGTTGTCGTACCAGGACACGAGCTTCACGAACTTGTCGCTCAAAGCAATGCCAGCCTTGGCATCAAAGATGCTGGACCTGTGATGGATAAGTGCAAATTTTTGGTAAATTGTTAAGTCGGATGTGCGACATTAGCTAGAAAGAGCCTAAAGAGGTAAACAACACACTCCATAATTATAAGAAATTGCAATGTGTAAATACCTGCTGTCACCCTGGAAGTCAGTGGAAACGAGGTCCTCCTCAACGTATCCAAGGATGCCCTTGAGGTTGCCCTCGGCCTCCTCCCTGCAAAGATGTAGCAAAATTAGTAAAACAATTAAAGCAGCAATTTTTTTTTCTGAAAACACAAAGCAGATTCTTCTTTCAGTCCACACCCTCTAAAATTTCATAAGTAAAATTTACACAGGCCTTCAGCCCATACTTGTTATGTTACTCACTTGATTGCAGCCTTGATCTGATCATAGCTGGCTGCCTTCTCAAGCCTAACAGTCAGATCAACGACGGAAACATCGATGGTGGGAACACGGAAAGCCATTCCAGTCAGCTTTCCATTGAGGGCAGGAAGCACCTTGCCGACAGCCTGTGAGAAATTGAATTAAATTAATTAAAAGAATACACAATAAACAGGTTTGATGGTGCCTGGTACAGAAGACGTTGAGTGTCCGTTACTTGAAACATGATTCAATAGCAAGTGAAAATGTCCAATAAAGAAACATAGCCAAATCCCCGCAAAGAAAAAAAAAGAAACATAGCCAAATATGTAATACATAAAACACAAGTTCAATTATACCTTGGCAGCTCCAGTGCTGCTAGGAATGATGTTGAAACTAGCAGCCCTTCCACCCCTCCAGTCCTTCATCGAGGGCCCATCAACAGTCTTTTGGGTAGCTGTTGGAATTCAAATGTTAATATCTTAAAATCAGATGGATATTACCAAACTATTTATTCAGTCTAATGTAAAACAAAGTGATGCCTACCAGTGATGGCATGGACTGTGGTCATCAAACCCTCAACGATGCCAAATCTGTCATTGATGACCTGTAACAAAACAAAAATGTTAGCTTAAGACTCAAAGAGTAGCGACATGAGCAGGCGCTAAATTATATAAGAAAAAAAACCTTAGCAAGAGGAGCCAGGCAGTTAGTGGTGCAGCTAGCGTTCGAGACAATGCTAATGTCAGACTTGTACTCCTTCTCGTTGACACCAACAACAAACATGGGGGCGTCTTTGCTGGGAGCAGAAATGACGACCTTCTTGGCACCACCCTGCATATGGCAAATTGTTGAGAACAGATCTTCAAATGAATTAATGGTTCAGAGCATCTTGACCCTGAACAGAACAATTGATGCAGGAATGTACCTTCAAGTGAGCTGCTGCCTTGTCCTTGTCGGTGAAAACACCGGTAGACTCAACAACGTATTCAGCACCAGCCTCAGCCCATGGGATCTCCTCAGGGTTCCTACATCAGAATATCAGCTTATCAGCCTGGCTGTAATTCTTGTGAGCAGAGGAACAAAAATGATACTGAAATGGATGGCAACAAACCTGCAGCCGAACACCGCAACCTCCTTTGCGCCAAAGACAAGGGTCTTGGAGTCCTTGACCTTGACCTCATGATGCTTCCACTGGCCGTGGACAGTATCATACTTGAACATGTATGTCTGCGTGCAACAACACAATTTAGTACCATACAACAGATCAAACCCAAATTAGCATTCTGTATAATCAAGGAAATCATATGTTGTAGGTAAGTAAGAACGCCGTTCAACTACACCTACTTTCTAAGATGCATCGAAGGAAAACCAATTGATTCTCAGAGGAACTTCAGAGATCTGGATATCACAGTTCACAAGTTCACAACAGTATGCATGACCTTATTAATACCGCAGTGTAATACAAATCATACTATCCATAGCACCACCATCAGACAAAAAAAAGATGGGCCCAAACCATCCATATGGATCTACCGAAATATTCAATCAGACAATCAAAGCAGGCAAGAATAGCATTTATATGAATCTGATATAAACAGAGTGCTCTGTGGTCCATCAGAACAGACGACAGTAACATGTACAGTAGTGCGGATCACAAATCCAAACAAGGTTTAGAACAGATATAGTCCTAACAAATTTAGACAAATCTATCAAGTCTCAATCCCAATTGATGAGCACAGTAATCGGCCTCACATAACACCGAATTCGTACACATTCATTTCCACGGAACGAGCACACAATTATCTTACATTCTCAAAAGCAACAGATAGCGGGAGGCGAGAGAAGAGGACGGTACCATGTACTCGGTGGTGATGAAGGGGTCGTTGACGGCGACGAGCTCGACATCGTCGCTCTGCAGCGCCACCCTGGCCACCAGCCTGCCGATGCGGCCGAACCCTGCATCATCCATACCAAAAACAACCATCACAAATCTGCACCAAATGAACCCATACCACAAGAAGCGAACCAGATCCAATCGTATGCTCGAACACTCACCATTGATGCCGATCTTAATCTTGCCTGCGCGTTTCCAGAGATGAGAAACAAAAAAATCACAAACCAATCAGCCAAAAACACACAAAAAAAATCAAATCAACTACGCGCACGGAATGGCGGATTTACCCATGGGTGAGAGAGAGGCGGAGGACACGAGGAACTCAAACGAATAGAAATAGAGAGGAATGCAACGCAAGCTGTGCGGCGAGTGCGGATCCGATCACCGGAGCGGGCAAGTTTATATGAGCGGCCTAGGGTTTGTGCCTATCGTGGGGCCCGTGGGCGTGGACGTGGCGTGCGCGGCGGTGGGCAGTTGGCCTTTCCCCAGACGGTGGGCCCACCACGGGCGCCGCGGTATGCGGATCGGCCTCAGTTTCTTTTAGCCACCGGGAGGGGCGGCGCCCGCCGCGGGGTGTGGCACGTGGATGACATGCGGGCCCGAAGCGAGGGGTGGGGCCCGGAGAGCGGTGGGTTCTGGAACTTTCCGTGGGTCGCGAACGATGGTAAGTCTAGACCGCACGACCTGGGCCCCACTCGTCAGGGAAAGGTGGGGGAGAGAAAGCGGTGGGGAAGGATGACTTGTCTTCTTGGAGAGGAAGAAAGAAAAAGGAGGAAGTGGAAACCATCGGCATGATTGATTTCGGCCGCCGTGGAAAGCAGGAATTTCTGTGGACATTCTATAGTCGAACACATGAGGTCTTCTCGACGGTGTGTAGAAAGCGACTTCCTCGAAGAAGAAAAAAAAGAACACGGAAAGGGACGTGATGATATCATTTGACAATTAGGTAGAGTTTAGCATTCTTTTAAACAGAACAGAACAGGACTTGATGCTGATGTTAATTGAACTGTTGAAGTTGCTATTATAGAGTAAACTTGATCGTGCTGATGCTTAAGTTGTTGATGCTAGAGTGCCATGTCATTGCGTTAAAAAGAAAAGAGGATTGTGCTTTTCGTTTTGGCTTCCTTAAAATAGCGTACTGTACCTAATGCCCCTCCCCCCAACCCCCCCTAAAACAAACTAATATAGGGGTTGAGATAGCTTGTGGAGTTGAGCGTGCCAGTTGTTGTCAGCGATTATAATCAGATCCAACCTTCTCACAAGGGGAATGCAGCAGAGTGCATGATATTGGGCCAGATTGCAACCTCAGGAACGTAAATTGTGCACTTCAAAAATAAGCAGATAACGCTATGTATTGACCCAAACAAACTTTCGAACTGTGTATACGTGTATACCAGTGTACGCACGAATGCGCACTCGTAAACCCTTTTTCTGAGTGGAGGGAAGCTGGATTTGGAGCCTTTGTAGGGTGGAAACGAGATTATCTGCCTTAAGCCGGATGATTTAAGTCCCTGACATATGGATCTATTCTAGCACTATACTAGATCTCTATGTTAGTGACGTAACTGGCAGAGGATCTTCCGCTCGGAGATGGGAAATGGGAATATGGGATGGTACAAAAAGGCTATATATATATACGTGGCACCCTACGGCCTCCTCGTATGTCGATCTGTTTCCCGGACGCTAGCGGGCAAGGGCGCGGCCAACTCGTCTCGCGGCATCGTCATGGAAACTCCACGCGTCCGGCCGGATGGTAGTTCTTGAAACACATATCGGCATGCGCCACCGGTCGTTCTAGCTAGCGGGGACGGAGTTCTCACTTTTTCGATAGTTCTTAACCATATATGTATGGAGTTTATGGTGCATTGGTGGCCTGGTGCTGTTGTATTTGTACCGGCTAACTCGGAGTTTTGGCGCATCTTCAGTCTCGCTTTTCTCCAGCAGCTGATATCCGGAGCTAGCTACAGCCGGGCCATGGTACCATAATACCATTTTGTTTGCCAAAATAGTACCGGTTGATTTCCCTTGTGTGAGTAGTTTCGTGCATATATGGCTGAACAAAGTGATTATGTGGCATTATCTGTGTTGTCGTCTTGTCGACATTCGTCAACCAAGTATGCCATCCGTGGCGATTGGCGACTTACAGGCTATTTGGTCAGAGGAATAAAACCCACTAGGATGGCTAGTCCATCGTGGGATTTTCTCACAAAATTATTTGAGAATTAACTCTATTTTTCATACAATAGCTTAGCATGTATTTTCGAGGGATGAGGTGGTGACGGACATATCCATTTCATTCCTTAAACCAAACAATTCATCAAATGGTTCATCATCCATTCCTTGTCTAAAAAAAATCATCATCCATTCCTCAAACCAAACACGCCTTCAAAGCAATGTGCGTGAAAACATGTAAGTTTGGTTACTCAAACCAAAGCTACGCCAGTACTGATGTTTTTCAGTTTCCATAGTTACTCAAGGCTGAGATTAAGGTGCGATTAACAAGCAGATGAAAGTGCAGTTTGCTTAATGTGATGCCGCGACAAAGTAAGGTCGTGCCACGCACGTAGAGCGTGGTTGATCAGATGAAGCAGCTAGCGATGGTACTCTACCGTCCAGGAGCTGCGAGCGATCTCGCAGATCGAGGAGGCGTCACAGCGCAGAAGGCAATAATCGACGGAAGGAGTTGACGGCCATGGCCCCGGGAGCTGGAGCCAGCGCAATATCCTCGAGCGCGCGAGGAAGAAGTAGCAGAGCTGCAGAAGCTCGGCCGGCTGGAGCCGGCTGGACGCTGGAGAGTTTAGAGATCGGGTACACGGTGATTTTTTATTTATATATTTTTATTAAAAAATTTTAAAAATATATTTTTATTTGAAAAATTTACAGATATATAGTTTAGGAGGATTTTCTTTAAAAGAACATTCTCAGATAATATAAAATTTAATGTGATAAATACTTATTAGATTTCGTTAATAATGTACCAATGGAGATTAATAAATTACAGACACCTACCTTGTTTCAGTGGCAGTAAGTGCCTACAAGATACAGTGGTAGGGCGCATAAGGGAGAAAAGGGATTGATATTTTTACATTTAGCCCTCTCGATGCTCTTTATTAAAGCGTTTTTTTTCTATGGGATAGCTTACAAAAAGAGAAAGGGCCTGTTTGGGTATTTTTGGATGGCATTATACAAAGATTTTAAATAAATACATTTTTATTTAGATAATTAATTAGGAAAATTTAGGAGTGCGCATAAAATATAATTAAGATGCCTAAATTATTATGTAGAGAATTATTTAGAAAGAAATTCCGTGAGAACTTAGCATTCAACGTCAACATAAGTATCAAACACTTTCAGTCTTAAGCAAATTAGAATATACTAGAAATAAAACTTAATAAAGGCATATATCAAAGTTTTAGGTATGAAAATAGTTATTTTCCATACACTCTTATTCAAGAATATAACTTTGAGAATATTTAAACATTTTAAGTCTCTTTTTACAGTCTCCACTCATATTAATTTTGGCCTTTCACTGTGTCTCCTTACATTATTGTCGCACGTTAAGATTTTAATGTACACATATGATTCTGGAGGTTTACGTTGGATATGTTTAAACCATCTCAACCGACAAGAAATTAACGTTAATACTAAAAAAATATTTATTAATTAGAGGACCAAATAATTAATAGGTTTACATATGGACGTAACAAAAAAAATATTACACGACTATCGAAAGGTTTAGATGTTACGAATAAAATATAAACATAATACAAATAATGCAATATGTAATACTGTACGGACGCCTATTTAAAACTTATGGAGATTATCATCTATCCTTTACTTTTAACCATCCGTTGCTAGAGGAGCTGACTTTTCACTCATACTTCACTTTAGTCTGCATATATTGTTCAATTATTTCAAACTGTATAATTCCCGTGGAGTTATATGGTGATTTATTAATATCTATCTATTGTTTTAATTCACACATTCTTAACGATTCCTATGGGAAATGTGTATAATATCTATTGTAGTTAGGGTGGTAATAAAATTAAAGTAAATTAAAGAGATATATAGAGAACTTACAACAAAATCATTGTAAAAAATGTTTGGACAGATAAAGTATATTTTACCAAAAGTATCGATACTTATTGACCTTATCGCCTGACCAGGATCACCATAAGCGCACTTATGACAGTCCTGATTTGGAGATATTACAAGAGGTTACAACCTTTAGTCTGATCATTGCTCCTTCTTTCTCCTTATATACTGCTCGTTTGATTTTAAGAGAAAAAATCAACAGCCCTCGGAGAACCAACAACCCACTAAATGAAGCTATATATCCATCTATGGATCTTATAAAAAATTATTAGTTCAAAGAAAATGTTGTGATAAGAAATAATTGAAAAAAATGCGGACATACAATTTATACCTCACGAGAATAGTTTAGACATTGGAATAATCTCCTCTCACAATTATTGAGGCCCCGGGATATCATAAGGTAACATTGATCACTATACATGTAGAATGATGGCCACTCCAAAGTGAAATTAGCTAAGAAAAAGATCATTTTCTAGTTCGAATCCTTAGTGAAAGCACGTGGCATTAATGCATAATAAATGATATAGTTACATAGAACCGAAACAGTGAATACAAAATGAAAGTATCTTGAGTTACATAGAGGGGATGAATGTATAAACTTTTAAATTTGAAATATACTAGTAGAAAAAATTAGACTTCCCTCTGGAGTCTATAGTCTCACAGTCCAGAGTATCCGGATTATTCTTTCTGTCAGACAGAGAAACTAGTTTAGAGTCTCTAATTGTATAGTTCGGAGATTATAGATCTCCTTCAAAATATTCGAGAGACACTCAAAGAAGACAAACTCTAAGGGTTGGAGAGAAATCAAGGAAACAAGATAACAAATAATATAAAAGGTAATGGGAAGCTAGGACACAAAGCAATTTTTCACCGAAATTCGAATCAAATGATTCTACGTCTCCGTTAAGAAGCTCCAAAGAGCTAAATCTCTTTCGATCCCTTGTCTCACTAAGTTCAACCATAGAAATTAGTTTGACCTTCAAGCTTTTACAAAAGCATAACACTTAGTCAGGCAACTATCAATATCTCCACTAGGACACTGTGCTCTCATTTTTTATGAGACTTGCTCTACCAAATCAATATCTAAAAAAAAACTCGAGGATTCACTAGTATACCTCTTTTCTTGCTAAGGTAAGGAAAACCTTCATAAACGTTCTGAACGATTCACACGTTAAATCTTCAAGAACAACACCTAGTCGTTGAGGAGATGATCCTTCAAGAGTAACAAACTTGAGTCTTCACTAGCGTTAATATATAAGTGATCACATAAATCCCAAGATCCAATATCTCACAAATCATCCAAAAATACTCTCAAATGGTAGATTAAACTCTAGATCCAAGAGACTAGAGTGAAAAACCTTTAGAAAACTTTTGCGAGTGAAGTAGAAATGAATGAGTATTTAACCCCTCAAAAGAGGGTTGGTGGGATTAAATACCAACCTCTCATAAAGCTAGCTGTTACTTATAGAATTCAAACTCCAAAGTATCTAGGCAGAATGTCTGAAGATTTCGAACAGGTCTTTCGGCTTAAACAAAGACCTTAGTTCAAAGACTCTAGACAACACTTAGCTTTGAGAACGAGAGGAGGTTCAGAGTATTCGGTCTAAACTTTAGGAGACTCTAGACATGCCTCTCTGCCAGATAGAGAGCTTAGTCCGGAGACTCCGACCAAAATGTCCAAAGACTTTGAGTTGATTTATCTATTTGACAGAGAAACTTGTCCATAAGTTTTCACAAATACTAAACACAAACATCCAAAATACTAAGAGAGAAAAATCAAAACCCTAAAATATATATGGTGTGAGTGTTCACTTATCTAGACTTAAAAATTTTATCAAGTACTTATTTTTTAACCTGGTTAAACTTAAGCACCTCGTACAACTTATCCTAACGAATTAAGGAAAAATAAAATTATATTTTCTTTACTTCAAGTCTCCCTTTCCTTTTTCTTTTTTTCTTTTCTTTATGGGTCTTTTAAATAAAATGAACTCTTACTTAGCAAATTACTACAAGATTCATAATCACAATATATTAGCTCGCTAATTTCTTATCATTTATCGCTCAAAACTCACTACGAGTCTAGATGCACATTCACAAAGTAGTATAAATAGTAAGTAGAACTAGCACAATATACTACTGGTCCAAGACCTAGCCTCTACCCCACTTTGTTCTTCTTACCTGCGCTATGATGTGACTCTAAGAGTAAACGACGTGGTTGGCTAGGACGACACGGTTAGTGTGAACCTACTGTACAGAAGTCGAAGTGGGTGGCTCTTGTATGTGGTCGCGGAGCTCCTGCAAACTAGGAGTTGAGTATGTCCTGATCTAAATCCACCCACGAATGCGGATATCTACGGTAGTGTAGCCTAAAACCCTATGAAAAAATAGTTGAGCAATGTAAACTAAAATTTTATAGACTACATAGAAATATGTACTATGAGACAAATATGAAAACCATCCTGGGATGAAGTGGGGAGCATGCGGTCCTTGTGTCGATGTCCCTGCTCTCTGTATCAACATTCTTGCTCCCTATGTCAATATCTCCGCTAAGGAGAAAGCATGGTACAACATAGAGAATGATCTAAAGAGTATACTTTATTAACAAGTACGGGAAGAAGAAAACAATGTATTTAAGTGATAGATAGCTGAAGTTACCGATAAGTTACGTTGCTAGAGGGCAAACCCCTGCTACAACCGCCACTATGGAGGAACCACAAGGAGAGAGTGATTTCCATAAGCAATTATTTAGGTTTAAGTACGCATATAACATCAGAGCAACTGCTTTATTTACGGTAAACTTAAGTAGCCATGTTTAAGTGGGACCACCCATGGTATAGTAAGGGAATACGCTCAGAGCAACAAGATTAATCATGTGCTTAACGTGAGCAAATCGCTCCTAGATATTGTCGTGCTATCCCTAAAGTCCATCAACCGAATCTATTGCGTCTCCAGCAAGGATAGACCTAGAAAGTATGAAATGTCCTAAAATATAGGTGCCATCTCCCTATACCACAAGTGAAATATGTACGTGTCTAGTCTCTAGTGGTAAGAGACTGAGTTCTTCTTATCACTGTGACTTCTATTAAACTACCTACCTAACAGAAAGATGCTAGCCTTATGAAACTTTTTTTAAAAATAATGTATGTCTTATCGACTAGAAATCATATTTAAATAATTTTATTCTAACATATTATTAGCTGTATAACCAAAAATTATTTTTTTCAACTTTACAGCTTACAGCTAAGGATATTTTCGTTTTTACTATTTTAAATATGTATTCTGTCTGTCTTCTCGAGACCTCATTCCCATCAATACAAACTAAGGCTAGGAGACGTGGTTATCGGACAAGCCTATCCAATAAAAAAATAAGGTATACAATATATTCATACAGCATATAGAAGTAATCCATATAACATATTCTCACAACATATCCGGACGAGGATCCCGATGAAATCTCCATCAGCGAAGAGCAGGGCACGCAGCCGGACGCCGCCGAGGCACATGCACCCCCGCCGCGTTCCTACTCATGCTGTTCGGTGGCGCGATGATCATCGCTGGTATCCGACCGTCCGCCGGCGGCCCAGGCCCTCGTCTGCTCGCGGGGCTGCTGATTTGGATCATCGCCGGTATCCGACCGTCCGCCGGCGGCCCAGGCCCTCGTCTGCTCGCGGGGCTGCTGATTTGGATCATCGCCGGTATCCGACCGTCCGCCGGCGGCCCAGGCCCTCGTCTGCTCGCGGGGCTGCTGATTTGGATCATCGCCGGTATCCGACCGTCCGCCGGCGGCCCAGGCCCTCGTCTGCTCGCGGGGCTGCTGATTTGGCTCGTTGGCTGCGTCTCTCTGTTCGCAGCGTCGCTCTGAGCCTCTAACGACGCTACAGCGGCTTCCAACGCTCTGGGCGTCACACCTCGTTATATCGCTTTGTTTTATTTCTGTGATTTGTGTTTTGCGTGGTTTGGTTTCGGTTTGCGTCCCATTGTATCGAATCGTAGTTTCTGTTTTCTCCCTTTTTTTCAAGAGCATCGTAGCTTATTTTCCGCCATGGGTTAGATAAGTCTGTTACTTTGGCCGTGTTTGAGTATACGGCAGATAAAAGGTATATGTAAAACAAGATTTTTAATATATGATTAATTAAGTTTTAATTATTATAAATTTAAAAAATAGATTTATTTAATATTTTAAAGCATGTATATATAAAATATATTGTTTAATAGTTTTAAAAAATATATTAACAGAAGCTAAGATAAACATGTATAATAAAAAAGAATGGAACCTTTATACTGGAGGGTGGCTGGAGTCATAGTTTAGCAGCTAATGGTGCCACCTTATCCCCCGTACATACCTGCAGGGCCGCTCAATTTGATCCAGACAATTGGAGAGGTGCAGACCATCAGTGAAAAGTTTAATTCCAAAATATTTGTAAATTTGCAGCTTGGTGAAAAGATGGATTTGACCGGATCAAGCAAGTTGTTCGTCCTAAAAAAAGTCAAAATGGAATTGCTTTTTTAAAAGGGTCTAAACTGAGTCTGGCCTTGCAGTTTTTGGGACCCAATTGATGGTTTGGTAATTAATATTCCTGGGGACCCAATTGTCGTGTCTATCGGTTTCACAGTGTGTCTATATTTGAGTTTGGATTATGGAGAATAAAGAAAGTACTTGTGGTCAAATCATGCTTACTATTTTCTATACTGGAGTATAGTTAAGGCACAAACCGACCGAACACTGTAGTACTACACGGTTCTTCTAAAACATGAAATCGTCCATCATAAATTTTGATTATGAATAAAGTCAACCATGGACAATATTTTTTCACGCAAGAAAAAGAAACTAAAGAAAAAAGAGAAAGCGATGGACGCGACGAGAAGAGAAACGCAAACTTGTCCTTGACAACCAGTCGACCTGTGAGCAGAAACACCCTAATCGTGACATCTCGACCGCTCGCTCAAAATCGGACGTTCAATGTGCTCTTTGACCGGCTTCCCTCGAGGCCTCAAGGAGCCCTCTCGCCTCGTTTCCACGCCTCGGCCTAACCCTCGCCAAGGCAGCAAACCTCGCGGGAAGAAACGAGAACTCGAGACTCGGGAGTCGAGAGTAGCGAGAGGCGGAGAGAGAGATGGAGAACGGCGGCGGCGGAAAGAGCGACGTCCCGGCGGACGCCAACGAGCGTAAGACTCGATTGCTAGCTTTTCCCTTGTTTCCGTTGGGTTTGGGTAGGTTTAGGTCGCTTTGCAATGGAAGAAGGGATGGGTGTGATATGAACGAAGAAATTAGGGTGTTTCGGGAGAACCCTAAGCGTTTGGTTTCGCAGATTGCCCTGGGACGCAGTCGGAAGACGCGGGGAAGGCGGATGCCTGCGCCGGATGCCCCAACCAGCAGATTTGCGCCACCGCCCCCAAGGGGCCTGATCCTGGTAACTGGACCAATTGTTGTTGTATCATTGTCAGGCAAAAATTTCCATACGATCATTCATTCTTCTTTGGGGGTGCAAAAATTTCCTGCATATGTCAGCAGTTTAGAGTTAATTTAGTATGTGCTGGTTCTGTTACATAGCTGCAGATTTAACATGCTTTCAGCATGGACCTCTCTTAAGATTATTAGGTTTGGGGTTGTTGTATCTTGTTTTCTGAATTTTGGAGAAGCAAGATACGGATGAATTAAGATTAATTGGCACAAAGACACATTCCTCGCTGCTGACCCTGTTGTTCATACGTCTTACAAGAGCACCACATGGACAATTTGAGCAGTCGAAGGAAGCAAATTGGGGTACTTAGTAACCAGCAGCCAGATTTTAAATAGGCGTGGGATGAAAGTATTTAATATGTTCTTGATTCATCAGGCCATTGCATGGTTTAATTGGGGTTCAAGGCCCAATCCTCTACACTTCTTAGTTGGGTCATGTAGATTGGGTTCTAGTCTTATGGATAGCTTTTACCTGTGATATTTATCGACCAGCTTAGTTCTGTCAATTGTGATGTTTTATGTTGGGCATGAAGACACCATATACTGATATATCGCAATGATATGTCTTCAGAGTCTTCATGCAATTTCATAAATCTATTGTTCTACCTGATTGCATACGTAACAGTACAACCAAACACCTTGTAGGTTCTTAGGTTGTTAGTTCAGATGATACAAAAAAACATAAGCAACATGAGTGATGGAGGTAGGAAGGCTTGGGGACTGACATTGAAAGCATAATGATCTGTAGTTTATTACTACACTGAAGCCAAACCTAACCCCAAACCCATGAAGAAATACCTGATCCTGACTGATTTTCCAAAATGAAAGTACTGTCAGGAAGTACATTTTTCTTATGAGTATAACATTAAAGAGCGCAAGAAATGGAAGTGCATGATCCCAATGTCCAACATGAAAATTGAAAATAGCCTACCCTCCTTTTCTATGAAGAATGAAGCTAAAAAAAAAGATGTTACCATACAGAAAATGGAGCGCATCAAGAATGAAACCCCTGTTGGAAACCAATATGGAGAAAGCATTTAGTGATATGCAATTGTCTTTGGAAACACATCATGACAGTGTTGCCACTAAAAAAAGAAGGCACTCGTGATCAAACACCTAGGAAGACAAGCTCATGTAATCAACAATTAGGAATACAAAAATTGTAGTTAAACAGGTGAATTCCTTAATGATTATAGTTGGTGTTTCTCTCCTAAGTATGTACTTCACGCATTCCTAATTTTAGCCATAGTTGATTGCTATTCATACAGACAATATTTAATTACTGCTTTCTTACATTCACATGGTGAATTAATTATTGACTGTATTGCTCAATTGTGATGGTAGATTTGGTTGGTATTGTTGAACGGATGGCTACAGTAAAACATAAGATACTGGTTCTGTCTGGGAAAGGAGGTGTAGGAAAGAGTACATTTTCAGCCCAGCTCTCATTTGCCCTTGCTGAAATGGACTTCCAGGTTGGCCTTCTTGATATAGATATATGTGGCCCTAGCATCCCAAAAATGTTAGGCCTTGAAGGTCAGGATATTCATCAAAGCAACCTTGGTTGGTCACCGGTCTATGTGGAGTCCAACCTAGGTGTCATGTCGATTGGTTTCATGCTGCCCAACCCAGATGATGCTGTCATATGGAGAGGCCCTCGCAAGAATGGACTCATCAAACAGTTCTTGAAGGATGTCGATTGGGGGGAGATTGACTATCTTGTGGCGGATGCTCCTCCAGGGACATCTGATGAACATATTTCAATCGTTCAGTACCTTCAAGCCACAGGAATTGATGGTGCGATTATCGTGACAACTCCCCAGCAGGTCTCTCTAATTGATGTGCGGAAGGAAATAAACTTTTGCAAGAAGGTTGGCGTGCCGATCTTAGGTGTTGTGGAGAATATGAGTGGCCTGAGGCAGGCCCTCTCAGATTTCAGATTCGTGAAGCCAGGTGAGGGAGGCGAGACAGATGCTACAGAATGGGCGCTGAACTATATCAAGGAGAGAGCTCCTGAACTTTTGACAATGGTTGCATGCAGCGAGGTGTTTGATAGCAGCAAGGGTGGCGCGGACAAAATGTGCACCGAAATGGGGGTACCTTTCCTTGGTAAGGTGCCCATGGATCCACAGCTTTGCAAAGCGGCCGAGGAAGGGAGGTCATGCTTCGTCGATCAGAAGTGCAGTGCTAGTGCACCAGCTCTTAAAAGCATAGTCAAGAAGCTGATCAACAATCAAGATTGAGTGAACCTTTTTTTAGATAATTGAAGACTGAGTGAACTAGTGATGATGGCTTCTGGAAAACTATTAAACAGGGATGTGGAGATATTGAAGCTCAGTGTGGATATATGCCTTTACACTCCCATATGTTTTGAAGTCTAGTTTTGATTGTGTAGAACTTTTCTGCTCGTGGATCAGTTTTTTAGTCTGATGTGAGGGATGTGCCATAAATAAATTGCAGGATGCTACAAAGCTCACCCAACCAGTTGTTTTTGATATACATTAGTTGCTTGCTTTGCATGTTTTTCTGTATTTATGGGCTGAATATGGTCAACAAAACCGATCGCATATAACGGTAATGTACTACCGTTATACCGCTGTTAGCTACTGCCTTTGCCCCCTGTTTATTGAGGGCTTTCGTTGGCTTGGTTTATCTGGCTTCGGCCTAAGTCTGACCCCAATAGCCAACAGAAAATGCCCATTTTTCCAGATCGGACAAACTTGGTCAAGGCATGTCCAGTTGCAGAAAATGGCCTGACGATCTAGGTCTCCTGCTTGGTCTTGTACTTGGTGCTCTGGGCTCACAGCTCATTCTGCACAACCTTTCAGTGTTACCTTCACAGATGTTAGGTTGGCATAAATCATTTATTTTTGCTCGTGACGGATTTTTTTTTGTTTTTTGTATAATTATAGAAAAGCGACATTTCCAGCCTCTCTGCACGATAGCAATTTTATGTAGCCTGATAAACCGTCACACTCACATTGACTAATATAAACATTTAGATCAAATTCTTGAGGTAAAAAATAAGCCGCATCATGTGCCGAGGTAATTATACTAGATTTATAGAGAAATGGATACAGGCAGCTTACTGCTGACGTGGACAAACATGTCCGAATAAACAGCGAATAAAGTGCCATATCATCAAATTTTACCCCAAAAAAAAAGGAAAGAGAAGAATCCCTCCACAATCTAAATCGTGCCCCTACACCTACACCCATATCTATTCAAATTACCTACGTCATGGCGCGAAGCAAAGCGATCGCGCTGCCGCATGTGGTGGTGTGATTCAGCCCTTCAGGGCGGCGCGCGCGACAAACAGCGACAGGCAGCCGCCGCGCCAGGCGACGAACGCCGCGAGAAGGCGGGGAAGCGGCGCGGCGCCGGCGATCTCGTACGCCGCGAACAGCATCAGCTGCTTTCGCGGCGAGGCGCAGCATCGGCCCGCGATGACCGCGGCGCCGCCTCCTCCTCCTCCTTGCTGCTGCCAGCGTCGTCCATGGCCATGGGCGCGACCGAATTCGGTGGGGGGTGCGGGGCGTGTATCCTTGGGCTGGCAGGTGGACAAATGGCCCAGTGAATACTTGAAAAGTAGCTGTATGGATGTTTTTCGAGGGCGAGGGAATGGGAAGCGCGGTTTTTATAGGCCCTGTTTGGGAGTCGACACAGGTTACAGCTTACGGCGTTACGCAGCGGATGGAGACATGGTTATAATTCTGAAGCTTCCTCGGAGTTTCGTGGGCATTTTGGCATCTCAACAAAACATAGGAGTATTACGTAGTAGTATTTCCAAATTTCCAACCCAAACTGCAAAAGTTCGATCAGTCAATAGCATATCCTTCGATTTCGTTTTGGGCGACGGAGTGGTTCTGGCCTGCTGACATGGTTAGGCAGTGATTATATTAGTAACACCAGTCATTAGCCTTTACGTCCTCACGTGTTTTAATGAGATCTTTAGGTGTACGTATGAAATTAGATTGAGCCAATTAAGGCTGTCTGATAGTTTGCCTGATGTTTTGTGATTTGTTAAGTCCCTGGTGTTAAAAGAAATGTGATCTGGATCGAGAGCTGGCAACCCCAGCATGTCGTCTCCTCGTCTTCGCTTTAAAAACTGATTTGTTGTTTTTGCGGCAGGGGTGTTTTCCCCCTCGTTTCTGCTTGTTGCGGTTGAACCTATGTATGTTTGGGCCTGTTGTTCAAGATGGGTAATGAAAATCACCCGATTAACAAAAAAAAAGGTGTATATATGAAATTAGTTTTTTTTCTTCTGTAGAATGCTATACTAAGTTTGTATATTTATTAGGCATGCATGATTTTAACCATACACATGTGCATTTGCGACAGCATTAAAAATTCATACATGTTGCAAACTTGCAATAATGTCCAAAATAAACGAATATGATTTTTTTTGCATCAAACACGTCTAGTATCATTTTTGTCACATATGTGACAATTCAACCATTTGAACCTTAATTTCCATAGTAATTTTGAATTTTCATAAGGAAAAATAAGGAACAATAAGCAAGTGAAAAAAAACTAGTGTACTAATATTGAAGAGCTCGAGAGACGGGTGATACATTCGCTACTATGTCATCACTGATGACAGACCCAATTTTATACTTTATTACACTTTTATAATTTATCATTATTTTTATTGAATATATCGTCGACTTTGCGAGAACTTCTACGCCTTCTACCAGCCATCGTTAGTGTTGTTAAAATTTAACTTCATGGCCAAAATTCCCATTGACTCAGCCATCACGACCTGGAGCCACCTGGCAGTCCCTATGGCTCATGAGACGCCCTGGTCGGCCTCAGAACGCAGCCCACCGGCGCTCGGGAGTGCGCCCAGTGCGCGGCCACGTCACAGCGTCGCTGTGCGCCTGTGCAGCCGCGGCATTCGCGCTGCCGTTCCGGCCACCTCGAGGCCACGGCTACTGGACCTTATCCCGGCTAGAGGAGGTCCCGGCGACCTTATCCCGTGGCGGCGGCGGTGGTTCGGGACGGTGGTGAACATGGCGCTACAGGAGACGGGAGCTCGATTCCGTTCTATGAGGGCATCTTGGGATTACTGCGAGGCTTACCCCGTGCTTGATTTGGTCGGAGACTGCTCGGAACGGCGTGGCGACGGGATCTCGATCCGGCGGCGACGGCGGCGGCAGCTCTCCGGGGGCGAGGTCCTGCAATTAGTTGATGGAATCGGTTTAGCAGGATCCTAGGGGGGAGCCGGCGAAAGGGTTTGGTCCGGGACTCACCGAGGCGGCGGCTCAATGGTTCACGGTGTCGGCGGCTCGCTCTGGCCGAGCGGGGCAGAGAAGGTGGTGTGGCCGTTCTCGGCAGACCAGGGAGGACTGGGCTTGGTCTCAGGCAGGTGGAGGACGAGTGTGGTGTGTGGAGTTGGTTGGCGAGCTAGGGCAGTGGCTGCATCGGCTTCTCGTTGCGTGCGTGCGTCTTCTTCGGCGAAAGCGAGGCACAGCGAGCCGGCGGGAAACACGGCCGCAGGGAGTCATCTTTTCCCAGCTTTTGCAGGCTTGTGCACGGCGGGGGACACGGCGTCAGCGGGGCAGCAAGAAGGCTGGCGCTGCAGCAGCTTTGCCAGGGGGAGATGAAGCGGAATGTTGGTCGGGTGACATCGGGCGTTCGTCGCGACGCGTCCGGCGTATCGCGTGCGCTGCGAGGGCCACGGTTGGCGCGGCGTGCCCATGGGGGTGGACGCGGTCGGCGAGGTGACAAGGCGGCAGGGGCGTCGTAGGTTGGCCTGGTTTTTCCCTGACTCCGCCGGGTCGTGACAGTGGCGGCAGCGGCGGCGTCTTAGGCTGGCCGCGCATGTGCGTAGCTAGGGGTAAATAGGTCTTTTCAAACTGCTAACGAAGGTCTACGGGATGGCAATGGTATAACGTAGAATATTTGATAAAATCGATGATATATTATAGAGCTCGATAAAATCAATAATAAATAATAAGAATATGATAAAGTAAATAACTATAAGTATTGCTAAGTTGATACAGTCATTTTTGAAGAGATACAGTCATTTTTGAAGAATAGAAACAAGCCATTAATTTTTGCTAATGACAGACATATAATAACTTGCTTGTGACATCCATAAAAGTTTAAAATTTGAGATCAAACTGAAGAAGAAACAAACTAAAGGAGGTCTAACTTTTTTTTATGTAATTATATATAGAGTTTTATAGGTGTAGTCTAATGTTGATATTAATAAATATGCTAAATTTTATAGGTGTGATTTTTTAAAAGTAGAGTGGTTTTTTATATGGTGGGGAACTGTGATACGATGGTGAAGGAGGACGACCACCACTCTGTTTTTACAGTAGTAGAGAAAAATATAACTTTTATTTATTGAACTAACTAGAGATAAAAAAAAGTCATATTTTATGTTACCAATATTTAAGGATAGAATTATGAATGATAATTATACTATCATATCATTAGTATCCACTGTATGTTTAAGAGGTTTTAGTTTAAGTTATCATATCATTACTGCTTTCATTCCCTATATGTTTAAGAGATTTTTTTAGTTTAGGTTATCATATCATTACTGCTTCTACCCACTATATATAGAGAGGTTTTTTAGTTTAACTTACTTAAAAGCACACTTTCTCCGTTTTAACTGTGATCTTGTTTGGCGCCCTTTGCCAGGTCCAAAGCATTACCCCCTGTTGCCTAACCCAAACACCCGACAAGCCAGCAAACTGGTTACATTTTGAGCATAAACCTATTTTTTAGACAATTAGCATAAATCTATTTCTTTCACAAAGTTTACGCCTACCTTTACACGGCACAGCGGGTTAGTTAGTCGAGCTGCAATCCAGGGAGTAAAAAAAAAAGGTACCTCACCGCGCGCGCGCGCGCACGACAGAACGATCGTGCGTATCAAGGAAACGATCGATGGATCGATCGACAGCTAACTCGATTAATATGCGTGAGCGCGCGCGATCGGCCAGGCCGTCAGGGCGGCGGGAGCCGGGCGAGCAGCGAGAGACAGCCGACGAGCCAGGCCACGAGCGCCGCCAACTGGCGTGGCAGCGGCGTCGTGGGCGCCCCGCCGCCGCCGCTCGCAGCGCCAATGATCACGGTCGCCCCGAACAGCATGAGATACAACGCGGAGAGGCGCATCGGCGGCGGTTCAGCACGGCGCCGTCGAGGCAACGGCGACCTGCCGCTGCTGCTGCTACTGCGGCGGCGGCGGCGCATGGTCGTCGTTGCTGCTGCTGCCAGCGGCATCATCCTCGGCAGCCATCGGTGGATCAGAACGCACCGGCCGGCTGGCCTGCGCGAGTGGCAGCGTTGTCTACACGTGCGCATGCATGGCCTCCCGAATCCGAGAATCGGGAGATGACAAGTGCCAAGGGGAGGGGATCGGAAGCTTCATCGGAATTTCGATCGAGGCGTCGGTCCTGGCCAGGTGAGGTGACCTCGTGTGTCTGTAGCACGTTGCAAAATTGCGGCAAAATATACCTTCTTTCCTCATCCCATTTGTCCTAAGAAGACTATATTAATTAAGCAATTAATTAATATATCAGAGTTTGCTAAAATTACAGAGATAAATTAATTATTTAGAGTTTACTATTATATTAACCGTAGATAACATAGTTGATTATACTATTAAACTGTAATTATTGTTATTAATTCCCTCCCCATGGTAGGTACATGATCAGTTATTAATATACGATTCCAATGTATCTGTAGTTTCTGCTATTAGGTTATTAACAATGATGTAATGTTCATGTCAGAGGGGAAATGACATATATAATTTTACGATATAGAGGCAAGATAAAAAGGTTGGAGGAAGGATGCCATCTAATCTAATAAATAGCTTAATACTATATACATAACCTATAGATAATAGAATTTAAATGTTATTATAGTATATAAATAACATGTTGTACAAGTCATGTATTATATAAAAAAATTATATAATAGCCGTATGCCTGAACTATTGTTCATGTCCTAAGAATTTATTTTGAAATACAAATCAATATATTCACTCTCTCGATGGAATCTTGTCGAATCTTTTAGCGCGAGTGCACATAAGGAATTTTGCATTCTCTACCATTTCATTCTCATGGCTAGCATTACAGTTAAATGTTAATATTACCATTAATTTTTATTTTTCCTATAACCAAACGCTTTCATAATGGTGGGGGAGTGGTGACTTGAGAGGATTCCTCTCATATGGGTGGGGATCAAACAGGCTCACTAAAAATATAAGCTTTAATATTTCTATAAAAACAATTTATTTACAATCATTAACTTCCAGCTAAATCTCATCATCTCTAAAATTATTCGCTTTTTGATTCTTCACTACTCAAATCCGTTCAACTTTTATACAACCTGAATGGTGTTTCGGGTAATGTGCACCATCATAGAAATAAGGTTAAAGATGAAATATATTTATTTAAGTGTATATTTAGTATGGGTTCACGTTAATCTCTTAAGACAAGATGACCGTGGCCACCAGAGGAGGGAATGAATTGTACACACTGCCCTCCCTCTGGGACGTCCCACAGGCTAAAGCCAGGGACGGATTTTCTTTGTTTTGGTTTAGTTCTTTTTAAGGGTAGAATTATAATTCCAATCCACAAAGGTTAAAGAAAGTTACTTAAATCTATTTAGTGGCTTATTAGGGTAAGAGTGGCAGGTTTTAAAAGGTCGAATACCAAAGCTTTCTGTTCGTGCCTAACCAAAATTACTAATAAAAAGAGTGAAATGCGGTGCAATTTGTTTTTTTTGACAAAACAGTGGTGCAAAGAAAACGTCTATACTAATTAGGCTCTTGGAAGCTCCTATGTTAACAAAAGGTTTTGCTGTTGATTAGGTTAATCGTGTCATCATGATCATAGATTGCATTGAGAATTGGTCTTAAAGAAAACATACAATGAAAATATCATAGACTGTTTTATTTAAAAAATTCAGAATTAAATAAATATGAAGTTGTACTATCTTGACTCTCAATTTAGTATTTTATCTATTTAATTCTGAAATTTAAAATCAATAATAATTAGATAGATTTAACTGATGGATCGTTTTTGTAATCTAAACGAACACAACAGTTTAGAAAATAACCAATGTATTCAATATATGATTAAGATTGTAATGTTATAATACCAATAATCCCGAGTAAGTAAATAACGGGTAAACTTTGGTATTCGTTATAAAACCAATAATCTAAACGAACACAACAGTTTAGAAAATAACCAATGCATTCAATATATGATTAAGATTGTAATGTTATAATACCAATAATCCCGAGTAAGTAAATAACGGGTAAACTTTGGTAAATATCTTTAAAGAAAATATATGATTAAGATTGTAGTGTTATAATACCAATAATCCCGAGTAAGTTACACATGAATGCCTATGAAAATGAAAGGCCGATAGCCGACGACGGTGTGTCCTGCGTCGTTGAGCACCTACACTAAAAAAAGGGTAGTTAGTAATAATTAATACTAACAATCGCGGAGAAAGTTGTAAAGAGGCTGGAGAAAATCATCTCGAATGTAGGAAGCTTCACAGAAAACATCTGTTGCTGTTTCACTTGTACTTGTACCGTTCCGTCTTTGCTTCTCAATAATATATGACCAGCGTTCCATCGTCGGCTCGGAGTATAATTTCTCACGTGAATAATGGAAAATTTCGACGTCCTCGCCCTAGCGTTTTTGTACTCCAAGTCAGCTGCTTCAACAAAGGGAGAAAATAATGAAGAAAAATGCTTCCTTTCACATTCTGCACGAGGGAAGACAAAGTCGGCAGCTTCAACAAAGGGAGAAAATAATTATAAAAAAATGCTTCCTTTCACATTCAGTGATCTACCATTCGGAGCAATGATATGGTTGCTTGAAGTAACCCAGAACAGGTCCAACTCCAACTCCAACATGTGTAACTTTGATTTCTTATTTACAGCGTGTGTGTGTGTGTGTGTGTGTGTGTGTATTCCAAAATCACAAACATTACAGTGTTCTGACAGGCGAAGTAGTAGTTCCTTTTTATTACAAAGCACTTGATAACCGGCATCTAAACAGGGGCCTGCATTGGTATATAGCGGCTAGAATTTTGAAAGGGTTGGAGGTATCCAAACGTAGCCATGGGTCTGCTGCACGTAGCCCATCCTCTTGCTCAGCTCATCGGCCTCTGGAGGGCCCCGGGTTCCCGGCTTTTACGGCAGTGCCTTCAGCGTGCTGCCGTCGATGTCCTGCAGCAGCGGAGTGAAGATCTCCCATGCAGCCTGAAACCAACACGGCGTCAGATATTCAGTCTGTCACAAACTCACAAGGGAGTAAGTTGCGAAGGAAGTGAACAATGTGAATGGTGCCTACAAACCTTCGGTTCGTCCCGGCGAACGAAGTGCTGCTGATCCCCCCTTGTCCTGTCAAAAATTGGCAGATGGTTTCGATGAGTAGATGGGCAGCCGAGGCGGCAGAACTTATGTTAGATAAGGCATTTTCCATGAAGTTCTGGGAACAAGGTGCAATGTGCAAACAGCTTAATGTAGTAGAAAGAAATGGGGAAGAAGGATGGAGCAGCACGTACGTATCCAGGATGAGGCGTTCATACGCTTCTGGGATTTTTACGTCTTGGTAGCGTAGCCCATATGACAGATCCAGCTCGCTTTGTTCGGTTGCCGTTTCTAGTCCAGGCTTCTTGACCTGCAACAGTTCACGCACTTTGTTCAGACAACATTTTCTGTTTTGCGGTTCTCTTAAGACAATACGAATCGACAATTCTGGCATATTTTACCAATGTAATGATTTGAGATGGAGGGTTTACAGAAGTTGTACGTACAGTTAATTTCATATACATGGCTTCCGATGGCTGCAACCGTATTACAAACGCATTCCTTCCTTGCTTCTCGCCTTTTATCAGAGTGAAATAAAAACACAGAGCTTTAGACACCATTGGCAGAAGCAAAACACGAGAAAGCAGAACCGTGTTGATTCAAATAGGTTAGAGATGTTTAACTGCATTCACAGTTATGCAAAATTTCTCGAGTCTACTCATGAGACAGAAAAATATGATTTGTTATTCTGTAAAGGTACAGCACACACATTTTAACTTAGGCCTCCATTAAAACGGATGGTTTTATGAATTTTTATAGTGCAATCAAACTAACCGTCCGCTTACTTCACCGAATTATTGTCACTTAGTATTTGCTTCAGGTATCTAAAATTATGTTTTTTTGGAACAAACTTTTTCCTACCGCGTCGTTTAGATCTTTAGATAACTTGCTTATTCTAAGCTATTTGTTAAATATTTTTTTAAAATATTTAATTTGTCTCTAGATAGTATGCGACAATGATTCAGTGAATAATCTGTTTTAAACTTGACCTAATTATGAATCTTGTAGAATTCATGCCTCTATACAAGCTGGGAGGTCGTTCATGCGCAACGTGGCGTCCCCAGGAGAAGCCACGCGACTGCAGCAGTGCCTTGTGTATTTCACTTAGACAAACTAACCCAGTACCATACGGATCAGCTGTCCGTAACCTCGCCACGTATGCCGCGAGCACGAACCCATCGTCAAACACGAGCCGCATAATTCCCGGTCTATTCACTGACACGTGGGCCAGGAACCCTCGGCTGGGTCCACACGTCAGCAACCCCCAGCCATCTCACCACCACCAGATTGGTTCGTCCTGCTTATCTTCCCTCCCCGCCCAGCCCCCCCCCCCCCCCCCCCCCCGCGGTTTCTTCTCCCAAGTCCTCGTCGGCGGTCACGTACACCACACCGCGGCGCGAGACCGGAGGAGGAGGAGGAGGAGGCGTCCATGGAGGTGGTTGGCGGCGTGTCGTCTCTGAGCACGTCGTCTCCGGCGTGGGGGCGGCTGCGGCAGCTGTCTCCCGGCGAGGCGAGCGGCGGGGGGTTCCTGCTCGTGAGGGCGGCGCCGAGGAGCAGGCTGCAGGCGGCCGTGATGCCCGCGAGGCGCTACGCGCTGGTGGTGGAGGCGCGAGGGAGGGGGTGGTCGGACCGGCGGTCCCAGCAGCAGCGCATGCCGCAGCTGCCCAAGATCGAGGACGACGGCAACCCGCGCTTCGTCATCTTCATCCGCACCGCCAATGTCCGTGCCCACCTCTGGATTCTCTGGTTTTTCGATTCCCATGCCATCGCGCGTGCGTGTGATCAAGATTTGTGGTTTTTTTGGTTTCTGCAGGTGTACTTCTGGTACCCGCTCAACATCGTCACCGGCGGCACGACGGCGAAGATCATGCTCGCGGCGAAGGACAACTTCCTCGGCAAGTACATCTACAAGGACACGCTAGCCAGGAACCTTGCCGCTGTCATCTACAAAGTAATAAAACCATCTGTTTATTTACACAATCTAGTGATTCTAGTCCTATACTATATTGCCGTAGCCAAAAGAGAAGCAATAAACAGCTGAGTGATTTTTAAAGTGTCTGTTTCATGGTTATTTTTCTGAAGGATGAGGATGACATAATAGACACAGCAAAAGAGCAGTACAGGGTGCTGAAGACCGAAAATGAGTTTCGATATGGTTACAAAGTTGTGGTAATTTTCTCAGCCTTATGTTCTGTGTTTGACCATCTGCTCTTGCACGCAAAAATGGAGAATTGCAATTTACTTGTCTCATTTGAGTGAGCAGGAGAACGGGAACCTGAGGTCTGCGCTGACAACAAGTAATGTGATCGAAGTACGCTAGCGCCTTTGAGCCTTTCTCATCTCCCTGTCGAATTTTCTGCAAGTTATGTAGCAATATTTCTCATGGACATTAGAATTGGAATCCCTGAAAATGTGCATTCCAACCTTGTATCTTGATTTATCCTAGGCTGACATTTGCTATACTTTTACTCACTTAACTTTTTCCTAGAGTCCCACTACCTTCAAATTATTTTGGCCTAGTAGATAGTAGCTCAGAATATGTTGTCCTGGAAAAGAACTTCTATACAGTTAACTGAGGATGGTAGGCATTTTTATATTAAATGTAAAAGTGTTCATGTTTTAGGTAATGTCTTGGCAAGGTAGCAAGTCACTAACAGTAAATTGTACTTATCCCAGCTTCCAAAGAAAGAAGAGCTCAAAACTGTGGTTGACAAGGTGAAGGACTTCTTTGGCGATGTAACCTCTGGCGCCAAAGAGTCCTTTGCCCAGATTACAGGATCTGTCGGCGCAGAGGCAGAAGCACCAGTGGAGGAAGAGAAGCCCTGGGTGAAGAGGCGAAACGAGAGGAAGCGGAAACAGAAGGAGAAGCAGAACCAGAAGCAGGGGATCAGTAAGTAGAGAGACAATGCTCCTACACTAACTGCATTACTGCTTCCTCTGATTTGCTAGTGTGAATCGGGCCTTGTATAGCCATCATACACAGACGTTCTGACCTACCTGCATGGTTACCATTTCTAATCTGCAGAAACGGAGAGCTGATTGTAAAGCGCAGCATACCAGAGATCGTCAAGTGAACAGCCGGCTGTAATCTAATTTTCCTGTGTGCTCATTTCCCCGTCCCAGATCAGCTCTGTAGTTTCTCAACACTTCGAATTTTTGCAACCAGCAATGTGTAGTCTGCCTGTGAGTAACTTGCTTTGTTCTTCCTCACTAAAATTTGCAGCTAGTCTCCCAGGATATTAGAAAGTGGTATTTTATGGACTTGTGGAATGGCGAAGATTACTATTGAATATTGATATCATTTTCTTGACAAGTCGCAGTGGCTGTAGAGTGTATGCGTGACTGCGCATGACCGAATGCTATTTTACCTGTATTACAATTCAGTTTTCTGAAATGTTGCATCTGACAACAGGCTCAGAACAAAAAGAATTACGCTTGTTCTATTGTGCAATTCTCTTTTGGAGGCTGATCAATGGCCATGCTGACATTAGCATGTCAGGCTACTTCAAGCATATAGAGACCCATAAGATCAAACGGTGAGGAACCAGAAAAAAACATCGCTGCAGAAATGAACGAACAGATTCATCACAGAAAGACATGCACTCATATCGTTCTACCAATCTAAAGCACCAGAGCTTACGCTTACTGAAATTGCACACGGAAGTTCTCTTCAAAACCTTTTTCTGTCTGCAACAAAAGCAAACCCAGATATAGATCATGTTCTCATGATGCTAAGAGTACAAGTAGAACAGCACTTTCAGTATGGTTTATGGCCATGGGAAGCTTGCACGGCGATAAAAGGATCAGACCTCCAACGTAGAACATTGCATTTACAAGTCAATGACTCGCGACAGTTTCTGGATGCGGTTCAGCAAGAAGTCCCCTTGCTTGATGATCGCTTGGTAGAAAGCATTCCTAGCGTCAGGCCGGTTTGTCTCCAGAACACCAGCAACCTTTTCGATATTGCAGTGAAGCTTCTCAGCTGCAATGAACCGCGACAATTCTCTAGAATAAATGAAAGGGAAATATTATCTTCACAGCATAGGAACAGAAAAGAAAGTTCTATCCTACACGGGAATCACAAAAATAAAACTAATGCGGATGGTTGACAGCACTTACAGGTCTATGAAATCAACAGTCACACCAAAAGCTGCAGCCATTGCTTCCATTGTCACACTCTTGTATGACTCCAAAAACTGTGAATAGACAACGGTCCGCACTTCCCTCATGTAGTAGCAGAAATGAGGCTGAAGAAAGCGGTCCAACTTAATCTGCTCTGTCATGCCAGCTGAAAAGAAGTTTAGACCATGTATTCATATAGCCCAGCCGAATGTTGCAGATTGTATCAACAAATGTAAAACTACAGACAACTTATTAAGATGTTTTACACTTACAGAAGGCAACAAAAAATGACTAATACTGGCAATTGTAAAGGGAGTTCATAAACTCAGATAGGTGAGGTACTTTGCCAATCACTGCCAGGATTTCTGGTGCATCTACCACCTGCCATGTTTCTCGTTAGTGAGTCAATTAGGATAAGAAAAGAGAGAGACAATAAGAAGTGAAATTACCTTTTGTTTTAGAGGTACACGATCCATGTGATGATGCTTGTGATGACTGTATAGAAGACGAAAGTATCATATGGAAACAACTCATAAGTTGTAAAAGTTGAGATAGAATCTAAAAATAAGCTGGCAGCTTTCTTGAAGTTTCTTGTTGCCATGAAGTATAGGCCTTCATATACTTTCAATCGGTTCTTTCTCTCCCAGTCGCCTCCCTCCTCAAACAGGCTTCAATCAACACAATAAATGGTTAGATATCATTGCTCAAGTATAGATGGCAGAATGGAACTCCACAAAGTCACAATCGAAGCTATAACTTACTTCTTTGCCTTGACAATGGATTTTGAGATGAGATAAAAGTCCATGTGGAAAAGGCCTATTTGCAAAGTGTAGAACACAAGATCCATTTTCTGGCCAACAGCTACAGTTTCTCCTTCAGTAACTTTATGCTGCTCCAGTGCTTTTTCCTGCAATACTGATTTGAAAGAATGCAAATAGCTAAATCTCAAGCACCCACTTAATGTAAAGTATAGAAGCATACAAGTTTATACCTTCTCCCCTACCCTCATGAAGTACAAGGATTTCGCTAGATGGGCCTCACGTTCGCTCTCACCCAAATTCTCTTCAGCATCAGCAATTCTTCATACGTGAAATATAATTACTTATTTACTTCCAGAGGAACCAAATGATTCTCATCAAACTTCTAGTAACTGAAATATTAGATACTGATGCAAAGAGCAAGATTAGAAAGTAAAAACATGCAGGATTATGCAAATCACCAAGGGACATATCTTGACTGGAACCTCAAGGATACTATTTCTAACAAAGTTCAATATGCCGTTCTTCCTTCACATTAGTTTACACTGGTATTTTATTTGGAGACAAGGGATGCATAAATTATTCAAATTGGTTGGGAAGTTGTGCATTGTGATCCTTAGCAATCTCTATTACTTCTCTACGTGCTCAATTACACATTGCAGAGACAATGTACAAAATCATGAATATGTACATGACTCTAAAACAAAACTGTGGAGAAAGTTTATTATTATGTAGTACAGATTTGTATAGAGGTTTTTTCAGAAAAAAAGGCTTTGATTTGCATAGAGGTGAATTGACCCTAAACGTAATTCGTAAATTACAGCTAACTAGTCAAACGCAAAGTTATCTACCAGTTTTAGCATCTACATCTCACACCCAGAGTAGGCTAGATTAGTTTAGGCAAACAGATCATATCAACACCTGAGTTATCACAAAACTTATCTCCACATAATAGTACTACAGGCATACGCAACACAGCAACGGGCGACCTATTTTTGGGGGGCAAAAAATAAAACAATGCCAAAATTAAGGAGGAAGAATAGACTCACTTCTCGTCGAGCTTGCGGACCTCGTCGTCGATCCGCGCGCGCATCTCGGCGAGCAACGTGTCGTCCGGCTCCAGCACGCCCGCGGCAGCCAGTGACTCGAACAGCGGCGCCATGCCTGCACCAATCAATCAACCCCACAGAAAAAAAAAAACAAAGCACGTCAGCCAAGCGGCGAGCAGGCGGGGAGCCGGCCGATGAAGGAGAGGTTGGGCAGTACGCGGTAGGGTACCATCGGATCTGACGGCGTCGAGGACGTCAGAGCGGAGGGCGACCTTGGCGACGTCGTCGACGTCAGGATGGGAGAGGAGGAAGAGCTTGTGGGCCATCATCAAAATTTAGAATAGCTGCATGCTAGAGAATAAGGAGGACATATGTCAGTCTCATTATTTTACACAATTACTTACAGATCTGTAATAATTTTTCTTGCAGAATATACTATTTTTTGTCATACGAAAAGCTGCACGTTGACTCACATCATCTTCGATTTTCTCTCCCAATCCTTGCATAGATGACACGACACACTTAATTCCGTCATTCTCTTCTTCAGCAGTGAGCTTCGATTCTATACGAAGGTTGTTAACCATAGTAGCGCTTGCTTTGCTGAAAATTTATAATATTAATACAAATATACAATAACCTTATTGACAAATATGGAGAAAGAATAAAGTTGTTTAAATCAATTAAATACCAGAAAGCTTGGTAAAATATGAAACAAAGTCAAGTAGCGTCATCAGACTTAATATGACACTTTTATCTAGCTCAAAGCACATGTTATAGCTGATGCTTGCATTCAGGGCCCTAAATATATTTTTGAGATATATAATATGGAAGTATCAGTCTTCAGTTGCTGTGCTGCAGTATTTTACACCGAAGTCTTATATTATGAACAAAATCTACCATATAGTTCAGGACCTTACACCTACATGTCTCATTCATCAAATTCAACAGCCTACGTTATTGAATCCAATGCTCCGGATCATCCCATGTTCCCACTCAACCTCCCCTACGACCCCTCACTCTTCTTGCATTTAACCTGTCCCAATCACGTCTCCTTCGTCCCATGAGTTATTTGATTTTATAACATCCTTAACATGTGAGTGATACATAAGTTGTCATCTATCCCTACGTTTAGTGACTTGAATAATCCCATCTATCAATAAAAAAGGGAATTGCACTCTCCGTAACGATGACAAATTATGAAAGAAAATCTTGCCCAGCACCCTCTCTCCTCTCTCTTGCACTCACCTCAAAACCCTAGCCCGCGTCCTCTTTGCCGCCGCGATTCACAATCCCTATCGCATCGCCACCGTCTACGTCATCTTCATCATTGTCGGAGTCCCTTCTCCTTACCCATCCCACAACAAACCCTCCTCCCACTCCTCACCCTAATCTCTCACCCCTAGCACCACCACCTCTGATCCCTAGCGTCGCGTCTTTCACCCTTGCGCACAACCGCCGCTGCCACCGTGGATCCCAAGCACCGCCGCCAAGTTAGCTTCAAGCTGTCGTCCATCCCCAAATGCCAAGTCGTCGATCTCTATCTAAGGTGCAGCCATTCAGGTCGCCATCGGGCCGTCGTCTAGGTCCCCAACCAAGTTTCTCCGCTGAGGTTGTTCTCCGATCCACCGCTGAGGCAGCTACTCACCTCCCCTAGTGACTCCAAGACGTCGCCGCCACTGCCTCTGTCCATGCCGATGCCACAGCCTATGCCCCTAGTAAACAGGGTGCCCCACTGTCCGTGCTGACACCATAGCCTATGCCCCTAGTGAACAGGGCGCCCCATGCTACCCACGCCACTAGCCCTAGAACGGCGCCCCACATCGTGTCAAATGTGCCTCTGGACGCCCTCCAACCATTGACACCGGGATTCCCCCTTCTCTTCCTTGGTTTTTCTGTTTTCATCTTAGGTTTCTCTATTATTTGCTTTCAGTTGTTATAGACCTACAGCTTGCCTTCCAAGAGGCTCTAGAACACAACGCTGATACAATTTGAAAATTGAACTATAATGAGGTATCAAGGGATCTGATTGTCAATGTAAAACCAAAGAAGAAATAATCTTTGCTGGTAAGTAAATGTATTGTTTTCTACATTGATTGGGATAATCTTTGTGAACATGTAGAGCACAGTACCCCATAGGTCTTACAAGTTACTAGAACAGAGTAGTAATAAAATATGCATGGCTACTCTAATTTTCTAAGCTCCAAAGCCTCTGATTTTGTGATGCAAGTCTTAAGTTTGATCTGAAATTTGTAATCCTTTTGTTTGCAGTCCTATTTTTTGCAATAAGCTTGTCCTTGCAACATGGATAAGGTTATTTCTAAGCATAACGTTGACCTTGCAATGTATGTCTTGTGTTGGCAAACAACCAAATAGCTGGAATGTGTGGTGCTGGTATACATGAGATGGCATCTTTTTAAAAGGATATCTGCTTCTGCTATTATTTTGCACTGGACATAGACTAAAATCAGGTCTGAAATTGTGGCATCCAACTATTCGAAATCAACTGTTTTGTCTGTACTTCAGCCTATTCCCTGCAAAAAACAAATATTACTGTTTTGTCGTCGCCGCACGCCGTGGGAACCAGCGCTGCGACGGCCAGGGAGGGAACCAGAGGTGCATCGTGGCCAGCACCGGCGCCCTGTCCCTGCATCCTTCGTCCGCGTCGCGTGCCTGCAGCCATTCCCGGTAAGTTGCTGTTAATCATGATTTGTGTGAATGACTCGTTACGATGCGATCTCAATTCCCTGTGACTCACAAGAATTCCCTGTGACTTGTAATATCAGTAGATATCATTTACTAACACCAGTGTTGGACCTTTGTTTAGTACCACTCAGTATGGTGAATTTAATTCACATTATTTGCAGGCAATATGTTTGGTTGAATCAACAAGTGAAGTTTCATGGTCTCTATTTTCATGACAATAGATTCTATCATTTGTTCTACAGCTCATGTGTCAGCTGATTGAAATATTTGGAAGTGAAGCAGCCACATGGTAATAGTAGTTAGATAGAGAGACTGAGACCCGTTTAGGGGTCAGGACTATATATATATATGTCTAACAGTCTAACACCCCTACAGTCATAGTGGAAGAGACATGAACGCAAAGACTAGATCGAAAACTAGTGAACAAAGACATAGATAGCTCTTTGGTCATGATGTTGGTAAACTGATGCGTCAAAGGTATATGGAGTAGCCGAACGAGTCTTAGAGCGATCTTGTCATGAACGAAGTATATATCGATCTCGATGTGCTTCGTGCGGCGATAATAAACCGGGTTGGCGGTCATATAGATGTCACTCACATTGTTGCAGTAAACGATGGTTGCGGAAGCGATGGGTGTATAGAGTTCCTGGAGGAGTTAGTGAATCTAACAGCACTCGACGATGGCATAAACAATGGTGCGGTACTTAGCTTCCACGCTAGACCAAGACACCATGGTTTAGCGTTTAGAGGACCAAGAGACTAGGGTATCACTTAGTAAGACGCAGTAATCGGATGTGGAGCGTCGGAAGTCGAGATAACCCGCCTAGTTCGCGTCGGAATACGCGGTAAGAGAGTCGATCGAGCTGGAGCTGAGGTGGAGGCTAGTGGTCAGGGTGCCCTTCACATAGCGAAGAATATGCTTGAGCAACGCGAGGTAAGGTTCACGGAGAGCATGCATGAAGAGGCACACTTACTAGACCGCATAGGTAAGGTCAGGCCTTGTGAGCGTTAAGTATTGTAGGGCATCGGCAAGACTCCGACACTGGGAGGGGTCAACGACGAGAGATCTATCAGTGGATGAGAGCTTGGCACGAGTGACAACCGGAGTTACGGTAGAGTGACATTCGGCCATACCCGTATGCTGGAGAAGATTCATGACATACTAGCGATGGGAAAGAAATAATCCGTCGGGGAGTGCATGACAAAGATGCCGAGAAAGTAGTGCAGGGGACCAAGATCCGTCATGGCAAACTCCGAGTGGAGTCGTGTCATGATATGCTGTAGGGTGACGGTCAAGGATGTCGTAAGGATAATGCCATCGACGTATAGGAGTAGATAGGCGGTGGCATCCCTGGTATGAAGTACAAAAAGAGATGTGATGGAGATGGAGGCAACGAAACCGAGTTGTCAAAGGTAGGCAGCAAAACGCTGGTACCAAACCCGGGGTGCCTGTTTAAGACCATATAGTGAGCGCTGGAGGAGACAGACAATGTCGGGACGAGCGGAGTCGACAAAACCTGGAGGCTGCTAGCAGTATACGGTCTCCGCTAGATGACCATAAAGAAATGTGTTCTTCATGTCAAGCCGGTGGATCGGCCAGGAGCACGAGGCGGTGAGTGTAAGAACGACCTAAATTGTGGTAGGCTTGATGACGGGACTGAAGGTCTCTTCGTAGTCGATGCCAGGGTGTTGGGAGAAGCCTCAAACTACCCAACAGGCCTTGTCACAAGCAAGGGATCTATCGGAGTGAAATTTATGTTTGAAGATCCACTTGCCGGTCATAATGTTAGCGTCGGGAGGATGAGGCATGAGGCACCAGGTCTCATTGTCCATTAATGTTTTGTACTCGTCAGCTATAGCTACGTGCCATTGAGGATCAGCCAAAGCAGACCGATGATTCACTGGGATAGGCGAGATGACACAGTGGACAATGGAGAACCTATAGCACTGAGGTGGATGAAGGGACTTGATCTGAGACCGGGTGATCATGTGAGAGACGGGCATAACAGGGCTATCGCGTGATCTGATGGCGTCATTAGTCGTGTGGTGGAGTGTGCAAGAGCAGAGGTGACAGCAGGATGAGGTCGGTGGCTGTAGGAAAGGGCCAGACTGAGTCAGCCGGGGCGACCACTGGCGTTGTGGTAGTGGAAGGGGGAAGTGGAGCCGATGGAGGGACAGTTTGCATGGCTAGGCCACGTAGAAGAATGGCGGGGTCGTTCAGTGGGTCCTCGGGCATCACCGGAGTGGACTGTGAAAGTGTAGTGGCGTCGCGGGGTGAGGTGGTCGGTGAGGGGTGTGTGGGTACAGTGGTTGTGAGTAGGAAGTCTAGGTCACTAGACAAAGGTCTGAGATTGATTAACCCGAAGGAGAAGCAGGACTCGTCAAAAAAGATATAATGGGAGATGATGATGCGTCGAGTGGAGAGATCAAGATAGTGGTATCCCTTGTGGGAGGTGGGATAGCCAAGAAAGATGTAGGCGGTGGAGCGTGGAGCGAGTTTGTGATGAGTATTGGCTGTCAAGTTGGGGTAGCAAAGGCACCCAAAAACACGTAGGTGGGAATAGTCAGGGACCTTGTGATAAAGGAGAGTATAGGGAATTTCATTTCAGATGGAGGAGCAAGGACGTCGATTTAGTAGATAAGTCGCTGTGGTGAGTGCTTCAGCCTAGTACAATGCTGGTAGATGGGTGTGGAGAAACATTGTGCGATTGATGCTATTGAGTATGCGAAGGAGATATTCGGTCTTGCCGTTTTGGGGGAAGTGTAGGGACAGAAGAGTCGAAGATGAATGCCACAAGTATTAAGGAAGGCTTGGATGATTCGGTTGACAAACTCTGTCCCATTGTCGGCCTGTATGGCTTTGATGGTTAGGTTGAATTGGGTCAAAGTGTAATTGGAAAAACTGATGAGATGGGTTGTGACTTCGGACCTGCGAGAAAGAGGAAAGTCTAACAATAATGTGTGTAATCATCAAGTAAAGCGAGATAATATTGATAGCTCGAACACTGATAATAGGAGAAGTCCATACATCACAGTGAAGAAGTTCAAAAGGTCAAGAGGTACAAGAGGTAAGGTGGAAAAGAGGAGTCGCACATGTTTGCCAAGCTGACATGAGTGGCATACAATGGGGCTGTGGCTGGTACATTGGATGGATGCACTTCGACGGAGGGTGGTCATGGCGTCGAAACTAAGGTGGCCGAGGCAGAGATGCCAAGGGTTGGTGGAGATGGTGAGAGTAGTGTAAGGAGTGGATGGCGCAGCAGGAATGGTGTAGAGGTCGCCACCACTATTGCAGCGAAGTATCACGCGTCAGGTCAGAATATTCTTCACAGAGAAACCAGTTGCGTCAAATTTGATGGAGCAATTGTTGTCTTTGGTGAATTGACGGATAGATAGTAAATTGTGTACAAGAGAGGGAACAATTAAAGCATTGTGGAGATGAAAGTTTGATATGGGTGTAGGGAGGATAGAATCACCGCGGCATGTAATTGGGAGATTGCCCATTGCCGACAGTGACGAAAGGGGAGGAGGAAGAATAATGGGAAAGAAGTATACCATCTAAGGAGGCCATATGAGATGATGCACCAGAGTCCAGCACCCAGGGGTGTTGGGGCTGGAGCGTCATCTGGTTGAGAGCAGCGATGAGACCAGCCTAGTTCCACATAGGAGCCGACTAGGAGGCTTGTGAGGGTACGGGAGGCATGAGCGGCTGCACCGGTGCGGACGCCAGGTGTGCCTGGGGGGAGCGCCGTAGACCCCGGCTGCCAGCTGATGTGACTACGCGGCTACGATTGAGGCGCCTAGGGATTGTAGCAGAGCCACAAACCCATGGGGCCAGCCTGCGGAGAAGGGGCAGTAGCCAGACGCGGCTGTGTAGGGCCGCTCTAGCTCTTGCCCTTGCCCTTTCCTTTACCTTTGCCGCTGCCACCAACTCGGGCCCTGTTGCTGTGACCGAAACTGTGGCCACCGGAGGAGCCGCCATGGCCTCGAGAGGAGACAACAGCACACGTGGTGTGGCAGCCGCTAGGGCTATTGCAGCCAGGATTAGCTGTGGCGATGAGAGCGGTGTGAACGACGGTCTTCTCATCGTTGGCTAAGCGGAGTTCCTTGAGAACTAGCATGTCGTTAGCGCGACACAGGGTGGCCGACATCACGGAGGGCAGCAACCTTGATCTTCAGGCATTAACAGTACGTAGAGATAGAGGAGTCTCCTTGTACCATAGAGTGAAATTCATTGAGGAGGAAAATGGCGCGGGGTTGCTTTTTGGCTTGAAAGATCTGCTCAATAGCCACCCACAGGTCGCGGGAGGTAGGGTCGGTGTCGTCCATGGTGAGGTCAAGGACAGAGTCGTTGACAGAGCCGAGTGGCCAACTGTGGACGCAGTACTCAGCGATGTCCCACTGGGGGTCATCGGGGCGAGGGGGAGCAGAGTCGTTGATGTGAGAGCAGAGGCCGAACTTGTCACACGGGGATTTAAAGAAGAAAACTCATTTGAAATAGTTGGCATTGAGATCGAGTGAAATCGGAACATGAGATATCATATTGATGGCGGCATAGGGTGGAGAGAACATTAGAGTAGCCGAGGCAGTGTTGAGAGCGCCGATGGGGAGAGCTTCAATGGCAGGAAGAGAGTCAGAGCCAGCAACAGATAGGGTGCTGGAACCAAAAGCCAACTCTATAGCCATTGTGAAGATGGACGCGACGTGAGAAGATCACGCGCGGATGCGCTGGTAATGCGTGTGCAAAGCCGATGGATGTGGGTGCGAAGCCGATGAAACTGGGTGCAAAGCTGATGATGCGATACGGGGAGTTGCGGGCGCGAGAAGAAAAGTTCGCGTCTGGGAGACAAGGTGTCGTGTCCACGGACACACGGACGCGTCGGATTGATAGGTGGAGCCGATGGACGCGTGCGTGAAGCCGATGAGTGCTGGTGCGAAGTTGATGGACGCATGTGTGAAGCCGATGGACACGATGCGGGCAGTCACGGGCACGAGAAGGAAGGTTTGCGTTTGGGAAGCAGAGTTTTGCGTCCGCGAACACGTGTACATGTCGGGTTGGCGCGGACTCGAAAATGAGAGAGAGGCCATGAGCGCGAGAAAGAAATGTTCGGGAGGCAGAGTTTCGCGTCTGCGGACACGTGTACACGTCGGAGTGGCGCGAACCTGAAAACGAGAGAGGCCGCGGGCGCGAGGGGAGAAAAATACTCGTCCAGGAGGCAGAGTTTCGCATCTACAAACACGTGTACGTGTCGGAGTGGCGCAGACCCAAAAACGAGAAAGGCCGTGGGCGTGAGGAGAGAAAAGTTTGGGCGCGAGAAGAAAAATTCGCGTCCGAGAAACAGGGTGTCACGTCCGCAGACATGTGGACGCGTCAGATTGATGGACAAAGTCGATGGACGTGTGCGCGAAGCCGATGAGCATGGGTGCGAAGGCAATGGACGCGTGTGTGAAGCCGATGGACGCGACGTGGGGAGTCACTGGCACGAGAAGGAAAGTTCGTGTCCGGGAGGCAGAGTTTCGTATCCGTGGACACGTGGACGTGTCGGATTGGCACAGACCCGAAAATGTGCTCCGGCCGTGGACAGAGATGAAGAGCGTGGGCGCGAAGGAGTGGCGACTCAATTGCGGAGAGAAGGACGGTGTGAGAGCACAAGTGAGAAGGCGGATGAGGACTGTCTCCTCGTCACGCGATGAAGGAGGTAGCAAGTAAGGATAAGCCTGTGGTAAAGAAAGCTGCAGGAAAGGATGAGCCCGCTGCGAAAGATAGGTCCGCAGTGGAGGAGACCACGGAGATGAAACCTGTGGCGAAGAAGCTCAGAGGTCGCAGGGAAGAAACAACGCAGCAGAGGAAGAAGTGGAAGAGAAACGTGTGGTGAAGGGGGCCACGGAGGAGACGCCTGCGATAGAGGAGAGGCATCAGCTTGTCGACGAGAAGGGTGCCGGTGCGCGGGGTGTCTAAACCTCGCTCTAATAACATATAGAAACGAAGCATATAGATAGAGACTGAGACCCCGTTTATAGGTCGGAACATGTCTAACCGCTTATGTACATGAATAATTCTAAAATTAGTTATAGATGTAACTGCCAATCTGTTTACCTCTGTACAATATTCAAGTGCATGTTCGTTCAGTGTTGAGGCATTCCGTGCTGATTTTCCCCATAGCAGATTGAGGATGCTATTTCCTATACTTAGGTTTGGCTGTAAATACTGAAAAATTGATGTGATTTTCCATTGGATAAAATTGAATCTGTGGTGATATCTGTGCTGCTGCTCACTGTCGCTGCTGAGTGTTTCTTCGCAGTGAGGATAGAGACCACACCACTTTAACCAGAATAATGACATTGCAATTAAGTAGATGACAAACTATCAGCTTTGAAATATCCCATTGAGTAAAGCTATGCCTTAGCTGCCTCCCTAAATTGTTTGCAACGTGCATTATCTGAACAAATTTTAGATAGCAAATCTGACCAGGTTCTACTCATGGTGCAAGGCGATGACTACAACGTGGGACTGCATGACGGCGGGCGACGGCAAGGTCTCCATAGCAGGATGGGCGAGGTAAAGTTCTTTGATATATCTATTTGGATTGATTTATCCTTGATCTCTGTGTGCGTCATGAGTTATTAAATGTATTCTAGGTCTATAGACTGCCAATTCTCCCTAGCACAAATATAACAAGATGCCATTTAGAGCTGATATTACTTTTTCATTTTTAATGGAGTTCACAATTTCAATTGAGCTCGAAATTATGTTGTTAGGAACAAAACATATCAAAGATGCTCGGCAAATGCCAGCGGTGGCTTTGACACCTTTTTTATATGCCGGAGCTTATCACAGTTGGAGCGGAATTCTTGAGTAATAGATGGGTTCATGTCCTTCAGGTGAAGTTCTTTTATAAAACTAACAACATTGCTGCATGGATGGGTCATAAGGTTGTTGTGCTGATTTAGAGGTAAGTACTGCTATTTAGATCTTTTTTTCTAAGGTAATCTTGGAAATCTATATTTCCTTGATATGGCTGGCAGGATGGGTGGCTACCTTGATAAGCTTAGTTTCAACTTTTTTTAATTTCATGCTCACAGATGCTTAGGTACATTCTTACCAGAACATTATGCTTTTCATGGGTTCTAAGAGGAGACTTCCATATATATTAGTAATTACCTATAAGATCTGATATGGTTGTTTGACGTTTGTTTGGTTGGATATTTTGTGAACTGCACTGAGCAGAACCAAGCCCTATTGATTTTGGTTCAATTATTCGTGTATTAAGGACTTGATGTCAAATAGTAAATATCGATGAGTCACATCTGGACCAATGGTCATTGTTATTAACGATCTTTGGAGAATACTATCATCTTGTCTTGATAGATTATTATACTAAAATTCTGCTCTTGGTTTACACCGTTGTTTCCTAAAAATGTGTGATTTAGTTGAATGCCATAAATGCCTAGCAGTGTTTGTGCAACTGTCTGCACGAAAAATTATATTTTGTATGATGTTTACATCTGACTTAAACCCCTGTACATAAAACTTGCTATTTCTTTTAAATCCAATCAAAGATTCTCCTGATTTGGAGGTACACGGTACAGTAATTTAAATTTTCTGTAGATCTTTTTTTCTGATGGCAATTGATAGCGTGGGAGATCTTGCTATATCAATTTATTGTAGTCGGATAAAATAAACAAAGCTCCTGAGAAGTAGCTGAGAATGCTATTTGGTGCTCCTGGCTTTTGCAGTTTTTTCTTCAAGTGTTAAGGTCCTTGGGTTAATTTTGGTTTTAAAATGCAGCTCAAAATATCTATAAGTCATTATGGATCGCAGATTGAGAGGTCACATTTTGAAGTTACTGTGGATGGCATGAAGCTACACACTATTGTGCAGATATGGTGTTAGATTGAGGGGGTCACATTTTGAAGTTACTGTAGATGGCACGAAGCTATTGTGTAGATGTCAGTGTTCTTTTCTTTAATTATGTATACTGGTTTTTTTATAAAAAAAAAAGTTAGATACTCGAGTTCTTGTGACAGTGACGGTAAGTCATGTCTCTTGCTTTGAGCCTTTCACACTTTGACGAGTTAGGTATCCAAATGTTTGAGTGTGTGTAAATATTTCGTATGATGTACTATAGGAAAACGTGCATTGCATTTGCACGATTATTAACATATGGAATTAGATGGTTTGCAAAGAATATGATGATATTTAGTGCTAAATAATTGTTGACAATAAAATAACTGTTGTTATTATCTCTTTTTTATGTTAATCTTAAATCTATCTCATTATATGCTTTTCTTGTCAAAATATATATTGTTTTTTATTTACATTAAGGAATGTTGCCATAGCATCAGCACGGGCATATTACTAAGTATATATAAAGGTTTTCTAAGGATGTCATTAAAGCTTTACTGAGAAAAATCATAACACCAAATTCCAAAATGAGAAAAGAGAAAACGAACAGATAAAGTGTACTATACAAGCATAATCAAATTCCTCCAGATATGGCCACCTCTTCAGCATATCAAAACTTAAACATTTTTAAATAGAGTACGAAGAACAGAATAAAAAAAGCAAGGACAACAGCGTGCAATCTTATAGGATCATATTGTACATTACAGTCTGTTTCAAAAAAATCGTACAGCACAGTAGAATCCAGCAAGAAAAATATAACATGCAACTTAACAGTACCGCACTGAACATCGTTAGGTACAACAAGAATTCGTACAATCTTGCAGGATCAAATCGTTCGGTAAGGGAGAAGTTCTCCAAATCAAGATTCAAGAAATTGAAGCTTCTTCAATATGTAAAGAATCAAAACATTTACGTCAATAAAAGAAAAAAAACAAAGCAAGCAATTCAATAGAAAAACGCATGCAGAAATCATTGAATAAACGGATAGCATCCAGTAAACAAATCCACGATAGAACATAGAGTCATTTTCAAACAGAAACTAAACCAAGAAAACACGTAAGAGAGCTAGAGAAGAAACTGCCTGCCCATTGCATCATGAACAGCAAAAAGAACAAGAAGTCATTTGGCTAATATAAATTCAGCTGACACCTCCACAACATACCAAAACAGAACAAACCAAAAAAAAACAGAGGAAAGAAATGAATCGGTATCGTCAACGTGTTCCGAGGAGAGAGGTGAACGAAGATCCTACTTCAAAAGCATCAAGCGACAACAACACGGTATGAGAAGCAAGAACACGAGAGAAAAAAAAGGATCACAACCAGGTAAAATCTTGGCAAATTTCGGATGCCAAAACACCTCAAGATTCAAGAAGAGGTCGATGCACGGTGCTACTCGATCAAGATGTAGGCACATTGCATCAGGAACAGCAAAAAGAACAAGAAAGCATTTGGTTAATACAAATTTAGAAACCGACTCTTCCGCAACATACTAAAATGAAACAAACTAACAGGCAAGCAAAGAGGAGAAACGATTTGATTGTCTAACTTTTCGTGCACGGACTGGTAGAACCAGGAACAAGAACGGGAAGCAATAAAGACACTGATGGTACGATCAAGACCAACGTGTTCCGATGAGAGAGGCGAATGGAGATCACCATGAAGCTCCGGTGCTCATCAACCTCCCCCTACAAGATAATCATGCCTTGATCGACTCCAAAAGCATCAAGCAACAACAGTGCGGGTACAGGAAGCTAAGAACACGAGAGAAAAATCAACACGGGGTAAAACCTTGCCAAGTTTCAAATGCTGAAACGCCTCCAGATAAGCAGGAGATAAGCAGGAGGTTTGAGACACGGTACCACTCAATCAATGTCACTCAGCGAAGACAAGAACGAGACAACGGCGACACCAAACGACAAACAAACAAATGGGACGAGATCAAAGAAGAGTAGAGAGAAGAATCTCACGGCACTTTCAGAGACGTAGGGTTTAGGGATGGAGGTGACGAAACAAAATCAGAGGTATTTGGTTGGGGGGAATTGTTAGAAGGGAATGGGAGTTTAAGAGGTGAGGCTGTTAAGTCTATTATTTGGATGGTAAGCGTGGGAGTGTTAGGAGGGATTAGAAAGGTGAGTTTAAGGGCAAACTTTCACCTTTTCAATACCTAGGTTGGTGGTGATAATTAGGAGGAAATTCTCCTTTTACGTATGACGAGATAAATCCGAGCCGTTCATCACCACTTAAATTTCATTTCCCATCCGAACTCCCTATGATTCTCATATCTACTACCAAACAAGGGAAGAGGAATAAAATGAAACTCCCATGACCAATCCCTCCACCAATTCTCTCCTCTAAACTCCCAATCCCGTTTCAAAAAAAAAGTTTGTCAAACAGAGTGAAGAGATCTCACCACACCTTCCGCCGCCAAGTGCAAGGGGGCAGAGCCCCGCGCTTAAATACCTGCACCGTACGCATGACGCATCTCGTCCGTTGGATCGTCCCTCGCGGTTGATCCAACGCTCGAGGAGTGCCCCCATCCTGTGGCTGGTGGTCCCCATGGATCCCTCGCCCTGCATGATCCATCCACGTGTAATTCTCTTTTACTCAGCTAGTCAGTCCCATCTTCGTACCGTTTTCACACATAATCTGGAACAGAACGACTTCCATACAATTTTCACATTAATCAATTCATGTTTTAGTACGAATGACAAAGATTCTAACATTTCAAATCCCAGATAAAAAAGTATCCTGTAATACAATGTTATCAAGCCTAAGCAGAATTAGCTGAGCTAGAATTTGTAATATAGTAAATGGCAAGACAATATATGTTTATTTACAACTTAATCCAGTACATCGATCACATCATGTTCGCAAATGGTATGATGATGTTATCAAGCTTAGAAGGTAGAGACCTGCTGCTGCTGGCCTTGCTGTGATCCGCCGATTCCAGTGCGCGCGATGTCTGAAGGGCCATCTCAGAATGGAGTCGTAGGCAGGTCAATGCCATCTAGAAGACAAACATGCCAATAGGGAGGGGTCAATGACAGTGTGAAGAGTTACTGACTTTCCAGCTTACTGAATTGGTTTCTCTTTATAAGGTAAAAGGAAGTCATGATTTTCTTTACAAATTACTGAAAACAGCTGTTACTCAATGAGTATAACAGAAGACTTAAAGAAATGAGAGAAGGGAGTAGGTTACTGAAAAACTAAAGCACATGATGGATTGATGGGAGGTATTAGTTCTTTATTTTTCAGATAGTGAACCATATCACAGTGAAATTACTTGTTTCAGGCTAAAATCAAAGGCAATGCAAACGAAATTCTATGTAACGTTTGCCTTGCACAACTGTACTTCTTTGTTGGTCGAAAAATGACCTATTAGTATTATGTGCTGTTTTAAGAGAGAAATGGTCAACCTATTATACCATAATTGCTCTGTATGTGGACGAACAAAACACAAACGAGTGATCCATAACATATATATCCCCCCCATAATGACCAGAGTACTTACTGATGTGCATTCTGTATCAGGATCAGTTTCTGCAACATGAAGAGCCCATGTGCGAATCCATTCCAAACCAGTAGAAACGTCATGATTTGCTTCTATAAGAGCTGATGCGACATATGATGGGTGCAGCGCTATCAATATGCTAGAAGCTGCAAACAACACAGACCTTCTGACATATGCTTCAGGATGTTGCGAAACAGCCCTGTAGAAACAAAATTTAATGTCAATAACGTACCACTTGGTTACTAAGAAAGTTCCTTAACATGCGAAATGCTTGTTTAGGCTTGGCATACCTAGATCTGATCATATCAAGAAGAGCTGGGGCAACAGCTGATGCTTCTGGATGCAATGCCATGCACTTCATACAGACACCAAGCATGTATATCAATTTACCTAGGACAACAAAATCCCGATTGAGCAAGTCGATACCATGTGATCTTTTATCATATCCTTGCATGGCAGGGAGCATAAAAGCAGCAGCATACAGTGGAAATCTGTTTTTTGACCAATTTGTCTGCAAATCTTTGGCTTTTCCAAGACCCCATTTACGAGATTTTCCTGATTTAACTTGACCTGATCTAGATGGAACTTCTCTTTCATACCGGTGTGACCAATTCAGAAGTGTTCCTGATTCTGAGACTTCCCTCCAAGGACCTGCACCAGGAGGTCCCCTATCACTAGGAACTAACCAAGAGGGAGAGGTGTCAGATATCAAGTTTCCATGCCGCAGCTCTCTCCTTACAATTTTAGTTTCAGCAAGCTCCTGTGCCGCCTCAGTCATAACATCAATAATCAAAATACGCTGACTTATGTCCGTGCTTGATGAGTATAGCAATTTGGTGAGAACATCTAATGATTCAAATGTGCAGGTTACCAGCAAGGCAACTAATGCCTTTTGTCTCTTTTCTTCAGCAGAATCTTCCTCTCCTTCCATTGCCACATCAGAACAACGAACATGCACAAGTGCTCTAACAAGATCACCTGAGTTGTGGCGTAGTTCATCAGGTGATGTTCTCACAAGCTTTTCAGCAGAACTCAGAGCGTTTTCAACCTTGGGGGAAAAAAGGAGGATGATCAGAATTTTACAGTAATTTTCTCTGGAAAGTATAGGTAGCACTAAATGGAAACTTACACCGTCTGGATCATCAGGTTTTCGCAGTGCAGCAGCAAGATCTGTTAGTTGGGTGAATTTCTTCTGCAAATATGTGTCATCATCTGATAGGTCATATGGCTCCAGGGATGAATCACTGGAGGCATCAATGTTCATTATTTCCTCATCACACTCTTCCTCTTCGAAATGCCCATTCATAGCAGGACCAGACGTTTCACCAGAATCTAGTGATTTTATCTCAATGATTTTGGCCCTGTTGACTGAAATATCACGTTTAATAGCCTTTGCCTTGTTCTCACCAGCATGTTTCTTGTTCTCAGGCAAAGATGGTTTCAGTTTGCTTCTAAGTTCTACATCCTTTGAAGGGGCTGTGGTTTCCTTCGGAGATAAAACCCCAAAGTCCCACTCAACATTCTCACAACAGTTGTCATCAAGGTATAGAAGATTGGTTGGATCAACAACTTTAGAAAATGTCAATGCAATAGCACTGGCCATCTTCCGGATTAAATCAATTGGGCTCTCTAACCTACCTACAGCAAACGAGCATTCAGTATTACCATCATAATAATGTGATAAGCTAATGCAGAGGGGGGGGGGGATACTCACAGCTGACTCCTTCAAGAATATTGTTCAATACATCTTTAGTTGTTTCTAATTCTCTTTTTGACATCTTCTCCAAACATAACCCAATTGCTGCAGTGATGTCTGAGTGTTGTTTAAGGGGAACAAGTCAAATGATAATTTGCAAATAAAAAATGTACAATACAGTTTTGAGTGCCTCAAGGGATACAAGCTTGTTGCTCCACTGAGTATGACTGGACAAACTCTTTCTTGGACCAAACACTGACTAAAGTTTGCAGTGTACCAAGGAAGCTTGATGTCCTTTGCTTCTGAGTTTCTGTGGCTGAATTTGGTGGGAATTCAAAGACAGCATAGTGAAGAATCCATCTCAGACAGCATATAGGAAATGTTTTCCAAAGCAAAAATTTGTCGACAAACATTGCCCTGAAGAAGGCACAGCGAATTTTATGATGAAAGAAAAGAAAATACACATTGAAAATTATTCAATCATTTGCCGCATGCCAAATATACGGTGAATAGACACCCATAATTAGGCCATAATGAAAATTAAGTAAACATACAGGGCGCCTTGTCTGTCCATAGGAATGCAGCAACAAAAACATATAGGGTATCTGAAGAATATCATTCACCTTACCTAAAACATCCATTAACTGAGAAAACAACAGCTTAAAACCTTAGACTTTGACTATTATATTAACAAAATATAGATCTTCTATCCCAGATAAATCTATAAGGAAATATCTTATTGGATGTTGATGTTAACCAGAATATGAAACACAAAAAGGTATGTATTATGTTGGAATACTAAAAACAAAATGATCTATGCTCAACAAAAAACAAAGATGCCTCAAGGACAAAAGCTGGGCAGAAACATGGAAATTAAATCGTGCTAGTCAGTTCTTGCAGAAAAATCTTCACAAAAGACAAATCTCATGAAACCATGAAAACCAATCAGCGTGGTTGCTAAATTGAACATTTTTAAACAAATCAGGGAAGTACCTTTTCCTACACAAATCAATGTAGAATGCCAGACAAAGATGAACTGACAAGGTGTATAAGCTAAAAAAAACAAACACTTCAAGTGTTGCGTAGGATTAAAATGCACCCAGGTACTATCTCACCTCATAACAGTGTTATGCATAAAGCTCTGATTAAACAAAGTCCACAGAATCCAGTATGCCTCCTCATCACTTGTATGTTGTGATGCGAGTTGGCGCAACATCTCTTCCACCAACCTTTCAATGGAATGCTGGTCCCTAATTGCCTCAACCATAGTAAACCAAAATTGGGAAACATGCTTGATTATGTCAGGACTTATGGTTTTATGACTAGATTCCATACATCTCTTTAAGTGACTACGGATCCTAGGAATCAGCTCAGCAACTAAAATGCCTGAAAAGAGCAAGACATATTATCAGAAATACAAAGAATTAACCTGGCTTCCTATATTTGCAAGATTACAAACTAGAAGTTGTTAATGACTAGAACAGTGTGCTAGGCTGATCAACCATGAGGTGCTGCTATGCTAGGTGAGATCTCAAGCATTGCAGACCCAAGTTTACTGTGATTGCCAAAAGTGGACATTGTGGACAAAAGCCCCAAAACAGGCTACCTCCAATGTTTCAAATATCAGCTGAAGGGGGTATTGGTGGACCAGAGAAATCAAACTGTGTACCACTGTGTTGTATTAGTTTGCATAAGGATTAAGGATTACACGAGGAAAAAAAGGATCTGATCCATCACCCTAGTAGCAGACAATCACAAACAGAGATGCTAAGTTGAATACACTATAATCCTACCAGACACAAATGTATTGCAAAACCATTACCGCACCAACTAGAATTGCCCCTATTAGTAAATAGAAATGTCAAAGCAGTTGAACTAACAGCGCACATCAAGCTACATCCTGAAGGATGAATCCCCACCAGTAGATCCACGACGGCTAACACGAGATATCACTTCACCCACAAAGAGGAACACAGAACTAGAGGCATCTGGTCCATTAGCATCTTCGTCAGTAGCCAACTCCATAGCTGCTTGTTCAGCTCCAACAAGAAGTTGATTGACGACACACTTGAAGAATGACCTTGGTTTCAGTCAAGGATTTAACAGTTTGGAGGAACACACATAGTACAAACATATACAGATTAGCTGAGAAAAGCTAACAAAATAAAATGAAAGGAAAAAACCATACTCACAGGAAACGGGGTCGATGACAACGTTCCTCAACCCAGGAACGTCGTACCCATCCCGAAACTACGGGGACATTTTCATCCCCACCTTATAAAAACCACTCACAAGTAGCGTACCACGTTCCTTGATCTCATCGACCTAGGAACTTTATGACTATGGAAAAAAACAACAAAGATGTTTGCGTGTGGTATTTCTTTTGTGTTTGTGTTTTTCTTAGTGGGGGGGGGGGGGGATACAATGATGACAATGCAGGCGAAGCTCCCATTCTTGTTTTATCTGGAATTGATGTAAGTAGTTGTGCAACCCTTGAAATGAAAGTTACTCTGCCCAGGTTCAGGTTGTCATCATCGTTCTTGCTGCTGAAAGTAAATTCTGAAATAATCTGGCTGACCCCCTTATTCTCGACCAAACATAGAATTAACAGCCTGAAATGGGGAAACATAATGACAAACCAAAGCTCAAAACATAGTTATCACTTATCAGGTGAGAAAAAGATACCAGATAGTAACAGACCCAGGAATTATCAGATGAAGTGTGCATGCTAAAGTGTTTGATTCCACATGACTTGAGCATAAAATAGAGTAAGAATAAGAACTATACTATTGGAAAAATACATTACATTAGTACAGACCCATGTAGTCGAAGTATTGAACTGTCCTACAAGGTTTGGGTGTAATAAATTTGAATTCATAGGGGATTGTCAGAAAAAGAAGGATGTGTTATAGACTTATATTAAAAGCAAACAAAGTTAGACCAATAAAAGATTCAGGTGTAATGAAATAGAATTGTTAGATTGTTCGTTAATAATACCTTTCAATGTTTGAACATATAGTGTTATGATCTTCCTTAGAGCCTCCTTTATGAGACAAAGCAGGAACAAGAGCTTGAATGACTTCAGTTAGAGGTCCTTTGACAAAAAACGGATCATAGATTTCCTTCCTTGCAGAGGCATGGATCTGCCGTAACCACTTCAAAGCAACATCTGGACAACCATATTGGGAGATTAGGATTATAAATGAAGGAATTTTGCCAGATGATCTAACTGTGATGAACAATCAAGAAGTTTTGAGAGCATAATAATCAAATTGCTCATATGAATTCCCCTTTGAGGTTTTGATCAATGGCACAAGTCAATTATCAATTTGCATGCACACCACGAATACATTACGAGATTGATAAACAATAAAAATGAAGTATGACTTGTAGGGATTGTAGCTGGCAGATAACATTATAAGCAGACGGGGAGAGTTGCACATGTCAAAAATACCAGTGGTACAGAGTATGTATGCAGTGACAGATTCAAGAGTAAACTTACGGCCAAGCAATATCTTAGATATAGTAGGAAATGCTGGACCATGGTAAAAATCATGCCTCCAAGATCCCCGTTCATCATCACTGAGGCTTACAGCATTAATAATCTGAAAGTACAGAAAACAAGATAATTCTTGCTGTTGCATCATGGCCTAAAAGGCTGGAACTCCAATTGGCTATTTGGCTGAATCATATTGAAGGAAGCATGTATCTTCAAATATTCATACTAATTTATCTCTCAAATGTCCTATGTATTCTGAATGCATTACTAAATGACACAGGTTTTAAGAAATGTATCCTCGTACTACTCACCTAGTAAGGTCTTGCAATTTGATTGCCCATTTTGTGACCATTAAAGTTACTGGTTTATCAATTTGATGCTTATCAATTGGAAAATTTTGGGGATCCTAATGATCACCACAATACAGTTTTAGGGTAATTCCTTCCAGAGATCAATTTCCTCAAATATGTAACAAAATATTGAAATTACCGCGACCAAAACATAGAACTAACACAGTTCACTATAATACCTTAATGCTCCATTTCGGCATACTATGTGATTGCAAGTCAAAACAAAATTTTGACTTCCTTTTTTTCCATAGACCCCTTCCGTGATTATTAGGAACAACACATCATTGTTTATGCCAGAACCAAAATATCAAATAATAAACTAGTCACTTTTCTCAGATGGACGAAATAAAGGCCTAAAATTAGCACAGAGCTTCACCTGGCTCCTGAAGGGTTCGTCCACGGTACCTGCAGGAGAGCACACGCGGACAAGAGAGGGCATCAGACACTCCAAATGACGCGAATGAGATATGGTCATGAGGGAATATCGGATTAGGATTCGGAGCCTCACCGGCTACGGCAGCGGAATCGACGGGGAAGACGAGGGCGGCGACGGCGTGGATCGCGCGGACAACCTCACCAGCGCTCGACGCGGCGGCGACCGCGTCGGCCGCCTCCGCCACCTTGTCCAGGGCTACGTCTTCGAGGCGCGCGCCTCCATGGCCGCCGCCTCCCCGGAAGCCCGCAGCCCCCGCCGCAAAGCTGCTTGGCTTGCTCGCCATGGGAAGGGAAACCTACGAACCTACGAGACCGCTTGAGAACGGAGGTTTTGGACAAAGCAAGAGTAACTAGGGGTTTTTGTTTGGAGGAAAATTACAGTTTTACCCATGCCGCCTTGGCTAAGATAAAATGTTGTGGGAATGTTTGAGTATATTGTTTTTAAATTTTATATATAATGTAAGTGTTTTTAAAGTATTTTATCCTATCAATCATATTTATTTTTATTTTATTCCCTACAAACCAACATTTCGATCTGATCTTTTCGATTTAAAAAACAGAAAACCAAATTGGCTAAAGTAACTTGTGAACTTTAGTCCGATCGACCAAGACAAGACTAGAGAGAGACAGACTTGTAGACATGGATGAGGATGAGAAAAAAAATCATATGAAAATGCTTGTCACAGCAGGCTGCTGAAGAATCACAAGCATTCATAGCAACGATTTTCCCTAGATCTCACAAAAATGGGATCTGATCATTTAAGAATACGTGTTACAAAAATGAGAAAGGGGATTGAGTATAGAAGAAACAATCATCAATGAGAGACAATCCTTATGGTAGGGGTTGATAATGACCTTACCACTCTCATATTGACAAAGACCCCTTAGCGGCAGTCGCTTTCGTTCTCTCGTCTTGCTACCGAATCTTGCGCCGCATCAGCAGATGAAGCGCTGCCACCGAAGGATAGAGGGAATAGGCGCGAAGCCACTAATCCTAGCACTAGCAAGCTGCTCTGCTCTTCTTTTCTTTTCTTTTTCTTATGCTCTCATGTACACTTGCCCTAAGGCTAATGGGCTTACAAGCATGCCATATATATAAAAGAAGAGAACTAACCTACATTGGTCAATGGTTACTTTATTTAGTAAGGCTTGACAACCAAATGCACCGAACTTATTTCAAACTTTAAAATCTTAGGACCGAACTAGCGACTAAAGATCGTGATACCTTTTTTTGTCTTTATCTTTTTAGTTATGTTCTTTTGTCCTTGGTTTTGTTAGACTGAAAAATTCGATCCGATCTTTAGTTATTTTGAATTTTGGCCATTAAAAAATAAGGATAGATCAGTCTTAAAAAAATAAGAAAGAACGAGCAATTTGGTCTCAGTCTCGGTAAAAGAATAAAAAAACTCCAAAATTTTTAGGTCTACAAAATCAAATACGTATGAAAAGAACACACAAAAATCAAAAATCATGTATCAACCCTCTTCAATCTTCACTATCATCGACCGCAAGTCAAAGTAGAAGGCGCTACTCATCGCCATCTAAGGTGGAGTAGGGTGAAGGACATCACAGAAGGATCAATGTTTGAGGGCTTGGGGACTATGGTGGCATAGGTGTCATCGTTGAGTGGTGGCGCGGCAGGAAGGGGGTTAGGTACAAGAAGAGACGACGTGGCGCATCTACACGAGAACAAGAAGACTAAGGAGAAATAAAGGGTGACGTGGGAGAGGAGGTGTCGGTAGAGTGTTACAAGAGGAGATATCATGAGACGAGATGGGAGGAGGTGGTGCTGTGCAGAAGGCAGGAAGAGGACGAAGGAGTTTAGGATAAGTTTTAATTAAGCTTGTTTAAGTGTCTATTCTATTCGGAGTAACCAAATTAATTAAATAAAATTTGGTCTAAGATCAAATGTTGACAATTTCTCAATCTTTGGTCTCAGTCATTTCGGTTCGTTTTTTTTCACCCTTAAAAGCCATTCTCCTCCTATAACTACCCCTCATTTAATTTAATAAGTTGCACTTATTTTTTTTCTTCCAATATTCTCTTCTAAACAAACTACCAATACATATATTTGGGAATGAGTACCGAATTTCAAATGAACTTTTATTATAGAACATAGTAGTGTACTACTATTACTTCTAAGTTTTTATTTTTTTTTATACTACTATTACTTCTAAGTTTTTATGTTTTTTTATGAAGTTCGAATTGGAACTGTTAAAATGAATAGATGTCATTAATTTTTTCGCCCTAACGATGTCATTAAATTTTGCATACTTCTTTTCTCTGATACAGCAATTAGCTTACTTTTCTCAGATATGTGAGAATGATTTCAATTATATAAATAATGTTGAAACACAAATCCAAAAGATGGACATAAGTAATCGAACTATGCCTCAGAAGCGGGTGAAGCGCGTAGCCAACTAGCCAAGTACTGCTGTATGAGTTTCTCAACATGCTTCGAAAATAAGCTCAAACTTTCAAACGCTTTCATTACAACCAAGAATACTTCTATTTCATATTATTGTCAACATGCTTCCCGAAGAAACCATGATGAATTTATCATGGTCACAACAGAAACATCCACTTCTTCAGCGTAACAAAGAATGGTACTAGTATTGTTCAATTTTGCACGTATTACATTCTGTGTGCGGAACTCAACACGTACTGCTCGAGTACAATATCTGAGCAAAGGCCAGGGAATGAAAAGAATGGCATCTGGTATAGGTATAGTTAAGTTAAGAAGAAGAAAGAAAATAAAAATGTGAATATACCTACTATTGTACAATTATGCTACGATGGCTTTGGTTATGACAAGCAGTGCTCACAAGATGCTGCCTATCAACCATAGGTGCAGGAAGAGCCAATACACCATGAGTCCTAGCCTTGCACGAGGCCGGTTCATCAGAATTTGGCTCCCTGAAACCCTACAGAAAAATACAGGATAGTTAGACTTATAAGAACAATATTAGAACGTCTAGAACAGTACGAGCTACGAACTAGGAAGCACTACTCTACTCCCACAAGATCATAATTGTCAATGCGACGAAAAATCAACCTAATTCCATCAGTGTTTGACAGCATTGTTTGTTGAAGTGTAAACAGCTTACCAGATGCCATCAACCCTATCAGCAATCTGTTTTCCTTGTGCTGGAATCATGCCGGATGTATGCAGTGATTTAAATATGCGCCCTTCAATACAACAAATACAGCACTGTCATTGACACATTAAAATGATTATTTAAACACCACAAAAGGAGGTAGTGTTACCCTTGTCATCTGAATCTTGTGCAGCAATTAGTCTTTCCGACTCTTGGCCAATATTCAGAACAAGATGGTCAGATGAGCCTTTTCGCATTATTCTAGAATGCGCAGCTGTAGGGACAGATGAAATTGATGCCTTCCCTGCTGATCCCTGCAGAGAAGTGGAATCTGTAGTTACAACCAAGCATAGATAGAATATTCATACATCTTCAAGAGATGTGCTGGCATGTGAAGTATCGGGAAAAAAAAATACATGTATAAGATTTGTGGCCAGGGAAATCACACGAAAGAACAGTAATACTACTATATAATAATATTATGAGTGTCAATGGCATATCCTAAAAAGGTAATGGAGCAAAAAAAAAGAATTGATAAGATAATAGACAGACAAAGTTTACCAAATCTTCAGCATCAGACATCTCCGAACCAACTGCTGAGGAAGATGCTTCAAATGCTCTATCTATATTAGCCTCTGGTTGCACAAGCCGAACATGATGCAAGTCATCAAATATCTTAACTTTTGTTGACAACTCATCAATTGCCTTTTCCCTGCCCTGTAGCTTTGCTCCCAATTCCTGTATTATAGACTTGGCATTCCCAGATTCCATATTTGAGGCAATTATTAGTTTTTCCAGCTTTGATAAGAGTGCTTGTGTGCTTGTAGGCTTCTTATCTTCTAGTGCTTCTTTTCCTCCAAGATATCCTCCTAATCGCTGAATCATTCGTTCCATACTAACTGTTACCTCAAGTAGTTCACTACTCTTTGATTCTAGTTCCCTGCGGTTTGAGTCACTATTTCTGGATGCCTCCTTTAGCTGCTTCATTTCACGAGCATGGGATTCAAGATTTAAATGTAAATCTTCATTTTCATATCTCAAGGTATCCACTTCGTGCCGAAGTGCATCAACTTCATCAATGAGACTGAAGAGCTTTTCAATAGGACTAGAGGACATAGCCAATTCTCTATGCAACTGTGACTCAGCAGATGATATATTTAGCTTATTTATTTTCTCAACAAGTGCTTCCAATTGATCCTTTGAAATAACCTCAGTCATACCTGAATATTTACAGAGGAAGAGAGTTAGGATAAGAATAAAACAAGTAAATAAGTTCTAAGTAGGAAATTGTCAATAAAGAATGTCCAGTTGGCAGTTTCATAAGAGAGATTGCCTCTGTCTGTTGTACTCTTTGTGTGCTCTAATGACTGCAACTCTAACTCTTTTGCCTTCAACATACTCTCCCTTTCCTGGTACTCTTGGATCTTTATTTCCATTCCTTTGCACTCATCCTTTAATGTTTCAAGATCTTTCTCCAGCACACGTACTCTTTTTACATACAGCTCATGCTCCTGCGAAGAAGTTTCAGCAGCCGACTCAGTTTCTTTCAGCCTCATTTTTAACTCATCTAACACGGTAGACACTGCCTCTTTCATATTAGATAACTTTTCAGACTCCGACTTCTTCATATTAGATAACTTTTCAGACTCCGACTTCAGTCTGTTTACAGTAGATAATAAAGTATCTGAAACCTTAGTATAATCACCACCATCCACATCCTTCAAAACAGACAAAGATCCTTCAACTTTTGATACAATGCTGGAGTTTCCTGTTGCCAATTCTATTGCATAGCCTAGTTCAAGAAGATAATCAGAAATGGTTTGAATCTGTTGACTGCAATAAATGCAATTTGATGACATTGCCCTCAACTCTTTCTGTAGATAAAGCAATTCGGCTTCCTGAGCTCTGTTATGAGTGTCCTTGTTTTGCAATTCATTCTTCAAGGTGTCGTGCTCTTCTAAAGTAAGAGCAGCATTGCTACTTGCCAACTGCAAAGAGCGATGAATCCGCGTGATATTTTCATTCATGTAACCTGACAAGTCTTTAAAAAACTCAGACAGGTATTCAGCTTGGTTGCTCAACTGTTCAACAATAGTAGAGAAGGACAAAGCACCATCAACAATCCCTTTTCTGATTTTGTTGCTCGCCATTCTCTCAGTAACAAAGTTATCATAATCTGGAACAGAGAAAAGTATTCCTGATCCTGAATCCTGATTATGTACATACTAAATGGTCAGATTATTTTTTTCTAAAACAGAAATCTAAAAATTTCAAAAACAGAAACAGAAAAAAAAATGGCTAAAGTTTTTTTAGTTCAAATTTGAATTATATGCAAAAAGAAAAGGAAGAAGAAAAGCAAAGCATTTTGCTTGTTCTGAGTGTTGAACCCAAATACAATACTCTTTGGTCCGCTAGCCTCAGTCAGTTTATCACCATATCCACTGGTAGGAAACAATTACAAGCATAAGAATTGCTCCTGCATTACAAGCTCAACAGATCCAAGAATGCGAGAACTGCAATGGGTACATGTATAGTGGGGTAACTCCTATGATTAGAGGGAGAATTTAGCTATATCTATTGGTGGTAAGATGGAGATGGTAGCAGGGTCCTAACTTCATATTAAAACTTAAGAAAGCTGTGGAGTTCAATAAAAACATAAATGCACTGAAAAAACAAACAATAAAACCATAAATTATTAAACAGAGAATCATATAATTGTGACTGCGCATGGCCAGGAGAAGGAGAGGACAGGCACTTTACCTCCATTATTGGGTCAATCTGAAAACCCTTTGCAGCAAGCTGTTCGTGAATACTCCTCACCATAAGGCCCATTTCTCTCAAGGTACTGACCTTCTTTCCAAATTCTTCAGCCATTAATGATAAGAAACTGTCATCCATTGCAAGCGTACTAAGTTTGTCAAGGTAACCACGATGTTCAGTTGAATGACTTTGTAAGTTTCCATGACTTCTATCCAACTCTTCCAAACATCTGACAAGCTTGACATTAAGAGCACTGGTTTCTGCTTCATGCTTAGCTTCAGCTTCCTTCTTTTCAGCATCAAGAACAGAAAGATTCACTCTAGCCTGTGACAGTGCATCTTGTAGTGAGTTAATTGTTACATTGGCATCTTTTAATTTGCTGGCAGTCATAGCCAGTTCCTCATTTGTTTTCTCCAACTCCTCTTCTACAGCAGCAGTATGCAATTGTATTTGCCGCTTTTCTTCAGAGCTAGAAGAGATATGCTCCTTTAATTTACTCAATTCATCTTCCAATACCTTTAGGGTGGAAAGGGCATCAGCAAGCCTGCTAGCTTGCGAGGTAACTTGCTCATTTGCTTTGTGTAGCTCATTCTCGACAGAGCTCTTAGCAACTTGTGATTCCTTGATGTATTGACCAATCTGGCCTATTTTGTCGATAGGCTCCTCACATGGGTTATCAAAAGGAAGAGAAATGCTTGATATTGATTCAACTAGAGTACCCCAAGAAACTTTGGCTTCTGCCAACATGCTTTCCACTTTTCCCAACTTTTCAGAATGTGTAACCTGAGAAGACAGGTGCTCAACTTGCTCTCTGAGATCCATAACGGCAGATTCTCTTGACACTATCTCATATTTTAGATTCTCCATTTCCATGTTCGTTGCATCAATATCTTGTTTTAGGTTATCTGTTTCAGAGTTCTTTTCATTCAATGTTTGTTTTAAATTCTCTATTCTGGAGTTGTTCTCATCAAGAGCATGCTTTAACTTATCTACCTCAGAGTTTTTTGAATCCAAAGCTTGTTTTATGCTCTCTGATTCAGAGTTCAGTTCATCCCAGGCATTTTTTAGCTTCTCTAAAACAGTGTTGTTTCCATCAAGGGTTTGTTTCAAGTTCTCTAATTCAGAGTTCTTTTCATCCAGAGCATGCTTTAGCTTCTCTACATCAGATTTCTTCTCATCTAGGACTTGCTTGAGTTCTTCACGCTCATGTACCAGACCCTTGCCCTTTTTAACAGCCATTGACAGTTTCTCCCTAATCAAAGATGCTTTTTCCTCCACCCGTTCAAGCTCTTTCTGTAATGAGTCCTTTTCATTTTTCAGTACATAAGTTTCCTGTACCATTCTTTGTAATTCACCAGATAGCCTCATCATCTCAGATCTATCAACCTTGTCTTCTTCAAGAATTATTTTACATAATGTTAATTCCTGATCTAGGGTATAAACTTGAGTTTGAAGCTTCTCAAAACTTTCAGACTCAACAGGAGAGGATTTTGCTCTTCCTTGGATGTTGATGAGGTACTGTTCAACTAATTTGGCACTGTCCAGGGTTTCATTGCCTTCCAATTGGACATCAGAAACCTCTGCAAGTGCCTTTACAAGCTCCGTATACCGTGACGAGACGACAGACAGTTTATCACTAGCAGCATTGTACATGGACATCAATTCAGCATATTCACTTGCAAGTATGTCCTTTTCCTGCTTCTCTTCGAGTAGAGCTATTGTCAAGCAATCAACTTCCTCATGCATTGAATTCAGCTTTGATTCATGTGAAGCTAGTTTGTGCAGCATGCCAGAGGACTCATCCTGCATCCGGGCTGCATCCTCTTTAGCCTGGTACAATGAATTGAGAAGCCAGTGGATTTGTGAATCGAGCTCACCAGGTAAGACTGCATGTGGAAGGTCAGTTGAGCCTAGGATATCTTTAACTTTCCGGTGCTCTGAGAAGATTATGTCAGCAATTTTCTTTTGCTCAACCAGCCATTCCAATCTGTCAGTCATCTCCAAGGAAAGCAGATCCTCTGGAAATGATGCCTCTGATATCACACCTTCAATGCGTTGAAGAATCACATCCTTTGCTGAAAGGGAGGCCTGAACAGAAGTAAGTGTAGCATTTTCTTCAGTCAGTTGCTCAACAGCGGCCTTAGCAGCTTCCCATGCATTATATGTTTCTCGAAGCTCATCCAAACATTTGACATGCTCATTCAACTTTTCATCCAGCAAAACCTTGAGTTCCTCAACTCTGCTCTCAGCTTCTTGCATGGCATCTGACTTCTGCTGCAACTCTGTCATGCACCCATCAAGCTGAGTTGTCTTTTCTGCCAATGCCTGCTTCAAGGAATCACGATGCTGCACCAACGACTTGCCCTTTGTAACAGCCATGCTGAGCTTTTCCTTAGTTGTTGATAATTTATGCTCCATCTGTTTGAACTCTGCTTTTGCTTTTTTTGCTTCAGCATTCGCTGCATCCAGAGAAGCTTTCACACTCTGAAGCTCTTCAGCAAGATTCTTGTTTTCTTCCCCAAAAGTATTCATCTTCTGCAGGAAATCTGCTTCATTTCTCTTGCTACTAACCAATTCATCCGAAACGATAGCTAAGATGGTAGCATGATCACATTGCCCCATAGCCACGAAATCAGGCTTCACCTCTGATAGAACCTGTTCAATTTGTTCAATACCCAATAAGATTTGTCGATACCTCTCTGCAAGCAATGAAGTCTTCCTTTCAACAAGAGATATCCCGTCTTCATCAGCTTCCTCACTGCTGACATCATATTGCCCAACCACAGCATCAACAGAGGCAACAATTCTCCCAATAGCTTGTTCTGACCATTCCCTCGATGAACTGAGGTATGAATCCACAACTTCCCTCGACACCTCAACCTCTGCAGACCTACTACGTAAGCTCTCGATCTCCTGCTCCCTTGCACGCACCACTGAATTCAGTTCAACTACAAGTCTAGAGCAATCGTCAAGCATTGAGTGCAGCGGTGTCAGTGATGCCAACACCCTCTCATCAGAGTCCTCTGCCAGCAACGATCCCGATGCTTCTTCCCCCACAAGCTCCCGTAGCATCCTTTGGAGCGCCACAGCCTCCCGTGCAAGCACCTCCCTCTCTTCCTGAACCAAAGTCATTCCACGTCCGCATTATTACAAACTATAGCTAGAGCATCAGCTATTAACCGGATAGAGGAGGCAAAGGGAAGCAACACCTTATACTTCCGGCACTCAGCGGCTATGCTGGACTCGTCGGGGAAGTCGATTACAGCGATAGATTCATCCAGGGAGCGGGCGGAGCGGGAGCCGCCCATAGCGAGGTCGTCCGGGGCGTCCTCGAAGGTCTCTCCGCTGGTGGTGTCGTCGGCGGGCGTGTTGACGAGGACTTCGCCGTCGGGGTCAGCCCCGGGGCTCCGCGCTTCCTACATGCAGCAGCAGCAGCAGTGGGAGGCAGAAGCTTCTATAAGCCGCTCTCCTCACGCGAAACCAGGTATCATAATGGAGCCAAGACGGCGGCGGGCCTACCTGGGAGGGGAGCTCGACGAGGACGCCGTCGCTGCTGCCACCCTCATCGGACTGTACCCGGACGCGCGGCGGGGAGCGGCGGCGGGCGGAGGGGAAGGAAGAGGAGGCGGACGACGAGGAGGAAGACTTGGGGGAGGAGTCGGAGTCGGAGTGGCCGCCCATGGCGGCCACGGCAGCGGCGGCGGCGGCGCTGGATCTGGGCCCGGCGGGGTTGAGATCCAATCAGGCCATCGCCGAGGAGGTGACGAAGAAATTTGGGGATTTTTGGTCCGGTGGAGACGCTGGCGTGGGGACCCGATCCCCGGGTGCATGGAGGTGGTGTAGCAGAGCGGCGAAGGCTTGGAGGAGACTGTGCTTACGAGTGGGACCCACGTGGCAGCGGGAGATGGGATGGTGACATTTCACCTAGTCGCATTTGTCAGCTAGTGGGACCCACCTGTCGGCGTGTGTTTAACCAGCGCCCGGGAGATCGCGTGTACTTCGCGTCGGGCGCGTAGTGGATAATCGCCGACTCGTTGACCAGTGTAAACGGGGCCCATCTTTCAGTTGGTAACAGAGACACGTCGGCCTCCTTTCCCAAATCAATTTTAGGTTTGGCGGTGGTCCTCGGCCTTGAGCCGTGTCTAGTAGGTTTCGACCTTGTTTACTCATTGTTAGGTGACGTTATTTTTACCCTTATCATTACGGTCAAATTCTCGAGGGAATGTATGTTTATGGTGCCACATTTTTAAAAACAATTAATTTATGTTTATACTGTAAATTATCTACATTTATGTTGTTAATTATTTTATGCTCACTACATAAGAGAATTAGAATTAAAAATAATTGATTATTTCCTCTATTTTTAGAATGTAAGATGTTTTGATTTTTTTTCTAAGAGGATTTTTTTAAGTTTGATGAAGTTTAAAGAACAATGTAGCAATATCTACTACACCAAATTAATTTTATATAAATTCACCATGGAATATATTTTATAGTACATTTGTGTTTATTTCAAAATGTTGCTATGTTATATAAACTTAATCAAATTTTAAAAAGTTTAACTTACAGTAAAACCAAAATATCTTACATTCAATAAAAACATACTTACATTTACATAAGAGATATAACAATCACATAAGGAAAAAGAGACTGAAATTAATTAAAAAAATGTGACACTGTATTTTTGGTAAAATCAAATTTTCAATTATAGGAAAGACACATATCTAAGAATGTGTCCTCTTAGCACACACACATAAATAGCACGGAGGTTAAAGATAGATCCCAACCTTACTCTATAGAAACGCATTAGTACATACATAATATAATATCTGTGGACACTAACATATAAAATTTAGTGTATGGAATCATGCATCCATGATCCACGTCAATCTAAACATGTGTTTACTATGGTTATTTCCATGATAAAATGATACCAGTACATGTATAGAAAGTCAAATCTAACAAATGTGTTCATGTGAGTTGTTTTTTCAATATTTTAAAAGAACAAATAATATATACATTGATTGATTTATAGTTGTAGAACGAAGCATATATCAGTTAAAGCTAGTTAGGATACTGATAGTGATAGTAGAACCTTTTTACTTGGGTTCCACTTATAGACTGGAGTTGAGAGTTCGCATTTTCCTTATGATTAGATACCAAGAAGTATATGCACACATAGGTACATTGTTCCACGCGAGTCTTTTTCTAGGGGCGTGAATATATTTTCTTTTGAAAGGAATGCAATAATTTTGCCTTCTATATTGATAGAGCAGAAGCATATAAGGTAGAAGTACTACATAGTTTGGGACTTACGGCCATCCCAGACCTAGCAACTGAAAAGCTATTCTCACAAGGGGTGTAACACTATAACTCTGAAGTTCTTCACACCTGCCATAACCCAATAGTTTAGCTTCCTCTTTGATTATAGCAAGGATGTTCGTGGGGGTATTCGCTAGCTCCCCGAACACCCCTCGAGTTCCTTTCCTTAAATAGCTACCAAGAGACAAGAATTATAAGAGACTGTAGAGGGTTTTTTTTTTCGTGTTTGGTGTGGAAAGGAGTGACCACTATTATTGCACAGAAAGAGCAGACCGTCTACTCGGAGGTCTCAAAATGCAGTTGGGACCAGCTGGTGAATATGCTCAACTTGCACTTAAAATAAAAGGATTAATTTACGCTCGAATTCTAGATTATTGCAGAAAATATATTTTGTAGATTAACTAGAAGTATTTTAATGATCTTATCTGATTAATCTAAATACGTATAAGGATATAGAGTATCTCACCCCAATAACTATCAACTCCAGTTTCAAAAATGACACATTTGGTATAGCTTAAATTATAATATTTTTTATATGAAGTTAAAAGGTGTACTAAATATTTTTGTTATCTTGAATAATATATAGTGGGGCTACCATTCTACTTAAAAAATTACATAAAAAGATATTTTTATCACTCCTCGGCTCCTAACACAATCATCGTTTCGCTTATATTTATATGTCAATATTTAAATTTTAAAATTTAAATTTGAAGTTAATTTTTGTTTTTCCATTATTTGCTTTTAAATCATTGAGAACATATATATATATTAATTATTAATAAGCCGTTTATGTTTATTATAAGGAAAATGACGAGCTTGTAGCATTAAGGCGCGAGAGCAAAGTCCCGTTTACTTGCCATGGTTGCTCAAGCGCCACGATAACGCTTTATGGCGCATAACAGTTTCCGAGGCAGGGGCCCCACTGCCCCGCCCTCGAGTTACCAGCTCGAGCAACGAGCAGCCGTTCCCCTCTTCGATCCCATCTGCGACCACGCCCGTCCGATCCTCTCGCGTGGCCACGATCCGCTCGTCCCTGCTCTGAGCTCACACCGCCTTCCTTTTTCCTTCTTCCCGAACCCGCGGAGGCCCAGGCTGCTCGCCGCCTCCTCACTTTTCTGCTCCGCGCCACCTCCCCTCGCCGTCCCCTCCTCCCCTCCGGGGGAGGAGAAGGACGAGGCCACTCAAGGGAAAGCGCAGCAGGGCTGATCTGTCCAAGTTGAGGTCTCGTTGGATCGCCTCGCTCGCCCTACCTCAATAGGAAGGTGCATCGTGCATTTGGGTGGTGTTTCCGCGCGCGAGGAGAGGGGCATCGGCCTGGCGATATTATTTCTAGAACCAAATTTAGGTAAGTTCTAGCGGTGCTCTTGTGGCTGGAAGATGTTTATAAGTTTATTTCCTTCTATGCTACCTCCTTCTCCTTTGTTCCAAAATATAAAGTAATTCTTTTCGAGGGAAACCTCCGAAAAGGGCTAAGAGCTCCTGCGATTCACTATTAGAAGAAGAGAGTTGATCCAGTTTATAAGGAATACCGGACCAAAAACCTTACAACGGCACAATTAATTAGAAAACCGATGAAAACATGACATTATCAACGTGAGCTAACCATACAGACCAAACCCATTGAAGGACCAGCGGTCCAACAAGGAAAACCTCCTAAAACGAACCCTTCCAGAAGGACACGTCTATGGAATGACGACATCGCCCGATCCAAATGAATCTAAGGTCCGACGAGATCCTTTTAGGTGGTGGAGAGCAAAGGCCCCGTAGTAATGCCTTCATGAAGGTGAACAACGTCGCGGACGTCGTCGTCACTAGCACCGACAAGCCGAGCAAGGCTTTCGCCTTAGGGTCCCATCCAACCACTGCATCCACAAGGAAAGCCACCCAATGCCTCCTACACACCTAAAGCCCACCACTTATCCACACACGGCCACTGAAGACGTCTGTCCGTTGCCCCGATCACTTTCCACCACTGCACCACACCATGGAGCTCCATATGGCGAGGGAGGAGTTCCACAAAGGAAGTGGACCGAGTGGAGAGCGGCCACGGCTTGGGGACCTGCATCCTGCACGGAACTCTATGTGCAATCGAGCCGTAGAACTAGTTCGTCAGTGTCGCTGGACGGCCACCAGCTATCCAATCCCCTTAGGGGTATTGTCGAAAAAACTTAACTTGTTGGATCTAGATCTAGAGAGAACGAAAGTGTAAGTATATTAATGTACAAATATATGCATGCTTAATGTGATAGTAGACTAATACAGATTTTGGGCGACACCGTATATTCGTAAAGGACCATAGTAGAGGGTAATAGATTAATTGTGGGAGGACGGTGGCAGAGGACTGGTGCAGAGAGCAATGAACTAGCGGTGGGAGGACGGCACAATGAACTAGTGGTGAATGGAGCAATGAACTAGTGATAGGAGGATGATGCTGGCATCCATAGCGTAAGGATTGAAGTGCCGAGGGATAGAGCCAGGGACAACGAATTAGCAGTAGAAGGACAACACTAATATGAGTGGCACATGAATTAAAGTGTGGAGGATTAGAGTAGGTAACAGTGAATTAGCGGCCGATAACTCCCTAACGTCAGAGATTTAGGAAAGATAGAGATTAAAGTATAAAAGGAGAGCAATAACTAGTGATGGAAAAACCAAGGAATAGGATTAAGGAGCAATTGGTGGCGGTAGGAGCCTGGTTAAGATGGGAAAGGTAGTGTACATTTTTTTTTCATTTTAAGGTAAAATTGATATTATTTATCTCCATAGTATGCATGTCGTAGATAGAAAACTAGGAATTTTCAATGTCATAAAAGAAATTTTCTTATAATTAATATGAAATCAAATACCTATTTTAAAATATAATAAATTTTTGTTATGCATTTACATTAGTAGAATGAAGCCAGAAGCTAGTATACTGAAAATGGCTTCAATTCGAATCAGCCCAATATTTTCATATAGTTCGCTGGACGGTACACTACGAATCGCTGATACGCGATACGGGTAAGGTGATACGGTGATTCATTTTTTTTAAAAAAAAATACGGCAATACGGCACATTTGGTACATACTACTGTGCTGGTGGTAGTGGAAAAACTAACCGGATTGACGGGCCGTAACTGGGCCTGTCATGTCCAAGCCGAATTAATGCAACGAGAGAGAATTGTCCTCGCGCGGACGCACACAACAGCCGCAGATTTTGACCCTGAGACGATGGAGACGGCGGCGGCGGGGAGCCCACCGACCGCCCGTGATCGCCGGCCACCGCAACGCTGCAGCACCCTCCGCGCGCGCGCGTACGCTGATTCGACGGGACAGGACGAGAGGACCCGCGATTGGCACGCGCGTACGATTCCACGTTGATACGCGTGAAGAGCAATCCACAGATGTGTGGATAGATCGCGCAATGATGCGCCGGATCTTCTCCGGGAAGAGCCTGATGAAGCCCAATCCAAGAGAGACATGCTGGCTTCCGAGAGACCATGAGTGGTAGTGGGCTTGCTTCCTCTTGCTGACGATGGGGATTGGAGGAAGGAAAGGGGCATGAGCTGATGGCTGGTAAGAGCCTTTTTCCCTTTGAGAGAATCGGAGAATATTACTAGGTCAACTCTTGCGTCAAGACTAGATTGGGAATCTGGGATAGACATTGATGCGTGCAGTTAGAATGTTAGAGCAAAAAATTGGAGCTAGCATCACCTTTTTGGCGCCAAAATGCAGCCTAATTCATCATCCTTTCGTAGCTTTATTTATGTACTCCACTATACAACAGGTACTGTCCAGTGCAGGAATGGCCGGGGAATGCTCATCTTGGCTGTTTCACAAAATTGAAGTACTGACAGTTCTCTGAGTTGTCAAATATATACTTCAAAAGCAATTGGCCTTTGCATGGGGTAATTCTGTTAGGGACTGTTCGGTTGAGTGTCAAGTTTTGTTAAACTTGTGGCAACCAAGTTTGACCGAGTCTAGTGTTTAATTCATGGCATAAATGAGTTGTGCATATTTTTTTAGCAAGCTGGCACGCTTGTTATACAGTGAATTCTTTTTTTTTTTCATAACTTGACACAATAGTGGACAACAAATTCTTGGCCACACAAAGTGTGACATGCCACACTTTGTCAAATATATTGTGGCAAAGTATGAAAGCCATCCAAAGAGCACCTAATGTTGTATTCCTAGCCTCCAAGCTATACTTATGTAAAATGCGAATCTTATTAGTCATCGTTATTTTTCACTATACTTTTCTTTAGAAGGTTTCAGACAGGTTTAACATTCTGTGAAATTTCCGGGCTGTTCATTATTTCCAAAATAAACCTTAGTACCAAATTTTGGCTTTACCTAATTTTGACAAGGAACCATCCAAACATTGCGGAAACTAGTATCCACTATGAAGGTTTGGTAATTCTAGAATTTTTCTCTTAAAAAATGACAAATGTAACAATACAATTTACCCATCTCAACCTTACCAAATATTGGTACGGACAAAATTTGACACTATCAAAAATTTAGTAAGATTGATTTAGGCATTAAAGTGAACAACCCATTCGTGACCTATCATTCCATTTGGATATGCAAGGATCAATTTAATTAGCTGATGTTCAGTTCTTCCGTTTGGATCTGCAAGGATCAATTTAATTAGCTGATGTGCTGGTCTTAGCGTAAGAAGTGAAATACTTGAGAGTTGAGACAGGTTACGAACGGAGCAGGCCATGGCTGCGTTAGTTTCCTCCTCTTCCTAACCAATTCTCTCGTTTTTTACACACTTTTTTAAATTGCTAAACGTGTGTTTTTATAAAAAAAAATTTCTCTTGTTACTTTAAAAAATCATATTAATCTATTTTTTAATTTTTTTAGCTAATACTTAATTAATATAATATGCTATTCCATGTTATATGCCGGGAAATCTTTTTCGAACTCTCCAGAAGAACGCAGCCCATGTCCTGGTCTTGCACTTCTTTCTTCTGAAGCCAAGTGACCTTTCTTTTTAGTGTTGCAGTAATGCAGTGTTGATGCTGTCAACTCAACAATGAAAAGAGATAAACGGGAGCCTATTCCAGTGCAGATGTTGGTTGATGCTGTCTGTAAATGGGGAACAGATCAGTGACCAATTTGTACTCGCAGGCAGTCCAATCTGAAACCTTCAAGCATCGAACAGCTTAGCACATCATCTCACTGGCATAAACCGCAAAACATAACAAAAATCAGTGACTACATTTCCACCTAATAAAGATTTTCCGTGTCACCTGTGTTCCTTTTCTTCAACCTGAAGCATCATTTATGGCTCTTTCTCCATACAAACAACATCGCAATCAAATCATGAAAAATCCGACAGAAGGCAGGAACAATGAAAGGAACGCACACATTAAGTTTCCATTCAAGAAAACACAAAATACATCGTCTTTTAGCCCATTCCTGTCCATAACCTATGTAGGGATGGGATGGGAAAAGACCACAGCACTACAGTACTAGGGACCATATGAGCCCAGAACCAAAGCTTCGCATCGCATCGCATCGCATCACAACCACCATGGCTGACACTTGCAACTAACTAGCCCATCATTAAACAACTCACACACTCTCATGCTGAGGGACCCTTTTCCCTAACATGGAGTGGCACTGACAGTAAACTAAAGGGAGGAGGAATGAACAACACCAACCCCCTCCTATTCCGGATATAATAAAACCTTCCGAAATTGAGACGTCGCGATTAAAATAGTACAACTTAATAATAATACCCTAATAGTTAGCACGATAATAGCACGATAATAGAACGGGACCATCAACTCTAGACTTGGATAAAAGATGGGCATGAGCTCTGCATGACCTGAGCTGCCATCGTGGCGGCCCGGACCTTCATGTCCTTAAGGGCAGGGTCCTCAAGGAGGAGGACCTTGTCCTTGTCCCTTACACCAACCATGTGGAGGTGATCAGTATCCTCCCTCTCCTTGCCCCTGAACAGCAGCCTCTGCTCCCTGGGCTCTAGCCCTGTCACCATGGACAGCCTCACCTTCAGCTCACCTGCAATACAGGAAGCAGAATTTTGCTGTTAATTCATTCAGACTTGGGCTTCATTTATACATCGTTTGCTTGCTTGGAAATAAAAAGGAAATGTAGCAGGAAGTTTGCAATTTTGTCTGCCTTCAAGCCATGTTGTTGTCAGGCACCGGCAGATGCATACAATACATATATGAGCGTGTGCTGGCAATGCCGTTGACAGCCATAAATTTTTTGAACGTGTATGACTTTTACAAGTAAAAGTCTCTTCTGTACAGTTATGGAGCAGGAGTGGTACACTGCTATCCTTTTTTCAATTAAAGCAAGCAACCTTCCTACTAGTTGTCAAGTAGTTTAAAACATGTTGGCATTTACCCAGGCACTCTGAATAGAAGGTAACATTTGGGTTATTTAGGATATGCAGGTGAGATAAAGGACTCTGGCTGTAGAATCAAGACTAAAGGTAGTTTAAACACTTTGTGAGCACCTGGTGAGCCATTATCGTACTAGAACAATCTTGAAAAGCATTTTAGTTTTGCAAGGAAAATGTGAAGCAAAGGAGTGCTACTCCTAACTGAACTGATATTTACTTGACACCAAACTGGCAAAGTGTGTATGGTGTGATGGGTTCTTAACTGCAACCAATGACCCACCTACCAAACAAACAAAAAGTAGTTAAATTCCCCCCGAAAAAAAATGATGAAATTTTCTTGCACTCCCCCCCCCCCCCCCCCCCCGCCCGAATTTAGGGGTAAAAACAAAAACCTCAGTTAAGCTTACTCTAGGATTAAAATGCATGGCAAAGCAGCTGAGCTGCTGAAAAGGAGTGCAGTTTCGGTCTACAACTTTATCGTTCTTGCAAAAAGATTGTACATTGGTGATGAGGTCTCCAAAGAAAACGATGAACAAAACAAGTTCCAAGAACATGCTCTAAAGTTCATGAAAAAATATATATATGAACTCAAACAATACCAAAGGAGAAGAACAAACCACAAAAACATTCAGTTTCCCGCAAGAAAAAACAAACTGAAAACTCTGAACTCACCGAAGGTGGATGTATCAGCAATGGACACATCGTGCCAGGAGAAGCCAGTGGACACCCTCACCAAGATCACCTCCTCGCCGCCTCTCCCCTCCCTCTTCTGCACCAGCATCCCTCCCGGCCTCACCTCACACTCTATCTCCCCTGCGCCGCCGCCGGCCACCGCATTGCCATGGCCGCCGCCTCCGCCACCACCGCCACAGATACAAGCCGTCGCCTTCGACGACGAGCAGCTCCTCTTGAACAGCCTCTTGGAGTACCTCAGCTTGATCATGGCCTCACTTGTATACAGCTCTGAAACCGCTTAAGGTTGGCTAGTGGTGACAGTGTCAAGGAGGCTTGTGTCTGTATATATAGGCAGGTTCAGAATGGGACTTTGGAAGCGTGCGTCTGCTTAAAGAGTCCAACGATGCATGCTGCAATATCTGCAAAGTCCAAAATGGGACCCAATTCAAATGTTCAGGGCCCATGTTACAGTATTACTCCCTTCCCTCCACTTTTTTTTTTAAGAAATGATGCTTATAAAACATTAAATAATAAACCAAGTCATAACAAAATAAATAATAATTATATTTTTTAATTAAACGAATGGGTAAATAAGCTTATAAAACATTAAATAATAAACCAAGTCATAACAAAACAAATAATAATTATTTTTTTTAATAAAACGAATGGTTAAATAAATATTTAAAAGTTAATTACGCTATTTATTTTTAAAACCACAGTACAGTACAGTAGTACTAACCCATCAATCAATTAAATCAATTAATGGTGAGATGTTTTTTGAGCTGCATGGAAAGAGCAGTTTGGGGGCTGCACATGGGAGGTTGGCGCCAAAAAAAAATGATGAGCTTTTGATGATAGGACTTGGAGGGAAAGAACAACATGATAATTGGGGTGGTCGGTTAGCGAGCACATGAGCGTCTCAATTAGATTATCGCCATGATAGAATGGTTGGGCAACATGCACAGGTAGCTTAATTAGTTTATGCCCTATGGTTGCTTGCCGTCTTGCTGAACACAAAGGGGGAGATGATGATTGTGAGACCAGCTCGTACGTGTGCACGGTGTGCATGTTTTCTTGAGTAGCTGTAAAGGTATGTGTCTATGATCTCCATTCTTTGTGGCTTTAGGGGGGTGGGTTAAGGTGGCCTTGTGGGGGCTTAATTTAAGATTTTGTGCTGGCATTTTTCAGTCCCATATGTGGAGCTTACCATCTCATACGAAAAGCTTAAGCTCATAAGGAAGAACGAACCATTTCAATGGTGTCTCTTTTACACTTGATTCAACAAGGGCAAACTAACAATTCAAGAACACTCCGCGTACCGATCCGCCGTGGGCCGGCACGGGTCGCAGCGGAGTTCCGCGCTGCCCACGCGTCGTTTCGGCCTCGCGCGCGTGAGGTTTGGGCAAACATGCGGTGCGGCTGCGCGTGAGATTTTTGGGCCAACACCAACACCAACGCCGTCGTGGGACGGCACGGAGTGCGTACAGCGGAGGCCGCGCGATCCACGCCGTTTTGCGCTGCGGCCTCGGCCTCGCGCATGTGGGATTTGGTCTACTCGCACTGCGGATTTTGGGCCATCGACGTGCGTGCGATGTGGATCGCCAATTCTCCGTCGCTGCGTTCCCTGCTGCTCTTGGGCCACCCTATTTCATCCCCTCTATATTAGGTTCCTTGGAAGACGCCGAGTGTTAAGCGGTTTTGCAGTTTGTAAGTAACGATGCGCATGCATTGGGCAGGTTAGGATGCTGACGCCGGCGAGCACTCCGTGCCGGTGTCTAAAGCTCAGGTGTAGACCTGCACGACACATGTTGCTCGGATCCATTTGTTCCTTTTTTCTGGGCGAAGGCAACACGGAGCTGTATTCTTTTTTGTTATTTGGACCTGTTTGTGCCAACCATGTAAGATGGCATCATCAGACCATTATAATAGCCGTCAAAGACTGTGTGGTTACTCAGTACCGAGGGCACTATGGTATTTCGTTGTAGATCAGGCATCCGACGCGCACGATTCTGCGAATGGTTGTGCTGAAAGAACAAGATGCTGAGGCATGAACACTTCTGTGACATTAACATCTTAAAAGAGATAATTTTTGATGATACGAAGAAAAAGAAAAGGAGAAGAAAATTGTTGATTGCTGGTTAACAGACAATCAACTATACTACATGTTGTTTATTAAATCATCTTACTAATTATTCAAATTTATTTGAGATAGAAAAACAAAGGATCTTTTTAGTGGGTTGTCTAAGCATTATCTAGATATAATATGAAAAGATTATAAATAACTATCGTGTAAGTCACTGCTCATATCTTTATCGTCATTCTTGCTTTATGGTGATTTTTTTTGCCTTCTTTCAACTTGCCAGTTTTTTGTGATCAAACTACACTGAATTGGTCGGGTGGATGCATCACATCAGTCCGATATACACATACAGTGGTCTTATTTAGAACCCATTTACAGTGTAAAAAATGTGTAAACTTTATGATCCTACATGAAACTCTTACGCTTCAAACGAGTCCAAATCCACCCGACTTCCGATAATCGACTGCTTGGGAAGTTGAGATACTCGAGTCGAGTGCATCTGTAGTTCTGTTGCATCTGTAGAAGTATGGAACGAATGAAGCTGACGTGCATCTATGTAACGGCGAGAGCTTCCTCGTCCTCCTCTCTTTTCTCCCAGTGACCAACGGACCCGGGCACCCCCCCCCCCCAAAGGTTGTAGCCTCTGCAGCCTGCGAAGATCGGATGAACCCATCATCATCAGACGAATTCTAGTACGACGATCGGACTGAATCTTTGCTTAATTCCGTGCTGTTTTGATTTGTTTGCTGGCCGGGGCCTCAATCTGTATTTCCTGTAGGATTTTGGGAGATTTTTCCGGTGTGAGGATAAGGAGGGGGGGGGGGGGGGAATCTGGTGAAATTGGATCGGTTTTCTGATCTTGTCAAGCCGATCTGTGTGGGACAGGAAAGGTTGCGTTTTTTGTTGTTCGTGGGTTCATGGTTTGATGGTGGTGGTGGTCGGGCGGAGTTGGGGGATTTGGATGTTGGAATGGGGAATTGAGGTGCCGGATGTCTTAAAGATGGGATTTTGTGATGCGCGGGGGAATCGGGTAGTGGAACTGTCGACTGTGTCGCCACGGTCATCGGATCATGGATCCTCTTGTTTCGTTTTGCTCTTGTTCCCAGCTTTTTGATCGTGTCCCCAGAGTTGGAGATGATCAAGTGGAAGATCGATTTTGATGGAGATTGATTTGTGCGTTGATCTTGGTTTGGTGGCATGATCCGGGGTCAATTCATGGATTGTCTTGTGCTTGTTAGTCTCATTTGCGGTTTATTCCGATGCCAATTTTTTGGGCAAGGCTTAAATGATAATTTACTCCTGAATGAAAAATTCATGTGTTGTTTCTGCTATTAGCTGCCAATGGTATCTTTCTTAGGAGTATTAAGTTCACTGTAAGCTGGTTCTTGATCTGAAACAAGGTTTAATGTGTATTGTGTTGGATTGGGCTTCAGGCTTGTTCTCCTGTCCATTCTGTCTGACGAGTCTGTCTACTGCAGAACACACCTTAGAAATGCTGAACTGCAAACATGATCGAATAATTCATTGCTTCCTTAATTTAATCTCCATTGCAAATGATTTGCTTATTAGTGATGCAGGGATTTGCACTACAATGCGAAGGAGTAGTAATTTGCCTCTCTTTTCTTCTTGTTAGACTGAGTACTCTGCTCCCATAATCCTATTGATCTACACAGCGAGGGGGCACTGCAAGAAGCATGCAGTGCCCGATGGACGCAGCTGCAAGTGGAACTTCACCTGTGATGCAGTTCCATGGCATTGTTGATGAGCCAACCTCTCATTCATCTCCGTTGCACGCGGTGCTGGAATGCTCGCAGCGGCATTGCTATGGTCATGAAACCCCAGGTGAATTCCCCCTTGCTGTGAGCCCCTCCATTGTGCTCCATGTGCTCTCGGCCTGCGAGCTAGACCCTAAAGATCTCGCTGCACTGGAGGCAAGTTCTTCAGCTATGGTCTCTCTGCCTCAATGCTTTAGCAGGAGCTGCTGCTACTGATCAGCTTCTCATATGTCTGTCGTTTCAGGCTACATGTACATTCTTCAGTAAACCTGCAAATTTTGTGCCAAACTTTGCGCTATCGCTTCCAGAGGTTGCGGCATTTGATATGTGCCATAAAAGACCCATGTTTAAGCTGATGACACAGCAGGAAAGGGAGCACCTGAAGCAGAGGTGTGGTGGATCTTGGAAGCTTGTTTTCAAGTACATTGTAGTTAGAGAGAGGAATTACACTCGGGTTGTTGCCGGTCCGGGCCATAGTATTGTTGTCACCACAAAGGGAGATGTATACTCATTTGGGGCGAATTGCTGGGGTCAGCTTGGCCTTGGGGATACTGAAGATCGGTTCAAGCCATGCCTTATTAGGTAATGTGTTGATATTGGTGAAATATATGATTGTTTACCAATTTTATAAAATGTTCACCTTCTTGTTAGGTCTTTAGAAGGCATCAAAATAACACAAGCTGCAGTTGGATCAAGGCAGACAATGCTTGTGAGTGACACAGGAAGCGTCTACGCATTTGGGAAGGGTAGCTTTGTGGAGGCAGAGTTTTCTGAAGGAGCTGATCACATTACCACTCCTAAGATAGTGGAGTCGCTAAAGGGTGTGTTTGTAGTTCAAGCAGCCATTGGTGGTTACTTCTCTGCGTTTCTATCTAGAGAGGGTCAGATTTACACGTTCTCATGGGGGCGAACCGAGAGGCTTGGCCATAGTTCAGATCCTTCGGATGTTGAGCCTCGTCTTCTCTCTGGACCACTGGAGGATGTTCTTGTTGCACAGATTTCTGCTGGGAATTGCTATCTCCTTATTTTGGCCTACCAGCCAACTGGAATGTAAGTTTCTGCTCTTGTGCAATTATTTATTTATGCTTGAATGATAATCTTTGAAATAAATTTGAGTGCTTGGAATTTGGAGCTTGATTCTCTTAAAGATGATTTTAACAGTGCTTGCCACTTTGCAGGTCAGTTTATTCTGTAGGCTGTGGTTTAGGAGGCAAGCTTGGCCACGGATGCAAAAATAATAAGGGCACCCCCAAGTTGATTGAACATTTCCGGACCTTGAGCTTTAATCCAGTTTCAGTTGCAGCCGGCACTTGGCATGCTGCTGCTCTAGGTGACGATGGGCGTGTCTGCACCTGGGGTTGGGGGCATACCGGTTGTTTGGGACATGGTGATGAGGAGTACAAGGCTCTCCCCACTGTAGTTCAAGGATTGAGCAATGTGAAGGCTGTGCATGTCTCCACTGGTGAATACACCACCTTTGTTGTCTCCGATGATGGCGATGCATACTCCTTTGGATCTGCTGAATCCTTGAATCTAGGTTTCCAGGTTAGAGCGTTATTCTCCTCCCATTCATTCTTGGAAATATTTACCATGATCTATCTAATTTTGAACCATGATACTGCATATGAGTGTGTGAACTGATGAATTATGTCTCTGACCTCCTTATTTTACAAATGGTTATGTTTGTTGTCAGGAGGATGAAGAAGCAGCAGATGATGCAGATTTTTCCACCCCAAACCTAGTTGAATCACTGAAGATGTCGAATGATAAGGCTGTACAGATTAGCCCAACAAACTCTTCATATTGGCTTAACTCAGAAATGGGATACCCTCATACATTCGCGCTCATGGAATCTGGTAAACTGTATGCCTTTGGGGGAGGGATCAAAGGCCAGCTTGGTGTCAAGCTTTCTGAGGGTCAAGAAAGAGCTCAGAATCCAGAGCGAGTCCCGATCGATTTCTGCTAATTTCAACCAGCATTCTGGTGACAATTTGCAATGACATATTCTGTGATCTGTGGTTAGCATGCCCCCTGAATTTCGTAGGAGGAACTTAAATGTTAGCATTGATGTAAATATTAGGGGCACTTACCTTTGGTTCTTCTCTGAAGTAACAGTGTGTTTGTTGGTAGCTCTTGCATGTTGAATTGCTGGTGCAGCGAAATCTTGAGTGTCCTGACTTGTTCGTGTGCGGCTTTAGCCAAAGCCTCAACTCTTTCTAGCCCCATTCTGCATATTGGACGGTTAGCACTGATATCAATACATGGTTTTTTTAAATCACAACTTACAAAGTCTGTTAAAATTAGCCAGTTGGAACAAAATCCAAGCCTTGAAATGTTTGCTATACCTGCAGTTGAAGGCTTGCAGTACGTAAGAGTCAGAAATTATGAAGTCCCGGAGCAATTCAGATATAATAAATATTTCTTTTTGTTGTAAAATATAAATGATTATATATTTGTTCTAAGCCATACTATCATTTGGACAAGTTTTATAGAGAATAGTATTAACATCTACCACATTAGAAGTGAAGTAAGTTATGAAAATATATTTCATAATGTATCTAATGCTGTTTATTTGATATCATAAATATTATTATTTATTTTTATAAATTTGATTAAATTTAAGATAGTTTAACTTAAGACAAACACATAATCCCTTATATTATATTTTATGACTAAGATAGTCACATAATCTCTTATATTATATTTTAAAACGAAAAAAAATAGTTAACTATGTAACATAATCTCTTATATTATATTTTAGGATGAAGGACAAGTATCAATATCAAATCACCCAAAAAATAAATGTTGTAATGCTACACCGTTAACCAAAAAAATCAATATGAAATTACCCTTCAAACAAAAACGTGGGGGCAAGATTATACAGCAGCATGAACATAGGATTTGCCCATGCCGTCCGGTCACCATTGTTTTTGTTGTTAGGCTAGCAGAAACTGATAAACATGGGAAATGTATTAACGAAAGCGTGGATCTATATATGCGCCTGCTAGATTTGTACAACTCATACAGCGCGGCTACTGCAGGATTCCTCGGTCCCCAACGTCAGTTCTACCATGTGGGCCAGCGCAGGTGGATCGCGTTGGGGATGCCATTTTGTTATGTCCAGCAGAAGCTTTGCACCGTGGTTTAGTACATCCCTTTGAAAACAGGATTCGTCCGACAGATGCTTGCACCATACTCTTCGTACTCTGCTTTTGTGTGACAAGCCTGGTTGGGGAAGCAACTAGCAGAAATTAGGTTTAAGTTTTAATTTCTAAAATGAAAAAGGAAACCCACAAACTGGGGATATACTCCAATAAAACTTGCAAAAGCAAATAGAGATATGCTCTAAGAAGTTTCATGAGATATGAGTATTCATTACCTCATAGAATTCAGCGGTAGAGGCAAGCACAGAACCACCAAACCAGACCGCATATCTTTGAATAGGATGGCTAACTACATTTACTTCTATAGGTTGGGCCTGAAATAAACAGAATGTAGCTGTAGCGTCCAAGTGCCAAAATCACAACAAATTTTCTGGTGTGTCCAGTGCTCTTCTGTAATCAGGAGAGCAAGAGCAAATATGAAAAGTTTGTACCTTCGCATCTCCACCAAGTCGAGCATTAGATGCAATGACCCGTGCATCCACTATCTTTTTTAGGTCCCGCTGCAGTCTCCTGTGGAAATCCTTAAACATAGTTGATCCCCCCGACAAGACAATATTCTGTCCATTGAAAAGAAACTCAGAACCACTGTGATATTGTGAATCGTAAGACGACATTTTGATCACGCAAACCTTATAAAGAGCCCTTCTTGTGTCAATTGGGGATGATTGGATGCACTTGTCAATAACAACATGCAAAGGAGTGGTGAAGTCATTGTTGTAAATCTCAGGGTGGAAGAAAATCTGCAAAGTTCACCGTAATGTGGGAAATTTTGATTAAAATGACATTGAGATCAAAATGTTTAGTTAGAAGATGTGTACAGCAGTTACATTTATGACCATAAATCCTGAACTCAAACTGGTTTATTCATGAATTGTAGTTTAATTATGATCACAGTTAAGTTTTGAACCTAAATCAGATATTACATTGCAAAAGCTGAACTTACTGGTGAGCACATTAATGCAAAATCAATTACCTCAGGTCCCAGGAAGCGCTCATATCCAATGTCACAGGTGTATTTGGCACCAGTTTTTGGTTTGATACCACTCCAGTGCTTTATGTACTTATTGGGTTCCCTGTCATGCCTATTAAATTCCTAAAAAGCAATAATAAAGTTATATTATTATTATTATTTTCTTTTTGGTCTCTTAAGGACTCCATTTTTGGTCACACAAAACAACAAAAGTCCATGGTTCAAAGCTGGCAAGAACTGGAACAACATATTCGATAGAAAACAATCACCAGTTGCAGGAAAAAATACAACAGAGGAAAGCAGGTGCATTGTTTGGCATCAAGCATGCTGGAACAGTGTTTTACAAAATTAGATTCCAGTCAGTGTAAGCTGTAAATGCCAATGCCTAGGCTACTAATAACTGACAGAAAGCCAACTGCAAATCTGCAATGCTATCAAGAGGTAAAAGAAAACCTTCCATTTGAAGCACCACTCACCCTAGAACAAACAAAAATACATATTTATGTTTCAATAATTGACAGTCCAGGTACTTATTGTAATTAATACCTTCACAATATCTGAACAAGTATAGCAGTACATTTCTTTCACTCTCCTTGCTACATCAAAAGATTCTTCTGGTGGAATGTGCTCACCTCTTTCCTGCAAGGAATAATTGGCTCAGTGACTTATAAGTGCATTGCCATTATGCAGTTTCGCTATATACGATATGAAAATCTCAAGCAAATTATGAGGTAAACTTGTTATACATCTTTTCTTGATATATCAAACTCCCAAGTCCCAAGTCAATTTCACGTGCAGGTTAATGGCATAAGAAAGAAAAGTGGTCTCTCTCATCAGATATGTGTAATATCAGTTTCAGTTTGTCCTCTAGTATTAACCATGTGTATTCATTTATTCAGAATGATATACTTGGTATGCTTATTTGACAACCACAGTGAGGCAACTTGAATAATCTCGGTTGTGTTTACAAAATTATACCATGGTCCATGATTAAGTGAAAATTCAAAATTCAGCTGCTTAAGCTGTAAGTGTTGTGAAGAAACAACCCCACAATAAAATAGTGTTGTGAAGAAACAAGCGCAAACAGTTCTTCTTTGTACAATAACTTTCATGGTGCATGATTGCAGCTGCAGGCTGCAGCTGTCCGTAAAACTTCGAGTGAAATTTATTGTGCATCATTAGATAAAAATTGACAGTTACTTTCTTCCAATTCTACCTCTATTTCATGTATTTGCTCCCTTTTATTATTTGGGGCTGTTATTTTCGTGAATATTTGATTTCCCTATGCTGGACATTTGAACTCTCAAATAGATCCACAGTTACGTAAGATCAGTGGCATCTGTTAACAAATGGAAGGTTAAGTACTATCTTGGGACAGCCCCACAAGAAAGCAATGGTAACTACCTTTAAGAGTTGCTGAATAAACTGGGTAACATCCTGGCCTGTAATTGGAATTGATCTGATACTGCTTCCTATGACATAACCATCAGCAACAGGAACAATGTGGGTAGCCCCATCACCCACATCGACTACAACACCTGTCATTTCACACTGAAAACAAACCATGAAGTTCCCCATAAATATACAAAGTCCAATTATCTCTCAACAGAGACGAAAGGAAAAGAGTGATAAATAATGTAGTATTGTAGAACAAACTGCAAAAAGATGAGCATAACCCAACCACAAATACTAGGTTCAAGAGTCAATGCATGGCTAGAAATAAGATGCCAACACAATGAGCTTTCAAATGAAACAGAAAAACCGCTATAGACTTAAGTTATTGGAAACATAAATCTTTAAATAATGCAGACTCTTTCACCGATCAAATTAAGGTTAAATAAAAAATGCCATCCAATTGTTGTTTCTCTCATAATTGTTTCATCGTTTTGGAACAAAATAATATTGGCGTTTGCTACATAGATCAAAACAAAAGTGATTAGCCAAGCACCCTCAGCCAAATGTCTAAAGGCAGTTGCCAAAAAGAGATTATCATAGTCCACCTCAATGTCAAGCACAGCTTAGTAGTAACTAAAATCTAGCATAATGAAAGCACGTAATATAACCAGTTCAACTACAACATAACATGGCCTTGAGAACGAAATCCATGTTCTCATCTCAAGGAATTCTTGCTCTACTAACCTTTGTGGTGGTGTATCCTGCTGCAAGGGCAAGAACCGGCTGACACGCTATGTACAGACCAGGCACATTGAAAGTCTCAAACATGATCTCTCCGGTATACTCACGGGTCTCGGGAGGAGTCAGGGGGCTCTCGGTCAGCAGAAAATAGTGATCCTCTGGATCGCACCGGAGGTAATTGAAAATGCACTGCTGCCAGAACCTCTCCATGGTGTCCCAATTCTCAACCTGAACAACCCATATCAGCTTAAGTAAATGAAGCCACAAACCAACATAGCAACGCGCGTGCAGCGCAGTTGTCACTTGTCAGATAGAAGAGCAACACTCGCGCGCTCACCTGGCCATTGTGAATGGGGTAGCTAAGGCTGTAGGTGGTGCTGGAGCGGGAGCGAGCCAGGGCGTCCTCCCCTATGAAGAAGTCGAGATCGGCCATGACGCCGGCGCTGTGCTGCGCCATCCAGTTCCCCTTGGTGGTGTTGGCCCTGGTCTGGGTGGCGAAGGTGTCGTTGACGGCAACGACGGTGGGGGTGATGAAGCAAGGCTCCACGTTCCCGGCGAACCCCATCTTCGTGTACCTGCGCGCGGCATTTGCCCCCAGATTCAGCGTCCCCGCGCCACGGCACACGATGTCCGCGCACAGATCTGGTGTAAGAGAGTCAGGGATGGCTTACCCGGTGCCGTTGTCGATGACGACGGCGGGGCGGGAGGCGGCGTCCATGGCGTCGTACGTGGCCCCCACCGCAGCGCGCAGTCACCGGGGGCGGCGGCTCGGTGCAGGCGAGCGGCGAGACTTCCCCGTCCGCTTTAACCACCGGCCACGGGGAAGACGCGACAGCGGGAGGCAACGGTCGCCGTTGCGGCGGGCATCCCACGCACCACCACCAGGCCAGCACCCACCCACCGCCACTAGCTTCTGCCCAGCTGCAAGCAACCACCACCAGTACGTCCTCCACGCGGCCGCGTGGGGAAGCGGCCTTCACCGGAAGCTTCTAGAAGAAGCGTGGTGTCGCCGTATCGGGGCGCGGTGGGAGGGGTGAGGGGAGTGGAGAGCGCGTGAGAGAGGGGCTTTTGCTTTTCCCCCTCCTCGGGGCGTCGTTGGGTTTGTCTCGGCGTGCCCTGCGTGGGTGTTTCCTTCCGTGTTTGGCGTAGGCTCCGCAGGCAGGCTGCGGCTTGCGATGTTGTGACTGTGTTGGTGTTGCTCCTCGGGTTGCTGCGGCTGCGGCGGCGGCGTGGGGTGGGGGGGGGGGGGGTGCGTGCGGGACGATCGCCACCGACGCCTCAGGGAGGAGCTGTACAGCGTGGTACGGTGGGTCCTACATGTCAGCGACCATGTCTCTCCGACTTACAGTCAGAGGATCCTCATCCGACGTCTCCGTGCCCACTCTTCGGTCTCCGGTACGGTGCGGCCGCCACTGACGTATGCACGAGTTCCGGGTTGAGAGTTGGGTCCCATGTGACAGAGAGTGGTCGGCTTTTTTCTCTTTTGATGACAACCGTTCAAACTGTTGCTGGAAGAAAATGACCAGGATTTTTTACATTTTAGTACTTTTAGAAGACATGCTTTATAAATAAACCCTTTAGAAAACATAATGCACATATGGACCCTTACCTCCTCGGTGCCAAATACAATGGCGTCTGACCTCGGTGCGTTTTATACAAAAATTTTGAAGTTTGTTTTAAAAATTAATTAAATCTAGTTTTAAATTTTTAATAATTAATTAATCATATACTAATGACTTATCAATCAAAAATCTTCGAACGGTTGCTAGATTGAAGCCTTAGCAAGCTGCAATAGCATATTATAATAAATAAAACAACAAGTCTATTTATTTATTTCATAGATGTGAACTAAATTAGATCGATATAATGATTAGCCTTTGATTTCAGATATTTTGTTTTCTAGTTTGAGAGAGATATGGACTATACACAACTCTCAAGCAAGCCGTTAAGTAGATAACTCTCAAGTTTAGCGATATGTATTATCTTTGTGTTTTTAGGCTGGTATTCTACATAGGTTTTTTATTCATAATTTGTAATCATTAGACCTACAATCTCTATTGTAGTTTTTTTAAAGTAAAGCCCAGGATATATTTAATTATAAAAAGATCTGTCTGTTTTCAGTCCACTTTTTATTCACGAGGGCATAATTTTTTATCCATAATTGTCTATTGGAAACGAAAAAGAAAAAAGAAACCCTCAAAACATAGAGATAAAAAAAATACCATTATGTCCTCTTGAATCAACGGTTCATATCGTATTTACTGGTAGGGGAGACCACGTAAAGAGCTCCAGTAAGAAATGGAAGCTTGATTCCGCCAAAGTTGATTTCAGCATAACAATGCCTGATTAAAGACCCAAAAACCACATAGCCTTACATAATTCCTCCCCCAAAAAATATGATCCTTCAAGTGCGTGTTGTACGCACACGTACGAGACCAAGCGAAGTGCCATGTGTTTTTGCCAGCTTTAGTGTATAGAGGTCACAGACATTGCGGAGGCTTTAAACTAGTTCTGCAGCTGCTCTTGGCCCCAGGAAAGAGAATGCAGCCTCGAGTAAGAAAGGCACGAGTTTTTTCTCTCCTTTTTTAGCTCATCGATGAGCTCCAGAAAACAAGATATTCTTCTCGTAGGACATCTTGAAACACTAATAAAATTAAACCAAAGCAAGGAGAGGCCAAAGGTGAACAAAATTTCCTATATTTTGACCTGTCTATTCTGAAATGCTCTGACAAGAGGCATGCCCTATATATGAATATATCCATGATTCTAGTCACAGATGCTCAGAGCAGGAGCACAAAGTAGTTAATTTACAGAGGCAAGATGAGGTTTCTTGGTCTCGTGAGCTTAGTTGCTCTCATCTTCCTCCTGAGCTTCAGGTCTGTGATTCATCAGCAAGTTCTTGTTGGTAAGTATACTGCCATTGCCACCTCTGTTGGTTTCTGTTTTCCTTCTACTGTCTTTCTGAAGAGCATTCAGTGCTTTTTACTGGAGTGAGTGAAACTGATCTTGATCTTCCGTGGAAGGAGAAGGAGCGGTAGCCGGTGGGTTCTTCCATGACAGTGACAGAAGAAGGCAGCATGCCAGCGAGTGGGAGGAGAGGAAGAAGATGAGGTGGTTCATGGTCAGGGACTACACCCATGCGCGGCGGCACACACCGAGGAACAACCGGCTGGATCCTTAGCATTGGTAGCATAAAAGACAGATGCTAGCTGCCGATGTTGATCGTGCTGGATGGCTAGTCTAGCTCATGTTTAATCTGTCCCTAGCTAGTGTGCAGAAGTGTGCACACAAATTTTGCCCCCTGACCATATTAGGATATGATTGTATAATAGTTTTTTTCTTTTGTGAGATTGTTAAGGTTTTTGTAGTTTTGATAGTTTTGAGACTGTTTAGTGTTGGCTAAAAGTACAAGTATTTTTTCTGCCTTCCTCTCCCTCTCTTCAGAGCTGTTTGCAGTTGGTAAAGCTGCTGGGGAACAATACTGATCATGGATAAGTAAACTGCAACCTGAAGGACAAATGGTAAGCAGGATTAGTGCCCCTAGTACTGGAAATGCTCCTTGATTAATTTGGATTTTCACAATTCGAAGGGGAAATGCAGATGATCATAAGGTGTTAGACAGAGCATTGATTTGGGTTATATATATATAGATCCGACTTCCCTTGTATACGCTTGAGAGTCTTAGTCACTGTACATATTCTATATGGTATCAGAGTAAGTCTAGACATCTCCAGCGCGCTAGCTTCTTTCTTCGGTAAGTCGACTCTTTCCTCCTCCTCATCGACGTCTTCTTCCCATCGCCGATCCTCTTCTCGGTACTCTCCTCGCTCTCTTGCCTCCGTTTCCTCTTCTGCTCGTCTCTTTCACAGTCACCTTCTCTTCTCCGTTCCACCTCCGTGCGACCAGGCGGCGGTCTTGATCCGCCTTCTTGTCTCGCATCGCACCCGTCTTCGCTCTTCTTCTTGCTTCGTGCAGCTCTCCTTCTCTGACGCCGGTGCACCTCCACACTTTTCATCTCCACCTTCGCGTTTTCGGGTGCCTCTGCTACCCAAATCTCATCGCCACAGCTTCCTACAAACTCACTCCCCGCTCCACTGCCTGTATTCTCCTCGGCTATCCCACCGCTCACAAGGGATACCGATGCCTCGACCTTTCCACCCGACGGGTCCTCGTCTCTCGTCACGTCATTTTTGACGAGACATGTTTTTCCTTCGGTCTACTTCATTCGAGATCCTCCTCTAGTGATCTCGACTTCCTCCTCACCAACACCGTGCCGACCAAGTCTCCTCCACTGTCCTCTCCATCGGCCCTCTCATCGGCCGCTGCTAAAGATTTACCCATCACATATCCCACCACTACTCGGTCCGATGTCCCCATCATCGGACCCCCATCGGACCCACCTCCATCGGCCGATACCGATCCTATTTATCCTTCAGTTGATACCGTTCCCTCTTCATCGAACACCCCACTTCCATCGGCTCCTCAGTTTCCATCGGCTCCCCCCACCCTATCGGCTGATCCATCTCTATCGGACCAATCAGAATACTTGGCCCACATGACCTCATCGGCTCAGGCCGATCTAATTCCTACTTTTCCTCTTGTCTACAGTCACCGACTCGGAGCCAATGACGCCCCCACCGGACCAGTTCTTCCCATTACTCCCACACCCCCATCGGCTCCAGTTCCCTCCACCTCTCACATAGTCACCTGCTCCCAGACCGGGTCTCTCCATCCCACTCAGTGCTACGGTCTCTCCGTCGTCCACAGCTCTATCTTGCCCATCCCGGTGACTTCTCGCTCAGCCCTAGCCGACCCTCAGTGGCGCGCGACCATGGCCGACGAGTACAAGGCCCTAATGGACAATGAGACCTGGCGCCTCGTTCCCCGACCTCTTGGTGCCAACATTGTGACCGATAAGTGGATTTTCAAATACAAATTCCACGCCGATGGCTCCCTTGCCCATCACAAGGCTCGTTGGATAGTTCGGGGTTTCTCCCAATGACCCGGTGTCGACTACGACGAGACCTTCAGTCCCGTTGTCAAACCCGCCACCATCCGAGTCATCCTCATCTTGGCTGCCTCTCGCTCCTGGCCGATCCATCAACTAGACGTGAAGAACGCTTTTCTTCATGGCCACCTGATGGAAACAGTCTACTGCCAGCAGCCCCTAGGCTTCATCGACCCTTCTCATCTCGACAACGTCTGTCTCCTTCAACATTCTCTCTACGGCCTCAAACAAGCCCCTCGTGCCTGGTACCAGCGCTTTGCTGCCTATCTTCGATACATCGGCTTCGTGGCCTCTGTGTCCGATAGTTCGCTGTTCACTTTCCATATCGGCTCCGCCACTACCTATCTACTTCTCTATATCGATGGCATTGTCCTTACAGCGTCTTTGCCATCTTTCCTCGACCAGATCATGGCCTAACTCTACTCTGAGTTTGCCATGACCGATCTTGGTCCTCTCCACCATTTCCTTCGCATCTCCATAACTCGTTCCTCCCACGGGCTCTTTCTTTCCCAACGCAAGCACGCCATCGACCTCCTCCAACGTGCGGGCATGGCCGATTGTCACCCCACGGCCACCCCGGTCGACACTCGAGCCAAACTCTCCGCTGCCGATGGCGCCCTCGTTGCCGATCCCTCTCACTATCGGAGTCTTGCCGGGGCTTTCCAATACCTCACACTCACGCAACCCGACCTCACGTACGCTGTCCAGCAAGTGTGCCTCTTCATGCACGCTCCGCGCGAACCTCACCTCGTGCTGCCCAAAGTGAGGACGACTCGGATGGTGGTGGTAATTGACACCGGGGCATTGGAGAAACCCCGGACAACCCAGCGTGCGTTGTGATGGGCAAGGGAGCCATCGATATGGAACTTATGTTTAAAAATCCACTTGCCTGTCACAATATTGGCGCCGAAAGGACGGGAGACGAGGTGCCAGGTCTCGTTGTCCATTAGGGCCTTGTACTCGTCGGCCATGGCCGAGCGCCACTTAGGGTCGGCCACGGCGGAGAGAGAGGTCGCCAGGATGGGCGAGATAGAGCTGTGGACGGCGGAGAGCCCGTAGCGCTTGGTGGGGCAGAGAAACCCGATCTGTGAGCGAGTGACCATATGAGAGGTAAAGGGAACTGGAGCTGATGGGAGTGTGGTAAAGATGGGAAGAACTAGTTGGGTGGGGGCTACATCGGCTCCGGATCGACGGCTGTAGGTGAGAGGAAAGGAGGGAACTAGATCGGCCTAAGCCGATAGAGTCGGATAGGCTGATTAGTCCGGTCGGTCTGATGGAGATGGAGGAGCCAATAGGAAGGGGGGAGCCGATGGAAGTAGGGTGTCCGATGGAAAAAGGACGGGATCGGCTGAAGCCGATGAGAGTGTTGGGTTCGATGGGGGTCCGATGGGTGGGACATCAGACTGGATAGTAATGGGATAGGTAAAAGGTAAGTCCTCAGCAGCGGCCGATGAGGGGGCCGATGGAGAGAACAGTGGAGGAGACCGGGTCGGCACGGTGTTGGTGAGGAGGAAGTCGAGATCACTAGAGAAGGATCTCGGATAAAGCAGATCGAAGAAAAAACATGTCTCGTCAAAGATGACATGATGAGAGACGATGACCCGTCAAGTGGAAAGGTTGAGACATCGGTATCCCTTGTGAGAAGAGGGATAGCCGAGGAGAATGTAGGCGATGGAGCGGGGAGCGAGTTTGTGGGAAGCAGTGGTGGTGAGATTTGGGTAGCAGAAGCACCCGAAGATGCGAAGGTGGGAGTAGTTGGGCGCCGTGCGATAAGAAGGGCATATGGAACGTTGTTTTGAACGGAGGAGCACGGGCGTCGATTGAAGAGATAAGTCGCAGTGGCTAGAGCTTCTGCCCAGTAAGTGGCAGGTAAGTGGGCGTGAAGTAGTATAGTACAACTTATATTGTTGAGGGTGCGAAGGAGATGCTCGGCTTTGCCGTTCTAGGGAGAGGTATAGGGGCAGGAGAGCCATAGATGGATGCCCTGCGAGGTGAGGAAGGTTGTAACGGTATGGTTAACGAATTTCGTATCGTTATTGGCTTGTAGAGCCTTGATGGGGAGGTTGAACTGAGTAGAAACGTATGTGGCGAAGTTAGTGAGGTGAGAGGCGACCTCGGATTTGCTGATGAGCGGAAAAGTCCAGCAATAGTGTATGTAATCGTCAAGTATGGCAAGGTAATACTGATTACCGGAGACACTTTTAACTGGAAAATATCCATACATCACAATGTATAAGTTCAAACGGGCGCGAGGTACAAGAGAGAGAATTATAAAAGGGTAGATGCACATGTTTGCCAAGTTGATACGAGTGGCAAACTGTGGAGCTGCTGTGGGTACATCGGATGGAGGAGCTACGACAGAGGGTGTCGACATCCCGGAGAGCAATAGCCTTGACCTTAAGGCGCTGGCAGTATGAGGAGACAAATAAGTCTTCTTGTATCATAGAATGGAACTCGTTGAGGAGGAAGATGGCGTAGGGCTACTTGTTCGCGAGGAAGATCCGCTCGATGGCCATTCGGAGATCCCAGGCGGTGGGGTCGGTATCGTCTATGGCGAGGTTGAGGACAGAGTAGTCAATCGAGCCGAGCAGCCAGCTGTGCACGCAGCACTCGGTGATATCCCACTAGGGATCATCAAGGCGAGGTGGAGCAGAGCCATCAATATGTGACCGTAGGCCGAACTTTCCACAGAGGGATTTGATGAAGAAAATCCATTTGGAATAGTTGACGTTAAGGTCAAGAGAGATAGGAACGTGAGATTTCATGTTCACAGCAGCGTAGGAGGGGAGAAGATCGGTAGGTGGTGCCCGAAGTGTGGTCTGGGGCACCGAGAGCCGGAGCAGACCGACGACTAGGAGAGTGCCGGAGCTAAGGGCGGACTCGGTGGCCATGATAAGAGAAGAACAGGGACAAATAGCCGATGGGAGGAAGAAGCCGATGGGAGGATGGATTGGCCGATCAGAGAGACGAGAAGCCGATAGAGAGTGGGCCGACCAGTTGATGGGGAGTGGTTGGCCGATGCGGAGTAGGTGAGGAAAAGGTGATGGCAGAGTATGTAGGTCAGAGAGTGGTTGGGTCACGGATGTGAGAGGATTCACGTCCGTGAAGGGAAGATTCACATCCGTGGACTTGTGGAGGCCAAGGAGTGGAGCGAACGCGAAAAAGGCGGAGAGGGGCCGGACGCGAAGAGAAGATGTTCGCGTCCGGGAGGCAGGGATTCATGTCTGTGGATACGTGGACACGTTAGATTGGCTCGGACGTGAGGAAAGATGGTTCGCGTCTGAGAGCCGTTGAGCGTGTCGGAAAGGTGGGAACCGAGGGAGAATTCTAGCCGATGGAGGGTGGACAAGTCCAGCCGATGGGAGGGCGGACGAGTTCAGCTGATGGAGACGACGAGCGTAGAGGCGCGCTGGCGTTAGAGAAGAAAGGATGCACGAAGCAAGAAGAAGGGCGGAGACGGGTGCGAGGCGAGACGAGGAGGCGGATGGAGACCGTCGCCTTGTCTCGCGAAGGTGGAAATGAAGAAAGGAAAGTGATTGCGGGAAAGACGGGGAGAAGAAAGAAACGGAGATGAGAGAGCAAGGAGAGTACCGGGAAGAAGGTCAGCGACAGAGAGAAAACGTCGACGACGAGGAAGAAAAGTTCGGCTCGCCGATGGAAGAAAGCTAGCGCTCCGAGAATGTCTAGAATCGCTCTGATACCATATAAAAATATATACAGTGAGTAAAACCCTTAGTGTGTATAAAAGGAGGATCGGATTTATATATACAACCTAGGCCAGTGATCTAACATACAGAAGCTTCTGTTTGCCTCTGGCAAGCATGGGTTTCCCGAGAAAAAGATTTGAGCAGTTAGATTTCGATGGGTTTATATTATAACTATGTATATTGATGATATATAAAATATAAATATATCTATAAAAAATAATATGAGTTGTATATAAAATATAATTCTATTTTTAAAATTTAGAAAATATAATGGTATCTATTGAAACATAATTTAAGTGTTATATATTAAATCTAATTTTGCTTTTAAAATCTAGCATGGTACAATTTGTACAGAATAATCTACTGATTATATTATAAAGATGGCTTAAAAAAGACACCACATTCGTTCTCAAAGCCTTAGAAATTATCACTTTAATCAAAGAAAAAAGTATTATTTAAAAAACTATAATTTAAGCCGTTAGATCATGGTATAATTAAATTATAACATTGATATCGACTATATTAAGAGTTAATACAAAGTATAATTATCAATATAAAAACAGAAAAAAAGAAATGTATATTAAATTCAATCATACTTTTAATTGTAGTTGCATATATATGAAACATGAGTTTAGAGATGTATATAACAAATCGAATTCAATTAGCCTGCGCAAAATTGTGTGGGCATTTTCCCTAGTTGTTCTTCATGTGTGATTATCTTTTTTTTATTACCTGCAAAGAGTGACTCCGCAAGAATCGTTGTCGGACCTGTCGCAGACGGAGGAGTGGAGCTGGAGAAGCTGGAAGAAACGCCGGCAGTGCGTGCAGCCTCCGGCCACGCTCCTGCCGCACCCGGTGAAGTGCCTCCTGAGCTGCAGGAGGCCCCGGCGGTGCGTGCAGGCGCCGCCGTCGCCGGGGGAGGCCCGGGCCCCGTGCAGCACTCGCCGGTGCACGGCGAAGACGTGCTCCAGGACAGCCATGGCGTCGCTGAGCTGCAGGTACACGTCCTGGGAATCCCTCTCCCTCTCCCACCTCTCCTTCCTCAGATCAGCGTCGCGGAGGAGCTGGAGCAGGTCGGCCTTGAGCGCGGCATCGAGGCGGGCGGCGAAGTGCCAGCCCTCGGACGCCCGGACGGCGGCGAGCTCCCTGCCGGCGAGGCGCGCGCACCGCAGGTACAGGCGCGGCGCGTCGCAGAGCGCGGCCAGCTTCATCGCGTCCACCGCGCCCTCCGCGGCCAGCCGCGCCGCCACCGCCTCCTCCGCGCGCCGCTTCAGCGGCCCCGCCACCCAGTACGCGTGCGCCAGCGCCATCAGCGCCGCCTCCTCCCACCCCGCCACCGCCCTCCTGCGCCACGACACCGCCGCACATCTTAAATTAGCACCTTTTCCAACTTTCCTTTTGCGTGATCACGTGCGTGCAGTTGCTATTACTACCTGACGGGGGCGTAGAGGAAGCGGAGGAAGACGACGACGACGCCGGTGGAGGCGCCAGGGATGCGGATGACGCAACCGGCGTCCCAGCCGCGCTGCGCCCTCTCGATCATCCGCTCCATCACCAGCGACGCCGAGGCTTTCGCCGTCACCAGATTCCAACAGGCAGAAAGCAAACTTCAGAAACTGCACGCCCAAAAAATCTAGACAACAAGAAGAAAATATCATCAATGCAACGGCGATCTTCGCTTACAAGAACAGAGGAGTGCGCGCGGGTGCTGCTCCCGTCGGAGGTGACGACCCGCACGTTGGCCGGCGACGACGGGAGCGCACTGAAGGCCGTGCTGATCGCCATTGGACTCTCCGAATTTCTCGTTTCCCTCCCTTCTTAAACACCAAGAACACGGCGATCCTAAAATCCTTTGTGCTAAAAGTACACGATGATCGATTTTAAAAACGATCTCAATTCTAAAATTCTGCTTCGCAAGAGGATTAAACTTCAACAAAAAGCGAATAAAGAGAAAGCAAAATAACTAAAGAAGAACAAGAAATTCCTACAACAGTAGAACACAGCTTCTGGGTAGCTTTTTAGAAAAGAGGGATTGGAACGTTCGGCCAAATCATACTCACACGCAGACGAAGCTACACGCGGCGTGGAAAGCTACTGAAGATTTCTGGGGCGTTTGTTTAGTGTGAATAGAGGGGTTAGCTTAGGATTTAATCATTTAATTTGGGCTTTATAATTAGCACATGTGGTGATTGTTTATGAACCAGGACTGCAAGGGGTTTGCCGTGTCAGCGACAGATTAGGAAGGAGACGGTGCGAACGAGCAGCCATTTTTAAAAGAAAAAAAGGACATTTAGTTAAATCGCTGACTTGGATCCACGTATTCTTTGTGTTGTTCCTGGCTAACACAATTGGTGGTGGTCCGGCAGAACAGTAGTGAAAGTTTGAGTACCAGATGCTAAGGGTTAACACGCCATTTACTCGATAAACTTGCAAATCATACTTTTACCTTTATATTGTGTACATTAAAGAATCTTTTTGGAAAAAAAACATTCATACTTTTATTACTTATATATATTTTGACAAACATGCTCCAATACTGACGTGTGGGCTAATACAGCTGGAACTGGCTCTTTTGGAATACGTGGCGTGAGACCTAGCCGTATGTTTGATTTATCGTAACAGCTGGAGCTAGCTCTCTTTGGTGTATGCAGTCTAAGTCTAAGGTTCAGTGAATTGTTTGGTTTGCTGAGTGCATGTAGCTAAGAGTTCTAGTGGGTTGTTCGGTTTGTTGTCGTAACTGAGCTGAGTAAGTCATTTTTCTCGCACAGGTATGATCTTATCCATTTAATTGTGATTTTTAATTGGTAATGTGGTGGTTGTTTATTTATATTGCTGACTTGGATTTACATATTTTCTGTTGTTCAGTCGGTGGCGGTCCAACCGAGTAGTAGTGAAAGTTTAGGTACAAAAGCTAAGGTTAACAAATGATTTAGTCGCTAAATTTATAATCATACTTTTACTTTTAGGCGGTATACATTAAAAATTACTGTTAAAAAACACTTATAGTTTTACTTTTATATACTACTTAAGTGTGAGCTTAATTACTTATTTTATAGCTAGAATTGGCTTTTTTAGGACAGTGGCATGAGGACTAGCGGTTTATTTGATTTATAGTACAACTATTTAGTCTAAGGTCTAGTGGATTGTTTGGTTTGATGAGTAGCTTACTTCGACATATGTAGTTAAGAGTTCTAATAGGTTGTTTAATTTGTTATCGTAAGTCATTCTTCTTGCACAAAATCAGGTATGATCTTATTGATTTAATTGTGATTTGTATTTGGCAAAATGTGGTGGTTGTTTGTTAATTGGGATTGCAAGGTAGCCATGTTAGCAAGGAAGTGACAAGACAAGTAGCTCTTTTTTCACAAGAAGTGTGAAAACGACTTTTTATTTTGAGCAAGAAACACAGCTACTCTTGATGGCTATTGTGCTTTTTGCCTTTTTTTTTCTTGATAGCCTAGCCACTTCCTTGGTCACTTGGGCTCATTGGCTATGTGGACTTGTTAGCTACACAACTAGATGTCTACTAGATAGCTATTTGGGTTAGGCTCATGAGCAGCTTACGAGTCGAGTTAAGCAAGCAATAAGCTATGAGTTTTTTTTCAGCCCTAAGTTCAAACCTCTTTTAATAGGTCTCAACACTGACGTGGTTGTTTATGGTAGCAATCCTTTTACATTTCACCCCTCAAAAAATTACCGTGTCAATAAATTTGTATTTAGCCTCTCTACTCTAGATTTGTCTCTAACCCAACTCATCTCTACTTCATCTTTTCTCCTCTTTCAAATCATGGAGGGAAAAGTAACAATAGTGTAAAATGTTGTGAGGGTAGGACTACGCGAAGTGTGGCCAAGGAGGAAAAGGAGGTAGCGAGTGTGGCGTCTTTTCGTCATTATCGCCATGGCTTCTTCAAGTAGCTCGTCGTCTTTAAGTTATTGGAGGAGAATGATTGGAATACCATTGATGCAAGGACTGTCTATCTCTCCTTCAAGGACTTCCGATTACTAATGATTGTCACCATTCTAATCGTCATCGCTCTGATTGCTACTCTAGAGAGTCGAAGTGGTGGAATCGAGTTGGGTGTATTGTAGCTAAGGGGCTAAATGCATATTTGCTATTACAGTGGAGTAGGGAGGGGGCCGAATACAATCTTTTAACCATTGTGGATAGCCACGTCGGTAGTCATAAATAGGCAAAAGTGATTTGGACCATAGGTGATACATTAAACCAAGATTACGTATCTAGATGTAGGATTTAGACCTAATAGAAACCCGAGTCCAAGTTGAAGGAACATCCATGTATTTTACTCTTTTATTTAAATTGATAAGTTGGATACACATACTCCTTGTGTTGTTTCTCATCTAATATATGGCAAGTTGGTAAAATAGAGGTGAAAGTTCAATACTACCAGCTAAGGTTACCATGAGATTTGGTCACTCAACTTAGAAACATTAAAGTCGTACTTAATTATATATAGTGTATATTGAAAGGCTTTTTTTAAAAAAATACAAGCATATTTTTATTTTATATATGGTGACAAATACACTATAATACTTTGCCTTACGTGTGGGGCTAATTGCCTATTATATAACTATAGCCAGGGGCAGAACTAGGCCATGATCCAAAGTGTGGCCCAACTAGCAATAGTACACCCCCTTTATATTTGCTGTTTAGCCCACCATGCATAGTCCTAAGGATAAAATAGCCTAATCATGTAGAAATCTCACCAGTTACCAATGCACTAACGAGGAAAGAGAATATAACTTAGACAGTAATCCTAAACTCTTAATTGGCTCTTACTCGCCCTACTCGTCCTCATCCTAAATGATTGACGACGGTGCTATTCTCCTCGCTCCATCATGGTAGCTGATACTCTACTGCTCATTCTCTTTACTCTGCTATCCTTGCTTTAAGCACTGGTGCGTGACGCTCCCCGGTGAGACAGTGATAGTTGACCGATAAATCTTCTACTCTCAATCTCTCTCTCTAGAATGCTCTGACAACAGAATTGTTGAATATCCTTGATTTTCCTCCTTTCGTTTTGAATTGGCAGCAACATAATTTCAGTACTCATTCGATTCATTGTATAATTCATGTTTCTCCTTTCGTTGGCAGTAACATGATTTCAGTACTCATTTGATTTATTGTAAAACTTGTGCGCTTGAGACGAGCTAGTCGTTTGAGAAGGGCCAAATCGGCTTTCCCACTAGCCCAATTTTTTTTGCCTCATAAGACTAGATTTATTTTACTGGTACAATACATCCCTCCTTACTAGATAAGACTAGAACAATCATGCCTTGGATTCAAATGGGCTTTGCTTTTGTCATGTTTTGGTGTAGGCACACTTATTATCATTAGGTATAGTTATTGGCTTCTTAGCCCGGGTTACGACAATCCTGGGTTCGCCAGTGGCTAGAGCTAAGTCTCCTTGGCACACGTAGCCTCAGGTCCAGTGTTTGATTTATCGTACAACTGGAGCTAGCGATTTTTGTCGTCCATAATTTGAGGTTTAGTGGGTCATTTGGTTTTTTAGCTAGCTCACTCTGGCGCTTGTAATCAGAGTTTTAGTGGATTGTTTTGGTTTGTTTCGTAGCTGAGCAAAGTAAGATATATTCTCCTTGCCCGAAATATATGACATGAACTTAATAATTTAATTGTATTTATAATTGGTAAATTAACGTGGCAGTTTTTTTTAAAAAAATTCAAGACTGCAAGGAGGTTGCCGCGTTAGCACCAGACTAGGAAGGCAGCGGTGAGAATCCCCCCAAAGAAAGTAAGCAGTTTGAACGAGTACATTTTTTATAAAAGAAAAACGACTTTTTATTTAAATTGCTAACTTGGATCTACATACTCTGTGTTGTTTCTATGGTCAGTGACAGAACGGAAGCGAAAGTTCGAATGCTACAAGCTAAGTGTTGATACGCGTGATTTGGTCGCTAAACTTATGAACAGTATGCAATATTTAGTCATATATAGTTTATGCTAAAAGAATTTTGTTTGATGAAACACATACTTTTACTATGATAAGCACACTCGAGTACTCCTACTGTGGGGCTAATTGTCCATTATACATATGGACTTCTGGAGCTAGCTTTGTTGGCATGTGTAGGGTCCAGTAAAGCTTCGTGCGTTGCAGAATATATAAATAAATAAATATTAAATATTATAAAAATGATAGATATATTTAAATTAAAATAATATGATAATGTGAGGAATGATGATTTAGTACGTTTATATATTGAGTTTAAATATAATTACTATGTTTACATGTTGAGTTTTAATGGGTTGATGCATTAAGTATATTTGGCTTTAAGAGTACTAACGATTACTATGCTTAACCGATTATAAGTATATAGAATACATACGTAACTGGAGTTAGCTTTCTCTGAGGTACGTAATCTAAGGTATCTAAGGTCCAGTAGGTTTTTTGGTTTTTTGAGCTAACTCACTTTTGGTCACATGTAGTCGAAGTTTTAGTGGAGTAGGTTGTTTGGATTGTTGTATCTTAGCTTCATTAAGATATATTCTTATCGTATAAAAGTTTGTATGAACGTAATCTGGTGAATATGGTGGTTATTTATTTATAGAAATTCTAGAAGATCTTCACCTCGATAACGGAACTCTTTGCCATTAGAGCCAAGTTTATTGTAGTGTTAAATTGAGCTATTTTCTCTACTATTTTTTTAAACATGTTACAAACACATACGCTTGTAAATAAGCTCACGCTCCCTTTATAATCATATATTTTATCTACTATTTTGTTGCTCTTTCAGCCTCAAAAAAGGTGACAGAAATTTAGAAAACCGTACAACAACAGTAGACCAATAGCCAATAGGAATATAGGATCGCTAGATGGGCAGTTGGATCGGCAAAAGAGCGTTGATCAGTCTAGAAGAAAATCAATTAAGCTGCTTACTTAATCGAGGATCTCATCGAAGCATACAGCGAAAGCGAAAGTGGCATAGGAAACGTGACTAAATTTCGATGGGTCCGTACGTACCAACCACCAAATGAAAATCACGCATACTCTTTTCGGACTTGGCGACTGCCGCGTGTGCAAACAATGTATGCGCCACGGTCGATCGGCACGCAATTTAACTTGCGAGATGCTGGTTATGATCCAACGTGAAGGACTGTGACTGGAGTATATTTGGATGGTGAAACGCCTCGAATGGCTCTGTAAGCTGTAACCGTACGGGCGAGAATGCATGCACCGGCGTTGCGCGGTGGACACGTACTCGCCGACTCGCGCCGGTGGCCGGTTCGCCATCGGTCCACGCTGGGAGGGGTCGACCGCTCTGTCATTGGAAAACATAATAATCCGTCGCTGCTCTCTGTCGCATGTACCAGTTGTGGTAGACATCGAGACAAATCTTGTGTAGGAGATTGATAATATATGTTAAAACCTGGTGTGCCCAAATTATTCCTATAGTATTTGGTACCTGCTATTTTCATGTACCGTACTAACGGTCAAAGTTTTTGAAAAAAAATGGACCGTATAGTTTTGAATAGCGTTTGTGACAACTTGGGACAATATAAGGCCCAAGGTCGATCTGACAATGGCCTCCCATCTCTCTTCGGCTTGAATCCTGGCCCACTAACTATCCAGATCCAAATCCACATCCCCAAAACCTCCTCCTTTCCCGTGCTGACGTGCTGCCGCCTCCTCCTCCTCGAGTCCACCTTTCCCACTTCCACCTCCTGCTCCCCCTCCCCCTCCTCTCCGGCCGCCGTCGCCTCGTCCGCCGGCGGCGGAAACACGGGTCGGGAAGGAGAGGGCGCAGGGTAGCAGCACGACATGGGGAACATCTTCGTGAAGAAGCCCAAGGTGACGGACGTGGACAGGGCCATCCTCACCCTCAAGACGCAGCGCCGGAAGCTCGCGCAGTTCCAGCAGCAGGTGCGCCGCGCCCCCGGGTCTCTATGGGATCCCCCCACCCCCGTGATCTCCTCCCTCCCTCTCAAACTCCGCTGCTCCTGTTCGATCGTGCGTGTTGGGTTCCGGGATCGTGTCAGATTTGGTCTCCGCGCTGCCCATCGCGCGGTTGCGAGGGGTGTTTGGGGTTAGGTTTTGGCTAAAGTTTTGCGTCTTTAGTTGAATTCCCTGTCACCTTGTTAGTTTTTCATGGCCACGCTCTTCAATTTTTCATGGATTGATGGGATCATAGTAGCAAGATAACCAGGTGATAATCAGTAGCAAGAGATAGTTGATTTCTTGCAATTATGCGTCCAGTACTTCTGGCGAATGCCACTGCACATTCGATTATCGAATAAGTAAAGGCATGCTGCGGAAACGGCCTTGCTTCCAGTGCACGCTAGGGTGCATTGCAGTTATCTCGTCCTCTAAAATTTGGGCATAAAACGATTTTATTTCTGCTCTAGCATGTTATTATATTGGTCATTAAATAGCTTCAGGTTTCATCAGCTGTGTATAATATAATAGGACTAGCAGGATTGTTGACTGCACTAGTGGACTTGTATCGCATTAAATCAGTTCAATTCTTTTGTACCAACATTTGTGGAGGTAACGAGTTTTGGTTATGTATGGTTTCTTTTTGCCCTCTTCCAGCTTGAGAAGGTAATTGAAGCAGAAAAAGAAGCTGCACGGCAGTTAGTTCAACAAAAGAAGAAAGACAGAGCTTTGATTGCACTGAAGAAGAAGAAAGCCCAGGAAGAGCTGCTGAAACAAGTTGACACATGGCAAATGAATGTTGAACAACAGGTTTGTAGTCCATTGGACATGTTCTGGCTCCTTATGAATTCAAAATCATTGGACTGGGCAATATCTGTTTATTTACAGTAGGAATTGATAAGCAATGAAATGCTCAGTTAAGATGCATGATTGACATCCTTTTTTTGTTTGCTTGATGTAGCTGGCAGACATTGAACTAGCAAGTAAACAAAAAGCTGTATTTGACAGCCTAAAAGCTGGAAGCACAGCTCTTAAGTCTATTCAGAATGAGATAAATATTGATGATGTCCAGAAGTTGATGGATGACACAGCTGAGGCCAAGGCTTACCAAGATGTAAGTTGAATAAACTCTACACTCTCACTACATTTACAGTTGTGTTAACCCCCCCCCTCCCCACCTCTAATGTTTACAGTTGTTGTTATCCCCTTATTTGTCTGGAAGTCATGGTCTCAATTGTTTTACTGTATCCTCAGTTATCACCTCTGGTATCACATCAGGTTCCTATAAAAGCTGTTTCGATCATCTTATGCCAGACTAAATAGACTCTGTAGGTTTCGTGAATGATTATGGCAATCTTGATTCTGGAATGGCATTATTGTTTACACCCATATGCTTCTTGAATATATTAGTTGTCTCCTGATATGGTCTATGTATGTGCCTATAATTGGGTTTCATTGAAAACAACTGTGCATGTAGTTAACAGCTTAAAAATGAATGTACCTGCAGTGCATAACATTTGTTGATTTGCGAGTTTGTGATTGACGTGTCAAATTATACAAATAGCGTATTGTATTTCTTTTCTTTTGATGGTCTCTGCACTAAAGGCCTTACCTTCTGATGGTGCTCCAACTACAATTGCATGGACCTCCTTATATTGCTGTTTACTTATCAACAAATATTGATGCAGGAGATAAATGCTGCTCTGGGCGAGCAGCTATCTGCTGAGGATGAGGAAGCTGTTATGGCTGAATTTGAGAACTTGGAAGCACAGGTTTTTGTTGATGTTTCAAGAGTTTTTTAAAATCCATTTTCCATTTTGAGCAAATTACTGACATGAAAATGCTTTAATTCTGAACTTTCACTGTCTTTTGCAGCTTGCCATTGAATCTCTACCAGACGCTCCAGTTACTGAAGTACGGCCTGAAGAGAAATCAAAAACACATGCTGGCACTGAAGCTGAAGAAGACATTGATGAGGTTATTGAGCTTCCTGATGTACCCACTAAGGAACCAGAGAGACCAGAAGCTGCAGAAAAAACAAAAGGTATTTTTGTTTATATGGACATTTAATATGCATTATGCCAATTTTTTTGTGCGTTTGATGATATCTTTATGATATGACAGTTTTGGAAGAACCCCTACCTGCATAGTGGGATGGAACTGAGCTGAATAGGGAACTCCAGGTTGCGAAATCTGCAGGAGTTGTAAATTATCTGGCATTTCATTGTAATACCACATCCGCAAGTTGTCTCAGAATTTTAATGTGTACAGCATCTAAATATGTTTGTTTAGAATTTTCAATTATCAATTCATGAAAAGTTGAATTGCCTTTTGTCCGTTTAATAGTTCCACTGAATGAACAGAATATTCCTTAGAGGCATTCTTTGAAAGTATACAGCTCGGGTTTTCTGTATCACAAATTCACAGTGCTTCAGCATGTCTAGCTTAAGCCTTGTTGTCTCTTGATTAGCGCCTTCACAAATGATTCGCACCTGTATCATCTCAAAACCTTTATATAGGTGGCTGCAATGTTTGGTGCTGTACAGCTCACTTTTCATTAGAACTTGAAACGATCGTGGCAAGATTTGTGCACTGAACCTGTTAATTTTTCTCTTTTTTTTTCCTTTCCCCTGATTCCTTCGCCTTTGATGTTGTCTAGAAATCTAGAATGATAGGCCACCTGTGTGCATTCAGGCATTCAGCTTGCAATCTTGCACTGATCTGATTTCTGAACGAAAATGCAGCCCAACTACAAGGCTACCAAATCCGGCAGTGTCGGTTGCGTCGCTAGCCACCGGCCCTATTACACAATAGCAGCTGCCTGCAGCCTACTTTTCTGATGTTGTTTGTCTCCTGGTAGTTGAGGCCAACCAATCTTTTCCTTGTTCTAGCTACAAAACCATCATCTTCAAGACGACATCTTGGAAACGCTTCCAGGCTTTTCCTTGTTCTAGCTACAAACCATCATCTTCGAGAAGACATCTTGGAAACGCGAGTACACGCGCGGAAGAGGCATACGGTGCAGCCGAAACGAGCAAAAGTTGGCGGTAATAAAACCGCGCGATGGAGACACCACCACCAACGACGACAAAACACCAGGGCCCATTGACCGGTGACGAATGCTATAGCTCAATGCTGGCCCCGCCCGGCTGCCGCTTTCACGCAATCTCGCCGCCCCGTCCCCGTGTCTCCGTATCATATACCAGTATAATATAAACAATAACTAAGTAAAGTTATTAGTTAAAAACACCGAATATAGATAAGGATATATATATTTTTTACAAACGGAGTTAAATAAATAGCTCGTAAGCTGGCTCGTTAACGAGCTAAAAGCCTCCCCCACCCCATGTGCTGCTCGATTTGGCCGACTTGCCGTCGCGCCGGTCGATCGATGGAGACCGACGATGCACTGCACGCTCCCGGGACGAGTTGCCGTTTCTGCGGTGATTGCACGCATCGCGCTTTGTGTTTCTCCGATGATATCATGCCATGTCGTAACGGTGGTACTGCGGTGTTTGGCATGGAGGCCTTCTTCCTGGGAGAATGGATGGCATGCACTGATGCACTGCATATGCAAATCGAATTCAACTCAGGTCTTAATTATCACATGAGAGAAAATTTTAAAAACACGAAAAATTCCGCTCACAGTACGCCTGCTATATATAGGAGATCTGACCGACCCCAGGTGTTTGATATACGAGCGATCGAGAGGGAGGAGTTAAGGATCGATAGATCATCCTCCCAACACGCCAGACGCGTTTCGATCGGCTCCCGACGAATTCCGGTGCGGTGACACAAGCTCTTTCAGCACGAACGGATATGATGCTCATGGAGCTATCTGTGGGAAGAAACCGAACGATTCATGGCGATGAACGTTGCAGGGTATGATCCGTCGACGATGATATATCTCTTCATGCTAGATTCGTGAGGCGTAGTCGACGCGGCTATACAAAACTAAGGCAGTGAGTACATTGATCACATCTTACTACCGAGCTACTGTACGTTCTAAATCCGTGTTGCGTATAAATGCGCGGGGCCTAGAACCTTCATCATTTCGACACTACTAGTTGCTCTTCTTCTTCTTCCTTTCAAAAATAATCAACACTAGCTTAATAAATCCAACCTCCAACTAATTTTTTAATTGCTCCCTCTAATCTTATAATATTTGTCATTTTAAATAAGAATATGGTTTTTTTAAAAAAATGATAGAGATTAATAAATATGTGATTTATTAAAGTAATTTTAAGATTAATATATATATATATAGTTTTCATGCTTGTAAATATTTTAAAATTTATTTATAGTAAAATAATTAAAAAATTAATCTCAAGAAGTAAGGAACATATAGCGACGCTCCAGTGCACGCATGATCCACTGGCTAACAAAAACGCCTATGCACTCTATAAATACCCACCGCTCTCAACCTCAGACTCTCGCCATCGGGTCACAGCTTATGAAACCAACCTAGCACTCATACAACTAAGCACTCGCACGTCGTCGTCGTCGTCGTCATCGTCACTGCTCGTCGCGAACCCACTCGCTTCAGCGGAGCGAGACACGATGGCGTTCAGGTTCATGGCCGTCGCCGTGAGCGCGGTGCGGGAGCACGTGCGGGCGTCGGACCTGACCGTGGCCGGCCTGGTGCTGTTCGCGTTCAGCGCCGCCGTGAGCGGGCTGGCGACGCGGCGCGGGCCGCCCATGCTGTGGCCTGTGGTCGGCATCGTGCCGACGCTCTTCGCGCACCTCGACAACATCTACGACTGGGCCTCTGCCGCACTGCTGCGTTCCGGTGGCACGTTCCCGTACCGCGGCATGTGGGGCGGGGGCTCCTCCGGCGTCATCACCTCCGTGCCGGCGAACGTCGAGCACGTGCTCAGGGGCAACTTCAACAACTACCCCAAGGGCCCGTACTACCGGGAGCGGTTCGTGGAGCTGCTCGGCGACGGGATATTCAACGCCGACGGCGAGATGTGGCGCGCACAGCGGCGGGCGGCCACCGCGGAGATGCACTCGTCGCAGTTCGTGGAGTTCTCGGTGAGGAGCATCGAGCAGCTGGTGTATGGCCGGCTCGTGCCTCTGGTCGAGCGGCTGCGTGACGGTGAAGGCGCCGCCGTCGACCTCCAGGAGGTGCTGCTCCGGTTCACATTCGACAACATCTGCGCCGTGGCGTTCGGAGCGGACGCCGGCTGCCTCGCCGACGGCCTCCCCGACGTGCCGTTTGCGCGCGCGTTCGAGCTCGCCACCGAGCTCTCGCTCTTGCGCTTCGTCACACCGCCGTTCATCTGGAAGGCCAAGCGGTTCCTCTGCGCCGGCAGCGAGCGGCGGCTCGTCGAGGCCACGTGCGCCGTGCGCGAGTTCGCTGAGCGGATGGTCGCCGACCGCCGGAACGAGATGCGCAAGGTCGGGAGCCTGCACGGCCGGTGCGACCTCCTCTCGCGGCTCATATCGGCGCTGGGCGCAGACTACTCCGATGAGTTCCTCCGTGACTTCTGCATCAGTTTCATTCTCGCGGGCCGCGACACAAGCTCCGTCGGGCTCGCCTGGTTCTTCTGGCTCGTCGCCAGCCACCGCGACGTTGAGTCCCGCGTTGTCGACGACGTCCTCACCGCGGACGGCGACATCAAGAGGATGGAATACCTGCACGCGGCGCTCACGGAGGCGATGCGCCTCTACCCGCCGGTGCCCGCCGACTTCAAGGAGGCCCTCGCCGACGACGTGCTCCCTGACGGCACGCTGGTCCGCGCGCGGCAGCGCGTGATCTACTACACCTACGCGATGGGGCGCGACCGGGCGTCATGGGGCGACGACGCGACCGCGTTCCGGCCCGAGCGGTGGATGCGGGGCGGCGCGTTCGCCGGCGGCGAGAGCCCGTTCAAGTACGTGGTGTTCAACGCCGGGCCGAGGCTGTGCATCGGGAAGCGGTTCGCCTACACGCAGATGAAGACCGTGGCGGCGGCGGTGCTGTCGAGGTTCGCCGTGGAGGTGGTGCCCGGGCAGGAGGTGAAGCCGAAGCTGAACACGACGCTGTACATGAAGAACGGGCTCATGGTGCGCTTCAGGAGGAGGGAACCGCCGCCGCCGCGGAACCACGTCGACGACGACGACGACGTTGCAGCCGGTCGTCACGTTGTTGTCGGAAGCTGCAACAGTAACCATCTCTAGCACCCAAACAGTCTCTGTCGTTACTCCGTATTACTAATTAAAAAACTACAGCGCACGCATTGCTTTCCCGCGCTAATTGTCATTAAATAATTGTAAGCTCGTGCACTGGTTATTGTACTATGAAACAGCTCAAGAGGGAAGCAGAGCTGGTATCATCTCACGATGGACTACAGTGTGGCGGAAAAAGACGCAACGCTAAGGCGGCATCAAACATTTTCTGCTATTGTATTTCCTGTTTGTGTGTATGTCAGCATGTGTTCCTCTAGTGTACATAACATGCGATCATAAGAAAGTATATTCTTACTTCTCAAGAGGATGTCTACCCATGTATGTACCATTATTTTCAAAGTGGTAAGTCCTAGTTTAATTTAGTCTCTCAACAATTGTTTCGGTCCATATATTACAATTGGTTCTCAAAACCATTCATATTTATTCCTTGAAAAAAACAGGAATGGTTTTTTTTGACGTCGACATGTACATAAAGCCAATAATAATGTCATCAAATTAATCAGTAATAGTAAACAATATAGCAAGATATAGAAACGCATAAATAAAAGAATAGAACATAAATGTCATCCTTATCTCTTTTCCCTATGATCTCCTACGTATTTTTTATTTTGGTTTGTCAATGCAACATGGTGCAATGTATCAAAACCACCTTTTTTTAATTCAACGATGAAATATGAATGATTTTGAAGGTTTTCAGACCAGATTAATCAGTTCCATTGATACGGGACAAAAATTGGAACACGGCCATAGTCAACAAACCGAATGTGAGTACGTATACTTTCTTTTTTAAATACAATTCAAATACCTGTAAAAAATTATAAAATTAACAATTTATAGTACATTGGTATATACTACTCTACAAAAATTCTAGTCTAAGCTCGATCTGTATATAAAGTGAGAAAGTTAAATATGGGGTGAACAATACACATAATTTTTGCAATTTAGATTTTCTTTGATGTGCTGGTCGAACTTAGACTTTCAATTTTCTAGGATATTAGAACTTAGACTTTCAATTTTCTAGGATATTAGATATATGTGCTTATCGTCAATTATGTGTTATACATCTTATATTTACTAATTCTAAATTTCAAAATTATTAAAGTTTAGAACAACTATAACTTAATTCTTAATTCGATCAACTCTATTAATAATATGATCTTCGGATACATATATCTTTTTTATTAACATAAAAATTCACTTGGAATATTTATCACTATACAGATATGTATAGATATATTGTGCCAACATTATCATTTTTTTAAAAAAGATTTTCAAAACGTGTGTTTTAATAAAATGGATAGACATACTATTACGAAGTGAAAAACACTTTCCAGTGAATCTCGAGCTCGTTCTTCAGCCAGATCGAGGTTTCTAGCCGTTTGTTAGGTCGTTGTGTGCCTACTGCCTACCGTGCAACGATCGACTCAAGTGCACGCGGGGCAACTGTTCCCAAATTAATTAACGTGTTAATCGAGTTAATTAGGATAACTAACACACTCCCAATGGTCGTTCCTGCAGCGAACATGTGGACCAGCACGCGCCCGTGCAAAAACTTTAGATGGTGTGTGTTTTTTCTGTTGATCCATAGCTGGCGTGTGTTTAGTTCTTGATCACTTTATCGGTTCAGCTCAAGCGCACTGTTTAGTAACAGTACATGGATACATCGACCACACATCTGAACGGCAGCTAGGCGCACCACGTGTGTGACACGAACTCTGTTACTTCCCAAGATCAATGCAGTCAACTAGCAGCCAGTACGGTGTTGGCGGATGCGTGTGCGTCTCAACGTCTCGTCCGGGTAGATTTCGATTCTTTCATTGAATCGGTGAATGCATTGTCACGTCCCGAACTTGGTCTGTATACACAGAATAATATAAAATTAAAAATAATTAGGAGGGCTTACTTTAATGTTTTCACAATACATACCGATCAACACAGTCCTCCTATAAGACTTAAAACTAATATATAAATACATCATATCACATAAGTCGAATATTTCAAATCAAATATTAAGTAGTTCACGTACTCCTATCTACTTATGACACTTTGGACATGTCTCCTATACCTCATGTGAAGTTAGGGTAATATTCATCTCAGTAGTAATAGATCCATAATCACATATCTATATTCTAGCGTTTTATAATTATATGATATTTAATTATTTAGCTAGGTACATCCCATATACTTATATTGTCAATGATTTTTCAAAGGAATCGTGCTTAATAATAATACGTAGGCAAGCCATAAAGATACTAACTTCGCACCGTCCAAGTAATACAAAATAATTTATTTTACAACCAATCTGATATCACATTAGATTTTCAAGAGGTCTCAATTTTTCTCACACGATATTACAATTATAAGTAGGCTAAGCATTTATGTTGATAATCGTATTCAAGAGATGATGGTACCGATGAATATTTGCTGGAGTAAATAAGGATAAGGGTCATCGATATCTTAGATAATATAAGTAGGTCCATCGATTTTACACCAACCGAGACCAATCAAAATTGTAGTGTAACCTAAGCGATGTAATTTCACATACAATTCATAAGATTGTCACACCTCGCCCCTGCTCTAAGAGGGTGTGCCGTAGAAAAATAATAAGTCGTTCTCCTATGAAACCACTAACATGTACCACTCCCAGAATTACTATGCTAATACCAACGGTAACATAATAAATCAATACAAAATTTTCTATATTATAAATATAATATACCTTCACGCTATAGGTTTAGGTAATCCGTGAGTTGCAATATTTAATCAGAGACAACAACAGTGAAACTCAACGAAGCTAAGGCACTACTCCGTAAGTAGTGGTTTGGATCTAGGGATAAAACTCTAACATCCATCTTCTACCTAAACTTAAGCCAAAGAGGGAAAAACAACAACAATGGGGGATGGGTACTTTTGTATTCCGCATGCCATAGGAAATGTACAAGGGCAAGCTGTAAAGGATGGCTTGGGTATATTTGGGAAACTAGTTATTTAAAATATTTTTTAAAACTCTAAGTTTGGGTTTTAATAGTTCCTTTGGAGGGAGAAATGTTACCTTGATCTATCCGCGAGTATCTTTACAACAACTCGAGCCGCGAGTAGCTTTACAACAACTCAAGTGGAAAAGCTAGATTTTAGTAATTAAGAAAATCTTTTCATTCACCAATTTCTTTTCTCCTTCAAAAAATATAAACCAATATTTTCTTAAAATCAATTGTTAACTAAGTCTCATGGTTAACTAACCTTCTTGGCTTCGGGTCTAGTCTTCTCGATCTACCAACCCAAATTCGGTCTTCTCTGCTTCACAACAGGTCTTATTAGCCTACATCCTTACTTGGACATCTCGACCCTATGGTACTTAACGACACCGTAGGTTATACTTAACGACCCTATGGTACTCAACCACTAAGGCTGGCTATCCGTCATAAATAAGTACTCAAGTAACGACTCCCATCCCATGAACCAATTTATCAAATATGTTTTTAAAATAGAACTACGCTATGAGAAACATCTCACATCCGCCCAATACCGTGGGCACGACTATTTAAACAATTTAACTAAACTTTGCAAAGGTTAGATGCTTTACCCACACATTGTGAGCATCTTGATTTATCTAGTACATGTGGGTCAATACATGACCCTAACGAAGGAGAGTTGACTATAAGGCTTTTCCATAACCAATCCATATATATGCCATGTTATATAGTTGGACTACTGTCTAAATCCAAGTATCAGGCCAGTCTCAGGCCTTCGTCTACTTAGAACATGTCGTATAATACCAACTATATCTCACGGTTAAGACAAATCTCCATATCTAGAGAATTCCTTTGTCTCCCTATCTTGATGTTTCTCAATTTTTAACAAACAAAGCACACATGTTTTATCTACTTACTTTCCTAGGGATATCCCATGTTGCATGTGTGGTCATACTATTTTATGCTCAGATCAACTTCCCACAGGAATCGGTTCTTGTGCACAACAACAAAACCAAACCATATAAGAGATGATTCACATTGTATGTTTTCCTATAAAACCTTTTTGTTTTTTCAAAACAGTTGACTCCGAGAGTCATGTTTTATAAATCTTTCACAACCCAAGTTTTTCATAAGGACAATCCATTACATATATTTATAATATAAAATAAAGTATGGTACGAATATATACCTATGTCCATAGGGCTCAAGTGTCATGACACCACTATGGTGGATTGATGAGGATTTGGTTTATTGGGGTCATACCACAAATAGTGCAGCTAGTAGGTATATACGTTGGTAATGTGCCTGTAGAGTGATAGCCATACAAATTAATGTGTACGCTAAACATGTATTGTTGCAATAAAATTATTTATAATATAGTAGCAATATGATTAAATGATGGCTTGCCTTGGTCTTAGTCAGCAGAAAATTCTTTAGAATCGATGTCTAAAAATTCTCTAAGGGCGAACTACGCACTATACGAAAGAAATCCAAACAAAACCCTAAAAAAATACAAGATAATACTAAATAAATAATATTTATATTGGGTATATTAATATTTTAGAAAAAATATTAGAAGTTGAGTGAAGTCAATCGGAGAAGATATAAATTTTAGAGTATTAATTGGTTTTCTAGACCAGAGAAAAAATTATTATAATTGGAAAGAAAAATAATATAGAGAGAGGTATAATAGACTTTTATAGAAGAAAAGACCGGTGGGGCTGGTTCATGGGATTTGTCATATAGAGGAATAGAGGGGGATATGATCTAGACTTGGGAGGGGTGGATGAAAATAGGTGGAGCCCGTATGTTTATGAGGAGTAGAGGGTGGTACATAGTGGACCAAGTCTACGGGTAAGCTAGGAGAGAGAGAGTAGGGCCCATGTTGGTCTCACTTCTTTCCTTTTAGTTTTCTCTTTGTATTGCTTTCCCTTCTTCCTTTCCTATCTTTCTCCTCTTCTCTTCTCTTTATCCTCTTCTCCTCCTGTTGCCTCTTTCTTCCTTGTCTCGTGTGGTTGATGTAGCGACGACGTTGGTGACAACTAGAGGGGGCGACGGGCTAGTGTGTGGGTTGGAGGGCGTCAGGGGCAACGTCGATAATGAGGGTGCACGTGGGAGGCGACCAAGTGGCGTGTGGCATGAGGAGGCAGCAAGAATGATGCGTGAAGGGCACCAAAGTGTGTGGGGCGGCATGATAGGTGGCGGGAAGGGGCAGCGTAAGCTTGGGGAGGGGCAGCACCGGCGCGAGGAGACTCTAGGGCAGCATGGTCACAGGTGGACGTGGCTATGTTGGCACGTGTGGACGTTGAGGTGCGGTCACAGGAGCTACATTGACATGGGAGGACATTGTCGACTTCTCGATGGCTCACAGCTGGTGATAGCATAGTTGTTTGCACCAAAATTTGGTAAGCCCTGCTGTTAGGATTGGAGAGACGATCGGTTTATGGAAAGAGTCCGATTGATATAAGTAATAAGTCGATCGGACGGATTGAGGATGGATTCGGTTTAGTTAAAAGATGAAAAGTTATCTAGATGGATCGAGTGTAAGGAGCCATGGAAACCATGACAAGCTAGTTTTATCTCTACAGAATATATCTCATAAGATAGACAAGTTTAATTAGTTTTGTTAACTTCTTAGAGATAGTTTTCTGTTATATTTAGGAAATAACGTCCAGATGTTATTTGTAACCGTATTGGACTCTTGTAACTTCATGGTATAAATATAAACCTCTAGGACCTTGTAAATTATTTTTCAGATCAATACAATTTTAGTGCATCACCACCCTAGCTTGTCTCTAGGTTTTTTTCGGCAGGTTCTGGCTCTCAATACGGGGCTGCATTGGTTAGGTTTGAACTCTAGCGAAGAGGTAAGTCCTGACATTATCCTGTTGTATTCACTCTATTTAAAGTTGTATCGATTAGATCCGACATTTTAGTATGTTTGTATATATCACATCAAGCTTATTTTACTGTCATCAGTCTCATACTGCATCGGTTAGGTCTGAACTATTAGAATGCTGATAATTGATTGAGCTATAAGCCAATAGGTCTTTACTTGACATTTCATTGGAGTAGCTAGCCATTGAGTTATCCATACACACAACCTTATGCCTAGTGTATCGGTTTTTCATCGATATACATAAATCTTCATAGAAATCCTCTCATCGGCTTAGCTAGCCGATAGTTTTATCCATTCCTTCTGTCCGCGCGCTTGATCTATTTTCCACCGTCTTTGTGCCATTAGTCTTAGTCTCATACTGTCTCAATTTGTTCCGATTTATTAAGGCTGGCTCTAACGGTACCGTCATGATGGTCACTAGGTCTTGTACTTTTAGAAGATTAGGTCTCGCTCCTTGCTACTTATTGCACATTCTATTTTAAGTGCTATCGGCTTGATAGCCGATATATCATTTATCTTTTTCGAAGTGCCGCTCTATTCCATAACGTCATTGTCTCTATAGCCGATGTGTATTTTAATCTCTTCGTTATCATCTGCCTACGCCTTCATCGGCTTTTCAGCCGATGGACTAGTGATTTAGCCCATATCGACAATAAGCTCATAGCAGGAGTTTGTATCGGCCTATCGATTGATTGACTCATCGGTTTATCTTCTTGTTAATTATATGGGCAAATTGACTGACACTCTTGCAACTCTAGCAGCCTGACGAAGGGACCTTGAAGCTGAATGACCTGTACTAGAGCAAAGCAGACCTCCCACCTCTTGGCATGGTCGCGCTATCACATCAGACCTTTATTGGTGAATATAGAGTATCGTTTTGTCATAAACAACAACGTGGTGTGGGACTAGGCAACAGCCGCAGGCGGGGGAGCTACGTGGGTGGCAGCAGGGATGGCACGTAGCATAAGAGGGTGACGTTGGTGTTCCCTTGTCGCCTCGTGGACTTTAAGTGAAAGATTCACACATGTATTTGTACAAGACAGATGAAACATCTATACAACTTCTTGTCCTACTCGGTTGGCTCTTACTATCTCATGAGCTTGAAGTCCTACTCGGTTGGTTCTTACTATCTCATGAGCTTGAGCAGTAGGTTTCAGATGAGTGAAATTTACGGTGGACATATGCACAGATGATGGTGCCTGATGATGGTAGAGGCAATCATGCATGACCATCTGTTATTTTGCGGTATCTCAGGTGAAAGAAAATGAATACGTACTGACACAAAATAAAATAATAGAGGCTAACATAAATTTTTAAATTAGGATTTTTATACAAAATAGCAGGCGTTATACGCGATCGAACGATAGGTCGATTTCATGCAGCAATTCGCCCTCGCGCCACGGCAGCGGCGGCGGCCGGGGCCCTCGTGCCGGTTACGAGATTGAACCACTGGGTTTGTGGGTCACACTCGCCGCCGGTGGCAAGGCACCTGCACGGGTTCGTCAGCAGGCTGCGGCCATCCTCGCCGACGTCCAGGCACAGCAAGCCGCCGCCGCCTACACCTTCTCCTGGGGACGAGGACGACGTCATTGCGTTGACGGCCACGTGCATTGTCGAGTCTGACACGAGGCGCCGTGTCGACAGGGCGTCGCCACTGCAGCCGGCGGCGCCGTCGCTGGTGAGCCGCGCCGGCCTGACGCTCCCTTCGGCTCTCAGGCAGAGCGGCGGCGTCCCCCGCCCCGTGCCCCGCAGCGCCAGCGTCGATGCCGGCTGCGTGTATGCCCACGCGTCCGTGTCCTTGCACCGGCCCAGCTCCAGCTCCAGCGTCCCCGCCGCCGCTGCCGCCGCATCATACGCCGCGCGCCTCACCACGCAGCGCCCTGTGAAGGGGTGGAACAGCACGGTGTACGGTCGCGCCAGGCCCTGCATGCATCGCCGGCCCCATCGGTTAGAACGCGACGTCGTGCGTGACGGTGCACCTGACATTTCACCGGCGATGATGACGTGAGCGACGCCATTGGAGCGCGCGAGCGAACTGACCTTGGAGCGGGCGCTGCAGCGACTGGATCCTCGAGAGCGCGGTCACGTTGCGTGGCTTGCTCCATGACCAGTCGAGGACGCCGTACACCTCGTCCGTCCCGGCCACGCCCTGCCGCAGCGCGTAGCTCCCCTGCAGCGCCCAGAGCGCCCAGTCCAGGTCGAGCTCGGCGGCCACGGCGGCGGCGCAGGGGAGGTACCTGTCGTCCTTGCGCGACCCGCCGCGAGTGTCGGCGCCGAACTCACTGAGGAAGAGCGGGAACCCGGCGTCGAGCAGGAACCCGCCCCGCCGCGTGACGTCCCGCACCACGCGGCCGCACACCTCGTTGGCGTTCTCCGCCTCACAGGACCTCGCGTCGGCGAAGCTGTATCAGTGCAGCTCGAACGCCATCTTCCTCCTCTCCCATGATCACCAGCGCTGCCGGGTTCGCCGCGTGCACCGCCTCCGCCCCCTTCTGCATGTACCTGTACCAGCGGCGTTCTGCCTCGGGCCCCGGAGCTCGTTGCGGAGGCTCATGCCAACGACGTTGGGGACGCCGGCGAGCGTGGCCATGTTGCTCAGCCCCTGCAACCAGACGTCGGGGTCGAAGTACCGGTCGCCGAAGAAGCAGTTGCCGTCGTCGTCGGCGCAGCACCACCGGGGCTGGCTCACGTGGTTGTCCAGGATCACCATGACTCCGTTCTCCCCGAGGCTGTCCACCACGGCCCTGAACGACTCGATCAGGGTGAGGTCGAGGAACCCCGGGTTGTTCGCCTCGACGCCGGCCACCGTCTCGGCGAGGCCGTGGACCAGGAGCGATCGCCGCACGGTGAAAGACGACAGCGACGCGTTGGTCGCCAGCGCTATCGAGTACGTGAGCCTCACGCAGTTGAACCCGAGGGGCGTCACCTTCTTGGAGATGGTGTCCACCGGCTGCATCCCGAGCCCCTCCCTCCGTCACCACCCGCTTCAGGTGCGACGGCCAGTTGACGCAGGCCAGCTTCACCCGCCGCCCCGCCTCGTCGACGATCCACCACGACGACGTCGACAGCGTGACGGCCATCACCACCGCCTGAGGACGGTAGCAGCACTGGCCGGCGCAGGCAAGCACGACGCGCAGAGTGACACGCCGGAGAAGATCAGAAGGGCGCATCATGGCGACTCGCATTGTCGTCGACCGATGGCCAGATCGGTCGAGCTGGACGGTGGCGGCAGTGAGACGAACGCCGTGCTTGTGCACCGTTTCCGGCGCAGTAAAAGAAGACCGAAGAGGTTGGTGACGAGCTGGACCGGGTAGATAGAAGTTGGTGACATCTTGAAGATATTACTGGTGTTGGATAGTGTAAAAATATGTATAGTGATTAAAACCTCAATTATATAAAAGGAATTAAATCTATCTATATATATTAACAGATTACTTCTTGCACTCCTTTTTTTTTGTCTGGCACTCTCAAGTGGTACGTGGATTTAACTATATATGGCTTTTAACATAGTTTTCTCCCTTTTTTTGTCCTCAAAAAAGCAAATTCTTCTTTATCTTTTGACAAAATAGATTATTTAACGTATTAACTACGTTTTGTCCTTGCAATGCGCGTGACATGATCACTTGATCAGACGAAAATCAAAATGATTCTTTAGGGATTGTTCGGTTAATTCCTCGAAGGAAAGGATTAGAGCGGGTTATTCTCCTTCAAATCCCTTTCCTTCCCTTGGAGAAAGATTAATCGAACAAGACTTAACGGGACACCCAACCACTAAAGCCCTAGCAGACAGTGGAAGCCCAGGACTCTCGACTTCGCCGCCAGCCGTCATAGTCCGCCAGGTATGGCCCACAAGATGGCCATCGATCAGGTCTAGGTCTATGGCCGGCGGCCGTCGGGAGGCCTATGCTCGGCTGCAGCAGCTCCAGCGCCGCCGGCGTCGGGTGACGGGCGAGCTCCACCGTCGACAAGCGAAACACCCAGCGCCGGCGGCGGCCTCGACCTGGAAGTGTTTTTTTTGGGGTAACCCTTTTCGATTTGGTTCTGGTCTTTATCGTAGTTCCGTTGCGGCCTTCCCTTTTTTATTTCGGTTGCCTGTGAACCGGAGCTTCAAAAAAAAAAAAAAAACCCGACGTAGTAGTCCAATCCTCCGAAACTAGGAGCTAGTTCGGCCCAGGGCCCATCTCGGCCTCGCGCTCCGGCGACCAGGCCGGTGAGGCGGCGGAGCGACACCGGAAGACAGGAATCCAACCGGCGAAGCAGCAGCAAGGGGTACCCGTCTGGTTAATACGGTTCCATTGGCTACCTACACTTCGCCGGTGCCTGCGAAGTGCCGAGCGATAGAGAGGGGTTACGGGCGGCGGCCGGAGGTGGGACGGGAGCCGGGAGCCCCAACTAGCGGTCAACGCCCAACGGTGGGATCGTCCGCTGCCTCTCCGTCGCCATCGCCTCCCGCAGCTTTGCCGCGCCGCGCGGCTCCAATCCGCTCCGCTCTGGGGCGGGGCGTGCTTCTCACGCAACGCGCGTGCGCAGGAGTACCCCCTGACCCCTGAAGAGCGGGAGCGCCCACCGCTGAGCGCCACCTCGCCGGTCGACGGCTGCCATGTAAGCCCCCATCGTTGTTTCGGGTCATCATCGCTTCGCTCCGCCTGGTGTTCGTTAATGGTTGACGGTTGACCTACCTCGCTACGTTTTCCTCCTCGCAGGGGCTTCGCGCGCGTGGAGCTGCGGTGCCCTAGGGCCCTCGACCCCCGCCCGAGCTGGACCCTCGGCGACGTCCTCACCGAACTCGACGCACTCGAGGCCATTCGCCGCAACGCGCAGTCCACGCCCCTCAAGCAGCCGCCGGAGTGGTATCTCTATTCTCTAATCCCTTGCGCTCACTCGCTTATGGTTTCGCCGTTAAGCTGTAATTGCTTTCCTCTACATTGGTTCTATATGTTTTTTTGGTTAATTTAGGGCTAGCAGTGGCAGCATGAGGGAGAAGGCCTTTGTGATGCGGGTTGAAGAGGAAGATGACACGGATGATGATGATGACGGCAGTGATGGGGAATCCCGGGCTCTTGTGGCCAATGGAGCAAGGTTCTCATGCAATGATCTTGAATCCAGGTGAAGATTTGATGCCAAAATTTGGCCACTGCAATTGCAGTTTCATGAAAAAATCGTGTTTAATAGAATGTCAATTTTGCTGATTCCGTTGCCACAGTATATGATGAATTTAAGCTTTGCTGTTTAGTACTTTGGAGGGACATGGCATGCTTGTAAGGACGACATTTAGCATTTGACATTAGCACAATTTGTGAGGCATAAGGATGCCACCGGTCTATTAGCTACAACCTCAGTAGCATGCATTTTTTTGCTTTGCAGCACGGTGCATTATCTGCATATTAAGTTTAAAATAATGGCATATTGTGTGAGATATCCCCCCTTTTGTTTTCTTCCTAGTGATGCCGAAGAATCAGAGAATGAAATGGATGGCAGGATCGTACCATATCACCTGATGGAGAAACAGAGCCTAGAGAAGAGCATTCTGCTTGAGCTGGAACGTGAGCATCATCTGAAAGTTCAAGTGTGTATTCATCAATCTATATTGTTATATCTTTCTTACTGAATACAGTACTTATGGATTGATTTTTCTTTGATGTGTTGGCAATAGACCATTGAATTGTAATAGACTGTTGAATTATTTTCATACCGTTAGTCCTCAATCTAGTTCAGGGTTACCATTAGGTTACACTTCACCGATCAACTTTATATTATTTTTTCCTCAACTTTGTGTATGTAATGGTCTTTTAAGCTATCCAGGCATGTGGATGCTTCCGTTATCTTTCATCTTTCTAAAGTTATACTGTATATGAATTCCTGAATGAAGCTTGTTGGTTCCCTTTAAGGTTATTGTAATTCCACGCTGATATGGTTGGATAATGACATGATGAAATTTCAAGAAAAACAATACATCGCTTCTGTTAATTGCCACTTGAAGATGATTTTTCAAATACAATACTGCCTTTACTTCAAATTGGATATTGTGATCCAAGAAGTTTAACATAGCAAGTCAACAGGGATGCCATATAACTAAATTGCTAAGTATTGGGCATCATAATATTAATTATCTTTTTGGCTGAAGTTGCATGCCTTTACTTTTTACCATGATGGATTGATAAAATCTGCTTTGAATCTTATTGTTTGTTTTCTTCATATGATACTTTTTTCTTCAGGAGGAAGTCAGAAGTAAACTATCTGCATTGGAGGTATGCCACCAAAATGAAATCCAGCGAACAATTTCTGCATTAGCTCAACTTCAGAAATACGCAGAATCAAGAAAAGAGATAGACAGAAGGCTAGATGTCCACTTCCAGAGAAAAATGTATGTTTTTGTTGTTGAATTGTTTCTCCAATGTCTTTTTAAATCTACATTTCATGATTACAGTTACCATTATTTTTCATATTTTGAGGAAAAATGTATGTTTTACTAGGTCTTTAGTGAGTAACATTTAATATGCAATTTTCTGGGACTAGGGTTAACTTCCATACTAGTTTGTTCTCTTTTGTTACTGAAGGATTTTCTGTGGCACATATCAAGATATTTTGTACTAGTTTGTCAAGACTGAATTTTTATTGGTGGTTGCTTTGTAAAGTTTTGCCATTTTTTATTCGTCATAATTCAATTTATTTTATTGTAAAGAGGGCTTACAAAGTGCTTAGTTTTTCATTCCAATGTAGTTTATGATTCCTGAGTGGAAAAGGTATATATTCATGAAGGTTGATGGACCTTGCTACACAGTTTATTATGGATTATTACTATTGGACACAGTTTTTGAAGAGAAAACAATCATCTCATATATGCACAAATTCTAATTTAGAGATTCATTGGGTGATTGAGGGCTAATACTAAGATCCTTATTGTTTCTTCTGCCATTTGCTATTATCTTCATCAATATTTGGTTAAATTTGCCACTTAAAATGATCAACAGGAAATTTCAAGCCCAAGGTTTCAGCTCTTAACATTTTACAGTAATTTATGTATTCTATTTACAATTGATTAAATTGTGTAGTTTAATGCACAAATAATCAATGCTTATATGTGTGGTGTTTGGTCAAATGATTAGAGACTGAGACTAAGGGTTGACTATTTTTTAATTCTCTGTTTGTGTTTTATAAGGAATTGTTGGTTATGTTTAACTATCTGTGATACAATTATACAGTTTTTGTAGTTCTTTGCATAGTAGCTTTATTTTCAAGTTCAATCATTAGCACTGTAAATAATTTTTCAGAAACTTTGCATGTTAGAGTTTGTATTTGTTTTCCTTTGTAGTAGTTATCACAGGATAAAGGACATATACTTTGATGATCTTTTGTTATATATATTAATTGGATTTTCTGATGATATTTTGTTGAATTCTGTACCATGTTATATTGTTGCCTTTTTGCAGTGCAGAAGTACTTGATAAACACTTGTCTATGGTCCAAAGGGACCATGAACAGAAATCGCAAATTGTGGAACGTAGAATAAGAGATGATGCTGCTCTTGAAGAAGCTAAAAGAAAGGAGCAAGCCATGAAGAACGAAAAAATAAGGCAGGAAAGAGCCAAACAAGAGTCAGAGGTTTGTTTTCCTAGACGTGTTGGTCACTTGGTCTGTTTCTATTAACATAAATTGATATATGTGAGACTTAGTTCACGGTTATTTCTTTTGGCTCTGGTATTTATTATAATAAACCTTTGAGTTCCATTTGGTTCGGTTTCATCTAATGCCTTGTTGATAGCTATTTTTTTAGTTATTCGTGTTGCTTCCTCACCGAACTTTTTTACAACCTATGTAATTCAAAACCAAATTTTCTTTACTTCACTGGTAGTTGCTTAAATGCATAACCAGTTAACCCGAAATTTCATGAACTATGATGCAGGCCAGACAGAAGGCAGCTGCGAAGTTAGCAGCGGAAGCACAGAAAGCAGCAGATGTGGCTGCTGCAAAGGAAGCAGAAAAGGAATATGCTAATGTGACAGATGCAGCGGTTTCCAAATCTAGCCAAAATTCTCAGAATAATGTTGCAGGAACAACGATGGTAAAAAAGAGTGAAAATAAATCTGAATTACCAGGTATTTCTTGCTTTTACAGAACCATTACAAAATTAATATCACAATGTTTAATGGAGCTATTCTGAAGATCTGCTGATTGATATTCTTAGTAGAATCATGTTGCGTCTATATACATATTTCTTAAAAACTAGTGTTCATGCTACCAGTCAGGCAGCCATTATCACCAGTTAATGCTTATAAACATCAAATGGTGCGGATTAATCTAAAATGTAAATTCAAGGATTAACCTTCCCATATTTCTTGCATATTTTCTTATTTAGACTCTGGGCTTATGGCTCATTAAGGGCGATATATATCATATAAAAGTATTAGAACATGTCAGAAGGATAATCACCCTTAACTGATCTTCAACTATGCAAAGCCCATGTTCAGCCCCTAGAACTTTATCATGTTTCCTTCACAGGAAGGTAGTGGTACTTAGACAACCTTCCTAACTCCAATATATGAAATTTGCAATGTTTGAACTTGTATAATTAAAATCCAGTGTATCGGGATCCAAGAACCGTGCTAAACTTGAAGTGAAACACATTTTCAATGCTTAAAAGAATACAAACATAAATAATAAGGGAAAGTTGTGATTCTGCTTTCACATTCATGCATATGCGCTGCATCAGAAATTCCAATTTTGCATCAAGAATAATTTCTAGTCTCGGTGTTAATTTCCTAACTACACTGGTCACTGGCTGACTATCGTAGCTTGATTTTGTAAGGTCTGTGATATTAATGTTGATTGCTCATTCATAACAGGGATCAAAGTCTTTGCTGATAATTCCGCATTAGAAGCAGAATTGCGGAGGCGTGCATTACTTGATCAAGTGCCAGCAAACATTCATTCCAGCAAGGTCTTATTTTCTGCTGAAGCTCTATATCTTCCAACTGCATTTGTACAATTTACTGCAAATTTTGTTGTTTTCACACTGATGATGAATGATGTCACTCTGCTGGTTTCAATTCTTCTGCCATATGGATGAGCATTGTGCTAAGCTTGTACTTGACGATTATTGTTCTTATTGTGTAGGAGTTTAACAGATATGACCGACAAATCGCAAAATCTATTGGTAAACTTATGCCGACTACTGACAGTGTCAAGTGAGTATATATATATAACATATTTTTAACTGCCTATATCCTATATAGCTCAATGCACATAAGCACATCAAATAAAATAGATCTACACATTATTCTCCTTTTTTCATCATTTGATGCGTGGTAAGAACTAATTGATTTTTGTCCATGTAATTGTTTTTGAAGTGATTATTTGATTTGATCATTTATTTAATTTGAAATCTACCCCTAAACATATGTTGCAGAGCAAGGGCTGGTGAGCTTATTAAAGCTTTAGATGGACAGGATTGCCCACGTCCAATTGCTTGCCGTATATTTGCAAACAAGGTAGGTACTTTTATGTAGTAATGGCCTCTTTTTTTCAAATGAGTAGCATCATAAATATTATGTCTGAAATGTCAGAAAGTCTGGGTTGCACGACATGACCATGCAATATTTATATCCAGAATTAGTTCAATATAAGTACAAGCATACTTGCAAATATAAACTTAGGCCCAAAAACTTGCTTTATGAACTGAGCTGCAGGTCAATAGTCAAAAGTCGAAACATGAAGCATCAAATACGTGTTTTCTAGTTTAGATAATTGGTATGTTAATTGGTGACACGATGCTAGTACCTTACATTTTTTGGACACATGGATTTACTACTTCACTTTCTGGCTTTTCATAGTCTCTCTATTGTAGAGTATATCTCTGCAGTACTGGTCTCTTATTACCAACATGAACTTAAGCGTGCTCACATATCTCTAAGTAGAATTTTTTGGCCTTCTCATATACCAGAATTAGAGTCCCATCGGGCTGTCCTTTATTTTGACATACTGAAATTCTACTTGATATTGCTTACTTACATAGCTGACCTGATATTGATTTGCAGATTATTTCAATAGTCAAGAGTAGAAATACAAAGGACAAAACGTTTGGAAATTTGGCCTTTGCTTGTGGATATGTCATGCTTCTAGTCACCAGCCAGGTACTTCTGTGTTTGTTTAGTATTACTAGGCATTACTCATTAGTTAATAAGTGAATACCAAATTGTGTTGACTTTCTGGACATTTACTGCACTCAGCTTTCTTTCTTATAGCTCTCTTTTGATATTTCATAAGGCATATGTTGCGATCCTGAATTCCTGATTAGCGGAAGTATATTGATACTTAAAATTAGTTTATAGTAGGAAAAGACTATTTGTTCCTTACATGACAGCTCATCCTTAATAATGTGGAATGGAAACCCCACAGTAACTAATTTTGGTTACATTTCATGTTATGTTTAAAAGTTGAAGCTGCTTTTGACATCTCATTTAAACATGAAGTGGCTGGACTACATACTGCTTATACGCAATGACGAATTATTGCACCGTCCTCATGGTAGGAGGAAGTGGGTGTTATCTGTCCTTAAATTTGATGGTAATGAAAAGTGGAAGGTTAATAAATATGGAGCATGGAAACTCACATGCTGTTTGCCAGTAGCTGGGACAGATACTCCAGTTGATTCTGATGAACATAGGGCTACTGTGTGTATCTTTTGTCATACACTGTCTGTCACTTTTCCAATCTTATTCGCAACAATATAATGCTGGTATCTTGTGAATTTTCTTATCATGGTTGGAGCTCAAAAGAAAATTCGTTGCTGCAAGACCAAAAAGACAATAGCTAGTTCCAATATTTCTGTACAATCATATCCTGTCTTTGTTCTTTCGATGAAGTTTAATTAGAGTTACCAACACAAATGCTCAGGTACCAGATGCCATGGATTATCTTCTAGCTGAGTTACACAGAGTTTGCATATACACAATTCCAAAGCATCTGCATGCTTTAAACGTAAGTCTGCACGACACTAAACTCAATATCTTCGCAGTTTGTGTCTATCTTGCTTATATATGAGCAGCAATGGAAAAAACATGTGAGGTGTTCTATGTAGGTATTCTGAACAGTTATAATGATGTTTTCTATTCACATAATTATTTCTGATGCTTGTAGCTGTTTAATGCGACATATTTTATGGTTCAAAGTGTTTTTATGCTTTATTTGGATATCGTGTTTAGCTCATGTATTTGAATTTTCTGATTTTATTTGTAATTGTTTAGGCACAAGCACGTAATAGAGATTATTACAGACTTATTGGCTATCAGGAAGAAAATGGACAACTCGAGAGCACTGAAAGTTATTTGACATATGTTGCCGCATACGTCAAGCTGTATGCTGCAATGATTCAGGTGTGTACAGTCCATTGTATTACATTACTAGTGTGGTAAAAATAGTTGTTAAGGGCTATTGATTGTTAGAAATGGGTATGCATTTAACGGTTCTGAACGTTTTGTTTGTTCCCCCTCTGACTAACATGGTGTTTTCTTATCATGTTGGTTGTTGCAAAAAGGGCTTATTATTTCTCATTAATTGCAATTTATTAGTTTTTTTCCTGGGATATTATTTAGACATGGGCCACCAGAGTAACAAGCTCACAGAAAAATCATTACAACTAATGTGACAGACAGTTTGCCAAAATGGCTCCAACTATCACATGCTTGTGTAGTGCATATGACTCAGTGATCAGATACCTGTTTTCAGGGCACTGACTCTGAGTGTAACATTCATTTCTTTGCATATTAATTGAATTGACTATCACAGTTCCATAAGTTGACCTGGTGTTAACATCGTTTCATACAGTCATTTTATTTGAGCAGCAGACTTCTGTTCAGCAAATTGATGTTTTACTTAGAATTGAAATATGACCGTAATTTTTTCTACAGACTGAAATCAGGGGTTTGCAGCATCCACATGGCTTAGCAGAGGGATGGAAATGGCTTGCTATGTTCCTTAATGCTCTCCCAGCCACCACAGCAACTGCTTGTGCCCTTCATGCTTTCCTCAAGGTAAAAATATGCTTCAAGACCCCCCATCCCCCCCTCCTATGCGTGTGTGCTTGTAGGTTTGTAGCTAACTTGGATTCTGTTTCTGGTCAGGTTGCTGGTTTTGCACTTCACAAGAAATACGGATCACAGTTCATGAAACTTCTAGATGTAATATCACGGTGCTTTTTACCTGCTTTGAAAGAACAAGGTTCACGAATTCAGGCTGAGGCTGCCAGCAATCTACAGAATTATCTTACTGACAAGGTTTACCTTGAGGAACCGGAAGGCCAGTACCTTGCGCAACAGCTGCTATCTAAAGAGTTGTTCACGTGAGGATCAGATACCAGATCAGCATGGCGATGTGGCCCATGTACACCGGCCAAGTTCAAGATAATGCTTTATGTGTGCAGCAAGACATTTAATATTCTAAGGGAGCAACCTGCACGGTTATACAGTTATATGATGGCAGAGAAGGTCAGAATCGCCCTGAAGAGATGTCTTGGTTTGCTCCCCCCAAGGTCTCCCTTTTCTAGCCACCAATTTGAATGTGTAAGTGTATATGGCGTTGGAACAGAGTCTCACAAGTACACAGCTAGGATAGATTGATGCGATGCAATTTGTTGTACTCCTGTATTGGGGGCGAGCCTGTAATCTGTTTGAAGTAAATGTTATTCTGGACAGACGTAGCAATTTTCTCAGCGACCCCTGGACATGTGTTCGCCTTGTATAATCTGTTGCACGCTTATTGCCAAACTAATATCTCTTGTGGCAGCAATAAACTCTTCACGGGTTACTGGCGTAAGCAATAATGTTACACCATATCCTGCTTTTGCATGTTTGTTGAGTACTTGTGGTTTGTGTAATTGTGTTCTTGACTTCTTTCTATGTCGCGGTCGTATTGTATCGTGTCAGGGCATTAACAGTGCAACGTTGGCTAAGGTTATAAGTTTGAAATTGGTTTTTCCCACAATGTATAAGTACCGTCAGGTATGGCTTTAATTTTATATGTTAGTCCCTAATTGATGATAAATAATTAATACACTAACATAATCGATAAGTAATGTTCTAAAGTTAAAAATAAGCAAAGACGACCTCAGGTAAAAAGAATTGAAGTAGAAGATCAAATTATTTTGAAGTTGTACTATGCTGGATAATTTGGGTCTTGCATCGTTTGGATGGTCCTAGAGGGGACAGGCAATCCGAAAGAAGATAAACATGAGAAACTTATTGGATTAGATTGTTCTACAATCGTAATTGTAGTTGGACGATAATTCAGCATGGTACAGAATGTCAAACATCTTTTGGAAGATATCAGATAATGCTTTCACAAACAAGAATAGTGCTTCAAAGAAGGGAATCACTATCAAGTTCAATTATAACAAACTTAATCCTTTTAACAACTATATCTCCGTGCCATCTGGTCATATCCCCCAATTCGATGAGACACGCTATATCGTTTAGAACCATAAGATAAAGTTACATATAATCTCTTCTTTGCGTTAAAGTGTTTGAAAGATAGTTTGCACATGTATCAATATTTTGGAGGATAACATTGAGCTCATGCCGAAACAAGGAGCAACTCATTTATCGCAATGCTCAAGCAGCAAGCGTTATCCTCGACTCACTTAGTTCGGAGGAGTTTAATAATGTAGATTAACTTAATAAAGCTAAGGAGATATGGGACACATCTTGTGTGGCTCATAAAGACACTTCAAAAGTAAGGGAATCAAGAATTGAGTTTTTAAAAAGAAATCTTAAAAGATTTATGATAGAGGAACATGAGACAGCACGAAAGGTGTATGACCGTATGATGGTCACCATTAACAAGATACATCGACTTATAAGTGACGAGATGATGAGCCATTTTGTCGTGCGAAGGCTTATTCGAGTCTTTGCACTAAGAAATCCTATCTTGGTAACTATCATCCGAGCAAAAAAAAGATCACAAGAAGATCATCCTAAGTGACATCCTTAAAAGAATTATCGTTCATAAACTCTTAGAAGAAGAAGTCAAAGAAGTCAAGAAGATTGTCAAGAACACCGTCATCACCAAGAATAAAGAGTAGATTTTAAGGCAAATAAGTAATCATCTAGTAAAAATGAAGAATTTTCTCTCGTTATCAAGAGATTCAAGTACTTCTTAAAGAAAATCAGCTTTGGTAAGAATAAGAGAAGCGACGACAAATTAAAAAGGCAATCATCAAAAGCATGCTATGAGTACAAAAAGTACGATTACTTTATTGTCGATTATCTGAGCAAGAACAAGATGAAGGAGAACAAGCCTAAATTCCATAAAAAAAAATTCTAGATAAGCTCATTTAGAAAATGAGTGATACTCTAACGACGAGACCAAGGCCAACATCAGTGATAGAAAAGAAGAGGCAACCATCACTATCAAGTTATCTATTTTAAGCAAGCTTTTCGATAACTTAAGCTACGACGATGACTACTATACTTTCACTTGTCTTATGGCAAGGTAGCATAAGGTAACTCCATCATTCCAAGCTCATAGAAAGTGATGAAGATGATGACAGTGGTAATGATGAATGCGATAATATGTTTAAGGGGCTTAGCAAGCTAGCCATTAGTTATATAACCAAGCTACTTAAAAAAGAGAGACCGAGCCCTTACTAGGCTTTTGGCTAATGAGTGTAAAATATTGATGAATTGTCCAATAAGCTCAATTCAGTCTAAGAATTTATTGCTTGCGTAATGAATTTGAATGGGTTTTTGTGAGTTTAAAACTCACAAAGATCTAGAGGTGTAATTTGAGGTTAAGTATATCTTTCTCAAATATTATCAATATTTCTTTCAATGTATCTATAAGCGACTAAATACTATAAGAATGCTTATGATAGAAGAGAATAAAAGGTGAAAGGTTAGGCACCTTGGTTAAGTGTGGTGTATGAAGATATATCAACATGTACTCTATAAAATCATCACCGGCGAGAATAATTACAACAACCGAGAACCAGATCATTCGCAGTTGCCGCTTCTCACCGGTTGCCGGAGCCCTTGGCCCCCTCCAAAAGCTTAATTACCCCCAAAACAATCCCCAAACCGCATGATCTCTCTTCTCATTTCACACGTCAAAGCCTCTGACTTTGGATATTCCCCGCCCCCCGAAATTTAATTAACTTGATCATAATAAGTGTTGGCTCTTGAACCCAACGAAGTCGACCTCATAGCCTTTCTTCCCCGCCTATATATTCACCGATCGATCCATCTCGGCACCAGCGGCCAGCAGATTCATTTCTTCGTCTCCGTCTCCGGGCGACGAGGTGCGCTTGCTTGGTTGGTATCCAAGTTCAGTCAGTTGGCCGTACGTCAGGCGGAGAGAGATCAGGCAGGGTACGTGTAGAATGTGTACAGTGGCTATGAATCCCCCGAACGTATATGAGGGGGTCGGGTCTATATATATACAACCCAGGCCAATGATCTGTCTAACACCCCCCGCAGTCGTAGCGGGAGGGGAACGGACGCAGAGACTGGACCGAAAACTAGTGAACAAAGGCGTGGGCAGGCCTTTGGTCATTATATCGGCAAACTGATGTGCCGATGGTACATGGAGCATCCGAACCTGTCCTAATGCAACCTTGTCACGAACAAAATGGATATCGATCTCGATGTGCTTGGTGCGTCGGTAATGGACTGGGTTGACGGTCATGTAGACGGCACTGATATTGTCGCAGTAGACGACAGTCGCGGTGGAGAGGGTGCACAGAGCTCCTGGAGAAGCTGGCGAAGCCAGCAGCACTCAGCGACGGCGCGGTACTCGGCTTCAACGCTGGAGCGGGACACTGTAGTCTGACGTTTTGAGAACTAGGATATGAGAGTATCACCGAGGTAAACGCAGTAGCCGGACGTAGAGCATCGAGAGTCGGGGCAGCCTGCCTAGTTCGCATCGAAGTATGCGGTGAGGGAGTCGATGGGGCTGGAGCTGAGATGCAGCCCGCTGTAGAGGATGCCCTTCACGTAGCGTAGGATGCGCTTGAGCAGTGCGAGGTGAGGTTCACGCGGAGCGTGCATGAAAAGGCACACTTGCTGGACAGCGTACGTGAGGTCGGGTCGGGTGAGTGTGAGGTATTGGAGAGCCCCGGCAAGACTCCGATAGTGAGAAAGATCGGCAACGAGGGCGCCATCGGCGACGAAGAGTTTGGCTCGAGTGTCGACTGGGGTGGCCATGGGGTGACAGTCGGCCATGCCCGCACGCTGGAGGAGGTCGATGGCGTACTGGCATTGGGAAAGGAAGAGCCCGTGGATGGAACGGGTTACGGAGATGCCAAGGAAATGGTGGAGAGGACCAAGATCGGTCATGGCGAACTTAGAGTGGAGTCGGGCCATGATCTGGTATAGGAGAGATGTCGAAGACGCTATAAGGACAATGTCATCAACATAGAGAAGTAGATAGGCAGTGGCGGAGCCAATATGGAAAGTGAACAGGAAACTATCGGACGCAGAGGCCACGAAGCCGATGTGCCAAAGATAGGCAGCAAAGCGCTGGTACCAGGCACGAGGGCTTGTTTGAGGCCGTAGAGAGAGCGTTGAAGGAGACAGACGTTGTCGGGCCGAGAAGGGTCGACAATGCCTGGGGGCTACTGGCAGTAGACTGTTTTCGTCAGGTGGCCGTGAAGAAAGGCGTTCTTCACGTCTAGTTGATGGATCGGCCAGGAGTGAGAGGCAGCCAAGGTGAGGACGACTCGGATGGTGGCGGGTTTAACAACGGGACTGAAGGTCTCGTCGTAGTCGACACCGAGTCGTTGGGAGAAACGCCGGACTATCCAGCGAGCCTTGTGATGGGCAAGGGAGCCATCGGCGTGGAATTTGTGTTTGAAAATCCACTTACCGGTCACAATGTTGGCGCCGGGAGGTCGAGGAACGAGGCGCCAGGTCTCGTTGTCCATTAGGGCCTTGTACTCGTCGGCCATGGCCGCACGCCATTGAGGGTCGGCCAGGGCTGAGCGAGAAGTTGTCGGGATGGGCGAGATAGAGTTGTGGACGACGGAGAGACCGTAGCGCGGAGTGGGGCGAAGAGACCCGGTCTGGGAGCGGGTGACCATGTGAGAGGTGGAGGGAACTGGAGCCGATGGAGGTGCGGGAGGAATGAGAAGAACTAGTCGGGTGGGGGCGTCATCGGCTCCGAGTCGGCGACTGTAGACAAGAGGAAAAGGAGGAATTAGATCGGCCTGAGCAGCGGCCGATGAGGGGGCCGATGGAGAGGGTAGTGGGGGAGACCTGGTCGGCACGGTGTTGGTGAGGAGGAAGTCGAGATCACTAGAGGAGGATCTCGGATGAAGGAGACCGAAGGGAAAACATGTCTCGTCAAAAATGACGTGACGAGAGACGAGGACCCGTCGGGTGGAAAGGTCGAGGCATCGGTATCCCTTGTGAGAGGTGGAATAGCCGAGGAGAATATAGGCGGTGGAGCCGGGAGCGAGTTTGTGGGAAGTTGTGGCGGTGAGATTTGGGTAGCAGAGGCACTCGAAAACGCGAAGGTGGGAGTAGTCGGGCGCCGTGCGGTAGAAAAGAGCATAGGGAACGTTGTTATGAACGGAGGAGCATGGGTGCCGATTGAGAAGGTACGTCGCAGTAGCCAGAGCTTCGGCCCAATAAGTGGTGGGTAGGTGGGCATGAAATAGCATGGTGCGACTGATGTTGTTGAGGATGCGAAGGAGGCGCTTGGCTTTGTCGTTCTGAGGAGAGGTGTAGGGGCAGGAGAGCCGGAGATGGATGCCCTGCGAGGTGAGGAGGTTTGTAACGGTATGGTTGACAAATTCTGTACCGTTATCGGCTTGTAAAGCCTTGATGGAGAGGTTGAACTGAGTGGATACGTACGTGACGAAGTGAGTGAGGTGAGAGGCGACCTCGGATTTGTGGATGAGCGGAAAGGTCCAGCAATAGTGTGTGTAATCGTCAAGTATAGCGAGATAATACTGATTACCGGAGACACTTTTAACTGGGGACGTCCATACATCACAATGTATAAGTTCAAATGGACGCGAGGTACAGGAGAGAGAACTAGAAAAGCGCAGACGCACATGTTCGCCAAGTTGACATGAGTGGCAAACTGTGGAGCTACTGTGAGTACATCGGATGGAGGCGCTGCGACGGAGGGTGGCGATAGCGTCAGGGCCGAGGTGGCTGAGGCGAAGGTGCCAAAGGTAGGTGGAGAAGGCAACGCTGGTGTGTGGGGTGGACGGCGCAGCGGGAATGGTGTAGAGCTCTCCGCCACTATTGCAGCGAAGGATCTGTCGTCGAGTTGGGATATCCTTCACAGAGAAATCAGACGCGTCAAATTCAATGGAGCAGTGGTTGTCTCGTATGAATTGGCGAACAGATATAAGATTGTGAATGAGAGAAGAGACGATAAGAACATTGCGTAGGGGGAGGTTAGTGGTGGATGTAGACAGAGAGGAGTCACCGCGGTATTGGACAGAAAGAGAGTGACCATTGCCGATGGTGACAAAAGGGGAAGAAGAGGGGTGACAGGAGCGAAGTATACCGGTCGATGACGCCATGTGTGAAGACGCCTCAGAGTCTAGCACCCAAGGGTGCTGTGGTTGGAGCGTCATTTGGTTGAGGGCAGCGACGAGGCCAGCCTGGTTCCAGGAGGGAACTGACTGGGTGGTTGGGGTCGGTAGCATCGGCTGAGGCGACAGAACGGGAGCCGATGCCAGGTGAGCTTAGGGATGGGCGCCGAGAACTCCGGGTTGCCAGCCGATGGGGCTACGTGGCTGGGGCTGGGGCGCCCAGGGGTTGTAGCAGAGTCACGGACCCGTGGGACCGGTAGGGTGGGTAGGGACCAAGATAGGTCGTGGTGGCGTCGGACCCTGCCAGGTCCTGCCTTTGCACTTGCCCTTGCCTTTCCCGGTGCGGGCTGTGTTGCTGTGGCCGGAGCCATGGCCACCAGGACCGCGGGAAGAAGGGGCAGCGTAAGAAGCTCGGCAGTCATTATCGGCTGCGGCAAGAAGAGCGGTGTGGGCCACTGTCTTTTCATCATTGGCTAGACGGAGTTCTTTAAGAATTAGCATGTCATGAGCCCGGGCGAACGATGGAAGAGGTGTGGCGTTGGCGATGTTATCGGCGGTGTTGGAGAAGCGGGGATTGAGGCCTCGCAGAAACAGGGTGGCCGACGTCCCGAAGAGCAGCATTCTTGACTTTGAGGCGCTGACAGTACGAGGAGACAGAGGAGTCGTCTTGTACCATGAAGTGGAACTCGTTGAGGAGGAAGATGGCGCGAGGCTGCTTGTTGGCCAGGAAGATCCGCTCGATGGCCACCTAGAGGTCTCGGGCGGTGGGGTCGGTATCGTCCATGGCGAGGTCGAGGATAGAGTCGTCGACCGAGCCGAGCAGCCAGCTGCGCACGCAGCACTCGGCGATGTCCCACTGAGGATCATCGGGGCGAGGTGGAGCGGAGCCATCAATATGGGACCGGAGGCAGAATTTTCCACAGAGGGATTTGAAGAAGAAAACCCACTTGGAATAATTGGCGTTAAGGTCAAGGGAGATAGGAACGTGAGATTTCACATTCACAATAGCGTAGGGAGGGGAGAAGATCGACGAGGTGGTGCCCGAGGTGTGGTCTAAGGCACCGAGGGCCAGAGCAGATTCGGCGACTGGGAGAGTGCCGGAGCTGAGGACGGACTCGGTGGCCATGACGGGAGAACGGGAGCAAAGAGCCGATGGGAGAAAGAAGCCGATGGAAGGGGGAAGCCGATGAGAGGACGGATCGGCTGATCAATGATGTGAGAAACCGATGGGAAGTAGGCAGCGGAGTAGGTGAGGAGTGGCCAGCCGATGAGGAGTAGGCATCGGAGCAGGTGAGGAGTGGCCAGCCGATGAGGAGTGGTTGGCCGATGGGGAGTAGGCAGCGGAGTAGGTGAGGACAGAGTGGGTGGGTCAAAGAGTGGTTGGGTCACGGACGTGTGAGGATTCACGTCCGTGAAGAGAAGATTCACGTCCGTGGACTCGTGGAGGCCAAGGAGTGGGGCGGATGCGAAAAAGGCAGGGAGTGGCTAGACACGAAGAGAATATGTTCGTGTCCGAGAGGCAGGGATTCGTGTCCGTGGACACGTGGACATGTTGGACTGGCTTGGACGTGAGGGGAGAAGGTTCGCGTCCGAGAGCCGTTGAGCGTGTCGGGAAAGGGCGAGAGCCGAGGGAGGTTTCTAGCCGATGGAGACGACGAGCGCGGAGGTGCGCCGGTGTCAGAGAAGGAGAGATGCACGAAACAAGAGGAAGAACGGAGACGGGTGCGAGGCGGGATGAGGAGGCGGATCGAGACCGTCGCCTGGTCGCGCGGAGGTGGGGCGGAGAAAAGGTGACTGCGGGAGAGACGGGTAGAAGAAGAAATGAAGGCGAGAGAGCGAGGAGAGTACCGAGAAGAGAGTCGGCGACGGGAAGAAGACATCGACGACGAGAAGGAAAGGGTCGGCTCGCCGGAAGGAGAAGCTAGCACGTCGAGATGTCTAGACTCGCTCTGATACCATGTAGAATATATACAGTGGCTATGAATCCTCTAAACGTATACGAGGGGTCAGGTCTATATATATACCAGTGGTCTAACAGTACGAACGGTAGCAATGGCGAGGCTAGGTGATGTTGCTCTCTCATTCATGCTCGTCTTGCTCGGCGCCGGCTTGCCTCGCCCGGCCGCCGCCAAGACGCTGGTGTTCCTCTCCAAGCTGCCCAAAGCATTCGTCGTCGCCGTCTCGCCCAAGCACAGCGAAGGTAACTGATGATGACCTTCTTGCTTCTTTCTTATAAAACCGTTTGACCATTCATAGATAACTACGATAACCGAGCAGTAACCGATAAAAACGAAAGAATTCGATAAACATTTATCAAAAATTAAAATTTTGGTTTGAGTTTTTTTTACATAGCCCGGTTTATCCAGCGGTTTCTAAGATAGAAACAGCTCGACAAGACCAATAATCAGGCAGTTATTGTGGCATTTTGAAACCGTGTTTTCACCACCCAAGATTGCTCTTAATTAGCATGAATTCTGAACTGAAAATGCTCTGCCATTTCGTTACTACTGTAGCTCATCTTCATGGGTGAGAAATTTGATAATATGTCCCGCACCTTTGATTTTTTTTCCTACTCAATTGATATGACTTTGATAAAATGTCACTAGGTTATAATTTTTTTAATTTCTTGCTACCTTCATCGAAGGATGGCAGAAGGCGGTAGCAACGGCAGCATGGTGTCCTCATCGGCGGCAGTAGCAGTCACGGATGCCGTCGACGGCAGGGCGATGCAGAGGATAAGGACACCGTAAGATGAACCACTAATTGTGAAGCCAACGGAGGCGAGCGTGGCTGGCCAGCAGGGGCACGTGATGGTGCGAAAGGTGACGCAAGAGCCAAGGTCAAGGTAGGACTCATCGTTGACGAAGAAGAGCACGATCCCGTTCGCACACAACCCTAGCTTTGTCACCGTGTTCCAGCCTCCATCATCAAACCTCTTCCTCCCTCCTTCGCCGTGGCAGTCGTCGCCTCGCTGTCGAAGGCCATGCAGAGCCGTGCCGCTAGTGGCAGCACAAGTGAAGGAGATATAGCGAGCTGCTGACCGCCGTGCCATTGCCACTGGACCACTGCCTCCTAGTGCCACAAAATAAAAAATTAGCAACCCTAATGATATTTTATCAAAGAAATATGGATTAAGTGGCAAAAGATCGAAGGGCATAGAAATTGAGTATTATATTATCAAATTTATGATGGTAGGTAGCTCGTGATTATCAAAAAAAGTATTTTTCGCCTAAAGTTTGATGGAAAATCTGAGTAGCTACATCACCCAAAAGAAGATTAAGTGACCGAGAATATGTTCCGACACCCACTTGCTCAACTGAAATTCCGAATGATGACTTGTCTGGTTTGTCGCCTGTGGTCGATGCATCCCAAAAGGGTTGAACGGGAAGAGAGAAGAATACGTCCCTAAGAAATTCCTATGCCAATGCTATTCTTTTAATTTAAAAAATAGCATTTATAAAATAATAAACATTTTTTCTTCAATTCTTCTCATTTCAAGTTTATTTCATTTTCTCATGGGCGTACTTAAAATTTTAATTTTTGTTAGCTCACTTTCGTTTCTTAAAAAAAATGCTGCTTGTCCCTATGTGCACGTTAGGCTTCGTTGAATTTGGCCGTAAAATAATCAGATTAAAAGTGGAATCTTTGCTTTGGCTACTACTACTCTACTAGTCACTAATTAATCAAGCGAATTCCGGTGAACAGTTATGCACGCCGGCGAGAACACGGTGACGGTGACGTGGTCGCTAAACACGACGGAGCCGGCGGGCGCCGACGCGGCCTTCAAGAGGGTGAAGGTGAAGCTTTGCTAAGCGCCGGCGACCCGGACGGACCGCGGCTGGCGCAAGGCCTCCGACGACCTGCACAAGGACAAGGCGTGCCAGTTCAAGGTCACCGAGCAGCCGTACGCCGCCGGCGCCGGCTCTGGCGGCGGCAGGTTGGACTACGTGGTGGCGCGCGACATCCCGACGGCGCCCTACTTCGTGCGCGTCCGGCACGGAGGTGGCCTACGGCCAGACCTCGCCGGACGCCGCCTTCGACGTGGTCGGGATCACCGGCATCCACGCCTCCCTCAAGGTCGCCGCCAGCGTCTTCTCCACCTTCTCCATCGCCGCGCTCGCCTTCTTCTTCGTCGTGGAGAAGCGCAAGGGCAAGTAGATCGAGCGGTTCAATGCCCACACCATCTATCTGCAAATGCAAGTACAGCTCCAGTGGATTGAATTCTATTATCGAAAAAAAAGCGTACTTTAGCTTGCTATTACATACATCTACACAGTGCTGCTCTCCCCATATCGAATTTTGTGTTTGTTTTGCCTCTTTTTTTTACCTTTTTTGAAATTACATGCACCTTTTGTTTCTTTTTTTGTTTGGTCACGTGCAACGAATATGAAATACATTGTTGCCACAACTCATAAAAAGCTTCTTTTCGGGTCTAGTGATGTATGGGCAGTACGGCCTAGGTGTATGTATATCGTGGTGTGCACTTGGTCCGGTGAGCAGCGGGTGCCGAAAAGAAGAAATTGTCCAAATTATTCTTTGCATTCAAATCCATCATTAAAAAAATGTATTGGTCCAAAACATAGCATCAAACGCATTCTTGCCAGAGAAGTTCATATTACCAGGGGGAGTTATCTGATTGGAGTTTTGAGTTTAATAGTTTGCAGCAAACATGATAGGAAGCTAACTAATTGCTTAACATATATTAGCTATCTCATAGTCAACTTTGTAGACAGGTGTACGCTTCTCATGTCTGTAATTTATACTCCCTCCAGCACAGTGAAAGGCCAAGAGGACTAAACATCATAGTTTTTTCTGCTACTTAATAGGGGCAATGCAATGAGCCAACCGCTCACTAAATTATTCATCTTCACACGTAGTATGAAAAGGCAAAATAACAATGTCAACCGCAACGGAAAATATAACCCATTTTTTTTATATGTGCATACGGCACACAATCAGCAGAACAAATAACAAGCATAGGCCGACGCGAACACTGACCTAATAAAGAATTCCATGTAACAATGGATGGCAGTCATGCATGAATATGAAGGTTGAAACATAATTGTACAGAAAGCAATAACCGTAGTTAGTGCATCAAAGTTTGGTAACGAACTGTTTTGACATGGAAGAGAGGGGCAGAGGGGGAAAAAAGGAAACAGAAGTGCCACCATGGAGGTGGCAATAAAGCTTGGACCCTTGTGCGAGAATGCGAGGTATTGTCCATTATCCCCCTCCACTCTTCCAAGGCAAACAAAATGGGAGTCAAAAAGTAACAAGAACACGACAACTTATTTATCCAATGTTTAAAACAGGAAAAGAAAAAACGTTCTGTCCGAGGATAGAAGTGCTCAAAAGGCCAAAACCATGGATGGTAGAAGAGTTCACCATGTCTGCCCTGTCAGCGACCTGAAAAGCAAGTAGAAAAAGAGTTCACATCTACCAGCTACTGAAAATTAATAAATCATCTGAACTTGACAAAGATGTGTAGTAATACAGGACAAAGTTACTGTGATCAATGTAATCGCATTCAGTAAAATTTATGTGAGTAAACATCATGGAGACATGAAGACTAGGAACAAACATCTACCAGCTACTGAGAATTAATAAATGATCTGAACTTGACAAAGATGTGCAGTAATACAGGGCAAAGTTACTGTGATCAATGTTAATCGCATTCAGTAAAATTTATGTGAGTAAGCATCATGGAGACTAGGAACAAACAAACCTGTCTGAATTTCTGTTACCACCAAATGAGCCTCTGTCTCTGTTGCCCTGAAATCACCACCTTTCTTCTGCTGGTTTCGGTTTTTGGTCTATGCTGCTACAAGAACGTGGTGGTTCCATCGACTCTGTAATCTGTAATTCCTCTGCTGAATTACTTAACTGTGCAGTAACCTTGCCAGATCCAGAACCAGGTCTTTGCCCAAATGGAACCTTGTTGTCCAACTCAACTGTAAGACGCTCCAGTTCCCTCTCCATCTGGGATAACTTTTCCGATAAACCTTTTTTATCCTCGTCACTTATGTTTGCTTCAGTTTCTTTCAAATCCACCCTAATCAGGTTAATCTCTTCTTTCAACTCCTTCTCTTCGTCTGTCTCCGGTCTGAAATATTCAAATCCATGAACAAATGTTTAAAACAATAAAACTACACAAGTAAATTTCAGTAGGACCAGCAATTTTAAAAACAATAAAACTACTCCATAAAACTATTGAAATGTAAAATTGATTAACTTTGCAATTCGTTATGACCAGCTATTATTGATTGGTTAATGGAACAAGAGACATAAAAAATAGGTCCAAAATAAACACAAGACAAGGGCTAAAGCAATTGACTGTAGGAACTAAGCATAAAGACAGGAAGAAATTCATTCCCCAAACCATATGAAAGTTAAAACAACGAACTACAGGAACATGCATGATTCAACACCCAGAATATTGTCATCGGTTAAAAAAAAGCAAGCATGTATGAACTGTCAAAGTATTTGCTAACAAGGAACCACCAGAATACTCGGATATCATGCTGCACATTTCCACAAAAAAAAAACACTGGTGCAAAAAGTTACCAATGGTCTTGCTAGTCTTTCCTAGTAGTTGCATATATTTTGCATATATCTGGCAGAGGTGATAAATTATTCTACATGATGACATATTAGGAGCAAAGGCAGTTCAAGTATTGTACAAATCAGGGCTTGGTGGTTTACAAATTACAATTTCAGTTCCACAGAAATCAGGGCTTGGTGGTTTACAAATTATAATTTCAATAAATAAAGCCAATGCCTGCCTGGCTTGATCTATTGCAAGGTGCTCCCGAAATGCTTCTGGAAAAAGCTACTTCACTAAGGCACCACAACTCACAAGCATAAAGCAGCCAAAGGTCATGGCTAAACACAATCCATAATTGTTAAGGTCACAGGTTCAAAGATCCAGTCGTTTTGATCAGTATTGCATTCAAAGACAAATGCTAAATGTGCAGACTATAAAAGGTAAATTTTGCTATAAAGAGGCAACTCCATTTATGGCATACCTATCAATTCGACGATTCTCCAACTCAAGATCAATCTTTCTCCAGTCCTTGCCTTTCTCCTGCAGAACTACCTCTCTTGGCTTCGCATCCCCGAAAGGATTGACCTTCAGCCGAGCTCTCGGCGCACCTTCACTACCCGCAGCTGATGTCTGTGATCCAGGGCTCCCAGGACGTGACGAGTGCGCACTTCCTGGCCTGCTAGACTGCGAGCTGGTTGGGCGGCTAGTCTTATGATCAACCTCTGTCTCCATCTTCCTCCAGTCGAGCCCTTTTTCAGCGAGAACGTCCTCACGGGGCCTCGCGGCGCCAAATGGGCTTGGCCTGCTGCGTGCCGCCTCGGCAGGAGGCGGCGTAGGGGTGGCCGATGCATCCCGCTTGGGCGGATCGAGCACGAGGCGTGGCCGCTCGCGCTCGGCATTGTGCGGAGGCGGAGGAGCGGCACGGGACCAACGATCGGAGTCGGTCGAGGTAGGTGAGTCGCGCAAGCCACCGCCACTAGAGCCGAGGCACGGGTAGCGGGACGGCAACGGCATTGGCTTCTTCCCGCGCGACCAGTCGCCGTCGTCGTCGGTGCGGCCGCCTCCGAGGGATCCGTACCTGTTCCGAGCGCCCGAGTCGGCGGGCGACGGCGAGAACGACTTCTTGTTCAGCGACCAGTTCCCCGACTCGTCGGCGCGGGAGGGCATGTCGAGATCCGCGTCCCTCCCGGCGTCGTCGAACCCGCCACGGCGCTCCCCGGAGCCGTAGGAGCGGAACCCGCCGCCGAGGCGGGACCGATCGACCTCCTCCGCGGACCGCTCCCGCGGCCCGGTGGGCAGCATCATCATCTCCTGCGGCGTGAGCCCCTTGGGCTCCGCGGCGGTGGGCCGCCTCCCGGGGGCCGCCGCGCCGTAGGTGGTGAACTCGGAGAGCGACAGGGTGGTCCCCTTCTTCTTCTTGGACTTGCCGCCGCCCCCTCCCGCGGCAGCATCGCGGAGGCTGGGGAAGCCGGCGGCCGGGGCGATGGCGTTCTCGCGCTCCTCCTCCTCGGCGCGCTCGGCGTCCAGCGCCCACGCGCCGGCGCCGCCGAGGCCGCCCCAGGACTTGGACATGGCGGGGAGATGAGATCTAGGGTTTGGTGCTCGGCTGGAGGGAGAGGAGAGGGAGGAGGCGGACGAATGGTGCGGCGGAGGAAGAGGAGGAGGACGAGGCGTCCGGTTGGGTTGGCGATGCCGATGCGGAGAGAAGACGAGACGAGGGTGAACGCGTGGGCGTGGCTGCGTGTCTTGGCTTGGCTGCGACTGCGTGCGGGTTTGCGTTGGGTGGGATGGGAGCTCTCACGTTGTGTTCGTGGTATGCTTTCTTTAAATAAAAAAACTCTCTAGGAGTGGTATGAGTACATAAAAAATAAATAAATTTCAGTCCGGCTATTTTTTATTATTAAAGTTTTACTTTAGGCTAAGTGATGTTATCTTCGTACTTTCTTATATTTTAGACCAACAGTACACCAACAATTTTGATTACACCGGCTCTTATATACTGATGATAATATAGTATAAATTAGATGTGGATGGATAAAAAAATTAAAATAGTTTAAAGTAATAAAAGGTAAAATTATCTAATAAAAAAAATGAAAAGACCAGGCAAAACATGGCCTAAACCGAAAGTTTGATAATAAAAAATGGTCTGAACTACAATTCACAAAAAAATCTTACTACAGACGATTTTAACCGTTTAAATTAGTCTTCTGTCAGTTATATAAAAATCATGATGTAATCACAACGTGTTGCATCGGTTTTTAGAGAGTTTGTAAGAATGTGTTTTTTACGTGCACATCTTCTATTCTTTTGCCGCTATTGCAATACCTCTGTTCAGAATTTTTTACTCCAGCTTCCATTTTCTCATGTTCAATGTGTTCCTTTCTGACAGAGATCTTAGTATTGCGCTATACTGAGCAGGGTGAAAACGGCAATAAATTTCTCGACCGTACCGTCTAACATTTTTTTTTGTTTTTTTCAACCATTTGTTATGATTAAATAATGTTTGGAAACAGGCGAGTAAACACTATCTGTTCTTTACCAGCCGTTCTTTTTAAGTTAGTCCATCATAATGAAATTGATATTAACCTTAGTAGTCATTAGTGTTGAAACTATAGCACCGTCATAAAAGTATCTAAATTAGTTATTTATATTCTTATCAATAATTGTATGTGATGCAGATTTCTAACATCAATGAATTACGGTTTTGATTGTTCTATGGTTCGGCTTTTCTAATATTCCGATAGTTTCAGTTTCGTCTTCGTTTTTTCACTCAACGTTTTCTACTCCATTTTACCATACATTGTTGTGGAAACAATTTTTGTTCCAACACATGGTTTTTAGAACGGAGGTACTCCAGTAAACATTTTCTCGGTGCCCATGGGCGATTGCCCGACAGACATGCACGCACCGCATCAGCACGGCGGCGGGGGACATAGAAGCCGTAGCTTTCCGGCGACAGCGGCTGCAACGGCTGACCGCGAGACACGTGGAAATTCTGTGGGCGACCATCTCACCGGCTTCACTCCCTCGTCAGCTCATGCAACGAGATGCTCTCCTCTCGTCTGTCTCTTTCTCCTTTTTTTTTATTGCCTCCTTTTCACAAGAGATTTCTCCCCTTTTTTTTCCCTTGAAAAGGCGCTTTTTTTGGCATATTTCAGCAAAAGTCCATGGAAATTTCTGCCTTTTGGGCCTTCTAAGGGCCTGATTTTGCCGTCCACGGAACCATATAATATTACTGATGCTTAGGATAATCCTCCAGTAAATATGTAGCCAATTATCTATAAGCAATATAAGTTCTACAAGAGACATGTATTTGACAATTATTTTGGAGTATGCCCAGGCAGGTCAGCGGTTTAGTTGGGAATATCAGTTGGCCTTTCTGAGTTGCAAGAGGAAGGGAATGAGATCCCCTGCAAAGAAAACTCACATCATATACAGAAACGCAAGAGATGATAGCCGTCAGAAACTCAGAATGGATTAGAGAAAAAGGGAAAAAGGCTGCTCAGACAACTGCGGTGAGACAAACTTGTAATCGTTGGAGTTAACCTTCTTGTCCTGGTTCCTGTCAAAAAAGAAAGAAAGAAAGAAAGAGAGAAAAAAAAAAGAAACCTTCTTGTCCTTGTGATGGATATCACTACTTAATGGATGGAGAAAAGATAACACTTTTGGTACTTTTCAAGTTAATGAAGTTTACATGATAGAATGATGTTATATTACATGTTTTTTTAGCTTCGAAAAAATATACAACATCCGATCATAAATCTTTACTAATTAAAAAAGCGTGGTGGTGTGGCAGAGACGCTCAATCTAGCCGTGCGATCCCGAGATCCAACGTGCCGGATCGGTTTTAGCGTCCCCACCTCGCGATCTCCCGATCTCCACGCACGCGGCCTTCCGATCTCCCCCCTCCCGATCGCTCCCCGTCCACCCTTCCCCGGCGTTCCACCTCGCCGAGCGCCGCAACCCCCGAACTGATCCCTCGTTCCAGCTCACCGAGCGCCGCCTCCCCCTGCGCCCCCAGCATCTGCTGTTCCTGTTGCCGCCGCTCAAAGCTCGCGCAAGCCGGCCGCCGTTTACATCGCCGAGCAACCGAGCGCCGCCGCTGTTCATCGCTGTGGTCCTGGTGCCGCCCCCGTCGTCATCCACGACCACATCGCGTCTCCGCCCTCGAGCTCCGGCCGCCGTCCACGAACACACCTCCGCCTATCGTCGCCCCTCCATCCCCATCGCGCATCGGCGTCCGCTGCTGCTTCTCCACCACCGGCGGCTGCCCCCGACCCCTCCCGCCCGTTGCCTGGAGATTCTGCCTCCGTCCGGCGTCCGCCACCCCCCGCTCGGGATCCTCCGCCCTCTCTACCATCTGGGACTTCGCCACTCTCCAGCATCTTCTGATTCGAGGACAGCAGGAAGGTCTCCCAAATTTGGAAGACCAGGCCGCTTCGGCCTTCAGGTGCGCCCCCTTCCTTTCTCTCCCACTCACTTAGTGAAATTGCAATGCTAAGCTTCCTTATTAGCAAAATGGCAGAGACATCCCGCTTATTTGTTCCTATAATAGATGCTATTGTGTTCTCATGCCATGTCCATTGTAATGGTTTAGGTATTTACGAAAGTATAAAGAGAAGCCTTCGCTTAGTATATGGACAATAAGAATTAGGACGCAAATTTGCTATGGATATCACCCATTTTGTTATGAAAGCTTATTGTTTGTGTGCATGATTTTGAATTTCAATGTGTTGTCCAGCTAAAAGTGCTCAATCTTGTTCTATGAGAACTTACTGCTCTATGAGAATTTACCCTTGCTTTGCATCAAACACAATTGGTGCTAGCTGTAGCTGCCAGCCAGAAAATAAACTGAATATCCATACCCTTTTTAAATTGTACACCTGAAGACATATACTCTTGTAAGATTTAGAAATTGCAATTCAATATATGCAACTGATTGGATTTTTCTTCTGCAAATACCTTGAATTGTCAGCAAACCTGTTGATACTTCAGCATGAAGTAGTGCTATCTGTATCCTTTCAATGACACTGATGCAAAGTCGTTGGCATTATCTATTTATCTCATTGGTTGAAGTATAGAGTGCCATTTCAGGTCATGTCCATTTCTTTAGTTTTAATCTACATGTCCGCTTGAACAGCAACATCGGCCAGTCATCAAGCGGGACAACTTCACCGCCGCCGCCGACCTCATTGTCCGCCTATCCAGTCTCTTGGCAACAGGTGAAAATCCAACCTTTTACCTCCAATTGAAATGCCTGGGAACTGTTCCTTCAGGGGCTACTTCAAGGACATGTAAAATTTGCCCTTTTTGTAGCGATGTTCCTTTTCTTTCAGACTGCTGAGCACGCTAGCATGTTATTTAATACTTAAATCATGTCTGAATCTAGAGGTGTAATTTTAGAGGAAACGGTTTCTACTGGTTTCATTTCCATAGATTTTTTGTATTATTTTGTGATGAGAAGATGGTGTTAGTACAGCACTTCCTAAAGCACGGTGATGCCGGATCATGGATTCAAGATTCCAAGATGATGCTTTCTGTTAGCAAAGAGGCTCCTTGGTACTTGCTAATTAACTGAAGTAGTTGTTTTGCATTTTTTTTCTTTGGTTCTACTGATACAAGTAGTTCATTTTAGTTCCCATTATGTATCCAAGCTTGGAACTATCTAATAGCTGATTTATCCCACCTTGGATTTATAGTAGATGAGCTAAGTAAGGTCGTATGGACGTTTGGATTTCTGTAAGATATTATTCATAAGCATGCTGATAAACTGAAGTTTACCATTTATTGTTTGGCATTTCAGGCTTCCACTTCTCAATTTTGTTGCTATGTCTCTTAAAATTCAGAGTGATTTACTCAATCAAAGATTGTTGTTTAGTTTGGATAAAAATACATGAATTCCTGTTTTCTTTGATTGGTTGATGTTAAATGTCGAGGATGAAATGAAAATATTGTGGTCTACTGATGTATGCGTCGATTTGTAGATTCCTGTTTTCCTCATGGTGTTGCTGTTAAAAATAGGTCAGCGTCACAGGGATTTTAGCTTTGAAGAAATATCTCCTAAGGCATATCAAGATGAATTCTCTGTCTTCTGTTATATGGTTTGATAATATGACCATTTTTTTGGCATGTGTTACGTGCATTTATTCAAGTGTTAGCAAGACAAGGACATTCAGTCAATCACTCACGCAGATCCAAGTATTTCACATGTCAAAGCCTGAAAGGCTATAACCTAATGGTTCATTCATGGATATTTTTATTTACAAAACAAACAAGGGATATATTTCAGCACAATTGATAGATCCTCCTGCTTGTCCATGCAGTATGTTTAGGGTAATTTGAGATTGAGCATCTCCATGCTGCTGCTCTATCTGATTAAGCAAGTATTTTTATCCTGGTTCCAGCTCTCTCTCTCTCTATATATATATATATATTATGCCTTCTTTTCTTTCCCTCAAACAAACAGCACTCATGCCAGTATATCATGGCCAATTTATTGGTAGTATATTTGATGATCCCTTTTTTTGGATAAACCGTCCAGCTTTTATGGTTACAGTTTTTGCGTAGGCGTGCACGAGCTATTTCCTTTTGTTTTATTTCTAAGAGTTTGGACCATGGACAAGTACAAAAAAATGATGGTAGCACTATTCTCCCTGTATAGAAGGTTTGTCCAAATTCCACATATAGGAAGTCATTTTTATTTTCAGTGTGATTCTTAGGCAACTAGGGTGAATTATGGGCAAGTAAAAAATGATTTGGCTTTGGGTTGCATTTTACTTGATTTTTTTCCAGTACATAACCTGCTCGCGGCTAATTCATTATTATCATCATTAATATCTTTTATTCCTAAGTAAATTAGAGTAGGCTAAAAATAAAACATAATAAAAACCATATTAAAGTCCAGTCACGAAAATAGTTGTTTTTTAAGTAGTACTATTAAAAACAAAACTTTTGGAATATTTCAATATTTCAAATATTTTTTTATTGCTTCCTTCTATATCAATTTCGATTTTCTCCTGTCCCTCCTCGTATTATTGTCACGCTTTAGGATTTTACTGCGTACGGGTGTCTATAGAGATCTCTGTTAGATATGTTCAAATTATCCGATATCGGATAAGTTTTTCTTCAATTGATGTTATCCCTAGCTTATTATTTATATTATTATTTTAGACTTAATCTTTTTTATATATGTCACTTGTGACCTAATCCATGACCATATCAAAAAGATAATGGCTCAAAACCGATTCTTGATGTAGTTCTATTTTAATCGGGAGGTTATATGTGTTCCTATTACTTTTTTAACCCTAATTACAATATTATTGTATATATCTTTAATAAGGGAAACGGATTTTATTAAAATTTTATGCTTTTTCAAAACCCACCGTATAATATTTCTTGGTATTTTGTTATAAAACTTCTTTAAGACAATAAAAATCATGTGTAGATTTTTTCTGCTCTTTATATTGTTCCATAACTTATCTTATTAAAAAAATTATTTTTATGGTTGATCTTTCGAGTAAGAAATAAAAATTCGCATCATTTTTCTATAGTTTTATAGTATAGTTTATTAACTTAATTCTTCTATAATTAGTACACTTTTAAATATATCTCTTATTTTTTAAACTAGTACCAATATACTTATTCTCTGGTCTTCAGGCATATTATTTAACCAAAAAATATGGTTGAACAACTTGGTTAGCCATATTATCCTCTACTCTCCAAACGTTTGTCATTTGGAGGGAAGATAATTGTGTTTGGAGGGGACTTTAGGCAGGCTCTCTCTGTCGTTAGGAAGGGCACTAGGTCTCCGATGACAGATGCAACTCTGTGGAGGTCCTATCTCTGAGACTGTATGGTTCAGCTAAAGCTTGTTCGTAATATGAGAGCGCAGAACGATGTAGAATACCTCTTTCGAGTCGGGAATGACACTGAGGAGGTCAACAACGAAGGACAAATGCGCTTGCCTTCGGACATCTGCATGCCATATAAAGGGGAGGAATCTGATCTCGATGGGCTAATTGATACCATGTTCTCCAACCTAAATGATAATCTTACAGATCCAATCTGCATTACATCTAGGGCCATATTGTCAACTCGGAATGAGTTCGTCAATAGAATAAATGAAAATGATTGGGAGGTTTTGTAGGGAGGTGATGACATATCATAGCTTTGACCGAGCTAAGGATGACCCTCATAATTATTACCTGCCTGAATTCTTGAACTCTAACTCCCAACGGTCCACCTCCGCACATGCTTAAGCTAAAGATAAATTGTCCCATCATACTATTGAGGAACATGACCTAGCCAACAGACATTTCAACGGAACCAGGTTGGTGGTCCATGAGTTTGGAAGAAATGTCATTGACAAGGAGATCATGGTAGGTCAGCATGCTGAGAAGAGGGTTTTCCTTCCTCGGATACCGCTATGGCCTTTGGATGACAAGATGTTTCCATTTTGCTTTAAGAGGAAGCAGTTTCCGGTCAGACTGAGCTTCGCATTGACGATCAACAAGGTGCAGGAACAGACTATTCTAAATGCAGGTGTCTACCTAACCGGAGCCGATGTTCTCTCATGGCTAGTTGTGCGTCGCGTTGTCTAGAGCAACCGCTAGAACAAACATTAAGATTCTCTCCTCGCCGGACAAAGAGAAGAAAAATAAGAAAAAGTCTAAGTAGGCTGGAGTGCTGGCAAAGAGAAGAAAAGAAGTTTTGACCTGGAACGTACACAGAATATTGTGCACAGGGAGGTCCTCACAGTATAGGCAAGGTATATGTTACTAATAAACCAACCACAGGATTAAACATCACTTTGGGTGGTTTTGGAATGGATGGTATATATTATTATATGAATGTGTTTTTAAACTTTTATCTTTTAGTTTCTATTAATGATATTTTTGATGCAATGGAGAGGATGGTTGTTACGGAATGTAGCAAACTCTTGATGAACTTTACTTTCTAATGTTAATTGATCAAATTTGAGTATGTAGGTCCTCTGCTAGTTGGCTACAGTGATAGCGACATGGCTGGGGATCCACTGGTGTTCTGTTCTTTGGATCTCAAGTCCTCCTATCTGGTTCTCCAGGAAGCAGAGGCTGAATGTGTCACTGCAACGACTGCAGATTGCCATTGGATGGCTCTCCCGTCTTCTCGCTGACCTGAATAACTCTGCAGAGACACAGAGGTATCATGTGTTGATAGCAGGTGCTCAACTGAAACCCGAATTGAATCCATTTTTTTGCTTCAAACTGATGTTCAGATCTGACATTTTGGTGCACAACATGCAGTTGGGGATTTTGACGTTTCTTCAGGCTGTGCTCGACGAGCTGTTAATTAAATGAAGTGTTAAGTGTTTTTCATTGAACTCGATCAGACAAAGAAACTGTATTAGGCCAATATTCATGGCCTGTTAGTCTGAAGTGAAAGCAAAACCAGATTCAGCAAATGCAGATGTAGAACTATCCAATCAGATCGATCAGGCACAATCTGCCGTGCCATTGCCAGCCATCCATTCCTGCACAAAGCAAATTCAACTCAAGATCTGAATGACAATTGACGAACTCCCACCATTAGCTGGTTTTATTCTTGCAAGATAATGCATGTACAGCTGAATAAAGATACAGGCTTTTCTCTGCTGAACCGGATATTCTGGATACATCACCCATGGACCCCAATACTCGATCTTTTTTCTTTTTCTGTTGGTATGGCAGTCACCCCATGATAAATGAATATTGCACTTTTTTCGCTTCCTTTTTACCTAAACTCAGACAATCTGGATATATTTTATACGATCCTTTCTTGTATCTGGGTGGCTTAGCTATTTGTATTTGTAAGCCAGTGAAATACGATTAAAATAAGCCGGCGTGATTTGAAATTGATGTGTTTTTTCCGTTGTAATGCACGGGTAATAGTATTTGATAGAATAAGATTTGATTAAAATTTTAAAACTTTAACAATCATTTTCATATTAAAATAATGTTTATGATATTATGATAGTTTTGAGGTAAATTTAGGAATACCATCTTTTTTTATTTTTAAACTAAGCATTTAAGACATTAATAATTAAAATTTAAAAAAATTGATCAAATCTTATTCTAGATGTCACATATTTGTGATTGAAGAGAGTATGTTTTTAGAAAGCTGATGGTACCACTTCAAAAGTAATGCAAAAAAGCTCACATTAAAGTTATTAAAACAGTAGTATTCCTATGTACAAATAACCGATCCTTTTTCGCCAGACCTTCATTTTCCAACACAAGTGGCTCTCAGGACATCGCCCAATAATGGTTTCCCATTGTTGGTTGAGCATCTCTGAAAGAAATTCACAGCTCGTGCCTACTTAAGTACTGAATCGGTGATCTTCTCCACGATATTAGACCAGCACCAGTTTCAGAGCCACACAAACTTATTACAAAGGTTGGGAGCTAATGAAGTTCATGCTCATGATGCGGATGCTTGAAGCCCATAAGAGGTTAATGCATTAGATTATTCGAAGATAACAACAGGGAGCTAAATGAGTAGCACTCTTAGCCCAGCACAAAAAAACTGAAGAAAGCAAAAACATGTTAGAACACCCAAGAAAACACAAGCAGTAGCAGACTCATGAAAGCTAATACTGCATTTAAATGTGGTACAACAAATGCAAAGAAAGGATTAGTATGGTTGTGTGCATTACTATGGTTGCGTGCATAGATTACCTCAAATAGCAGGCAATTAAGCAATCCCATTACAAATGGCACGTAAAAAATAATCACGTGGACACGCCAACTTGTTAACCAGCAGAAATTAATATTAGTTCTCCAAAGAAAAAATATAAGGAAACTGACATATAAGTTAGCATCAGAACTAGCATCAAGATAGTTTGTCAAGCAAGCAAACCACATCACATATGGTGCTAGGCTGTGCTAGCTTATATACTCTGAAGCAGGAAATGGACTACATTCGTACATGTGTAACTCTACAATTCCATGTGGCATCAAGCTCACACGAAGGTTCATCCCACCAACAGGAAAACACACTAGATGAACAAGTGACCACATGACAGTAGATGGCACTTCATAGCCAAATCAATTGCAAACAGATGTACCTTTGCCGTGAATATCACAAAGCATGCAAATTCACTTGAAGAGAAAAGTGCCATACTACAATTTCACATGAGCAACCCCTAAAACTCAACGCGTAATAACAACTACAGAGCATTTCGCAAAGAGTAAACAAGGAAAATTCTCATGGTGGATATGCTCCATCCAGTTTACTGAATGATAGTATTGATGACACCGGCACCGACGGTCTTTCCACCCTCACGGATGGCAAACCTCATTCCCTGCTCACAAGCGACGGGCTGGATGAGCTCCACAACCATCTTGACACGGTCACCGGGCATACACATCTTTGCCTCCTCGTCCTTGTCATTCATAATCTTTGTGACATTCCCTGTCACATCAGTAGTCCGCATGTAGAACTGAGGGCGGTAACCAGGGAAAAACGGTGAGTGCCGTCCACCCTCATCCTTCTTCAAGACGTACACAACTGCATCAAACTTTGTGTGTGGTGTGATGGAACCAGGCTTTGCAAGCACCATGCCTCTCTCAATATCATCCTTCTGCATACCACGGAGCAGCAGGCCAACATTGTCTCCAGCCATGGCATCATCCATGGTCTTCTGGAACATCTCAACACCAGTCACTGTGGTGTTGCGAGTCTCCCGGATACCGACGATATCGATCGTGTCCCCAACCTTGACGGTGCCACGCTCAATACGACCAGTGGCGACGGTACCACGACCAGTGATGGAGAACACATCCTCAACAGCGAGCAAGAATGGGAGGTCGGTCTGCCGCTGCGGAACAGGGATGTAGGTATCCACGGAATCAATCAGCGAAAAAATTCCGTCCACCCACTCGTCCTCGCCGCGCTTAATGGCAGGGTTGGCCATGAGGTTCTCGAGCGCCTTCAGGGCGGAGCCAGAGACGATGGGCACGTCGTCGCCATCGTACTCGTAGGAAGAGAGCAGTTCGCGGACCTCGAGCTCGACGAGCTGGAGCAGCTCCTCGTCGTCGACCTGGTCCTTCTTGTTGAGGAAGACAACAATCTTGGGGACACCGACCTGCTTGGCGAGCAGGATGTGCTCCTTGGTCTGCGGCATGGGCCCGTCGGCGCCGGAGACGACGAGGATGGCGCCGTCCATCTGCGCGGCGCCAGTAATCATGTTCTTGACGTAGTCGGCGTGGCCGGGGCAGTCGACGTGCGCGTAGTGCCGGGTTTCGGTCTCGTACTCGACGGTGGCGGTGTTGATGGTGATGCCGCGGGCGCGCTCCTCGGGGGCGGCGTCGATCTCGTCGTACTTCTTGGGCGCGCTCCCGCCCACGGAGGCGAGCACCATGGTGAGCGCCGCCGTGAGCGTGGTCTTCCCGTGGTCGACGTGGCCGATGGTGCCGATGTTGACGTGCGGCTTGGTGCGCTCGAACTTCCCCCTCGCCGCGCGCACCACCAGCAGCCCCGCGCGCCGCCCCGAGCCCCGGGACGCCGCCGCCGCCGCCGTGCGCCGGAACCGCGCGGGCGAGGCGTTGGAGAAGCCAACGGAGCCGGAGAGCGGGGGCCGCGGCTTGGAGGAGGAGGTGGAGAACACCAGCGAGGTGGACGCCGAGGCGGAGGCGAGGGAGGCCATGGCGGAGGCGCCGAGGAGTGGGAGGATTTGGGGATGGATAGCGGGAGGCGAGAGGGGTTTGCGCTGCTTATCTAGAAGAAGAGAAAGGGGGATAAGGGAGGGCCACGGATTAGGGAGGGCCGGAGGAGCGAAATCGTGAGGCGCTGGGCGGCCCGCGCGGCGCCGGGTTGGGTGGGTGTCTTCGCCGAGGTGTGTGCCTGTGTCGTCGGGAGGAGGGGTAAAGAATGCGGGAAATCTCGGTGGTTTTCCAGTGTTTGGGCCAGAAAAAATGGGGTTGAGGCCCAGGTTTGGCCTCGTCTCCGTGAACGCCAACCTCTCTTTTGCTTTTCGTCGTGTGGACTTTATGCGTTTTGCGCTCTCTTGTGCCGATGCACGTAAACCGCGCCCGGTGGTTGTTCCATTTCCGCGGATGTCAGGCGCTGATGTCGACTGCGAAGCGGGAAGAGTGACGGTGATCGTGTCATCGTGTGTGCCCGCGCATCGAGCATGGTTGGGGCAAGGATTATGGTGTGTTTGGTTTCTTGTATTGGGTCTGACTGGCTCGTATTATTGGATCTGGTCATTGAATAAGTTATTTGGTTTTGATTGTATTTTTTTTTCTATGTTTGATTACCGCATATGCCTAGAGGCCATTGAAGAAGTTACTTGGTTTAATCGACAATTTTTTTAACTTCCACCAATCACCTCAAGAGAAGCTCATGCAATGCGGAGTTGATGCACGCTCATATTGGCTCTTGTGAAAGGGCGGATCAGAATTTCAAGCCATGGGTCATAACGGCTCTATACTATATTAAAAATATGTATTTATGGACATAAAAGAACAAACCATACTTCTAAATATTCTCATTTTCTCTATGTGTTTTAACAATATTAACCACAGAAAGATATCAAGATATCACTGCCATGTTGTCGATGGTTATATCCGATAATGGTAATTTGAAGACATAAGTACAGTTAGAACAAAATATATGTGAAATTGAAATAAAATGACAAGGGATAAGGTTTTCATAGTGGTTCAGATCCTAAGAAAAATAATAGGTCTAATCCAGTTTATATATATAGCTCTGTGATATATTACATCGAGTATAAAGGGAGAACAAACTAGCTATTATAACTCACCAAATTGAATTCGACGAAGCAATCCGATAAATTGTAGTCGGTGGCTAGATATAAGACTTTCTTCTAGCATCATTTTGTATAAATATAAATTATCTCAGGCTAGATGTATCTATGGCTTATTTATGGTTTATGATTTGATGTCTTCTCTAGCCTAACAGAATTTATATTTATACATGAATATGATTTCTTATCCAAATAGAAATCGAAATTCCTAAACATGACACGGGTAGATAAGTTTTTACCGTCCTCATATAGGACTCCAACATCCTCCCTTTAACATATCTTGATTTTTTATTTATCTATAATTTCATCCATTCTTAACATTTTTTATATTATTAGGTATGCAATATTTTCAACGGTAGCTAATACAGATATATGAGGTATACGATATAACATATACACACGTTGGTCAGCGAGCTTCTACCGATGGGGTCATCCCTTAAAAATACAAGACAACATGTTGGTTTGGTTAAATGCCATCGGTATCATTTGACCCCGGTAAAAGACTGTTGTAGAGATAGAGTAGTATCCAGGTCCCTATTACTGGCTGTTTGGGCACCAGATGCCACGCCATTAGGCAGGTGATCCATCCAAATATTAATTAATTCTAAAATTTATCCTAAACAAAAACAGAAGAAACATCTGAGTAGGCAAGCCCGCCCTTCCGTTAGGGCTGAGCTTGAGACAGCCCCGTCCCTGAGCTTGTCACTCCAGCTTGTAGCATTGGCCGCGCATTTAATACGACAAGGTAATGAGCTGCTGTTTTCATTTCCGCACAAACTTTACATTAAATGCGATGTGACTTAAATCTTTTCGGCTGTTCGCGCCGAAACCCGGCGCAAGCACGCCGACGTCTGGGAGGTCTGCTTAGCTCCAGTGTAGGCTGATCAGCTTCTCTCCGTGGCTCGAGATACGCATGCTAGAGTCCGTGGGATTCGGTCGGCTCCGGCGCGACGGTACGAGTGTTAGCATGCCAGTCAATTTAACCCTGCAATTGATAAGGAGGTGAGGCAAACGGGTCAATCGGACGATGAGCCGATACGAGCCCTCGCTATCGGCTAGCTGCCGATAGGATCGAGTTAGTTATCGGCCGTGTCCGGATGACTCCTACTATCGGCTGGTCGCTAATAGGAATCAGGGCGCCCTTCTATCGACTGCGGATTTGATGTAGGCGTATGTGGACGAATAATATGATGGCTCCGAGTGTAGTGAACACAAGGCCCCAATCTATCGGTCGCAAAGCTGATGAAGGTACAGGATTGTACTAAGAGAGTAGCAAGGCGCGAAGTGGCAAGGATTCGTATAAAAAGGACTAGCTGTAAAGTCGATGTCGCTCCGGAGATGGCAGCACGAAACCCGTCACCCGTTGTGATGGCGCTGCTAGCGCCGAATCTCGAAGATCGGACCTAACCGAGAAAAGAAAAATATCTCTAAGAAAGTTAACTAGCTAACTAAATCTTTCTATCCATATAAGATAGGATAAAATATCCTGCTGTGAACCACGACTTCTCCTCAAACTCAGCCTTATCTAGATAATCTTCTATTCTAGGACTGAGTTTTTCCTTGTCTTAATCCGATCGGCTTCTTCCCTGTAGCAATCGAACACCTCTGCGTCTCAGTCGATCGTCTTTCCAATCTATCACTGGGCTTTCCAAATTTTGGTGTTAACATCGGCATACACTTTTGGATGACAGGATGGTGCTTGCACGTCCGTCACGTGTGTCATCATCACTCCTACGAAGGAAGGAGAGATCGTAAATTTAAGTATCATTAGTTTAGTTTTGTTAATTAATGATAAATCTAATTGTGTGAGACTAATATAATTATTAAGCATATTTTTTATAGTCTCTTTGGGATATGAAAATAAAAATGAGGTATATACTAAACTCCTTATGTTCTTGCTTGTTTTCTCTTATAAATCTAAAATATAGAGTCTTCATTATCCTTTATTAAATATGTGCATATGTTTTTCACCATATTCATATACATGCACATTTTTAGGGAGTTCATTTTATATTTTGTGGTTTATTAATATTGATATATCATTTACTCATATTTACATAATTTATATCGACTTGTCATACATCACCAAAAAGGAAAATATTGAGAGATTTATGATCAAACAAATATGAGTAATTATTATTTTAGTATTTTGTGACAAACCGGTTTTGCGAGACTAATCTCTCTCTATGAGTTGATAGATAGGTTTCTCCCAAACTTAATATAAGTAGAGATGATAATATATTATTTAATAATGAATCTTAATCACAATAATAAAACACAAGGATATCAAGCTATATGTATCATTCTTTCTCTCCATTTATATATTGATATATATGTGGCTTTCATGTTATTGATATATTCTTGTTAGACTAATATTTTATTTGAGCCACCTCCTTTTAGTCTCAATTACTTTGAGAATATAGAGATCACGAAGATATGTGTCTATGTTTATCTATATCAATACCACATGAATTATATATACATATATATATATGTTAAAACTCCATTAGTTCACCTTATACATTTGCTTCTCATATATATTTTGTATGCATGTGTTTAGGGGAGTAAATCATATATATTTGTTATGTATGTTCTAGATCTATATTGTTCACCTTCTCTTTAATATTGGATTTTTGAAATTGAGCATATATTTGAGTACATGATTTTTGGTGTTAATAGATACTCAACAAATTAATTCATATCCTTCATATGCAACCGGTTGGTCATTAGTGGTGAAAAGAAATATGTCATACCATGATGAGACTAATAGATAACACTATGGTTTAATGGTTATCAAGCCAAGAACTCATCATATTAATAAGAATGAAGTCAAACTTATGATAAAAAGTAACTCTAAACAAAAATTGATCAAGACTCAGTATAAAGATGATTCAAATGGATTGTCATAAGTGTTGAACTTAGCTCAAGCATCAACCCCAATGTGGATGACTCAAGACAAATGTATAATAAAACTAAGAATATTTTTGCTAGTCTTTTGCCGGTCTTGGTGTTTGGTAAAAAGACTAAATTGCTAGATAGGCGTCGTACTATCAAGAGGGATCTATGAAGTGAGCATATGGATAATCTTGTGCCATGTTAGTTCACTTACACGTAGTGAGAGTGTCTAGCTAAGTGTGGTGAGCCTTTTCTTAAGTTCCATACAAAGAGAGAGCTAGACATATCTAATAGGAATGAGTGGTCTCTTATGGTTATATCCACTCTAGTGTCTTTTAAAGTTTGAGTCATTTCTTCTTGAGAAAAGATATGATTCTTAGAATGATTGTTCATACGTTATATAGTCCTTTGAATAAGCCTTCCATAGAGTTTAAGAACATCGAATTTCGATACCCGAGTCATGAGATATCATCATTTTTATATCAGTTAGTCATGCTGAAAAAATAACATGTGGTCGGACCACCTGGTGAACTGTAGTCAGACTGCCCTCCGGTACAATTGGTGTCTTCCAAAGGTGTTTTGATCTCACCAAGGAGGGTGAGAGTCGAACCGAGACCTCAACGTCGGTCGAACCGGGAGGGGCATTAAATGCACTACAACGGCTCTTTTTTGAACCATTGCATGAGCTAGGCGGTTGGATCGGCTCTCTCATTGCAATCGGACCGTAAATGTCTAGAAGTCGGAGGATTTCGCCTCCAACGATTAGTTTACCTTTGTAGGTGTATAAATACACCCACCTTAGCAGTAAAGGGTAGGCTTTGACACTTTATTGTATTATCTTGAGCCCCTGCAAGAACTCTCACACCTTTGAGCACTTAGATCATCTAATAAGATGTTGGAGAGTGAGTTTGAGCTAAACCAAATACATTACTTCATTGTTAAAGCTAGTGTGGCACTTAATCATTCTCAGCAAACATTCTAGACTTGTTACTCTTGGATATTGCCACCTCTTAAATGATTTGGAGGAGTTTACCTGGTGACCTCTCCAAAGGAGTTTGTAGAGGAGGCCTATTGGTTGATTGTGAGTGGTTAGATGTTCGCCATCTTTGGATTGGGGGAAGAACAACCTCTAGTGATTGAGGCTTGTATATACCGCTTTGGGATCGACTCCCATTTTATCTATCTCTTGATGAGGAGATTCGGAGGGTTGGTGGTTTGAGCGGTGAAGTTAGGCTCGCCTCAACGGGGATTAGAAAACCGAAAAGTTTTTGAACCTCAGGTGAAAAATTATTTGTCACTTGGCTAATTTATTTTGTTGTATTTACTTGGAGCAAGTTTACATACTAGATATCATTTGTGCTAATATTACTCTAGGCTTGTAAATATTAATATAGGCTAAGCTTCTTTATGCACATAGTTGAGACTAGTTAATTTCGGCCTTAAATTATGAAAAAAAATCATTTTGATTCTCTTTCATATAAAAAACCTAGTTTTAGCCAAAAGTTTTTTAACCGCCTATTCACCCTCCTCCAGTCAGCCTCATACAGAGGCGTAGGCTATCAGACGATATGGTTGATTGCTATACTACCTAATAGGGTCCACCATTTTTTTTATGTCTCATCACGTACGACTGACGAGCGGACCTCGTTGTCAATAGAAGGAGACTAAACTGTTAGCTCAAGTTTCTTATAGCCACAAGGGACACATGGCGAAGCGGCAAACCATCTTTAAGTTAGCCTCGAGGAGAGGCCTACTAGGGACCTGATGACCAGGCCACTCAATAGAAAATGATGAGATTTTTCATATCTAATCAAATATATTTTTTAATGAATGCCCACTGTAGTATTACTTTATTAACTACAAGAGTAGAACCCCGGCCTTCTAATATTCCTTTTCAAAGAGGGTTTTGAATTGAGAAATATACCAATTACACAAGCCTTGTAACCAAGTTCTTCCACTCAAAACAAAAATAAAAACACAATAGAACTAGGATATTACACCTCTGTACACTCTGAAACTACAAAATTACTTTCGTCATATTTAATATCGCAACCACCGCTTGAATTACACCCATGCTCCCTAGTCCGAACTTACAAAGCGATCTGTCAATTTTTCGCTATAGGAGTCTAATTTTCGACAAAGAATGTAGCTTCTCCTCTATATGAAACTAAATTAATATTTGATTCTGTAGGCAATAACACGCTTTATCGCTATAAAATTGTTCTTTAACACGGTAAGTAGAATTTAGAAGCATGAGATAGAGATTAAAATGTGATGTTGATAAAAATGCTTTATTGATAAGAGTAAGACGTTTCATATTTTGAAGAGGACATGCCTAAATATTTAATTCCATCATTCATCGTCGATTTATAGTTTGTTTTAACACTAAATGTTGTTTTCCTTTACGACTGTAAAATGCAAATCAATTTTTTTTCTAAAAATGGTATCGAAAAATAAACAAGAAAGCCCCTCTTCTCCTCTTCTCCTTCTTTTCCAATCCCAGCTTGGTAGCCTCTCCTCGAGACCGATCGCATCTGCCTCCAAACCCTAGACGCGGCGGCCATGGCGCGGCGATCCACCCCTCTCCTCCGGCACCTCCTCTCTCCCTCTCGCTCCCCTTCCCCCTCCCCGTCCTATCCTCTTGCCGCCGCCGCAGTCTACTGCCGCACCGTCACCTACATGCCGCGCCCAGGAGATGGGGCCCCGCGCGCCGTCACGCTCATCCCGGGTGACGGCATCGGGCCCCTCGTCACCGGCGCCGTGCGGCAGGTGATGGAGGCCATGCACGCGCCGGTATACTTCGAGACCTACGAGGTGCACGGCGACATGCCGACGGTGCCCCCGGAGGTCATCGAGTCCATCCGCCGCAACAAGGTCTGCCTCAAGGGCGGTCTCGCCACCCCAGTCGGCGGGGGTGTCTCCTCCCTCAACGTGCAACTCCGCAAGGAGCTCGACCTCTACGCCTCCCTCGTCAACTGCTTCAACCTCCCGGGGCTGCCCACCAGGCACGACAACGTTGACATCGTCGTCATCAGGGAGAACACCGAGGGCGAGTACTCCGGGCTTGAGCACGAGGTCGTCCCTGGCGTCGTGGAGAGCCTGAAGGTATGGCGAATTCCGCTTGTTGCTAATGCTAGCTGTTGGAGAGGCATTGATCTCACCTAGTTGATGTAGTGTTTGTCAGGGTGCTAGTTAATGTGATTGCTGAAAGAACCCCAAATGTAACTTAATTTTTGCACTTGTCGAGCTATCATTGCACTATAGAAATAACATTGTTTCATTAATATACTTAGGGCATGTTGGTTTTACTTACTGCTTGTTACTGGATTGGTAGGTTTAATGTGCACATTTAGTAACCTTAGTATTTTGAATTGATGAAATTTACTGTATGCATTGATGCGTTTCTGAGATGTTAGTGGTTTACATAATGAGTATTTGAGATCCATGTATTGCTGGGTTGTGCATAAAACACTTTAGGCATCTGTGACTGGTAACTGGTTGGTTGAGGTTGAGATAGTGGGGATGACTGAATTATGTGGACTATTTAATACAGATTTTGATGGATGTGCTTTGAAATATCCTCAAATTGAGTCAGTTTTACGAAATTTATGTAGCCACCTTTAGTATTGATAAATATCTGAGCACAAGAACTTATGCTATGTAATAACCACCAAACAAAGCATAAAAATAATCTGATAACTCGCAGTATCCAATTATCCACCCTTTGAGAAGGGAATAAAATTATTAGGTGAAATATCATTGCTATAGTTCTGATTTGAAGAGGCAACAAGTTTCTTTTGGATGAATCTCACAGTTAGATATTTTGGCTGCTAGCTGCACATTAGGAGCGGTCGTTTAAGTTTAAATGGCTCCTGACGTTGGTTAGATCCTATATTGTTGGAACAGATACCGTGGTATGTGTTAGCATTAGCAATTAACCTGAATGTGTAAACAGCTTTATACTTGATATGTGTTATATTTACACATGATGCATATCTACATATCTATATATCCGATATTGCTAATCTGGTCATTGGTGATCTGAGTCAATTAGTTGCTATATTTTTAATGCTTTTGCCTCCCTAAATGGCCTGTTGATGACACTCTACCTGATGCACATTTTCTTTTATATTCAGTAAATTTGCGCTAGTACCCATTTCTGAAATAAAATTTCTGTAATTTTTTGTCGCTTTTCATTTCATCATCTAAAGTAGTTTTTCTATATGTTACTGTTACTAAATGGATTTACTAGGTGATCACAAAGTTCTGCTCTGAAAGGATTGCCAAGTATGCTTTTGAGTACGCTTACCTCAACAACAGAAAGAAAGTGACTGCTGTGCATAAAGCAAACATCATGAAGCTTGCTGATGGTTTATTCTTGGAGTCTTGCCATGAGGTTGCAACAAAGTATCCTGGAATTCAATATAATGAAATCATTGTGGACAACTGTTGTATGCAGCTTGTTGCAAAGCCTGAACAATTTGATGTAATGGTAAGTATATTAGTTCTCTCATTACTATGCATTCCTCGCCAAATGCATTATGTCTGTAATGCCACCAAATTCTATATTCACCTACTGATATTTGGTTTTATCATGTCATAAAAACAAAGTAAAGTTTTTAATATTGGAGTTTCTGCTTGATGTTTACATATAGTTATTCAGTACAGACTAAACATCAGAGTACTTATCAGATTTTTCTGTAATGAATGTGATAGCGTATTAATTTATTTGTTGGCAATCTCAATTTCCTTTGCCCTTCAGTTCTGTAGGATCTTTTCCTTGTTGTCACACAGTTTTCAGATCAAATTTCTTTGATTATCTATGGAAGTTTGGATTTATCTTGTTCTTGTTTGTTTGTAGGTCACCCCAAATCTTTATGGCAATCTGGTGGCTAACACAGCTGCAGGTATTGCAGGAGGCACTGGTGTCATGCCTGGAGGTAGATTTTGAGCTCTAGCTTGTAACTCTGTCCTTTATCTGCATAAGTAGCCAACATGTTTATTATTTTGTCTCTAAGGAGATGGAAACCAACATGCTACTTTTGCAGTTGCCTGTTATTTGATAGTTTCAGGCTATTGCAATGCATGGCATTTTGTGTTGCATTTTACACACTTGTAGCCTTTCATTTTTTTTTATGTTGTTAGAACCTTGTAGAGATGTATATTACCACCCAACTTGTGCATACATCATATTTGAGCATATGCAAAAAATAAAAGGATTAAGTCATCATGTAATGCACGTATTTCAGGTAATGTGGGCCAGGACCATGCTGTCTTCGAGCAAGGTGCTTCTGCGGGAAATGTTGGAAACGTCAAAGTTGTGGAGCAGAAGAAAGCTAACCCCGTTGCTCTTCTTCTCTCGTCTGCCATGATGTTGCGGCATTTGCAGTTCCCATCATTCGCTGACCGGCTGGAGACGGCAGTGAAGTGCGTCATCGCAGAAGGCGAGTACAGAACCAAAGACTTGGGCGGCAGCAGCACCACACAGGAAGTCACGGATGCAGTGATCGCGCATCTTGATTAATTACCGGCCGGCTGCGTTCTTTTGAAACAAAATTTTCCCTTGGACTAGGTGTCTGGTCCCGACTGATTTTCGTTTCTTATAGCGTTAGATCATCATTGCGTTCGTCACTGCCTCGTACAATCTTCAGGTGTCTCGTGCCTTGGTTTTGCTTCGGAATGACGGCGCAGATTAGCAGGATTCCAGGATCGATTTTTGCGCAATGTTTTTGCGGTCTTAACTGGAAATAAGAGAACGATCACAAGAACGATTCTCTTAACTGTAACACTATTGCGTTGATTACTTCTACGTATATAAATTTGCAGATATACGTAGAAATATATATTTGTATCTATCTGGTCCGAAAGGATGATCAGACTGAGACGGCAGCAGTGGGGGATTTTTCGCAATGGATGAAAGCCTGATGGAGCCATACCGTATGGAGGTGGAAGGCCCATGGGTCTCGGAGAAGAAACAATGAGGAATAAGCATCGGTTAACTCTGTGTAAGATAGGATGTAAGCATTATCCGAAATGATTGGAAGTGACTTTTTAAGTCCGGCGTTAAATCCTAGAGCTCAATCATAGAGAGATGGTGGAAATTACCACGGTAGGTGTAGAAGGAATTTTTGGTGGAGCGGTGAAATGTATTGAGATCGAAAAGAACACCAGGCAGACACTAAAACTGAGAGATGAAAACAAGGGAGCAAATGGGATTAGACCCCATTTATATATATGTATATGTATGTATGCCTGATTTCTTTTTTAGAAAGAAGTGGTTTTGGAGTTTAGCAGGCGAAATGCTAATCCATTAAAATGCAGTACATTATATGGACACACTTAGGTGTTGATGGACGAAGATGAAGTTTCGTTAGCATATAATTATTATAAACTTAAAAAATAAATTTATTTTATATTTTAACTCTTATTTTTCGTAAGAAACAATAGATATATTAACAGAAAAAGAAAAGCTCTATATCTTAATTAGAAAACAGGGGGCTTAGTTTGAGAGGACAATTTTTTATGCAACGCAAAACGAAACAAGCAATTAGCAAATAATTAATCAAATTCTAATTATTATAAACATAAAAATGGATTTATTTGTTTTTTAAAAAAATTCAAAATTTTTACATTTGACGTGCAATTTTTTTAGCCCAACCTCACTAAATATATATATTAAATATATAATTATGTGGCTTTTCTTAATCTATATCTTCTATATATATAGTTATAATCCACTGGCTATTATAATAATTATTAGCTTCTAAATTCAACATGCAAATATGCTATATTATCACCCGCTAACAATTACTATTATTCCAATCATCTTAAAGCACATTTAAATATTATATCATGTATAATTTATTATATTTTAGAAGTAAGCATATTAAATCATCGTATTTCAATATACATATTTCAATATATATCCATCTAGCATTTTTATAATGTTTAACATATAATTATTTAAGTATTTCGCAGCAAAGCAAATGGCATCAGCTAGTTTATATAAAAGAATTAGATAATAGTAGTCAGAATTTTATAATGTCGACTTTGAAAAAGGTCTAAAATAACTTGTTTTTAAAAACCAGAGGAAGTAGTTGTGTTAGCAACGTAGACAAAAAAAAGTTTATTCGCACTTTCTTGGCTGAAATAATAAATAAAAGAAACGAGGCCGCAGTAAGCATGCCTGGCCCAAATTTTTGTCCGCTCATATGGCCCACCGCTTCCTCTGATGCAAACCCTAATAAAATTTCTCCCCTTCGCTCGTCTCCAACCTCTCTTCCTCCCCGACCGGAGGCGGCGTGACCATAGCTCCCCGATTCTCCCATCCCCATGGCGTCCCACCTCGACTTCCGCTACCTCGACGAGGGCCTCGGCGGCGAGCGCGGGAAGCGCAAGCACCGCGATGCGGAGGAGGCGGCCGCCGACTCCATGGACCTCGACGGCGACGCCGACGCGCCCAGGCCGTCCAAGGTCCGCGCGGTGCCCTCCCTGTCCGACCCCTCCAAGCCGGCCTCCTTCGGGCAGCCCACCTACGACGGCGTCATCGCCGGGCGCCTCTCCGGCCGGCGCTGGAAGGAGGCCCGCACCCGCCGCGCCTCCGCGCTGGCGGCGTCCCGGAAGCCGACCCCGCTGGAGCAGCGCGTCCGCGAGAAGTCCCTGAAGCGAGCGTACCAGGTCCGCGTGGCGGAGCTCAAGGAGGAGATCCGGCAGAACAAGGTGGCGAAGCGGAAGCAGCGGGAGGAGCGGGAGAAGCGGAAGAAGGAGAACGTGCTCCGCTCGGGCACCAAGCTGCAGCGGGTCACCAACCCCAAGACGATCCAGAAGATCGCCAAGTCGAAGAAACGCAAGCAGCTCAAGGTCGTCCCCGACGAGTTCCTCGGCGGCAAGAAGTCCGAGGCCAACCGCCGCATGCAGGTGCCCGGCCTGGAGAACTGAGATCGATCGGGCGCCGCCGTATCGAATCCTTTTTTTTTTTTTACCTGTGATACCTAGTACTGTGTTACAGTGCAGCTTAGTTTTACATTTTGCGACGATATTTTGTACTTCTTTTGCATGAGATTTTAAATATGATCAATCGAGCAATTATGTTGGTAGTAGTATGATTTAGTATGATGTTGCTACAAGTGCGTAGCTGGTTTTACGTGTTCCGTGCATTGCTGATTGCCTGCTTGGCTGAATCTGAAGGTGATCCTGAACTGATCTTTGTATTATCCCACGGGTTGTTTTGGTTTGCTACTATTGACTATTAAAACCTATTAGTAATATTAAATCGATATGTATAACTATACTATAACTATTTTTAAAAATTATTAACATATATTACTTTTCAATTAAAATATGATTTTATTAGATATTATATTTAAGCTCATATCTATTTACATTAATAATAAATAAATTATAAAAAATATACAACTGATATATGTTTTTTTAAATGATATAGTGTTAATTGATAATAACTGTGTAATAGTAAATATAAAATTAGAGTTGCGACGACACTCTTAAGTCGAATGGTTTTAAATTAAGCAGAATTAAGACAGAATATTTGAGGTGTAACTTTATTATTATCATACACGAAAAAGAAAGATGTGAGTTGATTTTGTCACTATCGCACATGAGTGGGGTGATGTGAGTTTAGAAGTCTAAGTAGTGTCTAAAATGAATAATTTTTGATATTTAGGATCGATATTATAGATAGATAAAGATATTAATGTAATGTTAGCCATAAAATAAAAACGGGCTGATTGAAGTGGTGCTAAGTATCTGGTATCCTATATGATAAGAGATTACTGTAGAAGCTAAAATATAAATTTTATAGAATGGAGATTAAACCTATTATACTATTTGGGATATAGAACATTAACTTATAAAAAAACGTTATGTTTAACAAATATACTGTAGAAATGCATATATTAGATTTATGGTCATAAAATCGAGTCTAAAATAAGAATATATATGATCGCCTATGGTAGCACCAATTAAAAGAAAAATTTATCTAACCATCGGTTAAGATAATTTGACCATGTTTAAAGAAAACCTCTAGAAATGTTAGTAAATTAAGATAATAATACGAAAAGAAATAAAATTAAAATAAAATTAATATGATGAGAGAAAATAATAAATAGGGTAAATATATCTAAAGATATATAATTAAATGATTTTAAAACAGCTATTAACGTAGTTGAATTGTGATTTGAAATATTTGAAGGTTTTCGTCGGGTTTTAACTTTAATCTAACCAAACTAAAATACTGTGAAGTTGAGATTAAAAACTAGATAAGTTTTGGTATTGTCAATTTTTTTATCACCTTATGTGTGCAGTTGTCATATTTTGCTAGCAAACCAAATTCTAGCAGAGAACTATTTAAGTGCCATAATTTAGTGGGAAGTGGACTAGACATTGGGTGGAGTTGGAGGTGACAGAAGGTGAGAGTAGGAAGATGATACGGAAGCCAGCAATTTTGATTCCACTGAAGTTTGTGGCATTTCTACAAAACCAACAAATTTGGTGGTAATGGGAAGTATGCCTACTTTGTCAGAGGAGAGATTTTTCCGAGTTTGGTAGGGCACATTTGAGCTTTAATCAAAATATCCCTAATTTTAGAGGTTTTCTTTCACGCTTTCATTGACGGGTTTTCTTTTCATGTTGACTGAGAATAAGAGGGAAAAAAAATCCATCTATGAAAATTCAAAACCGATTTTGGACTGAAACAAGCAGGGCTCCGTTTCGTTCAGTGATTGTAAGCGAAGACCTGAATTTCGCGTTGGTCTGTCTGATCGATTTCTATGAAGAAGTGATCATACTGTTTGCTGTTGTTTGCTCCAAGCTGCTGCTTTCGGAGCTTTATTGAAGATCAGAAGAGGTTTGCGCTGCTTGGTTTGTTTCCTGGCATTTTGAGTCCTTACCATATTGCAGTTGTGTGGTGGCTAGGTGCAAAGATTTGTGAGTACCGGTCTGAACTTTTCTCCCCATCGTTGATGTTTCTCCTCGTCGCTAAACTTCTTCCCGGTACTTTCTCCTCGCTCTCTCATCTTGGTTCCTTTCTTCTTTCTGTCTTCTCTGCATACGCTTTTCCTTTCTCCTTTCCACCACCCTCTCCCATCCCTTGCTTCTCCACGCGACAAGGCAACGGTCTCCATCTGCCTCCTTGTCTCGTCTCACACCTATCTTCACCCTTCTTCTTACTCCGTGCATCCTTTCTCCTTCGACACCGGTGCAGCTCTACGCTCGTCGTCTCTATCAGCTGAACTCGTCTGCCCTCCCATCGGCTAAACTCGTCCGCCCTCCCATCGGCTGGACCTGTTCACTCTCCATCGGCTGAAACCCTCTCTCGGTTCCCGCTTTTCTGACACGCTCAATGGCTCTCAGACGCGAACCTTCTCCCCACACGTCCGAGCCAATCTGGTGTGTCCACGTGTCCATAGACACGAATCTTTGCCTTCCGGACGCGAACCTCTTCTCTTCGCGTCCGGCCCCTCTCTGCGTTTTTCGCGTCCGCTCCACTCCTTAGCCTCCACGAGTCCACGGACGTGAATCTTCTCTTCACGGACGTGAATCTTCGCACGTCCGTAACCCAACCACTCTCTGACCTACCTACTCTGTCACCACTTTTTCTCTCACCTACTCCGCTGCCTACTCCACATCGGTCAACCACTTTCCATCGGTTGGTTGGCCCACTCCCTATCGGTTTCTCACTTCTCTGATCGACCGATCTCTCTTCTCATCGGCTTTCTTCCATCGGCCTCTTACTCTCATCGGCTTCTTGTCCCTGTTCTCCACTCGTCAGGGCCATCGAGTCCGCCCTCAGCTCTGGCACTCTCCCAGTCGTCGAATCTGCTCCGGCTCTCGGTGCCCCAGACCACACGGGCATCACCTCGCTAATCTTCTCACCCCCTTACGCTGCTGTGAACGTGAAATCTCACATTCCTATCTCCCTTGATGTTAACGCCAACTACTTCAAGTGGGTTTTCTTCTTTAAATCCCTTTGTGAAAAGTTCAGCCTACGGTCACACATCAATGGTTCCACTCCACCTCGACCCGATGACCCTCAGTGGGACATCACCGAGTGCTACGTGCGTAGCTGGCTGCTCGGCTTGGTTGACGACTCTGTCCTCGACCTCACCATGGAAGATATCAACCCCACCGCCCGAGATCTCTAAGTGGCTATCGAGCGGATCTTCCTCGCAAACAAGCAGCCTTGCGCCATCTTCCTCCTCAACGTTCGCCACAATGTTTCATACACTCTTCTTTACCACACGTTTGCCACAACGTTCGTGTCTTCGGGTGCCTCTGCTACCCAAACCTCACCGCCACTGCTCTCCATAAACTCGCTCCCCGCTCTATCACCTGCATTCTCTTCGACTATCTCTCATCTCACAAGGGATACCGATATCTCAACCTTTCCACCCGTTGGATCATCATCTCTCGTCATGTCATCTTTGACGAGACATGCTTTTCCTTCGGTCTGCTTACTCCGAGATCCTCATCTAGCGATCTCGACTTCCTTATCACCAACACCGTGCCGTCCCAATCTCCTCCACCGTTCTTCTCATCACCCCCCTCATTGGACACTGCTGAGGGCTTACCCTTCAGCAATCCCAATACTATTCGGTCCGATGTCCCTCCCATCGGGACCCCCATCGGCCCCACCACTCTCATTGGCTTCGACCGATCCTGTCTCCTTTCCATCGAACACCTTACCCCCATCGGCTCCTCCGCCTCCATCGGCTCCCCCCTCCCTATCGGCTGCTCCATCTCCATCGGACCGACCGAATCGATCGGCCCATCCAACTCCATAAGCTTAGGCCGATCTAGTTCCCCCTTTCCTCTCACATACAACCGCCGATCCCGAGCCGATGACGCCCCTCCCCAATCAGTTCTCCCCACACCTACCACACTCCCATTGGCTCCCGTCCCCTCCACCTTTCACATAGTTACCCGCTCACAGACTGGGTCTCTCCGTCCTACCAAGCGCTACGGGCTCTCCGCTGTCCACTGCTCTATCTCACACATCCCAGTGACCTCTCGTTCCGTCTTGGCCGACTCTAGTAACACGCGGTCATGGTCGATGAGTATAAGGCCCTCATGGACAATGAGACCTAGTGTCTCATCCCCCGTTCTGCCGGTGCCAACATTGTGACCGACAAGTGGATCTTTAAGCATAAATTCCACGCCGATGGCTCCCTTGCCCGTCACAAGGCACGCTGGGTAGTTCAGGGTTTCTCCCAATGCCTCGATGTCGATTACGACGAGACCTTCAGTCCCATCGTTAAACCCGCCACCATCTGGGTCATTCTCACCTTGGCTGCCTCACACTCCTGGCCGATCCATCAGCTTGACGTAAAGAACGCTTTTCTTCACGGTCATCTAACGAAAACGGTCTACTGTCAGTAGCCTCTAGGCTTCGTCGACCCCTCTCGTCCTGACGATGTCTACCTCCTTTAACGCTCTCTCTACGGCCTCAAACAAGCCCCTCGGGCCTGGTACCAGCATTTTGCTGCCTACCTTCGGCACATCGGCTTTGTGGCCTCTGCGTCCGATAGCTCTCTATTCACTCTTCATATCGACAACGCTACCACCTATCTCCTTCTATACGTCGACGATATTATTCTTACAGCGTCTTCGACATCCTTCCTACATTAGATCATAGCCCGACTCTACTCCGAGTTCACCATGACCGATCTTGGTCCCCTCCACCACTTCCTTGGCATCTCCGTCACCCGTTCTTCTCACGGGCTCTTTCTTTCCTAGTGCCAGTTCGTCATCAATCTTCTCCAGCGTGCGGGCATGGCCGATTGTCACCCCACGGCCACCCTGGTCGACACTCGAGCCAAACTCTCCGCTGCCGATGGCTCACTCGTCGCCGATCCCTCTCAATATCGGAGTCTTGCCGGTGCACTCCAATACCTCACCCTCACATGACCTAGACCTCACCTACGCTGTCCAGCAAGTGTGCCTCTTCATGCATGCTCTACGCGAACCTCACCTCGCACTGCTCAAGCGTATCCTGCGCTACGTGAAGGACACACTCTCCAGCGGGCTGCACCTCAGCTCCAGCCCCATCGACTCCCTCACCGCGTACTCCGACGCAGACTGGGCAGGCTGCCCCGACTCTAGACGATTCACGTCCGACTACTGCGTTTTCCTCGGTGACACTCTAGTCTCCTAGTCCTCAAAATGCCAGACTACAGTGTCACGGTCCAGCACCGAAGCCAAGTACCGCGCCATCGCCCACGCTGTCGTCGAGTGTTGCTGGCTTCGCTAGCTTTTCCAGGAGCTCCGTGCACCCCTCTCCACTACGACCGTCGTCTATTGCGATAACGTCAGTGCTATCTAAATGACCGCCAACCCGGTTTATCATCGACGCACCAAGCACATAGAGATCTACATCTATTTTGTCCGTGATAAGATTGCACTAGGACAGGTTCGGGTGCTCCATGTACCATCGGCGCACCAGTTCGTCGATATTATGATCAAAGGCCTCCCTACGCTTTTGTTCATCAGTTTTCGATTCAGTCTCTACGTCCGTTCTCCTTCCGCTGCGATTGCAGGGGTATTAGATTATTAGACCTATACATAGACCCGACCTCTCTTAGTTTTACTGTAGACATTCTTACAGTAACGCATGAATTTAAAAACATAGTATTAGGGCTCCTTGGAATACAAGAATGATTGGAAAAAAATTATAAGAATATAATAGAAATTTACTTGTAAAATAGATGATCGTTATAGAAATGACCGTTTGCACGATCAAGTGATAAATTATTCTACTTTATTAATAAGGTGAGTTATAAATATTAAATAGAGGGACCTTTGTTACTTTCCTCACACGTCATTAAGAGATGATCTTGTTTCAGACCCTTGGTTGCCTCGGTCTTATTGAAAAAAAAGAGCTCCCACCAGATGCTGAAATGCCTATGAAATAAGGAAGGATATGAAACTTTCCTAGGATTTCCCTTCACCGTCTCCTGCAATCCAAAAGAGCTACAGAACCAAAATTTTTGGAACTTCAAATCCTGAGTTTTTAATCTATAAACCCTACAATTCAAAGGAGGCCTGTGATATCACATCTTGCAATTTTCTACATGAATTAGAAGTACAAAAATGCTTTAAAACAGTTGTTTAGATGTCACACTAGAAAATACAGAAATTGTTGAGTTTATGTTTGTTTCCTGAAAAATTTCAAAGGAATGGTTTATTCAGTAGGATTTTTAAAGAAAACTTTAGAAACCAATCATTTATTCCAAATGTCCTTATAACAATTATATCTTTAGAATTCAATTCCTCCAAAAATCCTTCATATTTCCTTTGTTTAAAAGGAGCCCTTAAATGTGATGACTTATTGAATCTTAGAGGAATCAAAACTATAAGAATTGTGCAAGTTAGATGTTTGGATGTCTCACATAAAAAAGTACAGGAAGTTTAAGATTATATATTAATTTATTAGTGAGAAAAGGAAGAGAGAGAGAAAAGGTGCATAGAAACTTTCAAATGGATTTGACCTTTGGTTGAATTCCTCTAAAATATAGAAAGAATTTTTCTATCTCATGAAACTTTTATTAACCAATTCAACCAATTCTACCATCAAAAGACTCTCAAAGTAAAAAATTTCAAAGGATTCAATTCGTCCATATTTTCTACGAAATTCCCTTAATCCAAACGGGCCCTGATCTATGCAAATCGATGATCTCCAAACGCTGCATAACATCGATTATGTCGCTCATGTTTTTCTCAACGCAGAAACATTCAGCCTAATAAACTGACCATGATGTCTCTGACGAGCTGCACGTTAATGCTCTCTCCGTGATACTCGATCAGCCTGAGCTCCGGCAGCTACGGCCTTGGGATTCGGATACCGACGAGCGCGGCCACGTCGCCGACGGTGGCATTTGGATAGTAGTACGCCCTACGGCCGGACGGACGGTAGGGCCAGAGGCCAGTGGCCGCGGCGGAAAGGAGCGTGGGTGTCCATGCCGCACGCGTGTTTCCCACCGTTGGATCGAGCCTAGCGGCCGGGATCGAGGGCTAGGAGGTGTCCGTTCCAACCCGTTGGGCCCTTGCATCTCCTACTCTCAATGCCGAATCGTGAAGCGCCTCAGATGAGCGCATTTTTCCACTCCGGGACGACAAGACGCTGGAGTGAAGACGTGCCGTTTGCAAGTGTGAGAGAGAGCACGGTAGATTTTTTTTCCAGTTTTTTACATACGCTTTCAAACGCATTTTTTTAAAATTTTATATAAAAGTTTCATTAAAAAATAAACAAACCTATTTTTAAATTTAAAAATAATTCATATTTAATTAATCATGTAGTAATAATTTATCTCGTTTTAAAAATCTTATGAAAGGACTTACAACGGACAGCCTCAGCGCTGCAACTCGTAGGAGCACGAGTACCCGGTTAGCCCCGCCGAGCCGCAGCCACGATTTTGAATTGCCGCTCTCCCAAATCCAAATCCAAAACCCAAAGCCCTCACTCCCCCACCGCCACCCACCCCACCCGCACGCGCGCTCCCCCGCCGCCGCCGCCGTCTACGCGCGGCAGCACCCGGATGGCCGCCGCCTCCACCGCCGGCGGCGACGGCGACGACGAGTGGGAGATCTTCAACGACGACGGTTTTGTCTACAAGCGCCGCCGGGTCCTCCACCCGCCCGACCACGAGGACGACGGCGCCTCCGCCGCCGCGCCATCATCCGCACCGGGGCCGCCACCCGAGGCCGTCCTCCGCCGCCGCCGACGCCAGGCGCTCCTCCGGCTCCACGCCAAGTACCTCGACGAGCTCTCCCGCTGGGAGTCCCTCTCCTCGGACCTCCTCGCGCCGCTCCCCGCCGCGCCTGCGGCCGCCCCTCCCCGGCCGCCTTCCGATCCCGTCGCCTCCTCGCCGCCTCCCGACTCCTCAGACCTCGCCATCATCGACGGCCTCCTCGCCCAGGTAACTCCCCGTAACAACCCGCCTCACTACCTCGGTCGCTCTAGTTTCCCCCGTTTTCTCATCTCCCTGACTTGCTGCTGATGCGTCCATTTGTGGTGTGACCATTGCAGGCGGAGGTGACGGAGCAGTTGCTCAAGAGGCTGACGGAGGCGTGCGACGAGATCAACGAGTTCTGCCGCGCGCACGAGGCGGCCTTCGTGGATGCCGTCGCCGACCTGCCGGTATGGGGCGATCCACGGGAGCTTATGAACTCCTTGTGCAACCCCACCGAGCTGCCAGTATGGGGCGATCCACGGGAGCTTATGAACTCCTGGTGCAGACCCGGCGAGAAGCCTGTCTCTGGTACCGATTAGGCATCTCACCTGCTCTATTGGTACTTTCTATGCGTACCTAGATAATTTGCTTCATTGTGGTTATCCAATTGGTGGCTGAAATTAGGCTCATAGCTTGTGAATGCCTGTAGAATGGCCGCCGTTGTATTGAGGATGGGGGAAATCAGCATGCTGTAACTAATTTAATTAGGGTATCTTGAGTTGAAATATGTTGATTTATTTTTCTGTGGGATGCCATCAGAACTGTTGGAATCTTAGCTATGTATGGAAGTGCTTTTCTGCCTTGTTTGCTTGCCAGAAATTCTTGCCTTTTCAAACAGGATGGTCTTTTTACTTTTGGAGTTCAGCACAATATTGGCATAAATTGATTTTGCACCTTTCAAATGCAACTTGCTTTGTACACAAATTGATAATTTAAATTTCTATCTAGGATATTGTTACTATTGTACAGTGAAGTTATACCAGTTCGGGAAAAATATTAGTGTTTTGTACCATAACTTTGAATTCAGTTGGCACCAGGGCATCTACAGATTACAAAATATCATCTCAGTTACTGAATCTCTGATCTCTTTGTGCATTTTGGATTGGAGGAAGAGGAATTGTGAGGCCAGTATACAGTCCAAAGGAGTGCTCATATACTCTTCATAATATTTGTTGTCTCAGCGGATATGCTGGCTTCCTGCAAGTGCCAAGAACCAAAAATCAATTCTCCATCAAATTCTGCCCATGACATTCTGTTTCTTGTTCTATTGTTCCTTAGTTGAAAATTTGAAGACATCAAGCTGATATTTGAACTGGATAACATCACGAGCCACTTTGCATTGGATGTCCTGCAGGTATGAATATTTGTTTTGACAAGCAAGTGCTTGATGGTTCTTTTTGTTAGGAAAATGCCAGCATTGTTTATAGGAAGTTAAGAGTCAGGTGAGCAGGTTGTGGTTAGTTCTCTGACGCCTGAATATAATTGCCAACTCGATTACAGCCGAGCCTGCATACTTCAATTTTTGTCCCTGTATATTCCATATAAAATTATACCCTTTTTTCATTTGTTAAAATTGTTGTGTTGCTGTTAGTCTGCAGTGTTGACTTCGGTGAATAAAGTGGAATTTATTAGGCTTGCTAAGAAGAACTGTCTACATTAAGTGTGCATGTTGTGCAAACAAATATAGTAGATAGATATCCATCGTATCAACTATCAAAATTTATTTGTGAGGCATAACGGGTGAAGTGGGTGAAATGAAGTGAGGAAAAATCAGTAGGATTAGTTGTAAGCAAAAAGAAGCTAACTTTCTGAATAATAGTCCCTTGCTTCCAACAAACTTGAGAGTGAATTGTCTAGTAGTGTAGCGTTTCATGCTTTTAATGACCTTGGCACTGAAATGTCTGGTGGTTATTTTGTGCTTGGTGATGATTGTGGGTATCTATTCTCTTGGATCATTATGTGCACGTAAAGCTAGTTCTTTTGGTTGTCGATATCTCATTGAATCTAAACATATTTTGACTTATACTCTGGCACATAATCTTATTTTCACCCTATTAATCTTTCTACCTATTGAGTTTGCAATGAAGTAGTTGTACCATTATATGATTAACTGATAAAACAACTGTGCTTAACAATTATGACAGTATGAGTTTAATCCTGAGACTATGATTTGATTGAATGAATACATATATAGCATCAGTAACTCAGGCTTACTGAGAACAGCTATCACACTGTTAAACGCATGTTGCAAAAAGGAAATATTGCAAGGTATGCACCCATCGTACAAAGATGCATTTGGTGAGGCATACCAGCTGAAGATTGAAGAGAGCAAAGTGAAAAGAGAGGAATCAATGAAGATGAGCTGTGGCTGCGAGCAACAAGAAGCTAAGTTTGTGCCTAGGAAGAGTTGTCTTGGGTCACTTTCGTATACAAACTAATTGTTTTAGTGGTTGTATTTTTAGATCCCATTCTAATTAAGATGTATATTTGTTAATACGTTTTTGTTAGACAGACCACTGGCATGAGTTGTATATATATAAATCCGACCCTCCTTGTATACTCTCGGGGTCTTAGTCACTGTATATATTCTACATGGTATCAGAGTGAGTCTAGACATCCCCGGCACGTTAGTTTCTCTCTCCGGCGAGCCGATCCTTTCCTCCTCATCGTCGACGTTTTCTTCACGTCGTCGACCCTCTTCTCGGTACTCGGCTCCTGGCACTCTTCTCGCTCTTTCGCCCCTGTTTCTTCTTCTCCCCGTCTCTCTCGCAGTCACCTCCTTTTCTCCGTCCCACCTCCGCGCGACTAGGCGACGGTCTCGATCCGTCTTCTTGTCTCGCCTCGCACCCGTCTCCGCTCTTCTTCTTGCTTCGTGCATCTCTCTTTCTTTGATGCCGGCGCACCTCCGTGCTCATCGTCTCCATCGGTTGAACTCGTCTGCCCTACCATCGGTCGGACTTGTCTAGCCCTCCATTGGCTAGAACGCTCCCTCGGTTCTTGCCTTTTTCGACACACTCAACGACTCTCGGACGCGAACCTTCTCCCATCACGTCCGAGCCAGTCCAATTTGTCTACGTGTCCACGGACACGAATCCCTGCCTCCCGGACGCGAACATATTCTCTTCGCATCTGGCCACTCCCCGCCTTTTTCACGTCCGCCCCACTCCTTGGCCTCCACGAGTCCACGGACATGAATCTTCTCTTCACGGACGTGAATTTTCGCACGTCCGTGACCCAACTACTCTCTGACCCACCCACTCTATCGCTATCTTTTCCTCACCTACTCCGCTGCCTACTCCCCATCGGCCAACCACTCCTCATCGGTTGGCCGGCCCACTTCTTATCGGCTTCTCACATCCTTGATCAGCCGATCCGTCCTCTCATCGGCTTCTTTCTCCCATCGGCCCTTTGCTCCCGTTCTAACGTCATGGCCACCGAGTCCGCTCTCAGCTCCGGCACTTTCCTAGTCGCTGAGTCTGCTCTGGCCCTCGGTGCCTTAGACCACACCTCGGGTACCACCTCGCCGATCTTCTCCCCTTCTTACGCTGCTGTGAACGTGAAATCTCACGTTCCTATCTCCCTTGACCTTAACGCCAATTATTCAAAGTGGGTTTTCTTCTTCAAATCTCTCTGTGGAAAATTCGGCCTCCGGTCCCATATTGATGGCTTCGCTCCACCTCGCCTCAATGATCCTCAGTGGGACATCGTCGAGTGCTGCGTGCGCAGCTGGCTGCTCGACTCGGTCGACGACTCTGTCCTCGACCTCGCCATGGACGATACCGACCTCACCGCCCGGGATCTCTGGGTGGCCATTGAGCGGATCTTCCTGGCCAACAAGCAGCCTCGCGCCATCTTCCTCCTCAACAAGTTCCACTCTATGGTACAAGGCGACTCCTCTATCTCCTCATACTGTCAGCGCCTCAAAGTCAAGGCTGCTGCTCTCCGGGATGTCGGCCATTCTGTGGCCGATTCTCAACTTGTCCTTGCCCTTCTGTGAGACCTCAATCCCCGCTTCTCAAACACCGCCGATGACATCGCCAATGCCACACCTCTTCTATTATTCGCCCGGGCCCATGACATCCTAGTTCTTAAAGAACTCCGTCTGGTCAACGATGAAAAGACAGTGGCCCACACCGCTCTTCTTGCCACAGCCGATAATGGCTGTCGAGCTTCCTGCGCTGCCCCTTCCTCTCGCGGCTCTGGTGGCCATGGCTTCAGCCATAGCAACACAGCCCGCACCGGGAAAGGCATGGGCAAAGGCAAAGGCAGGACCTGGCAGGGTCCGATGCAATCACGACCTGACTCGGTCCCTGTCCAACCTGCCGGTCTCACGGGTCCGTGGCTCTGCTACAACCCCTAGGCGCCCTAGCCCCAGCCACGCAGCCCCATCGGCTGGCAACCCAGGGTTCTTGACGCCCATCCCCAGGCTCACCTAGCATCGGCTCCCGTTCTGCTGCCTCAGCCGATGCTACCGACCCCACCCACCCAGTCACTCTCTTCCTGTTCAATGTCGAGGTGACTCATCTCTGTCTACATCCACCACTAACTTCCCCATACGCAATGTTCTTATCGTACCTTCTTTTATTCACAATCTTATATCTGTTCGCCAATTCACAAGAGACAACAACTGCTCCATCGAATTTGAGGCGCCTGGTTTCTCTGTGAAGGATATCCCAACTCGGCGATAGATCCTTCGCTGTAATAGTGGCGGAGACCTCTACACCATTTCCGCTGCGCCGTCGACTCCGCACACCAGCGTCGCCCTTTCCACCAACCTTTGGCACCTTTGCCACGATCACCCCGGTCCCGATGCTGTCGCCACCCTCCGTCGCACCGCCTCTATCCGATGTACCCACAGCAGCTCCACAGTTTGCCACTCATGTCAACTTGGTGAACATGTGCGTCTGCCCTTTTTTAGTTCTCTTTCCTGTACCTCGCGTCCATTTGAACTTATACATTGTGATGTATAGACGTCTCCAGTTAAAAGTGTCTCCGGTAATCAGTATTACCTCGCTATACTTGACGATTACACACACTATTGCTGGACCTTTCCGCTCATCAACAAATCCGAGGTCGCCTCTCACCTCACTCACTTCATCACGTACGTGTCTACTCAGTTCATCCTCTCCATCAAGGCTTTACAAGCCGATAACGGTATGAAATTCGTTAACCGTACCGTTTCAAACCTCCTCACCTCGCAGGGCATCCATCTCTGGCTCTCCTGTCCCCACACCTCTCCTCAGAACGGCAAAGCGGAGCGCCTCCTTCGTACCCTCAACAACATCAATCGCACCATGCTACTTCACGTCCACTTACCTGCTACTTATTGGATCGAAGCTCTGGCTACTGCGACGTATCTTCTCAATCGGCGCCCATGCTCCTCCGTTCAAAACAACGTTCCCTATGCCCTTCTCTACCGCACGACGCCCGACTACTCCCACCTTCGCGTTTTCGGGTGTCTCTGCTACCCAAACCTCACCGCCATAGCTTCCCACAAACTCGCTCCTCGCTCCACCGCCTGTATTCTCCTCGGCTATCCCACCTCTCACAAGGGATACCGATGTCTCAACCTTTTCACCCGACGGGTCATTGTCTCTCGTCACGTCATTTTTGACGAGACATGTTTTTCCTTCGGTCTACTTCATCCAAGATTCTCCTCTAGTGATCTCGACTTCTCCTCTCCAACACCGTGCTGACCAGGTCTCCTTCACTGTCCTTTCCATCGGCCCCCTATCGGACCCACCTCCATCAGTCGATACCGATCCTATTTATCCTTCAGCCGATACGGTTCCCTCTCCATCGGACACCCCATTTCCATCGTCTCCTCAGTTTCCATCGGCTCCCCCACCTTATCGGCTGATCCATCTTTATCGGACCGATCGGAATACTCGGCCCACCCGACCTCATCGGCTCGGGCTGATCTAATTCCTCCTTTTCCTCTCGTCTACAGTCGTCATCTCGGAGCCGATGACGCCCCCACCCGACCAATTCTTCCCATTACTCCCGCACCCCCATCGGCTCTAGTTCCCTTCACTTCTCACGTGGTTACCCGCTCCTAGACCGGATCTCTCCGCCCCACTCAGCGCTACGGTCTTTCTGCCGTCCACAGCTCTATCTCACCCATCCCGGCGACCTCTCGCTCAGCCCTGGCCGATCCTCAGTGGCGTGTGGCCATGGTCGACGAGTACAAAGCCCTAATGGACAACGAGACCTAGCGCCTCGTTCCTCGACCTTCCGGCGCCAACATTGTGACCGATAAGTGGATTTTCAAACACAAATTCCACGTCGATGGCTCACTTGCACATCATAAGGCTCGCTGGGTAGTCCGGGGTTTCTTCTAACGACCCGGTGTCGACTACGACGAGACCTTTAGTCCCGTTGTCAAACCCGGCACCATCCGAGTCGTCCTCACCTTGGCTGCCTCTCGCTCCTGGCCGATCCATCAACAAGACGTGAAGAACGCTTTTCTTCACGGCCACCTGATGGAAACAGTCTACTACCAACAGCCCCTAGGCTTCGTCGACCCTTCTCATCCCGACGACGTCTGTCTCCTTCAACGCTCTCTCTATGGCCTCAAACAAGCCCCTCGTGCCTGGTACCAGTGCTTTGCTGCCTATCTTCGGCACATCGGCTTCGTGGCCTCTACGTCCGATAGTTCCCTGTTCACTTTCCATATTGGCTTCGCCACTACCTATCTACTTCTTTATGTTAATGACATTGTCCTTACAGCGTCTTCGCCATCTTTTAGGAAACAATGTTCGATGGTTATTATAAACGCGTCAGACTCTATAAACCCAAGGTATAAATATAGACCCTTTGGAAACATATAAAAGATCTTGAATCCTACGATCAATACAATCTCTACGCATCGTCACCTTAGTTTATCTAGGTTTTTACCGATGGGGTCTGGCTCTCGATGTGGGGCTGCATCAGTTAAGTTCGATCTCCAGCGAAGGGATAAGCCCCGCCACTATCTTGAATATCTTGCTCTGTCTAAGACACATCGGTTAGGTTCGACCTCTTAGGCTGATCGGATGTATCGCATCACATCCGTGCAGTATCTATCGGTCTATCAAGCTCTTTCCGCCGTTGTCGGTCACATGCTGCATCGGTTAGGTTTGACCTACAAGGCTGTCAATGCTAGAATGAGCTTTAGGCCTATAGGTCTCAGTACGACGTTTCATCGGAGTATTAGCCGATGAGTTATCTATACATTGAGTGACACGCCCAGCGTATCGGCTCCTCGGTCGATAGGCACTAGTCTTCAGAGACTTTCCTATGAGCGCCACGCTAAGCGCATCGGCTTTCCATCTGATGTGCGTCTGTCTTCAGAGAGACATCCTCTTATTGGCTTAACTAGCCGATAGGTTCACTTTGTCCTTTCTTCAGCACAACCGATCTGGCGTCCACCATCCCGTCGCCTTTGGCCTTGGTCTCGTACTGTCTCGGTTAGGTCTAATCTTCGAGATTCGGTGCCAGCGGTGTCGTCATGGCGGGCGACGGGTTTCGTGCTGCCATCTCCGGAGCGACATCGGCTTTACAGCTGGTCCCTTTTATACGATTCCTTGCCACTTCGCATAGCCGATGAGCCTTGCTACTCTCTAAGTACAATCTTGTGCCTCCATTGGCTCTGCGGCTGATGGATTAAGGCCTCGCGTTCGCTATACTCGAAACCATCATATCCTTCATCCACATGCGCCTACATCGGCTCCCCAGCCGATGGAAGTGCGTCTTGATTCCTATCGGCGACCAGCTGATAGAAGGAGCCATTCGGACATGGCTGATGACTAACTCGATCCTATCGGTAGCTAGCCTGTCATTCAACTGACCCGTTTGTCTCACCTCCTTGTCAATTGCAGGGTCAAATTGACTGGTATGCCTGCACCCGCACCGTCGCGCCGGAGCTGATGTGAAACCCATGGCCCCTGGCACGCGTACCTCAAGTCACGGAGAGAAACTGACCGGCCTACATTGGAGCTAAGCAGATCTCTCAGGCGTTGGTGTGTCCGCGCCGGGTGCGCGAGATCCTACGCGAACACATGGTTATGTGCAATCAAAGCAACCTAACAACCCTTACTAGTCTACCGAGAAGAGAAACTTAGCATATCTAGAACTACTATATTCTAATCTTTGTGAAATGAATGGGGTGTTGATAAAGGGTGGAAAACTATATTTCATGATAATATTTGATGACGCTACTAGATTCAACTAGATGCATTTGTGGAAAATGAAAGATGAGTTTCTAAATTATTTTAAAATTTATAAGGCTAAAGTTAAAAACCAACTTGACAGAGAGATAAAAAGGCAGTTATGATTGCGGTGGAGAGTTTTTCTCAAATAAATTTGACTTATTTTATGAGAGACAGTGAATTTAACTTATTTTATAAACAACATGGTGTCATACATAAAAGGACGCCCTATATTCTCCCGAGTCTAATGAGATTGCTAAAAGGAATAATTACACGTTGACTAACTTGGTGAATACGATATCGCGGGACTATCTAAGTCATGATGAGAATATCCCTATTGACCTCGAATTATATATTGAATAGAATTCCTAACATAAATAAGGATAAACTTCATACGAAGTATGGATTGGGAGAAATGCACACATAGAGGTGCTCCGTAAAAGTCAATGTACCGATAACGAAGAAGCGAAGGTTAAATATAAGATTTTGTATTGTGTCTTTATAGGATATACTAATCATATCATTGCCTATAGATTTTTTATAGTTAAATATGAGATATCTGATATGCATGTTGATATAATTATAGAGTCTCATGTTGCTACATTCTTTGAGAGTATTTTTCCAATGAAGAATACACAAAACACCTCTTGTCAACCTTCTGAAATAATTTCTAGCCCAATCACACCACCTGAATAATGTAAACACATACATGAACTTGTCAAAGGGAGATGATAGTGAAACTCCTAGGAGTAAGAGAAATGATAGCTAAGTTTTTTGTTGATGATTTCACTATATATCTCATGGATGACACTTCTAAGTTGATTTTAGAAGCATATGCATCTCCGAATACAAAATAATGGAAGGAGGCTGTCCGTAGTAAATTGATTCCATTCTCGCTAACAGGACTTAGGAGATGACAAAGCGACCCTATGGGTGCAAACCAGTGGAGTGCAAGTGGGTATTAAAAAGAAACTTAGGCCTGATGGTACTATTAAAAATTACAAGGCTTGGTTTGTAGGTATGGGCTATACTAAGGCGAATATTTCTTTTACACTTTATCACATGTTGCTAGACTAACCAAAATTTGAGTGCTACTTTTCTATGATACCTCACATGGTCTTCTCGTTCATCAAATGGACATTAAGACAACTTTTCTTAATGGAAAACTGGATGAGAAAATTTGTATAGATAAGCCTGATTTGTTTATAGGACAAGGTCAAGAAGACAAAGTGTGCAAGTTGATAAAATCTTTGTATATTCTAAAACAAGCTCTTAAGCATGAAAAGTTTGATAGAACATTGACATATGTAGACTTCGCAGTCAATGAGTCGGATAAATGTGTATCCTATCATCATGGTGGATGTGAGAGAGTTATCATGTGCTTATATGTTGATGGAATACAGATTTTTGGATAAATATTGAGATGATTAGTGAGATTGAATGATACTTGTTTCAAATTTTCCATATGAAGGATTTGAAAGTAACTAATGTTATTCTAAAAATCAAGCTAATATAAGGTGACAATGAGATTACACTCTTATAGGCTCATCATGTGAGAAGATGTTAAGTCATTTTGATTACATTGATAGCTAAGCCTTCTCTAATACCTTACAATCCTAGATTGTTGCTTCACAAGAACAACAAAATTGCAAGGAATCAACAACAGTATTCCCAAATTATCAGCTCTCTTATATACCAAGCTAGCGCAACTAGGCTTTGACATCTCCTTTACTACGAACAAATTGAGCTAGCTTACCTCTAATCTGAGAGATGGTCACTAGCGTGCGCTTGAGCAAATCATGCATAATCTAAAAGGTAATATGGACTTAGGACTTCAATATACTTTGTATCCTATGGTACTAGAGAGATATAGTAATTCTCACTAAATCTCTGATATTGATGAGATCAAAACCACTAGTAGATATATTTTTATACTAGCTGGTGGTGCTTTTTCATGGAAGTATACAAATAGACTATTTTGATGGGGTTAACCATGGAAGCAAAGCTTACGATATTAGACACTGCAATTGTTGACATATAATGGCTGTGTGATCTACTAATTGATCAGTCTGTGGTTGAAAAACCAGTGCCAGCTATTCTTATAAACCATGACAATCAAACTATCATTACCAAGATAAACAGCTCTAAAGATAACATAAAATCGTCTAGCCATGTGATAAAATGATTAAAGTCTGTTAGAAAATTAGAAAACTCTAGAGTTATAATGTTATAATACATCCAAACAGCTAGATACCTTGTAAATCACTTCACGAATGTATTATCATGAAATATGATAGACAATGTTTCAAAGGAGATGGGTATGATACCCATATGAGTCATACTATAGTGGTAACCTAACCTATGTGATTAGAGATAGCATAAATTAAAGCCTAGAAAGAACCATCCATTAGTTAACTAGAGAAGAGTATTTGGAGGAGAATACCTTTTAAACCCTCTCTAAGTGAAGTGAAGTGCATGCTCTCATGAGTTGCAAGACATGTTGGCTACATCTTAATGTGTTTTATTGGCTTTAATTAGTAAAGATTATTCTTAAAAGAACATACCTATATGAGTTTGACTGTTGGTCACAGTCTATGAAGATTTTGAGTGATTCTCCTAGTAAGCTCATTAAGAAATCAAGAAGTATGACTTATACACTCTACCCGAGGGGTAGTCTACTGATGGCTTATATCAGATAAGATTCTTAGTGAAACTTGCTTACATAATACTTGTAATTTAAGGCGTAGTCCATTGATTAAGTTATGAGTAATGTAGATTAGAGTTTAAATGGATGTTCAATCCTACCGATCTTCATTAAAATGCCAGTATAAAAACAGTATATTGGAAAAGGCAAAAATCTATGTAACTTTGAGATTTGTTGGGTGATTATTAGAATTAATATATATGCTAAGCCCTATATGGAGATTAATTTCAAAAAAAAATCATAAAGGCCCACATCATTCAGATAGTTGTATATTAACTTTTAGTATCACCTCGCTTATTCTAGTTGAGTTAGACCTCCTTAAAGGGGAGAGTACTCTCCTTATCATTTGAGCCATGTGTAATAGAGAGAACTAGAGAAACATATGTTCACGATAGCTCACCTCTCCTGAGCTTGGGCTGGGCAGCACGCGTATGCGACATGCGTATGAATGGTCTATGCTTGTGCAGATGTGGTTTTTGTTGTAGTTTTGTTTTACTGCATAATCCGGTGTTTGGAAACTCATCGGATTCTCGGTTCGTGAAGTGGAGTGGAATTCAGATAGGTTGCAAGCATCTTGATCACGTGTCCTGATATATTTATAAATATCAAGCCGCCGTCTCTACACAACATACGTGAAAAATAATTTAGGATTCGCCTCTTCCTCTATATTGCATCATCACTTGTAGTCTACCATATCCCGTCCGCTGACATGCATCGGCGATTAGGAGGGTAAGTCTCTAAAACCTTCATTTTCGACATCTTGCACCAAGAAAAAGGTGCCTAATAAGGTTTTTGAGAAGCGCTATATGCGACTTCTTGTTGTTCGTCCACCACGGCTCATCTTCCTTTGTGCTTGGACAACACGCATCGTCATCAACATGTGATATCGCAAGTTGTACGTGTGGTGCATCATGTTGCTCCACTTTCACAATAAAATTAGAACTATCGGTATATCTCTATAATATTTCTATTTAAGTGTAGCTGAGATGTTTGTTTTTACTATTTTATATGTTTAATGTTATAATTTATTTATAAAATAAATTAAATTTACATGTGACTATTTCTGAAAAGGAGTTTAATTGCTCGAATCCCCGGACATCACGAACTGAGAATCTGCCGGGAGGGTCGGAGTTTTCTTTCTTGACGAGCATGACATTGAAGTGTTTAGCGGTGTAACTCGTTAGATATACTAGAGCTAACTATTTTCCGCTGATCATTTCGTGTACTCAAAAGTAATATAGTTCTTCTGTTGATATGTTTACACGGTTTCACTATTTGTTGAATCTGAGGTGCAGGTGATTTTGACTGATCGATATTGGTGTCTGATCGGTTGACGCCTTGACGGTCATGGTTCTCAAAATGTGCTCTGCTTCCTCCGATTAGCCGCTGGCACTCTAAGTCACGTGTTCATGGTTAATCCACCGGCCGATTCAACCCGACGCTTTGCTGTCCAGTAGGATTTATGATTCAGCCCGAGGCGAGGAGCATGCGGTGGCGGCTGCTGTGGTGCGGGAGGCCGCCCGCTGCATCGTGCCAAGCTAATCTGGTGCTGATAACCTTGTGCTGCACGAAGCAACTCACCACTGTCACCAGCCAGGCCGCGCCCGCACGTTCGTCCGCACGCGCGCGGGCTCGATCGACGCCAAATAGGACGTGCCCGGTCGCGCGGCTCGCGTGCCGTGCCGCAGCGGAGCAAACGCGCCAGCGGCTCGAGCGTCGCATGGGCGGCATGGCACGCACCCCGCGCGCGTCAGGCCTCCTCCGCGCGCTCGGCCGTCCGCGCCGGCGCGGCGGGTGGGTACCCCGTGCAACGCGCACGGAGCGGCCGGCCGGGTCGCGTGGTGGTGAACGTCTGCGAAGCTCTGGAATATAGCTCCGGCCGGTGGTTCTGTGATAACGCTTTACACGTCCGTGTGAGTGCTGCGTTGCTATCAATGTCTTCCATTTTTTGTACCAGTAATAGTGTACTATGGGACGCACACATTTGAATGTCCATTGTTGGTCCCACAGTTTTCCAAAATAGAAAGATTGTTGAGTATCGCACTTTCGTACAGAAGTAAAGATCACCTATATTCTGTTTTGTTTTGTTGTAGCAAATGTGCTAATGGCATTAAATTTTGACCTCTACTATACTCATCCATTTGAGAATTGTTAAATATAAGTTAGAGAAGGTATATGCTAGTCAGTAATACGAGTGTCCATTACATTCATGTTGAATATATACATTTTATTATTATGTTAGAGTAGTACTGTGTGTTACAGTATTTTATTTTTTTTAAATTTCATCGTAATGAAATGTGATGGCATGTCTTAAATTCTAAATCCACTTAGGGTAGAATTTCTTTTGTTACGGCTCAACAAATCTTTTGTAAAACGTATATAGATCACTTCTGAAATACGCTAGAAGGGAGACAAAATTACGAAATTTGTAAAATAGATGAAGGATATTCTACCGAAGGACCCACATTATGAAATTTCTAGTGCCCATGACCTATGTCTAGTTATAACTTCCTCCAATTAACAAACCATATAAACCATATGTTTCCAAGACCAATCCAATGAAAAAAAATTCTAACAATAATGGAGCCAACAACTAATTTTGGGTTGAATGGTCAAACATTGTCTCTACCTAATGCACCCACTGTATCTTTTCAACCTTAGATTTAGCTTGGAGTTAATTAAAGAACCCCCTCCCCTCTTCCTCTCTCTATTCATGATGCTCCGCACCAAGTAGCATTTTCTCGGAATCCACCCGTTCCACCAAAGCGCCATAAGCCAGTGGATCCTACGCATCCTGCGTTGCTGCCTCATCCCCCAAGCCAATGGATCCTTTGCATCTTGTATCGGTGGCTCATCCCTAGTGTCAAGTTGATGGATCCTTTGTATCATACATTGTTGCCTTATCTCTAGTGCCAAGTTAGTGGATCTTTCGCATCCTGCATTGTTGCCTCCTCCCTAGCACTAAGTCAGTGGATCCTTTGCATCCTCTATTATTGCCTCATCCCTAGCACCAAGCCAGTGGATCTCACACAGCTTGTGTTGATGCCTCATCATCGTGAAGTGGAAAGTACATCCCGCTGCCTCAGCCCAGCAAGGTAACACATTCCACAAATCTTGCCACCTTAGCGCTATCATGTGATAGATCCCTCAGCTCTTACTTCGTTTGCAACTATTGTACGATAGACACCTGAAATCTTATCTTGTTAGTGCCGACATGTGATATATTCCTTAGATCTTGTCTCGTTTATGCTATAGAGTAATACATATGTCAAATCTCATTTCATTTGAGGTATTATGTGATACATCCCCAAATTTTACCTCATTTGTGCTCGCATGTGATAGGTATCTCAAATCTTGCTTCGTTAGTGTCACCATGTGGTAGATCCATTAGATCTTATCTTGTTAGTGCCACCATGTGACACATCCCATAGATCTTTCCATCTCAACACCGTTAAGTATCAAATCATTCATATTCAATCCTATTGCCTCAACACCACTGTATGATAGACCTCATCGATGTTGTCACCTTGTTGCCCCCCGAGCAAATATATTGAATTCTACTGCCTTAAAATCTCGATGATGTCGTAGATCCCACCACCTCAACACCATCACTATAGCACATTTCATTAAGTACCCTTTTCTTTCGTTCCTAATGTAAAAGCTATTGTTGTGTGAAAATCCATTGAATAAGATGTGCCTCCACAATTGTTGGGGAAGGTGTTTAATATGTTGGTCTAAGGAGAGTGGACATTATATAAGTACACAAATATATTTTTAGTTTATATTATCTTTTAAGGGGATAGCTTCTGATTTAATATTTTTAACTGCATATCTACGAGCTAATGTTTTATTTTGCTTAGTCTACTTCAAGCATTGTAACATTTTGATAAAGGAAATCTAGTTGGGCAAAATTGTATTTGTTTTGTGGTCATTATTGTTTTCTATAGAAAAATTGTGTTGTAGCTGTTTTTAGCTTCATTGCATGCTTCAGGAGTGGTCAAAGCAGCATTCCATTTGATCCATCAATTGCTTGCTTTTTCCCCCTAGGAATAATGGCTCATCAAGAAAAAGTACAAGGACGGACTTTCCAAGCGTCAGGGGTCAAATACATATGTTCCCTTCCCTGTTGCTTTTGTTCCTGATTTATTAGAGTTGGAACAAAGGGCTGCACAACAGGACGAGAATATACATACCCTCGTAAGAGTGAATCAACATATGTTAGGAAATCATCTGACTCTGAGGCAGGGTCTTGTTAATACCGAGGAAGAGATTCAAATGATACATGCCAGCCTAGGTGATGTTGCAGAGAGTTGTTCGAGAAGACCAGAATGATGGAGGCTGAAATACATGCTGGCGCTGCAGTGAAGAATCAAGTGCAGAAACTGTATCTCGAGGCAGATAAACTCCAAGCTGAAAAAAAGCAGTTAACTGCTCAAGTCAGGAAGCTGACTGAAGAAGTAAAGAGAAGCTCAAGAGGCAATAATCTCTCTGAATTGCTGGCTGAGCTAGATGGACTGCAGAAAGAGTATCAGTCCATTCAGTATGTGATCTCCCATTACCTCCCTTTGTAAAATTTCTATATCGACTTCATTTCCCGCAGAATATGTGAGTGTTGCTAATTATCTTGTTATTTCTGTTTCTGAAAAAGATCTGAACTCGTGTTCAAACGGGAGATAAACACCAAGCAAGTTGAGCAGATGACACAAATGGAAAGGAACCTGGTAGCCATGATGAAAGAGCTGGGCGAGTGACGAGCTAAGGTGCAACATTCTGATATGAGAGCACGAGATAATTTTCCTTATCCCATACTAGGGTTTGGATGTGAATTTCGTATGTGAATATATAGTACATTGTTTCCTTATTCTGTCTTAGTAATATTTGCCAATTTGCATCCCTTTAGAGATGTTGTGGATAAATGTGTCACAGTTAATGTGTGTTAGTGTGTGTTTTGAGAATATGCTCTATTAAGCATTGGACATCAATTCATTGGGCCCCACTCTTAAATTGTTTCCTTTTTCATATATGTCATTCTTAGCAGATAGCACCATGATTCTCATTATCTAAAAAAATCACAATGATTATAACTATCCAATTATTCTTTGGTTCTTGAACAAGCAGGTGCAGTAATTTGGCCAACAGCGGCACAAGCACCAGCAGCTCAATCTGGGATGCCACAAGCTCAAGCTGCAGCAGCATGCAAAAACCCCTTTTGCAAGTGCACATAACAATCACACTGCCGGTTATCAGCAACCAGCTCAAGCTGTGCCATGCTTTCCTGCATCTGCATCATATCAGCATGGGGCTCATGCTGGGCCATATTCTGCTGCACCTTATGCAGATGCCAATCCCATTGCTTACCAGAAGGCTAATGGGCATGCTGGCTACCCATCTGCAGGTTATGATCAGAATGCCATCTCTAAGAATCCTGCCTACCCTGCTGGCTATGATCAGAAAGCCATCTCAAACAATCCTGCATACCCTGATGGTTATGATCAGAATGCCATCTCCAACAATCCTGCATACCATGCTGGCTACAATCAGAATGCCATCTACGACTATCCTTCCTACCCTGCTGGGTATGGTCAGAATGTCTAGTCCAATTATCCTGGCTATCAAGCAGGTTATGGTCAGAAAGCTCTCCCCAGCAATCCTGTGCCCTATGCTGCACGTTAGTATCCTAAGAACTCAATGCCAGTGAACGGTGGTGCAGCGGTGAGCGTGATTCAGACAATCGGTGGAGCCGCTACCGCTGTCATCGCTCAAGGAGCTGATACTCGTGATAGTGCATTTCGCCCAACCCCCACTGGAGGTGCTCAGGTGTGAGGCTTCCTTGGGCTTGCACTGCAAATTGGGTGTTGAACAGCATGAGTAACATGTTCTTGTGCCATTCATGTTTGTCCGTTTGGATGTTGAAATTTGGATGCCATTACAAATTGTCAGAGTCCTGGTGTATCCCTAGCTAAGAGTTTCTGTTTATGTTACCATTTCTGACTGCATGGATGAACTGGAGGAGGTACTTAGTGCAATAAGGCATTGAATTATGCTTGTGCTTTGATTGTTCTATGATTTTCTCTATCTGAAAAGGCATGGAAAGATCTAAGTTTGGGGGAAGCTTTACACCTGTAACAATAACTCCGTCAATTTGCAGAGCTCTGACGAATTTTTTTCAGACAGCAATACGTGCTACTTACTAGCCAATGGAGAGGACAGTGAAGAGAAGAGTGAGCATTAGCGGCTTCATTCCTCGAATATCCTAGAAGAGGACCGGAGGAACATGCTCCTCAGGCTGCAGCTGCTCTCCCTCGCTCGCTTCCCTCCTCCCCCTCCTTCCCGCGTGGTGGCGGCGCGCTCCTGGGCGCCGGGATGGTCGGCGAGGACGAGGCCGGACTCGAGCTTCCGCGCGACGGGGACGAGCTCGTACGTGTCCCACAGCGACCGCGCGAAGTCCCACGCCCTCCCGCCCCCGCGCGTCAGCCTCTCGTTCGCCCTCGCATGGATGTCCACTTAAACCCGGACCATCCACGGCACTAAAAGTGGAGGCATTTTGGACCCCCCCCCCCAAAAAAAACAGTAATCCGGTATAAAAATTGTATCTTGATGGGGGGCCTATGATTAAACGCCGACGCCCATCTGAAAAACGTTTTTTTGAGTAAATTCTGACGAAACTCCAGAAAAAGTTCATTGCTCCAAACAGAATCATTCATGGCCGGCCGTCGTGTAGGCAGGGATAGCAATGTGTAGGGTCAGGCTCGGGTGAAGCAAGAACATGCCTATGCATGTGTCCGTAACACTGTTACAGACGCCGGCCCAAAATCTTTGATGGGAACAATATATAACTTAATACCTCAGCCACATCTATAACTTAACACCTCTCTCAAACAAAAATCATCTCACTCAAAAGATGTGCGTGCGAAATTTGTCCATAAAAAATGGCCGCCCGATCAAAAGACAACCAAATCTGGATAACCAGGAAGAAACGAAACATATAACGTGCAAAGAAAAAAAATAAAAAAATGCTGCCGCTATGCCAGGTGGTAGGAAACTAATCGACCGAGACAATCTACCGATTCGCTTTTTAAAGTATACTTTCTTGTTCATGATTTTTATAGAAGTATACCCGTGTGGCCCTCTACTGAGCAGCACGCCCCTGTCGTCGACCGGAAGTGTGACAGGCCTCGTGTGGAGCATCTGGCCGGTGCGCCACCTAGCGCACGCCTGAGTGCGCCCACGCCTCGCCCGCTCACGCCGTGCACAGCTCGGCGCGCGCCCCTCCTGCTCGCCCGCGCCTCGCCGGCTGGGAGGGCGACACCCACTGTGTCACCCGATGGATGGGCGGCATGGGCCTAGTGTGCCACCCTGCCAGTTGGCCACATGGTTCGTGTCGCCCGTTGGCCGAATATACGGTTGTGTTTTTTTTGTAATTCATTTAAATGGGATATTCATGCAAAACCGTGTAAAAAGTATATTTTGAAAAAAAAAGTCAACCACCTACAAGCATCCAATTTTCAGGCCTTCTACAAGCATTTTGACGAATAGTTTGGGGACGTGTGGAGAACACTGTCACGCCTCCAGACACCGTTTATCCACGCGATGGCACCGCGATGGCACCAGCGGTTGTAAAATCATGTGTGGATATGGATTAACTTATAAAGAACTTATTTTTAGGAGATATTTTTGTTGTCTTTGATGTATAGGAAGTTGATCATGGTGAATGAGTCGGTCGGAAATATTACTAAATGATCTACCCTAGTTTAGTTGTATGATGGAAGATGTGGAAAAAGAATGCTCTACTTAATTGAGTCTGTGGTTTAGATTGTAATAAATACGAGCTTATGAGTCATATAGGTTAATTTGGTTATGTTAGTCACGTTTTGTGGTTGTTGGGCTCTCTTTCTTTATTATATAAAATTTTGAGAGAGAGAAATAGAGGTATGGCAGAAAACAAAAGAAAAAAATAGTTTTTTTAGGGTTTGAGAGGAATTGGTTTATAAGAGATGGATGTTTTTAGTCACTTTTGGAACATGATCAATAAAATTAAGAAATTTTATCTATAATTTTATTTTTCAATTTGGATTTCGCACATAATGAGTTTTGGCAATTTTTTTACGGATCTTATATTGTTCAGGTTTTAATCTAAGCGTTGGTTTTGAATGCGGTTTTTTAGATTCGTAGTGCTGGTCGTGGCACCACGTACACGTGTTGGTCGTCAGAGTTCTAAAGATACGGCATTAGCAACACGTGCTCCATTCGGCCAAATGGACTGAAGGCTTAGAGATCGTCTGGAGTATGGGTTACCCATAAAAATACAACAAGATGTTGCACTAGCTTGGATAGTCGGACATCGGGTCACACCCCAAGGGATATAATATCTAACCCATGTTTATAACTATTGGACATGGTATCCGTGGGTATCCAAACCTTGAGGCAAATTGCCGTCACGTAGGTCCGCAGTTTTTCAGCCATCGGAGGTCGCGCGCACGCACTCAAACAGTAGTGATGGATGGACAGGCGACTGATGGCCACTGTCTCTGCTGACATGAACACACCCCAAATTTCAAGCTACAGAATTGGAAGATGCTTTGGGGATATTACAAAGCTCCAAGTGACTTTCAAGTGTAAAACTCGGAGAGTTTCGCAGACCTGTATCTATCTAAGACGTAAGAGTATGTAAGGAGAGATCGGGTCTATATATATATAACCTAGGCTAGTGGTTTAACATCCTCCGTAGTCACAGCGGGAGGGGATTGGACATAGAGACTGGACCGAAAACTAATGAACAAAGGCGTGGATAGGTCTTTGATCATTATATCGGTAAACTGGTGCGCCGATGGTATATGGAGTACCCGAACCTATCCTAATGCGACCTTGTCACGGACAAAATGGATATCGATCTCGATGTGCTTGGTGCGTTGATTATGAACCGGGTTGGTGGTCATGTAAACGATACTAACATTGTCGCAGTAGACAATAATCGTGAAAGGGAGGGGTGCACGGAGCTCCTGGAGAAGCTGGCGAAGCCAGCAACACTCGGCGATGGCGTGGGCGACAGCGCGGTACTCGGCTTCGGCGCTAGACCGGGATACTGTAGTCTGGCGTTTGGAGGACCAGGAGACTAAAGTGTCACCAAGGAAGACGCAGTAGCCAGACGTAGAGCGTTGAGAGTCGGGGCAGCCCGCCCAGTCCGTGTCGGAGTACATGGTGAGGGAGTCGATGGAGCTAGAGCTGAGATGCAGCCTGCTGGAGAGCGTGCCCTTCATGTAGCGTAGGATGCACTTGAGCAATACGAAGTAAGGTTCGTGCGGAGCGTGCATGAAGAGGCACACTTGCTGAACAGTGTACGTGAGGTTGGGTCGTGTGAGAGTGAGGTATTGAAGAGCCCCGGTAAGACTCCGATACTGAGTTTGGCTCGAGTGTCGACCGGGATGGCCGTGGGGTGACAATCGGCCATGCCCACACGCTGGAGAAGGTCGATGGCGTACTGGCGCTGAGAAAGGAAGAGCCCGTGAGAGGAACGAGTGGCAAACTGTGGAGCTGTTGTGGGTACATCGGATGGAGGCGCTGCGACGGAGGGTGAAGATAGCGTCGGGGCTAGGGTGGCCGAGGCGAAGATTCCAAAGGTTGGTGGAGAGGGCGACGCTGGCGTGTGGAGTGGACGGCGTAGCGGGAATGGTGTAGAGGTCTCCGCCACTATTGCAGCGCAGGATCTGTCGCCGGGTTGGAATATCTTTCATAGAGAAAACAGACGCGTCAAATTTGATGGAACAGTTGTTGTCTCTTGTAAATTCGCGAACAGATATAAGATTGTGAATAAGAGAAGGTACAATAAAAACATTGCGAAGAGGGAGGTTAATGGTGAATATAGACAGAGAGGAGTCACCTCGGCATTGAATAGGAAGAGAGTGGTCATTGCCGATGGTGACAAAGGAGGAGGAAGATGGGTGACAAGAATGAAGTATGCCGGCCGATGACGCCATGTGTGACGACGCCCCAGAGTCCAGCACCTAAGAGTGCTGTGGTTGGAGCGTCATCTGGTTAAGGGCAGCGATGAGGCCAGCCTGGTTCCAGGAGGGAACCGACTGTGTGGGTGGGATCGGTAGCATCGGCTGAGGCGGCAGAATGGGAGCTGATGCCAGGTGAGCCTGGGGATGGGCGCTAAGTACCCCGGGTTGCTAGCCGATGGGGCTGTGTGGCTGGGGCTAGGGCGCCTAGGGGTTGTAGCAGAGCCATGGACCCGTGGGACCGGTAGGTTGGGTAGGGACCGAGGCAGGTCGCGATTGCATCGGACCCTGCTAGTTCCTGTCTTTACCTTTGCCCTTGCCTTTCTCGGTGCGGGCTGTGTTGCCATGGTTGGAGCCATGGCCATCAGAGCCGTAGGAGGAAGCAGCATCACAGGATGCTCGGTAGCTATTATCAGCTGCAGCAAGGAGAGCGGTGTGGGTCACTGTCTTCTCGTTGTTGGCCAGACAAAGTTCTTTAAGCACTAACATGTCATGGGCCCGGGCAAACGATGAAAGAGGTGTGGCGTTGGCGATATCATCGATGGTGTTTGAGAAGCGGGGGTTGAGGCCTCACAGAAGGGCGAAAATGAGTTGAGAGTCGGCCACAAGGTGGCCGACATCCCGGAGAGCAGCAGCCTTGACTTTGTGGTACTGACAGTACGAGGAGACATAGGAGTCTCCTTATACCCTGGAATAAAACTCGTTGAGGAGAAAGATGGCGCGGGGCTGCTTGTTCGCGAGGAAGATCCGCTCGATGGCCACCCAGAGATCCTGGGCGGTGGGGCCGGTATCGTCCATGGCGAGGTCGAGAACAAAGTCATCGACCGAGCCAAGCAGCCAGCTGCGCACGCAGCATTCGGCGATGTCCCACTGGGGGTCATCAGGGCGAGGTGGAGCGGAGCTATCGATATGGGACCGTTGGCCGAACTTTTCACAGAAAGATTTAAGGAAGAAAACTCACTTAGAATAGTTGGCGTTAAGGTCAAGAGAGATAGGAATGTGAGACTTCATGTTCATAGCAGCGTAGGGAGGGGAGAAGATCGGAGAGGTGGTGCCCGAAGTATGGTCTGGGGCACCGAGAACCGGAGCAGACTCGGCGACTGGGAGAGTGCCAGAGCTGAGGGCGGACTCGGTGGCCATGACGAGAGGAGAACAAGGACAAATAGCCGATGGGGGGAACAAGCCGATGGGAGGAAGATGCCGATGGGAGGTAGAAGCCGATGGGAGGACGGATCGGCCGATTAGAGAGGTGAAAAGCCGATAGAGAGTAGGCCGGCCAGCTGATGGGGAATGGTTGGCCGATGTTGAGTAGGCAGCGGAGTAGGTGAGGAAAATGTGGTGGCAGAGTAGGTGGGTCAGAGAGTAGTTGGGTCACGGACGTGCGAGGATTCATGTCCGTGAAGGGAATATTCACGTTCGTGGACTCGTGGAGGCCAAGGAGTGGAGCGGACGCGAAAAAGGCAGGGATTGGCTGGACACGAAAAGAATATGTTCACGTCCGAGAGGTAGGGATTCGTGTCCGTGGACACGTGGACACATTAGATTGGCTCGGACGTGAGGGGAGAAGGTTCGCGTTCGAGAACCGTTGAGCGTGTCGAAAAAAGCGAGAACCGAGAGAGGGTTCCAACCGATGGAGGGATGGACAAGTCCAGCCGATGGGAGGGCGGACGAGTTCAGCCGATGGAGACGACAAGCGCGGAGGTGCGTCGGCGTCAGAGAAGAAGAGATGCATGAAACAAGAAGAAGGGTGGAGACGGGTACGAGACAAGACGAGGAGGCGGATGAAGACCGTCGCCTTGTCGCGTGGAGGTGGAACGGAGAAAAAAAGTAGGTGCCTGTGGGAGAGACGGGGAGAAGAAAGAAAAGGAGACGAGAGAGCGAGGAGAGCACCGGGAGGAGGGTCGGCGACGGTAAGAAGACGTCAACGATGAGGAGAAAAATTGTCGGCTCGCCGGAGGGAGAAAGCTAGCGCGTTAAAAATATCTAGACTTACTATATAGAAATATATATAGTAACTAAGACCCTAAGAGTATATAAAGATGGGTCGGATCTATATATATATACAACCCAGGTCAGTACTCTAACACACTTAGTGATGCCAGCTAAGTTAGATTAAGCATTTTCAGTTTCCTATTTTCTCTATTTTCTCTCGTACATGGTACAAGTAAATTCCTGTGCACAAACAAACAACAAAACCTTACCTAGCAAACCAGACGAAAGAAGAACTGAAGAAGAAAATATCAGGCTTCTGATCTTTCTGAATCCTGTGATCGGCATGCCTCTTTGATGGATTGCTAGAGAATTGGATAGCTGACACGCGTGCGTGCGTGCATGGTGTGTGCAACAGCGGAGTCAAGTCAATTGCTATCAAATCTTTCATGGTCAGTCGAGGTGGATCTGCTTCAAGGTGTCCTGAGAGATAGGCAAACTGGTGGCTCCGCCAAACAAACACATGTGGCGACCACTGCGTCCATCACATTGAGATGTCCATGCCTTTGTCTGAAGTCAATTGCTCTGATTCTGCTAAGTCGTCGTCGTCTCATCTCTCTGGTCCACTGAATTGCTGTACCACACCCGGAGAAAATCTTGGTTTCCAGTGCTCTCTCCTGTCCATTTTCATCTCCTTTCTGCCATCTGCACTATCTAGCTGTGTGCTACAGTGGTGGTCTCTTTTGATCACAAGAAAAAGAAATGGCTGAGCTGAAAAATCTGAAACGAGTACACCCTCCGTTCCAATTTCGTAGACAAAAAATTGTTCTTTTTTAGAAATACGCAAAAGATTTACGCATCTTTGCATTAAGATAGGGGATGCTTAACAACCGGCCAAAAGTGCCAGCAAGAAAAAATTTCATGGATTCCTCCCAACTACTTGTGCGACCTAGCATGATGGAGTTGATTGTCTGCGTCCAGGTTCAAGATTCGTTGTGGAAAACCCGGTTGTTACACACTTTCTAAATCACCCAGGCCACTAGGATTACAATGGAGTTGAATCCTCTTTGTTGCCTCTTGCTGAAGCCTATTCTTGTTCGAACCACCAAGATCCTAGATCTTATTGGTTGATCGGCCAGCAATGGGGTACTTGCAAGGCACTAAAGATAGTCCACCAGACTTACCTCGACTCGGAGTAGTGCACCAGGATGTGATCGACAGACTTGGCTTCTTGGTCAAAAAAAAGGCAGTTCCACGAGCTCGTGATATCCCGCCTGTGCAATCTGTCTGCTGTCCAACATCGTCGGCGGAGGGTGAACCGCGTAAAATATTTGCATCGGGGTGGCGCCATCGCCCACCAAATTGGCTTGGCACCCTAGAACTTAATGCGGCCCACGAAGAACTGCTTGTAAGCCGAGGAGGAGGAAGACTCGCCTGATGCGTTCCAGCGCCAGAGGATGACATCGCGCGACCCTAGGTTGAGGATGACCTCGTGCCAATGCTCCTAGAGTCGCAGGTACTCCAACAGAGCCTAGATGCCTAGCCCGCCGCTGATGTCGCGGATCCAGTGCCGGTCCTGTAGCGCATCCAACACAGTACGCTTTTTCCGAAAACACTTTGGGACTAGCTGGCAGACCACAGGTGCCATGGACTCAGTGGTTGCTCCGTCCAACCATTTGTCTTCCCAGAAGAGGGTTCGTTTGTCATCCTCGACTCGGAGGGATACTGAGTTCTTGAATAATTGCTGCACCGTCAGGTTAGCGGGAATCTTTGGCCACCGGAGCCGGATCGATCTACCAAGAAGCTCCAGGTTTTGGATCCCCAGCCCACCGTAAGATTTGGGTGCACACACCTTGGACCAGGCGAGCCGATAGTGGCCACCATCCAGCATCGACGGTGGCCTGACCCTTCCACAGAAATCCACGTTTGAGTTTGTCGATCGCGTTGATCACCCACTTGGGTGGCTCTATCGCAATTAACATGTAAACTGGGAGAGCTGTTAGGACGGATTGCATCAAAGCAAGCCTTCCAACTGGGTTGAGCAAATTTGCTTTCCAGCTCGAGAGCCACCTAGCCACCTTGTCCATGAAGGACTGCAGGTCCTCTTTCCGTAACTTCCCCACACCCAGCGGGAGACCAAGGTATTTACAAGGAAAATATGGCACCTCACAAGGTAGCTCATTGATGATAATGGCAAGCTCATTGTCGCTGCAGTGGAGCAGCACGACCTCGCACTTGGCGTAATTGACTTGTACGCGAGACGCCTCCCTCTGATCATCTGAAGATCCTCGGGTATAGGATTTGCGAAGAAAAAATGGTTTTTTTTTGAACGGAGGTGTAGGCAATAGCCATGCAACCATGTGTAGTGATCGATTAGCTGTCATCACAGGCACAGATACACTCTGTTTCAGAACATGGGAGTTTCGCAAGAATCGCATGGAAATTATACAGCTTGCTGTAAAAGATACTATTGAAATTCCCGCGTTCGAGTTGATGTTAGTGAATTCTACAGAAACAACGGGATTTCCTCCTAACCAAGACCTCAGCGACAACCCACTCAATCAAAGTCAACCTGTAAAATTTCATGTTAGTGTTCACTAGGCAAAAGCTTACATGCGTGCGTGCCAAATGTCGCTATTAATTTGCGTCGTATGACACATGGTCTTCTCTGAAATCTCGATTTGATGGCTTAAATACATTTGAAATTTGGAAGTGTCAATGTTAGGCAGCCAAGAGAGATCGTCAATCACAAAGATAGGCCTGGAAAAGAACACTTAAAATTTGGACATGTATCTGGACGTCATGGATAGCTACAGTTATTCTTAGGACTTGTTTTTTTTAAAAAAAACTTATTCACCAAATTATTAAAACGAATTATTTGTTCCACTGCTTAAAAAATGTTTAAACTACTTATTTTAAGCTATTTGTAATTGTAAAGTTTATTTTTTAAAATATATAATTTATCACTATAATCAATAAGACAAGTCACGATGATAATTTGATTAATAATCTAAATCAAATTAGAGCTAGGTAACTTGTTTCCAAGTCATGTGAATGTATGGCGCGCATATTCCTTAATTGCAGATTCTCTTCTTTTTTTCTACATAGACATGTATCCCTCTTCAAAATAAACATGCTTACCTGTACTACATCTCTTAATGCTCTCCGTTATGAATAAGAACTAATTAATCTCTGGTACACGTAAGAACCTGGCTAACATAAGAGCTGTCCTAGTTGAATAGTTCAGCAGATTCCTCTCTTGTGGCTCCTCATATATATTATACGGAGTATTACGTTGGGTACATCTTGTACCAGCTTTGTTTGAATAGTTGTGATGTTTTTTTTTACTTCTGGTATGCATATCTACAGAAGACAAATGGTTGGTATTGAAGCGATGGAACTTCCAAGACACTGTTCAACACTTCAACTCTGTCTCAGTGTGCAAATGACTTGTATGGATAGGATAGGAGTCAGAGATGTTTTATCGCATTTCGTTGCTTTTACTTCTGGGCCAGATATGTATACATCTACAAAAGATAGATGATGGATATTGAAGCAATAGAACAACCAATGTACTGTTCAACACTTCGATTCTGTGGTAACTGGCAAGTGACATCTGGATTGGACGGTAGATGTGTTGATAAGGCTTCGGACTTTTCAAGATCACCTCGGACTGAGCTCGGTCAATGACCAGCTCAAAAGGGCAGAATAACTAGATTTTGATGACTACTTCTCTTGTCCCCACATACATCATTTATCTTAACATGTTCAATAATTTAAACAATTGAGTCATTCGCTAGATTTTTCACAAGGAATATATATGCTTAAAGATTTTCCTTTTTTAAAATTCGCACTACATTATTATGTTTCTCCCTTTTCCCCTGCTACATACATCAGACAACAGCACATCTCTAAATCATACTGAATTAACAGTTACGTATGAACTATCTATCTTATCTTGTATAAGGATAAATGCTACCAAAAAACTAAAACTTATGTGAAACAAAAATTACCTCTAAGGGTATGGTTTGACTGGCGTCAGTGCGTCAGTCTGATCATCATTCCGACGCTGGTTGGACTGCTTGCCTACCACCGGTTGGATTGCCCGCCTGACCATTCATCTGTTATAGGTCTTATTGTGGGATCCAAAAAATATACAATATCTTTTTCAAACAGATCGATTTTATTACATAAAGATACGTTTCTAACACATACATATAATCAAATAAAGCATAACTTCTTTTCTAACTTAATAATATATATAAACTACTTAAAGTCATATACATTAACCATCAAATATAAAATTCAAATTCACACTAAAGCATCTCCCTTAAGTTTGATAGTGAGGCCTCTTTTGTCCATCACGGTCAGACTGCGCATGTACCGCTGGTCCGACCGCTCGCTATATGGCGGTTAGATTTTCCATATTATCATACTTGTCAATGCTAACATCACTTTATAAATATCAACACAATCACTTATTTATTATTTTTGTTAACTTATTTATCATAAAATCTAAATGATATCTTGTAAAGCACTCATACTAATAACACGATAGTTACTACACCACAACACTCAGATAGGGGCAATTGGCTGGAGGTAATAAAAATTTTGGCTGCCACTCAGTCTGCCGGAAAAGGTGATGTACATAATAGTGCCACGATCCATTTTGTGTATGCTAATATAAATTGCTAATGTACATAATAGTTTTGTATCTCCAAATTTGGCAGTACTAGAGTACTACCCAGCCATATGTGATCCTGTCTCAATCAGAAAAATGACTCGCTTAATTAATATTGCTGGTGTTGATCGAATCCGAGCATCACCATGCGAATATAGACAACCGTATACAAGTTGTCTTAGACAACTGCATTTACTTTTAGCGAAGGTGCAAGACTTGCGTTGTCGAGGTCAACTACAGGAATGTGATCAAGGAATCACACTGTGTTTTCGGCAAATTGACTGGCGGACGACCCGCATTCTTTGGTTTCAAGCACGGAAATTTCACGGGAATCTGTTTATGTACGAATTAACAAGAAAGGAGACAAAAAGGAGTCCTCGGATTAACATGATTTCAGATCGGCCTGTTAATTAGGAGCAGCTCATTTTCAAAAATACCCTCAAATGATAGAGGATTAGATAATTAAGTTCAATAAAAGTATCTTTGAAGAATTTATTAACTCCCAAGCTCCAAACTTCACTCATCTAATATTCACAATGCATTTTAGTATTTTAGTGAATTAATGGATTTATCATTGGCATGCTATCTTTTTAATAAGATGTTTTATAATGCTTTCTATTGAATCAATATAAACCGTTTATCTTTTTTAATTCAATAGATCATATATGTTTATACTATCACATCAAGTATTGGTAGTATAATATTTTTTTCTACTGAGATTGCTTGGATTATTGGCAATAATACTAATAGTTGAATAGTAGAAAGTACATTAAATGTGCTTATTTTTAATATATTTTAAAGGGATGATTATGTGTTTGTCTTTTCATGTAATAAAAAATACTCTAGATAATAGAATTTAATCGTGGAGCTACAACCAATCTTTATAGATTACATAGTAAAAAAATTGCAAATAACGGGTATAGATATATACAAAGAGTCCAAAATAAAAAAAAGGCATTTAGTCAAGAACCTATCTTATGAATAAACCTCCATTCCTAGCTGGTGATAATTTACATGATCGTTTTCCATTGTTTATCTAAACTTCGGCCCTCTGCAACAGAGTTTAATGAGAGAAAAAAAACATACTTTCATGTTTTCATATTTATGTACTTTGGAACACTGGAGGCACCGTCACGTGGTTCGGTAGGAGAGTGCTTAGCTGATTTTTTTGCCGCCCGCGTATTAACACCGGGTCGCGCATGAATAGATACATATCGAAGCTGATTGATTGATGCCGCCATGTGGGCGGGGGGGTTCAAGTCCATGTGGGCGGCAACGGCTCCTCAGGTTGTACCACTATTTAATTGTACCCATCAAAGCCAGCCAATCTCGTCAAAAACATTCTGCTGAAAAAACAATAAAGTACTAGCCCACACTGATTCTATTATATATACTACTGACCCACCGTACTCTAAGAAATTGACTTAGACTAAGAGCCATGGTGTATCAACCTATTATCCGATTAATTCAATGATATAACTCTATCTAATTAGATATTAAATTAATCGGTACGTCCGTAACTTCAACAACCTAGACTCTAAAGAATCGAAGAAACTACACTGAAACTATGCAAATTTTTTAGGCTTTGGGCGTAATCACATCGGACATCCATGAGCTCATGCTCGCTCGTCCTTTTGGCACGCCTCTCCACATAGTTCGATCTCGCGCGCGAATATATTCTTTTGGCATGCACAGTAGAACTTAAATTTCAATCAATATGTCTGACAAAGTAGTGGATGCCAAAGCGCACTCATCTGATGAAAAAACCAATAAATATATTATTATTCTGTTCATATTTGACAGATACATAGGGATAGCAGGTGTAGCAATTGTGAATGATTTTAAGAGGTTGTGCTTACAATCCTTTTGTATGACATAAGACAGTCCGATACAGAAGAATTAATTCCTAAGACCATTTCTGATCGGTATACCAATTCAACCTATATCTTCAAGTTAACATAAATTTGTCCAAGAAATAGTTAATGAAGCTATACATCATATACCGATTGATCAATTTGAAGGATTGATAAGTATATTTTAGGACTTGATAAGAAAAAGAGTGAATAGATTAATTACTCAAAAGTTACCAATTCATACATCGGCAAATATTGAATATTGGTCCATAGATTCTGATGTTCAATTGGTCTGATGTCTATATTCAGCTTGGGAAGCAACACGATAAAGACGATGAGTGGACTGCAAAGATATCTAAAGTGATAAAAGAATAGTTCAGCTTGAAACCAAAGAGAGAAATTTCATATATCGGCCTCCATATCCTGAGTGGTTTGATAGAGTGTTGCTACCACGTCAATACAAGATATTAGACTTCTCTAAGTTTTTAGGACAAAGATAATATATTTACACTTGAACATGTCTACCGATTCTTAGCTCAGGACGGACAAGCATCGGTAGAAGAGGCTATGAGAGTCAAATTATTTTCATTATCACTATCTGGATCGGCTTTTATTTAGTTTTCATCATTAGCACCAAGTTCAATCAGAGGATGAGCCAGCCTAGAAGAATAGTTTCACAAGTACTTCTTTACTAGGATCCACGAGATGTGGCTTACATATTTAATATCAGTGAAGTAGAGGGTGGAGGTTTTGGAGTATATTCAAAGATTACGTAATATACAAAGCCGATGCTATAGCTTGGACTTAAATGATAAACAGTTAGCAGAACTGGCCTTTCAAGGACTATCAAGGCTTATCGGAAAGAAAGTTTTTCTCCCAATAGTTTGATAATTTAGCACATTTGATGTAAATAGTATCGGCTCATGAAAACTAATTGCAAGAAACACGGAAGGAGATTTGGGAGTCATGGGAGGCTGAAGAAGATAATTTTAAAGCATGAGTCATCATACTTTGAAATTCGTTAACATGTATTAACACTGAAATTTGGTAAGTATTGCAGTTAGGATCGAAGAGCCGATTGATTTATGGAAAGAGACCTATTGATATAGGGAAAGAGCTGATTGAATAGATGAAGATGGATTCGGTTCAATAAAAAATGAAAGATTGTCCAGATGAGACCGAATCTGACAAGAAGTCATGAAATCCACGGTAGGTTATTTATATTTTTGTAAAATATATCTTATAAAATAGGCAAGTTATAGTTAGTTTTGTTAACTTATTAGTGAGAATTTTCTTTTCTATTTAGAAAATAACATTCAAAGATTGTTTGTAACCATATTGGACACGTGTAAACTTAGGGTATAAATGTAGACCTCTAAAAGCTTGTAAATTATTCACACAGATCAATATAATCTCAGTGCATCATCACTCTAATTTATCTAGATTTTTACCGATGGATTTAGATTCTAGATGCGGGGCTGTATTAGTTAAATTCGATCTCCGGTGAAAGGGTAAGTCTCACCACTATCCTATTGTATCCACTCTGTCTAAGGTTACATCGGTTAGCTCGGATCTCCTAGTCCGATCGGATATATTACACTACATTCGCGTGGATTCTATCGGCTTATTGAGCTCATTCTACCATCATCGATCTCGTGCTACCTCGGTTAGATCCGACCTACTTAGACTGTTGGTAGTAGATTGAGCCGTAAGCCGATAAGTATTTATACGACATTTCATCGGAGTATCCAACCAATGAGTTACACTGAGCTTCACACATAGTATATCGGCTTCTGAGCCGATATATATATCTTGCTCAATAATTAATCCGCTAGCAATCGATCTGTTTTTGTTGGATCTAACATTAAGATCTATCGAGTTTTGTTCTCTTCATCGGCTCAAATAGCCGATAAGTTTAATCATATGTTTGCATTAATGGTTCACCCGTTACTTACGTTGCCTTCGATTTAGTTTTCACCATTTTAAAACCGTTAGACTCGGTCTTATATGTTAGTTCTAATGGTAACATCATATCGGATCTCCTCTACGCGCGAATAGTTTCCAAATTAGATAATGGAGCAGTACTCGTATTCTGATGAAGCAATTTAACCTGGCTTAAGGGACTCATAAATCGCATTCTAAATTAGTGAATCCAATCCATACGGAAGTGTGAGTTTTCCCACGGTGATCGAAGTGTGCGATGACTCTAGCCAGAGCTTAGCGGTCAGTAATAAGTCGTAGTAGTTGGCAGTACTACTAGTGTTTGTGTGGTCACTTTGTAGTCAACTGATAAGGCCGGTCCTATAAACCTGCGATTTATTACGACCAACGGCGGCGGTACAAACAAATGCGCGTCGCTTCGGTCGGAAGCAAACGAAATTTGATGCGTTTTTAGGCTCAGTTCGACAGTAGAGGGAAATAGAGAAGACTACTAAATATTGTATTATTTTAAAAAAATATATGGAAAAGCAACTTTAAAATATAGAAAGCATCTTGCGAAGAGACATTATTGCTAGCCACGTTTAACCACTATATATTAATAAAAGTTATCACAGTTATATACATTATGATAATTAAATTTATTGTCACACTATAGCAAATAAAAAAAATCTTAGAGATACGTGAGACTTAATTTTGTTAGAAGTAAATTTTATTATAACTATGGACTATGGTATTCATCAAAATTATCTAATTTATAGGTAAGAAACTGTGATGAAGTTAGACTGACAAGACCATCTCACATCCTCCTTACCGTTCATATTCGAATCCAACCTAGACATACAGACGACCTAGACAGACAGATGGACAGGCTCATTAGTGTAGTTTTGGACGACCAAACATACACCTTTTGTTTCAGAAAGCAAAAAAGCATATTTTTGTTTTTGATAATGTAGCTACAAGTGCTGAAATTTCCCACGAACGTAGCAGACACCTCGCCAGAAGGACGCGGTTGAAGGAAAATGGATCATCTCCGTACAATACTTGCTTTTCTTTTTTAACATAGTACAAACAGGACGCCGTATACATATGAACACACCCCTATAAAAGCCTCCTGAGAGGTTGATTAGGATTACAATTTTTTAAATAACGATAAACACAACGCTTTATATATACACATACAACGTTTTATATATACACGTATATCCAATAAGCGTTTTAAGATTTAATAAAGTTAGCACAGATATCTATGTAAATACAAGTAGCAGCGTTAAGTTTAGAGCTTAAATTTAGATCGGTAGATTTTACATAAGAAACCTAATTACGCTTAGTTTTGATTGTTTGTCTTTAGTAGGGGTATGTTCACCTATAGATAAGCGGTTATACGCTTTATTGAGTTCTGTGTTGTACTGAGCATAGGAATATAATAGTGTGCTTTATTGTGCGTATGGATCTTTAAAACAATCTTACGAAAAGGTTGTAGTGCATACACTAGCGTTTTAAATAGACTTTAGCAATTATGTATCTACGACGCAATTATCTCGGGGGTAAGAAAATACGTTATTTGAATAATGATATGTATCTCTTCATCCCATCCAATCGTCGTCGAGGAAAATATCTATTTCGTCGTGATAAAAAAAATCCATAAAGGTGATTTCGAAAGGAGATGACAGTATGACTTAATGGCTGCATTAGTATGATTAGTATGACACGGACTCAAACCCGAGACTTAACCCTGACGGAAGATGCCCCCCTTGCACGAGGACAGACAAACACCAGGCGGCACGGCTCTCTCTCTCTCTCTCTCTCTTCCAGCCACGCCACGCGCAGGCCACCCCCAAACGGCTATAACTAGGCGCTTCCAAAATCCCATCTCGCCCTCCGCATCGAACCGAGCACACTTGCGCTCCCAGCCCGCATATTCCCCGTAATTCGGAACACGTAGCCCCTTCGCACGCGGCGAGGAGGCGGCGGTAATTACAGATTAGTTGGAGGGGGCGGACGCAAAAGAGGAGGAGGAGGAGGAGAAGACAAGGGCACCGGCGAGGGTTGGTTCCGGCGGGGCGGTCGGCGCGCCCTGCCATTGGACCCGAGCGAGTCTCTGCCGCCCTCGTCGGGAGCCCCGCGCCTCCTCTGGGGATCCTGCCTGCTGCTAATCCTCCTCCCTCGTCTTCGCCGCCGCCACCGCGATGGAGGCCGGCGGGTACTACAACTGCAAGAAGACCGACGGCATCTGCGAGGACATCTGCGACAGCGAGGTGAGCGGACCCCCTCCTCCTCCTTCCGCCATGCCCTTCAACCGTCATCAGATCTGTCCCTTTCACTCCTGCGCCGCGTGTTTCTCTCGCGGTTGGTATTGTCCGGTCCACGGCGCAAACCCGTCTGTTCTTGGCGGTTCTGCTATTTTATCGCGTTTGGTTTTTGTGATATAAACTGCTTCCTCGATGCTTCGATTGCGCCAAAGCTGATCCTCTTGCTCGAACTTCTGTGTCACCAATCTCTTGCTCGAACTTCTGTGTTACCAATCTCAATCACGATTAATGGCTCCGGCTTTGGTTTGATTAGTTGCGAGATTTGCTTAATTGTTTACGAGGAATCGGAGTATCTGCTCTGGTACTCGAGATTAGGATTAGGTGGAGTTCGAGGCTTGGATGCTTCTGGTGCCCGTAGAATCTCGCGAGCTGGCAGAATTGGCTGTCCAGTCTATAATTCCGGAGCTTTATTTTTCTTTGTAGAAAGTATCCCATCTGGAAATCATCTCTTTTTGTGAAAGTCCAGATTGGGATCATTCATGCCAAGAAAGAAAATAATTTTGCAAATAAATGATTAGATGACCCCCCCCCCCCCCCCCCCCCACACACACACACACCTTTTTTTTGTTTGGTGGATCTGCATTAGCATATTATTGATAGGGATGCTGTTTTTTCATTAAAAAAATACGCAGACATGGTAATGAGTACTGTTCCAGCTAGATACTTTATTACTATCTTATAAAGTAGTACGCAGTAACCTTGTTAAACAAAATATTTATCTTTTGGATGCTGCTTTGAAATGCATGGTGAATGCTGGACAGTCTTGTGCTCTATATCGCTGTTCGCTTTGTGATGCTATTTGGGTATTGATTTTTAACTTGCTTTCTCAACTCTGTAGTTGAATCACTGGAAAGTGTTCCTGATGCTATGTAGGTTATGCTCTTTTATTGCCGTTCCATTGCTTAGTGCCACTCTGTCATCTCTGATACATTCCTATGGATAAGCTTATTTGCCGAAATCCTCAATTCTGCAATACAACTTGCATCTTTTGTAAGCTCTGTGCTAGTGACTGATAAACCAACGTCCGCGTCTTGTAACTGTTGTTGAAAATCTTTGTGGTTTATATATTTTATCGGGGTTTCTATGGTTGTGCGAAGAATATCGACATAGATTGCCTTTTTTATATACTTTTAGCTCTATTCAGGTTTTGGTTCCAGCTGAAGATCTGATTTCTCACTTTCTTCTGATTTCATTTGCAGCATGGTTCAAAGACAGTTTTTAGTATGTCAAGGCTGAAGTGCGCACTTCGGGGGTTTGATTTAAGGGCACTTTTGGTCCTCCTTATTGGGCTGCCAATTCTGATATTATTTATATACTTTCATGGTCAGAAAGTCACTTACTTCCTCAGACCAATCTGGGAAAAGCCCCCAAAGCCCTTCAAGGTACTTCCTCACTACTACCACGAAAATGTCTCAATGGCCAACTTATGCAAGTTGCATGGATGGAAAGTCAGGGAAACTCCGCGGCGTGTTTTTGATGCTGTGCTTTTCAGCAACGAGCTTGACATCCTTGATATCCGTTGGCATGAGCTTGGCCCATATGTGTCAGAGTTTGTGTTGCTTGAGTCCAACTCAACCTTCACTGGCCTTAAAAAGGATCTCCACTTCAAGGAAAACCGTCAACGTTTTGAGTTTGCTGAATCAAGGTTGACCTATGGTATGATAGGTGGTCGGTTTGTGAAGGGGGAGAACCCATTTGTTGAGGAATCATATCAGAGGGTTGCTCTTGACCAGCTTATTAATATTGCCGGAATCACAGATGATGACCTGGTTATCATGTCTGATGTTGATGAGATTCCAAGTGGCCATACGATCAACCTCTTGAGATGGTGTGATGATATACCTGAAGTACTTCACCTCCAGCTCAGGAATTATCTGTACTCATTTGAATTTTTCCTTGATGACAAAAGTTGGAGGGCTTCAATTCATAGATACCAGGCAGGAAAGACGAGATACGCACACTTCCGGCAAACAGATGACCTTCTGGCTGATTCGGGATGGCACTGCAGCTTTTGCTTTCGCTACATTAATGATTTTGTCTTCAAAATGCAAGCTTATAGCCATGTTGATCGGATTAGATTTAAATACTTCCTGAACCCCAAAAGAATTCAGCATGTGATATGCCAAGGAGCTGATCTTTTTGACATGCTTCCTGAAGAATACACATTCCAAGAAATCATTGCCAAGCTGGGTCCAATCCCAAGCACATATTCTGCCGTTCATCTTCCTGCTTATCTGCTAGAGAAAGTAGACCAGTACAGATATCTTCTTCCAGGCCAATGCATGAGAGAAAGTGGCTAGGCACTACAGCTTGCATTATGACCTGATGCGCATGGGCACCGTGGATGATGCCCCTTAGGAGAACACCATGCGAGATAGTGGTTGTACCTGATGCGATTTTGCTGACTTTGTTGAGCGATCACTTGGTGGTTTGGGTGAGTTCATGATTTTGTACTGGTGTAACTAACATTGGAAGAAGGCCCAACAGCATAGCGCATGCTTGGGCGCTGCGTTCTTGTTTTTTTTAGACGAGCTCAGCAGTGTGTGTGCTTTACCTCCTGAGTTCACCCATTTCTTCTATGGTTGATATATGAACACTCGGGAACTCTTGTAGATTGTGAACTGGATGACATCCAGATTTTTTTTAATCTTGTTCTGTACAGTATCATTTACTTACCATATGAGTTACCATGCATTCATTCTCCGGGCTATAATCATCTTCCTGTCACCTCGTTACTGGCGCTCGGTCTGACTCTGCATCCACAATTTGATGTCATTCGGTAGTTGGTACCTTTGCTGCACACTACAGAAAAGCACTGTGTAATGCGGTCTCTGCTAACTGCGCCGGTCAAGAGCCAGCTCCAAAACCTATTTTTCTAGCTTTAAGCTGGCTCAAGACAACATCTGAGTTCATGTTCAGATTTTTCACAAGGAATGCACTGAAAAAAGAACATGATTGTTAAGATCTCATTTCTCTGATATATTCAGAGTTTCAGACAAACAACGTGAATGTCACTGGATTGTACGATGCAGACTCATGACAGCGGGACAGACTTCATGTACAATATGGACATAGGGAGTAGTAGATTTCAGTGACATAAAGCCTTAAATACAGTATTTGTCTTATCTTCTGAGCTTAATTATTCTGGTTCAAGACAACAACATTATAAGAGATTCAGAGTTCATGCTCATAATTTCTACAGGGACTGTACTGAAAAAAAATGCTTGCTAACAACTCATTTCTCTGATATATTCAGACAAAACAACGTATACATGTCACTGGATTGTAGTACTATGCAGAATGATGGCAGAGAGACAGACTTCATGTACAATATGACAGAAAATTCAGGTTTTTGTACAGCCGCCGGTTTGGCATTACCGGCCGGTAGGTAGTATCTTGCGAATGGCAGAAAATGACGCGCTAAATTAAATTAGCTACTGCCCGTACGTGTTGATCGAGTCTGTGCCTGTGCATCCCAATGCAATGCATAGACTGATGTTTATAAGTCGTCTTAGACAGCGTCGTTATTAAACGTCAAATGGCTACGACTTGCCTAGTCCGGGTCAAGAACAGCCACGCGGTCAGTTGAATCAAGCATTCAAGCATCTTTCGGGCAGATGGCTTGTTTTTAATTGTTCTTTCGGGCTTCCTTAGAATGTATGATATTTTTTTTCATGATTCCTACCGAGTGCGCTAAGGGCTAGTCGAGAAGTAATCTCTTTTTAACTCTGCCATAACGAATTTTCTAATTGCAAAAACCTGTCCAGACTTTGATAGTTGATACCGCCAAATTTCATTGTTACGACATCAAACTAAACCGGCCCAAGTATCTTAGGTCACAGCAACCGTACCATAGAGAAATAGTCAGATAAGTTGAATCCTACTGCAAAATGCCCTACACATTCTGATTCTATAATTAAAAAATAACTTCAATTACTATTTTCTATTATAATATATATAGAAATATCAATAAATATATGATTTTTAAAGTATCTTTCAATATTAATATATATATAGTTTCCATATTTCTAAAATAAATATTTTAAAATTTATTCATAATTAAAATTTTAAAAATTTAGTTTCAGCCTTATTCAAAACAATAAGTATTATATGGTTGAAGGGAGTATTAATTATCCACATGGCTACGTCTAAGCAAGCTTATTGTGGGGATATGGTAAGGCTACCAGTATTAAGGTTTGACAAAATTTATATGAATTTAAAAAATTAAAAAAATCCTAAAATATTCCTAGAAGCAGTATATAATTTGTAATGATATATACTGATACAATTTTATGAAAAATGGTAAACTAACACCATATTTTGACATGATAACAAAGTTTGATGTTTGAAAATCATCCAAGCGTTATAATCTTTAAAGTTATGGACGCCACCGTATTATGATATTTCTATTATTATCAAATAATAGGTTGTTGTTTTAAAGTCAAATACCATGGTTATCGCACCTATCATGAAATTTAAAAAAATTACAGTTAAATTTTTGAAGATAAAATTCACGTGGTTTTTAGCAGGTACCGGTTACGGCGGTAATCGTGTTACTGTGGGGGTAGCAGTAACCTCCCCGCGGTAAGGTAAACTCTATGTCTAAGTACCATGATTCAATGACGACTAAATTACAGTGACCCCCGCAGCGGCTCAAAAACTTCTGCATCTAATCCCAAACGCTCAAGTCGTCCTACTTGCCGAATCAAAATGCAACCAAGCCCTCTTTAGGAACGGTCATGTGGTTGGGCACTTAGGCTGCAGCGTACTTAGCCGAAAATGTCGTACTTATTAGGTGATCGAACGAGACGCGAATATCCACAGAGGAGGCAAGTTGATTGTTAGCTCCATGGGGGGCATGTGGTGTGGAGGCAACGGCTAGCTCCTTTGGCTCTTGTACCCAACCGAGCTCATTCCAAACATTATTTGGGGAGAAAAAGATAGAAGAGGAAGTAGAAGGACTACTTCTGCTCATTAATATTTGACGTCGTGTATGTGCTTAGCTGTAGCTAACTGTACAGGAATGGTTTATATATGAAAATCTAGTGTAGAGTAAGTTCATGTCTTCTTTTTAGGGCATGGTTTATATGGGAAGATCAAGTGTAGAGTAGTTAATATCTGCTTCTTAGTTTATTCTTAGCTTCCATCTTCTCAACAGTTACTGCAGAATTCTATCATTTTGGCACGAAAAAGATATACGTACAATTGTTTTTCGTACAGATCTTTTTCTTACAAATGCTGATGTGTCACATCATGAGTGAATCTTGATTTTTGTAACTTCCAACTAATTGAATCAAATGGTTGAGATTTTTGTTAATGAAAAGCTTGTAAGATTTTTTTTAAAGTACGCATAGCATTGCTGTTTCGACGCAACTTGTGCTTTACTCTAAAAATCGCAGAAGCAAAGATTATATCAATTGTAACCGTAGAATATACATTGTGAGAAACTCAAAAATCATTACATGCCAGCTGTATAGTAGTACAGTTTAGCTCAAGCTCCACCAGGAGAAGTACGTAGTATCGACGAGCAGCCAAATACAAGGAAAAATACAACGCGGCACATGACTCTGTTTTTCACTATACTACTCTGCACTTTTCATGTGCTCCTTTTAATTTGTCCTTTGGCTCGAACAAAGGAAAGAGATGACAACATCGAAATGGAGAAGCGGCGATGCCGCGTTGCCGAGTTCCGTTTTCAGGAAAGAAGAGACAGAGCACAGGAACTGCTCCGCGCGGCCTCAATCTGATTGATTGCTGCATGTTCCGCTGAACGACTCGTCACTCGCTGCAATGACTTGTTCAAATTCTGTTATGCTTCTCAATGATCTAATGAAATGGTTTTCTTAATCAGTTATGGGATTGTAAATGTATACTCCCTCTGGTGTTTTTAACAGATGCCGATGTTAAGTTTTGGATATATTTACGACCATTAGTCTTATACATAATTATTATTTATTTTATTGTATCTTGGTTTATTATTAAACATAACAAAACTTTTAAATAAGATGAATAATCAAACGTATTTTCAAAAATCAACTGTATCATCGAAACTGGAGGAAGTATCTAAGATTATTTCTTTGAGACAGGAATTCTGCTAACTTATGTGTGTACTATGTTGATTTTCTTTTCATTATCAGGAAAAAAATAATTATGTGTGTGTACTTATTTCCTCCATGAAAAATTGGTCACATGGTTGCGTTATTTTTGTTACATGACGTTGGCTGCTTAAATTTGAATTAACAAACATCATATAAAAATAGAGGGAGTACTAAATTTATGTCTCATAAGCTTCTCTTTTTCTTTGCAAAAAAAATCATAAGATTTTCAATACTTTATCTTACATTGTTACATGCTCAGCTGTTTTTAACGTTTGGGATTACTTTATCTTATTCAAACCAGTTAGCATATGTTATTAATATGGAGAAAAGGCCACACGCTAGTTGGCAAGTTGCACATGGTCTGCCATGATCTAGCAGGCACTAAGTACATGGATCAGCATATAGGAAGCATCTCTCCGGGACGCCTGATTGTCATTACATCCTAGAACCTCGTCATTATCATCCATCAAAATATTCGAATCCAACCAGGGACGGGCTTTTTTTTTTTGAGAAAGCTTGAAGAGAAAAGGCGTGTGTTTGTTTCGACGTAGTTGTAAACAGCGTGCCAAAGATACACATATGGTGTACTAAAAGATCATTTAATACAGAAGTTTGTAAAGAAAATTAATTAGGTTAGGAATTTGCAACTGCCATCTGTATTTTAATTTAAGGATATGTTACGAAACAACGTGGCTGTGAGTGTGATGCGCATAGACAGTGGTATACGTATAATAAAAAGAAATTGGAAAATACTTCCAAACAGGTATGGGTAGGATTTCAAAGTGGCCAGACAAAATTCAACTAAAATATTAATCGATAATTTGGATTGATAGATTTGTGCTTCCTGGTAGTATGCAGTACGCGTGGAGGTGGTGGAACCGGCAAGAAGGGGGCATATCTTCTCCCGTGCTGTTACAAACACTGATGTGTGGGCCTGTAGAACGGTGGGACCCATATGTCGGTGGGTGTAACGGTACTGCCGACAGATGATCCTCGGCCCAAGAAGATGGCTTTCTAAATCACGTTGCAAGCGGAAGTGTTAGTTTGAGGTTGGAGTTCTATAGCCGTGTTGATCTTTGGGGACAACGCAACAACTAGCCTTACAGATTTTTGACGGTTCATACCAAACTTCTAGCAAACAAATTTTATATCACACAGACTATGATATGCCATAAAATATTTGGAAAGAGTATGATATCCAACCAAATAAAGCCTAAAAGCAAAATATGGTGATAGCGGTACATCTCTTCCTTCTACATGTACTAGTATTTATTAACTAAAACATCATCTCATACGGAGACCAATTATCCAATTTGCATCACCCTCGTTTACTCTCTCCTTCCCCTTCATACCCTAGAGGCAATAGGGCCTCTGCTTGGCGAGGTGGATAGAAGATTGCCCTTATCATTGACCAATTATAGAGAGAATATCAGGTGCTACAGAATAATGTCATTCTACCATGCTACTAACATCAAAAGGTGTATCTAAAAAGTTACAAAAAAAATTGAAAAAAAATCTAAGATGTGCAACACTATGACATGTACCACCACACAGAAAATCAGTTCAAAATCTGATATACACAGGGAGAAACAAAACAGACAAATCTCAGGTAAATAGTAAAGTGACCTATTTGAACACTATTGCAGCACGAAATCGTTTTTTTTTTCTTCCTGTGTACATCGTATTTTGAGCTGATTTTTTTGGTGGTACATGTCATAGTGTTGCACATCTCAGAAATTTTTTATATTTTTTTGACTTTTTGAATATACTTTTTAAGGTTGGTAGCACGGTACTGTTCTATAGCACCTGATATTCTCTCAGCGATTATACTCAATGAAATTAGCAACACCCATATGCTCGGTGTTACTTATTGTTACTGTAAGGACAAAAGAACTAGAAATCTAAAATTATCGTGGCTTGATTCACCTATGGAACCGATGAAGTTTTTGTATAAAATTAGAGTTTCAAAAGTGAGGCATCAATGGTGTAATGGTCCTGTCATGAGTAATAAAACTCTACGCACAATTATTCAATTCCTATGAGTATGGTGCACTTTTAATACAGTTTTAGTGATGTAAGAGATTTACGGTTGGCTTCCATTTCATAAATCATGGGTTAAAAGGGGAATAATCGTAGGTGTGTGTATAATGTACGCATAGGCATAGATCTTCTATATAATCACAAATAAAAGTTAAAGAGTTGTCAAAATTAGAAGAAAATAAATAGGAATGCTCATGAAATCATGATGATAATTTAGTATAAAACAATTGGCAGAGGTAATCAAAGGTTAGATAAATAAATGATTGTATTGATATTTGTGAAGTGATGATAAAATTAGAGAAGTGTTAAAGTGCTGACAGTCGAACCAGCAGGTCGGTCAAACTAGAGGTGTTTGAGCGGTTAGACCAGTAGCCCGACGGTCTAACTAGCAAACTCTAGGAGGGAGTTGGTTTTAGATAGTTTTCGTCTTTCTTGATGATTACTTGACATTTATAATTTCTAGATGGTTTCTATATATGAGATATTATATTGTGTACTAACGTAAGTTAAGTTGGAGAAGAACTTATGTTCAGATATGTTTTAGAGAGAAAAAGTTAGGATTTACTTCGAGATTTTAGTTTTAGTTCATGAGTTGTGAGATAAGTGTTTTGAATACACTTTATAAACACATCTTGATGTAATAAAGTCAATACACTTTTAAGAGTTTTATCGAGTTGTGTTTTCTGATCTATGACGGTCAGATCAACAGCTACAGGGAGGTCGGACTGGCATATAGGCGGTCAAACCGGCTGTTAGGAGGCGGTCGAATTGGTGTTATCCAGAGAACGCGTTGCAACTTCATCTAGGTCAAAGATATTTTTTTATTTTGTAAAAATATTTTAATTTTTGGTTTTCCTATTATTCACTTCCCAAGCTTAGTTATTGTATTTGATCCTATACTTAGATGAATCATCCATTTGGCTACTTGGTGAAAGTACATCTAAGTCCTGAATTACTTTTATGATTAATGACATTCGACTAATAAGGACTAATGTGGTTATTTGAGATTGCATTCTAAAGAAATGAGTCCTTCGACATGCATGGTGATCGGTTTTTGGTGATGCCTCCATATAAAAGAAAAATTGATAGAAAAACTATAGTAAAATATAATTTCCTTCGATTTTGAGTCATAGGGAAAGCTGTATTGTAAACAAGATGGATGCTACTTTGAAATATAGGGTTGAAAACTTAGTGCTCAAATCTTCTCGCAAAAAAAATAATTCAAATTCTCTTTTTAAGTCTTGCAATCTTCAGATGATCAAAATTTCCGATGTCATATCGGAATTTCTAAAATGATCTGAGATAGTTCAATTGATAAAATAATAGAATTTCTATTCCGTGTTATCGGAATTTCCGATATGAGTTGCAACGGCTCTATTGAGAAAAATAACAGAATTTCTATTGGCACTTATTGGAATTTCCATTATGAATGTCATCGATTATATTGAAGAAATTATTGGAATATCTAATATTACACAGGATTTTTTGAAGTAAGTTGAAATGCTTAAGTGAAGAAAATAATAGAAATTCCGATGTGTCATATCAAATTTCTAATGTGTGTGTTGGAAGCTGATTTGTAGTTTGAATTTTGTATTGGTTGAAAGTTCTGATGACAGGTATCAAAATATCCGATATAACGAATCTTTAACACCAATGGTTGGATTTTATGGGGTGCTATAAATATGCCCCACCCATCCTAATGCAAGTTTGCCGATTCTTTTATAAACATTTGAGTCTTGGCTTTGAGCTTCACTATCTCTCACTTTGAGTTCTTTCTTTCATGTTTTGGAAGATTTATTACTTAGCGTGTTCTTGATTATGTTCGAGCACTAGTTTTTCAATCCGAATAATTTCTTGTTAGATGTTGGAGACTCTAAGATGGCTAGGTGTCACTCTTGAGCCACTGATTTGATTGTGATATGCTAAGAAAAATTTGTAAAGACTGGATGTCGCCCTTGTAAAGAGGAGATCACATTATTCAACCTCAAGAAAAAAAGATTGAAAAAGACTTAGCTCTTTGTGAGCTTCTCAGAAGAGAGTAGAGTCCACTCAAGAATTTAAACTTAATCCTTACATCTTACATTATATCTTTATATCTTTGACCTACTTTTTTTGTTATTACAATTATGAGCTTATTCTTTTATGGTAGTATTAGATATAGTTTCTTTTATTACTTTAAATAGTCTGCTGTCGTTATGCATATCAGAATATCCGATAAAACTATCGAGATATCTGATCGCTTTGGAATATCCGACACATTACAACTTAGCTTTTAGCTTCCACTTTATTTTAATATTTTAAATTACCTATTCATTCATCTAGCCCGTAATCTGTACTTTGACTTGTTACATTAGGGTGTATACTATGCACTTTGTGCAAAATGATCTGGCATCTCAATTTATATCTTTATCTCTAAGAGGAAAAAAACTAGACTGTATATTTGCGACGTCCTTTTCAGATTTTTATACCGTCCGCATCCTCCTAGCCTTATTCTAAAAAGTAATTCACATATCCTCAAATAAAATACTAATTTGCTCAGTTAAAATCATAGTCTGATTAATTTAAAGAAGAGCCGTGCTACATCTACTACTTTCTTTTCAAAATTCCTACCAATTGAATTCTCAATTGTTTGATTTAACTATATGCGACATCAGCATTTATAAGAATTTTGTAAAAAAAAAAGTTGTACGTATAGCTTTTTTTCCCTTCCAAAATCATAATCTGATTAATTTTTGAAAAAAGGTCTATTTTACTCCCTATTTTCTTTAATTTAAAGAAGAAGACAAAATAGGGACCCAAAATTGAGCCTTTAATGCTGACGAGAGCACGAGACAAACAGACGACCGGCTCATCCATCGTCACCGCGACGGCCACCCCTCCCACGCCAGATGCCACGCGCAAACGGCTATAACTAACCTGCTCCCATGACCTCCTCTCCCACCACCACATCCGCCTCCCTCCCTCCCCTTTTGCGTTCCCACCCCTCACGCCGCCGTAATTCCGAGACACCGCGCACGCGGCGAGGACGCACGCACCATCGAGCCAGATACGGAATACTCGGAGTCGGAGTCGAACAGCCAGAGGCACCGGCGCGTCGAGCGGCGAGGCGATCTCCCGCGAGACCCACCCCGGCGGTGGTGGTCTTCCGGGCTAGGCCGGCCGACCGGCGGGCGCACCACCGTTGGGGCGGCGAAAAGCGCGCCCATTGCCGACCGCTCCGCGCGTCTTGGGGGTCCAGCCGTCCAGCCTGCTGATCCTCCCTCTTCGCTGACGCGATGGAGGCGGCCGGGTACTACAACTGCAAGAAGAACGACGGCGGCATCTGCGGGGGCGTCTGCGGCGGCAGCGAGGTGAGATTTTGTTTCTCTCTCCCGTCCACCCCCACCGGATCTGTCCCTTTCTCTCCCGCCGCGTGGGATTTTCTTGTTGGATTGCCCGGTCCACGGAAAGCCCCGTTCTTCTTGGTGCCTGCTTTTTTCGGCTATTTTATTTCGTTTGGATCGAATAAAAGTATAGAGCTGCTTGCTTGATGCTTCAATTTTGGATTGGTTAGAGCTGAGATTTGCCGAGTCTGTAATCATAATCCATAAGTGCTTGCTGATTGCTTTCGTAGAATCTTTAATCTTCTATAGTTCGGTCTATTTGTGCTGGAAATGGGATTTGGTGAAGTTCGAAGCTTGGATGCTTCTGGTGCCGGTAGAATCTCGCAAGCTGGTCGAATTGGTTGTCCAGCCTAATCCTGGAATCTTTCTTTTCCTTTGTACAAGGATGTTAGAAGTATCTACTTTATTTTCCCTACTGGGATTATTCATGCCGCGAAAGAAAACAGTTACATGGCAGTTTCAGTTTATGTCGCAATTTGCACATAAACAATCAGCTGATCCCTTTTTGGGTGGATTTGCATTAACCCATCATTGATATGAATATTGTGTTTTTTTTACCGAAATATGCTCACATTCTGTTGTCTGTGATCTTGTAGAAGTAACGTTGTTAAATAAAAGTACTATCCTTTGGTTGTTCCTGCTACTAGATACACGGTAGATGTTACAACTTAGAATTTTGGCAATTTGCACTGATAACCTGATCCTCTGGTTAGGTAGAATCAATGCTGTTGAATGCATTTGTGGTATGCTGTTGATTGGTGTTGAAATAGTTATGTAAAGAAGGGTTTCAAATTCCTATTTAAATATAGCTCCATTCATGTTTCTTTTGGTTTCAGTTGACAGCCTGATTTCTCAGTTGTTTTCTGAATTCATTTGCAGCATGGTTCAAGGGCAATTCTGAGCATGTCAAGATTGAAGTGTGCGCTTCGGGGGTTTGATTTAAGGGCGCTTCTGATCCTCTTGATTGGTGTGCCAGCTCTAATATTTATTATATATGTTCATGGTCAGAAAGTGACCTACTTTCTTCGACCGATCTGGGAAAAACCCCCAAAGCCCTTCAACGTGCTTCCTCACTACTATCATGAAAATGTCTCAATGGCAAACCTATGCAAGTTGCATGGATGGAAAGTCAGGGAAACTCCACGCCGCGCTTTTGATGCTGTGCTTTTCAGCAACGAGCTTGACATTCTTGATATCCGTTGGCATGAGCTTAGCCCGTATATGTCAGAATTTGTGCTGCTCGAGTCCAACTCAACCTTCACTGGCCTGAAAAAGGATCTCCACTTCAAGGAAAACCATCAACGTTTTGAATTTGCTGAATCACGGTTGACCTATGGTATGATAGGTGGAAGGTTTGTGAAGGGGGAGAACCCATTTGTTGAGGAGTCATATCAAAGGGTTGCTCTTGACCAGCTTATCAAAATTGCTGGAATCACAGATGATGACCTTTTGATCATGTCTGATGTTGATGAGATTCCTAGTGGCCACACAATCAACCTCTTGAGATGGTGCGATGACACTCCTGAGGTGCTTCATCTCCAGCTCAGGAACTATCTTTACTCATTTCAGTTTCTCCTTGACGACAAGAGTTGGAGGGCTTCAATACACAGATACCGGGCTGGAAAGACTAGGTATGCACATTTCCGGCAAACAGACGACCTTCTGGCTGACTCAGGGTGGCACTGCAGCTTTTGCTTCCGGTACATAAATGATTTTGTCTTCAAAATGCAAGCTTACAGCCATGTCGACCGGATAAGATTTAAGTACTTCCTGAGCCCCAAAAGGATTCAGCACGTGATATGCCAAGGAGCCGATCTTTTTGATATGCTTCCTGAAGAATACACATTCCAAGAGATCATTGCAAAGCTGGGGCCAATCCCTAGCACATTTTCAGCTGTTCATCTTCCTGCCTATCTGTTGGAGAAAGTGGACCAGTACCGCTATCTTCTTCCGGGCAACTGCATGCGAGAAAGTGGCTAGGGACAACGATTTGCATTGTGGTTCTGATGCACATGGACATTGCTCAATGCCCCTTTGGAGAAACATCGTGCCACATTGGCTGTAGCTGATACGATTGGCTAACTTAGTTGAGCGACCAGTTGGCAGTTGGTTTGAGTTATTGATTTTGTACAGTGTAACTAGAAGGCCTAACAGCATAGTGCATGCTTGGGTGCTGCGTGCTTGTTTTGCAGAGGAGCTCGGCAGGGTGTGTTCTTACCACCTAAGTTTATTCATTGCTTCCATGATTGATATATGAACTCAAAACTATTTGTAAGTTGTGAACTTAGTGACACTCTAGATCTGGTCCAAATTCATGTTGTACATTGCCATTTACTTCCCGATGAGATACTATTACCACTTTCTCTTCTTGACTCCGACTATGATGATCATCTTCTTGTACCTGTTGACTGTCTCCATGTGTTCCCAATTCGTTTGCCATTTGATGCATTTGGTGTAGTACTGACAAAGCTAACGGTGCAATTGACTCCTAACATACTAGTAACATGTTGAGTCCAAGAATATGCAGGATATTTCCCTTTCAATTGAGTCCAAGAATAAGTAAGCAGCTGAGACATTTACTGACATGTTGGTGGCAGTTGCAGGTTGGCAAGAGCTGAGCTGCACTATGTTCGGCCTTCTCCAGTTGTCCTTTCATCCTTGGCAATGAGCAGCAGCAGGCTGGCAGGTTCAGTTGGGTAATCCATCACCACTAGATTTGTTAACGAAATAGTGCCATTTCTTTGTCCCGATTTGTGGGTGTGTGTTCGAGCCGTTAAGCGACCTGTGAACGCGGCATATCCTGTGGGCTAAGTAGGTGGGAACAGGCTGTTCCAGTCGGGAACAGCCAGATTGACAAACGAACACGCTGCAAATTTTGGCTCATATTTCTTCTTCCTCCTCCCTGTATGCGAATGCGACGCGCTTAATTTTTTGCTCCGTGCCAAAATTATATCCATATGCGCTAGCTGTACCGTACATCGATATACGCTAGCTCCCTGATTACAAATGAACACTAGCTGTACAGTTATCGATGTACAATCGCGGAACCTATCTGCACGGATCTTTCGTTTTCTGATTTCGAGGAGATCATGGCGGCGCTGCCAGTGCCAGCCAGGACTGACCAGGGACGACATGGGCGCGGCATGGCATGGCCGGCGAGGGTGTCGACCGCCGCCACCGTTAATCCCGAGCGGATAAAGCGTGCCGACTCGTGTCGGGGATTCTGGGGGCGGATGCAACCGCGGAACGAGCGAGTCTCTCAGCTGCCTCGCCGCGTCGGTTTCCTCCTGACGGCTCTGACCTGCGCAACGCGAATCGTTCTTCCGGATTCCGAAGGGAAATTTGTGGGTTTTGCACGGGGACGTACGGGGTGTGTAACCACACACTCTGGTCCGTCCCCGGTTACGCAGGCGCTCGCGCTGAGCTCTCTGTCTCGCCGCGTTACCCCAGTCCGAGACGCGTAGAGTAATCCGGGTCGATGTCGTGTGTTTCTTTAATTTGTTTCTTAACAAATTGATTAGACCACAAAGCGGCGTGTGTTTGACCGGATGCTTGCCGAGTCATTCAAACCGCATGGGCGCAAACCAAAACGCTCGTTGGATTTTTCCTTCCTTGACGAGCAAAATAAAATACGAAACAGTGTCCGTGGCGACCTGGTCGATCGATCGAGTTGGTTGGTTGGTTGGCGCTGGCCAGTGGCTAGAGCTAACTAGACTCCTCCTGATACGCATGTAGTGAGCTAGATCGATTGACACGCACATTTGCCTTCGTGGCAGATACGAGACTTCGGTGCCAAGGCGATCGGACGGGTGATGTGATTGTGATGGATCACTGGAAAGCTAGCAAAACCTGCAGGTTGAAGTCTAACCTGAAAGATGGTTAACCTTTTGTGTCACTTGTCAAAAGGGGAGGTTAATGGGCTCACTTAACTGAGATGGCTCAGCATTTTCAGCCAGTTTCGTGCAACCACACCACACGCTACGTCCGCGGCAAGATAACTAGTGGGAGTTAACTGTCCCGTCCTTAATTCAATCATGACGAGGTCATGGGTTAATCTTATACAGTTACACTATTAAACGGCACGTACAGATAACTTTTACTGAGTACGGTGACCTGTACCGATAGTCTGACAGTACAAATTATCTACTCCCTTTCCTTCGTTTAAATTTACATTTCGTTCTAACAAATCTCATACTAATCCATAAGGAAGGACAAATTGTATTACTACTCTTATTAATTATATCATAACTATATTTCTCAAATTAATTATATCCTAATCATATTTTTCAAAGCATGCATTAAAATTCCTTGTGAGGGGTATTAAGTACTTAGTACAAATGATTCAGGTCTTTCATCTTTTTTTCAAGACAATAATCTTATTTCTCTGTTTGTGTGTGTGATGCTGTGCCGAAATTGCATAGCCCCAAGTTACAGTGGGACTCACAACCGGCTATATGGGCCCAAACGTGAGCCATTTGAAGTGGGCCGCATGGCATGGGCTGCCAATCTGAAACCGGGAGGCGCCGGGCGGGGTATTGGCGCTGCCGAGGCAAACGCTTCCTCCTTTTTATTGCCCCTTCTGTCCCTTGGGGAGCGCGTGTAGCTTGCGAAGGAAGGAGGTAGCGGAGCAGAGGCAGCGCCCCGGAATCCGGGAGGCCAAGGGCAAGAGTGGGGGGGGGGGGGGGGGGGGGGCGAGGAGTGTCGCTGGGGGCGCAGCCTCCCCACGCCGATCGATCGATCGATTGCCGCCGCCGCCGCCGCCGCCGCCGCTGCATTGGCCCGCCGGGAGGAGGGAGGAGGAGCCAATCTGCTTGGTCCGGGAGGGGGTGGTCCCGTGGTGCCGCGTCTTGCTTCGGTTCTGGCTGGGCGCATCCTCGCAGTCTCGCCACCGATCGTGGTCGGGTCAGGACCCACCGCCCGCCGCCGCGCCATGGCAAGGTAACTATGATTTTCCACCCGTTCCTTCACCCATTTTTCTGCTGTTTTTTAGGGCTCGTCTGATCGTTACCCGGACGGAGGTGGAGGATTTTTAATGGTTCATTGATGCGTCCTTCGGTTCATAGCTCACACAGTAGTAGTACTTAAGTAGTCTCTCCATTTTACGTTTTAATTTTTTTAAGTTAAACTTGTTTAGATTTGATCAAATTTAATGAAAAATAAAGCAATATTTTCAACACAAATCAAATATACTATTAAAATATATTCAATGTTCGATTTAATGAAACTAATTTTGTGTTGTAGATATTGCTATATTTTTATATAAGTTTTGTTAAAATTACAAAGTTTGATTTTGATAAAGTCAAAGCATTTTATAATATGAAACGGAGGGAGTATGATTTAAGTTGATGTAGGATATCACTTGGGCTCACAGCTCATAGTTGCTTAACAGAATTTTACTGAAGAAATGAGAATATATTGGTGGGATTAGTATCATTTTAATTAACAAAATAGTTGATGTAGGATATCACTTGGGCTAACAGCTCACAGTTGCTTAAAAGAATTTTACTGAAGAAATGAGAATATATTGGTGGGATTACTATCGTTTTAATTAACAAAATAATGTGCACCAAATTCAAGCCAAAGAGGAATCAAACCTAGGTGGCACACACCGGTACTTGCCACCAAGTGAGCTAGGCTATGCATAGCTAAATGGTCAGCTTCATTTGTATTCGTAGTCTCTGTCAGAGTGCATACAGCAGTGTGGTCAGAGAATGGTATTGAATTTAGTTATTTCACAAACTTGTTTATGGCCTGTGGAACTGGAATTCGGTATACCACAAACTTGCTGATGCTTACATGTTATGGTTCGAATTAAATTAACTTCTTTGCTCGGATTGCTCTTCATATTTAGTACAAGGAACACAAAGCGTTACTGTCTCTAATTGTATCACTCACCATTGTATTACATTGTTCTACCAATGGTATGCAACTTCAGCTCAGCCCCCAATTTATCTTTTTTGATGTTTTTATTTAGAACAGGGCATCAAAATGATCTAGTACTCATCTTGCTACACACAGTTTACTAACAACAAATGCAGACTGTTCAATTGGTTATGCGCAAGGATAGTTCCTTTCAAAGTCATGGGCGTATACACTTTATCCTTCTGACCAGGCAGCAGCACTATACTATGCATTGATTGCTTCAATCAAAATTATCCTACACTCCTCGTTTTATTCTAGTGTTGCAAGTTACTTGAGTAACGGTTAGACAGATTACTGACCTGGGTTGTATATATATAGACCCGACCCCTTTTATATACTCTTGGGTTTTTAGTCACTGTACATATTTCTACATGGTATCAGAGTAAGTCTAGATATCCCCGGCGCGCAAGCTTCTCCCTCCGGCGAGCCGACCCTTTCTTGCTCGTCGTCGACGGCTTCCTCCCGTCGTCGACCCTCTTTCCAGTACTCTTCTCCCGGCACTCTCCTCGCTCTCTCGCCCCCGTTTCTTCTTCTTCTCGTCTCTCCCGCAGTCATCCTATTTTCTCCGTCCCACCTCTGCGCGACCAGGCGACGGTCTTGATCCGCCTCCTCGTCTCGTCTCGCACCCATCTCCGTTTCTCTTCTTGCTTCGTGCATCTCTCTTTCTCTGACGCCAACGCACCTCCGCGCTCGTCGTCTCCATCGGCTGAACTCGTCCACCCTCCCATCGGCTGGACTTGTCCAGCTCTCCATCGGCTGGAACCCTCCCTCGGTTCTCGCCTCTTACGACACGCTCAACGGCTCTCGGACGCGAACTTTCTTCTCTCACGCCCGAGCCAGTCAAACGTGTCCACGTGTTCGCGGACACGAGTCCCTGCCTCCCGAACGCGAACATATTCTCTTCGCGTCCGGCCTCTCCCCGCCCTTTTTTCGCGTCCGCCCCACTCCTTGGCCTCCACGAGTGCACGGACGAGAATCTTCTCTTTACGGATGTGAATCTTCACACGTCTGTGACCCAACTACTCTTTGACCCACTCTGCCACCACCTTTTCCTCACCTACTCCGCTGCCTACTTCCCATCGGCCAACCACTCCTCATCGGCTAGCCGGCCCACTCCCTATTGGCTTCTCACATCCTTGATCGACCGATCCGTCCTCTCATCGGCTTCTTCCTCCCATCGGCTTCTTTCTCCCATCGGTTATTTGCTCCCGTTCTCCCGTCATGGCCACCGAGTCCGCCCTCAGCTCTGGCACTCTCCCAGTCGCCGAGTCTGCTCCGGCCCTCGGTGCCTCAGACCACACCTTGGACACCACCTCACCGATCTTCTCCCCTCCTTACGCTGCTGTGAACGTAAAATCTCACGTTCTTATCTCTCTTGACCTTAACGCCAATTATTCCAAGTGGGTTTTCTTCTTCAAATCCCTTTATAAAAAATTCGGCCTCCGATCCCATATTGATGGCTCCGCTCCACCTCGCCCCGATGATCTCGATGATCCTTAGTGGGACATCGCCGAGTGCTGCGTGCGCAGCCGGCTGCTTGGCTCGGTCGATGACTCTGTTCTCGACCTCGCCATGAACGATACCGACCCCACCGCCCAGGATCTATGGGTGGCTATCGAGCGAATCTTCCTGGCCAACAAGTAGCCTCGCGCTATCTTTCTCCTCAACGAGTTCCACTCCACGGTACAAGGAGACTCCTCTGTCTCCTCATACTGTCAGCGCCTCAAGGTCAAGACTGCTGCTCTCCAGGACGTCGGCCACCCTGTGGCCGACTCTCAACTTGTCCTCGTCCTTCTGTGAGGCCTCAATCCCAGCTTCTCAAACACCGCCGATGACATCTTCCATCGTTCGTCCGGACCCATGACATGCTAGTTCTTAAAAGAGCTCTGTCTGGCCAACGATGAGAAAACAGTGGCCACACCACTCTTCTTGCCGCAGCCGATAATGGCTGCCGAGGTTCCTGCGCTGCCCCTTCCTCCCGCGGCTCTGGTGGCCATGGCTCCAGCCATAGCAACACAGCCCGCACCGGGAAAGGCAAGGGCAAAGGCAAAGGCAGGACCTAGCAGGGTCCAATGCAATCACGACCTGCCTCGGTCCCTGCCCAACCTGCTGGTCCCACAGGTCCGTGGCTCTGCTACAACCCCTGGGCACCCCAGCCCTAGCCACGCAGCCCCATCGGCTGGCAACCCGGGGTTCTCGGCGCCCATCCCCAGGCTCACCTGGTATCGGCTCCCGTTCTGCCGCCTCAGCCGATGCTACCGACCCCACCCACCCAGTCGGTTCCCTCCTGGAACCAGGCTGGCCTCGTCGCTGCCCTCAACCAGATGACGCTCCAACCACAGCACCCTTGGATGCTGGACTTTAGGGCGTCTTCACACATGGCGTCATCGGCCGGTATACTTCGCTCTTGTCACCCCTCTTCCTCCCCCTTTGTCACCATCGGCAATGGTCACTCTCTTCCTATCCAATGCCGAGGTGACTCCTCTCTATCTACATCCACCACTAACCTCCTTCTACGCAATGTTCTTATCGCACTTTCTCTTATTTACAATCTTATATTTGTTCGCCAATTCACAAGAGACAACAACTGCTCCATCGAATTTGATGTGTCTGGTTTCTCTGTGAAGGATATCCCAACCCGACGACAGATCCTTCGCTGCAATAGTGGCGAAGACCTCTACACCATTCCTGCTGCGCCGTCCACTCCACACGCCAGCGTCGCCCTCTCCACCAACCTTTGGCACCTTCGCCTCGGCCACCCCGGCCCCGACGCTATCGCCACCTTCCGTCGTAGCGCCTCCATCCGATGTACCCACAGCAGCTCCACAGTTTGTCACTCATATCAACTTGGCAAACATGTGCATCTGTCCTTTTCTAGTTCTCTCTCCTGTATCTCGCGTCCATTTGAACTTATACATTGTGATGTATGGACGTCTCTAGTTAAAAGTGTCTCCGGTAATCAGTATTACCTCGCTATATTTGACAATTACACACACTATTGCTGGACCTTTCCGCTCATCAACAAATCCGAGGTCGCCTCTCACCTCACTCACTTCGTCACGTACGTGTCCACTCAGTTCAACCTCGCCATCAAGGCTTTACAAGCCGTAACGGTACGGAATTCGTTAACCGTACCGTTACAACCCTCGTCACCTCGCAGGGCATCCATCTCCGGCTCTTCTGCCCCTACACCTCTCCTTAGAACGGCAAAGGCGAGCACCTCCTTCGCACTTTCAGCAACATCAGTCGCACCATGCTACTTCACGCCCACTTACCTGCCACTTATTGGGCAGAACCTTTGGCTACTGCGATGTATCTTCTCAATCGGCACCCATGCTCCTCCGTTCAAAACAATGTTCCCTATGCCCTTCTCTACCGCACGGCGCCCGACTACTCCCACCTTCGTGTTTTCGGGTGCCTCTGCTACCCAAACCTCACCGCCATAGCTTCCCACAAACTCGCTCCTCGCTCCACCGCCTGTATTCTCCTCGGCTATCCCACCTCTCACAAGGGATACCGATGCCTCAACCTTTCCACCCGACGGGTCATCGTCTCTCGTCACGTCATTTTTGACAAGACATGTTTTCCCTTCGGTCTACTTCATCCGAGATTCTCTTCTAGTGATCTTGACTCCTCCTCACCAACACCGTGCCGACCAGGTCTCCTCCACTGTCCCCTCCATCGGCCCCCTCATCGGCCCCCTCATCAGCCCCTCATCAGCCCCTCATCGGCCTCCTCATCGGCCGCTGCTGAGGACTTACCCTTCACATATCCTACCAATATTCGGTCCAATGTCCCAACCATCAAACCCCCATCGGCCGATACCGATCCCGTTTATCTTTCAGCCGATACCGTCCCCTTTCCATCGGACACCCCACTTCCATCGGCTCCTCAACTTCCATCGGCTCCCCCCACCCTATCGGCTGATCCATCTCTATCGGACCGATCGGACCAATCAGCCCATCCGACCCTATCGGCTCAGGCCGATCTAATTCCTTCTTTTCCTCTCGTCTACAGTCGCCGACCCGGATGACGCTCCCACCTGACCAGTTCTACCCATTACTCCCGCACCCCCTATCGGCTCCAGTTCCCTCCACCTCTTATATGGTCACCCGCTCCCAGACCAGGTCTCTCCGCCCCACTCAGTGCTACGGGCTCTCCGCTGTCCATAGCTCTATCTCGCTCAGTCCTGGCCGACCCTCAGTGACGCGCGACCATGGCCGACGAGTACAAGGCCCTAATGGACAACGAGACCTGGCGCCTCGTTCCCCGACCTCCCGGCACCAACATTGTGACCGGTAAGTGGATTTTCAAACATAAATTCCACGCCGATGGCTCCCTTGCTCGTCATAAGGCCGATTGTCACCCCATCGACCTTCTCCAGCGTGCGGGCATGGCTGATTGTCACCCCACGGCCACCTCGGTCGACACTCGAGCCAAACTCTCCGCTGCCGATGGCGCACTCGTTGCCGATCCCTCTCACTATTAGAGTCTTGCTGGGGCTCTCCAATACCTCACCCTCACCCAGCCCGACCTCACGTACGCTGTCCAGCAAGTGTGCCTCTTCATGCACGCTCCACGCGAACCTCACCTCGCGCTGCTCAAGCGAATCCTACGCTAGGTGAAGGGCATCCTCTCCAGCGGGCTGCATCTCAGTTCCAGCCCCATTGACTCCCTCACCGCGTACTCCGACACGGACTGGGCAGGCTGTCCCGACTCTCGACGCTCTACGTCCGGCTACTGCGTTTACCTTGGTGACACTCTCGTATCCTGGTCCTCAAAACGCCAGACTACAGTGTCCCGGTCCAGCGCCGAATCCGAGTACCGCGCCGTCGCCGAGTGCTGCTGGCTTCATCAGCTTCTCCAGGAGCTCCGTGCACCCCTCTCCACCGCGACCGTCGTCTACTGCGACAATGTCAGTGCCATCTACATGACCGCCAACCCGATCCATTATCGACGCACCAAGCACATCGAGATCGATATCCATTTTGTCCGTGACAAGGTCATATTAGGACAGGTTCGGGTGCTCCATGTACCATTGGCACATTAGTTTGCCGATATAATGACCAAAGGTCTGTCCACACCTTTGTTCATCATTTTTCGGTCCAGTCTCTGCGTCCGTTCCCCTCCTGCTACGACTGTGGGGGGTGTTAGATAGACCACTGATCTGGTTTGTATCTATATAGACCCGACTCCTCTTATATACTCTCGGGGTCTTAGTCACTGTACATATTTCTACAGTAACAAATGCCAGCATGCTTGTTTTGCTGCAGGTTATGGCTTATAACTAGTAGGGGAGTTGCTAAGAAAATAAGAAATGCACCTCATTGCTCTAGTCACCCAATAAGCGCATTGGGTGTAGAAGCACAGATGGAATGCCCAAACTGCAAACATGTTATTGATAACAGCGATGTAAGTATAGTCTGCAATATATGTTGGCCACTATACACTTTTTTAATTTCATACTTTGGAAATTTGATATTCCTCTAAATTTTGGTTCATCCATTTTCTGAAACCTGCTTCTGGTACATGAGTAAGGAGGTATGAACTGATTAGGTATTTGGGTTATCTTAATAGCAGAAATAGGCATCTTTTGCTCAATTTCAGAGCCTATTGACACTGGGCTTTGCAAATATAATGCATCCCAAAATTTAATCACAGAATCGCTGCATGCATAAAAGCAGTTGAAGTATAACTTCAGCTTTCAGCTCACATTAAATAGAAGTTATGTGTCCTAATCAATATTTTGCTGCATTTCATTTTATGCAGGTTGCTATACAGTAGCCTCGGCTGCCTGCTGGTGTCAAGTTTGATCCCTCTGATTTGGAATTGCTTGAACATTTCGAACAAAAGATTTGCCTGGGGGGTTCAAAACCACATATGTTCATTGATGAATTTATTCTGACTATAGATAATGATGAAGGGATCTGCTATTCACATCGGGAAAATCTTCCTGGTATGGACTTCATGTCTTGCGATAGCATATGGCTGTTTTCCAAGTTATTGGTTTATCCATGTTATTTACAAAATTTTTATTTTTGGCCAATAGGTATGAAGAAAGATAGAACCAGTGGTCATTTCTTCCATAGAGTTTCAAATGCATACGGTTGTGGTCAGCGCAAGCATCGAAAGATCAGTAACTGTGATCATGTTGTTTCTGTTGAACATGTGAGATGGCACAAGACGGGGAAATCCAAAGCCATAGTTGAGAAAGGTGTTACAAAAGGTTGGAAGAAAATAATGGTTCTGTATAAGAGTTCACAAAGAGGTGCCAAACCCGATAAGGCTAACTGGGTTATGCATCAGTACCATCTTGGGCCAGAAGAAGATGAAAAGGATGGGGAGCTTGTTGTCGCCAAAATCTCCTACCAGTTGCATGGAAAACAGACAGACAAGTCTGAAACAGAAAATCCTGATGAAGAATCTGATGCATTTGCTGCAAGGGTTGGTCCAAAAACTCCAAAGACAAACACCCCACAGCCATGTCGCTTAAATAACAGTCCATGTGAAACTGAAAATTATGTTCCCATCTTGGAGGACCAGGTAATGTACATTAACTTCTGTTATCGTTGATGCAAATGAGGAGTTGAAAGCCGATTTTGTTCAGAATTTGGGTAACCGCAGATCTGCACTCAACCGATCACTAAAAATAATTTGAACTATAGTAACCGTAATCCTTAGATTATTTGAATTTTGTATATTATTCCTTTCAATGGAGTATCAAACCACTACTCTCAACATTCTGAAAAGTTGTATGCTTCCCTTTTGAGAGATGATGAATAACGACATATATTTAAGCATCAATGGGAAATATTGTTTTGCTCTGTTTTTCACCATTTCAAAATTTTAATTTTGTTCTTTGATTTGTGGATTATTATAGGACGAAGAGGAGTCTAACATACCTATTGTTAGCCTGAAGGATGATGCTGGGAATCTTGCGTGGTGTGCTGGAGAACCTCAGGCTGCGAGGGAAGCAGTTCAGGCCCAACCTAACTTGGATGAATCCCTGTGCTGTCATGAAGTTCTGGATTCCTTCTATCATGAAACATTGTTTCCTTCCGACTGCCCCATTCTGTCCCAAGGTGGGAATGAGATGCTTGACGGGAACCTGAACGCGCTATATGGACTACCTGATCTCTACAATGTAGACCTTGGAACACCTCCAGATTTTCAGCTTGCTGTAAGTTTATCCCGTGACTCTCTCTTGGTGCCCATATCTATGCCAAATCTGATCCTGCGTCTTTTTTTTTGTGTTGTGACAGGAGTTGCAGTTTGGATCACAGGAAAGCATTGGTAACTGGCTGGATAGCATCTAGGTCGATAGAGAGTTTGAAGTAGCGAGAAGAACTGCAGAATCGATTTCCCGTAGAGTATGTAACGCAACTTTTTTGTGGGATCAAACTGCACGGTTGAGTCGCGTTGAACCATCAAACCCCATATTTTGCCTCGAAGCTGGAAAGGAAATGTTATGTGGCGGCTGGCTTGTTCGTGGCCATGTAATGGTGGAAACCTGCAGCTATTTAACTATTTATGAGAGCATGTAGGTGTGTAGGTATGTCTTAGTTAGACTCTCTTGCCACAAACTTGCAGATTTCGCGGTTCCTCCTAAAAGATGGTCATGAGAACCCATGCACCATGATTGAACCATTTTCGAGTTTATTATTCCCAGGTTCATGGTGGTTCATGGTTCTTGGTGATGAGGCGCTCTGTTTGCCATACCTTTTTTACGTTCACAAGGCCTATCCTATACTGTCGTACACACTGTCGACTCCGTGCACATCGCTGTGTCCTCACCTCGGCCGACGGGATGTTGGTATGGTCGATGCAAAATCGACGCGCCGCCGCTGGATCTGCTTACGAGGCAGCCGGACACCAAACAGAATTCTCGAGGCCGGGCGTCATTGCCAACCTCCCCCGACGACGATGCACCGCTTCGGCTGGGGTCATCACTTACTTTGGCTGTCCGGCAGCTGCAACGCCCGCCGCGAGAACAGCAGCGACTCATCGTCGTCCTCCTCGTCGGCGGCAAAGTTGCGGGTTCCATTGCAGCCTCCATGTTATCTTGATGCGCCGGCCTGGTGTAGTGCAATGTCGCAATCCGTACCAAATGGCCAACTGGCCCAGGATCTGGTTCGGCCGTTCGGGCATCTTTTGTATCTGCACCTCCAATCCTGGGTACTAAATGTCGAAAATAACTAGGAAAAATTGAACAACTGATCCATTCAGCGAATTCAGCAGATATAGATGATAGATGCAGTAGTAATTTTCATTCATTTTCCCTTTCCCAGGGTAGGAACCTTTCGGGCATAAAAGTCCAATCCTAATCGAAGTAACCCTACCTTCCTGACTCGAGACAGCAATTTTTATCTTCTGCTTGGCCTCCGAGCCAGGAGCAATCATAAATTCATAATTTAGAATGCAGCAGGACAATTCCTGAATGGACACTGGGCCAATCAAGCTGGAAACAAATCTATCAAGAATCTCACGATCCGAACCATAACGCGCGTCAGGCGCTAAGCCCGCCGGTGCCGGCACTCCTCTCTAGTATCTGAGCTAGCCCACGCCGCCTGCCTCCCGGCGGCGCCGCGCAGCAACGCAGCGAGGTGGCGCTTGCACGGAGGCTAACCTTGTCCAAAACATGGCAGCATGGCGCGCATGTGTGATGCGTGGACTTGGATGATCAGCGGTTCGGCTCCATGATTGAACGGCCGGCCGGCCGGCCGGCGCCTGCTCCTCCTGCCTGCATGCACGCCCTCCTTCCAGCTAAGTCTGCCTCTCGTTTTCTTGGCGGCGACCGCGACGGGCGCGGACGACGGGATTATGGGCAGCGCGGCCGTATGTCGTTGACACTAGAAACACATGCAGGAATTGAAACTGTGTGAGCCGTACGTACGTGTAGGCGATTCGGTACATGGTTGGTGTCCATGGCTCGCCGGCGAACTAACTCGAAGTTTCGGCACGTACACGCATTCACCGGCGCCCACGGCCCACCACCGGGCGGGCCGGCGAGACCTGGATTGCACGGACACCGACCGACTGGGAAGAGTCGGCGTCTCTGGCCGGCCGACCTGCACGCCGGCACGGCGGCGACTGCACCGGGACACGGAGAGATGGCGCCAAGGCACGCACAGCTCCTCCGAGCACACACTGTACCCTGAACGTGATGCACACGCGAGCGTACGTGCAGTCCGTTACTTGTACGGTCCGTCGAGGAAGGCGCTGCCGGCCGGGCGCCGTGCATGATTGGGAGCTCTCCTGTTCATAGTTGGTTTCACAGCTATTGCTGCGGTTTTGGTTTCAGCCATGTAGGACCCGTTGAAGAAACTTTGCAGGTCGATCAAGACGGGTTTCCAGCGTGCACGAGTTGCATGCATGGCTGGCCTGCACCCATTTTTTTCCAGGAAAGTTCGCTCGCTCGATCGGAACAGTGGCCTAACAAGGCATGCATGCAGAGTTGCAGATCGATTCCACGGCTTGCCCGAGCAGAGCCGCATGGCTGCCCGGTCACTGCCCATACAACTGTGTTGGGTTCTGTCCGGGAGGGGTTTCCATCCCGACGGCGACGTGCCCGTTTGGGGACAGATCTACCGAGCGTCCTAGCCTAGCCGCCTGATTGCACGGCCACTCACTCATCAATCGTTCGTGACGCGCGCGGGGCAAGATGATGGAGCACGCGACGCTGGCGTACGTACATGCGCGCCCGCGGGGGCGCAGGGCGCAGCCAGCAGCACAGGCCCCATCACACGCGGTTCTACCGAGTTCGCGCGCGCGCCTGAAGCCTCGCCTAGCAACCGTGCCGCCGCCGACGCGGCCTCCCATCGCCTGCAGTAACGCGTCACCGTGTAAGCGCGCGGCCCTGTGCTGTGCTGTGGTGTGGCCGCCTCCGATGGAGAGATGTCACCGTGTCAGCACTGGCTTTCCTAATTTCCTTGTCTTCGCGTGCAAACACCCGCGGCGGCATCGCGCGTGGGGAGCGATCAGGTCGCGGATCGCGTCGAGGACCCAAGGTGACACTGACAGGGACCTCTATGTTGTCAATTTTTATGCTGATTGCAAGAGAAGGGGGTGAATGATCGGACGGGGCCACTGCAAGACCCGTTGACCGAGCAACCCAACCGACCACGTGATGTTATTCTTTTCACCTAGAGTCACAAGGAGGCAGAGGATAAGGGAGGAAGGACGCTTCTGGTGGTGATGGTAGCGTCAACCGCACCCTCGCCCTAGGTGGCATGCCTTGTCGCAACTTGTGCGATCCACGCGATTCGCTGGACCGGCTCCTCGCCTCAAAGTGCGTCTTCACTCCTTTTCTCCATTTGAAAAACCATCTACTCTTCCATCTCGCACTCCTCTCTATCCACCAAAAATTGGCGAAGTTTCACTCGATTCTGTCTAGGATTGACGTCTGCTATAGTGCTCATCATGTAGTGGTGCTGGTTCTTACAATCAGTGCTCGGCGACCTGCAAGATTGTGTGCTCGCATCGACCTCATCATCTACTGGGTGGGGTGGTACACTGGGTTCTCTTAGTGATACTATTGGGCATCCACGTGTTCACGCAATTGTTATGCTTGTCAGACTCCGTTCGGTGATTTGTGATAATCACCCTTGTGTGGTATTGGTGGTGTCGTGGTGTTGTACTGCTGGTTTAGCTGGTGATTTTCTATTGCCGTGTGTGTGCCTGTGTGGTGCTATGCGGTGTTATTCTAATTGCTGTCAATCTTAGCCTAGTGTTTGGGCTCCATGCTATGTGGTGTACCTTTGCTTCTTAGGTTGGTCTATGGACGTCTTCCTTGGCTCCAACAGCGGTTCTAGTATCTTCGTCTACCACTTGTCGTGCAGGCTTGGACGTGAGCTGTAGAATTAGTTTTTTAAGATAGAACTTCGCGTTCGCTTGAGTTTATCTTCCCATGTAGACAGTCTATGTGTTGTGAGTTACTCGTTGCCTCTCTTAGTTTACTGTTTAGACATATATTACTTATAAAATCTGCTAGTACTTTATTATTTGGGTGTGATTGCACATGTATAGGTAGATTATATTGCGTTGTGATAAAAAGTGGTGTGGTGAGATAATGTGATGGTCTTAGTGTGTTGATTATTTTCAAGCTTATCAAATTATATGTCTAGATTTTGTTGTTAACTATATATATCCTATATTTCTATCCGTATAACCTATTAATTTATTTACTATTCGTCATGTTTATTTCTATGATATCAAATTAATGTGTTCTAGACTTATAATATTGGTTCTAAAACTCTAAAAGGACTGTCCTAGGATCAGTGATCACCAACAAACATTAAAGAACTAACTAGAGCAGTTACCCTATGTTTATGTTTATAATTTAACTTCTTTATCTATATGCTATAATTAGTGTTGATATGAACTAAATAGCTGTATATTTATTATATAAGTTTAGAATACTTTTTATATTTCTATTTAAATAATGTTTGTTATATTTGGATCAAAATATTTTATTTATTTTGTACAAGCATATCATTTATCATTGTAATCACACAACATTCTAAGCCCACCGGCCACCGGGCCAAGTTTCTTCTTCTACGCCGGTGCGGTTGTTGGACTACTTGGGCATCTGGAGTTTGGACCACCTGGGAGAATGCGACCATATTGGATGTTTTTTTTTCTTTTTTTCTCTGATGATGGTCATGCAGATGCAGTTGAATAACCGCGCCATCAGAGTAATGTATTTTTCCCCTATCTTGAACATGTACAAGTACTGATGTACGCTACGCGTACAGAGAAGAACAGAGCAAACTTGCACCGGAGACAGTCTCCAACATATTCTGGTCCAGTTGAGCCTTTTGACCTTAAAATTTGTGTAGCTGATAAGATAATGAACATTTTTTCCTTCCTTCCAAACACTAACGAAAATCTATGGTATTTTATTTTTAAAATATATTTATACAAATTATAGTTGTGTGGGTTTTTTTTACAAAACATGATACGTAGGTAGGTAGGTATATATATATGTGTGTGTGTGAGAGCACACTTAGTATATCTTAATATTACCAAAATAACCACACAGGTGTCTGGATACATCGCCTATCATAAAAAAAATTAGCCATAGATGTCTAAAACCTTAATCTAGATGAGTAGGTTTTATCATCAGGAGCTAATCAGTTGAGTTACGCTCACTTATTAAAAAAATTAAGTTGTATATAAAATTAAATTATATTTTTAGTTTTTTATAGAAATAAAAATGTAAGATAGCAGTTGTATATGTAATTCAATTGTTTTATCTAGCTCCGACCCCCGAGCATAATTGCAATGGAAAATCTGCTAGTTTACATAACATAACCAAATAAATTTCATGGGAACGTGTAACTGCATGATTCGTCGAGGTCCTTAGCACAAAATGTAGATGCTTCAATTAATATTGGTAACCTGCAAAACCGTTAGTCCTTCGGAGGGAACAGCATGTGCAAGAGACACCTGCTCTGGAGACAATGGAAGTTGGGCAAAAAGGCAGACTGCAACTAGGATGGATCCTAAACGATCCGAATCTGTTTAACCTCGAATGATTTGGCACTAAACAATAATCATCAAATCCAAATGGGTTTTGCCTTGATTTTTGGATAAAAATTGCGACTTGCTGCACTCTACACCGGCTCTCTATCTCAAGGGACGATCATATCAGATTTTCAGATGCCTACGTGTATTGTCAAACGATGTCTGATTATAGAACTCCCAGAGCTGAACAGAATAAGATTGCTTGGGATACAAATTTTGTCAACATTACATAAGCACTTACGCGTTACTTATTTAATTCCTGAGGCTTTGCCCAAACTTTTCTCAGCAAGGAGATCATTGTGCCAGTTTATGGCTAATAAATTATGGGATTGTGTGAGGTATGTGTTCACCAAATTTGATACTGCCCAGATTACACTATACTAAACCTCCTGCTAATATAACCAAACTGATCTGTCAATGGAGTAACTTTTGTACTTTTAATCCATCAGCCAGGGTGACCACACGATTAAAAGATATAAAAGGAATCATCACAGGAGCATAGAAAAGGAATCTTTCAGTCATCACTAGGCTAATTGCTATTTAATAATGTCACTACCATCTACAAGCTATAGCCATGAGTCTCATAAGTTCTTTATTTCCTTTTTTTTTCTCAACCCAAAGCCTGGCTGATGCGTACATGAAGTTGGCACCAAAATATTTTTCGGCCGTCCGATGTCAAAGGGAGGCTAGCTGGGGCCCTGGTGCTGCAAAAAGGCATGTCGCCACTTAGCACTAGTAGTTTGGGGGTAGCTTTCCATGCTGCCCACAGGGGAGGCCACCCGGCAGGGCCATGGCCCACACCATCTCAGGGCTAATGTAGCCATTTTTCCTAACTGTCAGTGTCTTAATCTCCTTTTTCTTGTCCAATGACAGTGCTCCAACCACATTTTAGGTCTTCTCTGAACCTCGCAGTACTCTCAAGTTGCATGCACACAGGGTCAGCATTAGGGTCTGCTAGTGCTTGATTGGGGTTCCACCATGGTTGCTCATGTGGTGGTTGGTTTTATCAGCACTGATCTGGACTAATAGCTCTGCTCTCAAGTCTTGATCATGTGTTTGTTGCTGAGGTTAAGTTGAGTTGCAGCCAAATTATAATAAGGAAAAACTTAAATTCCAATCGATAAGGAAAATGTCTAAATTATTCTCTACCTATAACTATTGAGGTTGTTTGAGCCTAAACTATAAAATCAGATATTTTTAACCTTAACTAATTAATTCGGATGAATCACCCCTTATGCAATCTAGAGGGGTTTGTTTCTATGTAACACACGTATGACACAGCGATTTAACTAGTATCATTGTATAAAACCATGTAAAGCACATATTGTTAAAGTGACATAAATGTTGGTGGTCATGCCTAGTCGCACGTACACCAGATTGCTTCCGCACATGCACACTCTTGTCCTTTGCGCTTTTCACAGATAACAGCTATGGTCCAGGAAAAAAACCTGTCAAGGTTTTGCCAAGCATCTTCCTTGCAACCCCACAATAGTGTTAACATCAGGAATTTAGGACAATACAAAATGCAATTATGCCACCTAATTATGTTTCAGCCCTTCTTGAAACTTTGGTTTAAACTTAAGCTCCAACAAATATTTGTAACTCCGACAATTTTTTGACATTTTTGACTTTGCCGTGCTGAAAGTTTGGGACATCTAAACTAGCTAGCCCTTGTATTGTAGCACAATGCAGCTTGGCCTCACTCCAATGCTAGTGCAATATATAGACCACCGATTTTTGTTTGCAAATTAAGTTCACTGATCATATCTAGTTACACATACGTACACTAGTACACAATTTTTCTTTCTTGTGGACATGCACTAGTACTTTTGCGCTTTCACACATAATTAAACTAACTGAAGAAGCAAACAGATACAAGTACTAACGAGCCTAGAAAACAACCTGTGGCCAGGGCTTTGTGTTGGGTTATTGACTAGGATCTTGCTAACATCTACAGAATAATTAACCACAAAAAGATCCAAAAACAAATCTCCAGAGGCCCTCAATGATACGCTTAATTATGCATGTGGTCCCTGAACCCAATTCTGGAGATTTATGCTTTTGCAGCTATGCTGTCCCTGCATCATGTAGTACATGCAGAGAGTGAGATTGATTGATTAATTGCCTAAGCATGTAGCCTTGATATATGCTTCTAGTCGATGTGACGATGACTTTTTGGTTGGTTGCCAACGTGCCATTGCCTGTGCACTTGCGCGTTAGGTAATCAGGTTGTCGATCTGCGTCTCCTTTGCGTTGTGTTAGATTGTGACGATGCATGCAGCGTGTTCCCTGTGCAGCTAGGCAAGACAAATTATGAGGTCATTTGATTACTTCCAGTTGATGTGGTGATGATGTGGAGTGATTAATTTGTACATCGACATCCACGTTATTTGTCGGCCTGGCCGCTGATTAATGCCATCATCAGCGCTTCACCAGGTCGGGGTAAAGCGAGAAATCTCAGCAACACATGCATATAACTACGATTACTGTAGTGTCAGGGTATATATGTACGTCCATATGTAACTGTACGTGTGTACCATGTGAACTTAAGAGTACCAGTTGGACAAAAAACAGGTGAAATGCGATGTTATTTTCAATTGTGTGATTGATTTAATACAGACCTCAATATGATCTACGATGATGATAATACGATACATCAATTAATATGGTAGTTTTCTAATAGTAACCAATTAGTATAAGTATTATATTAGGATGTTATTACATAGAATGTGGGGGCATGTCTCGTGTCTCTCCTTTTTATTTCTATTCTTCCCTCAAGCTTGGTGAAATTTTGCTGTATTTGCTGTAACTTTTGTGAAATTCAAAAAAAAATAGTATTATCTGTCCCTTTCAACAAATGGATTTTTTTGTGTTCCGCCGCCCTATACACCGTGCAAACCCCCAATCCAATGTGTAAACACTTTTCTTTTATCATAAAAAAAAATGACCTGGGGATCGATCTTAAGGCATGCTATGGGGCACCGGAGGGTTACCTCGATTTCAATCTAAACAGGATCAAATTTTACACTTTATATTCTCTCCTGTGTTTGAAAATTTTACGTGACGATACTAAGTACACGCTGAGGGGTAGTACATAATTAATCATCCATGCATGCCATGCCATGCCAACCCGCACGCGCGTTGATTCCGATCGATCGATCCCCAGCGCGAGGCATCTATGGTTCATTCTTCTGCGCGATCGAGCTACCTAGCCAGCCGCGCACTACGACTACTACAACCCCTCTCGCACGTTTCACCTGGAGCTGGAAGTAATCGAGCGAGCGTCGCAACAAGGGAAACGGCCGAACCGATCCATCTATCGATTGGTTGATTAGCGTGGGGTGGTGGCGCATGCACGTGTTGCTGGCTTTCTGATCAGCCTTCGTCGGTCTTAACCGGACAGGTACTCTCTCTCTCTCTCTCTATCCCCCAAAAAAATCTAATCCTAGCCTTAAGATTAGGTTTTTTTTAGAGAGAACAAGTAGGTTGCTAGCTAGTAGCTAGCTGCTGCCTGTCCTCCCTGTCGTTCAGGGCGTCCTGTAGCGGAGGGAGCGTGCGCGCGCCGTAATTTGTTGGCCGCATGCCGTCCCCGCCGGCTGTCGATCGATCATCCATCGGTCGGGTGCGTGTTTTAATTCCCGGCCATGCATGGAATGGTCATCACTTCGTCAGCCAGCCAGCCAGCCATGTGCTTCGTGGATGACGGTGTGCCGTGTGCATGTAGTACATGAGTGGGTGCAGGTTCACAAGCGTAAAATCGTATTTCCCTAGCATGCCCAGGAACACAAACCACTCGGTTCCAGTCAAGTTAAAAAAAATTCAACTGAATTTTAAACTTTTGATGAAATTTTGTTGGATTTCACTTGTAATCAACGGTTTTCGTGAAAACTCAATAAACCGCCTGGTCCCTTTTTTGTGGACGGTTTGGTTTTGTGAAACCTAGAAAGTTAGTTATTTTAGGTTCTTGTAGTGTTGTAGTGTTTCATCACCAGTGGAATTAGTGGAGCAGAGGTTAAGGGTTAGGGTCGCAATTGATTTTTTTGGCAATTGTAAAATTAAATTATGAGAAGTCACGTAAACTATACATTCTTCGGTCCTAACGTACGTTTAGAGTATTCAAATCTGTTCGTCAGATAGGTAAACTAGTCCAAAGTCTTCAATTATATAGAACTCCTTTAAAATATTCTAGGGACGAGGAGAATTCTAAGGGTTGAGAAGAAAGCAAATAAATAAAATTATAGAAAATATAATAGGTAACGAGATGCTAAAAAACAATTAATTTTTTACCGAAGTTTGGATCAATTGATCCTACGTCTTCGTTAAGGAGCTCCCAAGAGCCTAATATCTTTCAATATCTCATTTCACTAAGTTTAACTCAAACTAGTTTAGACCCCAAGCTCTTACTAAAACGTAACACTTAGTCCATTAGGATCCCTAATAGCTTTCGTTTTCTATATAGCTTGCTTTACTAAACCAACATTTAAAAAAGAATTCAGAAATTCACTAATATACATTTTTTTCTTACGGAGATAAGGAAGACCTTTATAAATGTTCTAGATGTTAAATCCTCGTACCTTTATAAATGTTCCAGATGTTAAATCCTCGTAGGCAATGCCTAATCATTTAGAAGGTGGTCTTCGAAGAGTAATAAGTTTTAGTCTTCATCGGTGTTGATCCACAAGTGTTCGCTTAAATTCGAAGATCTAATATATCATAAATTAGCTAAAAAACACACTTAAAAATAGATTAAACTTAAAATCCAAAAGAGTGAAATGGAGAACCTTTAAAAAGCTGTTGAGAGTGGTGTAGAAATGAATGAGCAAGCATCTCCCCAAAAGGGGTAGGTGGGGTTAAATAAATATTCCTCTCAAAGCTATCTGTTACTCATAGAATTTAAATTTAGAGTATTCGGACAGAATGTCCAGAAACTTCAGACAGACCTTTAGGCCTAGAGAGAGAGCTAGTCTAAAAACTTAGGTCAAATGGTCCAAAGACTCTAGACAATACTTAGTTTTGAGAAAGAGAGAAAGTTTAGAGTGTCTGATCTAAACTTCCGAAGACTTCAAACAGACATTTCTGCCAGACAAAGAGCTCAATCCGAAGTCTCTGGCATAAATATTTGAAAACTTTAAGCTAATTTCTCAATTTGATAGAAAAAATTATTTATAAGTTTCTATAAAATTTAGACTCAAACATCTAAAATACTGAGAGAGAAAAACTAAAACCTAAGATATACGTGGTACGAGTGTTTACTCATCTAAATTTAAACTTAAGCCAGTTATACTTATCCTAAAAAATAATAAAATTATATTTTTATCGCTTCAAGTTCTTCCTTGTTTAAAAACTTTTATGAGAGTTTTTTTAACCAAAATAATCTCTTACTATGAGATTTTCAATCAACATATTAGCTTCTTAATTTTTTATCATCTATTATTTAAAATCTGTCTAAATACACTTTTAATACACCTGTCTTTTATATGGTTACCTTCGTCTCGATAGCAGTTTAGGCGGTGTTTGGAAGAAAATATGGTGTTTATTTCTACCAAAATTGGTAGCAGTGGATGCTTTTACAGCGAGCTTGGTAGCAGACAATGTGTACCATTAGAAACACAATTTTTTAAGTTGTATTATTTCAATAGGATTAGTAGTTTTTTAAAGTGTCTTTCAGCAAATACCGAACAATCGATTATCATAATCAATAGGCTCTTTTTTTTTGTGTCATCCGACACCTTGGAGTACATTGAGAGAGTGATCCATCGTTCAAGGGGCAAAAGACAAATCATACTAGCATGATAGAAATATAGGATCTCACAAGATTGTTTTGCTGAGGTGTATATATTCTGGTGAAAATTTTTCCTCTAGGATGACACATCCTTTGAAACAACATTGTGGCCAGGGGTGGATGAGCCTGCCCCCATGCTAGTGATGAGCAACAAGTTAAGGGATCATAGGGTGGCTAGAAAAGGCTGGCTAGAAAAGGCTGGCCATGCTGACCTGTTCTTGTTTATAGTGGTTGCTGACCCAAAATTTCGAGCTCCGAGGGTCTTATCACCAAATAACCATGCCGCGGCCGGGCATATATACCCCCTACACACACGACCTAACAAAGGGGATCTTTCAGGTAAAAAGAAGATGAAATAATAACATCCGCAGTGCATTTGATTCCCTCCTGGATTTTCCATGCTTCTTTGTTCCTCTCCCTCTTGGGTCTCTTCAGGATGCATTTTTCTCAAGCCAAGTGGATAACAATCAAAGACTTATTCTCGATCGCGCATTAAAGATAGGGAGGTAGTGCATGGTGATGGCCCCTTTACCTCTTTGCACCATGAAAGCTATGATGTGCACTATTGTCATAAAACATAAAAAGTCAAAATTTATACATGATATAAGTATTTCTGAGCACTAATTTCAATATATAAAAATCTATATATTTTTAGCCAATAAAATGTTTGGGAAGGAAATATAAGCAATTTAAAATTTAACTATTGAAGTGATTAAAAGATTTTTTTCTCTCTACTTAGCTAAAAGTTAAAAACTTAAAAATGCTTATATTTTAAAACCGGGAGAGTACAGTTGCAAAATCATTTTTTGTTAAGTGGTTTTATGGTCCTTAAGAACACACCGTAAGGTACAATTATTTTTAGTATTATTTTTTATCTCTAGGAACCTTTATATTAACACTAAAAAATATATGGTGCCTTTGAATCATAAAAGTCTTGTTTGTTAATATATGAATTTTTATGCACAATTTGTTTGCCCAAAAGATATACTCTTTAAAAGAGGAAATTAGGGTGGCCATAGGTACTACCTAGGGGTGAAAACAACTCACATATGGATGGAAAGTAGTTCGGCCACATTAGTTTTCCTATTTTCCAGAATAAAAAAAGAATGCAAACACCCAGAATATAAAAATAAAAATGGATATTATAATACAGATATAAAGCGAATATGATGTTGGTTTCGTGCATATGCATGCTTCAGCCAAATTATTGTGGAAATGTGCATGACGTAAATTATACTTCATCCATTCACCTTACTCCTTACATACGTAAACTGTGCAGTTCCTATTTTTAATAATTAAGCTTACAACTACATGCCTCAAAAAAAAAGAAGAAGATTACAACTACATGGAAGCCTGGAAGGTACACTTGGCCTTGACACTGTAATTGAAAAGGAGTAGAAGAGACGACAAAGAAATTAACCTGGATTCTCAGGCCTGGGCCAAGCAAGACACCCAAGAAGAATTAGCAGAAGATTACAAAACCTAGTAGTAATGGCTACTAGTTTGCTAATGCCGTTCGGTGGTGACGCCTCTGGCCAGCGGCCACAGCTTGCTGAGCATCCGCTTCGGCTTTGCCGCCGGGATGGCGCAGAACGCCCTGAACCGCAGCGACGCGCTGCGCGCCAGCCCGGCCTGCCTGCGCACGAACTCGTCGTCGTCGGCGCCGTCGTGGTCGTCGTCCTCCAGCTTCATCCGCAGCGTGGAGATCTTGGACGCCGCGCGCCGCAGCCCCTCCACGCTCCAGTCGTCCTCCGGGGACGCGCCGGCTGCGAGAACGCGGAGCCGCTGCTCGTCAACGCGGTCGGTGTCGTCCTCCTCCGACCCGGACTTGGACTGCAGCAGCGCCTTGATGTTGCTCGGCAGCTCGGTGGCGGCGGCGTGCCCGCCCACCAGCGCCGCCGTGCGCGCGTGCTCGAAGAAGAGCACCTGCACCACGACGCGGAGCGGGAGCAGCTCGTTCTGCGCCGCGTGCGCGCACGCCTTGTCCGACAGCTTCCGGCAGTCTAGCACCCGGCACAGCCGCTTCCTTGCGCTCTTGCTCATCTCTGGGTGCACCTGTCACAAAAAAAAAGTTGAGACTTTTATTTAACCACAAATCCATAACCAGAACAAGATTGATACCTTGAGAAATGCTTGCTAGATATCAAGTTCAGATTTTTATAAGAAAGATTAGTTCTATTTTGTAATGTTTGTGGTATTCCAACTTCCAAGTAGGTCAATACCTACATGGAAATGGAGGAGTGAGAAAAAAACTGAGGCAAAACAAATTCACCTTGAGGTAAGTGTCGACGACTTTGTAGAGGCCGTCGTGCTCCGGGCGGGAGTTGTCCGGCATGGCCTCGGCAATGGCGAGCAGCTTGTCCAGCGACATGTTGAGGTCCCTGGCCACCTCGATCAAGAAACCGTCCACCAATCTGCCCACCCTGATCAGCGTATCCGGCGACACGGGCGCGGCCGACGACGACCGCCGTGCGCCGTCGAACCCGACGCTCTCGGCCGACCACGACCGCCGGTGCCCGCCGGACCGCGCCGGGCTGTCGTCGGGGCTCACTGCCAGCGCCGGCGCCGGCGCGGCGGCCGCGATCGCCGCCGCGTGCCGCAGGGCGAATTCGTCGAGGATGGCCGCCACGGCGTCCACGTCGTACAGCGTCTCGCTCACGCAGGACAGCGACGGGATCAGCAGGTCGCCGACGGTGGCTTCCTCGAGCTGCCACGCCACCCTCCTCACCAGCTCTGCCTTGGACGTGGCGGACGCGCTCAGTATGTTCGCCGCCTTGAGGAGCTTGAGGAGGAAGCTGCAGGAGACGGCGTCCCTCTCCTCCGGGATCAGGCTCACGATCTTCTCGAGCAGGAGGCGGTGCCTCGTGGCGATCTGCTTGACGCTGGCATTGACGTCGTCGGCATTGCCGGCCCCGTCGAACGGCTGGTCGGCGCCGACGATCCCGTCCTTGGCAACGCTGGGAAGCCACCGGCGCGCGTACGCCTTGAGCGCGTCTCCGACGGTCTTCTCGTGGACGGTGCCGGTCGCCTTGACGGCCACCGTGATGCGCCAGAACAGGTCAACCCCGAGCTCGGTGACGTCGTGCGCCCACCACGGCGACGCGGACGCCGAGTGCGCGGGGAGGGCGGACGGGTTGGCGATGAGCGCCGCAATGGCGTCTACGCACCGGGAGGTGAGGCCGATGTCCTCGCAGAGCGGGGCGTAGTGGCGCGTCGAGTTGAGCACGACGAACGCGTCCTTCCAGCGGCGGAGGAGGCAGGAGGCGAGGAACGCGTCGAGCTTGGCGGCAAGGTTGCCGCGGTCGGCGGCCTCCGACATGCCGAGGTGGGCCGCGGCGCAGCGGAGCGGGACGAGGTTCCGCGCGCTCACCGTGACGGTGATGCCGTAGCAGAACTTGGCGCAGGCATCGAACGCCTCCACGCCGCCCGGGAAGCCCGGGAGCTCGATCACGTCGCCGCCATTGCCGCCGCATCCGGACTCGGCGCAGAGCGCTTGCAGAAGCAGGCATTTGGAGAGCAGAGGAAACTGTCAACAAATTCCAAGAACATCATCAACAAATTCTTCGATATCAAAATAATCCAAACATGCAACCAAATCAACATTTCCTCCCATGATAAACAAATCATCTCATTCCAAGAAAAATTTCCCCAAATTCACGATCTAACGATCACAAAAGGAGCAGAAAGATCCGTTCTTGAAGCACATCGAAACAGAAAAGGAACAATCTTTCATCTTACATTACCTTGTGAAGCTGATACGAGCAGTCACCCACCAAGATTTGCAGGTCAGTGGCGACCTCTGTGCAGACTGACCTGCGACCATCACAACAAGCACCACAAAATCAGGCAACCACGAATTAATCACCTCAGACAGGCAAGAATCCCAGGCACTGAAATCATCCCAAGATTGATTGCACAAATCATGATGAGCGAAACACCTCACGGACTCGTTGGAGAAGAAGGTGTCAGACCGGGTGCCAAGTTTCATAAACTTCATCTTGGCCGAGCGAGCGAGAGTCCCAAGGCCCTCTTTCACTTGCTAAAACGGGGGTCTGAAACTTACACTGGGAGGTTGGTTATAACCACCGGATGGCTAGGCCCTGACTTTCTGTGAGCCATTGGAAATGGTTTCTTGGTGGCTCTACTTATATCATGCCTAAGTGGTTGGGGAGGAGAGAGAAGCAAGGGCCATGGAAGATGCAAAATTGTCACTTATCCTTCTCTGTCTTTTTTGGATAATGGAAGTATTAAAAATGTTTTTTACGATTACATATAAGACACATATACACACACATAACTACACACTCTGTAACACCATATTCACACCCACAAAAACATCCCCTAACATATGCTAAGCCCTAACGTATGCTAAGAGAGATGGAGATCAGTGACAATACCCTAGCCTCACTAAAAATGATTTTTTTTCTTTTTTTGAAAAAAACAAGAATTTCACTAATTTAGTATACTTACATGAGGGATTCACGGGTGAGGAAGCGGGAATTTGCAAATGCAACTATTCATATACCAGACTGTCATTGATGAACTCTGATGAGTGCTAGCAAGGGTATTGATTAGGACTTGGGACTTGAATTGGAAGGGGACATTTGAAACAGGGACCAGAGTGGCATGCAAAAGTCAGGATGGATGTGCTCAGAAGTGATTAGGATCTTGCAGGTTTTTGCTGGGGATCAGATGAGCATGGTGGGCTCCTAGCTGCAGGACTCGGTTGGTTCGCTAGTTAAATGCTCTCTTCTAATGCAGGCCAAAGTTACTTTCACATCAATCAATTTAATTCCATATGAATCGAGAAAAAATTTTGCATTCTAACAAGGCACTGATAACGTTTTCTTTTGTAAATATCATTGTCATACAGTGGTCAAGAACTGAATTTACCATTATAATCTTAATTACGTCATCAAGTGTATGCAAAAGTGGGCTAGCAGTTTGTCACAAGGAATTTATGTCCAGCATTAGATTGATGATTGTGTTAATTACTCGGATAACCTATAGCTAGTTTAATTAGCTACGTTTGCGTTTGGTCGTGTTTTCATTAGCAGCTACGGTTAGGCGCGACATAGGTAAGTTAGCTTCTTAGCGTTTGTTAAATCAAATGGAGTGGATGTGGAGCACCTCTGGTTAACTTTTTTAACCGATTCTTGTCACCACTTAATTAAAGACGAGGCAATTGGTAAATCAAATGGTGGGTCCAGACGAAAGTAAATAAAAGTTCTACTTTAAGTAAGCGAAATGTATCTAATGGACCTTTTTTTCAGATGTTTTAATGGAAGTAACATGTGAACCTCTGCACTTAACATCGTGTTTATTTCCTCACAAAAAATCGTGTTTATTTCATTATCTTAGAAAATATAGTGTTTATTCAGTAGAAGGGCCTTTATCGAAGGAGTTATGTAGTATGGGTGTTGTTTGGTTGGTTAGACGAGTCCAAAGTACTAGTAATTTCTATATCGCCCTTGGAAATTATACCAAATATGAAGATTTAAAATGCAGGCTAGAAGTTTGGTTATACTATGTACAATTAATCATGGCTCAAGCCAATTGTTGAGGCTGCCCGTTTATTTTCACAGCCATTGTATCGGATCGAGCGGCTGCCACTTGTGATTTTCCTCTTTCTGAATTTCTGACATAGAGGGCAAAGAAAGATTCTTCCGTTTCAGGAAAATTCAGAGCTCGCATTCCCATAACAAACGAAATGTCCATGTTAAATCTAGTGCTCAATGATGACATGGCTTGAGCTCTACTAGTCCGAGGGTTTGACCTAGCTGTTCAAAGGTTCAGAAACGCATGGCTAATTTCCTATCGTCATTAACTGGACAAACTCATCGGTTAATGAGCTAAACACGTTGGTTATCAGAGCCCTGCCACACCTTGTCTGCAAATCTGGCGAGCAAACACAAAGATTATGGGAGGCTGATTAATTAAGAAAGGAAAATTTCAGGGATACGATTGAATGGAACACCTGAAGGTCGTCAGTTCTGTCAATCGTGTTAATCTAATCTTCCATGATAGTGTGACTTGAGGATCATCATTGGTTATAATACTGATTCCCTAAGCTGGGCTCAACAACTCTGAAAGACTGAAACCGGTTTAGTTTATGCGAGGATAGCATTAGCATGGCACCTAATGCTTTGGAGTTCAAGAATTCATCATTGCAATCTACTTATCTACAAAGGCAGGGCAACCATTTCTTTTCCTTTTTGTTCGAGTTTTTTTTTCTCTTTTGTGCAACTGAACATTTGTATTTCCTTTTTTTTCATGGCATTCTAAATTTAAAATGTCCATCTAAGTGTGTAGGGCGCCGCACAATCAAGAGGAAAGCAATAACGAAGCTGGCCACGTCTGACGTTATATAAATGGCCTGGTTACATACTCCGATCCAAGTCCTGTGCTACGTTGCAAAGCCGTACACAGCAATAATAAGTCTATTGTATTAAAAGGAAAAAAGTCTCTTGTGTAAAATAAATAAATAATCCGTTGATTAATAAAACACCACAAAGCCAACCTAGTTGTACTCTGCCTATTCAGTTTTTATTGCCATCCATTCAGGAGCAATGATATATAGAACCACTACTCTATCATGACATCAAAATAATAGCAACAGCTCTCACTGAAGACATGTTTCATATATTCATATTTGCCAAATAGCATGTCTTGCTCCCTTGAATGGTGAACACGCCTTGCAGTACGTAAAGGGCTGGGCCAACCAGCTGCCTCCTTAATTTCATCCCTAATTTCTTCAGTGTCTACTACTAAACCATGGCTAAACTGAACAATTAAGTACTAGTATTAAAGTATAGGTGGTTTATCTTAAGGAACTTTGACTCGGAGTTCCTTTTCACCGTTGCAGACGACGTTTACATGATACTCTTTTCGTTTTAAAATGTAAATATTTTTAGCTAGTTGTCTTGTTCTAGCTATGTATCTCATGCAAAATGTCTAATTATATAACCAAACACATGGAGTAGTAAATGAGCTTACGGTGTGCTAAAAACATATAGTACCCTTAAACGGCGTACGCGTGTGTACCTTTTGCCTAACTAAGATTAACCAGAGTTAATAAAAAGAGAAAGATTAAATATGTGTGTGCTCTTTACTTAACCAGATTAACCGGAGTTAATAAAAAGAGAGAGATTAAATCTATCTCTAACCAATAGTAGCCGTAGTTAACCTTGGAGAAATAGGGATTAAATCCCTCGGGTGAGGCTCGCAGTCGATCCAAGGGGTCAAGGATCGAACACGCAACCGGCTAGACGCGCAGCTGCGTCTCAGCCAACTCGAGAGATTGGAGACCCCAGCGCAAGACATGCACCTCCATTGGGGCGCTTAGCTTCTTTTTTTTTTTTAAGAGGGTACAACTCAAAACGCACACTAATGCACATTACACTCGCACATACGTATACACGTGTCTTAAACACACGCGTTTAGGAGACCTCCGTGCCCGGTAACGTGCAGTCCCACTGACACCACTGCGGGCTTGCCAACCGAGCCTCGTTGTGCTCGTGTTTCCAGCCCATAAAGTTCATCGGCCCAACAGGTAACTCAAGGCCCATCTATTAATGCTCATGGGCCCAACAATCTAGTGGATGGCCCTATGGACCGGAGCCCTGGGCCACTAGTGCTACTACAAGGCCTGCTCTTTGTATTATTCGGTTTCAACTGTGAATTTTTTTTATTTTTTAAACCTTATTAAAATGGTATTTTATTAATCAACCCTACTAAATTTTATTTCTAAATATAAACTTCTTAACTACCCAAAAAAACTAACGTTGCCAAATAACTCAACGATGCCATATGCATTGGCGAAAGCCATGCTTCATGGAACCTGTAATGGACGTGGAGACTTTAAATTTTAAAGATGTCCTTAGTTGCCTACATTTATAAAAATAAAAAATGATTAATATATTATATATCACTCCACAAATATACAAATTTAAATTCAACCTATACGAAATTATAAAAAAATAACAAATTAAACTATATACACATTTACAGTTATATTTATTTTTTTTTAACTTATAAAAGTTAAATTTAAATATATAGAATAATATATTACATATTAATCTATTTTATTGATTTTTTTAAAAAAATTATAACTGTTTCCCTTTAATCACAAGTCTGGTTGAATGACGCATGCACGCAAGCTCGTCGGTTAAAAATAATGGTAGCTGCAATCAAATGGGCTGGCACAAGCACATTACTAGTATTTCGGACTGAATGTGAATATGATTTTTAACATGCAAGTATAAAGTTTCTTCTAAACAAAAATAAAGTTCATAGTTCCCATGAAGGTAAGGGTCTTATTTGCTAAAAAAGAAAGTAGTAGTGTCAACATGTCAGGTTGCATGTTGCAAGGAACAGCCCGGAAAAAAAAGTACTAATCAGGCTTGCCACGTCATAGAGGATGGCGTTGCTGCAAGTGCCTACTATATCGACTGAACTTACAATCAGACAACGTGTCAATATTATATCGTATGTTCGGTAAATATCTACGTGGTATTTTTTATCACGTCATTTTGTGTTGGCTTGATAGTAGTCAAGTGCCACGCTAATAATACTGGCGTGACCAAAATGTTCAGTTTTAAAAATAATTTTTTTATAGTCTATTAATAAAATATTTTTAAAAAATGTTTAAAAATAATAAAAATCTTCAACTGTTCTGTTTTCAGAAGAGAAATTTTGTTTTGCTAAAGGTCTCAAGCCATGGACACCAAGTACAAGCTACTAATGGATTTGCTGGACACCCCAGGTAGCATTGTGGTTGCTGCATAAAATGCGGTAAATTGCATTAGGCTATTTCTTTGCCATCCGATAACATTTTTTTTATAATGGAATAAAAATTCCAGCCTATGCACACAGACGATAACAAATGCATGGCCGAAATTAAGTGCTCCGAAATATTGTTCCCCTCACATATAAATGTACTGTTCACTGCTATCCTCATAGTCCACGGTACAATAGCTAATCTGGATCCCCAGCAGTTTCTGTTTGTTTTTTGTTTCCTGTAACCCCTCTCCTGGGATTTTCTTATACTATATTCGGTCAAAAAATGTTCCCTGGAATTATTTTTTGTTTAATCACATTATGCAACGTGGGATTTTTGCAAGGTGATTCCTGCTCCGGTTGGGGCGGATCAAATTTTTGTTTGCGCCACTCGATCGTCAGCGAAACTGCAACTCCTTGGAGTTATGATTCTCTAGCTGTTGTCTTTAGTCGTCTTTTCTCAGACCTGGCTATGAAAATCACAGGGGACGACAAGGGCCGCATCATGTAACACTCATTTTCGTCCCTATCATCTTCAATCCATCCTATGCATGGCATGATGCACTACCCACTATTTATATACTAACAGTAATATAGAAAGGAGCAGCTGTACTCTTTGCTGGGTGCATCAAAAGAAAACGTACACAACACCCACAGTCCCTTTCTAGACGTTAGATCAATGCATCCAAGGGCTCCGATGGATCTAAGGCCTTGTGTCCTGCACTGCTACGCGGAACTCAGGGAGATGAGATGGCGCCTAGCTTTGTGCCCCACTTCACAAGGTTAACGCCTCCGTCCTCCCCGCGGCTGCCGCGCCGCGCATGCCTCTCGATCGTGTTCAGCACCTCATCGCCCGGCCGCTGGTTATCGTTGCCGCGCACAAATTCACCACGAGCGCATCGACGACTATTTTAATAAAAGTTCGTATGAGATCATTATCTTTTATCTTTTTATCAGATGGGTACGCTTATGACTCATTAAACTTGATAATGAGAATTTAAAATCAACTCATTTAAAATTAAATAGATCTTTTATGTCTCGACGTGTTCACTGTATCGGCCTCTATCAACCAACGAAGTACTAATTCGGTATAAACAGTTATCCACTATTTATATACTAATAGTAATATAAAAAGGAGCATCAAAAGAAAATGTACAGAACTCCCACAGGACGTTAGATCAATGCATCCAAGGGCTCCGATGGATCTAAGGCCTTGTGTCCTGCACTGCTACGCGGAACTCAGGCAGATGAGATGGCGCCTCGCTTTGTGCCCGTAGCACGTGCCACCGGCGTCTCTGCCCCACTTCACAAGGTTAACGCCTCCGTCCTCCCCGCGGCTGCCGCGCCGCGCATGCCTCTCGATCGTGTTCAGCACCTCATCGCCCGGCCGCTGGTCATCGTTGCCGCGCACCAATCCACCATGATCGCCGGTTGCTGGTCCTCATGGCTTGCATGGTGGTGGCCCTCGAGCGGGCAGACGATAGGTCGACGGGTGGAGCAACGTCGAGGCTAGCCATGGGCAGAATCGAACGGATTTGTAGGCCGCGTCGCCGCCCCGGGCCCTCGCCTCCCGCCTTTACGCCGCCACAGCTCCGGATGCAAGGCCCGGTGGCGGTGCTCGACGGAGGTCGGGGATGGGAGGGCAGGGGTCGCGGGAACAGCCAGCGACGGCGCTGCTGGAGGTGGGGCCTCGCCAGATGCCGTGACTGTCGCCCGTCCGCCGGCAGGACGAGCATGCGAGGCGTCCTGATGGATGGCGTGATGGAGCGAGGCGTCCTGCCGGGCGACGACAACGCCGGTGCCTGCACTATCGCAGTGGTGTCGTCCCTTGCCATCACCATTCATCACGGCTACTCTGGTACCAGATTTGTGCCAATTGGTAAACTAGGTAGTTCCTGCTTTTCTGTTTGGACTTCAGGAAGAGGCAGCTACCATGTCTGTGAGCGTGGGCTGATCGCTGTGATGTACTCTGAAGTTTTCTTCATGGTTCCTTGCTTTGAAATGCTTATGCTGCTCTATAATGATTTGTATTGGTAATGGCTTTCCCAATTCATCATGTATTTCAGATTACTGAAATTTTCCATGTGGATTGATCACTGAATACTGATGCATTGGATACTTGTAATGGCCGTACAATGGTTTGCATTGCTAATGGTTTTCCCCTACTTTATACTTCATTTAGTTTATGACATATCTCATTAATCTAGAAGTTGATCTGTTACCAAACGAGATAGACAAACAAGTTCTTGGACTGTAGGTGGTGATTTTTTTTTTGACTTTTGATGTATTTTGTGATTGTTCATTCTTGGTTGTAATTTCTAAAGTCCGCATGGAAACCGATATGTTTGTAAAACCTTTTTTTTCTCAGGTTATAAGTCCCTTTTTTATTTAAGTGAACATTCGAGGTCATAATTTTCAATATATTGTTATCTAAACAAATACGATGTGCAGGATTATAACATGGTACGAACTGGCGAAAAATTACCCGTAGTTGCTGCAAGTAGTGAAGGAAGATCTATAAATAAAATAGTTGTCATTACCTACAAGACTACGAGAACATGGTGGATTTGTCGGAGTAAGAGATAGAAGTCGTTGACCAAGGAGGCACACTTTTGGGCTTAGATCAAGAAGTCACGAGAATATATACCATTTCTGCACTGAGATGTGTAGAGGTATGGTATTGAACTGTTGATACCATTAGCTATTAGTACTTCTATGACTATATCCATCGTGTCTAGAAGCAGTGGTCAAGATGACTTTACAGTGGCAGAAGCTGCCAGAGCTGCTCGCCCAGAATGTTTATTTGTGTAGAAGAGGGGATCGAGTATATAGTCTAACATCCCTCGTAGTTATAGTAGGAGAAAAATGAACACAGAGACTAGAGCGAAAATTAGTGGGTCTTTGGTTATAATATCGACGAACTGGTGTGCCGATGGTATATAAAGCACCCGAACCTGTCCTAGTACGAATTTATCACGTAAAATGAATATCTATCTCGATATACTTCGTACGTTGATGATGGATCGAATTGACGATCATATAGACGGCACTGACGTTGTCGTAATAGACGATGGTCGTAGAGAAGATAGGTGTATAGAACTCCTAGAAAAGCTGGCGAAGTTAGCAACACTCGGCGACGGCGTGGGCAACGATGCCATACTTGGTTTCAGCACTGGACCGAAACACTGTAGTCTGGCGTTTTGAGGACCAGGAGACTAGAGTGTAGCCAGACGTGGAGCGTCGAGAGTCAGGGCAGCCTGCCTAGTCTGCGCCGGAGTATGTGGTGAGAGAGTCGATGGGGCTGGAGCTGAGTTATAAGCCGCTGGAGAGTGTGTCCTTCACGTAGCGAAGAATACACTTGAGCAGCGTGAGGTGAGGTTCGCGCGGAGCGTGCATGAAGAGGCACACTTGCTGGATGACGTAGGTGAGGTCGGGCCGTATTTGGGTGAGATTGATGTAGCGGACCGAGAGGGTACAGTGTTGGTAAGGAGGAAGTCGAGATCACTAGGCGAGGATTTGAGATGAAGTAGACCGAAGGGGAAGCAGGTCTCGTCAAAGACAACATGGCGGGAGACGATGATCTGACGGGTGGAGAGATCGAGACATCATTATCCCTTGTGGGATGAGAGATATCCGAGGAAAAATACAGGCGGTGGAGCGGGGTGCAAGTTTATGAGGAGCAGTGGCGATGATATTGGGGTAGTAGAGACACCTGAAGACGCGTAGGTGAGAGTAGTCGGGCGCCTTACAGTACAGAAGGGTGTAGGGGATATTGTGGCGAACAGAGGAGCAAGGACGCCGATTGAGGAGGTAAATCGCAGTGGTTAGTGCTTCAGCCTAGTAGGTAGACATGAAGTAGTATTGTGCGACTTATATTGTTAAGTGTGCAAAGTAGACGTTCGACCTTACTATTTTGGGGAGAGGTATAGGGATAGGAGAGGCGGAGATGGATGCCATGGGAGGTAAGCAAGTTTTGAACGGTACGGTTGACAAACTCCGTACTGTTATTGGCCTGTAGGGCTTTAATGGAGAGGTTGAACTGGTTGGAGATATAGTTTATAAAGTTAATGAGGTGGGATGCAACCTCGGACTTGCTGGTGAGTGAAAAGGTCCAACAATAGTGTGTGTAATCATCAAGTATTGCAAAATAATACTGATTACCAGAAACACTCGTAACCGAAGAAGTCCATACATTACAGTGTATTAGCTTAAAAGGTCATGAGATACAAGACATAGAATTTGAAAAGGACAGTCGCACGTGTTTGCTAAATTGACAAGAGTGGTAAATAGTGGAGCTGTTGTGGTTATAATGGAGGCGCTGCGACGTAGATTGGTGACAGCGTCAAGGCTAGAATGACCAAGACGAAGATGCCGGAGGTTGTTTGAGAGGGCGATGCTGGCGTGTGGAGTGGACGGCGCAGTAGGGATGGTATAGAGGTCATTGTCACTATTGCATCGAAGGATCTAAAACCGGGTCGGGATATTCTTCACAGAGAAACCAGAAGCGTCAAATTTAATTGAGCAATTGTTATCTCGTGTGAATTGCGAACAGATAATAGATTATGAATGAGAGAGGGGACGATGAGGACATTGCGAAGTGTAAGGTTAGTTGTGGGTGTAGACAGAAAGGAGTCACCACGACATTGGATAGGGAGAGAGTGGCTATTGCCAATGGTGACGAAGGAGGAGGAGGAGGGATGGCGAGAGAGTAGTATATCGGTCAATGATACTATGTGAGAGGACGCACCAGAGTCCAACACCTAAGGGTGCTGAGGTTGGAGCGTCATCTGATTGAGGGTGGTGACAAGGCCAGCCTGATTCTAGAAGGGAACCAACTGGGTGGGTGATGGTGGGAGTATCGGCTGAGGTGGTAGGGTGGGAGCCGATGCTAGGTGAGCCTGAGGATGGGCTCCAAGAACCCATAGTTGCTAGTCAATGGGACTGCGTGGCTGAGGCTGGAGTGCTCAGGGGTTGTAACATAGCCACGGACCCATGGGACTAGAGCAGGTTACTGTTGCATCGGATCGTTCCAGTTCTTGCCCTTGCCCTTGCCTTTACCGTTGCCATTGGTGCGGGCTTTGTTGCCATGGTTAAGGCCATGGCTACCAGAGCCACGAGAGGTGGCAGCAGCATATGGTAATCGGCAGCCATGGTTGGCTGTGGCGAGGAGAGCGGTGTGGGCCGCGGTCTTCTCGTCGTTGGCCAGGCGTAGTTCTTTAAGAACTAGCATGTCATGGGCTCGGACGAATGACGAAAGGGATGTGGAGTTGGTGATGTCATCGGCGATGTTGGAGAAGTGTGGGTTAAATTCTCGCAGGAGGGCGAGGACGAGTTGTGAATCGGCCACAGGGTGACCGACATCGCAGAGGGCGGTAGCCTTTACCTTGAGGCGCTGGCAGTATGAGGAGATAGAAGAGTCTCCTTGTACCATAGAGTGGAATTCGTTTAGTAGAAAGATGGCGCGCGACTGTTTGTTGGCAAGGAAGAACCGCTCAATAGCCACCCAGAGATCCCGAGCGGTGGGGTCGGTGTCCTCTATGGCAATGTCGAGGACAGAGTCATCGACCGAGCCAAGCAACCAGCTGCGCACGTAGCACTCGGCGATGTCCCACTAGGGATCATCGGGTCGAGGTGGAGCGGAGCCATCGATGTGAGACCGGAGGCTGAACTTTCCACAGAGGGATTTGAAGAAAAATACCCACTTGGAGTAGTTTGCGTTGAGGTCGAGAGAGATGGGAACATGAGATTTCGCGTTGACAGCGGCATACAGTGGTGAGAAGATCGGCAAAGTACTGCCCGAGGTGTGATCAGGAGCGCCGATGGCTAAAACAGATTCGACGACTAGGAGGGTGCCAGAGCTAAGGGCCGACTCAGTGGTCATGACGAGAGGGTAACAGGCGCAAGAAGCTGATGAGGGTAAGGGCTAATGAGGGATAGGTGGCCAATGGGAGTAAGCCGATGAGAAGAGTGGTTGGTTAATGAGAAGAGTTATTGGCTGATGGGAGTAGGCAGTGAAGTAGTTAAGGGAGAAGTAGGTGGCAGAGTAGGTAGGTCAAAGGGAGAAGTAGATGGCAGAGTAGGTAGGTCAAAGAGTAGGTGGGCCATGAACGTGAGAAGGTTCGTGTCCGTGAAGAAAAGTTTCACGTCCTTGGACTCGTGGACGCAAAGGAGTAGAGTGGACGGGAAAAACTCGAAGAAAAGAGCGAAGGCGGGTGTGAGACGAGGCGAGGAGGCGCATGGAGACCGTCGTCTTATCACGTGGTGAAAACAAGAGAGGGGAGAGGGTGGTGGAGAAGGAGAAGGCCATCTGCGGAGGAGACGAGAAGAAGAGAGAGCCGAGACGAGAAAACAGAGAAATAATACTAGCAAGGAGGTCTGCGACGGGAAGAAAGCGTCGGCTCGTCGGTGGGAGGATACTTAGCGCGCTAGGAATGTCTTTGACTCTAATAATATATGTAAGAATGTGTAAAATCGGATCTATATATATTTTTTAGCGGTTGAGTGGTTTAATAATTTGGCTTCCCTCTAGAATAAAACTTTGTACTTTAATTAGCTGGAATCTGGTCATACCCTTGAAGTGGACAAGGGAGCCACAAACAAAAAAAAGAACAAGTTCTTGGCTCTATTTAGCATTTTATTCTTGCTTTGCGGGATGATTAATCTGTGCAGTGCTACATAGGTGCATATTCTCTCTATAGCCCGGAAGAATGTTTGTCTAGCAGCTCCTGACCTTACATATGTTAGGAGCTTGAGAAGATTACTTTATAACATCATTGATGGCGAATTGATTAGGATTCATGATGGTGGCTGTGATTTATTAAAGAAGTCAGTAGCCTACATACGTACATCATTGCGTGTAACCCAGATTCCCCACCTTCTGTACTTATGAATTACATGGATGTAACATTGGTTATCCCACCTCACCGAACTGCGAATTACAGCCTTCGATTGCCTTGTTCAAGGTAGCTTTCCTACTGTGCAGCTGTACTTTGCAGGTCTTGAGGTGGGTTTTTTTTGTTTTATTATGGCTAATTGTGTAGATTTTTAACAGTTTATCAACCCTGAACATCTAATTTCCATTTTGTTGTTCTAAGAGCATGAAGAAACTGAATTCTGTTTGCTGTGCTCATGAGGATTGCAGATTGCAGTGCGTTGTCTAAATTGCTTTTATGACATTTCATTATACTCTTTCCAAAATATTGGCCCTGAAAACTAACTGCTGGTCAAGCTGGAGGCTCATCATCCAATACCATGATATTCTATCAGAGTTCTCATAGCTTCTTTGAAGACGAGATGTTCCAGCTGGCAACAAGATGTACTTTCTTGCAACCCGGCATTGGTACTGTCCTCACCTAGCTCACATGCCGTGGCAATTGCCATCCTTCCTGAATCCCGACTTTCTCTTAATCTTACTCATGTTATGCATTGCTACTTTGTAACTAATCCAAATGTGTATCATCTTTATGTAGATAATATTCATCGTAGGTAAGAACAATTTGATTTTAGGGTTTTTCTTTTCTTTTTTGGATCTTACCGATTATCCAACATTGTGGTGCCATACGTTTACCTTTGAAGCAATGCCAAATGTCTGGCAGTTGCATATTGGCATGTGGATGGTTCTATAATTGCTTATTCTTTTTTAGCAGAATAGTTGTTTATTCTTTAGACTGAATCTATTTCAAACATTTCATTTGGATGAAGCAGATGAGTTTGCTTTCGTGCGATAAACCTGGTAATATATGCGAAATCCCTACGTCATTATCTTACTTTTCTACTCCATTTAGTTTTATTTGATTTGGCAAATCAATGGGATTTGCAACAGCATGATCAGTAGTTTCCACAAAAAGAAAAGCTGCACCATGCAATACAACGCCCTGTGGCCGTGTCTGGCTAGCTACGAGCCCCCTTGATTTGTCTCTGAGAGACATGTCAACTGACAACTGGCATACGACGAATGTGACGGAGAAGAGTACTGTTACGTGCAGCAATTTCTGCTGCATCCCGGATACGTAAATTTACAATGGGCGCGCCGGAGTTGTTTCTCACTGTCCCTGCGCGCCGGCAAAACCCTACCACGGTGTCTGCCGGTCTCTCAAACAATGTGTGGATCAAGGAAATCTCGGGAGAGTTGATCGTCCGTGTTTTGTCGTAATTCTTAAGGATTTGGGAGACAAGGCTCAGAGCATCTCACTCCACGCCCCTGAACAAGACCAGCTGATGTGGCGCTGGACCAGCACACACCTACTCGGCGCAATCGGCTAACGAAGCCTTCTTCTTAGGGTTTCCAAGCATCTATGGCGCAGCGGCGAGCTGTCCAAATGCAGGATGTTCCTTTGATTGGCGCTACAGTGACGCGGCTGGGATGGCCGACCGGATGCTCGGTCGAGGGATGGACAGCCGCTCGATGTGCCCCTTCTGTGCGCAAGAGGAGTTGTGGATTGCGTCTTCACGCAGCAAGTACGGTGTAAGCTATTGGCCATGGCTGGCCTAGCTAACCTATTGCCAAACCGTCATTTGACGTTAGAAGATCGGTGACAAGCCTCGCGGAGTCATGTCAAAAAACAGAGCAGGAAGTGCTTCGATTCCCTCATCCTTCTTATGACATGGTACTTGTCACAAGTGCCGGTAGATGGTGGTGGTGGATCAGAGGCATGTGGCATGTAAATTCACTTCTATTCTACCCTGTTCAGCATCTGTTTAGGAGCTTCTTTCTTTAGCTTTAGTTTTTCTTCCCAATTGATGTCAGGCTTTGTTTGATCCCCATTCCCCGGTGACCACTTTGGCGTGTTACGGTTATATGTTATTTTTCTTCTAATATACTGACATATATAAAGGTTTTGCGTGTTCTTAAAAATAAATATATAACAGGGGTAGAAGCATACTACTGTAGCTAATGGCTAGTACTGGTAGTATTGTACGCTGTACTACTGTACCTACTGTATATAGGAGTATGTGTGTACTGACGGAGTACGCCTGCATGCAGCATGGCCATCGTAGTAGTACAACCAGGGTCAGGAGTGAGACCCGTAGGCAGAGGAGTGGTATAGGAATAGGAGAGACAGGACCATGTGACAAGGGTCCTTGGTTTCCAAACCCTAGAACCCTGCTGCAGCTGCAGGCAATTGAATGCCTTGTGTTTGCTCGTAAACTCCAACCCAGTCACACCCATGCCATGCCCAGAACACACACACACTCTCTCTCTCATCTCTCTGTATCTGTATCTCCGTGTGTGCTGGGAGCAGCTAAAGCGAAGAAATCTTGGCCAATGAAGTGCACTGGAGCCATTTGCATGGACATTGATGAAGGGCACAAGAGCCTTTCGGAGAGCAGAGGGGGACATCTTCTGGATCTCCAGCTGCAATCATTCTGCTGAACGAGCTATAGTGACCAGCTTCTATTCCATGGCCTGGCTGGGCCTGATTAGTTTATTTGTCCTACTCTGTTCTCTTCCCTGTTCGGACACCACAATGCACAAAAATGCTAGAGCAACCCTGGCCCAGCAAGCATAGATCTCACCGGGCCAAAATGTGAAATATCTTTTACTACTACAGTCCATGCATATATTGGAAACAGAGAATTTATGGACTCTGACTTTGGCATTGCGCATTTGTTTTCTTTGCACTGCCATCGCCAAACAAACTCTGCCAAGATTTGAGAGATCAAATTCTTGCTGCTATGGTGCAGGGAGATTCTGCAAGCCGGGCAGCGTCTGTGTTCCTTGGAACGTCTAATTTTCAGAACACAATGCATGCATATATTCAGCCACGGGTGGGTACGCGCGAGCGCGACAGAGAGATGCCCATGAGCGTTCGGAACAGCGGAGTAATAGCAGGAGTTCTACACAAGGCTTCTTGAGGAAATTCAGATGAATTTTACAGGATATTAATCCTTATAAATTTTTTAGAACAAAGGATTGGAGCATACCAAATTCCAAATTCCTTTGGAATCCATTCCTACACATCCATTCCATAGGAAAATAGCACATGAGTTTAAATCTCTTTTTTTTTCTTTGAGAAATTCAATGCAACTTCTCTCTTTATCTCTATTATCTCTATTAAATCTATACAAATTCATGTGTTAATTTCCTATGAGCTAAAGCATTATTTTTCACTCCTATGGAATTCATACCTACGTGATATCCTAATCCTACGTTTTTTTATCTTCATGTATTTCTAAAATCCTATGTTTAAAAAAAGCCCTAAAATTCAGTGCTGGTATTTTTTTTTCGGTGTGAAGAACTGGACCATCAGCAACCCAACTGGCAAGTGATCACCCCCGGTGGCCCGATTCGCATGTCTTCCTACCAATTCCGTCGAGCAATCCCGGGGCACGGCACGACCGGTTAACGACCGGCGGGAGCGCACCCAGCTGCACCAGCAGCGGAATGGTTACGTACGCGTACGCCGGGATGCGCGCGGCAGGGTCCTGCCGTGCCATCGTCGGCGCGGGGCAGAGGACGTGCGCGCCCGCGGAGCCCGGCCGCGACAAGGAAGCCTTTTTCGCGTCACGACGGCGTCGACTGGGCAGAGTACGTACGGCTGCACGCATGCTCTGCTGCGCTTCGCGCGGACAGTACAGTAGCTTACACAGTGGCCATCCGGCGGGCCGGAGATGACGAGACGGGTGAGGAACTGAGGGCCTGTGTGTGGGCAATGGTGCAGGCTACTCAGGCAGCTCACCGATGGTTGTCGGGGTGGGATCCTCCGGCGACGGCGATGGTGCAGGTTGGCGTCCAAATTTCAAAAACCAAGGCGAATTTTGTGGATCGGAATTACATGCGTGTTTCAGGCGTGGATAGTCTAGCGCTAAGCCTGTGGGCCACGTTCCCGTCCTGACACCGGGGCCCTACACAACACCCCGTGTTCTCCCTCTGACTCCTGTGGTTACGTGTGGTCGACCTGGGACGTCGCGATTTCCTCATCAGGCATCGGGGAAAACCCCGTGCGTTTCGTTTTGGCGGCCAGGGTTTCTTTCGCACGCCGACGCCCTTTGATCTAGTTTGGCTATGGCGTGGAAGGTGCCCAAGTCGTGTCGTCCGCCGCAGTTTGCACGAAGAGGAAGCTTTGGTATTCCTCCAGAGAGGTGGCTCTGGTGTTGCCCCATAGCCGGCCACAGGTCCGTCCCCTAAAGGTTCATCGATTGGGGTTTTTTCAAGTTTTACCGTGACCATAGGGACGTCTGTACATCAAGACGTCGCATCAAATCCGTCTAGTGCTAGGATCAATGTGCCATGGGTAAACACATCATTAATTGGCGGCCATGGTGTGCATAACCTCATGGAACAACGAGGGGGTGCTCCATCTCAGAAGCGTAGCCCTTTTCGCCGCGTTCGAGTCGTGGCAGTTACAGTGAGCCGTATATCCGTGGGCCGCTGTTGATGCTCATGATCATGGTTTCGGTACTGGTTTTGGGGCAATGAGCAGAACAGTAAGGGGCATCGGTGGTGCAAGCTTCTAGTTTGGTGCATTTCATGGAACTACTGCTGTATCACAGGGTAAAACCTTAACTTTAGATGGTAGGAAATCCGGTCACAGAGGGGAACCAAGCTAGAGAGGTGCTAAGGGCTATGGGCATCATCTACACGTTGCGTTCATGGATGTGGTGATCACACATAAACCGACACAAATAGAGTTTACAAAGGTGAGCAGTAAACACCAAGCTTTTGAACCTGTTGCTGGTGATGTGGATGATGACAAGGAAGAAGGGAAACCGAGCAAACAGAAGTTGTTTCCGACGCTTCACAAAAGGTCACACCACGACTGAGTGTCAGGCTTCGGTGTACCATGAAATTTGTGTAAGTGAGGAGAATGTTAAACAAAAATGTCTAGTGACGAAACCTCCGAAAAATAATTTATAGTGGGTTGGACATGCTCTGGGTGGTAATGGTTTTTTTCCATATTCCGCATGCCATGATGAAGAATGTTGATGATAACAAGGCCGCTAGGATCTCAGTGGAGGGTGGTCGGTTAACTGCGGCGTGACTTATTTATGAGTTACAGTGTCGCAATCCTTGTCAAAGAGATTGGAATTGGGAGGTGCGGGAGGAAGAGAATTCTTTCGTTGTGACACTCCCAACTAAAGGAGACTTGCAGCGGGCGATTTCTTTTGGTGGCATGACACTTGGGGACAAGAAAATCCATGTAAAATTTGAGGCATGGGCAGATGAGGAGGAAGGTTTATTGATTCCTAAAGCATGGATTAGTATTTTTCAAAATTCCTAAAAAGCTAAGGGAGCTTCCTGTCCTGTGGGCTCTTGGATCAATGGTTGGAGCAACACAGGCGGTCGACATGGTCACAACAAACAAAAATTCCTTTGGTAGAATTCTTGTGTCGGTTCTTAATTCCAGATCTTTCCCAACCAAACTTTGTGTTGTTATTGGTGACCAATGGTTTGAGATCCCAGTAAAGGTTGAGTCTATCATTCCGGGTGTGGAATCCTATGTGGTGACATCTAATGACCTCGATGAGGACAAATGTGAAGGAAAGTTCGGTGATGATGACACACTATATGGAGATGATAATGGCAATAAGAAGAGATGAAAGAATGCACAAAAATCAACTGATGGTGATACAAATATGGAGTCGTCTAATATGGACAACTCCGGGGATTTAAATAATCGGTCTCAGCAACAAGATGCAGCCTCGTATGCAATGTATAGAGCTATGGCTGATGATACTTTTAATCTTATGACTGGACAGATGTTTGAGAAAATTGCTAATAAGGTTGTGCAGGAGGATAAGGACATTGAGCCACTGGATCAGCTACAAACTCAGGGCCAACGTAATGTCGATGAGCCGGTAGAGGTCTCCGTTACTTCGGCTGTGGTAGTTGGGCAGGATCAGTCTATGATCAGCTATCATTTTCTGTTGATTTCTACTGCTCTTAACTGCCTCACATCTCTGGACAAGGACTGCAAGCCTGCATACTCGAGTAGAACAGGAGAGACAGCTGCAGGAGCATGATCTTGAAAGAACAGATGCTATTTCGGTGTTGGATGCAGTAGGCCCGCAGATTGGAGAGACTGACTTGAGATTTCCATGCTATGGAGGAGCAATGTTGACGGTCCGAAACAGCAGGTTTCCATTGCTTCTTTTGAGGGAATTGCAGCGACACCATCACCGAGATGAACTAGCAAAAGGAGGGCCAATTCTCTGGACAAGCATTCCATGGAAAGGGCGTAGAGGATGGTAGCCAAGCGAAGCCTCAGCACAATTGAAGGTACGCAAAAAAATGATTCATTCTTAAGCTTTTCTGAAGATCGCATCTTCAATAATATTTTAAAGACAGGTATTTTAATGTGACCAAAAGGAGATATGAATAGAAAAGTGTCTAAATATATTAGAGCTTTGGAAACTTTAAGGCTACCCACTTCTCCGATCGATAAGTTCAAAGTTAAAAGAGATCTTAGACATGAATCAGAGGATTTGGATATACTTGTGGATGACGATTTGGACCATATGGTTTTAAATAATTTCAACAATGATGTTCTGGTGGATTGCTTGACAGAGAACAATAATCACCTTGGTGATGTTTGTCATTCTGAGTCAACAAAAAAAATCCAAAACCATGAAAATGATATCAAATAGGGTAGCACAAGAAAGAAAAGGTACTAAAAAATCAATAAAATTTCTAGTGTAAAATGGAAGTCATCTTTTGGAATAGCATAGGTCTTCAAGACTGGGCTAAATTTAGATTTATGTCTGACATTTCAAAAGAACAACGACTTGACTTTATTGACTATTAGAAACATGTTGGATGAATTATTCAGACATAGAATTAAATAATCTTTGTGGAGGCAAACAATTTGTATAGGGTTGGATTGAACCCAAGGGTCACTCTGGTGGAATCCTTTTGGGTGCTAATTGTACTATTTTTGACATTGGCAATATTTCTCAAGGCGAATACTATATTAAATTTTGTTTGCGAAATAAAGTGGACGGTTTTCAGTGGAACCTAATTGCAGTTTATGGAGCCACTCAAATTGAGCACAAAGAAAGCTTTTTAACTGAATTGGTTCAGTGGTGTCAGAATGAATCATTACCTCTTCTAATGGGAGGAGATTTCAATATTATAAGAAGCCCCACAGAGAAAAATAATAACCGTTGTGATGATAGATGGCTTTTTTTGTTCAATGCTGTCGTAAACAATTTAAATTTAAGGGAACTAGAGCTAACAGGCTGCCATAATAGGCAAACTCTCTACGAGAGCCTACTTTTGAGAGGTTGGATAGGGTGTTGGTCTCGACAGAGTGGGAAATGAAATTTCCCAAGGCTATTTGTTCATGCTTTTATGTAGGGAAATTATGTTTGATCACACACCACTCCTATCTTTTGGAGACCATTCTCTGAGTTCATCATAACACTTGTTTAAGTTCGAACTAGGCTAGTTAACTCGGGAGGACTTCTATGACATAGTGGCCGCTGAATGGAAGTCTAAAAATAGTGGAGATACTTCTCTTCAAAAATGGCAAAACAAAATTAGGAGACTCAGACAGTTCCTAAGAGGTTGGGCAAAAACAAGAGAGGGCACTATAAGAAAGAGAAGCAAGCGTTAATTCAAAACTAGATCTGCTCGATGAAAAAGTAGAAAAAGAATCGTTTCTGCCGTGGGAGATTATCTCGAACAGAATCTCAAAACACGGTTGATTCAGCTCCTTAGGGAGGACGAAATAAAATGATAACAAAATCAAAAACCATAAAACTTTTATGAAGACATGAATACTAAATATTTTCAATTAATTGCTAATGAAAAACATAGGAAAATAAGGTTATTCCATTTGGAAGATGGTGATAAAATAATTAAAGGAGATGATAATTTAAAAAATACATTATAGATTAATATCATGGTTTATTCGAACCTTTTGAAGCTAGTCCTTTAAATATGGATGAAAGTCAAAGGGAGGATATAACAAAAATCTCACTAAATGAAAGTGAAATGTTAATTACCGAGTTCGCATATAATGAGGTTATAGAGGCTATCTTTCAAATGGAACATAATAAAACATCTGGTCCAAATGGCTTTCTTGTTGAATTCTATCAGGTTTTTTGGGTCAAAGTTGAACTGACGGAAATGTTTATAGACTCGCATAAAGGTCTATTACCTCTCTATAGCCTTAATTTGGAATCTTAACACTTCTTCCGAAGAAAATTGAGGCCAAACAAATTCAGCAATATAGATCAATCTACCTCCTAAATGTTAGTTTTAAAATCTTCACAAAGATAGTTTGTAACAGATTGACAAGAGTAGCTAACAAGGTTATCCGTCCCACATAATCCGGTTTCATGCCTGAAAGATACATCTTGGAAGGTTTAGTTATCTTACATGAAGCATTACATGAAATACATAAAATATGGCCTTTCTTACAATGAACACTCAGAATGAAAGGCTTTCCTAATAAATGGTGCAAGTGGATTGAATCTTTTATCTCTAAAGGTAGTGTGGGTATCAAGGTCAACAATAACATTGGAACTTTTTTCCATACATGGAAGGGTCTAAGACAAGGATATCCATTGTCCCCTTTGCTATTTAATATGGTTGTGGATATGTTGTTAACATTGATAGCAAGGGTGAATCAGGACCCAGGCTTGGAATATCTTATGTAGACCTGAGGATCAAGGGGTCTAGAAATAATGGATTTAGAAATACATAACAAATACCTATTAAACAAATGGTTGTCCAAGTTCATTAATGTGATGGTATTTGGCAACAATTGCTTAGAAATAAGTATTTACGTTCCAAAACTATTACTCGGGTGGAAAAAAACTCAGGTGATTCTCAATTCTGGTCTAGATTAATGAAGGTTAAAAATGACTTTTTAGGCTATGTAAACTTCAAAATCCAAAATGGTAGACAAGTAAGATTTTGGGAGAACAAATGGATTGGAAATGGAAGCGTTAGTAAGCAATATCCAAATCTGTTTAACATAGTCATTAGAAAATATGACATGGTTCAAAAAGTCATGGCAGCAACCCCTCTGAATATTTCTTTTAGTAGGGCATTGAGGTGGAATAATTTAAGCGACTAGCATGAGTTAGTGGCCAAGGTTGCCAACATGTAGCTTGTAGATCATTCGGATATATGTATATGGTCATTACACGAAGTGGACAATTTTTAGTAAACTTTATGTACATAGCACTTTTGGATGTAAGGGTCTTACCGATAAACAAATCACTATGAAAATTAAAATTTTCTCTTAAGTTTAAGTTATTTCTTTGGTTCCTGCAACGTGGCATGATTTTAACCAAGGACAACCTAGCTAAGAGGAACTAGTATGAGCTTTTGTTTCTGTAATATCAATAAAACTTTTCAATATCTTTTCTCCGATTATCATGTGGCTAGGTTGATTTGGAGAATTATCCAACTCTACCTTCGACCTATATAAACCTAGTAATGTGTTAGAAACATGGTCGTAAGGGATTAAGAGAAAGAAAAAAACTTAATTTTAATGGGTGCAACCGCGGGCTATTTGTCTTACCAAAAATGAGATTATTTTTGATAAAGTATGCAAACAAACTTATCTGCAGATTATTTTTACGGCCACACGATGGATCAGGTTCTGGGCTCTACTTCAAAAGAAGAAAGACAAGACACTACTTTGGGGGCTTGCCAAGCACTAGAGTCTGCAGCCATGGAGATCTTCACACACATTGTGTGGCGGTTTAATAATATGATTTGCTTTTATCTGTTCACCTAGTTATTTTGGCACAAATATGTGTGCTTTTGTTCTTGTAATAATGGCTAGATACTTTCTATAGAGGCCAGGATATATACTATTCCTTTATTAAAAAATAACAAATGTCCTACTGGAGCTTTCATGGCCACATAAGGATTGTGAACTTGCGAACGTGCATTTTTTGGTGAGCTCTATGGTGCACCGCGTGTGCTGTAGACGATAAGCACGACTCACTCGAAACCCAAGCATCCCACCCTATCGCATGCGTAAAACGCCTATAAACCCACCCAAAAACTATCACACCCCGCTCAATATACGTTTTGTTTGAGGAGCTTGAGATTATGGAGAAATAACTAGTTAGTAGCTTACTTCTGCGAATTAAAAAAAAACTAAGTTTTCTAGGTTCTGGCTTCTAATTTTTTAAAAGTTGTATAGTTATGGATTCTTAAAATCTAAGTCTAAATTTTGAGAAGCTGAAGATTCTATAAAAAAAACTACAACCGATAAAAACTCCTCTAAACAGAATGATAAAAACTCCTCAGGACTATCATAGTAAGATCGTCAAAAGCGATTCACGAGTGACCAGTCACGCATGCCGTTACAGGACCTGCACAGCGTTATGAATTCCCGGGTGAATCCTGACGTGCATCCTAGCAACAGAACCAGCCTTACCCCTCGCATCACTGTGTTGCCGCCGGTCCACCGCCGCGGCCATGCACAACGACATCCAACATAGGAGTACTCAGGGCACGCTCGATAGCGCTGCTAGCTGCTGGCTGCTCGGTCAGTGTTGCAGCTGCAGCTTTTGCTTGAAGCTACAGTGTTGCTAAATTGCTGCCCATGCGCTGTGCAACGATGGATGGACAAACGACGCCGTTAGATGAAACGGCACAATAATTGCGTGAAGAAACGAGGCGTACATGTAGGATATTGGTAATGCGTACAGAAATAATTATACAATACTACAAATTATACGTGTACAAGATACAAACAATTAGAGGATACATATTCATGTCACTCATGGATTGATAACAAATAATTGTACAAGAATTTAGAAACATGCTCCATACCGAGTAGTACATTCTACTAGGTGAACACCCAATCCACAATCCTTGTTATCATTGTGTGCTTGCTGTTTGGTGTGCTGTACATATCTTGGAAGGGGGCCATAAGTGGTATAATAGGATGACTATTGTGCAACGGTTATTCTCTATAAAGTTTGGGTCCGTAAAGCAAGCCCATACTGATATCAGTTTAATTTACAACAATATCAGCAAGCTCATTTCATATGGTAGCAAAAATAAATAGAAGTACCATGTTAATACTCTAGTAGCACAATAATTCCACATGCAAGTTCAATCAATTTATGGCTGGGCAGCATGAACATTAGTTCAGTAATTGACACAGATAACTAGAAGTTATAAAATTTGCAGTTGTTATAGATAATAGAATTATAGATGATGGACTATAATCTGGAAATGAAGTGTAATGCTAATCTGAAAATGAAGTTTAATGCTAGCACTCTGTTCACACTTGCATGCATTGCTATGTAATAATTTTGTGCCATGCCAACATCTGTCTGCATGAGCAGATAGCACAATGAAAATTTTTCTGCACTCTTATGACAATGTACTGATAAATTAATGACATGGAACGAATGCAATTTACATAAAATTTTTAAAATATCATAAATTGCTGGAACATACATCAATTATGTACATAGTAGATTGCAAACATCTGATTATATATACTGCTAGCAATGCTTTCAATTGCATGAAGATTTCAAATTGCCCATTCAATATGCTACCAACATACAATGGTAAAGACAGAAAAGGAAATGGGCACAAATTCCAAAACAAGTATAGTACTACATCAGCCTCTGCATATATATTAACTAGCAAATGTGAAGTGCAGGACAACCAAAACTATGCATTACACGTGTTGAATTTGCTCATTGTCTGATATATTAGCTTGTAGTTGCATATATTATTACTAGCAATGCAGATCCAGTAATAGTAATAGTTTGGAGTAGGTTAGCCATCAATGTAACAAGCATTGGTACTACTAGGTTTATGATGGAACATTATCAATTTAATTTATAAAAGTACTTCCAAGGGAAATGAACAAAAAAGCATAAATTTTAGTGATAGTCATGTGAAGTTGTACCCAGTAATTTAATTTAAATTAATGATATCAGAACTATTTGTTTTTATACAAATATCAATAGAAATTTTATACAACTTAATGATATCAACACTATTTGCTTTCATAAAAATACAGGACAAGTTGTGGAAATTTAATGATATAACCTTTTACTTTTCACTATACAAGCATGCGAAATTGTAATAGAGAAATATATAACAAACGTATGGTAACATAATAATAAGCTGTCACTTTCAACTATGTATGGATTTTCGAATGATAGACTATAATTATTGCATAAATTCAAATGATAGACTATAATGGACAACTAGATGTCACTGTTATACATATTGAACTTGTAATATATATATATATATATATATATATATATATATATATATAACCACATTCCCTACCATTCTATGCAGTACTTCAATTTATCCCAGTTTGCTATGGTCATATTCAGAAAATGTCAAAGGAATGGTATATGCTAGTACATACTATGTTTCATGTCATTTTGTTTGCCAACATTGCAATGCATTTTTCTTTTCATCTACTGACCAAATTCTTTACAAGAAAATAGAGGTACATACTGCATTTTAGATTTCCCACTAGGCGTCGTCAGCGACGATGGCCTAATTGACGGGTCACACCCAAATCTCATAGCCTGGGGATTCAAGTCACATCCACATGTTGAATTTTCGTTTGCACGTCTCCCAACAGCTTTTGATTTGCTTCTTACTAACTCTCTTCCCTGCCCCATCAAACAACTTTCTCTCCAAATTAATGTAACCATGTGATTTTGGGCACAATGAGGTGATGTTGAGTGCACTAATCTACTCCATGCAGCTCTAGAGGAAGATCCAAAGCTCTTCCTCCATCCAAGAGGTTCTACCATCCGCCATCTACCAATCCAAATCAAGCAAACTATTGGGATAAAAAAAAGTAACAAATGAGAGCATTACCTTGGTTGTTCGTCGGAGGCAAGGAGGTTCCTATTGAGGTTGTGCACAACTTGCCTTACAAACACGTGCATAACTTCAGGCAATTGTACGACGATGACGGTGAGTACTTCGGCGCAATGATGACCTTGTCCTCTTCAGTCAACCTAAAGGAGTTGTTCGACTCCAGTGAGTTACAGGGCCCTACTTTGATTCTAGATCTGATACCATGAGACATTTGGTAGCCAAGTTAGAAGACCCGGCTAGAAGCGTCGATGGCTTGGCTTTGTCGACTAGACCCCCTATCATGCACTTTCTTTTGTTACCTTTGTCGGCTATGGGGGCGATGGAGAAAGGGGCTTAAAATAGAGCCAAGCTCTCCATTCGGTCACCAATGGCTCGTCCCTCCCAAATGATCAGGTGGTGCGAGTCTCACCACTCTTGTGCTACACGAGAGTGCTTGGGAGGGACAGCCCCATGCGCAAAAGGCTGCAAGGCAACTGCTGGAAGCGAAGACGTTGTGATTAGCGGTCGTGCCAATCATCTTTCTCCTTTCTTGATGATGCCTTTGGACAAATATTCCACTTTCCTCTATCCCAATGCAGATGCCTGGCTTGTGCATAACTTGTCGTAGTCTCCTGTGTGCTCAGCAGTGCCTCGCCAAGCAAGGTGATGCGTTGTGAGCTCACAAATTGCTAGGCACATGCCGATTTCTTGGCGATACTTGATGACCACTGTGCAAAGGGGCAAACGTGAAAGGGGAACAATGGCAGGGAATGAGGATGAGGAATGTCGCTTCACCGGGAACGAAACTACTCTAACATCTCTCGACCACATTAATGTTGCTCCAACCATCCATCTAGCTAGCCGAACCACCTAAGGGTTTCAGATAACTATTTATGGACCAGCCAATATTACCCCATGTGGAGTAGCACTATCGAACGGGCCCTCAGCTGCATCGCAGTGCAGACATCTAACATAGGAATACTAAGCTGCAGGGTAGGGAGCTCGGAACTCCTATCATTTGGCCTTTTGCACTGTTAACCACCGGTACTTACGTTTTCCTGGCGATGGATTGACAGGCAATTGAATCGCTTGATTTGGGCCAATGGTGACGGGAGATTTGGCTTGTTGACTACTACTCCCCGTTTCTCTACGGAAGCACCAACTCTGGAATCCACGCCAGCCGCATGCATTAGGGAGCAATGGAATTTTTCACTGTAGACTGGCGACGACTCTGGCCGATCACACCACCTCTCTATCGGCGCGTGCATGCACGGAGAATGAACCAGACGCCAGGCAGGGGCCCCGGTTAGACCGCGAGAATCAAATTGTGCGTGTTGTTCAAGCTCAATGAACTAGCCCAACAGGACCAGCTCACGCCGGGGCTTGGAATACAAATACCGGTTTGGCACTTTGGCTACAACTATGAGTCATCTATGAATCTCGCAGATAGGCCCATCATCAAATTTTAGCCGAGAAATGTTCAAATTGTATGTTTCCATTTTTCAGAGGCAACTATGGAGTACTAGTATCATCCAAACCGGCCAAAATAATTCAAAGTTTAAATTTTGAACAAAATACATACTCTAAATCGTTTCCGTGTTCTTAACCACGTGTTTTTTTCATCCATGACTTCTACACGTGCACACAAATGTATTTTCTATAAATGAATGCAAATCGATATCACGAGATCTCATAGCATTTGAGAGAAGGTAAATGTGCTTGAAGAAGTACATGTATAATAATTCTGTTGTTTTGCCAGGATTCAATTGCATGAAATCAATGGAAATTTTATTTGTATGCCCCATCAAAATCCACTCGTCAATTTTCTCTTCGACAGTGAAATCAACTAATGTTAAGCATGAGGAAAGGTAGCTAGGTTAGAGGAAAAGATTTGCCCAAACCTTAAGGGATGGCAAGTAGAGGTAGCAAGCCAGGGTAAAGGTGGTGTAGCAATACTTTTATCGAAAGCCGAAGCCTAGGAAGCTTGTGGCAGGTAGGGTGGTGATGATAGAAACAATATTTGTGTATCTAGCACCCACTAAGCAATAATTGCTATAAGGAGGCCTTCATATTGTGTCACGTAGTCAATGTAATTTAGTTTTTGATATATACCCCTCAAATATCCATTGTTATGTTACTGGCCTATACAAACATCTAATGAGACCTAACCTAGAGGATGTCAGCCCCAGGGTGGCGCTGAACGAATGCCAGGGAACATAGGCACAGGCCGGGAGGATGAACAACACACAGGTTGTTGGACAAGGCACACGAAACGTTTGGGCTACTAACCTTGCAGCGTTTTATGATACATATATCTGATTAAATACACTAATTAAAACTAGAGCACTCAGTCATTTACCGCAAGTTGCGTAATTTTGGTGTGTCCATCCCCACGCCCACGACAATGCCAATGACGGAGAGCCCAGGTCCGTGGCGAGCTATTCTCGGCCACGGCCTTCTACGCATGCACAACGAACCACATAAATCGGTGCTCATGCGTGCATAATGAAAGAAAACATACAGTAAAAATACAGCAAGGCTTATCTAACAAAAATCATCATAAGCCAAGGGTGAACTGAAGCACTCACGCGGCAGTGCTTTGTTAGATGTCTGCCAGCTGCTCAGCATGGCTAATGAAGGCGACGTTCACCCTTCCTTCTTCGACGCATTCACAAATAAAATAAAATTTTGTGTCTATGTGTTTAGTGAGATCGTGGAAGATTAGGTTCTTACTTAGCTAGATGGCGGAATGACTGTCGATGTAGATCCTTATCGCTCCTTCCTTCTTTCCCTTCAGTTCGGACAAGAGGCGCGTCAGCCACACACCTTGATAGGCAATAGCAGTCTCTGCGATATACTCAGCTTCACAGGAGAACAGAGCTACGACCTTCTGCTTTTGGCTCTGCTAGGTGATGACATTCTTGTCAAGGAAATAGAGAACGCCGGAGATGCTTCTGCGGGTGTCACTGAAACTGACGAAATGCGCATCCATCTCCTTCCTTGTGTAGTAGCAGCCGTAGTCCAGAGTGCCAGCGATGTAGCGTAGCACCCTCTTCACGGCTACCATGTGCTTGGTGGTCGATTTCTCCATAAACCAACTCATATAGCCCAGCGAATAGGCCAGATCTAGTCTGGTGTTTACCAAGTACCGTAACGACCTGACGATGCTTCTATAAGCTATTGCGTCAACAACAGGTACAGTGCTCTCCTTGCTCAGCTTGAGGCGTGGCTCCATGGGGATCCAGCTAGGATTACATCCAGCCAGACTAGCGTTTTGTAGAATCTTCGCTGCATACGTACCTTGGCTCAAGGAGATGTCGCTCGCCGATTGCGACACCTCCGAACCGAGGTAGTAATGCAGCAGCCCCAAATCACTCATCTGGAACATGTGCTTCATATGCGACTTAAACTCGTCGATATCGCACGTGGTGCCTCCAGTGATCACGAGATTGTCGATGTAGACTCCCACAACGAGGCGGCGTGCGCCCTCGCCGCGGAGGTACACAGCGTGTTCGGAGTCGCTGCGCCGAAAACCAAGCCTAAGCAGCGAGTTGTCCAGTTTTGCATACCAGGCGCAGGGAGCTTGACGAAGGCCGTACAATGCCTTGATGAGGCGCAACACCTTGCCCTCTTGCCCTTTCAGGATGAAACCCGACGGCTGCTCGACGTAGACCTCGTCCTGCAGCTCGCCGTTGAGGAAGGTCAATTTAATATCCATGTGGTGGATGGCCTAGCCCTTGTTCGCGACATGCACAAGGAGGAGCCGCATGGACTCCAGACATGCCACCGGTGCGAAGATTTCATCGAAGTCGATGCCTTGTTGCTGCACGTACCCCTTCGCGACCAGCCGGGCTTTGTACTTGGAGATGATCCCGGCTACATTCTTCTTCGCCTTGTAGACCCATTTGAACCTAATGGGTCACGATCGCGGTGAGGGGTCGATGAACTCCTATGTGTCGTTCGTCTCGATTGCTGTCATCTCGTCAAGCATGGCGTGACGCCAACACTCGTGCTCCTGCGCCTCGGTAAAACTAGTCGGCTCGACGTTGCTGGCCAAAAGGAGGTGCTCCTCCAACTCCCATTGTGCTAGGCTAGGTGTCGATGAAGGTCCCAACACGTTGTCCAGCCAGCAGAATCGGAGTGGTGCATCTCCGTCATGATCAGCGTCCAAGTCCACCTTGCCCCCCGATGGTGATGCAAATTTCACCTCTCCTCCTGCAACATGTGCTGGAGTAGTGGGCAAACTCCACCCGGCATCAAGTGGCGCTGGTGTAGACGATGATGTGGGCGACGCCGACGTAGAGCCTAGAGAGATCGCCGTAATGGTACTGGTAGAGATCACAATGCCTGGCTGAGCATCCTCACTGGACTCCAGCTCGACCCCAAATTCCGGCTCGACACTGTTGAACTCCTCACTCCAGCTCCAGCGTGCCACTTTGTCAAACATGATGTCGCGACTCATGTATACACGTTTCGCCATTGGATCGAAGACACGGTATGTCTTGGACCCAGCCTCGTATCCTACGAAGATAGTATGGCAGCTGTGGTCATCCAGCTTCTTCTGGTTGGGCGTTGTGACCTTCATGTGTGTGATGCAGCCGAAGGTGCGCAGGTGGTGGACGCTCGGGGTGCTGCAGGTCCAGAGCTGGTAAGGAGTCTTACCGCCGATGCTCTTGGATGACACACGGTTGAGCAGGTAGACAGCCGTGGTGACTGCCTCTCCCTAGAACACGTCAAGAAGATCCTTCGCCTTCAACATACTCCGGGCAGTGCTCACCACAGACTGATTGTGCCTCTCGACAACGCCATTATGCTGAGGGGAGTATGGCGCCATGAGCTCGCGGCGCATGCCTAGCTCGGCACAGTACTATTTGAAGTCCCGAGCCATGAACTCTCCTCCTCAATCCGTGCAAAGTGCATGAACCAGCTTCTCAGTCTTGCGTTCTGCCACTACCTGGATAAGCTTGATCGCTGCGGCAGCGACGTCCTTCGAAGGCAGCAGAGCAATCCACATGTACTGCGAGTAGTCATCCACTAGGAGAAGGAAATAGCGGTTGCTACTGGCGTTGGTGACATGATGGGACCGTAGATATCCCCGTGCAGCAGCTGTAGCACCTCGGTTGAACGCGAGAGCACGCACTGTGGGAACGGCGTCCGCCGATGCTTGCCAGCGAGGCACGCATCGCAAACTTGGTTGACGTGGTCCAGCAAAGGCATTCCACGGACGAGCTCCTTACATCCCATCTTCCTCAGTGCGCCGAAGTTGACATGCCTAAATTAGACGTGCTAGAGCCACGCGTCCTCCGTTGCATGCGCTGCCAGGCACACCGGCCGTGCTATGTTGGCATCGAGCACATAGAGCCGACTTGGGCTCCGGTGAACCTTTGCGAGTAGGCGATGCTCCTCGTCATGGATCCGCATCACTCCTCCTTCGACGAGCACCTAAAATCCCACTTCATCGAGCTGGCCGATGCTGATAATGTTCGTGGTGAGGTGAGGGATGAAATACGCGTTGGTGAGGGTGTTGTGCTCCCCGTTCTTGCAGTGAAAGAGAATGATGCCGCAGCCCTCGATCTTGATGACAGAGCCATTGCTGAATCGCAAAATGCCAATGATACCGGTGTCGAGGTCGGAGAAGATGCCACGGGAACCAGTCATGTGGTTTGTGGCTCCAGTATCCAGGATCTAGTGGCTTGGGTCCTAGGTCTCCGTCTTGTCGAAGGTGGCAAACACCTTCACCTCCAGGAGCTCTAGTTGGTATGATGATCGTTAGAGGCGGTGATGGCGTCGGCGTGGTCCTGCGGCACGGTCTCGACCTGGTGTGCCGCGTCACCCAAAACAGCGACGATTTTGGTGTTGGAAGGTGGCAAGAGCTCGGCCTGGAGCGGTGTGGCGACATCGGCAGCGGCGCCGAGATTAGGGAACGGCAACGGTGTCTGAGGAGAAAAAGATAGGGTTGACGTCGAGTCCCCTTCCTCGGCCCGATAAACGAACATGAGGGTGGCCTCGTCGTCATGGGCCATATGGGCCTGCTCATCCACCTTTGATTTCCCACGACAGTGCTAGGCCCAATGTCTCTTCTTGCCGCAACACTTACACTCATCATCCGGCCCAGCACAAGTCGTGCCCAGCCGCGCCGCGCCCGTCACTCCTATCTCCGCTACTACGACCATGCGCCTTGCCGTGACCACCAGAGTTGGAGCCATTACGGCCAGGCTCCTACTTCTTGTACCTCTCCAGCCACTGCTCCTCCGTGAGAAGCAACTTGCCGCCGGCAACTTGAGGCGACACCGGTTCGACATCTTTCACAGCTTTTAGCCATCCAGTGACCTCTTCGATGGATAGTTGAGACATATCTAGAAGAGTTTCAATGGAGATCACGAGTTGCTTGTACCTGGAATGCATGATGCGCAGGTATTTCACCACGACTTTGGTGTCTGGCTCTGGACCGCCTAGAGTTGCCAGCCACTAGACAATATCGGTGAGACGGAGCACAAAGTCCTTAATCGCCTTGTCATCACGGAGAGTGATCGCCTCGTACTCAGCATAGAGGTTCTGTGCCGTCGCCTTCCGCACACGGTCCAGAGTGTCTTAATGGCCTCCCAAGCTTTCTTGGCGGTCGTCTTGGTCGCAAGCGTCGACACCATTTCTGTCGGAACGGTGCTGCAAATCGCGTCAAGCACGCTGCGATCGTCGTCGAATTCGACATCATCGTACTCAACAGCGTCCTAGATGTGACACGCCTTCATCTTCAGCTTCATGCAGAGTGACCATTCGTGATAGTTCGTCCTTGTTAGCTGCGGCCAGTTGTCGGAGCTGCTGCCCTCCCGAATGATGCGCTCGATCACCACCTCCCGTGGACGACGTGCATCCTGGGTGCGCGGGGGACGTACGTCGTACGTGCGTGATCGGCGTCGCGGAGAAGGCGAGCGTGATGGCGTCTTGTTGCCGGAGCCGCTAGCATTCTCTTTCTTGGTGCCCAGCGGGGTACGGCCTCGGGGTTGCGGTGATGAAGCGATGGTCACCACGGATCCCGATCAACCTCACTCTGAGACCAACTGTCAGCCCCAGGGCGGCGCTAAACGAACGCTAGTGAACACAGGCACACGCCGGGGAGGATGAACAACACACACGCGGTTGGACAAGGAAGGCACACGAAACGTTTGGACTGCTAACCTTACAGCGTTTTATGATGCATATATCTGATTAAATACATAAATTAAAGTCAGAGCACTTAGTCTTTTGCCGCAAGTCGCACAATTTTGACGCATCCATCCTCACGCCCACGACAACGCCAATGACGGAGAGCAGTGGCAAGCTATTCTCAGCCATGGCCTTCTACGCACGCATGGTGAACCACATAAATCACATAAATCGGTGCTCATGCATGCATATTTAAAGAAAACATGCAGTAAAAATACAGCGAGGCTTATCTAACAGGATATACCCAAATTTATCCGCCCACCTCACAAATCTTAATCTCTAATATTTTTAATACCATTAGTTTGCCATATGTTTAGCAACCGTTCTTAACTAGATATCCTGCTGTAAGGCACAGAGTTGCATCTTGTTCTATGGAGCGAGCGACCATATAGGAAAAAACAGTGGCAGATTCACCAGCCAGGCAGGTCAGGTGGTCGCTCGAGCTTGGTCTCTATGTCTCCACTGTCGATTTCTCTACTGACTGTTGTCAACGTATGGAAAAATGGTCAGTACGTAAGAAACACTATTAGTCGTCCGACCTTGACGACGCAGCTGGCTCTGCCACTGGACGAAAATGTGGAAGGAGACAACATACATGGTCATTTGCTAGACGTCAAAGCCATGCAAGGAGCGGGTCAGAAGAGCAACTGAGCCCAATTCGTGGATGTAAATACGTTAGGCTTGCACAATGAGATGAAAGAAGGTGTGGCGTCAGAAAAACACAATGGCTATGCACGTTGCCCTTGGGAGACATGAAATGCTATGGGTTTATTTAGCAGCACAAATCTTAAAATTGAAATGCCATGATCAGTGGTTAGCTTTTGCAATTACAACCTTGTCTTACAAAAGCAATCTAAACCATTAAGAAGTGACCGAAATGTTTTTAACCATTAAGAAGTGACCGAAATGTTTTTTACTTAGTTGCCTTTTATTTGTGTGCCATTATTTTCCTAGAATGGTTTTCGCGTTTGGCTTAGTTGGGAGTTTTGTACAATGCACTTCAAAGCAAAGCACGGATTATGTTGATACATAGATTTGACAATAACAAATCCCCATGTTTCATAATATTTTAATATTGTCATTCCTAGCCAATCTAGACAGTTTTTCAAAAGATTGATCTACGATGTCATTTGATCAACAGTCCGTTACTATTACTTCAATATAATAATTGAAAACGTCAATATAATAATTTCGTAGTAATAATTTGTTGAAACGTGATTGAAAAACCACCTAATGAAATAATCTTGAGGGATTGTTCGGATTAAAGGATTTTTAAGGGTTTTTTTTAGATTCATGATTCTTTGGATTTGTACTGTTCACACGTTCGGATTATAGGAATCAGGCAAAAGATTTTTTTTAGAGGAACACTGTAGCATTCCCATAAAAACGCAGAAATTCCATAGGATTCCAAATATCCACTCTAACCTCTTTTTTTTCATCACTGGCTAGCATAGGATGGAAGCAAATCACGTCATCAACTTACCATTAGCCACTGCCACTCATTCATCAAGAATTGGAAAAAGAACAGTCACGAACTGGAGCAAGAACAGAACAGATAAAAGAATGCACTCACACAAAAAAAGATATGATTTTTCTCATTTCTCTGGAATACAAATATCCAATTCAAAAGAGTGTATCCGAATCATCAACTAATGATTAATGAAAGATGCTCAAATGGGAGAAAAGAACGGACAACCAAACATTTCGTTGCTCCTTCTTTCATGGCCCCCAATGAAGTGAGCCCGTAGCAAGCCTGCGACGCCGTTGCTCCCTCTCCGGTCATTCGAGTTGGCGATTAGCAACTGCTCGAGCTCGTTTCGGTAGCCATGGCGCACGGCTGGGTTTTCCGCTCAACCTTGCATCACCAGCAAAGGTTTGTGCTACCGATGGCAGCAGCCGGCCTCTGCCTTGCGCATCGATGCTATCGCTCACCCGCCCTCGCCACTAGAGCTTACTGGATGTGGCGGAGAATAGGAGGTAGAGAGAGAGATGAGTTGGCGATTGGTGAAGGGTTTGCCGGCTTGGAGCCAAGGATAAAGTGAGAGAGAGAAATGCTGTGGCTAAGAGCGATTTAGTTACGGTGTTACCTTCCATCCATTCTTATTCGACTAAAGACTCATTAAAAAAAGAGATTACTATGCACTTCAAAATTTATACGTCCATAACAATCCTGGGTTTCAGATAACTTTATCGAATAAAATTTATATGTTTTCTAATTCTCTATTTTTCACATGTGATGTTTTTCTTACCAGCGTTCCAACCGAGCCCTGAGATTGGGCATGTAAATAATGGCCATCAATTAACCTCTCCCTGCATTTACCTGGCAGGGCAATAAAGCACTTTCGATCATATCAGAGCTGAAAGTTGAAACCGAAGGTTTTAATCGACCTATGCACTATGCAAACAGCAAACTGGATTGTGAACGATTACCCTGTGCATGAGCAAACTAGCTGTTGGTGCATGCATGCTAATGAGCGAGATTTTTCAGGATTCAATTTTTCAATAAGATCAAGATTAAATTTTTCAACAATATCAAGTTTCAATAAGCAAGCATAATGTCATGCATGGAGTTACTAGCCATTGGGCAAGATATCAATCATCCCAAATTAAACTAGTACACAGAACACCATGATCTCGCCAAGATTAGAGAGGACGCAGATTACACACGAGCCGCGAAACAAAAAGCGCCGCATTGACGCATGCGTGCACAAAAGCGCAAGCGCGCGCCGCATGACCGCACGCGATGTGCGGCTGCGCGCGGTGGAGATCTCGACGTCGTCGGTTCGGCTCAGCCCCTGCGACTGACGCGGCCGATGGCGGACGGCGCCGCCAAGACCTCCATGTAGGGCGGGCACTGGATCACGTCCTCGAGGAGCCCCTGCGGTATCATCGGGAACCCGCGGTAGTAGTCGTCGTCGTCGCAGTCCTCGACGGCCCAGGGGGAGGACACGCGGGACGCCTCGTACGGCCTCTCCTGGTTCGGCGCCGGCCCCGCGTCGCGGACGTCGTCGTCGTGCGGCCGCCTGGTCGGGTAGAACCCGTGCAGGACGTCTTGCAGGAGCCCCGCCTCCGGCGGCTCACGTCGCAGGAGGCTGCCCCACTCGTCGTCGTCCGCTCCCGGCGCGCACGTTGCTGTGGACGTGGCGATGGCCGGCGCGGTCGTTGCAGTGGCGACCGAAGCGGCGGACGGAGACGGCGGTGGCGACGAGCTGGGAGGACGAGTGGGGCTGTGTGCGCGGCCGTGGGAATGGGCGTGAGCGTGAGCGTGGCCGTGTCCGGCGTGGTGGAGGAGAAGGCATCCGTGGGGGGAGGAGCTCATGAGGTTGTGCAGGAGGAACGTGTTGAGCGGCTGCTGGTGCGACGCCGCGCTCACCCAAGGCCAGCACCCGCCTCCTCCCCCCGGGAGGCCGGCGGCGGCGGCGGCGGCGGGGATGGGGAAGTTGGTGCGCGCCCTGGTGCCGCGCATGGCCCGCGCGGCGACGTCGTAGGCGCAGGCGGCCTGCTCGGCGGTGTCGAACGTTCCGAGCCAGCGCCGCTCCTTGGACGCCGGGTCCCGGATCTCCGCCGCGAACCGGCCCCACGGCCTGCGCCGCACGCCGCGGTACCGCGTCGAGGTGAGGGAGCCGCCGCCGCCGCCGAGCGACGGGCGCTTGCTCCGGTGGTGGTGCGCGTGCGCGTGGCCGTACAGCTGCGCGTTGGCGGCCTCGTCCATGGCGTGCTGCGCCTGCATGCGCGATGAATCTATCGATCGATCTGTGCAACGCGAGTGCAAGGCTGCGCAAGCTATGGCTCGCTGTTAGGAGACTCGACTCGGGAGTGTGGGCGCTGCGGCTGCGGGCGATTATGGATGGCGCAGCTTGCCGGCTTATATAAAGGGGAAGGAGGGATGTCTTCCTGAAGAAGGCTGTGCACGGTGTACCTGTGCTTGTGCCCTGTGGACAGCATCATCCTCATTCCATGGCAAATGGCATGGGCGTGGGTAGGCGGAGGGGGGGGGGGGGGGCGGCCATTGTCTCTGGCTCTCTGCTAGTGCTCCATAGAAGTGAGAACAGTGTAGGATCGAGTAGTACAGTACTACTAGTTTTTTAACCCCTTTTTTTCTTTGTGATAGGCAAGGTGTCTTTGTCAATTGTGATGGATCATGCTCCTAGGAAGGAGCCACCGTGCAAATCTTAAATAACCCTAAATTATCATTGGTCTAAAAAACTTTTTAAAAAAAATGAGATGAGGACTCAAGTCACTAACTATCAAAATATGAGTTCTAAGAAACAAAAGGATATATATATTATATTCAACTCTCATAAAAATGATTGCTGCATTCTAAAGGAGTATCAAACTACATTTAAAAAACTATATTGGTCTAGTTGTGCGGTTAGTAGCAGGGTTTACAATCTTATTTGATGGCTAAAATATTAGCCTGAGCAAAATGGTGAAATTTGTGAAATCTTTTGAAAGTTGGTGAATTTTCAAACAGAATTCAACACAAGGTTTGGGGGAGCTTTGAAATTTGGGCAATGAAATCGTGAAACATAGTGCTTCCATGCAATGCTCTAAGCTTGCAAGCTTTGGCAATGACAAAACCTGGATGAAAAGAATGGTCTTGACCAGATTTTATTACTTATCATTCGATGTACTCCCTTCCAAAATATATAGAATCACTTATAGAGAAATTAAATAATAGATGGTTTTGATTCAACCCAGGTGAAATTGCTACTATGACTGCAATGCAAGTTAAGCATTCACAATAGCACCATAGGGGGAATAATTGAAGACTAAGATTTCACACAGCACATTGTAGCAAATTAAAATCGTACTGTAGAAGAAAATTCTGTAGCGTCGCTACTGTAGCAATGTTTGTGGCCGTTATATTATAAAATGAAGGATTGTGATTGTGTGCAGTTGCTAGCGTGCAACCACGGTGAATCTCAATTCGTTGTGATTAATTAATATGAGAAAGTAGGTAAGGAAAGAAATTAAATGAGATACGGTTATAATTGGTTGAGATAATAATTTACTGTTTAATATATTTTAGGATAAAATTTAAAGGTTAGATATAGCTATATTTATAATTGAGGGTGTGGTGGGGGGTTTTAAAATTGTTGATCTAGATACTATAAATAAGTGGCACCGTGCAAATTAAATTATATCTGCTTTATCAATTTGATGGTGCATCCAACCCCAATGCCAAAAAAGCTACGCCTACGTGGTTCCTTTTCAGAACAAGGAGTAGCAGAAGAAATTGGCCGGGGATCGATCGATCGGATGGCCGATGCAAACTGCAAGGCGCTGCTTGCATTGCTACGCTACGCAATAAATCAAGAGCTAACTAGCTACTCTTACCAGGGGTAGTGGTGGTTAGTGGGAGTGTAGGAATTGGCTCTCATACTGTTACTGTAATTATTCGGAGGCGCCATAAATCAATCGATCGACCTAGCTGGTGCAGGTAGCCGTCCATGCCGCCCGTGCGTGGCCAATGGACGCGCCCGCGCGAAGTCAAATGGCTTCAGTTTTTTGGCGCGCGCGCGCGCGTATTAATCTCCTATCATTAGCCATCAGTTAATTGGAAGCCTTACTAACGTGTGGCCCTTTCCTCGCATTAACCGCTACCTCAATAAAACTAAAATGAATCTCCTTTATTCTTGATGTTGATTGCTCATTACATAGTTAGTAATGGTACTATCTCAATGCTAAAAAAACCATCAGGTAACCAACCACTCACTCTCTCTTTAATAATCTCAACAATTTGAGCACACAGTCCATCTCCATGGCTCCTGCTACCGGGCTGTACTTTTACTTATGCTTATTTCATCTCATATCAAGTTTGAAACTGTAGGTCGCCAACCATAGTTCAGTTATTTAGCCATAATTAGTGAGATATAATAAGTTGTTTGTATTTAAAATGAAAGATATTTTTATCTTTCTACTGTTCTCTCAACAACTTTCTCAAAGTTGGTCACCGCTTCAATTCACACATATATCTTTTAAACCTATTATACCGTTCAATCAAATTTTTATTACCTCACATTTCATTCTAAAGTTGGTTTTATAAATTTTCTCAACAACGCAAACGGCTTTTGACTATTACCTAAATACCCTTCTATCTCTTCTACTCCTCTTTAAGTAGATAATAAAATTAATTTTAATCCTAATTCTTTTGCACATTGTATATTAGAAAATTAGAAAGTATAAATTCAAACTTATAATATAATTATAATGTAAATGTAGATAATTTACTGTGTAAAAACGATTTGATTTTTTATTAAAAAATATAGCGTAATAAATATAGCTACTTCTTTTGGCAATGCTTGCATGGGTAGGCTAGGAGTGGGCAAAATTGATTAAAACCGAACTAACCGAGATGGAAAACTCGGTCACTAATTGTAACAAACCAAAATTAATATTCATTGGCCTCGACACCTCCGGCCTTCCCCTGTTGTCCGCCTTTGCCTCCTACCTCCCCACCGCCATCGCCCACTAGCCACCAGTGCCACTTAGTTCGGTCAACGCCGTCGCCACCCACCTCCCACCAGCGCCATTCCGTTCCGGCCGCCGTCACTCCGTTCCACCACTGCCACCGATCTTGCCTCCCACTGCTCCTGCAAAGCGGCTGCGACGGCGGGGGATAATGGTTGACGACTGAGGGCTGAGACGACAGTTACATCCCTGGAATTATGCGATGTAAGCGCTATTTCGGTAATGACTGAAGGCTGGACCGAACTAACCAAAATCAAATACGAGTAGTTCGGTCTTAACAATCAAGCGATGCGTTTTGGTCTTTGGTTTGAAATGACCCATTTTTTTTTTCTCCAAACCGGATTGTTTGGTCTAACAAATGCCCATAGGGCAGGCATTGGTCGATCCGTTGCCCCTCTAAAAGAAAAGGAAAAGGCGCGGACTGTGCAGATATGAAAAGGCCTCGAGCGAGGACGCGAGGTACGTGTTCCGACCCTAGCGAGGGAGCATTTCTGCACGCAAGCAGGGACAGAAAAAGGCAGGGCGTCGCCCACGGCCGCTAGGCAGAAGCGATCATGGCGCCTTTCAGGCAGCCTTTCCAGATCGCGCACGGGGACAGAAGCCCGATCTCCTCTTGTCCCCCCGCCCCGCCGCCGCATGCTGCACTTCCCCTCACCCTCGGCACGGGCACGGCATAGAACTATAGAAGCCTCTCCTGATCTCTCTGAATGCCGGTCAGAGCCGTCAGAGCATGCGTCCAGTACGCTCCGGCCGGCATGCATGCCGTGACAACAACAAGGCTCCAAACACAGCCCTCCTCCTGGCTAGCCCCATTTAATACCGGACCGGTGACGGTAGCTTACTGCTCGGAGGCACAGTGTGAGGTGCATGGCCGTGCCATATCCTAGTAGTAGGAGTAGGAGTTACATACTGCCATGCATGCGAATACATGCAACGCTCTCGCCCGCTGATCCGCTACGCGCTGCATGCTGCATGCTGCTGCTACGACGGATCGAGCCGGGCCAGCCACTGGAGGTCAGAGTAGTGTACTGTACTGTACTGTACTGTATCATCTATGTGATTCGACGTCCGTGGCCGTGTTGCACCCGTGGATGCTTGCATGGCCTGGCGCGCGTGCAGCCATGCAAACGAGCAAAGGAACGCATGCGTCTGGTGGTCTCTGGAGTTGACCTGACCTGCGGCACGCACCTAGCTTAAGCTTAGCTACAGGCTAAATAGTCTAATGACCATGCAGACGCAGACACGTCCCGATCCGGCGCGACACGATCTGCAGCTGTGCACGCGTAGATCCATCCCCGGACGCTTGGGAGTACGTAAACGTACGTACGGTTCGTGCCGAGGTGGTGGGTGTTTGGACGAAATCGCTAATTAGCGATCAGACGCATGGGGCGATCGTTTTTTTAATTTTTTTTCTTTTATATAACCACATTTTCTTTTTAGCTCCACATAGTATAGTTTTTCTTTTTCGGTAAGTTTATAATCTACACCTAAAGTTTACGTACTGAAATTTAGTTTATATACCCGATTTAAATTCAGATTCTGATTCAAATATATTTTATACAAAATGTTTCTATACATGAATTTTATATATGTATAAAGTTTTGTAATGTTTCTATATACAAAGTCTAAACATGAATATTTCTTGAGTGCAGTAGATTTTTTTTTTCTTTTTTTCAAACTTATTTTTTAAAAACTTGGTTTGTTAACAGTGGGAACGAGAGCGGGGGAGGCGTGTGGATGTCAGGGCACCCCCGATCGCGCCGAGCGTCTACCCGCCCATTAGGGCTCCCCGTATTTGGAGGCATCCCGTTGCCTTAGTTATCCCGACCGATCAATCTATCGTTATGTAGTGGGCTACCATTGTAAGGTGTTCTTACTTTGTTGTTGGGCTAATAGGCTGTCTATATAGTAGCATCCGTCCATTCTGCTAAGGCTTTCTTAAAACTTTATTTGATGGATCAAGATGTGCATCAAATATCTCATATTTATCTTCTCTAAAGACTTATTCGGTTAATCCCATAAAAATAGATTAGAGGAGATTAATTGGGTCCGTCTAATGCACGGGTGACCATCTAGGGCATGTGGCCATTTAGAGTGGTTACAACGAACAAACTAAAAAATAAGTTTAAAAAACAAAAATACTAACTAAAGAAAAATTAATTCTGCTTAGAAATATTTGTGTATAGACTTTATAAATAGAAATATATACATAGAAACTTTATACACGTAAATTTGATCTAAAATCTTTAATATAGCAATATTCTATATAGAAATATTTGAATTCGAATTGGAATTCAAAAAACTTTAGTTGTTTAAACTTAATGTGTATAAACTTAAAAAAAAAGAAACAATGTGTAATAAAAAAGGTAAAAAGTGGAGGAGTTGATCACGTGATGTGAGGGCGCACGAGCGCCGCGAAATAGCCTTTTTTTCAAAATTAATTTCACACCTTAATAAGTGTTAGAATGAATCTCCCACAATCTTCTTTGGTGAGAGGATTAATGGAACAAGGCCTAAATGAACCGTACACAATTCTCTATCCACGCTATATTCGTCGTACCGCCATGCTTAACTGGATACAATTCCCTGTCTTCCTCTAAACTCGACCCTTCCCCAAGCCTTTTTCTATGTCCAGCTCTGTCCCCTAAACCCTTAAACCCAATAAGTATGCGGCCACATTCACCCGTCAGAGAGGAGAATGGAACTTTCTCCGAAGCATGAAGCTCGGTCGTCAGGGCAATGGCCATCAGTGAGTTTCTAAAACAAAGTTCAATTGTCAGGAGGTTGAAGAAGATGGGAAGATAGTTGGATCTTTTGATCCAACGGCTAAACACATGTGAGTGAGGTTATAGGATAAATCAAGTGATTGTTAGGAGTACAGAGCTAAACGGTTGCTTAACTTACATGCGGCATGCGTAGAATACACCTTAGTACAACAGTTCCGTTTACACCCTGCAGCTCTATCAAACACGCTTTGACTAACCGCCACCTCTTGATCCCTTCCGTACACCATGATGTTCCCTTTTCTCCGTCATAATGAGATCATCGCCAACGAAAGTGGATACTCTGAGGTTAATGTATACATGGGCCCGAAAGATAGCAGACGCATGTCAGCAGTAGTTACGATACATTAGTAACAGTAATAAGGGATATATCCTAGTTGGTCTCGAACCGTGCGTGGCTACTTTTATTCATTGCGTGAAAAAAGGATAAGCAATGACGAGTTTTCTAGTGTAGCCTAGGGTAGAACATACCACGACCTGTAAGAACGCCGGTGATACAGACGAATTCAAAGGTTTTTGTTTGTGGGGGTCTCCGCTAGCTCCGCGGGGCACGGGGGGGAAAGGCCATTTAACTGGAGCCGGCTTTTTGTCGCCTCCTCGATCGTTCGACCGCCGGGCCAGATTGCGGCGGCGGCGCTGCGTGCCGTGCCCCAGCTGCGCTGCCTCGTCCCGCTTGTACTACGGCGTTTTGTTTCTCCCGGGGACGACGTTCCGGCCTGTATGGCCTGCAGCTTGGGCACGTCGAACAGTGCTGTACTAGCTAGGCTCAGGGCAAGATAGTTTGGCTCATTGGCTGCGATGGTTAGGCTGAGTTCGACTCATCTACTCCACCGAGCTACTTTCTTATTGTCTGTCGTTGTCTATGGATATGGGATATGGATATGCTTGCGGTACGTTTCGTATAAAAATTTTATATAAAAAAATTTAAACAAAACAAAATAAACTTATTTTATATGCCTTGTTTTTTACGAGAAACAGAATAGCACAGCTGAACCGGAGGTTTGAATGGACGTTGAACTGTATTTGACGCTAATATCCTTTATTTCACCTAATATGTATTAATAAGGAATATTTTAGGTCTTTTATCTCAATCCTCAATCTTCTCAAAATAAATATTTTTAGATAGCTAATAGTTTAAGACGGAAGGAATATGTTTGAGCACTAGGATTACTGCTTTTAGTGCACGCTGCTTGGCACGGGAGGCTAGGCTTGTCTGCCCTGGCTGAGAGTCGCTCCTTTATCTCCATTATGTCAGCCAAAAACAGTTAAATTTGCTCTTAAGCATCTAACGACATTTTTTACAATGATAATAGTGAAATCAATCTAGAACTTCATTTTTTTTTCTCATCCAATGTACCAAATCTATTTATACTACTACCATTTTAACTACTACCAGTAGTATGTACAAAATATTTTCTATTAACAGTAGAAATTATGAACTACTTTCTCAACTTCTGATATATACTTAAAAGACGAAGAGAGTAATGGCTCCGATTGTTCTTACCGGTAAAGACCGTGGCTCTGCTGTACATGCAGCGGAGAATTTACCACTCCGGAAGACCCTAATAGTAGCATTAGACGATTTGCCATCTACGGTGCATATCCCGGTAAAAAAATATATTAGTATATGATTAATTGAGTTTAATTATTATAAACTTAAAATATTTTAAAGTAATTTTTATATAAATATTTTGTCACACGAAAAGGATCGTTTTGCATTTAAAAAAACATGTTAATGAAAACTAAAATAAAATCTATATTTTAATTATAAAAAAAACCTACTACCATAGCATGTTTGCATTTGCCTTGTTTCACGACAGATCACTGACGACACAGTTGTATTCCCTTGCCTGCCTCCCTGTAAAAAATAAAAGATTATGACGTGACGGGCTATAGCAACGACCGCAACGCTCGTTGTGGAAAAGGATCAACTGCAGTGGCCAAGTGACATGAAAGGCTATCCCATCCAATTATCAATCAGTCCGACGGAGCGTCCGGCACTCCGGCGGCAGCCGGCAGGCCAGCAGCAGCACGCAACGCGCACGGGCGAGCCTGATTTCTTGGTGACCGAGGGACGCACCCACCAACAACTACCAACAACTCAAAACATTTCAACAAACTCGAAACATTTCGACAGGCGAGCCTGAGAATCTTGACGAGTTAGCGCAGGCTGCAGCACTGCGAAGTTGACGGCTCCACGTCCAATCCTGTCCCCGCTTTCATTCGTCGCCGGCTCACGCACATCAATTGCTGTCTACGTGCACCGTGGTACTAGTACGTATACGTGCAGCTCGTTGTTTACCACCGCGATTATAAGCGTGAATTGTTTTGAACTTCTCGACTGTTTCCTAAATACAAGTCGTTGTACAACTTCCGGATATATATTCCTTTTCATCTTTCTTTTACCCCTCGTAAATAAATGACTAATCTTTTGAATACAGTGTAAATGAAGGGCAGCAAAAGTCAGTTTTGAACTGTTCTGTGCATAAGTATAAAACTAGCTTATATTTGGAATTAGAGGGATTATGGTCTGATAACCATGGACTGTTATTACAGCCGAGCATTCTCAGCCTGAACTTTGGCCCCAATACAGACTCAGCATCAAACTATCAACATTGCAAGTACAAGAACAAGGGAAGGTACAGAGAAGGAACAGAGCCTATTAGCACCCCCTTGATATCCAGCACAGGAGAAAACTGATGGATGCGGATTATTACTATAGGATGAGCGGGCGCAGTTCAGACATTGTGAATAACTGGTCCACCGAAAATATACGACAGAACTAATTTCATCACTGATAGCAGGAGTCAAAAGCTTACTCGATTTATCCTGCCTGTATGTTAAAAATGTCAGAAGAAGAGAGGGGTGGCCTGACTAGCAGAAAGAACAGTTCTACAAGAACTTCTGCCATTCTTTGGGTATAGGCTATGGGCACCGGGACTCACCGCCAGGCTGAGATCGGAGCCGCTGTGCATCAAGAGGTAATGTTCTCTTCATATTTGCATCCTCCAGGGAGTTTCCTTGCTCTGTGCTAATAGCACTGGCTGAAGCAGAAAAAGAACCCCCTTGGCTTGTCTTCCATCTTGCCCTTCCGTCTGTCGCCGAGGTCGCCGCGAGAAGCCATTAGTGAGCTTGTCCCAGGAGATTCAGGAGGCAAGATTGCATTCTCTGAACTGAACGTCCGAGGCGGAGCCAGAGGTTCTGGTGGCGAAAGTGTGGAAAGGTAATGCAGAAGCATTTGCACAATCTGCGTGAAGTTCGGTCTCTCATTGGGTTCTTCCTTCCAGCAGGTCGTTAGGATTTCTGACAGCTCCTCGGGCAAATTATCAGCACTAGGTCTAATGTTCTGCAGAAAATGAGGCTTGCATCATGTCAAATACCAGATATACTATACCAGCGTATGAACGGGAAAGAATATATATGGTAAAAAAACCAGAGCTCTATAAAATATTAATCAAGAGACTACAGCAAAACCCACCCAGGGGAAAGACTGAGTGGTGAAGTCAAACTTGGATAATAACCTTACAATTACATCAAATAGACGCCACACTGACATCTTCATATGTACATCTAAACCTAACGATGCAAATGTTGTGAAAATATGGAATTCAAGCAATAGCATTGATAAACCACTCTTTCACACATTAGATTGAAATATCAGTAATTGTACCTTGAAAGCAGCAGCATAAGCTGCTTGCAGATTAGACATGCCCTCAAAGGGTAGTCTATTGTGAAGGAGTTCCCATAACACAATTGCAAAGCTGTAAACGTCTACTTTATGATTGTAATGCTTCTTTTCTCCGTGCCTCAATGTCACTGTGCTGTACAACTGTGGATATATTTCAGGATTAGCAGATAATGGCAAAAGAAATCTATACTGACAAATATGAACTGCAGTAACAGAAACCTCTGGAGCCATCCAACGGTACGTTCCTGTCTCTGCAGTCATCATCTCTGTTAATGTCTCTTCTCTTGCTAAACCAAGGTCAACAAGCTTGACTGTTCTCTGGTCTGCGGTCAGCAGCAAGTTCTCTGTATGAAGAGAAGGACAAAAACAATAGCTCAGGATCAACCTTATTTGTAAAAATATTGCTGGCTTTATTTTTTTAAAAAAAAGCTCCAAAAAGAAAAATACCCCAAAACACCAAATAATAATAGGTAAATTTACAGTAAAGAAAGATAATACTGTTTTTTGAATAACAAAGCTGTGCATTGATTTGTGAACTAGAATCAGTAGTAGTATTTCTCCAATGAAGAACAGGAGTCATCTATACTTAAGCACATATCTTCAGACAGCTACATAGCAGTGACAATCTGCTCAGCTCATCAATATTTACTGGCATTTTCTCGAAAGAGGAAATCATACATTATACACTAAACTTAGCATGCTTAGAGATTCTATTATATCTTGAACCAAAAAACAATCATAAACTATTTGGGAGAACCAGCTCTTTCCAAAAGGAACCGCCCTTGGAAGATGGCCATCAGAAGCTCAGAACTGAAGCTACCTGAACTTTTAAGATGCCCCCTCTAATGCATCGGATGCCAGTCATACTTGGAATCTTCCACATTACTAATTCGTCCACATTATTATTCATTGAAAACATAGAACAAGATGGGCTTAAATTTGGTTTCTTGCATGTAAGGCCAACCAAGAAATCCTCGCAAAGCTGTATAATCATGATTATATTGAAACACTTTTCTATAATTAGTAGATTTTCCAATCAGGGTCATGAATATCTAGACTGATCTCCATCACAGCAGATCAGTCCATACTATAATAAAGACTGAAGAGAAAAATGGTATGACAGATTTCATAGAATCAGTTCCTCATCCCCATTATACTTGCTGATTGAGGTTATTGCCTCATTGGACAAGCAAACAAAAACAGTATAGATTACCCGCTCCCCTGCACTCATATTCCATTACACCCACAATTAGTTCTGCTTGTGGTATTTAGGCCTAGTTCCCATAAATAGACTACCCATAATAGTATCACATGCAGACACAACAGGACAAGGGAAAAAGAGGAACAAGTCATTCACACTGCTACTTTTTTAATTAATTTCCTAACATCTCCATAACTCTGATGGCAAAGTACAACCCTAACTTAATAAGATTGAATGTAAAAAGAAGAGCACAATGCATCATTCCTGCCCTTGAAAAATGTGCATTGCCTGTGCAATATGAAGCTTAACTTGTTATCATGCCATATGTACATTTGGGTGAAGTTACATAACAGGTCAGACCGCCGGGCATATGGAAGGCATCTGAGTGAAACAGAGTAGAGTTATTCTCAATTCTCATCCTATGTTACTGACAATAAAATTTATTGTCTTGAATCTTCAAAAGAATTTGGCTGGTAGGGTAAATCCACATGAATGTTTATTGTAACATTAAAAAAACATTGGTTATTTAGCAAACAGTTAGGTGAAATTCAAATTATTATTAGAAGTTTATAGGACAGCAAGGTGATAAAAACAGATATAATAGATGACATATGAGTACTGCACTGAAGAAATTGATTATGCAGGGGAATGGAAATAGACCATGCTCCCAATACCCAAGGACAGACACAAAAAGAAGTCCTACAACTATCTGACCTCAGGGTGTATATGAACTAATGAATAGAATGAAAATTCTTATCCCAGCCTGCAGAAATTCACCATGTAAATGCCCAAGAAGCAACAAGGTTTCCAAATAGCAATCTTACCAGGTTTAAGATCACGATGAATGATCCCATGAGCATGCAAACATTCCATGGCTCGAGCAATATCCAATGCAAATCCAACAGCTACACGAGGCTCTAGGCTCCTAGGCCGAAGGCCAACCAAGTACTTGCGCAAAGAGCCCCCCACTAGTAGCTCGGTTACCACCACCATGACAGGCTCAAGGCAAGCCCCAATAAACTGAACAACAAGCGAGTATATTTTCAACATTCAAAAGCATCCAACACTACCAGTCCAAGAAAAGAAATGATAAGAGACAACAAAAAGATCAAGACCTTGACAAGGTTCTTGTGCTGCACCCTTGACAGCATAGTCACCTCCCTCAAGAACCTCCCCTCCCTCTTGACCATCTCCTCAGGGGTGTCCCCCTTGTGCACAATCTTGATGGCAACATTTTGGTTCTTGTACCTGCCAATCCCAGCATCAATAAAAAAAATAATTTAGAAGCAAAACATTCACATAAATCAGCAAATTATAGATGACAGTGCAAAAATTTGAGACTTACTTCCCCTCATAGACCTTTGCATGTGCACCTTCACCGATCCGTGGTCCAACAAAGAGAAGCTTTGGGTCGATGAGCCACTTGGGGTCAATGTGGAAACCTTCGCCCGCATAGAACTCACTCCCAGATTCCATCCCCGTCGAAATGGATCCACTTTGGGTCCCGTGGGGTCACACGACCCCACTAAACACTTAAATAAAAGAACAACTTTTAGGGAAAACTTAGAAGTTGGTATAAAAGCATATCACGGCACGCATACAGCGCATCAAAAGACATCAAGGTGTATTAAGAAATTCAACTTTTAGAAAGTTTTGCAAGTCGATAGAAAAGTATGTCATAAACACGAGTAGAGTACCTCACTTCATTGGACATAGGTGGAAGCTAGAAAGATCTTACGTGTTCAAGCAATTCTACTTCCAGAACGTATTCTAAAATATGTTGGAAAATATATCACGAATACTGATTGAGTCTTCCAGAAAGTAGGTTCAATAACTACAAGGATCCCGTGTATTCAGCAAGTGACAGTGTGACACTTCTAGAAAGTATTCCAAAACTGGTAGAAGTAAGCCATGAACAAGTGCTGAGCACGATACTTGACATAGGTAAAAACTATAAGGAACCCAAGTATTTGCCAAATTAATTTTTTTTGGAAGTATTTGAAAGTTGGTGGACAGGTACATCACGAAGACGTGTTGGTCACTTCACAAGGGCACAGGTATAAACTAGAAGAAACCCTCGAATTCGACAAATTCACTTTCCCAAAGAATCAGAAGTCATTTTGTAGAGAAATACGAGTGTATAGCACAGTGGCGTAAATGTGTATATACTACAATGATCCATTGCATTCGATCATTTCTACTCAAGGTATAATAGCCACACTAAATCACTAATTTCCTCTAAGCCTACAACAGAGCCAACTAAAACCTTTGATCAGAGCAAGAAAATGTGTATATATATCAAGCATTAAAGCTCCAATAAAATGGTAGTAGTATTCCATGTGCTTTGAAAGTATGGAAGAACCTACAGTGGCTCAGTGAGCTTGTTGTGTGCAATGCGAAACAAAATCACAAAGAATTTGAAATCAAGGCCACCATTTGTCATCTCTACCAACTCTCGCTAAAAGAAACAGCCACCGCATCGTGTATCATGACGAGATCACCATCTCGTACTACTCGTGACCTGCTCGAGCCAGCCCACACGATCCTAACAAAGAAAGGGAAAACAAAAGACGAGCCACCTTTAAGGGCGGCTTCTACAATAAGCACAGCCACAGCGCAGTCAGAGCCGCCCAACTTCTGCAGCTAACAGCACGCTTAAGCTTAAGCCCATTTCTTCCCACGCCTAAAGCCCGCGTCGCGCAGATAGCTGCCTAGCTCCCACGCCAATAGCGGCGGCCCAGAGGCAGCGGCGGCGGCGGGGGCAAGACCAATAAACCACAAGCGACGTCGCAGTCGCGGCCTATCGAGAGCTCGCCGCGAGCACCAATCTACGGCGAGCGCGCGCGCGAGGACCAGAATCCGGCGGGATCAGGCGGGAATTAGGACAGAGCGAGGGCGGGAGCAGAGCTTACCAAAAAACCCCGGATCTCCAATAGACGCGCGGGTCGAAGGGAAGCTCAGACGGCCAGAGCCACGCGTCTCTTTTACCACCGCCTCCGCCAGCAGCAGCAGCAGCTCGGCGCCGACCGCCGCATCGGAAGGAGGGAGGGAGGGAAAGAAGCTGCGTGCGACGCGCGGGCGCGCGGTGGCCGAGGCGGCAGGCAGCAGCAGCAACACGGTGAGAGACGATGGAGATGTGGAGAAGAGAGGGGAGGGGGGGGGGGGGGGTGTGCCGGTCGGTCGGAGGGAGCGAAGCAGCGGGCGGCCCGTGAGGGGTAAAAAAGGGTTTTTTTCTATTATTTGACATTCTTACGTAGCCTGTAATTCTCGTTCTCACTTACAATTGAATTCACTTAATGTGGATTAAAATGATAAATAATATGCCACTTAATTTAAATTTAAAGATGTTATATGATCAAATAATCCGTAAACAAGCCAGGAGGGATGGGTGAGATCATCCAGAGAGAGAAGAGAGATTAGCGGCTGCCTCCGGCAATGGCAGATTTGTGCTAACAAAATGGTCGTCGTCTTCTTCTAACTAGGACTCGGCTCGGCTAATCCAACCACTCACCACTGTGTATCACTGCTCGTGTTGCTGTAGCTGGGGTGGCATTGGGATTTGAAGAGGGAGAGACTTCTCAATCAATTAGTACTATTGTTTTTTTTTTGCATGGAGTACCGAGCAACTAATTGATTGATTGGTTGATTAGGTAGTTAGTTAAGAAAGTGTCAAGTCTCTGCTCTTGTTAGTGCACTCCACAGGTCTCCAAATTGCTTGCCGCTTTCCTAGAATTTTCTTCTGGTGGTGACTGTGGTTAGTGGGTGGATGTGGGGCATATAGGTGATTTGTGAAAGCTCTTTTAACTATAAACCATTGCATCCACTTTAAGCAAGGGGGAAATCGTTTTTCTATATTTACAATTGATAAATCGCGCATGAAAAGGTCAAAATATAGGTAATTGTAAAAAGGTTCAAAATAAGGGGCACAAACAGTTAACTTCTACTATAAAAATTAATAATCAAAACTAGTACCATATGATTATACTCATTAGAAGTACCGTTATTAGCATTCTATAGAAGCTGGGGTATCCACTTCATAAACAAGAAGAGAATTCTTATTAAATAGATATGGGGCAAAAACAGGAATGCTAAGAACAAATGAAACTCCAAGAGATTTATTAAAAGTGGAGAGAAACAATAGGTGGAAATGATTACTTTAGTGTCCTTAGATCTGCACATATTCAAAGGACGGAAAGGGAAGTGTGTAAAACTGCCCAAACACGGCATGGAATGGGTCAGATTTGTTTCGCTAAAATGTTAATCATTGGGGCCATGATCCGTGCGAATAAATTATTGCTCTTGGCCTCTTACATCACCTAGATGAAATGGTTTTATATACCCTAGTCTAAAAAAACGATTCTTTCTTATGGATGGTTCTAAGATATAGTGCTAGCTAACCTAGGCTAAGTTCCAACCAACCAACACGGCTCGGATACTTTCCTCTCCGGCAAAAAAAGATAACTTATAAACATATACTTAATTAAATATTAGTTATAAAAAAATTTAAAAATATATTAATATAATTTTTAATTAAAAAAATACACCATTTAGCAATCTAAGAAGATACTTATAGATGGGAAGAGGGAATCTCAAAGGCAGCCTTAATTTGTTAGTAATTCTTTGGGAGTGCTAATTTGGTAGTTATTCTTTGGCGGTGAGTAATGGCAGCACCCTCTTCATTCTAAAATATAATTATTTTTGGATTGTTTAGCATATACTAAATTTAGGTCAAACGATTTTTTAAAGTTACTTTATTTGTCAATTTTTGAGTTTTAAATTACTTACATTTTCTTTTCCAGTGTTGGATTGGCTTTGAAATCATTAAAAAGATGAGAATCATAGGATTCATCATAAAAATTATGATATAAAATTTAAATCTGAAAAATATAAACGAACGAAGGGAGCAGAGAATGTTGTCATATGTGTGTGCGCACATTGACACATACCAGATGTCTAGTGTCCTTTAGTCTCTATCACGTCTCCTTTGGAACGGAGATTTTTCAAAAAAACTTCAAAAAACCTAAACCTATCCATGTGAAATTACTCTGCAATTTTTTTGGTAACACAGGGCAAATTTTGCGTCTGAAAGAAGCCCAAGGTACCAACAAAAGAGAAACAAGATCTAACTAAAAAAAGATCTAATGATGTTTGGTCCGATGTTTATTAGGGTCACAGGGACCCCACAGGCTAACCAAATTTGTCCATGTCTTGAGACCAGGCGTCCGGCCAATGGGAGCGCAGGCAGGCGTCGCGCGCGTGTGAGCTTCTCTGCCCCAGCGATAGACATGGATGGACATGCTGATAGATTGGCACGTGCAGCCAGAAGGTGGCACGAAGCAGGGTGAGACACCGAGAGCTCCGTGTCCGTAAATTAAATACGGTTTATCTTGGCTAATAGCCTGGTTAGAAAACTTAAATTAATAGTATATGCCAAGTACACTTGGTATGATGATGATAATGATGGTGCTTCTTGCCTCTGTCGACAGGGGCACTTATCAGATCGATCTAAGCCCTGATGTTCCATTAGGCGGGACTAATCACTGTGCCGCTTGATTAGTTTGGCTATTAAACAATCGGATCTTGGGATTAGGGTGTCACCCGTGGGGTTCATCTGTGTGTTTTATCTGCTCCGAATTTTGTAATGCTGCATGGAGTAGTAGTATATGTTTTCTGTGCTGGAGCAGAAGCCTGCACTCAAAATAAACCCATGTCAAAAACCATGGCATCGTTTCGATTGCAAATTTGCAACATCGATCTAGCTGTCTCTCTCTGGTCTCTTCAAGTTAGAGAAGGTGCAGCTTGTCCAATGTCGGCCTCGATGCTCTAACGCGTGCCACGTGTGCACCAATGGTGTTTCTTTTTCTCTCGGGAAAGAAATGCGATTACAGTGGCAAAGATCTCTCAAATTATCATGTACCCTCGGCCCTATTCTCTTCTGACTCTAGATTTTGGATTTGAGTTTGTAAGTTTTTCAAGCTCCTAAACAGTGTGTTTTGTTAAAAAAATTATAACACTTTTCTAACACAACTTTTTAATTTTGTATCTATCAATTCCAGCTATCTAAAGCAGGCCAAAGATTGAGGATTTATCTTCTTAGCTCCCATGTCAGTAATCTTGAATGATCTCATGTCAGCACTACAGGAGGATAAATCCTCAATTTCCAATCAAAGGGGAGAGTACATGATCAAATCTCTCCAAATAATTGTCAAGATTCGAGCATGGCACGCCAAAGACTGATCGAATCAAAATTTGCCCCCCACACTCCATGCGCTAGATGCTACAGCAAGTCTGCAACTGAACAATATGCGCAATCACGCACGGAGAGTCGGAGACGTAAAGACGACTTTGACCCACCCAGGAAAAGGAACAAAATTTCTACCAGAGTGGTAGGCAGTCATGCAAATCGGTCGCGGTCGTAATCCATAGTGGCAGCGACGGTCACTCGTTCATAACGATCCAAACCTGTGCGATACAAGTCAAAAAGGCAGGAAGAAAAATGTCCACAAGCAATGTAGCGTAGCAAGTTAGCTAAAGAGACCACCAGCTAGGAAATTTACAGCATACAGTTCCTAGCGACAAAATGGCACATTTGTGCATTGATAAGTTGTTAATCTTGCTAGTTTGAGTACAAGGCTCACGCAGGATGTGCATCGGATTAGAATTATAAAGTGCATTGTGAGAATACCTCATGCGACAAGTCACTAGGTGTCTAGGTCTTTGTCTGGTGAGGTCCAACGCATAAAGAAAATCATGCAACAACCAAAGAAAAGGTAGTACAGAAACAGACAAGCCTGACATATGGGAACATAGAGTACAACAATAATTTAATTTAAGAGAACTTTGGAAGAGGTCTAGTACAATTACAGTTATCAGTGGATGAGATCATCGCCGTTTGTACAAACAAGATTTCAAGGGAGGCCAATCGATGTTTTTGACCACCTTACTCCTTTCCTGCAAAGACATGTGAAACCACAGCATTCAATGCCAGACTATAGCTGAACTAATAATCTCTCAATGATCAAAGTATGGAGTAATTTTCAGTGTAGTAAAGGTACGGAAGTGGCATAACTGACCTTTTTCTGGAAATAGAACAGAATGAACATTTTGTTTTTCGCATCCTACAGAAAGGAGTCAATCGTCAATTTAGAAAACATGATATCATTGTTCTCTTTTCATACAGTACAGTCTTGTGTCAATACAGAATATTTTTCATATCACAAACTATGAAGTACCACACATGAGAAGGATCCACAAACTGGGAATCCGCCATGTGGACTTTTGAGCATGGGACAAAAAGATGATACATCAATGGAAACATTTCAGACACCACCACCATGAAGAGAGAATGAGCACCAAGAACATATTAGTTTCTGAAGTACATGATAAGGATGAAATATTTAAAAATATGACCTATTGTTAGGTAACTACTGCACTAAAAGCAACATCATGGCTCTGAACATTTAGTGATGCCCAGCCATAGTATTATAGATCAAATAGTACTAACAAATACATCAGCGCAAACCAGTGGACTAGAATGTCCTCATTTTCTGACAAATGTTATGGGTCAAATATGAGATGGGATAAATATAATAATTACCCAATCCTATCAAGCTAATTTTCAGCCCAACATCCAAGAAGTCAAAGATTTTTTCTTGAGGTATACAAGTTGTTATTCCATCAGTTCACAAATAGAGCATATGACCTTTTTCACATATGCAATTCAGGAGTTTAGCCTCGGTTGGGCGTTAGTAAACATCATCATATTATGTTATAATCCTTCTAGGACTTTACTATATAAATTACCTCATCCGAAGAGGCCGTTTGGTTTGTTACCATTTTCAACCATACCAATTTTTGGCAAGGTAGCAAATGAAATATTGCCTTGTATATCCCTCCACACCAAAATTTGGTAATTCTAAAAACTTCCTAACTCAACATCATATCAAAAGTTTAGGCAACGCATCAAACCAAACACACCATATATACCTCTATCTTACCTGATTTTTGGCATTGCTAAAGTTGGTATGGTTACAAACGGTAACAAACCAAACAGCCCCTAAGTCCACTTGAGAACAGAGGTAGAAAAAAGTAAGAAACCCTTAAGAATGCAAACCTTTGAAACAAGGGAAAACCCAAGCTTGCTCATGGCTTCACAAAATTTATCAGGATCAGCACCTCCAGTGTTTGGGTCTAGCCTACTCCTCACTTCAGCAACAAGAAGCCAACCACTACATAAACAAATGTATCAATTGTAAAAAAAAGGAGCCATAGAAGTGTAGCAACTAATGATTAGGGGCGAACCTTGGCTTGAGAACTCTTGTAACTCAGATAGTTTGTTCCCATCAAAGAAAGACAAAAAATTGCCACATCTACAGAGGATGACTCCAATGGAGTCTACAGAAATAACAAAGCCTTTAGTTTAAGTAACAACTCAGTTTTTTAAAAAACAGAGGTTTTAGTGTTTATTTCGTATAATTGGTTTTAAATATTTTTAGATTTTTTTTCATTTTGCAGAGGGATACTGCACTTTCACATAATGGAAATCACAGTAAACGTTAAAATGTCAAAGTTAAAGAAATACGCTTGATGAAGTGCCATACCTAGCACAGAACCATGAGGAAAAATAATGGAGTAAAAGACAATTTTAGTAAATCACATTTCTAACTATTTGGAAAATTCCTTTACTCCAGTGTCCCAAAAGTTAGTGGTTTCTTTCCTTGTTGTGACATATTAAACAATTTCAGAACTTATTTTTTGTTGACTAATGCATCTCCGTTATACGAAATTAGCAACTGGCTAGCTGCATTACCTTTGGCCCTTCATACACATTTACATTACCTGTAATTCATGCACGAGTGTATTGAGTATTGACCATAATGGCTTCTATTTTTAACACAGGAACAACATGTTAACATCAGAAAGTTTCAGTTCTAAATGAGCATTGACCATGTACTGACTTGAAATCATGAAAGATAAATTGTGGAAACCACACTAAGAAATCAAGGTAAAAATGCCCTTGCACAAGAATATAACCAATATTTGGAGGATTAAACTTGTGTCATTTTGTAATGACACATAGTGTAGTTGTGAAGCTTAGTAGGAATCATGATAAAAGAACATACAAGGCTGATAAGGAATTGCCAGAACTTTTTCCTGAAGCTAAACTGGAAATGAACCAAGAAGAGAATGCTAACAGACAAACAACATGCAAACAAGTTAAAGCACCAAAGACGTACAACCGTACAAGATATGGTTAAATGCTTACATGAGCCATATCACAGGCGATCACTGAAGGGTCCTCTGAAACAAGATCGATGGAGAAAACCTTGTTCTTCACATTTTTAGAAACTGCTGCGTTGCCTAGACAAGATGTATATTGTATTACCACGATTATGCCAGGGAAATAAAAAAGAAAACATCGTGAAAAGGTGTCAGCATCATGAGAGTAAATGTTTAGCATTCTTACCACAGCCAAAATCTGCAATTGTCAAAGATGCACTATGACGCTTCAATCAATTAATTATAACATTTACTGGTTGCTCTGGCCAATGTGGCATTTGCTCTTGATATCCTGCGTGATACTAAAAGAGAACAAAGTGAAATCTCAGCCATATATCAGGTGATATGAACCTTAGGAGCAATTATTGCCCTAACTAGCTATGCAAGAACTCCCTGCATATAGATCGCTGCAATGCATTTTCCTTCAACGAGATACATGCAAAAGAATTATTCAAATAAAAAAGAAACAACTAATAGAATGAGGTTTGTGTATGTAGAAATGTAGAAGTACAAAAAAAAGGCACTGACTTATGGGTTGGCAAGTTAAGATATGAAAAAATCACCACCTAGAGTTCAAATTTTGTTGCCTATACTCTTGCAAGATAAAATTCATCTAGAAAACAATAAGACTATCAAGATGGATATTGGATGAGAAGTGCATAACATACCACATCAAAAAGGTCAGGCTCATTTGTGAAGTAGTCAAATGCATCTTGTCCATTGAAAAGGAAAAACAATGTTTTAGTGAAAGTCTGAATATTGCAAAAATGAAGCTCTGGTTAGTTTTTTTCTGCAGTTCCAGTTTCCAAGGGTAAAGTCAAAGTCACATTAAGCACTCCAGTTTAGAATAACACATTTTCAGGCATACCGGTTGATATGGTAATTAACAGTGCCAGGTCAGACGAAGCATGAAGGTTAAGATTGATGGACGCCACTATCCCTTAGCATGATTAAAGATAGCAGTATTTTGTACAAAATGTAATCCACATTACTGTGTAAATATTTCAAAATACGAAATTCAAAGTATGGTCATGTTCTTACTTCATTATTGGCCAAAAACTGTCCAATACAGTGAAATAACGTAAAGCATTCAGGATAACAACACATCATTAGCGTAAAAGTAGTGTTCTGTGGAGAAGAATGCGAACCTGCAAGTGTAAAGTTTCTCGTTTAACATTTTGAAATGACCACCAGATAACCTTGCACGCATCTAGAGTGTACATCATAATAAAAACATATCAACCAATTAGCTCAGAGAAAAAAATGTCAAAGAATAAACAGAAGGTAAACTCAGTAACACGTCCATAGAATAAGTCATGACTCATCTCCAAACTGCAGGCTAATTTGTTAATTTTGTTTTTATAAGCAAAAGTTATTATATTGTTAAGGAGCAGCAAATAAAAGCTCTAAAGTCTAAACTGTGAATAGCAAATTCAAAGAGCAATGTATCACATTGAACCATGCATTCTATGAAGCTCTAAAGTCTAAACTGAATTACAGAAGTATAAAGTCTAAATTGTATCATTACGAAGTCTGATGCCTGCAAAAAGAAAACAGAAGTGGCCTCTCATGTTGCCCCTGCGTAGGTGACTCGGGGGCGACAACGAACCCTAGCCACCGCCAGCCCCACCCCCTCCTCCGCCTCACCGCCACTAGAGCTCACCGCCAGAAACCGAGCGAGAACAGCAGCAACAGGGCTCTGACGGCCTCTCGGTTCTGGCATGGAGAACGGGTGGCGCAAGGCGATGACAAAGGTGGAACGACAGAGGTGGCGTCGCGCACGCGGTGGCTTCCTCTCAACCTCAGTGGCCAAATCTAGCATCTCTTTGTCATGGTAGCGGCTGGAGGCAGCCGGGATGACAAGGGAGGGGAGAAGGGGGCTAGAGGCGCTAGATCTAGAACCCCTACTACTGGATCTGGCTTTCCCTCGATGGGGACGCTCGGATCCATGCATGGTGAAGCCGATGACCGACAGGGAGGTGAGAAGCGAGTGGCGGCAATGTGGTGGGGCAACGGCAGACCATGGGCATGAAGGCGGTGGGTGCTTGGCTCCGGCGCGTGAGGTGGCGGTGGCGGTCAAGGCGAGGCCAACGCACAAGGTGCTAGCGCTCGGCAACAACATCCACGCGTAGAGGTTGGCCTGCGGCTAGAGGCCGAGACGAGGCCTGCGCTAGTTGGAGGCATGAGGGTTGAACTTTGCAAGGCCGGATCTGACCCTCCGCCACGCGAGCATGGTCCTGACAAGCAACGGCGGCGTAGGTCAACGGCGAATAGCAGGGACGGTGTGAGCAGGGATCGTGAGGCCATATTCGGTGCCCTTGTGGGTGGGCTATGAGATGGTGCCAGGGCATGGCGACGTGACAACGCGCGCAAATGGCCCGTGGCGGCGGGATGACCGACGCGAGGTCGTGGCGGCGGGATGACCGACGCGAGGTCGCGGTGGCAGGGATTGCCTGCTCGTTACCCGTCTAGGTAACCGGTTCTCCTCCCCTTGGTTTGCTGGCGGTGGGGCGCTAGCACGGCGACCGCGCGCTGAAGGTGATTCGAATGGTGGCGGTTGATAGTGACGACGGGGAAGCAATGGCATGCGAGGGCGGGAAGTTGGGTGAAAGCCTACACCTTTAGGGTCCAACAATGGCGACGCTTTTGATCGCCACAATCTCCCTAGGGGTGTTAACTTGTTGGTGGAGTCTGAAAATCATGTCCCGTTTCCCGAGACAAGCGACAGCGACGTTCTCGGTGTCGTGACCTTCCTACAGGCGTCGTTGAAGTTCTATTTCATATCAACCGGCACTTCTGAACTCTACAAATTAGCTACACGGATCCATCTTCTCTCTCACCCTCCTCCTCTCCAACCCAAATGTGTGGATGGGTTAGAGTTTAGTGGGGATGTCATGTTTCTCTTTTGTTCATCAGCTATCGGTTCACATGTGTAGACACATGGTGTGGCTGGTTGTTTCTAGTCTTGTAATTTTTTTCCTGCTATATCAATATAAAACCTCACAGTGCGGGTTGTTTAAAAAAAACTGAATTACAGAGGTTTGGCGCATTTACTGTTGCTAGAATAACAGAGGAGACACCCTCTGCTTTGACATAGAGATCACACACGTGCACTCGAACCCTAATTCACCAATCAAAAGTACTCAAAATTCCTTGATGTTATCCGAACATATTTGTGCTTCTACAAACGAACACTGACTCCTGGCCTCCTGCTACTGGCACTGCATACTCCTGCTCCTACCTACCAATACACACATAGGCCTAGCAAACCTCTGGTCCGGTGAGCTGATTACCTTCTCGAGGAGGCTCGTGGGCTTCGGCTTGCTGCCTCGTCCCTTGGGCATGGCGTCGGCCCCGCGCTGCCGCTTCGCAGGAGGGGAGGGTGGAGGAGGAACCGCCGCCCCCGAAGAGGACGAGGCCTGGGGCTTCCGGCGGTTCCGGCGGCCTCCTCGACGGCGCCGCTTGCGGCCGCCGGATGCCGCCACCTCCTGCGGAGCCTCCATCGGGGAGGAGGGGAGGGGAGGAAGACGGCGCAAGGGACTTCGCCAATCACCACTTCAGGGTTTTGCGCGGCTGTTCTGGGTTGCGGCGATTACAGTGTGTGTTCCGCTTGCGCGAGGGACCCGCCTAACTATTGGACGGTATCTCTCGGCCCAATTAGCTTCATGGATCTGGCCAGATGCGTCAAGCCCAATTAGTTTTGGCAAAAAGTCCAATGACGTCTCTATCGAGTTTCATTCGCTACCCTCAACCACAAAAATACAATTATCTGATAATTCTGAATGGATGAGCCTATCTGATTCTGTGTTAATAATCGAGGTATCGAGCGTGCAAACAAACGATTCCAAAGCTATTTTAAAGTCTGTATCCACCGATAAGTTCTGAACTGCCTAATCCAGTAACACTTTGTATACTATTAGATAAGATTTGGTCTAGCTTTTAAAAACTTGATGATAAATAATTTTTCAAATGTTAGTTTAAAAATAAAAAAATGGTATGCATATATTTGCTTTGAAAAATATATTATCACGCTATTATAAAATCATTATATTTTATACACCTATCTTAATTTAAATTTGATAGTTAAAGTTTAAAAGTTTGACCGAATATTGTTTTAAATGGCAAATATTTAATGATAGGAAGGAGTACAAACTCATATAGGCCTCGAGGATATTTAGAAGAATTTGATGGGAATTAAACTATTTTTTATATCCTATAAAAATCTTCTCATTTGAAAAGTACTCTAAACGGTAAAAAATGTGATAAAATAATTTTTTGATGCGATCTTTTATACAAACAAAGCTATATAAAGAGATTTGAAAGGATTGTTTAGACCATAGTTGATGCTTAGCAAATGTTCATGTTTAAAACTTAGCAAATTGCTCCATCTAATTAAGCATATAAGGCCCTGTTCATTCCAGAGGTAGCAAAGCAGACGAAATGATTAATTAAATATTAATTATTATAAATGTAAAAAATAAATTTATTTGATTTTTTTTAAAAAAACTTATATATAAAAAAGAGAGTGGGACGAGTCATAAGAGAAATTATAGCTCTATTGTAGATTTTTTGCTACAGCCCTACTCTTTTCTGATTTTGGATTTGGATTTTCCTTTGCACGCTAGTAAATTAGTGAACAGTATATTTAGTGTAAAAAAATTCTATATAAAATTTTATTGGAATATTTTTAAAACAACTTTTCCAACTTATAGTAATTAAATTATTTGTTTATACTCTCAAAATAGCTATTATAAAGCAGTTGTATCCAAGCATCGAAACGAGTTATATTTCAATGATACGTAAGCCCTCTTGACTGAAACCTTTATACTTTATTATCCAGGGGGAATAAGATCCCCAGTATTTTTTTTAATAATTTATGGATTATCATTGGTATAATTCTCAAGCTTTTTAGACAGTACGATTTTTACAAAGTCTTTTTACTTATAAGTTTCTTAGAATATTTTTTAAAACAACCTATCTCTTGTACTAGTTATTGTACTATAAATATTATCACAAAATCAAATAATTCATTATCCATTCGGAAGAAAGGAACTGGGCGCAATTATGTCCTCGCTTGGCTACACAAATCACAGTGATTCAATCTATTCATTCAACATGCTGAATGACTAAGTGAATGATTTATGATAATTATTTAAGGTAGAAATGAATGAGTTACCTATAGTAAAGTAGAAAACATATTTAAAATAATATTGTAAAAATTCAATATACAAAGTTGTTATAAAAATTACATCATCGAGGAGCTTGAGAGCGCGCCTTGTAATCCATGGTTCATTCATAAAAAAAGAACAGGGCGACAGATTTAGGGGTTAACTAAAAGCAAATCAAGGTCCTGAGTAACCCAGACCTCTCCATTTCCATTTCCATTCATTACCGTTCTCTTTTAGGTGACATTCGGTCTGCGATAATAAAGGTTAATTGTGCATGTAAGAAGAACGCTACTGGTGTAAGATTAACTGAGTTTTAATTACTACAAACTTAAAAAATAATTTATTTGATATTTTAAAGCTAGTTTTTCACGAAATATACTGTTTACCAGTTTAAAAAAACATGGTAATAAAATTTAAGATAAAATATGTATCTTAATAAAAATAAAACTTAGGTGGTGTTTATTTCTATTTCAGATGAAGATGAAATTAGCACACTTAAAATTCATTAGGTATAAACTTAAAAAATATATTTATTTGATATTTTAAAACAACTTATTTATTATGAAATGCATTGTTTATTACAAAGCGTGCTAACAAAAACTAAAGTAAAATCCATATTTTTTGACCAAAATAAAGATAAATATTAAGTAAGTTCACATAAAACAAGAAAGATTAATTAAGTTTTAATTATTATAAATGTTACGGTAAATAAAACGAGAAAACTATTAGCTCATAATTAATTAATTTTTAATTAGTATAAATTTAAAAAATAAATTTATTTGGTATTTTAAAGTAAATTTTATATAGAAAGAAAGTTTTTAAAAGTACACTGCTATAAATATAATAAAATCAGTAAAAAAGAATATGGCCTTGGTATACCCATCATCCCTCTCTGAAACCGGCCCCCACTCTCGTGGCCTTTCGTCGTCATCCTCGACGACCTCGACGATGGCGACCACCCAACCCAAGTTGCTTCGCCTACTCGTCTAACGCGAAGGGCCAACTTACACGCCAAGAAGAAGAGAGCAGCAGCAGCAGCCGCCTGACTCGCACACCCGCTCGAATTAAACAAAACGGCACCCCTCACCGACAAACCTTCGCGATACCGATGCGAGGACAGATCCTTCCGGGCCCACACGTCAGCGACCCCCTCTTGTGACCCCAGAGGCCAGAAGACGGCCGTATTATAAAATACTCATATTCCAGACCGCTTATCCAATTCTCGTCACTGACACGTCGGGCCCACGGTGGAGCCTACGGGAGAAGGATATATGGAACTTGGAAGACACGAATTACACTGTCCCCCTCTAATTGTTCGTGTAAATTCATATACACCCCTGCGAAGTTTACACGCGGCCCCCTCTACGGCTCATCGCGACCGTGGCCCGTGCGACTGACGTGTGGGCCCAGACCGAGACTTAATGGCCCAATCGTCCCCCGTTTCCTGCCCACCTTTCCCTCTGGCCCAGGCTTCGCACCGAAGGAAACGGTTGCGCGATAAAAAAGGGCATCTGGCGTCGACGAGGGGCTCGGCCGCACCGCCTCGCCACTCTCTCTCTCTCTCTCTCTCTTGCACCGCTGCCAAAACCGTCTTCTTCCGCCGCTGCGGCTCACGGCTACGCAGCTTTCCTCTCGTCCTCTGCTCGGCTCCGCTCTCTAGGGTTTGGTGCTTTGGGGGATTGTTGCTCTCCGCGCGATCGACGCCGCGTCGCTCTCTGAGTGTTGAGGGTTCCCGTCGCCCGCGATGTCCGGCCGGAGCTCGCCGATGTACGAGGGGCTCGCTTGGCGTCCCGACGAGTGGGATGTCGTCCTCAAGGTGAGATAATCGTGGGTCCTTTTTTTTTTTAAGGATTGAGCTGTGGTTTTGTTTTGTGATTGGGTGGAGGGGGATGGCTGAGGGGAAGGAGAATCTCTCCTGGTGGTGTTTGGAGGAGGCGTAGGGGATGGGAGATTCTATGCTGGCGCGTGTGTCAATCAAACCCATTTGATTGACTAAAGGTGTGGTCTTGCGGTCTAGGATTTGTGCATGCTAATTAGGTTTTCTTTTTCCTGCGAGAAATTAGGGGAGTTTAGTTTTTAAATATGCTCTTTGTTAGCTTTTAGAGGTCGTCAACTGTCAGATGGTTCTGCTGAATGCAGATGCCTCCTGACTGTTGATGGACACACACGCCTGCTGGTGTTATTTCCGTATATCTGTTCGATAAATTATGTTAATCAACTGATAATCATGCATGAGTTAGACAAGGAGGTATCCTCTTTTTGCCAAAAAAAAAAACTCACATGAGTTCAGTTTAAGGTGTATTTTCTTCTTTTCCTGGTTTATGATGGGTGTTGTGTATTAGTCAGGAAAAAATTCAGCCGCCCTAAATAACTTACAATTATTAGTGATCTGGTACCATTTCTTAGGCGTACGTTTCAGCTGAGCATGTTTCTTGTTGTCTTGATGTACTTCTTCACGTACGACCGTGCTTTCATAGTGATTTGTTTCCTTTATGGCCTCACTTGTATATAGTCATCTGCTTTACCTAATTCACTTTACTTCTTGATTGTGCTCGACCACATTCAGGCATTCTGAATGTCTTAAAGCCTCAAAACTCAATGAACATATCCATTATTTACAAGTTTAAACTTGCCTTATTTGTCTAGTGGGCTCATGATCTTGGGGTTAAATATTCCCAGGGCCAGGGATGGTAGTGAGGTAGGGGCCTAATCTAAAACCTCCCGTTCACGGGGAAGAGGTTTAATAATATGTTATTTCCATTTGTAGGCAAAACTATTGTCTTCGACTTCAAATCCATGTAACTTTCACGTGTACAATGATAATCTAGAATGTACTTACACTTTGTTCAACTGTGAAGTGTTTTTTTCCGTGAATACAATTGTCAAGTAGGTTTTGTTGTTGTTATGCCTTTTGCTAATTGATAGGTACGGTGATTATGATATTACTGTTATTTGAAATGAAATCTGGCTAATATTTTGTCCTAGCTGAGATACGGAGATTTAACATCTTCAATTTGTCTATATTTTCGGAGTTCATGCTTTATAAACACTCAGTATATTTTGAGTTCCACTATTGGTAAAATAATTGAAACTTGTATAGGATATTTGGCCTTTTAGTATACTATTACCTTATACAATTGATCTATGTGCAATGTATACTACTGTAATGATATATATGAAACATGTGACGCCCTTGTCATCGCATTCTTGTATAAAACCTTTTTCCTGAAGCCAGTGGTACCTGGAGAAACATTGCCCAAAGGAAGGGCTAAACCCATCTGTTCAAGTAGGAGCCAAGTAGTATCGTAGGAGTCTGTCTGAGATATTAGCTACCCCCACAATGAATTATTGCATGGACCAAGTGCAGGAAGTCATTGAGCTTTAGCATGGGTTTGTTTTCAGTGCTTATTTTCTTTTACCTGCTATGAAAATTTAGTTGCTAATGCCTATTATTCTGAATAATAAGATTGAAATTAGATAAATTATTCTCATCAGTTATATTTTCCGGAATGCAAAAATATCTGTTGCAACTTGACTAAGAAAGAGGAAGCTACATGAACATCAAAATATGCGAAAAAATGTGATTAAACTAAATCCTCTACCATCTGAATGAAACCTAAAGATCTTCAACTGTTCTTTCAACTGACCTCCTATATGCAGTTTGGATATGTGTTATTTAGGCCAATTTAATTTCTTGATGGCGAGAATCATACATTGTCTTTCAATGTTTGTGTGTTTTTGTCATCTGATTCAAATTTTGTTGTTAGCAGTTCTCAAATTATCCCTTTTCACATATTTCAGGTGAAATATGGCGAAGCTCTTAAGAGGTTCAGTGGGTATGTGCAAGGGCCACAATTCAGTCTGAACTTATCTTCTCTCCGGTCCAAGATTGCATCTGCTTTTAAGTTTGGTCTGAATATCGACTTCATTCTGACTTACACTGATGAGGATGGGGATATTGTCATGCTGGATGACGATGATGATCTGCATGATGCTGCTATTAATCAGAAATTGAACCCTCTCAGGATTAATGTTCAGTTAAACAACAGCCACACTGCAGCGCCTCAGGCCAAACAACAGGATTCAGATAATACACCTCCCAGATCCACCACTACTGAAGACCCACTAGCTCAGGTTAAGTCAGTTATTGATGAGGTTTTGAAGCCCATATCTAATCCGTCGAGGTCCACTGCACTGGAAGATAGACTGGCTCAGATAAAAACAACTATTGATGAAGCTGTGAAGTCTATCCAGGAGCCAGTTCCTGAGGCACTTGCGAAGCTGTCCCATGAAGTACTTGAAGCCGCACCACCGCAATTAGCTGAGGTAATAAAACCTTTTGTTAAACTGGTTACACCAAGCAATAACAGCCCATCTAATGGGCATGCTGATGGTTCCTGCAGTTCCTCAACTGATTTGCCCCAAAAACAGGTCGATCCCAAAACTAATGATGAGCCCGAAATTGACACAAATTTGGGGTCACGACCCTTGGACACGCAGAACTCCAAATCATCTGGTGCAGGTCTTAAGACTGTGTCATTTGAGGCTCCTGCTACATTGGGTGTTAAATCTTCTCAGGGTCAACAGGAATCATTATACCCTTCCATTGAGGAGTTGCTGTTATCCCCCTATTTAGCCAACTTAGGTGATGACAAATCTGCCAGCAAGGGAATTAGTGATGCTCAAAGCAAGGGAAAATCTGTTATGACCTCTGCTACACCACCTACCCCTCCTGCTGCTCCTGTTTTCCATCCAGCTCCTCCAATTCCATCTCTGAATGATTGGTCTCAGCCACCAGCACTTGGATCGACATTTTACCCATCTATTTGGCAGCCTGAAGCTGATTCAAAAGCCAATAGTGATTCCAGATGGCGTGTTCCATTGTACAGAGCTGGCCCTCCATTCCGACCCCATGCTCCCCTAAGCCGTGCACCCCCACCAGTGCCCCCTGCACCCATGAGCTATGGACCTTCTCCACATTTTCCTTACCCTGGCCGCCTGTTGTCTTCTGGCCATCTGCATGGAGACCTTGGTAATAACATTGAGAACTCACCAGCACGCACATTCCATAGATGGATTCAGTGTGATGGTTGTGGAGTGCGACCAATTGTCGGGCCACGATACAGGTCTAAAACGTAAGATTTTAATTGAGCTATTGTTCTATCTAGTTTCTTTTTCTTATCTCAGTATTTGACATCTCTCCTTTTTGCCAACAGAAAAAAAGATTATGATTTGTGTGATGCCTGCTTTCATCGCATGGGCAATGAGGTCGAGTACACCAGGATTGACAAGCCACACTTACCCCAGAGATTACTGAGAGACCCTACTTTGGTGAGTTCCCAATTTGTATCAGGTGTGCTCAAACAGGTTTTGACCAAGTTGTTCTATTTGCTAGGCATGAGTGCACAGGCATATGCTTGCACGTGCATGTTTGTTGATGCATTATTTGGCAGACCCATCCGTCCTGGGTACACTCTGGTTTCTGTAAATAAGTTAAGTGCACAAAATAATATATTAACAATTAGTTCGTCCTATAATATCTTGGTTTCAGTGCCGCAAGATCCATTCACGGGCTGCGATGAAGTCAAAGCGGGAGAAACTTGAAAGTCGCTTCATTTTGGATGTAACTGTCCTGGATGGAACATTGATGGCACCTTCAACTCCATTTACTAAGATTTGGCGCATGCATAACAATGGATCTATCATGTGGCCCTTGGGCACACAGCTTATATGGGTTGGTGGCGATCAGTTTGCACTGCAGACCTCTGTTCCATTAGAGGTAGCTACTATGCATACTGCGACCTCTTTTCAGTTTACTATTCTAACTGTAGTTTAGACTGCATGCTATTTAAAACATGTAAAATCATTAAGTCGAGTTGGTATTCTGTGCAGATTCCAGTGAATGGGTTTCCTGTTGATCAGGAGATTGATGTTGCTGTTGATTTTGTGGCACCTGCAAGGCCTGGGAGGTATATATCTTACTGGAGGCTAGCATCACCTTCTGGCCAGAAATTTGGTCAGCGTGTTTGGGTTCACATCCAGGTTGTTACTCTACCATATTCCTTTTGTCCGTATAGGTCTATAATCTTGATATTTATCTTTCTTAACATCTAAATTCTGATCGCATCTGCAGGTGGAGGATTCTTCTTTTGTTAGTAACAACAGGACTGCTGCTACAAACTTGAATCTGCTCCCAGAAAACAATATCACAAACACAAGTAATTTGATTGATGTCAATATTGAGCCTGTGGGTCAAGTCTTTGGTCAACATGTCAATAGCACAAACAAGGAGTTAGTTGAACATTTGATACACCGTGAGATTGACAAGCCCAAGAATCCTGAGCCTGCTCCCTTACCTGTGCCCCTTGTTTCTTCCACAGTATCTCTTCACCCAATCATTGATGTTGATGTTCCCTCCAGTTCAACTACTGCTGCTTTTGTGCCACCTGTTGATGTGCCTGTGCCTGAACCTGCTGTGACTCCTGTGCCTTCAACTGTTGATGTGCCTGCTGGTAATGCACCTGCGTCTATTGGTGCATCAACATCTGATCTTCATGGCATTGACAATCTCACAGAAGAGAAACTGCTGAAGGAACTTGAGGAAATGGGTTTTATGCAGGTCGATCTGAACAAGGAGATACTAAGGCAGAACAAGTACAATCTGGAGCAGTCTGTCGGTGATCTCTGTGGCATCAGTGAATGGGATCCTCTCCTCGCAGAGTTGCAGGAAATGGTAACATTACATGTGTCCTATTCTTGATAGTGCTCACAGCCTCACACACACAATTGTATTGGCAAGGTTCTGAAGTTAGCTGTTGTTTCACCTTTCAGGGCTTCGACGACACGGAGGTAAACAAGGAGATGCTCGTGAAGAATGGAGGAAGCATCAAGCGAGCAGTGATGGACCTCATCGCTAGGGAGAAGAAGGACCAGTGAAGATCGTGTGCTCTTGAGCACGTCCGTATCAATACCTAATTATGTGTGTATATGCGTAAATAATGAGACAGAGGTGTACAGCTAGCGCCTGGGCTGCTGCACTGTCTCAGAGCTTGTTTATGAACCGTGTGAGGTGTTGTGCGACTGGTTGGTATATTTGTCGCCGATGTCTTGTGCGCGCGTGCGCGCCTCTTAAAAAGCGGTTACCTTTCCAGGTACCGTAAACCGCGTGTAATTACTATGGGCTTAGCTGCTCTATGCCTCTATGGCTCTTTATCTACTGCTGTGACTGGAACTTGATAGTTTAGTAAGACCTATGTTTTGCATATGTTAATCGGTGTTTTGTGTGCCCTCTTTCATGTACCCTAGACCCGTAGTGTTTGGTACGTGTTACTCTGGTGTCTTTCTAATTGTTGCTCTGCTGGTGCTGTTGTGACGAGTATTTTGCTCCGACCTGAGAGTGTTGATCTATGCTCTTGAGAGTGTTGATCTATGGTCTCTGCGTTTAGGGAGAGCCCTAAAGCAGCGTTCTACGAGGGTGTCATCACCCTTCAGAGTTGTAAGGGCGGTTGCGGAGATGATGCTGTATGCAAGTGCCACTGATAGTGCTTGATCGTATCTGAATTCACAGTCTCTCCTCTGCACTTCATCAAACGTTACACAACAAAAAAAAATGGTGAGGAATCAACAAAGTAATGGTTAAACAACAATGACAAAAATGGTGAAGAATCAGCAAGGTAAAATAACAAACACACAGAACTGTGGTCCAGTAGCCTGGGTTTAAAGTTTAAATAAACAACAAAATGATTAAACAACAAAAAAAAATGGTGAGGAATCAGCAAGGTAAACAACAAACACATGGTTGATGCGAAGCGAACGACGCAGCGAAGAGGGGCGGTCTGTAGTAGTTCTTCTGTACACACACGGATCAAGCACCGGAGCAATGTTATCTCGATCACAGATTCTGCTGGAGGTAGGCATCCTCCGTCTCCGCCGCCTTGTCCTGCCCGGCGCTGTACCCCGTGACGTCGGACACCCAGTTGCCCAGCGACGACACGCTGCGCACCAGCCACTCCTTGGGCGTCGACGCCTTGGGGCTCTCGGCGACGGCGCTGCTCCGGCGCTCCTCCTCGGCGCGCGCGTCGCGCCACCGCCTGGCCATGTACTCCTTCACGGTGCAGACGCCGCTGGCCACCACCTCCTTGGGCGGCACTGCAAGCGGGTTCTGGTCCAGGCGGAGCAGCTCAAGGCGCTCCAGGCGGCCGAAGCAGTCCGGCAGCGCGTGTATCTGGTTGTTGCTGAGGTCGAGCTCGCGCAGGCCGAGCAGGTCGCCGATCGACGCCGGCAGGTCGCGCATGTCGCTGAAGTTGCTGCTCAGGTTGAGCGACTCCAGCGCCGCCAGCTTCCCGATCCCGTCCGGGAGGCCTCGGAGCTGGTTGAAGTGCGCGTCCAGGAGGCGCAGCGACCGCATCTCGCACACCGACGACGGCAGCGACCGCAGCTTGTTCAGGTGTACCCACATCTTCTCCAGGTTCACCATCTCCTGCCCAATCCCCGTCGGGAGGTACGTCAGCACGTTGTAGCTCACGTCCAGCTTCACCAGTGACCTGTTGGATCATTGTAATCACCATTAACGGGAGTTGAAGTTTCTTTAACTCGACGCCATTGGCAAAGAAGAATATGCGTGCTTGGTTGGTCGATTAATTACCTGCATTTTGAGATGCTGTCGGGGAGAGACCTCATCTTGTTGCCGGAGACGTCGAGGATCTTGAGGCTGGAAAGGAGGCCAATGGTGTCCGGGAGGGAAACCAAGGCGTTGGAAGCGAGGCGGAGCTCTTCCAGGTGTTCGAGCCCGCCTATGCCATCCGGGACAACCTGCAAATTCATCTCAGTGAAAATACTAGTGAGTAAAACATGGTATGCATGCACAGGAAGGATTTTTGGCCAATTCACCCACGTTAAAATGTTAAATGATTTGCTTCATATGTATTGGATAACAAGAGAAAGAGGACCGACACATCACACACGCTGCATTGTTGCAACTCTAGGAGAAGATGCATTTTGGCCGGTAACAGATTGCTCCAAATGTAATACGTTGCAACTTGCGAGAGGTCAATACGTAGTAAGTCAAAACTTTACAATGTAAAGCAACATCTGAATGGATCACGATCAGTTTTACAGTACAATTTGTAGGGAAATGAAATTGTTTCATGTTCAATTCCAGGGCTGGAGAGGCTAGTTTTTCTACCAAATCCTATTTATCATGTCCATAATTCTAACGTGTCTGACCATGATATCAAATTCAAACATGCATAAACAATTCTGCATAATTTATTCCAAGTTCCAAATTCCATACCTTTTGGGACCTGCAAATCTGCAATGTATACTATTTGCATTTCTTGATTAAAGCTAGCTATCCGAGAAATTCCCTGGATCGGATTCGGACGAGCAGTTCCAGTTTCAAATTTCGACACCCAGTGCGATCTGAAACACATCGCCATTCGAAAATGCAACTACGCGATGCAGGTTGACGACAGCAACCGATATTATATCACAGCAATCAGCAATGTATGGCGGCGCGAACGAGGGCTGACCTTTAGCTGATTGCGCGAGACGTCGAGGACGACGAGGCCACGGATCCGGCCGAAGGGCTCGGGCAGGTGGCGCAGCTGCCGGTCGGCGAGGAGCACCCGTTCCACCACCTTTCCCTCCTCCGCCTCCCCGACCACCCGCACCACCTCCTCGTCCACCACCCCGGCGTCCTCCTCCCCGCCGCCGTGGGCCGCGTCCACCATGTCCCTCCCTTTCATCGCCATGCGGTACACGCTCTCCAGCCTCTCCTCCGCCTCCCGCAGCAGGCCGCCGTACGACTCGTGCGCCTCGTCCAGCCGCACCACCTCCCGGCTCTTTGCCGCCTTCTCCTCCTCCTCCGCCGCCACCTCCTTTGCCTCGTGTGGCTTGCCGTCGTGGGAATGGAGGAAGGCACGGGCGGAGTCGACGAGCTCGTGGTCGGGGCGGGGCCCGAGGAGGCGGAGGGCGTCGCGCGCTGAGGAGACGTCGGCGACGGCGCGGGTCATGGCGGCGAGGACGGACGGGTGTCGGAGCCCGGGCATGCGGCTGACGAGGTCGAACTCCGCCGCGCCTGACGGGGCGCGCGGGGACGGCTGCTCGATGTAGCGGGCGCGCGGGGTGGACAGCGTCGGGGACACCGGCAGGAGCGACGGGAGGCGGGACAGCACGTAGGCGAGGATCGGGTGCGACTGCGGCGTCGGGTCCATGTTGGCGATGCGCGACGGCGGCGTGCGTTGTTGGGCTTGGGGAGCGGCTGGACGGTTACGTTGCTGCCGGGATCGGGTGGCGAAAGGAAGGGGAGAGGAGAGAACGGCCGAGGGGTTTTTATAGGTGGGATTATTGTCTTCCGACAGGTGTTTTTTTGCCCTTTTTTCTCAAGGTATAAAAATAGGATGCACATAAATTAATCACTTGTTACACTACACACGTGCGCGTCGGTTACTCGTGTCCACGTATTATCAAACTTTGTCATATCTTTATTTATACTTAATATACCATACATTAATAATTACCTGGAGTATTAATATATTAATATATTATAATGCTCTGTTTAATTATTAATATATTATATTATATTATATTTCTAATTAAAACCCATACATTAATAATTAACTGGAGTATTAGTTATTAAATTAAAAGAGGTATATAAATATACATCAATAATTTTATAATACAACATTACTGTATATAAAATAAAATGACTAAGATGAGGAAGCACTAGACTTTTTTCCCAACACGTAAAATAAAATGCTTAATTAATATATGATTAATTAATTATTAATAAAAAACTTTAAAATATATTAATACTATTTTTATAATTTTTTAAAAAATATATGTTTAGCAGTTCGAGAAGAGTACAGGAAAAAAAATTTAACCGGTGAAACAAATACATTCTAAATCAATTTATTGTCTAAAGTTAAAGTTAGAAAAACTACTACATCAGTTTGAAGTGACATAATAGATTAACTTAGAACTCTAGATTAACCACGGGTTTTATCTTTTGGCTGGCTTAATTCTAGAAGATAATAGCCGAAGAGGATAGGATGAAATGTAGATAATGGATAAGGGTGCAGTAAAAAGACACTCTCTTGAACAGGCGAAAACAACGCGAAGCGACAAGCACGGGGAGCTCCTAGGTCCATCTCCCCCTCTCTTGCGGCTCTGAAAAATTATTTTCTTGATCGAATGTTCGGCAACGGTGGGAAAATTATCAGTGTACCTGAAAACATATCGGATCCTCTTTATATTCTCGAGTTATGCTTAATCTCTTCTGTACCTAAGTTTTCGTTGTTATCCTCGAGTTATGCTTAATCTCTTCTGTACCTAAGTTTTCGTTGTTATCCTTTCAATATCCTGTTTCATTTCACTGGATAGTTTGCTTGCCTTTAAGATGGAGGTGATGAAATTGGGTGTTTGTAAACAGCTTAAGTAAAACAATTGCTTGAAAATTCACTACTACATAAAACAAATGAGACTAAAAATTAGACCAAATAATCAATGCACACAAAATTTAACATAAATTTAAAAAATTAAATGTCAGAATATCAGAATAGAGCATTTGTAGCATCCAATCAAAAATATCAAAAGCATTGGTAGCATCCATTCAAAAAGCATCACTAGCATGCATTCTTAAAAAATTATTAGGACTATCAGTAGCATCAATTGATAGGAAGAAAATGGCAAGACATCAGGATTTAACTTATACCATGCATGCCATATAAGTATTATGTACATCATGACCAATAGCAATTAATCCTTACGTTCACTAGTACACCAAAGCATCTAAACAAGTAATGTGTACATCATAAGCATCATAAAAGGCCCATAAACAGCATATTATCATAATAGCAATATCACAGCAAAATATGGTAAAGTCACTAAACCCTAAACCCTAGAGTCACTATCACTTCAGCACTTTTTTGAACGTCACAACAACAAAATACATGCTTGTGAAGTCTATAAGCTAATTTGATAATAAAAAAACTAAATTAGCTAGCTATAGCCTTAAATCTAATAGTGGATGGTGGCCTCACTGCTCTGCTTTCACTCTTCTATCCTAAATGTCTACACTTTCCCGCAACAATCAATCGAACAAGCAACTCAAGAAATTACTTAGCAACTACTCCTTAAGAAATAGGATAAACGAATGAATACATTAACATCAACCTAAGGAAAGAAGAGGGAAAGAAATAAACCTATTCAACTCGATCTTGGTCGAGGCCACAATTGAGGAGAGACGAGAAGGCCTTAGGTCAATGGGAACCACTGCCATCGAGAAGAGCTCAAGCGTTGGGGGTAGCAACTTTGGTGACATGGGCTCACTACTTAGGATAGGAGACGTCGCCGGTAGCTCGAGCGTCAGTGATAGGAAGTAATAGCACTCACCCAACTTCGAAGAAGGGATGAGCCATCAAGAGCAGGAGTTGCAATTGCGGCGACGGGAGCTCGTGTTTGATGGAATCATGGGTGCCACCACCAATGGAATCTTCGAGACCAATAAGAGCGTGGGCACCTAGTTCCGACGACAACGACGGGAGCATAGGCCTAACGACAATGAGAGGTGGGGCTCGGTGGTGACAAGGGCTGCATAATTGGAGGGGAAAGGGGATACAGATGGAGATAGAGATTGTAGGTGGTGCCCTGACAATTGGTTAACTAGGGTTAGCATGGGTATTTTGGTCTTTTTTAAAAAATTGACAAGCTAACGAATGCATTCTCTCACGAATCTAATGAAAATCTAAAAGTATGGTGCTAAAAGGATGATAGCGAAAACTCAGGGTACAAGGGGGAATGAACATAACTCGGGGTACTAAGGAGATCCGGTATATTTTTAGGGTAGAAGGAATTTCTTGGTGACGAATTCATGAGCCAGAATGGGCCGGCCCATCGACACTGATAGCTCCGATGGTCTAACATGGGCCGGCCCGCTGATCTTCCAGCCCACGTAGGCGGTGGCGGCGGAGGAGGAAGCGGGTAGAAACTAGAAATGGAAACCACGCCGTCGCAGCGGCCCACGGCAGCGCAAGCGCGTTCCACAGTTCGAAAACCGCGACGAGGGGAAGGGAGCGCTCGATTTGACGAGGGTCCTCACTCTCCCCAATCCCCAACCCGACGGCGGTGGCACGCGGCGGAGGGGGGCGGAGATGCTGCAGTTCCCGGTGCTGATGCGGCAGTGGCCGTCGCCGCCGCTGATCCCCGCGTCGACGCTGGTCCCCGTGCCCGCCACCACCCAGGAAGACGAGCTCCTCCTCGCCATGGCCGAGTCCGACCTCGAGGACAAGGTACTACTCACCATACCGCCGTTCTCCCCTCCTCCTCCCCTCTACTCCCCCGCAGCGCTTCTAACACCTGCCTTGTTTTGGCCCTCTCCCCTTCCAGCTGAACGAGATCCGCAAGACCAACAGTAACCTGGTGATCATAGGCAAGCCCACCGGCGACGTCAAAGAGGAGTACGACGCCGTGGCCGAGGACGACGACGCCGACAACGTCGAGGAGTCCGACGGAGACGACTTCGACCAGGAAACCGGATGAGCCGGCCCCGACTACTCCCTTCGGGTTTGCACCACCTGCCCTGGTGCCATTGCCCTTTCTTCTCTTCCCCATACGTGTGCTTGCTGCAGCTTGCTAGCCCCAATCTGATCTATCTCGATGTGTTCAGTTTACCCTGTAATGTTTTGAAAAAAAATCTGAATGCTTCCTTTATTGCTTAAAGAACATGTATCAGATTAGCTTGTTGGTGCATTTTCATGTCTCTATCTAAATGAATTTATTAGTTTCCTATCTCTGCGCGAGTGTCCATAGCCTTGTGGAAGTGAGCTCTATTTTCTACACTTCTTTTTTCAACGAGTAAATTTAACAAAACCCTATATTTTGGGCATCCATAACACAAAACCCCAAAACCTGTGGTTTTGTGTTAGGGATCATCCAAAACCTGAGGAAAGAGCCGATCAAGTACCTATAGAGGTGGCATAGTAATGCTTTAATCAATACTTGAATTCATGGATGATTCTTAAAAAAAGGGTATTGTACACTACACTAGAGTCCTGTTAAAAGGAAATATTATTATGATTTATGAAGGTATGTCCTGCTCATGCATAAACCTGTTACTTTTAGTGTTGATTACCTTTTCCCTTTGTGTTTTTCCCTGAAGATCCATGCCTCTATTTACGATGATAAATATATGTCTATAATTAAACAACAAAGCACAAAGTTCCTTGTTTCTCACCGAACCTTAGTATAGGTTGCACAACGTGCGAGTGTTTTTGGCATTAATCACCTCACAAACTATGGTTTATTTATTTGTTAGCTTAATTTCTTAATCCAAAGGATTTTTCTGAATTCTTGCTAGCGGTGAACTTGCCTATTATCTTGCGGTCCTTCTCTTTTGTCTGTACCACAAAAACATTATTATTTTTCAGTGGCTATTAAAGAACCATGTCCTTAATGTAACATAACTGCAAGGATAGAAGAACCGTTGTTGTCTATTATGTATAATTGTATCTCTACAAGAAGTTATTATGGTCCACCTTGTGATATAAAACAAAAGATACAAGGCAGTACATTAGAGATAAATGTATGGACAAGCTGGAGTATGTAACATTGTAACTTGCTGTAAAAGCTTTTTACCTAATCATGTGCTCTGTTGCCAAAGAAATGATTATTTACACTGGCCAATCTTGAAAAATTTTCTGGTTGAAATTTTTGGAGTCAGCCTATCTCTTTGCCATTGCAGAACTTTTTCCAATCAAAATTTTATGACATGTGTAGAATGTGTACAGTGACTACGAATCCCCCGAGCATATACAAGGGGGTCGGGTCTATATATATACAGTCCAAGCCAGTGGTCTGTCTAACACCCCTCGCGGTCGCAGCGGGAGGGGAACGGACACAGATACTGGACCGAAAACTGGTGAACAAAGACGTGGGCATGCCTTTGGTCATTATATCGCCAAACTGATGTGCCAATGGTACATGGAGCACCCGAACCTGTCCTAATGCAACCTTGTCATGGACAAAATGGATATTGATCTCGATGTGCTTGGTGCGTTGATGATGGACCGGGTTGGCGGTCATGTAGACGACACTGACATTGTCGCAGTAGACGACGGTCGCGGTGGAGAGGGGTGCACGAAGCTCCTGGAGAAGCTGGCGTAGCCAGCAGCACTCGGCGACGGCGTGGGCGACGACGCGGTACTCGGCTTCAGCGCTGGAGCGGGACACTGTAGTCTGGCGTTTTGAGGACTAGGATACGAGAGTGTCACCGAGGTAAACGTAGTAGCCGGACGTAGAGCGTCGAGAGTCGGGGCAGCCTGCCCAGTCCGCATCGGAGTACGCGGTGAGGGAGTCGATGGGGCTGGATCTGAGATGCAGTCCGCTAGAGAGGGTGCCCTTCATATAGCGTAGGATGCGCTTGAGCAGCGCGAGGTGAGGTTCGCGCGGAGCGTGCATGAAGAGGCACACTTGCTGGACAGCGTACGTGAGGTCGGGTCGGGTGAGTGTGAGGTATTGGAGAGCCCCGGCAAGACTCCGATAGTGAGAGGGATCGGTAACGAGGGCGCCATCGGCGGCGGAGAGTTTGGCTCGAGTGTCGACTCCCCCCACCCTATCGGCTGATCTATTTCTATCGGACCGATCGGAATACTCGGCCCACCCAACCTCATCGGCTCAGGCCGATCTAATTCCTCCTTTTCCTCTTGTCTACAGTCGCCGACTCGGAGCTGATGACGCCCCCACCCGACCAGTTCTTCCCATTACTCCCGCACCCCCATCGGCTCCAGTTCCCTCCACCTCTCACATGGTCACCCGCTCCCAGACCGGGTCTCTCCGCCCCACTCCGCGCTACGGTCTCTCCGCCGTCCACAGCTCTATCTCGCCCATCCCGGTGACTTCTCGGTCAGCTCTGGCCGACCCTCAGTGGCGCGCGGCCATGGCCGACGAGTACAAGGCCCTAATGGACAACGGGACCTGGCGCCTCGTTCCCCGACCTCCCGGCGCCAACATTGTGACCGGTAAGTGGATTTTCAAACACAAATTCCACACCGATGGCTCTCTTGCCTATCACAAGGCTCGCTGGGTAGTCCAAGGTTTCTCCCAATGACCCGGTGTTGACTACGACGAGACCTTCAGTCCCGTTGTCAAACCCGCCACCATCCGAGTCGTCCTCACCTTGGCTGCCTCTCGCTCCTGGCCGATCCATCAACTAGACGTGAAGAACGCCTTTCTTCACGGCCACCAGACGGAAACAGTCTACTGCCAGCAGCCCCTAGGCTTCGTTGACCCTTCTCGGCCTGACGACGTCTGTCTCCTTCAATGCTCTCTCTACGGCCTCAAACAAGCCCCTCGTGCCTGGTACCAGCGTTTTGCTGCCTATCTTCGGCACATTGGCTTCGTGGCCTCTGCGTTTGATAGTTCCCTGTTCACTTTCCATATCGGCTCCGCCACTGCCTATCTACTTCTCTATGTCGATGACATTGTCCTTACAGCATCTTCGACATCTTTCTCGACCAGATCATGGCCCGACTCCACTCTGAGTTCGCTATGACCGATCTTGGTCCTCTCTACCATTTTCTTGGCATCTCCGTAACCTGTTCCATCCACGGGCTTTTCCTTTCCCAACGCTAGTACACCATCGACCTCCTCCAGCGTGCGGGCATGGCCGACTGTCACCCCACGGCCACCCCAGTCGACACTCGAGCCAAACTCTCCGCCGCCGATGGCACCCTCGTTGTCGATCCCTCTCACTATCGGAGTCTTGCCGGGGCTCTCCAATACCTCACACTCACCCGACCCGACCTCACGTACGCTGTCTAGCAAGTGTGCCTCTTCATGCACGCTCCGCGCGAACCTCACCTCGCGCTGCTCAAGCGCATCCTACGCTACGTGAAGGGCACCCTCTCCAGTGGGCTGCATCTCAGCTCCAGCCTCATCGACTCCCTCACCGCGTACTCCGACGCGGACTGGGCAGGCTGCCCCGACTCTCGACGCTCTACGTCCGGTTACTGCGTTTACCTCAGTGACACTCTCGTATCCTGGTCCTCAAAACGCCAGACTACAGTGTCCCACTCCAGCGCTGAAGCCGAGTACCGCGCCGTCGCCGAGTGCTGCTGGCTTCGCCAGCTTTTTCAGGAGCTCCGTGCACCCCTTTCCACTGCGACCGTCGTCTACTGCGACAATGTCAGTGCCGTCTACATGACCACCAACCCGGTCCATCACCGACGCACCAAGCACATCGAGATCGATATCCATTTTGTCCGTGACAAGATTGCATTAGGACAGGTTTGGGTGCTCCATGTACCATCGGCACATCAGTTTGCCGATATAATGACTAAAGGTCTGTCCACGCCTTTGTTCACCAGTTTTCGGTCCAGTCTCTGCGTCTGTTCCCCTCCCGCTGTGACTGCGGGTGGTGTTAGACAGACCACTGGCCTGTGCTGTATATATATAGACCCAACCCCCTTGTATACGCTCGGGGGGATTCATAGTCACTGTACACATTCTACACTCAGATAACCACACAACGGAGCACACAATTGGAACTTTGGCAGAGGCATTTAATTTTATGTTAAATATTTCTTTGAGGCATGCTGTATGCATTTAAATTTTCCCACAATCATGAAAATATCTTAACTCCAATGTTTAAGCAGAGGAAACATTCTCCTGCAATCAGAGTGCCACCAAAATTGTCTTCATCAAATTTGTGGATGCCTAGCTGTCTACTGTTCTACCATTTACAATCTTTCTGATTCAAGATTGCATTAACCTATTCCTTGTAAAAGTTGCTATATTTCTAGTGAGCATTGTCTTTAATCGTCTCATTCTGTTGCTTCTGTACTTTTTGCTAGTTGAGATTGTTGAAAAGATAGACATCAAACTCTGGTAATTGCAATTGAGCTGCATAACATTCACGGATGGAGTTTGCACAACATCCTGAAACTGCATGTAATTGGATTAAAACCTTTACATAGAAGACTTCAACAAGTTTAAAGCTATGCTGTTAAGTTCCTTTCCCTTTTCAGTTTGTACTTTCTACCATGAAATATTAGTTGTTTACTGTATAGTGGAGTTTATTCCTCAAAAAATTGTGCAATATAGTACATTCTCCTACACTAGGTTCCATTGAATCAAATAAAGCCGCTACAACTTACCTGCTATCATTTATTTCTGGGGCTTAACCTAGCATCTTCAAGTGCAAAGGTCTATTGATTTTGCCTTGTTCGGTAGACTATGCTATTCTTGCATCATGAATGTCACTGATGGAGTGCCTTAAATCTTCTGTTTCTTATACTGAAACTTGCAGAAGTCTCAGTAATTATGTACTGCTAATGGCACTACATGATTGCATCATCTGATCGGCATGATTTCAGCAAAGCTCAAAAGGGTGATAAGGTGATCTAATTGGAATATTACCTGCAACCATGTTCCAGCAGCAGCGAGGGATGACAACAATCCAGCGAAGAGCAGAGAGTCCTTTCCTTGGAAGACAGATTCGACTAGGATGCCCTTCTGCATGGTGCTGGTGACATGGGTGCCCATAAGGAATTCACCAGAGAACTCTAGCACCACCGCAGTAAGCACTGCTTGCCGGAGTGTCAAAGCACCAGACCCTACGGATGTCCCCATGGCATTGGCCACATCATTTGCCCCAATGTTTCATGCAATGTAGAACCCTGACAGCAGTGTCAAATATGCCAATGCCTTCATTTTGTACCAGATCATTTGAGAAACTGCACTCCTGGGGAAACACGAGGTGGTGTTGATAGAAGTGATTTGAAGACTCTTATCAGCAATCAACCTGAAGCCCCAACTTTCCGTGTTAATGATTACTTTGTGGAATGTCAGAAGGTTAACTGGTTGTCTAGTGTTTGCTGTTTCAATTAACTTGAGCTACTATTAAATAAAACTGACTCAAAAGATCTCACTTGTTATTTCTGTTAAAACAGTGGAACTTCCGTATTGGCTTCACTCCCAAAGAAGGTTTAGTTATTCATTCTGTTGCATATGTTGATGGAAACAGTGGGCATCAACCTATCGCTCACAGGCTGAGTTTTGTTGAGATGGTTGTTCCTTATGGAGATCCAAATGAACCACAAAATCGGAACAATGCATTTGATGCTGGAGAAGATGGGCTTGGAAAGAACGCATACTCTCTTAAAAAGGTTCTTTTGTTGTTCCCTGTTAATGCCTCAGTGTAATATACTTACTAACTTCAAATCAACTTGATCTGTTTGAGTGAATAAAAAAGAGTAATTTACTAGGAATAACAACTTCTTCCATTTGCTTATTCTTTTTCTTTATTGTTGTCCAAAAAAATTTCATTTACTATTCTTTAAAAGTAATTGAAATTGTGTTGTTTATGCTTAGTAAAGCTTCATGTTGAATTTTAGCTTATGCCAAGAGTTTTTCTTGCGGTTGCACCTAAAGGCTGATTTGACATAATTTTGTTTGTTGTACTGTAGGGATGTGACTGCTTGGATCTCATAGGATATTTTGATTCACATTTTACAAATTTTACTGGTTGTGTGGAGACAATTGAGAATGTCGTTTGCTTAGATGAAGAGGACCATGGGATCCTCTGGAAACATCAAGACTGGAGAATTGGATTAGCTGAAGTTAGACGGCCAAGGAGGCTTACTGTGTCATTTGTATGCACTATTGTTAACTGTGAATATGGGTTCTATTGGCATTTTTATCAGGTGAGTAGTTCACCTTTTTAGTGGAATGTCTACAAAGACAATTATACTCAGAAATTAACTCCAGTTCCTATATGTTTTTTGTTGGTTGCAGGGTGGTAAGATAGAAGCAGAAGTAAAGCTTACTGGAATTCTTAGCCTGGGAGCTCTTGTGCCCGGGAAGCAAAGGAAATATGGTACTACTATTGCCCCTAGTTTGTATGCACCAGTAAACCAACATTTTTTTGTCGCCCGTATGGACATGGCAGTTGACTGCAAACCAAATGAGACCTATAATCAGGTAACCATGTTGTGTGGGCTTCTATTTTACTACAATTTTGACTGCAAAATCTTGCCGACTTGTCCACCTGCATTGGCTACTTCTTGTACGATATTGTTCCATGCCTTTTTTACTTTGTTTATTTTACGTGTCAATTCATCTTACTATTACCCATCTATATTATGTATAGACAGCTAAGCTTTGTTTTCTGAAAAGTATATTAGCTTATTCTAGTCTACGATTAGTTGTCTACGGTTCATGAAGGCCTGCATTTCTTTGCATCATCATATAGTAAGATTTGATGCTGTTGCTTCCTTTTCCATTTTAGGTGGTAGAGGTAAACGTCAAAGTTGAAAGTACAGGCTCAAATAATTGAAAGTGCAGGCTCAAATAATGTGCATAATAATGCATTTTACGCAGAAGAAAAAACTTTTGAAATCTGAACTACAGGCAATGAGTGGCTGAAACCCTTCATCTGCACGTCATTGGATTGTAAGGATTTGTGTGAGAAACATTGTATCTTTGTTTTATCATTCACTAGTGCGCATGTCTACTAAAAAGAGCATCCATGAACTTTCAGCTTGTTATTTTCTGCCAGTTAACTTGCATCGAGCATGTGCATCTCAAACTTCCCATGAAACTGACACTGCTGGATGCATGTTGATCAGGTTAGGAACACAAGGACTGTAAATCGTACTGGACAACCAACAGGGTACAAGCTCGTACCTGGTTCACACTGTCTTCCATTGGCCCTTCCTGAGGCAAAATTCCTGAGAAGAGCGGGATTTTTAAATCATAACTTTTGGGTTACATCGTACAAAAACGATGAGATGTTCCTGGTGGAGAATTTCCTAATCAGAACCCACGGATTAATGAAGGTTTAGCAACATGGGTAAAAAAGGATGAACACCTAGAGGAAACCAACTTAGTTCTCTGGTAAGTTGTCAGTGCCTAACAATTGCTATCTATCTGTAATGTTCATCTAATTTTCCAGCTTAATTATGGCATGTCTGAAATAAATCATGTTATATGCAACTACAGGTATGTTTTCGGGATTAGTCATATCCCAAGGCTGGAAGACTGGCCTGTCATGCCAGTGGAACGCATTGGCTTCACGGTCATGGTATCGCTTCAGCCTTCATTTCTTTCTTTCTTCATTGTTCTCTAGATTACTTCAATAGTTTCTGTTGTGAAAAGATAGTATTCTTGTCCTACATTATTTTTGAGATAGAACCTCAAAAGAGGACAGAAGTTCCTGTTTTTATTTAAAAAGAAGAGAGTTGGCCTAGTTTTTAGGAAAATCAGGCCCAAAAACCTCACAACCACACGCTTAATTGGGAGAACCGGCAAAATCCACACGAAAAACAAGGAGACAAACATCAGTGATGGCAGCACCGAGCCCTACCACAAGTTATCGTTGCCAAGCTCAAGAGAGCAGCTTAGACTTCCTATGGACAATCCAAGATGCCATGATCAAAGGCGGATCCTTCTAGGCAAAGCCCCTAAGAGGAAAAAGTGTCAAAAATGCCAGTAACACCCATCCGAACATCGAAACAAGGTTTTCAGCTGAAGGAAGGAGGAGAGCGAAACGACAATGCCTTCAAGAAGGGAATAACACCCACAGGTGTCGACATTGTCAGCCCTAGGCATAGGCCAGGCATGACTTTTGTCCAAGGCTTTCACTCACTACCAAAATGATCTTCCAAGCCGCCGCAGCTTCGACTTCACCCCAAGGCACCATTGCATGGCCTCGCTAAGGAAGCAAACAACATATTACCTCCTTGGCGCAACGTAGGCCACGCTGTAGATGACACGTGCACCACCTCTCTAACCAAACCAAACCAAACATCTCGCTACCACAAACACCATCAAAGCGCAGACAAAGCCAAAGGTCATCCGTTCTCCACCAAGCGAAAGTCTTCCAACCGAAAAGGCATCCTACCCCTTACAATGGAACTCCTCATGACCGAATTCTAGAAGCAGATCGGCCACAAGAAGGGGAGGAGCTTTAGGGGATCGGGAGAAGACCCAATCGGTTAGAGTCATCCAGGCCACCATAGACTCCGTAGTTCATCGTGTCTCACAGGAAACCAACCCAAGGGATTAAGTGGCGAATTCCCCACACCAGCGGCAAAACGGCAAACTTCTTCATGTGATCTTTCCACCTGTGCCATGGCCGTCACCTGTGCTGGCCTCGTCGGCCAATTGCGGCACCAACAAAGCTTCGCCAGCCTTGCAAGAAGCACCACACGTGGCCACCTCCCATGTTGGCCCTGTCAACCAGCTACCACCTGCGTCACCTCTGCGCCATCTAGCGCTGCCATCACGCCACCAGTGCCACCACCTACACCGACCCCATGGCGTCCTGCTCTATCGGACTGTCGACCCTGCACCTGGCCTAATTCCTACGCCAAGACTACCACTTGTGCTAGCCCTACCATCGTCGCTGCCTGTGCCACTGAGCACTACACGGTCTCATCGCCACCATTGCACATCCTCGTTGCAACCACCTCACAACCTCACTAGATGCCTTGCCAAATCCGGTTAGGATGGTCGGATCTGGCTGCCCCTACACCTCTAGCCACTCCTGGCTTGCCGGACTCCATTATGCCATCACTTGTGCTGGAAGCTCTCCATTGTTGCCAAATCGCCTCGACACTAGGCCGTCGCGGTCACCACTGAGCAGTGCCGTCTGTTCCCTCGCGTGGATCTAGGTGACACTCCTAGCTTTCCTACCCCACCACCGCCATCATGGCCCGACGCGCCAGAGATTGGCCGCCCGCTCTAGCGACAGTAAGGCAGAGTGTGGGGGGTGCAGGGTGGTGTTTGCGCTAGGGTTTTTGGCTCAGTCCGTGTCGCCCACGTGGGGAGACTATAAGGTCTACACAATTATTGTCCTACATTACTTCAGATAAAATTATGACTTTACAACTCATCTGAAAATGGAAGCTATATTGGTTTGGTTGTCCAGCCTGATGGATTCTTCAACTGCTCGCCTGCCATCGATGTGCCTCCTGGATCTGATGTTTACGCCAAGGAAGCCGAGTCGCCGAAGGATATTCAGGCTGGACTGATTTCAAAGCTGTGATGTGCTGCAGCAGCTTTGATGTGCCGCAGCTTCCTACTGTGGTGTGGACGTGTGGTGTTTTAGCTAGTGAACTCGTGGTGTACGATTGCTTTGCCGAGGCTCGTGCTGCGCGATTGTATGATTTGCTCGTATATATAGTTCAATATTTCTGCTGGTCAGTAATAAGTTTGTAATGAAGAGAAGCTGGTTCAGATTTTGTGTTAGACCATGGAAATGAATCGGTATGTACCTTTTTTCTGTCTGAATTCTTAGCAAAATGTTCAGTCCATCTTCTTGCCAGTGGGTCGGCAACTTGACTGGGTATTTCCCCCAGCTGCCCAGTCGACAAAACCATCTGGCTACATGTCACCAAATATGCAATTCTTGAAAAATATCAGTGAACTTCTCCCAGAAAGAAATATAAGAGAAAAAAAATCAGATGATAAGTTGCGATTATTTATCCAGTTATATTAGTATAAACAAAGTTGCTTAAGATGCTTGAACACTTGTGCGTCTTCATTTTTGCTGGACGCAAGTGCAATCACCCAAATACAACTTTTACAGTGGTATCCACTGTTTTTGGGTTCTTTAAATTTTTACATGTATGCAGTAAACATAACTACTTAAGCACGAATTCGCCCTGCTTTAGAAAGCAGTTCCTGGTGGTGGCTAATCATGGCCGAGCTGCTAGAAGATTGCAACTTGCAAGGCTTTTAGTAGCATAAAGAAGGTTAGAAAATGGTATCGTCCATGAAACGATGGCTGGGATTTGCCTATTGGATGAAGCATTACAATTGGGGTGGGGGGGGGGGGGGGGGGGGGAGGCAGCTATAGGACATTAAGATGCCTTTTGTTCACAAGCTGGTACAATCTACACAGAGCAATCCATCTTCCTTAGTGGTGTACTGTTTATTGCTAGCTTTATGGTACTTGGGTGCATATCATCAAGATATGAACCTTTTGAATGGCGTTGGCCTGTCCACCCTAGTCTAGTTATGGGTTGTGATCACTAAAATGAATGCTATGATCATCATGCTCAATGAAGAATGTATTTACTCTCATTCAGTCGCCTTCTCACTGATTGTGTTGGGTTTTCTCTGGCTTAGCTTTTTTTCAGGTATAATATATCTGATGTGAATTATTTTTTTTCTTTTGCTTTATCCCTTCTATGTGCTGTATTCCCCCACAAGGGCAGAAGGCTACGATTACTTTATTTCAATTGGGGTAGGCCAGCTACGTGGCGTCTGGCGTGTGCTTTGCACCAAGGTGCCGTGCACCATAGTAGCGCTGCATCATTTCCGATTTGTGGCGCACTCTACCTATAACAAGCATAAACTTACCTTTGGATCTTTTTTGTCTTACGATCATTTTATATCTGCAAATGTTTTGATTAAACCAGTTCAAAATTGTTATATAGTTTATCCTACTACTAAGTGTTGTTAATGTTATATTACCGTAATTGTTTCTAGTCCTTAAATGATTGATCTATGATCTAAATTATCTCTCTTCATATATCCTCTCACAAAACCACACCACATAGCTTTTACCTTTGAATGATCTATATATGCTCTAAGTTGTCGTAAAAAACCTCATCTCAACTATTTATAGCCTTTTTGGTTGATCAATCAAAAGATACAAATTCTATCAAGGATATAAAGTTGTGTCATCTAGCTACGAAACAAATTCATTTTACACCTTATTTCTTCATACAATATTCTCGCAATATCATGCGGGGTTTCATCTAGTTTATTTTATATAGTTATACCTAAGGGACATTTACTTTTATAAAACAAGATAAAGGCACATCACCAATAATTTTTTGTCATTAGATCGTATTAGTATAAAGATAGCAGTTGATAGATCAAGAAATTGATTAGCTATCCTTTCACTCCCCACTCCTAGCGACATAAAGCATATTCATGTGTTTAAATGAGTATTACTTTTTTCATCCAAGCATCTAAAAATTCATCGTTCCATCTCCATTAATTATTGAATTTTTGTAAGTTTTTTTAAAAAAGTTGCAACCTAATATTTTCTATTTTAGCATAGAGAAGTTCTGCATCAATGTACAGGGTTCTTACTGGTTACTAGGATGAAGCCGCCACTTCAAAACTACTTTCTTCACAATGCATACTACTTTTGGTGGGACCTACAAATAGTTTATATTTAAGCCTCTTTCATTTCTATATCAACCCTTGTTTCATTTCAATTCAGATCTACATGCCGTATAAACTCTAAAAGTGAAAAGCAACTGCATATAATCCCCACTGACCCCACCGACGGTTTCCCTCTTGCTCTTCTCTACTCATGTTAGTCGACCGATGTCCCAAGGCGGCCTGAGATAGAGTAGTAGCAGTGAGGCAAAGGTAGCTTGAGAGGGATCAATGGTAGTGAGGTAGCCTAAGACGAAGTGATGGCGACACCCAGGATGGGTTTGGTGGCCTTGGATTTGGCCCTGTGGCTAGATCTAATGATCTCATTACAACTCAACACCATCGGTGGAGGGCTTTGAGGAGGCCGATGCTCATTCATATCCTCATCGTCGCTGCTTAAGATCTAGCAGTGGCATGAGGAAGCTGCAATGGATGAGAATGAGCTCGGCGGTGGCAGGGAAAGTTGTAACTGATAGTGTGCACCTGGAGGCAGAGGGCAATGTGCTCCGTGCAGCTTATCGGTAGGCCGCTCGTCTCTCCTTATCTTGCTTGTACTCCTTTCCCCAACATTGTCCATCACTTTCTTTCATATTGGTTGTTGCCACTCGAAGCTCCGTGCCGATGGTAGTTGTGGTGGGTGGGATAGAGAGGACCGTGCGAAGGCACAACCTCCCCCAATGTTGCTTGCAAGTCGTGCCTCCGCACGCGAGGGGCCTTGGCCTGATGAGCCATGCGAGCTCTCTGCAAGGCACTGCATAGTTTTATGGGGGCATGACAAAGGGTGATGTGGAGCCACCGCACCGACATGGCAAAGTGGAGTTACGCACCATATTGATGCATTGTTCATGCTCTTACACTTACAAATTTTGCTATAAAAATGGCTAGTTACCACGAGCTGTCGTCCCATATAGACAACCAAATAACCTCCGTAAACTCTCATTCTATTTAGACTCCATTGAAAGCCCTTAGATATCACCTAGAGGGGGGAGTGAATAGGTATTCCTAAGAATTTCTTCAAATCGTAATAATTAAATTCAAATGGCCAGAACTTTTGGCCTTACGGTCGAAACCTCCAATATGGTCTCTCGGTTGAACTGAGGGCTGACCAGAACATTTGGTCGATACAACCCGGAACTTCTAGTCTGCTATGAGCTTCCCCGAAGAGCTACTCAGCACACAATTTGACAAGAGAAAGAACACCAAAGCAAGTACCAGGTATGCAATAAGCTAGGCACAAAAACATATCACATGGAGCAAAAGAACTAGAGCAAGAATATCACAAGAAGGTGGAGTGGGAGACAAGTGATTTTTACCCCAAGTTTAAATTACGAAGATCATATATCTCCGTTAAGGAGCTCCATAGAGTCAGGTCTTGATTAATCCATTGTCCCACCAAGTGACTATAAATATTAACTTGGTATTCACTCAAAATTACCTAATTTTGTTTTGAAGATGAGGTTCACCTTCATAAACTTGCTTGGATCAATATGCAGTTTAAGAAAGCTCACTGGTGATATCTAACTATCTAGGTGGTCTCCCTCTAAAAGTACTAAGCGCCAAGAAGTAGCCCAACATTGATCTCTAAATGCTCAAGGTCCTCCTAGCTCACTCTTAAGCATAAATCCTCCAAAATCACCCTAAATCCACACTCAAACTTCTATGGGAGCTCAAGATCCAAGGTGGGAGAGGTCTAGAACTCTAGGAGAAGTTAGGAGATAAAAACGAAAGTGAAAAGACCAAACTTACTCTTGAAGAGGTGGAGGGGTTAAGTACCCACATCCTTACATTATGTATATGTTACTAATAGATTCAATGGCCAAAACTTATGGCCCTCCAACTAGAACTTTTGGCCAACACTTAGCAAAGCGAGCTGAAGAACTATGGTCGAAACTTCTGACCCAAATGGCTGGAACCTCCGACCCACTAAAACAGTTTGCTCCCAAAACCTGTGAATGTGATGTGCAACGATGTCTCTCATATACACATGAATTGGACTTTGAGCACTTGATAGGCATCAACAACCATTTGGAACTTGATAGTACGACTCTTCTAAACTTGAAAACAAATTTTAAAAAAGTTTAAAATAAACTCCTAAAGTCTTCTCGTTGTGTTACATTGTATTCGAAGGGGTTTCATACATCACTCTAAGTAAGCTAGGACTAAGGTGCTGCTTTTTCTAATTAAGATACATTTTTTTCTCGGTTTTTATTAGCAAACCTTTAAATTAATAAACGGTGTATTTTGTACGAAAGAGGTTACTTAAAATATTAAATAAATATATTTTTAAAATTTATAATAATTAAAACTTAATTAATCATTCACCAATGACTTTTGGTTTTACAGATGTACTTAATCTTTATACTTGACACAGAAACGAACTGGATCTAATCACTTAATCACTGCAGCTCAATAGAATCATTAGTCCATCCATAACCCTCCTGCTTCTGCCACTGAGTTCAAGCACTCCATGGACTTGAGGAATCCCTCCAAGCCTATGATTTTCAGTTTATTTATCGGATTATTAAAACAAAATATTTGCTGCATGTTTTGAAAAATATGTTTTTTTAAAAACATTTTATTGGATTGCATACATCACTTGTTTTAAACTATTTTCTAAGTTTATTTCTTAAAATATTTAATGCATCTATATAATCAACTGGTGACAATAATCCACTCAATCATATAAATAAAACAGAACATTACGAGGCCAACAAATCACCGAAAGACTTCCAAAAGGAAGGACAGAGAGAAGCACAACGCAAAGGTGAGCAGCACTTGATATTGGATGTGAGACGAGTCGGGAGGCAATAATTGAGAATTTTGTAATGTAGTTATGTACAATATAAACATTCACTCATGTCACCAATAAGTTTAGTCAATATATTTAAACTTTTTAATCATCAATATATCTTTGAATGTTTGGATTCAACTTTTTAAAATGATAAAGCTAGATTTGTTTTTAGAAATAGTTTCAAAATTATAACGGTTAGGTTTGGAGTACTTAATAATTAGTAGTTAAACTAGCGTCCTGGTGACTATGTCGTGGTTCAAAACATGGCCTATCTGTGACCGAAGATGGTGTGCATTATTGGCTGTGATCATTTGAGTTATGCCTAATAAGCCATGAAAAAATTATAATCATACTATGTAGTAAAAATAATTTATAAGTAAAAAAACCACATCTTTCTCAAACAAATTATAATGTAGTCATACTATGTATTCCTCAATTGAAAATTTTAAGGCAGTAAGGTATGCTGGGTGCTCAGCTTTCACTTTAATTTCTTTTGCAACAAATATTTACTATATATATTTTTTGTGATTATGCACCCATAAATGTGCTATTTAACATGCTCAATTAATAGATGTCACGAGTATTTAATATAGTTGTATTATATTGGTGTAATTAGTTGAGTTCAATAAAGTTTCTATTATCATATGATCAAATATATGAAAACTACTAATAAATTTTTAATTTTTACTAAAATTCTATTAAAAACACACATAGGTCCAAGAATCGAACCGTAGTCGGTGAAGCTTACCTATTTATTTTCAGAGTTGTTATAGCAAATTTTCTTTCCAGGCTTGTTATAAAAAAAAACCACCGAAGGATATAGCTAATCCAACGACAGATTATCACAGAATCCTGACACAAAGCAAACATAATTCAGTGGGCCCTAGTCCTAATAGCCCCCAATCGAAGGAACCAGCTGTTACTTTCATCAAAGTAGGCAAGTATAGCCACTGATGCTACAGTGACACATTACCCCATAATTTTTGTCACGTAGTGACTCTTATTCTTGGTCGCGTCCAATCGATAAGAGGTAGTATTTGCCTCCCATAAACGAAGAATAGTTGATAAGAAGTGTCAAGTGAATAGGTGGCGCACAGCTGGATAACATAGTACACCACTTCTACCTTGCAGAAGCAGAGGAAAAAACAAGGGGAGATCTCCTGATCAACGAAAACGGACTCCTTTTGAATGGAGATTTTTTCAAAAAAAATTAAAAGGAATTGAACTAAGGCCATATTATTTTCTGCTTAACGGATGGATGGATCAGTGCACATGTTTCCTGAACTTTATACATATGAATATCTTAAAATGTTTTAAATTTATTTTTTAAAACTTTATAATAGTAGTTAATTGATTCATCCATACCATCAAATAATTATTAATATATTTAACCATTTAACATTAGAGAACACACTCTAATTTTTATTTTTATAGTACGTTATTTCTAAAAAAATTTATGTGTTCTAAAGGACGTAAACTCTTATTCCCTAAATAAAAAAACAAAACACTCCACTGAATATAAAACTAGTGTGACACTATATTTTTCTTTCAAATAAACCCTAAAATTTATAGACGGAGTTAGTTAGGTGGTCTCCTAGATAGATAAGATAAAGATATATTGTATATATGTAAAATAAGAAAGATGTTAGCATATAATTAATTAAGTTTTAATTATTAAATTTTTTTAAAAATATATTTATTTAATATTTTAAAACAACTTCTATCCATACCAAACCTATTATTTTTAAAAACGTGCTAGCAAAATCAAGATAATATCTAAAATAATAACAGGACCACTAGAGATGCAACCTGATCTAGTCTTGCAATAAGTGCCAGTCTAACACAGCCAGAGCTGAGCCAACAGAGGGCCGCCAGGCAGCGGCCAAGCCAATGGGCAGAGGCTCTGCATATGGGTAACAGCGCCACGTAGGACAAAGTACACAAACAAACATGGGCAGAGGCTCTGCATATGGGCGGGCTGGAGGTCACTACCTCCTGCGTTGCATCCTCCGACCACTCTGCGCCCACCCAACTCCGTAGCCCCATCTGCGTGCTGTCCTGCTGCTCCTTGCCCCTTTATTGACTTACCTCGTTCATGCGTGCCACTGATAATAAATACAAAAGTATGCATACAAAGATATTTATTTGTCTTCATAGTAAGTATAGTCAAGGTCATCTTTTTTTAAGTTATGTATTTAGCAATTCTTGTTAATTATAGGAGTATTTATTTTCTTTTTTTTAATAACACAACATTTAAATTACCAGAACTATTTTAAAAATGCGCCCCTACTTTACACTGTAGTCAAACTTTTATCATTGAATAAAGGTGCACAAGGCTTCAGTGCTTTACATTTAGTTGTGTTTTCCAAAGTGGCGTATATTAAGCGCTTCACCCAAAAATTTGACTTAATCGTATATTTTTATGTTTAATGAACCTCAATTAGAACATACCCAAAAGAGTAGAGTAGTACATAAGGTGTTGATGCGCTGTAGCATCCGTACTCCATATGACCCAAATAAAAGCAAAGAGCGCCAAACGACGAAATAAATAGATAGAGAAGACCAACGGACGTGGTAGGGAGGCCTCAACGAGGAATCCCCAACGGGAGGGCAGAGCGGGCCAATTAATGCCACAGCACATGAGGGCACAGTGGATCTGCACGTCGCAAGCGACAAAGGAGTCCTCCATAGTACACGTGGAGGGAGGAGAGTAAAAGGTGCCAGGCTTGTCTGGGCCACTGTGCAAGTTGACGGACCCTTGCCTAGTGAAGCCTCGCTCTTTTTTCTGCTAGATCAGCATGGCCGTGCTCATGATCCAAAGAGAGTGCCAAACACTGCAAATGCTTCAGCAACTGGGAAGTTAATTGGGCATGGAGTCAATGGACTCCACAGTGGATAAAATGAGTGGTGCTTACTTGCTTACACTCAATGTTATCCTGAAGTGGAGCTGATGATCAGCTGGAGTGATCTGCTAATCTTGTCGATGCCTGGCTAAATTGTGGGCTAGAGGTTGAACATGGCAAATTTGATTGACATGCTACCGGCAAGACTGGGGGTAATAAATGGGATGGGACTTGGCCACCAAATATAGGTGCACAAATGATATACAAGTTGCAGATCGCCACTTTTAATTTGTGTTACTAATAATTGTAAATTTATTAAAAATTTCGTGTTAATTTATAATTAAGATAGCTTATGTAATAACATTGTTTGAACCTAATTTGATGCCAGCCTACTCCACAACTCATCATTTAATTTGATCCCCTAAAGTAAATCTTGCGTTGTCATCGATTTATCTAACGTGGATTATAAATTGTATGGCTTATAAAAAAAATATGAATACAACTTTTTATACATGTGTTCTTAACGATTTAAAAACCAATATTGAAAAAATAAACTAAAAAACCCTCAAAATCAACTTAAAATTAAAATTAAGTTTTAAAATTTAAATTTTGACAATAACTTTATAAGCGATAGAAAAAACGATAGGAGCGGCTTAAATTTTGGTGGCGTGAACCTTTAAGGATGATAGTCTAATTACAACCACACTAACAAAATAAATTCTCATAACATGATATTGGTCTGATTTTAAAATGGTATAATCCCTAACATCACTAGATTATTTTTTTCCTCTCGGAATTTTCAAAGTGCAAAACCGTGTTAGTGACATGCCACTATCCCAATCAAAACCGGCCTCCTTAACCTGCTCCATCAGCGCACCCCACACTCCATTCCTCCTTTATAAGCACCACCGCCCCCTCCCAGGGGAGAAAAACCCCCAAAACAAAAGAAGAGCTTGATGCATAGGAGAGCACAAGAGTTTAAACAATACAGAGATTGTTGCCTATCCTATCATCTTGGTTGAGTTGGTGTCCTTCCATGGCCGGCCTGAGTGTCCTTCTCGAGACACACAAGAACCACCCCAGCATGAAGCCTCCCCAAATCATCAGCAAGGCCACCCTCCATAGCCACCCCAAGATCTCCTCCTCGCCGGCGAAGGCGACGACGGCGACGACGAGCTCCTTCTTGCAACGCTGCTTCCTCTGCCACAAGGAGCTCGCCGACGGCAAGGACATCTACATGTACAGGTCCGTGGTCAGCCATGGCAATTAAGCTGCATGCCTGCGTGCTGCCTCTTCTCTTGGTTAATTGCAATCTTGCAGAGGTTGCTCATTTACATGGTTGGTTGTTGGATGCAGAGGGGACAGGGCGTTCTGCAGCGTGGATTGCAGGTGCAGACAGATCTTCATGGATGAGGACGCCGCCGCCGTCCGAGCGGGCCGGCGGCGGGCCGCCGTACGGCGCGAGCAAACCGGAGGCCGTACGTGCGCAGGCGCCGGTGGCTTCGCGTACTGATGTAATCACGCAGCCAGACCGGGCCCGTACGCACGTACGAAGATTAGCAAAAAAAAAAAGAAGCAGAAGAGATTAAGCTCGACGATGGGAAAGATCAAGATGTTTAATTAATATATAATTATTATTACTCGCCAATGAAAATGTACTGGTTGATTAATTGGATCCCTTAGTTTGGACGATGGATTCAAATCGAGTGTAAAGAACGCGGCAGCTCATCAGCGTGGGGCCCACACACGTGTAGATATGTACATACGTGTCCCCTCTCCTTCTGGTCCTGGAGCTGTAAATAAGGGATAAATGATAAGATGGGCCAAGGCTTGGGACACTTGGAAGTTGGACCCTCTCCTCTTGAAGCGGATCAGGACCGAGTAATTAACGGAGCCTAATCCTCTTTTCAAATTCGTCTCTGCAGATTAGCTTCTGCCGGAGAAATCAATAATTAGCTGATTAATTACCACAAATAATATGCTCATGCTAACGCGGCGACATTTAATAATAAATACAAATACAAAAACGATAAACAATATGGGATAAATTTAAAATTGAGGCAAATAAAATCTATCCATGTATTTCAATCTGATAATGTAACAATCAATTCAACGAAACCACGGAAGCCTAAAAAAAACTCAAATTCAAGACCAAGAAAGCTAACAAAGAAATCTACTAAATCCGTGCTTCCTAGGCCACCACATAAAGTAGATGGTTTTTTTTTAAAAAAAAGTACACCAAGATTATTTATTTAGACTGTTCATTCCGCCCTCATCCAACTGTTGATATTGCTATTACCTCCTATAAGGTAAATTCTATCTCCAAAAAGTCTAAGCTGCTTTCTGTGGTCCGTCATCTGACGACTCCGCGCGTTCGCGTCGTCGTCCGAGAGCCTGCACATCACAAGCACTTGGTTGCGGCGCACGCCCAAGTGTTGACCACGACCAGCAACCCACATCGGCCACGGCGAATGCGTTCCCACCTCAATCCCACGTACGCGCTCGCCGGAAATCCGAACGCGCCGCCGCTTCTCTTTCCCCCTTCCAACAATTTGGTTGCTCCCGAGCCCACAGGCACGGGCTTTTCCAAGGCCCGTTTCGCCCCCCCCCCCCCCCCACCTTTTTTTTTCTTCTATCTTCCCATGATGCCGTATGCTTTGCCTAAAAAAACAAACAGTACATGCGTTGCCTGGGATTTTGACCCAGTTTTTGATACGGCATATTTGAGGATGCACATACACTATACTCACACAACTTTTTCGTGCGCGTCCAACATATGCTTTTAAGTGGGCAAATAGCGTGGCCACTGTCAGGCACTATCACCGTGCTCATTTGCAATTTTAGTTTAATTTTATACGCACAAACTTTAGACACGTAAATTTTCTTCATGATATTTTTAATGTATAAACTTTTGACATAGTCATTCGGTATAGGGATTTTATGTAGATGAATTTAAATCCAAATAGAAACTTTATATATAGATATTTCAATGGAAAAACTTTGTACATTGAATTTCGGACGGATTCAAAAATAATTTTTAAAAATACATAACACTCATGTGGCCCATAAGGCCCACGAAGGCCCGGCTACTGCACAGCAGGCCATCATCCCAAACAGAAGCGGAGGCACGCGCTTGTGTTAAAAATGGAAAAAACGAAGGCACGCGCTTGTGTCCTAAAAAGGAAAGGAGGAAAAGGTGTGACACGCGGACCGATTCGTGCGGCCGACGGGCGCGCGCGTATTCGCGCTTTAACCTTTTCGCACGACGCCCATACTATACAATTGACTGTTTTTTTTGGTCCCATCAATATGGACGGCATGCACTTTTTGTGCATTAGCAACAAGGACTCTCCGCTAAAATCGAACGGCCATGCTACCTTAATAACAATATCGAGAGCCCAGCACTTTCTACTGTACTCAGTCACTTCGCTCTTCAATGGAGCACTCAGCTACGTTTGCGTCGTCGTATAGTCCGCAGTGCAGGCTGCCGTTGCATCACTATTTTTCCTTCCTTTTGTTTGCGCCAATTCAAGGGAAATATGAAAACTATATGATATGGTGTGTATGTGGCAGAAATTTTATAACCGGTGAATTTTTCACCACGCATAAAATGTTGTGTTTTTTCAACCAATATTTTTCACTAATTTATTATTTTTTCCGTTATAATGCACGGCCCTTGTAAATCTTAAAAGAAGGAAATAAATGATATTTTGCACTTGCTATTTATAAGCATGGTCACCCATAAGGCAAGTGATTAGTGCAATAATCTCACATCCATATTTCAAAATTCAGTTTCCATACAACAATATTTTTTTAAAAAAAGTCATATTTACATGCATTATGAATATGCATTATTTTAAATTATGGTCATCATGTAAAAGTTTCAAATTTTCTATTTACATATTACTTCTTGGGCTATACATCAATAAGATTTGATCTGATTTCGACGTATGAAATGTTCAAGTACATTGTACACATAAACAACTTTTAATTCCTTCTTCATATTTTCGAAATTTGAGATTTCAAATTACATTTGCTTATTTTTTCACAACATAATTTATTTTTTATACTTGTTTTTAATATGCTGACATTTATTGCCTGCTAATGTTGCCAATTGTGTTAGACTGCATGCACGGTAAGGAAGGAAATTCTCATAATGTGCATTAACGAGTCCCTTTTTCTGTCATTTATTGATTTAAAGAAGCTGATATTTTTTTAAAAAAAAGATAAATTAAAATAATCAAGGATCGAGGTTTACCAATAGCTCTTACCTTCATAGAAGAAGGTGGAGTACCTTTAAAGGGCTCAAAGTAGATGTGATTCATTTACAACACAAAGATGAAACAAACGAGCATACAAAATTAAAATGATTAAATTTCTTTGTTCTTAAATCTGTACTTCTTGGACTACCACCCAAATTACTGCTGCAGCAGAAGTGCACACAACCGCATAGGTTCTTTTTTTCGTACCAAATGAGCGGGTCATTGCGGGTTCAACCTAAGATTCTCTATTACAATTCATTATTTCTTCTTTGAAAAAGACCCGGAAGGAAGATACTCTCCATGAAAGCAATTAGAGATGGAGGAAAGAAATGCTGAAATTGGGGGTTGCTGCTTACTTTGGTGAGGTGGATGAGCTCCTCGAACACGAAGGACCACACAGCGGCAAGGGTGTCCTGCGGCCGTCGGTGGACAGGATAGCAAGGGAGGAGGTTTCTACCGTAGCTTGTGATGCACTGTATGAATAACTGAATAGCCAAAAGAAAATCAGAAAATTACAAGGGAAAACATATTTAAAAATCAAAGCAAGCAACTCCCTGTTCTTGTTCACTCAAGAAATCGTCTCAAACTACTTGATCCAATCATTACGTAGATGAGTAAAACAAGAGAAGAGATGAACAATGAAGGAAAAAAAAACAGTACCTGGAATCTGAGGATAGACGGCTTCTAGGCGACAAAGCATAAGTGTTACACAGAACACTCTCCAATTAAAAGTGTCTCCAGTTAAAAGTGTCTCCAGTAATCAGTATTACCTCGCTATACCTGACGATTACACACACTATTGCTGGACCTTTTCGCTCATCAACAAATCCGAGGTCGCCTCTCACCTCACTCACTTCATCACGTACATGTCCACTCAGTTCAACCTCTCCATCAAGACTTTACAAGCCGATAACGGTACATAATTCGTCAACCATACCGTTACAAAACTCCTCACCTCACAGGGTATCCATCTCCGGCTCTCCTGCCCATACACCTCTCCTCAGAATGGCAAAGCCGAGGCGTCTCCTTCGCACCCTCAACAACATCAATCGCACCATGCTATTTCACGCCTACTTATCTGTCACTTATTGGGCCGAAGCTCTGGCTACTGCGACATATCTTCTTAATCGGCGCCCATGCTCCTCCATTCAAAACAACGTTCACTATGTCCTTCTCTACCGCACGGCGCCCGACTACTCCTACCTTCGTGTTTTCGGGTGCCTCTGCTACCCAAACCTCACTGCCATAGTTTCCCACAAACTCGCTCCCCGCTTCACCACCTGTATTCTCCTCGGCTATCCCACCTCTCACAAGGGATACCGATGTCTCAACTTTTCTACCCGACGTGTCATCGTCTCTCGTCACGTCATTTTTTACGAGACATGTTTTTCCTTCGGTCTACTTCATCCGAGATCCTCCTCTAGTGATCTCGACTTCCTCCTCACCAATACTGTGCCGACCAGGTCTCCTCCACTGTCCTCTCCATCGGCCTCCTCATCGGCCGCTGCTGAGGATTTACCCTTCACATATCCCACCACTACTCGGTCCGATGTCCCAACCATCGGACCCCCATCGGCCCCACCTTCATCGGCCGATACCGATCATGTTTATCCTTCAGCTGATACCGTCCCCTCTCCATCGGACACCCCACTTCCATCGGCTCCTCAGCTTCCATCGGCTCCCTCTACCCTATCGGCCGATCTATCTTTATCGGACCGATCGGAATACTCGGCCCACCCGACCTCATCAGCTCAGGTCGATCTAATTCCTCCTTTTCCTCTCGTCTACAGTCGTCGACCCGGAACCGATGACGCCCCCACCTGACCAGTTCTTCCCATTACTCCCTCACTCCCATCGGCTCCAGTTCCCTCCACCTCTCACATGGTCACCCGCTCCTAGACCGGGTCTCTCCGCCCACTCAGTGCTACGGTCTCTCCGCCGTCCACAGCTCTATCTCGCCCATCCCGGCGATATCTCGCTCAGCCCTGACCGACCCTCAGTGGCGCGCGGCCATGACCGACGAGTATAAGGCCCTAATGGACAACGAGACCTGGCACCTCGTTCCTCGACCTCCCGGTGCCAACATTGTGACCGGTAAGTGAATTTTCAAACATAAATTCCACGCCGATGGCTCCCTTGCCTGTCACAAGGCTCACTGGGTAGTCTAGGGTTTCTTCCAATGACTCGGTGTTGACTACGACGCGACCTTCAGTCCCGTCGTCAAACCCGCCCCCATCCGAGTCGTCCTCACCTTGGCTGCCTCTCGCTCCTAGCCGATCCATCAGGTAGACGTGAAGAACGCTTTTCTTCACGGCCACCTGACGGAAATAGTCTACTACCAGCAGCCCCCAGGCTGCGTCGATCTTTCTCGTTCCGACGACGTCTGTCTCCTTCAACGCTCTCTCTACGGCCTCAAACAAGCCCCTCGTGTCTGGTACCAGCGCTTTGCTGCCTATCTTCGGCACATCGGCTTCGTGGCCTCTGCATCCGATAGTTCTCTGTTCACTTTCCATATCGGCTCCGCCACTGCCTATCTACTTCTATATGTCGATGATATTGTCCTTACAGCGTCTTCGACATCTCTTCTCGACCAGATCATGGCCGATATAATGACTAAAGACCTGACCACGTCTTTGTTCACCAGTTTTTAGTCCAATCTCTACGTCCGTTTTCCTCTAGCTACGACTGTGAGAAGTGTTAGACAGACCACTGGACTAGATTGTATATATATAGATCCAACCCCCTTGTATACTATCGGGGTCTTAATCACTGTACACATTTTTACAGTGAGGTCGAAGAAGAAGGCGGTGGCCAACACCCACCCCGCCACTGCTGACGGCGTGCCGCTGCACACCCACTACTTTTCAGTAATTCATTTCATAGAACAAGATGTGCAACTCATGCAGACTGCTACGCTACATTTCAGTAGGTATGTCACAGCACAGTCAATGCCTCCATAAGTCACCAACATGCCTACACACTCACCACGAATCAGCATGTAACTTGCTGCACGCCAAAGCTTGAAGCAGAAGCAGCTCGTCAAACCATGACAGGTTCGTTGTGCTGGAGCTTTTGCAAATCTCCTTTGGAGGAAGAAAATTAGCTTGAGCTACAAATCTTCAAAATTGTACTGATATATATCGTGATTCACATTCATCTAGCAGAAGATGCAAGTAAATCATCTTTTGTAAATCTTCTTGGTGGAATTAAAATAGTTATAGCTATGAAACTTCTTCTGGAAATTATACTCATATAGCTTGAGCTACGAACCTGCAGAAGTCATATATTCCAATCAGGTTAGGGTTCAAATAGTACACATTAAATCAACTCGTCAATCAAAAACAAAGTTGTTAATAAACTGTAACATATAATTTGCTTAACAGTAGTTAGAATGGTCAAGCGAGACCCTAGATTGCAACATACAGGCCATCAGGTGTTTGGGCTACATTCATAACCTGAATTATTAAGAGAAGCGACTGGTTTTCAGATGAGTTCAGATCAAATCATTAGTTGAAGTATTTTGAACTCTCACATAAGAGAAGGTAATTTAACTCATATAAGTATAACCTGCAGAGATTTCTTTTGTTTATCCCATATCAACAAGAAGTCGATAATAATTTGAAGTAGGATGTATGAATGGTTTTTCGCCAGCATAAGCATCACCCTACCCAAGGATCTGGCAGCTCTTCACCGTTCTCTTCACCGGTAGTCGTCAATCAAGGTTGTGGCAGTTCTCACCATTCTCTTCAGCCCTTCATGAAATGCTCCACAATTTGTTGACTGTTGATTAGAAATAAGAAATTTAGAAAAAAAAACCCTACATGACCTCGAAAAATTCAACATGCAGTTTTGAAATCAACCTCATGGCCCACAGTACTCGAGCTAAAGAGATGATGGTGCAGTTCAACAATAAAGAATACACATTAGGGGGGATGATGGTGCACCTAAAATTTTAGGTGTTTGACAATTAAAAAATTACAACTCAATGACTATGGTTCAATATAATTACTGCAGAAATTATTGCTCATTATTGAACGATGTGCTAGAACAGTCAAGAGTATATCCACTGGTTTGCAGAATAGAACCACAAATGAAGTGTAAATCTCCGTGTATATGCAACCTTAATCTTCCCAATCCTATGATCAGTATGATCAACAGTATTAATTTTAGAAATTTTATTTGGATTGGGTGGAGCGTTACACCACTAAACTTATTTATATATATATATATATATATATATATATATATATAACCCATCCTTATAGAGCTGAGATCTTCTCAATGTACATCATATTTCTAGACCACTGGACTTGTATATATATAGACCCGACCCCTTTTATAGAGTTGGGATTTTAGTATCACTGTACACCACATTTCTATATGGTATCAGAGCGGGTCTAGACATTTTCGGCGCTCTAGCATTCTCTCACTGGCGAGCCGACGTTTCCTTTCCGTCACAGACTTTCTCCCCCGGTATTCCTCCTCTGCCTTCTCATCTTGACTCTCTCCTCTCCGTCTCCTCCACAGACGGCTTTCTCTTCCTTCACCGCCCTCTCGCCCCCTTTTTCCATCACGTGACAAGGAGACGGCCTCTATCTGCCTCCTCGTCTCGTTCAGACCCGTCTTAACTTTTCCCTTACTTTGGCACTCCTTTCCCTCCTCTGACACCGGCGCAACTCTACGCTTGTCGTCTCCATCGGCTGGACCAGTTCGCCCTGTATCGGTTGGAACTCTCTCGGTTCTCGCTTTTTTGACACGCTCACCTGCTCCTGGACATGAAACTTCTCCACTCACGTTCGAGCTACTCCGACGTGTCCATGGACACGAACCTCCTTTCTTTGCGTCCGCGCCTTCCTCGATTTTTCATGTTCGCCCCACTCCGTTGTGTCCACGGGTCCACGGACGTAAAACCTTCCTTCACGGACGCGAACCTTCTCACGCCCATAACCCACCTAATCTCTCATACTCGTGACCTACCTACTCTGCCACTCACTCGTCACTTAACCACTCTCCTCATCGATCACCTACTCCCATCGGCCAACGACTTTCCTCATCGGCTCACTATCCTCATCGGCTTATCGTACCCCGTTACTCTCTCGTCATGACTATCGAGTCGGCCCTTAGTTTCGGCACTCTTCCAGTCGTCGGATCTCTTCCGGCCATGACGCTCATGATCATAACTCACCTACGCCATCCAGCAAGTGTGTCTTTTCATGCATGCTCCGCGTAAACCTCACTTCGCGCTGCTCAAGCGTATTCTTTGCTACGTGAAGGGCATACTCTTCACTGGCTTACATCTCAGCTCCAGCCCTATCGACTCTCTCATCGCGTACTCCAACGCGGACTGGGCAAGCTGCCCTGACTCTCGATACTCCACATTCGGCTACCGCGTCTTTCTCGGCGACACTCTAGTCTCTTGGTCCTTTAAGCACCAGACTACAGTGTCTCGGTCCAACGCCGAAGACGAGTATCACGCTATTGCCTACGCCGTCGTCGAGTGTTGCTAGCTTCGCCAACATCTTCAGGAGCTCCGTGCACCTATCCCCTCTACGGCCATCGTCTACTACGACAACGTCAGCGCCGTCTACATAACCGTCAACCCGGTCCATCATCAACGCACGAACCATATAGAGATAGACATTCACTTCGTACGTGACAAGGTCGCGCTAGGATAGGTATGGGGGCTTCATATACCGTCGGCGCACCAGTTCATCGATATTATGACTAAAGATCTACCTGTGCCCTTGTTCATCAGTTTTTGCTTCAGTCTCTATGTCTGTTTCTCTCCCGCTACAACTGCAGGAAGTGTTAGACTATTGAACTTGTATAGTATATATATATAGACCCAATCTTTTTTTATAGAGTTAGAGTCTTAGTCTTACTGTATATCATATTCCTCTACATATAGGTGTAATTGTAACCTAAATTTCTGAACAGTACCTTAATCTTCTAATTATTGACCATGAAATTACAGGGCAACAGACCTTGGCATCCAACTGAGCAGAATAATCTGACTTCCTTTAAGCCTTTACATTGTCTCCTGAGTCTATTTGGTTTCTAGAGGCTGCAACAGCATTTGTGGGGCCGTGCAATTTTCCTGGAAACAATGCCCAAAATTTACAATGCATTGTAATAGAAAATCAGATCGTTACCATACAGGAAACATATGAAATGTAGACTCACATAAAAGTGTCATTAATTATTTTAGCCACTGTTTCTTTTCCAACCATCTTTTTGTTTGGCCAAAGCCCAGTAACAAACCGAAAAATTAGCATTCTACAAGTGAGATCAGAATTTCTTTGTCGTTGAAGCAGTCCTCTGCTATATGCCTCAAAAAAATCATATGAGAAAATGAAAAAAAATCATATGAGAATTTTTCTTAGCAGAAGCATAAAATAAACTATGCATACGGAAGGCTTTGATGTCAATGTTTTTTTTTCCTGAAGATCTGATCTTTCCCACAATTGTTGCAGTGATTAATGAGGTTAAAAGCAACGAAAATGGGGGATGTACTGGGGATTTGAGAAAGTGTTCATGAAGTTGATCTATCATAGATATATATATATATATTTTATGCTGAACTTTATATCAGAATTATAAATGTTGTTAGCTCATATTCAGAAAAGGAAATACGAGTTTGATTTCGTTGCAGTACCTCTCCAACAATCTTGCTAGCCGAAATAATGGGATGAAGGTGGCACAGCTACAGCTCCTTAATTTTGAAAGGCCGCCCAAATGAGTCGGGATAAAAATAAACTATTATTAGCATTTCCGGGGAATATAAAGAAGTAAAATTCACAAGCAATTTTCAGACAAGTCCAAATGCACAATGCACGGGGCATATTTCATGTAAAATTCAATCCTGAAATACATGATCTAAAAGGCCATATTATGATGAAACTTTACATAGATAATGGAAATGGTTCCTGTCAAAGATTTGGCATTAACCAACAGAGGTCATTGTTGATTTCAGTATAAAACAATTTCACTATAACCAACAGCGGCACAAATTTGAACATAAAACAATTTGACGATAAAAGTGCAGTTAAAAATGTGTTATTATGCTGAAAGGTTAGAGAACACAGATAATGTCGCACCTAATCAGGCCAAGAAATTTCCTAATCGATTCACAACAACTGCATGGAAAACAGGAATACCATTCTGAAGATTTGACATCACACACTCAAGGAAAACGGGAATCAAGTGAAGAATTTGGTCGCACCTTCAATGCAGGGGAGGAGGAACTGTGAGGATGGGGAACAACTCTTCGCCCTGATCTGGAGGAATCGTCGCCGTGATCTGTGAGGATGGGGGTCCATGTCGGTGCCTGAGGCAGCGGCTTCGACGGGGATCGGCAGCACCCGCGCCGACGCCTGCAACGACGACGATCTTGTTGGATCTGAGCGAGACGATTCTGACCGTTCTGTGAAGTACGAAGTACGAAGGATGCAAAATAGTGAGCTGTGGAATACAAAGAGTTCACTTGCGGCCGCATTCGCATTGGATCGCGACAAGGCCCAGCCCATGTGCACAGACTAAAGAATTCCAAATTGGAAAACATTTAGAACCTAGCCCACGGGGTTCCACGTCAGATTTCTCTCTTTTTTAAACTTTGAGCCCAGCAAGCAGAGCCTTGTCATAGCCCAACAAAAATATTTATACATATAAAAAGTTTGTACGTAGAAACATTATATGTAGATACTTCATACATATAAAACTTTGTGTATAGATGCTTTATACATGTAAATTTTGTACATATAAAATATAAATTTAAACCATATTCAATAGTGTGTTAGCATGGCCTAGAAAAAAATTATACGCAGAAAAGTTTATCATAGATATTTTCTACGTATAAACTTTGTACATAAAAAAATTATACATATAAATTCAAAACGGATTTGAAAAAAAAGAAAGAACATGCATGTGGGACGTGAAGCCCAAGTGCTTGGTCTGGATTAGGCCTAACCCACAAAAAAAGGGCAATTAAAAGAAATAGGCAATGGGTAAAATTCAAAAGGAAAACTGACGCGGGCAAAAAAGAAAAAAAATAAAAATCCCAACATGCTGGGCCAAAAAAGGAAAGGCCAAACCTACCTGGGCCAAAAAAGGTATGGGCCGACTCGATCGCGCGGATCGCCCACGCGCTATCGATCGCCCATTAGCATTTTTCGGGTTTGATGTGATCTCTCGGTGACGTCTTGGACGTGGAGTACAAAAACAGCAGGATGTAAGGAGGAAACGGTTGGCCTCTTCGGGTACAAGCTTGAGGGACATGTCTGCCGTTTGCAAGGATTAGATTTGTTTCGTTTTCTTATGGTCTTGTTTCTTCTGTTCTTTTTCCGGCTGCAGTGCTACTGAATAAGTGCGTATTGTGTGGTCGAGATCTCGAGGGAAAGGCCCTCTGCATCCCCTGTCTGCACTTGCCTTTCAGCGTTCGGAAATGGATTGATCGACCCGAAAATGTTCTCAAATGGAATTTTTTTTTTGAAACGAGACAGTTTTTGCTGCTTTTGTATTATAGAAGAGGAGAGACTGTACAAAAACCAGGAGTTCGCTGGCACCTGCCGGCTAACTCCTGAAAAACCTCAAAATTCAATTATGGTGTTGTTGCCGTGACCTTTGTGATCCCCTTTGCCCCCGCCATTGACCATGCCAGGAGCTCTTCCATCAATCGGTTGAAAACTTGCTGGTTCGTCGCCTCCTCGTTCCGGGACAGCCGGTTGTTCCGTTCCCGCCAAATTTCCCAGATAACCATCAGGAAAATTGATCTCAGTCCTGCCTTGTCCTCCTTTGCCGGTGGGTTGGTTAGATTGTTCCACCAGTCCGTGATTGTTTCCCTGTCTTCCGGCTGATGGTTCCATCTTTCTCTACACAGTCGCGCGCCCGATCCTTGCCCATATCTCTTTGGTGAAAGGGTATTCGGCGAAGAGGTGGCGGTGAGTTTCCAGGTTCCAGTAGCAGAGCAGGCAGAAGTAGCTACTGGGCCATTCTCTGATTTGTAGTCTGTCTGCAGTCCATAGCCTATTTTTTGATAATAGCCAGGCGAAAAATTTTATCTTGGACGGCGCCCAAGTCTTCCAGATTAGCTTCGCCGCTGTAGAGCATGTCGTTCCCACAAATTGCGCCCTGTATGCGGACTGTGCCGAGTACTGTCGGGAGATGGTCCAGCGCCAGGTGCATCTGAGAGTTGAATCTGTTCCCGAAGAAGCAGCTCCAAATATTCCGATAGGAGGCTCACGGCTATGCTGTGCCTGATGTCGTCCGTCTGTGAGAGCGTCGGAAACCGACCTGTTCTTCCCTTTTGAATGCCGAAATAGGTTTGGCAGCCGTGTATTTCAGCGGTTGCCCTCCCAACCAATTGGATTCCCTGAAACTCGCATTCTTGCCGTTCCCGATTGTGACCTTCGCCGCGGCGGCGAAGAGACATCGATCGGTTTCGTCGCCGGGGGTCGCCGTGCCAACCCAGGGCTTGTTGGGGGGTCTTTCCATTCATACCATACCATACCGTACCATAGTCTTTCTCTCCCACCCACTGGAACTTTCTCCTGACTTTGTCAACATCCAACAAGAACTTCTTGGGCGGCTTGATGGCTGTGAGCCGATATGTTGGCATGGCGCAGACTCGTCTGCCACCCGGCGAGATAAGCTCTACTTTCCACACTTGTAGCCCTGTGGCGCAAATGGCTTAGTCGACCAGAAAAAATGGCAATGTCCAATATGATCCCTGTTTAATTACACTTGCTTGTTCAATATGAACCCTGTTTAATTACACTTGCATGTGTCCAATATGACCCCTGTTTAATTACACTTGCATGTCTTATCTACTAATATGATGCTTAGTGGGCCTCGACGCCTATGAGGCGGGCAGGCAGGCAAGGCTTGGAACTCTTTGCATGGACGGCTTGGGCCTCACTCCGCTGCCGGGTTGCTAGCGAACACTTCTTTTCCATTTCAGCACTTCCGTATGAAACTTTCGAACTTGAATCATATGAAAGTTTCAATTGTGGTCTCAAAGCTTTCATTTTGAATTAAAAAATTTCAACTCAAGATCCAAAATTTTCATCTAAAAGCACGCATTGGAAAGCAGGAGATATTTGAGTACATCAGTAATTAAGGTTAAAATTTCGAGTGGAGCAGATCATGTTCAGGACACATAAAGCAATGTCAGCAATATGCAGAACCTTCGGAGAATGGCATCTAATCACTATACATAGGTGACGCGAATTGCTCCATACGGGTGAAATCAGAATCGCCTGTATCCTTTGCAGACGAGGGGACGCCATTAGAGTTAGTTGCCCTCTGTTGTGCCTGGGTTTTCCTGTTCAGCATCTAGTTTGACATCAGTGCTCTGTTGACTGTTGTGCGGTAGATGAGCCAGTAACTTGGGTGGTTAGATCGACATTTTCATTGACTGCCTTTGCTACTTCACAATTCTCCTCCAGCGCCTGAGCTGGCCGGCTGGATGAGAGAACATTGTTGGAATCATTGTGATCCACACATATAGGTTCCACTATCAGTTCAATCTGGCCCATTTCATTAGGATTTTCCATATGTCCATCTTGATCAACATCAGTGCTTTGCAGTGGAATTACAGAGTCTGGAGCAGGAGTGGCTGTATCACACTCATCGATGGCTGGTGTAACTGAGCGACAATGTTCCTCCAACTCCAGTGAAGGACATGGACAGATGACATTGTTGAAATCATTGTTCTCCTCATCCATAGGCTCGAGGGTCATTGTTGCATCATCCACCATGTGAAGCTCTTCCTCTTCCTGGTGTTGAGCTTCTTGATCGGCATCAACAATGTTCTGTTCAGCTTCTAGCAAAAGTAGAGGCATGTCTTGAGTGGCAGCTGATTCAACATGTGGACTAGTAGCTGAACCACCATTTTCCTTGATCTCACCAAGGTCATGGAGAATATCTTGAAATCCATGCATAAACTCAAAGACCAAGGCTTGTGTGGTTGTATCAGCTGTCGATGTCATAGCTTTCTTGGCCTTCTTTACCATACCATGCAGTTTATCAACCTACAACAATCAGCAGATCCTTCAAGTTAAATATATTAGTTAAATTATGCATGGTGTGCTTGTACAAACTATTTGAAGTCTTGCAAAAGAAGGCATATATCTGAAACAAATGGTCCAATCAACTTTAGAAACTGATCATAGGAACTGAATAGATAATATAGGCTTACTGCTTTGCGGATCATAGGAGCCTTGGCTTGATACTGCAGATCAATGGAATCATCAAGCTGTAATGAAGGTCCTGCTTCCACATCATCACCGATTGATGGTACAAGATATCGCCGTGTAGCTCCTGAGTACCAATGCAGGTACTCCTCATAAGAAGATGGGTCATACTGCTCTGACTCTGGAAATATGCGCTGTCGGCGGGCTTCCCATTCCTGAATGTACTCATGGTGCGTCTCTTCCCAGTTCTCACGTTCTCTGCCACGTCGACTAATACGATGCAGTGCCTGTAGTGTAGGTCGAAAAGGTGGTGGAATGGATTGGCGAAGCCCAAATTGCCGCATAACTCGCTCAGGCAAATACATCTCGACTATCGAAAAATTTATTAGTGGAGCTTGTGTAAGCCACAAGTCTGCATCTTTTGTACAAAGCAGTGGCAAGCTTGAAGACTCAATGTGCAAGTATGGCTCCCACTTCACCTGATCTGCTTGCTGCAGATTCAGTTCATCCCTGTACTGCTTAAGACAGCGTGTAGCATTCTCACTTTGTGTGCGAGAACCTACCCAACGAAAGCCAACTGGGGGCATGTCCTGTGGAATGTCTGTCTCTGGGCACAGGGGAGACCGGACCAATGGTCTGCCAACATGGGAGCGCTCCCAGCTCCAAAGCTGCAAGAGAAGCAATGAACCACCAATGTTCTTGATATTGTGGGAGGAAGCAACAGAACAAAGAGAACGGTATAGGAAGGCCAGCACTGCAGATCCCCAGCTGTATGTCCCAACACGATAAAGATCAGCAATCAGCGGGAGATATATCAGACTCATCCGTCCTGTTCCATCTGGAAATAGCACCCCACATAAAAGGCTCATGATATATGCTCGAACATGCCTCTCCACAGTCTGATCATCTGCCCCTTCTGGTAATTCATAGAAATGCCTTTTCAGCCATTTGTAGTGCAGAAAAGATTTTCCAGGCATTGATGGTCCTCTTGGATCATGACCTAGACAATCAATGATCATCTGCGGATAATCATGATCAGTGGTACAACAAACTGGACGGCCATCAATAGGAAGAGCTAACAACATTGTGACATCTTGTAGTGTAACTGCCATCTCCCCAGAAGCCAAGTGGAAACTATGAGTTTCTGGTCTCCAACGCTCAACAAGGGCAGTGATCAATGCCTTGTCCAACTGAGGCATCTTCTGGCAAATTTGTGAGAGCCCAAGCAAGCCAGCATCCCTCAAATAAGGGCGGTATCTCTCGTGAAATTTTAAAGGTTTGTGATGTCGCAACTTCAACTGTTCCACAGCCTGAAAAAAACATGACCTCAGTGGCAATGCAAAGTTTATTCTCCCTACAATTACTTGTTACTTATGCAACTATAACAAAACTTAATTGCTCTTGGATTAACCTGATCACCAAAGATTGCATCCGATCGGTGGTTGATCTTAGGATTGAGTAATGTGTTGGATACATGTTCTACTGATGGGCTTTGAAGACAAGGTAATGGGCTTTGCTGCAAAGTGAACATGGCATTGTCCTCTTTATCAGAAGTAGTGCTTGGGGAAGAATGTGTGGAGGTTTCATGAAAGTCCATGTCATTTTCTGCCAAAGCACTTCTCCCACGGCCACAACCACGACCACGGCGGCCACCTCCTCCTCTCTTTGAAGACATGATTTTGTACTGTTCCTGTGTTTGGAAAATTCATGAGACCAGTCAGGGAAACAGTACAGACGTTGACAGTAAAAAACACAAGCATATGTTGAGAAGTTAGGCAGCAGTAAAGCCCCAAAAGCTGCAATGTGTGTGCACACTTTAGTAGCAGGTTCGAAGTCTTGAGCAATGCAGAGGGGGGTCTCTCCACTAACCTGACCAGGAAAAAAAAGGGAGAAAAAGCATGCCTATTCCTCTTTATGACTTGCATAGAAAAGAGAAATCTCATATGAATTTTACAAAGTCATTGCAATTCAAGTGTTCCAGATGAGTCTACATCGATTGAAATTGTTATATTGATCTACATATGCATGTCACCAGACAAAAAAAAACAGTTTTCCAGTGACAACCAAGGAACAGAGACTTGAGAATCTATGGGAAGATGACATTAGAGGATGGTACCTGTGCTGGTGTCGAGACGCACCCTTGAGGACTAGGCGCCTGGCTCTAGCAACTTGGTTCGCCGGACGTGCACCCACAGCTCCGTCCCCCTGCCCCTTCCCACCAGTCTGGCTCTTCGGCTTGCTACACCCGTGCCTTGCCGCTCCGCCCCATGGCCGCTGGTGACAAATAACCGATCACACACCCTAGGACTAAAAATCAAGCTATAGCCATGGCTGGCACTAAATCCGGCAGCCGGTGGCCAATGGTGGAAGACAAGACAAGCTGTAGATCTTCGTTTCCTGGGACAGGAGTGAACCCTAGTATCTGCTTTCCCAGACAGGAGTGAACACTAGTATCTGCTTTCCCAGGTAGGAGGCGGTGAGGCATAAACCGTGACCCTAGGCATAACCCACCTAGGATAGACTTTGTGCTTTAGATAGATTGATAATAGATTCCGATCCAATACCGCTCCTACCAATTGTATCCTGTGTCAGCACAACGATGGCCCATATGGCCGTAACCCCAGAGGCCCAGACAATACATCTACCCTTTGCGGAGGATCAGGGTGGACAGGTGGTGAAAAAATGATCTATGTTAGAGCATTCCCACGTGGGAAAATCCCTGGTAAAAAAAAGTTAGAGCATGAACAACTAGGTAGATCTAGACAGATTGGAAGCTACAAATAAAACTAGATAATCTCATAGCAGATCAGGTACTTGTAGCCATAGCCCAACTGAGAAGTTTCAGATCGAGAACTTCATCAGGAGGAGGAAGAGAGGAGAAAGAAGGCTAAGCTCAGATCTCGAAGGAGGCACAGAGGGCAGAGTCGCGTGTCATGCAGGAGGGAGGCAGCATCATGTGAGAGAGGTGCCACAGAGGGGGCGTCTCGACCAAATATATTCCTGACTGACAACTAGATCTGTTGAGAAACAGTGGTGAACACCTGGTATATGGCAAGTCTGCAAATCTAGATATGAAAAACATGGTCTGTGAAGAAAATGTCATTTGGGCATTTGACAAGAGAGCTCTACAAAAAAATGCTTGTTGCCCATGCAACCATGTATGACAATATCTGACAATTTTATATTGTAGATTAAAGATAATAGTAGCAGCTGATTGAATTTAATTAGAAGAATACTGCACAAATGTTCTGCTAAATGACCAGATTAGAAGAATACTTTATAAATAATAATGACCAGTTGTTCTGCTAAATGACATCAATGGTTGTGGTCTTGTGGACCAGTCCTAAGCACAAATGGAGTTGACAGTGTATCCTTCCTTTTAAATTTTTAATTTACTTTATGCCATTATCTAAAACATTTCCACTCACACAGGTTCCAGTCCTATAGCAATTAGAAAATATATTGTTTAATTCATATACTAAGATTTATAACTGCTCAGCATTCATAAATAAATTAGAAATTGGAGAATTTGTCTATCCATGATTAGAATTTTTTTAGAAAGATCAGCAAATTTATTAGCATTCTCATTCACAAACTCAAGTAACAATTCATAGAGTAAAGTAAAGCTTAACACCATATGAAAATCAACTTGATAGACAGCAAAAGGTAACTTTTGTATTACAAACAAATCGTAGAAATGCATTCAAATCATAGGACAATCCATATGCTTTGACATAACAGAATCATAGCAGGGCAGTCTTGTACATCAAATAACCTTAATTAGCTGGGTGGAGGAAAACTGCAAAGCTCTTCCATGGAGTTAAACTAACTAAGGCATGATCCTATTCTTAAATCATATTATTACATGGGCCAACTAGTAGTATCTGTAAGAATCCTTACTGCAATGAGGCAAGCATTAAAACAAAACCCAAAAAAAAATGTTGTTCACCTTCCCCTTGTTGATCCACACACACCTGTTCAACCTCTCCTAGTTTCCCTTGCTCAGCTTCTACAAACATGAAGCAGAGTTACATTCCAAATTAGTTGTGTGCATGTAAGTTCTACATGTGAAAAAAAGAACTCACATACAGCTAGTACTAGAGCTGAAACTCGACATTTTTCAACTAAGCAAAGACAAAGTAAAAGTTAGAATAATACAATTATGTTGACAGCATTCAGTTAATATAAAACATCAGAAAACATGCTGCTGTGTAGAGTGAGCAGCAAGCGAACTAGCTTCCAATCCTTCCATGTTAATAACCACAAGATCAAGATTCATCAAAGAAGAACTACAAGCTACAGCTGTTCCATGTTAATACTCACAAGATCAAGATTCATCAAAGAAGAACTACAAGCTGCAACTGCCAACCAAGGAGCTAGCAATCCGCTGCAAGCAACTAGGAAGTGAGGTGCTGGCGGAGCCCGGGAGCAGGAGAGGACGATAGGGAGCTTCGGGAGTGGAGATGGTACTCAACCTCAAGCCCATGTGTTAGCGACTCAGCGCAACCCAAGAAGGAGGAGGAGAGGAAGTGGAAGAACCGAGGAGCACGATGCAGACTCGAGGCTCTTCTCCCCTTCTGCATCCTCCCGCTTCCTCCGTCCTGTCACAGGGAAATCCTAGAGAAAGAGGAGAGGGGAAGAGGAAGAAGGGCTCACCTCAGATCTCGAGAAGGGAGGCGCAGAGGCGGCGTCTAAGGGGAGGGAGAGGCGTGGAGGCGATGTCTTGCCGGAGGGGAGGCGGCGGCGACGGTGGCGCACGAGAGGGGAGGCAGTGACTCGTGAGAGTGGAGGCGGCGGCGAGCTAGCGACGGGAAAAAAAATTCTTGACCTCCCGACTCGTGTACTTGCCTACTTGGTAGGTCGGCCCAAGTAGAAATTCTACATGGCGGCCCAAGTAGCCAATCACTTTGCGGCCAGCAACAGTACGAGCAAAATTTATCAAATGAAAAAAAAACTTTAAAACTTTGGCAAAATTGCGGAAATCTCTAATAAGGAATTCAGGGCCAATTTCCGGCCGGACGGCCACGTCACGTGGCGCGGCGTGGTTCGAGGATGCGCTCCCCACGCGACAAATGTAAAATTAAATCTTGCGAGGGAGGTTAATGCAAAAGTGTAGATCCACGTGCCATCTCCAGAAAGCTCCTGCCTCTTCCCCTTCTACTACACGCCTGCCGGTAACGGCGCTCCACCTCCGCTCTCCACTTTCGCCACCGGCGCCGGCGAGCCCAGCCTGCGGCAGAGCAGGAGACGAACGGAGGCGATGAGCCCGTCCGCGCTCCCGGTGGGCGACGGCGGCGCGGTGGAGCGGCACCCGGCTACAGACGAAGGCGTGGCGGTCGAGCTCCTCCGCTGACGAGATGGGCGACGAGGCGCGGCCGAGCTCCTGGCCGACAGTGTCTCCGCAGAGCCCGCAGATCCACCTCCCCTCGTATCGATCCGCATCACCAGCAGTGGCGGCAGCCTCGGCCGGCCGGCGTGGCGAGCGGAGCGAGGAAGCGTGGGCGGGCTCTCCCCATGGCGTCGAAGCAGATGGAGGAGATCGAGCGGAAGTTGGTCGTGCTAGCCTACCCGAGGGTAAATTCCCCCGCCCAATCCCTCCTCTTCTTCGGCGTCGAGCGCTACCTCCTTGAGTGGCTCTTCTTCCGGTACGCGGTCACACCCACCCTACCCGCGTCACATTCCCCATTCTCGCTTCTCTCCTGTTCATCTGTAAGGCGTGTGGAGTTGCGGTCTTCTGGTAGATTTGGTCCGTGTTTTCTTACAGTCCAAGCTCGAAATTGAGAGTTTCGTTTTCTCTTGTTGCGGGGGCTCCTAGGCGACAGATCGCCATTCACGCAGCAGAACTGGCAGGGGGATAGTCTCGACCGCGACGAGGAGAACAGCAGGATCCAACGTAAGGTTTTAGTTTCACACGCTTTGCTACTGTATGATTGATGGTTGCTATTACTGGGATAAGTGTGGTGCTGACAATGGAATGCTCGGGTCTCTGCAGACCTGGCCGAGAGTACGAATTTCCTGGGTATAACGCCTTCGGTTGACACAGAGGCGATTCAGGTGAGGGAAATGGGCGGGCTTGCTGGTGTTATACGGTAACATTTGTTGAATTTTAGCTGATGTTATATTCTCTGAATTGTGAGAATCAAAATAATATATCTGGGGTGAGTTGTCTTTTGTGGGCTAATAACCAGGGAGCGATGATAGAAAACCAAAAATTGGGCGCCCATCCCCGCCTCTCCCCCTGGCCTCTCCCACCCACGCTACATGCAATTGGTCAATCTCTTCCATCTTACATTCATCTAGTACAAGCATGCATGAATGCTCCACGCTTAGTGGTTGGCTTAAGTCTTTTTAGCAAATTTAAAACTAATTTTCTCCTAGATTACTTCTCCAATCTGTGATCCGATTGCACCACTATATTTGTTGCAATCAAATCTTTACAACAAGACCATACATGATTATATTCCAATGAAAAAACATTTATCTCTTTTTAATGGATTTCTTTTAAATGTTACATGTGATTTTATTTTGATGTTTCAACTAGTATTTTATGATGTTTCACTAGTTAATTTGCAAATGTTGCATGTTGTGTTCTTTGAATGTTTTAGTAAGTATTTTATAATGTTTCAACAGTTACAACTTAATGTTTATACATGATATAAAAATGTTTCAAAAATGTCAAGTTTTTTTGCAAATATATTGTATGTTTCATATGATTTTTTCGATGTTTCACTCGTTAGAATTCAATGCTTAATATAGTGGTTGTCAGTGTTGTAGTCAGTATTTTTGAATATTGCATTTCTTTAAAGCATTTTATGAAGTGAATTGAAACATTTGACCAAGTGATGAAACAATGTCATCCTAGATCGGATAATTATTTTATGAGAAAAAACATTTGAAGAAGCGAGAAGGAGGTGCAGATGAGCATGCAGAGAATAGGTGCACGCATGCACAGACATCTCTCTTGCATGTGCTAGGAGTGGAGAGAGGAGAGATTGAGAGAAGAGCAGAGAGAGAAGGCGTATACGGGCAGCTAGCAGAGGCGCCCTATTTTTGGTACCTGATCGGGCGCCCGATTTTTGGTACCCAATCAGACACCATGCAGGGTAGAGGTAGCAATGAGGAGCAGGTGGAGAGGTGGTGGCTCTGCATCAATTCTGTACCGGATGGAGTGGGGACTCCAGGAGGCGCTTTGGCCTAAGTATGTCGGGTTCCTCGAGGCCATGGATGAATAACCCGGTGGGCTCAAGCTCCTCGCTGTCATCCGCCCTCACTTGCTCGCATTGCTGGGGTGAGAATGACACTGACATCGCGATGCATATTGATTGGTAGATAAGCAAGGGAATACGGCATATCAATTAGTAGATAAGCAAGAGAATAGGGGATAATCTATGTCTCCTTGTTCGATATTGGGGGCAATTGCAAATTTGCAATGCAGGGATGAGAATTTGCTGGTGCTGCATGCATTGGATGGGTACCTGAAGGAGAAGCTTGTGACTTGGCTCAGCCTGGCGGCATTGCCTCTCCACCAAATAACTTGGGATGATCCTGCCTCCTTGCTAGAGAAGATCGTGGCATATGAAGTCTTTGATCAACCTTGTTTCAACTTTGAAATATGCATTCTGGTGGTTTGACTGATATTCTCTTTTGGTTTTTGTGTTTTGGGCTGTGCATCCAAGAATTTGTTTGACTTGAAGAGAAGGTTGGGTGCTGGCTGCTGTTGATTTGGGTACTTCCATCCTACAAATACCAGGTTGCTTGGACTATTTTGTTGCTTGCACGTTTGGACTATTGCTGATTACTAGTGATGGTATGACTGAGTGTGAATTATAACTAGATGCATAACTTGTATTTTCCACACGTTTGAGATTTTTGTAGGGAATCAAATCGATGCATCATCTACAGTATTTTGTAAACAAAATGATTGCCACCCTGCAAAATGATTGTTTGAGTCAGCAACTTGCTTTGTTTGAGTGTTCTTACTATCTTTATTAAAATTAGGGGAGTCTGATTTTCATTGAAGTTGATCTCCTCAAAGATACAACCACATCTATACAGGTTAGTGCAATTATAGCACAGTACTATTTGAACATATGATGATATGAATATCACTCCATTGCAACTTATTAACTTCTATATCATGTCTGGAAGTTTTGTGGGATGACCCTCTAACTTCTGAAAGTGAAGCCAGATGTGTATTATTTTACTCAATATCATCAAGCAGGTAAAAAAAAGTCTGCTTAGAATTCTGACAGTAAATAAAGTATTGTGCTAGGTAATTTAGCAAGAATGACAAAATGGTGCCTACCTGCCAACAGACTGATTGTCTATTTCTATCAGCCAGGCCTATCAGGTATTAATCTGCAAAAGCTTCTCAAACGTGTGATTGAAATGCTAAGAAGAGATATGCCTTCAGGTACCACTTTCAAATTCTGTGATCATTTTTCAACCTTGAAAAGACCATAGTGGTGGCGGTGGTTCCTCGTCCAAAGGCTGAGATTCTTCCCACGATCCTCCACTTTAGATCCAGCAGATGGGATTGTTCCCACGCTCCACCTCCACACGCCCTTCGCACCCCCTCCGCACCGCATCTCATCTCTTCTCTCCCCCCTTCAACCACTGCCGCTGATGTATCTACCCCATGCCCGCATCACATCGCGCAGCCTCCACCCCACGCTCGCGTCGCGCCACCTCCGTCGCGTCGTCGTCGGCCCCTCCACGCCTTGCCGGCCGCCGCGCGCCGAGTCACCCCCACGCCCCTCCTCGACCCTCCGCTCCCGGTGGCGTCCGACCACGAGGAGGCCCGGCGGTCGTCTCAGGTGAAGAGGTTGGTGCCCTTGGCCTCCCCGAGGACGGCGACAGTCTCTAGCCTGAGGAGGCGGTGGAGGTTGATGCATTCAACGAGCAAGAGCAGGAGCTTGCAGCCCGCGCTAACCTTCATCGCCAGGGGTGTTCCCCGGCACCACAGCGGGCTGCTGCCACGCAAGCACGTACCGCCCGTCCTGCGGGATCCCGTCGTCGACGTGGCCCGACGAGTAGGTGCAGAGGGAGCTGCCCTTCCTTGCAACGAGGAGCCTCCCGGCGTAGGTGGCGCCGGCCACGATGTCGCCCGGCGCATAGGAGACCAACTCGATGGCATCGTTTGCGCTGTGCACCACGGCGGCCGTGCCCCTGATTGGGTGATCCTGCCCTCGTGAGGTGAGCTGGCCCGCTGCAGCGATCGTCACGTCGCGTGCGTGGGGGAATGAGAACGAGAGGGGGAGTTGGGGTTGGAGGCGTTGTGAAGGGGGAAGGCGAGATCGTATGTGGACGCTCGCTTGGCTAGGCTGGTACAGAGTGGGGGTATACGGTATATTGTCGGATACGTATGCCGTAAGGGATACCAACACTTTGGCATGGGCAGATGTATTTTAGTAGTACATCTGTAAGAAATGAATATGTGACATTTAAAAGATCTAAGAGTCTGCTCTAACTAGAAGATTGGATAAGTTATAGAAAAAGAAAATTTACTTATATGGATGATTTAAATATTATAAAACTAACAAATAGCCAGCCTAGAAAAAAGTTGTTTAACAAATAATCGTAATTTTAGAAGGATGACAAATAATCTTTATCTTTATCTTTACTTTTATTTATATTTACTACTATTTATTTAAAAGGCCATACTGGTGATGGTGGCTCCTCCTCCAAAGGCTTTTTCCCAAGGTGCTCCACTTTAGATGCAGCGGATAAGATTGTTCTGACGCTCCTCCGCCTCCGCATTGATCCCCCTCCTGACGGCTCACAGATCAGGATCCTCTGTCGTAGCATTACGTGATTTTAGTCAATGGCAAAGGATCTGTATCCCCACTGCACGCCCTGCTGCCTGCGCACCCCTTTCGCTCCGCATCTCCCCCTAAGCCATCGCTGCTGACGAATCCGCCCCACACCCACATCGCGCAGCCTCCGCCCCACGATCGCGTCGTGCCACCTCCGTCGCTCACGCGTTGCCGGCCGCCACATGCCGGCTTGCCCCCACGCCCTGCCTCCTCAAACCCTTCGCTCCCGGCACCCTCCGTTTACTGCTCCCATCTCCTTTGTCCATCCGTGCCACCCCTGATGCGCTCTCGGCACCAGCTCCATCACGCCCCAGGTGGCTCCACCATGTTGCACCGCCTCCATCTTCTCCACGGCTCGCCATGTGCCAAGTCACCCCCTCCATCGTGGTCCACCACATGGGAACCGGGCGCTGCCTCCACCATTGATGGCGCGCCCTAACGCCGACCTCTCCGACGATGTCATGGTGGTGGGCAGGTGCTCCAACACGGGCACCGGGACTGCATATGTGAGACCAGGAACAGAGGGAGGAGAGGCTGCCGATCGTGACCTCTCCTGCACCCGTAGACCGTAGTCGCACTCAAGTCCCATCTCCCACCTCAAGCATCAGCGCCGGTGTCCGCCACTTCAAGAACTTCAGATTTGAGAATCAGATTGTTGTTGAACAGCTTGCTTTTGCAGTTTGGGGAAACAGTGTGACAATTTTAGAATTCTTTGGTCTTCTGTGAAGTATAGGGGCTGAGGAGACAACAGAGAAGGTGAAGGTAGAAGGTAGAGTATTTTGAGTTTTGAATTTAAATTTAACAATTTTTCCTCTCAAATTTGTATGAACCTTTGTTTAGCTTTATTTTTTTGCAGTTGCAAGACGAAACTAGATTGTACTGGAGATACCTACAGTGCTGAACTGCTGATGTCTTGAGATAATGCAGGCAGTTGTAATTTTTTATTGTCTTAATGTGAATTATTGTTTAGAATTGTTTATCTCGCTTTTTTAATGTAAATTACTGGCTTCCTGTATTTTCGTTTGATTTCATCTGGTATAAAGGTAATCAAATGGCAATGCATGGCAGCGGTTTTGCTGCTCGCTAAGGAGGAGGCACATTTTTGGGCACTGGCTGGGGCTCAAGGAATCACCTTCCTGCTTGTTCAAGAAAAAAAAAGTAATCAAATGGCTTGGCTAAAGATTGGGTTTAAGATTTGTTGTTGGTGTCTCAATGATCTGCAGCTTTATGATTTTCAGTATAGTTTGATGTTCTCCATGATTTATTTTGCCCATGCTTCAGTGACCAAAATAATCAGATCACTAAAGAGGGAATGTAGACGCTTCACACCGTTCTGTTTGATTTACTTGATTTGTTTGCTTGCTCCTAATATCATGCTTAGCTATCATCTACTCCATATCATTGTCTAGACAAGATAATTATACTATGGTGATGTTGCTTTACTGAGACTGCTCACGAGGGATAGTCAGAAACTCACCATAATCTGTAACTGAAGAATAAGCAGTGCAACTTAAGTGGTACTGTCTGAGGCATCACTTTATTAGGAGTAACCTAATTTACTTAACATAACAAGAATCACTTAAACAAAAAATAGGCAGTGCAACCTAATTGGTGCTTCTTGAGGTATCAATTTATTAGCGGCAACCTGATTTACTTAAGAAAATTAACACAATTCATTAATGTAGAGATATTGTTGGTCTCATTAGTTTTCATGATACCATTCCAGAATAGTGGCGCAGTTTCCAATTTTTTGAATTCTTTGTGCTTGCCCATTTGGAACTGTACGTTACAGAACTGATTAGTAAAGAAACTATACATAAACGTCACTACTTCTGAGTAAATGTAATGATAATCCAGTGCTTTTTTTTCTCTAGTTTAGAATATTTCCTTTGACCTGATAATCGCAACATAACAGGTTGAGTTTGTTTAATGCAAACTTGCAAAGTATGTGCTTCACATTCAATATGTTGCTTTTTTATTTGGTTGGAATTTCAGAAGTGCAATGGTTGTAAAAACTTGTAATATAAAATGTTTCTCTCCTGCTTTGGTAGAAGTCTAAGATAACTCTTGCACTTATGGTGACAATGTATGCCCCTGATGGGGATATGAATAACTATTTCCCATTTTGATTTTCAGATTAGTGTCAGTCAGTACTGATAATGGTGAAGAAGAATTCCTTTTGAAATTTTTGGCGATTGAGATGTACAATGAAACTTTGAGGGACCTTCTGAGCGATGATACCATAGCTCTCAGACTTCTTGATGATCCCGAGGTACAATGTTGATTGTTCTCTGTTTACTCGAACTTACTACATACTAATTTGTTCTTGTTTTCCTCTAACCTATATATTGTTCTTGAGTTGTTCATGTTGCAAATTGATTTCAAAACAGAAAGGGCCTACTGTAGAAAAAACTCTGAAACTTTGTGGACAAGGATCATCTTAACTTCTTAAGGACCTTGTGTGTGGAGGTGTGAGACTGAACTTGCTGGGAATAAAATGGCCTTGTTTTGCCTTTTTTTTTTCCTTGATTTGGTTCTACTACAGCTCAAAGGCTGATCGGAGAAAAAGCTTTGAATGAAATGAGTTCTAGGTCCCATCAAATACTCAGATTGGTTCTACTACAGTAATTCAAATGATTGGTATTGCGTATCTGGATCAATGTATTCATTCATTTTTTAGAACAACAGGAATCATCATGATTATAGTTATAGTAAAATTCACTTTTCAGACATTTGTGTGGCATTTATCTGAACTCACATTTTCCATTCTAGAGAAGAAAATTAACCTTCATTCACCAACACATTAAGATGAGCACCCAGTAACGGGTACCCTAAATTTGTCCCTCTCTTTCACGTTTGTCCCTCTTTCAAGGTACAAATTAGAAGCAGTAAATATATAGCCGATATATCTGCTAGATAAACCGATGCAGCAATTAAATCTTGAATAAAGGTAGCAGAACCGAGTAGCAGTGAAATATATTTGCAGATGGAAATTTTCAACTGGTAGCAATCAACGAATCACGTGAAACTCTAGTATTCAATTGAGTTAATCAAGCACTAACAACAGTGGCAGTGCTTCACGTTGCAAAAATTCCAGGATTTAAACAAACAGCAGCATAAACTAGACTTCAATATATGATTCTGATTATATCCACTTACAACAAAAAAGATTGCATACATGCTAGCAGGTAACCTCCTCCACCCGTGCACTGGCTGGCAATACACGAACAGCAATGGGTTGGAACTCACAGGAACAGAAGGAGCTCAGCCAGAAAACAAGTCTGTAGCCACGCTCTTCCGTCCCGACCAATAGGCAGCGGCAAAACTTCAATAACAGGGAGATGGGAGCGCCATCACCATAGTGCGGCATGGAGAAAAAACTAGACGACAAACACAGCAAAAAAACCAATCTAATCTAAAAAACCTCAATACTGTTCGCTAGACTATTTATACATACGGCGCACAGGCCGACTCCAAATACGTCACGCAGGCCCATGACCAACAAGCAAACGATCTGTTCGGACTCAAAAGAAATAAACAAAAAGGTTAATCAAGGAAAAAAATATAATTACTTTGGTAATCTGGCCGCTAATGACCCTACTAATGATCCTTAGCTAATTAACCTACCGGTACAGGAAGTGAACCAATGTATATATATTCTTTGAATTGCTTCGTTCCTTCTGCACAACAACATGTATTTCACCAATCAAAAATACCTGGGGTTTGGACACTTCACATTAGCAGCTTGCCCGCTTATAAGCTGCAGTCAAAAAAATTGAATTACATAAAACTCAATTTTAAATTAATCTAGGTGTTCTTTCAGTGCTATTTTTGTTCTTTGCTTTTAAACTGCTAGAGTATATAAACTTTTTTCTAAAACTATTTTTAGTTGCTTTATTTATTTTTTCTCGGCTTATAAGCCATAGAAAAAGATAAAATTTGTAGGCGATGGCTTTGGGTCTCCAGCAACCTCGATTTCAAGTACTTTAAACTTTAAAGGTCACTAGGGCATAGCTAACAAATGTAATTCATGAATTATGTTGCAAGAACTTGCACTTTTTGTGTTCAGCGTATCAATTTGATGCGTGACGGAGCTTCCATATATTGCTTTAGTCTGGGAAACTTCATCATGTTGGCCTAATAAATCTGACAAGTTAAGTTACCTTCGAATTCTTTCAAAGTTTATTTGCGGTATACAGTTCCAAATAAACGTTGGCTGACAGATTGTACATGTAGTTTCTTGCATGGTGTATGTTAAGTTTACCGGTTTGTGTGATTCTACGTGCTTTATTATATTAGTACCTACATGAAATTGCAACTAGCATTTTAGTCGGTTTTAAAGATAAATGATAGTTAGTTTAGATGATAAATGACAAAAAAGATACTAATATATTTATTAATATTATTTCTTAGAAAACGTGAATACGATAAACCCTATAAATTTATAATTATATTATGACGAGAAATCTCAGAGTTTATTTTAAACTTCTTTGAGTATAGCAAAACCTATTAAGATATGTTATAAGGGTGCTTCATATCTACTTTTATGCTTAAAAATCTATTTTTTTAAGTTGAGAAACATGTTTACATAATATTTGTGAGTTTCCTTATGCCTATGAGTTGGGGGTTTTGGTCTTCGAGATTAGAGATTTTGGTGTAATGTTGTCTGTTAGTGGCTAAGTGTTAGGTCGTAGGTTTTAGACAGGGATCGAAACTTTCGGGTGTTTAAATATATGAGTAACGACTAGATGACATGGTGGAGTGGGTATAAATATCCTCTTTCTCTCCTAAAGCCTTCGAGACTTTTTTACTTTTGTTTTCCTATCTCCTAACTTCTTTTAGGCTCTACGCATCTCTTCCATCAAGTTTCTAAACTTTTATGTGGATTTGAGTAAAATTTTTGAGTGGTTGGTATTTTTTTTCTTATGGGAAGAGCTAGGAGTATCTTTTAAGTATTTAAGAATCGGTGTGGATTGTTATTTGTAGTTTATTACTTTTAAAGAGTGACCTCTTAGACGGTTAGGCGTCGCCCATAAGCTTTCTCAAGTTGTGGACTCTTCCGAACAAGTTTATGAGGGTGGACACGCCTAGAGAGACCTATCTCTCAGAAGCTTCTCAACAGATACATATGATCTTTGTTATCCAAATTTTGGGAAAAAAATCTTTGTGCCTCCCTCGCTTTTTTATTACGGTACTTATGTACTTGTTTACTATTTTCATTGATATTTCTTATGTTCCTGAGATTATGAAGAACTCAAAAAAAGTTTACATTGATCAAAAGTTCCTGTCTCAATAGATCGGAGGTTTCGACCATTCATCTTGACATACCCGAGAAAGCTAATTAGAAGTTCTAAGATTCAAAAGTTTAAATTTAACCATTGCATTAAAGTAATTTCTAAGAACACCTATTCATCTCCTCTATGCTATCTTCAGGGCTTTCGCTACGTTGAGTCGAATACACCATTTGTGAATTAAGGCAAACATAATGGAAGTTTAATGATAATTATGTTATTAATTTATTTTTGTTATTCTAATCATCATTGCAAATGCTTTTATAGGTTCATTAACAAGTTTGGCGGAAAATATTCTCCAAAGAGCCATAACCATTAGGGTAAAGAATATGTGAATCTTTTTATCTATGGAGATTCTAGCTCGATAAACATGGTACAGTGAAAATAGATATTGCCCCATTGTAAGGACGAGTTGTTGGTATTTTGATTAAGAGATAATTATAGTTGGATGCTTGTTAGAAGTATATATCAACCTTACGCTTGAGCTGAATTTATCTTCCTGAATGGTTACGGTTCCCTATGTTTTTGGTTGTTTGAACACTTGCTTATTGTCATTGCATCTATATTTTTCATGTATATTTATACACCGGAGTTGTAATCGTGCAAGTGGGTGAATGTTCCTGATCATAATTTAAGATGATTTAAATTTAACATCTTTTGCGTGGTACGATTGCAGTTGATATAGATTTTTTTTATTCCCAATGCAACTTATGGGCATCAAACTAGTTATGCTTAATTACTAGAAATGTCATAAACAGTACGATATGGTGGTTGTATCACCAGTTGTAAACTGATAATTCATCATGCTAACTAAGGTTGCGTTCTTTTGGGATGATTAAGAAGCTACTTTCTTACTTACTATAAGCACACTTCTTTAACAGTATGTTTTTTTTAAAAAAATTATATAATATTTTTAAAAAAATAAAAAAAATATTTTTTAAAAGTTTATAATAACTAATACTTAATTAATTATACACTAATTATCTATTTCATATCAGTGCTACTAACTAGCTCAGCCATAAAGCTACCTCCAACGCAGGCTAAAGTTTTTGTTACCTATGTTTACTGATAAATCAAATTCAATATGCCTGTTTGTTGGCATTTCAAGCAGATTTTTCGCAACACTTAGTCCAATCCCTGGTTTTATGCAATGGCTTCTTGCTAAGCTGGCATCTCAAATAAAGTTAGCAGAGGCAGAATCACAGGATGACAATTTATCAGGAGCCAGTTCCACTTTCAGAGAACCCATCCTTCTTCCAGAGGAAGAGAGGATGATACGTGATGTGGTGTACGTTCTTTTTCAGAAAATTTTTTTTGGCAAGTTGTACTTCACGCAATTTCAACTTTTTCATGCTCTATCCTGATCTTAAAAAATAAATTGGAAGTTACCATGACCTTTGTTTTCATTTTCTGTCATAGACTTTGATTTTCTAAAGAAAATTGGTTTCTTAATTCTGAAGACGCCAGTATGCCACTGTTCATTTTGCAGTTAACTCCGTTACATGTTCATGTGAAATTTTGATTATTTAACAGAGAAAAGGAGTAAAGGACGCTTTGTGATTTATAATCACAAATGCTACAACTTTTGCTGCAGTGAACAGTCCAATGAAAAAAATTGAAGTGAGAACCCAGGTCTTATCCTTTGGCTGCTCGGGGCATCTAAAGACACGTCATTAAGCCGGCAAACCCACTAAAATAGTTATCAACTCTAATGATGTACAAGATACGTGCCTAAAGAGAAATAGGATAAGGATAAGGGCCTAAGCTAGCTTTTCACCTTGGTCTAAGCTCGGGGCTTTTCTGCCCTGAGCTCGATGGTTCCGAACAACCGGGGGCACAAACCAAGCATTGATTGTAATAGGGCGTGATGTACCATTATGTCCGTTCACATGTCAAATTTGCATTAAATGCAAAACGATGCAACACAACCTAGCATGCAATTGGGCTAACAAGACGGCGCCTTCACGGTCATCTCATGCGCTATCATCACCCTAACATAGGAAGGGGTGTGAGCTGTCAGACAGCATGGTTGATTGCCATGGCACCTAATAGGGCCGACTACCTTTCCATGTAGACCCTCACTAGTGACTGATGAATGGGTCCCACAGTTAACGGCTAAAACTCAAGACTTACCACAAGCTTCTCATGGCTACGAGGGACGTGTGGCAGGATGGCACGGCTCTGTCCCAAATTAGCCTCGAGAGGGGCCCTACCTAGGCCCAACCACTAGGCCCACACCATGAATAATGACACGATGTCCCATACCTAACCCCTGTGTGTTAGGGTCCAGTTTCTAGTGTCCGGCCACTGTGATATTCCCTTATGAATTATAAGAGAAAAACAAGGCTTCCCGGGGCACTGAACTTGAAATCTGAAAAACACACGAGCATTATAACTGAATTCATCCACCCAAAGAAAAAAGAACACAATAAGAGTAGGATGTTATGCCTCTACGTAGTCCGAACCTGTATAACCCACTTTTGCCATATCTACTACGATGACAACCGCTTGATTTTGCACCCACGCTCAGGGTTCATTGATCCTCTCGTAGAGGAATTTGCTCTCCGATAGCTGACACGCTAGGTAGGGGAAAGTATTTGCTGATTTAGGTTTTTGCAGTTTTCCACCGTAGAAAAGTTTATGGCTGGCAATCACTGTCGCCGTGATTCCAATTCTGAGGATAGAGTCGATGTGCATCAGAAGGCCCGTTTGAACCCACCACCGCCTTCTCGGTGTCTACTGACATGTTTAGATCACGCCCCACTCATACCACACCATTGCCTACCTATTGAGCAGGCTACCTCGGTGACCTTGCAAGGCCAAGGGAGTCGAAGACTGTCCTACTGGTGTTGCGGAGCCTCCGTCATGCAAAGGGAACATGAGTGTCGCGTTTTTTATTTCATCGGTCCAAGGAGTGCACTGTTTGCTATGCAGGCGCTCCTCCGGCACCCTCCTCTCTAGCCTGCTAGGGGTTCCCCAAAAGCTCATTGGCTGAAGGATGTAGCTGACCTAGTAGGTGCAACCCATCGCCAAGTGGCCGCTAGTAGTTCCTAAACTGCCTCGAGGATAGCCTCCAAGACTACATGGCCCTCTCCACTGTCTATCAGATAGCAAGGCACCCATACCCAGGGTACGCGACAGTCACCCTTGAGGGCTACTGAGCAGTGTGTCACCCCTACATGTGTGGGTGGTGGGTGGTGGGAGGGGCAATGGGACCTGCAAGCTCAACTCAACTAGCAATGAGCCTTTAAGGACACATGCGTCACCATTGAATACCAGTGTGAAAGGTACTATGACGTGGAAGAACACCTAGAGAACTAGATGTCATCTAAGGGGTAGTGTCACCAGACCGCACATCAAACTATGGCGTGCCGCCGATGACCAGCATGCCCTACGGCACGGGGTGTAGCATGTTCTCCCAAGTGCGATGGCCCACCAAGTTCCGTCCCAATATTCTCAACAAGTACGATGGCTTCGTCAACTTAGTGGAATTTCTGTAGATTTACACCACCGCCATTCAGGCGATTGGCGGTGGTGAGAAGGCCATGGCTAATTACTTTCCTATGACCCTCTGAGCCTAGGCCTGCTCCTGGCTGGTGAACCTTTCCCTGAGCTCCGTCTACTCGTGAGAAGATTTGTGCCACCAGTTTGTAGCCAATTTTTAGGGCACGTACCCGTGCCTTGGGATGGAAGCCGATCTTCATGTGGTGTAGCAGTGGGATGGCGAGACGCTGAGGCAGCTTATACAACGCTTTACCCAAGTCTGCAACACCATTCTGCACATCCCCCTACATGATGTCATCCTTGCATTTAGGTGCGGTGTCCGCGATGAGCGGACTTTGGAGAAACTTGGCACAATAAAGATCGAGACTACGACGCAACTATTCGCTCTCGTGGAAGAGTGTGCCAAGAAGGCAGAGGCTCGGGTGTAGAACCATCCATGCCCCGAGCAAGCCCCCGATGGTGAAGGTAACTCCTATTTCATCGAAAGACAAGAGATGAGGAGATGCAAGAAGGAGAAGCACACCACCAAGTCTTTCGTCCTTGCCTCGAGGAGACACAAGAAAGAGAAGCCGCATGATGAAGGCGACAACGACAAGAGGAAAAAAGTAGTCTTGTCTCCTCGGGGCGAACCAAAACTGAGTAAGTGGTGTTCGGTGCATGAAACTGTCCTGCATGATCTCATGGAGTGCCAATCGGTCCAGAACCTCACTGAACGCACCAAGAAATACCAGCAGGAGCGCTAGCATGACAAAACTACTAGTGAGCAGGACCAAGATCTTAGGTTCCAGGAGCCCGAGAGTGTGGCCGGCACCCTTGATGGTGGCTCCTACACTCATGCCTTGCATCGTAGTTTCAAGACTATGAAGTCTATGTTGCTAGAGGCCAGCCTAGGCCTAGAAGCGGCCCAGTTACTTAAGTGGTCGAATAGCCCAATAACTTTTTACCAATCTGACCACTCGACAAGTATCACAAAATGGGGGCCTCCTCACACTGGTTGTCTTCCCTACCATATGCAATGCCAAGGTGGGTCGCATCCTTATCAATGGGGGTGCCATCTTCAACATCATCTCTCTAGAAGTCTACGATAAGCTCAAAGCTTCGGAAATACAACTTGAGACCTTGCTATCAGTTATTGGCATCACCAAGGGGTACACTTGGCCCCTTAGCTAGATCGTGATGCTAGTCACATTCATCACCTATGATAACTTCCATATAGAGTTCATCGTCTTCGACGTGGCAAAGGTCAACCTGCCATACAACGTAGTGCTCGGGTGTCTTGCCCTTCCTAAATTTATGGCGGTCATGCACTACACCTATCTGATGATGAAGATGCCAAGCCTGGCTAACCTGATTATTGTTATGGGCAACCTCAAAGTCTCCATTGCCTGTGCTGAGAAGCACGCCATAGATCTTGCTGCCTTGGGGGCCTACCACAAGGATTGCCCTAAGACCTTGCCCTTCCGCTTGCCAAAGCAGTGAATCACCACTAGTGACTCAGTGCCTATGAAGGAGGTCACCATTGGCTATGTTGTGTCCAAGACCGTCAAATTGGCGGTAGCCTGGATAAAGAATTGGAAAGTGCACTCGTCATCTTTCTTTGGGCTAATGTCGATGTATTTGTTTGGCAACCATCGGACATGCCTGATGTCCCTAGAGAGGGGATTAAGCACAGTTTGCCCTTGCGCCCGAACGAGCAGCCCGTGCAACAAAAGGTGCGATGGCAAGCCCTAGACCACCAAGCTTTCATCCACAAGGAGGTGGACAAGCTGCTAATGGTAGGCTTCATCCGTGAAGTCATCTACCCAGAGTAGCTCGTGAACCACGTTGTCAACCCCAAGTCCAATGGCAAGCTATGAATGTGCATCGACTACACCGACCTCAATAAGACATGTCCAAAAGATCATTTTTCTTTGCCATGCACAAATCAAATAGTTGACTCCACCGTAGGTGCAATCTTTTATATTTTCTAGACGTATACTTAGGATATCATCAAATATATATGGCTAAGGCCAATGAGGAAAAAACTTCTTTCATTAGCTCTATTGGGACCTTTTGCTATGTATGCATCTCTTTTGGTTTGAAGAACACTAGGCAGCGCACGATGCGTATCATCCTAAAATCATAGCTAGATCACAATATAAAGGCCTATGTTGATGACCTAGTCATGAAAATGCATGATCAGACCACACTACTTAAGGACTTTGGTAGAGACTTTAGATAGTCTTCACTCCATGGAAATGAAGATGAACCTTGAGAAGTGTGTCTTCAGGGTGCCCATTAGCAAGCTTCTCAGGTTCCTTATCTCCAATCGAGGCATCGATGCCAATCCTAAGAAGATACGGACCATTGAATAGATGTACCTGTCTACTCGTCTCAAGGACATGAAGTGCCTTACGGCTGCATGGCGACCTTAGGGTGGTTCATCTCCGAGCTAGGGGAGTGGCCTCCCCTTCCCTTCAAACTACTCAAGAATACCATGATATCAAGTTGGACACTCAAGGTAGAACAAGGCCACCCATGCTCGTGGTCCCTAAGTAGGATGAATCGTTGCTTCTCTACATCACCATCACTCCGCAAGTCATAAGTGTGGTGTTGATGGTGGAATGTGATCTTAACAAGGCCTCAGCACCCAAGTGCGAGGCCGAGCCTGAGCTCAGAGGAAACATGCTCGAGAAAATAGGCATCCCCGAGCTCGAAGGAGATGTGTCCGAGCAACTGGGAGCCCTTGTGAATGAATTCCCAGTCTTCGAGCATGAGGTCGGGCCCGAGCACCCAAAGACATTGGATTGAGGTGGGGCTGTAAGGTCTAGCATTCGGTCTACTTCATTAGCGAGGTCCTACAGGACGCTAAGACTCGCTACCTCATGCTCCCCCGACTTAGGCTATACTGGTTTATTGTGATAATGTCAGCGCAGCCTATCTCTTGAGAACCTAGTCCAACATCAGCGTATCAAGCACATCGAGATCAATTTGCATTTCGTCAGAGAGAAGGTCGCTCTTGAGGCAGTCCGCGTCATTAATGTTCCTACGACGTCTCAATATGCTGATATTTTTACCAAGAGTCTTCCTACATCAGTATTCTCCGACTTTAGATCCAGCCTCAATGCTCGCTCGGCCAACATTGTAACTGTGGGTGCATGTTAGCCTTATATTTTTGGCATATTAGCCTTATATTATTCTTAATATTATATTGCCAATAATCTCTTCTAACATCTCTTATAAATTAGTTATGAAAGGTTTCACCATATATATATATATATACTATGATTTCTATGATTAATCTATTATCACGTTGAGCCTTGTGCTTAAACGCTTTCACTCCTCTCAATCGGATCTGACGGCTGCTGGGGCGTTGGTGAGCGAGCCGCTGCGAGGCCATCGACTCATTGCCGAGCGTCCGGGGCACCAGATCCAGTCATGCCGACCGCAGACGACGCCGGATCCGACCTCCCGTGTTGTGGTGGTGCCGTCTCTGCTTGCTCTGATCCGGGACGATTGCATTCTCTCCTTCGCAGGCTCAACGTGCCCGAGGCAGCGCCATTCACCGCGGCTTTAAGTTCGTCCCGAGGAGTTCAAGGTCCCGCCATAGAATAACCATCATGACCGACGGTGAGTCGTCTACACGTGTTCATCCTCCATTCCGCGGCTTCTCATGTGATTTCTCTGGTCTGGACGAACCTTAAATCTGTTTCCGCTTACGTGATTGGGAAGAGAAACTGTATCTACTCTAGATGTTTTGTCGCTGGATGACTTTGCAGATTATGAAGCATCGCACAATGGTAATTAGATGTTTTGTCGCTGGATGATTTGCAGATTAGTAGCTTTTGTTCGCCAATTCTCAGGAATTGAGTTTGCAATGCACTGCTTGCCTGTGCAAGGGAAAATTGTTCTATACTATTTGCATTGGTGTAGGTGGGGAATTCAGTGGAAATTTTAGGCTTATTAAAACTTGAATTCATCCCATGAGATTTGATTTCAACTTGTAGTGTGCACTATTGAACTTCGATGCCAAGCATTGCATGTCTAGCATAACATTGAACTGATTTTTTGGTGCTGTGTCAATCTGATTTCATGGTTCCAAGAGTGACATGGTGCGTTTTGTGGAAGGATTACACCATCAGGATTTTTTTTTATGGATGATGCAATTTGAGACTTCTTTTTATGGATGATGCAATTTGGGGTTTTTTTAGGAAAATTACTGTGGGAAAGTTGGGATTTTTTTCTTTTTTAGACTTTTGTTGTTGGTTGTATGTCGGAGATGTGTCTTTGGTGATGGCACATTAGAAGCAAGCTTCCCTGGTGATGACCAATGGCGGCCTGTATTTTCAATGCAAATTATAATTTAGTAAGCTGAGTTATAAAAGGTAATCTGTACATTTCAAGCTTGTGCAGCTAGCCTTCCCCATATAACATATTATTGACATTCAGTACTTGATCCATGGGTGATCCTTGAACTTTACTGTTCTCTTGTGATGGAGCAGTAATTCTGAATGCGATATCTTGAAATAATGATGTCACCTACATGTTGCTTCAGATCTGTATTCTTTTCCTGTTTTCCTGACATTGAACGATCTGTTATAAGCCACTATATATATAAAGGATATCGATGCTATAAATTAGAAACACTGTTTTGTTTTAGAGAAGAACTTTCTTCAGTGGCCCCAGTATAGCTGATTAGCTGTCAAGATTGTAGAAAATTGAGAGTGCTTGTTGTTTGCCACTGTTTGATATATGCCGGTAACGTTTATCTACTATATAGTTGCTATACGTTCTTCCTGAGAGCCGAGTCCCTACGACTTACTAGAAAATCTTGGCTTGATGAGTTATTTTATATTCAACTGTGTGTGCTCATTGCTAGGTTTCACACACCTGGAGCATGCCATCTCCCATGGTAGCCTGCCTGTTGTCAGACACCTTGATTATGGCGCGGATCTGCATCAAGTTCGCTCAAATGCAAACATTACTCTTCACATCAATTAAGGATACGAACAGAGTTTGGCCTCTGATGTGCCTTTTCCCATTATTGTTACTTGCTAAAACATTAATCCCTCCACTGTATCGCCGCGGCGGCGCTGACGCTGCAGTACGTAGAGAAAGTCGTGCCGTCGTGGCGCGGCCAGGTGCCCCGACCACCGCCGTCGCTGGTGTGTCCTGCAGCTCCAGGCAAGCATCACACCCATGTCCATCTCTTTCCGTCACCCGTAGTTCCTTTAGTTTCGTTGGCCACCAGACCGACACCGGACAAAAATTTATGCAAACAGTGGCCTACCCGATGCAAAGCAGATAGCAGCAACGCAATGTAGATTTGTGGATTTGTATGTAATCGTTGCCGGTTACTCGCTCCACAATCGAGCCCAAGAGCAACTCAAACGGCCGGACGACAGATCTACTTGTGTTATACCATTGTATTTATATATATATATATAGACCTGACCTTCTTTTATAGAGTTAAGGTTTCAGTCTCACTATATACTACACTTCTATATAGTATCAGAGTAGATTTAGATATTCTCGACGCGCTAGTATCCTATCGCCAGCGAGCCAACGCTTGCTCTCCGTCGCAGATCTTCTCCCTCAGTATTCCTTCTCTGCCTTCTCGTTTCGACTCTTATCCTCCTCATCTCCTCTACAGACTGTCTCCTCCTCTTATATGATCACTCGATCATAAACCGGGTCACTCCACCCTATCAAGTGCTATGGGTTCTCCGCGGTCTATTATACCATCTCACCCATCCTGATGACTCATCGTTTAGCCTTGGTTGATCTTTAATGGCGCGCGGCTATGGCCGATGAGTCCAAGGCACTTATGAATAACGAGACCTGGCGTCTCGTCACTCGTCCTTTCGGTGCCAATGTTGTAACCTGTAAGTGGATCTTTAAATACAAGTTTCACTCCGATGAATCGTTTGCTCGTCACAAGGCACGCTGGGTAGTTCGTGGTTTCTCTCAATGTCCCGGCGTTGACTACGATAAGACCTTCAGTCCCATCATCAAGCCCGCTACCATTCGGGTTGTTCTCACTCTCGCTGTCTCGTGTTTTTGGCCAATCCATCAGCTCGACGTAAACAATGTCTTTCTTCATAGCCATCTGACAGAAACGATCTACTACCAGCAGCCTCCAGGCTTCGTTGACCCATCTCATCCCGATGACATCCGCCTCCTTCAACGTTCTCTCTATGGCCTCAAAGAGACCCCTCGGGCTTGGTACTAGTACTTTGCTGTCTATCTTCGGCACATTGGCTTTGTAGCCTCCGTCTCCGATACGTCCCTCTTCGTCCTTCACACCAAAAACACCACCAACTTGTGGCATCTTCACCTTGGTCATTCCAGCCCCGACGTTGTCGTCAATCTCCGTCGCAGCGCCTCTATAACGTGCAATCACAACAGCTCCACTGTCTGCCACTCTTGTTAACTTGGTAAATATGTGCGGCTGTCATTCTTCCCCTCTATGTCTTATACCTCTCGACCTTTTAAATTAATTTACTGTGATGTGTGGGCTTCTCTAGTTAAGAGTGTGTTCGGTTATCAGTACTATCTTACAATACTCGATGATTATATATACTATTGCTGGATTTTTCCCCTTACAAGCAGGTCTGAGATTGCCTATCATCTCATCAACTTTACCCCTAGTTTGCACCAGTAAACCAACATTTTTTTGTCGCCCGTATGGACATGGCAGTTGACTGCAAACCAAATGAGACCTATAATCAGGTAACCATGTTGTGTGGGCTTCTATTTTACTACAATTTTGACTGCAAAATCTTGCCGACTTGTCCACCTGCATTGGCTACTTCTTGTACGATATTGTTCCATGCCTTTTTTACTTTGTTTATTTTACGTGTCAATTCATCTTACTATTACCCATCTATATTATGTATAGACAGCTAAGCTTTGTTTTCTGAAAAGTATATTAGCTTATTCTAGTCTACGATTAGTTGTCTACGGTTCATGAAGGCCTGCATTTCTTTGCATCATCATATAGTAAGATTTGATGCTGTTGCTTCCTTTTCCATTTTAGGTGGTAGAGGTAAACGTCAAAGTTGAAAGTACAGGCTCAAATAATTGAAAGTGCAGGCTCAAATAATGTGCATAATAATGCATTTTACGCAGAAGAAAAAACTTTTGAAATCTGAACTACAGGCAATGAGTGGCTGAAACCCTTCATCTGCACGTCATTGGATTGTAAGGATTTGTGTGAGAAACATTGTATCTTTGTTTTATCATTCACTAGTGCGCATGTCTACTAAAAAGAGCATCCATGAACTTTCAGCTTGTTATTTTCTGCCAGTTAACTTGCATCGAGCATGTGCATCTCAAACTTCCCATGAAACTGACACTGCTGGATGCATGTTGATCAGGTTAGGAACACAAGGACTGTAAATCGTACTGGACAACCAACAGGGTACAAGCTCGTACCTGGTTCACACTGTCTTCCATTGGCCCTTCCTGAGGCAAAATTCCTGAGAAGAGCGGGATTTTTAAATCATAACTTTTGGGTTACATCGTACAAAAACGATGAGATGTTCCTGGTGGAGAATTTCCTAATCAGAACCCACGGATTAATGAAGGTTTAGCAACATGGGTAAAAAAGGATGAACACCTAGAGGAAACCAACTTAGTTCTCTGGTAAGTTGTCAGTGCCTAACAATTGCTATCTATCTGTAATGTTCATCTAATTTTCCAGCTTAATTATGGCATGTCTGAAATAAATCATGTTATATGCAACTACAGGTATGTTTTCGGGATTAGTCATATCCCAAGGCTGGAAGACTGGCCTGTCATGCCAGTGGAACGCATTGGCTTCACGGTCATGGTATCGCTTCAGCCTTCATTTCTTTCTTTCTTCATTGTTCTCTAGATTACTTCAATAGTTTCTGTTGTGAAAAGATAGTATTCTTGTCCTACATTATTTTTGAGATAGAACCTCAAAAGAGGACAGAAGTTCCTGTTTTTATTTAAAAAGAATAGAGTTGGCCTAGTTTTTAGGAAAATCAGGCCCAAAAACCTCACAACCACACGCTTAATTGGGAGAACCGGCAAAATCCACACGAAAAACAAGGAGACAAACATCAGTGATGGCAGCACCGAGCCCTACCACAAGTTATCGTTGCCAAGCTCAAGAGAGCAGCTTAGACTTCCTATGGACAATCCAAGATGCCATGATCAAAGGCGGATCCTTCTAGGCAAAGCCCCTAAGAGGAAAAAGTGTCAAAAATGCCAGTAACACCCATCCGAACATCGAAACAAGGTTTTCAGCTGAAGGAAGGAGGAGAGCGAAACGACAATGCCTTCAAGAAGGGAATAACACCCACAGGTGTCGACATTGTCAGCCCTAGGCATAGGCCAGGCATGACTTTTGTCCAAGGCTTTCACTCACTACCAAAATGATCTTCCAAGCCGCCGCAGCTTCGACTTCACCCCAAGGCACCATTGCATGGCCTCGCTAAGGAAGCAAACAACATATTACCTCCTTGGCGCAACGTAGGCCACGCTGTAGATGACACGTGCACCACCTCTCTAACCAAACCAAACCAAACATCTCGCTACCACAAACACCATCAAAGCGCAGACAAAGCCAAAGGTCATCCGTTCTCCACCAAGCGAAAGTCTTCCAACCGAAAAGGCATCCTACCCCTTACAATGGAACTCCTCATGACCGAATTCTAGAAGCAGATCGGCCACAAGAAGGGGAGGAGCTTTAGGGGATCGGGAGAAGACCCAATCGGTTAGAGTCATCCAGGCCACCATAGACTCCGTAGTTCATCGTGTCTCACAGGAAACCAACCCAAGGGATTAAGTGGCGAATTCCCCACACCAGCGGCAAAACGGCAAACTTCTTCATGTGATCTTTCCACCTGTGCCATGGCCGTCACCTGTGCTGGCCTCGTCGGCCAATTGCGGCACCAACAAAGCTTCGCCAGCCTTGCAAGAAGCACCACACGTGGCCACCTCCCATGTTGGCCCTGTCAACCAGCTACCACCTGCGTCACCTCTGCGCCATCTAGCGCTGCCATCACGCCACCAGTGCCACCACCTACACCGACCCCATGGCGTCCTGCTCTATCGGACTGTCGACCCTGCACCTGGCCTAATTCCTACGCCAAGACTACCACTTGTGCTAGCCCTACCATCGTCGCTGCCTGTGCCACTGAGCACTACACGGTCTCATCGCCACCATTGCACATCCTCGTTGCAACCACCTCACAACCTCACTAGATGCCTTGCCAAATCCGGTTAGGATGGTCGGATCTGGCTGCCCCTACACCTCTAGCCACTCCTGGCTTGCCGGACTCCATTATGCCATCACTTGTGCTGGAAGCTCTCCATTGTTGCCAAATCGCCTCGACACTAGGCCGTCGCGGTCACCACTGAGCAGTGCCGTCTGTTCCCTCGCGTGGATCTAGGTGACACTCCTAGCTTTCCTACCCCACCACCGCCATCATGGCCCGACGCGCCAGAGATTGGCCGCCCGCTCTAGCGACAGTAAGGCAGAGTGTGGGGGGTGCAGGGTGGTGTTTGCGCTAGGGTTTTTGGCTCAGTCCGTGTCGCCCACGTGGGGAGACTATAAGGTCTACACAATTATTGTCCTACATTACTTCAGATAAAATTATGACTTTACAACTCATCTGAAAATGGAAGCTATATTGGTTTGGTTGTCCAGCCTGATGGATTCTTCAACTGCTCGCCTGCCATCGATGTGCCTCCTGGATCTGATGTTTACGCCAAGGAAGCCGAGTCGCCGAAGGATATTCAGGCTGGACTGATTTCAAAGCTGTGATGTGCTGCAGCAGCTTTGATGTGCCGCAGCTTCCTACTGTGGTGTGGACGTGTGGTGTTTTAGCTAGTGAACTCGTGGTGTACGATTGCTTTGCCGAGGCTCGTGCTGCGCGATTGTATGATTTGCTCGTATATATAGTTCAATATTTCTGCTGGTCAGTAATAAGTTTGTAATGAAGAGAAGCTGGTTCAGATTTTGTGTTAGACCATGGAAATGAATCGGTATGTACCTTTTTTCTGTCTGAATTCTTAGCAAAATGTTCAGTCCATCTTCTTGCCAGTGGGTCGGCAACTTGACTGGGTATTTCCCCCAGCTGCCCAGTCGACAAAACCATCTGGCTACATGTCACCAAATATGCAATTCTTTAAAAATATCAGTGAACTTCTCCCAGAAAGAAATATAAGAGAAAAAAAATCAGATGATAAGTTGCGATTATTTATCCAGTTATATTAGTATAAACAAAGTTGCTTAAGATGCTTGAACACTTGTGCGTCTTCATTTTTGCTGGACGCAAGTGCAATCACCCAAATACAACTTTTACAGTGGTATCCACTGTTTTTGGGTTCTTTAAATTTTTACATGTATGCAGTAAACATAACTACTTAAGCACGAATTCGCCCTGCTTTAGAAAGCAGTTCCTGGTGGTGGCTAATCATGGCCGAGCTGCTAGAAGATTGCAACTTGCAAGGCTTTTAGTAGCATAAAGAAGGTTAGAAAATGGTATCGTCCATGAAACGATGGCTGGGATTTGCCTATTGGATGAAGCATTACAATTGGGGTGGGGGGGGGGGGGGGGGGGGAGGCAGCTATAGGACATTAAGATGCCTTTTGTTCACAAGCTGGTACAATCTACACAGAGCAATCCATCTTCCTTAGTGGTGTACTGTTTATTGCTAGCTTTATGGTACTTGGGTGCATATCATCAAGATATGAACCTTTTGAATGGCGTTGGCCTGTCCACCCTAGTCTAGTTATGGGTTGTGATCACTAAAATGAATGCTATGATCATCATGCTCAATGAAGAATGTATTTACTCTCATTCAGTCGCCTTCTCACTGATTGTGTTGGGTTTTCTCTGGCTTAGCTTTTTTTCAGGTATAATATATCTGATGTGAATTATTTTTTTTCTTTTGCTTTATCCCTTCTATGTGCTGTATTCCCCCACAAGGGCAGAAGGCTACGATTACTTTATTTCAATTGGGGTAGGCCAGCTACGTGGCGTCTGGCGTGTGCTTTGCACCAAGGTGCCGTGCACCATAGTAGCGCTGCATCATTTCCGATTTGTGGCGCACTCTACCTATAACAAGCATAAACTTACCTTTGGATCTTTTTTGTCTTACGATCATTTTATATCTGCAAATGTTTTGATTAAACCAGTTCAAAATTGTTATATAGTTTATCCTACTACTAAGTGTTGTTAATGTTATATTACCGTAATTGTTTCTAGTCCTTAAATGATTGATCTATGATCTAAATTATCTCTCTTCATATATCCTCTCACAAAACCACACCACATAGCTTTTACCTTTGAATGATCTATATATGCTCTAAGTTGTCGTAAAAAACCTCATCTCAACTATTTATAGCCTTTTTGGTTGATCAATCAAAAGATACAAATTCTATCAAGGATATAAAGTTGTGTCATCTAGCTACGAAACAAATTCATTTTACACCTTATTTCTTCATACAATATTCTCGCAATATCATGCGGGGTTTCATCTAGTTTATTTTATATAGTTATACCTAAGGGACATTTACTTTTATAAAACAAGATAAAGGCACATCACCAATAATTTTTTGTCATTAGATCGTATTAGTATAAAGATAGCAGTTGATAGATCAAGAAATTGATTAGCTATCCTTTCACTCCCCACTCCTAGCGACATAAAGCATATTCATGTGTTTAAATGAGTATTACTTTTTTCATCCAAGCATCTAAAAATTCATCGTTCCATCTCCATTAATTATTGAATTTTTGTAAGTTTTTTTAAAAAAGTTGCAACCTAATATTTTCTATTTTAGCATAGAGAAGTTCTGCATCAATGTACAGGGTTCTTACTGGTTACTAGGATGAAGCCGCCACTTCAAAACTACTTTCTTCACAATGCATACTACTTTTGGTGGGACCTACAAATAGTTTATATTTAAGCCTCTTTCATTTCTATATCAACCCTTGTTTCATTTCAATTCAGATCTACATGCCGTATAAACTCTAAAAGTGAAAAGCAACTGCATATAATCCCCACTGACCCCACCGACGGTTTCCCTCTTGCTCTTCTCTACTCATGTTAGTCGACCGATGTCCCAAGGCGGCCTGAGATAGAGTAGTAGCAGTGAGGCAAAGGTAGCTTGAGAGGGATCAATGGTAGTGAGGTAGCCTAAGACGAAGTGATGGCGACACCCAGGATGGGTTTGGTGGCCTTGGATTTGGCCCTGTGGCTAGATCTAATGATCTCATTACAACTCAACACCATCGGTGGAGGGCTTTGAGGAGGCCGATGCTCATTCATATCCTCATCGTCGCTGCTTAAGATCTAGCAGTGGCATGAGGAAGCTGCAATGGATGAGAATGAGCTCGGCGGTGGCAGGGAAAGTTGTAACTGATAGTGTGCACCTGGAGGCAGAGGGCAATGTGCTCCGTGCAGCTTATCGGTAGGCCGCTCGTCTCTCCTTATCTTGCTTGTACTCCTTTCCCCAACATTGTCCATCACTTTCTTTCATATTGGTTGTTGCCACTCGAAGCTCCGTGCCGATGGTAGTTGTGGTGGGTGGGATAGAGAGGACCGTGCGAAGGCACAACCTCCCCCAATGTTGCTTGCAAGTCGTGCCTCCGCACGCGAGGGGCCTTGGCCTGATGAGCCATGCGAGCTCTCTGCAAGGCACTGCATAGTTTTATGGGGGCATGACAAAGGGTGATGTGGAGCCACCGCACCGACATGGCAAAGTGGAGTTACGCACCATATTGATGCATTGTTCATGCTCTTACACTTACAAATTTTGCTATAAAAATGGCTAGTTACCACGAGCTGTCGTCCCATATAGACAACCAAATAACCTCCGTAAACTCTCATTCTATTTAGACTCCATTGAAAGCCCTTAGATATCACCTAGAGGGGGGAGTGAATAGGTATTCCTAAGAATTTCTTCAAATCGTAATAATTAAATTCAAATGGCCAGAACTTTTGGCCTTACGGTCGAAACCTCCAATATGGTCTCTCGGTTGAACTGAGGGCTGACCAGAACATTTGGTCGATACAACCCGGAACTTCTAGTCTGCTATGAGCTTCCCCGAAGAGCTACTCAGCACACAATTTGACAAGAGAAAGAACACCAAAGCAAGTACCAGGTATGCAATAAGCTAGGCACAAAAACATATCACATGGAGCAAAAGAACTAGAGCAAGAATATCACAAGAAGGTGGAGTGGGAGACAAGTGATTTTTACCCCAAGTTTAAATTACGAAGATCATATATCTCCGTTAAGGAGCTCCATAGAGTCAGGTCTTGATTAATCCATTGTCCCACCAAGTGACTATAAATATTAACTTGGTATTCACTCAAAATTACCTAATTTTGTTTTGAAGATGAGGTTCACCTTCATAAACTTGCTTGGATCAATATGCAGTTTAAGAAAGCTCACTGGTGATATCTAACTATCTAGGTGGTCTCCCTCTAAAAGTACTAAGCGCCAAGAAGTAGCCCAACATTGATCTCTAAATGCTCAAGGTCCTCCTAGCTCACTCTTAAGCATAAATCCTCCAAAATCACCCTAAATCCACACTCAAACTTCTATGGGAGCTCAAGATCCAAGGTGGGAGAGGTCTAGAACTCTAGGAGAAGTTAGGAGATAAAAACGAAAGTGAAAAGACCAAACTTACTCTTGAAGAGGTGGAGGGGTTAAGTACCCACATCCTTACATTATGTATATGTTACTAATAGATTCAATGGCCAAAACTTATGGCCCTCCAACTAGAACTTTTGGCCAACACTTAGCAAAGCGAGCTGAAGAACTATGGTCGAAACTTCTGACCCAAATGGCTGGAACCTCCGACCCACTAAAACAGTTTGCTCCCAAAACCTGTGAATGTGATGTGCAACGATGTCTCTCATATACACATGAATTGGACTTTGAGCACTTGATAGGCATCAACAACCATTTGGAACTTGATAGTACGACTCTTCTAAACTTGAAAACAAATTTTAAAAAAGTTTAAAATAAACTCCTAAAGTCTTCTCGTTGTGTTACATTGTATTCGAAGGGGTTTCATACATCACTCTAAGTAAGCTAGGACTAAGGTGCTGCTTTTTCTAATTAAGATACATTTTTTTCTCGGTTTTTATTAGCAAACCTTTAAATTAATAAACGGTGTATTTTGTACGAAAGAGGTTACTTAAAATATTAAATAAATATATTTTTAAAATTTATAATAATTAAAACTTAATTAATCATTCACCAATGACTTTTGGTTTTACAGATGTACTTAATCTTTATACTTGACACAGAAACGAACTGGATCTAATCACTTAATCACTGCAGCTCAATAGAATCATTAGTCCATCCATAACCCTCCTGCTTCTGCCACTGAGTTCAAGCACTCCATGGACTTGAGGAATCCCTCCAAGCCTATGATTTTCAGTTTATTTATCGGATTATTAAAACAAAATATTTGCTGCATGTTTTGAAAAATATGTTTTTTTAAAAACATTTTATTGGATTGCATACATCACTTGTTTTAAACTATTTTCTAAGTTTATTTCTTAAAATATTTAATGCATCTATATAATCAACTGGTGACAATAATCCACTCAATCATATAAATAAAACAGAACATTACGAGGCCAACAAATCACCGAAAGACTTCCAAAAGGAAGGACAGAGAGAAGCACAACGCAAAGGTGAGCAGCACTTGATATTGGATGTGAGACGAGTCGGGAGGCAATAATTGAGAATTTTGTAATGTAGTTATGTACAATATAAACATTCACTCATGTCACCAATAAGTTTAGTCAATATATTTAAACTTTTTAATCATCAATATATCTTTGAATGTTTGGATTCAACTTTTTAAAATGATAAAGCTAGATTTGTTTTTAGAAATAGTTTCAAAATTATAACGGTTAGGTTTGGAGTACTTAATAATTAGTAGTTAAACTAGCGTCCTGGTGACTATGTCGTGGTTCAAAACATGGCCTATCTGTGACCGAAGATGGTGTGCATTATTGGCTGTGATCATTTGAGTTATGCCTAATAAGCCATGAAAAAATTATAATCATACTATGTAGTAAAAATAATTTATAAGTAAAAAAACCACATCTTTCTCAAACAAATTATAATGTAGTCATACTATGTATTCCTCAATTGAAAATTTTAAGGCAGTAAGGTATGCTGGGTGCTCAGCTTTCACTTTAATTTCTTTTGCAACAAATATTTACTATATATATTTTTTGTGATTATGCACCCATAAATGTGCTATTTAACATGCTCAATTAATAGATGTCACGAGTATTTAATATAGTTGTATTATATTGGTGTAATTAGTTGAGTTCAATAAAGTTTCTATTATCATATGATCAAATATATGAAAACTACTAATAAATTTTTAATTTTTACTAAAATTCTATTAAAAACACACATAGGTCCAAGAATCGAACCGTAGTCGGTGAAGCTTACCTATTTATTTTCAGAGTTGTTATAGCAAATTTTCTTTCCAGGCTTGTTATAAAAAAAAACCACCGAAGGATATAGCTAATCCAACGACAGATTATCACAGAATCCTGACACAAAGCAAACATAATTCAGTGGGCCCTAGTCCTAATAGCCCCCAATCGAAGGAACCAGCTGTTACTTTCATCAAAGTAGGCAAGTATAGCCACTGATGCTACAGTGACACATTACCCCATAATTTTTGTCACGTAGTGACTCTTATTCTTGGTCGCGTCCAATCGATAAGAGGTAGTATTTGCCTCCCATAAACGAAGAATAGTTGATAAGAAGTGTCAAGTGAATAGGTGGCGCACAGCTGGATAACATAGTACACCACTTCTACCTTGCAGAAGCAGAGGAAAAAACAAGGGGAGATCTCCTGATCAACGAAAACGGACTCCTTTTGAATGGAGATTTTTTCAAAAAAAATTAAAAGGAATTGAACTAAGGCCATATTATTTTCTGCTTAACGGATGGATGGATCAGTGCACATGTTTCCTGAACTTTATACATATGAATATCTTAAAATGTTTTAAATTTATTTTTTAAAACTTTATAATAGTAGTTAATTGATTCATCCATACCATCAAATAATTATTAATATATTTAACCATTTAACATTAGAGAACACACTCTAATTTTTATTTTTATAGTACGTTATTTCTAAAAAAATTTATGTGTTCTAAAGGACGTAAACTCTTATTCCCTAAATAAAAAAACAAAACACTCCACTGAATATAAAACTAGTGTGACACTATATTTTTCTTTCAAATAAACCCTAAAATTTATAGACGGAGTTAGTTAGGTGGTCTCCTAGATAGATAAGATAAAGATATATTGTATATATGTAAAATAAGAAAGATGTTAGCATATAATTAATTAAGTTTTAATTATTAAATTTTTTTAAAAATATATTTATTTAATATTTTAAAACAACTTCTATCCATACCAAACCTATTATTTTTAAAAACGTGCTAGCAAAATCAAGATAATATCTAAAATAATAACAGGACCACTAGAGATGCAACCTGATCTAGTCTTGCAATAAGTGCCAGTCTAACACAGCCAGAGCTGAGCCAACAGAGGGCCGCCAGGCAGCGGCCAAGCCAATGGGCAGAGGCTCTGCATATGGGTAACAGCGCCACGTAGGACAAAGTACACAAACAAACATGGGCAGAGGCTCTGCATATGGGCGGGCTGGAGGTCACTACCTCCTGCGTTGCATCCTCCGACCACTCTGCGCCCACCCAACTCCGTAGCCCCATCTGCGTGCTGTCCTGCTGCTCCTTGCCCCTTTATTGACTTACCTCGTTCATGCGTGCCACTGATAATAAATACAAAAGTATGCATACAAAGATATTTATTTGTCTTCATAGTAAGTATAGTCAAGGTCATCTTTTTTTAAGTTATGTATTTAGCAATTCTTGTTAATTATAGGAGTATTTATTTTCTTTTTTTTAATAACACAACATTTAAATTACCAGAACTATTTTAAAAATGCGCCCCTACTTTACACTGTAGTCAAACTTTTATCATTGAATAAAGGTGCACAAGGCTTCAGTGCTTTACATTTAGTTGTGTTTTCCAAAGTGGCGTATATTAAGCGCTTCACCCAAAAATTTGACTTAATCGTATATTTTTATGTTTAATGAACCTCAATTAGAACATACCCAAAAGAGTAGAGTAGTACATAAGGTGTTGATGCGCTGTAGCATCCGTACTCCATATGACCCAAATAAAAGCAAAGAGCGCCAAACGACGAAATAAATAGATAGAGAAGACCAACGGACGTGGTAGGGAGGCCTCAACGAGGAATCCCCAACGGGAGGGCAGAGCGGGCCAATTAATGCCACAGCACATGAGGGCACAGTGGATCTGCACGTCGCAAGCGACAAAGGAGTCCTCCATAGTACACGTGGAGGGAGGAGAGTAAAAGGTGCCAGGCTTGTCTGGGCCACTGTGCAAGTTGACGGACCCTTGCCTAGTGAAGCCTCGCTCTTTTTTCTGCTAGATCAGCATGGCCGTGCTCATGATCCAAAGAGAGTGCCAAACACTGCAAATGCTTCAGCAACTGGGAAGTTAATTGGGCATGGAGTCAATGGACTCCACAGTGGATAAAATGAGTGGTGCTTACTTGCTTACACTCAATGTTATCCTGAAGTGGAGCTGATGATCAGCTGGAGTGATCTGCTAATCTTGTCGATGCCTGGCTAAATTGTGGGCTAGAGGTTGAACATGGCAAATTTGATTGACATGCTACCGGCAAGACTGGGGGTAATAAATGGGATGGGACTTGGCCACCAAATATAGGTGCACAAATGATATACAAGTTGCAGATCGCCACTTTTAATTTGTGTTACTAATAATTGTAAATTTATTAAAAATTTCGTGTTAATTTATAATTAAGATAGCTTATGTAATAACATTGTTTGAACCTAATTTGATGCCAGCCTACTCCACAACTCATCATTTAATTTGATCCCCTAAAGTAAATCTTGCGTTGTCATCGATTTATCTAACGTGGATTATAAATTGTATGGCTTATAAAAAAAATATGAATACAACTTTTTATACATGTGTTCTTAACGATTTAAAAACCAATATTGAAAAAATAAACTAAAAAACCCTCAAAATCAACTTAAAATTAAAATTAAGTTTTAAAATTTAAATTTTGACAATAACTTTATAAGCGATAGAAAAAACGATAGGAGCGGCTTAAATTTTGGTGGCGTGAACCTTTAAGGATGATAGTCTAATTACAACCACACTAACAAAATAAATTCTCATAACATGATATTGGTCTGATTTTAAAATGGTATAATCCCTAACATCACTAGATTATTTTTTTCCTCTCGGAATTTTCAAAGTGCAAAACCGTGTTAGTGACATGCCACTATCCCAATCAAAACCGGCCTCCTTAACCTGCTCCATCAGCGCACCCCACACTCCATTCCTCCTTTATAAGCACCACCGCCCCCTCCCAGGGGAGAAAAACCCCCAAAACAAAAGAAGAGCTTGATGCATAGGAGAGCACAAGAGTTTAAACAATACAGAGATTGTTGCCTATCCTATCATCTTGGTTGAGTTGGTGTCCTTCCATGGCCGGCCTGAGTGTCCTTCTCGAGACACACAAGAACCACCCCAGCATGAAGCCTCCCCAAATCATCAGCAAGGCCACCCTCCATAGCCACCCCAAGATCTCCTCCTCGCCGGCGAAGGCGACGACGGCGACGACGAGCTCCTTCTTGCAACGCTGCTTCCTCTGCCACAAGGAGCTCGCCGACGGCAAGGACATCTACATGTACAGGTCCGTGGTCAGCCATGGCAATTAAGCTGCATGCCTGCGTGCTGCCTCTTCTCTTGGTTAATTGCAATCTTGCAGAGGTTGCTCATTTACATGGTTGGTTGTTGGATGCAGAGGGGACAGGGCGTTCTGCAGCGTGGATTGCAGGTGCAGACAGATCTTCATGGATGAGGACGCCGCCGCCGTCCGAGCGGGCCGGCGGCGGGCCGCCGTACGGCGCGAGCAAACCGGAGGCCGTACGTGCGCAGGCGCCGGTGGCTTCGCGTACTGATGTAATCACGCAGCCAGACCGGGCCCGTACGCACGTACGAAGATTAGCAAAAAAAAAAAGAAGCAGAAGAGATTAAGCTCGACGATGGGAAAGATCAAGATGTTTAATTAATATATAATTATTATTACTCGCCAATGAAAATGTACTGGTTGATTAATTGGATCCCTTAGTTTGGACGATGGATTCAAATCGAGTGTAAAGAACGCGGCAGCTCATCAGCGTGGGGCCCACACACGTGTAGATATGTACATACGTGTCCCCTCTCCTTCTGGTCCTGGAGCTGTAAATAAGGGATAAATGATAAGATGGGCCAAGGCTTGGGACACTTGGAAGTTGGACCCTCTCCTCTTGAAGCGGATCAGGACCGAGTAATTAACGGAGCCTAATCCTCTTTTCAAATTCGTCTCTGCAGATTAGCTTCTGCCGGAGAAATCAATAATTAGCTGATTAATTACCACAAATAATATGCTCATGCTAACGCGGCGACATTTAATAATAAATACAAATACAAAAACGATAAACAATATGGGATAAATTTAAAATTGAGGCAAATAAAATCTATCCATGTATTTCAATCTGATAATGTAACAATCAATTCAACGAAACCACGGAAGCCTAAAAAAAACTCAAATTCAAGACCAAGAAAGCTAACAAAGAAATCTACTAAATCCGTGCTTCCTAGGCCACCACATAAAGTAGATGGTTTTTTTTTAAAAAAAAGTACACCAAGATTATTTATTTAGACTGTTCATTCCGCCCTCATCCAACTGTTGATATTGCTATTACCTCCTATAAGGTAAATTCTATCTCCAAAAAGTCTAAGCTGCTTTCTGTGGTCCGTCATCTGACGACTCCGCGCGTTCGCGTCGTCGTCCGAGAGCCTGCACATCACAAGCACTTGGTTGCGGCGCACGCCCAAGTGTTGACCACGACCAGCAACCCACATCGGCCACGGCGAATGCGTTCCCACCTCAATCCCACGTACGCGCTCGCCGGAAATCCGAACGCGCCGCCGCTTCTCTTTCCCCCTTCCAACAATTTGGTTGCTCCCGAGCCCACAGGCACGGGCTTTTCCAAGGCCCGTTTCGCCCCCCCCCCCCCCCCACCTTTTTTTTTCTTCTATCTTCCCATGATGCCGTATGCTTTGCCTAAAAAAACAAACAGTACATGCGTTGCCTGGGATTTTGACCCAGTTTTTGATACGGCATATTTGAGGATGCACATACACTATACTCACACAACTTTTTCGTGCGCGTCCAACATATGCTTTTAAGTGGGCAAATAGCGTGGCCACTGTCAGGCACTATCACCGTGCTCATTTGCAATTTTAGTTTAATTTTATACGCACAAACTTTAGACACGTAAATTTTCTTCATGATATTTTTAATGTATAAACTTTTGACATAGTCATTCGGTATAGGGATTTTATGTAGATGAATTTAAATCCAAATAGAAACTTTATATATAGATATTTCAATGGAAAAACTTTGTACATTGAATTTCGGACGGATTCAAAAATAATTTTTAAAAATACATAACACTCATGTGGCCCATAAGGCCCACGAAGGCCCGGCTACTGCACAGCAGGCCATCATCCCAAACAGAAGCGGAGGCACGCGCTTGTGTTAAAAATGGAAAAAACGAAGGCACGCGCTTGTGTCCTAAAAAGGAAAGGAGGAAAAGGTGTGACACGCGGACCGATTCGTGCGGCCGACGGGCGCGCGCGTATTCGCGCTTTAACCTTTTCGCACGACGCCCATACTATACAATTGACTGTTTTTTTTGGTCCCATCAATATGGACGGCATGCACTTTTTGTGCATTAGCAACAAGGACTCTCCGCTAAAATCGAACGGCCATGCTACCTTAATAACAATATCGAGAGCCCAGCACTTTCTACTGTACTCAGTCACTTCGCTCTTCAATGGAGCACTCAGCTACGTTTGCGTCGTCGTATAGTCCGCAGTGCAGGCTGCCGTTGCATCACTATTTTTCCTTCCTTTTGTTTGCGCCAATTCAAGGGAAATATGAAAACTATATGATATGGTGTGTATGTGGCAGAAATTTTATAACCGGTGAATTTTTCACCACGCATAAAATGTTGTGTTTTTTCAACCAATATTTTTCACTAATTTATTATTTTTTCCGTTATAATGCACGGCCCTTGTAAATCTTAAAAGAAGGAAATAAATGATATTTTGCACTTGCTATTTATAAGCATGGTCACCCATAAGGCAAGTGATTAGTGCAATAATCTCACATCCATATTTCAAAATTCAGTTTCCATACAACAATATTTTTTTAAAAAAAGTCATATTTACATGCATTATGAATATGCATTATTTTAAATTATGGTCATCATGTAAAAGTTTCAAATTTTCTATTTACATATTACTTCTTGGGCTATACATCAATAAGATTTGATCTGATTTCGACGTATGAAATGTTCAAGTACATTGTACACATAAACAACTTTTAATTCCTTCTTCATATTTTCGAAATTTGAGATTTCAAATTACATTTGCTTATTTTTTCACAACATAATTTATTTTTTATACTTGTTTTTAATATGCTGACATTTATTGCCTGCTAATGTTGCCAATTGTGTTAGACTGCATGCACGGTAAGGAAGGAAATTCTCATAATGTGCATTAACGAGTCCCTTTTTCTGTCATTTATTGATTTAAAGAAGCTGATATTTTTTTAAAAAAAAGATAAATTAAAATAATCAAGGATCGAGGTTTACCAATAGCTCTTACCTTCATAGAAGAAGGTGGAGTACCTTTAAAGGGCTCAAAGTAGATGTGATTCATTTACAACACAAAGATGAAACAAACGAGCATACAAAATTAAAATGATTAAATTTCTTTGTTCTTAAATCTGTACTTCTTGGACTACCACCCAAATTACTGCTGCAGCAGAAGTGCACACAACCGCATAGGTTCTTTTTTTCGTACCAAATGAGCGGGTCATTGCGGGTTCAACCTAAGATTCTCTATTACAATTCATTATTTCTTCTTTGAAAAAGACCCGGAAGGAAGATACTCTCCATGAAAGCAATTAGAGATGGAGGAAAGAAATGCTGAAATTGGGGGTTGCTGCTTACTTTGGTGAGGTGGATGAGCTCCTCGAACACGAAGGACCACACAGCGGCAAGGGTGTCCTGCGGCCGTCGGTGGACAGGATAGCAAGGGAGGAGGTTTCTACCGTAGCTTGTGATGCACTGTATGAATAACTGAATAGCCAAAAGAAAATCAGAAAATTACAAGGGAAAACATATTTAAAAATCAAAGCAAGCAACTCCCTGTTCTTGTTCACTCAAGAAATCGTCTCAAACTACTTGATCCAATCATTACGTAGATGAGTAAAACAAGAGAAGAGATGAACAATGAAGGAAAAAAAAACAGTACCTGGAATCTGAGGATAGACGGCTTCTAGGCGACAAAGCATAAGTGTTACACAGAACACTCTCCAATTAAAAGTGTCTCCAGTTAAAAGTGTCTCCAGTAATCAGTATTACCTCGCTATACCTGACGATTACACACACTATTGCTGGACCTTTTCGCTCATCAACAAATCCGAGGTCGCCTCTCACCTCACTCACTTCATCACGTACATGTCCACTCAGTTCAACCTCTCCATCAAGACTTTACAAGCCGATAACGGTACATAATTCGTCAACCATACCGTTACAAAACTCCTCACCTCACAGGGTATCCATCTCCGGCTCTCCTGCCCATACACCTCTCCTCAGAATGGCAAAGCCGAGGCGTCTCCTTCGCACCCTCAACAACATCAATCGCACCATGCTATTTCACGCCTACTTATCTGTCACTTATTGGGCCGAAGCTCTGGCTACTGCGACATATCTTCTTAATCGGCGCCCATGCTCCTCCATTCAAAACAACGTTCACTATGTCCTTCTCTACCGCACGGCGCCCGACTACTCCTACCTTCGTGTTTTCGGGTGCCTCTGCTACCCAAACCTCACTGCCATAGTTTCCCACAAACTCGCTCCCCGCTTCACCACCTGTATTCTCCTCGGCTATCCCACCTCTCACAAGGGATACCGATGTCTCAACTTTTCTACCCGACGTGTCATCGTCTCTCGTCACGTCATTTTTTACGAGACATGTTTTTCCTTCGGTCTACTTCATCCGAGATCCTCCTCTAGTGATCTCGACTTCCTCCTCACCAATACTGTGCCGACCAGGTCTCCTCCACTGTCCTCTCCATCGGCCTCCTCATCGGCCGCTGCTGAGGATTTACCCTTCACATATCCCACCACTACTCGGTCCGATGTCCCAACCATCGGACCCCCATCGGCCCCACCTTCATCGGCCGATACCGATCATGTTTATCCTTCAGCTGATACCGTCCCCTCTCCATCGGACACCCCACTTCCATCGGCTCCTCAGCTTCCATCGGCTCCCTCTACCCTATCGGCCGATCTATCTTTATCGGACCGATCGGAATACTCGGCCCACCCGACCTCATCAGCTCAGGTCGATCTAATTCCTCCTTTTCCTCTCGTCTACAGTCGTCGACCCGGAACCGATGACGCCCCCACCTGACCAGTTCTTCCCATTACTCCCTCACTCCCATCGGCTCCAGTTCCCTCCACCTCTCACATGGTCACCCGCTCCTAGACCGGGTCTCTCCGCCCACTCAGTGCTACGGTCTCTCCGCCGTCCACAGCTCTATCTCGCCCATCCCGGCGATATCTCGCTCAGCCCTGACCGACCCTCAGTGGCGCGCGGCCATGACCGACGAGTATAAGGCCCTAATGGACAACGAGACCTGGCACCTCGTTCCTCGACCTCCCGGTGCCAACATTGTGACCGGTAAGTGAATTTTCAAACATAAATTCCACGCCGATGGCTCCCTTGCCTGTCACAAGGCTCACTGGGTAGTCTAGGGTTTCTTCCAATGACTCGGTGTTGACTACGACGCGACCTTCAGTCCCGTCGTCAAACCCGCCCCCATCCGAGTCGTCCTCACCTTGGCTGCCTCTCGCTCCTAGCCGATCCATCAGGTAGACGTGAAGAACGCTTTTCTTCACGGCCACCTGACGGAAATAGTCTACTACCAGCAGCCCCCAGGCTGCGTCGATCTTTCTCGTTCCGACGACGTCTGTCTCCTTCAACGCTCTCTCTACGGCCTCAAACAAGCCCCTCGTGTCTGGTACCAGCGCTTTGCTGCCTATCTTCGGCACATCGGCTTCGTGGCCTCTGCATCCGATAGTTCTCTGTTCACTTTCCATATCGGCTCCGCCACTGCCTATCTACTTCTATATGTCGATGATATTGTCCTTACAGCGTCTTCGACATCTCTTCTCGACCAGATCATGGCCGATATAATGACTAAAGACCTGACCACGTCTTTGTTCACCAGTTTTTAGTCCAATCTCTACGTCCGTTTTCCTCTAGCTACGACTGTGAGAAGTGTTAGACAGACCACTGGACTAGATTGTATATATATAGATCCAACCCCCTTGTATACTATCGGGGTCTTAATCACTGTACACATTTTTACAGTGAGGTCGAAGAAGAAGGCGGTGGCCAACACCCACCCCGCCACTGCTGACGGCGTGCCGCTGCACACCCACTACTTTTCAGTAATTCATTTCATAGAACAAGATGTGCAACTCATGCAGACTGCTACGCTACATTTCAGTAGGTATGTCACAGCACAGTCAATGCCTCCATAAGTCACCAACATGCCTACACACTCACCACGAATCAGCATGTAACTTGCTGCACGCCAAAGCTTGAAGCAGAAGCAGCTCGTCAAACCATGACAGGTTCGTTGTGCTGGAGCTTTTGCAAATCTCCTTTGGAGGAAGAAAATTAGCTTGAGCTACAAATCTTCAAAATTGTACTGATATATATCGTGATTCACATTCATCTAGCAGAAGATGCAAGTAAATCATCTTTTGTAAATCTTCTTGGTGGAATTAAAATAGTTATAGCTATGAAACTTCTTCTGGAAATTATACTCATATAGCTTGAGCTACGAACCTGCAGAAGTCATATATTCCAATCAGGTTAGGGTTCAAATAGTACACATTAAATCAACTCGTCAATCAAAAACAAAGTTGTTAATAAACTGTAACATATAATTTGCTTAACAGTAGTTAGAATGGTCAAGCGAGACCCTAGATTGCAACATACAGGCCATCAGGTGTTTGGGCTACATTCATAACCTGAATTATTAAGAGAAGCGACTGGTTTTCAGATGAGTTCAGATCAAATCATTAGTTGAAGTATTTTGAACTCTCACATAAGAGAAGGTAATTTAACTCATATAAGTATAACCTGCAGAGATTTCTTTTGTTTATCCCATATCAACAAGAAGTCGATAATAATTTGAAGTAGGATGTATGAATGGTTTTTCGCCAGCATAAGCATCACCCTACCCAAGGATCTGGCAGCTCTTCACCGTTCTCTTCACCGGTAGTCGTCAATCAAGGTTGTGGCAGTTCTCACCATTCTCTTCAGCCCTTCATGAAATGCTCCACAATTTGTTGACTGTTGATTAGAAATAAGAAATTTAGAAAAAAAAACCCTACATGACCTCGAAAAATTCAACATGCAGTTTTGAAATCAACCTCATGGCCCACAGTACTCGAGCTAAAGAGATGATGGTGCAGTTCAACAATAAAGAATACACATTAGGGGGGATGATGGTGCACCTAAAATTTTAGGTGTTTGACAATTAAAAAATTACAACTCAATGACTATGGTTCAATATAATTACTGCAGAAATTATTGCTCATTATTGAACGATGTGCTAGAACAGTCAAGAGTATATCCACTGGTTTGCAGAATAGAACCACAAATGAAGTGTAAATCTCCGTGTATATGCAACCTTAATCTTCCCAATCCTATGATCAGTATGATCAACAGTATTAATTTTAGAAATTTTATTTGGATTGGGTGGAGCGTTACACCACTAAACTTATTTATATATATATATATATATATATATATATATATATAACCCATCCTTATAGAGCTGAGATCTTCTCAATGTACATCATATTTCTAGACCACTGGACTTGTATATATATAGACCCGACCCCTTTTATAGAGTTGGGATTTTAGTATCACTGTACACCACATTTCTATATGGTATCAGAGCGGGTCTAGACATTTTCGGCGCTCTAGCATTCTCTCACTGGCGAGCCGACGTTTCCTTTCCGTCACAGACTTTCTCCCCCGGTATTCCTCCTCTGCCTTCTCATCTTGACTCTCTCCTCTCCGTCTCCTCCACAGACGGCTTTCTCTTCCTTCACCGCCCTCTCGCCCCCTTTTTCCATCACGTGACAAGGAGACGGCCTCTATCTGCCTCCTCGTCTCGTTCAGACCCGTCTTAACTTTTCCCTTACTTTGGCACTCCTTTCCCTCCTCTGACACCGGCGCAACTCTACGCTTGTCGTCTCCATCGGCTGGACCAGTTCGCCCTGTATCGGTTGGAACTCTCTCGGTTCTCGCTTTTTTGACACGCTCACCTGCTCCTGGACATGAAACTTCTCCACTCACGTTCGAGCTACTCCGACGTGTCCATGGACACGAACCTCCTTTCTTTGCGTCCGCGCCTTCCTCGATTTTTCATGTTCGCCCCACTCCGTTGTGTCCACGGGTCCACGGACGTAAAACCTTCCTTCACGGACGCGAACCTTCTCACGCCCATAACCCACCTAATCTCTCATACTCGTGACCTACCTACTCTGCCACTCACTCGTCACTTAACCACTCTCCTCATCGATCACCTACTCCCATCGGCCAACGACTTTCCTCATCGGCTCACTATCCTCATCGGCTTATCGTACCCCGTTACTCTCTCGTCATGACTATCGAGTCGGCCCTTAGTTTCGGCACTCTTCCAGTCGTCGGATCTCTTCCGGCCATGACGCTCATGATCATAACTCACCTACGCCATCCAGCAAGTGTGTCTTTTCATGCATGCTCCGCGTAAACCTCACTTCGCGCTGCTCAAGCGTATTCTTTGCTACGTGAAGGGCATACTCTTCACTGGCTTACATCTCAGCTCCAGCCCTATCGACTCTCTCATCGCGTACTCCAACGCGGACTGGGCAAGCTGCCCTGACTCTCGATACTCCACATTCGGCTACCGCGTCTTTCTCGGCGACACTCTAGTCTCTTGGTCCTTTAAGCACCAGACTACAGTGTCTCGGTCCAACGCCGAAGACGAGTATCACGCTATTGCCTACGCCGTCGTCGAGTGTTGCTAGCTTCGCCAACATCTTCAGGAGCTCCGTGCACCTATCCCCTCTACGGCCATCGTCTACTACGACAACGTCAGCGCCGTCTACATAACCGTCAACCCGGTCCATCATCAACGCACGAACCATATAGAGATAGACATTCACTTCGTACGTGACAAGGTCGCGCTAGGATAGGTATGGGGGCTTCATATACCGTCGGCGCACCAGTTCATCGATATTATGACTAAAGATCTACCTGTGCCCTTGTTCATCAGTTTTTGCTTCAGTCTCTATGTCTGTTTCTCTCCCGCTACAACTGCAGGAAGTGTTAGACTATTGAACTTGTATAGTATATATATATAGACCCAATCTTTTTTTATAGAGTTAGAGTCTTAGTCTTACTGTATATCATATTCCTCTACATATAGGTGTAATTGTAACCTAAATTTCTGAACAGTACCTTAATCTTCTAATTATTGACCATGAAATTACAGGGCAACAGACCTTGGCATCCAACTGAGCAGAATAATCTGACTTCCTTTAAGCCTTTACATTGTCTCCTGAGTCTATTTGGTTTCTAGAGGCTGCAACAGCATTTGTGGGGCCGTGCAATTTTCCTGGAAACAATGCCCAAAATTTACAATGCATTGTAATAGAAAATCAGATCGTTACCATACAGGAAACATATGAAATGTAGACTCACATAAAAGTGTCATTAATTATTTTAGCCACTGTTTCTTTTCCAACCATCTTTTTGTTTGGCCAAAGCCCAGTAACAAACCGAAAAATTAGCATTCTACAAGTGAGATCAGAATTTCTTTGTCGTTGAAGCAGTCCTCTGCTATATGCCTCAAAAAAATCATATGAGAAAATGAAAAAAAATCATATGAGAATTTTTCTTAGCAGAAGCATAAAATAAACTATGCATACGGAAGGCTTTGATGTCAATGTTTTTTTTTCCTGAAGATCTGATCTTTCCCACAATTGTTGCAGTGATTAATGAGGTTAAAAGCAACGAAAATGGGGGATGTACTGGGGATTTGAGAAAGTGTTCATGAAGTTGATCTATCATAGATATATATATATATATTTTATGCTGAACTTTATATCAGAATTATAAATGTTGTTAGCTCATATTCAGAAAAGGAAATACGAGTTTGATTTCGTTGCAGTACCTCTCCAACAATCTTGCTAGCCGAAATAATGGGATGAAGGTGGCACAGCTACAGCTCCTTAATTTTGAAAGGCCGCCCAAATGAGTCGGGATAAAAATAAACTATTATTAGCATTTCCGGGGAATATAAAGAAGTAAAATTCACAAGCAATTTTCAGACAAGTCCAAATGCACAATGCACGGGGCATATTTCATGTAAAATTCAATCCTGAAATACATGATCTAAAAGGCCATATTATGATGAAACTTTACATAGATAATGGAAATGGTTCCTGTCAAAGATTTGGCATTAACCAACAGAGGTCATTGTTGATTTCAGTATAAAACAATTTCACTATAACCAACAGCGGCACAAATTTGAACATAAAACAATTTGACGATAAAAGTGCAGTTAAAAATGTGTTATTATGCTGAAAGGTTAGAGAACACAGATAATGTCGCACCTAATCAGGCCAAGAAATTTCCTAATCGATTCACAACAACTGCATGGAAAACAGGAATACCATTCTGAAGATTTGACATCACACACTCAAGGAAAACGGGAATCAAGTGAAGAATTTGGTCGCACCTTCAATGCAGGGGAGGAGGAACTGTGAGGATGGGGAACAACTCTTCGCCCTGATCTGGAGGAATCGTCGCCGTGATCTGTGAGGATGGGGGTCCATGTCGGTGCCTGAGGCAGCGGCTTCGACGGGGATCGGCAGCACCCGCGCCGACGCCTGCAACGACGACGATCTTGTTGGATCTGAGCGAGACGATTCTGACCGTTCTGTGAAGTACGAAGTACGAAGGATGCAAAATAGTGAGCTGTGGAATACAAAGAGTTCACTTGCGGCCGCATTCGCATTGGATCGCGACAAGGCCCAGCCCATGTGCACAGACTAAAGAATTCCAAATTGGAAAACATTTAGAACCTAGCCCACGGGGTTCCACGTCAGATTTCTCTCTTTTTTAAACTTTGAGCCCAGCAAGCAGAGCCTTGTCATAGCCCAACAAAAATATTTATACATATAAAAAGTTTGTACGTAGAAACATTATATGTAGATACTTCATACATATAAAACTTTGTGTATAGATGCTTTATACATGTAAATTTTGTACATATAAAATATAAATTTAAACCATATTCAATAGTGTGTTAGCATGGCCTAGAAAAAAATTATACGCAGAAAAGTTTATCATAGATATTTTCTACGTATAAACTTTGTACATAAAAAAATTATACATATAAATTCAAAACGGATTTGAAAAAAAAGAAAGAACATGCATGTGGGACGTGAAGCCCAAGTGCTTGGTCTGGATTAGGCCTAACCCACAAAAAAAGGGCAATTAAAAGAAATAGGCAATGGGTAAAATTCAAAAGGAAAACTGACGCGGGCAAAAAAGAAAAAAAATAAAAATCCCAACATGCTGGGCCAAAAAAGGAAAGGCCAAACCTACCTGGGCCAAAAAAGGTATGGGCCGACTCGATCGCGCGGATCGCCCACGCGCTATCGATCGCCCATTAGCATTTTTCGGGTTTGATGTGATCTCTCGGTGACGTCTTGGACGTGGAGTACAAAAACAGCAGGATGTAAGGAGGAAACGGTTGGCCTCTTCGGGTACAAGCTTGAGGGACATGTCTGCCGTTTGCAAGGATTAGATTTGTTTCGTTTTCTTATGGTCTTGTTTCTTCTGTTCTTTTTCCGGCTGCAGTGCTACTGAATAAGTGCGTATTGTGTGGTCGAGATCTCGAGGGAAAGGCCCTCTGCATCCCCTGTCTGCACTTGCCTTTCAGCGTTCGGAAATGGATTGATCGACCCGAAAATGTTCTCAAATGGAATTTTTTTTTTGAAACGAGACAGTTTTTGCTGCTTTTGTATTATAGAAGAGGAGAGACTGTACAAAAACCAGGAGTTCGCTGGCACCTGCCGGCTAACTCCTGAAAAACCTCAAAATTCAATTATGGTGTTGTTGCCGTGACCTTTGTGATCCCCTTTGCCCCCGCCATTGACCATGCCAGGAGCTCTTCCATCAATCGGTTGAAAACTTGCTGGTTCGTCGCCTCCTCGTTCCGGGACAGCCGGTTGTTCCGTTCCCGCCAAATTTCCCAGATAACCATCAGGAAAATTGATCTCAGTCCTGCCTTGTCCTCCTTTGCCGGTGGGTTGGTTAGATTGTTCCACCAGTCCGTGATTGTTTCCCTGTCTTCCGGCTGATGGTTCCATCTTTCTCTACACAGTCGCGCGCCCGATCCTTGCCCATATCTCTTTGGTGAAAGGGTATTCGGCGAAGAGGTGGCGGTGAGTTTCCAGGTTCCAGTAGCAGAGCAGGCAGAAGTAGCTACTGGGCCATTCTCTGATTTGTAGTCTGTCTGCAGTCCATAGCCTATTTTTTGATAATAGCCAGGCGAAAAATTTTATCTTGGACGGCGCCCAAGTCTTCCAGATTAGCTTCGCCGCTGTAGAGCATGTCGTTCCCACAAATTGCGCCCTGTATGCGGACTGTGCCGAGTACTGTCGGGAGATGGTCCAGCGCCAGGTGCATCTGAGAGTTGAATCTGTTCCCGAAGAAGCAGCTCCAAATATTCCGATAGGAGGCTCACGGCTATGCTGTGCCTGATGTCGTCCGTCTGTGAGAGCGTCGGAAACCGACCTGTTCTTCCCTTTTGAATGCCGAAATAGGTTTGGCAGCCGTGTATTTCAGCGGTTGCCCTCCCAACCAATTGGATTCCCTGAAACTCGCATTCTTGCCGTTCCCGATTGTGACCTTCGCCGCGGCGGCGAAGAGACATCGATCGGTTTCGTCGCCGGGGGTCGCCGTGCCAACCCAGGGCTTGTTGGGGGGTCTTTCCATTCATACCATACCATACCGTACCATAGTCTTTCTCTCCCACCCACTGGAACTTTCTCCTGACTTTGTCAACATCCAACAAGAACTTCTTGGGCGGCTTGATGGCTGTGAGCCGATATGTTGGCATGGCGCAGACTCGTCTGCCACCCGGCGAGATAAGCTCTACTTTCCACACTTGTAGCCCTGTGGCGCAAATGGCTTAGTCGACCAGAAAAAATGGCAATGTCCAATATGATCCCTGTTTAATTACACTTGCTTGTTCAATATGAACCCTGTTTAATTACACTTGCATGTGTCCAATATGACCCCTGTTTAATTACACTTGCATGTCTTATCTACTAATATGATGCTTAGTGGGCCTCGACGCCTATGAGGCGGGCAGGCAGGCAAGGCTTGGAACTCTTTGCATGGACGGCTTGGGCCTCACTCCGCTGCCGGGTTGCTAGCGAACACTTCTTTTCCATTTCAGCACTTCCGTATGAAACTTTCGAACTTGAATCATATGAAAGTTTCAATTGTGGTCTCAAAGCTTTCATTTTGAATTAAAAAATTTCAACTCAAGATCCAAAATTTTCATCTAAAAGCACGCATTGGAAAGCAGGAGATATTTGAGTACATCAGTAATTAAGGTTAAAATTTCGAGTGGAGCAGATCATGTTCAGGACACATAAAGCAATGTCAGCAATATGCAGAACCTTCGGAGAATGGCATCTAATCACTATACATAGGTGACGCGAATTGCTCCATACGGGTGAAATCAGAATCGCCTGTATCCTTTGCAGACGAGGGGACGCCATTAGAGTTAGTTGCCCTCTGTTGTGCCTGGGTTTTCCTGTTCAGCATCTAGTTTGACATCAGTGCTCTGTTGACTGTTGTGCGGTAGATGAGCCAGTAACTTGGGTGGTTAGATCGACATTTTCATTGACTGCCTTTGCTACTTCACAATTCTCCTCCAGCGCCTGAGCTGGCCGGCTGGATGAGAGAACATTGTTGGAATCATTGTGATCCACACATATAGGTTCCACTATCAGTTCAATCTGGCCCATTTCATTAGGATTTTCCATATGTCCATCTTGATCAACATCAGTGCTTTGCAGTGGAATTACAGAGTCTGGAGCAGGAGTGGCTGTATCACACTCATCGATGGCTGGTGTAACTGAGCGACAATGTTCCTCCAACTCCAGTGAAGGACATGGACAGATGACATTGTTGAAATCATTGTTCTCCTCATCCATAGGCTCGAGGGTCATTGTTGCATCATCCACCATGTGAAGCTCTTCCTCTTCCTGGTGTTGAGCTTCTTGATCGGCATCAACAATGTTCTGTTCAGCTTCTAGCAAAAGTAGAGGCATGTCTTGAGTGGCAGCTGATTCAACATGTGGACTAGTAGCTGAACCACCATTTTCCTTGATCTCACCAAGGTCATGGAGAATATCTTGAAATCCATGCATAAACTCAAAGACCAAGGCTTGTGTGGTTGTATCAGCTGTCGATGTCATAGCTTTCTTGGCCTTCTTTACCATACCATGCAGTTTATCAACCTACAACAATCAGCAGATCCTTCAAGTTAAATATATTAGTTAAATTATGCATGGTGTGCTTGTACAAACTATTTGAAGTCTTGCAAAAGAAGGCATATATCTGAAACAAATGGTCCAATCAACTTTAGAAACTGATCATAGGAACTGAATAGATAATATAGGCTTACTGCTTTGCGGATCATAGGAGCCTTGGCTTGATACTGCAGATCAATGGAATCATCAAGCTGTAATGAAGGTCCTGCTTCCACATCATCACCGATTGATGGTACAAGATATCGCCGTGTAGCTCCTGAGTACCAATGCAGGTACTCCTCATAAGAAGATGGGTCATACTGCTCTGACTCTGGAAATATGCGCTGTCGGCGGGCTTCCCATTCCTGAATGTACTCATGGTGCGTCTCTTCCCAGTTCTCACGTTCTCTGCCACGTCGACTAATACGATGCAGTGCCTGTAGTGTAGGTCGAAAAGGTGGTGGAATGGATTGGCGAAGCCCAAATTGCCGCATAACTCGCTCAGGCAAATACATCTCGACTATCGAAAAATTTATTAGTGGAGCTTGTGTAAGCCACAAGTCTGCATCTTTTGTACAAAGCAGTGGCAAGCTTGAAGACTCAATGTGCAAGTATGGCTCCCACTTCACCTGATCTGCTTGCTGCAGATTCAGTTCATCCCTGTACTGCTTAAGACAGCGTGTAGCATTCTCACTTTGTGTGCGAGAACCTACCCAACGAAAGCCAACTGGGGGCATGTCCTGTGGAATGTCTGTCTCTGGGCACAGGGGAGACCGGACCAATGGTCTGCCAACATGGGAGCGCTCCCAGCTCCAAAGCTGCAAGAGAAGCAATGAACCACCAATGTTCTTGATATTGTGGGAGGAAGCAACAGAACAAAGAGAACGGTATAGGAAGGCCAGCACTGCAGATCCCCAGCTGTATGTCCCAACACGATAAAGATCAGCAATCAGCGGGAGATATATCAGACTCATCCGTCCTGTTCCATCTGGAAATAGCACCCCACATAAAAGGCTCATGATATATGCTCGAACATGCCTCTCCACAGTCTGATCATCTGCCCCTTCTGGTAATTCATAGAAATGCCTTTTCAGCCATTTGTAGTGCAGAAAAGATTTTCCAGGCATTGATGGTCCTCTTGGATCATGACCTAGACAATCAATGATCATCTGCGGATAATCATGATCAGTGGTACAACAAACTGGACGGCCATCAATAGGAAGAGCTAACAACATTGTGACATCTTGTAGTGTAACTGCCATCTCCCCAGAAGCCAAGTGGAAACTATGAGTTTCTGGTCTCCAACGCTCAACAAGGGCAGTGATCAATGCCTTGTCCAACTGAGGCATCTTCTGGCAAATTTGTGAGAGCCCAAGCAAGCCAGCATCCCTCAAATAAGGGCGGTATCTCTCGTGAAATTTTAAAGGTTTGTGATGTCGCAACTTCAACTGTTCCACAGCCTGAAAAAAACATGACCTCAGTGGCAATGCAAAGTTTATTCTCCCTACAATTACTTGTTACTTATGCAACTATAACAAAACTTAATTGCTCTTGGATTAACCTGATCACCAAAGATTGCATCCGATCGGTGGTTGATCTTAGGATTGAGTAATGTGTTGGATACATGTTCTACTGATGGGCTTTGAAGACAAGGTAATGGGCTTTGCTGCAAAGTGAACATGGCATTGTCCTCTTTATCAGAAGTAGTGCTTGGGGAAGAATGTGTGGAGGTTTCATGAAAGTCCATGTCATTTTCTGCCAAAGCACTTCTCCCACGGCCACAACCACGACCACGGCGGCCACCTCCTCCTCTCTTTGAAGACATGATTTTGTACTGTTCCTGTGTTTGGAAAATTCATGAGACCAGTCAGGGAAACAGTACAGACGTTGACAGTAAAAAACACAAGCATATGTTGAGAAGTTAGGCAGCAGTAAAGCCCCAAAAGCTGCAATGTGTGTGCACACTTTAGTAGCAGGTTCGAAGTCTTGAGCAATGCAGAGGGGGGTCTCTCCACTAACCTGACCAGGAAAAAAAAGGGAGAAAAAGCATGCCTATTCCTCTTTATGACTTGCATAGAAAAGAGAAATCTCATATGAATTTTACAAAGTCATTGCAATTCAAGTGTTCCAGATGAGTCTACATCGATTGAAATTGTTATATTGATCTACATATGCATGTCACCAGACAAAAAAAAACAGTTTTCCAGTGACAACCAAGGAACAGAGACTTGAGAATCTATGGGAAGATGACATTAGAGGATGGTACCTGTGCTGGTGTCGAGACGCACCCTTGAGGACTAGGCGCCTGGCTCTAGCAACTTGGTTCGCCGGACGTGCACCCACAGCTCCGTCCCCCTGCCCCTTCCCACCAGTCTGGCTCTTCGGCTTGCTACACCCGTGCCTTGCCGCTCCGCCCCATGGCCGCTGGTGACAAATAACCGATCACACACCCTAGGACTAAAAATCAAGCTATAGCCATGGCTGGCACTAAATCCGGCAGCCGGTGGCCAATGGTGGAAGACAAGACAAGCTGTAGATCTTCGTTTCCTGGGACAGGAGTGAACCCTAGTATCTGCTTTCCCAGACAGGAGTGAACACTAGTATCTGCTTTCCCAGGTAGGAGGCGGTGAGGCATAAACCGTGACCCTAGGCATAACCCACCTAGGATAGACTTTGTGCTTTAGATAGATTGATAATAGATTCCGATCCAATACCGCTCCTACCAATTGTATCCTGTGTCAGCACAACGATGGCCCATATGGCCGTAACCCCAGAGGCCCAGACAATACATCTACCCTTTGCGGAGGATCAGGGTGGACAGGTGGTGAAAAAATGATCTATGTTAGAGCATTCCCACGTGGGAAAATCCCTGGTAAAAAAAAGTTAGAGCATGAACAACTAGGTAGATCTAGACAGATTGGAAGCTACAAATAAAACTAGATAATCTCATAGCAGATCAGGTACTTGTAGCCATAGCCCAACTGAGAAGTTTCAGATCGAGAACTTCATCAGGAGGAGGAAGAGAGGAGAAAGAAGGCTAAGCTCAGATCTCGAAGGAGGCACAGAGGGCAGAGTCGCGTGTCATGCAGGAGGGAGGCAGCATCATGTGAGAGAGGTGCCACAGAGGGGGCGTCTCGACCAAATATATTCCTGACTGACAACTAGATCTGTTGAGAAACAGTGGTGAACACCTGGTATATGGCAAGTCTGCAAATCTAGATATGAAAAACATGGTCTGTGAAGAAAATGTCATTTGGGCATTTGACAAGAGAGCTCTACAAAAAAATGCTTGTTGCCCATGCAACCATGTATGACAATATCTGACAATTTTATATTGTAGATTAAAGATAATAGTAGCAGCTGATTGAATTTAATTAGAAGAATACTGCACAAATGTTCTGCTAAATGACCAGATTAGAAGAATACTTTATAAATAATAATGACCAGTTGTTCTGCTAAATGACATCAATGGTTGTGGTCTTGTGGACCAGTCCTAAGCACAAATGGAGTTGACAGTGTATCCTTCCTTTTAAATTTTTAATTTACTTTATGCCATTATCTAAAACATTTCCACTCACACAGGTTCCAGTCCTATAGCAATTAGAAAATATATTGTTTAATTCATATACTAAGATTTATAACTGCTCAGCATTCATAAATAAATTAGAAATTGGAGAATTTGTCTATCCATGATTAGAATTTTTTTAGAAAGATCAGCAAATTTATTAGCATTCTCATTCACAAACTCAAGTAACAATTCATAGAGTAAAGTAAAGCTTAACACCATATGAAAATCAACTTGATAGACAGCAAAAGGTAACTTTTGTATTACAAACAAATCGTAGAAATGCATTCAAATCATAGGACAATCCATATGCTTTGACATAACAGAATCATAGCAGGGCAGTCTTGTACATCAAATAACCTTAATTAGCTGGGTGGAGGAAAACTGCAAAGCTCTTCCATGGAGTTAAACTAACTAAGGCATGATCCTATTCTTAAATCATATTATTACATGGGCCAACTAGTAGTATCTGTAAGAATCCTTACTGCAATGAGGCAAGCATTAAAACAAAACCCAAAAAAAAATGTTGTTCACCTTCCCCTTGTTGATCCACACACACCTGTTCAACCTCTCCTAGTTTCCCTTGCTCAGCTTCTACAAACATGAAGCAGAGTTACATTCCAAATTAGTTGTGTGCATGTAAGTTCTACATGTGAAAAAAAGAACTCACATACAGCTAGTACTAGAGCTGAAACTCGACATTTTTCAACTAAGCAAAGACAAAGTAAAAGTTAGAATAATACAATTATGTTGACAGCATTCAGTTAATATAAAACATCAGAAAACATGCTGCTGTGTAGAGTGAGCAGCAAGCGAACTAGCTTCCAATCCTTCCATGTTAATAACCACAAGATCAAGATTCATCAAAGAAGAACTACAAGCTACAGCTGTTCCATGTTAATACTCACAAGATCAAGATTCATCAAAGAAGAACTACAAGCTGCAACTGCCAACCAAGGAGCTAGCAATCCGCTGCAAGCAACTAGGAAGTGAGGTGCTGGCGGAGCCCGGGAGCAGGAGAGGACGATAGGGAGCTTCGGGAGTGGAGATGGTACTCAACCTCAAGCCCATGTGTTAGCGACTCAGCGCAACCCAAGAAGGAGGAGGAGAGGAAGTGGAAGAACCGAGGAGCACGATGCAGACTCGAGGCTCTTCTCCCCTTCTGCATCCTCCCGCTTCCTCCGTCCTGTCACAGGGAAATCCTAGAGAAAGAGGAGAGGGGAAGAGGAAGAAGGGCTCACCTCAGATCTCGAGAAGGGAGGCGCAGAGGCGGCGTCTAAGGGGAGGGAGAGGCGTGGAGGCGATGTCTTGCCGGAGGGGAGGCGGCGGCGACGGTGGCGCACGAGAGGGGAGGCAGTGACTCGTGAGAGTGGAGGCGGCGGCGAGCTAGCGACGGGAAAAAAAATTCTTGACCTCCCGACTCGTGTACTTGCCTACTTGGTAGGTCGGCCCAAGTAGAAATTCTACATGGCGGCCCAAGTAGCCAATCACTTTGCGGCCAGCAACAGTACGAGCAAAATTTATCAAATGAAAAAAAAACTTTAAAACTTTGGCAAAATTGCGGAAATCTCTAATAAGGAATTCAGGGCCAATTTCCGGCCGGACGGCCACGTCACGTGGCGCGGCGTGGTTCGAGGATGCGCTCCCCACGCGACAAATGTAAAATTAAATCTTGCGAGGGAGGTTAATGCAAAAGTGTAGATCCACGTGCCATCTCCAGAAAGCTCCTGCCTCTTCCCCTTCTACTACACGCCTGCCGGTAACGGCGCTCCACCTCCGCTCTCCACTTTCGCCACCGGCGCCGGCGAGCCCAGCCTGCGGCAGAGCAGGAGACGAACGGAGGCGATGAGCCCGTCCGCGCTCCCGGTGGGCGACGGCGGCGCGGTGGAGCGGCACCCGGCTACAGACGAAGGCGTGGCGGTCGAGCTCCTCCGCTGACGAGATGGGCGACGAGGCGCGGCCGAGCTCCTGGCCGACAGTGTCTCCGCAGAGCCCGCAGATCCACCTCCCCTCGTATCGATCCGCATCACCAGCAGTGGCGGCAGCCTCGGCCGGCCGGCGTGGCGAGCGGAGCGAGGAAGCGTGGGCGGGCTCTCCCCATGGCGTCGAAGCAGATGGAGGAGATCGAGCGGAAGTTGGTCGTGCTAGCCTACCCGAGGGTAAATTCCCCCGCCCAATCCCTCCTCTTCTTCGGCGTCGAGCGCTACCTCCTTGAGTGGCTCTTCTTCCGGTACGCGGTCACACCCACCCTACCCGCGTCACATTCCCCATTCTCGCTTCTCTCCTGTTCATCTGTAAGGCGTGTGGAGTTGCGGTCTTCTGGTAGATTTGGTCCGTGTTTTCTTACAGTCCAAGCTCGAAATTGAGAGTTTCGTTTTCTCTTGTTGCGGGGGCTCCTAGGCGACAGATCGCCATTCACGCAGCAGAACTGGCAGGGGGATAGTCTCGACCGCGACGAGGAGAACAGCAGGATCCAACGTAAGGTTTTAGTTTCACACGCTTTGCTACTGTATGATTGATGGTTGCTATTACTGGGATAAGTGTGGTGCTGACAATGGAATGCTCGGGTCTCTGCAGACCTGGCCGAGAGTACGAATTTCCTGGGTATAACGCCTTCGGTTGACACAGAGGCGATTCAGGTGAGGGAAATGGGCGGGCTTGCTGGTGTTATACGGTAACATTTGTTGAATTTTAGCTGATGTTATATTCTCTGAATTGTGAGAATCAAAATAATATATCTGGGGTGAGTTGTCTTTTGTGGGCTAATAACCAGGGAGCGATGATAGAAAACCAAAAATTGGGCGCCCATCCCCGCCTCTCCCCCTGGCCTCTCCCACCCACGCTACATGCAATTGGTCAATCTCTTCCATCTTACATTCATCTAGTACAAGCATGCATGAATGCTCCACGCTTAGTGGTTGGCTTAAGTCTTTTTAGCAAATTTAAAACTAATTTTCTCCTAGATTACTTCTCCAATCTGTGATCCGATTGCACCACTATATTTGTTGCAATCAAATCTTTACAACAAGACCATACATGATTATATTCCAATGAAAAAACATTTATCTCTTTTTAATGGATTTCTTTTAAATGTTACATGTGATTTTATTTTGATGTTTCAACTAGTATTTTATGATGTTTCACTAGTTAATTTGCAAATGTTGCATGTTGTGTTCTTTGAATGTTTTAGTAAGTATTTTATAATGTTTCAACAGTTACAACTTAATGTTTATACATGATATAAAAATGTTTCAAAAATGTCAAGTTTTTTTGCAAATATATTGTATGTTTCATATGATTTTTTCGATGTTTCACTCGTTAGAATTCAATGCTTAATATAGTGGTTGTCAGTGTTGTAGTCAGTATTTTTGAATATTGCATTTCTTTAAAGCATTTTATGAAGTGAATTGAAACATTTGACCAAGTGATGAAACAATGTCATCCTAGATCGGATAATTATTTTATGAGAAAAAACATTTGAAGAAGCGAGAAGGAGGTGCAGATGAGCATGCAGAGAATAGGTGCACGCATGCACAGACATCTCTCTTGCATGTGCTAGGAGTGGAGAGAGGAGAGATTGAGAGAAGAGCAGAGAGAGAAGGCGTATACGGGCAGCTAGCAGAGGCGCCCTATTTTTGGTACCTGATCGGGCGCCCGATTTTTGGTACCCAATCAGACACCATGCAGGGTAGAGGTAGCAATGAGGAGCAGGTGGAGAGGTGGTGGCTCTGCATCAATTCTGTACCGGATGGAGTGGGGACTCCAGGAGGCGCTTTGGCCTAAGTATGTCGGGTTCCTCGAGGCCATGGATGAATAACCCGGTGGGCTCAAGCTCCTCGCTGTCATCCGCCCTCACTTGCTCGCATTGCTGGGGTGAGAATGACACTGACATCGCGATGCATATTGATTGGTAGATAAGCAAGGGAATACGGCATATCAATTAGTAGATAAGCAAGAGAATAGGGGATAATCTATGTCTCCTTGTTCGATATTGGGGGCAATTGCAAATTTGCAATGCAGGGATGAGAATTTGCTGGTGCTGCATGCATTGGATGGGTACCTGAAGGAGAAGCTTGTGACTTGGCTCAGCCTGGCGGCATTGCCTCTCCACCAAATAACTTGGGATGATCCTGCCTCCTTGCTAGAGAAGATCGTGGCATATGAAGTCTTTGATCAACCTTGTTTCAACTTTGAAATATGCATTCTGGTGGTTTGACTGATATTCTCTTTTGGTTTTTGTGTTTTGGGCTGTGCATCCAAGAATTTGTTTGACTTGAAGAGAAGGTTGGGTGCTGGCTGCTGTTGATTTGGGTACTTCCATCCTACAAATACCAGGTTGCTTGGACTATTTTGTTGCTTGCACGTTTGGACTATTGCTGATTACTAGTGATGGTATGACTGAGTGTGAATTATAACTAGATGCATAACTTGTATTTTCCACACGTTTGAGATTTTTGTAGGGAATCAAATCGATGCATCATCTACAGTATTTTGTAAACAAAATGATTGCCACCCTGCAAAATGATTGTTTGAGTCAGCAACTTGCTTTGTTTGAGTGTTCTTACTATCTTTATTAAAATTAGGGGAGTCTGATTTTCATTGAAGTTGATCTCCTCAAAGATACAACCACATCTATACAGGTTAGTGCAATTATAGCACAGTACTATTTGAACATATGATGATATGAATATCACTCCATTGCAACTTATTAACTTCTATATCATGTCTGGAAGTTTTGTGGGATGACCCTCTAACTTCTGAAAGTGAAGCCAGATGTGTATTATTTTACTCAATATCATCAAGCAGGTAAAAAAAAGTCTGCTTAGAATTCTGACAGTAAATAAAGTATTGTGCTAGGTAATTTAGCAAGAATGACAAAATGGTGCCTACCTGCCAACAGACTGATTGTCTATTTCTATCAGCCAGGCCTATCAGGTATTAATCTGCAAAAGCTTCTCAAACGTGTGATTGAAATGCTAAGAAGAGATATGCCTTCAGGTACCACTTTCAAATTCTGTGATCATTTTTCAACCTTGAAAAGACCATAGTGGTGGCGGTGGTTCCTCGTCCAAAGGCTGAGATTCTTCCCACGATCCTCCACTTTAGATCCAGCAGATGGGATTGTTCCCACGCTCCACCTCCACACGCCCTTCGCACCCCCTCCGCACCGCATCTCATCTCTTCTCTCCCCCCTTCAACCACTGCCGCTGATGTATCTACCCCATGCCCGCATCACATCGCGCAGCCTCCACCCCACGCTCGCGTCGCGCCACCTCCGTCGCGTCGTCGTCGGCCCCTCCACGCCTTGCCGGCCGCCGCGCGCCGAGTCACCCCCACGCCCCTCCTCGACCCTCCGCTCCCGGTGGCGTCCGACCACGAGGAGGCCCGGCGGTCGTCTCAGGTGAAGAGGTTGGTGCCCTTGGCCTCCCCGAGGACGGCGACAGTCTCTAGCCTGAGGAGGCGGTGGAGGTTGATGCATTCAACGAGCAAGAGCAGGAGCTTGCAGCCCGCGCTAACCTTCATCGCCAGGGGTGTTCCCCGGCACCACAGCGGGCTGCTGCCACGCAAGCACGTACCGCCCGTCCTGCGGGATCCCGTCGTCGACGTGGCCCGACGAGTAGGTGCAGAGGGAGCTGCCCTTCCTTGCAACGAGGAGCCTCCCGGCGTAGGTGGCGCCGGCCACGATGTCGCCCGGCGCATAGGAGACCAACTCGATGGCATCGTTTGCGCTGTGCACCACGGCGGCCGTGCCCCTGATTGGGTGATCCTGCCCTCGTGAGGTGAGCTGGCCCGCTGCAGCGATCGTCACGTCGCGTGCGTGGGGGAATGAGAACGAGAGGGGGAGTTGGGGTTGGAGGCGTTGTGAAGGGGGAAGGCGAGATCGTATGTGGACGCTCGCTTGGCTAGGCTGGTACAGAGTGGGGGTATACGGTATATTGTCGGATACGTATGCCGTAAGGGATACCAACACTTTGGCATGGGCAGATGTATTTTAGTAGTACATCTGTAAGAAATGAATATGTGACATTTAAAAGATCTAAGAGTCTGCTCTAACTAGAAGATTGGATAAGTTATAGAAAAAGAAAATTTACTTATATGGATGATTTAAATATTATAAAACTAACAAATAGCCAGCCTAGAAAAAAGTTGTTTAACAAATAATCGTAATTTTAGAAGGATGACAAATAATCTTTATCTTTATCTTTACTTTTATTTATATTTACTACTATTTATTTAAAAGGCCATACTGGTGATGGTGGCTCCTCCTCCAAAGGCTTTTTCCCAAGGTGCTCCACTTTAGATGCAGCGGATAAGATTGTTCTGACGCTCCTCCGCCTCCGCATTGATCCCCCTCCTGACGGCTCACAGATCAGGATCCTCTGTCGTAGCATTACGTGATTTTAGTCAATGGCAAAGGATCTGTATCCCCACTGCACGCCCTGCTGCCTGCGCACCCCTTTCGCTCCGCATCTCCCCCTAAGCCATCGCTGCTGACGAATCCGCCCCACACCCACATCGCGCAGCCTCCGCCCCACGATCGCGTCGTGCCACCTCCGTCGCTCACGCGTTGCCGGCCGCCACATGCCGGCTTGCCCCCACGCCCTGCCTCCTCAAACCCTTCGCTCCCGGCACCCTCCGTTTACTGCTCCCATCTCCTTTGTCCATCCGTGCCACCCCTGATGCGCTCTCGGCACCAGCTCCATCACGCCCCAGGTGGCTCCACCATGTTGCACCGCCTCCATCTTCTCCACGGCTCGCCATGTGCCAAGTCACCCCCTCCATCGTGGTCCACCACATGGGAACCGGGCGCTGCCTCCACCATTGATGGCGCGCCCTAACGCCGACCTCTCCGACGATGTCATGGTGGTGGGCAGGTGCTCCAACACGGGCACCGGGACTGCATATGTGAGACCAGGAACAGAGGGAGGAGAGGCTGCCGATCGTGACCTCTCCTGCACCCGTAGACCGTAGTCGCACTCAAGTCCCATCTCCCACCTCAAGCATCAGCGCCGGTGTCCGCCACTTCAAGAACTTCAGATTTGAGAATCAGATTGTTGTTGAACAGCTTGCTTTTGCAGTTTGGGGAAACAGTGTGACAATTTTAGAATTCTTTGGTCTTCTGTGAAGTATAGGGGCTGAGGAGACAACAGAGAAGGTGAAGGTAGAAGGTAGAGTATTTTGAGTTTTGAATTTAAATTTAACAATTTTTCCTCTCAAATTTGTATGAACCTTTGTTTAGCTTTATTTTTTTGCAGTTGCAAGACGAAACTAGATTGTACTGGAGATACCTACAGTGCTGAACTGCTGATGTCTTGAGATAATGCAGGCAGTTGTAATTTTTTATTGTCTTAATGTGAATTATTGTTTAGAATTGTTTATCTCGCTTTTTTAATGTAAATTACTGGCTTCCTGTATTTTCGTTTGATTTCATCTGGTATAAAGGTAATCAAATGGCAATGCATGGCAGCGGTTTTGCTGCTCGCTAAGGAGGAGGCACATTTTTGGGCACTGGCTGGGGCTCAAGGAATCACCTTCCTGCTTGTTCAAGAAAAAAAAAGTAATCAAATGGCTTGGCTAAAGATTGGGTTTAAGATTTGTTGTTGGTGTCTCAATGATCTGCAGCTTTATGATTTTCAGTATAGTTTGATGTTCTCCATGATTTATTTTGCCCATGCTTCAGTGACCAAAATAATCAGATCACTAAAGAGGGAATGTAGACGCTTCACACCGTTCTGTTTGATTTACTTGATTTGTTTGCTTGCTCCTAATATCATGCTTAGCTATCATCTACTCCATATCATTGTCTAGACAAGATAATTATACTATGGTGATGTTGCTTTACTGAGACTGCTCACGAGGGATAGTCAGAAACTCACCATAATCTGTAACTGAAGAATAAGCAGTGCAACTTAAGTGGTACTGTCTGAGGCATCACTTTATTAGGAGTAACCTAATTTACTTAACATAACAAGAATCACTTAAACAAAAAATAGGCAGTGCAACCTAATTGGTGCTTCTTGAGGTATCAATTTATTAGCGGCAACCTGATTTACTTAAGAAAATTAACACAATTCATTAATGTAGAGATATTGTTGGTCTCATTAGTTTTCATGATACCATTCCAGAATAGTGGCGCAGTTTCCAATTTTTTGAATTCTTTGTGCTTGCCCATTTGGAACTGTACGTTACAGAACTGATTAGTAAAGAAACTATACATAAACGTCACTACTTCTGAGTAAATGTAATGATAATCCAGTGCTTTTTTTTCTCTAGTTTAGAATATTTCCTTTGACCTGATAATCGCAACATAACAGGTTGAGTTTGTTTAATGCAAACTTGCAAAGTATGTGCTTCACATTCAATATGTTGCTTTTTTATTTGGTTGGAATTTCAGAAGTGCAATGGTTGTAAAAACTTGTAATATAAAATGTTTCTCTCCTGCTTTGGTAGAAGTCTAAGATAACTCTTGCACTTATGGTGACAATGTATGCCCCTGATGGGGATATGAATAACTATTTCCCATTTTGATTTTCAGATTAGTGTCAGTCAGTACTGATAATGGTGAAGAAGAATTCCTTTTGAAATTTTTGGCGATTGAGATGTACAATGAAACTTTGAGGGACCTTCTGAGCGATGATACCATAGCTCTCAGACTTCTTGATGATCCCGAGGTACAATGTTGATTGTTCTCTGTTTACTCGAACTTACTACATACTAATTTGTTCTTGTTTTCCTCTAACCTATATATTGTTCTTGAGTTGTTCATGTTGCAAATTGATTTCAAAACAGAAAGGGCCTACTGTAGAAAAAACTCTGAAACTTTGTGGACAAGGATCATCTTAACTTCTTAAGGACCTTGTGTGTGGAGGTGTGAGACTGAACTTGCTGGGAATAAAATGGCCTTGTTTTGCCTTTTTTTTTTCCTTGATTTGGTTCTACTACAGCTCAAAGGCTGATCGGAGAAAAAGCTTTGAATGAAATGAGTTCTAGGTCCCATCAAATACTCAGATTGGTTCTACTACAGTAATTCAAATGATTGGTATTGCGTATCTGGATCAATGTATTCATTCATTTTTTAGAACAACAGGAATCATCATGATTATAGTTATAGTAAAATTCACTTTTCAGACATTTGTGTGGCATTTATCTGAACTCACATTTTCCATTCTAGAGAAGAAAATTAACCTTCATTCACCAACACATTAAGATGAGCACCCAGTAACGGGTACCCTAAATTTGTCCCTCTCTTTCACGTTTGTCCCTCTTTCAAGGTACAAATTAGAAGCAGTAAATATATAGCCGATATATCTGCTAGATAAACCGATGCAGCAATTAAATCTTGAATAAAGGTAGCAGAACCGAGTAGCAGTGAAATATATTTGCAGATGGAAATTTTCAACTGGTAGCAATCAACGAATCACGTGAAACTCTAGTATTCAATTGAGTTAATCAAGCACTAACAACAGTGGCAGTGCTTCACGTTGCAAAAATTCCAGGATTTAAACAAACAGCAGCATAAACTAGACTTCAATATATGATTCTGATTATATCCACTTACAACAAAAAAGATTGCATACATGCTAGCAGGTAACCTCCTCCACCCGTGCACTGGCTGGCAATACACGAACAGCAATGGGTTGGAACTCACAGGAACAGAAGGAGCTCAGCCAGAAAACAAGTCTGTAGCCACGCTCTTCCGTCCCGACCAATAGGCAGCGGCAAAACTTCAATAACAGGGAGATGGGAGCGCCATCACCATAGTGCGGCATGGAGAAAAAACTAGACGACAAACACAGCAAAAAAACCAATCTAATCTAAAAAACCTCAATACTGTTCGCTAGACTATTTATACATACGGCGCACAGGCCGACTCCAAATACGTCACGCAGGCCCATGACCAACAAGCAAACGATCTGTTCGGACTCAAAAGAAATAAACAAAAAGGTTAATCAAGGAAAAAAATATAATTACTTTGGTAATCTGGCCGCTAATGACCCTACTAATGATCCTTAGCTAATTAACCTACCGGTACAGGAAGTGAACCAATGTATATATATTCTTTGAATTGCTTCGTTCCTTCTGCACAACAACATGTATTTCACCAATCAAAAATACCTGGGGTTTGGACACTTCACATTAGCAGCTTGCCCGCTTATAAGCTGCAGTCAAAAAAATTGAATTACATAAAACTCAATTTTAAATTAATCTAGGTGTTCTTTCAGTGCTATTTTTGTTCTTTGCTTTTAAACTGCTAGAGTATATAAACTTTTTTCTAAAACTATTTTTAGTTGCTTTATTTATTTTTTCTCGGCTTATAAGCCATAGAAAAAGATAAAATTTGTAGGCGATGGCTTTGGGTCTCCAGCAACCTCGATTTCAAGTACTTTAAACTTTAAAGGTCACTAGGGCATAGCTAACAAATGTAATTCATGAATTATGTTGCAAGAACTTGCACTTTTTGTGTTCAGCGTATCAATTTGATGCGTGACGGAGCTTCCATATATTGCTTTAGTCTGGGAAACTTCATCATGTTGGCCTAATAAATCTGACAAGTTAAGTTACCTTCGAATTCTTTCAAAGTTTATTTGCGGTATACAGTTCCAAATAAACGTTGGCTGACAGATTGTACATGTAGTTTCTTGCATGGTGTATGTTAAGTTTACCGGTTTGTGTGATTCTACGTGCTTTATTATATTAGTACCTACATGAAATTGCAACTAGCATTTTAGTCGGTTTTAAAGATAAATGATAGTTAGTTTAGATGATAAATGACAAAAAAGATACTAATATATTTATTAATATTATTTCTTAGAAAACGTGAATACGATAAACCCTATAAATTTATAATTATATTATGACGAGAAATCTCAGAGTTTATTTTAAACTTCTTTGAGTATAGCAAAACCTATTAAGATATGTTATAAGGGTGCTTCATATCTACTTTTATGCTTAAAAATCTATTTTTTTAAGTTGAGAAACATGTTTACATAATATTTGTGAGTTTCCTTATGCCTATGAGTTGGGGGTTTTGGTCTTCGAGATTAGAGATTTTGGTGTAATGTTGTCTGTTAGTGGCTAAGTGTTAGGTCGTAGGTTTTAGACAGGGATCGAAACTTTCGGGTGTTTAAATATATGAGTAACGACTAGATGACATGGTGGAGTGGGTATAAATATCCTCTTTCTCTCCTAAAGCCTTCGAGACTTTTTTACTTTTGTTTTCCTATCTCCTAACTTCTTTTAGGCTCTACGCATCTCTTCCATCAAGTTTCTAAACTTTTATGTGGATTTGAGTAAAATTTTTGAGTGGTTGGTATTTTTTTTCTTATGGGAAGAGCTAGGAGTATCTTTTAAGTATTTAAGAATCGGTGTGGATTGTTATTTGTAGTTTATTACTTTTAAAGAGTGACCTCTTAGACGGTTAGGCGTCGCCCATAAGCTTTCTCAAGTTGTGGACTCTTCCGAACAAGTTTATGAGGGTGGACACGCCTAGAGAGACCTATCTCTCAGAAGCTTCTCAACAGATACATATGATCTTTGTTATCCAAATTTTGGGAAAAAAATCTTTGTGCCTCCCTCGCTTTTTTATTACGGTACTTATGTACTTGTTTACTATTTTCATTGATATTTCTTATGTTCCTGAGATTATGAAGAACTCAAAAAAAGTTTACATTGATCAAAAGTTCCTGTCTCAATAGATCGGAGGTTTCGACCATTCATCTTGACATACCCGAGAAAGCTAATTAGAAGTTCTAAGATTCAAAAGTTTAAATTTAACCATTGCATTAAAGTAATTTCTAAGAACACCTATTCATCTCCTCTATGCTATCTTCAGGGCTTTCGCTACGTTGAGTCGAATACACCATTTGTGAATTAAGGCAAACATAATGGAAGTTTAATGATAATTATGTTATTAATTTATTTTTGTTATTCTAATCATCATTGCAAATGCTTTTATAGGTTCATTAACAAGTTTGGCGGAAAATATTCTCCAAAGAGCCATAACCATTAGGGTAAAGAATATGTGAATCTTTTTATCTATGGAGATTCTAGCTCGATAAACATGGTACAGTGAAAATAGATATTGCCCCATTGTAAGGACGAGTTGTTGGTATTTTGATTAAGAGATAATTATAGTTGGATGCTTGTTAGAAGTATATATCAACCTTACGCTTGAGCTGAATTTATCTTCCTGAATGGTTACGGTTCCCTATGTTTTTGGTTGTTTGAACACTTGCTTATTGTCATTGCATCTATATTTTTCATGTATATTTATACACCGGAGTTGTAATCGTGCAAGTGGGTGAATGTTCCTGATCATAATTTAAGATGATTTAAATTTAACATCTTTTGCGTGGTACGATTGCAGTTGATATAGATTTTTTTTATTCCCAATGCAACTTATGGGCATCAAACTAGTTATGCTTAATTACTAGAAATGTCATAAACAGTACGATATGGTGGTTGTATCACCAGTTGTAAACTGATAATTCATCATGCTAACTAAGGTTGCGTTCTTTTGGGATGATTAAGAAGCTACTTTCTTACTTACTATAAGCACACTTCTTTAACAGTATGTTTTTTTTAAAAAAATTATATAATATTTTTAAAAAAATAAAAAAAATATTTTTTAAAAGTTTATAATAACTAATACTTAATTAATTATACACTAATTATCTATTTCATATCAGTGCTACTAACTAGCTCAGCCATAAAGCTACCTCCAACGCAGGCTAAAGTTTTTGTTACCTATGTTTACTGATAAATCAAATTCAATATGCCTGTTTGTTGGCATTTCAAGCAGATTTTTCGCAACACTTAGTCCAATCCCTGGTTTTATGCAATGGCTTCTTGCTAAGCTGGCATCTCAAATAAAGTTAGCAGAGGCAGAATCACAGGATGACAATTTATCAGGAGCCAGTTCCACTTTCAGAGAACCCATCCTTCTTCCAGAGGAAGAGAGGATGATACGTGATGTGGTGTACGTTCTTTTTCAGAAAATTTTTTTTGGCAAGTTGTACTTCACGCAATTTCAACTTTTTCATGCTCTATCCTGATCTTAAAAAATAAATTGGAAGTTACCATGACCTTTGTTTTCATTTTCTGTCATAGACTTTGATTTTCTAAAGAAAATTGGTTTCTTAATTCTGAAGACGCCAGTATGCCACTGTTCATTTTGCAGTTAACTCCGTTACATGTTCATGTGAAATTTTGATTATTTAACAGAGAAAAGGAGTAAAGGACGCTTTGTGATTTATAATCACAAATGCTACAACTTTTGCTGCAGTGAACAGTCCAATGAAAAAAATTGAAGTGAGAACCCAGGTCTTATCCTTTGGCTGCTCGGGGCATCTAAAGACACGTCATTAAGCCGGCAAACCCACTAAAATAGTTATCAACTCTAATGATGTACAAGATACGTGCCTAAAGAGAAATAGGATAAGGATAAGGGCCTAAGCTAGCTTTTCACCTTGGTCTAAGCTCGGGGCTTTTCTGCCCTGAGCTCGATGGTTCCGAACAACCGGGGGCACAAACCAAGCATTGATTGTAATAGGGCGTGATGTACCATTATGTCCGTTCACATGTCAAATTTGCATTAAATGCAAAACGATGCAACACAACCTAGCATGCAATTGGGCTAACAAGACGGCGCCTTCACGGTCATCTCATGCGCTATCATCACCCTAACATAGGAAGGGGTGTGAGCTGTCAGACAGCATGGTTGATTGCCATGGCACCTAATAGGGCCGACTACCTTTCCATGTAGACCCTCACTAGTGACTGATGAATGGGTCCCACAGTTAACGGCTAAAACTCAAGACTTACCACAAGCTTCTCATGGCTACGAGGGACGTGTGGCAGGATGGCACGGCTCTGTCCCAAATTAGCCTCGAGAGGGGCCCTACCTAGGCCCAACCACTAGGCCCACACCATGAATAATGACACGATGTCCCATACCTAACCCCTGTGTGTTAGGGTCCAGTTTCTAGTGTCCGGCCACTGTGATATTCCCTTATGAATTATAAGAGAAAAACAAGGCTTCCCGGGGCACTGAACTTGAAATCTGAAAAACACACGAGCATTATAACTGAATTCATCCACCCAAAGAAAAAAGAACACAATAAGAGTAGGATGTTATGCCTCTACGTAGTCCGAACCTGTATAACCCACTTTTGCCATATCTACTACGATGACAACCGCTTGATTTTGCACCCACGCTCAGGGTTCATTGATCCTCTCGTAGAGGAATTTGCTCTCCGATAGCTGACACGCTAGGTAGGGGAAAGTATTTGCTGATTTAGGTTTTTGCAGTTTTCCACCGTAGAAAAGTTTATGGCTGGCAATCACTGTCGCCGTGATTCCAATTCTGAGGATAGAGTCGATGTGCATCAGAAGGCCCGTTTGAACCCACCACCGCCTTCTCGGTGTCTACTGACATGTTTAGATCACGCCCCACTCATACCACACCATTGCCTACCTATTGAGCAGGCTACCTCGGTGACCTTGCAAGGCCAAGGGAGTCGAAGACTGTCCTACTGGTGTTGCGGAGCCTCCGTCATGCAAAGGGAACATGAGTGTCGCGTTTTTTATTTCATCGGTCCAAGGAGTGCACTGTTTGCTATGCAGGCGCTCCTCCGGCACCCTCCTCTCTAGCCTGCTAGGGGTTCCCCAAAAGCTCATTGGCTGAAGGATGTAGCTGACCTAGTAGGTGCAACCCATCGCCAAGTGGCCGCTAGTAGTTCCTAAACTGCCTCGAGGATAGCCTCCAAGACTACATGGCCCTCTCCACTGTCTATCAGATAGCAAGGCACCCATACCCAGGGTACGCGACAGTCACCCTTGAGGGCTACTGAGCAGTGTGTCACCCCTACATGTGTGGGTGGTGGGTGGTGGGAGGGGCAATGGGACCTGCAAGCTCAACTCAACTAGCAATGAGCCTTTAAGGACACATGCGTCACCATTGAATACCAGTGTGAAAGGTACTATGACGTGGAAGAACACCTAGAGAACTAGATGTCATCTAAGGGGTAGTGTCACCAGACCGCACATCAAACTATGGCGTGCCGCCGATGACCAGCATGCCCTACGGCACGGGGTGTAGCATGTTCTCCCAAGTGCGATGGCCCACCAAGTTCCGTCCCAATATTCTCAACAAGTACGATGGCTTCGTCAACTTAGTGGAATTTCTGTAGATTTACACCACCGCCATTCAGGCGATTGGCGGTGGTGAGAAGGCCATGGCTAATTACTTTCCTATGACCCTCTGAGCCTAGGCCTGCTCCTGGCTGGTGAACCTTTCCCTGAGCTCCGTCTACTCGTGAGAAGATTTGTGCCACCAGTTTGTAGCCAATTTTTAGGGCACGTACCCGTGCCTTGGGATGGAAGCCGATCTTCATGTGGTGTAGCAGTGGGATGGCGAGACGCTGAGGCAGCTTATACAACGCTTTACCCAAGTCTGCAACACCATTCTGCACATCCCCCTACATGATGTCATCCTTGCATTTAGGTGCGGTGTCCGCGATGAGCGGACTTTGGAGAAACTTGGCACAATAAAGATCGAGACTACGACGCAACTATTCGCTCTCGTGGAAGAGTGTGCCAAGAAGGCAGAGGCTCGGGTGTAGAACCATCCATGCCCCGAGCAAGCCCCCGATGGTGAAGGTAACTCCTATTTCATCGAAAGACAAGAGATGAGGAGATGCAAGAAGGAGAAGCACACCACCAAGTCTTTCGTCCTTGCCTCGAGGAGACACAAGAAAGAGAAGCCGCATGATGAAGGCGACAACGACAAGAGGAAAAAAGTAGTCTTGTCTCCTCGGGGCGAACCAAAACTGAGTAAGTGGTGTTCGGTGCATGAAACTGTCCTGCATGATCTCATGGAGTGCCAATCGGTCCAGAACCTCACTGAACGCACCAAGAAATACCAGCAGGAGCGCTAGCATGACAAAACTACTAGTGAGCAGGACCAAGATCTTAGGTTCCAGGAGCCCGAGAGTGTGGCCGGCACCCTTGATGGTGGCTCCTACACTCATGCCTTGCATCGTAGTTTCAAGACTATGAAGTCTATGTTGCTAGAGGCCAGCCTAGGCCTAGAAGCGGCCCAGTTACTTAAGTGGTCGAATAGCCCAATAACTTTTTACCAATCTGACCACTCGACAAGTATCACAAAATGGGGGCCTCCTCACACTGGTTGTCTTCCCTACCATATGCAATGCCAAGGTGGGTCGCATCCTTATCAATGGGGGTGCCATCTTCAACATCATCTCTCTAGAAGTCTACGATAAGCTCAAAGCTTCGGAAATACAACTTGAGACCTTGCTATCAGTTATTGGCATCACCAAGGGGTACACTTGGCCCCTTAGCTAGATCGTGATGCTAGTCACATTCATCACCTATGATAACTTCCATATAGAGTTCATCGTCTTCGACGTGGCAAAGGTCAACCTGCCATACAACGTAGTGCTCGGGTGTCTTGCCCTTCCTAAATTTATGGCGGTCATGCACTACACCTATCTGATGATGAAGATGCCAAGCCTGGCTAACCTGATTATTGTTATGGGCAACCTCAAAGTCTCCATTGCCTGTGCTGAGAAGCACGCCATAGATCTTGCTGCCTTGGGGGCCTACCACAAGGATTGCCCTAAGACCTTGCCCTTCCGCTTGCCAAAGCAGTGAATCACCACTAGTGACTCAGTGCCTATGAAGGAGGTCACCATTGGCTATGTTGTGTCCAAGACCGTCAAATTGGCGGTAGCCTGGATAAAGAATTGGAAAGTGCACTCGTCATCTTTCTTTGGGCTAATGTCGATGTATTTGTTTGGCAACCATCGGACATGCCTGATGTCCCTAGAGAGGGGATTAAGCACAGTTTGCCCTTGCGCCCGAACGAGCAGCCCGTGCAACAAAAGGTGCGATGGCAAGCCCTAGACCACCAAGCTTTCATCCACAAGGAGGTGGACAAGCTGCTAATGGTAGGCTTCATCCGTGAAGTCATCTACCCAGAGTAGCTCGTGAACCACGTTGTCAACCCCAAGTCCAATGGCAAGCTATGAATGTGCATCGACTACACCGACCTCAATAAGACATGTCCAAAAGATCATTTTTCTTTGCCATGCACAAATCAAATAGTTGACTCCACCGTAGGTGCAATCTTTTATATTTTCTAGACGTATACTTAGGATATCATCAAATATATATGGCTAAGGCCAATGAGGAAAAAACTTCTTTCATTAGCTCTATTGGGACCTTTTGCTATGTATGCATCTCTTTTGGTTTGAAGAACACTAGGCAGCGCACGATGCGTATCATCCTAAAATCATAGCTAGATCACAATATAAAGGCCTATGTTGATGACCTAGTCATGAAAATGCATGATCAGACCACACTACTTAAGGACTTTGGTAGAGACTTTAGATAGTCTTCACTCCATGGAAATGAAGATGAACCTTGAGAAGTGTGTCTTCAGGGTGCCCATTAGCAAGCTTCTCAGGTTCCTTATCTCCAATCGAGGCATCGATGCCAATCCTAAGAAGATACGGACCATTGAATAGATGTACCTGTCTACTCGTCTCAAGGACATGAAGTGCCTTACGGCTGCATGGCGACCTTAGGGTGGTTCATCTCCGAGCTAGGGGAGTGGCCTCCCCTTCCCTTCAAACTACTCAAGAATACCATGATATCAAGTTGGACACTCAAGGTAGAACAAGGCCACCCATGCTCGTGGTCCCTAAGTAGGATGAATCGTTGCTTCTCTACATCACCATCACTCCGCAAGTCATAAGTGTGGTGTTGATGGTGGAATGTGATCTTAACAAGGCCTCAGCACCCAAGTGCGAGGCCGAGCCTGAGCTCAGAGGAAACATGCTCGAGAAAATAGGCATCCCCGAGCTCGAAGGAGATGTGTCCGAGCAACTGGGAGCCCTTGTGAATGAATTCCCAGTCTTCGAGCATGAGGTCGGGCCCGAGCACCCAAAGACATTGGATTGAGGTGGGGCTGTAAGGTCTAGCATTCGGTCTACTTCATTAGCGAGGTCCTACAGGACGCTAAGACTCGCTACCTCATGCTCCCCCGACTTAGGCTATACTGGTTTATTGTGATAATGTCAGCGCAGCCTATCTCTTGAGAACCTAGTCCAACATCAGCGTATCAAGCACATCGAGATCAATTTGCATTTCGTCAGAGAGAAGGTCGCTCTTGAGGCAGTCCGCGTCATTAATGTTCCTACGACGTCTCAATATGCTGATATTTTTACCAAGAGTCTTCCTACATCAGTATTCTCCGACTTTAGATCCAGCCTCAATGCTCGCTCGGCCAACATTGTAACTGTGGGTGCATGTTAGCCTTATATTTTTGGCATATTAGCCTTATATTATTCTTAATATTATATTGCCAATAATCTCTTCTAACATCTCTTATAAATTAGTTATGAAAGGTTTCACCATATATATATATATATACTATGATTTCTATGATTAATCTATTATCACGTTGAGCCTTGTGCTTAAACGCTTTCACTCCTCTCAATCGGATCTGACGGCTGCTGGGGCGTTGGTGAGCGAGCCGCTGCGAGGCCATCGACTCATTGCCGAGCGTCCGGGGCACCAGATCCAGTCATGCCGACCGCAGACGACGCCGGATCCGACCTCCCGTGTTGTGGTGGTGCCGTCTCTGCTTGCTCTGATCCGGGACGATTGCATTCTCTCCTTCGCAGGCTCAACGTGCCCGAGGCAGCGCCATTCACCGCGGCTTTAAGTTCGTCCCGAGGAGTTCAAGGTCCCGCCATAGAATAACCATCATGACCGACGGTGAGTCGTCTACACGTGTTCATCCTCCATTCCGCGGCTTCTCATGTGATTTCTCTGGTCTGGACGAACCTTAAATCTGTTTCCGCTTACGTGATTGGGAAGAGAAACTGTATCTACTCTAGATGTTTTGTCGCTGGATGACTTTGCAGATTATGAAGCATCGCACAATGGTAATTAGATGTTTTGTCGCTGGATGATTTGCAGATTAGTAGCTTTTGTTCGCCAATTCTCAGGAATTGAGTTTGCAATGCACTGCTTGCCTGTGCAAGGGAAAATTGTTCTATACTATTTGCATTGGTGTAGGTGGGGAATTCAGTGGAAATTTTAGGCTTATTAAAACTTGAATTCATCCCATGAGATTTGATTTCAACTTGTAGTGTGCACTATTGAACTTCGATGCCAAGCATTGCATGTCTAGCATAACATTGAACTGATTTTTTGGTGCTGTGTCAATCTGATTTCATGGTTCCAAGAGTGACATGGTGCGTTTTGTGGAAGGATTACACCATCAGGATTTTTTTTTATGGATGATGCAATTTGAGACTTCTTTTTATGGATGATGCAATTTGGGGTTTTTTTAGGAAAATTACTGTGGGAAAGTTGGGATTTTTTTCTTTTTTAGACTTTTGTTGTTGGTTGTATGTCGGAGATGTGTCTTTGGTGATGGCACATTAGAAGCAAGCTTCCCTGGTGATGACCAATGGCGGCCTGTATTTTCAATGCAAATTATAATTTAGTAAGCTGAGTTATAAAAGGTAATCTGTACATTTCAAGCTTGTGCAGCTAGCCTTCCCCATATAACATATTATTGACATTCAGTACTTGATCCATGGGTGATCCTTGAACTTTACTGTTCTCTTGTGATGGAGCAGTAATTCTGAATGCGATATCTTGAAATAATGATGTCACCTACATGTTGCTTCAGATCTGTATTCTTTTCCTGTTTTCCTGACATTGAACGATCTGTTATAAGCCACTATATATATAAAGGATATCGATGCTATAAATTAGAAACACTGTTTTGTTTTAGAGAAGAACTTTCTTCAGTGGCCCCAGTATAGCTGATTAGCTGTCAAGATTGTAGAAAATTGAGAGTGCTTGTTGTTTGCCACTGTTTGATATATGCCGGTAACGTTTATCTACTATATAGTTGCTATACGTTCTTCCTGAGAGCCGAGTCCCTACGACTTACTAGAAAATCTTGGCTTGATGAGTTATTTTATATTCAACTGTGTGTGCTCATTGCTAGGTTTCACACACCTGGAGCATGCCATCTCCCATGGTAGCCTGCCTGTTGTCAGACACCTTGATTATGGCGCGGATCTGCATCAAGTTCGCTCAAATGCAAACATTACTCTTCACATCAATTAAGGATACGAACAGAGTTTGGCCTCTGATGTGCCTTTTCCCATTATTGTTACTTGCTAAAACATTAATCCCTCCACTGTATCGCCGCGGCGGCGCTGACGCTGCAGTACGTAGAGAAAGTCGTGCCGTCGTGGCGCGGCCAGGTGCCCCGACCACCGCCGTCGCTGGTGTGTCCTGCAGCTCCAGGCAAGCATCACACCCATGTCCATCTCTTTCCGTCACCCGTAGTTCCTTTAGTTTCGTTGGCCACCAGACCGACACCGGACAAAAATTTATGCAAACAGTGGCCTACCCGATGCAAAGCAGATAGCAGCAACGCAATGTAGATTTGTGGATTTGTATGTAATCGTTGCCGGTTACTCGCTCCACAATCGAGCCCAAGAGCAACTCAAACGGCCGGACGACAGATCTACTTGTGTTATACCATTGTATTTATATATATATATATAGACCTGACCTTCTTTTATAGAGTTAAGGTTTCAGTCTCACTATATACTACACTTCTATATAGTATCAGAGTAGATTTAGATATTCTCGACGCGCTAGTATCCTATCGCCAGCGAGCCAACGCTTGCTCTCCGTCGCAGATCTTCTCCCTCAGTATTCCTTCTCTGCCTTCTCGTTTCGACTCTTATCCTCCTCATCTCCTCTACAGACTGTCTCCTCCTCTTATATGATCACTCGATCATAAACCGGGTCACTCCACCCTATCAAGTGCTATGGGTTCTCCGCGGTCTATTATACCATCTCACCCATCCTGATGACTCATCGTTTAGCCTTGGTTGATCTTTAATGGCGCGCGGCTATGGCCGATGAGTCCAAGGCACTTATGAATAACGAGACCTGGCGTCTCGTCACTCGTCCTTTCGGTGCCAATGTTGTAACCTGTAAGTGGATCTTTAAATACAAGTTTCACTCCGATGAATCGTTTGCTCGTCACAAGGCACGCTGGGTAGTTCGTGGTTTCTCTCAATGTCCCGGCGTTGACTACGATAAGACCTTCAGTCCCATCATCAAGCCCGCTACCATTCGGGTTGTTCTCACTCTCGCTGTCTCGTGTTTTTGGCCAATCCATCAGCTCGACGTAAACAATGTCTTTCTTCATAGCCATCTGACAGAAACGATCTACTACCAGCAGCCTCCAGGCTTCGTTGACCCATCTCATCCCGATGACATCCGCCTCCTTCAACGTTCTCTCTATGGCCTCAAAGAGACCCCTCGGGCTTGGTACTAGTACTTTGCTGTCTATCTTCGGCACATTGGCTTTGTAGCCTCCGTCTCCGATACGTCCCTCTTCGTCCTTCACACCAAAAACACCACCAACTTGTGGCATCTTCACCTTGGTCATTCCAGCCCCGACGTTGTCGTCAATCTCCGTCGCAGCGCCTCTATAACGTGCAATCACAACAGCTCCACTGTCTGCCACTCTTGTTAACTTGGTAAATATGTGCGGCTGTCATTCTTCCCCTCTATGTCTTATACCTCTCGACCTTTTAAATTAATTTACTGTGATGTGTGGGCTTCTCTAGTTAAGAGTGTGTTCGGTTATCAGTACTATCTTACAATACTCGATGATTATATATACTATTGCTGGATTTTTCCCCTTACAAGCAGGTCTGAGATTGCCTATCATCTCATCAACTTTACCAATTATGTCTCTACCCAATTCAACCTCTCCATTCAAGTCATATAGGCCGATAACGGTATAGAGTTTGTCAACTGTACTATCCAAGCTTTTGTCACCTCCCGTGGTACACATCTCCGCCTCTCCTGTTCCTACACCTCTCCCCAAAACGGTAAGGCCAAACGTCTTCTTCGAATACTCAACAACATCAGTCATATTATGCTTCTTTATGCCTATCTACCCACACCCTACTGGGCTGAAGCACTAACCACCGCGACCTACCTCCTCAATTGGCGCCCTTGCTCTTCCGTTTGCCACAACGTCCCCTACACCCTTTTGTACCACAAGACGCCTGACTACTCTCACCTACGCGTCTTTGAGTGTCTCTGCTATCCCAACCTCATCGCCACCGCCCCTCACAAACTTCGTAATGTCCTCATCATCCCCTCCGTCATCCACAACCTACTTTCTGTCCACCAATTCACCAAAGATAACAATTACTCAATTAAATTTAACGCTTTTGGTTTCTCTGTGAAGGATATCCTGACCCGGCGCGAGATACTTCGATGCAATAGTGGCAGTGACCTCTACACTATCTCCATTGCGCCGTCCACTCCCCACACCAGTCTCGCCATCTTCCTCCTTAATGAATTCCACTCCATGGTATAAAGAGACTCATCTGTCTCCTCATACTGCCAACGCCTAAAGGTCAAGGCCACCGCCCTCCATGATGTCGGTCACTCTGTGGCCAACTCACAACTCATCCTTGCCCTCCTGTGAGGACTTAATCCCCGCTTCTCAAACACCGCCGATGATATCGCTAACTCCACACCTCTTCCCACGTTCGCCCGGGCCCACGACAAGCTAGTTCTTAAAGAACTTTGCCTAGCCAACAACGAGAAGACTGTGGCCCACACCGCTCTCCTCGCCGTAGCCGATCATGGCTGCTCCAATCCCATCGGCTACCGACCACCGTGCGCTGCTACCATCTCTCGTGGCTCTGGTAGCCACGGCTTTAGCCATGGCAACAAAGCCCGCGCCGGTGGCAAGGGCAAGAGCTGGAGCGATCCGATGTAACTACGCCCTACTCCTGTCCCTACCCTGTTTGTCAGTCCCATAGGTCCGTGACTTTGCTACAACCCCTGCGCACCCCAACCCCAGCTACGCAATCCCATCGGCTGGCAGCCAGGGGTCCTTGGTGCTCATCCTCAGGCCCACCTAGCATCAGATCCCATCCAACCGCCTTAGTTGATCCTACCGTCACCACCTACCCAGTCGGTTTTCTCGTGGAACTAGGCTGGCCTCGTCGCCGTCCTCAATCAGATAACACTCCAACCCTAGCACCCTTGGGTGCTGGACTCTGGTGCGTTTTCCCATATGGCATCATCGGATGGCATACTACTTTCCCTCCATCCCTCCTCCTCCCCTTTCGTCACCATCGATAACGGACAATCTCTCCCTATCAAATACCACGGTGACTCCCTCATGTCTATACCCACAACCAATTTTTTACTTTGCTACGTAAAGGGCACACTATCTATCGGCCTACATCTCAGATCCGGCCCCATCAACTCTCTCACCGTGCCCCCGACGCTCCACCTTCGGCTACTGCGTCTTTCTCGGTGACACTCTAGTCTCTTGGTCCTCTAAGCGCCAGACTACAGTGTCTTGGTCCAGCGTCGAAGCCGAGTATCACGCCGTTGCCCATGTCGTCGCCAAGTGTTGCTGGCTTCGCCAACTTCTCCAGAAACTCTGTACACCTATCACTTCTACGACCGTTGTCTACTGTGACAACGTCAACGCCGTCTACATGACTGCCAACTTGGTTCACTATCGACGCACGAAGTATATAGAGATTGACATTCACTTTATACATGATAAGGTCGTGCTAAGATAAGTTCGGATGCTCCATGTAACGTTGACGCATTAGTTCATCGACATTATGACCAAAGGCTAACCTACGCCTTTGTTCACCAGTTTTCGCTCTAGTTTTTGTGTCCGTTTCCCTCCCGCTATGACTGTGAGGGTTGTTAGAACACCGAATTTGTATATATATATATACCCAATTTTTCCTGTATATAGTTAGGATCTTAGTCTCACTATATACTACACTTCTACATTGTGGCTTAACAATTGACGCCATGGCAGGCACCGGCCTGACGAAATCGCCGACCGCTCTAGTTGAGGATGCACTGTGTCTCTACTGGCTGTGTGGTCTCATAGATTGGCTTAGCTGGGCGCTGTTGAGGGTTATAGAAATCCCGCCGTGATCGGGTCAGGTCGTACTGCAGTATTTCTGCTGCTTGAGAGCAGCATTCGGGCTTACTCAATATTCTGCTTGCAGTCAAATTTTGAGGCTTCACAGTAGCATTTGTTTATTGGACAAGGGAGAGATGGTCAGTTTTTTTTTTCTGTTGTGTGCTATAGTTAGATTATGTAAATCGCATGGTTATTGAACAAGCAAAAATGATTAACTATCGCCATTGGACCGTAGATTCAATAAGGTTCTCTTTTTAATCCCGTAACGAAGAACGGGTATTTTGCTAGTCTTCACCTATTATAAAAATTGATAGAGTTTTTGTCGTCCGTCGCGTAATCGTGTCCGAATCTTTCGTCCGTCACTCCCGATTCCTGATCGTTTCCATTGTCCCTCCGAGTCTTTCGTCCGTCGATCGCTAACCACCAGGAGAACAGAGAACGTCGCGACACGCTTCGTCCAATCCGACAAGCTAGAGATCAGGGACGAGGGATCCCCAGAGATTGCGTCGGACCCGTGCCTCCAACGGCGCCATCTGCGATGCTCTCCGAATCCTACTCTCCCTCGTGTCCACGACCGATGAGATTTGCATGCATGGAAGAGAGAAAAAGAGGAGGATAAGGGACCCTGATCCTGAGGGCTTCTGAAGACGACGGCGAGGCTCGCGTCGGTTCTTGTTTTGTTGCGATGACGCTGAGATGTTCGAGGAGGTCGATCGAGGAGTACACACACGAAGCCTTCGAGGCGGCAGCCGAAGAAGACAATACTCAAGACCCGGTTTTATTGGAGCTAACAGTTGTTGTCCAGGCGATCTAGACAGATCACAACTCACATGTACGAGCAAGAAGTGGATATTGCGGAGCAGGCTACCTGCAGCTAATTCAGGGGCATCATTTGATCGGACGGTGACGAACTCGACGACGACATCGCCAAGGGCTGCGCGTCGTCAAAGCAGTTCAAACAGCCGCCGGGTACGAGGAGCTGGGTGTCCTCGCGCTCCCAGTTCTCATGTGACTATGTGAGCACCTGAGCGACGCATGCAACCCCGTGATGCACGCACATGCAGCTTCTTCAGTTCCACCGGCTATGTTTCTTCGTGGGACAATGAAACCTTGTCGCTGTGTTGGCGTGTTGTGGTTGATCGCATGGCAGTAAAGGTGAACGAGGTGCATGAGTTGTACAACGAGATGAGCTATTCCACCATCATATCAAGGACGGCCTCATTAACAACGTGAGACAGAAATAGCTATCTCCAATGGTATTTGAGTTTCATCTATCTTGTCCCCGTGTGGTTGTCCTGTGACATTCTACTATTCATCCCCTTGGCTACCGGTGGCTTCCACCGCACTAGCGCACTAAGAACGAGGGTAGAAAGCTGTGAAGGAAACACATGTAAGACGGTTGGGAGAGAGAAGCGGGTGACTGGCATTTGGTTCTGTCTATACGTATATAAAATTAAAATTGCCTTTAATGTCTTTTATTATGTATAAATCTTGACTTGATTTCATAGCCAGTGACAGTGAGGAGTCAATCCCACCATTTGGGAGGACCCGACTCAAACGCCAATCCCCACCTCGTCGCAATGGCACTGCATGTGTCCACCCCTTTACCTCAGGAGGCTTCCACCCTTCGTGCCCTCCCCTCCCTCCGCCCACCACCTCATCTTCTTCATGTCGTCACAGCCTCCATCAGCCAACGAGGCCTTGGTGCCTCTTGTCGGGTGTGTTGTGTCCTCATGTACTCACCATACCCACCGATGAGGTCAAAGACTAGCACCAGTAGAGACTGCTTCTTCTCGAATGAGAGCATATCGTACCGTAGTAGAAATCCATAGGCGTATAGGACTAGCTGCCTTCCACCCTTCATAGGGTCGGCCTCGCGTGGCCTTCCATCATGTGTCCACTTTAGATGTCTAAATAGACCATAGTAGTGTGAATCGGTCCGGACATAAGTGTATCGTGTACAATTTATGACCAACACGAGTCATATCGTGTTTGGATCGAGACCGCATCATTGCAAACCGATTATATTTCTATAACAGATTGGCTTAAGCACAAGCACAGCTCAATCAGCTCACCAAAATTTTCCTTTATTTTTTTATTTTCTATTTTTTCTATTTTTATTTTTTTATCATATGAACTGCCGTAATTGATTGATGGCTCTCTATCGTGCTTAAGCTAGCTTGTTACTGTTTAATTTTCCAATAGACTGTATCTAAGTGTGACATCGACATGTGAGCTAGTATAAGTCATGCCGTAACAAGCGATACGCTGTGCCAACCTAACCGATCAGTCTAACCACCTAGGTCCACACAGCACCAACCGCTTCCAATATATGTTCGTGCCTCTCCTCTCTCTCTCCTACCTGGGTTGAGAGTCAGCGGCAGCTATAAGGGAAAAAGGGAGAGAAGCCAGTGCCGGCGTGTCTTCGCTGGGGAGGCCAAGCAGCATGGTGACTCTTCACGTGCTAAGAGCATGGGTGTACTGCTGCAGGAACAGGCGAATAACATGGTGACTTTTCGCTTTGGCCAAGGTTTGCCCGGTTGGTTGGTTGATCACTGTTTTGCACGGTTGCACCGGTGGTTTTTGGTTGCAGAGAAGAAGGCTCAGAGCAAAGGTGCTGATAATAATCGGATTCTACTTTTGCATTGTTCCTCTCACATTTTGCGATATCTTAATCTTCTCTCCCACAATTTTTTTATAGTTATATTGCTTTGATAATATAGTTGTAATAGTTAAACACTATGTCAAAGTAGTCTAATTTTTTTATCTAAAAGATCAATTCAGTTTTATCATAAACAGTCGTGTTGTACCGTTGTGAAATTATTCTACGAGAGAAATATATAAAGCAATGTTTGAATTGGCTAAAAGCATAAGCATATATCAACTAATTGATCACAGGCAGCAATTGTGTCTATTTGATATTATCAAGTATGTAATACGTATATACAATTAAAAATGCCTTCACACCGCAAACACAAGCATTTTATTAGTGTGGGTGTATATATATATTCTGATCTCGCGTTCCCTTCTCGGATATCTCGGTGTCGCTCTGTGGGCCTCCCGCTGCGACCGGCCCCTTAACTTGTCCTAGACCAGAAACGCGGCCCGTGGCGGTTAGAACTGCACGAATCGCAACACTAGATCGAACGGTTGTGGTGGCTTCGGGAGATGTGGCACGGGGGGCTTGTTGACTCTTCCTGGCCGTGGCCGGATTGACGCCGCAAGCGAATCGACGAGTGGGCTGCTGGATCTTGTTCCCCACCCATCCCGGCCCTGACGCCGCAGCACGACGGCCGGCCGGCCGGCCGCCGGGGAGGTCGCCGCCGATGAGCCCCACCGCGCCATCGCGTACGGATCCCGCTCTCGTCTTTCTCCTTGTTCTGGTACCGTTCCTGCTGCTGCTCATCTGCTCGCCAATCGCGTCAGCTGGTACGAACAATCGCATGGCCGCGAGTCATCCTCTGAGTGCTGTTCTTACTACTTAGTTTATCTGTAGCCTTTGTTGGTCGCTAGCAGTCTCTGTTTGTTTATGGACGGTTCGTGGTGCCTTTGAATGGATCCTTGATGCGTTCTGTGTTTGGTCGTTGGAATTGTGTGTCTGTACTAAGACAGTAGTGTTTGTCCCTGTGGACGCGCAGATTGAGTTAAGCTGCGTGGAATGGTGTATGGTAAACGCCACCTGTTTTCATTTTAGGATTTACTTAGGAATTTTTGTTTGTTTTTTCTGAGGTTATCAGTCCTTACCCTCCTTTACTAGGTAATATCAGTTTCTTCAAATTGCATCCAGCTATGAGTAAGATGAGCAATGGTACCTGGACACCAATGTGATACTTGAGTGAAATCTATAGTTTTTGTATGAACATTGTGGTTTGAGATCTAATGAGTAGTTTATGTTTAATTATCATTCTTGAGCCTCCGGCAAATGAGAATCATATCAATCATACTTCTCTGACGAAAATCATTATGTTCTGGCATCACAGGAGAACTGAAAGGTGTATGTGTTTCACCTGGTGGACGGTTCCCTGCCTTCTCATCTGAAGGCAAGCCTCCAGGAAGAGCAGCAAAGGGGCGCAGAGATCTGGCACTATGTAGAGTATTCCGGCAGAACACATGTTGCGATGTGTCCCAGACATTTTCTGCCCTGCTCTCAGTGAGAAAGCTCGCGTCAACTGGCGAAGGTAGTCAAGAATGCCTTCATCTGTGGGAATTGCTCGAGTGTTCGATTTGTGATCCACGGGTCGGTGTTAGGCCTGGACCACCAGTTATATGTGCATCATTCTGTGACATGGTTTTCAAAGCTTGCTCAGAGGCGTACTTCGCAATTGATGTAAAAACACAGGTAAAAGGCCTCTGTTTAAGCTGTGTCTAAACAAAATTTTCTGACTATACCAATGTGGTACTTTACAAGGACATTTGCAGTTGCCAGATTATGCTTATTTCATAATTCATAGTTTGATCTAGATAATATTAGGTGAAATCTGATCATAGATTAAACAGTTTTTAATCGTGCTTACACCAATATATATGCCACGGGAAGTTATAAATTCAAGTTGTGGCATGTTCATTGCATTTGTACTTTCTTATAGCTACGGTAGCTCCTCTTTTTTTTCCTTTGCTTGCAGAACTGTAAGTATCTGTGCCTCTGCTTTCTTGTGATGCTTTTGTTGGATATTATTTTGTGGTTTGGTTCTGATATGTCCCCCTTGCTGCTTTATCAGGCATTGTCTCCTTGTGGTTTAGGTGACATCCTTTGTGGCAAAGCACATAAATGGGTCTCTAATGGCACAGAGCTATGTCACTCTGCTGGCTTCTCCGTGCAAGCTTTGGAGACCACCTCGGGTGGAGTGGATGACACTTTCTGCTATGGTGGGAAAGCAAGTTTTGATTCTATCTCTAGTTCATGGGCATCTTCAAAAGAGCGTCCAACATTAAGTGATGTGGCCTCTTGGAATCTTGAAGATTTCTACAGATGGGCAAGAGAAATGCCTGCGAGCGAAAGAGTTTCATGGGCAATTGGAGGAATGGTTCTTACAGCAGGCCTTATATTTATCAGGTTTGTCATATTTCCTTCTCCATTTTTCATATTTTAAATCACATGGATAGGAGAAAAGTGTGGTTGGTTGGAACTTGATACAATATCTGCAGAATTGGTTTTTTTCATGCCTATTTCAAACAAAAGTATTCTTATGAAAGATCACTCAAAACTTTAGATTATGTCCCTGTGTTCATTTAAACTTGCAATTTTCTTCCTTGGCTCTCTAGCATAATGCCACTACACATTGACACATGCGATCCTTTTTCCCCCTTTCAGATGCTTGTATTGTCACAAAAACTAACCTTTTGTTGTTTGTGCAGTAAACAGAAGAGCTACAGCCATCGCCAAAAGCAAGCTACTATCGCTCGCAATGTGAGAAAGCGGGAATCAAGAGTTAACCCACTGCAACTGAGGTGAATTTAGGAATGCGAAAGTAGCTGTAGAATTACTAATGAGAGTCTCTTGGATTCTATTCCCACCACTTTGTGATTCTTATATTTGAATCTGCAATGAACAATATATTGTTGAAGATGTCTTCTACACTGGTGGTCAGATAGATGGATGGTGTCACTGGTTACAATCTCCATTTGTCATCCTTGCATAAAAGAAGAGCAGAAGAGATCTATTAATTCTTGTTCAGGTTCTTTCTGTCTGCAGTGTTTATAGATTTGCTTGAACATCTGTATATAGTTTTGGAATGGAATCTTCTGAGGTTTTCTTTACACACCTTTTACTGCCCTTTGCTATCTGGTTGTTATTGACTCAGTAACTCTGCATTCTGTTTATTTTTAATCAACACAAGCTAAAGCACTCATTCAAATATGTCCAGGCAGCCCTTAAAAGAACTCATGTTTTGCTCCAGGCAGCCCTAAAAGGAATTTACAAACATAGGGAGGACAGCAGGTTCCATGTTCTGATAATTTGAAGAAAACAAAATGACCTTTATATATTGCATGTGTTTTCTCTTTTTATTTGATTCATGTATTCATTCAAGAATTTATAATGTAGATTCCATATCATTTTTGTACTTTTCAAACTATAATATAAAATGCTGATTTTTGTAGAAAAGCTCCTTCAACAAACCGAGAACAGCAGTTTTCCCCGTAGGGACAACTCTTATTTTGCCTCTTCTTTTATTGAGCTTACTGCCAGGGCTCTGCCTAGCAGTTACTTTATAAAAGCAAAATAAACAAGTTACAGAGTTGCATAATTACAACAAGATCTTGAAATTAAATAGTTTGTACCAATCAAGAACTATCTGTTTTAAGGACTTATTCATTCTACAACTATGCGACGATTAAGAATGCTTAAAAAGTAGTAGTGTACATGGGGAATGCTCCTGCATTACAACAGTAAGAACAAAATTCGTGGACCTTTCTGTCTTACGGCAGATTCAACTGCAGAAACATAAGATAGATTCAGTGCAAGATAGGAACTATACCTTTTTCTTCATTGAAAAATAATAATATAAGATTGTTAGCAAGTGAGGTTACATATCGCAATCTGAGATTGATATATATAGATCAACCCTGTGTTACAGCCTCGTTGCTCAGGAATGCCCTAGCAAGTTTCATTTGTAGTTAAGGAGACAAAAGAATCATCATGGGGAGCTCATAGGAACCCCAAAATGAACCTAAAATAACCCGCCATCCAGCAGCCAATATGAAGATCTTAATCTTTATGCGAATGCGCCAGGTATTGGCTTGTGTACTTGTCCACCTTCGGTCCAGATGTGCCGTACTTGGAGTCATAGTACTCCACCATTGCAGATCCCACTAACGCTGCTAGTGTTAGGGCTTGAGCATGCAACCTGCAATAATAACAGTTTTATTAAGTATGTGGGTTGTCAAATTGTAGCATGATTGACTTGAGTCATAACTCATAGGTGTATTCACTTGGAATGCAGTTAAGCGTAAGTAAACTGCCTACATACATGAAAAGGTACAGGCATTCAGATCCAAATATCAGATATTGACATATTGTCACCCAATGCATTAGATGGGGTTAAGGTCGTGCCATATTTAACATCTACTAGGAAAAAGAGAACTTCAAAGATTTTATACATAACTCAGTGCATTATTGCATTGACTGACTTTGAAAAAGACGTGGTAATATCACTAGTACAGGTGCGTTGAAAAATAGCAACTTAGAATTTTAACCCTATGGTCTCAACAATAGTAATCAAACCGTTCAAAAATAAGGAAGATGATCCATATGTACATGTCTTCTAGGTGTCTTTGCCTTATGCACCTATCTAATCTAGCCCCAAAAAAATTGGTAAAAAGAACAGAGAAAATTACGAGGGCCAGCAGTGAAGGGTGCACAGTTTCATAGGAAAAAAAATGCTACGAGGTACAAGCTACATATGGAATTGGCCAATGCATTTCTGCTTATCTAAGTTTTGACTTGCTGGATCAGATGAACTAGTATAACCAAATGTATGTAGGTGCACCATACACAAAAAACAAAGCTGTTATTGCAGACTAAGGAATCTTTGAAAACCAGTCCATAATACTGATACACTTCCAACCTTAGATATCTTTAACAAAGATCACATGAATTACTTTATACATCTAGTGATAATCTAAAAATAATAACTACAAGCAACATTTACTCACAAAATTCTATATGCATAGCCAATTAGGTAGACTATCAAGTAAAACAGATAAGTACAACAACAATAAAACATTTCAGTCTAAGTAAATTAGAATAGTCTAGAGCTGAAATCTCAATCACGGTTTAGACACGTTAATTACTGCTTTTCAGGCACGTTAATAGTCCCTTTTTATTGCATCTCCCTATATTAATTTTGGTTTTTCTATACCTTTTCTTATACTATTATTTGGAGTTAGAATTTTATAATATATTGATGCCTCTAGAGGTCTCCTTTGAACATAACTAAACCATCTTAACCGATATTGGATAAGTTTTTTTAATTAGTACTACTCTTAGTCGATCACGTATATCATCGTTTCGGACTCGATTTATTCTTATATGACCATAAATTCAATATAACATCAGTTATTAAACAGTTATCTTTTTGTGAACCAATATTCTGTCCATACAATAAAGCAGATTTAATCGTCGTTTTATAAAACTTGACTTTTAACGTCTATGATACTCTCTTATTACAGAGAATATTAGATGTTTAACGTCACTTCATCCAGTCCGCTTTGATTCTATAGCTAACGTATGTATTAATATTCTCATCCATCTATAATATCGATCTCATATGTCAAAAGTTGTTTTTCTTAGATACTAATTGATCTCCTAAACTTACATCTCCCTTTTTATATACAATGATATTAAAGTCATATCTTAAGTAGATGTTTCTTGCAGAATGGTATGCATTGCATTCTTAAAGGGGTTAACCTAAGCCTTTCACTGTTGAATGTAATCAACAAAATCAAATATTTCACCAAATAAAAAATAGTGCATTCTTATATCTACTTGCTTGGTGGAATCATTATAAATGAACAAATAAAAAGAGCAACCAACTCTTTTCAGGAACAACAAATTATGACATCCATGGACTATAATATCCCATGTGCTTTCATTATCTCTAGTGGTGCCCGTCTGCCTGCTATATAATCACTTGCTTTTAGTTCCAACAATAAAAAACTAGTATATTCTTGGAAGTAAAATTCTTCCAAACCATGCCAGTGGAATAAAAAAAGAGTCCTTAGCTCCTTACTCAACTACAGTTGGCATTGGTAAATGGTAGCCAACTGTCTTTAGTTTGTTGAACAATGCTATACGTCTATACGCTGAAACTTTCCTACAGGCTCATCGATGACCCAATTGGAGCAATTATGCCAAGTTTCAATCGAAATCTAAGTTGCTCAAGCCACTTCATAGCTCAGAATCGATCCTCAAAAGCTATTTAGGGAGCATCCATTTGCATAGGCAACAGAATCATTTTTTTACTGTAATAATGTTCAATCGACCTTATTGTCACATGTCTCCAAATTAATGTTTTAATTATCATGGCAAGGTTCAAAATCGTTTTGCTTTATTGTGCTGATGTTCACAACGCCTACAATGCGTTCTCGAAATCAATAATCCGTGTGATATTCTTAATCATGATAAGACACGAGCTTGAAGCTAAGGTAAATGAGAAAAAAAAAACACAAACCTTGCATGGATGATCTTGACGCTAGTCTTCATGTTGGGCCTCGACCAGTTGTACGCGATCGAGCTGCTGATCCCAGTAAGCCATAGGCAACCTTTTCTCCCCACCCAGAAGCAACGTAAAAGTTAGAAAATATTCAAAACATGAAGGGGAAAATTAATCTCAAAATTTAGGGAAAAAGGGACCAGCTTCCTAACTAGAACACAGCATAAAAATTCCCCGCCGGATGGAGAGATAAAATCAGATAAAGAAAGCAGCAGAACTCCCATCGGGAACACGCGTGGATTCGGGATTCGGGGTGACGCATGTAGCGATCGATACATCACAAAAAACAACAGATGGTACCAGATCAGTGCGGAGAAGATCAAAATCCCAGGAAAAATTCACAGGCTATTTACCTACGGCTCGGAGCTTGTGGTCCACGACCCACTTCCTCATGGATTCAATCTTGCTCGGGGTCTCCGCCATTTGCTTCGCCGCCTCGTCCTCTCTTCCTCTCCGATTTCTCGCGCCCTGTTATTTTTCCGAGCTCTTTTCTCTTGTTGCAATTAGGGAGGTCTGCCTGCCTATTGTTATAAACGGGGACTTGTTTGTTTCCGGTACTTGATGACTTCAGAAATTCGTTTAGTATCCGAGTAATTGTTTGGATTCCTTTCATACGTATTAACTTGTTACTAATTTGTTATTCCCCTTAAAAAGAGAATAACGTTTTCGTTTTGTCAGGCCGCTTTGTTTGGCAATAGATAATTTTTTCATTGTATTCCAAGAGAGGTATATGTAGGAGTTGAGACGGTATATTTACCATTGATTATATATATAATTACAGTTGTATACACAGATTATATGAAATATGTTAACAGAATATATGCTAACACCTACCCATAATTTGAATAGGAGTAGGATAAACATTCAACCTGAACCGAAACTCAAATAGGAAGGCCCTTAGTGAAGATATCGACATACTGAGATGTCATGAGAATATGGAGAAATCGATGATACCGAATAAAATAGAGATATATCTCAATATATTTTGTCCATTAATGTTGAACCAAATTGGTGAAGAGATACACAGTACTGATGTTGTCACAGTAAACCAGTGTGGCATGTCGGAGAGGGTGATGAAGTTCCTCAAGTAGTTGGCGAAGACTGGATGCTTCTGTGATACCGTTTGCCACAGTTCAATACTCAGCCTCTACACTAGATCTGGAGATTATGTGCTGGCGTTTAGAGGACTAGAAGACCAGATTGTCACCGAGAAACATAGCATATCCAGAGGTCAAACGATAAGTATCGGGGCATCTAGCCCAGTCAGCATCAGAGTAAACAACCAGCTCAATCGACGAAGAAGGACGAAGCATCAAGCAAAGTGAAAGTGTCCCCTATAAGTAACACAGAATACATTTGAGAGCAGCAAGATGTGGCTTTCGAGAATTATGCACATGAAGACAGATTTGCTAAACTACATAGCAATGTCTGGGCGAATGAATGTCAGATACTATAGGGCACCAACTAAACTATGATACTATGTAGAATAGACAACTGGAGGACCATCGATGGACAGTTTGGAGTGTACGTCAACAAGGGTGCTGCAAGGTTTGTAGGTGCTTATCCCGACACGCTCCAAAATGTCGAGATGTACTATTGCTGAGAGAGAAAGAGGTCATCATCACAATGAGAAACTGAGATGTCGAGAAAGTGATGAAGCTGACCCATATTAGTCATAGCAAACTAGCACTAGAGAGCTACAATGATGTCTTGAAGGAAACTAGCAGATGAGATGATTAGAATAATATCATCAACATAGAGCAGCAGGAATGCAATATCATACCATCGGTGATAGGTGAACGGTGAAGTGTTAGACTTAACTTAAAACCAAGGAATAGGAGATGTGATGCAAACCAGGTGTACCAAGCTTGGGGGCCTCTTTCAAACCATAAAGAGATTTATTCAGCCTACTAACATAATCTGGATGCGATGAATCAACAAACCCTAACAGTTGTACACAAGAGAATGTCTTTGTGAGAGTACCATGAAGAAAAATATTTTTGACATCCAGCTGATGAATAAACCAATTCTGAGACAAAGCCAAAGATAAAACCACGCAAATTGTTGCTAGTTTGACTATAAGACTGAAAGTTTCATCATAATTAATACCTAGGCGCTATGTGAACCCATGTAGGACCCAACAAGCATTGTAACGATCAAGTGAACTATCAGCTAATAGTTTGTGGCGAAAAATCTATTTACCCGTGACCAAATTAATACGGGAGGCCTAGGCACCAGACTCCAATTATTGTTGGCGATGAGAGCATCAAACTCTATTTACATGGCATTGAGCCAATTGGGATATAATAGAGCATCACGAATGAAGCGAGGCAATGGCGACATAGGCACAGCGTGAAAGTTAAGACGATCCATGGGCTGAGCAAAACCGGGCTTGCCACGGGTACGCATAGGATGTGCATTGTCAACTGTTGGGATTGCAATAGGCCTAGTGGAGGCGGTATGGCCAGTGCGGCTAGCAACAACCTAAGCACAATGCACAGGGGCAGTGGAACTGACCACACTTGGAGACACCAATGAGGGTGAGGTGGTGGCTCTACTAGCAACAACCTGTGTGAGGTGCATAGGGGCAGCAAGGCTAGTTAGAGATGGCGTCGAGTCATATGTGGTACTAGGTAGGGCAGAAACGCCAGATGAGAACCCTGGTGCCGGTAATCCTGTATACACAACATGAACTCCTGGGAGCTGAGTGATGTCATTCTCCTCACCTAAGAAATCCAGGGCAGAATGTGCCATGGGTGTGGTTGACATTTTCGAGAAAGGAAAGAAAGATTCATCAAATACGACATGATGTGGCATGAGGATTTGATCGGATTGAAGCTCAAGATATCGATAACCCTTATGGTCAGATGATTAGCCAAGAAACACACACAAGGAGGATCGTGGGGAGAGTTTGTTGAGTATAGTGAAGGATAAGTTGGGGTAGTATGCACAACCAAAAACACAAAGATGGTCGTAGGAAGGCTAGGTGGAATAGAGGTGGTTGTAAGGTGTCAAGTAGTGAAGGGTTTTAGTCGGGAGCTAATTTAGAAGATAAGTGGTTGTACGAAGAGCTTCAACTCAATAGACCGAAGGAAGACTTGCTTGAAACAAAAGAGAACGCAAAATATTATTAATGGTTCAAAGAGAATATTCTACTTTCCCCTTTTGCTGCGAGATATAAGGACAAGACATGCGAAAATCAATACCATGGGTGAGGAAGTATGTGCAGGCCGAAGAATTGTTAAATTCACGATCGTCGTCGCATTGGATACTCTTAATGGTGGTGTTGTACTGTGTATTAATATAGGCAAAGAAATGAGAAAGAATTGAAAATGTTTCGAACTTGAGGTGGAGGGGGAAGGTCTAAATGTAGTGTGAGTAGTCATCAAGTATAACAAAATAGTAATACAATAGGAGATGTCTAGATATCACAATGTATTAAATCAAAATTATAGAATGCTTGAGAACTAGATGAACCAAAAGGGAGACGAATGTGGCGACCGAGTTGGCATGCATGATATATGTGGTCTAAATCATTCTTATTAAGTAATTGTATTATATTTAACAAACTGAGAGAAAGCTTCACGCCTAAGGTGACCGAGACGATGGTGCCAGAGCGAAGTAGGAGATGTGATAAAAGCGACAACGCTAGTGGAGAGAGTGTAGAAAGGATAAAGGTCACTGGAGCTATTGCATCTGGCGATCATGTTCCTGGTGTCTAAGTCCTTCACAGAAAGAGCAAAAGGATCAAATTCAATGAAGCAGTTGTTATCGATGATAAAACGACGAATGAAGATCAAATTCTTAATAATGTTAGGAGAGATTAAGACATCGTTAAGACTAGATTACAGTGTGGAAAAAGAGTATGATCCAGTGGTAGTGGTAGGAAGGAACGCCCCATTACCAACAATAATAAATGAAAGGGTGTAGAGGAGGGTGAGGAGATGGTAAAAAGATTATCAGTGTCAGAAGTCATGTGAGAGCTGGCGCTCAAGTCAGCATACCATTCAGAGGAGACTGTGGGTTAAGAGTCATCGTGTTGAACGAGTGTGCCAGAGAACTCTAATCCTAGGAGCCACAAGGGAGTGGATTCCACGATGCTGGCGTTAGCGTCGATGCAGACTGAGGGATCCAATGCGCCGACGGGAGAGACTGGATGGTTGGCGGTGGCATTTAGATGGTTGACGAAGGTAGCTCCGGTGACTAGGAGAAGAACCCCCCGTAGTACGGGTTGTTCTGCTGAAAGTTGTAAGCACCGCCGTCGCTGTCGCCGTGGGTGCCGTATGGAATTGCGGTAAGTGCTGGTGAAGAGAGCGGGGGCGCCATCGAGGGACAGCCAGAGCGGTCATATGGCCACATCTGCACAGTCCCAGTCCAGGGATGAGTGAAAGATGGATGCAACCCGAGTGACCCACTGCCAGCAGAACCGAAGGAGCCACTGTGGCCACCACGGCCTCGGCGACGGCCGTTGCACTGGCCACCACCGTTGTTGGCAGGGGGCGTGATCATGGAACCAACCAAGCGCGCAGAAGGAGGTCTATGGCGCATTGGTGCTGGATACCTAGGCACAGAGCGAGTGGGTGTCGGTGTAGTGACCAAGGCAGTGGGCGGCGATGGCAGCCAAGCTTCGTTCTCGATCTCTTCCAACAGCAAGTGAGTCCACGCCTTCTCAAATGTCGGGAACGGACGATGCATCTTCAGAATTGACACCATGTGGTAGAAATTTTCATTCAATCCGCGAAGAAGTGTGAGGACCATCTAGCAATCTCCGATGGGATCCCTAAACTTGGTGAGGGAAGTAGCCATGAACTCGAGGCGACAGTTGTAGTCGGTGATGCTCATGAAGCCTTGGTGAAGATTGTGAAATTGTGTCTCGAGAAGAAGAGCGCGAAATTCGCTGTGGCCAAGAAACTCATCCTCAAGGAAGCGCTAGATGCCATGAGCGGAGAGTTGGCGAAGCATCAACAACTGCAGCAAATCGGTGAAGATGGTGTCGTAGATCTATGTCAAGATGGTGCAATCCATCTGCATCCACGTCAGTTGCTTGGAAAAGGATTCATCGGTGAGGACATGACACGTTAGAGCATATTTGCTGAGCACGATGAGAAAGAGGCCACGCCACTTACTATAGTTGTTAGCGGATTGCTCAAGCACGATAGGGATGAGTGCCTTGACATTGAGGACGGCGGTGGTCTGTGCCTAGAGGGCCTTGTTGTCAGCCTTGTAGGCGTCCAAAGCAGCCGCCCGCTGCCGGTCTTTCTCGGCACGACAACGTTTGGCAAACTCCTTGGTAGGGGGCTTCCTCCGTGGTGTGGCGGTCTTCGGCCTCTAGAGTGGGCATGGTCTCCTTAGCAATCATGATCATCTGGGTCAGTAGGGGCAGCACAGTGAAGCCAGCTGCTGTAGGTGAATCCGTGATGAAGTTGATGGGTTCAGTTGGAGAGCACTAGCGAGGGGATCGATGGCTGTGTCTAGCGATGGAGAAGAGAGAGCGAGGCGACGATTTCACCGAGAGTAAGGTGACGATGTCTTTGAGCTGAGTGATGCGAGGGATGGAAAGAACCGAGTGACAGTCTCACGGAGGCGACAAAGAGATCGATGTGCGAGTGATGAAGAAATCAACGAAAAATCAGAGAAAATAGCATGCGATCGACTAGGTCGATAGTGGTGGGTATTGTGGAAGCTATGGATTGTAATGCTCTGATACCATAAAAATGTAATTGATTGATTGTATTCCAAAAAAGCTACATGGTATATATAAGAGCCGGGACGGTATGTCTACCAGTTCACAAGCATGATTACATATATAGTTACAGCCATATGCATAAATCTAATATCAAATAGAAAACCAATATATGAAATATTCTATGACATGATAATAAAATATAACGTAAACACCAACGTTAATTTAACAAACAATGTGTATAAGACGTAAAGGAATCCAAAGCACAAAATAATACACCTAGAACTAACAACTATATCTCATCTCTCATCTTACATAGAATTTAATTTTTTTATTGTAATTTGTGATAGAGATGTCGGTATCAATAATACAATTATACATAAAAAAGCCACTTTATAAATGTTTATCTATACAGAATTGCAACCTTCATACCCATAGTCCCAAAAAGGCTAGGGCAAAGTCCCAGCTCACATGAACCATCCTTTTTCTTTATACCTAAACTTTATATTGATTTTAATTTAGATTTGTATTCAAATATTTATATACGTATAAAGTTTTTATATATAAAGTTTAGATGAATATAAACTTGAAAAAAAAAACCACACAAACAAAAAGAAAGAAGGTGACGTGTTTGCCCGGAGCGAACTCTTTGTCCGGCTTTGCGAATTTTCGCAGCCCTCGTGATGCAAATCCTATAAATCGGAAGGGGGTGACAGGCTGACAGGAGTGACAGCGCAGAGGCGACCGAATCCAACGCGAAAACGGCACGTTTCTCCCTTTCCCTGGACGGCGGCCGCGCGGTCAAACCTCGGCCTCCCCTCCGCGCAGGTCCCATCTGACCCGGCGGCGACTCGTGACCCCACATGGAAGCGGCTCGGCAGGTGGTGGCGACGGCGGCGCGTGCGTCATGCTCCCACCGCGTTGTGGATTCGCCACGTGCGAATTTGGGCTGTTCGACGAGCGGCTGGCTGGGCCGGGTCGTACACGCCTCATCGAGGCCCAACTGAGGCTGATGGGCGTCGGCCCTCCGGACGGTTGCGGCGGCGGATGGCCCATCACCGCCATCGGTGCCACAGCCAGGGGCGCGGTGGAAGAGGAGGCCAACCACAGGGGGAGAAACCCCGCTCTGTGTAGGGTTTTAGGCGGGGTGAGGGGGAAGGATGGAGGGCGGCTCGCCGCCGGCGATAAGGCCGATCGGCAAGTCCACGGTGCACCGGATTTGCTCCGGCCAGGTCATCTTCGACCTCTCCTCCGCCGTCAAGGAGCTCGTCGAGAACAGCCTCGACGCCGGCGCCACCACCGTCGAGGTCTCCCTCCGGGCCTACGGCGAGGACTCCTTCACCGTCGCCGACAACGGCACCGGCATCGCGCCGACCAATTTCCAGGCACCCTCCCCAAACGAACCCCCTCCCCCCTCTCATCGCTGCTTGCTCTTGCGATTCTTTGTTGTGTTAATTGCTGACCATGCTCGTCGTATGATATCAGGCGCTTGCTCTGAAGCATCACACCTCCAAGATCTCTGGTTTCTGCGACCTCTCCTCCGTCACCACCTTCGGGTTCCGTGGGGAGGCTCTCAGCTCGCTCTGCGCGCTGGGGAAGCTGACGGTTGAGACGAGGACCAAGGATGAGCCGGTCGGGACGCGCCTGGAGTTTGCGCACTCGGGCGTGGTGACCAGCGAGAGGAAAATGGCGCGGCCGGTCGGGACCGCCGTGACCGTCGAGAAATTGTTCTCAACGCTGCCGGTTCGGAGCAAGGAGTTTAGTAGGAACATTCGGAAGGAGTACGGGAAAGTAATCTCCCTACTGAATGTGAGTTGTGCCTCTTATTGTCTATGTTCGTTTTGCAGGCAATTCTCTTAGTGCAAAGCTTATGTATGTTAGAACCTAATTCATCTCCTGATACACATGTTTATACTACTTCTCTGCTGTTTTACTCTAGACATGTTTCGTTTTGGTTCTGCTAAAAATTGTGATTTTTTTTCTTTCCTTTATTAGGCCTATGCCTTGATTGCCCAAGGGGTCAGATTAGTTTGCACAAATACTGTCGGCAAGAATTCTAAAATGGCGGTGCTTAGAACTCAAGGGAGCAGTTCACTGAAAGATAATATCATTACGGTATTTGGTTTGAACACTTTCAAGTGCCTACAGCCCTTCAATGCGACAATCTCAGAAGGTTGCCAAGTTGATGGCTTTCTTTCCAAACCTGGACCTGGTAGTGGTCGCAATTCAGGGGATAGACAGTTCTTCTATGTTAATGGAAGACCTGTGGATATGCCAAAGGTCTCCAAACTTGTTAATGAGCTATACAGAAGCTCAAATGCCAAGCAATACCCTGTGGCTGTATTGAATTTCTGTATTCCAACCACATCTTATGATGTGAATGTTGCGCCTGATAAGAGAAAAATTTTCTTCTCATCTGAGCATGCCATTTTGCTATCTTTACGGGAAGGTATTGAGAATCTGTACTGCCCTCAACAATTCTGTTTCTCCATCAACAACGTTGAAGATCCTGGGAAGGAGATGGACCCAGCCATCGATGGCTCTGATGAAGACATGTGTTTAACAGAAAAGGAGAATGTTTCAGCTCCTGAAAATGAAGATGACAAGGATGAAACTGATAGTGATGATGAGGTTACACCAGAGAATCAGAAAGCGCCTTCTTCAGTGACAAAAAAGGTAGCCACTGGATCTACACCCAGAGATGTGAGCCCCTTGTCAAGAGGCCCACCCGCTCAGGTTGATACAGCCTACCGGCATGAACAACCAGAAAAGAAGCCCACACAAGTAAAAAGTTATCCAGCACAAGCAAATCATGTTAGTACAGGGCTTGCTGCAAAGTCTTCTCTTTCAAGTGCTGTTCAATCTTCTATTATGAGCTTTCTATCACAACATAAAAGGAAACACGAAGACAGTTGCAATCTTATTTCTGAAGCTCCAGTGCTGAGAAGGGGAACATGCTTGGAGCAAGTGAGGAGAACAGATTTAGAAGCGAATGCACCAGCTACACTAACCTCAAGTATATCTAATATTCCAGAGGTTAATGCACCTCAAGGAACAAATCTTTTGCATCACCATTTCCTGCAATCTCTTGTACCTGAGACGACAGAAGATTCACCACAGCATTCTGAACCACCTAATATTTTTTCTCATCATGATGAAGTGCCTCACTTGCGTCCATGTAATGTTCACACTACAGAATCTGAAGTGGTAAGGTAGAATTTTTTGGAGTGAATTATTCAATTTTCTCCATTATCTTTTATATTTGTTACTTTTCTTGCTTTATTTGCATTGACTGGTTGTTTCTTGGCATTCTTGTTAAGTGTGTATGCCTTGTGATCTTATCTTTTAAAGAAGTTCATGGTGAATTTCTCAACTGTTCTCACTAAACAAGTCATCTTCAATATACTCCTAGTAATTTTAACAACTTGTTTTTAATTTTGGATCACTAAACAAGTACATTGTTTGTGGAGTAGCTTTTTTCTGATTGGCTAACTTGTGATTGGGCATGGTTCCAGTTCAAAGAAAAGAGAACCACTTCTGTTTAAATATCTGATGATGAGATTTACTGCATAATGAAATGCTGCAATCCTCGCAGGATAACCAGCATGATCGATGCCGTTCCAAGTTTGGTGCTCCCAGTAGACGTTCAGAAGTGGAACTGACAAATATTTCTTTGCCTGATGCTCATGATGATGGTCATGACACTGCAGTACATTCTGGATCATTATCTTATCCAGTTATGCAATTTACACTTGCTGACCTTAGAAGAAGAAGAAAACATAGTTTTTTGATATCACATGCAAATAAAGGATGTTTTCCTGAGAAAACAACAAGGTAGCACTTAAAATTAATTTTATAGACAAGTTCTGTTTTCACCAGGCGCTGGGCTTTCTGAATGACTAATTTATTTTTCCTACCTAGGTGTTATAAAGTTGCGACACTGGATAACTATGTACCAGATAATGGGGAGGGAAAATCGAATTCTTTAGCTGCAGCCACCAGCGAGTTAGACAGGCTTTTCAGTAAAGATGACTTTGGAGATATGGAGGTGCTTAACTTCACATTTGAATATTATCAGTTCTCTAGGATTCCATGTGAGATTATACTGCTAATATACTGTCAATGAATGGACACTTGTTATCTAGGTGATAATGTTGCTTATTTTCTCTGCATGAGTGTTTTCCTTTTGGTTTTCTAAGTGCTATTTCAAAAGAACTCTTTTATAGTTATATACTCAGTAGCTCAGTGCTTCAGAGGAAACACAATGACTTTAGGCAATCATGAAATTAAGTTGTACCGATACTTTTTTTTTTAACCAGCCAGCTATATAACTGTCATTTGTTGTATCATGGGGGTGCTTTGATAGCTTGCTTCTGTTCATGGCCCTACCAAGTATAATAGGTCGTGTAATTTTTACAAGTTCCTCGCAAGACATGTATTGTCTTTATTAGTTTTATCTGAAAGCATTTTATTATTGTGAACATTTGCTTATTTACTTGAGTGATGCAATTTCATTGTTCTAAATAGGATGAAATATTAAAAAAAGTGCCGTATGAATTGTATTTGCAGTACTTTGCTAAAGAAGTTTTAAGATTGCTAAATAATTAGTACACTTTCAGGTTGTTGGGCAGTTTAATCTTGGTTTTATCATTGGAAAGCTGGACCAGGACCTATTTATTGTAGATCAGGTATCTCTCTCTAGTCTATATACATTTTCTATTTAATGATGTCATATTATTGTATAAACCCCTGGATACTATTGTAGTCATGTCTGGTGATTGATGTTTTTTTTTCTTACTAGCATGCTGCTGATGAGAAGTACAACTTTGAGAACCTTTCACAGTCAACAACTTTAAACATACAGCCTCTCCTTCAGTGAGTAAGCAAAACTTATCATTTCCATCTGTTTTTTGGTACATTGAACTTGTTCAGCACCTATAAATGATGGTAGGGTGTTTTGTGTTTTGTATTCAGAATGTTGAAATCAGGTTTATTATTAACTTTTGTTATGTATTTCTCTAGTACTGTACTACTGTGGGGATATATCTGATTGTATTCAAATACAGACCACTGAGACTTGACTTGTCACCAGAGGAAGAAGCTATCGTTTCTATGAACATGAGCACTATCAGGTATTGCATTTATAGGGTCTTACAACTCAGTTCTGTCTACTACTAGTCATAAATATTTGACATTTAGGACAAGATTTGTTCAAACTTTTGAAATTCTGACATCGATAATTTCTCAAATTCTTAGTTTAGAAACAAAAGAAATGTTGTACATAGATTTACTACAAAAGTACTATCATAATATCATAAACATATTAGATTTTATAATCTTATTCTAATAATATAAAATTGATGGTCGGAATTTAAAAAGTTTGACTGAATCTTATGCTAAATGTCAAATATTTATTACCGGAGGAAGTAATTAACAGGTCGATTGGTCAATTGTTTTCCACTTAGTGCATAACACCTGGAATCATGCACCGTTTTTTTTTTTCTCACTCAACAATATTTGATAGTTAAGACTGAACAAAGCTTTACTTGCAATTCTTTTATCTTCCAGAAATAATGGTTTTGTTTTAGCTGAAGATCTGCATGCTTCACCTTGCAACCGCTATTTTATAAAAGCTGTTCCCTTCAGTAAGAATATTACATTTGGCGCTCAAGGTATCACTTATTCTCATGTCTGAAATGTACATTTTTATGTGTATTGAAAAGTGGTTTAATTCTAATTTCCCTTGATTTAGATGTGAAGGAGTTAATCTCCATGCTTGCTGACAGTCAAGGTGACTGTTCAATAATAAGCAGTTACAAGCTTGACAGAACTGATTCTATTTGTCCTTCAAGGGTTCGTGCTATGTTGGCTTCAAGGGCTTGCCGAATGTCTACCATGATAGGTGATCCATTGACAAAAATTGAGATGAAGAAGGTAACCACAGATCAAATTTGTTTTTTAAGGATAATTTTTGGAGCAAATTAGCTTTTGATGAAGCAACCTCCAAATGAGCTCCTTTGAAAGAAGTTCAAACCTTATATGGTTTCTGTCTATCAGAAATATGATGTAATGATTTAGTTGTGGTCAGTGCTCACTGCTCCCTAGAAACAAATATTCCTTTATATTACTCAATGAGGCCCTTTTGCTTCTGAACTCCAGATATTTAAGAATCTAACTCAATGAAGCCCTCTTGCATTTGCACGCCAGATACTTAAGAATCTAACTCAATAGGGCATTTTTCTTTTGCACTTCAGATACTTAAGAATTTAACAGGACTGAGATCCCCTTGGAATTGCCCTCACGGGAGGCCAACAATGCGCCATCTAGCAGATCTCCGTACTATAAAAACTGAAAGTAAGAGATTGTTGACCAACACTCTTATTCTCTAGTTTACATGCTTGTATATGTCCCATCTATATCTGAAGAAAAAGATAGTGATTTTTTTTTGTTTCATTGCAACTCCAAGTGGTTTGAGTCATTATCATGTGCAAATGTATTGTTCTAAGTTCTAAACATTGTAGACAAGGTTGTATCATATCATCAATTGCGCACAACTGTAATTGCTTGTATTTACTGTTGTAATATCTTCAATAAATGAACCACTCTTCTATTTTCACTGAAACAAGAAGATTGAAATGTCTTGCCAGGTTCATTGTGTTAGAAAAAACCTTCTATCGTAAAAAATAAAGCCACTAGATTTCAGAAATCACCTCGGGCAGAAGCTCACAATTGTTTCTATATTGATGGTTTGATATTCTTCTAGCAAAAACACTGTTCCTCTGTGACTTTGGTATATGTTCTGCTGGTCTGAGCATATATATATTTGCGTTCTATTCTTTTTCACAAAAAGTGGCATGATTAATACTCTTAAGGATTTAAGTGGCAACACCCTTGAATTATTCACTTTACAGATCTCATTTTAGTGTTGCAAAATTTCGCAGGATCGAAGGCAACTTTCTCATGATGTCTGGCAGATTAGGTTGGGTTGATGATGGATGCTCTTGCTTTTGCGTTGCTACCATTTGAAGGAAATTCGACGCTCCATGGCCAACGGTCCTTGATATGTATAAATGCTGGTCTCTCTCACCTGTTTGAGAGTCTGTGACCTATTCGTGTAGTAACTTACATATGTTTGAGAGTATATGACATCTTGATTTGAATGACACTCGTGTGAAAGCGTCACTGATAGTGGAGAACCTTGTTTCTAAGCCTTCGAAATGGGATGCACCTCCTTGTCCACAAGAATAATTTTGCTGAGAGACTATGAGTGGAAGCGAACTACTTCGACACATATGCAAGGGGTTCTATATAACCTGATTGCAAGGCCGGACGAGGAGGTGACATCAGGGCAAAGCTATCTGGGCAATACAAAAACTGGTGCATGTGCTAACCTTCATTATGTTGTTAAAATCTAGACAAGGTGTATTTTAGGTACTTGCGTTGAAAATGCCTGGAGTTTCTGACCGTATGTAACAAAGCTGGTAGATCATAGAAAAAATTTCGATGGAACAGGCTAGTCTTTAGTTTGGATGTGTTTCATTTGCTTTGTATAGAAGCTACTACAATCCTGTAGCCGTAAGCAACGTTGCAGTAAGCTTTCTGCGCCGAAGAAACTGTATACATCCGTAGCATAAATTCTGAAGACAATTTAATCTTTTGTTAAGCTCTCTCCAGTTTTGCTGGTAATTGATCCAGGAATTCTGTTCCTGAGTTGACTTTAGTTTATACGGCGCTCAACCGTTCTAGAAACTGGCGATAAGTGTAGAGGTTAATGACTAGTACATTTTTTTCTAGCTATGGATAGAAAGACCTTGAGCTTGACAACAGCGTGATGCTTTTTGCAGTTTGCAGCTTTCCTTGCGACATCTTTACGAAGTTGCTTGATTCCAAGCACAAGTGCGACTCTTGTTGCCGGATTTCACTTTTATTAAGGCTTGTCAATAAAACGTGAGAAAAAGGAAAGAGCTTCTTCACAATCAAGGCTCCTCAACTGATGCAGCTTTTATCACCTTTTGGTGCCAGAACGATAGCCATAATGTTATAATAGTTACATGAAAATCAGTTCCTGTAAACCTCCTATAGTTCAAGGAATACCCATTTATTCATGCAACAATTTTAATGCCTCGTACCAAAGTTTTTGCCTTTTTTTCTTTGTAAAACCTCTTAGTTTGTTTTTTTTAAGGTAAAAGAGCATAAGGGAACGCAAAATCTATCCAGTGCGTACGCACCGTTTCGTCTTATCCAGCGACGTGCACACGAGCCATTCGATCGGCTAGGGACGGCCCAGATGTGTCCGAGTCTTCGAGAGATCGAGAAACACCTGCGTCCAACGGCAGCAAAAACAGGGCCCACATGCCATCCATGTCACAGAGAGATACAGATAGCGAGGCTTCAGCGATTTTTCTACCCAAATCTGGCGACACATCGACTGGCTCCCGGCCGCTGCTGCGGCGACGGCGGCGTGCTCCCACGGCGGCGACAACGGGCTCCCACGACAGTGACGGTGACGACTACGACGATGCCGCTTTCTATCCCCCGTTCTCACCCGGGGTACCGGTGCTTTCACGGTAAGTGACCCACGGCAAGGAGCTACGGTTCCTCGCTGCAGCTGTCAAGGGTTTGGAGGATCCCGCTTCGGGGAGGACTGGCTCCTTCAGCGGCGACGGTGATGGCTACAGCGACCCGAGGATGTCTGCACGGGGGTCGACGCTACAGGTATAAGTTCATTAACTTTGCTGCTAATAAAAGTGATTTTATCTACTCTAAACATTCATGCCATCTTCCCGTTAGTCGATTACTCTCATTTGCTGATGGTGCATATATGAAAAACTCAAGCTTCTGATGGCACAAGCCTTTAATTTTGATAATTTGCTTTTGGGTATCAGGAAATCCTGAGGAAATAACCATGTGCCATATAGAAATCATCTTAGAATTTACTTTTGTTGTTCTGAGAGCTATACCACATAGTTTCAGTTTCAATGAACTAAGTGGCATCTTCATTTGTTCGCAATTAGAAGCAACTAGGGGAAGCTCAAGCTCCTTGACGCGCGGCCATCTAGATATATAACATGTACTGCTTCGGAATTTCATCAACTCAACCATATGTCATCACCTACATAAAAGGGGTGATTAACGGGTTAGTCGTATAGACATTTTTTCATATAGAAGGGGTTAAGGTAAATTCTTATAATTAGAAAGTAACTATCTCGGTGTGGGGAAGCAACTCTCCAAGTGTGGGGAAGTAACTCTCCATGTGTGGGGAAGTAACTCCACCAGTGTGGGGAAGTAACTAAACAGGAAAACAAAAGTAATTTCATGTAGTAGTATGAGTAACTTTTGCATAAGCCCAATATGATTTTTTTTTACTTTCTTGAACATGTGTGGGGAAGTAACTACCTAGGTGGGAAAAAGTAATTTCACATAGCAGTATAAGTAACTTTTGCACAAAACAAAAGATATCATGGGGGATAGGAATGAATGAAAACTAATTTACATGCTGATCAACATAGTAGCTGATATGTGTTTACCAGCATAATTTTTTCTTCATGGTAGAAGATGTAATTTTTTAGGAGTTCCCCACACTAGTGAGTTAGTTCCCCACACCTGTGGCGTACGCACTCATTAGTCTTAAATGGCGATGCCTAGCACTACTGTCCGATCAGGGTTGACAAGGCTTACTAGATGCAAACATGTGTCTAGAGTCCGAGGCAAGTCAAGCGCCCAACGTGTGTTTTGAAATCGAGAATTGTGCTAGAGAGTGACTGGTTTCTCCCCAAAATCCAGCGACGATGACTGCAACCGCTAGCTTCAGCGGTGGCATCGGCGACAGTTATGGTGAAATCGTGTCGTATCCATGTCCGTCTTCTCACGGGTTGCTCATTGTTGTCATCAGGGTTGAGGGGGGATCTGATGGGGAAGTAACTTTAGTGGTTCAAAAGTAACCGATCGGGAAGTAACTTTAGTGGTTCAAAAGTAACTTATATGTTACTGTGTAGTAACTTTCCGTAATCTAGTTTCAATTATTCATTCTTTTTTCTCTTTTTACCTTTTTCATGCCCTATCAAAAAAGTGATTTGTTTGATTTCACAGCTGCATTTTCACTATAAATGGAATAAATGAAAACTAACGAAAACCAATCATGTACAAGATGTAAAGTTTCTGGGCGTTAGAAGTAATTTTAAAACTTTCCAAAAGTAACTTACATGCTGCGCTGGGAATTACTTTCTGTAAGCATGTTTTAAGTATTGATTCCTTTTTTTTCTTTTCAAATTTTTCCATGCAGTATCAGTAAAAGTAGATGAAGCTTGGAACTGAAACAGATTTTTAGGGGGTCATCTTGTTGGTTCTCAGTGGCTTGATTCTTGATTTTTCATGAATCTAACACAAGTCTGTAAATTGTTGGTGATGTAAACTTATCTGCAAAGTTTCTGTGTTGAATCTGCTCTTTGATGCAAAGTTTCTGGGGGAATCACGTTTTCTTTACTGTATTTGGGTATGGAAGCCTAGGTTTTTCCATGTGTTTATTCCTCTCTTTCTGTTGTTTTGTTTGTCCCTTAATGGTGGCACAAATTCTAGGAGACGAAGGCGGCTGTGTGTTGTGGGCTGTGGGTTGGCCCAGAGAAAACTCGCGTGCGTGTTGCGGTTATTTTTTCGAAAAGGCGCGACGTGCAATTAGCGCACAGTGTTTTTTTTCCTGAAAAACCACACGTGGGAAGGGAGGTGCAGGGTGCTGCTCTATTTTTGGTAAAGGACAGGTTGCCCTTTAGGACTAACTGGTACATGCACACATTGTAGTCTGTCCATAAGGGAAATAAATGCGTGCTTATATGTTCTTTTGTGCTGAATAGAATGAAACGACAAATAAATGATTTGTGAAATTATTCGAATTTTCAAACGAACGGATCGACTATTACAAAGTTGAAAAAGTTATTTTAAAAAAGGTGTTCTAAGATCTAGAAGGATTTTTTTACAAATTTGCACCATTTAGTGGTTCATAGAGCATACACACGAATCCATTCATCCATTAGGTAGAAAAGAACAGGAGACACGCAAGGTGAACTTCTGCACAGTTCCAACACATTAAAAAAAACAAAGAAAGAAGGAAAAAACCGACCACTCCAAGAGCTTCTTCCTCCCGTCTCCATCTCCATGTGTCACCTGCTTCCCTTAACCGCGCTACACGTACACTAACCAACACCGGCCAGAATCCGGCGCACTGGAAACTGAAATATCCCCCCACCACATGTCTCCTCCTCCGCTCAACCCCCACCCCACTGGAAACTGAGCACGCTCGCCTGCCCGCTCGCTTCCACCAATGGCCACCTCCTCGCAGGCACTGCTCCCTCTCCTCCTCCCACTCCTCTTCCTCCTCGCCCGCTCCCTTCGTGCCGATCCCAATGCCGTGGTGTCTAGGATTGCCTTCGGCTCTTGCGCCAACCAGAGCTCGCCCCAGGTGCTCTGTGAAATGCTGCCCTCCCCCTTCCTTCGTCTCGATCTCAGGTCATAGCTTGATGCTAATGGGATTGTTTTTTTTGTCTTGACTTTGTGCCTGCAGCCCGTGTGGGAGACCGTCTTGTGGTTCGACCCGCGGGTGTTCATCTGGCTCGGGGACAATGTCTACCGCGATAACAAGAGGCCGTTCTGGGTGGTCGGGAGGGAGAGGATGGTGGGGCCATGGAGGAACGTGGCGTGGTTCTACCCGTCGCCGGAGGACGAGCTGCGGAGGTTCTATGAGATGGCCAAGGCCAAACCGGGGAATGTCAAGCTCAGGGAGAGGGCTCAGGTGAGCTTGTAGTTGTTTCTGTGAGACTCGTTGGCACTCATTTTTGCTGCATTGATTGCTAGTAATTGGTAATTGGTTGTTGAACCTCAGTGACAATGTAGCTAGTTGTACGTAAGCTTGTGGCCGGTGGTGCCATGTGAGATCTTGTCACTTGATAGTCATTTCTCCCATGAGTCCATAGCGTTGATCATACAGGTGCAGGAGAAGTACATCTAATAAGAAAATATTATGAGCTGATTTTTCAGCAGTAAAGGAATCACTTCCATGCTAGAAAGGATCATAATATCCAACTGAGGATGAATGATACACAAGAGTAATTGCTCATTTTGTTAGTCTTTGTCATGTTTGGGACAGTTTCTGTATCATCCAAACTCATGGAGACTTTGCAACATTGCTATCACTTCCTGTTTGAACAGTTCCTCTTTTAAAATTTTAGGGGTTGGAAGCACTATGTCACTATCATTCCCTAAATTTTGCTGGTTATTGGAACATGGGATCATGATTATGGATTGAATGATGCAGGAAAAGAGTTTAGTGGGAAGGTGATCACTCAAAGGCTTCTATTAGAAGCTGAAGATAGTTCATGGTATGTACCTGGGAGTATTTGAGCTAATTTTTATTTTTCTTAATGTTCATTTGTTATGTAGTCATTCATTTATATTGTGGTATTCTAAAATTGCGTTTATTCTTCTTATTTTGTGATATTTCTTGTTGTTTTGTTTGTTCACGACATATATGAACATTCCTGTGTAGGTTCTATGGTCTCCATACATACAGTTGTAAACCATCAGAAATCTCATAGTGCTCTCTTTCTTGTTTATTTAGGAGGCAGAAAGCTGGTGTTTATACCTCATACATGTTTGGCCCTGAAGGAAAACAGGTAAAGGTAGAGTCTATTATATCACGTGCAATTTTTTCTGCCAATTTTGGTTTCTTTGGAAATCCCTTGTTCAAGCAGGGCATCCTCATGCATGAATGTATCAGTTCTCCTTTCCATATATGGCATGTTCCCCTGTTGACCTTATGATCCGCAACCAAGTAATGTTACATATCAATCTCCTTGGTCACACTGTGAATGCTGCACTTTCCATTCTTGTTCTGGATTACAAACTGTCCCATGCTGCAACTTCTTGTTAATCAGTAGTTTTTGCTTTGTTGTTTCATCTCTTTAAATGGAATTCATAGCATCTTTTAAGATGTGGTAGCATATGATATCAAGGTTTAAAGCAACTTGGTACTATGTGAATACTGAATACATATATATATTTGTGTTTCTAGTTGATATTTGTTTTCCTTTACACACAGATTTTATGTTGGGTGAAACTATTCAGTTCAAATCCACATGGTGCTGCACCACAACAAATATATAAGTAGTTACATGAGTTGAGAAGTTTCACCCGTTTGCAAAATTGATTGCAGACACTGTTCCATTGTTACTTTGCATGTATTAAAAAGATAGCCATACATTATTATAGGTAATTCTGTTGGACACCAGATATCACAGAGACCCTCTGTTAAGTGATGGAGCTATACTGGGAGATCCTCAGTGGCAATGGCTGGAGACGGATCTGCATGGTCCTCGATCAGAAATCACATCACTGGATCTTCAATACAAGCAAAATATTCTCTGCCTGGTCCTAATTAAACGAAAGGTCAACTCTGCTGTTTTTTATGACGTTTATGCAATAGAGCGGATCTAGAACACTGGCTAAAAATGGATCTGCCAGGGAACAATGAATAATCATAGTGAATCCATAATAACAGCATACATTAAAAAAACTGGCAATATGCTCTTGTTATTTGTCTGGGGTTTGTAAAGCTAGCCAGCTGGATGCCATCTTGGACAATTTCATAACAGATGATAGTATCCCGATTCCCAGCTAAAGTTTTGTATCATGACATAGATAAAATTTTTGATAAAATCTTTGATCTATAGTTGCTTTCGATCGAATAATTGTAATAATATTATTTTTTACCTTTATATTTTGTTTTGCCTTTGATTCTTCATCTTGCATACGATGGAATTGTTTTAGAATAATACAGTTTTCTTCCTATGCATGACTGCAGGTAATATCAAATCTATCTGCCACCACTAGACCTTTGTTCTATGTGGAGTCATGGGCACGTTTTCCAAGGGAAAGAGAACGACTGTTTAGACTGATTGATAGCAGTAAGGTTGCTTACTTTACTTTCCTGTGCAGACATGCTATTCCTTGATTCTGATCTTTACTAAAAACTTAGTTCTCCTTTACCTGTGCTAAAGTGAAATTCATTGATTTAGTTGTAGCTGGCGTACTTCCTGCATTATTTTTAGAAACAATTGTTTTTATCATCAATTCACCATATATGGCCTATGTAAAATGAAAACAAAAAAGAAGTTCTCCTGGCACTGGTAGGTGCCCTTTTCTTGTAATATGTTGTGAAGTTTAGTTTAGACTTTTGCTCTTATATGTAGCTGTGTTAAATTTCTTTTCTTTTCTGTGATCTATCAATAGATAATATCATCTAAAACAGATATTTATCTTATGCATTTATTATTTTTATGGATCATATGATGACTTTGGGCAGAGAAATGGAGTGTTATTTATCAGCGGTGATGTTCATTTTGGAGAAATTTCTCGCTGACTATGGAGCTCAATATCCATTGTATGATATTACCTCAAGTGGTCTTACCCAATCTATCCAGAACTCTGTACCAGCAGTATTTCAACCTTTTATGAGACTTCTGGCATTATTGATATCAACCACCATGTGAGTCTTTAGCCCCAAGTGCCGTTACAAAACATGCACATATGGTAAGCTTTTCTTTCAAAACAAATAACTGAATAAGTATCAAGAGGGCAGATTTACCTAGGAAGCAATTTGTTGTAGGATGCATATTTTAAGTATTGCCTTGCTATTAATGGCATTATGGCATGATATTCTTTCTATTATTGTTGTAGCCTTATTAGGTTGATTTGTTGATGTTGAAACCAATTTTGTTATATGAGATAGGATGTTAATAAAAAAGACATTATGTTTAATAGCTAAGCGTCGTAGAAATGCGTATATTATATTGGATTTATAGTTATACAAGAATGGATCGAATCTGAAATGAGGATATACGTGATCAACTAGGGTAGCACTAATTGAAAAAAAGCTTGTTTAATATTGGTTAAGATGATTTGATCATATCTAAAGAAAAATGTTAGTACATTGTAGAATTCTAAGTCAACATAATAATATAAAAAGAGATAAAAAAAGATTAAAATTAATATCTTAAACCATGATTTGAAAGTTTTTATTGGGTTTCAATTTTAATCTTAGTTGAGATTGAAAAGCTGTTGAAAAACCGTGATCAACTAGGGTAGCACCAATTAAAAAAAAGCTTGTTTAATATTGGTTAAGATAATTTGGTCATATCTAAAAAAATGTCAGTACATTGTAAAATTCTAAGTTAACATAATAATATAAAAAGAGATAAAGAAAGATTAAAATTAATATCTTAAACCGTGATTTGGAAGTTTTTATTGGGTTTCAATTTTAATCTTAGTTGAGATTGAAAAGCTGTTGAATTGAGTTAAGTTGAGCAGCTTCACTTTTTTTTCCAAAAGCTACAGTTTACTATTAAAATCTTGTCATGAAATGTAAATATGATATTAATAATTTGTGTTCATCTAATTTATTTCTGCTGTGTTTGAGTCTTACCTGGATTGCTTTATCAATTGGTGTTTTGCTGTTGCATCTATCAGGCCAACCAAACTTTGGAGCAATCAAAATAGATTGGAATGCAGTATCTCCCCAGATTAAACTCGAACTAAGAGATGTAGAGGGAAACTGTTGGTGGTGTGGAGTTTCCTATATCTGAACTGGAGCCATTAAAAGCACATGCCATTAGAAAACAAGGGCATTCATATCAATGGCATTGTGCTCTCGAAACAGAGCTTCCATGGCTAGTGCGGCACCGGCTTGCTCTGCTGTTCTTTGGTACAATTGCTGCTATGTCCTCTATATCTATCTAAAAACTTTTCAGATCTCTTTTCCTCGCACAATTTACTTAACGTCTTTCGGTCCTAAGTAAGATGAGGTAGGTTAGAGTTGAAACACAACGAGAGTTTTTAAATCACGATTTAGACACGTTAATAACTATTTTAAGTATAAATCTTTAGTTATATCCCACTCTTTTAACTTTTTCTTATTGTTTCTCTTCATATTAATTTTAATATTTCTTTATCTCTCTTTATATTATTATCTTAATTTAGGATTTTATAATATACTGATGTCGGTCTTCCTTAGCCATGGGTGTATTTATGACTTATTTTTGTGATATCTAGTTTAAGTTGATATGTTTCTTGTTTTCTATTGTTTCTGTCCTAGCCGTGGTGTTGCTAGGAATTGCCTGCTTAAGAAATCCAAGATGGAACAGCCATAAAGTACAGAGGACAGAAGCAGACATTTCAGTCTAACTACAGTTGGGAAAGCTGAACTACACATCGTCCATGGACGTTCCTGTGCTTAGAACAAACATGAGATTTCAGTACCAACATGACCAATTGGCCCGCTGTTCAATGTACGCATCACAAGCTATATGGATGTTACTAACAATCTGTGTACGTGTATAGCATGTTTAGAAATTTCTCATGTCAATTTCGTTGTTTTACGGTGAATTGGATGGATGACTTTTGTCTATTCTCTCTGACCCCTTGCATTATCTCCCCCCATGCAACTGCTCTGTTTGACCATTAAAATTAAGGTTCCGTTCCGCGCCGTCTTTTACCTTGATCGTTCGTTTTGTCCTTTTAGAAAGACATGAAAGAGCTGGCATATCCTCCGGTTTCAAATCCCAAATCTCATATTGCTTATCGTCTTCCGCGAAAGTGGAAAGCCCAAAGTGCGGAACACGTTAATCATGTCGTAAGTAGTAACAGACATGGGAGACACAAAAACAGCTTTTGTTCGCTGACATGTCGTGTTCGTCTGCATTTGGGGCACACGGATTCAGTACACATAAGAGTGAGACAGCGAGTGCTAACTGGTCAGTACGCGGCGCCAATAATTCTGATCATTTGCCCCGACAGAACACATCATCAGGTCGATGCCGGGGACACCCATCGGACGACGTAAACAAACCGGGCACGTCACAGCGCGGAGCACGGTTCCAGAGAAACGCGCATGATGGTCGTGGAGATCCCGGTGATCGACCTGCGGCTCGCCGGCGAGGCGCCCGACGAGGCCGCGCGGCGGCGCGACGCGGCCCGGCGCCTGGGCTGCTTCCGTGTGTCCGGCCACGGCGTGCCGCGCAAGCTCCAGGCCGACATGAGGGCCGCCGTGCGTTCCCTGTTCGACCTCCCCGACGACGCCAAGCGCCGCAACGCCGACGTCATCCACGTCAGCGGCTACAAGGCGCCGAGCGCCACCAACCCGCTGTACGAGGCGTTCGGCCACTACAACGCCGCGTCCCCTGCCGACGTCGACTGCTCCTGCCTCGACGCACCGCCACATGCCAAGTACGTTGCAGACATCGAGGCCATCAAGAACCGCTAATCAACCGATACATACCCATCTTCAGATACTTTTATCGAACATCCCGTCTAATGCATCGGTCTTTTGATGCACGTATATATTTAGAGATGTTCTCTCATCGGTTTAGCTAGTCAATAGGTTCGCTCCACCCTTTCTTTAGCACAATCGATCTAGTGTCCATCGTCTCATTGCCGTTGGCCTCGGTCTCTTACTATCTCGGTTAGATCCGATCTTTAAAATCAATACTAATGGCATCGTCACGGTGGACGACGGAGTTCGTGCTATGAGAGAAGCGAGCACTGCTCCTTGTTCATTGCCCACCATATTCAGAGCGACAGTGGATTTATAGCCAGTGTCTTTTATATAATTACTTGTCAGTTCGTATATGTCTTTATCGACTTTACAGCTGATGAACGAGCGCTATAGCTTTCATCGATAACCAGAAAAGATCCTATATGCTTTGCTTTTCTCTGAATACCACTAGATATACCTTCATTCCATTTTCTTGATTCACCTTCCAACGTCCACTCTATTTCACCATCAAGATTATTTACCTATAACTAATTAAGCAAATTAATCTTAAATCAATTATACATCTAAGTTCATCAATGCCCACTTTAGCTTTGACTTGATATTCATAATTGAATTGCCAGAAACCTAACCAAATACGGCAAGAATTTTCTAATACATACAAGTACCTGGCTTTGTCTTGCAATATTAGCCAATCTATTTGATATTACCTATCTCCTATTTGATTAGTTTGGCATACTTCTATTGTTATAGTCGCTTAAGCCTTCATGTGGGTATTGTCCTCCACAAGGTTTGTATTAGCCTCATCTTAAAAAAAAGGGAGAAAAGTAGTACTAGCCTATTAGGAACTTAGTCTAACTGTTTTTTTTCAATCCAGCTGATAAGTAGTTTTGTATAAGAAATGATAATTTTTCTTCGGACGTTAAGGGTCTCTTTTGCATAAGACCTATCATATATATCCAATTAACAAAAAAAAAGGATACGTTTTGCTTCAGACGTTAAGTATTTCTTTGGCATAAGACCCATCTAATATATCCAAGCAAAATCAAAGATCCATGAATAGTAACAAGATATATTTACTCCAAGTAACAAAATATAATTGACTTGTTAAGAAATGGACAATTTTATATAGTGGCGTGCAAAATATATTTACAAGTAATACAAAATATAATTGACTTGTTAAGTCAACGGGTACAACAATACAGAGTGGAAATTGGAGGTTAAATTAAAGAAACAAAAATAACAAAAAGAGTTGGTGGTGGGGGTTTAAGTGGGCGAACGCATGCACCACGAAGAAGGCTCCGCATAGTGCGCAACACTATCGGGCTCTGGGTGAGGCACAACAACCCACAACCCAAATTTAACCCGCCAGGGCACCCGCTCCGAAGCTCACTCTTGGGCCCCAGCTCATCGGGTTAGCGGCATGGTCCTTCTTCTCTTTTGAGCACATTTAAGCTGGTGCTGGTGTCGTTCGACGAGCGGTATGGAGCTAATCGAGGGAATACTACTTGTGGAGGAGATTGGTTGTGGTGTTGTAGTAGTTGCCATGTTGGCTCCGTGGACTTGGAAGCACATGTTCCATGGGCCTCTGCCTTAATTTGTTTGCTGAGGGAAAATATATGGGGCCTGTGTGTAAACAAACAACCGATCTGCAGCTGGGCAGTTGGCCGTGTGCGCTACAAACGGTCGGCAAGAGACAAGCCCCCCCCCCCCCCCCCCCCCAGCCCCGGGACACCAGTAGCGGCAAAAAACGAGGCAGGCTGCATGCGTGCGTGCCGCCGCCCGCCGGGCAGCACGAACCTACGCTCTTCGACATATGCTAACAGTCTTTGCTTCCCCGACGAGCGAACGTCTTGTGTGACTGACAAACATGTTCAATTTGTAATCTCTGGGTAAGTTAATTGCTGTGGTTTTCATATAGTAACGGAGTTGCATAAGTTATGCACTTGAGCAGGGGTAACGATGGGTGGAAAACTGATACGGAGTGTACTAAAAGCGGTGCCTTCTCCTGGGCAAATCCTAATAAGTTGATTGATTGGACTAGAAAACTAGGGCTGTCTCGGAGCTAGCTGTCACGAGTAGCTCCGTCGTGCTGTTAGGCGTTGTTAGCGCTTCAATACGCATTGTGATTACAACAGGTAAAATCTTTGAGTATTCGATTTGTATACATTTTAGAATGACGATTAGGTTGGCATACTCTGCGGATGAAAGATCGAGTATGGACTATGGAGAAGGTAACATGTAAATGGAATGACCATTGTTCCAGGGCTCTCTGGCATCACATGTTCACGCTTCGCACGTAATACATACAGATGTAATTAGATTATAAGATGTATTGATTGACAAGGTATTGACAAACGACCGCAGAACACCAATGACTAGGTTGGCTTGACCAACTATGAACATGTTGAAAATAACCAATCATGGCACCCTACGACAGGGCAAGAACCACAGCCACACTCATCAATCTTCAACTCGAAATTGCAGAATAGGGCAGCTTGTAGTTCGTAATGAGAATGGGGACGATTGCTGAATGGCCACGAGAAGTTAGAATCCGGCCCACCCTGATGGCTGCTCCACTTTCTTCGCTGCTCCTGAGCTGAATCTCTGGGAGGAACTCCCCTGAGCAGTGGCCCTGTTGACCTGAGCGGCAGCACTCCCTGGTGATGTCCTGAAACTATCTGGTCCGAAACCCCAACCATCTGGTGATTGTCTTGAGTTTACGTTCCTTGCCAGGTTTTGCACTGCATTGGTAGAATGATCAACCTTTGGTCTGACCTGAGTAGGCTGAGATTTGGGCTCAGGGAATGTCTGCCATGTTTTGACTTCAGAGCTAGGTAATGAGGAGTTGTTTGCGAGCATTCCTTGCTCAAGCTCCCACACCGTTCCTTCAATATTCTCCTTCCGCTACATAGGATTGCAAGTCACAGGTAAGATTCTAGCAGAATTAAGAAATAGGTAAATATGTTGTACCAGATATACAAACGGAGAACGAACCTGTGGTCCAAATTCTGGTATTCTTGAGCTGACTTTGTTTGATGGAGGCGGTGTAGTCTCAGCAAGAGTGCGCTTCAGCTCTTGAATCTCCTGGCGCTGGGAGCGGCATATTGCAGACAACTTTTCAAACTTGGCTGTCATCTCGGCCTTCTCTAATGATGTTTTCTTCAACTGCTCCTTCAGATTGGACACTTCTGCTTCAAGCTCAGATTCCTTACTAGCAGCACTGGTCCCAGAATGGAGATTGTTTGCTTCAAAATCAGCGACAAAGCTGTTGAAGGGATCTTTCTCAGATTTTGGTTGTGATGCTTTAGTTTTCAAATAACTTTGTGATTCCATGAACAGATTTGTGTTAGCACCAGTTGCAAGCCCATTTTTCGATACAGAGTTACTTGGTGTACCCCGAACAGACTGGCCAGAACGACCATGTCTATCTCCAGGGGCACTGATGTTGATGTCCCCTCTGCTTTGGTTATGCTTCAATAAAGGTGATGGTTTTATTGGTTCCTCATCAACCAAAGAGTTCCTACTATCTGCAACTTGAGAATCCTGTGCATGCTGTGTTGCCCAAAATGCACCTAGAGGTGCATCTCCTGCCTTTGAGCTTCCATGAGATAACGAACTATTGGATAGTTCTCTTGGAGGTGGAGGTGGGCTCCTTCTAGGCATCACTGTTCTTTTGTAGGCACCTACACAAGAAAAAAACAAGACAAGGCTCCAATTATGCAAACAAATTATCGCAATCTTACATGATTTGGTGGCTTCTGTTAGAACTTACAATGGCAAAATAATACTGTAAACATAGCCACCAATCACACTATCTTTTAGAACATATTTAGAATTAACAATCAGACTAGAACAGTAAATGGTTATTCTAGCGTGCAGTGCACATCATGATGGCATGGCACAAAGGCTGTGTATCCTAGAGGACAAGAAGATAGGTCATGATAGAAAGGTTGCTTAGCCTATAGGACAAGAAAATAGGTCAATAGCAAACGCACTGAAACAATACCCATAATCATGACATCCAAACAAATCATAGAGGATGCCAAAATTTCCCTGATAAGAAAAGGATATACGAATACAAGTGTATAGGACACACCAAAATGCTTGTTTGAAGATGGGGTTACACTATCTAAAACAAACATTATATCTACCAGTCACAGGCCATATAAAAGAGGATTATAGGATAACAACCTATATATAAACTTTACTCCTGTTAATTCCAGATAAAAACAGAACTAATGCAAACTCTAGCGCTTTCTGTAGTGTCAGTAAACATTTATGTGGAATTTCATCAAATTTATACTGTAAAAGGTGGTTATGATGTCCTGGAAATAGGAAGTCAAGCATGAAAAGGCTAAATGAGGAATCTGCACTGTAATACATGCAGTTTCCTGCATTATCCAAAGCATATTTCTTAAGAGCCAAAATTTCTTAACCCCATTGCCCTAAATTTAAGAACCAGATGGCTCCAAGATCTCAAGATAACACTACGGGTGTCAATCCTAATCCAAGAACAACGCTAATACTGAGGGCCTAATCTAAAAAGAAACTGCTAAAGAATCAGGCCATTGTGGGTTGTGTAGTACAACTAACTGAATATATTAAGAATGACATTTAATCAACAGAAACAACCATGTCAACATTAACGAATTCTAAGTACTATTAAGCATCAAAGGCAACCCTGCATGAATAATGAAGCGTGTTCTACTGCAAATAGCATGTCTTTCAGCATACCTTCATCTTGCAAACTCATGGAAATGGCTGAAGCCCCATCGGGTAGATTTTTCTGTAACTCAAGAGGCAGTAGTTCATCTACACGAAACCAGACCTGTAAAATGTACAAATTCTAACATTAGCCTTAGAAAAATATGCTTATGCGGCTCCTAAGGCTATATCCAACAGTCTATGACTAACCTAGTATCATGTAGATGAATGGCCAATCAATCAAAGCTCTTGCCTGCGTGATATCAGGTCTGTCATTTGGAGAGGCTTCCAGCATATCTTTGATCAACTTTGTGACGGCGGCACTATACTTGGGTTGCTCTGGAATACGATAATTGCCATTAAGTATCTGCAACTTGGACTCTCCATCAAATGCACACTTGAAGTAGCATATTCTATATAGAAGGCACCCCAAGGCCTGCCAATTGTCAATTGAAAAAATGTTATAAACAAATTCACCTTAGTTTGAATATAATGCAATGCAAGATGAATATATAAACTTCAAAACTTAAGAACAGTGTGATTCACCAAGATGGATCTAAAATGCTAAGTAGATGTGCCAGGCCATAATAATTAAAGTGGATATAACATATAATAGCACTTGCTGTGCAACTAATTACTTAAGATTCAAACACTTACCCAGATATCGACTTTCTCACTAATAACTTCTCTTCTGTAAAGATCCCACATCTGGAAAAAGTAAATAAAATGCATCCATGGGGTCAATGGGGGTTACACAAGGTTTAAGAACTATAAACTACTCCATGGGCAACTGTTTCTTTACCTCAGGGGCCCTATATGCTGGGGTTGTATGCTTCCGGATGATATCTTCCTCAATCCCCATCTCTTCTGGCTTATCAAAGCATTTATGGTTTGTTGACGTGCTTCCAAAATCACATAATTTCCATGCACCATCTAATCCAAGAAGAACATTTTCAGCCTTCAGATCCCTAAAAAATCAAAAAAGAGGCAGAAGATGCATGTAAGTGATAACAATAAAGCAATTGCTATAACTTCAAACCAGGTCCCTCATTTACACCGAATCTGGAATAACCCTAAGTGATTATTTGTTTGCATGTGTCAGCCTTGAGAAAATAGCCAAGCTACAAGGTGCAGGAGTTTTGCACTTCACAAAAGAACATAAATGTAGTACATACACAGTTTGCTAACTACCAGCAATTGCTTAGTGAATTCAAGTAACCTAATCAAACAGTGAAACAGAACAGCATAACTACTGCAGAAACATACCTTCAGATACTTGATAAAAGCACATAAACATCATAAAACATTCTAGCAACGATGAGATATATCTATCTTTGATATTTTTAAAATTTTTCAACATACCTATGTGCAATTGGTGGTGACTGACCATGCATAGCAAAAACTGCATTGCATACATCCCTGAAAATCAAAAGTGCCTTCTTCTCCTCATAATAACCAGTACCTCTGCTCTCCATTACATTAACCAAGGACTTCTCACAGAACTCCATAACAAGTAGTGCCTCCTTTGTGCGGCCCATATCAAAAACATCATGGGCAACTAGTGTAACCACATTAGGATGCCCTTTGATGAGGTTCATCACCTGGATCTCCTTCATGACAACATCAAGCAATTCTGAGTCATTGCAGATGATGTGCTTCATTGCATACTGCTTTGATGGATGCATTGCATCGCATGCCAGATATACAAAAGAGAAGCCTCCTTGTGCAATAGCATTGCGTACTGTAATCTTAATGTTGCCAACATCAATGGTGCGACCTTCCAATCCATTTTGTACTTTGCCCCCAAAGGGATTGAACCTCCACATTATTTTTTAGCGTGCCCCTACAAATATAAATGAAAATCCACTGTTTAATTTTTTGTCAGTGCGCTCTTACAAATATTTGTGTAGATAAAAAGAAAGAGTGAAGCTTCAATATGCAGTAAATAAAGCTGTAATTGTAAAAGTATAGCACTATATAATGTATACTACAAGATTAAAAGAAATACTAGCTGCTCAAACAAGGTTATCCAACTCCATCACCTAGGTCCTAGCACAATTACTGTTTAGGATTTCACTAATCTGAAGATTTAACATGGCAACTGCACATGGCACACCCAACAGTTAAGGATAACCACATCTGACAAAGGTAAAAATTAATAAGTGATAAGCCATGTCATGAAATGAGCTGAAAATTTACTTTCAGCCTATCTGAATTGGATAACATAATAATGAACTAATGATATTAAGCTAGGACCAGCAAACAAAACGTAAATTCTTTCTTAAACAGAAGAGAACCCATATTCTCTGTAACTAATTATTTAAGGATAATCCAAGTGAACCAAAATGGATGTGACTCGTCACCCACTTGCTGCGACAGTTCTCCACTAAGATATCTCGCATAGGCAATGGCGTTGTGGTGAAGCACTAATTCCGCAGGATTCACAAAATTCATATGACCGTGTATTCTAAACTGGTTAATCCTAAGCAGCGATGCTAGCCTCAGATAGGATTATTTATCTCGTCGAAACCGCTGTGCATCCTCAACAAACACCAGAAGTACAGGGAATTCGTGGTGCCTTTCAGCCACATTTCAACCAAACATCTAAGTAACCACTAAACAAAAAACCAACTAAATGCTCCCGTGCCACCCCGCGCGCAGATCACCGCGATCCCACGCACGATCCAATCCAACCCTCCCACGCGAAATGCAGATCCGAGCCCGCCAGCGAAACCGAACCTACCCGCGCAGACGAGCCTCAGCGTCCAGCCGCGGCGGGGCGTTCCCAGCGACACGCGAATCGCGCGGAAAAGCCGCCAGGCGAAGGCTTGGGCCGGGAGGACGGGGGGGGCGGGGGGGGGGGCGCACCTGCTAGGTCGAAGGATCCTCCGTCCGGTGGGCCCGCAAGAGGATTCACAGCGGTGGAGGAGAAGGTATGTGCCTTGGGCTGGGGCGCGCCTGCCTGGTGATGCGATGCCGTGGAGGTGGTGGAGGGAGGGAGAGCGGTGGAGGAGAAGGTATCTGCCTTCGGCTGGTGATGCGATGCCGCGGAGGTGGTGGAGGGAGGGAGAAAGGAATGGACCGAGGCGAGACGTGGTGGTGTGGTGGAGGTGGAACCGTGGCGTGGAGCTTGCAGTTGCAGCAGGAGTCGTGGCCGTGGGTGGAGCCGTCAGCCGTGGAGGCGTGGGGCCCCGCAAGGGGGTGTGGATTAACATTCTACTTTTTTTTTCTGCCTTTCCTTTTTCGTTTTTTTGTGGTCGCGTCGTCTTTTTATTGGCAAACTCTGATCAGACTCTCTCGTTTTCCCACGCAGGAACTCCTCTCATAGCGTTATGAAATTTCAAATCAGCTACATCGGCAACTTACAGGTTAGCTCTAAAATTCGTAGTGTGTTCCTTCAACTTGTTGAATTCTTATATCATCACGCCCTCAAATCTGACCACATAAACAATTAAATGTTTAGATTATGACCAATAAAACTTATACTTACACTTTGATAATATACTTAAAAAAATAAAAAATACATGTGGTTGTCGAAGTTTAGAGCACATTTAGAATAAAGAAATTAGAATAAATAAAATATAAAGAATTTTTGAAGGTTTTAAATCTTAATGATAGAATTACTATAACATGCTAAAATTTCCTTTGAAAATTTTATGGAATAAACCATTCCTTTATAATTGAAAAACACAAACTCTTACCTCATGGTTTTCTCTTCTTGTGCCTACAATTCTCATATTTTTCTTATGTGATACCCAAACAACTATTTTAGAGTATTCATATATTTCTAATTCACATAGTTATTCACAGAATATGACATAATTTTCCTATGCCTGTGTTTCAAAGAGCCTCTTTAGATTGAGGGATTTTCAAAAAAATATTGTATATAGGAAATAATTCCTTTCCTACCATTTGGATCACTCAAAATGGTCACAAGAATATTAAGAAATGTTTCCTTCACCACCTATTTTACGAGAAAACCATGGGAAAGAAGAATCCAATCAGATCTCTTGATAAAAATTCCTATGCACGAAGAACGATGTCAAGCATCATTTGAGTTTCTTTAATAGCTGATTGACCACATGCCCTCATTGGTGCAATGCCCATCTGTTAGCTAGTTGCATGCTTGTTTAGTCCTTACATTAATTCAAAATGATTCCTATATATTTTTTCTATGCCTCATTTAGACAACCGTCCTACAAAATTCCTATATTTTAAAATTATCCATTTTATCTCGTTGTTTTTACAATTACACGTTTTGACAAATGAATGGCTCTTTTGGATTGAAGGGTTTTAAAAGAAAATAAATAGAGGATTTAAATTGTTAGGATGTTTTCGTTTGGTTTTGTTGTTTGGTTTGTAGGATTTGGAATAGCAAAATTCCTTTGGAATATATTGCTAAACCTCAGTTTCATAGGAATTTGAACATGAGTCCAACCTCATGGTTTTTGTTTACTCTGAGAATTTCAATGCATTTTCTTTCTTTCTCTTTCTACTCTTACTCGATCTAAATAAAATTTCTATATTTTCATGTAACATATCCAAACAAAGTACTTCCTGTGTTTTTTGTTTCATATTTGATTGAACATGTTATCCTACATTTTTCCTTTTGTTTCTATATTTCAAATAAGCCCAAATAGTTCCACTTCAAGTTACTAACAGGTGTTGAGGTCAATTTGGTGGTATTTTATTTTAAGCATTTGGACTTTGCCACTTGGGTTTAGCATCGAAATTTAGGATGACATACCTAATAATACCTTTTTCCAAAATATTTTACGACTTCATTATTTTCTTCTTAAACCATAATACTAGAATTTTTCGTACTCTATTGTCTACATTTATTATAATTACAGTATTATCTAATCCATATCTCTCTTCGGTGACATTTGCGTAAGTAGGATTTAGTAAACACAGTGTAGCATCGTCTCACTTGTATACCATTGTGACGGCGTATGAGATTAAATCTTACACGGGCTATTCGCTACGATTTTCCAAAACAGTTCACACACAGATTAGTCACGTTTGAGAACTGATGATGATCGAACAGTTTGTTAACCCCGCTAAAACTTAATTTTAAGTTCTAACACAAGAGCACCACTCCTAGTAGTATATTTGAATTCCGACAATCCTTTTAGAACCCTCGCAGCACTTGTTTCTTTGTCACTGCTTGCGGTTGACAGGTACTTTCACGTTAGAAAGCTCAACCAAATAATGGTGATGCACGGTTTTCGGGTTCGGTAGCATGTTATTAGCGGTTACCACGGGGTGCCCATCGCAACAGCCGTTTATCGAAAACGAAAGAGCGCCACAGTCAACAGAGGTGCTCAGCTTAAGACCATGTAGAGAGAAGGCGAAGCTTCGTGGGAAAAGGAACATGCGAACAGTACGGCATCGCGTCGGTGCTAAGCCGCAGTTTTTTGCTTTTTTGTGACAGATCGAGTCGCGGTGTAACCTGTCACACACAAATGTACATTTTGTACATATAATTCAAGCACTTTCGACGAGGAAATCCGCAGTGAGGATTAAAACGATTGTAATTATAACCAGGCCAGGTTAAACTAATTTTAGACAAGGAAATTGGCTTCTGCAGTGGGGATTTAAGTGATTGTAATTAAAATTCAGGCTAGATTTAAGGTCTCCTTGTTTTATATGCTCACTTGACCTTTATCCTTCTCACTCACCAACAGCACCAAACTGTCAGTAATAAACCTTCTCACTCTCTCTCCTCTCAAAATTTCCGTGAAGGGTTTGGGTCCCGCACCGCGAGCAGTTCTTACCGCACCGCTTAGTTTTTTTCAGTTACTAGCTTCCAAATATATAGCACCAGGCTCACCAAGCATTTCATCCGGCCAGCGAGGTGGGATTATTCGGCGTGTTCCCCCGTTCGTTGCGCTGTGCGAGCGTATGGGCCGTGGCCCATTGGCCTGAGAAGTTGGAGGGCACAGGTGTATGTGGGCCGTGCTGGATTGGCCCATACAAGACGTGCACACAGGTCAGGCCTATTTAATTCTGGAGGCCCACGAGTTCACAGACATTCAGGTCTCTGACCTTAAACCCTCCGCTCGCCTCCTCCGCGAAGCATACACCCCCATTCTCCTCCTCGCGCCGCCGCCGCCGCCGAAGCATCTGCCACCGCCCGCCTCAATTCGAGCCCCACCCATGGCGAAGAAGCGGAAGCGCTCCTCCGATGCCGCCGCCTCTGCGGCTGCGGTAGAGAAACCCGACGAGTTCGCGCCGCAGCGCCCGGAGCGCACCCTCTTCGGCTTCAAGGACAAGCCTGCGGCCGCCGCGGACGACGAGGTCGAGGCGGAGCCCGCCTCTGGGGGCGAAGAGAATTCCGCCGCTGCGCCGTTCCGCAACAAGGAGAAGGTGCTTGTGACCTGCTCCCGCCGAATCAACTACCGGTGAGTGGTGCTGCGCGCTCGTTTTCGTTCGGTTTGATTTGGCGGCGGATAGATCGATTGACGTGTGGATGTGTTATTCCGGGGGATTGGGGTGGTGGGTTGCTCGTAGGTATCGGCATCTGATGCAGAACGTGGTGTCTCTGCTGCCGCACACCAAGAAGGACAGCAAGGTCGAGTCGAAGCAGAGCAAGGGCAACGCACTCAACGAGCTGCTCGAGCTCAGGAGCTGCGCCAGCTGCCTCTTCTTCGAGGTATATTTATACATGTACTACGTTTTAAATTGGCTTTGTGGAAAGTTTCACCTTTGATGTGCTGATGGTTGCGTGCTTGATAGGAGAGACATGTAATTGGAATATCACTAGCTGTTAAATCGTTCTGTGCTTAACATGCATTAAGCTAGTATTTCTAGTGCTAAAATAATTTCATGTTTTTAGTTATTCTATATTTGTGTTCTGCTGTGAAGTTTACTGAGCTACTACTTCACTATGATAATAAAGCTTGAGACTTCAAATTCTTTCTTCATTTTAGACCTAGAGTATTGCCATACTGATAGTGGAACTTCTTCTATATGTATACTACAGTGCAGAAAACAGAAGGATCTTTACCTTTGGATGGTTAAGGCCCCTGGAGGACCGTCGGTGAAATTTCTAGTTAATGCTGGTATGTATGCAAGTATTTGTGAGCTGTAATCTGTACAAGATTATGGAAATTATCCCATCAGTGCCTAAATGTTCAGTAATGTTTACATGCAGTTCACACCATGGAGGAATTGAAGCTTACTGGGAACCATCTGAAAGGTTCACGGCCTCTTCTAACATTTTCTACAAATTTTGATGAGCAACCTCACTGGCAGCTTGTGAAAGAAATGCTAACCCAGGTGCATGACTGATTTGATATGTTAATTTGCTCTACATGCATTCTTATCATTGAACAAGTTGATCATGCGCTAGACTAAGTAACTAATCTTTATCAACCTATTTTGACTTTAGTCTTGGTTTTTTGCCTGGTGTCAACAGGGTTCAAACATGAATAGTTGAATTAAATACATGTTTTTGATAATGTCTGATTGTAGAACCCAGCTTGTGATATTCAATTCACAAGCATTGGGAGTGTTCTGTTGTTTATAGATTAGCTTGTAGATATATGCTGTATTGTCTACTTGAAACACGCTACATCCATTTTTGAATTGTTGATAACATTGATTTAAGAAAGTGTATCCTTTTAAAATCTGGTTCTAGTCTTTGCAATTTTTGAGTACTTTCTCTTCTATGCCTTTTTTTAATGCTGTCAGTTTTCAGAATTAATATTTGGTCATGAGGTCAATATGAATGCTATTTTAGCTTTCCACAAGTTATGTACTTTAGGGAGAACCGGGGGAATGCAATCCATCATGAAGTCATACATGCTTCTTTTCAAGCAAAGCAGTTGAGAAACAAACTTGCCCTAAAAAACATAAGAAGCTAAACTATTATGTGCTCTGCAGATATTTGCTACTCCAAAAGATCATCGAAAGGCAAAGCCTTTTCATGACCATGTGTTTGTCTTCTCTATTGTTGATGACCATGTTTGGTTCAGAAATTATCAGGTAATATATTAGTCTGTTTGTTTTCTTAATTTTCATGAACTCTTGCCAGTTACAAGCAATAGAAGTTCCTAGCATTGTTTTAATATTACTGTATGATCAACTTTGTCAGATTTCCATTCCCCATAATGAGATTGACAAGGTTGATAAAGGAGGTCTGGATAAGATGACACTTGTTGAGGTAAAGGCCCATAACTTCCATTTGTATATTTTTATGTTTCCAAGTTTAGGTTCAGTTTTGAGATGGAACTTTATGTGTAGGTTGGCCCGAGGTTCTGTTTGAACCCAATCAAAATATTTGGCGGTAGTTTCGGTGGTCCTACATTGTACGAGAATCCATTCTATGTGTCTCCCAATCAGGTATCCCATTTTATCACCAATTGATTGTTGTGTATAATATAATACATACTTCTGAGCATCTTAGGTGAGCACCTGAAAATGTTAAAGCAATCTAGCTATGTTTCTTCTTGTCATTCTTACGCTTTCTTTTGTGTATCCTTGAATGAACCAAAGAAAAAGTTTTTTGCTGCTGTGTTTGCTCTGTTCATTGAGGAGTCTGCATTGTGTATTTGATTCAACTATAACAAATCATTTACCCTCATGTTGTTGTGCACGACTGCACGTGTAGTTCATATGTTTTTTTTTGTTATCTTCATCAGATCCGTGCACTAGAAAAGCGGAAGAAGGCCGGCAAGTATGCCAAAAAGGTGAAGGCTAAGGTGAGGAGGAAGATGCACGAAATGGAGAACACACTGGAGCCTGATGAATTTGCTGAACTTTGGAAAGGGGAGGACTAGTTCGGCTATAGCGATTGAACCATCAACCCCGTTAAACTAGTTGCTCTCGCTGTCACTAGACACGAGTTTTGTTTACTATATCTTGTGCAATGTTTTTGTAAGACACCATGCGTCTATTATTTACATCAATCAGATTTAAGTGTCTATCTTAACTCCATCTCGTGTATAAAATGGCCTATTTGGAGTAGCTTTTAATTTCAAAAAGCAGCTGATGGTAATCTAGCTCGTGATAATCTGAAAAAGCTAGAAAACCAAATTCTGATTTCTATTTTATTTTCTAGAGTGTGAACAAAAAGTAAGATTATTTGGAGAGTTTTGATTTAAAAGAACCAAAAGCTTCTCGTTTCGTCTTAGCCCCTTTCTTTTTAACACGTTTTTTAAAGTATTAAATACTACGTTTTATAAAAAATATATATGAAAGTTTTTTTAAAAAAATTAAACACATTTATTTTTTTAAATTTATAATACTAATACTTAATTAATCGTTTGCTCACTATTGTGTTATTTTATGTGTGTGGTAGATAAGCAACCCTAACCGTCAAGTGGAACGAAGCTGTTTGTGGCTAATAATGCCTAGTACAGTTCGTAACTGTTTCTCTTGTTGCGATGTGTTACTACTGTTCACCATGTTTTTGGCTCAATACATTCGAAACGGAGGACCCGATGTAAGGAAGGAAAAAAAGTCTCACTTTCCATCGATTGAATCGGCTTATAAGCCACCACTGAAATTTAAATTTTAAAATTTAATTGTGAAATTGACTTTAAGGTTTTTTATTGTTATTTAAACTACAGTAACACAACACATAAAAGTTTTATCGACGAATTATGTCTTGTTGCTTACTTGCTTATACGCCGTTTTACGCCTTATCGGCCGGGTAATGATCTTCTTGCATGTGTTTGTTCAATTGGCTATAATCAAAAACATTTTTAGGGGAGGGAATAAAAAAGTTTGGGAGAGGCAATAAAAAAAGTTTCGAAAGGACTTTTTTTGTCAAAAAAACGAGGGGAAAACATCGAGCAGTACAAATCTGTGTAGAACAAACGCTTCGCTCTTATTATGGTCCGTGAACTCGGCAAAACAAAACATTCGAACGAAACAACTCACAAAACATCATTGAAACGCAGCATACGGGCCGTGTTACATCCGCGCAACGCCGACATCCAGAGGAGCCCAAGAAGCTAGGGTTTCCGCCTCCACGCCGCCGCACGTATATAAACCTGCGACCAAACCCTCCTCTCCATTCTCCTTCCACCCCCTACCGCCGCCTCCACCCTCTATCGAGCCGCAGCGCCAGGGCCTCCTGCCAGCACCGAAGGATCCTCCCCAATGGCGCCGACGTCGAAGCTGTCGCAGGGCATCAAGCGCGCGTCGCGGTCGCACACCTACCACCGCCGCGGGCTGTGGGCCATCAAGGCCAAGAACGGCGGCGCCTTCCCCAAGGCCGAGAAGACCGCCGCCGCCGCCGAGCCCAAGTTCTACCCAGCCGACGACGTCAAGCCCCGCGCCCCCAGCACCCGCAAGGCCAACCCTACCAAGCTCAGGTATCAGCAGCCGCAGTAACGCGGATATGCGACTAACTCGGCTGCTACTGATCTCTGGATCGGTGTTTCTGAGTGCTTTTGTTGTTTGCACGTTGCAGGTCGACCATTACGCCGGGGACGGTGCTGATCCTGCTCGCGGGGAGGTACATGGGCAAGCGCGTGGTTTTCCTCAAGCAGCTCAAGTCCGGCCTGCTCCTCATCACCGGTAAGCCTCGCCTCTTTCCGTGATGTGATACTGCGATGATTGATTTGAGTCTGTGCTAAGCCTCTGCGATGATTGATTGGTGCCGGTGCTACCTTAGCCTCTGGAGGGCGTGAAGCCTTAATGTATGGATTGATTTGTAGTTGCACGCGTGCTAGTCACTCTTGATTAGTGAAACCAGTTTTGTTTTTAAAGTAGTTGTAGCTTATGCTGATTTTTACGTAGTGGGGCAGGCCTGCAGTTTACTTGTTGGGAAATCTGTTGCTGATAATGTGGGGGTTTACCCACTTTACATTGAGTATGCATTCCCCTTCTTTTCCTATTTCCCGCTAGGATCGTAAATAATTGAGTATACATTCCCCTCCTTTTCCTGCTTCCCGCTAGGATCATAAATCCTGTAATTTTTAAATCCATACGATTAAGTCATATACTATAATAATTGAATTACTAAGAAAAAACAAATATTGTAAGCTAGAACTACGTACTTTTGACGTTATATGTTCTCTAGAACTTTTCTTAGTGCCTACTTTGAATTGCTCATAAGATCTAGTTTTTTAGACAAGCGGGTGCAATGTTTTGGTTTTGTGAAATGTTATTTTGTTAGGAATCTTTTGCCTCATCTGTATTGACGAGGTGAAAGTGCATATGTTTCAACATGGAGATGTAAAGTGGGCTATACTGGTTTTTTAATGACAATTCCATAATGCTAAATACCACTCTGAGGGATGTGTGTTAGTGTATTTACATTTTATTTTTTTTCCTTTTTGTTCTCGCTTTTGAGTTTCAGCTTGTGTACTGGAGATCAGAATTGTTTATTTTGTCATTCTCCCTCTGGCATATTTGGGATGCTTCTGGGAATTGGTTGCGTTCTGTTTACAACAGTAGAGGTATTTTGTGCATTCCTTAATGCTTCTATTCTCTTTCAGGACCTTTTAAGATCAATGGAGTGCCCATCCGCCGTGTGAACCAAGCCTATGTCATTGCCACGTCCACGAAGGTTGACATCTCTGGTGTTAAGTTGGATAAGTTTGATGACAAGTACTTTGCCCGGGACAAGAAGACAAAGGCCAAGAAGACTGAGGGTGAACTTTTTGAGACAGAGAAGGAGGTACATGTTGCATCTTGAATCTGTATGTTAGGCCTTTCCCGTTACCAGTTTATCTCTAGCGCTGTCACTCACCTGTCTATTTCTCTGCTGAATCTATAGGCAACCAAGAATCTGCCTGACTTCAAGAAGGATGACCAGAAGGCTGTGGATGCTGAGTTGATCAAGGCTATTGAGGCTGTCCCAGACCTGAAAACCTATCTTGGTGCCCGGTTCTCTCTCAGGGACGGTGACAAGCCCCATGAGATGACATTCTAAGTTAGTTGGTACAAGTTTCACGTTCTGAGGAAGTCTTTTTGCCTAGTGTGTTTCCGTACTTCTGAATTTTCTACCGGGGTAGCGAACTCTCCATTTCTGTTGAAGTCTGCCTCTCAAATATTATGAGAAGATTAAGAGAAGGATTATCTACTTTGGTGGTTCATGGTTACCCTACCTACTCAACGTGCAATGCATCACATTGAGCCATAACTAAGCTATTGGCGTTGCAAGTCGTGTACTGTGGTGTCGTTTGATATTTTGCATGTGGTTCCTGCGAGGTCAAACTTCATTGATTTTCAATGCGTGATGCATGCGTCTTTGGGCGGTGCTATGCTGACGAGTTTGGCCTTAACGTTTCGGTTGAGTCCTGCGTGAATGTTCAGAGTGACAGATGTTTACAATCTATGCGTTGTTTGTCTCAACTTGTTTACGGATACTGATTTAAGCAGAAAAGCATGTGTGGTTTTTATTGCAGCATGAGGTCGAGACAACACGAGATGATGACCTGATAAATAAAAAAACAATTGCTCCGGTTGCAAACAATGTACTAATACTAGCAGATAGCGGGTTAGTAACAGATCAGCGTGCTTGGCCAGATTTTGGACATCCCTATGGAGTGCGGGTGTCGGTAGGACTAGGAGGTTTAGATGCAATCGATAGTGAAGGTATATAAGGGTGATTGCTCCGTTTGCAAAGAAGGTAATAGTGGATATGCCTGATCAGATTTTGGAGTTCCTATGGAGTGATAGTGTTGGTAGGATGTTTAGAGGACGTCGATAGTGACGGTATGACTGGCAGTGAGATGGATATAGGTGGTAAATAATACGAAGGTGGCAGCGCAGGGGATAGAGGGTTTTATTGTACCTGGTGTGTATGGCATAAAAACGGCATGGATATATTTTTTATAAAAAAATTATATAAACTGATATGGTTTGATCGTTTCTGTTTCTAGCCCTATGCAAAATTTAGTTTTTTTAATTTTTATCCATTTAGTTGTTGGCCTACCGAGCAAGCACCACCTTGGCGTAAAACCAATAGTGGATTTGTTCAAGCGGGCTCCATACTCGTTAGCCTGACTGTTCTATCTGTTGGCCCTTTTCTATTGCTCTAACCATAAGCTATGGCAATTTCAGCTCGCACCCACTTTGGCCCGCCCAGCGAAGCTTAAGTGAGCTAAGTGGTCAGCCCCTAAAGATAGAGATCTTTCGTTTTTGTCAGATCTGTAGAGATATTCCGAGTTCTGTCCCATATTCCCTCGTCATGACCATCTGGTTCATCGGTACTACCAAAAAAGTATCATGCTTATGTTACTGTGATTGATATATAAGTATGATCCCGGACTATGAAGACCTAGTCGTGCTTTTGGTTTTCATTCTCATCATCATATTGATGGAAACTCCTCTTGCCCTACCATAAGAAAACTTGGAGTCCATATCATGGTGAAGGTAAGGTAATGCTGTGATTCTTGCTCACTAAACTGACCAGAGACATTTGAGTTATTGGCTCATTTGATCTGGCTGCATTCATAAATCGCTCATTCAATTGTCCCTCAGAGACACGGTCGAGAAGTGATGGTCACCCCTAGGCCTTTCTTTCCCTCGGTCCTATTAGGGCAGGCCCCTCTAAGGTAATAAAGAAATGGATAAAAGAGACTTTTACTATGGGCTATGCCACCCATTACTTATGAGGGAAGTTGCATCCATCCCATCACAAGCACCTACAATGTCATGATCACATTGGTTTACCCTTTTTTGGTAGTTTAACCGATGGTCGTCCTTTCAACAAGAAAAGGTAGAAATATGGAAACTTTTTTGCCATTTAGATCGGATAATTTATAGAGGAAATTGGGTTTTCGTAATGGGGACAGGTGAATGAACGACAACTCCAAACATCAGACATCCACCTCCTATTCCTATCGTTTAGGTTGCACCATCGAGATCCAGCTAAGGTAAGGAACTTCATGTCATGGTTGCTCCACTCTACCGCGGTCTTTTGAACAGAACTTCATTGCCTTCCCACACATGAAACGAATGGGCATAATGTCATGGGTCAGTTTTAGGGTGGGCGAGGGGTAGAGATGGCTAAACGGGTGGCCCGGTCTGGTTAGGTCCGGCTACTAAACGGTCCGTGCTGGGCCAACCCACATGCCGAGGTGGTAGCCTAAGCACGACCCGACCAAGGCTTAGACGGCTGGGCCGAGCGGCAGCCTATTTAGCTAGTGAAAAAAATTAAAAATTTGATTTTTTTAAAAATAAGAAAATAGGAAAAATAAATTAAGGAAAAATATATAAACATGTGGAACAAGTATGAAATTTTATTAAAAAGTTTCTAAAATTACTAAATAGGCTAGGTCAGACCGGCCCGATGGGCCGTACCGCCAACCTAGGTTTAGCCTGATCGACTGTGCTAGGCTAGCCTGGCCCATCTAGACATGGGCATAACGTGCTTGGGCTGGGCCAACAATAGCGAGTCTCAGGCTAGCCCAATTGGCCTGGCCCATTTGGCTATCTATAGGGGAGGGGTAAAGAGAGATAAGAAGAATAATTCATTTAGATTGAGCCATTTTGTGATTCAATAGAATGTCTCTATCCATATCTATCATATCTATTCTATCTTTGTATGATGAGTCATAAAAAAGAAGTATTTTTTATGACATGTAAGATCATCATGCCTAGTAGCCACATATCAGCTGCTCTCAATATGCGGGATTTCTGATGCTTCGAGGGAAACCAATTCTCAGGGTGTGATGGGTGGTGTGTGCAGGGCCCGGGTACATAATAACCATGACATATTTTCCATGGTTACTAGCGATTTAACTTCATGTTCCTAAGTTGCATCGAACAATTTGGACTGAGGCAATCTTTCCAGATTTCCTCCGCCTTACTGCATTGCTTCCCATTGTCATTGCCATTGCAACACGCGTGTGGCCTAGCCCATAAGGGGCATGAGGACTTGATGTCATCCCCACCTTCCTCTAGTATCTCACTGGCAATCCCTCGTGAGTGTGGCACACACCTTTTTCTTTGTTTTAGATTGGGGCGCATACTATTACTACTATTACCACTACGTACCACAATTAATCCTTAGGCGCATGTCTTAGCAACACAAAACAAGGGTTTCACCCGTTCTAGGACTTGACCAAACATCTCACGACATGAGCTGATGATAGTCGAACGTGTACATGTAGAAAGCGATGATCTCGAATTTCTTTGAGAGCAGTTCCGGGATTTAGAATAAGATAAAACTACAAGTGAAGCCTTTAAGATAGGAGTAGGAGTAGGTGAAGAAGTATCCCTAGCCAATGAAGATTTCAAGGGTCAAAGAGGCGAGCAAGCCATGGGTATTATAGTGGAAGCTACTACTAATTGCTCAAGCACTTCCGCTTTGATCAATTTTTCATTGATGCATTATTTGGTTCAAATATGGGTAACTTTTATTTATCATTCACAAATTAAACCTTTTGTTATTCCTCTTTCCCCTCGCTTGAATGAAGACACCCGATCGATCCGACTTTCCCAAATGCCCACCATTAGCCTTATCCTTCCTAGGTTTTGATTTGTCAGGTCATTTTAGTTATAGTAGTCAATGGAGAAGAAAGAAATGAATAAATGTCCTTTTGAGAAAATGTAGAATAATAGCATGTGGCATCAAATAGATTTGCGGATAAGAATATTTGCTGATTTGTATTGGAGATTACATTAGTAGGAATATAGGCGGAAATGTCTTCAGATTGAGTCTCAACTATTGGTAAAGCGGTCATACTTTATTCCCCTAAAAGATAATTAAATTTAGCCTCATATTAAAGTTGACACTAATTTAGTTAAATTCATGAATATGAAAAATTTCTAACTATATGGACACAATTCCTATAAAAATAATAAAAATAAAATCATTTTTAACCGTTTGTATAGGAAGACGGAGGTAGTAATGGTTCCTTATGTTTTACACGAGAGAAGGGAACTTTGGGAGAACAGATTTATGAGTGGATATAATTATAGATACATACGGTTGAATCTGGACAAAAGTCAATTTAAAAATATATTAATAGCAATAATCAATCCTGTTATTTTATTAGCCATGCGTTATTTTGGTGCGAAAACTCAGAACAATGATAAGGGCCATGTTTAGAATATATATTAGTGGCGGTATCGAAAGGCTCTGGAAGATTTTAGATATCTAGTGGATGAATAGGTGTTTTTTTAATTATAAAAACTTATAGAATTGATCGGACAATCTATGCCACTACGGACAATCCAATAACACCATGGTGTTAGATAATCCGAATGTAACCAGACAATCCGATCAAACACACAACGAATATGAACTCACCTACTAGCTATATAAAAACTAGATAGTTTGATTAACGGTGGACAGTTTGACAATACTTAGTGTCTAACGACAATCTAGCACTATAAAGAGAAACTTTGTCGAGATGGTGTACAAAGAAGATAATTAAGATATAAGTATACAGTAATAGATCACCAAATATCTTATATGAAAACAATAAGTGTAAAGTAAAGAGAGAAATGAGACACCGATTTATTTACTAAAGTTTGGATCTAACCGATCGTACATCTTCATTGAGGAACTCTGAAAAGCCAGGTTTTGATTAACCGTTTCCCTCTCAAAACTATTACCTATGATGGCGCCTTGGTCTTCTCAAGCAACCACCAAAGACAAGTTTGTACTCCAAGCAACCCATTCTATCCTAAGTTCGAACACCATGTAGCTCCCCTCCGATGAAGTTTAAACCTTGGCTTCCACTATTATCTCTTTTATTTCGGCAACGAGGTATAAACCTTCACAAACTTGTCCCGGGCACACCACACTCTCCTTGGTTGCTCGCGGGTTTCATCTTCTTCTCTTATAATTTTGAGTTCTCTAACTTAAAGCACATAAACTCTACACCACTTTCAACTCTACTCTCTCGCTGCGCTAGAACATACTTAAGATGGTGGGAGATCAACTAGCTTTTTTACAAATATACAAGAACACTCTCTCATGTCTAAACTCCATCATTTAGGATCTTTAATTAACTCTTGGGGCTATTGAATATGCACTCTATAACATTGGGTAAATAGTCTCAACCCCTCTAACTAGCTATTTTCAACATTTGCTCAAGTATGCCATACTATATTTAAAGCTGGATAGTCCGGTGCCGCACTAAACAATCCATCTCCCTTTACTTTTTCAATAGTTACTGACACTAGAAGTTGGGCTATAAAGGTTGGACAGTTTGACCGTTGTTGGACTGCCTAGCAGCTTGACACTTCTTATGCAATCCGGTACCGTACTGGATTGTCCCACACCGTTGAACTCTATTGTTTGCCACTTCTAGACAAAGCTTTACTCGGACAATTCGCTCACTTTTGGATTGTTTGGCTTTCATTTCTCCATCATTTGATTGGCTCGAACAAGGGCTTGCATGGACAGTTTGATTGCTCTTGGATTGTTCGGTCTTTGCAGTTTTCTCAAACAATCTAACTGCTTTTGAATTATCTACCCTTAGTGCTTGTACATAGTAATCTTGATTTGCTTCCTTCTAAGTTGATGCTTCTTTAGCTTCTTCTTTAATAAATATTATTTCTTAGTAACTTGTGATTCTTATGGTCTCAACCAGTCTATCAGTATTATACCAAGTATTCACTACTACCTTGAGTCCTTCGGTATCAAGTCCCCACTTACCCTTCTCCTATGTATGATCTATCGTGTAGTCAAGTCTTATCAATGCTTCACTATATTTTGCTATTTTTAGTCATTTATAGTATGTATTTCATGATTTTTATTATATTCTTATCATCTTGTCTTTTATCGGACTAATCCTCATTAGTCTCTTAATTATTTATCATTAATTACCAAAGCTCAATAGAGCCTAGATAAATGTGATAAATGCGACAGGGCATGAGGATAGAGTGTTGTATTGGACGTTGCAACTGTTTACGGTTAGGTTAGATAATATGGTTGTGTATGGGAAGGGTGGAGGGTTGGAGGTATTGGTGGCTCATCCCCTGTATGTTTTCCACAAGGGATACGAGTGTGGAGTGAATGGATCAATGCGTACATATATAATCATAGATACATACAGTTGAATCTCGATGGAGTGGACAAAAATCAAATTTTAAATGTGCTAATAACAATAATACCTTATCACAATATTACTATTTTTGTGAACAAGTGCCTGCTCGGTTGGCAAGGCATGACGTCGATCTGATTGTTGGCTTGGGTTTGAACTCCAGCACCACACCCTCCTCTTTAAGTGAAATGGCATAGCCAACCCTAAAAAAAACGAAAACTCCGAACAATGTTTAGAATATATATATTTTTTCTAAAAAAATGGAAGGATATTGTTTTCTTTTGCATTATGGTGTTTAAAACAGCATTCATGGTGACTAAACTACATTTCTCTATTTTAAGATTAGCTCTACATTAATGTTTTTTTTAATTTTTGTTTCAGGGTATAGTTAATGATGGTGAATATTTGTGCATCATAGTTGATGAAGATGCTGTAGGAGTTTGCATTTTGCTTATCTAAAATTTTGAAAAATATATCTAAAATTCATATAGTGTTGTAAATACTTCTCTACAGTCTATCCATACAACTTTCTTTGTTTCCCAATTTTGTGTTGCTGGGTTTTGCTTTCCTCCGTTCCAAAATTCAAACAAGCCCTAGGCTCCAAACAGGCCTTGGCTAGGCTTCCGCTTTGCGGCGCGGGCTCGTGGGGTCCGGCACTCCGGCGACTCGAGCTCCAGCAGCGGCCGGTGGCGTGGGATTGGGTAGCTCCGGCGGCTGGAGCTCTGGCCGCGCCGCCGGTGGCGGACGGCTTCCTTTGGTCTTTGCGCGCATAGGTTGGATTGGATGTTTTTGCCTCCGTTCCGATGAGTTTTTGGTTTGCTCCATTTCCTTCGAACCAAACGCATTTACAGAGATTCCCCCCCGCAGGAATCGAAGCCTTGGAGAATTCATTTGAGAATCCCTTCCAAACGGGGCTAGCCCTACCAATGGAGAAGTTCCTCGTGGCGGCGCCGTCACCTTCCGGCGATGCTCCGGCACCGGTTCCTCCGAGGTGCCCTCTCCCCCTCTCAGAACCCCGCTATTGATCTCTCCTGGACTGTGCTTCTCGCTTCTGTAACCTTATTTCGACCCGTAGACGGCACCAATGGAGCCGCATTGCCGCCGAACTTGACGGCCGCATCGACGCCAGGTTTCGGCACTGGGAGTCCGTTCGCCTGCTCGATTCGTTCTCCGAGGTGACAGAAATTTCGGAAACAATATTTGCTTTGTTAGGTGTTGGTTATGAAGTTGCGTTCTCAACTAGAATTACTGCATATGAGTTAAGCACTGGAACTGGAATTCTCTAGAGCGGCTAACTTTCCCTTGGACATTTTTACTTTTTTAGTAATGCTAATCTTAGGGCAAGGTTGTAGATTCCAATATCAAAGCTGCTTCCTTATGTTTCTTCTGTTACAATAACCTGTACAAGACTATGGTAGAAGTACTAGAACTTGCGAAATAGCACTTAAAGGATGTCACAAAGCTATGGCCCTTTTTGATTTAGTAGCACTTAGAGTTTGTGCCAATGTTCTCCAAGGTTCAAATTTGTGCTTATGGCTGTATGCTCGCTGGCTCGCTGCTGGAGATCTGGAAAATATTGTTTAAGAGACCATCTCAACTCATGTACAATTATATAGATGTAATATGAATCCAAGCCTATAACATGAATGTATAACTTGAACATAGAGCTTACGATATGTACTTTGTTAACTACCCTAGCAAGGTGTTTTTCTTTGAGAATGGCAGTAGAACTGTGTAGCCATCATAGCAGGGTGTTAGTTTGGAATTCTGCAGGACAAAAAGGAGGGTGGTTTTAGTTGTGACTATGTCAGTTTTGCAGTTCTTTTTTGAAGGAAAACCATTTTCATATTCTATTGCAACATATTTTATTGGATTTTGATTAATTTAATCTTTTTATGTTGGGAAGATAAGGACCTTCAGTCACAATTACTACATGGAAGGTCAGGAGCGGTGTACAACATATGTAATGTTCATCCTATACTTGTTTTATCTTTTTTAGTTTCATATATAACAGTGTGTCTCTCCCCTATCTTATTTCTACCAAAAGGCTCATTATGTACCTTGTAATGTTGAATCCCTGTTTATTATTTGACCGATGAATTTACTATCGTTGCTTCTATTAGATGAATCGAGTTGCTAACGATTCAATCCTGGGATTTCAAGCAGTAAGGTCAACATTTTTATTTTATGTTATTTTCTGCATTTCATTATAAAATCACAAGTTTAAAGTAGTTGCTATAATCTCCTTCCAAAAGTTTCATTCTGCTGTATGTAGTCATCCTTTTAATACACTAATACCCTTGCCTTTTTTTCTTTTGGTAGAGAGGGGATTTCAGCAATGGAATTTGATAAAAAGGTAGCATTGAAATGCTCGTTCAATTTTCCTAGTTTAGCATGACTGCCTACTGCAATTGCTTATAGGCTGGCACATATTTTTTTGAAGACTATTGGTACATATTGATATGTAAAAGGAAAAACAATATTTATGCAATAATATGCTGTAATTTAGAATAATGCTATTAAAAGTTTTCTTTTTCATGCATGCCAATGCCATTGCATAGTTTTTTAGTAGGAGATATGCCATTATGAGCTACTGGTATGCACATTTGACCAAATTACCCCATCTTTGCCGCTTTTCCCCTAATCTTTCTCTACCTAGCTTCCATGCCCATGGTATGCACTAGGATAGTGCAGCTGCCTCTGCCCTCTTGTATGACTAGATCTGTCATCTGAGGCTAGCAGGAGGTGGCCGAGATAGAGTGACAGCATTGGAGGAGGATTGACAGCACTATTGGGGTGGGGTGGACGATGTCTTGTGCATGCAACACACCTATTGCAAAGTGCTGGCACTGTCCATGCAACACCGGCAGCTGTGGACTTTGCTAGCAGTTCTGTCCTTGTGGCACCCTTGTTGGCAGCATGTCCATGTTACCTCCATTGTGTCTTGTAGTGTCAGGCCGTCGTCATCTTGAACGACAGCCTCCACCTTTGAGGCATCCAATCCATGTCATGCCTTCTTGGGCACATCAGCGTTTGGCAGTGCCGGTATGTAGGATCCCTGAGACCCTGACTCAAGAGGAGTGCTGGAGATGGGAGGGGAGGAAATGTGGAAACCAAGGGAGCATGGGAGATGGTGGAGAGATGGAAAGGGAGGAGAGGGCAATAAGGGGGACTAATAGGTCAATTTGGATATCCAATGGCATATGGTGAACATGTCAACTTTGCAATGGCATGTTTCTAAGCATAAATTTGTGATGGAATATCTAAATTATAATGTTTGAAATGACATTTTATCTATTTTTCCTATATAAAATGTTTACACACATTTCTTGCGTTTTTAATTGGCAGGGAATATACCTTGCATCAGTTACAGCCTTGGGATGTTTAACCGTGCATGATTTTGAGACCTTATACTGCTCCACATATGGTCCATCACGTAGTAAGTTAAAACGGAGCCCAACTTTACCATCTAAAAGATTTAATTGGATTATATCAGGTCAGCAGACATGTCAGAATCCGGTGTTATACATAAGCAAGTATTCAAACTGTTATACATAAGCAGACCAAGAGTGTGAGTGTAGTTTTAAAATGTGGATATTTCCTTTCTAGCACAAACCATTATGTGTTTATGAAATTGCTTTTCCTTTTCACTGAGATAGACCTGGCTTTTCTTGTCAGTGTGATATTGAAGTTGGGTTAAGGACTTAATTCTTTTTCCAAGAATATGGGTGCACTTCTGTAGTTTTTGGCATTGCATTGTTCTTGGTACAAAATGATGCAGTTCAGCATTCAAACTTCTACACATCTAGTTGGAATATATGTATCAGAGAGCACACCAAAAGAGTTGCAATGGTGACCTTTGATGCATTGTTTCCTTTTTTTTTTTTTTGAAATGAAACTACTGTTAGGCGCACCCAGCAGTTAATTTTATAAATTGGGTAAATAATCTGTACGAAAAAAGGAAAAGAGAAAAACAGTTTCAATTACAAAGTTTGTAACCACGATGCTTTGTTTTCATTTTCCAACAACATATTCTAAGAGAAGGGACAGAGTGAGAAGTGGCACTCCAAATGTTCTTCCTCAAAAGTTGTTATAATTTCTTGAATAAGTTGCTTTTTTTTTTGGTAAGGTTCTCCATAGCTTTCTGCCTTCGTGTTTGTCATAGTCCTTCTGCAATTTACTGTTTGTTGGTAGGTTTGCCAGATGAATCATCAAACTATTTGCTACATGTATCAAACTCAATGCCCCTATGTGCTGTCCGATGGAATCCAGCAAATCAAGATGAGGTCTGTAATTGTGCACAAGCATTCATCTTTATGTGTGTGGTATTTTAGAGTTCTAGCTTATTTCAGTTCAGAAAGTACATTGTCGATTTAACATTGATGGGGTTTGCTTAGTGCAAGTGGCATAGAGTTAGGGGCCACATTTGTTTATTTTGTAAAGATGAATCATGTCTTATATTCTCTATCATTCTATCTCTTATTGTCGTATGCCTGCTAAAGATAGTTTGTACAAGTATACCGAATAACATGGATCACCTGTTTGATATTGGCTATGTCCCATCAGCACTTATCTCTTATAATTGCATTCATGCTGCAGATAGTTTGTGTATCTAGACAAACTGACATGGTTCTCCTGTTTGATATTGGCTGTGTCTCATCCACACCAACTGAAGTAAGTGCCTTTTTTCCCATTTACAGTCCGTGATGTGTTATCTCATTACAAACTGTATTCTAGTAACTCTAGATCCATTACTTTTGCTTCGTTTTACCAGTTTTAACTCACCTTCTGATTTCTGTTATTAATAATTTAGGTTTTACGGAAAGGAAGATCCAGATATCCTGTGCTCTCTGAATTCCGTAAAGGTTTGACTGATGTAGCTTTTTCTTCAGATGATAAGTCATGGTATGTGGCAATTTTCTATTGTTGATATTTGCTTCTCTTAAATAATGCAACCATAAATGCACAAACTATTGCTTGTCAGTACTTTGTACTTGATGTAAAACTTTGGTGTGAGTGACAGCATGTTATGTTCTTTCTTAATTAGAAGTTGAGGATGATTTTACCCCCTATTATTACACTAAGGAAGTCAGGAATTCTACAAATTTTGCACATTGCAATAATTTTTTTTGTTGTTTGGGTGGGCATGGGGTATGTTAATATAGAAAAGAGGATTATAGCCAGGGTATGTGGATTGACTAGATTCTGCTTATGGTGGGTGTTGGTTTGTAAAGTAAAGCAAGCTACTACAAAGATTGCCAACAGTGTTCTTGTTGTTTTTTTAATGGAACAACATTGTTACTAATATGCTATGCTTATTTGCGCTCCTTCCATAGGTTATTTGCATCTGGCCTTGATGGGGCGGTCTTCATGTGGGACATGCGGCTAAGTAAAAAACACTGTCTTGAGCTCATAGGACATCCAGAATCTCAATTTAGCAGTGTCAAGCTAAATATAGATAACCGGGTATGCTAATTTTAGTGGTGTCAAGCTCTTTGCCTCTTTAGCTTTCTGAATTATGTTCTGCATCCACCTATCTCTGTTTAAGATTCTGAATTTCCAACTTGGATTGTAAGTTGAGCTTAGTGTTACAGAATTTTACAGATATAAAAGAGTTTGGTTAATTGTTTTAAACTTTGGGCTGTTCATAGATGGAGGCTGACAGTTTATTTTCTAGACTCTGTTTGCTGCAACTAAAGAGGGCACTGTTCATGCCTGGGATCTCCGTGGAGGGAGGGCATCAGCTGCTTTTCAAAGCCATAATGAGGTACTCTGCCAGCTCTTCCTCATTTTTATGTGGTATTGCATCATCCTGCTTGATCTTCATGATAATTTTTACAATCATAGATTCAGAGTAGCAAACTTCTGTTCATGATTTTTTTTGGGTCTAGGTTCAACAATTATCATCAGTGAAGATATCAACTTTGTTGGGCAAAATTCCATCGCTAAAGGTATGAAAAAGAAAAACAAACTTATGATTGTTTCTTTTTTATCCAGAAGGAAATTAATTTCTCTTTTTGCAAGTTTCCATTCTTGTGCGCATTATAGATGTTTCATGTAGTCATAGTATCTCAAAGATGTGAATTATCAAATTCATATGCAGTACTTATTAATACCCAATTTTAGAATGAACGCTAGCTATTGTTTTGCATGTAAAATATTAAGTTTGATGCTATTGACTTGCGACAACTCAATAAAATATAGAACGTCAAACATCATCTGTATGAGCCATCCTATATCCCTCTTGGGCTTATTTACTATTCTGAAAACAGTTTACCAGGAAAGAAACTAGAAACAGGCTGCTTGCAGTTTTTTTAGTTGTTAATTCTCTTGGGTCAAGTTTTTTCTTTTTCAAAATTTTAAAATCTTGATATTTGGAACAAACCTAACGACCATTATGCACATCTAGCTGAAAAGGGAGGTCATTGGGGATTTATTTAGTGCTTTAAACCAATCAGATTGCGTAATTGTCACTTTAAATAACAAGGGAAGCTGGCAGTTTGCTTAGTTTTTGCCATATCTGAAAGTACCTAAACCTTGGACATACTTTATCCATCCCAAAATAAGTTCATTTCTTGCCATTGGGATTAAAATTAGTATGGGGGAAAAAGACAAAAATGCCCCTCATTAATAGGAAAGTAGCATTGGTAGGTGGTAGGTAACGGGTGTTGAAGGAATAAAACTCCTTGATTTGTGGACTGAGGGTAGATAAGGGGATAAAAATGAACTTATTTTGGGACATGTTAGAGGGTAGAAATGAATTTATTTTGGTAAGAAGTACCAAACAATCTTTTTAAACCTGTAATGAAAATTCACTAATGTTATGAGCATAAATGACTATCCAGTGAGATACATGAAAAGCTGTAAATCTTTCCTCAAACAGCTTCTGCAGAACTGTCGCCACAAGCTTGTGACAGGATGTAGGAGTATTCTGAAATTGGGGCAATGGGTGGAAATGTTGCAAATTTGCGATAACCACAATTGATTTCCTCAAAGGACAAACATTGTAAAATGACACATCTCAAGTAATGAAATGGAGGGCATGGTTTCTTCGGCTTGTTTGAAGCCATTATAACTCATCCTCCAATTGGCACCTTTATTGTATGTGAGATAGATGGTATAGCATCTAATGGGGGTTTCCTTGCTCTCTCTCTCTCTCTTTATATATATATATATATATATATATATATATATATATATATATATTATTTTAACATATTTGATCACTGTCTTCAGGATCAAACGAACATTGTGCCGAATGAAATTCTTTCGATAGACTTCAACCCTAGTTGCTCATATCAGTTAGCCTTTCATCTTGACAATGGCTGGTAAGTTTAGTGTGTTGCACTGTTTTTAATTATCTGACTATAAAGCAAGGTTGTTGACTTATTTGAATTTTCCATCCACCATCCTTTCGGGCAACATATTTATAACTCTTCTACTTGTTTAAGTGTCCTGTGCTATGGTCTAGATCTGAGTGACTATCTTTTCTATATGCATTCCATGTTAGGTCTGGAGCCCTGAACATTAACACCCTCAGTGTGAGTCACCTGCACTGCCCTCCTCCTGATTGGTTGTAAGTAGATTACTTTGCCTTCAAAAATCATCTTAGTTCAAGTAACCTTAACTAATCGGACCTATTGTTTTGTTTTGCCCTCCTGCTTGTTTTACTAGGGAGAACATGAACTTCACGTTGCAAAAGTTACACAGAAAACCAACCTGGTTGCCGACATCTTCAGTAAGAATATTATAGAGCACCTATATTTTAACACATGCAGTTCTTATTAAATTTGAAACCTGCAAGATATCTTGTCGCAAGGTGAAAAGGATTTCAGTAATGCTGAATAAGGCACTCTCATTTATTCCTGTAGTCATAATAGTAAATATTTCAGCTGGTGTTGAAACGTGTTGGAGCTAGATGCATAACATACACTTTAAATTATCCAGATTTATGCCGTTGGATCTGCCTCCAATAGTGGTGGCATGCATCTACTGGATTTTCATCCGGATACAAGTTCAGCATGCCATGTCGACTACAAGTGAGCTGACATTTCCTTTCCTTTTCTTTTTAAGATTTACACAATCATAGATTTTGTCAACAATCTTGTTTGGTCTTTATTCTCACTTGGCACTCCATGTTTCAGTGAGGAAATAAGAGGCTCCGAGGAAAAGAAACCTGCAGTAAACAAGTTTCTTCCTTTATCTCAGAGAGTTTTTTCCTGTGCAGCACATCCCTTCTGTCATACTATACTTGCCGGTACTCAGGTTAGTTTACTTCCATCTTCGGTTTCTAGTGTAACCTGCATCTCTGAGTATAATTGAGAAAGCTATTTGCATTATGCATCAGTTGCAGATCAGAGTCTGATAGCAAAAAATGACTTCTTCTTATCCTCTTCAGTTCTCATCTTTGCTCATGCTATCGCAAAAGCAAGTCTCTATCAAAAACTCGGAGTAGCGGTGCATGGAACATCTTGATTTGCCTCCAAGGCAATATCTCCAAATGCAGTCACAATGCTCTACATTAGCTCGTGGTCCGTCCTGCATTGAAGAACGATGTGCAGCATGGAGTCCCATCTGTTGGTGCCACCACAAGGCTCCGGACCTGATCGACCGGTCACAAAGAACAATCTCTTGGGCATTACGTGGTTCGATCTTCCGCCAGTGCAGTGCTTCCAAGAAGGGCAACAATTTCTGTGTTGCAACCGATCATGTACTTTCAAGGTCTGCTCCTAGGGGCTCTGAAGGTTGCTTACCTGTACATGATTTCTCCCATTCCCTGAACTCTTACCTCTGTAGGTCGTATGTAAGTTATGTTTCCCAGTTTCTTGCAATCTCGGTGTATCTCCTAGATTTAAGTGCTATACTGTAAATTGAACCACGGATATGATGAATGAAGTTGTGGACAGGTTCAAGACAAAGTTGGTATGCTCACATTCGTCCTTTTTTTTTGGACCTGAGGCCAGGATTTGGCCCGGCTTATATTGAAAGCCGAAATAAGAGGCATAGGTCTGCCTGTTTACAATCCAACCAAGAAGCAAGTATCTTTTCCTGGTACTAGTCACATGAATTAGAAAACGCGCTTACACAACTCTAATGACAAGTAATCCGTCCGTAATATTATAAGGTGTTTTAGTTTTATTCTAAATTCAAATTTTTTAACCTTGATCAAATTTTTTTAAAAAATTGACATTTTACTAGATGAGGCATAAAAAAACAACTTACAATATGAAATATGGAATAGAGGGAAGTAGCCATTCAGAGCAAGGACAAAAAGACATCTAACAGCTAAAGACCTAAACAAACTAGAAATTATTAGAAGATTTAATTAAAACTTTTCAAATTTTGCTCATCAAATCAACAGGACGAAACACCATTGTACCAAGCAGATTTAAAGACGGACGAAACACCGTATCTCATCGACGTGAGCGCGCGCCGCCGCCGCCTCGCCATGTTCGAGTCTGAAGGCGACGTTTCCTTCTCCGGCTGGCGGCGCTTGCGCGACACTCTGGCGGAGAACATGCGGCGGCCAGCTGCAGTGCCTGAGGCACCACCAGTTGCAGCCTGCAGAGATTGCCCGGTTGATGGATCATGAACAGCTCTCACCGGAGGCAGAGATGGCACAGAGGTTTCGACGGGTTGAGACGAGCAGGCGTCGGCTCCCGCAGCATCAGTCAGCGGGCAGGCTTCCGTTTCCGTGCTCTGATCAGAAGCGATCGGCTCCTTCCCTGGATCAGTTTCCTCTGCTGCCGCCGCTGTGTTCTGCCTCTCCGTCGCCACCGTTGTGCTCTGCCTCTCCGTCGTCGCCGGCGCCGGCGGCAGCAGCAATGAAGGCCGCGTGCGCCCTTCCCTGTCAAGGGCCTGACATGACATGGAGAGTGAAGCAAGGCGCCGCGCCAGTGTAAAAAGCACACTGTAAAATCCAACGGAAAAAAAAAAACGGAAGAGGCGACGTGTAACCTTAACTCAACGATGTTGGTGATGTCGCGGAGGGGAATGCGCGCGCCGGTCGTCTCCGGCACCGGCACGGCAGGAACCGTCTCCGGCGCAGCTGGGCGCATGGTAGCACCGCCGGTGACGTCCGCCTCCTAGCTGGAAGGAAGCACTCGCCGGCTTGTAGGCTTCCCACGGAGAGAGACCCCTGCCTCGTTCGCTCGCCCATGCGAATTCTTCTCTTATTAGAGAGAGCGTGAGAAGAAGTTGCTCGTTAAGAAAGAGAGGTTACTGCAACTGCACACGCAATGCTGGCTTTTCTTCCCCCAAATCAAACTCCCCCACCATCTTAGATCGTGTTACCTTTTTAATTTCACCCAAAAAGGAAAGGGAAAAAAAATCATCGTGGTGTTGTTATCCGCCTAAAGCTTAGCCACTGCCAGTCGCGGTTGATCAAACCGATTCGTGCTCTGAAACTGAAACTGCAGGGATGTCGTCTTCTCCCACGATTTTTTTGCTCTGGTGATCTGGTTGCTTTTCCCTTCTCTTGTCTCGCAAAAAGATGATGATATGCTGCTAAATCTGGACAAAAATTTCCAAATTTTTTGCCCAATTCAAATTTTGTTTGAAAATTTCGCTCGAAAGTTGCGATAAATTTCCGAAATTTCGGTGCCCCCGATTTTTTTCCCATCTGAAAGTGCAAACCTCATGAGTTTTGTTTCATGGTTTTGAATAAGCTAAGCCAGTAAGCCGTAAACCTACTCGACTCCTCCCTGCGCGCGCACAGCCTCTCGATCAATCGATCTCCATGGGGCGTAAGCGTCCTGCTCCTCCGGCGGAGTCGATCGCGGTCGCCGCCTGTACAGGCGATCCTCCTCCTCCACCCGTCCACCGCCGCAGTCCAAGACAGCCACGCAAACGCAACGTCGACCGTCCTGCTCCTCCCGCAAGACAGCCACGCAAACGCAAAGCGTCCTTCTCCGCCGACATCGATCAACGTATACGGTATAGGCGATATAGGTGAGGCACGCACGGGCGCCTGACCAGTCGCCGCCGTCCTTCCGCCGCTTTCGGTTCACCGGTCGGTGAATCAATGTGTCAGCGACAGTATGCTTTTTTTTTTAATCTTGGTAATCCTATTGCCTGCCTGAGTTTGCTTGCTTGGCTCTTGTTTTGACAGAGGCTAGATTGGGGTTTTGTGGGCTAATCTTGCTTCTGTTCGAGACGCCATCTGGCTTCGCAATTTTCAATTTTGATGGCCTCCGCCTCATCCTACCAAATGCCATGGAGGTGCTCGATTGCTGCTTGTTAGCTATCCTTCCCTTCGTTAGCTGTTGATGTGCTCCGTTTCAGTCATCGATGATTTTGGTTTGGTTTCTCTCTGCAGGATATCTGGGCAAACTTTGCAATGGCACATAGGTCAAAAAAAGTAAGTAGTCCTTTCCTTCCCTCCTGATTAATTATTTCTTCTATATATGCGCTGCTTGTCTGCAACTCAAAACAAGTTAGCTATTTCAACCGATTACTGTTTCGGTTGGTGTGACAATTACTGATTAATTATTCCTTCGTTTTTCTATCAGGTAGTTTGGCGTGGCGATTTTCAGTTTTTTGAGTCCAAGACTGGGGCCATTAACCGCGATACCGGTGTTAATGACCAGCTTACTAGCATGATAAATGAATGGTGGAACTCCACGCAGAAAATAGCTGTTGGAAAGCATGAATATAAAACAATCATAGAAGCAAGCTTGGTCAGTGCAAGCCCTATGAAGGACCCCAATAAATAGCTGTTGAGCAACATTTTTATTTTCATTCTTTTTTCATGGTATTTCTTGCCTGCATGATGAATTTGTGATGGAGGTTATGTGGGGCCTGAAGAATCTCTTGCATAGTTTAGTTCCCGAAGATAAATCTGAGCTGAGTAAGGAGGACCGTCTCCAGTCGAATTTGTAGAAAGTGTACAGTGACTATGAATACTCCGAACATATACGAGGGGGTCGGGTCACAGCCCAGGTCAGTGGTCTGTCTAACACCCCCCGCAGTCGCAGCGGGAGGGGAACGGACGCAGAGACTAGACCGAAAACTGGTGAACAAAGGCGTGGAATTTATGTTTGAAAATCCACTTACCAGTCACAATGTTGGTGCCGGGAGATCGAGGAACGAGGCGCCAGGTCTCGTTGTCCATTAGGGCCTTGTACTCGTCGGCCATGGCTGCACGCCACTGAGGGTCGGCCAAGGCTGAGCGAGAAGTCGTCGGGATGGGCGAGATAGAGTTGTGGACGACGGAGAGACCGTAGCGCGGATTGGGTCGGAGAGACCCGGTCTGGGAGCGGGTGACAATGTGAGAGGTGGAGGGAACTGGAGCCGATTGGGGTGCAGGAGTAATGGGAAAAACTGGTCGGGTGGTCACGTCATCGGCTCCGAGTCGACGACTGTAGACAAGAGGAAAAGGAGGAATTAGATCGGCCTGAGCCGATGAGGTCGGGTGGGCCGAGTATTCCGATCGGTCCGATAGAGGTGGATCAGCCGATAGGATGGGGGAGTCGATAGGGTGAGGGGAGCCGATGGAAAGTGAGGAGCCGATAGAAGTGGGGTGTCCGATGGAGAGGGAACGGTATCGGCTGATCAAGGACGTGAGAAGCCGATAGGAAGTGGGCAGCGGAGTAGGTGAGGAGTGGCCAGCCGATGAAGAGTGGTTGGCCGATGGGGAGTAGGCAGCAGAGTAGGTGAGGAGTGGTTAGCCGATGAGGAGTAGGCAGCGGAGTAGGTGAGGAGTGGCCTGCCGATGAGGAGTGGTTGGCCGATGGGGTGTAGGCAGCGGAGTAGGTGAGGACAGAGTGGGTGGGTCAGAGAGTGGTTGGGTCACGGACGTGCGAGGATTCATGTCCGTGAAGAGAAGATTCACGTCCGTGGACTCGTGGAGGCCAAGGAGTGGGGCGGACACAAAAAAGACAGGGAGTGGTCGGACGCGAAGAGAATATGTTCGTGTCCGGGAGGCAGGGATTCGTGTCCGTGGACACGTTGGACTGGCTCGGACGTGAGGGGAGAAGGTTCGCGTCCGAGAGCCGTTGAGCGTGTCGGAAAGGGCAAGATGGAGGGAGGTTTCCAGCCGATGGAGGGCTGGACAAGTCCAGCCGATGGAGATGATGAGCGCGGAGGTGCGCCGGCGTCAGAGAAGGAGAGATGCACGAAACAAGAGGAAGAGCGGAGACAGGTGCGAGGAGGGATGAGGAGGCGGATTGAGACCGTCGCCTGGTCGCGCGGAGGTGGGGCGGAGAAAAGATGACTGCGAGAGAGACGGGGAGAAGAAGAAATAGAGACGAGAGAGCGAGGGGAGTACCGGGAAGAGAGTCGGCGATGGGAAGAAGACGTCGACGACGAGAAGGAAAGGGTCGGCTCGCCGGAGAGAGAAGCTAGCGCGCCGGGATGTCTAGACTCGCTCTGATACCATATAGAAAGTATACAGTGACTATGAATCCCCCGAACGTATACGAGGGGGTCGGGTCTATATATATACAGCTCAGACCAGTGGTCTGTCTAACAGAATCAAGGATTAAAAATGCTCCTGAATGTTATGGCTTTGATGATGTCAAACCAGAGATGGTGAGCTTACTACTTGTCACACTCTCTTATAGTTTGTCCATTGTGCACTTAGAAACCTTAATTATCAGCAGTGTAATACTTTTATAGGAAAATTTGCATTTAGAGTTTTTTCATACTAGTGATGAAACATTATACTCTCTTGTATCCAGGTTAATGACCGCATTCTTGAGACGGCGTGCAGCTTGTATGATTGTGATGATTGTGAGAAGAAACATTCTAGGTCCTTGCGCAGGGCTGGTTGGAGCCTTAAGGATATCTCTGTCATTAACACCGAGGATTGGGACTTGCTGAAACTTTCTACAGCTCTGATGATAATATGTTACCCTGGAGAAAAAGGTTATAAAATGCAATCCTCAAGTGGTAAATCATAATTATTTGTTCTTGTGTTCTTGCACATTTGACGGGAGCTTGTCCTTCAAGTAATGGGACCAAGCATCTTTATTTCAGATGTTTTCAAGTAATGGGACCAAGCAGTGTAACTGATGCACATAAATATGAAGGTTGGATCCTCAAACGCACTTCCGCCAGAATATACAGAGAAAGGTGTTTGCACACGAACTAGGATTGAGAAGAAAAGGATATTGGGGTCCTTGATAGAGGAGGACAGGAACGAGTATGAAGCTGAACAAGCCGAATTGCTGACGAGCCAGAAGCATAATCTGCTCATCCGGGATGCCAAGAAGCCAGAAGTGATTTCTGTTTGCACATCAGACCACCTTTTTTCTGTTTGTTTATTTACACATCTATTGTGTTTGTTTATTTAACATGTGGAAACTACTGGTACGATCAGTGTATGTTGGTTTCAACTTTAGATAAATCAGACGGTGTTCCTCCTACCTGAATAGTTTCAGTTGTAGCCATCTTCTGTCTCGTAGGCGATTACTGCTGCAAGTATTGGGCTTGTTTTGGATGGATTCAACTCTTATGAGCTGGGTATTTCTAGTTTAAAATTAAAATCATATATTGAGGTGTTCGAGCCATTTTGATAATCGTTTCGATTGGAATTGTTAAGAATCGTGGAGTTGGAGCTGTGCTAAATAGACCCACGCTTGCCAAGCCATGATGCAATAAACAACAGACCTATAGTGTTTTCAACTAAAATACTACTGTAGTAGTTTGCAGATGATTAATTCTATTGTACAGTGGGAAGAACTACGCGGATTAGAAATCTTCGGATAGGTAGTAGTGAAATATTCGTCTAAATGGTGTGAAGAGAAGTCCAGCGATTAAAACATCAAATAACGTTGATGTTTTATTGAACGTTCATGAAACATAGTACAACGGTTGAAATAAAAAAAATGGGGTCAATGAAGAAATATTTCAATGCTGCCTTTTCTCCCCCCAAAATCTGAAATACTGATTCTCCCCCAAAAAATCCGAAAGACTGAATTAATCATCAACACAATCAGAAAGATTGATTCTCCATCAAATATATTGGGGTCACTGAAGAAATCTTTATTTAGATCGTCGTGCTACCTTTTCAACAAAAAAAGAACGAAAAAATGGCAGTTGATCACCAACACAATCAGAAAGACTGAATCTTACTACCAGCTTGGAAGCATGCAAAACTGAGGTAGACCTCTATACCGATCCTATGAAGAGCAACTGAAGTAGCAGAATTTCCATTGGGAAATCACCAATATCGTGCAAAATGTTGATATCTACTCAACACGGTACAATCAAGTGAATCAGGGCATTATGCGAGCAGTCACAAGTTCACACCAAGGAGATGTCATGTCCTAGGACAAAAGTACCATATACAGTTAATACGATACCAGATTCACAGAAATATTGTCTTGTTAGCTATTAACACTGATTGATGTCTCAACCGAGCGTGGAGTATCAAATTATACAAGACGAATGGTTGTTCAGCTGAATGACAAAAATACACAGAAGCTAGACACAATTGAAGGTCTGCTGCAGTAATCATGTACCAGTACGACGAGTGGTATATCAACAGCTAATCCTATATGCCCTCAAGCAGAGAGCTAGGCTACCCCCCATACCCCCAGGGTCCTCAAGTAGAGAACCCCCTCAATGGTACACAAAACTGAGCACCATGCCTCAACAAGCCTTGGATCAATGCAGGGATGGAAGAAGAGCAGCTGATGCAAAGGGTTAGCTAGGACTAGCGCCTAAGAAAGCAGCAGACAAGTGGAAACCTTGCAGGCCTGAGCAGGCCTTACTCTCCTCTGGACAATGTGATCAGCTCATCTCATCTCATCTCATCTCATGGACATCAGGGTGCGCCTCTGGATGGTCATCTTGGAAGGCTGAGCAGCCTTCGGAGCTCTCTTGAGGTTTCGACTTACCATCTTCTCTATCTGCTCTATTGAACTGGACAGTTCCTTCTCCATGAGATCAGCAAGAGCTGGATCATTTGGTCTGGAAGGTGTCTTCAAGGAGCAGCCAGATGGAGAGGAAGATGCCTTCAGCTTGCCCTCGGTCAAATAAGTTGTTGATATCCTTGCAACAACTTGAGTTGAGCCAGGACAAGGGGCAGCAACATCCAGGGTTTTTTGAGTTGGTGGTGTTGGTGTGCTCTGAGGGACACCGTCTTCTGTGGGTGCTGGAGTTGCTGGATCCACAGATCGTGAAGAATCTTCTCTCAACTGGATCTGCTGCCGAGCGGAAGCATTTCCGAGGCGACTTTTCCTCTCAACTGCCTGCAAATGGTAGGTACTATTATCAGCAGATTGTCATGATGTATAACTAGCTTTGCATGCGATTAGCTTATGTATCAGCATTGTTGTCCTTCTACAACTCAGTACTGGAGAAGCATATCTTCTGCATTTCAGCATAATACAATTACAGGGGACAAAAGGCATAGGCAGCTATAACAGTGGCAGAGAACTATCTACAGGAAAATGAACATAACAAAACCACCTTTCTTTCCACCAATGACACTATTGAAGCAAAATGTGAAATCTGGATTAACTGGTACAATAAATTGAGATACATAACTCTGATTGTTTGACACTGCAGAAAATACACTCATTTTGGCTGCTGTAGTTTTTCGCTATGAAGATAAGGACTAATATATCAGCTAGCAAGAATTTCATCAAGGCTGAAAAAGAGATGCTTTTTATTTAAGCAATCGTATACAGAACAAGCCGGATTACTGAATATGTACCAATTGAAGTATTTCAAAAAATTAGCCTTAAAGATTACTGAACACTGAGTAAAGTTTAACAGGAAAAAGACAGAAGAAAACACTGTAGCACAGCCTAGCTGAAATTGCACCTGGTAAACTACAGCATGAATACATTTCAATTTTGTCAGGTTAAGTGAATCTCAGAAGCTATGACGACTGGCAGGGTAAGCAAGATTAGGCTGTTGCCAAGGTCCTATATAGCACAAATTCCAGCATTGAGGTAAGTTCTCATTCTCTATACCTTTGGTGCACATCATTGAAAAATGTATACAACTAAAAATTGCACCTACTTCTATAATGCAAAGCAGTCATGAATCAGAAGAACATACCCAATCCCCCAAAGTGTGGCTCTTTAGTTTTAGTCCACAAAGTGTACAACCAAATAAACAAGTACAACAAATCAGGCATGTCATACTTGATTACTCACATGATCAGAAGAACATGCAAACTCTATGGTGCCTCTTAAGAGGATCATTAGGAAATGCAACAGACATGAAATGGATGAATGGCACATTTCCATGTTTTAAGCCTGTTATTTCACTCAACTTCGCAGAAAATTAGCATCAGTATTTCAGCTGATTACTGGTCACCTAAAATGACGGACAGGAATATTAAAGCAGATATTAAAAAAACGAAAAAGCACTGGTTGGTGAGAAGATAGTCCCTCATTGCTTCACAAGTATAAGAGGTAATAATTTATTATAATTCCATGCTATTGTGTTCCTCATTCTAGTGACCGAAACTTTTACTAACAAAAGTCAGGGATGTTGTTACTGTTCCAGAAAAAATGCCCATTATAACCAGTAGTAGCCAAAAGACCCTTAATTTTCTAGACTGTTGGCTCGAATACTAGGATCTAATTCACTCATGACAAAGAACAGAGCAAGAGAACAGGGTATGGCAAAAGATCTACATTTTCATACTGCTCAAGCCAAGACTCACTTACATAAGAGGGGTGCATATTCTTATATAGGAATTGCAAACCGTCATACATATAAGATAACTCACTATTAACTAAGCACTGGCTAGTAGCCAATTCCTAATTCACTTGCACAACTCCACTTTACAACTAAGCAACAACCTAAATATAGTTAATGCTCTAGATGCATCATGTTCTTTACAACTCATGGAACAACTACATAACTCAAGTGCTAACTAGAAACTTAAAGTATTCAACATGCATTTAACTTGACCACTAGTAGTCAAATGCAATTTGACTTTGTCCTCTAGAAGAAAATAAATTAAATATGCAACATTCTTCCCCTTAATTTATTTTCTTCAATTATCCGCGTTGACATTTCTTCACTTCACTCAATCTAGTTGCATCTTTAGATTTGATAAGTACTCAAATTTGGTAATGATTTGGAGACATCTTCAACTTGGCTCGCATACTTGGACAAGGATGGCTATACCACTGTCGGAACTTGTCTTGTCCCAATATGTGCGTATTGAGGAAGTCGGTCTCATCGACGACCTACCCAACTCCCCCGAACTTCTTGTCTCAGGAAGGAGAACACAACTAATCAACGCCTTGGAATTGCTCTCTCAGGATGGAGAACACACCTAATCAACATCCTAGAGCTCATTGCCTCATGATGTCGAACACACCTAATCACATCATGGGCTAACTTTCTTTAGGATAGAGGGCACAACTAATCAACATCTTTTCAAGATAGAGAACATGTCTTCACAGTGTCCTGAACGCAACTCTTGGAACCTATTCAGGATGGCAAATGCATCTTCCTCAATGCCCTAGACTCAATTCTCGAAACCAATGTAGGACACCAAACAAAACATCCTACCTACTTACTTTGGACACAACTCTCAAACCCGATTCAAGTCGGGAAACACATCTATCTCAACGTCTTGTACACAACTCTCGGACTTAATTCAGGGGACTTGACTCGACTCAGAATGGCGTCACATCTTTTCAACATCCCGAGTATCATCTTACATGGATTCAGGATGACGAATCAACTTCTCAACGTCTCAAACTCGTCTACCATGGCATTAATTCTACGAAATTGATTCAGAATAGCAACACATCTACTCAATGTTTTGGACTCAACTCTCAGGCTCATACTTTCTTGTGGACACACCTTCACAAGAACTAACACACATAACTAGCTCATATGTGTATGGACTCAACTACATACACATACTTGGATGATGGTTCAACAACTTGTGGTTTGTATCTCATCATGGAGCCACATGCTCTGCATGGTGCACACGCCACTGCATCGTCGTAGATTCTCAGTAGTTGTTGCCATTAGCCTCACATCAACTTGTATTGTGATAGTGTATATGCCACCATTACCATTGACTTCATACTACCACCTCATCTTGCTCCTACTACACTTGACTCACATGAAGGGCTCAAACTGTTGCATCTTGCTCTCTTCATGCCTCACTTAAAATTAGGTCTTTGATACCAATTGTTGTCTCTGATACTAGGATCTAATTCACTCATGGCAAAGAACAAAGAGCAAGAGAACAAATTATAGCAAAGGAGCCACATTTTTATATTGCACAAGCCAAGACTCACTTACATAAGAGGAGTGCATGTCCTTATATAGGACTTGCAAACCGTCATACATACAAGATAACTCACTATTAACTAAGCACTAGCTAGTAGCCAATTCCTAATTCACTTGCACAACTCAACTTTACAACTAAGCAACAACCCAACTATAGTTAATGCTCTAGATGCATTATGTTTTTTACATCTCATGGAACAACTACATAACCTAAGTGCTAACTAGAAATTTCAAGTATTCAACATGCATCCAACTTGACCACTAGTAGTCAAATGCAATTTGACTTTGTTCTCTAGAAGAAAATATATTAAATATCCAACATAGACCAACTATTGCTAGCAAAATTCAACATTGGTAACAAAGACATTGAGAACAGTGTGTGGCATAGTGGTAGAACAACTACTAGTGCTACTCACCGGGCTTAGGTTCGACTCCAAGCTTTCTCACCTTTCTTCCTTAATACATATCGATATCAAAGTCCTTCCTTTGATATCCAACATTTTACCCGGTAACCATGACAATCTAAACACAAGGCCAATCACAAGTCCAAATCATGTACACAATATTTAGCATTATCATATCCTCAAGAACATACCACGCATCAAATATAACTTAAATGCAACTACAGGGAGCAAAAGGCATGGCCAGTTATAACAATGATAGATAACCATGTACAGCAAAATAAACAAACAAAACCTCCTTTTCTTTCCACCAATGAAAGCATTGAAGCAAAATGTGAAATCAATTAACCGGTGATATAATGAGAGATAAAATTCTGATTATTTGACACTACGTAAAATACACTTTTTTGGCTGCAGTAATTTTTTGTTACGGTAATACTACTACATCAGCTAGCAAGAATTTCAATGACTCCCATTAAATTGCATAATCTGAAAAAGAGTTTGTTTCAAAAATAATCTGAAAAAGAGATATTACGTATTTAAGCAACATAATACAAAACATGACAGAATATTGAATCTGCAAATCGAAGTTTTAAAAAGATAGCCCTAAAGATAACCGAATATGGAATAAAAATTTAACTAATAAACCCAAAAGAGAGCACTGTAGCAAAGCCAAATTGAAATTGTACTCAGTAAACTACAGTATGAACACATGTAGATAATTTTTTTAAGGCTAACTGAATCTCAGAAGCTATGACAACTGGCAGAGTAAGCAAGATTATTCTGTTGTCTGAGATCCTATATAGCACTACTCCAGAACTGAGGTAAATTCTCATTCTCTATATACATCATAGAAAAATGTATACAACTAAAAAATGCACCTAGCTCATATAATGCAATGCTTTAATGGATTATGATGATTCATGATAGAACAGATCCAATCCCTCATGTGTGTACAACCAAACAAGTACAACAAATCAGACATGTCATAGTTGATTACTCACATGATCAGAAGAGCATTCAAAGTTTAAGCCCGTTATTTCACTAACTTCTCAGAAATTGAGCATAGTGGTATTTCATCTGATTACTGGTCACCTAAAATGACGGATAGACAGATTGAAGAAGATTAATAAAAAAAGGATGAAGAAGCACAGGCTGGTCAGAAGAGTCCCTCATTGCTAGTTCATTTATAGTCTGATATAGTTTCGCAAGTATAAAAGACACTAATTGATTATAGTTTCAAGCTATTGTGTTCCTCATTCTAGTGACCGAAAAGCTTACTAACAAAATTCATGGATGATGTTGCAGTAACAGAACAAATGACCATTATAACCAGCAGTAGCCAAAAGATGCTTAATTTCCTAGACTGCGACTATTGCTAGTAAAATTCACCATCGGTAACCAATACATTCTGAACACAAGCCCAACCACAATTCCAGAATCATGTGCACAATATTTAGCATTATCATATCCTCAAGGACATATCATGCATCAAATAGAACATAACTTATACATGATATTGGCACAAATACCTCAAGAACACACCATGCATCATATATAACCTAAAGTCCTAAATATGATATCAGCACAAAATGACCACAACATTCTACAAGATTCAGAGAACATCCACCACACAGCCTATGGAAATGGTTCATCACCTTGACGACTGATGTGATGTCACGGAGTGGGCTCCTCGGGTACCACTCGGGTAGGGGGCTCCTCCTCTTCGGTATAGTCCTCACAGTCACAGTCCAGGATGGCGGCACGTTCTCCTTGTTGCTCGACGGCGGCAGGACCCACCGAGCCAGAGGCTTGACGGCGCCCTTCACCACCACAGCTCCCGGCGACGTCATCCTCCTGATAAAGAAACCACCACCAGAGGGGTCGGCGAGCGCCATCCTACTGCCGGAGATCTGCGAGAAGCGTTCAGCACATCGGTGACACAAGAAACCGATAGAACTCACGAACAACTAATGGAATGAAGATTTTCGCACAAATTCTGCGCGGCTCAGATTTGGCTCCTGACTCTTCCAATGTCTACGACCGTAAGATACCTGCAAGAAATCCGCAGTTCCAGAAAAAAAAAACCTCGCGAAGCCAGCCTGATAAGACAAGAAATTGCCCCTAGAAACACCAGACATCGTCTAATCTCCGATTATTTTCAACCCAGATTCTCATTGAAATCATCTATTCTCCATTGATTTCAACTAGGAGTCAGGGCACAGAAAACCCTCACCGGAAGGGTTTGGGTGCGAATGCGAACCAACGAATCCCCACAAAAACCAACCAAATCTCTCAACATTTCGGGCGTCTCACCTCGGATTCCTGCCGCTCCAACCCCCGCACGCCAATCCTATCCCTCCCGCAGATCTGCAAAGAGCAGAACCAGACCAAAACACATTAAGAAATCGCCCAAAGAAACCCAAGAAAACAAACACCGCCCCAAAACGCGAAAATTTCCTACGATTTGCTCCGCTCTTCTCCGATTCCTGCCGATCCGGGTCCCGCGGCGACTACTCCCTACGATACAATTGCCCAACTAAGGTGGAATCCCTGGGGTTCTAGCTTGTAGGTGGTGGCTCTAACTAACGGGAGAGGGGGGAGAACAGGCGGGTCGGCGCGTGGGCGGGGATTCTTTATCGCGTTTGAAATCGGCGTGATCTGTGGACCGAGAGCAGCATCTCACCGTCCGCGTGTCCTGGTAGGAGACAGTTGGGATGGTTCCGGTGTATGGACCACGTGTATGCAGTTTGGGGATTTGGAGTTCTGGACCGTTTGCTCTGCTCTCGGCTGAGAACTTGTGTTTTTTTTTTTTGGGGGGGGATTTGAACAATAAAAATTGCTCTTGAAATTGGCACACAATGGTTCTTCTTTGAGCCTCAAACGAGAGCATCCATTTTTATTCATCTTTAGTAAAAGCTGGAGTACTTTTTTTTAAAGCCAAAAGGCCAAATGGCCCAGCTTTTATAGAAAGCTGGTAGGGGTTACAACGTTTCTGTACGCTGGGGTCGCCAACTTTGCGATGCACGTCTGCCACTTAGACAAAAGACCCACACAGCTAAACAACCTTCATACATGGGCTAAGCAAACGAACTGAACAACGGCAACAAGCAGGGCTGCACCGCCATTACACAGCAAGCAAAGCTATCCTACTCCAGCCCTCTATGGACTACGTTGGTGAACCGCCGCCGTAACGTTGTGGACAACCTTCACTGTGTATTCTCCCTCCCCAGCCTTCAGGAGTTTACTCCACTGTCTTAGATAGAAAATCACACGAAAAACATTTGTTAGAGGACTAGAAAGAATTTTGTGTTTAAAGAGCACGTTATTTCTAGCTAGCCACAGTGACCAGGCCACTGCTCCCAGCAACAAGATACCCCCTCTGTTTTTTTTACCCTACCCGCAGGGTCAACCAACTCTACAAAATAGTGTTCAAAAGATTTAGGAAGACAAGGCCAAGATAGAGCATCTCTCACAACACACCACAAGAACACCGCAATAGGGCAATAAAAAATGATGTGGTTGGCTGTTTCTAGTTGATTGCAGAGCACGCAAAACTATGATCCCTCCTAGTTTTTCTTCACTAAATGTGAGGTGGATTGAACCATGTCCCTAGAGGCAAGCCACAGGAAATGTTTAATCTTCAATGGGATGAGAGCTTTCCAAATGTCCATTCTCCTGACATCACACATCCCATGGAATGACAAGGTGTTATAAACAGATTTGGTAGTAGACCGTTATTTTTCTCTAGAGGCCATAGCATCATGTCATCTTCTTCAGTTAACGACACTAAAGAGATAAGCTTAATCAGCTATTCCCATTCATGTATCTCTTTGTCACCAAAAGATAACCTAAATGTCAGGCATTCAGGCCAGGTAGCAATGGCCTCAGCCACTAGAATATTCTGTTGATTGCAGATTTGGAATAGGGTAGGGAAACCAATTTCAAATCTCAAGTTGTTGAGAGAACATGACAAATATACTTCAATATGTTGAACTTTGTCTATAGTTTCTTATTCCTTCTCATGTTTTTAATTCCCATGATATTATGTACGCCACTGATTGACCGAATTACGTTTGTGCCAGAGCTTTCTGGCACGCTTGCTACTGTGGATGGTGGTGGTGCTTACTGCTTATGAAATAATAAATCAAATGTTACCCATCTAGTTAATGAAGAATTATGTGACTAATGTGTGATTTTGTGGGCTACAGAGTTCCTTCAGAATTCCCCATGAATTATGGTATGGAAATATAGAACTCTACATGTAGATCTGCTTGCACAGCAATGCGATCTTGTTTTTACGAGTTCAACCGCAATGCCATTACTTGAGCATAGCCGTACTCGTTGCAAACCTATAGACATCATCCATATGAGTCAGGAAATCATTTTATTTTTGTCAAACACCCCAGCAAAGAGCAACAACGCGCACAGTACCCCCAGCTTGTCCCGTTTCAACTAACACAGCAACATCCATCACCAGAAGATGTAGTGATAACGCGCACATATGAGCTGCAATAGTAGATCCTAGCAGGAAGATCCTACCGGTTTGGTAGCATGGCATGGCCCTATCTTAAGGAACACTAGTTGATGCGAAGGAAAGACTTGTGTCGCGTATGTTTGGATTAGCATGGCCTACAGACGGATTCCAAGATAGCGCTCTGGTAATGCCTTTCGCTGATAGGTGCATTCTCGGTGCCTCCCAACCTCACTCCAGCGCTCGTGTGGTTCATTGGAACGTTGAATCATTATTATAATTAATATTTTATGTTGAATAATTAATTTTAAAAAGATTTAATTAAAAAAATTAGTTTGAAAATATTTGTAATATTAGTGTGAGTGTATATGACTTATATGGGTTAGGTTAAAATATTTATGTTCTAAAACAGTTGTCTTGTCTATACGAGTGTCTTGACATTAATAGTATTGCTGATGATAAATTATGACTAGATTTAGAATAAGTTGTTGAGGTTCACACGATCAACATGTTGTTTGAACACTAAAACTAGAGTACTATACATGTAGAGATAAATATTCCATATGATATACTTAGAGAAGTTGTGCAATATAAAGCCATAATTTTTGTGAGAGAGAAAATCTAGAATTTAGTTTTGAGAGAAATGAGTACTTTATATGTATTTTATAGAACGCATCTTGATGTAGTTGATCTATTTTCAATAGTTTTATTAAGTTATATTTTTTTATTCGTAGATCTTAATTTGATGGCAAGGCTACAGTTAGATCAATGACATTAAGATGGTTAAAGTGTTAGCAGCATGGTAGTCGGATCAATAAGGTGGCTGGACTGGTAACATCTAAATATATCACTAAAACTTCATTTAGGTTGTACATATCTTTTTATTAAAAAAATTTGATTTTTTTTATAATTATACTATTTATCTTCTTTCTGATATACTGTGTTTCATCCTACAGGAGCTGAAGATTATTTTGGCTCAGGATTGTAGCAAGGATATGCTGAAATGGTTTCCGTCAAAAATAAATAAAATGCAGAATTGGGTGCATGTGTATCAAGAAGAGGCAGATGGATAGCTGCTGATGACTTTGAAGTTGGAGTAGGTGAGAAAGTGCACATTGCGAGGCATATATCTTGCCTTTTTGGCAATATCATGTAGGTTTTAATTTAAGAGAGGCTAAAGATAAGCAAAGGAGTAATGTGGTAACGTGGAGCAGAGAGAATACGATCAGTGTGGTAAGTTGAGTTGTGGGAGAACATCAATGCATCTCACAGTGAGCGGTTAGTGTTAAATCAAAAGATTTAGAAAAATTAATTTAAAGTAAAATCGATAAAATTAGAGGGCATTATTTTATATTAAAATTGATATTATTTAATTAGCTTATATTAAATTATTTATAAAAAATATAGTAAGCATGGGTATACGTTAACAGTCAGACCGAATAAACCGAATAAACAATACATAAGCGGCATAGAAGGAAATAGGCTAAAAACAACGCGTCAATGGCTAGCGTAGGCTAAAGGAGACCGAAAGTAACTGGACTGACAAGTGGGCTGACTTAATAGGTAGACCTAGAGGTTAGCAGGCCAACGGATGTAGCTGACAGTAGAAAACAATACAACAGCACTAGCATGTGTGTGACAGGAGAAGCTGTGGCTAATAGATAGGTTAGGCCTAGGTGTGTCAGGCCTATTAGCAAGCGTGGACATGCGGTGGTGCCATAGCTGATAGGTAAGGCCAGATGAGGCGACGTGGCATGTATGGGCATGCGAGTGCTGGCGTAGGAAATTCAAAGGCGACGTGGCATGATAGGATTGGCTTGAAAGCATGGAAATTGTATCCGAGTGGATTTCTCTATGAAAATGTGTCGGACTCTATAGTCAATCATGTGGTACTGATGTGGTGAAATCTAAAATGTCCGTTTTAAATCCGACTGGTGAGAAAATAAATAAATTAGTGGTTATGAAATTTTAAGATTATTTAGGTCTTTTTTTTAAGATTTTTTTTAGATGTTAAGGATTTGTACACAGAAAAAAGTTTTTATGTGAATTTTATAATCATAATTTTAATAATAAAGATAAAATTTATAGAAGATTAGTATAGTAATTAATCTCTCTTTTCTTGTGTATGTCTAGCAATTGATTTCAGATTAATTTGTTTGCTTTGTAATTTAGATTTGTTTCTTTGATATAAAATAATTAGGGTGTTGTTGTAGTGTTTTGATTGATCGGTTAATTATTTTTACATCTCGTATTATTAATAATTAGGATTTAATTAATTTTGATGGGAATTCTGTTCGGTGATTTTGTTTTATTAATATTTTAAGATATATAAATTTGATTGAGGTGATTTTAGTTAGTTTTGTTAGTAAATTTTGTGTAATTTAGTCTGTAAAATTTTTAGGACGAGTTACGGATTCATGTCTATAATATAATTAATGATAAAATAGTATTATGTTTAGATTTAATTTTTTTACCTTCCCTAATCATTCACTACTCTAATTATGTGTTAATATGGGTCGATCATATAGTTATATAGTTATAGTTAGAGTAAAATGCATCATTGGCTCCATAACTAACGCGGTAGGAGCAACAATCACACCTCTCGCAGCATTATTCAAATGAGATAGAAGATTCCAAGTTAATTCTACTATTAGCAGAGTCACGGTAGAAGTTGTCTTTGATGAGTGGGTGCACGACTTCAAAGGCCTATTTAAGAAGGTTTGGATTCTACGAAACAACTGGTACAAATCTAGCTGGTGACTCTGAAGAAGTTAGGAAAACAGTTTTTAGGTTCTAATTTATTTTCTAAATTCTATAAATATAATTTCTTTAAATAAACATTTAGATTATTTAAGAAAACTAGATATTTTAGAAATAGCTGCAGATGCCTGAAACTTCCACAAACATGCCCCGATTCACAGATGCCAAACTACTGCAGGACGACGTCGCTGAGATGTCATGTCGAAAGATTAAAAAGCAATAAGATGACTAACATAGCATTGACTGACTGGCTACTGCAGAGCAGTGCTCCTACAACAAAAATCTGGGCTGTTGATTTAATTAGTTGGTGGCTACGAAGAATCTAGACACAATTACGGTGTGCCACGTCAGTGTTTGTAAGAATATTTTTGTAAGTGTTTGTAACAAAAAAGAAGCTTTTGGACAAATGAAAAAACACATCATAAGCCGTCTATCAATGACTCGATGGCCCCTAAATAGAAGTTGTGTGGTCAGCTGCTGTTGCTAGAACAACTATATGTGGTTTAAATCAGACGAGTTAGTGAACGAGAGAAGGGAAATCAGTATTCAGGAGGTTGTCATCCGTATATGTGTTTATCAAACATAAATCCTGGTTAAGCCAACCTAATGGGATTAAGGTTAGCTAACTTTATTATCCTAACTACACATCGAAGGAAAGCAGATAGAACGCACAAGATTTTCTCTTTCTTTTTGTTGGGAAATATGGCGATTTCTCTAGTAATTTCACATACAGTTTGGTTCGACGTACAACCCAGACATGAATTTTGGAAATGTTTAGTTGAACAAAAATGGCATTTGAACAAATAAGCCATATAGAATCCGGGCAAGATGCTGCCGGTATTTCTTGATTTTTTGAGCGTACCGATATTTCTTGATCTTTTCTACTCTAACTTTTATTCTCATAAACAAAAAGAAGGTGAATAGAAGAAGCCCATTCGTTCCTTATCATCCACATGATGCATTGATGGAGCTAGACACCAGAGAATACTATTGTATACCCAAATGTGGCGAATTAATTTAACCATGATGATGATCATTGTGTCCCGACTCTACGAGTGTTCTAATGCAACTCCCACGCACCCGGCAGACACTTGGGCAATGCCTCCACCCTCTTAACAAATGTATATGTATGGATCTACTCACTTTAAAATAATCATATACGGGTGAATGACTGTGGAAACACTTTGCACTTATAGTTAATCAAATCGACACTATATAATTTTATTTAAGTCAGATGCTTATTTTTATTTTAAAAAAATGGTTTTTTAGTAATCCTGTCATTTATCTTTTCCAAAGTTTTTATGTTTCGATTATATAGAGCTTGGCATTCGAAGATCATTTATACAGGCATATGCTTGACAGCTAACTATTAACCTTGTGTCATGCTGAAATTAAATTGGGACTGATCAGATCCGACACCATATAGTAACTGACCCTTTTTTTCATTGCATTGGCTCGAGCCCAACACAGCAAAATTGCTTATCACCATTCAGAACCAGGCATATGGCAGAGCAAAGGGCCCTGTCACTGCACCAAACATGCATGAAGCCATGATGGCAAATAGCTAAACATACTTATTTTATTGGATTGATACGCGCGCATGAATTAAATGTGCTAGTACAGAGGAGGAGACGGGCTTGATGAAGTATCTGGGCTTTGGCTAGCTTCCGAACACGTCTGAAACTGAGAAGAAAAACACAGCCTAACACTACAACAAAATCTATTCTTATATACGGCTAAAATCTGTTTTCACATATGGCTAGTCACACCATCTACGAATTAAGGCCAAAATCTAAATTAACACCGCCACCTAGATTCACGCTACTGCTTGGATTTGCTCACTACCGGTTGGATCCGCCAATCACCACTGCTGCCTAGATCCGTTGAGAACCATCACCACTTGATCGGAGCCAATGGAACGAGAATGGGCAGCAATGAGCTAAGGAGAGAGAACGAGCACCGCTACCATCCTATATTATTGCCGTCCCCTCCCCTACACCACCACCATTAACGAGCCCTACCACTACTCCTCTTCATCGTCACTGAGCCCAACCATCCTTGATCTGAAGCTCGATCCCTCCACTCTCTACCGCTGCTCTCCTCCCTCCATCATGCTGTTCCTCTTCTTTGCCGCTGCCGACTACCACTGCCGTCGAATTGAGGGAGGGAGAGAGATGTGGGAAAGAGAGGAAAACTGACTTTACCTTCTCGGACTTTTCTCCTCATGTCATTTTATAGCCCTTCCACTGCTTATACAATCAGGCTCTTATAGGCGGGGTTTGATCACTATATGGATTGGTCTGTACACCTATAAAAATCTATATGACTTCTGCTTATTTTTAATAAGCGAAATATTTTAGGGCCATATGTGAAAATGAAACCTAGGGATTGTAAAAAATCATTTTTATAGAATAAATAGAAGCTAATGAATTGCACCAGCTACAGATTAATGTCAGCTAGCCGATGGTGTAAGATGAGACAATTAGAGCCTTTAATCTGAACTAAGGGCCAGTGGTAGCGGTTATGCATTTACTTAAACGAAGAAATCGATCTTTGAATCTTTCAGTTGCCATTACAGATTACAAACACAAAAGTTCTGGAAACTAAGAGATCAGATGCGCGCCATGTCAAAAAAAAAAAAGAAAAATGTTACAAATAAAAAAAATCAGGAGTAAAATACCATTGAGGAGCTAATGTTGTACTGATGTCCACTGTCCACTTAATTATGCTCAAATTTTTAGAACCAAATTAAAGGGACAAAGCCCAGCTACCTCCAGATTTTTCATCAAAAACAGTAGACCGTTCTGCAAGGGGAAGTTTTATGGTATATTCTACTGCTGACGGTAGTAGTGTATTAGAGTTTAAATCAAGAAATAGATGTTCATGAATATTTAAAATATTTTATTCAAAATATTGCTAATATATATATGTGCCAGTTCGATATCTATTTTAATATTATATATGAGAGACGAATCTATTATATCAATATATATATTATTTCTAATTTTACCTATACAAAATTTCCACTAACCGTATTACAAGCTGTAGTCTAATAGAATTTGATCCATTAGATTTAATGAAATGGATGGCTCATAACCATTGAAAGGTACAGTAAAAAACTCTCTGCAAGCGGCAAAACTTCCTGGTAATAGCACCCAAATGTAACTAAGAGCTGTTCACTGTCGTCGAGCAGACACACATACATACAGCGGAGAGCAGGGCTCTCCACCTGATGGCTAAAGTACTGGAGCAGCTGAGGCTATACACCGTGTTAGCGGGTGAAGAAGCCATGCGTTACACCGAAATTCCTCGTCGTATTGTATGCCATTTTCCGGAACAGCGACCAAGCTTCGTGAAATTAACCAACTATCGGCCCACGCCATGCAAAAGGATGGAGGAGTGCGCGTACACTTCTTTTCAGCGTCCGGTGCGACTCCGCTGGGATCACGTGGTGGAGCACGGCCGCTGATTTCACCGGAGAAGGGAGAGATTTGGTGGAGGTTGCTGATTTCTCCAGGGAAGGGAGAGACTTGGGCAGGAGCAGATTGTTGCTGCTATGGAGAGGAGAGAGATATAGCAGCAGAAATAGGATAGTGAGAAATAATAGGGTGGAGATCTGGGGCCGTGGGGCGTGGAGGGAAACGAACAAACTGACGGGAACACCAATTTTTCGGAGTGCAAATTTTTTGGTGCTAAATTCTTTAGAGTTAGTCCACTATGGTTTCCAATCTTATCGTAGGGAAACATGGCCACCTAGGATCTTTCATCCCTGTTGGCAGAGAACAGGGTAAGCATGGTGGGCCCTCCAGTTGTTTGCTCCCTACGAACTTTGTAAAACCGTAGGGAACAAAATTTTCCCGACGTTTCTGTCATGGTCAGGTAGGGGTATTTTTATTTCTCTTATGCTCCACACACACTAGTAGGAAAACGATTAAACGGTATGGAACACGGAGATTTCCGGAGTGGATGTTGGAAGCTGTGGGCAATCAAGTCCTATCGCAGTACTCCCCGTTGTTGATAACCATTATACCCAATCAACCGCATTCCCCATGCCTCCTAGACCCAATTTCATCTAGCTAGCTATTTCATTGTTTTTTATGAGTATATTTCTCAAACCATTAAAATGTATGTTACTGGTAAAAAATTTCTATATAAAATTTTCTTAGTTTATACTTAAGTAATTATGTGCTAATGATATATACTCATTTCACGTGCAGCTGATAAGCTCAGCCAATAATCTGAATAACGCAGCCCTAATCAGGTGTGGCTTTTTGGACTGCACTACTGCAGAGTACAGAGTGCAGGCTGCAGGGTCATGCAGTCTGCAGACCCATTGTGTGGGGGTCATTATATAGGTGCGTGCCCACGGAGCTAAACCTTGGTCTAGCTGAAGGGAGATTTAGGCTGATCTGGTCTGATCTCATCTAAGCCCATGTGGTAACTGGGTCTCTTAGTGTCACTGGGTCAAGCCCAGCACAACATAATGCTTATCATTATTTAGCCCAGACGTCTAGCACACAAAGGCAGAGTAAAGAGCCACTGTCTGTCTTTACTAAAGCTACATGAATGTACCACGGTTACAACGATACAATGCAGACATGTGAATAGAAAAGAATTAAAGGACTTTAATTCCAATTTCACATCAACTAAGAACTTCTTCTAGCCCTCTAACAGATGCTTCACCGATCAGGATTTTTAGGATTATGTAAGATGTGACTCATTACACGTGGAACTTTTGGTCGTAATTATGTAAGATATATAGATTAGTTAGATAAGTTATGTTCGAAGTAGTAATGATCATGGCCGGTGGAATTGCATCCTCTGCATTGAAGAAGGAAATGAAAATGCAGAGGATCCACGTCCAGGGCCGGGTTTGTTGTTGTGGAAGGCTGGCATCAAATCCCAGTACGTCTACCCATTGCTCATGATGTAGGATCAACTGCGTTCCCCATGCATCCTAAACCCAGGGTCGTTCAATCGAGCTAGGTCTTAAGCTGTGTGGCATATTCATTGTGTGCCAGTTTGGAATGCAGTGTTAGTAAGGTCCTCGGGTGCGTAGATCATTTATATAGGCGCATGCGTCTCGCTGAAACGAGATTTTGGCCGGTCTGATCTGATCCGATGCCGTGTGGTAACTAGGCTTTTTCATTGCATTTGCAGGAGCCCAACACAGCAAAATTGCTTACCATCGTTCAGAACCAGACATATTAACACACATACTTGCAACAATTTATTTTTTTTGGATTGATGCGCATGAATTAAATGTGCTAGTACAGGCTAAGCACGGGCTTGATACGGAACGCCCCAAGCATACATCTTTCCTAGACGGCCACAAGCAGCTCGCTGGTCTCTGTCTATCTAGGCGAAAGCAATGGCCGAACCGTATCGTTTTTTTTATTTTGCAGAGCGCTACCTCACACCACCTCTTGCGGGGCCCTATCCTGCGTACATTAACACCAAATCACGAAAATAAATGGCACGGATCTTCTAAAAAATCCAACGTCTCTGTGCAATACTATATGAGTCCTACAGCACTTATGTATGATGCCGTACGAATAGTTTTTTTTAATTATCACTGTCAGCACCCATTACGGAGTACTACATGGTACAGTAATAAGCACTGTAACTCAGCATAAAGCCCAGATGTGTACTCGAATATCAAATCTCAATTATTTATGGTCCATGAATCACGGAAAATTCAGTCGTCTGATCTCCATGTGAAACTCAAGACTCGTAGCTGACCTCGACGACGCGACGAGAAGCCATTAAATCGCTGTCAGTTTTGACAACGACATGAACAATATAATTAGTTATATGGATCATGATCAATCGCATATATAAAAGTTAAAAATATTACAAGCGTAACTAACGATAATTAAGAGACACAACTCTAAATATAGATGATCTTTTACTAAATATAGATTACACACTTCTATATTTAACACCCCTCAATCTACACAGAGGTAGACTAAATTCAGATTATGCCGTAAATTATAGTAGAGAGTAACCGAGAGCGGCTTAGTCATGATGTCAGCTACCTGTCTTTAGATGAGATGAAGTGAACGTCGAGTTGGTAAGAGGCAACATGTTCACAAATAAAATGGTAATCAACCTCGGCATGCTTCGTGTGATGATGAAATATGAAATTGGCATAGGGATAAGTGACACCAATGTTGTCACACCAGATTACGATCTGTTCGTTACATCTATGACGACAAAGAGTAAACCCCTCATGCTTAATGACGTCTATTCACATCTGCTAGCATTTGAGGCACGCCAATTGTAATACCAGGCGAAGACTTACCTCAACATCGGCGCGTCAGCCAACTTCGTTGGTCGAGGTGGACGGCAGCAGGGTCGTGGCCATGGCGATTCTCCTGGCCGCACCCGAGGCTGTGCCCGTGGTGGTCCTCCGTCCTAGGGACGTGGGCACGGTGCCCCTCCCTATCAGATCTGTGGTCGTACAGGTCACACTGTCATTAAATATTACCATCGTATAGATGAGTCTTACTAGGAGAAACAACTCTATGCTATGGTGACACTAACTAGTACACCGACACGAGGACTACTGATCACATAACCAGTGATCTGGATCACCTAGCCTTGCGTGAACAATACCATGGTCAGTTCAAGTTGGTAATAAGGCAGGTTTGCAAATTATGTATATTGGTTCTTGTTCTCTTAATACTGCTACACGTCTTCTTAACTTACATAATATTCTTTACGTACCTGATATCTCTAAACACCTCATTTCAGTTCATAAACTATCATGCGATAATAATGTATTTTTTAAATTTCATCTCTATCATTTTCTTGTAAAGGACCAAGCAACGAAACAAGTGTTTATAGAAGGAAAGTGTGAATCCGGCCTCTATCCCATAAAGCCATCCGATGTTGAATTCTTTAAAAAAGCACTTGTCAGTGTTAAGGCATCTACAGATCAGTGGTATGCTCGTCTTGGCCACCCCTCTACCCCAGTCATGCGGTCTATTTTGAGTTTGAATAATCTTCTATATATCAAGGAGTTGATTTCCTCAGTTTGTCATATATGTCAATTAGGCAAGAGTCATCAATTTCTCTATACTCATGCCATTCATCGTTCTACATCATCTCTTGAATTTTTCAGATGTGTGGGGCCCTGCCCTTAAGTCTATTGGTGGATACAAATACTACATAAGTTTTATCGATGATTTTAGTAAATTTACGTGGATATATTTGATGCATGAATGCACTGAGGCTCAACACATTTTCTTGCAATTTCAAGCATATATAGAACGTCTTCTTGATACTAAAATTAAATACGTCCAATCCGATTGGGACAGGGAGTACCAATTTTTCTAATCCCTTGACATAGCCCATCGTGTTTCCTACATATATACTCACCAACAAAATGGATCGGCTGAATACAAGCATCGTTATATAGTTAAAACTGGTCTTGCTCTACTAGGTCACGCCTCTATACCGATTAAATTTTAGGACGAAGCCTTCCTTACAGTCGCTTATCTCATTAATAGATTGTCCACTCGAGTCCTTGATAATCTATGCCCTCAAGAACGCCTCCTTAAAACTCCACCGAATTATTCCTTGCTCTATATATTTGGTTGCATATGTTGTCTCAATTTGTGACCCTATAACCAATACAAACTTTCCTTTGAATCCAAAGTCCTTGTGTTTTTAGATATAGTGGTCTTCATAAGGGATACAAATGTCTCAATATAGATTTCGGACGCGTTTATATGTCCTGTGACGTTATATTTAATGAAACAATTTTTTTCTCCACTTATCCTTTATCCAACGTTGCACCTAATCAGGATAGTGGCAGTTTTAATTTAAACAATTACGATATGCATATATTTTCTACTAACCCTGTGAATGCAACCCCTCACCTCAACATGCAGTAGATTTCGGGATGCCTAAAATCTCATCAGAATTGGTACCGACATTCCCTGTGTTCGTTTCTTCATCCGAGGCAGGAAGATGATGTAGACATTAATTTAAAAAAAAATATTGGTTTTGATATATGTTAATATAATTGATACTAAATAATCTATATGAGTGATCGTATATAAGACTACTTTTCTTTAGTGTAGAAGAAGAGCATTATCCCGGCAAACAACTGTACGTGTGATGGTACTTGCACGGGTGCAGCCAACCCAGAGCGTTCGTCCGAAATGTCAAACACGTCGCCATCCCCCAAGAACTGACCTCTCACCGCGTACTACAGCCACAATCAAGCGAATTAAGCATACGCACGTCCAATTCCCTGCTCGAGAGGCAACAGATTTAACGCAAAGATCCAACGTCACATCGACATCATATCGGCACTCACTCTTGTAGTGTACTTCTCCAATCAAAATTTCAGAAAAAAATGCCTATATTTCGATTCTTCCCTTCGCTTTTTTTTCTTGCCTCCAAGCTTATCCATTGAAAAGCTAGACTACCAGTATAGCACAAAATTATTTGGCAGATGTGGTGGTGTAACGAAGAAGGATAGTTAGGAGCTGGTTTGCTAATTGTTTGATTAGACATAAATGACATGGTTGGCCCACCAACAAACACGTACCAGCAGGAGTAGGGCATGCAGGATAACGTATGATGCATAATCATCGGTGGATAACCTCGAGCCATGGCCACCAACTACTAGACACGAAAATCAAACCCTGTTTGTTTCTAGGTAGAGGCGTAGAGCGGCATGCACAGCTGAGTCCTCCAGGTCTACAAGAACAGTTGAGTTTCCAGTCAAAAGCTACAAACCCAGCTGACAAGCAGAGGCAACCAACAAACCAATTATCAGGCAATCTGCAAAACCTGCCTGATTAATTGAGGGTTTCGGTCGTGTTTCATGTCAGCATCTAGAGTCTCAAACAAAAAGAAGCATGAGAATTGCATATCTGATTTTAGTATAAACTACGATGGAATCGAATTATTCGGTTGAAAGAAAGTAAGCATCGAATTCGAATTCTGTTGGCCAATTATTCTAGTGGATTAGCTTGAGCTAGCACGGAAATGGACATAAACTTGGCATCACCAGCTAGCTAATCATACTAAGCTGCTACAAAATTCATCTTTCTTTATTTTCTTGCTTATCTATTTTTGTTGTCCTTTTTGGTGCATGGTGGTGTTCACACCTGGCAGGCCAAGCGGATGCGCCGCAACAGTGGCCCAAAATTTCGACATTGATTTCTACCACAGATCCAGTGCACGCATCCCGAGGAAGAGGGCACATGCATTGCGGCAGCAGCAACACCGCCAGTGCTATTACTGCGACCGCTACTGCGTGCCTGGCCAGAAATAATGAAGTGGTGTAGGAATAGCTACTCACAATTTACTACTACTCCTACTCCCGTGGATCAGTTACACCACTTTGCACTCGCATTAGTATAACTGCATAGGCCATTCTATGCTTGGACTACTCGCCGTTGTCACTTCATCACTGGACACACTAGTGACCTATATGCATATGCATGGGCATGACAGTATGACGCTAGTATGACAGTGTGAAGCAAGAGGGTCGTCTTTTTCCAGCCAAGAGACGAGACCATCTTTTGCAGTTAAGATATGTACAATGACACACTAGGGGCTGGCCGGTGACTCAAAAGAATGACAAAACTACAGCAGCCAGTGGGTGAGGTGCAACTCATGTGGGCACCATGCATATGATGCGTGCCTTCCTTTTCAGTGAGAAAAGCATGCTGCAGCAACAGCCAACCCCGCAAGAACGAGTTATTAAGAACTCGTTCGACAGTTCCGCTTTTTCTTAAACTACTAAATAGTAATTTTAAAAAAATCTATAGAAAATTTGCTGCAAAAATTATATTAATTAATATTTTAAATTTTTCATAGCTAATAGCTAATTAATCATACAGCACCTTGTTTTTTTTCCGAAGAGAGAATTTGAACCTATTTGTACGAACTTAGGCTACCGGTTTTTCATATGCACATTTATTAAATTATTAAATGGAGTATTTTTATAAGACTTTTTTAATAAAAAAGTTGCTTCAAAAATCATATTAACCTATTTTTTAAGTTTTTTATAGCTAATATTAAATTAATTATATGCTAATAAACTACTCCATTATTCGTGCTAGAGAGAAAAGATTCAAACCTATTGGTTCAAACTTAGCCTTAGGCTGCATTTCGAACTGCTTAGCTCTGATCTTTTTTCATCTTGTTTACTGTACGTATGCTTTTTGAAACGATAAATAGTGTGTTTTTTAATAAAATTCTATTTATTTTTAAAAGTTTTTTACAACTTATATTTAATTAATTATATGCTAATAAGCTACTCCAAATGAAATTACCAACCCCTCTTCGCCTGATTAGATAGGTTGATGGATACATTTAAGCAAGCAGGTAGCAAAGCGGAGCGAAAAGGCAGAGGATCGAGAGGAGATGAGACGAGAAAAGGAGCGACCCAGGGAGGCAGAGGTAGAAGAAGAAAGCGAAGGGGAAAAGGAGAGAGAAAAAAAAGACCGAGACGAAAGGGTCGCGCCACCATCCCACCATCCACCGCCAGGTGGGACCCACCACCACGGCCACACTAATTACACGTAGTACTAATCACCCTGCTTCGTCCCCGACACAGCACCAAGAGGTCCAAGAGAGAGAGAGAGAGAGATTGATTGATTTGATTATAGTTGGTTAGTCCCATATAAAACACGCCTTAACCACCCGTCCCTTATAACAAAGCTAAGACGCGCAAAGCCCAGAGCGAGAGGCTGCCTACCAGACACACGCCCGAACCTCGCGCCCGCCCGCCATTATTGCGGCCCACCCACACGCGTGCGCGCGCGTATTATCACGAGGTCCGCGAGGAAGGTGGCGAGCGAGGAGCATCATTTAGTCTCCCAGCCCAGGCAACAGTAGCAGACCAAGCAGAAGAAGCAAGAACTGAGGAGGGAGGAGGAGGGCACACCTGTGAGCAGAGCCATGGAGCAGTACGAGGTCCTGGAGCAGATCGGCCGTGGCGCCTACGGCTCCGCCTACCTCGTCGTCCACAAGGGCGAGCGCAAGAGGTCACCCCTCTGCTCTCCCCTCTCCTCCTCCGTATTCTTCTTCCTTTCTTCTTCTTCAGCCTCTCTGACGTGCCAACCCTCCTCTTTCTTGGCTCCATGTTGGTGGTGCAGGTACGTGATGAAGAAGATCCGGCTGTCCAAGCATAACGACAAGTTCCAGCGCACGGCGTACCAGGAGGTAAAACCTGCTGCCGATTAAAGCAAACTGAACCCTTGTTAATTCATTTCATCCTCCCAGCTTGAGCAAACATGTTGCACCATGAGTTGTTTCTGTTGCGCTTGCAAATCCTTTGAGGTTACCAGAAATTATAGCGCAACGGATTGAAAAATTAGCTTGTTTTTTTCGAGTTCATACCTGGTTGAATGTTTGGGAGGACCGGACAGATGGTTGATGATGGATTTTGATGCTTTGCTTGCTGCGCAGATGTCTCTGATGGCGGGCCTCAGCAACCCGTACATCGTCGAGTACAAGGACGGTTGGGTTGACGAGGTACAGAATCCACACTTCAATTCAGTTATGGGAATAATTTGGCATCTCTTCACATGAAGGATCTTAAAGTTTGTCTCTTTTTTCTTTCTTCTTTGATGGTTGCAGGGGACTTCTGCGTGCATTGTGACAAGTTACTGTGAAGGAGGTGACATGTAAGATGCTCTCGCATTTTCACTCTTCGTTGCCTCAAAAATTTTGCCTTTCAGTGTTCCGAGTTACTAACACCACAATCACAGGGCAGAGAGGATCAAGAAGGCAAGGGGTGTCCTTTTCTCTGAAGAGGTAAGAACATTAAGTCACTGTAATTAGATGAAATGGTGGTAATTACAGCATCAAGAAGCAATAGTAATTGCTCATGTATAGGAAACTTACTGCTGCTTTGGTACTTGTATGACCCAAGAGGGTGTGCCGATGGTTCACACAATTGCTCTTGGCCCTTGACTATCTGCACTGCAACCGTGTGCTCCACCGTGACCTCAAGGTAAATGAAAATTGTCCCTATCCACATGTCCATTCATCAGGTATCAACGTTACCTAACATGTTCTCGACTCCTGTGCTGTTACAGTGTTCCAACATTTTGTTAACAAAGGATAATAACATCCGGCTTGGTAAGAAATATACATTCAATTACAAATGTAAATTACTGGTTGCATCTCTCCTTTTTCTTGGATAGTATAGTGACCTGAATATTCATTGTTTCTTCAAAACAGCTGATTTTGGGCTAGCAAAATTGCTCATGGAGGACCTTGCCTCAACGGTATGTCTTAAACCTATGCTACCATGTTGTGTAAATGTAACTCATAAAACACATGGCTTGTTATCTTCAGTCGCATAAAGGAATCTTGTTCTGAAAATACATAATGCCATTTCAGTATATTTCCGGCAGGTTTGTTTCTTTTTCTGTATATTTATTTATAGAATTATATATACACAGTAGGACCCTTTCTTACCTTCTCCATTCAAAATATTGCGACATAGAATGAACATATAGGTACTGTTGCCACTTAATGAATTCAACATCTATGTTTTTCAGGTTGTGGGAACCCCAAACTACATGTGCCCAGAAATACTAGCAGACATACCTTATGGTTACAAATCTGATATATGGTCACTTGGTGAGTTCCCAGTACTACAGCATTTGGAGTAAGTTTCACGTTTTCTGTTATGATGCTAGACAGAATTAAGCAGCTGCATAATCGTTTTCAATCTTTTACCATCAGGTTGCTGTATGTTTGAGATCTTAGCACACCGTTCTGCATTCAAAGCTGCTGTAAGTTCTACTACACAATTCAAATGATACATTACTGTTTACATATAGGATGGAAATTCATGAATTATCCCCTCTTGTTTTTAAAGGATATGGCATCATTAGTAAACAAAATAAACAGATCTTCAATATCTCCAATGCCACCAATATATTCATCATCACTGTGAGTACCAATATTATTATTATTATTATTATTATTATTATTATTATTTAATGATTGTTCAACAATATAAATCAGAATTTATGTTAAAACATGATGATTTGTTTCGCAGGAAGCAGATAGTGAAGAGCATGCTAAGGAAAAATCCAGAACACAGACCCACTGTAAGTACCAGAAAGTCAGTTTCACTGTTTCAATCATAGGCACCGACAGAATACTTAACATTCAAAGTTAAACTGAAAAATTTACAGGCTGGAGAGCTCTTGAGGCACCCATATTTGCAGCCTTATCTTGCTGAATCATGCAGCTGCTCCCCAATCTACCTTCCAGTGAAGCCCACCAAAAGTAACCTGGGAGACAAGCAGTCAAGAAAGCCAGGAAGTGGCAGAAAGCGAATCATCAAAACCAACGCATCCACTGAAGCATTAGAAACTACAGCAGAGCAAACTGTGGATACAAGAGGCAGCTCCACTTACTTTTCTGATGTTTCGACAATTGGTACCCAGGATGCCTGCATTTCACAAGTATCTGTGGATCCTGAAGCTAGAAACAAGGAACATCAAAACATCGATGCTTTATCACTTCAACATACAGAGGAGAGTTTGATGACCACAACTGATCGACAGATTGATGAGACCATATTTCTTCAAGCTGTAAGAAACAGCAGCGTAGTGGATGTCGTCCCAGTCACCAGTGCAATTCAGAAGCCGAATGAGGCACCAATACCAAACGAGGAATTGACCATTGGAGTAGTCCAAGAACAAAGAAAGGAAGTGAAAGCACACTCTTATCAAGGATCAAAACCAGGAGCAGGTGACGTCGCCATGGTTACAGAAGAATCATCACCGAAGAGCGCGGTGAAACTGGCACATGCAGATAGCACGCCTGCCGAGTGGGATCATCTGAACATATTGCAGCAGAGAGCTGACGCACTGGAGTCTCTTCTCGAGCTATGCGCCAAGCTGCTGAAGCAGGAGAGGCTTGAGGAGCTTGCTGGCGTTCTCAGACCATTTGGGGAAGGAGCTGTGTCGTCCAGAGAGACGGCAATATGGCTGACAAAAAGCCTCATGACTCCACCGAAATTGGGAGGATCTCCAAAGCTAACGTAGCCGAGAAAATTGCATGGCTTTGTTTGCAAGTGTGCTGCTCTGAGAGTGTATATAGCTTTGCTACAATTCATGATTCTGCCTTATTGGAGGCTCGGGTTTCTATTTATCTTGATGTATATGGATTGCGTGAATGAGTGAGGGCATTATGTGGGCTAACTATTTATCAGATATTTACTGTACAATGGCATCCGCTGTCTGTCTGATTCTACAAGTTTTCAAGTAATAATGGAAATCATACAAAGTTCATTTCCCATTTTCTTCCAATCTTCCATGCTGAAGAACTGTTTATCAATGTGCTGATGTCGTGTTCCACTAGTCTGGACTCTTAAAAGGATTGGTTATTACTGGCAGGAATTACTGAACAGGAAGAGACAATATTCAGGTCACGGCAGAAAGTAGAATGCATCAAGGAACCTTAGGTTGTGTTCATATGTGCTGAACTAGACAGATGAAATAAGAAAGAAGGCAGATGAAGTTGGCACGTTTCTCAAGCTTCAAACAGTGTGTTTCGGAAAAAAATCTATATAAAAGTTTCTTAGAATACTGTTTTATAGTAGTTGATTTATTTATTTACATCCTAAGCTATCACAAAATTATATAATCTACTTCATCTAAAATCTTTATCCTAATAATGAGTAGAAGAAAAAAATGCTTTTTAACTTTATAGTAGTTGATTTATTTATTTACATCCTTAAATAGCTATCACAAAATTAAATAATCTACTTCATCTAAAAACTTTATCCTAATAATGAGTAGAAGAAAAAAAATGCTTTTTAACTTTATAGTAGTTGATATACTTATTTACATCTTAAATAGCTATCACAAAATTAAATAATCTACTTCATCTAAAAACTTTATCCTAATAATGAGAAGAAGAAAAAAATGCAACCTAGTGGGCAAATGGAAATACCTTAATGTGAACGAACATAAAGGATAACACCAAACACTACAGCACTGAAAAGGAAGCACTGACCTCTGGGCCTCGGTTTTTACTGAAAGATCTTGTCACGCTATGTTTGGGACTTATCTTGGGCCAGCTGCAGTGACAATATTGTTACGACTGTAAAAGGCAGAACCTTTGCCGTGCTTCCAAGGAAGAAGCCTTGCGCTTTCTGCACAAGTTCATCTCCTTTTTTGGGCTTCGAAGCAAGCCTTCCAAGCAAGTAGCTGTCTGTTTTCTCCAAGAATCAAACAACGAATACTTGCGGTTCCAGGGGCTCTGGCAGGGTGGCTGATGTCCGGCTCCTGTACGGCTGTACCTTACACAGGAATTGATCCCTGATCTCCCACTGAAAAAAGAAAGAGCAGAAAACACCAGAAAGAACATGAATTCTACATTCCTATGAAGCGAAACAAATCATAACATTCGACACACACATATATAATAGGACTTTGCGATGCCCGAAATTGCTTGTCATGTAAGATCTTTCCATGAGAAGCCGATCTATAAATTCTAGCTTGAAGTGCCACCGCATGTAATGTACCACAAACACTCAGTAGAGAAGCATTCACTAACATATGAACTATGCGTACATGCTCGGTGAAGAAAGATAACTGTTATATAATAATGATAAAAATTAGTGTGAAGCAAAATTGGTAAAATAGTTTATATTGAAATAGACAAAAATATTTTTTTATTAAAATTAGCATTATTTAATTGGTTTTTATTTTAAATTATTAATTAAAAAATATGATGAACGTGTACGTGCGTTGACCTGGTCAGGTTGAAAAATCTGTTTCAAAGAATATTTTCTTATATATGTGCAAGAATTAAATTTGAAAAGTAAAAATAAAATTATTGAAAAAATTCAAAGAAATTTTGGACAAAAATTGGTAAAATAATTTTTTGAATTTAAAACAGTAACAAGCTGATTTTTCGTGGCCCAATGAAAAAATAAAAACAGTAAACTGTACACCAATGACCTAGCAATGGTGTGAGACTGAAAGGTAGGACCAAGCTATTAGCGAAAGTAGGAGTGCACGCGCCGATGACGTATAGGCTGGCAGGCAGGACCGGGCTATCAGTGAGAGCGGGCACCCGTACGATGGCAATATAGAGGCTGACATGCGGGCCAGGCTTATCAGCGAGTGTAGACAAAGTTGCGAAGACATGGCGACTGATAGGCGAGCTAGGCTTGTCAGCGAGCATGAGTGCAGGTACGGTGAAGTCTCGGCGACTGACAGGTGGGGCTGGTAGGAGCGATGTGTCATGCGCAGGAGCGTGCAGGCGACCGCAGGAGGTTCGAAGTCTACGTGGCGTATATTGATTGGAGAGGATGCACTATAATAATAACCGAGTCAGATTTTCTACGGATTCGAGTCGAACTACGTAGCCTTCCATGTGAGGGGTGACGTGGCATAATTTGGAGTGTTTATTTTAGATCGGACATCTGGAAATAGACAGAGTAGTAGTTAAGAAATCTCAAGGGTAATTAGGTCATTTCCTTTGAGATTTTTTTTAAAAAAATAGAGGGTAAAAAGTGAAGGATTAAGACACAGAAATTTGAGAGAGTTTTTGTGTAATTTTTTGTAAGCACAGTTTTGAGAATTGAGGTAAAGTTTGTCGAAAATTTATGTGGAAACTATTCTCTCTCTTTTTTGTATATCTGGAGTTTGATTTTGGATTAAATTATTTCTTATAGGTTTTGATTTTATTTCTTTGATCCAATATAGCTAGGGTGTTTGTCTAGTTTTCTAAAACATTTGATCGATTAATTATTTTTTAGATCTCATGATTAATTTCAATCAAATTTCTATTTAGCAATTTTGTTTCACTAATGTCTTGTGATCTAGATGTCCAGTTAGATTTGTTTACAAATTTATTAATGTCTTGTGATCTAGATGTCTGATTGAGCTGATTTTAGTTAGATTTGTTTGCAAATTTTATCTAGTTTATTCTGTAAATTTTCTAGGTCAATCAGAATTACGGATCTTCGGCTATAATAACGAAATGGTGTTATGTCCAAATTCCAAAAACACGGTTTTTTAGGTTTTGTGTTTAAGAAAATTTGTTAATTTTTATTTTGCATTCCACAATCATTCACCTCCTTTATTGCTTTATTAAAGTAATTTGATCCTACAAGTGGTATCAGAGCAATATTATTTTTTTAATTCATCTTAACTGATAATTAGGAAATATGTCGACGAATATATATTCTACAAAACCTTGTGTTTTCGATGGTATTGATTTTCAATATTAGAAGGCCAAGATGGAGGCATATATCCAAGCTTAAGACTTTGCTATATAAGAGAAAATCTACAAGACATATCAAGATTCAAAAAATGATGAAGTGACAGCGATGAATATGTCACATGTGGAGGCTAACAAGAAGGCAAGGAATTTGATTATACAAGGGTTAGGAAGAAGCGAATTTGACCGTGTGGTGTATCTCAAGTCAACATATGAGGTATGAAAAACACTTTGTGATTACCATAAAAGATCAAACACGGTAAAAGAGGTACATCGGAACATGTTTAAAAAAAAGAATATATGCGTTTTGAGATGAAACCTGATGAATCTCTTTATGATTTCTTTGTTCGTTTTAATAAGATTCTTAGTAATTTACGTTCTGTTAATGTTCGATATAGAAGAAGAATAAATAGTGGAGAATCTCAAAGATGTTTTGACTACGATTCACTTAATCATCTTCATCTTAAATGTCTAAAATTTTTGGCAAGAATTTTTAACGATGAAAATAAGGAAGAAGATAAAGAACAGAGTGAAAAGAAACAATCATTCAAGAGTACCAAGAAGAAGGGGGTATTTAAACAAGAAGATAGTACACCGTGTTCTTTCTGCTCTTAAACAGGTTAATTTGAGTGATGTGGATCCTGAGAGTGATGACGACGCTACATTCAAAGGCAAGAAAAATTTGATGGGTCTATGTATAATGTCAAGTAGCAGAAGTGTCACCAATAATGATTTTGACAGTGACAATAATAATGAGATAGAACATTCTTATAATGATTTAGCTTGTACGGTTAAAAAACTTGGTATTTTACTAGAAAAGAAGGATAAAAAGATTAAAAAATAAGATGTTTTAGTTGAACAATTAAATGTTGAAACTGCAAGATTTAAAATTTTGACTTTTGTAGATGATTTTTACAAATCATGTGACATAATTTATGCTGAATTTTCTTCTCTAAGAGATATGCATGCTTCTACTTTCAAATAACTCAATCTTGAAAAAGAAAAAAATGACATGCATGTTTGTGTAGTTGCGATATCTTATTATTGTGCAAATTTAATTCTGTTAAGTTAAAGTTAAAGGATGTTGATCTTAAAATTGTTGAACTAAAAGATGATCATGTTATTTATAAGGTTCTTTCATGAAATTTCTATATGTTTCTTGTAAAAACTATACCATTCTTTTGAATCGTATTGATTATTTAAAAGGAAAGATGGAAACTAAAACCTTTCTCAGAAATTTAAAATAGATTTGGGTTATGATGTTTATAATAATTTTAAGACTCATGCTCCAACTATTATTAAATCTCTTGGTAGTGGCATAATTGAGATTGCAAATTAACTTAAAATGATAATCTTTAAATCTAGTAGTGTTATGTCATATAATCGCACAACAAGTATAAGTGTTATTTCTACTTCTAAGAGTAAATACAAAGTTAAGTACACTTGCACTTATTGTGGTAGAGATGTAGTTGAATTCTATTTTAGACTTGCTAAATAACAAATGAGAGAAAAAGATAGGGCAAATGTCTAGTTTGAGAAAATCACGCCATTTTTTTGTCATACTAACATAAGTAATAATAAATTAAAAACTTTGCATAAAAATACTTGTGTTATGTCTTTTGGTGTGTGTCGTGTGTCTTAGTACTGGATTTCTAAATGTTATCTTACTAACCTCAGTACAAAGATCTCAACAGTATCTTCTTTTGTGTAGGCACTTTACGCGAGAACGGAAAACTTTTTGCTATTAAATTATGGATGTTTACATCACATGTCCGATGACAAGAATTGGTTCTCCTATCTCACAAGAGCATCACATGTTAAAAAGATAAATTTTGAAGATGTTTTTATTTCTATGGTTGTGATTATAGGTATAATTGTATACATTTAAGAGGAGAATATTTTTGTTGATGATAAAGCTTTGGTTTCTCCCACACAATCAATTGAATTGGTTCCACTATCGATCACAACTTCACAAACGATAGATCATACTTAAGAAGATATACAATTTGTTGTATATTTATATAGAAGATTTTAAGATTCCCACTTGTTTTACTTTTTCAAGCAATTAAGCGGATTCTCAGATATGTTCTAGAACTAAATATTTTGGTATATGGATATTTGCGTCTTCATGGATTAGTTTAAGAGTTTTTTCTAGTATTATATTTGGAAGTTATAGACTTGGTAGAATTAATATTTCTAGTACTTGTTTCTTCCTGGATAATTTATATGTTGATTGGTGTTTTAAAAAAACAATACTCTGTAGCATAATCAACTACTGAATCTTAATATGTGGCTACTGTTACTTGTTGTTCTTAAATTTTTTGGATAGTAGCTACATTTAAATATTATAGTGTTACTTTGGAAAATGTTCCATTTTATGTCTGTATTACTAAGAACTTAGTACAACACTCTAGGACAAAACATATTGATATTAGATTTTACTTTCTTAGAGATCATGTTGAAAAAAGTAATGCGGTACTTCATAATGTGGATACTAAACATCAATTGGCAGATATTTTCACAAAACTTTTGGATTCTTCTCGTTTTACTCATCTTGGGGGAAAACTTGGGATTATTGATCCTATGGGATTGTTTTGAGTGGTAGCATCAACTTTTGTAATATTTTTTGTGTGTTCTTTATTTTAAAAGAAAAAAACTTTTAAATAATGAGCACTACATACAATTCACGTGTATTACTTGCCGTCATGTTCATGTCATAAAGTATAAGTGCTTTCATGTTTCTATATGTGTGATATTGATCTTTGCATGACAACCTAAAATGGAATGACAACTTGAATTAAATCTTGCCATGATTAAAATTTCTTATCTATTTTGATCTTGTTTTAAAAGTGCTAATATGATATGAGAAATATAAGAAATATCAAAAATATGCGCTTATGAAAAAGATCAATGAAATATGCATTATCACACTTCCTTTCACAAGATTTCTTACTATTGCACTTTAGTGTGAACTTGAAAAAGTTGTATATAATCGAAATCCGACTCATAAACTTTTAGTCGTCAAAAGAGTGAACATATTTAAAAGTAAGTCTAATGATATGTATAATCCCTTATAATTTATATCAATCAAGTTCTCAATTTATAACAAAAGGCACAAAAAAGTGCATCAAAATAGTGATTACAAGTTTTAAAATAGTAAAGAAGCAATACCGTGTCTTGAAATAAATTGTTAATTGCACTTATACTAGATTTATATTATATATATTGATGTACGAGTATAAATTACTTTTAGCATGACATGTACGAGCTTGTTTACGTTGATGATTTGTGGTGCTCATTATATATATATATATATATATATATATATATATATATATATCAAAATTGGAAAACTTTCTTTTTTTAATGTTTTCTTTGATGAATTCATTGTCAAAAAGGGGGAGAGAGTTTGATGCAAATTATTTTGAGAAGTCTAATGCCAATATTTTTTGATGATAAATATCAATGTTCAATATTCATGTTGCCAATGTTTTCATTAAGAGTGTGATCGTTAGATAATAATGATGAAAATTTTGTTTTAAGCAAAATTGTAAAATAGTTTATGTTGAAATTGGCAAAAATATTTTACATTAAAATTGGAATTATTTAATTGGTTTTTATTTTAAATTATTTATCGAAAATATATGGTGAACTTGTGTGCGTTGAGAAAGGTCAGATTGAAAAATCCGTGCAGAAGAATGCTTTTTGTTTATTTGTGTGCAAGAATTAAATTTGAAAAATAGATAAAAAATTATTGAAAAATTTTAGAGATATTTCAAACGAAAATTGAGAAAAGAAAATTTTTTGAATTTAGAACTGTAACAGGTTGAGATTTCTGGTGGACGAGTGATGGACATGCCCTATTAAAACAGTAAACTACGTGGTGACGACCCCGCAATGGTATGAGATTGACAGGTGGGACCAAGCTGTCAGTGAGAGTGGGCACATGCGTGTCGGTGATGCAGAGGTTGATAGGCGGGACTAGACTATCAGTGAGGGCGGACATATGCGTGTTGATGACACAAAGGCTGACAGGCGGGACTGGTTTGTCAGTAAGAGCGAGCATGCGTGCGGCAGTGACGCAGAGGCTGACAAGTGAGCTAGGCTTGTTAGCAGGCATACGGGCAGGTGTGTTGGCACTATGACTCATAGGCGGGCCAGTCCTGTCAGTGAGCACGAGCGTGGGCGCAACGAAGTCTGGTCGACTAACAGTTGGGGTCGGTAGGAGTGACATGTTGCTCGTAGGAGTGTGTGTGCACGGGCGGTCGTAGGAGATCCGTAGTATGTCTAGCGTATTCTAATTGGAGAGGACGCGTTGAAATAGTAATAGAATCATATTTTTTTTGATTCAAGTCGGAATGTGTAGACTTTCGTGTGAGGAGTGACGTGGCACAATATGGAGTGTTTATTTCACATCAGATAGCTGGAAATAAACATAGTACTGGCTACATAATCTTAGGGGTATTTAGGTTATTTTCCTTTGGGATTTTTTGGTATAAATAGAGGGTAAGAAGTGAGGGATTGAGACATAGAAAAGTAAGAGAGTTTTTGTGTAATTTTTGTTAGGACAATTTTAGGAATAAATATAAAGTTTATCAAAAATTTATATAGATGATGTGGTGGTTAAATCAAAGAGCATTGAAGGGCATCTGGCCAATCTAGAAAGAATGCTAGAGAGGATAAAGAAATATGGACTAAAGATAAATTTTAACAAGTATGTTTTTGACGTATCAATTGGACTGTTTTTTATGTTCATAGTGCATGAAAGAGGCATTGAGATCAACCAATGAAGCATCAAAGCTATCAAAGATACAAAACCACCAGTCGATAAAACAAAGTTATAGGCTTTAATTGGCAAAATTAATTTTATAAAAAGGTTTATTTCAAATTTATCAGGGAGAATTTAGCCTTTTAATTCGTTATCAATGTTAAAAGCTGACAAGAGTTTGTGTGGGGAGCTAGATGAAATTAAGGATTATTTAAGTTTCTTACCAGTCTTGGTTTTGCTGTAGATGGAGAGATGATTCAAGTTATACTTATCAACTGATGAGAAATCTATCGGACCTATTTTGGTAAAGAGTTTGAAGGAAAAGAACGAGTCATATTTTATCTTAACAGAAAACTTTTAAATGCTAAAACAAGATACTCGGCGGTGTAAAAACTTTGACTTCATTTGTATTTTTCATGCACAAAATTAAGGCATTATCTTTTATCAGCTAAGTGCATAGTGACGTGTAAAGCTAATGTGGTAAAATACATGCTATCAGCTCCAGTGTTGAAGGGGAGAACTGGAAAATGAATATTTACTTTGACAGTTTAAACTACGGTATGAATCAGCTAAAGTAGTAAAAGGACAAGCAAAAGCTGATTTCATTATGCAACATAGTGATGATTTCATAGGATATGTGAACCTGGTGGCTTGGACTTTATTTTTCGTTGGATCAGTGTGTAGCCACGGGTGTGGCATTGGCCTGGTCATCATATTGCCACAAGGGGGAAGCTTTAAATTTGCTTTCACAATTAAACCTTATTGCATAAATAACCAAGTAGAATATGAAGCTATGCTCAAGAGACTTTAGCTATTGAAGAAAATTGAAGATGCTACATAAATCATGGGAGATTCATTGTTGGTGATCAAATAATTGTCTAGGGAATATGAGTGTATGGATGAGGTTTTGAAATCATATCACAAAGACTACCAATAGTTGCTTAAGGGATTTTAAGATTGCACTAGTGAGTCATGTTCCTAGAAAGCAAAATTCAGAAACCAATGATCTTACACAAATTGCTTCAAGTTATCGACTGATTGAAAACAATGTGGAAGCTAAAGTAGTTGTTGTTGAGGTTTATGACTGGAGAAAGAAAATTATAGATTACTTACGAAATGCTTCACAATTGGTTTCAAGAAAACTTTGGTATAAGGCCATTAAATATATTTTACTTAATAAGGAATTATACTATCGAATGATTGAAGCAGATGTATTAATGTTCTTGCATCTAGAAAAAGCTAAAGTGGTTATGTGAGAAGTTTATGAGGGTATTTGTGGAATTCATCAATCGGCTTATAAGATAAAGTGGCTACTTAGAAAGGTTAAATATTTTTGGCCGACGATGCTAGAGGATTGTTTTAAATATTATAAAGATTGTCAATATTGTCAGAAGTTTGGAAATATTCAAGGAACTGCAGGCTCGACTAAAAACCCAATTATCATTCCATGGTCATTCAAAGGATGGAGAATTAATATGATCGGTCAGATATATCATGCATCGAGCAAAGGGCACAAGTTTATATTGGTGGTAACAGATTGTTTTACTAAATGGGTGGAATCTATTCCTTAAAAAGAAGTTGCATCTAAGAATGCCATAGAATTTATTAAAGAGCATATAATTTACAGGTTTAGGATTCTTCAAACGATTACAACAGATTAAGGGTCTATTTTTATGTCTGATGCGCTCCAACAATTTGTTACTAGTGTGAAAATCAAGATCTTCAACTTCTCTCCTTATTATGCTCAAGCCAACGGGAAAGCCAAAGCATCAAATAAAAGTACCATCAAGTTGGTCAAGCGCAAAATAGATAAACAACCACGGAGGTGGCAGACAACCTTAGCCAATTTATTGTGTGCCTTTCGGATGGCATGCTATGGATCTATGCAAATGCTATTGTATCAGTTGGTGTATGAACATGAGGTTGTGCGACATTGGAAAATGAACATCGGCTCTAGAAGGTTATCGCTACAAAATCAATTGACAACCGATGATTATTATAATTTAATGACTAATGAATAGGAGGATCTTGCCTAGAATCAGCTACGGGCACTTGAAAGGATTGAGGAAAATAAAACTAGGGTGGCTAGAGACTACAATAAAAAGGTATCGCCCAAGTTGTTTGGTGAAGGGGATCTCGTGAGGATGTTGATTCGGGGAGGGCATGTGTAAACACCAAAATTTTGGAGAATCGTTCATAGATTTGATCAGAGAAGGAAAGCCAATGAAGCCAATGGGGATGGCTAAATGAAGATCGGATTCGAAGAAATTTTCATAAGTGGACAAAAAGGAATCTATACTTTGAAACCCTTACGAATTGGTTTCTTATTTATAAATATCTCTTGTAAATAGGCATAAGTAGTTTTCTTTTCTTTTTTATTTAAGAATTATTATCTCGTATCCCTCTTAAACTTGTATAATCCCGAGGATATAAATATGTACACCTAGAAGTCTTGTAAGAGATATATCAAAATCAGATCAATACAATCAAATTTAGTACATCACCACCTCTAGTAGGAGAAGTAATGTAGTTTTCAATGAGATCTTGCTTCGGTTTAGGCTACATCAGTTAAGTTCGATCCCCAATAAAAGTTAAATCTCGTCATATAGTAAATGTATTGTCTTGGTTAAGACTTTATCAGTTTGGTTCAACATCTTAGCAAAATTTATATATTTGCCGGTTATCTTGATGGATTCGGTTCTATCTAAGGTTGCATGATTCAATATCTTAGTCTGATCTGGTGTATCTATCATGTTGTTATAAAATTTATCGGTTTATTAAATTTATCTTGTTATTTTTAATCTTATAATGTCTCGGTTAGGTCCGATCTATTATATTGCATTTGATAAAGTAAATCTTGATAAATCGATATGTTTTATTCAACGTTCCATTGAAGTTCTAGCCGATGAAATATCTTTATACTGTGCTTTCACTTTCGAACTAATCTGTATAGGCTAGACAGTCAATAACTTAAATCTATATCAGCCTATTGGCTGATTGGCTCGTTGGTCTAAATTTTTTTATATATCTTGTCAATTGCAAGTTAAATTGACTAGCATGCTCCGAACCTTAAGAATTTACGAACCTGTACTAGAGCTAAGTAGACCTTATAGACCTTCGTGCATGGGACGCATCGGCGCTGATATCAGACAATTTTCACGTCAACAGATAGATAATAGGTCCTTTTTTTCAACACTAAGTAGTCTCCTTATCTAGGTAACGGGTCACAGATGGTTAGTGGGTGTGCATTTCTGGTGAACATGTTATACGAAACGTCCTATCACAATTACTCGCATAGTGACATGCCAAGCATGGCATGGTGGTATATTGGGGAATTGTCTTGTGGATCAATTTATATACTTTTAGCCAAAGTAAAACTATTTGAATAGCCATATCCATTGATATAGATGTGCCTAGCAATACTTTTTGTAATTAGTCTCGTACTGCTCAATAATTGAAATGATGATAATCGAAAATAATTTGTTAGTTAAAGTGTGAAATAGTTGGGCCAGGGCAACCAGAAATGATTGTACAATATTGGTTTAACCAGAAATGATGTTTCAATGTTGGTTTAATATTGATTAAATGTTATATTGTTTTACTATTCTTAAATATTTTAAATATTATTTAAGCAAAGGAGATCTATTATGTCTTTCTTTGTTTTATCCTATGCATCTTTCTTTGGTACCAGGCCTAATGCCCTATAGGTAACAGGCTGATATTTATCAGTATCGACTGATACCCGTCGGTACTAGTGGTAAGGTAAGGAATAAGCCAAATACTTCTCATCGACAACGGTGAGGACAAAGGGAGATGAGAAAAGGATGAGATGTGTATCTCTAGCTAAGAGGAAGACCAGCACCAGATCCTTTCCAATGTGTCTCAAGCTAGTCCCATGGCCTCTTCCTCTGTCTCCTACTCACAACATAGCCTCTGGCCCATGGCATGGCAGTGACCACTAGATTAGGCTCCATGCCAGTATGAGGTAACTAGGGAGGAGGGAGGCCGCCAGGTCGGATGCCAACCAGAACAGACTCTACCTCCTAGTCTACCATTGATGGGAAGGAAGGAGAGGCCCACGAAATTGAGGGAGGCAGTTCTGATGGCTGACGATGGGGCAGTGCAAAGGCTGGTTTAGGCAAGGAGATCTAGCAGTGGGATCCAACTCATCCTCCCCTCTTTAGATGAGGCTTGCCATTGGAGACCTCTCCTTGCTACCATTGTCTCCTCATTGCCCATGCTAATGCTAGCGAATGGTGGAGGAGGAGTCATTGTGGCTGTTTTAACGCTAGAATTTCTTAGCTTGCAAATGGGACTGAACGATGAAGGGAAGACTAATCTGCTCGTAGAGGGAAGCCAACTGACATAGTGAGAGAGTCAATAAGACGGATTGAGGATGGATTCAGTCTAGTTAAAGATAGAAGGTTATCTGATGAGACCGAGCCTGAGAAGAAGTCGTGAAAATCACAGTAGAGTGCTTTATCTATATAGAATATATTATCTAAGCTAGGCAAATTTAGTTAGCTTTACAACTACTTATAGATTAGTTTCCTTATATGTTTAGGAAATATTGTCCAGATGTTGTCTGTAACCATGTTGGACTCTTATAAATACAGGGTATAAATATGGACCCTCTGGAACCTATTGAGATATCGACAAGATCATACACAATACAACTTCGGCGCATTGCTACCCTAGCTTATCTAGGTTTTACTCTGGTGAGTTCTAGCTCTCGACGTAGTGTTACATCAGTTAAGTTCGATCTCCAACGAAGGGGTAAGTCCCGTCATTATCTTGATTCGTTTGCTCTATCTAAGGCTGCATCGATTAAGTTTGCCTTTTAGTCCAATCAGACATACCACATCACGTTTGTATGAGGCTTGTTAGTACATCGGTCTCCCTTTGCCATCCCCGGACTCATGCTGCATCAGTTAAGTCCGACCTACGAGATTGGTGGTGGTGGATCAAGTCGTTGGCCCGACAGGTTCTTATGCGGCGTTTCGTCAAAGCGAGTAGCCGATAAGTTATAATTATCACGCGCCTTACTCATATATTTGTTTTACATCTTATCCAACGATTAATCCGCTAGCGATCAATCTGGTCACATTAGATTTGGCTTAATACTGTCTCGGTTAGGTCAGATCTATCAGGTAAGTATCTGACAGGACTATCGTCGGGATCTAAAGGGTTTCATTTCCCATCAGCTAAGATAACTGATGAGGTTACATATAAGCCTGCGTTGGATGTTCGACTGATACGCAGCCGATGACCTCGCCCCTTCCTTTTTCATCATTACGTTTGATCTAGTCTCCGTTGTCTCTGTGCTGTTAACCCTGGTCTCATACTATCTTGGTTTGATTTGATCTATCGAGGCTAGTTCTAATAGTGCCTTTACAGTGATCACTGGTCCTCACGACTTCGTGAGGGATCGGTCCTTCTTTGTGCTTTCGTCATCTACCCTATCCGAAGCGTCATCGGCCCTTTAGCCAAATAGTCTTTTATTTTATTCCGCGCATTTATCACTTATGTCTTCATCGACTTTTTAGACGATACTCGAGCGCTATCTTCCTATTGGCACCCAACCGATAGGGTGAGCCATATCGGCCGATTGACTCGTGGATCTCATTCTCTATCTCTTTATCAATTACAAGGTTAAATTGATTGGCACGCTCTCAAACCTTAAAGACTAAGGATCTATATTGGAGCTAATCAGAACTTCTAGTATTTCGCGTGACCAAGACACCATCTTCCCTGATCAGATCTTGATTGGCTCATTCATGACTTTGTCCGATCCGATCGGTCTCTGTAAGATTTGATGACCAATAGGAGAGAAAAAGAGGAGGCAGAGGGTATGGGAGGAGATCCCATTGGATGCATAGCATATAGGATCTTATCCTATATCATTCTCCTAAAATTAATGTTAGATGAAAATATTTTTGAATATGTATCTAATGGTACTTATATAGATAACACAAAACACATTATCTAATTGTTAGTTAATATTTTTAAATATTGACTTCGCGGAAAATAAGAACATCTATTTTTCAACGTACGGAGTAATACAGTAGCTGTACAGATGGCGACCTCACATGTCGATGGAAAACTAAAAGTTTTATAAGACGGCACTCATGCCACCATTGGTAACGACCTGGGTTTTGGCAAAAAGGCCCCTAAACAACGTAGCACTTGGATTTCTCTCAATAAACAAACTTGTTGTCGGGCTTTTACAAGGAGGTCCGCATCAATGGTAACCTTTAGTTCTCAGTCAGGACCCTGGATAGGATTACTAATGGTAGCCATCCATAATTATACAGGAAGGCTCCTTTTCCTTGTACGAATTGGCCCTCCAGTATATAGGTTCGCTTCGTCCTCACTCATGGCTCTCCACTCTCGTCGTTCCGCTGTAAGTAGGTGGCGGCAGTGACAATTGCCATGACACGTTTGTTGGGAAACCTTTGCCGAGGAAACACTCCAGGGCCTCGTCATGCACGAAACTGGCGCCCGGAGCCACCACCAAAGCAGACCTCGTAGGCGGCTAAGCATGCCAATTCCATTCTAGGGGGCATTTCGGTTTGTCTTTTGATATGGAACGTTCCGGCCAATGCCTGTGTACTGCTTCGGGTTAATATTCCAATGACTTAAAGTCTGAGAGTTTGTATTTATTTCATAATTCAAAAGCAAGTTTAGGTGATGGGGTTATTAGATTGTCCATTAAAACCTAATTCAAAATGAGTGGTAAGTCAATTTTGGACCGGTATTGGAATGATCGGAATGATGGAATGGCCAGTATTTAACCAGAATAAGCAGTATTGACCAGTATCATGACCAAAATTGTACGGCATTGGGGTATACTGATTTGAGTGGCGGGACGGTACATACTGGCCAGAATAATCTTGAGCCGAACCCCCGCACTTCACCGGCTTGGATCTTGGGATTTCTCCTCGCATTGATTCCAGTCGTCCACTTTGATTCGCTACAGCATCAGAGCTAGGATCCAATCGAAGCACAACTAAAGATGACAATCGGGTGGGAAAATTGGCAATGGAGCAGAGAAACAAGGGCACAAAGCTTGGGAAAAAAATAAAGGGATATCAAACAGGGGCTGCAGAAGGAGAGGATGTATTTGCGAGCAGGATAGAGAAGAGAGACAGAGGATCCAAGATAGAAGAAGAGGCCATGAGGAAATAGAGAGAAGACCTACCCTTTAAGGCCCACTGGAAGGCTTATGTTTTTTAAGAAAAAAGAAGGTAATCACCAACTGTTTCGTGGTGTTCCAGGTTCCCTGGAGAATTTAATGTTAAACCAACATATATGAGGGGTATGAAATGTTTCTTGTGTGCTAACACAACAATACGGTCCTGTTAGGATTAAGTAAGTACGTTTGCTTGACTACATCTAAAGAGAGCGTGGAGTCAGACAACAACCTTCCGCACAATGTCTAAGGACAAACATTGTTTATTAAAAAAAAGTAAATTACATTCACGATAAAAATGAATGTAATTGGTTGAACGACCTGAACGTGCTACTACATGTAATCATAAAAATGAATGTACGGTGCAGCAATTTAGAAGGTGGGTGTAATTTTGTTACAAGAACAAATAAACGTGTTACTACAATAACTTGATTAATATAAGTATTTTTCTATACACGTTAAGTTTCTAAATACTTATTTTATCAATATATTTTATATAACCGTATTTAAATTTTGTCATTCAATTAAATTTTATAATGTAGAAAATTTTATACTTTTGTTGAGATTTGAGAAGGCGAAGAAAGAAATCCAAATCGGTTATGTAAATTAAATGTGCAACATAATTCTTAAATTAAATATAAGATGTAAAGTAGTATCCGCATTATTGCTAAATTGATATTGTAAAAATACTTATCTAACATCCGTTTAACCAAAACAATATAGGCCTAGTTGTCGCATCAAAATACTAAATAGTTAAATTCTTATACTAGAATGCAGTACTGACCAAATTGTTATACTTATACGTTCAATTCTCAAGTTTATATATTAGATAGTATCATCTATTAAGTTATTATAGCGTCAGTATAATTTAATTAAAAAAATTCAGACATTGTTTGTATTCTCGAGTGCATCTGCAAGAGGAGAAGCGTGGGATATGATGCCACCGGAGATGGAAACGCTAGCTTCATAGCCGCAACCGATTGTGAACACGGTTGTCCACTCGCGTACGACGGAGCATCGCGCAGCCACCGTCTTAGCCGTTTCCGTGGCATCTGCCGCCGCCGCCGCCGCCGCAGCCGTGCGAGCGGTTCTCTCCGCGCGCGCTCCCACTCTCTCGTCTTCTCTTCTCCACCAGTAGCCACGCCGATAATGGTCACCACGGCTGAGCTGACGGCCCCTTCAAGCGTGCACGCCGGGCTGCTTTCCTTAGGGATAGGGAAAGGGATGTTCCTGCTGTGGGAGAACAGCTTGAACCTTATGGCGCAGCACTACAACAAGTGCTTCGACGAGCAGATGAGTCTCGTCATGACCCCATCCACAAGTCTCGTCTATAACCTCATCCACAACTAATACTGAAACTTGCCAGACGTTGAGACTCGTGTGCTCAACTTCGGCACCATGAGGGTTCCATGAGAACCCTTCTCATCCGTAATTCCATCAAACCCATTCTATAGAGATCAATCATTTAATGATGTAGTGCTAACAGACTGCAATATATACTCCACCTATATTTATGTAAAGGGAATGATATTGTTAACGGTTAAACTTTTAAAACATCGACTATTAATTTAGTTTAAAAACATACAAATTATATGGATAGATTTGTATTTGTAAGTACTTCTATAATATTATAATTCTTTTCGATATTATCATTAGAAAATTAATTATTAGAATTATAAAGACTGAATAAAGTTAATAACGCTATATATTTAAATATGAACGTAGTAATAATATTGCTTACACTTGTGCCTTTTCTCACTATTATATTGATCCTTAGTGGAAAGATACGCTTGTGCCTTCTCCCACTATTATACTGATTCTTAGTGGAAAGATATTATAACTGCTATTCATGTTTTCTTGAGCTCTATCCGCTGAGAATGGTGACTTAAAAAGCTTGTACAAGAGCTGAAAGCGATGAGATACCATGATGGAGACAACATGCATAGAGCTCCTTATGATATTTGTTACGCTGCTCCAATTCTTGGCCAGACATCTCAAGTTTGCTTGCGCTACTTCAAAGAGTTGATGGAGCTCGTGGAGACCGCAAGCAAGAAACAGAGTAAGAAGCCATCATTCTTCGGCATAGCCTCGAAGGAATGGTCACGCTAGAGTCCGTCAGGAATGCTCCATTGGCACGGAGAAACAAGTACACCATACATATCATTTTGGTTGCGCCTACGATCTCTTCAAGGCTAGCTCATGCGTTCGTAGACCCGTTGAAAAACCTTGCCACTGGGCCAGCTCACTGGTTCTACGTCCTAAAAGCTACATCCTTGTTTTTACGCCAATGTAGAGTAGTTTTGACATTAGCATTATATAGGATATTAAGATAATCAATTCTAGAATGAATGATTACGAAAATTAAAAATAAAATTTAAAACTTTCTTCTAATCGCAAAACCTAAAAATACATGTTTTTAATATATGAAACACTATTTCGTCACTATATAAATTATAACATTAGATTCATGACATCGATCTACCTAAAAATTTGGCAAAATAAATTAAACAAAATTTATAAACAAACTTAACTAGAATTGATATAATAAAGTTGACAAAATTTGTAAATTATTTCAATCGGATTTATAGATTTTGAGATTAAAAAAACAAAATTACTAAATAAAATATTGACCAAAATTAATTAAACTCTAATTAATTAATAACATGGGATCTAAAAATAATTAATAAATCAAACTTTTTAGAACTAGAAAAATACCCTGCTAAATTTTAAATCAAATAAATCAATCCCAAAGAAAAATAAATCAATCCAAATCACCTAAAGAAAAAGACCTAAATACCCTTGAAATTTCATAATTACTATTTTGCTTATTCTCAACCGTTAGAATCAAAATCGACGCTCTAGATTGCGCCACATCATTTGGCACATAGAAGATCATAGAGTCCAACGTGTTTTCATAAAGAATCTAGCTCATTCACTATTGCCACACCACTATACCAATCTCATGATGACACCTATCCCTAGGATTTCCGTCTTCGCCACACCAAGCCCACCTGTCAGCCACTGTCCGTGCTCGCTGCCATAGTAGGTCCATCTATCAACCACTGCTTTACCACGCACCTGTACTCATTGTCATGCTAGACCCACCTATCAATCATACATACTGTCGCGCGCGCTCACGCCTACTGCTAGGTCGTCTTTATGCCATCAACCCTTTACGCTGGCCTATAAACTTTTAGCCTGTCTACCAAGTCAACCCAACCCACCAGCCTACTAGCTTTCAGCCTCCTTTAGCCCACACTAGCTCGCTTGCTCACCATCGTCCACTCACTTTCGGTTAGATCGCACTTGTACTACAGTTTTAGCTTATTACTATAATAAATTCTAAAATTTAATTTATCAATTTTTGTTTAAAATTTCTTTAAATTATTTTTAATTATTTTTATCTATTTCTAACATTTAATATCTACACATATATAAAAATATATTCTTTAGTTACAGATTTTCACAATCTGACATATGTCCATGTACACACACGTTCACCACACTGTCATAAATAATTTTAATATAAATTAATTAAGTAATATCAATTTTAATATAAACTAATTTTACCAATTTCAATATATACTAATTTTATAAATTTTAATCTAAACTTATGATTTAATACATTCTAAACTTACCATCCCCTAAGGTGTATGGGCAAAAGCCAATTGTGATCACCTGAGGAACTATTCTGCATACCATATGAAAGATTTCCTTACCACGATCAGTTTCAGTGATGGCATTAAGCCTTTCAGGAGAAGAATGCTCCCAAAGATGAACTTCCTCAAGGTGTCCATGGTGCCCCTAACACGCATTAATGGAGTGGGAATTAAGACGATAGCAGGAGGTATACTAGAATGGTAACTTCCAAGTGCTCCCGGAGAGAGTTTATGGTGACAGATATGGGAAAATCAATCTAATTAGCATGTTAGCATTTGATAAGGAAATGCGTCGGCAACCAGGACAGAAGCGACAATTCAAGTCAATCAAGCTCAATAAGGCTAGGCATGGTTCATTCTTGCGATTGAATGGTCGCTAAAGAGGATCATGCAAGAAATTCTTAAAGCAAATTAGAATTCTTCATAGGCTCTTGTGGTTATAAACTTCTATTTGAGTAAATATTTACAAGCAAAGCATGTATACTTGTGATTCACAGGCTTCTCTATGCTTGTGTGTCGGGGTATGTATAGCAAAGAAAAATGAATATGTATTATCCATACCATTTGACACATGAATATGTCACATATTTTCCATCTTATAAAACCAGTAACATAAGCCATTTGCCCATTTGTATGCAAATATGTTTGGATACTACTACTGAAAACACCCATCCCTGTTGGTTCATCCATATCGGTAAAATTAGAATCGACCCGCATAAGCCATCCGTGCTGGCACGTAACGGCAGCGTTAAGCCCTCCACGCGTGATCTAGCGGCATTGATAGCTCTTTGTTACCAACTGGCATGCATCATAATCTGCACCAGCTCATAAATAAGAACTGGCACGGCCACTTTCCCTCATTTGTTATTTCAAATTCAGGTAGTTTTAGATATTTAAAATTTTTATACGAATTTAGATAGAGATAAACTTTATATAAAAATTATTATTTACATTCGTTTAGATGCCCAAATAATGGATCAAAAGAAATAAAACTTCTTATTGATATTAACAGGGAAGTATTAAATATAGGTGTGTGGACGGTAAGGAGGGATCGTGCAGGGGGAGGTCATGGATTTGAAGTCTAGAAACTGCATGTCCGTGCAAGTAACTTGTGTAGGTGGGTAGCTCGAGGATGGCCTCTAGGTCTAAACACTAGAGTTTTTTTTTTTTTTTGCTATTTTATCCGACTATCGGTGCCAGCTGCAGGCTTGTGATACGAGTCGGCACGAATACTCTCATCCCAGCTAGCTATGCACGACTATGTATGCCATTTCCGTACTAACACCTCGAAAACCAGAAGGGATGAGAGTTATGATATGTGAAAAGTCTATGGCGCGAATGTTCACGTGTGGGATCGGCGACCTGCTAGGACTTTCTCGTCGGAAAACACGGCATCCATGGCCAAGTCCAAGTAGTGGGCCTGATAGGTCGGCCCATGCGGGTGTTTTTATATTTTTAGTTTTTTTATGGAATTTGTTTTAAATTTATTTACCAAGAAGTTCTTATTTAGAAACTTTCTGTGTACAATTTTGCATAAAATTTCTATTCATAAAAGTTTATATGTATGAAGTCTCTAAATATAATGTTTTCATAAATAAACTTTTTTCGAGCCGACATGTTTGGGCTCGAAATTACATGGGCTCAATTTCAAATGGGCACACCCAAAACAAAAAAGAAAGACCCAGAAAAGAAAATTACACATGGGCTTCTTTTTACGTACAAAGCTTATGCGTATAAAGTTACTATAAAGTTTTCATGTATATTTTTTGTTTTACCAACACACTACTCACTGGGCCAAAAACACATCCACTAAGAAAGGCCTAGGGTGCGAAAACGGTTATTTTCGAGTCAGATCTGGTAGCCGGGTGGTTTTCTCTAGCTCGGCCCGTGTGGAAATGGGAAAAGAGAGGGCAGGGGGCTGCACATGAGCTCCTTTGTCACGTTTCATGCGCGCCCAGCAGACCTCCCCGATGACGTGTTCTCTAAGTAGAGTACTGATGATGTTGCATTGTATATAGGTTGCGTTAATCTCAAACCAGTTCATGAACTGGTTAGCCCAATTCGTTCGATCATAAATATAAATCCATCTAGATTTATTTAAGTCAAAATTTTGTAACTCAGATCATCAAGAATTTAATATAGGTTGAAAACACAAAATCTCATTATGAAAAGTATTTTCTTAATATAAAACTTTTTCGTTTAAGATAATATATTTTTTAAATAACACCCAACAGCGGGCCTCTAGACCCCGCTCTGCTTTCCCATACACCCTTTCCACCATTTCAAAAATCAATGTCCTTTCCCTCTTTTTCTCTAAATATACAATCCCTTCCGTGGACGTGGTGAAAACAATACGAAAATTTTTCACCATACCGATACTGTTTCTATAAAAATAATATCATTTCCAAACATTTTCGTTCTAACCCCATATATATATATATATATATAATTTATTTTTTCTAATTCCTATCATGGTCGTCATATTAAAATCGTCACTAAATATTTAAAGTTATAGATATAGAAAATGCTCAACTATCTTCAACTGCTTTCATCCCTAACTCAAAATGCTTGGAACATTGTAAAGAGGTACAACGGTGGGCGCTTGATGCGCGACGTGTTCCATGGAGGGAGGTTGATGCCCTTCCTCCTTGAGACAATCGTTGGCAAGAGAGAGGTTGGAATCGGTAGTGCTGGCTCTAGGGCACCCTACTCATGGTGGCATGGTCTGGTGGACGGTGGTAGAGGTTGAGGATCATGAAAGATGACGGATTTAGGAGGGAGACAGTCCAAGCAGCAGAGGATTGATGGTGATGCCGGATCGAGCGAGACTAACATGGACCTAGTGCTGCCAATGGTTTAACCTCCACCGCCCTTTCTCCTCGAGGCGGTTACTGGCAAGAGATAGGTCAGAATCGACAGTGCCGACTCTAGGACACCTTGCTCATGGTGGCACGGTCTGATGGACGGTGGTGGAGGTCGAGGCTCATGGATAGGGGTGGATTTTGATGCCCTAGGAGGATTTTCATCATGCCAGTGAGTAGATCAATCTGTGTCATCAAGCAGATTCACCTCCCACATTCCCCGTCATCTCCATCTGGCCAATCTAGCAAGAACGGTGGCATGTGAGGACAAGGATCATGATTGGACGAGACAGCAGTGACCATGAGGATGGCAATGGCATCCTCTCCTCTTCCACGTCGCACCAATGAGCTCAAGCACCGGTCATCGTCCACCTAGAGTTGGCCCCGTTAATTTGCTCGTGTCAGCGGCGGACGTTACCAAGATATGCGGTGACGCCAAATCTGTATAGCAGGCAAATATGTGCATTTATGTTTTGTTCACAGATGACTGAATGCAACAATTTGCATTTCGTTTTGTAAAAAGGTAAATAGCGATGGATAACCATCGGTAATGCTTTTACCGAGCATGACGAGAGAACATTGTTTTTAAAAATGGGGAATGGTGGGGAGGGGTTGTAAATTCTTTATCTGGCTTGGAAACAGTAGGGGAACAGGGAAGAGGGGTTGTATTTTTTTTATTTGGCTTGGAAACCGGAGTGGAAACAGGAAAACTAAAAAACGTGAAAAGGAGAGGAATGGGAATAGGAAAACCGAAAAACTAATGGAAGGTAGGAGGCGCTGTGAGACACGCTAAACTGAAGAACGAGAAAAGGGAAGTTAGGGCCACTGTGAAACGCGCTACGTATTAACCGCGCCGCACTACATACTAAGCAGCATACTGTTTAGTGATATTGATATATTTTTACAGCTTGCTGCATAGTGCTACCGGTATACTTTTACAAATATTGCTAGTAAAGTTAAAAAGTTTAACTAAGGACAAACCTAGATAGACTTATAATCGGAAGGAGTACATTTTTAAAAAAGAAAGACATGAAAAAAGACAGCGAAAAATGCTTATTACTAAGTGTATATCGTTTTACATTCCAACATGCCCACCATCTGGAGCTGTTCGATCCCAAGTACAGTCTGATGGAGCAATAGGCATCTTGCACATTTGCTTGGACTTGAAGCAAAGTGTAATAAGGGGGCTAAACAACACATCATGCATGTTTACCATTTTGCAACAAAGAATTAATCGGATTTATTAATACTACCTGCATATATACGTGTGACAACGACATCCAATCTAAGAGGTACAGTTTCGTGAAAGGGGATCTTGGAGAAGTGGTCACCGGGGCCAGGTCACTACTCATCGTGGACATGTAATTCCCTCGCATCTCAATTGTTTCGTGTTCGGCACTACAATTATTATCGTGGCCCGGCGAGGATAGGTGGCTATTTACCTGTATGAATCCCACCTAGCTAAATATTCCATGGGAGGCATGTACAAGATAATAAATAGTGAATAACAGATTGGTGGATTGTGGATAGCGGGTGCTATAGCGAGCACAAATTAGTGATAGATAAAGACATAACTTAAATAGTACAAACAAGATTGTGAGAGATAAAACAACTGATGAACTCGTCATTCACTATCGTCACTCAAACCACAATCTCATCAGCCTTATGGTCACGCTGTAGTAGCCGCTAAGTCAAATTGCGACCGGTAAGTCAACTAATAGTTGCTAAGTTTCAGCTTACTATGTTCAGCCGCTATCTCATAGCGGTAGCGTTAGAGGACCGCTACCAATATTGTGACCACTATGAACACTATTTATTATCTTGGGCATGCATCAGAGAAGTTAACAATATAATACTTGCAATGTCTAACAAGTTACCTATTATATCTTCTATTTGTGAATTCCCTCCTTTTGAAATAGAGTTACCACATCATTATTTGAAATTGTAGTTTGAAAATGTAGCTCCACAAAACATGCAATACTATCATTCATGCATTTATCACTTATATGATTTTGTAGCATTGTCTTCACAGTTGAAAAGCATCTCTTCGTTGATGTAGTGACAACAGGCAAAACTAATACTAGCTTCAGGATATGATAGACCAAAGGAAAAGCAAGATGTTTTTTTTCCACCATCAACTTAGCAAGATGAGAACTAGTGTCCAAGATGGCAAGTCTTTCATCTGCTCGACTATTATCAATGTAAATATAAAGCTTAGGACCAAAATCCTTCAATTCCCATGAATTAAAATCATCTAGATAGGACTTGCTAGCTCAATTAAACTGTCATGCTTGAAAGCATGAAAGGAATCCTTTGGACTAAATGCAGCCACGTAAGTTAGCAAAATTATAATTATCTTATTGAAACAGCCATTAAACTCTGTAAGCTGAAAGCCAATTCAAGCAAGCATATCTACAGTCTGGATAATTAATGCATACGACAAAGGACATTTTAGAAAATGACATTGAGAGGCACCATGATTGGAGGCATGATTTCATCCTAATTGGAGTCGCCCCTGAGACACCACAGCGATAAAAAAGAAAGGGAGTCCCCGTGTGGAAGATGGACCTCTCTCCACTCTCGTTCTCTCTCCATAAACCCTAAAACAACCGATCCTGAGTAATCGCTGGAGGAGTCTAGCAATGCGATTCTTTGCCCTGCAGGAAGAAGGTAGTTGCAAGATGATCTCATATGTAGCCTTCTGCTACCACTACATCAACACAAATGGTTCAAACGATTTCAACCAAGCAGCACTAATGGCTTCGATGATTCCAGTCAGTTTAACCACAAAATTCCACAATAAGATTAGATTTGGTGATCATGTTTAGGCTAAGTTTTTTAGATCTGTGAGTAAGAAACTAACATTTGGTATCAGAGCCATCTTAGCCGGACATGTATCCCATCATCCCGGTTTGAAGCCCCTGATGCTGCGTCTAACTTTTGTTTAAGTTTGATGCAATTTTGTTTCAAGATCATTTTTTTATCCTCTGTTATGCTAATAACCTTCGGTTAAATATGTTCTTATTGATATGGATTAGCCAAAATTCAGGTTTATCTGTACTGTCATACCCAAGTCAGATTCATGTTCATGTTTTATGTTGATTTAGCTTATATCAAGGTTGATTAGTCCTAAATTCATGTTTATTAGCATCTGTTTCATGTTATTTTGCCTCGGGTTAAGGTTTATCTTCACTGTCAATGTTCAATCCGATTCATGTTCTAAGTTTTATGATCGTTTTATGGGTCGGCTAGCAATTAGGAGGCGACTTGGGTGAATGATGCAAAATCCCCAAATTTTCCCCAAAATCCATGAACCCTAGTTTCGCAAATCAGAAATCCTCAGATCAAGAAATTCCCAATCCCCAAAATCCATGAACCCTAATTTCGTAACATACCACAAATTCCATCGAATAAGACTCACGGACTCACCTGCTTAGGGCTTGGGTCGCCGGATCCTGCCGCACGTGGCTTGTTTCCGCGCGCGCTTCCGTGCAACCCAGCTCTCTTGGTGAATGATGCACGACATCAGGGTCGCCGTGCATCAGTCTTCGCCGTCTCGGACCGATCTCGCCCCGCATGAGTTAGCCGGACGAGACCGAGGCTCGCCTCGGCCGTGGATCCCGCCGCGCTGAGGAGAACCGAGGCGGAGGAGAGACGCACGGCATCAGATCGCCGTGCACCACTCCGTCGTAAGCGCCGCTCCGCTCGCCGGGGATCCGCTCCGCGTTTTCGTCGCCGTCGCGGCATCAGGACGACCGCGTCGCGAGGATCTTCTCGCGCCCGTTCGTCGCCGCCGCATGGTTGGCCGGAGATGCGAGCGGCATCAGCTGGCCGCTCACGTGCGCGTCGCGCCATCGACGCCGCCCTCAGTTTCGGCCGGAGGGTTGGAGTCAGCTGTTTGGACCAATTCGGGGAGGATGTCAGCCATCCATAGCATCCGACGGTCACCACGGCTCAGTCGCCGACTCGGGCCGGCAGCCAACTTTTCTGGGCCGGCCGCTCGCTGGGCTTTCGGGCCCAACAAGCCGACTGGCATGACTATGGGCTGCTCTCACGAGAACACTAATAGTCTGATCCGTGATTTTGGGCCGTCTGGAGACTATGGGCCAGATTACGTTTTAATGTTTTCTCGGTCCAAATTAATGTTATTCTATTTATAAAGTATCAGTTTTCCACTGTTTGAGCCCTCTAAATTGCTGAGAATATTAAGATTAAATTTTTTATGGCTATTAAATTATTTAAAAGGAAATTTGGTTAGATATTTATCATGATATAAAATTATTTTTGCAACAACATTGTCTATAATTTTATATCATTATTTTAAGACAGTGACTTCTTTATCATTTCTGCCGAATGGAAATTTTTATATAGGATTTCAATTTCATGTTATGATGTTAATTCCTTTATGATTTCTAATGATTGGAATTTTTTTTGTTTTCATTCGTTTTGATGTCATCATCTCTGTCCAACGGTAATTTAATTTAGGGTTTTAATTAAATATGAACATAAGAACTTTTCAGACTATATTAGTAAAAATTACAGACAAAATATCATTTAAATCATTTATAATAGATATAAAATAGATATATTCAATCTAGATATTACTTTAGAATGAATGGAGTAAGCAAACATTTTTATTCTAGTCATGTTTGTCAACGACCTAAAGCTACGGCATAAAAATCATGTATGGTTATATCAATTGCAAATTAATTGTAAATTCTACTGTAATCTTTTTTTTATTAATGTAGGTTATCAAGCAATCTCGTAGATTCATATGCTCTCTTCTAGGTTACAAGTTGTAAATGAAACCATATTTATCAACAAAGCAAATAATAAGTGCTATCTGCTCTCTTCTAGATTTATCTCTTGATTCATCAACCATCTAACAAAACATTCTTCAATTTCATTACGAATAGTAGTTTACACATTATTAGCTATAGCACGTAGAATTTTTTTTAATTATAGGTGAGATATTATTTAGTATTTAGAGTGATATTACCAAGTATAACTGTTAATTCTAGGGTGGCTAAAAAATTAAAATATTGGGGGAAAGCCATGGCCTTGTCAGTCCCCCTCGCTCGGCCACTGTTTAGACTTTTTTGATTCGTTATATCTATAAGCTTTGAATATTTCCTTGACTCTATTTGAAGAAGATTCCAGTAGAGCCATAGCTGCTCATAGATTCGTAAGTTCCTTAAAATCCTAAATTTTCGCTTCAAATACCAAGTGTCAGTGGCTACAAAATTTAAAAATAAAGTACTAGTAGCTAGAAGATAGGATTACCTACTTCTTAATATTCTCGTTAGCTTGTTGATACTCACCAATTACTTATCAAATTTTCTCTCTTCAAATATGACCTTCTCCCAACATCTCCTGGCCGCCATATCCATTATATAGCTAGCAACCGTCCTCCACTGCCGCACCCAGTGTCTTAATGATACCTCGTCCATTCACCGACCACAGGCGACGCTAGTCTGGGTCTTTTATCCAAGATAAAGTACTCAAGATGTTGCTGGTCTTGTGTACATGTTAGAGCTATGAAGTAGAGATGTCAAAGCATTTTATTTAATCTGACCTCAAGCTTACTCGAGTTTAGTATAGCCTTTAGAAAAACGGTTCGGAACCCAAACGAAAAGGTTCAGGGCTACTTAGAATAAAAAACTCAACATCCCCAAGCGGACCATATGCATCCAACCTCAATAGCATACCGTCGAGAATTGGAACCACACAAGCAAAGATGCAACCGCCATTAAAATCTGAAATATTTTACAAATGTAGGTCTGAGAATTTAAAACCATCTTCCAAATATCAGAACAACATGGAATTATGAGGGAAGGGGGGTGTCAATCTAGAGCTGGCTATTTGCAGGCTCCTTTAGCAAGATAGCCAAATACTGTGTTTCTATCGTTGGGCAATTACAGTGGGCTTGTGACCCACTCTGGCCATAAGGAAGCTCCAAACCTGGTTATGAGTTTTGGCCCAATAGTTTGGCATCCTTTCGATTGTACTGACATTATGGTTTTGGGGGCGGAGACAGTATAATCAATGTAACAATGGACACGAGAAAGAAACATAGTATTGCGAAACATAGAGGGAGGCACTGACAGTATGTTAGCAAAGGCCAAATGTGTAGCCACTGCCGATATACCTACAATCAAGCTCAGACCAGGGATTTCAATACCTAATAGAGGTGGGTTACCGCTGCTCGTCGATATTTACAGTAACAGATCAGTAACAACCAAACAAAGTTGACCAAAAATTTATATTTCTGTTTCGTTTTTGCTGCCGTACGTCCATAACCTCATCAGCAAGTCCTGTTACCGCCGTCCTCCTCTTCCTCTGGCTGGGTCAAGTTTAATTAAGTTTATTATTATTATTATCATCTACAATCAATATATCGTTTCCAATCAGCAAGCTGCGAAGAAATGAGGACCTATTTTGATTTTCTTCCCTTTCAGGCATCACTGCTTTTAGCAACTGTTGAAAGCAAGAAGCGATTGTGCTTGCCCTTATAGGTTTACACATCGCAACATCAAATGTTGATCCATATCTGTCCTTGTCAGCTTCAGATGTGATCAAAAGAACTAGTTTCGGCAACTCATGCACCTGACCGTTATTTTTTCGCTCATGGAGACGATTCAATAACAGGATATCTGTCTCAGGCCTCCAGATGTCACTCTCGACAAAAAGCATAGACAGTTTTCTCCCTGGATTCTTTCACACCGTTTTGTCCACACAAAGTCTGAAGCCCCATACTCCAATCATTCACAGCTTGAACAATTAGTCCCAACCTGTTAAGGTGATATCGTCTGACAGCTCCACGTACAGGCCTCCCATCTACCAAAATAGCCTTAATTCCCTTTAAGGCAGTTGGTAGTGCCTCGGATAAGCGCCTCTTTGAATCACTTGAAGTATCTTTGCATGAACGCTTGAGGACAGCTGAGAATGTAAATGTACTCCAAACAAATGGACGGCTAGTGAAACTTATATGGCCGCCCATTCAGCTAAACATTTGCTGATGATTAAACCAATGTCAGTTCCACCCTAGTTCCTTGAAGTTGAACTATCAGCCTGCATGAAAGGTGTAAAAACTAGTTCTTGTCCATGTAATGGGATCCCAACTGTAAAATGTGTACAGTGACTATGAATCCCCCGAGCGTATACGAGAGGGTCGGGTCTATATATATACAGCCCAAGCCAGTGGTCTGTCTAACACCCCCACAGTCACAGCGGGAGGGGAACGGACGCAGAGACTGGACCGAAAACTAGTGAACAAAGACGTGGGCAGACCTTTGGTCATTATATCAGCAAACTGATGTGCCGATGGTACATGGAGCACTCGAACCTGTCCTAATACAACCTTGTTACGGACAAAATGGATATCGATCTCGATGTGCTTGGTGCGTCGGTGATGGACCGGGTTAGCGGTCATGTAGACAGCACTGATATTGTCGCAGTAGACAACGGTCGCGGTGGAAAGGGGTGCACGGAGCTCCTGGAGAAGCTGGCAAAGCCAGCAGCACTCGGCGACGGCGTGGGCGACGGCGCAGTACTCGGCTTCAGCGCTGGAGCGGGACACTGTAGTCTGGCGTTTTGAGGACCAGGATACGAGAGTGTCACCGAGGTAAATGCAGTAGCCAGACGTAGAGCATCGAGAGTCGGAGCAGCCTGCCCAGTCCGCGTCGGAGTACGCGGTGAGGGAGTCGATGGGGCTGGAGCTAAGATGCAGCCCGCTGGAGAGGGTGCCCTTCACGTAGCGTAGGATGCGCTTGAGCAGCGCGATGTGAGGTTCGCGCGGAGCGTGCATGAAGAGGCACACTTGCTGGACAGCGTACGTGAAGTTGGGTCGGGTGAGTGTGAGGTATTGGAGAGACCCGACAAAACTCCGATAGTGAGAGGGATTGGCAATGAGGGTGCCATCGGCGGCGGAGAGTTTGGCTCAAGTGTCGACTGGGGTGGCCGTGGGGTGATAGTCGGCCATGCCCGCACGCTGGAGGAGATCGATGGCGTACTGGCGTTGGAAAAGGAATAGCCCGTGGATAGAACGGGTTACGGAGATGCCAAGAAAATAGTGGAGAGGACCAAGATCGGTCATGACGAACTCAGAGTGGAGTCGGGCTATGATCTGGTCGAGAAGAGATGTCGAAGACGCTGTGAGGACAATGTCATCGACATAGAGAAGTAGATAGGCAGTGGCGGAGCCAATATGGAAAGTGAACAGGGTACTATCAGACGCATAGGCCACGAAGCCGATGTGCCGAAGATAGGTAGCAAAGCGCTGGTACCAGCCACGAGGGGCTTGTTTGAGGCCGTAGAGAGAGCGTTGAAGGAGACAAACGTCGTCGGGCCGAGAAGGGTCGACGAAGCCTAGGGGCTGCTGGCAGTAGACTGTTTCTGTCAGGTGGCCGTGAAGAAAGGCGTTCTTCACGTCTAGTTGATGGATCGACCAGGAGCGATAGGCAGCCAAGGTGAGGACGACTCGGATAGTGGCGGGTTTGACAACGGGATTGAAGGTCTCATCGTAGTCGACACCGGGTCGTTGGGAGAAACCTCGGACTACCCAGCAAGGCTTGTGACGGGCAAGGGAGCCATCGGCGTGGAATTTGTGTTTGAAAATCCACTTACCGGTCACAATGTTGGCACCGGGAGGTCGGGGAACGAGGCACCAGGTCTCGTTGTCCATTAGGGCCTTGTACTCGTCGGCCATGGCCGCGCGCCACTAAGGGTCGGCCAGGGCTGAGCGAGAAGTCGTCGAGATGGGCGAGATAAAGCTGTGGACGGCGGAGAGACCATAGCGCGGAGTGGGGCAGAGAGACCCGGTCTGGGAGCGGGTGACCATATGAGAGGTGGAGAGAACTGGAGCCGATGGGGATGTGAGAGTAATGGGAAGAACTGGTCGGGTGGGGGCGTCATCGGCTCCGAGTCGGCGACTGTAGATAAGAGGAAAAGGAGGAATTAGATCGGACTGAGCCGATGAGGTCGGGTGGGCCGAGTATTCCGATTGGTCCGATAGAGATGGATTAGCCGATAGGATGGGGGGAACCGATAGGGTGGGAGGAGCCGATGGAAAGTGAGGAGCCGATGGAAGTGGGGTGTCCGATGGAGAGGGAATGGTATCGGCTGAAGGATAAATAGGATCGGTATCGGTCGATAAAGGTGGGTCCGATGGGGGTCCGATGGTGGGGACATCGGACCGAGTAGTGGTAGGATATGTGACGGGTAAATCCTCAGCAGCGGCCGATGAGGGGGCCCATGGAGAGGGCAGTGAGGGAGACCTGGTCAGCATGGTGTTGGTGAGGAGGAAGTCGAGATCACTAGAGGAGGATCTCGGATGAAGGAGACCGAAGGGAAAACATGTCTCGTCAAAAATGACGTGACGAGAGACGAGGACCCGTCGGGTGGAAAGGTCGAGGCATCGGTATCCCTTGTGAGAGGTGGAATAGCTGAGGAGAATACAGGCGGTGGAGCGGGGAGCGAGTTTGTGGGAAGCTGTGGTGGTGAGATTTGGGTAGCAGAGGCACCCGAAAACGTGAAGGTGGGAGTAGTCGGGCGCCATGCGGTAGAGAAGGACATAAGGAACGTTGTTATGAACGGAGGAGCATGGGCGCCGATTGAGAAGGTACGTCGCAGTAGCCAGAGCTTCGGCCCAATAAGTGGAGGGTAGGTGGGCGTGAAGTAGCATGGTGCGACTGATGTTGTTGAGGGTGCGAAGGAGGCACTCGGCTTTGCTGTTCTGAGGAGAGGTGTAGGGCAGGAGAGCCAGAGATGGATGCCCTGTGAGATGAGGAGGTTTGTAACGGTATGGTTGACGAATTCCGTACCGTTATTGACTTGTAAAACCTTGATGGGGAGGTTGAACTGAGTGGATACGTACGTGACGAAGTGAGTGAGGTGAGAGGCGACCTCGGATTTGTGAATGAGCGGGAAGGTCCAGCAATAGTGTCAGAGTCGTCGACCGAGCCGAGCAGCCAGCTGCACACGCAGCACTCGATGATGTCCGACTGAGGATCATCGGGGCAAGGTGGAGCGGAGCCATCAATATGGGACCGGAGGCTGAATTTTTCACATAGGGATTTGAAGAAGAAAACCCACTTGGAATAATTGGTGTTAAGGTCAAGGGAGATAGGAACGTGAGATTTCACGTTCACAGCAGCATAGGGAGGGGAGAAGATCGGCGAGGTGGTGCCCAAGGTGTGGTCTGAGGCACCGAGGGCCAGAGCAGATTCGGCGACTGGGAGAGTACCGGAGCTGAGGGCGGACTCGGTGGCCATGACGGGAGAACAGGAGCAAAGAGTCGATGGGAGAAAGAAGCCGATGGGAAGTGGGCCGGCCAGCCGATGAGGAGTGGTTGGCCGATGGGGAGTAGGCAGCGGAGTAGGTGAGGAGTGGCCAGCCAATGAGGAGTAGGCAGCGGAGTAGGTGAGGAGTGGCCAGCCGATGAGGAGTGGTTGGCCGATGGGGAGTAGGCAGCGGAGTAGGTGAGGATAGAGTGGGTGGGTCAGAGAGTGGTTGGGTCAAGGACGTGCGAGGATTTATGTCCGTGAAGAGAAGATTCACGTCCGTGGACTCGTGGAGGCCAAGGAGTGGGGCGGACGCAAAAAAGGCAGGGAGTGGCCGGACGCGAAGAGAATATGTTCGCGTCCGGGAGGCAGGGATTCGTGTTCGTGGACATGTGGACACGTTGGACTGGCTCTGACGTGAGGGGAGAAGGTTCGCGTCCGAGAGCCGTTGAGCGTGTCGAAAAGGGCGAGAAACAAGAGAGATTTCCAGCCGATAGAGATGATGAGCGCGGAGATGCGCCGGCGTCAGAGAAGGAGAGATGCACGAAACAAGAGGAAGAGCGGAGACGGGTGCGAGGAGGGACGAGGAGGCAGATCGAGACCGTCGCTTGGTCGCGCGGAGGTAGGGCGGAGAAAAGGTGACTGCGGGAGAGATAGGGAGAAGAAGAAATGGAGACGAGAGAGCGAGGAGAGTACCGAGAAGAGAGTCGGCGACGAAAAGAAGACGTCGATGACAAGAAGGAAAGGGTCGACTCGTCGGAGGGAGAAGCTAGTACGCCGAGATGTCTAGACTTGCTCTGATACCATGTAGAATGTGTACAGTGACTATGAATCCCCCGAGCGTATATACCCAGACCAGTGATCTTTCTAACACCAACACCTGTGTCCTCAATACTTATCATCAAGGTCACGCAGTCACAATCATTTTGATAAGATTTTTCACACTCAAGCTCATCCATAGGGGGCGCTTTATCAGATAGAAGCAGCTTAAAATAATCCCAGTTATTGCGTTCATCTGCAACTTGAAAACCACTCGAAGTATTGAAGGCGCCATTTGACCGCGTTTAATTAAGTTCTTTCAAAAAAAAGTTTAATTAAGTTCGGACATTGATTGTGTTACGAAAAAAAAAGTTCAATCATTTCCTACATTCTTGAGCGCATGAGCGCAGGGGGAGCAGAAGTTTGAATTTGATGGTGACCGGAGATGGAAAATGCTGGATTCATAGGCACGCACCGCCGAGCGAGACTGTGAACCCAGAGACCTTGTGATTCCTCGTCAACAGCATCCAGATAATGACTGCAATCTGCAGGCGAATGTGGTAGAGCAACGAGTATTCTTCTTCTTCTTCTTCAGACATTCATGTTGAACCGATTTATTTTTTTGTAAGCCAAAACCAGGAACAAAGTAAACATATAAGCCAGGTTTGCCTAAATTTAAGCTTATAGGATATTCGCTATCTTAGTTAGCGTGTATAGAAAGAACTAACCGCTATTTCTGCTAGCGCGTAGAAAAGAAAGCAAGCCGCTACCACTGCTAGCGACTCCACGGCGCCATGACCTATTAGTTCTCGTCTTCCCTTCAGATCAAAACTAATATAGGTCTTATCAATCCGCCATGGCTACGCATGTTTCCCGAGATTTGGAATGTTAATTGCAGCTCTCCAACCGTGTTTCTGTACAGCTTCGATATCGCGAGTTCGATCACCGGCTCGATCCTCCCTGGCGTTCGTCGACGAAACACGGTGCCAAGGTGAATTGATTCGTAATTTCCAGCGCAATTAGTCGCAAGTACGACAATAGAATAGGTGCCATGATGCTAAATATGCATTGTTTGTTTTTTCAGACAGCCACATGTGCATTGCTTCATATCATGATCCCTTATTACTGGGAAAAGTAAACTTGGGAGCGATGTTATACTCTGCCCCAGTATTCTCATGCTGAAATCTCCCCCCCCCCCCCCACAATATACATGAGAACAATCACCATGCTTTGCGTGAAATTCTGCATAAGGACATATATAAAAGATTAAATGAGCTAAGTTTTGATTCCTTCAATAAATCGGTGATACAATGTATATAAAGCATCAGAGTTGATACATGATGCCCCTCAAAACTAATTTTCATCACTTTCATTCAGACAAATCATGTGTTAATTCACAAGAGGATATCAAACATCAGTGAAGGAAGAGAAAAAGTATTGACGTTTCATGTTCATATGAATAGCAAGCAAAACAGATTTTATTCTCTTACTCGTTTGGATTTACCAAACTAAACGATGAACGATGTTAGGTTTTGTAGCAAATACAAGTACAAAGTCGGTTATTCTTAGAGCTATAATAGGTATTAAATAGAATTAGAGTCACCAGTTAACTATAGCAAAATGTAAATATAACTAGCCGATAGTTTATCAAAATATACTTTCATAATCAATACCTAAAGATATAGGCTTTAGCTAAATTTTATTAACAAATGTCGTGTGTTGATAAGTTTGGATCTTTATGACGTAATTTCGCGTTTGATTTCTAACGAGATAGTTGTTCTTCTGGAGCTATGGGCGTGGCCAGATCCCTGTCGACGGACAATGACAAGAATTGCTGTGCTATTGGCGCATGCATGCACCCACGCAGCTTCGATCTGATTAATTAATTCTACTAATTAAACGCTATCATGTAGAGAGTTCAGTAAGAATTAACCTCTATAGCAGCAGCTAGCGGCTAGGAGACTAGACGCTGTCACAGCTAGAGAAGTTTATCTGTTTCTACTCCTGCCGTTATATTTCTACTCCTTTTATTTAAAAATATAAAACTTCTTTATTTTTCACAAAGTAAATATTTTAAAATTTTATTTAATAATATATGTGTTTTGTATTATAGATGGAGTAATTATTTGTATGCTTAGCTTAGCCATTAAATTTGTTCGTGGTTTTGGCTTACGGGAAAAAAAATTCGACATGTTGAAGCTCACGTTGCGCTAGTTGTACAGATAATCGGAACTCCTAAACCATCACAAGGTATGCACTTGATTGAATCTTGAGTTGTTTACTACAGACATCCAGAAGAAAACTATGCCTAACAATTCAGCCTAAAAAGGTCCATCAAAAGCGAGATCAAACCAGCGAAACAAATCCGATTCCCCCAATTCGATCTGATCCCCATCCCCTACAACATCTGCATCACTAACGTATGCACAGAATAATATAGCAGCACAATTAGCAGCAACAAACAATATCATCCAAGGAATGGGACAGCAGATGATATGCAGCCGATCCACCAGCAGCAGCATCGAGACCGACGCTGCCGTATACGTACGGCATGAATTGAGCTTGCGAGCTCAGCTTTCATGGCGGCTCGATACGTGTCACGAACAGCAACCCGATCAGCCCACTAGTTTACTGATTGATTTGTTGCAGCGAATGGAAGGCTATGCCTTTGAGACTAGATTAATTAGCAGCTAAGTAAACCGGATTGGACTGTCTAATCTCGTGGATAAGAGAATCATATCAAGCTGGGAGATCGGCAGATGGATCGAGCAGGGGACAACGAAAGAGATATAGATGCATGCACGATGCCGCCATGGGGCCAACTCGATCGATCGGTCGATCGATTAGACTAAATAAATTTAATAAGAGCGACTGGAATAAATTTAATAGGAGCGACTGGATTAAAGCGGCGATTATAGGAGAAGCACGGTTGCATGGTACTTATCTCAATATTGTGGACCAAGCATTATGTTCAAATTGAAGTGAGGATTATGTATAAAGAAAACCTGAGATGTGACCTGCATTTGGATTTTGGAACAGCAATTTCATTGCAATTTAACTGTTTAAATTGTACTCGGAAGTCTATTTTCCATGGGAATCTAGAACGTTGAAAGATCTAACCACAATGTTTTTACTTCTAAATTTCTGATTTGTGTATGGTTTGTTTGATATATTTCTAAGGATGTGACTAGTCTCCGGACGTTCGATATTTGCAAAATATCATATGGTGTTCTTCATGTGTAAAAAAATATTTTGGATGTTTATCACTCGATAAAAAATGTTTTACAAGAATTGTTATAGGTGCCTCGTGTCAATCGGTAAAAAATATTTCAACAAGAATTGTTTCATATGTTTCATCACTAAATGTTTCATCCCTCGATAAAAAATATCTCAAACATATGCAACATTCTAAAATACTTATTGTAACACTAAGACCCCAGTACGTGAAACATCAAAGAAACAACATCAACGAAAACAAAAGAACCTACTTATTCATATATACCTTATCCCTCCTCTCCTTGATGATCAGCACCGCTTGTGTCCTTGTGGCTATGGCCACCCACGCTGGTGTCATTGATGAATGTGGCCTGCAGCTGCAATGGCACATGCCCCCAATTGAATTGGAGGCTCGCCCTGCTCATATCAGGAGAGCGCTCCTTGTGGTGAGCCGCATCTAGAACAATTATATGCCAACCCCACAGCTTTTCCCGGAGCCATGACATCCGTCGTGAACCCATTCCCGCTGAACAAGAATGTCTCATAGTTCAGCTCATGCCCATGGCCATCGCCATCAAAGACCTCTGGGTGGATAGAAGCGGAGGATGTGTAAAAGCGAGAAATCATCAAGCTGTGGCTTAAGGAGGAGGAAGAAGATAGAGAGATGGGGTTACAAGAGGGTAGAACATGAGGTGTAAAGGGGTCCAACACCAACGTGGATAGCGATGAAGAAGCGGTGAGGTGCAAGGGAGCCGAGGGTCCAACACCAACGTGGATAGAGATGAAGAAGCGGAGGCACATAGCAAGGCAGTGGTAGAGGCAGCGCTACTCGAGGGAAAATAAGGAAGGGAGAGAGTATGGAGAGTCCGATATTTTGAATGAGATCGGACTTTCGACGGTAATTATCTCCGTATTTCTACTTGTTTGTGAATGTAGATTACTCTGAGTAAATTTCCAAAAAAATTACAATGATAATGTAAAAACTATCCACAAAAACTTCCACTAGTTCAAGTTATGGATCTCAAAAAAAAAGTTCAGATATGCAAAACTAGATACTTCAGGGGTGAAAAAATATCTTTGAAGTTATACGATGCCACCTTTAGTTTAATTGGGAATTCAGGATTATGGATTTGTGATAGCATTTTCTCCAGAACTTCATATCGAGAAATAGCCTTTAGTAGTGGTTCACCACCCTTGTAGTTTCGATTATATAATCGGTATGCGCAATCCGAGACTAAAGATGAGTATTTTTAATTCTAATTTAATTGATCGGTACTAAAGATAGTCGCACAACTAGTACTAAAGTGTTTTTTCTATTTTGCTATAGTGCGTGTTTGTTGTTTTCTTGATTGTTATACTGCTTTATATATATATATATACACACACATACATACATATATATATAATTAATGACTTTATCTATAATAAATCCAATGAGTTGTTTTTAAATAGCCCTTATGTAATCTATCGGGAAGAATTCATACTTTGGGGATTGTGGTGGCGGCGTTGGTGGGTGGGTGCACGACGGTGTCAAGGTTGATGGTGTCGGCATAGAGGATAGTGGTATAAAGAGACAACAATAACGCAATCTAAAAACTTATATCTTAGATCGGAGAAGATGAAGAAATGGTATACATATATCCTTTTTTATTATCGATTGTATATATAACAATCGGTATTTTCTCACTCGGACAAAATATTTTTATTAACCGTTACTAAAGAGTTTTTCTCCTCGGCCAAAATATTTTTAGTCTCGGTTAGTATTAACAACTAGGACAAAAGATGAATTCTTTAGTACTAAATTTTTTTTAACAACCGGTATTAACAAAATATGAATTCTTTAACAACCGGTACTAAAAAAATTTTCTGCTCAGCCAAAATATCTTTAGCACCGATTGTTTTGTACAACGGTTACAAAAGATTTTTAAATAGTTAAAATATGGTACAAAGTTTATAAAGCAGGAAAAGTGTGAAAAATTATTTCAAAAACAAAAAAAATGTAGGATAAATAAATTTAAGAAAAAATAAAACTATGATAATTAATTTTAAAAACTTTATGTTTTAATTTTCTATTCTTTTTCCTATATTTTTTTATAATTTTCCTTTGTTTTCTCTTCTTATTTTTTCTATTATAAAATACTCTATTACCTCTATTTTTACAATTAGAACATAATGTTATTTTGTTAAAAAAATTATTTTTTCTCATCCATTTTTATATATTTTAAAGAGGGTGAAGTAGTAATACAATATTTTAATCATACGAGAATGTTGGATAAAGTTGCTAACTTTTTAGAGCCTTTAGATGAGTAAAATCATCAAATAAAACTTTTAGAAAAAATTTTGGGAGTAAACTGATACTAATAATATTACAGATTGATGTCTCCTGTAGATAATAATATGTTAAACAATATTGGCACCGGTTAATAACAACAACCAATACTTAATACATAGATCTTTGATATTGGTTGATGTAACCAACCACTACTAACGATCATACACGGTCATTAAAATTATGTGACTGTTATAATCGATACTAAATAAACGTTATTATCGATTGATATTATTAACATGTAAATACTTAAATACTATTTTTTATCAGCCGATTTATTTATATTTTTATTATTGGACAAACACTATTTTTTAAGTATATGCTTTCTTTTTAGAAAATGGTATACAGTTTACGTACTAAATTGTATTTTGGTCCAATTTACTCTGTTAAGCATTTAATCCTAAATTCATTGTCCAGACGCGCGCACATGTACCTACACCACGTGCGCGCTGATAGTCGTACTCTGGGTTGTTCTCATGAAAGCTCTGAAATACTCCATCAGCCTTTTGATAGGGAAAATGTTCCATGGGCCCACACTCCATAACCAAATGGCATCATAGACAGGATAAGGGAAAGAAAGAAAAGATAAAAGAAGAATAAGACAACAGCTCTTCTCAACTAATCAGAGGAGCCAAACTGCATGTTTTGTTACATTCGATCATAGCCACACGAAAGAGCATAAAACCATTTCACAATCAAAGTTAGGATAGACATCACAAACTTCGTTCACCACTCCAGTACTAGTCAGGTTGACAGTAACTTGCACACAAATTGACCATTTACTTACTGCATTAATTGTACTACAAACGAATAAGAGGAACTGTCTAGTACATGCATATTCTCTCTCCTCTTTTACATCAACATGGAGGTGTATTATAGTATGTTGGTGTTTGCTTTAGGTAGTGGATCACATAATTAGGCGTGTATGGACCATTACAGTTAGTGCACTAGCCATGTCCTGCCCCACTAATTGCTTTCCTAGGTTTCCATTTTTGACTAGAGCTTTCTAGCTAGTTGGGTTTTGGTTATTGGCCATGCTGCCATCTTTGTTCCATCTAGAGCATGCATGCTCTAGCTAGCTTGTGGGAATGCATCTCCATCCTGATCTCCAATCATAATCCTTGCTTGAACAACGGTGCATACCAAAAGAAACTGGAGGTTTGTCGTGGTTGTGTTAGTCGCAAAGATTCAATGTTCCATGCATCCATTGATCCGATCTACGGGAGCCATCCATGCAGTAAAACCAATAGCCTTGTGACAATGTGATGTCCAGGCAAGCAACCATGGACACAAGGTGGGTGCAACATCTCCCCAATTGTTATCTACAGGTTCAGTCTTGCAAGCATGCACGTTGAGACAGCAGCCTACACCATGTCGACAACGACTGGATCAGGCACAATCTCATCATATGTCGTCCTTGAATGTAGCTACACCATGATCCCCGAGAAACTTCTCGAAATTGGCATGTAAGGCAACATCACTCACTACCACGAAACCAGTGATAATCCACATCTATCATATTACTTTTGTCGCTATTATTGATTAGTGATGAGAAAATCTTAACACCCGACAATGGTGATAGGCATCTATGACAGAGAGTAAAAAACATCCGACAGTGATGATGACATCTATGACGGATATTTATTTTAACCCATCACCGATAACCTTCATCTATGACTAGTTATAATTAGGACCGTCACATATGTAGATAATGGGAAAAAATTAGTTCACACAACATCACTCATCACAGATGTAAATTACTGGTTAAAAAAACAGAAATGTCATTCTGCCTTACTAGTAGTTAGTTGATCACATTCATCACAGAGGATCGCAATCATCGTAATCACACATTCACAAATCGATCTTTGTGCTTTACATGTAAATCAACAACGTGATTCACGAATCGATGTTGTGATTTACATTGTGCTCCCTTACATTTTTTCAGAGTAAATTGAACACATCCGGGCATCACAAAATCAACAGCGTGCAGAACGAGTAAACAAAACACAGGGCTTAGGATAGGATAGAGGACATGCCAGTGACGATGAAATCCTAAAGCTGCAACGGAAAAAATGGAACACGTAGAACTCTGCAAAGGAAGCCCAACCGATCAAGACAAACCACCCCTAAAGAGGAATCTAGAAGTGTGTAGGAGAGGAAAACTAACCAGTGGCAACAAGATTTAATTTTCGAGGTGCAAGAAGGATGTGGATGATGTTTACAGTGCCCCTTTGAAGCCCATCGCCATCGTCATCGTTGTTACCCCTCCAAAGCTTATCGACGTCACTATCGTTATCGCCACTATCACTGCCTGCCCGAACTGTGAAGGTTAGGGGAGGCTAGATCCAATAGTCTCTAACCCCAGGGAGGCTAGATTTGATGGCCCCAAGGTGGCGGTGACTAGATCTGGAAGGAGCTAAAATGGTCAATACATGGAAAGGGGGTGAAGAAACTGTCACCAGTGCTCCATAGGTGGCGATAGAATGGAGCTTGCCATCTAGCCACTTGGAGGTGTCAGATCCGGCGCTCCATCATGGTGGTTATAGACAGGGGCGACTGCATGTGGATCAAGAGGCTGTAGAGGCCGATAGAGCTTGAGATGGCGATGGTGATGGTGGTGGCAGTGGCTATTGGAGATTGAGATGGCAGCAGCAGCGGCTGGTGGATCTAGAGGCGTGTCGGCTTGTGGAGGTGGAGGAGATGAGGCGAGCCCATTTGAGCTATAGATGGCACCGGCGGTGAAGGTGGAGGCACAACATAGTGGATGGATGGCTAGCTGACGGCTGCTAAAGAGAGAGAGAAATGGAGGAGACAAGAGAAAGAGAGTGGTCTTGGCCTCTTGTTAATCGAGCGATGGAATCTCATGCGACTGTCCTTTGCCTCATTGCTGATGAGTTAAAAAATAAATCCGTTAAAGATAATTTCTTATCTCTAGCCGATCATATTTACAAACCATCACAGATGAGATATTTCATCTGTGACGACCTATATTAGTACACCCATCATAGATATAGGGTTATCTATGACAAGTTGTAGTTGTGAACCATCATAGATTATCTATAAAGGGTTAGAACTATGTCCCATCATAGATAATGATCCAATGTCTATGACTGGCCGACCCCCACAACCTCATCTTATAGATCTTTTTCATATCTATTAGAGATGAAGTCATTCGAGATGAAACACGTTCATCTGTCATAGGTATGATGTCACAGATATTTGGTTATGTAGTAGTGACTTCCTATGGGACATCTCTAGCCTAGACAACTCTTCCACGATATGAGAATGAGTTGCATCGTATATGCACTTAGAGATCATTCCAAGCACTCATGTAAGGCAATCTCTCTGTCACTGCATACTGCAGCCGCCTGACAGAGATGGCAGATAACCTGGCCAATCAGGGTTAGCCCATCTACAATGGGTTTTCAAGTGATAAGAGTATGCGAAGGTGATGAGATCGTCTCACTTGAGTGTACGAAAATAGCCAGTAAATACACGATGCAACTCATTGTAATGTCATGAGAAACACGGTAGTATTGTCCATTCCTAAAGAAGCTAGGGTTGTTGTAATTCCTTAAGTAATAGTAGCGTCGAGAAGTAAATCAAATTGAATTAGAGGTATGCTAAAAGGCTCATAGCCAAAAACTTGATGACTTTTAGTTGGGTAAGGAACAGTCACAAAGTTATATTTCCTTCGTCCAAAAATAACCCAACTGTTGTGATTGTGGCTTAGGTTGGCATTGTCATTTCGAATATCAAACTTGCCGGTTTCCAACAAGAGCACGGAAGAGGGAGAAGTTACTCCTACTAGCTTGGCAGTTGCTTACCATTGTATGCCTTATTCATGTGTACTCAGTTGGCTCCTACTAACACTCAGCTGATACACATGAATAAAATCTACAGTAGACTTGCGGATGACCCAGGCTCAGGTTGGTGACGGCTAGAAAAATGGGATCTTGAACAGAAAAATGTTAGGGGATCGACGACAAAACAGGGCAAATCGGCCTTTCTTTTCACCTGAATACCTAACACGAGATGGCGAGGCCCCAGCCATCAACGAATACACAATGAGTCAGGCTTGACATGATCTCTCTCTAGCTTGGAATAAATTGTCTCTCCTTGATGCTGCTAAAATCTTGTGGCCTCTGATAGTGCAAACGGATGGGCGTGTGGCCTGTTAAACATTGAGAAATCAGAAACCCCGTAGATAAAAATGGATATAATGAATAACAGGTCGTGTTATTTTTAATTAAATAAATATAGTCCATGTCTAGTGACTAATGACACAATAAGAACTCTCATACGAACCACTCAATGCAATAAGGGTGGATGGACTTCTGACCTGGGGAGATGGTTTGCTAGATGGGCATCGATGTCCATCAATTTTAGAGCTTACGTATGTACGTGTGAGTGTACTTAGGGAATGTACGTAAATGTACTCCATTACACCTTGGTTTACCTCCAATGATTTATAAGCATGTGTAAAGGATGCTGACAAGTCTATAAGCATGGATATGCATGGGCTTGGTTATGGGTGTGGGTATGTAAGTGTATAGGAAAAGAGAAAGGACATTGACATGCCCATTAATTAATATTATGTCCTACCGAAGTTATCGATTAAACGAGATATTAGCAGTCACTGTTTGGACCACGTAACTTTGGTCTTGGTTCCAACTTTTCTCTGAGTAGTTCCAAAAATTCTTGGAGTCGAAGTTTCAAAAAAATTCTTGAAGTTGGAGCCAGTTGTAGATTAATATCATTATGGTAATATATTTTACTCATATTTTAGGGGAAAAATGGAGGACTAGGGGCCACATTAATTTATTATTAAAAATGATTTTCTTCAACAATTAGATAGCTGAAGCCATGGCAGGGCTTTATATTATCAAATCCCTCGTTGACTGATTTTTTTTCATATCTATTAATCACTTTTTTAACACTAGATCGATGTCACACTTATGTTTTTTAGTGGTGAAACAAAAAATATTGTAATCTAAAAGTATAAAACAAAGCATGCTATCGTGTAAATTCATAAAACTAGATTTATATAAGCATAACTATGCATCTAGATGTCACACCATGACAACACAACACAAAAAGACAATATCAGATAGGACATACCGTCGAGGACGACGACCATTCCTAACAGAACCATGCATGTCGATAATAGTTTTAGGATTTTAAGCTAGAATCTACAGTAACAAAACAGTAATTATTAAAAAACTAAACGAATATATTATATCTTATTGTTATATCGGTTAGACTTCTAACAACAGATACCAAGAAGTAGGGCTATCATACTAATCCACAGCTAGAGGCTTAAATCTAAGGATGAAACTAGACTCTCTAGTATCTTCAACTTGAACTTAAGGAGTGAGAAAGAAAAACAACCAAATAGATAGAATGAGTACTTTCATACTCGCAAGTTAAAGGGAAACGTAAGTATACAAGCTGTAAAGAAAGTCTAGTTTTATTTTGTAAATCTTTTGTTTAAAAATATGTGACACCTCGAACTCTAATAACCATAAAGCACGGGCTAATATAGACTAAGGATCAACTTAATTACATATAAATATTGCATCAGTCTCAGCATACATAAGCTGGTATACATAAAATAATAGTGATCTTTGAACTAACTAGCTTTTATTACAACACTGAGAATAGTCTTTATATAAGTTACCATCATAGACAGATCCTAGATGAGCAACACAACACAAGAAACAAAAGCAACAACAGTGACTAAGCGGAAGTTAATAGTGGAAAACAACTTAAGCGACTAAGCACTAGGCACTGTATCTAGTCAACTAGTTTATTTCACAGGCACGACTTAGGAACTAGACCCAAAACCCTAAAAATCTTTATACTTGGCCTACCCCTGGAGGAACCCCTCGGCGGACGGGTCTATGTTATTTTCTTCAAACTATATACATATATACAAACAAGGGTGAGTATTGTACGTACTTAGCAAGCCAGAGAAAAAGATGACATGATTTGAGAAAAAGAGTATTATATAAAATATTTTTATTTTATAAACATGCTAACCTCACATCGGGTTTTGAAGTAAAGTTTGAAAGTCTCAATTTTTCCCACACGACATCACGATCCTAAGCGGCCTAAGCAACTACCCCGGTAATCGTATCTAAGAGATGATGATACCGACGCACATTTGGTAGAGTTAACAAGGATGAGAGTCATCAATATCCTACATAATATAAGTGCAACTACTGAGTAGGTTCGTCGATTTCATGTGAACCGAGGTCAAACATCAATAAAGTGTAACCTAAGCAATGCATTGGTGCATTTGCAAATATTGGTCCAAAATATTTAAGAATGGCCTACCTTGGTGTGCGGCGGTTCCTAGTGCAATAAAATCCGATGTGAATTCTCCTTCGAGTGTGACCTCTGCACATAAGAAATATAAATATTACATGAAGTACCATTAAAAGTAACAAAACATTAAAAAAAATAGTACCATTGCATAGAGGAGAATTTCAGAAAAATTTTAGGAGGTCAAACGGAGTTATGGATAAAAACATATTAAATTTTAAAGATTAAAAGATTTTTAGAAAAATAAAAAGAATTCCAACAAGAATATTCTTTAGTCTGACATATGGGGTTCAGACGTTAGTGAGAGGAAGAGTATAGTCCACATTGGATCAGGTCCACGTAGTCAGCAAGAAATGGTAGGGCCCATGTGGATCCCACTTGCTTTTCTCTCTATTTTTTTCTTTTCTCCTAATTCACTCTCTCCTGGTTTTCTTCCTCCTCATGCTGAGCATGCTCGATGCGATGTGGTGAAGGCGGTGGTGATGTTTCAAGGGTGGCCGGTGCAGCAGGTGATGATCAGCAGTGTCGAAGGGCACTATGGCGGTGGCTTGGGTGGAGGAGGAGAGGAAGGTAGAGGTGAGGGGGAGAAAGATGAGGAGCGGCGCACGGTTTGGGGAAGGGCTCATCGATGCCTTTTTTGGCAGCTGGGCTCATCGCGAAGGGGACAAGGGGAGAGGGTGTGAGACTGATGGGGACGAATGTGACCGCACAAGGAGGTGGGAACACACCCAGCGAGATTCACGGCTGCAAGGGGTGAACTTGGTGCTACACAGCATGTCGGTCGAATTTATGTTGTGGAGGGACGGGCTTGGTGCGGCACGATTTGCGGAGGCAAGGGCCACGCTTGGCATAGGGTGGCATGGCGCGTCGGTGGAATTTGCGCTAGAGAGAGGCCGGGCATGGCGCGGCGTGGCACGATGAGGTGACCGCACGTGGAAGAGAGCATCCAGCAAGATTCATGGTGGCAGTGTGGCGCAATGGAGCAGTAGGGCCATGGTAGGGGCACACGATGAACAAGACGAGATCGAGTTGCACGGAAACGAGTGTCAGCGCAATGGCTAGCAATTAGACATTTTGTCGAACAGCTTGTGCGTGGACTAGCATGGAAACATGGCATAGAGGCGGTGGCTAAGAAGTGTGCTCAAGCGAAGAGAGTGAGCGGCGAGTGAGCGTGGGTGGTCGCTTGCAGGAGAGATGGGACAGTGGGCATGACCAAGGGAGAAGAGAGAAGAGGGGTGACCTTAGGCCGGCCTCAGGTGAAGCCCAGGATAGAAAGAGAGGAGGGAAGGAGAGCGAGAGGCAACGAGACGGTTGGGCCGACCGAGGGGGAGAAAGGAGAAGGGAAAAGAAAGGAGAGGGTTGGGCCAAGGGGAAGCTGGCCCAAATGAACAAGAGGTTTTTTACTTTTTCTAGGGATTTCTAGAATTGAATTTTTGATAAAATTTTAAAATGAGTTTGAATTTGAACTTAGGATTTTTTTTTGGATAATTTGTGGAAGAGACTCAAGGAGATTTATTTGGGAAGATTTTGAAATGGAGTTGATATCTGAACTCAAATTCAAATAGAAATTTAGAAGGAATTTTTAGATGAGGGGTTGATTTAAAAGTCAAACCTTAGGATTTAAATTTGGACAAAGATTTTTGGTTCATGATTTTTGGGGTCTCAAGAGATGGTGAAAATGAGATCTTTGGCGTATAATACATACAAAGAACCAAATTTTTTGAAATTATGATTTTTATTAAAATAGCTTTAACAGGTAAGCTAAAATCGGGTTGTTATAAACCTACCCTCATTGAAAGAATCTTGGCCCCGAGATTTTGGTGCTAAGCGATCAGCTCGTAGACGATTTTCTGGTTTCTAAATGGCTTCAATTTTCGCGTGATGTTACCGATACACTTGAAACTTCTTGTATATCTTCTCGTAAGCCATTTCTTTCGTGGGGTCCATTTAGTAGTCTTTTATTCGCACGATCCTTGATTCTTCTTTAGCTGGTTGACCCGTATCGATGCTATCACACTATAGGGGTTTCAAATGTAGGGTTTTTGGCTCGTTCATGGGCATATCCACCTACGGGGCATAACTCCCAATCCTAGATAGGTAGCAATGAGCCTTAACACCAGACAACTCTATCATTTACTTGACAAGGGTCCTGAGGCATCGGCTTTTGAGCATGCTTGCGCATAGCATGGAGTACCCTTTGGTTGGTTCTTTACATTGGGTGGTCTCAAAATTTTCTTCAGAATCAACTTGGCTATTCCGGAGTCCAAGGGTTGCCTCAGTACTAACCAAGAATAGGTGTTTTTCTTTTGGTCTTGTTGTTGTGAGCTTATGTACTTTGTGTCATATCTCCAATAGATGCCCTATTGTTTTGAAACATGGTTCCTGGTTAATGTCATGCTCCTTTTAAAGCCAGTCTTCCTAGTTGTCTCCTTTTGGGTTAAATCCCCACACCCTTCCTTATTTGAACCAATCTACTGTTAGAACCATTACCTGTGGTACAATTGGCAGGTTACTATCATTGTCTGCCCTTAAACAAGATCATCAAGCATGTTTTTGTTGCTTCTCTCACCTGTGTGTATATGTCATCGTGTACTACCTTTAAATCTAGCTTTGGCCCTTCTTTTTCTTTGAGGGCGCCCATCTTTTCCTTTAAACAATGGAGAAGGTGTAGCTAGAGGAGGAGAGGAAATGGAGTGGAGGTCTAGATATGGCGGACGTAGCAACCACGACGGTGAGGAGCAAGAAGCTGCTAGCAAGGGCAACCTTCATCGTCGGTTAGGCTTGACGATGTTAGCGACCGAGGTGCAATGATGGGCTTCACTGCCTACCTAAGTGACGGGTGGTGTTCCTGGTGGTGGTCGCACCGAAATGACCTGGCCAAGGAGGAGCTCTATGGGCTCAGGTGGCTACTAGCCTATGCTGGATCTTGGTTCAGCTCGACCTACAGTTTGTCTGGTCTACCCTATGTGCTACCTTAGCTCATTTGGGCCAATGGGCATCCCAATTCTAGAGATGGTGGTGTAATCTTTGGATGAAGAACAACCATATTGATAGTTTGTGTGTGGTAGTCTTTTTCCTTATCATGTTAGCACCTATCGTTTTCCTTTCTTTTATCCTTGTAGTACTAGAGTGGAATGTTGTCAATCCTCGACACTGTATCCCTTATGTATTGGACCCATGGTTTTAACCCCTAAGCTCTGTCTATCGTGTTTATTTGTCACAAGAGTTTGTGTCTCTTGGTTCCAGTATGTGTGGGATCCACATTTTCTTATCTTTGTCACCGATTTGTTTTGATGACAACTATCAGGGATTTTTCTACCAAAACGGAGGAGAAGGTTGATTTCTCAAATGCTCTTATCATTTTTTCTCATTGTCCTTTGCCTTACATTGCCAATGTTAGTGTGGTCATGGGGTTGTATTACTATCAAATTATCTTAGCATTCTGAGGGTAACATCATGAGCCAACAAAAGTTCTTCACTAACCAAGGCATATCAGCATTATAGAAAGCATTGATAATCATCTTCAACCAATAAGATATACATTAACATGGGTATGAAATTTTCATCACTCCGATATTCCAGACATATTCTCAAGTTGGTATTACAATGAGGTGCAGGGTGATGAAACTCTAGGCGAGTGGTCTACCAACACGCTATCCAATACTTAGCCATATATATTTCCACATAACCCTAGCTAGGGTGGATTTGTGGAACATGGCTTTGTCTTCAGCCCTTCATGGCGATGGTGGTGGTGTGCTTGTAACTTCTGCTGATGGTCGGTTCCAGGTGAACCTGGCCTCTTTGTGGTTTGTGATGGGTCAAAGTTTGTATGGTGCCAACTGTATTACTTAGGTAGTATGCTCCATGGTCAAGCGGTTATGGTGGTCTTCCAAGTATGTAATCTTTCCTCAAAGCATGTCCAGCTCTTCGAGGGCTTTCTCATAGGCATTCTTGGCAGTGCATGCAACCTTGGAGAGAAGAGTGCATCTAGCTCCTTCAAGCTATCCAGTTTGATAGGTGTATCATCGGTTGTTGCCTTCTACACGGCATGGATACAAGCCAAATGGGGTCGTCTCACACAAGGGGCCACAAACCTCGCAAAGCCACAGGAAGGCTTCGCGAAAAACATCATGAAGAGTTGCTTCAGCGATAGCTCTAGGATGTCAGGTCTTCAAGACAAGCACTCCTTGTTTGCCTCCTTTGAAATGGAGGAAGTCCTTCATCTTCCAGCACTTCTAGGATCCACATATTATCTATTCCCCATGATAGATTGGCTCTTCAAAAAGGCCTAGCTGTTGGAGGAGAAGCTCTAGCAGCTAGGCATATGTGTCATGGTTCTTTTGGGTGCGTCCTTGGGCTTCCATCGAAGAGTTCTCCATGGGATTAGGGTTTTGGAGAGGCAAGAATGGAGTTTGAAGGACGGACTTTCTAGCAAAAGGGATGTTTGGTTTGTGTGTGGGCCTTTGGGGTCTCCTTTGGCTCCCTTTTATAGGCACAACACTTTTGTCAAATATCTAGGAAAAGGTCAAAATCTTCGGTGTTCATGCTCTCTTCCTGGTGAATCTTTTTTTGATTCTCTTGCTCAGTCATAAACAGTATCTAAGGTGAAAGTTGAGGATCAGTGGCTATTACACCTTCTTGTTGGGTCTTATTCATCGTGTTCCACTGTGACTATAGAATGTATTGGTCTAGGGGTACTCCTTTATTTGATTTTCACAAGGTTTTTAAGATCCAGAAATCTTATTTTATCTTATAACCATCTATGATCGAGCTACCCCCATAATAAGTTAGGTCTTATTCTTCCACATCATAGTCATCATCCTTCGGGTAGCTTGTTCGCAAGCTATCCTTGACTGTTGTGGGCTTCTTGATACCACCTTCAAAGGGATTCATGATCTCACGATATCTTGACTGTGTGTGTTTGGTCTTGTAGTATCACCCCTTAGGAATGCATATCCGGGTATTGTACATTGATCTTGGTATTTTCATAGATTGCCCCTTGTAGCATAGGTTAATTGGTCATTTCTAGTTCTAGTTGACAAGGTTTTGGTCCATCCTAGCCGTTGGCTTTGGACTTAGTTAGTAACTAGGGTTTGGCTAACTGGGGGCGGGAGTTCCTCTTCACCTTCGATTTGAGAAGGGGAGCCTAATAGAAACAAAACCTATAGAGGAAAACATTTTTGTAAACTACACAAGCATAACGCACTAACTTACCACTTTCACTGAGTAAGCAAAGGTGTGGTGCACTTGAGTGGTAGGGACAAATAGTGCATGGGACGGGGTCAGGGTGTACGAAAATGGGCATCGGTGCGTCGGCTAGCAATTTGGCATTTTGTCGAACAGCTTACGCGCGTTGGCACGGCACGAGAAAGGGAACGAACGCGCGGGCATGGGCAGAGCAAGTGCACGTGGCAAAGACGTGGTGGCTAACAAGCGGGCCCGAGCATAGAGAGTGAGTGGCAAGTGAACATGGGAGCACAACTGCGCAGGCAGCCACATGTGGGAAAGATGGGCCAGCGGGTGCGACCCAAGGAAGAAGGAAGAGGAGGGATGGCCTTAGGCTGGCCTCGGGTGTGGCCCAGCAGAGAAAGAGATGAGGGAAGGAGAGTGACAGGGAGCTGGGCCAGTGGGGCGGTTGGATCGGCCAAAAGGGAGGAAGAAAGGAAAAGAGAGGAGGTTAGGTCGAGGGGAAGGTGGCCTAATGAACATGAGTTTTTCCACTTTTTCTAAGGATTTATACAAATAAATTTTTGAGGAAATTTTGAAATGAGTTTAAATTTAAACTTGAGATTTTCTTGGAGAATTTGTGGGAAGAACTCAAGAAGATTTATTTGAGAGGATTTTAAAGTAGAGTTGGTATTCGGAATTGGATTCAAATTCATGGTCGGACTTAAAGATATTTAGAAGAAATTTTTAGATGAGGGGTTGATTTAAAAGTCAAAACTTAGGATTCAAATTTTGGACATAAATCTTTGGTTTAGGATTTTTGGGGTCTCAAGAGATGGTGGAAAATAATATCTTTAGCACATTATACATACAAAAAATCAAAATTTTTGAAATTATGATTTGTATTAAAAATAGTTTTTAATGGATAAACTAAAACAATGGTGTTACAAAATGTTTTGTAATCTCTAAGTATGAGTTTTACCATTCATTTGAAAAGAGACTTACTGTCTCGATTCAATGTGAGTTGCTTTTTAATAACCCAAATATAAGAATAAAGTTTTACTTTCATTAATAGTTTCTTTTCATTTTCTATCTCTTCAACAAACATCATTTCTTAAATCTTACATACAACTTTTATCTCACTCCATCCGGAGTTAAATCAACATCTTTCTTTTTATCGGTTACTTAGAAACATTTGAGCTTTAGTTTTCGCTTCCTCTCAAAAAGCCTACTCTATGATGCCATCACGGTATCCTGGATCACACAGACCCATTCTCGACCACCAAAGTTATCTGTCAGTCACCAAAACTAACTCTGATAATGGTTCTCATTCTCATAAACATTTTTCATAAAACATAGGCAAACAAATCTACACTAGGAGAATCATCTTGCATTCGCCCTTAACCGTGGATGCAGCTATTTGAATAGTTTAGCCTCTATAGAGTTTGAATGCTTTACCCACATGATACACCGGATACCCGTCAACACCGGAAGTTTGTGACAAGGCATTTTCAAAGCTAACCCATAAATATTCTATGTCATGTAGTTGAGTTAAATCTCTAAAGGGTTAAATGTCTAAAAACTGAGTATTAGGCAAGTCTCATGCATTCATCTACTCGGGACATACTAGAGATGTCTTCTATACTAAACCAATCATCTAAAAAGAGGTCAGAATAATACTCATCTTGGATAGTAAAGATCCATAATCACATCTCCTCATTTCGGCATTCCATAGTTATTGACATAGAAAATTTTCATACACTAGCTAATTACTTAGCCAGGAGCATCTCATAAATACTTGTGTGGCCATACTGTAAGATACCAGGACGCAATTATGCAAGAAATCAGTCCTTACATGTGATTATAAAATAAAGCCACACAAGCAAGATTCCGTATCGTGGGTTTTTGCAAACCTTTTCTCTTTTCAAACCCACCAACTCCACAAGTCAGGTTTTTAAAAAATGTTTCACAACTCAATTTTTTTATAACAATAATGTAAAATAGAGCAGTGGTATTTTCACTCAAGAAGCAAGAATTTTCAATCACCATTATGATGAAGTTATAAGGAATTTAACAACAACCTATGGAAAGTAATGCAACTACTAGATTTGTCCATCTGTTGCGCACAAACTAAGGCCGATCAATTTAATTATGTATGCTAAACAGACAACTTTATAAATAATCATATTTTATAAATTAGGAGCAATATGATTAATGGTGACTTGCCTTGACAACGATAGTCTTCAAATCTTCACAATCTTTGCATTCGATAAACTTTCGCAACGTTGCTACGAAAACACAAAAGAGTGCCACACCAAAAACCTATAATTAATATAGCAATAATTATATTCTAGCAGTGACAATGGGTAGATCTCAATTTTAGAATAATTATGGAAGTTGAATGGAGTTGATTGGAGTTATGGTGTGGGAGATATAAATTTTACAAGTTTAAATGAATTTATGGATGAATGGAAAATGATTTATTAAACCTAGGAAAAGAATATTCCATATGATATTCCTCAGGCTGATAGACAGGGCCCATCGTTGGTGAGGCTTAGGCCACGGGCTTACAGCAGACTATGTGCACCGAGAATAGAAGAGGAGGAAGGGATAAATAGGTTTGGCCCAATCCGGAGTGTGCCTACATGGCTAAGCCACGCGAGTATGTGTGGACCAATGGAGGCAGTGTGGGATTGATGGCCAACCTAAAAGTGGGAGGGAGGAAGATGGTGGGCCTAGGAAGGAAGCCTATTAGAGAGCGACCCACGAGCAAACATGCCTTGTTCTAGTAGGCTAGTAGGGGTGGTTCCTATATATAAGTGAGACATAGTTTAGTTGAAAGATTAAAAGAAATCTAAATGAATAGGGCCCACTATTAGAGAGAGAAAAATGGGAGGATTAGAAGGGTGAGTAGAACCCATATGTGGCCCTCCTTCTCTCCTTTTCTTTCTCATTTTCATTCTTTCCCCCTCCATCCACTTCGCCGCGAGAGGCAGCAGGGGCACGCATGCACAAGGCGACAGGGAAGCATGGCAGTGGAGGTGGTTTGAGGCTAGGACATCGATGATGGTAGGGGTGGCAATAGGCAAAGATTGCGGTGGATAAGGGTGGCGCTAGTGTGGGTCGAGCCGACCCAACTCTACGGCTGCTCCGTTTGGGGGCGAGAAAGGCAGCGGAGTTTTGGTGGTGCTTCGAGAAGGCAGAAGGGGGTTTCGGCATTGGTTAAGGCCAACACGGTGGCTCAACTTGAAGGAAAATGAGAGAGGAAGAGAGAAAGAGTGAGCACGTGAGGGAGTTGGGGTCGTCAAGGACTTTTATAGGTATAGGAGAGTGGTGAGGTGGTGGTGTGTGGGGGCACGGTGGTGCCATGTGTGCTAGGGCCTGTGAATGGGGCTAAGCAGTGGCAGGAACACGGGGACGATGACTACGACTCAACGACGAGCGACCAGGGATGGGATGGGACAATAGAGAGCGAGCTGGTGACTACAGAGTGTGGGACCGGTGAGGTGATGCGACATTGTTGTGGGATTCCATGGGAGAAAGGGGGAAAAGCGACGAGATTCGCGGCAGCAATCCATGTTTGACACAGCACGGCACGTGGATTCAGGCTATCGATGACGGGATTCGCGACGGTGGCTCTACGTTTGCACGGCGCGGCACATGTGAGTGAATGCAGCGATCAGCTTGGCATTCTACCAAGCACGTGATGTGTGTGCGGGTACGGCACCAAGAGAGGGATGAGCGCATGGAAGCGAGGGAGTGAACGGTAGCAAGTTAGCCCTGGAGCTGACATGTGGGCCCGTGGGAGTTGGCAAAATCACAAGCAAGCGCGCAAGTGCAGATGCGTGACGGAGAGGGCTGGCTTGCAGGTCGTGGGCCGTGAGGAGGTGAAGGTGAGGGAAAAGGGATTGGACTGGTGCCCTACTTTGGAGAGAAGGGAAAATGAGAGAAAGGTGTGGCTCCGTGGATCGGTGGCGGGCAAGGGTGCAGCTGAGCCAGCCTGGGAAGGAGTGGAGAGGAGAGTAGGTGACTAGGCCAAGGGGGATAAATAGAGTGAAAGTGGCCCAACAGAAATAATTATTCTTTTTCTTTCTGTAGAGATTTTAGAATTAGGATTTAGAAGGGTTTTGATTCAAATTCGGTGTACGGTATCATTAGAATTTTTGGGATTTCAAGGGAAGGTATTCAAAAGGTGTTTTAATCCAAAATTTATATTTGAATTCGTTAACTCCTACTTCTAAAGAGAATATTATAAGATGGTTTATTTGAAAAGAAAGTTAGAGGGTTGGTAGGGAAGAAATTAGATTTCAAACTAGATGTGCTAGCGAAATTTAGAAGCGATTAGAGAGAGTTGTTTGAGTCTCAAGATTCGAATCTTAAGATTTGCTCTAGGAAAAATTTTGGATCAAAATTTTCTAGTGTGAGATTTAATTGAGATTTTGGACACTAAAAATTAAGTGTTTTTAATGATTAAGCTAAAATCAGGAGGTTACACTTGATTAACTTAAAGTCGTAGTCTATTATATTGTACAAGCTTTATAAGTAGAACAATTTTAGTATGACCGGATAAGAAAGAAATCATACGTCTGGTAAATAGCAAAGCTAATTTTCCTTAATATACCCTCTTGTATAAAACATATGTACCTGCAATCACTCCACTAGTAGATTTGTATATATATATGTGCAGTTTTTTAAAAAAAATATCAATATCCTATCAAGTATTTGGATTCAAACATCTTAAAAAGCATTTGAATTCAATTGAAACAATGCATGTAGCCATAAGTTTGAACTAAAAAGATAGTTTCAGAAAGGGATAAAACTCTTTATAAGATGAAATAAGCAAAGCTTAATGAGGGACAAGATCCCCTATGAGATGAAATAATCAAAGCATGCACTAAGGAGAAACAAATAAAGCATGATACACTTACACAAAAGCACATTAATCATGAAGGCTATTAGTAGCCCACATTCAAAGTGGGTAATTCTTTGATGGTGACTTCAAGAGGGTGGCTCTAATAAGCCTCCTAATACTGTATTATAGACTAAAAATAGAGCCAATTGTTACACATGAATAAGGAAACCTCAGAATCTCTTATTCGTATGTATCAACTAGCTCTGTTATTTTGTACGATACAACGCCAGGACGAACCAGATATAGTGTGCTTAATTATTCTTAAAATCTACATTAGTAACAATATTGTATTTTTTATCAGTATTACAATAGAAATCAATGATCGGAACTGTATGGCAACAGAGGGAGTATGGCGTAAGGAAACAAAACTGCCTAACAAAGATTATATACACATAAAGAATCATGTGGAGCGTTAATTCGGCAGGTAAAGGTTTTGGCCGGCCGGTCCGTGTGCGTCTTCCCCCGATATCGTCCCCATCAACACCACCACCACACATGTACTACGTACAGGGGCGGCCGGAATCCCCTCCGATCCCCACTAGCGCTCGCCAACCTTTTCTTTATCACAGCCCTAGTGCTCCCCTCTCCCCACCACCACCACCACCACTACCCTTCTTCTACCTAGCTTGATCCATCGATCACTAAGCTCCCTAGCTCAGCTCTGTTTTGTTGTCTCCTTCTCCAGCTAGCTCTGCTCAGCTCCCTGCATATATACACGCCCCCCATGTGCTTCCATCCCATGTGTCCGAGGTAGCTAGCCTCGTAGCAGCAGCTTAATTCGATCGCACTCGTGGTATGATCGATGTCGTGCCAACCCAAGATGGGAGGTTGCCGGGAGGTGGTGGTGGAGCGAGCTGTGTGACCGGCCGGGTAGGCGTTTGCTGCTGCTGCTGCTCCTGTGTCTGCGTGCACGCAAGGATGTGCACCGGCTGCCGTGTCGCCGCTGTGGTCTCATCGTGATAGGGAGAGAGATAGAGAGAGAATTAGGGGGGAACTCGTTCTGTGACTGAGGTTCTTGGTTTGGTGGCCGACCGGCCATGTGGAGCGTGGCGTCTCTCGTCCGGCAGGGGCTGCGGTGGCGGCGGAGGAGGAGGACGGCGCGGGTGGTGGACGAGAGCGCGCTCGCGGAGGGTGGTGGCGCCGCCGCTGCGGCGCCGGTGGTGGTGCCGACGAGCGTGGGCGCCGCGCTGGCCAGGGCGCTGCTGGCGCTGGCGTGCACCATCCGCTTCGACGGCGAGGACGGCGGCGGCGCGACGGAGGAGGCGTGGGCGGCCACCGGGTGGCGGCCGCGCGCCGACGAGGTCAGCCACCTCATGGTGCGGGAGAGCATGCGCTACGCCATCTACGCGTAGCCATTGGTTAATTAGGAGGTTAATTAATTAAGCACGTATATATATTATATACATGTATTTATGTACGGTTTGGTAGGGAGTTCTTATACATACGTACGTACGTAGGTCGATCGTAGTCTCATCATTGTATAGAGTACGTATAGGTCACTACTACTAGTGCCATAGTTCGTGACTGGTTTGTCCTGCCTATGTGGCATTCTTGTTTTCACTACGGAATTGTTGCAATTTACACGTCAAGCTATGAGTAATTCATGATGTTTTCTCTTTTGGTTTTTTTTGTTGTTCTCTTAATATTTTGGTGATATTTCCGTGGTATTTGGAATTTGTAATCTTTGTCCTTTTCCCCTCCAGGGATTGGAATGCTTCTAAACATAACAGGCATGCATATCCATGATTTGAATTAGTATATTTCTATTCAAGATGTTCTGCCTCCGGCGACATGTCATTAACTCAGATCATACACATGACAGGCTGCGCTTTCTGAAAACTTAATTTGACACAGTGCAAGTTCAGGTATTCGCAGTCTTGAAATTTGTGCTTACCCAAACACCCGTGCAAATCTTAGTCGGATCGAAGAAACGATCTATGGGAAGCATAAGAGGAGTGAGGTTATGCATGATTGTATCTATCAGAATCCTAGTATCCACAATTATAAATGTACAATGTATTTTTAATAAAAATTTAATAAGATAATGTATTTATGATGGCCACTGTTTCTTTGAAGGTGTGTTTAAAGAGCACACTTGTAAATACGTGTGGTGCGGTATACGTATTCTCGTTCCCTATATAATCGGGGGGGGGGGGGGGGGGGAAGAAAGGAAACATCATCTTTGGTCTAGCTGGACTAAAACCTTGTTAGCTGGACAGGTTCTTCATCAGAGGATAATTGTGTTTACCTGACACGATTCATGCGAAATGTTGTAGAGAGAAACGAAAAGAAACTGTTGAAAGTTGAATATGATCTAAGCGTTTACACCTATCATGCAGATCATCTCTAATTGAGAAAATAGTAAATTGCTTATCGCATAAGTAAAAGTTGAACCTTAATTCACTTTGCACCAAATTTACCGCGTACTTTCATTTTGCACCAAGATAAATCTTTTACTTCGCATTAGGGTGAATCATAAACCTACTCCCTCCATTTCAAAATAAGTTAATTTCAAGAGTTCAAGCTTTGTTCAAAATAAGTTGGTTTCTACTCTCATTTATTCTTAATTCACAAATCAAAAATTTTTATCTCTTCAATTCCCCTTTATCTACCAACCCATAAATGCTACTTTTCATTAATAAGTAACACTTTTGATATTTTTTCCTCTCTACTAATTTTTTCTTGGGATTATAGGAATCCACTTATTTTAGGACATAGGGATAAATGGAACTCTATGAAATAGAGTCGAAATTCACAAGCCTCATAAGGTTTTGCTCATGTTTCACAACGTTTCACTAAAATTTCACGACACAACCTGGTGCAAAGTGGGTTTTATTTGGACATACCATGGTGCAAAGTGAAACAGAGTGCACTCTACTTAAGCAAAGAGTAATTTACTCTTACCAATTAAGCAAACATTTCAACACATACTAGTGCAAATGATTCTAGGCCTTATACAAGTACAGTATTGACCGTACATCTTCATTCATAAGGGGAAGTCGCGGTGACAATGACCATAAAGAGAGTGAGCTGAGGCCTCAAAGAGGTCCACCCGAACAACTAATGGGAATGTGCCAAAATAGGGTTTCTTGAGATCAGCTAAGGCCTGATAATCCCAATCTGAATAGGCTGACCATGGTGGCTGGTGAGGGCCATGCATAGTGCAGTTCAGGGCCCTCCAGATATCCAAACGTTTGCCCCTCCACAAGAACTGGTCAGCAATCCCCTTCCCTGATATGCAAGTTGCGCATTTTATACGTGACATGGATGGTGATAATTAGCGCATTTTCACTAACTTTTTGAGAATGCCAATCAAAATATGACATTGATCCAGCATATATGCTTGAATCTCCAAGTTTGATGGTGGTAGTTTTAGAAGTGGCTATAGAGCTAGTCCCGGGAAGGTTCTAGTGGCATAGAGGCATAGATGCAAATGTTCCTAAATAATATGTGATATGGCAACGATTTTTATCCATGAAAATGATTTGTTAACAGTCATGTTGAATATTAATAATATGAGAGAATTTGAAGATTATTAGCCATAAGAAATACGTGGTTTATTCAGTCATTGAAACTCCAAACTTTGTCACCCAACTAGCTTATTTCTAGTAATCTGCTTCAAAGTCTTAGACAAGACTGAAGTTTCATATAGATGTAAAACCCTATAGGACCATTGAAACACATTGAAATGAAATCTTGATTTATCATTCTCTCTTTGATGGAATGATATGCTTCGCCACCTACCATTTTCGCACATCTAATCTAGATCTGAGCAAAAAGACAAACAGTGCACGCAAGCTTAGCCTGTTCTGCTGAAGTGCTGATAGATTACAGACTCTGGTGGAAATTGCAGGCTTGCACCTGCAGACAGAAAGTAAAAAAGCATGGGAGAGATCAGGATTTGGTGGCCAGCTAAACACGGGGTCCTCTCCCACTGTTGTATGCATATCATTAATCCATCGTCTTGGGTTTTAGTTGCTACTTTCTTGATAAGGGCTAATCTCATTGTAGCTGGGTAGGGCCAACATCCATGATGGATGCATAATCTCACTGCACATTACCTGCCCTTGTTGGGTATGTGATAATCTCTGAGTTGGCAATGCTTCCATTGCCTCCTAATACTACTAAATATGATACTACCATTCAGCTTCCAGATCAAGATAAATGGATCTTGCCCCCTCCTGCCTTGCAGGCTTCTGGTAAAGATTAATGGACATAGTGAACACCCTAGATACATCCTCTGCTTCTGTGTCATCATGTCAAAAAGTAGTCGGCATAGCAATGCATGTTCCTTGGAAATGCATGCGTGGGGTGGGCCAAAGGTGGTCATCAATGGTGATTGATGACCATGTCCTGAGACACCATAGGGATTGGGGGTGCAACTTGCCATTGCTTGAGGGGCACCAGGTGCAAGGGTCAGCAGGGGTCAGGGAGTTAGATAGGTACATAAAAGTTTAAGCTTTCTTCACCGAGAATAATGGAGAAACACTTGGCACTTGTGATGGAGGAGAAAGGCAGAGATGGCCTCTCGATCGAAATCGACAACTCGTATGGTAAACGAGATTCAGGATAAACTTGTGTGCTAAACCGTTCTACATGGTCGCCACTGTACACATAGTTTTGTGGGTGTCATTACTTTCCTCTCCACCTTGCCAGTAAATGATTACATGGTAAATTGTTGTTGGGCATGGAAAAGAAACTAGTAGTAACAAATTGAACCAACACCCTTCAGTCGAATAAACTTCACCTCATTATATGGATAAGTATCGCCAATTTTGCTTCAATCTCCATCCATCCAAGTGGTTCACATTTCACAGTTAAGAAGTTTAGACTGATTGATCTGCAAAATAAGTTGACAGATTATCTCAAGGACAGAACATCAAAGCAGAAAAGAAAGAAAAACATCAGGATAGTGCTCTGTCAGGCACGCTGAAGCGAGAGTGAATCGACTAAATGGTAAGCAATCTACCAAATCACCGGGTTAATTTCAAACAATATCTTGAGCACGACTCGCTCACTAAACAACATCAGTGCACCGCGAAAACGAAATGACGCAGAAGAAAAGGAGGGGAACCACCACTCACCACTCCCACCATTGGCAGCTGACGATCTGAGGGCTTCCAAGACACGTTTTTCACCTGTCAGTACTTCGACGAGCCCTTGCGATCAGAGCAAAAAAGAAGAGATTTTTAGAAGGAATGGAGTCATTGAGGATTTTCAGATAACGGAAGAGATTTTTTAGGAGCGATTGAGTCATCGAGGATTTTTCAGATAACGGAATGAGTTTTTTTTAGAAGCGTTCGAGACGCATCACTCCATCACGAGCAGAAGAAAAGAAAAAAAAATGCTTGATTGCTTAAGGTGGCAGACCAACCGTTGGTGTAGTCCCGGCAGTCGTGCCGGCCGACGACCAGGTCGGTCGGCCACCGCGCGCTGAACGTGTCGGCGGCGCGGACCGCGGCGTCGCCGTCGCCGTCGCCGCCGCGGTGGTGCCCGACGAGCCAGCACCTCTTGTCCGGGACCCTCCGCAACGTCCTCCTCCGGACCACTCCTGCCACCATTGCAGACGCTTAATTACTTCTTAATTAGTAGCACTGGTTCTCGCCATGGATGCGCCGATCTTACCCGGGATTTTGCTCTGCGAGAGCACGGCGAAGGCGGCGAGCGCGTCCTCCGGGTCCCGGGGCTGGAAATCGAAGACCAACGCCTGCAACCAGCCATGGCGAGGAGATGAAAATTGAAAATTCTCGCGAAATTGGGGTGAAGAAGAGACGAGAACGGATTGGATGGGCTGACCTGGGCTCGGGCCGGGTCGGGCCGGAGGAGCACCATAAAGTGCTGCAGGTCCCAGAGGCCCAGCGAGTAGCCCGCCGACATCAGGACCTGGGCCGGGCCCTTCGGCCCCCGTAGGGGCACCGCCGCGACGTACACGGCGGCGGCGTGCCTCCCCGCCGCCGCGGCCGCGGGTGTCATCGCCTGCGTAGGGGCGGACGCCATTGGGCGGGCGACAGGCAGACGACGGCTTCGCGCGCGGCCACGAGTCCAACTGACGGTTATGGTCGCGCCGCGTCCAGGGGGATAGCAGCGCGCGGCCGTCGGATGTTGATCGGACGGCTGCTCGATGACCGTTTGTGATTGCAAAACAAATCTAGTGATATTTTCGTTTCATTCAGAGCAGACTTCCAACTTGCATTTCAGAGTTGAATTGCATGTATATACAGATAGCAGAACAGTATGACAATTGACAATGCCTCAGAATTCAGATTCCTGAGGAGCAGAGATCAGTGAGGAAGTGAGGCTGAAACAAGCAACAATCTGAATACAAAGGCAGGCAGGGAAAAGATCTGAAAGGCTGAAATAATGTAATGCACCAGACATTTGTACCAAAATGTTGGTATGGCCAGGCCACAGCTTACAGAGGTGCCAATCGTCAAGGTATCAGGCATTCAGGCCGACCATGCATCACCCAGAAATCAGAATACAGCAGAACAAAACAAAAAAAAAAGGGAAAAGAATCACTACATAAAAGTGGTGAAAAGAATAGCTAGTGGTAACTTAACATAAGATCCTCAGAGCTCTAGCATGTCATGTCTCATGTGCAATGCAGCACTCAGATCATGAGAGAAACACATAGCATTAACGTGACAAGGACCAAGACATCGGTTCCCATCCTGATGGCAGCGTGCGAAGACGCTGGAGCTTTGGCGTTGTTGACGGGAGGCAGGGGTGGCTCCATGACATCGGATTCTGTCAAAGGCGGCAATGGAGCTATAGATGGTGGTTGCGCTGCTCCGGGCATGTTTTCAATGAGACCACCGGGCTGGGCAGGGATCATGAAGCCTGGCGTTTTGTTTCCCATGTTCAAGCAGGAGTTCACTGAAGAAATTAATTCAAGATGCAAGGGTGAGCAAGCAAAAAGGAACATCGAGAACAGCAGACATTTGAAATGCTTATTGGATGAGGTGCTATGTCTGAAAATGTTTAATGACGACTTACATTTGTATCTGTGAGCCGTTGCAGGGAAATCAGTGATGACCCCATCCACTCCACCACCTGGTCTCTTCACATATGCATTAATCTGTTGCGTGGCATCTGAGAAGAAGTCATATGGTTGAGAAACAAATTCGTTCATGAGCACATAGACATAAACTGGAAGACCAGAGGGCTGCAGGGACTGCACAAGATTATTGGTCTGGTTTGTCAAGAAATTGTTCGTCACTGGGTAAACGGACATGGTCTTAACAGAAACAGCATCAGCGAACTTCTTAATATCTGCAATGGAGGAAGGTGAAGCATCTCTGACATCTTCTTCTATCATGTAGACAAGATTGTACTTGGTTTGCTGCTTGAACTTCACTAGGACTGAGCTGTTGGTTGACTGAATCATGACTTTCTGGGCAGTCTGTTTGTTGTAACCAGAATCATCAAGAGCTTTGATTACTGCATCAACTACACCAAAGCCAAGTTTCTCTGCCATGAATGCAGCACGCTACAGAAAAGGGAAGTAAATTGAGAATGAAGTAAACGTTACAAGGACTTGACACAAATCTGGAAAAAGGTGTACTTAAACATAAAGTTGTCCATGATGTTCTTGTTAATCTACTCTATAAAGAGGCATGAAACAGCAAATCTCACTTTTTGAAGTGCTATCAAATCGCAATGGTGTAAGTCAGAATAAAGCATCTAAAACACCCTATTAATGGTTTTACAAAAGTTAAAGAGACATTGCCATCGTATGTTTTACTAAGCCATGAGGACAAATAAATAATAGAATGTTCATGTTTTTGAATGCCTCAAGCATTCACAGCTAAGCAGGTTATTTGTTTCTGTAATACCAGTAATACCAGTTTGCAATAGATAATTCTTTTTCATATCATTAAATCCTTACCTCTATACTGATCATGACTCCAGACAAATCCTTTCCTTTGGTGAAATCCAAAAAGTCTGACAATCTCATGAAAATTCCCGCATTCCTGTTTCTGGGATTTCTGTACAGATCGTACTTGGACATTGGGTTTGATATCTTTGCTGCATATAAGAAATTCAGTAGTCAAACTGAGAAAAAATTCAGTAGTCAAACTCTTACATTGAAGGGACAGTGAAAAGTTCATAACGATTTATATCTATATGCACAGAGAGAGTATCTATTTGCATTTCAGATTTACCAAATAAGAGTTCATATCGACTTACGCTTCAGGTTCTTTGAAATATCCTCCCAAGTGAGGTTGAAAGAGTAGACTCCAGGAGCAGCCTTAATATCATTTACAACAGTTGTTTGAGAAGCAAATTGTGAAGTTGCAACAGTAGTAACATCCCCTAGGTCAATGGAGCTCATGCATATTGGTACGCCATCTTTGGTCACTTGAACAGGGCAGTCAATGACATCTGCGCCATCAGCAACTGCCTTTTGATAAGCTAGGTCAGTGCAATCTGGGTAGTCACCACTAGCTCCATTGTGGGAGATAACAAGAGGTTTTGCTGCAGTGTAAATGTGAAAGCCAGAGTTCAATAAAAATATTAAATGGGAGAATTACAAATCAACAACAAAGGAATCAGGTGTACCCTGATCTGTCTTGCTGTCATTCAGATTACTAAAGCAACCTGCAGTTGATCAAAATTAAAATAACAATAAGAACAGAGAATGCATGATCTGTGCAACACCTTCTAATTTGTTCATATATATACATGCCAAAAGATGAAAAGGGAGAATTTTACTAAATGAAAGTTTGTGCTGACCAAGTGACCAGCTTGTTTGCACGAATTCTTGAATGTACATCCATATAGCATCATTTATAAAGGATACGAGGACTGACCAATGGCCTCTGATGGGGTAATAGGGAAATCAGTCAACACTCCATCAACAGAGAAGGCACCATTATCAATGAAGGAAAGATATTCCGCTAATGGATCATAGCTGTAGTTGTAGCTGAGCAAAAAGTCATTTGCAAAATCCGTGGCATAAATTTCTAATCCTACTTTATGAGCATCATCAACAACTGAAGTATGGGGCTGCAGATAATTGTCCTTTGTAACAGGCAATATATAATGTTTGGGGACAAGTACTCCAGAAGCAAAAGTCTTGATGAATGTTAGATTCTTTAAGATTGAGCCATATGTCTGGTTTGTAGATGGCTCAATAGTCTGTTCATCAAGGAAGCGGAACACAAGCTTTGTATTCTTGTTAACTCTTCCAAGTAAGCTGCTGAGAAAGTTCACTTCAGGTGATGATATGTAGTCAACAACGAATTGTTGTGATACAGATAGAATATAGCTTCTCATGCTCAGCTTAAACTGGCTGTAGAAACTGTCATGCTGCAATTTTCACAAACCGGACATCACCATTAGAGGAGAATAACCCAACACATGGTTATTGCAAGTAATCAAGTTTGAGCCATACCTGAACATTTAGCCAAACAGCAGGTGTCTTGTATTTGGACAATACATCTTCAACTGGAACTATAGAGAGTCCATCAAATCTAAATGTGCGAGACAGGATTGGTTGCTTCACTGTAAATATAAAAGATAGTTATACAAGCAAGATAACTGCATTTAGCAAGACTAGAAAGATAGAATACAAAGACATTTGTCCTTTTTTCTTCAAACTCATACATTAGAACAACTGTCACACCTCAAATGAGAATAACTAGGCGAATTTCCTGCGTAATTACATGTGAGCTATTTGAAATATAGTTGTATTCGCTATAAAACTGTGTCTATTTCTAAAAATAAAAATACAATTGTATGTCCTATACATTTGTAGCTATAAATCTACACCATTATAATTTTGTCCCACCACAATGAACGGTGATTTTCTCTCTTTTTTCTCCGAAATGTGGTAATTTCTAGGCCTTGAGAGCAAACATGGTGGCTCCTTCTAGCCCTCTCTTTATAAGGTAATAGATGCTCTCAATACATTTTGGCCGCTTTTTTTCAAAAATACTCAAAACATTAGCAATAAACAACAGAAGTGTGATTCAACTTACAAAATACTTGTTGCAGAAGCTCGGTACTGTTATAGTCCATGGGGAACCATCCTTTTACAGGTACGCCATTCACATTGTAGGTCTTCATCCCTTTTGGATCAACATTGGATATGGTCGTGCAGTTATCCATATTTATGCTTGGAAGGCAGATGCCAACGCTATCCTTGGTTAACTGGACGTCGCACCACAGAGCGGCACCAGGAGCGTTCCCATAAGCAAATTCACTAGAATCTGGGAATAGGCCCGAGAAACCGCCCCTAGCAATGACCAATGGAGAATCACCTGCAACAAGGAGATTACTGTTAGGCTTCAGGACGGTCAGGAGTTGTGGATCCTAAGTGCATTGCCACAGCAGAAACTCCCATAACGAAATATTACATGACGTGCATAGAACTGGTTAACATGCGTGAACAACCGAAGTAAGTAGTAACAGACCACCATTGGTTTATATCGAGAAGGAAAGGGCACTCCTTGGAATGAATATACAGGAAAGTGGTCCAACCCAATTATCGCATAAAATCCCCAGCACCCCATAAGCAGTTGATGAGCTTGTAAAGTCTGCAAATCTCACCTAAGATGCAAATAAGCATATGATTCTACTCTTCTAGAGCGCGGTCATGTGTAAATTAATCACAAAGAACCTGCTGGCTGCAGCTGCTGTGTATCCTAATCAAATGCCATTTCAGCTGAACAGGCTACCGTACCATTTTTCTAAGAAACAAAAAAAAAGGGAGCATCATGACCGGCCACCAACCTTCCAATTAGAAATCTTCTCCCAGACGTCGCTAAAAATCAGCAAAACTATCTTGCTGAAAACAAATAGAAACTAGAGCAAAAATGAGCATTCACCTCATCCTCATCCTAAAGATCCAGCCCAAACAGTGGGACAAAACCAAAAACTGCTAGTGAAAAAGTGACCTTTCGAGCCAAAAATGCGAGAAAACATCCCAGATCAGATCACTAAGCAGCGAATCAAGAAACGGAGGGAGGCCCAGTGAATGTACCGCTCAGGGTCTTCCAAGTCGATGCCTTCTGCGCGGCGGCGGAGCACAGGCAGAGCAGGAGCAGGAGCGACGACCCAAGAACGGAGCAGCCATGGTTGCCCCTCCCCATCGAAGACCACCACCAGCACCAGCACCAGCAGCTCCTCCAAGAACTGGAGTTCCAAGCTCACCTCCAAGAACGCTCTCCCGAGCTGAGACGAATGGGAAGGCGAAGCAAGGAGGCAGGAAGTACTGCGGAGGAGGAAGGAGGCAATGCGCGTACGACGGCAGCTAGTCGCGCTGGATTTGAAGATCGAGAGAGAGAAAAAAATGTGAACCAGGGGTAGAAGACGGGGAGTAGAGGCGATGATGCTGCTGAGCTGTGGTGATGAAGCCAACAGGAGAAGGTGGCACCAGGGGAGGTGGTCAAAAAAATGTGAACCTTCCTGACTCTCAAAAAAAAAACAGATCGTCCATTCTTTTTCCATTTTTTCCCCATCGTTGTAGAAGCTATTTGTCGGTGCTGTTAGCGCTTTAAAAATTGAGTTACACGGCTGATAAAACCGTGAAAAATAAACAAAGCAACCAAAAAATAATTTAATATGTAAAAAATTTATATCTGTATTATTAGAAGTTGAAAATCCAATGTAAAAAAGGACTAGGTGAAAAAACCCAGAAATTAACTCCAAAAATTGAATTTTAAAATTTAAATTTGGTTGTGGATGATAAACAAGTAGACCGTAAGAGGAACAGGGTGTTGATTGGGTGATGCATGTGCTTTGATTTGATCAAAATCAGGTCGAAATGCAGCTGTTTTGATTTGATCAACCAATCATATTCCACCATTAATTTAGTAGTATACCAAGAGAGCATAACTTGGGAAATGGTCGTCAACTCAATAGGTTAGGTGGGTTTTGTAGGTCCATCTAATTTCAATATGATTAAGTTCGTGAAAAATCCATAAGTTTTTATAAGTCTTCTTCGAAATATAGAAATTTTGAAATATTTTATATGAATTTTACCAATTCCTACGAAAATCTAGAAATTCCAATGTTTCAAAAGAGCATTAATTTGAGAACAGTTTATTGACTTAGGTGTTCTTTTTACACTTCATGCGTCAAAACACGGGAAGCGATGTAAGTTTTTTTTAAATCAAATTGGTCCTTGTCCACAAAGAGGTTCAAAACATTTTAAAGAAAAAGCCAAATCATACTACGAAATCCGTATGTTTTGATAATAATTATATGGTTAGGCCAAGCTTTTGACAAAGTATGTGGTTTTCGTTTGTATCGATTCTCCAGACCTTGTGATCTAGCTTAATTAACGGTTTCCTAATTAAGAGCAAAGTTGAAAAGGTTGAGACCAAGCAATTTGAAAAGTAATTATGATGGCTTATATTTAGTCAGCAGCAATAGGACTATAATAACTTTATCAATCTTAAAATACATCGACATAATATTTATATAGTAATAGAGTGTATAATGTGGATTATGATAAGAATCATAACATTACAGTCATTTTAGATTGAAAAAATCATATTACTCTCCCAAACTAATTCAATGTATCAATTGACCCCTTAAAGTATTTTTTCTCATTTTTACTCCCATGAACTATTGAACGTTACTCCTTAATAATATTTTTGTTTTTTTACTCTCTATACAAGTTAGAGCAATAGATGGCACCATTACCAAAATTTAAAAATGTTTTCAAAATCTTTCACATTCTAAAATTTTGATGTTTAAACCAGTCTTAACTGCTTCCAACCTACGTAAATATTGAGAAACGTTATTTAAAAAAGTTAATTGTAATGCATATATTATTCTACCGAAAATTTAATGGACTTATATAGGGAAATAAAAAAGAGAAATAGTGTTATAGGAGGAAAGTGAACTATTTTCAATCAATAGTTCGAGATGTAAAATAAAAAGAGAGTAAAATGAATTTTTAAGACCTAAACATCTATCGTAGCCAGGTAGCACACCGCACACAAGTAGCAGCAACCCGGCAAACACAAAAAACGGGTATGGGCGTATCCCGTATGGAGAACTTCCCCGTCTTGACGCGGCAAAAACGGCTCGCCCACAGTAATAGGCGTATGCACGTACAGGTAGCCAATACCTTGCACGAGCCAAACCAACCGAGCTGGGGACCCCTCGGAATGGCTGTGCGCCGGGAATAAGATTTATCGCGTGCCGCCGTGCTGGGCTACTGGCCGCCCCCCGAATCGGAAGCCCATCCCCCTGCGGAATCGATGCGGCGCGCACACACGAGATGCGATGCGATGGGATGGGATGAGCAGGAGCGGCCGTGTCTCCGCTCCTGTGATTGGGCTTGCTTGCCCCTTCCAAGTGGAGCAGTTGGTTTGGTGTCGTGTACCCGTGTGTCGCTGCGGGCCCACCGGCACCACGGCCGCCACTGCAGAGGCTGACGGCTGGCACGCAGCAGCACGTACTCGAGCCCGCGATCGACGGGACCGAGCGAGCGGCCGGCGGGACAGGAGGCGCCCCTCCCTCCACGAAACGAAACGTACGCAACCAAAGACGCCTTGGACGCGCGCCTCCACGACGCTGCTGCTGCTGCTGCTCTCTGCTCTCTCTCTCTCGGGTGCCTCGAGCGAATAGTGTATTTTAGTGCGATGCTACGACTGTTTCCTGGTGCACATGCGTCCTGTCAGGGGCGGAGCCGCCGCCCGGGGAATTTTGAAGTTCTTGAACGGATTGATGGTAGAATTTTTATAGCAAATACTGAGTATGCTTAAATTTGTTCGGGTTTAAAAATCCTTCTTGGCCCGCCACTGCGACCTGTAGTACCTGAAAAAAAAAGGCCCCTTGTTCGTCGATGGTTAGTTGCTCACTAGCCGGTGGGATGGACGGACCCATGTACCCAGATGGCATTTTTAGGGTGCAGCTGATACAAAGGATGCGTCCCGATTTCGAGCAATTTTTACTGATCGTTCTCCTGGTGAGGAGAAGACGCAAAGCAGCCTTTGGCCCAATGATTGGATGCGCGAACGATGCTCCTGCTGCCAACTACCGTTTATTTGCCTAGTTAGGGTGTCAGATACTTTGATGTTGTTAATGTTTGCTTTCTACCGAACCGGTGTGCTTAATTAATTATCGCCATATATAGGATAGAGGAGGGTCAAGGACTCCGATGCAAGTCAATTTTCCACTTAAGTCAATTTTTTAATAAAGTCTTTCAAATATTTTATCTAAGTTTTTTGACATGTTAAATTTTTCTGTTTGATAGTGAAATTCGTTTGAAGTCTCTATACTTAAATAACGGAGTCTTCGTATAATTTTCTTTATCCGACAGTGAGACTTATCTAGGATATTTAAAAGTTTTGACCAAATATTTTAGACTGGTTTTGCTATTTTGAATTAAGTATGTCTAAAGTTTTCAATCATTAGAAGTGGATATTTCAGAATTTAAATATATGAGTAACGACTAGTTTCGTAGGACTTGTTTTTTATCTACACCAACCCCTCATTAAGGTGGATGATTGTTTATTCATTTTATCTCTAAATAGCCTTGTTAGTGTTTTTCATATTTCTCTTGGTTATTCACCAAATATGTATTTTTATGGGTGATTTTTTGGAGTTAGTGACTGCGAAGGTTAGGGATTGGATTGATTACTTGTGGATCAATATCTAGCAAGAATTTGTACTTGTTTATCTTGGAGATTCTCTTCTTAGATACTTAGGCGTCGTTCGCAAGGATTTTAGATTTTGAATCGTCCGGAAAAAATTGTGAAGATATCTGTCTCCACAAGGAAAAAGTTAGCTATAGTGAATATCAAACTCATTTTTAGAGATTAGTTTTAGTAAAGCAAGATTTTACCGGATGTGATAGTATTGTGTCCTAATATAGACCTTAATGATTGAGATTGAATATCCTCCTAAGTTTGAGCCTAATAAGGGCTTAGGATCAAGTATGATATGGTTTCTTAGAGCTACTCAATAAAGATACAGTATCATTTGATCTAAAATTCGCTGAAAAATTTTATGTCTCCTTCTGTATTTATTTATATATTTATTTAAATCTTTGGATCATAGTTGCATCTTTCCTCTTTCTCTTTAGAAATTGCCTCCTCCACACTCTCATTGTGAGACAATAAAAGAGGACCGAAATATTCTAACACTAGAACCTTTGTTGAGTGATGAATCTTGATTAGAGTCTTTAGATATTAGGATTGGATACTCCACAGGGAATTTTAATTCCCGATGTAAGTTTTTTTTTCAAGATTTTAGGTGTATACATTCACTTATCCTCTACGCGACTCAAGGTTCTCTCACACGCCACATAATTTTTTAGCCAAATGGCTAAAGGTAAACCTCCTTAAAATGCTTGTAGTTTGTAAAAAATTAAATAAAATATTAAGATTTACCAAAAATGATATTGGCATATTCATTAAGAAGAATACTTTCATATCTATAAATAATTAAAAATAATAATGATCAAATATATGTATAATTGGTACATGAGCTATAAATAAAAAGGAGGGAGTAATACTTTCACAAATCTTACCCTGGGGCCATCTAGCTCATCTTTGATGCAGCCAGTTGCAGGAAAGGGCAGAGATAAATTTTCATCAAACGAACAAAAACAGAACACCAAGTTGTGAATCAGGTGAAGTACGTGAAAAAGTTGCATAGGAACTAAAACCTCTCCTAAAAGGAAGAAAAGGTTTCCAAAGTAAGGGGGAAAAAAAGGAGATGTAGGAAATGGATACAGCTCATGCCAGATGGCCAGCTTGGCAACGCCGAGACGGCAAAAAAGAAAAAAAACCCTCTGCACAAGATCCCACGTTGCGGGCCCTCACCCCCGGAGCATCCCCGTCACTGTTCGGACGCCCCTGCGCTGCGTGGGCCCCGCGCAACTCCCTCCTATCCTCGGATGCGGCGTGGATGCCGGGTTGGGCCCACCATCTGCGGGCCCCCAAGCGCGCTCGAGTATTTTCCCTCCTGAGCCGGTGGCGCCGCGAACCTGCTGCGCTGCCTTGGTTCGGTTTGCGCCGCGGTCGAACCCGCATTCGTTCGTACGCCGCGCGCAGTGAGCCGAGGGACGAGTAGGACGACGGCTCGGGACCCACCAATCAGTGAGTAAGGAGCGGACGCGTGGCCGCGTGCTGGAATTCGCTGGGGCGCGACGACTCGCGTGCGCGCTGTGCTGGATCGCACATGCTCGTCCGCTCGGTCAGCTGCGAGCGCGTGTCCGTGTGTGTCAGTGTGTGGGTGCGGGCGCGATGGCGACGGGACGCGTACGGTGCGGATGCCATCCGGTGAGCGGTGTACCTGAGCGGCTGATACTTTTAACGGGTGAAAATACTCTCCAAGCTAGCCAATCCGTCCGTTTTAAAATATAAATATTTTTAATTTATTTAGTAAAATTAAAATTAAAAAGAAAAAAATGATAGTTAAGGATAAGATAAAAAAAATAAATAGTAGGTGAGTGATGTGATAAATAATATTGTAAATAATGTTAAAATTTTATATGATGTGAATAGGATTTAAATTCTAAAACAAATTATATTTTACAACGAAGAAGAAAGAGTAGTGGCATTCCTACTACTCTGCACACTATACTTGGTTGCACGCTTTTGGGCAGAGAATTTGTGCAAAGCGACCAAAGCCACCAAGCACAAAAAAGGACCTCTTGTGCAAGGAATTTGTGCGAGGTGTTTAACTTGTGCTGTCCTGTTCAATGAACGTTAATCCCTCTGGTTTTAAATATTCTTTATTCCTTAAAGAAATTATAGTTTTATCTTAAAAAGTATAGTTTTAAAATGGGTTCACTGGATCTCTTTAATACTAATTCATATTTTTATTTTTATTTTTGTTTTAGCCATTTAATAGTACTCATCTTTTTTTATTTTCTCTCCATATTAATGAATAAGATAATAGTCTTCTAACCCTTATTTAATAGTCCAGTTAAAACTTTTTTCTTTTATGACAAAGGGAGTACTTATCATACTATTTACACTTTTTATCAAAATATAAATTATGTTATATTAGCAATATATATTGTGTCATCTATACAATCATCTAACTTCTGAAATCACAGCTTAGTCACTATTGGTTTTAGCAATATGGATGGTAAACTCTCTTATTTTCATTAGCATGATTCATAAACAGTTAAACGGTATGTTTTTAATAACTTTTATATAATTTTTTTTTAAAAATAAAAATCTATTTTAAAATTTATAATAATTAATACTTAATTAATTATACGTAATGATTTTTCTCATTTTATGTGTCTCAAAAAATCTATGGGCCACAGCTCCTTCAAACATAGCCTTAAAGTGACTTCTTTCCTACCCGTTTGAGTTAAATTAAGTTGTTCTGTATAAAATATAAATTATTAGTATATGATTAATGGTCAAATTTGAACCGCAACCGTGACAGGCAAATGAGTGCCGAAGGAGTATAAGTACACAAACAACACTTTATGAGTTTATGACTATGAATTAAGGAGTAAAGACGCATCCGCCGAAAAAAGCTAACGGGCGAACGCCCCAGCCCCATTTTCGTTCATGCCTTGGCATGGTAGTTTCCATTTTTGAAAGTTTATACACTACCTAAACTTTATATACCTAAATTTTATATATCCGATTTTGATTTGGACTTCGGATTCAAATATTTGCATATAGGATGTTTTTATATTAAAAGGTTTATGTATAAAGTCCTATACATATAGTTAATATGGTTAATGTATAAAGTTTTCGTTTAAAACATATGTGAACTGTAAGTCTCAAAATAAATTATGTGGATGGACTAATATGTAAATTGAAATTCCAAAAATCTAAGTAAAAAAATTAGTTTCTGAATTGAGATTTTTTTCCAACAAAGTTTGTAAATATAGATTTGTGAATAGAAATGTATGGGGTCCACATGGGGTCGGCTGTTTGCGCGCTGCGCGCCCTGCCGGGGAGGGCGCGGTCACGCGTCAGTCCTGCGATTGTGGCCAAGCTTTACTTTGTATTAGATAAGTCTGATCAATTTAGGATAAAAATTATCACACTTTAGTAGCAGGCTACTGGTGTAATAATTCTATTGTTTTGCCTACAGCAACGATAAAAAAATAGATATATATGCTCTTAGCTACTTTAAAAACTAATGTTAAAAAATAAAATACGATATAAAAAATCAAAAGAAGCTATAAAATTAACTTTTAAAATTTAAATTTAGCCGTTATTGATAAGTTAAAATACAAACGATGAAATAAAAAGTATAGTCTCATTTGTTCACTATAATCTTCACAAAATATATGGCATTCGTGACAAGAGCCCTGACAAAGGTGAGCCCATGGCAATCCATCCGATAGGTCTAACCATCTAAGGTTGGAGTAATCTGCATGGTTATTCTTGCCACATACAAAATGGTGTATACTAATATCAGGCCCTTTTCAGGCCCACGTGTAGCATTTGTTGGACCAGGCACGTTTCTTAGGCCCGGCCTAAAACTGGTGTGGAATATTTTTTCACCCCTCCTCAAATGGAAAAAAACTTTACAGGCATTCCCAGAGGCCAAGACCCCAAACCTCTGGGAAATTTAACTGTTTGCCATTTTAGAAGGGATAACTCTTTAAATATCACTATTATATTTGCTTTTACGTTTTTATTACAGACGAAAAGATTTCATAATATTTTATTACTTTTGTCTACAGTTACATATCAATTACGCTCGACGAATGCAAATGTGAAATATACGGACCCCACCCAGTCAGCTTATCCATCTCATTATGCTCTTGTCACGTTCGCCTTGCTCAATTGCTCATCAAGGAGACGAGGACCCCTTGCAGCGCAATACGGTGGACGGCTGGACCGGAGATGACGTCATGACGCAATGGAGCTGCTCGAGTTCATCGCCATCGCTGTCATCATCATCGTCGTGGTTGTCCCCGAAGGCCTGCCTCTCGCAGAATACTGTGGCAAGGGGATCGCGGCGCGGTGGCGCGGGGACGGCGCCTTCCACCGGCTACCTCGACAGCGGCGAGGACGTCTCCTCCGCCCTGGCTCCACCCTCTCGTTCGTCACGGCGGCGGCCGGGCCAGGCGCCGCAGGTGCTGCCATGGGGGCCATCTGATGCATCCCCTCTGTCCCCGGTGAGCTCCCTGCCGCTGCTCGACGCCGGCCGCGTCCGCCGGCGCTCCGTTCCCTTTCGTCCCTGCCGAACTCCCCGCCACTGCGCGACGCCGGCTGCCTCCCCCAGCGCTCCGTTCCCCTCCGTCCCCGGCGCGCTCCCCGCCGCTGCTCGAAGCCTGCTGCCTCCCCCGGCGCTCCGCTCCCCTCCGTCCGCGGCGAACTCCTCGATGATGCTTGAAGCCGGCTGCGTTCACCGGCGCTCTGTTCCCCTCTGTCCCTGGCAAGCTACCCGCCGCGGCGCGACGCCGGTTGCCTCCCCCGATACTCCGTTCCCCTCCGTCCCCGGCGAGCTCCCCGCCGCTGCTCGACGCCGGCCGCGTCCCAGCCTCCCTGGCGCTTCGCTCCCCCTGTTGCTGCTCCCGTTCAGAGGCTTCCGCGCTCTCGACAATTGGGCTGACCACCGTGCTGTCAACCATCGGCCTCCGCATCCGTTCGTGAGCTCGTCGCTGGCAAGGAAGATACGAGAGAATGGGAACGGGTAAGAGTAGGAAGAATAATGGTAGTACCAGGGGCAAAATGGACTTTTCGTGTATCGTCTCTAAGTTGGTGCGGTGCCACTAGTCGAAATGACAAAAATACGACAGAAATTTTATTTCTCCAATGATAAAAATATAAGAAAAATTCTACGACTGCGTTCCACTGAAAGGAGAGAAATTATGCTTTTTAAATTATTAAATAGTACGATTTAATTTTTTTTATAAAAAAGTTATATTAAAAAAATCATATTAATTTATTTTTTAAATTTAAAATAATTAATATTTAATTATATTGATGTCTATACCTTCTTTTTTTTCTTGTCTCAAAGCAGCCTACACATTTAAATAGTTGTCACTTCTAACCAAATACTTAAATTTCCCCAAAACCTCTTGGGGATTTCGAGTGGATTGGCTTGTGGTTTTGGCTATACTACAGGCGGCGTTCTGTTCGTTCTTCTCCACTCCAATCGCCATGGTAGATCAGTAGATTTCGAGTGTCGCATCTCAAGAAGGAGAAGATGATGTTGAGTACTGACTGCTGAGTAGTGCAAGTTCCCATCTTCTAAGATTGGCCATTTTGCGTTTGCTATTCCAGGCGTTTGCGGGAGACCAAGAAAGGAGCCGCCTTTTTAGCTTCTTCTCACGCGGGGTTACTCTCTCGCGTCACAAAATTTAGCCCTTCTTCTTCCTATGGCTTTCCGCAATCCAACCACACGTCCGTTGCCCCACCATTCTTGGGGTTTGCTCGGGAGCTGGAAGGAATGTGTATGGAGTGAATCATTCTGAGAGCTGGAGGAAGGAAGAGGAAGCGAAATCTGCCCCCCTTTGTTTTGATAGACAGGCTGGTGCTGATTTGTTCTATCTTCCTTTTGTGGTTAGTTTATCTTCATTTTTCTGTTTTGATGGATGTTGCAAACATTGTGTTGAATTTACAAGAAATCGATGCAAAGTGCAGCTACTTATTGATTATACGTATTGATTTTGGAAGGCAATGTCTAGCTTCTTTGGTGTTCTTGTCTCCGATCCATGGCTTCAGAGCCAGTTCACCCAAGTGCAGCTACGAACTCTAAAAACCAAAGTAAGCACCCGGGGGCTTTTCATCCATGTGAAAATTCTGTTGTTCCATAATTGTGCAATCACATTGCTACCACTTATGTTTCACTTCTATAGTTTGCGTCCGTGAAGAAATCGGATGCTGATCATGTAGCTATAAAAGATTTGCCACCGATAATGGAGAGGCTTCGGGGCATCCATGAGGTTCTATCCGAGGAAGAGATTAGCAAATTTTTGCGCGAGTCTTATCCTGATATGAACCAAACAATAGAGTTCGAGCCATTCCTCAGGGTACAGTGGATTATATTGGGTTATCTAATATTAGTTATGACTTTTCTTTAACATTTGGGAAATAAATTCGTTGATGGTTGCACTTTATTAGGAGTACTTAAATCTTCAAGCAAAGGGCAGAGGCAAAACAGGAGGCAAAAAGAAATTGAAGGGATCTGTGTCTTTTTTGAAGGCCTCAACAACTACTCTCTTGCACGTCATTAATGAGTCTGAGAAAACTTCTTATGTCAATCATATCAACAATTTCCTGGGAGAGGATTCTTTCCTGAAGAATTTCTTACCTTTGGATCCATCAACAAATGAATTATTTAATCTTGTCCGGGATGGTGTGCTACTTTGGTTAGTTTGTTCTTATCAATGCCCATTTATATTATTTTAGTACTACAATATTTCCGTCCTTTCTATTTAAGATGTTCTCTAAGGCACTTCGTTTCCCTATCTTGTACTGAATCAGCAAGTTGATCAATGTTGCTGTCCTGGGCACAATTGATGAGAGAGCGATCAATACAAAGAAGGATCTTAATCCGTGGGAGAGGAATGAGAATCACACCCTTTGTCTTAACTCTGCAAAGGCCATTGGCTGCACTGTTGTTAACATTGGCACACAGGATTTGATTGAAGCTAGAGTATGTCTTTTGAGTTACTATTTCTTCGATGAAGCTTTCAAAACTTTGAATAATTTTCATGCCTTCTTTACTTTTTACTATTGAATATTCAATCCATTATGTTCACTTGTGGCTCATCATCATATCAAAATTAGCAAAGCAATAGAGAGGTCTAGTTGATTTTCATGAAAAAACACATTTTTATAATGATGCTGTTTTTTAGGCCGGCATAACCTTAAATGCAATGTAGGCATTTGAAAAATTCATGGAATGAACGTTTGAAGTAGTATTCCACGTTAATGATATTCAGAAAGCCTTCTTTTTTGTACTAACCGATTATTTGATGAGTATAAAAGTTATCGGTGCCTTTGTTACTTTATTAATCCCTCATGTCATGAAAACATGTCATTTGAGGCATCGACACGGTCTTTACAAATGCAAACTTGACCGCTGATTTCTATTGCTATGTATTTGTAAAACTCGATAAATTAAGATATCATGAAAGTATTTTCCAAGATAAAATCTACAGATGATTTTCTTGTATCCATCTAACTATTATAAACAAATATTCATTTACAAAGTTTTCAAAGCTTGACTTGATGTATGTCTAAAACACATTTTTTGTGACTGTAGGGAGTATAACTGAAGTGTTAACATTGTTTTGATCACTGAAGTATCTTTTTTTCATTGCAGCCCCATCTAGTTCTTGGTTTGTTATCCCAAATCATAAAGGTATGTGCGCTATAATTGCCAGTTTGCTGCCACTATGTCAAATATTAAATAGAAAGATCAGCAAAGATGCACATGCCACATCATCTCATATCAAATTCGGTTGGTCATTTATTTTGCTTTCCATCTCTCAGATACAACTGTTAGCTGATCTGAATTTAAAGAAGACACCTCAGTTGGCGGAGTTGGTGGCTGATGATAATAGCAGGGTTTGAGCTTTGAATAATCAATTACTTAACTGTCTGTGCATGGATTTTCCTAAACATAACCTGGCTAATCTACGTTGTCATGATATTATACAGGAAGCAGAGGAGCTGGTCACATTAGCACCAGATAAGATGTTGCTCAAATGGATGAACTTTCATCTCAAGAAAGCAGGGTACAAGAAAACTGTGACAAACTTCTCTACTGATGTTAAGGCATGTATATATCATAGTATAATTTTATCTGTAGACCTGGACATTACACTTTATCATATTTTTTTATAACATAGATCCAGACAATGCACAACCTTTTTAGAACATCTTCTTATGGCTTAGAAATTCTTTTACTGTTATGCCAAGTTTATAAAAGAGTGAAATCATGCTATATCACCACCACATTCTAGAAAATGCTAACAAAATGGAACGGCTTCTTTATATTTGGTTTCATTATTTTTTTTCTTATGAATAATGTAATTGCAGGACGGTGAAGCATATGCTTACCTTCTCAGCACCCTTGCTCCTGAACTTAGCTCAACAACCATGATAGAAACTTCAGATCCTAATGAAAGGGCAAAGAAAGTTCTTGAAACTGCAGAAAAGCTCGAGTGTACTAGATATGTAACGTCTAAAGATATTGCGGAGGGTTCTGCAAATCTCAACTTGGCTTTTGTTGCTCAAATATTCCAGCACAGGTAAGTGCAGTGCAGTGAACCGATCTTTCCTATCTACCAATAATTCTGTTCACCTCAGGCAAGGACTCACAATATATCATTAATTTGTTTGATTTGATCTTCTTTTTATCTGTCTTAACCACACAGAATTTCAGAAGTTTTCTATTGCAGAAACATATATGTTTAAAAGCATTTTCCTCTTGGTTAATGCATAATATTTAAAATTGTAGAAATGGTCTGTCAGACAACAATGTGGCCCCTGTTGTTGAAGACACTCCTGATGATGTTGAAGCATCCAGGGAAGAGAGAGCATTTCGTTTGTGGATTAACAGCCTTGGAATTGCAACTTATGTTAACAATTTGTTTGAGGATGTAAGGACTGGGTAAGTCCCATCTTTAACTACACCATAACTTTTCTTGATTTATATTTTGGTATCTGAGTGAAGTATTTTTGCAGATGGGTCCTGTTAGAGGTTCTTGACAAAATTTCACCAGGAATAGTTAACTGGAAGCAAGCTTCTAAACCACCAATCATTATGCCTTTTAGAAAGGTGGAGAACTGCAACCTGGTTATCAAAATTGGAAAAGAATTAAAATTTTCTCTGGTAAACGTAGCGGGAAATGACATTGTTCAAGGAAATAAGAAGCTAATTCTAGGTAAACTACTGCATATAGTTTAGTTGCTCTTACATTCCTTACAATGTTGTTTTGAATTTTTGTCACATTGTTAATTATTGTGGCTATAATAATGTCCTTTTTATCCTACGGTTTACAGTTTTTTTTCCTGCAAAAAGGGAGCAAACAGATATATCCATGCATTTGTCGCTGATTTTATAGAAGTATTTATTTGTGGAAAAGAAAAACAAAACAAAACACACTCATATAGAGGATGGCATTTGCATTTAAGGAGTATTGATAACCATTGGCAACTATTTCATGTAAGAGGGGGATATGAGAGAAATAAATGGGTAAAGGAAACCTAAAATTAATCCATGAAATTGATATTTTTCGAGTTTGTAATTGATTGTTTTTTGTTATCCTCGATGTTTGCATAATTTTTATTTTCAGCTTTCCTGTGGCAACTCATGAGGACCAGTATCCTACAATTGCTAAAAAACTTGAGAACCCACTCCAAAGAGAAAGAGATAACTGATGCTGATATTCTCATTTGGGCAAATAATAAGGTCAAGGAATCAGGCAAAACATCCCGTATTGAAAGCTTCAAGGTTCAGCAACTTTCCCTGTTTCACTTAATTTTAGTAATTGTTTCATCAGCTGACCTTACAGTAACACACATTGATTCTGTAGGATAAGAGCATAGCAAATGGGGTGTTCTTCCTAGAGCTTCTCCATGCTGTTCAAAGCAGGGTTGTTGACTGGAGCATGGTCAAGAAGGGGGAGGATGGTATGTATCATTGGTCTCCTACACACTATTCTTGTTCCAATTTAAGATTTTTTGACTTCATTGTGTTAAATTTCGATTGCTTATTATTTTCTTTTTGTTGGTTACAGATGAAGAGATGAAATTGAATGCCACATACACCATCAGTGTTGCTAGGAAGCTTGGTTGCACCGTCTTCTTGTTGCCAGAGGACATAATGGAGGTAAGCACAGGCCAACTGGTTTATTGGTTCTTAGATCTACGGCAGTAGTTGACTGTACACAGAAAATGAATTTCAAAACTTCACTGAACAAACTCAGAAATTTATCCTGGTCTTCGTGCAATTCTAGCTTGTCCACCAGTTAGCAACCCAAAGTTGAGTGCAATTTGTGCTTTCCATTTTCCTGTGGCAGGTGAATCCAAAAATGATCCTGGTTCTTACTGCAAGCATTATGTATTGGAGTCTGCAAAAGCAAGGACCTTACCAAAGCCCTGAACAGTCCGTATCTTCAGTGCCACCGGAGACAGTCGCAGAGGAAGAGGAGGAAGACGAGGAAGAGGACTTCGAGGAGGACGAGGAAGAGGAAAGTATCGAAGATGGTGTCTCCAATCTGAAAACTTGATGAGACTGTCACAGCAAACTAGTGTGTACACGGTGAAGTTGCCGGTTTAATAGGAAGCTGTACCACAAGAAAATCAAACGGCAGGCTATCTCCTATCTGCAAAGGAAGTTTTGGTCAAAAGTTGGTCCGTTCTTTGCATGCGAAAAAAATAGTTATGCGCGATTGCGCAGCCTAAGCTTGTAACCTACTCCCCGCCAAAAAGAAAAAAAAGCTGGTAAGCTACGACATACTCTCTGTGCTTTATAAAGTTGAAGAGCTTGCTGTATAAAGTCCTTTTCGTCTATGGATTTACTGGTTACTCGAGCGTTTCTTACTTTCCCTTTTTGTTTCTGTTACATCACTATACCACTGGGTTATATAGATCTGATCCTTCTTATATACATTTGGGATTTTAGTCACTGTACATATTTATATATGGTATCAGAGAAGTCTAAATATCTCGGCGCGTTAGCTTCTTCCACCAGCAGGTTAACCTTTTTTCTCCTCGTCGTTGATGTTTCTCTCTGTCGATAACCTTCTTATCGGTATACTCTTCGCTCTCTCGTCTCTGTTTCTTTCTTCTTCCCGTCTTTTCTGCAGTCACTTACTTTTCTCCGTTCCACCTCCGCGCGACAAGACGACGGTCTTTATCCGTTTCCTTGTCTCGTCTCGCATCCGTCTCCGTCCTTCTTGCTTCGTGCATCTTTTTTTCTCTGACGCCGACGTACCTCTGCGCTCGTCGTCTCCGTCGGTTGAACTCGTTCGCCTCCCATCGGCTGGACTTGTCCACCCTCCACCGGCTGAAACCCTTCCTCGGTTCCCGCTTTTTCGACACGCTCAACGGCTCTCGGACGCGAATCTTCTTCTCTCGCGTCCGAGCCAATCTGACGTGTCCACGTGTCCATAGACACGAATCCCTGCCTTCCGGACGTGAACATCTTCTCTTCGCGTTCGGCCCCTCTCCACCTTTTTCGCGTTCGCTCCACTCCTTGGCCTCCACGAGTTCACGAACGTGAATCTTCTCTTCATGGACGTGAATCCTCGCACGTCCGTGACCTAACCACTCTCTGACCTATCTACTCTGCCACTACTTTTTCCTCACCTACTCCGCTGCCTACTCCAAATCGACCAACCACTCCCCATCAGTTGGCCGACCCACTCTCTATCGGCTTCTCATCTCTCTGATCAGCCGATCCGTCCTCCCATTGGCTAGTTGTCCCTGTTCTTATCTCGTCATGGCCACCGAGTCTGCCCTCAGCTCCAACACTCTCCTAGTCGCCGAGTCTGCTCTGGCTCTCGGTGCCCGAGACCACACTTTGGTCACCACCTCATCGATCTTCTCTCCCTTACGTTGCTGTGAACATGAAATCTCACGTTCCTATCTCTTTTGACCTTAACGCCAACTATTTCAAGTGGGTTTTCTTCTTCAAATCCCTATGTGAAAAGTTCAGCCTACGGTCACATATCGATGGCTCCGCTCTACCTCGCCCTGATGACCCACAGTGGGACATTGCCGAGTGCTGCGTGCGCAGCTGGCTGTTCGGCTCAGTCAACGACTCTGTTCTCGACCTCGCCATGGACGATACTGACTCCACCGTCCGGGATCTTTGGGTGGCCATCGAGCGGATCTTCCTCGCGAACAAGCAGCCTTGCGCCATCTTCCTCCTCAACGAGTTCCATTTCATGGTACAAGGAGACTCCTCTGTCTCCTCGTACTGCCAGCGCCTTAAGTTCAAGGCTGCTGTTCTTCGGGATGTCGGCCACTCTGTGGTTGACTCTCAACTCGTTCTCGTCCTTCTGTGAGGCCTCAACCCCTGCTTCTCAAACACTGCCGACGACATCGCCAATGCCACACCCTTTCCATCGTTTGCCCGGGCCCAGATCTTAAATAACTCCGTTTGGCCAACGACAAGCAGACAGTAACCCACACCGCTCTCCTCGCCGTAGCCGATAATGGCTACCGAGCATCCTGCGCTGTCGCTCCCTCCCGTGGCTCTGACGGCCATGGCTTCAACCATGGCAACACAGCCCGTACCGGGAAAGGCAAGGGCAAAGACAAAGGCAGGAACTGGCAGGGTCCGATGCAATCGTGACCTGCCTCAGTCCCTGCCCAATCTGTCGGTCCCATGGGTCCGTGGCTCTGATACAACCCCTGGGCACCCCAGCCCCAGCCACGTAGTCCTATTGAATGGCAACCAGGGGTTCTCGGCGCCCATCCTCAGGCTCACCTGGCATCGGCTCCCATTCTACCGCCTCAGCTGATGCTACCGACACTACCCACCCAGTCGGTTCCCTTCTAGAACCAGGCTAGCCTCGTCGCCGCCCTCAACCAGATGACGCTCCAACCATAGCACCCTTGGGTGCTGGACTCTAGGGCGTCCTCTCACATGGCGTCATCGGATGGTATACTTCGTTCTTGTCACCCCTCTTCCTCCCCCTTTGTCACCATCGGCAATGACTACTCTCTTCCTGTCTAATACTGAGGTGACTCCTCTTTATCTACACCCACCACTAACCTTCTTCTTTACAATGTTCTTATCGTACCTTCCCTTATTCACAATCTTGTATCTGTTCGCCAATTCACAAGAGACAACAACTGCTCCATCGAATTTAACGCGTCTGGTTTCTCTGTGAAGGATATCCCAACCCGGCGATAGATCTTTCGTTGCAATAGTGGCGAAGACCTCTACACCATTCCCGCTGCGCCGTCCACTCCACACGCCAGCGTTGCCCTCTCCACCAACCTCTGGCATCTTCGCCTCGGCCACCCTGGCCCCGACGCTGTCACCACCCTCCGTCGCAGCGCCTCCATCCGATGTACCCACAGCAGCTCCACAGTTTGCCACTCGTGTCAACTTGGCAAATATGTGCGTCTGCCTTTTTCTAGTTTTCTCTCTTGTATCTCGTGCCCGTTTGAACTTATACATTGTGATGTATGGACATCTCTAGTTAAAAGTGTCTCCGGTAATCAGTATTACCTTGCCATACTTGACGATTACACACACTATTGCTGGACTTTTTCACTCATCAGCAAATCCGAGGTCGTCTCTCACCTCACTAACTTCGTCACATACGTTTCTACTCAGTTCAACCTCCCCATTAAGGCTTTACAAGTCGATAACGATACAGAGTTCATTAACCATACCGTTACAACCTTCCTCACCTCGCAGGGCATCCATCTATGGCTCTCCTGCCCCTACACCTCTCCCCAAAACGGCAAAGCCGAGCGTCTCCTTCGCACCCTCAACAACATAAGTCGCACTATGCTACTTCACTCCCACTTACCTGCCACTTACTGGGCAGAAGCTCTGGCCACTGTGACTTATCTCCTTAATCGGCGCCCGTTCTCCTCCGTTCAAAACAACGTTCCATATGCCCTTCTTTACCGTACGACGCTCGATTACTCCCACCTTCGCGTCTTCGGGTGCCTCTGCTACCCAAACCTCACCTCCACTGCTCCCCGCTCCACCGCATGTATTCTCCTCGGCTATCCCTCCTCTCACAAGGGATACCGATGTCTCGATCTTTCCATCCGATGGGTCATCGTCTCTTGTCATGTCATCTTTGACGAGACATGCTTTCTTTTCGGTCTGCTTTATCCGAGATCCTCCTCTAGCGATCTCGACTTCCTCCTCACCAACACCGTGCTGACCCGGTCTCCTTCACCGTCCTCCCTATTAGCCCCCTCATCGGTCGCTGTTGAGGACTTACCTTTCACCTATCCTACTACTATTCGGTCCGATGTCCCACCCATTGGAACCCCATCAGCCCCACCACTCTCATCGTCTTCAGCCGATCCCGTTCTTTTTCCATCGGACACCCCACTTCCATTGGCTTCTCAGCCTCCATCGGCTCCTTCCTCCCTATCGACTGCTCCATCTCCATCGGACCGATCGGACCAATCGGCCCATCCGACTCCATTGTCTCAGGCCGATCTAGTTCCCTCCTTTCCTCTTACCTACAGCCGCTGATCTAGAGCCAATGACGTCCCCACCCAACCAGTTCTTCCTACCTCTACTGCATTCTCATCTGCTCCCGTTCCCTCCACCTCTCATATGGTCACTTGTTCACAGACCGGGTCTCTCTGCCCCACCAAGCGCTACGGGCTCGCCGCCATCCATAGCTCTATCTCGCTCATCCCGGCGACCTCTCGCTCCGTCCTGGCCGATCCTCATTGGCGCACATCCATGGCTGACGAGTACAAGGCCCTAATGGACAACGAGACCTGGCGCCTCGTTCCCCGTCCTCCCGACGCCAACATTGTGACCGGCAAGTGGATTTTTAAACACAAGTTTCACGCCGATGGCTCCCTTGCCCGTCACAAGGCACGCTGGATAGTCCGGGGTTTCTCTCAACGTCCCGGTGTCGATTACGACGAGACTTTTAGTCCCGTCGTCAAACCCGCCACCATTCGGGTCGTCTTCACTTTTGCTGCCTCACACTCCTGGCCGATCCATCAACTTAACGTGAAGAACGCCTTTCTTCATGGTCATCTGACGGAAACGGTCTACTGCCAGCAGCCCCCAGGCTTCATCAACCCCTCTCGTCTCGATGATGTTTACCTTCTTCAACGTTCCCTCTACGGCCTCAAACAAGCCCCTCGTGCCTGGTACCAGTGCTTTGCTGCCTGTCTTCGGCACATTGGCTTCATGACCTCTGCGTTCGATAGCTCCCTCTTTACTCTCCATATCGGTTCCGCTACTGCCTATCTCCTTCTATATGTCGACGACATTGTTCTTACAGCGTTTTCGATATCTCTCCTCAACCAGATCATGGCCCGACTTCACTCTGAGTTCGCCATGACCGATCTTGGTCCTCTCCACCACTTCTTGGTATCTCCGTCACCCGTTCCTCTCATGGGCTCTTTCTTTCCCAGCGCCAGTACGCCATCGATCTTCTCCAGCGTGCGGGCATGGCCGATTGTCACCCCATGGCCACCCCGGTTGACACTCGAGCCAAACTCTTCGCTGCTGATGGCGCACTCCCGATCCCTCTTAGTATCGGAGTCTTGTCGGGGCTCTCCAATAACTCACCCTCACACGGCCCGACCTCATGTATGCCGTCTAGTAAGTGTGTCTCTTCATGCACGCTCTGCGCAAATCTCACATCGCGCTGCTCAAGCGCATCCTACGCTACGTGAAGGGCACGCTCTCCAGCGGGCTGCATCTCAGCTTTAGCCCTATTGACTCCCTCACCGCGTACTCCGATGCGGTCTAGGCAGGCTGCCCCAACTCTCGACGCTCTACGTTTAGCTACTGTGTCTTCCTCGGTGACACTCTAGTCTCCTGGTCCTCAAAACGTCAGACTACAATGTCCCGGTCTAGCGTCGAAACCGAGTACCGCGCCGTCGCCTACGCCATCGCCCACGCTATCGCCGAGTGTTGCTGGCTTCGCCAGCTTCTCTAGGAGCTCCGTGCATCTCTCTCCTCTACGACCGTCGTCTACTGCAACAATGTCAGTGCCATCTACATGACCGCCAACCCGGTTCATCATCGACGCACCAAACATATTGAGATCGATATCCATTTTGTCCGTGACAAGATCGCATTAGGACAGGTTCGGGTGCTCTATGTACCATCGGTGCACTAGTTCACCACCTTTGTTCACTAGTTTTTGTCTAGTCTTTACGTTCGTTCTTCTCCCGCTACGACTGCGGGGGTGTTAGACCACTGTCCTGGTTTATATATATATAGATCTAACCTCCTTATATACACTTGAGATTTTAGTCACTGTACATATTTCTACGGTCTTCTTTGGAACAAAATTTGCAGAGAGTTTTTGTGTGAATTGAACTAATGTAAAAATCATGTAAATTTTTTGTGTTCCAAAGTGGAGCCCTTAACTGATGGCAGCGCTTTTCTGGGTTTTGCAAAACTAAATATATGCATGCAAAAGTACTCTCTACTTATGTAGAATTTGTATACCAAGCTGCTCCACCGCGCACCCTTTTAGGCTCCTTTTGGATTGAAGAAATTTCAAAGAATTTGTGGAGCTTTAATATTCTTAGGAAAGTTTTCGTATGATGTCCTTTGGATTAAAGGAATGGATATTAAATTTCTTATGAAATGCCTTCCTATGCCCCATTCTATAGAAAAATAAGAATGAGCTCTACTTTAAGAAGTCCAATACGCTTCTTTCCTTCGTCTCTCTACTTTGTCTATCACAAACAACTTTCTTCAAAATTCCTGTCTTTATTTCCCGCAAACCATCTAAAGACAAATTCTAGTACTCCTATGTTTTAAAACCTATAGGATTTTGCATAGCATGACTTCTTATTCCTTTGTTGTTCTTATTCCTACGTTCTTAGAATTAATGCTATGTTTTAAAGGAGCTATATGTATAATCATATTTCATACATAGCACATGAGACTCGTACAATATAGCCAATAACTGAACGCACGAGGCCGTTAGCTAGCTAGCTGGTTGCCGCGGGGACGGCCGGTTTGATGACACTATGACAGCTACCGGATCGTCGATCGGATCGTGCTATTTCACCGCGCAATCGCGCATAACCATTTTTCTGAGTTGACTAATTGACATTCATGTGCAATTTAATTACTCGTGCACAACTACAGAAAGGATAGTATGTGCTGGTTGAAAGTTGTTTATCAGTAAACGGTATTGATAGTGCAACCCTATTTGTGACGGTTATAGAACCGGTATAGATGTAAGTTTCCAGAATGAAAAAAAAGCATCGAGCCACCTCAATAATGCTTTAAGCCAGATAGAAATGCACAAATACAATGCAACTCTAAAAACAATACAAGAACAGAAGCACACAATCAATCATAGAATCAAACATCTAAAATCACAGAATCAATCACATGATTAGAAATCACAAAATTGGCCGCTGCCGCTGTGGAGAAGTCAGCCTAGCTGTTGAGCGGGCCCTTGAGCTCGTGGCAGCCAGGTTGGCTCTAAACTCGCGGAGGCTGGATGTGGTGTGACACAAGTGGTTGAACGGACGTACCCGTTATACACACTTATACAAGCACAGCGGAAAAAACTAGATGATTCTAATCTATACACTATATTTAGTAACTAGGATAAAATCCTAAAATTTTAGTAAGCTTGAGCTTTTAAAACTCCTCAGTGGCCTCTTTGCTTTCCATAACTTACCCTGATATGCTATAGAGGTGGAGGAAGTATATCTACTCAGCAAACAACACGAAAAATGTAACATACATATGTTAAAGAACAGCTGAATTTATTTTAAAAAAATTGTTTTCAAAAATCACGCGTATTTTTTAGGATCGAGATTATGCCCTCAATCATATTATGGAAGTACAGTAACTTGATTTAGTGTAATTTATAAAAAAGAGGTTTATTTTTTAAGATTTGGTTCTTCCAGAGCCATTCGTAATTTTTTTTATTTTTAAAACTTAACTCACCTTACCTTTTTAAGCACGAGCTAAGCTCCTTAAAAACTAACCATCACATATAGAGCCTTAGCCCAATTTTTATATGGCTTTAGAGCCTTATGTTCTTGACAGTTTTATTACCACGAATATTAAAATTATTTTACTTTCTTTATATTTTATAAAACCTGTCTTCTTTGATCGGTTTTTGACCATACAGCTCATCCGTTTGTCATCTTTGAAAATGATTCTCATTCTAAAATTTTATTTTACAACCATTTATAAATAATTTTACGCAAGAGAAACTATTTTACATCCACCCATTACTATGGACGCAGCTATTTAAACAGTTTAGATATGACATTTACAGAAGGCGAAAGCTTTACCCATAAGATATTTATCCAAGTCTGATTATTTAGCATGAATTAATCATATACAACCAGTGAAAGGGAGGCTAATGACAAGAACATTCTAAAATAAATTAAGATAACCAGTTGCCAGCTAGAAAGGGCACAGATAAGTCTTGGACAAGTACCAGACTTCCTGTATTTAGGATCATGCAAAGAACATTCTAAAATAAAACTAAGATAACTAGTTGCCAGCTAGAAAGATCATAGACCAAGTCTTAGACAAGTAGCAGACTTCCCGTATTTAGGATCACGCAAACGCCACTTCTTATGGCTAATTCGGTAATTTCACAACTTATGGCAAACAAGCGATTCTGGCCTCACTGGTTATTTAGCCAGAAACATTCTATATCACCTACGTAGTCGTACTGTATTATGCCTAGTGTAATTATGTAAGAAGTTAATCCTTATGTATAAATACAAAACTACTTTGTACCACGATTTCCTTTAAAACAACAACTTTTTATTTCATAAACCACCAATATAAAGTGTCGAATTTTCCAAACAATTTACAATCTATTTTTTTAATACAATCAATTTATCCTAACCAAGCATCTCATTATTCTTTTATTATTAAAAGTAATTACCAAAGATATACGAGTCTCATGTAATAAAACATGCCTCATAAAGGTCAGGATAATTGATTTTTAAAGGAAATGATATAATGCAATAAATATATTAGCCAAACAGATTGACTACAATTAGTGGTCATTACATGTCTCTAATTATGCACTTTATAAGCATCTAATTTTATAAGGAGTGACTTTTCTTGGTACACTACGGGTAATGGTGTAATGAAATCCTACGTGAAAACGCTTTTGGTTAAAACCTATATGTGAGAAACACAAATACTACATGAAATATTATTGAAAGTAATAAAACATAAAAAAATAACAGTGCTATTCTGCGTAGAAGGATTTAAGAAAAAAAAGACTAAGAACGAGGTTAAGCAGAATTACAGGTCAAGGATATAAATTTTAAAATAATTTTTTAATAATCGGAAGGGAATATTCATAGGATTTTATTTGCGAGGGACTGGCAATTGGGGCACGGTGTCTATGAGAGGGAAGATGAGTTGAGTCTGTGGTTTAGCATGAGTGGTGAATCGATGATGATGGTGAAATCGAGAGGATCAGTGAGGAAGCTTGGGGCGGCAATGGCAATGGTGACCATTTCTAGAAGAGGAGGAAGAGAACAAGAATAGGAAAGTATGCTGGAGGTGAAGGCATAGCTAAGGCTCTGAAATTTATAGCCCGCTTGGTGCATCATAAAAGTGATCAATGACAAAAATCCAATCATTGTCAAGTGCATGTTTGATCCTATACTTTCCTCTTCTCCTACAGTCTCCTCTCTACCAGGTTTCTTCTTTTATTGTACTTTCTGCTGGTGCTATCTCTTGTTTGGAGTGTAGGAGAGGAAGTGAAAGAAAGTTGTGATAAGTTGACTTGTTAGTGGAGGAATCGAAGTGATAAGAGAAGGAAAGGAAAAGAGAAAATGCATGCGCGTGCATGCCTGTTTTATGCTCATTACTTGCTCTCCTCTACTTTTGATTTTGTAGAGAATTGACGTGTGTATTGCTTAGCCTTGCTTGGAGTAGGGTGTGGAAATTTCGTGGAGACACAATTTGACTTGGTAGGGAGGTGAAGTGTAGGAAGGAAAATTGAGTACGTAATGTGTTTGCTTGTGAGTTTCTTTTCTCTTCTCACTGCCTTCACTGCTACTTGCCTGCTGTCTTACTACTAGGTAGCTTGGCATGCAGAGGAGAAAAAAAATAATTTATGGTAGTGACAAAAATAAAAAAAATAGTTAGGAGATAAGGTTGACCTATAATTTCCGATTCAGAATCAAAATTTAAATTTCAAAGATAGGGTAGAAAAATTCACCAGTATGATCAAAATCCCAAAATTAAAATTAAAATTTTGAAAATTTGAACTATTAGAGAATTTTGGGAATTTCAAGGATTCAAGGATTTTGGAATTTGAAAAAAAATTAATGACACTATTAACAACAATTTTAAAATTAGAATTTTTAATAAAAATAGTGGACGTTATATCTTACCACCCCGAGCCATCTACTGAGGAGAGGGCAGCTCAGCTCACTGGTGATAGGCTGGGCTTTTCTACCATGGAACAACCTACGCTTGACGTCAAATGCGCCTCCTTCCCCGACCAAACTCGTGGTGGTTAGATCTGGCCAACTATGAACTTGTGGAGGGTGGATCTAGTTGTCCACCAGCGGAGGGGAGGGTGTCATCGCTCACCATCGATAGGCTAGGGATTGCTCGGGGATAGAGGTTGTTGCTCATCAGGGTTCACCTACGAAGAAGAGAAGTGAGAGAGGGAGCGTGGAGAGGAAGCGAGTGAGAGAGAAGAGCAAGGAGAGGAAGCGGAGTTATCTCTGTCTCTTTAGAAGTGGATCTGGACATTTTATCTTAAATCACCATAGCTTGGCTCGGTTGGTTTTCTGTCTTTTTAAATCGGCACATACAATATTATATATGTGCTGATTTTTTTTAAAAACCAATATATAAGGTGGTAATTGGTTTTTATTAAGAATCAGCACGTATTATTTTTAACTGGTTTGGAATGGATAAAATATACCTTATGGGTTAGATGACCGATAAGACGTTCTCTATAAATAGAGGTTTTGTAATAGTGTCATCAACTAACTCCCGTAGAATACATAGAGATACGTGCATGGTGTCTCTCTCTCTATATACTCTCACCAAATCGTAGGATACATCATAAAGTTATCATGATTGATCTCTACCGTGATTGGTTTGACCATCAATTAGTTCCATAAGAGTAATGCTTCAGTTTGGGTTAAGTTTTTGATCGTCAAGCTCAAAGCAACACATTTTTTTTAAGCTTGGACAACCGGCCATTCTCATTCTCTGATCACAAACAAAGCATATAAGTGATGTTCTATCCATCTCAAAAGAACAACACATGCAAGAGAGAGATGACATGCCATACTGTTAGTTTATATGGTTGACCAGAGAGCATTATGTAGATATGAAAGCAAATTTGTGAATACATTACAATACGAAAGAACAATCACGTGAAAAATCTAATTACTAGTATAGTTTCAATTTTTTTCCACATGATCAGAGTTAGTAAATGAAAAAAGTTATTAAACATATGTTGCGTGTTAATTTGGAAATATCAAATATAAGTAGGCCAGAGCAAACTTGTGCCATTTTGGATGCACTGATTTTTTAGGGAGGGAGAAATTGAATTTAACTAAATGAAAGATCAAACTAAGAGGTGATATGTTAGAAATGTCTACTATCTACTTATTTATTAGCTTCTAATTAATTCTAGTTGTGGGTCCACCGTAGCTTAAATGTATCCCATGGAGCAACTGTTTTTGCTTGATGGATACACACTAGTAGGGGTTGTCCGAACGACTGACACCTTCATTTTCTACCTACCGAGCCATACGGAAATGATAGTGGATGAAAACGAAAACGAAAACGAAAACGGTAAATAATATGGAAATAAAAACAGAAACGATTTTGTTGTTATACCAACTGTTTTTATTATAAAAATTACTATTTTTATAATATAATAATTATCGTATTTCTAAGTACCCGGTCTCTATTTAATTTATAGTTTAGAGGTCAATTAACTCAACCAAATCTTTAACTTAAGTCCAAGGTTCAAAGAGATGGTTTGTAATTTACATAATGAGCTTAAATTTATTTAGTCATGTTATATAATTATGCTAAATATGTGATTTTATAGCTTAACGTTTTTGATATTTATTACCGGTTTCCAAATGATGCCAATACGTTTCTGTTTGTATGGTTTCTTTTTTGATACATTATGTTTTCGGTTTTACTGTTTTTATTTATTTCTAAGAAAAATATAATTCCAAAAATAGTTGAAACTATTTTCTGTCTATTTCCATCCCTACGAGCTAATACAAATGAAGATGAACTTAATTATTTCTACATCAAAGAGCTGTACCTAGTGAACAGATCACATACTGTAGTAATTAAATCAATTGGATTGTATATAGGCAGTCACATCAACTTTTCGTGCGTGATCATGCCTTTTTTTTTGGAAGGAATCAAAAGTAACACACATCGAAATTCAAATTCCATATGCGTTTACAGATCATAGTGTGTGTCGTCTTCTTCGAAAGCGAAATAGAGTATAATTAAGGATCGAAGCCCTGCGCGGCTAGAACACCGTCTAAGACGTGTTCCTCGTACTGCTTACCTGTGAAGCGCGCTTTCGTACGTGCACTGAGCTATTTGGTTGATTCCCTAGCTGCACGAATTAGTAATTTGATATTTTTGTAAGTAAATTTGCTTAGTTGATGAAGCATGCGTGAGCTGAAAACTCTGATTAGCTTTTCGTCCTGCTATAACTTTGGTTATATACAAACCAAGCTGGTAAAACTTTGATGGAAACCACGTAACAAGTCTATCTCCAAAATGTAACTTGCACTACTGACTTCTAGTCCCTCCGGCCAATAATATTTGACCTTAACAGTACTAAGATTAATGGTTCCAATGTCAAATATTTCTTTACTAGAAGGTAGAAGGGAGCACTATAATATATTCGTAAATTTGATGTAACTCCCGGTGAGCATGCAGAAGCAAGGACTTTACCAAAGCCCGGAACCATCAGCATCTTCAGTGCCACCGGAGAGGAAGAGGAGGAAGACGAGGAAGAGGGAAGGAATTGAAGACGTTTTGTTCAATCTGACAGCTTGATGAGACAGTCACAGCTTAACCAGTGTGCGCCCTCGTACACGATGATTCAGTGAATTTTGTCGGTTTAACAGGGTTGACCTTAACTTGTTATAAGAAAAACTAAACGACGGGCTATCTGCAAAGAAGGAAGCTAGTTTTGGTCTAAAGTTGGTTCGTTTTCTTTGCATGGTAAAGAAAGGTAATAAGCGATTGCGTAGCCTAAAATAGTAGTACAACTAACAACTCCACTTTATAAAGTTGATCAAGAGCTTGTATAAAATTAATCCTCTTTGCGAATGTAATTACTGATTCCGTGTGCATTTCTTAACTAATTTCCTTCTCAAGTCTTAACTGATGATCGGCTCATCGGCAGATAGATCATCAAGATATATGCACAAAAGTACCAAGCTGCTCCACCGCCCTTTTATTCCACGGGTATATTCACGTGACACGTACAATACATTACGACATGTACCATACAGGTACACACACTTACGAATATCGACCGACACACGCCATATTATACCAAATTAACAAAGCTTTAATAATGTTTATTGATATCATCACGCACGGTAGTACGTACGTACGTGACGGCCGGTAGTAGCTAGAGTTCAGCAGGTGGTTGGTGGTCTGATGAGAGCTAGCTTAGCAGCAGCGTTGGCAGCGGTAGTAGCCGCACTGGCAGCAGCCCCACCGGCAGCGATGAGGATGATACCACGATGGATTGCCGTAGCCGCGCCCGCCGCCGTTTGGTCCCTGCTGCGCCGGGTTGCCGGACCCGCCAGCGCCGGCGACGTCAGGGTTGGGGTCGTCGTTGCTGGGGTCGGCCGGATCAGCGTTGGGCTCTGCATAAGGGAATGGTACCGCACCAAGTGAGTTTTCATTTTGAAAAGCATATATATGTATGCTGATTAAGATAGAAAAAAAATCAATATATAGCAGAGATGATCTACATATACTATAAGTTAGGAAGATTAATTGGCAGGTATAGGCTAGATTTTAGTCTAAATTAGTTTAAAAGTTGGATCAAGTGATCGGTGGGTTCGATCACGTTCACGCACGAGGCTGTTGAGCGCAGTTGACGAGGAAGGCACTAGCGAGGAGGAGAGCGAACACAAGTAAAGCCTTGGACGCCATGGCTAGCTAGCTAGCTTCGATCGTATCTTCTCACTGGGCTCACGAATATATCGAGATATGGACTGTAACTATGCTGCAAGCTAGTGAGATGATGAGAAGCTATGCATGCAAACCGAGCGTATTTATAGCCAACTGAACGTACGAACCCGCTGGATTGCCGCAGAGAGGAATGCCGGGTTGATGCATGACAGCTAGCTAGCTACCAGATCTAACTAGCTTTTCGCCGCGCGTGCGCGCGTTGATGCCGTCTCGATCGATGGGAGTCGAAGACAATATGTGCCATTGAGCTGACTACTTGAGGTTCAGATGCCATTTACTCGGTCAGCTAGCTCCGGTGTATACAGCGGTAGAACGTAGATAACTAGATACTCTCTACGTTTTTTCTAATGTTTGATACCGTTCATTTTTTTAACAGTTTGATAAGTACTTAGCATGCTTTATATTTTTTATGATTTTTAAAAAATATTAAATAAGACGAATAATCAAATGTATATTCAAAAGTTAACCATATCAAATATTAAAAATCGAAAGAAGTATATATAGAGAGCGACAAGCATGATGCCCAAATAAAAAGAGCTCACTTTGAATAGGGTACATGTTATATATATTAGAAAAAAATCCGATTCACCTTTCTTAGCTATTGCGATAGTCCCATTTACGCCCTAAACTATAATGCTAGATATTTGATACCCATAAACTTCTTAAACCAAATAAATTACTCCTCTAAGTTAGATACCCGCGGTTTTAAACCGACGTGACACATACATATTTATCTAGTCAGCATGGCTTTCTATAAGGAAAAAAAACATAAGACCCATATAACATTTGCTCATTCCTTCTCCTTCCTCTTTCCCATACGATGCAGCATATTATCAAATAGGTGGCGGGTGTTCACAGAGAAGTGTGTGTGGTGCTGACGGTCTTCGTAGATACAGGCAGAGTAGAAGGAAGAAAGCAAGCTTGTCGCTACCTCCGTCACTCCCTGCTTTCCTTGTCCATCTCGAGATTGAGCACCATCTTTGCCTTCATCGAACTTAACGAGCTCCACCTCAGTCTTCTTCAAGTTGAGCAGCAATGCCGACTCCATCTCGAGCTCATGCTCAGTCGCCATCTCAATCACAAGCACACATGTAGCAAAGAGTAAGACCAAGCTCACACTGCCACCATCTTTTGGCTCTCTCTCTCAAGATATATGCCCATACATCACCTAGACTGCTGCCTATTGTTCATCAATGTCTCCTATGCCTCCTCACCCAGCTTGCCACCATTGCCGTAATTGTCTCTCTCTTATAGTCCGCCCTCGTGCTCCTAGCCCATAGCCCTCCTCCAACCTCGCCTTCTCCGATGGATATGGTGGCGGTGACCTCACAGTGGTGGTTTTTGGCAGCAGCGGCTGCAGCTCCATGTGCACTCTTGCACACGCAAACTGCAGCACCGCAAACTTTGAATAAATATTAAAGTGTATGACAGTAAACTTTCTATTATATTTAAACCCGTGAATTAACTTTTTATGTCTAGTGAACTTAGAGATATCGATGCATCTTTAGTCAAGATGATCGAAGATGAGATTGAACTTCTCACACGGTCAGATCTCTAACATATCTCTTAGTTTGACGTTGCAGCTAAAGTTAATTTATCTCAACTTTAAAAACTGGCATATCCTGTGTACATGTTTGAAGTCAGCGTCTCAGTGATGTGCTCGGAGGTGAGCCGTCCGGACTTGTGGACATGGCACCGGTTATTGATTAGTATCTCACTCAAAGCTAGCTGAGCCTTAAAGGTGACCTCACTAGCCATTGTCCAGGCTTTTAAAAAATGCGTCGTTATGCAGCTATGGCGGTCAAAAACTGGCTCCAGCCTAAAGCATATATATTACTCCTACGGAACTTGATCTCGATGGCCAAACCAACACGGTAGAGAACATGATCATGTCCAAAACAACATGCACGTATGATGCATGGAACATTCGGTTTGGTGAGTACATCATACTCAAAAAGTCTAATTTAACCAACTGAGTTCAATTTATCCTCTAAATTACAATACATTTGACATCCCTAAACTTTTAAAACCAAGTGAATTACTCCCTTAATCAAATACAAACGATTTTGGTATGATATGGCACCAATGTGAAAATCATTTTCACCATGTGGTTGTCCAATCAGCAAGATTGTCTACCAAAATTAAAAATAAATAGCCCATATGTTAGACCTAGTCGGCCATTTCTTCTATCTTCTTTCTCTCCTCTCCCTAGTGCTCTCTTGCGTGTGCAAGAGTTCACATGGATCTATAGCCGCTGCTGCCAAAAACCACCACTGTGAGGTCACCGCCACCATATCCGTTGGAGAAGGCGAGGTTGGAGGGGGGCCATGAGCTAGGAGCACGGAGGCGGACTACAAGAAAGAGACAATTACGACAATGGTGGTAAGTTGGACGAGGAGGCATAAGGAGACACTGATGAATAATAGGCAGTAGTCTAGGCGATGCATGGACATATCTAGAGGGAGAGAGAGCCAAAAGACGGTGGTAGTGTGAGCTTGGTCTTGCTCTCTGCTGCATGTGTGCTTGTGATTGAGATGGCGACTGAGCATGAGCTTGAGATGGAGTCGGCATTGTAACTCAACTTGAAGAAGGCCGAGGTGGAGACCATTGAGTTTGATAAAGGCAAAGATGGTGCTCAATCTCAAGATGGACAAGGGAAGCAGGGAGTGACAGAGGTAGCGACAAGCTTGCTTTCTTCCTCCTACGCCACCTGTATCTGCAAAGACTATCAGTACCACACATACTTCTCTGCGGACACCCGCCACCTATTTGATAATATGCCGTATCATAAGGGAAAGAGGAAGAAGAAGGAATGAGCAAATGGCATATGGGTCTCATGTTTTTTTCCCTTATAGGAAGCCATGCTGACTGACAACCATGAATGTGCCACGTCGGTTCAAAACTCTGGTATCTGACTTAGAGAAATTTCAGACTATCATAATAGTTTAGGGTGTAAATCAGACTATCATAATAAAGGTAAATCGGATTTTTTTTCTAATATATATAACATGCACCTATTCAAAGTGAGCTCTTTTTATTTGGGCATCATGCTTGTCGCTCTCTATATATACTTCTTTCGATTTTTAATGTTTGATATGGTTAACTTTTGAATATACATTTGATTATTCGTCTTATTTAATATTTTTTAAAAATCATAAAAAATATAAAGCATGCTAAGTACTTATCAAACTGTTAAAAAAATGAACGGTATCAAACATTAGAAAAAACGTAGAGAGTATCTAGTTATCTACGTTCTACCGCTGTATACACCGGAGCTAGCTGACCGAGTAAATGGCATCTGAACCTCAAGTAGTCAGCTCAATGGCACATATTGTCTTCGACTCCCATCGATCGAGACGGCATCAACGCGCGCACGCGCGGCGAAAAGCTAGTTAGATCTGGTAGCTAGCTAGCTGTCATGCATCAACCCGGCATTCCTCTCTGCGGCAATCCAGCGGGTTCGTACGTTCAGTTGGCTATAAATACGCTCGGTTTGCATGCATAGCTTCTCATCATCTCACTAGCTTGCAGCATAGTTACAGTCCATATCTCGATATATTCGTGAGCCCAGTGAGAAGATACGATCGAAGCTAGCTAGCTAGCCATGGCGTCCAAGGCTTTACTTGTGTTCGCTCTCCTCCTCGCTAGTGCCTTCCTCGTCAACTGCGCTCAACAGCCTCGTGCGTGAACGTGATCGAACCCACCGATCACTTGATCCAACTTTTAAACTAATTTAGACTAAAATCTAGCCTATATCTGCCAATTAATCTTCCTAACTTATAGCATATGTAGATCATCTCTGCTATATATTGATTTTTTTTCTATCTTAATCAGCATACATATATATGCTTTTCAAAGTGAAAACTCACGCGGTGCGGTACCATTCCCTTATGCAGAGCCCAACACTGATCCGGCCGACTCCAGCAACGACGACCCCAACCCTGACGTCGCCGTCGCCGGCTGGTCCGGCAATCCGATGCAGCATGGACCAAACGGCGGCGGGCGCGGCTACGGCAATCCATCGTGGTATCATCCTCATCGCTGCCGGTGGGGCTGCTGCCAGTGCGGCTACTACCGCTGCAAACGCTGCTGCTAAGCTAGCTCTCATCAGACCACGTACCACCAGCTGAACTCTAGCTACTACCGGCCGTCACGTACGTACTACCGTGCGTGATGATATCAATAAACATTATTAAAGCTTTGTTAATTTGATCAAATATGGCGTGTGTCGGTCGTTATTCGTAAGTGTGTACCTGTATGGTACATGTCGTAATGTATTGTACGTGTCACGTGAATATACCCGTGGAATAAAAGGGCGGTGGAGCAGCTTGGTACTTTTGTGCATATAGTTTTGTCCAAAATTCTTCACCGTTTCTGACTTGGTCAAATCCATAGCTAGCACGAGCTATCTTGCCAATTTTTTTAAATATATTTTTATTAAAATAATATGTATAAATTAAAAATTTATAGATCTACACCATCAATATGCTCTAAGAATGAGGAGGATATGAGAAAACATGGAGTCTAGAGGGTTGGTAGATGAGGGAGAGAAAAATAATGTTGAGGTAATGGATAAAATATATTCAGATAACGAGCATAGAGAGAATGATGAATCGTTAAATGAGAATGATGTTAATGTAAATCTCTTATAACAATTTAACGAGGACTTCTCTCTATTATCTTTAAGGGTCATCACGTGCTATTGGAGTATAAGAAAAACGATGTTATTTATGTGACTAAATATGTATATAAATAAGAATTTATGAAGGTAGCTAAATACTGGGTGATATCAATTCAGAGCGAGTTTTAGGTCATGAAGTCAATCAAGTTGGTATATAAAGTAAAGTGTGTGAACTTAAGTTATGGATATCTATAGCATGCATTGAAAGTTAAATGTAAAGATTACTAGAAGGTGTCAATCGCCACTAAGTATAATTATTACTTATAAGAGGTTGATAAATACTTAAAAACATGATATCTACATTTTTTACAACATATATGTACTTTGATATTATACACAACCTAGGGTATGGACTAATATCAATTATCAGGCACATTGAGGATAATTTCAAGTACACAATTAACTATGCAAAGACATGGATGGTGAAATAGAAGATTGTGTAAATGGGGTTCAATACATTCAAAACTTCGTACGATAATTTATCGCATCTTTTAGCTTGTATTCTTTAGAGGAATCCGGTGACCTACTATATCCTTAGATAACTCCAATCACTTGACCATTCTCAGTAGAGTGTGTTTCAATGGGGTTTCTTCGCATTAAGTGCGTGCATTCACATATTTGTGCATTGTCATCCTAAACTTTGCATCTATGGGACAATCCTATCTAAAAAGTATAGATGGTAGATATTGATAGTAATTTGAGTTGATAGCAATAATCAGGTGTTACTCGTGGCTTTCACTTTCATTAAGAGTAAGAACACTAAAAGCTGGTACTAGTTTCTGAAGCAGGTGAAGGATGTAGTTGTGTATATGAGGCCAGATGTATGCCTTATACATGACTATCACGCTGGCCTTTTGTGGCCTATTGAGTATTTGAGGAATAGTAACACGAAGAAGGGATATACATAAGAGTAGCTATATGTTTGTAGCAGATGGTGCATGCGTCACATAATTGCTTATTTTTACAAGCAATTTAAGGACAAACATCTCATAATTTTTTTTTCAAAATGCTTTGTGCCCATAATTAGTAGAATAATTCAATGAGCTTTGAATGAGATTGGATGAGTTGACAACGGAACAAACAGGCGAGTAGTTTAAAAGGTCAACACCTATAAGTGACGAAGCTCCCAAAACTTTAGGACCACTCTCTAGCGATGATCATATTATGAGAAGGAGGTTGACATCCCATGTTAGAAATTTTTTTGCACTGAATTAAGAATAAGCTAAAATAGAAACAAGCTTTATTCTATAACGATGGTGGTGTTAGGTTTGACATAATGATCACCAATTATGCTGAGGTTTATGATTGAGTGATGCATAGTATAAGAGAGCTACCGCTTATTGCTATTGTTGAGTTTATCATGTATGGCACATAAAAGTATTTTAGAGATCGGTATAAACCAATTGTGCCCTATATGGTAGACAATGATATTCTTTTTGACACAATGATGACGAAGTACTTGGAAAAACCACATAAAAAGCCCCAAGGGCATTGAGTTATACCTTAAGGTATACAATAGTACATAATCAAAATCTTGTACACTAACAATACCAAGCGTGGAATCCACCGTAAAAGAGTTGTGTAGGAGTGTGTCTTGAAGAACGACGAGACCTGCTTGTACTTGTGCCAAAAACAAAGGCTGTATCACAAGCGATGTTCTTGTGTTATTGACACGAGCTCGGAGTGTGAAATACCGAACGATTATTTGTGTCACCTTATTTTAGAAAAAAGCTATATTGCATACCAGAAGTGGTGAGGTATTTGGTTTCGGTATTATGGAGTCTTTTATAGCTTAACAACATCATGTTATTTACATTTTAGACCCATAAAAAATGAGAGACAAAGTAGGTTGATTCACAATGACATGGATTAGTTCAAAGCAAGCGGAAGATTCAAACGTTGTAGTAAGTGTGACCAAGAAGGGCATACTTACAAAAATATCCAAAAGATACAGATGTTTCGAGTGAAATGAAAGTTCTTCCATTAAGAGCAAGAGTCAATTGAAGAAGCTCCACTGAGGAAAGCAGCACTTTAAGGCGTAGGAGTTTTTATGCACCTGGTGGTTTAGCTGTGCAATGCAAATGTATGCATTATTGTAAGAGTGAATGTGTAACTTTAGTTCTAGTTGTGAACATTTTTTATAAGATGTATGAACTATATGTATCATAATGTTGTTTAATTTAGGTCTTGTAGTAATGGTAACATTACTTTGTTTTGATAGAAGGTACTTTATTTGTCTAAATATTCTTCATAACTATTTCATTGTTGGTTTGCTATATAACTTTCTAATTTGCTTCAATTTTGTTATCACATTGACTACAATAATTTTATATGTGCTTTTTCCCATAGAAAGCACAAAGAAGATGTAAATTTAAATAATAGATAGACATTAAAAAATCATCATATAACTCTATAATAATCATACAATTTGGAACAATTCAATAATATATGCGACAGTTGAAACAATTAAACAACTTTGTAGGGATCAAACATCCACTATTATTTAAATAATATCCGTGTGTGAAAATATTGATCGTCAAACCCTCTAATTAATGGTGTAATAGTTTTTTATATTAACATTGATTTCTTTCATAAGTATCTCAATTATATTTTCTATGTACTTTCAAATTTTCTTTAGAATTAAATCTCTCAATAAAAATAGATTTATTTAAAATATCTTTTTTTCTTTTAGATATTAGAAAAAAAATGACCTAACAGGGGGTGAAAATGAGGCCGTTAGTAAAATTATCAGGTCCTTCGCTTCCTACGGACAACCCTGCTAATTTTATAGGTGATCTCCTAGGAGTAAAAGATCACCTAAATAGAGAGACAAGGGGGCTGTCTAAAAAACGGTAGACGTCCTCTTCTCTCACGCGCTATTTTACAGACAACCCTCTACTATAAAAAAAAATACTCTCGGATAAGGCGGCAAGGGTTGACTATAAATTTCTAGCTTCTTGTTAGCTCATGTTAATATATACAAATAGACGAAAAGATGTCTTGTTTAAAAACACTTTAGAGAACGTTGGATATAGATTTGTAATTTTTTTAAAAAAATATATTTTTTAAATATTTTAATAAAAAATATAAATACAATTTCTGTAGCTAGATGTGACGTCTCTATCATCAATGACATTGGCCGGGTAGGAGTGACGGCTGCAAGGCAAACCTAGCTAACGAACAGCTGGTTGTGTGGGCTCCCGAGAAAAAAAGAGAAACAAGACTTTGCTACGTGCATTAGCATTCATGAAGCCACTCTTTGCCGCTCTTTATTAGATCCGTTTAATCCCTTACAACCCTTCTCTCACAAAATAATAATTTATTATCACTCATTCCTCTAGAGTGGAAAAAAAAGCTAATTGTTCGAGATAGATAGGACAATAGCAGCGAGCAGGGCTATTGGCCAATTACTGTATCCTCCAAGATTTCGTTTTCATGTACTGCTCGCTGGTCCACACGTACGGTGGCTAGATGCGGCGAGTTCAACGGATCAGGTCGCTGTTAAGTCCGCAATGCATGCACCGTGTTTTAGTCAACAGGGTTGAGAGCTCAATTGTCCTTTTCGTTAGAATTGTACCGCACTTCTGGTGGCTATGTATCGTCTCTATATGAGGACAGCCCAATGCTCCATATAAGATGGTGTCGATAAAATTAAACAGCGCTGAACTGTTTGAGCATTGGCTCAAAGTCATGAGAACGTCACTCACATATATTATAAAAAAATATTTTTCGTAAGACCACTCTTTTATTTTCACAGATGGATTAAAAATCACACGCTTATAGAAATGTATTGGAAAGACTCACCTAAGCGACTGCCTATGAAAATCGATTTTCGCTAATGATTGCTAAAAAGATTTTTCCCATAATTTTTTTGCCATATTAAAATCCCCCATGTCCCACCTTACCCTGCCCCTCACTCATCGATCTCGACTAAGTCCTCTCCACCTCTCACTCTTTCACTCCCTCCTTCCTCCTCTTTCCTCACTCCCTTCTCACTCCGGCCCTCTCCTTGCAAGCCACTACCACTGTGCGCCACCACTGTCGCCTCCCCATGAGGAGCCCACCATCGCATCATCTAAGGAGTAGGCGATCTCGGCCTACCTAGTAGTGGACCTTGTTGGCCGGAGCATTCGATGGACGAGTCAATGGTGGGGAGGTGGATCTAGCTACGACAGTGCACAAGGCTATTAGATCCACCTCCATGGTAGTGAAGGTTTTTGGTGGTAGCAATAGGGACGGTGGATCTGGCTATGGCGGTGCTCGAGACCACTAGATTTATCTCGATGACGATGAAGGGAAGGGGCGACAGTGGTGGAGGTAAATCCAGAGGTGGTAGTGCTCAGTAATGGCAATAAGGGTTACAAAGAGGGCTCAGCAACAGCGATGGTGACGAGAGTTTTCAGTGAGTTCATCTATAGCTCCTGCAAAGGAGAGTCTCGATGGTGATAGCAAATAGGAGGGTGGCATCATTGAAGGAGGCAAATCCACCGATGGCATCAGCTTTCTAGTGAGTTTTTGAGGTGCTAGGGTTCCAGGAGTAGCTAGGGTTTTTAGAATTTTTTATTTTTCTTGTCGAAAATCTATAGCGCAAGTGGTCAGCTTAAGCTGATTGTTTGCAAAAATTAATTTTCGCTAGTGGCGAAAGCCTGCCTTTGAAGATAGTTGATTTTCACTGGCCATCAATCATAGGTGGGGCTCCCAGGGCTTGAAAAACTTATTTTAACCACATGTGACATCACTTTTTTTTATAGTGATACACCCTAATCTTCAATGGTTTTTTTTATCTCAAACAATTATGAATTGAGTACTAAAAGAGATATTAACATCACTAGTCTCTATCTTTTCTTATATCTTATGCCTGTTTAATTTATGTAAATTCGTTTGTTTTTCTTCCTATATCTTATGCATTTCAAAAAAATAAATATAATTGCTTGTTGTTTTTCGACCCCTAGATCATGTAGAAAGGTTAACAAAAACTGTTTATAACTGTTTCTTTTATATAAACCAGCACCTATATAGATCTAGTAGCCAAACGTGAAAGAACTACCATGGGAAATCTAATATTGATGATGACATCAAGATATAATATTTATTAATGAGATTTATACAACAACTATATTATATTAGTAAGGACATTGATTACGAATATTCTTCCCACAATCCAGCATAATCAGCCCTTAATTGACAAGGCTGTGTGGTTATCTCAGGTGTATCTCTATACAAGAAAGAGCCTAAAACTTATTGTTCCTATACCTATATAAATATAAGTCCTATACTTTATAACCAACTTTATACATTGATGGAAACTCTAACACTTTTTATCTGAGAAACAACACTACGATAACTCATATATTGGGGTGACATTGGGTTGATCCACGTTGTATTTAAATTTTAACATATGCATGTATAGAGGCAGTGAATATAATCTCTAGAGACATGACTATGGTCTGCAAGGCAGCATGCTGTTTGTAAAGCGCAATATGCTGTGAGCCTAGCTAGCTAGATCGTCTCTTTGTTAAGAGCATCTGATTTCTATCTCGCACTTTTCTCTCCTATTAATTTCATACTAGCAAAATTCTTAGTACTACATGGCAGCGTATATGTACATATACAACATATGCATTAATTGACTTTGTAGAGATATACAGGCGTCTGCATGCATGCATGTGGTCGTGATCAACAAACATCGACTTCTACTGTGGACTTTGAACCCAGTCGGCGGACCCGTGGGTACGTACGGGCCACGTGTTATATGTATTAGCCAGCTGCTATCAAGTAAGATATAGCTGGATATCTAGCTAATTAATGCTGTGAACAAATAGTACGCCAAATGCTGCGAACCATTTTGTTTAATTTACATCTTGAAAAGAGCAGTTCACCATATAGATTGTACGTGCAGTTGAGGAATAAATTGGACCGTATAAATTCGTCGTGTGCAGAGTTGGATTCCCTGAACTGTGACTTGAATTTTTGTTTTTGTTAACTGCAAGACTTGATTTATTTTTTAGCAGTAGGACTCGAATTGTCTGTTCACTACCGTTGGGCTAACGCACGTTGCTTACGCGTATTATCCTTCCCGAGCAATTAAAAGGGGTGAAACTTGAAAGAAGCTCAATTTTTGCAGCTTCAGAAGTCAAAACAAGTAATTGTGAATCTAGAAGAGCCTGATCATCAGCTTAGTTTGACCCATATATATCTCTCGTGTCGTCCAAAAACATATTCACCTCAAAAGAAATTTAAGTATAGTGGCCTTTACTTAGTAGTATTGTACTATCAGTTATATCATGATAAAAACGAATTTAGCCATTGATTTATATATGAGTAAACTGCGCTCACGGTTTATGAACTTACATGGTGTGTAAGAAGCTTGCAAATTGTAAGTACATATGCAGTAACCTGTCTAGTCCATACGAATCAGGCCAAAATAGTGCACACAAATAAAAATAATCTGACATGGTACTAATTGATGATATGTAGCTAGGCCAGCAGTACTCACATATGCCAACCCTGGCTGGCCGATAGTAATCCCTTGTTTAATGAATAATGGGAAAAATATTAAGTGTTGTTGTTTATAGGATGTTGATCGATGCGCACAGAGCAGAATTGCAGCAGCGTTGTGCAAAAATGAAGCGGTCTCATTGGTTTCTATCGTTGGAGCTACGTATGGTGGTTCAAATACTAAAGAACTAAGGGCCCGTTTTTGGACAACTCAAAACGGCTACTCTCTGATTCATCATGAGCACGTTATTAAATAATATTTTTTTAAAAAATACATATATAAGTTTTTTTAAAAAAATAAAAAAATTATATGCTAACAACTTATCTCGTTTTAGTTTTAGGTATCGATGACATGCAAAGCTCAACAGCTCCTTCGAGCTGAGCCTAAAACAAGGCAGTAGCTTTACACTACTAGTTCAGAAATGAGTAGCATCCGACGGATTTTGTGTTCCTGTCTGCTACAGTATATAACACAAGCATGTGGTTCAATATTTGAACTTTAGGGCGATATAGTCCTTTAGAAATATTGATGTGCGCAGGGGCGGATCCCATGTAATTCATGGGTATTCAGCTGAATGCCCATGAATTTTTGCAAAAAAATCATATATAATCGGTATGCCATGTATATACATAGAAAATTAAAGTCAAACAACAATAAATACAGCTTAAAGGACCAAAAGATCATCTATTAGCAGCCCCAAAGACCATCTTCTCTAAAAGCTTACACATTTCATCCATAATATATATAGAGATTAAATAATTTCAAAAGTGAAAATTTTAGTTGAGCCTTTTACCATGCTTTAAGTTTCTTAAATTGGTGCTAATTCTTCTGGTGACAATTGCTTACATTGAGAGAGTGTTTTCTCTCATGAATCATGTGAAAAAAAAGCTCAATTGCCTTTCTTGAGCATGATTTTTTTGTGCAAGTTACAGATGATGAGATTATTTATTACTTGAGACATGGCTAATAGTAAAGTTTAATTGTAATTTTCTTTAGTGATATAATTCACTTAAACTACTTTGAGAGTTGAGACACATCTCTCGAAGGGTTTATACATGCTATTATTGATAACTTGCCATTGTATCTTATTGTGTTTTACAATTTAGAATAGTATTTGTAGTTTAAAACTTGTCATATCCATTTTATTGCCTTTCGTATGAAACATTTTTTTTAAAAAAAACCTTTGAATACCCTGTGACAAAACACAGCTCCACCACTGTATGTGTGTATTGCAAGTCTATGTGTGCTAGGTTTGCACGGACCGTTCAAGTTGTTGCACCAGAAATGTAAGATATGCAAGTTGTTGTATCATCTATTGGTAGCCATTATGCACGTTTGTGCATCTTTAACATAATTTATTTTTTTTATATATTCTAGTACCAATAGAAATAATTATACTCACTTAACTCTACTGCTATTAAAGTGGTAGTATAAATATATATGCATGTTCTATTGGGGTGAAAAAAATTAAAGGTATATAAGATCATTTCTACTTATCAGTACGTAGAGACCACCGTGAAACAACACAGGTTTTTAACACTAACATCATCAACAAGACATTTATTTCCACTGCTCTTTATTCATTGACACATACATAAAGGACATATCAGTCACTCACACACTACGTACACCGTACTAGTGCGTACTACGCAACCTTGCGAAGAACACGGTGCTTGTGTTCTCTCCAAGATCACTGTACATAAGGTCACACAAAGTTACAAACAGGTCGATATGCATGCAGTGTCCTGTATTTTATTGATGAAACCTGCAGGATTTCACGTAACGCGTCAGGTGGTGACTGGTTGATCAGTTGTGCACCTCCCCCTCCGGGCGATACATGGGCTCCGGGACCTCGTCGGCGCTGGCGCAGCAGCGGCAGCCGCGGTAGTAGCCGCGGCCACAGCATCCCCACCGGCAGCCACGGCCGCCATGGCCAGGGTAGCCCCCGCCGCCGTGGCCCGGGTAGCCTCCGCCGCCGTGTCCAGGGTAGCCGCCGCGGCCCGGGTAGCCGCCGTGGCCAGGGTAGTGTCCACCTCCACCATGATATGCGTCCTTCGTCTCCTCTGCATCAATCAACGTACAAAGCACAATTATTTAACTGTAGTTTCTTATGATAATTGTTCTAATTCTGATAATATTAATTAGCTAATGATGCGCTAGCTCACGAGTTTCTTCAGCAGTGGCGATGAGGAAAGCCGCAGCGAGCAGGAGAGCGAAGACCAGTAAAGCCTTGGTGGGCGCCATGCCTGATGACCTCTTCTCCTCACTGGCAAGCTAGTGATTACTGATGTACTAGCTGGCTGCCGTGTGATGAGAAGCTATGCATGCGAAGCAGCACTATTTATAGGCAGGAGGACGTACTAAGACTTGCCAGTCGATCGAGTAGATAAGAGGACCAATGCAAGTTGTCCGTCTCGACAGCGGCAGATATCGGCGATATGTCGTCGAGATGCAAGCACGCAGGCCCATCAAACATAATGGTTAGCGGTTGGGAGATGCACAGCATTAAACGTCGATCGTCCTTGCATGCGAGTAGGTACCTCCATCGTCCTCCCTTCACGCATATGTTTGCCGATATGCGTGTTTTTTTTAAAAAAATTATACAAAAGTTACTACAAAAATTATACTAATATAGTTTTAAGTTTTTTAATTGATACTTAATTACGCTGTTTTGTTTTACCTACTGAAGGAAACTTTTTTTAGCAACTAAAAACGAACTCAGCAAGTTTTGACTTTGACAGCACCGTGCATACATATGCACCACCAATCAGGCAATTACTCGATCCTTGCAAGTTGATAGAGTAGCTCAGTACTCACGCATGGACGGGAAATAGATTTTAAACTCGACGGAATATCTCTCATTTGTTGTACTGGTCAAGATATATTAATATAATTTGAATTTTATAAGTTACAACTAAAAGAAAAAATTAAACTAGCTAGTTTATGTATATTGACATCCAAATTTGTTTTTTTCATTATAATTTATAGGAGTTAAATTTGAAGTGATATATCACACGTTAATTTATTTTATTATTATTTTTAAAAAAATTCATAACTATTTAGACGATGCAGGGCATTCTAAGCTCATGAGGGAATACCTCATTTTTCATATTGTTCAAATAGTTTTTAAAAAAATTTAAAATTAATATGTAATATATTTAATATGCAAAAATTGATTGGTCGTAAAGCACAACCTCCGGATAAGCAAGATCTCTTGCGACGCATGCAGAAGACGTCCGAGAGATGAAGGCGTGAACCGTGGGAAATGCATTTCAGCATTTGTTTGTACAGATTTGGGAAATCTGTTCGGCCTCGAGATCTTCCGAAAGGAACCAGTGCTCCACTGAACACAGATATACATGTAAGAGGGATCAGCTACACTTGCATAAGAAATTGCCTCATACAGCTAGGGTTGAAAAAAAAACTGACTCGTCAGCTCGTTTGACTCATGTCTGGCTCGGCTAGCTTAGATTTATTAACGAGCTAAGCTAGGGTTTTACCTCATTAACTATAATGAGACAGCTCGAGCTGGCTCGTGAGTTAAACAAGCCCGGCACAGCCACACAGCAGCCCAAAATTACTCAACATCCCAAGTAGCCAAGCCCAATAAGGAAAAAACGAAAAGCCCACGCATCTGCTCCTGTACTCCTCTATGGAGCCCATCCGCTTTGTTCTTTCCCCATTTGATGTGCTCCAGATCTGTTAATTCTTGGCCGGACTTCCATTCGATGATCCATAGCGACGGCGCAGCACGGGGGCGCTGCCATGGCGAGAGCTGCGGGTGTTGTTGCTGCTGCTTCGGGGAAGAGGAGTACATCGACCTGGGTCCGTCGACCTCTCCTCCACTCCCAGGTGGTTCTGGCGCATGGCGGCTGAGAGGAGCTCGGGAGGCGCGTGGGGCTGCTGGTGGTGCCGGCGGCGAGGGGGGAATTCGAGCGTCACCCGCGTCGTCTCCGGCGCACGGCGGCGACGACGACGCGGAGCTCGGGGAGGCACGAGGGCTGCTGGTGGTGCCGCCTGCGAGGGGGGAGTACGAGCGCCATCCTCGCGGTCTCCGGCGCCGTCCGGCCCATGCCGTAGACCAAGGAGCACATCCTGTAATCCTGTTCGCCAAGCAGGTCGATGTCCCTGTTTTCCTCAACAAGGACCATGTCGAGGACGAGTGAGCTGCTCCACCTACACTCCAGATGTAGCTCGCGAACTAAACAAGCTGGCTCGAGCTGAGAAACGAGTCAGGCTATGATCTTAGCTCATCACTACAACGACCTGAGGTGAGCTAACTCGTTATCCTAACGAGCCAGACCGAGCAGAGCCGAGCCGAGCTGGCTCGATATCCATCTTGACAGACAGCCATATATTTGCTATTCGCAGGTCAAAGTGTTGGGGAACGAAGCGAACGGATCGGCGGCTAGCTTTGCCGCTGTGAGCCCGTGTACAATCTGCCATGGACTGACTGGTGGATCCACTGCACCAGTCGCGATCCGCGCGGGGTTCGAGTGTTTGACTGTGCTCGCGCGGTAGTCCTGCACGTCGACCTGGCTCTCTTCCTCCTTGGCCTCTGCATCACCACCACCAACGACAAGATCATGTATACATGCACGCATTGGATAAACGAATCATGCATCTGCTGGAAGCTACTACTAGTAGCTAGCTAGGTTGAGTAATTGTGATATCACTCACGGGTTTCCTCAGCTGAGGCGGCGATGAGGAAAGCAGCAGCGGCGATCAGAGCGAACACAACAACGAGAGCTAGCTTATTGGACTCCATGCCTGATGGACCTCCCGATAGATCTTCCCCTCACTAGCAAGCAGCTAATTAGCCACTGATGATCGATGTATATGTGCAATACATCTGCTGTGTGATGAGAAGCTACGCATGCGAACTGGCCGCATTTATTGGCAGGAGGAGGCAGCTGGTGATGAGCTTGCATTGCCGGACGAGTAGATGGTAATTGGATCAAGCAGCAGCCGCCGCTGCGATCGAAGAAGTTGGCGGCGGTCTAGATAGCGGCCAATAGATAGAGCTTCGAGATGCAAGCAAACACTAATTCTGGCCCCATCGATCGATCGAACATGAACGGTAACGGTTGGCCGGTTGGGAGATTACGGCACATTAACGTCGATTCTATATATTGCCGTGCATGACATGAAAAAGTATGAGTAGCTAGATAGAATATCTCTCTCACACATATACATACATACATACATACATACATACATACATACACACGCAGCAAAGAACAAGTACTACAAAGATTTAGATGCTGCCTCTAAATATATCACATAAGATTAGGTGATGAGGTAGAAAAGAGAAGTAAGAAGAGAGAAGATATACCACCCCAAACTCTACGTGAACTTCAAAAAAACAAAAAAACAAAGAGAGAGTGAATCAATAAAAAAAATATTAGAGTTTGTTTATTAGAGATATTACGTTGTATATGTATTCTAATTAATAAGTAGATGATATGGTTAAAATTAGAGCTAGTAACTATCGCTATTATAAAACATCTCTTATGACTCGAGTGTTGAAATTGCGTGGTTTGTAAACGTACGGCCTTGTTTAACTCGGAGAATGCAGCTCGCTGGCCAACTGCATGAGCATGCGTCATTATTCATCAGTGAGGAGAGCTGAGGAGTGTAGCAGGCGTTCCATTTTTTCTAATGCATCGGACATATGATGTGAAGCAATTCTCAAATTTTTAAATATTTTTATTTCTTTTTTTAAATTGCAAGGGCTGCGTGGAAGGGAGTGGATTTGGCTATTTTGCGGGCGGTCTCTTACTGTTTTCTATATTAGGGTGTTTTTTTGCCTAGAATAATTTGTCCAAAAGAGGTTTTAAATAAATATATTTTATTTTAAGATTTAATTGTAAAAAAATTAAAATTACGTAGAAAAGATAATTAAGATATTTGTATTGAGATTTATTTAGAAGAAAATTATATGAGCATTCATCATTAATACTAAAAAAATATTACATCATTCAATCGGACTATTAACAAGAATATTATTTTATATAACAATGACAAAAAGAGAGTTTTATACATCACAAACAAAATATATACATAGAGAAAAATAAGAACCGTCTAACAAACTTAATAAACCATAATATTATAATAAAAGATTATTAAGTAGTAACGTATGGTCGGACTAGTGTCCTGACCCACACATGGTAGGCCAATAGAAAAAACACATACTGCAAAGTGATAGTCATCTCCTCGACTGACAAGTGTAATATGTGAGTCTCTTGTCTCCAAGAATCCAGCAAAGCAGTTAGGAGAGAACGGTTGAAAAGAAACTTCTTCGACATGTCGTGGCCCTCTTCATGGCCATGAGCCTCGACCAAACGGATGATTGGCAACAATCCCGTAGCACACAACCTAACAAAAGATAATTAAAATTACACAACAAGATGACATAATGAAAGATAGATAGACATACTATCATACCTAGGTAACTACCTTAGATTGACGGTCCAAAGATTCATCGGCATATGTGTACGTAGTGCCATCACCTAGATCATGGCTCTTTGGATGGAGGCTGAACCATAGAAAGGAAGCTATTCTAGTGCACATTGATGTCTCCATCTAAGTAACTCATAGGGCCAATCGCCCTCTCCCTCATCACTAGCCATCCCTGCAAATTAAATAATTAAAAGTACATCAGAAAGCTAAATAATTTAGTTACAGTTCAAAAATAAAGTATAAACATACAAAAACTTATTAAAGGTATAATTCACTTTACAATTTAGGTTCACATATTAAAGTACATTAATAGAGTTCAACCTAAACATGTTAAAAAAGAGAAATGGACACAACACATGTTAAGTACGGTGCCTAAATAACATACAATAAGTTAGTACCTACACAACATCGTTACAAACAACATGAATATGAGCAAGTACAAAAAACATCGTACAATTAAACATAAAAGGTTCGTACACGACATAAATTACAAACAACAACAAACTCTTTGATGATACATGACTATGTGTTGGGGTTAGTTTCTTCTTGGTTGGCTACCTTGTTTTACCCTTGCTCCCTTTGTGTCCTCTTGCATGTTTTATATGTGTGCCCTTTCTTGTTACAAATAGAACACTTCTTCACATGCTGTTGTACCTGTGACTCATCCATATCAATCTTTATTTGCTTGCTCTTACACTGACCCACCTTTGAGTTTGGTCTGTCATAGTCTGAAACATAATATCTTGATGCACTAGGGTTATCTATGAAGGAATCAACTACACCATAACCATACAACTCATGCGACTATGTGTTTATGACTGCACCCTTCAAGTAGTACTTAGATAAATGTTGATTCTATTTCGAAAGTACCACACCCTACCATAATGTGAGAGCATGAATTGTGGATGAGCCATATCTTATTACACATGCACATACAATAAGTGTAATATAGACTGCATTCTTGTGTAAAAAAATATACAGTTAGTTCCACAACTAGCTAGATCTCGACATATGACTTCAAAATGAAGCACCGGTCTTGCCATTTTGTAAGAAGTATGAGGTGATGGTTTTTTAGACTTTTCGGTCATGTACTCTGTAATCTTCTTATTATATAGCATCTTCTGATCCCTCCATATTACATTTTTAGCCAATAATATGTGCACAAAGTATTTACTTATCCCTCTCCCACTATGCTGACTAGTGGAAGACGATGAGTTCCCTTTATAACCAAGTTATATGCTTCGACAAAGTTGTTAGTTATTACACCATACCTTGTCCCATGGGTATCATGTAGTAGCACCCATTACTCCTTTTGTTTGTATTTAATCCAATCAGAAAAACACCAAATTTGAGTCCTTCCCTTCCTTTGTTGCATATGAGCATCTTCTGTTGGGAGTGACTCTAGACACTATAGCAACTCAGAGCTCGATGCACTTGGCATTGAATCATTATTTTTCCTTTTTCATACTGACATTCCATATTTCTTATATTTCCTTGTTTGGTCGTCTAATGTCTTCCATAGCTTGTTAAATTTTCTCTTCTAATTTTGCACACTTAGTTGCTTAAATGTATTCATCAAATCCTGGTTCTTAAATTGCTTGTAAAAGTTTTCTCCCAAGTGCCTCATGCATCATCGGACTACAAGTTGCCCCCACTTTTGACCATACTCTACGCCTTCTTTTAGATATACGATAACACTAAGCAAATCGGCATGCCAATCATGTATAATGCACACATTTGGACGTTCCCTAATGGCGCCTATCTTCAATCTCCATAAAAACCATAGCTAGCTATCTCGGTTCTCACTTTCTACAAAAGCAGAAGCCATAGTAACAAGCTGATTATTTGTGTCAACTGATATTGCAATCATAAAGGTGCCTATCTAGTTGCTAGTCAAGAAGGTACTATCTATGCACATCAATGGTCGACAACACAAAAAATCATTGATGCATGGACCAAGAGAGAAGAATGCCCGCTTTAGAATCGTGCATCCAAGAGGCTGTGCTGCGTTAGCCTCAAGGAAATTGATGTACGTACCTGAGTTCCTTGCCTCAAGGACACGAAGGCATGGGAGCAAGTTGTGACATGAATCTTCTTACGTATCGAACCTTATTTGTAGAGCCTTTTTCTTTGCCCTCCATGCTTTTGCACAATTGATTTTGTATTGATATTAGGTTGCAATTTTATGATTGCCCCATGTTGATAGTCTAGATTTTGCACAATCGAATTGTACATAATTCCAACAATGTACGTCAATGACAAGTTTTGATGAATCATCATGATGTCATGTGCGATGCATTTGTTCTCACATGCCGCATCATACATGGTTGGCGTAGATTTATTCACAAAGAATGTTCTACGTATTTATAATGCCCATGTATTGAATGTGTTTTGCATTGCTTTCTTAGTTGGTTACATTGACAATGCCTTTATTTCATTTTCCCCATATACTCAGGCTAAGTCTCTACCCTTTGAAATAGAAACCACAAATAATTTTTTTATGTTCCATTGCGTAGGGATTGGCAAAGTGTTCATTGCCTCATCTCCATCAGAATCAACAACAAATACATCCATCCCTTCCTCAAATTCTTTGTATTCCCTCTCAATCACTCCGAGCACAAAAGGAACATACTCCCCTTCATCAGCCACCCCTTATGACTGTCATTTGAACAACATCCATATCACATGGTTGTTCATATTCGAGTTTAAAATTTGGCATTGGGTTTGGCTGCTTTGCCAATATCAATACAATAGTTCTCATATAGACCTCTTTCACTACCCCATCCTTCTTTGTACACTTATTCATCAGATTGTGCCAGGGGGCGAACCCTCTCATATGTTTGAACAAGTTGGATCCGCTCCCAACCTTGCTCTAACAACCTTGTTACGTACGTACTTCTGGTAAGTCCCAGTAGTAGCCCCCTACTACTCGATTCGATCGACTATATAATTTTAGATCAATCTCTTCTTGATTCATTTTGAAGGTATGATACAACCATTTTATTATATTTTACAATGGCCGTTCCTCTACTCTATTTAGACTCTAAACCAACTTGGGAAGTTACTAAGATCTATACCATCATTCCTATAATATACATTCTGTCCCTGTAACAAATTTGAAAGACACTTGCTCAGTTATTCTTGTGGATCATACATTCAATTGTTTATTAGAAGTGTCATGCCTATAACTAATGTTGCATTCACTTGCTACATTATTACATTATGTGCATCTGTCTATAACTAATTACATAATTCCATTAATATGAACGAAGGCTGCGCGAAGGCTGCTACCAACTACCAATGGTCGGTTGCATCATCAGAAACTCCTACCGATCTTCCAACGGTCGGCTGCGTTGTCAACACCCTTACTAATTTTTCAAACGATATATCCATAATTTTTTTATCCAGTGGTATATTTGTATAAAAAAGACAATAAAAATAATATGATTTTGGCACTGTCATAAATTAGTTGTTTTCTCCTCTTGATAATCAATCGATTGCAGATAAAAGATATGAATAAAATTATTAAGTACTTATCAACACATTAACATCACAAGTGCCATGTATTTGCATATGAGCTTAAGTGAAAAGATCCAATATAAAGAATAGACGAACATCACGGATCTAGAACATACATGTTATAGGATTTGCTCCCTCTCTCTCTATATAAAATATGTATGAAAGTTAAATATATGTATAACTAAACAGAGGCTTATCATATACAAATATAGAAGATATGTAGTGATGATATAGATAGGCATAAACACACACCTTCATAATCTCTACATCCTCAATGTAAGTGAGACTAGAGAGCCTAAATAAGATATGACTTAAGTAAACATTAGTCTCATGTGTATATATCAGTAACACGAAAATTATATACAGGAACCAATCAAAATATTGATGGAGATAACAGGTGATACATATGGCTTAATCTCCATAGATTTCGTCCTTGTTTGTCTTGTTTTCTTCGGTTCTAATCAGCGTCGATAGCAATCATGGCCACTTCAAAGTGCTACGGCTCATAACGATGATATGAATGTGCGTTGCAGGCATTAAAGATTCAACTTTTTTGGCTTAATAAAAAACAAATCACGACATTATGACATAAATTTAGGTAGAGCACCACTTCTTGTTGTCGGTATTATCTAAATATAGGGCCACAATTTTTGTTTTGCATCGGGCCTCAAATTTTTTAGGAATGGTCTAGTGGGCGTGATTGGCTGCGGTAGACTGCATAGGAAGGAGAAGAGATAGAGATATCTGATTTGCACGGATCTCAAGGATATGTCAACCATTCAAAAATGGATCAGAACCCGAAAAGAAAGGAATCAAAGTATTAAAGTCTTTAACAATACCACTATAGAGGTATATTTATTCCATTACACGTATAACACAAAGTGCATTATACATACATCGGTCACACACACTCATCGATCATACCCAACAAGCAGTGAAAAATACGCATGCTTTCTCCAAGATCACTGAGCACACACGTACGGCACCCACACACACTCACGTACACACGTAGATCATATACGCGCCTTGCTTTTGTTGACGAAATCAAACTAAACATGTGCCGACCGATATGCGCGCTAGAGATCAGTTGTAGGATTCCACCTCCGGGCGGTACATGGGCTCCGGGATCTCGTCGGGACTCGCGCAGCAGCGGCAGCCGCCGCGGTAGCCGTAGCCGCAGCAACGGCAGCCGCGCCAGCGTCCTCCCGGGTACCCACGGCCGCGCCAGCCTCCGCCCGGGTAGCCGCCGCCGCCGCGCCACGGATAGCCGCCGCCGCGCCAGTAGTCCTGCACGTCCACCTTGGTCTCTTCCTTATTATTAGCCTCTGCATCGATCACCAATTGGTTAAGACACGACCATACGAGACAACTGCTTGTTGAACATATAAGAAACGGCAACTCACGGGTCTCGTCGGCGGAGGCGACCAGGAAAGCAGCGGCGAGCAGGACGGCGAACACTATGAGAACCTTGGACGCCATTGCTGCGGTCTTCTCCCTACTAAGCAAGATCACTGTATTTTTTAGCTGCTACCACTGCAAAGTGCAGTGCTTGGTGGGAGGCAATGCATGCGTACCAAGCGTATTTATAGGCGATGCTTGCTCATATGCATGAGGTGTGCATATGACTAAGAGAGCAAGTTGACGCGTGTTGCACGGTGTAGGCCCATGCACAGACAGGCATGCATGACATGGAGTCATGGACGTTAGCGGTTGGGAGATGGATGCATGGCATTTAGCCATTAAAACTTGCAGTGCATGCAGGTTCTAGTAGTAGCATGTTGGATCGAGCTTGATCTCTGCGGGCGACAAAGTTAGCATAAAAAATTCGTACAATAATAGATATACTCTAGTGTTTGACAAATAAAAATAGTAGATGTAATTTCACACTTTATTATAAAAGAAAATATCAAAAATGGCAGTATAATTTTGAACTCTAATAAAAGTTTTTCATCCAATATTTCGATTAATATGGTAATTTATGTCTTCGTAAAGGAAATATGCCTCCATAAAACAAATTTGATGGCTCCTCACAGTATTCTCTAGCAATATAATATATCAAAAAAATAAAAAATTATGATATACTTAGATGATGTTCCAAGGTTTGCTACGGGTTATTTGGATGAATTTTAGATAAATATATGTTAAATGTTATAGAAATTATGCATAGATTTAGTTTAGATTAAAATACTGTGAAAATGATGTGAGGAATGATAATTTATCAGGCTTGTATTGTATGTTGAGGTTTAGAATGTCATAAATTATAGAAATAATTATTATACTTGCATGTTGAGATTTAGATGCTTAGTGGATTGATGTGTCATGTTTGCATATTGGCCTTTAAAATGTACTAATAATTACTATATTTACATGTTGAGGTTTAGATATTTAGTGGGTTGTAAGGTATAGATTTGTTTCACTCTTTTCCTCCATCTTTAGCCTAATATTAGTTTTTTTTTCATCATCTCTAATGTCATTCTTTCACATGCCAAAGATGCATATTGCATATTCATGATATTCTATAACTAGTTAAAGAAATATCACTTATTATCAACACTTTTTTATCTGCTAATTTGTGTTGTAATATTTCCATAATTATGAATACGCATTGTCAGTTTTTAGTCCTGGTGCACAATAGAATTAGGAACGCTCAATTTTTTTTCTCTAAAATAGATTAATTTTAATCGAAAATTTAGAGTAAAATAGATACTTTTTTCCATCCCTGATTTTGGTTATTCAGTTTCCTTGATTTTTCTTATTCATGTTTAATGCGAACTATTTAGTAATACTCTTAATTTACATTTTATTTTTAAAACATTTATAAATTTAATGAAATTTGCATAGCAATCCAATTGCTAATTTTCATATTAAATCTGTAGCTACTCTGTTGAATGGTATTGATATATACTTTCTTGTTGAAATTTCTACAGTTCACCAATTTTTCATCCCAATTTTAGTATTTTAGGTATTTACTATTGAATTTTCATCAAAATGAATTGTATTTATTTTTTTAAGTTCAGAATTAACATCACTCTAATATTTTTGCAAGGAATGTTATTTTGGTATTTCATTCATAACTTTGGATATTTATAAGTTGTATTTAGATGTGGGCATTTCATTCTATAAATTTCTCATGGACACTTCCTTACATAACTATTTACCATATTCCAATTTTTAGTGATTTAAGTTTTTAATTTGTATTCAAATCAAATTATTGGTTTTATTATATTTTATACCAAATTGTATTTAATCTCACATTATATTGTATTTGCGCTCTTCTTTTATATGTATCTTTATTTTATTATTCATAATTTTAGATATTTATAACTTGTACATTCATATAGACTCTCTTGATATTTTATATTATTTTACATGGACACCTGTTATATTTTTTATTTCTAGCTTTAATAAATATTTTATTTTATATTACAATTGTATTTTAATCAAATTGCCTGTTTTTTATATTTTTAGTCCAAAATTTAACTAAACCATATTTCTTTTAATTTTTTTATTTTTTAATCCAAATTTTAGATATTTCAAATTTTATTCCTACTTGGACTCTTCTTTTTTTCCTTTATTTTTTAATCTGAATTTTAGATATTGTAAATTGTATTTCTATTTGTACTCTTCTTTTTTATTTTTCACTCTTCTTTTTTCCTTAATTTTTTAATGCAAGATTCAGATATTTTAAATTGTATTTGTATTTGGACTCCCGTTTTTCTTTCTTAATGATAGAATTTTTAGGCTGTGAGAGTAAATATGGCGGCTTTTCTTGTTCGTAAGACACACATGATAGATATTTTTTTTGTTCTCTTAACAATATAACAAATGAATGATATATAAATTTATAGTATATTTATTTCTCTTATTTCTTTTATCTTCATCTTTAGACTATTGATAGTATTTTCTCATTGTCCCTCGTGACATTCTTCCACCTACTAAAAATAGTGTATTGTATCATATATTTGTGAGAATTAATAATATGTTTCAAATGAAAAAAAAGTCCATCGTCATTAACATTTCTTTATTATCTGGTGTTATATGTTATTTAGTTATTGTTGCTTAAGGTTTAGACTCAATGAACTCTATTGTCACGTTGGCATAGTGTTTGAGGATTTAATTTTATCTATTAGTTGTAATTTTTAAAATGGATTAGATAATCAAGTTGTTTTCTTTTTCTTTGATTAACTAAAAATTCTATAAATTTTCAATTAATATGAAAATTTCTAGCTATTTTTTACGGCGTAATATTAAAGTGGGGCCTTGTAGAGTCTCCAATTAATATAATGTAAGTAAGATATAGACTCTTATTTCAATATTATTTATTTTTTATCCAGATTTAAAATATTTTTAAATTTTACTTCTATATAAAATATTCTGTGAGTAATATTTGTTTTTAACTCAAATTTAAGATATTTCTAAATGGCTTATTTCTCTTTATATTATTTATTTTTAATTCAAATTTAAATATTTCTAAATTGACCCCTATATGTACTCTGTTCCCCTAATATTCATTTTTAATCTAAATTTTAGATATTTCTAAATTATATTTCTCCTTGGATGATTTCTCCCAATATTATTTATTTTTAATCTAAATTTCATTTATACATGTATTTTTCTCTCTATATTAATTATTTTTAATTTGAAATATGAATTTTATTTTATTTTAATTATATTTCTATGTAGACTCTTCTTTTAATTTTTTTTATTTTTTACTCTGAATTTAAGATATTTTACATTGTATTTGTACTTGGACTATAATTTTTATTTTTTTGATTAATGTGGGTCTTCATTTTTTTTCTAAATTGGATTTTTACATAGACTCTTGTTTTTATTTTTTTATTCTAAATTTTACATATTTTAAATTGTTTTACTAGGATTCTTTCTTTTTTATTATTATAGGAATTTCTTGGCATACGGTGGCTCTATTTTTTATTAATCTATTAATATAATAGATTGATATTAATATATTTGCTAAAAAATACTCATGTGGTTCTATTTTCAAAATGTTATATACATATTATTAAAAAAATACAAAATAGAAAATAAAGAATTACTAGGCAGGTGACTAAAATTGTGAACCTCTGGATCGGGTGAGGTAGGAAGAGAGGGGAGGGAGGGAGATGGCGAGAACTCACCGATGATATCACCATCGATGTCCTCAGTAAGCCTTAGCATTGGCGACACTTCAACTTTAGTTGACTTCATCGGATTAGGCTTTCAGAATTGGAGGTGATGGAAGGTGAGGGTAGGAGGGCATTGAGGGCAGATTTAGAGGGATAGTGATGGAGGCAGTGAGGCAACGGCAATGTTGCCAAAGCCACTGGGTTGGAGGAGCTAGGGTACTAGTCTAGTAAATCCAACACTTTTGACCTTTACACCAATTAAGTATGCACATAGCTACATTTGCGGAAACCATGATTTGAACCTTGGTGAGTAGTACTATATATTCACTACTCTAATATCAAACTATTAGTATGCTTCTCCTTCGGCGTTTTCTTTGGTTGTTCACATTTGTATGAAAAGATCTAGTCCATTTGATAGACTTGGGATCTTTTTTAGGCCAAAGGCTAATTTAAGTAGAAGTTTTCATACCAAAGTGATTGTAACCATAGTAAAAAAATGAAACACGAGAATCAAGTCTATCAAATGAGGATAAATAATAGGATTATCAAAAAACCAAATCTTTTTTAAATAAAAAGAACCTCTGACCTAGATGAAGTTACGATACACTGTCGTATACTACTAATCTAATTGTCCATCTATCGCTAATCCGATCGTCATGCTGTTGACACTCTAACCATCTTGATCTAACTGCTCATGAATAAAAAATATAACTCGATAAAATACAAGTACATACAAAGTATTTCTCTCTCTTAAAATTAAGCCCTAACTTTTATTTCTTATAAAAATTATATTTTCTCAATCATTCATCTATTTATATCTAAAAACTTCTTCATCATAATTAGAACTCTTCCTCTTATTTGAAGTTAAACCCTTAAATTGTAAGACCAATTAGGTGTAGAATTCATATATCTAATATAACTCAATCTCTCATATTTCAATTTTTTTACAATTTTCTAATTAAATTTTTCTCAGTGCCACTTTAAATTTATTCATGATTTTTTCAATGATTATACACAACTACTGTTACAAAATTCTTTTACATAGGATATATCACCATGTGTTAGCTTGTGCAACCGAAAAGACAGAACTGCATGGCCGGGTTGTCCACGACAAAAAGAACAGAGGACAAAAAACCGCTAGCAAGGTAAGGCAAGACACATGGACCAGGCCAGACCACCTCTTTCAATGCCACAGCGTAGAACGAGCAAAAAAATACAAATAAAACATGGACTAGCTAGATTTTCCAAAAAAAAGAGGCACTCAAATAATTTTACCATAAATTACCTAAATTTACACTGAAAAAATTTAAAACATACAATATAATTACACTATAAATTTTAATAATTACATTATAATATTTCTAATACATTATATACGATAATTAGGATTACTATTTAGAAGAGGAGATATAAGAGATATAAGCATCTTATACATATAAGACAATAACATCCATAGGGAAAAAATAATTGAAATCAACATAAAAATGTGACGCCATATTTTCTGCAGAACTGATTTTTTTTAAAAAAAAAAGCCTAGCAAGGTAAAACAAGAACATGGACCAAATCAAGGCCTAAACCACCTCTTTTGAGGCCCACAACGTAGAGAACAAGCAAAAATACAACTATTTTTTTAAAAAAATAATCCTATGGTACATCACAACCTATGGTCGTAGATTTTGTTGCAATTTTTTTGACCATCTTGATTGATCAGTTCCTTAAAAAAATTAGGGAGCAAACACCCTTATTTTGCCCAACTTTTCGTGCTAAAGGATGGCGTGCCATAAGCCTTATGCCCAATAAATATTTTTGTCCAAACTTAGACAGAAGTAGTCTAAAGAATTTTTATATGCCACGTGGGGCACTAGACTTTGTGGCAAGCCAACATGTGGCAAAAGTCCCAAACAGCCCATATAAATTATAAATTAAAGAGTAAATTACTTTGAACTAGTTAACTTTATTTTTTTCTTCACATTGGACTACTCAACTCCTTCCCTAGCCATATCTAACCACTTTTGGTCAAGATATGGCTTGCATATGAAAGAGAGTTCATCTGTGTGGTAGAGCTAATAGGCTCGAGGTCATTGATGTGCTGAAAAGGTTATTTAAGGTAGTCCAAATTATGAATAAGATAAAAGTATCTGGTCTAAAATGATTAGTTCAAAGTAAAAAGAAAAGATAAATGGTGATTAAAACTTTAACAATAATAAAAAAGTGACTCAAGCTACCATTTACTCTAAATTAAACCTGTATATATGTATGTTGTATGACTTAAGTTCCGCTGGCCTGTGTGTTTTTCTTCGAGGGAACAGGCAGGAGCTTTGCCATTTCATTGATAGGAGACAGGCACTAGGAACACTGTCATACTGTCATATGGTCTTAGGATTTAAAGATTACATAATTTGACGGAAACGGTTTGCCACCAGTAAAAGTAAACGTAGTGCAATCATCTGACTAAACTGAAACTATCGTCTCCTCCCTGGCCTTACCGCAAACCTGTGATGTTATCTACTACCTTTCTCACCATGGCATATTTATGATTGAAGATCATGTCATTCCTCTGCAACCAGATGCAAAGATGTGTAGCACTACTATAACATCCCTACGAACGGTAATATATGCCCAACACATATAAGATTTTTCCCGTCCTCCTATCACCTTAAACGGGTACTCCTATAATCTTAAACAGGTCAAAAGTTAAAAACTGACACAATATTTAATAAACCAATACTAATAAAAAAGATATAAGTGATTTTAAAAAAAACTGGCACAATTGAGGATGAAGCCTAGCTGACAAACCAAGCGAGCTATTGGTTTATCTACTCCCACTTAATATTATCTTCTTCCAAGACCCATATTCACTTCTTCTTTGCCTCTCTCTCTAGACACGTCGCTCTCTTTCTCGCTCACTATCGCTGCCTTTCTTCCGATCAGCGAGCGGCCAACCACTCACAAGCTGCCTCCTTTCTCCCAACCTAGTAAATGGTGTAGTGGCCACCTCCTCTCTTCCTAGCCAGTGAATAGTGGCCTAGACCAAGTCTCGACAGTGATGAACAGGCAAGCCCCATTACCCTTTGCTAGATCTAGATGCCACCAACACCATCCTCATCTAGAGTTCCTCGCTAGTCGCCCTTCCTTAACCTCTCCATGGGCTACTAGTCGGCTATCAGGAGCCAAGGTTGCCAGATCAAGCTGCCACAAGCTTGAGGATGGCCAAATCCGACCTCGACGGTGGTAGCCTTCTTTCCTTCTATGCCTTTCTCTCTACTCTTTCATTATTGATCTGTGTATGTTTTTCTATGAGTTTTGTTCTTGGATGACAATTCTGTGATATCCATCGATCTCAAGGGCAAACTTATTCTTAGATGTTGATTATGTAAGATCATGATTACGTGAGTTCGTTTGTTGATCAATTTTAGAGGTGACGCGAGGGATACGCTCGATGCATCGGCACGATACGAGTCAATGCATCAAGCTAGCTTTTTTTTTTATTCGTGAGACCTTAAAGGTGCCTGTTCTTAAACCGGCATTGATGATTCCTTATCATCCATACCGCCTTTGTGGTGCTGGTTGAGAATTCAGCACTTATATATGGAGTTCCCAACCGGTATCCATTGGATGTTTTGTACTTAGTGTAGGTAACTAAACCATCGAAAAGGTTCCTGTGCTCCTTGACTAGTTCTGCCCTGCAAGTCTCCCACCAACGCAAATAGTCATCGTCAAACGATGTAGTGGCCGGTAGCTATAGACCCAGCCTGCTCCAAACAAGTGCCCAAACCGGTCGCGGAAAACCACATCCCATTCGCAGATGGTGGGTTGATTCTTCCTCCACGCCACACATTGGACAGGTTGGGCTGTGAGGCCATCCTCTAAGCAGCAATTTGTCGGCTGTTAGGATATTTCTTTGAGCAAACGACCAATTGAAGAATTTGCATTTGTTTTCTGCCCTTGCTTCCCAAATGAACATGTACTTGTTATCCTTTATTCCCCCCATGAATTGTATTTGATATGCCGAGCTTGAGGAATAGATTTCGGATGAGGTCCATTTCCGTGTGATTGAATCATCCGTGCCTTCGTCTAAGTGTACCAGTTGGATGAGCTGCCAAAGTCTGACGAATTCCCTTGCTTGCTCTATGGTGGAAATCCTTCTCATTTGCCTTAGCCACGAGTTCCCTTGCAGCTCCTGTGAAACCGACATGTTCTTCCTTGTTGCTATTTGGTAGAGGCTAGGTGAACATTCTTTTGGCGCTTCTCCGTTTAGACACCGGCCATGCCAAAATTTGGCCTAACGACCATTTCCTAGCGTGATGCATGTCGATGCCCTGAACATGTCCATGTCAGTCTCATCACATGGAACTGAAGTCCCTATCCAGGGTTTCTCTTCCGCCGTCCATTCGAACCAGAGCCATCTTTGTAGCGAAGCACGACCGAACCGCTCAAAATCTGTAATGCCAAGTCCCCCCATTGTTTTCAGGTGGCAAAATCTTTTTCAGTTAACCAAACAGTGGCCTCCATGCGCTTGTTCCAAACCTGTCCAAAGAAAGCTTCTCCAAACTTTGTCCGTTTTCTTGGCTGCCCACTTCTTGATAGGGAAAACCGTTAGGTGGTACACCGGCAAGGACGATAAGGTTGATTTAATCAACACAGTCCACCCTGTCTTCGTCAGAAGTTTTCCCTTCTAAGTCGGTAGCCTCACCGAGAACTTGTTGATTAGGGGTTGCACGTCAGCTTTTCGTAGCTTCTTGATGTGTAGAGGCAAACCTAGGTACGTGCATGGAAAATTTTTCTGTTGGCCAGGAAAAGGAGCCAGTGTGTCCTATAGGTCGATATCCTCACACCGAATTGGTTAGATTTCGCTCTTTGACAGGTTCGTGATCGGACCAGTGGCCTCACCGAAGGGCTGTAGGATAGATTGGATTGCTTGCAGCTCCTGTCGTTCTGGTTTGAGCAAGGCCAACTTACTGAGCCAAACGCTTTGGCAATGTCTAGCTTCAACAAGATCGAAGGCGTTTTGGTCGCATGAAGCTCCTTCACCATGTTGTTTGCAAACAAGAAATTTTCTTGAATATTTCTTCCCTTGATGAACGCACTCTAATTTGAGTCTAGGAATTTCAGCTTTGGAGATAACCAACTCGCCAACAACTTGGAAAAGAACTTGCCGAAAGCATCTATTAGGCTAACTGGTCTGTAATCTCACTCGAAGAGCATCCTGCTTCTTTGGAAGAAAAGCGATGTATACCGAATTCAAAAACCAGAGGCCTTGTGTCGAAGAGCTCGCCGTCTGGCTTATTGCCCATATGAGATCCACGTTGATAATATCCCAGCATTTCTTAAAAACATGTGAAGCCATCTGGACTGGGGCGTTGTCTGACCGTGTTTGGAAAACCACCTTTTTATTTTGTCTACCATGAAGGGTTTATCCAACTCTAGAGATCATGATCCTGTACCTGTAAGTTGTCGAAATTGATTACTTCACGCTCCTTTGCTCCCCAAGTGCTTTAAAAAAAAGTTTAAGGGCCCGGCTTCCTTATCACGTGGGTCCTATATTTTTTAATTTTTTTTACTGATTGGATTATCACGTTCGTATCATGTAAGACTAAAATCACGCCGAATTAAATCAGGAGGTAATTTGTTTAGTGTTAAAAGTTTAGGATGTGAAATTTCCAGTATTTCAATTAAAGGGGTAATGTTAGAGTAGTTTAAGGTAATTCGGTCATTTTTCATGTGGACAAAGCTTAGTCACGTTGCGGAATAATATTGATGGGATCTCAGCCCCAAGATCTCGTCCATTACCGTGGAAAGGCCCTGATTTTAGCCGAGATCCCAGCCCTTCAGTCCAGTGAATGGACTGACCTGGCGGTCGCCAGGTAGCCACTCCGTTTCTCCACAGTTCACATCGTCTCGCGCACAGTACAAGTTCTACTAGAACCTCGCATATGTATCAGAAGTACGAGTTGTTTTTATTGACATATATCGGCATAAACCCCGCCGCCGTATGCACGTAGATACATACGTACGAGGTCCATGTACACGTATAAACTTTTAAACGTGCATATACGTACTAGAGTGCATAGACATTTTCATTTTTCAGTATTCACTTGGCTCGTCGCTTGCGCCAGCCGCCGGCCACCGTGCCTGTGCTGCGTACGTGGCTAGCTCCGCCGGCCGGGAGCTAGCTAGCCGTCAGCCGGCCACGTTCATTCGGGACGATCTAACTTAGTTGTGCGACTCGGGGCGGTACATGGGGTCCAGTTTCTCGTCGGCTGTCGCGCAGCAACGGCAGCCACCGTGGTATCCGTACCCGCAGCATCCGTGCTTGCAGTAGCCGCCGCCGCCGCCGCCTCCGTGATGGCCGCCCCTGCCGTGGCCGTGCCAGTCCTGTACGCCCGCGCCGCCACTGCTCTCCATCTTCTTCTGCTCCTTGCCATCTGCAACGACTCAATTATCGTAAGTCATACATGTCGTCGATCATAAACCGACCGATCGGAGGTGAAGAAGAAGAAAGATGCATGTGTGGCTCACGAGGTTGGTCGGCGGCGGTGGCGAGGAGGACGGCCGACGCGAGGAGGAGAGCGAGCACGAGCAGGGCCTTGGACGACGCCATGGTGGTCGATCGATCCTACTTGCAGCTGGCTTTTGCTAGCCGGTGCAGGCAGTACTGGGAGACGTAGGAGACAGCCAGTGCTGTGAGTTCTGACGAGGTTAGCGTCGTATTTATAGTGATGAAACGACTAGAGTAAAGGCGGTGATAATTGATAAGCATGGAGCCGGTCGCATCCGGGAAGAGAAAGATGAAATTAGCCAGCTACTCCTACTCCAAGAGCCTAAAAAAGGACACGTACGTACGAATGATCTAACAACTATGCAGGACAAAAGTCGTTCCATCTATCGGTGCAGCGGCGAAGTTGTTCAAAATTCGGCGCCGCGCACTGAATCGCTCGCTCCTGACTGATATGAACAGGGCAAGGCATGGACGACTCCTCTGCGTTCTGCTCTCATCCTGATCTCTCACAAAGTTCAAACCATTATGCCGCCCGAGCGATGCGTGCAGATGCAGATGCACGCATTCTGCAGCCGTGTCATCTATACTACTCTCTCTGTTTTACATTTTAAATCAGTTTGAGTTTGTTTTAAGTTAAATCTTTTTAAATTTTATCAGTTTTATTTAAAAATATAGTAATATTTTTAACATAAAATAAATAATAGATTTAATAAAACTAATTTGATGGTATAGTTATTGCTATATTTTTCTATAAATTTATCAAAATTAATAAAGTTTAATTTAAAATAAACTCAAAATAACCTATCATATAAAACGGATGAACAGTGGCACATGGCCGGCTACTCGATTGGATGGTGCAGATCCACAGTGAGGTGAGCGGTAGTCCGCACCATGCTGTTCCGTGACCACATGTATTTGTTTATTCATAGGAATTACGTATTTTATATGGTAGACTTACAATAAAACTACTAATACATGCTTAAAATAGACTTAGTGATAAATCCCTACCATTATTAATATTATACATATATATATATATGTAATATTTATATGTTACACAATTTAAACCCTAAGTAGAATCCATAATTCCACGTTTTAGAGAAAACCTGAAGGATCTCTCCTCAGCAAGATCAGAGGAGCTCTCACCAGTGTGGAGCTTTGGAGAGGCTCGCGCCCCTACTCTTAGTTCAAGGAGGATGAAGGTTGAGGGTTATAGGATATCACCCCTCTATAACACTAAAACAAGACCTCCAATGCCTTCTACTTGAAGGACCCTTAAATTGGCCCATGATGAGAGTAACCGGACTAAGGACTTTGTTTAACTAATGACAAGATTAGTAGCATTCAATGCTTTCACCTATCAACCGTTTCACTATGAGTTTTGCACGGCTTTACAGACCCTAAGGAGCTTAAGAATCCGGCTACGATAGCCACCTATCACATCTAGGATTCCTAGACGGTTGATTGGCCCATCATCACGATAAACCGTCAGTTTAAACATCTAGTGCTTATACCAAATCGTCCTTAAGGAGCCCTGCCTGTTAGCCAGATAAGCTGCTCGGATGGCTTGAGACCATCCAAGGGCAATTGTGTAAACTCCCATGTATCTTGTTATGCTATATAACATAGCATTCTACTGAGAAGTTTCTTAGTTAGCTGTATCTTACATTACTCATCCTTTCCACTCCAAACATTCCAAACACTTGGCATTGCAGTTGGATTTTGTTCTAGCACCACCAGTACACCTTTGTGCTTCCCCATATAATACCTAATCATTATTTCTCTTTCTGTCCAAATTATTCTGAATGTGTATTTAGTTTGGAATGGGTTGGTGGGGGAAATGAGACAATTAATTTATTTGTTTGGTTAGAAAACATAGGAGCCTAGGACTTTTGGCGGGATATGAATGAGAATTGAGGAGGGGAGCTCCTTTCTATTTTTGAATAGTTTACCCTCCGCTTATTGTTGTTGGATGTTGGTGTGTATATACAGTGCATTTGCCAAATTGCAATATATGGAATTGAAAAAATGATTAATCTAATAAAAAAACTTATATACATGCTAGAAAGACTATGAGCTAATCTAAACCATTGAAATACCATCCATTAATATAAATGATGATGTGTCTTTTTTTAGTGGTTTTTTTATAGCAAAAATTGTTCCGTTTGATTTAGATTATTGAGCGGATTATGACCGCAGATTATCGAGTTCATTATATGCAGAAATTAAATATCTTAAAACAAGTTGTTTTAGCAATACAGTGAAAGAAAGTTTTTTTTGAGAAAATATATTTTTTAAAGCGTGAAGAAAAAAATTGGTTTCAATAATCCCATAACATGTTGAGTTGTACCTAAGATAGGATATGTAGGTGGGGTGGAGTTGGCAGGAATTCCCCTTTACATTGTGTACATTGTCTAATCCCATCTCCTTATCCCATAACTTCTACAAAGTAAAGACTTAAAGAAAAATCAAATTTCTAACCTGATCTCAAATCTACTTCTCTTCCCTCATCTTCTAATTTTGTTCCGCAAAGTTGAGGGTTATTTCCTGACCAACAATTCAAAAGGAAAAAATCTCCGACGGCGGTGAATCACATGTAGGATGTTAATGAGAGCAATCCCAGTGAAATAGATACTTTAAGATCAGTCATAACGCAGTATCGTGAGCGAGCTTCTTCCTGGGCCATGAGGCAGTGTTAAACGAAGTGGGTAGGATTCAGAAGAGAAATGTGGCTAACATGAAGACAACACAGATGGCCTTGATCTGTCCATTAAGAAGATGGCTGAAGATGACGTTGATCGGCCAGTGAGCTCTAGCAGGACTTTGGTCCTATCATGTGTGTGTGTCAGGAATTCAGGATATGATGATCGTCGTCGTCGTCGTCTATGCAGAACTGCAAGGTTAGATCAGTAAATGCGTGCACAGTGCGTACGCAGCGCATGAAACAGGCCGCAAAACCAGATCAGTTCTAACCTTGCAGAACTGCAAGGTTACACCATTGTTGTCTCAAGTAGCACCATTGTCCATTGACATTTTATATACAGGAGTTGAGCTTTTTCATGAGCGATTCAAGCGCTCCCACAAAGCTAAAAGAGGCCAACAAATTGACTGTTTTGCTGAACAACCAACAGGAAGAAACCAATCGTTTGGATCAAGAAAGTCCTAGCTCTAATTGGTCACCACCGGGCTGCAACCTTGATATGTACTTGTCATACAACTTCGCTGCTCGCTCTAGATCCCCAAGATCCGTGTAGCAGTTAGTTATGGCGCCGTAAGCCTCCCGTATCCTTGGAAAGCTCCAGGACTTTATAGTAGCAGTTCATTGCTTCTCTTTATTTGCCCAACCTCTGTAGCGATGCACCTAATTGAAAACAAAAGGAAAAAACTCAAATCACAGTTGTGTTGGTCATATAATTGCTTTCTATCTGACAGTGATTGCTTCTTAAGCTTAAAACTCGATAAACCTTTTGAACTGTGTACCCTATAATTGAGTTTCATATAAGTGCAAAGTAGCACTGTAGACCAAAGCAGCTTGAAAAGAGCACATGACTCTCTCCAGAGGAGACTACTCAATGCAAAGCTTCAAGAAAATCAAACTTTCGTTACACAATACAGTAAGATAAACCCACTCTAGTCTTCTACATTTCAATGCTATTGTTACTTAGAGTAATTCCTGATATATGCAAATGTATAGGTTCTAAAGCGAGCATTTATGCAGATAAAAATTCTCCCGTGTACAGTAACCAGAGATATTCCCACCAATCGATAAACAGGACAATGTTCTACACCTACTTCTAGAAAATTATTCTTCCATAATATTTGCGAAACAAAGCTTTCTGCTCAACTATGGAACCCCAGTAAAATGAAACATAGATGAACCTGGTTCTTGGGTTCCCCAGTTTAGCAAAGGCTTGGTACTTAATACAACACCAGTAACACAATTCGATCGGATATCCACTTTTTAGTGATTATATAGCCTAACTATAAGACCTAGTGGCCTAACTGTGTATTTCTTGTTTGTAGCTGATTTTTCAAACAGTAAGGTACAAGATCACATCATCTACTTTATATTATGACAGTGAACAAATAACTATATGATGGTCATTACCAGAAAGAAATGAACCTAATCCTCGACCAGCTTTCTTCTCCTCAAAGTGATCTCCTATGCTCTTCGCAAGCTCCAGAGCTGTCCTGAATTCCTTTACTACCGCCGCCGTCCCATCTGTTCCCCCACGGCGATACGTCATCACGAATCAATCGGCACAGAGCGCTAGGCTTAGCCGAGCGGCAGGCGGGGTAAAACCGGGGCGCGAGTGAGCACTGAGGAACCTCGAGGAGGCGGCTTACCGGCGAAGAGCGGCCAGGGAGAAGGGAGGGGCTCCGGGGGCACGGGGAACCTCGGCGGCAGGAGAGCGCCGCCGCGCGCGTAGGCACGGGCGATCCCGTCGTCGCGAGGCTTGCTCGGTCGGCGGCGGCGGTGGGAAGGACGGTGAAGGGGGTGGCGATGGTCTCGTCACGTGACGTGAAGCGCGCGTGCTGGGGATGTGGGGGGGGGGGGGGTGGACTGGAAGAGATGGATTTGGATGTGGTCTCAAGTGGGCCTCGCCCACGGGCTGTAGCACACGGTTTCGCACGATCCACGACATTGCTTTCTTTCCTTCTCCTTTTTACTCTTACCTCGAGAGGCAACATCAGCAATTCTTCAGTATACAATAATCATGGTATTTATACTAATAAATAACTTCAAGAAAAATTAACTAAACCTTTAGCACCCTCCCATCCTTAGCATGCATTGACCTCGAATCAGAATCGGTAGGTCGAAGCATGTATGATATGCAGTGCTTACCTAGATGCACTAGTTAGGTGGGTAGCTACGACTAGAGACTAGACTTCTTAGGTGGCGATTAGGCGGTTTAGATGGTTTAAGTGGTTTTTTTTACATTTTCCAAATAAATACACAATATTGACCGAAAATACGAATATATGACTTGGTATATCCCACGGAGGAGAGCTTTTGTGCATTCCCCTCTTGCCTCGAGCCAGGAGGGAAAGAGCGTGAGCGCTATTGCTATTCCCTTACCGTTTTATAAAGCAGCTAGCCCCGTGCTTCCTCTTTTTCTCGCCGTGCATCGCGCCTAAATTTTGTTCACAACCCATCGCTAAGTTGCCACTTAATTGCTCCCATCCACCATCCAAATACGCCTAGCGTCGTCCTGTACAGCCCACATAAGACCAACTAGAACCGTTTAGACAGCAAAATAACTAATTCATTAACTAGGCGATTAGTCGCCGCCTAGACCGCTAGGCGGTGATGATACGAGAGACATCAAGAATTCAAGATGCGGCAGGCAAATCAAAACCACTAGCAAGTGAACTAACTGATGATGTTTAAAAGATACAATTTCTTACTAGGGATGAATTCACGTATCACTGCACCCCCTATCCAAGAAAAGAATCGTTGGTCATCAGTGTTTGTTTTTTACATACAGAAAATGACCTTGAAGTTGTGTGTGCTCACGGCTCACAAGTCATAAGTATGTCTCTATCTCTGTCAGTCTCCCTTTCTTCCTCTGTCTAGCCTGCCTCTCTATTTTTTACATCAGAATCTTCACAATTTCTGAACCACTTACGAAAACGATATTTGGACTGACTTATCATCTGAAGTGATGCCCAACTTCTTCTCCAAACGCTTTGCTGATCAGAGTGCCTCAAGAGCCTCTGTCTGTTTCCTTTCACGCTTCAAGTTCAGAGCCTCGAGTCTCAGCCTCGATGTGCTCCTCAATCTGGGCTCTCTCACTCTGAGGCTTGCTTGTAGCTGCCACGGTTGCTTTGCCTCAGCTTTCTTCGAAAGTTGTGCGCTAGACGGTTGCACAGACAGATCGGCATCACTTCAGCTGATTGATTTTAAGGCAGACATGATCTGTGGATCAAGATCCTCAAATGCTGCATCGTTTGCGTCAGACGACTTGCCTCGAGAGACCTGACTGTCTGACTGCGCTGTGCTAGAGGGGCAGAGGGAAAGCCATCGGCATGGCTCTTGACACTGGCAAATCGTGGGGTCAAGTTGGTCTCTTGCATAACGGATTTCGTTGATTCATCCGTACCAACAGCGCTGTTCTTTTGAGAAACTTCATGATTCATCCATTAATTATAAATCCGATGATTATTTGGTTAATATTATTTAAATAATAATTATAAAATATTATATGTTTTTTAAAAGATTTATAAGTTAACATAATAATGTGTAACACGCTATAGACGTCTATTTAAAACTTATAGATATCATTATCTATCATTCACTTGTAATTACTCATTACTATATGAGTTGAGGTTTCGTTAGTACTTCACTTTAACATATATGTATTATTCATTCACAAACAATAAAGAGGGATGTACATAAAGTCAAAACAGTGAATAAAAGTAATACAAACAGTAATTACAAATGATTCAATGTACTACTAGTCTAGGCCTACCCTCTACGCTCACACATAACTATAGGAGTAGATGAGGTGATCAGTTAGGACACTATGACTAGCACGAATCTGCCACATAAGAGTCGAAGCATATGACTTCTGTGTATACGATGGCAAAGCTTTTACAAGCTAGGAGTCGAGCAAGTACTGATCTGCTGTGAGGTCATCGTGGTCAAAAGAGTCATGCACTTATCTATAGATGGCCTGCCTAGATCCACCCGTGACTACGGAGATCTGTGATGGTGTAGCCTAGAACCTATTAATTCCAAAATTTGAAGAGTCATTAATGGATTCAGTCAAAAGAGGAAAGCTAATCAAGCCAATGGAGATTGCCAGGTAAAGATTGGATTCAAAAAAGTTTCCATGAGTAGAAAAAAAAGAAATATATCTCTTAAAACTATTACGAATCGGTTTCTTATTTGAAAATATCTCTTTGTAAATAGATAGGAGTAGCTTTCTTTCACTTTTCTTTAAGAAATATTATCTCATATTTGTCTCGAACTTGTATAAACCCAAGGTATAAATATATGCACTCGAAGGTCTTGTAAAGGAGAATAATCAGATCAATACAATTAAATTTGGCACATCTCCATCTCAGGAGTAGAAGTAATGTAGTTTTCAATAAGATCTTACTTCAAATTGGGCTGCATCAGTTAAATTCGATCTTTAACAAGAAGTAAGTTTTATCATATAGTAAACATATCAGTTAAGACTTTCTTAGTTCGGTCCAGTATCTTAGCTAAGTTTATACGTTTAATGGTTATCTTGATGTATTTAGATTCGTCTAAGACTGTATTGATTCACTCTCTTAGTTCGATCTGGTTTATTTATTACGCTAGCATAGAATTTATTAGCTTATTAAGTTTATCTTATTATTCTCAATCTTATACTGTCTCAGTTATGTCCAATCGATTACATTGCTTTTGATAAGATTAATCTTTTTAAGTCAATAGATTTATTTAACATTCCATCGAAGTTCTAACAGATGAGTTATCTATATATCGTACTTCCACTTCCTAACTAATATCTGTCAACTAGATAACCGATAACTTGAGTCCATATCGACCTTTATTGGCTCATTGGTCTATTTTTTTTCTATTTTCCTTATCAATTATAGGTCAATTTAACTAACATGCCCTAAACCTCAAGAATTTAAGAATCTGTAATAAAGCTAAGAAGACCTCCTAGGCCTTCGTGCATATGACGCATCGGTGTGGATATCAGACGATTTCACGTCAATAGAACCCTATGAGAAAGATGGTTAAGCAATACAAACTAAAATACCATAGACTGAATAGAAATGTGTATCGTGCGACAAACTAAAAAACCTTTTGTCAATGTCCCCGCTCCCTATGTCAATGCCTCCGCTCAATGTGTCGGTGTCCCTGCTACTAAGGAAACAAGGTATGACGTAGCAAAAGCTATAAATAGTATATTTTATTAACAGCAATGTTGTACGTCAAGAAAAAACAATATATTTAAACGGTGGATAGCTAAAGTTACCTATAAGATGTATTTCTATAGGGCAGACTACTAGTCGCTACTACGGAATGATCCACATTGGCAACACGATAGGTAAGAGCTCGAAGGACAGTGCGTATCGTGTTGCGTATCCTACCGTAGGTAATTCTCTGATCATCCTCTATCGGTACAACCACAACCTCTAATCGTTGGCGAATAGCCTCAAGCTTGTCATCAACCTGTCATGTAGTGTTGACCTATTTAAAATAACATGTCATATATAAGAGGTATAACTCATTTAATTGAGATACAAAAGATTGATTAACTCATAGTGCAGAAGATGTCATGGTCGCGATGTCTAGGTTATGCGTCTCGCACACCAGCTATGTGTGGCTACAAACCGTTGAGAGTGAACGTCATGTGCGTGCGGGTACGAGGCTAGTATCAACTAAATACACTAGGTACAATGCCTCTATTTACAAGCGCTGCCCTTAGATGACTTTCTCGATCTTCAGCAACCAATCGTCGATGTACTTCTAGAGATATGGAACCCACAAAGTACCAACTATCTATCTCCACTGATTATATCTAGTTACAAACACGGTATTAGAGTATGCACAAAGCATATAATCATATGTTCGATTTTATTTCAATACTTATCTGTGAACGTCGACTGACACAATTGACATGACTAGTAGAGGGTATAGCTGACGCAAGCTGAACTATCGCAACACGCACTGCGGATAGTACAGCTAGACAAACATATTGAACACCATCAGCTAGGTCATCTAACCTATATGCCTGGTACAAGAATGCTAAGTGGGTAACTTCGTTGCAATGCATTCTCCACATACCATTTTCAAGTGGTAGTAGAATCTATTGGTATCAATTAAAAAAACCTTTAATTATCTGACTCACTATGACATATATGATTATTGTATTGATTTAAGGGTTGATTCGAAAGCCTCATATTAACTAGTTGTATATTGCTAGAAAACTTCTCTCAGCTGATCTTTCAATGCTCTTAAAGGTTGAGCCAACCTCTGATAGATCTACATCATATGGATCATACCTAATATTCTCTCGACCATTATATAACCGTAATACCACTTTATTTGATATATTTATTTCTGAAAAAATAGAGTTAAATTAAGTACAAAATTAATCGTCACATATATTAAAATACTGATATGTCTTACGAAACTATATATATAAATTTAGGAACAAAACTAACAAACAATATATCTAAAAACAAAACTATTTATGAATCTAGAACAATACTATGCATACTACTTTATTTCATTAATAAGAATAAATATTACAGATAGTATAAATCTTTTAGCTTCATATGAATCCACAAGTTAGCAGAGCTTCGCTGCTTCTCTTTGTTTTCTCAACCCTTTCTTCTTATTTTTCTATTTTTTATTAAACTAGATTTTTGGCAACTACAAGGGGTTTTATAGATAGACGCCAAAAAACATTATAACAGAAAGCAGCAAAGGGATACCTATAAAATTGTCAGATCCCTCTCCTCCCACAAATAGTTCTAACAATTTTACAAGCAGCCTCCTAAGAAAAAACACCCCCAACAGAGGGCAGTAAGAGAACCACCTATAAAAATAGTAGGCTATCTTCTCTCTTACACACCCTACAAGGTATTTTGCAAGCAGTCTCTTGTCACAAGAAAAAATGTCCTTAAGAGCCACAAGAGAGTTACTCTAAATTTTTTACTTTCTACCGAGCCATCGTTAATTGAGCCAACGGACATTTTCCCCTTCGGATTCCACGTCCTCTAGGAGGACTTTAAAAAAACACTCTAGAGGTTGGTGGTGAAATGCACATGTAAATTTTTCAAAATTTTTTTTTAATTATATGTTTTAAGTATTTTAATAAAAATATATATAAATAAAAAAGTTTGAAGGTTACAGATTTGGATGTGGTCTCAAGTGGGCCTGTGGACCTCTCCTGCGGGTTGTAGCACACGGTTTTGCACGATCCACGACATTACTTTATTTCCTTCTCCTTTTGACTCGAGAGGCAACATCAGCAGTTCTTCAGTATGCAATAAAACGGGTAAAGAATTATCATGATATTTATACAATGATGATATGAGAGACATCAAGAATTTAAGATAGGGCAGGCAAATCAAATCCACTGGCAAGTGAACTATCCGATGATGTTTAGAAGATACAATTTCTTACTAGGGACGAATTCACGTATCACTGCATTGTCTATCCATGAAAAAAATCGTTGGTCATCAGTATTTAGTTTTTGTATACAGAAAATGACCTTGAAGTTGTGTGTGCTCTCGGCTCACAAGTCATAAGCTTACCTCTATCTCTGTCTCTTCCTCTGTCTAGCCTGCCTCTATTTTTTACATCAGAGTCTTCACAATATCTGAACCACTTATAAAAACGATATTTCGGACTGACTTATCAGCTAAAGTGATGCCCAACTTCTTCTCCGGACGGTTTGCTGATCGGTGTGCCTCAAGAGCCTCTGTCTGTTTCCCTTCACGCTTCAAGTTCAGAGCCTACAGTGTCTCAGCCTTGATCTGCTCCTCAATTTGCGTTCTCTCACTCTGAGGCTTGCTTGTAGCTGCCACAGTTGCTTTGCCTCAGCTTTCTTTGAAGGCTGTGCGCTAGACGATTGCACAGACAGATCAGCATCACTCCAGCCGATTGATTTTAAGGCAGACATGATCTGTGGATCAATAAGATCCTCCAAAGCTGCATAGTTTGCGTCAGACGACTTGCCTCCAGGACCTGACTGTCTGACTTGCTCTATGCTAGAGGGGCAGAAGGAATGCCACCGGCATGGCTCTTGACACTGGCAAACTGTTGGGTCAAGTTGGTCTCTTGCATAACTGATTTCGTTGATTCATCCATACCAACAGCGTTGTTCTCTTGAGAAACTTCAAGATGCTTTTCTACGAGTTTTGCCTGTTTCAGTTCTTCTCTAGCTTCTGCCAGTTTACCTTCCCCCTTAAAGGCAACTGTTTTTCTCTTATGAAGTAAGATTTCATCTTTGAGAGTGTCATGTCCGTGCGAATTCTGAGGTTCTTTATGATCATGTACATCAGAAAGTGAATGCAATGTTTCTGCTGTTACCAACGGATCAGTAAAGGATGGCCGGGACAATGTTGAACATGTTCCTTCAGAATGAACTTTTGATGCATGATCTGGTTTAGGAATGATTGGATCGTTTGGAGGCATGGTTTGAGAACTAGCTTGAGCATCCATGATGCACCGAGTCCAGCTGCATGCACTGGGAACGAAATAACCCCCTCTGTAGCATTTCTTAGTTTAGATAGGTGTGCACTAGTATCAGGACTGGGGGAAGGGTCATGTTAAGCACCAGAAATATTTTCCCTAATTTGTTGTGCAGCAGTACTTGTACTTTGTTGACTAGCAGTCAAGCTACCCGATTCTTCCAACTCTGACAGTCGCTGCTCCAAGACGTCTGCCTTCTCCGGCTCCTCCCTACCTTCTGTGTTCTTCCCTATCCATCTGAATCCAAGAGCTTTCCTTTTTATAGCAAGTAGTGTTGACACCTAAATTTAACACCTAAGGAGAAATATAGAAAAGTTTGATAAAATTTGAAAAGGACCTGAACTTCCTGTGAGGAGCCCGTTGGGGCAACATAGAACCAGTCCGACCAACAGCGTAGGGCCAGCCTAAACCTGACAGTTAGATCGGCAGCGACTGAGTTCAAGTCTAATTACAATGTTTTTCGTGTTTTCTTGTTTGGTCTGAAGTTTCTTCAAGTTCTAATTGATAAGCCTAGTAGACCGTAAAGAAGGCTATGTGAAGGCGAAGGCTATGTGAAGGCAAGATCAACTCTTTTATAAGGGTTGTGGCAGGTTCAATTGAATAATGAATTAACAACCAATAACACAATATCTTTTTACCCAATTGAACCATTATGAATCCCTTTATAAGTTTAATCCCTTTATAAGTTTATTCCAAAAAACTTCCATTCTGACTATGAGGTGGGTGTTTACCCTAATTTATCTAAATCAGCTCTGCAAGTGGGTTTTGAATTCTAAACCTATTTTGATCAAGAGTTTCTTAAGATCGAGGTGGTTAGCGACTCTATTAACACCGCAAGACTTATTAATTTGTTGTGATTATACACATACAAGTCGCTCTTCATGCTCAACAAGATGAGTTAAAGATTACAAGGACCAATGACTCACACGCACATATCATCTTAACCATTAGATGAATACGTTCTTAAACTTACATAGAAATATTTATAGGAATGAATTGCTATTTAGTACTTACGATGATTTGATTATCATTAGAAATCTTAGACAAGAACATAAAGAATAGCAAGAATCCAATATAGAAGTAGAGGTGACAAGTGAAAAAAAAATCCAATTCGTGAGTTTGACTCAGTTTCAGAAGATAGTGTTAACTTTAAACAAGCATAACTTTTGATCCAGAAGGCCAGTCTACAAGTACTTGTTAAAAAGCAACTTATAAAGTCTACTTAAAGATGTTTTTGGTTTCATACTCAAATTTCTTGTGAGCTATCCACAATCACCAAAACAAATTATATCACTTTTTTCGTCCGAGTCAGACTCCTTTAGGCTTTGTAAACGAGTCATGTTCGGTTGGGCTCATGTTTTGTCCGATCTCCACATCCCTCTTATTCATTAATATTTAGTAGTTGTCCACCTCTGAGATTTAGGTTTTGTTTATATTAATTTACCACTTTGTAGCCGTTATATCGGTTTGTAAAACCCTAACACGGTGTGTTAAATATTTATCTGTAATTTAGATTATATTCTTATTCTTACGAATTTTTTTTATTGTTTACAGGAGTAATAATCTTCATGGTTAGGTCAGCTACATAAAGGGTGTAGCGATTGCGAGAAGAAGATCCACCGATCGTAAACCTTAAAACGTTAATATCCATACGTTGTTAAATCGATCCTATCGAAAGATTGGGCATCTATTCTCATCACGTGATGACCCAAAAAAGCGTCAATTCCTTCTGAATCTGACCCTTGCTCTTATTTGGTTTCTGAGAAACTATATGTGAAGCATTTGATTCCTTGTTAGTTCTGCTCACAGAGTCAGCACCATCATCTTCTCATCCCATATTTTTCAACACAGATAACAATGCTAGGTCCTACATGCCATTGTCGGTTTCCTCAGTTCATACCCTTCATCAGCAAGATCCAGACTTGGAGGTTCAACCTTATATGGGGGAGTTGACCCAAAGCTCCTATTTTCCTTGGCCGCAGGTCTCGTGGTAGAATTTTCAAGGTCTTCAAGTTGCTTCTCAAGAACACTGCCTTCCTTGCCACAGCCTCATTCACCTTTCGTTTCCTTCACAACGCTAGTGCCTTCTTTTCAGGGCTAGCAGTTCTCTCTGAATTGCAAGCTTAGATTTTGGTGCTGACACGGGCGGGGCATTCATCTCTGTGACTGTGACATCTTTAGTGTGTGTGCTCCTGTGTCCTTGTGAAGAAGGAACTTTTGAGTCTGATTGTTCAGTTTTCAAATCCTTCTCGAGGAGCCTTGCCTTCCTAAGCAATGACATGGTCTCTGCAACATTACCAACCTTCTTGTGGGTGACAGCCTCGATTTTAAGAGCGAGCACTTGCTCCTTTAGTGCCTCTTGATTCAAAGAAGAAACAGCACCATGCCTTCCGATTTGTATCTCGTCCTCTTCACTCCAGCCACATGATTTTAGGGCAGCAGTCATATCTGAGTCATTCATGTCATCATCTGCAACATCAAAGTTACCATCAATGGGAAAATCATCAGATGTACCAGCAGTTGTTCAAAATTAAAATCAGGGAATCTTGGATTGTCCAAAAGAATGTCATCCCGATTGCCATCGTCCATGTTACGAATAAGTGCAGCCAAATCATCATCAGACTCGTCTGCTTTACCCAGCATCTCCTGCTCTTCCAGTTGTCTTTCTAAAATTTTAGCCTTCTTCAGCTCTTCCTTTGCTTCAGCAAGTTTACCTTCTCTTTTCAGCAACAGAGCCTGTCTTTTCAGGGCATTAACCTGAGATTTGTCTATTCTGCCGGTTTTTTTACTCTCTGACGATTTCAGTGCTACTTCTCTAAGAATCTGACAATTCTCTTTCCACACTCATAGCACTTGTTCTTGTTTCATCATGAAGATCTGCATCTGACCAGCCTAAATATCTAAGTTCAGAGGCAAGATCATTCTTTTCTTTCCTAAACCTTTTTCCCAGGTAAAGACTTTTTCGATCAGCCTCATCAGAACCATCCAGATTCCTGGTACCAACCACAGCACTTACATTAGGAGCTTTTGTAGCCATTCTCCTTTTCTTTCTCAATTCTAATTCCAGTGCCGCGGCTTGCCTCTCAAGCTCTTTACCATGCTTGAAAGCCCGAAGTACTTCCTCAGGTTTACCTTCTGAGTTCAGAGTTTTGTTACATTTTTTCTCTACTGCTTGCTGGCGCAGCTCCTCTGGGGTAAAAATTGACCCAGTGTTGTTGAGTTCATAATTTTGTGCTTCAATAGAGAGGTTCCCATCTCCATTACCATCCATAATTCCATACGGAAAGCACCAGAAGTTCTTCTGGAGCTGGAACTAGAACTAGAGGCGCCAGGAAGCTCAGGATCCAGAGATTCCCTGCGAGAAAACTTGGTCTGCACTCCATCCCCTCCAAGAATTTCACTAAGAACGTCTTCCTCTGGGTTAGAAGTTAATTTTCCGTTAGCTGCAAAAGATATGTACGGAGAATTTAAATAGGTCTCACAAACAAATGAATAAGGAATTCTATTGTGTTTATAGCTTGGTGAGACCAGCAAGTACTTTGGCATTCAATTGTGCATCATTAGTCATAGATTAGTCTTATGCACAACTGGGAGGCTTTAAATATGCACCATTAACTGCATTTCTAATTTAGATATCTACTACTACACATCTTGGTATTGACAATTTTACATTTGAAATATTTAAAATGATAAACAAGGCACCGCATGGAAAATGTAAGAGTTAAAATGCGTATAATCTACAGTAAATAGCACTTTCCAGAACAAAAACCAAACCTAGTTAGGAACTCCAGCACTAGAAATTTCAAGTTGCAGCTAAGAAGATAGATTCCATTTGATTGAATACATATTGTCAAAGTGCTTATTTCTTTATCGGTAAGAAGTAGGAAACAACATACTTCTACTATCTCTTCTGTTCTTGACCATATGGATATACTTCACATAAAGCATGGCCAAAATTCAAAAAGCGAGAAAAGGATGTTGCAAAGTTCAAGCCTGTAGCTGAAGTACAAATTGTGCACAAGCACTCAAATGTGCTCTGAAATGGAAACATGGCAAATTCAAAAGCAGTTGTGTCCCATGCTGACAATCACATTTTAATTAACCAATCACCAAGCACTTTAAATTGATTATTTGTCTAAAAATAATTCATTCATATAGCAAGCAGATTAGAAGTACCACTTATCAACCAAATCACAATTTCTTTCGATAGAAGGTATAACTAAAAGAAACAATAGGCAAAAGAATTTCACCTTTTGTAGCTCTGTATTGGTGTCCATATCTCAGCTCATAATGTGCTGCTTCTTCAAGCTTTTTGCAAGGATCACAAATTCGAACAGGTGAATCACCCTGTCCATGTAAACCATCTGCTGGGTACAGTGGCTGCAGAACAAACCTCCACATCTTTGGCAATGATGCTACATATTCTATACTCCTTTAAAAGGGAGTGGTGGCGGTGGTGGTGGTGAGTGGTGAATCTGCCACCATCCCACCACCAACTTCCCAAATTCTGACATATGGGACTAGCCCATTTCCTATCTAAACCAAATGTACGGTAGAACGGTAGAAGTCACAGATAGATCGTGGAGCTCTCAACAGTGATCGTTCTTGCATGTTAATAATAATGGAGCTTTTTTTACGGGAGTGTTCGCGCCGAGATCTCGCGCGCCCCGGCACGAACACGCCGACGCCTGGAAGATCTGCTTAGCTCCAGTGCAGGCTAGTCGGCTTCTCTCCGTGGCTCGAGGTACGCGCGCCGGGGGCCGTGGGGTTCGATCGGCTCTAGCGTGACGGTACGGGTGCAGGCATGCCAGTCAATTTGACCCTGCAATTAATAAGGAGGTGAGACGAACAGGTTCGTCGGACGATGGGCCGATACAGGCGCTCGCTATCGGCTGGTAGCCGATAGGATCGGGATGGTTATCGGCTGCGCCCGAAAGACTCTTCACTATTGGCTATTTGCCGATAGAAATCGGGAAGCTCTTCAATCGGCTGGGAAGCCGATAAAGGCGTGGACATGTGTCGACGAGGGATCGGTTGCAGAGCCGATAGAGAAACCGGGATGTACTCAGAGGATAGCAAAGCGCACAGGATCCCTCCGGATAGCCGACGAAAGCCGTAACGGTCGTTCATCGGCTGAAAAACCGATGAAGGCATATACAGAGTGGCAAGAAAAAACATATAGACGCATTGACTGTGAAGCCGATGCCGCTCTAGAGATGGCATCACGATGACCCGTCGCCCGCCGTGACAGCGTCATTAACACGGAACCTCAAAGATCGGACCTAACTGAGACAGTATGAGGCCGAGACCAACAGCGACGATACGGAGGACGCTGGATCGGCCATGCTAAAATAAAGATAGGAGCGAACCCATCGGCTAGCTGAGCCGATGAAGGGACGCCTGTATGAAGGCGGACGCGCATCGGTTAGAAGACCGATGCGCTTGGCGTTGCGTATCAAGGGACACCTCTAAAGGCTAGGGCGCATCGGCCGAGAGACCGATGCGCTGGGCGTGAAGCTCAGAGCATGGATTACTCATCGTCTAGCACTCCGATAATACGCCGTGCAGAAAACTATAAGCCTACAGCTCCATCTACCGTCGGCAGCCCCATAGGTCGAACCTAACCGATGTAGCATGAGACTGACGACGGCGAAAAGAGCTTGATAGACCGATAGGCTTTGCACAGACGTGATGCGATACATCTGATCGTCCTAAGAGGTCGAACCTAGCCGATGCAATCTTAGACAGAGCAGAACATATCAAGATAGTAGCGGGACTTACCCCTTCGTTGGAGATCGAACTTAACCGATGTAGCCCCGCGTCGAAAGCCAGAACCCACCGGTAAATAACTAGATGAACTAGGGTAGCGATGCGCCGAGATTGTATTGATCGAGAGATAGATTTCTTACATGTCTCTAGGTGTTTGATATTTATACCCTAGGTTTACAGAGTTCGACGCGTTTTCAACCATTGGACGTTATTTCCTAACAAAAATAAAGGAAAATATCTCTTAAAAAGTTAACTAATTAACTAAACCTTACTAATTAGATAAGATTACAATTTACAAAGATAAAATACACTGCCGTGGATTTCACGGCTTCTTCGTAAACTCGGTCTTATCTGAATAGTCTTCCAATCTAGAATCGAGTCTTTCTTCGCTACAATCCAATCGGTTTATTCACTGTAGTTATCGAATACCTCTCAGCCGATCGACTTTAACACCATCGGGCTGTATAGAGGGAGTAAAAACTTGGCAAGCAAAAACCTCTAATTAATTCTAAATTAGGCTCTAAAATTCAAAATAGATTTCCTCTTTGCGATGTGTAGATGTGATTTTTTAATTCCATAACAACGTATAGGCATTTTGCTAGTAAAAGCAAAAAAAATTAAACAGCTCCTGCTACAAACATAAGAGCACACGAAAACCGGTGGCTTGTATCAATGGAAGATTAAGAATAAAAGGTGTTAAAAAATTAGGGCCTATGTAGAACAAAGGAATTTCAAAGGAAACGATTCAATTATTATGAATCCAAGAAAATTCACATGTTCCAATGGGGGCTTAAATACAAGATTTTAACACTCAGTAGATTCTAGCCTTGTAGTTGCCCATACTTACAAGCAGGAAAGCAGGAAAGACTAAAATGAACAACAATGGAACCATAAGAAATACAATAATTACCGATTAGAATCCAATACCATCTAAGAAGTTAAATTGCACTCTTTTGATCATGGAACAGAAGAATGACGGCAAACTACAGGTCTACAAAAGTAAACTAGTATGCCCAATAGGATTACAGAATATAAGGTCTTCATCCAACTAGGACGACAATATTTACATGGTAGGACAGAGAACATCAAAGCTACTAAAAAGCAACATATGGTTAACATATTTGTGCCATGGTTCCTAGTAATTTTTGCAGGTAAAGGGCATTAAGAAAGGAAAAAAGAGTGATCCAGAGAAGGAGAAAATTCCCATGAAATGTAATTGAGTCATGATATGATAATTAAAAAAGTGCAGCACCATCAGCAAATTTTAAGCAGAACCATCCTCCTCCACAAGATTGCGATAGAGTATGATGTGTTTCATATCATCATTGCAAGGCAAAAAAAAAAATTACCTTCCAAGTGAACAAGGAGAATTGAACAGAGCAACCCTCGCAGTGGGTTGCATCCACCACCCAGCTAGTCCCTTGCATAGATGGCTTTGGCGGCAATCCGATCTTTTCCAACATGGTTACAAGTACAAAGAAACCTCTCCCACCTGCAAACATCAAGAACTTTGCATGATAAATTTTATCTTTCAAGATAAGGACCTCACATCTAGTCATGAAAGTATATTTATTATCATATCATGGCTAGTCATGAGAGACATATATGTTACCATATCAGGACATCTTCAAATCCTCAGCACCTCATCCACTATTCGATTAAATCACCACAATGGCTACAGCTTATGTTACCATATCAGTTGCTGATAGCTTATGCGATGCAGATCAATCCCCACCCAACAGTGGCACAGGCAGTGGGAGCACAGATCGATTCTGGCCCGGTGGTGGCGACAGCACAGACGAGGCTGGTCTGGTCGTTGGCGGAACAGATTGAGGTTGTGGGCTCATGGAGGCGGCGCCCGGAGCGGAGAAAAGTCAAACTGTGACAATATTTTCCATGTCAAACTGTGATTTTCAGTGACCTCAAATATTCTTTTCAGAAGACAATATTTTCCATCTCTAGGTAAAGGCAGGATCCATATTCAATGTTACATTCCCTTTGTTCCAGCAATCCTACTGAATTTCAGCCTTGTGCCGATGACAACACTAAGCTGCCATTGGTGATGCTCCATGTCATCACTGCCATTAGCCTTCAGGAAAAAACCAAGCTTCTGCTGAAGGCTGGAGCAGCTGAGTGCAAAGCAAAACGCACGGACCTAGGACAACACCTAGTCACCTCCTCATTGGAGTTCAACATGCACTCGATAGCGCCAATGCTGAGTAGTTTATGTCGAAGGAATGTACAAAGTTGCCAGTCAGCACCATCCTCTCCATCTTCAGCAATTCTTGAGCAGGCCTTCTCCCTTGCCTACGCCTTGTCGTTCTGTCACCATCTTGTTAAAGCTCTCCATGGGCTTTGGCAATCAGGTTGGTTAGTGGCTATGTCGGCTTATCACTCAACCAATCACGCACTTGCTGGACAGCAAGCACTCTTGTGGGACTCATTGTCACCGCCTAAGTATGAACCTGTTAACGTCGGATTTTGATTTATCCTCTAAACAGGATCGGTTGATGAAAAATACTGATCGGTTCGTGTGGTAAAACCGATTTATACTGTAGAAGAGCCGATCAAACGGGTGGACGATGGATTCGATTTGTTTGAAAACGGAAAGTTATTTAGATGAAATCGAACTCAAAGAGGAATAATGAGGATAACGACAGGTCAGATGTTTGTATAGAATGTATTACGTAATCTAAGCAAGTTTAGTTAGCTTTATAACTACTTAGAGATATTTTCTTTTATATTTTTAGAAAATAATGTCGGATGGTTGTTGTAACCGCATCGGACTCTGTAATGCCAGGATATAAATATAGACCATCTAAAAGTCTGTAAAGATATCTCTCGATCAATACAATTTTGGCGTATCGTCACCCTAGTTTAGCTAGGTTTTTACCGACAGGTTTTAGCTTTCGACGCGAGGTTGCATCGGTTAAGTTCGATCTTCGGCAAAGGAGTAAGTCCCGTCACTATCCCGATATATCTTACTCTGTCTAAGCCTGTATCTGTTAGGTTTGACCTTTTAGTCAGATCGAGTGTACTATATCATATTTGTGCGAGATCTATCGATTTACCAATCTCTCTCTACCATCGTCGGTCCTGTATTGCATCGGTTAGATTCGAACTACGAGGCTGCCGACAGTAGATTGAGTCATAGACCTATAGTTCTCTGCTCAACGTTTCATCGAAATGGTTAGCTGATGAGTTATCTATATCTTGAGCAACACGCTTAGCGTATCGGCTCCTCATCCGATACACACCCGTCTTTAGAGACTCCCATCAAACGTCATGTCTAGTGCATCGGCCTTTCTGGTCAATGCACGTATATTTTCAGAGATATCCTCTCATCAGCTCAGCTAGCCGATGGGTTCGCTCCGCCTTTCCTTCAGCACGACTGATATGGCGCCCATTGTCCTGTTGCCGTTGGCCTCGATCTCTTACTGTCTCGATTAGGTCCGATCTTTGAGATCGGTGCTAGCGGTGTTGTTACAATGGGCGATGGGTCTCGTGCTGTGGGAGGAGCGGGCCCCACTCCTTGTTCATCGCCCGCCATATCCGGAGCGGCATCGGCTTTACAGCTGGTGTCTTTTATACGATTCCTTGTTAGTTCACATATGTCTTCATCGGCTTTCTAGCCGATAAACAAGCAGTATAGATTCCGTCGGCAACCAGGAGTGATCCCGCATACTTTGTTGTTCTCTGAATACCCTTTGATGCCTCCATTGGCTCTGCGGCCGATTGATCAGGATCTCGCTTTTGCTACACCCGGAGCCATCACGTCCTTCGTCGATATCTGTCCACGCCTTCATCGGCTCCCCAGCCAATGGAAGAACGTCTCAATCCCTATCGACGACCAGCCGATAGCAGGAGACATCTGGACGCGGCCGATAACCAACTAATCTTATTGGCGGCCAGTTGATAACGAGAGCTCGTATCAGCCTATCGTCCGACTAACCCGTTCACACCTTGTCAATTGCATAGTCAAATTAAATGGCACGCCCGCACCTACACCGTCACGATAGAGAGCAAGTCGAGGTACCCGCGCCGGAGCTAAGCAGACCTCCCAAGCCTCGGTGCGTGTATCTCGAATCATAGAGAGAAACCGACAGAACTGCATTGGAGCTAAGCCGATCTTTCAGGCTTCGAAGTGTTCGCGTAGTGCGCGCGAGATCCAGCGCAAATAGAACCACAGTTTCTGTGTCACATTTGGAGCTGTGTGAGTATTAATCGGAGTCATTGCAACTATAGTTATGATCCCATAGCCAGCCACATGCAGTGATGAAGGACGGACGGAAATGAGGCATTGCAAGTGTCAAATTACTTGTCATTCCAGATTGCATTGATAATAGATCGGAGTTCATTTTAGTGAACATGAAACGCGTATGAAGGAAATATTAACTAAGTAATTATATCTATCGCAAGTTATTTTGAAGTGAAGATTTCCTATGTAAGTGAAGAATTCATGCTTTTAGATATTAAAAAGTAAACTTTTAATAGGAAATCGTTACCATTCCATAGGTATGCTGTAACAGGGGGAAATCATGCTGCTAAAGCATCGTTCTAATTTCTATGAGATATCTGACCATTTCCTACTTAAAACTTAAGCATGCATCCAACTCCAGTACACTTAATCTTGCAAATACAGAAATATTTGATAAGCTGCCGAAGTTTTACCGGTTATAGATCGGGGCACTACTCCTCCTCTTTTTCTTCTTTGTTCCACTTCTTCCGTCGGGAAGAAGCTCCACGCCGGCGATGCCGCCCCACACGGCCCCACCGCCGCTGGCCGCCGCGCGCACTTGGTGGCCGCCTCGCCGTGCACGCCCAGTCGCCGAAGCGACCTCCCACCCCGTTCGGCTAGGGCTCGGGGGGTAAATGGTAAGTTTACGCTGCTACCTCTGGCCCACATCATATTTGGATGTTGAACAGCCCACGGGCCCAGCAGGATCAGGCCTGTCGAACCGTGCAAACCTGCCGATGTTCTGCAAGAATTCCAACTTGTTGATTTTTTTTTCAAACTTCATTCAAAAAATCAAATATGTTTGAACTTTTTAGTACGCTTTGTCCCGAACAATCGAGTTTCGGTGATTTCATATCCCTCAAAAAAATGTTCTCTCTGGAAAAACGACAGTGTGTTTCCCGGCACATATCTGGAGCCAAACATACATTCGAATCCTGTCCGTCTTCTTCCTGGGGCACTACCGAATCTCACCCTCCTCGACGTCGTCATCAGCGCCGGCGACGAAGCTCGGCTGCTGCTGCTGCACCTTGTCGCTACTTTCATCCGCCTTAAGGAAGAGCCCAAGCTTCTCCAGAAGGCTGGCGGAGCGAAGCGCAGTACTGTCAAAGGACAGAGTCCGGCGGCGAACCTCCTCGTCGGTGCTCACCATGTACTCGACGGCGGCGAGTCCGAGCAGCTTCATGTCCAGGGGGTGTATGACGTTGCTGGTCGTGGCCAGCGCTGTCCTCTCCATGTCGAGCAGTTCTTGACGGGCCTTCTCCCTCGACTGCGCCTTCTCCTCCTGCCGCCGCCGCGCCGCAGCTCCCTGGGCTCTGGCGATCAGGTCGGTTAGTGGCTTCGCCGATGGCATCGCGGCGGCAGCACGCTGGTCCGGGAGCTTCTCTTCTCGTTTCGCTCTCTTCGCCACCGCCTCCGGCGCTGCAGGCTCCGACGACGGTTGTGCAGAACTGACGCACGCATTGGTGGGGATCGCCAGCGCAGGTGTGCTGCCGGAGGCGCTCTTGTCGGATTCCGAATCCCTGCTAGAGCCGCTGCCTGAGTCTGAATCGGAGTCGCTTCTAGAGCTGCTGCTGTTGCTGATGATCTCGCCATGATTCTTCTGTATGATCACAGGGGAGGCGTCGCCGCAGATGTCGACGTACTCATCGTCCTCCTCGGCGAGCGCGACGTACTTGTGCTGCAACGGCGACAGAATTTTGACCCCGATTGCATCGGCGAGCTCATTGTGTCCAGGGAGGAGAGAAGGCAATGTCGTCGCGGTGGAGGCAACGCCGCCACAGACGTCGACGCCACGGTCGGCGAGCGCGACGTATTTGCGCGGCAGCGGCGACAGCATTTTGGTTTCGCTAGCATCGGCCAGTTCACCGAAACCAGGAGGCAGTGACGGCGAAGTCATCTTCACGGTGGGGGAGACGAGACCACAGGTCTCGACGAGCTCGGCGAGCGCGACGTGTTTGGGCGGCAGCGGCGAGAGCAGGTTAACTCCAGTTGCACCGACGAGCTCGCTGTATCCAGCTGGGAGGAGAGAAGACAATGCCGGCGCGACGGTGGAGGCACCGCCACGTACGTCGGAGCGCTCGGCGAGCGCAATGTACTTGCGTTGCAGCGGCGAGAGCAGTTTTACTCCGGTTGCACCGACGAGCTCACTGTAGTCGTCGACGTCAGGGAAGAGAGGAGATGGCGCGGTTGCTGACGCTGAGGCGCCGCCACAGATGTCGACGTCCTCTTCCTCCTCGACGCCGATCTTATCATCTGCTGCTTGGCGCTGTCGAGGAGACGGCGACGGGTGGATGACGGCGGACGCATCCATCGGTTCGTGCCCGTGATTCCTGGCCTCTTCGGTGCACCTCTCCAGCTGCTTCTTGAGCTCGAACAAAGCCACGTCATCTATGGCGTGGACTTCAATCTCCGCCTTCCCACTGGAACCATGGCGATTGCTCTGCCATAGCTCGCCGATCTGAGCGGGTGGCTCCGCCGCCGAGAGCGACGCAAGGCAAGCGGCGATCCGCTTCCTCCCATCCGGCGCCATCTCCTTCGTCGCGTCGGTCCACTCCAAGAGAAAAGACGCCTTCCTCTTCTTCGCGGACTTCTTGCCGCCAGCCTTCACCGCCGATGAAGCGCCGGATTGGATCCCGGCGACCAATAACCGTCCGTCCTTCCCCCCGCCGCAGGGAGCCGCCGGCGGCGACGACGAAGAGGTCACCAGGCCGCTTTTGCCCCCCGCACCAGGGGCCAAGAACTCCGCCGCCTTCTTGAGGAGCGCGCGGACGCTCCCGAGCTCCGACCTGAAACGCGCCGCCAGCCGCCGCCTCGCCGAGGAAGACATCTCGCCGATGGCGAACACCACGCTCCTCACGCCGAACGCGCCGCGCGTCGGCCTGGATGAGACGGAGCGCTTCCGTCCCAGAGCAGAGGGCTCCACCGCCACCGCGTCGGCGCGGCGGGCCGCCTGCCGGACCATCGCGTCCTCTCCCCCTGCGCCGCCGTTCGCCCCTGCCTCCGCTTCCGCCTCGCGCGTGCTCGGTCCGGCCGGCGCGATCTGCTACGTCAGCGAGCGCGCGACCACGCGTGGCAGGGGGAGATGCGACGCGGAGGCGGAGGAGGGGTGGAGATGTAGCTTAGCTGCTAACTAAGCCGCCGCGCCCACGCGGAGAACGCTGCGTGCCCATGGCATGCAGCGCGACGGCGTCGAGCACGACTGTGACGAGTTTGGACTTGAGTCGGGGACATGCTAGGGGGCATGCATAGCGATTAATTAATGGGGATTTTCCGTATTAAAAACGGGCACCTTTTTTCAACTTTTTTATTAAAAATAGTTTCTGTTTTTCCTTAAGAAATGGAATCCGGCTTGGGTACCCCTTATGTGTGGGAAATAAAATTGTATTTTCTGGTGGCGAAAAAATTTCATTTGGATGCGTGAAATCATATGCTATAGATATCTTTCGATGTGATATCCCTTATGCAGACTAAAGATTTTGCGAAATCAATTGAATTTGACGATTTTAGATACAGATGGCCCCTTGATTCATGTGAGCAGTCCCTCCATCCCGACCCTGCACGCATTCACTTCCGCAAAGCCAAATACACGTGTGTGCTCTGCTAGCAAAGCCCTACTTCGCCATTCAAGCCAAGTGTTCCCCGCTTTCAATAACAGGTAAGCATGCCAGTCTTTCGCTAACAACGACGTCCTCCAAAAAAAAAACTTTTGTCATTTACCCTCCCCCTCCCTCATTCTTGGGTCTCATTTGCTGCCCTCACACCTTCCCCCCCCCCCCCCCCCCCCCCCTCATTCACCATTGCATACCCATTCAACAACACCTAACCATTCCCTTACTCAATGCCCTACCAATGGCACAGTCCAAAGCTCGCCTTCAAACCTATGCCTACAACTGTATTACCACTGCTTTCTTCTGTGCTGCTCTCACTACCATCTCCATCTTAACCCCCGAAGACATAACTCGCTATTTCTAAACGTTCGTAAGAGAAGGAAAGATAATTTTGGTATATTTTTTAGATAATGAATATGGTTTACATCTTCGGCCTCTGTTGATCCAACCTAATATGTCAAACATTTATAGCAAAAAATGAATTGATCTTACTGTGGGTGAAGCATTCTTGTGATCTTGTCACATTATCTCTCCATAGCTCAGCTCATCAAGGATGACCAAACTTCTTTTAACTTTCTGGGAGCGATCATCTTTATTATTTTTCAGCAGGAAGTACACTGCTTGCTGATCACAAATGGGCAGGAAATCCTGTACAATAAATACGAGGATAATACCAATACCAACCAGTATATTTGTGCAATTGTGTACGACACTGCTGTAATGTGCTGATCTCCTATTGCAGCTTTTTGCCAGAGCGAACACACTATCTTAAAAGAAGCATAGCCCAAGATAACTGAGGCCCATAATCTGGCCCACTAAAGCCCATCTCGCAGCCTCTCTCCCAGATTGGGGGTTTTATGTGGGCTTCCCCTCTTTTCCTCTCTCCGAGGAGAGAAGCCGCTCGAGGAGGCAGCTTCCCCCCCCCCCCCCCCCCAGAAACCCTAGCTAGCTTCAGCACCGCCTCTCCCTCTTCCTCCCCCACAGGCGCCTCCAAGATGAAGCTCGTCAGGTAATCCGCGCTCCCGCTTCGTTCTCTCCCCCAGATTTGTTTTCTTTTCTTTTTTGTTAACTGGTTCGTTCCCGTGCGATTGTCGCGCCGAATTGGTGGCGGGGGTTCGGGCGTGGGTCGTGCAGGTTCTTGATGAAGCTGAACAACGAGACGGTGACGATCGAGCTCAAGAACGGCACCACTGTCCACGGCACCATCACTGGTACGATGCCTTAGCGACTATTTTTTGCTTTTTTTTTCCTTCCGGCGCATTCCTAGGGTTTGCAAGCGTCTGTGCTGTCTATGTGGCGCGGGATTTGATTAATTGCGCTGTGTTGCATTTCAATCGCGGATTCGGTAGAAACTAGGAGGCCTTTGTGCTGAAACTTTTGGTTTCGTGACGATGCGGAACAAATCTAGGGGATTTGACTAGCATAGTTGTAATTTGTACTTTATATTAGTTCAAAAAATGCTTTGTGGTTCAATTTGGTTCAACAGCTACCTCTCACTCAGTCCCATCGAAAAGTGCCATCACTAGAACCGAGGAAACCATATGCTTCCAACAGATCATGCCCACCTATGATAGGTATGTCGTGTACTACAGGTAGAGTTTCCTAACCTTTCGAGCCGTAACTCCTAAGAACCATCATCTCTTGAAACAGCAGTAAAGAGCTCTAAGTTTCAGTAAGGATTGAATTAATTGGATTGTCCACTTGCTGGCTTTTCTTTTTGGCACCAGCACCTCCTTTTCCTTTTTGTGTCAGCACCAGTTTGGCTTGTTGTGGTCGATGCATTAGAACAGGTGGTTTATAGTGCTACTCTGCTAACATCCTCGGTGCCAATTTCTCCGTGTTCTCAGCAGCATTTCTAATTGGATGACTTGGCTTTACACAAGGATTATTGAACCTAAAAATTTGACCATTTTAAACCTATAGCTAGCTGCATCCTAGTTTTCCTGCAAATTAAAAAGGAGATCGCTAGCAGAGGACAAGTACTAAGTTTCAAATGAGCATAGGAATTCATAAGGTAAGAGCATTCTAAAGAAAGTCTGCTATGATTTACTTATTTATCCAAGCAATGATATGGGCTGAACAACAACGTGTCATCTGCATTCACCTTCACACAGTCTTGCTGTCAATGGTAGCTTATTCTTGGTCAGATCAAATCTACTATTTGCTAATCTTGCTTATGTTAGCACAGTGTTTATCAAAGTCTTACTACTAAAACAATATTACCTTCTGTGATATCAATATTACACGTGCCATGAACATTTTTAACATCAGCAGCGTATATGTGAGGTTTTCATCCATATTGGGCATAACCACCTTATTGTAGTACACAGCAATTGTACGCAGAATCACTTTTTTTTTAAAAAAAAAGGAGTAAATTTCAAAAGACTGCAACTATTATGCCAAAACTATCACATTTGCTACAACTTTAGCTGGTAATTTCACAAAACTGCAACAATAGCTAATGATTCTATCAGAGAACTGCAAACTAAGAGGCTGGGTCTACCTGTCAGGCACACATCTAATACTTGCACTGTTGCAAGTTGGGTCCATATATCAAACACATGTAGGGGATAAAAGTTGCAGTTTCCTGATAAAATTGTTTGCTATAATTGCAGTTCTATTGAATGTCTAGCTAAAGTTACAGCAGATTGATAGTTTTGATGAGAAAGTTGCAGTTCTGTGAAATTTGCTCAAAAAACAATCATGTGCTGCAAAGCTTCATCCATGCCTTCTGTCAAAACAATTAGCCCTTACTAGGTCCTCACCTTTCCATACCCTGCACCAAACAAATCAGGAAAGAGAATTAAAAAGCATGCTATTGAAGTAAAAGATGGTATATCAATGTATTGTTAACTCACATTGAAAATCTGATACAAGCCTTTGCCTAACAAAAATCTGAAACAAATCATACATAAATTTGGAAAAACAATTGTGCAAGAATGGACTGATATATATGCATATACCATAGCTCATAAATTTACATCATTATTTGGCTTCTAGTGTATTATGAAGAGTGTTTGATCTATCATTGTTATGTTAGACTAGGTTGCCAACATTTTGACTTCATGATAGGTACAGGAACAGATACAATGCTCAAGTTCAATGAGCATAGTTTAGCACTTGTGCTACAGTTTTCAGAGGCCATAGGTAGGTTATGCATTGATTTCTACTGCAGAAGGCATTAAAAAGCAGTACTCTCCCAGTTTTCAATGCTCCAGCGTCAAGGCTTTCCTTGTCCTTAATGCGCCACTCTTAATCCCAATAACCAAATTAGATCAGGAGAAGTCACTCTAAGATCACATATGCATAGGTGGTAGTAGTCTGTTGATCTGTTCAAAACATCACTTGTGATACACATTAAACATGCTACAGGTGCTTTTTTTTTAAGCAACAGGTGCATTTAAATTTATCTGCAAAGAAGATTTAATCCAATGCATTTACCAATACAATAGATCATCTCAGCTGTAATATATCTACACTAGCCATTTCCTTGGATATTGTAATGCTGCATTCGGATAGTCAGAAATTAACATAACAAATAAAAATATACACAATATCAACAGTGAACATTTTGTTGGATCATCGAAGTATATCCCAAATTAATAGTCTGTATGCTGCAATCAGACAGTCAGAAATTGATCAATTCTGATCAAATAGACACAATATCGATACTAATATTCTGATGATTCTAGATTAGTGGAATAGAATAGCCAAGCAAATATATCAGTTAGCACAGAAATCACAAACAATATTAGTCTGGGTCCGGAAACTATCACAAAAGTTTTTGGACCCTTTTTTTTCATAAATTAGTCTCTGAACACTATAGTCATCAACAGTTCAAGCAGAAATGGCAATCTATTTCATCCCTTCCACTTTCTCTGATCTAGGTCAATTTACACTTTTTACAACTCTTACACTTTCCTCAAATCCACCACAAAACTTTCATTGAATTGTTGTAATTAATTTGCATTGCCTTTGTTTCAGTAGAGCTATTCTCATGTCATCTTCATATTCTGTAATCACCTCCATAAGTGTCTCCATTATACTCCATATGCGCATCCTAACTTCCATCTCTATTTTGTAGGTGTTGATATCAGCATGAACACGCACCTGAAAACTGTGAAACTCACATTGAAAGGTAAAAATCCTGTTACCCTTGATCACCTTAGTGTGAGGGGAAACAACATCCGCTATTACATTCTTCCTGATAGCTTAAACCTGGAGACCTTGCTGGTTGAGGATACACCAAGGGTCAAGGCTAAGAAGCCAACTGCAGGTTTGATAATTTGTTTGTCTTGCTAAAGTTAATTTTCTTAGCTGTTGAACTGTTGTCTGATCAAGCCTTAATTTGGAAACAGGGAAGCCTTTGGGGCGTGGGCGCGGCCGTGGTCGTGGGCGCGGTCGTGGCAGGGGACGCTGAGCTTCACTCCAAATGCAACTTTAGCATCTGAGCAAATGTAATCTCTGCTCTCGTGTTAGCTGTACGGACTAGTGTTATGATTATGGCAAAGACGTTGATGTAAGCACTCAGCACTTCTTTATCGATGTGGATTTTTCTGTTGGTGTTTGACCCTATGTTCTCTTGTTCAAGAATATGCCGTGTTACATTGTAATTACTGTGCCATGATACTCTAGCATCTCCCAGAACCTCAATGGATATCTGAATACTTCCCCAGCTTCTGACAAATATGCGAAATTCCATCTTACAGCGTCTTGTTCTACTCCAGTTAGTAGAAAGCTGTTGCACGGCATACGTTAGCGTGTTGGCTATGGAGCTAGCCCCATCTGTTCGGGTAACCTAGATTGTAGGACGGGACTAACGAGTGGTCTAAACCAGCGACCTCAGCCTTGCAAAAAAAAAAAAAAGTGACGCCACCTACTGTTTCTTTTTCCCAAACAGCACCATGCTACGCATGCACCACCCACCAACACACATATACACGAAATTTCCGGGCACACATGCACCACCCGCAATACAGATACTTGCACGCATATTTTTTCCCGTATCACGGCAAAAAAAACATTCAACTGCAAAAAAAAAACTAGGGTTTCGCACGTAAAAAACACGTAGAATAGTTACTTCTAATTTCAATTTCTTAAAGAGTTATTTCTAATTTCATGAATAGTTACTTTTGTTTTCATGCATAACTACTTCTAAATTTTATTCTTATTTTTAAATCCTGTAGCAGTTCAGTGGTATTTGTTAGTTCTATTTTTATCTATCAGAGAGTTTCTTCTAATACCATAAAAATTATTTCTATTTCTCGAGTCTTTCTTCCTCTAGCAGTGCAATTCCTTATAATATTCTCAAGATTTACTTCTATTTTTCTAGGGTTACTTTCTATTGGTAGTATACTTATTTTCCAATACTGTAACGTAACTTTTTTTCTAACAGTGTACAAATAGTTATTTTTATTCTCCTATAGTTACTTCCTATATGACAGTAAATTACTTTTCAAAAAATAATAGTGATTACTTAGAAATAAAGAAAATAATTGTATTTACTCGTGAATCTTCTTCATATTTTATTTCGCAGTTCCTTATTTCAACATCATCCACTATGTTTACTTTTAATGCTATACTTCTATTATAAAACTTAGTTACTTCTATTATAAAACTTTTTATTACAAAACTTAGTTACTTCTGTGGTTTAAGTAAATTACTTTTGAATAATTGAATATATTCAATATTGAACTTGTTTTGTCATATATATTTTGAGTGGAGTACGACGGTTTAAACGGATTTTAAAAATAATTGATAGTTTTAAAAATATAAATCGTCAGAGGTTTCTATAAAAAAAATAGACTACTGTAATCAAGGTTTCAATGGCTGATTAGTTGGTGTTGGCCTCCGCATGTAAATAGGCGTCCCGTTAACTAACGAGCGCTTCTCGGTCTCTCCGATCGGACAGCCCGCGCATGCGTCGTACGATAAGCCTAAATAGTGCGTACTTTGCGTAGTCGCCAGAGTGCTTCGTATACTGATGTCCAATGGAATGATGCTGATGTTGTTATACTGCTGCAGAATAAACTAATAAATATGTGCCACCATCGAAAATACCATTGACGCTAGGGACAAGTTACAAGTCAGTTGGTTTCTATGGATTATTTGATTGAAGGAATGAAGGTCGCACACCATTTTATTTAGTTACACATGCAAAAGTACAGAAATCGTGAATGTTTAACTTTACAGAGACTGCAATGTAGACAACTACCATGGATGAACATTTTGTGCACTAACATGAACGTCGGTAGCTGGAAGGAGTAAAAAACACAGTACCAATACCAGCTATTTTTTCCACAAGGCAACATCGAAATATTGAGGGCCATGTTATACATGATATTTCCATTTAGGCTGGATACATGACATGACTAGTTGGATGTTGCTTGCCGCCTTTAGCTGCAGCAACCACCGCCTTGAGAGGATGAGCCAGCTCCACCGCCTGAAGCATTTGGGACCGCATAGCCAACTTTGATCCCATAAGACTGCAGCAGTTTCGGAAGATAACGTCAGTAACTGAGAGAATATTGATAAAGTGGTTGCTGGACAGGAAAAGAAAATTCATGTGATAAGAGAGGAGTCAGCTGGCACATTGACACTCCAACCAACCTCTCTTTCAGAATAGTTTCGTGTATATGTTATTACCTGTCAATAGTCTAGAATGCACCAAAACCACATTCTATTCAATACTAAATGGAGGATCATTGCTGAACTTGAAAATTAAAACTAGTAAAATAGAAGATGTGTGTCAAATTCACAGGTATCATCCTATACATGTAGATCAGAAAAATGTATGATTGAATTCAAAACTTGTTCTTTGGGGGTTCAAAACATAGCATTACCAACGTATGATTGAATTCAATCATCCCAGTAATTATCTTTGATTAGCACAAACTGGAACGAGAGTTTAAAAAGGGAAAAGGGAAAGCAATTAAAAGCTCACCTCATTAGATACATCAAAGACACCATCTTGGATTTTCTTGTATATTGTTCCAGCAGTCTTGATGAATGCCTACATCACAAAAAGATACAAGATAAGTTTTCAAGAGAAATGAATTCTGCAACCAAACTCAAATGTACCAGGGACAAACAATCACCTCCTCAACATTTTGTGCAGTTTTTGCAGATGCCTCCATAAATACTAGGCCATGCTCCTTGGCAAATTGTTCACCTTCCTCATAACTGACAGCACGTCTATGAGACAGATCACATTTGTTACCAATGAGCATTACTGTCATGTTGGCATTTGCATGTTGTCTCGCATCTTCTAGCCAGCTAGCAAGATGATTAAAAGTCTCCCTCCTGAAGTTAAGTTAGCCAACTGTGAGCAATATCCATATTAAGAAAGTTAAGATCATAAGCAAATGTATTGCCATTATGTACCTGGTGATATCATACACCAAAAGGGCACCAGCAGCCCCCCTGTAGTATGATCTAGTTATAGATCTGAATGATTCTTGACCAGCCTGCATTGTTGAGAGACAAATAGTATGAGATGGATTCATAACAATAAACTCAAGAAAGTCATTTAGCTGAACATGCAGCCCAAAAGCATAAATGTGTCATCGCATGGCATTTTAATTAAGAATTGCTTACAGCCTAACCTTGGTATGTAAATAAACAAAAGCTAATAGGGACACAATATGATGAAGAAAACCACTGACAACAATGATATCCATGGTTTTAGGAACCCACCAGAGAGGTGAAACTTTTTTTCTTAAAAAATCAGAGTCAAGACCATATATCTAAGTACTTGCTTTTAAAATAATTACTCCTGGGCACAAAAATTGCACCACAAGAAATATGGGGTTAAACCGTTAGAACTCAGATCAACAGTACCTTTGTGAGTATTTAGATTTACCTCATAAATATGATGAGCATATTTGTGTAAAAAACTACCCACCATATTATAATTTTGTCAGACTCCACAAATATATTACAATGAAAACTGCAGGTCAAAGTTGCATTACAAAAGCTATGAGGAAGTATAGAACAGCACTTATCTGTGGACAATGGTATAATTCATAACTAGAATAACTACGGGCCATAAATTAGTTAAGGATAACGCAATTTGCAACAGAAAATCTACCGCGATAAATACCCAAAAGCTATGGGATAGTAAAATCATCACAACATTATCAACTGTACAGAATAATTAGCAACAGGAACATAGCAAAGGTAGGCATTGCCGATCCGATTAGAACCGACCAAAATTGAGTACGCCTCTTGTGACACTGAATACATGTGTCAATTCAATACCCCTACAGCACAAGCGTCCCTGGTTCTGGTTGCGACGCGCAAGCTACAAGGAGGAAGAAAGAAGGGAGGAGGCAACGGGTGGAGGGAGGAAGGAGAGAGTACGGACCGTGTCCCAAATCTGGAGCTTGATGGGCTTGTTGTCGATGGTGATCATGCGGGCGCCGAACTCGACGCCGATGGTGAGGTCGTGCACGGGCTGGAACCTCTTGTCCGTGAACTGGAGCAGCAGGCACGACTTCCCCACGCCTGCAGGTGAAGCACAGCCCAATCAGACCAAACAGGACCAAATCAATCGCGGGAACACGGCCAGCCGAGACAGTCAGGCAGGAGAGCAGATCTCCCCGGCACCGGCGGCCGCGGAGCGCCTTCGCGGCCGGATCCAACCCAATCTCCCCCACGGGGCAGAGGAAAGAGGGAGGGAGTCAGGGATAAATAACCGCGCACCTGTGTCGCCGATGATGATGTACTTGAAGAGGTAGGCGTACGACATCTTCGGTCCCTGCGGCGGCCGCTGGATCGGGGAGGCGAGGTGGGGACGAAACAGGGCGACGAAGAAGGCAAAAGGGACAGACAAGGAAGGGGAATCTGCTTGCGTTGCGTTGCGTTGCGGGGTGAAGGGGAAACGGAAACGTAACCGACGGGGACAGCGATTTGGCCGCTGGCTGGCGTCCGCGTCTCGCTCTTCTCGCCCCGGAGAGAGGCATCCAGCGGTAGCAGCAGTGTGGCACGGCGCGGAGTTGGAACTGGACCCCCGTCACGTCTTGTACTTGTTGTAGATTTGAGGTTCCCTTCGTACCTACTACTCGCTATTCGTTTTGAACCTGGGAGCATGCTTGGCCGCGTAGGTAAGCGAGCACTGGACGGAGTTCTGTTGCAGCAAACACAGCCATGGGCAATGCCTTCTACTCTGGGGTATCTATACTTGCGCAGGAGGCAACTTATCCACAAAGAAGAAATTAGTATCACTAATTTTACTGCAGACCATGTTTTTCCTCACAATTTGACAAGAATATTACCAAGCCTCGTCGGATCTATCGAGCATGAAAATTTTAGGTAAAAAGAAAAAAAAGGACCATATTACTGAACTTCAGTTTGCTAACATCCTGTCCGAAAACATCTAACTGATAGGCCACACTGATTCCATTAGAGATGTCACCAAATCGGCTCAATCTGCATCGCGGATCTTATCTTGCCAACGCACAGCACAGCTCTTTCATTAAAGCCATTTGGTTTTTTCTCTTGGGATTCGTGATCTATGCTGCTTAGAATGTTCTAATCAAACTCACATGGATGGGTGAGGAGGCAAGATGACTTTGGGACACAGGAAAGATGGTGGATAGGCGACTACATTGGCACCAACATCTTTGCGTTGCATGTTTTCCTCCTTTACCACCGATGACCACCTCCTCTCTCCACCTTCTCTTAGTTTCTTGCTCCTCCTCTTTGCTAGCTTTTTACCTTAAGACTGTTAGATCTGACAGTTTTGAGTTTAAGGCTGTGATTGGATGTAGTTAGAGGGGGAGGGGGGCATATGCCAATGTTGATTGTTTGGCGAAATTATCGAGTGGGTTGCGCATGACATGGAAGGAAGATGGTAGAGCTTGGTGTGACGGTGACCAATACAGCTTTGACAAGCACGGTGATGGTGCCCTTGGCCTCCTGCCTAAGCACAACTATGATGACAAAGCCATGTATAGTGTCAACAATGAGCTTCAGATGTAGCTTTTTTTCAATATCACCAATGGTTCTACACTAATTAATAAACTGCTACCCCTTGTTTTTAAATATACGACGCTTATGATTTTTAGACATAATGTTAGGCTTTTCATTCTATTAAAAATTTAGTGCAAATATTAAAAATATAAGTCATGCTTAAAGTAGTTTTAATTTTTTTTTAGATAACGGATAGAAATTCGGCCACACAACTAAAGAGTTACAAATAGGAATACTCAAACTCCAGGGCTTGTACCAGAGGAACACCAACATACAAGAAAGAAAAAATAGAAGACTAAATTTCAAATGTTCTTCCATGTCCTTGCTTCAAACATGCTCTAATCTTATGCAAGAACAATTCGACATGCCGTCCATCTACTTAGAAACTTTGATGTAAGAATCGTCATATCAAAAATCAGTCATCTGTTGCCTGACAAACACTATCGCATAGAAAATTGAACAAAGTAGTCTTTAGAAGCAACACAAACTCTTGCAACCTCCTTAGTGCATCCCATAGAACAAAGTCTAAAGTGGTTGATCCACGCTAACACAACCACCCTGAAGCCTTCTTCCATCGTACTAGAACATCCAACCAACCAACACTCGCCATCCCTCGTGAAACCCCTCCACCATAGATAGTCAAGCACAAGAGGTGGGAGGGAGGTACGGATCTAGTTTGACTCTACTGTCATCGTCGTAGATCTCCATCCTGCCTTTGCACAACCGCCGTGCGAATGCCCATATGCATTTGCATGAGGGCATCCATGCTTTCCTATCGTTGCTTTTAGCGTTGCCGAAATAGAGAGCCACCACTAGAGTCGTCATTGTACATCTGCTAGTGGCATCGCCGACTGTACCCATGAACCTAGCCACAATGTGCCCGATAGTGTCATCACCATATATAGAGAGGGGAGGCTAGAACTTGTTGTCCCTATCATCACTGGCACGTCACGGAGCCCGCCTTCATTGTTTTATAGCCTAATGAAGGGGAAGTTGCTTGTAAAATGCTGTGCAGGCAGAGAAAGAGAGGAGGGGCCTGCCGTTTTAGTAGGCAGCCCTTTTGCCGCTTTTTGCTAGAGCGTTTTTTCTCGGAAGACCACCAGTAAAATTGATAGGTCTGACCGTGAGAGAAGAAATATCTGATAATTTTGTAAGTGACTCTCTTACATGTTTGTCGATTATATACTTTTTACATATTTTAACATTATTGTTATAACTAGGTATAGTTGGCAGGGATAGATAACTGGTACTTTGTGGTTTCTACGTTTCTAGAAGTAGGTTGACGACTAATTAGTAGTGACCAAAGAAGTCATTGAGTAGCACTACCCACATAGAGAAGTTGTACCTAGAGTATCTTAGTTGGTATCAGCTTTGTACCTACACGTGCATAATGCTCACTCCCAATGTATCGTAGCCACACGTCAAGATGAGTATCCTAGGCATTGTGACCATGACTTTTTTCACGCTATGAGTCAATTAATCTTTTGTATCTTAGTTAAATGTGTTACGTCTCTTACATATGACATGTCATATCAAATAGGTCGATGATACGTAGAAAGTTGATGGTGAGCTTAAGGTTATATGCCGACAGTTGGAGATCAGGGTTGTGCTGACAAAGGATGAGCGAAGAATTACCTTCGAAAGGATGCGCAACATGATGCACACTATCCTCCGTGCTCTTATCTATTGTGCCATCGATATGGTTCCTCCTATAGCAAAGGCAGTAGCAGGAGTCCACCCTATAGGAACGTAATTCAGAGATAAATTTAGCTATCCATCTCTCAAGTATATTGCTTCCTTCATACCATGCGATGCTGTTGTTAATAAAATGTACTTTTTATAGCTCTCATTACACCGTACCTTGCTTTCTCTGTAGCGAGAAAGTCAACATAGGGAGCAAGGACGTTGATATAGGGAGTGGAGACATCGACACAAGGAGTGGGAACATCCACACAAGGGTTTTCAAGTTTATTGCATAGTACATATTTCCATTCGGTTTATGATATTCCAATTTGCATTACTCAATCATTTTTTCTCATAGGGTTTTAAGCTATACCGTCGCATATCTCCATAGTCATAGGTGGATCTAGGCATGCCACCTCTAAATAGATGCATGACTCTTTCGACCATAATGACCTTACGGTAGATTAGGACGTACTCGACTCATCCTAGCTTGTAGGAGCTCTGCTACCATATACACAGGAGCTGCATGTTTTGACTCCTATGCAGCAAGTCCACACTAGTAGTGGTGTCTTAGCCGACTGCCTCACATATTCTCAGGGTCACGTACAAGCGTAGAGCAGGATGATGAAGAAGGGTAAAGGGCAAGCCCTCGGCTAGTAGTACATTGTCTCATTTATACTTACTGTTTATACTACTTTGTATTCAATGTTTTGGCTATACGTACCTACATCATTTAGTATGCACTAATACCACATCGCTTTCACTCTTTATTATACGCGTATGACCGTCGCATCGCTTTTAACACAACCGACGACCAACTTTCGATGTCTTAATGTCATGTCACATCAAAGGATTTTTATAGGCATGGCAATTTCCAAGCATGATTGTCATGTAATATTCAACATTTTTAGTCATATCTTCCACATCTAACATAATCTATTCTGTATAAGACCTTCGTATGCATGATGAGCCTCAAGTTTTCCGCCCACTGATACCCTTGCAAATCTCACACCATATGTTTACCCTATCTCCTATAGCATCAAAGAACAATGGTTGCTAAATACGTTTTCACTAAGAACCCGAACTAGAGAAGGGATTCTTTAGCTTGGCTAATTCCACTTTGGTGTGACCGTCTGTTTTGCATATATGATAATCGATGTCAACTTATGATATATCGGGACCCTAATACTCGTGGGAGGAGATTCTTTTAAAATCCAAACTATTCTCATGAGACATAGATTATATGCACCTGTTTTTTCAATTGTTGCTTATCACAATATTTTCTTCGAGCTAATACTTTCTTTGTTAGAACCATGAAAGGATGTATAGCTTTATTTAGTAAAAAAATCCAGTATTTGACCCTAACCATTGGTTCTTCGAGAATCGTTGGTTTTCTCCCTCATAATCAAATGAACAGTATATGAAGAGGAAGGAGAACGAACAACGTCAGCGAGCCAAATGGTTAGACTGGGAGGTTGCAACCTCTTCTACTACCTCTATGGCAGAAACGCCCTAAGTGTACTTACGATGATCGTTGCTAGGTAGTGAGTTTAATAAGTGTGCATAGTTTTGGTAGAAGATAATTTATTTATCCAAACATTCTTAACGACGATTTCATTATTATTTCGCTATATATCTTTCTAATTTGCTTTAATTTTGTTATCACTGTCATTACAATAGCTATAGATGCCCCTTTTCCCATAAGAACAACCAAGAAGGTATGGATTCAAACTATGGATAGACATAAAGAAATCATCGTATAACTCTATAGAGATCATATAGCTTGAAACAATTGAACAATACATGTATGCTAAAATGGAGTATGAGTGAAGAGTTGGTTCCTCTAGTAATAGGTGACTATAAATAGACGATAGATGGTATCACAAGTTCCAAATATGCGTCAGAACCATGTTAATTATTTATATTACGTCTATATTATGTTTGTAACACGTAAAGCTCTTAGTAATTGTGTAATATTTTTGTCACTATTATCTAAATAATATCCAGATACGAACCTATTAATCGTTCAACTCTCTAATTATTGATGTAATGATTTTCTAGTATTAACACTAATTTCTTATATAATTTAATCATCTCAATTATCTTTTCTACCTACTCTCAAATTTTATTTACAATTAAATCTCTAACTCAAAATAGATTTATTTAAAAACTCTTTTTTTCTTTTAAACATTTATACGGTAGGGACAAAAAAATGTCCTGGCAAGAGGGTCACCTACATAATTTCCAGTCCCCCTCCCCTCTCATAGATGGGGCTAACAATTTTGTAGGCTACCCCTAGAGGGCGAAACAATGCCCCACTAGAGGGTGGCAAGGGGCTATCTATAAAAACGACAGACCTCCCTACTCCCTCCCATGCCTTGTGCGGTATTTTGCATATGGTCCCCTGTGATGGGAAAAAAATACCCTTAGATAGGGCGACAAGGAAGCCTCATGCAAATTTTTTAGCCCCCCGCCAGGTCACCGTTAACATAGGTCAATATGCGTTTGCCACATTAGATTTCATGCCCTTTGGGAAGGTGTTTTTTTCAAAAAAAAACTCTCAGAAGGCGTTAGAGGTATATATCTATAAATTTTATATTTTTTAAATATTTTAATAAAAATATATAAATAAAAAATTCCAAACTTATAGCGTTAGCTTTGATGAGTGGTAGTAGTTGGCAAGTTGGGTGTGATGTTCTCTAGTGGGCTGAAGGGAATGAGTACTTAAAAGATATACTGCATGGTTTCCTAGCCTTACATGATAGTTTCATGGGCCTACCCTCTCAATCTAGGGCCCATGACCCATATGGGTGAAAACAAACTTCTCCTAGCAAGCAGGTCGGTAGGTCGCCCTTAGCATTACATTTATAAAGCCTTGCCCACAAGATTGAGCACTTATCCTTCTTACCAACTCCTTTTATTGAAGAACACATCAAAAGTTTTGGCATTCAAGAAAAAGGATATGTGAAGCATATGTCAATTTAGTCCCTCAACAATTGTCTAATTTACCACCTAGTGAAAACTAAGGTGGTTTATACCTACGTAACACCTACATGGAAATTTAGCAAGAAAATAAAACATGCTAGCTTGGCTTCCACCTCCTTTCTTTTCGCTCATGCACAGCAATAACCGTCTGCAAGCAGCCACCCATGAGCCTCTTTCTAACGAGCTTCACCTCTCTTGCTGCTAACCTCCCAGATCTCAAAGAGAAGAGCAGTGGCAATAGCGATGGCAGCATCCCCAATCTTAACTTGCTGTAGATCAAGTTGGTAGTAGAAGGCAACATGCACAGTTGAGGGTAGTTGGTGACGCTCATCCAACCCCCTTCCCCCACCATGTTCACAGGTAGTCGCCTGAGACCACGAGAAAGGCAAATCTCGACCTCCATTGCCTCATAGACTCCATGAGAGCTCCTCCTATCTGCCTCCACTGTGCTCCCTAGACCTTGCCACTGCCATGGCTCTGCTCCTTCCTATGCATGAGGATGACATAGTTGAGGGGACCATTGTCAGATCGACACCAACTGCACCACCCTTCTTCTCATTTATTCAAGGGAGGGGAGGCTGCCTCCGCCATCAGCTGAAGGAAATCTTGAGCTCGAGGTGGAAGCAGAGCTTGTGGAGGAGGTGGGATAGAGATAGGAAGGAGTTCATAGCTTAGGCGAAGTCCAACGGTGCTGACGTGTCTCTTCGCACTTGACGATGATGTCTCTAGTAGAAGAGAGAGAAATGGAGAAGAGGAGGGAGAGAGACCAGAAGGGGTGGATGAGGAAGATAGAGTGTCAATGATATGTGTTTCCCAACATTTTTAAAAAATTTTTGGGTGTTGATTAAGATGGCACATGAGTGTCATGTAGGTGAATGCCACCCCGATTTTGATGAAGAGGGATAAATTGTACGGTTTTGATAGTTGGGGTGGTCTAATATATGGTTTCAAAGTTGGGGGTTGTGTTTTAGATATGTGCGGGGGTGGGGGTGTTGGTTAAAATGGACTACTTATCCATAAGAAAAATAACCCAATAACAATTTCTAATTTTATTTTAGGGAAATTCAAGAAATCTCAAAAGAAGAAAGGTAAATAGGTATAGAAACATTTTTGCAAGTGGTCATTAACACATTTACACAGGTGTTTTTTTAACCACTTGCAACTTGAAAGCCCGTAAATGTCGCCTATAGGTGGGAGTGAATATGCATTCTTGCAAATTTCTCAAATTGCAGTGGTTAAATTTAACAGGTGAGAACTTCCTACCCTAGGGGTCGAAACCTCCTACCAGCACTCTCAGCAAGACCGAGAGTGCTGGTCGAAGCCTCTAGTCTCTAGGCTCAAAACTTCCGATCAACTCTGAGTTGCCATTTCGAGCTGCTCACAACAAGTGCAAAGATAATAAGCAGAGGACTAAGGTAGACATGTAGAGCTAGTTCAAATAACAGATACTTCAAGATGTCCGTAATGCAACACATAAAGAGCAAGTAAATATGAGAGAAATGATTTTTTCTAGAAGTTCACATCACAAAGATCCTTTGTCCTCGTTAAGGAGCTCCTAGGAGCGGAATCTCGATTAACCACTTGCCTCACCAAGCAAATAACTAGCAACCTTTAGCCTCCAAGTAACCAACTAGGTATCCCTCAATTCCATGTAACCACCAAGATCACAACTTGGACAACGAGTTCACACCACCAATGAAGCTTGCTCTACCAAGGCAACCTCCTAGCCACTAGCTTGAAATTCACTTAAAGTTACATCTTTTTCCTTATGGAGGCGAGATCCACCCTTACAAACTTATCTGGGACAATTCATAGCTTGAGGAAACTCACAAGCAACACTTAACCATCTAAGAGGTCACCCTCTAGGAGTAACAAACATCAAATAGTAGCTCAACATCAATCCCCAAGTGCTTATGTTCTCCTAGCTCACTATCAAGCACAAATTTTCACCACCACCCAAGATTCACTCTCATGATCCCCATGAAAGCTCAAGAACTAGGTGGAGGATGTCAAGAAACCCTCAGAGAAGTTAGAAGATAGAAAAATAAAAGTGGAATGGCCAAAAGAGCTCTATAGGGGATTGAGGGGTTAAATACCTATATCCTATCGTTATGTAGCTCCTACTCACATATTTGAAGCCTAGAAGTTCTGACTTAGGGACTAGAACCTCCGGCTAACACTTAGTGCTAGACAGCAGAAAAGTGGGTGGGAACTTCTGACCCAAGTGACCGGAACCTTCGACCAACACAAACAATATCCAACCATGTGCAAATGTTGTGCAAACGTGTCTCTCATCTATAAAGATTAAACCTTGAGCACTTGGTTAGACATGGACACTCAGTTGGAGTCCCCCTTGATAGTAAAGATTCCTATACTCAAAATCAAAATAGAAAATAAATTTAAAATAAACTCCGAGTCTCATCACCACATAGCATCTCATTTTATGAGGGTCTCCATGCATCACCCTAAGCATCATTGGGACTAAATACTATCCGTATCTCAATAAGCTCATTAGTACCTTAACTATTTTGTCATTAATAATCCAAAACCCGCTTAGGGGATAGATGCACTTTCACAACTAAGGGCCAGTATAAATCAAGATTTTAAATCCACCGCCCACGTAAAAATCAATTTTCTCAGGTCGGTTCCTTAGGAACCTCCTGTGAAAATAAATTTCTAGTTTTTACGTGCAAAATACGCATGTGTGTGGTATATAGGATTCAAACCTAGGGTTTCTAACTTCATGCTTATTATCTCACCTATGAAGCATTTCATGACTATAGGATGGATGCTATTCTTTTAACATCAAGTATGTAAAACTTGTAATACATATTTGACACTCTATCAGTATAACAGATATGTGATACCATATAGGCGTGTACATACTTTGACAGAAGTACTATATACCAAGTCCTATATGGAAAGAAAGACCATACATATGAATAAAGTATTGAGCAGATAAGGAAGTTGTTCCAGATAAGAAAACAAATATAGAGTCATACTCGACTTCTACCAAGACTATTTAGATAGTATATATACTTATATTCCTAGTTCTACTTAAAAAAAGGGCATCCAAGGGTATAAATACAAAGACTCCTAGAAGGGGAGGGGCAAGCCAACATAGCCAAGACATTACATGTTACGTCTAATCTCATTGAGTTAATATTGGAGAAGCCCAATAATGCCTAGCGCTGACAACCATGTTTGACCTCTACATTGATATAGTTATAGACTATATTGGGGTTTTCTTCCCCATATATTGTACTCATGAGTGATTGATATAATGGCAAGACCAATCTTTGGCCAAACAGGAGTAAGGCTTTTACCCTTCTCGGGGCTCAAACTTGTATAAAAATCCCTATATTCTTTTCTCTACAAATTTGTTTATATCCTAATATTAGTCGATCCCTACACTCTTCAAATACGCTATATATACATGAATATTATGGTCAAATGGTTATTCCTTGACAGTTGGTGTGCCAGATAGGGGAAGTTGGTATTCAAAGGATTTTCTAACAAATGATGTCACAATGACTTTGAATCGGGAGATATGACCCGAACAGAGTAAGCTCACCTCTAGATCAAAATCATGACCATCGGGATTTACACCAACTTCATCATTAATGGCTTCATTAATACCAGATTTATTGTCCTAATATCTTATTTTTTATCGATTTTACCTTTACTACTAAACACATATTGGATTGTGGTTTTTTTTCTGTTTTAAGTAAACATTGTTCATTCAAGTTAGGGTATCATTTGGCTGTACCTTTGACCAGTTGCATATTGGCTTGACTTTTATTTAGAAACGCTAGGTTAGAAACAATATCGTGAGTTGGCAATCGCTAATCGACACCTGTGGCTGATAAAATTGCATGTACTAGACCAGAGGAGCTCCTTGCATACATCCATACGCGAGCACATAGGCAAATCGGTCTTGCACCCAAGGGAGTCCGTCCGAGAAGGATTTCAAAATACACACATGTGGCTACCAAAAAGATGACTATGTTCATTGATCTAATAACTTGACGTCATAAGGAGGAGACATTGAGGGATGGAGTTTCCAATGAGGGATGCAACGACTACTTTGGATCGGGAGATACGATCCACTAGGAGATACAATCCACCCAAAGTATGTTCACCTCTAGATCAGAACGATCCTCATCTCAATCTTCAACAACGTGGCTTCAAGACATCACCACCATTTAAATAGTAGCTCAAAACTATCGATCTTGGTGCCTCGAATCATTAACCCAAGCTGATAACTTCCAAACCAATATACACCAATCGGTTGACAACGAGGCTGTGCACCGACAAAAACATTGATGTTCAACAAGATAGTTGGTTTGTCATCCTAATCTATTAATTATTTGATCAATTAATATATTATTTATATATGGTATGTCTATTTCTCTTTTTTTTGTTTTGCACGAGCTACAAGAACGTTCAAGCACCATGGACTCCTACAACTGTGATCTATCTAGAAAATGAGATGCTAATTGAGTTGACTATCCTCTGGCTAAGGCACCTTGCAGCTTTGCCCCCTACATGCTAGCATCGACTACATTCGTACAAACCCAAGACGACCAATCAGGATTCAAGAGCAACCACCAATGCCTTTCATGCATCCATACGGGGTTGGTAGACCAACCAATTTAGATGCATGCATGCAAGTATGTTATGATATACACACGGAATGTACTTGGAGACATATGGTTATCATCCTCATCGTGTACATAACGTGGTATTTAGTAGATTGATTTTAAAAAATTAATCTACTAATTTCGTAGATACATCCGACATGTCTCTTCTAGTCGCGCAATATTTTATTCAATTTATCATACCTTTTTTAGATAAAAAAACTTACTATGTTTATCTAGAGCGTTTTTTATACATACTATTTATTTATTTTGTGAACTCATGTCATATCGGACTGACTAAGGTCTCATGCCTAGTGTTTGCACTTTTTAACACATTTATAAATTTTGCTCAATTATGGTAAATATGGTAATAAATGTATGATATGAATATGCTTGATATATCCTGACATGACTAGAAGATCTATATAGATTTATGAGTATATGTTCTATATTTTTTGTTATATTTTTTGCCTTATAGAAATTGTTTTTTATAGAACAATAGCAACATATTTCACAACAGTCACCGGTATTGCCTGCAATATTTGTGAAAAAAGTTGTCATGCTAGGACAATTTCTCACAAAAAATAACTGGCACTATCCACATGTTTTATCGAGATTATGTCCATGTTGTTTACCTCACGTAATCGGGACATCGACAACGGAGGTATTCTGCTCATAAACGAAGGGCTCGAGGCTCTAGTCATATCATCTACCATGATGACTAAGTTAGAGACATCGAACGGTGATGATGCCTAGGGTGTCATTGTTGTATTATTAGACGATACCTCGCAAAAGTAATTGATCTAATCACCTAGCATGTTTACTGAGACACACTTCATACCATCAATTTTAACTAGTAAGAATAAGGGCTAGTCAAAACAAGCATGGAGGAGGTGCTCCGTTACTAAGTGAAGGACCTTAGGCGATGCCCGTATCATATAGAACAATGACCCTGGTAGAGTGGAGGCCTCAAATGGTGACATCACATTGCATGTTGTTGACAAAAAAAAAATAGAAGGCATACATGAAAAACAAGCGATACAATTGGATAGATGCTTCCAACCAGAAGTTTGAAATAAACACTGCCTCACGATATGCTTATGAGTTAGTTAAATAAATGTAAACCACACTGGCCACATGAGATATGCATCAGGTAACTAACCTAAGCACCTATATAAGTGAACGAGATCTGACTACGCCGCTAGTCTTTGTGGGACCAAGTCAAGCAGAAAAGGGCCTCATACCTAGATAGTGATTGAGATCTGACTACGCCTCTGGTCTTCATGGGACCAGGTCAAGTGGAAAGAGTCTCTCGCCTAAGAAATGGTCGAGAACTGACTACACTGCCTGCTTTCACCGATCTAGTCGGGTCATAGCGATTCTACCAGTAAAAAAACATGATTGAGTCCTGATTACGTTGCTGGTTTTCACAAAACTAGTAATGTCATAGCGGTCTTTTCACTAATACACATTGTCAGAATCTGACTTCGCCGCTAGTCTTGGTAAGACCAAGAGAGTTGTAGTAGTCCTATCACCTATATATATTACCAACCAGATTGATTGTTTCTTTGATTAAAAAAACAACTTGGCCTGAGCAATAGCCAATACCACCAAGATTATGGTTGAAGACATCAAATCATCAAATAGATTGGTTCTCATTATATCACTTTTCTACTCGGACTGTCTACTCATTAACTACGTTTATGAGAAGACAGTTGGGGGTTGGGAAAAATATATTATTTTCTAATATACTAAAAAAATATTTAAATTTTAGTTTATATTTTTCTCCTCAGTATTTGCTCAGGGGCTTGTTATTTAACATGTTCTAAATAGTTAATTTCAAGAAAATCAAATGGTAGAACAACCGCCAGGTATGATATTAACTAAGATAGAGATTTATAGAAGACTATATTAGTCTGTATTGTATACCGACTAAGTAGAGCTAAGACCGACAACTTCATAACTCAAATTCAAGACATATGATGGTTTAAAGCTATCAAAAATCTACTTTGGCTAATCATGTGTTAGGTCAGCAAGTCTAATCATCATTATATACAAGAAAAAGATCAAAAGACATAGGGAAGTCAAAAGTTATCCATTAGTTATAATTTTATACCAACTAGATAAGACCGAGATCGATAACTCTGAAAAATGATCGCATATATTGTATAAGTTTAATAGCCCATATACGATGGCTACGTGTGGTGTTTTGCAACACATGATACTACTAAGCTCTTCGTATGTATCACAAAAAATGAATTTAGGTTTATGCATTTACTAAAGGTGACAATGTTCTTAAAAGGGTGCAAACATAAGTTGTTAGAAATAAATTTCTCATTTATGTAGGAGAATTTCAATATGGTGGTTTGAGTACCCCAACTAAAAGCATACATGATAGCTAACAAATAAGGGCAATATACCTGTAAGTTTTTATGTATATACATTTAAATTGTGTGCCTTGCTGTAGATGTCTTATTCCTATATTTATGCCTTTTGACTACTCACATAGTAGATATCGCTCTGTCAGAATAGATAAGGGGTTCTCATATTATCAAATTATATTATATGTATATATTATCTGAATACTATGCAAATTTAAAATTTCTTGTTCTTGTACCGACAAAAGGCGTAGTCTCAATTATCTTGTTTTGACTAAATGCAACCGCGAGGAAAAACTCGGTACTATCTAGGATGCTCAAAGTGTTTGTAGTCGGAATGAGACATATAAGAAAGGCAACCTAACATTGGTTAGAACAATAGCAAGTAAGAGTTTATAAGTATAAACATAATAAGTGAGTAATCTAAAGAGATTTTATGCACATATTTGAATGGACGAAGTTCTGAACTTTTCTCAAATATTATAACCAACTACAATGACAACTTACTTGGATGAAAGGATCGACGATGCCGATATAAACTACTTGGATGAGTGCTGACTATGGTAGCCTATCCAACAAGTTGACTACTCGAGATAGTTGAACTAGCCGATATCTCTATTTGAGTAGAGTTCAAGGGCTACTGTTCGAATATGGAATACCTCATAGACATGTAACTACTTTAAATTGAGTACTACATACTAAGTTCGATACAGAAAAAAAAACCACACAAATATGGATAAAGTTTCAAGTAGATAAGAAAGGAGTCCAAGATAAAAAAAAATAAATCTAGAGTCCTACTCGGCTCCTACAAGACTGCTTGGATATTATTTATACTTACCTCCTTAATTCTACTTGGACAAAAAACATTTAAAGGTATAAATACAAAGCCACCTAGTTGGGAGGGACAAGACAACATAACCAAGATAATACAAGTTGTCTCCAATTTTATCGAGTCAATATTAGAGAAGTCCAACAATATCTAACTGCCGACCATCATGCTTGAACTCTGTGCCAATATAGTTGTAGAAACTTAAATGTAAAAACTTTCAAATACAAAGTTGTAGATCTCGTCAAGACGCATAATTTTTATATTAAGTTTGTAATCATCCAACTTCACATGAATGAGTTAAGTTTTTTTATATTTTAATAATGCTCTCAGGCGGTTTTCTTAACTGCTCACAAATTTAACTTTTACGAGCCTTTTCTTATAAATTACATGCAAAAATCATTTTAGGGTGGTTCTTTTTTATGAAGTACTTGTAAAAATTATTTAAAGGGTGGTTCTCTAAGAAGCTCACCTGCAAAAAAATATTTTTTTCTTATTCTTTGAAAATGACTAAACTTTTAAAATTTTATGGAAATTCATTTTAAGTTCGATTGAGGTGAACCAAAGTTCTTTATGTTCTTTCAATATTTTCTTTAATATGGCCATGTCTATATTTCCTTAAAATATTTCTTTCAACATGATTATTTACTTAGTCATGTAGCCTTTATATGAGTTTATTTGTTATGTAACTTGACACTAGTGAATAAACATACCAAAGAAAGTATTCTAAGAAAGTATTAATTAGGTCATATTAATGAAAATATTATAAGGATATGAGAGAACTTTGGTTTATCACAATCGAACTTAAAATGAATATTCTATAAATTTTCAAAGTTTGGAATTTCTAAAGAATCGCTTGTAAAAATACATATTAGAGCTTATAATGAATATTTAGGTAAATAAATGATCTTAAATATAAAATTCTTCAACTATAAAGTTTTAGATATCATCAATCTCTACAATTTTGATATGAAGCATGTCTCCATCTAAGGTTGTTTGAAAATCTTAAAAATTAGTTTTCAAAAATAGATCTAAGAGTTTTTAATGAATATTTATGCTCCTAAATGATCTCACCAGAAAAAAAAACTTTCATGATAAAGTTGTAGATATAGTTGAGAGCTACAATTTTTGTCATCATCTGACTCCGCATAAAAGTGATATCATTTTTTATTTCAGTATTGCTCATGTTTTCAAAGGCAGTTTACAGGCAGTTTTATTGACAAACTCACTCTAAAAATTGTGAATCTGACACGTGGTTCATTAGAAAAACGGTCCAAAAAATAAATTTATTTTTACCAGCAGTTTTATTATGGACCCACCTATATAACCAATAGTTTTTCACAGGTGATTTGTGACCCCTAAGACGGCCTCAGCCATTTTCACATGCGTTTTTTACTTTCATAAGTCAATGCCTATGAAAATCATTTTTTAAAGTAGTGGTAAACAACAAAAAAACACTGGTTTTGCACGGTCGCACGGGCCGGCAGCCCTGCGCCGTGGCGGCCAGTAAAAAGCAGCACCTGCAAGCCGCAGCACGTCTGGGTTGGGCTGACATGCATCACTTTGACGCGCGAGAGTGTGCATGCCTGCAGCCACACGGGCCTGCTAGTTTTTTGAGAGTTTTTAATCTCTCACCCACTGAATCTGAAACGTTTCTCGATCACCCACGGACTCGTACACCAACTACCACACAGTGCTGTCAGCTCCAGCAAGTTCACATCTTCTTTTCGAGACGGGGTGCCTGCGCATACGGAATTTGAATTCGTACGTCAGGTTTTCATGAAAAAGGTACGAGCCATACGTACCAAAAGTTGATGTAGGATTAAATTTCGCGTTGTTTTTGGTTGTCGATCGAGTCCAACCGCCGGAGCATTCTCAAGGTACTATTAACTAACAATAATCTCTCTGGCTGGTCGTGCCCTTCTTAATCTTTGATAAAGCACCCTAATCATGATATGAGCAATTATTCCCTGCGTTAAACATGTTCTTTCGTAATTTTATTGTTTTTTAACATAGATAACGGTAATTCATTTCACTGACTAACCAAAAGGTTTCTCACTATAACTAACTAAGCATAAGTTTGAAACATTCAGGAGGATCAAGTTGCCCATAAAAACAAACGGAAAACACCAACAAGGCTAAAACCGAACCACAATCGATCGGGTAGTTGGAAGCAAAGTCAATCATTCCTGTCAGTAACATTACTCAAAAGAAGATGTCGAGTGTCCAGAGTCAAGAATTGTTTACAGCCAGGCTCTACATTTCGGCCTTCTTATTTTGACTTCTTACATTCTTAACCGTCTTACATTCTTACTCCGTTTGGTTTCTATATGTCGTCTACTCATATTTGACGTTTTCAAGTGGGTGACACGATTAAACAATCTTGTGTGAAAATCCACATACTACAATTGGGTTCACCGAGTGAGCTAGCAGATAGTATCATGCATGGTAGCTACACGGTCAATTTGATGGCATGCATTTCTTCCACTCATAAAAAAAATATAGAATATACATAGATCGAGTTGAGTGTCAGCGAGCTAGAGCTCTATTATCATCAACAAGTCGATTTCGAATCCACGATCAGGATGAGCAGCCTTCATTCTGCCTATAACTACGCTTGGTTTGCATGCTACCTTCTCATCAGTCATCGCACAGTCGCAGCTAGCTAGTAACAATCAGTAACGATCTTAGATCAAAAAGATTTAGCTAGCTAGCATATATGGCGCGTAAGGATCTCATCGTGTTCGCTCTTCTCCTCGCTGCTGCTTTCTTCTTCGTCGCCTCCGCCCAAGACCCTCGTGAGCACATACACTACAATGTTTATTTTTCCGTAGTAGAAAAAAAAAGAGAATATGATTAAGATCGACTCTCCGATAGACACAGCATCTCTATATACGTTGTTATAATCTAGCTTGTATAATTAACCTTGTTTCATTATTTTTTCTCACAGATGAATGCTTGCATATATACTTTGATAGCTTTTAATTTACATGTTGCATACATACTCTCGTTTATATTTTTAACTTCAGGCTAGGTAGCCGCTAACATATATATGCAGACGTATCGATGTTCACTACATACATATTTTTTATTATTTTAATTATCTTTAAGCGCGCATATAACTAAATATATACGTATAGAGGCCGAGGCCGACAAGTAAGGCCGTGACCAGCAGGCAACGGCCATAGTGGCTACTACCCACCGTGGAACGGCGGTTTCCCAGACCACCGTCATGCCATGTGTTTCCCTTGAGTGTGTTTCGTCAGTGTGCGGCTTGATGAAATAATATATACATGGAATAAAGGGCAGTGCAGTGGCCTATCTAATTTGTCACCGGATAACGCTGGATAGATTACATACAATAATGTTTCAAAAAGTTTGGCACGCGTGATGAACACCAACTCGCACGTACACGTGTGCAGGCGGGACAGATCCAGCTTCGGACAAAGGCAGGAAGGATGCAAACAACTAACCGAATCAAGCATGCAGCATGGTAAAATTTCTAATACAATGTTATGGGCTTGATGTACGTAGGAGACCCGAGGGGAGAATGGTTTTTAGTCCCACCTGGAGAAAAAAGATGGCGTGGAAACGAGAGACGATGCGCACGTCGAGCCCGGTTGCGCGGGCTTGTAATCCCAGCTCTGTTGGGCAGGAGTTGACTAGCAATGTCCACCAGGCTGACGCGATTTCAGGCGTTTCCTGTGCGGAACATGGCAAGGGTTGGCCCAGACCGTACGTACCCTTCAAGCACTGACCCGATCACACGCGTAATGCTGGCCTGAGGAGGAGGGGTAATCCCCTGCTAATAACTCCTTTTTTGTCAAAAGAAAAAAAAGAGAGGAATAGGCCTGTTTTTTTGTTGTTGTAAAAAAGATGGGGCGTTGTAAAGAAAAGGTTGAAGATGAATAGGCATTTTTTTGGTTTGATTAGTTGTAAAAAAGATTGAAGAGGAATAGACCGAGTGCCAGTTGGTATGCATGACGGGGTGTATCAAGCTTTTTTTTTTTCTTCTGTTGTTGTAAAAAAAGATGGGACGTTGTAAAAAAAAGATTGAAGAAGAATAGGCAAGTGCATGTTGGCTGGTATGCATGATGAAGCGTATCAACTTTGTTTTTGTTGTAAGAAAAGATGGGGCGTTGTGAAAAAGGATTGAAGAGGAATAAGCCATTTTTTTGTTGTAAAAAAATTGAAGAGGAATAGACCGAGTGAGAGTTGGTATGCATGAGGGGCATATCAAGCTTTTTTATTTGTTATTGTAAAAAAAGATTAAAGAGGAATAGGCTGAGTGTGAGTTAGTATGCATGATGGGGCCTATCAAACTGTATGCAGTAGAAAAATCAGATTCACGCTTAATTTTTTTCAGGGCGTATTACGTAATTGGGCCAGTGCCGAAAGGGGAGCCCTACAGTTAATAAAGGTGCACTATTAGTACGCATTAGAAAATCTTCACTACGTTGTTTTTTTCTTGGGGGTGAGGAGAAATTAAAGAGCAACAATTTTGGATGATTATATAGATGAATCTTCATCTTTCCCTATTGTAAAAAGCAATAGTGTTTCCGCCGTCCGTCTAAATCCGAACGCCTCTCCGATGGAGCGGGCGAAGATTCAAAGTGATCTCCTTCGTCGCATCGTCTGTCGTTGCTTCCGATTCTGTTTCTTCACACACGCACGACGCGCCGGCCCCGCGTTCGCTCCCCCGCTCGCAGCCACGGGGGTAGCTACACATCCGACTCCGAGCGGTGCGATACATGCGCCGTCCTCTGTCCACGCCACGCGTATGCGTCCACGTCGAGTCGCGCGAAGCGATCGATCGCCCTTGCCACGCGAAACACCGGATCGTGCGGGAGATTTAGATGGGCTTCATGTCGCGTAGACAGTTCTCTTTCTTTCTTTCTTTTTTTGTTGTCTGAAGTTTCATCGCCCTGCAAAATGGACAGGGAAGTCCATCCAAACTATCCGACCTCCCATATATTTTACAAAGGGGACCCCCCGATAACTTGGTAAGTAAGATCAAAAGAAAACTTCGTGTGAACGCAGGAGTTGAGACATTAAAGGAAAACTTACGTGTGAACGAAGGAGACATGTTTTTACGGTTGATTTTATTTTGGTTTTTGATCTGTTTGTTGGGTCTATGAAAAATTACACTTTTTACCAGAATATCTTGCATGTAATCATGGATAACAAATAGTGCAAAAATATTTCATTTGAATTAAAACAGGAAGCAACATGCCTATAAATTGGGTTTATTTTTAATTCAAAGCTACCTTTTTTGGAGTGAGTAGGATTTATAAACATTGGTTAGAAGTGGTTTTAAATAGTCGATATGATTTGAATAGTTTACTCTGCTCGTAATACAGATCGACTCACTCTAAACTTATTTCTTTTTATTTTTATCTTTACAAAAATTTCCTTCTCTCTGGCATCTGCGTTCTCATGTTATCGAATAACCATCTATTTTATCCTTCCATACTGCTATCTCGCTAGATCAGCTGTTGATCACGCACCCTCTCTCTCTTCTCAACTCTCTCCCGTCATTTCTTTCCATGGTAAGGTATGGTATTTTCTAGTTTATATATAGCTTTTAAATCAATAACCCTGATAGATCGATTCATCGTATAATATCTTAAACTTACTCTTGGCCTTGATCATGTATTCTAAGCTATTAAAGACTTAGTACATAAAATAGCTATGGGATGCAACCATGCGATACAAAGTTCCGAAAATAACCCTAAAAATTTTTTAACCATATTTCTCTCAGAAACAAAATAAAAAATGGTAAAACCAGAAACAAAAATGATATGGAAAATATAAAAACGGAATGGATCGAAAACTGGTAATAAATGTTAACAATATTAAACTATAAAATCATATAAAAATAATATGACCAAATAAATTCAATGTAAATTATAAACTATCCCTTGCTTAGCTATGTCTCAAGTTAGAGATTTGGTTGATGGGTTGACGTTGTCTATAGACAATGGATTAAATATAGATATGGATCATTGGGATATTTTTAAAATACAGTAATAACCGTATTATAAAAACATTAATTTCCACAAGAATATGATAAAATATAGAAACAGACGGTATAACAACAAAATTGTTTCCATATATTTTACCATTTATATTTTTGTTTACGTCGGGTACCATATGACATTTTTATATGGTTTGGTTGGTAGAAATGGAAAACGGACGTGGGTCGGTCGGTAACCGTTTTCATCTGACCTACTTAATTAGTTACGTACTACTGTACGAGACGGAGACCCACAGCGAGAACTATTTTTAGCCCCCACACGGAAAAATTGCAAAGCCCGTAGCCCCAGCTCTAAGGGCGGCTTGCTCTTTAGTCTAATGCGATGAGGTTGCTGCTGTAGGAACAAACCATTAAGATATCATAAGAAAAATTTTGACGTGAACTCTGCTCATCAGATTAGGTATTGAACTGCAACAAACAAACACCCTGCTCCATAGCTAGGTTTTTCTGGTTTGCTATTAGACATCTTGATAGAAATGTCGGCCGCGTTGCCCTGCTTCCCCAACACCGACGTAGCCCAAGCTCATGTGCTCCTCCACGGGCACCAGCGCTGCCACCACAGATCTACCTGCTGACATCGTCGAGTTGCCATCTAGCGCCACCACCACAAATCCTCTTCCATCCCTCGTCGTCCAGTATTGCCGCCCTCCTCGTCTCCTCCTCCAACTCTGACACCGCCACCCTGCTCGCGCGCCGCCGGCGAAGCGTCCGGCCGAGGGCATGCGCTGCTTACTCGCCGTCGCTTGTTACTCGGGCCTAGTGTTGGGGATGGACGGGCTGGTGTGGCCTGTGTTGGGTTGGGTGGGTGTGCAAGTAATTTTTTTGTCCAGTGGTATGATGGTCTTTTTTTTAATATATTTTGTAAAGATTTTTTTCTTGTCCTTTCCGTTTCTCTAACTCAACAAATCTAGACCCAACTAACGAATTTTAGAACATGGGCAAACCGGAGCTTTGTTTAGAAAGGCAAAGGTAAAATCATATTCTTAACAAAACATAGATAAAATCACAATTACATCTTACAATAAGCCGAAAATACAACTACTGTTTCAATCACAAAATTTAATTGAATAATAACATAGTCTTGCGCGTGAGAACCCAATCTCTTTCCAATTAGCTTTGATTCAACTTTCTATCGGCTCATCGTATATCCAATCGGCTTAACAATATTGAATCGCACCGAAAAAAGTATGACAAAATTTAATAGAATAATAACATGGCCTTTTAGGCCTTGGGCCATATGATCCGCTACCACGTACGTACGTACATGCGCAAGTGTTATGCACGCTTGCGTGGCACACAGGGACGTTACCTGCGTACGACGATCCCCAGCGAAAACAATTTTTTTAGTCCCACACGGAAAAATTGTGACGCCCGAGATCTGGATAAAACAGGGCGTGGAGGCGACCCCCCTAACCGAGCTCGATGGCGCGGACCTGTAACCCCAGCTCTTTTGGGGGTTCGGGCGCGTCCCGCTTTCTTTCAGACCGCTCTGTTCTGGCAGTAGCTTGCGTGTCTCCCAGGGCTTGGCTAGCCACCAACCCTGCGTTTGACAAAACATACAATCTTTTTTTTGTAAGTTTCTTTCCACCACAATATCATAAAAAAGGTACTCCTTATTTATTGTCATGTAGGTTTCTCCAAACATAAATTACTTATGTTGTGGATAACCTTATAGTTTCTTTCCAGCACAATATCATAAAAAAATAGTACTCCTTATTTACTTTTGACCTTTTGCTGTGTGACAAACGGTTGTCCACTTGTGCTGCCCAGTGCCCACTATTAGAACAACACGGCGACAAGCATACATATACTTTGAGGACCTGTGGTCAGCTGACTATGGGATTATTCAGTCACTCCTGCTTCCACATTTGAACTAGGATCGTGCAGGAGAAGCGTCAATAATCCGTCTAAAAAAGGACTAGTACTATAGTCAAGAAGCCAAAGACATATATAGGGCATGGCTTTTGCACGGGCCTGCCTGGGATGTTTGTAGTTGTTGGGGCGCCTCAGTCGGCCCACTTTTCATGATGTTTATTTTTTGACAAAATTTAATATGAAAAAGTTTTGGCCCATGCAGGTCTCTCGAACCTGCGACCTTCGCGTTATTGCTGACGGGATGCAGTTTTGTTCTCATTTATCTTTTTATTTGAAAGCAAAAGTGTGGCGACTCAAAAGCATGAACGTGAAGAAGAAGAGGAAACAAGGCACTGACACAGTAAGCATTGACACCCTCAAATTTTAAGGGGCGAGATGGTCCCCGCGAAGAAAGTTTTAGCAGGCGAGATACCTGGCACTTTGGCAGGGTAGGCTAGTGGCTGAGCTCTGGACAACGTACCCTGCCAAATTGCCAAGTGAGCCCAACTTTGGCACCACCTGAGCCCAGCCCTCTGCTGAATGCTAATTAGTAATTATTCCCTGCGATTCTTTTGGCGTGATCAGCTGACGTTTGAGGCTGTCTGCTAATCTTGTCAGTAAGCTGAGTGGCTAGTTTGTTCAACGAGAAGTCAACAGACGTCATATGTCCTTGCTCCTTCCCTCTTTCAGTCCAAACTGATGGCCCGGGTCGCCATCCATCGTCTGAAATTCGTCTTCCAGAGACGGTAGTAGTATTTTCATTTTGATCAGTAACTAATTAACACAGCTGGATGCAAACAGAACCACACGAACGACTGAGATCGAGACCACCCTGAACTGAATACGAGCGTTAATTACTTCAGTGAATCACATACATACAAGTAAAATCAAATCAAGGTCAATTCAGAGTTCTTATGTCGACAGAATTGCGGCTAGCATTATTTACACAGAACCGCCAATTCGTCAGATTTATGCTTGTACTTGGTTGGTCGCCAATTCGCGCACCTATCCTAAGCACGAGATATGCTAACTAGTAGCCCAGCTCCTTAGTAGAGTATACATGACAACAGTGTCTGTGCGCAATTGACGAAGTGTTGAGTAACGAAGCCAAGTCGTCCCTTCCTGCAGACCAGAGACAAGACCAAAACAAGTTATCAAGTTAATGAGTGGGGTTAAGCTGTACTCCTATATATATATAGGAGCTCAGGGGACTCTGCTCCAGCACAAGTGCTTTCCCAAAATTAATCCTAGCAAGTATCTACCGAGTCCCTCAAACTCTTCGTCGTTCCAATTTCATCGATAATTCTCCGGCGACCGGAGTAGCAGCAACTAGCAATGGCGGTACGCGCCCTGCAATTCCTTTTTCCTGATCTCGTATCATCGTCGTTGCAGCTGTTGCAGAGCTGCGGTTTGTTTAATTCACTCCTCTGTTAGTTCTATGGACTGAACCATGGCGATTGTGTTGGTTGTTGCAGCAAAAGATCGTGATCAAGGTGCACATGGCCAGCGACAGGTGCCGGCGACGGGCGGCGTGGTGTCGGTGGAGCTCGCCGGCGACGACAAGAGCAAGGTGGTGGTGGTGGGCGACGTGGACTCCATCAAGCTGACGAACGCGCTGCGGCGGAAGGTGGACGAGTCGGCCGAGCTGGTGGAGGTCAGCGACGCCAAGAAGAAGGAGGAGGGGAAGAAGAAGGAAGAGGAGAAGAAGAAGGACGAGGCGGCCGTTCCGGTGTACGGCTACTACTACCCCGGCGTGTATCACCACCCGGGTTACGGGACTTACGGCTGCCCCTGCGGCTGCAACCCGCGCCCCGACAGCGCCTGCTCCATTATGTAGAACACCATGCAGAGATGCATTCGTACAAATATTGCCGTTTGTTTTGCTCCCTCTCTGAAACTGCGTTCCGTGGTACGATGTGGGATTGAGGATGTGGTGATTGAGCTTTTGAACGAGAAGGTCTTTGTATTTTGGGAAGGTTTTCCTACGCCGTCGGGTGACGGGTATACGTTTGAACTCGTACTGTTTTGCTGAAATTTATGAGAAAGAACTTGCTGCGTGCATAGTCACGTTTTCTCGTGGCGGTGTAAAGGACTAAATGTAACCAATCCCATTATTATTATGCATAGCCTAAAAAGAAGTAGCATAAAACAGAGCGTTACGGGAGGGAAAGAGGATGGATCCAATGGTTTGTTGACGAAGCCCTTCTATTTGGAACGGATCTGTTGATGTAGGCCGTACTACTTCAATTTTTTGTACTATGATTAGCACCACAAAGGAAGAAAAAAGTTGTTCTTTCTTGTGATCTCAATTATGATTTGCAAATTTTCCTGTCTACTCCAGCAGTAAGGTTTAAATTTTAGTGCTTATAAATTTTACACACATATGAGTACACTTTCAATATAAATTAAGTAAAGTTGGAAATTTGTTGATGGTTTGAGCGTACTTTAAGTGATGCATGATGATTGTGTTTGTGTACGACTTTTATATAATTGCAAAAAGAAACTTCCTTGTCTAGGATGTTTGTATCTTTTTTTTTCAATTTTTTATAGTTCTTGGGAGGTACTGAGAGTCACCATTTATTCTAATATAAATTTGGCTATTCCCCAATATCTCTGGTATCTGGAGGCACTAAAACCTCCTAAATATTTTATAGTACTATATCAGTATATGACTTCTGTTTGATACCTCCTAAGAAAAAGAAATCTAACTACAAACAAAGGAGAGGTTGTTGCCTTGTTGGCTCGGCCGTGTGGATTGGATCTATAGACTCTATAGTCAGTCGTCTAGTTTATGAGCTATGATATATATATATATATATATATCACATCTCACCATTCCAATCCTTTGACCTGCAAGTCGTCATGCATACTCTTCTGAGTTCTGAGTGGAGACGAAAATGTGTTCAACAAGATCGTCCAATGTACACTGACTATGAAGGTCACATTTGAGTCATTATTTGAGAGAGTGTGTATATAAAATGATATAAGTCATTAATATATAATTAATTAAGTTTTTAATTATTTAAAACTTTAAAAATAGATTTATTTAATTTTTAAAGCTAACATATAAAAAGTTTTTATATGAAATTTAGTAGTTTAAAAAGTATAGAAATTAAGAAAAAAAACTATATTTTAATTAGAAAATCATAAAAAAAAACATGTCCTAAATCTGCATCTCGCATCGGCCACAATGAAGCTTCAGGTGGTGAGGTGATGATAGCTATTCTAATGCAACATACATCAAGTTCAGACAAAAGATCGCACAATAAAAAGGTTCACACAAATAATTCTCTGCCGCGATCACCAGAAAAGAAAAAGCTCAGACAAATGGCTCTCACGCGGTCAGATGTTGTCCATGTCCGTAGCTTGAACCGGCTGACCGACCCAGTCGGATTAATCTTCTTCGCGGATTGATGGGCCAGATCGCTGTCGATGGACCAACAATTGCGACCGGATTGTTTACGGCATATTTTTAGGGTGTTTTGTTGGTTACCACAATTTGTCGAACTTTACGCATGCTTCATTGCCACAGTTGTCGAAAGGGCTATTGCGCGAGCGTGCGCGAGTACGATGACCGCGCGAATGTCCCCTTTTCCGTTTCCGGCTTAGTGTCTATTGATCCCTTTTCCTTTTTTTTGGCAAAGCGCGTGCACACGCCGGATATCGAATAACATGCGATTTGGCCTCAACTTTTAACATCAGAACTTTGAATGAACAAACTTTCAGTATAGAAACTTTTGTGTTCATTAACTTTAGATATAGACACTTTGTACGGATAAACTTCAAATGTAGAAACTTTTGAGCACATGAATTTTAGATGTAGAAACTTTGTACACATGAACTTTTGATATATAAACTTTGTGCACGTAAACTTTGTGAAAGAAATCTTGAGGATCGGATATGTCCCCTATAGGAGGGTCAATAGGTGTTTCCTGAAGCTTTAAAAATTGCTGTGAAATTAGACTTAGCCGAACAATCTATTACCGTATCGGACATTTCAACTATGATGAGAGTGAGACAATTAGGTCAATATAGATGATAAGAAAAATAGAAGTTAACAGTTCGACTTTGGTAGGATTATCTGGCTAGCATAGAAAACTAAACTTAAGCAATAATACAATATGCAATCTAGAGAATCTACTCAAGCACACTTTTTATAAAAGTAAACTATTGATAGAAATAGCTAAACAAGCAAGCAAAGATTACTATAAGCATAAGATAGAAATCGATAAATACAAGGTAAATAAGAGAGAAAAGGCAACACCGATTAATTTATCAAACTTTGAATTCAAACAATCCTACGTCTCCGTTAAAAAGATCTAAAAAGTCGAGTCTCAACAAACCCTTTTTCTCTCTAAGTAACCACTAAGACTAAGCGGTCACTAAGATTTCAAGCTTGAACGAGGAGCTACAACCTTTGACAAAACTTGCTTTACCAAGTACCTACCAAGATGAAGTTTAGTTTCTACTTTTATCACCTCTTCTCTTCTAGAGGCGAGGTAGAACCTTCACAAGAGATTTTGGACATATCACACTCCTTGGTGGCTCCAATGTTACAATTCTTTATTTTCACATATTCTTAACTCAACCCACTATTAACTCATAAGCTCAAAATTACAATGGGAGAGAGTTTAGCTTTCTAATCATATACACAAGAACACTTAAGGCTAAACTCTAGTAGAATTAATATTTAAAATGCACACAATACTCTTAGACACTTGCTTGACTTACTTAGGGTAAAGAGATATTCAAAAGTCTTGAATTGAGTTCATGACATTGTCCATTTATAGGCTCAACTCCTCCACTAATCGTTTTTTTATTCATAAAAAAACTACCAAAACTTGTATAGGGTCGGACTGTCCAGCTCTTTATACTTTTCTAATGGTCACTAATGAAATAGACATTATGCGGGTTGGATTGTTGGATGCCTTCCGAACTATCTAATAGTGCTGTGCTTTCTGGACAATTCAATAACTCTCGGACTATCTGGTCTATCGTCTGCTGAGCCACTGTTCAGTTGCCTCCATAACGTGTCGAACAGTTTAGTATCGGGCTAGACTATCTGGCATCACTTGTTTCCACACTCCAAAATGGTTGTTCACTGTTTTCTTTGCATTCATCTTCTCTCAAATTGTTTGGTGGCTCACAAACTATTTGATCTATGTAGGACCTGAATTGTCCTGTCCAATGCAATTTTGGAGCAACTTCAACTTCTATATTTGAAACTTTGCCCGAATCTTCTAACTTTAAATCTTTTGCTCCGAGAGTTGTCTTTACTTATTTTTCAACCTTATAGTACCTAATGGCTACTTATTACTTAATAATTATATTAGTCATTTAATCATTTATTATCAATTAGTTAAAACCTACTAAGAAATCTAGATGCACTTTTACTTTGGATATAGAAACTTTGTGCATATAATATTTGGATGGAGACTTTGTACAGATGAAATTTTAAACGAGCTAAGAAAACTCAAAAACTTTCTACTCAACATCATAAAAGTGCAACCGAAAATCCAAAAATTCCTAATCAAAATCAGAAATAGTCCCAAACAAATCTCCAAATGTTCCACCCCAAATCACAACTTTCAACCAGCAGCAAATTCCCTGGTGGTCAGATCTGAGAAAAAAAGAGAATGAAGAAGCCCTAGTATCTCCGTCGCCCCGCCAGAGAGGAGGAAGAAGGGTCAACGCTGCCATCTCGCACTCTTGCCGTGGAGGAGGATGGGGAGCAGCAGGAATTGAAGCAGCGGGCTCATCGGAGGAAGTAGGGAAATTGAATCAATGGATTTATCAAAGAAGATAGGGGGAGCAGCAGGGACTTGAAGATGCAGGCTTGTCAGCTTTTCTTCAACCATACGTGAGAGAGACAGACATGAAAGAGGAAAGAAGAAACCGTGATTTTTAGGAGATAAGGTGTTCACTAGGTCTAGGTCCTAGCAAACATTCGCTAGTTAGACTTACCCACAGCTGTGTCATGCCATAATTTTCTTACTCTTAAATCCACATGTCATATTCCCATTATTTTGCCAAAACTTACGTAAAATGAGACCATCAATTTATTAGCCATACCTTATATAAGGTTTGGCAAGAAGGTGTGGCATTGTTTGGGAGCCAGGTAACCCCATATCTTCCAGCTCTCAACTGTGACGTTAGAACTCGAGGTGAGACTAGCGAAGTTACCACAGGTCGAACTATTGCTCTCTGCTGCACTGCACTGTAGCTGGTTTTCTCGTATGATCCCCTGCTCAAGATTGGATAGTTGACACTATTACTATTCAATCAGGCAACATGAGCAGGGCACATAGACACACGATTCGACTGATCTTATTGTTCATTATTGTTCACCATTAGCTACAGACGGACTGACTGTGTGCATCCTTAATTGATACAGATATTGGAAATCATACTTCGTTTGTCCAAAGAAAACAGATATCAGAAATCATACTTCGTTTGTCCAAAGAAAACTACAGGCTAGCTACCAACTTCAGATAATCATCAGGTTCTTCAAGACAAAGCAGCAGCGGATTCTTGCAGATAGGTCAGGATCCGCTGCTTCGTCTCCACTGTTAATTATTCTGCCAATTGATGTCGACGTAAAACGAAAGTGGTCGGCTATCGGAAAATGCTATTAATTGTCCAAGCTCAACGATGACACTGGCTCCACCGAATGAGCTAAAGAACAATGAAAATACGTGTGAATCATTATCTTAATTTAAAAGTTTGTGATGAATAATTAGTTTAAAATTTTATTAAATTAATTTTAAATACAGTGCTTTTGTTTGCACACAAACAGACTAGGAATGTCGGACTACGGGTACGTGCACAAGTCCAGAACGGTTCTGTATGAACACCGTCGGATCGGGCCATGGAGGCCGATCAGACTGTAGGCATAGATGCAATTGAACCAGCTAACCTGATGGTCTGATCGGCAAACTCTAGCGATGAGTTAGTTTTAGTGTATTTTTATATTTCAGATATAGATTTTAGAGATTGTATAATTGATAGAAAAAATACTAGTAGAATATGTCTGGTTGCCTGGTCTTCTAGGAAACAATCAAATGTTGCTCAATCAACTGTTGAATCTAAATATGTTGCTAATACTAATTGTTTTCAAATTCTTTGGCTTATTTCGACTTTAAAAGATTATAGTATTACTTTTGAGAAAGTTAAGCTCTATTGCGATAATACAAATGCTATTAACATTGCTAATAATTTTGTACAATACTCACACACTAGTGTGTACAATGATATTCGCTTTCACTTTTTAAGAGATTATGTTAAGAAGAGAGAAGTTGAATTGAAGATTCTTGATATTAAGTTGTAATTGGTAGATATTTTCACTAGTGTGTACAATGATATTCGCTTTCACTTTGATATTCTTCTCTTTTTGCATTTCTTTAGGAATTTTATCTTTTTGGCAGACTTAAGAGGGAGTTTTTACGCTTTTTGTTGTGTACATGTTTTTTTTCTTATTTTGCTTTATTTTGTATTTATGGTTACTTTACATGTATTTTTAAAATAATAATAATAAACTAAAAAAAGAGTTTTGATTTTTTTATTCTATTTTTTGTCTAGCTATTATGAATTTTAGTCTTTTTATGAACTTTTGATATTGCTTTTATGTGAGATGATATACGACAATTAATTTTTATATGAATTAAATAAATATGTAATATTGAAGCTAGTACTAATTTTAGATGATTTATGCTTATACATATATTTGTTAAATTTTTATTCCAGAAATATTCTAAATGCTACAAGTACAATCAAAGAAAATTGCTTATGAGATAAAATAGATGTCGAATAATTGGAAACAATATTCATTCATGAGGTGAGAAAAATAATGAGTATAGAATAGATTTTGTTTTGTAATATTAAAAAGAGTAAGTAGACTTATATAAAAAAGGACAAAAGCTCTAAAACTGATAAAAGTTAAAAGAATAATTAAATTTAAGAAAAAATGTTTAATGCAACTTTTCTATATTTAGGGGTTTTTCATTCAATTTATGTACTCATGAATATATTGCATTATAAATCATTTAAATGCATGAATCTTTAATGCTGAATTGGGCATTCTATTATATTATCTTACAACACATGTCATTAAATTACTCTAATTACACTTCAAAGTTGTCGAGCAAAAAATTATAATTCTTAATAAAGGGGGAGAATTTTTCATTTTCAATTTTGATTTTTGAGTGCTTTTTAACAATTCCTTTTGGTTTTTATTTTCAAACATCAAATCACATTTTGAAAAGTTTTGTTAATATGTTCATCAAGGGGATTATGAAATCATTATCTTGATTTAAAAATTTATGATGAATAATTGGCTATTTTGAATGAGGTGCTTTTGTTTACACATGGTTAGACTAGGCCTGGAAGTATGTTGGATCGTGTGTACGTGCATGAGTCCAAAATGGTTCTGTATGAATATGGTAGGACTAGTACATTAAGGCCGATCAAACCATATACATGGGTACAATCAGATCGACTAGCCTAACGGTCCAACCGACAGACTCTGGCGAGGAGTCAGTTTTGGGTTATTTTTATATTTCTCGTTGATTACTTAATAGGTAAGTCTTATATGTGTTTTATATGCGTATGATATACTATTTGCATACTAATGTGAGTCTTAAGGCTTCTGGAGTGTTACCGATGATGGATCGGGAATCAACTTGAAAGAAATTGATGTTTGGACGATCAAAAGATCACATAAGATAATAAAGGCTAGAGATCAATATAGGGTAAAGATATTATATGATATACAAGAGAGATTGTATGCATATGTAAATTGGAGTCAAATTCGAAAAGAGTCTAAGTTTAGAAATATGGAGTTTAAATTTGTAAAGAAATAAGTTGTATATCGGTACAAGAGGATTTTCTAAATGATTAGAAGTGCTTTTCCTTTTAGAATTCATGGTTTTTTTAGCCATATATGGGCATAAATAGAGATGTGGTTTAGACCTTAAAGTACCATTTTTGAAAGAGAGAAAAAAATTAGGTTTTAAAATTGAGTTACGAGTTTAGTCGAAACTTAAGAGATGAGTACTTTGTATGATCTTTATAGAAATATCTTAATATAATAAAGTTTATATAATTTTAAGTGTTTCGTCAAATTTCGGGATTTTCATCGAGATCGTTTTTCTCTAGTTATAAACAGTCACATCGGCATCTAAGTGGTAGTTAGACTAGGTAGAGCAAACTGATCAGATCGATAGCAAATCATTGGTTGGATTGGTAGGTGTGCATTGGTTGGACTGGTAATAGGAGGATAGTTGGACATGCGACATCTAAAAATGTTTGAGATTTTGACTACAGTAATATTTGTTTTAGTTTTTAATAATTTTACTATTTACCCTCGCTTTTTTTTCTAATGTTATAATATGAAATACCAGTAGTACAATAATATGGAGAAATGACAATCAGTTTAAAATGTTCGCACAGAGCGTACTGTCACGCACGCTCATAGTCGACAACAATTTTTACGATTGGACGGTATGATTTGTGTAGATAAGATCTTGCAATTTAGTATATAAAGTTATAAAGATTTATTTTGCTATATAAACTTATCGTGTTTGAACCAAGGGTAAAGTCGGATGCAACAGTATGTTACATATAATTTGAAGCCCGCTCCTTTTGGCACAATGCCAAGGTCACATCTTAGCATTCCAATCCATGACCTGCAAGTTGTCCTTATATTAGGCTGAAAAGAAAACTATTTGTGGGTGTTTGTATTTACTAACCGTCCCACGTGCGAGGCAACTTGATAGGCATCGTCTATGGGTGATGTCGAACCTTCAGGTGAGACGATAAAAGTTAAGCAAACATTATTCATATTATTTTAAAAGGCCATAGTGATAATGAGTCTGTCTTAACCACCGTCAACTAACATATGGACCATGAGATCGGTGGCCCTCACATGAGTGGTCTGCTTGCTCTCGAAAGTTTCCCCGCCGTTTGAAATTTGAGCAAAAGGAGAAGCTTCACTCTTTTATTTTTGCCTTTTAAGATGAAGAACATTGCTTCAGCCAAATAGATGCAAGATATTTTTTCTGACCAAGTGAAATATGTTTTATGTTAAACAAACCGTTGTAATGACCATATTTTGCTAGTATACATATATACATCAAGTTCAAACAAAAGATCGATCAAAAAAAAGTTCAGACAAATGGTTCTTGCCGCGTTAACCATAATAAGTCGAAAAGGAAGTCGTGTTGTTCACGCACTCAAATGTTGTCAATGTCCGTAGCCACAATCTCGGATCGGTGGACTGACTGACCCGGTCGGATTAATGCATGGGATGACCGAGCAGTTCGCCGGCGTGGACGCCGGATACGACCGGTCGTCGTCGTCGTCGTCGTGCTAGGATCTTACTGCGTATTCTTGGATTGATCGGCCAGATCGCTGTCGCCGGAGCAAGCAGCCGCGACCGGATTGATTACGCGATAATTAACCGATCGCGAGGGCTCGAGGTGAGTGTACGGCAAGAGTGCTACTGCACTGTAGCTGGTTTATTCTACCCAGGCAATGTGAGCAGACGTAGCAACCTATTATTTACTATTCAGCTTATAAGGATAAGCGAAAATTTAAATTTTAAAACATAAATTTAAGTTGATTTTAAGTTTTTTATTATACTTTATTTTTTATCATTTGTTTTTAAACCAGTAAAAACACGTATAAAAATTTTATGTATATATTGTCTTTTAATTATTAATAAGCCGTTATTTATAATAAGTATATGCGAAGAGAAAGGATGAGATAATCACAGATTCTTGAGAGCCAAGAAGATACAGAGACAAACATCACAATCAGTCGAAGAAAACGTTCACACCTTTTTGTTCTCCTTTCTGTTTTTCCAAGCTGACGTCAGCGCAGTCGATGTCATTAGCGCGCGCACTGACGGCATATGTATGATTAGCCAAGCCAATCATGCGAAGCCTGCGTCTTAATGAAGGTACTTAGTATAAGTCAAAGCCTTCGGGAGGAAGGATGAAGGAGAGTGCTTAGCTTGATCTCCAGCATCTCTAGCGCCTCCAACATCTTATGCATCGAATTCAGGGTCAGATCTCTAGCATCTGATTGAACCACGTGGCTCTTTCTAGACCTAGTTTTATCTGCTCTAGAACCATGCCAAGTGTTCTTTCTCGGGAGTGTCCGATCGGATATGTACGGTTCAAACGTGCAGCTGATCGGAGTAAATCATCTGATATTTCTACAGAGTGGGAGAAAGATTTAGAGTGAAACGACCCTTCGAGAACCAGGAGAGCCGGCCCTTCGAATCAACCCAGTCAAGACAAATATTGGAATCATCCATGTAAAAGAAAAAAAAATCCAACAAAACTTAAGCACCACATCTCTAGGGGATACTTCCCATGCTTCCTTGACAACAGCAAAAAAAAAAAACTTTCCATCACATCATGCTAGGAAATCCCCCAAAAAATCGGACAAACAAACAAGAAAAAAAACACAATCTTAGCTCGCCTTCTTGTCTCGGCCGCCGCCGGGCTCGTGTCGACACCGTCGTTGCTGCCGCCGCCGAGCTACAGCTCAGCTTGCTTCCTCTCCTTCCCCCATTGACGAATCACATCCCCGGCTACCGGTGTGCCAAAGAGAATTTACCGGGCGACAGGTGAGCTCAAATAGAGCCCCCAACGCAGCTAGCCTCGTCCTTCCGCATACAGATCCCCTTCTCAATCAACTGTGCTATGTCAAGCTTTGAAAGAAATGAGCAACAGCAACGTAAGAAAGGAGGGGAGGGAAGGAGACGGACGGGATAGCCGAACAGACCGACCGCTGTGACGAAGGCGCATGGAGATGGAGGACGAGCGAAAGCAACATGCACCTGCGGCGCGTGCGAGGGGACTAGGGATGTGAAGGGATAAGGGCAACCTGACATCTCCTTTTCTTTTTTTGCAAGATTTTCAGCAAATGTTTTAGGCCACAACGCTACAGGGGCTTAAAAAAATTAGAGGGCTAAAATCTGTAAATTCATATGACTGTTACCCCCAGTTGTTAATAAGCTCGAATTTAATTGCAATGGAAGTGTTGATGGTATCCTGATCGATATAGAGCAGCACGCTTATGCAATACAAGGGAAGAAAATTAAAAGAAAAAAACAATTTGATACAAGTTAAAATTCAAGGTAAATGCTAATAAGCAGCCTGATCACATTGATGTCCTCTATTCCTTAAAAAAACAATAAATAGTGAAATTATATATATATATATATAGAAACATATAATAATTAAGTACAAACAAAATGCATTCATAATACGAAACTTATATCTGGCGGAATATGTATTTCGAGCTAATTTTCTACCTGAGTGAATCATAGCCATCCGTTGATTTCTAGACACGTACACGGGCTAACCTGCAGGTGCGCCAAGAGGCGCGCTGATTTTCTAGTTATTCTACTGATTTCTAGCTAAAAGAGTCAAAGAAGCAGCTGCACACTCGCCGCTGACTTCACTAGCAGCAGCAGTGTACAGTACTCAGAACACACGGTTTCTTGCCGCGTCTGCAGCAATCAGGCAAGCGACCAATGGGATCACGTCCTCTTCAAGGACCAGAGCCAAGTCGTTAACAAATTCTGAAATCCCAACCGCTCCACGTAACGCATCGATCCATCGATCCATACACCTCTGAAATTTCGGCGTGCAGTTCCCGTCAGAATAGGACAGCACCCAACTCCTATATAAAAGGACAGCTCTGGACACCCTTTTCCCTCATCCACGGCAAGAAAGCCAAGCTGACCTCCTCTGCACAACTACACAGCTCAGGCTTTGCCGATTAGTAGCCTCTACTCTCAATCCTCCCAAGAAAGCAGCAATGGCCAAGGTACCTGATTACTACCACTTGCTAGAAATTTATTACAGCCTATTAGGCTATTAGCAAGTGCAGTAACGGTAGATTTTGATCGCTGTGTGCTGAAAATGAATTTGGTTGGTTGTGTTTGCAGCAAAAGATCGTGATAAAGGTGCAGATGGCGGGCGACAAGTGCCGGTCGAAGGCGATGGCGCTGGTGGCGGCGACGGGCGGGGTGGACTCGGTGGCGCTGGCCGGGGACGACAAGGACCAGGTGGTGGTGGTCGGCGACGGCGTGGACTCCATCAAGCTCACCACAGCGCTGCGCAAGAAGGTCGGCCACGCCACGCTCATGACCGTCGGCGAGGCCAAGAAGGAGGAGGAGAAGAAGCCGGAATCCACCGCCGTCGTCGAGTACCCGTGGAACCACTGGAGCTACCCCTACGGCTACGCGCCGCCGCCGGCGCAGCACGTCGTCTACCAGTACCCAGCCAGCTCCGGTTACCCGTGGTCGTTGTGGTAGCTAGTACAAAAATAAATCAATCTGGTCCGTTGGCGTATTCACTTGGATGTGTTGTACCGAGGCGTATATGAGTCGTCCGTGCTTCTGGTGGTTTGTGTTGTTTAGGACAGATCACCGAGATGAGATCAGCCTGTCTTTTCCCTTTTGGTGATTCAATTAATTCGGAGAAGATTTTGGCCTGTCGATGTCAAACTTTCTTGTGACCGTGCTGTTGATTGGCGATTAAATTATAAGATTTTTCTTGTGACCGTGCTGTTGACTGGCGATAAAATTATAAGATTTTTGGTTAAGCAATGGACGGGTGCACGCACGACGGGACGATGCAATTGGGCGGCAATTTCCCGGTAGAAGTTTCATCGGTGGGGCAGACACTCGTTTGTGGTGGTGGTGGTTAGGTGGTAGTGTGGTATAGGGGTGTGCAATCGGTTACAACCAAAACTTCGGTCTCGGTTTTTGTTTATTAAGGAATTTTAATAATCTAAAATTAGAACCACTTAGCAATTCAGTCTCGGTCTTAGTTAGTTCGGTCACTGTCTTGGTCATGACCGAAATTTTAAGGAATTCAATAGAAAACAAAAAAATCAGCAGATAAAAAAGACGTATAAATATAAAAACATACAATTCTTAACATAAAATTCATTGCTTGGTCTCGGTCGCCATCGTTTATTGGAGGAGGTGTCGTCTATTGATTATAAAAATCAGCAATAAACTTATAGGGTGCATAAGAACTAATGGCGATATGTCGAGAGTTTTTATCTAAGTTTAAACCCTAGTGAAGAGATAATACCTTATGTTTTACGTGTATATCAGATTGGTTATTTCCAGGGTTTATAGCACGGGCTATGAATGTACGCATAAGTATCTAACCCTTACATGAAATATCTCGATCCCTTTATATATGCATAAGGGATTAGGATACAAGGAATCTAATTTAACAAACTTAGCCAGATCAATTGCCATCTATCTACCCTAGATATTTGGAATAGAGATTTATATCTTATCTCTAAATTCTCGTTATCTTGATTTACATGTAATCATTAGCACCTAGTTACTCAAGCCCACTACTTGACCTACCTACTTTAGCCCAGTCGGCTTAGCCTTTCATAGTGGTACCTAGATCTTGTGTGCTTCACAATAGTTTCCCGAGTTCTTTGCCTTCAAGGTACTCGTTTGATGTAGCCAACTCAAATCCTCTAGGTAAACTCCCCTAATTCTCGAGTAACTCAACTTCTATTACCTATGAAACACAAAACAAGAGTGGTGAGATACGTAAAGGACTCCCTTTTTAATCTTCCTAAATTACTTCAAGTTATGTAGCCAAACATTTTAGTGGGGAGTAGCACTCAACCATCTCATAACATGGTCCAATATCAATCCCAACTATGTGACTTACTTGAAATAACACAGGTTTATACCACTTTTCACTAGTGCCCCAATTAATTGAAGCCCACTGGTGGCCTGTTAGGGGTGCATAGGTAACCCTTGGCCTAGAGCAGCCCAACAGCACAGGCCTAAGCCTGCTAGAGCATGCTGCTTGATATATATTTCCAGATTAGGTCAAGGGGGGAAAAATTCCCTAAACTTTTCGATTGTCATCTACCTCTTCATCTCCTCCAAGCACATCGCTTCTGCCGTAGCTCAGGTTAGGTCCTCCATAGCTGAATGCAAGCTCGACTACATTGTAGCTTGAGGTAGCGCATCCATTTGCTCATGGCAGCAACCCACTCCCTAAACCCTAGTTGTTGCATCACTATGTCAGAAGCATCAAAAGCCTCAATTCTGCTCCTAAATCCATATCTAGAGTGGTGGACATCCGTATCCATAGAGATGAGGACAGAAAAGCTAGTGGATGGTAGCCTGCTACACCTTAAGGAGATGTGGATGGAAAAGCTAGTGAAAGGTAGCCTGCTGCCCCCTAAGGAGATTATCAGTAGGTGTCCCGCTGCAAGTGAGTCTTTCCCAACCCTCAACACGAGGGAAATCGTTGTTTTTGAGTTGTTATGCAATTATGGCTTTTCTTTTCCTACCTTAAAATTCTTCTGAGTCTTACTGAGATTCTATGGCCTCGAGCTCATCCTTTTGAATCCCAACTCCATCCTTCAGATTGCCATTTTCGTAAATTTGTGTGAATCCTTTTTGGTGATCGTCCCCCACTTCACCCTTTTCTAGTACTTCTACCACCTCAAGGTGTAGCCGTTCAAGTCCAATATCCAAGTGGTAGGGGTGCCAGTTTCCAACTCCACTCAAAGAAAAAGAAAAAAAAACTTTGATCTCCCCTTCAAAGCTTTTCTAAAGGGATGACGACAAGAGTGGTTTTACTACTCGAACCCTTCCCCTTCTCTACCATCTTATGTTGGCCATGCCCTAACTATTTCTATCTCTTAGTCCTCATTCTCGAGTGACGTAGAGATGGGACAGGTCTACTGTCTACTGAAGCTTATCCACCGATTGAAGAACGATGGCCTGATCGGTATCAGGATAGCTTCATGCTTTGTGCTATGTTGCATTCAACCGCCCAAGCATTGAGTCCATCTAGCCTTTGAATGCCAAGGATTTATCAACCCAACCAGAGAAACCTTCGAGAAGGACTCCAACAACTAGGCCAAAACCATAACTGCAACCTTCTTCAATTCTAGCACAGTGATCACCACTAATGGTTATCCATGCCTCATCAACATTGACATGGCCCAAGGTACGGATATCGATGCATTATAATTTTAACTCGACTAGATAGTTGTACGCATCAGGTGACATCTTCTTTGCAGGGACGTCATGACTTCAAGTCCGAGCCCTTGAGTTTGCCAGCAAGAGCCTCATGCAATCGCACAGAAGAGGACTTCGTTGACTCTCTCGACTTTAAGCGAGCTGGAAAACAACTCGTGACTGAAGAGATTGTAGATCCAACAACCTAGGCCACGAGAGGCAGCCCTAGGGTAGGAGACTTGAGGTTCGATGAGAGGCCTTCCTTGTCTCTTGGGAGGAGAATAATGCCTAGACCCACCACATCACTTAAGGGAGGCACCACCAAAACAACCTAGGGCACCCGGTCATCCTCTTTGCCATTGCACTCAGCCGATCAAGCTGGCTCTGTAGCAAGATGGATGGCCGGTAGTGAAGCGCTCCCTACCACGTCTCTAGATAAGATGGCGAGACCAATGTCACCATTCCCTACCCAAACAAGTGGAAGGCTAGTGAAACCACCTCTAGGTATAGGCGGGCTAGGAGAAGCCCTGATGTCAGGACCATGCGGCACCCCCACCTTCAAGTTGAGGCGGTCGAACAAGTAAGACTTATGTTTCTCAAGGATTCCTATTGGCGGAGTGTACCTCATATCATATCATTGATGTAGGCGTTCGCCTAATGAGAAGCACTCAGGACACTAACCAGACTAGTTAAGGCCAGCCAGCTAATGCTACTGCTTCTACTGCTGAGAGCCAGTTGGCTGTTAGCAAACCAATGACTACAGCTTATGCTGACCTAGTGTCTAGCCCCAAGACGACATGTCTAGCTGTTGGAAACAAGGCCTCATCTAGCCACTGTGCCACCAAGGATGTAGAAGAAATACTTTGACTATCTCTTCCTGTGTATGTCTGACCTCTCTAGTCTGCGTGGTTCACCAACTTGGAAGAGCATTTAGAGGGGTTTGACGATGCCAATGACAAACAGGAGAGAGAGGGACTTTACACCCACACCCTACCTAATGAAGGTATTGTAGTCCCCGACTGCCTTTCATGGTGTGCAGTGACTTGGTAGGCAGTACAATTATTTCATTGGAAAATGTCTATTTTGCAGAAAGTTATCGCTCGCTCGGAAAAGAAGTCCAAGGCACTTGAACGAACCTTCAAAGCACATTTGCCAAGTTGTCAAGGTTGTCAAAGCACAGTGTGTCACAGACGCTATTGATGCTTAGCACTGTGAACGTGAGCTACACATGGAGACCGACAGGTTGAAGTACAAGGCATGCTAGACATGTAAGTAATATATATTGATAGTTAAAATGAAGACCGAATAGGTAGGAACTATCATTGTATTGATACTTTATTTGCTGTCTAGACTTAGTGAAGCTTAGGAAGACTTACAATGGGTCATCAGCAAGTGTAACAACTTGAGGAACTAGGCAGAGACGACCAAGAAGACCACCGCAGAGGGTGCCGTTGAACTAGTCGGTAAGTACTACTTGTGCTATTTGCCATTGTCATGATGTCTCCCATGATGTTGAGTAAATTAACCTCTAGTCAACTATAGATGCGAAGAAGAAAATCGAGAACCTAACGACGGAGTGCAACTTGGCTTGCGAGGAACTCGGCGGTAAGAATCTTATTGACATATAGGATAATTTCATGTGTATCCGAGTTGTCTTGAGTTGCTACCTCTTGCAGAGTACAGGGTGAAGACATAGGCCTAGTCCAAGGCCTTGGAAGATGAAGTGCAGCATATGTGTGCCACTCGAGAGCATTTGGAGAAAGCTAGTACTCCCCTCGACGAGTTCATGTTCCCTGGTGATAAGGGTAGTGATGATGTGTTGTCGTGCAACTATCTGGTGAACAAGTTGGAGACAGTGCCATGAGCAATGAAAGAAAACATGAGTGTTATTGCAACAGCGAGCACTAACCAAGCATTGGCGATCATCAAGTTGATGTACCCATGTGTTGACCTTGGAGCAGTCGGTGAGGGATATCCAAGACCTACTCAAAGAGGCGAAAGGTACAGCAGCCAAGCTTGTCAAGGACCTCGAAATGTAGAAAGTAGTATATTTAAGAAAGTGGTCAAACATGTATCTTCATAAACTTTATTTTTGTGTGCTTGGTAAGATTATGTGGTGCTCTCAATGTATTGTTGTTACTTGATGTGACCACTCGATGGATTACACAAAGCAAGTCTTAGCCGAGTGTAGTCGAGCCCCTGAGTATAGGTTTTATGGCGCACAACCTTATCCCAGTGACCATACAGAGGCACGTAACTTAGGCTAGAAATGCAACCAGCAAGTAGCGAGTAGTATGTATGTAACGCAAGCAACACAAAAAAGATAGGAAGCCAAAGACAAAGAGCAGAGGCTGAGTGACTTTATTGATGTGGAAAAGTAGATAAATACAAGGTTTAAGCATAAAAGTGACATAGTTATTTTATGTTTTAGGAGTTATCCACCATGGAGCCATCTTTATTCTACAATTAATAAGCCCTTGGGCAAGTGACTTCACTGACCATGAATGGTGCCTCCCATATGTGAGAAAACTTGTGTCGATGTTTGGTAGTTTGGATTTTGCATAAGACCAAGTAACCAACAGAGAATGCGCGACCGCAAATGTTATGGCTATGATAGCATGGTAAGCCTTATTGATATTTGGCTAACTGGATGGCTGCAACATCCCGTGCTTCCTCTAGTCGGTCGAGGTTGTCCAATAAATTGGCTTCATTCATGATGTCTTGGAAGGCTCGCACCCATGAGGACCTGAACTTGAGCTCGGTTGGAAGGATAGCCTTGGCCTCGTGTACTAGGAACAAAGGTGACTGCCCCATGGCCAGACTAGAGATGGTCCTAAGTGACCACAACATAGAGGGCAACTCGGGAACCCACTTGCCAGCATATAGCTTCAGTCGATTGAACTCTCCTCTTGATTCTATGGAGCACCATACCATTACCGTGCTCAACTTGCCCATTGCTCTAGGATGGGCCACCGAAGTGTAGCAGATCTTGATTTCAAGCTCCTCGTAGAAGTCTTAGAAAACAAAGCTAGTGAATTGAGTGTCGTTGTTGGTGATTATTCTGTTTGGGGCTCCAAATCAATAGATTATGCCCTGGATGAAATCATGGGTATGGGCCAAATCAATCTTTGTGATGGGTTTTTCCTTAATACATTTAGTGAACTTGTTGACTGCCATGAATATATGCGTGAAGCCTTTGGGCGCTTTCTTGAAAGGTCGGACCATGTCTAGGTCCCACACGGTGAATGGCCATGAGATTGGGATGGTTTGGAGCTCTTGTGCTGGTACGTGAGTCTGCCTGGCAAAGTACTGGCATTCTTCGTAGGCTCAAATGATGTCCTAGGCATCGGTAATGGCTGTTGGCCAAAACAAACAATGTTTGTATGCCTTACCGACTAAAGTTTTGGAGGCCGCGTGGCTATCGCAGATGCCTGAGTGGATTTCCTATAGAAACTTGCATCATTTGTCTTGAGATATGCCTCGCATGAGAACTCCTGTAAAGCACAATTTGCCGTCTATGACTCCATAGCAATGGCTTTGACGAGCGATCTTCTCAGCCTCTGCCCTACTGGACGGAAGTTTGTTAAGGACAAGGTAGTCAAAAAGAGGAGCCCACTAGTTAGACTTTGCCATCATGATGTCCTGAGCGGGCTATTGAGATGGAGGGGGATCCCTGAGCATCTTCTAGGAGGTGGAAGATGGTTTATGAAGTAACTTCAGGAATACCCCTACTGGCATCGAGTCTCGCTGAGTACCGTATTTCGCTAATTGATCAGTATCTTCTTATTGTTCCAGAGGACATGAGTTAACTCTATACCATCAAATTTGTCTACTTCTCGAGAGCAACACAAACATATATACTTTTTCTGTTTGGCTTCTCGCCCTCACAATATTTTTACGCTACCAGCTTCTACCATTGGTGACACCAGCTATATATATATAATTTAAATCACACCGGAGATTTTTTTGGGTATTTGAAATATTTTATTCAAAAATATACTAACGTATGTAGCTTATTTACATGTAATTCATTTGTTTTAATATATGAATCATATATCCCAATTTTAATTTTACCCCTTTAAAATTCCAACAAACTGTTGAATATCGTATAATAGAATCAGATACACTGATCCAAGTAATAGATATTAGGGTATGGTAAAATAACTTCATTATAGTACTGTTTTCTTTAGAGGATCGAAAAGCTTCACTCGGCCGGCATTGCAATGTATCCTATATAAATTTATGTAGTTGATCACCACTTAGTGTAGATAATGGTATTTTACAGCCATGTAATAGAATTGATCTCCTGGTACAGCACACAAAAGTTCACATCCAAAACACACGGAATTAAAATGGACGCACTCATGCCCCTAATTATTCATTAGTAGAATGACCACTAGTAAATAAAACCTCACATAGATACTAGTTTATAACCCCATATAGGTGTTAGTTATGTAATCGACACCGTAATAGCAGTATTGATGAGCCATGCTTATTGGTGCCGATTCAAGAACTAGAACATTTAGGGCTTAAGGTGACGAAAAAAAGAGCTGGCTAGATGCATCAGATGAATCGGCTCGAAGCCCCTAGATCCATCAACGTACAAGAATGAAATCATCATAGAATCAACATCCACATATCAATATCCAAGACCGTAGAGAACCCTAGATGGATTGACATCCAAGTACAAAATAACAGAATTAATATGATCCAAGAACATAGAGAGGAGATCTAAAGGAAAGTGGTTGCGCTGGATCTCGCACACGCGGCGTGACCATGCTGATGTCTGGGTGGTCTGCTTAGTTCTAGTGCAGGTCTGTCAGCTTTTCTTCGTGGCTCGAGGTACGTGCGCCGAGGTCTAGAAGGTCCGCTTAACTCTGACGCGGGTCCCTTGGCTCGCTCTCTGTTCCCTCTGTCACGATAGTGTAGGTGTGGACATGCCAATCAATTTGACCCTGTAATTGATAAGGAGGTAAGATGAACAGGTCAGTCGGACGATGGGCCGATATGAGCTCTCACTATTGGCAGGCCGCTGATAGGATTGAGTTGGTCATCGGCCGCATCTGGATGGCTCGTACTATCGGCTAGTCGTCGATAGGGATTGGGACGCTTTTCGATCAGCTAAGGAGCCGATGAAGGCATACACAAATGTCGACGAAGGATGTGATGGCTCCGGATGTAGCGAAAGCGAAATCCTGATCTATCGGTCACAAAGCTGATTAAGACACTAAAGGGTATTCAAAGAATAGCAAAGCATGCAGGATCTCTCCTGGTTGCCAATGGAAGCTGTAGAGCTCGTTCATCGGCTGGAAAGCCGATGAAGGCATATGTGAACTAGCAAGAAATCATATAAAAGGCACAGCGGCTACAAAACTGATGCCATTTTGGATATGGTAGGTGATGAACAAGGAGCGAGGCCTAATCCTCCCACAGCACAAGACCTGTCGCCCACCGTGACAATGCCGCTAGCACCGATCTCGAAGATTAGACCTAACCGAGACAATAAGAGACCAAGGCCAACGACAACAGGACGATGGACACCAGATAGATCATGCTAAAGGACGGAGCGAACCCATCGGCTAAATGAGCCGATGAGAAAACATCTCTAAAGATATGCGTGCATCGACCGAAAGACCGATGCACTAGGCATGACGTTCGATGAAAGTCTCTGAAGATAGATGCGTATGGGCTGAGGAGCCGATACGCTGGGTATGTTGCTCAAGGTATAGATAACTCATCGGCTAACCACTCCGATTAAACGCTGGGCAGAGACCTACAGGCCTACGGCTCAATCTATTATCAGCAGCCTCGTAGATCGAACATAACCGATGCAACACGAGATCGACGATGGCAAAGAGAGCTTGGTAAACCGATAGACCTCGCACGGACGTGATGCGATACACTCCATTTGACTAAGAGGTCGAACCTAACCCATGCAAGCTTAGACAGAGTAAGATATACCGGGATAGTGGTGGGACATACCTCTTCGCCGGAGATCAAACTTAACCGATACAGCCCCAGAACGAGAGCCAGAACCCACCGGTAAAAACTTATATAAACTAAAGTGGTGATGCGTCGAAATTATATTGATCGAAGGATATCTTACAGGCTTATAGGGGATCTATATTTATACCCTGACATTACAGAGTCTGATACGGTTACAACAACCATCGGACGTTATTTTTAAAAAAATATAAAAAAATTTATCTAAGTAAGTTAATTAAACTAACTAAATATTTCTATTAATATAAGATACGATTTATATAGATAAATTATTCTGCTGTGAGTTTCACGGCTCCTCCTCAGACTTGGCCTCATTTGGATAATTTTTTATAATTGGACCGAATCCTTCTTTGCTTCGTTGGATCGTCTAATTTTTTATAATTAGAACCACTTAGCAATTCAGTCTCGGTCTTAGTTAGTTCGGTCACTGTCTTGGTCATGACCGAAATTTTAAGGAATTCAATAGAAAACAAAAAAATCAGCAGATAAAAAAGACGTATAAATATAAAAACATACAATTCTTAACATAAAATTCATTGCTTGGTCTCGGTCGCCATCGTTTATTGGAGGAGGTGTCGTCTATTGATTATAAAAATCAGCAATAAACTTATAGGGTGCATAAGAACTAATGGCGATATGTCGAGAGTTTTTATCTAAGTTTAAACCCTAGTGAAGAGATAATACCTTATGTTTTACGTGTATATCAGATTGGTTATTTCCAGGGTTTATAGCACGGGCTATGAATGTACGCATAAGTATCTAACCCTTACATGAAATATCTCGATCCCTTTATATATGCATAAGGGATTAGGATACAAGGAATCTAATTTAACAAACTTAGCCAGATCAATTGCCATCTATCTACCCTAGATATTTGGAATAGAGATTTATATCTTATCTCTAAATTCTCGTTATCTTGATTTACATGTAATCATTAGCACCTAGTTACTCAAGCCCACTACTTGACCTACCTACTTTAGCCCAGTCGGCTTAGCCTTTCATAGTGGTACCTAGATCTTGTGTGCTTCACAATAGTTTCCCGAGTTCTTTGCCTTCAAGGTACTCGTTTGATGTAGCCAACTCAAATCCTCTAGGTAAACTCCCCTAATTCTCGAGTAACTCAACTTCTATTACCTATGAAACACAAAACAAGAGTGGTGAGATACGTAAAGGACTCCCTTTTTAATCTTCCTAAATTACTTCAAGTTATGTAGCCAAACATTTTAGTGGGGAGTAGCACTCAACCATCTCATAACATGGTCCAATATCAATCCCAACTATGTGACTTACTTGAAATAACACAGGTTTATACCACTTTTCACTAGTGCCCCAATTAATTGAAGCCCACTGGTGGCCTGTTAGGGGTGCATAGGTAACCCTTGGCCTAGAGCAGCCCAACAGCACAGGCCTAAGCCTGCTAGAGCATGCTGCTTGATATATATTTCCAGATTAGGTCAAGGGGGGAAAAATTCCCTAAACTTTTCGATTGTCATCTACCTCTTCATCTCCTCCAAGCACATCGCTTCTGCCGTAGCTCAGGTTAGGTCCTCCATAGCTGAATGCAAGCTCGACTACATTGTAGCTTGAGGTAGCGCATCCATTTGCTCATGGCAGCAACCCACTCCCTAAACCCTAGTTGTTGCATCACTATGTCAGAAGCATCAAAAGCCTCAATTCTGCTCCTAAATCCATATCTAGAGTGGTGGACATCCGTATCCATAGAGATGAGGACAGAAAAGCTAGTGGATGGTAGCCTGCTACACCTTAAGGAGATGTGGATGGAAAAGCTAGTGAAAGGTAGCCTGCTGCCCCCTAAGGAGATTATCAGTAGGTGTCCCGCTGCAAGTGAGTCTTTCCCAACCCTCAACACGAGGGAAATCGTTGTTTTTGAGTTGTTATGCAATTATGGCTTTTCTTTTCCTACCTTAAAATTCTTCTGAGTCTTACTGAGATTCTATGGCCTCGAGCTCATCCTTTTGAATCCCAACTCCATCCTTCAGATTGCCATTTTCGTAAATTTGTGTGAATCCTTTTTGGTGATCGTCCCCCACTTCACCCTTTTCTAGTACTTCTACCACCTCAAGGTGTAGCCGTTCAAGTCCAATATCCAAGTGGTAGGGGTGCCAGTTTCCAACTCCACTCAAAGAAAAAGAAAAAAAAACTTTGATCTCCCCTTCAAAGCTTTTCTAAAGGGATGACGACAAGAGTGGTTTTACTACTCGAACCCTTCCCCTTCTCTACCATCTTATGTTGGCCATGCCCTAACTATTTCTATCTCTTAGTCCTCATTCTCGAGTGACGTAGAGATGGGACAGGTCTACTGTCTACTGAAGCTTATCCACCGATTGAAGAACGATGGCCTGATCGGTATCAGGATAGCTTCATGCTTTGTGCTATGTTGCATTCAACCGCCCAAGCATTGAGTCCATCTAGCCTTTGAATGCCAAGGATTTATCAACCCAACCAGAGAAACCTTCGAGAAGGACTCCAACAACTAGGCCAAAACCATAACTGCAACCTTCTTCAATTCTAGCACAGTGATCACCACTAATGGTTATCCATGCCTCATCAACATTGACATGGCCCAAGGTACGGATATCGATGCATTATAATTTTAACTCGACTAGATAGTTGTACGCATCAGGTGACATCTTCTTTGCAGGGACGTCATGACTTCAAGTCCGAGCCCTTGAGTTTGCCAGCAAGAGCCTCATGCAATCGCACAGAAGAGGACTTCGTTGACTCTCTCGACTTTAAGCGAGCTGGAAAACAACTCGTGACTGAAGAGATTGTAGATCCAACAACCTAGGCCACGAGAGGCAGCCCTAGGGTAGGAGACTTGAGGTTCGATGAGAGGCCTTCCTTGTCTCTTGGGAGGAGAATAATGCCTAGACCCACCACATCACTTAAGGGAGGCACCACCAAAACAACCTAGGGCACCCGGTCATCCTCTTTGCCATTGCACTCAGCCGATCAAGCTGGCTCTGTAGCAAGATGGATGGCCGGTAGTGAAGCGCTCCCTACCACGTCTCTAGATAAGATGGCGAGACCAATGTCACCATTCCCTACCCAAACAAGTGGAAGGCTAGTGAAACCACCTCTAGGTATAGGCGGGCTAGGAGAAGCCCTGATGTCAGGACCATGCGGCACCCCCACCTTCAAGTTGAGGCGGTCGAACAAGTAAGACTTATGTTTCTCAAGGATTCCTATTGGCGGAGTGTACCTCATATCATATCATTGATGTAGGCGTTCGCCTAATGAGAAGCACTCAGGACACTAACCAGACTAGTTAAGGCCAGCCAGCTAATGCTACTGCTTCTACTGCTGAGAGCCAGTTGGCTGTTAGCAAACCAATGACTACAGCTTATGCTGACCTAGTGTCTAGCCCCAAGACGACATGTCTAGCTGTTGGAAACAAGGCCTCATCTAGCCACTGTGCCACCAAGGATGTAGAAGAAATACTTTGACTATCTCTTCCTGTGTATGTCTGACCTCTCTAGTCTGCGTGGTTCACCAACTTGGAAGAGCATTTAGAGGGGTTTGACGATGCCAATGACAAACAGGAGAGAGAGGGACTTTACACCCACACCCTACCTAATGAAGGTATTGTAGTCCCCGACTGCCTTTCATGGTGTGCAGTGACTTGGTAGGCAGTACAATTATTTCATTGGAAAATGTCTATTTTGCAGAAAGTTATCGCTCGCTCGGAAAAGAAGTCCAAGGCACTTGAACGAACCTTCAAAGCACATTTGCCAAGTTGTCAAGGTTGTCAAAGCACAGTGTGTCACAGACGCTATTGATGCTTAGCACTGTGAACGTGAGCTACACATGGAGACCGACAGGTTGAAGTACAAGGCATGCTAGACATGTAAGTAATATATATTGATAGTTAAAATGAAGACCGAATAGGTAGGAACTATCATTGTATTGATACTTTATTTGCTGTCTAGACTTAGTGAAGCTTAGGAAGACTTACAATGGGTCATCAGCAAGTGTAACAACTTGAGGAACTAGGCAGAGACGACCAAGAAGACCACCGCAGAGGGTGCCGTTGAACTAGTCGGTAAGTACTACTTGTGCTATTTGCCATTGTCATGATGTCTCCCATGATGTTGAGTAAATTAACCTCTAGTCAACTATAGATGCGAAGAAGAAAATCGAGAACCTAACGACGGAGTGCAACTTGGCTTGCGAGGAACTCGGCGGTAAGAATCTTATTGACATATAGGATAATTTCATGTGTATCCGAGTTGTCTTGAGTTGCTACCTCTTGCAGAGTACAGGGTGAAGACATAGGCCTAGTCCAAGGCCTTGGAAGATGAAGTGCAGCATATGTGTGCCACTCGAGAGCATTTGGAGAAAGCTAGTACTCCCCTCGACGAGTTCATGTTCCCTGGTGATAAGGGTAGTGATGATGTGTTGTCGTGCAACTATCTGGTGAACAAGTTGGAGACAGTGCCATGAGCAATGAAAGAAAACATGAGTGTTATTGCAACAGCGAGCACTAACCAAGCATTGGCGATCATCAAGTTGATGTACCCATGTGTTGACCTTGGAGCAGTCGGTGAGGGATATCCAAGACCTACTCAAAGAGGCGAAAGGTACAGCAGCCAAGCTTGTCAAGGACCTCGAAATGTAGAAAGTAGTATATTTAAGAAAGTGGTCAAACATGTATCTTCATAAACTTTATTTTTGTGTGCTTGGTAAGATTATGTGGTGCTCTCAATGTATTGTTGTTACTTGATGTGACCACTCGATGGATTACACAAAGCAAGTCTTAGCCGAGTGTAGTCGAGCCCCTGAGTATAGGTTTTATGGCGCACAACCTTATCCCAGTGACCATACAGAGGCACGTAACTTAGGCTAGAAATGCAACCAGCAAGTAGCGAGTAGTATGTATGTAACGCAAGCAACACAAAAAAGATAGGAAGCCAAAGACAAAGAGCAGAGGCTGAGTGACTTTATTGATGTGGAAAAGTAGATAAATACAAGGTTTAAGCATAAAAGTGACATAGTTATTTTATGTTTTAGGAGTTATCCACCATGGAGCCATCTTTATTCTACAATTAATAAGCCCTTGGGCAAGTGACTTCACTGACCATGAATGGTGCCTCCCATATGTGAGAAAACTTGTGTCGATGTTTGGTAGTTTGGATTTTGCATAAGACCAAGTAACCAACAGAGAATGCGCGACCGCAAATGTTATGGCTATGATAGCATGGTAAGCCTTATTGATATTTGGCTAACTGGATGGCTGCAACATCCCGTGCTTCCTCTAGTCGGTCGAGGTTGTCCAATAAATTGGCTTCATTCATGATGTCTTGGAAGGCTCGCACCCATGAGGACCTGAACTTGAGCTCGGTTGGAAGGATAGCCTTGGCCTCGTGTACTAGGAACAAAGGTGACTGCCCCATGGCCAGACTAGAGATGGTCCTAAGTGACCACAACATAGAGGGCAACTCGGGAACCCACTTGCCAGCATATAGCTTCAGTCGATTGAACTCTCCTCTTGATTCTATGGAGCACCATACCATTACCGTGCTCAACTTGCCCATTGCTCTAGGATGGGCCACCGAAGTGTAGCAGATCTTGATTTCAAGCTCCTCGTAGAAGTCTTAGAAAACAAAGCTAGTGAATTGAGTGTCGTTGTTGGTGATTATTCTGTTTGGGGCTCCAAATCAATAGATTATGCCCTGGATGAAATCATGGGTATGGGCCAAATCAATCTTTGTGATGGGTTTTTCCTTAATACATTTAGTGAACTTGTTGACTGCCATGAATATATGCGTGAAGCCTTTGGGCGCTTTCTTGAAAGGTCGGACCATGTCTAGGTCCCACACGGTGAATGGCCATGAGATTGGGATGGTTTGGAGCTCTTGTGCTGGTACGTGAGTCTGCCTGGCAAAGTACTGGCATTCTTCGTAGGCTCAAATGATGTCCTAGGCATCGGTAATGGCTGTTGGCCAAAACAAACAATGTTTGTATGCCTTACCGACTAAAGTTTTGGAGGCCGCGTGGCTATCGCAGATGCCTGAGTGGATTTCCTATAGAAACTTGCATCATTTGTCTTGAGATATGCCTCGCATGAGAACTCCTGTAAAGCACAATTTGCCGTCTATGACTCCATAGCAATGGCTTTGACGAGCGATCTTCTCAGCCTCTGCCCTACTGGACGGAAGTTTGTTAAGGACAAGGTAGTCAAAAAGAGGAGCCCACTAGTTAGACTTTGCCATCATGATGTCCTGAGCGGGCTATTGAGATGGAGGGGGATCCCTGAGCATCTTCTAGGAGGTGGAAGATGGTTTATGAAGTAACTTCAGGAATACCCCTACTGGCATCGAGTCTCGCTGAGTACCGTATTTCGCTAATTGATCAGTATCTTCTTATTGTTCCAGAGGACATGAGTTAACTCTATACCATCAAATTTGTCTACTTCTCGAGAGCAACACAAACATATATACTTTTTCTGTTTGGCTTCTCGCCCTCACAATATTTTTACGCTACCAGCTTCTACCATTGGTGACACCAGCTATATATATATAATTTAAATCACACCGGAGATTTTTTTGGGTATTTGAAATATTTTATTCAAAAATATACTAACGTATGTAGCTTATTTACATGTAATTCATTTGTTTTAATATATGAATCATATATCCCAATTTTAATTTTACCCCTTTAAAATTCCAACAAACTGTTGAATATCGTATAATAGAATCAGATACACTGATCCAAGTAATAGATATTAGGGTATGGTAAAATAACTTCATTATAGTACTGTTTTCTTTAGAGGATCGAAAAGCTTCACTCGGCCGGCATTGCAATGTATCCTATATAAATTTATGTAGTTGATCACCACTTAGTGTAGATAATGGTATTTTACAGCCATGTAATAGAATTGATCTCCTGGTACAGCACACAAAAGTTCACATCCAAAACACACGGAATTAAAATGGACGCACTCATGCCCCTAATTATTCATTAGTAGAATGACCACTAGTAAATAAAACCTCACATAGATACTAGTTTATAACCCCATATAGGTGTTAGTTATGTAATCGACACCGTAATAGCAGTATTGATGAGCCATGCTTATTGGTGCCGATTCAAGAACTAGAACATTTAGGGCTTAAGGTGACGAAAAAAAGAGCTGGCTAGATGCATCAGATGAATCGGCTCGAAGCCCCTAGATCCATCAACGTACAAGAATGAAATCATCATAGAATCAACATCCACATATCAATATCCAAGACCGTAGAGAACCCTAGATGGATTGACATCCAAGTACAAAATAACAGAATTAATATGATCCAAGAACATAGAGAGGAGATCTAAAGGAAAGTGGTTGCGCTGGATCTCGCACACGCGGCGTGACCATGCTGATGTCTGGGTGGTCTGCTTAGTTCTAGTGCAGGTCTGTCAGCTTTTCTTCGTGGCTCGAGGTACGTGCGCCGAGGTCTAGAAGGTCCGCTTAACTCTGACGCGGGTCCCTTGGCTCGCTCTCTGTTCCCTCTGTCACGATAGTGTAGGTGTGGACATGCCAATCAATTTGACCCTGTAATTGATAAGGAGGTAAGATGAACAGGTCAGTCGGACGATGGGCCGATATGAGCTCTCACTATTGGCAGGCCGCTGATAGGATTGAGTTGGTCATCGGCCGCATCTGGATGGCTCGTACTATCGGCTAGTCGTCGATAGGGATTGGGACGCTTTTCGATCAGCTAAGGAGCCGATGAAGGCATACACAAATGTCGACGAAGGATGTGATGGCTCCGGATGTAGCGAAAGCGAAATCCTGATCTATCGGTCACAAAGCTGATTAAGACACTAAAGGGTATTCAAAGAATAGCAAAGCATGCAGGATCTCTCCTGGTTGCCAATGGAAGCTGTAGAGCTCGTTCATCGGCTGGAAAGCCGATGAAGGCATATGTGAACTAGCAAGAAATCATATAAAAGGCACAGCGGCTACAAAACTGATGCCATTTTGGATATGGTAGGTGATGAACAAGGAGCGAGGCCTAATCCTCCCACAGCACAAGACCTGTCGCCCACCGTGACAATGCCGCTAGCACCGATCTCGAAGATTAGACCTAACCGAGACAATAAGAGACCAAGGCCAACGGCAACAGGACGATGGACACCAGATAGATCATGCTAAAGGACGGAGCGAACCCATCGGCTAAATGAGCCGATGAGAAAACATCTCTAAAGATATGCGTGCATCGACCGAAAGACCGATGCACTAGGCATGACGTTCGATGAAAGTCTCTGAAGATAGATGCGTATGGGCTGAGGAGCCGATACGCTGGGTATGTTGCTCAAGGTATAGATAACTCATCGGCTAACCACTCCGATTAAACGCTGGGCAGAGACCTACAGGCCTACGGCTCAATCTATTATCAGCAGCCTCGTAGATCGAACATAACCGATGCAACACGAGATCGACGATGGCAAAGAGAGCTTGGTAAACCGATAGACCTCGCACGGACGTGATGCGATACACTCCATTTGACTAAGAGGTCGAACCTAACCCATGCAAGCTTAGACAGAGTAAGATATACCGGGATAGTGGTGGGACATACCTCTTCGCCGGAGATCAAACTTAACCGATACAGCCCCAGAACGAGAGCCAGAACCCACCGGTAAAAACTTATATAAACTAAAGTGGTGATGCGTCGAAATTATATTGATCGAAGGATATCTTACAGGCTTATAGGGGATCTATATTTATACCCTGACATTACAGAGTCTGATACGGTTACAACAACCATCGGACGTTATTTTTAAAAAAATATAAAAAAATTTATCTAAGTAAGTTAATTAAACTAACTAAATATTTCTATTAATATAAGATACGATTTATATAGATAAATTATTCTGCTGTGAGTTTCACGGCTCCTCCTCAGACTTGGCCTCATTTGGATAATTTTTTATAATTGGACCGAATCCTTCTTTGCTTCATGTAGCAATTGAACTCTTCTTTATTAGACCGATTACCGCCGCTGTTGCTTGCCGTGGTGTAAGAACCTCGTTATAGTACTGCTTTCTTTAGAGGATCGAAAAGCTTCACCCGGCCATCGTTGCAGCGTACCAACTTATTGATCACCACTTAGTGAAGTTAATGGTATTTTACAGCCATTTGGTGCTTCCACGTCACCTTGATTAATCTTATACGTTAGATCAAGTTTGTGAGGTAGAGATTAGATCAGTCAATTGGCAGGCAACACTGACGCATAAAGTTGGGCCTAAATTATAGGCCATGCACTAACCTGCTATCCCCAGACCAAAAATGGAAGGGTTCGTGCAATGGCTCCCTTCGGCTTGCCCACCTTCGAGGTACCCGTGGGCTGCCTGTCTCTTCACCTCCTTCCAGTGCCACAAAACCAGGAAACTGGTGCCGCCCAATGAAGAACACACCTTCGACCACCATCAAAGCTGTATTAATCGCCTGCATTAGTCCATACTTTATATTCCACCTTCGCCGTGCTCCGTACACCGCCGCCCGTCGTCATCTGCACAAGCCATCGCTTCATTAATTCCCTGTTTGTATCTGTTGCAGGATCAGGTGCATGCAAATCACGCCGACAGTCTGGTGGAGCAGAGCACTGGAATCGGCCGCCGTTTGCTCCAATCGCGCTGAATTTTGCCTTGAGTACGCTGGTGTCAGGCGCTTAAGAGTTAAGATAATCACAGGTATAATACCTGCCTAATTCCTTCATGTATCTGTGATTTATTCCCAATGCTCGACGGTCATACCTGAACGGCCATGCTGAGCTGCTTGCAAGCGTGACGCAGCCCTCTCACTCAAGCCCCAGTTCCAAGTCATACAGTCCATGTGTGTGTGGGGTAACAAAGATCGATATATTATCCTAAGTATTTTCTCCCTTTTTTTTCGATTGACGTCTTTGATTTTTTTACATGAATTTAACCATAGGTCTTATTTAAAATTTTTATCTAATTTTTATTTATTTTTGTTATGATTTGTATGACTTATATTTTTATATATTTGTATAAAAATATTAAATAAGACGATAAAAAAGTCAACGGTATTAAATAAAATAGAGAGAGGATATGTGTTAACTTTTATCATCTCTAACAGCAATTTGATGATTTTCTGTTATCGTGAATTCTTGAACATTTATTAGAGGCGTAAGCTCTATATGAAAATGTTGTTTATTTATTTCATTGTTTAGTTTTATACTTATTCTTGTCCTATTTTTCTCGTTATATTATATCTTATCTAATTATGAACATATAGGGCATATAGTGGTAAAGCGAGCGCCTATTGATTTCAGAAAACCATCTAGCTCTAAGATACACTGGTGTTAGATGATACCCGCGGTTATCTCCGTCCAATGCAATGTTTTAAAAATTCCTAGGTTCTCTACTGTTTATATACATTACTACTAACTATTCTTTCCATGTCGTGTAATTGAAAAATCATATAAAACCGATAGATTGGCTAACTTTCTCGTACTTGGGGGAAGATATCACCCAACAACAGTAATGAGAGTATTATGTTTTAAATGGACTGCCACACCGCCCACGTACACACCTCAAAGAGATGCATACCAAACTGCAGTATGTATCAAGAACAGCAACAAAAATTAGAACCTTGCATATCAGTAATATTGTTTTCTTAACATATGAAATTTCCTATTATACCAGCTTTTTTTTTCTTAATGCACCTTTACAATTTTCATCCTGCTTATGTATAGATATAACCAAGAATATCCCTAGCAATACACGAGATATCTTCTAAGTACATATGAGTTTAAGGACTATTTAAAAAACTGTCAAAAGTTCTTTGAGTAGAAAATTTTCAAATATAATATAATTGTAATAGAATTACACAATGCTTATACTATAATCATATTATAACTAACTCCATACGTAATATAGTTGTATTATAACTTACACTATAATTAGATCCAATATAATTATATTGTAGTTACACTATAATTATAGTACCTTGATTGGAAATAAAAACTTCCGAATAATAAGCTTTTAATAAGCCACAAAACTACAATAATTAAACTAAATTTCAACTCCTAAATTTCGTGGAACTTTTACATGGGATTTTGGTTTGTTTCACTAAGATGTGGGAGCATGGTGGTAGGTGGCCGTCGGTCGTGGTATTAAAAACTTCCAACAGGATACCCTTTGCTGACTTGGTTCACATCATGTGCTCGCATACGTGTATGTAGCCTGTTCGTATATCAACTTGTCTTTTATAACATACATATATAATGATATCTAGTGTACAGAATATGTTATAAAGAATTAACAATGGTAGCCGTTCTCAAGTTTAATTACTCCCTATCTATCCAGTGAGCACGTATCACAAAGACGCCGTGCGTTCTTATCTAGCTGACTGAGATTAATCACACTAATTAATGTCGCACGAATGCTACGTATAGTCAACTTAATATTTCTTCACCATGAACCGGTCCATACGATAACGTCGGCGGGATCGACTAAAAGCTTCCCTGTACTCGATCGTACCTTGGATCATAAGCCATTCCGCCTATAAATAGGCCAAGTCCACCCGTGCCATCTACTACACAAAACACATCGTAATTAAGTGAGATCGAGGAGGTAACTAACTACTAGAGCTTGCACACATGGCGTCCAACAAGGTTTTCGTTGTGTTCGTTCTCCTGCTGGTGGCTTCATCTGCCTTCGTCGACGTCGCCTCCGCCGACGACCGTGAGCACTGCGCACACTGCATATAATTCATTCAGTTTTACATCAAGATATAATTAAATTCGAACATCAAATTAATCCATCTTCAATACGTTCGTGTTCGATATCAGCTTAATTTACTTGCATTGTTTTAATCACCTGCTGAAGCTGTGATGCACATACACACACATCATGATAGTCTTTCTGGTCTGCGTTTTTCTTCTCCTTTTTTTTCACGAGCTTGCATAAAACGCGGATACTACCTCCGGTCACTTTTATTTGTCTTTTCAGCAAAAGTTTTGACTTTTTTTCTTTGTAAATTGGTTGTCAGAAACATCATCTAATTATGTCCAGAGGGAGTACACCATAATATCATCATATCTACGTGCATGCATGTATTAACCGAATCAATTTTCGTGTAATAATTATTCGATCCCATGAATGCAGACAAAGGCGGCGGCGGCGGCCGTGGCGTCTGCCATGGTCATGGCTGCTGCCACTATTCCGGCAAGTGCATGCGTTACTGCCACGGTCATGGGGGGTCATGCTGTAAGTGGCACGGTAGATGCCACAAGTGCTGCTCATGAAGACGATGAATGGATGACAGATTAAACGCACGTACCTTATAGATATCTGGCATGATGATGTGCCTATGTAGCTAGTCCTGTTTGCTTGATCAATAAAGGATTGCATCTGTGTGTATTGTTGTCAATACGGCTATAGGCCTATGTATGCTCTTATAAGGGCTACATACGCAGCAGTCCATGTCTTTGTGTCATCAGTATCATATAATAGTGAAATGTATGATGATCAATAATAAATATTATAATAATGCTTCTACAGATATCTCTATCTACCATACTTAAGACTTCTTCAGAGAGTGCTACCTTATAAGAGGCGGATCTAAGGCTGCCATCCGGGCTATAATGCTATTTTCGGTGTGCAACGACGACGTTTAGAATAATTCGCACGTGTTTTTGCTTGGGCTTTGGATAATTTTTTAATCCACCATAGCTCTTGATCATCCATAAGACTTGTTGGATCAAGGATCCACTCCGTCATATACAGCCGTTGGATTATCATCGTCTAACCATCTCCTAACCCAACCCATTCGTCACTCGAAGGCGTGATCTTGGAAGTTCATCTCTTAAGCTAACACCCATTTATCAAGTTGTTACGATAAAACTATGGAATTTTTAATTTACAGTTGTAAATTGTATCCATAGGTTAAGATGTACCTATGCCATCGCCGTCACCCTCCCTGCGTAATCATCTAGCGATTCTCCATTGACCATGTGCATGGCATCAAAGTCGCTCTTTAGCACCTACAACCGTGTATTCTTGATGTGATCTGTCCTAACAAACCTTGTTTTCAAGGCCCCTAAATCTCCTTTGAGCTATTCTTCTTTGCCAACTACATGAGAATATCTTTGGGAAGTGTTTGGTGTAGATGCGCCTTCGCCTTCCTGCACAACTTCAGGTCGACGGTGTCCCCAGGCATCGACTAGACCGCCGCCCAAACTCCTTGATCCTCTATGATAGCCTAGACGCGTATTGCTCAACTCGTGTAGTTCCCCACCATGAGCCACGGGTGCTAGTCTAAGCTTGTACTCCCACCACCATCATTGCTGCTGCTCGTCACCGCCACTGAGTAATCAACGATATGTCTGAGATTGAGTAATGGATGGTGGCTCTAATACCACTTATTGGATTTGTGACTAGATCACCGTTCCTCTCAATTTCTCTCTCAGGCTGGGCACTGTAGCGAAATCAGCAAAAATCCGACAATTCGTGGTGGGGAAGAACAAGAATAGAGCGTGGGCGGAATTAGGGCATTTCTGTCTACCTTTCTTTGCAAATTGAATAGAATACTTGTGCTAAATCATCTCATTGGAGAATACATGCATGAACGAAACATTTCCGGATTGAAATGAATGAAATATGCAAGTGACAAGGATAACCCCAATATAGAGTTAATTAATGAGAATACCATTATACTCTTGTAAATCGACTTGTTTCTACCGGTAAAATACCATAATATCAGTAGATACCACAGTAGAAGTTCTCATAAATTTGTTTTGGTTACGAACAGGTACCCCATAAAATTATTTCAAGGTGATATGATATCTTCCTTTTTTTTAACATGATATGATATCTTGGGATCTCCCTGACAATCATACATGTAAGAGGATTTACAGCAAGAAATAATGATGTCATGAGCGTAGTAAGCACCTTCTACTTGCACCTCAATGAGAGCTTCGATTTGGTGACAGCCTGACAGGGACTTCGATCAATCTGGTGGTCTTCCGTTCCTTAATTTGCCTCCACCATGATAGAGGTGTCATAGTATTCTACTCACGAAAATATATTGAACTTGGTCGTCTAATATATATCATAATTTTGTTTTTTCGTGCAACGTACGGACACCTTGAGTATAATATAAAGTTGTTTATCTTGTCCTAAAAATCAATATTTATGATAAGAAAAAAGTAAATTACGACCATAAAATCTACTATGTTCGCATGCATTTAATTTTGGTAAATGATGGGAATGTTTTTTTTATGTAGACTGTGAAATAATGATGCACACAAAGTAAACAAGGATTAGAGAAGCATGATAATTGACCTGGTCAAATAATATAGAGCAAGCTAATTTGTCTGAATTTCTCAAGAGAACGACAAAAGTACGTACGTTTAATTAACGTGTAGCTTCTAGGCCACTCAATCTAGGACTGTTTCTTTCCTCCTAAACGATAGAAAAGCTTCAGTACCACTCAATCTAGAAAAGCCTTCTACTTTTTTAATTTGTTTGAATTTCTTGAGAGCAAGACAAAAGTACATACGTTTACTGTTTGTCTTCTACGCCGGCTCAATCTAGGACTGTTTCCTCCTAAAGGATAGAAAAGCTTCAACTGTCGTTGCAAACATCTGTAGATGAGATTAATTACTTCTGAAGGATTAATTAACATACTTGCTCGCTCGTTAAAGTGTTTTGTCCTGACCAACGGAGAGAGATCGCGTCATATATATCGATCTTAAGTTCTTAACCTAGATATGTCGAGCTGATCGCAAGGGCCGGCCTGACATAGGATTAAGTACCTTTTTTTACAGGAGATAAACATGACATGTCAACGAGATGAACGTTTCAATGTTTTTGTCCCCTGGATGCATGCTGCCGAGATCGAGTTAATTACTGAGATGCATGCATACGTTCGGACGATATGGCCATACCATCCAGAATGATATCCAAACTTTATTTGAAGCCTTGGAGGTGCATCTACACAGAATATTCTAATTAATGGCCACGTACTGATCTTCCTTGACTTTGATTTTACAAATGCTAATGCCGTTGAACATATATATTCATGCGTAGGTGGAGCCAACGAACTGAACTAATCCCCTCGCTCTCATGTAGTTTAATTTGTTCAGTGATCTTTTTAGATAGAGGGATTATCAAATTCTTAAAGAAATTAAGCTAGAACATATCAAAACTTGATTATAGTTGCTAACACGCTTTTCAAATAGTAATTGGTCGAACAATAGCACTGATAATTCAGAAAATTGGGCGGTTGCACTAGAATTCATACGCGCGTACTTAGTTATAGTCATTTATATTTAAATAATGAAAGAAATATCCCTGTTTTTCCATATATTTGCAGTGGGTATAAACTAGAAAGTTGTTTTTCTTCCCGTGGAAGGTGTCAGAAATGTGATCAAAAAATGAGCATCAGCCACTTGTATATTGTAATCACTAGTACACACGGGCTATTCATGACAGGTCCAAGTGAACCTTACATCTGTAACGAGCTATTCATGATAGCCCTAAGTGAACTTTCACAGACCCACGTTTCTGTAATGGGCGGTATAGGTGGTCATTAGAGATTGCTAAAGCAATCTGGAGTCACTAGTGATGAACACTCATCTATAACGTCTCCCCATTAGGAGCCATTACATTTGCCCCCCACCTATCTATAACGGCTCTGTTATCTGAATGAATCACTCCTGCCAATTTAATGTTGCTAGGAGAGTGGGAAGGGAGGGCAAAATTTTGCTCTTTCCATGGTAAGGCTCCAATTTGTTTAAATTGTTCTAATATGTAGTTAGTTTTTTTTAATTTAAAAATGGACAGTAGTTGCGTGTATGGGTGTTGTCTAAACTAAGATTATATGAATGGATTATCTAAATTTTTGGAAATCATGAAGATGGAAGGAGCTATTAGATGCCTTGTCCATATGTTGACTATATAAGAATGAGAGATTGATTGAGGAACGACTTCAAATATAGTCTTATTTAATAAGAACAGGTTTTATGAATAATTGTATATCAGTTGGTGATGATGAAGCTGACAATGTATCTGATGGGGTGGATGATCACGAAGACCACAAACATGGCAACATATTTGTTTCCTCTTCTCATGTAGGAGTTGAAAAGGTTTGATGTCGATGATTATCTGAACAAAATGTTACGTGATGTAAAGAGTTCTAGTTACAAAGGAAAAGATTAAAAGAAATTTAGGTTTATTATAGATTTAGGGACTTGTACAATGGTTGTAAACAAAAATACACAAGATTATCAACTATGTTGGAACTTATGAAGCTTAAAATAAGTAATGGATGGTCAGATAAAAGCTTTAGTGAACTGTTTGATTTAATTTGCTGAATGGCATGCTTTTAGAGGGAAACACGCTACTAAAGACAAATTGTGAAACAAAGAAGATATTATGTCCGCAGGATTTTGAGGTAAAAAGAATTCATACATGCCTAAATGACTGTATATTATACTACAAGGCAAATACCGACTTGGAAGCATATCCTAAATGCAAAGCTTATTGATACAAGAGAAATAATAGTATCATAGAAGATAGGAATTAAAAGAAGGATGGTCTAACAAAGGTTACGTACTATCAGCCTATAAAAGCTCATTTGAAACGATTATTTGCCAATCCAAGAGAATCTAAGCTCATCCGATGGCACATGGAGGACTACGTTGATAATGGTATGCTAAGACACTCTATAGATTCTGTACAATGAAGAAATATCAATCATATATTTCCTGAGTTTGGAATGGATACAAGAAACATTAGATTTGGATTAAGCATGGATGGCATGAACCTATTTTTTAATATAAGCAGCAAACATAGCACATGGCTAGTAATTCTCTACAACTTTTATCTTCCCCTATGGTTATGCATGAAAAAATGTACATCATAATAATAATGTTGATATTTGATCCAAGATAACTTAGGAATGATATTGATGTGTACCTACGTCCTCTAATGGATAATTTGTTATCATTGTGAAATAAGGGGATGAAATCTTGGGATATTTATGTTAGGACCCGAATTTAAGATTCAGAGAACTAAACTAAAAATTATGTCAAGCCATGTAATAGTAAGTTGATACAGGCACAATCAAGTTGGATCTTCATTTCATATATTTAAATGTGGCTTCAAAGGATATCTTATCACATAAAATGTAAGGGTTCCATAAGGTTGTGGCTAACTATTGCAGAAGCTATAGAATGAACTCTACTAGTTTTGCTATAGGATTAAACCTTCTAACTATCCTAAACTTGAGAACTGAGTTTGAATGAGACTAACTTATATGATTCAAACCCCAACTTCAACAAGAACATCAAATCAACTCTTGAAAGATTAGAGCAAGGGTGAGTATAATACACTCAACATATTATTATACCAAATAATGATGCACAAATAAACACTATTTAAGATAGGAATAGGCTTACTTGCAGAAAGCTAATATTGCATAAGTATTAAACTTGGTATGTCTGAAATCTAGCATAATTCAATAAAATCTTGTATAAACAATTATGTTTCTAGCCATTAGACCATTGTGAGTCCTAGTTCTCATATAACCGCAAGCATAACTATTCGAATAGATTAACACACTCATACTATAGTAGATATATGCTTTACCGATAATATATGACATACCAAATAAATTAGCCTTGTTATGACCAACCTTTCGGTTATCTAACATTAGTGGTAATTGTTCTATGAACTTTAGCCCTCATTCACTTTAAACGTGCATTATTAGCGGCAAGAGGAGTTTTGACATTCCTCGAGTCTAAGAAGAATTGGTTTTATGAGACCACATCATCGCAACCAGGGTTTCAAAAAAATCACTTTGTCACAATTGATATCAAATAAATATTTACGTGTGCCTAGTAAATATTACATTTGCCTTTCTCCGTATTATTTGCTTTCTCAATAAGGTTTTAGTTTCAAATAAACCACTATATAGAGGTATAACATTTGCTATATTACCTAATTAACTACGTCTATACAAATTCAAGAATTGCGGTCGTGCTAGGTTTGTTCTTCATATATCCTTGGCATATACCTTATATCAATTAAGCCAGTGCTTGCTAGCCTAGAACAACCATTTCATATATATTGCCTTAACCAAATTTATTATATTTTATGTATAGTCTAATTAAGCCATAAAATAGTAGTGGTGTAGAAGTATTGGTTCAATATGATCAAATGGGAGAAATAATAACATGCTCCAATGCATCGAAATCCAAGATAGGCAACTTGTCCTTTAGAATTCCACAAGTTGCCTCCAAAATATTTGGACTCTAGTAAAGAAGAAGAACAAAATTCAATAAACTCATAAAAAAATCAAGAAGATGATGAACAACTAGAACGGCTTGGTGTAGGGTATAATCTACGTCATTTTATGGATGCTTAAGGATGGCTAGGGTTACATTCATATAAAGGCTCTGATTAGTTGGAGGCTAAGTAACTGAGATAGCATATTCATGTATAGGTTGTAATTAGTTGGAGGCTAACTAACTGAGATAGCGTAAGATATATTTAATAAAAACTATAGGATAGGCGGTATGGTACCGTACCACTAGCAGCAGTACACCATGGCACCCAGTCCATACACGTACCAATACCAGTACCACCCGTTGCCGATGGCGATGGCTACCACCGGTTACAGGGCAGCAGCTACTCCCGTGCGGTGGCGCTCAGTCACCCGGCCAACTACTCACCGCTGGTGGAGAAGCACGACTACCACCCCATAGACCACTCCTCCACCGCCAAGAAGAAGACCAGCACCACCCACACCAGCACCGGCACTGGCACCGGCAACAGCTTCAAGGTGGTGCCCCGCTCCCGCCGCCAAGAGAGCGACACCAAGGGCTGCTGCATTCTCTAGCACCAAATCTCGCTGCCGCATGCAGCTTGAGACAGGGAATGAATCAGCTAGCTAGCTCCATAAAATTACCTATATATGTACATGTACAAATGTAACTTTGCTTGTGGTTTCTTTGCCTTGTTCTTTTCCATTTTTGAAGGTTGTTAAATAACCTTTTACTGATGTTGCAGTTTGGCAGCTTTGCTCAACCTACTGAGTTAATTAACCATGTAATAATTGTATACTGTAAAACTGTAAATGTAGAACTCTGTTACTACTTGGATTTCTTCAGAGATTATCAAAAGTTCTCGCAAGAAAAACATCTCTTTTTAGAGAAGAGTGGTAGCTTTGGCATGTATTAAAGACTGAGATGCAAAACTAATCCGAGATTATACAATTCATCTCGGTTAGAGATTACATAACCGTAGTAACCGATAAAAGGAACAGGGAACTGCTAATGACAGTAAATTGAATTGCTGATAAAGATCAAGGGACAGAACTACAGAAGTAGAAGCTGACTTGATAGCTAGGTACGCACACCGTTATATGTTTGGATTACTTGATGCAAGCCAAATTGCAGTTTCGAAAGTTTAAACATCAAATTTCCTGTAGAAAGTCACCGTCAGTACAGAGAAGATAGATATTGCCAGTAGTATGGTACAAAACAAAAATCTCCCTAGTTAAATAATTGGGTGATAAGCTTCATCTCAAATGTAGCACAAATCATCCAGTATTCCAGTGTACTGTCTAATGGATTTTTCTCAACCTTTATACTATCATTTTGGTTTAAACAAAAATAGAACTTTTCAATCCTTATTAGGCTAGCGATCAGTGGATCAGTGCCAACTGCGGTTCCGTGAATGAAGTCAAGGGTGGTTGTCTATTTGCTCCAAGAGTCAATTAAAATTATTAGGCCGGTTTCACACCTTCGTTTTTCAATATAGTGAGATGGACCACCGGGAAATTGGGTTATTTTGTTGACAAATAGGATAGCTGTATCGATCATGCATGCTCATGTCACGAAATGACAACAGTAGCGAGTAGAGCGACCAAACACTCGAATCTCCTTGATATATTCTCTCTAAAACAAGCTTGGACAATAAAACTCTTCTATCTTAATATAATAATACGCAAACCTTTTGTGTATTAAAAAAAGAACAAGCTGATTGTTGGAATTCTTGCTACTGTTGGACTTGTTTGTAACTATTTTTAATGAAGAATTATACAAGTAAAAAAAGAGCCGTCTCATCGCTTCTCTACTTAAGATAGAATAATCTATCCAAATGACTTTTTCACATTTTCTAGGTAAATACCATAATACTAAATTCAACCAATAAAAACTAAATCCTCATCAATTAAGAACATCTCAATTGAGATCATAGAGAAGCAATTTTCAAGGTAATAGAGCATTGTGACTTTTAAATCAGTTCTCTTGTTACAGAATGTTTGTTTATTATAATTCTAATTTTCAATTATTTTATTTAAAAAAGTGATATATTGCACCGTACATCACATTAACATATAATGCTATAAAATTATATTTTATAAGAATAACTTTTATGCTCTAATAATAAAAACGGGTTAAATATAGATTGGTACAATACAACAAGGCAAATAAAAAACAATTAAGATTCCAAATTTTGTCACACGGATACTAAATACGAATACGAATTCATATTGAAGAGTCTCCGTCAGAAAAATTCAATTTGAAGAGAGTACAAATTGGATGGAAGTTCTACACTTGTAACGAACTCCCTCCGTGTTGCCGTTCGACCTCTACCGTTGGCTCGTCGCGTGCTCAAGCGCTAATCCCCTTCTCTCTCCCTCCGATCATCCGCGGAGGCGGTGGCGGCGACCGGCGGCCATGCGGGTGGCACCCAAGGTCCTCGTCCTCGTCCGCGACGCCGCCGGCTACGGCGCCGCCCTTGCCGACGCTCTCCGCCCAACGCCGGGGCTCACGAGGTCCCCCTAAAACCCTAACCTTTTTTTTTCTCCCCAAAGGGACCAAAACCCACCCCCTTGGAGGTGCTGACCCATCGTCGCTGGATCTTGTTGCAGGGAGTCCGCGCCCCTGGAGCTCCCCCTGGCAAGATACGGCCTCGATGGGGAGAAGGCCTCCGGCGAGGTCGTGAACTTCTCCGATTCTAGTGGCACTCCTCAGGTGAGCGTCCTTTTTTTTTTTGGCTTTTGGGCCCTCTGATAGACACAATTCGCGTGGTGTGAAGGTTTGGATCAACAATTAGCTGCTTGAACTATATGAAAAGCCTTTTTTTTTCTTTTTGGGTGAATGAACCACACTGTTCCTCGAATTAGCAATTGTAGGGGAAAATTAGTTATCAGGCACAAATATACTCTGTTGAGATGGCATATTAGTTTCTGTTTGGCTGCATACTAGGATATTATCGTTTTGTTTTACGATTGTAGTTAGAAATTTTGAGCAAGTCAGTGCAGTCAACCAAAAGATATAGGGTTGTTTTGATTTGATGCCAATTCTTGCCCTACCAATTATTATTTGGGGCAAAATTGGTTTTTTAGCATCAAAAGTTTCCGTCTTTAGTTTTATGGCACTGAAAGTTTGTGGTTCACTTTAATAGTATCGAAAGTTAGCTCTATTTATCATATTTAGCATTTCGTCCACAGTTCTGTTAGATTCTCTCCGGTTTCATTTTTTTTCCAAAAATAACATGTGAAATACCAGCTGTGCCCTCCCCTCCTTATTCCTCCTGCCCCCTCTCCTTTCTCTTCTTCCTCCTCCATTGAACACTAACCAGACGCTGTCCTTGAGGCTCGAACTTGCTGGCCATCAGCATGCCCACAAGCTCGACCACCTGCATGTCAGGTGTCCATGTGTTCTCAAGCTTGAATGAATGATAATATTGCACTTGGCTCAACTGGGCACAATGCTGATGCCACAGATGGAAGTAGATGATCCATGAGGACCTGTTGCTTCACTGTGCACAAGGAGGCAACAATGTTGAGCTGCATGCCTGCACACCTTCCCACACAACAGCGGAGCAATCCCAGTTTCATTTTTTATTGGAAGAGAAGAATGGAAGGATCTGCACGTCCTGTTCCAACATTGATTACTCGATCTCCCCTCAACCAAGACGAAATTGTTTTCACAAATGGCATCCTCTCACCATCATGAGTATTTCCCCACAAATAATTTGATTTTTTTTCTCACTGGATCATTCGAATCAGCCGTGGTTGGAAGCACCGCCTTTTTCCTCCATGCTAGGTGCTTAGTGCTCAAGGAAGGCCAACAGCTTGGCATCAACCATGCTCAAGCTAACAGCTCCACGCTCGAGCTCCAGGCCATCTCATCTCCACGGCTCCACCCCTCTCTCTCTCCCTGAGATCAAACACCACTGTCGCTGTCCTCCAGCTCGCTCCTGCAGCCACAATCAAGCACGCTGGCTGCCACCGCCACTGCCGAGTTCGTCCACTGCACCACCCTTCAGCTCGCCTGCTGCTGTGCCATGGTGGTTTCTTGGTGCAAAAGGAATGGTAGGAAGAGGGTGCGTGGAGGAGGAAGATGACATAGGGGCAAGGGGGAATAAGTGACGGAAGTTGTAACAGAGTGCTAAAAGGAGTAACGGAGATAACTTTCGATGCTATTAAAGTGAATCATGCACTTTCGATGCTATGAAAGTGAAAACGGGAGCTTTCGATGCTATAGAACCAATTTTGCCATTATTTGGTAGCTTCAATTAGTACTTTGTAGCCATTTGGATTGAAACCAAATTTTGCCGATCTATAGAGTTGATGCCAATCTACACTAACAGAAATTTGGTAGTGCCAAAATATGCCCAAGATTTGGCACTACCAAAATTTTGGTAGGCTTGAAACCAAAATGGCCTATATGTGTGAAGGGAAAAATAAGTTGCTATCGCAAATTACTGAACTGCATGAATACTATAACTTAGTCTCACGATATGGTTTAGGCACGTAATAAATCTTGTGTCTTGGCGTTTGATAACAGTATGCACCAATCAACCACTGGCAAGTGTGTTTTGGAGGCACAGAAAACTTTGTTTCTGAGAAAGAGAGAAGTGATGGTTTCAGTATGAACATTGTGTTGTATCTTAGTGTTTGGAACTGATTATCATCAATTCATCATGATTCAGTTTGAGCACTTGATATATTAAGCCTAAGTTGTGTTTGTCAGTTTCACTATTTTGGTTGCTGCTAGCCTATTACCTTGCATTTTGACCTGACTTCTATAACCATGGCGTTTATGTATATTGGGCTTATTTTTGTCCTTGAAGGTCTCTGTACTTCCTGTCCTCCTGATGCATAAGTTATATAATATGATTTAGCAAACATAGAATAGACTTCTGTTTTAATGGTCATGCATATAACACTCTAGATTATCTTGTTGCATTTGGTCAGCATGAAAATTACATATTTTACAGTTGATTAAATGGTACCTCATATGATGATGGAACAACTTGAGTCAATCCAGTGCAAAAAGCTACCTTTTGTGGTTGACTGGTTGTTGTACTTTTCTTAGATGAGCAGGTTTACTTTGTGCCCTATATATATGGATATCATGTTGCTTGGTTCTGCTAGCAAAGGTTAATTTTCATGTCTTAATGGCTAACTGCTAATCAGCTGGCACCTGATAGCAAGCTTTTGCAGTTTTCACATTACACGATTGTAAAGGTCATGGAACTGTTGGCATGCACTCTCTCTTTCAATGTCACTTTATGCAATTCTACAGTTCTTTGATGATCAATTGATACTGAAGGACTGACCGACCGACTATATATAGTTTTTTACCTATTTCTTTTTACCTGGGAGTGTTCATTTCTCTTTCTGATAGCTAAAGTTGCAACTGAGTTCCATATGTATGCCACATCCAAGCTGCATTTAAGTTCTGGTAACTTTTTCCAGGTGTCCTTTTTCGTCCTACCAGACTACATGCCTCCTGTTGCGGCATGTGCTGTGAATGAGATTTTAGCATTGGTTTCTTCGGAAGATCCCTCCACTCAGCCAGTCCTCATTGTCCCATTTATCACAAGATCGGCAAACTATTATCATGGAGCAAAAACAGAACAGTTAGCTACACTCCATGGTGCTGAAATAGGAGCAACAACTGAGTTTACTCAGATGTTAGTTGACGGAACTACTAAACTTCCTCAATCTTTACAAACGCGAAGTGAGCCAATACTCTGTTTGCTGGAAATGGTTCGTGTGTTGAATATACCGACAGTTGTTCTTTTTGTGTCTGGTGAGCAGCACCAAGGCAAAAGCTCTACAGATGTGGACCTTGAGGTACATATTCTCTGACTGCTAAGTTCCAATTGAATTTCGCTTCACAGTTCTTTGAGCATGGACAATGTCCTGTATTTCTTCTTTCTCTTGTTTTAAATGAAGATATGTGCAGAATAGGAAACTACTACAGTTTTAATAGGTAAACTTGGAGTCAACTTTATGGTAAATAGCAATTGAGAAAAGGTTAACCTGTAGACTTGGTGTTTTGAAAATATTAGGTTGGAACCAAGATTGAAGTTGAAGTATAAAAGATGTATGCGATAATAAGGAAAGGTGTTCTATGTTCTCTTTTTTCCAAATAGAAATCTAGATACTATGATGTTTCCAAATAGTTGTATGTATATTATTATGATTTTGGAAATAATATTATAATGTTAGAGAAATATGAACTTTCAGTTCTTTCATTTCATGGTGTAAGTCCGCAATGTTAAGCAACCTATACTGACTAGTAAAAAAATATGTAGAAAAAGAAAATATTTTTAGTTTTAAGCAACTGTGAAGGAGTCAAGGAGCTAGTCTTTTGGTAATTATATAAGGATTCTTGCGTAACTTCGTTTGTCCCACACTGCCACCCAGGAACTTCAACTTCTCTATACAAGTTGCCACTATGTTAGAAAAATATCTGCAGTTTTTATACTTCAATTTTGTGCTCACCCGACCCCTACCTGTTGTGCTTCAGGTGCTGCAATGTGTAGGTGATCACTTGGCTAGGCACATCAACTTGGAGTTCAGCAAAGAAACTGTTCTTGAGAGGGGGATCGAAAAATCACCGATCTTTCAGGAACCATGGCGTGAACTGTACCGGTGACAAAATTCTGGCATGTCAGCACCCTCTGACTTTAGCTTTGTAGACCTTACATGTTGGACTAGTGCAGTGTACCGGAACGGTGGATCTGTTCTGTCAAAGGGTGTGTGATACGATGCTCAGTTTGCTTTTGTTTACTTCCAGCTTGATAAACCGCTTCTCATTACTTGCTACCACTCTCTAGCAAAGCTCCCACTATAATTTTATCAGAAGAAACTGCTGGTCAATCTGGTCTTCTGGCGATCCAAATTTTTCAAAGGGTTGGTTGTTTTGACCTGAACATGTAATGACTGAAATTAGTACTCCTGAAGTTTATCACCACTTGTTTGGTTGATGATTTAGTGCAGATATCACTGTTATTATTACTTTTGGACATTTTGGAACGGAATTTTCGTATCTATTGTTTGATCACAATTTTGGAAAGGTACTTACTAGATGCCAGAGAGAACAAGGTAATTCATGTGCTCTCGTAAGGGACCAATTCTAATCTGTTCTTGCAATGTGACAGTCTGGCAGAGGATCATAAATTTGGACGATCAGATCGATACTTTCATGGGCTGTTTGTTTCGAGGAATATTTGATCAAAGGGAGAGACTGGAACTAGAATCTCGAATCTCGAAGTTAGTAATTGAATCCGGAATTAACCCTTGGCGTCACCATATTCATTCTGTCTATCACCAAGAACATCCATGTAAACTGTAAAGCCTCCATTCATAATTCATACTGTACTTTACATTATTAGTGCAAGTAATACATTGATTTAGCAACGCGGTTCAAAATCAGACTCTAGAGCACGGACAGCACAGAAAATTATTGTTCCCACAGTTCGAATCTGAAAATCGCTTCCGTTGGTGGTGATCCCAAGCGCAAATCTCGAAGCAGGGACAGCGTCAACCCGGCGCCTGGGCAAAGGATGAAAGGAGCAAGCAAACCGAGATCCCCATCAATGGCGGCGGCGCAGTGAGCCCGTCGCCGATTGCTAACATGCGGGTGATGCCGCCGCCGCCGCCGCGTCTCCCGGCTCGGGCGTATCCAGGAACGTCTCCCATGGACTCGTCTCCACCCTTGCTGCGCTCCACCAGCCCCGCGGCGCTCCTCGCGCACCTCGCCGCCGTCCTCTCCTCGCCCGACTGGTTCCTCAACCCTTCCCTGCCCCACCTCCCCGCCCTGCTCGCGCCGTCCCTGCCCCAGACGCTCCCCGTCCCGCTCCCCGTCCGCCTCGCCGCGGCGGCGGCCCGGGCGGCCGCGCCCTCCCGCCACCTCCTCGCCATCTCGCTCCCGGTCATCCTCCGCCTCCACTCCCTCTCGCCTCCACCGCTCCGCCCGCTCTTCGACCGCCCCTTCTGCTCCCTCCTCACCCACCTCTCCCGCTTCGCCCTCACGCCGCTCATCCTGCGCCTCTTCGCCCACATGCACCGCCACGCCGCGCCCGCCCCGACTGGCCCCACCTACAACACCGTCATTCGTTCCCTCTGCCGCCGCGCCGACCTCGGCCGCGCCCTGCGATACCTCAGCCTCATGGTCCGCTCCGGCTGGCGCCCTGACGCCTACACATTCAACTCCCTGATCCTTGGCTATTGCCGCACCAACCAGGTCAACGTTGCCCGCGACCTGTTCGACAAAATGCCCCTGAGAGGGTTCACGCAGGACGTTGTCTCTTACGCTACTCTGATTGAGGGGTTTTGTGAGACGGGAAGAATTGACGAGGCAGTGGAGTTGTTCAGGGAGATGGACCAGCCAGACTTGCACATGTATGCAGCCTTGGTGAAGGGGTTGTGTAAGGCAGGGCGAGGGGAGGAGGGGCTTCTCATGCTGCATAGGATGAAGGAATTGGGGTGGCGGCCAAGCACCAGTGCTTATGCAGCTGTGGTTGATTTCCGTTGTAGGGAGCGTAAGGTCAAGGAGGCCGAGGAAATGCTTGAGGAGATGTTTGAAAAGGGATTGGCACCATGTGTTGTGACATGCACTGCGGTGATAAATGCCTATTGTAAGGAGAGAGGGATGAGCGATGCATTGAGGGTGTTGGAATTGATGAAGTTGAGGGGGTGCAAGCCAAATGTGTGGACATATAATGCATTGGTCCAAGGGTTCTGTAATGAAGGAAAGGTGCACAAGGCGATGGCTTTGTTGAACAAGATGAGAGCATGTGGAGTAAACCCAGATGCTGTGACATATAATTTGTTGATTCGAGGTCAATGCATTGATGGGCATATAGAGAGTGCTTTCCGATTGCTACATTTGATGGAAGGAGATGGTTTAATTGCTGATCAGTACGCATATAATGTGTTGATCAATGCTCTCTGCAAGGATGGAAGAACTGATCAAGCTTGTTCCCTTTTTGATAGTCTAGAAACTAGAGGCATAAAACCTAATGCCGTGACATTCAATTCGTTGATAGATGGGTTATGCAAGTCTGGTAGAGTTGATATTGCATGGAAATTTTTGGAAAAGATGGTTTCTGCAAGTTGCACACCTGATACTTACACATACAGTTCATTTATTGAACACATATGCAAGACTAAGGGGTCACAAGAAGGTCTGTCCTTTATAGTCAAGATGCTACAAAAGGATGTGAAGCCCTCAACAGTCAATTATACAATTGTGATTGACAAGCTTTTCAAGGAGAGAAACTACGGATTGGTTGCAAGAACATGGCGCGAAATGGTTTCATTGGGTTGCAATCCTGATATAGTCACTTATACTATGTCTATGCGTGCTTACTGCATTGAAGGAAGACTAAATGAAGCAGACAATGTTTTGATGGAGATGAACAAAAATGGGGTCACTGTAGATGCAATGGCATATAATACTTTGATGGATGGACGTGCCAGTATTGGACAGACAGATCATGCAGTCTCAATCTTGAAACACATGACAAGTATTGCTTCTGTGCCAAACCAGTTCACTTATTTTATCTTGCTTAGACATCTTCTACGAATGAGATTAGTGGAGGATGTGTTGCCTTTGACCCCAACTGGTGTGTGGAAAGCCATAGAGCTTACTGATGTCTTTGGGTTGTTTGATGTAATGAAGAAGAACGGTGTTCTTCCTAATTCAGGAACTTATTCTGCCATTCTAGTGGGGTTTTCTGAAGATGGAAGAACAGAAGAGGCGACATCATTGGTTTCTTGTATGAAAGAAGATAGTATATCTCTGAACGAAAAAATATATACTGCTCTCATTACTTGTTTTTGCAAATCCAAAAGGTATCCAGATGCATGGGTGTTGCTTTGCTCTATGATTCAACATGGTTTTGTACCACACTTGATGTCCTACCAGCATCTGCTTTCTGGGCTTATTTGTGAAGGACAAACAGATAAGGCTAAAGAAATATTCATGAATTCTAGATGGAAGGACTATAATCCGGATGAGATTGTGTGGAAAGTGATTATTGATGGCCTGATAAAAAAAGGTCACTCGGATATATCCCGTGACATGATTATCATGTTAGAGCATATGAACTGCAGACCAAGTCATCAAACCTATGCAATGCTGACTGAGGAGTTACCTGACAGGGAATAATATGCTGCACCAATCCCATTCGTCACTCGAAGCAAAGTCTCCATCAGCTGTGCAAACTGGCATCTCATTAGGTGCTGTTCAAGCACAAGGTGTACCAAGTGATGTTCAATGGATTATCCAGTATGCTCGCTCACACACAAAATGAGTTCATGCTCTATTTGCTCTCTGGAAGGTACAAAACTGGTTCTTGGTATTGTGACTTCTGGCTATTTATTTGTTACTCTCTTATTATAGTACATGACTTTATGTGTTGCTTTCTGTAAAGCTTTTGACCAAAGTGTACAAATATAAAATTTCTCATTCCACCTGATCAATACTAACCTTAACTTTACATACTGAATTGGTACTAAGTTCTCTAGTCTTCAGTGTGTTCACTGGATAATGTATGACACCCCATGAGAATCCGTAGCTCCTGAACTAAGAAAATAAAAGAACACTAGATGATGGTGGAAGTGCATCTAACGACTTGATGCTAGGTGTTGACAATTCATTTTTTTGGTACATCGTACCTGGATATCCACAAATAAGGTCCATAGAGTGTACTTTGACATTTACCCATGTGGACTATTTTTCTTGGCAAAGGAAAGATTTTTGAGCTATACCGAACAACTTGCTGTACTTGGCAAGGTTGGTTAATTGCTTGGGTTATCAAGGGAAACAAACATTGACATATATCTGAGGTGCTCGGAGAAATCATTAATAAATGTATCATTAAATTGACAGCCACCAGCACCACAGAACTATGAAAAAGGGACAAGGAATAATCATGAATTCTGTAATTTCTTGAAAAAAATGGCTTTGTTTTGGTATATGTTCCTTGAGTTCTCTAGACCATTCCTTGGATTTCCTTTTCCATGTGTAGTGTATAGATTTTCTGAGCAGAAACATCCCTTTTGATAAAGCTGTAGTGCTGTACTCTAAAGATAACTTGAGTTTGAAGCTTAACAGCGAAAGGATATCACCAAAATATCATAAAGCTGATATTGTGTTCCTTTTGTTTTTAGAGCAGTGAATATCAGATTTTTGAAGACTGCTATGAGCCCAAAGCATTCGAATCCAGATTGTGTGTGCCTGTACTATAACAGATCGATTGCTTCCAACATGGTTTACAGTGATTAAAGATTTGTAGGAGCCAAAAGTCCCATACCGCTATGTCAGGCAACATTATTTTATTATGTTATTGATCTGAAGAGAGGTGGCCAAGTTTGATTCCACGATTTTGTCACTGATCTTCTGAGTTTCTGTGTAGCACGACTTCTGAAGCTGGTTGTGGAGCCAATGAGCGATTTGATTTTTTTTGGGTGGCAAGTATTGCTGCCAGTAAAATATGTGGAAGGGCCGAAAGACTTGGAAATGCACTTTACCTGCAGCAACCAGTTTCAATAAATTATCAACATAGGAATTACTGGTAAGCCTCCTTGAACTTTTGCATTATGATTCTTTTGTTCTAATTCCAAGTGCAATCTAGGTATATTTATCTGTAATTGACTGAAAAAATGTTACAAGAGAATGAATTAATCTGGTCGGGTACTAACCTGTTTGCACCGCCAGTAATATTAAAATAAGCAGCAATCTTGAAGTTGTGTGCAGGCAACTCTCATAGGCTTTGCATTACTTTGGCACTGTAATAAGAAATCACAAGTTGATGCCACGATATCAGTTGGCCTTGAGAGATTTTTTCTTCCTTCGAAGAGAGGCCAAAGTACATGATAATTCACTTGGGTTGGGGGAGGCAGGTTTTCGCTTTGGTTAGAGGGGGCAAGTTTTCGCAGCGTGTAGTATCAGGAGTTGACCCGGGATGCTAATGACGGTATACTTGTTTTCTGTCTTGATTTTATGTCTGGAAGCAAAGTGATAGCTGACTTCAGCGTAGTGACAATCTACAGAAGTTTCTCTCATTTCTTCTCTGTTCAAGATATAGAACGCATATATAATACTTATACGGTACTGGTATATGTTACTAAGTTTGCTCAGCTGTGCATTCCATCTTTACGTAGTACGTTTGTGTACTGAATGGTCCTGGATGGTGCCAGGTCACCATCTGAAAAAAAATGTAATCTATTAACGGACGGCCAAGATTCCGTGGCCCACTCTCTACTCAGCGAAAGGCTCAAATGCACTCCTCACAGTCGCCGTCTGACAGGCTGTCACGGACGTGGGCTCTAACAATCGGGCTTCCAGACTGATCGTATGGCCCAGCCAGATAGGATGGACAGCCGTGAAGCCATGCTGTAGCCTGTAGTCGGCTGTTTGATTGGCTTTAGCATGTTAAATATTAAGCACTTTACAGTTTGTTAGGTGAGTTTAGACTTGCCATGCTTCTGCCCTACCTATTTTAGGCCTATTTCTTTATTAAACCTTATCCTTATCACAAGTGTAGCTAGACTTATAATAAAATTCGGCAAAGTGTGGATGCCAATTGAATAGGCCCTTGGCACGTACTCCCTCTGTCCAAAGAGAGAACTCTTAGCTTTCCATGGTGAGAATAAAGAGGAGAAAATTGATTAAAATGTCTTTTATATTATTATTAAAGTAGTATAGGTAGATAGATAGTTAAAAGATATTAATAAAATAAACTTTTTATTTGTAAACCGAGTGTATATAAGAATGTAGATTTTGATTTATTTTAAGCTAAATTTTAAACTCTAAAGGTTGCTTATTTTAAGACGGAGACTATATTGGAGACAGATTAGGTCCCTAAAAGTTGTATATTTAGGATGGAGGACTGGGTTAGAGACGGATTAGATCTAAGTCATTAAAGTTACGATAATTTTATTAGATTTTATCGAGAGAGATATATATATAGTTATAATTTTAAAGTCAAAGTATCTTGATCTGCTTGTGACAAAACTAGGCCCAAAAATCCATCCACGGACGTGTCAGCTTCTCACCGCCGGCCACGCGTGTGGCTAGCGACTGTTCCTGTCCACGTCAGGTCGCCAGCTCAGCCGGGGCAGAGCCAGCCAAAGCCCAGTCGTCGTGAACCCAAGCTCCCAAGGAGAACAAACAACGGTCACTGTCAGTGCGGGCCCACGGGGTCGGTCGCACAGCAAGATCAAAATCGCTCAACATCGGTACGAGCTCCCAATCCGGAGGCAGGGTGTGAGGTACTGTTTCGCAGTCCCCTACTGCCCTATCCAGGGTTAAATGTGGACCTCCAACTTGACTGCTCAAATCTTGTACGGCTGCGTTAGAGATGATGGCTCCGGATTATTTGTTGGCTGTATACGGTATTCAGTTGTCATTGTGAGGTTTTACCACTAGTAAAATGTGAGTTTAAACCATAGAGCAGAGCACACTGATGGATATTGCTATGGTAAATACTAATCTCCCCTTCCAAAATAAATCAACTTTATCTTAACACAATCTATATCTAAATGCATATATAAAATTAATTTATTTTAGGATAAAGTTTTAACATTTCCTCTAACAAGTTTAATGGACAATAAGGCATCAATATTTTTAGCAAGTCAAGAATATAGATATATAGATAAATGTTGCTTTGGAGAAAAAGTAGCAGTACCTAGCAAATTTTTTTACAGGATTATAATATCTATATAGTGTTCACCAAATAATATACATGCGTCATTCTAGTAGACCTTCCTTTTATATATTTTTCAATCACATTAATTTCTTATTCTTCGCAAAAGTGATCTATGCATCGCTCCCTCAGGTATCAGAACCTATTTATTTATGGTTTCCTTATAAGCTAAAACTAATTTTTAATTTTAGAATTAATTTAGGATATTTATATTCATCACTTCTCTTTGGCTTTAAAGCACCGCTAAGGGTTAGTTGATTTTAGCAGTTCGGTTTTAGCTAGCGGGTCGAAAAAGACAGTAAATCATTAGATAATTAATTAAGTATTAACTATTATAAATTTTAAAAATAATTTTATGTTATTTTCTAAAAAAAACTTTTTCACAAACAAAAGCGTGCTACAAAACGACACTCTACTGCTTAAGAATAAAAGTATTAGATCATTCACAGTGCTTCTGCATGACGTGTGCTTCCACGTCACCACGTAGGATGGCTGCTGTCGTGGAAGTGGGGCCTAGGGAAACTCAGGTCCTTAAAGGAGAAACGAGTGCCTCGGCGGAAAAAGCAAGCAATGAATCCTCATGCAATGTTCCCTACCTGAGCTCACAAGCCTGTCTCTCCACTGTCAAAGTCACTGCCGCTACCGCACCGAACGCCGCTTCCGAGCAGATTTGACACAAGCAGCAGCAACGATGGAGACGTGACCAAGAGGAGGATGGGAGCTTGCAAGGGAGGAGAAGAGAGGCCACCAGATCGAGCGCCGAGCTCTATATCCAATGCCGCCGCTCCACACTCGGGGCTAGATTTAGTAAGAAGCTCTAGGCTAGATACACTCAATTCTCGACACCTTGAGAGACGACGACAGTGACGACCGAGCTTGGTGCTCAATTCGAGACGTCGCCACCAAGCTCGTCACTCGATTTGGACCGCCGCCGCCATCGAGCTCGTTGCTTGATTTGAGCAGCCACCACCGAGCTTGTCGCTGAGAAGGGGAAAAGTCGACATGTGACTCAGTGAAAGGACGAATTGTACAGAGATTGAATTTACACACCTAAAACCTCATAAAAAACTTACAATAAAAATTAAAATTTTCTTCGTAGTATCAATACTAACTACTGAAGAATTCGGCTGAGATTTACTATTGAGCAGCGAAGCTCGACCAAATACTCCAGTCCTTAGTTTTGATATTTTGATCTCTTTACTGCTTAAAAAGGATGCGTAGAGAAAGCAATATTAAAAGAGAAGAATGTATGATAGTTAATTTAAAGACAGTAAATAAATACAATAAACACTACATGAAGAGAAGATTTTTCATCAAAATTCGGATCAAAAGATCCTATATCTCCGTTGAGAGAACCTAAGGAGTTGGATCGCATTCGATCCCTAGGCTTACCAAGCTTAATCTAAAAGGAGATTTGGTCTTTAAGCTCTTACTAAAGCTAGGATAAAGTCTAATACAACCACCAATGTCTCTATTAGGACCCGATGCTATAATCTTCGGTGAGGTTTGCTTGACCAAAACTAATCTTTAAGAATAAGCTCGGTATCTATTATAGTTACCTCTTTTTTTACAGAGGTGAGAAATGTTTTTACAAATTTTTTTAGGTGATTTACAACCTTAAATCCTCATTAGTAACGTCTAGCCATATAGAAGGAGAAACTTTAAGAGTAACAAGTGTAAATTCTCGCTCGATGTCGATCCACAAGTGTTCAATTAAATTTCTAACCCTTTCACTTACTAGCTCTAAAAGATCACTTATAAAGAGATACCTTTAGTGTAGAAGCCAAGAGAGATGTGTGAAACCTTAGGTGAGCTATAGAAAGTATGAATGAAATAAATGAACAACCTATCTCAAAAGTGGGGATTAGTGAAGTTAAAAATAAAATTCCTATAAAATTAGTCGTTACTCATATATTCAAACTTTAGAGTACACTTACAGCCTATAGACTTCGGATATACTTGAATCTAAAGCAGCAAAGCCAATTCGAAATATCTGATCTAAAACTCTAGAGACTCTAGATAATCTTCACTTGTTGATAGAGAAATTTTTTTAGAGACTTAACTACTTAACGCTGGAGACTCTGATCTATTTTTACTGTTAGACAAAAAAACTTATCAAATTGAGCACTTGTTTTACAACTTAGGATAATATTTTGTACTCCTCTTGATAGTACGGTAGTCTAAGATCCAAGAAAAATAATATATATTGAAAGCACAATATCAAATCATCTTTAATGCATTTCTTTTGTGATAAGAATTTTTTTTCATCAATTTATTTTTTCCTTGGACTAACTTTTGCATTTTTCTTTACTTAGTACACTAGTCTGCTAAATTTCTTATCATCTATTATAAAAAAACCATTAGAGAGCTTAGATTCACTTTTAGAGAGATGGAGTTGCTGACGTTGGATAAGGAGAGGAAAGAAGATGGCGCTAAAGGGATGGGGAGGCGGTGTCGGAGAGAGAGAAGAGGTGGCACTAGAGGAGGCAGTGGGTGGAGTGGCAACCCATCATTGGTAGAGCGGCAATGATGTGGAGGGGAAGTGGGGATCTGAGGGATAGAAGAAAGGTTGGTAGAAAGAAATAAAGAGTGGGAAGAGACTGTAGTGGGTCTCAAGTTTATATATATATATATTCTTAGGGTGTAAAATATAAAAATTTTAATTGATTTGATAATAAGAAATATTATTGATAACTGCTGAATTACAGAACATGGTTGAAGTAGCCTCCATTGTGAGAGATGTAGCCTATAAGATGACAGCCTCAGGAGAGGGAGGGGTGATGGTGGCTGTCAGCATCTTCATCGATTTTGGAAGAAGAAGTGTAGGTGTGGGAGATGAAAAGGAGAGCAAGGAGGTTGAAGAATTGATGTGATGGTATTTTTTTCAATTGAGGTTTGTTTTGTAAAATTTAGGCTTAGAACGAGAGTACAAAACTATAAGGACTTGAATAAAAAAATATGGTTTTAATGAGAATCTACTATAGGTGCTTTCTTTTCTCCTTTGTGCGCGTGTTAAGTTTTTTTTAAAAAAATTCTATAGTTGATTTAAAAAATCATATTAATTTATTTTTTAAAATTTTATAGTTAATACTTAATTAATTATATATTAATCCGCTATTCCATTTTACATGTTAAGAAAATCATTTTCTAGGTAAGAAACACACGATAGTATTTCAAGCAGTGACCTTATTTATACTTCCTCTCTTGGAGGACACTCCAGGGTGGGTGGTTTCTACTTTGAATGCTCTTAAAGCCTTAAGTCCAGTTTATTTGGGGCACTATAACTCTTTGGTTTTTCGTTAGCATGTATTCGAACGGTTAAATGTTGTGTTTTATATAAAAAAAACTTACATAGAAGTTTTTTTTAAAAAATCAAATAAATTTATTTTTCAAATGTATAATTATTAATACTCAAATGTATTATTTCAAATCAATACCACTCTCTAAGTCACGAACAGCCGCAGCTGAACAGCCCAGCCGAACTGAGCCTTGAATTACTTTTGGCTAGGTGTCATCGGTTTATAAGCTAGAGATTTAAGCTCAAACATGCATGCATTTTTAGAACATCACAAAGATGTACTTCAAAACATAAAATTATGTAAAATATTTATAGAACATAAGGAAAAAATATTACATTTATATCATGTCATTTTTATATTCTCCATCTTTCTGTCCACCAAAGTAGTCGTAACAATAATAATAGTGAAATTATCTAAGCACGATCATTATCCTAGATAATGAAATTATTCAAGGACGATTTGTATCCCTAGACATGAAAAAAGAAAACGAATTTCGTAAAATATAAATAAAGAAGAGAACAATCTCAAAAAGGAAAAAGTGAAAAATAATCAAAGGGGAAAAAAAAGCAGAAGTGAAGAAGAAGAGGGGTAAAAAACGGATTTACCTTTTTTTTTTCACGAGTCCCCGAACACATCTGCTTCCCACTCTATCGTTTCCCCCTTCCTTCGCATCTCTTCTGCTCTCCTCACCGCGGCGGCGTCGGAGCTGTGCACGCCCGCCGTTGGACGTTGCCGTCGTCATCCAAGTATAGTAGGGATGGCAATGGCCCCCCCGGTCACCGATCCCCGACGGTGAATTCACCTGTTAGGAGCCGGCCGAGGGAGAGGCGGGCGGGGAGCAGGAGCTGGGGCGAGGCGGTCACGGGAGGGAGCAGGGAGGGGAGGACGCTGCGACGGGCGGTCCGCAGGCGGGAGCAGCAGCGCCGTCGTCGACGACTCCGGTCCGGGCCTCCTCACTGGTATGGCGATGTCCTCGATTTGGCTCCTGCCCCCTCGTTCCTAGAAGCCAGCAAATCGGTGAAACTGGCTCGTCGGGCCGCCGGCACCCCAACGGTGAAGGAGACGGCGGAAAGCTTGCCCCTAGGCCCAGGCTGGCGACGGGCTTGGGGGCATTTCCGTTGTCGGGTCTCGGTTAAGGGGTGTCTCCCGTTGCCATCCATGTCGTAGTACCAAGGACGCCGCTGCCCCGGTTGAATCCAATCAGCCGGTGGCTGCGGGAGGGGAAAGTCGGTAGATTGGCAGACTTGGTTCCCGGACATTCTATGAATTTTCTGACCATGAAAGATGGTTTGCTGAATCTCTTATGCAGTACATTCCTATGTTATCGTTTTCCTGGAGAAAGAGAGAACCCATATTTTTCAGAAAAAAATTGTCAACATGACAATTTAGTTGGATTTTCCCCTTTTTTTTTCTTAAATAGAATCTAGCTGGTTAAAAAAAATTGTCAACATGACAATTTAGTTGGATCCCCCCCCCCCCTTTTTTTTTTCTTAAATAGAATCTAGCTGGTTACTCTGTTTGGTTTAGATTTTGTTGGCTATCATTTTGTAGATGTGGAGAAGGCAGCGTAAACTGCATCCTAAATCCCCAGGCTCAAGCAAATCCATTTTAAGGGTTAACTGCGGTAGTTTTGTGTTGTTACTTTGTCCAATTCCTTTGTATACTATTGTAAAAGCTAATTTCTCTTTATATCCTTTTTTATAAAGGAAAGAATTTCCTCTCTATATTTGAGTATGAAGCTGTTGCTTTTATCTTCCAAAGCCAGATTTTGATGTTGTCTACCAATTCATTTTTATCTTTTTTTCCTTCTGCAATGACAGTGAGGTCATATGGTTATGCTTTGATTTTAACAGTACATTTTTATGGAACATAAACCTTATAGAATTCTTACTATGCATGTCTTATAAGTGAAACTTTTGTATTGATATCAGAACTGCTGTGCTTACCATGTTTTCAAACATGTCTTCTAGGTCAAGCTATTACATTTGTACAGTTGGCTGAAGAATTGGTAGTTCATACAGGTTGGGATGAAGTCAAAGACTAACAGGAGCATACAGAAGGTGAGAAAAACAGATAATGGCCAAGGAGGACCAAACTGGGTTCTTGTTGCAGGAGGAGTTTTGCTGAGCACACTCTCAGTTAAACTCGGGTGCAAATTGAAACAACTATTTGATGCGAAGCAGCGAAATAGTAATACTTCCAAAGGTCTAATGCCTCCATTTGCTGTTGTAACCTTGATTCCTTGTCTGTATTGTTTTTATGTTAACTGCTGAGTTTGCAAAATTGCAGCCCAAAGAAGGCCAGGAGCATGTGAGTTACACTCAAACCTCTACCGGTTTAGTGATCACATTAGCTGCTACCATTGTAATTCAGGTGCTTCTTCTGTAATTTAATATGATCTATTGTCTTTTTAACACTGTGCTGTACCTGCCAGTCTATGTGGTTTTGATTGTCATCACTTTGCCTTCAATTAGAGTTAGAATGCAAAATTGTCATAGTTACAGTATCACAAGATATGCATATCTGCTATTTGCATTTTAGAATAATTTGCAGTATTATCTCTGTATAGCTTCAATGGAATAAAATGTTAGGCATAATACTTTCAGCAGCATTCATAACATTGGATTTCAGCCCTTTGAATTTGTTGAATACCCTTCTTCCCTCAACTTCCAAGGCATGATCTGAACTCTTAAAAAAAACTAAGAGTTGTACCAAATTGTTGGGAAAAATATTTTAAGCTTCATACTTCAACATTTCCAAAAATCAAGGCTCATTTTTATCAAAACCACTAACTAGTGGGATCAAAAATTTATGATTCATCCATGGAATAACCACGCTACCTTCTATAATCTATACCATAGAGGCCCAAGCTACCATCTTGTTTGCCTCTCAGCATAGCTCATTATGTTTAGTTCCATGAAATGAAAGCACACTTGATCATTATTGTATTGAGGACTTATCACACAGATAGATTAACTATGTTGTGTTGATTGATTGATCTTAAGTCTACTAAGATTCTCTCGTCAAAGATACTTTCATGGGCAAAATGGTAGAATAACAACATCCCCAGAAATGGGAACTAAATAGCAGTATTAAGAAAATTGCAACTTGCTCAATTTTTCTTGTTCATACAGAAAGTATCTTGATGATTGCTGGGTTTTGGCATCAGTTGATATGAAGTTTGTTATAACATCTAAGACCTAAACTTGCACTGTCTTTTACCAGCTGTAGTCATTAGTCAAGACCATAATTATGCTGCTGTACAGAAGAATGTGTATGCACAGAGAGAAAACAAGATCATGTGTTATGAGTGGAGTACTATTATCATAATCACATTTTTCTACTTCCTCGTCGAGCGCTGTGATATACAGAAAATGCTGGTGATATCATTACTTTATTTCTGTCTTTCTGGCTGTTAAGCATTTAAAGACAATTATGCAATTTTCATGTTTCTTATCTGTTCATACAGTTATGTTCCCTGAATTAACTAAGTTGCATTGTATTGTGTTGCAGTTTTCACATTGGAAATTGTGTTTAAACTCAGCTTTTTGTTATTTTTTTTTGTTGGCATAACAATTTGTCAAAATGTCAGAAGTATTTATTTGTAGCTATTATTTGCAGGGTTTTCAGGCAATGGAGTAGGAGTAAAGCAGGCACCTGCAAGTCCTGCATCAAAATCAATCGAACCCTCCCTTCCACTTGTGAAGATACCAGGACCAGAACCAAGCCAAGAGAATAATGGTGTCATGTGGATATCATCACCTGACCGACTTGAGGATCCTTGTAAACCATTTCAGTACTCGAACAGTTCTGGCTCTCCTTGTGTTTCAGAATCAGGATCTGACATCTATAGCAAGAGAGAGGTTATACAGAAGCTGAGACAGCATCTCAAGAAACGTGACGAGATGATCATGGAGATGCAAGCTCAGATTGCTGATCTTAAGAATTCTCTTAACATCCAGGAGACACGCACCACCAACTTGCAGTCTCAGCTGGATGCTGCTAACCGTGATCTCTTCGAATCTGAGAGAGAGATTCAGCATCTGAGGAAGATCATTGCAGATCATTGTGTTGCAGAAGCACTCTCTCATGATAAACCTTTGCTGGCTGGACATTGGCAGCCAGGTGCCACCAATGGGCATGCCAATGGCTATGCTGATAGCAGCAGTGTTGATGACCCTGAGCTGCATTTTATTGGCCTCGAGAAGAGAAAAGGAGAGGTAGAAATGGTGGAGATGCTCAAGAGGGAGGTCAGTGGGCTAAAGGAAGTTATCGAAGGAAAGGATTTCCTGCTTCAGAGCTACAAGGAACAGAAGGTGGAGCTCTCTTCGAAGATAAGAGAATTGCAGGAGAAGTTCTCGACTCAAGTGCCGAACATCCTGTAGGATCTAAACATAATGTCACGTTGCTGCAAGGGGCAGAAGGTGGATCCCTGCTCCACTGACCAGAGAATTGCAGGAAAAGAACTGTCAGCACAGATGCCGGACATTTTCCTAGAATATTTTCAGATTGTTAGGTTGATTGGCGTCTTTTTTTAGGTCATCGTAATGTTAGGTTAATTTGCTTCCTTTTCAGTTTTTGCCACTTGGTATCAAAAAGGATATCTTTTTTCCCCAGCTGCTGGTCCTAGGGTAGATGAATTAATGGAGATCTTGATACTCAAGGTGTTGTACAGGTTTTCGGTTTGCAGACACGGTTGTGTAATGCCATTCTTTCTTCAGACTACGTATGGCTCATTGAGGGTTCATTTAGAATGCCGTGTGGCATTGCTTTTGCCTGTGGTTTGCAAAAACTGAATACTGAACCTCTTTTCATGAAATGCAAATATACACATTGCCCTTTTGAATAGACAAAGCGTCAAAGCCCAAGATCAGATATCATACAAGAGTTGTCACTGGCCATTCCACAATCAATGCAACAATTAATTACTTGCACATATATCTATCTTGTAGCTAACAGGAAGCGCATTCCATGTTCATGAGAACATAAACTCTGCTTAATTAAGTTTGGCCAAATGGCTCTCGCACATGGAAAGATACTTCTAAGATTATCTCCTCTTTTGTTTGCTTTCAAAACGAAGAGTCGGCAGTGTTGCAGAATTCAGATACTCGTATTCAAAAAGGAAGATCTATCGGAGGAAACAAAACATAGTTAGCAACATAAAATATGGTAGCACTGAGAACTATCTCATGAACCAAATCTGGTGAGCTCAGGCCACCTTTCTAGCGTTTGTCCATTGAGAATATTTTAACGTTGGTGTATTATATATTCATGTCGTATAAGAAAACACAAGTCAGATCATATGACCTGGCTGATTGAATTAAACATATTTTGCTGATTTGACTCCATCCCTGTCAGGTCGTCAGTGCAAGCTAAGCTGAAATATTTCGGTTCAATGTTTCGATTAGTTGGGCAGTCTATTCGCAAAACTTATGAGCCATCAAGTGTTGGTCAGCATCTGGCGAAACCAAGTGGAAGGCAGACTGGTTAGATGGCTAAATTATGTTGTGCATCTATTTCATTAAGGTTAACTTTTTTTTGAGAGAGACATATAAGATGTCCTATGGTAATACAAATCAAAGCTATTCGATGTCTGATTCAGGCTGTATATCTACCGCTTTCATCAAATAAAAAGTTCGCATGATGAAATATTAGCAAGTCAAATTAAGGTCATGTTCATTAGCTGTACGCATGAATTGGGGTGTAAAAATCCTTGAAAAGAATAATATGCCAAGGTACATAGTGAATCGAATACTGGAAATGAACTTGTCAGGCTGAATTTCTACTTTCCCAACTTAAATAAATATTGCTTCCAATAAAATTTCAGATAATTTACAAATTACCTCCAGCTACTGCAGCAAGTCGTCATGTGATTAAAAATTCCAAACTTTGGTTAACAATATACTAAATCTACATAATTATTCCCTATAAAAAGACTAAATTATTGCTATTTTTTTACAAAACAGATTATTACAATTTTCATATTTTTATATGACTATTTTGATAGGTTTTTGACATTAAGTTACAGAAAGCAACACATTTTGGAGAGTGAAAAAGAAAACTCTGTACAAAAACAGACTGTTGGAGAAACTAATAAATGTACATTTATAGTACCACATTTAATACACTGTACCATGATGGAAAGCATGTAGTAGTAGCATGACATGTCATGTACTATGATGAAAAGCATGTAGTAGTAGTAGTATATTATTTCGCACGCAAAGATCTTATCAAGTGACACAAACTTCTTATTCATTTAGTGAAGTCAGTACATCTGCCCCAATCTGTGTTTTGCCACTCTTAACTACGATGAAAAAGACTTCACATTAGTTTTGTTCCAAGGAAAAAAATATTTTCATAGCAAAAAGTCATTAGTTTTGCTCAAAGAAAAAAAAGTTAATTTTACCTAAAAAGGTTACAAATTTTACAATGGAAATCGAATAAAAATCAAATTGGTACCTTTTTATTTAATTTTAAAAGTTTTTCCCTCTCTAGAAATGCTTCGTTGGTACCAGTATGTTTAATAAATTTTGGGTTCGTCGAGGTGGTTTGGAATTTGGAGCACTTAAATGTGGGAGAGCTGCCCTCTACTGGCTTGATTTCTCCACTTCCTCCTCTATTTAATGCGTCTCTCCTTGACTCTCTTCCATTTCTCAACAATGCCCTGCTCATAATATGTTATTACCAGCAGACATTCACTGGATATAGTTTCATCTTCTTAAAACGAAATATTGATTCAATATATGCGAGATGATCTAAAATATTCTCCTTCTGATTAAAAAAAAAGAAGTTATCGGAAACAGTGAGTCTCAAAATTCTTAAATTCAGATTTGTGTGTTGGTTTCTATATATTGTAATATATTTGAAATCCCAACAAAGTTACTATTCTATGAACACTAATGATGTATAGTAGTCAAAGCAAACAGGTCACACCATATTATTTTCTGCCTACTGTAAGATGAAAATCCACTAAATGGACATGCATAATGAAAGATTAATTGGATTATATGCCACTCAAGAACATGCTAGAAAAACTTCAATCATGTAACCTAGAGCTCGCCACATATTTCTAATAGACAGCTCCCCCCATTTAAGTGCTCCAGATTCAACCTAAACTATCAACATTTTCCAATTTGCAAACTTGATTCAGATTTCGAGTGTTTCGGGGTGGCCTAATGCCAAAAATATTGTTTTTCCATTTAGCAATTAACAAATAAGTTCAAAAGCTTCTTGTTCATATTTTCACGTGCACTGTAGAGTATTAGACTGCATAAAAGAATAGTTATTTAAAGTTACATTAAAAACATCTCGGTGGCCACATAAACCTTACTCCCTCCATTTCAAACATTTTGACTATTAATTTTTAAAAATTTATATAGTTTAACATTATAAGATTTATACAATATAATATTATTTGTTATGATGAATTTAAAAATATAAATTTTATAATGTTATTTTTTTAAAAAAATAATGATTAAAGTTAGAAATATTTGACTTACTATAAAGATTTGAAACGGTGAAGGTATTTTGCTAAAATCTAAATTCATTTAGTTTTTAATATTCCAACGCAACCAAGAAATTCTTTTTTATAGTATAATCTTAAAGTCATTTGCTGAGTATAGTTCCAAAACATTTCAGGTCACAAGGTTTTGACACCTAAAAAGATGCCTTAAACATGAGCATGCAAGTATCCTACTAAATTGGGCCTTCTGAAAAACAAAAAAAAATGCACCTGAACTCATGAGAAATACTCCTACACACTAGGACCAAACCACAAAGTTGGAACACTTGTAACGAATTGTCCCAGCAACTTGTGTTGTAAGCAATCTAAGGACTTGTCTGTAAATACACACACATCAATCATCCACACAGGGACAGAGGGAGGGAAGGAGAGAGAGCATCGATCGAATTTATTGCACAGCTCTGCCTCTCGTGCCTTTTATTTAAGTGTCCATACTTCCGTTTAGAATTTTTTTCCTCCTTCAGTTCCGAATTCCTTGTTTGTTGGCCTTCCTGTGATCCCCTATAGGCTCTTACCTTCCTCTCCTTCTGCTGCTTGCAAACAGGAGGGAGAAGAGAATTGATGTTGGACAAGGAGAGAGAAGATAATTGATTGGCGTGTTTGTCCGAGCAAAGGTGAGTTCTTGCTATTGATCTTTGTGTCTGTTTACTCCCCTCATTTCCTCGTTTTTTTATCGTCGTTTCTTTTGATTGCTATGCAGCCTATGCCCGTATATGTCCTTCTAATCTTCTGTATGTGAGTTCTTGCTGCTTTTGATTCGCAAGAGCTTTCTTCTTTTCTCATCATCTACTGTAAATTTCTCTCGTCATGCTTTCTTACTCCACTCTGACTTAACAAAATTAAAGAAAAACTGATCTGAGCTTGGACAGAGTAAGAAGCAACTTGGTTCGATAACATGAGCATCTCATCTGAATTTCTTCAAGATCAAAGCAGCAATTTTTTTTCTGCGTCTCCTCCTGCTTGCTAGTTACGCTCTCCCTTTCCTGCCTGCCTGTGCCGTAGTTACTGCTGTGTGGGGAGCGCCACCTAGCTCCAGACAACTCCTCCTCCATGTAGTTAATGTCCATTAAATTTCCTTTCGTTTTCTGCCAGCTTCTTGAATTTGTTACCGTAGACCCGATGTACACAGCTCTCCGTGCTCTTCTTGTTTTGTTTTTTTTCGCGTATATTGCAATGTGTTCTAACTGTTTTTGCCGTTCTGAGTGATCTTGACGACGAGGAGACAGTGTTGTATTGTACCGTATGTCTAGGACGAGAAGCACCAGTCGATTTGGTGCATCTCCGTATACTCCGTATCATGCAAATAAACTTGACAGATTTATGTTTAAAAAATTTATGTTCAACAAAAATTTATGTTTGAATAACTCGACAGGAAGTTTAAATCTTGAAGATTATGGGTTAAATATTCCTGTGTCGTGTGTTTTCCCCATCTGAAGTCTGAAACAGATGATAGAGGCTGTATGTTAATTTTCAGAGAGAAAAGGAGAATTAATTACAATAAAAAATTCTATGCAAGTCGAGGTAGCATTTCGAGGCCATCTGTTGGCGAAAAAAAAATCTAGTATTAGGTCGGCGAAAATAGGTTCTGAATCTAGACGCTTAAACTGAACTTTTCTTCATTTTGTTTTGGGGAGTATGCTTGTGTATGTTTTTCTGTTGATGTTGCGGTCTGTACTAGCTCATGCAAAGGACGTGAGATGCTTCAGTTTGTCGTCAGGACAGTTTGCAAGACTTCGTGTTAATTTTTCTTCGTTTTCTTTTGACCGTATTTGTTAATGTTATGTGAGAGCATGGAATCTACAGAAAATTCATCATCTCTTGTTGGTAGTTAATATTTTCAATATTCACTAAGAAAGTAATATTTGCAGTAGCTTTTCTGGTCGAGTTGTCTATCCTGTAATTAAACTCATATCACTGCTGCTTAACCGTTGTTTCCATCTTGTTACCTCTTTCGCAGGACATACGCAACTCTTATCTCCAGAAGATCAGCATCTATCGTGAAACCAGGTGACTGATATTTCAGTTGCACCTCTGCCTACTTTATACCTGATTCTTGTGCTTGTGTGGCAATTTATAGTAGCGGTAAGAACACCAACTATTTTATAGTACGGTCAATGCATCAGTGTGGCTGGGACGAAATCTAGGATTAGTTTCTTACTTTCTAGTTAACTTTGCTTGATTAGTAAGAGTGTGAATATTCTTTGTTCTTGTAAACTGTAAGAAATGGTGCAGTCAACTGCTGTGTTGAGAGTAGCTAGGGGTAGTCAACTGCTACTTGAAAATTGAATATCCAGCAACAAGTGATTCATCGTTAGTTGCGAACGCTGATGATTCACTACCTAAAACCTACTCTGTTGACTCCATAGGTGTAGCCTGTTTACAAAAACTGGAAACCACTTTTAGTAATAATGCAGAAATTAAACTTGATCCGAACCAAATGAAATGTCTATTTTTTTTCAGCAACTTGTGGACACTGGAAGGGGATATGCCCTTTTCATAATAGTGAGAAAAGGATCCTATTGTGTATTCGGGGTCTCGATCAGTCTTGGTTGCAGGCTTGCAGCTCTACCTGTCCAAATTGATTTGTTAAGTGGGAAGGCATGATACTCATAATGAAAATCGATGTCTTGACGTGGTCTTATGCTTATATGTTGGTTCCACCAAGACTAGCACCAGTCCACCAGCTTCTTTGTTCAGAGTTCAGACTATGGAGAGAATTGTCCCTATCATGGTCATCGTATTTTTTAGGAAGATGGAAGTTTACAGTCACAACAGGAAAATTTGATGCTTATAACTGATTAAAAGTGATGTAGCAATCAAAATGAAGAAGATCAAGGAAAATGCAGAAGATATTCATAAGGATGAATTTACATTCCATTCTCTAGGGATTGCCCAAGTGATCTTCTGCCATGTATTTGTCTTGGATTATATGTAAAAAAGATAACTTGGTATGCTAGCATGACATTTATTTGAAACTATCGATTTAATTGCCTTGTGAAAGTTTTGATATTTTTGTATTGACATGCCAGATGATGAAAATTTTGACGACGGTAAAATTTCTGATGGAGTTAGCTGGATAGGTACGTTTGGTCTGAAACTAGACAAATAAGTACATGGGAAAAGTGATTCACTGGACTTTGATAGGAAAATGGTAGAAGCCTCAAATCCAACACAAGATATGATACATATAACTGGACATGTAGTACATGATGATGTTTCTTATGACAAGGATGTTTTGGAGATAAAATTGCCAGATACTATTGTTACTTCTGAATATGATGCTAATTTTGTCAAGGATGTCTGCATCGATGAAGGAGTACTTCCGCATTGGAAGATTTCAGCAGAAAAAAAGTTAGATGAGAAGTCACCTCCAAAGTTTGATTTCCTAATGATAGACGCAAATAGTGATCTAACATATGGGGGAAAAGGTGATGCTAAAAAATATGCACATGAACAGAAACCAGAAACTCTTCTCCTACATGTTGGATTAGCTGCTGACGATAAAACTAAGAAACAATGTGATCTTGAAGGCAGGAATACTGCTAGCTTTGCTGGTGATATCAGTGAGAAGAAAATAAGTTTGCAAGAGTTACTTAAGCTTGAAAGTGCAGAAGAATCCCAGACCCAGCATCAAAGTACAACTTCTGCGATATGTGAAAACAATATGCCCCCCGTTCATGAAGAGGCTGTTGCACAGGTAAACCACATACGCTACTGGCTTAATATGTAATTCAAAATATTTGTTTCATTATCACTATCACCAGGCATGGACAAATTCTCATTATTTTTTTATTACCTGACCCTACTCTATTCGGTGATATCTTGAATTATATAATTGTCTGAAGTTTAATCATTCTTAGATTGAATTTAGACTGACAAACCAGGTTTTGGCACCACATTGCAGGTTTCTATAAATGACTGTCATGATGTTGCAACTGCATCCAAAACTGATGAACTTATTACAAGCCACGTATCAAGTATTGATAACGCCAGTGGTTCACCAGCAACATTATCTGACAGACATGACGCAACTGCAGCATTAGATAACCCTATGTCCACTATTGAGATTACTGACAGTTTAAGTGGCTCCAAAGAATTTAGCGAAGTTGGAACAGCAGAAGCCAGGCCTGATGCTCTGGCATCAAGTAGTTCTTCAGATGTCCAACCATCTGAAAAGAGTAATAATCACTGCGAAAGCTTCACCAATGAGCCGATAGCTGATGCACAAGATGAAAATGCAGTGGACTCATCCTCATCACCTCATGTTATAGAGTCTAGTGATGCAAACATGCAGATGAACAATAAGAACTCTGACAACGATGGTGCTACGGTTGTGCATGATTTCAACCAGACAGATTCAGAGAGCTGTGCAGACGCAACAAATGACGGCAAAAGTAGTAAGAGTTCTACCAATGCGCAGAAGGATTCTACTCATGTGGGTGAACTATATGTGCCTGATAGTAATGCAAAGGGAAAATCTCTGATTGGGAATGGGTATCCCCTTGAACCGTGCTCTCTTGGGCCTAGCATCATGTGTAATCCAGTGTCGACCTCTGGTCATATTGGTAACATCTCCATCCGGTCAGATAGTAGCACGACAAGCACCCGGTCCTTCGCATTTCCAGTGTAAGCATCCATACTCATCCACTCTGTCATGTTACAACTACAACTGTAAACTCTTGCAGTTAAACCTTCGTTTGTGTTCATGAACAACAATTGTCTCAAAACTGAAAGATCGGAGGAATGTGCTGCTGTGGTGGAGGAACAGGTTACAGTGGGATTGGAGCAGTCCGGTGAGGATGGCGAAAGCGGAGCGGAGGCGAATCAGGCGGCGCCATGGCTGGAAGAGGGGCTTCCTCTGCTGGAAATTCTGAGCATGCTTGGCCCTCAAAATCCTTTTTTTTCTATAATTCCGATGTGCTTCTGAAATCGGTCGGAATCTATCTGTACGCCATATATGTATAGCCTGCTTTTTTTGTTGGTCCTGTAGCAGGTAAGACGGCTTTTCGGGTTTGCCAGTGGCTTGTAACTTTGTACTGTGAGAGAGAAGAGGAATGAAGAGGTGTATAGATAGCCTGTAGCCTAGAGGGTAATGGATCACTGGATTGCATTGCTGTTACCAATTCGATCAGTTGATCATCAGTTGATCACGCGAGGAAGGGGAGGGGGGGGGGGGGCAGCGCTTCTCTCGCCGTTCTGGTGGGTGCCGTTTCTTGTTCCCCGCCGATCCTAGTAGGTTAGTACCACATCGCTTACCGAGAAACGCGTCCCCCAGGATAAAAGCGTGCGCATGGACCGTCCATCGCTCGGCGGCGTGCGGGGGGCATAGTTTTCGTCCGGACGGCAGCGCAGCTTGAACTGTGAGAACCCTAGTGGGTTTTCTTCTTTTATTATTGCACATGTGAAAGAGACCCAAGGGAGGGGAGAATTACCCCCCCGCTCTCACACGCACAGAAGTGCGGAAAATGGTTCACATGCATAATTTGGGTGGGGGTTGCCGGCGCACCAAGAGTGCATGTTCACATATTGGCGTGAGTGATTGATTCCGCGAGCCCAGTTTGTGATCGGGGAGACATTTTGTTGGGAGCTCAGGTGGGTAGACTTGGGCCGGGCTACCACGTAAAGAAGAGGCGAGGACTTTGATCCCCCTCTCGCCAACTCACTCGGAACTTTTTTCCCTCCCTCGTAACGTGTTCAGCAGAACGCCATCTTCAAACTCTCTCTCCCTCTTAACATGTTGGACTCAAGACACTTGACATGCTGGAAATTCTTCAAAAAATTTCTAAATAAATTGAAAAATCAGTGGTCAAATACAGGCTACAAAATTAAAGATGCTATATGTGACATCTTTATTGAGGTTAATTTCTCAACGACGTGCTGCTGGACAGTACACTACTAGCTATGATCTATGGAGTTTGGTAACTCCTATCTTCGCCTAGAGAGAGAACTGAGAAAAGCTAGTCTAAATCAAAATAGATACAACGAGATTAACTTGGCACCTGTATATCCATCTATCTGTACTTATAAGTTGTGCTTCTTAGGGTGAGGCGTCGGTCCGCGACGTTCAATCACTACTATCTTTGCAAACTGATGAACATCCAGGCTCCTTCCATGGACACAGTTTGGTCCAACTTGCACGGTTTGAACATTCTTGGTCTTCCTTGAATCTTCTAATCCTCCTTTTGTACATGAATCACGGCTCGACATGGACGTGCTTTTAACTGCAAAAACATAGTAATACTGGTTAAATCAACAATAGTTGAACATACGAAGAAAGAAAAGGAAAAGCTGCTGCCACAAATTTCTGGGTCATAGTAACACTGGTGCTTTCTCAGAGGAAAAACTGTGGTAAAAATTGCTGCAAAGATGAATATGAACCTACAATGGCGCGCGTGAGCAATTGGACGGTCAAGTGAGAGCAAGGAGATGACCAAGACGATCACAAGAAGACCCGAATTCCTTCGGCAACTCATCATGAACTCCAATTTCGGCTTGCTTTTTCTCTGAATGCACTACGCTCTTCTGCTCTAAGCTAGCTAGCTAGCTTGGTCAGCCAGTGAGAGAGAAAATTAACAGTGGACGGAGGAGAGGAGATTAGATCGAGTAGTAAGATCTTTATAGGAAGGCAAATTCTAGCTGCTTTGGCAGTCAGCTAAGAGGAAGGCGTGGTCAAAGCCTAGCTCAAAACACATCTCAGATTTCTTACACACACTGTTATTATATGCAAGTATAAAACATCTGATCTGCCGTACTCCTGTTTCTACCCTTGTTTAACAAGCCCTAGGCGTTGTTTTTCTTACAGCTTGGTCCTAGTTGCACCATGCCACGCACCGTGCACGCATGATGCACCACGTGTGGGATCTGCAACTATGCGTGCCGGTGCCGTGCCTTCTGCTGATCGAGCAGTGGCCAGTGGTCGCTGGGCTTCGGGAGTTGAGCTCCCTGTTGGAAGCCCGGCCAATCGGCCACACCACCACACCATACATCGCCAATGAGAGGCGATGAGACGGTGTGCGCGACCGCGAGCGGCGGTGTGAGCGTGTGACTGGGCAACCACGCGCCTGACACTGTAAAAAGACCATGATCCAAGGCACCCGAGAGCCGAGATCAAGACTTGCATCCCTAGGAAGTTTAGAAAACCAACATTCAGGAATCGGACAGAAGTCACAGAAGCGGAGATGTGAGATGCCTCTGCCTGTAGTCGCCTGGGTAGTAATCTATATATCCTATATATATCCTATATAACCAATAGCTTAATTAATAACGGATGGATGGGGACTAAGCCTCCACTACTGGTGTGCTAGGACTATGGAAGCTCTCCTTAAAAAATTACTGCCATATATCCATAGGAAGGAGGCTGGCGCTTTGTCTAGTTTATTTAGTTCCCTATTATTTCTTTCTGAACCCGCCCTTGCTCAACATGCATTGAGCCACATTACTCACAAAACAAGAAACATTAGATCATTTCCATCATTCATTACAACTATCCAATATAGATTAGATATTTGTAATTACCATTATTCTGTAATTACTATTCTTCATTAATTAGTAGATAACTCAATATTGATTTACCTATTTAGTATATAGTTATTGCTATAAAGAAGTCACCACATCAAGTCATGACATCACTCATTTGTGACATCCTTGGGTGCTTCTATAATTCAGAACAACTCATAATCTTTCTTATATCTATATATTGAAATTTTATAATTACATTGCACACATTAATATCCTACAGTAACGCGGGGTATCATCTAATTTCAACATGATTTAACCTACAAATGTAATCAATCGGCAGCTTGGTCGCAACTGTATTATTACAAACGGAAGGCAGACACCAAATGGAGCAAGTAGTTAGAGCAGAATTTGATTGCGCAAATCAAGCAGATTCATTTCTAGCTTACAAATGCATACTTTGGTTGTTTGATCAATAAATGTGACTTCTTTGTAGGGATGAGATTGCAAGAGCATTTTCAATAGACTCTCCAAATACCTTCAAGCTAATTTTTGATAATTCTAGTAAAAATCAAGCTCCAATAATAAAGTTGACAACCCGGCTAGCCAAACACCCCTACGGCCTGGCCAAATCTGGTTAGCCACACCCACTTGCCAATGGTGGCCCTACACACTATTCCTCATTTCCCACATAGCTACTTCCCTCTTCTCTCTCTTGTGCTCTAGTGCTGGCCATCGACTATCTTTTTCTTTGGCTCCATCCACCTTGCCTTTGGCATCGGCCATCGATTGCCCCCCCTCTTCGGCACCGGCCATCTCACCTCCATTGCCACTGTTGACTACAAGGGAGCGCCGTCATCTTCCTTTCTCCAATGCCGCCCGTCAACAACCTTCCCTTCTTCGACGCCAGCCACCTCACCTCCATCACTGTCGTTGATCACAAGGGAGTGCTGGCACCTTCCCTTCTCCGACGCCGTCCTTCAACTGTTTCCTCTTCTCTAGCACTGTTCGCCTTGCCTCCATCGTCGCATGGCTCGCCTCTAGCGTCACTCGTCAATCGCCTTTCCCTCTCTGGTGCTAGTCACCTCACCACCTGCTCTTGTGTGGCGGTGGAAGAGGTGGCCCTCCTAGCTTTGGTGTAGCATTAGAGATGGCTATCCTGCCCCTCCTGTCAGCTAATGCTGCTCCACGTCGCCATGGGTAGGAAGAGGAAAGATCTAGAGGGAGGGAGGAAGAAGAAGCACATAGAGACATGTGGAACCCGTTGTTAGATTAGAGAGGGTAATACTGAGACTGTTGGAGTGAAAGATAAAGTTAGCTCTTTAATCTTTTAGTAAGCTAGCCAAATGAATATTTGGAGAGAAAAAATAGCAACTCTGTTGGAGTTGCTTTAACACCTTATCTCCATTTAAGTCTATAACAATGACATGCTTTACACCAAAGTGGCCTAAAAGTGGTATAATAGTAAATAGTTAGTACTAGTATCCTATAAACGATACCTATAGTAGTTTTCATAGTATTCCAATCCTATGTAAGATTTTTATACAATCCCAAGATCAATAGAATCTTACCTAACATACCAATCATACATAAGTATTATTTAAAATTAAGTGAACTAAGCCTTGGTTCTAGATGGCGATTGGCCATGGATTTTTAGTGGCACAACAAGCCATTAGTGAATGATTAATCAAGTATTAATTATTATAAATTTAAAAATAGATTTATTTAATTTTTAAAGAAATTATATGTAGTTCAGGAAGCGTGCTAACGAGTAAGTTGCCCATTCCTACAACCCATTCGAATGGGACCTAAAAATAATATGAATAAGTCTACATTTACAAAAAGATTAGTTAAATTTATCAAAATATTATATGCTTTATTTTTATAACATATTATAAATATATTAGAATAAGTCACACGGGCTAGATAAGTTTATAAAAGGTTCCTAAACCTTCTTCTCCATCCTCTCCTCTCTCCGCAAGCTGATGAACTAGAGGCTGAGCACAAGAGCTGCCTTTTGGACTGCCGCCCGCCAACACCATCCTCAACCGATTCTTACTGCCAGCCCAACATGACCATGGAGCACCGATGGTTGCCACTGTCCTCGAGCAGCTCTAGCCAACTGCTGTAGCTGTCCTCAAGCTGCTCCTGCTACAGCAGCCCTAGAATGCCGCTCGTTGCCAGTCCTGGTCTGCCCATCCCAAAGTCCTGGCACCTCACATCCGTTTTTCTCCCAAGCTTTGATTGTTGAGCTTGACCTTAGCCTCATCTGGTTTATAGTGAAACCTTTTACAAACACACCCGTCCAACTGAAAATGCCATTTTATCTCTAGCCTACTAGTCCAAACTAAACATTGATAAAAAAGTGGTATAAAGTGTAATTTACTTAAATTATTAAAAATATATAGTTTTATTAAATTTGGTAGGCTGTCGATCCAAGGATAGAAAAAAAAATTATACCTAACATCACAATCCTAACAATACCTGTAGATATGAAACCGTTATTTCGTGTTATCTCTTTTATATAAAGTAATAATAAAAAATCATAGTATTTTGTATTAACCCTTTTATATAAAGTAATAATAAGAGTGTAAATAGGATGCTAAGGGTATATAAATCCGCTCAATGTGAAAATAGGCTAATGTAGATTTTAGAAACATGATTTATGCATCAAACTTCGTTATATGACATTTGTGGGGATGAAAGCTATAAGAATGTTGCATTTAACACGGAGAGAATTATGCCTTGTTTGGAAACGTTTCCTGATTTTTGCTAATACTAAGTGAAATGTTTCGTATCAACTTTCTTTTAACTCCTACGTTGGAAACATAATATTAATAAACAAATTTTTTTTTGAAGAGTTAGAGCTATGTCAAACGTTTCCCTCCTATGGTTTGTGTCCTTGCGATCGTTAAGAAAGCGCTCAGGAGCTCAGCTCGAATGAGATGAAGCTGGCCAACATAATTTGTTCGCGGATATGGGTAGGACTTGCGTATATCTTTTATACTAAGAAGAGATGGTCACGACGAGAGAAAGTAGCAACAAGCCAACAGTACATACAGAGCAAAAAAACTGAAGAGAGAGCCATACAGCTCGGGCAATGCTGCAGCACAAGTACTCTAGAATGGCTACAAAGCCTTTTTTTTTTGGGCAATGCAACGTGGCACTGTCCCGTCTTGGCAATATACGTGAACCTCATCAACGATGTTTCCTGCGACTCGTTGGAGTCAAAAACCATCATATCTCAAGACCCTCGCATTTCGTTCTTCCCATGTCTCTCACACGGTTAGGAGGACAGTCGAGTCATATTCCTTCGCCTTTCCCTTCATCGCTCTGGATCTAATCCTCTCCCACCAGTCCACAATGGGAACAGTTCCCGGGCTGGTGTAGGTGCGAACTGAGACGATACCAGCGGTGGAATCCTCCGGTAGTAAAACCCCGTAGGGTTGGCGTTTTTCTCGTCTTTCGCAATTGTGTTTATTTTTTTGACCCCTTGGAAAAATTGACGCGCGTAGGCTACTTTGCAAAAAGCTCCTCGTAGCATCCAGATTTGCTGCGCCAAAGGGGTGGTCTGCTCTGCTCTCTACCTATTGCTGCAACTAGAACTCCTCTACTCTGCAGCCGTTCTGCCGTCCATCATTTGTTCTGGAGAGCTAGCCAACATAGATATTCCATTTTGTAATCTACTTGGATATCACGTCTGGTATATCCCTAGCAAGAACTTCCTGACTGCTCTAACTAAAGGAAGAGGGTTCTCAACGTGCACAGCGTGGCCGCTGTCTGGAACAATGATCATCTCACATAGACCATCGGATTCGAAATCCCTGTACTTTCTTATCTCTCTGCACATCTGTTGCGATATCTCTTTGAATTTTAGGTCCTTTTCACCTGCAACGATGAGGAGAGGACTCTTCAAGTGTTTCAAATCTTCCCACAGGGACCTGGAACATTGAAACTAACATGAGATTGAATCACATGTGATTTTATTATTACACAATCACCAACCAAATGCAACTATCAGTGTTCACAGGCTCTATACATATCATCGGCACACTGTATTTTTTTTATCACTTATTGACGTCAAAATTACTAACGAACTGGATGGAACATTGTTTTATGGATATTATCAATGAAAAAAAAAACAGAGTATGGGAAGGCAGCCTTACTTTTGTCTCCCTATGCTAGAGTCAGCAAGAACCTTAGATAGAGCTTTGATATTATTGTGTTTCCTTCGTGTCCTCACTAGAGAATCAAATCTAGGATGTTCTCGTAGACTGGAAATTTGGTCATCCATGAACAGAAAATATCCCAGAAAAAGAAAAGATAAAAAAGCCATGTCAATACTTTTTTAGCAAAACAAAAGTATATTGTCACTGCATAACAATATTACCTGGTCCACATTTTCGCAGAGTACCACGTCTCGAGAAAACTTTCCAGTCCACAAGAAGACAAGAAGTGGGCTCTTGATGTATCAATAGCACTACGACGTCTTTTACTTGCCTCATCTCTCAATCCAGGACTACCCGAAATTATAACAGCTCCACTTATCTGTCTTAATGGGACTGCCTTAGAATCATAAAAATAAAGAACTAAACACAAAAGGTACAATGTTGAAAAATTTACCTTGTGATTTTGGTTTAGTGCCATGTGTAGTGCAACCCTTGCACCCATTGAGTAGCCAACAACCAACACCTCTCCATCAGCTATCTTTCTTATCAACTTCAGTAACAAATCCGCAACTGATTGAACTGATATAGAGATTTGGTTGGAGTTTTCAACACCATGCTGTAGAATTTCGGACTCACCATGGCCAGGAAGATCGACAGCTATAACCCGTGCACTAGGAGAGAGAGCTTTCATCATAGGAACCCAGTCTTCACTTGTACCAAGAAATCCATGAAGAAAAAGAACAACCTTTTCCTACATTGGTTAAATCATGACAATAGTTACTGTGACAGCACCATCTTACTACATACAGAGAAACTACCAATATCTCAAGTATACAACAATGCAAGAAAACTTAGATAATTGAACATATGTTTACACCTGGTTTTCAAGTGGACAACCACAATCAGAGTAAAAACATAAGCAGAAATTAACTATTGCTGAAATTGGGAACAAGGCACACAAATGAAAAGAGAGAGCGTCAAAGCACTCTCAGAATGTATGAAAATTGTCAATTGAGTGAATCATGTGAATAAAAAACAGATTACATCATAATTAGCAAGAAAGACAAACTCAAGGGAAAATATGTAATTATGAGTGTACTTTCTTCAAGAACTGAACAAGGACGTATCAAATATTATTGAATCATTCATATGGTGATAATAATATAGTTTTAACTTAAATTTTAACAGTTAGTACTAAGAACAGTACTTTTAAATTAATATGTGAACAATATTCTGTAGGCCATTGTGATAGTACTGTGGTCTACAGCACACCTCCTTATCAAAAACCTTGACCTCCAAATCCCCAGTAAAGTAGGGTACATGTTGATTAAAAGAATTCCATCTTTTGAAACTATGATATGCTTAGCAATATATTCCAGTTAATATGCTACTAGCAATAGCTCATGCTGTCTTGCAATTTAATTCTCTAATTTGCTCTCATATTACAAAAAGAAATAACAATATCTAGTCAAGGATATCATGTCAGACACTGAGCACTAATCTAAACCCTCTTATATAACAAGCTGGTAATAAACTGTTGGTTTTCAAAAGAAAATTGAAGAAATCTTACATTTGTGCAATCACCACCCTCTTGAAGCTTGACTTGATAAGAAAAATTATCCCCATCAACTTGGATGAAATATGACCTCAGTTTTTCTTTACTATAAGTTCTTTCTATCTTCTTGTCGTTTATAATTAAATGTTGGAGATAGCCATGGGCATCTTCTGCTGAAGCTCTGATTCCATCACCAAGTGGTGGCGCATGGATTTTTAACTTTTGTTCTGAAACATCTTCCCTTAACCATTGGTATGTTCCAAGTCCATGCACCACATTTCCACAAGAACCTTTGTTCTTTATTCTGGATATTATGGCATTTTGTCTGTCAACATAATGTGCAAACTGTATATAGGTTGCCAAACCTACAGAACTCTCATAGGCACTACTGATGACAGCCATCTTATCATGCATGTGAGCCCATTTTGCTATATAAGCTGCAGTCTCAAAGCCACCAACAACACTGGGTTTTATAACCTGAATATCACCATGAAAATGAGGTCAAATCTAGAAAAAGGAAGCATCAGCTTGAAAACTAGCCCATAAAGTTTGAACTCACAAGAGCAACTATTCCTGGATGTAAAAATTGATGTAGCTTAGGGATTACATCTCCTGTAAGGTTGTCGATAGTCTCGTCTAGTGCAACAGGCAAGCCACTATTTTCACAGAACTCGATGATGTCCTTTACAGAGTCCACTGGTTCCTGTGGTTAAAACAAATGAAGATTCTCAAGGAAGAACTACATGAAAAACAGTCTCTTCCCCAACCAGTATAATGATATGCTGCGTGCAAATTTCATGCTTTGTCTATTTTAGATTTTTGATGCATAACAGATGAATAAAAGGCAGATTACCTCGATGTATTGCAAGCATAAGCCTTTCACCCTGGATCCAAAATCAATTGCCTGTTCATACGTCCATTTCCGATTTGCGTCAGCACGGATATTGATCTTGTATCCTACAATTTCCCTTATTTTTTGAATAACAGCTGCATCTTCAGCAGGACTTTCATGACGCCCAACCTTTGGGAGATTTTAAAAAGAACCAATGCACATATTCTTTTAAAAATCAATAAATTCAACTTCCTATAATTACTGAACTGGTAGAAGAATTACCTTCAGTTTAATGGTGGTGAAACCTTCAGCAACAAGTTTGACAACAGCAAGTGTTACATCCATAGGAGTGCCACAGGAGTCTACGAGTGCACAGATCTCTATGCTTGCAGTGCTGCTCTGATTACATTCGACTACATTGGAGCCGGTGAAAATACCATATGATCTATCTGTTCGTTGTGACGCCAGCAAATTAAGAATAGCCATCTCTAGACCACACTTAACACTAGGGAATACCGAAGAAGGCTATGAAGAAGAACATGAGGAAAAATATCAGCCTATCGTATGTTATTCACAGCAAATTTTCTAAAGTTAACTTACAGGAATCCCAAGGCTTGTCCATATCCAATTGGAGAAGGATCCTCTCAACAAAGGAACAACATCTAACTCAGCATCTTTCATTCTGTGAAAGAGAAACCTAAGCTGTTCTTCAACATCCAACAGATCCTCCTCATGAATTTCAATTGGTGCAACCTGTCATTTGACAAGGGTAAAAAATAATACCAAATAATAATACTTAATAAAAGCTAAATAAAATGCACTGTGCAACACGTAATATATTTTTAGACAAAACAAGGTTAGGAGCTCTGCCAATCAATTAAGAGGAATGAAGAAATAACAGACCAGTCTCAAATAACTTTGCAAAGGCTAGAAGCCAATAAACATAAAATAAAATTACTCTATATACCAACACCAAACCTCCAGCAATATACTGTACATAGATTGATATTCCTTCAGTGCAACATGGGCATGTTTTTGTATTATCCATTTGAAGGATAAAATCTTCTTTTTCAAGTTTAAAACAGTGAGGTAAGGTAATTTTAGACCAAATTAATTTGCACAAGGAGAAATATCCCGCCTACTACAAGTTTTCCAGATATTTTGGATGGAGCACAGCATGAAAAGTAACCTTAAACCGCTATAACATATTCAGCTAATATACAAGGACAAACAATTATGTTAACTATTTTTTAATTGGTGTTTTACATAAATGTTCACCCACTCTGGTTCTGAAGTTTTTCTAGTATTAAAGTCGACCCACTTCCATGCTTCCATGAGTATTTTGATCAAGGTAAAAAAATTGCAATGGAGGAGAAATGCTCCAGATCAGTTCATTTCATACTTGAAAACTGTGAGTAGCCAACTAAGATGACATTTTAGAAGTACAGCATAATTCAAGAATGGTAATTAAGGCCCACAATGAGTTAGAGAAACCAGACAGATTACAATAGTGATAAAATCAAACCTCGCCAAATCCTACAATGTCATCACCCACACATAACTTCAGTATGAAACCTTCATGAAAGAAGCTGCTTTCTGATATCCCAGACGTACGTGGCGCAGCAAGTTGGATCCTGCATAGAAGGTAAATCCTAAAATAAGAGAGTTCCAAGTTCTTACTAGTGTTACATACTTTGTAATTTGTCATTGTATACTTTGAAAATTCATAAAAAAATCTATGTTAAAATATGCTCACACAAAAAAATGTATAAAAATAACTTTTGCAAAGAATGAATAACTTTCTTGTCTTTTGTGTGTGCTACACAATACATTTGATCATATTTTTGCCCAATTTGTGTCTCTGCACATTGTAGCATGATCTACATGCCTTTTTTTCTCAATTTTGTACAGCTGCAAAATCCAAAACATGGTTTAGCTACACCCATCTTTAGAATTTCCACCCTGTGGTCTGTGCAGGAGTGAGGTGTGTATTGATTGGTTAAGGATGTACCTGTAAAACATGTATTCTGCTGCATGTATTCTACCAACAGACAAGCCATCTAACTCATCTTTACAATGTGGACCTCCCAGAAGATACTCCAGATGCATGGTTGCAGTATAGTCTGTGAACATGCTTATAATTCTGCAGAATGAGAATGAACATATAAACGTGATGTAGACCAAAATTATCAAAAGAACTAGTTCGGATATAAAACCTATGAAAGTTGGTATTATCAACAATGTGATTCTCCACTTCGACAACACAATCAACATGCTCCACACGGGACTTCACCAAGGCATCATGAAGTCCAGTTTTTGTCTGAACTAGAAAATGTTTTATCCTGAAATATAAACGCGTGAGAATGCTGGGGTGCAAAATTTCCACCAGAAAGTTATTTGTAGTATCCACAGCTGACTCCAAAACCAATAGTGTAACAGGCAAAAGTCTTAGCAGAAAACATCTAATAAATCCCAGAATCAGTAACAGTGATGCTACGTTAGCATCAGGCAGACTTATAGTTAAAAATGTATTTCTAAAAGCAAGGCCAAGGTATGTAAGCACCAGAATACAACAATTGCTTTTACCTGTGTGCAGCACAGAGTTTGGAAATCGATATATCATGCAAGGTGTAGAAAAATTTCTCCAGAATTTGGGGTGAAGCTGTTTTTGCAATTGGTAGAAGGCTGAAGATTGCACCACCATGGTTGTTAATGACAATTACTGTCATGGGTTTCCTCTGCGCCCTTCAGGAATGTGAGATGCATTATCAGAAATAAATATTCATTTAAGTAGAAGGTTATACAGTAGCTTTGTCAGAGAGAATATCTGTAGTTTTTTATTTCTTTGACTAAGTAGTAATGCAAAAACAAACGCTTGGGTGAAATGAAAAATGAATTAAGGAAATGACAATGAGTCAATGACTCACAGAAAAACAAACAGTGGAGGATAGCATAGAATAGGTTCAAACTGCAAACCTTTGGTTCAGAAGTGACAATCCATTGGTATCATGAAGAAAAGATATGTCACCAATCACACAGAATATCTGAAAATAGTGCAGCCAAAGTCAAGTTTCTGCCAAAAGCTTACTCAAGAAGAGGTACAGCATAAATGCATTGGCAACTGTGCTTTGAATAGAGGAAACAATTTTGAAGTCAGGTTTATGTCAGTATCTAAGAAATACACAAAAAAAATATTTTAAGACAATCAGAATAGTTTGAGAACTGCAGGTGGCTATGATGAAAATTAGGAATATTCTCTTTGGAACATAGTGTTTTTTGTTTCCTCTTCATCCCCAAGTTTGTGCAGCAAGCACATTTATGCATTCCATGTCTAGGGTAACAAATTTCATCACATGCGGTACCCATGGATTCATGATGCTCGTACCATATGAGCTAAATAACTGACTTACATGCTTGTTTGATCCAATGGCAAATCCAATTGCTGTACTAAGCAAACCATCAATACCACTTGCTCCCGTGTTCCCAGCCACTGGTGCACCAAGAAAACCTGGAAAATGGTGCATCATAACATTATTTGCATTTGTACTGTGGTCAATCCAGCCCTTGCCAAACATATCCAAGTCTCGAATGACCATGCTATTCCCAACAAACATAGTGGCATCACCATAAAGTGCTTCTCCAATTACATGAGCAACATATGGTTCTGTAAGTGAATATTCTGAATGCACCTGAAACATTATCTCCTGTGAAACCTGGAATAAACAACAGTTATCAGGATTAGAAAAGGGCAGATGATGAAAACAAAAGGTGTTTGTTAGTTATTTCCAGGGTAATGGAGCTTCCAGAAAAACTCTGTTCAAGGCATGCTTACATAATTGAATTTCTTACGTAGTTAAATTTCCATGGGCACAAATATATGAACTAGAGGCAGTTGGTTAACCAATGCATAAGTGATAAACCCTTTTATGCGTGTTATTTACAGATTTCAGAAAAAGACATTAAATATCAATAGAGTTTTGTCAATGTCAATACTATTTCAAATTTTCTATAAGTGGTGGCCTTTTTACCTACTGTTATAACCGGGGTGTAGGGTGTATAATACCAAAGCTTACTGGAGAAAATGATTGCAACAAATGACTAAAGTTCAGGAAGGGTTGCTTACACATAAGGACAAATTTTATCCTATTCATACTATCAGAATATTTTGTTGCATATTTTCAAGATAGCTACCCTCTTATGGGCCATACCGCTGAATTTAGAACCATTAAAATATCTGACCATCTGCTTATCTTTCTTTGGAAATTACACTGGCACAAACTAGCAGCAAATTCAGCTACAGTAGCCTGGACTCTGTGAGTGACAACATGTGAAGGATCATGGCGGCATGGGTGTGCATCGATCAAGATGTAAGAAGATGGGGAGCAGGACTCAAGATATGTTCCCACTCGTTTGCTAGTGATCCGGCTTCCAATCTGTCAAGCAAAAACATACCAACGTCATTATAAATATATCACATAATGAAAAGGAATTGCAATGAAAAGGTAATGCAGAAGCATGGAATAAAAAGAAGAATCAGTGAGGAGATGAACCTGGACAAGAACATCTGGAGTTTTCCAGCTTTTAACAGATTCAGACAGTAGAATTTGATCTATGTGGTCTATAAACAAAATGCTCTTATCTAGTCCTAGAAACGATTTCTGTACTTTCCGCATTCGCAGTCCAGACAGAACATCAGCAGCAATTGGCCAGGAAAGGTGTCTAGCTAGTAAAGTCACAGCCCAAATATCATCTTCTGTGTGAATAGCACCAACTAATAAAAGCCCCTGCTTTGCGTTCTTTACAATCTCCAGAACCTCAATTACTGAACAAGAATAGTTACCTAATGCAGAAACCATTTTCATTCCTAGGTATCTAGTATATGGTTCTCTCTTTATAAACCATTTGTCCAACCCTTTCAAACAGTCAACACTCCAATCTTGATTTCCGTAGTCTAGTGGTTCTCTAAAAGCACAGTTTAAATGCACTGGGCCTTGTGGTGCTTGCATTGCATAGTAGGCTGCTGAATCAACTGTTGTAAGAACCATTCTCGCATAAATCTGATCATCTGGTGGAAGGAGACTAAAATAGTGTCGTACAAAACTGCCAAAATGATTTACCTGAAAATATTTAAAAAAAGAGATGAGTTCTACACAAGAATAACAGAAAAACATCATAGGCATACCAGTTGAGTTCGCATATGCTATAGAGACAGTGTGCCATTAAAAGGAAAGAATCATAAAATGAGATGCATAACTGGAATGGCAATACAGCAAATTCCAAGTTCACTGTATCGGTCTTACTTGAGTGAGGAATAAAGGTCTTTGCTTCTCAAGTTCACTGTATGGGTTTGACTTGTGTTCTGTATATGTCTTTGCTTGAGTGGGACACACAGGTATTGTGAGGAATATAAATGGATTGTACAGGTCGAACATAAATTTTGATGGTGCTGAGATATAAAATAAACACTATAACATTGTTAAGGGAACAGCATGACTTATCTTTCTGTGCATGACAATACTGCAATTTAAGGCCATTAGAAGGTAACCGAAATTCTGAATCAACTGTGCCAATTCGAATCTCTTTACAGAATAGGACCTACTGCCAAGAAATTTTAGTTCTTGTAATATTGTATTCAGTTACCAGTACCTGATTGATGGCTTGGTTGGCTCCCACATCATGCAGCTCAGGAGGACGATCGGCTGTGAGTAAAATAAGTGGTACGAAATCTTGACTTGCCTCCACCACCTACATATCAATCTCGATTAAACACTATAGACTATTTCTCGATAGTTGATATATCCATTACTGTATGGATTGCCTATAGTAGCACATACAGATCATATTTTATGCCTTCATAAGGATATACACCATACAGAAGAAATTCTAGCAAAAAGACTTGTTGAATTGTGATTTCAGAAAATGGTGGGTATTTGTGTAAAGGCTGGAAGTAAGGAAATAAAATATATTAAGAAAGAAATGTTCCAACTCACTGAAGGAAGGAGATTTGATACAGCAGTTCCTGATGATGTAATTACTATTGCAGGCTGCCGAGAACCTCTCCCATAGCCAAGAGCATGAAATCCAAGTGAACGCTCATCATAACATGATATGCAGGTTGTCAAAGGATGGCTTGAAGCAGAGAGTGCAAGTGGGGATGATCTCGACCCTGGAGCTATACAGAAGTACTAAAGCAAACCAGGTCAGAGGTATGGTAGAAACACTAGAGCTATGTATTCAGTTAAGCTTACCGTAAAACCAAGCCTGACAAATTCTTCAACTATAAAGGATGCCCATACCAAATTAATATTAGAGCAGCTCCTAATGAAAGATTCAGTTTTGTTGCTTTGCAAACATAAATCCTATAAAAAAACATTAGATAAGTACAACTTCAATTACAGAGAGCAAATTACATACTATCTTTTTTCAAGCTAACCCACCGATTCTTTCATATTCTAATTATATGCATCATTTTTTAAAAAAATTAGATAATAGAAAATGCTGTAGGAAAAGGCTTACTACAGCAAGCTTGTGTTTTAACAAAATAATTTGATGGTTATGCATGAAAAAAAGAAATTCAGGTAGAGAACATTACCATGTTTGCACAAAACAAGAACTGCGGCGAAAACCGAACAAATGACCGATCAGAAGTCGTGCAATTCTCCTACAAACAAAGGAATAAGTTCCATATCTGATCAGGGATATAAATTCAAGTTTATCACGTCTAGCCTTAACAGAAAACATGAACTACAAAAAGTTAAAAAAGAAAATAATAGGAAAATTATGTCTGTCCTCGTCTTTGTGGCAAGGTCCATGTGTACCCATGAACTTCTTGACTTTAACTTTTTGATCCGTGAATTTGTGGAGGTTGTCAAAAGCATTTCAAGTAACTAACAGGTAGGCAAACTTGTTAGTGACCAAGAGAGTTCTATGGATTCATCATTCTTTTAATGGAAGGCTCATTCTGGAAGTATGTCCAATGTGCAGGGCAGCAGGGATAAAAAATAGACTAATCTCGAATTACTATTATAAATGTGAGAGATGTGGATGTGCCTCCCAGCAAGATACGGACAAAATATCCATAAACCACAACGAAAGAAACACAATATTCCTTTTTGCAAGGGGCATAAATTATATTAAAACCAGGGATTAATCTCAAAAGCAAAGCAATGAAATAGCTTAAAGAAGCTTACCAAGGCTAAGAGGATACCTTTTCCATGACAGCTTTCCCATCTATTACAGCAAGATATTCAGCATCCAAGTATACCTGGAACAGTGGATTCAACAAAATCAAATTTAGCTTTGATGTCAGATGATAATAGGAATAGCATATTACTGTCAAAATACATAAACAACTATACAGAGTGTTTTTGTGCAAACTAGAACTATGTTCCATAACTCACAAACTGGTTAACAATGAGTAGCCAAAACTCTGTATGGAATACAATATGAACAACCAATCTATCTCTTAGCCATAGCTAATTTTTTGGAAGCCAGTATGTTCTATCTCTTGTTAAAAGGCATATACATTTCATTTATCTAAAGTTTTTTGTGTGAAAAAAGAGGGTATTTTTTTTATCATTCATACCCAAAAAGAAAATGGTGGGAAGAATGGCTATTAGAGATCAGAGGAGCAATTGTTGCAAACTTCAGTAGAGCACATTGCAAAACTCTGAACTTATAATCCTCCACAATACAGCTAAATAATGTTTCAGCCTCAAAACTCTGTGAACTAATTAAGGCATAGAAGTAAGAACATTGGAATAGTAAATATGAATGTTGGTGTGAAGGCTTGATACAACTGAAGCTTCATCACAAATGGATTTTGTGGAGTGGACAACAAATGGCACAAGCGTAAATACATGAAATCACAAAGTGATTAAGATTTATAGAAATAAGTACCAACTGAGTATTCCTGCTCTCTGACATACACGATTCTCCAATGTAACTTGTTACCATGTTTTCATAACAGATGGTAGCTGAAGAATCATAGCTACTCCATATCTTACAGGGGAAAATACAAAAAAGAAAATGAATTATTTTAAAAGAACATGGAAATGCTATATCATTTTGAAAGAAAGTTAAACGGCCTTAAAGATTTGTTCTTAATCTAGTTATTTCCACATACCTGACTGAAACAAGATTCAAATAAACAAACAGAATCCTCAAGTGTGTGAGACACAGAGTCATCCCAAACAATAGTTGACGATAACATGGAATAGCCATCAAACTCACTCAGCTCAACCTGTAAATTCAATTTTGCTGATCATCACGAATGCTACAAGATCAAATATCTACATTATGCCTGCAGAAGATAACCAAGAAAGAATTCTGTAAATTCTTACTGCCTCCTATGTGACTTGTATGCAAGAATGCAAGAAAAATCCTCAACCAAGTTTAACCCTTTGCATTTGTGCTCAAACAAAACCAAGGTGAAATGGAAGGACAAGAGATTTTAACAAAATTAGTATTGGGATTGCTTGGTGACTCTAATACTCAATCGAACACTCTAATCACCTCTCTGACAGTGTTGTAAGATCCAATCACTGGGTTAGGCTCCCTAAGCTGAATGCTTGGTAACTTATCAGTCAAAGAAGGTCATAAAGCATTGTGGTCCTCTTGTAAATTGTTTATGTAGATCTTATTAATACACTAAAAAATGTACTAATAGGCTAACCTCTATGTCATTTTTGTAGATATAAGTGCAGTACTTATGCCACTCATGCATGTTCAGAATAGAAGGACTTTCTTTGCACCAACAGATTACTTTGAGGACCCGACCACTAGATCATAAAAAGGCTAACAAGAAAAAGTCAGGTGTAAAACTGTTTCTGTTGTCTGTCAATATGATATTAAGCCATGTCACAAAATTCATACAGGGAATGTCATATCACAGAATTTCAAGGATTTTGCCTTGCAAAATTCAAAACGGCTTGTACACAAAGTCTGTATCTCGCACAGACTCTCCTGCAGTAATTTTCCAAAACAAAGTCTGTATCTCACACCAACTTGATGAAATATTCGGGTAGCTAGAGTAGCACCACAGAATACTGAAAGTTATTACCTGAGGAATAAAGAAGTAAAATGTACCAATTCTCTCCTCTATAGACAATAGTTCCTTGTCATATTTCACACCTACTGATCCATAGGCTCTAATCAAGTGTGAATTAAATGAAAGATATCTGCAGGGACAAATAGATCCTAATTTAGTTAAAAACACCCTGCATCACATGTACACTATGGAAAGCAATAGAGAGGAGGCACCTTGATATCAAATCAAATCCATTATCTACTCGAGAGGAACCATGAAAGCAAATTGCAGAACCAGCACCAGAGATTTCAAGTTGAATTGATGGATCAATGGTCGGCTTCCTCGACAAATAAAATTGAGGAAACAATGATGATCTCTTAAACTGCGTGCACAGCCATTTCAGTGCCTTCGTACTGGGTGGAACAAGCACCTGCACCGTTGCATGGTGAGAATTAATCATCATTATTTCCAGTGTTGCTTAGACTGTACGGGATAAACAAATCCAAATGCATGGCAAAGCAAAAACAATGAGCTAGCCGCGAGCTTGATTACGCCTATTCCGTCACGGAGCTGAGCGATCATTCATTTTCACAGCGCTGAACTAAAATTCGTAGAGCGAGCATGTCGCCTCGCCGCTGCACAGCCTAAACCAACTGCAAATTTGTGAAACACAACATGTCGCGAGCTAGCGACCGCATCATTCCTCCCACGGCCTTGCGGAAGGCTCACCTCGAACCGGATGACGCCACTCGCGGCGGCAGGTGGGCTGGCCTTCACCTCCTCCCCCGCCCGCCGCAGCGCGGCGAGGCCGTCCCCGAGGGTGAGCACCGGCGGCAGCCTCCGGGTGAACGACACGTCGACGGGGAGGTCGCGATCGCCGACCTCGCCCACCTCGTCGACGTCGATCACAATGCCCGTGGGCCTCCTGGGAACGGCGCGAAGGAGCCCGCCGCCGCGGGGTCGTCGGGGGCCGCATAGGCAGCGGCGCCGGCGAGAGGCGAGCGGAGGAGGAGGACAGCGAGGGAATAGGAGAGGAGGAGGGGTAGTGCTGGTGCCGGCGAGGAAGGGGAGAGGGAGGAGGTGGCGAGGGGAGGAGACGGCGAGCATTCCGGCGAGGTGGACTGAGCCCGAGTAGAGGAGAGACCGAGAGAGTAGTGTTCGAAGATTTTAATGTAAGGGATAACGTTCTGGGCCCACTTCTGTTGGGCCAGACTTATGGTGTTTAGTTTTTGTTTGATGGACTGAGATCACAGCCCATCATTGTTCAGAATTTGAAGATCTAAGATTTCTGACCCACACGTAGATGGGCTAATGGAGCCCTGCGCCAAAAGGAAAAAAAGTGCAATTTAACTCCGTAAGCCCGTGGTCGGTATCTCCCAACCTTAAAATCGGATATATTGACCTCTCTATCTATTAAAATTGTGCAAAATAACTCTTTTTAACTGTTTTAATATTGCTTTTCGTTGACGTGGCATCCATATGATAGCCTAGTCACTAGAGGAAGTAAAAATAGCCATGGCCCACATGTAAGTTACAAGAGAAAGAAATGTAGGGCCTACTTGTCAGAATTCACTTATCCCCTCTAGTTTTCCCTAACCATAAGAAGCTTGAGCTTGGCGGCCTCGCCCTAGCATCTCCGCACCTCACTTGCTTCCATCCTTCTCGAGCTTGGGCACGTCACTGACACCACTAGCCTTGCCCTAGCCATGGCGCTTTCGGCCAACGCCGTTCGTGAGGGGCGTGGCCTGATTTGGCAAAGTTGCTCGTGGAGATGGCGATCGTGGCCTGTTGGAATCTGTCTTGTTGTCGTAACCTTTTCCATCGTGAGCTCTTGAGCTACTTGTCTTTACTCGTTGTCTTCTTGTGGTAGCCACTCGTGCACTTGCCATAGCGATTCGAGGGCTCAATGACACAAAGCAAAGAAATGGGAGAGAGAGAGCTCTATGAGTGGCAGTGTCACTAAGTAAGCAGACGGCAAGTTGGAGACCACTGGTGGCATAGGAGGAGACCGACAGTGACGAGCCATACGAAGATGGTTGAGGAGGAAACAACCTTGGCACCACCACCACACCTTTCTGTTCCTTCTTCGGCTTTTGGATCTAGAAAGTCAGAGGAGATGACCGCTGACATCGAGCATCCTTGGTTGCATGCGTGGAGCACGTCATTGCCCCCATCTAGCTTCGTCGTTTTCACCTCAAGCTGACCTTCCCAAGCCACCGTCTTCGCCTTGTTGATCTCCGTGGCTCCCTTTCTAGGTGGTGGGTTAAGAGGAAGGAGGTGGGGAGGCTAGAACTACACGGTGAGATCCATGCCCACTGTCACCCTCTTTATTCGCCCCCTTATCCTCCTTCCTCGTGGCTGTAAAGAAGCATGCTAATGACAAGGGTTGAGCTCTTGTCGGAGAGGGTGACAACGACATGGTTGAGATGGAGAGAGAGAGGTGGAACCATGGATGAATAGTAGAAGTACTCGTTGCCATGTGGGCCTCATAGATATTTCTTTGTTTTTTTTCTGATATGATTGCCATGTAGATGCCATGTCAACACATGTGGACCAAGTCAAACATGGCATGTCAACAAAAATCACTCTTAAAACAACCAAGAGAGTGATTTTCAATGGTTTTAATAGTTGGAGGGTCAATATAACTAGTTTTATGGTTAACGGATGCAAATAAGATCCAACCACTAGTTAAGGGAGTGAAATTGGATTTTTTTTGTTGCCAAAATAAGTAAGGCTTTTAGTGCCTTTTAGGCCTATTTGAGCATAGAGTACATGAGAGCAACTCCAACAGGCCTCTAACACACAGCTCAAATATTTTTTAGATTTAAGAAAAAAAAGGTTCAATAGGGCTAAACAAAACCCACCTCACACCCCATCAATGATTTACTTGCGCGGGAGGACTTTTCCTATCGTGTGCATCCTTTTATTCTCCGTCCCCACGCAATAGCTGTCACCTCCTCGCCTTGCTATTTGTTAGTTTACATCCATCTCCATTGTCATCGGGAAATCCAAAATTGAACTCTAACATTCTCAAAGTTCAGAGTTATATTTTTTAGTTTTTAGAAGTTTTTGCCAGTTGATTTCTGGTAGTGTTCGGATGAGTGTTTTGTCTGTTGTGAATTGAGGTTAGTTTGTGTAGATGGCAAAAGTTTATGGAATGCTGCTAGGCCTACCACTGGGTACCGATTAAACAGCTCACCCACATAGGGTATGAGTAAAGAAGAATTATTTATTTTAGTTTTGGGTATGTGAGGTATGTGTAAAACTCGGACATAAATTTTGAAACTCGTGTGGACATTTTAAAATTTTTCAAATTTGACTAAATTTTGTAGGGATGATTTATTATATATAAGAGCAACTTTGTGCAACTTTTGATCAATTTTATGCATGTGAGACCTACATAGGTCTTTCCTCTTATTCATTGGTTTACCCACACCATTGGAAAATACCTACTTGATGGCCTTTCGCAAGCTCAACCACTACTTCAAAGCCTACGAGATAATCGTCCCATCATAGTATCTGATTGGTGAGGTACTCTGAAGCAAAGAGATAACTGGGTGATTGGAAAATGGGTTGCCAAACTAGCACCATTTAACCTCCACTTTGTGGCAAGAACGGTAATGAAGTTTCAAGCTCTTGCACATTTTGTCACTGAATGGACTTTGCCACATGAGGTCAAAATGCCCGCTAGTGAGGATCATTGGGTAATGTTCTTAGATGGGTCTTGGTCGTATCTTGGCATCAGAGCAGCTGTGATACTTAAATCACTAGCTAGCATGGTGGTACGTTATGCTATGTGCCTCTAGTTCCCAATAACGAACAACACGGCGGAGTACGAAGCTGTCATGCTCGACTTACAACATGGCAGAGGAAATATTAGCTCATCAATGGGAAGCTATACCAAACTAGAGTGATGTAACCGCTCCTTCGGTGCATCACTCAAGCCAAAGGCGAAAAAATAGTGAAAGAAGTGCACAAGGGATCCTACGGAGTGCATCAGGATCGACGCATGATAGTGGCTAAGATATTTCACCAGGGGTTATACTAGTCTACCTAGTTACGCAGCTGTGAACATCAAATCTCAAAGCCACCCCATAATATCACCTCCAGTTGATCCTGCTAGTTTGGCCGTTCGAACGGTAAGGACTCAATATAATCGACCCTTTCTTAACGCCGAAGAATAGCTACAAGTTTGCAATAGTAGCAATCAAGTACTTCTTAAGGTGGATCAAATCAGAGCCATTGGCTACAATTACTTCAGTTGTAGTTCAACGATTTGTTTAGAAAAACGTCATCTATCGTTTCAATGTGCTGAAGCAATTTATCATTAACAATGACAAGCAATTTGATTCTGCAAAATTCAAGAAATGTGCAAAGGATTAAACACACTAATCAACTTCGCATCATTTGTGCACCTGTAGTCAAACAGAGCTATCGAAAGGGCAAACGTGAAGGTCTGGAAGCACTCAAGAAGTGACTAGATAACTCACCCAAAGGCTGATGGCCAAAAGAACTGCTCTCTGTACTTTGGGCGCTTCACACTTCATCTACAAGGCCCACTAAGTTTAGCCCATTCATGTTGCCATATGGCAATGAAGCAATGATACCAAGTGAACACGAGGTGAACTCGCCAAGGGTAGTATTCATAGGTGATGAAGACGATTGAAGGGTTTCACTAGGTATCCTAGAAGGCATCAGACTCGAAGCCCTGGACACCATGGCGAAATACGCCAAGTCAACTTCAGCATCCTACAACAAGAAAGTATGCCTAAAGGAGATAGTTCTGGGTAATTTGGTCCCAAAGAAGAAGGCAAATCCAATGTCCATGGGCAAATTGGAGTTAAAGTGGGTGGGAAGGGCCATACCTCGTAACACACAAGTTAAGAGTAGGATCCTTTTAGCTCACGGCCATGGATGGCGAGCAGTTAGACCATACTTAGAACATGGCATCTCTCAAGTGTTTCTACGTGTAAATAGGTGGCACCCTTTTCACCATGTATAAATGTATAGTGTAAGCCTTCAGCAAAAAAAGGAGTAGGGCTATTATCCATATCAGAGGCTCAAAAACCAGTATAAAAATATGTGTCCCACTTTTGTATGTGATCATAAAAAACCCGCAAGACAATGCCTAATTAGCAACCTACCAAAGGGCGAAGCCCATCAATTGAATCAACACTTGATCAAAAGCCAAGATTGCAAAAATCATCGAATTACGCATAATATGCACATCGATAACAACCTGACCAAGCAAGCGCCAAGTCATAATTTGGCGCTAATGTTGAAGGTAGGGGATGATGAGTGGTTGTAGTGTAACTATGGTACATTCACCCGAAAACACAAACGAAGCTACCATTTGACAAAGCGCTAGAACACGCTGCCAAAAGTTCAAAACCTAAAAAATATACATTCAAGCAAAATTCCAAAGTTGGGCGAAGAATTCACAAACAATGCTAACTTTATAGCAGTATTTTATAGATAAATTACATCCATAGTATAAGGGGATTACATCCTTAGTACAAGGGCGACTTGCCCTGAACGAACTAGAGTCTGATGCTTTGGACAAATTAGAGTCCGAAATTACAATGTAACTCATAGTGCGACCAGGAGAACTAAAACTAACGTCTCAACTTTTATCCGCATAATCATATTCACTATCACTAATGTTGAAGTATATTTTGAGAGAAGTAGGAGATGACACACTAACAATATCGTACCACTATTCAACCAGCACCGCCAAGTGATTAGATATCTTAAAGTTGCACCATAATGCAACCATTCCCTCTTTATGCAAGAGATAATTACGATCGAAATCTTCTAGTGTTCGACCAGGTTTCTTCCACATCCACTTCGCCACTGAAACTTTGACCTGCAATGACACTCGTTGCTCCCTCACCAACGTGATCGTGGCTTTGTTGATATTGTAGTATAAGACGAGCCCATCTCACTTTGTCGTTAGCCTTTTGGCGTCAGCTTTTAGTTGCGTGGCCTCTTCCTTTGAATTTTTCAACACTTCAATGAGAAAGTGCAGCTCCTAGCGCATCTTTGCCACATGTCCCTCTAGATCCTGGTACCAGAGCTTTAAGTCATCCAATTAGGAGTAAGCCATTTGCTCGAAGTCCCTAGCAACCGAAAGAGCCTAGTGTAGGAAAGAGAGAGTAAGAATGAGAATGGAAAAGCAATAAAGAAAAAGAGAGAAGAGGGAGACCAATTGCTTACATGTGTGAGAATACTTCAGACACAAAGGCCAACTGAGTCCATATCATGTTGTCATCAAAAACCTTCTAGACATACAGCGGTAAAATGAGTTGCGTAAGCCTACCAACAAAAGAGGCAAGCTCAGCACGGCTCTTGTAGTCCTTGAGTACAAGGTTAGGCTGTGACAGAATGCCTTCTAAAGCGGACACCTCTCCCATGGCCCAGTTTCCTTCCCATTGTGGCAGTCGAAAGACAACGGTTGTGTCTTGATCCGGTGAAGAGCAGTCCACATTGTTGACATTGGCATCCCTAGGCTCATGCCAGTAGCACCATTGGCCTTTAAACCCCTCTCGCCTTCATCACCTGATAGGGGGTGACGGGGGAGCCAATAGCCGCTCTCGCTTAGGGGTTAGCCGAAGCAATTGGAGCAACAAAGGTTGGCGACGTGGGTGAAAAGGACTCACTGTCGTTGAACCAATGACGTCGAGGCCTCACGCTATGGAACATGGACCACATGAGTGGCAACAACCGCAAGCGTCTTTGTTGCATCTAGGTCAATTGTTCCAAGTGGTGAAGCACTGGTCCCAACTCGCCCTTTGGGCAAGATGCATGTCCTCAAGGTAGGAGTATATCCCAGAGAGCAATCACCGCTGGAAGTCATGTGAGCGATGGCATCATTATCCATTTTGTCATCATCATCCTCATCATCTGCTTCTTCACCGTCTAGCTCCTCCTTGTCGACTTCAACATTGTGGGCTAGGGAAATAGCTTGAAGGAGAGCAATAAGCTTCGCCATGGTTAACGACCTAGCCTTTGCCACAATGCGCTTCCTGTTCCTCGGCAGCCTTTAACCCCGGCTCATCTTCATCCAAGTCCTTGGACGGATTTTTGCGGGTGGGCAGGGCCATGTCAAGGCGAGCGCAAATGCAGTTCAAACACCTCCCCATTTGGTACTTGTTGATCAAACCGTAGTCCTTAGTGATTCCACTAGCTTTCAAGAAGGCAATGTCATGAAAGACAAATGAACGGTAACAAAATAGCAACAAATGACAATAGACTACCTTATCCTTACCCAACGAAACCCCTAGGAGTGAGCAAGGGGGTACGCCCTTATCATATTGAACTTAATAAGATTGCAACAGTTGAATTGGCTCGTGGTCTTGCGAAGAGAAATTTTCCACTCTTATAGCACGCCATCGGGTGTAGCCTTGGGCCAGGAATCAAAGGCAAGGATATAGTGCCTTGAGCGAAGGGCCTTGAACTCATCGCACCCGAGGGCATAAGGTATCCTGTGGTAGAACTAGTGCTCCATCCAGTGATGTTCTAGCTTTGGTATAAAAGCAGGGATGGGCCATAGGTCCGCTTGGTCCTATCGTTAAGTGAAGTTGATTCTGCCGAAGATGGTTTTCTTCGCCCCAACCAGAGTCACCACCGTCTTTGTAAAAGCCACCACACTGTGGATGACGGCAAAAAGTTCAGCAGAAGGCTTGAACTTGGATGCTAGGCATGTCCAGTCAAACATAGAAGCCCACACAAACGCACTCAGGCTAAGCTGAGGAAGCTCAACCTTGAACTTTGACAGCAGTCGGGGCAGCAAGTCATTACAGGGAAACTAAAGCCCCACGTCGAAGTAAGCGACGAAGACCATAGTCTCGTCGTCCTCGGGGTACGGTACCTTATCATCTTGTAAAAATCTTCCCTGGCCTTTAGTGATATACCTCTTCACCACCAACTCGGCGATCTCGTTCTCTTGGACGAAAGATTTACCCAAGTATAACATCCAATCATCGCCAAGTGCACTAGGGTCGATTGCTAAAACCATGGCCTTGGTAGGCTTGAGTGGCACCATCGGAAGGGCAAAGTTGGAGCTAGCAAAAGGAGAGCTGGTGAAGATTAGCAAGGGGAGAGCTGGTGAAAGCTGGCAGAACGAATAAGAGCTTAAGAAAGCATGAGAGCGAGAGCGTGAGTGGGGAAACTCAAGAGCAAAATGACCGGGGTTAAAAGAAAAGGACCCTAGTATGGGCTTATATAGCCCAAAGGGAGCCCACACTAGCCAATCTAAGCCTGCCATGTGGCCACGTAGATGAACTATCACATTATCTCGTGCAATAAATGGAGTGAAGGATGAAGCGACTTGACCCAACGGTCGTGCCCCACGCACCATAAAGACATGGATGTTACCTAATCAACACGTGGCAGCACAAACAAGGAGCATACACATGGCCAAAGGTGAAGTAAAGATAAGTGCTACACCCTATTAGCCCAATGGTGTCTGACCAAATTCAAGCAAAAGCATTGAAACCTGACAATCTTTTTTTTTCTTTTTTGCTTCGTTAGAGGACCTCGGCCAAAATGGGCAGACCACACCTGCCTGGAATGTTGCACGGTCTTGGCCAAGGCCCTAACTCAGCCTTGCCTATGAGGAGCTTGTTGGAGGCAGGTCGCAAGGCCCTTTGGCTAGACTGCCGAAGCAAGCAAGCACATTGGATTGGCGAAGCACGATGAAGTTAGATAAAGCAAAGTGACATCAACAAAGAAGCGCAAAGCTAGGCGCAGCACAGCGAGGCTTGGTGAAGCACCACACCTAGAGATTTGAATAAAGGCCGAAAGGATGGGAAGCTAGGAGCCAATAAGGGTGAACGCCGTTGGGATGGAGGCCGACTGAAGGATAGCCTAGACCCAGCCTACAAAGGCCAAATAAGCTAAATAGGTAGTAGAAAGATAAGAATTCCCCTATGAACATTCCCATCAAGAGGATAATCATATAAAAAGTCTATGTAACCAAACCCTAGTGGAGCTGTAAAACCATAAATAGACCACAATGGGTATGTTGTAAGGACCGATTCAAAAAATTAATACATCATTTATTATTTACATCCACATATCAAGGACAAGTGTCTATCTTTAGATAGCAGATGATTTTGATTTTATAATGTGGGATGATTTTTGTTTAGATTTTGGTGAATTTTATGAAGTTATGAATGTTTAAGATATTTATAAATTTTTAAGATTTTTTCTCTATGATGAAAATGAGTCGACAATATATATATATGTTCCACTTTTGGCCTCCACACCACAAGTATAAAATCCTAGTGTCATACACATGTGGGGGAGTAGAAATTCATGATTGATGTCGCTGGTATCCTTGTTCGTGACCCATAATGAATTGTGAGCTTCTCCTTCCTCTTCTTGTATATATTCGCCAATTCTAGTGCACTCCTCTTTGTCAAAGTCCAGAATTTGTCGTGAATATATCTAGATGATATAATAATGAATGACCCATCAATCTGAGAGCATGCTTTCCTTTTCACATTGTTTCCAAAAAGATTATATAATATTGTGTAATTTGTTATTTAGTTTTTATGTATAGTAATTTCTTCAATTATTCGATGGTTGTAGTTGATATATGCAGTCAATATTTTAATTTTTATGTTATGTTCAATTAATTACATATGTAATTGATAAATTCATTGATCCTATTATTTGATGTATAACTTGTTTCATACTGCCAAATGGATGTAGATTTAGACTGTATCAATGATGGAAAACCAACAAGGTCCCTCGGAAAAATAAATGGTAGTCAAAAACCCAACTATGGAAACACATGTGGCCACGAAAGCACCTGAACTGATTGAGGTCGATCCACATCAATGACTAGATGTAGCCACAGAAGTACCTGAACCAGTTGATGTCGATCCGTAGCAACAGGCACATGTAGCCACGGAAGCACAATACCAAGAAGCTAAGGAAGCAACTAATGAAATGTCGTGGCATACCCCTAGTGATTCTTATCTAATACTTAGTAACAAGGGTTGCTACCAATGACGATGACCTTGATTACATACCTATTGAATAGGCAGTTTGCCATCATGTTCCCTACTCTTCTAGTGTTTTATGTAGATCTCACACATAAATTGATTAATTGTTACCGTTGTAATTGTCTAAATAGTTACACGACATCATTCAAAATGAAAAGCGGCTAAGACTGCTCATCAATCCACAACTGATGAACTTGAGCTAGACACCACCACCTCTATGCTAGAATGTATAGATATGTTGGCAAGTACAAGATGTCATACGAAAAAGAGATGTGGGGAGAGAAGTAAAAACAAGCTAACATATGAGACCTTCATTGTGATAGCCATTGACGACAAGGGGAAGCTCGTTGAGTCTCCAATAGTGAATTCTAAATTCAACAACTAATGTAGATTGCTAGTTAGGACATACATGCCAATAAATATAGACAAATGAGAACAGGTATTGAAATGAGGTGAAGGAGCTGCTATGGACAGAGCTGCAGAGAAGACTAATATATCCATCGGGTACGGAGAACATAGGAAAGGAGATTGCACTTAAAATTATGGGGCAACGTTGGAGGCAATGAAAATCCTATGTCAATACGAAGTATGTGCAAAAACAATCGGACCCCATTTAAAAACTTTGAGAAGATCTCACAAGTTGACTAAGACGCATTTGTTGCGAAGAAAACAATGAAGGAAGCCTTAGAGAAGAGCAAACGAATGTCCGAGTTGGTGAAAACAAACTTGTATCTACATCAATTGGGTTTGAGTAGATACGAGAGGCACATGGATAAATGGAAAGTGACAGAAGACAAGTTCAAGGTGGAAGGAAAACCCTTGCAAGTGGATGCTTAGATGAACGAGGCAAGAATTGAGTCTAGGAGCGAAGCACAAGACATGTTACTGATTATGGATAGTTGATATTCGAACACCCCTAAATCAAGAACATGGCCACCACTTTGCAGGAGATCGCCGAGAAGGAGAAAACTAGGGAATTCATGTTGAACCGGAAGAACGGCTAGCTCACTGTTGTATTGGGCAACCTCAAACACTCAGGCCACATCAGAGACATCTCCTCCACGACTAACTAGAAGCAAGGGTTCGCAAAGGATGCTAGAAGTTACAAGAGGCAAGACAGATATATGCAAAAACCATGTAAAGAGATAAGGGAATAAGTGCAAGAACATTTGTTTAACCTAGTAAGGTAGAATCTAGGTGTTGTGCCACAACGAATGCATCCCGATCAAAAGGGTTGGAAGGACAAAGAATGTGGCCACAAGCCTAGTGATACCAGGGCAAGAATTTCACTCCACGGTCATTCCGGTTGACTATGCAAGGGTGTCAGTGGCTAAGGTTCATGTCGAACATGCCATGTTAGAGCTTGACATCACCACATAGGAGGGGATCAAACTTCTTGAAGATACGGTGAACCAATTCATATTGTGGCATCAAGTTGTCATCCTGATTGGCCCTTTGCCGTCAACCTAGACTACCGGCCGAAACCAACTCTCACCACCACCTCGGCCAAAGACAGCTCCTGTCCTAGGTCTACCATCTTCACCAGGACCGCCATCACCACCACCAAGTCCTTCATACCTACCCCTAAACCATCCTTACCACATAGTCCATCCCCATCACCTCCGCCATCACCTACACACCAACCATCTTCATCTGATCCACCATCCCCCCACAACCGCCATCACCACTAGCTCCACAAGCTGCTCGTGCCCTCCAAGCTCCTATGGTAGCTCCACCTTCCCCACAGTCTGCTCCTGCCTAACAAGCTCCTTTGGTAGCTCTGTCTTTCTCATGGTCTACTCTTGTCTAACAAGCTCCTTCTCCCCCAGCACCTCCTACTGCCCTATAAGCTCAGCTGCCCACAGAAGAGGTGCCCCTAGTAGCTTGTCAGGTAGTGCTACATATGGTTTCCACATACAACCCGAAGACCAAATGTAAAGATAAGGAGAAGTTTATGTTTAAGGCTTTCAATAGGAGAGATACTAAAGATAAGGGCAAAGAAGTGGAGACATATGATTTGCACAAGTCAGTAAAAAGGGCCAAGGAGAAATTAGAATTTAGGGGTATTGATGATGTAAAAAAAGAGTTAAAAATGGCAAGCCATTCTTACCAAATCAGGTAATGGATAAGATGTCATGGCAGATAAGGAAGTGGCATGGGTGGTACATAAAGGCAAGTAGGAAAGACTTAATTTCATTACTATCAAGGTCCTGATAGATGCTTTCATGGGTGGACCAAATGGCATATTGATAATCGATTTCGATGACATGCATTCTATGTTTTGAATAGAAAGATTGGACGTTAATATCATTACTACATGGTGCCTATAAGTGAACTTAAAACTCTTCTTTTTATACAATATTTACAAATAAATTATCGATTTGATATGAGTTGTTGTCTGCAGGTCACAATTCCACGGTGAAAAAGAACGAGGAAACCTATTGGCTATGTTGACCTAACAAGGATTTGCTAGGCACAAAATACTGTGAGGATGCATATAGATAGTGAGGCACTCTAGGGCATGATACCTCAGGAGAAAGTGACGTACGTTAAGAAACTACATGACGACTAGAAGTTTGACATCGTGGCATACTTAAGACAAGCCATGCTCTCCTACCAAGATTAGGAAGTAATAATGGCCCGTACAATGTTGAGTAAATTTGATGTTCCATTCATATTGAACATAATGTTTTTACTACTACTTTTTAAATATCTCACTATATCAGCTTTAACATATCTATCTTGTTTATAGCAACCACTATATTTTATTTCTAATATATCCGATGGAACACTTAGTCGTAGTACTTGACCTAGCGGATTATGACACATATAGATTTATGGAATTCCTTACTATTCTAAATTCATAAATAAAATTCTCTACATACATTCTTTAACGATTTCCTTAATAGCTTTGTAACACATGTTAATTAAATATGTTAAACACATAGGTTGTACATGAGCAAATGAGAGGCAATAAAAAAGATAAAACAACAAAGCTGAGTGTCAAAACAAAATGGTTGGTAATGACAAACCACATAAACACATATTTTTGATATATTTATAAATTTAGATCTAATTAATGGTGCTATTATTCTTTGTTAAGTGCTACAAGCAACCAACATGTATCATACTATGTTGATATTATGTGTACGAGATGCTTAGGGTCAACGGAAGGTACATAACAAAGTTCAAATATTGTTCTTTATAAAAAACTATTCCATGGTAATAAAAGTGTCACTTCATCAACATAACTATTACAATAGACTTGTATGTTTTCGGTCATGAGAGCACTCTAGAGAAGATAAATACAAGTCCCTTTAGTAGAAAAAAGAACATGTGAAAAACTTTATTCCTTTCTCTCTGAGATCAACTATTCAAAATCAAATTTTACAAGATATATTTATATATCTCCATTTGTACATATTCAATATTTTTTTCTATTGTATATATACTATCTTTATTTACAATATGCCAGCTTTATAGAATAGCACCACTAAAACACTATAAAATTTTAATCAGAGAAACATTTTAAAATTATCGACATTCAGATTTATGAAAAAATCTAGCGGGAAAACATTATTCAAGGCGACCAGCTTAAACGGCCTGCTGCTTATGATAATGTATTTTCGCAAGCGACCCTGTGGAAAAAATGTTTTTCCAAGCAAATCTCTTGACCGTCTAAAAAAATATATTATCGTAGGTGACCTTCTTAAACTGATGCGTACGATAATCTATTTTCCCACACAGTTGAGCGACCTGCCTATATAAATCCTCATTTCTAAAGACACCTTAGTGGAGACAGGCCGTCCAACTGCTTGCAACAATCAGTTTTAGTAATCATTTTTGCAGTAGTGTAAACTGATTGGGAGGCAACTGTAACGGCTCCTAATGGACAGCCGTTATAGATAGGCGCTCATCTATGAGGCTGATATCTGTAACCTCTCCTCAATTAAAGCAGTTACAAATGAGTGCTCATCACTAATGGCTCCAAAATGTTTTAGCAATCTCTAACGACCGCCAATGCTAAACATGAGTATGTAACAGTTCGCTTAGGCCCGTCACGGCTGACCCGTTATAAATATGAGGATATGTGCTAGTGATTATAAGACACAAGTGGCAGATGCTCATTTTCTGATCACATTTCCGACTCCTTCCACGGGAAGAAAAACAGCCTTTTAGTTTATACCCACTGCAAATATATGGCTAAACGGGGATATTTGTTTCATTATTTAAAAATAAATGGCTATAACTAAGTACGCGCGTATGAATTCCAGTGCAACCGCCCAATTTTCTGAATTATCAGTGCTCATACATTGTTCGACAAATTACTATTTGAAAAGCGTGGTTAGCAACTATAATCAAGTTTTGATATGTTCTAGCTTAATTTCTTTAAGAATTTGATAACCCTCTATCTAAAAAGATCACTGAACAAATTAAACTACATGAGAGCGAGGGGATTAGTTCAGTTCGTTGGCTCCACCTACGCATGAATATATATGTTCAACGGCATTAGCATTTGTAAAATCAAAGTCAAGGAAGATCAGTAAGTGGCCATTAATTAGAATATTCTGTGTAGATGTTCCTGCAAGGCTTCAAATAAAATAGGATGTCATTCTGGATGGTATGGCCATATCGTCCGAACGTATGCATGCATCTCAGTAATTAACTCGATCTCGGCAGCATGCATCCAGGGGACAAAAACATTGAAACGTTCATCTCGTTGACATGTCATGTTTATCTCCTGTAAAAAAAGGTACTTAATCCTATGTCAGGCCGGCCCTTGCGATCAGCTCGACATATCTAGGTTAAGAACTTAAGATCGATATATATGACGCGATCTCTCTCCGTTGGTCAGGACAAAACACTTTAACGAGCGAGCAAGTATGTTAATTAATCCTTCAGAACTAATTAATCTCATCTAAAGATGTTTGCAACGACAGTTGAAGCTGTTCTATCCTTTAGGAGGAAGCAGTCCTAGATTGAGCCGGCGTAGAAGACAAACAGTAAACGTATGTACTTTTGTCTTGCTCTCAAGAAATTCAGACAAATTAAATAAGTAGAAGGCTTTTCTAGATTGAGTGGCCTAGAAGCTACACGGTAATTAAACGTATGTACTTTTGTCGTTCTTTTGAGAAATTCAGACAAATTAGCTTGCTCTATATTATTTGGCTAGGTCAATTATCATGCTTCTCTAATCCTTGTTTACCTTGTGTGCATCATTATTTCACAGTCTATATAAAAAAAACATTCCCATCATTTACCAAAATTAAATGCATGCGAGCATAGTAGATTTTATGGTCGTAATTTACTTTTTCTTATCATAAATATTGATTTTTAGGACAAGATAAACAACTTTATATTATACTCAAGGTGTCCGTACGTTGCACGAAAAAACAAAATTATGATATATATTAGACGACCAAGTTCAATATATTTTCGTCAGTAGAATACTATGACACCTCTATCATGGTGGTGGAGGCAAATTAAGGAGCGGAAGACCACCAGATTGATCGAAGTCCCTATCAGGCTGTCACCAAATCGAAGCTCTCATTGAGGTGCAAATAGAAGGCGCTTACTACGCTTGACATGATTATTTCTTGCTGTAAATCATCTTACATGTATGATTGTCAGGGAGATCCGAAGATATCATATCATGTTTTAAAGAAGGAAGATATCATATCACCTTGAAATAATTCTATGGGGTACCTGTTCGTAACCAAAACAAAATTTTGAGAACTTCTACTGTGGTATCTACTGATATTATGGTATTTTACCGGTAGAAACAACCAGAGCTGTCGATTTACAAGAGTATAATGGTATTCTCATTAATTAACTCTATATTGGGGTAATCCCTGTCACTTGCATATTTCATTCATTTCAATCCGGAAATATTTCGTTCATGCATGTAATCTCCAATGAGATGATTGCTTCAAGGGTTCCCACGGAATCAATCGAGATGTACCGCAAGACACACGATCTGTACGCCGCCGTGTGGCCATCTCCCTCTGACCCTTGGTCCCCCGTTCTTCGTTACCTCCTCCATCAAATTGTGCATCTAATGTGTAACGGATCGGAGGAGATGGAAGCTAGGCTCAATGTTGCTAGCAACTAAGAAATGAATGATGACATCTTTATCATGCTCGCTGATATTGTAGGGTATTGCATGGTGCACTTCATGCATATGAGTAATCCAACGCCACCACCGGGCGTGCTGCACATACGTCCTCGATCGGGTTCGTCCGATCGCGGATGGCGCCGCCGCCTTCTCCTATTTATATCTGTTTGTTGGGAGATACTATGCTTGAGTATTATCAGTTTTTGTCATTATTATTGGTCGACGATCTAAGCCGTCAGATCGTGATCGAACGACTTCCACGTTGTCTTCTTCCTCGCGACTCTTTCTTCACTCTCTCTTCGTTTTACCGCCAGTCCGAGAGCCCAAGAGGTACCTGCCTCCCTCAACTCCTGCCCGCCAGCTCCTGTCCTCGTCTCCTTGGTCGCCACCGCCTCCCCCAAGCCACGCTGAACTCTCATTTTGGAGCTTCCTCGCCGCCGGCACGACCACAGTCCCGTGCGGTGGCATCCCCACCACCGCGCCTCGATGCCCACCTCCTCCATCGGCCCGACGTCAACTCCAGAACTACTTTAAGCCCACAGGCCATCAAATCCTCTCCGTCAGCCCCCGTCCCCTAACCCCGACGGTCAAAAGCTCGCTGCCGGCAGATAGAGATACACAACGACCTTATGGTGTTCGGATTAGGATGTGATGTGATGAGCGATACTGGTGTTCGTGAGTGATCTGGACGCGGAGGGAAGGGAATCGGACCAAAAATACAGCGCGCGGACACGGAGCCGGACGGCACACGCACGCGCGACGGAAAGAAGCGAATCGGACCAAAAATAAACAACTTCAATTTTTATAACAGTAAAGACGAGAACAAACGAGTTTTCATTATATAATTTTTAGATTCTGTTTTTACATATGCGAATTCTACTCTATACAGAATAGATTTTAAAGCTAGAATTGGATTCAGGGTATAACTCTTAGCTTACCCCTATAATTACAATTGTATTTTACGTACAATTACATTGATAAATTTATACGGTTATAACGTGGGCATACCACGATCTAATGGTTAAAAGTTTTCTTTTTTTTATTAATATAAGAATTTCTAGGCCATTAGCACGAAACGTATAGTGGCTCCTTTTTCGAGCAATCTTACTAATAAAATAAATAATTTTATAGAATCTAATAAGGTTATCATATTATGTTTTACTACCTTTCAAGAAAAATCAATGTATACTAAGCATTTGATAAGTATTGATAATCAAAATTTTAAAAGTTTGATCGAATCTTATAATAATCATGGATAGGAAGAAATGACATTTACTATGTGCATATACTTATGGTCTTTTACATTTAACTATTAATTAATTATAAAAGTAAGAGTTTCTTGTAGCTGTTTTTTTAAATAAATCATACCATAGGTACATCTTATCCTGTGGATACTATTTACAACTGTAAATTGAAAATTGAATAGTTTCATCCTAACAACTTGATAAATGGGTGTTAGCTTAAGAGATGAACTTCCAAGATCACACCTTCAAGTGATGAATGGGTTGGTTTAGGAGATGGTTAGACGATGATAATCAACGGCTGTATATGGCGGAGTGGATCCTTGATCCAACAAGTCTTATGGATGATCAAGAGCTATGGTGGATTCAAAAATTGTCCAAAGCCCAAGCAAAAACACATGTGAATTATTCTAAACGTCGTCATTGCACACTAAAAATAGCATTATAGCCCAGGTTGTGGCGACCTTACATCCGCCTCTCATAAGGTAGCACTCTCTGAAGAAGTCTTTAAGTATGGTAGATAGAGATATCTATAGAAATATTATTATAACGTTTATTATTGATCATCATACATTTCACTATTACTTATATGACACTGACAACACCAAGACATGGACTGCTGCGTATATAGCCCTTATAAGAGCATACATAGGCCTATAGCCGTATGCACAACAATACACACAGATGCAATCCTTTATTGATCAAGCAAACAGGACTAGCTACATAGGCACATCATCATGCCAGATATCTATAAGGTACGTGCGTTTAATCTGTCATCCATTCATCGTCTTCATGAGCAGCACTTGTGGCATCTACCGTGCCACTTACAGCATGACCCCCCATGACCGTGGCAGTAACGCATGCACTTGCCGGAATAGTGGCAGCAGCCATGACCATGGCAGACGCCACGGCCGCCGCCGCCGCCTTTGTCTGCATTCATGGGATCGAATAATTATTACACGAAAATTGATTCGGTTAATACATGCATGCACGTAGATATGATGATATTATGGTGTACTCCCTCTGGACATAATTAGATGATGTTTCTGACAACCAATTTACAAAGAAAAAAAGTCAAAACTTTTGCTGAAAAGACAAATAAAAGTGACCGGAGGTAGTATCCGCGTTTTATGCAAGCTCGTGAAAAAAAAGGAGAAGAAAAACGCAGACCAGAAAGACTATCATGATGTGTGTGTATGTGCATCACAGCTTCAGCAGGTGATTAAAACAATGCAAGTAAATTAAGCTGATATCGAACACGAACGTATTGAAGATGGATTAATTTGATGTTCGAATTTAATTATATCTTGATGTAAAACTGAATGAATTATATGCAGTGTGCGCAGTGCTCACGGTCGTCGGCGGAGGCGACGTCGACGAAGGCAGATGAAGCCACCAGCAGGAGAACGAACACAACGAAAACCTTGTTGGACGCCATGTGTGCAAGCTCTAGTAGTTAGTTACCTCCTCGATCTCACTTAATTACGATGTGTTTTGTGTAGTAGATGGCACGGGTGGACTTGGCCTATTTATAGGCGGAATGGCTTATGATCCAAGGTACGATCGAGTACAGGGAAGCTTTTAGTCGATCCCGCTGACGTTATCGTATGGACCGGTTCATGGTGAAGAAATATTAAGTTGACTATACGTAGCATTCGTGCGACATTAATTAGTGTGATTAATCTCAGTCAGCTAGATAAGAACGCACGGCGTCTTTGTGATACGTGCTCACTGGATAGATAGGGAATAATTAAACTTGAGAACGGCTACCATTGTTAATTCTTTATAACATATTCTGTACACTAGATATCATTATATATGTATGTTATAAAAGACAAGTTGATATACGAACAGGCTACATACACGTATGCGAGCACATGATGTGAACCAAGTCAGCAAAGGGTATCCTGTTGGAAGTTTTTAATACCACGACCGACGGCCACCTACCACCATGCTCCCACATCTTAGTGAAACAAACCAAAATCCCATGTAAAAGTTCCACGAAATTTAGGAGTTGAAATTTAGTTTAATTATTGTAGTTTTGTGGCTTATTAAAAGCTTATTATTCGGAAGTTTTTATTTCCAATCAAGGTACTATAATTATAGTGTAACTACAATATAATTATATTGGATCTAATTATAGTGTAAGTTATAATACAACTATATTACGTATGGAGTTAGTTATAATATGATTATAGTATAAGCATTGTGTAATTCTATTACAATTATATTATATTTGAAAATTTTCTACTCAAAGAACTTTTGACAGTTTTTTAAATAGTCCTTAAACTCATATGTACTTAGAAGATATCTCGTGTATTGCTAGGGATATTCTTGGTTATATCTATACATAAGCAGGATGAAAATTGTAAAGGTGCATTAAGAAAAAAAAAGCTGGTATAATAGGAAATTTCATATGTTAAGAAAACAATATTACTGATATGCAAGGTTCTAATTTTTGTTGCTGTTCTTGATACATACTGCAGTTTGGTATGCATCTCTTTGAGGTGTGTACGTGGGCGGTGTGGCAGTCCATTTAAAACATAATACTCTCATTACTGTTGTTGGGTGATATCTTCCCCCAAGTACGAGAAAGTTAGCCAATCTATCGGTTTTATATGATTTTTCAATTACACGACATGGAAAGAATAGTTAGTAGTAATGTATATAAACAGTAGAGAACCTAGGAATTTTTAAAACATTGCATTGGACGGAAACCAGATAACCGCGGGTATCATCTAACACCTATTCCAGTGTATCTTAGAGCTAGATGGTTTCCTGAAATCAATAGGCGCTCGCTTTACCACTATATGCCCTATATGTTCATAATTAGATAAGATATAATATAACGAGAAAAATAGGACGAGAATAAGTATAAAACTAAACAATGAAATAAATAAACAACACATTTTTATATAGAATAAAGCTTACGCCTCTAATAAATGTTCAAGAATTCACGATAACAGAAAATCATCAAATTGCTGTTAGAGATGATAAAAGTTAACACATATCCTCTCTCTATTTTATTTAATACCGTTGACTTTTTTATCGTCTTATTTAATATTTTTATACAAATATATAAAAATATAAGTCATACAAATCATAACAAAAATAAATAAAAATTTTAAATAAGACCTATGGTTAAATTCATGTAAAAAAATCAAAGACGTCAATCGAAAAAAAAGGGAGAAAATACTTAGGATAATATATCGATCTTTGTTACCCCACACACACATGGACTGTATGACTTGGAACTGGGGCTTGAGTGAGAGGGCTGCGTCACGCTTGCAAGCAGCTCAGCATGGCCGTTCAGGTATGACCGTCGAGCATTGGGAATAAATCACAGATACATGAAGGAATTAGGCAGGTATTATACCTGTGATTATCTTAACTCTTAAGCGCCTGACACCAGCGTACTCAAGGCAAAATTCAGCGCGATTGGAGCAAACGGCGGCCGATTCCAGTGCTCTGCTCCACCAGACTGTCGGCGTGATTTGCATGCACCTGATCCTGCAACAGATACAAACAGGGAATTAATGAAGCGATGGCTTGTGCAGATGACGACGGGCGGCGGTGTACGGAGCACGGCGAAGGTGGAATATAAAGTATGGACTAATGCAGGCGATTAATACAGCTTTGATGGTGGTCGAAGGTGTGTTCTTCATTGGGCGGCACCAGTTTCCTGGTTTTGTGGCACTGGAAGGAGGTGAAGAGACAGGCAGCCCACGGGTACCTCGAAGGTGGGCAAGCCGAAGGGAGCCATTGCACGAACCCTTCCATTTTTGGTCTGGGGATAGCAGGTTAGTGCATGGCCTATAATTTAGGCCCAACTTTATGCGTCAGTGTTGCCTGCCAATTGACTGATCTAATCTCTACCTCACAAACTTGATCTAACGTATAAGATTAATCAAGGTGACGTGGAAGCACCAAATGGCTGTAAAATACCATTAACTTCACTAAGTGGTGATCAACTATATAAATTTATAGGATACATTGCAACGCCGGCCGGGTGAAGCTTTTCGATCCTCTAAAGAAAACAGTACTATAATGAGGTTCTTTTACCATACCCTAAGATCTATTACTTTGGATCCAGTGTATCTGATTTGATTATACAATATTCAATTTCAATAGCTAGTACGAATTTTAAAAGGGTAAAATTAAAATTGGGATATATGAATCATTCATCATATGTGTATCATATTAAAGCAAATGAATTACACATAAATAAGCTATGCACGTTAGTATATTTTTAATAAAATATTTTAAATACCCATAAAAATCTCTGGTGTAATTTTAATTATATACTATATATATATAACCGGTGTCACCGTACAAGCTAGTACCGCAAAAATATTGAGGGCTAGAAGTTAAACAGTAAAATATGTATGTTTTTTCTTGCTCTCGAGAAATTTAGACAAATTACCTTGCTCTATATTATTTATTTGACTAGGTCAATTATCGTGCTTCTTTATTTACTTGGATACGTCATTGTTTTGCAGTGTTTGTCCGTACCTACAGTAACTTGACAGTAAAGTTATAACATTTCCATTGTTTGCAATAATTAATGCAACATAGTAGATTATTTTGATGGTTGCTGTTTACCATTTACTTGCGGCATTTGTACATATGGTCATTTGCATTTAACCTTTTCTTACCTTTTTAAAAGATTTGCTAGTATTTACAGGGTGTATAAAAATTTACTTCATCCTAAATTATAGGGTGTGATATGTTTTTTGTGCTTTTATTCCAGTAGTGTCACCCTAATAGAGGATGCCCACGTATGTCCTAATTCATTTAAAACCGGCATAATAAAATGTGGAGCCTCGGTCTCTTCATCCTCAGTTATCTCTCTCCGACCCCTTATCCCATCTCCTCTCTCTCCTCACCTTCTCTCTCTCCTTGCTCTCTTACTCTCTTGATTCAGATGGCGACATGCGATGCTCTCCTCTTGGTGGTGGTAACCTCCCTATGACGGTGGTGCCCTCCCTTGGCCCCTCCTCCCCACGAGCTTGGGGATGGCCATATTTAGCCGTCATGAGCTTGGGGGCGGCCAGATCCATGCGGAGGTGGGGAGAGAGAACTCGATTATAGAGGGTGGGTGGACTACACCATGGCAAACAACAGCGACGGTAGTGGCATTCTCTTTCCTTCAAATCTCCTCTCTATGTTCTTGGATCATATTAATTCTGTGATTTTGTACTTGGATGTCAATCCATCTTGGGTTCTCTATGGTCTTGCATATTGATATGTGGATGTTGATTTTATGATAACTTCATTCTTAGATGTTGATCGATCTAGGGGCTTCGAGCCGATGCATCGAGCCAGCTCTTTTTTTGGTCACCGTAGGCCTCAAATGTTCTAGTTCTTGAATTGGCACCATCAATACTGCTATTATGGTGTTGGACACAGAGCTAACACCTATACGAGGTTATAAACTAGGATCTATGTGAGGTTTATGTACTAGTGGTCATTGTACTAATGATTAATTATGGGCATGAGTGCGTCCATTTTAATTCGGTGAGTTTTGGATGTGAACTTTTGTGTGCTCTATGAAGGAGGAGATCAATTCTATTACATGGCTAGACTGATGTGCACCTTTAGTTAGGGGCACATGTGGAACTAATCGAGGCCTATGCTCATTTGTGGTCTCCAAAAAAAAACTTATACGCCCAATAAAATGGGACAAAGGGTTGATAACAAGAGTTGCAACAACTTTACAACAGTATAAAGTTTACAACAATAACTTTGATTTTTTAATATTTTCCTAGGGGAGAGTTTTCCCACCTAAATTCTTCCATTTCAAATATATAGCTTGGGGTCGTACAAGGTTTTGACATCACTGATTGGAGTACAATCACCTAAAAATTTAGAATCCCACCGGTATAATAACTTGATGAATGGGTGCACCTTTGGTTTGGGTGATGAACTCGTAACGTCTTCAGAGTGGATTAACATATATGTCCTTGTATGATCCAACGGCTAGAATGCCTATAGCCGTAGGATAATTTTTTTCTAATCCATTTTCTAAAAAAAAATCTAACGGCTATGGCCAAATGGCCGACCGAATCCTTGATCTAACATATCGACCTTGCATTGTGCGCGGTTGGTCATGAGATGGCACTCAAGGAGTCTTTTATGGTAGACAGAGAGTTATCAATATACCATTCATTATTTCATTTATTAACAGATCGACATCCAATAATACATTACAATATCACGCGACAGCCCGCGCTACACAGCACCAAGACACGGACTGTAGACACCAAACAAATGTGTATGCACTAGCTATAAAACATCATCATAGATATATGGGAAAGCAAATCCGGACAGATCAATATAATCAACTATAGGTACGTGCGATACAGCGTTTTAATTTACCCCACATAATATCAAATATAATTGTCGTCATGAGCAGCACTGGTGGCACCTGCCGTGCCAGCGGCAACATGGGCCCTTATGATGATGGCCGTGACAGTAGCGCATGCACTTGCCGGAATAGTGGCAGCAACCCCCACCGTGGCAGTCATGCCCGCCGCCACCACCGTCTGCATGCATGGGATCGGATCGATAAGCGTACACGCAAACTCAGTCAACGCATGCATGCAATCAAGTGTGCAGTGTTGAAAGGCTAATTATTCGACCATGGCCTTTAATTCATTGATGTGATGTAATTAACAGAAGTAAATTATATGCAGTGTGTGATGCAGTTGCTCATGATCGAGAGTCCTCGGCGGAGGCGACGTCGATGAAAGCAGAAGCGAGTTGGAGAGTGAACACAAGCAAAGTTGCCTTGGACACCATGGCTGATGCAACGTAGCTTAAAGTGATCTTTGCTAGCTGGTCCCTCTATATTAATGTCAAAATTTACTAAGACCATTAGCAAATTCTGTTAAGAAAAGAAATCGGGCTTCTAAAAGTGTATGTGATGAATACCAAATTCAAAAAAAATGTCCAAGCTAATGTATTTTTGATATTTAGAATAGTCAAGTTATTTTTCTTTCTTGACTAAAAAGTAATATCCGAGCAATGTTTGTAACTGTCTAGGACTCATATAATTTTAAGATATAAATACAAATACTTATAAATCTTATAAATTATCTCTTGATCAATATAATTTCGATGTATCGCCACTTTAGTCTTCTAGGTTTATTCCAATGAGTTTGAGCTCTCGTAGGAGGACTGCATTGTTTTAATCTCTAGTAAAGAGATAAGTCCCGCAAACCGGCAGTTGTATCGGCTAGTTTAGTCTCGTCAAAGCTACATTATTTTCATCTCTTAGATTATTCTAGTTTGGCCAACTACGGTTGTCGGTTTATCCTAATTCATTAGCTTGTTCTAAGGCTAGATCATCTCGATTTCTTATATTGATCTAGAATATCTATTATATTTGCGTAGGATCCATTAGCTAGATGGTCTTTTTCTTATTATCTACAATTGGGTACTATCTCGTTTAGCTCCGATCCATTAGATTACTACCGATAGGTTAAATCATGTTTAGTCGATAGGTTTTATGCAATATTTTATCAGAGTGTTAGCTGATAAGTTCTCTTTTATTAGCCGATGAATATTTATGCTATGATTAATTTACTATCAACCGATCTAGATTTGTTAATTTTAATTTTATACTGTCTCGGTTCAGTTCAATCTATCAAGATTATTATTGTTAATAAGGTTAGCGTCATGAGCTAGTAAATTTTGTTCACTTTTTATAGTATCGGCTTACATTAGATCTTTGGTCGATACATTTATTTTTTATGAGCTTTAATGTTTATATCACTTACTTTATATCTACATCGGGCCCTCGGCCGATGTTCGTTTTAACCCCTATTACCAATCCAGCTGATAGCAAGAGTCCGTATCGGTCGATTGGTTCATTGATTTAATTCTTTCTACGTTCCTTATTAATTAGAAGGTTAAATTGACTGGTATCTTAGCACTAAAACCTTAAGGACCTATCCTAAAACTAATCAGTGTGTGCTGGTGTGAGTCATCGATAGATTTCACATCACACTTATTAAACTTGCTATATGTTTGTAGAAAGTATGCATGAACCTATTTATATATTGCAGTGGAAATGGAGGCTTGCGATCCAAGGTACGTTTGAGTACAGGAGAGTTGTTAAATTATTCGAGCCAGTTGACGTTATCATATTCATAACGACCAACTCAACGGTGAAGAAATATTAAGTTTGACTACATCGAATTAATTAGAAATTATCTTAGTTATGTCAGGTTGAAGCACTCGCGGCATCTATATGAAGCATGCTCACTGTATTCAAATATATGAAACAGGGCTGATCTTCAAATATATTGAGTAAAAAGAATATCATTACGTGTATGTTATGAAAAAAAATTATTTAGGAACTTGCCAGTTAGCGTACACGCGAGCATGCAATGCAACTAAGTCAGCGATGCTTTCTATTGGTAGGAATCCTAGCTATCACAACCTAGTATCACTTATCACCATGCTGGCGGATCTTAGTAAAACCCACAAAAATCTCATGTGAATGTTCCACGAAATTAAGGAGTTGACATTGAGTTCGATAGTTGTAGTTTGCGATTTTTGTATTGAAAGCTTTTTTTTAACCCTGAATGGGAAGAGTTTTACTTCAACTGAAGGTTTCCAATCCTGAATAGAAAGAAGTTTTGCTCTGGAGTAAGAAGTTTTCAATCCCCACTAGACATTTTTTTTATTCCATACTGAAAGTTTCTGATATCTAAATCAAAATTTGTTCCATATAAATTGAAAGTTTCCAATCTCAAATCAAAAGCTTATAGTCCTAAACTTCAAGATTTTTAATATAGCTTGTAAGTTTATAATCTAGAATTAAAAGTTATTATGTTGAAAGGTTTTTAATCTAGCATTCACTGTATCTATGCGATAAGTGCTCATTGTATTCATGTACATAACACAGATCTGTAAAGTAACACTACTACAGAAATATTTTCACACGAAAGACCATCATCAATGAGGTGTGGGATGAGTATCATCAGGAGTACTTCACTTTTTGTGTGATCATATTTGTTATTATCAATGACAATCCTATAAATTTTTTCCATAGTTCAAAGAAAAGACTGTATACCTTATCAGTTTGGATAACACCTCATCCATGTATCTTATATCATGAAGCAAGTTAGTGTATTCTTGGGCCTAAGACATAGGTATCGTTTGATGATAAATATTTCAATAAGACAAAGTATGGTATTGTCCAAAAATCCAAAGTGGGAAACTAGTGTTTGACATGACGTGGAATATTAAGATCATTTTTGATAAAGGAAAGAAAGGAGCAAAGTGGAAGAAAATAGCAGAAAAAAAGACAGTGTCATTCAACAAGCACTCAATCTTCTTTAATTACTTCTCATATTAGAAGGATTTAAAGATTCATCATGCCATCTATGTCATACGCCTCGAGAAAAATGTATTTGACATCACCAACGGCACCTTACTAGATATCCCAAGTAAAACAAAGGAAAGACTAATGTCACATTACGATATAGTAAATTTGGACATAAGAAAAGATCTTCATCCTAAGAAACTGCCAAATGGAAAGATTAAGATTCCTCCTACTAGCCACACCTTGACACCGAAGAGAAGAATGCATTATGCAAATGATTACATAATGTGAGAGTGCCTACTAATTTCTCATCAAACATTAGAAAGCCAGTCTCGACGAAATATTTGACCCTATCTAGCTATAATTCTCACGACTGTCATATAATGCTAACGGTGTTCCTCACTATTGCTATAAGGGCAATCAAACCATGTTAGATTAAGGTTGTCATCACAAAGATGTGTTACTTTTTAAATCAATTTCACATAAAGTATTTGATTCTAAGGAGTTGGGACCTGAGTAGAAATTTGTGGAGAAGACCATATGCTAGCTTGAGACATATCTTCCTCCATCATTTTTCGATATGATGGTGCATATAATGGTTCACACTGTCCCTTAGATTATTGAACTTGATCCTTTGTACTTATATGAAATGTGGGCATATGAGCGGCACATGTCTATTTTGAAAGGCTATGTATAGAATCGTGCACACCAAGAGGGATTGATGATAGAGGGAGACACTACTAAAAAAGTCATTGAATGCTATATAGATTACTTAAAAGATGACAAGGCCAATGGCTTACTTGTCCCAAGACATCAAGGAAGATTGTTTGAAAAGAGGATGGTAAAAAATATATTTCATCATAAGAATTACAAAGCAATTGAAGAGTCACATGGCAGTGTAATGCAATAGCTCATGATAGTGGAGCCCTTTATTGATCAGCACATAAATGAGATTAGAGTTAACAATGTTGAACACTCAGCTGATTGGATCACAAAAGAGTAGAAGTGTCACTTCCCTTTATGGTTGAAGGACCAAAACCTGCCCGATGGTGATTCTATAGAGGAAAAAACATTACACATCTGGCTCGTCAAGTCTAGTCACTCTCATGGCAAGCATATGACATTAACGAATACACTTTTTACACAAAAGCAAAGGACAATAAGAGCATGGCACTAAATAGTTCAGTTTGAGTTGAAGCAATAGACACATCCAGTGAAAAGACCATATACTATAGGATCGTAAATGAAATATGGGAACTTGATTATGGACTAAACATTCAGATCCTAGTGTTTTGATGCCAATGGGTCAAACACCCAATAGGCATGTTCTTGGACAACTTTGGCCTAAAGATTACTGAGCATGTCACATAAGTTTTCTATGTAACCGACCATGCGAATGAAAAGGACATAGCAATATATAGGAAGCGTTCACAATGTCGAATATGTCAAATAATACAACCAGTATGATGGCATGACGTTATTCACCAATCATCCTAACAGGATTAAGCGCGTAGAGCAAAACATTGAGAAAGAAACTATCCTCTACATGTGCACCGATGGTGTAGCAAAATTAAAGGCTAGTTTCATATGTAATGTTGGCCTATTATTATGAATGTTTTGTAATTTAATTATTGTGGAACGTGTCATGTAATTTAATTTTCAGTACAAGTTGCACAAATTTTGGATTTTATTTTAATTAGTTATGAATTTACAAACTTTTGGGTACAAGTTGCATAATTTTGGATTTTATTTCAATTACTTATGAATTTACAAAAATTTGGGTATAAGTTGCTTAAATTTTATATTTTATTTCAATTAGTTATGAATTTTAAAAATTTTGGATACAAGTTGCATAAAATTTGGATTTTATTTCAATTAGTTATGAATTTACAAACACTTTTTTCAACTAATTAGAAAACCGGTGCCACTTATAGGTAGGCCTAACAGGATTATCGCAGGCGGGTCTAAACCGCCTGCCAACGAAAATGTCACCGCCTATATATGTGCCACATGAGGGACTTCAAAAGGCACATGAAAAAACCTAGCCCTTCGCCAAGTAGCCAAAATTTCTCGTTGCCTTCCTATCGCTGTTGCCCTTAAGTCCCTTGGCCCCGCCACCTCTTCCTATCATCCCCATCACCCTCTTTTCTACCACTGCTACCGTCTCTTTCGCTCTTCATCTCTTGGCCTCTCCTACCAGCCGCCTCGACCATTTCCCAAAGTAACCACCTCATCGTCATCTCCTGGTCGCCACCGTTGCCTCATCGTCTCCTGGCTGTTGCGCCTTCTCAACGACTCCGCCGCCATCTAGTCTCCTAGCCAATGTACGGCTACCTCAACTAGCCCCAAGCCGCTGCATGACTCCTTGTTTCCCAGTCATCGATCTCACTCTCTCATCTCTCCCTCATTTCTCTACATTTTTTAATATTTGTGTATGATTTGTGATGCAATTGTGTCAATTGTGATGAAATTTTTACCCAATTAGGGTAATTGTTTTGGAAATTGTGTTTGTTGCGGTGAAATTGGGGTAATTGTGATTGAATTGGGGTAATTGTGGTGAAATTTTGGTATGTATTGCATTAATATTCATTGTAATAAAATGGTTGTATTATTATTTTGGTTAATTAAGTTATATTGTGGTGAAAGTTATGAATGTTTAGGTTAATTAATAAAATGTGGAATTTTTATGACTGTTTAGAATGTTTAGGATGATTTTAAATTGTCGAATATATGCAAATGTGGGATGATGTTGAAGGCAGGTCACAAGTGCCTTCGGCTAGACTACCGAAGCAAGGAAGCTCATTGGATTAGCAAAGCAAGATGAAGTCAGGTGAAACAAAGCGATGTCAGCGAAGGAGAGTGAAGCTGGGTGAAGCAAGGAGATGCTAGGTGAAGTACAGCGAGGCTTGATGAAGCACCACTCCTAGAGCTTTGAATAAAGACCGTAAGGCTGGGAAGCCAGGAGCAAATAGGGATGAAGGCCTTTGGTAAGAAGGCCATATAAAGGATGGACTGGTCTTAGCCTATGAAGTCTAGATAAGCTAAATAGATAGTAGAAAGGTATTAATGTCCCTATAAATGTTCTCATCAATAGGATAATCTTGTAAAAGTCTATCTAAGCAAACCCTAGGGTTTGTTAGTGGAGCTATAGACCTATACATAGACCTCTAAGGGTATGCTATAAGGGCAAATTCAAAAAAATTAATACATTATTTATTGTTTACATCCACATTTCGAGGACAAATGTCTATCTTTTGACAATAGCTAGCGTTGACCATGGGGTGCCCAACCAAAGTCGATAGGACATTTGATAATATGACATCCTTAACATATGAGTGGCATATTATTTGCCATCCTAGCCCAATTTCAGTGACTCAGATAGTCCCACATGTTAGTGAGAGCGGAATTGCACCCTCCATAAGGATGGTCAATTATCAAAAAATTCAATGCCACCGAAGAGGACATCAACTAGCACAAAGATGGTTCCGCAAATATACGTAGGGGCTATGGACGCTAAAGCAGATGCTAGAGAAGAAGTCCTAGCCATTAAAGCGAAGGAGGCCAGAGGAAGAGAGCAAGTGATCGAAGACTAAGCTAAACCTGGGCTGATGGCCTCAGTGCAAGGCTCCGCCATCCCAACTTTAGCTAGAACAACCGAAGGAAACTAGGGGGCGAGCATTTCAATGGGAAAAGCAATCTTACTCTCAAGGGTAGAGTATGAACCAATGAGGCAAGACATGGCTAGGCTTCAAGACATGCTTTGTCAGATGCAATAGCAGTAGGCGGTCATCCAAGCAAGAAGTGCCACTCAACCGCACGCATGCACCACTCTTGCCCCTACCCCCTCCACCTTCACCGATGAACCAAGTCCACCCTTAAGCGCAAATGGAAGCACTGCACGTTGCACACACCACGCCACAATTAGCTTCAACACAGTCAGGGCCGAATGCTGCTCTGGTAGACCAAACAAAGTTCTAGCAAAACCAAGCATCGATCCTACAAGTGCAATTCTAGGCATTCCGCTAGTAACTAAACACTAGACTTCCCAAAAACAGACAACTACCATCACAAATATCCCAACCTTCAATAGCACCACTTATTGGAGGAACCCACCAGTAGTGTTGCAGTCGCAGGTGCCAGCTTTCGGCTAGGCCCAAGAACAATTCCAAGTACCGATGTCACTATTCGCGCCACCATACCCAAGCCTAACCCCTCAAGTTCATCAAAAGAAGCTATCAAACTTCAGCAATGAGAAGAAGTTACCATTAAGTTGAGGGCTACAAAGCCACCCTATCCTAGTACAATTTAAGAACTCGATGATAGCTAAGTACATCAGAGATTCCTACCCAAGTGACTTCCAATCAATCTATGAATCGGCCATCAAAGCTACACATGGTGACCAAAACACTAAGACAAAAGTCATCCACCTAGTCCTTGATGGCTTCTTCTGGTCATGGTACTTCAACCTACCTCCAAGCAACATTTATTCATGGGAGCAGCTAAGGGATTTATTCATCACCAACTTCTAGGGAACATACGAAGAATCAAAGACTCAACAAGAGCTCTTCGGCATCTTGTAGAAGCCGAGAGAGTCAACCCATGAATTCATTCAACAATTCTCATAGTCAAGATGTCAAATCCAAGATATCACTGAAACTACTATTATCAATGTAGCTTCGGTCGGGCTTTGAACAGGACCTTTAATTGAGAAAATCACAAAAAAGCAACTAAAGACTCTTGACCACCTCTTTTGTGTTATCAAAAATTATGCACAGGGGAGGGAGATACAAAGTGAAGGAATGAGATTCAAGCAGAGTTCGACAATATACCAGAGCTAGAGCGCAAGCGAACAACAGCCTGCCAAAATGGCAGGGCAAAACAACCAGGCTCAATCATCGCATGCACCACAACTTGGAAAAGGTTCCGGAATGACAAAGGCAAGTAGGTGATGATGGTCGAAGAAGTACAAGCTCTGCGCAAAAATTTCCATATGAATCAACAAGGGGGCGAGCAATCCTTTGCCCAAAGGAAAAGGTACAAAAAGGACAAGTTCTACATATTCCACGGCAAGGCCTCATACACCACTGAACAGTGTAGAAATGTGCAATAACTTGACCAAGAGCTAATGGCACCGTCAAATAGGCAAGGAGGCAAAGAGGGCAAACCCTGTGAGCCGAAGAAACCTATGCAAACCGAGGTCACCCAGACAGTTAGCAAAGGGTGATAGTAGTTATCACCGGAGGCTCTACCAAAGGCCTCATGTCGAAGTGACAAAAGAAGGCACATAGAAGGGCAGTGAGCCACATAGCGGCTTCACTACAGACCAAGCCATTGTCATACTTCAACGTGCCTATCGCCTTCAACCCTGATGACATTGAGGGGCTTTTCTTTTCTCACCAAGATCCACTAATCATCTCGGTGGACATCGTTGGATGCGAGGTGTCGTGCGTGTTGGTCGATGGTGGGAGCTCTACTGACATTATTTTTTATGATGTCTTCTGAAAGATGGGGTTGCCAACATTTTTTCTTTCACACGCCGCATGTCCTCTACAAGGCTTAAGTAGGAGTTTGGTGCAAGCCATGAGTCAAGTGTAGCTATAGGTCTCCTCCAACAAGGACAACAACTTATTCAAGGAAATGATCACCTTCGACATGGTGGACTTGCCATACAGTGTAACACTATCTTTGGTAGAACCACTTTGAACAAGTTTGAGGTGGTGGCACAACACAAGTACTTAATGCTCAAGATGCCATGACCGAAGGAGGTGATCATGGTCAAAGGGACTCAATAGTCCATAAGGGCGAAGGGAGAAGTAGCCGCATGCGCACGTGAAGTTAATAGTGTGCAAGAACATAATGCACCAGTGAGGCACGCCAAGCCCAAGACTTCACTGCAAAGCAAGATTATCAAAGTCCAAGTCAACCCCGACGACCCATCGAAAAAGGTTTCAATTGGTGGCGACACAAGCGAAGAAACTACAAAAGAAATCCAACAAGTAGTTAGGTAGAACCTAGACGTTTTCATTAGGAGTGCCAGTGAGCTAAAGGGCGTAGACCGAAGTCTCATCAAGCATCTCTTGGTAGTAAAACAGGAAGCAAGGCCCAAGAAGCAAAAGCTAAATAAAAGATCACTTGATTGATAAGAGGTAGCCATAGCTGAAGTCAACAAGCTGCTAAAAGCTAGAGTTATATAAGAAGTTGAGCACCTAGAGTAGCTAGCGAATTCGGTATTGGCGAAAAAGTCAAACATCAAGTGGTGAATGTGTGTAGACATCACTGACCTGAACAAGGCTTATCCGAAGGACGACTTTCGTCTCCCTATGATTGACCAACATGTTGACTCCATAGTGGGGTGCGAATTGATAAGAGTCATAGACACCTACTCCGGCTATTACTAAGTCTTCATGGTGCGCGAAGACGAAGAAAAGACGTCATTCATACCACCATTTGGTACTTTTTACTATGTGCAGATGTCATTTGGTCTTAGGAATATTAGTGCTACTTTTGCACACCTCTTATACAGGGTGCTCAAGAGACAAATCGACTGGAATATCAAAGCTTATGTTGACAAAATCCTTGTCAAAAGCCAGCTAGCCACACCACATGCCGAAGATCTTCAAGAAACCTTTCACAACCTCCGTATAGCGGACATCAAACTAAACCTAGACAAGTGCGTCTTTGGAATGCGCGCAGGCAAACTCTTGGGGTTTTTGGTCTCCGAGAGAGGCATCGAGGAGAGCCCTAAAAAAATTAAAGCAATCCAAAAAATGCAGTTGCCGAAAAGCACGCGAGAAGTGTAACGGCTGATAGGGCGAATCGCCACACTCAATACATGGCTCGCTCAGTGGAAAAAGGGGCTCCCATTCTTCAAAACGTTGAGAAGAGTCGACAAGTTCAAATAGATGCTAGAATACCAACAAGTTTTCAAACACCTTAAAGCCTACCTATAATAAGTGACCTGCCTAACAAGCCTGGAGGAAGGATACGAAGTACTATTATGCTTGGCAGCTTCACCGGTCATGGTTAGTGCAGCGCTCATACAAGATAGCGAAGGCAGACAGAAACTTGTACACTTCATTTCCAAAGCATTGTAAGAGGTGAAGACGCATGTAAAGTTGGGTATGAATATGGGTTATTCATACCCTCCAAGTGGCAGGCCTAAATGCTACCAAGACCATGGAAGACGGATTGGTGTTGCCACCGCGCTTCTGTTTTGCTAGTTCTAGGGAGTTGACTTTGGTTGTTAGGGTTTTTTTAAGCCTTTGCTATGCTTCTATGTTGCACCTGAGGAAGAAGCAAAGGACATGAGATAGCATATTAGATCGGTTTTATTTTTGATCTCTAATTTTTGTAGCTGATCTAATTAGCATGTGTTGAAGTAGAAGAGAAAAAATGTGGACATATACTAGTGTTGAAGGTATTTTTAGAGTTCACCAAAAACAAAGACCGCCCCTATTTGGTCTTTAAAGCTGTAAAATAAGGGCTATTACTAAAGATGCTCTAACACACTTACCCTTTAATGTCTTTGATTGAAAGTTGAACTAAGCCTTGTGGAATTTTTTTTAAAACAGACTTTTGAGGCCATGTGCAATGAGATTCTTAGATAGATGCATAGAGACAAAAAATCAAATTTATGTTGGCCAAGTTAGCATTGCAAGAGTCACTCACTACCAAGTTAAGTAGTCATCACTTATGAGCACCCACATGAAAGAAAAGGAAAAGTGGGAACAGTGCCTATAAGTGCCTACGTGTGGTGGATAATATTGCCCGACTCACCAGGCACCATTGTAGCACGAGGACGCTTAGATGGGCTCCAAAAATAACTAAGCATCTATAAAATGGGCGCTTTGTATTATAGATTGAGGCAAACATGCTATTTTTCTAAGCTTCTATATAAGCATATGTACCATTGTATATGCCCTAAAGAAATTTATAACACATCACAATAACCCAATCATATGACTTAGGATGTGTTACAAGTGTAGATACTTGTTGGATCTAATTGGTTTTTTAAAAAACACTTGGTTTTTTTTTATTTTTTAGTGGTGGTTAGTGCTTAAGTATAAGATGACAAGTAGAGAGAGGGCTCAGCTTTTAAGTGATAGAGAATTATATTTTAAGATTAATACCATGTATGAGATACACCTGAAAACACTAATGACACTTAAATAAGGATATCATGATGTTTTTTTTATAAAACATATTATTTAGTAATTTAGAAAACTAGCAAATTGCAAAGTTATTTTAAAAAACTCAGAATAAGTCCTCGCGTAAGGATTAATTAGATCATGATATTATAAATTTGCCTATTTAAAAAATACCATTACTATTATGTTATTATAATTTTATAGTTATTTTAAATAAACATTATAATTTTATAGTTATTTTAAATATGTTACTAATTACTCCTTCAATACATTTTCTAATATTTTTTTATCAAATGCTCCTGTCTTCTTCCTCATCCTCTCATCTCTCTCCTATCTGCGCTACATGCGGCCATTGCTGCATCGACTGTGGTTGCTCTCCTACTCCACCGTCGACGCAAGCAGCAAGCCTGCCTAGGCCAGCGGTGCTTCTCCCCTCGCTCTCCCTCCGGCACAGTCGGAGCTGGCCATCGTGGATGAAGGAAGAGCTTGCCTCCGCATGGTGACGGCGACCATCGTGGACGCCGGACACACCAGCACCTCATTGTCCAGCGAAGGGAGGTGGAGTGGCGGTCGTGGCCTCCAGAGACGGCAGGGAGAGCGGGCGAAGCAGCCGCAGCGGTAGCGGTAACGAGGGAGAAAACGAGGTGGCACATGACAGCCAGTACGGTGCTGTCCTCGGCGGAGAAGGCACAGGCGAGTACGAAGACGCCATGGTGGAGACACGCATGCCGCGGGCGACGACACCATGGTGGAGCGCGAGATTGGGGATGGAGACCCGCGCATGTGCGTGGTTGGTGGATCCAGCAGCCTAGTCAGCGGAGAGGACGAACATGCGAGGTCGGCGCCGTCGTATTCCCAGCCGATGGAGACCCGTGCGACGCGGCCGACAACGCCACGGTGGAGGCGATGTTGGGGACGGAGACCCACATCGCCTTGTCTTCTCCACCACGGCCGCGGCCGACGACACTATGGTGGAGACGAGGCTGGGGACGGAGACTCACGCCGCCTTGTCTTCTCCCCCCGCCGTGTTCCATTCTTCAATTGCCGGCGCTGCAAGATGAACAATAGAGAGGGAAGGATACGAAGAAGATGGTGGAGGCAATTTTGCCTAAAAAATTTGATAAGCGCATAAAGATAAGTATGACATAGACGATATTTATCTAAAATATTTTTAAAAAATAGATAAATTTATAATAGTATGATTTAATTAATCTACATACTCAACTAATTATCAATATAATGATAGTATGACAGACGTGAATTTTAATATATATCGACGTAGTATTCGAATGTGTTTATAGAGGTGGGATATACGTGTGTTTATAGTGATGAGCGTGTACATATTTATACGAGCAGCTGTATTTATATTATGTTTAGAAAAAAACAAAAATAACCCCAATAAGAAAAGGGGGTTAAATATCACAAAGCAAATCATGCACGTCGTCTACCTCTCACTACAATTCCCAACTTTTTTTGTCAGGGTATACCATTCCCAGCTTCTTAGGATTAGAGAATACCGTATAATACGCGGTTTGTACCGCTGCAACGACTGCAGAAGGCGATACAGTATAAAAGAAACAAAAAACAAGTGGGGAATAGTAAAAGAGAGGCGACGGCTGACACGGCCGCGGCCGATAGTGCAGCAGGGCGGACGGAGCCAGAGCCGGAGAGGGCGAGAGGGAAGCAGGGAGAGGGTCCAATCGGAACTCGGAATCCACCCAACCGGGGTCGCCTCCCCTCCCCTCTCTCGATCCTTCATCCGGCTTCGCGGCCGGGGCTCCAGCGGAGATCCTCCTCCTCGATTCGGCCGGCGGGCGGCGGCAGATGGGGGTCGCGGCCGCGGCGGGCAGGCTCCTGGCGGCGGCGGACTGGGAGCGCGAGGCCTACCCGGCCTACGGCGACTTCTTCGCGCTCCCCTTGTTCGCCGTCTTCTTCCTCGTCGTCCGCTACCTCCTCGACCGCTTCGTCTTCGAGGTGCGTGCGCCGCTCCCCCACGCCCAAATCTTACTGTTGTTGATGATTCAAGTCAAGGCGCAGCTTCTTGTTGGGTGGGAAAAGCTGCGAAGCTTTGTTTGGCTGGTTTTTTTTTCTCCGGGCTCCATTTTGCGTTGGAATCACCAACCAATCCGATCGCGTTGGGTAGCTGGGTTTTGTTTACGTGGGGGAAACAAAGGCGCTGCTAACTTTTTAGCGTTTCAATAATTGCTTGTCGGACTAGCTTGGCATGCGCTTAGCGTTTCCTGGAATTGGGGGGAGATCAAACGCTCGGATTATTAGGAAAGATGTACTAGTACATCATAGCATTGCTGTGTTAAGAGTCATCAACTTCTCTTGTCTAATGATTGTCTGTTACTCTAAATCTGATTCTTGTTACGGAGGGAGCCTGTTGTTTGTACTGCAGTGGTTATGAAGTAGTGGCTTAACGTTTCAGGTCTGTTCTTTGGTGAGTAGTGATCTCTGAGGCAGAGGTGCATCGACAATAACGGTATACAGCTTCAACATCGTAAACAATAAGAATTTAGGTTTGAGAAAAGACGTAGGCATTTAAAATATTGGTTCTTGATTTGAGGCGAGCAGCACAATTGGCTGGTTTTCATTGCCTACTTTCATAAGTTATAGTTAGTGCTGGTTTGGAACTTTTTGGTGGTTTTGTTTCAAGTCTTTTACATCTGGAAGTGACGATGTGTTCTTGCACAAATTGCTATAAGGTCTGCATATATGATTCCCTTTGTTAGTTTTATTTTTCATTAAGATAAAACATATATCATGTATTTTTCGAGGCGAACAATGACGGACTTGCTGGGCCAGCCTGAAGACAATTTTATTAAGGTAAAAGTTCTTGCAAGGAGAAGGGTTTGGCGAGCAGAGACATGGATTGCAAGTTAAGTTGGTATCTCTGATAACCTATCACACCACTATACAATATACTACTTATCAGTGACATTAGGCAGCAATGTGCCCAGAGTTTTAGATTATCAGCATCTCAGTGCAGCGACAGGCCACAAGTAGATCTGAGTGGTTTCGGTCATAAAGAGAGCAATAGTTATCTTGTGTGAGCATCTTGATTCTTGAGCAAGGTTAATGGTGTTTATATCCCTCAAAACACTAGAAAATGCCTCGTGGTCATATGAATTTGCAACCATCACATTTGTAGTATGAGTAGTTGCAATCGTCACAATTATAGTATGAGTAGTATACCTTTCCACTGGGCTATCTGTAACCAGGAAAGCATTTGTATTGTGATGTTTTCTTGAGATGTATGTTGGGGTATATGTTAGCATGCTATTCATCTTTATGTTAGGTACCATTATGTTATTTAAGTAATTCTGACCACTACAAGTCATCAGGACAGTGAACTAAGACACTAGTGAGGAGGAGTTCTTTGACATCTAATATGGTTGGACTTAAGCACAAGCACTCAACGATGCCTTCTTTATGAATATTTACTAACTTGAAGGCTAGGTTGGAGTGCGATTCCTAAGTTGATTACATTTAGCTTTTTGAACAAGAAAAAAAATATTTAGACGGAGATGCATGGCGGCAATATACAGACATCAGGATACTGCAATTATGGCACGTGGCCATCAGGTTACCATTTGTCCTGTATTCGTTTGAGACATGTTTGTTTGCGAGACTAGATGAGATCATTTGCTTCACTATGAGGGTTATTATGATTCTTAAGTAATTTACGCTTCTCAAATACATGATTGGTGAAAGGTTGAGCACAACAGCTACTTCCATTCTGTATTCTGAACAAAAAGAAGTTACTCTTGTTCTTGTATAGTTCCAATAGATTCTCTGAGGCTTTCATTTCAAAAAATAGATTCTCTCAGTCTCCCACTTTCTATCATAAATATTTTGACTTTTACTATTTAACATTTTCAATTGCAATGTAATTTGAAAACTTGGTGTTGACAGCTGACAGTGTAGTTTCATTGTTTTTCTCTTTTTTTTTCGTTTTTCAGAGGATTGGAAGAAAACTTATATTTGGGAAGGAAAAAATTGATTACAACAAGGAGGAAACAAAAAAGAAGATAAGAAAATTTAAGGAATCAGCTTGGAAATGTGTCTATTTCCTATCTGGAGAGATTTTATCTTTGTCAGTTACATATAATGAGCCTTGGTTCACTAACACTAAATATTTCTGGGTTGGACCTGGTGAACAGGTTTGGCCTGACCAAAAGATTAAGTAATATGAATTGTTCCACTATTGCTTCATGTTCTTACTAGCTCTCAGGCTGGTCTATATCTAACAATTTTCCCATTATCCACAGATGGAAACTTAAGGCTGTCTATATGTATGCTGCTGGATTCTACACATACTCCATATTTGCACTTATGTTTTGGGAAACAAGGCGTTCAGATTTTGGCGTGTCAATGTCACATCATGTTGCAACTGTTGTGCTGATAGTTTTATCCTATGTATTCAGGTCTCTTTCTGTCTAACTAATAAGTTTGTTATTCACGAATATGAACTTTTTTACCTTGATTCAAGCATTACTCTGTTAGTAGCATAGGCCTTAATATTTATCTTTACTGAGTTTAATACACTCATTTTCATAAACAATTACACATTTATTTCTGACTTTTTTCTTCATGAACCAGATTTTCTAGAGTTGGCTCAGTAGTATTGGCAATTCATGATGCAAGTGACGTGTTCCTGGAAGTAGGGAAAATGGCCAAGTATAGCCATTCTGATTTGCTTGCCAATGTTGCATTTCTTCTTTTTGTCGTTTCATGGGTTCTCCTCCGCCTCACATATTTTCCATTCTGGATTCTCAGAAGCACAAGGTAAATGTGATCTACTGTTAATCCATCAGATCTTGTTGAGATATGCCTAGAAAATTCTGCCAGGGTTTTCTGAGAGAAGTTTTTTTTCTTTATGCTGTGAATTGTGAAAGGCAAGTATATTATTTTCCTATACAAAATTGGTATCATGAACTTTGGATGGTGAATTATGCTGTTATTGCTAATGCCTTCACTTTAAAGAGAAAGAAGAAACCCAAGTCAACAAGTCGTTCAGTTAGAAAACAGTAGTGATCTCCTGTAGGAGAAAGACCTTTGAATATTAGCATATCTTATGCCCCTCAAAAACTTACTTATCTAAATCATGCCATCGCATGCTAAAATTTTAATTTAGTTCGTGTGCAACAGTTGGGGATTTCATTCCCAATCCTTTCTTTGGCATGCTAATCATACAATTTATTGTACAATATATATATATATATGTCTCTGTGTGTGTGTGTGTGTGTGTGATAGCAGACTGAAGTCTAGAATACTATGTGCAGTAGTATCTTGCTGTCCCATTGTCCCAGCATGCAACAAAACGGTGCTTGCATTCCATATTTATTTGAGTTACATGAGCTGACTAAGTCCACTTGTTTCAGCTATGAAGTCTTGTTGACCTTGGACAAGAAGAAGCACAATTTTGATGGTCCTATATATTACTATGTGTTCAATTCTCTCCTATTTTCACTACTTGTTCTTCACATATATTGGTGGGTTCTAATATATCGGATGCTTGTGAGACAAATCAAGACAAGAAATGTTGGAGACGATGTTCGATCTGGTAAAGCTCTGTCCCCTTAGAATCTTCTTTTTGGACAAGATGAGCATGCAAAATTGCATAGTCTTATTTTCAGCCCCATCTGCACACAGGGACAAAGTCTGCTTATAACTTGCGTTGCTCCAACCACCGTTGTGGGGTGAAAACCTTTTGAGTTTGCTACCATCTGAAACTGTTTTGCTTTGTGGGCAGACTCTGAAGGTGAAGACGAGCATGAAGATTGATTGCTGAAACCATCTGGTTTCTATCTTGTCATGATGCTAGGAACGCCAATATCTCAGCTTATGATGAATTCTTTTCCTGGATGTGGGAACATATGCAGATTGTTTGGGGACGAGTATTATTCTTCATGAGATTCGTTATAGAGCCGAACAATCATTTCCTGTCTCAGTAGGATTTTTGTGTGTTGATGCATACGCACGAGAGGTTGCACTCCAAACTTTCCCTCTGGCTGATCATCACAGAAGATATTCTTTGACTGCTCCGTTCTGTAGAGATTGAAATGTACCGAAATGTGTACCAGTAACGAAAATGTAGTATATCATCCCAAAAATATACTCTACATATGAAGCCTTTGTTGGTCATTAGTGTAAGATATGCATACCATATGACCATTATATGAATTTGTGTACTATTAGTGTTAAACCACGTTACAGCTACTCATGACCATTTTCTATGCTGGGAGGTGCAGCTTGCATTATCGAGATGAACTGTGAATCCTGAAATAAGAAGCGACAGTTCTCACCTCCCAGCTGGCTCCATTGTAGACCAGTGTTATGTGAAGAATGAAGCCACTTTGCAGAGTGTTTAACAAGCCAAGAGACGAAACTGTTAACAGAGCATCTCCTGTTAGTAAACTAGTGTTAGCGTAAACCAGAGTGTTAACAGAGCTTCTAGTGTTAGTAAAAGGAGGTGTGCTGACGCACAATTCAAAAGCAGGCTAGAGCATCTCTTCAGCTCGAATTTAGTAGTAGCTTGGTCGTGCAGAAAACCGGATGAGAATCGATCGCACCTGTGTGCGCGGCGCCGCTGCATCTCTCCTTTCGTCCAAAATCGCGAAAGGAAGCTGGCTGATATTTGCCCAGAGCCCCATAGCAGGGGACCCCGAGAGACAGGGTCGCGGAGAATCCACGAGCCGGTCCGTGACGTGGAAAACGGAGCCATTTCTTCCTGTGCTTCCACTGCCATCGATCGATCGATCGACCGACACGCAAGCAGCTAGCTGCGACGCACGTACAGGCAGGCACCCACCCGGCACGTCCGTCCATGCATGGGCGGCCGGCCATGGAAAGCCAGCTAGCTAGCGTAGCTCTGCTCACGGCCACGGAGCACCACGTGAGGACCACCGGGCTATGCCCCCCACGACCGCGGGCAGCTTGGGCCTCCCTGTCCTCCACCTACGGTAGTACGCGCTGTTCAACTCAAGCGAAGCTGAAAGCTGAACCGCCAGCCTCCTACTTCCCTAGCAAGTCGAACGAATGGAGCTACAGGAGAGGAGAAGCAAGCGCGCGCACGCACGCAGCGTTTTCAGCAAGATTTCGGACTGTGTCTGTGTGCTCGCTAGGCCGGCCAGGCTAGCCGGCGAGGCAGAAAGCATCGGCAGAAAAGCATCGGCTTTTGTGGCTTGCCTAGCTTCCTTCTGGGTTCTGGGCGCTATGTGCAAGCTGCACATACCTAGACCGCATCACGTTGCTCGCCTCGTCTCATCGATCCAGCACAGACCGCTTTGAGACATGCGTGGAGTTGCCCGCGGGAAAAGCGCCGCTTTGGTCTCTGCGTAGCTACAGCTTTCTCTGGCAGGCTCGCTCGCCCGCTTTGCCCTACGTGTCTGCGCGTGATGCCGCGGAATCGGCCGGCGATGCTCCCCCATGCATGCCAGCTAGCTTTGCAAAAACCATCTATGCTGGTTAAAACGTCTTTCGGAATTTTCTAGACTTCTCTAAGTATCATATTAAAAAAAAAGGATGACGTCCTGTAGGAACAGTCCTAATACATACGCTACAAGCTAAAGTCTATTTTTGGTCCATATCGTACCACTAAAATTATCTTAAAAAATCATACCGCTAAATAAACTGTTCGCCTGGTGTATATTGTTATATTGAGCCCATCTAATCAATCTCATTACTTGCTCCCCATTTCAATCAATTAATGTTTAGATGCTACATGTATGCCTCAATGCTATTTTAGTGGAATTTTCGTGCTTGGATTTCATGCTAAAGCGGGGTCTCATGCAAGACCCAACTCTTGCATCTCTCCATTTTAATTAATTGCAATGTCATCTCATATTTTATTCTAAATGGTAAACAATTTAATGCCATTGACGGAGCATTGGGAGTGCCCTAAGGCATATAATCAGGCCTCAAAATTTTAAATCATTAATAGATGCAAGGTATCATGATTTAAAATGTAAAAATTATACCTATTAGTGGATTTGTCATATAAACTATTTTGTATAGTTCTACTTGTAGTGCTTTCTATAAATATATAGTTTGAGAACGTATTGAAAATTGTGTCAAATATCGAAAATGCCCCTTTGAAAACGAAGATATTACTATTTTATTTCATGCTGTTATTAATTAAATGCTACCGCTCTCATGTATAAATAAAGCATCATTTCCAATATGCCATATGTGCATGGCAACAAAATCATTTTAACAACTCTCTTACTTCCTATGACAACTCTAAAATGATACTATAGTATTGGAATCTAAGGGAGTACATATTAAAGAGTCCTCTGGTTGAGGCCTTCGTGAGGGATCCGGCTATTTAATTTAGCATCACTGATATATATGCATGGATGGCTAGCGAAGAAGATGTATATACCTATGCCAAAGCTACCTACAAAAAGACATATACTATTCAGATCGATCGGACTGACATGAGTGACTGGGGTATTGACTTTCTTTTAACAATATGACTGGTCGATCGAACTAATGATTAGTACTATCAGTATGTACAATAACATGTTGCAGACAAAAACACATAATAATTAAGTATAAAAAAGAGAAAAAGGAAACAAGTCCTAAAAAAACATAGATAATTAAAATAGATATTTCTAATGTGCATGACATATATTTAGATAAGATTTTCCAGAGAGTCGAAAGCAACATCACATTCATAAAAAGAAATTCCATTAAAGATGAAGTCCATGGATGCAAAAATGTGATGTTCAAATACACGAATATTATTTTGATAGGTAATTAATCTCTGTTGCTGCTTAATTTACATATTCTTGTTTGTGTTTCTTTTAGGTATTTAGGGTAAGAGTATATATGTATCATAGCTACTTCTGAAAATTGCAACTAATTAATAAACGAACGTAAGATATATCATTATTACTAGTTAGCTAGCTTTTAATATGCGGCAGTTAATTCCATTCCAGTTGATTTAACTCACACCTACAGACCCTGAGTTGGATTTTTACAACCCAGAGTGCATACAAATGAACTCTTCTCAAGTGTGTATGAATCAAAGGATACTACAATGCAACACAAAAAAATGAATAGAAAGACTGAAATTAGTCAGAATATATATATAATCAACGGGCCGGGCGTATGATAGCACGACAGTACACACTTTATTTCTTGGATGCACTATATATATATGTGTGTGTGTGTGTCACTGTGTCATGAACACATGCACATATGATATACATACATGAACTCCTCCATGGTCTTAATCTAGACTTCACATCTCTTTTTATCCGACGATCCATATTCGTTTATACTATCAATTATTAGTAGTAAAATTATTTAGAGTTTAATTGTCCAATAAAAAGGTAAAATAAAAAATATAACCAACTTAAAAACCATAAAAATGTATTCATCTTTTGGACGGCATCTGTTCATCGGCGGGCCGCGAGCTCGCGATGCACTCCCGTTCTGATGGCGAACGCACGATCGGAGGCGGCGGCACCATTCCACGACATTTTCCGATCAGATCCTCTAGTCCCGATGGAAACTAAGACGGCGGCAGGTGGCTTCTTTCGTTCCCGATTGAATCCGATGATCAAGCGAGGAAACAGTCTGCCACCGATATACGAAGCTTCCGTTTTAATTTCCTTGCTGGTCAAGCGATCTTGGCAGGACAAATCAAGGCACCAGATAAAAAAAATCTATCGTTTTACCTCACGTAAGAACGTAAGATCGATTTAGTCAAGGAAAGAAAAATAAAAATAGACAAACATGCGTAAATCATAAGATAGAAGAATACGCTTGTACCCTTGTTAATCGACGGTGCGGATCATTTATACTGGTAGAATGCACTGTAGAGGATATATATACAGTGTTGGTAAAATCCACCGCGCTTTGTAGCTCTGAAATATATATGAAATATTATCTTTATATAGAATAAGTATAATTCTTTGCTGATGTATTACCGTGTTTTATATCCTAAGTCAATTATCATTGATAAGTTTTTATTATAATTTGTTATTTTGATGTATCGGCCAATTGGTTGTGGATTTTCTTTATTTTAGATATTATGTCTTATTATTATCGATTTCATGAACTATTCCAAAACATTTAATGAAGTATTTGTACCTTGTCTCTGCTAGTTCTAATAGTTTTTACTAGGATCATTATTCCTAAAACTTAGGCAAGTTTACTTTATATTTATTTTCAAAATTGGTTATGGTATTTTTAGTTAAATTACTTTAAAAATATTACTATCCTTTAAAGTTACCTTTTTTTTAAATTCACTATTGTATAACATCACACTCTTGTAAGGACTTAATATCACAATTAGTTTTCAAATTTTCTAACTCTATTTTTAATTAATTTATTTTAATTTCTAAAAGCCACACTCTCCTTGATAGTATTTTCTAACTCTAATTTTATCACTTTTCTCCATTTCTATTTAGCCATTCTTATACATTCAACGCAAATTAGACAAATACTACAGTTTACTGTATTATTTTAGCTTGGATAATATATAAAAAAGGCATATTTAATATTATAATAATTATTTTTTTAATCCAATCATGTTCATAATTTTATTAGTCCATTATTTTAATTTTTATTTCTGCTAATTCATCAATTAAGTCTAACTTTTCATAGCTTGATTTATATTTGTCATTAATGTTTTTCAGTTACATATGTTTCTATGATTAAATATATTGACTCATCATATGCTATTTCATCATTACATAGTATATTTTCTTTGACATTACTATAATTAAAATTCTCTGTTGCTCTTCATATTTGCTAGAATATCTTTTTAATCTTTATTTAGGCATGTTTTACTCAGATGGTGAGATGAATTACATATAAAACATAAAGCATATGTATGTTCTAAGACTTTATTTGAATTAAATCGTCTTATATTTATTTTATGTAGAAAAGTAGCTCTATTGCCTGATCTTCTTAATAATTACATTCTCTTTTATGATATTATTTAGATGCCTATAGTTTTTTTTTACTTTTAAGCCACTCCTCTCCATATGATAAAGGTATTTGTATTATTTTATTGTAAAAATTATAGTCAGATTGTTTTATAGAACTTTGGGGCTCGTACATATTTTCCTTAATTATTTAAATACAAAAGTCATTGCTTAAGAGATATTAATTTTAGCTGCTTTGATTTTCTTTTTATATTCTTCAAAAATCATGATTCTTAATGGATGAGTCAATTAATTAAAATATCGCTCTACTATTTCTCTATTTTATCCTTGTTTAACAGCTATAGCGTTAAATAAATAGTATTTAGAAAATTTCTTTTTGCCCTTCCAACTTGGTAATGTTTTTTTTTATTTCCTTCTATCTTTTATTTTTTAAAGTTGTATAACCTAATTCATAATCAACTATAATAATAATATTAGATATTATATTTACAAAATTATGTGGATTGATACCAACTATTTTTTTATTTTAAAATTTTACAAGTCTTTCAAAATCTCTTCTCTTAGTGCCCATGTCTATATTGTCTTAGAATATAATTATATGAATAATCATTTTTGCCTCATGGCTATTTTTCCGATGCTCTTTCTCTTTCTTCTTTATTTTTTATTCAACCTTCACCATACTTTTTCTTTTTTCATGTTTCTAATTATATTTTCATGGCTTTTATTGTATTATCAAGATTATGTATTTCTATCATTAGTTTATAAAAATATTGTATTGTTGTGAGTTTTCTTATTCTTTTATATTCCTCATGAGACTAATTTCTTCTTTGCAACTTTCTAAAAATAATTTCTCATTTTCTTTCTAGCGTTTATCTTCAGTAACCATTTGATTTCCATTGTCATATTTATAATTTTATTTAAGCTTTATTTGGCCTATTTTACTTTTTTGAATCTTGGAGGTTTCCATAGCCATGTATTTATTCTTTTTTAGTTTTTTTATTCTGACAATTCTCTATAAAAATAAAGTCTTTATCTCTTATTTTATACCACTTAATTATTATATTCTACTGTAATATCTTTTAATTTATCCTCATAATATTTATTTCACTTTCATGATTTAATTTTCTATAAATTCATAAATAATGTGTCTTTGGTTTTCTATGAAATCTTTATGAGATGTTTCTGCTTCCAAATAAGTGGTTCTAGATTTATAATTTATAAATCTAATGTTGGTATTTCCTTTACTATTTTATTAACTTATATAATTTTCAAGTTGAAATAGAGTTTTACTTTCTATTAATTCACTAATTTTCTATTCTTATCCCACTCTTTCTTTGGTTATTCTTAAAGAACTCACGAATGATATTTGTTTAGAATGCATATTTCAATCTGATCATTTACATTTATTTTGTATTTAGAAACACTTTTATTAGTTAATCTTATAATATTTTCTATAGTTACTAATAAATTTATTCCTTTGAATTCTTCATAACCCTTTGTTTTTAATCTAAAACTCATTTTATTTATAAATTCTTTTATAGGTGTCATCAAATATAGGGCTATATATGTTTTGAGCCTATTTTCATCCATGATGCCTTCAGGAAAGCTAATGTTATTTTATCTGTATCCCATCATCTATCTAGCAATGTTATTAACACTTTCACTCCTAATTTCTTTCTTGTTATACCCTTGGTTTGTATGTTTATATCATGTGAATTTTAATCCGTTTTCAAATTCATTAGCTACTATCTTTGACTCAATTGGTTTTGTGAGAGCACTTAATTCTACTCCTCTATATAAACCATTCTTATTCTCAAACAATCACATACAATATATTTAAAAAGATCTTATCGCTGTTAAAATGTCTCTTTTATTTCTTTCCAGCTGTAACATCTTCTAAATCATCCATTTATTTATGTTTACCCTTTTGCTAATCATTTTAACCTGAAGATCTATTATATGTGCTTGCTATTATTCTGAAGAGACTTCCTAGGTAGATGTATTTAAAATATTATAATTAATTTTATTTAATAATTCCTTGATATAATCACTATTTTGTGAAATTTTATTTTACTTGTCATATTCTTCTAGTAGTTTTAATGTGGAATTTAATTTATTAGTATTGTTCTTCAATTTGCTTATGTTCTTTATATAACTCTTTAATTTTTTTTCTCCAAATCTTCCAGCCTCTTACCCTAATTTATATAGAAATTATATACTAAATTAATAATTCATTTTAGTTGACTATTATTAGAGTGCTAACTATAATCTTTGGTATTTATTATATTTCCAATATTAGCTTCTAGATTTAACTTTTCTATGGTGACCAGTCTTTGATATCAAACTTTCACTTCATGCTTTTCATTTAGTTGGTAGATATATATTGAAAAATGATTAGAAAAGCATAACTTGCTTTTCTATGGTTATATGATTAACTGGATGATTAACTCACAACTTAGAAAATAAATTTTGAGGCAGTAAAGAACTAGTGCTGGTTACTATTTACTAATGTTCACCACTATTCAGGCTAATGTTCACTCAAGGAAAAAAATTATTCAGGATCCTTGCTGGTCGGCAATACCAACAAGACAGTCAGTATTTGCTTTAGAAGATTTAATGTCCTACTCAATACTCACCATATTTCTCACTTAAGTGTTTTTAGAAGAAAAACTTTAATTATCCAATCAAAATTTATTCTAGCAGAGTGTTTATCATCTTCGCAGGTAGTTTCACCTGATGGGAATAGTTCTCTATAGATACAAGGTTCTCCAAATGCTTTGTGAGATACAGGCTATGAACGAAAACTTTTGAAGAGATTTCTCCTATAGGATCCTTAGCATAAACAATCTTATAAGGATACTTAAAAAAGATTATTTCATATTAAACAACTAAGCTTACATATATTTTTCTCTTTTAGGAACCTAAAAGAAGATACAAATAAGGGTTTACTCACCTTACATAGCTTATATTATAATCATTACTTCAATATACTAACAAAGATGACTTCTTAACAAGTTACTACTATAAAGTCTAGAGAGTGTGCTTATGAACTATGGTTAGAGATGTTCTTGCTTCCTTGTGTCTTTCTTTAGCTTGTCATCTCCTTCTTTTATACAAGCTAAAGAGGAATGCTCATCCAAGTTTTGTTCTTATCTCTATCGTCCTGGTGCTTCATGAGCTAGAAAACACCAGGCGATGAAACTTCTTTTCTTGCTAATAAGCGTACTTGATTCATCTAAAGTTGAGACATTTTTATACATATGTCTCACTTTTTCACTGAAAAGCTATCAAGTCCTCTCCCTGCGAAAATCTATGTTATTACTCTAATGATCTAAAGTGTTCTTCTCAAATCATTCTTCAAGCATATAGCTGGTGTACCTTGTTTAGATTCATTAATTATTTATTAGTCATGAGGGTAATTTATCGGGCTTTTCATGCCAAAATGATTGATAATATCTTATCAATCTAACTTCTTTTAGATATTATAATTTAGTTATTTTTGCTTATTGGTCTTGCTATCGATAACCATCGATATCCATGATGTCTATATCAGAAAAGCATACATCAAATTTTTCATCATATGCTTTCTTTATTTCTTTAAATTTCTAGTTCAATTCTTGCTTTAATTCTTTAAATATCTCTTTCTTTACATTTAGTTCCTTTTTTAATTGTAGAGAAACTTCTTCAATTTTTTCTATTATTTTCCAATCAATATATTCACCATCTAAAAGATCCACTCTCTTGGTTAAGCATTATTTATAGGTAGATTTTTTTTTAGATTATCATTCTTCCTTTATATTTGTATGATATGGAGATTCTGGATATTCCTTGTTCTTAGTTTTCTTATATTTTTTAATATATTATTTTGTAGCTGGCTCTAAGTAGTAATTTATTCCCAATATTTTTCTAGCTTAGCTTAATGTCTTATCAATATCATTATATTTCTTATATTTTTTTCTATGATATACTACTCATTAACTTAGCATCTATTCTTTGAGCTATTATTTCTTCAAAAGAATAGATCTGCTATGTTGTATGGGCAGAATGTTAACTTAAAATAGATGATATATTTAACAACTAAGTGTTATAAAAATACATATATTATACTAGATTTATGGTCATACAAGAATGAATTGAGTCCAGCACTATGATATACGTGATTGGCTAGGTGTACTATCAATTAAAGAAAAGTTTATATAACATTAGTTGAGATAGTTTGGACATATCCAAAAGAAACCTCAAGAGATATCAGTACATTGTAAAATACTAAGTGAAGATAATAATGTGAGGAGAGGTAGGGAAAGACCGAAATTGACATAGAGAGATACAATAAAAACGGAATTAAAATATTGGAATATACTTAAAGATCTATAATTAAATAGATGTGCTTAGAAAGCAGCTATTGACGTACTTGAATTATGATTTGATGCTCGTTGAGTACAAACTTAATTGGGACTAAAAAGTTTATTATCGTTGTTGTATTATTTCTTCAAAAAATGTATAGACTCCTCGAACCTTTCCCTCAAACATCACATGTAGGGTTTCTGCTGTATTATTTTATGCTCTTCTATAGTCGATATTAATTCATTTAGTAAATAAAAATATTTAGCGAGACTGTTTAATATTGATAGCATATATCTTTTTTCTTATCTCTTATTGTTATATTGGTAACAAAAAATTATTCAAGATGCATCCCTCAACTTTGTCTATGATTATATGGTTTTTTGTTAAAATTTATAAGAATTTGATGGAAATATTTTATGTTTGTTGTCATTTCTAAATGTAAAGAATTTAACTCTATTATAATTCATTTACTTCTTCATACATGCAAAATAAGTAAATTAGATAGTAGATCAGGTGAATGGTTATTTTTCCCTTAATATGCCCAAATATAATCTTATATCTATTTTCAATAATAATATTTTTAAATAATATCCATCTCTTAGTAGAGCTTTTCTTGCTATTAGGCTAATTGTAATATCTACGTATCGCTTCATAACCTGTCCATTAATTATTATAAGTATATCTCTATCTGTATAATTTTTATTTTATAACTTCCAGAGCCATATCTACATATTTTCTTCTATATTTTGGGTCAATATTTAGTCGGTGTTTATTTTAGTACATCACCCCAGTTGTACCCATTTCAAAAGTTTATTATTGTTATTGTCCAATGGAAAATCTAAAGGTAACCCTTTGATGATTTCTTTTATTATTCTTATTAACCTAATGTCTTCGAAATTAAAGTATCTTTGGATAATTTTTGTTAATTTCACATACAAAGATTCTGCTAGTTTTGCTAAATAATATATAATATTTCTAGCATAACTTACTATTTCTAAGAATTGTTGTAATTCTTTTTTATCATTCATGGTATGAGGGAATTTTAAGATTTTGTTGGCAATATACTCTTATAAATATATTTTACCTTCTCCTACATCATAACCAACAAAATTGATTTTCTCTTTCTAAATTTATTTTCTTTTCTTGGACCCATTTTGTTCTACATTTCTAAAAAAATATTTTCAAATAAGCAATATGCTCCTTATATATTTTTGAGAAAACCAATACAATTTTTTTATTTTTGTTAAATATATTTTGTATTTTTCTCTAAAATAAGGCAGGTGCATTCTTTAAACATAATGGCATAACAACTCATCCATAGTGTCCCTAGGATAGATAAATGCAGTAGATTCTTCTCAAGTTAAATTTTGAGAAATATTTACTACCTTGTATTCTATTCTATTGATCCACTCTTATTATTGTAAATATTATAAGTATCTTCTATGCTATTATTATTTAACCTTTTGTAATTAAAGATCATCCTTGATATATCATTAAATTCGTCAGCATGATTTCTTCTAAAAGCTATTGACCTGTGGACTCATACTTATTACTCCTAATTTTAATAATTCTTCTATATATTTTTTAAATCGGTTTATATCCTTTGGCATGGTCTATATTGAAGATATATTATGGATTTATTATATTTATTTTACAGATAATTAAAAAAAATTCTCAATATTTCATTGGATTTCTCAATGTCTAATTCTTCCAATATCTTTTTAGACTTAACATCTCTATACCAATTTAGTAGAAATAAATCTTATATTAGAGTTTGATATACAGCGGTTATCTATATTCTCACTAAGCTAATGTTCTATATTATTTTTTGTGGCTGTTATTAAGGTTATTAAGGTTATCAAGGTTATTAAGTAGTTATCTATATATATGGATCATTGGATCGTTACACACTTCCACAAGATATCTCCACACGCACACACGGTGACTCACATGGCAAGATCTGGATCTGCGAACCGGCATTATTATTATTCGTCGTCGTCTAAATAAACATATGTGACATAATAATCCACAACAAACATACATAATAATTTAACATATATATGAGCAGAATTTAATTGTAGACGAACCTAAGTACATGCGGTACACAAATGGACGGTTGAGACAGATGCACATGGCTGCGCCGGCCGACGTCGCTTCGCCAGCCGTACACAGGTCGCCGCCGCCATCCACGCGCTCGATCGTAGGAAGATGTGGATGGTTAGAGAGAGACTAGGCGGCGGCGACCTGCTTCCTCTGGTGGAAGCTGTTGATGAAGTCGGAGGCCTTGCGGTCGACGTCGCGCTCGCCGACCCACCACGCGCCGTAGTCCTCGTCGCTTGACCTCACCTTGCTACCGTACCTCGCCGGCCAGTCGCCGTCGCTCACCACGCCGTCGTCGTACCTCCTCGACCTGCACGACAGGAAGCTGAAGATCGGACACAAGAACGACGACTTTCCTCCCATGCCGTCCGTACGCTGCTCTTTGCTCTGCCGCTACCTGCTTCTCTTCTCTTCTGCTGCTAATTAATGAGGGCAATTAAGCTAAGCAAAGCTTAGTGTTAAAACTAAGCTAGCTGCAGGCTAGCTAACTTAATCTATCGATCAGCAGTGGCTAACTAATCAAGTGAGCTGAGCTGTTCGGCCTTGGAGCACACCCCAATTTATAGAGGGGGACATCGATCGTCATGCGCGATAGTGGATGCAAGCTAAGGTGATTAATTAAGCTAGGGCTCTAAAAAATTAAGGAGCACGCGTACGTATACGCGGCAGGGGGATCGATCGGTTAGGAGGAGGCATACATGTATTGGACGGTCCAGATCGCGCGCGCGAAAAACGATGCCAAGAAAAGGACAAGATGCTAAAGTGCATGCATATGTATGTTTCTCTATTGGATTAGAGGAAGAGGAGAAGATTATTGATGACGAAACCGGCGAGCTAGATTAGCTAAAAGGGCAGCGCGGTTTCCAGGCCAGCTTCTGCTTTAGTTTTGCTCCAGCCTCCAGCACCTAGCTAGCTAGCTAGCTTGAGACCAAGGAGAAAAAAGAACTTGGAAAAGCTATGCATCAATGCATGCATGCATGGATGAACTCACTCTCTCCACATATACATATATAGCTATCTTGCATGGATGAACTCTCTCTCTCTAACTATCTCTCTTTGGGCCGTCCTTACTACTGCACAGGATTTAACTGCTTAGGTTCCTACGAAATGGAGGACTGGTAAAGAATTTTTGGAGGATTCAATTCTTTGAGATTTTTTCCTAGATCCCTTTGATTCATAAGAAAGGGATAGAAAATTTTTATAGGATTATATTCCTATGGTCAATTTCATAAGACAATAAGTAAGATGTTAGACCTCTTAAAAAATTTTCTTTGATTCATTATTTTCTATAAATGGCATCTCTTCATATTTTCTATGTTCTCAATTCTGGTAGGATTGAAAAACACGTTACTTCAATTTATATTTTTTTTCTATTTCTGTGTTTATCCTATATTCTAAGTTTTAAAGGCTCCTTAATTGCATGCATGGTGAATGGGTGATGATGGTCATTGGCAGCATATATCGCTATCTCTCACTCTCAAAGAGAGCTTTGAAGAGCACTATGAAGAAAGGGCAAATGAAAAATATCCAAAAAAGAATATATCATGCGTCGCTAAGCTAGTTGCATGTATGTGGTACCGGCTGGCTTTGTTTGCATTTCGCAACTTGCAGTTAAACATAGCATGCAATAAGCCTAATTTGCAGTTTAATTAAGTACGTAACATGCTGTATAAGGGTCCTTGAATTTGTATAAAAAATATAAAAAATAGAGAATTTTAATCATATAGAAAAAATTCCTATAAAGCTCTTTGAAACAAAGAATTAAATCATATCATTTCCTTTAAAATTCCTATAGAATGGACAATTTTATAGAGATTTTAAAGAAAACTTAGCAAGAGTTCTAACATCTTGAGAATTTTTATTTTGAGTCTATTTCTCTCGTCTGATTCCTATATTTTTCATATGTTCTACTCCAACGACCATTTATGTATTTTTTTCTGTATTTTACTATTTTCTGTTTTGTACTTATATTCCTATCAAAATCATGTGTTTTTTCTATTTCTTTATATATATTTTTTCAATGCTGAGTTTCAAAGGCCTAAAAAGTTGTACTATAGTTTAGCTTCCAGCTGAGTGCTAGCTGCGTGCATGTTCTACTAATTTACACATAAGTGGAATGATCTTCCTTTGAAAAGGCAAAAGGGGGTCAAAATTCATTTAACAATCTGCTTTAGTTAACTTAATTAGGTTACTATTTGAATCTGTACCTTACATGCAGCTAAGGATGCACTACTTGTTTAAGGGTTTACTGCAAGCTGTTCTCCTTATTATAGCCTGCCTTGAACAGTCCTCAATCAAAGAGTACTATATTTGGTGCAGACTGCAGAACTCTCTTGAACTCTAGAGGAGACGTCCCTGTTTATCCAAAAACCATGTAAATGGTTATAAAAAATCATAAAAATATTTGACAGCGTTTATATAGTATATGTATACATATACAACTTCATAAAAATTTCAGTCTAAACTCAACTCACACATCAGAAAAAAATACTTACCCTATGCACATCTGAATTTATCTTCTTTTTTCTCTCTCAATGTGCGGATCTAAGTTTAAACTTGAATTTGGTAGAGTAATAGATGTTGCTCTTCGCTATATTACTATTTTTTTCATAACTATTTCTATATATTATATTTGAGTATAAAAAGCTTGCGTCAGAAATGACATCTTGAGATATTAGAATTCATCTTCCACATTGCACCATACTTCTATCTGTTGTGTGTAGAGAAGATCAAGTTGGGGTATGCAAATTCGAATGCCACTTTCACTTCACACACAATATCTTTAAGCATTTTATTGATGCCATCATGCACCTAGGACAGCTCTTTACAGTGTAGAAATTAAAGGTAACGATAAACTATGGAATTGCAATCATAAATATGCTGCCTAGTTTCGGCCTTTTCGTTTTGGCGGCGCAGATGGATCCGTAAATCCAATTTATGTTCGTACATCTAACTGCCATAGCTTCTAGTTATGTACTTGGATAGATGGTCTGGTCAATCCGATGAGTGTATATATACAATTTATCCCTTGTTAATTTAGGGCAGACAATAAGTATTGTCAATCACATCACATATATACATTATATTGCATCGTTAGATCTCCAGATTAGATCAGCTGTGACAGTTATGCTTACTGATTAAGGTACTTAAGTAGAACAGAAGCTAGATTGATTAGTTTAGTTTCAACATGGTGATCAGCCTCATTTCTCAGGTTCTTTCTGCCTCCATAAAGATATATGAACAGTTTGGACTAGTATAGTTGTTTTATCTGCCTCCAAAGTAGCTGGCTTGCAACCGGCGATCTGTGGGCTGCAGGCTTCTGAGTTGGGCGAAAAGAAGTGCTCCAGCCACCTTTTCCTTGGGTCACGAAGCCACCAGAAAGAACAAGAAAACAATATACAAATCATGCGCAAATTATTAAGAACAATACGAGCTTAATTTTCTAGTGATAATCTTTCTGGGGAACGCATCTCAGCCACTGGAAAGAACGAGGAACATCTCATCAGATCAGATCACACCATCGATCGCCAATCCCCTTTTTGCTCTGATGCTGCATGCATACATGCTTTCCTCGATCTGTCAGCTAGAGCTTGTCTAGAGGACTTGTAAAATTCAGTGACAGCTACGAAAAGACACAGTTACATGCAGGAGATACAGTTTTACATGCATGCATATTTACCCCTACGTAAAGACTGTAATGTTAGCTAGTCAAAGCTAGATTTAGTATAAGATTAAAAGACTATTATCCTTCATCAGTATGGAGAGAAAACAGTAAGAGAAAAAATGAGGAGAAAAGGAGAGTACTATTGGAGAAGAAAAATATGGAGTGGTTATTAAAGAGGTATAGCGCACCTCATTTTAAAAATACAATCTTTATGGGATAATTTTTTAAACTAAAACTGCAGTCTTTTAGAGACGGGAAAGTAACATGTGTATGGGTACAGGTATACATAAATGTATATATCCTTAAGCTCTAAGCATGATAGAAGTGAGATCTCGTCTCTCCAAAGTATAGCTACAAAGTATACTAAAGCTACATGTATGATGTATGTACTGGCAAACAGTAAGCTAGCTGCTGTTGTGTGCATGCACCCGTATAGCATCACATAAAGCAATCTAAAGACCTATCTTAATTTGGGGATTGGCTTAATTAGGTGAATTGTCTCTGTCGTCGTCTGCTGCATCATATCTCGACCGGCTTGAAACGCAACAGGAACTTTGGATACTGTGTTATCTCACCAACCTGATCGTGAAGCTTCCAAATTAATCATGTGTCAATAGGTCATCTCGAGATATATTGTAGCTGGAGATTTGTGATAAGATAGTGTGGTTATGTTGGTATTAAACAATTCAGCAAAAAAACACACCAGCAGCTGAGGTGGAGGAAGAATACTTGTTCCTCCCTCAATTCGGATAAATTAAGTAGCCTCTAATCCTGCATGCGCTGAAATTACAACCAATCCATATATTAACTTAATAGAAAAAATATTAACTTAATAGAAAAAAGAGACACCATATGCGCTCTCACGGCTAAAAAATTTAAAGAAAAAGAAAACTTTTAAGCAAATGATTAAAGTATGAGTCCAGATTATATTGGCCTGGATTAAACCAAAGAGTCCAAATAGAAATTTAATTTAAAATATATGACATTTAAAAGAAAATTAAAAAGAAGAATCCAAATCAAACACGATATGCGATTAATTGAAATTCAGAATAAAAATATATAATAAGAGTCCAGGTAAAATATAAAACATCAAAAGTCAATATCAAAGTACAAGTTGTAAATATCTAAAATTCGGAATAATAAAATAAAGATACATATTAAAAGAGGAGTCTGAATACAACACAACATGAGATAATTGCAATACAGAATTAAATAATAATAAAACCAACATTTTGTTGTCAATATGAATTCCAAATTAAAATCACTAACGTTAGGAATAAAATAAATATGTAAAATAGTGTCATGAAAATCTTGCAAATATACTAGAAGTGTCGATAAAAAATGGTTTTTTTTCCTTATGTAAATGTGTCATAGATTATCAGGAATTTGTAATATAGTATGCTATCTTTAGTATGAAAGAATATCGTTACAGATGATGAGAAAATGCCACTACTAGTGTAAAGATAGAGAGAAGAAGAGAAACAAATAAATTGTATATCTTCAATCTATCTATTACTCCTTTCATTTATATTTTAACTTTTTTAAGTGAAACCTTTAACTTTGACCAAATTTATAGAAAAATATAGCAATATTTTCAACAAATGTTGTATCAAAATATATTTAACGTTATATTTAATAAAACAAATTTGGTATTACATATGTTGTTATGTTTTTCTATACATATGGTCAGAAAGAAGCTGTGGGAGTATATTATTAAGACAGTTCGAGTGTATTATTAAGACAGTTCGGAAAAAAGTCTCCACGTTCACTTTAGATATTAGAAATTCCTGCATTAATGAGAAAACAAGTAAAATATGGGTTCAACTAGAAATACAATTTAGAAATAACTAAAAATAAAAAAATAGGAAATATTAAAAGAAGAGTCCATCTAGAACATGAGATTAACTAAAATTTAAAATAAAAAATAAAATAAATTCTGAAATTAGATTTTTAGAAATAAGGAATATTGAAATAATAGATTAATTAAATTCTGATTAAACATAAAATAAATTCTAAAATTGAATTTCGATAAAAATTCCAAACAGTACTAATACAACAACAACAAATATTTCAGTCAAGCAAGTTGATTAGAGTTGAAACCCAATAAAAACCTTAATTAGTTATGTAAATAGTTATTTTTCAATTACAAGTATATCTTAATCTTTTAATTATCTTTTTATTGGCTCTCTCCATATTAATTTTTAGTCTTTTTCTATATTTTCTCGATGTACTAGTTTTTTTTAATAACTTAAAAAATCATTAAAATTCAAAATATAATATAATAATAACTCGCTCTTGACGCTATAAAATCCTACATTGATAACTGGAATTTAAGTAGATGTACAACTGGAATTTGGAATAAAAAATAAGGAATATTGAAAAAAGATTCCATACAGAATATAACACGAGATTAGTTTAAGTTTGTAATAAAAATAAATAAATTCTAAAATAGGATTTTCATTACGAATTCCAAATAAACAAAAGTATTTATGTGTTAGTAAAGTTAGAGTAGTAATCAATTTTGAATAGAAGCAACATAGGTTACAGTAGGAAAGTAACCATAATAGAGCATCCAGGAACTTTATTTGCCAATATATAGACTCAAACCGATTTCTAGTCTAATTCCTATACACATCAATCCACGACAGGTAGTGACGAGAATCCACAACAGTAAGCCGGTCAAGCTGCATAGATTAACGGGAAGGAGCCCAAATAGAAAGCAACTATTACTAAAAAGCAGCAAGTACTAAAAATTAACACATGCCTTTCCTTGATTATAACAAAAACTCTTGAGTAATTAATAGCATTGATTGATTAGAAGACAGATAGGTTACATGTACTGTTGAAACTGGTAATTAGAGTACAAATCTAAATCTAATTAGAGTTATCCACGTCCACTTGTGGCTGAAAAGCACTACTTTAAGTATATGTTAAGACGTGAAATTGGAAGGAACGGTGAGACTAAATAATCCGTAATAATTGCAATATATATAAAGATTATCCCTAACACTTATTTATTGGGAAGAGTCTATTAGAAATAAAATTATAAATGAAAATGTTAAGACAAAAATATTTAAAACATTCATGTGAAATAATATCTAAGAATATTTTTAGCTTGGCCTAAAAATAAATGTAATTAAATGAGATTTTGTTTAAAGAAAATTCCACAATAAATACCTAAATCACTAAAAATTTAGAGTTTGAAAAAAGCATCAATTGAGTCCATGTCAGTTGATATATTTTTGGAATGGAGCAACAAAATTCAGAAAATTTGTAATTGTGGGCTCTTGATTGACACCAGAAACCACATGTGTTTATAATCCCAAATACCTAGATCTGTAATTAAGTATACACACATACACAGATGATATAACAAAAGCTTGCATTATCAAGTCATATAATACATTAATATTATAAAAGTTACCCGAGTAGGATAAAAAAAGATCAAGTTCGATCAATTACATTATATAAGCTTACGAAGCTACAGCAGAACCTCACAACTCTATAGGCAACAACTGGGGACCGAGCTCCCTAAGACACCTCCTTCTGCTTAACTTCCTTGTCAGTGTTACAAGTGTACACATCCTCCCTGACATATCCCCTAAAAGAGTAAAAAAATAAATAAGAGCGAGTACCAACCTACTCAGTAAACTAGTACTATGAAATGCATTAGTGCACATAAGTCAAAGATGGCTTGTTTTATTTCTATAAAGGTAATTTTCACAATTCAATTCTATACCGAAAATAAGTGTTAATTTCAAGTTCTTATCTATCAATGAGAGCTGCATCCACCTCCTCAAGCTTTCTCTTGGTTTGTTTTACTCTCCTATCCAATTTATCTTATTTTCACCAATTATGACCTTTCCAAATATCGGGATAGTCCACATATTCTCTCCCAAACATCTTCTAAGCAAGATTAAAATTTTTAAGACTAGTCAAGAGTAGTACAAGTCCCGGTGCTCCTTTTACCGCAAGCACGGCTATTAGAATAGATCGATTTTACTCACAATGTAGTGGATGTATACTTTACTAGCACTTCGTGACGCACAAAACACATGAGACTTATCACAGCTCGATCTTTAGGTTTTCCTCGTAATGTGGCACCCGCTCCAAGAATTATGAACCCTCATGCACTCTTAATGCCCACCCACCTCGAGTATAGTGGTGAGAGGAGTCCTGAAACCCATGATATTCGGGCATTATACTATATAAATATAATTATGGTGTATTTTAAGTTTATCATCATTAACCACAACATTTCAGCATGACATCGTACAATTCGAGTGCAAAACCAATCATGTCTGGGGTGGCGTCTCTCTTGGGTCACCTAATCTTTCAGGTCTATACCCATTCAAGAAATGTGGTAGTACTATGATCGTTTCATGATTTCCTTCTTAACTCGGTCCTTAGTTGGCTATGATAGGTACTAAACTTTACATAGAACCACCCAAAGCTTTTGTGTTGCCCTAGTTGATATCAGTTTTGTTTATTAGTTTTAGGTTTTCATAAATGGTGTAAATATTTTCCTATGAGACAATATATAATGTCTCCACCCACGTCTCAACAATCGTCTATACATTGCCACATCTAAACGTGTAGTAATAATATAGACAATGCCTAAATAAGCATAACTAAGCATTGACCATAAATAACTAGAAACAATAAGTAATATATGGCATCAAAGAACATGATATTGATATCAAAGGGAAGCTTAAGTTTTAGGTAAGCATTTTATAATTAGCATGTAAGTTTAGTTGCAAATAAATTATTTCACAATATATGATCAACATGCTTAAGGAGGAGGATATAGTGACTTGCCTTGCTCAATCAAGGACTCCTCCTAGACTATTGCGATCTTGTCTTCGCGCACACGTAACCTGATTAGCGAATAGGTGATCAAATTCACATCTTTATAGTCTACTCGGTAAGGCCATAAATTCTAACAAAAAGGTAAAAATGTCAAACTAGTGTCATTGGATATATCTCAATTTTAGAAGAATTTTGGTGAAAGTTTTGTTAAAATCCAATTTCAAATGAGTGAGTTATGGTCTTCTAAAATTCAAATTTGAATAAAACAAATAAAATGCGAAATCCTCCTGTTCAACCCTTTCTCCTTTTCTTCTGGAATTATTTTTCTATAGAAATATATCTTTTTTCACTGACAGATTGGTCCAGCCCTTTTTATTTAATAAAACTTTATTTTCCAAAGAAGTTCTAGTGCCAATGACATGTGGGGCCCTAGTCAATATTGACTAGGTCAACTTGACATCTCTTGGCCAGGGACCACATGTCAGTCTCACATGAGTTAATCAAAGGGTTAAATTTTGTTTTTAAGCCAGGGATGACCCACATGTCAGCAACACATCTTATAAACATAGTTTTTAACACCTTTTCTTAATAGACATGGCCCACATGTCATAGATACAAACTAATTTTTTAGTTAGTTTAACTACTTAATTAATCCTTAATGACACGGAAGGGAAGAGCTCCAATGCTCTGACCGGGCATGTGGCGCCAGCTGGGAGGCAGGATGGAGGGGAAACGGAGGTCGAGGCATGGCGTGGCCTGTCCACTTGCGGGCCGGGCGCTTGGCAGCGCCTGGAAAGGGTGTTACACATTATCAAATTATAAATATATGAATATTTGTTAAAATTTTGAGTAATATTATTCAATACTAAAAAAATTTTTAAAAAAATAGTCATGTAAATATGTGGACCACATTATTAATAAAATACTAAAAGAAGTCATCATGTTTTATGAACAAGTCAGAATAAAATTATATTATCATCTTCAATATTATTCTTTGTGCAAGTATATCTACTATATATCAGCAAATTTTGTAAGGATGCTCTGTTAATCAAGCTGTTGCAATTCTGGTGCAGATAGCTTTTTCCTGTGTGTAAACAGAACAAAAGGTGTAGAAGAGTAACAAGATATGTGTATGCTGTATATATAGGTACAAATATGCAGCTGGCTAGGGGTGGCAATAGGCTGGGTCGGACACGGACAGAGCAAAATCATGCCCGATCCGATGCTCAATGTTGCCTATTTGAACCCTGTCCGATAGGATTAACGAGCAAAACTCCATGCCCGTACTAATACCCGATGGACACGGACATACCCAATAGGTAGTCAATAGGTCTAACATAAATAATTAATTTAACAAAGAATAATAAAATTAAAAATCTATTAAATTATTAGTTGTTAACAATAATTTAAATTGCATCATAAGTTAATGGTCAAAGGGGTATGAAAATTGAGTGATATATCAAAATCAGCTAATACATATAGTAAATTATAGGTTAGCTACGAGTAAAGATAAAATCCGGCAGCTGTCTACTGCATTCTTAGGTTTTGGGTGAGTGTGAAATTACACACACATTCATACCCATTGAGCCAAGTATCCGTGGATACACGAACCGTAAGCAAAATTACCATCCTACAGGTGGCTTGTCAGTCATCAGACGTAAAGGCATCAAAACAATGGAAGCATTAGCCTCAAGAGTGCTCGAGAATACTCTTGGAATAACACACACAATGTCCCCCATAGGATGGTCAGTACAAATTTGTTCGGCATGCATGCATTGTTGGAATCCCATCGATGGATCGTTCATCGATCGGCTCCAGCTGAATGCTTACTTTTTATGAGAACTTTGCATTGCCTAACCAATTCTAAATAATCCTGCCCCTGGCCTGCAAGGCTGCAACTTTGAATATATATATATATAGCTGGAAGAATGTTCGGCGCCACACGTGAGGTGAACTTGTTAGGTACACGCTACTTGTTGAGACACACAGCTGACACAGTAGTAAACTGTTCGTTCGAGAGGCCAAACGTGTTAGGCGGTTAATTAAGCTAACGTATATGGATGCTAGGGCCCGTTTGTTTGGACGCCATACTGATACGGGTAACCAGGTAGTGCCCATGTATCCTTTTAAATGCATGGTTTTGTTCTGTGAAGATTGAACTGGTTTACATGAAGATCCAGAAAATTTTGTTTCCTAGCTAGGTAGATTGTGAAAAAAAACGTTCGAATCCAATTCTAACAAATAACACACTTCTCGGACGGAGAAGGCGGAGCTGTTTGGGGCTGCATATTAGGGCTCGCTAAAGTCTAAGCTAGCGTAGAGGTGTTCAATTGTTTGGACATATTGTATACTTCGTTCATCTTAACAACATAATACCGAATTCAACACAAACTATTTCTACAAATCTTTATAGGGGCTATTTATATAGGACTATACTATGTCAAATTCAATGTGTTATGTCAAATCTAATACTAAATTTTAGATTATTATATTTTAGAACGAAAGCAATAATAACAAGTACGCATGTTGGTAGCCACAAGTACGCATGTTGTTACGATGCTATGCCTTATTTCTCAAGGCCTCAATCAAACAGTGAAGTAACAACTTTTGTAGCTCTAACTGTTACTGGTGGAGTACCAAGTACTCCTAACAAATAAGATCTAGGAGTAGAAGAATAGTTCTGTACTCAAACTTGATGCGCTCCTAAGGCCCAGTTTGGAAAGGCAAAAATACGAGTAAATTCTGCCAATGCTAGGACGGGCCAGGATTTGGCATACAAGAAGTGGGGCGAACGTGAAAAAGGCAGAGAGTGGCCGGACGAGAAGAGAAAATGTTCGCGTCCGGAAGACAGGGATTCGTGTCTGTGTACACGTGGACACGTTGGACTGGCTCAGACGTGAGGGGAGAAGGTTCGCATCCGAGAGCCGTTGAGCGTGTCGGAAAGGGCAAAAACCGAGGAAGGTTTCCAGCCGATAGAGACGACGAGCGCGGAGGTGCGCCGGCGTCAGAGAAGGAGAGATGCACGAAATAAGAGGAAGAGCCGAGACGAGTACGAGGAGGGACGAGAAGGAGGATCGAGACCATCGCCTGGTCGCGCGGAGGTGGGACGGAGAAAAGTTAACTGCGGGAGAGACGGAGAGAAGAAGAAATGGAGACGAGAGAGTGAGGGGAGTACCGGGAAGAGAGTCGGCGACGGAAAGAAGACGTCGATAACGAAGAGGAAAGGGTCAGCTCGCCGGAGAGAGAAGCTAGCACGCCGAAATGTCTAGACTCGCTCTGATACCATATAAATCCCCCCAAACGTATATGAGTGGGTCGAATCTATATATATACAGCAACTTCTAAAATCAATGTAAATGGAGGACGGTGGTTTTGGCCGACGTGACCGCCACGTAGCGTATAATCTTTATTTGACGTAAATTCTAGTGATACGTAAATTATAATTAGAAAAAAATAAAACAACCGGTGTTCAGTCACAACGAAAAAAACATAGAGCCCACGTGTCAGCCCTTCTTTCTTTCCCCCTCTCTCCTCACTTCTCTGTCTTTGTCTTGCTCGGTAGCCGGCCGGCGACCAGAGAGGAGCAGCAGCACAAGCTGGCACTAACGGGGACGGCGTCATGGCCAGGGTCGGTGAGGAAGACGACCCTGCGGCCACGGTGACCGCGTTCCGTGAGCTCGCGCGGCTCCGGCACCCCCACCTCCTTCGGAGCCATTGAGCCCACCGTCCCCGCTAGTGCAGGCTGGTACTGCTGCTCCTCACCGGCCGCCGGAGGGCTATAGAAGGTCAGAGGGAGCGGCAAGAGAAGAGGGAAAGAAGAGCTGATATGTGGGCTTTATGGTTTTTTTTTATAACATGTCACACATGAGTTTTGTTAGATTTTTTTATATTTTTAACTATAATGTCATCTAAACACCACGTATATCAAATAAAAACTAAATCAACAAGTCACGTAGCCATCACATTAGGAAAAACCACTGTTTAAACTGTTAAGAGACTTGATTTATACTTAGTTTTAGAAGTTAGAGATTGTTTTATATTTGGTTTTATGTATAGGAGATACGAATGAAACTCCATCAAGAGACTTTTTCCGCCAAACAATGCATGTTTTAACCCCTGAGTTTTTGCTCGTTCCAACTTAGCGATTGAACGGCGTGGTCAACACAAAAGCCACACGCGTTCATGCGTGAATGCACGTAGTACAGTACAGCGCAACGAACGAAACAAGAGAACGGTTTCACCTCGAATTCGCAATGAACATATTACAACAACTTGATTTTGAGGCCGTCCATGGCGACAGTCTAATCAAAGCTCGAATTTTTCATGGACAGGAGATTAAAAACCGTACATATTTACTGCATGCCCCTTTCCCTCATCTGCTCGATCGATCGACACTCAGTTGTGGCAGACCTTGGCGGTGGGCATGGTGACGCAGATCTGCGCGTACTTCTTCTTCGCCTCGGGGTTCCCGGGCTTCACGCCCGACTCGGCGACCGCGGCGCCGCCTCCGATGGCCGACAGCGCGACGGCCGCGGCCGTGAACATCACGGCGCGGCGGCCGTCGGCGCCCCTGCAGGCGACCTCCTCGGCGCCGTGCGCCTCGTGCTGGCACTCGGCCCTGCCGCCGGAGGAGGCCCTCGCCACCGCCAGCGCGCCGCGGCGCGGCGCCGCCACGCGCCCCGACACCGCGCCGACCGGCGCCACGGCGGAGAGGGACGCCATCATGGTGAGCGACGCCATCGCGATCGGATAGAGCCGCTGCCGGGGGTGGTGCTGCGTGTGATGCGGTGAAGCTCTCGTGGGACGTTTTGGCGGCGCGGGTGTGTGCATGGTTGGTTATTAAGGTGCGGATTTGAAGAGGGAGAATGCCTTATCCCGCGTGGGCGCCCCGCGCCCAGTGGAGAGCAGCCACGTGGCGGTGGTGGGTGACGTGGCGGGGCGGGAGGGCGCCGTGGCCGGATAAGCGAGACGTTGGGTGGATTCGGATAACGAACGGGCGGACCGGACGGAGCCGGGATTTTTGGCTCCTGGGCCGACCGGATCGGCGTTCAACTGCGACTACGCCCACTGATGCAGCGATGCTTCCACTGGTCGTCGTCTCGTGGAGCAAAGCATCGCCATCTCGCTGTGAATGATTACGCCAAAATCAACTTACAGACGTACGAATAGTAGCTGGTTCCTTGTCGAGCAAGCAGAGCCAGAAATCACCCAAAAAATATTTACAAACAAAGCCAGTAGTGCTAATCTCGCTAAGAAATCACTCAAATTACAATAAATTACCATTTGGAAATCTTGAATCATGCAGGAGGCCAATCCCTGCTCGCCAACCCCACTCACTACACCACTGCATGTGTACAAACTGAGCGAACCGTGAAATATGTCGGAGAAAAAAATGAGTGTTGACTGCGGTAGAAGCATTACACTAGCAATGAAGACTAGGTCAACAAACCCGAAGTAATTCTCGACGAGAAAATTTTCTATGCTCTTACATGTAGAAAAGATAATAACTAGAACCATATAATCTAATACAAAGTTCACCTGTAAACTGCAAGAACTAGCCAACTTACAAAACTTGGGCAGTCTGAAACCACCCACGCACCACCCCCACCGCCCTCCCCTCCCCCCCCCCACCCCCCAAAAAAAAAAAAAAAAACAGGTTACTCTAACAAAACTGAATGTATAGTGGATCTCTAAACAAATGGAACAATTACATCAATTTCCTTGAGCTTAGTTGCCGAGATGAGACCTCAATATCTTTGGTGAATATATTTGTGAGGGCGAAAAGCAGCAACACAAAAACTACTTGGGCACTCACGATTCCGAAATGGCTAATGCTATTGCCAATCTCCATCCAACTCCCCGTATTTCGAACCTGTATGTAAAATGAAGAATGTATGACTTACATTTTTTGTACAAGCAAGAGCTACAACACAAAGTACTATAAAGGAGAATTCAAAGTAAGCAAGGGAAAAGAACACATACCAGGAAAAAGAAATGAATCGTCATCACATCAGACAGCAGTATTACAAGGAAATAACAGCCCAGTCGTGGTATACGTACAATCTTGGTTATGGCACTAAATGTACATCTGCAATAAGTCGATAACATATGGATCAGCTTAGAATATAGTGGCTCATCTGTGTTTATGTTTTCCTTTACTGTCATGCTTCAGACTTCAGAGTAAGGAATAAAAAGTAACTCTAAATCAATCTTAAAACCAGTCAACTAGTAACTAACTTGAAGATCACACATGTGATATTTAATCTCAATAGGATATCAAAACGAAGGTAAAATTAGCATGGTATATTATGAATTCCAGAACAAACGCATAGATGAAGGAATACAGACGAATATATATCTTGTTGCTACAACAATCAATCTTCTCCAAACTATAAATATTGTTCTTCAAATAATCTATCTCACACAAAACAAAGTATATTATGGATACATATTTTAGTTTCACCAAGAATATTGATTTTTTTTGTTTATTTTTTAATCTTAAACCATCAACTACTTTGAAACAAAAATTTGATTCAACATCATATTTTGTGAAGCAGACGAACAGAACTACAAAATATGTTCAGCGCATCAACATTACTTTATTTTATCAGCCATTCACCACAAGATTGTCCAATATAATAGTAAACACTGGAAAAACTTACATGACAAGCATAAATGGAATGAACAATTTGAAGATGAGAAGTGCTGCCATCAGAAATGGCTGCCAGGGAAAAATGACGAAAACAATTAGTTAATAGAATAATAAAAAAGAAAAGGTAATATTATAGAGAAAGAGGAAACCATATGACACAAACACTTACACTAAACATTGTAATGAACCGGTACACAGATGAGATTTCAAAGCTTGCAATACTCGCAAAATTCCCAGTTCCAAAGAACGCAACATTAAATAAGATTGTCTGCAAAGGCAGTAAGGTGCAGAATGTATTGATTATTTCACAGAAGCATACTGCAATCCACAAAATAAAACTTGTCAGACTTACAAATAACAGAGGGATTCGTAGATCAGATAGTTGTAAGCGTCTTTCATCATAGCCAAAAATTGAGCACTCCAAAACAATACTACGGCGTGCAGAAGCATTTTGTTCTGAGCAATACAAGTTGGCAGATTCCACAAATATCCATCCCATAAGTACCATTGCAAAAGCACTATAGAAAACTGCTTCATAGCTGCAGATATCAAGATTTGATGATATATGAATATGTGGACACTACGGCAACCAAAACTTGATATGTACGAACACTATAACAGAAGTTAACAGCATACCCAATAGAGAGCAACAGAAATGGAGGAGCAAAACCCAAGAAGATAGATGTAAGACGTGATAGAACACTTGGTGGTGAGAAAAGTGGTAGCACCATAGCAAAACCTGTCAAAACATAATCATTTAAAACTCAAAATCAATATAACCAAAAGAATTTTAGCCAGAGCAATAGACCAGGCCATAACATTAACTAAAGGAGTAAAGGTGGCCTATGATTTCAAACAAATTAATTCATATATAAGATGACAGATAACTTAATTTAGATGAAAAAAATCTTTGTTAACTGATATATACTTTTTAGAAGATAAAATGTCTCTCACTAAGGTCACAGCAACTTCCAATATATTGGGATAAATTCAGTTTTGCTTCTTTCTGCGTACTGTTTACAGTTTGCTAGTATGACTCTCCTCTACTGTTACCCTGAAAGAAGGTGGTTATTGAACGTCGTCTAGGGAAGTTCTCAATTCTGTGATATAATAATCCTGATTAAATGGATCATTGATGCATAAATAAGTTTGTGATCCCTTTAAATTCCAAGACATGTGCATAAGATTAAGAAATCAAATGACTGTTGCCTTCCATTTATACCACATTGGAAAAGGTGTACTATTATTGATCAGAGTGATAACATTTATTTGGCAAGGGCAAAGACAGAAAAAAAATAGAGTGAAAACTGCGTTGAGGTTCTTGGATGTCTTATATTTGGGAAAGAGTTGATAAATCTAAAACGACTTAATTTGGAACCAAAGGGAGTACTTCTGTTACAACAATGCTAGCTAATCTGAGGGATATTTATTGTTGTCAATGCTCTCAACAAACCACATTCAAGCTTGGTGCAATGTGCACACATGCTAGAAAACTGAACTACTAGAGAAAAATAGCTGTTACAGAGCCATTTTCATTTGTAAGTTAACATATCAGATATGGCCCTGAAAAACTGAAAAAGGACATGGACCAGTAAATCAGGGACACATTGGAGAAATTAGCAGCAGAGATTGCAAGGGTGGTCATTCAACACTTACCAGCTATTAACCAGTTGATCATCTGGTGCAATGGGTGCAGTTGTTTGTTTAGAGACCGGTGCGAGGTCGATAGCCACACCATTATAGAAGATATTGCAACAAATATAACCTAGAGCATTATAACAGCGGTCAACAAACTCAACATTGTTCCAAAATATAACTTCCACAAAACAAATACCAACAACAAGAAAGCACTGCCTGCATTTTTCACCTGAACGAAAAATAGCTTAGAAAATTGAGGATCCTGTTTATTTGCACAAGTAAGATACAGCCAAAAGCTGTTATTATTTGTGGCCATCCATCTCGACGACATTGCAATCAGTATTATCAATGCCCCACTAAAAATTCTGCATATAAAGGCTTCATCAGACCAAAGTTGCAACCAAACTCTCGTTAAAAAGCTGCGTTAACTCTAGAGAAGAGAATTTGAGATAACAGAATGAACACACAGCTAATATTGAGAAAATGAAAAAAAAAAGGACATGCATTAGTTCTGTTGGCCAAAGAAGCATACACCAAGTTGTTGTTTTCTGGAATTTCAGCAGGCATCAATGTGAATAAAGATAGGAACCAGCATGAAAGACACACGTATACTGCAAGTGCAGAGCTAGATTGTATAAATATTGTTACGCAAGATGAAGCAAGTATCCCAAGGATCAAAAAGCACCAAGTATAAAGCTTCCTATCAAAGAAGCTCATAACCTGCACACAAAGTATTGAAATTCATGTCAAATCTATGTAGTCCTGAAACAATTGGGGTGCCAATAACAAAAGGTACATACCAGAAACTCCAATATGAACAGCGCAATGATTGAAATGTTCAGAAGATTCATGATGTACTTGAATGGCATATTAGATAATTCTCTCCATACTGCCTTGATGAATTCGAAATTTTGTACAATTCTTGTCCAAAGGAATATTGTCATAAATACATAAGCATGGTAAAGAAGTGGAGATTTCTCTAAAAGTAGTATAATGGATGAAAAACCCATAACCAAGCATCCACCTATGTATACCTGAAACCAGGAGAGAAGAGACAGACCAAAATAGTGTAAGAAAAACACATCAGATTAATAGGAAACACACGCCAATAAAATTGTGCAATATCAACAGCAACTTTTAACAGTTCACAACAACAAACTAGTACCTATACTGTGCACAGAGTTCTACCTAATGCCTGTAGCTCTAGACAGAAGGAAACCTCTTAAATACAATATGAAGTTTAACATAACCTAAATTCCGATTCTTTTAAAAAAAGGTTCTTGGAAAAATGGACAGAAACAAACACAATGAAGTTGAAAAAAAAATATTAACTATACTCCAGATTGAGTAATCTAGAAAAGATAGCAACAAGAACATACATACATAACACATCAATTTTAGACATAAGCTCATTAAATGAAGAACTGAAGGTTGGGTAGGTTGCCTATCTTACTTTCATTGAGGTGTTCTTAGCATACACTTGAGTCCTCTTTTGAAGATTAGCAGGAAATGGTGTATAAGACTGTAGCACATGTAGAATGAGGTTCACCATCCATCCAATATATCCAAGGGTAATTGTTGTCATCAACATGAACCAGTCATATGTTTGAAAATAATGGAGGCCAGAAAGAGCCATACTTCGGAGTTCTTCAGAATGTTTCATAGCAGTCTCATAGTCCTTTGTGGATATGAGATCTTCAATTTGATCGAGGACCAAAGAATAGTTTGCCAGTGGCATAAAAGGCTTGAAGTAGAGTGAACTTGATTGTTTCATCTCTGAGACAGATTAGGAAAAACATGTGCACAAGTAGGAATATGATCCAGCGTGTCCATTTCGGAGGCAGTATAGTGTTGCATTAAAATATAGAAAGTAATTGACATGATAATATTCATAGGCTCACAGCTAGTAAACTGTGGGCTTCATTAGCAGATCAATAATTTAGTTTCATCAACAACTCACTTGAGCAGTACAGCAAGAATCCATCAAGAAAAGAATATCCAAGGGCCTTAGACAATTGGAGTAAGCAAAAGTTAAATCATATTCTCAAAGGATACGTGACTTTCGAAGAAACTGATTAAGAATTTGCTTTGTGTTGGCCAGAACTGCTTCGACTTCATCTGCCTGTAACAGAAATAATGGGGAAATAAACAGAAAAATTAGAAGAGCAGTGAGCAACTGAAGCATAATCATTTTTTTTCATAGTGTTTCAGTGTTTCTTCTCTGACCTTGCTTAATTTCAAATAATGTGTAGGTAAGCTTCCAACAGAATTCAGCGGGCATGGCAGACCCACAAGTGTAGCCTGCAGTTTTTATGAACAATTGAGGAGAAAAGCAAATTATGCTGAAGGAAAAATGATAATATGTTTGCCTAGGGAAATTTGTAAACCATTAGAGGAGCTATATCAGCCTGGTTAACATCCACTCTTTCAAATCCTTCAAGGGCCCAATCTTGTGGTGTGGGCATATCATGTTTGTGATCATCAACAAACCGAAAGCCATCATCAGGTTTGTCTGTATAGGCCAAGAACTTTGGGCTTCTAATCCCAGCCCCCCACGATACAAGAGGAGTATCAGTGTTTGAAGGGTGTCCATCTCCATGGCTTCCTATCAGTAGCATTGCAAATTACATTGACATCATAAAACAATGCATAATATGGTGTAACCTAATATAAAAAAGAATAAGTTGTTGCTATTAGTAACAGGTCAAAGACAGTCACCATTATGACGAGGCTGTCTCATGGAAAGTTCAACAAAAATCAGTGCATTAGAAAGTACTTAGATCTCATGTCATGAATTGTCAAACCATATAAGGCTGTTGAAATTGATGAAAACATTGTGAGTATGCATACCTTTGTCACTCATTCCATGATCCGCTGTAAACACGTAAGCCGTCTGGTTATCATTGAAGTAGCTTTCCATGAGATTGTACACACTTTCCGCTATTTGATCTACAACCTTAACGTTGTTAAGATAGATGTTTGAATGGGGTCGATGTGCATGGCCATTAGTATCACAACCCAGTAAGTGCAGAAATATGACCAATTTATCCTGTAGGAGCAATTGCCTCAATTTAGCATCCTCAAAAGACCTGTTGAGAAGACCTTGAAACTGGTCAAATGACCAATGATCCAGGAATGATGCATCTGCAATCAAGGTCTCTGAACAAGTAAACACAAGGTTCCAAAGCAAACCAAATTCAAAAGGTAGAGCCTTGATGCTTCAGACTCTGAGATGTTTGGTAAAAAATAGTTTTATTTTTCTTGTGGACAGGTAAATACCTTGTTATTTTTCTGGTGGACGTTTAAATCCCTTCTAGTGAATTTTTACAACTTTGGACCCATGACTTGTACAAAAGCTTGATGGATTCATCAATAATAGTTCTGAATTTTCATTTTAAAAAAACTTTGACCAAAACTAAGGGTAGAGCTTTAGATATTATCAACTTTTAGAGTCGTTGGAATACTCTGAAAAGGTGTGTGTTACAGCTAACAAGTTATGAGTAAGTACAAAAAAATATTCTAAGTATGACAATAAAAACACAAGATGATTCTCTGATGATCACAAAAATCGTATGGAAATTAAAAAAGCATACAATCCAGCAATCTAAATGTAATGCATTAAACCTGACCTGTTGCAAAGTCTTCATATTCATGGGGATAAGTACCCCAGGTACTGTGAGGTAGGCTGCTGCAGAATATGGGAACAATATCTGGACTACCAAATGAGATAGTGTGTCTACTTTGATTGAATACAGAATCAAACTCGACAGGATTGGCCTTCCATCCTGCAAAAAAGTAATAAGAAATTTTTGTGAACATCACAAAAGTTTGCTATGGACTTAAAACATGATTCTCTTAAAACATATCATCAGTTTCTAAATTATCTCTGAACGGACTTTGTATCCCAAATTTTCAACACAAAAACAAAATAGGTCCTCAATAAATCTCAACTAAAGGTAGCCCGCAACCAGCACAAGCTAACATAGGACATCAATGGGTAGAACAATGCTCACAGTTTCTTAAACTGACATATTACCAGTACATGAGTTTTGACACGCCATGTCAGGATTTTGGAATAGTCTACCCCATTGCTTGGACTGAAAGGCTTGATGACAATATCAGGATTTTGGAAACTAGTACCGCCAATACAATAATAGTACACTGCCCATAGGTATAATGAAATAATGCACTCTGATGGGTGAATATCAACATCTCTTGTTAGATCAAACAATACATAAACCGATAAACAAAATCCAATAGACTAGAAAATTGTAGTATTCTGAATGACTAGTTTCGACAACTTGTCCATATTAGTCCCATTTAATTGTTAGGAATCTAATCCTAGCAATTGCCACAAGATTTTATCTGTTCATGTCCCAGCGTACAATGTGGAATCAATTACCGTGGGGAAATAACTGCAAGATGTAATTGAACTTTACCAGAATAATTGGAAATTTTCAAAGAAAAACATGAATACATAACTGGTATGGGAATGGCTGATTTTTCTTAGCCTTTTCTTTGAACACCATAGAAAAAGGCCAAAAAAATCAGCCGCTAAGTACAGTACTGCAAAATAGAAGTTAACCTATAAGCAAATCCTATTTTATTTTTTCTGGAATAAGCATGGCTATTAACAACACTCCACTAAATCAGAGCCAATTAAAGGTTTCAGCTCCTCTGAGTACCATGCCACCGCATTCTAGTCCTACTGAACTTGCTCTAGCAGTCTAGCTAGCACTGAAGATACCATCTTTGATGTTTTTCCTAAATAGTTTGGACCACCATAATCTGTGTCTACCAGTTATGATATGAACTAGGTAATAACCCCTATATTTGAATTCTTACCGACTGACATCCTAGTTGCATCAAACATGAAAAATAGCCAGTGGCGGCACACCAGAACCAGAGCTGAAATGGCGCACCTTTGGTGACAGCACTAGGGTCTTCATAGAAGCCGGCGATGATGGCGACGTGCCCTGGCCTGGACTCCGTGGGCGGCCGCGCGTGGCTGACCCCCCACCGGCCCTTCTCTTCGATCACCCCGCGCAGGAACGGCGCCCTGTACCTCCCTCGCTCGTCCGGCTCGAAGAACTTGTCCGCCCTGAGCCCGTCCGCTGCACGCACGCACGCACGCACCCACCCACAAAAAACCCTCACCAAATCACACACCGCCAACAGCTCGATCGCAACCAAATCGGGTCACAGCCAGATCAGAGTGAGGCGGGGAGAGGTAGAAGCGACGCACCGACGAGGAGGACGAGGCGCTTGGCGGGGGGCGCGGAGAAGCGGGGCGGCTCGGGGACCATGCCGTGCACGATGGGGGACTTGAAGTAGATGTCGAAGATGCTGAGCATGTACACGGCGTGGAGGGCGACGCCGAGGACGACCAGCCACCGCTCGCGCCGCCGCGTGGAGGCCGACGACGAGTGCGGCTGCGGCTGCGGGGGGGAGCGGCCGGCCATTGCGCTGCGCGGTGGGCGCCGGCGCTGCCGTCGCGGTGGTGGATCTGGGAGATCACCAGAGCGGGGATCGGAGTTGGACTGACTCTGACAGTTGGGGCAGGTTTGGACTCGAAATTTTGGACCAATGTACAAGCGTTAGGACTAGTATGTCAGTCAATCTCCACTAGTTAGTGAATGAAAAGCACCCAAATCTAATTTTATAATTCATTTTTTAGCTTTTAACGTACGTTTAACCATCTATATTATTTTAAAAATTATATAAATATAAAAATTATTAGTTATGCTTAAAACATAGTAAAATAAATTATAATAAAATAAATAATAAATACATAATTTTTTAAATAAAATGGTATCGTACATTGAAAAAACGGAACGGAGTAAGTATTTTATGAAAAACTTGTGCTGTTCTTCAAGGATAAATCCATACTACGCTATCGGATATGATGCCATCCATTGTGAACACAAGCATGAAAGCTTTTGGATTGATATGTACGTGAGTTATCTTTGTGAAAAGGATATATATAATGAAAAGATTATATGATTCTGTATAATAGAATAAAAACCGAGTACTATTATAAGACTCGTCAGGGCCAAAATGTCATTAGCCATAATAGCCGGAAGCAAGTGTTTATCCGGTTTCTGAAGTGGTTTTGAGATTAATTTTGCTTCATGGTTGATCCAAAACGTTTTGTAATATATCCCGTGTTGATTAAAAAATATGTTTTCTTCACAGGAAAATAAGAACCAAGGACTAAACAAAATATGAGTGTGTCATTTTGTAAAATCATTGTTATAATTAATAATTTGTAATGAATATAAGTATATATAGAAAAGAATCTCCGTGTTACGTCTAGTATTTAGATTGAATAACTGTATACGTTGATACTTAAATTGAATCGGTAACTCCTAGGTTTTATCGTAAACTAATTGGTTACTTTTAATTATGTAAATAAATAGTCATTTCAAACTTTTATATCAGAAAAAGTAGTATCTTAAATTTATAGCCTTCTAGGATGTAAAATACATTGATTGTAAAAGCCTATAATGATAATTAGTGTGATAAATATGAAGTGTTTGATTTAGCAAAATGTCAAGGCATTAGCAGTCTGACTGAAGTTGTACTCTCGGTCACACCGGTGGTCATGTGTTGGACCGGCCTATGTTGGTCTATCAGACCGAAGCTAGTGCGGTTGAATTGGGTCATTTTAAGTTTTATGTTGATCGGATTGAGGGTTGGTTAGATCGGTGTTGGCAGTCTAACTGATGGCATGGGTCTAGTCACACTAGTCTGTCATATGGTATGATCGATAGACTCCTGAGATGTGTTGATTTTAGAGTGAATGTAAGTTTAAGGTTTAATCTCGTTGCTTATAACTTTAATTGGTTCATATATATTATATATACTAATGCGAGTCAAATTAAAATAAATTATTCTTGGATATAATTTTTTTATGTGTAGATATTACAATAACAAAACATTTTAGTCTTAAGTTAAAGATAAGTTATAGGTGAAACCCAAACAATAACCTCTGTAGATATTATTTGATGAAAAAAACCTCTAAATAGAGTTGTGATAGGATAGGATGAAATTTTACAGGGTTCTAATCCGTAGAGAGAACTTTATTGTAAATTTTATAATTCGTTACTATTTATGCTCCTATGGTAAACTTTGTTACTTGTTCATTATTCTAGACCTCCACAAATCCTCAGCCAAGCTTAACTCTGGTCTTGAGACCTTGACCGATTTTGGGGCCATGCAGGCATCCATGCATATCATATTCCAAAAGCAATACATGCTTTAGTCTATAGGCATGTGCCGACCTGATCTACTAGAATTCTAGATGGGGTGACGTGTCCATTTTGAGAATGTTCAAGAACATATCATGATTAGGCCATATCCATAATTTCTTCTTTTAGGATGACCCAAAGGGGAAAGCATAAAAACGAGTGACCGTGCAATGCCATCGATCGATCGGTCGATTGGTTGCTTACAATTGTTCACGAGCTGTCGTTCTTCTGTTTCTGTGCTGTACTGCTGTGCCGTCTCTTCGTAGTAAAATAAAGAGAAACGTTTGGTGGGTGTTCTTATCGTGGATTGTCCAAGACTAATCATAAAGTTAGCAGCCTGGGTTGTTGCTTATGAGGAAAAATCAGGAAAAAAAGTATGAAAAAAATCTCCCGTTGTACCTTCCTCAGTTCCTCTTACTCTAAGACGACGGATGGATACTTCCAAGAACTCGGCAGCATCAAGTGACACTTGGCATAATCATGCCCATAGGAGTTTTTTTTCCAGATCTGTATCATATCAATACAGTGTTTCTGCGTGGAAAACTCGATCAGGTTATTAAGCAAAATCTTTTAGTACCTGCAGGTTACTGACAAAGCTAGCTTTGTGCTAGAGTATTTTGCAAGCATCGTCAAATGTATATAGTCTCAGTAATAAGTAACCGTTCTTAAATTTGTCATAATATATATCGACATATCGATAGAAGTAGTAAAGTGAGAGGACACATTATAATAGAAAAATGAAGATATTGGAGGGAAGATAATGGCTGGTGGAGGAATGGAGAAGAGAGATTTTAATATTTATTTATTTCTTATTACCTGATAGTCCTGCTTATTACTTACCTCCACAATAATGTACCAGCTAATAGTACCACGTGGGAGTACTAGTTAGACACTGATACACGGCGTGGAATTGCCCGGCGATTCTGCGGTGCAGGGCTCGTTTTCGCCACGGAGACAGAGACACGCCGACGCGTGCACGGCCACAAAAGGAGGGCGTGCACGTCGCGGCGGAGCAGAGCTGCCGGTTTCGAGCAAGATCGTGTGGTTCGTTTTCGAAAGAAAGTATCATGTGGTTGTACGCTTATACGGCTCTGCCTCTACATGCTTGCGTGCTGTTGACTTTTCAACCCTACGCAGTAAGAGGAAAACACCGCGCAGAAAAGCATTTTAGCCATGCAACACGCGACAAAAAAAAAAAACAAACTCCGCGTGCCACCCACCACGGTGGTTGGTCGTGCTGTTCTGTTCGCGGTCACCGGCGCGATTTTGAGCGTGCCACATGGACCTGCCGTACAGCAGCCGGGCTCTCCAGCTCCGCAGTCCTCGTCCGGCTCCTCGCGTGACGGACGGACCCGTCCACGTCGCCCGGGGGCGGGCCGCGGGCCAGGCCGGCCGCCTCTCCGCCGCCGCGAGGCTGACACGTGGATGGTGAAGGCCGGGGTGCCGTCCGCGGGCGGTGCACGTGTGGGCCGGCCGGCGGCTCACCTGCCGCGGACACGGGGTCCCTGCGGTGGCTGTGACGTGTTGCGTCGCCGTCGCGCGCGCGTTTCGCCATGGCCCGGCGCAATCGTGACGTGGATGCCACCACCGGCCCTATCGGGACGTGCATGCCACCGGCTCAGTGCCCTCTTGGAACTACCTACCGGCAGTCATCCAAATCTTCTGTGCCCAACTTTCCGTCCAGACCGGGATAGCGGCGTTGTGGGTGAGTGAGATGTCTTCTGCTCGAAACTATCAAACCAGATGTATCTAATGAGATTTATTTGGTGATTTCGGTGGTACCTTCATAATTCAAAGTACAGGCCACCTTCATAATTCAAGCACCAGCCTCACTGCAACCTAATTATATATGGCACCTAAGTTTTCTTTTAAGTATTACTTCCCAACTTCTGTGCCAACTATAAATGCACACCATCATATTTATGGATATGTGGATGGATAGAACCACACTTATAACTTCAAAAATCAAAATTAATGGTGAACTATCATCGTCATTTGCCATTTTTACGAGCTACATGATACAAATAGGACCTATATTAGGTGAAAACGCAGACCACTGCTGACACAGCAGAATAATCTTGTGAGTCCGTTCGATAAGTTATGTATAGTTATAAAAATTATGTAAATATGATGACATTGAGATAGCAAACACTTTATTTTAGCCTTCACTACATCGGAGCAGGCTAGCTGTAACGCATCTAAACTCATATCTGTATTGGGTTTAATCTCATCATAGATAAATGGTCACTAATAATGATTTCATGTTACCTCTGTGATGGATGTAAACCGTTAGAAATAATATTATTTGTGACAGACAATCTGTCACATATATACCTATAATGAGTCGGTATATAAATCCATTAGGGATAATCTACTCACCTTTAATAAGTTGATTTTGCACCCTTGACAGGTAACAACCTCTATCAAGTTTTTATTATAGCTTGTCGATGATATGGATTATCTGTTATAGCTTTATGTTAAAAACTAACACTAATATGGTGAACACAAAAAAAATTAGATTTGTTTTTTTTCTAGCTTGAGGAATTACTAGCCACAACTCTAAAATACAGATAGCAAATATTTTAAAATACTATATTCCTAAATTCTTAAATTAGTAAATTACTAGTTTGAAATTAGTAAATTTCTAAATTCAAAAAATACTATATTCCTAAATTTCTAAAATACTATCATATTACTTATCCTATCAATTACTTTATATTCAAAATTTAAATTTGAATCAGTCGATGAGTATGTATTTAGTGAGAATTTAGAGAATTTGAAAAACCTAGATGGCACAGGAGAGCTCGAGGAGATCAACGGTGGGAAGCTTAGGGAAGCTGACACGTAGAAGCTTGGAAAGGCCGACAATGGGGAGCTTAGGAGGCTGGTACATAGGAGCTCAAGGAGGCTAGAGGTGCGGAAGCTCAGGAAGGCTAGTAGTGGGGAGCTTGGGGAGGTCGATAGTGCATAGCTCGGAGAGGTTGGCATGGGAAAAGCTTGAGGAGGCCAGTGGTGTGGAAGCTAGGAGAGAATGACACGCAGGAGCTTGAGCAGGCCATTGATGAGAAGCTCAGGAAGATCAGCGGTGGATCTCATGGACACAAGGAGAGTTTGAGGAGGCCGATGATGGGGTCATGGAGGTGTGGGGAGCTCGGTCAGATACAACGGCGTAGGAAAATATGACGGCGTGTGGAGATACGACGGTGTGGGATCTATCCGATTACTATGACTTAGATTTAAAACCCTAAGTCATAACAGTTAACTTATCTATGATGACTTTCTAGTTATTGTCATATTAAAAAAATTATTACATATCTACGTAGAGGGTAGAATATATTTTTTTATGAGGGATTTATTAAACTTAAAAAACTTTAAATTCTTTATTTCAATAATGAGATGTGAAATCATATATACAATAGAGGTGCTCACTCACCTTAGATATGTGACATCCTAAACCCATCAAAAATTCAAACTTCTATTTATGATGGGTTTTTAACGAAGATCCATCATAGATAATTGGATTACCTATAACAGCCTAACTTCTAGACCCATTAGAAGTATCTTACGTTTATCTCTGATGGGCTAAGCCGCTCATCTTAATCTACGATAGATTCTTCTACAGCCCGTTAAAGATGGTAGTATCAATAATGAAATATTGTGATTCGTCACAGATAGTCTATTCTAGATAAGAGAATCTGGCATATTGTTTATTATCAATTGGTCCAACATTTTATGTTGATATATATTTATAGCGAATCATGTCCTCTTTCTCTGAATAAGCTCTAGAAAACTATAGACATTTTTTGCATTTCACCTATGTAGTCCATATCACTTTCATAACATGAAATGACTATATGTTTGCTAAGCTAGATATTTAATGAAAATGACAGTGATTCGCTTGAGTGGTTGACAAATAATAATAATAGGCGTGGAAACCAATTGATTAGCGTGCAAACGAATTCATTCAATGCGCTGCTGCCCAAAAAGTTAGCTTAATGCATTGGTATATAAATTGTGTAAATATGATGACAGCAATCTTTGTTCCCGTCTTATTAATGATCACTCCAATCTTTACGTCGTTATAACTACGAACCACAGAGATGGGCTGAAAACCACGTTCTTTTTTTTAAAAAAAAACCGTTCGAGAATGAAGAAGGATCCAACGTCGAATTTATTAAAAAAAGAGGGTGAGAGCTCGTCCGGCAGGGGAGTCGAACGCGGGTCGCGGAGAGCACAACGGCTGTACCTTGCCATCTGCGCTATGCTCAACCTCGATACTTTTTTCTCAACAAATATATTCCAAATTTTAGCTGAAATGCAGAAATAGGTGGCTGCAGCAATCTCCACTTCACTTCCGTAACAAGATAAGGCAGCTATAACTTCTCTAAACTAGATACTTAACAAAAACGCTAAAACCTATGACTAGTTAGAATTTAGGTGGCAAAGGAAAATGGACGTGGAAACCAAACGCAATCTGTGGTCGAAAATCCCCCCCTCACCCAGAGATTGTGCCAGGCCAGCCTCCAGACTGCACAACCCTCGTCGTCTACTTGTCCTTCCTGCGCCAAAGGCGTGGCCAGGCAGCGTACGTACAGTTCCGACCCCGCCTCTGCTAATCATCTCGTCCACCTCACCTTACCCGAAACCAGCAAATGAAAGAAAAAAAAGAAAATTAGCAAGAGAAAATCTCGGGATCAACCTCTCGATCTGTGCACGCCTCCACTCTATAAATCCTCCGGCTTCCTTATCCTCACTGCACAAACGTTTCTCTCCTCTTTCTCCTCGCTATCCTGCCTTCTCTGCCCTGCCTGCAGCGGTAGACAGAGCTCAGCTGAGCAGCAGCAGCCATGGTAACACAACGCTGCCTGAACGATGCGCGTGCTGTAGCTGAGCATGCGGCAGCACGTGCATGCTTGTTTTCATGGTGGTTTGGTTGGTGATTGAGTTGCTAAGCTGGCTGTGTTTCTACGTGCATATATGTTCAGGTTGCTGCCGGAGGAGGTCATGGTGGTGGCGTCGACGACGGCACGGTGGTGGACTACCGGGGTAACCCGGTGGACAAGTCCAAGACCGGAGGATGGCTCGGCGCCGGGCTTATCCTAGGTACGCGTCTTCACTGTCGAGTTCGTGGGAAAAAGTTTGGTTGTTTTGAGCTTGAGATGACATGCCATGGCGGCGGTGGCGTTTGCAGGCACGGAGCTGGCGGAACGGGTGTGCGTGATGGGCATCTCGATGAACCTGGTGACGTACCTCGTCGGCGACCTGCACCTCTCCAACGCCAAGTCCGCCAACATCGTCACCAACTTCATGGGCACGCTCAACCTTCTCGCCCTCGTCGGCGGCTTCCTCGCCGACGCCAAGCTCGGCCGCTACCTCACCATCGCCATCTCAGCCACCATCGCCGCCACAGTACGCATTCGCACACAGAACACGCTAGCACCGTCGTCGCGTCCGCTTCACCCACGCATGGCATCTCATCATGGTCTGGTTGACCGCATATGCAGGGCGTGAGCTTGCTGACGGTAGACACGATTGTGCCGGGGATGCGACCGCCGCCGTGCTCCGACGCGCGCGGCGCGGGGGCGCACCTGCGGTGCCAGCGGGCGCGCGGCGGGCAGCTTGCCATGCTGTACGCCGCGCTCTACACGATCGCGGCGGGGGCAGGAGGGCTCAAGGCGAATGTGTCCGGGTTCGGCTCGGACCAATTCGACGGCGGCGACCCGCGTGAGGAACGCGCCATGGTGTTCTTCTTCAACCGCTTCTACTTCTGCATCAGCCTCGGCTCCCTGTTCGCGGTCACCGTGCTGGTGTACGTCCAGGACAACGTCGGCCGCGGCTGGGGCTATGGTGTCTCCGCCGTCGCCATGGTCCTCGCCGTCGCCGTGCTCGTCGCCGGCACGCCCAAGTATCGGTACCGCCGCCCCGAGGGGAGCCCGCTCACCGTGATCGGGAGGGTGCTGATGACGGCGTGGAGGAAGCGCAGTTTGCCGCTCCCCGCCAACGCCGGCGAGCTCCACGGCTACCACACGTCCAAGGTGGCCTACACCGACCGCCTCAGGTAACGCACAATCCTTCAGTCTCAACCGTAGAATGTATACTCGCCACGTGGTTCTATTTTTGCGAATAATATAAACAGTTCGGTTAGATATATGATCTTCTCGACTAAAGAAAATTAGCTTCAGATACACACGTAGTTGTCATCAGACATCATCGATCAGTAGTTAACTCGTTGCTGTCCTAGCTTTGCGATTGATTATATTATAATGGAAAGAAACATGCGTTTGGTTGGGATGCAAAATGCATTATATTAGTAACTGTTGTACAACATTAATTAGTAAGCATGACGAATGTCAATAATTTCACCAGAGTAGTACAATATTGCTGCTGTCAACCAGTGCCTATAGGAGATCAGGGTTCAGATTTCAGGATTGCATACTCGTGGCTGCTGATTTTGCCAGAACATTTGCACGTTATTCAAATCCTATCTGTCGATCGATCGATCGTCTCATTTGAAAATACATGGCAGAACTAAGCTCTCAAATACCCCGTGTTTTCAGCCCTAGCCACGTATATAGCCTTTCCATGGTTAGTATCAGTCGGTGCCGTCCGTGCCTTCCATCAATAGCCAAAATATAATAACACATTATAACCCTCACTCCATCTTAAAATATATAATAGTATAATATTAAATGAGACACATCTTACGAATCTAGACACCCACTCACAGTACACGTCTATCCAGATTAGTAATATTAGAATGTGTATATATTCGGATGCGTCTCATTCAGTACTAGATTCTAGTTTTTTAATAGGCATAAGGGTTAATCTGGCTATCGATCAAAAGTCGACAAATTCTTCATATGCCTACGAATTTTCAGTCATTCCATTCTATACTTTTAAATTTTGTCCCATTCCCTATATGCTCATTAGTTTTTATTTTGATCCCCTACACTCATTCCGTTAGTTGATTACTAGATTTTCTTAAATAATGATATTGCCCATTTATTAGTATCATACTTACATATTACCTACTTTAAAACATAAATGTTAATGTGGACTTTTTTAGTTTGCATATAATATTTGACAGCAATTTTGAAAAACTAAATTATTTTCATACAAAATTATTTTTTTATTACATACATACAAGTGTTTCACCAAGATATTGAAATAAAAATATTCGGGTTTAAATTTTGATGAAAATGGTCTATGAATTTCATCAATTTTGATTGAAAATTTATTTAAAAATTTTAAATTTTGCTTTCAAATTTATGGTCAAATAATTATATTCCCTTCATTTCTCTTACAAATGAATCTTTTTTTCATAATGAGAATTGAATTTTTGAAAGTAAACTAGTACATGAGTATAATAGAGAGTAATATAATCATTTTGAAAAAAAGTTAACATTTATCTAGTTGAATGGGTATATAAGAGATTAAAATAAAAACTAAAGGAATACAAGGGATGGGACAAAATTTAGGGGTGTAAATGAGATTGAGCAAAAACTCATGGGTATGTGACTAATTTTCTCACAATGTATTATTAGTACGAGCATGCAACTTGCCTTCACCGGTTAGGTCAGTGTCAGGGCTGAGATGGACATGAGCTAGAGGACAAGCTGAGGACGACAGCCCAGTTCGGCTTCTTGCTAGCACAACACGCAAGAGCAAATCATGCATTCCAGATGAAATGAATTAGTGGTCAAAGTGAGTGAGACATCAAATTAATTAGAACATCCGATTAGTAAGTGAGACACCCAATTAATCGGAGCTAACGTTCACCGAATTGGGCGGCCGGCCCGCTGATTGAAGCAGATCCAGATGCAGTGTCTCAGACCTGAGCTTCTGGAAGCAAGTAACGAGATATGAATTCAGATTAGTGAGTAATCCCTCCAGACACTCCAGAACAGTCCCACCGAATAGGGGTATACAAGTATTTTAAAATTTAACTCTTAAACATTTAACCAACAACTATTAAAATATAAATTAAATTTTATTTGATAAAAATAATATCATTAGATTAACATTTGAATTCACTTTTATATGTTTATGATTTTGTTGCTACAAAAATTACAATATAGGAAAAATTTAAAGTCAATTTTGAAGCTGTGCCAAGTTTAACACTTTATCAATGGGACATAGAGTGTAAGTAGATTTTTTTCCTCGGGTGTACCCACCTCATTTTATATTATAAGATGCTTTAATTTTTTTAAAGTTAATTTGTCAAGTTTAATTATAGTTTATAAAAAATATAATATTTATAACATAATTAAATCTAATATTAAATATATTTTTGATATAATAAAAAATATTCAACTTAAAAAAAAGTGAGTAGTATGTCCAATGATTAATTGTACACGCCACCCAAATAGTAGTACTGTCGGTTCAAAATCATTGTGCCTGCTAGCCTCGGTGACACAGTGATGTGAGTCACGCACACGCCCAAACTGCATTAACTAAGGCTCGTGATGCATATCTGAACAGTCAGATTAGTGCGCCGTCCTAAGTGCATTGCTAGAGCCTTCACCTCTGAAAAGTTCATAGCCCATATCTAGCCTTCATCTCTGAAAGTTTAGAGTCCATAGCAAGATTCTTAGCTGGAAGTTAGTTTTTCTTGACGGAGAGAGTACACTTCAGTTTGATCACAATTTAAGATGGTCAAGCATTCACATCCATTTGGCATTTGCTTTTGCTAACACGAATACAAGTATATGTGTACACGTGTCAAGTTTTTTACTTCTTGGATTCTTGGATCCGTACATGCGTTGCTGACTGTTTTTTGCCATGCACGGTGTGCAATGCAGGTGTCTGGACAAGGCGGCGATCGTAGAGGCGGACCTGGCCGCGTCGCCGGCGAAAACGAAGCAGGCGGCGTCGACGGTGACGGAAGTGGAGGAGGTGAAGATGGTGGTGAAGCTGCTGCCCATCTGGTCGACCTGCATCCTCTTCTGGACGGTGTACTCCCAGATGACCACCTTCTCCGTGGAGCAGGCCACCCGCATGGACCGCCATCTCCGCCCCGGCGCCGCCTCCGGGTTCGCCATTCCGGCGGGCTCCCTCTCCGTCTTCCTCTTCCTCTCCATCCTCCTCTTCACCTCCCTCAACGAGCGCGTCCTCGTGCCGGTGGCCAGCCGCCTCACCCGCCGTCCGCAGGGACTCACCTCGCTCCAGCGCGTCGGCACGGGCCTCGTCCTCGGCACCGTCGCCATGGTCGTCGCCGCGATCGTCGAGAAGAAGCGCCGCGAGGCCGCCAAAGGAAACGACGGCGCCGCCACGATCATCAGCGCGTTCTGGCTGGTGCCGCAGTTCTTCCTGGTTGGCGCCGGCGAGGCGTTCGCGTACGTCGGGCAGCTGGAGTTCTTCATCCTCGAGGCGCCGGAGCGGATGAAGTCGATGAGCACGGGGCTTTTCCTGGTGACGCTGTCCACGGGGTTCTTCCTCAGCAGCTTCCTCGTCTTCGTCACCAACGCCATCACGCGGGGGACGTGGATTCGGAACCTCGACGCCGGGAGGCTGGATCTCTTCTACTGGATGCTGGCCGTGCTCGGGGTGGCCAACTTCGCCGTGTTCCTGGTGTTCGCGAGGCGGCACGAATATAAGCAGCCCGGCACGGCGGCCGTGGTGTTGGCGCCCGCCGCCAAGGACGGCAGCGGCGGCGGCACCGGCGAGGAGAAGGAGATGGACGACTTCGTCGTGATCAAGGAGGCCGTCGAAGGGATGGATGTGTAGTGTGTACGTATGTGTGTGTAATCGTAGTTTAGAGGTTTGGGTTTTTGAGGTAGTGCATATAGCAGTTTTCGTGCAGTGTATGATGCTAGCTTCGATCTCCTGTAAAATGTTAAAGGAGATCGATGAGCTGAGGTGAAATGTTTATCAATTGAAGATTAAGAAAGTTAGTTTTGTGAATCTCCAAGGAGCTTTGAATTCTGCTTCGAGTACTACTACTTCTCTGTGAACATACCATTCAAGCAAGCCTAAAGAATTTAAACAACATGTTTACTAGTATTCATGTAGCTGAGATTTTTTAATAATCTCACTCACAACATATCAACCGTTGGATTTTAATCCGATGGTTAAAGAGTTCTCTACTACTCTAAGGCTAAAGCTTCGTTAGAAGTTGAGAAATGGCTTAGCTTTTCTTTATGTCACGTAAAACAAGAAAAAACTTAAATGTATAATTAATTGAGTATTAGCTATTATAAAATTTAAAAATAATTTAATTATTTTTCAAAACATCTATATAAAAAGTTTTTATAAAAAATGCACCATTTAATAGTTCGAGAAACGTGCTCGTAAAAAAACGAGTTAAAGTAGTCAAATCAAGTAGCTAATTTAAACTCTTCTCTCTTAACCTGTCTGGTTCAAAGAGGAGTGGTGTTCATTCTACTCCCTACGACAATGACAATAACTTCTCCATCAGTGGCATGGTGAGAGAACAACAGCTAAGCTCTGTTATGATTCGAGGTGAAAGAGGATGTTAGGTTGGAGGATGTGGGAAGATGGATTGTTGTGGGGGCCTTAGTGTGATGGCTTGGGCAATATGCCTTACAGGTGAATGGTGGTTGGCCACCTAACGAAGCAATGAGGTGGTAGTGTCGCCACTAGAGTCGCGTGGGTGGATGAGCCTAGGTATGAAAAATAGCTCAAAGTTTGTGACTTAGATTGGCTCGTATCAAACTCGGCTCGAACTTATAGTTATAATGAGTCGAGCTAAGCTAGTCTTTTAGCTCGTGAGCTTAATGAGGTAGCCCATGAGCTACTGGTTTAGCTCGTTAGTACATATCACCATATATTTATATCCTAGTGTATATTAACTAGTATTTAGTTAAGTTTTTTTATTAATTTGATAAAATTATAAATTCAAAATTATAGAGGTTGATATAAATAAAATAGAGCTTGTTAATGAGTCTAATGAGCCAGCTCTTCAGCTGAGCTGAGTGTTAATTAGCCAAGCTGGCTTGTTATCCACTCCTAGATGAGCCACTAGTGGGAATGAGGGAAATGGAGTGGTCTAGGCCAATGAAATTGAGAAGTGTCTTTATCCTTTGATGCTTCCATGCTGATTGGATAGCTCATGGTAGTCAACTAAATTTGTTAAAATATTGTTGGACTGACATATTAGCATCCCCTAAATTGACATTTGATTGTGATATATTATACGATATTTAGCCATGTAAGAAAATAATGATGGTGATAATGAATGTGCCATCCAATCTACTTTTATTATAAATTTTACAAATTAGCCTTGTGAACTTCTTAATATTAAAAGCAATCAAATCTAAATATATATATAATTAAATTAAGGTGAACATTAGAAAAATAGGTATTGCAACATTGTATGAAAAAATATTTTACTTATATTATAATATATTCTTTTACCCATAGCAAAGTACGAACATTCAATTAGTCTACGCAAAATATTTAATACAGAACATTAATTTTTTCCATGATTAAAAGTGCTTATTTTTTGTTTTGCAAGAATAAACACCCATCATATATACTCCGACTATTTTAATTTACTTATGGTTCTAGCATTTAATTTTTTTATCAAAATACTTATCATTCTTATGTTCCAAAATAATTTTAGCTATGCCATTCCCTTTCTACACTTCATCAATTCAACCATACTAGTACACACACAAGGAATTTTTATGTTCACTTTGGAATAGATGATCACGATATAATTACTCAATGTGATCGAGACCATGGGAAGTCAAATTATTGAGAATCAATCTTTGTTGAAGAAAAACTAAAGGGGCAAGGCTTGGAGAAAAGAATAACAAGATTGTCATAGAGAAACACTAGGCCAAACAATCCTAGAGCAATCAGATTGTCTAGGTGAGGCTAAACAAGATGAAGGCTGGATAGTTTGGAGTGAGAGGACATTCTGAGCAAGCCAGTGTCTGGAGCTAGCATGAAGGAGAAGAGAAGGCCGGATGGTTCGAGAGTAGTCGAACATTCCAAGAGAAGCTTTGTTCAAAGGCGACAGATGTTGGAGTTTGGCACAACTAGACAATCAAGCGTGGTATCGAATTGTCTGGGAAGTGTAGAATTGTCGAACAGTCCAATAGAGGTTAGACTGCTGGACACTTTACAACCCAACAACTAGTGTTAGTGATCTTTGAATAAGTGAAGGGGAGTTGGACTATCCAGCCCGGTGCCAGACTATCTGACTTCATGTATTTTTGGCAGATTCAAGCAATGGGAAGAAATAGCTAGTTGGAGGGGTTGGGATTATATATACACGGTGTCATAGAGTTATTTTAATATTTTTGGACCCTCTTCTACCTGAGTAAGCCAAGTTCATGTCAAGAACCTAAGAGCTAATTGACAATCTAAAGAGCAATAATTTAGCTTTAAGAGTGAGTTCTTGCACATTTGTAAGAAGAATGGTTAATCTCCAACCATCTCATTGAACATGCTAGAGCATGTGTGTTGCTAGGGAGTAGCTTTGAGAGTAGTGTGGAGTTGGATGCTTCAAGTTGGAGAACCTAAAATTGCAAGAGGAGAAGGAAAAGGAGAAGGAGAAGCCTGTGAGCAACCAAGGTGTGTGATGTGCCCGAGAGAAGTTGTCCTAAGTTGATATCTCTCCTCCAGAAGAGAAAAGGTAATAGAGGAAGCCAAGCTTCATCGAAGGAAAGTTGTGTGATGTCCGAGCTTAGGATCGATGGGGTCACTTGAAGAACGAAATTGCCCTTAGTGGTTGCTTGAAAAGACCAAGGCAATATCAAAGGTGGAAGCTTGGAGAGAAAAATGGTTAATCGAGACTCGATTATTTGGAGCTCCTCAATGGAGACATAGGATCGATTGGATCTAAACTTCAGTAAATAAATTAGTGTTCTTATTTCTCTCTCTTTACTCTACACTTATGCTTTCATATTGAGCTAGTTGGTGATCTATTGTTGCACTCTTATATCTTGTTGATTGCCTTCTAAATCTAGTCTTATACTAGTTTGCAAAGTGCTATATCTCATCATATGTTTTATATTCTCCATATAGGGCTAGGCTATCTAACAATAAGTGTTATTGGATGGTCTGCATGGTATCGGATTGTCTAGGTCTATACTCTAGTAGGAAAGTTTCTATTTTCTCATTGTTTGGTCGGATTGTCCAAGTGCAGTCGGACTAGCTGATATTATGTGTTGCCGGACTGTTCGCGTCATTACTAGACTATCCGGTCAGTTGTAATTTTCGCTGCGAGTTTTTTTTAAATGCAGGAAATGTCTATTCAACCTCCTCTAAGTGACATCAATGATTCTCATGGCACGTTCAATTGGCATTGGAGCGATACTAAACACTTTCAATTGGGATTAAGCCAATTAACAAACTTTTAATTGGTATCAAAGCATAACTTTTAGATAGATTTAACCACTTGGAGTGATTAAGATGTCAAGGGAGGGCCCGAGGAATTCTACACCTGACACTCAAAATGGTACAACACATATACAAGGCCAAATGTATCTAGAACTTCTCTTACTTGATGGTTCTAATTATGCATCTTGTAGTTTTCCCGTGCTTAATGCTTTTAGAGCCATGGGTCCTCAAATAAAGAGAGTTGTAGATATGAGAATTTTCCCTTCTAGTGATAAATGGCTATCAATTGAAGAGGAAGGGAAATATATATATCTCAACACTCAAGTTACTAATGTTTTATTTAGTGCTTTGAGTGAATATGTACTTGAAACCATCATGCTGCTTGAAGACACTCACTCATTTCGACAACGCTCAAAAAGACATATGACACATCCAAATATGATCAAGTGGTGTACTCAAGTGAAGTAGCGCTTGAGGAGTGCTTAACTTCACTACCAAATTGTGAAGAGCCTCAAGTGACTATCTTCAATGATGAAAATAATTTTGCCACGTCCACCTCCTTACCAACATATGATTCCATTCGAGGTAATGAAACATTGAGTAGGATCAATATAGAAACTTCTACTTCCTATAGTGCCTGTAGTACTAACCTTTTGAAGAAATAAAAAATGTATGGTTGTCAAAGGTTAAGTGATAAAGAATCGTCATTATTGACATGCTTCCCTTTCTTTGCCGAAGATCAAGCTTGCCTTATGGTGGAATATGGTGAAAGTGAAGATGATGACTTTGAGTTTGATCACTTGAGCAAGAATGACACAACTATGGTAATTAAGCTCATAGAGGTCATTTAGAAGCAAGAAGCATGCCTTATTAAAAATAATGAAGAAGTTAAGGATGTAACCAAAGAATACAAGAAATTCAGGGATTATTATTCTTTATTGATCATGAGGTATGAAAATTTGAAAAATTAATTTGCTTGTGGGTACGAAAAATTGAAAAATTAATTTGTTTGTGCTACTAACTCTATTCCTTGTGTAGCACTTTGGAGAAGCAAAATCAAGAGCTGAAAGCTCAACTTGAAGGGATCGCTAGCAATTATGTGGGTCTATAAGAAATATATGATAAACTTGTGTCCTCATGAAAATCTTATAGATTTTCATGCCATGCTAGAGGTAGCTCATAAAGTGATAATCACAATAGTAAAATTCTATGAGCCTTATGTTTAAGTTGATCTTATTTGTGCTAACCCTTATTACTCCCAAACAAATATTTCTTGAGCACTACATGTGACTTGAATTGCCTAGGTTAAAAATAAAAAGCAAATTAATCATGGACTTGGGATGAACTTAAATAAGAAGAACAAGTCCAACTACAAGATCAAGAGACCAACAAAAAATACGTGCTATGGGTGTCACAAGTATAACCACTTTATCGCCAATTGTCATATCACAAATAATAGATTATAGAAGTGCATGACCATATCAAAGTGATTGAGGAGTCAATCTCAAGTTTATAATCCATCATAAAATCGAGAGAGTGATTGAGCTATTAAGAGGATGACACAAGTCTCGCTTTGAGCTCGATCGATATCGTAAGGCAAAGGGATTCGCACATAAGAACATTATAGGTTCAACTAATATGCTTTTTATGTATACTTTGGGGTTAATATATCTTGCTAGAGACCGCTATTAGCAGGATGATCGAAAAGGAGTTTCCAGGTCATGACCAAATATACTTGAACCTGCAGGGTCATACGCTTAACTGGTTGGAATGTTTATTTGAATGTTCAGATAAGGGATCAGTTCGGATAGAGATCCAAGTAAACTCCTATTGGGCCTTGGTTCCCTAGGCCCAAGTGGAGAAATCTATATAGAGAGAGACATGGAGGTCGAGGATAGATATCTCTATTCACCTCAAGCAAAAACCCTAGCCATCACCTCCCGAGCGAAACCCTAGCCACTTGTGAGTACTAGTATACCCATAATCGGCGTTCCAACCCCGAATGTGTGGATACTGGTGGAGGCACTGCTTGTTGCGGCGTTGATCGGCATCAAAATCACGGTGATCAACTACTTCATCTACCATCTCGATGCGCGCATGGTTGGATCGGCTTCTCCAACCCTACTTCTGCTGCACTGCGCGTCTTGCAGTAATGGTCCATGATCATTTCTTCACATGATGTCCTGGTGTGCGCAGTAGAAAATTTTTATTTTGTGCAATTGTAGCCTACGCCTTCCCTAATATGAGCAAGCGTCAAGAATGAAAGAAGAAGACAGCTCATGTCAAGTGCTTCAATTGCTCAAGATTGGAACATAGTGCCTCTATGTGTTCCAACACTATTGAAGAGAAGACCGTGCTTCTAAAAAAGAGAACAAGAATATATACAATGATGTGCTTTCGATGCCACAAGATGGGATATGAAGTTACTTCATGCCCTTACATGAAGAATAAATGCTTCATGACATCCAAGAAGAGGCTTACCAGGAAGCAAGATGCATCTTGCAAAGATAAGAAGCATATTTGCTATACTTGCTAGCTAAGGAACACATTGGTAAAAATTATCCCATAGGTAACATTCCTAGACCAAATTTCTCATTTGATCATTATATGCTTAGGAATGCCAAAAGTGGTACTTGTGCTAGTAAGATGATTAGTTCACCTTAAGCTAGTATAAAAGCTATTTGGGTATCTAAATCTCTTATGACTAACCTTCATAGATCCAAATTACTTTGGATACTAAAACATACTTAAGCTATATATAGCTACTTTGAGATGCATTAGAGGCTTGGCTTATTCGAGAAGAATCATATTGCACAACCTATGTTAAGTGGGGAGTTTATCTTCTATTTGATTTTCAATGACATCGGAGTAACAAGTATCAAATTTGAGCTAGCTAGCCACTTTACCTTGTGTTGGTGTAAACTTGTATGCGGCTAAGTAAAATTGTGCTTATTGCATATCTTGTGTATTATGATGTATTTAATGGCTCTCTAGTAGAGCATTGTCTTGTGTGGTGTAGGCTTCAAATAATTTAGGGATGGTTATCTAGAAGAACAATAAAGGACCAATATTACAAGGAGATCACCGAGTATTTAAGCAATCATCGTAAGGACTACTATTGAGCAAGTCACCGGTTGTTGAAGTGTCGAAATGTCTAGGCCGTTGGAAACCAACGGATTAGACATTTCAGACCTAGGCCAGACAGTTTGGGTGATGTGTTGACCAAAAAGTCTAGTAGCAATTGTACAGTTCGATCGCTTAGATGTCCAACAAGGACGGACGATCTGACATGCAGTCGGAGAGTCAGGTCAATACTCTGATTGGCTCAGTGGTAACTCCTAGTTCTCAATTCGCAAGTTTTGTAAAATTTACCATTTGGCCTCTTTGTGAGTTGCCTTAGGTAAAGAAAGAACTAGAAGCTTAAGATGGATCATGATGATGCAAAAGAGTCAATATTCACCACAAGACATCAAGTGAAAGCAACTATGATTCAAATCAAATAAGTCCTCACTTAAGACAAGACCTTGGAGTTTTAGCACATAAACCTTTATGGAATCATTGCTTACCTAAGCATGGGTGGTAATAAATATGATATTGTTATTGTAAATAATTTTTTTCGCTTCACTTGGGTACTTTTCTTTGTGCCTGATATGAAACCTAAGACACCTTCAAGTGATGTGCATGGTGTGCTCAAAATAAGTTTGAGCAAGGTATGGAGTGAGCAAGACGGGGAATTCAAGAATCAACCAACTCCATTGTCGCAAGTTCTCAAAGGAAGCAAATGAGCATCTTAACTTGATGCTCAAGGTATCTCTAAAAACCGAGTGATTTTAATTAATACATTCTTCAATTGGTATTTCATTTGATGTATTTTAGATGAAGGTCTTTATGTTTGGTTATTAGACAAACACTTATAGCTACTATGCTTTCAACTAATATCTTAGGTATTAATGAAATCATGAGATGTGTGAAGTGCGAAGTTACTAATGGCTTCTAAGTAGAGCAAATTCTCTCAATTATGTTAGATGATGAAAAACCAAGCTTAACAATTGAGAAGACGAACAAGGAGGTCACAAAAATATTCAATGTTCATTTGGTGATTCAAGGCTCCAAGCAAGAAAGCTTGGAGATGTTCTACATGGAGCAACCACCCAGTCTTGAAGAGCCTAAGTATCTCGATCACGTCTACAAACGTCACAAGGCTCTTCTTGAGCTCAAGCACCTATAAGATGTGGATCGTGACCAAGGAGTTTGAGATATTTATGATAGGCAAGCTCAAGTTTTTCTTGAAATTTAAATCAAGCAAATCAAGGAAGAGACTTCACCAAGCCCATCAAGGCCAAATTCAAATTGATATAAAGATATTAATTGAAATGAATGAACATCTTGAAACTCACAAAGAAACGCAACTCGATGATCACAAGCTTTTCGATTCAATTGATTGAGTTACTTGCTTTGTCTTTGTGTATCTTGCCCAAATTTCATTATGTACTAAATAGCTTAGTTTGCAAATTGTTGTGACAAAATGTCTATTTAGTCAATAAGCAACCACTAGTCACAACGTTCAAATTCTAAGTGAATCAAGTGCTCAGAGACCTCATTCTATGTGAATCTTGGTCTTAGCATGAAATTTGGAATTCATGCATGCTAAAACCATTTGTGAAACGCTTTGTGAAAATCTTTAATGATTTTTGTTTCTCAAAAATCTTGAATCTCAGCTAAGCTTATAAAGAAGTGGTTTTACATGTTTAAGTCTCAATGATCCCTTTTGCATATCCCATGTTCTCTCCTCTATGGTGCTTAAATGAAAAAAAATAAGAGAGAATGATAAGGGGGAGAGATTCATCAAAATGGAAAAAAAGAAAATATCTTTGATATGCTAAAAGGGAGACTTATTGCTCTATGCCTCAAAACCCTTTGGATGCGAGCATTTTCATTGCAAAAATGGATCATAATGCTTATCGATTTACTTGTGATCTTTGTGTCAATTTGATGTCCATTTACCGATCACAAGTGATGAAATATAAAATTGAGACAAAAATTCTCAATGATCCCTTGTTGATGATCCCTTTGCTTTTTTCCCTATTCATGCCCTTTTTGGTATTTAGATAATGAAGGGGGAGAAGTATACTAAAGGGGATAAATAAAAGATTGATTGAAGGATGAGATAATTGTGAGAAATTATCAAAAGACAATTGAAATGGGAAGAAATATATTAAAACGATGTCAAAGGTAGAGAGAATATTTGAAAGATTTGAGTTGTGTACATTTGTTTCATTTGGTATCTTGTCACATACAACACATCCCACGGATACAAAGAGTTAAGGGGAGCTCTCACATTCTCAAAAATATATACATATGAGTTCACTTCACATATTTGTATGCACACATTTAGGAGGAATTGAAACTAACTCTTTGGATTCAAAAACAATTATTAACAATCTTTTGTAAGTTTTAATCATGTTGTCATCAACCACAAAAAACAAGGAGATTGAAAAAGCATTTAAGCCCCAAGTGGATTTTGGCTAATTGATGACAAATGATTAAAAGACACTTATTTAGTGTATAAGAATGCGATTAGTCTGATGAAGAAGATAATGATGAGATGACGAAGAAAAATGAACACAATGAGGTTTTATTGTGATGCGAAGCTACAAGTGATGGAACATGGCAAGATATGATAAAGAGTTGGCAAAACTTACCTGCGCAATGGACCATGCATGAGAAAAGGATAAGTGGGGGCTTAGCGCCAAAGGGCTCAATGTAGTGGTGAGGGAGCAAGTGCTTGGCACAATGGTGATGGACTGATCGAGGTCATGAGAAGTTACAAGTTGTTAATGATCAATATTTATTAAAGAAAAGCTAAAGGGGCAAAGCTTGAAAGAAAGAATAATAAGATTAACATAGAGAAGCACTAGGATGGGCAATCCTAGAGTAGTTGGATTGTCTGGGTAAAGCAGAAGAAGATGAAGGTCGGATAGTCCAAGAGTAAGCGGACTGTCTGGCAAAGCCCGTATCTAGAGCTAGCTAGATAAAGGAGAAGAGAAGACCGGACAATTCAAGAGCAGTTGAATAGTATGAGCGAAGCTTTGTTCAGGGGTGGTGGACATTGGATTTTGGCAAAGCCAAATAATTTGGCGTGGTACCGCATTGTCCGAGAAGTGCAGAGCTGCTTCATAGTCCAACAGAGGTCGGACCGTTTGACACTTTATAGGCCAATGACTAGTGTTAGTGTCTGTTGAAAAATTGAAGGGGAGTTGGACTGTCCGGCTTAGTAGCGGACTGTACAACTACATGCCCTTATGGTAGATTCAAGCAATAGAAAGAAACGACTATTTAAAGGGGTTGGGGTTATATATACTCGGTGGTATGGAGTAGTTTTAAGACTTTTAGACTCTCTTCTACTAAGCATGTCAAGTGTGTGTTCAAGAGCCCCAAGAGCTAATTAAAGATCCAAAGAGTGATAGTTTAGCCTTGAGAGTGAGTTCATGTACATTTATAAGAATGCTCGTTGATCTTCAACTATCTTATGAGCATGTTAGAGTATGTGTGCTGCTAGGAAGTGACTTTTAGAGTGGTGTAGAGTTTGGGTACTTTAAGTTGGAAAACCTAAAATTGTAAGAGAAGGAGAAGGAAAAGCCTACAAACAACTAAGGTGTGCGGTGTGCTTAGGAGAAGTTGTGAAGGTTGATTACTCGCCTCCGAAAGGAAAGAGGTAATAAGTAGAAGTCAAGCTTCATATCAGTGGGTGCTTGGTAGAGCAAGATTCATTGGAGGAATGTTGTGTGACGTTCGAGCTTGGGACCGAGGGGTCGCTTGGAGCACGAATTTGCCCTTAGTGGTTGCTTGAAGAGACTAAGGCAACATCGAAGGTGGAAACTTGGAGAGAAAAATGTTTAATCGAGACCTGGCTCTTTGGAGCTCCTCAACGGAGAATAAATTGGTATCTCCTCCCTCTAGATCTATTGGATCCGAACTTTGGTAAACAAATCAGTGTCTTCTCTCTCTTTACTTTGCACTTATACTTTTATGTTGAGCTATTTAGTGATCTATTATTGTGTGCTTATATATATTTTTTATTACATTTTAGCGCTAGTATAAAACTAATGTGCAAATTGCTCTATCTCACCATAGATTTTATATTATCTGTATAGAGATGGGTTGTCTTATAGTGATCAGATTGTCCAACACTAAGTACAGTTAGACTATTTGTACAATACCATACTGTCCGGATCTATACTCTAGTAGGCAAGGGATTGTCTAGGTACATTTGTATTGTTCGATTCTACGTATTGTCGGACTATCTGCACCACCATTGGACTATCTGGTTAGTTCTAATTTTTGCTACGAGTTTTTGTAATTGCAAGAAATGCCTATTCAATTCCCTCTAGACGACATCAATGATCCTCATGGCACATTTAGTTGGCACTAGAGTGATATCAAGAATTTTTAATTGGGATCAAAGTCAATAGGCAAACTTTCAGCGCTCAACCCATCCCATTAGTGGCCTGATAAAAGAATACCCTAACTCCCTAACCCTTATCACCTTCCTTCCACTAGGTCCACATTGTCCCTTCCTTCACACCGCTTCACACATACCAAGCAGATGCCACATAGACGCATGACATGAGCACGCCTCATTCCACCGCGAACTCACCATCATGTCATTGTGCCGCACACTGGCACGCCTCTCTCGATCGCGCCACCGCCTCTACGCTAGCGCATTGCCACGCATCACATGCAAGGTATCGATACACCATCGCCATCGTCTCTCAATATTGTGCCATCGCTCATTGTCAGCTTGCCTACTCACTGTGACTCTGCCCAACCCCTCCCCGAGTCCCCGTTTGGCTGTTCCCTACCATCATGACTCGCTGAGTGTTCATTGTCGGCCTTGTAATCTCAAGCTTATCGATGAGCCAAGCCTCAATTTTAGTTTGTTGGACGTAGCAAGCTAAGTTGGCTAGGCTCATTTCCATCCCTATGCATTACTAAATCATATCCTTTCACAAAATTTAAGATTTTGTGTTAGGACATTGCATTGAATGGGAGCAATAGCGAGTGAGCTTGTAGCTCGATGGTAATGCCTGACAGTGGCCACACTACCCACCTACGTTCTATCCCCGAATCGAGTAGCGGTATCTTGTGTTGAGGTTTTCTCCTATAACCCCTACGATGGGTCTAGAATGGTTATGGCACACATATTAGTTTTACATGTTTTCCATATACCGGAGGCTTTACGCCCTCTAGTTTTCTAACTTAAAAGTGTGGGTTAGATGCATACGTGTGTATGAAGTTACGTGAGTGTGATATGCGTGTATCCTCGAATGTGCCCTTAAAAAAGTAAGGGAAATAATAAATTGTTTGGTTCACATAACACATTCGACGTACTACCAAAATAATCACACCCCCAGGTCAACCCTGCAAGTCTTGCCAAAAACGTGTCATAAAAAAATCCGACAGAATACGTAACCAAAGAAAAACAATTTTCATTTTCCTCCATCAAAAACCAAAACCACTTCCCCTTTTCTCCCCCAAACACATCCTCCTCTGCCAAGTCTCCATTATGATGTGGCACGCTGTCCGCCGCACGAAGGCACCGACCGTATCAAACCGACGGTCCAGATGCATGGCCAGCCGAACCGCCCCATGCGCATCCGCCACGCTTTGCGCTCCGCAGAGGATGAGGGCATTTTCGTCATTCCACCCCTCGTCGAAGTCCAGCTTGTCGTCTCGTTTAACCGTGAGGAAGCAGAAAACGTTTTATTTCTATTAATTATTTTCTCAGCTCGTCGTTTTCTCCGCACCGTATTATCCGCAGCTGCAGCTTCTTCTCCTCCCTCCGTCGCCTCGTCTCTCTCGCGCTAGGGTTTACCCCCTTCCTCCTCCGTCGCTAGCAGCGAGGTTGCGGCGGTCTCCGCCGAGCGAGTGTGTGCTGCGCGGTGTGATCTTGGTGTAAGAAGGGAAGGAATGGGATACGACGCCATGGCCCAAGACGCGTCCTCACCGTCGGCCGCGCGCGACGCGAAGAAGAAGCGGGTAAGGGGGAAGGGGGCTTTCTCCGATCTGAGGTTTGATTGGGTGGATGTTTCGATTGGATGAGATGGGGGTGCTGATCCGTGGGGATATTTTTTGGGTGGTGGGTGTTTTGTTTTGCAGGGGAACCGGTCGGCGAAGCTGAAGCAGAGCAAGCTCGACGTTCGGCGGGAACAGTGGCTGTCGCAAGGTCTGAGCTCTCACCCTTATCCGTTTATGTTTCCTAATCATGCTTATTTGGATTTTTTTGGATCGGCTTAGGTGATCTGGCCGGGGGGGGGGGGGGTGAATTGGGATCTTGGTTTCAGTTTGCCCAAATTCGGTTCCTGTATTGGTCGTGGTCTTGTTATTGGTGGAGTCTGCCCAAAGGGAGATAATTTTTGCTTTTATGGGTTTTTAGGCGATGCTTTTGATGAATTCTGTGTTGTTGGGTGAGAAATTTGGGATCTTCATTTCGGTCTTGTGGCCCCCTTTGATTTGTTTTGCTGAATTTGGGATCTGGGTGAGAAAGGTTTCAATCATTTGTTGATCATTTGGCCATTTGCTCGGAATCTGATCCATCTTCTGTTTGGATTGGTCTAGTGAAGGATGGAAAGGAGATGAAGGCTGTGGTATCCCCTGGAGCCGCGACTGGAGCCAACTCTAGGTCGCCAATCCTCGCATCCCCACACCCTCCTCTCCCTCCCCGGGGTGCAGAGATACGGACGAGGGAAGAGGAGCCAGAGGATTACAAGGAGGATTCCGTTGATGCTAGCCAGGATGTTGGTAGCAGTGATCACGAGTCCCCATTGCACAGTCCTGTCTCCTACAACCCATCTGTTGGCTGCTTGCAGCAGAAGCACTGCTCGGGCAATGGTGGCGATTGTAGCTTCAGCAGTGGCAGCAGTGCTTGGTCCAGCTCTCGGAGTGTGACTGATTCCGACGATGACACCGTTCGTAGCCCTGAGAATGATGATGATGATGGAGTTTTGGATGATTGGGAGGCTGTTGCTGATGCACTCTCAATGGATGATAACCATAATCACCAGAATCCAGTGCCAGCAACTCCAGCAGTTGTACCTGCATCTTGCCCAGAGCCTGATAATGCAGCAACAAGGCAAGAACCAATAAAGAGCAGAACAAGAGCTTGGAGCCCAGATGATGTGTTCCGTCCACAGAGTTTGCCCAGCCTCTCCAAACAAGCCAGCTTTCCTGCTAGCATGGGTAACTGCAGGGTGGCAATAGGGATAGGATCTGCACAAACGGGAATCCTCTTGTCACCGATATCCTGCCCTATATGCTACGAGGACCTTGATCCAACAGATTCGAGCTTCCTCCCTTGCCCCTGTGGTTTTTGTCTGTGTCTGTTCTGCCACAAGAGAATTCTTGAGGCAGATGGGCGCTGTCCTGGCTGTAGGAAGCAGTACACCTCAGCTTCTTCAGGTGGGGAAACTATTGGAAGTGAACGTGAGATGGGGAATTTGCTTCTCTCCCGTTCTTATAGTATGGGTCCTAGATACTAAGTTTGCAGGGTTATGACCTAGTTTAATCACCAGAGTTCTTCTCTATGCATGGTACTGTTTGGTATGTTACCTATGTTTGCCTCTTCATATAAAGAAATGTGAATATTGGCATAGGCTGTTTAATCGGAATAGAAAGGTCTCCAGAAATTTGTTGTCTTTTGATGAGTTTGCTTTGTGTATGGTGCATATGTTGCGGAGAGGACCCCTTGTTATTCATGGTGTGGGAGTCTATAAAAAATAGCTATAAAGGTTGTTTATTGTCTACTTGTGAAATCTGCTATTTGTTCTCCACATTATCTACTCAGTAACTATGTTTAGTATTAGCTTGTAAAACCATTATGGTTCTTTCAATCTTCTGCACTTTCCTCTTACATTTTTCTGGTCTTTGTTAATAGGTAATCTTATCATTGACGAATTATGCATGGCTTTGTCTATGTGTATACTTAAATTGGATTTATGTAGTAGTATGGTATCTAGGGGCAAAGGCATCTTTTTCCAGGTCATTTTCTGTTCTAGCACGCAACATTTACTTGTTTTGTTATTCTCCCTATTATTTTCTATTAGATATCACCAGGCTCATGTTTCAGGCTGCTCATCAGTAATTCTTTCCCTCCATATTTTCAAGATATCTACCCAAGGAATTAAATCTCAGTCATTGGAAACGAGTATGGTACCTTTGCTCCTTTCCTCCTGGTATTTAGTTTTTACTTTCATAGAATGCACAAGCGCCGTCAGATAGCAGTTACGTTTAATCACGGTGATAAACCTTGAACTCCTAAATCAATCAAATGGGTTATATTGTATGGTCAACCTTTGTTGAAAATCCTAGTAAAGTGAATGGGTGAATGGGTGTAACATGTAACCACGGTGATAAACCTTGAATTCCTAAATCAATCATATATAAGATCAGCCTTTGTTGAAAATCTCTGACAATTGAATGGGTGAATGGGGTAAAATGTAACCACGGTGATAGGCCTTGAATTCCTAAGTTAATCAAATGGGTTATATTGTAAGATTAGCCTTTGTTGAAAATCCCAGAAAAGTGAATAGGAACTCAGGGAGTAGTAAAGATGCTAGCTATACTTCTCATATGGTGCATTCTTTTTGTTGACTTACTTTCATATTTTTCTGGATTATGATGAAAATATTTTTGTTTTCCACGTTGGGCAGTATATTGGTAAAAGATTTGATATTGCTATTTTTACAAGATATTTTAGCTTTTATTTTAAAATCCTATTTCTCTCTAAAATGCGGTTCATTATTTGTTGGGCTGGATTTTCTACTCAAAGTATCTCCGTCATGTGTTGAATCTGTCATCTTTTCATTTTGAGTACTTAACTAATTAGGTGACCACATTGAAATGGTACTACATTACTTGGCGAATCTCATCCACAATTGCTTCTGTTGAGCTAATTTACCCTCTTTTCTGAAATTTTGGGTGGCAAATGATCGACAGAATAACCTAGGTGCTTCCATATGCATAAATTGTGCTTTAAGATTTATGCCTTCCCTTTCCATATTGTAGAAGGACAGTGAAATTATGTAAATCTATTTACAGTTAACAGATTGAAACCAATGGTGCTCTAATGTGATATCGTGGTGTGCACAATGTCAGAGTTTACTAGTCAAGGACCTCTGCTTTTCAAGGTTACTTCATTTGTTGAATCAAATATAAGGTGTGTTATGTATTTGGAAAAGGCAATGCAATATGTTCAGTGACAAACAAGTGGTACCATTGGATCTATATTTATATAGATAATTTCATATGATGTTAATTTTGTAATTATTGATGAAACACTGGAATAAATTAATGGTCAATGTTCAGTATTGAAGACTATTAAAAACTAATATGCCTTGTATCTTTCAACGGAGGGAGTATTATAGAAGTGCACTTGACTGCAGATCTTGAATCAAAGTACGGCCCGGACATACTGGTGTTGACTGTAGTATGTTTCTCTTATCTCAATGTTCAGGTTGAAGTAATATAGTAGGCTAGGGCCTAGTGGTATTCAGTAAGATTTTCCAGGCTGGGTTATGTCTCTGATGTTATGCATGATATGGTGATGTTTTCAGTCCAGGCTGCTGCTTTTCAGCTAGGGGCACATAAAGATATATATGCACAGTACTACTAATTCAGCAGTGTAATCAATCAGTGGCACTCACTACAACGTATTCACTAGTTTCCTGACAAACGCATCAGCGATCTATGCATATCGTCTGAAGTCTATTTCAACTTTACCCTCTGCGATTGCTATTATAAGGAACTAGAGGCTGGGGCGTGCCTTGGCGCGCCTCTTGTACAAACCTGCACGAACTAAATATGTTCACTATAGATAATAGTTGGATAGAAGTTCAGTCAATTAGTACTTGGCAATAACAAGTTGCTGTCACTGTTTGCATGGCATGTGTTCAAAGGAGGTTTGTCTGCACAATGATTAGGTAAAGCTAGGTGGCACAGGTGTGCAGCTTAGATTGTGGAGGAAAATACATAGGCACGACTGCTCAGAGAATATTTATAGTGGCACGCAATTGATCCCCGTCTTGTAGCAATTGTCCCTAGCTTGATGCTGTTGTCTTTTGCAAAGTGTTTCCACCTCATTGTTTGGTTGCAGCGATTGCCAGGTGGTTGGCGAAGAATCATGGTTGTTGGATCATGTCCTGCAGCTTGCACTTGAATCTTGACAATGGCGGTATGCTTGAGTGGCAAAATGTACTGTGCTGAGAATTCCCTCGTGAAATACCGTTGTAAAGAGTGGCTGTTAGTTGTGTATGGTGGTTATGTACAGATTAGTAGGATATAGTGAAAGCACTTACCACTCTGTTCTGTTTCATATTTGTTTTGTTCATAGCGACGGCGTAGAATTTTTTGGAATAGCCTAGGAACCGTGAGATGCTGTCGATGTATTCTGTTATGTCTGGTGATATTGTGACATTGCAGGCGCAGAAGCAAAGGTCATCTGGAGCAGAAGCAAAGGACATCTGCAAATCAGTTGTACGCACGAAATTTTTACAGCCTGTTGCCATGTATAGCCTACCTTCCCTGTTGTGTATCTTGATGTCAGTTTTATCGTTGTTAGATGTTAACAGAGTTATCTGTGTCCATGCCGTAGATTACAGGTCTTAGCAATCGCAGACGGCATGGGCTGTATAGTCTGTTTTAGCGTGTGAGCAAGATTAATAAATAATACATGGGATGGTTGATGAAGTCGTTAGTAGTTAAACTTATCAGGCAGTCTTCATTGGATGCATCTAGTTCTACCAGTGAGCAGTTTGTTCGAGTCATAATTAAATAGGTTATAACAAGTGATTATCAGTATGAGATGAAATCGAATTAAAAAAATTAGATATAAAAGAGAGCGTATTTGCGATGCTTTGTTTTCTTGTTGGTTGTTGCTAAAATCTGGTGGTCTTAGGGAAAGCGACGCTGATAAGTAATGACCGCGAAAAATATGCATCGGCAAATGCGAAGAAAGTGGCATTGAAACTAATTATGTAAGTATTATTAAGAATAAACTTGACACTTTGGTTGGGATCTATGCGGGCCAAGATATGGTTATGTTGAACCTCTGTGATCTCTAAGTTTAGCGGTCTGGCGTGGTGCAACGCTGTCTACTGTGGTAAACTTGAGTAATGACATAGAACCTATATATTTTGTGTGGTATATTACAAAGTTTCGTTCTGTGAAATGCTGCTGTATGTTCTCTGTGGATTTCGTGCAGCACTTTATGAACCCCTAGTCGTTTTGCATCTGATTACTTCGCAACTCCCTCGTGTGTTTTAACAGCTAATGTATGTTGATATGGATGAATGCACTTTCTCTCTACGATCATGAAACTGCGCAGTGTGGGTCGATTAACTTCACAACTTTTATTGCTATCAAGCTAAAACCACGTTTTTTTTAATTGGTACCAATGTGGCTCTCATTGTTCTTATGGATTCTATCAGCACCAGTAGGTTCAGCAACTTTTCTTTTTCCAAATCCTTTTTTTATCCCTGTATCGTTGTGTGAACGTTTCTTGCTGTCATCTCAGCATGCTTCCCAAATCTCTCTGTCGATCTAATCGCTTATGTTTGCGCTAAGTTTATGAGAATCCTGATTGCTTCTGTTTTTCCAAGGTAAATGACGTCTTACGGATGATTCGCTTTTTGGTGCAGCCATCTTTTGGTGCATTTTTTTCGTCATCTAGTGAAGGGATCTTCATTTCAACTTTGAAGCTATCTATCTTGAATCTCGGCTATTCCTGTTTGAGACCTCTTTTATCAATCTTTCATGCTGTGTTGTTTATTCTGTTCTCTTGCATGTGTTATTATAGTATCCCACTGGAACTTGTAGTTTACTACCATCCGAATAAACGTGATAAATTCCCAATGGAGACAATTTAATTTACACTGTAAAATATATGCAGCAGCAATCGGAGTCGTACTAACAAAGTAACGTGTTGTTTGGATGATCTATCAGATCTTTTTGTTTAAATATCAAACCACTTCTATGATAGTAGCATTCGTAACAGGAAGGTGACAATGTTTGTATCATATAGACATGAATAATATAGCATGATGAAAAGCAATAATATTTTTCAGCCACCAATACAGATTATAAGAGAACCAGAACAGATTCAGTGTGCAGCGGCAGATAAATACTTACTAGCACTCACATTCTTATTGAAATAGTGACCTTAGAGATACCATGGAATTAGTAACATAGGCCTATATGCAATTCTGAGAAAATGAAAGAAAGCAACGATAGCATGAGTATGGCATATACTATTATAAAGAGCACCAGGCTGTCTTCCATACATACATACATACATACATACATGCATGCATGCATGTACATACGTACACACACAATAACTAACTGAAGTAGCAGCAGCATACCAGAACCTAAATACAAACGGGGCAAGTGACAGGAAGGACTATGGAACACCATTTTGCACAAAACCATACATCTATGCGGAAAGCTAAGCGCACTAGTGCTGATAGAGCAACAAAAGGCACTTGAAAGCTAAGAACACATAGTGTTTGCAGGAACATATATGTACATAACAAGGCTGATGCATGGAACAGAAAACGTAATTAAACAGGGTAGAGTAGCGATCAGAAGCCCAAATATAGAGCTGTGCCCGTAACGTGATGACAGTAAACATCCTTAGGCTTGCTATAGCAGGGTAAAACCTGAACAAAAGCAATAATTCCGTAAGAAAGTTTTTTTATATAAGTATACGAATTTATTGAAGGATCTACAAAGAGAACTAACCAGCTGTAGAAACAGGCATGTCAACCTACTTTGCTCCAGCCTTTGTCTTCTGAGTATAGTCTGAACTGACACTGTCATTCAAAGCAGAAAACAAATTCATTAAATATAGACAACCAATAATTTATACCTATTAAATAAACAGTCTTTCTAACAGCAGTTAATAACAAAAGCGTTATGTCTCTTTTTTTTTCAAGTCGTCACAGACAGTTGCTTCTTCCTGCTTGTAAAAAACAATTTATCTCTTAGAAAGCCAGGGAAAATATTTTTGGGACGCGCTTAAAAGATAGAAGGGGTTGAAACAGATATACATTATAATTTATTCACTCAAACTCATAAATATCTGTGAAATTTCATGGCAAATATTTTCGTATAGCTATGTTATCTGTGATGGCATTTTGACAATTACTAATTTCATGTTTCTTCTCTATATGCTTGACCCCAACTTCTCATGTTTTTCTATAATAACCTTAGGTTCTAAATGTTGTTTTGCGCACCCTTTCCTAAATAGGCACTAAGGTTAGAATATATATACGATATAGTTAACAAACCTGTCTATCTGTGTTTGGAGGTGGCACAGGCAGTCCAGATAGGCTGGCAGCAGCAGGATCAGCACAACTTTTTTGACTCAAATTTACTTGGTCCTCACTAATAGCCCTGTCGTCAAAAAACGTAGAAGGATATAGACAGCAAGATACACACCCAGCCACAATACAGAAGACACACAGAGATAATCTTACTCATCAGACGGTTCAACTGCACGTGTATCACTAGTCTGAGATGCATCAGCCTCGAAGTTCAGTTTCTTTGCCGACGCAATGGCTACACAAATGATCACGCTTGAAAATGATATAATAATACTATTGCAGCGAAAGGAAAACTGACTTTGTATCGAAGAGACAAGCTTACATGTGGTACAACAGGGCGCCGCTTTTTGCTCCCACTGCAACTTGCGTCCACTGAAGGAATGGATAGATCAGAAAGAGTAATTTCCGAACGCATATCTTGAGATGGATTGGTGTGATCTGACAGAGCAGCTACACTGAGACCATGAGGAATGTTTGCTGGTACTATAGGCTGATCAACTGTCTTAATTTCTGGAATAGCAGCCTGCCTGCCGAAAAAGGTGTCAATACCATTCACTTGAAAAGAAATATTCCTCCGCATCAAGCTCCTCTCAGTAACAGACACTGAAAACATGAACTTTTCCGAAACGACAGCAGCAATCTCTTGAGGAAGGTGGTCTGATCTAGCTTCAAATTTGACAAGGCTCATGACAGTGCGACCAAACTCAGCTGAATCGGTGCCATCAGTTCCTACAAGGCAAAGACGGTACCTAAGATATACATAATAGCAGAAACATAGTTAAAAATCACACATAATAATGTAAATAATGGTGGAAGACATAGCTGAGTTAAAAAAGCATATGTAATATTCCAAAAACACTGAGGAGCATCCTCCAAAGCATTTATAGATAGATCCATATGAAGACGTCGTCCTATGGCAGCGGGAACATGATAGAAGCCACCATGGCTGAGATGGGCTCATCTTGGCAATAGTAACCGTGCATAAAAAGTTAGCGCTCTGTCGAATAAAGAAATGATTAAAGAAATATCATTAGAACTACACTGCAAGAAGTAACGTTCTATTTTTTTAAAAAGAAGCTTCTCTTTATGATCACCTCAGCTTCCCACAGATCAATGTTCTTTAGCTCAGCAACTGTTTTTTGTTCCACAGACTAAACGAGCGTGAGGTTCCAAAAGACTAGCTCCTGAGATCTGTTAATATAATTGGCGCTAGATGATCTCTATGGATCATGACCACTCATATATATAGAGAATCGTATACATAAAAAGGTTACGTATACATGAAAGATTAGAAATGTTCCAAGCGTAATCAATGGCAATCAGGAGACACAACTCTAAATATAGATAATCTCTTACTAAATATAGATTACACACTTTTATTTAACATCTCCTCAATCTGGATAGAGGTAGACTAGGTTCAGATTGCGCCGTAAATTACAGTAGGGAGTAACCGGGAGCGGTTTAGTCATAATGTCGGCCACCTAGTTCTTGGATAAGATGAAGCGAACGTTGAGTTGACGAGAGGCAACACGTTCACGAACAAAATGGTAATCAATCTCGACATGCTTCGTACGATGATGAAATATGGGATTGACAGAGAGATAAGTGGCACAAATATTGTGACACCATAGAGATGGTGGCCAAAACTGAGAGATCCTAAGTTCTCTTAGCAACACTTGTATCCATATTACTTCAGCGGTATCATTGACGATGACCTTGTATTCAGTCTCTGTGCTCGAGCGAGAAACAGTTGGTTGTTTGCGAGAGTTCCAAGAAACAAGATTGCCACCAAAGAAAATGGCATAGCCACCTGTACTGCGCCGATCATCTGAGTTCTCGGCCCAATCGGTATCAGAGAACACACTTAGCAATGAAAACCCAGATTTAGTGATGCATAGCCCCATATCAGATGTGGAATGAAGATAACGCAGTATGCGTTTTACTGCCGCCCAATAAACCATTATTGGTGTTGACAGAAATTGGCATACCCGGTTGATAGAGAAGGAGATATCGGGGCGAGAGAAAGATAAATATTGGAGAGCCCCAACAACACTGAAATAGCGTGTAGTATCTTCAGCTGAGAGAGGGTCGTCACTCTTTAAGAGTAACTTGTTGTTAGGAAGCATAGGTGTCGGAACACTATTAGAGGATGTCATATTTATGTGCTACAGTAGGTCTTGGATGTATTTTTGTTGTGTCAAGATGAGGCCAGTAAAAGTATGATATACTTGAATGCCAAGAAAATATCCAAAAATGCCAAGATCTTTCACCGCAAACTCAGCTTTAAGTTAAATGAATAGACGATCCGTAGCTGATGACGAAGAGCTCATAATAATAATATCATCCACATAGATGAAAATATATATCTGAATGTCACCTTTGTTGAACATGAAAAGAGAAACATCAGCCTTAGAAGTCTAAAACCCCAGTTGTAATAGTTTGTTATTAAAACGAGAAAACCAGCCACGTGAGGTCTGTTTGAGGCCATATAATGACTTGTCTAACTTGTAAAGATAAGTAGGATGAGCCGAGTTAATAAAATCAAATGGTTATGTCATATAGACGTCCTCTTGAAAATGATCATATAAGAATGTATTTTGAATATCAATCTATTGAAGAAACCAACTATGAGAGACTGTAAGAGACAATAAGACTCGAATAGTGGTAGGTTTCACTACCGGGCTGAATATATCATCATAATCAATTCCATACTATTGCTTGAAGCCCTTAGCGACCAATCATGCTTTATAGCGATCAACGGAGTCATCAGCTTTGTGCTTCAGTTTAAAAATCCACTTGCAATCAATGACATTAAAACTGGCACGTGGAGGAACCAGATACTAAGTCTTGTTCTTGACAAGGCCTTAAAATTTATCATTCATTTCTAACCTCCAAAGGGTGTGTGCTATAGCAGTAACATGTGATGTAGACTTTGCATCTGAAGTCCGTATAACAGAGTAAGTAACCGTGCCATCGGTACGAACCTTGGGCTTCTTGATGTTGTGGCTTAAGCACGTCTCGTACTTGTGGGCAGGAGGATCCGGCGTAGGAACCTCTGAGTGGTGCACGGCCTCAGGCCAGACACTCGGTGACGAAGTTTGTCGCGATGCTGGTGATGATGGGCCGGCAGATGACAGCCCCACCGCAGCCTCTGTGCTTGCCGTAGAGAACATAGGAGATAGGCAGAGACTCCGATACAGGCATGTCAGCGTCAGGCGCTGCATGCGGAGCACCTGCCTCGGGTAAAGAAGCAGGTGCAGGGAATATCGGCGTCAATCCTGATGAGGTTTTAGGCATTCCGGGATCTACTACATACCGAGGTGCTGCATTCACAAGGTTAGCAGGAATCATATGCATATCGTAATTGTTCAAATTAAAACTGCCACTGTCCTGATGAGGTGCAATGTTGGATGAAGGATAAGTAGAGAAAAGAAAAATTGTTTCATCAAATATAACGTCACGGGACACATTAACGCGTCCGAAATCCATATAAGACATTTGTATCCTTGTGAAGACCACTATATCACAAAAACACACAGACTTTGGATCAAAAATAAAGTTTATACTGGTTATAGGGTCGTAAATTGGGCCAACATGCGCAACCAAATATACGGAGCAAGGAATAATTCGGTGGAGTTTTGAGGAGGCGTTCTAGAGGGCACAAATTATCAAGGACTCGAGTGGGCAATCTATTGATGAGATAAGTGGCTGTGAGAAAGGTCTCGTTCCAAAATTTATTCAATATGGAGACATGAGCTAGTAGAGCAAGACCATTTTTAACTATATGACGATGCTTGCGTTCAGCCAATCCATTTTGTTGGTGAGTATGTGGGCAGGAAACACGATGGGCTATGCCAAGGGATCGGACAAATTGAGTATGAAGTTTTTGGTATTCCCTGCCCCAATCGGATTGGACGCATTTAATTTTAGTATCAAGGAGACGTTCTACATGTACTTAAAATTGCAAGAAAATGCGTTGAGCCTTAGTGCGGTCATGCATCAAATATATCTACGTAAATTTACTAAAATCATCGATAAACCTCATGTAGTATTTGTATCCACCAACAGGCTTGAGGACAGGGCCCCACACATCTAATAAAACAAGTTGAAGAGGTGATGTAAAACGATGAATGGCATGAGTATAGGAGAGTTGATGACTCTTGCCTAATTAATATGCACGACAAATTAAGGGACTCGACTCCTTGATATATGGGAGATTATTCAAACTCAAAATAGACTGCACGATTGGGATAGAGGGGTGGCCAAAACGAGCATGTCACTGATCTGTGGATGCCTTGATACTGACAAGTACTTGTTTGAAGAATTCAACATCGGATGGCTTTATGGGATAGAGGCTGGATTCACACTTTCCTTTTAGGAGCACTTGTTTCGTTGCTTCGTCCTTTACAAGAAAATGATAGGGATGAAATTCAAAAAATACATTATTGCCACGTGATAGTTTATGAGCTGAAAGATGGTGTTTAGAGATATTAGGTACGTGGAGAACATTATGTAAGTCAAGAGGACGTGTAGCAGTTTTAAGAGAACAAGAACCAATATGCATAATTTACAAACCTGCCCTATTGCCAACTTGAACCGTTTCTCTACCATGGTATTGTTCACGCAAGGCTAGGCGATCTAAATCACTGGTTATGTGATCGGTAGCCCCTATGTCTGCGTACCAGTTGGTGTCGACCTTGTAGGATGAAGTAGCAGCCACCACAGCATAGGGTTGTTCCTTCTGGTAAGACTCATCCATACGATGCCAACATTTGATGGCAGTGTGACTTGTACGACCGCAAATCTGACAGGAAGGGGCGCCACATCCATGTCCCTGTTACGGAGGACCGCCACGGCCACGGCCCCGTTGCTGCCCACCTCGGCCGATGAAGTTGGTTGACGCGCCGATGTTGAGGCGAGTCTCCGCTCGGTATTGCAGTTGACGCGCCTCAAATACTAGCAGATGTGAGTAGACGTCGTCGAGCGTGAGAGGCTCACTCTTTATCGTCATAGATGTGAAAAACGGATCGTAATCTAGGAGAAGGCTCGCTAGGATATAGACAATGATCTCGTCATCACGAAGAGGAGCATCAGCCGCAGCCAGCTCGGAGGCCAGACTCTTGATCTTACAGAAGTAATTGGTAGCAGAGAGGTCACGCTTCTTGGTTGTAGCAAGGTTGACACGTACTTGGACAGCGCGCGCACGCGTGACGGAGGAAAACATGCGCCGAAGAGTGTTCCAGGCTTCTTTGGATGTGGTGGCAGACACCACGTCCTGTAGAACGTCTTTAGTCATTGACGAGAGAAGATCACTTAGTAGTAGATGATCTTTATTATACCACAAGCAATATTCTGGGTTAGACACGAGCTCGACACCATCAGCAGTCAATAAAGGAATCTGCTAAAAAGGCGCGGTCGTGGATCCATCGATGAAGCCCATAAGCTTTGCACTCTGCAGATACGGAAAAAGCTGGACGCGCCATAATGTATAGTTTATTTTGTTGAGTCGGATGATGACGGCATGATGAATTGGTATAGGGGCAAAGGTAGTAGCAGAGGAGAGGCTGGAAGTAGAGACGAAGGTGGTGGAGGAGGTAGAAGATGATATCGACATTGATTTAGAGAAAAAATATTATCTCTGATACCAAGTTAATATAATTAGCGCTAGATGACCTTTATGGATCATGACCACTCTCATATATATATAGGATCGCATACATGAAAGTTTACGCATATATGAAAAGTTACAAACGTAACCAATAACAATCAGGAGATACAGCTCTAAATATAGATGATCTCTTACTAAATATAGATTACACATTTATATATATAAAGAGGATCACATATATGGAAGGTTACGCATATATGAAAGGTTACAAACGTAACCAACGGTAATCAGAAGACACAGCTCTAAATATAGATGATCTCTTACTAAATATAGATTACACACTCATATATAATAGATTATACACTCATATATATAGAGAATCGCATACATAAAAGGTTACAAGCGTAACCAACGGTAATCAGAAGACACAGCTAATCTCTTACTAAATATAGATTACACACTTCTATATTTAACACACTGAATTTTTGGACTATCATCATTCAAACTAATCGAAATAGGCAAAAATATATCAGTATGCAATGCATTCTCATAAACACAACCAGATAAGTATTTGTTTTCTTGACAGCAAAACGAAATGACCTATCAAAGAATGCATTGATCTCTGGTATGTCCTCATGTAGATACCACCTGCAAGCTGACCCTCCACTAAGAGTTTTTCGCCTAAATATTATAAAACATATTGTGAGGTGTGTACATAGAAATAAGAAACCATCAGAATAGATTGGCAAAGCCCTTTAATAATAGACTTACTATTGTAAGCTTTCATTAGAGTACCAACAAAGAGACCAACCACGGCATGTTCCTGACCAAGATCATGAATAATATCACCGTCAAAATCAAGAGCACGCTGGCCCCATAGGACAAGCTTTACTTCACAGTTTCTGTATACACAGGCACAGTGCAATTGGTTACAAACAGTATCCAAGTAGAATGAGAATTAGCAATCGTCTAATGCTATACAACAGAATAAACAATAGCTTATAAGTGTCACTCACGAGAGGTCTTTCAGAGCAACCACCCTCTTGGGTGTATCAGATAAATTAGATGACTTGCGGACGTATGCTAGCTTTGACACCCCAACAACGAGACCAATCACATCTGCATGGGAAAAGAAGGTATTACACGATTGCTCTTATGGCATACAAAATGGTATTCATAGTAAAAGCTGATAACCCAAAATACTAACCGACAAAATATTCTTGCATGCTTACTCGTGAGATCAGATCTGAGAATGGCACCAGATTGAAAACATAAGGAAATTCATGGTCAACATCATCCACTTCATTTATTTGTGCCCATGGGGTTAGCTTGATCATTTATGCACCAGTAAATGGCATTGGTCCATTCGTGAACATGTACACCTTGGATTCCTTTAGAATCGACCTAAATTTATCGGCCTCAGCTCCTGGAATTTCTGCATACATGACATTGCCCTACATAATATAGGCCAATTACAGTTAGCACAATGTAAACAAACGTAAACATGTAGTTTTATTCACTAAGTAATTACCTTCTCATCAAGAAGCACTAAATCCACATGGATAGGAGGCTGATCATCACGAGTACCGCAATAGTCCCACATCCTTGCAACTCAAGCACAAATGGACCAATGCTTGCTAGCTGGCGAGATATCCGAGAGCAGATCGAATGACATCTGCACAAGAGACATACATAATGAACCATGTGTAGATGAATTAAGCAGCTAAACAACAAACAAAATTACACGAGACATTACCATCACATAGTTTAAATTAAGCGGCAAACAAAACATACACACAGTGGATGATACAGGATAGCACACATGTTTCGATGGCCACAAAACAAACAATAAATAGCACATCTGCACAACAGGCACACATAATCGAGCACATGCATATGAGTCAAACAGCTATCCAGCACAGTAAATTACACAGGTCATTACCATCATATAATTTAAACCAGGCACTAAACAGAACTAATATACAGCAGTGCAAACAGGGCAGTAGAGGGGCTGTATTGATACCACTATACATACGCTGTACATAGCATAGTTGGTGCTTATGTAAACGCACGGAATATTTCACGATAAACAATATTTCTTGTGCAGGAGCTGCACTTTCCATCCTCATTTTCAATCAATATTTTCAGGCCAGCTCGAGAAGTACCTCAAGATACAGCAACGTATAATTGGCCATGTGAGAAGACAGGATTTCTCAAGTACAAACCAACAGAGGACAAACTTTGGCCCTGGCTTTTATTTATAGTCATAGCATAGCTAACTCGAACAGGGAACTGACGGCGCTCCAACATGAAAGGCCATTTTTTGCTAGTTGTATTCAAAGTTATTCTTGGTATATACACTGTGTCACCTACGTTTGACCCTGTTATAATATGCGCTTCTATCATTCACTCACTAGACAGACCACTGGCCTGGGCTGTATATATATAGACCGATCCCCTCGTATACGCTTGGGGGATTCATAGTCACTGTACAATTTCTACATGGTATCAGAGCGAGTCTAGACATCCCGGCGCGCTAGCTTCTCCCTCCGGCGAGCCGACCCTTTCCTCCTCGTCGTCGATGTCTTCTTCCCGTCGCTGACTCTCTTCGCGGTACTCCCCTCGCTCTCTCGTCTCCATCTCTTCTTCTCCCCGTCTCTCCCGTAGTCACCTTTTCTCCGCCCCACCTCCGCGCGACCAGGCAACGGTCTCGATCTGCCTCCTCGTCCCTCCTCGCACCCGTCTCCGCTCTTCCTCTTGTTTCGTGCATCTCTCCTTCTCTGACGCCGGCGCACCTCCGCGCTCGTCGTCTCCATCGGCTGGACTTGTCCAGCCCTCCATCGGCTAGAAACCTCCCTCGGTTCTTGCCCTTTCTGACACGCTCAACGGCTCTCGGACGCGAATCTTCTCCCCTCACGTCCGAGCCAGTCCAACGTGTCCACGTGTCCACGGACACGTATCCCTGCCTCCCGGACACGAACATATTCTCTTCGCGTCCGCCCCACTCCTTTGCCTCCACGAGTCCACGGACGTGAATCTTCTTTTCACGGACGTGAATCCTCGCACGTCCGTGACCCAACCACTCTCTGACCCACCCACTCTGTCCAAACCTACTCCGCTGCCTACTCCCCATCGGCCAACCACTCCTCATCGGCTGATCACTCCTTACCTACTCCGCTGCCCACTTTCCATCGGCTTCTCACGTCCTTGATCGGCCGATCCGTCCTCTCATCGGCTTCCCCCTCCCATCGACTTCTCTCTCCCATCGACTCTTTGCTCCCATTCTCCCGCCATAGCCACCGAGTCCGCCCTCAGCTCCGGCACTCTCTCAGTCGCCGAATCTGCTCCGGCCCTCGGTGCCACAGATCACACCTCGGGCACCACCTCGCCGATCTTCTCCCCTCCCTACGCTGCTGTGAACGTGAAATTTCACGTTCCTATCTCCCTTGACCTTAACGCCAATTATTCCAAGTGGGATTTCTTCTTCAAATCCCTCTGTGGAAAATTTGGCCTCCAGTCCTATATTGATGGCTCCGCTCCACCTCGCCCCGATGATCCTCAGTGGGACATCGCCGAGTGCTGCGTGCGTAACTGGCTGCTCGGCTCGGTCGACGATTCTGTCCTTGACCTTGCTATGGACGATACCGACCCTACCGCCCGGGACCTCTGGGTGGCCATCGAGCGGATCTTCCTGGCCAACAAGCAGCGCACGCCATCTTCCTCCTCAACGACTTCCACTCCATGGTACAAGGCGACTCCTCTGTCTCCTTGTACTGTCAGCGCCTCAAAGTCAAGGCTGCTGCTCTCCGGGACGTCGGCCACAGGGTGGCCGACTCTTAACTCGTCCCCGCCCTTCTGCGAGGCCTCAATCCCCGCTTCTCCAACACCGCCGATGACATCGCCAACGCCACACCTCTTCCATCGTTCGCCCGGGCTCATGACATGCTAGTTCTTAAAGAACTCTGTCTGGCTAAGGATGAGAAGACAGTGGCCCACACCGCTCTTCTTGCCGTAGCCGATAATGGCTGCCGAGCTTCTTGCGCTGCCCCTTCCTTCCGCGGTCCTGGTGGCCATGGCTCCGGCGACAGCAACACAGCCTGTACCGAGAAAGGCAAGGGCAAAGGCAAAGGCAGGACCTGGCAGGGTCCGACGCCACCACGACCTACCTCGGTCCCTACCCACCCTGCCGGTCCCACAGGTCCGTGGCTCTGCTACAACCCCTGGACGCCCCAGCCCCAGCCACGCAGCCTCATCGGCTGACAACCCGAAGTTCTCGGCGCCCATCCCCAGGCTCACCTGGCATCGGCTCCCGTTCTGCCGCCTCAGCCGATGCTACCGACCCCAACCACCCAGTCGGTTCCCTCCTGGAACCAGGCTGGCCTCGTCGCTGCCCTCAACCAGATGACGCTCCAACCACAGCACCCTTGGGTGCTGGACTCTGGGGCGTCTTCACACATGGCGTCATCGGCCGGTATACTTCGCTCCTGTCACCCCTCTTCCTCCCCTTTTGTCACTATCGGCAATGGTCACTCTCTTCCTGTCCAATGCCGCGGTGACTCCTCTCTGTCTACATCCACCACTAACCTCCCCCTACGCAATGTTCTTATTGTCCCTTGTCTCATACAAAATCTTATATCTGTTCGTCAATTCACACGAGTCAACCACTGCTCTATTGAATTTGACGCGTCCATGGCGAGGTCGAGGACAGAGTCGTCGACCGAGCCGAGCAGCCAACTGCGCACGCAGCACTCGTCTTCCCCCACCCTATCGGCTAATCCATCTCTATCGGACCGATCGGAATACTCGGCCCACCCGACCTCATCGGCTCAGGCTGATCTAATTCCTCCTTTTCCTCTTGTCTACAGTCGCCGACTAGGAGCCGATGACGCCCCCACCTGACCAGTTCTTCCCATTACTCCCGCACCCCCATCGGCTCCAGTTCCCTCCACCTCTCACATTGTCACCCGCTCCCAGACCGGGTCTCTCCGACCCAATCCACGCTACGGTCTCTCCGCCGTCCACAGCTCTATCTCGCCCATCCCGGCGACTTCTCGCTCAGCCTTGGCCGACCCTTAGTGGTGCGCGGCCATGGCTGACGAGTACAAGGCCCTAATGGACAACGAGACCTGGCGCCTCGTTCCCCGACCTCCTGGCGCCAACATTGTGACCGGTAAGTGGATTTTCAAACACAAATTCCACGCCGATGGCTCCCTTGCCCGTCACAAGGCTCACTGGGTAGTCTGGGGTTTCTCCCAACGACCCGATGACGACTACGACGAGACCTTCAGTCCCGTTATCAAACCCGCCACCATCCGAGTCGTCCTCACCTTGGCTGCCTCTCGCTCCTGGCCGATCCATCAACTAGACGTGAAGAACGCCTTTCTTCACGGCCACCTGACGGAAACAGTCTACTGCCAGCAGCCCCCAGGCTTCGTCGACCCTTCTCGGCCCGACGACGTCTGTCTCCTTCAACGCTCTCTCTACGGCCTCAAACAAGTCCCTCGTGCCTGGTACCAGCGCTTTGCTGTCTATCTTCGGCATATCGGCTTTGTGGCCTCTGCGTCCAATAGTTCCCTGTTCACTTTCCATATCGGCTCCGCCACTGCCTATCTACTTCTCTATGTCGATGACATTGTCCTCACAGCGTCTTCGACATCTCTCCTCGACCAGATCATGACTTGACTCCACTTTGAGTTCGCCATGACCGATTTTGGTCCTCTCCACCATTTCCTTGGCATCTCCGTAACCTGTTCCATCCACGGGCACTTCCTTTCCCAATGCCAGTACGCCATCGACCTCCTCTAGCGTGTGGGCATGGCCGACTGTCACCCCATGGCCACCCCAGTCGACACTCGAGCCAAACTCTCCGCCGCCGATGGCGCCCTCGTTGCCGATCCCTCTCACTATCGGAGTCTTGCCGGGGCTCTCCAATACCTCACACTCACCCGACCCGATCTCACGTACGCTGTCCAGCAAGTGTGCCTCTTCATGCACGCTCCGCGCGAACCTCACCTCGCGCTGCTCAAGCGCATCCTACGCTACGTGAAGGACACCCTCTCCAGCGGGCTGCATCTCAGCTCCAGCCCCATCGACTTCCTCACCGCGTACTCCGACGCGGACTGGGCAGGCTGCCCCGACTCTCGATGCTCTACGTCCGGCTACTGCGTCTACCTCGGTGACACTCTCGTATCCTGGTCCTCAAAATGCCAGACTACAGTGTCCCGCTCCAGCGCTGAAGCCGAGTACCGCGCCGTCGCCCACGCCGTCGCCGAGTGCTGCTGGCTTCGTCAGCTTCTCCAGGAGCTCCGTGCACCCCTTTCCACCGCGACCGTCGTCTACTGTGACAATGTCAGTGCCATCTACATGACCGCCAACCCGGTCCATCATCGACGCACCAAGCACATCGAGATCGATATTCATTTTGTCCGTGACAAGGTTGCATTAGGATAGGTTCGGGTGCTCCATGTACCATCGGCACATCAGTTTACCGATATAATGACCAAAGGCCTGCCCACGTCTTTGTTCACCAGTTTTCGATCCAGCCTCTGCGTCCGTTCCTCTCCCGCTACGACTGCGGGGGGTGTTAGATAGACCACTGACCTGGGCTGTATATATATAGACCCGACCCCCTCGTATACGCTCGGGGGATTCATAGTCACTGTACACTTTGTACAGTGACAATCATCCTTGTTCCATTGCAAAGACCTGTGCTTTGATCTAAATTCCATTGCAAAGACCTGCGCTTTGATCTAAATTCCTTAGAAGCATTATAGGAACAACACGCAACTGATGATCAGGGAAATTGTTAACCTTAATTGTATTTAAAAAACTCAATAGGGTAAAGAACATCTAAATCAGACCTTTTCAGATGACTTTTGTGAGTGAATCAAAACTTAAATACTCTTTAACATTACAAGGGATAAGCTGAAGCACATGAGTTAACAGACACACACATCATTAGTAGGAGAAATTATGGCACGGCCTCTCGTAAATACGCAGGTTCTTTGTATTGTTCTGGAAAGTTTGTATACACAGCATCTACAATCGCTCCAATCTTATCATCATCATCCATAACTAATAAGTCATGTGGAATTTTAATCCAAGTCGATTCAGACTCGTTCTCACATGCTGTAATGACCACCCTACCATAACCAATAGAAAGGATCCACTCACTAAACTTAGCAAGGTCGACCTGCACATCTCGATCTGCTGATGGACACTGTAATCACATATTAATTGTTAGGTGCAATACATGTACATGCGACTATAAAGGCAAATTGGATATTGCTGCATCTATTGTGCTTGACCTCACACCTCCAGCAACAGGTAAGATTTGTTGGAAATCGCCACCCAAAACAACAACCATACCACCAAAAGGTACCGATGCTACAGAAGGGCTATCTTCAGATAGGATATCACGCAATGTTTTATCTAGAGTTTCAAAGCATCGCCTATGGGTCATCAAAGCCTCATCCCATATGATTAGAGCAGTGGATTTAATAAGCTCTCCTAACATTGTACCGCGCTTTATATTACACACCGTAGTCTCATCGATATCTAATCTATTGGAATCTTAAATCGTGAATGGGCAGTATGACCACCAAGCAATAGTAGCGAAGCAACCCCAGAGGAAGCCACAACAAGAACTATCTTTCTCTTTTATCTAAGGTAAGTAACAATACAATTCCAAAGAAAAGTTTTCCCAGTGCTGTCATGCCTGGATAAAAAATAGAAAGCAGCTGACTTATTCATAACACATCCTACAATAGATTCTTACGCCCTCCGCCGATCAACATTCATCTGGCTACATAGTAATGGTGCTTTCAAAGACAAATCGTCTATATCATATGACATCTCATCGTCTATTAGCTTATTAACTGAAACAAAATCATCCTCGAAGTTTACACAAGGCAGATTGTACACAGACATGCTAACACCATTACGGACAAATAATGCATGCAGCTTCTGTAAAACCATATTTTTAAGTTGCTTTTCAGGAAGACAATATGATGGGTTATCTAGAGTTTTCTGTAAACGAAAAAGAATATTATCAGACATGCGCACAGTGCCAATCTAAGGGTGGGCAAACGATGGGTACACAGTCGTTCCGGAAGGGACGCCGCCCTGTCCACCTGGGGCCGCTCCAGCAGAGGTCGCTGGAGAACTGCCACTAGTAGAATTGTTGCGTCCATCGCAGCCGCCACGGCGGTTGTTGCGCTGGCCTCTGGTTCGTGCAGTTGGGCGCAAAGGAGGAGGCGCCCCCGGACGAGGAGCAGCTGGGGCACTTAGGGCTGCTGTACGCGGCGTCGCAGCGACGAGAGCGGCCGGCGGGGACGGAGGACAAGCATCGATCTCTAGCTCCTCCAACAACAGATGAGTGCATGCTTCCGTAAATATTGAAAACGGCCAGTGCATCTTGAGAATGGACACCATATGACGAAACTTGCCACTGAGGCCGCAAAGAAGCGTGAGGACCATCTGCCGGTCGCCGAATTCGACGAGGGAGGCAGCCATGGATTCAAGACGACGGCAGTAGTCGGTGACGCTCAGAGAGTCTTGGCGAAATGTGCGGAACTGCGTCTCAAGGAGAAGGGCACGTGACTCCTTCTGACCGAGGAATTCATCCTCGAGCTAGCACCACGCATTACGGGCACGTCCGGGCTGCATCATTAGCGACTGCTGCAGGTCGCTAGAGACGGTGCCGTACACCCACGTGAGAACGCAGCAGTCCGCCTGGAGCCATGCCGGGCGCGCAAGGAGTGCGTCATCCTCGAGGATGTGGCGGGTGAGGGCATATTTCCCAAGGACAGTGAGAAACATGTAGCGCCACTTAGTGTAGGAGTCCGTGGCCTTGTCGAGAACGATGGGGATGAGCGCCTTAATGTTGACGACGGCAATGGCTTGTGCCCAGAGAGCCGCGTGAGCGCTCTCGTACGCGTCCAGAGCTTCGTCAGCGCGAGAAGGATCGGCCGCGAGACAGCGTTCTTCGGAAGTAGCGGCGCCAGTGTTGCCGCCAGCCATGGGGGGCATGACAGCCGATCGGAGGGATAGCCGATCAGAGTCGGATCCGTAGCCGATCAGCCGATCGGCCAATCGGATCGGAGATCGGATCGGCAATGGACAGATCGGCGGGACGATAAGCAGCCGATCAGTTCGAAGGCCGATGAGCAGTCGATCAGATCGGATAGATCAGATCGACAGTAGAGATCAAGCAGCCGATCAATTCGGAAGCCGATGAGCAGCCGATCAGATCGGGTGACTGATGAGCAGCCGATCAGATCGGGTGACTGATGAGCAGCCGATCAGATCGGATGGATCAGATCGGCAATAGAGATCTGATGGCCGATGAGCAACCGATCAGATCGGATGGATCAGATCGGCAATAGAGATCTGATGGCCGATGAGCAACCGATGAGCAGCCGATCAGATCGGATGGATCAGATCGGCAGTAGAGATCGGATGGCCGATGAGCAACCGATCAGATCGGATGGATCAGATCGGCAATAGAGATCTGATGGCCAATGAGCAGCCGATGAGCAGCCGATCAGATCGGATGGATCAGATCGGCAGTAGAGATCGGATGGCCGATGAGCAGCCGATTAGTTCAGAGGCCGATCGGATCGGCAATAGGTAGGATCCGATCGGGGCCGATCGACGGATCCGATCAAATCGGATCGACAGGCGATCTGGATGGCAACGAAGAGCCGATCGGATCGGCAATAAGCAGGATCCGATCAGACCGATCGACGGATTCGATCAGATTGGATCGGCGGGCGATCTGATCGGCGACAGCGCGGGCGATAAGACTGACGACACCTAGTGGTGGCGATCGAATCGACGACGGGCGCTAGTGTGGAAGTGTAGGTAGGATCGGATCGGCGGCCACACCCGGTGACGAGGGCAGCTACGGGGTGGGCGATCAGATCGACAGCGCTGGCGATGAGACCAGTGACACTCCCGATGGCGTGCAGTCGGCACCGGTGGTAGCGGTCGGATCGGCGACGGGCACTGGTTCAAAAACGGTGGCGTTGAGGGCGTCGGACCTCGGCAATCTCTCGCATAGTAGTGATGGAGAAGGAGATCAGCGACGGCAGCAACAGCGACGACGTTTTTGGTTGCGGAAAGATAGCGGATTGAAACCGCTCTGATACCATAAAAATGTGAGAATTGTTGATTGTATTTTCTATTAATGTATCAGTATATACAGGCAGTCGGGGTGGCTTACACACACAACCGTACAATTACACACGCAGATTAATCTACTATAATTACAGTAGACTAACACTAACCATTTATTTTAAAAACATAGACTGCCACGTTGATTTCTACTCTTATCTATGATGGCACCCATTGAAGTGAAAGCAAACGAGTTGTACTGTCGAATGGACTGTAGGAAATGTTTTCTACGAGAATCACCATCAAAACGAAGCAACGAAGCAAGTTCAGTTGGGGGTTTCTTAAATGCTGGTACATACACCTTGCCACTTTTGCAGCAAAGATTGTATACCATGCGACGCTGTGATAGCAGACTCTCTTGCAGCGCTCCTGGTACCAAAACTGAGCACCACAAATCGTGCACTCATACTCCGGAGGACAATAATATGATCTATCCTTCGAAGTCTCTATACACCAACAAAAGCACATATATAAACATAACAACGCAAATCCATAAAACAAACGTTCTAAAGAAAATGAATGTACGCAGAAACCTTTTAAGAACTCAGCATAATCGTCATCAAACCTACTGCACGATGAAGACGCTACACGGGGAGGTTTTCAACCTACATGCAACACAAAGGCAGGGGAAAATTATATCTACATTAACCTAATGATCACACACAAATCAATTAGCAACACTATCAATAAGGACCTGACAGAGCCAAACGCTTCATCACCAACTTTTTCGACCGTATGCGCCGCCGTTTTGAACAATACCACGCGGGGTAAGCCCGGAAAAACCCATCGCCTACGCACTCGGTGCAAACAAAATAAATGTCAACACGGTAACCATGCTCAACCACCATGACCCCACGCAGGTAAGCGATACATCACATACTCTATCCCAACTGTATTGGCCACTATATGACGTACAGGCGCAGGCTGAACCAAAAAAAAGATTAGCACATATACCAATCTCACATAATGCATATAAATAGAAAGACGTAGAGCAAAACACAACAGGGCATACATCTGAAAGAAGCACTGATTCTTTCGAGCACACACACGACGGTCCTGTCGACGTTTCGGCCTAGCCACACGATCTCCCTCCATAAAAGACTTAAGGTACACACACGCCGAATCACAACCAGAACAATCACAGAGCATAAAACCCCGCATGCAACAATCAACATCATCACAACCACATATGCAAAGCATACAAACAAGATGACAACATTTACCTCGGCCAGCTTGCAAGGAAACCGCGGACGCGTCTCTGAACACCACAGGAGAAAACCAGACGCGCTTCGAGCAAAAGCAACCAATTCCACCGAAACCTGGGGAAAAAACATTTCCACCATTGCACTCCCAGGTCAGATTAAACAGGAAGGAGAATACACAAAAATAACTAACGGGAAAAAAAGAAGAGCATGCCATGCAGCGATTTCGTTCTATACCTTCAATCACCACCACGGAACCCGGGGACACAACGTCGAAAACAATCCAACGAAACTAAAATCAACAGATCCTCAGCCAGAACGGAAAAACCGATTTAGTCGATTCAGGCATGAACATAGAACAAGCAGAGTCCAAACGGTCGACAAATCAAATATTGAAGCAAAGCACAACATGAACGAAACTCGCCTCAAAACCCCTCAGCCCCCAGGTTCCAAACCCAAACAAGCTCACCCTCCAGGATCCATAGGCGAACGCGGAATCGATTAGAAAAGAAAAGGCACACAAGACAGCCAACACGGCAGATCGTAACCGAGACCAGAGCCAAAAGCGAACGAACGAAAAACCACACCAAACACGGCAGCCACCCTCTGCTTATATATGAATGGCACCGATACTTCCAATGAATTTCTTATACCAACCAATCTACTCATAGCACGCTGACAATTCCTAGAAAACCTGGAGACCCTACACGGCAGTCACTAACTCTAAAAGCTCAGCCATGTGTACTACACCATCCAACCATCTGGCACGTCCCCTCTGACGAGCGGGACCCACCACAGAAAAAAACCCAGCCATCCATTACGCCACTACGCAGTGGGACCCCGCGACAGAGGGTGAAGCATCCACGACCAGCAACCACGCGCTGCAGCAACCGCGCGGGGGACCAAACCGGTGGCTAAACCAATCCGCTCACTGCAGCAACCGCGCGGGGCCCAAACCAGCAGCAAACAACGCAGCAACCAATAGCAGCAAATCCGAAACAGTACCGATGGCATGGCTCGCCCCAGATTCCGCCCCTTCTGCGCCGCCATTTGTTTTGCGATTATCGGTTCAAATATAGCAAATTGGATTAACACAATCCAATATTATAATCTAGAGTGACTGTAATATAGTATTGTGAATCTTCTTTATTCTAAATTATATATATCTAGTATGAGATCTAAATTCGTATTACTTATGTTATATCTAATTTAGTTTAGTATTAGTATTAGGTTATTATATTTTAGTACTCTTCGTGATGCCCATGGGAAAGTCTTAAATGGACAGATATATTGATAGGGTGGAAATATCATTTATCATCTCTGTTGAAGTAATAATACTCAAACTATTTTAGTTGTATTAAGATGTCCAAATGTATTGTTTCCAGTCTGTATGGACGGATAAAGCAGACTGGTCTAGAAATTTCGAGGAATAGCATATTTGCCGTAACAAGAATAAAATAACCAATTACCGTAGCAAGAAAGAGCAGAATACTTCTTGATGGAATGCACGCGCGTTGGTGATTGAACGCCCGCATCCTTCTATTCCTGTTCCAACGTAGCGAACATATTAAAGCAACGATCTCCGCCAATATTCCCATCAAATGACCAAATTTTTTTCCTGAAACTAGAAAAATAAGTTGCTTTACATAGACTAAATTTTCTAACACCATTTCTTTGCTCCAAGGAGCAGGTGACACCTTTGAATTTGAACTGACTTAATAACAGAGTACCACTTCAAAATTTATAACCTCCTTAAAACAATAGTTCAAAATTTATCATCTACAAAATAAATAGTAACTCTTGCCTAATTTATACACTACTAAAATAGCACCTCTTAGCTAGAGATATGTTAACTACACTATGAGCTATCTTTCTTGATTTTTCTGCCGCCGCCACCAGAAGTCTCTCCCCCTCCATTGAAGAACTAAATGCAATATTATCACACGATCCATTATCCACTTATTGGAGACGTCGCTTAAGCATTATTCTTTCAAACCAATCACTCCTTCTTTAATGTATCACAATTTTCATCATTTTTGCGCTGACAGCAATATGAGCTGAAAAACAAGACGGTTTTGGACGGTGAGTATTTTTTAGAAGCGAGTGGAGAGATGTTGAACAAGTTCACACACGGTGCCAAATGTAAAGAGACACATACCTGCTGGGCAACATGGATTAGTTGATTGTCAACTGGAGGTGGCTCTATCAAGAGATCTTGCGTCTCAGGCTTTGCATGAGGCTCATGATTCTCAGTTGGGCAAACCAGACTGCTGCTTTTCTCAGGGACAAGCCCTTGAGTGCTGTCGAAAGGCATGGTCTTGCGTTTCCTGCGATTGAATGTGTATTTGATATATCTGGCACCTTCAGCTTGCACGACAACTCCAGAAGGTGCTTCTTTTGCATTTTCTTCTTTGTCCAGGGAGCTGACAATTGAAGAATCAGCTCCGTCTGAAGCTAAAATGCAGCTTTTATCCACATTCACTTCTTCCAAGACTAATGCATTATTATCTGGTGTTCTACACTCTTGGTGAATCACTCGTGAGTTACCTGCATCATATTAACCATGCTAAGGGCTCAATACACATTTAGAAAGTAACAGAGGTATGTGGTAAATTAAAAAAAGGGTTTCTAAACGGTACCTTCATCTCCAATTTCACTTTCTGTTGACTGAGGAACTAGTGGGGAGCTGTTCTCAGACTTCAATTGACCAGTATTTGCAGCATCAGTCTCGTGCATCAAGTTTTCAGAAGTACACTGCAAAACAGGACTATTGTTTCCAGGAGGTGGATCAGAGCTCTGTTCACTATTGAACATGTTATTATTATTAGTTGATTTTGGCAGGGTGTTGCCTAAGTCAGGGACAGCTTTTGCCTCAAAACCAGATTCAAAAACTCTGATGGTCTTGGACCTTTTTCTCCTTTTCATCTGCATGTTGTTTACTGAAAGTAAATCATTTGGTCCAGGGGAACCAGGGTGAAGATTCCAGTCAGCATCCTTTCCATCCATGAGCAATTCATCCTTCTGGTCAGCTAACCCCTCACCACCATGTCCAAAAGACACCTTTAGAGGTGAAAGATCTTGTTCAAGAGCCTGAAGTAGCAGCAAACACCCATTTCCATCAGATGTATCAGATGACTTGTACTCTGTTTGCCCATGCTCACCAGAATTATCATGCATGTAACTTGGCCTGCTTCGCCTACCTCTCTTTTGCTTGCAGTTGGCCAGAAATTTTGTTTGAAGTATCTGTTCCATGATGGACCTTGTGCTATGGGGGTTTCTGTTGGTATCAGTCTTTCCAGTCTTAGAACGGCTATTCAATGCACTAGTTTGCTTGCTGTTTTGTACCAGGGATGTATCCGCACTTGGACTTCGCTGTTTGATTGCATGGATACGCTGTGTACACCCATTACGATACAGCTCAGGATTCTTAGTTCTAGCCATGAATGAACGCAGAGCAGAATCACAGCGGTACAGTATCTCCAAGTTTTCAACAGCTCCACCTTCCTTTGCTGTATTTTTACTCTTTGAGGATACTCTGCCTTTTAGATGCTTCTTAGAAGAATAGCTGCTATTTTTATTAGAATTGATCTTATCACAGGTGCGAAAGTTATTTCCTCTTTCCTCAGCCAAAATGCTCCTTGCCTGCTCCAGTTCAGTATTTGATCTCTGCAGTTCAATTTGAAGGGAAGCCACTGTATCTTGAGCACCATGTAATTGCTCTTGTAGTTCCTTAATCTTATTAATGTTTGCCAAAGATTGCGACTCAGCTTCTTTTATCTGCACATGTACAAACAAGTTTTGACATGAATCAGTTCCATATGAGTGAAAGGACACATCAATTTAAAGTTGTAAACATTTGGAGCAAATGACTGCAAGGCAAGTTCAAAAGACAAATAACTAAGCTGCTATACGTAGAAAAAAAAACTTCTTTTTTATCAAGTTGGCATGAGCTGTTGCCAGCATGTGAATCCTGCTGACCGACACATTTTTACCCTAGCCCCTTCTCATTGTCTTGTTTTTTAGTATAAAATAAAAATCATGCACAGAACCCTTGTAACTAGCACCCCCAGCCCTGGGCACAGTAGTGAGTCCACCTGCCTAGGACCCAGCATTGAAACCAACCCAATCCGTCATGCTTTTTGACATAGATTGCTGGAAAATATATAAGATCTAGAGAGTTTCAAATGGAAGGCAGTCTTTTTCATCTCTCCCTGATTACTTACCCATTAAACAATGAAAGAATGATTAGTGATAGGATATAAATGGCAAATAACTGCGAGGGAACTCAAACTAACCTGATGCTTTTTTGGCGGGATATGATGCAGGTTTATGGCAAATAGAGAAGACTTATAATGAGATACCAAGAAATGTTATATAGTGGGTTTTAAACAAATATAAAGTATCAACAAAATATATCTCTCTCATAGCAACGATGCTATAACTAGTATTTAAACAAATGATGATAACACGGGTTATTTTTCGATTAAAATAAAACTACATTAGGATCAGTCTTAAACTCGTACCTCTTTAACTTGTTAATAGATGATATTATAAGAAATATACAAGAGATATATGTTTTTTTGCAGATTATATAATGTTAATTGATAAGAGCCGAACGACAGTAAATATAAAACTAGAGTTGTGGCGTCAAGCCCTTGACTCCAAAGATTTTAGAGTATGTAGAACTAAAACTGAACACTTGAGCTGTGATTTTAGCATAATTGCACACGAGGGAGATGTGAGTTTAGTATATCAAGTAGTGTCTAAAGATACATTTTAATATTTAGGATCGATGCTATAGATGGATGAGGATATTAATATAGACGATCAAAGCAAGCTGAATCAAATAACGCCAAGCATCTAACATCATCTATGATAAGGGGGTACCGCAAAAATTAAAAATTAAAAGATAAGTTTTATAGAACGGTAATTAAACATGCTATACTCTATGGGATAAAATATTAGCATATAAAAAGACGTCATGTTCAATAACTGAGAATTACAGAAATGCATATGTTACACTGGATTTCTAGTCATATAAGAATAGATCAAATTCAAAACGAGGATATATATGATCAGCTAGAGATAGCAACAATTAAAGAAAACGTGTATAACATTGATTGAGATGGTTTGACTATATTTAAAGAAGACCCTTAGAGACATTAATACATTGTGAAATCTTAAGTCAAGATAATAATATAAAAAATAGAGGAAGACTAAAATTAACATAAGAAGACACAATAAAAAGAGAATTAAAAGATTAAAATATAACTAAATATATGTACTTAAATATGAGTGTTTAAAAACAGTTATTGACATAAATGAACCGTGATTTAAGACTATTGTTGAGTTTTGACTAAAAAGTTTTATTGTTGTTGTATATGACGCAGGTTAAAACAAGATCATAATCACTAGATTTTTTTTACCAAATGATTTTTTTAAGTACTTATATGCAATTGAATGAAGAGGCTACAAGGATTTCTACCATATGTAATTAGCATTGACCTTTTCAAATGATACCCATGAGTATTCAATTCTTTTTAGGTTAATTATGTAAATTTCTTCAAGGTTCTAAAAAGCGGTAAGCTGTGCAGTGTGGTCACCCCGCTTATGCAGAAAGCGACCTTGTAAGTGATTTTAAATTTCTTTAGTCTAACATGTGAGGTATATATATTAGTAACATATATACACACATATATTGAACTTACATGTATATTTTTATGCACCAAAACAGCACAACATTACCATCAAATCCATCTTTCTTTATGAACAATAAACATAGGTTTAATGGATAAAAGTCATATAGAAGTACATGGGCCTTTTAATACATGAAAGTCATTCATGGGCCTATTAATCGACCTTGTGTGCGGGATAAGTGGGCCGCTTATCCGCATATGCGCCTGCTTAACCTTGTAAACCAAGTGCTTACAATCCTTCACAAGGTTTGGCAACCTTGTACACTTAAGCGGTGGCTGTTCTGTTGCTTTTTAGAACACTGCATTTCTCATTTTATTTGTGAATCCCTAGTCTATCCCTCTTTAAATATTATGATTCATTTGTGTGCATTTAAAATGGCGAGATAAGAAAATTTCAGGCTGCCATCCAGGCAATCACAGACTTAGACCGGCCAATTAAATTTGATTATACATGCGTTTATGTTTAATAACACTGTGCCACTATAACCAGGCAAGAGGCTGTTTTTATGACTTATTGCTTAGTTAATGGGAAACAAATCAAGTTTATTAGACATATGCTACGTTTACTGGTAAAAGAAGGGGCCTACAGAAACAGAAAGAGTGGTGATTGTCCTCTATTCTTTAACATGTACAGGCCCATGTGCATATGTTTATATGCATTGATTGGAGCCTGCCACCAGTACTAGAATAGATTACAGGAATCGGTGACCGTCCAGATTATAGGCCCAGAATCCAGAATGATTTTTGACAACCATGATTTGCATTTCCCAAATAATAAGGATAGCCCTACTACATAGTCAAAGGTTCTACCTACCAAAAAAATATTAGGAAACTAGAATTTAATTGAAAAAGGATGTTCCAAACAAATGGAACAAAAGTCCCAGGCTATGGTAAAATATATCACAAAATTACAAGCGCCACCACCTGTATAGCATTTCACCATTCAAACAGATTAAGTACATTACTGGATAAGCATTTTTTTTTCGTCTATTGTCTTCACCACAATGTTGAACACAATGCGGGCAGGCAGAAGACAGTCTAGAAAGAATGAAAATGATGCAAAATTAGTAATGTACAGATGAGCAAGGGCCAGCTCGCAGGTACTTCTTGACTCACTTTAGTTCAACTAAGTGAACTGCATTTAATTTTTGAAAACTTCAAAAACAAAATCTAGTTCATTTAGTCTAGAGTGGGTCAAAGAGTACCTACGGGGCAGCTGCACTCACCCTAAGTACTCCAATATAGGTAGAAGAACCTCTACTTCAGAATATGGAGTTATTGTAATATACATAGCATATCACAAATATGCTGTCTTAACAAATAGCAAGTCAATATGAGGCACAATGGTGGTGTTACAAATATCCAAATTTGCCTCAAATCACAAGATTTAAAATAACTGTGAAGCATTCTTCTTAGAACCATCATGACAAATAAAGGTCTCAACAGGGCAGTTAACTTATCACAGTTAACTAACTTTTGTAAAGATGGTAGACTTTTTGCCATTGCTATGCATATAATGACAATCCAAACAAAAAACCTTGGGCTTTACACAAAATGAAAGAAATTCTACAGTTATTATTTGTTAACAGAACTGCGCTAATAGACTGAAGGTACTAAAAGCAGCAGGAGACCCTGTTTGGTACAGATTTGGCCAATAACACTATCAATTTGATGCCTTGTACACAAAATAAAAACGAACTACATTTTTAAAATGCAGTAAAGTATCAAGGTCACAATGACTGGTTGGAACAATCATAAACATTGACCATATACACATATATGACCTAAACGTGGACTGGATAATGAAAAATTAAATTAAAAATTAAAAAGTTCAGGGAAGACACTACAACATACGATTTTCCAAAAAAAAATGTGCGCTGCAGAAATCAACCGAGAACAAATATATGGTATTGTAATTACAAATGAGGGCTTACTAAAAGTTGAGAGAATTGCTCAACTCAATTTCAATCATAATTGCAGGCTATCACAATTATAATATTTTGTACTTAGATTACCCCATAAATTGGCATAATTGCATAAACCAACATTGTAGCCTATATTGCACTAGTGTTCTTTTTGTATTATAACACTCTTTGCAGGTGCATAGTTTATCAGCTGGTTATAAACAAAAATATAAAATATATAGTATCCTATTGTTGCTCTCAGGACTCAAAAATTTGGCCACATAAAAATACCAGTGACATCTAGATAGTTCACTACACTTCAAGGTACAACAGCAAATAGAAATAAGGATAGCACCATCCTATCACATTAAAAAAAGCCACAAAAACAAGTAGAGAGAAGTGAAATGTGATTATTCCCTTGCCTTCTTGTATACATAAAAAAAGAAGTGAAATGTGATTCATCAGTGCAGTAAAATGGGAACGTTCTGTGCCTATTATCACCAAAGCTAGTGTTCCATAATTCAACCATACTAAGAGCAGTAGCCCGCCCTCAGAAATTCAATGGCATGCTTTCTAGAACTGACAAACCCAAAAGCTAACGATAGTGAGTTAGAGCACAAACACAAACCTGTGCTTCCATTCCCCCTCTACCACCCACGCAAGGGAGCCTAGTTGCCCTCAAGCAGCCGCAATCGATACCAAAAAAGTGGAAAAAAAAACTCGTTTGAAGGATACAATAGAAGGCTGTGCAAAACAAATCAACACCACTACATAATCCAAAATGCAGAAGCACGAAAAAGAACTAGCTCAATGAACATTTGGGTAGAGTACGGAACCGCGAAACCCCTCTAATACGAACTCCAAATCCCGGCATTCAAAGGCAAAATCTGTATCCACCAGAATTCCGAGAAATACCACCCCCAAAACCTCCCCAAAATTGCGGAAACTCGAAATCCCCGAAAGGGGCCGAAATCGCAACCACACCTACGAACAACCAAACCCAAACGGAAGCCCCCAGCAAACCACTCAACCAACCAACCAACGAAGGGAGCAAGCAAAAAAACCGAAGCAAGCGTTTCGAGCGGGGGGAGGGGGGAGGCGTACCCTGGCCTCCATGATGGCCTTGAGCCTGACGAGCGCGGCGACGCCGTCCTCCCTCGCCGCCGCCAGCCCCGCCGCGAGCGCCGCCGCCCGCCGCTCCACCGCCAGCACCCGCGCCGCCGACTCCTGCGCCATGTTCAGCATGATCTCCGCGTACGCCTTCCTCATCCCCTCCACCTGCAAACACACCACACACCCAAAACCCCACAACCACTATCCATCAATAAGCGGCAAACCAGATTACACCGCGGCGGCGGTGGCTGTACGGAATGGAACGGGAGCGGGAGGAGGAAGGGAGGCCTCGGAATTCCTTCACCCACCTGCGACTCCGCCATTCTCCAGGGGAGGAGAGGAGGGGATTTAGGGATAGTGGCGGTTGGGGGAGGGGGGAATCGAATGGGATGGGATGGAGGTGCTCCCGCTCTCGCCTTTTTCACTACCGCGCGTCGTTTCCGTTTTTTCCTCCACCGCTGCTGCTGCTGCTGCAGCTGCTTCGAGTCTCGGGGGAGCGGAAGCCCAACTTCTCTTATGTTCTCCGCGTCGTGGAGAGGACCCTGTGGTTTGGAGATATTGCGTGCGTACCGAAGGAGTCTGACTGGGCGCTACGAGTGGTACTTAAATTTCGTCATGACGTCTACCAAATCGGTAGTTTGAATGCGATAGCTACTTTAAATTTAGATTTAGGCCCGTTCGAACTACCCGTTTTTAAATTATTAAACAGGGTGTTTCATGTAAAAGTTTTTATATATATAAGTTTCTTTAAAAAATTATATTAATTTATTTTTAAATTTTTAATAATTAATATTCAATTATACGTTAATGATTTGTCTCATTTCACGTGTCACTAAAACTTCTAACCCAAACACTAGTTCGAATGGGGCGATATGTAGCATCCACTTATACGTATATTTAAGAAGAGATGTCTAGTAGCATTATAGTTGTTATTACGATATTTCATTCTAGCTTACAACCAAACCTCTATTTCTATCCTTTGTGGTAACAATTGGATAAATGGATGAGCTATCAATGCTTTTATATGTGAAGCTTGAATTGCCAATATTCTTATTAGCGGAGCTAGCTCTTCACTAATTCTTAACTCTCCTGTTTTTTTCCTAACTAATAAGGAAAAAAGGTACGGTAGTTCATGCCTATATTACACATAATAAAATAAAAACCATCCTTTGTTGATAAGATGCTGAATTATACTAAGCCATTCATCCCTCATTTCGACATTCGAAAGAAAAAGGGAAGAAACAGGATGGCATGCTACTGTCATGTGAATGCAACCATGTTTTTAGGTCCCATGGAGTTAAAAAAAGGTCCCATTGATATAAACTTCCAAATTTCTAATTACAAGGAAATGAAAGGGCCCTCCAGGTAAAACATTCGGCCTTGTTGGGCTGATTTTTCCGCCGTTTCGTTTCGGTTGCCTCGCGACGTGTGCCCCTCGCCCCCATTCCGCCTAGGCGGTGGTTACGCGAGGGCCCATTACTCCATCGGACGGCAAAAATCTCGAGGTGAACGGATCGAACGGCCAGCAGCAGGGCGGTTTCGAAAACAGGCGGCAGTGGGCCCAGCCATTGACCGCGGTTGGGTCGCTGGCTCGAATCAAGGTGAAGGCCCACGCTGGCAGTAGCAGGCCGCGCACACCGGAGTCCAATGCTTTGTCAGCTGCGGGCCCCGTCTAGCAGCGAGAGAGGCTTCCCGCGCGTGAGTAGCGCGCCTGTGTGTGGGTCCCCCTATCTGGCGCCGAATTGTGGTGGACCCCTGAGGTCAGCGGTTGGTCGGCCGCAGTAGAGCGGCGGCGGCCGGCGGGCAGGCTGTGCCACGTCACATCGGCAGCGTGTGACGTGGCAAAGCAGGGACCGTGATGTATGTGATCGGCCTAGGCCTGGTGTGGCTTACCTACTTGAGGGCCGATATTAGCCCATGTAACTGACTGGGAAGAACAGGAATGCACACGTACGGTCTCATCCAATTGCCATACCATGGGCAATGGCCTTGCAGAGATCCAAATCATTCAGCGAAAGTTCGAAATTTTGCATGCTTATAGAATAAAAAAAATCTTTTGCGAGGAGAATAAAATTATGATTGTGCAAAGCATAGAAGTACAGAACAGAATGACGCAGCTGTACAGGCTTAAGAGCGAGCTGTGCACGATTGCTTGTGTAGCTGTAGCAGAAGCGGCGGCGGCAGCTGGGTCTTCTTCGTCTTGAGCCTGGTTCTCAGGCCGTACCACGCCTGCAGGCACCTGCAGACGTTGTCGCTGTCGTCGTCGCGGTCACGTAAGGTCTCCATGTCGTCGCTCGTGTTCCGGCTGATGATCGCCATCAGCTCCCTCTTCCAGTCCTCGGTGCGCGGGAAGTCGCAGTACTTCTCCCCCAGCTCGTACATTTTCTGACCACCAAAGAGAGGATCAATCAAACACGCGCGCGCTAAGACCGATCAAGAAGTGAACGGATTAGACTGCCATTGATGTACTTCATGAGGTTAGACGTCGTCGGTGTACTTCTTCGGCACGCCAGCGAGCTCCCTGGCGCGGTAGAACTCCTCCACGGACCGCATCATCTCCTCCTCCGTCGGCAGCGTCCTCCTGCTGGACAGCAAGCACCTTGGCGATCCACCTCCCCTGCGCCTCGAAGAACCACGGCACCATCACCTTCCTCGGGATGCCGACGAACGACAGCGACGGCGCGAGAGACGGCGGGAACGTGTGCTCGAACAGCGGCCCGACGCGGTTGTCGTCGACGGTGACCCTCCCTTCGTTGTCCAGGAACGGGAACGAGTAGCGGTACCCGGTGCAGTACATGACGGTGTCGGAGACGACGCACGTACCGTCGGCAAACACCAGGCAGCCGTCCTCGCACAGGCGCTCGATCCGCTAGTGCAGGTGGAGGTTGACGCGTCTGGCTAGCATCTTGGACATCGCCGGCCTCCTGGCCGCCTCCACGGACTTGGCGGAGATACTACTACACAAATCGTTTTTTAACCGAGGGCAAAACTTTTTTACAGACACCGAATCACGGACTGTAAGATGATTGCTTAGCTTCGAGGATGATAGGCCATCAGTATATATATATATTACAGGGAGTTTGTGAGATAGAATAACTATACTACACCACCATTTCTATTCTATAAACAGTCTCTTTTTTTTCTTTCTTTTCCTCCCGTCTTTCTTTCTCACTCTCTTCTCCTCCTATGTCCTGCACCTCTCTCTCTCTTCACTCTCACTATCCCCCTCTCTTCACTCTCTTTCTTCTTCTCCTCTCCCTCCCTCCCTCTCACTACCAAATATTGAGGCAGCAGCTTTGACAAATGGGATGTTCAGTGGTAGGCCTACTCCCCTTCCTTCCTCCTAGGTGTGGCTCGGTAGGGGTGATGATGATGAATGGAGGTAGTGCGACACGGATTGAGGCCTCCCCATCACAATCGAAGATGGAGAGTGTTAGATTTGACTACGAGCATACAACCCCTCCCCACCTTGTGTGGATTGAGGAATGTAGAGCTCGATGGGGCGGCATGGAGAAACTTGATGGTGCTCGACCACGACAACTATGGAGTGGAGCTCGATGGTATGGATGAGTGGATCAAGGCAGTGTGGCCCAACGAGCTCCAAAGTTGTCGAGGCGACATTGGTGACAAGCTCTGAGGCCAGCGCAGGTCGATACAACATGTCTCGGTGAGCTCCAAAACCACATAAATCCAAAGCGGGAAATCGGCATCTTCCTAATCGATGATAGAAAGACCCTTTAGGTATGTCCTTCCATATCCCCTTCCCTTCTTCTCCCAGATCTGGTTGGAAGGGAGGAGACCGGTGACGGTAACATACGGCTCGGTAGGGGTGGTGGCGGCGATGGATCCTCCACTCTCTCTTCTAGATCTGGCCAGATAGGAGGAGGCGGTAGCAGCGATGACATGCGGCTCGACACATAAGGGTGGTGATGGTTGAAAGAATGGTGACGCTGACCCCTTTCCCTCTCGTCCCTCTCCTAGATCTAGTTAGAGGAGAGAAGGCTGGTAGCGGCAACATGTAACTTGGCAGGCGAGGGTAGCGGTGGCTGCTCAGGGGGGTTTCAAGCGATCTCGTCAATAGTGGTAGTCCTCGATTGACTTGACTAAGACAACCATAGTGAATGATGGCTTAAGGGTGTTGATGATAGCTTCACCGACATCTAGGTGGCGATGGGACAACAACTTCAGCGATTTTTTTCTTTAAAAAAAACTTCTTTTCTAACAGGTGACTTAGGAATGCAAACGACTAAACCTATTAGTTAGTTAGAAAAACGTATTTTTACAAACGGGCTAGAAGGCGCCTAAAAAATAACTATTTTTACGGGTGTTTAATAGCAAGCCACTCCTTTAGTTATTAAAAAAACTTATTTAGGCCGCCTAAAAAATGATTTGGGGAGTAGTGAGAGGTGCACCTCCCTGGCGACGGCGAGGAGGTCCAGCGCTATGTCCATGCCGCTGTCGCCGCAGCCAACCAGCACCATCACCTGCACCGTTGCACGCCAGGACTAGTCCAAGATTAACGCCCACGGCGGTATGTGATTAGGCACAAATCGCCGTTAATTAGACAGTCGTAGCAGCAAAATAATTAGTTAACCTCGTCGCGGAAGGGGTCCGGGACCCGGTACCAGTGGCTGTGCAGCTGCCTCCTTTTCCAATCCCACATTCCTGATCGAGAGAGTTCGACCAGGATAATTAGCAGCAAGATTAGCATTCGACTTCTGCCTGAGACAAGCACGTTTGCTGATGTGGTCGTTCGTCGGGCTACGTACCTTGGAGGTTGGCAGCTTTAGCTGCGAATAGTGGCCGGTGGCCACGACGACGGCGTCGAACACCTCCTCGACGCATGGCCACTCGGCCATCTGATCATCAGCGCATTGCTTCCAGATGATGGCGTCCATGGATCTCACCACCCATTTCATCGCGTCACCGAGGCCACCTCGGCCTGGCGGCCCCATAGCGACGCGCACGACCCTGTTGATAAACCTGACGGCGTCGGTGAGCCCGGCCGCGCGGCACAAGTCCCTGAGGTACACCTCACGATGCCCCGGGAAGCGGTGCAGGTCGCGGCCGGGCCTAGCGCCGCCGGTGCTCTTCCTGGCCGGCACGAACTGGAAGTCGGAGAATCCCATGACCTCGTGGGGGCCCAGCAGCCGGAGCGAGGCGTACATGCTGCTTGTTGGGGCAAGCTCCTGAATCGTGACAGGTTGTATCTAGTTTAGGTGCGTTAGATTGATTTGTCATTCGCATAATCACATTTGTGTAATACGCGTAGAATTGTGGGCAACGATGGAGATGTGCACGCCTTGTGCCATGACCGCGTCTAGGAGGCTCATCTCGCCACGGCGCGCTGGCCGTGCATGTCGCACGGGCGTCCGCAAATGATGGCGCACCGTGCAGCGGCGCGTCGTGGCGGGAATGTCGGATCGAGTCGGTATATGAATCAATGAAATGCATCTGGTTAGACGCGCGATTTGTGGCCAACCAACTTACCAAGTCTCTCGCTCTCTCTCTCGAGTTCATGGCGTCGCGCTCCAGGCATCGACGGAGGCCGGTGAGTTTTCCCAGGACGACGAGTCGTCCCTCCTAACACTTGGTATCAGAGCCTTGTTTGATGCAACACAGTGGCTCAGTGAGCCCATTGAGAGAGCCTGCGAGGAAGAAGAGAGCCATTCCACCTAAGCAACCTCCATCGAAAGCCATGGGCGACATGTTGAGCTCTGGTGGCAGCGTGAAGGAGAGCTCGCTCATGTGGCCGATGCTGACCCATGACAACTACACCGAGTGGGCGATGCTGATGCAGTGCAACTATGAGGTGTTGGAGATCTAGGGGGTGATCGACCTAGGTACCAATTCGAAGAGGTCGCACGATCGGCAGGCGATGAGTGCGCTCCTGCTCTCAGTCCCAAAGGAAATGTGGCAGACGCTGGGCCGGCACGACACGGTGAAGGAGGCAAGGGTGGCGGTGAAGACAATGCGCGTTGGTGCTGATCGAGTCAAGGAGGTGAATGCCCAGAAGTTGCTAAGGGAGTTCGAGAATCTGGCGTTCAAAGATGGTGAATCCATCGATAACTTTAGGATGAGAATTACCAATCTCGTCGGTAACCTCAAGACCTTGGACGAGACCATCATAGATGTGCGAGTTGTTAAGAAGTTCTTGCATGTGGTGCCGGCAAGATTCACCTAAGTGGCAGTGAACATTGAGATGTTTTGCAATCTGAAAGAGCTCACGGTGGAGGAGTTGATCGGGCGACTGCGGGTGGTGGAAGAACGCTTCGACGATAAAGTCGAACAGATCGTCGACAAGGCAGGCCGTCTTCTCCTCGCCGAAGATGAGTGGCTTGAGAAGAACCGACATCGCTTCAATGTAGGGCCAAGCCGGGTGGGAGCAGTGCCGGAGTCAGATCCACGAAGGGCAAGGCGGCGGCTCGTTCTGACAGCAGCGCCCCGGGTCAGCCCAAATTGACATCCATGGGCACGCCACGGCGAAAGGGTCGGTGTCGCAACTGCGGTATCTACGGCCATTGGATGGAGGATTGTAAGCACCCCAAGAAAGAGAAGAAGAAGGATGCAGTGCAGCTGGAGGCCAATGTCACCATCGGCGGTGATGCTGATTAGCCGGGCACACTGATGTTGGCATCCTGCGACGTCGTGCGTCAGGCTACTCTCGGCTTCGACGGTGGCGTAGACAAACCGGGCGCGCAGATGCTGGCATCCCGCGATAACTTTGACGGTGGCGCAGACAATCCGGGTGTGCAGACGTTGGCATCCCGCGATAGCTTCGACGGTGGCGCAGACAAATCGGGCGCACAGACACTGGCTTCTCGCGATGGTTTCGATGGTGGTGCAGACAAGCCGAGAGCACAGACGCTGAATATTACCGACGACGTGCGTGAACCGGCTCAGCTGATTCATCTCACAGAGAAGGTCGTGCCGGTGGACGTCCCTGATGGCGTATGGGTGCTTGACACCAGGGCAAGCAACCACATGACCGGAACACGCTCATTGCTTACACAGCTCGATGAAGGTGTTCACGGTACAGTGCAGTTTGCCATCAACACCGAACCTCGAAGATCGGACTTAACCGAGACAGTACGAGGCCGGGGCCAGCGGCGATGATACGGAGGACGCCGGATTGGCTATGCCGTAGCAAGGATAGCTGAGCTGATGAGGGGACACCTCTCTGAAGGCGGGTGCGTATCGGCTGAAGGTTCGATACGTTTGGCGTTACGCGTCGTGGGATGCCTCTAAAGGCTGATGCGTATCGGCCGAGGGGCCGATGCGCTGGGCGTAAAGCACAGAGTATGGATAACTCATCGGCTAGCACTCCGATGATACGCCGTGCAGGAGACTATAGGCCTGAATCTCGATCTACCGTTGGCAGCCCCGTAGGTCAGACCTAACCGATGCAGCACGAGACTGACGACGACAGAGGGAGCTTAACGGGCCGATAGGTCCAGCACGGACGTGATACGATACATCCGATCGGCCTAAGAGGTCGGACCTAATCGATGCAGCCTTAGACAGAGCAAGACATAACGGGATAGTGGCGAGACTTACCCCTTCGCCGGAGATCAAACTTAACCGATGCAGCCCCGCGTCGAGAGCCAGAACCCGCCAGTAGAACCTAGATGAACTAGGGTGGCGATGCGCCGAGTTTGAATATGATCAAGAGATGTCTTACATGTTTCTAGGGGGTTTATATTTATACCCTGGATTTACATACAGAGTCCGACGCGTCTACGACCATCGGACATTATTTCCTTGTAAGAACAAGGGAAAATATTCCTAAAGAAGTTAACTAACCGGCTAGACCTCCCTAATTGAGTAAGGTTATAATTTACAAAAATAAGTACCTTGCCGTGGAGTCCACGGCTCCTCCGCAAACCCGGTTTCATCTGAATAATCTTCCAATTTGTAACCGAGTCTTCCTTTGCTGCAACCTGATCGGCTTCTCCACTGTAGCTATCGGACCTTTTTTAGTCAAGCCGACCCTTCTCCTTCCTTCCCTCGGGCTTCTCGAACCTGATCCCGATTGGACAATCCCCTGTCTTCAAGCCGATCCAATCTTCTACTAATCTGATCGGCCTTTCTACAGTTCTCTATCGGCTTTGTCTCAGTATCTCCATCGGCCGATGGTTGCATTAAACCCTCCAACGGACCTCTAAGCCGATCGGCTTTAGCCCCATCAGATCTGCCAGATTTTGGCGTTAACATATGCCCCCTAATTTCGGAGTTTACCAACAGACTACGAAATTCCGAGCTGTTAGAAACCTCCGCAAACTAGGATGACCCGTTAAAACCCCATTAATCGGCTCAGATCTCTGCCTAGGTCGTTCCGCCTCTATAAAATATATTCCCTCCTCAGCCTTTTTCCACACACTTCTTCTCATCAAAAACCCCAAACCTCGATGAGCTCCACAGGCATCCACAAATTTCTACGAATCTCGGCGGGCTCAGAAGACTGAAGGCGAGCCCTCGCAGATTTCTTCATTGGCCGCTACTCCTTCGTTTGCGCAATGGCTTCCACACACATAATCCTTGAGGTAACCATTATCTGCTCTTTCATCGTATGTTTTGCACGATTCTTCCCTATTCCGATTTCTCATCAGTAGTCAGGTTCTGGTTTCTGTAGGATCTTAAGAGTCAGATCACTATTCCAATCTCTGACCGCCCCGGTCACTTCTTTCTTGGCCCTATGGGTAATGAGGATCCGACTGATTTCATCAACTCCGAAATAGAAAGGATACCGTTCAAGAACTCATCCATGGCCATCACCGATTGGGCTCACAACTTTAGATCCTGGCCTAGCAAACTCCTTGAATGGAGGAACTGGTATCTTAGGGTTTCTGTCTCTAAAAAGACTTTATGGGAGGATCTGGAAATAGACCATTGCATTAACCTTTTCTTAGCCGATATGAAAAGGAATGAACCTCTGCTTTCATCGGCTTCTTACTTCTGGTCGGACATCTTAAATGCCTTCATGTTCGGACATGAGCCAATGACTCCCACCTTGATGGATATTACTATGTTGACCTGCATCAACACCACCTACTATATTAACCTTTTCAGCCTCAGATTCAAACCTAAGCATCGACTAAACACCAAAAATATCGGAGGTTGGACTAAGTACATTTCCTTGCATAACAAATCCTCTAGCCTAGTCGATGGACGTGAACATGTAGCGTTCTTGAATCTTTGGCTGGAACGATTCTTCTTTGGCGGTTCGACTCTCGGTCCAACAATGAACATGCAATGTCTGGCAGAGCTCCTGGCCGATCACCGCCAAATTTTCCTGGGGCATTATCTTCTCGAAGCAACTTATCATCTGCTCCATCAAGTTGCGACCAAGCTGTCAACAGGCCATCCAGTCGAACATATCGGCGGAACCTAGTGGTTTATACAACTTTGGTTGAACGTCTACACCTCCAAAGTCATTGCCAGGCCCCATTTCTCTTCCATGACATTCCCGACTGATAACCCAGAAGAAAACGAGGCCAGCCGACGCCAATGCATTTCGCTGAGTGAAGCTTCATCGGCTCTTCCTGGAAGCAAAATGACCCCTCTCGGACCTAGCCGATGGTTTAAGTGTTTCTACTATGGCTTCACCAAAGAGGTCACCATCTGGTTTGCGTATAAGGATGACTCGTCCTTTGAAATGCCTTCCAGGTTTCATCCGATGAATGCCTTAGCCGATGAAGAATCGAAGACCATCTTTTTATCCTCCATAACTCCTTGTCTTCTGCCGATCGGATTTTCAATGGGCCGATCCCAACATCCATCATACGAGTTCTACCATCCTTCGGTTAGTGCTCGTCAGTTGGGATTCGGCCAACTCCCCATCAGCTTGTTCTTCATCGACAAGCTCCGAGCGCGCGGAGAAGTGAAAAGCGGCTTGGAGTATGACCGACTTAGTTCGATGACATCAAACTTGTCCTTAGGGACTATCTCCAGCTTTGAGCCCTGCATATCCAATACCAAAATCTTCGCTCGATGGTGGTCAGAATAGGGAAGTCACTTGTATAGTCTATCGGCTGAACATTATTGCCTTCGCCTCAATCCTGACTACGTGGAATCCGATGAAGAGGTAATCCTTCTTTCACTATCATGTCTTCATTGTATTGAATTTCAACTATATCTTAATTTCTGTGATTCCACAGGCTAGTGATAAAGACGCACCTTCGACCAGCGCAAGTGGTCAGCCGATTATCTATCAACCTCCATCGGCCAGATCCCTCTTTGGGCAAAGCGGTCCACCTCCATCGGCTCTCCTTCGAGTGTCGTAAGTGTCAGGGCCAAAGCGTAGGAAACCGGCTGCTCGATCAATTTCTAAGAGACGAAAACCCGACGCTGATGTTGTCATCGTTGCATCGACTTCGCGAAGCCCTTCTCCTGCGGTAATTCTAACTCCTCCCGCATCTCCGCTGGTAGGTGTCAGCGTCAATTTTTTGTTGCCTTTGTTTTATCCTGACATCTTCGCTTTGCAGCCTAAACCATCGGCTCCTGAGGTCCAAACGTCAGACCCTGTTACTGGGGCTGAGCCAATGGTATCCTCTGAAGTTTTAGCATCTACTCACACTGCCCCACAACAAGCTGATACCCACACAAGAACTGCTCCTACTGTCTCTCAGGTACGTCCATCATACATGTCATTTTTCTTGACTTATGATCTCCAAGTTTACTAATGTTGTTATGCAGTCATTAGCCGATCTGTTCTCCTTTGACATCGGCAAATACCTAAAGCAGAGGAAGACTCAGCCACCAGCACAGCGATCGAAACATTTTTGCCAGCCGATGCACGTGAGCAGTTGTCAGATATTGTGCATCGGCAGGAGGTTCCGATTGACTCGCTGGTGGAAGACTGCGGGTCGATCCGGGAAAGGCTTGTAGAAATTCAACACCTCCTGCCTGCGGAACTGTGGGATGCACTCACGCCTACTGCTTACTTGGAATTCCAAAGGACCCAGCTGATTACATCAAGACGACGCATAGCCGATCGCGCTGAGCAAAGCCACCTGGCTCACAACGATCGGCTGACTGCCCTTGATGAAAAGAAGAAACTTGATGAAATGTCAGCTGACCTTCAACATGCCAACACCAAGCTTGGTCTCTTAAAGAAACGAGAAGTCGATTTGATGGCGGAACTCGACAAGGTTCGTGAAGACATCAATTCCACCGAGTCCCATCTCATCGGCCTACCAAAGTCGATCCAAAACCAGAGGTCAAGGTAGCAGACAAAGTGCGGCTAGCGGTTCGCTGGCACAAGAACTTGAAAACTATCCCCGGATCAGATGAGGATGACATCCGCGCTATCAATGATATAGATCAAATCCGTCTGCGCGCGATTGAGGCCATTAAGAAATTCTTGTAAAATTTTAGCCTCAGAGAAATCCAGATGTCATCTTGAACATTAACTTTTTGCAGTAAATTTCAATCAGCTTGATCAACAAAAGTTGTGTAAATATATTTTCTAAAGGCGATATCTCCAAGATATCGGCTATATGTAACCGATACAAACTATATCGGCTTCCGTACATTGTCCATCGGCTATGCTCTAGCCGATCACACGGATGATACCGTCAGCTGGTACTACCTCTGAAACCTTATCCGTCTTGAATTGGCTATGCTCAGCCGATTTTGATGCCTACCCACACGCTAGGATAATACTTTTTCAAATATTTGCCATTAAATGCTTTGGTAAACTTCTCTCCTTCAAGACTTTCCAATATGTAAGCATTGCCAGGCACACACCGATTGATCCAATAAGGTCCTTCCCAATTCGATGACCATTTTCCAAACTTATTATCCCTAGATCAAATCGGCAAAATTAACTTCCAAACGAGATCTCCTTCAGAAAAGGATTTGGTCATTACTTTTTTGTTATAATGCCTAGCGACCTTAGCCTTGTTTTTCTTGATCTTCTTAAATGCTTCTAATAGATTCTGAGTCAAATCATCAAGCTCATTGGTCATCAACGTGTAATAATCATCGGCTATCAACTGATCCTGTAAAGACACCCTCCTGGAACCGATGTTAACTTTCCATGGAAGAACTGCTTCATGACCGTATACCAACTGATATGGTGGCACCTGAGTAGATCCATGACACGTCATCCGATAGGCCCACAACGCATCGTTTAAAGTGACATGCCACCTTCGTGGTTGTTCATCAGTCTTACGCTTGATCAATTTTATTAAACTCTTGTTAGAAGCTTCCGCCTGTCCATTAGCTTGAGCATAATATGGTGACGAGTTTAGCAACTTAATTCCCATACTGGCAGCAAACCCTTGAAACTCTTCTGACATAAAGATAGAACCCTGATCAGTGGTAATTATCTGTGGAATTTCAAATCGATATATGATATGTCCCTTGATGAATTCAATCGCGTCCTTGTAAGTAACCTTCTTCAAGGGAATAGCTTCTACCCACTTTGTAAAGTAGTCTGTTACCGCCAATATGAATTTATGCCCTTTACTGGATGAAGGATAAATTTGACCGATCATGTCAATTCCTCAACCTCTAAACGGCCATGGCTTGGCTATCGGATTCATAACCGACGCTGGAGTTTGTTGCACATTCCCAAACTTCTGACAATCTTGGCAGCCCTTGTAGTATTTAAAACAATCCTCCAGCATACTCAGCCAAAAATATCTAGCCTTCCTCATCATCCATCTCATGTTATGAGCTGATTGATGGGCTCCGCAGATGCCCTCATGCACTTCGCTCATCACCAACGTGACTTCTTCAGCACCCAAACATCTCAAGAGCACTCCATCGACTGATCGATAATACAACTCTTCATCAAGTAGAATATACTTAATAGCCTTGTACCGAAGCTTCCTAGAAACCAATCTTGATGGATTCTGCAAATACTGAACGATCTCCCATCTCCAATCATCGGCTTCCATACGTCTCTCGATATCGGCTATCTCAACTTCCACTCTACTATTCAGCCGATACCCTGAAGTAGTCTAGGAGGTCAGACCTAACCGATGCAGCCTTAGACAGAGCAAGACATAACGGGATGGTGGCGGGACTTACCCCTTCGCCAGAGATCGAACTTAACCGATGCAGTCCCGTGTCGAGAGCCAGAACCCGCCGGTAGAACCTAGATGAACTAGGGTGGCGATGCGCCGAGTTTGAATATGATCGAGAGATGTTTTACATGTTTCTAGGGGGTCTATATTTATACCCTGAATTTATAGACAGAGTCCGACGCGTCTACGACCATCGGACATTATTTCCTAGTAAGAACAAAGGAAAATATTCCTAAATAAGTTAACTAACCAGCTAGACCTCCCTAATTGAGTAAGGTTATAATTTACAAAAATAAGCACCCTGCCGTGGAGTCCATGGCTCCTCCGCAAACCCGGTTTCATCTGAATAATCTTTCAATTTGTAACCGAGTCTTCCTTTGCTGCAACCTGATTGGCTTCTCCACTGTAGCTATCGGACCTTTTTTAGTCAAGCCGACCCTTCTCCTTCCTTCCCTCGGGCTTCTTGGACCTGATCCCGATTAGACAATCTCCTGCCTTCAAGCCGATCCAATCTTCTACTAATCTGATCGGCTTTTCTACAGTTCTCCATCGGCTTTGTCTCAGTATCTCCATCGACCGATGGCTGCATCAAACCCTCCAACGGACCTCTCAGCCGATCGGCTTTAGCCCCATCGGATCAGCCAGATTTTGGCGTTAACATATTGTGAGCTTGGGTCAGTTAGAAGAGAAAGGTTTCTTGGTTGTGCTGGGGAATGGAAGGCTTCGTGTGTTTGATCAAGAACAGACACTATTAATCTCTACACCTAGAACTGGCAATAGACTATACCTTGCAAAGTTTGGTTAGCTTCACCAGTTTGCTTGCTTGCACAGTTTGAGAATGTTTCATGGTTGTGGCATGCTAGATATGGGCATTTAAATTTCAAAGCACTAAATGACCTTAGTTCAATGCAAATGGTTGATGGGCTGCCAGTAGTTACTAGGGTAGAGAAAGTATGTGATGGGTGTACTCTTGGTAAGCAACACAGAACACATTTTCCTCATGTGTCAAGCTACAGAGCAGAACGGGGTTGGAACTTGAGCACACTGATCTTTGTGGACATATTATTCCAAAGACAGTTGGAGGAGCATCATATTTCCTACTGGTAGTTGATGATCACAGCAGGTACATGTGGGTGGAGATGCTCAGTAGCAAAGATCAAGCTCTGGAATGTTTCAAGAAAATCGTGACTAGAGCTGAAGTTGAGTGTGGCAACAAGATGAAGGCTGTGAGAACAGATAGGGGTGGTGAGTTTATGTCCAATCTGTTCTCAATTTTTTGCACAGAAGGTGGCATCAAGCATTACACCACCACTCCTTATTCTCCTCAGCAGAATGGTGTGGTTGAAAGAAGGAATCAAACAGTGGTTAAGATGGCTAGGTGTATGCTGAAAACCATGAGAGTTCCACCTGAGTTCTGGGGTGAGGCAGTTTGCACTGCTGTGTATGTACTAAACAGGTGTCCCATAAAGAGCCTGAAGAAGAAGACACCTTTTGAGGTTTGGTATGGTAGGAAACCATCTGGGAAACACCTAAGAATGTTTGGATGTGTTGCACATGTGAAGAAGGTTGGTCCAGATCTGAAGAAGTTATCTGACAGATCCAGCAAGATGGTCTTTATAGGCTATGAGTCAGGTACAAAGGGCTATAGATTCTTTGATCCCTCTACTAACAAGCTGGTGATTAGTAGAGATGTTATTTTTGATGAAGAATAGCCATGGGATTGGATCAATGCCAATACAATTACAGACCAAGTGACAGACAACTTTATAGTTCACTATGGCTTGTCTGACAAAAATTCGACTATAGAACAAGGTGCTACAGTTTCAGCAGCAGAAGAAGAAGGGGGTGAGTCTGTTGATCAAGGAGGTGTAGAAGGGCATGATGAGCTTACACCCAACTCCTAGATCAGTCTAGGGTCATCAGTTGCACAGGCTGGTGGTTTTGCCACACCACCAAGTCATCACTCAGAAGATACATTTGGGGGGCCTTTGAGATTCAGAACCCTGTATGATCTTTTTGACTCCACTGATGTGATCAGTGATTATGAGTACAGTGGAACTTGCTTATTGGCAGCTGATGAACCATTGGGTGTGGATGAAGCACTGGAGGAAGAATGCTGGATGGAAACTATGAAGAGTGAGCTGCAATCAATTCAAAATAATAACACTTGGTGCTATGCTTCTCTTCCAAAAGGTCAGAAGGCAATAGGCCTGAAATGGGTATTTAAGGTGAAGAGGGATCCCGAGGGTAACATTGTGAAACACAAAGCTAGACTTGTTGCAAAAGGGTATGCTCAAAGATATGGGATGGATTATGAGCAAGTGTTTGCTCCTGTTGCTAGGCTAGAGATAGTCAGACTAGTCTTGGCATTGGCTGCTCAACGGAAGTGGGAAGTGTATTACATGGATGTGAAATCTGCTTTCTTAAATGGTGATCTACAGGAGGAAGCATATGTGAGCCAGCCACCAGGCTTCTTGAATCCAAAGCAACCACACAAGGTTCTGAAATTGAAGAAGGCCTTGTATGGTCTTAAACAGGCACCTAGAGCTTGGAACTCTAAACTAGACCAAGAGCTTATGAAACTGGGATTTCACAGAAGTGAGGAGGAGCATGCAGTCTATAAAAGAGACAGCGGTAACTCACTGCTGTTGGTGGGTGTGTATGTAGATGATCTCATCATCTGCGACCCTGACATAAAAAGAATTATAGAATTCAAGGGGCAGATGTGCAAGACTTTCACCATGAGTGACTTGGGCTTGTTGAGCTATTACTTGGGCATGGAGGTGAACCAGAAGCCTGGGCTGATAACCATCTGTCAAAGATCGTATGCAGTAAAGATAGTTGAGCAGTGTGGTATGAAGGGGTGTAATCCAGTAGATACACCAATGGAGCACAATATCAAGCTGTTACCTGGGAAACCAGATCTTGCTAAAGATGTGATAAAATTCAGGAATGTTGTTGGTAGTTTGAGATACCTGGTCAACACTAGACCTGACATTGCTTTTGCAGTGGGCATGGTCAGCAGGTTTATGGAGTGTCGTACTACTGAACATTGGGCTGCAATAAAGAGAATTGTGAAGTATGTTACAGGCACTGCTGAGTATGGTTGCACCTATGCAAATCAACCCATCTCAAAGTTGAAGCTGTTGGGCTTTTCCGACAGTGACCATGCTGGTGACCTTGAGAAGAGGAAAAGCACCTCAGGCGTGCTGTTTTTTTTTGAATGGCAACGTGGTGACTTGGACATCACAGAAATAGAAGGTAGTGTCACTGTCTAGCTGTGAAGCCGAGTATATTGCAGCAGCTTCGGCAGCTTGCCAAGGAGTGTGGCTGAGTAGACTCATTGCAGACCTGACTGGTGGAGGTGTGCAGACGTTCAAGCTTCTAATGGACAGCAAATCTGCCATTGAGTTGAGTAAGAACCCAGTGTATCATGAACGCAGCAAACACATTGATACTCGTTATCATTTCATCAGAGAGTGTGTTGCTGATGGAGTAGCTGAGGTGAAACACGTTGGCACTGACAGGCAGCTGGCTGATATCCTGACAAAGCCGCTTGGGAGGATCAAGTTCACTGAGATGCGTCAGAAGCTAGGGGTCAGCAGCCTATGTCACGATTAAGGGGGTGATTGTTGGGGCAAGCTCCTAATAATCATGACAGCTTGTATCTAGTTTAGGTGTGTTAGATTGATTTGTCATTCGCATAATCACGTTTGTGTAATACGCGTAGAATCGTGGGCAACGGTGGAGATGTGCACGCCTTGCGCCATGACCGCGTCCAGGAGGCTCATCTCGTCACGGCGCGCTGGCCGTGCATGTCGCACGGGCGTCCGCAAATGACGGCGCACCGTGCAACGGCGCATCGTGGCGGAAATGTCGGATTGAGCCAGTATATGAATCAATGAAATGCATCTGGTTAGGCGCGCGATTTGTGGCCACCCAACTTACCTAGTCTCTCGCTCTCTCTTGAGTTCATGGCGTCGCGCTCCTGGTGACCGTGCTTCAGGCATCGACGGAGGCCGGTGAGTTTTCCCAGGACGGCGAGTCGTCCCTCCTAACACACCCTCACCGGTGCGGCGGCAGCGGGGCCGAGCGCGTCTTCGGCGTCGTCCGCCCTCGGGTCGTACCGCCACTGCCCGCCCGAGTCGCCGCCCTGCTCCAGCACCGTCACGGAGTGGCCCTCCCGCAAAAGCACCTGCGCCGCCGCCAGCCTGGACATGCCAACACCGATCACGCACACCTTCCTCGACGCCAGCAAGTTGCCGACGACGCAGGTCCCCATGTCCATCGATCGAACACGAGAAGCGATGAATCGGAGAGGGGAATGACTACAATTCTTTTCGCTACAAGCTAGCTAGTTGCAAGCTTGCAATGGCTGTAGCTGTGTGAGCTTGCGGACGGTAGCAGTAGTAGTTGGTTGATTTTGCGTCAGCGTCACTGCTCCATGGATGAGCTGTGTGGGGTTTTTTAGGATTTTGCGCGGCTTTGGCTGGCTTGGCATTTGCAAAGCGTAGCAACGCCATGACTAAGGGAAAGGGAAGGGAGGCGTGAGCGTGCGACAGGTGTTGTACTGTTGTGTGGGGACCACTAATTGTTAGGCCCACTTAAATTGGGCAACTGGCTACAACACCTTTCTTATTATTCGTCATGGCATTGTTTAATACATGTTTATTAATACTAAAATTTGATAAGTATATAGATGAATTAAAAAGACGATCGATTTAGTAAAGAAGAGTCCAATTGCTACAGGGAAGAAGCCGATCGAACGAAGTGAGAAATAATTTGTTTCAATTATAAAAGATTATCCAAATGAGGTCAAGTCTGAGGAGGAGTCGTAAAAATCATGGTAGGCTAATTTATCTATGTAAACCATATCAAAGATTGTTAGTGCTAAAATTTGATAAGCATATGGATGGATTGAAAAGACGATCGATTTAGTAAAGAAGAGTCCGATTGCTATAGTGAAGAAACTGATCGAACGAAGCGAGAAAGAATTCGGTCTAAACTATCCAAATGAGGTTGAATCTGAGGAGAATCCGTGAAAATCATGGTAGGCTAATTTATCTATGTAAACCGTATCAAAGATTTAGTTAGTTTAGATTACTATTTTCCTTTTATATTTTTAGAAAATAACGTCCGATGGTTATTGTAACCACGTCGGACTCTGTAATGCCAGGGTATAAATATAGACCTCTGTAAGCCTGTAAATCAATCTCTCGATTAATACAATTTTGACGCATCGCCATCCTAGCTTGTCTAGATTTTTACCAGCGGGGTCTGACTCTCAATGTGGAGCTACATTGGTTAAGTTTGATCTCTGACGAAGGGGTAAGTCCCATCACTATTCCGATATATCTTACTTTATCTAGGCCTGCATCAGTTAGGTTCGACCTCTTAGTCAGATCGAGTGTACCGCATCTTTGATATATCTTGCTTTATCCCGATATATGTGCGAGGTCTATTAGTTTACCAAGCTCTCTCTCCCGTTGTCCATCTCATGCTGCATCGGTTAGGTTCAACCTACGAGTCTATCAATAGTAAATTGAGCCGTAAGCTTGTAGATCTTTACTCGGCGTTTCATTGGAGTGATTAGTCGATAAGTTATCTATACCTTGAGCAACATACCTAGCTTATCAGCTCCTCAGTCGATATGCAACAGTCTTCAGAAGACTTCCATCGACCGTCACGCCTAGTGCATCGGCCTTCTAGTCGATGCACACATACCTTTAGAGACGTCTTCTTACCGTACGCTCTGCTCCGTCTAAGACTGCATCGGTTAGGTTTGACCTTTTAGTTGGATCGAGCGTACCTCATCACGTCTGCTCGAGGCACGCCAGCATATCGGTCTCCCTCCTCCATCAATGGTCTCGTGCTGTATCGATTAGGTTTGACCTACGAGATCGGCGACGGTGATTCAAGCCGGCGCCTCGATGGGTCTTTGCTCGACGTCTCATCGGAGTAAGTAGCCGATGAGTTATCCTCAACGCAGGCCCCACATCCGTCTCGCGATCTTCTAACGATCGATCCTCTAGAGGTCGATCCTCTAGAGGTCGATCTGGACATGTTGGGTGCTTCCTGGTACTGTCTCGATTCAGTCCGGTCTATCGAGGCTAGTCCTAACGGCACCGTTACTATGGTCGCTGGCCCTCGTGGCTTCGCGGGGGATCGAGCCCTGCCCCACAAGTCGGATGTCATGGAGCATCATCGGCTCTTTGGCCAATAGGTCATCAAATTCGTTCCACGCGTCTCTCACGCCTCCATTGGCTGTTCAGCCGATGCTCGAGTGCTACAGCTTCCATCGGTAAACAGGAAGGATTCTGCGTGCTTTGCTATCCTTTGAATACCCTTTTATGTCTCCATTGACTTTGCGACCAATGGATCAGGATCTCGCTTTTGCTACACCCGAAGCCATCACATCCATCGACATTTACCTACACCTTTATCGGCTCTCTAGCCAATAAAAGAGCACGTCAATTCCTATTGATGACCAACCGATAGTAGGAGTCATTCGGACACGATCTTTGACCAACTCGATCATATCGATAACCAGCCAATAGCGAGAGCTTGAATCGGCCCATCGTCCGACTGACCTATTCGTCTCAACTTATCAATTACAGGGTTAAATTGACTGGTACGCTTTCGAATCTCGAAGTGTAAAGACCAATACTGGTGCTAAGCAAATCTCTCATACCTTCACGTGACCGAGCCGCCATCTCTTCCCAATCGCACTTCCGCTCGGCCTGGTCGAATCTTTCTCCGCGAGGTTTGACGGCAAGCAATGTTTTATATAAAATTTTATATATGTATATATATTTTAAAAAATTAAATAAATTTATTTTTTAAAATTTATAGTAATTAATATATGATTAATCATATGCCGTTGGTTTTTCTTCGTCAAAAATGTTAGTAAAACAATCACTCTCTTTTTCAACTTTGTTTTTTATAAAAAATTTTTATCGTAAAGTTGTTTTAAAAAATATATAAATCTATTTTTAATTTTTTACTAATAATTAATTAACCATACGTTAACAAACTGCTCCGTTTTAATTTCCAACCATTGAAACGCACCCTTAGAAGAGATGCTTTTTTGTTTTCACGTTCGTGGGCATTTCCTTTTTTAGATGTTCACGTGGTGCATTTCTAATATTAGTACTAATATTAGCATCTATCAATGGACTTTCCTCGAATACAAGCATATTCTTCTGGTTGCTTAAATTGGAGATAAGTTACAATATTCACGCGTAAGACGGTAAAAGGTACCTAGAGACTACCTATCAGAGACTAGCCGACCGTCTCACAAATAGCTAACCAAGTAAAAATAAAGTGCTCAGCAGACTAGTTATCTAGCTATAGCTATTCTAATCAATCGGCCAAATCTCTTCCCTAGCTGATCAAGTTTAGCCATCCGCCCTAACTAACCACCTCTTCCTGAGAAAAAAAGGTGCGCGGGTGCAAGCGAGTGACGCTTGGTTACCCACACAGCCTCCTGGGCTTCGTCCAGGCCATGCAAAACAGCCTCCTAAGCTAAGGCAGCTAGAAATGCGAGGAAGAGCCTTGTCCCTCGTCCAGACTGAGCTCGTGCACACATGGGGATGGACGGGTGTAGGCACCGGGACACACAACTGGAGGAGCGAGAGGGGTCGAGAATCCGATCACCTTCCCCTCCCATTTGCTCGCTTACTGCCACCTTATTCACCATCGTCCCCATTGACGTTTATTGTAGCTTCTTGATTGGGTAACCTCTAAGCCCTCTTTTTCAGCGGCTGCAATGGGTTGTCATGATCTCGCAGTAGTGTATAAAAAAAGAAAAGTGAATTTATAATCGTATAATATCTCTGTCGTTGTTACTCGTAGTTTTCGTAAGGTTGTTTTCTAATTCTACCAAAGCTTGTGACACAATTACCCTGTCCTATATAACTATACAATTAATCCCCACTTGCTGCAATTAATACCAATTTCCTGCACTCTAATGCAGCCACGTCATTGTTTTGTTTTTAACCTTTGGATGAGCTTTGAAAGGTCCAGATTTGCTTGCCCAGGCCTGACTGGCCCTGCTCCACTTTTTGCGCATCTTGGGTTATCCACGCTATCCACGCCTCCAGTCCCATGTGCGGCGTTTCCTATCCTCCCTCGCCGCGGCTCGGTTTGAAACCGCACGATTGCACCATGCCCGTCAGAGCGTGGCGGAGTTGGTTCGCCTCTCCTGCGTGTTACAGCCAGTCTCGCTCTCACCTAGCCATCTACATTTGCGATTCCATTCTTAGCCACAGTCCAGGACTCTGTATGCTCCTAATGAGGCAATGACTGAACTAAATATTATTTCTCCACTCATCCGATTCTTTCCCACCCTTACTCTCTTCTGTTTATGTTTCACTACTGTTTTGCTTCCTTCCAGACTACAAATTGTTTGCAGGATTGAATCAAAGCCATATGAATATGATTACGTACTCTATGAAGCAGATATCTTTGCCTCACGGTGTTGCAGAATTTTCAGCTGATGGTATTTCATTACATTCGATGAATCTTTCACTTGATTACATGTCCTACTATACTTTATTCTTTTATCATTTGCCCAATATATAGATGATTTGTGATTGTTTCCATACGAATTTGAACCGCACATGTTTTATAAACTGTTCATATGCTGAACACTATTCCTTCTCGGCAATATATAGGCTTCGGGTGAGCAGAGCTCTCCCTGCATGCTTTCAGATTTGTAGAAGCTTATGTTTATTCTTTTCATTAGTCCTTCCATATTGTACTATAAAAGACAAATAGGGGCTTTGATTATTTGAAGATTGCTTGCACGCTTGCTGTACTAAACTACTAATATAATCCTATCATCTTTGTCATCTATTTTTCCAATTTCAATTATGATGTTGCCAACATGGTCTCTTGCGCTGTAAAATTGGCACAACACTACTGCAGCCCATAAACAGATTTCAATTATCATCTATTTTTCTACTGTGAGTGTTTTACACAGTTGTTTGTTATTGCCCATAACAACTGAGACATCAATTAATGCAATTTCATATACACGGTGAAGCCCTGTTCATATAACCTTAGTAAGGGCAATTCACTCTCATGCAGCCTAATTCATAGCATAATTTTCATCTCATCATTTTCTAGAAATTTCCGTAGCAACGTGCAGGTCCTACCTAGTTTTATATAACAAATGTGGATAGTTCTAAACATCAATCATTAGAAATATTTACTGCATGCGACGTGATTTTGACCTTGTTTTCTAAACACGGGTAAGTTGGCAGTGCTTAGGGATAAACCCAATCTCATGCACCTAAGATTGGCAAATACCTATGGTGGGTATTTCTCCACTATGTAATTCCAAACACACCCAAGATTGGCAAAGACCTATCATGGTGGGTATTTTTCCACTATGTAATTCCAAATACAGTCTAAAGTACTTCATTTGTTTTAAATTACTTATTATTTTAGTTTTATCCTAAATCAAATATTTCTAATTTTTCTATCATCATTTTTTTTACATTTTAACATGCAAGTTATATATAATCCATCCATCCTAAATTACAAGCCGTTCTTGTTATTAAAAGAATCAAACTCGGTAACTTTAGCATATCATACATGCTATATTATTATATTTATATTTTAAAATACTTTCGTGTGATGTTAATTTTATAGTTATTGATAATATAATATGAAACAAATTAATAGTTATAGTTAAAGTATGTTATTCAAGACTCTGTAAAAAATTATAGGACTTATAATTTGAGATAGAGGGAGTATTATTAAAGTATTTTCTCACGGTGTATCTAAAAGCTAATGGTCAGATACGGATAAATTTAAAAAGGAAAAGTAATTCGAGATGGAGGGAGTATATTGCTGGCATAGTCTTTTGGGCAAAGTTGGGTCTGTCCCTACCTGTAGTTGATGTGCATATTTTATTAGTTGATGTGCATACTTTATTGGCAATGTGATTTTTTCAACGACGTAAAGTTTCATATTGATATAGTAGAAAAAATTACAAAATTATAATCCTGAAAGGTTGTAACTAGAAAAAAAACAAACACACCATCACTATACGCTGACAGCTTCTCACACAACCTAGGAAAAGACACTAGCACCAAGTTGACCACCACTAAGCGTTATCGTTCGCCGCAGACCTAAAGGGGGTCACAAATGTCCTGCCAAACACCGACTCCACATAGAATATTGTCGATGAGTTTTTGGTTATCCTCACATAGAGGGCTTGAAGAGAGGGTGAGGGCGAGAGAGGAGGTCTACTCGTCCCTCATGACAACCTGACGACGACAACCAAGAACCACTGGCGACGAGAAGAAGACAAAGTCAAGGAACAAGACATAGGCAATACCTCCAAATAGGTCATGACATCTTAGGCGCCGCTATCGCCTGTCCAAAGAGGGAGGGTGGCAGCTTGACTATGCCTCAAGGAGGGATCACGGTGCCTAAAGATGTCGTTATTATCAGCTCAGGAAACCTTGAGCTAGGCTTTTGCATGTAGCACCCTCTTCCATACCTGTCTCGCCATCCTAGAGCTTCACCTAGTTGGGCTAGACTTGGCAGTGTCTATAGCCTTGACGGCGCTGTACACAGTGGATGAAAGGGAGCACACTATCATTTTTTATTGGTTCCACGACGTGCTCTTGGAGACCTCTTTCACTAGAATTCCACTTCGCAATTTGTCTTTGTTAAAATGCCACTTTCAAGCATTGCCAACACGCTATAATAACATATTCTCTATTTCACGTGATTGTTACAAGTTTTTCTTAGCCTTTTCTTTAGAAAAAAGGATCGATCCTAGTTAGATCTAGATGCTTCCCTCTAGGCCTCCGCTCTTGCTTATCGATGGTGACCCTAGATCTAGTCGCTACCGCTATCTGTAGCCACCACTGCCAAGGCCAACCTTCTGTGAGTGGAGCCATGTACCACGAAGCCGTCGTCCCTGATAGAATGCTGCTAGCATGTGGGAGCTAGGAACATGGTGGGGTCGATGGAGTGCACCTGGCATGAGCTTGTTGCGGGTAAGTACTTGTCTCACTCTGGTTTTCAAGTCATGCGGTGTGTGTATTTGGTGTTGCTCATGCTACAAATCAATTAGAGACTTCTCTAACATGCGTCCACGTTATTTTCTTTAGTCTCGATGCAGAGCATGCGCTTAGTTTAGCTGTGGTAGTGGCGAATCCATACTTGTTGTATCGCCTGATGGGGTAGTGGAACCAGTTCTAGCCCTGGCTGTTGTAGCTGATGTTGTTAATTGGGATAGGCTAAAGATTCTTGCCAGAAACGGTGATGAAGGAGGCTAGATATCATTGGGGACGAAAAATTATATGAGTTGTTAGGATTGAGGGTTGAGAATAAGCAAGACGAGATAGATAGACAGGCTACTGCTTAGAGGGGCCAACATAGATGCAAATGCTGGTATTGCTACTGGTGTTGTTGCTGAAGACACCAGTAGGGTAGCAATACCTGTTGACGATGCAATACCAGGAGAGAGGGTGATGGCCTATGACCTGATAAACCTTGCTTTGAAGGCTGGTCTACCCCAATATGAAGGACGATGCAATATGAAGGCTGGTAGCAAGCTGACGACGACGTCGAGCTTTGCGGCCCTTCCCGGTGCACATCCATCTCGCCGACCCATCCCCGGCGGCCTGAGCTCGATTGCCGGATCCAGGCGGTGGCGGCTTCTCCAGCTCGCGGCGCTACCATCTGAAGCAGCTCGTCGAGTTGGCGGCGGCGGCCCCGTATCTGCGCCACGCAGATGGAAGAGGGAGGACGATGCAGCCATGCAGGTGGCCCGGCGGCGGTGGGAGGATGAACACGCTCGGATGAGAATGGCGTCGTCGCCGTCCTCGTCGGCTACGAGCTCCATCGGTCAGACTGTCGTATCCCGCCGCCTACTCCTTTGTAGAGGCCCTCTTCCTCCCGGCGAGCGGCGAGCCGAGCTTGAGGCAGAGAGATGAGAGAAAGAGAGAGATGGGGAGGGCTCCAACGGCGGTGGCGCACCTCGGCCCCCACGGCATGAAGGCGACGGCGGACGAGCGGGCGAGCTCGGAGGGGCTCGCTGGCACCCCCGCCTACCCGGCTTGGTTGGGGAAAAAGAGAAACGAAAGAAAGGAGAGAAGACAGAAATGGGAGCTGATATGTGAGCCCTATAGTGACTCGGTGAGTCTGACCACGATAAATCGATCTGTGTCGGTTTTTAAATTGAAGGAATATATTCGATTTTAAAGTGAAGAGATATACCAGGGTTAAAATAGACTACTCCTTCTCAAAACCGACCACAAGCATCGACGGGGGAAGCCCACGGCCCACCAGGCCTGAGCACGAATCTCAAATCTAGTGCCCTGCCACCTGCCAGCCATCGGCAGTCCACGCGCAAGACCCGCACTGGAAGTTTCTTTCTTTTTCTCTGCCAAGAAATGCGGAAACCCGTGCACGGCTTTAAAACCAAACCCCACCAAGATCCAGCAAATCCCCCAAGCCCATTCCCCAAACCCACCAACCCACCACCGGAAAAGCCGGCGAACCCCATCCATCCATCCATGGCCGGCGGCGGGCAGGCGGCGGTGTCGGTCCTGACGAAGGTGGCGCAGGCGGCGGCCGGGCTGGGCCTGGCGGCGTCCGCGGCCTCGACGGCGCTGTACACGGTGGACGGCGGGGAGCGCGCCGTTATTTTCGACCGGTTCCGCGGCGTGCTCCCGGACACCTCGTCGGAGGGCACCCACTTCATCGTCCCCTGGCTCCAGAAGCCCTTCATCTTCGACATCCGCACGCGCCCGCACAGCTTCTCCTCCACCTCCGGGACCAAGGACCTGCAGATGGTCAGCCTAACTCTCCGCGTCCTAGCGCGCCCCGACGTCGAGCGCCTCCCGGACATCTTCACCTCGCTCGGCCTCGAGTACGACGAGAAGGTGCTACCCTCCATCGGCAACGAGGTGCTCAAGGCCGTCGTCGCCCAGTTCAACGCCGACCAGCTCCTCACCGAGCGGCCCCACGTCTCCGCGCTCGTCCGCGACTCCCTCATCCGCCGCGCCCGCGAGTTCAACATCGTCCTCGACGACGTTGCCATCACCCACCTCGCCTACGGGCCGGAGTTCTCCCAGGCCGTCGAGAAGAAGCAGGTCGCACAGCAGGAGGCCGAGCGCTCCAGGTTCCTTGTCGCGCGCGCGGAGCAGGAGAGGCGTGCCGCCATCGTCCGCGCGGAGGGAGAGAGCGAGGCCGCGCGCCTCATCTCCGAGGCCACCTCTGCTGCGGGCAACGGCCTGATCGAGCTCAGGAGGATCGAGGCCGCCAAGGAGATCGCCGCGGAGCTGGCGCGCTCCCCCAATGTCTCGTACATCCCGGCCGGCGACAGCAGCCGGATGCTGCTTGGCCTCACTGGTGCTCGGTGAATGAATCGTCACCTTTCCCTTTAGTCAGTTGCATTCTCTTAGTACCCTTAGATTTTATCACTTGATGGTATGATTGGAGACTTCTGCGATGATAGAATGCTCATAAATTTCCACTGATGGAGAGGAATTGTCCAATAATTGTTGCATTTATGTTGCCCAAAAATATGGTCTAGTTAGCTTGTGGCAATTTGTTGAATTTTGTGATCCTTCGACTATTGCAATGCAGGAATATGATATTTGCTTCGAAACAATCTGGTTGAATGGGTTTTTTGTCTGATTAGGGCTCTACATTGCCTTGTTGATGCTGTGATTGTTTTTTTCCTCCTCTTTTGTGTTGTATGATAATTTTTCTAGCATTGGATTGACATGTTCTGCCCTTATCACGAGGATTGCATCTACGTGCTGTTAATCTTTTGTTCTGTTGTACATTTTCTGGTTTTACTTGTTTGTGAACCATTAGGAACAACGAACTGTGTTTATAAAGAGGTGAGAAGACCCCCTGTTTTCTCAGAATATCAGTTTGTTGCAACATTTGTTAGCCCATTTTGATTGTTTGGTCAGAAGTTAGTCTTTTATGCGAGTCTAAATCACTAGTCTGAACGTTGTGGAGGATGTGATGAATGGTATTATTGGTAATATGACATTGAATTGGAATTCTGTAGTGTGTTTTATGCTTTAGTGCCATTAACACGGTAAGCTTTATGCTTTAGTCCCTTCAAAAAATTAACACGGTAAGCTTGTGACCTTGCACTTGCCTCTGAGTTCTCCGGTCTGAAATCCTTTTAGGTTATGTTGCTTCCATACTTTCAGTCGATGATGGGATAAGGGTGTAAGACTGTTAGTGTCATTGACTTAGAACATTTTCTACAGACAATTATTTGGTTTTGCACATTAGTTTCTACGACAAAGATCGGGGGTCGGAGTCTGACTCGGATTTGAGTATCTGACTGGGCAAACTAAGATTTAGGGGACTCGCCTAATATATATAATTTATTAATTAAAAAAAGAAAATTAACATGATAGGGTTTAAAGAGTATTAGCTAGGGCTGGATTAAAAATAAATATAAACTTTATGATTAATATGGAAGAAATCAATTAAATAAAGAACTTCATGTAATATTTATGGAGTTCAGAAACTAAAATAGAAGGTAATAGCTGATATTTATCAACCCATCCTCTTCCTCATCCCTAATCCTGTCGCACCGTCACCGTTTCTCCGTCGCCTGCTCTGTCTTTGCTCCGGCGCTCTCATGCTGACAGCAAGCTCCTTGCCTCTGGCCACCGCTTCCATTTCCTTCGCTCCTCCCTCTTTCCCTGCTGCCATCCCCTTATCTCTAACCATGTTGCGCAGTTACTGTTTCTCCGTTTACTCTGCCTTCTCTCGGACGCTTTCATGCTGACGGCAAGCCCCCTGCCCTTAGCCACCGTCTCCATCCCCTTCGCTTCTCCTCTTTTCCTGCTGCCACTGCTCCTCCTTCTCGGGCGGCATTGGCCGTCGGGCTTGGTAGATTTGGCGACGCCGATGGTCAGGGACGAGGACGACAGCAATGTCCCACTCTCAGTCAGCTCTTTCATTCCTTTCCTGTTCCTCACATCAACTCTATCCTTCGTTCATCCCCTCTGCTTTAGACTCCACCAGACTCCACCAGCCGGGTTAGACACGCGTCGTACCACATTTGACCCGTATCGACGCGGGGATACGCATCGATGCACAAAAAAAATCTGGACTCTACATTAGTTCACGTTGCACGACAAATAGTAGACCTGTTTCTGAAAAATTGAAAGCAGGGACTTGGCAATGTGGCCTTAAGATTTCTATTGTTCTGGTATGTACTTTTAGTTTGTCATTTGTTTGTTGTTGATTTCCTTGATATGCAGTACGTACTACGGAGATAAAGAAAAAAAAAGAAAACCCTTGTTTTCTTTACAAATAGTAGTAACTAGCAAGTCCACTCTGTTACTTTGGTTTCGTATTGACTTTTATGTGATTTTGAACTGCTAAAGTTGTTTTTACTCGGGGGGTGAGAGGGATGAAAGTTCAATGATCTGACGTTGCCACAGCATATGACTGCCTTGAACGGGCCCTTAGTTCCAGAAACTTGTTTTTCGGTGAATCTCCGCCCCTCTGTTCTGGTTTAGAAAATCATCTAATGATTGGTAATCTCGGAACCCCCATTCCATCACGGCTTATGCTGACCTAGTTTTCTTATCTGAAACTGTTGTTGGGTTTCGATTTCAACTCTAGTGGCTTCGTGTTTGCAGTTTGCCCAGTAACTCTTACATGGGGCTTCAATGTTCCATCCTCCTTCCTCTGTTGTTCATTGTCGATCTTGAGTGTCTACGGTCTATGTTGGCTTGTTGATCATTTGAGAGCAAACCAGAGTACCAGATCTTTATTTTCATTTTTTATGGTTTCAGTCCGTATTGCGGTGCATCCGGACGCTATTTCAAGTAAATCGTCCCGTGTTTGTTTGTGCATTTGTATCTCTCGGTTCCTCCCGCCGACGACGGTAGCAAAGCCTAGCTGGGTCACTGCTCCCCGCCTTTCATACCACGGATGATCAAATGGCCATTAGATTGCTATCAAAATGTATCCTATCAATTGGCTCGTAACAATTGATTTGCAATTTCTTCTCGGCTCCTCCCGCCCGACGACGGTAGCAAAGCCTAACTGGGTCACTTCTCCCCGCCTTTCATCCATGGAAGATCAAACGGTCATTTTAAGATTGCTATCAAAAATCAAAATGTGTCCTATCGATTGATTCCTATCAATTGTTTGGCAATTTCAACAGTACTTTATTAGAGTTTAGTTTTTTTACGCAAATCATTGTGTTATTCTATCAACAATAAAGTTGTTGGTATTTTGGGTAGGTTGAAGAACCAAAATGGCCCCAAGTTTCCATTCCTATTGGCCTTTCTTGTTGGTAGTGAGTTCTCAGCGGATGCTGCTCAGGGCATGAGCAATACACGTATGACATTTAACATGATTTTGAAAACGCAACCTTTATCACTTATGGCTATTATGGTAGCCTGCACATGATTTTTTTTATGGGGAGAATAGTCGATACGGTGCCTGACGTTTTATTTGAGGGTCACTTTTTCTTATTTAAATAGTAAAAATTTGATTTGCATGATTTCCTTATGATTGGTTGAAAATACTTAGATTTCTGTACAAAATGATTATACTGTGATACAAATTTTGAAAAAAAAAATATTATATATTAAAACGGATGATACTATATCTTTCCCGTAGAAAATCAGTGGCCCACTTCTGTGGAGCGGGTGCATGGGTATACTCCACTTGCACCTCAGCTTTCCTGTGCATTGAGGGCATGCCCAATACTATGGGGTGTAGCAAGGTTTTACTGATCCACATCGACATCGAGCTACTTTAGAAAAGGAGAAAAAGAGCGTGGCTTGCAGAGGGGCTACATGGCTTGCAAGGGATACGGTGATTTGGGATGATTTGGGAGAGATAAACAGTGGTTCAAGAAGAAATAGGTGGTCCATGCATAGTTGTGTGCGTATGTGCCACCTGAATTCATTGTGAGCCTACGATCATGCAGCACTACCGCCACCACTGCTACATCCACCTCATCATTGGGTCACCATGAAGGTTATTGTTCGATTTGAGATTGTCGGGGCACATTATCTTGATCTACACTTGTCGGTAAGGGAAGAGAAGAGGGATCATCTTAATCTATGCTTGATCTCCCATCCCCGCTACCATCGAGATACTTTCCCATCTCCACGCGTTGTCAGGCTCCTCTCCTATCCCCGCATGCTGCCATCGATGCTTTGCCATCCGTGCGTGTAACCCTTGACAAGGAGAGAAGGATGGTAGCAAATAGGACGATACCGACACGTGGAAGGAGAGGCCGACACCAACAGGTGGGAGGATAGTGGAGAAGACAACAATTATAGTGTCGGTGCCATTGAGGAGAGTGAGGAGAGGCAACAAAGAGCGGAGAGGAGAGAGGAGTGGGCAACATAGAGGGAAGAGGGTAGGGTGGAGTTTTATATTGTTTTTTAATCTTTAGGATACCGTGTAAAATTTAATTTTGGATGTCCACGTAAATTAGAAGAACATGATGGCTGAAATAAAAAACAAGAGCTGATATGGAAAATTGAAACAACTGAAGAGGCTGCTTTGCATTATGAAAAAAGTCAATCCAGACATATGGTCTAGCTGACACCCTCCTAGAAGTGGCATGCCCACTCGGAGCAATTTCACTGTTGACAGAAATCAGAGTTCAAGGCCGTCTCGCTCACCTCACCACTTTCGCCGGTCACCAATCACCATCGGGAAAAGGCCAGGGGACGTGCGTCCCCATCGTGCCCGCCTCGCCTCGTGAGCCGGCGCTAGTACCATGTCCTTCCTGTGCTTTGGCCACTACCATTTTCCCCCAGTCCAGTGACCACGAGTCCACCACCACCACCATCGCGCAGCGGCACAGGCAGCGGTGGTGGCCAACGCCCGCCGCCGCCGCCGTAGGTGAGGACGACGCTCGCGGCCCCGCACTCAGGAGGAGTAGAAGACGACGACGACGACGACGACGCCCGCCATGGATCCGGCGTTCGAGGAGCTCGAGCAGCACAGCCGCTACCTCAGTTCGCTCATCCGCCGCACCAAGCTCGACGCCGCGCCGGCGCTCGCCCCGCCCCCGCCCACTCCTCTTCCGGAGCCCGAGACGAAGCTGGAGCTTGAGCTGCAGCCAGAGCGAGTCGAGGAGGCCGCCAGGGCGGCGGCGGCGGTGGTGGAGAAGAGGGAGGTCAAGGAAGGGGGCGGCGGTGGCGGCCAAGCTGGGAAGGGGAAGAAGAAGGGGAAGGAGGAGAGGAAGGTGTCGGTCCGGGTGTGCGCGGCCGACATGCCGCTGGCGATGCAGCGGCGCGCGGTCTGGCTCGCCTACGACGCCATCGCCGCCATGCCGCGGCTCGACAGCAAGCTCCTCGCCCTTGCGCTTAAGAAGGTATCGCCATCAACTAGACCACTACAATTTGTTCAGCTATTCGAGCACATTGAGATTGTTACTAGTGGACTTGGATTGGTACGTAGACAATGCAGTCATAGGGTGGTAAATTTGTGCATGTGGTTTTGGATTGAGAATATTTTGTGAGGTTCCATAGCCTCACAAACAAGGTGGCTAGTGATGACCTTGAACAAAAGAAGAAGAGGAGGAAAACGATATATTGGGGGCTAGTTTAGCAAAAATAGGTTGACAGGTGCAATGCAGCATCTATTTAAGTAACTGAAAGGGATACCTTGAGGACAGAGACTTTGGTTCAAAATTTTCTGTTTCTGTTAGAGATGTGTTCTCATTTGGTTCCAACATTGGATAGGAGCAACTGCAAGCTACCTTATACCTATATACAGATATACTAGAAATGCAACTGTGACAGCTTTGTCTGAGTAACCATAGATATTTGTTCATGCCAGAACCTGTGACATCCAGCATATGTTAGCCGTGAGCCGTGAAGATCAGAAGCTGGCTTTTGTTTTACCCATGTGTTGTATGAATTCATTCTTTCCCACTCCCCTAACAGAATTTCCCATTCATATATGTCGTTGTTCACACCATCCACTCCTTTTGTTTTGTCTGATTTTACTATTTTAGCAGCCGGAGTAGTTCATTATCTATGCATGTAAATGTGGAACAAATCTTCTAGAAATTTGTTCATCACAAGCATCTGTGAGCAATCTAGACTGCTATGTAGATTAACTAACATATATCCTCTAAACAGTTTGGGAAAATTGGTTGTTTAAAGAAAGGATGTATGCCTTGATCTGGGTAGGCAATATTTTCCTTTCACTTTTTACCAGTAGGACTTGGTTATCTGTTTATTCTTGTTGATAACCTCAACCTGCTAACCTGGCATAAAACTATATCGTGTGTTCACTGCATCATTTCCTGCGGTCTTATACCTTCTCTTGAATCATCATTTTTTATATGCAAACCTCATGTTAAATAAACAGTTATGTCCCCAAGGCACCTGGTACTTGAAATGTTTTTTCATCAGGCGTTTATGTATGGCATGAAAAATTCTTCATGAGGGTCTAGATAGCAAAAACAGACGCTACCATCACCTTCTATTGAATTCTGTTATTAAGTTTGTTCAGGGTCCACATGAAAAAGTTGAGTCCATAACATTCTCCGTAACTGAATGATAAAAAAACATGCTCCTGTAACCATGTGCTGAAGCTTTGATTATCAGTGCTCCTAAACTGGCTCTATAGAAGTGGTTCTAACGTGTGTTTCATTGGATGGCTAGTTACTACAGAGTGCTAAATGTTCAGAATATCGGTTGCGCTTCCACCTTATGTTGAAGTTTCTAGCAACTCCCTGAAGTGTCTAAGTATATTTTACATAATCTTTCACTGAGCCAGTTAGGATGAAATTTCTTGGTTGTTGAATATCGTTTTCCATGTTATTGATAGGTGAATACTGCTTTCATTTGCTTGCAGGAATTTGATACATCATATGGGCCTGCTTGGCACTGCATTGTTGGGACGGGCTTTGGTTCCTATGTCACTCACTCAGTGGGAGGCTTCTTGTACTTCTCTGTCGACATGGTCTACGTTCTTCTCTTCAGAACTGCTGTTGAGCCATTAGGCCATCCACAATGAGACCTACGATGAGTTTATTACCAAGTAAAAATGCTGTGTATTATATGTATCAGACGTCCAAGAGCCTAACTACGTAGAAAATCAAGGTGAGCAGAACAATCATCCTCCGTGTAGCCGATGTGAACATTGGCATCCAATCCATGAACTCTGGAAGCTTTTAGTTGAGTCACTTCTCCAGCATGAAAACTAGCTTTTGCTTCCGACAGTGTCTTGTGGTATCTGTTTCATATTGATCAGAGCTAGAAACCTGAGCTGCAAGTTGTAGTACCTGAAAAATTAGATAAATATAGCGAGTCTGATGAATGTTTCCCATTTCGATTTCTCGGCCGAGACTATAGCTCTTTTGACTGAAATATTTCGGGGGTCTGGAATGTTCGCATCACAAGCCGGGTGACATATTCAACCTCAGATTCTCATCTAACGTGATTACGTGAAGAAATTTACATCGATAAGAGCAGGTTTACATCGGAAATAAATATTGCCGTTCATCGTTCATTTGCGTTGTTAGAGTGCATTTTTTTTCTGGCGCTAAATTAGTGAGAGGCACTGACAGTCTAGAGAAGCTGAAAAAAAAAATGACCGGCTTGTTGCAGTGCGGGATCATCAGAGAACGTGAAGCAGCGCAGCGACGGAGGCTGCTCCGCCCAAAGCCACCGCGGTGATCACGCGCCCGGCGCTGCCACTGCGCCGGCCGCCGCCCGACGAATCATCGCCTGCCTGCCCACCGTCCGTGTCGCCCGGCGGCGGCGACGCCGGCCGGGGCGGGGGCTAGTGATCGTTACATGGCTCGGGGCTGCCGGCGGGGAGGCCGCAGCGCGCGGGGAGGCGGAACATCTGGTCCCTCGTGACGTTGAAGGTGCGGAGCAGTTCCGGGTCGGCGAGCAGCCGGCACAGGCACTGCATCTCGTCGACGGCGCCGTCGTGCATCGCGGCGCAGCACGTGTGCAACGGGTTCCGCCCGGACCTCAGGTACGCCGTGCACGGCAGAAGCTCCTCCATGCACGGCAGCAGCGGGTCTGCCCGGAGCGCCCGCGACGGCGGAGGCGACGGGGCCAGCGGCACTGCCCGCGGCGGCGAGGCGAGATCCTGTGAGAAGGACGAGGAGGAGCACGACGGCGAGGCGGCCGGAGCAGCGCATCGTGGATAGATCGGGCTCTGGAACGAGTTGACGTCTGTTGCGTGGCGATGCGAGGGTTGTGATCGATGAATGCTCGGTGGGTGGGCTCGTTTGACTGGTTAAGCCTCTGCGCGCTAGCGTGCAGTGTGCAGGGAGGTTCTTTCGGCGGACAATATGATGGCGGGAAGTAGCAGTTTGGAAATGCACACGGCGACAGCATACTAGGTGACATGCCGAAGTATAGTCTTATGTACCGTGACTCATAGTCACTCTTCCATTTTAAAATATATTCTACCGTTCTAAAATATAATAAACTACCCATCACTTAATAATACGAATGTGGTTGTTTAAATTCGTAGTACGTAGGTGGCATCCAATTAATTACTAGTTTTTTAAAATACAGAGTTAAGTTTTAGTCAGGAAAATATAGTCTTTTTTATATGGATAAGTTATAAGCCTAGTCAGTTAGGGTGACAAAAAAACAAAGGACAGTACGGTAGTTTAGTGGTAGAAAGCTAGAAAACGGGAGAGTAACAAAGATTACTCCCCTTTTTGAATCCTCTAAAATTCTTCCATTCCAGAGGACTTTTTTTTTTCTTCCAAAAGACATATTTGGACATTTTTTGGTGCTAGGACTTCTTTTTATGGACCGTACTTGACTGAATAGTGTTTTTGGAGAGCTTTTGGGCTTTTGAAGCCACTTAAGGGTGAAGCAAGAATCATCATGCTCACAGCGGAATTTGCATTGAAGAAACCACAAAACTCAAGCTGGCAGATCTGTGGAGACAGCGGCTCACAGTTAACTGACAGTACAATCAATCTAAAAATAAGTAATATGAAGGTTCCAACTTGAGGCTCCCCAAGAAAGTATAGCTCGAGAAACACCAGCCAAGCAGCGAGTCAGCTGCAAGGTTTCCTTAGCACAACATAAATGGGGAGCACCTCCAGTTTCCGACAATCACGACACATTACAATCTATAAAAAAAGAAACAACGATCCACAGCACATCGCAGCGTCACTAAAAGATGAAATACTAGGGTCTAGTTTGTGGGCACATAAATCATCTTTAATGTCCATCTCCAGATTCGCCCTTGGGAGCCTCCTTGATTTCTTCAGCAGCATCCTCCTACAGCCACGCACATGGAATTTACACATTAAGATGATTCCAGAGACACAATATGGTGGAAGAGGAAATATGCTAGCGGCAAAGAAAATACTGAGATATCGGAAGTCCACAGCGTCAGGTTATCACGCAGAAGCTGCATGATCAAAGTGCTGTCCTTGTAGGATTCCTCGCTCAGAGTGTCCAGCTCTGAGATGGCCTCATCAAAAGCCTGAAGCAAAGTAGATTACTGTCACATTCTATTCTCAACTTAACTTAACATAATCTTTTTATTCCAAACAAGTTAAAACCCAATAAACTCTTAATCATGGTTTAGCCACGTCAATAACTGCTTTTCAAGTATTCTACAGATCTTTAGTTATATCCCACTTTTCAAATCATTTTTATTGTTTCTTCATATTAGTTTTAGTCTTTCTTTATCTCTCTTTATATTATTATCTTGATTTATAATTTTATAATGGATTGATGTCTCTAGGATCTTCTAAATCAACTCAACCGATATTAGATAAGTTTTTCTTCAATTAGTGTTATACTTAATTGATCACGTATATTCTCGTTCCGGACTCGATCCATTCTTCTATTATTGTGGTAAAATACTGGTACAAGTATGTTTCAAAAAGTTGATGCTTACTCCAAGTCCGAGATTAGTTCTATGGACAATGCAATTAACTTGTAGCAAACATGTCTGCAGTAAACCTCTCTATATACATCAGATATCTAGTAATAACAAAAGAAGCTGGTAGAGGTAGACCTCTATGAATGAAGACTGGACATATTGAGACAAGTATTTATTCCACATCACAGATATGCTCTAAAGCCGCACCAGTATGACAGTTGAAAGTCACGAAAGATGTTGCTCGGACTTCATCAGTTAGTTAGAAGTATGTAAGTTTAATTCAAGGTGGGCAAATCTGTAAACTATAATTGCTTACACCTGTTATTTGATTCATCATTTTGTATCAAGTATTTCTTAAGAGGAAAACCCATCATGACTGCACCTAACCTATTGAGCTTACTTGAATTAATGTGCTTACGCTTCAATATTGATCAATTCATCTCGTCAGCTCTCAAACAAACCTGTCTTTGTCAGACCTTTAGGATTCACTCACTCTGCTATTTGCTTACAGAACTATGCAGAACCTGTTCCTGGTGTATTACTACTTCGTAGTACTTGTTATTTGTTAAATCCTAAATCCTAAGACAATATTTCACAACCACAGCATAAACTTTGAAATATCTTCTCAAGTCCATATAGTCCTCTTCAGTATGTGAAATAAAACGCAGTAGAAATCAAACCTGCTTGGCAAGATTGCAGGCACGGTCAGGAGAGTTGAGGATCTCGTAGTAAAACACTGAGAAGTTGAGGGCCAGCCCAAGCCTGATAGGATGAGTTGGGGGCAACTCTGCCAGGGCAATATCCTGAAAGATTTTATCACCAACCAAATTCAGAAAAATAACACACCAAAGGAGAACACGTGAAAAATAAATTTAGCCGAATACCCCAAATAAAAATTATAAAATGGCACAAACAAACAAACATGGTGCCCTAAAAGCAAAATTCGCTGTTACAGAAGTAAAACCTAGCACAAGGAAACCACCTGAGCCTCTTTGTATGCCACCATGGTGTTCTCAGCAGCATCCTTCCTCTCAGCTCCAGTCTTAAACTCTGCAAGGTACCTATCAAACACATATATTCAAACAAATGAACTTGACAACAGAAAGAAGTAAAAGCTGAAGAATGCTATGCCAGTAATTATTGTAATATACCTGTAGTAGTCGCCTTTCATCTTGAGGTAGAAGACCTTGGACTCTGGAGCAGTGGATGAAGGCACAAGATGGGAGTCAAGAAGCTTGAGAATGCCATCACAGATCTTAGAGAGCTCAGTTTCAATCTTTCCCCTGTACTCCTTGATAAGTGTGACACGGTCTTCATTGCCACGGCTCTCTTCCTTTTGTTCAATGGATGATATGATACGCCATGATGCACGGCGAGCACCGATAACATTCTTGTAAGCAACAGATAGAAGATTGCGCTCCTCTACAGTGAGCTCCTCAGAGTCAACCATCTTAACCACCTTCTCCATGAACTCAACCATCTCCTCATACCTCTCAGCCTGCTCTGCAAGCTTAGCCATGTATACATTCTCCTCACGGGAAAGCTCAGCAGGCTGAGACATCTTTCACTGTTTGTGGTTTTCTGGAAGTCACAGAAGGTCAAATCTGGTGGGTCTGAGAGAATTTTCAGTTAGCTAAATGCCCATCACACAACCGTCGACCAAAAGCAAGCTTAGACCTAACAACAGTTATCATAATTCGATAATAAACCAACTTCAACCACAGTTTCAAAATTCTACATATCTATTAGTCCAATATGCAAAAGCTAATATTCAGAAAAAAAAGGAGATTCAGCTCTAGATTTCTCTTCAGCATAAACTCTGTACAGATTGTATAAATAACTAATATAGAGAAATCCTTTTTTCTGATTCTTCCCATCAAACCACCACGTAAACTTCAAAGTCCTCATCCCAAGAAATGCAAACGTTAAGATGCAATTGGTTGTACCAGTACCAAGCTTCAGACTGTCACAACACCTCTTCAGATCCAGAAATGATTGGTTTACCATAATCTTTGTGAACATTACATTTTTATAGCAAAACATCATTACTACCAGATAAATGAATACCATTTCATAATAAATAACTGAGAAACATCGAAAGCTCATTCACAATTACATAAGTTTATTACATTATCCACAGCTCCACACATAAAGACATATAAATGACTTGACTTATTGCATATTTAAGTTGACAAATATATGCTGCCACCCCTTGTCAAGCTCCATATATCAGTACATGGCAGTCAGATCAACTTAAGAACTATACTAAGGGTGTGTTTGAGAGAAGGGGAAAAGAGAAGAATGATAATATACACAAAACGAGGTAAGCTATTAGCGCATGATTAATTGAGTATTAATTATTTTAAACTTAAAAATAAATTAATATGATTTTTAAAGCAACTTTTTTATAGATTTTTTTTTTAAAATGCACCGTTTAGCAGTTTGGATAACATGCGCGTGAAAAATAAGAAGTTTTTACTTTCTATGCCAAAAATGCGATACTCAAGTAAGGTTACCGAGACTCGTGAGTCCAAAATATTTTTGTCGCGTCGAGACGAGGTACAACATGCATCTGGCTTTGCTAATGGAGTCCAAATCAGGGGGGATGAATGAGGAACAGGGTTCATGTGAGGAGCATTGGCAATAGGGATAGGGAGGAAATTAAAGAGCTGACCGGGGGCGAGACATCGCCGTCGTCGTCATCCCCAACTGCCAGTGTCATTGGATCCACCAAGCCCAACGGTCAGCACTGCTCGAGGACAAAGAGCGATGACAACTGGGGAAGAGGGAGGAGCGAAGAGGATGGAGGCGGCGGCTGGGGGCAAGGGGTTCGCCAGAGCGGAGGCAGAGTAGGCGGCGAAGAAATGACGACGGCGCTGATAGGATTGAGGATGAGGAAGGGGATGGATCGATAAATGTCAGACATCATCTTCCATTTTAGTCTCTGGACTCTTTAAATATTACGAGAAGTTCTTTATTTAATTAAAATATTCTATATTAGTCCTAAAGTTTATATTTATTTTCAATCCAGCCCTTAGATGATCCTCTTTCTGTCATATATGTTTTGTTTTTTTAATTAATAAATTACATATATCAAGCGAGTTCCCGAATCCTATTTTTTAGAGTTTGCCAAGTCGGACACCCTTATCCGAGTCAGACTCCGACTCCCGAGTTTTGAGTCTCGGTAACGCTGTACTCAAGATTAAAATGTTTTATTTTTGTAGCAGCAATCAATACCTCACATCATTCTCCATATTCTGATGCTTAATATGGGAAATTTTGTTTCCCTAATTGAAAAAAGTAATGCAAGCGAAAGAAATCCATTTGCCTCAGCATTCCCTCTAACCCTTGGTACCATAGCAAGAAGGCACATAGTCCATACTGCTCTTGAGCCGGGTATATCAGGGCAAGTTGACACAATAGCTGATATTAACTAGAATTTCAGCCACAGCAGAACGTATTGCAAACCATTTCTCCCCTCTCCCAAAGTAAATCACTTGACATCAGCATCTACACAACTATCCTCGTAGCACTGAATGTCCATCAATCCATGTGACACCATCACATACTCTCCAACCCAACCAATTCAGATCTTGCAATTCCACTTAACTTCTCTCATGTCCCTAATCGAGCATGCTGATTCTATGTTGTACCTCTCCAACACTCTCTAGCATCTCCAGTCTGTCCAACAGGCAACTGCCATGGTAGCTTAGGATGATACTTGTTGGAGTGAAGCTTATTTCACAAACTTGATTACCCGCACTGCCCCCCTCCATTCTTATCACTGTCATTTCCCTTGTCTTTCCTAGGATCAGGCATAGACATATTCTGAAAGAACCCAATGGAGAACAGCGACAGCGAGAGCTGAAACTGGTCCCGGCCCAACCTCACCGGCGGCTGTCGCCTCCCGTGTTGCCTGGGCACACCGGCACCGCGTCGCTGCAGGGGGCGGATGTAGACAGCGTGAAGTCGGTGGAATCCACCGAGCGAGAGCACAACGTCACAGAGCTGCCGCTCGGAAAAACCGAGGTTCGCGCACTCCCGCACGCACGCGGCCTCCCAGAGCCGCTCGTCCTCCGCGAGCTGCCGCCACCCCCTGCTCACGCACGCTGCGGCCGCCAGCGTCCGCGCCTCCGCTCGCCGCAGCACCTCGAACACCAGGTCCTCCCCGAGATCCGGAACCCTCGGCTGCTCACCCGCTCCTGCATCGTCCGGAGGCTGCTCCTGCTGCTGCTGCTGCTGTTGCGGTGGCGGATGCGAGGAAGAGGAGGCCTCGCCCTGGCTCGAACTGGAGGATGGATCAGACCGCTGCCTCTTGGCCGGCTCGTCGGATCCGCCATCGCCAGCAGCCGGAGTGCGGGGCTCGTCACCGCCTGACGGATCAGAACGGAACTTCATGGCGGCGGCGGCGGCGGATTGGTAAGGCTAAGCAAGGTGTAGCCGTCACTTCTGGATCAGAACCAGGATCTATCAATATCCAACGGAATCATCCACGAACTCAAATCAACACAGACCAAATTCCCCCCAAAAATCACTGCCCCAAACCACCACAGATTCGTCCGATTTACTCCCCCTACAAACCCAAACAAAACCCTCGAATTCTCCCAACACCAGATCCTGCGGAATCACGCTACCCGCGGACCAAACCAACAAAATTCGCGAGTAGTAATTTGGTAGAGAAAGGGAGGGGAAAATCGGCGAGGAGCAGCAGTTTACCTCAAGAGATGCGACTTCTCCCGTGCTCAGGTGAGTTCAAATTCAGCGAGATGTTTCTCTTTATGGACGCGCTCCTACCCCCATAAAAAAGGTGCACCCAAAGTCCAAAGTTTTCCACGCACAGGTGGAGCTTTGGCCCCACTCTCCCCCGCCCTCTGTTCCCGTGGTCCCACCCGGTATTTATCATCGAGGCCCCACATGTCAGTTTGCTCACGCGCCGTGGGCTCGGGTGACTCCGCGTTGGTGATAAGGTAGGGGCTGCCTTTTTACGGCTACTCCTACCCTAGCCACATCTACCCATCTCCGCGTTGCTGTGCTGTGTTGACTTTTTGTTTCATATCATGAAAACTGTTCGCTTCTTCAACAAATATGCATATGTACAGGTCAGTGACAGATGTTTTGTCTTCGTGGAAGTTTTGATAATCTCATGCCAATGCCAAAATTGTCCCTGTTCGATGTGTTTGTCACTTTATCATATGTTCTGCACTGACAGAACTTTAAATGTTTCCTTAAGCTACTAATAAGTTTTAAACTTTACTATCAGTCAAAACTGTCAAAATTCGAGTGATTTGTGAATCAACATCACAGTATGGATATTAGGATATCAAATTACTGATATTCTGATTGCGCTTGCACAAATGTCTCACATACTTTTCACTTTCAGATAGCTATCAATAGCCAGAGTTTCAATCGCTCAGCTAGGGATGCTTGGGAGTTGTTCCAATCAACCGGCATTGAAGCACTTGTTGCTTATGACTGTTCAGGTGCTGTCCTTCGGATGAGCACCATTTTAGGTGGGTTAATTACAGGAACGTGTACGGGTGTTTGGACATATTTTAAACAAAGTGATAAAGCTATTATGGTTGGCTCAACCTCTATGCTGATGGGCATGATACTGGTAAGTGCTTATGGTCATGCAAAATCTAATTGAGATTTACGAGGACACAAGGATTTCTCTTACTGTACAAATTCAATAGATATTGATAGGAGTCACAGCAGGACTTCTCTACTATGACCTCTGTTGGATCATGCTATGGTGGGTTGATTGCTTTTTTTCCTTTCAGGTTGGGGTAACTGTTGTAGTTGTCGAAAGCGCAGTTACATCAATGTACATATGATATGCTGAGGATCCCTGTTTAATTCAGAGATGGGATCCTGAATTTTTCGATCAAATGTCAGAAGCACTTCACCAGTGACTGCAATACTGAAGTGCACGCGCTTGTCAAATACTGAACAGCCGGCTTGATCAGTTGCCAAATACCTCGAGTATTTGAATTGCATGTTAGATATTTGACCATTTTTGTCGGTCCATTGAAATGCAGCTGCAATTTCCAGAACAAAAAGTTCTGGAACTTCGTGCACAGCAATCATAGTGTCCTTCAAACAACACGATGTGCGCCACGCTGAAAGGCCTTGCATCCACATTGAAAGGCCTGTGCCAAGTCCATCTCCATCGCCTCCTTACCATCCTCTTCCCTTGTGCATCTCTTAGCGCTATCGACTGTCACACCGCCCTGTTTGGACCAATTGACCAGTTCCTATTTCCCCTTTTTGTTGCCATGCCTCGTCGTGACTACAAAGTCATTGTGCCTTCTTCCTCCTTCCTTCTTTCCCCATCTACCACCACCCAAGTTGCCTGCCTCTGAGCCACTCCCTCCTGCTTTGGCTAGCCACCCTTTTGACGCCAAAACACCGTCATGCCATACCAAGAAGAGCTGTGCGCACGTGGCTTCTTCCCCCCTCCCTTGCTTGCAAGAGAAAGAGACAAAGAAAAAAAGAGAGGGGAAGAAAGAAAGAGGGGAAGAAAGAAAGAAGAAAAGAAAGAGAGGAAGAGGCTGGCAGGTGGGACCATCTTCTCTAATTCCCTCTATATAGTAATCTCCTTTCCTAACCCCTCTCTAATCCCTCACTGACAAGCGGGTCCGATCATGATCAAATTCCAATTAACCTCTCATTTAGGTTTTATATTGTTGATAGGTGGGACTTGCTATTTTCTGACCTTTCATGCACTCGGTCCATCACCTCAAAGTAGCTGACACATGGCCCCGTCATTCAATCCATTGACAAGTCTATGCTCGTGCACCCGTCTTACCGAAACCCTTCTCCCACGTCCATAAGCTCCTGGTCCACCTGCGCCATCCAATTGGCAGATGAGCCCCATGGGTTGATATGTGGACCGTTGACCTAGTCCACGGTGCCACCTTTTGCCGGCTCAGTAGACATGATCTATCATGAGCCATCCTCTTTTGTTTCTATGAAAGGTGGGTCTCACTAAGAAATATTTCGAAGTAATATTCCTTCCTATATCTTTATCTTTAGGTTATAAATTCAACTTAACTTCAAAAATTCATATATCTTAAACCGTAAACCCGTTTGACTTCGTTAAGCTCCCATAATTTTTCTAAAGATGAGATATATCCAACGATACTATTATTTATTTAGTATTTTATTGCATCCTTAATCATATTACTCCTAATTTATAAAATATGATTATTTGCAAAATTATATGCTTAATTGCTTTATGTGCAACCGATATATTGCATTATTTTCTATAGGTTGTTATTAAATCCTATCATTGTAACTTCACCATAATGGTGTTTTGAATCCTCACTCTTTGAGTGGGAATACCATTGTCCTATGTTACACTATTATTTATCGATATGGAAAAATTAGGTTGTAAAATTTTTGCGAAAACCCAAATCATGGATTCGGTGGGTTTGAAAAGAGAAAATATTTGTAAAAACTTACGATGCAGAATCTCGCCTATGTGGTTTGGTTTTATAATTACATATAAGAATCGATTTCTTAAAAAATTATATCTGAGCATTTTACAGTATAAACATATAATTATTTATAGGATACTTATAACTAAGTAATTAATTATCATATAAAAATCTTATATATCAGTAGTTGTGGAACGCTAGAAATGAGGAAATGGATCATGAATCTTTACTGCGTGGGATGTATGTTATTTTAGCATCTTATAAGGCGATTGGTTAGGAATAGGAGACATCTTTGATGTGTCATGAGTAGATGAAGGTATAAGATTTGCTTAATACTCAGTTTTAAAAGATGATATGAGATATTCATAAGTTAGCTTTAAAAAGATTTTGTCACGAACTTCCGGTGCCGATAGGTATTCGATGTTAGTTTTATGTCATGTTGGTAAGTATATAAACTCTACAGAACTTCAACTATTCGAATAGATGTGTCCATGGCTAAGAACGAATGTAGGGTGATTCTTCAAGCGTAGATTTGTTTGCCCGTGTTTTATAAAAATATGTTTGTAGAAATGAAAACAATTACCAAGGTCGATTTTAGTGACTGATGGATGACCTTAGCGGTCGAGAATGGATTTGTATGGCCTAGGAATCATGATGGCATCATAAATTAGACTTCCTAAGAGGAAGCAAAAATTAAAACTTTGGTGGTTTTAAGAAGGAGCCGATGAAAAAAGATATTAATTTAGCTCTGGATAAAGCAAGATAAATACTATATGTATGACTTTAAGAATAATATTGATTGAAGTGATGGAAGATAAAAAGAAATTATTAATGAAACTTTGTTATTAGGTTTTAGGTTGGTTCAAAGCAACTCGTATCGATTTGAGACGGTAAATCTCTTTTTAAATAAATGGTGAAACTAACACTTAGAGATTGCAAAATATTTTTTACACAAAAGATTTATGAAATAAATCTAGTATCATTTGCAGATTGCATACTCACGTTTCCCGTGACTTACGAGTACGAAAGTATTCACCCCTCTATTTTGTTGTCTTTTGTTCTCCCTCCTTAAGTTTAGGTGGAAGATATTGAAGTGTTTGGTTTCGTCCCTAGATACAAGCTACTGCCTGTGGATTGGTATGATAGCCATGCTAAGTTTCACTGTTACATTTTTTCTTGATAGTTGATGCTAAGGATCTACCTGACATTGTAACGATGTATAATGTATTCGTTTAGTTTTTGTAGTGATCATTGTTTTGTTACCACGAGTGCTAGTTTGGAATACTAAGACTAGCACCGACATGTACGGTTCCACTAGGGATGGTTCATCGTCCTCGATAATACATCCTATCTAGCATTAGCTTTTTGGTGGTGTTAGATCAGAATGTGACACATACATATCTTTCTTGCTACGGTTTGTCTATTTGTTACTAGTTGCCTGACTTTCCATCGATTAGTAGTTTTTAGTCGGTTTAGATTGTTTTGATAGCAATCATTACATAATCCCCACATTATCCCTCTGTCCGATCCCCTGTCTTAATCGCCACTATTCACACAAAGCATGGTTGCATCCTCCTCCACCCTATGTTCTTCCGCATGTTAGTGCTAGCTAGCCTTTCAGTTGCGACCTCCTCGCTATCTTCCTCTCCTCCTTATCCTTCTTCACGTTATTGTCCTCGCCTATTCTCATCAAATTTGATGATTTTATCTAGCCCCGCCTCTCTCTTTTTGTTTGTAGCTTGCTAAATCGGACATGTTGCCATCGCCCCTACCTTCTAACCACATCGAATTGTTGGCCCCCGCTGTTGATCTCACATGTCGCCCTCTTTCATCCATGCAACCTTGGCAACACTACCATTGCCTCACCGCTAATCCTTTGCCACCTTGGCCTTCCACCTAAAGCTTCCTTTATTGTCACCTACTGTTCTTACACTACCATCGATTCTGAAACCTAATCTAGCAAAGTTTATCAGAATTTAGGTGCCGCTAGCATTAAGGTCTCGCCAAGAAAGTCCACTGGCACTAGTGCCACTTGTGAGTCATCTCACTCCCTCTCTCACGCCTGGTTGGAGGTAGAAGACATTGTATAAGCCTTCATCAGTCGACTAAGGGTTAGGAAAATCTTGGTCGATTGATCAATAGCAAAACTGTTCTTGCTTATCAACCTACGCGCAGTCAATCGATAAGCTGATCTCTCAACAACTGGTGTTGATCCAAATAAAAAAATACAGAATATCAATCGATATTTAGATCGTCAGAACAGAGGAGGACAGCTAGCAACGGTTTTGACAGATCTCGGTCTTGTACTGTGCACAATGAAACACTGAAATCAGGTTAAGGCAGAGAAGACGACTGGCAATTCCACTGTTCGGCCGGTTAACCACCACCCACCCACCGTCCCACCGCGCGGCGCTCTTCACCAGCTTCTCAGTATCTCACGGCCAGAGAAAGAGAGCGAGAGCGAGAGAGAGAAAGAGGAAGGAGCCGAGCCGGCCAGCTTGTACTCGAAGCCGGAGGACGGTGCACCGCCGCCGGCCACGGGCTTCCCGATGAGCGGCGGCGGCAACGCGTACTACCAGGCGCCCGGCGGAGGCGCCACCACCGCCTTCGCCGTGCAGGGGCAGGCCTCCCTCGCCGCCTGGCCCGCCGGCCTCTGCGACTGCGGCAACTGTAAGCTATCCATTCACCGTGAACGATCCCGCAATGTCGCGTGGTGGCTGATCGATCGGTCGTTGTTGTAGGTTGCGTGACGTGGCTGTGCCGTGCATCACGTTCGGGCGTATCGCGGAGATCATCGACCGGGGGAAGGCGTCGTGCGGGACGCGCGGGTGATGCTCATCACGGGCTGCCACTTCGTCTACTCCTGCTTCTACCGCGCCAAGATGCGCGCCCAGTACGCCCTGCAGTTGAGGCCCTGCGCCGACTGCTGGGTCCACTGCTGCTGCGAGCCCTGCGCCCTCTGCCAGGATTACCGCGAGCTCAGGCAGCGCGGCTTCGACATGAACCTCGGTAGTAACGCAACGCTGTTTCTATCGATAGATTTCCTCGCGGAAATTCATGGGAAATTATCCTAATCCGCCGTTGGCTTTGCGCATGCCGGATGGCACGCGACGCATGGAGAGGCAGGGGCGCTCGCCGGCGACCATGCCGCCGCACTTGCACCCGGGGATGACACGCTGATCACAAGTGATCAGTGATGCTGGCTGCTGCTCGGAAGTTGTCGTCTCTGCTAGATGGGCAAGGCAGCTTGCTACGTGCCTTACGTGCGACATCTCTCTTGGTTTCTACAAAAACACTATAAAAAAATCTGTAACTATAGTACGCGTAATGCAAAGTGGGTCGTAGATCACGTAGTATGGCTAAGCAAATGGGAAACTGGTTCATGTTGGTTTTCTCGGTTCCTTCATAAATATACTAGCTAGTAGCAGTAAACTAGTAGTAATATGCATGCATGTGCCATTTACATTTCTTGACGTGTATGCAGTTTCGTAAATCACAGCCCATGAAAGAAAGTATTTTAACTACGCCCTTTTTGATTTCAAGTGAATTCGATACAATACAAATTACCCCTATTTGTGCACCCCTGGTCCCGAGATGATCAATTTGATGTTGAACAAGCATCTCCTTACGCTGTAACATTTTTTTTTCAAGTAAGATTTGTGTTAGATCGAAACCAAAATGTAACTTACCAATTATTTGGCAACTTAAATATAAGGGCCTGTTTAGAACACTATTCTACCATTTTTTTATATTGCCGAACCATAGACAAGTTTTGTCACTACCAATTATTTGGTAGAATAAATTTGTACTGATTTTGTTTGATTTGCTACCAAAATGGAGCCAAATTGTGATACTATAGTGAAGAATGTTCTAGATTGCTACTAAATTTAGTATGTACATTGGCTTCAATCCAAACCAATAATAGATACTATTTAACTACTAAAATATTGGTAGGGCAAGTTATTTTGGTAGCAATCCAAATCTGCCCAAAGTGTGGTTTGAATTGGAACCAAATCATTGGTAATGCCCAACGTTCAATTTGACAACACTCTAGAACTTTATTCGCCATGTATCCAGTATATTGCTAGCAAACCAAATACTCCATCCGTCCTAAAATTTAGCTACATAGGAGTGTTTTAGAGAAATTAAAGCTTATTCACTTTGTTGCCATTTTTAACCATTTCAAATTTTTAGCACTACCAACATTTGGCAAGGTAACAAGCTAAACATATCATTACCAACGCAATCCTATCAAATTTTGATAATTTCGAAACTATCTACTCACAAAACTTCTACCAAAATTTGAAAAGGTATTAAACCAAACACTACCCAATCTTACCTTACTAAAATTTAGTAGTGCCAAATTTTTTGGCATGTTAATTTTTAGAGTTAGTAGTTGGCTATACTATTAAACTTGCTCTTAATGTATTTTGGGGTGATGGGTATTAATGATAGTATTGGTGAGGTATAGGTTTCTAGGGCTAGTAAGGTGATGAGGCCCATTAAGGGTATAGAGAGTAATAGGGTAAAAGTTATATTTTACATATTCTTGACTCCTATGTAGCTATATTTGGGACAAAACTTGAATTTAGAGGTAGCTATATTTTGAAACAAAGTGAGTAGATAATATGAATGGCTCTAAAAATTACCATATTAAATTTATGCTTAGGTGAAGAAGAGAGAAGAGAAGAGACAAGAAAAGTAGGCTACAGATTTATAGTCAGCTATAGTATGGGTTGCAAGACACTATATGTATATAAGAAGTGTGCAATGTATTAATGGTATAGTGTATATTTACATGTAATAACTGTATGGGTTGATTATAAATAACATGTTAATTTTTGAACATAGTAATTAGCTATACTATTAAACTTGCTCTTATGGGGTGATGGGAATTAAGAATGGTATGGATGAGGTTTTTAGGACTAGTAAGATGATAAGGCCCACTAAGGATAACATAGGAAGTAATAGAGTCAAATAAAAGTTATAAACCCACCAAAAAATAGTATTAGAGCTAATATGTATAATATATTAGCTATAAGGTTATTTTAACTTTTTTCCTGTTCTACCTTATTCACATGTGCTTGTATTTGGCTTATAGACTACTATTATACTTACTCTAATGAGGTAAAAATCATATTTTATATATCCTAGTTAGCTATATTTGTAAAAAAATTAAATATATCTATATAGATATACAACACAGAGAGTAGATAATATGAAGGACGGTTTTGGATTGCTACCAAAACTTGTCCCACCAATATTTAGGTAGCTTAAATAGTGTTTGGATTGAAGCTAACTTTTTTTAAATACCATACTAAATTTAGTATCATCTAGAATATTCTTCACTGTAGTATCACAACTTGGCTCTATTTTAGTAGCAAACCAAACAAGATCAATACATATTTATTCTACCAAATAATTGGTAGTGACCAAACTTACCTATGATTTAGCACTATCAAAAAAATTAGTAGGATAGTAATCCAAATAAGCTCGAACTTCACCCTACCAAAAAGTGCCATATCTTAGCACTACCAAATTAATGAAAGGACAGAGAATCTAACTGCTCTGTGCCTAAGACCAGGGGCATGCATTATTGTTGCCGGACATGAAAATGGAGGAAGTAACAGTGAATCATCTGATGCGACTACCCCTACTCGGATCTACTTTTTCATACGCCAACCGCATAATAATTCGCTTGGCATGCGAAGAACACATCCCTTTGTTCGCTAATTGACCATAATTAGGCAAGCAAGCCCTTCAGATCTAACTATCCTCCCTATGAACGATGTAGCCTGTAAGAGGAGGGGGCTATCGGAATGAACCCACAAAACATAGGACATAGGGCCTATTTAGATGACTAAAATTGATAGTGCCAAACTATAGACAAGTTTTGGAACTACCAATTATTTGGTAGGATAAATTTGTATTGATCTTGTTTAGTTTGCTATCAAAATGGATCCAAATTGTGATACTATAGTGAAGAATATTTTAGATTGCTATCAAATTTAGTATGGTCATTACCAAAAAGTTAGCTTCGATTTAAACCAACAATAGATACTATTTAAGCTACTAAAATATTGGTAGCGATCCTAATTAAATAAAAGGAATGCGTCATCTAGCTGATATTTTTTGTGTTTTCAGCTGAATTTCTAGCCGTCAGATAGACCACGTGCCAGCATCGCACACGTCGTCTCCCCGCGCGCGCTGCGAGCGCGTCGAGCGCTGCTGTACGTCATGTTTTTGTCAGATCTGGGCTTCAAGCCCTTTGTGTTTTGTCCATTAAATAGGCCTAACAAAAAAATGGACTTCAAAACACACGCCCAGCCCCACGATCCATCCGCAAACAAACCATTTGAGAATTACAAATGCTGTCGTGCTGTAAAGAATTACAAAACACCTGGAACACAAAAGGGCCTTATGTAAAGAACCATTTGCCCGTTTTGTTGGCACAAAAGAGCCCAGCAACACAAAGGGCCTTCGTGCAAAGGAAAAAAAAGAGTTAAACTCAGAAAACAAACACAGCAGTTAGATTATGGGTTGCAGGCACATTCAACGTTTTGTCTAAAAAAGAGACCAACAATACAGCATGCCTCAATAAAAAAGACTTGACCCAAACGGATTACTTGATTTGTGCAATTGTGTTGTATCGTTATATTAAATATATAACTGGACTTGTATATATATAAACCTAACCTCTCTTATAGAAAATATGGTCTTAGTCTCACTGTATATTATACTTCTGTATGATATTAGAGTAGGTTTAGACATTTCCGGCGCACTAGCAATCCTCTCACCGGCGAGCTGACGCTTCCTCCCCGTCGCAGACCTTCTCCTCTAGTATTCCTACTCTGCCTTTTTTGCCTCAGTTCTCATCCTCTTCGTCTCCTCCGCATATGGTCTTTCTCCTCCTTCATCGCTCACTCGTCTCTTTCCACCACGTGACAAGGAGACAACCTCCATCCGCCTCCTCGTCTTATTTAGACCCACCTTCGTTTTCCCCTCGCTTCGGCGCACCTTACCTTCTTTCGATACCAATGCACCTCTGCGTTCGTGGTTTCCATTGGCTGGACTCGTCCACCCTCCATTGGTTGGAACACTCTCTCGGTTCCCGCTCTTCCGACACGCTCACCTGATCCCGGATACAAAACTTCTCTACTTGCGTCTGCGCCACTCCAACGTGTCCACGTTTCCACGGACGCGAATTCCTGCTTTCCGAATGCGAACCTCTTTTCTTCACGCCCATGACTTCTCCCGTTTTTCAGGTCCGCCCTACTCCGTTGCGTCCACGTGTCCACGGACACGAAACCTCACTTCACGGACACAAACCCCCTCGCGCCCGTGACCCACCTACTATCTCATGCCCGTGCTCTATCTACTGTAGTTACCCCAACCTAATAGCCACCGCCCCTTATAAACTCGCACCACGCTCCACTGCCTGCATCTTCCTTGGTTATTCCTCTTTTCATAAGGGATACCGCTGTTTTGATCTCTCCACCCGACGGATCATCATTTCCCACCATGTCATCTTTGACGAGTCCTGCTTCCTTTTCGGTTTACTTCACCATGGACGCTCGTCTGACGACCTCGACTTCCTTCTAACCAACACGGTACCATCTTGACATTTTCCACCCACCACACCTCCACACTCTCAATCGGTTGTTCTTGAGGACCCCCTGAACGACTATCCCACTCTTCTCCGCTCCGCTATCACCCACATCGGACCTCCATTAGCTCCACAACCCTCATCGGCCCTCCACACTCCATCGGCTCATCAACCTTCATCGGCTCACCAATCCCTATTGGCCCCCATCCTCTATCGGCTCAGGCTAGCCTCGTCCAACCCTTTCTCCGAACCTACAGTCGTTGATCCCGAGCCGATGCCACCCTTCCCCTTCCGACCCTGCCCTACCACCGACGCTACCATTGGACCGTGTGGTCCCTGCTATCTCCACCTCTTCTCATATGATCACTCGATCCTAAATCGGGTCTCTCCGCCCTATCCAGCGCTACGGGTTTTCCGCAGTCCATTGTGCCATCTCACCCATCCTGGCTACTCACTGTTCTGCCTTGGCCAATTCTCAGTGGCGTGCGGCTATGGCCGATAAGTACAACGCCCTCATGGACAACGAGACCTGGCGTCTCGTCCCTTGTCTTCTCGGTGCCAACGTTGTGACCGGCAAGTGGATCTTTAAACATAAGTTCTACTCCGATGGCTCGCTTGCTCGTCACAAGGCACGCCGGGTAGTCCGTGGTTTCTCTCAATGTCCCGACGTTGACTACGACGAGACCTTCAGCCCCGTCGTCAAGCCTGCTACCATTCGGGTTGTGCTCACTCTCGCTGCCTTGCGTTCCTGATCGATCCATCAGCTCGACGTGAAGAATATCTTCCTTCACGACCATCTGACAGAAATGGTCTACTGCTAGCAACCTCTAGGCTTCGTCAACCCATCTTGTCCCGACGATATCTGCCTCCTTCAGTGCTCTCTCTATGGCCTCAAACAGGCCCCTCGGACTTGGTACCAGCGCTTTGCTGCCTATCTCCAACAACTTGGCTTTGTGGCCTCTGTCTTCGATACGTCCATCTTCGTCCTTCACACCGGAGACACCATCGCCTACCTCCTTTTCTATGTCGATGACATCATTCTTACGGCGTCCTCGACAACCACCCTACAACACATCATGGTTCGACTCTACTCGGAGTTTGTCATGACCGATCTAGATTCTCTCTATCACTTTCTTGACATCTCTGTTACGCGCTCTTGCAATGGGCTATTCCTCTGCTAGCGCCAATATGCCATGGATCTTCTCCAGTGTGTGGGCATGGCCGAATGTCACCCCACCGTCACTTCGGTCGACACTCGCGCCAAGCTCTCCATCACCAACGACTCTCTCCTTGCCGACCCCGTCCAGTACCGGAGTCTTGCTGGTGCTCTCTAATACCTCACCATTACACGGCCTGATCTCACCTATGCCGTACAGTAAGTATGCCTCTTTATGCATTCTTCGTACAAACCTCACCTCGCGCAGCTCAAGCGTATCCTTCACTACATAAAGAACACACTATCCATCGGCCTACATTTTAGCTCCAGCCCATCAACTCTCTCACCGCGTATTCTGACGTGGACTGGGTGGGTTGCCTTGACTCCCAACGCTCCACCTCCGGCTACTGCATCTTCCTCGGTGACACTCTAGTCTCTTGGTCCTCCAAGTGTCAGACTACAGTGTTTCGGTCCAGCGCTGAAGCCGAGTATCGCGCCGTCGCCCACGTTGTCGCCGAGTGCTGTTGGATTTACCAGCTTCTCCAAGAGCTTCGTACACCTATCGCTTCCGTGACTATTGTCTACTGCGATAACGTTAGTGTTGTCTACATGACCGTCAACCCAGTTCATCATCGATGTACGAAACACATTGAGATTGACATTCACTTCATACGTGACAAGATCGCTCTAGGACATGTTCGGGTGTTTCATGTACCGTCAATGCACCAGTTCACTAACATTATGATCAAAGGCCTATCTACACCTTTGTTCATCAGTTTTCGTTTCAGTTTCTACGTCTGTTCCCTTTCTGCTATGATTACGAGGGGTTAGACTATTAGACTTGTATATATATATATAGATCTAACCCCTTTATAAAAAACATGTCTCAGTCTTAATGTATACTACGTTCATAAATTCCATCCTCTCAGCAAAATAAATTCCATCCTCTCAGCAAAATGAACAGGATCAACGTAGCATCAGACCACCTGGTAATCAAACATGCTGCATAAGGCAATGCGTGTGATACGATCTAATCTATACATAAAACAGGTGATGCGAATCCCTTCTTCCCAATCCAGTAAGTTTCACTAATTTTGCGCCCAATGTACCATATATAACTAGTTTAATCTAAACAGCCAATTACCACGTATCAGTGAGGCAATCATCAAGGCCAGCCAAACACCAAACACAATATCCATGAGCTTGGCCCCTCACAGTAGAAATTCTTACTTGGCCCCTCACAAAACTAAGTGTTGCAGATAATAGAATTCTTACTTGGCCCTTCGCAGTATCCAGGAGCTTGCAAAAAGAACTTGTAACCGCAACTCCTTAAAGGATTAACTTGTGCATCCCTAGGATTTCATGAGACGGCGCACCGCAAAAGTGTTTCCTGCCATGAACCAAAATACTAGTATTATTAGTAGCTGAAATTTTGACAACACTGAGTATATGAACAAACTAAGAACATGACTCGTAGTACCTTACCGCAAGCAAGGCATTCCTCCGGCACAAGTCGAAGCTGAGCCCGACTTTCGCAGAAAGATCCATGGCTGACAAAACAATGTATTATTAGTAGCTGACAAAACTACTAATAAGGTTATGTTATTATATATTATTATTTTTGACAAAACTACAAGGTAGTACTACATCCAAGTATTAGCTAACAAGTAGCTAACAAAACTACAAAACTTAATCTTATTAGTTGGAACTACTACTTAGATGCTTCATTACAAAAGTAACAAAACTTAATAGCATCATGTATTCTCTAAATTTTCAGGTTTTCATGAACTAACCAACACTAGTTTTTCTCATGTTTTCTGCATCTTGATAACTACATGTTTAAAAAGGCATAACCTTGGTAAAACTGGCTACATACATGATCATGCTAGAAGCAGAGAAAGTTAGGAGTTAGCAGCCATGTCTAGATTAGCATTTTTTTTAAAAAAATAGTACCCATCTGATAGAAAATTGATTAAAAACTAGAGAGCTTGAAAATTGATTTACATCACTCATTAATTTAAATAGCCAACAAAACTAAGCAGTTCTAGTTGCCTACGAAACTCTATCTAATGCCTAAAAGCTATATATATATGCGTGCGTATGTATGTACAATTACAAACTATCACTGATAACTATTTCTCTATTGCCATTGCAAAAAACAAAACAATGTATGACAGAACTTTATAGCTGGGGCCTCCAATGACAAACAAAAACTAACAGATTCTATTTTAGATTCATTTCTAACAAAACTTGATCAGGAAAAGATGCACAGAACAGGACATGAAGACATGAACAAAGCTAGTAGTAGACAAAACTAGTAGAAACGAAACGCTTAGTAGTGTTAGTATCTTACAGTAACAAACTAGGTATATATGGGTATGTATTCAGCAAACTATGAATTTCATATACATAAATTCTAAGATGGCAGTGACCTTGTTTCCTAGAACAAAGTAGCTACTTCTACAAACAAAGAAAGTAAACTTGTCAAATTACTCGGCTAATTTTAGGTCATAATAGACTGGCAAGAACAGAAAAAGGAGATTTTGAAAGAATTATGAAGAGAAAAGTGTTAGACAGACTACTGGTCTGAATTGTATATATATAGACCTGACCTCCTTTATACTCTCGGGAGTCTTAGTCATTGTATATATTTTTATATGGTATTAGAGCGAGTCTAGACATCTCTAGCGCGCAAGCTTCTCCCTCCGGCGAGCCAACCCTTTCCTTCTCGTCGTCGACGTCTTCTTTCCATCGCCGACCCTCTTCCCGGTACTCTCCTCTCGGCACTCTCCTCGCTCTCTCGCCCCCGTTTCTTCTTCTTCCCATTTCTCCCGCAGTCATCCACTTTTCTCCGTCCCACCTCCACGCAACCAGGTGATGGTCTCGATCTGCCTCCTCGTCTCGCCTCGTACCCGTCTCCGTCTCTCTTCTTGCTTCGTGCATCTCTCCTTCTCTGACGCCGGCGCACCTTCGCGCTCGTCCGCTCTCCCATCGGCTGAACTTGTCCAGCTCTCCTTCGGCTGGAACCCTCCCTCAGTTCTCGCCTTTTCCGACACTCTCCACGGCTCTCGGACGCGAACTTTCTTCCCTCACGCCCGAGCCAGTCAAACATGTCCATGTGTCCACAGACACGAGTCCTTGCCTCTCAGACGCGAACATATTCTCTTCGCATCCGGCCACTCCTCGCCTTTTTCGCGTCCGCCCACTCCTTGGCCTCCACGAGTCCACGGACGTGAATCTTCTCTTCACGGACGTGAATCTTCGCACGTTCGTGACTCAACTACTCTCTGACCCACTCTGCCACCACCTTTTCCTCACCTACTCTGCTGCCTACTCCCCATCGGCCAACCACTCCTCATCGGCTTCAAACATCCTTGATCGGCCGATCCGTCCTCTCATCGGCTTCTCCCTCCCATCGGCTTCTTTCTCCTATCGGCTATTTGCTCCCGTTCTTCCGTCATGGCCACCGAGTCCGCCCTCAGCTCCGGCACTCTCCCAGTCGCCAAGTCTGCTCTGGCCCTCGGTGCCTCAGACCACACCTCGGGCACCACCTCGCCGATCTTCTCCCCTCCTTACGCTGCTATAAACATGAAATCTCACATTGCTATCTCCCTTGACCTTAACGCCAATTATTTTAAGTGGGTTTTCTTCTTCAAATCCCTCTGTGGAAAATTCGGCCTCTGGTCCCATATTGATGGCTCCGCTCCGCCTCGCCCCGATGATCCTCAGTGGGACATTACCGAGTGCTGCGTACGCAGCTGGCTGCTCGGCTCGGTCAACAACTCTGTCCTCGACCTCACCATGGACGATACCGACCCCACCGCCCGGGATCTCTGGGTGGCCATCGAGCGGATTTTCCTAGCCAACAAGTAGCCTCACGCCATCTTCCTCGTCAACGAGTTCCACTCCATGATACAAAGAGACTCCTCTGTCTCCTCGTACTGTCAGCGCCTTAAGATCAAGGCAACTGCTCTCCGGGACGTCGGCCACCCTGTGGCCGACTCTCAACTCGTCCTCGCCCTTCTGCGAGATCTCAATCCCCACTTCTCAAACACCGTCGATGACATCGCCAATGCCACACCTCTTCCATCGTTCGTCCGGGCTCATGACATGCTAGTTCTTAAAAGAACTCCGTCTGGCCAACGATGAGAAGACAATGGCCCACACCGTTCTTCTTGCCGTAGCCGATAATGGCTGCCAAGCTTTCTGCGCTGCCCCTTCCTCCTGCGGTTCTGGTGGTCATGGCTCCAGCCATGGCAACATAGCCCGCACCGGGAAAGGCAAGGGCAAAGGCAAAGGTAGGACCTGGCAGGGTCCGATGCAATCATGACCTGCCTCGGTCCCTGCCCAACCTGTCGGTCCCATGAGTCCGTGGCTCTGCTACAACCCCTAGGCGCCCCAGCCCCAGCCACGCAGCTCCATCGGCTGGCAACCTGGGGTTCTTGGCACCCATCCCCAGGCTCACCTAGCATCGGCTCCTGTTCTGCCGCCTCAGCTGATGCTACCGACCCCACCCACCCAGTCGGTTCCCTCCTAGAACTAGGCTGGCCTCGTCGCTGCCCTCAACTAGATGACGCTCCAACCACAACACCTTGGGTGCTGGACTCTGGGGTGTCTTCACACATGGCGTCATCGGCCGGTATACTTCGCTCCTGTCACCCCTCTTCCTCCCCCTTTGTCACCATCGGCAATGGTCACTCTCTTCCTGTCCAATGCCGAGGTGACTCCTCTCTGTCTACATCCACCACTAACCTCCCCCTACGCAATGTTCTTATCGTACCTTCTCTTATTCACAATCTTATATCTGTTCGCCAATTCACAAGAGACAACAATTCCTCCATCGAATTTAACGCGTCTGGTTTCTCTGTGAAGGATATCCCAACCCGGCGATAGATCCTTCGCTGCAATAGTGGCAGAGACCTCTACACCATTTCCGCTGCACCGTCCACTTCACACGCTAGCATCGCCCTCTCCACCAACCTTTAGCACCTTCGCCTCGGCCACCCCGGGCCCGACACTGTCGCCACCCCGGGCCCGACACTGTCGCCACCTTCCGTTGCAGTGCCTCTATCCGATGTACCCATAGCAGGTCCATAGTTTGCCACTCATGTCAACTTGGCAAACATGTGTGTTTGCCCTTTTCTAGTTCTCTCCTGTACCTCGCGTCCATTTGAACTTATACATTGTGATGTATGGACGTCTCCAGTTAAAAGTGTCTCCGGTAATCAGTATTACCTCGCTCTACTTGACACTTACACACACTATTGCTGGGCCTTTCCGCTCATCAACAAATCCAAGGTCGCCTCTCACCTCACTCACTTCGTCACGTACATGTCCACTCAGTTCAACCTTCCTATCACGGCTTTACAAGCCGATAACGGTATGGAATTCATTAACCGTACCGTTACAACCCTTCTCACCTCGCAGGGCATTCATCTCCGGCTCTCCTGCCCCTACACCTCTCCTCATAACGGCAAAGCCAAGCGTCTCCTTCGCACCCTCAACAACATCAGTCGCACCATGCTACTTCACGCCCACTTGCCTGCCACTTGTTGGGCTGAAGCTCTGGCTACTGCGACATACCTTCTCAATCGGTGCCCATGCTCCTCCGTTCAAAACAACGTTCCCTATGCCCTTCTCTACCGCACGGCACCCAACTACTCTCACCTTCGTGTTTTCGGGTGCCTCTGCTACCCAAACCTCACCGCCACAGCTTCCCACAAACTCGCTCCCCGCTCCACCGCCTGTATTCTCCTCGGCTATCCCACCTCTCACAAGGGATACCGATGTCTCGACCTTTCCACTCGATGGGTCATCGTCTCTCGTCACGTCATTTTTGATGAGACATGTTTTTCCTTCGGTATACTTCATCCGAGATGCTCCTCTAGTGATCTCGACTTCCTCCTCACCAACACCGTGCTGACTAGGTCTCCTTCACTATCCCTTCCATCGCCCCCCTCATCAGCCGCTGCTGAGGACTTACTCTTCACATATCCCACCACTATTTGGTCCGATGTCCCAACTATCGGACCCCCATTGGCCCCACCTCAATCGGCCGATACCGATCCCGTTTATCCTTCAGCCGATACCATCCCCTTTCCATCGGCTCCTCAACTTCCATCGGCTCCCCCACCCTATTGGCTGATCCATCTCTATCGGACCGATCGGACCACTCGGCCCACCCGATCCCATCGGCTCAAACCGATCTAATTCCTTCTTTTCCTCTCGTCTACAGTCGCTGACCTAGAGCCGATGACGCCCCCAGCCGACCAGTTCTTTCCATTACTCCTGCACCCCTATCGGCTCCAGTTCCCTCCACCTCTCATATGGTCACCCACTCCCAGACCGGGTCTCTCCTCCCCACTCAGCGCTACGGGCTCTCCGCAGTCCATAGCTTTATCTCGCCTATCCCGGCGACATCTCGCTCAGCCCTGGCCGATCCTCAGTGGCGCGCGGCCATGGCCGACGAGTACAAGGCCTTAATGGACAACGAGACCTGGCGCCTCGTTCCCCGACCTCCCGGCGCCAACATTGTGACCGGTAAGTGGATTTTCAAACACAAATTCCACGCCGATGACTCCATTGCCCGTCACAAGGCTCGCTGGGTAGTCCGGGGTTTCTCCCAACGACCCGGTGTCGATTACGACGAGACCTTCAGTCCCGTTGTCAAACCCGCCACCATCCGGGTCGTCCTCACTTTGGCTGCCTCTCGCTCCTGGCCGATCCATCAGCTAGACGTTAAGAACGCCTTTCTTCATGGCCACCTAACGGAAACGGTCTACTGCCAGTAGCCCCTTGGCTTCGTCGATCCTTCTCGTCCCGACGACGTCTGTCTTCTTCAACGCTCTCTCTACGGCCTCAAACAAGCCCCTCGTGCCTGGTACCAGCGCTTTGCTGCCTATCTTCGGCACATCGGTTTCGCGGCCTATGCGTCCGATAGTTCCCTATTCACTTTCCATATCGCCTCCGCCACTGCCTATCTACTTCTATATATCGATGACATTGTCCTTATAGCGTCTTCGACATCTCTCCTTGACCAGATCATGGCTCGACTCCACTCTGAGTTCACCATGATCGATCTTGGTCCTCTCCACCATTTCCTTGGCATCTTCGTAACCCGTTCCTCCCACGGGCTCTTTCTTTCCCAACGCCAGTACGCCATCGACCTCCTCTAGCGTGCGGGCATGGCCGATTGTCACCCCACAGTCACCCCGGTCGACACTCGAGAGAAACTCTCCGCTGCCGATGGCGCACTCGTTGCCGATCCCTCTTACTATCGGAGTCTTGCCGGGGCTCTCCAATACCTCACTCTTACCCAACTCGACCTCACGTACGTTGTCCAGCAAGTGTGCCTCTTCATGCATGCTCCGCGCGAACTCACCTCGCGCTGCTCAAGCGAATCCTACGCTACGTGAAGGGTACCCTCTCCAGCGGGCTGCATCTCATCTCTAGCCCCATCAACTCCCTCACCGCGTACTCTGACGCAGACTGGGCAGGCTGCCCTAACTCTCGACACTTTACGTCCGGCTACTGCGTTTACCTCGGTGACACTCTCGTATCCTGGTCCTCAAAACGCCAGACTACAGTGTCCCGGTCCAGCGCCGAAGCCAAGTACCGCGCCATCGCCCACGCCGTCACCGAGTGCTGCTGGCTTCGCCAGCTTCTCCAGGAGCTCTGTGTATCTCTTTCCACCGCGACCGTCGTCTACTACGATAATGTCAGTGCCGTCTACATGACCGCTAACCCGGTCCATCATCGACGCACCAAGGATATCGAGATCGACATCTATTTTATCCGTGATAAGGCCGTATTAGGATAGTTTCGAGTGCTCCATGTACCATCGGTACATCAGTTTACCGATATAATGACCAAATGCCTGCTCACGCTTTTATTTACCAGTTTTTGGTCCAGTCTCTGCGTCCGTTCCCCTCCCATTGTGACTGCGGGGGTGTTAGACAGATCACTGGCCTGGGTTATATATATAGACCCGACTCCCCTTTATACTCTCGGGAGTTTTAGTCACTGTACATATTTTAAAAAAGAAAAGTGTAAAAAAAAAGTTGATATGAAATATATAACGATGAGTCCAGTACAATTCCAACAAATTATCAAAAACACACAAGAAGTAAAAAACAAAATAGTACAAGCTCAACTCTTCAATTCTTCATGTCTAGAATTAAGAGTATTAGGCCAATTTAATTATTTGCAGGTACAAGACATCATTCAGGACATACCTGGACTTTCCAACTATTACAAACATTTTTCTTCCTGCACATACATCAGGAAAAAAAGTTTCAACTACCATTTCAATGAATAATTGAATTAACCATCAAGTAAAAGATCTATATATTTAATTCAATCTAGACATGAGAAATGTCTGGCCGCTGGTGTTGTGAACATATCTCCTCAGTTTGCCAATATCAACATAGCTTTTCATGAAACTAGACAAGCGTGTTCTATTCAATGTTAGTTCTGTACTAGCTACAAACTATAGTTGCAGGTATTGTGTTCCAGAAAAAATAGAATAACTTTTTTTGCAAAGTTTGGTGCGTACTCATTACTTTAGCAAAAATGTTGCAGTCACATATGCCTTGCATTTTAGAAAAATGGACTATGACTTATTTGAAACTTATAGGAAAGCAAACTAAGAAGCTTCCTGCATTGCTTAATTTTATACATGACCACGCTTGTAAAATTGAAGAAAAAAAGTTCAAGATAAGCTTCTTAGTCAAAGTAAGCATGGATTAGAGATGAAAAACATTCTTACAAAACTTTGTTTCTTTAAATAAGAGACCAACATAATGTTGCTAGAACCTTAAGAGTTAATACCTGAGTAATACTGATAAGTTGTGTGATCTAAGAGAGTGTATGCCGATGCAAAACTAGAGCAATGTAGTTTTCGAAAATGAGGAGATCAACGTGCTTTTGCTAGAATCATGAGTACTAAGTAACTGAGATATTTGTAAGTCATATGATCGAACAAAGATCACATTTTTAAATATTAATCTAAATATTATATAATTTAAGTTCCCAAATTTGCCATATAATATACTACTTTCACATTTTTTTCAAATTCAAAATAAAATAAATTTACAAATAAAACATATAATTTATTTAAAATAATATTACGAGAGAAAGAGAAAAGAAAAGGAAAAAGTTTGTAGGTGTGGGGGGAACAGGAGATCGAACCCTGCTCAATGAGGTTGGTTTGAAGGCCTCAATCACTGTGCTAGCCTGCGCATCAATTTAACCCGTGAGAAGAGCAAACTCGCGTCATCTCGGAAAAGAACTCAGCGTCATCAAGTTTGGCGCTAAGCCAAAGATTTTTTTTAATATTTTTTTATGGTTTATTTTTTAAATAAGTTTTCTAAAATGGTCATTTCGTCAAATTTTTGGGACTTGAGGTACCACATATATTCGTTTATTATTTGTACATCTGCTCTACTTAAAGCTGATGACGGGTTTCAAGCTAAGCTAACCAAAGACAATAATTTATTTGAAATAAGTGGCATTTTTTCTGACCTATTTTTTTTAATAAAAAAGTGTCCATTTTTTGAAGGATACAAAACAGGAACTTGTCTAGAGATGCTCGTTGCCGTCAGTACACGTTTTTTCCTAAATACGATTCACGCAAAAAGTATATAAAATCAATATAAATCGCTAGGCACCAAAATTGAGCCGAGGTCATAAACTTAGGTAGTAGTAATGAGAACGCCCACAGCCTCACACCTCTCATCAACCGATCAAGCTGACAGATATATGTCAAATGCAAGAATCAGGACAAAATTATTATAAATTAAAATTTTGACAGTTATTGGTTCCAGGAAAAGAAACCGGAATACCTTATCCATCTGCTTTATCAACTAGCGCAACTGATTCCCCACTTCCTCCGGTCAGGTTACTACAATTCGTGACATGGCTAAGCTGCTGCTCATCGCCGTGAGCATGCGACTCTCATCCTCTCCATCGAGACTAGAGGTGAAATTGGGCCAGGTTCGATGGGATTTTATATTCTTATATCTTAACCTATATTTTATAATTAGAATCGGAGCGGACATAGATTCAAACACTAATTCCAGTCACAAATACCAAGCTAGGTATATATTATATTGATAGCGAATACTTATCCGTGTATCGAATTAAAGCAACACTATAGTACATATGTAATCGTCTTTCAACCATCAAATATATCCATAACACAATTAGATTAAGGCATAGCAATGACTAATACCTAATCGTTCTTAAGCTATTAAAAGTAGCATTACGTTCGCTGTATTATACTATTATTAGTTTTAGTATTAGCATTAGCAGTTTTGGGATTAGTTTGTGGTGGCTATGCGTTAATATAAGCTATGTGGGCTGTGTGACTTTTATTGAACTAGACCAGATTTTGTTATTCAGTACTATTTGGATAGTTTATCAGGTAATATGGCCTGAATAATTCGTATTTGCCAGTTACAACCTGATCCTATATTTATAAAAAAATACTTAAATTTGGTTATATATATATATATATATAAGCACCTAGATACTCGAATTTATGACCAGAATCTATCTCGAAATAATATGGTAGGGGTGGATAGGAAATATCTACCCCATTTTGTTTTCACCCCTAGTCGAGACAACTACAAGTTTAGAATGGGTTCTTTTTTATTCTCCTCTCTACCAAAGACTTTCGCCATCCCTTTTTCTCCTCCCAGCATCTATTCTCCTACCCCAACTTCTATTGGTAAGATGTCAATGAGCCTAGTGCTACCCTGTCTTACTCCTTACCGATGAGCTCTACGTCTCATCCCCCAACGATACCAACATTGTTTCCTCTTTCTTCTTCTTTGGATTTGGCCAAGTTAAGGTTTGAGTTAGAAATTTTATAATTTGAAGTTAAGGTTGAGTTGAAATTAAGGTATTTGATGAAAGTTTCAGATATAAGGTTTTATGATTATTTTAATATATAAATTTTAGATTTTAAATTAAAAGTTTTATTGGTTTACATAACATGCTATCATATGAGTTATCTTAGTTATAAATATAACAAAAATCATAAATAATAAAAAAAATACTACGTCATGAGACACGCCACCTGTGTTGTGTTGTAGAGTACTATATTAGGTACCACTAAAAAATCCAATTTATTTTTTAAAAAAACCCAATGGACATATTTAACAGAACAGAAACTGATGCTAGTTTTTTTTTCCAAAGTAGCAGTAGCAAGGGAAATAGAATTTGTGAGCCAGGCCCAGACCAACAGTGTCCGTGAGTGATGGACCAAACGGGAGAGCCCCTTTGGTACTATTCCCACACTCGTTTTAGAAGTTCAAGTCATATCAAACAAGAGATAAAAAGAGAATCCTACTCTTTATTAATATATAGAAACGGGAAAGGAGTGGAAATAAAGAGATGAGGGAATATTACCAGTTCGATGAAGAAATATTAAAAAGTATAGTAATTAAAATACAGTTTTTATAAGATATTTTCTTTTCTTTAGGACGGAGGAGTACAACTATCACCGTTTGTTCGTCAAAAAAAAAGCCCTTCAGTGCCCATTGTACAACTAGTCTTGAGCACAGACAAGTGGAGCACTACCACCACCCGACAAAATCATATTTTGAGTAACCACTAGACACGTGTATACAGTTGACCATTTCAGTAGGCAGTTAGGCAGCACTACTCTGGGGGAGGCCCTGCTGGGACCCGTTAACCCGTTTCCTCTTCCATCCGACGGATCGCACGGCATCATCCCGGCCAAATCCCGTCGCATCTGAAGGGGAAGGGGCGACGTGGCCCGAGGTGGATCGCTCCTCCGCCGCATTGTTTAATGGAGGAAACCCTCTAGATATTTTTCGGCAAGGCGTCCCCCCGCTGCCTACATCGATCGATCGCGGCCAGCTCATGTCGGCTCGCTTCGCTTCCACGGCCACATGCCGCGCTCTCCCGCTTACTCGCTCTCTCGCGCGCCTTCCTGCCGCCGCGTCCCCCGCCCAGATCCGCCTCCCCTTTGAACCGTCATCGCCGCCGCCGCCGCCGCAGCGATTGGGTTTCCCTCGCTGTGCGCGAACTGGCGCTGCGCGAGACGCGACGGCACAGGCGCACCGATCTCGTGCATTCCCCTCCCTCGCATGAAGTCCCCGCTCTCCCAGCTCCCAACCAAATCGCAATGCCTTCTCCGCTCCCCCCTCCCCTCGACGGTACGGCGCGCCGTGGTTTCTCTGGTGAGCGTCCGAGCTTTTCCTTTCGGTGAAAATGTGTTCATGTGCTTTATTATGCTTGTACATGCCCGTTGCTATCGCTTGCATCGGAGGCGCCGTGGTGCCTTAGGACGATGTGAGAAGCTCGTGCTTCTGCTGTGTTTCGATTTGTTCTCGTGGATCTAGAAAAGCCCTTTGTGGTACAGTCTTGGCCTCTTAGGGCATATGTCATACTGTGACTATGTGGTTGCGTGCGCAGACACGCAAGGGATTTATGGGGGGTTTTGGAGACTGAGACCACAATGCCAGGAAATTATAGTCAGCTTACAGTTTGGTATTATGGATCGTCAGCTTGCGTGCATTGAGGCACTTGATCTAAAGGACACGATTCTGTCGGGAACTTCTGAATTTTAACCTGTGCGGGTATTTAGAAATTAAGTTGTGGTGTTGGATTGTGTCCACCTTCTGTTTGAATAATGCGATGTAGGAGCCACATTGCAAAGCTAAGCAAAATTACGGAACACAATGGGCGACTCGCCATTTCCCTGCTAACATCACCCTTCCATGTGATGTTTCTTTTGGGTTTCCTGCCAAAATACCAGAGGTGTTAATGGCCTTGACCTTGGACACTGACACTATAATGCCAACAAGTTGTCGACTTGTGGAGGTTTTTGAAGAATTGGTTTTAGGAGTTTGAATGATGTGTTTTTGCTGAGCTATTTGGGTGAAGTAGATCTAAATATTAAATTCCTTTTAGATAACGGTGAAATTTAGCCTTTGCATGTTTCATAAAATTCAATTATTGAGCTCGATCGTGTTCAACTTGTGTTTTTGTAATGCAAATTTTTGTTAAGCTACCAGGAAGATGCATGCATATGTTATTGTTTTATTGAGGAAGATGAAACTATGATTGTTTTCCAAATTACCTGTATGGTGTTACTTTCAAAGTTTTCCTTTGTTTGATTAGATGGAGTGAGGAAGCATTCATATGTTCTTCTTCTCTGTGGAGGTCCTTTTATTTTATGTGCAAAATCAGTATGAATGCATGGTTTACTGCTTCCATGGCAAAATCAACTATAGTAACATGACGAACGGTGGGTTTTTTTAATTGATGGAGTACAGTTTTTCGTGTGAGCTAATACTACATGGTGCGTAGTTAGTTATTATTTGTGAATAGTATCTCTATGTTACTAGGTGATCTATTACATTTACTAGTAGCAGTTACTTCAGCTCCACTCCCAAAATGTTTGTCTAAATTCGATCTGCTTTATGACAGATTCATGCAAGGGGTGGTGACAAGCTTGTGGCAGCAACTGCACATCTTGCAAGAAAATCTTTAGGTAACTCCATAATTCACTCTTCATTAAAAATTCCTAGAAGGTTCAGAATAAGCAAATATATATTTTAAAATTTCTATTGAACTAGCCAAGTGCATGTGTTTTTCAATGAATAGTGATGTTTTCGTGCATTGCAATTGATATAGCCATGCTTTTGTAAAGACGACTCCACACCTTTGAAGAGAGGAGATGAGTACAAAACGGATCATTGCAACCACTAACTCTTGTAGCAGTAAAGATTTGTTTTAGAAATGTTACTGAGATTAATGTAGATTCATCCTATAACTGATTCTTGAAAAATTACAGAAATTTATCTATAAGGTCATGTGTTTTTATATCCACGCTGTTGTAGATGTTAACCTTATCAGTTGATGCCCAACTGTGGATTTTGTTGAGTGTCATTGAAATTTCGTTATGTACATTGTGTGAAGCTTGAATAATAACTCTGGATAGTTTTTCTTGTTAGATTTTTTTTCTTAGCTCAAAGCTTTCTGGGCCATCCCTCTAGGGCAATTCCAGCTTGTATAAATATATTTTTTTCTTAGCTCAAAGCTTTCTGGGCTGTGTTGCAATATAATTAGAACCCTTGCTTGAGCCCATTCTGGTAGGATATTGGCCCACAAAGGGTAAACGTATGTGTTGGACTTCACTCAAAAGCCCTTAGTACTTCTGGGATTAGGGATTACTGGATGCTTGCTTTTGTTGGGCCTTCTAGCCCCAAATAGGCGTATGGAAGGTATATTTTCTTTGTTCTGGAGCTGGGAATGGTTTTGTTTCCATCACTTGGGATTGAACTGCATCCCAGGATTAAACATTTGATTGCCTTCAGGATATTTCTCTTGATTGTTCATCTCTGAACAGGCCTTCTAGAGTATCTCTTGAATGTTCTCATGGCCTTGGAACTAGTTGATACCTGCTTTAATCGTTGTCAGGATTTACACGGAGAAGGTCATGTTTGTGTACTCATATGATCTTGTGGCCCTCTGACCCTATATGAAACTCGGGCACTTCCTGGGGGGAAAAATTCTGTGCTTCTAAAACCAATGTTTTCATGGTGCAAAGCTAATCTAGTGCTAACGGCCATTATATGGTACGTTTGTCTCACATTGGCACGTGCGTTCAAACTTGTTTTACTAATATGAAGACAAGCAAATGAAGACGAGACTCCAGTTGTAGATAGCATGTTAAAAATTGAAAATTAAGAAGGTTCCACATCGCAGCAGTTCTGAATTATCCATGTCTGAAGGCGTTAGAAATATCAATCATCTGCATTCTTTTTCTCTTGAAACAATAGGGGAGGCCCCTACTGAAAATAATATATGTAGATAAGGTCTACAAGACAATTCGCTTACAGCATGTCATGATTTAAATGGTGGTAACACCTGAAATTTGCTCCGAATGCACAATACAACTAATTTTCCTTGCCTGGTTGTATTTTTTACACAAGCCCGCACTGGTTAATGTACGAAAAGTACATAGAAAAATTAAATCATAAAACACTCATTGCCTGGATTCCACAACTCAATTCCACTGGGGCATTTATTTCCAGTACATTTACAAGTCCATTTCTCAATAACTCTTGGCATGAATAGTTTTTTTTTTAAATCTTGATCTGACTATCATCTCTTCATATAAGGGTGCCACAAAACAATGTTTCTCTGGTCATGGATTCAACTGTAACCTGCATGTGTTTGAACATTCATTACTCCAATGAAGGTTGGAATAGCAAATGGACTGAAAATACGTAGAACTAAGTGTTACCCTAGCTTAGGAGCAGTTGATTGTTCTGCATCACTATGTTGTGGTAGTGTGCTGAGTCCAAGCTGCACAGGAACATTTGTTTTTTCAACTACTGCAAAGTTGTACGGAGTTGGTGAATCCCGATTGACTTCACTTGGTCGTTCAGTCTCGTAGATCTAAAACATTGTTACAGTACAAGTCAGTATGTGCTAAGCAGGTTAGTTGGCAACACTATGATTTCTTATCTAACTTTCTGGCTACCTTCTTATACAACTCAGCATTTTCTTGACGAATTAAACTGATCTTCTTGTATAATTCCATGTTTTCTTGGTGAACTAGACTTCCCTGCAACCAAGTGGAGTGGTAGTAGTAAATAACAACAACAACAACAACAAAAACTAAAATGCTATAGAGAACCTTCCAATTCAGTTCATGAATTTCATCAATCAAGAGATGGTCCTGAAAACAGCAGCAGTAATAGTAACAACACATCAGTTAAGTTTATTTTATAAATGATCAGTGCATAATGAAAATTATGATAAGTGGGTTGACCTTCTTTGTACGGACACTACGTAGACTTATTTCCAGCTGATTCTCTAGAGACTGCAATTCCTTAACATTCAGTCCAGATATATCTTCGCCCATCAACTGCCTATAATAGCAAACCAATATGTGATACCTTTTTCTTGTCATGTTATTAGCAATTATGGCTTTTCAATATCTTTTTTGCTATGCTTGCCTGTGAGATCAATGGCCTTTCAGTAGTTTCTAGTTATTTATGGGATCAATATGCGCTACATAATAGGGAGAGATACCAATACTGACCAATAGGAGTATAGGACCATCGCTCAAGGCCTCAATAGGAGTATAGAGATTGATATGGAGGATCTATATTTTTTTTCTTAGAACTAGAAACTTAGTTCACAGCAAAATAGTTCTGATTTGGTTTATTGTTGAATAGTATCCATTGTTGTCTCAACTATTTGGGTTGATTGGTAGGTGCTTGTAATCTTGCACATGGTAATGCTTACTTGGAGGGCATCGATTCTTGCCTGTTGTCTGTTAGTTGCAACTGTCTTGCTGGTTTCAGATAGTACATGCTAGTGCTTCTCTTCCAACAAGTTTCTAATGAATAATATGCTTGGAAATTTTGCAGGGCTTTTCAGACCATACCGGTGATTTTCTTGCAAGTTGTGCAGTTGTTGTCTCAAGCTTGCTGCCTCCCTTTGCCAAAACTATCAAGTGAGAGAGCAGAGTAGAGTTATTCAATTTACGGACACACAAAGTAATAAACATGTGACCAACACAAGGATTAATAACAGAACTCTTGTGGCATGATGCTTACAACAGTTATAAAATGAAAACTAAATGTAGGCAGGTATATGTTTTGACAATGATGATGTTATCTTAATGGTTCTGCTAAATCTGTTGGTTAACAACAATATATTTATTTCCGTGGATGCTAGTGCCACCAGGCAATGGCAAATGAACTCATCAACATATGAAGTTCTAGTAAGGTGAGTAAAGTCTGATAACGAAATCAAACATCTAATATGCAGTTAAATTATTCCTAGTGTTTTTATAGTGAAGGGTGCAGTGGTAAATTGTTTAGTCCATCCTGATCATCTATTGTTGTATACTCTGATCAGATTACTTCGTCTCCACTGCTGATTGTCTCTCTTATTGACCATGACGTGCTTGCTCTTGGAAGGGCAGTTTTGAGATCATGAGGCCAGTCACAATTCTTAGCACTGAACTGTGAATTTCTAAATGCATTATGTTGGTTTCATGGCTTGATCCTTGGTTTGTTTGTTTTGTAGGGTTGCAGGACTGTCTCCAGGAATGCCCTGTGAGTGATCCTGTAATTTTTGGAGCTGATTGTTCATCAGTATAGTACTACAATTTTGCCTGTCATCTGTGCTTTGGTAGCGGAACGTCCTTTTTCCGATGCTACTCAGGAGTATCAAAGACACATGTTTGTACTTCTGTAAATCAAATTAGACTGAATAATATATGTTTACTTTTGGAAGCAAAAAGATGTATGACTGCTCTCAAGCAAATGAAGAATTCCAGCTTTTGTAAAGTTAATTTCTGCTGTTAACATGCTACCTAGTGCACTCCTAGTTAATGTCTTATCCTTGGTTGATGCGCATTTCAAGCTGCTTATCCCTATCCAGCAGAATGCAAGGTTTGTAGGAATTACTACTTGAAAATGAAAACCAGTGCCAATGTGCTTTCTTAAGCGTGTACTAGTTTATTCTTTCACTACTTTTTGTATCCTCACCTGTTCTGCATTCACCTTTGCGGACAAAGAAGCGACAGGACATTTTAATGCAAATGTTTGTTATTAGATTGCAGGGTTTTGTTATAATTCTTTGACTATTGACTGCCCTGCTGATCCAAGGCCATAGCAACAGCTGCTAAGGTGCAAAACAAAATTCTTTGTTAAAAGATTAGCTGTATTATTTTGCATGTACTGTAAATTTTCTGTTTCTAGTATTATTTTTTGCGCTGCTCTCCTTGTATCCTCTCTGAATAATTGAGCAAACAGGAGGACAGGGGACATTACTTCTCATTTCTCAAACCCATTCTTAGTGTATTTAAGTGGAAAAACATGAGCTGCCACTTTGGTCTTCATAATTTCTACCCAGGTTTGCTGTGATTATAATGCACATCTCTGTTGACTGAAAAAACTACTGTAAGTAGCTCCATGATTCCATTTTGGTGGAGATCTGTTCTTTTCCTTTTTCTTTCAAGTCAAAATTTGACGGATACAGAGTCATGCCAATTTTACTTGGCAGTTTGGATATTTCTGCTACCGGCTAAATTTGAGCTGGGTCAAAGACTGAAAGTCCTACATTAATTCAGCCCGTTGCAATTGCGACTACTCAACCCAGCCCAAGGTAAGTCTATACTGATATTTTTAAAAACCCAGTGGCCTCGACCCAAGTAACCTGACATCCTAAAATATGTACATCTTTTTTGAAGAGACTTAACTAACTATTTTGGTTTTTACTTTTTGACACAACTACCTGATACTATTAGGTGTGCGCCCCTGCAGGGCGTTGGTCAGAGCCACTTTAATTGCACAATTCTCCCTTAATTTTCCTCTTTCTACACCATGCTTGATTTTGTTTCAAATTATTCTCAGGTGAAGCTCAATCAGTGGATATTACTTTTCAACTAAAACAAATTGTATGAAAATGCTTAAAGCAACATGAATTTCAAAATGTACCAATTGTGAAGATTAAAAAACCATCACGATTACTAGCTTGTTACTCACATAATACTACAATAGCATTTTCACCTTTCAGTAAAATAAAATAAAATAAAAATTTCACCTTCTTACTGGGATTTGAACTTATCTCCTTCCTAATAAATCCTTATTTATCAACTATTTCAAGTCCAATTTTATTTTAACTAGTATCCCAATTTTTAAATGAGGTTTTAATTTCAGGATTGGTTGTAAAATCGATATTCAAACAAAGCTTGATGAATCATTCTTCTTTTTATTAATTCAACTTCCTTAACTGTCGATCACGTCCTTAAGTTAATCAATATAAACATTATAAACAGTGTGTTTATTTTTTCATGAGAAAGAGACTTATCTTTGTCCCCTATCCCACGTGAATTCATGTGAATTTTTTCGTCTTCTCTGATTTCATTGATTTAGGATATCAAGATATATACCAAGATGATATCAACCATGCATTAAAAATTGATCACGAGGAGAGATAGCTCGACGCTAATATATCAAAGGCTATCTGTGAGATCGGCTTGCACAATTAATACAATATAGGTATATTAAATCAAAATACCGGCAGCCACCATGATTTTATTTCTAACGACGGTTGTTTTAATTATTCATGCATGCTTCATGTTTGATTATCAAAATTTACCATTAATCTTAGATGCCTAGTTTCAGTCTTCACAAATTTAAAACCAAAGTTGAATTGCAAGGCAATTTTCATACATTACTAGGTCAAGGTGATTATTTTGGATATCAAAGGACAAAACTACAATCAGGCTAACACGTAACAATACAAAGAGACTAACACGTACATGATATCGCACTATAATGGAAACCAAAAGGATTAATTATATATAGGTTTGAAGTACGCTAAGATGAATTAGGTCATATCAGTCATAAAATCTTAAGATTAAAATATACGCATTATGAAAACCATACTGTTAGTTGCCAGGAAGTTATGACCATCTTATGCAGTTGATATTTGCTTGCTTTATTTGTTTGTATAATATAGATTGTCTTATGCATGTGGTTGATATTTCATTATTTATTTGTATTACTAAGTTTATTTAGTTTCTTCGTTTATTTCATAACAAATGTGTATAACTAGACTTAATTGCACTGTTCGGGAACTATCCATGCATACACTCAATCAAGTTGATCATTCTGGATAGAGAGATAGCACATAAGGAGATAAATTTTAACACTGTGTTTAGACAAAACATGCTAGCTATATGCATAGCGTATATACATCATAGTGATAAAAACTTGAAGGCCCAAGAACATATTAGAGCCCCATTTGCAATCCTAAGATTATTGGAGGCATTTTATTTCTATACGTCTTTGCAATGGTAATAAGCCGCAATGGCGGAGGCAATGAGGTGCATGGGGATATACTTGCACCCCAAAACTTTTGCCAAAATACCCAATATACACCCATAATAATAAAGAGATGTATTATGTTCACACAGGAAGTCTATAGTAATAGTGTGATGATGATGATATCATTGCAAGCTTTGAAGGCATAGTATGATTGTAATAGAATCATGTTACCGAATCTCCAAAATATTTGTCATTTTGAGCTGTTTTATTCATTTGTCTAGTATGTGCCGCTGCCCACCGATTCTGTTGGAATATGTCTTAATCTCCATTGACAAATTCCTAGCTCCGCCTCTAATAAGCTGATTAATTTTCTCAAATAAAATGGAAAATGAAGCCTCTGATGCATGCTTATATTCATTCCAACAAGTGAACTATTATCTGATCTTTGACCACTTACGTGTTTAGTTACTTACAACTATACATATTCACAACTTAATTAAGTCAATAACGTACGTACTTGGGACAAATACAAATTAAAACAATGTCATCAGTTATCACGTATGGCAACATGATGCATGGAATTTAGTTTACTGGTAGACATGAAATATATATGTTACAATGGTGTAAACATGTAACACACATACAAAATTAATCTGTGCACCTGTATCTAATTAAAAGATCAGATTTTGTTCTCGTTATTCTTTCGTCAAAATTCAATGGCAACAAAAAAAAAGCCCCGTTCCCCAACATTTACCATAAAAGAGACACATTATATTTCCCTTGAAATTAATGAAACTTACACGAATGGCAATACTCCTGCGCAAGGTCTATATTTGGAACAAACGGTATTCTACTGTACTGTCTATATGTAATTGGGAGTTAGACATCTGTGGAAAAACAAAATGCATATATATATATATAGTTTTTGTAGCAACTAGCATTATTATTCTAGCTATGATGAATGCTAGCATGCTAAGCATTACTTCTAGACTCCACTGTGGCGCATATGCCTCAGGATGATCTAAAAATTAAGAGTGGATATATTTCTCACTTAAACCTGAGAAAAATAATCAAAATGTATAAATTAGAACTAATTTTCGGAAGCAAACCTTAAGCTCCGAGTTGGGATTTGCGACGGCTTGCTGCTCATCCTTGGACTCGCCATACCGATCTATCACTGATTTCATGCTGCATATGATGGTAAGTTACCAAAATTAATCAGTTAATTACGATGACATATCAATCATTTGATTTTTATGTGTTATTTTTTGACCAAGAAATAAGCATCATCCAACACCTCCTAATTAGTTTAGATGTATAGATCCGCAAACCCACAGCTGAGAGAGAAGTACAGAAAATTGTTCATTAAAAAAGGGGGTAATTGCAAATTGCATTGTACGTATCACATGGAACTAACAGACACACACAACATTTCATATTATCACGAAACCCTAGATCTTTTTTTAGCTGCAATTCACCACATATTCTTTAATTTTGATGGTTTCTGCAATATGCATCATGCATGCATATTGATCGCATGATACCGTACGGACAATTAATATACAAATTAACACAAACCAAAGACGATATTTTCGTAATTAATTAAATAGTAGTCAAGAACAAGGAATAAAAAAAGATATGCAAAACCAAAGATAAATTAGATAGAGGAACAAATACATCTCCTTCAAAGAGAAATTAAGACAGCAACATAATCATTACTCCGTGATCTCCTATATGTGATAACCAATTTTTTAGTTAAGCGTGTGATAACCATTTCTTTAGTTAAGCGTATGAATGTCTATATACGGTTTCTGCGTAGTTTATGCATGTCTACATGCGGTTTCTGACAGAGAGAAGAGCCGGTCATTGCCCATGGCTCATTGGTTAAATATTAAAAATACTAGGAAAGCAGAAAAGCTAAGCACAGGAAAGGAACTAGAATTAATAATAATATTATCTTCAAGCAAAAGTTAATCAACAAGCAATAAGCAAGCAACAGCACGGACGATGATGAACAGACCTGGTGCTGGAGTACTCGTAGAGGCGGCCGGTGCTGGAGAAGATCATGAGGCCGACCTCGGCGTCGCAGAGGATGGCCAGCTCCTTGGCCTTCTTGAAGATCCCGTTCCGCCGCTTCGAGAACGTCGCCTGCCGGCTCGTCGAATTGTCGATCCGGCGGATCACAATCTTCCCCCTCCCCATCGCCGGCGCTCTCTCTCACCGGAAATGGCCAAGCTAGCTGTCAAGCTAGGACAGGCAGTCCGCCGCCGCCGATGAAATCGATCTGGTCACTGCCGGCCGCCCGGAGGCAATAATCGACAGCAGCGAGCAAGAACGAATGTGCCAAAGAAGGCAAGATGAGATCTAGCCGGGAGCTGGAAGAAGAAAGCTCAAAGGAGGAGAAGCTTAGAGGGGAATTGATTGAATGAATTGTGCTTGGTGTGTGGTGTTTGCTGGAGAGGCTTTTTCTGGTGGTGGATTCAACTTGCAGGGTATGGGTGGACTTTCCTCAAATTGCCAGCGACTTGCTTTATTTAGCAAGGAAACGCAAGGGGGTCATGGGAACAGAGGAAAGAGCAGAGAGAGATCGAGGAGACAGCGCCCAACTGGCTACCTGATCTTGGCGATTAGTTTAATTAATGGCTGGGTGTCATTTCAAAGGCCTGTTATGAGTGTCCCGGCTCAGCTAGAGCCAAGAGAAAAATCGTTGCACGCACGAAAGGTGGTAATTAAGTGCATGCATGCCATTCACAAATAGATGCAATTTTAGTATTCATGTAATCAGATATCGAAATCTTAAATCGACTAATATAGACATTAATTTATTAAGATTTGATATGTGAAAATAATATTAGTAGATTTTTTACAAACAAATGATTAGAAACAATGGTAAAACATATATTTTTGAAGTTTAATTGTGTTAACTAAAAAGACCGGAGGGAGAATGCATGACATACAAATCCATCCAAAAAAAACTCTCTACTCAATTAATAGAAATCCTCTGGGGAAAAAAAACCCTCTTTGTTCAAGTGAGAGCCTATTAGTAAACCATGGAATTTCTAAAGGCAAGGTAGGAAGTGTACGCACATGGCCAAGGGCATCACAAATATTTCATGGAACATATGGTTTGCGTGGTCACGGATGAGTTTGGTCAGCTAACTCAGGGTTCTGTTCACCGGTGAGCGAGGTACTCCAATGTCTTTTGCCTACCACAAATACTCCATAGATAAGCATAAATATCAATATATATACGTTTGTCCAAAACGACAAATAAAACTGATCGGAGGGCAAATGAAACTGAGGGCATGTTTGGATGGCACCAACACTTTACCAGACTTATTTGAAGAACTTTGACACAAATGTGATTATCAATCTGCTAGACATACTTATGGTAAGGTTTGACAAAGAAATAAGGTGGGGTAGAAATGTGACAAGCTATAGCTGTGACAATGAACCAAACACTTGCATAAAAAACTTAGACGTGCCTAACATTTGGCTTGGCAAAGTGTGGCATCCAGTGAAACATGCCCTGAAACTGGATGTGTCCAGCCATTAAATGCAAACAATTCATCAAACAAAACCTTGTGTGTTAACGTTTTTTAACGAACCCAATTTTATTGAATAAAACAGGAGAAAACTGTACAAGTATAAGCCTTGCGCCTAAAAACTCTCTTGTTCCACACCTTTCAAATTTCTCATGCCTTCAAAAGGGTAAGAGTGCATAAGCCTTTTTTTTGCACCCCGGGTTGACGGCTATCCTAGTCCACCATGACCATCATTGGCAGGGCTCCAACTTACCGGCTTGATCTGCTTTTGAGAGGTCCATGCCAATAGCATTCTTCAAATTCTCTTCGTGTACTTACATTCCACGAGAAGGTGGAAGGCTATAACATCCTAAAAATTTCTAAATAAAATTCAAAATCCAAAAATTGCCTACTTAAAAAACTTTTGTGAGAACTTGCATTATGCGGGATCTTCTCAAAATTTTTTTGGTTGTTGTTATGCTAGTGCCAAAAACAAATTCCAATTAAAGATTCAATAATCAACTATTATTGAACCATGTTTATGAATTGAAATATAATTTAAGAAATTATTTACAAAGCTAAATAAAAAAATTCTTTGCAATTCTAACATTAGTGGGCCTAGCTTAGCTCATCTAATTAAAACCCTAGCCCTTACTAAAGCTATCTTCAGCCTAGGCCAACTCTCCAACCAACCCTTTCTTCCTTCCCCTTTGTTTCTAGCGTAGTTGGCTAGAACCTACACCTCAACTTTAGCCTCCATCTCACTGTCTCTTTTGTTGCTACCACAAGAGCTAGTGAGGGCAAGGACACTGCATTGATGGGGTGGTGACTTCCTTTCCCTCGCCCATGCCAACCCGTGCTCGTCGCTTCCCCGCACGAGCCACGGAAGAGGCTGCCTATAAAGCAGGCTGGCAAGCTCTCCACACTTGATTGTGTCCTAGGAACTGCAACTCGTAGATGACGCTTCAAGCTGCACCTCCTAGGTGGCACCTAGGCCAGAGTGAGTTGGCATGCCTCTAGGCGAACTGCGAGAAGGAGTCGATGCCATGAGGACAAACAATGATCTTGGACGAATCATGTGCGTGCTCCATTATCATGCTACCGCTGTGGACGCATGGACGATCTGCAAGCCCAACCTCCACTGATCAGTAACTTGCTGCTTGTTGTTTTGCCATCTTTGTCGCCTCAGTGTGCTGCTTCCCGGCTGACGCATGCTCAGGAATACAGCTACCTTTCCCTCTCTCTTCCTTCTAGTGTCGCATTCCTGGATGTCGCTACCAGCACGACCACTGGCACAACCACAAATAGCGTACCGCCACACGCGCCTACCTACACCTACATGCATAGCCACATGTGCGTGCCACGCTCTACCATGGCTACCTTTGGCCTCGATGGGCTAACCAACATCCCTAGGGTGTCTTTGACCGAGCCCTCTCGCCGCCAAGTAGCCTAGGCTATCTCTTAACCCTACCATGACCCAGCGCTGTTGATTAGCTCTCCGCATCGACGTCATTGCTCGTGCCAGCGCACTTGAGACCAACTCATCAACGACTTCGCCATAGCCACCACCTCTTGTCGCACCTAGTGGGGAAACCCCCTAGATCCTAGAAACCGCCTCGAGCTTTGAGTCGGTCGATTGCTCACTAGTTCTGGCAAATTCCATTGGAATCCGAGCATGGCTCTAGCACCATCATGGCCACTATGAATCCCTACTTTCGTCTCCACCTTGAATCGTAGCCAACCATATCTACCCTCGGTGGTGCTCCTAGGAGTCCCTAGACTTTGCTGCCAGCCTCAACATCGTCGCTAGGCCACCATATCACCGACGAGATTGCCGCCAGACCGCCTCTACCATCGCACCTAGCAGCCATGCCTCCACATGCCTCCCTAGCCCCTTCTTACCGTTGCCCAGCGGTAGCCCTTTACTCCACAACCCTCCTCTCACTGGCCACCCCGGGCTCCATCCTCATGGGCCTTGCGTGTGCTAGCCCTAGCACCAACATGCTCACGCAAGAGAGATAGTGAGGGAGTGAACGAGAGAGAAGAAGGGAAAAGAGAAAGAGATAGGGAGGCTGTCAAGTGGGCCCATATAAATTTGATTGCGGACAATGGTTATAGTTAAGTTAACTAAAAAGCTGGATATGTTTATATGACATGTGGGCCATGTCTGTTAAGAAAAAGTGTTAAACGCCTAATTTAAAAACCATGTCACTGACATGCTCTAGTTTAAAAATGGTTTTTTAAAACCCTTAACAACACTGTGAGGCTAACATGTGAGCCCTAGCCAGGAGATGGTTAAATTGACATAGTCAATATTGATCAGGCCTCACCTGTCATAGGCTATGTGAATTTTCCTTTAAAACACAATGTTTTTAAAACCCTTAAAACCTTGTGACACTCACATGCGAGCCCCTGGCTAGGAAATAATCAAACTAACCTAGTCAATATTGATTAAGGCCTTACCCTCTAGGAATTTTTCTTTAAAAAACAATGTTTTATTAAATAAAAAGGGGCTAGACCACTGAAAGTGAAATAAGGTATTTTCCTATAGAAAAATATTTCTAGAAGAAAAGAAAAACAGCAAAACAGGAGTATTTTATAAGTAATTTGAATTAATTCAAAATTGAATCTTTTGGAGGTTGTATCTCACTCTTTTTAAATCAGATTTCAACAAAATTTTTACCAAAACCCTTGTAAAATTGAGACCTACCCAATGTCACTGGTTTGGCATTTTAAAAACCTTTTCTTAGGATTTTTGACCCTATCGCTTAGACTATTAGATCATAAGGTTGATCACCATTCGCTAAGCCGGTTACATGTGCGAAGAAAAGATCACAATCGTCGAGCAGGAGCCCTTGAATGAACAAGGCAAGTCAATATGCCTTTCTCCTTTAGCATGTTGATCCTATATTATGAAATAATTTGTTTACAACTAAAATTATATTCTAATTATAAAATGCGAACCTAGCTTAAAGCTTCTCTTTGATATTGTTATCATGTGACTTGTTGATGTATGCTATTTAAAGTCTTTAGTTATTTACTGTCAATGCTTAGTCATGCTTAGTTAGTCATCATCTATATTATTCCTACACATTTGGATGTGGTAGTGTATAGATGAATGTTGAGACATGGGTGGAGACGTTATATTCCATCTCATAGGGAAAAAATCACACCTTTTGTGAAAACCCAAAATTAATAAACAAAACTGATTTTGACTAGGGTGGCATGGAAACTTTGGGTTGTTTTACGTAAAAGTTAGAGTTAACCCTAGTCAATTAAGAATAGAATCAAGAAAGGAGGCAGGAAACTATTAGAGTATGATCGTATTTCTCCAATTGGTATAGAACCGGAGGACTAGACGACTCGAGTGGGGTGGCACCTTAGTCACGATTGGTTCTGCACTTGAAAAGAACGTGGTGGTGTTATGATCTCATGAGTAAGAAATGTGAAACTTAAAATGCACCTCATATATGTAAATGTCATGGGGTTCCAGGACTCTTCTTACCACTAGCTCGAGGCAGTTAGGTGCATGAGGGTTTATAGTCGTTGGAGCAGGTGTCGCAATGTGAGGGAAATTGAAAGACCAGGTCATGACATGTCTGATGTGTTGGGACTAGGCTCATGTTTTGGGAACGTCGCGAAGTGTGGGTAAAGCGTACATCCACTGCAGTGTGAGTAAAATCAATCTATTCAAATAACCATGCACATAGTTAAAGGTGTGCCATGACTTGTACTATTCTTGACTACCCTCAGAAGCTTTAATCTTGCTTAGATAGGCTTGGGGGAGAAAATATAGACTATCCCAGCATGTAGGAAGGTCATAATTGGAAAAAAAATGGCAATTGGACATGAGGGTAAACTGAACCAAGAGAAAGATTAGGGAGGTGGATGTAGCCCTCATTGATGATTAAACATCATGAACATAATCATGTTTTTAGTTAAAACTACTAAGTCATAGGTTTGTGAACTTAGTAGTTAAAACTACTAAGCCATCCTTTGATCCACCTTATGCACTAAGTGCATTTTGTAGTGGTGGCTTGTTAAGTACAGTTGGTACTCACCCTTGCTTGTTTTCACTCTTTTAGAGGGAGATGTTGAGGATGACCTGTATGCATGTTACACCAACGAGGAGGATGTACAGAAGAAGGTGCCTTATGGATCTAGGTTCCTAGTTGATACCTGTCGAGTTGTAGGGTTCCACCGTAGCTTTGTTAGCATTTCCACGCCTTAATCTTTTTGATCTTATGTAATGTATCTGACTGGACTTAGTCTATTTGGGTCCCACTTGGGCAACCTTTGTAATATTAAAGTATTATAAGGCTTGTATGATGCAGGCTTTGGTTGTATTAGTTGTGTATGTGTGTATACCAAACTACAAATCTAGGAATTTAGTATTGTAAACACATATGGTTTATGGTGTCAAAAACTAGGGGCCAACAATGGCTATTTCTAGGGCATGCCTAAGCAGGCAGTAGTTGTTGTTCGACCATTTGTGGGTCACTAGGCGATCAGATGCCCACACTCTGTTTTGGATCACCAGCCATACAAAGAGCTTGCATTTTTTTTCAATGCCCAAGGTTTCCATATGACCATCTTATAGTTTGTACTAGTGAATCCAAGGAATTGCGCTATATAAGCAAACCCTACTGTGTACTCCCTATGGTTTGTGAGCTTCCAGGTGATCTGGTCTGCTTCGTCGTTGGAGAGTTGTACTCCTTGAATTGCATTCCATAAGTTGACTAGCTAGTCAAGGGGCTTGACTTACATAACTCCACTGGTAGAGAGATTGAGGTTCTATATCCATGTGTCATCCTTGAAGGCATGTTTCAGAGTTCTGTTCTTCCTCTTGGAGTATGCATAAACTTGTGGTGCCATGTCTTTCGGTCTTCATCCTTGCAGCCATGCCAAGTCCTAGAAGCAAGTTGTGGATCCATCTCCTAGGGTTATTGTGGTGGCCGTGGCAAATAGAAGTCTATCCAAGTCATCGCACAGTATGTCCAGCCCCACCCATGCTTTCTTTGGAGCCTTCCATTCTTGCCATAGCTATCTTACACGAAGTACTCTTGTGAACATCCCTAGATCTAGCACTCCTAGACCACCATTGGCTACTGGTGAGTACATTCTTGTCCAGTTAACCTTGTACTTTCCTCTTGTTAGGTTTTTGCAACCCTCCAGAGGAAGCACTTGCACTGTTTGTCGAGCACTCCCAAGTACTCTTTAGTGACCTTTAGCATAGTTACGAGGTAGACCGGTTGTGACAAGAGTACAACCTTGATTAGCATCTTTTGCTCCACGATTCCCATGTTCTGCCCTCTCCAAGTGGCCATGTGTCCTATTGACTTATGGAAGAGGGGATGAAGGTTGGTCTGTCATAGTCTACCTACAACAAGTGGTAGGCTTAGATATTTCATGGGGAAGGAAGCCCTTGTCATTGGCATGTTCTCAAGGACCTCTTATAGGTCTATTTTGTTGCATTTGATAGTCAACACTTATGATTTCTAGATGTTAGTGCATAGGTAGGTTGCTTGACTGAAGTATTCAAGGAGGTCAGTGAAGGCTTTTACATCTTCCTTCCTTGGGTTCATGAACATGACAGCATCATCAGTGTAGATTGAGATTTGAAGGCATGCTAACCTTCCTCTAAGCTTGCTGATCAGCTTGAGCTCTATGGCTTTTTAGGGGAGTCGTTGTAGTAGGTCAATCTCTAGGATGAAGAGTAGCGGGCATAGAGGGTCTCTTTGCCCAAGTCCTCATCCATGGGTTATTTTATCACCAGGGACACCATTTAGGAGAATTTTGGAGCAGGAGCTTATGAATAGACTAGAGATCTAGTCGCACCATAGTTGTGGGAATCCCCATTGTTGCAGGAGTGCTAGGAGATAGTCTCATCACATTGAGTCAAAAGCTTTGGAAATATCCAACTTTAAAGGCAACACCGGATATTTGTTTTGGGGATATTTACTTACCATGCTTTTGACATAGAGGAAGTTGTAGTGGACACTTAGTCCCTAGATGAAGGCACTTTGGTTTACTTAGATCAGTGTTTGCATGATCAATCATAGTCGCAAGGCTAGTGGTTTTGAGATGATCTTTGCAATTGTGTGTTTGAGGCTAATTGGCTTATAATCCGCGATTGTGTCTGCACCTTCCTTTTTAGGAACTAGGACAATGTTTGCCGAGTTGAGCAGGTTAAGGTGGTTGCATCTTAGATTGTAGATTGCATTGAGGGCTATGACAATGTCGTTCTTAATAGTTCCTCAACATGCCTTGTAGAAGCTACCAATGAACCCATCAGGATTAGGAGCTTTGTCCCTTGGCATCTCATCAATTGCCTTTTTGATCTCCTGCTTTGTGAAGGGGTCAACTAGAGTGGTTAGGTCCACCGGTTCTATTCTCAATGCTTGCTAGTTGAGCTCACGTCTTGGGCCAGGTCTTCCCATGATTGATGAGAAATGGTCAAAGACCACTGCCTTCTTTTCATCGTGCGCCACCACCTATCCATTTTGCTTATGGATGCGGTGGGTGTGGTGTGGTTCTTTCTCCTTCACGCATTGACTTTTAAGTGGAAATTTTTGGCCTTCTCTTATGTTTGTTATTCTCGAGGCTTGTCAATTTCTAGATCTTTCGATGACCATTACCCCCACTACTCTCCTTTTTAAGGTAGCTCATAGATTGAATTCTGCTAGGGAAAGGGTTTGTTGCTCTTGTGCCACGTCTAGCCTATGGATGATGTCATTTACCATGTGATATTTTAGCTTTGCTTCTAAGCAAGTGGTTTTGGCCCATCTCTTGAGTTCTTTGGCTATGTTCCATAGTTTGTAAGCGAGGCGGTGTAGAGGCTTAACGAGGGGTGTTGGCATACCCCAAGCATGTACCACCACTTAGTTGAAACCTAGCAATTTTGCCCAGAAGTTTTTGAACTTGAAAGTCCTCAATTTCCATGAGCCAAGGGGTTGGTGAGCAACAATAGGTAGTGGTTAGATAGACCTATAGTGAGAGCATGGAGAATGTGCTGGTTGAAGGATAGGTCCCATGTTTCATTATAGAAGAATCTGTCAAGCCTCACCACGGTTGTTCTACATCGCTCATTGCTTCACATGAGTTTTTTATTTTGGAGATGGATCTCTTTTAGTTTATAGAAGTTTAGTGCCGCCCGAAAACGACTTATATGGGTTAGAGTGAGGTTGTTGTTTTTTCTCGTGCCTATAAATTATGTTGAAGTCCCCTATAAGTAATCGTCGCTCGTCCGCAGCTAGCTTTTGCCTTCTTACGTGTCATAGGAATGACTCCTGTCTCTATGCCTTGTGGGGCTATAGACCGTCGTGAGAGTGAAGGTTGTTCTACAGTAGAGGATGGTCACTTCTGACTTAAGGGAGAAGACCATGCGTGTTCCTTGGATAGAGATTGAACTGCTGCTCCAAAGAAGTAAGATGTGTGTGTTAACGTTGCGCGCACAGAAGATCACATGCACTTAATTAATTAATTAGAATATAATGATACTGGACTAGGTAGCGTGCTTAGCGATGTTTTTATAAAAAGTGGCGTTAGATTAAAATAATTGAATCCGGTGGCCAATATGGTATTATAATATTGTTGGTGTGCCTAGAGATAGGGAGAGGCGCTCGTGGAGTACCAGCCGCCTGCCGGATGGTTCACCGACGCGTGGAAGCCAGGGAGCTAATTTGCTAGGAAAATGGCCGGTTACATCATTACATGCATGCATGTATTATCCGCCCAGTTACTAATATAAGTGTAATTAGGCCTAAACTGATCAGGAAATCAGTGACGCATATGCAGGCTTATCCTAGCTTGCTTTATGCTTAACTAATCTTTCAAAAATATTATTTTGCTGCATATGTACTGTCGGTCTTCCCATGTTTTGGCACTACTAAGGAACAGTACCAAAATTAAGTATAAAAAAGTGTAAGCCCACTTGTGCAGATCGATCAATTTGAAAGTTAATTTATTAGCTAGGTTTTATTTGACCAAAACCCTCTTTAGTTCACATGAAGCGTAAATAATCTTTCATCAGAAGAGGACAATTTCCCGGCGGCCCGTTGATTTGTCAATATAATTTGTAGCAGTTGAATTCAAAGGCAAGATATATGCACGGCATATATAGATATAGCTTCAAAATTAGTTTATAATATTCAGTAGATAATTAATTGCACATCTTATGTATGCACTGTTCATGATGATTATGTGTTAATTATGAGTAATACACTCGCACTACTACAAAACAGGCAATTGCTGGTGGCTGATTCGTTTTTTGCAAGCGCTGGTGGCTAGATTTGTTTTTTTCAAGCGGTTGGAGCTACTGCCAGTAACGACAGGCAAGTGAAAATTTTCTATGTGGCTGCATATCTGGTGGCGGTTAGTTATGGAGGTGGTGAAAATGGCAGGGAAGAATCACACGACGGCAGATTAGACGCCGGTGAGTTGTGCGGGCGTGCGAGCTCGTCCACGGTGGGTGGCATGTGAGTGACCTAAGTACGAGCTCGTCCACGACACCGACAAGCTCGTCCACAGCGAGTGACGGACGGATCTAGGCAAAAGCACCGTAGCGCCGGTGAGCTCGTCCACGGCATGGTCACACATGGCCTAGAAATCTTTTATTTATTTTCTTTTTTTTCCAAAAATATATTTTTTAGTGGTTCATCTAAGAGATTAATGTGTGAAAATTGATTTTTGTATGTGATTGTGCACATTCACGCGCCAAAATGAATTTACGACATGCCAGTGAAAATTGTCGATTTTTACGGACAACTTCACAATCTCATGAAAAATCAATTTCCACAAACGAACCACTAAAAAATAGATTTTTGAAAAAATAAAATAAAATAAAAGAATTCTAGGCCATGCGTGACCATCGCAGTGTGCGAGCTCACCGGCGCCACGGTGCCTGATCCACCCGTCACTCGCTGTGGATGAGCTTGTCGGTGTCGTGGACAAGCTCGTACTAAGGTCCACTCATGTGCCACCCACCGTGGATGAGCTTGCACGTCAGCGTAGCTCACCGGCGTCTAATCTGTCGTTGTGCGATTCATCCTTGCCATTTTCACCACCTTTGTAACTAACCGCCATCGGATATGCCACCACATGATCTGTTCCTGACGGATTTGCCACCGCGCGACTCGTCTCTACCAAATCTACGGCCTTCATGGTCTCTAGGTACTTTGCTATCGAATTCATCACCTCCAGACACCGCCGGTACCATCTCTCTCAATGACCACCACCATGCTCGGATTAGGGTAGGGATGGGGGATGAAGGTGTTCTAGTAGGGGTGGGAATAGAGGGCGGAGGCGGTCTGGTGACCTCCACGATGGCACACCAATGACCTAGAGGGAGAGAGAGGCAAGAGCTGAGGTAGAAGAGAAGTAGGGATGATGGGTAGTTAGTCAGGAGAAGAGGATTTTGGATGGGGTTGCCGAGAGGAGAAGGGGTGGTCATATAGGCACTTTTAACATGGCCCTTTATTTTTCATGGGTGGCATCACTTGTAAAATTTTCATAAGTTGGTTTAGACTATAGGAGTTCATCGCTATTATTATAAATAAATTTTTTTTACCTACCTATAAAAATAAAAACCTGATGCCTACGGAAATCTTTTTTATAGTGTTGTTACCTCACTGTCCATAATCTGTCTACGTTTTAATTTATTCTTTTTAGTTTTCCGGCCGACAACGTTGACTTTTGTCGAAATACATGAAAAGTCAAAAGTAGTTCTTGCATGACAGGCCTAATTAGTTAATTAACAACACAACCCCATTAAGCCACGCGAGCTATACTATATATGGCGCCTGAAGTCTTCTTCAGTGATGTGTTTCGCATTTCACTTTTGAGAGAGCTAAGTATACCTAAGCAATTTCGTTTTATAGCTATTGCGTTCTTGAGTGATGTGTTCTAACTAACCTCTTAAGGTAAAAAGAATAAAACTTGGTCTTCTCAATAGCTAAGCAAGAAAATAATGCCCCGTGCAACCTAGACACAAACAAATGGAGTACTAAATCAATTAAGTAGATTATAAATTGTTGTGTGTATCCTGGAACCAGGTGGGTTAAAGAGGACCAGGAATCAGGTGGGTCGATCAAAAGATCAAGTGGCAGAGGCCTAAGATTTTGGATTATAATTTCAAAGCGGTTTTTAATTTTAAAATTTGATTTGAAGAATATTCCTTTAGGTTTATTTTACTTGTCTTAGCAATCATGAAAAGATAAAGTTATACAACAGAAGTGATGGAAAAACCTATAAAATCATAAAACTGAAGTACAAAATTCAAGATCAGCTTCAAATTACGTGTTATACGAAGGAGTGCCAAGGTGACCCTAAGAACTATGTTTAGATCAGACCAATGCCATAGAGCTAGTCAATAGGATGAACTCTGTTTGAGTTGGTTAGGAGTTAGGGCTTGGGGTCAAGTCGAACTTTATTACATAGGGTAGGTTATGTTCTTTTCTCATTTTCGTTTACACACTTTATATATTTTGTAAAAACATTATGTAAAATTTTTGTGGAATACTGAATTATAAAGCAACATTTTAATTTTGTACTTCCTCCTTTCTAAAAAAATATATAGCAACTTTAGAGAAGGACAGATAAAAATACTTGATTATCCTCTATTAAATGTATAACGACTTGAGATGATGTAGATGGGAAGTGTGTGCATGCTAAGGACATTATATGTACTACATCCACCCTAAAATATATAGTAACTTTTGGATCTGAAACTGGATATGTCCTTGTCTAAATTCGTAGCCAAAAGTTGCTGCATTTTAAGAAAAAATTTAAATACTAGAGGTTGTTATATTTTGATATAGAGAAAATAGTAATTAATTTATTCACTGCCCTGAAATAGTTATCATAAAAATCATATATAATCCATCGATCTATCAATTTGTCAATTTTCAGTTATCTTGAATGGAGCCTCATAATGACACAGCTCTATTATAGAAACATGATCCCAAACCCTTATTATAATATGGGAGAATCCATTATTTGTCACTTGCTTTGCCATCGTTCTACAATATGCTATTAAGTTTGTCAAGTTCTACAATATGCAATTATCTTCTGCTTCTACATTTTACCATTGCCATCCATAATCCTTCTATTGGCCATTGTTTGTACTGGATAAAAGACAAATTTGCCCTCAGGCGCCATGGATGCCGTCAAGGAGGACGACTCAGGTGGCGATAAGGAAATAGCTAGGGTGACAATTGGGATGTCAGTGTCATGACATCGCTTGTAGGGGCTATGGGGACACGATCGACTAGCGGTTGAAGAGGTGCAAGGGATGGCGGTTTGGACAAAGCAAAGGATGACGATAGGAGCAGTGTTAAGGACAGCAACACCATGCCGTTGCCTACAAGGGCCATGGGGGTGCGGTTGGCTGCGGTTCTGGTAGAGCGGGGGACAATGGCACCATACCCTTGCCTGCATGGGCCATGGGGGTGCGGTCGGCCAACAGTTGGAGAGGCGCGGAAACGGTGGTTGGGGTGGTTGCCATTTGCTCACACTAGTTCTCCTCATGGAGGAGCACATTGGTGAGGGGATGGAGTGCCAGGGATGTAGAGGCCAATGCGGCCGTTGCCACACGGGCGTTGTCTACAAGGGTGGCCCGCATGGAGGAGTCCTGGTCCCGGATGTGCTGCAGCATGGCCATGAGGATGTGTGGGAAGATCAACGCCATGGCGTCGTGCGGGTGCACTGCTGCAACGAGTGTGAGGGTCCGGAGAGTGTGGTGGCAGAGTGGGGTCTTGTCGGTGGGGTGCACATCGAATATAGCTGAGACGAAGGCCCTAAGCTCATTTGTGGCCTATGCCCGCACAATGGCCTCCAACTTAACGGAGCATCTTGAGGAAGCACTCGTTGTCCTCCTTGGCGACCTAGAACACACGTTCCATGAAGGCCTGCCTCTGTGCGAGCTCCAGTGTGCTCATATCCTCATCCCTATGTGCATACCACCCTCAGTGCCTCCTTGTTGTCGATCTCATCTGCCACGTTAAGTCACTATGATGATGTAGGAAGTAGGCCCTCACATCTGGGCTTTCCATGCTCTACAAGCTCTGGCTCATTATCTCCATGATGGCACCGTTGTGTCGAGGTGCAGGCGCCATTGTGTCGAGGTACGTGCACCACCTTGTCTAGCTCTTGAACGTGCAGCCGATCAGCCATGCTTTCAGGGACGTGTGGATTTGGTTAGTGGCCGCTAGTATTGTGTCAAACATACGCAATGGATTAATATATGACTCAAAGGGTATTTTAGTCATTTAAAAAAATTAATCAGCACAAATGACCAAGATCTGACGAATTGTGAATGGAATGGTAAATTTTATAAGATAAACAAAAGCCAATAGTATATTATAGAACTTGACAAACTTAGTGGTATATTATAGGACACTGGCAAAGTTAGTGGGGCACAACGGATTCTCTCTGGAGTTCTTAGTGTAGAAAATATGAGATACCCCAAACATATGAACGTATCATGGCGGGAATACAACATACCATGTCCTATATGGAAACAAATCCTCAAATAGAGATAGGGTTATGAGCAGATGAGGAAGGAGTCACCGACTACAAAAGAAAGATAGTGTTCTACACGTAAACAACCGGGACTACTCGGGTTCGTATCCTAACTTGCCTTCTAAGTTCTACTTGGATAAGGACAATCAGGAATACAAATATAAGATGCCCCATGATGAAAGAACGTTGAAATTGAGTTCACAATCAAGAGACAAGCCACATCCAATCTTCTCAAGTCGACATCAAGGAGAGCCCAGAAGCTTGTCGGCTAATGAATGAAGATTTCTACCTGATCGACCGATGAATAAAGTACAATCCTTCTCGGCTGATGAATGAAACTTTCGGTCCCACCAGGCGTGCCAAGAAGCGTGTCGCCGCCAAAAAAATCCCGCGACTGAGGAGGGAAGGCGGCTCGGTCACGCGAAGGCCTGGGAGGTCTGCTTATCTCCAGTTCAGGTCCTTACGCATCGAGGTTCGCGGGCATGCCAGTCAATTTGACCCTGCAATTGACAAGGAAGTGAGATAAGCGAATCCGATACAGGCGCTCACTATCGGCTGGCTGCCGATAGGATTGGGATGCTCCTCGATCGGCTGGGGAGCCGATGTGGACATGTGTCGACGAGAGGTCGGCCGTAGAGCCGATGGAGGAACCAGGGTGTGCTCAGAGGATATCAAGTCGCACGGGATCCCTCCGGACAGCCGAACAGTGATTTATCGGCTGAAAAAACCGATGAGTGCGCATGCGGCCTAGGCAAGGATTAGCACAAGAAGGCACGGGCTGCAAAGCCGATGTCGCTCCGGATATGATAGTACGAGACCCGTCACCTGCCGTGGCAGCGCCATCAACACCGAACCTCGAAGATCGGACCTAACCGAGACAGTACGAGGCCGGGGCCAGCGGCGATGATACGGAGGATGCCGGATCGGCTATACCGTAGCAAGGATAGGAACGAACCCATCGGCTAGCTAACCCAATGAGAGGATGCCTCTCTGAAGGCGGGTGTGTACCGGTTGGGGGACCGATACGTTTGGCATTACGCGTCGTGGGACACCTCTAAAAGCTGATGCGTATCGACCGAGGGGCCGATGCGCTGGGCGTGAAGCTCAGAGCATGGATAACTCATCGGCTAACACTCTGATGATACGCCGTGCAGAAGACTATAGGCCTGAAGCTCGATCTACCGTCGGCAGCCCCGTAGGTCGGACCTAACCGATGCAGCACGAAACTGACGACGACAGAGGGAGCTTAACGGACCGATAGGTCCAGCACGGACGTGATGCGATACATCCGATCGGCCTAAGAGGTCAGATCTAACCGATGCAGCCTTAGACAAAGCAGGACATATCGGAATGGTGGCGGGACTTACCCCTTCATCGGAGATCGGACTTAACCGATGTAGCCCCGCGTCGAGAACCAGAACCCGCCGGTAAAACCTAGATAAACTAGGGTGGCGATGCGCCGAATTTGTATATGATCCAGATATATCTTACATGTTTTCAGGGGGTCTATATTTATACCCTGGATTTACGGACAAAGTTCGACGCGTCTACGACTATCGGACATTATTTCCTAGTAAGAACAAAGGAAAATATTCCTAAAGAAGTTAACTAACCAGCTACACCTTCCTAATTAAGTAATGTTACAATTTATAAAAACAAACATCCTGCCGTGGAGTCCACGGCTCTTCCGCAAACCCGGTTTCATCTGAATAATCTTCTAATTTGTAACCGAGTCTTCCTTTGCTGTAACCTGATCGGCTTCTCCACTGTAGCTATCGGACCTTCTTTTAGTCAAACCGATCCTTTTCCTTTCTTCCCTCGGGCTTCTGGGACCTTATCCCGATTGGACAATGTCCTGTTTTCAAGCCGATCCAATCTTCTAATAATCTGATCAGTTTTTCTATAGTTCTCCATCGGCTGATGATTGCATTATAAACCCTCCATCGGGCCTCTTAGCCAATCGACTTTAGCACCATCGGTTGTCCAGATTTTGATATTTGAATCGCCTGCTAATAGGGTATCATATTTATGTACAAGTTAACTAATTAGGTGGTTATTGATGGCATTGAAGGGACGTTTCACTATGCGGCCACGAGCCATCCCAAATCAAAACAAACGAAAGGTTCAAAAGCAGCTAGCTCTGTCACTCCCTACTACCCAAAACGTTTGTCCTGTATAAGCCATTTATACGGGTATTTTTTGCTCCACATATAATCAATGCCCCTACGGAAATCCGCTTTTTTCACATGCGTAAAATCAGTTGATTATGAAGAACCATTTTCGCAAAAACTGATTTGTACAGACCGAGTTTGGAGTACAACCGCCTAGATAAATACTTACCGTTTAGTTTTTATATTTTACATGGGCTATCCAGTTTATAGGAAGTACCGCTTGAACATCACGATTAACAAGTAGTCTGACTATATAATTGATAAAATCTATAAATATGATTTTTCTATACAGGATAACATCTAAAATTAGAAATAAAATAGATTGATTCATCTCAAAACTGAATATATTATCTGATCCTCTATTTACAACATGTGCCAACCAAATGTTTCGATCATGTACATGTCAATACAATTTACAGCTTACCATTCACCATCTAGTCACATGAATATATGAATCTTATGAAGAAATAAAATCTAGAGTTATAGTGTTTACAATAGTAGACTGCTCTTAACTTCCAGTTACAAAGCTCTTGATATATAGCAATATCGGTCTAAGGATCAAAATAATTATCTCTCACAGCAAATCTCACGGCAAATTTTGGGGTGGATGAATCAATACATGTCAGCTTGAACTGTAGCAATCTCAAAGTCATTTAGGGTAGCACTAACTCGTTCAACGGGCCCCTATAACGATGCAACATCGAAAAGAGTACTAATGTTAAAGCCGCTATTCACCATTGACACTCTAAGCATTTGTACCCACCTTGTCTTGGTTCATCTCATACCTCCCCTTTAACATTGGAAACTCACAAATGTAGTACCACAAAGATTGGTACGTGGAGGTTGCTTGTGGCACTTCCTGAAGCAAATAAATTAATACGTTAACACACTGTTTCTTCCACACGCATATATATATAATGAAGCATAAGGTTTACAAACTCTTTTATCCAAGGGTGTACGGTGACCTCCATTTTAGCATGTGGCTTGTCACCAGATGTCCCATCTTTTCTTTACAGGTACCAATCGTAAGCGCTATTATTGAAATGATTATTTATAGTTAGAGGCAATATCCTTGGTATAATTTTGGGTTAGATTTGAGAAAATCAATGACCATTAATTTGCCGTCCTTAGGATAGAGCACTATTAAAATATAGTGCTAGCTATAAAGCATAGCTATGTTACTATCTAGGATGTTGGAGTTTGTAGTTTCTATTAGATTTAATGAAATTAACTAAAGTAGTTGGGAGAAAATATTTTGTCCTTGTCTTCCAATGTGGTCATGGAGCCTCCAATGTACAATGCCATTGTTTCTGTTTGTCTCTAATTATATCTTTCAAAACTACCTTTCTTTGTTTTACACTCAAGGACTCCTTAGCTTCTTTTGATAGTTCTGCCCTTAAGTTAGAAAATATGTTGAGGGTCTAGATAGCTGACCTTGCATTCCTTCTTATTGGCAATATCATGTTGTATTCTACATGCATAGAAAGTTATGATTCATTAAGGAAAATATGAAATGGTACTTTTAACTTTCAAGCACTAGAAGATATGAAATTGATGTCCAACTTATTGAGGTGGTACAATGCATGCAAGTCCTTGAGATCAACTTGCAAATATTGAACACCCTCGCTGCGAAATATTTCTTAAGGGTCCACACCCTGGATTCCTGTCACCCCCAAAGAACTTGCCATCATGTATCTGTTGCTGCAAAAATCATCTGATATCCACATCGATGCGTCACATGCACGAAGATCTAGGAGGTATGTTTAGTTCTAGTGTAGGTCCTTAAATTTTTGAGGTTTAGGTATACCAGTCAATTTGATCTATAATTAACAAGAGAGAGAGAGAAAATAATAGACCAACGAGCCAATCAACCAATAAGCCGATACGAACTCTAGCTATCGTTTGTCTAGCTGATAGAGATTAGTTGAAAACTAATCGGCTAATAGGCCAATACAAACTCAAACTATCGGCTATCTAGCTAACTTTACTAAAGACAATATTGATAGATCGGACTAAACTGAGATATTATAAGATTTTAGCTAATTAGATTAGTTATGATTGATAGTAGATTAAACCTGATATAAAAAGTATATTAGATAATGATTTGACACGGATGAAAGTGAAAACACAGTATAAACATAATTCATCGGCTAGAACTCCAATGGAACGCTGAATGAAACCTATTGACTTATCAAGATTTACCTTATGAAAAGCAATATAATAAATCAAACCTAACCTTAGATATTATAAGATTAAAAATAATAAGATGAATTTAATATACCAATAAATTCTATACGAGTGTTGATACACTAGATCGAACTAAGAGATTGAATTAATGTTGTCTTTGACAAAACTTAATACCAGTGTTGATACACTAGATCGAATTAAGAGATTGAATCAATGTAGCCTTCGATAGAACTCAATACATCAAGATAACCAGCAAACATATAAACTTAGCTAAGATATCGGAATTGAACCAAGAAAGCCTTAACCAAGCTAATACGTTTACTATATGATGAAACTTACCTCTTTCTAGAGATTAAACTTAATCGATGCAACCTAATGCGAAGCAAGATCTTATTAAAAACTAAGTTATTACTACTTCTAGAGGTAGCGATGTGTTGAATTTGTTGTTTTGATCTGATTGATATCTTTTTACAAGACCTCGGGTATACATATTTATACCCTTGGGTTTATACAAGTCCGATACGGTTATATGCAACCATGCCAAAAGAATATTTCCGAAAAGAAAAGAAAAATACTTATTCTTGCCTATTTACAAGAGATATTTACACACACAACACCGATTCGTAACGAATTCAAGAGATAGATTCCTTTTTCACCACTTAAGGAAACTTTTTTGAATCTAGTCTCCACTAAGCAATCCCTACCGGCTTCATTGGCTTTCTTTTTTTTTGACCAAATCCATTAACGATTCTTTAAAATTTCAGTGGTAACACATGTCCCCCAATTTTGGAGTATGAGGACTTATGCTTCGGAATTATCCTCTTCGGGCTTTTACTACTTTGAAATTTTCTCATGGATCGTTACATCCCACCCATTTGATCCAGCTCAAGTAATAATGCCTCCAATGGTCTATGGCCATATCCGGCTCTTCTTCCTATAAAAACTCTTCATCTCTCCCAAAACGTCACATCTTGTGTACTCATTGCAAGAGACTCTCTGCCTCGTCAAATCCCCCGACAAACCTCCAACGACTTGAAGCTTCCATCCTCTTTTGCTTTGGCGCAACTCCACCATCCTTCATAATGGCATCTTCGACCTTCATCCTAGAGTTAATCTCTTCTCTTATTCCTTTTTACTCTTTGTGATTCAGGTTTGTCATGTGCCTCCCATTCCATTCATCCTATTCTTCATTTTCCCCATAAAACCTCAAGAACCAAGTTTTAATCTTAGTAGTAGACCATCCAAATAACTTTTACCTAGGCTCCATGGGAAGCGAGGACCCAATAAAGTTCATTAATGCCAAAAACTAGCTAATCCCTTTTAAGAATGCCACTACATTTGTAAATGACTGGACTAATAACTTCGGGTCACGGTCAAGTAACCTTCCAGGTTGGAGAAATTGGTACCATCAAGTATCAGATGCGAAAAGGACCCTCTATGATGAGCTAAACATCAGACACTGCATTAGATTATCCTTGGCAGAAATGGAGAAGAACGAGCCTCTGCTATCATTGGCTTCTTATTTTTTGTCCGATGCCCTGAACGCCTTTTTGTTTGGACATGGGCTAATGACCCTAAATTGGGTGGATGTGACCATGCTGACATGCCTTAACAATATTGCATACGTCAACCCATCCACTCTTCGATTCAAGCCACACCATCAGTTGTAGACCAATGATGTTGGCAATTGGTCCAAGTACACAACAACCCATAGCAAAACAGGATTAGTCGATGATCGGGAACACATGGCTTTCTTGAACTTGTGGCTCAAAAGGTTCGTCTTCTATGGCTCAACCTTGGGTATGATGATAAATATGCAATGTCAAGTAGAATGATTAGCTGATAACCACCAAATCCTTCTTGGTAAACATCTTTTAGGAGCCACCTACTTGTTGCTGCAGCAAGTGGCTACAAAGCTATCGGCTGGTTAGCCTGTCAAACACACTAGGGGCCTTTGGTGGTTTTTGTAGCTATGGTTAAACCTATACACCTCAAAGGCAGTGAACACCCCTTCTCTTAAAAGCCTCTAGTTCCCTTCATCAGAACACACAGAAGATGAAGAGGCCATCCAACACCGATGCACATCTTATGGAAAAGCAACATCGGCTCTCTTTAGCCTGCAAAATGTCTCCTATTAGAATTTGTCGGTAGTTCAAAGGATTTTATTATGGCTTTACCAAGGAGGCCTGCTTATGACAATACGATGACTTTTGAGGTATCCTTCAAATTTTATTTCTCCAATATCTGAACCGACAGAAAATCCAAAACTATTTTCACATTGGCAACCTCTCCATGCCTCCTACCCATCGGCTTTGCCTTGGGCCTATTATAGTAGCCATCCTATGAGTTATACCATCCATCAGTTTACTCTTGTCAATTGGGATTCGGCAAATTACCGATTGGTCTATACTTTATAGACCAAATCCAAGACAAGGTTACAATGAAAAGTGCACTAGAATATGGTTGGATGAGGGCTTTGACTGAGTCATTATCATTGGGGGAGTTCACTAGATGGGATATCTACATGGCCAATTCAAAGCTCTTCGCCAGATAATGGAATGAATGGAGAAAATATCTTTTCAACCTATCGGCTACTTCTATTGCTCCTCCTTAAACTCAGACTACGTCAAATCTGATAAGAAGGTATTATCTTTTATGCTCTTCTTTCTTTATTCTCATTCTTGTTATCTTAGATATTTATGACTCTATTCCGCAGGCTGCTAATAGAATCACTACTGTAGTGAGCCAAAGTGGCCAGCCAATTGTTTATAGACCTCCATCGGCTTCTTCAAACTTAGGATCTGATGCACCTTCACCGTCATCTCTCCTCCGAGGGCCAAAACCCGTGGTCTAGAATGCAAGAAAACTTCAGTCCATCCAGGCCATAAGAAAAAGAAAACTTCAGCCGACACGACTGCCACTACTAAGACCACCCAAGTTCTAGATGCCTAAGCAGCATCGACTCCTCATTCCCCACCGGTATTCACCATCTCTCCTATTATTTCCAGTCCTTTCCTTACATCATACTTAGTTAATTTCAAAACACAATGCATCATGAATCATCGGCTCTAGAGCCAATGCTCCAGCTGAGCTTGAGTCGATGACTACCCAAGTTGTTCTAGAACTACAAGTGCCTGAACTTCAAGCCTTCTATCACAGTGGTGGTACCGAGATCATCCCTACCACCACTGCTTCTCCATTGGACATCGGCCATCGCCAAGAAGATCACATTTCTATGGCCAATACCGATGTTTCAGAATATGCCATCTTGCCCTAGGTAAATTCATTTATTCCAATCCTACATCTTCTTTTATTGTCCTAACCTTAAACTTTTTGCCAATATACAGTCCTTAGCCGATCTCTTCTTCTTTGACATCAGTAAATACTTAGAAGAGGAAGAAAAAGCAGTCACCGACTAATCTTCACAATGAACTGACAGACATTTTGTATTGGCTGAAGAGTTGCATTGACATGCTGGGGAAGGACTCTGGGTCGATTTGGGCGAGATTTTACAATATTGAAGACCAGCTGCCAGAAGAACATGTCGATGCTTTGACTCTAGCCGCCTTCTTGGAATCTCATTGGTTTCAAGTCATTAGGGCAAGGCAATGCATGGCCGATCATGCTATCCAAAGGACTATAACTCAGGATATGCAAATCAATCAGCTAGATGCCTAATCAAAGAAAACCAAGCTTGACGAGATGATGGCCATACTTACCCAATCCCATGCTCGTATCGAACAACTAAAGAAAAAGAAGGCCGATCTGATGGTAGAATTAGAGAAAATATGCAAGGACATTGAGTTTGAAGAACTTTGGCTTAGTGGTCTGCCCTAAGTAATCCAACAGTAGGAGGCCAAGCTCGCAGAGGTGGTGCGTTGAACCCTTCATTGGCGCAAGAGCATCAAATCCATTTCGGAGTCCGATGACGAAGATGCTAGTATCATTAAAAAGCCAATGACAACCTAATGCGATTAGTAGAACTGATTCAAAAATACATGGGCAGATGTAAAATTTTGATGCTTGTCCTATGGTATTTTATAATTCCTGAACAGATTGGTCTTTAAGCTTAATCCACTAATTTCATCATCTTCAAAACATATTTTCTCTCTTGTGCACGTTTCTAAAGGCGATATATATAGTATTAGCTATTAGGTGATGTAGGTAACTTTGGCTTTATGTATGTTTGATAACTTCTATAGACATCGACCACACTTAGTCGATCTAAGAATCGATCGAAATGCTATGGTGCTATCTTTTCAAGTACTTCCCATTGAGTACCTTAGAACATTCCTCTCCCTCAAGATTCTTTAATACATACACATTGCCTGGCACACATTGACTTATCCGATAGGGCCCTTTCTAATTAGTTGATCATTTTTCAAACTTGTTATCTTTGGACATTTAGACGATACATTTTTAAGATCAACTTCCACATAAGATCACCTTCAACAAATGATTTAGACGATACATTTTTATTATAGTGTCTAGCCACCCTAGCTTTATTCTCAATCCTTTCAAGCATGCGTAACTAATTCTAGGTCAGATCCTCCAACTCATCAATAATAAAATAATAACAATCATCGGTTATCAATTGATTATGTTGCGATATCCATCTAGAGCCGATATTCGTTTTCTAAGGTAGCACAGCCTCATGTCCATACACTAATTTATATGGCAACACTCATGTAGATCTATAACATGCCATCCGATAGGACCATAATGAATCGGCTAAGCATGTATGCCATCTTCATAGTTGTTTATCTATTTTGCGCTTGATTAACTTGATGAGACTTTTATTTAAAGCTTTGGCTTGTCTGTTGGCATGAGCATAATAAGGAGATGAATTAAAGACCTTGATTCCCATACTGGCAGCAAATTATTGGAACTCATCAGACACAAAAATAGACCCTTAATCCATTGCAAATGTTTGAGGAATCCCAAGCCTATGAATTATATGTTGCTTGATAAATTCTATGGTATCCTTGGATGCAACTTTTTTCAAAGGAACAATTTCCACCTAATTAGTAAAATAATCCATTGCCATCAATATAAACTTATGCCCTTTGCTCGATTAATATGTATCTGGTCAATCATATCAATTCTCCATCCTCTGAACAGCCATAGCTTGATAATTGGTTCATAGCCAATTATGGGGTTCATTGAATATTTCCAAACTTCTAATAATCTTGATATCCTTTATAATACTTAAAACAATCCTTGAGCATCGTCGGCCAAAAATATCCAACCACAAATATCCTTTATTTTGTACATCGATTGATGAGTTCCACAAATATCCTCATGAACTTCGCACATAACCACTTTGGCTCCTTCTATATCCAAGCACTTAAATAAAACTCCCTCAATTGTTTGATAGTATAGTTCTCCATCAAGCAAAACGTATTTGGTGACCTTATACCAAAGCTTCCTTAAAACCGATTGTGAATAATTTTGAAAGTAATCTATAATATCATTTCTCCGATCATCGGGCTCAATAACAGCTACTTTGACTTCCACATCTTCTTAAATCAACCGATAACTTGATGCAATTTTTGCTAGATTATTGGCTTCCGTATTCTACTCTCTAGCAACATGACTCACTGATGCAATCTTAAAAACCCTTAGCAACTATTTGTAGTTTTCATGATTATTGGTCACCGAATCTCACGGAAGCCGATCGGATCGGGTGAGGCTGTGAACGGGCCGGTGGAGATCCGATTGAGGGCAACAGCACCTTAGTCACGCTAAGGCGTAGGAGATCTGCTTAACTCTAATGTAGGTCCTGGGTCTTCGAGGTTCGAGGATGTGCCAGTCAATTTGACCCTACAATTGATAAGGAGACAGAGGCTAAGATCCATGAGCCAATCGGCCAGTGGGCTGATACGGCTCATCCTATCAGTTAGGTGCCAATAGGAAAGGTAGCACTCAAGAATCGGCTAAAAAGTCGATGAAGGCGTAGGCGATAGGTGCATGGAATAAAATAAAAGTCTCATCGGCCAATGAGGCGATGATGCTCTAGAGAGTGAAGGCACCAAAATCACAGAGCGATACCCGGTCACTTACGAAGTCACAAGGACCAGTGAACACCGTAATGACACCGTTAGTACTAGCCTCGATATATCAGACCGAACTAGACAGTATGAGACCAGCACGAAACGACGAAGTCTAGATCGAACATAATGATAAAAAAAGAAGGGGCGAGGTCATTAGCTGCTTATCAGCCGAACGTCTGACACGGGCCTATATCTAACCAAATCGGCTATGTGAGTCGATGAGGAACGAAACCCTCTAGGCCTCGATGCTAGCCCTATCAAACACGAAACTAACAGATCGGACCTAACCGAAACAGTATCAAGCCAAATCTGACATGATCAGATTGATTGCTAGTGGATTAATCATTGGACAATACGCAAAGCAGATATGAGGCACGTGGTAAAGATAACTCATCGACTACTTACTCCAACGAAATGCCGCACCAATACTCGTCAGGCCAATGGCTCAATCCACTACCACCGATCTCATAGGTCGAACATAAGCGATGCAGCACGATACCAGGGACGGCAAAGGGAGACCGATGTACCGACGAGCCTCACGCGAATGTGATGCGGTATGCCTAATCAGACTAAGAGGTTGGACCTAACCGATGCAGCCTTAGACAGAGCAAAACGAACCATGATAATAGTGGGACTACCCTTCACCAGAGATTGAACTTAACCGATGCTGCCCCACATCGAAAGCTAGAACCCACTGGAAAAAACCTAGATGATCTAGGATGGTGATACGCCGAAGTTGAATTGTATGATATGTTGATGATTCTCGATAGGTTTCAGGGGGTCCAAATTTATATCCTATATGTTGCACACAACCCTCGGACCATATTTCCTAAACATATAAGAAAACTAATCTATAAGAAGTTGTAAAGCTAACTAAACTTACTTAGCTTACATAATATATTTTATATAGATAAAGCACACTGCCGTGGGTCTCATGACTCCTCCGTAGACTCGATCCCATCTAGATAAGCTTCTATCTTTAACCAGACCAAATTCACCCTCAACCCGTCTGATTGACTCTCTCACTATGTCAATCGGCCTCTCTCTGCAAGCCAATCAATCTTCCCTTCATCGGTCGATCCTGTTTGTAGGCTAACCAAATTCTAGCATTGACACATACCCCCTAATTTAGGAGTTTGTTTATGGGCTTTGAAATTTTGAGCCATTAGAATTCCCTACAAACCAAGATGACCCACTACAACCTACAAGCAGTACCTAATCGGCCTAGACTCCCGCTAGGTCATCATGCTTTTATAAAGCATTTTGTCACTTGATCCTTCTTCTTCACACCTCCTCTTCATTAAAGCTCCCAAAACCTCAACGAGCTCCAACGACCCAAGATGAATCTCTGTAGATTGCTCCATAGACCACCGATCTTCTTCTCCTTTTTCCTTGCACAATGGCGTCAACAAACATAGTCCCTAAGGTAATCTTCTATCTCCTCCTCTCCTCTACATTATAGACAGACTTGGTCCATCCCACCTTTTCGTCTGTTCTTCGTCGGGTTCTTATTTACTGTAGAATCTTAAAGGTCAGATCGTAATTTCAGTTGCCAACCATCCTGGTTTCTTCTATTTTTGCCCCATGGGTAGTGAGGATGCAACAGACTTTATCAATTTCAAAATGGAACAGATTCCCTACAAAAACTCGCCTATGACTATCAATGATTGGACCAACAGATTTAGATCTTGGCCCAATATACTCCTAGGATAGAGGAATTGGTATCTTAGGGTATCGACTTCTAAAAAATTGATCTGGGAAGACTTAGAAATCGGCCATTGTATCAACCTTTCCCTAGCCGATATGGAAAAGAATAACCCTTTGCTCGTATTGGCCCCCTACTTTTGGTCAGATGCCCTCAATGCTTTTATGTTTGGACACGGGTCGATGACTCCCACCTTGATGGATGTCATTATGTTGACTTTCCTCGATACCACACATTGCTTAAATCCATCCTTCGATTCAAATCCACTCATCGACTGAACACCAAAAATATCGGAGTGTGGACTAAATATATATCTCTGCACAGTAAGACCTTTGAACTAGTTGATTACCAAGAGCATGTTGCATTCTTGAATCTATGGTTGGAGCGATTCGTCTTTGGTGGTTCAACCCTTGGCCCGACTACTAATATTCAATGCTTAGCAGAGTGCTTGGCTAATCAACACTATATCTCGTTGGGGCAATATCTCCTTAGAGCCACCTATCAACTGCTTCATCAAGTGAAGAACAAGCTATCGGCTAGCCAACCTATCGATCATATTGGCAGTCCCTAGTGGTTCATACAATTATGGTTCAACATCTATACTTCCAAAGTCATTCCCAGGACCCCCTTCTCCTCTCTAACTTTTCTGGCCGATCATTTAGAGGAAAGCGAAGCCAGTTGACACCAATGTATCTCACTAGGTGAAGCCTCATTGGCTATTTCAGGAAGCAAAATGACCTCTCTCAGACTCAGCCAATAGTTCAAATATTTTTACAATGGCTTTACGAAGTAGGCCACCCTTTGGTTCACGTATGAGGACACTTCATCATTTGAAATGCCTTCTAGATTTCACCCTCTCAACGCTCTAGCCAATGAAGAATCGAAGACAATATTCATGTCAGCCATAACTCCCAATCTTCCATTGATTGTATTCTTATTGGACCAATCCTAATACCCATCATATGAGTTTTATCATCCATCTGTCAGTGCTCATCGGTTGGGTTTCAGCCAGCTCTCAATCGGCTTATTTTCATCGGCAAGCTCCAAGTCTAAGAAGATATAAATAGAGGCTTGAAGTATGATCGGCTAAGGATGACAACTAGATCTCTATCCTTGGGGATGATCACTACCTTTGAGCCCTGTATATCCAACATCAGACTCTTCGCTCGATGGTTGTTGGAGTGGAGAAGACATTTGTTCAATTCATTGGTTAAACATTATTGCTTGCGCATTAATCCCGATTACATCAAATCCACTGAAGAGGTAATCTTTCTCCATACTCTGTTCTCATACTGCATTTCATCTTGAATACATCATTTAACCTCCATGACCCTACAAGTTGGTGATAAAGAAGCACCTACAAAAAGCGCAAGTGGCCGGGCGATTGTGTATCAACCTCCATCGACCAAGCCCCACCTTAGACATGTTGCTCTATCTCCATCGGCTCTACTTCGAGTACCACGACCATCGGGGACCAAACGCAAGAAGCTAACAACTCGAACAGCTCCCAAGAAACAAAAATCCAACGCCGATGTCACAATCACGGTACCGATTCCCCAAGGACCTCCTACTTCAACATCAGCTCCTTCACCCTCGTTGATATGTGCTGATTTACCCTTTTCTTCATCATCTTCATACTTCTCCTGATATCTTCATTTCATAGCTTGAACCATCGGCTACTAAAACCCAACCACCAGAGACCGCTACAAGCACTAAGCTGATGGTTACTCTAGAAGTTATAACGCCTTCAACTGCAGCCAATCCTCAACTGAGAAATACTCTAGTCCACGTTACTTCCATCTCAGTCATTGGCCATGCTCCCGAAACTCATCAAGCCAATATCGATGTTACTGCTCATGCCAGTCCCACACTGTGCCTCAGGTATGTTCACCCTATATCTTCACTTTTGCTTTGACTCATGGTTCTCTTACTCACAGATGTTAATGTGAAGTCATTGGCTAATTTGTTCTCCTTTGACATTGATAAATACCTAGAGATGGATGAAGACACAACTACCAGTGCAACGATCACACCATTTCTACCAGCCGATGTGCACGAGCAATTATCGGATATCATGCATCGGCTGGACATCTCAATCGATTCACTGGTGGAAGATTGCGGACCGATCTAGGGAAGACTTGCTAAGATTGAACATGTCTTGCCCGAAGAGCTTACCGATGTACTAACACCTGCTACTTACTTGGAATTCGACAAGACCCAGCTGATCACAACCAGGCAATGTATAGCCGATCGTGTCGAACAAAGCAACTTAGCTCAAAATGATCGGCTATCCCCCCAAACCAAGATGAAAAAGCTTGATGAAATGATAGCTGACTCGCAAGATACCAAAACCAAGCTAGACCAGCTGAAGAAACGAGAAGCAGATTTGATGGTAGAACTCGATAAAGTGCGTCACAACATTGAAATCATTGAATCCCATCTTATCAGCTTGTCACAATAAATCCAAGATCAAGAGGCCAAAGTAGCAAAAGGAGTACGTCAAGCAGCTCATCGGCACAAAAGCTTGAAAATCATCCCGGATCCGATGAGGAAGACATCTACACCATCAATGTGATAGACAAAATATGTCTGTGTGATTGAGGCAATCAAGAAATATCTATAAGACTTTGATGTTGAAAACCTATAATGTCACTTCGAAACATTGATTGCCTGTAATAGAATTTGATCGACTCTATTAATTTTTCGTGTATTCCTCAAAGGCGATATCTAATGATATCGGCTATCTGTAGCCGATATATCCATATCGGCTTTTGTCTTAAAGAAATATTAGAAATCAGCCACACTTAGCCGATCTAGGTAAATAATACCATTAGCCGATAGAACACTATTGGCTTTTTGTCTTGAAGAGAATTAGAAATTGACCGCACTTAGCCTATTTAGATATCAACCTAAACACTAGGATAATACTTCTTTAGATACTTTCCATTGAGCGTTTTGGCAAACTTCTCCCCTTCAAGACTTTCTAGTATATAAGCATTACCAGGCTCACAGTGATTGATCCAATAGGGCCCTTCCCAGTTAGTTCCCATCTGGATAACCTTCTATCTTCAACCAGACCGAATCCGTCCTCAACCCATCCGATTGACTCTCTCACTGTGTCAATCAGCTTTCCTCTATGAGCCGATCAATCTTCATTGGCCGATCCCATTTATAGGCTAACCAATTTCTGGCATTAACAATGATATGATTTCAAAATCTTATTCTTACACTCATATTCCCCCAGACAATTGTTTGATCACCAACGATGAATCTCCTATGATCTCTATAGCATCGACTCTAATTTCCTTCAACAATTGAAATCCCTTGAGCACCGCTTCATATTTTGTTTGATTATTGGTGCAATAAGGTTTAATTGTGAAAGCAAATTTAAAGTGTGCCCCCTGAGGCGATATGATGACTAGGACGATGCCACACCTATGTCTACATACTGATCTATCAAAAAGTAAAGTCCAAGGAACCGGCTCCACGTATCCTATGGAATCATCATGATGTAGTACAATAAAATCAGCTATTGCTTGTCCTTTTTCTGCTTTAGTCAATTCATACCATAAGTTAAAATTTGTCAAAATGAAGATCCACTTTCCAATCCTCCCCTTCAACACTGGAGCCAATAGCATATATTTCACTACATCGACTTTCCATACCACTATGCACTTAGTCGATAGAAGATAATGCCTCAATTTTATCCATGAAAAATATAAACAAAGGCAAAGTTTCATTGCAGGGTATCTTGTTTCAGCATCTAAAAATCTTCTGCTAAGATAAAATATGACACGCTCTTTTTCTCTAAACTCTTAAACCAAAACAGATCTAATAGTCTTCTCATTAATCGATAAGTATAACTTGATCGGCCCCCCTTCTATGGAGAAACCAAGACTAGCGGGGAACTTAAATAATCCTTAATTTCATCAAACACCTTCTGCTATTCAGCTTCCTAAACAAACTTTTGACTGGCTTTCAACTTCAATAATGGAGTAAAAGGCTCAATCCTTCTTGATAAATTTGAAATAAATCTTCTCACAAAATTAATCTTTCTGATCAAGGACTGTAATTTTGTTTTATCGACTAGTGGTTCTATATCTTTGATGGCTTTGATGCTTTGTTGGTGGATCTCGATGCCTCTTTCATGCACTATGAACCCTAAAAATTGTCCTTGCAATATTCCTTTGAAAATGCCATTGTCTTCTTGTCATTTTCTATAGTATAAAATATGTATGCACAAATATCATATGCTTGCCATGATGTAACCATATTCATGGGGCCGGCAGCAATTAATTTTAATGTTTGTCTATCCACATCATCATCATTGTCTAGTATGTCTTGGCTCTTCAACCAAAGGGTAAAGGTGTGCTTGTTCTCTTTCAAGATTCATTCCACCAAATGACCTTGGTTGCACATTTCTAGCTCGATAAATAGCTTGACTACCTTCAATCCTTGCAAGACGGTAAAATGAGCCCGGTCCACTTGTACTCATGATCAATGAATGTTTTCTTTTCTTTCATTCCTCTCCTAGCCAACCTCCCATCATGTTGAGGAATAAGTCGATCAACTGGTCTTTCATCGGGCTTGTAGAAATCTGTGCAGTATTCAATAACTTCGTCCGTATTGTATCCCTCAATGATGGAACCCTCCAAAGTTGCTTGATTCTGAATAGTGCCTTTAAGCAAGCCCATCCACCTCTCAAATAGAAACATTCAATGTAAGAAACTAGACCCTAGTGCCTCTATCTCATAGACGAGGTGAATCGAGAGGTGCAACATGATATCAAAAAATGGATAGAAACACATCTCAAGTTGGCTCAGTCTCCACTAAATTAGCTTGGAAACCTCTTAGTTTTTCAACATCTATTACCTTTTATGAAATTGCATTGAAGAAATGGTAAAGACTTGTTAGTGCCACCTTGAGGAATTTTGACTTCACTCCCTTGATTGCTATTGGAAGAAGTTGTGTCATCAACACATGGCAATCATGAGACTTCATTCTTGTTATCTTTAAATCTTTCATCAAAACTAGGTTTCTGATGTTAGATGAGTATCTAATAGTCACTTTTAACCCACATAAGCACTTGCACATTGATTTCTTCTCCTCAGCAGTCAGAGAGAAACTAGCCGATAGTAGATAATACTTCCCATTTATCAATTTCTTAGGATGTAGCTCTTTCCTTATGTTACATTTTGCCAAGTCTTGTTGTGACTTCAAGCTATCCTTTGTCTTGAACAGGATGTCCAATAAGGTACCAACAATGCTTTTACACACATTCTTGTTAATGTGCATGGCATCAATGCTATGACGAACTTCTAGATGCACACAGTATGACATATATTTATAGAAAATTGACTTCTTAAACATCAGTGTGTTTGAAGGATCCACCTTTGTACCTTTCTCCTTGTGATTTTCACCCCTCTTTCATCCCTTCACTACCTTCTTCCAAAAATAGCTTCAATGTTCTTAATGATCCTTAACACAAACGACCCACTCTTTGCTTGAGAGGGCTCACCAACCTTTATGGTGTTATAAAGCCTCTTTTTTATCCTCTAATACTTGTGCTCTGCTAGTAAGAACCATCGATGACACATGTAGACCAACTTCATTGAGAAAGGAAGGTACAACGACGCAGTGTCATCCATACATACAACACATGCAGTCTTCCCTTTAAGCTAACCTTGTAAAGATAGTAGGATGGGATAATCACTGATGGTAACAAATATCATGGCTCTAAACATAAAGGGCTGTTGGTGGAACTCATCCCACACCTCGACTCTATCATTCCACAGGATTGCTATATCTTTTAAGAATGGTTCCAGAAACACATCGATATTGTTGCTAGGTTGTCTTGGATTGTAGATCAAATGGGTCAACATGAAGTACCTTCAATTCATGCATAGCCATGGAGGTAGGCTATAGATGAATCAAACAACGGGCCAAGTGCTATGTGTTGAGTTCCATTCACCGAAAGGGCTCATTCCATTAGAACTCAGCACAAACCTTATATTCCTTAGTTCATTTCCAAAAGATGAAAACATGCTATTGATTTTTCTCCACTATCTAGCATTGGTAGGATGTCGAAGCTTGCTATCCTTCTTGCTTCTACCTAAAGCATGCAATCATATCATCTCAGCATTCCGCCTACTAGAGAACAGTCATGTCACATGGGGGATAATTTGCAAGTACCATAGAACCAAAGCATGGCTTATTTTCTTCCTCAATGCATCTGTAAAACTGCCTTCTTCTATAGAAGGACTAATCTTCTTCTTATTCTTTGTACCGTTGGCCAAGGGGTCCTCTTCATACTCATCATTGCCATCAACCTTCTTATATCAACTCACCTTGCAAGCGGAACATGCTTCCAATTCTACATACTCTTTATAGTAGAGGATACAATGGATTGGACATGCATGTATCTTCTCCACATCTAATAATAGTGGGATGATAAGCTTCTGGACGAGGTAAATGCTTATGGGTAATTGGTTACTTTTTGAAAGTATTTTGGCTAAAAGCCGCAATAAATTTGTGAAATTCTTGTCAAACCACCCATTGCTAGTATTCAACCTTAGAAGCATCGGCACCATATGCAGTAATGTAAAATCCTCACATTCGTTAGATTCCTCATACAACAAATTCTTAGCCGCCTTCTATAAAGCCTCCACATTGTCTAAACCTATCATCTCTCTCAATGATTATGGATCTATTTCACACAACATTTCATCTACATTGGAGACATGATCATTGTCCATCAAATGCTCATTGCAGGTACCATCATCATTGAAATAATCATCAAAGAAACCATCATCATCACCAGGATCGATAGCTATTCTCTTGGGTACTTCAATAGCCATTGTGGCCTCTTCTGTTTGGCATATGTTGCTCATCATGTTCAAACCAACATGCATAATCCTTCATGAATCCTCTTATAATAAGTGTGACTTTATTTCATATGCATCTACCCATGCTAGCTTGTTCTCGCAATCAATGCACTGGCAATGTACACTCTTTTTTATTGTCAATACAACATCCCTCTTAGCGGCTCTAACAAATTTGTCGATCTCTTTTAGGATTATGTTACCATGTCTTGGAGCTGCGTACTTCCATGATCTCTCTATCTAAAGCCTCCATGAAAAAAGTGCCAAAAGTTAATAGGTAGAAATTACATGCCTCAAATGTAATTGCACAATTCAAATTAGATACAATAGTAAAAACCTATAGATTACAATTCTAGAGAGCGGATGCGATCAATATCTATCACAACAATCAATAAATTAGTCTAAAGCAAATGAACTAGATGTGGAGGAAAATATAAATGTTTACTCTCTTTCTCTCTTCTCTATCACTCATTGATCACTACATCTCCCTCAAGATTAATACAGGAGGAATTGTCCAATTAACTCCAAACATACCTCCTACCCTCCCTCCCCCCATTACTGCCTCCTTCACTCTCTCCATTCATATCCATGTTATTTATAACATCTAACTCGTAATCCAACAAAAAAAAAGTATTTCAAACCAACATTAAACATAAAAAAAAGTAAGTACAATATGCTATTACCTTGAGAAGACTGCACCTCTACAAATTTTAGGATCAAAACCTTCCTCCCATAAGGATTTTTAGCCCACCATTAATGAGCAGTGAAGCTTTGTCTAAATAACTCGTTGGGTAGATAATTATTTATGGAGAGCACTTAATGGGGCATCACATTAGTTCAGTACCGTTTATATGGGTAAATAGATTTGTCATAGTTGCTGTTTTCACCAACCGCCTGCGATAATAGTTTATTTTTAAAAGATGCCTACCATAACACATTTGTATAGGTGGTACTTAAGCCTAAAGGTCCCTAGGGTTAGCTGCAGACGAGTGCATCTTAAATCTGCCTATTGCCTATATAAATGATTTCTGTAGTAGTGACTATTCACAATCTATTGCTTAGCTAATTGAGAAAAACGACAGACACTGGACACAAGCTCATTCATTTAGTTGGCCAAGATGATCCACGATCAGCCGAGGGTACAGTTTGGTTTAAAGAATGAGATAATCGCATAGGTCACATCCTATATATCCTTTATACTCAAACCTAATTACTTCTTCATGTTGAGTGGCAAATTATTGGTCCATTACCATGCATATAACATCAAACTAGTAAGTCCAAAGCATATCTATTTTTTTTTTTACAAAGGAAGCTTTATTTGTATTAGACAATTACATCGAGATAATATGATTATCTCTAAGACCACTTCCGGCCTCTATGTAGGATCGATACACGAACAATCTATAATTATTTGAAAAAAAAGGAGAATGAGATGACTAAGAAAATCATGCCGCAATTTCATCCTCATACACCACGGAAGTAACACTTGGGCTGCGATATGATGAAAGCCCTCCAAAGCACATCTAATTAGTAGCAAAAATGAAAGATCAGATAAATTTGTATGGTACTCCCGTAGTTCAAAATAAAAATTAACGTTCATTCAGAATATTTTGCTAAAAATGATGTGGAGTAATTAAAACAAGTGAAAATTGTACAATCCTACTTCATATGCAAACACACACACACACACTCTTTACATCGTTACATTTATAAAAGTTAGCTGCAAAATGCTGAACATTTGGAGATTCCGGCCGACACAATATACCTAAAAGTCTAAAATTAAACGTCGTCAGGAAGGAAAGGAATTAATAGACTAAACATGATTCGTTCTTGATATATGTAACCAAAGTACCAGTGCTTGTATAAAGGCTATACGTAGGAGAAGCACTTCGACTTTTGGCATTAAAAGTTGTGATTGCTTGTTATAGCAAAACCGAGAGATGCAACATGATGTCTGCAGCATCTGCAGACGACGTTCACGTGAAGCTCACATTTTCCTTGTAACAGCAACTTCTGAAGCTTACTTGAGTGATGTGCATGTCTGCATGGCGGTTTACACACCCACATGATCAAGCTAGTTTCAAGATGTGTTTGTACGGTAACGAGATAGGTTGTCCGACTTCAGATCTAGACAAGCTATGGTGGGATCGTAAATTCATAGTAATATACAAGATACATATTACCAAAAATATTAATTTAACAAGAAATGTCAGCTTATATAATTATTATGTGCGTACTTTTTGTGCAAATAGACATGTCGTAAGACTCATCACAAGCACTAATTTGTTGGCTTGTTTGGATTGACGAAAAAAAATTGCAAAACCTTAACAATGCCAATGAAATATGCCACCCATTTGGTTACCATAAAATTCATAGTACTCATCCTACCAAAAATATCAAAATTTTGGTAGCATGCATATTGTCTGTTACTCCATTTGGCATTAAAACCAAACAATAGAGCCCAATCAACCCTAGCTATCAAAATTAAAATTTTGGTTTCAAATTAATAGCAAACCAAATGCCCCTCCTCTAACATAGTTTTGATAATACCAAAACTTTAGCTTACCAATATTTTGTTAAGGCTCACATTAATTTCCTACAAGCCGTACATGCCATTTTTGCCATATATGCAACCTTATATCTTTAATTCTGTTTTATCCTATGTTAAAAATATAAGTGCATATAGATTTAATTTATTTTATAAATAAATCATGACATATGACATTAATTGTATAGAGTAATATAATATGATCTAAACATGTATATATATATATAACAATTATCAATATAAATAGATTAAATATGAAAGACATAATATATACATACCGATGTTTTGTTGTATAACGTTAACAGCATTAGTAGCTGGTATAACACAAATGGCGTATGGTATAGGACGATAATGCCGATGTGCCACAGCTAGAGGAAGATGAGCCTAGTGGATGACCAGCAAACAGTTTGATTTCTAAAAAACTTATTCTCCACCATACATAACTTAAGCGAATAGAAAATCACCCACCCTTATAAGATCTTCATATCTTAAAACCAGCAAGATGGTATTAAAGATTCACATGATGTGCCTTTGAGATTTTTTAAAAAAAATATTTTAAATATGAGCCTAAGTCCATTTACAAATTGCCATTAAACAAAAATATTTTTTAGTCAGTTCATTTCCATTCCATAACAACCTATAGCCCTATATATATTAATTAGTAATAGTGTTATCGTAATTTTTCATAATAGTAGATCTACAGTATACCTAAAAACCCAAACACCATCTCTCTAATTTCAGTAAGGCATCATCACGACAGCATCTTTTTTTATTATTATTTAGTGGTTAGATATTCCTTACCCGCTCGACACGTAGAATCAGTAATGTGAAAATGAAATGATCCGTGTTCGTTTTTCAGAGCGATTCCTATGGGGATATTCCACGGATGATGTATATGCTTACGCTTCTTTTGAACTGTGGTAAGCTGGAGTGGTTAACAGAATAAATCGAACAAACCGTAAACGCCTTAATCGAGTCATCCGTACATCGACCAATGGGGCTAATGGATTGGATGATGTGACGGCCTTAATGTCCTGCTTGCTGTACTGGCCAATGAGAAATGGATCGAGTTCCGGAAAGAGGTGCGAGTAGCAGAGCGAACCCATGTGATCAAGTACACCACATGTCCCTGTGAAAGTGCCTTTTAACGTTCTGAGGAAGCTAAGGTTTCTGTCTAGTCTCAATCGTGGTGGACATGTCAAGAGAAAATGAGAGGTTATATCGAGCGAAATAGATCAGAGCATCCTTTAATTGGTAGAGTTATTTGTACCTTCAGATACATGCATATGCATCTTTAGACTGAGTTTGTTTGTTCCTTCAGAAAACACCAATTTAATTTAAATTTATTTTTGAACAATATTCCGAGAACTAAAATTCAACACATGCAAGCTAAAGTTGTATTGCTCAGTTAATTATGTGTAACTTTGCATACTGGCCAAGTGCCGTGTTGTTTTAAAAGAAAATCCAAATTAAATCATCCTGAAGGTTAACTTTTAAAAAAAAGGAATGAAGGTTAAACATTGTGATTTTTCTTAATCAAATATTCTCTTCTTCTAGAAGTTTAGGGAAAAAAGGTTGAAAAATAGAATTTCTAGTACTGAACTCCTGTTAATTAAGGTAGTGCATTTAATTAGTAAAAGTAATCTTCAAAACTACTTTAGTTTATCTGATATATTCACATCATGCATTAAAAATGTCCATGAGTTCTATATGTTATTATGGGAATATGATGCACTTTATCTTGTTAATCATTGCAAATATGATGCACATAAAACAAAGAGCATATGTATATAGTTACATGAGTGTTTTTTTTTTTTGCAAAGAGCTATGTAGTGCGATATAAAATTTCAAACAATAATAGAAGACGGACACTAATTACAAATATGATTTAAAGAAAAGGTGTTTTACATTTTTGTAGTAGCTAAACATTTTGTGCTGCTGCTATTACCATACATAAGACAAGAGTGGCTACTTTGTACTTCAATAAAGAACAAAAAAACACTAATAAGGGGATCCATATTTCTATCTCACAAATCACAAATATAATGCCTACGTATTAAGTTTTTGTCCATTGTTTGCCATATAGCCAGACAGACCTCCAACAGGAGAAAAAAAATGTAAATAAATCCTTAAATTTTGCCCTGACTACAGTACAATCTAGCTGATTATCATTTCATTCTTTGTTTTCGTTTATGTCGATAAAACTTCCATAGAAAATTCAATAATATGTAGTTGGGCCGAGGTACTAGCTAAGATCTAGACAGATCCATGTTATCAAAGCTCTATCAGCCCAAAATGGACCTCGAGCTAAATTCTAAGCATGTCTAGCGTTTTTGAATGTGTGGAAGCATTAACATTCATGACTATTAACACACTCTAGGAAGCAATTGAGTGTCTCATATTTATCTCAATGCATGCATAGTCATAGAATAAGTGGTTTGTGTGTGTAGATGGATGGTATCCCATTTTATAGAATAGTTTTGAAATATCTCACCAATGTGCGTGTGCTTGGCTAGTTTGTAAAGTAGTACCTCGAAATGCAAGAAAAGGAAAATGTCGGGATTTGATGTTAACATGAGGTTTGAACACACCATTACTTAAAAAATGTTTGTGCAGTGGGTACATAGGCGTTTTTTAAACCGCCTACAACCAAGGGTCGTAGAAATCGCCAATTTTATACAGCAGAATTTTGATCACTCGTGAAAATCAATTTTCATAGACCTGTTGGTGAAAACGAATTTCTAGTTTTTTATTTTTGTAAGAGCAAAAAAATATTGAAAATATTTTATATTTTCATAGGCATATATGCACATATGCAGTATATAGGATTCGAATCCAAAACCTCTCATTTAGCATGTAGTCTTCTTACCATCTTAGCTATGAAGCCATTCTTGGTGGTGCGGTGGATGCTATTCTTTTGACTTCACCTCTGTTAAAACTTGCAACATATATTTTGCACTCTATATGACATCAAATAAAAAATTATCAACTACAAACTTATAGGTCGTGTCAAGATCTACAACTTTGATATATAGTAGTATATCTCAGTCCGAGCTCATTTGAAAAACTTAAAAATTTGTATTTCAAAATAGATTTGAGAGCTTGTAAAATGAAATAAAAATGTTCTACTACAAAGTGATCTCATCGAGAGCTTTAATTTTCATATAAAGTTTGTCATGATTCAACTTCTTATGAATTATATTTTTTCGTATTTTAGTAGCACTCTTATTTTTAAGGGTGGTTTTCCTAAAGAGCCATCCATAAAAATCGATTTTTATACACTTTCCCATTTTTAAGGGTGGTTTGCCTATAAAAATTATTTTAGGGGTGGTTTATTAATAAATCCGCCCATAGAAACATTTTTTTAAATGACTAGACTTTAAAAAAATGTAGAAAATTTATTATAAGTCTGATTGATTGAGGTAAACTAAAGTTGTCTATGATCCTTACAATATTTTTTTAATATGGCTGGTTCATGTTTACTTAAAGCACATCTTTTAATATGATTGTTAACATGTCTTGTAGTTTCTATGAGTTGATATGTTATATAACTTGGTATTAATGAATGACCATACTAAAAATAATATTCCACTAAAGTATTATAGGAAATACTATAAGAATCTCATATAACTTTGGTTTAAGTCAATCATCCTTAATTTAAATTTTCTAGAAGTTTTTAAAGTTTGAACTCTCTAAAGAACCCTTATAAGAATAGGTAACAGGGGTTGTGATGAATATTTAGGCATCTAAACCATCTCATATGTAAAAACAGTCAACTACAAAAGTTGTAGTTTTCATCGATCTCTATAATTTTCATATAGAAAACGTATCAGAGATCGTATTAAAAACTCAAAAAGACCATTTCAAAAATAAATCTTAGAGAAAAAAATGAATATTTGAACCATAGACGATTTCAAATGAAACAACTTTCTGATCCAATATAAAGTTTGTCATTAGTTGATTTCATATGGAGTTATGATTTTTTTCTAGTTTTAATGGTGTTCTTATTTCTAAGATCTCCCATCCTAGCTACTCATAAAATCCTAATATTTTTTCGTGGCATTTGCGCGACTATAGCCTCTTTCTATTAAATGCTTACATGTTATTTATAGCAATTAGCTTATTTATTAAAATGGCTAGGGACAAAGTTTTTATTCATCTTCTCCAATGTTGTTTCGTCCTCCCTGTGCGCATACGGTAACTTCTTTTCTGCTTCTTGAGGTACCGCTTTGCCGCCATCTCCGGTGCTAGATGACGCCTTATTATACTCTTATCTATTTAACAGTAATCAATATAACAAACAACTAATTAAAACCGAGTGTGTAAATGGCATCACATATTCAGCCATAGTTTTAATAACTCATTACGATTTAAGTGGAACCTAACCATAGTTAAAATAGCACTCCAGTAAAACAAATGGAGAATTGAATGGTGTGATAACTTCAACCTGCTCAAAATAGCTAGCCTTATTCTAGCTACCTTTCTTCCTGCAAGCACAAGAATCTAGCTAACCTATGATAATAAAACAGGAAGTATTAGCTCCTCATTTATTCATGGTCAAACTAAAAATTAAAATATACTGTTGTGTTAAAGATAATGAAAATGATTGGTGTGACATAATAGAATATGTTGTGTTCATCTAAGCTGCAAAAGCATTAACATTATTTAAAACGCACGACGATGCTTCTAATTTGTAAACTCTGAAGACTACGATAATTATTATCAGCTATAATTCTAATATTAATAATTCGATCTTCCAGATTTTTTCAGAAAAATGACATTTTTGTCATGTCTAGCACTCCAGCTGCTCCTTAGTTTCTGAATACTTATTATTATGTAGCAAGAAGCAATGAAAAAACAGGGTTATGTATCAAGGATTAAACAGAATTTCCAGGACAGATGTTTGCCCTTCTCTAAATACTATTAGAGCAAGATTAACATGTGTGCATTCATGACAACTAAACTTTAATTATGCTACATAAACTGGCCTAAGGAGATTTCATACCGAGGATTAACCAGAGCTTTAGGGACAGAGTTTTGGCCAGCTCTAAATACTTTTAAGGCAAGCTTAACATTTTGTGCATGTGCATTCATGACAACTAAACTTTAATTATGCTACATAAACTGGCCTAAGGAGATTTCATACCGAGGATTAACCAGAGCTTTAGGGACAGAGTTTTGGCCAGCTCTAAATAATTTTAAGGCAAGCTTAGCATTTTGTGCATCCATGATAGCATGAACTTCACTTCTGCAACATAAATTGGTTTTTCATATTTGTGCATTCATAACAACTAAACTTTAGTTGTGCTATATAAATTGGTCTAAGGAGATTCCATACTAAGGATTAAACAGAGTTTCATCTCTAAATACTTTCAAGGCAAGCTTAACATTTTGTGCATCCATGGTAACCTGAACTTTAATTCTGCAACATAAATTGGATTAAATCATTTCCAATTAGGAACATTGTTATGTTACAGCTCCTAAAACTACATAAATGCATTTTCATCATATCGATCCAAAATCCCCAAGAATGTTCTGTGCAACATGAAAATCTGTACTGCATAGACCTTGGAGATAGAGCAACGATAGAGGAATGGCAGAATAATCAAATACTATTACAGTACAATACTTTTCAATGTGTGGAACCAAATTGCAGAGATGTCACAAATGCTTGATCGAGTCCCATTTGATCGAATGGCCTGCATGATTAACTCCTAAACTGCAAGACCAATCTCACACGAAAAATCTCATCAAACCATGCAAAAAAATGTTTGAGTACAACATTCTTGATTGCCCCAATGGGGGGAGTGAGAGAAAAGTTCAGAAAAGAGTACCTCTCCAGCGCGTTACAGAGTGAAGATGAGGTCACCGAGAAACTACAGTTGACCGCAAATTGTGCAACGAACGACGGCATCATCTTCCTCCCCTTGTTATTGGTGGCCGGTGACTACGTCACAATGACGACAACTTAGGGATGTGGAAATGTGGAGTTCGAGATGCAAGCCACTGAGCTCTTGGATCAGACCTAGACTAGAGCCTATAGATCCGGTGGCTCCAAGTACTAGCACCCATAGATTCGGTGGCTTCAAGTATTAACACCGCTGCATCAGCCACATGCAAGATGGTGTGCTCCATTCCCAACCATCCAACGGCAATTCGGGGATAGCGCGCCGATGGCAGAGATGCAATGATCCAAGCACGTACGGGGTAGAGGTAAAAGTGACAGGATGGGGGAGAGGCAAGGGATTTAGAGGAGGCGATGGCGGTAGAGATAGAGAAGATGTGGCAGCAGCTGTGGAAAAGAGGAAGAGGACATGGTGATAGTGGTAGTGAGGAAGAGGAGGCAATAGCAGCGGCGGTGTCGGTCAGCACACAGAGGAGGCGGGGAAGAGGAGCACACCTTTCGGACGCACCAGCATTTTGCTTGTTCTTGACACTCAGGATGAAATCCTCAAGGCTGCATCTCCACGCTACCTTCACTCAACCAAACCACACACATGGGAAATTGAACAAAACGAAGTTCTTGGTTAGTGGTGGAGCCCATGTGAGGCAGCAGAAGCAGCAATATGATGCTCTAGACCAATGGCCAAACGAGGATATGACTCAGGAGGATACGACTCCCTAAAAATAAGTGACCAACAGGACCTAGTCTGATCTCCTGTGTCATCGTGCTTAGCAATAGTACTAATCTAATCAGTAGAGGCCAAAACAGGACGAGACATTTTTTGTCATGTATTGCATAGAAATAACTCAGAAAACAGAGGTAATGAACATCCGGGAAAATTAACTTTATTTTGTATGTTATGTCACATTTAGTCACCTAGGTAATTAGGTACCATAATGAAATTCAAAATCAAAGAGTGACGGGATTGATGTCTACTCGTTGATGTAGCAGCATTTAACCGGTGGTAGAGATAATTTGTAAAGAATCAGTTCGCAAGCAGCTACTGTGCATGCTAAATAGAAATAATTTGTAGGCGTTCAAGCTAGAGCTCTGCGCCGCCAGGTTGACCTTCCCGCCAGCCACCTTCGTCCCTTGCCTTCTCTCGGGCATCACATCAGAAGATCGGCTAGCTCGTTTTCCTCTCCCTGCACCATCCAAACAAATTTGCACCCAAACCCACAAATCACTGAGAGATAGCCGAATACATCGCTGGAACTTGGAAGGCAGCATGCAAGAGTCAAGTTTTTGTACCTGCTCTTGTCCACGACCCATCGAAACCCTGGCTGCAATTGACCAAAGTCTGGGTATGAGGCGACGGAGCAAGAAGGATGGGACATGAGACGACGAAAGACGGTGGGCGGATGGTGGCTCCAGGAGAAGGCCATATGTATATCAGCGCATAGTAAAATTACATTGATAAAGAGAAGTACCAAAAAGATCGCAGCGGTTCCAGGGAAGACCATCACTGAGTACTACAATCTGAGTGTCATGATAACAGTATATACGAAGTCAATATCTGCAGCGCATGCATGGTAAATGAAACCCATATGGTACATGTACTATCTATACTAAATTGGCTCTGAACCAAAAAATATATGGCATCAAGGTTAATTGATCCACGATTCAGAACTACTGATTTTCTGGCCAATGTTGGAAATATGAGGTCGAGCCACCAAATTCTTGCATTACCAGCTCGTCATTTATTACCAGCATCTTGTAGGCCACCACAAATTAAATAGAAAAGAACATCTACCTTTCCTGACTATCAATGTTAGACTTGGTAAAGGCACCAATCTGTTTTTGCAACAGGTTATAATGAAGAGGATGCATCTCTCACATGATTCTGTGGAATTTCAAATGAGTTCAATAAGAGAATCGAAGCAATGTAACAATTTTTAATTCCCTAAAGCACACTGACCAATGTAGCGTCTATATATAATAACATCAAAACACGAAATTACCTGGGCAGGTGGTCACAGAAGCAGCAAATAAAAACTGTAGCGAACCGCAAAATCCCTTTATGCCTTATTCATACATAATCGTGCTACAAACCACTAAAATCCCATCTCGATATTCTGCTATCCTGCGAGCCAAGGCCCAATGCTCACCTTATATTGTGCTCTTTGCAAAGTCTGAAAAGAAAAACGGGCGAAACCACTCAATGAGATGTCAAATATAAATTTTGCCCCTTGCAAATAATATATCCTACAATTTAACTGAAGACCAGTTTGTGACATAGTGCTTGTGGGATAAAATTGCTCAGAGAAGATTGTTTAGCAGTACAACAAAAGTAATCCCAAGTGGAAAAGATGCTGTGAATAGGGAGATGAAGATTAGACAGGTAAGACATCCAACGAGTTGCCTGAATAAACTGCAATAATATAAAGCAGCGGCAGGTCCATACATGAAAGAACATTCGGCCATCCAATTGGAAGCTTTGTGACTGAAATATTAAAAACAGGACAACAAATAGAAGTTGGAGCTTCCCAGGAAGCAAGAACATTATTAGAAAAATAAAGGAAACGAAAACTGTAAACAATCTGGAGAGATTTGGAATAGTGTCCCCCTATGCCGTGAGAACATACCATCACGGAGCTTTAGAGAATATAATGATTTATATCCAAATCTGTTGAAGTCAAAGCTAAACATGTCTTTATATCCAAATCTCTTTAAGTCTAAGCTAAACACGTCTTTATATCCGAGAAAGTACCTAGTTGGTCTGCACATGAAAGAAATAAGCTTTATGTTTATCCCCTACTTGCATAGGCTATCAATTTTCACTGTCAAAAACTGGAAAACATACAGAGAGGCTATCTATGTGTCGCAATCGAGCAGCAAAAACTTACAGAGAAGCCATGATGGTTCTGCACTGAACATTTGAAGCCATGGTCGCGGTCGACGCGGCGCAAGTACCGGTGAAACCGGGAGTGGCCCACACAGATGAGCCCCTGGGAGGCATTCTTGTAGGCAGTTGAGTAGCTGGATGAGAACAGGCTGGTTAGATGCGCAAGGACAAGCGCCGGCGGCGGCGCTGATGGTCGAGGCGGAGGAGATGAGGGCGGTGGTGGAGCCATGTGCCGGGATATCTATCGAAGGCCGAGGGCGGAGGTTGGGCAGGAGCGGCGCACCAACCATGGAGCAGAGGAGGAGATCTGGGCGAAGGCGGAGCCAGATGCGGTGAGGAGCGGGGAGCCGTCGTGCCGAGTGATCGAGGCGGAGATCGTAGAGTAGATCAGGGCGGCGGCGGAGCCGGATGGGCAAAGCCGAGGGCGCCGACCGAGAAGCGGAAGAGGAGGAGATCGGGAGTGGATCTGCGGCGGCAGGAGGCTTGTGCGCGTGGCTGCACATCGATGGGCTGCTCCCCTCCCCGTGGGGACGGAAGCTCCTAGAAACACAACGTGGACGATCCAGATGCATGGAAAGATGCCGATCGTACGTCCCTCGTTAACTAATGACGTGGCCTCGCGGGAGAGTGAACGGTACTAGCGTCGGGAGAAATATAAGGTTTTATTGGCGATCGCAGGTGAGATTATGGGGATTCGGGTCGTGCAACAGCAACTAGTACGCTCTCGTACGTAAGTACTACCTGTGAACTTACCAGTTGCATGCTTTGCACCCTTTTTTAAAGGAAGTTGCACGTCTCTTTGCTGTCACTCGTCAGTTTACCTTTGCAAGATGGAAGAGACCATGTGCAGCTCAGCTCCACTCTTAAATAAATGGCGTACTCCCTTCGTCATAAAATAATTATGAAAAGAAGATCTACATACTTCTCACTAAACAGTGATCGGATATGTACTTTGAGACCATGTCAACAACGTACTAAGCAACAAGTAAAAAAAAAGAGAAGGGTATCAGTTAGAGCGATTTTTTATGAGTAACAGGTGTTTTCAATTGGGGAAAGGGAAGTAAGTTTAAATATTTTCCGTGATTCAAAAAAATAACGTACATTAAAGTACCAAGGCCCTCTAATGTTGTGTGGGTATGTTATTTAGATTTACAGATCTAAATAAATTCCAACCACCTTCGTGTGTTGCCCTCTCTTTCTAGGAGGTGAAAAGGGGATTTTATTTTTTTATGTAGGTGACATGTAGGTTCCAATGATACGTAGTCATCACTATTACATGATATGTTAGTGAACGAAGTTGATACTATCTATTTGTAACTATGTGATTCATAAGATAAGTTTGAAATCCCAAAAACATATTTTGAGAGTTTAGAAATCTAGATGACATGATCGCCTATGCACTTCAATTTAAATATTCATATTTCCTTTGGTGCTTGTTTGGGTATACACATATTATTAGTTTCACGTGTTTTATTACCAACTTTATTTTTTTTCCAATTTTGTTCATTTTTGAGTAAAATGTATTTGACACCCAAACTACTATGATGTGTCGGTCTCCATGATCTCATAACCCTTTGAGACATGGAAAACCTGTCTAACTAATCCCTTACAAGTATTATTGTAGCAAATATTCTACATAAATAAGAGAAAAAAACTGTTGCTGGGCCGTGTGAACGTTCCTTGCTAAGCAAGTTAGGCCTCGTGTACGTGTCAAATATTCTACATGTACAGCTTGAACATAAATAAGAGCAACACGCACGAGGGCCGTCTTGCACAACGGCCGAGAAAGCCCAACTTGCACATAAATAAGAGCAAATTATTCTACATGTACGTGTCTAACTGGGCCGTCTGCACGTTCCTTTCTGGGCCGATTTGGATTTCACAGTGAGGGCTTGGAATGCAACTCGACAAGGTCAATTTGTTGCTGGGCTTCTCTGTAATCTGGGCCCAATTTCTTGCCGGAGTACGTCTATTGCTACTTCGAGTTCACAAGGTGATGGATTAGTTGGGCTGGTTGAAGATGAGAAAATTTGAGCCAGTTTTCCATTTTTTCTTGGAGGAATTAAGGTGTCATTTTTTTTTCAAACGTAATGAAGAACCGTTCTTTCAACCACAAAAGCGATTGCTGCGATTCCAAACTGAATTTGATTTTAGTTTCGAAACAAGCGAAAAGCTAAGTTGATCAGAAATGGGTTCCTCTGTCAGCTAAGAACCAAAAGGAGAAGACGGAATTGCACCAATTAACGCCGGCCGTAATGTTAAGTTTACGTATTTACGCGGTTCGTTGGCCGCACCTCTTTGTTAGACGTATAAACACACTTTGAAAGCCGGAAAAACTCGCGACCATCATACGCCCAACAGTACGTTTTTCGTGGTCTTTTACGACGTTGATGTGCAAGCCGATCGATCGACTTACTATCTAGCTTTGTCTAGCTAGTGAGGCACTACAGATCACCGACCGATTCATCGTTAATGCGCGAAGAGCCAGCGACACTGTGCATGGGAACATGTATGGGCATGTAGTCATGTAGATGTAGACAGTAGCTCAGTATGTACAGAGGTGAGGGGATTCAATCGGCTCGGACAGATCGAAGTATCGAACAGTGGGTTTACAATATTAATGGCAAAATTCCCTTGCAGTAAGTCGTTTAAAGCCCCGCTTTCTTTATTTTCCTTCGAGAATTACTAGCTTTTCTTACGTGCCACTGTGCAACTTTTCAATAGATGAGCTGCCTTCTCCTGAGACCAGCGATGCCGATCCCCAAATGCGAGACAAAAATCAGATTGCTACATAATACTGGGTAGCTGTAGGTGCTCAACAGAGTTGTCCCTGTTTCTTGGTTTTTCGCTCTGTGTGGAGAAAGGGAGAGAGTGTGGGGTATTTTTAGTGTTTTTGCATGTCTGTTCAAAGCCTCCTAATTAAGGACGATGGCCAGTGGTGTTGTCATCGAAGGAAATTCAAGGAACCAACAAGTTTTTGAGCGACATATAACGGAAATGTTGATTACCGGTGGCAAATAAAAAATGTTAGAAAATTTGCATGTCACATACTTCTTCTTCTGTCCATTAAATATAAGTGTTTAACGTTTAAAATTTATCCACGAAGTTAAGTATTCCTAAAGTATTTTTGGATAATCATGATAGCTCCAAGATTAGTGCTACGTCTACAACATAGTCATCTCCCTGTCCTCCGGATCTGCACTCACATCACACCACTTCCCAATCCCCCACACAATATCACCACCAGACATCTTGCCCCCACCAGCATGAGCCATCTACCCACCTCCCTCCTAATACTCCTCCTCCATCACTGCTAACAAACCTATGCATCTCACCTTCTTAATCCCTGATGGCTCACACTACTTAGATCTATCATCACCACCCACAACCTCCTACCTCCCTCGGCCCCTATCACCAATTTTGCTAACCGCCATCCTTCATACATGTAGCTTCTCTCATTCGTTTTCGTTGCCCGCCGCTAACCATCAACCATCTTTAACTCTGAAAATCTAATTGAACGAAACCCGTCAGAATCTAGATGTCACCAGCGCTACGGCTCGTAAAAGAAGTCACCCTCGTTGTGACAGTCACCGGTGAGTCGTTTCCATCTCCCTCCCAAATGCTAGGGTAGATGTGGAAAATGCAGGCCAGGGCGTTGGGTCTTCATCCAATGGTATTTACCAGTTGACTGAAATTTGAGAAAATTATAGGCTACCGATAAACGAAATCTGGGATTTATAAATGGATCACAAAATTTGATTTGCTTAGTTTGGGCTTTTTTTTGCACGAGTTATTCAAGTAGGCGATGAGATACACATTGTGCGGAATTAAAAGTTGTATAATTGTTAACTGGAAGTATTGATTAAGTTCTGACTGAAGGGAGTAAAGCATTAAGTTCAGCGAAAATTTGTTCATTGTGCCTCCCGGTAAATTGAAGTCCGGAAGTTTTGACCATCGCTGGAAGCACGGAAATTCAATTTCAATATGAAGTAGTGCTATGTGACAGTTCAAAAATTAACACTATTCTTTGTTGAACACATTACATCAGACGAGACAACAGAAACAATCCAAAAATCAGTACATGCTTATTGCACAGAGATGAAACCAAAACACGGCGAGATTAACCTAACACGCTATTTAACAAATTAACATTAGTACTAGCCACTTGCACGGCAGCCACAGACTGCTTTGAGTGTGAGCGTGTGGGCTAGGCGCTTTTCAGTGTTCAGAACTCTGTCGCCGACGTCGACGCCGCCGTTACCGGCAGGAACATCTCGGGGTCCGTGACCACCTCGGAAGTCAATGACGAGGAAGACGACGACATGGACGAGTTGACCATGTTCAGTATGCTGTTCCAGTAGCCCTTGTCGTCGTCGTCCTCCCCCTGCAGCTCGCCGGAGCAGGCCTCGGTCCTCGCTGCGAATCTCTGGTCCGCGCCGGTGACGGTGCAATCAAGAATGACTCCTGCCAACGTCCCAGCTCCGGCAAAGCTCGTCTCGGTGGCACCACCGAAGTGGTGCTCCTGGCACGCCTCCCCGTAGGATGACTGCACGGCCTGAACGGCGGCGGCGCGCGCGGCGCCGTAGATGTCGGGGACCGCACTGCCGGCGGCGAACAATGCGCTCTCCGAGAAGCTGAGAGTCGACGTCGGCGAGTCGACTCCGCTTAGCGCAGCCGTTGCCGGCGGCGGCGAGGCGAGCACCCTCAGCTTGGCCTCCCGCGCCAGGCGCGCCTCGGCCTCGAGCCGCGCGCTTTCCCACTGCGCCGTGTGGCTGAGGTGCGCCGCCTCCCTGGACCGCGCGCCGGTACCCGCCGCACCCGCGCCACCGCCGCCGCCGGCGTCCGCGTCGACGCGGGGCTTGTGCGTGACCGGGTCGATGCCCATCTTGGCGAGCTTCTTCTTCAGGTGCGTGTTCCAGTAGTTCTTGATCTCGTTGTCCGTGCGCTTCGGCAGGTGCGTCGCGATCGCCGACCACCTGCACCAAAAAACCGTACGTGCGTCTTGGTGTCAGTCATTTTTTCCCCTTGCTGCAACCGCAAATTCTTTTAACCACCTTAATCTACTGTAAGTATACTACTCCCACTACTAGAATGCCTAAATGATTGTAGGTGCGTGTGGTGAATTGTTGAAGCGGAGATAAAGTCAACATGGAGACGACAGCCAAGCGGTGACAAATGGTCCACAAGCCCTAACAAGCATGGTCAGGCACATCGAAGCTAGCGGGGCTCAAGGGCTTTAATTGCAAACGTGACTTAAGGTGCGATCGTTTTTCTGATGGTTATACGGTGTACTTTTTTAAAAAAAATTATAAAAAAAATGTTTTAAAATTATATTAATCTATTTTTAATTTTTAGATAAAACTTAATTAATTATACACTAATTTACTATTTATTTTATATGGCGAGAGAGAAGGTTTCAACCATCTCCTCAACGCAAACTAAGCTCGGACCAAAACGGACTCGGTAGATGGACATGGGCCCATAAGTTTTTCACTCTTCTCCCACGTACACACACATCCATCCAGTGCCTGTTTCTGTGACAGTGGTACGTCTGTACTGTGTTGCATGGTCGTCAGAGTGGGGAGAGGCTGTGCAGTGCAGTGCAGTGCAGAGGGCGAAAAGAATATCGCAAAAAAAGAAGCATATGATTCCTGCAGAAGCGCTGCGTACACGTGCACAGCACGAGGTGACGATCTGCGAGTGACAGAGCAGAGGAGACGAGACCGATGCGATCACCTGTTTCCGAGGAGCGCGTGGAGCTGGATGATGGTCTGCTCCTCCTGCAGCGTGAACTTTCCCCTCTTTATGTCCGGCCGCAGGTAGTTCGTCCACCGGAGCCGGCAACTCTTGCCGCACCGCCGCAGCCCTGAATTAGTGTTACAACACACATTCACAAAAACCAACATCTGGGAACTTGAGTACGGAGCGATCGGCCTGCAGAGGAATCGAAATCGATCGGTGGCACACACACACAAGCACGCACGTACCGGCTTTGGTGGGGAGCGAGCGCCAGCAGCCGTGGCCGTGCTGCTCGATGTAGGCGAGCAGCTTCTGGTCCTCCTCCGGCGTCCACGGCCCCTTCTTCAGCCCGGCCTCCTTCTCGCAGCACGGCGACCGCCCCATCGATCAACCGCTCCAAAGTCTTCGACTCCGCGAGAGCTCCTCCACTGATCGATCGAGTGCAAGGCGCAGTGGTTGGGTTGGGTGCCCAAGGTCCAGTCCAGTGGAGGTAACACACCAGCATAAATATATAGGCCCCCCGACGCGACGCTATAATACTCGGCCAGTCGGATGTTCAGAATCTTCTTGGGTTTCCCTGAGACCGCAACGGCGTCCCCACCCGTCAGCAAGTACAACGCGAGGGCAGGATCGGGTTTGCGCTGTTCGTTCCAGTACTGGCAGGCGGCACGACCCATCTCTGCCGTCCAGATCAATCCAGTCGCGCGCGTGCGGTGGAAGTGGACACCATACACAAGGGCGAGTTTTTCTTTTCCTTGGTCACGCCGCGTGTGCCGCCTCCCCTCGCGGTGGCTCGCTCTCACCCCTCGTCGTACGCGCAGCGCGCTGCTCCGCTGAATTTTCGGTGCTCCCACCGGCGGAGCAAGCGCGTGCGCGCTCGCACTGTTCGGCTGATTTTCTTGGTAGACGTGCGTAGTCTCCCCGTCGCCTGGGCTGTAAACGGCACGGACGCAACGCACGGCAGGGCCGGCCCATCCCCACCGTCCAGATCAATCCAGTCGCGCGTGCGGTGGAAGTAACACGGGGCGAGGTTATTTTCTTTTCTTGGTCGCGCTGCGTGCGCCGCCTTCCCGCGCGGTGTGGCTCGCTCTCCCCTCTCGGCGTGCGCGCTGCACCGCTGATTTGTTCGGTAGCCGTGCGTAATCTCCCCGTCGTTTCGATCGTGCGTGCGTGCGCCACTGTGCTGTAAACGACACGGACGCAACGCACGGCGTAGTCACCAGAATACAACACAGGCTTGTGTATGTTCTTGCGGGCGGTCACGCGGCCATGTTTTATCGGGTCGCTCACGCATCGCTCGATCTCGTCGGACCTGCCACATTTTGGGGTGTTGCCCGGGTTTACCGTGCCAAGCGACGCGTCATGTTATTACTGGTCTGGCCCAGCACTGTCTGGCGTACGGCACGCCATGGTCTGCCCAGGAGTTATGGTGCGTGGAACGCCCGCCCTTTTCTGCCTGCAGGTGAAAAAAAAGAGACTCTGCTTCGTCTCACTTGGCAATTGACTTGCTGGACATTTTCGGCAACTCGTTTTACTCATCTGTTCCGAGTCAATCCCATTCACGGGTTGTCAGTTTCGGTCTTTCCAAATTTGAAAAAACTCAGCGTCATACGTACTCAAATTAAACTGGCCCTTCTTTTGTTTGAAATTAAGAAGCAGAAATGAAAGGGCACGCTGTAAATAAAGTTCGTCTATCTGCACCTGCATCTAATGGTAGGAAGTTAGTGAGGAACACTGGGGTTCCGTGGCCATTTGTTGCAGGACCACCCATGTAAACCAATTCACGCACAGCCGCATGTGCACCTCAAGGAATTATGTCTCCGCTCATCTTAAACTTTGGATTTCTAAACATGAAAGACAAGTTTTTTTTTCGCCCTTCCCTTTCGAATTCTACCAACCGAAATACCGAAACGCCGAAACATATCCCTCTTGCTATGCTGGACATATCTACAAGGAGGAGCACATTGTGAATATCTGTTCATCATTGGCCTCTACAACCAACATTTTGCTTCCAAGAGCACGTTTTAACTGTGTCTAAGTTACTCTCTCCATTCCTAAATACTTATCACTGTCGATTAGTACCGCTCAAGTTTCAGTACTGCTTAAGTTTTGACAACCATTACTTTGAAATTAGCATAAGTCGATGAACGGAGTCGTATGGTTATACTATTTAACATACAACATACTCCAACAGTATGCTATATATTTGAACATTTACAAATGTGTTTCCAAAATTGAAAAGGTCAAAGTTCGAATATGACCAATACATTGGATGCTTATAGGCAAATTCATTTGCATGGAATGCTCTACGGTTTAGCAGATCCATTGCATCCACAATTCCACATAGCATCATTTGATCATAAATACAGTAGTAGACTGCCACCTTAGCTACGGAACCTTAGCAAATTCTGCACCGAGCTGAATTCGCCGTTGCGGAAGAACGACGCGACCTGCCATCCGACATCCCTCGGATACTCGATCCCAGTAGGCTCTACTCACGTAATAGTACGTACGTGCGCGCTGACGCTGTCACTATTCACTACTATTCTACAGTCAGCATGACCTTCAGAAATTCAATGTGTCTGTACGTTGATCAGCGAGAGAATCACACGCTGTTACAGGCTAATTACCCTGCACCTTCAGACAACGGCTACAGTCTACTGTTTGCGATAGTTGTTACTGCCCCGGAAACACAGTGTCTTTTTCTGTTTCAAGCGTGAAGTATAATTAGCGTTAAACAGTGTGATGATGAAGAGGAGCACATAGCATTGATGATATTCAGAACAAGGTGGCAGTCCTGCTGCTGCAGAGTTTAATCTGAAAACAAGAAGCGCAGTAAACTGGGGTGTGGAGAACTTGGGAAAAAAAAAGGTATGTACTCGGCTGGGTGATCCACTGATAGGGTCAATGCCCAACGTTTTTCTTTGGCGTGGACAGAATTTAGGGTTTATGGTCAAATAATTAAATTAAAAAAAATTAAAAATCTCAAAAGATAGAAGTAGTAGTATTTAGTCCCACCTTGTTAGTTGATGGAGAGATAGCTCAACTTGCAAAATTCATTACCCTTTTCCTCCCTGAGCAAGTGAAAGGGAGAACCTACACGTATTCTCGCACGCCTCGCTAGGTCAAGGCGTGGCATGAGTTAGTTTTATTTTACCGTGAGTCAGTTTTATTTTACCGTTTTGTGCTCGTAACAGAATGTGCGGATTGTATTAGTTTCGGACTCTACTCTAACCACGTGCCTTTGGGCTATATATATCGATCCCACTGTCATATCTTTTGACAAGATCAATTTACTCTTGAACCTAGTTTTTATAACACTGTGCCACCTCTAGTTTTCCTCATCCTGTTCATCAACGTGCACCAGTGGTTAGGAGAGCAAGTTTTTGAAACCGTCTCCCTTTAAGATCCTACATTGTGAGACGGCGAATAAGGTTTTTAGAAAGCACCCAATACGACTACTCGCTGCTTCCACTGCATCGTCTTTTTCCTTTGAATGTGTCTTCCTCCACGACTAAAGAGGGCGGTCTCCTAGCACTGCTACACGGTTCCATCAACAACAGTTCAGGAAGAACAAGCCGTACAACGACCTGCTGCTGCCGTGATGAATAACAACGTGATAAACGGCGACAGCAACAACACAATGAGCTCGACTCTAATCAAGCAACTAACTCTAGACAAACATAGTACATATTCTAGTTATTGTTGGACCTCATACTTTCTTTTTTTATGATCTTGTTATTAAACCAATTTATTAGCAATTATAAGATTATGATATCTTATTTCTAAATTGGATTAAAACTTAAAGTGCTAATTATTCCAACAATCTAAAAATTTTATTTTAGTCACTTTGGTTTACAATCGTCTCGTTTTACCGATGCTTTGAGGATAGATAAATTTTCTGGTGAGCACTACAAAAGTTGGCACAGAAATGCTTTCTTGTAGCTTATATCTATGGGCGTGATCCACATCAGTAAGGGTAGTCTGACAACCCTGCTTTCCCTTGACGAGAAAAGCAAGTATGCGACTGCCAATGTGTTATTTGTAGGAAGTGTTCTAGGTGTTTTATCTGACGATATAATGCTCACATACATATCACTAATAGCAAGGAGCCATGGGATGCCCTTGAAGTCAAGTAGGGGGCTTTCGAGAAAGTTAGTGCTTTGTATATTATTGAGCAATACATAGACTATAGAATGGTGGATAACCATTTGGTGGTACAGTAGGCTCATGCGATACAAGGCATTGTGAGAGAACTCACACACAACAATTGCTCAATCCCTAACGAGTTTGTAGCTAGCACCATTGTTGTTAAACTGCCAATGTTGTGGAGGAACTATACCAAATATTTGAAACACAAGATGAAGAATATCGCAATCAAGGACTTGATCGCTTCTCTTAATATTGAAGAGAAAGCTAGGGCAAAGGATAGACGCAATGGTAGAGGTAAGAACCACTCGGCTGCAAATACTATGAGGAAAGGCCATTCTAGCCATAGCAAGAACAAGCGAAAGATGGTCAAGTCCAACCAAATAACTAACTTTAGGAGCAAGAAGAATACAGAGAACAAACCTTGTTTTGTACGCAGTGAAATCGGGCATTAGGCAAAGAAGGTGCCCACACCATAAAAGAAAGTAGGAACCGGGGCAGTCTTTTAAGGTTGTGAAAATCATCACCATTGGCAACACTATGGATAGTTCAGCTGGGTACAATAATTTACCTATTGTTCTTTTAGTGAGTCAATTTATTAATTGATGGATTGACACAATACTAATGTTCATGTATGTGCTGACTATTCTCTGTTCTCTTCTTATCAGGCCACAATTGAGTCAACCGTCTTGATTGGAAATGGGTCGTCTGCTTCTATTCGTAATGTTGGTACAGTAGATCTAAAATTTACTTTACGAAAGATCGTGCGACTGAAGAACATATAGCATATGCCCTCTATAGACAAGAACTCAGTTAGTGGTTCCCTTATACTAAGGGATGGTTTTAAATTGATTTTTGAGTCCAATAAAGTAGTGGTGTCTAAATATGAACTATTTATTAGTAAAGGCTATAAATGCATAGGCTTGTTCTGCTTTTCTCCTATGGATTTTCGTAATAAGGTTGTGAACCATCTTTGTGATACTGATAATGGAGATGAGGCCATTGTTTGGCACTCATATTTATGTCATCTAAATTTTGGTTCTATTTCTCGACTTGAGATTTTGAATTTAATCCTGAAACTTTTAATTGTGAAAGCTTCTAAATGCCAAAGTTGTCTGCAAGCAAAGAAATCTTATAAGACTCATAAGGCTACTGAGGAGAGACATTTGGCATCTCTAGAGCTCATTCATTCTGATCTTTGTGAGATGAATAGTGTGTTGACAAAGGGTAGAAAGAGATATTTCATGACCTTAATTGATGATGTGATTAGATTTCGTTATGTTTATCTATTGAAAACTAAAGATGAGGCTGTAAACTACTATAAAATCTATAATGTAGAAGTAAAAAACCAACTAGATATAAAGATCAAATGACTAAGGTCAGATTGTGGTGACGAATATTTCTCTCTTGATTTTGACTTATTTAGTAAGAAACATGGTATTATTCATAAGAATACGCCTCTCTATTCATCCCAATCAAATGGGGTTATCGAAAGGAAGAATCTCACGTTAACTGATTTGGTGAATGCCATGTTAGACTCTATGGATTTATCTAAGGCATTGTGAGGGAGGCGTGTTGACTTCATGTCATGTCTTAAATAGTGTTCTAATTAAAAATAAGGAGAAAACTCCATATAAAGAATGTAATGGGAGATGGTCATCATTGTCTTACTTACGCACTTGGGATTACTTGGGAAATGGTAATGTGCCAATCAACAAGAAGTGTGAGCTTGGGCCGAAAATGGTGGATTATGTCTTTGTAGGTTATACTCATTGTAGCATTGCTTGTATATTTTTTATGGTTGAAATAGAGATATCTGACATAAATGTCGATACAATATTTGAGTCTCATGATGCTACATTATTTGGTAATATATTTTCTATGAAAGATTTGACTAACATATCTAGCGAAGTAGTTTCTAAACCTGTTGAAACCTTTAAAACGTTTTAACAACCACATAAACAAAGTCATAAGAAGAGTGACCGTGAAGCTTTGAGAAGAAGCAACCAAGGATTCTTAAATTCCTTGGTGATAATTTCACTGTGTGCTTTGTTGACGATACTCCTAAGTCGATTTTTGAGGCACATACATCTCCGGATGCAGACTATTGGAAAGAGACAGTCCGTAGCAAAATGAAATCTAACCTAGTCAAAGGACTTGGCAGATTGTGGAGAGACCCTATGGGTGTAAACCTGTGGGGTGCAAGTGGATGTTCAAAAGGGAGCTTAGGTTACTATTGAAAAGTATAAGTCTAGGCTTGTAGCAAAGGGATACACACAAATGCAAGGATTTTTTAGCACTCATGCTTCTATCACTAGACTAACCACTTTTTGTGTATTACTTTCCTTGGCTACCTCATATGGTCTTCTCGTCCATCAGATGGATGTTAAGATGGCTTTCCTTAACGCAGAGTTAGATGAGGAGATATATATGGATCAACCTGATGGATATTAAAAAAGTGTATAAACTATTAAAGTCCTTGTATAGTTACAAGCATGCTCCGAAGCAGTGGCATAAAAAGTTTGATAATGCTTTGACTGTTGCATGCTTTATAGTAAACAAGGCTTATAAATGTGTATTATCACCATGGTGAGGTGAAGGAGTTATCATGTACTTGTATGTTGATGACATACTAATTTTTACGACAAATATTGACATACTAAATGAGGTCAAAGATTTTCTTTCTCAAAACTTTGATATGAAAGATTTAGAGGTAGCTGATGTTATTTTAAACATTAAATTGATTAATGATGATGATGAAATTACGTTATCGCAATCCCATTATCTGGAGAAAGTGCCAAACAACTTTGGGTGCATGTGCGGTAAGCCTTCTCTAACACCTTATAGTCCAAGTTTAATACTTCAAAAAAAATAAGGATGTTACCAAAGATCATTTGATATATTCCTAAATAATTGGCTCTCTTATATATCTAGCAAATACAACGAGGCCTAACATCTTATTTACGATTAGCAAATTGAGCCAGTTCACTTCGAACCCGGTGATAATCATTGGCAAACACTCGAGCATGTGCTGCGTTATTTGTTGGGCACAATGAACTTTGGAATTTACTATACTAGGTGGTACTGGAGGAGGGTTATAGTGACTTACATTGTATATCAGATGCAAATAAGATAAATGCCATGAGTAGTTACGTTTTCACCTTAGGTGGCACCGTTGTTTTACGGAGGTCTTGCAAACAAAATATTTTGATAAGGTTAACTATAGAAGCAGAACCCACTGCATTAGATATAGCTACTATTAAAATAGATTAACTATATGAACTTTTGATGGACTTACCAGTGGTTGAAAAACCGATACCAGTGATTATGACAAACTGTGATAATCAAGCGGTGATCACCAAAGCGGATAGTTCTAAAGATAATATGAAGTCCTCAAGACATGTGAAAATTCACTTGAAGATTGTTAGAAAATTAAGAAATTTCGGAGTAATAGCCTTGGGATATATCTAGATGGCTAAGAACTTGCCAGACTCCTTCACAAAGGATTCATCACGTAACGTGATAGAAAATGTATCGAGGGAGATGGGTATGAGACCCATGTGAGTTATTTCATGGTTATAACTTGGCCTATGTGATGAGATATCTTGTGAATTAGGTTCTGTAAAAACAAGTTCTAGGTAACTAGAGGGGAGCACAAACTATTAAGACCCTCTCTATAGTAGATGGTGTTTGTCTTAATGTATTTTGTTGGCTTGTGAGAGCGAGAGGTGTCGTCCTATAGGGTATCTTTGAAGGAATACATACATACATATATATATATATACATAAATATACATACATATATATATATATGAGCCCAATTGTTAGATATAGTCTGTGAGATTTGGGTAATCTTTATGAAGCTCATGAAGAGATCAAGTGAGTATGACCTATACGCTCCATAGAGATAGCATAATTGGCAACCATGTATCAGTTTGACGCTAAATAAAACTTACACATACAAGACATACAATTTAGGGCGTAGTCTGTTGTCTAAGTTGTGGGTAAATATAACTTAGAGTTCTAAGTGGGTGTTCAACTTAGCAGTCCTGCTAAAACATGGGTATATCTGGTAGGGGATTGAAAGAATTTAGGGTTAGGGCCCAATTAATTAAATGAAAAAGTCTTGAAAATGTCAAAGGCCCACATAGTGGAGGTAAGAGTAAGATGTTTTAGTCCCATCTTACTAGTTAGTGGAGAGGTAGCTCAACTTATAAGATTGGATCATTTTTTCCTCTTTGAGCAAATGAGATGGAGAAAGAGATAACCCACACATACATGCTCGCTCACCAGGTCAGTTCAGGGAACGGTGTGGCACAAGTCGTGACTATTCTAGGCCACTTTTTGCATGTGTTTTGAATGTGTTTTTCTCTACGATCGAAGAGAGCGATCTCCCGATTCAAGACTATGCGGTTCTATCAATAATAATTTCTTTAGCATCAGTAAAAACAAACCATACCATACAGTTAGCTAGTGCTGCTACAATGAATAACTACATAATGAACGGTGACGGCAATAACACAACGAGTTTGAGATTTAATCAAGCAATTGGCTCTATACAATTAATTAAATCTCATATTTAGTTTTTTCATAAATATGTTAGATCAATCTATTAATGCTAATTATTCCAAGAGCAAACACACATTTATAGCAGAAGGAACACAGTGGTAAACAGCAAATAAACGTCGTGCTTCTTATCGTAGGGGAGAAACTGGGATCTTCTCCGCTGTATGGCTGCACATGCAGATAGCATCACACCATGTAGTACACCAGTAGCCGCTTAAATGAGCACGCATGATCTCAATTTATAACGCCAAAGAGCGGTCCAAGGATAACTTTGCGGGAGCGCCGTTCAGTTCTTGCCCTCCTCCTGATGGCATCCGAACATGGTTTCCATGGTACGTACGAATCTCTGTTACTGGTCGCAGTGCTGTGAAAAAAGACAAGTCTTTTGACCAAGCCATGCCCTATCTCAATGGAAGTTGGTACAGACGTACAGTAAAAGTAACGTTAGTCTTTTTTTTCTCATGATCTTGCATGTGAGAGGTCGTTTCTTAATTCTCACACGTAGTACTTAATTAATTAGTCATCCGGCTTTCGGACATGCCACATGGTGTTGATGAAGTACTCCTACCACTACCATGGTGAGAATCTCAGCATCTGTAAACTGTAAAATGAGCTAGCCGAAGATTAATCCAGGGTACAGCTCTGACCACGTACTCCGCTTCTCTGCCTCTGCAGCCTGCAGAAGGATGAGTCTGAGGCTCCGACCTCCGAGATGGCTCAGCAGAAGCAACCAGGGAATCCAATTTCGGACTGACTGACCGCGCGGAAGCAGCAGCGGCAGCAGACGCCGGCACTGCATGCCGCGGTGCCGCCTCTCGGCTTTATTTGCCTGCGTTTGTGCGCGATCGGGCGCGCGACGAGACGGCGCAACCACCGGCGGGATGGATCAGGGGCATGCAGCGACAGGGACACATGGTTTCAATCAATACGGGGAAAGAGACCGGCTCTCGCGAATCCCAATCTGTACCGCGCGCGTAGCGGGCGTGGCCAGCGTTATGCATGCAGCGGGTAGGCTAGCGACGACGAAGGAAACGACACGCGCGCGGTGGCGATGGCGAGGGGGTGGCCGTGGCCGGCCGCGCGCGCACGTACCGATATGTCGATCCGTCGATCGTACGGCGCGTGTATATGTGCTCGTAGTCAACCGAGGGAGGTGCTCTGCTAGAGCTGGTGTGACCGTGTTGATAATCAGGTCCATGGACTTACTACGGAATGTCTAAATACATTGAACTCCGTCCTCCTTCAAGCACGACCGCATCCGTGGCGCAACGGTAGAGCGTCTGACTCCAGATCAGAAGGTTTCGTATCCGATTCACGTCGGGTTCATACCAAGGGCACGGCCATATTGCCAACTCAGCCTACCTCATGGGCCTTCTTGTCTGTGAGATTGGATGCTACAAGGGCACAGCCATTTAACTTGGGCCTTTTCCCAACTCGCCGTACGTCATGGGCCTTTTTGTCTGTGCCCAGCCTGCAATATTCACTTTTTGTGCGCTTCGTCTCTAATCACCTCTTGTCTCTCGCTCCCAGATTCTAAAAACACAAAATCCCCAGGTTCTAAAAACACAAAATCCATTTGCTTTTATGACAGATCTAAAATGGATTTATATGTGAATCATAGTATCATACGTTCTAGATTAACTGGTTTCCTGTAACATGCCTTCTAGATTAACTGGTCTTGGTAAAATCAACTAGTAGGAGAGGAATGGCAAATTCATTGCATACACATGCACTTCATCAACCCCATTCGTTTTCTCTTTTTTTTTACGGTTTTAGATTTGTTATTTGTTTTATTTTTTTTCTATAATTTTCTTGGGATTAGGTATCTCCTGGTTTTGTCTGAACTCTGAAGCAACATCAATATGCATCGTCTGCATGCAGATCGCTATACACGTACTTTTTTATGATCCGACAAAGGAGTAAGTTTAAAGAGGGGTGAATAGTATGATTATAAAAAAAATAAAAACTTCTTTTAATTTTACTATAATTAAAATTATTGTTTTGGATATCATCGCTCCGACCATCTTATTGTCGGTCTGATTGATACACTTCTGTCAGTTCGATTGATGACCTGTTATCGGTCTGATTGTCATGCTTTACTTAGTCTGGCTGTTACTAATATGCCAATCCGACTACATGTAATCAGCCAAAAATAATCTCAACGAAAACCTCAAAAGTTAACGATTATATTTCTCTATTAAATTTCAACTAAATTAGTGTAAACCCTAATTTTTCTCTCTTCTAAAAACAATATTCTAATGCGTAGACCATCTCTATTTATACATATATAGGTGGCTACACAAAAACTCTAAATCATACTAAAACTAGCACTCCTGGTCACATAACAAACCTACTTATACATGAATACAACCTATCTCCATACAAATTCAAACTCTATTTTTTAAAAAAATCATATCCGAGCATAAGTTCTCTCCAACTTAACTCATATTAGCACACAAATAATATATTACACGCATATAAAGTACATAGAATGTTTATTTATTGTGTTATCACCAAGAAAAATAAAAAAACGGAAATCAACTCCTCTTCGTGGTTTGTCAGTTGTATTGTCAGGCTGGTTCTGATAGCACCCATGGCTATGGTCTGACTAGTGTCCCTAGCCCAATCTAACCATGTTTATAGAGAACTGATTTTGACTTATGCATGCATCCGCGGTTAGACTGGCCTCTAAATCTAATCTAACCGCATGCAGATAAAAAAACTCTATTTAAAATCTATTTAATTAAATTTTTCGTCATTCATCATACTTTTATAAATCAAGACAATATTTCATAGACATATCCCGACTATGTCATTGCATAGATAGATTGCAATATATATTTTTTTAGAGCAGATGACAATATTAAGCATGTAACAATTTGCCAAAATCGTCAAGATCTACGAGCAATTAATCAATAGTACAAATAAAGATTGTCCTCAATTTTAATTTCTACCCCGTGCGATTGCCGCAAGAGTACGGAAGAATATTTAAGGAATGGAGTTCGTCTTGTAGAGCCTGAGGCTGATCTCTTGACATTCCCAACAATGATACACACCTGACACCCCAAACCAAATTAAAGTGGTACTGTATATGGTTTGAGGCTAACCTCTGAATTATTTTTAACAGTTCAAGGGGTTTATACTTCATTAACCACTAAAAAGTGGTGAAATATAATAATAGTGCATTTGGTATTGCTATGCAGTATTTTACACCTCTTGTCAAATGGTTAACTACGCACTTTGCACCAACCGCACTGACGGATCGAGTGTGAAACTGTGATAGGGTTGGATAATTGGGAAACTTGATTTCTTCTAAATTCTAGTAGGGAATCATCCGCAGATATTCCACACATATACATGATCAGCTTCATCTCCCAATCATCATGATTAAACAATAACAACTGTTCGATCGATCTGAATACACGTGGAGCAGCACCGAACACACTATGCCACAATGTTACAAAACATAATTCTCCCTTGATTAATCCATGCATCCCCCTGATGCGTCTTCATTAGTTTAATTTTAGACCGCAATCGACAGGTGAGAATAAAAATCAAGAGTCCATCAGGAAGGAGAGATGATCAAGGATACGCAAGACACTAAAAGAAAAGAGAGATATGCTAAGATAATCCTGCCCCTGCCCTAAATCAGAGCATAAATCTAGAAGCGACACACCTGTCGCTGCATGATTTGGTCATACCGGGTCATGGTTTTTATTTCTTTTTAGGTTGGTGAACCAACTGCTCATCCTGTTAGAATATAGCAGCAGCAGCAGCAACTAGCTGTAGTACTACTACTGCAGTAGCTTAGCTCTGAATATGATCAGCTGGAGCCTCTGCTGTCTGTCTATGATGGACCGATCGCCGGATGATGGCACCAGCACCAAATCGCCGGTACTACATGCTTGCCACGGAGCTACATCTCCATTGCTGGGCTCCACGTAAATCGGGACTAAGCCATGGGAAACCAAAGAATGGTGGTACTATGGCATGCTGTTTGTTTGGATGTTTCCATGCCGACTATGCTTCTCATTTCTCCTCTTTCAAACATCCGCTCTCATTTTTTATACGTATATTTTCTTAAAGCAATTTTTTTATAAAAAGTAAAATTAAAAATCATATTAAATTATTTTTAAATATTTTTAGTTAAAACTTAATTAATTATGTGTTAATCCGCTGCTCTGTGAAGTGTCAACCTTAAAAATGAACACAGCCTATGTGGGGATGGAGCAGCAGTGATTGCTCTTGTATAATACTCCTATTCGATCATGTGTTGGGAGATCATATCGAAAGGGCCAAAGATGATGGAGCCCGCCATGGTATGATCTTGTTGTTGCATATGCTAGCCAGATAAGATCAACTGGCTATCCAATGAACAAATGCAGCGACAAATGGGAGTGAGTGGTATCTCCCTGGCAGCACCAGAGCCAAACACCAAGTATTAACGCTGGATTAGCCTTTCCCAACTGCAAGTCAAGCTTTTAGGTTTCAGGGTGAGGTCACTCTCACTCTAAGATATCAGCTGCTAAGTACCAAGAATTTTGCAGCAAACAATTCTGCGATTTGACAGGATTGGTGTTGGTATTCGGCTCTCCAAACATGATCGGTTGAACAGCACTAACATTCACTTGAGTTCAAATATATTTCACGAACACATGGAATTAATCTACAGCATACATACTTCGTTCTCTCGTGATTTTTTTCTATTTGGCGTACCAATTAATTAACAGTACCAATATTACAACACAATCAATAATGGGTGACCAATAATACTAATGCCTAAAGTAGAGGGGTGAATATGAGCGATTCACTTACCTTTATCTCAATCAAAATAAAGATACAGTAATAAGAAAATTATATTTTTAGGTGGAATGTTGTAAACAATCAACATTACTCGATTGATGATTTTTAAATCATATCACGAGTCAAATATGCCTGTTATAATATCAAAACATCTCACAAGATTTAAGTAAATAATAAATTGTGAAAAAAAATCTTACTCTTTTACTCTAACCTCTCGGATTATTGTTTTAAAGCAATATAGTGGTTTGCTATATATAAAAGGACAAATCAAAACGTAAAAATAGTTATTAAAAGAAGAGAAAATCACACCACAAACATGTATAAGGAGAGAGCAATGCCTGAAATTTAAATTACGGTGTGAAAATTTAAATTATAGAATTTAAATGCGAAACTTAAATATGGAATTTAAATTGAATTGATAAAATTGATTCTAAAATAAACACTATTTAATTTAATGGACTAAAATATATTTATAGTTTACGAAATTCTCTCGAGTTGTAAAATAACTTTCCAAAACCCTCCTAATCTCCTTTCATTTTCTTCACACAATTCTCTCCTATTATCTTTAAAGTTGCTAAGCCTTCACTTGTTTATGTCTCTTATTTTAGCTACTCTGTTATAAACACAATAAACACAGCCATTGCATTTCAAATCGAGGCTTGAGATTACACCATTTAGTCGAACATACGTGAAGCCACATAGATGAACTCCTGGCCACAAAAGATCTTGCTATCACTACCTCCATGTTGCTTGCATCAATCAAGGAGTGATACATGCCTTAGGAAGATACCTTGTGCGGCCATGCTCCCCCACATGCTTACGGCCTCGACTGGGTTGCCACTACCACTAGGCTGACATGTGCGCTCCACTCACAGCCCTTCCTAGGCCATCAGCCTCCTCGCTCGCTAACATGCGTACATGCGAGCTCGCCCTACCGTTCCCATGCTAGGTCATCGCCACTACTAGCCTCCACATGCTAGGCTAATGCTGTTGCTGGGATGAAGCTATCGTGGGCTAATATGGGTGCTATTGCTAGGTCACACCCATAAGGAAAGTGAGGATGAGTCCAGCTAGGCCACCTTGTACTCGCAACTCACCTGCACAATCGCTAGGCCAATGCTACACGTTGGGTTGCCACTACCCCTCATGCGCTTGCACGTGGACCGTCTACTTTTGTTGCCTAGGCCGTTGCTACTCATGGACCTCCGTTTCATGACTGCGCATCGTGTGTTGGGCCGATCTGTGTGGGTCGTCTCTACGTCACACATGCTATTGGCCTGCTCCTATTGTTGTTGTCGTCTAAGCAGCCTCCATGTGTTGCTCAACCAACTGTATTGTGTGTTGTTTGAGGCATGCCAATGTCATGGGTGTCTCTATCTTTCTCTTGTTTTATTTTCTTTTTTCTCTCCAATTTTCTTGACGAATTTCCAGTATTTGCTTCGACCTCAACTTCTGATCTACTATTGACCAAAGTTAATATTTAAAGATCCTAACTTTAATATCGTGTTGTCACATAGCATTATGATCATATCAAACTTCTACTCCTCCTTAAATATAATCTCGATCCTTATCATTGATTAAGATTAACTTCAATTATCTGTATATACATAGATAAAACAAATCGTTAAGAGTACAGACATCATATTAGTTATACACGCTCACGCAAATAACCGTCAAGTTTTTAAACCAAAATTTTTAACTACAATCATAAATTATTTATTAATTTTTTATGATAAATATATAAAAACATAAGGTTTTACAATTTTCATTGATTATGAGTATTTCAATAGGCCCAAAGGGACGCCTCGTGATCCATGCGTTGCTGCCGCGACGAGGAGATCTCGCCAGGGTTCACCTCCGACGTGAGGCCGGTGCCCTTGTTGCAGTACCAGCCGCCGCTCATTAGGAGCTCGTGCACCATGCCCCCTACTCTGGCGTCCTGGGCGTACTGCATCTGCATGGTTTCCAAGAACGGCGAGGCGGAGGACATAGCCAGGTGATCCGCGGCGACGGCGCCCTGGGCCATCGCCGCCGCAGGATCGGCAGCCGGGAGGTACGGTGGGTTTATGAACTGGCCCTCCAGCGCGTTGGAGAAGCAGGTCACGTGTGCTGGCTGCCCCGGCGGCGGCGGCGGCGCGACGGATGTCGCCGCCGAGGTGCCTCCGCTTCCACCGCCACCGCCAGATACGTCCATCAGCGGCGGAAGCGTGCACGGGGCGAGGCCGACGACGTCCGCCATGGGCATCGACGACACGGACGACGTTCCTACGTCGGCCACCGCCGTGCCCGCGCCCGCGCCTCTCCTGCCAGCCGCCGGCGGCGGCGGCTCGAGGCTCTTCTTGAACACCCTGCACAGCACCCACTCTTCCTGTACAAACCAGTCACCGGTCAGATCGATCGACATGACACACAAGTACGCGCGCGCAATCAATACCACGCATGTACCTTGGACTTGGCGGCGGCGGCGTGCTTGCCGTGGATGCGGTACTCGTGCATGACCCATCCTGTCTTGCCGCCGCGGGGCGCCCTCCCGGTGTAGAAGACGAGCGTCTTCTTCATGCCGACGAGGGCCTTCCCCCTGAAGATCTCCCTGTCCTTGCCCGTGGCCTTCCAGTACCCGGACTCCGTCGCCCTGTTCGTCCTCAGCCCCGTCGGGTACTTGCGGTCCTTCACGCAGAAGAAGTACCACTCCTTCTCCCCCATCGTCGCCCTCGCTGCACGCATACATCACCCATAAATCACACGAAAACCGTAGTAGCGATCATACGACTGTTTGAGATCGAGCGGGCTAGCTAGCTTACAAGGGAGATCCCATGGCTCGCACTTGTTGAGGTCGGCCTCGCCGACGGCGCGGGCGGCGAAGCGGGGGTCAGCGGCCTTGCGGAGGAGATAGTGCGTGATGAGCTCCTCGTCGGTCGGGTGGAACCGGAAGCCCGGCGGCAGGTCCACGTCCTGCTGCATCATCTGCCGCTGGTGGTGCGTGTCATGCTCCATCGCAGCCACCACCTGCTGCTGTCTGGCTAATCGCATATACAAACCCTGAGATACATAAACGAACGCTTAATTAGGACCGCAAACACCAACCGTAAACAACAGAGAATATTAACACTCCAATCAAACTAGCAAGAACACAAGTTAGCAAGAGCAAGCCAGCAGCCTAGCACTCCAATCAAACTAGCAAGAACAAGATGAACGAGAAAAAGGGAGAGATAAAGGGGATATATGCTAACCTTTTAGACTAGACGAAAACTGAAGTGGTTAAGGGGAAAAACTTAAGTTGAGGAGGGATGGTGGGGCTTAAATACTGGCTACCAGCCACGGGGAATCATATCCTCTGACATTGCGTAGTAATGTCACCGCGTGACATTCTTTTCATCCACACCATCCGTTCTAAATCAATGGCCATGGATTGATTACCCGGTAACTAATCAAAATAATCAACATATTATTAGTTAAATAGTCCCGTAATTAATGGAGGTTCAAAGCGGAGGCTAAATCCCCCAATTGTAAAGAGGAATCTCTGCTGGCTGCTGCTGCTGACGCTATGCCTTCAACCAAAGCAACCACCATTACCGTCTCGATGCAGCCGGCGTCGACCATCGAGTCCCCATCCTACCTCCAAGTCTTCCGCATCGCTCCATTATCTGGCTTGCCGCAAGAACCATCACTAATGGCGAGCAGAGCACAAGGCTGCTCGTTTGCGGCAAGGACGGCAACGAGCGGCATGTCGGAGGTGATTATGGTGGCCATGGGCGATATCTGGGCAAAAAACCGTGGTAGCCTCCAGATCTGACCTCCGGGGTCAGAAACCATGCCAATCTCTAGCAGCCCGGTGCACTCAATCTCTCAGCGCATGCACGGCGTCACAAACCAACTAGGAGATGCTCTCAGTTTAGCACTGGACTTCTCGTGAATCATCTTAGCAGTTGGAGGTTGCCAGCAGTAATCAAAGCGTGGAAGCTTGTTTTGTCAACACTAAATTTTCAGTTTATTTGATTGTTGGAAAATGAAATATGTTTGTGCTCTGTAGCTAGTAACGAGTGGCTTGCAATTTCAGGGTAAGAGGCAGAGCGTATACTGTCATTACTTTATTAACTAAACTCTTTGTTGAATTCTGAATAAACCTTCAATGGAGAAATAAAATGTTTCTGTAAAATATCCAAATCCATCATTACAACCATAAATGGCACTATGTCTAGTTAAGTCAAAACAGTTGATTAACTAAAATTGATAACAAACTCAGCTGCCCGATTGCAGCCAGGAGACTATTAGATTGCATGGTCATCCGTGATGCAAGCAGTACCCAAACAAACTTCACGGTTCAATTCGTGACCATCATATTGGCCCTAATATATATAAAAAAAGGTATTGTGAGCTAATAAAACGAAGATAAATGTCACATAAATAGAAATTTTGAATAGTTGTCAGCCATGCCATAAGTAATTGAGTGTAGCTATCAAGAAATTCGAAACCTCTGCTCTGAACCTGGGCACTTGATCTCACCTGATATCTGAGATATTTTTTCTCCATTCACCATTGCACCCTGTTAACTAGTTATGTTTGTAACAATTTATTAAACACATCCATTGAGAAATTAACTTGCTGAATTACTAATACACATACAACATCACACTATTCTTGGGATGGGACTTGAGCTGATCCATGGTTTCTTGTTTTGCGAAGCTTATCAATCCAGTTTTTCGTCCGCTTTGATCCATTCTTTTGTGTCTCTCTTTTCTTCAGGCCAGCAACATGTTCGATGCCGTTAGGTCCTTGAGTTGTTGCTTCTGTCTCAGATTGATTGGCAATTGTGTCACAGGTAGAGGACTGTTGGATTTTCTCCTCAATTTGACTACCAAGGCTATAAAGTATGTTATCCACCAATAAAAAACATTTTTCATAGTCAGCTGCTCGAGAAGCCAAAGCAATAAATTTATGTGCTAAAAACTTATATCGGTGTGTCGCATCTAACTTTGGATCTGCTAACACATTTCTCCCTAATGCATCTTGAACAGTGCCACGTATCATCTCCTGGGTCCACCGCTTGTTCAGGTAAGTAGGTAACTGCTTAATATTAATCAAATCAAGAACTATGTATGACTGCACAATACTCCAACCCTTTCGAATAGTTTACATGTGCACACCACTTTGCGCTTGATAGAATCAAGCGACAAAATGCTCCTCCTCAAGTGCGGATTTTTCATCAAGAGCCCCAATACCAACTATGTATGCATTGCCTTCAAGTGATGGTCTTGTGTAGGCTGCCATAGATCTTTCATATTCATTTTGGAAAGCTTCAAATATCTGTGGTGTGTAAAGTTTTCTTGCCTGCAATAGCATTGGTGTTTTCATTTGGATGCATGATAACTTTTTCCTTGACTCTGAAGCTATCTCTTTATCTCTCTTTGCTTGGACAACTCTCTCGAAGTGACTAAAGAAGCGAAGAATGTTTTTTCTCTGAGTTTAAGTATTCCTTCATGTCACTATTCAGACTCTCACTTACCTGAGTGTTTCTCATTCCTAGTGTCTATGCATTCCTCATATAACATTCTGCCCACTTTTCTTTTAGCTTATAAATACTATCAAGCCAAGTTTGTTTATGCACTTTACTTCTGATATTGGAAAATACATCTTAAAATTTTTCCATGTCCTCATAATCATACACGCAAGCACTAAAATCGGCTAGAACATTTGAATTGTCAACCTTGTGACGGTTCAAATGTTTGATTGCATTTTGCATTATATGCCAAGTGCATAATCCATGGAATACTTCTGGGAACACCTCTGCAATAGCCTTTCCCATTGCAGTCTCTTGATCAGTGTAGATAGTTTTTTGGCTTCTTTTGGTTGTGAGCTCAAACAAAAGTCTCAAACAACCAATTGAATGAGTCAAAGGACCCATCATACATAAGAGCAGCACCAAAAATCAGAGTCTCCCTGAAGTGATTGAATCCAACAAACACGCCAAATGGACGCATGTCTTGATTAGTTCCAAATGTAGTGTCAAAAGTGACAACATCACCAAAATGATCATAATCAATAATAATTTTTTCATCGGCCCAGAAAATATTAGTTATTTGTTCTTCGTTGTTCAGCTGCAAAGCATAATGAAACGAAGGATTCTTAACAACCTTTTTATGAAAGTAATCTAATAAGCTTCCAGCTTCACCATACTTTAGTTCCTTTTGACGTTTAGTGCGCAAATAATTCTTGTGGTCACGACAGGTATAACCAAGATTAGAGGATCCTCCAGCATGTCGACCAGCTAATTCATGGGCGACTCTTGGCTGAATTCCAGAAGCATCTGCCATTTCAATTTCAAATGCTTGCACCTCCGAAATGCTTTTTTGTGATGGCATCAAGTGACAGGGGTCTGGTGTTTGAAGTGTATGGTTATGTTGAAGTACCAAATCATCTACCTGATATTTTCCCAGAACTCGATTCAAACTGATTCAATTTGCTTTAACTTTAATCGAACATTTCACAAAACTACATTTGCAATGCATGTGATTTTATTAGATATGGAATAGATCATCAGTTAATGAGAAAGTTGTTTTTGTCACTCGAGTGGACAGATACTCATTTCATACATGTCATCTAAAATGTTATCAAAAAATTTGAAAAAAATGATAAGATTGATAAATATACCACTTTAAATTCAACTTATATAAACGGATAAAAAAATAAATATCAACACACTTTTGATAATCATATTTTTATTTTTGTTTGTACCTATATAGGTCAAATTTAAGTTTGAATGTTTGTAAAGTGGTATATTACATATGGATCTATCTTAACAATTATTTTTATCTTTTTATGACTTTCTAAATGACATATGCATAAAACGAGTATATATAGTAACAAAATACTTTCCTAGTTAATGAGCAATTTCTTTGCCTTATTTTTGCAACTACATTCTATATATGTTCTTGCTGCACACAATTATTTTTAAACCATACAATTAAATTAATATGCTTCCTCCATTTTAAATTACTTGTCGTCGTAGTTTTGCCCTAGGTAAAACATTTGTATCTTTGATCATTAACTTTTTTAGAAGTTTATATAGTTTAATGTTATAATGTTTATGTATTTAGATTTACCATAAGAAATACTTTCATAATATATAAAATATATAAATTTTAAAATTTGATAGTTGAAGATAGAAATATTTGTGTTAGGATAAAATGACAAATAATTTAAAATTGAAGGAGTGTACAACAAGACCCTTCTAAAAAATATATACAACAAGATAACAGACCAACAATTATGATTAGGCTTGCAACTCTCTTTACAAGAAAAGGAAAAAAAACAATAGAACTCTCCTAATCTGTAGGGGATCATATTTTGTTTTTTATTCCAAATTATGAGCTGTACTCGATCTTGATAAAGAACACGTTGTGGTCTTACGAACAAAGTCAATTGAGAACGGGGGCAAAGACTAGGTATGTACGTACCGCCATGCTCGTAGCGCCTGGTCCAAAAAATAACCTGGCCAAAGGTCACCGAGCAGAACGGATACCGCATGATCGATGAGGTGTCGATTGATGAGGCGACGCTGCTCCTGTGGCTAAGCACCCACCCACCTACGATGGATCACGAGGAATCTAGCAAGCCAGATAACACGGGTGCATGGGCGCATGCATGGCGGATTGGCGGCATGGGTGGGTGGGTGGGTCGCCGGCCTACAGCGAGCTGCCGCGCACGCGCTAATTCCAAACCAAGGGGAGGAATCGGTACATGCATGGTCGTCCGGCCTCGTCAGATTTTCGAGCACGCGCCCGTGGCCTGCAGATCGGGTTTGGCGCATCGGATCTAGATCTGGCGTCTGATCCTGGGCTACTACTAATAGATAATGAGGAGTAATCCTGCACGCTCGTCGTCTGTTGGATCGGTCGAATCCGGTGGCGGCTAGCTAAGCTAGCAGTCACGCCAGCGAGGGTCACAAGTCTTTTTGCCCAAGTTGCCGTGCAATATATAGAGTGGTCATGCATGACATGCATGGATGGAGTAGTCATTTCTCTTATGTTTGAACAAACTTCCGTCCGTGTCTCTCGTTTAGTGTTTGTTTGTAACAGGGTACGATCGTACAAGAAGAAACGTACACCACATGGTCACATGCGTATAGTACCGCGTCCCAGTGGACAATCTAGCTAGTGCAGTAGAGGTAAATTGAATTGACAATACCGTAGGATCAGAGTTCCCCTTGATGCAGAGAACAAGATGTAATTTGTCTTCCTATCTTAAGAAATAGAATCGGAGTTGTATGCTTTTATCCGTGAGTAAATATGCGCAACGGAATACTGTGGGCATAACCACACGATGGGTACGATGGCTAGCTCAGTAGCTCCACCTACATCTAGCTACCAACTGATCCTGTGTTTCAGTCCGGATTAATTATTTGACCTGCAAAATCAACATTGTAGTAGCTAACTAAGTGTTTACCAGTCTGGCCAGCCTAGAAAAACAGTCAAGCATTTCTAGATTGGAAGGTCATGCATGTATTCAAACATGAGATGAATAGTAGTCCACTCTGCTCGTGTCTCAAAAGTAGGGCAATTTCAAGGATAAGAGATAAATTGCACCAAGTCGGGCACCGCTAACTGCACGTACGTAATTAAAGCGGCTTGCATACTACTTTCTAAGTTGACATGGCTTTGGTGGTTGCTAAGTCAGTTCGTCGAAAACAATGTTACTCCTTTCGTATTCATGTATACTGTGTGGAACGGAACGTGCATGCCGCTGGAACAATCGGGATTGATTAGTGCGAACATACGTGGCCTTATCATTGCTGAGTCATCAAACGTAATTAATGTGAAAGGTTACGAAGCAGTGACAGCTAGTAAGAGCTAGCTAGCCACACGCACAGTAGAAACGAAGAGCGGATTTAACTTGTATACATAGTTGCAAACGTGTATAGTGCGCACTCGTATACATATACGAGCTAGCAATATACAGTAGGCGTAATTACCAAGGTTAGGTTGAAAAAATCTTCGGTGATTACGACTAATTAACTAATCATCGTTATTTGCAAGAGATATGGATGGATCGATGCGTACTCAGCTTGTTTGGGCCTTTCTGCCCACTGGGGCAGCCGGGGCTATGGTGATGGGGATGCAGAGATATATATGGATGATGCGGTGAGCGATCTCGATCACGTTGTCACGTTGATTAACCACACCTACGTTACATACGGCGGCCCGGTTCGCAGACATGCACGTACGTGCCTGATCAGGGCATCTCTGATTGCGTGACGTCAATTTTTCTTCCCTTCATTTTTTTTCTAGCTTGGTCACATTTTGGATGAGCTTACCCGCAGCAAGGTACGGCAACTAGACAAATATACATTTACGTCACTATTAAAACAAGCATCGTATACACGTCCGTGTAAAACCAGGTGTGGGCCTCTGCTTGGTTCGACGAGATCTCGTCGAGCTTACTTGGCACGGACTGAATTCGACACGACGATCACCGTCTTATATATACGTACTGCGTGCTGGTACGATATTGCTCGACTAATGAATGTTATCTACTTCCATTAACTATATCGCTTCTTGTTTTCTTCTCCTCTTGATATTATACTGTAAATTTGTACTCTAGTGTCGATCGGGAAGCAAACTACACTAAGTTTCGTTGCACGTACCCATGCTAGATTGGTCTCGACCACATTTGGACACCGATGTATAATCATGGTGATTAGGACCCGTTACTTTCTTTTTTGAGATGAGATTAAGACCGCCATTTACATTCTCATAAAGCGATCATGCTTCATGATTTCTTAGCAGTTAATTACTACAGCCCCTCGATCGCACAGCGCCTTAATTCTCGCTGTGTTTAGCTGCCTATCAATTTCGGCTCATCTCGATCGAGCCAACTGCAGTTTACATGTTGCCGTCTCATCTCATCATTCCCGTATGCATGTTTCGCTGTGAGGACGACACCTGCAATAAATCGAGGTCAAACGAATCATGAGAGAGAGAGAGAGAGGAGAAAGTCCATTAACGCAAACAAATTATGACATGTGATCGATCGAGAGATCAATCGATGCATGGGTGCTTTCCCTGCCGTCACGATCAGAATCAGTAGTCGATCTGATGCATTCACGCATGCATGGTGGCGTACTTATATACTCTGCGAATGATCTTTATAGTATTTTTCTCTTCAAAACAGTTGCTTGCTGCTATGGCAGAGGGAAATAAGACTCAGAGCCCGCCATGGGAGAGGGGAAGAAGACGGGGAGCATCTCATGGAGTTGCCGTCGCCGGAGAACCACTCGCGAGCGCCGCAGGAGATTTGCCCGCAATCACCGCTGTCAGATCCGCCCGTGAGCGCCGCCGCAACCGCCGTCGCTGAATCCATTCCCATCCGCGACCGCCACCTCCTCTCGTGGTCTTGCCATTGAGCTGCTCTCCTGGGTGGTGTGGGGAAAAATTGGGTGTGGTGAAGAGGAAATAGGGGTGATTAGAATGGTAAATAATTTGTTGGAATATAGTATCTATCTTAATACCCTTTCTTTTCATATATATTATGAAGGTGACAAATATACTTCAGTAGAACCCACCTAAAATCCATAAGACTAACTTTTGAACATGTCCTTAGGCTAGCCTGTCGATCATATCTCCAGACGAGATCTTTCTAAGTACTGAAACTCTGAAGCTCTGAGAGCACAGTAGCTTAGCTTAGCTATAGCTAAGGTCTTTTTCAAAGGTAGTACTAGCAAATTTGGTGTTGGTGGCTTGCATTTTTGACTCGATCCTCCGATCGATTCTTTGCTTGCCATCTCACGCCTCTCACCTGCCTTGACCAACGCAGCGTTGCAGACGAAGAAACTAGCCATAGATACTATTGAGAGAGTAAGCTTACGTGCTGGTAAAGCTCATAAAAAGCCATACTGTATAATGCAAAATAATAATAATTTATAAGTAAAATTTATATATATGACGATTTAAAAGTTAATATAAAAATAAACTTTAATAACAAACTTTGAAAATTATCTTTAAAATCTAAATTTTGCCAGCGGCTGATTTTATACCTGATAAATAATGAGGCCCAGCTAGGTAGCTAGCTCGGCCGGTCCAACAGCCAAATTTTCACTGACCCATCTGCCGATCTGCTTAATTTTGAGTTAACAATTCCCGTCTGGCGCGGCAGCTTCTTTGTGATGCCACCTAGCTCGTAGCCTTTTGCTGCGAAGTCTTTGTACGCTGCGCCGTGCATTCCGATAGATCATCGTATGTCAATTGTCAAAACCAAATGGTATGTGTGAAATAATGATGATAATATAGATTGGATGATGAACAATTTGTATAATGTGTTTTATTAAGAGTAAAGCAATTTGAATTAAATTTATAAAATTGGTGAAGTGTCGGTCAAACTAACTTATCAAATTGGTGAACAGCTTTAGTCCGTCCGCAGCCATGAGAGCGATCAGATAGGAAAGTTCGATTGTTGGACCAACAAAATTCCAAAGAAAAGCTAGTTTTAGATTAATTTATTGGTTTATAACCTCTATATGGTTTGTATGTGCGAGATATTCTATTGTGTGCTAATATGAGTAAAAGTTATGTGAGAAATTATGCTCAGATATATTCTCTCTAGTTGCTCATGTGTTTGTGTTGCTTAAAGTCTCGAAAATATTATTGGTGATGAATCGAAACTAGACTTAGGAGAAGTTGAGTTTTAGACGATTAAGAGTATCATGTGAGATACTAGAGAATAATACACATAGATATAAAGTTTTCAAATGGTATATAAGAGAGTTTTTATACGTACAAAAAGCGAAGTTAAATTTAGAAGGAGTCTAAATTTAAAAAAATTAGAGTTCATATTTAGTATAGATGAGTTGGATAGCTGTACATGGAAGTTTCTTATGAGATTATAAGTGCTAGGTATAGTTGGATTCATTAGTTTTGTAAAGACATATATTGATATAGATAGATAGTAGCTTGAGGCTCAAAGAAATGTAACTTTTAGAAAAGAAATTTTAAGATTTTTGATTGTAGTTTGTAAGTTAAAGTGAAGTATTTATAAACACTTTGTAGATATATTTTGATGAAATAAAATTAGTATATTTTTAAGAGTTTCATAGGCTTTTGAGCTCTATTCGCAAGTGGTCGGACCGGCTAGATCGGGACAGTTGAACCGGTGACACAATCGAACCGATGGCAAAGCGACGACCGTACCAAAAGATATATGGTGGTTGGACTAGTGACAGCAACCTGATCGAACGGACGACATTATGTGATTTTAACTACAATAAAAGTAACTTTTAATTTGGTGAAAAGTTTTAGTTTTTAGGAACATGCACATTTTATAGTTTCAGCTTCAGAGTTTGTATACTTGCAGCACGGGAGACATTGATCTGGCCACTAGCTGCCGTGGCTGGCTATCCTTTTTATCTACTTAGCGACATGCCGACATAAGTAGTTTAAGTGCTGTAAGAGACTGCGTGCAAGTTTCAAAGTTCAGTGATAAAAATCTCCTTTTCAAAAAAATTGTTCAGGAATGACTGTTCAATTCTGAGAAAGGCACCAGCGTTGCACCGATCCGTCAGAAGTTTCTTTTTTTAATGAACCAGCATGATATTGCGCCGATTTCATTGAATATAATAGAAAAAAAGTTTGCATCCCCAAGGGTGGAAAGAAAAACAGTGTAGCTGTACAGATCCGCCAGAGTTTCAGAAAAACGGTTTGATACCTTGGATATAATTTGCTCGTATTTGTTGTTTGGATCAGAATCTACGTACAAATTAAATAGTAACCAGAATTGCAATGTTAGGTTGCAACTAGACTGAAAACTATAGCATGCACCGAATCTCTGCATAAGTTGTTCAGAGCGCGGTCACAAGACCGTTCACCTCAAATTTCAGGGACTGCATTTCCTGTGTGCTCTCTCTCGGCTTTCTCGTTACCTGAACAACTATTGTTTCTGACTTTTGGTTGGTTGCAAGGCGGCTTTACGCAATTGACTTCTTCAGATGCTATCATCAGAGATCCAGAAAAGACATTATATAACTAAACAGTATTCCCCAAAAAAGATTATATAACTAAACAGTGCTAGCCTAAAGCAAATAAAATACTGAGGATTCAAACAATCTGTTCTATTCTGTCTGTTCCACGTGGTCACACTGGCTAGACTGGCTGCAAAGATAAAATGACCATTTTTCTTTTTTTAACGGCGTTTGATTAACGGTCACAATTTGAAACAAACTAGTTGAGTTAAGTTTGATTAACGGTGACAGGAAGAAAACGTATTGTTTAACGGTATATTATAAAATTAAGTTTTATCAGTGGTATATATATTATACAACACACGCTTTATCGATGATAGTATAGAATGGACTTACCCAAATATAAAAAAATGCAGCTGAACTACTTAGATATAAGACATTAAGGCTGAATCTTCCAACGCAGGCGTTAGTCCCTGACAATTTTTTTTAATAATCTTCATTCTTCAATGCAGGCGTTTGTCCCTGACAATTACAAAGTTATGACCAAGAAAAATCTCAGCTACTGCAGATCTGCAGTGCTCATCATGCCATGAACAAATGCACCTTGTGGTTCTCTTCCATCTAAAATAATCTCATTTTCTGTCCACGAGTTTGGGTGATTCTAACTGAAATGCAGCTCGTGCAAGCAGAAAGTAATGCTAGCTAGTATCAGTGAAAATGATATTGTGTCAGCAACATAAAGTATGTAGTTTTAAAGATAATATGGTCAAATAATCTCTTGCCAAATCTTATTTGTCACAGAAAAAACTAGAAGACGAGATTTTGTGGTGGGCACAGGATAAATTAATGGGTGAATGTTATTCTCAAATTCGTTTCTCCCTAATCCATTTCTCCTCTCCACCGATTTCTTTTGTCCTCTGGTCACTCCATCCTCTTTCTTCCTCCCTCGACTCCTCAACCATTGTCTCTAACACGACGGTATTCTCTATCCTCTTTCTCCTTTTCTAGACCGGATCTAGGAGCTTTAGATAAAGTGGAGGCTAGTGAGGGCATCGAGGGTCGTCAGAATTAGTGAGGTCGGCAAGGTGGGAGCCAACTATGGTAGTAAGGTCGGTATTGTTGTGTGTAAGGAAAAAGAGTCAGAGACCGAGGAGAAGGTTTAGGACACCGATGAGAAAATAGAGGTAGTTAGTCTCAATGTGGTGGATAATTTCGAAGTTCACAAAGTGAATGGGAGGTTGTCAGGGTTCTTCAAGCATGCCTCAAGGTTGTCACATAGGCGGTACTCGTAGCCATCATACTTCTTGCTAGCTCATTTCTTTTGCTCACCAATATTGTGTACAAGTACTTCATGGTTGATACCTAGATAATAGGTCTAGTATCTCGAGGTATGATTGCCTGATATCTTAATGTATGATTGTTCATACTCTGGTACTAGCTGATACCTAAAAATAGTAGGTGTATGGTATTAGGTTCTAATACATGTGGTATCAGATACCAGGTCAAGTTGTGGGAGAGGAGCCTCTGTCATTGCCTCTTCTCCTCTTCTCCCTTGCTTCTCGTCGATGCCTCCCAACCCCTCTATTGTTGCTGTAGTGGGATTACGGAGCTAGGGAATTGTCGTTGCTTCGCTCCCTTGCAACGTGAGAGCTCAGACATAGGGAGGTGGGAGGTGGGCGATTAGATTCATAAAGCATGCCGTTCGAATGGGATTATGTGCTCTAGCAGCCCTCTATTTGTAAACAATATTGCTTACCCACTTCCAGTGTAAACAATGTCTCTTGCCTCATCATGTTTGGACAATTAGCCAAAACAAACTACATTCTCTTCCTCAGCAAAACCTTTGCCAGGTCTCCTCGGAAAATATCTGTAAATGCACAAATATGAATACCTGTCATTTTTCTCACCTCAGCAACATAAGTAGGGTTCAACCTTTGGTCTAAATTGTTTTCCCACCTTTTAAAAGTTCAACAAATACGCTTAAAGAATTGTAACACTGATTCAACGGTATCATGGTTACCACTGAAATTGGCCACTTTTTATCACCGTCAGGATCAATAGATGATGTCTCCCCTGTATTACCAAAAGATACCCCATTATCTAAAATATAAAGGCACACAGTGCATTACTAGACAACCGAAGAAAAGCAAGGCTCACCACATAAAAGAAGGGTGCGATATCCTTTTTTTCGCCGATCGAAGGGTGTGATGTCTGCAGTTTGCGTGCTTCAGATCCATTAGCCAGCCAATTCAAAAGAGCACTGTAGCAGCTGGCCGCCGTTCAAGATCAAGATTATGAGGTTATCCATGCAGCGTTGACCCAAAGTACGCATACCTCGCAGTACCTTTTGAACCAGTACTAGTTTGGTTCTTGCTGATCCAAACCAGATAATACCAATAGTACTTACTTTTGACAAGAGTCACTTTCTCACTATCCACATGATTAGTAAACTAAACAGTATAGGCACGACACGACTGCTGGCAGAATTTTTCATCATTAATCTCTCTCTCTCTCTCGTTTGAAACAAGATTTTTCAGCAAACTCTTAATCGTCAGTTTTATTTGTTTGCTTTCTCCTGAACTTTGCAACGTTCAGCAAAAAGGTTCGTGTTTTTCAGCCTTGCAGTACGGAACGCAGCACGAACGATAGACTGGGCTTGCATATCTAGGCAGCCCAGAGCCGGCACGGGAGAAGACGCGCGCTCGCGCCTTCGCGCGGATGGCCCATTGTATACTGGGCCGGGGGAAACGACACCTTAATTACTGAGAGGCTGTCGATAAATTTTCTTCTAAAATTTTATCAGATATAAATATAGTATAATTATATACTTTAAAAATCCCACTGTAACACGCTATTTTCACGAAGCAAAGGTCGCGGGACCAAATCCCTCACCCACTATAAATTTTTCCTTGTATAAATCTTGAAGTATATCTAATTATTTAAAATTATATGAAAGTTATATATAAGTTATATTATAGATGTAAATTGTTTATCGACAAATATATAGCAAAATCGAATTACTGTAGCAATTATGCGTGTATAGTTATTCTTATTTGTTGTAGAACTCATATTCATACATCAATGGGTTGGAGCATTTCTACCGGTGATAATACTTGTAGTAGACTACCAATACAGAAGAGACCACCCTAAAAATACTTTCCTGTATTTATTTTCTTCTTATCCAGTTCACAGTTATCATCAGAATTCTGTATTGTTCAGTAACGTATACACATCAGACAATAGAGTGCATAACACTCTTTATATGTTACGACATAAATAGGGCCATCCGTTGGCAGCGACACGTTAACACTGTTTCATCTCAATAATAAAAAAAGTTCCATCTAATCACATGGCACATGATGAAGATGCATATGTGGTATGGGGGTTGCCACTTGCCAATCGCATCTCACGTCATCTTCTTTGCTTTCTTGTCCTCCCATTCCTTGCGGGCCTCATCGATCAGCTTCTGCACATTAGCGTGAAAGCCAGGATATGGTTCGTACCCAACAAACTTGTGAAGAGCCTGAAGCAAAAGAAACAAGGTTTACATGAGGTAATCTCGATGTCACCCATGCAAAGAGGGCAAGGAAGCAATCAAGAAACTGCATTATATTGATTGTGGAGCTTACCTCCAGAAGCACGAAGAATGGAGCCATCAAGAAAGCTTGGACAAGATTGTCAAGGAGAGCAGGTGCTCGTTTCTACGATTAGAAGAGTTATATTCAATACATAGATTTGAGTCATGACTCCCAACTAGTGTGATAGAGACTTGCCTCAAAAACACCATGGCCAATGAACTGCATAGTCCAACAGAACAGCTGAGCTACCAATACCACCTGTATAAAAAAAAGTTATGGATTTATGTTTGAACATACAAAGAATCTTTCAACGCTTCAATTCATAGAAACAGAGCAAACAAGAGGCGATGAGCTTTTTGTCTATCAGCTACAGGTATTTTGCAAAAAGATATTAGCCAATTTCATCTTCGAATCAAACAAATGCCAGATTCTAAAATTGTTATGCTAAAGACACAGAACCAAATATATCCCTATGCGAGGACCTGGACTGTCTAGCTACTGAAATTCCAATTTTCAGTGGCCTAGGAACATTGGAATTGATTATAAAAAGATCAATTAGATTATCTGAAGCTAAATTAGTTCAGGGAAACAAACATCATGCAGCATAAGACATAATAAAATGCATTCTTGCTGTTAACGGTAACTATATGTACGTAATCATAACCATGAGCAGGAACCTGATGGGGCATTAATAAGCAGTGAATGACACAAACAAGAAGTATGGGTCCTAATGTTTGGAATTGATGCATCAGTTAGCAGTTTTACAAGGGGAGCTCCTCCAATATGGGCATTATATTACGCTACATCATGTTATTAGCATGACAAGTACTTCATATGGTTCATCACCTGTAAGAAACACTACATCACGTTATTTGCATGACAAGTACTTCATATGACTCATCACCTGTCAGAACGAATATTTTTGTGTTGAGATAATGAATTGGAATTTGGAAACGTTTATCTGCTAAAGAATATGATCAAGGCGTCCAATTACTAGCAGCCCCATCTTATGTGTTGGTTTTCACAAAGGGAAGAAATGACTATGGACTATTTGCAGCAAACGCACGAAAGAATCAGAAAACTGCACATTGCTAAACAACTCTGAAGTTACCAACTAAAGGTCACTTAGGATTCATTTGACATAATATCTTAAAGCCATGACTTGCATAGAACTTCACCCAATTGAGCGATCGCCCAATTGAGCGAAATTTCTATGGCCTAAGATTAAACTAGGAAATAGATGGAAGGCATAAGAAGTTACTACTCCCAATCACAACCTAAAAATCGGGCAAAGAAAAGAACTTGCGTTTAGCAGATTCTGCAAACAATTTGCAGGAGGAAATGCTATCATCGCTGACCATCAGGAAAATCAGAGCGATCACATCTCAATCCAGCAAGCTACTCTAATCATCGCTGATCATCAGTTAAGGCACAGGGCACATCTCACAATCCAAGCATGCTCAAACTGATAAATCATCACAAGGACGCTCGATCGAACAGTAGAGGGGAAAGTGGGGAGGGGACAGGTAGGTTTCCTCACCTTCCATCCGGCGGAGAAGCCGAAGCGGGCGGCGAAGGCGCCGCTGGCGCCCCAGCAGAGGAAGCAGAGGAGCGCGGCGAGGGCGCCCGCGCGGCGGTCGAGGAGGAGGTAGAAGGCCCCGTAGACCGCGGCGCCGGCCCCCGCGGCGTGCGCGGACGGGGCGGCGAGGTGGAGGAGCAGGAGCGCGGTGAGGAAGATGGGCCAGACGAAGAGCGTGTGGATGAAGACGTTGACCGCGTTGCTGTGGTACGCGCCGTAGAAGGCGAAGTGCCGCTCCAGGTCCAGGAGGCCGGCGCCGCCGCCGCCGCCGCCGCCGCGAGGCTTCGCCATGGCTGTGTATTCAGGGGTTTCTTCCAGGTGAGGACGACAAGACTTTCAATTTGGCCGGCGCTGCGAACTGCGAACTGCAGACGATGTCGTATACATTGACAAGCATGCGGGGAAGGGTAGGAGTGGAGTCCATAGATGGCCAGGTGGGTGGCGCCCTACCAGGGAATGGGGCCCACAGCGAACGGCATAGCGGGCTCGACGATGATGGGAGTCTAGACGGGGAAAATGTATATGTCGGCTATAACAGCCCATATGCTAAACCGGTCAAGCTAAAATAGTATTGGACTGATTTTGCAAAAACAACAAGAATGTCCACTCAAGCTGGGCCAAAAATTGCAAAACCAACCGGATCGCAACTTCCGTGCCGCGTCAGCCACTCCGTCCGCACAGCATCGCCCTATGGATGGCGTCGTCGCACCTGCGAATCGCCAAACCACGACCGCTCAGCTCGGCGTCCGTGACAGGTCAACCTCGTCTTGCACCATCCAAATCACGCCAGCTTGTTCCTCTTTCTTAGCATTGTAGTTGACCTTAGAAGTCGATGGCCTCCTAGCTCCTAGCCTAGTGCAGCATGGCACCGTATCAAGCTTATCGGTGTCTCGCGTCCACACCGGAAGGAGAGACCATATCCATGCTACCACGGTTACCATTTTATTCCTATGATGTGTCGTCTTGCTATCTTGTACTGCACTATCTTCGTACAGTTTGCATGTCTTCGTACAGTTTGCATGTCTTTGTACAGTTTGCCTTAGCCTCAAAGCCAAGGTCATCTTCAACTTGGCAGCCTCAAAGCCAAGGTCATCTTCAACTTGGCCTCATACATCCTCGCCACATCTATAAAGGTCATTGTGCCTCTCTCCTTCTTTTTCTTGTTGCACTTATGATTGTCGCTCTCCATCCAATTCCCTTCTTCTCTATGCCACTAGCCGCCAATTGCTTGAAGCTCGACCGCCATCCAAGTTTCCCCTAGACATGGCCATGCCATCTTCATCCTCGCTCACTCAACACCACTAAACACCATTGCCTCCATCAATCTCATGTTCGATGTTGCCCCACGCTTGGTCAAGCCGGCCCTACGCCAGCACCGTCTAATTGTCCGGCCATCGGTTAAATCCGATTCAGGGGCCTCTCCGTTGAATCCCACTCCCACCACCGCCATTGCCAACGGTTGGATGCCACGGCACTCCGTGCGTGGATTCCACTGTCCTATCACATGCAAGAATAGGAAACGAGGAGAAAGAAGTAAGAAGAAGGTAGAAGAGAGGAGAAGAGAACGAGGAGAAAGAAAGAAAAGAAGGTAATGGGACCTACATGTCTGACCAATCTTGTGAACCTAGTCCACCAGTGTTGTGTTGCTGATTGTTAGATCTCACGCATCTACCGTGGACTAGTGCATTGACTCTATTAGGCCTTATCTTGAGATTGTTGATTGACATGATCATGTATGGGCATCTCACTTACATTATGGCCACGCATCACTTCTAGGAGTATTCTCTCAAATATTCTCGACTAACAAACTCATTTTTTAGTTTCAAAAATAGTTTAAATTTTTAAAATTGATATCTCTTAAATCGTAACTCTGATCAACTCTATTCAACTTCCTGAATTTTTCTAAAATTAAGCTCTATCCAATGACAATATTATTTATTATTAATAATATTTTATTTTTAGAGTTTATTTTGATTTCTCATGTTTCACTCATAGTTCATCGCTAGAAATTTTTTGGATATAGAATCTGAAGAGTTTCATGTCAAATAAGAGTAAGATAAGTCACTCTTTCGATCATGATGATCCTAGTTTATAAAAGTAAATGTTTATGAAGTGCATAATTAGAGCTACGTAAAGGCTACTAACTGCAATCGATCTGTTTGGCTGATCTATCTGTTGTATTATATCATTTATCTTAAAAATTGATTGTCCTGACATTTTTGGGCTATGTTTTATTATCTGAGCCTCGTACCACTAGCATTGAGACCTCTAGTATTTTTAATATTGATAATTAATAATATATTTTTTATTAATAATGTGATGTTTGGATGGATGAATTGATTATATTGGAAAAATAGGTTGTGAACTATTTTAAAAACATGATATTTTATATCAATGTTTTAAGAAATAAAAGTGGTTGTCTTTACATAAAATGTGAAGTGGTAGTTTTATGTAAAGTGGTAGTCTATGTGGTGATGTTTTGCATTCATATATAAGGATTGATTCCTTAACAAAATGCAGTGAATATAGTACAATATGGTCACACGGGTGGTATGGGACGCTCCTAGCTTAATAATCAGTGTGGCTAAGATAGCTTGTTTGTTGGAAGTTATGGAATCACTAGAGTAGTCACAAGAAGTGGTACTTGTGAATCCTAAGCACAGAAAGTCTAGAACTTATATGATACTTGGTCTAGAACCCTCCTAGCTTGTAAATAGTTATTCTAGTTTTGTTTTAGAAAGAAGTCTTCACTATTGACGGGTAGCTAAAGCGTATCGTGTCATATGGGTAAAACGTGAAACTTCTGCAAAAGTTTTGTCTAAACTATTTAAATATTTCTACCCACTATTATGGGTGGATGTAAAGTATTTTCTCTCACATAGATTTATTTGTAAATAGTTGTGAAATAAAATTGTAGAGCAGAAACTATTGCTAGAATTAGCCTATGTGACTTATGAGAGGATGAGATGATAACCCTAAGTTTGAAAGAAAAACTGATAATATAAATAAGGTAAATAGAATTTAGATGCTATGGTTGATGGGCTCCCTGAGGTCAAAAGACTCTATGAGCCGTGATTAATAAGATGGGTTGTGGCCTTATAAATGTTGTTGGAAAATGGTTTGGAATGAGGCCCAAGGTTTTCAAAAGAGAAAAAAATTAATAAATATTTAATAAGTAGAAAACTGCCGAGAGGTTACATGCTCTGGGAGTCTGATGGCACAGATGTCATTATAAAGTACAGTTTATGTTAAACTATAAGTCTCCTTTCAAATAATATGGTGCACTAAATAGAGTTTATGGTCAGACGTTTATAAACACCATAGTTTTCACAGACGGTCCCTACACCTATTTATGAAAATTGATTTTTTTTAAGACAGGTCTCCTATGTCATCGGCACATGAAGATGATTTTCACACTTAATGACATTAAGCTGATCAACTGAGAAAATAAAAAAATCATATTCATTAAAAATTACCCAAACCCCCAAATCTCAGGTCACTGTCACAAATCCAACTGAGCTGCATGAGTTCGTTCACAGCAAAGCCAAATCACAATCGCAAAAGAAATCATTTCATAGAAAAATTCACAAATCAACAGTGCTGCTGATGATGACAACGCAGCACTAGATTGAGCCACATGAGCCGCTTCAATGCTGACATCGACGGCCTGCTTGCCAATTGAGCTATGGTCCTCTCTATCAGATCCATGCATCACCGCTCTAACACCCATCGTGATTACTTTGTCATAGACATTGATCCAACACCCTACTAGTAGCAGGGTAAAAAGGGCCCTCCTTTTTTACCACCACTCTCAAATCCGGTCACCATTTTACCACCGTGCTAAGTCCACCACCTCCTTCATTTGCTGTTGTCACCGTTGTCCATGACCTTCCTGATGGTAGATCAAACTCTCCCAAGGCCCTCGCCACCGCTCCTATGTCCACTGGCAGCACAACCATGCTCACTGGTAGTGGATCCGCCCCTCCCGAGGCCAGGGTAGCAGGTCCGCTGCTCTTGAGGCCACCATCTCTCCCAAGGCTATTAGCTGTCATCGACGAGATGGAAAATAGAGGAGCTGAGGCAACGTCTTTGTTGTTGAGGAGAGAAGGACGAGGAAAGGAGAAGGATATATATATATAATAAACACGTTGTGTCATTGGTACGTCTGGTCAACTAAAATACCACCACCTACGAAAATATCTCTTTTTAGTAGGTAGGTCTCTTAGGGAGGCTCATGTAAAAATTTTATACCACCGCACTATCCTTTGGATATGGCAAAAAGGTGAACACGACTAGTCCATCCTGCCCTCCTACTACCGCCAAGCTTCACGTCCATCCATTCCTTTGATTGAAGAAACTTTCCCACACACATGTTGAATTGGTAAACGAAGCGATGTCAACGCCGAACCAAAACTAGAAGACCAGCCGCCACTGTCACTGCCATCATATGTAGTGCAACCTAGTGACGCCTACTTCACCACAACCACCAATTATCATGAAGACTCCACACATCTATAGGTGCACCACCCTTAATGTTGCCTTTGACCACAACACCGACTCCTCAGCCATCATCTTCAACCACAACACCAGCTCTTTCGTTGCATTGCGGCTGTCGTCGATCCCTAGTGCCGATTGAGACAGAGACCAAAGATAGTGACAAAAGATGAGCCACCACCATTGTTCGCTCAATTGCATAGTCTAATCTAAGTGCTAAGTTTCAAGATTGACAACCTTTGTCCAATACCATCGTCATGTATGCCACTGTGCCGAGAAGCTTATCGTCATCCATATCCTTATGTGGCCCGACTGGCGGATCCTCAAGGATAAATGATTGATTTACCTATTCAAAGCAATTTACGCGAGGGACTTTCTTTGACAGAATATATAATTTCCTGCTATGAAGTCCGCAAAGGGATTGTAAGACGCTAAGATTTGCCACCGTAGCCACCACATCCCCATGTGACCAGACCTAGGCACTAAGACCATGTATCAAGGAAGGAAGGAAGGAATATGGAAATGAATGAAATAATGCACTCCGAATTAAATTTTATAGAAATATGGTGTTGCTGTACAGGATACTTATATGCCAAAATATGCCACCAGGATGAAGTTGCTATACGGACACTAGCTCTACAATACAATGGAGGTCACTCCTACGGCTTCTTTCATTTCAATTCTTGATTTCTTATATCAGCCTTTCTCATATTTTTTATTTTTAAATCAGTTAAAACTTTTATATACCATATAATAACGAAAAGAAGCTTCATTCATATCCTCAACCAACGGGCGGACTTAGCCACCCTATCCTATTTTTTCCTCCCCTCACCTATTTCTCTTTCTCTCCATGGCCGTCGCTCGCTTCTCACGCCGCCTCTCCTCGAAAGCGTTGGCGACGCCTCTCCCCTTTCCATCTCCACCGGCGTGGCCCCCCTCTTCACCTCCCTCTGCCCCCTCCCCTCTGCTGACCGAGCTCGGCGGCGGTGGGTTGAGTCCAGTGATGATGAACCGAGCTCCGGCGGCGGGAGCGAGCTCGAGGGCGGCGGATCAAGGTCCATCGGCGTGGACTGAGCTTTGTCAGCGAGATCGAGCTCCGGCAGCGCTACTCTAGGTTTGTCGCCGTCGTTGCAGTTTGTTCTGGTCATCCTCCTCACTGCTGCACGCAGCTCCGCGTCGGAGCTGGGATAGGGGGGGACCACGTCGAGGCCATGAGCCAGCCGAGGCCACGACTTACACGACGCGGTCGCAGAGGAACGTGGATCTTCACGGTGATACAAGCTCTACGAATATGGCTGCGAATCTCCTCGCTGGCAGCTGGGATTGAACGCCACTTCGATGCATTATAAATGGCCTAAGTAGGAGTAGAATAGTCATATTGTCAGTTTATGTATGACAATTGACAAGTTGCTGTCCTTCCAATATAATACACAAAAAATACAAATAAAACACACGGATGACGGATCTGTACAATGGTTCTTAAACCAGTGTGCTCTCTATACTTGATTTGTTATATCAAGAGTTATTTTTATTTTCGGAGGACATGTTAGTACGTCAAGAGTTATGATCATGCGTTGTACATGCATATAGCCATATACACTTGCTAATAAATTCACACAGTTTGTAGTCCAAAAAAATCATTCAGTTTGTAGTCCAAAAAAATCATTCAGTTTGTATCAAATCACGAAGCAGAGATGCAGTAATTAAGCAGCATGAAAGGCTAAAGCACGACGCAAATAAAATCCCAATCAAATCACCAATGGGCGCGTGCACTGCACCTTCCTCGCCTCCACGCGGCGACATGGTACCAACTGCAAGCTCGACCCAGCTCTGCCCTGCCGCCTCACACCTGCTCTTTGTGAGTTGTGACGCACGGCCCGCCCGACGAAAGACGAGCCGCCGTCGCTCCTGCTTTGCTCGGCCGTGAGCATTACGCCGCGGAATAAGTCCACTTCACTGGATTAAATTTATTTCACGTGTTTTAATCGTAAAATTAGATATATAGAGTCTTTTAACATCTAAAATCAGTATAAATCTCAATCTCTCTCAATAGTATTAAATGAGTTTTGGCTGACGTGACATTTGTTGATTTGGTTTTATCCACATAACACTCACGTAGCATTAAAATCAAAATAAAATGAAAATCACTAATGTAGAAATCAGGTTTAAAAAATTAAATATATGAAGCACTAGAGTTCAATTAAAAAAATTACAGTGACGTATCACCACCCCTCTTCAATCTCACTCCCTCCCTCTCTCTCACGCCGCTTTCTTCCTCCTCGCGCCGCTAGATTGGGCACAACAACAACTACAGCACCCAGCTGCTCTTCTTCAAGAATCGATTAATCCCACCTAGCTCCTGCATACCAACACCTCACCTGCCACAAAACCCAATAATTGCTCCCACATTAGCCGGATTCATCCACCTCGGCGCCTCAACCACAACAAGAACACGAATCAAGAAACCAACCATACACACGGTCGGAAAGAACAGAGAGCACTACAGAATCTGAATCTAGCAACTGATCAGTTCAGAGTAACAGCCCCAATCCACCCCGGAACCAAGAAACCACGAGACGCTGATTTTATAGGAGGTGGAGGGGAGGATTTGGAGTTGCAAAGACTAGCTAGCTAGTAAGTTGGAGAAGGAACAACAACCATTGTCAGCTTTCGCATTAGCCGCCGTACAAAGAAGCAGATGCCACTACGAGCAGCAGGGGAAAGAAAGAAGCTGGAGAAAAAGGGTAACAAATTAAAAAAAAGAAAAGAAAAGATCCAGAGAGAATGGGAGCAAGCAAGAAGGAGCTCGGCATTTTGGCAACTACTAGTCTACCACTACTTTGTCTGAACTCCACTCCACTCCACTACAAAACACAACACAAAGAGCTGACGAGCTGTACAAGAAGATGGCTGAGCTCAGCCTCAGCTCACGTGCTAGTTCAGAGCTCACCATGGCAGGCAGCGAGCGCAAGAATCAGCATCCATCCAAGAATGCACCCGACGAGGAAGGCCTTCACAAGCTGCGCCTGGTCGACGGCGACGGCGGGGCGGCAAGGCCCGAGGAGGAGCTCCGCGAGGGAGGACGCGAGCTCGTCGAACTCGACGGTGCCGTTGTCGTCGGTGTCTATTGGGGCTATGAGGGCGTGGATCTCGTCCCCGCAGCAGGGCGGAAGCCGAGCGAGAGGAGAGCGCGGCTCGCTGACAGGATCGGGAGATGCTCACCGCCACTAGTGGTTGGGACTAGGCGACTACCTGCTTCGTCCCGGGAGAGAGGGAGACAGGTTTTTTTTTATCTGATTGACATGTGTGTTCCATCGAGATTTTTTTTATTTTTAATTTAGTGTCACGTAAATGCAACATAGATGCTAAATACTAAGTCAATATACCACGTGACCACCACGTAAAATAAAACAAAATGCTAAGGTTAATAATTAAAGAATACTCTATATCCAGTTTCATACTTAAAGAATGCGAATTAAACTCTATCTCCGGTTGAGAGGCGAACAGTGGACTTTTTCCTCACACCGCGCTGCACGGGTTGGGGCTTGCCCAGTTGGCGGCCTGGTTGATAGGGTTCTCGGCTGTTGGGCTGACTTCTGAGCCAGAACATATAAAGACCATGCCCCTTCGGCCCTTCCTGAGTTGGTCTCGTAGTGGGCTGTCACCTGTAGCATTTGGGATTTTGGGTCCTCAGTGGAAAGATATAACTGGGCCAGAGGCCGAACATGAATAAATTCCCAAGTATAAAAGAGACTTCCACGTGTCTGTTTTTTTTTTCATTTCAATTTTTTTTGTGGGGTCAAGCCTTATGGCAGTTGTAGGTTACAGTTTGACCTAGTTATAGAACTACCGGGACTGTACAATAATTCTGTTGCTTGGTGCAATGTGAAATCAAACTGCCTGGTGTTTACCTCATTACCGTAGGGCAGTTTCTCTTGACCTCGGCCATTAGCAAATGGGAAATCTGAAGTTGATAATACTGGTGTCCAAATTTCGAAGACTGGCCAAAGGATCGATAAAACGAAATACTTTGATAGTTTTATACATGTGTAAAGAATGAACAGTAGATCAAATGCAGGGGAAAGCTAGCTGAAGTTTATTCACACTTAATTCAGACTCCAGAAACACAGCTAGTGAGACATTCTCTCCTTATCCTTTTTATCAACCATGTCTTGTAAACCTCACAATACCAAAAACAAAAAGTGCAAGCATACATAGGTGGGAGCAGCCATCATCTATGTCAGAGGCCAAAATGAAAACAAAGTGGATAATATCTCTCCCAACCACCCGACCCACGCCCTTCTCTCCAACCTCAAGAAAACAATCACTACTACTCACTATCACTTGCGCTACCACTCCACTTCGCTCGCCATGGCCACCTTCGCCAAGCACCTCATCCTGTGCTCCACCGCCACTAGCTCCTCCTCGTCGTCGTCGGCCTCGTCGCCCGCTTCGGCCCGCCGCCGCGGGACAACGTCGCAGGCGGACGCGGCGGCCGAGAAGCAGCGCGCGCCGCAGTCCGCGACGCGCCGGCTCGCGGTCGCCGCGTCGACGGCGCTGGCCGCCACGGCGGCGCTGTCCGCGCGTCGCCCCGAGGCGCCGCCCCCGGTCATGGCGGCGGAGGCCGCCGCGGTACCGGCGCCGCCGGCGGGGCCCGGGATGGTGCCGAGGTGGGGCACGAGGTCGTACGTCAGGGAGAGGTTCTTCGAGCCCGGACTGACCGCGGAGGAGGCCGCGGTGCGCATCCGCCAGACGGCGGAGGGGATGCGCACGCTGCGGCCGATGCTGGAGACCATGTCGTGGAAGTACGTGCTGTTCTACGTGCGGCTCAAGTCCAAGTACCTCGACCTGGACCTCACCACCGCCATGGCCGGCGTCCCCGAGGCCCACCGCTCCGACTACGTCCGCGTCGCCAACGAGCTCGTGGACAACATGACTGAGGTCTCTCGTGTATTACCATTGCCAAATTAAGCTAACTTATATACGGATTATTGACGATTAGTTTGTTCGTTAATTATGGTGATTAGCTCGTTTAATTACTGCAAACAAGTGCTAATTCGATAGTGCTGTGTGCAGTTCGATCGGTTCGTGCGGACGCCCAAGGTGTACGAGTCGTACCTCTACTACGAGAAGACTCTCAAGTCGCTGGATGACGTGGCAGCGTTCCTAGCTTGATTGTAAATATATTCTATGATGAATAGGTCTAGGAACTTAATTATGTACTACTGCTATCGTTTTGAATTTGTAATCAAAATTTTAAGATCGTTAATTAATCGGACAAGACGTGAGCACCATACGCATATGTGTGTTGCTATGTTGCTTCAACAAACCTATTCGATGGAAAAGACATTTGTGAATTCAAGAAAACAAATGGTACGTACTGTGCAACACGTCCCACAAAATTAACACTCTTTCGTACTACACAAAAGTACAGTACAATGCGGAAGTACTAGATAAGGAGGATACAGTGACAAATGTATCGATCATTGGCGCCTCGCCAACGCGAGCGCCGAGAGGAAGACGAGGGCGACGAGCAGGACGGCGGCGGCGAAGGAGCCAACGAGCGAGGCCGTTATGCGCTCGCAGAAGGAGGTGAGCTGCTGGCAGATGCCGAACCAGTTGGCCCGCGCGCTGCCCCTGTGCGCCAGGTACACGATCGCCGCCGCCGCCGACGCGCCGGTCTTCAGCAGCGCAAGCATCACCTTGCATTCATTTTCACCAAAACGTACGTCGTAAGCCTCGAGCTTGCTAGCTAGCTAACATACAAAGATCACGGCGCCTTACCGTGTCGAAGAGGTCCAGGACGACGCGGCTGCACCTCGCCCTGGGCCTGACGACGTGCACGACGGACGCCGACAGCGACAGCATGAGGTACCCGCACACCACCGAGTTCGCCACCACGAAGAGCCTGCACATCGACGTACATCTCCCCCGTTGTCATCTGCACACACACGCGACAGCTGCTATAGTGTATATATGCTTACATGAACGTTGGGAGGTCGCTGTACTCTGCCCTGAACAGGACGAACTGCGCGGCGAAGGGAAGGGTATCGCTCGTCGTGGCCATGGCAACGGCGCTGCCGGCCGTGCCGCCGATGGCAACGAACCGGAGGAGGACGAGGTTGGTGACTGACAGGACTAGGTTGACGCTGAATCTCATCGGCGGCGTGAGGGGAGGAGCCTTGGAGTTGGAGGTGTGAAATTATAGTGGTAATTTAGATTATGTGTTGAATAATTGATATAATTATTTTATTTAGCTTAAAATAAACAATATTATTTGAATTAAATTTGTAAAATAGGTAAATAGTGTCGGTCTGACTGGTGAACAGTGCTGATCAGATCGGTAAATAGCTACTGGCCTGACTGGTGAATATTTTGATCCAATCATAGGTAAGAGATTAGTCAAACCGGGAAGACCGATGGTCAGATTGGCGGAATCGAAAACGAGTTGGTTTTGAGTTGATTCTGGTTTATGATATTTGATTTATATTTATAACTTGTAGATGATTTTTATATGGGAGATATTCTGTTACATGCTAATATAAGTTAAGTTAGATGAGAACTTATGTTCGAATATGATTTTTTTTTTATTTATTGTAGGTGTTGCTTGAGACACTGAAGTATTACCGGTGATAAATCGAAACTAGACTTAGAAGAAGTTGAGATTCACGCGATCAAAAAGATTTTAAGAGATACTAAGCCTATAAAATAATACACATAGCGGATTTAAATTTGGATGAATCCAAATTTAAAAGATTGGAGTTTATATTTGATATAAATAAGTTTGATACCTGTACCGGAGAGTTTTATATGGGATTAAGAGTGTTAATCCTAGTTAGATAAGTGTCTTTTATAAAGCCACCTATAGGTATAAATAAAGAGACGTTGTAGGCCTCAAAGTATCATATTTGGAGGAGAGAAAAAAAGGTTTAGACTTAAAGTTACGAGTTTAGTTTAAAGTTAAGAGATGAGTGATTTATATGTATTTTATAGACATATCTTGATAAAATAAAGCTGATATACTTTTTAAGAGTCTCGTTGGTTTTTGATATATTCGTTGATATTATTTTTCTCCGTTAATAGACGGTCAGACCGGCTAGATAGAGGTGATTAGACCGATGACACTATAGTGGTCGGACCGACAATAAAGCGATCGTCGGACCGAGTATACTACGGTTAGACTAGTGCTATAAAACTAGTTAGATCGGTGATATCCAAAGAGGTCTAAAATTTTAACTAAAATAAGATAAATTTTATCAATCATAGAGATAAATTTTATTAATCAGATGTAATTTTTAATTTCGCTAAAAGTAAGTTTTTTGTTTTTGATGATACTACCGATCATTCTCCTCTGGTAGGCTTATTCATTATGTTTGATCTCATAAGTGGTATTAAAGTCTTATTTTTCTCTATTTGATTTTTTATCAATTTTGAGGTTTAATCATAGCTAATCGATTTTTCACCGAGCGTTTTTGATAGAGTTGATTTTTAGTACTGTTTTATAAGATAAAAGCTTATATTATGTCATGATATTTAGTATAAATTTTCAAACCCTTACACTATTTTTGACGCTATTGTTGCAGAGAATAAAGTAGAATTTAAAAATAATTACGTAAAATAATTTTAATCGGTATTTCTTGCTTAAATTTTGATTGAATTTCTCATCTTAAAACCACGCATAAGATGTGAAAGGTACTACATTAGTTTCACGAAGGATCTTCTAATATCAAGAAAATTCACGGATGTTTTTAAAAAGAATTATATGAAATTTGAGATGAAACAAGGAGATGTTCTATATGAGTATTTTATCCACTTTAACAAAGTTTTGAGCATTCATAATTCTTTTGACGTTAATTATTCTGAATCTAAAGTTACTTGGTATCTTTTAAATGCTATTGACATGTTGATTTGGAAGATGAATATAATGTTAATTGAAGAATCAGCTAATGTGATAATTTTAACTTTAAATTCTCTTTATACCAAGTTTAGGACACATGAGATTTGCTTTGCACTGCTGATGAGTTGTTTTTTTAAAAAAAGATTTTAAAAAAATATCAAGCTGTTTTTTTTAAGTTCGATGTTTTATTTTTTAAGTGTTAAAAGGTTAAAATAATAAAAAGTTACTTTGTTTCTACTCAACATATTTTAATAATAAGATGATGATGAAAAATGTTTTAGTTCATGTTAAGTATATGAAAGATATTCTAAACAAAATTATGAGCTACTTTCTTGATTAAATTATTACAAATAAAAAGAAGTTTTGATTTATAAAAATTGTTTCAATATGACACATTTCTTACTTGAAAAGTTATTTGCAAACATTTTTAGTTGATAAAAAGATTGGATCAATTAAAACTAAGCGCACACAATCGACGTATATGTTTTGATGCACATGCCTAATTTACAAGTCATCAATTTGTTGTTTTAAATATATCTAAAAATGGTGAGATTTTGCCAAAACTTGAACTGAAGAAAATAATTTTTAAATCTATTGATATTTTAAAAAACTTTTCTATAACTTATACAAATACTTATTGAAACAAATAATTGCACTAATTATAGTAAGGATAGATATTTGGCTTAGTTTTGCTTTGACTTATAAGAAAACAGAAAAATAAATAAGAAATTGAGAAGTAAGGTTGAGATAGCAAATATTTCTAGTGGTCCGGTCAAACTGAAGATCAGAGGACAGTCAGATGATAAGCCAAGGGCGATAAGACAGTAGGTGTCCTAACGGTCTGACAGATAGTCAGGTTAGAGTGAAAGCGTTGTTGGTCTGACCGACCGGCGATGAAATCACGGGCAGTCCGGAGCTTGGTTAGTCCGTGAGGACAGCTATGGTCAGACCAGCCTTACAATTGTGACGTAAAATTAGACCGACTTTCATACATATATAACCACTATTCTAACACTAACATGGAGTCCTCAATATTTCTTTTAAGTCTTTAGGTGGTATATTCCATGTACGTACGTAAGTATGGAGATGATGATTTTTCTTTTGCATGATTTCGTAGGAATTCAATTTGAAACCATGTATGAAGGAGCTCTCGCCTGTGAATCTGGCGACAACAGCTAGCGCGAGTGTTGCTAATTACTTGACTAATCAATGCAAATCAATGCTAGTTAGTTAATTAGTTGGTTAATCAACGTAAATAAACCAATGGTGGGTAGTTAATTGGAGGCCTCGCCGTGGTGTCGCCTCGTCGTCTTCGAGCGGCGCCACCGTGCTGACCTCATCCGCACCGGCTCGGGGCCCGACGGCCAGGGTGTTCTCGCTTCCTTGTCAGGCGATGGCGAGTCGGTGCCGCCTGGGGATCCCCAGGCGGCACCGCTGGCTTTTCCGTTCTCGTCTTTTCATCGGGCAAATCGAATATATTTCCGTATTTTTTTGAAAACGATATATTCTTGCAAAACACACAAAAAGAGAGAGTATATTTTCAATTTTTTTCCGAAAAGAAATGGAGTTCCTCTCCATGGCCAAGGAATCAACGGTAGTGCAAGTGTAACCTAACCCACCCCAAAATCGTGGGAAGCAAATGTTTTGCCGTTTACCATGCCTATCCAACTTCACTTAATTTAATTACTCAAGGAGACGTCCACTTATTTAAAATTTTATTTCTATGAGTTGTAATAAAAATAAAAAATTGCATGTAAATATATACTGGTTAGAGTTTAATTTCTGTTATAGCTTGTAGAAATTGAATTTGCATTTTATGAAGTGATATATTACATATTATTATTTTTTTTAAATTATTAAAATTATTTAATTGACATAATAGGATGTCCGCTCGGGTGAATAGAATAAATGTCCATTACTTCCTGTCACATTTCCCCACGCACCATAAGCATATAAGCCCGCAAGTCACTCACGGTAGAGGTGCACTTATAGCTTAATTGCTCTCTTTTATAAAATAATAAAAAAAGTTAAATGTTTGAAAATTTGAGTTAAAAGTTTAGAATTTTCAGTTGAAAGTTTCAAAATTTGAGAAGAGTTTTTTAAAAACAAAATTCAGTTGAAAGTTTTCAAATTTAAGTTGGAAGTTTCAAAAATTGAATTGAAAGTTCAAAATTTGAAAGTTTTCTAGAGAAGAGTTCAAAATTTGAAAGTTTCAAAGTTTGAAAACTTTCCAAATTTTCCGTCACTCCTCTGCTACTTATTAAAAACAAAGCCCTACTTAGATAAAAGATTAAACATTAAATTATTATAACCTAAAAATATTACAGAATTGTTTGAAATAAACTTATAACTCATTAAATATACAAAATTACATAAAAATTAAAAATAAAGTAAAACCATATATAACAATAAAATTACAGACCACGCATTAAATAGCATTATAGACCGTATTAAATAGTATAATTTTAGATGATTGCAAATCTCTTTATATTTTCCTTGCAATTGCAATTATTCTGCTGCCATTTTAGGAAAATTGAATTCTAAAGAAACGGAAAGAAGTGAGACTCCATCACTCACATTCCTCTCCCTCAGTTCTCTCCCTCAGTTTTCAAGTGATTTTCAGCCACCCTTAACCCATGCCTGGCTGGTGTCATCTCCATCACTAGTGAGTATTCAATTATAGTATTAGTATATATTTAAAAGCAAAAAGGTCATCTGATATGAACATACAAACAAATCTATAGTGAGAAAGAGATAAATGGATTTTTATACATGTTCGCCTAGAGATCGATGTTGCTATTATATCAATCTCTTATAAATATAACTTACGCGAAGAAAAACCATAGTCTAGCATGCAACTATATCGGTGTAAAACTCAGGCATGATTATTGGTCACTAGATATTATCGGATTTCTCCAATATTAACTCGATGGGATTTTTATTGTGTTGGTTATCTTAGCCTTTCCCTGCTCTTTTGTGAGGCTATGTATTTATATTTAGATAATATCTGAACAATTTTAGTAAGACTCCTGGAACTATTTCTTTATTTACTTGAAACTTTATTCAAATGTATAGGCTTTTTTCGTATTAGATTTGGTATGCGGTACTTCTATCAATATATATATACGTCTATGGGATATCCCATATCCATTATACTAATAATCTCCCTCCTCACTGCCCCGTCATCTTTGCATCCTCGCAACCCTACACAACTATCATCCTTTGTCTCTAGGGGTTACCACCATCGACATCCAATATTGTCTCCTAACCACTTCGACAATGAGCTTTTCGTATCACTAATGTCAACCTATCACCCTCCTCTTATCCTATACCTAAGGTAGCACCACTACCGCACTATTGTCCCATCATGACCATCGGCCCACATTAGGGTGTTGTGGCCATCTTATTAGAGTGTGTGGTCTAGCCCATCTTTTAGGGTATGCAGTATTATGACATAAAGTTGTGACTTGAGTTAAGTCTATGGTGGAGTAGGTCTAATGTGACTTAGGTAGCTCAGGATTAATAGGCTAGAATGCATGCTCTAACACATCCTCTAAGCCGGAGAACACTTTTCGTGTTTCCCTACCCTTGATCTCTAACTCCAAAACCTTATCACTCATAGGTTTATTGGAATTCACCGGAGACAGATTGTGAGGTAAATAGTAAGGCTAGAAATTCTTACGGTTTCTTTTCCATAATGTGTCGAGTGATAGACACAGTAGGAGGGCATTTCCAGAAACCGAATAGACACCCTACTTGACATGAGGGGTCCGACCAATGGCACGACAAGCACGAGACACCATCCAAGACAGCGCCATGCAGACAGCGATCCATTACTCAACACATCTCCACCGTCTCAGGGTTCTGGGCTAGCTTTTTTTATTACTCGAGAGACTCGCCAAAACACACGCATCATACACGTACGAAAACGCCGAAGACACATACAGGAAACGCAACCAATTTATAAGCACCGTAGATACGTACGTTACATCTACATCGGGTGGACCGATAATTCGATACCGACAGCAAGAAGAGACTGATGCGAGCAAGGCTGAAATGAGGATCTCATCGGTCGATTATTAATGATGGATACTGTGGAGAAACCGAACGAGTCTGATGGCTTGTGATGGCAGACGGTCAATTGATCTGAATCTTCATTTTGGATGCTGGAGGAAACAAAGACGAGGAACAGCAGGTTGCGTACGTATACTGTAATATTATAGCTTGTTCAATTCGCTGTCACGCTTTTGTCACAGGACAACTCTGGAAAACAGATGGAAAGGAAGTAGAAAGATTGGGATACAAATTCCAATCGATCAACGACGATCGACGAGCTGACAAACTCTGATTGATCTGTGTCTGGCGCGTGGCTGGAAATTTGTTGCCGAGTTCTTTGCGCCTGCGGATCTGCGTGTTTGTGAAAACGAAAGGGATTGTGGATTTGTGGGACATCTTGTCTGTTTTCGCTGGCTCGTATATATCCCCGTCTCACACCGTGATGACCTGATAGTGCACAGAGGGTATTCAGGAGAGGATAGCAATGACGCGTGTTAGTGTGTTACCCTTAGCAGCCAAAATTCATTTTCTAAGAAAAATAGTAAATATTTAATTTTCACAAAATAATGTTGCCAATGGTTTTATACCCCAACAATCGACCGAGGAATGCGGCGAGTCATCGATGCAAGATGAAAGCAGAATGGTGGAGAAGCATGCTAGCTATTGGCCTATTGCTACTGTGTGTGAGCGTGAATGCGTGACTGGAACTAGATGAAAATCCATGTTATAGGAGAGCCCAATTTAAAGTACACTAGGTCCAAGTTCTATATCTGACACTGTTGCCAACTCCACTATCGTGGAAGAATGCACACGTGTGCTTGTGCGGTGGATACGCAAGTGCGCCCAACTGCCCCTACTTCAATACTTGCCTCTAACAATTTCTATGTGAATAGGAGGCATGTGTGTTTATTAACGTTTTAGATAAGATTGATGTCAAACTTTTAAAATTTTAACTATTAATAACTTTAAAAATATTTAGCATGAAGACACTATAACAACATATATAGATTAGTGTTAAAAAATAGTATAATAACAATAAATATTTATTTATATATTGTTTATATTATAATAAATAATATAGTCAAAATATGTTTTGGAAACTGTGTCATTGCCTAAAACGTTAAAAATTATGGGAGTTATATGTATTCCATTGCACTCATAAAATTGTAATATTGCTAAGTATAGATTTTTTTGGGTACCAACTCTGCATTTTTGTTTGGAGGGTCCTTTGGGATACATTTAAAATTTTCCCAATTCCTTGGAAAATTGAAATATGAATTGTGCGATTCTTTTAAAAATTCTGAAAAATTCCGAAAGGAGGCCTCAACTTTTCTCTCTCTTTTTTCTTGTATACGATTTTACTTATATTGTTTGTCAAAGTTTGAACATCTGTCCTTCTCTTTTGTAATCATTCGTGAAGTTTAAATATTTAATCCAACAACGGATAAATTATTATTTTACTACGTAGATAGGAACTGAGACTGATGAGAGGAGTGGCAAGAGCAATATTAGGTTTTCTCTGAAAGAATGAGAAAGCTAAGTCGATGACTGGAATTTCAGTCACCTTGAGATCGAGTAGGAATCTAGGATACCCCATAATTTAATTCACTCCTACTTCCCGGGAATTACCTGCTTCCAAGCGACCAAGCAGGTTGTATTATTCTAGCAGGAATCCATACGTAAAACACAATTATTTTTTTTCCCAGAAGCAACCAAGCAGGCCACCTATCGAGCAGCATTTTTTTACTGTAGAGCAAGACTTCCTTGATCAGGTTCTCCAGGTTAACCAACGACCTACCGCCAGGTTGCGTTGCCCGTACACCGAACTCCTTCCACTCCGCCGCCTGCCGTTTCATCTCCTTCCCCTCCTCCCCTCCCATAGTCCCATGGCCTCCCTCATCCTCCCCTCCACCGCCTCACGCCGGACGTTGCCTCCGACCTACATCCCAACGCCCCACTCGGCGCACGAGTACCACGAGTTGGTCTGCTGCTCGGCGAAGAACGGCCAGCACAGCATCGGCGCCCCGGCGCTGACGCTCTCCATCGTCGAGTTCCAGCCGCAGTGCGTGAGGAACACGCCGACCGCCTCGTGCCGCAGCACGGCCTCCTGCTTGCACCAGCCCGCCAGGAGGCCCCTCCCCTACGTCGCCTCCAGGAACTCCGGGGGCAGCACGGCGGCGTCGCCCTTGACGAGGTCTGGCCGGACGATCCACAGGAAATCGTGGCCGCAGCTGGCGAGCCCCCACGCGAACTCCACCAGCTCGTCGTTGGATATGGTGGTTATGCTCCCGTAGTTCACGAACACCGCGGACTGGGGCTCCCTGCCGTCGAGCCACGCCAGACAGCGCGTGGTCCTCCCTCCAGAGGCTGGAACGGATCGTGCTGGTCGTCGAGGTTGCCGAGCGGGCCGATGGTGTAGACCGCCGGGAGGATGGCGCGCATGGCGTCGAGCGCCGGCTGCTCGAGCTCGTCGAACGTGTTAAGGATGACGGCGGCCGCGCGGTCCGTGCGCTCCACCTCATGCATCAGGAAGTTGAGCAGGACATCGCCGCGGTCCGTCGTCCAGATGAAGCTCGGGAAGTCGCGAAAGAGCATGTGCTTGCTCATCCCACCCGCTGCCGGCCGCGCCACCGTGTCCAGGAACCCGTTCGTGGAGGCTGAGAACGGACAGGTGTGCCACCTCCCGCACCACCTGCGCCAGGGAACGCATCAGAGAGATGGTCCCTGATGGCGACGGTGAGCAGCACAGCCACGGGCATGAGGCCCGAGGAATCAATCTGTTCATGTTGTTTGCGACGACATGGTGGATGGCTTGCGATACCGCACAGTGATATGGGACTGGGGACGGGACCTCATCCTCTACCATTCCCGAACAAATATTGCTTGATACCGTCAAAAAGTGACCGATTGCAAGATACTATTGTATTTATCACTAACACGTGTTGTATTTGTCACTAACACGTGGATATTATTCTCTCATGATATATTATTTTGTAATTACTATAAAAAATGGCCGGACTTATAAAAATTTAACACCAGTAATTTCTCAAATATTCGATTTAAAAATTAAAAATAATATCCATAGAGTTAAAAATAAAAAGTACTACTCTATCATAATACCAAAAAATTATTAGGTTTGATATACTTTTTAATATAAAAATAGTAGTTAAAAGTTTAAAAGTTTGACATATTATAGTTTACATCTTTTTTTGACCAAATAGAGTTTTTTTTAAATATGTATGTTTCTACGCATCTGATTAATCTTTAAGCAACCAAAAAGCATATGTACTGTCATGCTGGTATATGACTAAGTTTTAAGTTCTACCTATGAATATTATGTATATATAAGTGTGCTTTTAATATGATTAATAAGGTTAGAGATGTGTCGTTGAATTTGAGTGAATGTTAGAGAATGCATTTTATGGATATGTGAATGTGATGTGTGCGATGATGACGTGTGTAGGGCGTGTAGCATGTAATCTGGAAAAATAAACTGTGTGTGGCGACAATTAGCTGCACTTTTTTCATGCGAAGGATCGATAACGCAAAGTGAGGCAGTTCACCTTCAGAATCCGATCGGGACCGTCCATCGCGTGAACGGGCGGCTCTCGGCCCGTAACTGATGCAACGCCCGCTCCGACGAGCAGTGGATAACGCATCCGGCGTCCTCCTCCCCCCAATAACCCAGAGAGATCCGCCACCGCGATGCTCGCCAACACGCGCCTCCCGCCTCCGCCCGCCGCCAACCCAACCCCTCCCGCCCGCGGCGGCGGGGGCGGTGGCGGAGGCGTGGAGTTCCGCCGCAAGCTCCACTTCCTATCGGCGGAGCTCCACCTCGACCCATTCCCTCTCCTAGCCCTCCACCCGGCGCTCCGCTCCGCGCCGCTGCCGCAGCTCCGCTCCGCCCTCAGCCTCCTCCTCTCGCACGGACTCTCCGCCGCCGACGCCGCCCGCGTCTTCTCGGCCTTCCCGTCGCTGCTTACCTCCCCTCCCGACGAGCCCCTCCGGTTCCTCTCCGCCGACGCGCCGCTTCCCCCTCCGCTCCTCCGCGCCGCGGTCGTCCGGTCCCCGCGCCTCCTCGCGGCGTCCGTTCCCGGGACCCTCCGCCCCGCGCTGCACTTCCTCCGCCGTCGCGTGGCCCTCCGCCGGAGGCCCCTCCCGCTCGCCGCCGCGCTGCTCCTCGCTTTCTCCGTCGAGCGCACACTCCTCCCAAAGCTCCTCTTCCTCCGCGATGCCACGGGGCTGCCCGACCCTGCCGTATGCGCGATCCTCAGACGCGCCCCGGCCATACTCTCTTATGGGATCGAGACCAATCTCACGCCTAAGCTCCAGTTCCTCGTCGACCGCATCGGGAGGGACCCCGCCGTCGAGCTCGCCGAGTTTCCGCACTACTTCGCCTTCAGCTTGGAGGGGAGGATTAGACCGAGGCACGAGGCGTTGAAGGAGAGGAGCGTTCAGATGTCGCTCAAGGACATGTTGACAATTAGCGATGATGAGTTCAGAGAGCGGTTGGTCGATGCGGCGCTCTCCACTCCTAGGTAGAGGGTCTGAGTTAACTTGGAAACATGATATGCATGGACTGGAAGGTAGCTACACTAGTCTGAATACAAGAATAGCAGCGCTTGAGTTTGTGTTTGATGAAGAAGATTACTTTACGGTGGGATGAATGGCATCGGCTACAATTTGAAGAATAAAATTGGTTTCTTGTGTTACTTTGGGTTCAGCATAAGGCCTCAATGCAAGGAAGAGGATTTGCGCTAAGTTGGAAGCATGATATGCATGGACAGAAAGGTAGCTGCACTATTGTGGATACAGGAATGGTAGCCCTTGTGTTCGTTTTTGATGAATAAGCTTACTTTCCGGTCTGATGAATGACATGAGCTATAATTCGAAGAATAAAATGGGTTTCTTGTGTTACTTTAGGTTCAGCATAAGGCCTTGCATTAGGCAGAGATATATGAAGTTCACAAGGAGAGGAGCGTTGAGGTTAGTAAAGAAGCTCAATGGATGTTCATTCGGTATTGCATAAGCTTCATTTCAGGAAGCAAAATATGAGTGCGGAATGATAAGAAAAAGGATCCTGCTGCTAAGCTTATGATTAGTTTACAGGTCATCTCATAGCCTTGCAAAAAAAAAAAAAGGCGCTGGGGCATGAGCTGTTTGAGGAGAGGCAATTTTGGAATTGATTGATGGTGAAGCTGTGGGATCTCCGTAAGGTTAGGTGTGTGGTAACCAGCCAAAATAGTTATAATGATAGCATGTTGGATTGCTTTTTTATGTGCAGATGCTTTATGGAATGCCATGAATTTTATCATTGGCTCAGTGAATGCACTAATTGACTTTGCTACTGTTTTGAGATCATGAAGGATTTCATGCGATCATGTGAAAGAATTGTTTTCTTATTCACCTTCTGTCATCTTACAGTTGGAAAAATCTGAATGAGGAAGACCTGATTATGCTTGTTGAACAACCAGCTATTTTCAGACCAGATTAGCCACCATTTGACAATCAGGAATCAACAATGATACCCATGCTTAGTTCTGGGATTATGGATTTTGCTTGGTTGGGGGATGGTTTGTGTGTGTTTTTAGCTTGTTTATAACTTGCTAGAGGACTATGATGCTCGAGATAACCAGTTGTGTGGGGACATGTGCCCTTGGGACTGTTTATGAGGTTTGTATTCAAGCCACCTAAGTGTGCTAGTAGTTGATAGTTCATACACCTGACTGGATCCCCAGAATTTTTCCAGCTAGCGCGAAAAAAGTTTGATCTAGCATTTAGAACAAGCTGTGATGAAGATAATGATTTGTACCTGTATATATTCATCCATATTACAACAGTACGGGACAGTGCCTACTCCTATATGTTACTTGTTAAAGCCTCCTTGAAAAGAAGTTAAGAATCCGTCATCAATGGTGGCAGTCAGCAGCATCATAAAGTTCTGTCTAACAAGATCCCACTCCTTTGATGCCCCTTGTGACATCAGTGAGTGTCCTGGTAGCCAAAAGATAAATGCGATGCTCAAGGCATGGAAATTCCTTTCACACCAGTTAGTTGCAGCACGTTGCTTGATTTAAGCTTTGTATAAAGAGGTTAACGAGCTTGTCCATGCATTTGCTGTTTGATGTTAACTTAAAAAAAGAATTATTAATTTGTTCAGAGTGATTCATTGTTCTATTGAGGGCTGATGAACCGATTCATTGATATTTGGCCTTATTTTCTCTCTTCTGTTAACTTCACTCATCTGATGCTTTTATCAGTAGATCTATGTTTCCTTTGCTTATATATCTTTATTTGCACAGTGGGAGAAAATATTTAATCACCGTAGACCTATGTTTCTTTAGGAATACTATAGGAATATTATATTCATTGCACTCACATCTATGCTTTTTTTATTAAACGTATTCTTGATCTAATGATTATTGTCTATTGATTGTATACGATGTATTGCTTTACTTAAGAATATTGACAAAATCAAAAGGATAGTAGAGCAAAGCTTTATCATTTGTTTGTGTGGTGCCTTGGTCTTGGCCAAACGAGAAATTGACTTTAATTTCATTTGTTACTTTGCATAAAGGATATGATGTATAAGTTTTTTATTCTACCTTGAGCACCATTGCATGCCGAAGCAAACATGCTTATAATCTTTTTGTAATGTTTGGGTAAATGAAATCGGCCAGGTCATCGAACCTATTACTTATAATGCTCCTCTAAATTCAATAACCCATCACTCTTTCTAGTCATACAGAAGCCTCACTCTCTAGCCCTATCGCCACACGACCACCATGGCATTGTCCTACCTTCCCACCTAATTTGCATTATTGCTCATCGTCCTTGATGCATGCTATCTCCCATCCTCGTCACCATTACCCTATTGGGCACACGCGCATTCTCCATGTATCCTTGCTCAAAATCACCTTATTCCTTGTTCTTCGACATTCATAAATTTAGCCCTGTACTTTTTCTCTAACCTTGGCCCAATGGTCCCACCCTATTGTCCTTTTCTCGACCCTCACTCCAACACACCTTGCTGTACCTCCTAAATTCAGAAATAGTTCTCCTTCTCAGTTCATACGGTATCTCAACACAAAACCTATAACTCGGTCACCATCGGATTTTACAAGCTCGCTGGTGATAGAGCATGAGGTCATTAGAGGAGAACTTCAAAGTTCAACTACAGGTACAGTTGTTGATACACACGAAGAAAGTAAGAAAGTAAGAAGCACACAAATTTTCTTCCACGACATTTAGCAAATTTGGAAAACAATGAACTCAATAATAACAATACTAACAAATGCTGTCATTCTTAGATAAAAGCATGATGTCATTCTAATTCAGGCCTGCCTTACTCAGGATAAATTTTCTAGACGTGATTATTCGTAGACTCCTAAAAATCGGTCAACAGATAACTGCTTCCAGTAATAAGCTGCCCGTTATGGGGACAATTGCAGTGTACTGCTAGCAAATTCGCTCTGGGTCTATTAATGGATCCTGGATAATGTCCTAGCGGATAAGAATCCGAAATTACCGTTCTTAGGGCATACCGTAACGGATGACAGTACAACGCCAACTATAATAATACTGATGCGTTGGCCCCACAAGTCAGTTACAGGAGCGGCGACTTTTGTGGTGGCGAGGTATGGACCACCCGTCAGAGAAGACGGCGTCTGCTGGTGAACCGACGGCGTCGTCACGGCGAGCCGTCCGTCCTCCCGTCCTGCTAATCGCGCGGCGAGGGATAAATAGCGCCGCGCGTTGCGTTTCCTCGCGAGACAAACGCGAAGGAAAAAAAAAAAAAGAAAGGTGGAGATATTTAGAGGAGTTATTCCAGCTCATTCTCCGAGGTAAAAGACTCCCCTTTCCTCTCCATTTCGGTTCCGGTCGCGGGTAATCCGCGCGGCGCGTCCGTCTCGTCGTGTTCCCCGAGTCGGGAGCTTCGATTCGGCCCCAGGAGTCGCCCGAATCCGCTTGGATTTCGCCGCGGATCGGCGGCACCCCTCCCAGGCCACGGAATTTCTAGGGTTTTAGCCATCGGCTCTTCCTCCAATCTGTTTGGTTTTGTATTTTTTTTTATGGAGTGCGGCTTCTGAGTTTTGACTATTCGGATGGTTTGTTGGATTGCAGGTCGTGAGATACTAGAGCTGTTGCGCGTGAAATTTTATTTTGGGTGAATTTCTGGAATGGGGGATCATGTTGCGTTGGCTGTTGGGGGGCTCATGGCGTGCCGGGCAGGCGCCGGCGATGGGGCGGGCGAGGGGGAAACGGAAGCGCTGATTGGGATGGTGGAATGCCGCATTTGCCAGGAGGAAGACCTCGCCAAGAACCTCGAGAGCCCCTGCGCTTGTAGCGGTAGCCTCAAGGTATGCTGTTTCTTCTATCCAAGCAAGCAGTTCTTGTACCAATCCATAATAATAATGTTTTTTTGCCTCAATTTCATGCGATCGTTGTTGATATATAATGAATTCTGATGTGAAAAATAATGAGAAGGCCTGGAAACCATATGTCCATACCCATGCATGTGTATATGACAGCATGTGCTACGCGCACACGCTATGCTTTGGGGGCTTAAAAGCTATGTAGGACAAATAGCTTAGCAGTTGGACTGCATGCTGATTGGTACCTTACATCCCATAAACCAGATATTACTGGAGTATTTGATGTGACTTTTAATCACACCCATATATTATTTGTGTTTTGGATACAATCTTTTCTGGTGATGTGGCTACTGATATTGTCAAGAAAAGTATCTCTTTAAAGTGATTTTTGTACGAGTAAATAGTTGCATGCTTGTGTTATCATCATTGTTGCTTAAAGAGTTGGGCATCCTTTTCACTTGGTGGTAGCTACTTGAGGCAAACTTATGGATGAAGTGATAATGGCTAGATATCTTTTGTGAACTGCCTTCAATTTAAGGCACCCAAGTCACTGTCATGATCTAACTGCTCACCAAAATTTACTTTGATAGCATTCTGTGATAGAATCTAAGGATTTTTTTGTTTACCATATTTCTTTTATATGTCATGTCTATTTTGCTACATGTTGATCTACAAGATTTTATTGTGCAGTACGCTCATAGAGAATGTGTGCAAAGGTGGTGCGATGAGAAAGGAGACATAATCTGTGAAATCTGCCACGTGGTAAGTAACTGTCGCATTCTTTAGTTCCTTGTGGCATAATAACACTGCTGCACATCCTGTTCTTTTGTTCCTTCTATTCAACAACAGAGTCAGGGGTGAATATGGGAGTCTCCTAATTGTTGGTTCACATAACAATTCTTTTGGCATGCAAATATTAGTGAGAAAAGCTTTCTTTCGTTTCCCTTGACATATGCTACGCGGTATGTACATCCCTTTGTTAAAGTTCTCTTGCTCAGTAGCCTCTTTTCAGGACTCCAACATTTAGTCTTTTGACCCTTTTCTGTTCTTAAAAAAATGTTTAGCAGGTTGAATGAGTCGAAATTATTTAATTATTTTCAAATTCCAACACATCGTGTTCATTTGCCTGTTTTTCAGTGGTTCTTTGAAAACGTGAAATCTATGGAAGTACTAGAAACTACCATAAGTAAATGTGGTCATGTATCTGCATCATAATGCAAGCTAAACTTTTTTAGCTTGGATTAATTTGGAGAATTACATGGTTCCGTATGCATTAAATATTCATGTTTTCTTGCGATTTAACTGTGAGCTTTCTTGCTGTAAATCAGATTATGAGTTTTTCTTTTCTGTTGTTCAGTCATACAAGCCTGGTTATACTGCCCCACCCCAGTTACATCATCATGAGACTACTATAGAGATCAAGTTGGTATCTTCATTCATGAAAATCTTTTTTCCTATCCTGGTATTTTTGTGAATAAATTTCTGAGTGAATATAAAATAATCCCTAAGCACAGAATTCTTAACTTCTTGTCTCTATCTTGTCCTATTCTCCAGTAGTGGAGATTGGTCCATCTCTGGCAATCGGTTGGATTTACATGATCCTAGAATCTTGGCTATGGCTGCCGCTCAACACCATTTACTTGAAGATGAGTATGATGAATATACTGCAACAAACAACAATGCTGCTGCCTTTTGCCGCTCCATATTTCTAATTGTAAGTCTTAAAAGGGTTGTTAGTTAATATTCTAGAAACATGCAATATTTTAGCTTCTATTAATGTAAATTCATGATCATTAAGAAGGGCAATCTTGTCATGCGCTTGAATCCCTTTACTTCTGTCTTTTTCCTTGTTTAATGCTGTCATTGCCCGCCATGTTATGTTACATTGGACAATAATTGATGTGTCCTTGCTCTGTCTATCCAGCTAATGGCTCTTCTACTCTTAAGGCATACACTAACAATTACTAGTAGTGATGATGAAGATGATGCATCCGCTATTTTCTCGGTAAGTTTAATTTTCTTCGTGCAGTCATGCACTGCTATCGGTTCACGTTTTAACTTGACCACACTTAAATTTGTCAAGCTATGGCTCCTTGCAGTTTTAGTGTTTGGTTAACATTTATTGTTATTATTTAGTTGCTCCTTCATTGTACATTTCACTAATTGCTGATCTTTAACAGTTATTTCTTTTGAGGGCTGCTGGATTTTTGTTGCCATGCTACATCATGGCTTGGGCTATTAGTATCATGCAACGTCAAAGACAAAGACAGGTTGGTGACTATTGGAAATCCTTTTATTCTTTTATGTATCCACAATCCTCAGGCAAAATATTCCAGATTATCGATAGCTTGCTATTTTGCACTTTTGAACATATCATGTTATAATAAGGGTTGTACATGTCAAGCAACGAGAGATTCAAATTATACAAATGTATGTTGGGAAGATTATGTGAGGTAGTAATTGCCATTGTTCCATTTTCCTGCACACCACACATGCCCAGCTGGGACCTGGGAATTGGGTTGAGTTTATCCCTACTGCCTAAACATGAGTTGCTATGTCAAAAAAATCGATGTCTTGGTTGGTTTGTTTTTAAGTAGCATCTTACCTGTAAATTGTGCTGATCAGCTTGGATAATACTGTTTTTTCTCCCACTTTTCTTATGAGCAAACAATAAAATTCGTTTGATTATGTGCACCATTCTTTATCACAGGGTATATCCTTAATTTTCACCTGTTTTGTTTATTAACAGTTTACATTATTTGCTTTGGTGAATCAGGAAGAAGCAATGCTACTACCGACTGAAGTGGCAATCATACTCCACGGAAATGGAAGGACAATGCAATTCGCCGTAGCACCAGAATCTCCTACCACACCTCATCCAGAACAAGGGCAATAGAATTTGTCATCAACAGGCACATCTTGTGAGTGTATGCAAGATACCTTGAGCCTTCTACATCTATGGTTAAGGTGAAAGTGTAAAACTCCTAGTACACTGCAAGCCGGTTGCACCAGCCACTTTCAATGTTGCGTGTCTATCTCTTGATTTGCATAAACTTTGCAGCTAGGCTTGAATGCTTTTGTGGTTGGCTTTCAGCTTCTTCTGTACATAAAGATATTCCTTTCAATAAATGAATATAAGCTAAATTAACAAGAAGAATTCTTGTTCCAGGGTTACTAGACTTGTTCATGGCTTCATGCTGTGACGGATCAGCTACTGTTCCAACCAATCTGGAGCAGTTTTTTACGTCTTGATCTGTTGACCAGTTCCTTTTGTTTTGAGAACCACAATTTTCACGTTTGTGGAAGCCTCTAGACTCTACTCATGCTTCAATTGCATTGGCCCGTAAGCTAAATCGTGAAGATTATCTTTCAGAGATTCAGAGACCAAAGAAAAAGGTGAGTGTGATTGGTACAATCTGTTGGACACGCAAGCGCCAATAGCACTACCAAAGAGCCAAAAGTTGAGTACTATTTTGTAGTCTGATGTATCAGTTAACAATGGACAAACACAATCCATGTCATGATGTGAATGAGTTAATCATTGTAGTTGAGAGTTGAGGACATAGATTGACAAACAGTGGCGTCTCTTTAAATACGTCAAGTTGGTCTAAGGCGCCTGTTTCGTCCGAAAGGGCATGTGTTCGAATCCCATTCTTTTTTCTCTATTTTATTTGATTTTTTTCTATGGACAATCTAATTTTTTTTCGACACTCTAAAATTTCATTTTCCTCCCTTTTTTTATTTTTTCTATGGACACTCCAGTTTTCCTTTTTCTATGATACTCTAATTTTCTTTTTTCCTCTCTTTTTTATTTGTTTTTTCTATGGCACTCTAGTTTTCTCCCCGCTGAAGTCTCAAACACCGGTGTAGCACTCAATTTTCAATCATCCACAAGCACATAAATCTTATCACAACTCCAAACAAGATCAAGCATCGCATTATTTGCATCGGACAGGATATTGAGAAGAGCAGTTACTGATCAAAGAGAGGCATGACTGCATGAACAGTTACTGAGTTTAGGATACCCCAGACAGATAAAAAACAATGGAATGGATCTGAAGGATTGTATCTCTCGTTTAATGCAACAACCAGAAGCTCGATCATAGTGGGTACAGAAAACAACCGGTACCAATTACTTTGATGATTGCCTGTCCTTCACCTTTTGAATCTTGAGAATCTTCTTCACAATCTTCTGCTCTTCCACAAAGAGAACTCGAATGACCCTGCACCACACAACTCTAAGATGTAATACAATATGTTTCACAGTTTCTCTAAAAGAAAGTTCAACAGACCACAGCTTCTCTAAAAGAAAATCTTGGATCGACAGAAGGAAGCTCCAAGAGTTGAAACTGGATCTCCATGGAACCAGAAGATCATTTTCCTGCAGTTCTCATTCTCTGCATTGATGCAAAACTCTTCTATATTTGATTTACATCGCGATGTATACATTTTGCCTCAACCTTTTTTTCTCCTCAACTTGCTACAAGTATTCCTATAAGAAAACCCTTGAGTTCTGAACATTTCAGTGAATAAGTGAACCCAAAACACCCAAAAGAATAGACTTGATGTCTGAAGATCATCCAACCTAGCATTTGTTGTGAATCGGGTCAGATCCTCTCCGGACACGCCGCTTGCTCATTCTATCGGTGTTCTTCTCCGTCGACGTATCAAATCTTGCTGCTGCAGCAGCAGAGGCTGCAGCATTACTGCCCTCTGCGAGCTTTCGCGGTTGCTCTGCAAGAACACCCAGTCTTCGGACGGCAAGAACCTCCGGTGTGGAGGCAAGAAGAACAAGCAAGACGAGAATGGCTAGCTGATGGCAATGAGCACACATTCTCATCTCAACCTCTCCTCGAACTTGTGATCTAGCATTAGAAGAAAGCAGCAGTTTTGTGTCGATATGTGTTGCTGTGCCTATCTGGACTTGAGATAGAAATGTGCAGAGTGGAAGCTAAGGAACCATGAGCTGTTTGTGTCTTTAGATATAGGGCCTGTTGGATTTGCATCCATGATAGTGAAGAGTGAGATCTTGGTCCAAAAAGAGTAAAGCTCAAAGCGGATCGGTCTCAAGAGATCACTTTATCAACATGGCCATTGTAGCAAGAATTATTCTCCAAAGTGAAAGAAACTGCACTACGCAAATTGAAGGCTATTTTAAGTAGATTCTACTGGAATTGTTTTTCAAAGAAAAGGTATCACAACAGCCTTGGGAAGCCCAAGCTTATATTTGAAACGAAACGTCGAAACGAAACTATAATGCTTTATTCTCTATCAGCAGGGATAACATCTTTGTATGAGCTTTGGAAGCTTCTCTCTGAAGCAAGGCAACACGCTTGTCCATGCAAGACAGCACAGAAGAACACATCTCGTTGTGCTTTTTTTTTTATTACAGGTAGTAGTATTTTCTTGTGCTGTAGCTGTTGCTTTATGCGCTTTTGTTCTTTCATCATTCCTGGCTTGTTCTGTGCCGCCCCACACTTTTGCTGTGGACTTAGGTGAGTTGGGCAAAATTAATGAGTTGATGTAAAATGAGATAAGTCATTAGCATATAATTAATTATTTTAAATTTTAAAAAATAGATTTATTTATTATTTTAGAACAACTTTTCTATAGAAAAGTTTTAAAAAACATAATTAATCATATGCTAATGATTTATCTCGTTTTACGTGAGTAAATTGGTTTTGTCTAATCTACCACTAAAGAACTCAACCTTAGTGGGGTCCCAAAGCAAGCAGCACCGTTCAAAGATCCAAAGGAACAGCCACAATCGAAACGAGGAGTGATATTAAATCCAAGCAACATCCCTTCTTGCTCTTTCACTTTGTTCAGGACTTGGGTAGATAATCCCTTCATTTGTATTGCTTAAAGCTAAGCTTAAATGCAAGTGGCATGATATATAATCTTGATAAATGATTAGTAAAATCAGAGACTTTTGACAACATAAGAAAGAAAGATACTAGTAAACATTCTTCAATGAAGCTGTTACCTGTGTAACTGCACTTTACTCATCTCAAACGAAAATTGTGAGGTGGATTTCGTACATGACAATTATCACATACCAGCTATCAATAAACTTCTCATCATGTGGATTAATTGTTCACTAAATAATTAATTCATATTGGTATAACTAATCCATCAAACTTAACCATGCAATCGAGAGAGCAAACGTTATCATCTTAGTAAGGATAGAGAAAACCATTCTGATGGAGGTAGACATGATGAGTTTTTTTTAATACACAAATTGTGTATCTTTACATTAAGATTGAAGGCCTGATGGTTCACACAAGGCGCGACGAGTTCAGATCAGGTTGGAAGGGATATTGCGAATTTCGATCAGGTTAGCTGTCTTAGCTGCTGCTCCTGTTCCCATGAGCTGATATTGTGAATTTGTGACTAGTAAGTTTAGGAGTTTAAAGAAAAAAAGAAGAAGAAAGATGAGTGCCAGGAAGTTTCGGCGAGTTGTCTGTGGCATGCCAGATGCCTGCTAGACTGGGGCAGGCAGGGGGTGATCTGATTACGATGATGTTAGAGAAGTAATGCCGTGAATTCAATCTTTCTTGTTGAATACTAAAGATATGCTGCAGGTCATGATATATGATTACATGCAAATTCAGTTTACAACATAGCTTTGGAATCATGCCTTTATGTCTAGCACATTCAAATCGTTTATATAAGGGATCCCTTTCTTCTCGCTTCTAGATGAAGGTTTGTAGCCTTACATGCTAGTCTGATCCAACATTAGAATAAATATTTCTTTTTCATGTTTGAGATATTAGAGGTAAACTGAATTGAAGAATTTAAATTCTAGTTGGATCCAACAGTTGAATTAATCTTTCTTTCTTATGTTTGAGATATCAGAGGTAAACTGAATTGAAGAATTTGTAGTCTCCTTATGTTCTTAACAAGATCCAGATAACAAATTCAAATACCAACCTACCATATATGCATGTTATTGAGATGATAAATCCCAATTCCAATTCACACATATATGTCATGTGTCGGATATATAGATGGTTCAATAATTTGCCTAAAGAATATACATCAACTGGGTCAGTTCAATACAACTCTAATTTTCCAGATCAATGATCTTATAAAATAAGCATCGCCAGTGTACAATTTTGAGAGTTGACATGTCATCCTTCAACAATTTTGTGTTTCATTCCTTCTCATGACTATGATATCATTGTGCAAATTCGTTAGGAATTTCTATCAAAATGAGTCCTTATAACATTATAGTCAGAAAATATCATCTAATATTACAAGGGCAATAGTCTTATTCATAACTATTCATATATGAAAATGTCATAAATACATTTTTCATAGATTTATCTTGAAAGAACTCCCATAACATTACAATATTTCTTGTAAAAACAACATTGTAGTTGATATGACTACACCAACCACGCTAACAAGCAAGCCGACCACGCCAACAAACAATAAGTCACAACTAATTTAAGCTACACCATCTCAAGTCTTTGATAGACCGATTACACGTAGTTGAGCTAAGAAGCTATAACAAGATATAAACGCACTACTTTTTAAAAATCATTTTAATATTAATGAGAATTATATACTGTCTAAGTTGTGCATATTGCTATTGCTCAGGTTCACTAAGAAGGATGATAAGAACACACTAAGAGTGGACTAAAGAGAAGGACCACACTCGAACCTGTCCAGCGTGACAGAACCATCAGAAAAAATTAGTCATAACTTTTGATTTTCAAAAGCTATGAAGGAGCATGAGGACTTGTTGGAAAACTTGTTAAGTCTAGTTTTCAATGCCACTAGAGCCGACTAGTTTGGAGTTTCCATTGTAACAGCCAACCAGTTTTAGTGTTTACTAGTCGGAGGGTCAATAGTTAGCCTGATGTTTAAGTTCCCGTGTAAAACTGTACCATTCTACAATACTTCATGGTACATGCTACACATGGTGTGAAATCTTATCAAGTTAACTTTCTAATGTAACTAACAGCACATCATTTGGACTTTCCAAGGTGTAGTTATTAACAAAACACTAAAGACTGCGTTGAAGACGAACAGTCAGCTTGATGTTCAAATTCCTGTGTAAAACTATACCATTCTACAATACTTCATTGTACATACTATACATGGTGTGAAAGGTTATCAATTTAACTTTCCAATGCAACCAACGACACGTCATTTGGACTTTTCAAGGTGGAGTTATTGACAAAACACTGAAGACTGCGCAAAAGACCAACAATCAGCCTGATGTTCAAATTCCTGTGTAAAATTATACCATTCTACAATACTTCGTGGTACATACTACACATGGTGTGAAATGTTATCAAGTTAACTTTTCAATGCAACCAACGGCACGTCATTTGAACTTTTTAAGGTGGAGTTATTGATAAAACACTGAAGATTGCACAGAAGACCAACAACCACGTGGGAACAACTTATAGCTCATTTCGTGGAGGTCTTTTCACATAGTCTAACTTATCTTTTTCATTTCGTGTTTTCACCTATCTAGGAGGAATGCTCCTAGTATAAATACCCCATTGCTTCATAGCAATTAGAAGATTTTTGATAATTAAAATACAAAACTCCTTGTTCAGCTGTGTGCTAACAAATATTGAGAGAGTGATCTCTACCCTTTTGCTCTTGTGATTTTCTTCACAGGATTGCAGAAGCGGTGGATTCATCCGCTCCCAATTGGTACTCCTACTCCCTTTAAGGTTCTCCTTGATTGATTGTAGCATGTGTTGGTTGGTTATTTGAGAGTGTGGTTGGACGAATCCTCGATTTAGGTTGCCAGTTAAAAACGGTGGTTGGTTTCGAGTTTTATTTGCCAAGTTGCACTAGTTATCGCTGCTTATAGCAAGTTATCCAGCTGTTCTACAGCTAGTTATTTGGTGATTGATTCTACGCCGTGAAGATCGGGACCCCGTGATGTATCAATAGTATTGCAAGATTTTGTAGAAATGTTGACATTTGAAAGTTATATAGATCATGTTAATGTTTAACATTCAAAAACTTATTTTGTTGAACTACTAGTGCAATATGCTCCCAAGTGAGTGGTAGATGACATGTTTAGTTAATAACATGATCAACCCACCATTAGAATAGTACAATCATAAAAAAACAGGCAATGTGTTGTGAGGCTGGTAGATTGAAACCAGAAAAACAGGAGTGGATGATCTCAATTAATTGCAAAATAATGGGTAGATCAAAAATACCTATACAACTACACACACTACATGACTACTTTAAGAGGCTAATAATAAAAACCCTATATATTCCATGCTCTTTGTTATTGGAAATGTTACAATAGAAGTGTTCACCGATGGGGATGGACAGGGTTGGGGGTACGAGTACTCTTTGAATCTTTGTAAATGAGATGAGTTGTTCAATAGGGGGACATGTGTAGTTGATGGCTCTTTTTGAAGGAGGTGTCCTAGGATATAACAACTCTATTTAAACATCTTTAGCAGTCGTGGCGATTAATGCATGACCACATGTTGGTTGACCATGATTATATTTTTGACTTAGGTTCTCATTGTTTGTCTGCATGTTGGCTTAACAACTAAATTTTAAACCATATTGTTTAGCATCTAAATCTAAAACTCCCCTATTACATCACTGTTGTCTAGCTATAACACCATGCTCCAAAATCCGCACTAGTTCACCTCTTATGTTGAGTGGGCCCACATATGCATAATATGTTGCTTACACTTTTGTCCTCACTTTATTTAAAAGAGTTAACATTAGGAAATAAGGTTAGAGTGATATAGCTTATAAGTACTAAACCACCACTACAATTACTTCTAGGCCACGTGAGCTAACTCTACTACTAAAGGTTGCAAGTAGACTGGTGTTGCACTAGCACCATGGGCAAAGCCATTGCTCAACAACCTTGCGTGGCCGCCTAGGTTCGTCAGTGAACATGTAATATAACATTGATGTTATCTTATTGATTTTGAATAATCTTTTTATAGCAAACACACAATTTTGTTGTATTTGTCTTGGGCTTTAAAAGTTTCCTAGCCTGGCCACTCTCTAGTGTAACCACATCATCCTCAAACCCATCCATTGCAATCAATCCACATGAAAGTTGTCCCACACCGCCTTCTTCCATATTAATTGTCCTTAATATTATCCCCCTTTTAATTATGGATATGAGGACACAAAGGGGAGAGAGAGACCAGGAGGCAATATGAAGTAATGAGAAAAAAAGGGGGAGAATAAATATTTAGATATATCTATAGTATTTGCTATATAAGAAACAATATATTATTGATATATTAATGAACACAATGTACTATGAAAGATAGCCATAGAATTTTTCCTTGAATGCATGTCCTAGGGCAAAGAGTGCTGCTAGATAACATGACTTTTGTCTTGAAAAAAATGTCTCATGGCCAAAATAATCTTTTGGTATAACAATAGATGTACCTTAATTTCATTTTGATGTGTAGCAAATTCATCATTTTCCCCTTTCACTAACATGGAAAAATAGCTCAGAAAAACCGAGAATCAACAATTCATCCTTTTCTCATAAAGATATACTCACAACACTCCTTTGAATGGAGCACACATAACAATATTGGAATCATTTTATTCTTTAATAAAAGAAATTTGTCCTTAGTACCCCAGATAATTTGAATGAAGACAATGAACATTAATATAGTAGAATGGTAACAGATAAATCGATAAAATGTTTTTTTAATGTGGACTTTTGCTGATCGGCGATGGTCAAGCCATCTCCTTTGGGGGATGGGACTTCTCCCCTAGCGATGCCCTTCGCGATGAAGTGTGGAGTTGTTTCGGATCATTGGTTCATTTCTCTTCTAAGTTCAACCATTCTACATTTCATTTGGTGGTGGATCTTCCCCATTCCACCTTTCATGTTTGTTCTTCGTTTGCTTTAGCCCTTTAGGCATCTCTAGGAGGCTCGCTAGCGGATTTTAATGTGTTTCATCTTCAAGATCATTGCTTCTTTTTCACAGTGTGTTCTAATGCTATTGATCTTTGGATTTACAACCTCAAGTCTTATTCCTATAAAGATTATTGTGTTTAGTTTTTCCTTTGGCGAAATGGTGGCCCTAACTAGTAGAGGGAATTTGACCATTGGGAGCATGAGCAGCAAAATGAATGGCAATTAGTTAAGAGGTGGAATCCTTCCTCGTCTAAGCTAGCTTCTTTCTCTGAGGTTGTCAAAGGCTAGGATATTCCCATTAAATTAGTTTTTTAGAGGATACTACTAGTAATTTTAGTGCTAAGAAGGCCATCTCTAGTAAGGAAATCTTCTGTGATCACTAAAGTTGTTGAGGTCAATGGTGCAGTGAAAGGTATGCATCGCGATCCTATTCCTTCATCTGCTTTGAAATTTTCTCAAGATTTCAATTGTGTTCGTTGCTTGGGATCTAGGCATTCAAGGGATTCTTGTTCTAGGACGATACATTATAGACTTTATTTTAATGTTGGTCATATTGCACATTTGGTGCTCTCTTGCTAAAGCCTAAAAGGATAGCATCCTAACTATTCGGAGCAATGGTCAACTAGTGGCCCTAATAATTTTTGGAATAAACTAATCTAGGTTTAGAAAGAGAAATCTACCAGCAAAACTACTATGGAACCCCTTAAAGTTCCTTCACCTACTAGTCAAAATAATCCTCCTTAATCTACATCATTGAAGCAATTGCTAGAGCAAATGGTGAACCTCAACCCTAATCCCCATCATTTCCTTTGTCAAGGACAGATTGTCCATCTAGGAGAGGAAATAAGGATTCCAAAAGTTGATCTTATGGTCGCAACGTCAACATGAATAGTTTGTCCTAGCCCTGGTGGAGCCAACTATCCTAGAAGAGGAATGGGATCATCACCGTGTTCTAATCTCGGATTTCTTGGAAGCCGATCGCTGTACTATGGTTCGTCGTAGCTTTCCTCATGCTTCTGTTGTTGGTTTATTTCAGATTAGGTCTATTTTGCTTTGAGACCTACTAGTCTATGGCCCTACTTTTGTCTATGATGGGGTTCACTCTGAGATTTGTGAGACATGATCATGGTCCCATCCGGTGTGCTATGCCTTTCAATCATGTAGGCTAGTTCCTGCTTTTGGATTTTTCCTCTAAATTTCATCAATATGTAGTATATGTGCTTAGTGATTTCAACTTTTGGGTAGTTAACTTACTAATATGAGCATGATCCTATAGTGGGTCATGTGTTGATTAGAGACAAATATAGGGATGTGGAATCTTGCCCTAGATGGATTGTGCTTCAGGTTACTGAAGGAGCTGGGGGTGTAGGACAGTCTTGGACTATATCTATCTTTGTTCTAGAAGGTGAATTTGCAGATATTTGACCCCTAGATGAGGACCTCCCATTAATGGGAACAACAGCTAATGACAACGATAATGATTCTAATTATGATCCTGATAATGAGAATGTTTGGAAACTTGGGTTGAATAAAAAATAGAACCAGAATTGGGGCAATTGGAATGATCAACAAGGAAATAATCAGTCCTAAGGAGGCTGGGGTGATGAGCAGGATAACCCGATGGGCTAGATAGTGGAGCCTGTTGTTCTTGATTAGGTCATTCCTCACTAGGTTGTGGCCTTTGATTCATCAACAGATTCTACATTAGTGGGGCAACACTTTGGTGGGGGGGGGGGGAGATTTGCCATTGGTGCCATTTGTGATGATAGCCATAAAAAGTTGCAAGAGCAGGAGGAGTTGTTCAAGGACTTGACTTTGGATTTCTTTGCCAATATGAATAGCTGGTCAATGAATGTGGCTTTAGGGGTCTAAAATCTCAACTGACTTCTTACCAAGGCTTCCAGAGGTGTTATTATGCCCAAAAATAAAGTGCCTGACTCCTCTCTCCCTCCTGCAAAACAAATGATGGCCCATGTGGATGCTATTCAACCATGCAACATGGTAGATAAGGATGTTATATAACCAATGTCTCTAGCTATCCTACCACCAGTCCTACTAGAAAACCCTTTTGAAAGCTATCATAACTTCATGGAAACTAAAAATGGTTACATCCCCTTTACTTCAGTCAGAGCATTTGTTTGTAGAAAAAATCCTCCTACTTGTATCAAAGGAAAGAAGAAGCCTTTGGTGGTGGATAGTAAACTAAGAAGAAGTGAAAGACGCAAGCCTTTAGGGATGGTTATAGGGTGGAGGTGGAAGAAGACCCAAACATGGGTGTTGGTAAGCCAAGGGGTAAATCGTCTAGAAAACTCAAGCAATTGGCAGAGGCAAGTGGTGTTTTATTTCCTAATAAAATTATACCCTCAGATGATCTTGCCTTAGGTTCTTTTCTTGGTTTTGATGATATGGAAAATGCTGATGTTGTGATTGTTGATTGTCCAATTCGTTTGCTTTAGAAAATTAGAGCTGATATGTGTGGTGCTTCCCTAGAGGAGGTGGCCAAATTGATGTCCCCAGAAGACTTGTCCTTAGTACTCACCATCAAGCCTATTGGACCACATGATGATGAATAGAGTGTTTCTAAGTTGTTTTGTTTTGAGTCTTCTAGTTTTCTGTGTTTATTGTTGTTTTAGACCTCATATGTTATCTGGCTTAGTTTAAAGTTAGTATAGACTTGTTTGTATCCTTGAAGACTCTGTATGGTTGGGCTTTGTCTAACTACTATGTTAGCTTTCATTTGGGTGTCTCATGAATATGTTGACAAGAAATTGGAATGTGCTTGGCTGTAATTTTAGGGGCTTGAATTTGGATGATAAATGGCTTGCTATTAATAATAAGATAGAGGGAAGTGCTTGTGCTGTTTTTTGTTTACAAGAAATGAAACGACAACATTTTGATCACTCCTATATCATAAAATTTGCTCATAGATGTTTTGACAGATTTATTTTTTCTCCTTCGATTGGGTCCTTAGGTGGCATTTTAGTTGGTTGGAATGGTTCAGTTCTAACCGTAGACAATGTTGAAATTGAACACTTTGCTATTAAGATAAATTTCACAACATCTCATTTTGGGTGCTCCTGGACTTTAGTTTCAATTTATGGTCTCTGTGCTAGGCTAGAGCGTTATGCTTTTGTCAATTGGTTAATGTACCTACAAATTTTAGATTAGGAAGATTGGTTGTTGTTGGGTGATTTTAACTTGTACCATTCAATTGAAAATAGAAATCGCCCATGTGTTTACATGAATGACATTTTTATTTTCAACATTATCATCAGCTCCCTTGCCTTAATTGAGATCCCTATCAAGGGTAGATCATTTACTTGGAGTAATATGCAACAAAACCCTCATCTAGAGCAATTAGATTGGGTTTTCACCTCTAGTCATTGGATCATGTCCTACTCTAATACTCCCATCAAGCCTTTAGCAAAATTATCTTCTGATCACACCTCATGCAATACAAATTAGTATAAACATCCATAGGGCACATATTTCTAGGTTGAAAATTTCTAGGTGGAACATGAAGGTTTCTTTGATTCAGTGAAATCTATTTGGGAGAACCATTGGTCCACTAGGGACAGTGCCAAAGATATCATAGCTAAACTAAAGGCCTTGAGAAAGGGACTAAAAAATTAGAACAAAAAACCCCTCAAAACTGCATAATCTTATCTCTAATTGTAATGTAGGCATTGCTTTTCTAGATAGTATAGAAGAATTGAGAGACCTAACTATTTGGGAGTGGAGGTTTAGGAAGTTTATCAGAAGCAAGTTGCTCTTGTACTTGGGATACAAGCAAATGTATTGGCAGAAAAGATGCACAATGAGATGAGTCAAATTAGATGGGGAAAATACTAAATTTTTCCATGTAATGGCCACTGGAACCTTTAGAAGGAACATCATAACTTCTTTAATTGACTATAATGGTAATTTGATCACCTCTCATGAGGAGAAAACTTTTATTGCTTAGAATGCCTTCAAGCAAAGGATGCGTGTCTCAAACTTTGTCTTTATGCCATTCCAATTGGACTCCATTTTTTGCTTTGCATACAATTGAACTTTCACACCTGTCAGAATCATTTACACAAATATAAATAGATGATCTTATCAAGAGCTTACCTATTGACAGGGCTCCTAGCCGAGATAGTTTCAATGGGATCTTTTATAAAGAAATCTTGGCCTATAATTTGCCAAAACTATTACAAGTTATGTTCAGACTTTTGTGTTGAGGTGATTGACTTGGAGTCTCTCAATCACTCTTTTATTATGCCGGTGCCAAAAAAAGTCCAATCATGAGGGGATCAGTGATTATAAGCTATATCCTTGATGGGGTATCTCTCAAGATCATAACCAAGCTTCTAGCATATAGGCTTTAAAAGGTTGTCCTATTAGTCATTCATCAGAACCATTATGGTTTTATGAAAGGCAGAACTATCCAAGATTGCTTGTCCTAGAATTTTGAGTATCTGCACAAATGCCATCATTATAGAAGAGATATTATTTTTTCGAAACTAGATCCTAAAAAGGCCTTTAATATAATAGAGCATGAAGCTATCATCAAAGTCATGCAGGCTATGAGGTTTAGCTCCAATTGGATCAATTGGATGAAAAACATTTTTGGTTCTACAACCTCTCAAGTCATGATAAATGGTGTTCCTGGGAGGAATTTTCATTGCAAGAGGGGAGTGAGACAAGGGGATCCTCTCTCCCATCTATTGTTTTGTTTTGGGAGCTAAATTACTTTAGGCAATTATAAATAAAGCTTATACAATATGCTTGCTCTCTATGCCAATACCAATAAATTATGATAAAAACTTCCCAATCATCTAGTATGTAGATAATACACTCTTGTTTGTCAGGGCCAGTGGTAAGGAATTGTTTACTTTGAAAACTCTATTGCAAACTTTTGCTCAAGGCACATGGTTGAAAGTGAATTACTATAAGTATTGCATGATACCAATTAATGTTGATGAGGAAAAGGACTCAATGTTGGTTGGAGTTTTTGGATGCAATATTGGGACATTGCCTATCACCTACTTGGGACTCCCTTTAGGCACCACAAGACCTAGAGTTGGGACTTTGCTCCACTATTGAATAGAATAGAGAGAAGATTAATTGCTATGTCCACCTTATCTTTCATATGGTGATAGGCTTACACTTTTAAACTCAGTTCTGTCTTCAATGCCTACTTATCACATGTGTACTCTAAAACTCACTCAATCTGTCATTGCAAATATTGATAGAGCTAGGAAGCATTATTTGTGGAGGGGATCATGCATTAATTCTAGTAAGAAGTCTCTGGTGGGATGGGAGAAGGTTTGCAAGCCAAAAGTTAAAGAAGGCTTTGGAGTGCTCAATCTAAAAGTCTAGAATCAAGCTTTACTGTTAAAGCATCTAGACAAATCCAAGGATCTCCCTTAGGTCAACCTTATTTGGAATATATCTATTATACTAATTCAATCCCACACCTAAACTCTCCTAAAGGATTTTTTCTAGTGTAAGGATGTTAGCAATTTCATGGACACTTTTAGAGGAATTGTCAAATGCTTCATTCAAGATGGAAAATCTTGCTCCCTATGGGAGGATGTATGGTCTGATTTGTCGCCTCTCTGCTTGGAGTTTTCAAGACTATTCTTTTGTAGTTGATAAAAGGAAGTTCGTGAAGAATTGTTTGGAAGTTGATTTACAAGGCAACTTTTTATTACCCTTGTTTCCTGAAGCTTATGAGGAATACCTACAGTTGAGCATTATGATTGACAATCTAGACACAAATTAGCAATTTGGTGAATAGACCATACATTTGGGGGAATAGAAGATTTGCTTCTCAAAAGTTCTATGCTATATGTTTTAGCTCCCTTTAGCCTCCTAGGCATTTTCTAGGGTTGTGGAAGAGCAAATGTATGTCAAACGTAAATGTTTTTGGATGGTTACTCTTCATGGATTGCCTTAACACCAGATTTATGTTGGATCATAAACACTGTGCCCCTCAAGATGCTAACCTGACTTGTGTACTATGCAATTCAGCTCAAGTGGAGACCCTAATGCACCTGTTATTTGAATGCCACTTCTCTGTAGCATGTTGGATTGTAGCTAGTGTTTATTGGAACACATCACTTAACTTTGACATGATGATGTTGTTAGCAAAGGCAGGTTACGTAGGAGATTGCTTCATAGAAAAGTTCTTTTAGTGGTTTGGAGCATTTGGAAAGTTTACAATGGCTATGTTTTTCAAAACAAGCCAATTTCCTTTGGTTTGTGGGGAAACCTTTTCAAGGGAGATCTCCTGCTTCTTCTCTTTATACTAAATGAGAGAGATAGAGATATGTTGGCCCCTAGTTTTTAGGATGAAAACCACATGTGTTTTTAGTACCATTCCTTGGATCATTAGATCATACACACATATCCATAGCTAAATAATATTACATACATCGTTCATAGGTTATACAATAATTAATATTACAAAGGTTACCCGAGTGGGTCCTAGATAGGCTAAGCATGGTCAAATATAATACCAAAATATCAAAGGAATAGATAAGATAGCAGAAGCAAAGTTGTGGCGGTCTATAGCCCTAGGAACCTAAGTCCTCTCACGATGCCACCTCCGTCTCCTCAACCTTAGGAAGGCACTCGTAGGGATCACCTCCCGTCTCTAAGTCTAAAAGATTAATATAAACAACCGTAAGCAACAAGTCATCACTACAACATGCATTAAATGTTCAGGGTTCAAAGAGGCTAGGGTTCTTCTGCGTAAAGCCAATTTTTGGAAGTGTTCACAAACTTATGATCCTAGCCATTTGACTGAAAACCATGTTAAGTTTTTCTTATTTAATCATTCTTTGAAGGTTGTATCTACCTTCCCAAGCCACCATTGGATTGGTTTACCCTAGGATTATTTATCCACGCTTTTGCCATTGGAACCTGCCCTCACCCTAGGTAGTCATACTATGACCTATCCATTTCCAATCAGGTCCTAAGTCATGTTTAAAAGCTTACAAGTTTAGTCAAGAGTAGTAAAGTCCTGGTGCTCTTTTAACTATGAGCACGTATATTTGAATAGATTGGTTTACTTGCAGTGGATGTGCACTTTAGCTGCACTTCATGACTTACCTAACATATAAGCCTAATCCCAACACATGAGATTTGTCATGGCTTAGTTTTTCATATCCCATCCAATGGCGGTACTCGCTCCATGAACTATGTATCTCCATCATTTACCTGGCTTCATAAACTAACAATGAGAGGGTGTCTAGCGTTAATTATATAGGCCACGCCGCATGTGGGTCAATTTGTCATGTCGCACATGACCTACATCACTACAGTTCAGAACCACACATGATAAAGGTACCGTCCCTTCTGGTGGTCCTAGTTCACTAGGTCTATACCCATTAAAAACTATGATCGTACTTAGTTCGTTTTCTGCCTATTTTTTTGACTCGGTCTTTAATTGATTAGGGTTAGCAATAGTCTTTGTCAGAATCCACCCAAATCAACTAGCTGTCCCAGTCTCAAAATGTTTTGGTTGTAATTTAAGTAGGTTTTCGCAAACACTTTTCATGTGTCCATCAAGCTAGCAATACATGTCTCCATTTGCTTTCTAATAATCACGGCTACCTTGGTGATTATCTCTCAGAACAAATATTTCATGTAACCATCATCTAATAAGCATTGTTAAGCATGTATCTATAGTTTGACTATAGACTCCAATAGTATGGCTATTAAGTTCTAGGTAATCAATTATCAAGGCATGCAAGAGATATATTTTGGTACACAATTTAAACATAGCATGTAATTTATTTTCAAACAAAACATTTTTAATATACATACAACATGATAAGGGGTTGTGATGACTTGCCTTGCTTGGCTACACAGGCCTTGACATCATAAGCAGGTTGATCTTTCTCACAAATATAACCCGCTATAAAACATCGACTAAAAACGAGTTTTAACAAAAAATAAAATAACACATAAATCCAAATTTTTTTTACAAAATAGAAAACTAGTGTCTTTAGGAAGATCTTGAATTTAGGTGAAAATTTTACTTGGTTCCAATTTAAAACGAGTGATTTATAGGTCAACAATTAACCTGGTCAAATTAACAAAAAGCAGCCAGGCCCACATGTCAGTCAAGGAGAGGAATTTCATCCCTTTCCTTTCTTCTCTCCTCTCTATCTCGTTCTCTTCTCTCTCTATCGGTGGAGCGCACAGTGGTAGAGTGAGCCAGAGTTCGCGAGCGTGCAATGCGGTTGGCCAACGAGGGTTCGTCGGGCTTCGATGCACGGAGGTCCAGTGACAATTGGGCTAGGGTGGTACGCACGAGGGCTAAAATAGGCTAGGCACGATGACGAATTGGGTGGGGTGGCAATGGAGGCCGTGGGCATCGGCGAGCTGGTGCAATTGGAGAGGGGAGATGGTGAGGAAGGGATGAAAGATAGGGGTGATGGTACTCACCAAGGCGGTGACTAGGGAGTGTTACAATTGGCGTGGGGGAAGCTAGTGGGGTCGAGGCAGTAGCTACGGCTTTGGGGCTAGTTCTACCTCCTTATCCTTGTTTTGGCTAAGCAGTAGGGCGGTGGAGAGAGATTGGTGACAAGGATGAGCATCATCATATGCACTGACGATGTCTCCTCCTCTCTCTGGCCCCAACCGAGTTCTTGGTTGGGAGTAAGAGCTCACGAGCTCTAGCGACTGAGTAGGAAGTTCAGGGCTTCTGCTCTGACACGAGGTAGAGATGGAATGTTGAGGAGAAGGCAAAGTGGAGATGGTGGCAGGGAGCTCGGCATGACCTTGTTTTATGGCATGAACGGATACGACTAGCATGGACTGGAGACGCGGCCAATGATAAGGTGATAGGGCTCTGCAGTTCCCGTGCGGCAATCACATCACCAGCCCCGATTCCAAGCGACTGGTGGCATGCGGTTTCCTTGGCGCAATGCAAATAGCATCGAGCGGTGCATGGCACAGCGCAGGCGGTAGCAGGAGGCAATGGGGTGGTGTTACTAGCTGTTGGTTGCATCTTATCTAGCGAATGTGGGTGGTAGCAGAGAATGCGGGTGCCACTGGTTAAGATTGAACGTCGAGGTAAGTCTTTCTTCCTTCGATCTTCTTGCTGGCATGGGCTGTGGTGGTAGAGGTGTCAGTGGCGCTACAGGGGGTAGTGGTTGCGTGTGGTGTGGACCGTGGAAATCGCCAGTTGCAGGCAAAGGTGTAGGAATCTTCGACGTGCTTTCTAGATGGTGGTGGGGCATGACTTGCTGGTAGGCTAGCGCGTCGGTGCTTCTCATGGTGCATGGCAGGCGTGGCACAAGCGGTGGCAGAAGGTGGCGTGTGGGTGATGCAACGTGCAACAGTTGCAAGGGTGGTGTGTATAGGCAACGGTGTTTGGGTGGTTGCCGCATGGCATTAGCTTCAACTGGCACAAAGTTTGAGTGGTCGGTAGAGGTGTGTGTGTGCGCACTATCTTGGCTCCCACCGATTAGGTAGGCTGCTAGGCTGGTCGTTGGCTTGTTGGGCTAGCTGAATAGGGAGGTAAAACTAGAATGGGCTAAAAAGGATATAGAGGGTTAGCTGTAAAAGGTTATTTGGAATTTTATTAAAGATATCAAGGGTTGGAAATAGGTTTCAACAAGGATTCTTTAGATGGACTTTGAAACATAGTTTTCTTATAACTTAATACTTTATATATAGCCACTTTGATTTGAGATAATGTAATTTAAAATTTTTTATTTTAGATTGTTACTAAATTGAGTCACTGGTACAAACTAAAATAAAATAAAACATAAGAAATAGCATGATGCAATATTTTGGATAAATCTTTTTGATGATTCGAAATTTTAGGTTTTGAATTTTAGGGTTTCAATTTTCATGATACAGTTAAACTCTAGATAAATTCATTGTAATTTTTTGTAACTTAGTTTTTTTTATTATTAATAAATCTCTAAATCACGGGCCCTCGCCTGGTGATTCATTTTTAAAAAATATTTTTCAATCTCTCAATTATCCAATTAAAAATCTAGCTGAAATATGCAAAGGGCAACTTGCCCAAGTCTACACAACGCATCACTGTACATCACTAATCGTCTTCAAGCCCTCCACTCTACTATAATTAACCAAGCCATACGGAGTTATCCTACATTACCTCCTTTCGAATATTAATTGTCCTTAACCTCTATAAATTTTATTATAGATGGGTGACAAAATTGGGTGGAGGGAGAAAAGGAACATTTTGCTTTATTTAGTATCCATGCATTAATGGGTACAATGTAATATGAAATCCTTGAATGCATGTCCTATAGCAAAGAGCACCTTTGTATTACATAACTTAAGCTTTAAAAAATGGCTAATGGCAAAAAAAATTATTGATCTAAGGGGAAAATAGCTTAATTTCATTTTGTTACGTAGATTCATCCTTTTCATTAACCACGGAAAATATCTTTAGAAAACCTAATAACTAACACTACGTCTTTTTATCATAAATGATATTTTCTCTTCCCATAAGATATCCAGTTTGCTCTTAAGCGCTAGGCCAAGTGGATGTTTGACGTCCAAATTAAGCCGCACATGTGAGATCGATCCATTAATGTGAGGTAAGATATATACACCATTTAAAAAAAGGCCAAGCCTATCTTATAAAATTATTGATATGATGGGTTAGATTTTTAGCGAGTCTCTAAACTTGGAATTCTACACATAATAATATTAAAATCTTTTATTCTTTTATGTGAAATTTTTTACCTCCACACGGTTTAAATGAAACAATGCGACATATTTTTACCTTAATATAGTGAAATGATAACAGTGAAATCAATATAGTAATTAAACATGCATGGTTCCAACCGGCCCAAGCAAACACACAACGCAACGCAACGCAACGCAGCGGAAGCGCGTGGGACGGCCGAGCTCCGCCGCGAGACGCACGCGGCCGATTCTTAGGGTTAGGGTTTTAGGAAAACCCCCTGCGTTTGGACTGGCCCACAGGGATCCGACGGCCCACCCCCGCTCCAAATCGGCTCAAACCCTGAGCCGGCGCGAATCTCAGCGCCGCCCGCTATAAAAGCCCCGCGGCTTCCCCTCTGCGCTCTCCAGCTCCGCCTCCCCCGGCTCCCGACGCGCGCACACGCCTCTCCCTGCCTCGCAGTGAGGAAGGAAGGCTAAAACCCTAGTACGCGCGAGGCGTTGGCGAGGGCTATCTGCTTCCTTGGGGGTGCGATGACGGCGCCGGCGGACAAGGGGAAGAAGGCCAAGACCGACGCCGACGCCGCTGAGGAGAACGAGCAGATCGACGGCGCCCTCGTCCTCTCCATCGAGAAGCTCCAGGAGATCCAGGACGAGCTCGAGAGGGTGAGCCGCCGCCGCTCCTCTGCTGCCGTCTATTTTTTGGTGCCATGGGTGCGCTTGGTTGGTCCTGTGGATTTAGCTGCGGGCTGAGGGGGTTGAGAACCTCGGGCCTTATCTAATTTGGGTGGAATTTTGCTGTGGGGGTCGGCGATTGTGGTTGGGTGGAATTCTTCGTTACCGCGGTGTTGCGGGATTGCCATGAGGGTGCGGAACATTGTGTATTAGGGTTGACGAAAAAAAGGTTTTGTGTTTGGCGAAAGATGGATTCTGCTAGGAATTTACAGTTATTGGGGTCGAAATTTAAGTGGTAGCATTAGAGTGTGATTGTGTGTTAATAGTGTTGTAGAGTGATGCATGAAAGCGCTGCACACAACACTGTCATAAATTTTAAGTAAGTATCGCATTAGTGCATACTTGCATTGGTAAGTACACTGTACTGCAATATACTTATGGAAGATGTTATTATCAATTCATGGGAACAATGAGTTTAGATGCTCTCATATTGCACGTAAGATAATGTTTTATATGTTGGTCAACATGTTCCTAAGAGACAAATATGAATTTTTTTTTGTGTCAAATAGCGTCCGTCTTGTTTGACATCATAAAAACCCAACTTTAATACCTTGTCCTACTTGTTGATTGCTGTACCCTGTGTGTTGCCTCCTTTGTAGCATCCATGACTTTTATTAGATAGCACATCGGATAACACAAAGCTTGTTGATTTGTTCACAATCTGAATTTTTGGACAACTCAATAATATCAAGTCCATAGTCATGTAACTCACTACACCTTCACCATTGAAACAGAATTAATTTGAATCCTGAGGGGTCTTATCATTAGCACTGTATAATATCCCAAATTGACTATTTTTTTGTCACAGACTTTAACCTAATATAGAGCTTTCCTGTATTGTGGTATAAGTTTAGTGACTGTGCTTTCATTCTCATGGCATGTCGGCCGTCTAGACTATCGGACGAGAAGATATTGTGCTATGCTTATGTTAGTTTTATGTATTGTTTATAGGTTAATGAGGAAGCTAGTGACAAGGTTTTGGAGGTCGAGCAGAAATACAGTGAGATTCGCAGACCTGTCTATCTCCGAAGGAGTGACGTTATCCAAACAATCCCCGACTTCTGGCTGACAGCGGTTTGTGAATGCCTCGTTCCCATAATAACGAACTTCCCTGTTTTTTGAAGCCTTGGTCAAGCAAGGTCACATTCTTATAATCTTACGTATTTTTGTTATGTGCTGATTACAGTTTCTGAGTCATCCTCTACTTAGTGAGCTTTTGACTGAAGAGGATCAAAAGGTACCTTTGTTCTTTATTGTTAATAAAATTAATTTTAGTATTACTTGTACATTCTTATGACGACAGAATACAATTGGCGAATACTTCCACATTTTTAGATGCATTTAACCTATAAGTTTCTCTTTTGCCTTATTGCAGATGTTCAAATACCTGGAGTCTGTTGATGTAGATGATTCTAAAGATGTTAAGTCGGGCTACTCCATAGCTTTTGTAAGTATCGCTGCACACATATATAGTTTTATCTTTGATGTTCTGCTTGTGCTTATGTACGTATATGAACTGGCAGACCTTTTCCGAGAATCCATACTTTGAAGACAAAGAGCTCACGAAGACGTACGCCTTTGCTGATGATGGAACAACCACAATAAATGCTACTAGTATTAAGTGGAAGGAAGGAATGGTATTGTGCTCTTTTAAAAGCTTCTTCTCAGTGCTCGTCTAGAAATTGCAAATCTAATGTCTTTAATAATAATACACAGGAAATTACAAATGGAAATGCCAAGAAGAAAGGGAGCAAGCGACCATTGGTTGAGGAAAGGTAAGTTTCTTCTGCCCATCTCTTGCCTCCAGCAGTATTGTGGATAATTGTGCCCCAAGTAATCCAAACAATTTGTTGTCTTCACTTCTTTCCAACTGTATACTGATGAAGTATTTGATGCTTGTGTTTCCTATTTGTAGTTAGTAGCTCTGCCATTATTCTGTTGGGTGGTTGTTCCAGGGTTAAAATATCTGTAATTAGTTAGTACCTTTACTTCCATATAACTATTACTGTAATAAACATACACAGTTATAGTGTCCATCCTCTAGTAATTTGCTAAAAGATAATGGGACTCTTGAGCAGCGCTCTCTGCTACTGAAATTATTCGCATTTGCTCAAGATTTGCACCATCCTTTCCAAAGGTGCCATGTCACTTAAGTGGTGTTGATTCTTCAGTTATACATGGGTACAAAATTGGTTTGGCATGATAACCATTGGAAGACTCTGCACTTCTGGATTTTGTATTCTGTTATTTAAACTGTTTATTACTGTGTGCTTATCTTTATCTTTTAGTTAGTACATTTTTTCTTGTTAATTTACATTTAGTGCCCTATTTCTGCAATTCTGTTATGGGCTGCAATAATGTTGTGTGAAGATTAACTTGTTGCAGCATCACCATTGATTTAGGGATCAGAGTAATTAGTTTCTAATTGCTATTTTTCAGGTTTCCTTTAATTATTAGTTTTTATCCTTTGGGATCTAGCACTCCTATATATGGAGCCCATTGTTATCATTATTGTTAAGAAAGATCAATCTAACTGCCCACCTAGCCGTCTTCCTGGCTGTTTACACCTTATTAACCAGATTGATAACAATTTGCTTGAAACAATGCCTATCCCTAGTACCAACAAAACAAAATAATTTCTGCTTTATTGTGTGGCAATGATACCTTTTAAGTTCACATTATTATTTATTCAACTTTGGTAATGATGGATTGCAGAGATTATGTTCTTGACAAGTACTTTCTGATATTCTTATTTTTCCTATGTAATATATGATTTATTTGGCATTAATATTAATCTTGTGCTGTGGTCATGGGTGATGTCCTGCCAAGACAACATTTTCTGTTGGACTCCTTGTTTCATGCTTGATATCTTGTTTGATATATACAAAATCCTAAATCAGAAAAAAATGTGAAAATGTCTTCTGCCTTTCTTGCAGTTTCTTCACCTGGTTTACTGATACAGAGCACAAGAATCTTGCTGATGGCGTGCAAGATGAGGTAACCAATTTGTGTCTAACCTGTCATTCTTTTTAGAAAAAGCTTTCTTGATGTTCTTTTATTCCTTGAGCATGTTTTCTTAGCTATTAATCCTGCAGGTGGCTGAGATCATCAAGGAAGACCTGTGGCCCAATCCTTTGAAGTATTTTAATAATGTTAGTGACCCTGTCTTTATGAATCATTTTATTTCATATCCTGTGTTTGGGCCTTATAGATCTGTCATTGCAGGAGGCTGAAGAGTTAGGAGAGGATGATGACGAAGAGGTAATACTTCTTAATGCAACATGATGGCGTTCTTATAATTCTAGGAAACAGAGAAGCATATGCTTGGCTTAATTTGTGTACACATGTTGTAGCACCACATTTCCATGCAAAAATCTAAACACTAGCTACTAGAGTAGCAATTAACTAGTCACATGCAAGGCCATTTTGTACTTTGGTTTGGAGCAAGAATGCAAGTACTTTTTTAGTTTTTTTTGTTCTTTTTATCTGCTTCACCATTGATGTTACCTTATTTCTACTTTTTACTTGTTTGCAGGTATCTGATGCTGATGAGGGTGAAGAGGATGAGGAGAACTGAGCCGAAGATCAGATTGCGATGGTGCTTATCGTCTGCATTTTGTGGATGCTGTCACTCTGAAGGGCGAAGTTGCATGATCCTTGGTCGCTTCATTCTTGTCTTTTTTTTTTTGACTTGGCTGGAACCCTTACGAACTGTTTAATGCCTTATGGAGTCCGATGTATTTTCGACTCAAAGGAGACCTCTATATCGTAATCTGGGTATAACATGGAAAACATTTTAACCTGCTGATGTGTGGTTCATTGCGCTGCCTCTGTTGGTGCTGTACGGTGCTTGTTCCTTTGTGCTTTTATGTGGTGATCGCATTGGCATTGTTTGCCAATGCAGTCGGCTGGGATGTTATTTCTCCCTCCAGAAAGTGTGAAAAACCTGGCGTGTCAGGACTTCTTGTATTGATATATGAACTGATGAACCTTTGTTGGGTTCAGAGTTGGGATTTTGAGTCGCCGCTCGTAGGGTTGGTGAATATTCCAGTCAATGCTTATCTTCTGGCACTGTAGCATATCTTTAACTCATCACTCTTCTGTCACTGTTATGCAGATCACTCGTCGCGCTTGTGCCAATGCCATACAAGGAAGGCAACGTGCCTAGTTTTTTATTTTTTATTTTTATTTTGCATCGGAGAGACGTTAATGTAATGGCCGGGGGGCATGTGTAGTTTGGTCGTAGTCCTGTACGTAAGAAAACAGGATGATCCGCTTGAAAACATGGATGCTGGCGAAGGTCTAGTAGTCATCCAGTAAATAGTATTGTTTGCTATCCTACTCTTTAGCTGCAAGCCTCCAACCGATACTTTTGGCACAATATTTGTTTTCTAAAGTTAACTCTAATACAATTGAAGTATTTTTTTTAAAAAACATTAATGTCATACTACTTTTACCCAATCTATATATAATAAGAGACTTGAGGTTTTGGAAAGCTTAAAGCACAAAATTAAAACGTGAGCTTAAAAAAATATAATGAGAAATAGATGGTAAAACCTACCACTCAATTACGAATAAAAAAAGTTGGGAAACTCCAGGTTTTATCTCTTTGCAATCCATATAATTAAACCTCTGAATTGTTATGAATATGTTGATAAAAAAACTCACTTATATAAATATCACTTTATAAATAAATATATTTATACAGATATTAATTATATAATTAATAGCACATAATATAAACTTATATAGTATGTACTACTAATAAATACAAATATATTTATACCTAAGTAAATGCCAAATGCCAAAATCAATCCTACCCAGAAATTAACCCTCTGCTAGGCTGGCAAAACCGACAAAACCATCTCCTATTGGCATGAACAGATAAAAAACCACCCCCCATTCCTGTGCCTCTGCCAGTGGGCCACACACCTTCAGAACCACCCCTAACTCTCTTTAAAACCCCCCATTTGCCTCGCCTTTCGCTCTCCAAATCTTCTGCGCCCATCTCCTCCTCGTGCTGCAAATCAGCGCGCGTGCTTGCCTTCCTCTTGCTCCTCTCTCTCTCCTCGAGGCCGCGACGACAATGGAGGAAGGCCGTGGCAATCGCGAGACGAAGAGCACGGCCGGGTGGACCACCCTGTCTTCGACGTTAGAGGAGAAGCGGCAGGCCAACGGGAGCATCGCCGGAAATGGCGACGCGAGCGATGGCGACGGCTACGGCGCCGCCGGGAAGAGCTTCCGGAAGATCGTGCGGCTGTTCTTCGCCTGCATGGTGGCCGGCGGCATCCAGTACGGCTGGGCGCTGCAACTGTCCCTCCTCTCGCCCTACTCACAGGTATATACCCGTGTGTAGCTACTTCCATGCCCTCTCTCTCTTCCTCTTCTTTTACCTTGGCTTTGCTCCATTGGAGCATCCATGTTTTGTACATCCAGCTCGTGCTCTTGGTTTCTTGCTGTGTTTTGTTTCCTCCTTTTTTTCTTATTAATCTTGTTTGACTGCAGACTCTTGGGATTTCGCACTCCTACGTTTCCCTTACATGGATCTGCGGACCAATCGCTGGATTTGTGGTGAGTGATTTCCATACGAGTTCATCATGCAAAAACAAAAGCTAATCCTATTTTTAAGGGCACTGTCACAAAATCTGAATACGAGGGAGTGAAATGGGGGGGGGGGGGGGGGGGTACAAAATGGTCATTTAACTGTTTCATATCGAGTATATTTGTCATTTCTTTCTTATCCAAATATACAACAAATGCATGGGATTCCCCGTATATTTTCTCCTCTTCTCCAAGTCATAAATGCAAAATTTGATTAAAAATAGGTAAGTATGAGATAAATGTGCTGATTGATTTGTACGGTCAGGTGCAACCCATCGTCGGTTACTACAGTGACAGATGCACCATGAAGATGGGACGGAGGAGGCCTTTCATCCTTGTTGGCTGCCTCATCATCTGCATCTCTGTAAGCTCATAGCAAAACACACAACTAACTCACTTCATGCAGTTTTTTCTTCCTTCTCTTATTTGTATCAGAGATAGATTTCATGTTTCACCACAATCTTTATTCTTTGTTGATTTATCAGGTCATGGTCATCGGTTTCTCTGCGGACATTGGACGGCACCTCGGCGACACCAAGGAGCATTGCAGGTCTGATTTTATCTCTGCCTTGTGTACTGATGGCAAGCGTGTATATTTGAGCAAGTTTCTTTGTGACACCAAATTAATGTCCATGTTTTGTTAAGAAATGTCCCATGTTTTGTTGCACACAGCATGTACACGGGTCCTCGCTGGTCGGCCGCCATGGTGTACATTGTTGGCTTCTGGTTCCTTGACTTCGCTAACAACACTGTCCAGGTAACCTAGCTACCATAATCCAACATGCACACAAATTCATCTTTCTGAATTTTAAGCAAACACGAATGTGCACGAACTTGCTGATCATAATTTTGCTGAATCTCAGGGGCCGGCTCGCGCCATGATGGCCGATCTGTCAGGTGAGTCATTTATCCATCCATGTTCTGAACTTCCGACACTGAAACTTGTAATTGTACTAATTTGATCTGTCGATCGCATGATTTCTTAATTTGCAGCTGGACACCATGGCCCCAACATCGGCCAGTCGATCTTCTCCTTGTGGATGGCTATCGGCAGCGTCCTCGGCTACTTGTCCGGCGCCAACGGGAAATGGCACGAGTTAGTGGTCTACAAAATGAACTTTTTTCCTCATTACTTCTCAAGTATTTGTGCTGTGTGGCTAACTATGGTGTTCGATCGGACCATTCGTCAGGTGGTTCCCGTCTCTGAAAACTGCGGCGTGCTGCGACGCCTGCGCGAACCTCAAGGGCGCCTTCTTCACCGCCGTGGTGAGCACAACGACGACGACATGCGTGATGCCGTCTGATTTGTTCCATGGTTGGTGCGTCATGATGCTTAACATTGCTTTCTTTTGCTTGTTAGCTACTCATTGTCATCAGCATGACGGTGACGATGTACCTCGCCGACGAGATGCCGCTAGACAAGCACGACGTTGACACCTCCTCTGGTGGCGGCGGGTGCGCCGTGTTCGTCGACCTCTTCAAGAGCCTCAAGAACCTGCCCCCCACCATGTTCAAAGTGCTCGCCGTCACAGCCGTTACCTGGGTAAGTTAGGCAGATATTATGTCTCAGTGTCGTCATTAAATTTGGATCTCTTGTCTTACCGTTCTTATGTGTTTGGCTAGTGATGTCATTATCGGTGCCAGTTTTATAGCAGCAACTAGTCGATCTCGATCATGCAAAGTCGCTGATTTGCACGCAAATTTCGTTGCAGCTGTCATGGTTCCCCTTCATCCAGTACAACACCGACTGGATGGGCCGAGAGATATACCACGGCGAGCCGCAGGGCACCGCCGCCAAGGCCGATGTGTACGACGCCGGCGTCAGGGAGGGGGCCATAGGCCTGCTCTTCTGCTCCGTCGCCCTTGGCGTCACCTCCTTCGTGGTCCCCAAGCTGTGCCGAAGGCTGACGTCCAAGGTGGTCTGGTCCATCAGCAACTTCCTCGTGTTCGCCCTCATGGCGGTGATGGTCGTCGTCGGCATGGTGTCCATGAGAGGGTATAGTCCGTCCCTCGCCGCCGGTCTCAACGGGCCAGATCCCACGCTAAAGGCCGTCGCGCTCGCCGTCTTCGCGCTCATCGGCATTCCCCAGGCCGTATGTGTTTTTTTCTTGTCCAAATCTCTGAAGTTTGTGCTCCTTGTTTTGCTTGCATTGCTTACTGTTTGCTGCAATCTTGCAGGTACTGTTCAGTGTTCCGTGGGCCGTCGCGTCTGAGGTTACTGCTGAGGAGGGTGGCGGCCAAGGTTTCTCTTTGTTTAATTACTCTGAATTTTGTGGCACTTTTGCTTTCATATTCGAAGAACTAATAATCTTAGTTTCTTGGATTGATTGCTCAGGTCTTGCCATCGGTGTCCTCAACATTGCCATTGTTGTCCCACAGGTAAGAACAGAGTCATCATCTAGTAAAGTTTTTTTAGTATGACTTTGTTTCTTGCACTAATTCTCGTTTCACTGTTGCTCTTGTCATCAGCTGGTGATCGCGCTCACGGCCGGCCCGATCGACGGCACCTTCAACAAGGGAAACACGCCGGCATTCGGCATCGGCGGCGCCTTCGCCTTCATCTGTGGAGTTCTTGCACTCATCTGGTTACCAAAGACAAGGGGTGTGTCCAACGCTGCCGTCGTCGCCGGCGGGCACTAGTCAAAATATCATCAAACCGGCCTATCGCCGATGTGCCTTGATAGTTGAGACTTGGAAATTTCGCGACAAACTCATGTTGATTCATTCGCTGTGTTGTCCTTAGTTTTTCTACTCGTTCCTGTCCATTTGAGACCGCTCAGCGGTACAGGACAAGAGGGTTTTTCCTGGCTGCGATGTTTAGTAGCAGATGAGGAAACCCAAAAAATGTTAAAATGAACAATAGTTCTCTCTGCTGTAAAGTGGTAGCAGCTTATGATCAGCGAAATAATAATAATATTTTCATGGCAGCTTGTTACTTTTTCTGGTCCAGTGATTTGGTCATTTGGATGTTATTACTGACATCTTATCTTAATTGTCATTACTAATAAAATATAGGCCCTTTTTATCATCCTTGACGTGGTATCACCTGATACCAGGTAGTGAGAGGTACCATTAAAATCCCAACATTGATTCGCTAGGGGCACGATGGACCATAGAAAAAGCAGAGGTGGTATCGATCCTCACTACCTATGTCATATTTCTTGACCCCAATTGTCACCTTTATTTTGATATTCTATCCTATAACTATTTTGTTGTAAAAATCCATCCACAACACTGCTAAGCCAAAATTGAACTCAGGGTTTGTGAGCTATATGTACCGCACAGTACCCCAACTCATCCCCATATCTACACTACAACACATTACAGTTTTGTCCCCGCTTTGGAAAAAATATTCAAATTCGGTGTTAACGGTCACCGGGCAATCCTAATTATAAACTACTACTCCTCTCTCCAAACAAGCAAGTGGTACTAAAATATGCTAAAGTACTGTAATACATCAATTTTTAGACTGTTAAAAACTACTAAAAACTAATTATAAAAAATTCTAGTTCTTTATGTGTGATTAAGAATCTAGGTGCCAAGATCTCGATAAATCCTTCCCTTGATCCAAAAAACTCGTCCTAAAATTCATATCCAAATATCAAATACTAGAATTCAAATTTTCCTCCGAGGCCTTACAAAAATTTATACTCCTTTCTAATATCAAATTATATTGGAAATTCCTTTTGAGTTACTTCCCGTGCCTCTCCCTAATGTTCTAAGTTCAAATATTGGATTTCAATTCAAATCCAAATTCAATATCACCACACTACCCTTCCAAGCTTTCCCCCGAACAAAAAATCTCAAGCTTAACTATTCCATCGAGCCATCCAGCTCCCATTTCCTCCCCATGGTCCGCTAACCTTCCTTTTTCTTCTCCTTTTCTTTTGCCTTTCCCCTGGCCTGTGTGGCCTCATTCTTTCTACCAACATGGCCCAGCCTCATATGCAACCCTTTCTCCTCCCTCGTTCTTTCTCTCCTTATGGACTAGGCCTCCTTCGTAGGCTAGCCTCACCTTCTAGCCTCTCAGTTTCGCCTCCTCCCTTGCTTTTAGCCTAGCACTGTATACTGGCCTAGCTCAACCCCCATGTGTTACCGTCACACTCTAGCAAACATGAACACATTCACTTTATCGCGAACAAGTCGATAGTGCGGGATCCACCTATTAGAAGCATGGCAGATGTTTGCCTGACAGACCCACATGTGGTCGTTTCCTTCATATACCTTCTCTATCTCGCCCGCTACCTACTTGATCTTTTTCCCACATGGGCATGCCGCCTTAACGCTATATCTGAGCACGCTACCACTGCCATGCTGACACAGCTTGCTACCATGCCGCCTTCACCGTCTTTATCCACCCTCACCATGCCCCTTTCTCCCTAGAAGCATTGCCGCCACAATCTAAGCGTAAGCTCATGCTATCTCGTTACATCTTGCCAACCACCATAGCTCCTCCTTCTATCGGCTTCATCAACTTTTCTAGCCACCCTCACTGTCCCATCCCTTCACCGCTCCCTTCTTTTTCTTCCCCTCTGGCCGCCAGGCCCACAACCCCAACCGCCGCCACCTGTCACCATTGCCGCCACTCTATGCCATCCCGTGCTTCGCACTAATGACCTTTTCACTTATCATCTCCATTTTCCCCCACCACCCCGTGACTATAAAATGGTGGCTCTTCCCTCCATTTCCCCCCACAGTAGTCACTCCACTTTCAGACCAAGGTCGAGCTCATGAGCTGCCATTGCATTCGCCTCTCTTCGGTGAGCTCTTCCTCCTTCTCTTCTTTCCTACCTTCTTCCTCTTTCTCCTAACAAACTGCACCCAAATGTGCTACCATCTCGAGCCCAATCCGTCGCTCGATTGGTCATCGTTGACGACCAAACTCTATCGCCCACCGAACCATTACCGCTGCTCTCAACTTCTCATCGTTGGATGCCGTTGTACCCCTTTCCTCAAATTCGAGCTGCTAACTAAAATCCTCTTCCTTCACTCATCCTATCGGTGGCTGCAGTTGACAGCAAGCTGCTACTGTTCATCGGATTGGTAATGTTTGTCACCGAACATCGATCTTGGCTAAGGTCAAAACTTCCTAGTCCAAGCCGACATGACAGCCATGTGATTGCCACCTCAGCCTCATGAGCCACCCTACCATGTTGACCAGCCTTGACAGGCTAGGCCTTGGAAGTTGGGCCAACCCAGGCAACACTCTTGGCCTACCAAATCGATGAACAAGAGCCCTATCTCTCTCCCTTCTCTTCTTATGCCGAGACCCCTTGATTGGCCCATAGGCCTTAGCTCAATGGCCCTTCTTCCTACCTCCTAGTAGAACAAGTCTACTTCACCTCCTATCCATCTCCCCATAACCTATGGATCCTACTTGTCTTCTAAAAATCATATCTCCTTATCCGTAATTTCAATTGACTTCGTTTAAGTCTCTATTTTTTAGAAAATTGAGATATATCCAATAGTAATATTAATTATTATTAATAATATTTTTTCTATAGATTTGTGTGATTTTCTCTCTCTTTCACATAGTCGATGTCATCTTAAATTGTTTTAGATGCGGTATTTCAAAGACTTCATAGATGAAGACAGAGTCAAGTCATCCTTTGATTATATTTCTCCTAGTATTAAAATATATTTGTTTGCAAAATTTTATTAATAGTATGCATGATAAATTTGATTATCCTCGGTTTGTGCAATAAACCTATTTATACCCCAATCTCTTATCACACCACTCCATGGAACCTCAGCCCTTGTGCTCACCGAGCATGGGTATCAACGGTCCCACTTTCATCACACTTGTTTGTTGATATGGAAAAACAAGTTTCTAAATCTTTAAAAATCTGATACATGGTATTGGCTTGTTTGTGAAATAAAAGTTGTTTTTGAAAACCTGCAATGCAAAGTGATCGTCTTTGTCATGGTGCTACGTATTCACATATAAGGATCGATTCTTAGGGACTTCCATCTGAATATCTCATAGTACGATCACATGGGTATAATGGGACGTCCTTGGTCACATAATTAGTGGACCCTAAATGAGTACAGAAGTTATTTGGACTTGTAGTTGTCGAGGTGGCATCTAAGATGCACTATGAGACCCTGAGTACGGGGAGTCTAGACTTGCCTAGTACTTGGTCTAGTATATGTTCACTTGATAATTGACTATCTTGTAAATGCTTTGAAAATGTTTTACCGCAAATCTTTCCCATTGATAAGTGTAAGAAGTAAGTTCGCGTCGTGTAGATAAAACGTGCAGCCTATGTAGAGATTACCAAACTATTTGAATAGCTTAAGAGCAAATATAAGGTGCAGATTTAATTGCCAATGCACATATATATAGCTGTAAGATAGGCTTTGATACCATTTGTAACAACTAGTGCCTGAAAATGATTTTAGGCTTAAATCATCTAGTTAGATCATACTCACGCAAACAACAAATTATGCTTTCATTCTCGCTTCGCGCAAACAAAGATTTGAATCTGGTGTTACTGGGCAATCCACTTATAAACTGCTGTTACTCTCCCCACCTACCTCTGCTACAGTACTACAGTATCATGAGCTACTGTGCTGCTGCTGCTGTGGCTCACAAGATGGGCCAAGGCCCAAGGCCTGCACTGCTACTGGCACGCTACCTAGCGCTACTACCTAGCAAAGCCCAACAACCACCAAATCAGTCACCTTGCTCTTCTCTTTCTTTTTTTCTTTTTCTAATTATTGCTGGGTCACACAATATTAGCTACGTTAAGCTCGTCCAGGGTAGCTATGTGGTGAGTCGAACTTGAGCTTATTTTCAACCAAAGAATGTGGTTGTTTTTAGCTCATAGCAAATAAGCCCATTAACCGACCCGGAGTCAAGAACAAAGTCGAGTCGAACTTACTTAATAGCTACGTTGGACAAGCTTGATCTGGCTAATATGACGAATCTAACTTGTTAGAAATAGGCCGAATCTACTACTCACGTATGTGGAGAGGACAATTTTAGCCTCACAATATTGGACGGATAGTCTTTGTAATAAAATAGGTTACGTGGTGAAATCTCAAAACAATGATAATTGAGGTGGGAAAAAGGAATTAGAAGTAAGACCGTAAAAAAGACCTAAGGCTCATGAGCTTCGGCTCGTGAATTTAAGCTTGGCTCAAGCTCTTAACTAGCCAGAGCCTAATTCCAAGCTCATGAGTTTTGTTAAACTCTATTCGAGCTTCTCACGAGTCCGCCTATATATATAATTTTTATCTTTTTTTATGATAAGTTAGTAGGTTAAATATAAATTAGTTTATATTTATGTGAATTAGTATCCTATATTAATCATAATTTCTCTTTATCTATGATTAACTTAATAATATTATTTTTATTAAAAAAATTATTTCAAGCTTGAGCCGAGCCTAGGCGGCAAGTTTGCTCGAGCTCAGCTTGTTCGTAGCAAATTAGAAGAGGGAAGAATGGGTGCTGCCGGAATTGAAATCGGTGGCTGAGCACCGGAGAGGCGATCGGGGAAATCGGCAGTGCCACAACCATGGCACCGGAGCGCTGCCACCGCGAGCATCTTCCAGCCCCAGAGCGCCATCACCGTGAGCATCACTGAGACCTCCGCCGCTGTGAGCACCAATGAGCCCTTGATGGCAGCCGTGGGGGTTTTCGTCCAGATCTTGAGCATCGCCACTGAGCTTCATCCAAATCTTGAGCATCGCTGCCAAGAGCTTCACCGTGCCCATGATCAGCAACGCTGGGAGAATTGCTGAGCTACTGCCGCCGTCGCCGCCTGGGACTTCGTCGACGCGAAAATGAGTGCATCCCAGGCGATTGCGATTTGCGAGAGAATAGATGCAAAAATACAATTTTGGCCCTTCACTGTACTCATTCAGGCGGAAGGAGAGGCGGTACCACCAGGCACCAAAGTATTCTCCGTCATCCCATTTTGCTCATTGGATGGATACGATTTGGTACTGGCTCTCCCTCAAGGACGGCAAAAATTCTCTACCTAAATTCACTTAAGATGAGAACTGATCGTTTCAAGTTGAAACTTGTTGTTCTGCTATATATATCTTATGGTAAATTTTATCCATGTTGGACTTTGCAGTTTTTGACCATGCTAGCCATCTCCATCTACACATGGATATGTCAACTAATGGTAATTAAGCCGGCAGTGTAAATTAATTCCGCCAGACTCACATGTGGAACTCTTTTGCTGCTGCAACTGACGAGCTTTTAAAACCATATGTTTTATTTTTAGCCTTGCTAAGTCCATGACAACGCGCAGGTCGAAACTACTAGTAGAAGACCCTTCGACATTGATCATGTAACAATGAGCGAGCAACGCTACATCTATCATTAGTCTGCAATCGTGTGGCAGCCATATTGTTATCTGGCCTGCCGGCCAATCAAAGCAACCCCTTGCCAGCCGACGTACTCGATCGCCCAACAATGCAACAACATCTTTTTTTTTTTAAAAAAAGAGCTTTCAGATTTAGTGTATAAAGAGTGGAGGCCTTAGCCCCCACTATGTTCAAAGTGCTCGATGTCACTTGCTGTCACCTGGGTATGTTATCGTAAATATCATATATCTTCGTGTCGTTATTAAATTTGGTATATGTTCGGCTAGTGATGCTATTATTAGCGTCAGTTTTATAACAACTAGTCAATCATGCAAAGTTACTGATTTGCATGCAAATTCACTTGCAGCCGTCACGGTATCCGTTTATCCAGTATACATCGACTAGATGGGCTGGAAGATCTACCACAGCGAGCCGCAGGGCACGGCCACGAAGACCAACATGTGTGATGCCGGCATCCAGGAGGGGGCCATGGGCCTTCTGTTGCCCTTGGCATCACCTTCTTTGTGATCCCCAAGCTGTGCCACAAGCTGATGTCCAAGGTGACCTAAGTTCATCAGCAACTTCCTCATGTCGGTGATGGTCATTGGCATGGTCTCCATGAGAGGGTGTAGGTCGTTTCTGTAACACCCTGTTTTTCGTGTCATTAAAAACTAAATTAATTAAAAACTATTTGTGAAAATTTCTGTTGGTTGTCGTGTATAAATTACGTTGTAGATCTTAATCTCCTTCCTTATCTTTGATGCTAAAAATTAATTTCTAAAAATTTTCATTCCAAATAATCTCAGAGTTCGAATAGCCATATTTGAATTTCTCTCCTAGATCCCTATCCACAAATTCCCTTGAATGATTCAAGTTCAATAGTGCTTCAAAAGATTTGAGTTAAAGCTCAAATCATCTGCAATTTCTCCCTGTAAAGATTCCATGAATTAAAATCTTGAATTAGAAATCCATGCCCCTATTCAACTTTTCTTCTCTTTCAATTCCTTCCAAATACTCTCTCCCAACTCCAAAATACATTTATCCTTGACAAAAAATCAATTAATCTTTATAAATTTATCTCTCCTAATCCATAGCTCCGATTGACTCTGTTTCACCTTCATCAATTCTCTAAAATTAAGATTTACCTAATGGTACTATTATTAGTTCTGAATAGCTTGTTTTTGTTGGTCTTTGTGTATGATTTTAATTTTTACTATATGCTTCTAAAAATTTGTTTAAGTGGATTTTGAGAAGAGTAGTTAATCTCTTGAGCAAGCCAAGTTATCTCTCAACCATATTTAAAATTAAGTATATTGTTTGTAAATTAAATAGGTATCGATAGGCATGCAAAAGAATTGTTTGGCCCTATCTGCAAGGTAGAATGGTGGGCATACCCAACTTTGCTGCATTTGACATATCCTTGATAATTGCTATATCTTGTTTCCATGTAATCACCTTTGCTACATCTCAGTATTCGTGCAACCCCATATGACTATTGGCGGGAGCTCTTAAATTTAAAATCTAAAAACATATTGGATAAAACTTAGTTTAATGAAAGCTTTGAAAAACCCAACAGTTGGGTCAGTGCCTTGTGAATGTATGTGGTGGATGTATGTGTGGTCTTTGTGAAAGAAAATGAGTTTTAAAGGAAAACCTGCGACACAAGGCCGCTCTTGGTAGATGTATGTATGGTCGCTCTTAAGGACCAATTCTTTTAGTATCATATCTAAGTATATAAAAATACGACCGTATAGGTGGTATAGGATATCTCTGGCTGAGTAACTGATAGAACCATTTAAGGTGTAGAGGAGAGTGATTAGTCAATTTAAAACTTTAATAGAAAGTAGAAGCTAAAAGCTTGAATGGATATTTTGAGAGGTCGGATAATGTGATAAGTATATTGGATATTCTGATCTGCACTAAGACAACAAGAGGAGCTAAGCAACGGAAGTTAGATCGAGATCTACCACAAGATATGAGCACATCAGATATTCCGATGAGGTCATCGGAAATTCCAACCAGTCTAAAGTTGAAACTCCAACTCAACTAAAGTCCAACACGTTGGATATTCCAATATGCATACAAGATCTTTATATATTTTTCTCAACAGAAATGTAAAAGCCCATATCATAATAAAAAAATTATAATAATTTTCTCAATAGAAGCCATTATGACCATATTAAAAATTTCAATGTGCATATCATATTTTTTGATAATTTCTCTAATAGAACAACATTTTGTCATTTTGGATATTCCAAAGCCATATTGGAAATTCTGATATGTAGAAAAATCTAGCAACTTGAAAGAGTTTGAAGGAACACTTTGCAAGAAATTTGAACACCAAATTTTCAACCTTAGGTTTGAAATTATTTTTCTTATGACACAAAGTACAAGGAATAAATTTACCATAAGGGCTTGTAATGTTCATTATTTTTCTAAAACTCTAATTTAAAAATTTTATTTAGCGGTACCATTAAATCCCATTTTTAACTTCAAAACCTTAAATTTCTAAAATTCCAGAGGTCAATTTTGATTCTACAAACTTTCGACTGTACCGTCAAATAATTTCCTTTTCATTTGAGAAACATAAATTTTATTTTTGAATCTTGACTGCCGGTGAATATTTTCTTCTCTATTTTAATATTTTCTCAAACCATAGTTCACTTTTCCCCTTTACTTACACACGTGCGAGTCGGACCGCCTATCATTTTCTCATCGAATTAAATCATGTATGTGGACAAAGACCTACATGGCCAACATTCTCACAGTCCTTCCTCATCCATCCTTTCAGCTAGACCACCTCCTACCCTCTTCCATCTTATCACACTAAGGTGAGATACTATTGTGAAAAACACGAAAAGACATCAATGAAAGCTTTGTCATTACTTTGGATTGTCACAAAACGTCGAAGGTGGCTACAAAGTCCTTAGCCATTGTCCACATGATCACCATCCTCTCTGTACCCCCTCTACTCTCCTTGGTGACCAAAGCCAAAACCCTAGCCACCATTGTTTTCCTCCTCGAGCTCCCTCCCTCTCTCTCTATTCCCTACTATCCACTATACTAGGGGCCAGCTAGAGCCCTTAACCGTCACCACCACACCCCCTTGGTTCTATTTTTTATGTCACGCCGAGCACGGGTGACTATCAGAATTGCCGCAACAAAACAGAGAATCTTCGTTGCTGACCGTTTTTGTAAACGGTGAGGCCACTATCCTCTTGCTTCCTTCCCATGACCTCAAGATTGTTTCAAGAAGTTAGCCGATACCTTTGTTGGTGCTCCAGACCACCGCTGTTCCTTAGCGAGCCACCGCCATCCTCGGCGAGGAAGAAGACATGAAGAAGAGAAGAGAACGAGGAAAGAAAAAAAGAAGGTGGGACCCACATAGGCCCCATCCTTTCTACCCAACCCCTTATACCAGGTCTACCATAGACTATCCTCTCCCTCCCACTCATGTCCGAGCCTCAGATGTCAACTACATAATATTCTCAAAAATATTCTTTTTGGAATTCCTTTTATTTTCTAGAGAATCCTTTAAACTTTAAAAAATCATATCTTTTATCCGTAACTCCATTTGGTCCCAATTTTTTTTTCTAAAATCATCCTTTATGCAATGACACTTTTATTTTATGTATTTTGTTACTTTTATTTGTACCACATGTAATGTTTGTATTTTTTATGTGTAAAGGTCGTGACCGAAGGAGTGTTCATACTGGATTTTGTCGCACCAATAACCATCGTGCACCAATGCAAGCCATTCTTAAATATTCTAAACATATATTTACAAATTACTTTGTTTATAAACATCATTGTTAGATCATACTTTAATCATATTTAGTCTCAGTTTGTGTGAAACCGATAGACCTATCCAGTAGTCGGACTTTTATTATATAGAATATTAATGACCCCATCCTTGTCAACTCTATAAAATAATCACTAGTATCATCATTCCTTTGATGCAATTACCAAGGTAGTTGCATAGCTTGCTTACGATTGTGATGTCATATGAGAACTTAGGACTTCTAAATATTTCCTTCAAAATCTAATGTAATATTGGCTTGTTTGTAAAAATAAAAATAGTTTGTATTACCTGGATGTTGAGGAGTCAGTGTCTTCGTGGATTAGCTACGTATTATCATTAAGAACCGATTCCTTTGAAAAATCCATCCAAGCATATTATAGTATGACCACATGGGTATTATGAGATGCCCTTAGCTAAGTAATTAGCTATCACATGACAATAGTAGTAGAACAATGGGGATGAGGAGATGAGATTGTTGATCATTTTTAACTGAGATGAGTAGTATCCTAGGTTTGCGTGAGGTGACTGGTTAGGTATATAAGACATCCTTGGTATGTCCTGAGTAGATGAGGGCATGAGATTTACCTAATATTCGGTTTAAGAGACTCGACCAAACAATATGACATGAGGTATCCAAGAGTTAGTTTTGGAAAAGTCTTATAGTGAGCCCTTTGCCAACCGTGTTTGGTTGGTATATATTGTGTAAAAAGAGAAGTTCATGATGTGTGGATAAAGTGTGCAACCTTTGTAGAGTTTAGCTAAACTGTTTAAACAGTCGTGTCCGTGGTTATAGGAGGATGTGAGGTGTTTTTCATAGCACAGTTTTGGTTTTACCAAAGGTTAGAGAACATAATTGTTGTGATGGGAATCATTTCCAAAGTCCGTCTATGTAACATATGGTCGACCTTCGTGGTTGGGAACAGGTCTATATGACCTGGGGTGTCTTGTGGCACCATAGTGTCGTAGTGCCAAGAAGACGAACTTATACTGTGAAAGCCTGTTAGCTATGAGAAATAGTTAAAAATAATATATGATTAATTGTTAAGTATTGAGAAAGTGAAAAAACTAATCAAGGAGAAGATGAGGAGATGTTGAGAATTTTGCTTTTGCTTATAAACACTATGGAAAGTTGTTGCAAAGCAACTTGTGGAATGGATCGAGGTGTGAGTCTCTTTTCTACAATTAAAATTTTGGTACGCTAGTGTTTTGTAAAATAACTCTTTTAAAGAAAATGCTACTTTTGCAAATAAAAAACATAGCCTCTTTTTTAATACAAAACATGTTGTCTTTCTATCTAACTTGCATACTCCCCCTTGCTTATATATATATATATATAGAGAGAGTTTAGAGAAGATAACGTCGACCCTTCTACTGAGGAGTTTTTTTGGAGCAAGTAGAGTATGAAGACTTTTAGTGTTTTGGGTCTAATTTTCAAACCATGCCTATGGAATAAACTAATTGTCTAGGTGCTGTACCTAGTGCTTAGCCGCTTAAGTTGCTTTCCACTTAGTTGCCATTATTGCTTTTGTTTTCTGTATTGTATTACTCATCTTGGGTCTGTCCATGATGTTAACTTAGATAAGGACTACTCTGAGTAATGTAATAAAAGCTAGTTATTTCTGATTCCACTATTATTTTGTGTGTACCAGCTTATGTATTCTAGGACTCGTATAGTGTTCATAGGTAATTAAGTTGATCCCTAATCTATGTTACCCTGTGGTTTGGGGTAACAATATCAGTCCCACTTGTGCAGAGTTTGGGGTGTCACACTTGTGCCATACAGGTGTCACACTTGTGCCATACACTTTTCTCTTTTCCTTTTGGATTTGGGAAACCTGGTGTTCGGGATGGAACCAAATGGTTATCAGGGAGATAGCGGGGCTCTAGGAGAGTCCATAAAAGTAAATGGCTATATGCGATAGTGGGGCTCTTGGAGTCTAGAGAAATGGTTTGGTTTGAGAAGTCAACTTTGAGGCCAACTCTAGGAGGTATGCAAACATGAAAAATCAATTGTCACTTTTCACTCTGATCGAGCTAAGACTGTGTCTCACTTTGGTTGTGGAATAGCACACACTTATATTGTCCAAAGCTTTAAAATAACTAGCTTCGCTTTGAAGCTTACATAAAATACCTAAGTTCTCCTCCCTTGCTGAGTACATAAATGCTCACTTTGTTCTCTCTCTATATATTTTCCTCCATCCAGAAGGTGAAGTTGAAGTGAAGTGAATGTTAGGGTTGTCTTATTTCCAAACGTTTGCCTTTGGTGTTGATAGTTAGTCCATTGATTCCATTGTTGTTGATGCTTTCTTGTTGTTAGTTGCATTCTCGGGTTCCCCGAGCTACAACTTAAACTAAGATAAATAAGTCTAATATTATAATGATTTATAAATATTTTTATATGCACTAACATTGTGTCATGGGACTGATATTGGTACATGGTTCTGTAAAAGGCGGTTCGTGTCTTCCTCCTACTGCACATCCTTTGTTAAGTGCTATTGTATGACGGTGTCAAATCCGGGTGTAATAGTTTCTTGCCTCCGGTCTTAATGGGCTGGACCCCATGCTCAAGGCTATTGTGCTTGCCGTCTTCACACTCATCGGCATCCCTCAAGTTGTATGTGTATTTTTTTTCATGTCCAGTTCTCTGAATTTAAGTTCTTGTGTTTGCTTACATTGCTTACTGTTTGCTGCAATCTTGTAGAAGCTGTTCAGTGTTATATGGGCGATCACGTCAGTGGTTACTGCTGAGGAGGGTGGCAGTCAAGCTATCTATTTATCTAATCTAATTACTCAGATTTTTGTGGCACTTTTGCTTCCATATTTGACGAACTAACGATCCTGGTTTCTTGGGTTGCTAAGGTCTCGCCATTGGTGTCCTCAACATTGCCATTGTTGTCCTAGAGGTAAGAATCGTGTCATCATCTAGTAATGTTTTTTTTCATCTTCACTTTGTTTTTTGTATTAATTCTCATTTCATTGTTGCTCTCATCATTAGCTGGTGATCGCCCTCATAGACTGTTCGATCAACGACGCCTTCAACGAGGGAAACACACAACCATTCGGCATCAGCTAGGCCTACTCCTTTATTTTTGGAGTCCTTGCGCTCATCTGGTTACCAAAGACAAGAAGCATGTCCAATGCTGTCATCGTCGCTCACTACTATAGAATAGGGCATCGTGAACGGCCTATCTGTAATGGAGCCTAGCAACCTGTCATAGAGGCACTCACTTGTGACGGGTCAAAATACGTCTCGTTAAAGATTTGGCCTCATGGCCTCACCCATCACCAATAAGCCTTCATCTTTGACGGGCTGAATTTGCAGCCTGACACGGGGACATTTGTAATGGGCCACAACCAATCCCCATCACCAATGAGGGTCATTGGTGACGGGTGCTTACTTATCGCCCGTATGACTAGTTATCTAGCGGGATCCTGTTTATGGCCCATTATAGATGTTGTAGACTATATATATACTGAACTTTTTGTGATATGGTTATCTCAACCCAGTGTACTATTGACATTTTGGGTAGGAGGGCTAGAGGGACAAAATTTTCCTCTTTATTTAAAGGGTGTTAAAGATCATTTGGGATATTTATCTAGGATTAGTAAAGATTAGTAAGTTTGTTTCGATGAACGATCTGTAATTAGATGGAATGAAGTCCTATAATTGTTACATACCAATCACATAGCTCCTACCTATTGATATTCAAAATATTGTCAATCAAGTTCGTCACATGATTATACATTTGTGCTCCTTTGATGATATTGGTAGGCTATTAATCCATAAGAACTTGATGATATTGGTAGGCTATTAATCCATAAGAACTTGATGCCTTGTATGTAGATATTGTCAAAACCCTCTGTCATTTAGAGATGCATTTTCCCCCATCCTTATTTGATATCATGGTTCCTTTCGTTGTTCATCTGATGAAGCAAACAAAAGTACGTGGCCCTACCTTTATAAGAGAGATGTTCCCGTTGAAAAGATACATGAGAATTCTAAAGCTATATGTTTGAAACAGAGCCAAACCGAAAGGGAGCATTATTTAAGGTTCTATGTTGATTAAATGTCTAAGGACGATCCAATTAGAGTTCTTAGATCTCGTCATGAAGGAATGCTCTCTAGTGTTAGCACCATAGGCAGAAAAAGAATTCTCCTAGATCAAGTCGCCTATTCTCAAGCACATTTCACTGTACTCTAACAAATGACAAAGGTTGCACCAGCACCATACTTTGAAGATCATTTAGCGAAGATTTGATAGGAAAACATAAATCGACCAGATACCTAGATCAACAAAGAGCATAACTCTTGTTTCAACAAATGGTTTAAGGATCATATTAGAATGTTGACTAGTAGCTCAAGTGAAATACTTACATGTTTGTCGTAGGTCCATCATGGGATATTGACACATGGCATGATATGATATCAATAGATATACATTTTACACCGTCAAGTAAGATGACAATAACACAGTCCAAACAATAGGATTCGTATAGAGACATTTCATGATCAACTTAGGTCTAGCTTATGCTACAGTCGCATAGAATAGATCTAGGAGCTAAACTATGTGAAGTTTAAAATGTCATTGTTTCATTGTAGCTGAGTCAATCTACACAGAGCAGTTAAGGTTGATAAGCAAGGTTTCACACTTGTTGATCTAAGTAAGGTCGAATATATGGATGAACCATTTATTCTTGCAAAACAACTTATATAAATATTCTATATAAAAGACCTAGCAAACAAAACACTACATGTCGTTATGAAGGGGAAAAAAAGAATTATTGGGGTTAACAATGTCATCAATGAGGATGATTATAACCAACTCCTCCATGTAGGCCAACACATACAACTAGACGAGCACTCGAAAGAGGAGGTTCTGTATGTATGTTCAGATCACTAGGAATACATATTAATGTAATTCAAGCTCGATAATAATATGAGCATGTATGATTAACACCTGTGACGGGTCTTTTTTGGGGCCCATCGACGATGAATTGCTATGATAGGCACTTCTTAGAGCTGTCATGGATGACGCACATCCATACTGGGACAAGGAACCCAACCATCATGGATCTACTTGATTGGCTTTTGACCATATCTATGGTTAGTTTCACACTTCACTTTCACCATCGCCGAGCCTAATGTCGTTGCCACCACTGCCACTGAGCCTGTTGCCATCATTGTCACCGCTGCCCTCAATCCCACTCCTGCCTCTAGGATTGATTCCCAATACAGCCACTGGCACCAACCCCCAATCCTACTAACGACCGCCTTCACCCGCACCATAGGCCCCACCTCGACTGACCCATACCGTTGGCCACATGCTCAATAGACCTGCATTGCCGGCCTCACCTCCACCAACCTAGAGTTGGCCCTACCTCCACCAACTCACTAAGCCTTCACCAACCCATAGTCAACCCTCAACAACTTTGCGTATAGAAAACCAAAAAAAACTCAAAGAAAATAAAAGCTAGCCAAGTCATTTGTGATGGGTCATTAAGAAGCACCCGTCATGGATGACTTACCTTTGACAGGCTCTGTTTGGAGCCTATCACGGATGTTCAACACCTGTGATGGGCTTTTTTCAGGGCCAATCAATGATGATTGCCTATGACAGACACTTGTTAGAGCCCATCACACATGACGCACATACGTCACAGGGCAAGGAACACACCTGTCATGGAACTACTTGATTGGCTTTTGACCATATCTATGGTTAGTTTCTATTAGGCCAAAATTTAGAAAGCCTAGCGATAGATTGGAAACACAATTGGCTTAAGCGAAAAAGTACCCGATTGCTACAAGGAAGAAGCCGATCAGATTGAAGCAAGGAAAGATTTGGACCCAAAATGGAAGACTATCCAGATAAGACCGAGTTTGAGGAGAAGCCATGGAACCCACGACAGGGTATTATATCTCTTTAAATCGTATCTTATATAATTAGGAGGGTTTAGTTAGTTTAGTTAACTACCTTAGAGATATTTTCTTTTATCTTGGTTAAGAGATAGCGTCCGATGGTTGTTGTAAACGTGTCGGACTCTGTAAACCCAGGGTATAAATATAGACCCCCTGGAAACATGTACATCATCCTTCGATCAATACAACTTCGGCACATCGCCACCTTAGTCTATCTAGATTTTTACCGGCGAGGTCTGTCTCTCGACGCGGGACTGCATTGGTTAAGCTTGATCACCGGTGAAGGGGTATGTCCCGCTACTATCCCGATATGTCTCGCTCTATCTAAGCCTGCATCGGTTAGGTTCAATATCTTAGGTCGATCGGATGTATCGCATCACGTCCATGTAGGGTCTATCGGCCTATCAAGCTCTCTCTGCCGTCGTCGGTCTCGTGCTGTATCGATTAGGTTTGACCTACGAGGTTGCCGATGGTACATTGAGCTTTAGGCCTATAGGTCTCTATACGGTGTTTTATCAGAGTGTTAGCCAATGAGTTATCTATACATTGAGCATCACGCCCAGTGTATCGGCTCTTCGGCCGATACGCACCAGTCTTCAGAGACTTCCCTTAAGCGCCACGCCAAGCGCATCAGCTGGAAAGCCGATGCGCGCCAGTCTTCAGAGAGACTTCCACTCATCGGCTCAGCTAAACGATGGTTTTGCTTCACCCTTACTTCAGCACATCCGATCCGGCGTCCACCGTCCCGTTGCCGTTGGCCTCGGTCTCGTACTGTCTTGGTTAGTTCCGATCTTCAAGATTCGGCACTAGCAACGTCGTCACAGCGGGCGATAGGTCTCGTGCTACCATATCCAGAGCGGCATCAACTTTGTAGCCGGTGTTTTTTATACAATTCCTTGCTAGTTTGCATATGCCTTCATCGGCTTTCTAGCCGATGAACGAGCGGTACAGCTTCCATCGGTAACCAAGAGAGATCCCGCATGCTTTACTATTCTCTGAATACCCTTTGGTGCCTCCATCTGCTCTACGGCCGATGGATCAGAATCTCGCTTTTGCTATACCCGGAGTAATCACGTCCTTCGTCGACATCCGCCTACGCCCTCATCGGCTCTCCAGCCGATGGAAGAGTGTCCTGATTCCTATCGGCGATCAGCCGATAGCAACAACCATCTGGACACGACCGATGACCAACCCAATCCTATCGGCAGCCAGCCGATAGGGAGGTCTCATATCGGCCAATCATCCAATTGGCCCGTTCGTCTCACCTCCTTGTCAATTGCAGGGCCAAATTGACTGGCATGCCCATATCCGCACCGTCGCGCCGGAGCCGAGCGAAACCCACGGCTCCCGATGCGCGCACCTTGAGCCATGAAGAGAAGCCGACCGGCCTGCACTAGAGCTAAGTGGACCTTCCAGGCGTCGGTGTGTTCGCACCTAGCATGAGGGAATCCAGCGCGAATATATTCGGCGCAAACATATTTTTTGGCACACCCGGTGGGACTGAAGATTTCATTCATTGGTTGATAGGATTCGTACTTCATTCATCAACCGATTGGATGGGATTTCATTCATCGGCTGGAGAAACCTGAAGATCGTTCATCAACTGAATATCCTTTATCAACTGGTGTGATATAATTCTATTTATCAACCAGCAGGACTATACAATTGCCTGATTAGAAGTCAGAATTTTTACTTATCAACCCGGGGGGCATCTTGTTGTCAATATGTCTAAAGAAAAGGTTGATTCTAAGGCATATTCGTCCGAAGAAGAAACCGATGAGGATATTATAGTTCCAGTAACCATGGAGGATCTGAATAAAGACCAAAGGCCGCAGATAGAGTAGAACATGGATATTTTTTAGAAGCTCTGTTTAGAATCCTTCAGTATGACTAAACAAGGGCTGATTCAAAAAGCACAGCTACCAAAGTGTGTTTTGATGAAGAAATCAGGCCAGTCATAACTTGTGAATTCTCCTAAGCCATTGCAAGAGATGTTCAACGAAGCATTTTATAAAGCATTCAGTAATCCATCGGGAGTATGGATGGATACACTACAAGATCTGATCAAGAAGACGATACGAGAATTATCAGCTCAAGAGCCTGATCAAGATCATGTACCTTTGCCGATAGAGACGAAGTTATCTCAGGAAACTTGTAAAAACAAGAGGGACCTATCGGTAAATATATATCCACCAACACAAGATCGATTCGGGGGCAACGACAGGGGTACCTCCAGAATACTTTCAGGGTAATTATTGTTGAGGATATCAATGTGTCTACCCAGATGGCGATCCCGATTTACACACTTATTATGGAGACTATCTCAGGTAGAATCGGGTACCATATCCACCTCCACATTATCAGAGGGATATTCTAAGGGAGAAGGATTGGTTAATTAGAATTGTGGACACGATGAAAGAGCAATTTGGTATAAGCCCAAAGATTAAACAATTATGTATCAGCACCTGTATCTAGAATGGTTTGACAGAGTTACATTGCCTCGCTGACACATGATACCAGATTTCTCCAAATTCTCTGGCAAGACAACATATCTACAATAGAGCACATGAGCTAATTCTTAGCCCAATGTGGAGAAGCATCGGCCGAGGAAGCCCTCATAGTCCATTTCTTTTCACTGTCCCTCTCTCGATCGGCTTTCACCTGGTTTTCTTCGTACCACCAAACTCAATTAAGGGATGGGCCGATCTAGAACAGCAGTTCTATAAATATTTCTTTGCTGGGATTCAAGAAATGAGACTGTCAGATTTGACATCGGTTAGACAGAGGCCTAATGAGTCTGTTCTGGGGTACATCCAACGTTTCCGGGACATCAGAAGCCAGTGTTATAGTCTTCTTCTGAGTGATGAACAATTAGCTGTGTTATAGTCTACACCCAGAGTCATCATGTCCTTTGTCGACATCTGCCTACGCCCTCATCGGTCCCCAGCCGATGGAAGAGTGTCCTGATTTCTATCGGCGATCAGCCGATAGCTAGAGCCATTCGGACGGGACGATGACCAACCCGATCCTATCGGCATCTAACCGATAGCGAGGTCTCATATCGGCCCATTGTTCGATTGACCTGTTCGCCTCATCTCCTTGTCAATTGCAGGGTCAAATTGACTAGCACGCCCACATCCGCACCGTTGCGCCAGAGCCTAGTGAAACCCACGGCCCCCGACGCGCGCACCTCGAGCCAGGGAGAGAAACCGTCCGGCCTGCACTAGAGCTAAGCAGACCTCCTAGGCGTCGGCGTGTTCGTGCCAGGCGCGCGGGAATCTGGCGCGAACATATTCGGCGTGAACAGTTTCACAGTTCACTTGCACCCCTGCTATTGAGCATGTTGTTGTCATTGCCACCACCATTGCTATTGAGCATGTTGTTGTCATTGCCACCGCTGCCACTGACCCCATTGCTAGCAGCGCCACCGACCCTACTGCCACCACTGACGTTGAACCCTGCTCCTACTATTGGTGCCGACCCCTACTCCTATCGACGAATGTCTTGACCCGTGTCACCAGCCTCTCCTCCATCGACCCACAGTTGACCCTTCCTTCACTAACCCACTGTGCTTCTCTCTACTGGCGTGCCCAAGCCTTTTCGGTCCCGCCTCATCGACCCCGAGCTCCCTCTACATGCATTGTCTGCCTTGCCTCCACCTTCACCACCTCAGTCTAGGGTTTACAATCCATCATCTCATCTTTTTCTCTTTTTTTTTCATTTATTCAATGTGACATTGTGATACATGTGATTTGAAGATTGTGATATTTTAGAATGATATGAACATTTGTGAATGTGATTTTAGGAATGATATTAATGATTTTAGGAATATTTGAATGATGTGATATGATATGATATGATGTTTACGACTATTTATGAATGATATGATATTTATGAATGTGATACATGCGATTTTAGGAATATTTGTGAAATTTTAGGAATGTGAATCTATGATATGTATGATTTTAGGAATTTTACGAATGGTTAGGATTTTTTGATGACTTTGATATGTATGACTTTATGTTAGATAAATGGTTAGGATTTTATGTAATATTACATGTATGAATATCATGAATGTGAAGTTTATACAAATTGTATGATTTAAGGATATTACATGTTTTTTTAGGATTTTATTTCTCAATATGTATGACTTACACAAACTTATACAATGTATCTATATCTTATGCATTTTTATGAATGTTTATAAATTTTATTATTTATGACATGGTTATTTTAGTGTACGTAACTGGAAATGTCCATCAACAAACAACCATGTCAACTACAACTAGTGCATCCACCTCAAGCTGTAACCCTAGGACACAAAATGGACAATCGGATACCATATTTACGATAAAGGAGATTGACACCTTGGTCAATGGTAAAGAAGTTTGTTAGATTATGTGGAGTTCACGGGAGGTGGTATTTCAGCATCCTGCACATGGACGTTGACCATGTGATAGCTATAGAGAAGGCAAATGCCTAGACAACATTCAATGTGTGCTACCACTACCCATCAGAAGCTAAAGACGCTCTAAAGCATCGGGTGTTCCAAAAGATGGGTATGGCTTGGAAGAATCTTAAGTACAAGCTAGGTAACAAGTATGTACTCAACCCCCTCCACCCAACACCATTCCGTGATTACCCTTATATCACGCCCATAGTTTATGATGATTTTGTGGTTTTGAAAACCACGGCTAGGTTCCAAGCAACTAGCAAGGCGCATAGGCAATTCCAGGCTAGAAACGAGCACCCACACCAACTTGGCACTAGTGGGTACAATAGAAGAAAGAGCAATGGAACTTAATACCCCACCCCAATTTGCTAAATTCCCTAAATAACGTGCAAGGAATTGGGCAAGGGCATGGGAAAAACCTAGCTAATGGACAAGTTTATCAACAACTTGTGAGTTCTCGCTACATATCCTTTAAATTTCTCAATTATTGTGCATGCTCTAACCCTACTCCATTAAACTATAGTTTACTTTAACTGCCAAGCAATAGTCTTCGTAGGGCGTAGGTGAGTCGATGAGGCATGAGGATGACATCCTCACATGGGTGCTCGATAACCCTGAACACCCTAGATGGACAAGAGGAATTGGTTGTACTATACCATGGAAGATTGGGATGTCTAAATATAGCGTGTAGTATAGGAAGCGGAAGCTATCTAAGGCATAGAAAGAAACTCATATGAGAGAATAGCTTAAGGAGTAGGTAAAGAAGAAATTTAGCTAGGAATTCAATGCCAGACTAGGAGAGATTGAGGCTAAGCTCAATGAAGAGATGCTATAGAAGAATGGCAAACCCCAATCCACTGGTCCAGTAGAAGTGAACCCCACACAATGGCAAAGTAGTTGTGCATCAACTGGGGTGGCTCAAGAACTCTCACTAGTTACTGCCGTAGTTGACCATATAAATTTATGATCCAAAAACCATGTAGGATTGTTTTAACTAGTCCATCTATTTTCTTCTAAAAACATATCTTAATTGTATGTAGGACGTAGCCCAATGCATCCTATAAATTAAGGTGACACCAGCATTTTGTTGTGATACCATCGAGAGCCAAGCTTACAAGCCCACTGCAAACACTAAAGTGCATGGTGTGGATTTGGTGACCGGACATGTTAAAGTCCTAGGTGACATGGTAAAAGATAATTAGGTCAGCTGGCCTCTACATATTCCACCAATTGATGAAATAATGACATTAGGTGCTACACGTGGGACCTTTATACAATGGCCCAAAGACCTAATTGTCATAATGATGGTTCTGATGTTAACTTGACCAAGCATTCAAGTGGTAGTTCCATCTCGCCTAGATCCTCTAGCTCAAGCTCCTTTAGCTCCTCTAGCCATCAAAGCTCCATTTCAAAAACCCATGGATTTTGGGTCTAACTTCGTTGAAATGGCCATAGATCCCCTCCTTCAAAAAACCAAAGCCAATTCATCACCACTGATGGTGGCTAGCAAAAAGACTTGTGGAAGGAGAAAAGGAAAAGCACAAGAGTAATTCTTAGCTTCCTAGAGGCCAGACCTAGACAAGGAGGTGTCGTTGCCTCCTAAGAGCATAGCTATAACCACAATCAAGCTAGGCATGCCATTGGTTATAGACAATGAGTTAGCCACCATGGGTACTGCTTGCTAAAAGCTACACTGACTATATGGAGAGGACTAACTCGAAGAGGAAGAATACTAAGATGTTCGTACCGGGTTATCATGGCCTAGGACCTACTAAAGTGCTAATCGTTGTAAGTACTAATAACTACAAAATACGCTAATAACAATCTATATAGAATGCTTATAAAATAATTATTCTCCTTATAGGTTATGTTGGAAGGACACACATAGGACTAGAAACTAGATTGGATTCCTAGATCCACAAGAAGTTAATAGGACACAAGGGGAGGCATTGGAAGAGGTAGTAGATTATATTAAGAACTGCTTATGGGTCCACCACGACAAATACTTCATCCTATTAGTACACAATCAATAGTAAGTTTGTTAACTAATTAATAGTTTCATTTAGCGAAGACACTAACTATATTGAATGTTAAGATATGTACAATTTTTGTTTCTAACTTTAAATATATTTTGTCTCATGTTTTATTAGACTCTCGTGGTCATAGTGTCGAAATGGAGTAGGGTTTACTACCTTAACTTTTGAGAAGTATGACTTTTCCCCTCTTACAGTTGCATTGGACACTACATGTGGCTAGTGTGTGGAAAAAGAGGGCAAATATAAAGCAAATAAAGTCGACCTCCATCACCACATTGACTTTAAATGTCATCAATAATTTGTTGGCAAAACTTATGGTTTCTACATGGGCGATAACATGAAGACTCTTATCACTTGGTTACCACATTAGATCCTAAGATTTATGCTTATGTTGATTTATGATTAAATTATAGATTAGTGCCACGATTTCACCTAAGATACTAACTTGACGCCTCTCTTACAAACAAACATTAAGAACATTCCATAGTACAACTATGAGAACATTAGAGAAGAAATAGTTGCCTTCATGCTTACAAAACTTGTATCTTGTTTGGGCAGCTTCCATTCAAAATAGCGATAAAATTATTATAGAGCAATTCTCGATGCTTGTAAAAAATAAATGATTAAGTTATATTTGTTTATATATTATGTGTAAAATAATTTTTGATGCTTATGTACATTGTACGTATGTTGGTAATATTTGCATTACTAATTTTACTACTTTTTTAAAAAAATTAACTAAATTGACAGATTATGATTGTTCTCTTTTGAAGATGCATGGACGATTTGGTAAGTTGTTGAGTATTACAACTTACAATTTTGTTGAATGTGAGAATTCATGTAATTATGTGAGGCTTTCCAATTCATAAGTCTTGCAAATAATTGACACTTGGAATATTTATGGTTGTGAAATGTACATAAATTTTATCTGTGGATTATGAGGCATTGATGTATATATATGAATTGTATTTGGAGATTCTAGGGCTGATTGTAGAAATATATTTTTTTCTATCATTTTTAGCGAGCGTAATTGTTTGAGTATAGCTTAATAAAACTATTTTATTTTTTAAGGTAAAACCTCATTAGTAATAGGTTAGAACAAAACCCATCACTGCTAAGCAACACCCATTAAAGGTGATGGCTCTAAAATAGGTCATATTTGACAGGATTATAGTTGAAACTTATCAAAAATAAGTTATTCATAAACATCTATAGATGTTTCATGATTGGGGTTGAACCTTATCGATAACGGATCTTTGTTTCATCCCATCAAAGATATCTAACATTAGTGATGGCAGCTAGGATGACACCGATGAGTTTTCCACATCACTCACCAATCATCGCCTTTGTTACTGATAAGGGATCTGTTTCACACAGATGATTGGTGGGCACTAGTTGTAATTCCATCTAGCACACACCCTATTGCCTATCGGTATGTCACTGAGATGTTGAAAAATTTTGACTACAAACTCATGCCTACCTCTGTTGATTCATTAGCTGTCTTGTCCTTACGTTTCCTAGTCGTTTCTACCAATTTGAGACTGTTCAGCTGTAGAGGACAAAGAGGGATTTTCCTGGCTGCGATGTTTAGCAGCAGATCAGGAAACCCAAATGTTTTAATATGAACAATTTCTCTGTGCTGTAAATCGTAGCCGCTTCTGAACAGTGAAAAGATAATATTTGCGTGGCAGCTTGCTACTTTGTATTGCCCAGTGATTTGAATATTTTTATTGACATCTTTTAGTACAATTTACTGACGTTATATATTATTAGTATAAATAAGGGTATGTTAGGAATTTGCCTCAAAATTGGAAGGGATTTTTCTAAGTAATTTCATGCTTTAGCTTCAATCCAATAGTAACCTGACTGTTCGTGCGTGATCTGACAGCGAGCAAAATCTGAGAGCGAGCGAAGAAGCCATGTGTGGCGGCGGCGCGAGTCCTCCCCTGCTCGGCTTCTCCTGCGTCACCAGCGCCCTGGCTCCTGCAGGCTGCCACCCTTGGCCGCGCAGCTGGCAAGGCCTCATTCCCCGGGTGGATCAAATTCTCAAAGAATTAGAGTCCAATACATTGATTAATAATACTTTCGTCTCAAAATAATCACATAGAATACCCTCTATTTTAATAAGTCTAAGTGCGATTGTCCCTCACTTTAACAAATATGAATGTGATGATAAAAAATAAAGTTGTTTTAGGGAAGAGAGTAGATACTAATAAGAAAACATTGGCTGTCATCTTCCTTGCTTAACACACTTCAATCTAGCCATGTATAATCAATCCTATTCCTCGATCGCAACCACGAAACAATGAGAGGAAATTGGTATATATCTATGCTATTTCCTCCCCCTTTTTTCTCCACTTATCGTCAGACAGGCATAGTTTTTTTTTCTACCGAATTGCCCCTAATGTAATAACCTAGAAAGAGAAATTTACCCTTTTAACATTATAATGCAATCTATTTAATTGGGTATGAAAAATTAATCGACACCGTTAAATCATTTATACTGACAATATATACTGCTAGTAAATTATATCGTAAAAGTTCCCATTTTAATTTTCACTAATTATATATATATATAGAACTAAGAAGTTTCAATTGAAACAATAAGTTATGAATTTTAGTGAATTTAGGTAAGTTTTATCCATGTTGGAATTTGAATGTTTCTCACCATGCTAGCGATCTCCTAATGGCAGTGGAGTGTTAACTAAGCCCACCAGGCTCACATGTGAAACTCTTTATTTTTTTTAGAAAAAACAGGTAAATATTTCATTACCCAGCTTGAAAAACAAGCCCAAACAAGCACAGGTTCTATACAAGCAGAACCGGGGATAGAACCCCTTCTGCACCAGAAACACAGAAAAAGAAAAAGGGAAAACAACCACAGAGCGAACGTGCTGCGCTGGGATTACCAGCTATCAATCCAGCTTAACAACGCCTAAGCCCCATAAAAGGAACTACTGACACAGGCCACCACCGATTACAGGACATCAGGCAGATTGCCAGCTTGTCGAAGGCAGGCAAACTTCTTCAGAATATCTTCTTTCCATCTATCTACCAGCGCATTCTTCAACCTTCAGCAGAATTCTCCACCTTCGCATCAAAGAAACAGTCATGTACACCACCTGCAAGGGATATTTAACTAAAATATTTTCAAAGACCCAATCATTCTGGTTAGCCATAAAGCCTAACACACAGCTGCAGCCACAAACACCCCCGGCATGGATTTAAACTTGTTTTTGAGAGAGCAGAGACAACTCCAGAAACTAACAGGCACCTCATCCAACCCTAAAGCTTCCCTAAAAGGACACCAAGCAAATTTTGCAATGGGACAGTTAAACAAAACATGATTAACTGTTTCTTTGTTGCTGCATAGTTTACACTTCTCATCCCCACTTTTCCACTTCCTCTTGATCAACTGGGCTGCACAAGGAATTCTACCCCTCCCAGTCATGAACATGAAATGTTTAATTTTTAAAGGAATCTTACTCTTCCACACCTCCATCATCTCAGCATCTCTTACACCTCCAGACTGTAGCATTTTTTCATTGATCTTGTCGTGTATTTCCTTTTTTTTCTCATATGGCCACACCAATTGATCAGGGCTCTCACTAATGTCAACTGTTCCCAGCTTACTTCTCAGTTCCTCTAAGCAACCTTCATCCTCTTCACTTAATTTCACTTTCATCCTCTTCACTTAATCCAACTACCATTGTCCCACACCTCCCTTGCTAACTTCTGCTGTTGCATACTGATCTTGTACATGTTAGGGTATTGCACTTTCATGGGGCTCTTCTCACACCACATATCCTCCCAAAATTGAACGTAAGAACCATTGCTCACTTTTCTCTCAGCTAATATATGCACCCATTTTTTGCACTCATGCAGCCTCTTCCAAAACTGAGACCCCCCACTTGGGGGACTTTTTTAGAAACTCTTCCCATTCCTCGAATATTTTCTCCTCAACAGCTCACAACTCCTGTCTGAGGAGAAATCCACCAAATTTACAACCCATTTACTTAGCAAACTCACATTCATCATCCTGGTATCTATGAAACCCAAACCACTATACTCCTTGGGTCCGTACAAGGCTTGCCACTTGATCATATGGTTTTTGTCTTCTTTCCCACACCTTGCCAATAAAACCTCCCCCTCACAGTGTCTAACTTCTTATGGAACTCTTCCGGTAAGTGATAAAAAAACCATTGCATACAGAGGTACACTAATCAAGCAAGCATTGATCCTAATTTCTCTCCCCCAGAAGATAGATGGCCACTCTGCCATGTGCCCACCCTCTTCTCTACTCTTTGCATAATGGGCAGCAGATTACTCCTCCCCACTTTCTCCACACTCATAGGTAGCCCCAGATAAGCCAAGGGCCACCACCCTATTTTGCAATTTAACATGTTTGCAATTCTCGACTCCTCTTCCTTCTCAACTCCTAACGCAAAAACCTTACTTTCCTGACATCTCTTTTTCAAAGCCAGCACATTTTTATCAGTAGCCCTAGCAAACAATAGTATCATCTACATATTGTAAGTGTGTAAGCGCCCTAACAATTAAATCAGGCACCAAACCCTCCAAAACTCCATTAGTATTTGCAGTCTCCAGGATGTTTGATAGAGCATTCCCAACTAGGTTGAACAAAATAGGAGACAAATGATTTGTAACACCCTAATTCTAGGTCGTTAAAACATATTTTAATAAAATTTAGTTATTTATATGCGATTAATGACCTAAGTGCCAAAAGATATCAATCAAGCACCTTCTTAAGACCTCAATCAAAAAATAATTCCAATCCATCTTCAAATCTTAGATTTGAACTTTGAAATTCGAAATTCCTCTCCTTGCCCTTTCTAACCTATCCTCAATTTCTTACTAAAATCTTTTAGATTGGCCCTAGAATCCTATCAAAAAAATTCTCCATTCTTTCCTAAGTTCAAATATTCAAATTAAATTTAAATCCAAATTCCAATGCACAAAATTCTTTCAAATATTTCATCCTTAAAAATTCCCAAATTCAACTATTCAAGCTTGGGCCGACATCCCTCCCAACCAGCCTAGCATTTCTCCTCTTGTTTCTCATTCCTTCCCGTGCAACCCATCTTAGGCAGCCCATTCGCTAGTCATGACCGCTCAACCTTCTCTTCCCTTCCTTTTCCCTAGCCAAGCTCTCTTGCCCGCTTAACCTTGCTCTGTTCTCTTCCCTTCTTTCCTCCATGTGGCCCGTCTCCTACCACATAGTTGGCCCACGGTACACTATTCCCGTGTGGGCCACTTATCTGTGCGCCAGTCACCTACACGCGTGCCCGTTACCTCTCCTTCAACCGATAGCAGGGCCTACCCATTAGGTCGGCAACGGACAAGCTGCTCGATAGCTGCACATGCAGTTGTCATTTTCACCACGTACTTTCTCCTAGCCAGCAACCTGCTCGACAAAATGGGCACATGGGCATACCACCATGCTGTATTGTGTACGACCTCACCGTCGCCCTGCACCGACCTAGCCCACATCAGCACCGCCTTTCCTCCCCATCCCATCACTCTCATCCTCACCCGCTCCTCCTTTTCCCCTTCCCGCCACCAGTCACACTACAAGTCGCTTCCCCTAGCTCACATTGCCACTGCCTTAGACCTCCATAGCATAGCACTGCCCACGCCTATAAATCCTTGGTAATCTCTCTTTTCCACTCCGCAACCATACCATCCCTTGCTAACTTTGTAGGTCACCCGTACTTGAGCTTGTAAGCCACTGCCAGCATGATTTCTCCTTTGGTGAGTTTCCTCTCCTCCCTCTCTTTTTCCCATCACTTGAAGCACCAAAACACCATTTCCTCCCAAAGCCACATGGCCTCTACCACCACCTCAAGCACCTAGCTACCACCATCATCATTCCTCTATTGTCGTCATCAATGCTAACTGCCATTAAAGGTAGCACTCTTCCTTCTTCCTCTTTCTCTTCCTCCCATCACACCGCATCCACCTAAACCATCCCATGCTTGAGCCGCTGTTCTCATGGTCACCACTAGCGACCTAATGTCACATGGCATAGGTCCACCTCTGCCACTCAATGCCAGCCCTCTCCAGTGACCCAAACCTCAATTCAAGCTATTGGTCTCCCTCCCCTTTGCCTCTTCTCTCCTCTGATAGGATCCACTCCCCATGACTCATCGCCATTCGTCGAGACGATACCAATTGCCGTCACCCATCAATATTGCCAGGGTGAATGACCTCGGTCTACACCGACGTGGTAGGCTATGGCTCGCAACCACAAGGCACCCCACGCTAGCCTCGCCCATGGCTAGGCTGTGGCACTAAACCAGCTTAAGTGAGCCACTAGGCCCAAAAGTCATCAACCCTTCTTTCTCCTCTTCGACCCATCAAAATGTAGCCCACAAAGGACAAATACTTCGACCTCCTTCATCCTCAGCCCAACAGAACTCAACCCACCGGCCCTTATTTCCCTTCCCTATTGACCAAGGTCTAAAATATCTCTCTCATCTCCCTCTCATTGACATTGGCCCTACATGTCAGTGTCCAAAGGAAATATTCTTTTTCTAATTTAAATTAATCCATTTACATTTCTAGAAAATCATTTAAGCTTCAAAAGTTCATATCTTACTATCCGTAACTTCAATTAACATGATTTAAGTCTTCATTTTTTTCTAAAATTGAGATATACCCTAGCACTATTACTTATTAATAATTATATTTCCTTTGTTGGATTTTGTGTGGATTTCTCTCTCTTGTGTGTAGTTGATGTGATCGAAAATTGTTTCGGACAAGGTATTTCAAAGACTTCAAAGGCAAAGATAGAGGCAACTCATCATTTGATCATACTGCTCCTAGATTTAAAATGTTTTGTTTGCAAAATTACATCTAAGTATGCACATTAAATTTGACCAACCTTGGTTTGCATGACATACCGACGGATGTACATAGTTGATGTCTTATCCCTTGTTGCTCTATCCTCATGGTACCTTGGCACTTGCGCTCCCTAAGCATGTTTATCGGTGGCCTAGTCAAATCATATTTGTTTGTCGATATGTAAAAATAGGTTTCAAAATCTTTAAAAAAAACTTAACATGTGGTGTCGGCAAGTTTACAAAAACCCATGATACAAAGTGGTCGCCTTTGTGGTGGTACTCTATATTCGCATGTAAGAACCGATTCCTTGGAGAATTTTATCTAAACATATTACAGTATGATCACATGGGTGAAATGGGATACCTCTAGCCAAATAATTAGTGAGTCAGGAATGATTGTGGGAGCCAATGTACGTGGAGTCACCGATGTGGCATTATGAGATGCACCTGTGGGACCCTAATTACGGGAAGTATAGGACTTGCTAGTTACTTAGTCTAAACCCTTTAATTGACGATTGGCTATTCTGAGAATGCTTTGGAACGGCCTTATTGCGAACTTCTCCGCTTGGCTAGTGAGGGAATAAGATCTTGTCATGTTAGTAAAGCATACGCTCTCTACAGAGGTTATCAAATTGTTCAAATAACTGTAGCATAGTTTTGTTTGCAAAATTCTATGAAAATTATTTGTGGGCTTAGAAGGTTGATGGAAGACCATTACGTGGTTTGAAACGATCCTATGATAAATCAGGATATCAAATGGCATCATAGATTAAGCCTTTTAGAAAGAAGCAGTGTGTGTTGGAGAATATAGACGGCTCTGGTAACCAAAGAGATGAGATATGAGATGAGCTTATACCCGATGGTCATGGAAGTGAAAAGAAACTAATATATGAGAAAACAGTTTGAAACTGTTTAAGGCAGATGGTTATGCGCTAGTGTCACAATAAGATACAGCATAATAGTTTTAATCAACTGAAATTTGTTATACCCACATAAGTTGTTGAAAAGAAATTCACGGACAGGATTAAGGCGAGAGACTTTTTCCAACCATATGTTAAGCAGCCCACACTTCGCGTTTTAAAAAATGTTTTCAAAAATTTGTGAAACAAATTCAGACTTCCTTTGAAGCCTATATACTAATATTTTGTATGGTTTTCTGAGTAGGTATGTACTCAATCAATGTTTCTTCTCCCTTTTTCCCCAGTGAAGTTAAAAGTTATGATTTCTTTTCTAATCCCAAGTTATTGCTTATGGATTGGGACTAGTTGTACTAAGTTCCATTGTTATTTCTCTGCTCGCCGGTTACACTCTTAGTGTTGTTCTAAAGATATAACCTCCTAAAGGTGTTATCTATCTAAATTATATTTATTTATAATAATACATCTCTGTTGATTGTGGGTAGCAACAATTGTGTCCTAAAACTAGTTCTGATATCGTGGCTCCATAGGATCGATTTATGCCTTTTTCTTATAACGCACCTCCTCTGGTGTTATTGTAGGTAATACTAGGGTGAGGTGTGATAAAGACCCCGTTGTCTCAACCCTCTATAAGTCTTAAGAAAGGCCTTGCACCCATTTATGCTCATCCCCCCTCCCCTCTGTTATCTTTTTTATCCAACCAATGAAAGTAGGATGAATAATTTCCTCTCCTTGACCTCATATAGAAAATCCCACTGCACTCTGTCATAGGCCTTCTATTTTGAAAATTATACCAGTTTTGCCCCTCTTTTATTTCTCATGGATCACCTTACGCAAGATCACACACCCCTTTAGGATAAACCTCACTCAGATAAAAGCAGTATGTGTCCAGTTTATCACCTCCTCGACCTCATAGTCACAGTCTTAGTTAAAATTCTCATAATCACATTTTTTAAGTAAATTGACTTATATTGCTTGATAGTATTGGCATCCCTTATTTTGGGTAGCAAGGTAATAACTCCATAATTCACTCTATCTAGGTTTGAACTCCCACTATGCGGTTCATCTAACATTTCCTTTACTAACTCTCTAAAATGTGACCACATCTTCTTGTAGAAACCTACAGAAAAGCCATCAGGGCTAGGGGTAGCGTTGGCTTTCATGCTATTTAACCACCTTATCCAGTTCCCCCAAAGTGGAAAGTCTGATCATCTTCTCCCTACCCTCCTGGCTTAAACATAATCTTTATTTGCTGCAAGCCTGCAACCGACGAGCTTTTAAAACCGTACGTTTTATTTTTGGCCTTACTAAGTCCAGAACAACGCGCAGATCGAAACCACAAGTATATGCCCCGTCTGACATTGATCATGTGACGCGAGCGAGCAACGCTACTTCATCTATCATCCGTCTGCAATCGTGTGGCAGGCACCGTATCTCTTGCCTGCCAGCTGCCAATCATCAAAGCCAATACCCCTTGCCAGCCCAATAACTCGATCAGCCCGACAAGGCAACAACAAACTGCGGCATTGTTTCTCGTGGCTCTGATGCAGGATAATTGAAAAATACCAACAACAAAAAGCAAAAAGGCAGCATGCTTGATATATAGTTTCACATGCAATTTTACTGTTCTTAAAGCTAGAGATACCAAATTTTGTATATAAATTTTGGTACCTTCTCAAGCTCTAAATTCACTTGGCACTGCCTTCTGCCAGTTCGTTCCAAAAAGGCTCTAAATTCGCATTTCAATGCTCTGTTTGAAATGCAAACGGAGCGTGGTTGCTGGACAGTAGACCGGCTACTTGGATATTATGTCTTCCTTCAGTTAGGGCAGTCAGCATTTGTTTTGCTAATCACTTGTTAGTTTTTTTTTTGAACCTGTTCACCTGAGTTCGACTCAACACAGATGCTCGCATCTATGGATAATTATTTTTTCACTAATAGATGACGTACCCATCAACAACGAGGTGCTCCTGTTGAATTTGTTAATCTTTAGACTGCCGGCCTATTCTTTGAGATGTACTCATCAGGACAGGATACATAGGGAACGTCTATGTTTCCACTGTATTTCAAAAAAAAACACAATGTAAAATTTGAGTTTACCACATCACCAATTACAAGGACTGAAAATGGTATCAAATTAGTTGGATTCATGCATGCATGTATACATATCACTTGGAAGAGATAACTTTTAAATCCCTGATAAAACTCTTGACCATATCTTATATAACTATATATATCAGGCCAGTTGCCAAATTTACCCGTCTAATTATGTTCCATCCTGGTTTGCTTCATTCTTGGCACACTTTAATACGTTTTGATTCATTTGAAAAATGACAAATATCAAATTTTGATTAGTTGACAAATAAGCAACCTCTGCTTTGATATGAAAACTAGCCTATATAAAGTCCTAGCATGAGCACCCAATCGAACTATAAGCTTCGAAGGAGCATAGACAAGAGCAGACAAAAGTGATCGGCATCGACAATTCGACACCCAAACCAGATCGAAGGCATGGCAATGACTTCCAAGATCGTCGGTGCCCTCGCGTTGGTGCTCCTGGTGCTCACCGCCGTGACCGAAGGCCAAGTCCTGCCGACTCCCTGCTGCCGCATCAACTGCTGCGACGGCAAGCCCGAGTGCTGCGATCCCGGCGCCACCACCGTCGTCGCCACGGCTGTCACGAAGCCTGCGGCGGCTGTGACCTCCAAAGCACGACCACCGGCGACTGCCGGCACCACGGCTCGTAAGCTTTCTGACGGAAATTAAGTGAAGTGCAAGTCTTCAAAAAAAAAAAGAGGTGGAAGAAATGAGAGCCTAGCCAGATCATTGGAATGGTTCGATGTTTATCTTCTGCACGTTTGCTAAAATGCAAAAAGGAACATAATACACTTTGTTTTGAACATAACAATTTGATGAAATTCTGTGGAAAACATGAAGAAATCCTTCAAATTTACTCATCTATTACTCCAATCCAACTGGACTTAACGTCGCAGACTCGCAGCGCTCGGCAAACATAGCTCCAAAACTTGGCCTAACAAATGCTGGGTCTAGCAAGGCCCAGTTGATTCGGTTGAGCTATCCCGTGGCGAAAAGCCCATAACCCCAACGGATGGGGTTGACCTTGAAATTTCACATCACACTTGATATTCTACCTTGGCAGCATCACGGAGGCCCATCAAACTAATTAAACTAATCATGATGCATCTGTGTGATTTTAGTGTCCTCGAGGAGTTACCATGGTACCATATTGTGATCCCTCTCAGTACCTTCTTTGTTAGAAAATAGTTAAAAAATCTGGCATCTTCATCTAAACTGGACGTAAACAGCCACTCAGTACCTTACTATAAGAATTGTATCAAATTTACACAATTTATAAGGTATTTTGAAGTACCGTAAAATTTCTCTACTACAAGATTGCAGACCGTGTTCGATGCATCAACAAGAAGAATGTGGAATTAATATTGTATATTATTGTAAGTAGAAAGAAAATAGTAACTAATTCATCCATGAGGAAAACAAATCTTTGTTAATTTTTGTGGAAATTCATCAATATAAAACTAAAAACATTCAACCACGATGAGAAAACTACAAAAGATCGTTGATACAAAAATCTTTGGCAAAGAATATCACTAAATGAAATCAACAAATTAAGCAGAATCCAATATGTTATCCTTCAAAGGAAAACGACAACTGTTATTTTTTCGTCCTTAACAAATAAGGTATTTTTGTCGCCACTAGGATAGTGATACAATAATAACTAACATACGGTTTTCTCCCAAGGAAGGCGATAATGTACGAGGTAATGTAGCATCATATTACAAACAGTCGCAGAATCTCTTGTGGGGGTCAACGCATTGTTTTCTTACTAAAGAAACGACAATGTAGCCATTAATGTATACTTCTACGCAAACGACAAAAATATTTTTTTTGCGAATATTTTTGCGAGGCAAACAACAAAATATGATCGATTGTTTGTACGAAAAAGACAAAGCATGTAACGGTGTTTTTTAACGGGCCAGCGAAAGATGCCACCATTGTAACGGTCTTTACCATATCTTGAGCGCCACAAAACCATGCAATTTAATTATCTATTGTGTAGGAGTCATGCATCTTATATAATCACCGCAAGCAGTGTATTTTAATCAGTAGAAAAATCCACGAGCATTATTACATTTGGTGCACTACATTCTCCCAATGTCGGTGGTTTCCACTCCTCTCTAAAACAGAAATCCACACGAATCGCACCGCACTGCTAGCTTTAAAAGAAGTGGCCGCCGGGGTTCAGCGTTGAGGTGAAAAGAAAAGCATGCCGTGCCAGCGTGCCATGCTGATATCCTTAGCCATCCAGGTCGGAAAGTAAAAGCTACAGAGCGCAACGCCACACACCAGCCGATCGTGGGGCAACCGTTGTGGCTGGCTAGCTTTTGCTGCATCATTCATCCCGGCGCAGCCTGCGAAGCACACGCGTGTAGTTGCAGTGCGATGTAGCTTGCACTATACCTCGCAGTTCACCCTCCACGTGCGCATGCACTTGGCGTATGTGCAGCTAGCTGCTATGCGAGAGGGGTAGCAGCGCACGTCACGTACGCGCGTGCCCCATGCACGCCACGTCACGCCGGTTTTACAGCTTGGCTGCCGCGCCGGGCTCGTGAGCACGGCCTCTCGGGGCGCTTACAAAAGGGGGGCCCCCTCCTCGCTGCAGCCATCACCAACGGTGTGCGTGCGTAGCTAGCTAGCTAGCCACCTTGATTGTGTAGGTGAAATCCTCCGGTTAAGATCGATGGCGTCGTTCGATGGTGGTGGCGGTAGGCAGGGGCAGGGCGCCCCGACCGGCGACGGCGTCGTCCCAGCCAACAGGCCGTTGTTCAACATCGAAGGCCGCATCGTGGAGCCGCCCACTCCTACCGCCGCACAGTTGGACATGATTAGGGTATACCGCATATATACGAGAAACTTTAGTTAACTGATGATCGTTCCAGCTATATATATATATAGGTAGTTACCAGTACACCAATTAATCTGTAGGTCTTATACTACGTGCTTAATGATTCTACTCACGTCTGCGTATCAGTGTCTAGATGAAGGAAAATATAAATGTATGTATCCATTACTTTCGTTTCGGGCCGTGAACAAGTCGCCGGATCTGTCGATCTGACTCTAACTTATTTTGCATGCACGCAATGTATCTCTCGTCGCTCGGCACGCCCCCTGTGAACGGATTTTACCCGGTATACTACTACTCCTGCGTCATGAAAATAGATATATCCGTCCAAGTTAATTCGCTTTGATTTATTTTTGGTAGACAAAAAAATTCCTATATATATGGACTGGGTTGTTCATGAACAATAGCTTCTCTCTGACGCACACGGATATACTATTGTTTTTCTGATTGGCATGCAAAAAAAAATTCCCACAGGGCGCACAGTACCCAAGAGGAGTGTTCGTCCCTTCAGACGAGTATGAGGCGGCAGGGGCTGCGAGAGCTGCCAAGAGGGCCAAGCAAACCGACACATCCGGTGCAAACGAGAAGGACGCGAAGACCACCACCGCACCGAAGAAGTGATGCATCGATCGCGGCATCTCCGCGTGTCCGGCGTGCGTGCAGCAGGCGAACGAATAAATCAGGGGCGCCTACGGGCTGCCTCTGAGCATTACTACTATCTATAGTTTTGTTATTTTCAGCGTTAAGACTGCGTGTTAATTAAATAAGTGAGACCCGGTAGAAACCATGCTTTGTGTGGTGTGTGGCATGGTGGACTAATATGCCGGTTAACTACCTGTATAACTCTGTGTGAATGTGTGATCGATAGATGCTCGCCTGCATGCCGGCCTGTGTGTCGTGGTTTTCAGTAATTTGGTGTGTTCGCGTGACAGAGTTTACCTGCCCGACCGCGTGCGATCTTGTTTGTTTCCGGTCACATATTTCTTTAATATTTCATCGCCATGTTTACCTTTCTGATGTTCTTTTTTATAACAGTCGGAAACAGGTGATGCAACGCGCAGACCGAGCTAGGTTGCACACAAGCATTGGGTAAGCCAAATCAGACAATCAGTTGTGAAGTTTTGCAGGTGGTGACTCTAGGCAAAGCGACCTGAAGGTCCTTGGAAGCTCGCTCGGCTCATCGCCATCGAAGCCTTAAGTTCCTTTTTATTTTGATCTTCGAATGTGTGTAAATGCTATCTTTGTCCTGTTCATAGCTTATATATCCTGTATGGTTTGTAAAATCTTTTGATGGAAAATTGGTTTATATTGAAATTGTCAAAATTAATTTATATTAAAATTGGTATGATATAATTAAGTTATATTAAAATTATTTATGACAAAGTGTAACCAGCGTGTATATATACTGATATATGTTAGGTCGTGAGAATCTATAACAAAAAAATATTTTGATTATTATTATAGATCACTGTTAAATTGGGCTCACGAATAGGCCGAAAGTGCGAAGAGCCTTATTGCATAGTGCAGACATGGCCTAGCCGAGAGTAGGCTGATGATGACAAGCGAGCAAGTTGGGCGGTTAGATTGACATGACATGTAGACCGAAAATTAGTCGGTCGGTGTAATGGGCCGAAGATGTGGAAGCAGCCCAACAAGCACGAACACAGGTGTGCAAGGGTTGTGCAACTAACTAGCGACCCCGACGTGGCAATAGTGCGCCAGCGCGAGAGACGTAGCGGATGATAGGTAGGCCCGCCATGATGGTGGCTAGAGTGTGCAAGCATAGGTGATCGAGTAGCATAGCTATCACCAAGGGATTGGGGTGATCCATACAAACAGTAGAATAAGCAGATTCTCTGCGAAAGCATGTTTGACTCCATAGCCCTATGTGTGTCTAATGAAAGCTTAATCTAGAAAATTTATTTTGAATCCGATGGTTGAGAATAGAAAGAGTAGTGGTTACGAAATATTAAGGGCATTTGAGGTCTTTTCTTTCAAAAAAAAATTAATTATTCTGGGCTATAAAAATAAAAAGTTGATCTGTTAGAATTATTTAGGAGATTTTAGTAGAATTTTTAAGAACAGTAATAAAAGTAAAGTTGTGGTAATTAATATTTCTTTCTTGTTTATATTTGCACATGCATAGGGATCGATTTCATACTAATTTATTTTCCAATATGATTTGGGTTTGGTTTGTTTGATCTAAAATCTAGCTAAGGTATTTTTTTAGTGTTATAAAAGTTTGATTGGTTAATTATTTTTAGATATTGTTTTATTAATTAACTATGGTTTAATTAATTTATGTCAATCTTCTATTAAGTAATTTTGTCTAGTTAATATAGTTCAATTGATTTGATTTTAGTTAGGTTTATTTGCAAATTTTGTCTCGATTATTTTGTAAAAATTCTAGCTCGATTGGAATTATGAATTTATAGTTACAATCTATTTATTGACAAACAGTGTTATATCCAGATTCTGAAAATATAATTTTTTAGGTTTTTTGATTAGGTAGAAGTGCGAAATTTTATTTTTGACTTTCGCAATCATTCATCCTCTTTGATTATCTATCTTATGAGTCGGCATTAAAAATGGTATCAGAGCAACATTAGTTATTTTATTATTATCTTAACTAGCAATTAGAAAATATGTCCATAGATATTACATAAAACCTTGTGTGTTTTTGATGGGGTTGATTTTTAGTATTCAAAGCTAAGATGAAGGCATATATTCAAACTCAAGACTTTATGATATAAGAGAAAATCTATAAATCATATCATGTTCGTGAAAATGATGCAGTGACAACAGTTAATTGAGTCTAACATGCCACGGTTTGAGCCTAACAGTAAGGCAAGAAATTCTATTATTGAAGGACTAGAAAAAAAAGCAACTTTAACCATGTTGTGCATCTAAGTATACGAAGAGTACTTTATAATTATCATAAAGGGTCAAATATGATAAAAAATAATATGTCAAGATATATATATATATATAAAGGAATATATATATATATATATGAAATTTGGTGAATCTCTTGATGATTTTTTGCTCATTATTAGTAGCTTTAGATATGTCTATATGGGAGATATCTATTATAATGAGTATACTTATATTAGATATGTTTTATTCTAAATTAAAAACTATTGAGCTAGATGCTTTTGCTAAAAAAATATACCTAATAAATCAATGGTTTTAGCTTCACAGACTAGCAACTCTACTTATGATAACTCTTCATGTAATTGTGCTTTTTCATCTTTCTCTTCACTAACCAGTGAAGAACTAAAACAACTTCCTTAAAATAATTTGGCACTCCTCTCCATACTCTTCACAAGAGATTTGTAAAATGTTCGATCCAGAAAGAAAACAAATGGTGCAGAGTTTTCGAGATGTTTTCAATGAAAATAGTTTAATCACTTTCATCTTAAATGTCTAAAATTTCTATCAATAATTTCTACGGATAAAGATGAAGAAGAAAATAAGGTAGAGAGTGACAAGAAGCGAACACTTAAGAACACCAAGAAGGAGGAGGTATTTGAATAAGAAGTTAGTGCAGCGTATTCTTTCTGCTCTTAAACAAGTAAATTTAAGTGATGTGGACACAAAGAGTAACGATGATGCTACTCTCAAAGGTAAGAAAAAATTGATTTGATCTATGTATAATGTTAGTAGTAAAAACATCACCAATAGTGATATCAATAACGACTGCGACAACAAGATAGAACCTTCTTTTGATGATTTAGCTTATGCTATTGATGTGTGATATGTTTGTGGTATGTTTATAGGCATGATTTTAAGCTTCCTCACATATTTCACATCTTCAAACAATTAAGCGGATTCTTATGTATATTCATGGCATGAAATATTTTTATATATGGCTATCTACATCATCACGTATTAGTTTAAGAGTTTTCTATGCTGATTTTAGAGGGTGTAAACTTGATAGAAAAGGTACTTCTTGTGTTTGTTTCTTCTTGGATAATTCACTTGTTACTTGGTCATTTAGAAAAACAATCCTGTAACATAATCAATTGTTAAATATGAATATGTGGCTACTGCTATTCGTTATTTTCAAATATTTTGGATAGTAGCTATACTTAAGGATTATTGTGTTATTTTGAAAAGTATTTTGCTTTTCTATGATAATACAAGTGCTATTTGTATTGCTAAGAACCTCTTTAATATAAAATATATTAATATTAGATTTTATTGTCTTATAGATCATGTTGAAAAAGTAAATGTGACAATTCATGTGGATATTAAACATCAATTGATAAATATTTTCACAAAACCTTTAGATTCTTCTCAATTTTAATTATATTCAGAGACAACTTAGGATTATTCATCATATGGTTTGTTTTGAGAGGAAACGTCAATATTTTGTAATATATTTTTTATGTTCTTTATTTGAAAAGTAAATTTATATTAAAAAAAGTAATAAGCACTAGATATGATTCATATATATTATTTAGAGTCATATTCATGTCATAAGTTACCAGATATGTATGATGTTAGTCTTTGCATTACTTGCTAAATGGAATGACAACTTGAGGATATGAGAAAAATCAAAATTATGTGCTATGAAAATATGAGAAAGATTAAGAAAATATTGAAAAAGGTTGTGTATGACCTAAATCCGGTTCTTAAACTTAAAATTATCAGAAGACATAGCCTTGAACGGGTTAAAAAAATAATATTGATGATGTATATAAGTCATTGCAATATATGTTATAATTGAAATCAATCAAGTTCTCATTTTTTTTAAAAAGCACCAATAAAGTACATCATCTTAATGTTTGTAAGTTTTAAAATAGTTTAGAAAATAATATTATGTCTTGCAATAAATTATTAATTATACTTAATTTTAATTTTTTTGTTATGCTAGATTTAAGTCCCTTATGTGAAAAACTAAGTTTCATCATAAAGGAGCTGACAAAAAGGACTTAACACAAGGTAGATGAAGTGTTGATGATTGAATACCTTATGAAGGTACAGGAGATCGCCTTGATGTAGACCGATGGATGAAGCGTGGCCCAGATATGCCATCTAGAAAGACACACAAGGTAGATGATTGAAGGATGATCTAGACCCAGTCACACCACCTTTGGCTAAAGCCTAGGTGCTCTAAGCAATCTAGGAGAAAGGACCAACATATCGTATCAAAGGCCTTGGTGATGTCCAATTTGAGAAGAGACCATGGCCATGACTGACAGTGGAGCGCCTTCGCCGCTAGCTAAACATAGCAAAAGTTATCATGGAGGTAGTGGCCTTTGACAAAGGCACTTTGATGAACTGCCCTAGCTCAATAAGGTGAGACGATAGCCTTGAGGCAAGTAGTTTTGAGAAGAGCCTGCCAAAGCAATGGATCAGGCCAATAGGTCAAAAGTCCTTGATCAGCAAGATGCCATGTATCACACTCCGATCTGACACCACCAAAAAGTCAATATTAGATAGGCTGTGCTACTAAGGACGGTGAACCATCTCTAGCAAAACCGCGCATGTCAGTGTCAGTCTTAAGATTCCAAGCTAGCACCTACTGTAATAAAATAATAATGATTATAAAAACTAAACAAATGCATTATTATACCTTGTTGACATGTTAGGTAGACCCTTAGCAGTAACTGCCAAGAAAAACTATAATAGTGAAACTTAGTATGGCTAGCACAACAACCCACAAGCAGTGGGTTGGGTCAGGGATGAAACCAAGCTCTTTAGCATCTTCAACCTGAACATAAGGAGTGAGAAAGAAAACAACAAATAGATAGAGTGAGTACTTTCATACTTGCAAGTCTGCAAAGAAAAGCTAGATTTATTTTGTAAATATTTTATTTGAAAATGTTTTGTAATATCTAAGTGTGATTTTTATAATTCATTTAGAAAGAGACTTGCCGTTTCGATCCGATGTGAGTTGCTTAGTAATAAACCAAACATAAGAACAAAGTTTTAGTTTCATTAATAGTTTCTTTTATTTTCCATCTCTTCAATAAACATCATTCCTTACACCATGCATATAATCTTTATCTCGCTCCATCCGAAGTTAAGCAAACAACTTTTTTTCATTGGCTCCTTCTCGGAACCACCCAAGCTTTAGTTTTTACTTCCTTTCAGAAAGCCTACTCTATGATGCCATCACGGTATGTCAGGTCACACAAACTCGTTCCTGACCACTAAGGTCATCCGTTAATCACCAAGACTGACTCTAGTAACGGTTCTCATTTTCACAAATATTTTCCATAAAACACTAGCAAATAATTCTACGCTAGAAAATTCACCTTACATTTGTCTTTAATTGTGAGCATAGCTATTCAAATAGTTTATGTTCTGCAAAGTTTGTACACTTCACCCACACGACATAAAACTGACACTAGATACCCATCGGCACCAAAAGTTTATGATAAGGTATTTCTAAATCTGACCCATAAATATCACATGTCAAATAGTTGGGTTCAATCACTCAAAACAAAATATTAGGTAAGTCACATGCTTTTATCTACTTAAGATATACTGGGGATGTCTCATATACTAAACCAATCGCCTTAAAAGATGCTAGAATAACACTTATCTCAGACAGCAAAGATCTACAATCTCATCTTCTCATCCCTAGTATTCTATAATTATTGACATACAAGATTTCTATGTTCTAACTCAGCCATGAGTATCCCATAAATACTCATGTGGTCATACTATAAGATGTTCGGATACAATTCTCAAAGGAATTGGTCCATACATGTGATTATAAAACTAAGCCACACAAGTAAGGTTTCACATCATAGGTCTTCACAAACCTTTTCTCTTTTCAAACCCATAAACTCCATAAGTCAGATTCTCACAAAAGGTTTTACAATCCAATTATTCCATCACGACAAACAACAGTGTAACATAGGGCAGTGATATTCCTGCTTAAGGAGCGAGAATTTTCAAGCACCATTATGAAGTTATAAGGATAGGAGTTAACAACAAACTACGAAAAAGTAACCTAACTATTAGGTTGTCCATTAGTTGCACACAAACTAAGGTCGATCAATTTAATTGTGTATGTTAAGCATGTAACTTTGTAAATAATCACATTTTATAAATTAGGAACAACATGATCAATGATGACTTGCCTTAACAACGGTGGCCTTTGAATCTTTGCGATCTTCATGTTCAACGAATTTTTGGAGCGTCACTATGCAAACAAGAAAGAATACCACACCAAAAACCTACACATAATATAATAATAACAATTAACTAATTGTGTCATTGCATATATGTAAATTTTAGAAGGATTTTGGAAGTTGAACGAGTCGATCGGAGTTATAGTTCAAAAGATATGAATTTTAGAAGATTATTTAAATTTCTAGAATTTTTGGAAAAGAATAAATTACTAGAAAATTAGAAGGAATATTATCTTAGAAAATTCTCTAGAGTGAGACCCATACAACAGAGAGAGATTATTTTAGAGGAGGGCCTACATGTCACTCTTGAGATAGGGAGGTGTTTGGGGAGGTAAAATAGACATCTTTTTTTATGGGGATAAGAAGGGTAGCTGGTGACTAAAGTGAGTCTCGGCCTATGGGGCTTGGCCGGTGGTTTGATCTGGTGTTAAGAAAGCCTGTCCCACATGTCAGTGAAAGGGAGAAAGATGGGAGCTGGTCCACATGTTAGGGGTAAAGAGAGGAGGGGCACGTGGCCTCACCTTATTGGATAAGGTAGGGCCCACACGCCACTGGCACTGGGGGAAGAAGAGGCCTTCTTCCTCCTCCATAAGGCCGAGCGGAGAGCGAGGGAGGGCTTCGGTGGTAGCATAGCTAGCTAGGAAAAGGGGGAGGTGGCATAAGGCGATGGACACCAGCGTTAGCACCACTGCTAGTGGCAAGTCCTAGTGGCATCACGAGCTTGCAGATACAACGGTTTGGGGTAGAGAAGGAGGAGAAGGGCGAGGAGCAAGTTGGGAGAGCTCGTTGGTGCCTTTTATAGACAGCTAGATGCGAACGTGGAGGGGAAAATGGCACCTTGACACTGTGACACAATGGCTCGGACAGACACAACGTGATAAGGTGGACAAAAAGTTGGAGTCGACGAGATTTTTGATGGTAGGGTCCGAGCTTAGCATGATGTGGCGCGAAAAAGCTGGATGAAGCGATTTGCAGTGGTAGGGACCACACTTGGCACAATGCGGCATGACACGGCATAGAGAACTCAATGGCGACGTAATGATGGATGTGACTGCACGCCAAGAAGGACAACCGGTGTGGCATAGAATAGTGGGACATAATAGGGGGTGCGCAGTGCACAAGAACAGGGTTGCAGCGCACGGGAATGAAGTGGGGGTGTAGCGCTCAGGCTCAGCACTTCGCCAAACACTTGGCATAGGGAGGTGGATGAGTGTGTAGAGTGGGCGTGTGCAACTTAGCCTTGCTATTGACAAGCGAGCTTAGGTGGGGCAGTAGGCAGTGGGCGTGCAGGTGGATGTAGCATGGGCCGGCGCGTGTGGGATGAAGAGGAGGCTAAGCCATGGGTCGGCTAGCATAATCCAAGGAAGGAAAAGAGGAGGAGAGGCCTTAGGTCGTCTCGAGCGTGGCCCAAGAGAGAAAGAGAGGAGAGAGAGAGGGAGTAAGGCTAGGTCAGTGGGGTTGTTGGGTCAACCAAGCAAGAGGAAGGGGAAGGAAGAAAGAAGGGAGAGGGTTTAGGCGAGGGGGCGAATAGGAGAAGAGCAGCCCAAATGTACAAGAGATTTAACGATTTTTCAAGGAATTGTAGAGTGGACAATTTGAGCAATTTGAATGTGTTTGGAATTCAAATTTGAATTTTCTTCAAGAATTTTTGGGAGGGATTCAAGGAGATTTATTTGAGAAGATTTTGAATTGGATTTGTACTGAAATTCGGTAAGCCCCACGAACAAGATTGAAGAGTCGATTGGCTTATGGGAAAAATCTGATTGATACAGGAAAAAAACTAATCGGATAGATTAAGGATGAATTTGGTTCAGTTAAAGATGGAAAATTATCCAGATAGCATCGAATCTGAGGAAGGATCGTGGAAACCACGACAGGGTACTTTTATCTATATACAGAATATATCTTGTAACATAGGTAAATCTAGTTAATTTTGTTAACATTTTAGAGATAGTTTACTTTTATGTTTTGGGAAATAACATTTAGAGGTTGCTTGTAGTTGCATTGAACTCTTGTAATCCTAGGGTATAAATACAGACCCCTGAATGCTTGTAAATCATCTCTCACTCAATACATATTCGGCGTATTGCCACTCTATTTTATCTAGGTTTTTACTGATGGGTTATAGATCTTGACGTGAGGATGTATCAATTAGGTCTGAACTCCAGCGAAGAGGTAAATCCAGTCATTATCCTGGTGTATTCACTCTATCTAAGGTTGCATCGGTTAGGTCCAACCTCTTAGTCCGATTAGATATATCATATAACGTTTGAGTAGGATTTATCGACTTATCTAGGTCCTTTTACCATCATCAGTCTCGTGCTACATCAGTTAGGTCTGACCTACTAGACTACTAATAGTAAATTGAGCTATAAGCCGATGGGTCTTTACTCGGCGTTTTATCGGAGTAGCCAGTCGATAAGTTATCCACACATCGAGCATCACGTCCAGTGTATCAGCTCCATAGCCGATACGCAAACGTCTTCAGTGATTTCCTTTAAACCTCACAGCCAGTATATCAACCTCAGCCGATGTACATTTATCTTCAAAGATCCACTATCATCGACTCAACTAGTTGATGGGTTCGCTCGTGCCTTCTGACCATGTGTTTGATCTAATCTCTCATATCTTCGAAGGACTGAATCTCACTCCTTACTATTCATCACGCATTATATTTGAAGCGCCATCTACTTTGTAACCAATGGAACCCTTCATACTATTCTTTGCCAATCCACATATGACGTCATCGACTTTCTAGCCGATGTATGAGTGATATAGCCTTCATCGGCAACCAATCGATAGGATGATTTTACATATATGCTTATTGATCATCCTATTCAGAGCGTTATCGGCTCTGCAGCCAATGGATCCTTAGTCCTTGATTATCTGTTTATACCTTCATTGGTTTTCTAGCCGATAAAGGAGTGCTACAACCTCTATCGGCAACCAGCCGATAGTAGAAGTCTATATACTTATCGACTATTATATCCGAAGTTTCATTGGCTCTACAGCCGATGTGTCTTTCATTCCCTTCATCACCATCTGCCTATGCCTTCTTCGGCTTATCAGCCAATGGAAGAGTACTTCAGTCCCTATCGACAATTAGCCAATAGCAGGAGCACATCGGACATAGCCGATAACTATATCAACCCTATCGATAGCCAACTGATAATAAGAGTTCGTATCGGTCCATCGTCCAACTGACCCATCTATTTATCTCCTTGTCAATTGTAGAGTCAAATTGACTGGCATGTCCACAACTCCAACAAATCCAACGAAGAGACCTGGAAGGTAAATGATTTGCACTAGAGCGAAGCAGATCTCTTAGGTTTCAGCGTGTTCGGGCAATCGCATCGAACTCTCATCGGTGAGTACGGAGGACCAAATCGACATGAACAATTTGATATCCAAAATTGGATTCCAATTCGATTGTTAGACTTAGCAAAATTTAGGGAATCTCATGAAATTGGCATCTTGAATTTTACTCCATTTGTAACAAATCTATAGACATAGGGGATCTATTGGATAAAGTGTTTGGAGAGGTTCATAGAATGGAAAATTGAAGAGTTTGAGATGGATTTTTGAAATCCAAAATTTAATAAAGACATGGAATTAATTTGGGAGGAATTTTTAGAGGAGTGGATAATTTAAAAGTCAAACCTTAGGATTTAAATTTTGAACAGAGATCTTTGGTTCAGGATTTTTGGGGTCTTAGGAGATAATCAAAAATGATATCTTTAGCACATAATACACACAAAGAACCAAAGTTTTAAAACTATAATTTTAATTAAAATATATTTTTAACGGTTAAGCTAAAACCGAGAAGTTACATCATATTTTTGGGCATAAGAGTGATGAGCACACAATTAAGAAGGTGAAGGCCTTGACCATTCATTGCATGAAGTGCATTGGGCACCACCATAACCTCCTTCTTGATGATGGGTGCTCACCACCAAAAATCTTGCGACCGGGGAGGGACGGTGACTCGGTCACGCGAAGGCCTGGGAGGTCTGCTTAGCTCTAGTGCAGGTCCTTAAGCATCGAGGTTCACGAACGTGCCAGTCAATTTAACCCTGCTATTGACAAGGAAGTGAGACGAGCGAGTCCAATACAAGCGCTCACTATCGGCTGGCTGCCGATAGGATCGGGATGCTCTTCGATCGGCTGGGGAGCCGATGTAGACAGGTGTCAACGAGGGGTCGACCGCAAAGCCGATGGAGGAACCAGGGTGTGCTCAGAGGATATCGAGGCGCACGGGATCCCTCCGGACAGCCAAACAATGATTCATCGGCTAGAAAAACCGATGAAGGCGCATGCGGCCTAGGCAAGGAATTGTACAAGAAGGCACGGGCTGCAAAGCCGATGCCGCTCCGGATATGACAGCACGAGACCCGTCGTCCGCCGTGACAGCGCCATTAACACCAAACCTCGAAGATCGGACCTAACCGAGACAGTACGAGGCCAGGGTCAGTGGCGATGATATGGAGGACGCCGGATCGGCTATGCCGTAGCAAGGGTAGGAACGAACCCATCGGCTAGCTGAGCCGATAAGGGGACGCCTCTCTAAAGGCGGATGCGTATCGGCTGGGAGTCCAATATGCTCGGTGTTACATGTCGAGGGACGCCTCTAAAGACTAATGCGTATTGACCAAGGGGCCAATGCGCTGGGCGTGAAGCTTAGAGCATGGATAACTCATCGGCTACTCACTCTGATGAGACGCCGTGCAGAAGACTATAGGCCTGAAGCTCGATCTACCATCGGCAGCCCTGTAGGTCAGACCTAACCGATGCAGCATGAGGTTGACAACGATAGAGGGAGCTTAACAGGCCGATAGGTCCAGCACGGACGTGATGCAGTACACCTGATCTGACTAAGAGGTCGGACCTAACCGATGCAGCCTCAAACAGTACAAAGCATACTAGGATAGTGGCGGGACTTACCCTTTCGCCGGAGATCGGACTTAACCGATGCAGCCCCGTGTCGAGAGCAAAAACCCACCGGTAAACACCTAGATGAACTAGGGTGGTGATGCGCCAAATTTGTATATGATCGAGAGATATCCCTTACATGTTTCTAGGAGTCTATATTTATATCCTGGATTTATAGACAAAGTCCGACGCGTCTATGACCATCGGACATTATTTTCTAGTAAGAACAAAGGAAAATATTCCTAAAGAAGTTAACTAACTAGCTAAACATTCCTAATTAAGTAAGGTTACAATTTACAAAAACAAACATCATGCCGTGGATTTCACGGCTCTTCCGTAAACCCGGTTTCATCTGAATAATGTTTCAATTTGTAACCGAGTCTTCCTTTGCTGCAACCTGATCGGCTTCTCCACTGTAGCTATCGGACCTTCTTTTAGTCTATCTGATCCTTTTTCTTTCTTTCCTCGGGCTTCTCGGACCTAATCCCAATTGGACAATCCCCTATCTTCAAGCCGATCTAATCTTCTACTAATCTGATCGACTTTTCTACAGTTCCGATCGGCTTTGTCTCAGTATCTCCATCGGCCGATGACTGCATTAAACTCTACATCGGACCTCTCAACCGATCGGCTTTAGTACCATTGGATCTCTCAGCCGATTGGCTTTAGCACCATCGGATCGTCCAGATTTTGGCGTTAAGAATAAGCCAACAACATTTATAGAATTAGACCGTGAAGCCGTCGGGTCCGAGGGCCCTGTCTAGCAGCATGTTATAGACGACATGCCAAACCTCCTCCTCAGTGAACACGATGTTGAGCTCGGCAAACTAAAGGAGGGAATGCCAAGTGCCACAAAGTTGATCACCTAGTCACGCACAACCCGTCTGCCCATAATGCCCATAGGTGGTGGCCACGGGATTGCCATTATTAAATCAGACGATAAGGTTCTTCCACCATGGTGAGTGGGCATAGATGTGGAAGAATTTTGTCTTCATGTTGTCCTCCTTGAGCCAGGTGAGGCAAGAACACTGGCGGGCAATTGTCCGCTCTAAGAAGGCAAGCCCGAGGACCTTACATTTAAGGTCATAGCATATCCAAGATTCTAGTAGAGAAAGTTGCTAGTCCTCTTGCGCTATATCAAGCTTGAAGATGATTTCCCATGCCAGCAACAACTAGAGGTACATACTCCCAATGTGGTGATTGCTCTAGCTCTAGAGCATCCTCGCCGTGCTGTGCAAGCACCAGCCAATGGCGATGGGGGAGATTGGTCAGTGGTTGCCATGCCTGCTCAACTACCTAGAGGGAGTCGGGAAACTTCAACCAGAGAACGTCAAAACGAAAGTGATGAGTCGCTAAGAAGCTACGACACGTGTTGAGAATGAGCGGCCAGTGATATGAGGCAGAGGAGGATGTCGTTTGGAAGAAGCATGAGAGAAAGATGTCCTCTCACTCCTCCAAGTGGAAGACACGATCAAGCTTAACAAGTGTGGGCACCTTTCGCTCGTCACTTCAAGTGAATCTGTGGCCATGTGAATCATCTTATTAGCTATACACAATGTTTTTTTCTAAATAAATTCACACAAGCATTAACTTCTGTGTATTTTTCATGCGCTGTAATTTTTTTCCAATGCGAGTGATTATCTGCTTCTCTCTACAACAAAAATGCACATGAATCATACATCATTGCTAGCTTTTGAGGAAGAGAGAGAGATATTGCCCGGGCGTCCGGGTAGGAAATCAAAACTAAGCACGCAGTAGTGTCACACCAGCCGTTATCGTTGGCTGCCCACTATACTCCTCTACCTCTACCAGTACCCCTTATCTCAAGTTTTTGATCAAACCAATCCATTGATACAAACTGTTCATGGGCGAAAAGTGAGTTGTTTGGGTCCTGGAGGATTGACGGGGAGAACTGCAAGTTTTCGGAGCCGAGATATCCATCTGAGTCACTATGGGTGTATTTGCCCAATTGACACGTCCGAAGGAATCAACGTTGGACTTACTCGATCTTTAGCTATTCATGCGAGAATTGATCACTGGTGGGGATCCGTAGAGAGTCCGTTTTATAAAGTACCACGCGACCACACAGTTCACCCTCCACGTACGCACAGTGGGTGTATGTATCCGCCGCTACTAGCTAAGCAGTATGTATGTAGCGTACGTCACGCAGCTGTACGTTGCGTCACGCCGATTCCGTGCGTGCCGTGTGGGTGGATTGGTGTTCCCGAATCCCGATCCATCCGCGCGCGTTTGCTGCGCCGTGCGTGTGACTTCTCCCGCTCTCTGGCGCTTACAAAAGGGGCCCCCACTCCTCGCTCTCGCCATCAGTCCACCAACCAGGCAACCACCACAGTCCACGAGTCCACAGGCCTATCTAGCTGTGTAGGTGAATTTTGACAAGTTTTCTATGAACTGATCGAGATATATGGCGTCCGCTGGTAGTGGTAGGGCTGCTGGGCGGCCCGACCGGCGGCCGTTGATCAGAGGCCGCCCCATCCTGTAGCAATTCAAACTTAACGTCGCACAGATGCACAACCTTAGGGTACCGCAGCATATACAAACATATTCACACTTAAGTTTATTATACTGCCACATCAATCTTTACAGATTTACATGAGCTTGATATATATATAATTGTACTCATTTTAATTTATATATCCTAGAATACTAGTGTCTTGATATATAATATATGTTATAATTAGGGATGAAAGAGTATGTAGCTGTTGCAGTGTTGTGCACCAAATTAGTTGGCTAGCTAGCTCTACAACTAATTTGGTGTTCCCTTCTTTTCAACTCTCAGTCTACTACAACTTTAATTTATTTTTTAATATAAAAATATAAGTCATGCTTAAACTATTTTTAATAATAAAATAAATTATAACAAAATAAACTATGTTTATATAATTTTTAAATAAAATAAATGATTAAATATATATATAAGTTAACAGCGTAGTATAAAAGTAGAGTAACTTATAAATTGAATAACTCAACGAAGTCAGACGATCTAACTCTTATTCGGTTACTGCCTGCAGATGCATGTAGAGTAACTCGTGGCAGTCACAAAAGATGCGGCAGAATGTCTACGGAAGTCAATTCAAATACGTACAATAATAAATTTATTATCGGTTTAAATTATTATTATAAAAATATTGTTACAATATTATAAAATTGCCACCAGAACTTTCATTCAACAAATTTGTAAATGCCCCTTTTATTTTGTTTTAATTATGTTCATTTGTTGATTTTTCATACCCTTTTTCTCACAGGGCACAAACCTTGGAGTTGGCGTCCCTGGAGTTTCGGCTGCGGCGGCGGAGGTGGCAGTTGCCGCAGTGGTAGCGGCGGCGGCAGCAGAGAGTGTGAACGAAGCAGAAGGTTCCGGTGGAAACAAGAAGGAGTCATCGGAGACCACCGCAGCTTCTGCAGCACGGGAGAAGTGATGAATGTATCGGCGTCTCCGTCCGTGTCGTGTGTGCAAGCCTCCGGCGAACGGGAAGAATCAAGAGCGCCTCTGAGCGTTCCTCCAACCTAGCTAGCTAAGTAGCTTATAATATTCGTCGTTTTTCTTTTTTTGAACATCAATGTTCATCGTTAAGACTGCGTGCTAAATAAGTGAGGTCTGGTAGAACCATGCATGATTGCCTCTGAGTGATCGATGCTCTCGCGTGCCGATCGACCTGTGTGCTGTGGTTGCCAATAATTTGGTGCTTTCGCGTAGCAGAGTACACATCACGCTGCGTCTGTGCGCGGTCCTGTTTGTTTCAGAGCATATGGTTGCGATTGTCTTTTCATAATTTCGTGTGTTTCTCATTAATTAATCAATATTGTATCGCATCGGCGTACTTTTGTTTGTTTATAGATATTGAAAACAAGTACATACTCGGATCCCGGAGTATTGCCGCCGAGACTGAGTGTGAAGTAGCTAATTCTGTCATCAATAGATATCGTTAGAATTTATGTAGAATATATAGTCGGTTTAAAACTAGATATTAAAATAAAGTTAGAGTTGAAAGACAATTAACCCGTCATATATAATATAATTATATTAAATTAGATATTGAATTAGAGAGAAATGTCGGTGTTTTAGGATTTCAGTTAAATCTTATTAACAAATATTATGTCTCGATTAAATAGATCTTCTATTCTATAGCTTCCTTTTATGTTTGTTTATCAATGTTAATTTTGAGGCATGCTTAATGGTACATTTTTAAATTCTATGGCTACTGAGTAGATAACTAGAGATTTTTATATCATGTTTAGAAGGGCTCGAGATTTTAAGAAGCTGAGTAGCTTGTTTGCTAGATTAGAAAACAAATTCTTACAATCTAGCTAAGAATTTAAATTGTTTAGAGAAAGTAGAGATTTTGAAAAAAAACAATGGCTATTAGAAACTCCCTAAACAAATAAATTAATCTTAGATAGTAGTTTCAATTAACAAAAGCTCGCTCAAATAGGGGCATGCATACAATTTTGGGCTCTAGGCGCAGGGACATGAAGAGTTGCGTACCCTTGGAGCTTGATCACTAGGCCTCATTGAAAGGCCTTAATTCTTGTTTTAGCTCTTGGGCATTGTAAAGAAGCTGGACCAATGAGTGAGTCAGTCGAACACTTGGCTCACTGGTCTAGCTATCGAACTGGTTGATTGGACGGTCGTACCGTATTCAATAAGGTTAAGTGCAGCATGTGTATTCCTTCAATCGCAGCCAACCTCTTACGGTGGGGTGGTATCGACTCAGGGTCGAATCCCACCCTTCCAGAAAAAGCTGGGCTGACTTGTTGGGCCCTTTTTTCCCAGAAAAAGCTGGGCAGGCCTTGTTGAGCCTTTATTTGGTCCAATTGAAAATGGCAAATTATTTAGTGCCGATGGTTTACATCAAAACCGCCCGGTTCGCTCTGTTTGTAGCGGTTTTAGTGCGTGAATGGTTTTCAACTATGTTGGGCTCTGTCCGAATTTTTTTAACCATGTTGTTGGGGTGTTCGTAAAAGCAATATTCAAAATCGTATTTAAAACCGTATTAAAAGTCTCATGTACTGTTCCATTAATCGTTTTCATGTTTAACTAACTTTATGAAAAAATATTGGAAGTCTTATATTTGGCTGAGTTTATAGAAATTTATTTACAAGTTGATAAACCACTTATAATATACTAAGATAATAAAATTATAGTGTTGTATACGATTAACAATAAGTTAAGTGAAGCTTTTAAACATATTGATATTAAGTACATAGTATAAACTATTAAAATTAAATATAATAGTACTAAGTTTATACTCGTAGATCTACTTAGCAAAGGTTACCTTTCAGTTTATTTAAGGAACATATGAAGATAAGTGAATGTCTTTAACTAATATTCTAGATATGAGGAGCATTAGTGTTAATCAACATCTGCTAAAGTTAAGAATTTATTTAAGTACCACAATAAATTATAAGTACTGTTGTCTCAATTAATCTGTCACTGTAATACACTGTTTTAGGGGTTATTTTTAGTATACTCATCGGTCAGCCTTAATATTTTGGTTCATCGGTTTGGCTTTAATGCCAAAACAATATAGGGTTGATAACCAACTTAGTATTGGTTTAGCCCTCAAGTTCCACCGGCGCATATAAAAGAGGGAGAGGCACATGGCTGAGTGGACGGTCGAAGCTTTCTTGTTAAACCCAAAACCCCTAGTGTCGGATCGATCTAACGTTGGAAGGGGCTCATAGTGCTAAACCTATAAGTCGTCAATAAGCAAATCAACAGGCAGAAAAGGAGGCACTTATGGCATCTCACAACGGTCGATCGTCACCAAATTTCGCAATTAGGGTGATAAGGCAAAGCAATTTATGTATAAGTGCAAAAGTATAACATCAACGTGACAGTTCATCCGACCAGCCACATGCATGCACCGATGCTACACACAACTAGAAGGTGAACTTGAACACCATGTTATGCTCGTACACCTCCCCCGCCCGGATGATCTGCGACGGGAAGTTCGGGTGGTTTACGGCGTCGGGGAACCCCTGCGTCTCCAGGCACAGCGCCCCGTACCGGGCGTACACCTTGCCGTCCTTGCCGCGCACGCCGCTGAGCCCGTTGCTAGTGTAGAACTGCACGCCGGGCTGCTCGGCCCACAGCTCCACCGCCCGCCCCGTCGTGCCGTCGCGGACGACCGCCACCGGCCGGAGCCGCTGCTCCCCGCCGACGCCGTCCACGGCGTAGTTCGTGTCGTACCCGGAGACGCCGCCCGGGACGCCAATGCGCGCGCCCACGCGCGCCGGGGCGCTGAGGAAGTCGTATGGGGTGCCGGCCACGGGCGCGAGCCGCCCCGTCGGGATGAGCGTCGCGGCGTCCACGGGCGTGTACCGCGACGCGTGGAGCCACACCGTCTCGGCGAGGACGCTGCCGCTGCCGTGGCCGCCGAGGTTCCAGTAGGCGTGGTGCGCGAGGTTCACCGGGGTGGCGTTGCCCCGCGCCGTCGCGTTCATGCGCACGGCCAGCACGTATGGGCGAGACAGCTCGTACGTCACGTACACGTCCAGGTCGCCCGGGAACCCTGGTTAACAAACGAAAGAAAGGGATAGTGTTGGATAACACGTCATAGCAGCAGTTCATTGCAACTACACTACCGAATAGAAGTGGATAGGCATAAATATAAAAAATAAATTTCAGCATATGCTTTTGGGCCTAGAAAAAAATCATTTTTTTCAGATTTTTTTGATAACTATTTGATTAGTATTGGAGAGAAAAAAACAGTTCCTTCTGAGTTAAGATGTGGCGAATGTTTGATGATATTGTACCCTACATTCTGATGTTTTCAAGATTTTTTGTCCATAGAGCGCTTGATAGGTCCTCTCAATCAAATGAGTTGCGTACTAATACTATACGCAATTGCAGTAGTGCTCTTCTGCTTTTTTTGCCTTTCTTTTCTTTTTTATACTTCTGAAACGTTTGCCATGATGTCTTTAGTACAGTGTGCGCATGAGGCTCTCTGTATTGCTGCACATCGTGGATGCAAGAGGAGAAAAGCGCATTGCATATGCTGGAAAAACACCCACTTTTCCCTGAATGTGATGGAAGTGGAACCGCAGGATGCCGTTGGCAGAGCTTGCTAGTGCCAAAGTTAAATATGCATCCAGTTTGCTTAAGTGTCTCTTAAAGGAAAATTTGTTATCGCGGGAAGAAATAGAACAGAATGTCAGAATGTACGCAGTTCATCATTAGGCTTGCACGAAATCATCTGTTACTACCTTGCTCCCCGTTGAAGCTGTGGTAGTATAGAGTGATGCACGGCGAGGCGCCGCCGCCGACGTGCTCCTTCACCGTCCATATGACCTTGCTGAATCCACGGTGACCACCTAAGCAAGCAAGAGCAAAGATGAAGCATGAACAATCTGAGTTGGTGACAGAGTGACATAGGCTGACAAATCACTGAAAGAGTTAGCCGGCGATCCGGAACAGGGAAGAAACACAAACACTGCATGCATGCGGCCTATGTTACCGTGGAGCGAGTTGTTCCCGTCGTTGCGGAACAGCCGGTAGGTCTTCCCGTCCAGCGTGAACCGCGCGCCGGCGATCCTGTTGGCGACACGGCCAATCAGTCCTCCGAAGTAGGCAGTGCCGTTCTGAATGTGCACGCGAGATGCAGGCACAAGTCATGTTCGAGATGACAGAAAGGAAAAAAGAGTCACAAAGAAAGGGGAATGATTTGGGATTTTCAACCGTTTAATTTTAAGAGTGAAGAATCTGCTTGGGTTCGGTTGGTCTATATACTGTGCATACATCACTGAACAAGAGGGAAGAGGATGAAAAAACAGAGGGGGCCTGATCTTACAACATATTCAGCGACGGTATCATAGCCAAGCACTACATCAGCCAAGTTCCCTACAGGGAAAACCAAACGTATCAATTCGAAATGAGCTAAAAGCACCTATAAGCACAGTCCAACTGTGCAAACCCAGGTGTGAAATACAGAGAGGAAAGAAAGAAAAAACATACCCCAGAGAGGAAGAAAAAAAAAACATACCTTTGGAGTCAGGAAGAACCACAGACATGAGAGTAGCTCCCCAGTTGGTGACCCTGATGGAGAAATCTCCCATCTTGAGCTCATACACGCCGACCATCTTCCTCCCTGCCGTTGCATTGGCATTGCCGCTGCTGGACAAGCCGAGGGCCACAAGGCACAAGGCAAGAACAGTCAGTGGAAGCACAGCTCTTGCCATATTGACAACAAAGCCTAGCTCTTGCTATGCAGTCTGTACAGTAGCCACCTGCTAGTACTACTTTATATGCAGACGCAGAGGCAACAACGGGGATGTCTAGTGCTGGGCCACGATTTAAAGTGATCTCCATCTTGGTTTGTGTGCGACCTCCCATTCTCGAGGTTTTCTGTGAGAGCATACGTTGGTCCAGCGGCTGCATGCCTCGTGCTCCGCATTTTCGCCGTCTGATTGCTTCCTTCTCCGGTGCCTAATCAGCGAATCTGCCTAGCCAGCACGCAGGCTGGTGCAATGGGTGCAATAGCTGTACATTTGCCTGATCTGCTGTAGTGCTTGCGCACCCGTATAGTTGTGTTCGGAAGATTTCTGGCTCGTGCACTTATTGCTGCCAACCAACACCTGTTGCTAGTTGGTTCGTGCAACAGAGTTGGATGCTGCATTGCTGCAATTTGCAATGAATGGGCATAGTTGTTTCAACACTACAACGCAATTCGATTGTGCAAAAACAATAATTCGACAAACATTATACTGGAGCTCTGATCAGCGACAAAGCCACCGTCATAGAGAAGCATACGGAAAGCGCTTTAAGCTCTCAAGGACATGCAAACTAGCCAAAAAAAATGCTGTATTGGTAGTTAGATTTGTTATCTTTGTTTGCACGGGTTCAATTGAATTTAACTTTTGTATGTTCATAATAATACAACAATATGTGTTGCCTAATTGTTCGAGAATTTTTTATAACTATTTAAGTCATATTTAAGAAGGAAGTAGTTATACAACATTTAACAGTTTTTCAGTATAATTATACTGTGTCTTATATATAGCTAGTATATAATTAGAAAGAAGCCTACGTACCAATTGGTTAGCTCTATGGGGCTTCCACATCAAAGGTCGCAGGTTTGATTCCTGCTTCGCACGGGCTGCGTAATTTTTTCCTTGATCTGCATGAATCTTAATGCGATCTAACGCTACACGTTTCAAAAGTTCCCCTTGATGTGTATGTATCTTAACGTGATCTAACGCTCCTCAATTCAAAAGTTCCTCTTGATATGCATGAATCTTAACGTGATCTAACGCTGCACAATTCAAAAGTTCCCATAATCTGCACAAATCTTAACATGATCTAATGCTCCACAATTCAAAAGATTTTTGGACAATCAACTGTCGCAAATAGTATAGCAAATCCATTTAAGAAACAAGAGCACAATTAGGGTTTGTTTCCCCCCTCGAAAAACAAAATCTTAATGCAATCTAACAGCCCACAATTCGAAAGTTTTAGGGAAAAAGTAGTATTGCAAATCTATTTAATAGATGAGAGCACAATTAGGACTTGTTTGGTCTGTGACAAACTTAACCAAGCCCAAAAAAATGATAATGTCAAAATATTATTCATCCATTTGGTGTTTGTAGCCAAATAATTGGCATGCCACTGGCCAAAATATAACTTTGGTTGCAAACCTAACAAAATGCCAGCCAATCTTTGCCAAAAAATTTGGCAGTGCTCAATTCCAGTTATTGGCTAAAATTTTTGACAAGGTTAGAAATGGCAGACCCTAAAATTCCATTTCCGAGAATTATATCACCCATCACATGTTCATACTTATCTGAATTTCTGACAATCATCGACTAGATGATTCTGCATATTGCGGCACAAAGAAATGTCTTGTTATTACATTTACGTTTCATTCACAAGAACCGCACCATAAAACTTTTCCATCCAAAAATCCCCTGACAAGTTTATGTCGACGTCGAAACTTATGAAATCCCCTGACAAGTTCATGTCTACATTGTATTCACAACGAACTCAAAATTATGACATCCCCTGACAAGTTCATGTCACGAATCTTGAATCTTGACATAATAATAACATCAAAACAACCTATCAAGTTTCATACCAGTCTAACATCTATAAGAGCTATAGATTTTTTTTCATTTTTTAAGAACAGCTATAGTTAAACTGTAGAAATTGATTCTCACGAGTGCTACTGCTTCAGAGCTTGTCGACGTCGACGTTCCTGAAGCTACCGCCAAGCAACGACAGGAGGCCGCCGCCGTGCACCCTCCCTTCGGGAAAGGCTCCCTCTCTGCCCCAGCCCGACGACGATGGCGGGGGCGCCGACGAGCACGACGACTTCATAGAGTTGGGAACCAGCACCTGAGGAGGTATCAGCCCTTGCCTCGTCGTGGCCAACGGCGTGCCGTGGCAGTCGGACTCCGACACCGTGCTGACGCTGGAGGAAGAGTAGCCGACAAGGCCATGGAAGAGGCCAGGACCGATCATGCTCCCGCCGCCGCCTCCGCCACCGCCACGCTGCTGTGAGGCCATCAGCGTGCCGTGCGCGGCGCAGAGGCCGCTCCTCCCGCGGGCGAACTTCTCGCAGCCGGTGGCCCACGTGCACCGCTTGCCGCCGCCGTGGGCCTTGCAGAACTCCGTGCTCCCCTGCGCGCTCTTGGCGCAGCCATCGACCCTGCACCGCTTGCCGCCGCCGTGCTTCACGCAGCAGTCGGTGCGGCCGCGGGCGCTCTTGCTGCAGCCCGGCACCGTGCAGCGCTTCCCGCCGCCGTGCGCCACGCAGAAGCTGGTGCCCCCGTGGACGCTCTTGGGGCAGAGGCCGCCGCCTTCGTACATGCACCGCTTCCCGCCGCCGTGCGCCTTGCACAGCGGCGTGCTCCCCTCCGCACCCTTGAGGCACCCGTCGAATACGCACCTCTTGCCGCCGCCGTGCGCCTTGCAGTAGAGCGTGCTGCCCTGCGCCCCCTTGCGGCAGTCCGGGTACTGGCACCGCCGGCCACCGCCGTGGGAGATGCAGAGCCCGACCCTCCCCTCGGCGCTCCGGATGCAACCCTCGACCGAGCACCTCTTCCCTCCGCCGTGTTTGATGCACCTGCCGGACTTCCCCCGCGCGGCTTTGGGACAGCCCTGGTGCCCGCACCGGCGACCGCCGCCGTGGGCGATGCAGTGATCTGTCTTCCCCTCCGCGCTCTTGGTGCAGCCGAGCTGCATGCACCGGCGGCCTCCTCCATGTGCCTTGCAGTAGGCCGTGCGGCTCTCGGCGCCCTTGTGGCACCCGGGCTTCTGGCACCTCTGCCCGCCGCCATGGGTGATGCACAGCCCCGACGCACCTCTCGCGCCTTTAGAGCACCCCTTGAACCTGCACTTCTTCGGATGCCGGCGTTGCGGCTGCGCGGCCGGTTGCACAGGATTGGTCACCGCCGTGACCACGTCGGAGCTCACACCAAACGAGGTCTCTGTCATGGTCGCCGAAGGCTCGGGGCTGAGCTGACGAAGGCGACGCTGCGCATGGTAAGCGCCACCACTGACGGTGTTGTCCGTGTGATCCGCCACATCATGAACCTCTTCAGCAGCAGGCAGGTTGGGCCGAGGCGCGAAGAGCAGCGACGGCATGTAGCCACCGGAGCTCCTCCTCGCCGACGTCGAGCCCTCATCGACGGCAGCGGCGGCAAAGGAGATGATGTTCCCAGCAGGCGCTTCAACTGTCCCGCCATTATCTCCCCGATGAAGGCCAAGGCTCAGCATCCCTGGCTCGGTGAAGGAGAAGCTCTGGCTGAAAAACGTCGCCGGCGCCTTCGACCTGCGTGCCACAGAGCCAATGTCCGGCGATGGACCCAATCCAAGAACCAACCCGCAGCCGTCGTCTTGCGCAGACATTCCATGATTCGACCTCCAGTTGTTACCTCTCTTGCCATGGCTGCTGCTGTTATCCATTGATGAACCCAGGTGGTCTAGGCAAGACGAGCTCTGTCCATGGCTGTCCGTGGTGTAGATCGCCACAGAGTGTCCCATTATCACAACTGCAGAACTATCCATCAGAGGTTGGTATCCGCGGCGAATGATTTCCGCAAAACTGTTATTCATCTAGGCTTCACTGCAATGTACAGGAGGTGGAAGAAACAACAAAGAGAGAAAGATCAGGTGCTTCCTGATCTTGTTCTATATGTGCACCGGAGAGTAGACTAAGTGAAAGAACATCAGCAGCAGTGAAGTACCGTTGAGTCCACCGCTGACAAAACCCGATGTGTCCGCCTGTCCATGCATTTATTCTCTGGCTTCAGGAAAATTTTGAGCCAGAAATGTACTTCAACTCTGGCAGGCTAGACCATCTGAGATAGTGATGTTCACTGGTAGTTGTGCATCAAGTAGAAGCAGGTGGAGCCAGATAAAATGCCGTCTGCTAGAAAAATTACCATACTGAAAAGTCCTGCAATAGAATGGAAATGATAAGTCAGCTAAAGATCATGCTCCAAACGACTGAAGATGAGTGGCATCAAATGCATATAGACATGAGGTTAACTAGGCGAAAGAGAAGTAACGATGCCAAGTGGGGAACTGAAGGGATAATAGTTAGAAAAAGACAGTCTAGACTTCTTTGCACAGAGACCTTCAGGAAGAGTAAATCATCAAGTCTTGGGAATGGCTTTGAATTGCTGAAACTGGAGACCTTTTAGGAGCTACAGGTTTTATGTGCTTCTAATTTGTTTTGTGAAACAGTGCTCATACAATCTCTGTTTCTCTGATATCTGGTTCCACTAAAATTTTAATTGCACAATCTTCCTAACAAGTTCAACATCAAACTTAATTGCAGTCAGGCAGTCAGCTAGTCCCAGTGATCATTACTCCTTGATCACAACAGCTACAAAACATCACGAAATAATCATCAAAAGAAGCTTTGTTTTGGTAGACTGACTAATGTTACGGTACAGTTAATGTTTACAAGAAATGTATTTTAACCTTTTGCATGTTATAAAATTGTAAATTTATTTTCGTAGTCAAACCAGTTATTTCAAGTATCAAGAGGGGATTTAAACAGAGTTAGTCCGATACAGGAATTCAAGCAAAACCCAAGGTCTCACCTAATAAATAATCACAACATGTTTGTTTTACCAAATTTTAATTTTAGCTCATAATTGCCTGTAACTTCTGAATATTTAAGAAATACAAAGGCATGTCAAGTACATAATAAAAGTCAAAAGTTCCCAGAGGCACATATCAACAGAGACCCCCATCATTTTACTTGATAAAAATGGGTTGACTAGCAACTTGACTGAAATTTTTAGCCTTTCTGATTAGAACCCCACAGGTCATGCTAACTACGTTGACAATTGAGCAGATGAACTGAATCACATAAATCTCAAGCTGTATAATTATGAACGGATCAGTGAAATTAATCCTCACCTTATCATAGAATTAGTACTTAATTTAGATGTGTTCATGTCGTACCTAATAGAGCAACCGTGCCGGATCATTTCTTCACCGTATAAGCAGCATGTTCAGCTTAATAACCATGAACAGATTTTTTTAAGGACAAGTAGAACCGCTGATTCAGTTGACTAGACGATCGGTAACCGACAAAAAGAACATCACAAGCATGAGATGCTACCTGTGCATGTGATGGTTTATTGGATTCAACACAATATTCATACATATGACCGAGCGAACAACTAACTAAAAAACCCTGACCACAAACTTAAGTGTCACCTTGAGCCCTGGCTTACATGAGACAAGCTGAATAGCTTGGTAGTATTCTAGTAGGACCCATACCTGTGAAAACCATTTCAGATTTACGTGGAAAAATACCTGCAACTCCCATACAAATCCTACTATACTAAGAGAATATACATGTCCTGGACTAAAAAAATCTTCCGCTTTTGAGAAGGAAAATTGTTTCAGTTTATGCAGAAAGCGTCAAAGTGGAAGAGAAAACAAATCACTATATAGGCTTCCCTACAACATGCAGCTCAAAACAGTTGCTGAACTTTGTCCAATATCTGTCACAAATTGTAAACAGTACCTGATATCTGGTTGCTCAAATTACAAGCATACCTAAGTTCTGCAGAGGAAAGCAAAATCTGGGAGAAGTTGTCCGAATAATTGTTCACACTAATACAGCACAAGTCTCGAGAAACCCAGCAAAAATTTCGTGAATTCCCACAACCCAACCAAACAACAAAGCAGGGCACACGAGTACACGACAGATCTAACTAAACCGCGCAACAATTCTCTAACTGCAGGCATCCAGGAGAGCAAGCTGAAGAGACCCGAATCGGGACGACGAATCCAGAACTCACCCACAGAAGAAAAAAAAAAAACTAGCACACATGCAGGCCTAACCGAATGTTCTGACGACTCTCTACTGCGGCTACTACGCACGCATACATACCAGCAAACAGACATACCATCAGAACAAGGTAGAACAACCAAAAGATTTCGCCCAGTGAAGAAGAAGAGGTGGAGCTGGGAGAAATCAGAGGAGGGAATCACCTAGAATCTCAGAATCGCAAACGGAAGAGACGAAACGAAACGACTCCGGTGGCTGGCTGCGTGCGCAGGCAAGAGAGAGAGAGAGATTTAATTAGAGAGAGGAGAGAGCGTATTTATGGCCGTCAAGCAGATGGTGGCGTCTTCCGGTGGTTCGGCTCGTTGCTGCGCCGACGTCAAGATGGCGCGGCTGCCGCCGCGCACGAGCCCTGGCTCGGCTCGAGCCGAGCGGCCGATCAGAGACGCTGCGTGTGGTGCAGGTTTTCCTCTCGCTCCCTGTCTCGGTGGTGGCCTACGTTTTCAGGAGGTGGACTTTTCTCCCTCTGCGGCGAATGGTCACTGGTTACTTCTGTTCAACCGTGACAGCATTATTTCGGAACGGAATTTCGATGGTGATGTTTTCAGCACCTCGTTGTTCTCACAAATTAATTTGCAAAATAGAAGTACTATTGCATCATCCGTCGACGAGACGGAAATCTTGTGGGGTTAAGATGTTTGCGACATGAGGTAACGTGTTTTTAGCAAAAAAAAAAGTAGTTTTACTATTTTCTTCGAGGACAATATTGCTAATATTTGGTTGCCATAGATATTGATTTTTCGTGACAACATGGAGCATTTCATCAACTCGAAAGAGCTCGCTCGCCGGGTCTCTTGGTACCAGAGCTTTAAAACAGCAGTAATCCGAGGTATGCCTCCTGCCAAAAAATGTGTTAAATGCGTAAGGAGGACCAATACTATGATCTTACTTTTTTTTCGCCTTGTACGCATCATATATCAGGGGTACATGTTTGAATAAATAGTCCAAGAAAGATAAACGGCACAGCCTGTGCAGGAATCCGGGCAATTCAGGTGAGAGGATGCTGGAAAATAAAACACATGAGGTCCCTGATCTCAGGCAGTCAGTTCGTGCCGTCCCTTTGAACAAAAAGTAGATCGGGGCCACGACGAAAAGTCCTCTGCAGCGACACGACGATGCGATTGGCCGAGTCATTACGTGCACAGGCTGCATCTGTCAGGGCCTCTCGTTGGGTTTTAGATCTTTTCGACAGACCAAGAGAGAGGAGCTAGCGGCCGATCGAGCAGTGAATTGGTTCGGTTGGTAGCCGGATTCTTGCTTGAGTGTGGACCATCCCAATTAGTGTTGCCCGGTGTGACCACTTGCGTGATGTTTAGATGTGTTAGTATTATCTATTATGTTATGTGTTATGTGACTGCTATTAATTATATATAATCACACTTGGACCATTGCATGCTTATAGTTATATGTTGGTTTTAAATGGATGTGAATTGTAGTTGGCTTGGATCAATCTGCTATCTATGATATGTGAATGAGTTTGGTGGATGCATGGATTGCGAATTTTAGTACATCTATGATTTGGATTCACTTCGTTTGCTGATGATATATGATCATAGATTCTTCCGTGACTAGGTCATTCAGCGAAAAAAATTTAACTAGTGTGTTAAATTCTAAAGTTCGTGACAACAAATATATCCAATCATGTCAAAGGCGAAGTCTAACTAAACAACAAGAGAACACTATACTGACCTTTGTGATTTCCCATAATGTTACCTTTCTTCAATGCTTTTAATAGTTTATTTGTATTAGTGTAGCTTTCTTTTTTAGAGTCGAGATGAGCGGCTGGTTCGTCCTCTCTTGTAATAGAGCAGAGAAGTGAAGTATTATGTGCAGACCATATTATAAGTTGTCAACCCGTATGCTGAATAGGCTGTAGTATTGATATTACAAATATTAAAATATAATCATATGCTAGATATGTCAATTACTTAATTCTCAAACCACATAATCTTGGATTAAAAGAAGAGTCCACATTGGTTATAATTTTCTAATTGTTAATTTTGAATGAAATACTATATATTGGAGTTCAAGATGGGTACACGCTCATATTTATTAATTCTGAATTCATAATTATTAAATTTTGAAAAAGAAAAAACTGAAGGTCTACATAATATATGTTTTATCAAACAAACTCTTGATATAATCGTTAATACGAAGGTTATAGAATATCCAATTAGCGTACGTATAGATTATATTGTAAGGCTATAAGAAATTTAAAGTTATATTTGGTAATATGGTAGTATTATGATAATTTTATTTGGTATGACTTTTTAGAGTAAATTTCGTAAAAATACGGTAGTTTCACAAAACTACAGTTTTTAACCTTGCTCGTTAGATGCATCATCACCTGACATGTGGGAGCCACCTGCAGTCCCAGGAACCTACAGATTTATTCAAAGCATCCACATGCAGAGGTACACACAAAAAGCGTGTAGGTGCATATAGCTAACACTTGATTAGAGAAGCATGAAATGAAGAAATACTGATTGCTTCCTGAGACTGTGGTGGATCCCACACGTTATGTGACAGTGCATCGAATGGGTAAGGCTAAAACCGTTTTGTAATAACAGATATATTAAATTTATAGTATTATGAAACAAGTTCTTAAGTCTATAGTTTTGTGATAGATTGTGCAAAATATTTTTACTATGTTTTTATTTGTGCCTAAGAACAGTTTGATTCCTCAAAACAGAAAAAAAAATCGCACATGTGTTTCCAAAGCTGCTAAAATAAGTTGGTCATAACAATCCCAAAATAGGCTTTGAACAATAACGTCTGGATATGTACATATTGGATGATAACATGAAGATAAAATGCATCCAAACTCTCAAAAAAGATTTGGAGCATAATAGATCTTAGCGTTATGTTCATGTTAGATCTCACACGTGCGACACGACCATACCGAAGATTAGGAGGACTACTTAGTTTAGGAAGACTAGTTAGCTCTAGTACAGGTATGTTGGCTTCTCTCTATGACTTAAGGTACGCGCTTCGAGACCTAGAAGATCCGCTTAGCTCTGACGCTGGTACCTCGGCTCGCTCTCTGTCTCGACAGTGTAGGTGTGGACGTGTCAGTCAATTTGACCCTGTAATTGACAAGGAGATGAGACGAACGGGTCAGTCGGACAATGGGCCAATATAAGCTCTCACTATCGGTTGGCTGCCGATAGGATCGAGTTGGTCATCGGCCGTGTCCGTATGTCTCCTATTATCGGCTGGTCGCTGGTAGAGATTAGGGCACTCTTCCATCAGCTGGAGAGCCAATGAAGACGTGAACAGATGTTGATGAAGGACGTGATAACTCCGGGTATAGCGAAAGCAAGATCCTGATCCATCGGCTGCAAAGCCGATGGAGACACCAAAAGATATTCAGAGAACAGCAAAGCACGCGGGATCTTTCCTGGTTATCGATGGAAGCTGTACCGCTCGGTCATCGGCTGGAAAACTGATGATGGTATATGCGAACTGACAAAAAATTGTATAAAAGACACCGGCTGCAAAGCCGATGCCGCTCTGGATATGGTAGGCGATGAACAAGGAGAGGGGTCCGCTCCTCCCATAGCACGAGACCCGTCGCCTACCATGACGACGCCGCTAGCATCGATCTCGAAGATCGGACCTAACCGAGACAGTAAGAGACCGAAGCCAACGGCAACGAGATGGCGAACGCCAGATCGATCGTGCTGAAGGAAAGGCGAAGCTAAGCTATCGGCTAGCTAAGTCGATGGGAGGACATCTCTGAAGATATGCGTGCATCGACTGGAAAGGCTGATGTACTAGATGTGACGTTCGATAGAAGTCTCTGAAGACGGATGCGTATTGGCTAAGAAGCCAATATGTTGGGTGTGTTGCTCAAGTTATAGATAACTAATCAGTAAAACACTCTGATAAAATGCCAGGCAAAGACCTACAAGCCTATGGCTCAATCTACTGTCAGTAGCTTCGTAGGTCGAACCTAACTGATGTAGCACGTGACCGATGATGGTAGAAAAAGCTCAGTAAACCGATAGATCTCGCACGGACTTAATACGATTCACTCGATCTGACTAAAAGGTTGAACCTAACCGATACAGTCTTAAACAGAGCAAGATATATTAGGATAGTGGCATGATTTACTCCTTCATCGGAGATCGAACTTAACCGATGCAGCCCTGCGTCAAGAGCCAGAACCCGTCAGTAAAAACATAGACAAGCTAGGGTAGCGATGTACCAAAATTATATTGATCGAGAGATGATTTACAGGTTTTCAGGGAATCTATATTTATAACCTGGCATTACAAAGTTTGATGTAGTTATAACAATCATCGGACGTTACTTTCTAAAAAATATAATAGAAAAATATCTATACGTAAGTTGAACTAACTAAACCTTCATATCAATATAACATATGATTTACATAGATAAATTATTCTATTGTAAGTTCAACAGTTCCTTCTCATTCTTAGCCTCATTTAAATAGTATTAGATCGACTCATTCATCACTTTCTGCAATCTTCTGTAACAATCGAACTGCATACATTACCAAAGCTAGTTTGATCCTAGGATTAACTCCATTTCTGTCCAAAACACCCTTTCTCCCAAAAATGACCTCAACACTTCAAAACTTTTTTCTAGAAAAGGTAGCAGTGGCCACCACATTTACAATCACAAAAGCTCTCAATTCGTTCCAACTCCCATCATCCCATATATCGAATAGAATTCTGATTAGCCAGTAGGATTGTTACTACTGACATAGCATCGCCCACTGCTTCCATAATTTCCCCGAAGCGTCCCAAGATGATGACGGTGGTGGCGCAAATAATTGCAGCGCATGGCCACCTCGCACCTTCTCACCCGTCTTTCCGCTGGTGGATTTGATGCCTTGATGTGCTCCTGTCCTGCCAGAACGAGCCGCGACTACCGGCTTATCGGCTCCAGGGCTCGGCTCCGTCCCCACCGGCTCGGGAGTCTGGACGTGCCCGTTCACGCGCCCGAGGCGCCCCCCGTTAAAAACAGGGACTCCCCACCCACCGGAGCCCCCCAACACGACATGTGTGGCCCACACGAAGCCCCGCCCCACCTGTCAGAGACCGTAGAGGAATCTCTCCGCTAGGATTCCAAGGTAACTATGTGTGGGCCCCACGCCCGCGGGCGCGCGTCTCCACTCCACGACCACCGTGGCGCTGCGTGCGCGCGTGCGGGGAAGACGACGAGAACGGCCGGGGCCTCCGCCGGCCGCCGCGTGGAGCGCCGCCACTCGCCGCCTCCTGCCACCGGTGGGGCCCACCCACGCTGGCCTGAGCGAGCCCCGCGCTCCTGACTCGACCGGTGGATCCTGCCAGGCCGGAAGCGTACGGCGTGGAAGCTAGCTGGCCGTGGAGGGGGGCAGGGTTTGGTGGTGGACGTGACGTCAGTGGCGTGACTCGCCGGCGTGTGGGACGGACCACGGACGGGCGGAGACGCGGCCGCCGCCGGTCGCTTTCGGGGCTCTCTCACTCGCCGGAAAATGCAAATAAGATGGGTTTTTCTTTTCTCCCCTTTTTCCCACCGAATTAAAATGTTTTGGGAATTAATATTTTTTATATTTTCGCCCTTAGTTTCGAGTTAGTAGGTCTTGCCGTCTAGCTTTGCTGCTCTGTTCCATCTGACCGTCCAATCTGAGCGAGGTATGTGGCGGGTCAATTCGTAATTAGGCCCAAAAATACGAGTGCTAATGCTGCTAAATCGGCGCCAATGATTGATCCTTCCTTGTCAGTGCTCAGAAGGTTGGTGATCGATAACGAAGCCGTTTACTTGTAGGGAGAGAACGAATTCAAGGTCACCGTAGCTGCACATCAGGTGGAAATTAATCTTTTCACGTGTTTTTGTGGTTTTACTAACCCTGAAAACCCTTGGCCAATGAGATCGAGATGCAGTATGCAGACGGAAAATCGTTCTTTCTCAACAATATTTGTTGGCGTCCTTTATTTTGCCACGAAGTTTGTTGCTTTCTCCTATTATGTCACATAATTCATCAAAATTTCACTCGTAATTTGCTATGAAATGTCAAAATTCACTCCCTTCTATTTTTTTCATATCCTCTATCTCTCTCCCTCTCTCTCTGAAGCGATCAAAAAAGAAGGTAACCATCATGAGCTCAAAACGAAGAAGATAGGAGGTTGAACAAAGAAGCATAATCATCTGGTAGGTTAAAATAGTTAAATATGGTAAATCTATAATTTGTCATTGAATTTATATAATCTTAAAAACACAAATGTAGCCACTTAACTATGTCAAAAGCCATTGTACTCATGAGCATCCGTATTATGCATTACCATGAGCATCGGTTTCTTACTCGTTACAATTAGTGTATTAAAGATAAAAGCTAAGAGCTGAAATATTCGGCAAAACACTAATAAGATATTTATCATTCAAAAGTTTGCAGCATCAATCATTGATAGAACAAGAGGTGAATAAGGAAATGAAGAGTTAGAAAGAATTTACCAAATAAGGTACCAGCAATTTCGCAAGCAGCCACGAAATAGTGGTAGCATGGTAGGTATTGGTTGCTGATTTTAGCCACTAATCCAGATGAAATGCTGATGTTTTACCAATAACTACCTGTAACTGACGCGACGCCACTAGGCCACAGGGAGCAAAAGCCGAAAGGTATGCCATTTTTCTGATACACTGAACCCTGATCTGGATCTGCCGGACCTCCATCATCCTAGATCCCTTAATTTACTAGTGTTGACTGTACCAGTTGTCTGCACCAAAAGAAACCGCTTGTCCAGAGTGGAGACTTGATTCAGTGGTCTGAAGTATTATTGTTTACACCTGCTTGATCTGCTTGTTTCAGAGTTGCATAGATGCAGCGTACCATGTTGATTTTCCTTAGTGCTTCCTTAGTGCCAAGTGTGCAACTTGAGTTACCAATAACTGAAAATGTCGAATCTTAAAAGTTCTTGGCAAACAAAGAAAATTTGAGTTCAGAAAAAAACATAGCAGGTTGAAAGATCAAACTACAGTAGAATTCTGTAATTTCCTCCATATTTTCTACAGTACAAAAGCTCAGTGACAGTCTGACAGCCACTCAATCAGGGGTACCCTTTTTTTCTCGGAGCTTCAATGGAAGCTAGACAGATGATGCTAAATAGGTTGTTAACGCGACGACATTTATGTAGTTAATTAGTTAGTGCTACTCCGATTAAGAAACGGATGCAGTGTCATCATGAGCTTTGGACTGAACCACTGGGAGGAAGCTATTCTTCCAGATTCAAAAGGACAAGATTGCTTCTCCACAAATGCCTTTAAAAAAAACCCGGGAGCAATTAAGATAAACCGCACTACTTGCGAGTCTGTCACGCAAGCAACAGCCATTGGCCCGGCACAAAGGTTTCTCTGAATATATAAGCTCCTTGGTCAACTATCAACGCCTGCAACTTCATTTCTCTAATAATTAAGCAATTCTCCACTTACATCAAGCACGAGTTCATACAAGCAAGCTAGCTGCCCAAGTTAATTAACATCACTGGCATATATAGTGACATGTTAGGTACAACAGATTCTATGCGTCAGTGTCGCCCACATGTCAATGAGTGATCAAGGACTAGAAGACATATCACATCTTAACTTGTAAGCATGGCAATTAACATGCAGCTACTACAATGTACTTATGTAGTATATTATAAAAACCCTAGGGCCCAAGATGTTTGCATTGGTGGGGGTGCGATTACACGCACACCTAGCTTAATTAGCTAGCTGCATGCCTAATTATACATGGGGCATGTTACCCAGAGGGAAACCATCGGAATCGATGGCTTCGGTAGCGAGAGAATTAACAATTCATGGTGAGTGATGGAGTGACGTAGGGTTGGTAGACGAGATTAATTAATTAATCTCCGGTTAATTTGTACAACTAATTAAGTTGCAGTCCACGAATTAACAGGTCATGCATTGCACGAGGAAAACGGGAGACGAGCACCACGGCGACGAAGCTCCAGCTAGAGTGCACGTAATGAAGCTATTTAGTTGGCGATTAATTAGTATATAATCTCTCCTTTCGAATGAACATTAATGTCTCATACGTAAGTTGATTAAACCAGTACGGTTTTGTGTACACGTTGGGGACGGCGGAAAGGCGCGGCGAGCGCCAGGTTTTTTGCCTTTTGGTGATAAGCAAAAGGTTAGAAACGACGGTGTGCAGCATAACAGAGCTTTTGCTTGGATTTGGTCTAGTTTAGTTTAGCTTAATTTTTTTTTGGGGGGAGAGAGTGGCTTATCACAGTGCTTATGAGACAACACGTTAGATTTCCTAGTCGATTAAATCGTGCAACAGGAAGATGTTCCAGCGACATCCAATCATCGAGATTAAATTAGGACATTGGTATGTCCTTTGTTAACTTGTCAAAAATAAAAAATTGGTTTATATTGAAATTGGTAAAATTAATTTATATTAAAAATAGAAATTAATAAAATTAGTTTATATTAAAATTGATATTTTATAATTGATTTATATTAAAATTATTTATAAAAAAAATGGTGAGCATGTGGTCATGCTGCAAAAATCTGTGTCTTGATAATATTTTTTTATATGTGTAAGTATTAAATACTAAAAATTAGCAAAATTAGTTTATATTAAAATTATTTATGAAAAATGTGGTGAGTATGTGTATGTTTATATTGTGAAAATCCGTGACTAAAAAATATTTTTTTATATATGCAGTTATTTAATGCTAAATGAAAAATCGCTAACAAAATTTTTGACAAAAATTTAAAAAATATTTTTTAGAATTTGCTATAGTGATAAAATGAAACTATGAGCATGCTAGATGTACAGTATGGCAAGGCCGGCAATGGCGCGTGAGTGGGCTAGTGTAGGCTAAAAGAAGTCAAAAGTAAGCATGCCACCAAGTTGGCTGACTTGGCAGACAAACCGAGAAGTTAGCAGGCCAGCGGAATAGACTGATGACGAGGAATCGGTCTAGCAGCGTGGGTGCGCGCGTCAAGAGTGTGCAGCTAACATGGAGGCCCAGTATGTCAGTGATCATAGGCATGAGGGCGCACGGTGGCACAACAACTGATAGGTGGGGCTGTACAAAGAGGAGATATGACGCGTGCGGGTTGTAGATGATCCTGGGGACACGTGTCTTCATATGATTGGTGCAGAGGCATGGAAATAATGTTCGAACTGGATTCTCCATGGAAACATGTTGAACTTTGTTGTCTACCATGTGTCGGTGACGTGGTGCAATCTGGAGTTTCTTTTTTAAATTCGACAGCTGAGAATAAGCAGGGTAGTGGTTACGAAATCTCAATGTTATTTATGTCTTTTTATTTAAGATTTTTTACTATAAATAGAGGATAACGTGTTAGGATTTTAATACAGAAAAATGAGAAAGTTTTTATGTGAATTTTATAAGCATAATTTTGATAATAAAGGTAATATTTATAGAAGATTTGTGTAATAATTAATCTTTATTATGCATGCCTAGCAATTGATTTTAAATTAATTTATTTTCTATGTGAACTAGATGTTTATTTGATCTATAATTTAGCTAGGGTGTTTTTCTAGTGTTTTGAAAAATTTGATGAGTTAATTATTTCCATATCTTGCATTATTAATTAATTTTAGTCATCCTTTTGTTTGGTAATTTTAAAACATCAATATCTCGAGATCCAGAAATTCGATTGAGGTGATTCTAGTTGAGTTTCTTTGCAAATTTTGTTTAGTTTATTTTATAAAATTTCCAGATCAATTGAAATTATGGATCTATGGCTATAATATGATTAGTGATAAAATAGTGTTCTTTTTAGATAATGAAAACCAGGTTTTTAGGTTTTGTGATTAGGAGAAAAATGTTAAATTTTACTTTTAATTCCACAATCATTCTCCTCTCTGATTGACTATCTTAGTGTGATTTGATTCTACAAGTGTTATCAAAGCAAGGTTATTTATTTTATTATTTTTTCTAATTGATCTTAACCGGTGATTAGAAAATATGTCGACGGATAGGTATTCCATAAAACCTTATATTTTTGATAGTGTTGATTTGTAGTATTGAAATGCTAAGATGGAGGCATACATTCAATCTCAAAGTTTTGTGATATAGGAGAAGATCTACGAGCCATATCAAGTTCTCAAAAACGATATGTTGATAGCGATGAACCTGCTACATGTGGAAGCTAACAACAGGACAAGGAATTTGATTATTCAAGAGCCAGAAAAAAAATGACTTTGACCATATGGTGCACCTCAAGTTAGCACATGAGCTATAGAGAGCACTATGTTGATTATCACGAATGGTCAAATACAGTAAAAGAGGTACAACAAGACATGTATAAAAAGGAATACATACGTTTTGAGATGAACCTTAACGAATTTCTTAATGATTTCTTTGCTACCTTTAATAAGATTCTTAGCAACTTACGTTGTGTTAATGTTATATATTTCGATACTGAAATTTCTCGTCAATTACTAGGAGTTTTAGATATGTCTATATAGAAAATAAAGAAAACATCAATTAGATAATCTACTACCATAAGTACACTTACATTAGATGTGCTTTATTCTAAATTTAAAACTCATGAGCTAATTGTTTTTACTAGAAAAAATATGGCTAATAAATCAATAATTTTAGTTTTGTAAACTAGCAACTCTATTGATGATAATTCTTTATCTAGCTATACTTTGTCTGCTTTATTTTCACTAACTGATGAGCAGCTAGAATAACTTTTTGAAGATAATTTAGTATTCATCTCTACACGCTTCACAAGAGCTTTATAGAATGTTCGATCTAGAAAGAGAGAAAATGGTGGAGAATCTCAAGATGTTTTGAATACGGCTCATTTAATCATCTTCATCTTCAATGTCTAAAATTTCTAGCAAGAATTTTAGGTATGAAGATAAGAAGGAATACGAGATTGAGAGTGACAAGAAGTGAACACTCAAAATAAATAAGAATAAGGGTTATTTGAATAAGAAGCTAGTACATCATATTCTTTCTACTTTTAAACAGTTAAATTTAAGCAATATAGACACTGAGAGTAATGATGATGTTACCTAATCTATATATGATGGTAAGGAGCTAAAGTGTCATCAATAGTGACATCGACGACAACAACAACAATGAGTTAGAACTTTCTTATGATGAGTTAGCTTTGCTGTTGAAAAACTTGGTACTTTATTAGAGAATAAAGATATAAATATTAAGAAACAAGATGCTTTGATTGAATAATTAAATGCCAAAATTATAAGATTTAAAACTTTGACTCCTATAAATGATTCTTATAAATCATGCGACTTAGTCTATACTGAATTTACTTTTCTCAGAGATTTGCATGTTTCTACTTTAAAGCAACTTAAACATAAAAATGAGAAAAATTATAAACATGTCTATGTAGTTGATAAATCTACTTATTGTGATAATTATAATTCTTCTAAGTTGAAGTTGAAATATGCTGATATTAGAATTGCTCAACTAAAAGATAATCTTGGTATTTATAAGGTTCTTTCATACTCTAATTGTGATAAAAATAAAAAATTTCAACATATCTATTGTAAAACGTATTGATTACTTATAAGCAAAGATGAGAATTAAAAGCTTGAATTAAATTTTAAATCAAAACATTAGTTATTAAAAGTTTAAAATATGTTTGGGTTGTGATCTTTATGATTATTCTAAGACTCATGTCCCCACCGTTGTTAAATCACTTGATAGTAGCATAATTGAGATTGCTGATGAACCTTAAAAGTTAACTTTTAGATCTAGCGTTGTCATGTCATCTTCTAGTATAATTAGTATAAGTGTTGTTTTTTACTTCTAAAAGTAAATATAAAGTTAAATACACTCACACTCATTATGGTACATATGGATATAAACAAGAATTTTTTAGACTTGCTAAGCAATAAATAAAAGAAAAGGTTAATACATTGTCTAATTTAAAAAAGTTCGCTCTTTTAATTCTATTAACATGAGTAATAATATATTTAAACATTCACATAAAAATATTTATGTTATGTCTACTGGAGTGGGTCGTATGTTTCAGTACTGGATTTCTAAATGTTATATTACTACTCTAGTAAAGAGACCTTGACATTGTTATCTTCTATGTATAAACTTCGCATGAGGAATGAGAACTTTTGGTTAGTAGATTTTGGATGCTCACGTCATATATCCGATGATAAGAATTGGTTCTCCTACTTGATAGGAGCATCACATGCTAAAAAAATAACTTGTAAAGATACTTCTACATCTATGGATGTGGGTATAGATACATGTACATACATTCAGGGGAAGAACATCTTTATTGATGATGATGATGAAGCTTTAGTTCCTCCCACATAATCAATTGAATTATTTTCAGCACCTATCATAACTTCACAAATGACTGAGTATACTAAAAAATATATATAATTTATGATATGTTTGTATGTATTAATTCAAGCTTCTCCACATGCTTTACATCTCTAAACAATTAAGCGGATTCTTAGATATGTGGATATCTACATCCTCATGTACTACTTTAAAAAAAAATTCGATGCTGGTTTTGGAGGGTGTAGACTTAATAGGAAAAGTATTTCTAGTGCTTGTTTCTTTTTGGTAATTCACTTGTTGCTTGTTCTTCTAAAAAACAATGTTCTATAGCACAATCAACTGTTGAATCTGAGCATGTAGCTCCTGCTAGTTGTTGCTCTTAATTTATTTGGATAATAGCTATACTTAAAGATTATGATGTTACTTTAGAAAATATTCTACTTTTTTGTAATAACACAAGTATCATTTATATTGCTAAGAAACTAGTATAATACACTAGGATAAAACATATTAATATTATATTTCACTTTTTTAAAGATTATGTTGAAAAATATAATATACCACTTCATCATGTGGATACTAAATATTAATTGGCAGATATTTTCACAAAACATTTAGAATCTTCTCATTTTGCTCATCTTCGAAGAGAAGTTGGGGTTATTCATCATATGAGATTATTTTGAGAGAAAGTATCAACTCTTATAATATAATTTTTAATAAAAAGAAAATATTATATTAAAAAAATAATAAGCACTACATATGATTCATATGTATTACTTATAGACATGTTTATGTCATAAGATATAGGTGATTTCATGTTTCTATATGTATGATGTTAGTCTTTATATGACTACCTAAATGAAATAACAAAAACTAAATTTTGACATGATTAACTTTCTTGTCTATTTTGATCTTATTTTAAATGTGCTAATATGATATAAGAATATGGAAAAGATCAAAAATATGTGCAGTAAAAAATATGAGAAAATTAAGGAAATATGTACTTATTCTTAACGACATTGCTTACGATTGTACTTTGATATAAAATTAAGAGAAGTTGTGTACAACCAAAAGCTGATTCTTAAGTTTAAAATTGTCAAAAAAAACCCTTGAATGTGTTGAAAAGTAAGACTAATGTTAATTTCTCATGATTGAAATCAATCATGTTCTCAATTTATTAAAAAAGGCATTAATAAAGTGCATCATGTTAATGCTCGTAGGTTTTAAAATAGGTGAGTAAGAAATATCATATCCTGCAAAAATTGTTCATTACATTTGATTTTTAATTATGTTGGATTTATATTACATATGTATGGATGTTCAAGGTATTTACATTGTTGATTTATGATATCCATCATAATAAAAAAAATAAAATTGGTACAAAATAAAAAAAAATCCTTCATGTATTCATGATGAATTCGTTGACAAAGAGGGCAAAGAATTTACACACAATTTTTAGGAAGTTAAATGATGATGTTTTTTTCTAAGATAAATGTAAATATTCAATACTCATAAGTTGTTGCCAATATTTTTATTAAGGGAGATATTTTTAAATGAAAATGATGAAAAATTGGTTTAGATTAAAATTGGTAAAATTGGTTTATGTTAAAAATAAAAAAATAGTTTATATTAAAAATTAAAATTGGTAGAATTAGTTTATTTAAAATTGGTATTACATAATTGGTTTATATTAAAATTGTTTATGAAAAAATATGATGAGTGTGTATACACTGACATAAATTAGGTTGTAAAAATATGTGATTGGAGAATATTTTTTATACATATGTGCAGATATTAAATGCTTAAAATAGATTAAAAAATCATTAAAAATTTAGAGGAATTTTGGACGAAAATTTTAAAAATAATTTTCAGAATTTACAACTAGCTAGAAAACCAGCTAGAAATGGGCTAATGATGGTGCGTGAGCAGGCTAACATAAGATAAAAGAGGCCAAAAGTAAGCAAACCGACGAGTTGGCTACAATGGTAGGCAGACCAAGACCAAGAAGTTAGCAGCCCAACAAAATGAGCTGACGACAAGGAATCGGCCTAGCAGCGCGGGCGCACACATGGTGGGAATGTGCGAATGATGTGCAAGCCTAGTGTGTCAGCGAGCGAGAGCATGAGAGGGCGTGGTGGTGCAACGGCTGAAAGATAGGGGCAGATGAGCAGGAGACGTGGTGCGCATGGGATGCATATGATCCTAGGGACACATGTCTTCATAGGATTTGTGTGGAGGCATAAAAATAGTGTCAGAGCGGGATTCTCTATGAAAACATATTGAACTTTGTGGTCTACTGTGTGTTGTTGACGTGGTATAATCTAGAGCGTTGGTTTTAAATCCAATGGCTCAAAATAAGTAGAACAGTGGTTACAAAATATTAAGAGTATTTAGGTCTTTTTCTTTGGGATTTTTTTTAATAAATAGAAGGTAATATGTTAGATATTTTAAGAGTTTTTTGTGTGAATTTTATAAGCGTAATTTTGGTAACAAATATAAAGTTTATAGAAAATTAGTGTGATAATTATTCTCTCTTTCTTGTGCATGGCTAGCGATTAATTTTAGATTAATTTGTTTTCTTTATGATTTGAATTAGTTTCCTCGATCTAAAATTTAGTTAGAATGTTTTTCTAGTGTACTAAAAAGTTTAATCGATTAATTATTTTTAGATGTCATATTATTAATTAATTAAGGTTTAATTAATTTTAGTCAACCTTTTGTTCATTAATTTTTGTTAATATCTCGAGAACTTGTGTAGAAGTTCGATTGAGGTGATTCTTATTGGGTTTATTTGTAATTTTATCATCGAAATTACGAATATATAGATATAATCTGATTAGTAATGAAATAGTGTTATTTTTATATTATGAAAATATGGGTTTTTGGTTTTTTGATTAGAGGAAAGTGTTAAATTTTATTTTTAATTTTTACAGTCATTCACCCCATCGCGAAAATTTGCGAGTTGACGGCGACAAATCTGTCCCCTGGCCATCACTTTGATAGGGTGAGCAATTTTTATTTAGATTTAGTGGACAAAATAAGGTTTTGTTTGGCTTGCGTTTGGTTCATAGCCAAATACGGATATAATGATCCAATTTAAAATAGATGTGAAATTATCTACCATATATTTTGATATGCATTAGTGGGGAAAAATAATAATTGATGCAACAGGTGATAGTTGTACTATTTGTATATGACAAAACAATAATCAAATTGTCAAAAATAAGATTGGGGGTAGTAACAGAACAATAATCAATTTGTATATGACAAATTATTAAAACTGAAAAAGGCACAGATTAGCTAATTGATAATCAATTAATATATTACTAAGTTAGTGATGGTTTAACTAATAATTAAATATACGTCTCGAGGATTATTGGGGGCAGCGATTAAATTAATAGGCACTTTATCAACAGAACCATTTATCTTCACCAGATCGTTATCTTCATCCGGTGAACCAATACCATCCACTCTCCTCTCAGTTTTCTTCTGATTGTTCTCTCTCTCTCACGCGTGCGGCTGCCTAGTAGCAGCAGGACGGTCCGCTCGGAAGGCTGGCCGGGGCGGATGCAGATCGAGGCCATGGAGAGAGGATGCCGATCGGGAACCTTCTCAGGGGCCGACGCTGTGAAGCATCTGCTTCTGAGGTCCCAAACCTTTTTTTTTTCTTCTGTGCTGTTCTTCTTCCTCATCTAGTTCTCTTCTTACTCCAATTTTTGGTGACCCTGGCACCTTTGTAGAAATCGTCACCATGTTCCCCATTTTCACGTTTGGTTCAAGACCCCCAATGCTTTCTCTCTCCGATGTCTTGCTCTAGCAGACTAGCACTGTTGCTCCTTTCTTCATCTATTCTTCAGTCGTGTAATGGCGAGATTTTCTCGATTTTTCCGTTATTCCTTTGCGCCAGCTTTACCCTGGATAGTGATGCTAATCTATTGTTCAGTCTTACACGCAGCCAATGCCACAGGTGTGGCGAACGATTTCAGCGCCACACTTCTGGCGAAGAATAGAACGGCAAAGCACTGCGCCCACGCTTAACTTCTTGTGGCACGCTAACATCTGGCCGTAGGCTAAGGAGGTGTGGCAAGCCTCAATTGTAGCGTGGCAATGTAAGACGCCCATCCAAACAGCCCCTAACTCTTCAAGTTTCGGAAAGACAAGTTTTGCCCGGTTGTTTTTTTCTGAGGAGAGTTGGTTCGAAAGCTCTGTATAATTTTGGTGCGCAGCGTGTGCATTGTTCAACTAATTGTTTTATTATCGTGACAGCGAGAGATTAGTTTCTGTTCGGCGTAGGTTGAACTTCTCGTCGGAAACAAAAAATAACAAAGGACTAGGTTATGTAATTAATCTCGTCCTAAAGAAAACAATGCAGGCATTGTCTTTTTTCACATCGGTGAAACTCGGTCTATGTTTAAAGATTAGCATATAAATATATTATATTGTCATCCACTAATAATTATTATTTTAGCATCTAAAGTTTATATAATTATAACACATCATCTATACTTTATTATATTACATAGATAATCATATAAATATTTTAAATCATCGTTCCCATATTATTTTCATAATATTTTGATATATATCTATTTATCATTTCTCTAATATATAATATATATTTATCTATGCGTTATATCATCAGTTCAACGAGTTGATGAAGGTAAGGTTAAGGATGCAATTATATCAGGTTGATGACCTCTAAAAAAGAGCTAATGACCTTGTTTGGCACATAGCACTGCTGCGACGGTTTCTAATTGTATTATTACTAGTCAACCAATGGTTTCTAACTATTGTACTATTGTATTATTACTAGCTAACGTGATAATATAAATAGATATGGTAGGCGAGAAAATAGGTATTCTACTGCTAGTAAAGTATATTTTTAAAAATTTGTCTTACCCAAAACAGTTCAATTCCCTCATACAGTACAAGACTTTCCACATTCCAAACGAATGCTCCTTGATCAAGATTCTACTAAGATTTTGAATGGATTGGATTTTTTTTCTGTTGGTTGTGATCTCTGTGCTCCAATAGTAGAAGATACATGTTGTCTGGCTGTTAATTTCAACAGCTACATAAACTTGATCTAGATTGTGCAGTACACAGAAGAGCGTGATACAAGTAACCATGAGACACGGTGCATGGCCGAGACAAACAATCCAACTACGCCGCCCGCCCTAGATGGCTGCAATAAAAATGTCCAAGATCACAGGTGCATGCACCGGTATGAATTGATTAATGTTGGAAGTAGCCACTGAACACTGGGTCAAATCTAGTTTAGTCTCCCCGTCGACTAGAATCCAGCTCCTCTAATTAAGTATTCTTGCAACCGAGACTTTTTTTTCAGGACGCCACATCATAAGCTCAGGAAATGCGACCAAAGCCAGCATTTTAGTTCAGGTCGCGGCGTCTGATTATGAGAGTAGAAACAAACGAATTTGGGCCGGAAAGAACGTGCCTCCATTTGGGCTGGGCCAAAATTTGATGCGCGAAATTCATCAGAGGACATGTATCGCACCTGTTATTTCCTTTAGTCCATTCATCTCATTTCATCTGAGAGATTTATGATGTCTATTCCTCTGTTACAACCACAAAAGCACCTTAACACCTCAGTGAATGTCTATTGTACATTATATGTACATTTTCATCTATTCACCGCATCTACGTACAGTTATCTTACACCGATGGTTATGCTACAACGTGTGGGGGAGCTAAAATTTGGACAGAGAAACAAAAACGGAGAAGATATAAAGCCGCTGTGGATGACACCAAAAAAAATCACTAGTCAGCTCTCACCAGTTTATGCCTGAACTTAAGCAGTGCCGGTTATCAATCTCTCCTGTTGATCTAACTTCTTGACCTTGATAAGGCCGACCAGGACTTGTAGACCGAAGAACGCACAAAGAGAGTATGCTATGGTCGCTGGCACCTGCAGTGGATGATTGAAGGTGCAGTGAAACAGCTGTGCAAGAGTAATCTGATGAAAAAGATGAACCTGGCTTCTTTGGAAACTTAGTAACTTACCCGGATTGAATTGAGGTAGAGAACGGTGGCGAGGTTTACCAAACTACCTGCAGCAACTCCCTGCGTGATACACAAGCAGATTTCACTATTTCAGGGCAAACCATCAGACGGTGATGTGCATTACTCAAAATACCAAGACAGTTTTATTCAAGAAACAAGAATTCCCTCTTCATAGAAAAGGCAGAGCTCATGACATCTTTTTTCGAAACAAAAAACGAAACAACGATTGACACTTATGACTGGCTTGGTATAATTTAAAGGCTATTTGACCCAACAAAACCTTTTTCCTCTTTAAACAGAAGCACCCTAGGTTAATAATGCTTCTAATTTCTAAAGATGTTTCAGCACAAAATTTATTATCTGCATCAATTCCGACTAACTCGGTCCTAGAAAAACCTTGCATTTTTTCCTGTACTAACATAGAGAAATACAAAAAGTAAACGATTCATTAACAATTCTGAACTCACATATCCAATTGTTTTCTGTACAGCTGCAACTCTTTGGAATGCTCTTTCTGACTCCAAGGTTCTGACACGAAGCTTGAGATCACCTTGCTCCTGTAAATGTAAAAAAATAGCCAATTATCTAGGACAATTCTACAAACAAAACCAGCAAACTGCAGAAAATAATGGAGAAAGATGTGTTTTTACCAAACGCTCAATGATTTGCGCAAGCTTTTCAACTCTGTCGGGCTGGCGAAATAAATTGTAGAATGCACGGGACTGCCTTTCCCATCTCTTCTTCGCATCCTGAGGTAAAATAAAATCAAGAGCGCTTAAAATTCTCAAATCTGAACATGCATAGTCATATTAGAAGATGTGCCATCAAATAAGGGGAATGTATTTATGGACCAAAGATCAAAACTTGCCTTTACAATAACTTCAACTCCAGCTTCATTAAATCTTAGCAACTCCATAGCATATCTAGCAATTCATTGGATGTATCAAGTCAGCACCCAAAATCACAACTTGAACCTTAAAGTTAATTAAGAACATAAAATTCTTGAAGGAGAAAAATACTCACGGTTTGGCAATCTCTGTGATATCAAATCTAGGATCAAGGCCCTTCCCAATACCATCTAGTACTGTGCACAAAGTGTAGAATGAGGAACCATGGCATTATGTCACAACCACGTTTTTTGTACACGAATCAATGCATATCAAACCTGAGAATGCTCTGACCACAAAAGTAAATGTGGCAGGAAATCGAAATGGTTGATCAGCAGCAATCGACAAAAGATCCTCTCCTGCAAAATTTTGGTTCAAGTAAACACAAAGTAAACCAGTCGAAATACATATACCTTGACATGTTTCCTTCTATCCTGTTCTCTAATAGGCTGCAGAATCTATTGACACATTACCAATAGCAGCAAGCCTTTGCTTCTTCTTTTCAAACTTCTCCTCCTTAGTTAATTGCTTCTTAAATCCAAGTTCCTCGATAGCCATCTCTCTTTCTTTCCTTTGTGCTGCTAGACGCTCTTCAAAGCTATAAAGCACATATACATAACTAAGTGAAGACAAGTGTTGTAGTTCACCTCATTCAAGAAACTCGAGGTATAAGTAATTGCAAAGAACATCCTCTGAGAAAAGATGTTATTACCTATCAAGGAAAAATTGAGCTGTTCTTCTGACAGCCGTCATATCTCCAGTAGGAACAAGGACACCCATTTGTATCATTGATTGAAGCACCTGCAGGAATTTATTATTGGATGTTTTGCAAAACTTAAGTTATTTAAGTTATTGTTTGAAGGTTATGCCCAGAGAACATACTTTATCAGGATCTTTTTCATAAATTCCATAGAATGCTTCGAGCAACCCTTCCCGGATATTTGGACTAATACTGAAAGTAAGAAGAATGAAGGTTAGATTAAACGTTCTGCAACCCTGTAACTACTTCAAGGAAAAGCATACTATTGCACAAATTTTAACTGAATGGAAGCTTATGGAAATAAAGATATCAGATGTAACCTTCCCATCATTCCAAAGTCGTAGAAGATAAGCCTCCCACCGTTGACATCATCAACAGCAATATTCCCAGGATGCTGTAAAGAAATCCCTATTAGATTTTTAAAAGTTACTTTTTCTTTTTTTGAAAGATAGCTTCTTAAAAGGAACATCACAGCTGCATTCAATTGAGACATTAAAAAGGAGGAAAAGGAAGAAAATGATTATGTGCCATGAAATTTGTAATGTCGGAGGCACTAGCGTATTGATCTTTAAGCCTTTTGTTCATGCGCATGTAGCTGCAGCAAGTACAGCTGAGGTTACATAACTTTTAACAAATTAAGCAAGGACAGGCTACCACCTTGCAAAAGGTTCAATAGCCGGGCACAGATCTCATAACTACAATGATATAGTTTCTCTCTGTACAGAATCATCTTCGTGATTCATTCGCACAGTCTAGTGCAAGAAAAGAATGATGTAAAAATAAGAAATAAGCATAATAGGACAAACAACTACAGCATTGCTTTTCGATATGTACAGCAAACTGACCGGATCAGCATGGAAAAATCCATGAGATAAGATCTGCTCCAGGTAGGACTCAACAGCGTACCGACCTAACCTGAGAGGGGTTCAAGGAAGGAGAATAAGCAACAAATATCAATTGGGAAAGCAAATTGAGCTATGGTTCACCAGCATACAGCACATACCTTTTCCGATCAACTCCTAACTTATCTAGCTGCTTTATCCTATTTATTTTGATTCCTGGAACGTATTCCATTGTTAAAACCTGCATATAGTACAGAAACATAAAGTATTATATTCTATTATACATTAGTCGAGGTTCTATTTTACAAATTTCTGAATAGTAGGAACCTGAGGTGTAGTATACTCCCACAAAATCTCTGGAACCTTCACATAATCCATATTTTTGAAGTTCTCAGAAAACTTTTCAGCATTAAATGCTTCCTTTGTATAGTCTATTTCCTGAAAACCACAATTCCATGAACCAATTAGAGCATTTGACTTCTTTACCAGCAGAAATACTAATGGTCAAATGGCTGACTTATAAGAATTTATCTAACATAATGTAACATATATGTCAAAGTCAAGAACTCAAAGTCAGAGAGAGCATGATAAAATGCATTGTCCTACAAAATAATGCCAAATTCAAGAAATGACTATAAATTCATGCCTGAGCCTCACACTAATATATTGGAATTTGGCAATGACAGTAAACTAGCAATACAGTTTTTTTATTAATTCGTAATTTGCTAAAAAATTCATATGGCTAATACCTGATATAAAACTGACGCACACTCATCATAGATAGCAACCCAGTCTCTCTTGGCACCATCTGACTTTGGGTCCACTTTCTGAAGGTATTCTGCTATTACCTAGAACAGAACAGTTGACTCATCAGCAAATGGTGTCGAAATAATCATATTTTAAGTAATAGTATTCCCAGTTTTGCATGTAATAAACAACAATAGAGTGTTACCATGTTAGATAAATATACACACATTTAAATTACTTACCCTTAAGTTCTTCAGATCAATATCAAATAGCTCCTTCAGACCAGGCCTTTGCACTTTGATGACAACTTCTTTGCCATTCAAGCATGCCCGATGAACCTGGCCTGCCAAAAAAAGATATATTGTAGTATCAAGTAGCTTACTAAAATGGTCTAGTATTAGTTAAGTAGTCAGTATATCGTGTTAGCTTATTACCGAGGCTAGCAGCAGCTATTGGTTCAAAGTCAAATCGATCAAAAATCTTATTCACAGATGCCTTTAGTTCTTCCTCAATAATTGACACCGCTGTCTCTGAAGGAAATGGAGGAACTTGGTCCTGCAGAAGAAATTACGGTTCCAGTATTCCACCGGAAAAGGAGTATAAACATACATTTGTTAAGTGTCAAATAGCAAGAGTCTAGAAAACAGTCAAGCACGAGAGAGTTTTGAACTATAATACACAGTAGAGCTGCAGTTTCTTCCTAAAGCTGTTGTACTTGCAAACCCAAATATAACTGAGCTTTCTATTTGGTAAATTCTTTCTAATAGGAAAGAGAGGATTTATCAAAAATAAACAGAAAGCAGAATTAATATAGCAGAAGATTTGCAGCCAACCAATAGCTACCACAGTTGTTACAGGATCTGGCAGGTCTATATAGAGAAAGTGTTGAAGCACATCTATAAGGTTCAACATAAAGACCTGTAATTCAGATAACTGATCCACATATTCCTGTGGAAGAATGTCCACTCTGGTGGAGAACTGCTGCCCAATTTTGATAAATGTGGGACCTAGTCTCAAAATACTCTCTTTAAGCCACTTGGCAAGAACTTTCCTCTTCATTACCTTTTTCTCTTCTGTCATCCCTCCTGAAGAATTATTCTAAATGTTTAATGAAGCTACATAGTATTCTCATATACTTGTAGGTAATAATTCCATGAGATCAAAGTAATGTACTATGCACATAATTTTACACTGAACATATAGAAGATTTCAGGATTCAACGAACATAATTCAATGAAGGTAGCTATATTTTGGGACAGAGGAAATACATGTTTAGTGCATTGACAAATATGCAACATACACTGATTTATGGGATGATGAATTTTACTGAACAACGTTATGTCTTCAAGGCTTTTCAAAATGCATTATGCTATGATCATAGTAACTAAAGTAAATGCGATTACACTGCACCATGAAAATCATTGACTTGCCTGTTCTTTTCCACTAGTACTAGATTCTTTTCTTTCTCGTGAGGAACAAAAAACATTCTAAACATGTCTCAACTCTTTAATTTTTTCCCTAGCACATATACTAGCATAGAAATTGGGCACCTCAGCTTTGGTTGTATATAACCATACTACAGGAATATCATTTTTGTTGTTCTGACAAGTCACTGACCTCTATAAGTGAACTTCTGGTTATTGAGCCAAGCTCTGAATACAAATTTAAAAACAAAGCCCCATATTTCCAACGTCCTTTGAATCGTCGAATAGGTTTTAAACCGATTCCAGCGACCACCAGGGGCAACTGACACCTGCAAGATTTAGATGTTCAACCCACGAAGGAAAAGCAATAATAATGATGCAGAGTAACTTTTATTTGCTGAAAAAAAAAACGACACAAAGTAACTGTTATTTGCTTCATCTGATTGAAATGAACAGCAGTATTTCTGTCAGAAGATGAAACAAATACCAATACTAACACAAACAATGGGAGGTCATGTCGCTAACCTCTCCAAAAGTCGCAAAAAGGTTTAGTTCTATACTGAAACTGAGAAAAAACTGCAACGATAGTCTCAAAAGCCAAAAGCAAATAAGTTCCATATAAAATCTTTTCAATATGGCACAATACACTAGCAATAAACCAAATTGCCAATACCTTTGTTACCTTTTCTCACACTAAACATCAACTCCGCCACGCTGCTTAATGTTTTTTTTTTGGCGAAACTCATCATCTTTTTTTTCCTGAAGATATATAAGCCGCTGCCTTGCTCGTCCCTATATTTAACTACATCCAAACTTGAACAAAACCACAAACATTGCCTAAAGTCAATCTGAACTATTGCTTTAGTCAAGGCAACATCCAACTCTTTTAATAGCTACTTCACATTTGTCTTATGTCAAAACTGGCACAAATGCGTGATCATGCTCCCGCATCTTATTCGATCCGGAGCTGCTAAACACTTGCATATGTCAAACATGGCACAGCCCTATGATCGCACACGTAGAACTGGGGCTGGACAACACATGGAGCTGCCAAGCAAAAAAGAAAATAACAAGAATAATTCACCTCGGGCATGAACTCCCCGCCGCTGTGCTTGAACCAGGCGTCCTCCCTGCCGATCTCCTCCACCCGCTGTTTCCTCCTCCTCTCATCATCCCCCGGCCCGGCGGACACCAAGGCGGCGCTGCTCTGTGACTCCGCGGGCTTCACCGCCGCGCCGTTCCCTCTCCCGCTCCCGCCCCCGCTCCCGTTGCCGTTGGACCCGAGGTAAGCCTCCACGACGGCATCGTCGTACCCGACCCCGCTGGGGGCGCTCCCGTTGAGCCAGTACTTTCTCGCCTCCTCGTTCGGTGCGGAGGGGGCGCGGTCCTCCTTCAGGACGGCGAGCACGAAGCTGAGGCGGCGGTCCCGCGATCGCTGCCGGAGGGAGCGGGAGCGGGAGCGGAGCTGCGGCGTCGGAGGCGGCGGCGGGCGCGGGTGGAGGCGGAAGCGGCGGAGGCGGAGGTGGTCCGGCAAGGGCAGCGACGCGGAGGAAGCGACGAGGGAGGCCGCCCCGGCCGCGGCTGACATGGCGGAGAGGGACTAGTAGGGTTTGGGCGTGCGTTGCGCCGGTGAGAAGCGGAAGCGGGAGGAGGAGGGAGAAGGGAATGGTCAGTGGTAGAGAGGAGCCGAAGCCGACGAGGCGAGGAGGGGGCGAAGCGGGAAGCGGGGAGAGGTGGTGGGAGAGGAGCCACGTGGGAGGCACGGAGGATGAGGCGATCTGACGTGGGGCGAATGCATTGGGTGTCGCGAGGCGGGTGGGGCCCACATGGCGGGGAAGGCTTTGATGCCTCTAGATTTTTTTGTTATGTTCTTGTTTCTTCGGATTATTTAGTGTTTTGTTTTCGTCGCCTTTTGTGACCTTTTGGTTGGGATTCGTGTCGTGATGGGGACGTTGTGTTTGTATCGCCCTGCTGCCCAAGTGCCAAGTGGTGCTGTGGTGTATTGGCAGTATTTTCTGCTGACTGCTACCCGACGAGTATTTACAAGTGTGCGTGTCTTCTTATGTTCTACTAATAAATAATATTCCGTAAGAGTACCCTTAATAACGACCGGATCCGTGGCGCAATGGTAGCGCGTCTGACTCCAGATCAGAAGGTTGCGTGTTCGATTCACGTCGGGTTCAATGCCCCGATCCCTAATCCGGGCCCTCTTTTCGTCCCCGATTTTTCTGTAGCTTGCCATTTGTTTTTATTTTTTGCAATCTATCGAAGCTAGTTTGCCATTTACTTTTTTTTTTCTCGCAGACTATCAAAGCTAATCTCAGAGGAAGAGCAAACACTTCGTTTCGATAACGCAAAATCACACCGATTAGCCTTATCGCGAGATTGTTTTCAGCGCCGTCCGATAGAGATTAGCTTGTTGTGGGCTTCATAACCATTGTGCGAAGCCGGGCTTGTACTGTTCAGATGTGGCGCTGTTTCCGAACCCATCCAAAACAGATATGCTGAGATATGAACAATAGCCACCAATCAAATATTACTATAACTAGTCTATTTTTCTTAGTATATAAGTTGTCAAAACTTATATACTTTAAGCCATTTATTGTTTTTTAATAACTGCCTAAGCCATCGTATTGTGTTCGAAATATACAACAAAAGGAGTTCTCTGTAATAAGATTTAAAAGTAATTTATATAAATTATAGAAATAACTAAATATAAAAGATATCTGTATGTACTTCGGACTATATCTTTTATCTTTATTCGTGAGGTTTGTTACCATATGATCCCATCTATATATGTGTATATGTATGGTATCCTAGAAAATTGACAATAAATAACTTGTATGGCGTTAGAAGTAAGAAATAATCTACTATGTTACTGACTACGATGCTCTAATATTATTAGCCCATAAATCACAGAATAATATATGGTCAAAGAGTCAATTTAATTATCTATAAACACTACGCCAATTTTAGAATATATAAGCTGATATACATAGAATAATAATAGATTTAAAAATAATTAGTTTTTACTGCATCATAGTCTTTATATAAGATATTATTATAGATAGACTTCTAAGACAGCATATCACAAAAAACAAGCAATAATAGCAACTAAAAGATATTATTATAGATAGACCTACATAGACAAGATATTATTATAGATAGACTTCTAAGACAACATATCACAAAAAACAAGCAATAATAGCAACTAAAAGAGAGCTAACAGAGAGCTAACAGTAAAAAATAACCTAACCGACCAAGCACTAGCACAATACATAAGCAAATAATTTATTCTACAATAGGTTGGAAACTAAGCCCGATACATTAGAAGTCTTCATACTCAACCTATTTCTATAGAAACTCCTCGTCGGACGGGTCTACGTCATCTTTTACGTACTCCAGAAAGATGATATATTTTGACTTAATAAAGGTGACTAAGTTTTTCATTTGTGAAAGCAGCTTTTTCTTTAAAGTAGTTATTTTGCAAAACACTGATGAGTCAAAATTTTAATTATTGAAAAGAGTCTCACACCTCGATTTATTTCACAAGTTACTTTACAACAAATTATTACCGTGATTACGAGTGATAGTAATGTTTAACATTTTCTTATCTTTTTCTTTATAAGCTCATTTTTACTTTCTCAGCAATTACCGTATAATCAAATATTATTTTTTAACTATTTCTTATAGTTAACAAGTAGCACAAGTTTCACATTCTTTATAATACAACACTATGGTGCGAACATAACCCCTAAGTCACATAGACATGTTTTCAACTACGAAGGTTGAGTGTATGCCACACAGATGGATCTCTAAAAACGGTTTCTATCCCAATAACTGTGTTTATAAACTTTTGATAAAAACAAAACTACGCTATGAGAAATACCTCACATCCACCGTTAACCACTGACATGACTGTTTAAATAGTTCAACTAAAATCTACAGAAATTGCACGTTTTAACCACACCTTATAAACTTATCTCTTTGCACAACACATGTCAATCAAAACACGGTTGGTAAATAAGGGCTCATTACAATGCTTTTTTTCAAACTAGCCTATAAATATCCCATGTTATATAGTTGGGTCAAATCTCCTAAAATTGAGCATTAGACAAATCTAATGCCTTAATCTACTCACGACACATTGGAGATGTCTCTTACACCTATCCAATTGCCTTATAAGAGTCTAGAGCAACACCCATCTCAGGTAGTACTATCCACAACACCATTTTCTTATTTCTAGCGTTTCACAACTATTAATATACAAGATTTTTATGTGATAACTAATTATTTAGCTAGAGACATCCTATAACATCCATGTGGTCATAATAAATTTTCTAAAAGAATCAGTCTTTAATGATAATATGTAGGCAAGCCATGAAGGCAGACTCTGTATCATCCAAGTAATACAAACCATTTTTTTTATTTTACAAACATATCAACGTTACATCGGATTTTCATGTAAAATTTAGAAGTCCTAAATTTTTCCACATGACATCACAACCATAAGCGTTCTAAACAATTATCTCGGCAATCATATCCAAGAGATGACGATACCGGCAAATATTTAGTAGAGTTAGCAAGTATGTGAGTCATTAATATCCTATATAATATAAGTGTGACTACTATCTATCGGTTTTATGTAAACCGAGGCCAAGCATAATTAAAATGTAACATAAGCAATGCAATTTCACAAGCACATTAATTCACGAATATAGAATCAATTGTGGTCAAAGAATAGCTTACCCTAGTGTGCAACAGGTCCTAGAGTAATGAAACTCAATGCGAACACTCTTTTAATTGTAACAAAGCATGGAGTACCATTAAAAGTAACAAAGCATATAGAATAATAATAACATTGTATAGAGGATGATTTTAGAAAAAAAAGGACTGAAATGAGGTTAAACAGAGTTAGAGATAAAAAGATATGGATTTTTTAAGTTTAAAGAATTTTTTAGAAAATAAAAGGATAAAAAAAATTCTTAACAATATTCCTTGGACTAATATGTGGGACCTGAATGTCAGTGAGAGGGAGAGCATGCTCTATGGTGGACTAGGTCCATAGGGTCAGCTAGAAAGGGTGGAGCCTACGTGGGTCCTATATGCTTTCGCTTTCTCTTTTCTTTTTCTCTTTTGTTCTTCTTCTCATTCGCTCTCTCCTCATGCAACGAGGGCAGTCGCAGTGCTTTAGGGGCAATGGTGAGCACCTGGAGGTAGACACGCATGGCAACAATCGGATGACAAAAAGCATCTGCGTGGCACCGCGAATCATGCGAAGCACTTGATTGATCTTTCGTGATCATCATGATGAAGTGCAACACTACTTTAACATCATCTCTGCTTAGCCAGTCTCTTGTTGCTTGTGGTCTAAGATCGAAGAAGCGTTAATCATATGCTTGTACGTGACCAATGAAGCATAAAGCATGCATGCAGCTTGCTTGTCTTTCTCAGCTAGTTTCTTGCTATCACATGACTTGAGTAGGGACTTCACATGGATGGAATTGATGGTGGATGTATGCATAGGTGATGGTGGCTAATGATGGTTGAGACATATATGCAAGGCTACTTGTTACTTGGTTGGTTCTTGAATAAAGGAGAAGAGGTACATATGTGGGCTCTCAGGTGAAAAAATGAATACATGCAACTATGCACTACGTTGTCTTTGAGATAAAATAAAATGATAGAGAGGAGTTGCACACGAGTGGTCAAGTTTAATTTGACTAGAAAAGACAACAAAGCAAACCATGTTATTGTTGTTTGAAAAGATGAGAAATGAAAGGTTGGGAAAGAACTCCACCCTTTGTCTTTTTGTTTACATGATTAAATTCAACGCGGATACTTCGGACGGTATGTGCAGACATTAAAATAGAAAACATTTATCGCATGGTTAAGTGATATTTAAAATTTTTGAATGGGGAGCAAATTATTTATCGATACGGTCAAATTTTTCCCAAGATGATATTGGAGATTTTAGAGATTTAAGCTTTTAAAGGTGGGAACAATATTTAATGACATCGTTAAATAAAATTTTTAAAATTAAAATTTTTGAAAAAATAGCATATGTTACATTGTATCCTAATTTAACGATTTACTATTGACATTATCCTATTCTATAATATACTGATAATTTTATCAATAGTTGTATAATATGCCATTAGACTACACCTTTTTTAAATACCTAAAATACCCTTAAAGACATACAATATTAACAATTGATTTATTCCATTATAAGTTTAAAAGATATGAAATTTCTTATACAGTTGCACAACATGAAAGTTTGTATATAAGATTCATGTTCTTTTTAGTTTGATGAAATCTTAAAATTTATTCACAAACTTCTATATTATGTAAAGAGGATACATAAAAAATTATAATTTTTTCAAGATTAAATCAATTTTTAACCTTCTACGTCTATAGGGTATTTTTAGTACTTTTAATAAAATGGCCATCCCAATAGCATATTCTGGACAATATAAATGACAAATCGTTAAATTAGTGTCATACAACAGATTCTCTCTAGAAGTACATATATACATCTTAAGATAGAGAGTAACTATAGTGGGAGATTTGAGAAAAAATTAGGTAACAAAATGCATAGTTTTTAAGACTTTATAAGTAAATTCAACAAATTTTAAAAGTAACTTACATATTTCTAGGAAATAACTTTTATATGTCCGAGAAGTAACTTTATACATTTGCAGATTCTTCTTTGCCAATATAAATTAGGAATCATGTAAAAGAAAATACAAAATGAGCAACATAATTTTTTTTCTCAAGGTAGAAGATGTAAAGTTTTCAGGGGTTTGAAAGTAAAAATAACAAATTTCAAAATTAACTTACATGTTTCCAGGAAGTAAATTTTACATGATTCAAAATAATTTTACCTGATTTAGTCTTTTAGATGTCATTTATATGAGCAGATTAAATTTTCCTCATGACTTCTTCATTTGAGTTGCTGATGTATGGTCATAAAAACCTTGGCATCCACGTCTTCTTTTCTCTCGATTGTTCTTTGTGTAACACTGCCACATGTTGTGGTGGAGGGAGAAGATATATGGTTGTCGTGGGCTGCGGCCTACGAGTCGGCCCAATAGGAAAAATCCGCGTGCTGTATTGGTGCCTTTTTTTTTGTAAGAAAGGTACACGTGGGGAGAAGGATACGGTGTTATTTTTGGTAAGTGGCGTGGTCGTCGGTTAGTGCGTGCGTACACGTCATTTTGATAAGGCGACTAGACAGGGTACACGAAGGGCTAACAAGTAAACGAACACACCCGTTTGTTCTGTCGGCCTACACCCAGAGCGCCGCTGCGCAGAGCCAACCACGAGGCGGACGGAAGGAGAGTACAATGAGCTGGCCAAGCCCAGATCGGGCATGCGCGCAAGCTGATCCAGATATCCAGCCCCACCCGGTCGCGAGATGATCCAGACATCCAGCAGAGCCAGCGTGGCGACCACCGATCGCGGGCGCGCGGGCGGCCGGCTCTCCCGCGCCGACTCCCGGAGGCTTGGAAAGCTCACCTGCTGCGTAGGCCTACGTACGCCTGGCAGTCACCAAACTGATTAATTGGTACTACTAGTACCATTAGTACGTGCACACTTGCTAGGACCTGAGGAGTACACACTAGTAAACTAGCAGGATAGCAGAAGCAGTGCCCCCACCACGTTCTAAGCATTTAGCTGAAACAGCTTCTAACTAATTGGGTGATGGCGTAGGGGTTTCAACCGGAGGCACATAATTCGATTTCGCTATATATTTATCAATAGTTTTTTAAAAAATAATTATACTATAACTTATATGTAATTCCTATGTAACTTATATATACTGTTAGATTTATTTCAAGATTTATGTGAGGGAGCGAAAAAAATCCTAACACACGTATATACGAGGTAATTTGGTCTCACAATCTTTCCTTTATAAAAATAGAGTGTTATTATAGGTTTTTTAAAACCACATGTAACATAATTACACTTTTTTTTAAAAAATATGGACAAATATATAAACAGTCCCATATAATTTTATTTAACCTTAATTTCTCTCGAAACTTTTAGACAGTCCCGCAGGCAAGCAGGAGGCCGACAGGTCGATCGGACAGAGGCGGTCCAGGGGGAGCCGCGCACGTAACTGCACGACGCGTGTGCGCCGCCTGATTGGACCCACACGGCGATTTTGTCGAAAGGTGGCATTGCCCTTCCCCTCGGGTACTCCTACCTGACATGCAAGATCCAAGTGAGAGCCAGCAACCCAACTATAAACGCAGGCGCATGATGACGGATATGATGGACATTTCGTAATAGAATTAGCATGTAATCTGGCAAATCCAAACGCAACGTACAAAAAAAAATGCGTCGATTAAATGGCCTCTTGGCCCTACCCCTAAAAGTTCTTCCCAGTAGGCCAGTAACGGACGCTATGCATGCTTGCATGCATGCACGCACGCGATGGCGATCGACTAACCATCGATCCCTCCCCTGTTAGTTACGTGTGTTTTCTTCAACTTCTTTATTTGTGATTTTTCTTTGGAGACCAGCCTGTTGATCATCAGGAGTTAATGGAGGCTTTGGAGTAGTTGGGCTCGATCGATGAGTTCTATCATGGAAGAAGAGCAGGAGGAAGGGGGGGGGGGGGCGGTGGTCACAAGCGCCAACCGCGATTTATGGCGACAAGGACGTACGCCGTAATGGCGGCAGTGACCGATCGACGCTCCATGTTCTTGGCGGTTGAGGCTGGAGGCGTCGAGGCGAGCAGCGTCAGACATCTCCCCCTTTAAATGCTCCCCTCCCTTCCCCTCCCGCTTGCTCAATCACACACAAGTGACGCAGGCATCGATTGATCGGCGATGGTCGCCGCCGAGGAGAACCCGGAGTCCTTCTTCGCGGCGGCGCCGCCGCTGCGCGACGCTGACGCCGTCGCCGCGAGGCTGGGGGAGTTCATCACCCGCAACTCAGGTACAGATCGCTGGCGTCACCTCCTCCTCTTACCCACGCGCATTCGGTGCTCGACGAAATGACCGGCCCGTGTGCGTGCAGCGGGCGGGCGGCGGATCGTGTGCGTGACGTCGGGCGGGACGACGGTGCCGCTGGAGCAGCGCTGCGTGCGGTACATCGACAACTTCAGCTCCGGCAACCGCGGCGCCGCCTCCACCGAGTAATCAAAATGCCCTTGCCAGTGTGCTACTGTTCTTTGACCTGGATGCATGCTCGATCTGTACAATGTCTTCTATTTTCTGTTGCTATCGTGGAAAGGAGCATAGAGGCAGATAACATTTCCATCCTGTACGCTCCAGCTGTAATGTAACTCCGTCTTGGCATACAGAAGCTTTTCCTTAGATCAGAAGTGCTACATGCATTAATTTGTCCACGTACACTAGGACCATTAATGTATCATGTTTCGAGATTCTTTTTTAGAACAGTGAACAGTGAATAAGACTAATGTGATCATGTGATGATGCAGGTATTTTTTGAAGGCTGGCTATGCAGTTGTCTTCCTCCATCGACGGTAATCAACTAGGAAAACAATAACTGTCTTCCACAAACAAACCAAACCTGTTTTTATCCCCTTTCGGTTTTGTCAATTGTTCTCTGTCTATATAGTGTGAAAAGATTGTTAATTCTGAATAAACAGATTGGGGCTATTTCCTCACTGTGAAATAAACTGTATTTTACATATTACTGCTTCTACATGTGTGTAGAGGAAGCTGCCAACCTTATTGTAGGTTCCTCCCCGATGATTCTTTCCTCAAATTCTTTGATGTCGATGCAGAATCGAAGGTTCAAGGTTGGTAACCTACCATCCTAGTGCACGTAGGAAAGGAAATGCATTTCTTTCGTAAAATTTTAACTTCTGTATGTTTATTATATTAGTGGTGCAGTGCCACGCGCCGGTGGTCAAGAAAGCAATAGGAGATTATTGCAAGGTATGTCTTGTGCTGCTCGTCTGCAATGGCATGCTGCATGTGCAACATTTGGCTGACAAGTGAATTTCTTGCAGGCAATGGAAGGCGGCTATCTGTTGAAACTCCCATTCACTACAATATTTGAATACCTTCAGGTATTTTAACTTCGATTTTTTAACCAGAATTACATGTTAGTCAAAAAAAATTTGAAAAGGATAACGCTGTATTCGATTACAGCTATTGAAGATGGTTGCTAAATCTATAAGCTCGGTTGGGCCACTCGGAATGTTCTATCTTGCTGCAGCTGTGTCTGATTTTTATGTCCCTTGGGATAGTATGGTATGATTTTAAGAAAAGCATGTTATGAACTTATGATTGAGAAATTCAAGTGTATTCTTTGTATTAAATGTTAAACATTGGATAAAAAACCACTTATCACAATACTGATGCTTTGATGGAAATACCTTACGTGATCATCTAGAACTTTTTTTACTGTTCTGCAGTCCAAACATAAGATTCAGTCACGTGGAGGCCCGCTGGATATGAGGCTCAGTCAAGTTCCGAAAATGCTTTCAATGCTGCGGAACCAATGGGCCCCCTTGGCATTCTGTATATCATTTAAGGTAAGCTTTCCAGGACCACGGAAGAATGAAAGCATTCAGCACTCAATAATGCTGCCTTTGTGCACGCTCTTGCCACTTTTGTTTAACTACTTGTAAAATAATAATGGCAGTTGGAGACGGATTCGGACATCCTTGTTCAGAAAGCAGACATGGCTCTGAACAAGTACAAGATGAACATCGTTGTGGCCAATTTGCTTGCAACGTACAAAGAGGAAGTCATTATTGTAGCAAACAAAGAAAGGAGTACCATCCGAAAGATGAACAAAGATGAGGATTTGGAAATGCGGATTATCAAAATCCTATCACAGAATCACTCGAAGTACATATGGGGCAGCACAAACGGGTGCGACCAGAGCCCAGATTGAATAGCGGCAATCTGTACTGTACCGTTTCACATTAGAGGTTTTACTTAAACACTAAAGTGTTTGTTTGCTTTCTGGGCGTTGAAATGAAAAGAAAGCTCAACTGAATGCGAGGAATGAGGAATCAGTATGTGTGTAATCTGTAACGATGCTGATAGGTACATAAACAGCATCAATATTTTTTTTCTCTTTCAAAATTACAAAAAGAGAGTAAAGTTAACAGCGGCAGCCCCAAATATGAATGGCTTATTTTATTTCAATCAAAATTAATATACCATGTTAATGTATTCATTCTTCAAGTTCAGAAGTTCTTCATGGACGTTGGTTATATATCTGACTATATGTACTAGAAGGGAACGCGCGGTGACACGCCGCGCACCCCCGCGCATACCCATATGACTTAATCAAAATTTTCATTAAAAGTAAATATGCTATGAACTATTGGTTAAATGTTTCTTCTTTTTTCCATTTAACCTAAAAAGGGTAATATCAAAACGTAGTTTTAACATAATTGCGAAGTGTGTACAATACATATCAATCCCTCGTTTTTCAGACAACACACACAAGGTAGCAAGACTGTAAAGGAGGTCTAACACCTGCAAAGAAGGGAAAGATTAACAACGATAGTAAGTCACACAATCTGAAGTACATGTTCTATTGGTCTTCCAAATAAGGAGATGGCTGCTAGAGAACCCATGCCTTTGTTGTTGAGACCAACTGGCGAGGAGGCCCCACTCAAGAACTAACATGCAGTGCCTTGTCCTGAAGATGGTATGCTGTCTCTTTACGATGTAAATATGAAGGAACATCTGACATATGCTTGACAAGCTCAACAACAGTAGTAGCCTTTCGGCCAGACCACGGTTCTGAGCCTTTCAAGGATCCACCACTATATGCATTCTGAAGTTCTCGTTGCCTTCGAAACTTATCATTTTTCACAGCTATGATTCTACAATAAAAAATTTGCATCAATGTTCCTACTGACTACTGCGATTTTTCTTCTTTGACACTTCTACAAATTGATCTTGGGAATTTCTTTTTTGGTGTACCTAATGCGACCTTTACATTCCTTTCTCTTCTAAACTTTCCTTTAATTAGCATTTTTTATGGTTCAGCATATGCCAACAACCAGAGTTTCTCACTTGATTGGTATCCTCAAGTTTCAACAGGATACTAAACTTCCTTGTAACCTGCAAAAACTCAGAGTACTGATCTACCAGAGTACTGATCTTAGCAGAAAAACTCAGATATGTATCTTCGGATATTTCTACCAGGGTAATGATCAACAGCAAGAAAAGAGCTGGCAGTACCACAGAACCAACAAAAATTACAGCATTGCCGTATCTGAATTAAGAACTATGTATGTGTCGGTGGGCAACGACATCATTTTGTCTCCCTAAAATCCAGGATATATGAAACATGTTGTTTCTATACGGACGCAGTGGGTTGGCAGTTGCCCACCAACAGTTTTGACACAATAATGTTCTAATTAGGATATTTCAAATTGTCAATAACTTTGCACACAAGATGGAAACATAATATAAGGGCTCACAACCTCCCATTAATGATAAAATATGTAATACGCCCCGATAAAATCCCACGTTTGTATATAAAAATAGTGTGCACATTTTTAAGGGGCCAGCCATCCAGTCCTAATAAAATGTATACCATCAACTATGGGACACCTTTCCCCGTTTCCCTCGAGAAAAAAAGGCACCTTTTCTCCACCTCGAGAAAAATGAAAATTTAGCCAAGCCTAGCTAATAAAAAAATGATGTCTAACTACAAGCAAGAGGAGAAAACTGTAATTAGTTGCCTGCTGAATAACTTTAGTTTGTAGAAAACAGTAGCAAGCATAGACAACAAATAGTTTACCATGGATTAGGTAGGAACATTTTTTTCTTCCTTTTGCAAATTATCTTATAGAATGCATCATTAACGATGGTCATTAACTCACCACTATTAACTTGTCAAACTAAATAAGACTGGATGATGGCTGCGGCAATAAAACACCCACCACTCTTCCACATCTCCGATCGAACCAACCCACGTCACCCAAAAATGAAACAGATAGAAAGCGTGGATTAAATTGATTAATAAACGATGCCGCTAATTTTTTGATGGACTTAGATTATCAGAAGGCATGTCTGCCACCTTTGATTGCAGATGGGAATTTAAATGATTTCAGAAGAAATAGAAAACTCAAGAATATATAGACATGTGAGTTTAGCTTCAGCCAAGTGCATGCAATAGCAGGCTTGAATATGCACGAGGAGCAAGAGTTGTGTTGTAATTTGTGTGAAATATATCAAGACTAAAAATGTATTGAGATGTTACTTACTATACAAAAGAGGAAAGACGAAAACGGCTAAAAAGCTTATAATGCAGTTTGTTCTCAATGGAACTAAGAAGACCTGTTGCTTGCTGTAGCTCCTAGTACTACCGGGAGAGGCCAGGATACCGAACTTGGTGGGAACTTTTGCTATAGTTCAGTGAAGATTTTCTATTTATTTGATGAGTCTAGGACCGTTTCTTTTTCTAGTGATAAGTCATATGATGTCATTCTATCTTTTACTTAAGAAGAACATCGAATCGGAGTCTCTCTTTGTTAAGCTACTAGTTCAACCAAAGCTAGTCTTTCTGAAGCCTTCGTTCTTATAATTTTGAGACAGCCAACCTTTTTTTCGTGGATAAACTGCTCTTTCAAAAAGAGCTCTAACATCTGCAGCAGGGTTCCAAACTCATAGCAAATTTCTTTGATTTCTAGTGGCCCAGTGCGCCGCCATAAGGGAGGAAAGAAAGCTCAAGCATCATAAGCTGCCCAACCCCCTTCCCCTTTACAGCACTCCTTTTGCGCCTTGTAGCTCTCCTTGAGAAGGATAAGAAGCAGGAGACAGATAAAATCAATATAAATAGAATGAGGCGAGTGATTTCTTTAAAAAGAAAAAACCAAGTGTTCAACTAATAAAAAACTAACATAGGTCAGTGCTAATGCTGATTAGGTACCAAAACCCAGATGTAAAGCAAGATGTCTATCCATGATATTACTGAACCTGAAGAAGAAAAGCAATGAAGAAAGGTCATATGCACCTGTAGTTAAATCATAATCAGTTGCATTATACATCTATCTACTGAACAAGATAAATCTTCACTAGGTATGGTACTTTTTGGTTCATAATGGTGGTCTAGGAGAACCCGAAACTAGAGCACACATGGGATATCCATTTTTTTTCTCTGGTTCGTGATTGTTGCAACCACCTCTCTGTTGATGATCCAGATATCCATCTTCTTGCTTGCAGATCAATACATTGCCTTAGAAGCTACTATTTAGTATCGGTTTATAATCCTTTTTAGCCTTTATTATCGCTTAGTATAATCAATCGGTATTAAAGTATTTTTTCTATTACTTTTTATTTGTTTTCCTTAATATTGTAATTCTTTATATTTATATATACTATTATATATAAATACATACATATATATATATGATTACCGTCCTTGTCTATATAATAAATTCAATGAATTGTTCTTAAATAACCCTTATATAATTCGACGTGAGAAGTTCATACTTTTAGGACGGTGACAACATCGTCGGTAGGTGGGCACGTGGTGACATTGATGGTGGAAATAGAGATGGTATAATCGGTGGGAAGGCGGACGCACAGCGTGAAGAGCAGCGTCGTCGGTGGGAAAATAGATGCACGACAACATTGGTGTGGATGGCATTTGTGTGTGAAGGACGACACGTGAAGAAACAATAATAATACAATCTGAAGATTTAGATTGGAAAAAACAAAGGTATGATATATCTATACCATCCTTTTTTTATACTTATTCAACCGGTAACTAAAGAGTTATCTGCTTAATTAAAATATTTTTAGTGCTGGTTGAAATTAACAACTGTTATTAAATATGTACTAGTACTAGTTGTTCTTAACAACCAATAAAAAGAGTTTTTCCACCAGCTAAAATATTAACAATTTAGTAAAATATTTAGTACCGATTGTTCCTAACAGTAATAAAGAATTTTCATACTTAGCCAAAATATTTTCAAGTGTACAAAATTTAGAAAATAAGAAAAGTGTGAAAATAATTTAAAAAATCAAAAAATTGTAGGACAAATAAATTTAAGAAAAAAAAGAAAACTAGGATAATTAATTTTAAAAACTTTGAGGGTAAAAACTTTGTGGTTATAATTTTCTATTCCTCTTTCTCGATTTTTTTATAATTTTCCTTTGTTTCTTCTTTTTTAACTCTTTGTCCTATGTATCTTGTATTTTTGCTATTATAAAATACTCTTATTATTGCTATATTATCTCTATTTTTATAATTAAGACATAAAAAAATATTTTTAATCTATTTTTATATATTTTTTAAAGATAGGGTATACATATATAACTAAAAATGCCATATGAGAATGGAATATGGAGTTACTAACCTTTTAGACCCTTGGATGAGTAAAATCACGAAGAAAATTTTAGCAGCACCTCTCTTGTACTTTCTCCTATCAAGTATATTTAGTACCAGATAAAAACATTAACTCGTACTAATAACTATTAACCGGTTATTATCTCTAGCTAGTATTAATATATTCGGCAATATCAGTATTGGTACTATTGTTCTATTAAAAGGGAAGGTGATAAAAAATAGAGTTGATTGGTCAAAACTCTTTCCCTTTGAATCCCTTAATTGTTGATTTGAGTGCAGTGCCTATAAGGGTAGCTTGGAAAAAAATGAATGAAAGTCATCATAGGTGCATATTGCTTACAGTAGGTTTCAATGTGTTTTATATGGCAATTTTTTCCATCATACCGATTTGCCGGTGTGATTTTATTGTTTATTCTGCTTAGTTCGTTGGTCCCAATTCCTGTAATGTTGGATTGCAACTCTTGAAACATTGGATTCTCAGGCCGTGTAGGAACATAAAATCCCTGGTTCAATCTAAGTTGCTCATTGGATGCAAGGTATAATAATAGCATATAGAAGGCCCTAGTTAGAAAATAAGCAATTCTTCCACTTTCTCTTCCTATCGGATTGTCACTTGTTGATGATAGATTTGTTCTAGACATAGACAGACCATTACTTTAGCTAGGTGGAGTGTTTGCGAGTACCCTATATATCATATTGATCCCCTCAAGATCATTTTGAAATAGACCATTTATTTGTAATTACATTCCTAGAAGGCCTCAAAGAAACGTCTCTTTTATGGATACATTGGGAGAAAAAATGGAAACCCTAGCTAGTATTTATTTTTGAAAATTAATAATCTAGTCCCTTTGTTTTTGGTTAAGACCACTAACTCTAACCAGCCTTGTTCCTTGTGCAAATTTTTATTTCAACACTAGGCTCTTCTTAAAAGCAAAACCGGTCGCATATGTTGTTTTCTTGCTTCACTATATGATAATAACTCCTCATATGGCACCCAATACGAAATGGATAAGCAATTGAGGCTAGTGGAATGTACCAGCATTGGGTCAAAGAGGCTTGCTAGCTGAGAGCCTTTTATAAGATTTACTGAAAAGCCTATCATATCAACTTACTTATACGGAATATAATGAATTTCACTCCCATTCCTTAGAGTTAGGAGTGGTAGCGAAGCCGCCTATAGGAGTCAAAGGATGAAAATCCATTAGACCTGATGAGCCTCTAGGCCATAGCAACCTCTTGGGGAAATTATGAGCACCACGTTGCAAATGCACGAGATTAACGAAATCTAGAGAAGCTGTGGATGAGGCTAGCTAATGGGATGGTCATCTTTCAAACTAATGTAAAAGGCACTTAAGTTTTATCAGATTCAAACTTACGGTCAATGTTGAAACCAAATGGGTGGACATCCCACTTAAGATAAGAGCCCAACCTACTACCTTTTTTAGGACTATGGTTTGCAAGAGCATCAAAATCTTTAGCAAATCCTCCTTCTGCTTGATCATTTTTCTATAGGTTGGGATGTCATCAAAGCCAAGGACATTCGCCTTTCCTTTTGACAGCTTGGTGTCCTATTGCTCTAATGTAGTGATTGACCTCAAAAGTATATTTGGACCCTACCGTACCATCATGCATGCCTATGTTATAGTGTATTAATCTTTGCCAAAAGCAAGCAAGATGATGAAGCAAAGCTTCATAGATAAGGCTTGTTCCGTGCTTAACTTACGAGCTCATCTATTAAGTACTCTGACCTATCTATATCTATGGATATTGAAGTGTGGTCGATACCCTGTCTTTTTTCCTTCATCCCTTCCGTTCTCATGTTCATCTTTTTCACCAATGGAGCTAGATTTGTTGGCAGACACTATGGAGCCATAGCTCGAAGCAATAGGCAACAAGAGCAGAGTGGCGTTATTCTCCCTCGTTGAGGTGCTGCTAGCCCTACTCGTTGACCTATTTACCTCTTTTCACCTGAAAGCCCATAACCATGACCATCAGCACAAGGAGGAGCCCTACCAACCCAAGGTCCGAATCTCCAAGATGAGCCAAGATGAGCCAGGACCATGGCCATCAAGCTCTCTAGCAAGATGAGCTAGGATGTGCTCTTGCTGCTACCCAGCGGCACTCCACTTCAGGCTATGGCTGTACTCATTTATCCGCAGCCAGCTGTGAGCATGCTATGAAGGCACTCGAGGAGGGTGCTGCCTAGGGAGAAGATAGGGAGGGAGGTAAGGTTGGATGGGATGCTAGAGCTTATGGCTGAACACGGCGAATTGGAGGAAGGGATGATGGCATGGCCACATAGAGAGAGAGATGGAAAAGCTTCGATTGGTGATAGCCAGATCCGTCGAATCTGAAAGAAGGTGATAGATGGGATTAGAGAAGAAAGAATGAGTGCGCAAGGGAGGAAGGAGAGGGGAGAGAAGAGAGGTATGCTACCGAGAAGCTCATCACCCTAGTCCACCACTGCTTTCCACTGCATAGAATTCATTGGTTCAAGTTGTCCCCAATCCGCCACCTATTGGCCCTTGGAGAAGCAAGGGAGGCAACGATGAGTTTTGTCAGCTCACGTGGTACGCCATCATGGAGCTCGCTAGAGAAGGAGAATGGGTGAGGAGAGAGGCGGTAGCAGAAAGGGGATTGAGGGGACACTGCCTCCAATCTACAAGTTACTAGGGACTCATCAGCTGTGACACCACAAGGCTCACTGTCTAGATTTCATTGGACTAGCTGGTTTGATTCATGCAAAGAGGATGGGAGAACACTTGATCTACAATAGGATGAGAAGACGTGGTTATGAGATAAACGGGAGAAGAACAGGAGGGATGAGGGATATGAAAAAAAAGTGGCAATTTGATCCAAAATATTTAGAAAAGATAAATAAAAGGGTAAGTGGTGACATGTATGGAATAACCGTAAAATTATAATAGCATGGTTATAAATAGTTAAATAGTAATAACATATCTTAAAACTATAAAATTTTTAATGGCATGATCTAATTAACCCGGTAAAAAAACGAATGTAGCAAAACAGTAGCAGCACATGCTTAGCTTAGTTTAACTACTAGCTACTACTAGTAGTAGCAGTAGAGCGCCGGCAATGCAGCGTATACCTGATTACCCTCCCGAACAACCCGGATAATAGTGCGGCGACACGTGGTGGGGCCAAAATTGCCACGTCACTCGTTCATGAACGGCAACACGTCGTCCACTTCCGGATAGCTCCCAATAATATCGAACAAAACGTCCTGCGCCACCTCATCCGCGCCGACCAGCACCTCCGACGGGACCAGGGCCGCCACGTCGCACTCCTCACCCGCGCCGCCGGCGTCAGCCGCCCCCTCCTGCAGGTAGCTGTAGTACAGTTGAATGAGCTCGTTGATCGGGCCCCGGCCCCCCTCCGCCACGGCGCCGGCTGCGAGCTCGGGGAGCATGACGGCCAGCTCGCCGCTTCCCCGGGGGAACTTCCCGCCAGAGTTGCTGCCGATCCCGCTTCTCGTGTACTCGCGCTTTCGCTTGTCCTGCGCAGCGCCGTGCACCACGTCCGCCAGGCCGTCGCTGTCCTTCTCTTCCTCGTCGTCGTCGTCGTCGCCGTCGAGCGGCGTGATCTGCAAAGAGGTCTTGAGGCGGCGACCGAGGGCCTCCTCCTGCCAGAGAACCTTGGACCACGTGTCGGACTCCTTGGCGCTCATCTTCTGCTGCAGGCGCTTTGACTGCCACACGAGCTTGCGCATCTGGTCGAACCGCGGGCTCATGTGCTTGATCACGGCGCTGAGCAGGGAGATCTTCCAGGCCTTCTTGAGGTCGTGCGGCTTCCGGTACGGCGGCGCGCCCTGGTGCGCCTGCATCTCGCCCTGCAAGCCCCACCACGCCTCCTTCCCCGTCGGCCACCACGGCGGTGCCAGCCCGCGCTCCAGCGGGAAGCTGCGCTGCGGCGGCTCGCAGTGCTGGATGAGCACCGAGAGCACGGAACCCAGCGTGCTGTCCTGGATGTCCTGCAGGCGGTGGAGGCAGTAGGCCAGGCCTTGGGGGCTTCCGCCGGTGGGGCCGATCAGCGCCATGGGCCCCGCGCGGTCGAAGCTGACGTTGTCCTTCCACCAGCCGCGGAGGCTGTCGGAGCAGCCGGACATGGGTTCGCCGGCCTCGTCGATGACGCCGTACACGAACCCGCGCGCGTTGCAGGCCTCCATCATCTTGAGCATGTGCCGAAGGACACCGTCCTGCGCCCGGAGCATCGCCTTACGGCGGCACCGCACCTCGGGCGTTTCCTCCTCCTGGCCAACACCCTTCGACGACGTCCCGGCCGCCGCCACGCCTCCGCCTCTGCTGAAGACACCGCCGCGCGCCCCCTCGAGCTTCATGAGCAGCATCTGGTCCTTCCACATGCGCTTCTTGAGGTCGGAGATCTCGATGGACTCGGAGCCCGACTCGGAGTCGCTGATCTCCTCCTGCTCCAGCTCCGGCTCCGGCGCGTCGTCGTGCTCGCCGCCAAGGACAGCACCGCCACTGCCATGCTCATGCTCCTCCTCGTGCTCCATGCTCCACTCCTCGGAGAAATGATGCCTCTTACCGCGAGTATGTACGTTATCTGATCTCTGATTAGTCCAAGACCGCGAGGCCATGGAAGTAGTATGACGAGCAAATGTTTGCACCAGCGAGCGATTTTATAGACGCTTTATTCAGGAAAGGAAGATTTTTGGGTCAGTGGAGTGGGGTCGTTGCCGGCTGGTGATTGCGTGGCTAGCTTCGGGGCCCATGGTTGTAGCCAAAGGTCATCTGGGAATTCGAGCGTGTGGATATGCAGCACAATACTTACTATCTAGCTAGGCAACTACCTCTTTCTTCTTGTTGAAGTGGAGAATTAGATGGCTTGCGCTTGTTGAAGTGGAGAATTAGATGGCTTGCGCTATGCAGGGCCTCATCGTTTAAAAAAGAATCGTCATTGCCAAAATTTAATTTTAAAGTATTTTTAACATAGTTTTTATATTAACTTTTAAGTCAATAAGCATATATATAAGTTTTATTTATAAATTATTTTTTTAATAAACCATTTTAACTTATAATCAACTCTTGACGAACCGATAAGGACCGCATATTGTAGATGTCATCTGTGACGATATGAGAGTGACTAGTGATAATCTAAATCTAGTTACACCTTTGCTATTCATCACTTGACAAGTTTTTCTAAATTTTAGTTGATTAATGAATACCGTTGAAAACCTGAAACAATTTTTAGGATTGCACGGTTGTGAAGGGGCTTGATCGTATAGGTTGATATGACATGAGGGATTATTGGACCTGGTCTGAAAACAAATCTTCAGGTCATATGATGAGAGAAATTATTAGGTTTAGTCTCACATCGGTAATTAAAGATAGAGAAACGCAATATAAAAGGTGATATGATCCTTGTCCATCAAGCTAATGTTTTAAGTGGTGTAGGACAAGCTTGGTTCGACCGGGAGCACTTGGAGCCAAAGGGGGGGTCTTGCATTGGTGATACAGAGTCACCTGAGTTGAATTCGGTCTGACCGGAGCCGAAGCCGATGTAACCAACTGACCTATGGCGATTAGAATGGAGGTGCATTAAATGCACTACAACACCTAGTTTTCTAGCCATTGCACCGATGGCCGATCTAGCCTACCGGTGTTTGTGAGTTGGGTTTTCACCCCCAACAACTATTTTTGGTGGGAGAGGGTATAAATAACCCCCTCCCCACCTTTAGCAAGGGGACTCTCTTGGAACTATATTTATTTTATTTGACCCTTGCATTCACTCTCACATTACTTGAGCACATTTATTTCCTATGTGGGTGTTTTGAGGGTAGATTAAGCCTATATAAGCATATTGCATCATTGGTTGAGCTAATGTGACATCTGATCATCTCTAAGCCTGATCGCTACTTATTACTATTGGAGGTTGATGCCTTCTAGACAACTTGGAGGAATTGTTCGATGACCTCTTCAAAAAGGTTGTGGAGGAGGCCTAGAATAGACTGTGAGTAATTTAGAGTTCACCACTTTCAAAGTGAAGAAAGAACTATACCGAGTAATCGAGACTTGTATAGACCGTTTTGGGACCGGCTCCCACCTTGTCTATCACTTGATGAAGGGGTTCATAGGTTTAGTTGTTTGAGCAATGAAGATGGGCTCGCCTCAACAGTGACATAAGAATCCAACAAGCTTTTGAACATCGGGTGAAAAAATCTGTTCTCTTATCCATTTACTTATTGCAATTTAGCTGTGCAATTTACATTTCTAGATATAACTTGAGCCTATGTCACCCAAGGCTTGTAAAACATAATTTAGTTAGTATGTATTAATTAAGCTAAGCCTAGCAACATAGGTTAGTTTTATTAGATGGTATTTAATTTAAATCGTCCATTTATCCCCTTTAGTAGATATCTTGATCCTATAAGTGATATTAGAGCTTGATCTCTTTTAATTGGGCTTCACCACCTAGTGAGAAGATGTCGGACGAGGTTTATCATGTAGGTAGGGTTCCTATGTTCAATGAAACAAACTATTACACTTGGAAAATTAAAATGTCTACTTATCTCAAAGCCAACTTTGGTGTTTGGAAAGTTGTGTATGAAGGTTGTGTCATAGCACTTGATCTCGAGACTCTAACCATATTTCAACAATGCAATGCTCAACTCAATGCATAAGCCATATATGCTTTGTTTAACTCCTTGAGCCAAGAAAAGTTTGATAGAATAAGCAATCTTGAGACCGCTCATAAGATTTATACTAAGTTGGATGAGATTCATAAGGGCACAAGTGAGTACATGGATGCTAAGCTCACTTTCTCAAGACAAAATGTGAATGACATATATGGAAGACTCAGTGTGATTGTCAATGACCTCAAGGGACTTTGAGCAACTTATACAAATATTGAGGTTGCTCAAAAGATGCTTAGGACTCTATCAGACAAGTATGAGACACTAAGTCACCTTTCTTATGAACTCCAACATGTTGAGGATGAACCCCACAAGTCTTTTGGAGAAGATCAATACAAATGACATGTACAAGTTAAAGAAGCAAGAAATCAAGGAAGCCTATGCATCGATGAAAAATAGTCAAAGGCCTTTGGTATAGAAATGACATGTAAAAGTCAAAGGCTTTCAGTATAGAAATCTTTATTTGGATGATTTGCCTACAAATGATGAAAATTTCTTGTTTAATTGCTAAAACTTCCTTGTCTTGGCTTTGGTATAGATGGCTAGCTCATGTTGGCATGAATCAATTAAACAAACTTTCAAATGTGATCTATTTATGGGTTTAAAGGATGTGAAGTTTGAGAAAGATAAGCTATCTAGTGCTAGTCAAGCCGGCAAGCAAGTAACATGTTCTAATCCTTTCAAGAGTGGCATGTACACTTCTAGACTATTTGAGCTCTTGCATATGGATTTGTTTGGCCCAAAAACTCATAAGAGAACTGGTACTAATAGCCATTGTCTTGTTATTGTTGATAACTACTTAAGGTTTACTTGGGAATTCTTGTTGAATGACAAGGCTAAGACCATTGACATTTTCAAAAAGTTTGCACAAACTCAAAATGAATTTAACTTTTCACTTGTAAAAATAAGGAGTGATAATGGGACTAAGTTCAAGAATACAAATATTGAGCATTATTATGATGATTTTGGAATTAAACAAAAACTTTCCATTACCTACTCACCACAACAAGATGGTGTTTTATAGAGAACAAATCAAAAATTGATTCAGAGGCAAGAACTATGCTAGATGAATATGGTTTTTCCGATTCTTTTTAGATGGAAGCCATAAACGACGCTTGCCATGCAATAAATTGGATTTATTTGCATCGTCCTTTGAAAAATACTTCCTATGAGCTACTTGTTGAGAGGAAGCCAAATGCTGCATACTTTTGTGTTTTTGTTTGTAAATGTTATATTTATCAAAAGGGTGTAATATTAATCACATTTGAAAGTTAGTGTGATGAAAGGTTTATTTTAGAATATGCCTCCAATAGCAAGGTATACCATGTCTACAATAAGAGCAAAGATATTGGTTTTAATTTGATGGGACTAATGGCTCCCATTTGCAATAGAATTTGAATGATGTAGGTGATGAAGAATTTATCTATTGGAGGCATCAAGCCTATTGAAGTGGATGACAAGCCATCCTCCTCTATTCAAATTGAACTCACTACTTCCACTACACTAAGTCAAACTCAAGTTGATTTGGAAGAGGACAAGGGAAATGATTCACATATGCCACTAAGGATACAGAATGCTCTCTCAAAGGATAAACTCATTGATCAAGCTTTGGATTATCTTAGTAAGGGTGTCTAAACTAGATCTCATGTCGCTTCCATTTGTGAACATTACTCATTTGTTCTTGTCTTGAGCCTACACACATGATGAATCTCTTGGTGATCCGGATTGGATAAATGCTATTGTATAAATAGCTCAATATTTTTTTTAAAAAAAGTGTGGACTCTGATTGAAGGGCCAAAAAACCAAAATGTCATAGAGACAAAGTGTGTATTTAGGAACTAGCAAGATGACATTTTGGTGGCTCAAGGCTTCACCTAAGTTGAAGGTTTGGACTTTAATGAAACATTTGCCCCCTTGGCAAGGCTAGAAGACATTCACATCATTCTTACATTTGCATCATACTTTGATATAAAGCTTTTTCAAAAGAATGTGAAAAGTGTTTTTTTCTAAATGGAGAAATTACCAAACATGTTTTTGTTGAGAACCACCCAATTTTGAATATTATAAAAATCCTAATCATGTTTTTAAACTCTCAAAAGCTCTCTATGGCTTGAAACAAGCTTCTAGAGCTTGTTATGAAAGATTGGGATATTTTCATTTATCAAGGAGTTTTAAAATTAGAATGTTGATACTACCCCTCTCACAAAAAACATTGATAGTGATTTTTTTGTATGTAAAATTTATATTGATGATATCATATTTGGCTGTACTAATGAGCTATTTTGCAAAGAATTTGGTGATACGATAAATAGGGAATTCGAGATGTCCATGATTGAAGAGTTCAGTTTATTTTTTAGACTCCAAATCAAGCATTTCAAGGATAGGATCTTTATGAGCCAAACCAAGTATATCAAGGACCTAATCGAGAGGTTTGGCATGAAGAATACAAAGCCCATCAAGACACCATGGCAGTCAATGGCCACCTTGATCTTGATTAAGGAGGTAAACCGATAAATTTAAAGCTTTATCATTCTATGATATGTAGCTTGCTTTATCTTATAGTATTTAGGCTAGATATCATGTTTAGTGTTTGCATATATGCACGGTTTCAAGCCACTCTAACTTAGTGGCTATGAAAAGAATTCTAAGATATTTAAATCATTTCTCATAATTGGCTTGGGGTACCCTTGCTCTAGCCCATTCTAGTGCCATGTGGGTAGACCATGAAAACTTATGCTCAAGTTCATCTGTCAGTGCTAGTCTAACCAACTAATGTGCTCTGGTCTGATCAATAGGGAGCTTCCAGTTTGATCGGTGGTGAAACAATGGTCTCCTGATAGGTCCTCTTCGATTTAGCCATTGTGGCCTCATCAGTCTAACTGCCCCTTATGGAGGAAAGTGGTTATGTTTTAATCTACATGAGTTGCCACTAGGCCTATGCTAAATTTCGTGCTTCTTTTTCTCTAATAATGGCTCCTCTTACTTACTATGGCTGTGGTCGTCGCAATATTCACGCCACTAAGGAGCTACACTCTAAATTCCATCAAGAATAGGAGCAAAATTTTGAGAACGAGAATGAACAGGAAGAAAATAGTGAGAAAGAGTATGCTCAAATTGAGGAGGCATAAGAAGATAGTGATAAAGCCAAAGAGGAGGAAGATAATAAGGATGAGGACAAGGATGACATGGACTTGTATCCAAACATTTAGTTTGTGGAGAACAAGAAAAATCCCAATCAATACAAGGTCCTTAGACACCATGATTGGTTGAGTAGGCCTAGGGACACCGACAATCCTAGATTTCACACTCATTTAGTCTACAAGCCCAACAAGGTGTTTGTTGAACATAAGTGGATCTCATGTAGGGATATCTGTCGTACCCTAGAATTTGAAGGTCTACCATGTTTATTTAGGGAGGTTGGTATTGATAGACTTGTGGCAGCGAAGCAAGACTATGATGAAGAGCTTGTGCGACAATTCTATGCAGCCATTTGGGTCTCAAGTGACTTTGAAACAATCAAATGTATGTCGGGTCAAATTGAGTCCATAGTCACCAAGAGGGATTTCAAGGATATTTTGAACATGCGCTTTGCAGAAGGTGACATCCTACATGATGAGAATGCACACAATCCCTTTTAGATAGACAATCTTCGCCAATTCTATAATGACAATGGAGATTTAACCTATGGGAAAGTGGCTAGATTAAGGACTATCCCAAGTGTTGTGAACCGCATAGTAAGGGCCTCTATTCTTCCTAGATGTGGAAATAATGATGATATTAGAGGTGTGGCTTGGCATTTGATTGATGAAATCATGCAAGGGAGAAGATTTGATGTTGTCAACCTCATGTTCCAAGAAATGGCTATAACAAAGGGGATTTTTACACCAGGCATCTATTATGCTCCTTACATTATGAAGTTCATTGTCTCCAAAGTTGGGAATAATATTGCCAACTTGACTCCTCACAAACAAATAAGCCAAGATGTCCGGCCACCACTCCTAGAGCTATACGTGTGAGGCAACCTATCTTTTAGCAAGGAAAAGGATTGAGTGCAGCTCAACAAGCTTCTCAACCATGAAGGCTTTGAATCCTTCTTGACTCCTCAATACACCTAGTTTGGGATGCAACAATAAGAATACTTCAACTCCGTTTTACGAGCCCTCAATGCCCTTAGTGACAACATTTCAAGATTTAATACCGATTTTGAGAGTGTCCCAAGATGTGAGAGGTTTGCACATAGACTTTAACTACTTGAACTCATTGGTTGAAAGGTTGGATGGCCGTGTTGGTGGTGTGGAAAGAAGGATGCAAATCTTGGAGAGTTCTCATGCTTTTGTCTACTATCATTGTCAAAACCTTCCTCAAGATTCAGCATCGGCTCCACCTCCTCCTTCACCTCAACAAGAGTGACTCTTTTTTGTTCTTGATGCCAAAAGGGGGAGAAGAAGCTATCTATCCTTAAGTTGTGTTTTTGTGTGGATGTGACTAGTAGTAGTAGAGGTAGTCCTTTTATTAGGCTAAGTTGGATGGGCTATATTATGTATGGGATAGGCTTGGGCTATATTTGTATTTGTAGTGCATATTTGAACCCCTTGTGTTTATTAGAACCCTTTGTGGTCTCTTTGGTTGTGATAGAGTTGAACTCATTTGCTTTATGGTTGTGTCATGAACCTCTTATGGATGTTATGAGCACTTGTGAACCTTATGGCTATGATGGATGGTTGATGCTTAATTTTTATCTCCTTGTGATCTTCTTTGTGACATATTGTTAAGAAGTGAAAAATGTAGTTTAAACACCTTCTAATGTCACTTGTTGTCTCTTGTGATTCTTTATGCACATATTTATAGGGAGCTTATCGTATATTTTGCATTTTGTTGTAAGGTTCAATAATTTTTCAATACTTTATGTGAGGTATTTGTCATCAATTATCAAAAAAGGGGAGATTGAATAATTTAGAACCCATGTTGTGTTTTGGTAATTAATGACAATTACTCATTGTGAACTAACTATTTTATTTGAGATGAATAATTTGAGTTAGGTCCACTATGATGAGATGCCAAGATGGACAACTATGGATTAAAATTTGATGGTGAAAAGCTAAAGCTTGTTGGAGTTGATGATTTAGCCTAGGGCTTTCGATCAAGGTGTTGTGGTTGATCAAGTAGGTTATCTATATTTTAGCTTTGTCGTACTATGAAGAGAGGTTACTTCTTGGCTAGTTGATAAGCTTGTGCCATGTTAGGTAATATGCATAAGGGTACTTGTGTTTGGTTTGATCTATTTCTTTCTAACTATTGGCAATGTGTCCTATGGTCTGACTGAAGCCTTATGGGCGGTCAGACCATAAAGATGTTTTAGTAGGCTAGCTAGACACTAAGTTCCTAGAGATCGATCTGATGATAGCCCCTGTGGTAGTCTATCTACAACGGTTTGACCGAGCCTAGCTTGGTCTTTCCATGAACATCTAGAGCTAAAGGGGAGGTCTTAGGCTTATCAATACAAAGCCACCTTAGCCGAGTTTGGTCTAACTGGCGCAACTTAGTCTGACCGGAGCTAGGGATGATCTAATCAGACGTCCTATGGTGGTTAGATTGGAGGTGCATTAAATGCACTGCAACGACTAGTTTTCTAATTGTTGCATTGGTGGCCTATTTGACTGGTCAGCACTTGTGAATTGTGTTTTGACCCCAATGGCTTGTTTTGGTGGGTAACGGTATAAATGCCCCCCTATAGCGAAGGGACTCTCTTAGCACTATATTTATTTCACTTAACCTCTTGCATTCACTCTCACACTACTTGAGCACATTTATTTCTCTTGCATTCACTCTCACACCACTTGAGCACATTTATTTCTTTTATGGGTGTTTTAGAGTAGATTAAGTCAAGACAAGTGTATTGCATAATTGATTAAGCTATAATAGCACTTCGTAATCTCCAAGCTCAGTCTTACTTATTACTCTTAAAGGTTACTGTCTTCTAGATGTTTTGGAGGAGATGCCCAATAACTTATTTGAGAAGGTTGTAAAGGAGGTCTGGTGTTAATTGTGACTGGTTTAGAGTTCACCGTCTTCAGAGTGAAGAAAGAACTATCCTAAGTGATCGAGGCTTCTGTAAACCACTTTAAGACCGGCTCATATCTTATCCATCCCTTGACAAAGGGGTTCGGAGGCGTTTAAGCGGTGAAATTGATCTCGCTTCAACGATAATGTAGGAAGCCGATAAGCTTCTAAACATCTGATGAAAAATTCAGTTATCTTTTGTCCATTTACTTATTGTAGTTTATTCGTCGAATTTATATTTCTAGAGATAATTTGGGCACATATCACACTACGCTTGTAAAACATAATTTAGTTACCATGTTAACTTAACCAGGCCTAACAACTTAGTTTAGTTTGATTAGAAGGTGTTTAATTTAAATAATCTATTCATCCACATCTAGTCGACATCTTGATCCTGAGACATTTCTATATGTAATAGGGAAAAAAATGGTGACATGGTGCAACCAGTCTCCTCAACCCTGTCCCGGATAAATCCATGTGGACAGCATAGTTTTTCGTTAGTATCCTGATGATTGCCTTTTCAAATAGGTCATTTTTCACTACCCATTTAACTGTTAGGAATTGAAAAACAAACCCAAAAAAGTGAGACAACTCAGAAATATCTATTTATTTGTCAAAAAGTTTTGTGGGGATATTTTTCAAAAAGTTATGCTAGAAAAATTTCTAAAATAAAACACCAGGAAAATTTATAAATAATAACAGTAGGAACAAATATCAATTTATTGTTTCCAGAATATTCCTAAGAGATAGGAATACTACCATATATCTTTCCTCATGAAGATAAACCCATTTATCTAGAAGCTTCTTTTTGAGCATATGCACGGTTCCATCCAAACATCTGAGTACAAAGAGGGTATACAATTCGTACGTCCATAACATGGTCATTTGGATTTTTATTGAAGACTTCCATGTGAACATGCATGCCTACATATGGGTGTTCTATGGAAATTGGAAAATCCTAGCTCACCCTTTTCTTTTCTTGCGCCAACAGAACCTCTTACCCGCCGTGCTATTCTCCCTGTCCATTTATATGACTCAAGAGAGTCGGCACGAGTGATATGGACTACTTCACTTTATTACGGGACGAGACTCTGTGGGCGACAATTTTCGCAGTTCTAGAGCGCAACAGGGCTGCCAATTCCCAGACATCCAGTGTTGGCGCCTGTCCGGTGGCCTGTGATCCTGTCCCTTCTACAAGAGTTAAGAAAAAAATGAAACATACAAAATAGCCATGCATACAAGTTTTTTATGGCCAGCCGATTTGATCTTGGAAATGTCAAAGTTTATATAAGTTCTGACACTCGATTTCTTCATGGGATAGGTTGAGACATTAGGGTCGGTTGGAGACAAACATTGAGTATGACAATGAAGTCGTAGGTATATTTATTAGAGTTTAAATTCTAATATCATAATTACTTGTGTTGGTGTGTTTTTACTCTAATGATGATCCATCTATTAAAGATGTATATAGAGGGTGTGCTTTCAGTCGTAAGTGTAATTCAATTATGCATGGTCATGCGTCTTTCATGTAATTAATCGAATAAATAGGTTTTGCGTGGTGCAATGAATATGTTTTGCTTGCTACCAAATCTATAGATATGTGAAATGGATGGAAAAACATCAAAAATTTGGAGTAAAAGTTTTAAGTTTGATTGGCTATCTACCAATATTCTGGTTCAAATAAAATTCTGACGAGCAATCCAAACCAGTTCCTATAGACTATATCATCTATTAGTATACGACAATAGTATAATACATATTGGGCATGCTGATGTAACCTTTTTCCCCAGCATATGTTGTTATAGAGCAAATTAAATAAGATTTATTTAGTTCCGATAAGGGAGTTCGAAGAAGGGCGGCTAGCAAATTGGTCTTCAAGATCTAGAGTTGGTTGGCTTGGATTGCTTGAGTTTTAATCTCTTGCCCTCCTCCTAGGCATATATATTTATACTTAGGTCTCCACATTTCTTACTCGAAGAGATATTATTGTATATATCCTCTCGGGTAATTTTGGTGTCTTAGTAGGTTTTTGCAGTAGTGCAATATCAGTCATGTATTCATTATCTACTTTAAGCGGTATCATTAGTTTAAGGAGTTTATTCCGTACATGGAATGATATAGCTATGTTTTGCTGATGTATATTGGTATGTACCTAGGGTATCCTACATTGACACTTAGTGTATGTGTAACACAAAGAGTGATTTCTATGTGTATGTGTAACACAAATAGGACTAACTTATTTTCTGTGTTAATTCGAAACCAACAAGGACTATTATATGCTGTAATTTCTAAGGCATCATATTTTCCCCCTGCTATTATAATCCGAATGCACCATCGTCAACGCTCCCCCTACCGACGGGTGACCAACAAGTCAGATTGTTGTATGTCAACATGTAATTTAGTTAGTTTTCGCTTTTTTTTTTCAGCAACTGGGATTTGCACCTTGGTTAGGTCTCACATGTCTAGTCCCTCAACTTTTCATATGGCCCTTTTAATTCCTCAATTTTAATGCCGGCCAAATTCATCTCTCGACTGTCAAAACTCAAAACAATCTAAACAATATCCTTACGCTAGTTTTGCAAGTGATTTTGAGAGAGGTGGATTGCCATGTCAGGTTGCCATCCATATGCAACTCATTCATCCTCGTTTTTAGTACTCCCACCGTTTCATAAAATTTTATAATTTTTTACTGGCAATTGCTTTAGTTTGGTCAGTAATATCTTTAAAATTGTTTGAGTATGATGAACAGATTGATATATTTATATTTTCTGTGTAACATGCTCCAATAATATATATAAATATATGGTGGAAACTCAACTCACATAAAAACTCTTGTAAACCACAGAAAAAAGTCGCATAAAATCACACAAAAATCTCACATATAGATGAGATGATGGTGAACAACCATGTAAAATAACTTATCCAAATTCAACTTTGTTTATGAGATTTGTTTGAAATATGCTATTTTCATGCCTCACAGATGAAGTTAAATTTTGAAAACATTTTTTACATGGTGTTCATCACAATCTCATCTACATGTGAGACCTTTTTTAATTTTAGACGACTTTTTTATCATGGTTTATATGATTTTTTATCTAAATTAGGGTTTCCACTATGTATTTACCCAATAATCTAGTATATTTTTTAATACTTATTGTTGGTGGTTTATTCCCCGATCATAGGATTTTGAAATGTAAACAAAGTTATAAAAAGAATAAGAGAGATATGAATTTTTATATAGTTTTAGACCCTCAAATATGAGTAATAATTCCTACTCCTATTGACCAAAACTGGTGTTGCCATTATAGATATATCAACCTCATGAATATAAAGTACAGAGAGAAATGTCGCATAGAGCTTGAGCCTGCTGATCGACAGCTAGCTGTTGGTGGCTTTCTAGGATGTTGACCCAATGAGATTAAAGGTGACTTGTATTTTGTTGTCTCTATTTCTCTCTTGAGTTTATCTCCCTCCTCTCCTTAGAGGACTTGTATGTATATCATTATACATCTATTTTATTTATTTAAGTAGAACTATAGAAGCCATCTAAGTACGGACCCAAATAGAATACTATATTTTTTATTTGGGACTTCTTCCTTATTTACTCTAGACTTTATCTATATTGGAGGTTTTGTTTTTTTAAAGTAATTGGTATGTGGTAATTCCTCCGAGGTAAGCACACATCAATGAGTTATTTTATATTTACAATACTCATATAAGTTTTATTTTAATAGAAATGGTCAAATAAAATAATGCCAAATTGTAAGGGCAAAATAATATGAAATAGAGTGAGTATAAAACAATTGACGAGAAAGAATATGAAAATGATGCACTCAATGGATTGATATATAATCTAGGGGCATAAAACCAGCAATATACATCGTCTAAACGAGAAACTTGGTAGGGTCATTATTTGCATGGTCTGATATTTAGATTTGAAAGACAAAAATTAAGGCTCTGATTCTAGATTTTGAATTTTTATTTGCATGCTTCCCTAGCTCTAAATTGTGTGTTTGGTGGAAAAAGAATTTAAAATAGTTTTCTAATGCAACTTTTTTATAACTAATTTATTCGTGTATACTCTCAAATAACTATAAAAAACACATATTATCCATCAATTTATCAATTTTAGCTATTTCAAATAGTGCCTAAATCACATAAGAGTATTCTTAAGCGATGTTTCAATTCTTCCTTGCGTATCTCTGACTCCACCCACATCCCCTGTTTGCTCCTACGCGCGGGAGCTTCCATACTGGTGCAACGTGATCGACAAAGGGAGGATGCAAATCTGGACCTTTCTGCTTTTCTGTAGGATAAAGAGTTGAACAAGGAGAGGATCGAGTAAACCAAGCATTTGCTGCGTAGAGGATTAGAAACGAGGTAGCCGTCGAAACATATTCAGGCTGAAACTCCGAAACAAGCAAGCAATGGCCGTCAGTCACTCTGCTACTGTGAATGGCTGCGTGCACATGTGTGATCTACTCCTATACAAATGTACAAGTTGCCCTCGTGCATGGTTGGTTTTGTAGAGCTTACCACATGTGGCTGCGTTCGATTCAGCCGTGGGATTAACATGTCATGGTCGCTGATGTTGCAATCGTTAAGAGGGCAATCAAGCAAACGTACATGTGACTATCCTCCTATTAGATTTGCTTACGTCTGGTAGTTGTAGGACTCGAACAAAGTTCATGTTAGAACTGAAGTCATACGGTCGATTTCTTCAACTTGATTCTATCTTAATGGAATGTATCTCCTTCCTCCCACTTCCAAAAGAAAAGAGAACTTTTAACGTGCTGAAGGGCAACTTAGGAATAGAAAGTTATATTACAAACCTTGGTTGATATCTCCAACTTGGGCTTGAGCAGGTATGTCACGTTCTTTGATTGGCATTTCCATCTCCCGCTGCTGCTATAGTAGCATAGTGCTATTGATTTCGCCGGAACTGTAATAGTAACATAACCTCTGTCCAAAATGCAGTAACTTGAGAGTACGTGATTCCGGCTTCGAAATAAACAGATGCCCAAACAAAATCAATTCAAGCCCATCCCATAATCTCGACAAGGCAGCCGTAGTTACTGACTTGCTGCCTTTCCCATGGCTGCAGCGTAGGGTTTATCTTTTCGCTGATGGACCGCGGGATTTCGACCCGACAGCATGACAGTTTTTTGTAAAAAAAAAATCGATAAATTTTGACCAAATTTTGCTCAAAATTATTGTTTTAAATTTAAATTTCTCAAAAATTATTTAAAATTGCCTTAAAATCTGCTTTCGTCTTCCGTCCAAACCTCAGAATTTTCACAAACAAACATAGTGACATGTCCGGTTCAAGCTGTCCGGTGCGCTGGAAATCCTGACAAGAAAAAAAGCAGCCAGTTGGTGAGTAGCTAGTAAGTGGGAATATAAAAAAAACTATGATTTTGACTTTTGGTTAGTTTATTTTATGAATTCAGTATCTATTAATTTTCAAAATATGAATAAGAATATGGACTGTTCAAGGGTGCGTGAGATTTTTGAGAGGAATAGAGATTCTTCGCAGCCGGAAACCGCCGCGCACGCCGAGTCCCAATGCATCTGAACGCCCCGGACGCATGGGGCGTTGCACTGCACACCTGCACCAGCAGTGCTCTCTGGGGCCGCAGGCTTTTCCCGAATGCTTACAAGCCCTATCAGTCGCCTAAAAACCGATTATAATTTCCAACGACTTATTAGCAATTTAAAAATAATTTATAGATACAATTTTATATATGTATTTCTATTGACTTAAAAGCTGATATTAGAAAAATGAATTATGTTAAAAATATCTCAAACCGATTTTAAAATTTAAATTTTGACAACGTCTCATTTGTTGCAGGAAACGATGAGGCCCTAGCTCCTGCGGGCACGTGTCCGCGCCATATCGGGTTGTTCGCACTGGTCGTCGTCGTGGCGGGCAGGGCGGAGGGCGCGGTGGCCTCCAGCGGCCACGTATTACGTACTCGCGCGAGCTTTTTTCTGGAGCGCCCATCGAAACCCGGCGCCACTTGGTAGCCGAGAGAGTAGTCGTACTAGCTGCCAACCTCGTCGGCGCTCACATCACGCGCGTACCGCCCCGTTTGGGTACCCGTGTCTCCCACTGCAGTACTCGTCAAGACGGACTCGTTTGCCTTGCCCATTCGGTGGGCGATAGCTACTGCGCCGCCCGTCCTCGTGCTCGCTGTGACTTGTCTGTGTCCCTCCCTGTCCCGCGGCTCTCGCCTCCTCTCTTACCTTTTCTCTGCGCTCGTCCGTCACCTCTCCTTGTTCTTGCAGCCGCCTCGAGAGAGGGACAGCAGAGCACAGGATAGCGAAACACAACGGCAGGTGAGTGATCGTGTGTGCTTCATTTCTACTGTCATCGATCTCTTCCTTAAGTCTTACTAGTACTCTTCTTCTTCTTCTTCTTCTTCTTCTTCTTCTTCTTCTTCTTCAACTGTCTCGGGCTCTCGGCTGCAGCGAGTGTTTCTGACAGTTTTTTGGAGCTTTCAGGAGTCGCCGGAAGAGAAGCTCGCCGCCGGCGTAACGAGCCGCGGTCCGTCCGTCCGGCCGTGGGGCCCGCCCGACGGTGAAGGGGGAACGAGTGCGTCGCCGCTGTCGAGGTAACTAACGTCGCCTCTGGAAGGCTCTCAGGCAGGTTAGAAGCTGATCTGATCCCCTTGGCTAGCTTTTCGTTTCCTCGCTTTGTTTATGCTTCGACTAATTAAAGGAGGTTTGGTACGTGACGTCATGGTTCAAACGCAACTAGTATTACTCTTTTAGCCGCAAGCATTTCTTCTGGTTCTCTAGAGGGAAAATGGGGGTATCCGGTATCGTACTATCACCTAGATTGCCTGCCATTCTTCTTTATATTTAAAAAAAAGGCACACAATGCAAAAAAGGAAATTTCAAAGGTATAATTTAAGGTCAGGATGATTCTGATCCTCTACGATCGTGCATCTACTCTCGAGAAGCTTTGGTTCTCTGAGCCGCGTGTCACGCTCACGCAGTGGCAAATTACACATCATTTCAGATGCCACCGCTGTTGGCAATCGAAATGGTGTCCATTGTGCCAAATGGCAGCCCTTCAGTTTGACTCTTTGCCGCTATGTATGTTAGTCGTCGCGTGCTCAGGTCGCTAGCTTGACGATCGATGTAGCCACTCGTATCGACGATTGGACGGTAGAACAAACCGTAAGGTACACATCTACTCCAATCCATCACTTTCATGAACGCTGCCTAGCGTATCCTCCAAACTCTCTGGAAAAAAAAAAGCTTGGAAAAAAGGATTTTAAGATGAACCCTAGAAAGGGTACAAGTGTTTGGCCCATTGTAATCTCGAGCTATGTGGCTCTTGTTGCTCTGTCTCTGCAGCAAGGGGACCTGCACTGTACTCCTCTGTGAAGCTCGACCTCAAGATTGGATCTCCCGTTAGACTCAGGGAAGAGTCACGTGGGAGTGCTGTGCGTAGGGCCCACATTCAGTGGCTGTGTGTGTACAAATATCTTCTATCATGCACTGATCCTCTTAACTTTAAGGTCATCTTCCAACCTTTTCTTGATCTGCTAGTGGTCCGAGTACTGTTACCAAATCACGTCTCAACCCAAAATTCTCTTGTGAAATTTCTTCTCTCCAAATGTTCAGAAACTGGCAATGAGGTTCAGGTAGAAAATTCTCTAACAAGATACACCAAGATTGAGTTCATCGTTGAGAATGCGATTCCATGCCGAAATAGTCGACGAGGCAAAACCTGAACTGAGTTCCGTTTAGATTGATATAATTGTTACTCTTCAGAAAATTTCTATATGCTTTTCTCTTGCTACGTCAGACAAAACAGTTCCTTGGGAGTACAAGTAGCAGATCTGGTGTGCTTGGGATCCAGTCATACGCGATGGCCTTCTTCCATAACATTCCCGAGGCAAAGCAGGAGATGCATTCCTTGTACAGAAATTATGCACATTTGTTTGACATGTCATCGGATAATGCTGGTGTAGGATCCGGCATAATGCGGCGCCAGCCTGCCATGTTGATAGATCGTTCTGTTTTCCTTACTGGAAGCGCAATTTGGACTAATGCCCTCCGCTACAAAGCTCACATTTACAGATGGTTACTGCAAAAGTTTTCTGCCATCCAGGTTAGTATCTAAATATTGTTCGAGAGCTCCTTAATTCACATCTAGCTTAGCATTACAAGAAATAGCCAGTACCTTTTCACATTTATAACAATTTAACAAGAACATTACTTTCCGTTCATCCTAATGGCCTAACCTAATGGAAGTTGACAATGTGGCAGGGCGCATCAATTTATTGTGCCATGATATTGCGATCCTTATGTCGACGTAACTCCTTGCCTTTCTTTGTTGGCATTAGTGTTCTGACAGCCAGGATCTATAACTATGTTACGATTCGCAATCATATTTATTCCCCGCAACTCTGCGCTGGCCATGATGCTAACCTTCAGAGTGATTTGTTCATTCAAGATACTGAATTGTGCAATAAGCCATCCCTCGGTTCAAGTTTCCTTGGTAGCAAGCATGATTATGTCCGTCTAGCACTTCAGTGTATTTGCAGCACTGCCAATTTAAAGGTTTATACAACATTAAAACAGAACGTTTTCAATGGGAAGTGCATACAAAAGAATACTGAGAGAGGCTCATTTTGGAGGATCTTGTCAACAAACGAGCAATATCTGACATATGTTGGGGCATTGGTGACACTACAACAGTTTTTACAACTAAGCAGAGTGAACATTACCACCTTGCTCCTGCCAATGCTATATCAGACAACAAGCTCCCAGGGCAATGCTGCAGTTGTCAGTACTATTGTGATTGTGTTGGTAAACTCCTTTGGAATTCTTGGGTCTGCCTTTACAACAAAGCACCACGGTCGGGAGGTCACATTCACCGTGAGCGCCATTTTAATGGCATTTTGCCAGGTAACTAACTGAGTAGGAAAAATTCTCCAAAATTTTCACATCCAGTTCTATGTTTCTGTGCATACTGATAATAGCATTGCTGTTCATGGTTGCAATTATATTTTGCAAGATCACAATCCCATTGCTTGTGGAAGCTCAGATCGGGCTGAGCGGTGGAACTCGGATACTGACGGGCTATACCAACGCAACATTCCTGCTCACATGTGTCGTCTCCTATGGTCTCAGCTGGTCGTGGGGCTCATTGTTCTGCGCCGTTCCTGGCATGAAGGTTCAGTCAGCTGGGCAGGTTGTCGGCATGGGTCTCAGTTTCGGCCTCTGTTTCGTGCAGATGCAGTACTTCCTGCTGATGCTGTGCCGGCTGAAGAACGCCGTACTTGCATACTATGCAATGTGGATTTGGTCTTAATTTAAATTAGGAGCAGAAGAGATGGGCTAGATGGCTAGATTGTCTGCCCGTTTAACTGCTAGCGTTTGATGGATGTAAATATGCTCATTTTTCTTTGCCTATTCTGTACAGCTTTCCATTTTGTACTCGTGCTATTTCAATGTAGATTCTCCCAAGCAGTTTTCTATGACTATGAGGCAATAACTAATGATATGCTAGTTCTTCTTATCCTTTTCTAAGGTTTTTGAAAATGGCAGCACTTCGTCTCGACTAATCCTGGAGGTTTTAGACTTTATTCGCTTTGTTAATTGATGCGAATCATGCTTTAATATGTCTGCTGAAAACTCAGCAGATTAGTGACAATGAAAGTTGACAGCCATAGTCATCAGTCATTCAGTACGTCGACCAAATGTAAAATGTTGTGTTCAGCAGAAGAATGTCAACGGTGAAGTGACAGCCTGGCAATTTTTTTGCTTCATATTTTTTTTAAAGAAAATTCATTCTATGTCTCTAAAATCTTTGTTAATCTTTCTATACCCTTAAATTTTATACACTCCCTTATATACCCCTAAATTTTGGTTTGATCTTTTTTATATCATTTTCATTAATTGATCATTAGTTGACTGTTTAACTGCTATGACAAGATCTATTCTGCCCTCAGACATAAAAGAAACGTGGAAATTTATAGACTATATTATTGAAAGAAAGTGTATAAGTTTATTATATAAAACAATTATATATTTATATTCATGACTTTATTGTACATGGCAAACTATTTTTAATACTGACAGAAAAATTTTAATATTTATTTTTTTATTAAAGAGTATAAATATATAATATTTTTATGGTAGTTCAATAGATTTATCCCCTTGTTATATAGTATAATCTATAAAAGGAATGCTATCCAAAACTATGTTTATCATTTAAAAATGCTACACATACTTTATAAATATATATCCAAATTTCTACGTATAATATTTCCTCATGAAACAATTTATGAATATTTTTGTCACACAACAAATTATTAAATTTCCAACAAAAGATTCCACACATATCTACATATTCCTTAGGCATCTAAGGGTAAAATTGACTTTTTAAATGACAAAGATGTGGAAGAAATCAAAATCAAAACTCAGAGATATACAAAGAAATAAAAAAAATTCATAAACATATAATGGATCGGCTAAAGTTTTAATGGCATAAAAAGAATTTTTTTTTCAGCAGGACAATTTTTTCAGGCTCTCTCGTTTAACAGTGACAAGTGGGACGCATAAGCAGTGAGTATCTTTGCTTAAATGAGAAAATTGTATTTATGCTCCAACTTTTAATCGTAATTGTGATTTTGCTCCTAGTATGCTTACCGTAATAGATGGCAGTTATGTGGGTCCCACAATATTGAGTTAAAGAAATACAAATAAAAATAGAAAAATGATTTACGAAATATGATATTACCGTTCTACCCCTAGAGTAAAGAGATAACCCTACTTCGTCGGTCTCTTGTGCTTCCCCACAGTTCCCCACCTCCAAACCCTAGGGGATGAGAAACATCAGGCGACGGCAGCCGCTCCGGCGAGCCGGCGCAGCGAGCAAGCAAGCGGCGATGGCGCCATCGACTCCTCAACGCGAGTAGGCGGCGGCTGGTCCTGCAAGCCGGAGCGACGAGGCAAGCCGGCGGCGGCTCCACGTGGCGAGGCAGGCGACGACGACGGCATCTCCGCGAGGCCAGCAGGGAGGCGGTGCGCAAGAAGAAGGCAGGGGAGGTGGGGCGTGGCGAGGAAGTCACGGAGCAGGAGGAGGAGCTGGTGATGGGCGTGAGCAAGGAACGCACGCACGACTTGGTCGAGCACGCCGAGGAGCTCGCCGACACCCGCGAGCGAGCTCTGGAGGAGGGCCTCGCGCCGCTGGAGCGGCAGGTGCGTGCCGTGTTTAACCGCTTGGTCGCCAACTGCGGCAAGGTTGTCGCCAACAGCAGCAGGTTCGTCGTGCGAGTTTCTTCTGCTGCGGCCTTTTTGCCTGTAAAAACTAACTTGTTGGGTTTGTGTGTCTTGTTGTTTAATCTTTATTCTGAAGAGAAAAAAAAAAGAAATGTTGTTGAAACTGGTGAAATGAAAGGGTCGGGAATGCAGAAATTGTAACTTTGAGGCGAGGTTCTTATGAAGCTTAATACTGTGCTGCACTTGCTTTGATCTCTGCAGGACTGCAACTACAATCCAAATAGTTGCTTCAGTCTCTCAGATGAACAGCTTGCAATTGACCAACCATTCAGCCAACCGTGTGCTGATGACTGAATAGTAAAATCCAGCCGTTTAGAGCACAGCAAGTTGTAAAGAAACTTACAGCCTTTCAGAGCTTAGATTTGAACTATTTAAAAAAACCCCAGACCAAAATATGGACAATAATATATGTGGTGTAGAAAAGTAGTAGCAAATATATAATAACAATAAATGGCATATATGTTATTTCATCGCTGACCTAATACTGTCACTGACCAAGGACAACATGTGGCTTCATTTAAAAAAAAGAAAAGCAAAATCATAAATTAAAAAAACAAGATGTAAAATTACAATTAGATCCCTTGCTTAAATATATTTAAGAGAAGATTTAAGAAGAATGATTAGTGCAATCTCATTTGGTTTACATTTGTGTGAAGGGATTAATGATCAAAATGGTTCAGTCGGCTGGTGCTTAAAGCTAAAAAGATTCTACGCAGCATCCAGATGTTTTTTTCTGGTTATTTCCTTGCACTCGTATTTTCTTCCCACATGATTAAAGAGTTTATCATTTATCATTTATCTTAGTTTCCAAACCTTAAAGGTACTGATTGAGTGCCCACTTTTTTTTTCTGATTTCATAGGTATACCGGAAGTTACGTTCATGTGCACACTACTACAAAATCACAAATCACAGGTGGTAAAAAAAACGTTTTCGCTGACGGTTTGGCGCCCAGCCTGTGATCGAAGTTCAGTGAAAATCGATAATTACAAGTGGCTAGTTTAAGCTGACCCATGATTTTCGAGCACAGAAAAAAATCCCCAAATTGCTGTAATTTCCCAAATCACAAATCCGTCAAATCCCCACTTTCTTGCAATTTTTATCACCATCGCCGAGTAGTAGTCATCGTCGTTGTCGCTCAAGACCAGCGGCCGCCATCAACCCACTGGATCCATAGCCCGCACTCCTCAACCGGCTAGCCTAGATGCCAGTGAAGCTATTGTCTATATTCCTGAGCCACCGTTCTTAACCCCCAATCAAGCTGTAGTCGTCATCATCATTGTGTCAATCAAGAACCGCCACAACCACAGCACTTATCACCAAGTATGTCCGCCGCTAGATATGGTGGTCTCAAGCCCCTGTAGCGGTCCTGACTCCCGCCGTTGTCTTGCTCCTCTTCATCGTTGACCTGCCCGCTCCTAGCTACAGCTTATCGTCATCCAACTTTGAACCAGCGAGGAGTCTTAAAGACTTTTTAGCACCATTTTTTACTTCAAACTAAGATCTTAGCTATTGTTGTTCGTTATTATTTTATATTGTTCATTATGAGACGCTAAAATTCCTGACCAAATGATACCTACTAGTTTGATAATATCTAAAACTGTAATTAACAAAGAGTAATTTAACGGCAGCTCAGCATAACTGTTATAGATTTGGTTGTATGTAGTGGAGCACCATTTTTTACTTAAAACTAAGATCTTAGCTATTGTGTTGCTCGTTATTATTTTATATTGTTCATTATGAGACGCTAAAATTCCTGACCAAATGATACCTACTAGTTTGATAATTTCTAAAACTGTAATTAACAAAGAGTAATTTAACGGCAGCTCAGCATAACTGTTATAGATTTGGTTGTATGTAGTGGAGGTTTAGTTTGTTTGTAGTAAGTGTTTACTATCTCCGTTCCGAACTGTAAGCACATTTACAGTTAGATATAGATATTAAGAAACTAGTTAAATTGAATAAGGAAGCTTGTGTTTGACTGAGAGTTAAATTGAATGAGGGAAGCTTGTGTTTGACTGAGAAAACTAGGTATGTAGAGAAATTAAATAGATGATTAGTTGTTATTGGTTGAGATTAGAGAATGGCTGTGATTAGTTGTGATAGACCGGAGAGTTAAAGGTTAATACCTAAAAAATACTCTTTTTATGGAAGTGCTAATTATGCAGAGACTATTGTGATCATGGTACTAATTAATATGAATTATCATATTTTTAATTTATAAGTCGTTGGCATTATGATTTATGTATATTTATTTTTTAGGCTAATTGAATATGGCATAAAAAAACACGGTAAACAAGCTCGTGCCTACTCTTTATTATTGCGCAGCTGCCGAGCGAAGTGCCACGGCGCAAACCCATCTAGTGAAATCAACTGTTGAGCCCCTGGTGAAATCAACTCTTTTGTTGTCAATTTTTTTAGGGCTGGACACGCCAATTCCTCGAAGAAACTATATAAGTTTTCCCATTTGTTTCAACGTAGTTTCCTTCTCTTTGTACTATTCTATATCCCTGCTTTATCTAATGGTTGTATCTTGCATATGCTACATTTCGTGAATTGGATGTACCTGTTTTGCTTACAAAGAACACTATTTTATACTAAGCCGAATCGTTGACGAAAACAATAGTTTGCTTCTGTTCTCGTGCTATTTTGATTACGCCCCTGATGGGAGATGATCACTGTTGTACAGAAAGCTATGGGACCTCTGCTTTTGATTAAAGGAGAACATGATATTTTACCGTTGTTTTACTGCGTAAGCATGTAATTAGAGTACCAAAAAATTTATTAACAAAACACATCCAACCAAACCCTCCTATCTCCGCCCACGCAAGGCGCTAGCTAGTCACTAAGAACTCCTTTAGAATTAAAAAAAAAAGAAGAAAAAACGTAGGAATATGAAGCCATGACATATACAACATATAAGAATTTAAAACACGGGAATTTGGTGAATGGTTTGTTTGGATACTTCATAGGAGATTCATAGGATTTTTGTAAGAAGGAAAATATTATTAAGAGTTGAGAGAAGAGATGAAGAGACATGGTGCATTGGACTTCGCAGAGGAAATCAAAACTGAGGTTTGAGCTCATGTTTGAAATCATCAAAAAAAAAAGATAAAATGAAGAATTCCTAGCCAAATCCTTCAAACTAAATGGCTCCATAGGAAAAATTGATTTCAATCCTATATATCTCCTATTCCAAAAGAGCCCTAAACCCTTGAAAATAACAGAGGTTGCTTAAAAACAATTAGCATAGGTCAATTATACACCCAACTCACGTATAGTTGAGAACCAAATCGGTGACGTTGAAAAGAATCGAAATAGATAGCTGATAGGACATGACATTTTGCAAAACGTTTAGTATTTTCAATGTTGTCAATGTAGAGCCTGTTAATAAGTCGTTTAATAGCAAAAACAACATGCAGGCACCGCATGTCCCGTGCGTCCAGATCTCACACAAGTACACAACAGTTACCTCTAAAATGTTCAAAGACTTAGATGCCACTCATTAAATATGGGATAGTTAGAAGTAAGATTGTGATTAGGGTGAGATAGAAAAAAATTTAAATGAAAAGTAATAGATGGAAAAGTAGTACCATATAATTGTAGTCCTTGTGAGATAAAATTTAAATAATAGAATTACATGCATTTTTTATTGACGGAGGGAGTAAGACTTTAAAAACAAGGGAATATAACAGATTGAGATATTATGTATGAGTGCCCGAAAATTCAGAACATAGAAATTTGGAACAAAAATTCTTCAAATGGCTCATAGGAATTTGATGAATTAGAGAGAGAAAGAGTTGATGTATTGGACTTTTTAAATGAAAAAACAGTAAATATGAATATTTTTTGAAGGAAAGCATGCGTGTGCTATTGTGGTCGTAACTAGATGACATCCCGTAGGTTGCGACAGGATATTGATGTGTGTAATGCAGTTGTAAAATTTTATTGTAAAGACCGGAAATTATGGGCTTATATGAATTATAAAATCACTATTTGAGAGTGTCAAAGATGACAAATGATGTGACTTCTTGTGGTGATTTTTCTATAGATAAGTGCACTAAGGGCTTCTTTGGAACAAAGGGAAATGAGAGGAATTTTAGAGGATTGAATTCATAGAGAAAAAATAACTTCTATGTGATCCTTTAGAACAAAGGAATAACTCTCAAAAACTCCTTCAAAATTCCTATAGAATGGAGCATTTATGGGATTTTTTAAGGACGACTAACATAAGATCTTACATCATGGTTTCTCTTGCTTATGTCTAGGTTTTCTATATTTTTTTCCTATAGGGTTATCAAATAAAATGTTTTGCAAATTCCTGTGGACTTCTTCACTCCTGGATTCAACAACACGTGATATCATATTCCTTTTTTATATATATTTCTATGTTTTTCAAATCCTATGTTCCAAATAAGCCCTTAAGTGAAGAATAGTAATTGCATATATTTAATATATATTAGATGGTTGTGATGGAGCTTGTGAATGATCCAATTTGTGGTTGATGTGGCTCTTGAGTTTTTTTCCATAGGGTACATATATACCTTCATTGCATATATTTAATATATATTAGATGGTTGTGATGGAGCTTGTGAATGATCCAATTTGTGGTTTATGTGGCTCTTGAGTTTTTTTTTCCATAGGGTACATATATACAGATCCTAATTGTTCTGCTTTCCCAAAATGAAGTTATTGTTCATATTGAGGCAGCTGTAGTTGAAGCAAGATAGTGGCTCGTGAAGTTGTGAGATGTTAATTTATTTGTTTTGTGCAGAACATGCCAACTAAATTCATTAATATATATATGTATGTATGTATGTATATATATATATGTATGTACGTACGTGTATGTATATGTATACCTGCGTATATCCATATCAACTCACATGCATTGTAGTATCGACTAAGCGGAAAAGGATATGCTTGTTTTTACTGGCAACTTTGAGTTGTAAACAAAATATCTATTTTTTAAAAGAATAACTAGATACCATTTTTTGAAAAAAAAAGGAATTATGCTGACAAAAATTTATAAAAGAACAATATCTTTGGGTCTACTCAAGGTATCTTGTCCTTTACTTTTCATCAATAATAGTATCAAAGCTAGCGGTTCAAATAACCCAAATGAATCTACGAGAAAACCCATCTGTTATGTTATTCTATGATTAAAACAAGTTGAAAAGGGAGCCATCACGATCCTGACAAGGCATAGAAATTTGTGACCCTCTTTTTTTAAGGAAAAAAGATATTAAATTGAGTTGTGGGTTCAGATAGTAACGGTTCAAGTTCTACAATATAGAAAATAACTGACATTCAAATGAAAACTATTAAAAATACATTCTAAAGAGTCCATGTGAAATATATTTACACGAATAGTAATTATCAGAATAGATGATAAAAACTTCTGCTTGCTTTATGTACGATTGTACGAATTTTAATGTATAACCTCTATGTGCGTAACTTTGCTACAGAATAAAAAAGGAACTGCTTTGAAGAAACTCTAGTTGTGTTGGATATTCTTGTAGACAGTTGTAGTTATTGCCTTTGCTGATAACCTGATGTCCGGAGTACAAAATGTGCAGTCCCTGAATCTTCAGAACAAACTATCCAACTCAATTGCATCGCATCATCAAGAAGGATTCTGAAGCCACGCCAGACAAGACTCGAATGGGAAAAGAAAAAAAACTAGGCGAGCTCATGCGCGCGATTCCATCTGCGCATTTGTCACAAGAGGAGTTGACGAGTTGTCTGACTTGTCTCCGACTCCGAGAGACCATGTCAATTTTACCAAATTAAACTCGTCATGTATGCGAGAGCAGCAAATGATTCGTCGATCGGCACGGATAGCCAGAAAAAACACGAGAAGAATCAAAGTGACAACGAATCATTAACATATAGTAATAGCGATAAATCTTCTGTAATTTGTAATCTTCAGGGAAGAAAGAAACATAGAGACAGAACCGTGCCACGTACGGGAAACATGCAGTGAAGCTCTGAATGCATATTCAGACTTTCAGAGTACTAGCCACTGACCTGTGACACCGATGTCGTACCCAAGTAAGAGCCCGCCGGCGCCTGCCGTGAGGCAGCTCATCACAACTGTAAATGTCACCTCGCCGTCGCCTCCTCCTCCTCTGCCGGCGGCCGCTCCACCTTCATCGGCATAGTGTACGAGTAAGACATTCTGAAGTACTACTAGCTATATGATTCGTTTTGTATGAAGGAAATGGAAACTTGACAAACCATGTCGGTTTTCCCCATCAAGTAGAAAGATCCATTTGTCCAAAAAAAGTAGAAAGATCCAAGGGACGAGGAGACAAGACAGAGTATCTCCATGACGATCAAACGTGAGGCCTGACTCGATCAACTGATCTAAGTACGCACGTAGGATCTCGACTCTGCATAATATATTCAATGGGCAAACGTCATATGATTTGTTTTACTGTCTCGCTAGGATTAATGTCTTCAATTTGTTCTCTTTTCGGTGGATCGTTTGGCCTTTGGTCAGTACTGGTAGATGTTTACAAGGTAGTCTCTAGGGTGGCATCTTAGGAGAACAGCTAATGATGAAAAAATTGATTTAAGTAAAATTGATAAAATAATTTATATTAAAATTAGTAAAATTAGTTTTATTAAGTTGTTCATATTTAAAATTATTTATAAAAAATATATAGTGAGAATGTGTATACGTTGACATAGGTAATATGTCAGATTGAAAAAATCATATTTTTTTATTTATATACAGAAATTAAATTTAAAAAATAGATAAAAAATTACTAAAATAAAAATTGAGAAATTAATCTTCAAAATTTGTAAATTGAAATTTCAATGACACATATGTACAGTATTATACACGGTCCAATAGGCCGTGGCACGGCAATGGCCTAGCGGTGAGATGTGAGGCTGGCAGTGAGACCGCTTTGTTAGTGGGTGTGAGCGTGCGCTTGGCAGTAAGCTAACAGGTAACCCTAGCGAGCCAACGAGACACGTGGACATGCGTGTGAGCATAGGAAATCTAGGAGAACACGTGTGGACATCGGATTGGTGAGAAGGCATGGGAATAGTAATTGAGTCAGATTCTCTACGGATACGAGTAGGAATTTGTAGCTTTTTATATAACAAGTGATGTGACGTATTCTGAAGCATCTATTTTAGATGCAACGGGTTGAAAATAAAATGTGTAGTGGTTGCAAAATCATTGTAATTATTTTTTATAAATAGAGGGTAAGATGTTAAGAATTTAGATAAGAAAATTAAGAGAGCTTTTGTGTAAATTTTGTAAGCATAATTTTAAAAATAAAGGTAAATTTTGTTGAATATTTGTGCGGTAATTAATCTCTCTTTTTTAAATGACCAGCATTTAATTTTAAATTAATTTATTTTTTTTGGTTTTTGGTTTGATTTTTATCTAAAATTTAGTTTGATCGGTTAATTATTTTTAGATCTCATGTTATTAATTAGTTATGGTTTAATTGATTTCGGTCAATATGTTTCATTAATATCTCAAAATTCAGAAGTCGGATTAATTTGATTCTAATTGGTTTTTTAAAAATGTTTTCTAGTTTTTTTACAAAATTTTCATGTCATTACAGATTTATAATTATAATCTATTTAGTAATAAAACGGTGTTGTATCTAGATTAAAAAATGATTCGAAATACGTAGTTAAATTTTAATTTTATCTTCCACATTCAAATTGCTTTTAGAGTGAGTCGACAGCTCACAAAATCTTGAGCCAAAATAAACAATCGCACACTCATCACACATGAACGAGGAAAGTGGCGAAGGGCTAGAGAAACACAGTCCAAATCGTGCCACAAAATCGTGGCATGATTTTGCGTCCGGCTGCATGATCGGAACTGAGTGACTGACCTGTGATGCTGATGTCGTAGCCGAAAATGAGCCCGCCGGAGGGCGCCATGAGGCAGCTCATCACCACGGTGAACGTTATCTCGCTGCTGTATCCTGACTCCACGTTGGCGCCGACGCCGGCGTTCGCCGCCGCTATCCACCGCGCAGCAGGAGATCAGAGAAAAAGAGGCCGAATTTGACTTGGGAGGCCGCAGGGCGGGCACAGCTCAACGCGAGTGTGTACGTCGGTTGAGAAGGAAATTCGGCACCATGTGGTACGGCACTTATAGCGGCAGAGTCAACAAGCACCCTCAATCTCTCCAAGGCAATGATTTTTTCTTCTTCTTTTATCCAGCTTGTAGCCGACTGTGCTACGCCCATCGTTGACAAAAAACAGCGCGAGGAATTTGAGTATTCCGCTCGATTCAGTGAGCAAGTTTGTGCTGTTATCCCCATGATTTGAGAGAAGAAACCCCTGCATTTGATGATTCTCCAACGGCATAAGAAGGTTCAGAAGGAAGCAAATGGTTTAGACTAATAGTAGGTTACAAAGAACAGGTCATTGCTAGGGATATAATTGTGCGAGTGAGATTATTATCATCATCCCCATAAATTGACAGAAGAAACCCTTGCAATTAATGATTGTCCAACGGCATAAAAAGGTTCTGAAGTAAGCAAATGGTTTACATTAGTCGACTACAAAGAACAGGTCATTGCTAGGGATAGAAAAAGTCTAAATATCCCCACCCCAAACTTTAATTGATAGTTCATCTATCATACTCAACTTTAAAACCAAACATTCAACCTTCTAGACTATATAATACCATTCAAATAATATCATAAGATGGTTTTATAAAATAGTTTTATCTAATTTGCATATAAGTTAAATGATTTTGATAATATGACATATGCATTAGACATATATATTAAAACCTTCACTTAAATCTTTCGTTTTTACCTCTTTTTGTTCACTTTTAAATGAATATTAATATAATATTACTATGACAAAAGTTTAGGAGGTTGGATGTCTAGTTTTGTGGTGTTACATGGTCTTCTATCTAGGGGATTACGTGGACTTTTTGCTTAGGGATATAATTGCACGAATGAGATTATCTTGAGTAAAAGCACGGCAGGTCATACAATTCCACTTGCATAAACAATAGTGTCTGCATCCGCACAGAAGAGTTTTCACACTGAGTAAATCGAGACCTGGTGCAAACCTGAGGTTAATTTCGATGACATTTAGCCCAGAACTATGATAAATCAATCTTTGAGGAACAAGTTATGATATAGCTCACTGTAATATGTTACATTTCCAGTACCTATAGGCAGTAATGTAACTTATCTAGTTAAGCAGAGCACATGCATTCTTCTTCCTAAGAAGAGGGACTTGGTAAACTCAGCACATGACTGCGACTGAGTTAAGCTGCTGCTAAACCCTGCCGTGCTCTTCAATTGCTGACCACATACAAGTGTGATTTTCAACATCTCTGGATAATTTAGTGCAAAAATCAATAGTTTTCTGCACCATTGTTCTTGGAATGAATCTAGTCAGAAAAATATTTCCAAGGATATTCAATTTGCGCAGTAAGTGCAATGGACTGACCAGCAACAGGTAATAACCACACCAATAGCACGAGGCGATCACAGGATTATTAGAATATATTTTGCAGTACGAAATGGCGAGTACAAAATCAACAGAAAGTTAAGACCAAGTTTCATTTTCGTTTTCAGGATTGACGAATTCTGCCTTCTTTTTTCAATGTCAACCCTTTCAGGATATCGCTGATTGCCTGCAAACGACAAGTGCCGGTAAACTACAATTCATAGGCGGAAGAAAGTGTACGTTAAGCTCACTGCATGCATCCTAAAGATCTTCATGGTCTCATGGATCATCTGACCTGCGTTGATATCTTCCAAAGTACATGCCGACCTTAAGAAACATTCCGAATCAAAGATATTTCAGAAAGACTGAAGCACCAATCAGTCTATCTACGGAGAGATTGATTGGTGATGAGCCATGTGATTTCAGACAGGGTATTAAGGTATTATGATCAAGCATTTTGCGAAGTCCAACTTCTAACTTGATACTAAATTATTATTCCAAGTTCTATACAGACCTTGTTAATCATAGGAAGAAACGTCAACTGAAATTCCAACATTCTTACATTATCTTCAGCTACATGTTCTCATACGAATATGCATGTTAACAATAGATCCACTAGGGCTTTCTGCAAATCTACGTCTCTACTCCTGACACACAGCTCCAAGTTCCAGCCTTGAAAAGCCTTGAAATCTTATGCCAAATCCGCACATTGATTTTGGAGAAAATCAAGTTTGTCCTGAGAAACCCACAGGACATGCACTTTTCTGATAAAGAGAACATAGTGGAAACAATAAACTTAGCTCCGCACATTCATGGGCATTTCAGTTGTTTTAAGATAAGAGCTCAAATCACATAATAATTCGTCAGATTTATTATATTATTTATATATTCCAGATTTAACTCTTAACCTCTCCAGATCATTCTCAATTCAGCGTTTTATGAACACTGTTCCTATGGTGAAGCACATGATAAATGTTCTTCAAACTAGCTATATACTGTAGCAATTTGTGGCTTAAAAAAGATAGGTCATTAGCTCATAATTAATTAAATATCAATCATTATTAACTTAAAATTTTGATTTATTTTTTTAAAAAAATATTATTTAGCCGTTCGAAAATGTGCTAATAAAAAACGAGATAGTTGCCATCCCCAACAGCCTAAAGGAACAGGCCTCAGTCTTTCATCTGTGGTTGCATTCCAAATCGAGAATTTCTTCAATAGAGCCTCTGATCTTGTTTAGTGAGAACAGGGGTAAATATAAAAATATAGCTTTGATCACCAGGTACCTTCGCAAAGGTGCTATATATTCTTCAAAAATAACACACCTGTCACCATCTATTTAGCATATAAGCTAATTTGTCAACTTAGCAGTAATCAAGGAAAATAAAAGAAAAGATCAAAAAATCTTCACGCTCTTTCCTTTTCCTTCACCAGCAGAGCATGGTTGAGTCCAAGGCCACGAATGTGGAGGCTCCTCCTATCCTCCTCAACCTTGTCCATTTGATCTTGTCACTACTATCATAGCATGAAAGTGAAGATGCAATGAAGTATCTAGAATTTTACATATGGACAGGTCAACTTTCATATTTTTTTAAATACCGAAAATATACAATAAAAGTATAAAATTGATCAAAAGTGCAGCATGATATATTAATAATAGAGTTTTTCATCTTTTCAAGAGTTTTTTTTCTTTTTTTACATATATAAGCCTTTGGCTACTTTTTTTTTCCCTGGACCACTCTCTGGATATGTCTACGGGGAGATGCTGACCAGAGGCAAAGGAAATATTGTGCTTGAGACGATAGAGGCTGCAACTGAAAGAAGCATGACCGATCTAGAGGACAACTAGGTGGCCAAATGGTGAGCCAACCTCTAGATCGTCGCCAATGAGTACCAACTAGAATGAATCCTCTCCTGCTGCCTTAGTGCTCCACTTTGACTTGCATGCAGAGTAGGCTCAATAGTTTCATCATTGACGAAGCTATAGTTCTCGAAATATGATCATATCACTTTGGAGAGAGATGTGACTGAGGGCTTTCCCTGTCCAAACTACCACTTTTGGGGTAGAAGATGATGGTTTTGTGGTTAAAAAAAATCTATGGTATTAGGGAATGTCTTTTTAGCTAACGGATGACTGGTTATTGTGGGCACGACTCTTCACCTCCTAGAGGATACACTTTTATGAAAAAAAAAACTTCATCATCATTTCTTAGAAAAAATTTTAGATAAACCTTTTAACTATTAAATATTTGTTTCATTCGTTTTTGCCTTCAAATAATTGTCACAAACTCAGCTTTATCCTTTAACACTTAACTCAAGTTTATATTTATTGACATTGCCGCTCACAATCATTGCCACTATTTTTCTTACCAAAAATTGTTGGGCAAACACCCAATAGTTACCTTTTATTAATTAATTGCACAAGAATGCAAAAGTTTTACAAAAGTTGTAACCATGAAAGAGCAGAGGAAGATAAGCTATCATTCGCCTTGCAACTATGCAGCAGAATTTCTCTTTTGGAAGCAAAAAAACCAATGAGCCTACGCTAGGCATGGTACTCTAAAAGATCAATGCATTGTTTCTAAATATACCAACAGGTAATAATAAAAATCTCCATGAAACCCTTCCTCGAAAAACTATATCTGCAGAAAGCCACAATTTGAAAAAAAGTTCAAAGTAATGTTCCATCGATATCCAATTTGATTCTAGCATGCACGGCTAAATGGCCATTGAAAAAAAAAACAAATGTATTAAAATCCCTTGACCCTGTAAGGCAAAGTGAAGATGAAAGATTTACATTTCTGACGCGTAACGTCTCCTAGTCAACATGTCACCTGTATTTAAGTTGGTCTGTTAACAAAATCCAAGAAAAAACATTAAATCTCATCATACGTTTGTATTTCCAAATGCATAGCTTCGGCCTTTGAACAACTACAGAACTAAAAATGAGCTGACAAAATTTCTAAGAAGTATTCAGGCTTTGAAACATGCCCATCTAATTTTATACAATAAAAGTAATCTGGCTCTAAACTGACATCATCGCTTCAACTATATTCAGTCAAATAAGATAGCATTATCTTCCAACAGGTTGTCTCTTTTCATCGTCTCTCCGATTGAAGCATAAAAGATTATAGTCTAAATAAGTATTTCCGTAACCAACCATATTGTTCTTTTTAAAAAAAACATGCAACGACATATAATTTGACAATAGTTCTTATAATAAAATTATGCATTTTTATGTTAACTACTATCGGTGACCCAGATAACATGGTTGCCGTCCTTACCCAACGAAGAAAAATGGGCAACAACCAACAGCTCCACTAGGGCGCTGCCGCCTTCCACCTCCCCGGATCGAACCGTAACATTGGGGCTAAACGGGCGCCGCCTCCTGCGGTCCTCTTCCCCTTAATCGGCCGCCGCCACGCGCGTTCGGGTGCCATCCGCGGTCCTGCCGCCTACGCTCCTCCTCTCCCCCGTAAACGGCCGCCGCCGCGCGCGTTCGGGTGCCATCCGAACCATCCATCCGTAGAGGATGGCGAGGACTGCGCGGTTGCTCGCGGCGGAGGACCCGCCGGCCGTGGAGAGGTCCCGCCCCGCGGCCGGGTCGGGGCTCCGGTCCCTCTCCAGCGCCGCCTCAGGGCTGTGGGACCGGCTGTCGGTCCTCGGCACCGGCGTCTCCAAGCTCGAGAAGGCCCTCGGCGACCACTTCCCCGAGGGCGAGCGCTACTTCGGGCTCGAGAACTTCGGCAACACATGCTATTGCAACAGCGTCCTGCAGGTAATTAACCCCAGTCACCCCCCCCCCCCCCTGCTCGGCTGCTCGACGGATGTGATGATTGTGATCGCCAGTATTTGTTACATTGTTGTGAATCTAAAAAACTGCACTCCTTCAGGCACTTTATCATTGTATCCCTTTTCGGGAGCAATTGCTGGAATATTATGCAACTGACAGAAAAACAGAAGACACTGAGGACAATTTGTTGACTTGTCTGGCAGATCTTTTTGCACAGGTGAAGGAGGAGCATAAAGAACCTCATTATTAGCTGACATACTACTTCATTTGCTGTATTATTTCTTCAGAAATGAATATATATACTTCTCCCATTATTGCTACATATAGGTCCTCCTAGAATGCGCTCAGTAAGTTATTCTTAATTTTACTCATCAATATGTGAAAAGCATTCTAGATTTTCTACATAAATTGGTTACTAACACTGGATTCATTATGAAATATGCATTCATAATGCATTTACTTTTTGTTGTTTAATAAAAACAAATGATATTAGAAGTTGGATTAGCATAGTATTTTGGAACCGTATCAATATCCAAATACCACTTAAATTTGGGCAAGCGAGTGCTACGAGTTCTGCTATCCATGGTTATTGACAGTATCTTACTTATTTGAAACAAGAGGATGATCTCTGTGGTATATAGCAGTTGCTCCAATATTTGTTCTTTTACTTCAGAAGAGCGATTAAGCTTTCCTAAGCTCTTGCTAATGCAAACTTTTTTGTACAGTCCAATTAGCATTGTTGTTTGCTTTGCCTCAGTTCTCAGCTTTGCAAGGTGCTTGCTGACAACTTTGTTCTGACTAATTGGATAACTTACACTGAAGCTTCATTGAACTTTTATCTATGACTATTAGTTCAGAATATCAAACACCATGTAAAGTTGTAAGTTGCAACTAAAGCATGCAATAAACCCGTCATAGGATCTTGCATTAATGATCACAACTGTTCATGATGAGTTTGCAAATGTAACTGGCAACTCCAACAGATTGGTGGTATTTTTTGCAGATAACTCTAGCAAAGAAAAGGACTGGTGTTATTGCACCAAAACGTTTTGTTCAAAGAGTGAGGAAACAGAACGAATTGTTCAGAAGTTATATGCACCAGGTAAGCTGCAGATTTGTTCACATTAGCACTGCATCATTTCAATTGCACAATATGATAATAACTGAACCTTATTGACGCAGCTTATTCCTATGGCAATGGCGTTTATACTTCCTAGTGTAAAATTGCATAGTGCAAACTCAGCTATATGTATGTCCTGATCTTTTGGGCTTCACATCATATTGTTTTCTATGGGTTAATGGTTCTCAAGAAGAGTCTTTCACCATTGATGTAACCAGTCTTTTAAAGTTGCCTGCCCAATATTTTTCAACTCTGGTTCTATGCGTTTTTGTCATGTATAAGAGAAGTCCTTGTCCTCTCTGCTAATCTGGAATTGTTCCAAAAAAGAAGGATGAACTGTTCTATTATTCTGCTTGTGCTTGTTAACATTTAGCGATGTAAAAGAGTCACCTTTCACAACTCATATCTCTTTCCATTTTACACTGTAGGATGCCCATGAGTTCTGGAATTTCTTACTGAATGATATTGTTGATATTCTTGAAGAAGATTGTAGAACTGCAAATAGTTCTCCTGAGAAATTAACTCCTGAAGAAGTCTCAAATGGGGCAGTAAATGCTTTAGAGAATGGAATCAGAGAAAGGCCATTAGTTACATTGGTACACAGGACTTTTCAGGTGAGAAATATCACTGAAAAAACGACTTGGAGTTTTTTCCCAAAGGATTTTGTGCATAATCATCCCTTTTACCTATACAGGGTATTTTGACCAATGAAACCAAATGCTTAATGTGTGATACTATCACAGCCAAGGATGAGACGTTTTTTGATTTGAGCATTGACATTGAACAGAATAGTTCGCTCACAAGCTGCCTGAAGAGCTTCTTTTCCACTGAGATTTTAAATGGCGAGGATAAATTCTTCTGTGACAAATGCAGCAGGTGAAAGTGCTATATGTCATTTTTGTCCCCAATTTTTGTCACTTTATTGGGGTAAAAGCAGAGGGCCTTGCGACATTTTAGGTTCATCAAATTCTATACACTAGCTGCCATAAATCTAAGCAATATAGTAAATTGATTCAAACTGGTCTAGTTAGAGGACCCTGCTGCATTTTCAACCTTGTTGTTTGTTAGATGGAAAAAAATGCATTAGAAACTACCTTGTGAGAGGGGATCTACTTTGCTTGCTTGATTTCATATTTTCACTGTAACAGCTACTGAAATTAGTTGGTTGAATGCTCAGTTTGCAAGAAGCACACAAGAGAATGAAGATAAAGAAGGCACCACACATATTGGTGATCCACTTGAAGCGCTTCAAGTATGTTGAGAAGCTTAGTCGGCACAAGAAGCTGTCATACCGAGTGGTATATCCCCTAGAGCTGAAGCTGGGTAGCATGTCTGAAGATGCTGACTGCGAGTACTCCCTCTTTGCCGTCGTAGTCCATGTTGGGAGCAGCCCCAACCATGGGCACTACGTAAGCCAAATTAAAAGCCATGGTAACTGGCTGTCTTTCGATGATGATACCGTCCAGATTAGTGAGGAATCCACCCTGCAAACGTTCTATGGCTCATCCCGGGAACATTGTGGCAACATAGATCATGGCTATATCTTGTTCTATGAGCGCCTTGGTGGGGGGAGCTAGGAACTTCCTTTGGCATTTCTCGCTTCCGTTGGTAGCCTTTGCCGCCAATGACAGATACACTGGACAAAGGCATGTGTATTTTGCCTGTTACCTCCATGAGGAAAACTGGCTCATGGAAAGGTTCAGTATGATCGACGGTTGTTGTAGCAAGGACAGAGGTGCTTGCCAGGTAGAAAGGTAGTGATGCACCGAAAGGATGGGAACCTGATTTTACCTGTGTAAATAAAAGTTTTTCATACCACACTTAATTCATTTATTAAAGAGAGACCTCTTATAGTCTTATGACGTATATGCACTTACATAAACAAATATAACAGCTTTCTAGGGAGAGGAAAGTTAATCTCACTGTTGAGCTTCCTTTTATTTCTTTGTTTATGTTAGACCACTGACCTGTGTTGTATATATATATCCGATCCCTATTGTATATATTTGGGATCTTAATCACTGTACATATTTCTATATAGAATCAGAGCGAGTTTAGATATCCCGGCGCGCTAGTTTTCTCTCTCCAGCGAGCCGACTTTTTTCCTTCTCATCGTCGACGTCTTCTTTCCGTCGCCGACCCTCTTCTCAGTACTCTCCTCTTGGCACTCTTCTTGCTCTCTCGTCTCCGTTTCTTTTTTCTCCCCGTCTCTCCTACAGTCACCTTGTTTTCTCCGTTTCATCTCCGCGCGATAAGGCGACAGTCTCCATCCGTCTCCTTGTCTTGCCTCGCACCCGTCTCTGCCCTTCTTCTTGCTTCGTGCATCCTTTCTTCTCTGACGCCGGCGCATCTCCGCCCTCGTCGTCTCCATCGGCTGGACTTGTCCATCCCTCCATTGGCTGGAACCCTTCCTTGGTTCTCGCCTTTTCCGATACGCTCAACGGTTCTCGGACGCAAACCTTCTCCCCTCACATCCGAACCAATCTAACGTGTCCACGTGTCCACGGACACGAATCCCTGCCTCCCGGACGCGAACATATTCTCTTCGCGTCCGGCCACTCTCCGCCTTTTTCGCGTCCACCCCACTCCTTGGCCTCCATGAGTCTACGGACGTGAATCTTTCCTTCACGGACGTGAATCCTCGCACGTCCGTGACCCAACTACTCTCTGACCCATCTACTCTGCCACCACCTTTTTCCTCACTTACTCCGCTGCCTACTCCACATCGGCCAACCACTCCTTATCGGCTGGCCAGTCCACTCTCTATCGGCTTCTCATATCTTTGATCGATCCATCCATCCTTCCCATCGGCTTTTCCCTCCCATCGGCTTCTTCCTCCCATCGGCCATTTGTCCCTGTTCTCCTCTTATCATGGCCACCGAGTCCGCCCTCAGATCCGGCACTCTCCCAGTCGCTGAGTCTGCTTTGGCCCTCGGTGCCCCAGACCACACTTCGGGCACCACCTCGCCGATCTTCTCCCCTCCCTACGCTGCTGTGAACGTGAAATCTCACGTTCCTATCTCTCTTGACCTTAACACTAACTATTCCAAGTGGGTTTTCTTCTCCAAATCCCTTTGTGGAAAATTCGGCCTCCGATCCCATATCGATGGCTCCACTCCACCTCACCCCAATGACCCCCAATGGGACATCGTCGAGTGTTGTGTGCGTAGTTAGCTGCTCGGCTATATCGACAACTCTGTCCTCGACCTCGCCATGGACGATACCGACCCCACCGCCCAGCATCTCTGGGTGACCATCGAGCGGATCTTCCTCGCGAACAAGCAGCCTCGCGCCATCTTCCTCCTCAACGAGTTCCATTTCATAGTACAAGGAGACTCCTCTGTCTCCTCATACTGGTACTGTCAGCGCCTCAAGGTCAAGGCTGCTGCTCTCCGGGATGTTGGCCACCATGTGGCCGACTCTCAACTCGTTCTCGCCCTTCTGCGAGGCCTCAACTCCCGCTTCTCAAACACCGCCGATGACATCGCCAACGCCACACCCCTTTCATCGTTTGCCCGGGCCCATGACATGTTAGTTCTTAAAAAACTCCGTCTCCTTGCCGCAGCCAATAATGGCTGCCGAGCATTCTATGCTGCCACTTCCTCCTACGGCTCTGATGGCTATGGCTCCAGCCATGGCAACACAGCCCGCACCAGGAAAGGCAAGGGCAAAGGCAAAGGCAAGAACTGGCAGGGTCCAATGCAATCACGACCTGCCTCAGTCCCTGCCCAACCTGTTGGTCCTATGGGTCCGTGGCTCTACTACAATCCCTGGGCACCCCAGCCCTAGCCACGCAGCCCTATCGGCTGGCAACCAGGGGTTCTCAGCGCCCATCCTCAGGCTCACCTAGCATCGGCTCCCATTCTGCCGCCTCAGCCGATGTTACCGACACCACCCACCTAGTCAGTTTCCTCCTGGAACCAGGCTGGCCTCGTCGCCGCCCTCAACCAGATGACTCTGGGGCGACCTCACACATGGCGTCATCAGCCGGTATACTTCATTCTTGTCACCCCTCTTCCTCCCCCTTTGTCACCATCGGCAATGGTCACTCTCTTCCTATCTAATGCCGATGTGACTCCTCTCTGTCTACATCCACCACTAACCTCCCCATTCGTAACGTTCTTATCGTACCTTCTCTTATTCACAATCTTATATTTGTTCGCCAATTCACAAGAGACAACAACTGCTCCATCGAATTTGACGCGTATGGTTTCTCTGTGAAAGATATCCCAACCCGACGACAGATCCTTCGTTGCAATAGTGGTGGAGACCTCTACACCATTCCCGCTGCATCGTCCACTCCACACGCCAATATCGCCCTCTCCACTAACCTTTGGCATCTTCGCCTCGGCTACCCTGGCCCCGACGTTGTCACCACCCTCCGTCGCAGCGCCTTCATCTGATGTACCCATAGCAGCTCCACAGTTTGCTACTCATGTCAACTTGGCAAACATGTGCCTCTGTCTTTTTCTAGTTCTCTCTCTTATACCTCGCGTCCGTTTGAACTTATACATTGTGATGTATGGACATCTCCAGTTAAAAATGTCTCCGGTAATCAATATTACCTTATCATACTTGACGATTACACACACTATTGCTGGACCTTTCCACTCATCAGCAAATCAGAGGTCGCCTCTCACCTCACTAACTTCGTCACATACGTTTCTATTCAGTTCAACCTTCCTATCAAGGCTCTACAAGTCGATAATGGTACGGAATTTGTTAACCGTACCGTTATAACCTTCCTCATCTCGCAGGGCATACGGCTCCCCTGCCCCTACACCTCTCCTCAGAACGGTAAAGCCGAGCGCCTCCTTCGCACCCTCAACAACATCAGTCGCACTATGCTACTTCATGCCCACTTATGTACCACTTATTGGACAGAAGCTCTGGCTACTGCGACTTATCTCCTCAATCGGCGCCCGTGCTCCTCTGTTCAAAACAACGTTCCATATGCCCTTCTTTACCGCACGGCACCCGACTACTCCCACCTTCACGTCTTCGGGTGCCTCTGCTATCCAAACCTCACCGCCACTGCTTTCCATAAACTCGCTCCCCGCTCCACCACCTACATTCTCCTCAGCTATCCCTCCTCTCACAAGGCATACCGATGTCTCGACCTTTCTACTCGACGAGTCATCGTCTCTCGTCATATCATTTTTGACAAGACATGCTTTTCCTTCGGTCTACTTCATCCGAGATCCTCCTCTAGCGATCTCGACTTCCTCCTCACTAACACTATGTCGACCCAGTCTCCTCCATAGTCCCCTTCATCGGCCCTCTCATCGGCCGCTGCTAAGGACTTACCTTTCACCTATCCCACTACTATTCGGTCCGATGTCCCACCCATTGGACCCCCTCGGCCCCACCTCTCTCATCGGCTTCAACCAATCCCGTCCCTTTTCCATCGGACACCCCACTTCCATCGGCTCCTCAGCCTCCATCGGCTCCCCCACCCTATCAGTTGCTCCATCTCCATCGGACCGACCGGACCAATCGGCCCATCCGACTCCATCGGCTCAAGCTGATCTAGTTCCCTCCTTTCCTCTCACCTACAGCCGTCAATCCGGAGCCGATGACACCTCCACCCAACCAGTTCTTCCTATCTCTCCCGCACCCCATTGGCTCCAGTTCCCTCCACCTCTCATATGGTCACTCGCTCACAGACCGGTTCTCTTCGTCTCACCAAGCGCTATGGGCTCTCCGTCGTCCACAGCTCTATCTCGCTCCGCCCTGGCTGACCCTCAGTGGCGCGCTGCCATGGCCGACGAGTACAAGGCCCTAATGGACAACGAGACCTAGCGCCTCGCCCCCCGTCCTCCCGGCGCCAACATTGTGATTGGTAAGTGGATTTTTAAACATAAATTCCACGTCGATGGCTCTCTTGCCCATCACAAGGCATGCTGGGTAGTCCGGGGTTTCTCCCAACGACCTGGTGTCTATTATGACGAGACCTTCAGTCCCATCGTCAAACCCGCCACCATCCGGGTCGTCCTCACTTTGGCTACCTCGCATTCCTGGCCGATCCATCAGGTTGACGTGAAGAACGCCTTTCTTCACGGTCATCTGACGGAAACGGTCTACTGCCAGCAGCCCCTAGGCTTCGTCGACCCTTCTTGTCCCGACGACGTTTGCTTCTTCAATGTTCCCTCTACGACCTCAAACAAGCATCTCGTGCCTGGTACCAGCGATTTGCTGCCTATCTTCGGCACATCGACTTCGTGACATCTGCGTCCGATAGCTCTCTGTTCACCCTTCATATCGGCTCCGCTGCTACCTATTTACTTCTATATGTCGACGATATTGTCCTTACAGTGTCTTCGACATCTCTCCTCGACCAGATCATGGCCCGACTCCACTTTGAATTCGCCATGACCGATCTTGGTCCTCTCCACCACTTTCTTGGCATCTCCGCCACTCGTTCCTCTCACGGGCTTTTTTTCCCAGCGCCAATACGCCATTGACCTCCTCCAGCGTGCGGGCATGGCCGATTGTCACCCCACAGCCACCCCGATCGACACTCGAGCCAAACTCTCCGCTGCCGATGGCGCACTAGTTGCCGATCCATCTCAATATCGGAGTCTTGCCGGGGCTCTCCAATACCTCACCCTCACCCGGCCCGACCTTACGTACGCTGTTCAGCAAGTGTGCCTCTTCATGCATGCTCCGCATGAACCTAACCTCGCGCTGCTCAAGCGCATCCTACGCTACATGAAGGGCACCCTCTCCAGCGGGCTACATCTCAGCTCTAGCCCAATCGACTCCCTCACCACGTACTTCGACACGAACTGGGCATGCTATCCCGACTCTCGATGCTCTACGTTTGGCTACTACGTTTCCCTCGGTGACACTCTAGTATCCTGGTTCTCAAAACGCCAGACTATAGTGTTCCGATCTAGTGCCGAAGCCGAGTACCGCGCCGTCGTCGAGTACTGTTGGCTTCATTAGCTTCTCCAGGAACTCTGTGCACCCCTCTCCTCCGCGACCGTCGTTTACTGCGATAATGTCATTACCGTCTACATGACCTCCAACCCGGTTCATCATCGACGCACCAAACACATCGAGATCGATATCTATTTTTTCCGTGATAAGGTTGTATTAGGACAGGTTTGGGTGCTCCATGTACCATCGACGCACCAGTTTATCGATATAATGACCAAAGCCCTACCTACGTCTTTGTTCACCAGTTTTCGGTCTAGTCTCTGCGTCCGTTCCTCTCCTGCTATGACTACGGAAGGTGTTAGTCCATTGGTTTGGGTTGTATATATATATAGACCCGATCTTATATACACTCGGAGTCTTAGTCACTGTATATATTTCTATAGTTTAGTTGTGATCGATAGAAATGATTTGGCTTCAGGTGCATCATATTTCTTTTGTTCTCCCTTAATTGCATTTAACTCAAATTTCTTTTGTTCTCCCTTGATTGCATTTAACTCTAAATCAAATGAAAGGAATTTTAAATTGTAAAACAGCAGTTCTTGTCGAGGAAAGAACATGATGGAACAAAATCGTAGAGCACTAGAGCCAGCTTACACGCAGAGATTCGAATCCCAAGTCCCCTCACCCTGAGCGACCAAATCCCCACCACTCTGCACTTCCGCTAGCCCCCAGGCTCCCATCTTCCCACGGCGTGGGAGCAAACTCCGTTACCGACAAGGCAAGCAAGAGAGGCGAGGCGACCAGCTTAACGAAGGGTAAAGCAGGCTCGGTCAAAAAACGGGAACCCGACCGGCCGAATTCCGGTGGCTTCGATTTCGATCGGGAGCGGGCGGGCGGCTGCGAGAGGCCGAATGGGCTCGTCGGCTACTCCGTCGACAGCGGCGGCGAGCGCGCCGGACCGGCGCAAGGTAGCGCTCTACCTCGCGCTCCTCACCCTGCAGTACGGCGCCCAGCCCCTCATCTCCAAGCGCTTCGTCAGGTACCCCACGTCCCCCATCTCGCCGCGCGCCGGCCGGGCAACTCTCTGGTGCTGGTTGGTCATTGACGCCAGGCTCCTTCATCGATCGCGTTATTATGTGGGTTCGATTTGTGAGGAGAGGGTTTCGTGGTGGTTTTTGAAGTCTAAATCCTTTAAGCTTGTAGACGGAACTGTCGAATAGGGGTAGGAAGACGGGGGAACAGGCAGTTCCATTGGTTCATCAGATTTGGTGTGCCATTGAAAGGGGAGAGGGTTACTGCAGATCGCTCTGCAAATCGCGGTAGATTTTTAAGTTGTTTCGGGGTGCGTTTTGCTCTGAGATTGCATATTCTGGTTAAGCTGTTCTGCGGTTATGTCACTTGAATGAATCCATTGAACACTAACTTCTGTTTGGTAAATAAGGATTAAATATGCTGGTTTATGGGATCAATTAACGAGAGTACAAATGAGATAAGCTATCCTTTAGTAGCATTCGTCGATTTGTTGGTTTCGGTAACCGTGGCCCGTAGGTAGCAGCGTCAGCTTGCTGTTCAGTGAGAGGTTTCCATCTGGCGTCGGAATCTGTGAAGTTAAACTGTTTATCTGATCATATTGCTGAAAACAGTGCATTGTAAGCTGCTTGATATATAGAAACCTAGATGCGGTGTTCAAAATATTTCAATAAAATCCAGTACTCCCATTGATAACAGGGGAAAAAAGGTTGACACCAAGGGGGAAAACGGTTGACACAAAGTGAAATTGAACTTTGGTTTAAATGAACAAGCACTAATTTCAGGTTATAACAGAGGGGGAACCCAACAACTCGTGAGATTAAAATTTTGAGTTCAGATTTGGTGATTAAAACCACCCATGAGGAATTGTACCTGTCTCCTACTGGCCGAGTATCCATTATGTTTTATATAAACAGGTTTGTTTCTTTGCTAAAGAATAAGATGGCAGAAATAGTTTTCAAGGGAAAATTCTTTAATAATTTAATATTGATGAACAATTATACTAGTTAACAGACAATTTATGTTGCATTTTAACAATGCCTTAGATGTGAGGTTTCTGCACTTCATGAAGTTGGATTTCTTTCCATTCCTCTCCTACTGTCATATAGTTGATAAGTATTAGTTGAATGTGTTGAACCAATTTTGTTGCTTCTACTCTTGCAGGCAAGAAGTTATAGTGACTTCATTGGTTCTTGCAATTGAAGTAGCAAAGGTCTGGTCAGAAGTGTTATTTGCTCCAAAATGTTCTTGACCTGGCTGTTTCTGATTGAATGTGTGTTTGCATAGGTTATATGTGCAGTCATTTTATTGGTGGCAGAAGGTAGTCTGAAGAAGCAATTCAATAATTGGAGTATCACCAGATCACTGACTGCATCAGGACTTCCTGCTGCTATATATGCATTGCAGAATAGCTTACTGCAGATATCATATAAGAATTTGGATTCATTGACCTTCTCAATCCTTAACCAGACCAAGCTATTATTCACAGCATTCTTCACTTATCTTATTTTGGGGTATGTCCTGGTGATACCTCCTATTTACATATTACAATGTCTTGACGATGCTCATGATCTTGTGAAGTTTTAACCATGAAGTGTTTGTGTCACTAATATTTGAACTTCCCTTAATGAATGCCACTGCTTGACCTGGCATGACCTTAACATTTGAATTTTTACTGTTAATTTATTTCACAATATATATTGACAATCACAGAATTATTACCATACAGATGTGTTCTTTTTTCAAGTACAAATATAATGGTACTGTTTGTGTGCTGTCTTTGTTCTGCTAGATTTATTGTTTTGTCAAATACTCAAGTTACAATGTTTGAATCAAATACACGGGAATCTTATAAAAATCAATGGAAGGAGTAATATTGCATTTAAGCCACTGCAAAAACAATAGGTTTGCTTGATTTATATGGGTAACTGTATGGTTCAATCCTTTAAATTCTCTTAGATCTCCACCCAAGGGAAAACTAGTTGTCCTGATTTTTCAAATATTATACAACTAGGGTTTAATTGAAATCCTTTTTTTACCATCCATGGTCACTGTTTTAGAATATGTAACTTAGGTTCATGATATTTAAGATTTTTTTTCTTGACAATTGAAGTTAAACTCTATTGACTTTGCTGGCCGCGTCATTATGAAGTTTATTTCCTGTACCATTTTCCTTTTTAGATGAAATCTTCCTTTTTAATTACATCTAACATATGGTGAGTTGGTGACATGCCAGAAAAAAAACAAAGTTAACGACTGGAACATTTTGTTCTGCGTCACCAAAAGATGCACAATTTAGCTATTTATGACTGCATGTAATTTAATACCATAGTATGCCGCACTATTCTTTTTTCCCCCACTTCACCAGCTTTGATTAGCCCTTTCTCCTATTTTCAATGAACATGTTATGAAATCCTAAATTGCCCTTGCTCCACCATACAGCCAATTAGCCCTTGCGCTTCCACTATTGCCAGCATCTTTACCAGTCTTTTTGTCAATGCACCAAGCAGAGGTTGAGGACAAGTTAGGAATGTGGTGGAGTTGTAGCTTGATTGAGCAGTGGCAGCAATAAAACATAAGGGTGATGATGGTGTGGTGCTTTTGAGAATCTGGAAAACGGCAGAAGAAAGGAAGATGGTTGTGGATCTGAGCAGTAGCTCAAGAATTGCAGCCATGTCTTATCCATGTGTTGATCAGCAGGAAGTCCATATCGACCATTGTTGTGGGGATGAATGCCTGTTACCAGCATCGTTGCTGGCCAGTGGTCACCACCCACCACTGCCTATGCTTCAACTCCAACCATCATCTATGAGCCTGCTTTGAAAAAGAGAGGTGAGAGGGATGATGTGTGCAATTGTTTGTTGTTGGTACCTGTTGTCACCCGTATTTCCCCTAGTCTTTGAGCCTGTCCACCAGTGAGGATGGTGTCCACACTAAAGGAGGTGAAGACTGTGTAGGAAAAAGAGGACAAGAAGAGCAAAATAGAAAATGTCTGGATCCCTTTATTGTCAGGATTTGTATTTTTTTAAGACTGGAGAGAACTAGTATTGAAGTGTGCTAGAAAAGTTCAGTTGTATAGCTAAAATTAGATTTTCTACTACAAAACCTTCTACGCCTAACTTTTCCCTGGTATCTGGTAAAAGTTAACCAAAACAAGCCCATTACATATTATTCTTCACTATTTGTCACGATGGTTTAGAGCTAGGGTTACGCACCTGTTACTAGTTACTACAAGAAACATGAATCATTGGTTGTGCTCTAACAACTGCCCTTTATTGGTTCCTTAAAAAGAATTTTTTTATGCTCCTCATGTCACATGCTGGTCTATTCTATCACTAAACATCTGAATTAAGAGTATTCATTAATTTTATCTCTTTATGGATTATCATGCAGGCAAAAGCAATCACCAAAGCAAATTTTTGCACTAACCCTCTTAATCGTTGCTGCTGTCCTTTTGAGCATTGGGGAGAGCAGCAGCAAAGGTTCTGGTGGTGGCAATTCAGACTATGTCTTGCTCTATGGAATCATTCCTGTTACAGTTGCATCTGTATTGTCTGGTTTGGCCTCATCTTTGTGCCAGTGGGCATCTCAGGTTGTACTTGTCATTGTGCTTTCCAGGAAGCACCCCATTGCCACTGTTGACCCTTTCAATAACAACGCAGGTTAAAAAGCATACCTCCTACATGATGACTATAGAGATGTCGTTTATTGGGAGCACGTGCTTGTTAGCAAGTACTTCTCAGTCACCAGATGGGGAAGCCATCAGAAAACATGGTTTTTTCCATGAATGGACTTTGTTGACAGTGGTGAGTACTCTTTGTTCTTTTGCCATAACCTGTCCTCTCTGTTAGCATCTAGTTTCAGGAAATATACCAGTGTTGACATAGCTAAATATGTAACTGATATGAAAATCCTTGTTAGTTCCTGCTTCATTTCTCAATAGCATTGACTTTATGCCTCACTGTTGTTAGTAATAAAATTTGGTTAGATGCAGCAGGACTTCAATGTACATATCCTGACATCCTTTACATTATAGCTTCTAGACAGCACTTCTCTTGTGAATTGATTTTAAAGATCATCTATTATGAAAGTCTCAGTTACAATTTCTTTCTAAGCTGTTATTTTATAATAGCATTATGCCTTCACTACTCACTGGTTGGATCGATATCGATGTTCAAGATGTGGCTGTCAATTTAGCACAAATGCTCCAGAAAACTTTTTTTTGTCACTGCATTTAATCAATATAGGCATATAGCAGAATCCAGATCTTTGTTTTTTTTTCCATTCATATCTGAAGACAGTGTGCTTTTATCATTATGGTGCAACTTTTGCTGGGATCATGTCCTTATGCTGTGTTCAGAAGTAGGCCATTGATCTGCAAGCACGAAACTATGCGTTTTGATTCCCTTTGTAGCACAATTAAGTCTTGATTTTACTTAGTAATACATCTGTAATTTATCCAATACACATGGTTTGGCTTCAAGAAGATGCATGGATAATAAGAAAGAAAGTTGTATTCTTGGTTTAAGTTTGATCATGAACCATTACTGATTTGTAGGCCTTTGATGTTGACTGTCTTATTCAGGTGCCAGTGTTAATGAATGCTGTTGGTGGAATTCTTGTTGGTCTGGTCACAACATACGCAGGAGGTGTTAGAAAGGCAAGTGCCTGAAGTGAACTTTTACAAAATGGAAAATATCTCATTCATTTTTACCTAAGAACTGTCCTGCTTTGCTTATTCAGGGTTTTGTGATAGTGTCAGCTCTCCTTGTAACTGCACTACTACAATTTATATTTGACGGGAAGCCTCCATCACTCTATTGCCTGATAGCATTACCACTTGTCATGACAAGCATATTTATTTACCAGAAGTATCCATATGTTGATAGAAAGAAGAAAGACTGATAAGTATGCTCACCAGAGAAGGGAATTATTTAGCATCAGCACAACATAAATACATAATGTTAACCTCATTTTGATCCCACGAAAGTTGGATGCACCTTGAATGGGCCATGTATGACCTTGAAGAGTGTCTGTTCATGGAGCTATGTATCATTCATCTACTGATCTCTATATTAAATGGATCACATGTTCACAAAACATATGGCTGGCAGTCAGTTTGATATTAGCTGTATTTTCCATTGACTGACTTTCTTCTTTTACATTAGCAAGTGTTATGCGTATAGCTATATATGTTATATATTTGAACAACTTGGGAACTGAATGTATGAACTGAATGTATCTTTCAGATGATATTCTGCACCATTATATTGAGATTAAATCAGTCACAGTCAAACATCGCATCATGAGTTCCATGTTGCATGAAAATCACACTAATCCTTTCCGTTGAAATTTACACCATCTTATTGTCGTTTTTGCCTTGTAATGCCTCATCAGAAATCAAACAGTTGCTTGTCATTTTCATGCTACGGTTCTCACACTGCCAGAAGCCAAAGCAAGTAGCATGTGTTCACGATGTCTTAGCTAATGATAAGATAGTGGCACTGTGAACCCAGTACATCTGATGCGCTCAGTCTAACTACCACACTCTATGCCAAGTATTCGTCATTATCATTATCATCAAAGCTTTTTAATTTCAAATAAAATAGAATCAGCTAGAAATGAAACCTAACCAACAGAAGCCATGTATCAAGAATGTGATGTCTTGATCAGTTCATATTGTCTGGTTAGTTTATCATCTGTGTTGCCTCTGATAAATCTCTGAAGCCTTTTCTTTATCGTAACTAACTAATGCCCCTTTAATCTTTCAGGCCATCGGATTATTTCTACCATCATGGCACTGCTATTATTTCCTGAATCCACTTCCCTACCAGGTATGCACTGCTGAACTTGAGTCTAACTGAGATCTCTGTGATGACTATTCCACCAAGACTACAATAACCAAAGGGAGAATGTACAAGTCTAAGACATAATGCTAGAATAGCCTATCTAACAAATAGTACATATCCTTTTGACAACTAGCAAACCTATACCACAAATGTTCTGTAAAACTAGCTTTACATAATCACTATTGTATCAAGAAAGCTTCATCACTTGATTCATGCACACCAAGGCTATAGACAAACAAAAGGCGATAATTTACATAAGAATTCTTCTCAATGCCGACCTTCCTAACGATTAAATTCTGACAATCAGCATTAATTCTCCACTTCCCAGCCTGTTGTCCTACATTCAGATGCGTAAAAAAAATGGGAGCATTAGTAAGCGTATAAAATGCTTCACTTCAGATACTGCACTTAATTTAAATTCCAACCCTTTTAATAACCAGCTGAGACAATTATTCTGTAAGCTGTGATTTTTCAATGTAATACTGACGCAGTTTGCTGGGAACAATGAGTTACCGTATATCTGAACTCACAATGACTGCGAGAGCTGATTCCAGTTCATCAACGTATGCGACTGTGGATGCCTGTCCAAATAACTTCTACTTGTAATGTCAGCTTCATCGGCAGTGTAATGATCTGAGGGGCCTGATGCTGCTGGAGGCGACCAGACGGGCACGACGCCGCCTTCTCTCCCAGTCCAGTTGCTTGATGCCTCTGACGTGGATGGCGCAATGCCCCGCGCACGGTGTGTTGTAACCTGAAAGTTGTGCTGATGGTGGCCTTGGTGGTCGCCGCCGTTGCTCCTTGCCGCCATTCCACCGCCGCCGTCCACTGTTTCTTCCCTTGCCATCCGAGGCTGGAAGTGCACCTGCGACGGCACCTCCGGGCGACTGTCCATGCTGTTGTCAAAACCCGCTGAAAGTCCTGATTCAGCTCTGACCAGCGAGGAGGTCATGCTGGGCACCATCTGATCCTCTCGTCTCCGGCCGGCCGTTGTTGGTCCGTGAACAATAGGCTGGGCCGGTGCTCGGTCCACTTCCATCTGCAATTCGGGAGGGAAGGCGATTGGCGGCACGTCGGAGGAGTCGCCGAGTCCCTCTTCCATTCCGTTCTCCATTGCTGCGCGCGACGCGGCCTCGAGCTCCCACATCTCTGAAAGTGCATCTTGCAGCCTGGACTTTGCGGCGTCTAGCTCCACAATGGGGAATGGGTAGTTGGAGCCTAGCTCAATCCCTGCAGCCTGGAGCACTGACTCGGGTGCGTCCCATGGGTGGTGTATCCACTCCGTCGGCAGCCTAGCCAGCTCCGGCAGCCATCGACGGACGTACTCCCCGTGCGGGTCGAACTTGTAGCCTTCAAGCTGCGAAATGCATCACCCTCTGCTGATGACAAGTTGACAAGAAGATGGTCCATCTCATGGAGGAGACAAGGGAGGGAGTTAGGTACCTGAGGGTTGTCGATGCGGTCGAGCTCACGGCCGTCAGGGAGAGAGCCGGAGATGTACTGCCAGCCGAGCGCGTCGCTCTCGAGGTCGGCGTCGAGCAGGGTGTCCCAGAAGTATTTCATCCCCCAGCGCCATGGCAGCTGGAGCACCTTGACGAAGAAGCTGGAGACGACGACGCGTATCCGGTCGTGCAGCCAGCCGGTGGCCCAGAGCTCGCGCATGCCGGCGTCGACGAGAGGGTAGCCGGTCCTCCCCTGCCTCCACACCTTGAAGTAGACCTCGTCGACCACCCACGGGAAGAACCTGAGGTGCGCCAGGAGGGGCTTCTCGAGGCTGCACGGGTGGTTGAAGATGAGGTACCTCGAGTACTCCCGCAGGCCGATGGAGCGGAGGAAGAGGACGCAGCTGTCGTCGCCGGCGTGGTTGCCCTCGTTGCTCCACATGAGCTGCTTCATCCTGACCTGGTGGAACACCTTGCGGACGCTCAGCTCGCCGAAGTGCAGGTACGGCGACAACAGCGACGTGCTCGCGCTGTCGGCCTTCTTCCGGTTCACCGAGTAGTCCATCAGCGGGCCGTTGAGGAACGCCGCCAGCGCCTTGTCGGCGTTCTGCCACCCGGGCGACCACGCCCTCGCCAGCAGCGCGTTGCTCCCCCTCTCCGACTCGTCCTCGAACACAAGCTCGTCCGACGGGCACCTCCTCGTCGACAGCTCGCCCGAGCTGATCCTCTTGGGCGGCAGCAGCGGCGCGGCTGGGTCGGGCATGCACAGGCACCTGTCCCAGAACGGCGCGAACATGGTGAACGGGCAGCCATCGTCGTCGACGACCTCCCATGGGTCGTAGAGCAGGTCGGCGTTGAAGGACTGCACCCTGATGCCCTCGGCCGTCAGTAGCTCCTTCACCCGGTGGTCCCTCACCAGCGACAGCGGGTCTGCACCAAAGACAGCGATCGGTGAGCTGCGCCTGGCCATTCGCGTCAGCTCTGACGATAAGCCACTACCAACCATTCTTCTTCATCCTAAAACAGTAAATCAAAAGACCCGAGCAGCGCGCGCACACTGACACACACCATTCCTGAATCCTAGCCAATTGCTAAAATTAATGGAGTTCTTGGATAGATGAGGAGGTTGGTAGCTGAATGAACTTTGGTAATTAAAGAAGGGAACGGTGACCGAGTGCTCCGTGAGTGTTTGATGGGAAAGTCTAAGACAGATGCTCTCCATACTTGGAGCTCTTCGACGTGAGGAGTAAGGTGCGAAATATCCATAAATGGTAGACACAAGATACTGTTCGTGGAAGCTTAGCTTCTTTTTTTTCCCCTTTTGTGAGATACCTATCTGGATGGATGGATCCTGTTAAACAAGATGAGGGAAGAAGACTGGAAGCTCGAGCAAAAAATTAAAAATAACAATTTTAACTGGAACTCAAAGTTGAAGTCTGAATCATAATAGCAGAGCCTTCTGCAAGATCAGAGCAAAAAAGGATTGGAAGACTCCAAGAGGTAGCTGTATATAAAGGAATCGAACCGTAGAGGTGGTTGAAGAAGAGATGCGTGGCGCGGATGCTGCGGACAAGCTCGATCAGCACGGCGACGGCGTCGGCGGACCGCCGCGTGACGAGCCTGCTGGCGCCGAGCCGCCGGAGCGAGGCGTCCAGGTGCTTGAGGCTTTGACTGAGCCACCACCGGGACACCCGGCCGGGGTAGTACGGCCCGTCCTCCTCCGGCGCCCACACGTACACGGGCACCACCTCTCCGGCCGCGCGCGCCGCCGCCGCCAGCGCCGGGTTGTCCTCCACGCGCAGGTCCCGCCTGAACCACACCACGGACCGCACCCCCGCCTCGCCGGCGCCGCTCATCGACGATGGCGACACTGACATGGCGCCCGATCCAGCACCGCTCGCCGAAAGGACACTCCCCAACCAAGCAATATTTCTTGCTCGCTCTCTCGGATGATTGGCGGCGGCTAGGAGAAGTTGTCAAGAAACCAAGAAATGGCAGTACTATTTTCGTGGACTTCGCGAGGATTTCCAGGAACACCGGAGTGGGTTGGATTGGATTTCACTCCTCAGAGTGAGTGCGTGGGCACCGAGATGGAGCAGACTGGCTGGCTAATCTCCTTTTTTTCTAATAAAAAATTATCGGAGTGTTTTTCTGCTGGGGAATTTGATGGAGTTCTTGCACAGAGCGGAGCAGCAGGGGTTTCTTAGTTTTGGCTGGGAGGAGAGCTGTGGTCCAATGGAGAGGTGGTATGTGGATATTCGGATTGGTTGGTTTGGATTTGTTCTCAGCTTTTCCTCTTGGCCATTTATCCATTTCATGCCCCCTCCCTCCCCTTTTGGCCTTTTTTTCTCTCCCATAATATTCCCTTCTTTTGTTTTTCTCTCACGTCTCTATTAGCTGCCCTATATAATCAACTATTTTCGAATTTTAAGTTTTTATTGAAATTTATTTTTTACATTGTGGGCTCGATGAGCAGAGGCCTTCACCTGATATGTATAGCGAAATTACAGTTGATGCTTATTGCAGGCATAGTCCAGACACTCATCTTTATGTTTTAAATTGTAGAGTAGTACTAATTGTACAATTCTAACCATGTTATATTCTACTGGTTCACAATTGTGTGCCGTGTTTATTATTTCTACGAGTCCTAGTACATGTCTGACTAATTTACAGTGTTTTTGTCAAGTCCCACCAAATAAACAGTGTTGATTATTCTCCGTTTGTTTTTTTTTATTATACGGAAGATGCATATGCATACATACCATACTTGTGAGAGTGCACCTCCATTTAAAGAGAGAGACATCAGCAAATCCCCAATCTCTCTATATTTCTATTGAAAGAAAATCCATCTGTATATAATAGTTGTGGTTAAGATTTAAACTATAATGGGTAAAGACATGCACTTTTGTTAAGGCTAGATTGAAAAGAAATGTATTGGTATGTCTCAATAAACAAGTGTGAAAGAAACAACAGGATAACTTTTTTTGTCTTAATTCCGTTTTCAAACAAACTGGTACAATTAAAACTATAACGACCAAGTTCACAGCAACTTAAAAAGTAATAAGCACAACTTAGCACTTTACTTTAAAAGAACATTAAGAGGTTTTCTATCTTTTCACTTTTAAGGATTATTGAGGAGGCCTTAATCCATACAATTGTCTGTATATGCACAATTAAACTATACAAGTTTTTCAAGTATTGCTGAATTCATAACACCTCTACATTTAACGGCCATCTGATATTAAAGAAAAACATCGAATTTCTGCCGGGTCTATAATATGCTATCGAGCTCGACTTTATTCCTTCTATATATATACTTACAAGTTCATCAATATTTCCACTACATACATGCCACTAGTGAGCATTATTTGCCCACAAGAAAAATACATATAGGTTTTCCACTGCCAAGGTACTTGCTCGATCACCTATATATTGGAAACTACTACTACTGATAATAATTAGGAGCAGTGCATTTTATTCAGAAAGATAAAAGAGAGCTATGCAACTGTCAAAAAAGAAAAAGGAGTCTATGTACTTAAGCAGTTAAGCATAGGGGTAGGTCGCAGTTGCACTCACGCTCATCCTGTCGAGAATGGGTGCGTTATAGTACATCGCCACTTATTAGCCCATGGTGTCATTGAAAGAACTATAGCTTCGATCACACTAATCCATGTGGTTAAACAGTTCGTTAAGCAGAACGTCAGATTCAGTCGATTCGGAAGGTTTGCCCTTTCACCGACAAAGATTAATTGGAATCTTTTACTTGTGAGAGAGAATAATATTATATATTTTTATATGCCTCTTGCTTTTGTTTGCTGTCCTGCGATTCCGTTGATGAAAGGGTAAGATTTTCGCGTCAAATTCAAAAGATTACAATGCGCAGCTTTGATTAATTACAGTGGAGTATGAATCTACAGGGGGTCCATTTGTCGCTGTATAAAATGTCTTTTAATATTTTTCCAAAACTGTATCCACATTTTAGAGTATCACATCATCTCAGGATTGGGCGATTGGTTAAAACTTGATAAACTTGGAATACGTCATAAAATATGACAGTTAGTTGGTCTCCTACATAGATATAGAAATATTTTTTCCTGAATATGCAAAAACTTTTCTGTATTGAAATTGTTACTGCAGAAGAAAGCAGTAAAATACAACACAACTCTGACGGACGTCAAGGCTCCGGAGGAAAAGGTGAAGACAAAGAAATTAAGCTACTCTGACGGACGTCGAGGCTCTGGAAGAAAAGACGAAGACATAAATAAAGCTACCAATGTGCGATTACAAGCTCACCACCTGGAGTGCTGCTTGAGTTTATTGTCACTGTCATTTTTCGGTTGGATTTTTGTACTGTGGTTGTTGATTGGCCATTGTCTTGTCATTTATCACAATTAACTCGCCACGAAAAACACATCGCAATTAACTCGCCACGAGAAACACAGAAGAAAGCATATTTATGGTGTGAGAGCTTTTCCTCCCAAATTTGCGGTATTGCTTTGTTTGTCATGGAAAAAGGTTTACCACATGTTTCAACTCAGCCGCACTTTCGATTGAAACGCTAAATGCTCAGCCCTGAGTACGTACGCTAATGTTCCTTCAATTTCACAATCTCCATCGCTGTCAGGATGGTTGATTTGCTGCCTACAAGACAATTACATCGATGCACTTGTTGACTGATCCATCAAATTCTAGAAGGCGCTACCATGTGTGATTTAAAACGATAATTCCGTAAAGAAAACCAAAAGAATAAAAAAGGAACCCTATATATCTTTTATTTGTCACTTCATCTTAACTTTTATCCTTCATTTATTTGTTGCTCTAGTCAACCATTCCATCACTGTGCTGTTAAATGGAATGGGATTATGATTTTGCCCTTCTTATTTCTCTGTCTTTATGTTCCTATCGCCCAATGTCATATCTCACTACGATTGTTTCTAAATCCCTTGCTATATTGTGTATATTGATTGCTCTAAACTCAATTTCTTCTCACCATGGCACTTGTGATTGTGGTGGTGTTAGCTCGTTATCGTTCTCGACGTCCATAGTTTTGTCGTGCGAGAAAGAGGGATGAAGAGAATGACACTACTGTGCGAGCCAAGGAATGGTGGGAGGGTTAGCATTGGCCAAGATGGAATAGGGTGAGCTAAGTAGAGGGAGGGATCACCGCCATTTGAGAAGGATGGAGTAGGCACCTGTCAAGAAAAAGGTGATTAAAGGGGAGGATGATCTATGCTGGCCATGGTTGAGTGGAAAGAGGAGAAGGTCATGATTCTAATGAAGTAATATAATGGAGAGAAAAGTTTGGCAAAGAAAGGAGGAAGGTTGAGAGGAAGAAAAAGGGTAAAATGGACTGAACTATGGTTAGAAGAGTGACAGGGGTAAAGGTAGGATAAATATTAATTATAGAGTGACATATAAAATCAATAGAATACATATTAAAAAAAATGAAATTATCCAAGGCCCTACCATTATATATCTTTATGGATAAATATTTATTAGGTATTTTTAGATTGTAAAAACACAGAGATAAAAAAAAGTAGAAATAAAATATCATACTCAATTCTTATAAGAAATTTTTCAAAACTGGCGTTTGATTCGAGCACAGAAAAAAACACAAGAACTTAAAGCCCTTTAAAATGTAGGATTGTGAAAACACAGTGATATGAAAAACATAAAAATATAATGATATGCTCATTGGATTTCTATAGGATTTTAAAATTGGCATTTGATTGGAACACAGAAAAAAGGCAAGAATTTAAGACATAGAAAGAAGAAAATATGAAATGAGACCTTATACTTGTCAAAAGAATAGACACTATAGAATCCTGAATATAAGGTAAAATCTTATGAAAAGTTTTCTTTGAGTTTTTATCTCTTCTTAAATTCTTGTGTTTTTTTTCTATAGTCCAATTAAATAGTCATTTTTTTATTTTACAATCCTCTATTTTATATATTTTTATGCATGTCAAAATAATATGTTTTGCATTCTAAACGTGACAGGTGTGGTGCAAGCTAGCTGCACGCATTAGAACCACAACAGCTGGTGTTTGCCTCTCAACCACCCATTTGTTGCCGTCCATTTGCTTGTTTTGCTCTTTCCTCTGCTTCTGTCTTTTTTTGGACATGGCCGAATAGCTTTGCACGGTAATCAGCTATGTTCAAATAATCATCGATCCTGTTTCTAGTGGTTAACACTAAAATGAGTGTAACATACCGTCACTTGATCATTCATTTTCATAAACGGTGTGTTAGTATTTACCTATTTCTAGTGTTAATGTTACAACACGAGCTCTATCACGTTTAGAATGCAAAAAATCTTCCATAATTTTTTGAAAAAAAACTGATACCTGTAAAATTGAAAACAGTACCAAACTCATATATAGCACTAGTCATAAATATATATTTGATGTTTTAAGATAAGATTTGGCCAAGCTTTTAAAAAAGAAAAAATGATACATATAAATTAGTCTTAAAAATACTATCACAATATTATAAACTCATTGAATTTTATAGACATTATTTTAATATAAAATAGATGCTCAAAGTTTTAAAATTTTAAGTGAATTTTATTATAAATAGTAAACATTTATGTCTACAGGAAGTAATAAGGCAAGTGCCAGTGGCATGACCAGATCACCTTCCTTCTTTTGACAGCAAGAACTTCGTTTCTCACGGGATCTGCACCCGCACGACAAGAACCGCACTTCCGAGGCCCTGAAGTCCAGCAACTGGGAGAGCCTAGCTAGATTTCAGCTAAAGAATACGACGTGTGCCGAAAAGGTGTCATCCTGGATTCCTGATGAAGTCGTGAAGGCGTGAACCCTTTCCTTCCGGGCCGATCGGGATGACCTGATGAATTGATCCCTCCACTGTTTCGGCTGAGTGACCTGACCCAGAGCCTGCAGCCATCTCAGCAGGATATGATCATTGTACTGGCCATGTCACATATCTGTCCCATCATGCTTAGGAATTTTTAGTAGCAGCTACTGTTTCCAAATGCAGTTCCCAATCACGGAGAGAACAAAAAGAGCCTGGCTAGCCCCCACTCAGCCCCTGCATTAAAAGATTGTTCCCTCAATTAATTAGGCAGATAGGTGAATCGAGTGAACACACGGCACGACTCTATTTGACGTAAAATGTGGCACCCCCGTAACGGAATGGTGGTGCTCGACGATGTTGCGAGAGCGACGAGCGGACGATCTGGCCGGGCAGATCGATGTCGAAGGTGACAAAACCAGGTCACGTGATGATGCAGCCGCTGATGGGAAGTTGCTTGAGGTGGACTGAGGCGGGCCGCGCCTGACTGCCTGCGCGTCCGTGCAGCCGTATCCCTTGCAAAAGTGACCGGCACGAGCACGGTTATGTCCAGGTCTGGTGCTGTCCTGGCACCAACGGAAGATGTTAGGGCTGGTCAACGGCTCGATTTTTTTAGGGGATAAATGGTTTGATTTGATATCATGCTCTGTCCACCCAATTCTTTAATATAATAAATTTTGCACAAATCTCCATCTTAAAATAAATTAAATTCGGTGTCATATTATGAAAAAAGAGTAAAATTATTTGCACATCATTGAATCGGTGTAAACTCAATGATATAAAAGTAGATTTTCTCTTTTGGCCCATTGTTTTTTATTGAGATGCATATTTTATATCAGTTTTATTAGCACATTTTTTAAACTATTAAACAGCATATTTCATACGAAAAGTTATATTAAAATATCAAATAAATTAATTTTTTAATTTATAATAAATTAATTATATGCTAATAGTTTTTTCGTTTTACCTATACATTTATTCTTTATCCTTGCGCAGATCAAAACGGGGCCTTTGTTAGTAGTTTTTAGCAGTTCCTATTATTAGAACCTATCTTTACGGCGCCTTGGGCATATCATGCAAAGCATGTTACCTACATAAAACAAATAAGCATGACTTGTTCTGTGTACAACGGCATATTTGTACAAACTTAGCTTAGTATATATACTACTCCCTTAGTCAATATTATAGTAGCTATCTTTATCTTCATAGTTTAAAGATAATTATTTTTTAGACATAGTAAGTAATTCTAATTGCCTATCCATGATGCATGCCGGCGCCCGCGCGTCTGTAACGTCCGTTTACGCTCCGAACGCCCGCGTCGCGTCATCTGGTCAAGCGCCACCACGATGGCCATTTCGGGCGACTAGCTGCCGTCGGCACAAGGCTACACCTCCAGCCAAAACACGTCCATGCCGACCGCCTCCTCCGCCGCATTCACCTCGTAGGACACCATCGTTGCCGCGGCCAGCCCGCCTGACGGCGTCCACGACCAACTGCTTCCCCCTGCGATGCTAATCCTCTTCCCGCGAACGATGAAGTTGAACACCCGTGAGGTCTGACCGCCCAGGCCCTCGCTGCTCGATTCCACCGGCGACGGGCTAGATTCATTGGAGTGTGGTCGCAAGGTCCCATAGCCCGGTGCTGCCTGAGCCGTCGGTGTAGGCGAGGAGACCTGTGTCACCCAACAGGTACTGACTAGTATCAATGGTTATCGCCCCGGTGCTGACGACTACAGTTAATACTGATGGATATCAGCTAGTAGTAGTAATAGGATACTAGATCTGATCCCTATCTGTTAGTATAATAGTAGCCTCTAATTGAATTCATATATCTAAGTTTTAGTCCTTATTATGGGTATTAAAGAGAGGGTTAAAAAGATTTGATTGACTCCTTAGCATGAGTGAGATATAGACGCAAACTAATTGGGGAAGTATAATAAAGTCATAGGCGGTAGGGATAGTATCATATTAGATTGTTATATTAAGATAAAGTTTGAACATTAAAAATTGTTATATTTTGATATGGAGGAAAATTTTTTCTATATTTTTCAATCCACCATTTTATGTATAGATTTCTATCTAGTTTTGTCTTTTTTCTATCTTATGTATGGGCCTTTTTTAAGAGTTTTAGATTCTAAAAATCAATTGATAATAATTTAGCTAGTGAGAATCTAGAGAATCTAGGAAATTAGTTTCTAACTTGTAGTTTATTTTTTTATTCTACAACTACATATTCTAATCTAGATAAAAAGCTGGACTGTCTAATGAGGTTTTGTTGGCTCAAAACAGGCCTATATATTTTTGGTGTTCACTTTGCACATGATTAAGGCTACGTTAGTTTGGAGCACAAGGAAAGAAAAAATCTTTAGCTTTTCATACGTGCGCTTCTCGAGCTATATTAAAATTTTTCTAAAGGAAATTTACTTTAAAAAATTATATTAAAATATTTTTAAATTAAAAAATATTAATTATAAACAAATAATCTATCTCGTTTTACGTATTTTTTTCTCTTTTTCATCTTTTTCTCCTCACTTTATGACACACATTACGTAAAACACAGGCTGTCATCTAGTGCTGGTGGCCTCCTAATCACCATCCACGGACTGACGGACGTCGACCTCGCCTAGATTTTCTGTCCAATTATTCCAACGGAGCCGGCGGCCTTTTCCTTTTTTTTTTTTTTGTGCGTGCTTCGCAAAGCCGCCCACGCACGACGAATTGAGGGGGCACACCCGTCCCGGTGCGCCCGCCTCGTGAGGCGTCGCCCCGCGGCCGCTGACGCGTGAGCCCGTGTCACGGTGTCAGGGAGCGAGGCATGGGGAGAGGGCGAGGGTGGCGTCGCGCCGCGTGCGAGCGAAACGTTCCTTCTCAAAGTCGTAGTTCTGAGGTAGAAATCAGGTTGTAAATTTTGAAAATATGATTTTTGTAGTTTATTTAGAGCGTGTTTTGGTTGTTATCTATACTTTACCACAACTAAATTTGGACAAGTTATAATAATCATACAAGTGTAATGAATAAATTACTAGCCACAAAGGGTGAGAAAGTTAAAAAAAAGTCTATAACATACGGGCATACCATTGAAAAGTATGATAAATTATAATTGTGACAGTGCCTAACAAATTGTGGCAATTAAAAATGTATAACGTGAATCAAACATCCAGAACATGTATAAATAGATATAGAATAATAGCCATGTAAATAAATTCTAGTCCAATAAAATACCATGTCAACAAGATGTATGGAGGAGGTATGTCTTTATTTTATCTATATGAGATTTTCTTCTATAACTGGATGTACAAATGAGCAGCATAAAAAGCAATATGGTATAACAGAAAAGCCACTTTATTTATTCACATTATGCAGCGTCATCCTTAGGAAAAGAAAAGAAAAGGGGGAATGGAAAAACTTGTAAAGTTTGTCAATTGCACGGACCTGCGCGCAAAAGGTGTCACAAACCTCAAAGCCGTCAAACGCGTCGTTGCCAAGCGATGTTGGGAAATGAAGTCCACCACCAACCTACTCGCTGGCGCCGGCGACACCGTCGCGCCCACGGCTGCCACGGCGCCGACGCTGGCCATGGAGGTAGGGGATCCCTCTGGCGCCCTCGTCGGCGGGGCCGGAGGCGCCGGAGCTGGAGGAGGAGACGAGGACCCCAGCGCCGCTCTCCTCTGGCTGGTTGCTCTCGGCGACCGCATGGCTGCCGTCCGGCGCCGCATCGCCGCATCTATATCTGGGGAATCTGGGCCCCTCTCTTCCTCCGACATCCATTCCGTCTCCTCCGAGATCTCCTCCGCCGCCCACCTCGTCGTCCTTAATGCCGCCTCCATCCTCTCTTCCACCGTCCCCTTTCCGGCTCCACCTCCGCCTCCGGCCCCTCCTGCTCCTGTCCAGGAGCTCCCCCCTGTGGTCTCCGCTCCCCAAGAACTCCTGCAAGAAACAGCCAAGGTCGATGGCGACTTCGACGTCGTCGAGCTCGACGCCTCCGAGCTGCTCACGGAGCATGTGCACTTGTGCGATATCTGCGGCAAGGGGTTCCGCCGCGACGCCAACCTCAGGATGCACATGCGCGCGCACGGTGACCGCTTCAAGACCCTGGACGCGCTCTCACGGCCCGGCCAGCCGAAGCCGCCTGCCGGCCGCGAGGTGCGGTTCTCATGCCCCTACTCCGGTTGCAACCGGAACCGTGCGCACCGCCGCTTCCGGCCGCTCAAGTCGGCTGTGTGCGCGCGCAACCACTTTCGGCGAAGCCACTGTCCCAAGCTCTACGCCTGCGAGCGCTGCGGCGGCAAGAAGCGCTTCGCAGTTCCTGCCGACCTCCGGAGCCACCTCCGCCACTGCGGCGAGGAGGCGCAGTGGCGCTGCTCTTGCGGCACCACCTTCTCCCGCAAGGACAAGCTTTTCGGCCATCTCGCCCTCTTCGAAGGCCACACGCCAGCGATCGCCGAGGCGAACAAGGGTGTGGTGACAGCGCCTTCAGAGGCATCGATTTCTATGATGGAGGAAGGAGGAGTTGAAGCGAACTGTGACCGGGAGGAGGATGAGGAGGGTGGCTTTGATACGGAGTTCTTCCAGGAGTGGATGGAGGAGCTCAGAGGTGGCGCTGTTGCGGCCCCCAATTGGCCTGGGCCATCACAAGCTGGACATTAGCAGAGCAGCAAGAGCAAATTGGGTAAGAGCTTTATGTACCTGCCATTTCGTTGTTAATATACATATTGAAGGAAATTTGGTTGAGATACTGATGATAGGACTAATTAGCTAATAGAAACCCTCTCAAAGGCATAAAGAAAGAAAATGAAAATATGAATTGGTACATTGTTCCGCTAATCACTGAAATCATGATGTAATGGATGTGTCGACTTGATAGACAAATCATCTTCATCTATGTTAAATTTTCATGGAAAGATTGCTAGTCACCTTAATTTAATTTATAGTAGTGAGACCTGGATGAATCTAGCTAGATGCAACGTTGTAGGTAGAGAACTAAACTTAGTAAGTGGTGGGGGAAATTCTGTATGTGTTTAGCTGGTTCATTCCTCTGATTTTTTTAAGCATGTTTGAATAGAGCTTCAAATGCTTGATCTTTTTCCTTTTCTTTCTTGAATATGGGACTTTCAAAGTATTCATGCTCGTGTTTTAGGTTAGGCCGGAAAAGGGAGTATAACTAACTTTATGAGTGCAACCCTCGTAATATGCTGTATGGTAGGTCTTTCAACCTTTAATGGTTGCTGCAATTTTTTTTGTGGGTTTCTCCTCATCAATGACATCCCCATTTGCTTTGTGTTCTATTCATTAGGTAATAAATAGCTTATATTTTCTCTATTGTGCTAGTATGTAGACTACTAACAGTTTGGGTTTGTGTACGTATGAAACTTGTTGCTAGCAGAAAAGATGATGTTGTGCATGGCAGTATGCCACTTGTCTTGAATTTATTGGGCGTTCACCTGCTGGGAGTACTGATAATGATCTGCGTATTTATCGTGCAACCTTTCTGCTGACCAGTAAGGTAGTAATGTGATCTTTCTCAAATTAGCCTCTGTTGTCACTTAGTGTCTTTGTTTGTGAACAACAATAACCTTAGCTATTCCAAGTATCAAACCTGGGTTTTGTCACCTTTCCGCAACCCCACTACGAGGAGCACATTACAACCCACTTGTCCTCTGTTTTAATCAGTGGCGGAGCCATAATTTTAAGATGGGTATTCGAAATACGTAGATAAAAATATCATTATATCAATGAGAATTTTTTTTGTTGAATATCAATGGGAAAATGAAGTAAACATATGAAAGAGTTAGTAAAATATTGAAAAATTGTTTTAAAAGCTATTTTTATGAAAATAATAGCTGCTCAATTGGGAAATATTGGAGAAATATTTGTTTTAAAAGCTAATTTTTCTGAAAATAAAAGCTATTCAAATCCTAGCACCAAACTAGTAAAACAACGGAAGACTTAAAAGTGAGAAAAAATTGAAAATTGAAATTTTTTTTGGTTTAAGAACTAGAATCTTTTAGAAAGAATATATTACATGCCATACAAGACCTAACACGTATTAGTGAAATCTGTTGGAAAATATAACACCGAGCTATTAAAAAAATGGAGAAATCTATTGGAAAATATAACACTAAGCTATTAAAAAAAGAGAAAATTGATGAGGATGCTTAAATTGAACACAGGACCTGCCGTTCAAACCTTCACTCAATAACCAGTAGGGCAAAGTAATGAATTTGCTATATGCTATGTTTCCTTCAAAATTACATGGGTATCTATTAAATTATTATATTATAAAGATAACTAAAAAATATCACGTTAAGTTTAGAGATCAGGATTTATTACGTTAATTAGAGAAAAAAAGAAAGTGGTGGGCCTAAATTACGTCTAGATTTGGTACGCATATTTGCAGAGATACTATGCTTACTGAATCAATGAAACTCCAATTGAGTACGACATGGATTCCAAATTTAAAAAATCAATATCAAACGGAATACAGGCTTCAATACGGACAAGGATAAAAACTGAACCCTGAAACTATATACAGGCCACAGGCCACGGCTGACAGATCGATCAATGCATGCAGCCAATCAAAATTCAATTGATGCATGCAGGCTTGCAGCAAACCAAAATTAAGACGCTAGCAAATCAAATTAGTAATACAGATGAAAAAAATAAGAGATCTTTTTGACTACTCTATCTTACCTATAAAGAGATAGCATAAGAATGGGTAAAAAAAAGTTTTAGAATGAGACATCTTTAATACTAGAAGAAAAAAGACAAAAAAAATATACCACATTCGTTGTAGATGTCTAGACAAAAGAGAAAAAATATACACTGTCGAATTATGATAGCTTCAGATTATAATGGTGATCGGATAATACATATAGGAAAAATACTATACGCAAATCTTGCTCGGACTGACTATGAAAGAAATCTTACTTGACTCCTATTCGAACTCCCAAGTGTCTCAACCGGATTGCATGGCCTGACAACTATCGACTAAAAAAAATCCCATGTTCAACTGCCACATCATAGGGCCATATGGAAGAAGAAGAATAGAACATGGACCAGGAAACAAACAGTGGCCTGACTTCCGGTAGCCATGCACATACATCAATGAGAAAAGGTAAGTTAAATATATATCACATACTATTAAATATTGATTATGTTTTTATTGCCATTAAATCAAATCTTCAACCTATCATCTGTTTATCTGTCTATTATATTAAAATAAAAATACTTTGATGATTCATAGAAAAATAAAAATGTAGAAGCACAAAAACAGATATTGGTGAACGTATGAAATTGTGCACTTAAATTATGAAACAGTCAACAAAAAAAACCACATTATTAACAGAAAAATATTTCAAAAAATCCACCGTTTAATTGTGGTGAGTCTGGATTATAAGACTAGCGGCAAGAATTGTATATAAAAAAGAAAGAAAAAACATGTTTGCATGGCTGATGGATTCCAGTCAATTTGGACTGTAAGCTGACTGGGAAAACAAGAGTACTCTTAGTCCTGATGGAAATAGAGGACTTTATTTTTAAAAAAAAACAAATTGTAGATCAACATGAAGTCATCTAGGCTCATGTGTGTCTTATATATATATATATATATATATATTATCCACATGACTATGGATAAAATAGATTAGTATGAGTAATAGCTGGCTACAAAGCTATTTCTTTCAACCTAATACATTTTAGGTATGGCAAAATTGATTCAATATCGTCATATATTGCATCGGAAATTTGTAGTTCATTTTAGTAGAATCAGAATTACCCTGTTCTCATCTTTAGCACTCCGTCGGAAACCACCATTACCTTTTTCAAGCTTACCTCTTTTGCTATCATTTTTCATCCTCAATACCTTCTCGAGAGCACATTTGCGGGCAACATTTGGGGCAAGGAAACAACAATGTTAGACAAGATCAATAGCATGGTTGCCATGGACATGCTTAAGGGCATGGCAACAGTGGCAAAATCAAGTGAGATCGAGAAGTTGATGAATTCAACAAGCTTGAGGGCCTAACCACTTTAAAAGAGCTTCAACAACAAGCTTAAGAGCACTGCCACCATGACAAGCACAAGAGTGATAGTGGCTACAGCGGTGGTTGTGTCGGGTGAGATCAAGGGAGGAGCGACTATACAAGTGAGCACGAGAGCACCACCGACAATTACAGTGGTGTCATCAGATGAGATCGAGGGATGCCGTGACCATAAATGAGCTCGCGGGTATGGCGCCACGGATGATCTTGACATGACCATAGCAGGTGAGCTTTAGGATATTATGTCTAGAGTGGTGAGTGAGTTCAAGGAAGATAGTGACAACAAGATAGCTCAATCGTAGCGGCAGGCATGTGCGAGGGCAGCAACACCAGTGGTGTTGAGTGAGTTCAAGGGGTGATAGTTGGCAAGCTCTCATAGACAGCCATGGCTACATGCTTAGGGTGCCCTGATATGTAGGAGAACAAAAGGGGATAGGAGGCTAGAGGAAGAAGATGGAAACAAAATCTTATTCTAGGTATTTTTGGAAGGAAAAATAAAAAATAGAAAACTAATAGAAATATGGAGGTATATATGAGAACAGAGGTAACTATTAAAGTGAACTGAAAGTAAAACTTTCAGTACTATATATATTAAATTACAAAATAAATATTGTATAACTAATTTGGCTGACATAAATATTTAATAGGGTTATATTGAAATGGCCAGCAAATAAGAGAAGTAAAAACTCACATGATTTTAGATGTAAAACTTGAAAGTAAATTAAATCTAACCGCATAAATGACAAGTGATTTCCCATGAATTATGGTAGCTCCACCCCTGGTTTTAAGGCATTTCCACCTGCAAAGTTAATAGATTTGTCGTAATATTTTGTTTTCTTTTTCACTACATATGCTTTCATCTTAATGCTTATTACAACAATAACAACAATACAACCTTAAAACTCAACAAGAGCCTCTAAATCACAGTCTAAATACATCAATAGCTACTTTCCAAACTTCTCTTTATATTATTATCTCCACATGTTCGATGGTTTTCTGCTACTAGCAGGAGGTAAACAAATCATCGTTAATTTCCAACAGGTTATGCATTCTACAGACCAAATTAGAAATGAGCTTACATACAGTACAAAAATCCATATTATTTGCAAAAAAAGAATGTGGAAAGGATATTTTCATGAGGAATAAAGAGATCCATTGATTAACTTACATGTTTATGTAACCATATTTGAATGTTTTACATCATTTTGACTACATTGAATTCATATTATTTGGCGGCTGTGATTGAATGCTTCTTTTATTACATCAAAAGAGAGATGGTGTACTGAAAAAGGGATCTTACTAGTAAATACATATAAGGCATAGCTACTAACTCTAACGTTTGCAGATTTTGATCTCATTACTAAACATGTAATGCTATCTTTCAGGCTTATGGTATGAAGAGTTGTGGCCAAGTGAGTGGAAAGATGAATAAAGAAGGGGCTTGTGAAGAACAGAGAGGCTTCCTTCCCCCGTGTGTGCGCGGGCGGGCCTCTCTCTTTCTTTTAAATTGGGCTCCCTCTCTTTTACCGTTCGCTGTTGCTTTATCTGTTATGCAACTATCTCTTTTACCCATGACAAGAATCTCTATAACCTGGAAAGTAGTGGTATCTGTTTCCGGAGCAATCGAAATAGCGAATGATGAAATATATTAACCGTTGGTACATCGTGTTGTATGTTCATTGTGTATGTCTTTCTGATTCAGCTTTCTACGGTAGTGTAGATACAAGTTTCTACACATTACAGTAGTATTACACACAATACCAGCACCCAACAGTAACGGACATCATACATTCTAACCTGTACTAACTACTATTGCCCGGTTTCAGACGTTGGGCTACAACGCTGTTTATTAGATAAAGGAAATTTTAGTGATGTTGGATAATTACGTCAATATAACACAATTAATCTAAAACCACTCTGCTCTCTTCATAGCTAGGATATGTACGGTCTATAATTACCGAAAAAAATGGATTACATGACAATAAATATCATACACGGTCCATAATTATTAAAAAAAGAAAAAAATAAATTACATGATAATAAATATCCTGTCGCATTGAGCTACAACACAGAAATGGTCCACATCTTCATTTCTAATGTAGTAATACTTAAACCGTAAGAAAAGCCCTCCAAAAAAGAACAACGCATGCACATACCGTATTCAGCCAAGGAGGGTTAGATCATAGTTTTAACTCTAAAGGGCAAATTCCTCGAATTTTGGCCAATACTTTTAATAATGAAGTAAATGCAGCCATTGTCAGGTAGAACCATGTAAAGTTAAATTATTTTTAATCAAAAATGTCCTGTGTATATTATTAAAAATATTACTTATATTTAAATGTCAGTGTGATAGTTGCTATGGGATTTAAAGTCCCTCTCCTATCGCTTTGTAAGAAATAGTATAAAAGGTCAATAGTATTTGTGCTATCACCAAAAGGTTACTAATGGTTTTATGTATGGAGTTACACAACCAATTAAGCGTTAAAAGAAAATGTTAAAGCAACTGTATGCTAAAAAAGAAACGTCAGTTTTTTGTATGTATGTACTAAAGTAAGGTTAATATGTTATTTTTTGCAAGCTTTATAGCTATTTTAAAGTGCTTATTAGATACATATATTTGATGGTTTTGTAAAACACAATTGAAGGGCATTAACAGAATTAATGCATGCCTTCTCATACGTGCTTTCACGTTAAATATATAAGAACACACATAGAGCTTTAGAAAGAGACAACAAACAAAAAAAACACACATAAAAAAAGTTCTGTTGTCTCATTATCAAGGGAACACTACCGGTAAGAAGAAAGTAAGAAGAAGAAATAAATTTACTTATAAGGCATGGCCTAAGGTTGTCATGCATTGATTTTATCGGTTAAATCAAATCGCTTCCGCTGTCATTTTTCATGTTTATCGTACATCTAAGGCTAAACCTAAGGATTTTGTCTAGGAGTGGAGTAACCGGTACTCGATAAGAACCACTGAATCGAAGTGTCATGAGCAAGACATGTCCAAAATCCATTAGATCCGTTAAAAAGAGAGCATGGGTTGTGGACGCGGGCAATTACGTGATTTAAAATCAAAGAGGACACCAGCCCACAGATCAGTATGGACGTCTCTGGCTGGTGATGAAGACGTCTTCACGAGGAGCAGCCACAAAGCAACGGCGGTCAGCCCGCCGGAGGGAGGGCACATATGTTCCGATGCCAGAACTGAGTCGATTAACACGGGTAGCATCGTGCACTACGTTGGAACATTGGATCAACATACAGGCCGGCCCACCTCCTGGGCTTCTAGCCCCTTAGCCCATTTCCCACGAATCCAACAGGGCAGCGGTTGGATTGCAAGCGAGCCCCGATGCCCATTCCACCGCCGTACCTCCGCGCGTTCGACGAGCCGTCCACACGGTTTTATGTGCATCCGGCCGCTCGTCCCACAAGTATTTGCTTGAGCCGATGTGCACGCATCGATCGCCGTCTCGGCGTGTGTCTAAGCGGTGGTGGCGTGCGCGTGCCGGATGCCCGTCCGTCCGCGCCGAAGCCCATGGCGCTGTCTCCCACGATCGACTACGTGTGCGCGTGCCCCGTTTTTACTTTCTTTAATCAGCCTGGGCTATCAGGTTTGCTTGCTACAGGAGTGATGCAACCGTGAAACCGGCCATCTCATTTTAAAGTCCAACGGCTGACGTGAATGCAACTGCCTCGCTTCATGTCGCTTTTCGCTGACGACTTCGGCGCCCTGTTCATTATTCACACCCCTCGCAGTTATCTGAGAAACAACCGCGACTTAAAGTTCTTCAGCGGGCATTAGGTTAAGTTCCTGAAACAGTTACACTGGACTAAAATCCAACACCAATCCATCCAAAACAAACAAAATCGCAAGGGGAAAAGAAGTTCACCGGCCATTTCTAAACGCCTATAGTATCACGTCTATCCAAACCATAGTGTAATTATAAACGAACTTTTAGCCGGTCATTTGGTCTCTCTAGGACTCTATCTAATTGCATTTGAGCCAATGATTTTATATATAGGCTCACTTCAGCATCCCCATGTCGATACTGAAACAATGCAGACCGTGACAAAAATATATCCATCAGGGTATTGTTTTTTCGGCTCGCGAGTTGTCATGCCCATGCCAATGGTAGCCCGACACATCAACGACCGTGACAAATAATATATCCGATGACTGCTTCGCCACTGGACCGCCCAAACACTGCTACTTGATCAGGGTGATGCACGAACATTGGCGGCTTTCGCTTGTTTTTGGCATCATCTAGGTCTAGTTTGGCCATGATATATATTTCGAACGATATGATCGAATCCAAATTACCTACCTATACAAACGGATTAAGAAAACGACTTGATGGATGGAGCCAAGTAACTGAAAAATTCCCAAACTTCCATTGGATCGCGAGCAGATATACTAGTCGTAGACTCGCATGGGATCATTCGCGACGGTCCAGATCAAACCCGCTGTCTCATTCACTCACTCACCTGCTCCTTGCTCGTACAGTACTACTGCTTCGATTATTCTACACTGTCCTGGAGTTATTTGCTAATCCCGATGCGTCACCGCACTGAAATCTTCTAATCCCCTGCTATAAAATCGCTCTGCTTTACTGCGGTTTCTGGCATTGCCTGTGCGCTGCGTACGTGACAGCAGAAGCGACGCCACCTCTGTCCGCGCGCGCGCGCGACACCAGATGTTGCCATCCAGGCCGAGGTGAGCGCGCGACACCGCCTCCCTGCCGCCATTTTTAACTCGGCGAGCGAGCATTCCGAACTGAGTGAGTGATCGCCGTGCAGATCCGGGTCCTGGGGAGGCGGGACGCGGAGTTCTCCGGTGGCCACGCCGAGGTCTCCCTACGAGCGCAGCAAGTCCATCGCTACCTTCTCGCCAACGTCTCCCGAGGTGCGTGCCTGTACTTAGCTAGTAGTTCACTGGGGCGCCTGATCGTGCGTGAGAGCTGTGTTTGATCGGCGGTGGTGACGGGATGAATTGGCTGCAGAGTTACGTTGGCGGCGGCGGCGTGATGGAGCAGGCGGTGGTGGCGCGGCTGGAGGAGGAGCTCCGGGAGAGCGATGGTGGTGTGGATAAGGAGGTGGGCGGCGAGGTGGCGTGCTCCGACGATCGGGTGCGGCTCCTGGAGCGGGAGGTGGCGACGGCGAAGGCGACGGAGATGAAGATGCTCGAGTCGCTGATACAACAGACGAAGGAGATGGAGCAGGCAAAGATGGCGCTCGAGGAGGCTAAGCTCGAGGTCGCCACGTTGCGACAGCAGGGACAGGGACGCCCCCCTACCGAGCCCGCCCAGTGGAGCGTCATGGACCTCATGTTCGGCGGCGTCGACGAGGAGATCAACGGGCTGAGGACCAAGCTCCGGGCGGCCGTGCAGGCAGAGGAGAAGAGCAGGAAGGCGGCCGTCGACCTCACTGCCGCGCTCTCCGCCGTCACCATGGAGGCCAAGCAGGTGAAGGCATGGATGTCCGACGCGCAGGTCGAGCTGGAGGACGCCAACGCCGAGGTCGAGCGGCTCAAGGAATCGCTGCATGCCGCCGAGGCGGAGCTGTGGTCGACGACCGAGCAGCTCGACGGCCTCACGTCAGACTGGAAGGAGGCTGCCGCCGCGTGGCGCGCCAGGGAGAAGGCGCTTCTCGCGCGCATCCGGGCGGCCGAGGACGAGGCCCACTCTGTCGGGCAAGAGAACGTCGAGCTCGCCGAGCTGCACCGGGTGGTCGACGACGAGAACGGCAGCCTGCGTCGCGCGCTGGAGCGAGCCGTCGAAGAGGTCAACGCGGCCAACGAGTCGCTCGAGCTCGCCACCAGCGAGAACTCCAAGCTGCAGGACGCCGTCGCCGAGAAGGAGAGAGCCCTGGAGACACTACGGCAGGAGAACGAGAGCCTCAAGGCCAACGAGGCCGAGGCGCGTGGGCGCGTCAAGGAGCTCGACGGCCAGCTCGCGACAGCACGGAAGACCACCGATGGCGCCGGCGAGAAGGCGGCGGACCCCTTGTCGCTGGAGAATTGGAGAGGTGACATGCAGGGCAAGCTCAGCGCCGCGTTCTTGGACTCCAACAGGGTGATGGCGACCAGGAAGGACAGGATGTTCGCGTCGCTCAGTAACATCGCCGAGCTCAAGTCGGCCGCTGCCGCGGCGGCCATGGATGATTTCGACTACGAGTTCGACCACTTCGACGGCGGGCAGTACGGTGACCTGGACCACGCCATGGAGCGGAAGAAGAGGAGGTCGATCCTAAGGAAGTTCGGAGATTTCTTCCGTAGGAGAAGCTTGTACAAGCGCAACTTAGCGCCAGAGATACACTACTAGATAATAGATTGATCTAGATAGATGCCTAATGTTTGCGTGATGTTTGTAACGAACGTGCTTGATTGAAATGATTAGCAAAACCGCCGAATAAATGAAGAGAACATCATCGTGCCATGCGTGGTCTTCACATCTCCTTCCTGCCTGTTCGAACATTTGATCGTTGTGTATGGAACCACGCAGGTTTATCTGAAATCCGAAGGAAAGGATAGGCGAATGGACACCGTGAAAATGACGTGACAAGATCATGAGTTGGAGGGAGACTACGTATGATATTGTTTGATATGCTGTCCACAAAACCTGCTTTGGCAAACATTTCCTACGGATAGTGATGCACTAAGCCTTAGCCCTATTTCCCCAATTCCTCCTTGCAGCCGGCCCCCTCCCCCCATCCTAGAACCCTCATTATATTCTAGCGAGGTGGTGCTCGCGTGTGTCTTGGCTTGTTTGTCAAAAACCGTTGATTACGCGCAAACTTTCACCAATTAGGATTCTTGAAATGTGCCTAGTGGATTTGCACAATTACACCTCTTCAATAGTCTTGTCATGGTTGTCAGCTCGACACTCGCAAGTCGCGACTAACCATTGCCTATGCTTTTTCTTAATAGATGATTAACAAATTTTATATTGGTGAATTAAATATACTATAAATTAAAATAACTTAAAGCAACTTATATAAGAAATACTAATATCAATAGTTTTTGAAAAAAACAATAATTTACAAACATAACATGCATAATACATAGTACTACCTCTGTTTATATAAGAGATTCTAGGCTGTTTTAAAAAAATTGAGGAAGAAGAAAAACTATCATGCTCTTTTTAAATGAGGTATATGGAGAGAGTGAAAATGTCATTAGGGATAATATAGTAAGAAATTTGAATAAAAATTGATTGATTAGAAAATTATTACTCCCGAATACCTTAAGACAAATTGGAATGTTTGGATAGAGGTAGTAAATCCATAAGGAAAGAAACACACCATGCAAACCGAGCTCGACTAGTTCTGTTATTTGTGTAGGACCTTTCTACTTTGATTTAATTTTATAGGGTTGAGTGTATATGTGTTTATAAACGTCCACGCTTGTAATTAATTTTATAAGGTGTTTTGGAAAAAGAAAAAAGAAAAAAAAACGCAGCCTTTTAGTCGGCACAAGGGCCATCTGAAATTCTGGATCCAGACGTACCCACACCCACAAGGCCGCAAGCCGGCGAGACGGCGAGAGTGCTTCTGCCAGTCCTCCGGTACTGGATCGGGTTGTTTCTTTGACGCTACCTGTCAAACTGGATTGTTCTATCTCACCGCTCACGCGCGCTGTCCAGAGAACTGGTACTAATTTATAAATTTTTAAGTAGTAACGGGATGAATCTGAACTCTTCTGAAGAAAGAGATCGAAGCCGAATCATCGTTTATGCTCCGAAGTGCTGCTTTGCTTGTTTACTCCCTTCTTTTTTCCTCACACTCCTACAGTGGGAGGCGCATCACAGCCGATTGATTTGCCGTTAACTAATCGTTTCTAGCATTGTTCAACGATCCCTTCTTTTGATCTGGAATATCTTTTCTTTTTATTTTGCGGGGGTCTGGAATATCTTTCAAAAAAATTGAGTATATTATCCGAATTATCTAATGCCATGAGTGTCAGGCATGAAAAAAAATTAGGATTATGCTATTGTAAAATACTAGTTTTGCTAGAATTGTATTATTTAGATGGGCTTGGATAAAATACACTGCCATCTTAAAAATACCCTTGGACTCTTCTTCCTCAGCTTCTTTTTTCTCATCATCAACATGACTGGCATAGAAAAGCATGAAGAGGAGCATTGAGTGAGAGACATCGGAGCAAGCAGAGAGCACAGAGTTGGAGTACACACGGAGAGTGTCGTCATGGCCTAGGAAGAGGGAGGTGGCGTAGGTGAAGAGGCTAGATGATGTTAGGGTGGAGAAGAGGAGGGTGTAGAGAAACAAGACGGCGAGGTCAGGCGATGAAGGAACATGAAAAACATGACGAGGGAGAAAAGCGGGTGGGAGGTGTGGATATGTGGGTAGTGGCTTCCCTCCTCTACCATTGCGCCTACTCACTCCCTTCTCACCTCCTCGTCTCTTCTCCACACTCCCTGATGCCAATCACTCATTGATACCGACCTCGACCTCTACCACTAGGGCTAACTCTATGTGCACCTCCTTCATCAACCTCTAGCTCATTGTACGTAGCGGGGCAAACTCGGGATTAGTTTCTTTAAAAAATTATATTAATCTATTTTTAAGTTCTTATAGCTAATACTTAATTAATCATACGCTAATAAATCACACCGTTTTACATATTCTAACCCTCCATGCCGAACACAACCTAAAAGTGAGCTGGCTAGGTTGACTCTCATAAAAAAGTGTGGGTGGCCCCACTGTTTCTTTCACGTTTCTTTTTTTTAAGGATTTCTTTTTATTAATTTAATTAGATGGGGAGTAATCTTTGGCTCATTAGTAGTTCTCTAACATTTTTTTATCATTTATCATTTAAAACCCAATAAAAAGTTTAAATACACTTTCACACTTAGACAAGCAACAAGAAGGAAACCGAAACTTATGATCTTAGAGACCGAAACTTCTAATTAGCCTTCTAATAGAGACATTTTTTGGTAGTTTCTACCATGATCTAAGCTCACATATTGCACATTTTTTCTCTGTGAGTATGATACATTATATTGACGCTACATAATGCTATCCATCGACATGAGTCCTTAACTGTGTAGCTTTTCTACGACTTAAATTGAAAACTCGTTTTGAGTCAATCCACTGCCTAGCATTGTTGGAGGAATCTCCGTATCACTAGATTTTCACACATATAGGATTAATGCCTATACACTTATGCCGTTAATTGCATTATCATTTATCACTAAAATTCTAAATATATATTACGCACGTATACCCATGACAAAATGCTTAAATAGATGCTAATAGTAAATTGCTGATCATTAGGAAGTTTTTCTTATTATAGTAATGCGGTGAACTTTTTAAAAATATATCGTAACTGACCACAACGTTACATCAATGGAACGGAGAGTGTGGTGACATTTTAGACAGCCGTGAAAGAAGACCGAGATCGTCCGCTTATTCTGTAGCGGATCCGGGGTGGATGGACGCAAACCCACCAGGACTTGGACTGTAGCCGTCACACACGAGAGTCCGAGACGAGACCGCCGCGAACCTGCGTGCTGTGTGCTGGTGGCCGCGCGTTATAAAATTACGCGCTCCGCCTCGCCCTCCCTTCCCCCACCCACACCTACCCCACCCCTAATCACCACCGAACCGCCGCCAAAAAACCCGAACTTCCGATTTCCGGAGGGCATCAAGCTCGCTAGCTCGCCGCCGAGGGCTTCTCCGGAGGGGGAGAAGCCAGCCCGCGCCGCACGAGGTGAGGCATTCCCTCCCGTTCCTCGCGACGTGTCGTGGCCAGCCTCTTGGGGCTCGACATCACTCGCCGTCCGTCTGCCCTGGTTTCGGCCTGTTCCAGATCTTAGCGTTGCGGTCGCGGCTTAATTAGTTTCAATCGCTTCTCTGTTTTTTTTTGTTGGGTTGGAAATTTGAGTCGTTTTTCGGTTCGAGATGGTGACGTGTGGTTGCTGAGTTTTTGGTGCTCTCCGGCGTTGATTGTAGGCTGTTTCTTCCATTGGAGGGGAGCATCGGGATGGCGTCGATTTCGCCGCCGTCGTCATCTGTCGCCGCCCTCCGCGGCCAGCCGTGAGTTCTCTGCATCCTTCCTCTACTCCTCTCTCTGCTACGCCTTGATTGTGCTTGCTCCCCGCATTTGGAGCTGGTTACACTTCCGGATTCTTTCCTGTTGGATATGCGTTTTGCTAAGGCCACACTTTTTTTTAATGTTTTCGTCGATTTGACGACTGGTACACTAGTTTCATGTCAGTATCTGTGTGAAGTGAATTAGTAACGAGCGAGCTGTTGAACGAACAAGATAATACAGTTGCAATCCGGTCGTAAGAACCTTCGAAGATAACACTATTGAATAAACTATCGAGGAATGCTAAAGTTTACTCATTCCTTTTTAATAAGGATAGGAATACTTAAATAAGAGTTTATATATATGAATTGCTGAATCTGATTGATTCTACTTGCTTCTGTTTGTGTAAATGCAGGGTGCAGTTCTTCAAAGGCGTTGCAGTCTCCAAGGAAGCAAAAGGATCAATTTCCTACTCACCTGTCGCAAATTCAAATAATGCCAATGTGAAATGTACGGGCTTTAGGGTAGCAGCATCCTTGAAAAGGGATGGTGCTTTTCTAGGCTACGGTTACTCAGGGAATGATAACACAGTGTTACCAAAGAGCACTTCTGTTCGTGGCCAAGACCATCCAACTGCTGACTCTGTACTCCCAATGGATTCTGTCATTGTGCCAGAAATCAGTCATGTTGGTTTTCCACGTGTTGAGGACATGTTCTCAGATGAGGACAAAGACACTGAACTAGATCTGGATAGCCCAACTGAGGGCTTCTCGTCTATTTCTGAGGCCATCAAGGATATTCAACAAGGAAAAGTCAGTATATGCTAACCATTTACTCGTTCCATGTCATATCTGTTTCTGTTTTATGGCATTCTCCTTATCCCAGGTTGCTCTTGTAGCTTGTGATTGTTGTTGACGATGAATCAAGAGAAAATGAGGGGGATCTTATAATGGCAGCTTCTTTGGTTATCCCAGAGGCCATGGCGTTTGTTGTAAGATATGGCACAGGAATCGTGTGTGTTAGCATGAATGAAGAGGACCTTGAAAGATTGAACCTTCCTTTGATGGTTGCAACAAAGGAAAATGAGGAGAAGCTCTGTACTGCATTCACTGTTACAGTGGTATGCCACCGTTCTTATTCTCTTTCTTTTGCCAGCACTAGAATACTATATTATGAATTTCTATGGATAGCAAATTTCACTTTAACTGTCAAATGCGTGCATACATATACTTATTCACTTTACCATTGGTTTCCTCCGCAAAAGGCTAAAATGTAACTCATAAAAATTGTTCTTCTCATTTTTAGTTTTAAATATTAATGATGTGACGGCATGAGGTGTGCATTTCCTTTTGTACACAGCTTTCTAAAAAAAAGAGTAAAAACAAGTTGTATTAAACCAGTGATTTGACTTTACTAAAATATTACTTGTTTTCCATCTTAGATTTGAATTCTACAAGTTAATTGCCATAATAGAGTGTAATCATTCTTAGCTCTCACTATGGAGGCTTCAAGAGCAATTCATGATGGGTTTGGTGCTAATGCGTCTAAAACTTGGCTATTGCTCCTTTCATCATTGTTTGATTACATCAAATGCTGACCAATAGTATTTAACCTAAGAAACAATTTGTGTCCTTTCGAAAGTTTTCAAATCAACAAAACAGATACAGCCTACTAATTTAATTACTCTATTTCATAATGAAAGAGTAACATCCTGCCTTGTGAGTTTGTGTTGAACGAAATTGCCTTGATGATTTGTATGTGCTACTGAGATGAAATTCGTCTGCTTTTGGCTTATAGGATGCTAAAGAGGGAACAACAACTGGGGTATCTGCAAAGGATAGGGCAAAGACAGTTTTGACTCTTGCATCCCCTGACTCTAAGCCTGAAGACTTCAATCGGCCTGGCCATATTTTCCCTCTGAAATACAGAGAGGGTGGTGTTCTGAAACGAGCTGGACACACTGAAGCATCTGTAGATCTTGCTATGCTAGCTGGGTTACCTCCTGCTGCAGTCTTATGTGAGATTGTGGATGAGGATGGATCCATGGCTCACCTACCAAAGCTGCACATGTTTGCTGAAAGGGAGAATTTGAAGATTATATCCATTGCTGACTTGATTAGGCGAGTCTAGTACACAAACCTGAGCTCCTAATGCTTCATGTGCTGTAACCAGGATATATATCGATAACTTCATCATTTAAACTGCTACAATAATAATATGGGCCGATTTGGCCTATTAATCATGAGTAGTTGCTATCAATGGGAACATATCTATGCTCTGACTTCCCTGAGATATAAATGCTATTACTTTTCTCCTTGAAATTGTCCTGATGTCCTATCTATTGGTGTGAACATATATGCCATGGAATTAGTGATAAAAGATTCTTCTTGCAATTAGTATTGCCATTGTATCTGTTATCCTAGTTGATACCACAAAATAATCTCGAGTTGTGTTGATTGTAATAGTCCCTATGGTTGCAACTGTACCTGCCCTGCTATTTGATATTTCTCTATGCTTTTGAAATGATTATTGACATGCCAATTAGTGTGCTGAGAGTTCTTATTTTTCTGTTCTGCAGATATAGGAGAAAAAGAGACAGGCTAGTTGAACATTCATCTGTTGCACGCTTACCTTTGAGATGGGGTAATGTCCACGCTTACTGCTACAGATCTATTATTGATGGGATAGAACATATTGCAATGGTGAAAGTAAGTTGCTGAAATATTATAAAATACTTATGTAGGAATTAGTTGCTGAATCAGTTTTTTTTCCTGTCATAAGCCTGTGTTTTAAGTCACTCGTTCAATTACTGACAGGGGGAGATTGGAGATGGTCAAGACATTTTAGTCAGGGTGCATTCCGAATGCCTCACTGGGGACATTTTTGGATCAGCAAGATGTGATTGTGGTGATCAGCTTGCCATGGCAATGGAGATGATTGAGAAGGCTGGAAGGGGTGTACTAGTTTATCTTCGTGGACATGAAGGGAGGGGTATTGGTCTCGGTCACAAGCTCCGTGCTTATAACCTGCAAGATGACGGACGCGATACTGTGGAGGCTAATGAAGAGCTAGGACTGCCTGTGGATTCACGGGAATATGGCATTGGTGCACAGGTAAAGAACTCATGGTATCATACGGCATTCAGATATAGTAGTAGAAAAGAAAATGTCATACCCTGCTTATAGCCTTATACGTCAGCTTAATACAGAACCAGGTGGTTTATATTTCTTTTCGTATCTCATGTTTCAACTTGCTTACGTTAACTGGCTGAAAAGGCATATGTTCAGAATCTGATGCATAGAACCAACACCTGTAGATGAAATAAAAAATATTCCCAACTGAACTACAATATGTTTTCTACTTTAATGGATTTTGCCGTCCTAATTAGTGCTTTCCTTTCTTGGCATGAATTTGATGCTGCCAACAATTTCATGGAGACAGAATTTAAGAATTAGCATGCATTCATTTCATTTATTCAATGGATAGACATTTGTATTGCTGTTGTGCAGATATTACGTGATCTGGGGGTCCGTTCAATGAAGCTAATGACTAATAACCCAGCAAAGTATGGTGGTCTCAAGGGTTATGGATTGAGCATTGTGGGCAGGGTTCCCTTGCTAACTCCAATCACAACCGAGAATCGAAAGTACCTGGAAACGAAGAGAACAAAGATGGGACATGTATATGGATTGTCCAATAGCCAGGCTAGCCATCGGATGGGCAGTAATGACGCCAAAGGGGAGCATTAGGCCAATTGGACTCAGGTTCACATTCTAATTCATGACAATCCACTGTGGTGTAATTTGTCAAATTATGCTACAACACATGTTCGTGGTGAATCAATTTTTTTATCTGACAGTAGGTTGAAAGATGGCCATAATAAAAGTATCCCTTTATTTGTTGTAATCCACAGCCACACAATTGAGTTATTACTGTAAATATATATGCATAACTGCTCCCTAGCGGGTACAGACTCCAGGTTTACCTGACTTGAAAAGCCTGGGGATAAAAATATCGATTGAGATGTAATTCAATATGAATCTAACGCCCTATATTGAAAGAATTTTGTTCTGGGAAGCCTTGGATCCCCACATTATTTTTCTTGCGCGATGCATGCTGCAAAAGTCTGTCAAACAATCTATGTCTGTCGGTGATTTGAACAATAGAGTTCCTGTATTTTTCCTTTTTTGATAATAGTCGGTAGCAGTACGCTTTATTGTCGTACGGTATATCTTTCTAGAACGATCCCGTTCTTATGTTTGAGTGTTTTTGCTGCTAGAATACGAGCACCGACTATTCGACTGATGCCAGTCCGGGCGAAAAAAGTTCTACTGGTATTAAATATTGATATACTGTTCGATGCACATGGCTTATCGTTACTTTTTTATAATTATATATTTATAAAACTTATTAAAAATACAACGATATAAGAGTATTTTAAATGACAAATCTATTAATGCCAATTTTATGCATTTAATCTATCAACCTGCTATACGTCCGATGTAGTAGTTCGACCATACGACTGAAACGGCAAAAGGGCGGACTCGTGACGGCGTGAGACGACGCTCTAGATCGGTCCTACGCCATAAGGCCATAATACTTTCACATCATACATTGGACCATCTGCAAATCCAAGCCCACATCATGTCAACATGGCCGCACGCTGCTTCTGCTGGAGCTTTGGTCGATTTAAATACATTGCCTATCAAGTTGATCTCAACATTCTCGAGTTGTTTCCAGTGTTGCAAATACTCATTTTTCAGCAGTTTTTTTTAACACTTTTAGATAGCATAAGCACCAAGATCAGTTCATATAACTAGGTCATCAATTCTCAACTATGCTCATGTCAATAATTAGGTTATGTGTGATTAACCGAGTGCTATAAGCATTCCAATAGCATGTGAAAAACCCACGCCGTTCGTTGGATAGGCTTGGGCCACTGCCCATTGTCAATTGACGCTAGGGTCAACCCACCAATCCACCCTAACGTGGAGAAGCCACGTGGCTGCCACATTAGCCACGTGGGCTAGCCCTCCACTATGGCATGATCGCTCCAGCCATTAGGTTGGCCTCAATAGCCTAGTAAGCTACTAGGCCTTGGTGCCATCACTATAGACCGAACAGGTCCAATAGGTCAAATTCCATTGGTCCTTTTTCCTATTAACACTAAAATTTGGTAAGACCCATTAACAGATTCAGTTAATAAAATGAGTCAATCGGGTTATGAAAGAATGTCTAAAGAAGATCGAATTCAAGGAAAATTGTAATGCCATGGCAAAGTGTTTTTATATTTAGAATGTATTATTTTTCTTTCTTAAATAAGAATATCATCCAAGCAGATTGATTGTTACAAACACTAAGATGTCTTGTAAATGATCTCTCAATCAATACAATATAATTTTGTCATATCGCCAACCCTAGTTTTCTAGGTTTTTCAGCAAGTTCTGGCTCTTAATGTGGGGCCGCATCGTTTATATCTCTAACGAAGGGGTAAGTCCTGCCACTCGGCAGTTATATCGGCTAGATTGATCTCGTCGCATCATTTCGATCTCTTATATTACTCTATTTCAATCGGTATAGTTGCTGGTTTACCTTGATATATCAATTCTGTTTAAGGTTGTATCATTTCGATCTCTTATATTGATCTAGTGTATTTATTACACTTGTATAGGATCTATCGACTAAGTAGTCTTTTTTTTATTATATTCAATCTAATAGGTCTGATCTATTAAGTTGTTATAAATAATTTAAGTTCTACTAAATTGGTAAGTTTTATTCAACGTTTCATCGGAGATCTAGCCCGTGAGGTATCTTTATAATTAAATTTCAAGTTTAATACGTATCGGTCCTCTAGCTAATATATATGTCTTTATTATAAATTATCTTTACACATATCGAACCACCAACCGATATCCATTTTTTTAATGATTAATCTACTATTAATCAATCTGATTTTACTAGATCCAATCTTATATTGTCTCCGTTTAGTCCGACCTATCAAGTCTGTCTTTAATAAGACTAGCATTATGATTTAGTAATTGGCTAAGCTAGTGCGTAAGTGTTATCATTTCCATCGGCCATCGGTTGATGGAAGGAGCTCGTGTCGGTTATTAGGCTGATTGGCTCAAGATTTTAAGTTTTGTCCATGTTTCTTGCAATTACGAGATCAAATTGACTGGTAAGTCTTTGACGAACTAAGTTAGGATCTGTACTAGAGTTAAGCATATCTCCTAGGTATTTATGTGTGACACAGGAGTCTTGATGATTTTTAGACCAACACTTCGGTTCCCAAATAGGTGAGCCTAGTAATACTCTTCTCCAAGTCTAAATAAAATTCTTTTCTACTTTAAGAAATTTTTTAATTTCAAAAAATTCATATTTTCTTACATGTAACTTTGATTAATGTTGTTCAAGTCTCTATTTTTTTAAAAAAATTAAGATATACTAATAGTACTATTATTTAATAATAATATTTCTTTTTTGGGTTTTTTTGGTATTCTCTATTTTCTTGTAGTTGATTTCTTAGAAATTATTTCGAACACATTGAAGATGAAGAATTGCGACAAGTCACCTTTGATGATATTGCTCTTAATTTATTAAAATATTCTATTTGTAAAATTGCATTTAACTATACACATTAAATTTGACTAGCCTTGGTTTGCGTGATAAATCGATGGAGCTTTTTAGTAGCTACATTTTACCCCTAGGTTGTTGATGACCTATATCAATTGTCACTCCACCTTATGGTACTTAGCAACCGTGCTATCCAATCATGGTACTAGTGGTCCCACTCAATCTCACTTGCTTATCGGCATGAGAAGAGTTGGTTGCAAAACTTTTTTTAAAAAAAATCTGACACGTGGTGTTGGCGTGTTTACAAAATAAAAATGGTTTGCAAAAACTCATGATGCAAAGTTTGAAGCTTTATATTCACATATAATAACTGATTCTTTGAGAAATTGCATTAATCATAATATAATATAACTATATGGGTTGTATGAGATGCCTCTAGCCAATTAATTAGCAAAAATAGGGTAACCTTGCAATGTAGTAGATATGGAACGCTGAGATAAGGTGTTTAGGATATCTCTGTGCTCCTGAGTCAAGCAAGGAGAGTGCAGCTAACCAAGTACTTGATCAGGACATGAGGTACCATAGAATGACTTTGGAAAGGCTTTGTCGTGAACCTTCTATTACCGATTGTATCTTATTGGTATGTGTTGGGTGATTGGAGTGAACTCACGTCATCTGGGTAAAGCGCGGACCTCTACGGAGATGAAACTATTTGAGCAACTATGCCTATGCCTATGGTTATAAGCATATGTGAAGTGATTTCTTTTATGTAAATTTGTTTGCCTTTGCTTTATGAAAATGGTTTGTGAGATTGAGAATTGTTACCAGAATCAACCAAGTGGGTTGATGGATGACCATTGCATGGTCCAAAATAATCCTATGTAGATTGGGATGTCAAATGATATCATAGATTAGACTTTCCAAGGGAAAATAGTGTGAGCTTGAGGTTATGAACTACTCTAGAAGCCAAATAGAAGAGATATGAGATGGACTGATGTCCAATGTTTAATAAAAGTAAAAAGAAACTAATAGATAAAGACACTAGCTAGAAGCTTCGTATGGGCAGAATGCTATGCATCGGTGTCATGGTAGGGCAGCTTGCAGAGCAATGGTCTTTATCAATAAATTTTAATCAATTAAAATTTGTCCCATCATCTTTAGTTATTGCGAAGCAATTCGCGGACAAGATTGAGGCGAGAGCATCTTTCAAACCACATATTATACAACTCACACTTAGTATTTTGAAAGTACATTTTCAAATGTTTGTCAAATAAACCCAGCCCTCCTTTGATGCTTGCATAGTCATATTTTTCATGGCTTACTGAGTACATATGTAATTAATCATTATTTTTTTCTCTTCTAAGGAAAGACTGAAGTGAAGTTAAAGATTATGATTTCCTTCGTAGTCCTAAGCCGTTGTGATGCTAAATTCCGCTGTTACTTCTAGGTTTGTCAGTTATATGCTCGGAGTTATTTTAAAAGTGTGATCCCCTTATAAGGTATATTATATCTAAATATAGCTATAATGCATCTCTCTTGCCCATGGATACCGATATTACGTCTTGGGACGAGTATCATCATTACGGTTTCGTGGGAGTCGATTTGCACCAATTTTCTATGGCACATTACCTCTAGTGTTACTATAGATGGTGTCAGGGCAAGACGTGACACCAATCTTGGCCTAACATCTGGTCTAGCATATTATCTTTATATCTAGTCTGGCATGGCTAGGTCAAGCTAGGATGGAAAAAGTTCACTTTACCTCTAGTTAAGTTTCAATAGTATCTATTAACCGTAAAACTGGATATAACATATTTCTTATATTATAATATCAGTGTAAACAACATCCTAAGCCAATATTTAACTTGATTTTTTTTCTAACATGATGTTTTTTTACATATTAACTAGATTTTTTTTCTCATATAGCATCTATGTAGCATAGAAAAAATAAAATAAGGCTAGCCCATAAAATTTGCATAAATTGGTCCAATAGAAATATATAAAGGAAAAATGTCGGGTATAACAATGGCTTTTTAAGATCAGTGTAAATATAAACACTATTTTTTGTTGACGCGCTCACAGGACATGCCGACTAAGCCGTCATCACATATTAAGTTGCTTATGTGACATTCTAGTTAAAAAAGAAAAAAAAAAGAGATCCGCATGGAAGTCTGTCAAAAAAAAAAATCCAATGAGCTCCACATCACAGTTCCATAATCTCTCTTCTTCTACCCCCTTCCATCTCTTTTCTCGATCTTCGAAGCCGTCGCCAGGACATCGGCGCCCTTGCCGTGTGGCGGTAAGCCACAAGAAAGCGGAAGCGCAGGGAAACAGTGGCGCTCCCCATTCCCCGACCACCCCCTGCTGGCCGCAGCACCCCTCCACGGCAGGCGAGGGCGACGAGGGCGCCGGCAGTGCTGTAGCTCAAGAAGCCGGATAAGGAGCTTGGCGGGGCCCACCGATGGAGGGAGTAGATCGGGTCGCCACTGCACTACCTCCGCGTCCAGCTTCCCGTAAATCTTCTCTGCTTCCCCGCCGCCGCCACGCTGGCCTTGCTCTTCCTCTCCCCTCCCGGCAAGCTGCTCGCCAAGCCCAGGGTTAAGCCCTCCTATGCCGCCTCCACCTCCACTTCCTCCTCATCACTCTCGCTCACCGAGCAGTTGGAGCCACTCTCCCGCACGGTTCTCCACGCCCTTTAATCCCAATCTCACCGTACTCGCTCTCCGCCACCACCGCCGCCGCTCCCCTTTTTCCCACCCCTCCTCCGTCCCTCTCTAGCTACCCCTCTATGCCATCAGCGCCCTCCCCGACACTGCCGACCTCGCCCCCACCCTCGACGCATTCTTCCCGCCGGCCTCTCCGCCGTCCGCCTCCGACGCGCCCCTCCTCCTCAACTACATCCACTCCTCCTGGCGCAAGTGCCTCTCCCTCCTCGTCTGGCTCCGATGAGGATGGCTGCCGTCACTATCGAGTGTTGCCTGCCTGCGCCGGGCCGCCGACTCGGCCTCCACCTGCCCTGTTCTGCTGAGCGCGACTAGGAAGAAGAGAGGGGAGGGGTGGAGGGAGATGGGGGGAAGAGAGGAGAGGTTGGAGGAAAGACTCTAGACGTGTGTGGGCATCATGTGGGTTTCATCGATTTTACTGTAATCTTATGTGAGAGATATGTACAATATACTATGTAGAAAAAATGGTCTTAATAATATCTTAGAACTATATTTATATTGATCGTGAAAGATGAAGGATTTTATAGTGGAGAGATGTGATTAAAACTGAGGGACGTCTGATGAACTTTTTTTTTCATATATAAATGTTTGGTGGTAGAAAAAGGAATATATAATTGTTGCAAGCGAGCAGAAAGCTAAACGCCGCCTCTTTTTGTTCACTAGATTTCCTTTTTATTGGTAAAATGGTACACCTCCATTGCCACACACTACACATGCATCTTTCAAGGGCGAACAATTCTAGAGAAAAGGCAGTGGTAGTGAAGTTGCTCATCAATTCTCCCTTCTCTACAATCCCATTAAAAGTACCACATCCTGATAATACAGCAAAAGGAGAAAGGGCAAGACAAAGCTCCCTGCTTGAAGGTCACGCTAATCAGAATACCTGAACACGAATAATTCCTCTGGTAGTGCAGAATGAACGAATGAGAACACACATCCAGTTCTGAGAGAGAGAGAGAGAGAGAGAGAGAGAGAGAGAGAGAGAGCATCCAACAATAAACAAACGGAAATTTCAAATCAATTTGTGACAGCAAGTATGTAACGTGCACGAGATTACTAGTAGGAAGCAAAATATAAATTCACATGGCAAACAACCTAGTATGTGTACACGGTTTTCAGCCTTCGCACGCGAACAAAATCACTGTTCGTTCTTACTAGTTCTTACATAAAAATATAGAATTTTTGTTACAAAATCTTCGCACCGAAGCGGGCGCCCGTGGATCATACCGCATCACGGCGTGGCGTCTCCTTCGTGCTAGTGTCTGTTCCCACGTCGCCGCGCGCCCACGACACCGTCCTTGCCAGGAAGGACGGCCACCGCCGCGCGCCGTGCCAGCTCCCGCCGCCGCCCCTGGAGCTACCCTCGCGGCTCAATCCCCTGAGGCCGAGGACGAGGCTCGTGGCGTGCCGCAGACGCCTCGACTTGAGCACCTCCTCCCGCACGTGCGGCGGCAGACGCACCGTGAACCTCTCGTAGTCACCGCCGTCGTCCGGCGCCGGCGCGCGCGCTGACAGCGTGCACAGCGAGTGCCCCGTCGAGTGCGACCTCGGAATCCTCGCCGCCCGCCGCACGGCGCGCAGCCTCTCGAGCTCCACGGCCTCCTCCTCCTCCCTCCTCCTCTCCTTTTCGTCTTTCTCCTCTTCCACCTCCTCAAGCTGCATCGCCGCGGCCGCCGCCGGCAAGGAAGGGAACTCCACGGTCGGCGACGGCGCTGGCTGCTTCTCAAGGTTGGCGCGGCACAGAGGGCAGGTGACGTGGCCCTCGAGCCAGGGGTCGATGCAGTCGGGGTGGAACGCGTGGGAGCACTGCGGCAGCAGGCGGAGGTCGTCGCCGTCGTCGAAGGCGGTGAGGCACACGGAGCACTCCAGCACGCCGCCGCTCCTGTGCTTCCTGATCTCTGCGTATGGCACGATCGGGATCGCGGCCACAGCCGCCGGGTCGAGCCCGCGGCGGCGCCAAACAGCCGACGACTGTCCCTGCCCACCTCCAGCACCGGCGCCGGAACCAGCGGAGGAGTCGCAGTCGCAGCACTGGTTGACGAGGACACATATGAAGACGAGGACGAAGAAGACGCCGATGACGGCGGTGATGACGGTGGACACGGCGCGGTTGACCGCTCTCGTGCCCTTTCGCGGCGGCGCCGGCGGCGAAGGCGAAGGCGACGTCTGCGCGTTGGCCACGTCGAAGCCGCCGCCTACGACGAGGAGGAGGAGGAGGATGCAGAGGCAGCGCACTCGCCGCTCCATCTCTCAGAGGAGATAAGGAAACGGCCGCTCGCGCCGGCTGGTGTTGGACGGATTCGCGATTTCGCACCATCACCGCCTTTTCTTCGTCGGTTTGTGCGCTCCTCAACCGTGGATGGACGGACGGTCGGTCGGATGATCACCTCTCAGATATGCTTGCAGCTTTCTAGTGCTAAGCTGTTGACATGTTAGCAGCGTGATGGCGGTTGGGGGCGATGACTTATGTTGTGCTGGCAATCCACAGAAGGATGAGACGATGCCACATGCCCAACTGTTCACGCCCTTTGCGATGCTACCAACTCCTGAACCACCCTGAGATCGCCTGAGTAAAAGAAGGAAATGGCTGTGTTGGTGAGGCTGAGCACTAAAGGAAGGTTTGGTTTACCATTCTTAGCTAGCTGTACCAAAAAATTGATAATGGCAAACTTTCCATGGACTCGTTTGGTTTGTTGCCGACAAATTGGCATGGTAATATTTTGGTAAGGTTGAGAATGACTATAATCCAAACAAGCCCTAAATTAAATCTCCTAAGCGTTTTCTTTTTCCTCCATTTCTTAAGCTAAAAAAAGGAGAACCTTAAGGATCAAAATGGCTGGCTAAGGTGATAAGCGAGTCCGCCACTGGCTATGTTTAAATTTAGCTTTTCCAAATCATTTCCAATCTGAAAATTCCAAATAAAAAATATGTTAAACCAAACCTAGATCAAATCCCACCATATTATTTCTCTTGGATTGGATCGTAGCACAACCCATGCTTTCTTTCCCTTGTTTTTTCCAAGACAGAGCAACCCATTGTTCCATCTTCTTTCCTTAATTTTCCTTCGCAGCCTAACCTTGCGACTCTTTTTTTTGGCCAAGGTCCTAACTCCTCGTGCCAGAAATGGAGCAGACAACTGTTTTGCCGTGCCGTCAATACCCCGTAACAGTGCTCTCCTCTTCCTTATCACGGAGATTCATTTTTCTTCCACGCAATAATACAGAATATCTCTCAACTATTTTTGTTTTCTTTAACAGCGTTGGAGAATAATTCGAGGTCTTCTTCATCCTCTTCACACGACTCCCGATGTCACTACTGTTTTTCACCGTTCTATGCTGATTCCGCGAGTCTCTGATCTGTCTGTCACCCTTTTTTTTACCGGCTCACTATATTAATTTATACCATACCGTTAGGGTTTGCAATTTCGGATCTAAAAATTTGAAATTCCAGAAATATTGTGTTTACCGGTGGGTATTGGTAGGTGGTTCTTCCCGTCGAAATTTTCAAATTTTCTTAATTTAGCAAAAAAATATTCAAATTTCATTCGAAAGTTTTTTTCTTCCCAAATCAGTCCTCCCGGTAGATTTACGCACTAAATAGTGAACCCGCATGTTTTAGCCTCGTTGTAGCCTGTGTATTTTCATGGACTGCCGCTGTGGCAAACTCTCCACTGTTGACCATTGGGTCCCTTGCGCGGCCGTAGGCAGTACGAGTTTTTTTATTTTTTAATTTTTATCTTCCTATGGGATGGAGGTGATAAATCACGAGAGAGCGATTTGAGCCACCGGCCTGCCCACGCTGCGTGCACCTTACCGCTGCTGATTGAACCAAAGCAAAAACTTCTTATATTTGCAAAGAAGAGAACTAACAGTTGTGGAGAGGGAGAACATAAGAAAGAGCACAAAGAAAAGTTTCACATATTTGCATATTTATTCTTTGTGACATACTGACATGCAGAGTTTTGCATGTTCTGAAATAAGACACTTGATATAGCTGCCGCCTCACTTCAGATCATATTCATAGATAAAGTACTAGAAGACAACTTATAACGACATATCTCGTGTACCATCAAATGGAATAAATGTCGACTAAATTCATCTCGCTTGGATAATTTTGTTATAGCCATCCCTTCACTCCACTCTCCCTCCGCCTCTGTAATAACTTTACGGGCAGTGCTGGTAGACAACTCTTTTTATTGCCTTTCTAATTAAGCATTTTCGTAATTGACATTCTCGAACAAAACCTTGGAGATGTGTCCATCAATTGTTTCGGGCGAGCAATGAGCGATGTAGCAGAAGCTCTTCACCACGTCGAGATATGTCTGCCTTGTCACGCTGTTGACATCGTTGCTGCTCTCGTAGACACGCTGAATGAGCTCTTTCATCTCAAGATCCACTTCTTGGTCTATACCCTCAATGCTGTCCATGCTTCCTCCATTCTGCTTGACCATCAATCATTTTTTTTTGTAAATTAGTAAGCAACATTTTTTTGTAATTCGTGATGATGCGTGCAGGTACCTGAGCAAGAATTTTGGCGGCAAGTTTGCTGCACATGGAAGAGGTGATCTGCTCAAGCCTGGCGCACTCGGCATTGTAGTTCAGGTTCTGCTCGGCCGAACCGTGCCGTCCTGAGCAGATCTCGATTGTGCGAACAAACAACAGTGCAGTATCGCCTCCAGGTGATCCTTGGCTCTCGTTTGTCCATGACATTAGCCACTGCTTCCACTGCAGTTAAGAGCACACATTAAACTGTTAAAATTGCCAATCTAAATTAACACATCATGTGAGTGTCAGGTGGCTAATTCGTCGCATATTACCGCTTCACGCAGGCTGTCGGCAGCATTGCCGAACGCATGGAGGTCGATGAGCTCATCAAGTGCGTACAGTAAGTTCCTCTCGATCGAAGTAAACATTGCTTGGCTGTCCCAGTCGTGGCTGGCGAGTCCACTGATGAGCCTCTCGATCATGCCGTCGTCGTCGGCGCCGGCGTTGCGTCGTCGGAAGTGCGACGCCATGGCCTCGGCGAGGATCGCCGCGCGAGCCCATCCCAGGCGCTCCGCCACCCGGTTGGGCTCGAAGATGTTCGCCGCGGCTAAGAAGTAGGCTCTCAGCGCGCACTGTTCAGTTACGCCGTGCGCTTGCAGATTGTTCCTGATGTACCACCTGCGCAGCATGCACACTCGTTTGTAAGAAACACCTTACGAAGTAGAGTAATATCTTACTCTCTCCCATTTTTAATATATAATGCTGTTAATATTTAAAAATATATTTAGCCATTCATCTTATTCGAAATAATTATATAATTATATATTTTTAAATTTGTTTTATCATTGAAGGTAATTTGTCAACAGCGTCGTATATGAAAAACTGAATGGAGTATCAGACTATTAGTTGATTAGCGTGTAAATTAAGTTGTTGTGATTGATAGTTAGGAATGTGTCACCTTTTCATGTTGAGCCACTCGAGCCGGGAGAGCCTCTGGAAGTTGGTGAAGTCGGCCTTTGCCGCCTCAAGGTATAGGTCGTTGTTGACGAGGGTCATCCTGTGAAGTTTGGAAGAAACACAACAAAGATGACAAAAACGTGATGCTTCAAGTACTATTTTTAATTTTTTTTTTGCATGTACTCCTAGTCCTGGGTTTAGAAGAAGGCTCGTCACCTGTAGAGGCCCTTGCCGATCCACGCGTCCTCGCTAGCGCCGTACTGCTCCAGATACATCCTCGTCTCAACTCGCGGCAGGCTTGCCTTCCATGGGAAGTCCAGCGCGTACTCGACCTGTGCCCCATTTCACCGCAACAAAACGAAGACATTTCAGCAGTCAAAGTAGCGAATGGATTACCATGCATCATCAAGTACTCAAGCTTGTAAATTGTAGTTGCTGATACTACCTCGCTGGGCAAGCCCTTGGCGATGACCCACTTGTCCATGAGGTTGCCGGTGGCTCGCCTCTCCTCGAGGAAGGCTCGGCAGTACGCCTTGAGCTGCTCCAGGCCGTCGTCGTCGCCGGGGAAGGCGATCTGGGAGGCGCGGTAAGAGTTGTACATCGCCGTCAGGGACTGGCTCGACTGCCCCGCGAAGCAGAAGTACTCCCCGTCCTTCTCGAAGTGCTTAAACATGGCTACAAATTCAAAAACACACAATCCGGAGTAAGTAAATTCTGAATGTCTGTGTACTACTAGTACTGTAATTATGCTATAAGTAGTTAATTAGGGCTTTGGGAAGACGATGATGCTATTTACATGAGGAAACATTGTAGCCATGCAGACGGAGGAGACGGAAAGCCATGGCCGTGTCGTCGATGTCCTTGACGGGACAGAGGCCTCCATAGCTCATCCCATCTGGACTCAAGTGACTGTTTCAAATGTGCACATGTCTAAGCAGTTAACCATTTCGTCTCAAACTCAGTAAAATTGTGTATGCACACTTCGTTAATGCTGCGAGATTATCTGAATAAGCTGTTCGTAAATTACCTGTAGGCGTACTCCAAGTATTCCTCAATTTCACTCGTGAAGTACCTCGATATTCCAAGCCGCCTCAACCGATCGACCGACCATAAGCGGTCAAAGTTGTCTACTGGGTAGGTACATGGTGCTGAAATGAAACAAAGTTGAACAACAAAATCAACCCAAATGATAAAACTCTAGTGTAGCTAAATTTAAATTTTAAAACATCTTTTAGAGTTGATTTTGATATATTTTTTTATCATGTTTATTATTTTTCAACATCAGTTTTTTAGTCCTTAAGTGTTATATATAAAATTTTTTATCCACATATTTTTTTTCGCTAATAAAAACGTTATGATGTATATCAGCTGTAGACCAAAAAAGATGGGACTGTAGTGTTTTCATGCATCAAATCCTGTGCTTTGACTAGTTGCAAATTTACTACTAGTCATAATTTTACCTCCACCGTCGAAATTGTTGATGGCTGTCTCCAGGTATTCGAGCAACTCCCTGTCGCCCGTTTCGCCGAGAGCATAAGCTGAGGCAGCAGGTGAGGAATGTAAAGAGCCAGCTGGACACTTGAACTGAAGCAATCTTTCCCAGTCCAAGTCTTCCATTCCCTCTAAGCTATGGAGTAGGGTGGTCGGCCTAGCGTGCAGTGCTTCTCTAGGAATCCTGCAATTAATTTCAGAGTGTCATCTGGTTAATTAACGGTTTCAAACATATAGTTCATTAAATATTTTCCAATTTAGTTAGCATATATGTAATAGTACGTACTTTGCGAGCTTAATTTGTCTCTTGGCATATATGTCTTGCAAGGCAGGATCATCATAGTTGATGTCCAGACCCAGGTTCTTGGCCTTCTCGAGGAGAACGGGGAAGGTGATCTCGAACCCGACCATCATCCACTCCTCGTTGTCTTCGCCGAGCCTCCATAGATTGTCCTGGATGTAGGAGAGGCCCCTCCTGCACTGCTCCATGTGGACGTCCCACGTCGCCAGCGCGACGACGCATCCCAGCGTGTTAATGAGCCGATCCTGGACGATGAACATGCCGGCGTCGCCCCACGAGCCGTCCGGCAGCTGGTTCCGGGCGATCCAGTCGATGGCCTCGGGGAACTGGGGGCCGGCGGCGTCACCGCCGTCGAGGCTCTTGACGAGCGCGATCCACGCCGTGTCGTAGGCGGAGACGGTGGTCTCGCCGAGGCTGTTCCTGGCTGCCCTCAGCCCGGACTTGATGGACTCGATCATGTAGGGTAGCTCTCTGCTTGGTCCATTTTCATCACCTGGTGGTCTAGTTTGTTCATCGTCGAGGGGACGCCGCTCGCGCGTTTCTTGCCCCGGAAGCTGGGCCTTGCAATGTAGCAAGATCCCTGAAAGAGCAGGAATGAATGACAACCACTAATAGCAAAACTATTTTACGGGCGATAGGTAACCTATTTATACATACGTTTAGCAAATTACCTGTGACATAAGGCTTGTAGAAATATTTGTACAGGCAGATATCATGACCGCTTCTAAAAGTCTATTTTCTCGTGCAATACAAAAATAAATATCTAGTGTTTGATTTTTTAGGGCTAAAAAACAAAACAAAAATTCACATTTTACCAAGCATCCATATTTCACATTTTTCTAAAACTTATAATGTCTATCCTATACTTTAAATGACTTCAAATGAAAATGTCATCAACAAAGTTTTGACTTTTTCAAACATTAAGACTAAAAGTTTTCTAAAGAACCGCCTAAATAATCCATTAGTTGGGCAGCTATCACAACAGATCTTATAAAACATCATCCTTCTTTCGTAAGGTGATTTTCTTAATTAACCGTCTTTAAAATTCATAATTTTTAATTTTTTAGTTCCGAAAAAGAACCGGTTATAAAAATGTGATAATTTTTATCCGCATGGTACTGGAGTAGTCTTAGACATCTTCTCATACGGCTTTAAAATCAAAGCTGCCTATGAAAACGAATGCCTAGGACCTATAAAAATAGTTTTTTAGTAGTAAACAAGCCATACATTTGTCCATCATCGTGAATCGTAAATGTGCAAGTTGCGTCATGCAAGTAACCAGGAGATATATACAAGTAAAGAGGGGGACAATAATACTTTCCCGGTGATTACCTGGCCGTTGGCTTGGAGCCTGCAGCTGCAGGAAGGACTGGGGCCATGGCTCGGCCGCCGGCCGGAGCAAGGTTACGCGAGGGAGCGAAGCAGCGGTGAGCACCTGCATGATGGCTTCCGTCGTGCTCGACTGAGGTTGATCTCTAGCTAGCTAAGCGCGGCCCTGATCTGTCTCTAGCTAGCCGTCTTGTAAATTAATAAGATCGATCGATAAGAAAACAGTCAGCTAGCTCGTAGATGATCACTTCTTCGATCACCGGCTCACTACCGTCGGCATAGTTCTAGCTGCTCTATATATATCGCGAACCACGTGCGAGCTAGTCGCTAGATCCCGTCGTCTGATGACAGGGTTGAGATGGAAGACGGCCACTACGTACGGCGCACGTCGGCGCTAGTCTAGCTCGTGATTGTGGTATTCCACCTCATGCAACGACTCATTACACACACGTGCATGCGTCGCATCAGTTAGTCATGTGAAGAGACGTAATTAAGTTTGAACAATTATATCGGCCGGCATGGTCATATATATTTCTGCTGTTTTATTTAGGTTGTAAAGCCTTCACTAAAAAAAAGGTTGTAAAGCACGTGTGTATCTTCTAGTGGCTTTTCATCATTGCCGGGACCAGGTAATTAACCCAGGGTGGTTAAAACGTACGTTGTAGTAATCCTCGGCGCCTTGACGCTGGGGGTTTGTGGTTGTACCAATCTCCAGCTTGTCCTTGTCCCGGTCCAGCGAAATAAAATTTTCCTAGCTAGACGTTATTTCAATTAAAATTAGATATAATAAAATATTAAAAGTGGTAATATAATTTCAAATTCTAAACTGATCAAACTGTTACATCTGATACTCCGACTAATATGATAATTCCAATCACTATAAAGCAAATATTATGGTTCCTTTTATTGTTTTTTAAGAACTTTATTGTATATTGCTTCCCTGCTTCCCTCTATGTTTCTATAATTTTCTTTCTCTCAACAAAGGCACATCCTACAGTAGCCCAGCTACACACCTACCACTAACGCTCGTCCGCTTCGCTCACCTATATCCGGATATATTTCTAAATTTTAGTGATTTAGAGGTTTTAGTTTGGAATTGTTTTCAAACAAAATGCACGCTAGTTTTATTATACTTTTTATAGCAGATTTTATTTAGTCTCCTTTCATGATTTTAAGTATTCTTATCATTATTTTATTCCAAATTTTTTAGTAATTTACAGATTTTAGTTTGGAATTCGTGTAAATAAATTTTAAATTTTATTTTATCACTATTCTAAATCTCAATTAATCTTGATTTTTGCGTGGACCCTTAACTACTACTATTTATTTTGTTCTAAATTGCAGTGATCTAGGGATTTAAGTTTGGAATTTGTATTGGAACCAAATTTCTAATTCTATTTTGTATTAATTCCGAATTTAAATTAATATCGTATTCTATTGAATGTGGACTATTAATTATTATTATTTTTATTCCAAATTTTTATGATGTAGTGATTTAAGTATGAAATTCATATTGGAATTGAATTGCAAGTTTTTTATTTATTAAAATTTCAATTAACCGCTTGTTGTGTTTTGCGTGGACTCTTCTTTTGTATTTTTTATTTTTAATTCAAAATTTAGCTATGTTTAATTTGTAATTCTATATGGACTCTTTCATTTACTCTGTATCCACTCTAAAATCAATAGTTTGTTGTATTTTTTTCGTCCGATTGATAAGGCAATTTTGAGACCTTGAGAAGAAACGTGAAGCTTCTCTTTCCAAAATGCACAAATATGGGTGCGTGCGAGATTATATTACTTGCCAACCATGCTCTGTGTCCATGGTCTTTTACTGGTATTGTCCAATTCAACACCATTGGACATTCTCCGTGCACCACAAGCTCTTTTATTGTACTCCCCCGTTTCTTAATATCTGGCAATTTTTGGGTCACGATTTAGATTAACATCCTTGGCACTTAAACTAAAATTTTGAAAATTTCTGAAAATTTCACCCAATTCCATGACTTGAATTTTAAAATTCAAATGTCTTTGTCAACCTATCCAAATAATTCCATTCCTAAAACCTCTATGATCCAATATCTTCTCCCTTCTAATTCTTTCTTCAAAGATTCAAAATTTTGAATCCAATATCCTATCAAGGTTAGCTTTCAATTCTATCCTTAAAATTCCCTTCAAATCCTATAAGTTCAGAATTTAAAAATTTGAATTTAAATCCTCCTTTGAAACCACTTATTTTTCTTCCTAAACTTTTCTCAAAATTTCTTCAAATTCAAACCTATTTCCAATGCATTCAAAATCCCAACCAAAAGCCTCTTGTCCGAAGTCCACAAATTTTTAGTAAGCTAAAATATCAAATTTAAATTCAAAACCAATTTAACATTAACTAATTTCCATCCTCTTGGTGACATTCCATTCTCTCACCGCCCACTTGGCCTCTTCCCTAGACTAGGTCCACGTGTCAGTTGCTTGCTTCCTAATGTGTGCCCACACACTAGCTTCGGTGCGTTAATCCCTATCTTCCTACCCTCGCTCGCACATGGCCCATGTGCTCAGGGGAATGCTGCCAAGGAAAAATCTTCCTCACACCGAAAATATCTCTCCCCCTCCACGTCCCTTCTGGATCCAGTCACCCTTGCTTTCTCACCATTCGATCCACCGCCCTATCCATCACTACCATCCCATTCTTCGTGCTATGCATGTCGCCCTGCTATGCTTGCCACGTCGGCTCCATGTCCACGAGAAAATCCTCGCCACCTTCTTTTTGTGTCACCGCCCTTATCCCTTGTCACCTTGCGTCACTCCGTTGCTAAAAATACGCAAAACCCTCTTCCATTTCTTCCGCCACTACCACACCTTCCCTAGTTCCCTTGCTCTTGCCACGGTTGAAATGAGCTCAAGCTCAAAAACCACCAGTGCCTTGCTTCTCTCGGTGAGAATCCTTCCCTATTACTTCATCTTCTTACTGCCACCTACCTTGAGTGCTCACACCCATCCCAAACACCCTCCATCGTCCTTTTGGTCGCCACCGGCAAACAAATGGCACGCCATTGAACCACTTCACTATTGCCCTTGGCCCTACACTACCGGCCACTATTGCTCCTCCATTGCTCAATATGATCTGCTCATCCAGTTACTCTACACTCACTCATTCTATCGGTGGCCACCAATTGTCAGGACCGCCTTGCTAGAACCCATAGCTCGTTGTTGGCCGTCTGATCGGGTATGGCATCTCTCCCTTCCTCTGGTCCGACGTGGTGTCCACGTCGGTGCTACATCAGTTACCATGGGTCCCATGCAACCCAGTCACCCCCTCGTTCCACTGACATGTGGGCCCGTGCACCTTTTCATCCCATCTCAAACCTTGAGTCAATGACATGTAGACCTTATCTCTATAAACCCAATCGGGCTGCTGGCCATACTCCATGGGCGAAGCCCAACTGCTTAGCTAGTCTTGTCCTCATCCTTGGCTGAAGGTCATCGGTCCAACCCAATAGGCCAAATCCATGGCTTACTCTCCCTTTCTCTCCATGGACCGAGTCCACGGTGGACCATAGACCCTGATCTTCCTCTCTATTAGTGACCTTAGGTCGCACCTATTAGCTCGAGGAATATTGTTAAAAATATTTCATTTTCAATTTTAATAAATCCTTTTCTAGTTTCTAGAAAATCTTTTAAATTTCTAAAATTCATATCTCCTCGTCTATAACTCTGATTGATTCTGTTCAAGTCTCTAATTTTTTTTAAAATGAGATATATCCAATGGAGCTATTAGTTATTAATAATAGTACTTTTATTTTAGTGTTTTGTGTGGTTTCTCTCTTTTGAGCATAGTCGATGATGATAGAAATTATTTCTAGCAAAGGTTTTCAAGAAAAGTGAAGACAAAGATAGAGGCAAGTCACTTTTTGATCATATTGCTCTTAGTTTATAATTTTTTTTACAAAATATCATTGCTAGTTTAAACGATAAATTTGATTAGTCTCGGTTTCTATGTCAAACCAACGGTCTTACCCAGTAGTTTCATTTTACCCGTAGGATGTTGATACCCCTATCCATTGTCTTTATGCCCTCATGGTACCCCAGTAGCTGTCCCCTTGAGCATAAGTATCGATAGTTCCACTCACTTCACCTTTGTTTGCTAAAATAGAAAAATGGGTTTACGAACCATTAAAAACCCGATATGTGGTGTCAGCGAGTATGTGAAATAAAACTTGTTTGCAAAAATCCATGATGCAAAGTAATCTCCTTGGTGGTGGTGCTCTGTATTCATATATAAAGATTGATCCCTTAGGGAATTTCATTCAAGTATCTTATAGTGCAATCATATAGTTGGTATGGGAAGCTAGTAAAAGATGCCTTGTATGCCAATAATTGGAAAATGCTAGGAAAAGAAGATTTGAGTTGATATGTTGCGCTAGACACAAATTAAAATTTAACTTGCCGAGCATGATTGATTGGAGATATCCTGGATTCCTTTGTAGAAGAGAGTTAAGGTTTGACTAATTCTTGGTTTAGAGAGAACCATTCTATATGGCATGAGCTATCCTTGGTTGGCGTTAGAAAGGCCTTATCGTGAACCTCCCCTGCTTAGCCATTGAGGAAGTAAGCTTGAGTCTTGTGGGTAAAGCGTGTATTCTTTGTAAAGGTTACCAAACTATTTGAATAGCTGTGACCATGATCAAGGTGAATGTGAGGTGATTCTTCTCACGTAGAGTTTTTTTGCCTGTGCTTTGTAAAAATTGGTTTCTGAGATTAGTAACCGTTATTAGAATCGGCTAAGTGAGTTGATGAATGACCATTACGTAGTCTAAAAAGATCTTTTATAGATCGGGATGTTGACTAGCATCATAGATTAGACTTTCCAAGAGAAAGCAATATGTAATGGAGATTATGGACTTCTCAAAGAGCCATAGAGCTTAGATATGAGATGTATTGTTTCCCGGTAATTATAAAAATAAAAAAAGATAATAAATGAGGAATAAGTTGAAAGCTGGTAGATGGTAGGTGGCTCCAGACTAGTGTCATGGTTTGACAACCAGTATAGCAGTGGATTTTACTATTAGATTTAAACTTAATTTATCTACTTGAGTTGTTGTAAAATAATTCATAGATAGGATTGAGATGAGAGTCTCTTTCCGAGCATATAATGAACAACCCACGCTTAGTATTTTATTGAAAAAACGTTTTTAAAATAAAGGTTTGTGAAATAAACCTCAGCTTCCCTTTAAACCCTATATACTTCACTTTTTCTAGTGTCCTGTTGAGTAAGTAAGTATTTAATTGTTGTTTTTCCCCTCTAGGAAGATGAAGTTGATGATTAGAGTTTCTATCCTAGTCTCAAGCCATTGCTTGTGAATTAAGTTCTAGCCGCGCTAGGTTCCGCTATCACTTCTCTACTTGCCGGTTACACTCTAGAAGTTGCTCTGAAGTTGTGACCTCCTAAAGTTCTAGCAGGAGTTGCTAGGAAGGTGTGACCTCCTAAATGTATAATCTTTTTAAATTTTAGTTACAATAATGTATCACCATTGGTTGAGGATATCAATATTATGTGCTGTGACTGGTACCAATATCACAATTCTGTAGGAGTCGATTTACGCCGATTTTTATGACACACCCTCTCTTGTATTACTGTATGTGTGCAGGGTGTGGCATTTCCCAGTTAAACTTTGACAATTAATTACCCTTAAATTGTTAGAACGAAGTGAATAAAAGTTTTATTTTTATATTTAGAGCATATTACACTTAAATAACATGGTATCATTTGTAGTGGTTGTAAATATTTTAAAAAAAGATGAGTGTTCAATGAAAGTGAATAGCGTTCAATGTTTATTATGAAACGGAGGGAATATTTATATATCCATTGGGCATTGCCGCATTGTCCGGGCAACTGACTTTGATGCCACACCTATTGCTAGATATATTGTCAGTTGAGAGAATGGATTCTACTCTCTGGAGGGATGTCCCCTCATCTATCCTTTTCTCCTAAACCTAACAGAAATGTTTGTAAAAATTCTAAAAAATTGGAAATATAAAGTATAGTGACATCTATCAGTTAAAAAAATCAAGTTTAAATTCAATATATACATAGAGAAAAAAAACCAAATTTGGGTATAAATAATATTGTTACTATTCATATGCTAAACTTATCTTTTTTTATATTTCAACGTGTGATTTGATTTTGGACATTTTTTGAGTAGTATATATACATTTTATGAGTGTTTTCAAATTTTTTGAGAATTTTTTATAACTCTTTGAATGATTATTAAATAAACTGAGATGATAACTCCTTGAGAATCAAAATAGTTTCCCCACTAGTTGACCAAACTAATCTTTTACAACTATTCATACACCCTAGATCATTAGCAATATATCAACTTAACAAAATAATAGAAAAATAAGTCACCACGTTTGCTCTCATAGCCTAAAAATTTTCACATTAATAAAAAAAATGAAATTAATATATAAATTTAAAATATCTGAAATTTGGAAAAGAAAATAAAAAATTAAAAGAACAGTCCATGTAGAAATACAATTTAGAAAAAAAAAACTGAAACTAAGATTACGAATTAAAAAAGGATTAATTTTGAGATAAGGTTCCAATTAGAAATACGAAAATTTGAAATTGAAGTAAAATTTAAAAAGAATTAACATTAAGGGAAGAGTAAATGTAGAAAACATATTTAGAAACATCTAAAATTCAAATCAAAAATAAATAAAATTGAAAGAAAGAGTCCATTTTGAAATAAAATTCATAAATACATAAAATTTGCATTAAAAACAAATATTACAGATAAAATAGTTCTTATAGGTGTATAACATGGAAATATTTAAATTTGGATTAAAGATATATTATATTAAGAGAAGAGTATAATAGAAGTAGATATATATTATAAAATATCAAAAATTTAAAATAGAAAACAGAAAAAAAAGAGTCCATGTAGAAATATAATTTATAAAAATCTAAAATTCATAGTAGAAATAAAATTTATAAAAAAGATAAAATTTGTACAAGAAAATTAAAATATTTAATGTTGACGTAAGAGTCGAAAGAAAATTTAGGAAGAAGAAGCTTCCATCCATAAATACAATTAAAAGGATGAAATTATGATTGAAAAATTAAAAAATGATTAATATTGAGTTAATAATCAAATGTAATCTAAGCAAAATCTAAAATTCCGGTTAAAAGTTAAAAATAATGTATATTAAGAGAATAGTCCATGTGGAAAAAAGATTTAGAAACATCTGAAATTTGAATAAAATAAATAAAATTGAGAGAAAGTGTCCATGCAGAATATAATTCAGAAATACCTAAAATTTAGGTTAAAGATAAATATTATGGAGAAAAGAGTTTATGTAGTAGTGCAATTTAGAAATTTTTAAATTCAAATTAAAAATAAATTATATTAAGTGAAAAGTACAGTCTAAGTAGATAATCAAATGTAATATATCTAAAGTTTGGAAAAATAAATAAATAAATAAATAAATAAATAAAATAAGAGTCCTCAAAGAAATACAATTTAAAAAAACATAAATTTGTCTTAAAAAATTAAAAATAATTAATTTTGAGATTGGAGTCCATGTAGAAACACAACTTAGGGAATTTCAAATTCAGATTAAAAATTAAAAATAATAATTATTGAGAGAATAGTTCATGAAATACACTTTAGAAAGATATATAATTGGATTAAAAATAATAATGTTGAGAGAAAGAGTCCACGTAAAATAGAATTTACAAATACCATGAATTTTGATTAAAAAATTAATCTAATGGAGAAAAAACTTCAAGTAGGAGCACAATTTTGAAAAATTATAAATTTATATTAATAAATAAATAATATTAACAGAAAGAGTTCATCTACAAATACAATTTTGATGTATGTGAAATTCAGGTTAGATATACATATTATTTAGAAAAGGGTTCATGTATGGTACTATTTGGAAGAGAAAAAAATAAAGCTCAAGTAGAAATATAATTTATAATATAATTTATAAAAAATCTTAAACTCGTATAAAAAATTTAAAGAAGAGTTCTTATCAAAATATAATTTAGAAAAAAATCTTAAACTTGAATAAAAAATAAAATATAATTAGTATTGTGACAAGAGTCGATGTAGAAATACAATGTCGAAATATCTAAAATTTAGATTAAAAATAATTTACATTAAGAGAGTTCACATGAAATACATTTTAGAAATATTTAAAATTCAGAATGAAAACTATTTATTATAGAGAAAAATAGTTCATACAAAAATAATATTTATAAATATTTTAAATTTTAATTAAAAACAAAATAATTAAGAGAAAGGATACACGTAAAAATACATTTTTGGAATTTTTTTAATTTGGGTCAGAATAAATATTATTGAAAAAAGATTTCATGTAGTAGTAAATTTACAAATATTTTAAGTTTAGTTAAAAATAAATTGCTTATTTTAATTGAAGGCTCTTCTATAATTCTCATATTAATCCGACAAGGTGAAAGTAGCTAGAAATTCTCCAATGTTAATTGAAAATTCTTAGAATTTTCATGTCAGTTGAAGAAAAAGAAAATAGCTTGATGATCCATTCTATATAAAAAATACAATTATTAGATAAGATTAGATGCTTAAACCTATACTAACTATACAAACATAATAACAGAGTTATTAAAGACTAAACTCTGTGCATCAATAACAAAATAAAATATAAAAAAACTAGTAATAAAGAAGTATGGATAACTAGAGAAATTACTTATTTAAAAAATGTAATAAACTATCATGAATATATATTACAATATGCAATACGGTACTAGGAATAATAAACCAATATCACTAAATAATCTAAAGATAAAGATAGAGGGAAGAAGATAAATAAATATATCATAAAGTTTATATATAGTTAATTTATTGTATTTTAACAAAATGCTAAACATCCATCACATTTACTTAGTGGATATATGAATATAAATTTTGTATTAATTAGAGTATCAGACTTTAGTCAGAATGGCGAAGTTTGACTAGAATTTAAAATTAATGGTCAAGTTAGAATATAATTTAAAGTTATGTTACAATTTTTATATTTTTTAGTAATAAAGTATAAAAATTATATGCTATTATGTGAAAAAAATTATAACGACTATAACCACACAGATTTTGTGGAAACCATACTAATTGTTAGATATATTAGTGTTCGCATGTCAATTTGAGGCCATGGGTTGTCCCGGTCATGAGTTGCCTAGATTGGGAGTCCAAATCAAAGTTGCGTTTCTTTGTCTAGTATTTTTGCATGGAAGTTGGAGTTCAATTCGGAATTTTTACAGTCAAAGTTCAATCAGGATTTGTTTTGGTTAGTTTTTTTTCCTTTTCTTTTATGCCAAGTTGGTTTAACTAGTCCGTTATAATCTAGAAGCACACTTTGATCAATAGATTATATTCTTTTTCCTTTTTGTTAGATTAATGTGTAAATTTCTAGACTGTAAGAGCGAATAAGAGCGAATATGGTGTCTCTTTTCCTGCTGCTTTGGTAGATTTTTATGGCACAACATCCAATTTATTAGATTCATATTAAAACAATACTTGTAAGAGTATTCTTTATATCTCATAAATGATATGGTGATTTATCTGGCAAACCACAGCTTTTATAGACTGAGTCCCAAATCCAATCACATAATATGTGGAACAGAGCTAAAAAGAAATTTCCGATCCGGCCAACAATTCCATGAATTCGTCAATCTTTTTACACAACATTTTGCGTCAACCAGATGAGCCGATAGAGGCCTTTTTTTTTTCAATTCCCGATAGATTCGTTTGGAAACGGTAAACTATATGTGGCCAAAACAGCGCCAAAATAACTAGCTAGTGTACACCATTCAGTTGTAGGCCTTTTCGCCAGTTTATTCTTTCTCTTAGCTTGCATGTATCGGCAATAATTTCTCCTAAGGTCGCTAATATTATTGTTATAAATCGGTTTAAGTAAGGTTTTAGCTGTATATATTGTGCGTGATCAATCTATTGTCGCGTTGAGTCTTCTTCGTACTTCTCGCTTAAACACTTTCATGGTATTAGAATTATAAGAAACCTACTCTTTCGCTCCTCTCCACCTTCTCTCACCATTCTCGCTTAAACACTTTCATGGTATTAGAATTATAAGAACCTACTCTTTCGCTCCTCTCCACCTTCTCTCGCCAATGGTGATAGCTCTCATGACTGTGCCCGTCCTCTCCTCTATGGACGCTGTGGCCTCTAATATTGCTCTTGCCAATGCCGTTGCTATCGTGGCTGGTGTCGTCACTCGTACGGCCGTCCTCTCCTCTACGGGCACTACGACCTCCAATGCCACTCTCGCTGATGTTGCCGCTATTGCGGCTAGTGCTGTTGCTCATGCAGCCGTCCTTCTATCCACAGGTGACGCGGCCTCCGATGCCATGCTCGCGGATGCCATCGCCGCGTCCACCGTGGATGCCGTGTGCACCACCCTTGCCTCTCTACCTACGGTGGATGCCCTGTGTGCCGCCCTAGCCTCTCTAACTGTGGCAACTTCATCACCCATGACGTCGTCCGTGGATGCCATGTCATAGGAGGACGATGCCATAGCCTCTCTTCACGCCCAAGCCGTCGCCGTTCTCAACATCAAGACGTTGGTGCTTGTCATCCATGACCTCGCTTCTTCCAACTACACCAAGTGCTTCTTCTAACTACACCAAGTGGCGCGGGTTGTTCCTCATCATCCTCAACAAGTACACCCTTGCCCACCATGTCCTCTCTGACGAATCATTCCTAGACCAACATGATTGGGTCCAGATGGACTGCGTGGTCCTCATATGGCTCTACGACTCCATCTCGGGTAAGCTCCTAGAGATTATGATGACGTCTTCTTTGATTGCTCGTCTCATGTGGTATAGCCTCGAACACCAATTCTTGAGGAATGGTGAGTAACACTCCCTCAACCTATCGGCATAGTTTCACTCCTTCGCTCAAGGTGACCTCTCTGTCATGGACTATTGTTGCTGTCTCAAGACGATGGCCGATAGGTTTGCCGACCTCGGCGAGTTGCTCATGGACCACATGCTTGTTCTTACCATTCTCAGATGTTTGAATGAAAAGTACATCACCTGCAAACAATTCTTCCCCTGCTGAAGCCTTTTTCCACATTTATAGCTCGCAACTTCTCCTTGAGGAAATAACGTGCGACAATCACCTCACTAGCGCTTCGACTACTCTTCTTGCCGTCGGTGGTGATGCCGGTTGTGGCTCAATTTCTGGGGGTGCTCCAACTCCCAATCTTGCCCGTGCCACTGGTTTTGGCTCTGGTGGCACCGGCGGCGGCGGCTCTAGTGGCAACGGTAGCCGCAACTCCCGCAACAACCACCATAGGTGCGACGATGGAGGCAGGTGTCACGGTTCTAGCAACACTACTCGACGGCAATCCTCTCTCGATCAACAGTAGCAGGCGGCTCCCACTTCCTAGCCCAGCTCACACAATCCATGGGATAGAATGATCCACTTGTGGTCTAGTCCCTTGAGCTGTGGTGTTCTTGGCCCATGGCCGGTTGGTCCACTCGGTGCTAGCCAATTTGTTGGGGCCGCCTTTGCCAGTCTCCCTACCGCATCGCTTGGTCACCTTGGCCATAGCGCTGGGTTGCCCATGGTTGCTTCCTCCACTACACCGGTTACACCAACACATTGGAACAATGTGGCTAGTACCTCAACACTGATGTGGGATCAACACACACTAGCGAATGCCTTCAACACCGTCTCTTTGATAACGCCTCCCTCGGATGCTCAAGATTAGTGTCGTCTGATAACGATATCCTTTCTTTCCCACCCTCCTTCTATATATGCTCTCTCTATTATTATTGTTGGCAATGGCTTTACTTTATCTGTTACATCCATTGGTTCCACACGTCTGGGTGATGGTTCTACCTCCTTCTTCCTCAACAATGTTCTTGTCTCACCTCAAATAATCGAGAATTTAATTTCTATTTGTTGTTTTGTTTTTATAACAATTGCACCATTGAGTTTGATCCTCTTGGCTTCTCTATGAAGGATCTCAATTCCATGACCATGATCGCTAGGTGCAATAGTTCTGATGACCTCTACCTTTTTGTTAGTCACCGCCCGTTGGTGCCTTCACTGCCAACTTTACTACTCTCTGGTATTGCTGTCTCGGACATACTAGTCTTAAATCCCTCACTCATCTCGCTCGTTCATTGGTTGTTCCTCCTAGAGTCTCCACCACCCTTTATCATGCCTATCAACTTAGGCGTCATACTCATCTTACTTTTACTAGTTACACCAGTCGTACTACTTTTGCCTTTGAGTTGATATATTATGACTTATGGACCTTCCCATTGCGAGTGTTTCGAGCTATAAATACTATCTTGTGATTCTTAATGATTTTTCACACTATGTTTGGATTTTTCCTCTTCGCCTCAAATATGACACATTTACCACTTTCTCATACTTTTTTTTATATGTGCTTACACAATATTCCACTACCATCCGTAGTGTTCAGTGTGACAATGGGCAGGAATTTGATAATTTTCCACTCATAATTTCTTCATAACCAAGGGTGTCACCATGCATATGTCTTTTCCGCACACCTCACCTCAAAATGGGAAAGCCGAATGCATGCTTCGCTCCTTGAACAACATTATGCGGTCACTTCTCTTTCAGGCTATTCTCCACTCTTCATTCTGGGTTGAAGCTCTTCACATAGCCACTCATCTTATCAACCGACACCCTACAAAAACTCTTAACCATGCAACACCTTATTTTGTACTTTATGGCACCCACCCCTCTTACAACCATCTTCATGCTTTTGACTTAACCTGCTACCCAAACCTCTCTGTCACAACTCCCAATAAACTATCACCTTAGTTTGTTCAGTCATCTTCCTTGGCTATCCCTTAGAGCACAAAGGGTACCGTTGCTTTGATCCTGTGTCGAATGAGTCATCATCTCTCGCCATGTTACCTTTGATGAGTACTCTTTCCCTTATGCGGAGTTGTCTACCAATGAAGCATGCGCTACTGACTTGAGCTTTTTGGAGGATTTTTCTTTTGTTTTGTAGGCTCCCATTGGTCGGGTCACCATGCAACAACCAGGTGCATGCAGCACTAGAGCCCGCCTATCGGATGTGCCGCCTGGCTCCATGACATGGGCTTCCACGGTGGCCTCCACACCATCTGGAGCAGTGGTTGCTAGGTTGGCCTCCTCCATTACCGGGCCACCCACTGGCCCGGCTACCTATGCGTCGACTGGGTTGATCGTTAGTTCGGCCATTGGGCCGGTTACTGGGGCGGTTGCAATGAATGGTTCTCCTACTGCCATTCCACCTGGCTTTTCTGCTAGAACATCTGTGGTCACGGCTGTTCTGTTGGCCCCGCTGCTCGACGTTGGTGTCATACTGACGCGTGCTTGTAGCACACACGTGCCTAGCGTTTCCCGACCACCGGCTAGTATTGACGCCTCTTCAGTGCCTCCTATCATCAATGCTCACCCAATGGTAACCCGTGGCAAAAATGGCATCCGGCAGCCCAAGCACAAAGAGATCTACTTTGTCTCCAATCCATCGGACATATTGAGCAGCATTGGCGGATCCTCACTGGTGTGCCGCTATGGAGGACGAGTCTGAGGCCTTGAAAGCAAACAACACCTATAATTTGGTAGTACACCCTCCTGGCACCAATGTCATCACCGGGAAATAGATCTACCACAAATTCAAGGCTAACGGCTCTCTTGATCAGTACAAGGCTAGATGGGTCCTACGAGGTTTTACTCAGTGTCCTAGGATTGATTTTGATGAGACCTTTAGTCCATTGGTGAAGCCTACTACTGTCCGCACAGTTCTGAGTTTGGTTGCCTCACGTGATTGGCCGATTTATTAGCTGGATGTCAAGAATGTCTTTCTTCATGGCACTCTTGAGGAGACAGTGTACTGCATTCAGTCATCTGGTTTTGTTGACACCTCATCCATACATGGTGTGTCGCCTCAAGAAATCTCTTTACGGCCTTAAGCAAGCCTCCCATGCATGGTATATAACCTTTGCCAACTTTTTCACGTCTCTTGGATTCCAAGTAGCCAAGTTTAACACCTCATTTTTCATCTATCGACATGGCATTGACTATGTGCGTACCTCCTTCTCTATGTTGATGACATTGTTTTGACAACTTCCTTTCTAGCCTTGCTTCGTTGGGCGATCTCAGCACTTCAGTCTAAGTTCTGTATAAAGGACATGGGTGATCTTCATCACTTTCTTGATATAAGTGTCACTTGGCAGTCCTTAGGCCTCTTCCTCAGTCAGCATCAGTACAACCTTGAGCTATTCGAGCGTGCCGGCAGGAGTGATTGTAAGGCCTGCTCTACACCAGTGGGCACCTGCTCGAAGCTCTTCTCCTCTGAGGGGGCTCCTGTTTTAGATCTGATTGACTACCGAAGTTTAGCTCGCGCTTTGCAGTACTTCACCTTCACCAGACCTAATATTGCCTATGTTGTTCAGCAGGTGTGCCTTCACATGCATGATCCTCGAGAGCCTCACTTTGTCGCCTTGAAGTGGATTCTCCATTATGTTCGTGGCAATGTGAATCATGGTCTCGTCATTGGGCAGTCTTCTACACATGATTTAGTTGCATACTCCGATGTTGACTGAGCCAGTTGTTCCAACACTTGAAAGTCCACTTCAGGCTATGCCGTCTTTTTTGGTAATAACTTAGTCTCCTAGTCCTCTAAGCTCCAAATCACAGTATCATGTTCTAGCATAGAGGTAGAGTACAAGGTTGTTGCCAATGCAGTGGCTAAGACCTATTGGCTACGCTAACTTTTACATTAGCTTCATGCTCCTCCGACTCAGGCTACAATAGTTTATTGTGATAATGTCAATGCAGTCTATCTCTCGATGAACCCGGTCCAGTATCCATGCATCAAGCACATCGAGATCGATTTACATTTTATCCAAGAGAAGATCGCTCTCAGGGCAGTTCACGTGCTTCATGTTTCTACGATGTTTCAGTATGTCGATATCTTCCTGCATCGGTGTTTTTTGACTTTAGTTCTAGCCTCAATGTCCTCTTGGCCGACATTGTGAATGCGGGGACATGTTAGTTTTATATAATTTTTGCTTGTTAGGCTTGTATTATTTTTGACACTATATCCCGGTAATCTCTCACAACGTTCTTATTGTTATAAATTGGCCGGACAAAGATTTTATATTAGGCTTACCGTAATCATTATCGTATTGAGCCTTAAACGCTTTCACTTTCATCTGGAAAGCGAAGGTTAAGAACAAATGCAAAATATTCGGATGGCTGCACAACAGTCATCTTAGGTTGCCATTACTGGTTCTACTCGCGCTTTTGCATATTCCGCTAAGCAACAAATTAAATAAATGTTGCATTACTCTATACATATTGTAAGTAATTAATTAAGTTGCTTTCTAATATATAAAAGAAAAACATAACTCATTTACCCGGAGGAAGGGCGCTATACAAAACTCATTTAATCCTGTATAAAGGTAAACCTCGAGGTAAATTGGAGTTTTCCTCAGTAAGAGGAGTTATTTTTTTAAAAAAAGAACTAGAAACGTTTGCGAACTTGACACAATATCCGCATGGCAGCACCGCAGCAGTGCCGGTTTGTATCCCAACGTTTGGATACAAATATTTGGATACTAAATCTTATCTTAAATATCAAACATTTGCAGGAGTGAGGAAGGCATCACTGCCAGTTTGTATCCAAACATTTTCTGGGTGGTGGTCCTTTGGAAAGCATGAATATTTTACTACTCTTTCAGTCATATATATATATTTGATATTTATGATAATATTTGCTCATTTTTTTTAAAAAATGATCATCAATTTTATATTAAAATAAATTTGCAAAATGTAACAACATATTGTGCTATATTTTAAGAAAAAACTACGCATAACATTTTTTTATAAAGTAAGCATTTGAGAAATCGTTTATAGCCAAATTACCAAATCCTGTTCTGAACGTCCAATGAGTATTTATTGATGATACTACTATAAAATATATATCTGTGATAGGTGTTAATCCTCATCAGTGACAGCGGGGACCTTAGTCACTGATGAGAAAATATTGTCAGTGACACTTCCTCACCCCATCACAGATCATTATATTTAAAAAGTTCACAATTTTCGACGATATCAATACCCCAGAAAACAATAAAAAAATAACTTCGAACCAATCACACATCACAGATATCAATAACATAGAAAAAAAAAATAAAAAAAGCTTCCAATACGTCACAAGTGTGAATGAACCCGCCAAGAAAATGGCACACTTGCCACTCGTTGTCCCTGCATCATCTACAACACACAGCAAAAGTACCTAAATCATCTACAATACATAGGAAGCAGAAAATTTTCTAAATAATAAACGCATATATAAATCTGCAAGATGTACCAGCACACACAAATGTAACAGCACACGCATACATTAAGAAACATACATTGAGGAACTGGAACTACAACAGCAAGATGTAAATCACACAAGGGCTCATGAGTAAAAAAAATGCATGGAACCCGAGAATCATATTCATCACGGTCACATAAATCTGCTCACCGCACTTACCATGGTGGTGCTCATTCATATACGCATATCACAAAATCAAGGTAACACATAGCACAGGACAGAGGACTTACCATGCTCGTCGTGGTGGTGCTTGTTGCTGTGCTTGAAGCCTGTCGCCATCTTTCCCTTTCGAAGCTCATCGCTATTACCGTCGTTGTAGTCACTATCCTCATCGTTGTAGTCGCCATCATACCTGCCTGCTTGACCTATGATGCCTCTGAGGTCCTTGAGGTGCAGACAACTAGACCAAACTGCCGTTAGCTCTAGAGTGATCAGATCCAGGTGCCCTCTGACCTTGGAGCAGCTGGATCTGCCACCTTGAATCTTTGCTAATGATGAGGACATGCCGCTCAGCTTGATGACAAGGACGAGGAGTTTGGCTGAAAGACGAGGACTGCAGGCTTGTTCTTGACAATGAGGATTGTGAGCTTCTCCAGGCGATGAGGATTGCAAGCTTGTTCCCTATGATGAGGACTATCAGCTCCTCCTGATGATGAGGACTATGAGCTCAACCCAGCCAGGGTGCTCGGGGACGGAGGTGGCACCAATGCTTGAGAAGCAGAGGAGGAGATGAGAAGGTGGCCAACGCTGGGGAATAGAGGCGGTGATGACCTACACTCAGGGACAGATGCCACTGGATTCATCGCCCTTAGGGTCAGGGCGGTTGAATCAAGCCACCGCACGTCACCGCCGCCTCTCCTCCCTACCAGCTAGATCCATGACCTGAGAGAGAGAGTTCAAGAGACGTCTAAGAGAGAGTTTAAGGGAGAGACTAAGACAAAGAGAGGGGGAGAGAGATGGGGAAACATCAAGAATAAAAAAATTACATCAGTGGCTACGAGGAGTTGGCCTCATCAATCATAGGTATAGAAAATAACTTGTTAGAGATGATTTTTCATCTTTAATGGGTTATATTTATAACCAATCACACATGAGAAATATCATTTGTGATGAGTTATACAGTTGTACCTATTAGAGATATAAGGTCATCTGTGACAAGTTGTAATTAACACCCGTCACTAACGATAAGTGGTTGGAGTCAATTACGACCTAACCTATGACGGTCCATGCCCTACATCCTCATCTTTAACGAGTCTATTTTAATTCTATCATAAATGAGATCATCCGTAATGGGTTACAGTCATCCAAGCTGTAAAAAAGCTCGAGGTTAGTAAGCTATTTGAGCTCGGCTCAAGCTATAAATGAGTCGAGCCCGAGCCCAACATAAAGCTCACAAGCTTTTTCAAGCTGAGCTCAAGCTTATAAGGAGCTTGAGTTTTATTGTTTATTTAACTTTTATTTGATAATTTACCTAATAGATCAAATATACATTAGTATGTATCTACACGATGAATTAGCAGGTGTTAGTAGCTTATTTTCTCCTCTTTTATTAGTGTGGATAAATAAAAAATAATTATTTTTATTAAGATATTTTTAAAATATACGTTATTCTACTCACAGTTAAACTCGAGCTTGACCGAGCTTGAACTGAGCCTGATTATAAGCTCGAGCTTTAGCTTGAGCTCGAGTCTGGATAGACTAGCTCGCTTGAGGTCTGTTCATTGATAGCCTAATTGAGTGAAAAAGGTAGAGGAAGAGATAGGAAATCAATTCGTTTATGCCTTTTATCAAATCTTGAAGCCCGTTTTTCATCAAGTGGGCAAAGAACACAGCGACCAGCTATATAAGTTGTTCGTCTTTTCTAAGTATGTCTTTAGTTTTCTAAGTATGTCTTTAGTGAATATCGTGGTGTATACAAAATCGGATATCTCTCTCTCATTATTAGGCGGATCGTATTAAACTAGCGAAACATGCCTGAATAGGAAGTTACTCAAAGACTAATGTGTCCCCATTGATTATCCCACGACTTCTTAAGTAGTAGCAATCGAGTCACAAGTCATAAATTGTCGATGGTCATCACTTGTGTGCTTGACCTACATTACATGTGTCAAGACTTTCATACACAAGATCGAAAGTGGCATACACATCCGGTGAATCGAATGTAGTGGCGCCTGTGTAAACTTGTATAACGATCCTAGTACAGTCATCTGCAGTTAGAAGTTGAACGTAAGGCCTTTGAAACATTCCAAGCCTTAGATTGATTACGGAATAATACTTCTTATTTTAGTTAGATCTAATTACAGACATCCTTATCGATTCGCTTATATATACTATTATAAGTAAAATTAATTAGTAATAAAAATAATTTATAAATAAAACCTTTATATATGTTTTGTTAGTGATTTAAAAGCAAATGGTGGAAAATAAACTACTATAAAAAACCCTAAAATTACTCTAAAATTAAGTTTTAAAATTTGAATTTTTGTTTGTACTTATAAGCTGAAGCTGAAGGCTAAACAATGAGTTGTCAGGTTTGAATTATATTTTAGTATTGATGCCTGCTAACATTATGTTTCTCATGTTAGTTGGAGAAACAGTGAATAAATCTATGGATCATATTATAACAACTAATCACCTTAGTATGTTGCACGAACTATAAATATTAAAATTTTTATTATATATTAAATATGTTGGTTAATTATTATTTTTAATTATAGTAGCTTAAATTAAAAGAAGACTCCTACTTTAGTTACTACTTGCTAATTGTTAATAAATTACTAAAATAGTAATAAAATTTTATATTTATTAATTATAAGTTTTATAATTATTAAATTTAGGAAAAATAAACCTAAATAGTCCATTTATTTAGGTTTATTTAGGTTCAACAGAAAATTTATTTAACGTAACAATTTCAATCCGATCTATGGTTAGAACAAATGTTAATTTTTTAATCACTCGTTGAATATATCTGCAAAATCTCATTGATATCTGAATGGACAAAATTTTTTGAATACTAATTGAATATGGATTTGTTTGGAGGATGCAAACGCTCATGCTGATAGTATAGGTCATTGCATGAGCTTATAATTTTTTTTACTCAGCAGTCAAAGCTATGTTGTGCTTTCTATACGAATTGGGCATGAATTTGTTTGATGGATTTACATATAGAAACATGAATCTTGATGATATATACGTATTTACTTGACGTGACCGTTCCTATCAATCATGCAGTAAAGATATGGCCCAACGGTAGGACGTATCTACAGGATATATTTATACGGAGATATGAAACTGTAGTCAGTTGCATCCATGTTAAGTATCGCCTCTGGAGATATAATGTAATTAGAGATAACTCCATATCGGATGAAAAATCGAAGTGAAAAAAAATTAAAGAGACCATCTACGGCCAAGAGAAAAGTATTCGTTTGACCGACGGCCAGATTTTTTTTAACATGGCAGCTTCTAAAAATTACCTAATTAGTAAATTATAGATGGATAGATTATCAATACTATACAACTGGACATCGACCCATTTGTAACAAGCCTAGCGGCTCGTTATAGAGACACTTATATGTGTTGGGCCAAAATATACACCGTAAAACATTTAGCCTCATGACCATTCCCGTTGCCGATCATCCGTCATCTTTGAAAGATTAAATTTGTGGCTCGAAACAGCGACATCTATGACAGGCCATGACCAAATGCTATCCCCAATGAGGGGTCATCGATGACGGGTGCTATAAGTCTGTTAAATATGACTATAGTTATATTTGGTGAAAACACAGTATACTATTCAATTTTTTGGTGGGAGTGCTTGAGTGGCAAATTTTTGCTCTTTATTTGAAGAAAAGAAAGAAAAGACTCTAGTTAATAATAAATAAATAAATCATGACTATAAATTTACTAATAAAGAGTTATTAAATTTAAAATTTGTTCATATTTATAGATGGATCGAAGATGGATGGATAGAAGTGGTATAGGAGTATAGTTGCACATTTCTTAAATGTTACAGAGGAGGAGAAGTATAGAAGAAACAATAAATATATGACTTGTCTATGTGTTGACTAAAAAAATAAGATGTTTGTCAAAAGAGTACAAATACACTCTCTTTTGATACGTTGAAGATTCATAAAGGGTTACACATATTGGACAAGGCATGAAGAGAAAGAGCCAATGAATATTGTAGATGAAACGAATGGTGGATAGAACAAATAACAAGATGAAGATGATATGTTTGTCCTTTCTTTGTGGGACAGTGATATGGTTGATGTTGAGGAGCAACCATACTCTTAACAGAATGCTGCATAATGTTGAGGAGTCAGCATACAAGAAGAGAGATTACGAGAATTTTACCCGCCCTATGGGTGATTCAGAGACACCTTTATACGCACGATGTAAGCCAAAACACACGAAGTTATTTGCTACCTTAGATCTTATGAAGATTAAAACAAGTAATGGATGGATAGATAATAGTTTCATACAACACTTTTGAAGGAGAACATGCTGCCCAAGATGATATATGATGCAAAACAAGTGTTCCGCTCGTTAGGGTTGGAGGTTTGAAGAATCCACTTATGTCCAAATGACTGTATATTGTATTACAAGAAATGTGCTAATTTGGATGCATGCCTGTATGCAAGGCTTCTCGATATAAGTGAAAGTGCAGTTTTGACATATGGAAAAAGTAAAAGAGAAGTGGTCCTACAAAGATCATGTGGTATCTTCATATTGCCAATATTTTCAAACGAATCTTTACCAATCCTAAAAAAGCTAAGTTAGTTTATTGGCATGCAACAAATCAAAATACCGATGGTAAACTAAGGCACCCTATAGATTCGATGCAATGGATGCATATCGATAGTATATACCCCAAGCTTGCAACAGACCTGAGAAATATGAGGCTTTATTCATGTATGGATGGCATGATTCTTTTGGAGATATGAGCAGTCATCATAGTACTTGGCCATTCTTATCACAAACTACAACCTACATCCATTGTTGTGCTTTAAAAAATATATATTATGCTGTGCTACTAATTCAATGACCAAAATAGCCTGGCAATGATGTTGATATATTATTAGAGCCAGTTATCAATGACCTAGAAATACTTTAAAGAAATGGTGTGCAAACTTGTGATGCATATGTGTGGGAGAACTTCAATCTACATACCATATTATTCTACATCATGAATGACTATCTGATACATAACCTTTCGGGATAAACTATAGAAGAAAAGAAGACTTGCTCAGACTATAAGGAACATACACACAGTAAGTAGCTGAAGAAATCCTAAAAGTTAGTTTACATGGGTCATAGGAGAGGCATATGACATGGTGAAGGACTTACGTAATGAGTTTTAAAAGAAAAAGAAAGCTACTAAGACAAAAGATAAGAGTATGTGAAAGAAAAAGCTTATATTTTGGCAACTACCATACTGGAAGGATCTTAAAGTCCATGATTGCATTGATTTGATGTATGTAGAGAAGAATATGTGTGAGAGTTTGATTGGGTTAATGCTGAATATTCTTAGGAAGACAAAGGATGGGGTGAATTCAAGTCGAGATTTATAGGACATAAAAATTCAAAGTAAACGTGTATTATTAACTAATTCAGATACAGGTAGAGTATACCTCTCTTCAGCTTACTACACATTGTTGATGGTTAAGAAGATGGATATGTTATCTTACTTAAAGGGTATTAAATTTCCTTCAGGCTATTCATTAAGAATTAGTAAGCTTGTTTCGATGGACAATTGGAAACTAGTTGGAATCAAGTCATATGATTATCATGTTCTAATCACACAACTCCTACCATTTGCTATGATAAATATTTTACCAATCAATATCTATCACACAATTATATGTTTGTGCTCTTTCTTCAATGCCATTGGTTAGATGGTTATTAATCCATAAGAACTTGATGCCCTACATGTAGATATTGTCAAAATCCTCTGTCATCTGGAGATGCATTTTACTCATTCTTCTTTGATATCACTATTTATCTCGTTGTCCCTCTTATGAAGCAAACAAAAGTATGTGGCCCTACTTTCATTAGGGAGATGTACCCATTCAAAAGATATATGGGAATTCTAAAGTTGCACAATTGAAGAGGTTTGAGTTCTATGTCAATTACATGCCTAAGACCTATCCAATCAGAGTTCCTAGGTCTGGTCATGAAAGAGGGCTCTTAGGTATTGGCACTATAGGCAAAAAAAAAGAAGAATTGTCTTAAATCAAGTCGACTATGCCCAAGCCTATTTCACTATCCCCCAATATATGGCAGAAGTTGTACCATACTTTGAGGAGTATTTAGTGAAGATCAAATAGAAAACATGGGCTAATCGGATAAAGTGTGTAACTCTCATTTCAATGAATGATTTAAGAATCATATTAGAACGTCAACTAGTAACCCAAGCAAAACACTTACATGGTTGGTGATAGGTCCATCATGAGATTTTGACACATGGTAGGGATATAATATCAATGGATACACAATTTACACCATTAAGCAAGATGACAAGAGCATAGTATAAAACAACAGGGTTTGTATAGAGACATTTCAAGATAAACTTGGGTCTAGCTCATACTATGGCTGCATGAGCAGATCTAGAACTATGTAAAGTTCAAAGTGCCGTTGTTTCATTGTCGCTAGGTCAATCTACGCAGAGGAGTTAAGATTGATAAGTAAGGTTTCACACTTGTCGATGTAAGTAAAGTCAGATACGTTGATGAACCATTTGTTCTTACAAAAACAAGTTATGTAAATATTCTACATAAAGACCTAGGAAATAAAATGCTACACATTGTTAGGTAGGGCAAAAGAAGAATTGTTAGTGTTGACAACGTCAATGATGAGGATGATTCTAATCAACACCTCCATGTAGGCCAACACATAGAATTAGACGAGCACATGGAAGAGGAGGTTGTGTATGTAAGTTTAGATCACTAGGAAGACATATTTATGTAAATCAAGGTATGTAATAATTTGAATCATGTTGTGTATGTATGTTTCGATAACCGTCAAGACATGTTGGCATGTAGCACAATTAGCACACCTTGTCCTCTTGGACATGACACAATCCATCATAGCCTTCTTCCCATTCTTCTTCGACATCCCTATAACACACATATATACATGAATGCATTACTTAATGAATTCTATGAGATGCAGCATATAAGAAAAGCTTAATAGTATACTTGCTAAATAAGCTTCTTTACGCTGAAACGAGAGTTGACTATTGAGGCACCTAAGAGTACTCGTTCTATTCAGAGTATGCATCATATTGATAGCATATTGGTCTATATAATAATATAATAAAAAGAGTGCCTTAAAGTAACAAAAAAAGTCAACAAAGATCAACCCTCAACAACTTTGCATATAGAAAACCAAAAATAAGGTTGAAGCTAGCCAAGTCATCTCTGATGGGTTACAAAGAGAGCCCATCACAGATGACTAACCTTTGACATGCTCTGTTTGGAGCCCGTCATGGATGATCTTACCTCTGAAAGGCTGCAAACAGAGCCTGTCATGGATGAGTGACCTTTGATGGGTTCTACTTGAAGCCCATCACCGATGATACAAATCCATAACAGGGCAAGAAACACACCCATCATGGATGTGGTTTTGATATATAATGGTTCATTTCTAGGGTACACACACTTCACTCACATTGCACTCAAATTTATTGTCACCGAGCATGTCGATCGCCACCACCACTGAACATGTTGGCGGATGCCTCCATGATCTCCTTGATAGCCGCTGCCCCGTTGACAACCCTATGACCTCTTTGGTAGCCACCACCTCGTTGATAGCCACCACCTCGTTCTCCATGACAGCCACCAACTCCTCCCGCGACCGACACCTCTACATTCTACTCCACACATTGATGTTGACTCCTCTGCACATGACTCCGCACGCTCAGTCGCTGTACTCCATCCGTACCATCTCTGAAACCCTCGACTCCACCGCCACCTTCGACTCCACATGCCGCCGGCGACTCCTCAACTAAGTGCTCTCTTCCACCAAGTTCTCTCACCAGGGCGGTCAAGCCTTGTTGATCTCGCACCCTCCTCTACCAAGCTCCCCTCCCAGTTTAGGGTTTGCCCTAGTTTAGGGTTTGCAATCCAAGCTCTATCATCTTTTTTTTTCAATGTGACATGTGTGATTTTTAGTGATGTGATATTTGTGAATTTAGGAATATTTGTGGATGTGAATGTGATATTTGTGAATATTTGTGATTTGATGAATATTTATGAATATATGTGATTTTAGGAATGTAATATTTTTTAATATTATTGATTTTAGGAATATTTTTGAATATGTATGATTTTAGGAATGTGATACATATGATTTTAGGAATATTTTTGAATATATGTGATTTTACGAATGTGATACTTATGATTTTAGGAATATTTGTGGATGTGAATGTGATATAGGAATGGATGATTTGTAGGGACGTGAATGTGATATATTCATTTTAGGACCATGAATGTGATATATTCATTTTAGAATTTGATATCTATATCTTACTCATTATTTATTTATTTTTTATAATTTTATTATTTATAGCTTAGGAGAATTAGTATACGTAATCATATGTCCCATCAACATCCAACCACGTTGGCCATAACTAGCACAACCACATCAAGCTACAACCCTGGGACACAACACAAGCTACTATTTACTATACTAACAATCACAGAGATTGATGCAATAGGAACACCGGTAGCACCAAGGTCAGTGGTGAAGAAGTTTGCTAGTCTTTACAGAATACTTAGGAGGCGATACTTTAGCATCCTGCACAAGGATGTGGACAAGGTGACATTTTTGAAGAAGACAGAAGCCTGGACAAGGTTCAACCAATGTTTTCAGTACACACCAGAAGATGAGGATGCTCTGAAGCATTGGGAGTTTCAAAAGATGGGTACGCCTAGAAGAATCTTAAGTGCAATCTTGTTAATGAGTATGTACTCAACCTCCTCCACCCAACACCATTCCGCGATTACACTCATATCATGCCCATAGGCTAGAATGATTTTGTGGCTTTGAAAACCATAGCTAAGTTCTAGGCAACTTTGGAGGCGCACAGACAACTCTAGACTAGAAATGTGTACCCACACCGGCTTGGTACTAATGGGTAAAGTGGGAAGAAGGAGCAATGATGGAAGGAGGATGAGGCTGCAATAGAATCTAACACTCGACCCTCATTTGCTAACATCCCAGAAGAATAAGCAAGGAATTGGGCAATGGCATGGGGAAAAAGCAACCCCGATGAAACGATTCCCTTTCCTAACCTAGCTGATGGCCAAGTTTATGAACAACTTGTGAGTTCTTGCTACATATCCTTTAAATGTTTTGATTATATTAGCAATGCTCTATCCTATAGGTTAAATTGTAGGTTGCTTTAATTATTGATCAATAGTATTCACAAGGCGAAATTGAGTAGGTGAGGCATGGGGATGACATCCTCGCTAGGGTGCTCGGTAACCCTAAACACCCTAACCAGACAAGGGGAATTAATTCTATCGTGATGTGAAAGAGGTGGAAGCTAACTAGGGGGTTGTATTGGAAAAGGTGGTAGATTACGTCAAAAACTACTTGTGGGCCTACTAGGGCAAATACTTCATCTTATTAGCACACCATCAATAGTAAATCCAACACATAATTAATAATTTCATTTAGCGAGGACATGTTATGATAAGTATATTGAATGATACAGTAAGTCCAATACATAATTAATAATTTAATTTAGTGAGGGCACCAACTATATTGACACTAATATTAATGTCATTGGTTCCATTGGATTTTTATGGTAATTGTGCCAAGTGGGCTATATAAGCGAGAAGTATCACTTTTGCCTCTTAGAGTTGCATTGGGCACCGTGTGGGCCTAGTATGTGGAAAAAGGGAGCAAACATAAAGTAGAAAAAGTCAACATCCATCACTATATTAACTTTAAATGCCATCAACAATCTAGCAAAACTTGTGGTTTTCACGTGTGCCATAACATGAAGACTCTCATGACTTAGGTGACCTCGTTATATCATGAGATTTGTGTTTATGACAATTTGTGATTAAATTATAGAATAGTGGTAGTATAATTGCACCTAAGATACTAACTTGCCACCTCTATTGTAGACAAACATTAAGAACATTATATTGCACATCTTCAAGAACATTAGAGAAGAAATAGTTACCTTCATACTTATAGTCTCCAAAAGGCAACTTTCATTCAAAATTGTAGCAAAATTATTGTAGAACAATTCTTGATGCTTATGAAAAACAAATGATTAAGTGACATTTATTTATATGTTATGTGTCAAATAACTTTTGACTTTCGATGCTTGTGTACATATTATGTATGTTGATAACATTTATAATACTATTTCTATTATTTTTAAATTTTTTTAATTGAATTCACATATTATGATGGGTTTGTTGAAGACGAAGATGCATGGGCGGTTTGGTAAGTTGTTGAGTCTTGCAACTTAATGTTTTGCTCAATATGAGAATTTATGAAAATATGTGAGACTTTCTAATTCATGAGTCTTGCAAATAATTAAGGCTTGGAATGTTTATAATTATGAAATATATTTGCAGATTGTGAGGCATGGATATATATATATATATATATGTGTGTGTGTGTGTGTGTGTGTGTGTGTGCGCGCGTGCGTGTGTGTGAATTGTATCTTGGGATTCTAGGGCTTGTTCTAGGAAGATATCTCTATTTATGTCATTTTTTAGCGGATATGGTGTTAACGCTAAAATTTGGTAAGCCTATGGATAGATTGGAAAAACGATCGGTCTAGTAAAGAAGTGCCCGATTGCTCCAATAAAGAAGCTGATCGAACAAAGTGAGGGAGGATTTGGTTCAATTATTGAAGACTATCCAAATAAGACCGAGTCTGAGGAGGGGCCATGGAACTCACGATAGGATAATTTATCTATATAAATCGTATCTTATATTGATAGAAATATTTAGTTAGTTCAGTTAACTATCTTAGAGATATTTTCCTTCTATATTTTTTAGGAAATAACGTCTGATGGCTGTTGTAACTGTGTCGGACTCGGTAATGCCAAGGTTTAAATATAGACCTCTTGGACGCCTATAAGATATCCTTCGATCAATACAACTTTGGCACATCGCCACCCTAGTTTATCTAGGTTTTTACTGGCGGGTTCTGACATTCAACGTGAGATTGCATCGGTTAAGTTCGATTTTCAATGAAGGAGTAAGTCTCACCACTATCTCGGTATATCTTGCTCTGTCTAAGGATGCATTGGTTATGTTCGACTTTTTAGTCATATCGAGTGTACCATATCACATCCGTGCGAGATCTATCGGTTTACTAAGCTCTCTCTGCCGTCGTCGGTCTCGTGCTATATCGGTTAGGTTCGACTTACGAGGCCATCGATAGTAGATTGAGACGTAGGCCTGTAAGTCTCTGCCCAACGTTTTATCGGAGTGGTTAGCCAATGAGTTATGTATAACTTGAGCAACATGTCTAGCATATCGACTCCTCAGCCGATACACACCTCTCTTCAGAGACTTCCGTCGAACGTCATGCCCACTGCATCGGCCTTCCGATCGATGCACGCATATCTTCAGAGTTGTCCTCTTATCAGCTCAGCTAGTTGATGGATTCGCTTCGCCCTTCCTTCAAGACAACCGATCTAGTGTCTGCCGTCTCGTTGTCATTGGCCTCGGTCTCTTACTGTCTCTGTTAGGTCCGATTTTTGATATCAGTGCTAGCGGCGTCGTCACGGTGGACGACGAGTCTCATGCTGTGAGAGGATCGGTCCCTGCTCCTTGTTCATCGCCCACCATATCCGGAGCGACATCGGCTTTTCAGCCAGTGTGACTTTTATACAATTCTTTGCTAGTTCACATATGGCTTTATTGACTTTTCAGCCGATGAACGAGCGCTACAGCTTCCGTCGGCAACCAAGAGAGATCCCGCATGCTTTGCTATTCATTGAATATTCTTTGGTGCCTCCATCAGCTTTATGGCTGATGGATCAGGATCTCGCTTTCGCTACACCCGGAGCCATCACATCCTTCGTCGACATCCATCTACACCTTCATTGGCTCCTCAGCTGATGGAAGAGCGTCCCAATCCATATTGGCGACCAGCTGATAGTAGGAGCCATCCAAACGCAGGTGATAACCAACTCGATCCTATCGGCGGCCAACTGACAACGAGAGCTCGTATCGGCCCATCCTCCTACTGACCCATTCGCCTCACCTCCTTATCAATTGTAGGGTCAAATTGACTAGCATCCCACACCTACACCGTCGTGATAAAGGGACCAGAGTGCTAGCTAAGGGACCTGCGGGAGCTTAACAGAACTTCTAGGCCTCAGCGCGCGTACCTCGAGCTATGGAATGAAGCCGATAGACCTACACTAGAGCTAAGCAGACCTCCTAGGCATTAGCGTTGTCACGCTGCGCGCGTGTGATCTGGTGCGACCTTACATTTTTGGCATGCCTGGTGTGATTGAAGATTTCATTTATCGACTGGTAGGACTCGTACTTCTCATCGGCCTATTAGATAGAAGTCTTCATTCATCGGCCGATATGATGGGATTTCATTCATCGGCTGGTGAAACTTGAAGATCATTCATCGGCTAAAGATCTTTCATCAGCTGGTGTGACATAATTCCATTCATCCAACAGCATGACTGTACAATCGCCTAATTAGAAGTTAGAATTTTTACTCATCAACCGGGAAGCATCTTTTTTGCCAATATGTCTAGAGAAGAGGTTGATGCCGAGGCACATTCGTCCAAAGAAGGAGCCGATGAGGATATTATAATTTCAATAGCCATGAGTGATCTGAATGAAGACCAAAGGTAGCAGATAGAGTAGAACGTGGATAATTTTTACAAGTTCTGTTTGGAGTCCTAGTTCAAAAGTCATAGTTACCAAAAACGTATGGTTAGCTAGCAATTGATTGAGGATAGCTAATAAAACCATTTTATTTTTGGGTAAAATCTCACTGGTTAGAACAAAACCCCATCACTAAGTAAGCAACACCCATGATGGTTTAGAGCAAAAAAAACTCCATCACTGATAGTCATCTGCTATGGGCTCATAAGTACTCATCAAAGGTGACCAAGTCATCTTTGAAGCGATACAATTGGAACCCATAAAAAATGAATCCGTGAAAGGCTGTAGATGCCTCATGGATGGGGTGAATCTTATCGGTGACAATTTTTTTTAAACTTCGGTGATGGACCAGTGGTGGGCATTTGTGGGCGTGGCACTGTGTTTTTCCAAAGATACTGCCAGTGACGGTAGCTGACCCAACACATCTAAGTTTTTTTATATCACAGATGGACCTGCCAGTGGTGGGCATTTGTGGGCATGGCACTGTGTTTTTCCAAAGATACTGCCAGTGATGGACCAAGGCCTCTGCCGTTAATGATAAGAGTTCATGTCTATCACAGATAACCTGTTACGTATAGATGACAAATTGATGGATAGATATAGAATAAAAGAAGATCAACCCATAGCAATTGTAATTAATTATTAATTATGAGTTATAGAATTAATTTAACAATGTACTAAATTCACAGTTTGGGATGAGCACGCTTCATATTTTTTTTAAGTGCGATCCGAATCTAGTTAATGCCAGGATTTAACATGCCCTCTTGCAAGCATCAAATTAATAGCTGGCAAACAAATACTCACTCAGTCCAAAATGAATACAATTCTAGCATTTAAATTTTATAAAAAGAACAATTTTAAGTACCACTTTCTCTTCAACCACCTCTCATTTATCATTCCTATTTTATTTTCAACCACCTGCCGATCATAGTTTAATAAAGGGCATCCAAGTCATATTTCTTCCATACTACTATCTCTTTTGTGTACTACATGTACATTTTCATTGATGGAGGGGTAAACACTAATCAACATAGCTTGCTTCTAGTTTGCCTTGATTTTTTTAGGTGAAAACAACTGGGAAAAATACAAAATACACCTCGTATTTTAGAAGGCATCTATATGATTTTTCGTCCCATAATTTTTCACTTGAAATATGCACACATATAGTATATAGAGATCAACATTACATGATCTATTCAGTTGTAGCCCTTCTTACTATCTCGCCGAGCAAGCATTCTTGTTTATATAATCGATGATATTCTCCTGACTACTCCCACCTAAAACTTTGCTCCTATTATTTGGTCCACGGCTGATAATAAGCTTTAAGAATAAAATAAGTGAAGAAAAAGATAATTTATAAATAAAATTTTATATTTGTTTTCTTAATTACTTAAAACTAATGCTTGAAAATAAACTACATTCTAAAAACATTAAAATCAACTCTAAAATATGTTTTAAAACTGATTTTGGAGTTAATTTTAGTTTTCTTTCTTGTGTTGGATTTTAAATCAAGAAGAACACATAAATATAAAAGTCTTATCAACAAATTATTTACTGCTTATATAGCTATTAGTGCGTTGTGCCGTGATCGGCGTCACAGACGAGTGCTAACTAGTCCAAGGTTGCCGCTATCTTCTGCACGTGTTACACGAACAATGGCCACTCATTCGCCATCACCATGTGAGTAACAGGTAGGAAACAAACGAGGCACGAGAATGGACTATTGGGACATGGAACACGTCCGTTACCAGCTCTGTCCCCCAGGTAAACACACGAGGGATGACAGTCGCCATCCTAGTCACCTACGGAATTGCTCCTCTCATTTTTATAAGGCTTTTAATTTCAGAAAAAAAATACTTGAAGACTAAATTTTAACCATTAATTTTTCATCAAATATATTTCTAATAGCTATAAAAAAATATTATGTAGTGAAAGTGTTTTGAACTATGAACCTAATAGTATGCTAACTAATTTTATACACTTATACACTAAGACGAGTATTTATAAAAATAAACCGATATCATACAATGTAAATACGTGCATTTACGTAGAATGACAGCCACTAACAAGCATGCATGACCGACGGCGCTCGAGTCGCAACATGTGCTGCGTGGGTTCTTCGGCTTTGACTGCCCGTTCCTGCCGAGCCGTACGTCTAGAGACTCGTGGAGCCATTTTCAAGCAGTGGAGATGAAAAAGACGAGAGCATCCAAGGAATTAACGTAGAAGCACAAGATCAACTGCAGAAAATTGTAAACACGTTATGTACTACGTACGTCCGGTATCACTTGGATGTCACTTTTGTTAATTTAATGGGCATAGTAAAATTACGGACGGAATTTGCAAATCAAGACGTACGTGTTGGACTGCGTGCCCAATCGCCCACCGATGATGGCAAAAGCTTGGAGTACAGTGTCTGCCTATCAGCGGCCAAACGAATATCTTCCGCTTTGATCGTAAGTTTGGGCTGTGATTGATAGGTCGTGGAGAAATAAACGACAAAAGATATTTTGTGGTAAAACTTTTGTATTTGTGCTGTTTGTGGTTTAAAGCCAATATAAAAAAATTTCTATGATAAAAAACTCTAAAATCAATTTTAAAATTAAGTTTTTAAATTTTCAAACTTTAGACGTGGCTGATAAGCTCCCAAGCTGACGATCTCATGACATGTTTATATGTGCGGTGTCTCTTTTGTTTGCCCGTTCTTTCTCCGATCCCCACATGACAACCCAAGGAAAATTCAACGAAGATCTAAAGAACAAGTCAACACGTGCGGTGTCTCTTCTGTTTGCCTATTTATTTAGTACTTTTTTCTTTTCAGTTCTCTTAGTAACATTTTCTACAAACCGATCAACAGAAAAACTTATGGGAGGAGTACGTGAAAACGGTTGGAATCAATCAGAAAAAAAACAGAACCATTTTCTAAACCTTTTTTTTTTCTCAAAATGGTAATAACGAAAACCAAATGTGAAATCCAAACAATAAAAAATCAGAAGCATGACTACTTGAACAAGCCGGCCTATAACAATAAATATTGAACCGTAACACCACATGCTTATGCATTTGACCGAGATAACAGCAGTGTCCGAGCCAAAATTTATATATGAAGGGGGACTATGACAATGATCGTACAAAAAAATTTGTAACAACAAGCAATACACCAAAGTTCCAAGCCTACCTGGCCCGTACACGCACGTCAAAATGAGTATGACATGTGGTTTTCGAAGGCTTTTTTTAATGAATCGATATTTAGAGTATATCAATTTTATTTTATTGAATATAGCAGAGTTATACAAGTAAAAAAAACAATATAAGAAAAAAAGCTAAAGGATAAGCTCTGATGGTCATTTTGTTTGCAAGAATCTAGGTTTTGGCATCTCCTTCCTGTAGTCTTAATAGTTCTTTGAAACAATTAGCGAGATAAGGAGCTCACCAATGTACACAGCCACACATATTAGGGAGGCCCGAACAGCAAGGGTCGCACGAGGACAATGATACGAGCTTCAGAAATAGTGAAATTTCTCTACAAAATAGAGAAAAATTGCCACCAATTCACAACACTTTTAAAAATTGCCACCTGATTTATAGCACTTTCAAATTTTACCACCAAAGTTATAAATTTTTTTATTCTGTGCCACTTCCTTTATCACCCTTAGTTTGCCACATAGCTGCCATCACCTAGCCACCCTATCGTATCGCTCTCACTCCAACACCTCCCCAACCCTAGCCATAGCCCTGGTGACAAAAAGATTGTAAATAGCGAAGAGCGACATCACCTCCTCAAGGTGCCACCCCTAAAGGTAGGCAACGACCTCTGATGGCAAGCAGCAGTAGGGCAGGACAAAGAACATCTAGATGTTGCCGCGGAAGCAAATGTGCAGCATCGTGCTCTCCCCCAACACAATGTTGGAGTTGCTCCTTCCTCGTTGCTTCTTCCTATCGTGCTGCTACTACTCGGTGCAGGACAACCCATAATTACAAAAATCATTTTTAGCTACAAGGACAGTACCTCTATGCAGGAGAGTCATATTTTCAGCCTTGACGGCCCACCAGCATAGCAGCAAGAGGGGGGTTTGATGGCTGACCGCCTATGAAGATCCATTATTATAGGTGGCCGACTTTTAGTGGTTGGCTATGACAATGGCCCAATTTTTGCAAAGAGATCTAAAGACGTTCTGCTGAAAAACATACAAGTGCTAGCTAAGTATCGATCTCCTATTTAAGTCTCTCTCTCATCTCTCTCTACTCCCTCTGCAAAAACATGACAGCTTTGTCCAGCGGCAGTGACTTTAGCTAGGCTTGTCCACTCTCCTCTCCCCCCTCTCCAAGATCTAGTCAGAGGATAGGAGGCCATCTATGGCAAAGGTGTGGTGATAGCGGTGGCGACTATGGCTTCGGTCAGGCTCCTCAACTCCCCTCCTCTCCCTCTCCTATATTTGATTCTCCCTCTACTATATGTGGCTGATGGCAATAAGGGAAGTGGAGGATATGGTGTTGGTACAGCGGACAATTGTGATCTAGATAGCGATGATAATCAGAAGGTATTGATAATGATGATGACATTAAGCACGCGTAATGACGACAACAAGGCTTCTAGACTTGGTCCATCACGACAGCTTGATTCCATTTGCTGCTTCCCATTTTTCTTATGAATCTTGGTTGGATTTGTGAATAATATTATGGAGCACCTTGGTTTTCAAATATAATGAATTGTTCTTCTTTTTGCTAGATTTGTGAATTGATCTATAGGAGTTGATATGGCAACTAGCATGCTAAGGGCAGTTGCATGCAAGGGAAATTAATTTTTTTTTCAAAAAATCACTTTTCCAGGAGGATGGCGTAACTAGATGAAGTTAAAATTGATTTTTGCAGATAGCCAGATACCTATTTACATTTATATGCGACGTAACTGTGCGTCTCTAAAAAATCTGTTTTGGCGGTATGTGAAAATGTTTTTTATAGTGGCCTCAGCGGTGGCTGGATGTGCGCGGAGCAGCTTGGCGGCCAGTGGCTTGTGCGTGGAAGAACTCAGAGGCTGGCCTGACACGAAGGGTTGTACTCGTGGATGGCGTCTCGATGCGCCGTCATGCTTGACCTCCGCGGCTACAACGACTCCGAGGGTTGGTAACGGCGACAAAATACTGCGAATTTGATGGCAAATAATGAAATTTCTCTATTTTGCACCTCGCTGGTGTGTGTGCACCCATAGAGCAGGCGAGGTTCGTTCAAACTGTTTGCGACCAATCATTTTTGTGACTGATGAATTGTGCTTGGCCACAGCTGTCGTGCATCATGCGCTGGGCCTTGTTGGCTAGATAGTGTTGGGGCAGACCATACAAATGATGTTTTCTGCAGAGATCATGGTCTGACCTCTAATTGAGTGACGTAGAATTCGGAAATTTCCACATGAATACTGTAAAGAATTTCACACTTACTATCCACATAGTCAAGCTTTTGCACAACTCTAAATGCCCGTTTAAGAAGCCTGTATAAATTATAATAGACGATGGCATTCACCCATACGTAAGCATCTGCGTGGCCATGAGTAAGCATTTACTTTTCTGATACATATTACATTGTAATGTACATGCCCTGAAAAATTTTGATCCCAAAGATAGTCTGTTCTTCCACCAAATGCACGGTGGTATTCACCTGCAAGCACAAAAAAGAAAAAAAATTATGAGCAAATCTCTCATATCAGAAGGAACAGTAAGGACATATCCTCCTATTAGACTCATGTAAAAGTAGATAGGAAGATTGGTCTCATGTGATACCAAATATTCCAATCGCACTATGCATCATATAGCCTTTGGTTTGATAAAAAATGCACCCAGCACGCCTATTATGACAGTAAAGAACCTACGGGTTCATGGAGATTGTCATAATGCCATTAAACTTCTAAGCAAGATTTATGGGTGGTGCATAATTACAAAGCCGGCAGTTAATATACTATAATTCTTTCTTGTAAATATATCTCGTTAATTTACAATTTTCATCTTTAATTTAAAATAAAAACCCATTCTTCATGCCGACCCATCGTTTACACTACTAGTCTTCTACGCACAAAAAAATGTCATCGACTCATTGCACTTATAGCTCATTTTTATGTATGATTAAGTACTCAAACCTTTTTACTGTGCACTTGAAGAAATAAGGATGGGTGCAAATCTTACTTAACCATGGTGTGCACTGGTCTGTACAGATCACTTATTTCTCCCTCATCCGTCGGCTACCCAAGCACATGCCCCCGCCACCGATGTCGACGATTTGCTGCAGCCGTGCAGCGCCTGCGATGCAAAATAAAATAGGATCTAAATGAAGCATCCAACGATGTGCCGATGTTGGCGAAAACTAAATGTTGCATGAGTTCATTTTTTGTTCAACAATTAGGGCTATTCCTATATCGACGTCTGCTACTGAACTAAGTTATATAAATAAATTCAGAAAATAAACTGAATAATAGTGGCAAGATAGGATGTACAAACTATTTCTAGAACCTAGATGGTAGTTAGGGAACTTTGTTCCATTGGGATAAGAAATTGTCTAAAATCCAATGGGCATTATAACGTCAAATGAGTAGAGAAAGTAAAATTGGACTTAAGCCCAGTTCGAATGTGCACTCCGGTTGTAGCTATTAGTAAAATTGGACGGAAACAGAATGAATCATTAGTGCATTAGTGCACGATTAAGTATAAACTATTATAAATTTTAAAAATACATTTATTTGATTTAAAAAAATTATATATAGATAATTTTTAAACAAAGCGTATCGCTTAGCAGATTGAAAAGTATGTTAATGAAAAATAAAAAAGTTGCTGTTTCGAGTTTCTGGAAAGAACTTAGCCTTAAGAGATTTCTCAAAATTATGTAAACTGCTATTTTTCAGGACATGGTAACCTATTTTGCAAGCAACAACATATTTTGACTAACTAATACTCTGCGATGCAAAATGGATAAACCAAATAATCCTCTAGTTTCATTTGTTTGTTTGACCAACTTGAAATATTCTCCTCTCCAATATATAGTATTTGAATCTAATTACAATATCTATTTAATGCACATAAGTTTGCAAGATAAATTTGTATATATCATTGTAATTTGAAGCCCTTAGAAAAACATATTGTGTAAACTGCTGAAATCCACTCTCCATGAATAGATTATTAGTGTAAAGCATCGGTGACTTGAGCTGTATATGTATCTGTCAGTCAGATTTGCTCCTAGGACCATTCTTGTAAAGTAAGACTGACTACAATGGAATAACATGATTCGCCCGGACCTATATATACATCAATTCAAACAGTGCTAACTGTCTAGTCCATCTGACGCTATGGTTGGGATTTTTCTTTCGGTGTATTTGGTTGTAATTCATGAACATGACATCAGAAACAATGCAAAGATTTAGATACACTTCACAACATAATCTATGGTGAGCTGCCTTAGAGAATCATTTATTTTGATTATAAGTAGACAGATCTACATTCTACAAATAGTTTTATTTACTGATACTCACAGTTCTAGTCGTTTGCTTCAAGTTTGATTTTTTCGATTGTAACTGTTTAGCTAATCATGGACCCGAAATTGTCATGATTTTTTGTTTTATGAAATAAAGGCAAATCAAGTTAATTAATATTGGACTTTATAATGTGCATACATATAATAGTAGTAATTGAAAGGCTAAAATCCAAATCAACAGCCAGGGAAGGAAGATTGAGAAGTAAGCAGAGAATGAGGAATAGAGAACAGTGACATTGACTGTTATGCCATGGAAACTGGTACGCTTAATAAAGACGGGGCATTTGAGCTGTCAGACTGGGGTGGGGTGAGTGATAACAACATCACTCACTTGGATACATATGATACTTCTTTGAATATGCGCAATACTTCTCAAGTGATTAAGATCCAATCACTACAGTCCATGCGTAATAATTGAATTTAAAGATGAGTTCGTTTCTATGCACTTCATGTGATTTTGAGAATAGAATGCCTAATGATTTTATTATGATTAGAATCCATAGAGAGATAGAGGCTAACAAAGCCAGCAAGGAAAGAAAATATACTTTTATGCGTAAGGGAAAGGAAAATTACTTTGCTAGCTCTGACCCTTGCTGAAATTATACAATCTCATGCGGAGAGAGCTGGTCATGTGAAGAAAGAATTTGATACTAAATCTAAAAATCAGCAACTACTTAAATTGAAGGATCTATTATTATACTTAAGTCTGATCTTGCAGAATTTTGTGATGATAATGCTATGTGCTATGCTAAGGATATAGCTAGCACTTTGTCTGCTCTTATCACTAACCTTTTGTATTGTAGGTGTTTCAAGGTGTTTTTCTCACTGACATACCTCAGGACTCCCATCCATTTGAGCAATTGAGCATTAGACTGATTTGATACTTTAAGCTAGTTTGCCAAACCGAGCTGCCAACAGGGCCAACCCCAAGAAGACTAAGGAGATTGAGCAACAAGTCCCATACCTTTTGGACCGCTAGTACGTACGTGAGAGCCTAGGTTTCATGTACTTTTGGTTCCAATAAAACATAGAAAGTACGTGCGTAGATTGTAGAGCCATTAATAATAGTACCATACCATCATCATAGTGTTACGCTAGATGACATGCTTAATGAGTTAAATGGTTCTATAATATTTTCTAACATTGACTTGCGTGGTGGTTACCATCAAATAAGAATGAAACTAGGAGATAAGTGAAAGACTGCATTTAAAACAAATTCGGCTTATATGAGTAAATAGTAATGTCTTTTGGTTTGACTAGTGCACCTAGCATTTTCATGTATTTAATGAATGTCGTTTCACATCTTTTCATTGGTAAATTTATGGTGGTTTATTTTGAAAATATCTTAATTTACAACATGTCATTATTTGAACATCTTGATCATCTATGTACTGTTTTGAGACTTAGAGTGCTACACGTTTATTTAGTAATCTCGAGAAGTGCAACGTTTGCACTAAATAGGTTTCGTTTCTTGGCTATATAGTGACTCCATAGGGAATTGAGTTTGATAAAACCAAGGTGCACATGATTCAGAGTTGGCAAATGCCCATAACGGTCTCACAATTGTGGAGTTTTCATGGACTTGTTGGATTTTATCGCTGATTTTTCAAAGATTTTAGCACCATTGCTACCCCATTGAATGAGTTGACAAAGAAAGGCATTGTGTTTCATTAGGGGCAACCACAAGAGGAGTCATTTAATCTTTTGAAGAACAAGATTACACACATGCCACTGCTACAACTTTTTAATTTTGGTAAGACTTTCGAGCTTTTGAATATGATGCTAGTGGAGTTGGCATTGGTGGTGTCTTGATGCATGAAGTTAAACATGTTGCTTACTTTAGCGAAAAAATTAATGGGCTTATTTTGAATTATTCCATGTATAATAAGGAATTGTATGTTTTTGTTTGATCTTTAGAGACACGGCAATATTATTTAAGCCTAAAGAATTTATTATTCATTCTGATCATAAATCACTATAGCATATTTGTAGCCAAAGTAAATTGAATCGTAGATATGCTAAATGGGCTGAATTTATTGAATCTTTTTCATATGTCATTGAACAAAAGAAAGAGAAGGAACATTTGATTGTTGATGTTTTGTCTAAACATATAGCATCTTGTCTCAACTGGATTGTCGTATTTTTGGCTTGAATTGATTAAGAAACAATATACTCTTGATATAGATTTCAAAGATGTGCTGCTGCATTGTAAAAAAGGGCAAGCATGAAATTAATTTTTGATTAAAGATGGATTCTTGTTTAGAGCTAACCATCTATGCATTCCAGTTGGATCCATTCTTTTTTTCTTGTTGTAGGATGTACATGGAGGAGGATTGATGGATCATTTTGGTGCTAAGAAGACTGAGGATGTTCTAGCTATGCACTTATTTTGGTCAAAGATGAGATGTAATGTAGAGCGGTTTATGGCTTGCTATACTACATGTCGAAATGCTAAGTCTTGATTGGATCTACATAGTATGTACATATCTCTTCCGTTCCTTGGGCATATATTTATATGGATTTTGTTTTAAGATGACCTTGGACAAAGAGAGGGAGGGATAGTATTTTTTTAGTAGATTTCTTTTCTAAGATGGCACATATTATTCTGTGCTATAAGTGATGAAGCTATTCATATTGTTGATCTCTTTTTCAAAGAAAATGTTTGCTTTTCTGGTATGTCTTCTAATATTATTTTGGATCACGATACAAAATTCGGTCACTTTTGGCACACACTACGGAATAAGTTGGGTGTAAAGTTGTTGTTTTCTACATGTCACGCACAAACTAATAGACATACCTAGATGGTGAATTGTATGCTATCCACGATGTTGAGAGTTATTTTGAAGAACAAAAAAGAATATGTGGGAAGCGTTTTTGCCACATATGGAGTTTCAATATAACCGGGCGAACACTCCACCATCAAGAAGGCGAGCTTGAGTCGCAGATGACTCCATTTCAAGAGGAGGATGATGATGAGGACACCACTCCTTTGGATACACATGATACCCAGCTATGCATGCTTCAATCACTAGAGCCTATGCGTGATAATTGAATTTGCAGATGAGATCGTTTCTAAGCACTTCATTTAATTTTGAAAATACATTGCTACCTAATGTTTTAATTATTATTAGAAACCATAGAGAGGAACAGCAAATACTTAGAGGGGCTAGGAGGTGGACATGGTTAGCAAGGGTGTCCAAGTCAAGGGTGAGGCCCAATCCATATCAAGTTCAAGTCCACCTCGAAATCTAGGAGCATATCACACTAAATTGATCGCCTAGATCACATTTGAACTTTGTTTTCAACATTCTACATATGCACGGAAAGGTAATAAGATCACTTTTTTAATGGATCTAGTGTCATGTAAAAATTTCTTTTGAGTCAATAGAAAACGTCAAAATATGAGGACTTCTAGAATCTATTAGGGTGTTGCATCACCATCTTTTGGCCAATTGGGTTGTGTATCGTGTTAGGATCCATTAGAGACACATCAAGGGGTCCTCGGCTCTAGAAACCTTTATATTTAGTAGCTCTTATCGAGTTAGGGTTAGGTTTTGCTTACATTAATCTTTCATTGATAGTTTGTGAGACCTCAACTTTGACAGTATAAACATTCATCTACATGTCGAGTTGCAATATTTCTTCTTCTTGATTGTGTTATTCGATTGGCATGTAAGGATTAGCCTTCTTAGAGAGGTCAACCAGGCAACATACGGTTGATAACTAGAGGAGACATGGTGGTGTGATTGCAAGGTTCAGGTCTTGTTGATCGAAAGCCAGATCGTGTGTGTCAATATTCCACCAAATTGCAAGTTATCTTTATTGGACAGAAGATTGGACACCCTTGTTGCTATCAAATGGTATTAGAGATTTAGGTGATATCATCAGGTTTGTCCTTACTATAGTTAATTAATTTCTCATTTATCCTATAGTTCATGAAAAAGTCATTAAAAAATTGCTATTCTTTTGTTTTCTTCGCTCTAAAACCACACTTAGCTTTTTAATAATTCTATTATAGAGTCTGTAGTGTTGAGTTTATGTCTTTCGTTAAGTTTAGATGTGACACTAGGGCTGGTGGGATGTATGGCGATGATGGTGGAGAGGGGAGGAAGTAGTGTTAGTGATGGAGATGGAGATAAGGAGGAGGCAAGCCGTTGGGATAAACATGTAGAGGCACACTGGAAAAATAGAAGGTAGAAGACAGGTTAAGGAGGGGAATATGACAACGATGTGAAAAGTGAAGTAGGTCGCAGCAGTATGTGGGAAGGGGAGACACGAGGTAGAGGGTCCTTGGGAACTTTTTTTAATAAAAAAAATATATTTTTTAACATTTATTCTGTATATCCTTATTGAGATTGTAGAAATATATATATTTCGTGAGATAAGGACGCACCACCACACCGTTAGCGCGGTTCACTGGCGTGGGAGCGATAGGACGGTGGTGGCACGTGTTCTCCATGAGCCACCGCTCCACGGTGCCACTTTGCCCACACGCGCAGCAGCTGTGACACGGCACCGAGAGCGGGGGCGCGCGTGTGCGCAGCGCTACAGTGCTCGGTGCTTGACGCGTCAAGAGGGGTGGCGCGTGGCCGATGCGCGCCACCACGCGGCATGCAGCACATGCATGCGGAAGTTAAAAGGAAGTAGCTGCATGCAGCAGCCGTATGTTTAAAGATTGGCGGAAGCTGCATCAGCTCAAGGCTTCGATCGCGAGAGTCGTGCTGAGATTGTTTCAGTGGCATGAAAATCTATGCATGGCATTAGTACAAAATTAATGGAGTATTAATTATTGTAAACTTCAAAAATAAATTTAGTTTAGCACTTTAAGAAATGAGCTTACAAATAAGGAGGAAGTTGCCATTTCTAGAATCAGTTTAGAATGCAGCCTTTAAATAGTTTATTTCCATGTATATATCAGCATGCACTACTTGTGATGAGGAAGAGAAAAAAAAGAGAGGAGAAAGCCGCTTGTAGTACGAGATGCCTCTAAAGTCATAACCTCTTTTTTTTACTGGTAGAGAAACCATATTGGTATCGGATTCAAATTGTCGTAGGTGCCGGTTTTAAAATTGGCACCAATATAACGGATAATGAGGATAGTCATTGGCACCAGTTTTGACACCCTCGTTTGAGCCGGTTCTAACCTACGTGGGTGAAAAATATTTTATATTTTACTGTACACCTATGCATGGTCATACTTTAGTTACCATAACTGACAAAATTTGCACACAATATTCGCGCACTTGCAGTTAGCAAGATTGGAACTAAGAACTTTTCTCTCCACGCAAAACCTCTTTTATCATCTTATAATGCAAACACTTGTGTTGATAACAAATACTATTCTTTTGAGACTACTCTTGTCCGAAATTTAGAATATTGTCAACTATAAAATTGTAAATTGCATCAAGATCTACAACTTCCATATAGATTTTATCTCCGTCTGAGATCGTTTAGAAATTATAAAAATTCGTTTACTTTAATAGATCTGAGAATTTATAAAATATTTTCAGACATCCATAAGACCTCAAATGAAAAATCATCAACTATTTGTTGATCTTGATGAGATCTATAAATGTGATATTAAATTTATCATCTGACTATATATAAAAAAGCTAGATAAAAAACATGGCATCATCGTATATACGGTTTTAATTGTTAATCGGTAACTATCAATTTATATTGATAGGTGTCAGTTTGTTTAAGAATCGATATAGATACGACGTCTATATGTGTCTATAAGAATCTATCTATAATTTAATAGGACTATTAGTGCTGATTTTTATTACTAATAGATACAAATGGGTGGTTATAGGTACCGGCTACTTGATGCTGTCAAAAGGTTCGTTTGTGCGAACTGGCATTTATGACGGTATTACGGAAATGGTGCTCAGTACTAGTATTCTGAACTGCGACCAGTCACCTTCTGAAGAATACTAATTAACGTACGGTAAGTATGTAAGAGCTAGCATCTATGCACTCGTTTGTTAAACAGCATTATCGAATGGTAATTTCGGCAATAATATCTACACGGTTATGCGAGGGACCTAAAGATTGATGTTGACTAAGATACTCGTCGATGAGCCTCACGTGCACGTGCGCGTGCATTCTTGATGAAGATCAGTACTTGCGCGCATGCGAGCACATGCCGATGCGCGCGCGTACGTTTGGCTCCTCGACGGTACGCGGTGCGCCGTCGTGCACCGTGTCTAGCAGGCAGCCGGCTCGGGGCACGCGGCATCACCTCTTACTCCGCGATTCACCCGCGATGGTATCGGACGGATTGGTCGACGGCGACAGACATGCAAAGGCAGTTGAGCTATACAAATTAACCTTATTATCAATTTATAATCTATTATAGTTTTGATTATATAATCGATACGTGCAATATTTTTAGCATGGTTAATGGACTGTAATATTTTTTAAGTACCTATTGGTAGAATGAAATGATACTAAAGAACTAAAGCTTATCTTAGTAGACACATTATTTTTTTCGTATTATCTTTAATTTCAATTGGTTACATCAAGGTACTAAAAATATTATTTTTTACTGCACAGTTTTTACCGTTTATTATTGTTTTCTTTATTACTTATACTACTATATATATTATATTATGTATTTATATATGTGTATATATATGTTTATTATATTATGTATATATAATTATGGGTATTATTTATATATAATTGAAATTAAATATATCCGATTAATATATTACAAATATATAAAGTTAACAAGACTTTTTTTCGCCGAATAATGTATTTATTATCATGAAATTCTAGTATCTTGTCTATAATAAATCACATGGGTTGTTTTTAAATAGTCCTTGTATAATCCGTCGGAGGAAATTATTGCTTCATACATGTCATTTCCAAAAAAATATGAATATGTTAAATCAATAATTTAATGCAATAAAAAAGTATAAGTTATATATGAATATTGTTTAGTTACTTGATATCCTATTAGTAGTGTTAATGCATTATGCATGATAATAAATGAATTCACAAACTAGTAGCCATACAAGCTGTTCTCCTTTCTCTATCTCAAACACCAAAGAAAAACGAAGTTATGAAATATTTAGATTATAGAATAAATGAGATTGTATATTTTTGATCATGTACATATCAAAAAGTTCAATCTTATATCGAGTGTTTTGTATATGTCTTTACATAGCCATGCCCATGCCCTACAATTGAAAACTATAATTTTATTTGGTGCTAATAGATGAAAAAATTACAGTGAAATGGCATTACTTATTAAGCAATTCTATGATTTTTTAAATTTTCCATTGGTTTCTGTAAAGAGTTTAGGATATGGATGTTGCTTTGAGTAACATTAGTGAAATTCGCATATTATATTAATTAATAGACATAATATTATGTATCTACGAGAAGAAAAATGATATAAATGGTAGTAAAAACTCACTTAAAGTTGTTAGGCAAAATTATGAATGTCTTCTAATGTTGCTATTCTATAAATTTGTGAATGTTCATCTCCATTTATGTGAAAATTCCCGTACTGTCTTCTCGTTAATAACCATGGGTCTATAAAAACCTATCTTAAAGTATTCCTTTCTACGACATCTTTAAATCTCTATTTTACATCACATAAAAAAAGAGATAATTCACACATGATAAATAAAATAATAATATATATAAATAGATTAAGATAAAGAATAAAACGACACCAACTGACAAGAGAGATCAAGAGTGTCTCGATGGTATATTTCATAGATGTCCTAGAAATTCACCCATATCTCACACTCCTCACAACAGTAATTACTGTTTTTAATTCAAGAAACGAACATAACCATAAAAGTCTTTGGATGAGTGAAATTACAAAAAAAATTCACAAAAAATTTTGGTAGCACCTCTCTTATATATCCTCCTAAATTGTCATGAGGTTACTCACTATTTATTAATTTGTCAGACTGGAAGAGGAACAAATGTTTAAAAGGTAAGATTTAGAAACAATAACCGGTTCTAATAATTATATATTAGTATTGGTTGTTATTTTTAGCCAGTGCTAATATATTCAATAATATTAGTATCGATTAATAATATCAATATAAATCTTTAGTACCGGTTGTCATCAACTGATAGACATTGATTACTAACCAATACTAATAATATTTCTGTGACAACAAGTCTTTTAGGTTCAGTAAAAGATACCAGTTCTTCTATCAATCGGTGTGTTTTGTTTCGTTAGATTAAAGACCATTTTAGCGGTAGTATTTGCATGTAGCCCTGTACATGCGCGCGCAGCCGTCTCCTCTGCGCGGGTTGCTCCAGTCAGATCAGGATGTCTGCGGCCGGCGAAGATCGGCAAACCATACCATGCATATGTGTCTGCTCCTGTGGCAGACGGCTCTCTCCATTTTTGCGGCTTGGCACACGGGCCAGACGGCGGTGACTTCGTCTTGGTGATTAGCTCACGTGGTGTCCCCTGGTTGCTGTTCGTCGCTCGGGAGACGGTCGTGACTCGCGACCTCGCTGGCGTTAGCCGAGTCGCTCGGCCCCGCGCACCGTCGGGTTCCTCGATCTCCTCCACGGCACGCTCGAACGGCTTAACCTTGAAGCGGCTCCGGCTCCTCTGGTCGTGGGCGGTGTAGCCGCCGGAGTGCATGGTGACGGCGACCGCGGTTGACGTGCGACGATTCTGGATGGATCGGCCAAAGATGACTCATGCAAACAAAAGATCAATCTGGTTAGAAACAAGAACATGCATATAGGCTTATATACTTGTGTACGTTTGGGCATAGCACTCGGGCATCTTCACAAGCTTGATGAAAATTGTTGATCTCCAACGTATGCTTGATCTGGAAGTGCCGCGTGCGTGGAGCTTTGTGTGGATTGGTTTGGTCGAACCAATCTGCAGACACTGCTTCCACACCCATGCATTCAACGCATGCAGATTGCATCTTATTGGTTGGCCTGGTGCCCATGGATGCTCAATACACCACGTGGACCTAGGCGTATGGCGATCAAGAGCCCGCCGCCTGCCGATCCGCCAGCTGTTGGTTGCACACATGCAGACGCCCAGCGCCTCGAACTTGCCCTAGGAAAGCCCTCGGAGTGCGCGGCGGTGGACATGCGGCCCTGCAATGCACGCGGCCACGATCCTTGGTGCGTGCATGTGAGCACTTCTCCCTGCACGGCAGGGCGACGGTGGAGATGCATCCGTGCGGGAGCACATGGTAGCACAGAGACCGGCTTCATCTTGATCTCCACCATACATGCGCAACAACCAAAACCAAAACAGGGAGATCAATCTGGGGTTAGAAGTTAATCTAATAAAAACAGATAGGAATGACAAACGCGGTGATGTCGGTGATTAAAGCCATCAAACTCGTTGAGATAGGGCTCTCGGCATTACCACGCGTCAACCGTCAAATCATAATTTCGACAATAATACTTTTAACTATGCAAGAGACCTAAAGATCGATGATGAAATCAGATAAGGTTTTAGACATTCTACTGGAGTAATATCCTACTCCTATTTATAAATAGAATCGTTCTATTTAGGGTATATAGCAAATATGTTGCTATGTGTGACGTGTACCAAGCTATTTTCTATCAATCCTTTCGATCTAGGACCTCCGCATCCTCTTATACATGATGAGGGTAAGAGTTATAAGAAAGATTATCTAGTCGGATATTATTGAAGCCTCCTATTCTATCTATATAAGATATCTGGTCCCTCGAGATTTATATTATATTTATGTCTTTCCTGAGTTTTTCTGTTTTTTTGGATTACAAGTTTTGGCAATACCTACAGGGTCCCAAGTGCATGGTTCGGTCCAACCCCTATTAGCCAAATCAGATAGGCCTCTTATGGTGGTACTGATATCCATATCCTTCACACTAGTCTCTAAGACCTTCATAATTTAAATACAGCTTCATTAGTTATTCCTTAATTGATTCTTGCCTTACACCGAGTGCTTTAGCTTGCAGAGAAATGGCATAGGGCTCCATTAAAGAAAAAATAGCATGCACCAAGTAGATGCACCTATTAGCTATAGCCCATGACTCTATGCTTAGTTAATCAACAACTGAATTAAGAGTCAAGAACCTAAATTTCAATTGGGATGTGACTAAAAAAGGTATCCAAACCTTGTATTCATAAGTCGGCTGGCAGCCCTCGTAGATCGTACCTCACTCAGCAAAAGTAGTGACCAAATAAGGTATCAAAACCTTGCACTAGCACAAGTTGGCTAGCGGCCCTTGTAGGACATACCGATCAAGCGGAGTAGTAGCTGTGTCTCAACTAGTTCCGATGGTCGACTATTGGCCCTCATGAGGTATAGCAAGTAGTTCTCCGGTCTAGTCCTTAAGTGTAGGAAATAGGCGTATGGTCCCGAGTTCTGCATTCGGATCTGGGTCCTATATTATGACCATGTTGGGTGAGTAGTATCATATTCAAAAAATGACCACTTGAGAAATATCTAAGTATTTTATAATATATGTAAATACATAATTCTCCTCTTACTGACTTAAAATTTTCTCAATAGTTGATTTCTTAGGTTTAAGCAATCTATTTGACTAGATGTTGGGAGTTGGCTCATCATTTTTTAATAGGCACACGTGTTGGGTGACTTGAGTTCGCTGTGAATGGAGCGGAGTTTCACAGATCATAATCTGTGCTACTAAGATACTTTTGCAATCATTAAGAGAAAAAATAGAATAGGTGTAGCCCAATCTTTCTACTTAGTTGAGTGATCAACTAAATAGGTAAGTTAAAAACAAAATAAATTACTTGGATAAAAATATCATATAAAGTAAAAAAATAAAAGACAACTTAGCTTGTTTGATTTTTGACTGACTCGGGAATAAGGGTGCGATCCTTATGCTCGAGCAGGTATGCTCTTGGACATGTCAGCTCATAAACAATTAACGGACCTTCTCATTTTAATAACAATTTGTGACGTGGTCTGGATTTTAAAACCAGATCACCGAAAAGGCGTGACCGTGAACGTTGTGACTATAATAATAACGTTTGTTTTGTAGGTGCTTGACCGAGGGGGTTGTTACAATGAGCCCTGCCTCCGCTAGTCCGAGTTGAACAAGAGGTTTCGTTGGGGATGGCGACCACCGTTTGCAGGGCGTATCGGCCGGTTGACGAAGATGCTCGTCGACGAGCCTCACGTGCATTCTTGATGTGCCTCACGTGCACGTTGCACGTTCGTGTGCATTTCTTGATGAAGATCAGTACTTGCGCGCATGCGAGCACGCACGTGGGCCGATGTGCGCGTCTATGTTGGCTCCTCAACGGTACGTGGTGTGCCGTCGTGCACTGGTGTCTAGCGGGCAGCCGGCTCATGGCAGTTGGCGTGCAGGCACACAGCATCACCTCCTCCGTGATTGACCCGCGACGGTATGGTATGGATCGGTCGACGGCGACAGACATGCAAACGTCGTAGATCAGTTGGGTTAGAAATAAGCGCATGCATATAACCAGGAGATCAATCTGGGATTAAAAGTTAATCTAATAAAAACTGATTGGAATGACAAACGCGGTGACGTCCGTGCTTTGCCAACTGTTGATTTTAAAAATAGGCAAAAAAAAAAAACTTTGTGACATGTGCAAGACCTGAAAACTTAAGGTGCTGTAGGATATTTTATACAGCTTGTAAGGATGTAATACGTCACATTCTATGTAGTAGATTATATTGGATATAGTTAGGGTTTACAGCAGGCTAATGTTACTCATGTGAGTCGCTAACCCCTTTATGGAATGCTCTAGGCCCTTGTATATCCCTAGGTACTATGTTATGAGAGATTGATAGATATTTATATTTTACCTTTATATTATAAGTTAGCTAAACACCTGACTATACAGGCCCACTAGTCGGTCTACTTTCTTAGACTCGTCAGCTTGGTCCATTTGAAGGATTCCTAGGTTTCGTGTACTCCACGAACATTGAGATTGTAACTAATTAAACATATATGCATGCATGTTATATATGCGAGGTGTGAGGCAATGAGGAGTAATCATGCACGTCAACGTATGTCACCGCAAATTCCTTGTAAATGACTTCGTTTGCCGCTTCATGCTTTTCATTTTCTGCATGCGTTGCATGGTCAAATGAGGCTGTGCATGCCGTGCGGTGGCGCTCATCCGTGACACGGCACCGCCTGTGGGCAAATGACGAGAGGACGATCAATGAAGCATGGGCAGTTAAAAGGAAGTTCTCGATCACCGCCTCGGCATTAGGACCATGGTTACCGACGATGCCGCTCTAGAGAATGTGATAGCTAATCTAGTGGCTCGCCATAATACTCCTTATCATTTGTACAAAAATCATCATCCCTTTTTTAACCAAGTAGTTGTTGTGCAACATTCATTGTTTCTCTCAAAGAAGTGAGGTGATCTCCTAAATTCTAACCTAACCCAGTAGAGAAGTACGATAGAAGTATGGATCTTAAGTAATTTTTCTAGGTCTACTTCACAATCTTAAAGATGGCAGGAACAGATAAGAATACAATAGCAAACTATCTATCCACCGTGCTTAAGGATTCTACAAAGTCATAGCTCATCCACCTGCCAAGATGTTCAATTGAGTCTTGGGACAATCTTTACCAGCAATTTGAAGCAAACTTCCAAGTCACATACAAGAGGCATACTATTGTGGATGATTTCCATACTTTGAGACAGAAGGATGGAGAGACTCCGTGGTACTTTATACGACACTTCAAAGTGTGCCGTAACACAATCATATAGACCACCGATGCATCTATCATCATGGCATTTAAGTCTACCATATGAGATTAGTAGACAATATATGAATTGGTAACAAGACAAATAACTATGGTAACAATGTTATTTAATATCACCAAACAATATGTTCTCATTGAAGAAGATATTCGACAAAACAAGGGAAAGGAGAAGGTGGTAGATGATAGAACCTCTATGAAGTAACATGATACAAGTGCCACCAAAGACCTAGATCAGAACAACAAGGAGGAATAGAAAGTTCAACACGAATGAAGTGGTTAACATCGTAGAATGAGCACCCCAACAACCATGGTACAATGAGTCCCATGGAGAAGGACCTAGTTGAAAGTGGTGTCCAACCTATTAAACAAGCTCTCACTCTCTAGGTGGTTGCCAAGTCTTCTAGAAGGATATGCATCTCGATCAAAGAGTTTGTGTGGCCAAGAAGGAAAATTGTATCACCAAATCATTTGATGAGGACGACGACCACTTTCTTCTTGACCTCATGGTAGCTCACACCTTTGGCAGTTTGGCCTCATATTCTTCTAAGTGGGAGTACAAGAAGATTGAATGTGATGTATGCTCTACGTCCTAGAGATAGGCAACAAGACTGCAATGGTAAGATCAAGCAATAACATTCTTGGTTGATGAGCACCCAGTGAATTATTCCACCCTTAGATATCATCTTATAGTGGTCGAGCCCACTATCAGGAATATTAGGGTTCCTGTGTTGTGATTGACGGGGTGACTCTATTAATCTACTCTTCATAAACGTGTTCGAAGCTTCAGAGATCTCTCGAAGTGAGCTCAAATGTTCTAATTAGACCTTCTAGAGGATTACACCAGAGTTGTCTTCAAAGCCACTGAGAAAGATCACGCTGCTAGTTACATTGGTGCCCCTAACAACTTTCAGATTGAGAAGATTACGTTTGATGCCTTTGACTTTGACGTAACATACAATGTGATCATCGGACGAACAACATTGGTAATTTTCATTGCAGTATCGTACTATGTGTAACAACTTGTCAAGATTCTAATACCTAAGGGAGTCATTACTATTCTTGGGAATAACAAAATTGTTGTGCAGTGCGATAAAAACGGTCTTGAAATAGATCATACTTCACACATGTCTACCACAGAAGAACCTTCTTGAGAGCATAGTAAACCTAAGGTCACCATGAAGCTTGACGGCACTATCATGGTGGTTCCATTCTTCGACTCCAACTCTGAAAAGATAATTAAGATTAGGGCACCACCTTGAGAGATATAGGAACTTGAGCGCATCACTTTTCTCTATGCAAATGCGAATGTCTTTGCTTGGCAACCATTGTACTTGCCTGGGGTCCCAAGGATGAGATTGAGCATAAATTAATGGTGTTACTACAGGCAAAATCGGTGAAGCAAAAGCTACAAAGATTTGTGCCAAAAGAGAAGTCTATTTGGGAGGATATTGTGATGCCTTGAACTCTACTAGCCATAAAGTATAGGCTAACATAGGACAAGGGTTAACTTAAATACATCTAAATACTGCACTAGTGATCGTCGCTAAAAAATCCCACGACCGAGGAGAGACGCCGGCTCGGTCACGCGAAGGCCTGGGAGGTCTGCTTGTCTCCAGTGCAGGTCCTTAGGTCTCAAGGTTTGTGGGTGTGCCAGTCAATTTGACCCTGCAATTGATAAGGAGGTGAGACGAGCGGATTCGATACAGACGCTCGCTATCGGCTGGCTGCCGATAGGTTCAGGATGCTGTTTGATCGGCTAAGGAGCCAATGTGGATAGGTATCGACGAGCGGTCGACCGTAGAGCCGATGGAGGAACCAGGGTGTGCTCAGAGGATATTGCGGCACACAGGATCCCTCCGGACAACCGAACAGTGATTCATCAGCTGGAGAAACCGATGAAAGCGGATGCGGCCTAGGCGATGATTAGCTCAAGAAGGCAAGGGCTGCAAAGCCGATGCCGCTCCGGATATGATAGCAAGAGACCCGTCGCCCGCCGTGGCAGCGCCATCAACACTGAACCTCGAAGATCGGACCTAACTAAGACAGTACGAGGCCGGGGCCAGCGGCGATGATAAGGAGGACGCCGGATCGGCTATGCCGTAGCAAGGATAGGAGCAAACCCATCGGCTAGCTGAATCGATGAGGGGACGCCTCTCTGAAGGCGGGTGCATATCGGCTGGAGGTCCGATACATTTGGCGTTACGTATCGTGGGACGCCTCTCAAGGCTGATGCGTATCGGCCGAGGGGCCGATGCGCTGGGCGTGAAGCACAGAGCATGGATAACTCATCGGCTAGCACTCTGATGATACGCCGTGCAGGAGACTATAGGCCTGAAGCTTGATCTACCGTCAGCAGCCCCGTAGGTCGGACCTAACCGATGCAGCACGAGACTGACGATGGCAGAGGGAGCTTAACGGGCCGATAGGTCCGGCACGGATGTGATGCGATACATTTGATCAGCCTAAGAGGTCAGACCTAACCGATGCAGCCTTAGACAGAGCAAGACATAACGGGATGGTGGCGGGACTTACCCCTTCGCCGGAGATCGAACTTAACCGATGCAGCCCCGCGTCGAGAGCCAGAACCCGCCGGTAGAACCTAGATGAACTAGGGTGGCGATGCGCCGAATTTGAATATGATCGAGAGATGTTTTACACATTTCCAGGGGGTCTATATTTATACCCTGGATTTACAGACAGAGTCTGACGCATTTACGACCATCGGACATTATTTCCTAGTAAGAACAAAGAAAAATATTCCTAAAGAAGTTAACTAACCAGCTAGACCTCCCTAATTGAGTAAGGTTATAATTTACAAACATAAGCACCCTGCCATGGAGTCCACAGCTCCTCCGCAAACCTTGTTTCATCTGAATAATCTTCCAATTTGTAACTGAGTCTTTCTTTGCTACAACCTGATCGGCTTCTCCACTGTAGCTATCAGACCTATTTTAGACAAGCCGACCCTTCTCCTTCCTTCCCTCGGGCTTCTCGGACCTGATCCTGGTTGGGCAATCCCCTGTCTTCAAGCTGATCCAATCTTCTACTAATCTGATCGGCTTTTCTACAGTTCTCCATCGGCTTTGTCTCAGTATCTCCATCGGCCGATGGCTGCATCAAACCCTCCAACGGACCTCTCAACCGATCGGCTTTAGCCCCATCGGATCTGCCAGATTTTGGCGTTAACACATGCCCCCTAATTTCGGAGTTTGCCAACAGACTATGAAATTACGAGCCGTTAGAAACCTCCGTAAACCAGGATGACCCGTTAAAACCCCATTAATCGGCTCAGATCTCTGCCTAGGTCGTTCCGCCTCTATAAAATATATCCCCTCCTCAGCCTTTTTCCAAACACTTCTTCTCATCAAAAACCCCAAACCTCGACAAGCTCCACAGGCATTCGCAAATTTCTATGAATCTTGATGGGCTCAGAATACTGAAGGCGAGCCCTCGCAGATTTCTTCATCGGCCGCTACTCCTTCGTTTGCGCAATGGCTTCCACACACATAATCCCTGAGGTATCCATTATCTGCTCTTTCATCCTATGTTTTGCACGATTCTTCCCCATCCTGATTTCTCATCAGTAGTCGGGTTCTGGTTTCTGTAGTATCTTAAGAGTCAGATCACTATTCCAATCTCTGACCGCTCTCCCGGTCACTTCTTTCTTGGCCCTATGGGTAACGAGGATCGAACTGATTTCATTAACTCCGAAACAGAAAAGATCCCGTTCAAGAACTCATCCATGGCCATCACCGATTGGGCTCACAGCTTCAGATCCTGGCCTAGCAAACTCCCTAAATGGAGGAACAGGTACCTTAGTGTTTCTGCCTCCAAAAAGACTTTATGGGAGGATCGGGAAATAGACCATTGCATTAACCTTTCCTTAGCCGATATGGAAAGGAACGAACCTCTGCTTGCATTGGCTTCTTACTTCTGGTCGGACATCTTGAATGCCTTCATGTTCGGGCATGGGCTGATGACTCCCACCTTGATGGATGTTCCTATGTTGATCTGCGTCAACACCACCCACTACATGAACCTTTTCAACCTCAGATTCAATCCTAAGCATCGACTAAAGACCTGATCCCGGTTGGACAATCCCCTGTCTTCAAGCTGATCCAATCTTCTACTAATCTGATCGGCTTTGTCTCAGTGTCTTCATCGGCCGATGGCTGCATCAAACCCTCCAGCGGACCTCTCAGCCGATCGGCTTTAACCCCATCGGATCTGCTAGATTTTGGCGTTAACACATGCCCCCCAATTTCGGAGTTTGCCAACAGATTACGAAATTACGAGCCGTTAGAAACCTCCGTAAACCAAGATGACCCGTTAAAACCCCATTAATCGGCTCAGATCTCTGCCTAGGTCGTTCCGCCTCTATAAAATATATCCCCTCCTCAGCCTTTTCCACACACTTCTCATCAAAAACCCCAAACCTCGACGAGCTCCACAGGCATCCACAAATTTCTGCGAATGTCGATGGGCTCAGAAGACTGAAGGCGAGCCCTCGCAGATTTCTTCATCGGCCGCTACTCCTTCGTTTGGGCAATGGCTTCCACACACATAATCCCTGAGGTAACCATTATCTGCTCTTTAATCCTATGTTTTGCACGATTCTTCCCCATCCCGATTTCTCATCAGTAGTCGGGTTATGGTTTCTGTAGGATCTTAAGAGTCAGATCACTATTTCAATCTCTGACCGCCCCGGTCACTTCTTTCTTGGCCCTATGGGTAACGAGGATCCAACTGATTTCATTAACTTCGAAACAGAAAGGATCCCGTTCAAGAACTCATCCGTGGCCATCACCGATTGGGTTCACAGGTTCAGATCCTGGCCAAGCAAACTCACTAAATAGAGGAACTGGTACCTTAGGGTTTCTACCTCCAAAAAGACTTTATGGAAGGATCTGGAAATAGATCATTGCATTAACCTTTCCTTAGCCGATATGGAAAAGAACGAACCTCTGCTTGCATCGGCTTCTTACTTCTGGTCGGACATCTTGAATGCCTTCATGTTCGGGCATGGGCCGATGACTCCCACCTTTATGGATGTTACTATGTTGACCTGCCTCAACACTACCCACTATATGAACCTTTTCAGCCTCAGATTTAAACCTAAGCATCGACTAAACACCAAGAATATTGAAGGTTGGACTAAGTACATTTCCTTGCATAATAAATCCTCTGGCCCAGTCGATGGACATGAACATGTAGCGTTATTGAATCTTTAGCTGGAATGATTCTTCTTTGGCGGTTCGAATCTTGGTCCAACAACGAACATGCAATGTCTGGAGAGCTCGTGGCCAATCACCGCCAAATTCTCCTAGGACATTATCTTCTCGGAGCAACTTATCATCTGCTCCATCAAGTTGCGACCAAGCTGTCAACAGGCCATCCAGTCAGACATATCGGCGGACCCTGGTGGTTTATACAACTTTGGTTGAACGTCTACACCTCCAAAGTCATTGCCAGACCCCTTTCTCTTCCATGACATTCCCAACTGATTACCCAAAAGAAAACGAGGCCAGCCGATGCCGATGCATTTCGCTAGGTGAAGCTTCATCGGCTCTTCCTGGAAGCAAAATGACCCCCCTTGGACTCAGCCGATGGTTTAAGTGTTTCTACTATGGCTTTACCAAAGAGGCTACCATCTGGTTCGCGTACAAGGATGACTCATCCTTTGAAATGCCTTCTAGGTTTCATCCGATGAAGAATCGGAGACCATCATTTTATCCTCCATAACTCCTTGTCTTCTGCCGATCGAATTTTCAATGGGCTGATCTCAACATCCATCATACGAGTTCTACCATCCTTCGGTTAGTGCTCGTCAGTTGGGCTTCGGCCAAGTCCCCATCGGCTTGTTCTTCATCGGCAAGCTCCGAGCGCACGGAGAAGTGAAAAGCAGCTTGGAGTATGACCGACTTTGTTCGATGACATCGAACTTGTCCTTAGGGACTATCTCCACCTTCGAGCCTTGCATATCTAATACCAAAATCTTCGCTCAATGGTGGTCAGAATGGGGAAGGCACTTGTATAGTCTATCGGCTGAACATTATTGCCTTCGCCTCAATCCTGACTTCGTGGAATTCGACGAAGAGGTAATCCTTCTTTCACTATCATGTCTTCATCGTATTGAACTTCAACTGTATCTTAATTCCCGTGATTCCACAAGCTGGCGACAAAGGCGCACCTTTAACCAGCGCAAGTGGTCGGCCGATTATCTATCAACCTCCATCGGCCAAATCCCTCCTTGGGCAAAGCGGTCCACCTCCATTGGCTCTCCTTCGAGTGTCGCAAGTGTCAGGGCCAAAGCGCAAGAAATCGGCTGCTCGATCGTTTTTTAAGAGACGGAAACCCGACGCCGATGTTGTCATCGTTGCATCGGCTTCGCAAAGCCCTTCTCCTGCGGCAATTCTAACTCCTCCCGCATCTCCGCTGGTAGGTTTCAGTGTTAATTTTCTGTTGCCCTTGTTTTATCCTGACACCTTCGCTTTGCAGCCTAAACCATCGGCTCTTGAGGTCCAAACGTCGGATCCTGTTACTGGGGCTGAGCCGATGGTATCCTCTGAAGTTTTAGCATCTACTCACACTACCCCACATCAAGCTGATACCCACACAAGAACTGCTCCCACTATCTCTCAGGTACGTCCATCATACATGTTGTTTTTCTTGACTTATGATCTCCAAGTTTACTAATGTTGTTATACAGTCATTAGCCTATCTATTCTCCTTTGACATCGGCAAATACCTGAAAGCAGAGGAAGACTCAGCCACCAGCACAGTGATCGAAACATTTTTGCTAGCCGATGCACGTGAGCAGTTGTCAGATATTGTGCATTGGCTGGAGGTTCCGATTGACTCAATGGTGGAAGACTGCGGGTCAATCCGGGGAAGACTTGCAGAAATTCAACACCTCCTGTTTGTGGAACTGTCGGATGCACTCACGCCTGCTGCTTACTTGGAATTCCAAAGGACCCAGCTGACTGCACCAAGACGATGCATAGCCGATCGCGTTGAGCAAAGCCACCTGGCTCACAACGATCGGCTAACTGCCCTTGATGAAAAGAAGAAACTTGATGAAATGTTAGCTAACCTTCAACACGCCAACACCAAGCTTGGCCTCTTGAAGAAACGAGAAGACAATTTGATGGCGAAACTCGACAAGATTCGTGAAGATTTCAATTCCACCGAGTCCCATCTCATCGGCCTACCAAAGTCGATCCAAAACCAAGAGGCCAAGGTAGCAGACAAAGTGCAGCTAGCGGTTCACCGGCACAAGAACTTGAAAACTATCCCCGGATCAGACGAGGATGACATCCACGCTATCAATGATATAGATCAAATCCACCTGCGCGCGATTGAGGCCATTAAGAAATTCTTGTAAAATTTTAGCCTCAGAGAAATCCAGATGTCATCTTGAACATTAACTTTTTGTAGTAAACTTCAATCATCTTGATCAACAAAAGTTATGTAAATATATTTTCTAAAGGCGATATCGGCTATGTGTAACCGATACAAACTATATCGGCTTCCATACATTGTCCATCGGCTATGCTCCAGCCGATCACACGGATGATACCGTCAGCTGGTACTACCTCTAAAACCTTATTCGTCTTGAATAGGCTATGATTAGCCGATTTAGGTGCCTACCCACACGCTAGGATAATACTTTTTCAAATGTTTGCCATTAAACGCTTTGGTAAACTTCTCTCCTTCAAGACTTTCCAATATGTAATCATTGCCAGGCACACACGGATTGATCCGATAAGTTCCTTCCCAATTCGGTGACCATTTTCTAAACTTATTATCCCTAGATCCAATCGGCAAAATTAACTTCCAAATGAGATCTCCTTCAGAAAAGGATTTGGTCATTACTTTTTTGTTATAATGCCTAGTGACCTTAGCCTTGTTTTTCTTGATCTTCTTAAATGCTTCTAACCGATTCTGAGTCAAATCATCAAGCTCATTGGTCATCAATGTGTAATAATCATCGGCTGTCAACTGATCCTGTAAAGACACCCTCCTGGAACTGATGTTAACTTCCCATAGAAGAACTGCTTCATGACCATATACCAACTGATATGGTGGCACCTGGGTAGATCCATGACACGTCATCCGATAGGCTCACAACGCATCATTCAAAGTGACATGCCACCTCCGTGGTTGTTCATCAGTCTTACGCTTGATCAATTTTATTAAACTCTTGTTAGAAGCTTCCGCCTGTCCATTAGCTTGAGCATAATATGGTGACGAGTTTAGCAACTTAATCTCCATACTGGCAGCAAACCTTTGAAACTCGTCTGACATAAAGATAGAACCCTGATCAGTGGTAATTGTCTGTGGAATTCCAAATCAATATATGATATGTCCCTTGATGAATTCAATTGCGTCCCTGGAAGTAACCTTCTTCAAGGAAATAGCTTCTACCCACTTTGTAAAGTTGTCTGTTGCCGCCAATATGAACGTATGCCCTTTACTGGATGAAGGATAAATCTGGCCGATCATGTCAATTCCCCAACCTCTAAACGGCCATGGCTTGACTATCGGATTCATAACTGACGCTAGAGCTCGTTGCACATTCCCAAACTTCTGACAATTTTGACAGCCCTTGTAGTATTTAAAACAATCCTCCAGCATACTCGGCCAAAAATATCTAGCCCTCCTCATCATCCATCTCATGTTATGATCCGATTGATGGGCTCCATAGATGCCCTCATGCACCTCGCTCATCACCAACGCGACTTCTTCAGCACCCAAACATCTTAAGAGCACTCCATCGACTGATCGATAATACAACTCTTCATCAAGTAGAATGTACTTAATAGCCTTGTACCGAAGCTTCCTGGAAACCGATCTTGATGGATTCTGCAAATACTGAACGATCTCCCATCTCCAATCATCGGCTTCCATACGTCTCTCGATATCGGCTATCTCAACTTTCACTCTACTGTTCAGCCGATACCCTAAAGCAGTCTAAGCGAGATCATTGGCCTCCGTGTTTTGCTCTCTAGGAATATGATCCAATGTCACTATCTTGAAATCCTTTAACAACTGTTGACATTTCTCATAGTATGACTTCAGAATTTCATCCTTGCATTCATATTCCCCAGATAATTGTTTGATTACCAACAAAGAATCCCCAATGACCTCTATTGTATCGGCTCCAACTTCTCTCAGCAGCTGAAGTCCCTTGAGCACTGCCTCATTTCTGCTTGGTTATTTGTACTATATGGTTTGATTGTGAAGGCAAATTCGAAACTTGCCCCCCGAGGAGAAATAATCACCAAACCGATACCAGATCCATGTCTGCAAACCGATCCATCAAAGAATAACATCCAAGGGATCGGTTCCACATAATTCTCTTGGTCTCCTCTATGCTGTACAATAAAATTGGCTACCGCTTGTCCCTTGACTGCCTTAGCCGATTCATACCTCAGATCAAACTCCATCAGAGCGAATATCCATTTACCAACCTGCCCCCTCAAGACTGGAGCCGAAAGCATGTATTTGATCACATCGGCTTTGCAAAACACTGTACACTCAACCGATAGAAGATAATGCATTAACTTTGTACATGAGAAATACAAACATAGGCATAACTTTTCCATAGCAGGATACCTAGTCTCAGCATCCAGAAGTCGCCGGCTTAAGTAGAATACTACTTGTTCTTTTGACTCATACTCTTGTACAAGCACTGATCCAATTGACTTCTCATCAGCTGACAAATATAATTTGAATGGTATTCCCTATTGCGGTGGAATCAGCACTGGTGGAGAATTCAAGTATTCCTTGATATGATCAAAGGCTTTTTGCTGGTCATCACCCCATACAAACTCTTGATCGGCTCGTAAGCTTAATAAAGGAGTGAACGACTCAATTCTTCCCGATAAGTTCGAAATAAATCTCCATATGAAGTTGAGTTTGCCGATCAAGGACTGCAGCTGTAGTTTGTTGCTGGGTGGCTCGGTGGTCTAAATGGCCCTGATACTTCGTTGACTGACTTCAATTCCTCTCTCATGCACCATGAAACCCAAAAATTGTCCAGCCGATACGCCAGAAGCACACTTGTGAGGATTTATTTTAAGTCCGTATTTCTTCGTCCTCTCAAGCACTTTTCGTAGATCGGCTATATGTTCTTCAATACTTTTGGATTTCACCACCACGTCATCAATGTATATCTCCACTAGCTGTCCGATAAGATCATGGAACATGTAGTTCATGGCTCTTTGATAGGTAGCACCAGCATTCTTCAATCCGAAAGTCATGACTACCCACTCGTATAAACCAATAGCTCTAGGACACCTAAATGCAGTCTTGTGGATATCTTCTTTGGCCATGAAAATTTGATTGTAGCCTGCATTTCCATCTATGAAGCTAATAATCTTGTGACCAGATGCAGCATCAATTAATAAATCTGCCATCGGCATCAGGTATTCGTCTTTAGGGGTTGCCTTGTTCAAATCCCGGAAGTCGATGCATATTCTTAACTTTCCATTTTTCTTTTTCACTAGGACAATATTGGATACCCATTCGGCATATCGGCATGGTCTGATGAAATTTGCATCGTATAACTTCGTGATCTCCGGCTTGATTTCATCATGTCATTCTGCTTCGAATCTCCTCTGTGGCTGCCTAAATGGCCGATATCCCGGTCTGATAGGAAGCCGATGTTCCACATTCGATCGGCTTAATCCAGAAATCTCATGGTAGTCTCAAGCAAAGCATTCCCAGAATTCCTTTAATAAATTTATCAGCTTTTCTCGGAATTCAACACATAGATTTTTACTAATGTATGTCGGCCTCGACCTGTCTCCTGGTCCTATGTCTATTTGTTCCAACTCATCGGCTGATGTAAAACCTTACCCTAACTTCCCTTCGGAGTTTTCTAAAGTTCCCATGGAAACAATGGATCCGAGCCGACTTGCTGAATCGGCTTTATTCCTTTATCAGTCACCTCCAGGAAATTTCCCACCCTTATTTGTCCGGATAGGCAGTTGAATCCATCAGCTTCCTAGAATGGCACATCAGTTGTTGCCACACTAGTCGACTGATCGGCCGTGATCACTTCAACTCTGTCTCCTTGCCATTGTATGAGGCTTTGATGCATTGTTGAAGGAATACAACAGTTGGCATGAATCCAATCCCTGCCAAGGAGTACGCTATATGACCCCTTACTATCGATGACAAAAAATGTGGTAGGCAATGTCTTACTTCCAACCGTTAGCTCCACATTCAGTACTTCTTTGGTTTTTGATGGATTACCTCCGAAGTCTTTCAACACCATATTTGTCTTGACTAAGTCTTCAGCCGTCTTACCCAATTTGCGGTATGTAGAATACGGCATCAAATTGATGGTTGCGCCTCCGTCAACTAGCATCTTTGCCATCGGCTTACCATCGACATATCCGTTGATATACAATGGCTTTAGGTGCCGATGTTTGGAATCTTCTGGTTTGTCAAATATGGCTTGACTTCGTTCCAATATTAATTGGGCAAAATCCTCTTCTTGACTTTCTTCATCCGATACATATGCTTTATATTCCATTGGCAAAAAGAATACCATGTTAGCCTGAGCCGATGTAGTAGCCTCTTCCTCTTTTTGCTTTACTTTCCATACTTTTTTAATTTTCTGGTTCCGATCGGCTTCTTCATGGTCCTGCCATTGTCTTTTATGCTGCTCTCTATGTCGCAGCCGTTATGCCCTCCTCTTCTGATTCTTTGTAAAAATCCCGGATGGACACCACTGATCCTTCATGGAGCATTACCCTTTATTTAACTCCTGTTTCTTAACTGCCTTTTGACCATACCCTTCGTTGATCGGCCCTAATCGGCTATATGCCGAGGCCCTAGTGATGGAAGGCCGATCATACAACGTTCGGCTCTGGTCACAGTACTGAAATCCTGGTTTATTGCATTCAGGACAGTCCTCGATTGACGACAACCTCATGTTTTGATTCCAACAGTACTGAAAAAAGGGACAACCCCAGTGTGGATTATACCTTTCTTGTTGTGTTGTGGCTCATCTTTCTTTGTCCTGTAGTCTGGAATATTTTTTGATTAAATCCGATGAAGTAACCTTTGACCTCTTCCAGCGCCTTTTTTCATCGGACCGATCTCCTGAGGTTCCTGCAATCACCATATTCATCGGGAAAGGATGCCCGTCAACCTTCATCGGCCTTTTGTCCTCGAACTTGATCCTCCCATGTTCGATAGCTAATTGTAACTGTTGCCGGAAGACCTTGCACTCATTGGTATGATGAGATATTGAATTGTGTCACTTGCAATACTTCTTTTTTCTGAGTTCTTCAGCAGCCGGGATTACATGATTCGGTGGCAACTGGATCTGCTTCTCTTGGAGGAGAAGATCAAATGTCTTGTCAACTTTGTTAACATCAAAATCATATCTTTTTTCTTTATTTGTTTTCTTGATCCATGGACATGATACGGGTTTTTTATTCCTGGTCCATTCTGCCAGTCCCACCTCCGTATCGGATCCCTCATCATCCGAGTCCGATGCGTATACATGTAGCTGATCGGCTTTCCGATGGAACCTTTCTTTCTTGGCACCTACAAATCGGCTTTCATGAGCCGATACTCTCTGGAGTAGATGAGACAAACTTTCGAATTCTTGTGAAGAGAAACGCTCCCGAATCAGAGCCAACAATCCTTGGAAAGCCAAATCGGCTAATTGTCCGTCACTTAAAATGAGACTGTAGCATTGGCTTCTGATGTCTCAGAAACGTTGGATGAATTCCGGGATGGATTCATCGTGCCTTTGTCTAACCGATGTTAAGTCTGATAACCTCAACTCTTGAAGTCCGGCAAACAAATACTTATGAAACTGTTTCTCCAAATCAGCCCATCCCCTGATTGAATTTGGAGGTAACGAAGAAAACCAAGAAAAGGCTGGTCTAGATAAAGACAATGGAAACAATCGGAACCTCAGAGCTTCATCAGCCGATGCCTTCCTGCATTGATCTAGGAATCGGCTAATATGTTCCATCGTAGATACATTATCTTGCCCTAAGAACTTCGAGAAATCTGGAATTTTGAATCGGTGTGGCAGCGGAATTCTGTCTAACTACTCTGGGTAAGGGTGTCGATACATGAAAGTTTGTTCTTTAGGCTTGATACCGAATTGCTCCCTTACAACTTCTGCAATCCTGGCAATCCAATCTTCTTCCTTTAGATTCTCCTTTTGGTATTGTGGGATCGAAGTTGGTATCTGACATGATCCATAATGATCTCCTTGATAGTTATTACCAGGATATTCTTGTTTATATCCCCCGTAATAGGCCGTCCGATGATACCCTGGCATCATGTCTTCATGCTGCCCCCCAATCCGCTCTTGCACTGGCGGAAACATATTTGCCGTTATATCCCTTCTAGATCCAAAAGTAACTTATGGTTATCCTGTTTTCATCAGCAAATATACCGGCCCCTGATCAGGTTCCTTAACAATAGATTCATCCACAGTTTTTTTGATTAAGTTGTGCAAAATATTCACCAGTACACCCGATTGGTTAATAAGCGCATGGTGAAAAGCGCGTCAACTATCTCCTGTGGTGGCTTTTGAGGACTGATGGGTGGCAATCGGCTCGATTCTCCTTCCAAAACTGGCTTTGGCATTTTGGACTTTTGAATTGGCCCCTGTCGAGTCATACTGAAGGACTCTAGATAGAGCTTTTGAAAATTAGCTGTGTTCTGCTCCACCTGGTATCTTTGTTCCTCAATTAAATCCTTCATTGTTACTGGGATTATATTGTCTACGTTGATTTCTTTACCCTCCATTTGAGCACCGTTGATTGGAGGACCTTCAACTGATGAAAAAGGTCTTCTCGTCCCACCGGGCGTGCCAAGATGCGTGATCGCCGCCAAAAAATCCCGCGACCGGGGAGGGACGGCAGCTCGGTCATGCGAAGGCCTGGGAGGTCTACTTGTCTCCAGTGCAGGTTCTTAGGTCTTGAGGTTCACGGGCGTGCCAGTCAATTTGACCCTACAATTGACAAGGAGGTGAGACGAGCGGGTCCGATACAGACGCTCGCTATCGGCTGGCTGCCGATAGGTTCGGAATGCTGTTTGATCGGCTGAGGAGCCAATGTGGACAGGTGTCGATGAGCGGTCAACCGTAGAGCCGATGGAGGAACCAGGGTGTGCTCAGAGGATATCGCGACGCACGGGATCCCTCCGGACAGCTGAACAATGATTCATCGGCTGGAGAAACCAATGAAAGCGGATACGGCCTAGGCGATGATTAGCTCAAGAAGGCATGGGCTACAAAGCCGATGCCGCTCCGAATATGATAGCAAGAGACCCGTCGCCCGCCGTAGCAGCGCCATCAACACCGAACCTCGAAGATCGGACCTAACCAAGACAGTACGAGGCCGGGGCCAGCGGCGATGATATGGAGGACGCCGGATTGGCTATGCCGTAGCAAGGATAGGAACGAACCCATCGGCTAGCTGAGCCGATGAGGGGACGCCTCTCTGAAGGCGGGTGCGTATCGACTGGAGGTTCGATACGTTTGGCGTTACGCATCGTGGGACGCCTCTAAAGGCTGATGCGTATTGGCCGAGGGCTAATGCGTATCGGCCGAGGGGCCGATGCGCTGGGCGTGAAGCACAGAGCATGGATAACTCATCGACCAGCACTCCGATGATACACCGTGCAGGAGACTATAGGCCTAAAGCTCGATCTACCGTCGGCAGTCCCATAGGTCGGACCTAACTGATGCAGCACGAGACTGACGATGGCAGAGGGAGCTTAATGGGCCGATAGGTCCAGCACGGACATGATACGATACATCCGATCGGCCTAAGAGGTCGGACGTAACCTATGCAGTCTTAGACAGAGCAAGACATAACGGGATGGTGGCGGGACTTACCCCTTCACCGGAGATCAAACTTAACCGATGCAGCCCCGCGTCGAGAGCCAGAACCCGCCGGTAGAACCTAGATGAACTAGGGTGGCGATGCGTCGAATTTGAATATGATCGAGAGATGTTTTGCATGTTTCCAGGGGATCTATATTTATATCCTGGATTTACAGACAGAGTCCGACGCGTCTACGACCATCGGACATTATTTCCTAGTAAGAACAAAGGAAAATATTCCTAAAGAAGTTAACTAACTAGCTAAACCTCCCTAATTTAGTAAGGTTATAATTTACAAAAATAAGCACCCTGCCGTGGAGTACACGGTTTCTCCACTGTAGCTATCAGACCTTCTTTTAGTCAAGCCGATCTTTTTTCTTCCTTTCCTCGGGCTTCTTGGACCTAATCCCGATTGGACAATCCCCTGTCTTCAAGCCGATCCAATCTTCTACTAATCTGATCAGCTTTTCTATAGTTCTCTATCGGCTTTGTCTCAGTATCTCCATCGGCCGATGGCTATATCAAACCCTCCAACGGACCTCTCAGCCGATCGGCTTTAGCCCTATCGGATCTGTCAGATTTTGGCGTTAACAACTAGTCATAGGATATACAAGGTGGTACACACATAATAATATTGGATTCAGAAATAACTAGATTTTATTATATCACGAGTAGTACTTACTTATGTTGTTATCATGGACAGACCCCAAATAGACAGCATAGCAGAGGAGGCAAAAGCAACAACGGCTAAAAATAAGCTATAATAATACCAATCTCAAGCAATTACAATCCACAATCCCATCTCCTTATCCTAGCATTCCACAACTATTGACATATAAGATTAACATATGATAGCTAATTACTTAGTCAAGGATATCCTATCACACCTGTGTGGTCACACTATAATATGTTTGGATGAATTTCCAAAATGAATTGGTCCTTAATGTAAATACATATCCAAGCCATAAAGGCACTAACTCCGCACCATCCAAGTAATACAAAATATTTTAATTTTACAAACAAGTCAACATTGCATCAAATTTTTAAGTAAATATTTAGAACTCCCATGTTCTGATTTGATATCACAATCGTAAGCGGGCTAAGAAACTATCTCGGTAATCGTATTCAAGGGATAACGATACTAGTGAATATTTGGTGGAGTTAACAAGGATGGGATCACCAATATCCTACATAATAAAAGTGTGACATTGGGTAGGTCTATCGGTTTCATGCAAATCGAGGCCAAGCATGATTAAAGTGTAGCCTAAGCAATAAATTTTTAAAAATAAAGTAATTCACAAATATAGGATCCAGAGTAGTCAAAGATTGGCTTACCCTGGTGCACTGCAGGTCTTGGTGCAAATATATTCAACACAAACAGTCCTGCGATCACGACCACTACACGTGAGAAATACAAACATTACATGGAGTACTATTATAAGTAACAAAACATAGAAATAATAGTTCCATTGTGTAAAAGAGGATTTTGGAAAAAAATGAGATTACAATGAGGTCAGACGGAGTTACAGACATGTGGGCCCAAACATTAGTAAGAAGGAGAGCACAGTCTATAGTGGGCTTGGTCCACAAGGTCAATTGAAAAGGGTGGGGTCCACATAGGTCCCACTTGCTTTCTCTTTCTCTTTTCTTTTTCTCTATTTTTTTCATCTCCTTATTTGCTATCTCCACGGTTTCTTCCTCATGTCGAGTACGCTCAACACAACACAGCAAGGGTAGTAGCGACACTTTGGGGGTGGCCGGTGCGGCATGAGCTAGTGAGCACTTAGAGGCAAACATATGTGGCACCTGGATCGATTGGGCATGGTAGTGACTCAAGGAGCAAGGAGTCGCCATGCTATGGATAGAGCTAAGGGCGGTGGTGGTTGTGGTGGTGTTGCGGCCGGAGGCTCAAGAACATGTGGCAGGGCTAGGAGGCACATCAGATATGGATAGGTGCAGCGGTTCGAGAGGAAGAGACAGAGAAGGGTGGCCGCTACCTTCATGGTGATGAGGAGAAGGGGTGTCTATGGAGAATGGCAACTCTAATTGGTTCCAACAGTGATGGCGGTTCTAGCGGCTAGGCTTGGTGATGTGAAGATGGAGTACTAGAGGAATGCAGTAGTCTAGAGAAGGAGGAAAACCAATGATGGAAGCATACTCGGGTTTGTAGCTGTTCCACTGCCTCATGACTACCAACGTGATGACAAGCCTATGTGCGGCCCTAGGAATATGGAGAACGACAACTCTACTCGGTTCCAACACTGGTGGAGGTTCTAGCGGCTAGGCTCGGTGATGTGATGATGGAGTACCAGATGAACTCAATGGTCTAGACAAGGAGGAAAACCAATGATGGAAGCATGCTCAGGTATGTATCTTCTTCTACTGGTTCATGACTACCAGCGTCATGACAAGCCTATGTTCGGCCCTAGGAATTTTGCAAAGAACTCAATGCCCTTTCTGTGTTCATCATGATGGGATAGATTGTTGACTTGCATTTGCTATCATCTTCGCTCATTTCTTCCTTTGTTGCTTCATGGTCTTGAGCAGAAAAGATTAACACGTGTGTTTTGAAAAGAGGGATGAAGCATGCATGGAGAGGATGCATATTGCTCCTCTTGTTTGCGAGTAGTGGAGAGGAGCTTTATGTGTGAGCTTTCTTTTAAAAAGATAAATGTATAGGAGAAGGCATAGGGTACAATAAGATAAAACAAAATTTTTTCTACCACGCACACTAGAACATCATGTGAAGTAGGGATCACAAACTGTTACCATGAGACTCATAGTGCAGCGGAAGAGGGTTGGAGAATCCAATCCAATCACCCATGTGTTGAGGTAGTAAATGAAGTAGTTGATCCCCATGATCCTAATTGCAATCAACGCGGCAATGAGCAACACCTTCACTAGTATGCACACGTCTAGGGCTAAAATGCCAATTACAGGTATACTAGCACTTGCAAGTGGCTAGGGTTTAGCTTAGGAGATGGAGGCTAGGGTTTTGCTCAAGGTGAACAACCTCGATCTCCCCGCCTCCTTATATATAGACCTCCTCACTTGGGCCTTGGGGACTATGGCCCAATAGAATTATACTCGGATCTCTATCCAAATCATATTCAAATAAGCAGTCCAACCCATTAAGCGTATGACCTTGTAAGTTTACATATATTTGGTCACGACCTACAAATGTCTTTTTGGTCACCTTATTAATAGCGATCTCTAGCAAGACATATTAACCTAAAAGTATACGTAAATATCATATTGGCTGAACCTGTGATATTTTCATGCACGAATCCCGTTGCCTTACGATATCTATCGAGCTCAAGGCAAGAGTTGTGTCATCCTCTTAACAGCTCAATCACTCTCTCGATCCTATGATGGATTATAAACTTACGATTGACTCCTCAATCACCTTAGCATGGCCATATACTTCCATAATCCATTACATCGAGGGACCTAAAGATATCTCTCTCATAGGAGAGGTAAATTTTATCATGATCACTTACAACCCACTACATATTTTATAGTAAATTTGAAGACTACTTTTATGGCTATCCTGTTACGGTGCAGTGTTTGGTAGTCTTAAAATAAGCTGCTACGTATGTTAGGAACCATAATAATCTTAAGTCTTAGGACTCTATATAAACGCTACTTGAAATTAACTGATTACACATAAAATCTTTGCAGTATCTCATAGCGGTTCTATCCAATATATGTTCACTAACATATTTTCATACTATCAATTTGGTATCTTTGTACCATAATTCATGATACATGATCATTAATTAATATATATGCTGATCTTACAATTATATTTGTTTTTATATGATATATGATCAAGTATCTTTTAAAAATAGCAACATCTGACATTAGGATTCTCATGAATAAGTTACATACTTATTGATCAATAATGATAATGTCTATTTTAAAGAACAAATCAATATATTATAAACATAGTATGTGATATATACAATATCTTTATGTGGCCTTTAGGGCATATCACTATCAAAATGAGTTCTACAATGGTTGCCCTATTATGACTTGAAGTAAGATAAAAAGAATGCAGATTCATGGGACATATTGCTTTTCTTAGGAGTGACAAAAGCATGTGTGGTTGCAGGTCGCCTGGAAAATGGGAGGAGACATTGTGTGCTATTGCTATTTAAAGAGATGGAAGAGTAAGGCTTGTGGAGAATCCTAGCTTTTGTTGGTTTTGTCCACATGTGATTAATTTTGGTGGAAAAAATGATAGACGGTCTGATCAACACATGTACTGGTGAGGGGAGAATTGAACTATGGTTTGCGAAGATGTTAAATAGGATAGCGAATATCCACCATAGAGTTGGAGTCCTTAAACAAAAATTGAAATTTTTGGATGGGGAGTAAATTATTTGCTGGTATGGTCAAAATTTTTAGGAATAAAAAAATTGACCTCGGGAAGTTTTAGAGATTTATGATTTTGATAGTGGAAATAGGATTTAATGGTATTGCTAATGAAAATTTTTGAAATTAGGATTTTTTGGAAATCTTTTTTGAAATTTGGACATTTGACCTCGGAAAGCTCAATAGGGTAGACTTCATTAGAGAAGTACTACATCCCGAATGGTTAGCAAACCTAGTTATAGTGTGAATGGCAATTGGTAGATGATGAATGTGTGTGTATTTCATTAACCTCTACAAGACATGTCCAAAAGATCACTTTCCACTTCCTAATATATACCAACTAATCGATTCGACAGCCAGATATGAGTTATTGAGTTTTCTCGATCCTTACTTAGGCTATCGTTAGGTTAGCATGGCAAGGGAGTCTTCTGCTATGTCAAAATTCCCTTTGGGTTGATAAACACTGAAGCTACTTATCAATGAGATGTTCAAAGTGCTTTTTAATCCTAACTTGGACAAAACGTTAAAGCATCAAACAAAGCATTGAAGCATTTGTAGAAAACATCTTTGACAAAACCGAAACCCTAGATCACTTGATTGAAGATCTCGAGGAAACATTCAACAGTCTCTAGAAACATAAGTTGAAGGTAAACCTAAAGAAATGCATGTTTGGTGTACCGTCAGGGTAACTTCTAAACTTCCTTGTCTCTAGCAGGGGAATAGAGGCAATCCCTAAGAAGATCAAAGAGATTGATGAAACGAAGTCACCTACAAGACTCAGGGAGATGTAGAATCTAATAGGGTGAATGGCTTCTTTGAGCAGATTCTTCACCTAGATTCAAGAAAAATGACTGTATTTCTTCAACTTCTTGAAGAAGGATGACAAATTTAAGTGGAGCCAAGACACCGAGAAGGCCTTTCTTGACCTCAAAATTTACCTCTCAAGCCCTCCTATCATTGTCGCCCCTCGACCTCATCAGGAATTATTTCTATATATTGTAGTAACACCTTACTCTATTAGCACTGTCCTCATGGTCAAGCGAGATTGTATATAATGATAGTCTACTACATTAGCAAAGTACTCCATGATACCAATACAAGATAACCCTAGATCCAGAAGTTGCTCTACATAGTCTTCATGGGGTCGAGAAAGCTACACCAATATTTCCAAGCTAACAAAGTGATAGTCGTTTCTTCCTTTCCAATTCGAGAAGGTTCAAAGCAAGGAAGTGGCGAGACATATTGCCAAGTGGGTCATCAAGCTTAGTCAATTTAATCTCAACTTCGTTCCTTGAATAGCTATAAAGTCCTAGGTTTTAGTTGATTTTGTCATTAACTGGACCGCTGAGGCGGAAACCAAAATTGATGATACGCTTAGCAAGACCTAGACTTCGACGTTTGATAGAGTAATGAATAGACAAGTCACAAGGGCTAGTGTAATATTGACATCACCAACTAGACTTCTAATAACACTGCTTATTATGAACCTCTCTAAGGAGAACACCGAGCAACCACTACACTTGGACTAAAATGACTAATTGTGATAGGGGACAAACAGCTAGTTACCAATCAAGTGGACAAGGAGTATCAGTGGTTGAACAAGGATTTAACAAAGTACTTGGTAATGGTGAGAAAGATGGAACAACATTTCGATAGAATCAAAGTTCATCATATTTACCACAATGACAACTTTAGTGCCAATGAACATGCTAGACAGGCTTCTAGATGTGAACCAATTGAACCTAGTAGCTTCCTATAAGTCCTGACAAGACCGTACATCAGTGATATTGACGATGAGGACACACACCCAAGTGCCAACAATAGCATCGGGGCTATATCTCCCACTAGTGCCAACAATATTTATGGTACTATTGCCAATATCGAGATATACGACAATTGGAGAACTCATGTATGGTCATATCTGTTATCGAACATGGCTTTCAATAGTGACAATACAACAAAAAAGTTGGCCTGCCAATCAAAGCACTACGACATTATCAAAGAAGAGATATACAAGTGAGTGCCTAAAGGAGCACTACTAAAATTTGTCTCTTGGGAAGATGGCATAATAATACTCCAGGACATTTATGAAGGGATATGTGAAAATCATGTTACATGACAAACAATGGTCAAAAAAGCCTTCCAACAAGGTTTCTTTTGGCCAACGATCTTGCAAGACTCTTGTGACATGGTTTGTTGTTGTGAAGCTTGTCAATTCCACAGCACGCTCAAGAAGATGCCTACATAAGACCTACATATGATGCCCCTCTTATGTCCCTTCTCGTACTTGCTAGGACTATTCCTTTAGATGCGATATGGTTGTCAAAAGTTTCTATTCGTGGCAATCGACAAGTTCACCAAGTTGATAGAAGTGATGCCTATATAGGAAACAAATGTCGATAATTCTATAAAATTCTTGAATGGTATCTTCCATAGGTTTGGTCTTCACCATCGTATACTAACAGATAATGGTTCTCAATTTAGAAATGGTTATTTCCATGATTACTGTATGAGCCTAGGTGTAAAGATCTACTTTGTGTCAATCTCACATCCTCAAAGTAACGGCCAAGTCGAACGCACAAACGGAATAGTACCATAAGGCATAAAGACCCATGTGTATGACCGGCTCATGTCCTGTGATTGTCTTTGGGTTGAAGAACTTCTATCGATATTATGGGCTGTGTGAACGATATTAACAATGGATACAAAGGAAACTCCATTTTTTCTTGTATACAGATATGAGGCTATGTGCCCAAGTGAGCTATGCCAGGTTTCCACACAAGTAGAAAACTACTCCAATGAGGAACATGCTGAATGTCATGCAAACAATTTCAACTTGTTTGAGGAACACCGAGAACTTGTTGTAGTAAAGGTGGCACAATATCAGGAGACCCTTCATCAATACCACAAAACATACATTCAAGCTCAAGCCTTTGATGTAGGAGACTTTGTCCTCATGAGAGTACAGAGCCAAGCCGGCAAAAATAAGCTATCACCAAAGTAGGAGGGTCCCTACAAAATGGTACGATTACTTCAGCTAGGCACATACAAAATTGTAGATGACGAGGGTCATGAGTTATCTAGTTCATAGAACATATACCAGTTTTGTAAATTCTACATTTAGTCGGTCTTATGTAGAAGATTTTTATACGTGCATCATTTTGTATCATATATAATATAGTTGTGCGATGTTCCCTGATATTGTATTCCATATAGTTGTTCTAATTTTAGGAGGATTGCACAACTCTTATGCTCTCTATATGCTCCTAGGCTAAATGATAGGTAGGGGACGTTATATATTTCTAGTTAGCTCTAGGATAGGAGTAGTTTTGCTCGTCATGATAGAGCACGCACATGTCGTAAGTGCAAAAAGTTTGAACCAAGGGCTAGGGGCATTTCAATTTTTGAAAAGTGTGGCTGCATTCCTATAAATATGATTTCAAATAACACAGTTGATGACTAGGGGAGTAGTCAACAAAGTTTGAGTACCTAGTCAATACAAATAAAATTGATAAAAAAGAATACATATTACTTTTCCCTATATTTGCTTTATCAATTTAGAGTAGACTTAGGGATTACATATATTACAAATATTAATGGTTTTTCTTGTGTCGAGTTTTCTCTTTGTGTGAATAATCTACCAAGCCGATCATTGCCACTCTACTGTCGTAAATACATTCTCTACGTGGCCCATAAAATACTGGGCTAAAGCATCAATCTTAGTGGGCGACCTTTGTGAACATGTGAACCCCAGGGTATGGGAATTCAAAGTTCCAGTTGGGATGCTAGTCTTTGAGATAGGTGAGAAGCGTTAGGACTCAGCTCTTAGGTGTTTGTTGATCTTATGAGGAAGCTTCACGAGGACATAACTAGTCTCCTTGATCTAGTCAAGATATCCTAGAAAACTCTCAACAGGGTACGGATGTCTGATGTGGTGTTCTTGGTAGGTGGCTGAGAGACACTTTTATGTATTCTCTAGATAAGGTTGGAACCAGATATCTCTTTTTATATAAAGCTCCATCTCCTGGTCCTTGACAAAAAGTTGCAGCTCCGTTTTAGGCTTCTTTGGCTTCAGTCTCCTCTCGAGTTTCTTATTCTCATGGTTGTTAGCTTCTTCTAGAGTACCTAATAACTACCATACACAAACAATTGCTAAGTCAGTCGGCTATTATGAAGATAGACAAGAAAAGATAAATATTGGTAAAGTTATACCAAGAAGCTCTTTATCGAGGAACTTGATGCGTGCCTCTAGATCTTAACACAGCTAAGAGAGTTGACATCACATTGCTTCACCACATTGCTGTAAGATTGGCAGATTCATGCAATGTGGTTGTGGTTCTATCTTTTGTGTTGTTGATGAAATCATTGTTAATGGGAAAGAGATAAGAAAAATGCATTGTTAAATGGGGAGTTTTGGAATTTTGTAATATTTTGATCGATTCTAAAATATATTGTACTTGTGTGGAAGAAATTCTTCTCTCTTGTAAGGGAAGAGTTTTTCTTTTTTACTTGTGGCTTTCAATCATTTTTAAGCCATTTGTGCTTTTTAATACTTCACTGTTATTTTGTTGTTGAAAGAATAACATATGCATTTTCGAAGTGTTGCTAATATATTGAACGTGAAGGAGATTGTGAAATCATTAATAATGTATTGGAAGGGTGCTTTGTAGGAACTTTTGAAACATGATTTGATCAATAAAGATGATTAAATTCAAATACAATTCCTTTTTTTATTTTGGATTTCGTGCAGGGTGAGTTTTGGTATGTTTTCATTCATCTTATGTTGCTTGAAGATTTTGATTTAACAGTTACATTTGAGTACTTTTTTTTAAAGATTTGTAGTGATGTCTAGTTTCTGCCAACCAAAATTAACACAGTTTTGTCAGTTAATTTATAGGCTATGTTTTAGTGATGTCTATCAGATTAATTTTAGATTAATGTTTTGTTATATCTCATCAAATTCATCCATTGTTTTTCATGTTTATTGGTTCAAATGGAACCATAAAATTCATCCATTGTTTTTTTATGTTTATTAGTTAAAATTGAACCGGTTTCAGTTCAAGGTTATGTGTTGTTTTACTATTAGGAAATGTAGCACCGTGGTTGAGTAGTGTTGTGAGTCTTTTAAATGTTGAGTAGTGTTCTAGTAATAATGAAATAACTTTTATATCATTTTATATTGTTTGACACCATCCTGGTCTTACACTTACATTGGGCTCGCGCCTAGACTGGTGGTTTGAAATTTGGGTGTATAAATACAATCAACCATCAAAATTCCACTCGCGTCTGGTGTGGAATTTGGAGTTTTCTATATAAATTTAGTAAAGTGAGGAAAAATATTATAGACCAAGAAAACAGCACGTAAAAGCTTGCTTGGGAATTTCTCACCCCTATTTTTCTCACTTCTATCTAGGCTGCCACGTGGAGATCTGACAGATCGGGCAGATGATATTGATATACACAATAAATACATACAATTTCTAATAGTCTTCACTTAAAAAACATTGAAGAAAATATGTAATTTCATTAGCAATTTTTATCTAATTTGTGTATTTAATTATTTTCTAACGAATCAATCTTGCTATATAAATTTACAATTCAATATACATAGGAGACAATTAATCCTCACGTTGAAAAAAACAAAAGCGACGGTTGGCCTTGCAGACACGACAGAAGGAAGGCCAGCTCGGAGATGATTACTGCTTGTTTGTTGGGCTGATGTGATGAGTGAAGGGAGAGGAAAGAGAGGAGGAAGCAGCCCAGAGAGAGAAAGAGAAGGCTGGGCAAGAAAAGAGGAGGTAGGTTAGGCGGACTTCCCTGGCTGTGGGAAGGAGAGAGGCATAATGGGCAAAAAGAGTTTAAAGAGAGAGGAAAGCTTTTACTTTGTTTTTCAATTGAAATACTTGGTGAAATGATCCAGGTATTTTTAAAATTATTAGTTAAGCTCTGAAAATTTTAAGAAAAGAAAATTCCAATATAATTAATCCTAGAGAATTTGAGAAAAATACACTAAGCATTGATTTATTAAAGAAGTTTTATTTTCCATAAACTTTATTTGTTAAATTCATTGTACTTTAATATAAATTTTAGAAATAATTTATTAATTCCTAAAAAAAAATAAGGTCATAGTATACCACTATATCAAGTCCTCACAAAGCGGACGCGGACAGTTCGACTTTTTGACTAGTAGCGTCGCGGCCAGTCTCCCGACTTGCAGTTCGTCCGCATAATCGAATCCAAGACGTTCTAGGATTCTAGTTGCCTGATGACAGAGATGCCGGCTGGGGCACATCTAAGCTGAGTCAAACACGGTTTTCAATATTGATGGCGTTGTATCTTTTCTCCTGCATGCAGCGGCGACCAGGAAAAGTTGTGTCAGGAGAATCTTCTGGTATCGAGAATGTGTCTACACGCGCCAGTGTCTGATCGGAGCTATAGCTAATAGCCATATAAAAATTAATAAAACACATATAAATTATAGGAAAAATTTATATCTAATTATCCACGGTTTAAAGGCCAGGTAGAAAAATATCATACAATGAAAAACCCCATAGAGAAAAATGTTTTTAAAATTTAAATTTAAGAATATTTTAAAAAATATTCTTATTATCTTCGAGGTCTCGAACAAGATGGACTGGGATGTGCTGTTGCTGCTGTCCTGCAGCGCACGGAGACTGGGCCACAGTTGTGCTCCTAATTCCTCTGTGGCCGGCTATGAGCGCACTGCAGAGGAGCATGAGGTGGGATGTGCCCAGGGAGGAGGGAGGTGAGGTGGGATGGGGTGTGGGAGCTCGTAGTTCGGCGCAGCCAATGGGAGGACGAGACGACAGCGCGGCCGGTGAAAGAATGTGGCCGAGCTCCGGTCGGCGACAGCAAGATCTGCGACCGCTTGCCTCTGCACGGAGCTCGTCCGTCTGAGTTGTCCCCAATTCACCATTTATTAGCATGGCAGAAGCCAGGGACGCGTCGACTAGCTCGTTGGCTCACGCCACCTCGTGCACCAGGGAGCTCGCCGAAGAACGAAAATGTGTGAGGATAGGGGTGTTAGCAAAAATAGGATCGAGGGGAGACCACCCCTGAACTGTAAGTCGCTGGGGACTCGTCGGCCATGCTGCCGCCAACGCTGGCCACATCGATTTCATCGGGCTGGCTGCCTTGATCTGCACCGGAATAAGGAGGATGGCGTGGCACGCGATCTTCTCCGTTGGTTGAGACATGAAAAGGAGGGAGAAGGGTTTAAGGGAAAAGATACGGCTAATTTGATCTTAAATTTTTTTTACTGAATGCATTGGAAAGATAAATAGTAACATATACTGAGTAATCATGAAATTATAATGATATAGTTTTAAATAGGTAAATGATAATATATTTTAAAATAGTAAAACTTATAACGGCAATGATCTAATTAACTTTTTTTATCGTAATAACTGTTAGATGCATTGAATAATGGTCACAGTGGATGGAGGGGAGGCACGCCGCCCACGTCGTTGCTAGCTCACGTCCGACTTTCGCGCTTGACAGGAGGGAAAAAAATGAATGGCTAGCTAGAGTTGTTGAGGCAGAGCAACCGTTCAGGAGGACACGCGACTGAGAAAGTAGGAAGACTGCGGTACGGTTCTTTTGTGGGGTCCCAAAAATGCTGCCTCTTTTTTTCTAACAACGTGCACAGACATCCGTTTCTATATGTTTGTTGAAACTTATAGAAAAATATGTGAATATTTTTAACGTAAACAATTAAACTATAAAAATATATTTAATAATAAATTTAATAAGACTAATTTAGTATTGAAGATGATATCAAATTTACCTATAAAACAGACAGAAAAATCTTATAATATTATTGATCAGAGGGAGTATACAACACCGATATGACCCAACTGTATCACAAGGAGGCCAGGAATGGTAATTGATGAGCTTGGCTGTTTGAAACAGATAACCACCGCAGGAAGTTTTCCACGTGAAAGCAACTGGAGACTGAGGCTCAGTTCGGTTGGGTTAGTTGTTTGTGACGAAAAATAGAGTGAATTATTACCGTATGAATAATTAAATTATAATTTTTATAAATTAAAAAATATACGTATTTGATTCTTTAACAAACTTTTATATAAAAAAATAATAAAACATATCATTTTTAAAAGTGTGCTAATTAAAAATGAAGGAGTTGCTGTCCTTCGAAGGGGGCCACAAGTAGCAGTATTGAGAGAGAAGTAAAATCTGACTCGTTTAATGGGAAGGGGTATGATACTCTACATTAAAAAAGAAGTAGGTGTAGCGGACCTTTACATAACCTATGTAGCTATCTAAGTACGCATTGGTAGTACTCACCTCTTTTTTCTCCGATCTCAACCCTCACATTGCACACTTTGGCCCTCATCTCTCCCCTTCCATGTGGCGTTGATCATCACGTTTATTTACATACCGTGCCATGTTGGCCCACACATCTATCTCCTCTTACATGCGCCATGCCAGGGGGCGCAGCATATCTGGGATCATCGATCCGCTTCCACGCATTCTGAGATGGAGTAGAAGTTTTCATGCACTAGCAATCTACCATCATGTCATTATGGGCGGGCATTTCTATCGTTGCGACTTGTGAGACGTGCAAGCAGCAGAGGGAAAGCTGCCAGGAGAGATTGGATTACTGCGTAACAAGCTATCTCAGATTCTAAGGGCCAGTACGTCCTAATTGGGTACCTTCCAGAAGAAAAAAAACAGGGAGATGAGTCGATCATCACAACAAAAATTCAAGTAGATATAAAGGTGTACAGTATTTTGTATCAATTAAAACACACATCAATGTAGTGTCATTCCAATCTGGCACTGGCGTATAACTAATAAGAATAGTTATTTCTTCTTTTAAGATCTGATCTTGCAGAAGGATATGCAAGTGGTTTTTGCAGAAGCTAGAGGCTGATGGCACTAGGTTCATGGGTAGGGAGGAGTTGTTGTTTCATAGATGCTATAGATGCCACCACTAGATAGAAGGGAGGGAGGCGCCATGCTACCACATGGTGCGCCGTGAGGGAGGGTGTTACGGGGAGGGCACAAATACAACCTTTGGAGGCGACTTACCGTTGTAAGGTCATCGAGGAGAAAGCACAATACAAATAGATGTACAATGAATACAGACGCAAACGGAAAGGAGGTGGCTATGCATAGGATTTCTGTACCTCTAATACCGAGTATTGTCAGCCCTCAAACCTAGCTTAGAACATGTGGGATTTGTTTCCTACCTTCTCTCAAGGATGATCAAAAACCTCATAGTTGATGCATTAATTGAATGCCCGTTAAAAATTTTAAACTGCTTTTAGATTGTGCACCTCTAACTAGGGTTTATCTTTTAGAATGAGTGTCAGATCTCGCCGCTAGCAGTATGATATTTTTCACAAAATTTTGATTGTATTTTAGTATTTGAAATTTGAATTCTCAAAACCATTTGAAATTTTCACTCGGGATCTACTTTCTTCAAACGTCAATACTTGCCAATCTCAAAGTGATCCATTGAATTTTACAGACAGTGCAACCAGTACTACAAAAGGGTCATCAGAGCGACGGTTTGTTAAACCGTCTCTGTCTGGATACTTTCTAACCTTGACAGGAATAATTTAAACCTCCAGATTCGTTGGACTGGTCAGTGATGTCGACAAATTTGACAAAGGAAGCGACTTTTGCTCTCCCACATCGTACTTACTAAGTAAACTATAAATAACGTGTAATCCTTTGCGCATAGCGGGAGCATCCTAGCTAGTTAAGCACTTAGCTCCGACGATCGGTTAAGATGGAGGACAACAAGCTTATGCTGGCTCTCAGCCTATCCATACTGTTCGTCCTATTCTCCAAGCTGGTATCATTCGCCGTGAAGCCAAGTCTTAACCTTCCCCCGGGGCCATGGACGCTGCCGTTGATCGGCAGCCTCCACCATCTTTTTAGGAGTCCACAGATCCACCGGGCGCTACGCACGCTGTCCGAGAAGCATGGCCCCATCATGCAGCTATGGATGGGCGAGGTTCCGGCGGTGATCGTGTCGACGCCGGAGCTCGCCCAGGAGATCCTGAAGCGTCAGGACCTCAACTTCGCCGACCGGCACGTCACCGCCACCATCGAGGAGATCTCCTTCGGCGGCAGCGACGTGACCTTCGCGCCGTACAACGAGCGGTGGCGCCACCTCCGCAAGATCTGCACGCAGGAGTTGCTCACCGTCGTCCGGGTGAAGTCGTTCCAGAGCATCCGAGAGAACGAGGTAACACGGTTTGTACAAGAACTGGCCGCGTCCGCCGACGCGGGCGCCACCGTGAACCTCAACACGAGGATCAGCAAGCTCGCCAACGACATCGTGATGATGAGCTCCGTTGGCAGCCGGTGCAACTACCGCGACGAGTTCCTCGACGCGCTCGAGACCGCCAAGAAGCAGATAACGTGGCTCAGCGTCGCCGACCTGTTCCCTTCGTCCAAGCTCGCGCGGATGGTGGCAATAGCTCCGCGCAAGGGCCTCGCCGGCCGCAAGAGGATGGAGCTTGTCATAAGACAGATCATTCAAGAACGGAAGGACCAGCTGATGGACAGCGCCGCCGCCAAGGCTGCGGGGAAAGAGTGCTTCCTCGATGTCCTGCTAAGGCTGCAGAACGAATCTGGCACGCCGATCCAAGTTACCGATGAAATCATAGTCGTGCTTCTGTTTGTAAGTATCACACTCACACTATATACCTATTCTTCTTTTATATGGAAATAGGCACACTTGTGCTATTTATTCGCAAGGTTTTTTTTTTCTCTTGTTTATTTTGTCTTCTAAACTTGAATACCATATAAATAGATTGACTTGCACAATATACTCATATAAAACTACAATTTTAATATAACTTTGTGTAACATATAATATTCCTTTTATATATCTCCATTAGATCAGACTAGTCACCTACCCTTACGTTGCACGATATATTATTATTAATACGCCACTATAAATAGCTAAAAAATAATTGAATTTGAATTATTCATGTGGCTTACAATGGTCACCTTTTTGGTTAAAAATCTATTTAGCATGATTTCAAAAAGTTAATGTACTAATATATCAATTATTTATAGTTGATGCAAATTTTAAAATAGTAGTACCTGAACTGTTGTATACAAGGTATGTATAATCAAAACATTATTTCAGATTCCAACGGAATGGTATTTATAGTTGGTCTTAAGGATAACTGTCCACTCTCGTAGAGTGCCTTCTCTCATCCATTTTTTTCTCAAACTATTTGGTTCGTTCATGTTAAATTAAACGATTTGGCTGTTCCAATCTGCTTAGGCATAATTTGGTTTGATGATGAAAATTTTTGGAAATGGCTATATGCGTTTGTTCACAGATGCTATTAGAATTATATTTTATTGGAAGTTACATAAATGCTATCAATTATATGCATTTGTTTGCATGTGAAGTTTCAAATGTATAGTTAAAAATATTACGTTTGAAGTTAATAAATAAATGATTTAATTTTACTAATGCTCCGTGGTTTAATATGTTGTTGATTTAATAATTGTAAAATTTAATTTTTAGGGGAACCAATGTTCAAATTTGTTTTCTAAAGTAATGATGACTTGAATTAAATGAAATTAAGGGAACCCGTTGTGACTATGCAAACTTTGCACACAACAATTAAAAATTACTCCCTCCGTTGTTTAGGATAAAATTAGATTAAATTTTTAAAATTTTAAACATCAATAATCTCTTAAAATACTTACTTTAAACAAAGTGATATATATATAGATTTGTCTCGAAAATTACATCATAAACTTATTACTGAGACATTTCATACAACTGATGAAAGGCAAATACCATTTCTAGGACATGTTTACAGGGGCTAGTGAGACATCCCCGACAGTGTTGATTTGGATCTTGGCGGAACTGATGCGTTGTCCAAGAGTAATGGCGAAGGCACAAGCTGAGGTACGACAAGTTGTTGCTGGGAAGACCACCATCACCGAGGATGATATTGTTGGGCTGAGTTACCTCAAGATGGTTATCAAGGAGGCCTTTCGTCTCCACTCTCCGGCACCTTTGCTGAACCCTCGTAAATGCCGTGAGACAAGCAAAGTCATGGGCTATGACGTACCAAAAGGCACATCCGTGTTCGTGAATATGTGGGCGATATGTAGGGACCCTAGGTACTGGGAGGATCCTGAGGAATTTATACCAGAGAGGTTTGAAAATAATGATGTAGATTTTAAAGGAAACAACTTTGAATTCCTTCCGTTTGGCTCTGGCCGTAGAATTTGTCCAGGTATAAACCTTGGGCTGGCCAACTTGGAGCTACCATTAGCTAGTCTTCTCTACCATTTTGACTGGAAGCTGCCCAATGGAATGACGCCCAAGGACCTTGATATGCAGGAGACGCCGGGAATAGTTGCAGCTAAACTCACTACCCTAAATATGTGCCCTGCTACACATATTGCTCCAAGCAGTGCGTAAAATCCATCGAAAGAGATAATGCATCCTCCAACACAGCACATATAGTAGTTTAATTACGCAGAAAATAAGGTGCTGTGGAGAAACGGGTTTATATGTATCCAATATATTCTCAAATTGCTTGCCGGGCGGACTGGCCTTTTTCTGTAGCTACTGTTGTTACATGTACTATACGATGTCAATGGAAAAGTGTAGCGCAATCACTACTATGAAAACAAAATTTTCAGACACCCCCGTTTTCATCTCTTCAGGGGGCAAAACAAAATCTGCTTGTGATAATGGTGAGGGAGTCCCATGGTATAAAACCAATTTTGGAAATTGATTTTCACATAAGGTCTATTGAGATAACTGCCTTTAAAAACAGAATTGCCACTGAAAATACAAATGTGCCTATTGCAAGACAAAAAGTTATAACTTCATATAAAATCAAATTGGGACAGACATTATGTGACAATTATAGGCCTCAACAAAATCTACAACTTTGTAGACTTTTCATTTCAGATCTTTTAGCCCAAATATTCATTTGAATATTCGGCTAAACAGGATAAAAGAACAAATTGTTTGATGGCTATTAAGCATAAAGTAGTGGTTTTGTTTCTTGAAAACCGCACACACATATGTCACATGAAATCTAACGGGGAATGGATGGATCTTTTTTTTAAGATCAGCTCAAGGAGTAAGTGTGCTAGATAAAAGTCAGTGTGGCAATAAATGAGGCAAAAGGGGTTACTAAGGTTTAGGCTAACACTACTCATATGGTTCATATGGTGTTTGTTGCTTCTCTCTATCATGAGTCTAGGTTACAAAGCTTGCTCTTTGTACTAATTTTTAAGTTAAAAATATCTTTTCGTGGGTATTAGCTTTTCTCTTATAGTCAATACTCTAGAAAAATGGACCCTAGCTCATAGTGGTTAGGTAAGGGCAATCATATCTCTTGTTGATAAGTGGGTCTAGATGTTGGCCTAGGTGGGCCCTCCTTAAGGCTAACTGTCACATCTTAAAAATTATTTAATAAAATAATATACCTATTAATGTATTTTTAGAAACTATTTAAAAGTCTAAAAAGTCTAAAAGAGTAACGTTAATAATATCCTTAATAACTTTTTAACATAAAAATAGGCAAGATAAAATTTTATTAAATATTTGTTAATTTAGCTTCTAAATTTTTCTGTCAATTATTTGAGCAATGTAGCTATTTTAAAAAAAATGAAAAATCATTTTATTGGAAAATTTAAATCAAAAATTAATTTTAATTCTCCTTTAGTCCACTGGATTGATTTCGACTCACTGCCTTCCTCTGTTCATGCATGTGACCGTTGCTTGCATCACTTCCACCCCATGCCAACCCAAGACAACCAAGTTAGCCGTTTTGTGCCTTCCCTTCTCATTTCAGTGATAGGTGGGGACCACATGTCTGGTCCATCTTCCACCTTCTATTGGAGGGAAAGTCCAAGCTATCACCAAGTCTATGTCGAATTTTGCTGTCGTGTTTGTTCCTCTGTCAAATTAGTTTAGGGGTTTTTATTCTCTTATCTTTCTTTATATTTTCTCCTGTTTGGCTTCTTATTGAGCCTAGACTTTAGCTTATTCTATTGATGAAAACCTTAGGTTTCTTGCTGCTCTAGCCACCGTATCTGCCTTGGACTCACTCGTCCCAATCTATAAAAAGAGCCCCCGTTCACTTCTATTTTTGTCAACACCCTCACTTTAGCCTATCATGCCACCTAGTTCATGCCATGCTACAAACTTGAGCGTCGCTTCCACTATTTTGAAGCATTTACTGTACTAACCACAAGTCAACATGGGTAACAGTTGCACATTTAGTATAGTATGTCCCAGCAGAAGCCACCATGGTTTTTAGCTTATAGATGGTAGTACCAATGAATCCACAATGATAGGTATATGCCCTACATGACAATATTAAGTCCACATAATAGAGCTAAGTGTTTGTCTAGTCTAGAGGTTAGGCCACCTCTAGTGGAGACTTGACTGGTGACTATTCTATTGAGTGTGTTATGTGAAGGGTCCTGTCAAAATTTTTTCAGAGGTACCGTGGTGGTATCGAGGTGTATAACAACATGTTATGGAGTTGTGTCTTCTGGGTAAATTTGTACATCTCTAGCAAAAATAAAATCATTTGCTATGTGGCTTGTTGAGTACTCCTTGTACTCACCTTGAAATAATCAATCATGAGTGAAGGTGTTTTATAATGAAAAAGATGATGTGGAGGATTAGGCTGAGTTTTTATCAAGTTGTTTCTGGAGTTGTAGTCGTCGCTATCACTAGTGTCTTTTCCGTTGCTTAGGTCTCTATTTTAGAGGTTTCATCTACCTCTATAATAATTATATACTTGTTACATTATTATTTAAAGACTTGTACTTTTGTTATCAATATTGGTATTGTGTATGTCGGTTGATTCCTAGATAATAATTAAATATACATAGAACCGTTTGGAATTTAAGATGGACATTCCAAGCATGACAAGTTGTTATTAGAGCCTCTTGACTTTAGGATGAGCCAAATGGTAGCCTATAACAGCCTTATGAAAAACTGTAAAATTAGAACTTATCTTTTCCCTTTCTCTTTTTTTTAACTAAGCAGGTTAAAGAAGCATGATTTTTTTTTGTTTAACCCCCTTTCTAAGAAAATATATTCTAAATAAAAGTGTATTTTAAACTTTGCACTGTCCGATTATGCATTTTTCTGCCATCTTATTATTCACTTAATTAGTGCCTTACCTCTATTACTGTACTAGTTATGCCCGTTTAGCATTTTATTATTTCCTTTTTATCGAGTATGGTACTATTTTATCAGTACGTTTCATCTCTTTTTTTAGAAAAATGTGGTTGTTTAGTAGAATATCGTACTGTTTCAGTGCAACACAAATATTAAAAAAATGTTTATCAATTAATTTATTTCTTTTCTTTTTCCCATTACCTTCTACTTTTAATTTTTTCTCTTTGTTCTTCTTTTTATTCAAACTTGCTCTATTAATTTAATCAATACATTAAATCTTTTCCTTTATATTCTATATATGTTGAATCGTGAGAGTGCTTTAGAGTAGGAGGCTTTCTCGAGGAGCTACGTGACATGGCCTTTTCCATATGATTCAACACAGCCTCTAAGTATAAGGGCATTCCTCATGATCCAATGAAGAGAAGTGTTGCGTTCATCTAAAGCTTTCTAGTGTTCGTGAGGGAGTTATACTCATGATTGTCAGAAAGTTGCTTGGCCATTAGAGAACTTAATCATTGCAACCATGAACGCTTGAGGAACATCACTATTAACACCAAAATGATGGATTCAGTTCCATCAAAGATAGAAGATTATTCAGATGGGTTCGGATTTGAAGAGGAGTCATGAGAGTTATGACAGAGTGGTTTTATCTTTGTAAAATATATGAGAGAAGATATGCAAGTTTAGTTAGTTTTGTTAACTTTTTACGGAGATTTTGTTTTTCTATTTAGGAAGTAGTGTTCGGTGGTTGTTTGTAACCATATTAGACTTGTGTAACCCTATGATATAAATATAGACCTTCTGGAGGCTTGTAAATTATTCACACTGATCAATACAATCTCGATGCATCACCACCCCAGTTTCTCTTGGCTTTTTTTGTCGGTGGATTCTGGCTTTCGATGTGGAGCTATCTCGATTAAGTCCAAACCCTAGTGAAGGGGTATGCTTCACCATTATCTTGATGTATTTAATCTATCTAAGGATGAATCGGTTAGATCAAACCTCTTAATCCGATTGGATATATCACATCACGTTCACGTAGAATCTATTAGCTTACCAAGCTACTTTTACCATCATTAGTCTTATGTTGCATTGGTTAGGTCTGATGAGTTAGCTCTACACGGAGCTTCACACCTAGTGTATTGGTTTTTCAGCCGATATACATATATTGTCAGCAATTAATCTAGTTCTATTAGATCTGTTCTTATACTATCTCGGTTAGGTCTGATCTATCAAGGTTGTGTCTAATAGGGCTGTATCGAGATCTAGCAGGTTTCATTCCTTCCATCGATTAAGCTAGCTGATGAGTTTACTTATCTGCTAGCATCGGACCCACAGTTAATTGTAGCTGATGGGTTCACCTATTCTATCCATCGATACATTCGATTTAGCACCCACTGTTTCAATGTCGTTATCCTTAATCTTATACTCTCTCGGTTTAGTCCAATTTATTATGGCTAGCAATAACAGTAGCATCATCAGTGGTTGCTAGGTCTTGTCCCTTTGAGAGCTTGAACATCCCTCTTGTTTCATAGTTGATGTGTGTTTTATTTTATTCCTTACTATTTTTCTATGTCGTCATTGGCTTTCTAGCCATTGTATGAGCACTATAGCCCTATTAGCAACCAACAGATAGAACGAGTGCATCGGACTTATAGTTGATAGCTATCTTAACTCTATCAACACTTTCAACTGATAGCTGAAGTCCATATTGGCCTATCGGCTAATTGTCTCCATGATCTAACTCTATGTATCTTCCTTGTTAATTAGAGGTCAAATTGACTAGCACGCCTGCAACCCTAACAACTAGAAGACTCCAATGAGCCAAAGGACCTACACTAGAGCAAAGTAGATCTCATCGGCCTTCTCGTATTTGATGGTATCGCATCAGACCTCCTTCGACTAACTTGCTCACCTTCTCAGTGCCTCTCTTCACCTAGTCTGATCTCCTCGCGCGTGAACAAACTACCTACCATTATCTTCCTTCTAGGACCCACTAGGATGAGAGTAGCACTATCAGAATTCTTCAAAAGAAAAATGCTCTACTATGCAATACTAAGTAAGGATGCTAAGTGCTATAGACAATGCCTATGAGAATGTCGTCATAGCTGCTTAAGATCAGGAGAATGAGAATTGTGCCATGATTTGCAGACTGCAAAAACAAGGTGGATCATTTGAAGAATGAGTTGGCCAAGCTGAAAGAAGAAGGGCCTCTGGTTTGAGCCAAGATTCGCATCACCCTAAGGAAGAGAGCTTCGGTCCTTATTTTGCTTTCCTATCAGTGCATAACAAGCATTTCTTAGAGCCAATTAATGCCATTGCAGGCTACACAACATAATAATGTGTTGCCAATTGCCCTAAGTAGCCGTTGGTGCCCTAAGTGCACCAATAGTACCTTTTAGCCTCAAACATAGGCATGAAGTTGCTAGGAGACCAGAGTTAAGGCTCACCTTGTCTATGAGGTGGTGTCACAACACCTTGTCCTTTAGCTGCACATCTTGCTTGTTCCTAGACCATTTCCTTATGCTAGATGTGACTGATCTTGTTGGATGAATGTGCTATGTCGAAGAAGGTGGAGTGGTGCGAGCCATTCTATCTTCCTACTTAGTCGCATGTGTTTGTAGGAAGTGGAATAAATACTTGCATTAGTTTGAAGTGATGCCACCTCGATTTGCGTATAAATGGTCAAGTGGCACGATGGATTTTTGCAGGATTTGAGGGGGCATGGGTGAACAACATGGCTTATAAAGGGGACAAGGCACACCAACTCTTCCTTTTTTTTACCTGTACTTTTCCTCATTTCCCATGAGCTATAGCTTCCATCTACCTTCTCAGTTTCCATTCTCTTGCTTCGATAAACTCTTTCTCTCATCGCTCATCACTGTGCCAAGGGCAGGGCGCCACCAACACACCATGGGGGGCAAAGTGCTGCATTGTCATGCTTTTCCACTAAAGTGAGTATGGCGATGGTGATGCCAGCGCTATGCCCCTAGAGAAAGGAGCTAGCTATGAAGCCTGATGAGGTGCAACCCTAGTGAATGGAGAGAGATGAGGTGGTTTTCTTCAATTTATAAGCCCTCGCTAGAATTTTGCCACCATTCTTGGCTTTCTTCATGGATGTTCTAGTGACCTACAATGTCTAGTGGGCACACTTGGTATCGAACAATGTGGTGACTTTGGCCTTTTGGCACAGCTATGCAAGATGTTTGTCATGGTGTTGCCCTCGGTGGTGTTGCTCTGGTGATTCTTCATGATGTGGTTGGCAAGGAAGAAGAAGAAATTGTTAACGCCAAAATTTGGTAAGCCTAAGGATAGATTGGAAAGACGATTGGTTTAATAAAGAAGAGTCCGATTGCTACAGGGAATAAGCCAATCGAATGAAGCAAGAAAGGATTAGTTCCAATTATAGAAGACTATCCAAATCAGGTCGAGTCTAAGGAGGAGCCGTGGAACTCATGACAGGGTAATTAATCTATGTAAATCATATCTTGTATTGATAGGAAGGTTTAGTTAGTTCAGTTAACTTCCTTCGAGATATTTTCCTTTAGTTAGTTTAGTTAGTTCAGTTAACTTCCAACCGATGCATGCATATCTTTAGAGATGTCCTCTCATCGGCTCAGTTAGCTGATGGGGTTGCTCTACCCTTCCTTCAGCATAATCGATCTAGTGTCCGCCGTCCCATTGCTATTGGCCTCAGTCTCTTACTGTCTTGGTTAAGTTCGATCTATCGAGATCAGTGCTAGCGACGTCATCACGGTGGGCGACAGGTCTCGTGCTGTGGGAGGATCAGGCCCCGCTCCTTGTTTGATACGCCTCGATGTCCTGATCTTCATGACGTAGGATCAATCACCAGATAACTAGCTTCAAAGAAGCCGAGATAACTTGCTGCAAGCAGCGATAACTAGTACAACCTGACGAATAAAACTCGAAGCCAACCACCGTCTCAATACGACAACTTAAATCGAGACTTCGCCCAACCATACTCTCAAAGAAACCAACCAACACAGCCTACAATCAATCGAGGAGACCTCGAAGGGAGTAGGAGCACCAATTGGAAGCGGATGAAGCCGCTGCTTCTATAATTCCTGCGAAGGAAGTCACAAGAGCAAAGGGGTAGAGATCAACTCTCAGGGGTTTGCTAGCGTACAGCTGAACAAAGTAGTCTATATTCTCAATATCATAATCTGTGATTACAATGAGTCTAGGGGGTATTTATACTAGCAACAGCCTTGCTAGGTAGGTGGAAATTCGAAAAGAAAATAACTAGTTCGACTATGTGAAAAGACCTCTTCAGAATGAGCTCCTGGAGAGTTTCCGTGTGGCTGTTAGTCTTCTGTGCAATCTTCATTGTTTTGGCAATAACTCCACCTAGGAAAGTACAAATGATTCACGGTTTGTTGTGTTGGATTCTTGACTTGACACCCTTTCCAAACATGTATGCCATGTACCACATAATATTATAGAATGGTACAGTTTAATACATGAATTTTAGCATCAGGCTGGCTGTTGACCTTCCGAGCAGTATACACTAAACGGTGGTCTGTGCCCAAATGGTAGCTCCAAACTGGTCGGGGCTAGACTCATTGGAAACTAGACTTGAAGAGCTTTCCAAAACGTGCTCATAGACCACCATAGCTTCTGGGAATCAAATTATATGACTATTTCTTCTAGACGGTTCTGCAGAGCTGAACTGGTTCGAGTGTAGTTCGTGGTCGGCAACTGGTCTGAAGTGGTCTGCAGCTGGTCGGAAGTCATCTCCTTGTGTGTTCATGTCTTCCTCCTTAGTGAACCTAACCATTAATAATGTACATGACTTAGGTAGTATATAATTCTCATTAATATTAAAATGAATCTCATAAAGTAGCGTGTGCACCTCTTATTGTAGCTTCTTTACTCGACTACGTGTAATCAGTCCATCAATTACTTAGACTGGTGTTGATATAGGTGAGACCTGAGTTGGTGTAGCTTGAGTTGAGGGTTGTGACATCTTGCTTGATGGCGTGGTCATATCATTGTTCATCGCCCACCATATTTGGAGTGGCATCGGTTTTGCAACTGATGTGTCTTTTATACGATTTCTTGCTAGTTCACATATGCCTTCATCGGCTTTTCAGCTGATGAACGAGCGCTACAGCTTCCGTTAGTAACCAGCAAAGATCCTGTGTGCTTTTCAATTCTTTGAATACCCTTTGGTGCCTCCATCGGCTCTATGGTCAATGGATCACGGTCTCGCTTTTGCTACACCTGGAGCCATCACATTCTTCATCGACATCCGTCTACACCCTCATCGGCTCCCCAGCCGATGGAAGAGTGTCTCAATCCCTATCGGCAACCAGCCGTTAGCAGGAGCCATCCGGACGCGGCCGATGACCAACTCGATCCTATCGGCGACTAGCCGATAGCGACATCTCATGTCGGCTCATCGTCGGACTAACCAATTCGCCTCACCTACTTGTCAATTATAGGGTCAAATTGACTATCATGCCCACACCTACACCACCGTGACGGAGGGACCAGAGAGCAAGCCGAGGGACCCGCGTGGGAGCTAAGCAGACTTTCCAAGTCTCGACGCGCATACCTCATGCCACGGAGAGAAGCCAACAAACCTGCACTGGAGCTAAGCAGACCTCCTAGGCATCGGCGTGGTTGCGCAGTGGCGCGAGATCCGGCGTGAGATCTGGTGCGACCAAAACTCTTACAATTTGGAGACTGTGGGGTGCTACCACTTCTGCCCCCTACATATTCCGCAAGTGTTGCAGAAGAAACGAGAGGATCAGCATGAGGACTGGGAGTACATCGGCATCCAATTTCATCAATGCTTGCTTTTCCCTAAATAGCCGACACTCCCTATCGACAATTGGGATGATCCCCCTAAACATATGCATGTTTTAACTTGTTGATGAACCAGATCACCAATCTGGATGCCACTATCTTGGAGACCACCAAGGCGATTGCGTGATCTCAATTTTCCATTAGTGAGATCAAAAAGAACGATATGTGGGTGGTGTAATTTGGCTTTCACGATAGTGATTGCATGTTGATTTTTCTTCTTTTTATCTCTCCTCCCTGCAGCCCAAGGCGTCAATGGTCACTCTATGCCTAGGGGTAGCAAGGATCCTCGAGGTGGTTGAGACGTGAACCACGAACATGGTGACCGAACAACTAGCTGGTGGGTCCTGACAAGGGGCGAGTAGTCCCATGTGCCCCTACTAGGAACAATAGATCATTGCTAAAGAAAAGGGCTGAAGCATCACTGCAAGATGAAGAAAGAGCCTATAAGTAGAGCAATGAAGTAACTAGGCATGATGACGATGTCAGCAGCTACTCCAATGCCAGGGGCTATCTATCGGACAACAATGCCACCCTAGATGAAAGGTGTAGGCAGTGGCTCAATAGAGTAGCGGAAGGACGAAGGCAGCAACTCGATGGAGTAGTGGTCATAGAGCAGCCTGATTGCCAGAATAGCATCATTCTAGCAAGAGAGCTGGAAGGTGTCTCCACCTGCCTCGATCATCATCAAAGCTCAGAGGGGCGTGTTGGTGAGGAGATGGGCGATGACCTCCCACCATTCACGGTGAATCATCATCTCCGTTCACCATGGGGATCTCTATGCCCTAGAACATCACCTCATGGCGGTAGCCAAGGGCTAGGCAAAAGCTACAAAGCTCCAACATGAAGCCCAAGAGCTTATGGCCAGGGCAAGTAAGGGGGAGAGTTGCCATGTACATAAATTTTTAAAAATGGAGTTAGTAACTAGTTTTGTAAAGAAAAAGCAGATAAAGGAAAATGACATAGTTTTTCACAATTAGAGGAATTTCTTAAAAATATATTCCTAAATGCTAGATCCATTTGGCTCGTCCTAGATTTAAAGGGGCTCTGACACCAACTTGTAGCATCCAAAAAATACTCACATAATTCTTTTCCGCACGTGCATAAATCCTTGTCCTAAGAGGTGAGGTACACAAGAGGCGAGGTACACAATAATAACTTGAATAATAAATATTAGAGTATGATAGCTGAAGCATTAAAAATTTTATTACATGGGTTATTAAATACCTACCAACTTAAAGATAAACAAATAAATACCATCTAAGACTAATGGGGACCCATAGGCACTTGACGGTAGGCATGAGTTAAAAAACATTAAAGCCTTCAGCATACTAGTACTCTTCTTCTAGGTTGGAGGAAAGAGAGCAAGGCTAAGTACCACCACCGTACTCAACGAGCCATACCAGGGAACAATACATAAATAATTTGAGGGAGTATAAGGAGATAATAATTATAGGGTTCATTTGCATGAAACAACATTTTCAAATTATTAGTTAATCAAGGCTATTTTTTTAACTAAAGAGTAATCCTACTACTAAGTCAACTTGTTTACCAAATCATACACTAACATGATTCTTCCTATGTTTTGAAGACATGTCACGCACCGACATGAACTTGAACATATGAGGGTACATACCAAGACATGTACCGATGTGCACTTGAGTTTCACCCTACCCAAAGAGTTATAAAACCATAGAGAAGAAAAACATCTAACATAGGAACATTGCTAGGGTTGCCCATAAAAGAGGACACGGATATTTAGACAATTTTACTCTGATTAAAGCTATACACTTTACCAACCAGACAAACCTTTCTCATGCTACTATGTGCTATCCACAATGGAACATTGACGAAAGTTGTGGCATAACCACTGACCGAACCTAACCCTAATTAGAAGAACAGACATGGACCACCCAGGCTAGTACCAACTGGGATAGAAGAGATGACCTATGCCCTTAGGCATCCCCCACATGATTGCGGTTATCCTCATTATATATTTATGCCTTCATCAGATTTTCAGTTGATGAAAGAATGCTAAAGTCTTAATCGGCAACAATCGATAGTAGGATTCCACATATTGCCTACTGATTGCTTTGTTTCGAAGAACCATCGGCTCTACAGCCAATATATTTTTTCATCTACCTACACGTTCATTAGCTTTCTAGTCAATGGATAAGTGCTTCAGCCCCTATCAGTGACCAGCCGATAGCAAGAGTTTATATCGACCCATCGACCGACTAACTCATCGTCTTATCTCCTTGTCAATTGCATGGTTAAATTGATTAACACACCCACAACTCTAGTAGTCCTGACAAAGTAACCTCGAAGCCAAATGACCTATGCTATAGTGAAGCAGATCTCGTAGGTCTTAGCGTGTTTGTGCACGCCTCTATCAGACTTACATTAGCTCACGCTCAGTCGCCCTCTCAACGTGTCTCTCTGCCTTGTTCGATCTTCCTTGCACATGCGCAAACGTTCTTTTTGCATTCCTAGTGGGACTGAATACTTCATTCATCAGTCGGTGGGACCATTCATCGACTAAAGATTTCACTCATTGACTGGTGGGGCTGAAGACCATTCATCGACCGGTGGGATTGAAGACCATTCATCGACCGACGGTACGATACAATCTCTTGATTAGAAGCTAAAATTTCATTCATCGTCCATGGAGATACAATTTTAATCAATATGTCTGAATAAAAGGTTGATGCCAAGACACGCTCATTTGATGAAAAAGCCAATGAAGATATCATTATTTTGATCGCATTGGATGATTTGAATGAAGAGCAGAGACAAATAATAGAGCATAGCATCACCAATTTTTAAAACCTCTGCATGGAATCCTTTGGTATAAATAGACAAGGACTGATTCAAAAATCATAATTTTCAAAACTTATTTTGATGAGAGAATAAAGGAAGTCACCACTTGTGAGTCCTCCCAAGACATTGCAAAAGATGATCAACAAAGCAGTTCACAATGTGCTCATCAACTAATCAGGAGTGTTGGTGAACACTTTACAGAATCTGATCAAGATGATGATGGATGAATCATCAGCTCAAGAGTCTGATCAAGGTCCTCTATATTTGTCGATAAAAAATAGAGCTACATCAGGTAACTTATAGAACTAGAAGGGATTTATCAGTGAATATGTTTCTACTAACATAGAATCAATTTGGGGGGCAACGGGATGATGTACTTCTCAAGTATCATCAGACTACCTGGTATAGTGGGTATTGGCTGGACTATCTAGATGGTAATCCCAATTTAAATAATTATCATGGAGAATATCCTAGGCAGAATCAGGTACCAACTCTACCTCTATAATATCAAAGAAAAATCCCAAGAGAGAAGGACTAGTCTGTAAGAGTTATAGAGGTGGTAAGGGAGCAATTCGGTATAAAACCAAAGGACTAGGCATTTATTTATCGGCACCCATATCCTAAGTGGTTCGATAGAGTTATGCTACTGCGCTGATACCGAATACCAGATTTCTTCAAATTCTCAGGCAAGACAACATATCTACGGTGAAGCATATTAGTCTATTCTTAGCCAAGTAGAGAAGGATTGGCTAAGGAAGCTATGAGAGTTAGATTTTTCTTGCTGTCCTTATCTGGATTGGTCTTAACATGGTTTTCTTCATTACCATGAAATTCAATTCAGCGATGGGCTCATCTAGAGAAGCAGTTTCACAAATACTTCTTTACTGAGGTCCTCGAGATACAGCTCAGCAACATACTTTGTTAGGTTTTATATTTGTCCAAAGCCAAAGACATAACATTTCTTAGTATTTTATCATAAGACTTCTTGAAGTTAATGAACACCATGTATAGGTCATTCTTCTGCCCTCTAAATCTCTACATAACTTGTTCTATTAAGAAAATTGCTTCTATAGTTGACCTTCTAGGCATTAAACCAAATTGGTTCATAGAGATCTGCATCATTTCTCTCAAATGGTGCTCGATAACTATCTCTTATAACTTCATAGTGTGGCTCATCAACTTAATTCTCTATAATTAGTACAACTTTGGATATATCCCTTATTCTTATAGATTGGTGCCAATATACTTCTCTTCCACTTCTCTGGCATCATGTTCGATTAAAAAATATTGTTAAACAACTTAGTTATTCATACTATAGGTATATCCCTAAGACATCTCCACACCTTAATTGGAATAACATCAGGCTCCATCGCCTTATGCCCGTTCATCATTTTCAAAGTTTCTTTAACCTTAGATTCTTGAATCCTCCGCATAAGGCACCTATTGGTGTCATCCGACAATTCATCCAACTCAACAGTGGTGTACTCATTCCTACCATTGAATAAATTATTAAAATACTCATATCATGTATGTCTAATCTTATCCTCCTTCAATAAGGGGTTTTCCCTTTCTTCCTTAATGCACTAAACTTTGTTGAAGTCCCTTATCTTCCTATTACATGTCTTAACCATTCTATAGATGCCCTTCTATCCTTCCTTCATACTTAGACGTTAATAAAGATCCTCGAAGTCCGCCCCTTTGCCTTGCTCATAGCTCATTTTACGGTCTTTTTTGCTAGCTTGTACTTCTCCATATTTTTCTCACTTCTATCATGATGCAAGCATTTATATCACTTTTTCTTCTCCTTAATAATTCTTTGCATGTCTTCGTTCCACCACCAAGTGTCTTTAGTTTTGCATCCACTCTCTTTGAACAATCTAAACACCTCTAAAGCAATCTTCCGAATGCATGTTATTATCTTCTCCCATATGCTATTTGCATCGTATCCTTCCTTGCAAGAGCCCTCTTCGATAACCTTTTCTATGTAGATGTTTGATCTCTCGTTTTTCATTCTTTACCACTTGGTTCTTATAATTTTGGTTTATTTATCCCTACGGGCATATACTAAAATGTAAAAGTAGGTCACCACTAACTTATGTTAAGAAATCACATATTCTTTAGATATTATCTTACAATTCACACATGCTCGTTTATTCCCTTTTCTTATAAGGACAAAGTCAATCTGGCTAAAGTATTAGTTGCTACTAAAAGTCACTGAATGGAATTGTCTCTTACTATAAAGAAAGTGTTGGCTATCATCAAATCAAAAGCAATAGCAAAGTACATGATTTCCTCTTTCTCCTGATTCCTACTACTATACACAAAACCTCTATGTGCTACCTTAAAACCTATATTTATTGTACCTACATGGCTATTAAGATCTCCTCCTATAAAAAGGTTCTTGCTACTAGATATAGATCTAAACAAACCATTTAACTCTTCGTAGAAATATCTTTTAGCACTCTCATCCTGGTCTACTTGAGGAGCATACGCACTAATTACGTCTAACATTATATCACTAACAACAAGTTTATTCTATCCCCTTGCCTTCTCACCTCCACCACACTATCCTTGGAGCTCTTATCAATTAGAATTCTGACTCTTTCTATTTGAAGTTATCCCTTTATACCAAAGCTTAAAATCTATACTATCCACTTCCTTCGCCTTTTAATTCTTCCTTTTATTCTCTTGAATGCACAAGATATTGACATACCTCCTAACCGTTGTTTCGACTAGTTTTCTTAATGTAACTATAATGACCCTAAATTTTAGTTATCTAAATGGATCCTAATTAGCTTGACTAGCTTTCTTACCCTTTGTACCTACCGAGTTAAGTGTGAAGACCCTCGCTTATTTTTCACCACAGGCATCGATATGGCGCTTCATTAAGAATGTGATAGCTCGATCTTTGCTCACATAACACCATACGTAGATCATGATATGGCGCGTCACAGGGGTGACAACCCGGTCCTCATCCATTTAACACCATATCCGAGTTTCGATATGGCACGTCGTTAAGAGAGTTACACTTCAACGGGATTCTCTCAGGTTTTTTTTATAAAAGTAGCTAGTTTTTATGTTGAGTCGTCAAGCCTAATATAATCTTCTTCCTTTACGTCAATGCAGATGGACTTAGAACACACTAATGGATTTGGATATTACACAAAGAGAGACTGATAATGTTTTTAGGTAGGTGATGGACGTGTTTTATCGACCTTTCGTAGTAGAGGTAACTACACATGGCACTAGAATTAACTATTGATGTCATTAGAACTAACCATATCGTGAGGGAAATGACGTAAATTTAGTGAAGTACCAAATTAATTTATACAAACTTATAGAACTCACTATTCATGGACAATATCTGTAGACCTAAATTTACAATTAATTTTTATTCAGCAGGATGAACCAAAAGCTGATTTGCTCATTTTTATGTTTTTTTTTCTTAGGTGTTAGTTGTTTCTGTGTTTGGTGTGTGCAAGCGGAAGAAGGGTTGGGGGAAGATGTGTGACTCGACAGAAATGTCGATCTACACAAAAATCGGACTAACTTTAAAAACACTTCGAGAAGTGGTTGATTGTGCGGTGCTTTTTTCTATAAGTGAGAAGAAGCTGAACTATTTTTAATAGGAAAAAATGTTACATCGCACGCAAAAATGAAAGCACTAATGAATACTTTTGCTTAGTCTACTGGTTTGAAGGGGAATAATCATCAATCAAGTTTGATCCCCTTGAATTTACAGAAGAGAAAGCTGCTAATCTGGCTGGTCTCTTAGACTTTTCGGTAGGAAAATTCCCGTTTATATATTTGGGTTTGCTTTTTGGCACAACTTGACCCAGAGTGCTGGATCTTGCTCCTTAGTTGAGCAGGTACAACGGCGATCAACTGCCACTGTAATGTTCAGTCCTATGGAGGGCATCTAACATATGTACTTTCTCCTTGCGAGTAACTGCCACTGTAATGTTCACTCCCAATGTATTACATTTGTACTTTCTCCTTGCAAGTAACTGTCATTGAGGCAATCGACAAATCTGGAAGGAACTATCACTGGAGGGGCTCAGATATCAATTCCAGCGAAAAGTCTTTAGCAGCTTGGACAAAGTTATGTAGACCAAAAAGCTATGGAGGCCTTAGCTTCATTGATCATAGAAAACAAAATATCGCGTTATGCTCCTCTCGAAGAATCTGCCTCAATTCTACAACCACCATGATCTTCGTGGAGTGAATTTAAAGTGGAGTTCTTACTTTGCTAGTGAGGTGCCGGATACTATATTTAACAAAGGAGACAAAGGATCATTCTGTTGGAGGAACATTACGCAGTTATCTGACTCATACAGAGGAATCTCTCGTTGCGAGCACTGGGCATTCTTTGCTCTTCTGGGAAGATTTGTGACATAGTTCATTTAAAATGCAAGAATCTGCTAGACTATATTTGTCGATGGGTTATATACGACTATTATATTCAAGGATGTAGGGTACAATTGATACAAAGATAGTGATGTCTAAATTTAGCACTAGTTAAAATTTATAGAAAGTTTAAGTCAAATTAAGAAAAGACCGTAGCTTTCCTAAAGTGGCCAGTCATACCGTCAGTGTGGAATCGGTTAGACTAGAGGGTGAACTAGGTCGGACCATAGTTGTCCAGACTGTTCCAATTAAGACAATTCTTTTGTTTCCTTACTTAGACCTAAGCTTCTTAAATCCTAATTGATCTCTAAACTTAATAGGATGCGGAAAAGCCCTACGAAAGCAAGATCAACGTCTTTATAATTGCCAATTTGATTGACCCCGGTATTTTACATTTGCATTTAAACTATGTTTTCTACTTTACTTTTTACTTCTTTGTCTATCTCTGTCTATTTGCGCCGTAAATCGTCACTTCCACAGCAAGATTGCAAGAACTTTTGTGTTTGTCCTGTAAACCTTCGTATTCACCAATGAGATGATTGGTTATCTCTAAATTGATCTAAATCGGTATAGAGGCTGGATTGATTTTTAAATCACCTTTGTCACATGGTTTTGATCTTTTTTTAAACCTATCATGGTTGTAAGCTTTTTTAGATAAGGTGGTTGGCGACTCGTCCATACTTTAAATCTTTAGGTTAGTTTGTGTTGAAAGAAAGATGCCAACTTGAATTGGCAACTCTGTTGGGGATGTCAGAAATTTCAGGCACCCAATCCGGCCGAAATCAATCTATTATTTGCCACTGCAAACTACCGTTGTCGCATTTTCTTTCCTACAAGACAGATTGATCTGTTCAACGATGTCGTTCAGTCTCCAAGTAAATTCACCTACGGCCGCCGTCGTGCTTGTCCTTGCATCAGATTCTTCTAGCCAACGACGCCTCGGCTGCCGCCGCCGTTGCGGTCATCCTCATCGAGTTGATTTACACCCATTGAATCCTGCTGCTCACAACCAGAAGAAACCGATCTCTTGCGAATGAGAGGAGACAGAAAAAAAAAATCAATCGGAGTCAGATTTGATAGAGCTAATACTGCTCACGTATTCTGAGAAAAAAAAATGAACGTATAGCCGATCTTTGACTCTGGAGATCGGTTAATTTCCGGTATATTTGCTACTATTTACGTCGTATGTACCAGGAGACAAAACAAAGCTATCTGTTGCACTTTGGTGAAATTGGCTTGTGCACACGCTGATAATACGCAAGAGGATTTCAAATTTACACATGCAAAAAGGTTTCAGAATTTATTAATACGGCCGAAATTAATCAAAGATCATCTTCACCAACCATGACGGATTGGAACAGGATCAACATCACGCTCACCATGGAGGAATTGACTGTGGAGGTGTGGCACGATATTGAAAAACAAGTAGCGGCAATAGAGGCAGCTTTGCTCGCGCTTTTCAGTCAAGACCGATCAAGGCATCATCAAGTGGAATGTGCCACCGCCAAAAATTGTCATGCCAGATGACGTAACCTCTAATACTTCTGATATATCCCCTGCTATTCAAGAGACTATTGTCCATTGTATAGATACATCTATTACCTCTCATGTGGATAAATTTGATGATGCTTTAGAAGTTGCTTTTGATGGTAGATTAAACAATATTGTGAAGCAAATTAGCTCCATGATAACCAATTCTCAATTATCTAATACTATCCCTAGTTTGTTCTTATATAACATACCGGGCCTTTGATCCATTAGACCAATGATCTTGTGTGCTTTCAAGATTTTATTGCCATGACTAGCACTACTGTTTTTAATAGTAATATACATCATCTTAGTACTATTAGCCCTATTATTTTATTCATACATTCAGTAGACAACAATAATTATTATGAGCTAATCCAAAACCGTCGATTTGACGTATTGGCACAAAATGCACATCATGGCCAAGATAATCATATTGTGATGCCATCTCTTAGGCCACAAAATCAACAAGAAAGGTCTGAGATCAGAGAACATTTAAGTGCTATGGTTGGAGAAACTTTTGGAATTAAGCCAAAGGATCAGGCTTAGAAAGCCATATCTGGTTACTTTCATCACATACTATATCCTCATGGTTTCAAAATTCTTGAAATTAGAAAGTTTACTGTAAAGGAAAATGGAAACACATGGAACATATAGACCATTTCTAGCACAATGTGGAAAAGCAAATTGTTCTAATATATTAAAAGTTTTTTTATTTTATTTATCTTTAGCTGGAACTGATTTTTCATGGATTACTTCTTTGCCTATTAATTCTATCTTTATTTGGGCACAATTAGAGTAGAAGTTCCAAGATTATTTTTATATTAGAGAAATTGAACTTCAGCTATCTAACATTACAGCAGTTGAACAACGACCTGATTAATTGGTGGCAGATTACATTAAGAAATTTAGGGAGCTTAGAGACTGATATTTTAGTTATGGATTAATTGACCATATTAAAGAAAAATTTAGTGGCCAGGTATTCCTTGATGTTAATCAAGTAGTGAAATAAGTTCTTGCTAGGAAGGCCGAGTGGATAATAACAGTTCAAGTGCTAATTTGTAGAATGACAGAATAGCAAGGATAGCCTAACAAAATGATTGTTCAGATTATACTAAAAGTAACGATGAATTATCTTTTCACATATGACCGAAACACTGTTCAGTCATGTGTGTATTGAACAAGAGATTGACAGTGCCTTGCCAGGTAGTGACAAAATGGAGTCCAATGTAGCCATGCATGCATATGAAATGCTGTATCCTAAGCATGTCGATTCAGTCCTATATCCACAAGGATTTGAGATCCCCGAGTTCACAAAATTTACATGTGAATATTGCTCCTATAGACATTGATAACAAGTATTGATTCCATAGTCAGGCCGAATCCAAAAAAGTAAAAATGGTATTATTGGGGATACTCAGCCTGAGATGATTAGGCTAAAGAATGATAAGGCCAAGGATTGTAAGATCAATAAAGATAAATCATCTAGCTTTAATAAGACAAAATCTAAAGCCTACTTTCAAGATGCTTATAGCTAAGTACAAAAAGGGATTGGCCAATCAATAATTTTATAGTCGGCCTAGTAATTTAAAAAGACCAAGATCATCTACTCGAAATAGATTTGGTCAAACGCCTAAGCAATCAAAGCCAATAGTATCAACTCCATGTGGACCTCCAATGATGATGCTATAGTATCCCAATCCAATGCCACCACCCGGTTATCCTTTTATATATCACATGCGATGGATGCCTCAATTGTCAATGCCATTTTTGTACTTGTCACCTATGATGTTTTATCAAGGATGGGTTGTAAGGTCAGTTCCAAATCATCCTTATATAACCCTAGTCAAGACCATTTCCTACAAAAGAATCAGTCTACTAAATCAAAGGTGAAGATTGTGAAAAATGTCTAGGTGAGGAAGGAAACCAAAGCTTTAGAGGTCATGCTGTTGAGGTGGAGCCATGTGTACTCCCAATACCTACTAGAGATACAATAGAAACCACACAGGTAAAGAAGACCAAAGCTAGAAATTAAAGCATTTGTTCCGGTGATTTGACCGAGCCACCGTACCAGTCTGACCAGTGGCATACTCTGGTTAGACCCTCTAAGGTCAGTCTGACTAACATCTTCTAGAACTAATCGAGCCAAGGTTTGTTAGACTGGGCCAAGGTTGGTCAGATCGACTTGTTCTAGAATTGAGTAAGCACGATAAGGTGGATGATAGTTCAACCACCATCCATGTTTGGTCTAACCGGTACTCTATAGTACTAACCCAAAGAGGCCAATCAATCCGGACTCCTAAATAGACAACACGCAGAGGTAGTTGAGGAAGTTTCTAGCATGACCAAAGGTATCAAAAGCCATTATTTAGCTCTTGGAACTCTACCACAATTGAACAGTATACCTTCTATTATATCTCATTCTCAAAAGAGGAGTCTGCATTGTCTTCAGACTAATTGCTAGGTAAGGTAAAGCCTTGAATATTATGTAAGCAAGTATAGTGTCCAAAGGCGGTAAAAATTGAAAGACTGGTGATTTCCACAGATGATAATATATCCGATTTGTGGAGTGAAGTGTCATCATCGGGTTCTTCATTGCATAGTGATAAGGATGTCAATAGGATGCTTGCAATACCTTCAAAATCTCACAAAAAAATGGAAAGCTGATTTTGCATAGTGGGACAAGGCATCAATATGTTAATGAAGAGATCAAGACAACTAAATGGCAAAGAATGAGTCAACACATTTTTGAGCCGCTGTTTGCTAGATGACAAGGCAAGGTGTATGTTTGTTATATCTTTTGTTATGATATGTTTATACCTACTTAAGGTATTACTTGTTATATAGCACATGTATTTTTACTTGTCAAATTGATATTATTAAATACATGTTGTAAAGGCTAATTTTGAGTAGTAAAATTGGTGAGTGGCCGTATACCTTGCTCGAATATAATTAGGCTTGTAAGTCTTTGAAATCTATATGAGGCTAAATTATACCTTTCTTTAGAAATCACTATATTGAGTATTGCGGTGAGATCAATTTTTTCATATTGCACCATGAAAGTTTTGCTTCTTACTAATTTGCTTGTATGAAAGGCCAGTACTAGTTTTGTTTTGATATTAGCTAGAAGTGTTTTTCTTCCAACATTGGCCCTATTAGAATATTTTTGCACAAATGATTGAGCTGAATACTTTTTTGGCAATCGTTAGAATATATAGGTGTGAGACATATGCTTTTTTGTTGATTCTTTATTGACCATGTATCATGTGGCTGGGAGTTTTTATTGTATTGATAATTTTTTTGAATAACCACTTCAATAAATGTCTACAAGTATTGGTTTCTTTGCATATTACAATTGTTCATATGTCTAAAGAAAAATTATATTATCCAATGATTTCACACAACAAGCATCATGTTACAAAGATACAAAAGGCAAATTTTGTGTAATACAAAGCTAGTGCTTGATTAGAATGTGTGTGAGGTAACTCTAGATTAGCCTAGTTTAACTGAAACACATGGCAGTTTGACCGATGCTTCAATATTGATTTGACCGCGACTTCATTGCCTATTTGACTAAAAATTGTTGCTGTGGTACATTACTAGGGTGCTTGGGCATAATGGTGACTAAAGAACTGAATTGATTATTGAAAATTTGGTTGATGCTTTATGAACTAGAGGTACCAATAGGTGGATTTGACTTAGTTGAATATTTAAAAGATCTAAACAAGAAGGTTGATTGGAGAAAATCTATTGAAGAGTTTGGCAGTAAACATCTAAATTCACTTTGTTTAACAAAGGAATTACATTACTGAACCATAGAAAGATTGCTTTCAAAGTATTTAGATATGATCGATTTGGAATTGTTATGGATAAAGTGTTACATAACATTTGTCAAATTTATCAATTGGCTTGTGAGATAATTAATAACAATAAAGTGACCGATAAACATTTAAAGGCTTTGGAAGATATTGAAAAGATAAAATGAGAAGGAAAGCCAAAGCCAATAATAAGAGTTAAGAGTGTTGTAGTGAAATCGTTTCAAGATTAGAGACTTGGTTTGTAAAAATGGTTTTACTATTATGTAAGTAGCTGCATAGTTGGAAAATCCATGCCAAGGTTGTAGAAATCGTTCTTTGGAAATCTTGATTTATTAAAAAATTACAAAGAGAATGATTTGCATGATGCTTAGGAAGCTCACATGGCCAATAGGGATTATTGCCCTTAAACTGCATGTTCTATGTCTTTTGGCTCTCAAGTTTGCCAAAAAGTAAGGAGGCTTATGTTGACACTCAAATTTGGCACAAATTTGGATTTATAGCAAGTTCAAGCCAAATTTAGAAAAGACCGGAGCTTTCCTATGGAGGCCGGTTAGAGTGCTGTTGTGTGGTTGGTCGCACCAAAGGGTGAATTGTAGTCGAACCATAGTTGTCTGGGTGGTCCGATAGATAGCCCCAAGTTCAAGTCCAATTAAGACATTTCTTATATTTCCTTGCTTAAGCCTAAGGTTGCCTATAAAGGCAAGACTAACCTCATTTATAAGGGCAGTTGCCGATTCAATTGAACCCCCTAACACCCAATAATTTCAAATCGAATCATTCTTTTACCTTTACTGTTTGGCCATATTTTCTACTTTACCATTTACCTAGTATTCTAGTTCATCCAATTAATCAATTTGGACTGTAAATCATCTATCGGAGTGCAAGATCCTTTTTAAGATTGTCCCATAAACCTTCCTATTTGCCCATGAGATGGGTGGTTATCTATAAATTGATCTAAATCATCCTAGAAGATGGTTTGATCACTAAATCGGTTCTGCTAGATGCTTTTGATCTCTTCCAAACCAATCTTGGTTAGAGGCTTTTCCACAACAAGGTGGTTGGTGACTCTGTTTACACCTCAAATCTTTACGTGTCTACAAGTTGGCCAGAAAAAGGGTACTAATACAATGTATAAGAAAAAAATTCTAATAAGAGAGTAGAATACAATGTTTTTTTATATAAGTTCAGGCCCAGATGTAGGTAATAATCCTACTTTTAGTCATATGTATTGATCTAGGATGCATCATAGTAGGTACAAAGTGAGAGCAAACTAGTTAATCTAGCATACTAACCTAATCTCGATGGGCAAAGTGGTGGGTTGTAGTTGGCAACTAGTGGAAGGGCTTCCTCCCTGCTTCAATTCGATGTGGTATGGTATAAGGTTTATGATTCGGTGCCGTGTCCTCCTAGAAGGCTATGCATTTATATTAGAGTATGACCTCTTGTCCAAACACTACTCAAGAATCCTAAATAGGATATGGCAGAGAAGGTATTCTTGTCCCTGGGTCGAACTACATAATACTTTCTTATGTAAACAATATTCCTTCTTTATATGTAGGTGATAGCAGGTACCGATATGCCATATCTATAATACTGACACTATTCTTTTAGTAATTCGTAGATGACTCAGTGGCTAATAAGTGTAGGCATTTTTTTACCAACACCAAATAAAAATGACAATTGCAACTGAAGTGGCCGGTTGTTCATTTTTTATTATTTTTATAAAACAGTTGGTCTATTTATCTTCAGTCTTCTATTGCTGAAAGCAAATTGTGCTAATAAAACCGAAGTCACCTAGTTTAGCACACATCGCATTAAGAGCGAGTATTATAAGATAATATAAACGGGTTATAAGAGTTATCACATTTACTTAGGTGGAGAAGAGTAGAGATGCGAGAGAAGAATAGACAGCTATCGCTTGGGCTCTAACGGGTAAGATATTAATGATGCATATATTTATAACTAACTTATCATATAAATGAGAAATTAGATTCGTTATTGATGCTGCATCACTCTTTATAGCTAATAGTGTGCTATACTATCTCTAACATGTCCGTTTCTCTCCCCTTCGTGGACTCTTCCGCGTCCTTCTCGTTCCACCTGAACACGTCGGGTGCTGCAAGCAGACGTAGGTGTGACTTGGGACCATGCGAACAGCTTGGGCGTGCGGCCATGCCCGACAGAGGGGTGCCATCTGATCGCTCGGCCTGGCTCTAATCGGTTTTTCGGTAGAAACAATAAACTGTGCTTAACTAGACCGGTTTTATTTCCTGGAAGCTTCAGTTTCCATACTGCCAAAACCGATTATGTATATAACCGAACAAACCATACAAAAACTCAACAAAACCGAATGCCCAGCCCTAGTGGGTAATACTCTCTCCATAGCAACCACTAACGCAAACATTAAGAATGAACTATTATCATCTTTTTTTATTATTCTAATAAATACAATACATACGTCCAATAAAATTAGAGATATTAAAGGTAAAGGATTTATAAAAATTAATTTAGGTGGAGAGGAGGTGCTAGTTAATTGTATGCAAGCATGATGAAATATCGAAAAAATAATTATGTCCTATATTTTAGAATAGAGGGAGCATGCTCAACAGAGATTTCACTGAAGCCTTTTATTTAGTGCAGTCATAGCAAGAATATCAAGAATTCATAGAACCTCATCTCAAATTCATCTCAAATTTTGTTCTGCTCAGCATAGATTATGATTCTTTATTTTTGAAATGTAACGACGGCAAAAGGCCTGCTGGAATGCATTAGAAGAAGTTCAAAAAATTACAAAAGATTTACAGATAGGAGAGATCAAGGAGGTTTGAAAGCCCAGATTCTAAGATCAATGTCCTCTTTAATTACAAAAACTTAATGAAGCTCTGGCTTAGATGAATTTTGGAAAACTCTCCTATTCCCCTCTAGCCAGATATTCCACCAAGTGGTCACTAGTGCCGAGAGGGTCTTCTTCTTCACTTCCTTTGGCTTGAATGTTTGCCAGTTGGTTCCATCAGCTCCTAATGTTGAGGTTATTGGGAAGCTTGTCTGGTAGTTGGTGCCAGGTGGAAATTTGGTTCCAAACTCTGCGTGTATAGATGCATTCTTTGAATAGGTGGCCGGAGTCTTCAAACGCCTCTTTGCTGAGTGAGCAAATCCAGTTGCATAACCAGTGACTAATAAGAAGGTCATATGCAGTTAGGGTTTCCTGATGGAGGATTAGCCATCCGAAGAACAGATGTTCCTGTTCTGCTTGTGTCTTCCATAGCGTCAAAAAGTTGGCTGACGTGAAAGATCCCTGGAACTGGTGAGAATAAGCACTTTTAGTCGTGAAAAGCCCCGGTTCTGTCCAGCGCCATCTAACGTCGTCTTGTTGCTTTGACAGATTTATGTGATGGAGTTGCTTTCCCAGGGCTACCAATTCATTTATCCCTTCCAAGAATGTGATAGTACGAAGAGAAGCAAGCCAGTTGTTTTCCAGTGGTTCCTCCGGTACCGATTGCCTTTTACGTTTTGCTAGTTTGACAAGCAATGGCGCCAGATCCTTTGGGCAGGAATTATTGAGCCAATTATCCTGCCAGAAACAAGTTTTAGCACCGTCTCCTAAGAAAATTTCTGTCCTTGCCTGAACAACCTTCTATCTATCTCATCAAATGGGAGGTTCGAGCCTACCCATGGTTTCTCTCTCTCCTTCCATTCAAGACAGCCATATATTAGTCCAGAATTCCCAAGCCACTCAGACTTTTTTTGGTCTGCATATGGTTCCTGTAGCCACATTATCTGGGTCATCTCCTTTCCGGAGAAAAACCCTTCTAATCCGATCAATTCTCTTGATGAGCCAATTGGGTGTTTGTATTGCCGTTAGATGATAGATTGGCATCTCTGTTATGACGGATTTCACTAATGTTTTCCTTCCGGCCGAAGTGAACAACTTTCCTTTCCATCCAGGGATTCTTGATCCAATTTTGTCAATCAGGGGGTGAAATCCACATTCCTTAGTTTTCTTGTGTGCGGGGGGAGGCCAAGATAGTTAGAAGGGAAGGATTTTAGTTGGTCTAGGTGTAGAAAGTGTACAGTAACTATAAATCCCCAAACGTATATAAGGAGGTCGGGTCTATATATATACAGCCCAGACCAATGGTATGTCTAACACCCCCCGCAGTCGCAGTAAGAGGGGAACGGACACAGAGACTGGACCGAAAACTGGTGAACAAAGGCGTGAGCAGGCCTTTGGTCATTATATCGGGAAACTGATGTGCCGATGGTACATGCAGCACCCGAACCTGTCCTAATGCAACCTTGTCACGGACAAAATGAATATCGATCTCGATGTGCTTGGTGCGTCGGTGATGGACCGGGTTGGCGGTCATGTAGACGGCATTGATATTGTCACAGTAGATGACGGTCGCGGTGGAGAGGGGTGCATGGAGCTCCTGGAGAAGCTAGCGAAGCCAGCAGCACTCGGCGACGGCGTGGGCGACGGCGCGGTACTCGGCTTTAGCGCTGGAGCAGGACACTGTAGTTTGGCGTTTTGAGGACCAGGATACGAGAGTGTCACCGAGGTAGACGCAGTAGCCGGACGTAGAGCATCGAGAGTCGGGGCAGCCTGCCCAGTCCGCGTCGGAGTACGCGGTGAGGGAGTTGATGGGGCTGGAGCTGAGATGTAGCCCGCTGGAGAGGGTGCCCTTCACATAGCGTAGGATGCGCTTGAGCAGCGCGAGGTGAGGTTCGCGCGGAGCGTGCATGAAGAGGCACACTTGCTGGACAGCGTACGTGAGGTCGGGTCGGGTGAGTGTGAGGTATTGGAGAGCCCCGGCAAGACTCCGATAGTGAGAGGGATCGACAACGAGGGCGCCATCGGCGGCGGAGAGTTTGTCTCGAGTGTCGACTGGGGTGGCCGTGGGGTGACAGTCGGCCATGCCCGTATGCTGGAGGAGGTCGATGGCGTACTAGCGTTGGGAAAGGAAGAGCCTATGGATGGAACGGGTTACGGAGATGCCAAGGAAATGGTGGAGAGGACCAAGATCCGTCATGGCGAACCCAGAGTGGAGTCGGGCCATGATCCGGTCAAGGAGAGATGTTAAAGACGCTGTGAGGACAATATCATCGACATAGAGAAGTAGATAGGTAGTGGCGGAGCCGATATGGAAAGTGAACAGGGAACTATCGGACGCAGATGCCACGAAGCCGATGTGCCGAAGATAGGCAGCAAAGCGCTGGTACCAGGCACGAGGGGCTTGTTTGAGGCCGTAGAGAGAGCGTTAAAGGAGACAGACATCGTCGGACCGAGAAGGGTCGACGAAGCCTGGGGGCTGCTGGCAGTAGACTGTTTCCGTCAGGTGACCGTGAAGAAAGGCGTTCTTCATGTCTAGTTGATGGATCGGCCAGGAGCGAGAGGCAGCTAAGGTGAGGACGACTCGGATGGTGGCGGGTTTGACAACGGGACTGAAGGTCTCGTCATAGTCGACACCGGGTCGTTGGGAGAAACTCCGGACTACCCAGCGAGCCTTGTGACGGACAAGGAAGCCATCGGCGTGGAATTTGTGTTTGAAAATCCACTTACCGGTCACAATGTTGGCGCCGGAAGGTCGGGGAACGAGGCGCCAGGTCTCATTGTCCATTAGGGTCTTGTACTCGTCGGCCATGGCCGCGCGCCACTGAGGGTCGGCCAAGGCTGAGCGAGAAGTCGCCGGGATGGGCGAGATAGAGCTGTGGACGGCGGAGAGACCGTAGCGCGGATTGGGTCGGAGAGACCCGGTCTGGGAGCAGGTGACAATGTGAGAGGTGGAGGAAACTGGAGCCAATGGGGGTGCGAGAGTAATAGGAAGAACTGGTCGGGTGGGAGCGTCATCGGCTCCGAGTCGGCGACTGTAGACAAGAGAAAAAGGAGGAATTAGATCGGCCTGAGCCGATGAGGTTGGGTGGGCCGAGTATTCCGATCGGTCCGATAGAGATGGATCAGCCGATAGGGTGGGGAGAGCCGATGAAAGTGGGGTCTCTGATGGAAAGGGAACGGTATTGGCTGAAGGATAAATAGGATCGGTATCGGCTAATAAAGGTGGGTCTGATGGGGGTCCGATGGTGGGGACATTGGACCGAGTAGTGGTGGGAGATGTGATGGGTAAATCCTCAGCAGTGGCCGATGAGGGGGCCGATGGAGAGGGCAGTGGGGAAGACCTGGTCGACACGATGTTGGTGAGGAGGAAGTCGAGATCACTAGAGGAGGATCTCGGATGAAGGAGACCGAAGGGAAACATGTCTCGTCAAAAATGACGTGACGATAGACGAGAACCCATCGGGTGGAAAGGTCGAGGCATCGGTATCCCTTATGAGAGGTGGAGTAGCCGAGGAGAATACAGGCGGTGGAGCAGGGAGCGAGTTTGTGGGAAGTTGTGGCGGTGAGATTTTGGTAGCAGAGGCACCCGAAAACGCGAAGGTGGGAGTAGTCGGGCGCCGTGCGGTAGAGAAGGGCATAGGGAACGTTGTTATGAACGGAGGAGCATGGGCGTCGATTGAGAAGGTACGTTGTAGTAGCTAGAGCTTCGGCCCAATAAGTGGCGGGTAGGTGGGCGTGAAGGAGCATGGTGCGACTGATGTTGTTGAGGGTGCAAAGGAGGCGCTCGGCTTTGCCGTTCTGAGGAGAGGTCTAGGGGCAGGAGAGCCAGAGATGGATGCCCTACGAGGTGAGGAGGTTTGTAACGGTATGGTTGACGAATTACGTACCATTATCGGCTTATAAAGCCTTGATGGGGAGGTTGAACTGAGTGGATACGTACGTGACGAAGTGAGTGCGGTGAGAGGCGACCTCTACACCATTCCTGATGGCGATCAAGTCATGGCAGGTTTACATATAAACAATCATGATCAAGGAAGCAAGTTATGGACCAGTTCTCAGCTTGAAGAACCAGGCCCAAGTCATATTTACAATTAATTTACGAAACAGCAACTCTCTGGACAGATTCGTACTGGGCCAGTATTTTGGGCATAACTCTCTCATAAAGGCTCGGATTTGGGTGATTTAAATTTCTGTGATCAGATAATGAAATGGACTATCTTTTTTATGTTTTGAGTTTCTCCAGATTCCAGAGTCTTTTTGGTCAAAACCTTGTGTCAAGTGAGCGTGGTTACTGAGGAGCCAGCCAGCATTTAGTTTCTTGAAACTTGCCTTTTGAGTCTTTCTATGTTTTAATTATATTTGGGAATTAGCAGTAGTAGTTAATGTTGTTTTTATTATGTTTTGATATTTGCAAAAATAGTTAAGGAGTTATTAATTAGTAGGAAGTTTCTAGAGTTGAGTTGTATGGCTATATAAAGCCTAATTTCTGAATGTAAACTCACTTGTTGAATTATTATGAAAAAGTTTATCTTGAGTTTAGTTTATCTCCTCTTTTATCCTGCTGTGAGTTGAGAGTATCCTCCAGTTGTGATTTTATAGTTGAACGTGTGCGTGTCCTTGGACGATTCATAGCTCGAACGCTATCAGTTGGTATCAGAGCAGCAGGCGAAGGATGGTGCGACGTAGTGCTCGTGTCAATCCTCCTGAAGGCAACCAGCAAGCCGATCGAGATATTGAGTTGAACGAGTTGAGGCAGCATGTGCAACAACTCCAAGAGCGTCTAGCGCGCGTGGAGGCCGCTGGGAACAACCGCGATGATTCCTATCGTGGCTCAGATGGCGAAACTTATGGTGACGATGATGCCGAGTTCAACCCCTTCCACGACAACCACACCTTGGTGTCCAGTGATGAAGAGGCTCTCCATCAAAATCACACCCGAAGGAACCAGCAATTTCAACGGGCTTTTGATCTAAAAGCGGATATTCCTGTGTACGAAGGGCGCATACAACCCGATGAGTTCATAGATTGGCTCAATACGGTTGAACGTGTCTTTGAATACCAAGATGTCCCTGAGGAAGAGAAGGTGAAGATTGTTGCCATCAAATTAAAGAAGCATGCATCTATTTGGTGGGAGCAGTTGAAGATGAAGCGAGCCTGTGAGGGTAAGCAAAAAATCAGAACATGGGAAAAGATGGTGAAAGAGTTACGAAAGAAGTTTCTGCCGGAAGGGTACTTGCAAGAGGCCTTTTTTCAACTTCACGGCTTTGTTCAAGGTGATAAAACTGTGGCAGATTACACTGAAGAACTTGATCACCTCATGTTGAAATGTGGCGTTGTTGAGCCCGAAGAACAAACCATTGCACGATATCTTCGTGGCCTTCGCAAGGAGATTCATGATGTGGTAACTTTACAGCCCTTTATCTCTTATCATGATGTGTTTAAACTTGCCACAAAAGTTGAGAAGCAACTCAAGGAGAAAGAAGTCAGAAAAACAGCGAGCTTTGGTGGTAGCCGAGTTCTCAATCGAGGCCATCCAACAAGTCATGGGAGCAGTACGCAATCAGCCAAACCAACATCAAGTGCAGTGGCCAAATTTTCAGCAAAAACCGAAACCGCAGGACCCTCTAAACCAGCCCCTAAAGCTGTTCAATGCTATCGGTGCAAAGGGTACGGTCACATCATGTCCGAGTGCCCAAACCAGCGGGTATTTACCATTATTGAAGAACCCCTAGAAGAGGAGCAAACAGATTTTGATTCTCCACCCGTGTTTGATGAGGCAGCAGATGAGGAGGATGTCATTTATGGAGATACGGGTGAGATGTTGGTGATTAGGCGTGTGCTGAATTCCAGTCCCGTTTAAGATGATGTGTGGCTCCGTAACAATATCTTCCATACACGATGCACCTCTCATGGGAAGGTATGCGATGTTATCATTGATAGCGGGAGTTGTGAGAATGTTGTTTCTGAAATTATGGTACAAAAGTTGCCGCTTAAAACTGAAAAGCACCCAAAACCGTACAAACTCTCTTGGTTGGAAAAGGGTAAATGTGTGCAAGTTGACCAATGAGTGAGGTGAGAGGCGACCTCTACACCATTTCTGATGGCGATCAAGTCATGGCAGGTTTACATATAAACAATCATGATCAAGGAAGTAAGTTATGGACCAGTTCTCAGCTTGAAGAACCAGGCCCAAGTCATATTTACAATTAATTTACGAAACAGCAGCTCTCTGGACAGATTCGTACTGGGCCAGTATTTTGGGCATAACTCTCTCATAAAGGCTCGGATTTGGGTGATTTAAATTTCTGTGATCAGATAATGAAATGGACTATCTTTTTTATGTTTTGAGTTTCTCCAGATTCTAGAGTCTTTTTGGTCAAAACCTCGTGTCAAGTGAGCGTGGTTACTGAGGAGCCAGCCAGCATTTAGTTTCTTGGAACTTGCCTTTTGAGTCTTTCTATGTTTTAATTATATTTGGGAATTAGCAGTAGTAGTTAATGTTGTTTTTATTGTGTTTTGATATTTGCAAAAATAGTTAAGGAGTTATTAATTAGTAGGAAGTTTCTAGAGTTGAGTTGTATGGCTATATAAAGCCTAATTTCTGAATGTAAACTCACTTGTTGAATTATTATGAAAAAGTTTATCTTGAGTTGAGTTTATCTCCTCTTTTATCCTGCTGTGAGTTGAGAGTATCCTCCAGTTGTGATTTTATAGTTGAACGTGTGCGTGTCCTTGGACGATTCATAGCTCGAACGCTATCAATTCCCGCTGCACCGTCTACCCTACACGCCAGCGTCGCCCTCTCCACCAACCTTTGCCACCTTTGCCTCGGCCACCCCGGCCCCGATGCTGTCGTCACCCTCCGTCGCAGCGCCTCCATCCGATGTACTCACAGCAGCTCCACAATTTGCCACTCATGTCAACTTGACATACCATGTAGAAAGTGTATAGTGACTATGAATCCTCCGAGCGTATACGAGGGGGTTGGGTCTATATATATACAGCTCAGGCCAGTAGTCTATCTAACACTAGGAAATTCATTATGGCTTGTTGGAGGTCCATCCCATCGCAGGCAATCAGAAATATCTCTGTTTTGGTATGCAGCCCGGTCACCCTGGCAAATAGGTTGAGAATTCTTTTAAGAGCCGAGAGATTATTAGCTAGTGGTTTGACAAACAGCGCCATGTCATCAGCATAGGGAGAGCAATAAAAATGCATAAGTCCTCCTTCCAAAGGCAAAATCATCCTGCACTCCTCTGCCACCCTAAAGAGTCTGTGTATTGGCTCCATCACCAAGATGAAAAGCATCGGTGATAACGGATCTCCTTGTCGCAGCCCCCTGGCATGGGCGATCTGCTGCCCTGGAATTCTATTCAACATCACACTGGAGGAGAAAGTTGCCAGCAAATTTTTATCCAATTCCGCCATCTATTGCTAAAACCCAGATGTTGGAGAATATCCAGGAGATAAGCCTAGCTTATCAAGTCAGAAGCTATTGATATATCTATCTTGATAAACAGAGCAGGAGTTTTGGATCTATGTAAAGACTTAATCGAATTTGGAGCAAACAGGAAATTGTCGTTAATAGCTTTTTTCCTTATGAAAGCACTTTTGGTTTTGAGCATCAAATTCATTGAGTCGTGGAGCCAATCTGTTCGGCAGTGTTTTTGTCATAATTTTTTAAGCTATGCACTAAGCTTATTGGGCGAAATTGCTCTGGAGATATGACGTCCCCTTCCTTTGGAAGCAAACAGATGTAGGCTGCATTGAGGGAGTCTAGGTTATGAGTGTTCAGATTAGTGAACCAAGATACAGCTATAAACAGGTCCGTCCTGATTATTTCCCAAGCAGTCTTATAAAAAGCCCCGATGAATCCGTCCGGGCTGTGTGCTTTTTCAGATGGCATCATGTCAATCGTTCTTTACAGCTTCTCTTCTGTGATTTCTTCTTGTTGATCGGACAGAATGAGAATGGGGAGAATTAGTTCATCCCACTTACACCGCAACTCTTAAAGATACCATGATTCCTCTCTCGTTACATATAAATGAGGAGTCAAAAGTTTTTACCTATCAGTTACCGATACAACGACGAAACATCAAACCTGCTTTTCATTATTTAATAAAGTATTATATAGGTTGTAACACGAAAAGACCCTGGACATGAAATGTTACATAAAACAAAAGACAACAGTATAACCAAAGATAGATCTAAACTCACAAGCACGGTTTAAATGCTACATCGAAATTTTAAAAGTCTTTATACGTACTTACTCTTAAAGGAGCCTCTTTATAGATAGACATTTGTCTTTATGTACTTCTGGATAGAAAATAATAAAAGCAAAGATAATTACATGAGGTAGTCAGTAAGTCATAGGAATTGTTATGCCATACAATTGTTATGCCATACAAGGGTTATCAACAGAGGTTTAGGTTGTTTTGCAATCAAGTGTGTTTTAATTCGTCTTTATAAATACTAAGTGTGTTCTTTAAGTTACTAAAAAGAGGTTCACACATCAATCCAATTCATAAGTTGTCCTACAACAACTCACCACAAATCATTTTGCAACAACTTATTATGATTTTGATTCGGAGCATACGGTCCTAAATGGTACATCCATTTTTTACTTTCACTTTCTTTTTTTTCTTAATCACATCCCAATTTCATTTTAATCAACTCTAATTCTAATGCCATGTGACACCCTGGGTCACATACTCCCGTTTCGGACCACTCAGGTCTTCACACCAGTCACATAGGCTGGTTTTGATAATGGTTTCCAAACTCCAACCAAAATTTTCACTAGATTTTCAAATACAAAACTACGCTAGAGAAATCATTTCACATCCACCCATAACTGTGGACATGCCTATTAAAACAAATTATAACCTTTGCAAAGGGATGCACGCTTTATCCACATGACACGAGCCTACTTCTGACACCTAACACACATTAATCAGATATGGCTGGTAAAGGGAGATTCGTGACAAGTCTTTTCTAAAGTATTCCCAAGATAGCCGATTGTCAACTAAATAGATTCTAGACCAAGTAATGGGCAAGTCCCAGACTTCCCGTACTCAAGATCCTGTAGGTGCATTTTGGATATTACCTTGACGTCTCCACATCCATTTGATTCTTGCACATATCTAGAGTCCACTAATTACTTGGCGAGAGATGTCTCATTCTACCCATGTGGTCGCACTTTGGTATGATCAGTGAATCTCCTCAAGGGATTAGTCCTTATATGACATGCATAAGTTAGGCTACAGAGAGAGTGACTATCTATGACCAAGTTTTCTAAAACTATTTTATTTTGTAAAACATTCAACCATGAGTGTCGGCATTTCAGACCACTTTCAAAACTCATTTGATCCATTGTCAAATTTTAAGTGATAAAGGAGTCGTCGATACTCGCACTTGATGACCACAAATACTAGGACAACAATGGGGCGAAAAAGGTCTAAGGTCATCAACAAATAAGGAGGGTAAGTACAAAACGTAGGTTTATGGCTTATCTGATCAACTTGCGAATCATTGCTGATAACGTGTACCTAGACATACATAGTTACTTTAAAATATCGGATCGACATCATCAAGGGCTAGCATGCATTGGTCCTTGTCCTACACTGCATTGATTAACTCCTCGACTAGCTGCTCCTTAGTATCGGCTACTATGCATTAAAAAAACAAATAAAAAGAAATAAAATCATAACCAAATATATAACTAATAATGGCATTAGATAATCTCATTTTCAGAAAAACAAAAGAGAGTTGAAAGGACTAAAAACATATGAATTTTTGAAGATTAGATCTTTTTCTAAATTATAGATAAAGGAATTAAATATTTTCGAGAAAAGAAAATATTTGGAATAGAGGCAGACACGTGAGTCCAAGGGTAAGGGAGCTAAAATATTTAATTAATTTTGTTAGAATTTTTAGAATACTTTAAGTAATTATAAAGCTACAATAATCATTATTAAAAATTTTAAAATCAAAAAAGTTTTTAAATCTGCTCCTTTCTCTCTGGACCGATTTTGGCCCATCCCTCTTCCCCTCTCTCCTCTTGGTCGCATTTCCCCATCTTCCCTCTCACCTCCTCCCGATCTTGCACTGGCTAGGCCGTGCTAAGCCACACTCTCCCTCTCACACACGTCACACGGTCTGACCTAGCCTCCCGCTAACAGGCAGGGCCTACCTATTAGGGCCCTTCCCTACCTCTTGCTGGTTGGGCGCTCACACCACCGTGAATGTTGCTAGTTTTCCTTATCGAATCTACGTGATACTCGGCCAAAATCCCCAAATTGATTGAACAGAATTAATTCCATCAATCATCTTGGTCATTTCCTCTAATTTTTGGCCTGTAATTTCTCCTTTTAACACCAGTGCCTGTTGTCTCCGGTGAGGCCACGTCTTTTAAAACCCAACCCTGCCCTATCCGTTACGTGTTTCCTTTCCCTTTTGCATTCACGAGCACCTTGCTCTCTCCTCTCCCTTCTGAAATCTCTTGTCACCTCATTCGCCATTATGTAGCTCACTCGAGCTCACCAGCGTTGCGGTCTCCCTCCATCCTTGCCTCCTGGTCACCGCCCTCCTTGTTGCCGCTCCCTATGGTGGTTGCAAGCCCCCGCCAGCTCTCTCTGTGATGAGGGACACTATGACCGTACCCTATGTCACCAACGGTGACCATAGGGTGACGAGAGATACCGCCCCTACCTGGCCGAGCCCGCGTGGTGCCAGCATGCCACTACATTTGTGTGTGCATGCCTATGTGGTTGCCATGGGCACAACCATGGCCGTTCGATATGGAGCCTACCTACCGATCACCCTAAGGGGCTAATCGATGGTGCTGACAGGTTAGAGGGCATGGCCCATGAGCCATACGTGCACTTGTGTCTTGGTTGACTATGAGGATAACGTCTAGGGTCCACCTCCCTTGGACCTAGTCCATGCACCACCCTTGCTAACGCCAGCACTTACACAATAATCTAGTTTTTCTTAATAAAAATAATTAAAAAATTTGAAATCTTCGTTTAAACAATATTTAAACATCGGATGGTCATATCTTGGCCATACGAACTCCAACTTTGACTCGTTTAAGTCTCTATTTTTTTCCTAAAAGTGAGTAGAACCCATTATATGCTCATTTACTGCTTCTTATGTGGCTTTCTTTTAATTTTAGCCCTTTTTCTTTGTGATGGTCGTATAGACATTAGAAATCCTGAAGAGCCGTAGTACATGGAGGTCGATCTAAAAGATCTCAGTAGTGAGCAAGACAAGTCATACCATTTTGATTATATTAATAACCTATTATTGTGAAATTTTATTTTAGTTTAAATTATTGCATTATGCTTTATTAAAATTATCCGTGTAAATACTTGTTTATTTTGTTATATATACTATTGTTTGTTATATGTGTATTATATCTTTGACAACCCTAGATAATAAAAACCACTAATAAGGACTCTGTGTATGTTATTTATTGGTAACTTTAAATCATACCTAGCCTAGCATAAACTAGAAAATTCATAGATGTATTATAATAGATTCTTTAGAAATTATATATAACTTTGGTAACTTTTTGATTAAAGCTTTTATAGTTGTAAACTATGATTCCCCATTCAAATTTTCTAAACCTGATTTTGGCAGGGCATGAGGTGCATGGTTTGGATATGACCACCTTGGTCACCATAATGACCGGTCTTCGAGCCTCCGTTGTGAAACATAATTTGTACAACCACATGTCTAATGGATAAAGCTTAGATTGAAACCTAGTCTAGTTCTTATCAAAGGGATACGGATGAGACGAAGGAAGTGTGGGTGCACTGATGTCTCGGCATAGCTACAGTCATGCGGGGAATGCATAGGGGCATAGCTATAGTTGTGTGAGGAATAGGCCATCTCTTTTATCTTAGTTGGTACTAGTCTCGGAGGTCTATGTTAGTTCTTTTGATTAGGGTTATGTTAGGTGGATGGTTATATCGTAACTTCTGCCCATGTACCTCTGATCAGATTAAATTGTTCGAATAGCTGCGCCCTCGATGATGGTTTTATAACTATAATGTCCCCAAGTTAAATATTTTTCTTCTCTATAGTTTTATAACTAAGTAGTGTGAAAGTCAAGTACACGTTGGTGTGTGTCTTAGTTTGTATCCTAGTATATTTAAGATCATATTGGTGCATGACTTGTATTTAAAACTTAGGCAGAATCATGTCGGTACGTGATTCGATAAAGAACATGGCTTAGTAGTAGGATTGCTCTTTAGTTAAAAAATTAACTAATGATTTAAAACTAGTGTTTCGTGCAAATGAACCTTATAATTATTATCTCTCTATACTATCTTGTATTATTCGTGCATTGTCCATAGTATGGCTCACTAAGTATGGTCAATAGTACTCAACCTTGTTCTCTTTCCTCCAACATAGATAAAGTGTACTAAGATGCTAAAGGCTTTAAAATTTAGCTTCTACCTACTATCAAGTGATTATGTGGCTCATTAACTTTGGTGGTTTTTATTTGTTCATATTTAAGTTGTGGAGGTTTTAGTAGCCTATGTAATAAACTTTGTATCGTTTTCACTATTATACTTTGATATTTATTATTTAACTTCATGATGTTTATCTTGTCTCCTGGAACAAGGATTTATACAAGTATAGATGAGAAATATATGATTATTTTGTAGATGCTACAGTCATCCTCATTCGGACCCTGAACCGGGTCTTGTTCCACCTGGCATGGTATCGGCTACATACGGGCACGATCTTGAAGATCCTTTGCACCATATTTTCATTGGAAGATTCTTGCCTAAGGCAGCTGCAGGTCTTCCACCATGTCGAGGTGGATAAGCACATAGAAGGTGCATCCATCCTTCTAGTTCATTGGCGGAGGATTCTGGAGTTGCTGAAGCTTCGGTAGGGGGATGTCCGTGGTCAACCCCTCCTTGTTCGCCTTAGTCACTATCAACCAAGTGGACTTTGCAATATCATCTAGATCATCCGTCAAAGCCCACACATTGTACATGTGTTTGTAGTTGCGCTACCTAGAATATTCTTCAGCGAAGTGAATGGCACACTTGAGACCAATGAGATTGGCATCAACCTCCTTCGTGTGGGCATGCATTGAGATCCCCTCCAAACAAAGGCAGACCCTGTATCGGACTTTCATTTCATGGCCATGAAGGCGATCCTACCACTGTTTGAAGTGATACTCCCTGCCTAACAGAGTGATGAGGAAAGGCCACTGTAGGATTGTGTCTTGGTCTCATGAATTGGAGACAGTGATGAAGAAATCATCCAGGTGGAACTTTGTGACTTGGAGATTAGTGCGACGAATATGGAAGGCTTGGCGCATGTCATTAGCAAACGTGGCAAGCTCCACATTGTCACCATTGTCGTCTACTAACAATGCCACAAAAGAGTGGGCGGGGAAGCATTGGTGGAGACGCTCAACCTCTCTAGTTGCCACAACAACATGGAATCCACTTCCAGGCGTCGGTCTAAGGTGTCCATCAGTTTTGGTGGATGAGGGGAAGGGTTGGAGATATGGTGGAATGTTGAAGCCGGCAAAGGAGGGAAATATTATGCTTGCGGGGTTGGGAGTAGCGGAGGACCTTGGATTTAAGGCCAAGACTCTTGCTACAATTAACTGCGAACTGACCTTGCCTCAGGCATAACTAGAATCGAGCAGGTTCTCTACAATTGGCCACTTGATAAGAGGAGTGAAGACATCGGAAACATCTCCCCTCCATATGCTGCAAAAATCTGGAATGTCTTAACTGCTTCCCAAGTTGTTCATGCCGATTGTTGAGAGGGTTGAATTCACTGCCTTTCTGCCACTAGTGCTTCTTCTTCACCTCCTGCCAGGAACCATCGATTACTGCTACTGTGCCCTCGATGTAATACTAGGAAATCCTCTCACCATGGCGCACAATCTCATGAGAGTTTATAGTTGGGGGTTGAAGTGCAACAGGCAGTTCAGCTGGATTGAAGTGCTGCCCTGGTGAATCATTGCTTGCATTAGATCGTGTTGTCGAAACAACTCTGTGACCGCTTTTTAGTAGCCTTATTTGCTTTGAAGGCTCTTCTTGGGAATGAGTGGGCAAAATTAGTAGCCCCATCTTTGGATAGAGCCGAGGAGGAAGGGAAGGGACCTTGTTTGAGCAGACAGGCTTACCAAACGTGCCAGAGAAAACTACCCAGGAGTAAAGATGGGGAGCGCTATTACTCCCAAGGTCAGCCTTGGCAATGTCCTTAGCCGAGAGTGAATCTCTACCATTAGCGCGCCGAAATGGAGGAGACAACTTTGGGCCTGCTACCTGTGTCCCCAGTGGAGAGCCGCCCATGGGAATCGAGGCAATCCGGGCATCGGTGAGGCCGATCCAAAGGTCTGCCAACAGCTAGATCTGGGGCCACTTCTCCCTCTTCTAGCGACTAGGGAGAAACAAAGTGTGGTGTAAGGGAAGAGCTACATGTGGAGAGAGGAGAAGATGAGGGTGGGAAGATTGTATCGGAGGGATAAGCTCTGACAAGTGGAGCAGATGTAGGAAACCTTTCTAGATGACAACCCTACTGCTCTCTGAGAGAGACAAGATTGTGTTCGAGGGATGAGCTTTAATGAGTTTTGATGTGCCCAGGCTTGTTCGGGAATGACGAACGCAAACGCATGTATACTAGTTCGGGTCTTCTCGAAGATAACAACCCTACTTCTATCTATATCACTATTGAAAGAAAGTTTATAAAAGCATGAGAGCGTTCAAGCAAGCAAACCTAGTTCTTTCCAATTCTAAAAAGCCTCCTCTCTCTGTCTCTCTGACAAACTTTGGTAGGGTTTTTATACCCCCACCGTCGTCCTCTCCCTTTCTATGCCATGAGACATGAGCTACTGTTTAGAATCATGAGTTTCCTTTATGACTTTTGAGCCTCAGGTCAATATAGCCACTGATACGATCTCCCGTGGGACTCCATGCAGGGACCACCTGTAGAGTGTTGTTGTTTTCACCATAGTAGTGTGAAAATTGGAACTTCGGATATGGGCTATCATACCACAATATGGTAGCAAGACAGCTCGAGAGAATTCGTAATTAATGCAATGGACAGGCTTAACAACAGCGCACTGCATTTGACAATGGTGTGAAATCCCATGGGACAGGTATCCACCATTCTTGGGCTAGCGAGAATGCCACGTTAGCCCTTCCTAGGCTAACATGAGGTTCCTGTGGCAGGCCACGTAAAATGTGGGGCTACACTACTTCTCCAAAAGACCATGTGCCCAGCCCCAAGAAGGGGTGATCCACCTGTGCCTTGGACAATGGACAATAGGCTGTTCTTGGGCTGGCCAAGTCCTAGCCAGCCAATCAATTTTGCGTGCCAACACACAAGATATGTTGCCACCCTTGAGCAGTCCTAGGGCCACCATGGTTAGAATTTTCCTGGGCTGCACTCCTTCTTGTTTGTTTGGCTTTACCAAGGTCGTATGGTTTAGATGGCGAGAGGACATGTGGACCTCCCCGTAAGGTTTTCGGCTTAACCTTCACCAAGGAGATGCTAGTCCAATGACCATGTGAAACAATGCTTTGCCTTCAGAATGAGGCAAACTTCTGACAAAATTCTATGAAACTTTTAAAATTCTAAATTTATATTAGAATGAGTTTATAAAATCTAATAAATTATAATTTTATGTTAGTACTTTTTAGAAAAATCTACGTACATCAATTTTTAATTAAGCATTTAAGATATTGCTGATAGTCAGAATTTTAGAAGTTTTATTGAATCGTTTATGTACGGAGGCAGTATATCTATTGCTTAATGGGGAGAGCACTAAACAACTTGTCCAAAGCAACCCGGAGATCATCTACGGTGATCACAAAACTACACGACTCTACCTGAACTTTGGATGTGGAAGAATGCACAATGGAATCTATCATTATCCCAATCACATGTGGCTGTAGATATGGGAGATGCCAACCATCTTGCGAGACCATTGTCATAATCCTATATAATTGGCGTTATATCATTCACTTCTGCTCATGGACACAACACTATTTTCCTTTTCTCTTTAATTCTTTCTAGTTGGTGAAAAAGTAATCTGTGTTTGTGGCGTAATTTGTCTTATAGTTAGTTTCATTAGAATGGCTAGTGTAATTTTCTAGTAATTTACTTGAATGATCAACTCAGTCTATGTGTTCAGGATTTTATGGTGCATCGTTGGGATCTTGTGTGTAAACTACTCGGGACCTGCAGCATTTAGATTGGACTGGGCTGTTCACATGCATGCAGGAGGGAGGTGGCGATGGAAAGCAGGGCTTTGCCATCAGTACTTTGCCTTGAGCTGCTATTTGCATGGATGTACGGTGAGGCTGCTGCGTTGGGGATTTGCCTGTGCTGCTGGTTTATTCAAGACCGAAGTGAAAAGTACGGCCGCGCATGCTGGCGGCGGTTGGGCGGCGTCTTGCATGAGGCCGCGTGAAAGATGGAGCAATGGCGCCTGTTCGCATGCGACGAAGCCGGTTAGCGGGTGCGGCGGCAAGAGATAGATTATTTCAGTTTGTTTCCTTTCCGATTAAACTTTTCTATATTTTGTGTGGGACCGATTAGGTTTTTAGGTTTGCTAAAGATTGATGAGAGCAACCGACATATATACTGCTGACGGCCGATTGAAAGCCCTCTCCTGAACAATTATCAGTCTACTATTTTTTCCCAGTTGTTACTTTTCTGTTATTTTCTATTTAGTTTTTATGGCTGAGTTCTACCAAACTTAGAACTTGGTTAATCTTTGCTATTTTACACTGAAACTGATGCGAACTTACTCGCGAAGGGTGGCCTGATTTTGTAGCAGTAGGTCTTAAATAAGGATAGATAAGGAACACACATAAAAGGAGTAGCTCAAGGGTAACTAGCTGTGGGCCATAAGAGAATAACTAATTGATGTAACCAAGTGGTGAGAGTGAGAATAATCTAAAGCCTCCTAGACTTTGACCCATCAAAACAAGCAATCATAGAGCCATAATCTAGAAGTAATCCAAACAAAAACCCCGGAGGTAAAAAACCACAAACTAGGGGTCCCAGAGGAACTTTCTCGTAAGTCCAAAGAACTCGAGGATAAGACACTATGCAGTTTTTAGCAATCTATCATACATGAGTTTTTCATTAGAATCAAAAGTTGTCTAAGGGATGGACGACAGAGATATTTATACTAGAAGCATCTCTCCAAGCATAGTTGTGAACATAAACAACCATGTTCTGGTGTTTAAAGGCTAACATAATAGAGAATGCAAAGAATTTTCTTAGATTTGCACGTGACATTTCATTTCCTACGCGGTCTTTAGTAAAATAGCTCTAACTCCTCATTGAAAAAATAATATTGTGGTGGGGTTTATTGCATTGGAGACTAAACTTAGCCCTCTTTCCAATCCATGTATGCCATGCAACCCGTCTCTTGACAGCTAGTTCGCACAAGCCTTGGAAATTAACCTTCTGCACTATAAATAGTCTTCTCTTAGGCATAAACTATTGTTCCTAGTGTATAGGCTGGTTCTTCATCCGCATTGTCTTTCTCATCCTCAATATAACCTATCTTCCTTGGTGCAGCAGTGATGTCTTTGGTCATAAACCTTAGTAATACAAAGGTAGAGCATTTAAGTAGTATAAAATTCTCACCAAGATTTGTGTTAAGTTGAGCAAAGAGTGACTTCACTTCTTGTTCTATCTTTCTCTCAAAATTGCATGTAATCTGTCCATGGTACATGTGATCATTCCCATCAAGCTGGTCACTAAGGTGTAGAGCATCATCTTGGTTTACATTATTGTTAACGCCAAAATCTGGCGGATCCGATGGCGCTAAAGCCGATCAGCTGGGAGATCCGATGGGGCTAAAGCCGATCAGCTGAGAGGTCCGTTGGAGGGTTTGATATAGCCATCGGCCGATGGAGATACTGAGACGAAGCCGATGGAGAACTGTAGAAGAGCCGATCAGATTAGTAGAAGATTGGATCGGCTTGAAGATAGGGGATTGTCTAATCGGGATCAGGTCCGAGAAGCCCGAGGAAAGAAAGGAGAAGAATCGGCTTGACTAAAAAAGGTCCGATAGCTACAGTGGAGAAGCCGATCAGGTTGCAGCAAAGGAAGACTTGGTTACAAATTGGAAGATTATTCAGATAAAACCGGGTTTGCGGAGGAGCTGTGGACTCCACGACAGGGTGCTTATTTTTATAAATTATAACCTTACTCAATTAGGGAGGTCTAGCTGGTTAGTTAACTTCTTTAGGAATATTTTCCTTTGTTCTTACTAGGAAATAATGTCCGATGGTTGTAGACGCGTCGGACTTTGTCTGTAATATAAATATAGACCCCCTGAAAACATGTAAAATATCCCTCGATCATATTCAAATTCGCCGCATCGCCACCCTAATTCATCTAGGTTCTACCGGCGGGTTCTGGCTCTCGACACGGGGCTGCATCGGTTAAGTCCAATCTCCGGCGAAGGGGTAAGTCCCGCCACCATCCCGATATGTCCTGCTCTGTCTGAGGTTGCATCGGTTAGGTCCGACCTCTTAAGCGGATGTATCGCAACACGTCCGTGCTGGACCTATTGGCCTGTTAAGCTCTCTCTGCCATCGTCGGTTTTGTGCTGCATCGGTTAGGTCCTACTTACGGGGCTGCCGACGGTAGATCAAGCTTCAGGCCTATAGTCTCCTGTACGGCGTATCATCGGAGTGCTAGCTGATGAGTTATCCATGCTCTGTGCTTCACGCCTAGCGCATCAGCCCCTCGCCCGATACGCATCAGCCTATAGAGGCGTCCCACGACGCGTAACGCCAAACGTATCGGACCTCCAGCCGATACGCACCCGCCTTCAGAGAGGCGTCCCATCATCGGCTCAGCTAGTCGATGGGTTCATTCCCATCCTTGCTACGGCATAGCCGATCCGACGTCCTCCGTATCATCGCCACTGGCCCCGGTCTCGTACTGTTTCGGTTAGGTCTGATCTTCGAGGTTCGGTGTTGATGGCGCTGCGATGGCGGGCGATGGGTCTCTTGCTGTCACATTCGGAGCGGCATCGGCTTTGTAGCCCGTGCCTTCTAGCGCTAATCATCGCCTAGGCCGCATCCACTTTCATCGGTTTTTCCAACCGATGGATCACTGTTCGGCTGTCCGGAGGGATCCCGTGCGCCTCAATATCCTCTGAGCATACCCTGGTTCCTCCATCAGCTGTACGGTCGACCGCTCATCGGCACCTGTCCACATCAGCTCCCCAGCCGATCAAACAGCATCCCGAACCTATCGGCAGCCAACCGATAGCGACCGTCTGTATCGGACCCGCTCATCTCACCTCCTTGTCAATTGCAGGGTCAAATTGATTAGCACGCCCGTGAGCCTCGAGACCTAAGGACTTGCACTGGAGAGAAGTAGACCTCCCAGGCCTTCGCGTGACTAAGCCGTCGTCCCTCCCCGGTCGCGGGATTTTTTGGCGGCGAGCAATTATCTTTATCTCTAAGTGTGGTGTCTGACATAAATCCACCATATTGGTGTATGTATGTAGCTAGTATATCCTGATCATCGTCCCCCTCTTGACAATGGGTCATTCTTTCTGATGGTTCATAGAATGGAGAGAGGTCAAAGGCATTGAAGGTCTCACTAATGTCAGGTGTTTGGGAGATCAATCTTATACGCTTTGTCACTGATTTGTTGTAGCACTTTGAAAGGGCCATTGCCCTGTGGCTGCAGCTTGCAGATGCATTGATCAAGAAATTGATCCTTCCAAAGATGCACCCAAACTAAATCACCCGGTTCAAACAATATCTTCTTTCGTCCTTTGTTTGCATGCTTCTCATATAGCTTGGTCAACTTCTCGGTATTTGTGTAAGCCTTCTTGTGAATTTTCTTGATGTAATCAGCATGTTTTCTAGCATCAATGTTCAAATGCTCCTAAATAGTGAAAAATAAAAAGGTCGATTGGAGTACTAGGTTTGAAACCATAAAGAATCTCAAATAGACAAAAATTAGTAGTGGAGTGTACTCTACACAAGGTAGACATTCATTCCATAGTTTCATTTTCTTATTGGAGATAGCTCATAACAGCATTCGAAGTGTACTGTTGACAACTTCAGTTTGTCTATCGGTTTGGGGGTGGCATGTGGTAAAGAACAACAGCTTCGTGCCAAACATTCCCCACACGGTCTTCCAAAAATAGCTTAAGAACTTGGTGTCTCAATTTGAAACACGGCATTCCATGTAGATGAATAATTTCCCTAAAAATAATTCAGCAATATATGAAGCATCGTCACTCTTATGATAGGAAATGAAATGCGCCATCTTGCTAAATCGATCAGCAACGATAAAAATGGAATCCCTCTCCCTCTTTGTTTGAGGTAAACCAAAAACAAAGTCTATTGAAATATTTTCCTAAGGAACACTAGGGATAGATAGGAGAGTGTATAAGCCATGGGGGTTGAAACGAGACTTAGCTTTGTGGCATGTCTCACAGCACAACAAATATCGTTGAACATCACGTTGCATTTGTGGCCAAAAGAAATGTTCGGCCAATACATGTGTTAATTTTCTTGGCTTCAAAATGACCCATAAATCTACCGGCATGAGCTTCCTACAAAAGGAGCAACAAATAGAGTAATCTAGAATACATAATTTATTAGGTCAAAATAAACATCCATCATGCAAGTGATACTTATGCCAGACCTTACCATCGCTGCAATTAGTATATGTGTTAGCAAAATACAAGTCATGAGTATATAACTCTTTGATACTTTCAAGGCCAAGAATTTTAGCATCAAGTTGAAAAAGTAAAACAAGGCAGCTTGGCAGCTTGACAAGGCATCAACTACAGCATTATCTTTACCTTTCTTGTACTTGACAACATACAGAAAAGAATCTATGAATATGCTCCATTTAACATGCCAACAGTTCAGCTTTAATTGGCCCTTAAGATACATCAAGGATTCTTGGTCAGATTGTATGACAAATTTTTTGGACCATAGATAGTGCTACCACGTTTTCATGGATCGCACTAAAGCATACAACCTTTAATCATAAATAGAATAATTGATAGTTGGACCACTAAGTTTCTCACTGAAATATGCAATGGGCTTACCATCTTGCATGGGCACACCACCAATGCCAACACCACTTGCATCACATTCAATTTCAAAAGTTTTACCTAAGTCTAGTAATGCAAGTAGTGGAGCTGATGTTAACTTATGTTTTAGCTCTTTGAATGCCTTGCGTTGTGCTTCATTCCATTGAAATGGAATATCTTTCTTTGACAACTCATTGATTGGTGTTGCAATGGTGCTGAAATCTTTGACAAACTGACAGTAGAAACTTACAAGACGTAGAAAACTTCTTACTTGGCTTACATTTTGCTGGGTAACCATTCACGAACAGCTTTGATCTTCTCTTCATCCACCTCCACACCATGTCCAGAAACAACAAAGCCAAGAAAAACTATCTTGTTGGTGCAAAAGGTGCACTTGGCAAGGTTAGCATATAACTTTTCTTCCCTCACAACAGCAAGTATATATTTGATAGGTTCAACATGCTCATAAATATATTTGCTATATATCAAGATGTCATCAAAGTAAACCATGACAAACAAACTAATGAAAACTCTAAGAATATGATTCATCAATTTCAGGAAAGTACTTGGATCATTTGTCAAGAAAATGGCATAACCAACCACTTATACAAAACAAATTTTGTTTTGAAAGTTGTTTTCCACGATCATCGTATTTCATGCGGATTTGATGACAGCCACTCCTCAATTTAATTTTTGAGAAAATAGTAGAACCACTAAGTTCATCAAGCATATCATCAAGTCTAGGTATAGGATTGCTCGCGGCCAAATCTCGCGGGGAGAGGTTCGACCAGGGAGAGACGGCAACTCGGTCATGCGAAGGTCTAGGAGGTCTGCTTAGCTCTAGTGCAGGTCCTGAGCTTTCAGGTTTAAGGGCGTGCCAGTCAATTTGACCCTGCAATTGACAAGGAGAGAGGATGATACTCGTGAGCCGGTCGACCGGTGGGCCTGTCTGGCTCTCCCTATCGGCTGGGTGCCGATAGGGAAGGCAGCGCTCAAGCATCGGCTAAATAGCCGATGGAGGCATGAGAGATAGACACGTGTAATATACTAGGGGACTTATCGGCCAAAGAGCTGATGACGCTACTTGGCATCCGAAGCGCGGAGCGAGAGCCGATCCATCGTGAAGCCACGTGGGCCAGCGACCGCGGTAATGGCACCGTTAGAACTAGCCTCGATAGATCAGACCGAACCAAGACAGTATGAGGCCGGGAACTAACGATACGGAGATGACGGAGGCTTAGACCGATCGTGACGACGAGGAAAGAGAAGATGCCATCGGCTACCGACCGGCCAAACGTCCTATGCAGGCCTATACCTAAACCCATTGGTCGCTTGACCCGATGGGGAACGAGACCTGCTAGATCTCGACATCGGCCACGTCAACCGCGAGCCCTGAAAGATCAGACCAAATCGAGACGGTACCAGGAAGCAACCGACGTGTCTGGATCGACCTCTAGAGGATCGATTGTTAGACGATACGCGAGACGGATGTGGGAACCTATGTTGGGGATAACTCATCGGCTACTCACTCCGATGAGACGCCGGGCAGAGACTTATAGGCCTACTGCTCGATCTACCGTCGGCCGCCTAGTAGGTCGAACCTAATCGATGCAGCACGAGACGGATGACGGCAGAGAGAGCCTGGTGAACCTATAGACCCCGCGCAGACGTGATGTGGTACACTAGATCTGACTAAGAGATCGAACCTAACCGATGCAACTTTGGATAGAGCAAGATATACTAGGATAGTGGCGGGACTTACCCCTTCGCCAGAGATCGAACTTGACTGATGCAGCCCCGCATTGGTAGCCAAAACCCGCCGGTAAGAACCTAGATAAACTAGGGTGGCGATGCGCCAAAGTTATGTTGGATAGATTTGTTGATGTCTATTATAGGTTTTCAGGAGGTCTATATTTATACCCTAGTATTACAGAGTCTGACATGGTTACAATAACCATCGGACGTTATCTCCTAAAAATATAAAAGAAAAATATCTCTAAGCAATTGTAAAACTACTCAAACTTGCTTAGCTTACCTAATACATTATACAAACACTTGACCCGCCATTATCCTTATTACTCCTCTTTGGACCCGACTTCATCTAGATAAATTTCCGTCTTTAAACAAACCGATTCAATCTTCCACTAGTTTGATCGGCTCTTCTACAGTGTCAATCGGCTTCACCCCACGAGCTGATCAGTATTTTCCCATCGCCCGATCTTGTTTACAGGCTAAATTATATTTTGGCACTAACAAGGATGCTTATACCACTATGTGATATTGTTGATAGCTCGATAATCCACACACATGTGCCATGAGCTATGTTGTTTTGGAACTAAAAGAATAGGAATAGCACAAAGAGAAAGACTTTCTTTTACATACCCTTTCTTAAGCAATTCTTGTATTTGATGCTGAATTCCTTTTTTTTCCTCCAGGTTTGTATGGTATGTTGACCGGTTTGGAAGTTGAGCTCCTAGAGTGAAGTCAATTTGATGTTCAATCCATTTTCTTGATGGCAGACTAGGTGGTACTTCATCAGGAAATACATCCTCATATGACTATAAAAGATCAAAATTAACACTTGGAAAAGTAGAGGAAAAGCCGTTAGTTGATAAGAAACTTTCCTTGTACAGAACTATAAAGAATATGGCATCGGATTCACTTAAATCTTTTATATTCCCATTTCTAACTATCATCACTAAACCCTCTTTTTCCCTTGGTTTGGTCATTTGCAACTGTGGGGTTTTATATGGCTTTGGCACCACTCGCTCACTATGTTTAGTGGTCTCACTCAAGTGTTTCTCACTCTCTCACTGTTGTCTTTTGAGATCATCAAATCTTTTTTCTTGTAGTGTTAATGGTAGCAATGAGGTACGCTCTCCTTTCTATATGAAAACAAGCTTGTTGGTGCGGGCACTAATATGAACATCACGATTATATAACCATGGTCTTTCTAACAAAAACTAACATGCTTGCAATGGAACAACATCACACTCAACTTGGTCTTCATATTTGACAATAGAGAAGTGAGCCACCACAATAATATTGACCTGAAGTTCACCACAATCATTCAACCGCTCCATCTAGTGTGGGGCTAGGGGACACCGTTGTTTTAATTCCAATTTTTCAACTAACTCCAAAAAAGTAATGCTATTGCAGTTGCCATTATCAACAATAATTCAGCACACCATGTTATTGATGGTACAACAAGTGTGAAAACTATTGTGGCATTGACCACGTTCTTCCTTTGCAACTTACACAGTAAGCACTTAGCGTGAAATGAAACTATTACATTCTCCTTCATCCGCATGAATAGCGTCACCACCTGCATTTTCGTTAACCATCTCTTCCTCATTAAACTACCATCCTCTGTCTCACTTTCAGATTCCCATTCACCCTTCTCATTCACAAGCACGGCCCTTCTACTAGTACACTCATCATCAATGTGGCCATGTCCGTGGTATTTATGACACACAATGTCATGGCTGCGGGAAGAGGATGTTGCTGTGGTTGCTGCATGCCACCTAGAATCAGTGCGTCCAGCTGGAGATGATGCTGAAGATGGTTGTGGCTTGATAATAGCAGTAGGTGGAGAGGTTCATGTAGAGGCTCCTTGAGAATGAGTGCCAACAAAAGTATTTTGCAGCGTGCAATGCCATGGGACTGCATTGGAGCAGCTACTAGAGGACCGATTACATTTTTTTCCTGAATTAACATTTCCATGCACCTAGCTTGATCAAGAAGATCTTGCAAAGTTTTGTATAGAAACATCTCCACAAAATCAAAAATTTCATCATGGAGACAATGCAAAAATCTTGTCATGTTTGACTCGTGATGTTCTCTAATGTGAGCACAGATCAAAAGCAACTCTATTTCCTTGGAATACTCATCTACTGTACCAGTCCTTGACTCAAAGCTTATAACCTATTGTGATGGTCGCGCTGATAACTTGAAGGCACAAAATGTCTTCTCATGACATGCTTCATTTCATTCGAAAAATCTATAGGATCATGACCCAACACATGTTCATTGTCTTGTAATTGACCATTAAGTGAGAGCGTAACCATAGAACTCCACTGAAGTAAGGTTTACTCTCCTCTGATATGAAATATTATGCACTCTAAAAATTTAATCACACTATTCTTCCCAATTAAGATAGGCATCCAGGTTTTCCTTTCCAATAAACTTGTGAACAATCAACTTTATCTGAGCAACATTATCCGGGTCATCATGATCATGGCGACCATAATGGTAGCCTCCATTGCCAAGTACCACATCTCAGCGAGGATAGACATGCTGCCTCTGCACATTATTCTATTCAAAAAGATCATCATTATCATCATATTCCTCCTCATGGTAATAACCAAGGGGCACAAAACGACTGCCAAAATACGTATAGGGCCAAAGCTTCACCCGCGAGCACCACGTCCTTGTGCCACAGCAGCTGCAACACTATGACCTCCACTGTTAGGCAGGCCATGTAGTTCATCATCGAAGTCATCATCAAATGAATGTGCATCCGCAATTTCATTCTCACCACCAGCAGTCGAAAGTCGTTCATTCAGCAGCATTTTCTTCACATGAAGTAGATCATTCCTCACTTGCTGCACCTCAGCCCGTGAGATAGGTGTATTGGGATCTTTTAGATTTTTACCATGGATGCTTGATTGAGAACCTGCCATGTTAGCTATAGAAAAATTTGTGGAGTCACACAATCTCATCTCTTACTCACCAAAGTTCTTATGCGATCTCAAGGACTGTGAGAGCATGCAAAGTATGGCAGCAACATGAATGTGATTAAGTGATTGAAAACATGTGAATTGAAAGACCAACTTCAGTTTATGTGGTGCTAGGTGGGCTGATCAATGGCTGTAGTACTGATATAAAATGTCGTAAACTACGCAAGGTATGGCATGAATGTTGCTGTTCCAAAGCACCAAAAGATAGAACAACGAGGAAGCAGCACCACCCAAAACATACAACTTTTTCGTGTCAAATATATTGCTCTCCTTCTTCTTTTCTTTGAACTTCTTTTTTTTTTCACTTCTTCTCTACTCTTTTTTAAACTCTTTTTTTCAACAGGGACTAGCAAACATGAAACAAATGGGTGGGTGGGGGGGGGGGGGGAAATAATGGTGCAAGATAGCAATAGGAACTAGCAACGCGATGAAAACAAACGACACAAGATAGCAATGCTACTAAAGGTTTTGTATTTTTGTGGACTATAGGACAGAAGCAAAATCAACAAAAACACATAAACATCAAGTGGAATGATAGGGTGTTATGAGGATGATGAACCTACCGTGCCAACAAAAACTCTAATACTATATGATGCGAACTCATTCGCGAGGGGTGGCCCAATCTTCATGGAAGAACATTTCAACCAAGGATAGGCAATGAACACCAGAGTAAACTGAGTACCTCAAGGGTAACTAGCTACAAGCAGCAAGAGGATAACTAGCTTTATACTTATCAAGATTGAATGTGACCAAGTAGTCAGGGTGAGAATGATTTGAAGCCTCTTGAACCATGACCCGTCAAACCATTATGGAACTGTATAAACATAATTGTGTCCATAAAGCAACCAAAAGGTCAAAATTAAAGAAATGACATATGGAAGCAATAATTTTCTAGGCATAGTGGTGAAAAAAATGGATTTATAAAAATAATTAAATGGAATTTTAGCAAAGCTAAAGTGTTGCACAAAGTAGATGCCACGCATCTAATGGTACTATTCTCCACTTACAAACTTAACCACTATCATAATATAACAATTAGCAAGCCATATTAGTCATGTTTAACACCGATGATAAAATAAAACAATCAGTTTAAGTACATAAACAGTTTAGGTTTGATATAATTTTTGCTAACTTAATAAGTTTGATGTATTCTGTTCTATATCACAAATAGACAAACACAACATAAGACACCAAAAGCATGCATATGCTACCTCCCATTGAAAAATAACTCTTTTGGGCTTATGTGCGGTCTTGTAAAATAACTCAAACTTCTTATTGAAAAATGATATTGAGGTGGGGTTTGTTGTGTTTGAAACTAGACTTGGCCCTCTTACTAACTATGTATTCCATGCCCCCGTCTCTCTACTGGCTGGGTCACACAAGTCTTGTAATTTAAAGTTCTGAAGAGTAAACAATCTTCTTGCAAGCGCAAACTGTCACTACTAGTGTATGGGCCAGTTTTTTGTCCACGTAATCCATCTCTTCCTCAATGTAACCCATCTTCCTTGGTGTAGCGATGATGTCCTCAGATGTAAACCTTAGAAATATAAAGATAGAGAATTTAGGTAGTATAAAATTCTCATCAAGATTTGTGGGTTAAATTGAGCAAAGAGTGAGTTCACCTATTATATCTTTCTTACCCAATTGCAAATAATCAGTCGACGGTACATGTGACCATTCCCAAGCTGGTCACTGAGGTGTAGACTATCTTCTTGGTTTACGTTTTATTCATCTCTGACATTTGGTGTGTGACATAAATCATTGTCTTAGTTTATGTCAGGTTGATGTATATGTGTAGCTGGGATGTCCTCATCAAAAACGGTCATGCTTCTCCACACAAGCAAGAAGGATATCATTTGCTAGTTTCTCAAAAACTAGTCGATCATCATCACATAGATATGATATTTATTTTCTTTACTAATCTACTCCTAAATTAGTTGTTTGATTCTGTGAAAGTGAATTAATCCTAAAATTGGCTCCATTGGCTGGGTTCTATCTATTGATTTTCGTGACTCCCACTACTAAAAAATCATTTTTGTAGGCAACACCCTTTATTTTTATTTTTATAGGCAGCCTATAAAAATGCCCGCATGTGAAAATGTCAAGAAGTTTCCCGTTTAAGACCCATTGATGAAAATTGATTTTCACATGCGACCTATTTTCACACGTGGTCTCACCTAAGAAAATTTTATTTTTACAAGCCGGCTTATTTTTAGATGTGGTGATCTTAGTGACCCACTTGATAAAATAGGGACAAAACATAAATAATCACCTTCGAATCGACAGATCTAATGGTCAAGTGGCATCGAGGAGGTGAGCTATGGCTATGACGGCGACGGATTATGGTGATGATGGTGGTCTGTGGCGGCGTTGGATTTTTGTTGGGGATCAGGCTAGGATTTTTGGATTCATATTTGGTATTTTTATTTTTTCCAAAAAACCTTTTCACAGCCGGGCGTTGTGATGTGCCCATTTTCACATGGAGTAAAACATCAACAATTAATTTGATGTCCTGGTCAATCCATGCGCTATCTCTTAAGCGGTATATCCCCTCCAAAAATATATGGAAAATTTGCTCCTGGACACTCACAAAAATGTAGTCTTTGCTAGTGGACACTGTATGAACATGAATTTGCCCAAGGACACTAAAAAAGTGATAAATTGCTGCAGAATAGCACGAGCATTTAAACACAATATTCACTTACATGTGGAGACATAAACTACATAAAATATCAATTTTACCTCCATCTTCTTCTCCCTAATCCCCATCTTCCTCCTTAATAGGTTGCGGCCATGGTGGAGTTACCTCGGGCCTCTGTGTCGTGATGGAGCGATCCTTGGGCAGCATAGATGAAGCACTAGTGGCAGTAGTGGCAGTAGTAGAGTGCCCTCCTTCCGCCATCACCCATTGACGACAGCGCTGGCACTAGTGATGATGATGCATCCGCTACTCCTCGTCTCCACATCATGATGTACCCATGGTTTGTGTTCAGCCAGCTCATCCCATTCCTCGAGCTGGCCAAGTAGCTGGTGGTGAGGGGACAGACTGTCATCACCTTGCTCTCTATGCCACGAAACATCTCTCTTCTAGACCCAGTCCCACCAGAGCTATCGACCCACATCCGCATCATGTCGCTCCCGCTGCCACTGGTCTATGGCCTACCAGAGGGCATCGAGTGGATGGCTGACGTCCTGCAACTAAAGGTAGACCACATCAATAAGGCATTCAATAGCCTTGCTGTGCCCTTTGCTGCCTTCCTTGCCGATGCCTCTACCGTCGGCATCGTCGGAGACTGAGAAGTTGGAGGAGGAAGGCCAAATCCTTTCAGCAGGAAGACTGACTGGGTTATCATCAACTTTGCTAATGGCTGGGTCCTACCCATGCTCGCCTTCTGTTGTCAACAGCAGAGTGGATCATCACCACCTACACGTCCAACGCTGCCTAGCTACCTAGAGGTCAAAGGTGAGCTGGTGCTTGGTTAAACAAGCTAACCTAAGAAGGAAGTTTGGTCCCAGGGACAAAGCTGCTGTTTTGCAAAAATTTTCTCCCTGAAATAGCAGAAAACCATATATTTTTAGAGTCCTATAGAAAATTTTGACAAAAATATAGTAAGTTCAATTTTTTAAAATTTATGATAAAATAAGAATTTTTGTACTATTTCATCCACCAACAATGCCTTATTTAATTTTATCTCATCTTAACATAACCGCCGTCACGTTCTCCAATAACCCCTAATTAATGCCAAGCATTATAGTGTATTTGGTTTATCCTTAATTAAAAAACAATATCGTGGGATGTAGGTGGGTGGGAGAATTTCTAGGTTGTGTGGATAGTAACCTGTTTCAATCTATTTGAATAGTGAAGTACCGACATATAGGTAGAAAGATATATAGCGATAGGAGTGAATGTGATATACCAATGTCGCTTTTGATCTTGCTCTCTTCGCAAATTCATGAAAATTTTGTGTAGACAACTAAATGACGTGCAGTAAACTCCCAGCATTCCCACCGTGAGTTGTGGTCTGCAGGCCATGAATTATACACTTCCTCCATACCTAAAAGAAAAGATAGATATAGTTTTAGCAAGTCAAAGACATATTAAGCATAAGGTTAAAGACTATCTTGCCCTTCATAATGCAGAGATAAAATGAGGAGAAGTACTAGTTTTCTTTGGCTATAATGAAAAGAAAATAATAAAGTAGTTTTAAAGAGGTATAGTGGACCCTTCAGTAAAAATGATAAAATTTTATATTAAAACTACAGTATTATAGGGATTGGATGGTGTATGCTACTGAGTTCCTCCTACTGCATGAGTCAATTCCTCAGAGTTTTGCACTGTAGAATAGAATGGTGCCAACACAGAAGAAGAGGGTCATTAGAGGCATAAATAGTGTGCACCGGATAAACACTCCAGATTAATTTGTACCTATATGAATTTCCATATGAACTAATAACTAAGAGTATATTACACATTGGGCTATGTATTTTTATCAAAGTTTCACTTTAAACCACCCGTTAAACAATCTTTTCACTTCAGACCACCCTTTCTTACCATTTGTTTCATGTTGGACCCTATTTTCATCAAGCTCTCTCCTATATCTGTCTTCTCATAGACCTAGAGCCACTAATGGCAGCATGCCTTCAATCACTCCACTTCATGCACTGCTGACCTCCCCACCACTCACCTATGAGCATACCCTGGCTTGCAAGTGAAAAGAACATAATTCCAAGATAAAACAAAAGGAAAAGAAAAGGTGCTCTAAAGTAAAAAGATAGTAGCCCAAATTAAAACTTATGTAAAAATAGATAGCCCATTGCGCAATTCACTCAACTAAATTTGAATCTCTTGGACAACTACAGCATGGTATTTATTAAAAAATGAATATAATAGTTATTTTATAATACTAGCATGCCCACAAATTGCAATAGGCCTATAGATTTTGCATAGGTTGCACGGGTCCTTATGATAACAGAAGACAGTGTGGATATAGCATAAATAAAGCATTGGATCTAACTGGTTTTTTCATTAACAACTACTTTGATTTTCTTAAGTTTCTTCGCAAGACGTGAATGTTCTTTGTTTTCCCAGGAGAGGCCAAGGTTGTGCTCTTCGTGCGACCTGGGTGAGGAGTAGATGGATGCTTTTGCTTTTAAGTACTCCCTCTATCTCCTTTTGTAAAGTGTTTTAGTTTTGCCCTAATCCAAACATCTCTAACTTTGATTATATCAAAAAATGCACAAACATAGATATGAAATTAGTTTTATTAAATTCTACCACATTGTCTTCATAGTGTATATAATGAAGAAATAGGCGTAGGCTAAGATTTCTCCATTTAGATACACCATTCCGTTGAGGTGTGCTTGGTGGAGTCAACTGTGGAACAATTACACAATCCTTTAGATGATTGCCAAACTTATGGCTCAAATACTCACCTCCATAATCATATCGTAGAAACTTGATTGTTTTTTCTAAATGATTTTGTACTTCATGTTAGAAATTCCTTGAACTTTTTAAAGGATTCAGACTTGTGCTTCATTAGGTAAATATACCCATATCTACTAAAGTCATCAATAAAAGTTACAAAGTATTAAAAACCACCTCTGGTTGTTAAACTCATTGGTCCACATACATCAGTATGTAAGAGTGCCAATAAGTTACTTTCCCTTTAACATTGAATGATGAAAGATTCCCTTGTCATCTTACCAAGTAAACAAGATTCTCATGTCTCAAATGATTCAAAATCAAATGAGTATAGAAGACCATCTCTATAGAGCATATCCATGCATTTCTCATTTATGTAGCCCAAGCGACAATGCCATATAAACATGGGATTCAAATCATTAGGACATTGCCTCTTTGTATTAATGTTATAGACCGGTGGACCTTCAAGATTTAGAACATATAACACATTTACCAATAGAGAATGACAATAGAACATATCTTTAAACTAAAGAGAACTATTGTCCATAGCTCTAAAGTCATAACATTCCTCTTGAAATAAGAAGTAGAAATAATGTTTCTAAAAAGGGATGTAACACAATTACAATTATTTAATTCCAAATTTATCCTGAAGGTAAAGACAATTGTGTAGTGCTAACAACCACCACAACAACTCTTGCTTCATTGCCAATGCGAATATCTACTTTGCTCCTTCTCAACCTTCTTCTTCTTGGTAGCCCCTGCAATGATTTTTGCACATGTGAGCAACTGATCCGGTATCAAATACCCAAAAATTAGTAGATGAAGTAGCAAGATTAATCTCGATAACATTTATATCTAAAGCGGAAGTCACACTTCTATTCTTCTTGATATCCCCCAAGTACTTTGGATAGTTTCCTTTCTAGTGTCCTGATCCCTTGTAGTAAAAGCAAGCTGCATCAGGAGCAGCACCCTTCTTGTCTTACTTGGCAACCTAGGAGTTGCTCGTGATGTAATCAAGAGTCAACTTTCTCTTGACCACTATTTTTTTGACATTGGGAGTGCCCTTGCCTTTCTACATCATTGTCATATGATTGGTGCTTTTCTTAATACTATCCTCGGTAGATTTTATCATCAAATACAACTCAGCCAAGGTACTATCCATATTCTTCATGTGATAGTTCAATATGAATGGTATATAGCTCGAAGGGAGAGACTAGAGAATAATCTTGCCTAAGGAAAAAACCAAGCTTTTTCAGACTCTCAATGTAGCCAATCGTCTTAATCACATGAGGCCTAATAGGATTCCCTTCCACAAGCCTACACACAAAGAAATACTTTGAAGTGTTGAACTTATCAGCTCTTGCTTGGTTCTCAAATATACCATGTAACCCCATAATTATATTGTAGGCATTTGTGTGCTCATATTACTTCTGAAGCTTAGAGGACATTGTGGCAAGCATGAGACAACTCCCATTAAGGAAATCATTCATGTGCTTCTCATGAGCTCTCCATGCAGTCACAATAGCATTATCAGGCAAGTTACTAGGTAAAAGAGTCTCAAGAATATACTACTTGTACTCTTGCTTGAGAACAATTCTCAAGTTGTGAAACTAGTCCATAAAATTTGTTTCATTTAGCTTTTCTTTCTCAAAAATAGATCACAAATTAAAGAAACCAGTTGCGGTGTTAGCTGACATGATCTATAATATAAGAATATGCAAAGTTTAGCACTATGTTTATGTACAACTTTTATTAAACTATTTAACAAAAGATTCCCACTATGTCTTTTCCAACAAAACTAACTCTAAGTGACATAGTGGGTCAACATCCTCATTTTACTAATTCCTAGAGAGTTTTAACATCATAGCTAGAAAACTAATGATATGGGGGTAAACAACACTTTGCTAATCACATCCCTATGTGAATCTTGATTGTTGGGTGGCATCACCATTCCCTAGCCCCAACCTGTACCCTAAGTACCAAAACTATTTTGATAACCTTATTAAGTAAATCAAATGCTTCTGCATGTAGATATCTGACATCTACCCCAAATACGAATCATAACCAACTATACCCTATTTGGTAGGCCTATTGTACGGTGATCATTCTCCTTAGATGCAACATATGAAAGGGCACAAACACTTAATTATTACAATGAGGGACTCCATCCTGCCATAGCAACATGTCACAAATATCATTGCATAAAAGTAAGAAAATATCATAGATAAACACACTCAACCGTGAAATAGTATGGCCTAAAAGAATGGTAATCTCCATCTCCATGTAGATGATCTACATCATCCACATTTCTCCTTTAGGTCGCCATGCTAGAAAACTTGTAACTTCTAGTCTAGACTACTACCTATCATAGCTAAAAATTGAAGATTACAAAGATAAATTTAAGCACTATGGTCGACTCGCAAGTCGTTAAATAAAAAAGAGACAACTAACAAAAGCTAAAATAATTATGGCACACAAGCATGAACGAATGTTACATACATCACATACATTTCATATATTCCAAATAAGCTATATGGTCATACTATTCACATCATTCTCTGCAAAAATAAGTTAAGTGTAGAATCATATTGTACCTAACAATGTAAACCCAAGATGCTATAAAGAGGGTACACATGGCGCCTTGAACACCCTACAAAATTCATGGATCTAATCTATAAAATCGTTATGGAAAAACTATACGGCAACCACCTTATGTCGATTCGAGACACTGTCAAGCATACTAGTTTTTCCACTGGCGCAAAGCAATCAAATCCACAATCTACTACTATTCAGCATAACAATCTTATGCTGGTTCGAGACAATCGCAAGAATACTAGTAGTTCCATTGACCCTATCCATAACCTAGTAGTACACAGCATAACAATCGTATGCTGGTCCGAGACACTCTTAAGGATGTTAGTAGTTTTAATGACCCAAGGCAATAGATTCGTAACCTACTAGTACTCAGCATAACAAGCTTAGGTTAGTCCAAGATAATATTAAGGATGCTAGTAGTGCTATGATCTGTGCCTTATCTAATATGTATTCACCGATTGATCTCATCAACCCGTGCTACCAATGACCCATCACATGAACTAACTGATCTAGAGTGTAATAAACCTAATCTACTACTACCACATATCAACATATGCGATGATCCAAATTATAAACTATGCAAGATGGCTCCGATACCACTAAAGGAGTAGGCGTAGGCTACAATAGCATAAAACAATTTTTTTTTTACCATGCACACCAAGACATCAAGCAAAACAGCAATTAAGGACCGTTACCATAAGATGCGTAGTGTACCAGAAGTAGGGTTGGAGAAGCTAATTCAACCACACACGCGTCGAGGTAGTAGACAAAGTACTCGATCGCTATAATCCTGATGCCAATCAATGTCACAATAAGTAGCGCCTCCACTGGGATCCATACATCTGGGGCTAGAATACTGATTACAAGTGTATTAGCACTTGTAAACGGCTAGGGTTTGGCTCAGGAGGTGGTGGCTAGGGTTTTGCCTGAGGTGAACAGAGGTATCTTTCCTCTACCTCCCTATATATAGGCTTCCTCCTTTGGGCCTAAGAGACCGTGGCCCAATCGAAGTCTACTCGGATCTCTATCCAAATAGAGCCCTTATTTGAATCATATTCTAATAAGTATTCCAATCCATTAAATGTACGACCCTATAGGTTCACATATATTTGGTCACGACCCAAAAATGCCTTTCTAGTCAGCTTGTTAATAGTGGTCTTTAATAAGGCATATTAACCCCAAAGTATACGTAAAAATCAAATCGGCTAAACCTATAATATTCTTATATACGAATCCCTTTGCCATACGATATCGATCGAGCTCAAGGTGAGACTTGTGTCATCCTCTTAATACCTTAATCACTCTCTTGATCCTGTGATTGATTATAAATTTGTAATTGACTCCTCAATTACCTTGGCATACCCATGCACTTCCATAATCCATTTCATCGAGGGGCCTAGAGATATCTCTCCTATAGGAGAGGCAAATTCTATCTTGATCACTCACATCCCACTACATATTTCATAGCAAATCTAAGAACTACTTTTATGGCTACCTCATTACGGAGTAGTATTTGGTAGTCTCAAAATAAGTTAATACGTATGTTAGGAATTATGATAATTTTAAGTCTATTGACTCCATATAAATACTATTTAAGATTAATTGATAAGACATAAAATCTCTGTAATATCTTATGATGGGTCTATCCAACATATGTTAACTAACATATGTACATATTATCGATTTGGTATCTTCCATGATCTATGAGACATAATCATTATCAATACATATCCTGATCTTATAATTATATTTGTTTGTTGTATGATATATGATTAGAGATCACTTAGAAATAGCAGCATTTTACATTAGGAGTCTTATGAATAAGTCACATATTCATTGATCAACAATGATAATTTATATTTTAAAGAATAAATTAATATATCATAAATATAGTATGTGATATATACAACATCTCTATGTTGCCTTTAGGGCATATCACTAACATATAATACGTACTATAAATGTTAATTATTTTTTATAAGCATAGTCAAATTAAAAACATTGATTCGAGATAAAACTAAAACACCTTACTAAAATAGAGAGAGTAGTAGAGACAAATTAAAGTTAGGAATCTAAGAGCATCACAAATGGGCTACCAATAATGCTCCTACAAATTGTTTTAGGGTAGCCCTAAAACATTTCTGGCTTGTAGGGGCTACTGCTTTAAGAAACTACTAATAATCTCTTTATGACAGGCAAGTTGGGTGAGCAGTGGTGTCAGGACAGGGCAGGCAGCAGGTTGGGACAGGGCAGGCAGTGAGCCCGGATGGGGTGAGCGACTATGATCTAAGATAGAACGAGCAAGAATGGTGCAACAGGTGGTAGTAACGGAGCGATTTTGCTGGCCAGCAATGGCAGCTATGGTGGATGGCTACAATGGTGATGGCATGCTTTCGGTAGGCAATCAGGGCTGGCACGAGCAACAAGCTTAGACAGTGTGGGTGGGAGCAATTTGGGATAGGGTAAGTGATGACCTAGAACAAGGCAAGGTAGTTGTGGTAGAGCGATTTGGCTGTCCGCCACCTGCAGCGCTGGTGGTGGGCGGTGGTGGTGGTGGCAACTGTGTCGTGTTGGCAGTATGGGGCAGCACAGGAGGCGAGCCAGGACAAGGCAGAAAGCAGAGATATGGGATGGGTAGTGGTGACAGAATGATTTTGTTTGTCAGCGATGATGGTAGTGGTGGTGGGTGGCAATAGTGCACATGCAGTTAGGGTCAGCATGAATAGCCTCCTGCCTGAAAAAAACTGTTGACTGGGTGAGGGGGTTCACACATTATTTAGGGTGAGGAAAGCTAGTTTTCCATGGCAAGAAAAAGATATTGAAAGCAGTTTTGGTAGTCTGTTGGAGCATCCAAAACCCCTAAAAAGGGCAGTTTGTTTTGTTTATTGGGGTTGTTTTGGTAATTCGCTAGAGATGATCTATGCCGTATAGAGCTTCAATTTATTTATTAAACACGAATATAAGAATATTAAAACAATAATATAAATGAAGGACAAGAACCGATACTCTAAGTTGATTACAATTGTGTATTTATTACGTACAACTTTGTATTTATTCATCAAGAATTTAATAATTAATAAAATACAAAATAGTAACTAATAAAATTAATAGGGTGGAAAGATTAAAAAAAGCACCTCAACTGCATTTATTAATTTTTTAGGTAAAAAAGTGCAATTATTAATTTTGAATTTCTGAATTATGAAATAAAGAAAATACAAAAATTAAGACTTCAAAGGGATTATTTATTCATCGGTGGGATGAGCTCTAGAAGATGTGGGGAAACATGGTCTCTATCGAGGAGGGGTTTAAAGCATTCCGATGTCCTTGGGCCTGCATGGGAATGAAGAACATGCAAGCAAGTATACATATTTGGGCCTCCTAAAGAATAACAACCCGACTTCTATTTAGATCTGATCACTATCTGAATCAAGTTTATAAGAGTTATAGAGATCTAGAGCAAGCTAACTTAGCTGTTGCCTATTCTCGAAAGTCTAACCTCTTATGATGAGCTGCAGTGGGGCTTTTATGCCATACTATTGCCCTCTCTTTTTCTCCGCTGAGAAACATAATATATTGTTTAGAATCATGAGCTTCATTTATGTCTTTCAAGACCCATGCCGGAATAGCTAATTGTCCAACCTTCTATGGGACTCCACACTGGACCTACTTGTAGAGTCTCGCTGTTTTCACCACATCAGTGTGAAAACCAGACTTTTAGATATGGGCTATCTTGCAATGACACAGTAGTGAGACAGCTTGAGAAAATCTACAATTATTGCAATGGAGAAGCTCAATAGCCATCACACCCTATTTGACATAGGCGTGAAATCCTATGGGACATGTCTCCACTCTTGGGCGAGATAGAATGATACATTAACCTTTCCTAGGCTATCGAGGGGTTCTCATGGCAGGCCACCTAGACCGTGAAGCTACACACCTTCTTGGGAAGGCCACATGCCAAGCCCTAGAATGGGGTGACACACCTGGACTAGTTAACCACAATTGTAACACAAGACACTTGGTTGTTCTTGAGCAGGCTAAGTCATTGGACCGATCTCCCAATAGTCTAACAACCTAGTTCCCAGGTAGCTAGCTAATCGATCCCATGCACCCACGGACAAGACACGTTGCCATCCCCGAGAAGTCATGGTCCACCGCCCTAGGATCTTGGGTGTTTGGCTTCACCATTCTTGTGTGGGTTGGATGGTAAGAGGACACATGGTCCTCTTTGCAAGGCTTCAAGCTTAACCTTCTCTGGGAAGGCACTAGCCTACCGACCAAGTGAAATGATTCCTTGCCTTCGTAGTGAGGCAAATTGGCCAAGTAGAGACCATTGGCTTTGATGCGGACATTATTAAATGAAAAATTAATGTAAGACTTCATGACAAGCACAACTTTGCATTTACTAATCAATAATTTTAGAATAATCAATACATGACTCAAGAGTAGCAAATAGACATATTAGGATGGATTCTACAATTAAGAGAAGTACATATGCTTATTTACTAATTTGGAAATATGGAAATAATAATAATAAAACTAATGATTTGTACTAAACTTCAAAAATATTAATTTATATTATAGTATTTTTTTGGGTGAGAAAATGTTTGAAAACGTCACCTGTAATATGCAGCTGGGTGCATGAGCCATTGAATTTTTTTTTGGCCTCATGACATTATTCCTTTTTTATTTGCTGTCATGGCGAATGTCATTGTGGGTGACAATCAGGGTGAAAGTGAGTATCAAGCTATGCTAGCGACACATACTCCTAATCCTACTATCAATGTGGCTGCAACAAAGATGAATAATATGTTGGCGTCGTCAATTTCGGCATCACCACTTAGTGGACCTATGCTCAAGGAGGCAGGCGCGTCAGTTATTAATGTGGATGTCAAAGAGAGTGCCACAAAGGATCAAGCTGTGGTGGTCATTATGCCTAATATGGATTTTAGTGACGATGAGGAATAATCTAATTCTATCTCCACTTCATAATTCTGCCTTCTTCCTTGTCCCATCGTAACACAGATGACTTCTTGTGATGACCTGACTACCAATTAGGTAGGATTAGATTTTTTGGACGAGTAGAGGTAGTTGCTAGATATTTTCATGATTGATCAAATTACGCACCTATTTTACCTACTTTTGACTAGCTATTTTGGAAGCATGGGATGTTAATTTAATTTGTCTATAAATGATTTAAGCCTTTGTGCTTAGGTGCTTCCAAGATCGGTCAAGATTCTACGAATAACCGGCCTTGACCTGCTCTTTGATGTTCTACTGTCTGATGATGCTACCGTAGATTTATCTAAGAATGATAGCATTAATGAGGAAGATGAGACTAATTGTTCCCAGGTGGAGTTGGACTTAAATTTTGCCATTAAGCTCCTATTGGAGGATTAGAACACAAAAGTCTTGTGACACTATTGCTCGGTCTGAAGAGGACACAAAGATTTCTTGTACTCTAGCTGCAAGCGATGTCCAAAATGCAATTCTTAGTGAATATAAGAAATGTAAGGTAACAACGGATAAGCCCCAACGTTCAATCAGCATAGTGATTGTGTGAGTGATGAATTTATAGGTACTAGCACTAGTCATGCGACAGATAGTTGGAGTGCTCCTTGATCATTTGGACGGCGGTTTAACATGGACAACACCTCTTTCAGGTGGTTACGACCAAAAAGGAGAAGGAAAAAGGTGTGTTGGATATTTAGCAATGGTATAAGGAATGCATAGAGTATAATTGAGTGTTGATCGAGGCTTTGTTCAATTGTTAAATTCAGATTAATGGATGTAATAACGTTCCGTGGATGATTCTATATGTTAGAGGGAGCACATTGCTTGATAAAACCAGCCCAAATAAACATTGCAACAGATATCTATTTGTTTTCAAATAATATATTGTTTGCCTTTCCATCCAAGCAGTTCTATTTGCATAGTTAGAGTAGTTCTATTTGCATTGGTGTTTTTGATGATACAATGTTTTTTTTGCATTGGTGTTTTTGATGATACAATGTTTTTTTTTGTCTGTTCACTTTGTAAAATTAGGAAGATGCAGTATATAATTTCCCATTGATGCTATTAGTTTAAGGATATGATTACAGATGTAGTGTACTTATGTCATGGTGATAATGTTCATAGTATTTTTCTACAAGCTGGGCCACAAGTTAGATGTTATCATGTAATGTACCAGCGAAGAGAGTGCTGTCACTTGAGCAAGAAGATTAGCCTATAGAAGCTAGGGCAATTGTAATGCACCAGTTTTCCAAGCCATTAAAAAATATTTTAACAAAACAAACTTTTAAAATCTTGGATTTTGGATGTGATTAAGGATGTAAGTGACAAGATCTGAGTTAAACTCTCTTCTGACCCCAAAATCTCAATCCAAAACTTCCTATCCAAATTCAAATCTTGAAATTTGAATTTCTTTCGAGATTCATTTTGCAATTCCTCATAATTCCAAGTCATCCAATACCTATCTTTGCAAAATTCCCATAAATAACTATCACCAAAACTCCTTGATCAAATTTCAAACTTCAGTTTAAAACTCTCCATTAAAATTTATCTCCTTTCTCTAAAAATTCCTTCAAATTCAAAACTATTTTAAGAATATTCCAAATCCTAACTAGAGCTTCTCTTTTCAAATCCTTAGATTTCTCTGAGTTCAAATATCAAATTTAAACTTAAATATCCATTCAAATATTTCAAAAACCTTCCAATCAAATTTGTTGAAAATATCAAAAGCCACTATATATTTTGGGCTGCTCATCCTTCCCTCCTTTTCTCTCATGTGGGCAGCCAATTCCCAACCAAACCAGCCAGTTCCTTCTCCTTTCCTCCCTCCCTTCATGTGTGGCATGCCGCTGGACAAGCAGACTGTCGCTCCCATTGGCCTAACTCCCTCAGCTCAGCCCATGCATGGCATTCTCATTCCATGCATGGGACCCACTATCAGTGTTACAACCTTCCTCCCATCGTCTTTTTCCTCCGGCTGCTCTCTCCCTTTCTCTCTTTCTCTCAATTCTTCTCTCTCTCTTTCCTAGTGAAGCACCGTAAATGCACCCATACCTATGTGTCATGGCCATCACGAGCTTGCACGCCATTTGTCAACTTTGTGGGGCTTGGTTCAGTGCAAAATGCACCCATCCACCCATTGCGATTGGCCCGATCAAAAGCTAGCCAGACATCAAGATTATTGTCAAAGGTAGGGGCAAATCCTTCTATCCTTTTCCTTCTCTTCCCCTCCTATCATTCTGATGCATTTGGCAATGTCCATCCCATGCCCTTCACCACTAGAATGGTTGCTGCCACAGCCACAGCCACCGTGGCGCTTCATCGCATACCACCATCACTTGTCACCAACCATCTAATCCAAGCTATTGATAAAACTTGCCATCCCTTTCCCTTTCCTCCCCAATGGCCGCCTCCTCTTAACTCACTGCTGTTCACCATTAGCCATTGATCGGCACTAGTGTCAACCCATCTAGTCCACACTGACAAGGCAATCCACATGGCTGTCTCCTCAGACAAATGGGCTAACCACTTGACACTGAGGCGCAGCTGCCACTGGCCAGGGCAATACCCTATGGGCTGGCCATGGTAGCCCACGAGGTCAGGTTTGTAGGCCTCTCCCTTTCTCTCCCTCTCTCTCCTTCCCTCTTGGGCTGATATCTATGAGCCAGACCTTTTTAAGTACCTCCCTATCTTGCTATCCCACTGACCTTTAGGCCTGATGTGTCAGCGAATAATATTCTTGCAAATGTGTCATTTCCAATTGAAAATAAATCCAATATGTAACTTCGATTGACACTATTTAAGTCTCTAATTTTTTTTCTAAAATGGTGATGTACCCAATGGGACTATTAGTAATTAAGAATAGTTCCTTTTTAGTGTTTGTGTAGTTTTCTCTCTTTTACGCATAATAGATGTCATTGGCATTTATTCTGGATGTGGAATTTTGAACACCTTGAATATGAATACTTGAGGCAAGTTTTCCTTTGATCGTATTGCTATTAGTTTATAAAATATTTTGTCTATGAAATTGCATTTCTAATGTGCACGTTACCCTAACTAGCCTCGGTTTGCATGATGAATCGATAAATTTATCTAGTAGCTACATTTCTACTAATACCATGTTGATGACCCCTATTCCTTGTCACTCCACCTCATGGTACCTCGACAACCATGCTATCCAAGCATGGTGCCGATGGTCCCACATCAATGACATGTTTATCAGAGTGGGAAAAATGGGTTGTGAAACCATTTTAAAACCCAACACATGGTGTCGGCGTGTTTATGAAATAACAATGGTTTGTGAAAACTCGTGACGCAATGTGAGAAGCTTTGTATTCTCATATAAGGATTGATTCCTTGAGAAATTGCACTAATCGTGATATAGTACGACCACACAGGTGGTATGGGACATCCTTGGCTATGTAATTAGTCGGAATAGGGTAACTATTAACGTCAGAATTTGATTTAGCCTATAAACAGGATTGGCCAATGGAAATACTAATCGGCTCATGGGATAAAGCCGATCAGTACTGTAGAGAAGCCGATGAGGCTAGTGGAAGATTGGATCGATTTGAGGATAGAGAACAATCCGGATGGAGTTGGGTCCAAGGAGGAGTTTTAACGACAGGACCTAGACAAGCCTAGGGATAGGTTGGAAAAGGATCGGCTTGAGTGAAAGGAGGTCCGATTGCTACAGAGAAGAAGCAGATCGGATTAAAGCAATGGAAGACTCGGTGTCGGAATAGAAGATTGTCTAGATAAAACCGAGTTTACGGAGGAGCTATGGAGCCCACGGCGGGGTATTTTATCTTTTGTAAATCTTATCTTATATAGAAAGATTTAGTTAGTTAGTTAACTTCTTTAGAGATATTTTTTTTTATTTTTATTAGGAAATAACGTCCGATGGTTGAAAACGCGTCGGACTCTATAAACCCAGGGTATAAATATCAGACCCCTGGAGACATGTAAAGAGACATCTATCAACACAATACAACTTCGACGCATAGCCACCCTAGTTCATTTAGGTATTCACTGACGGATTCTAGCTCTCGACATAGGGTTGCATCGGTTAAGTTCGATCTCCGGCGAAGGGGTATGTCCCACCACTATCCTAGTATATTTTGTTCTGTCCAAGGCTGCATTGTTTAGGTTCGAACTCTTAGTCAGATCAGGTGTACTGCATCACATCCGTGCAAGATCTATCGGCCTATCAAACTCCTTCCGCTGTCGTTAGTCTCGTGCTATATCGGTTAGATCTGACCTACGGGTTTGCCGATGAAGGATTGAGTTTTAGATCTATAGGTCTCTCTACGACGTTTTATCGGAGTGAGTAGCCGATGAGTTATCCTAAACGTAGGTCCCCATCGTCATACGGCCGATGGGTTTAGATGTAGGACCGCGTCAGGCGTTAGGCCTGTAGGTAGCCGATGGCATCTTATCTCTCCTACCTCGTCGTCATGTTCGGTCTGAGTCCCCGCCGTCTCGGTGTCGCTAGCCTCCGGCCTCATACTGTCTCGGTTAGGCCCGATCTATCGAGAATGGCCCTAACGGCGTCGTTACTGTGGTCGCTCGCCTGCGTGGCCTTGTGGGGGATCGGCTCTCGCTCCGTGCATCGGATGCGGGTAGCGCCATCTACTCTTTGGCTGATAGGCTCTCTAGTGCGTTACACGTGTTTATCTCTCGCACTTCCATTGGCTTTTCAGCCAATGCGCTATCATTCTCATCTCTATCGGCATCCAGCCGATAGGGAGAGTCAGGCAGACCTTCAGGCCGACCGGCTTACATATCTTATCCCCTCTCCTTATCAATTGTAGGGTTAAATTGACTGGCATGCTCACGAACCTCGAGGCTTAAGGACCTGCACTGGAGTTAAGCAGACCTCCTAGGCCTTCGCGTGACCAAGCCGTCGTCTTTCCCCGATCGCGAGATTTTTGGCGGTGAGCGCGCTTTTTGGCACGCCTAGTGGGACTTCAGAAGAACTTCATCTGCTGAAGATCTGGTAGGACCAGAAGGCTTTTTCATCCATTGAAGATCTTTCACCAGCTGTAATTCAATGGTGGGTAAAGAGATCAACACAGACAATGTGATCCCAGTGACGGTGAAGGATTTGACTGAAGAACAAAGGTACCAGGTGGAGCAAAATACAACTAATTTCCAGAAGCTCTGTTTAGAGTCCTTCAGTATGACCTGACAAGGGCCGATTCAAAAATCCTAGCTGCCACGGCCAGTTTTGGAGGGAGAATCAAGCCGGTCACCGCCTGTTAGCCCTCGAAAGCTGTTGCAAGAGATGGTTGACGAAGCTGTTCACCATGCACTCATCAACCAATCAGGTGTGCTAGTGAATACTTTGCACAATCTGATCAAGAAAACGGTGGATGGGTCTATTGTTAAGGAACCTGATCAAGGGCCAGTATATTTGCCAATGAGAACAGGGCAACCACAGGTTACTTATGGATCCAGAAGAGACGTATCGGCAAATATATTTTTGCCAGTACAAGATCGGATTGGGGGCAACACGACGACATGATGCCAGGATATTATTGGATAGCTTATTATGGGGGATATAGGCAAGATTATCCTAGTAATAATTATCAAGGAGATCATTACAGGCCATGTCAAGTGCCAACTTCACTTCCACAGTACCAGAGAGAGAATCCAAGGGAGGAGGATTGGTTTGCCAGAATTGTGGAGGTCGTCAAGGAGCAATTCGGCATTAGGCCTAAGGAACAAACCTTTATGTATCGACACCCTTATCCGGAGTGGTTCGACAGAGTTCCACTGCCACACTGATACAAGATTCCGGATTTCTCTAGATTCTCGAGGCAAGACAGCGTATCTACGATGGAACATATTAGCCGATTCTTGGCCCAATGTGGGGAAGCATCGGCTGACGAAGCTCTGAGGGTCCATTTATTTCCATTATCCTTATCTGGATCAGCCTTCTCCTGGTTTTCTTTATTGCCTCCAAACTCAATAAGAGGATGGGCCAATCTGGAAAAGCAATTCCATAAATACTTCTTTGCTAGGATTCAGAAGATGAGGTTGTCAAACTTGACATCGGTTAGGCAGAAGCCCGATGAATCAGTTTCGAAATTCATCCAACGTTTCCGGGATGTCAGAAGCCGATGTTACAGCCTCATTCTAAGTAATGGACAACTAGCTGACTTGGCCTTCTAGGGGTTGCAGGCTCTGATCAAGGAACGCTTCACTTCACAAGAGTTTGAGAGCTTGTCACACCTCCTCTAGAGGGTATCGGCTCATGAAAGTCGATTTGCTGAAACCAAGAAAGAGAGGTTCCATCGAAAGGCCGCTCAGCTACAGGTTTACACATTGGACTCAGATGATGAGTAATCCGATGCAGAAGTGGGTTTGGCAGAATGGACCAGGAGTAAGAAGCCTGTATTGTGCCCGTGGAATAAGAATGCCAATAAGGGAGAAAGATATGATTTTGATATCAACAAGCCGATAAGAAATTCGATCTTTTCCTCCAAGAAAAGCATATTCAACTACCACCAAACCATGTAATCCCATCTGCCGAAGAACTCAAAAAGAAGAAGTATTGCAAGTGGCATAATTCAATATCTCACCACACTAACGAGTGCAAAGTTTTTCGGCAACAGTTACAATCGGCTGTCGAACAGGGGAGAATCAAGTTCGAGGATAAAAAGCCGATAAAGGTTGACAGGCATCCTTTTCCTATGAACATGGTGTTTGTAGGGTCCTCAAGAGATCGGTCCGATGAGAAAAGGCAATGGAGGAGGTCAAAGGTTACCTCATCGGACCTAATCAAAAAATATTTTAGAATTTTTTTTTCAGTATTGGGGTTGTCCTTTTTTTCAGTATTGCTGGGATCAAAATATGAGGTTGCCGTCAATAAAAGATTGTCCTGAATGTAACAAACCAGGATCTCAGTATATCGACCAGAGCAAGTCGTCGTATGATCGGCCTCCCATCAAGTGGGCATCGGTGCATAGCCGATTAGGGCCGATCAACGAATACTATGGTCAAAGATCAACTGAGAGCAGGGAGTTACATAAAGGATCATACCACATAAAGGATCTGTGTTGTCCGTCCGGGATCTTCACAAAAAATTAGAAGAGGAGGGCACAAAGGTTGCGGCATAGAGAGTAGCACAAAAGGTGACGTTAGGACCATGAGGAAGCCAATCGGAGCTAGAAAGTTAAAAAAGTATGGTGAGGAAAGCAAAACGAGGATGATGTTGGTACATCGGCTCCGACTAACATGGTATTCTTCTTGCCTTTAGAGTATAAAGCATGTGCATCCGATGAAGAGGATCAAGAAGAAGATTTTGCCCAATTGACACTGGAACCAAGTCAAGCCATATTTGACAAGCCAGAAGACTCCAAGCATTAGCACCTAAAACCACTATATATCAAGGGGTATGTTGATGGAAAGCCGATGACAAAGATGTTAGTTAATGGAGGCGCAGCCGTAATTTGATGCCATATGCTACGTACCGCAAGCTGGGCAAGACGATTGAATACTTAGTGAAAACAAATATGGTATTGAAAGATTTTGGAGGAAATCCATTGGAAACAAAGGGGGTGTTGAATGTGGAGCTGACAGTCAGAAGCAAGACGTTGCCCACCAAATTTTTTCTTATCGATAGTAAGGGTTCGTATAGTCTACTTCTCGACAGGGATTGGATTCACGCCAACTGTTGTGTTCCTTCCACAATGCATCAAAGCCTCATATAGTGGCAAGAAGACAAAGTTGAGGTGATCATGGCTGATCAGTCGACCAGTATTGCAACAACCGATATGCCAATTTGGGAAACTGATGGGTTCATTTGCCTATCTAGGAAAGCATGGGATGGCGATTTCCTTGAGATGACAAACAAGGGGATAAAACCGATTCAGCAAGTCGGCTCGGGTCCATTGTTCCCATGGGAACCATAGAAGACTCCAAACAAAATTTAGGGCAAGGATTTACGTCGGCCGATGAGTTAGAAGAAATAGATATAGGTTTAGGAGATAAGCCAAGGCCGGCATATATTAGTAAAAATTTATGTACTGAATCCCGAGAAAAGTTGATAAAATTATTAATGGAATTTTGGGAATGTTTTGCTTGGGATTACCATGAGATGCCGGGATTGAGCCGATCAATTGTTGAGCATCGGCTTCCTATTAGACCAGGATATTGGCCATTTAAACAACCACAGAGAAGGTTCAAAGCAGAGTTAAATGATGAAATTAAGGCAGAGATCACGAGATTATACGATGCAAATTTCATCAGACCATGACGATATGCTGAATGGGAGTCCAATATCGTCACGGTGAAGAAGAAAAATGGGAAGCTGAGGATATGCATCGACTTTCGGGATTTGAACAGGACGACCCCTAAGGATGAGTATCCGATGCCGATGGTGGATTTATTAATTGATGCTGCATCGGATCACAAGATCATTAGCTTTATGGATAGAAATACGGGCTACAATCAGATTTTTATGGTAGAAGAAGATATCCACAAGACTGCATTTAGATGTCCTGGAGCTATCAGCTTGTCCGAGTGGGTAGTCATGACATTCGGATTGAAGAATACCGGTGCAACCTATCAGAGAGCCATGAATTACATATTTCATGATTTTATTTGCCAGCTGATGGAGATATATATTGATGACGTGGTGGTGAAATCCAAAGGTATTGAAGACCATATAGCCGATCTACGAAAAGTACTAGAGAGGACGAAGAAATATGGACTCAAGATAAATCCTCACAAATGTGCTTTTGGTGTATCGGCTGGGCAATTTTTGGGTTTCATGGTGCATGAGAGAGGGATCGAAGTTAGTCAACGAAGCATTAGAGCTATCCAGACCACTGAGCCACCAAACAACAAACTACAGTTATAGTCCTTGATCGGCAAGCTCAACTTTATAAGGAGGTTTATCTCAAATTTATCAGGGAGAATTGAGTCATTCACTCTTTTGTTGAGATTGCGAGCCGATCAAGAGTTTGTATGGGGCGTTGAGCAGCAGAAAGCCTTTGATCTTATAAAGGAATACCTAAATTCTCTACTAGTATTGATTCCACCGTAGAAAGGTGTACCGTTCAAGTTAAATTTGTTAGCCGATGAGAAGTCAATCGGATCAGTGCTTGTACAGGAGTTTGAATCGAAAGAGCAAGTGGTATTCTATTTGAGCCGATGACTTCTAGATGCTGAGACCAGGTATCCTGTGCTGGAAAAGTTATGCCTATATTTATATTTCTTGTGTACAAAGTTAAGGCATTATCTTTTATTGGCTAAGTGTACAGTGCTTTGCAAAGCTGATGTGATTAAATATATGCTATCGGCTCCAGTCCTCAAGGGGTGGATTGGTAAGTGGATATTTGCTCTGATGGAGTTCGATCTGAGGTATGAATCTGCTAAGGCGATCAAGGGACAAGCGGTGGTCGATTTTATTGTACAGCATAGAGGAGTCCAAGAGGATTTTGTGGAGCCGATCCCATAGATGTTATTCTTTGATGGATCGGTTTGCAGGCATGGATCTGGTATCGGCTTGGTGATCATATCGCCTCGAGGGGCATGCTTTGAGTTCGCTTTTACAATCAAGCCTTATAGTACAAATAACCAAGTAGAGTATGAAGCGGTACTCAAGGGTCTTCAGCTGCTGAGGGAAATTGGAGCCGATACGGTGGAGGTCATTGGAGATTCCTTGTTGGTGATCAGACAACTATCTGGGGAATATGAATGCAAAGATAAAGTTTTGAGGTCATATTATGAAGAATGTCAATAGTTATTAAAGGATTTCAAGATGGTGTTGTTGGATCATATTCCTAGGGAGCAAAACGTAGAGGCCAATGATGTTGGTTAGACTGCTTCGGGGTATCGGCCGAACAGTAAAGTGGAAGTCGAGATAGCCGATATTGAGAGCCATATGGAAGCTGATGATTGGAGATGGGAAATTATTCAGTATTTACAAAATCCGTCAAAATTTGTTTCCAAGAAGCTTCAGTATAAGTCTATTAAGTACATATTACTTGATAAGGAATTATATTATCGGTCCATTGATGGGGTGCTATTAAGATGCTTGGGTATCGAAGAAGCTGCATTGGTAATGAGCGAAGTACATGAAGGCATTTGCGGAGCCCATCAATCGACTCATAATATGAGATGGCTAATGAGGAGGGCTGGATACTTTTGGCCAAGGATGCTGGAGGATTGTTTCAAATATTACAAAGGCTGCCAAGATTATCAGAGGTTCAGGAATGTGCGGTGAGCTCCAGCGTCAGTTATGAATCCGATAATCAAGCCATGGCCGTTCAAAGGTTGGGGAATCGACATGATCAGCCAGATTGATCCTTCATCAAGTAAAGGGCATAAGTTAATATTGACGGCAACGGACTATTTCACAAAATAGGTAGAAGCTATTCCTTTGAATAAAGTTACTTTTAAGGACGCGATTGAGTTCATCAAGGAACATATTATATATCGGTTTGGTATTCCACAAATGATTACTACCGATCAAAGTTCTATCTTTATGTTTTAGTAGTTTTAAAAGTTTGCTGCCAGTATGGGGATTAAGTTGCTGAATTCATCATCATATTATGCTCAAGCTAATGGACAGGATAAAGCTTCCAACAAGAGTTTAATAAAGTTGATCAAGCGCAAGATTGATGAGCAACCATGGAGATGGCACGTTACGTTAAACGATTCATTATGGGCCTATCAGATGGCATGCCATGGATCCACTCGAGTACCGCCATATCAATTGGTGTACGATCACGAAGCAGTTTTTTCGTGGGAAGTTAACATCGGCTCCAAGAAGGTGTCTCTGTAGGATCAATTGACAACTGATGATTATTAAGACTTGATGACCGATGAACTTGATGATTTAACTCAGAGTCGGTTAGAGGCGTTTGAAAGGATAAAGAAAAACAAGGCTAAGGTTGCTAGGCATTATAATAAGAGGGTGATGGTTAAATCTTTTTCTGAAGGAGATCTCATTGGGAAGTTGATTTTACCGATTGAATCTAGGGATAATAAGTTTGAAAAATGGTCACCCAATTGGGAAGAACCCTATCAGATCAATCGGTGTGTGCTTGGTAATGCTTATATGTTAGAGAGTCTTAAAGGGGAGAAATTTGCCAAAGTGCTTAACGGAAAATATTTGAAGAGGTACTATCCTAGCATTTGGGTAGGCGCCTAAATCGACTGAGCATAGCCGATTTTTAAATTTCTTTTCAAGACGGATAAGCTCTTAAAAGTGGTATCAGCAAATGGTACTGTTTGCGTAAATCGGCCGAGGCGTAGCCGATTTCTAATGTACGGAAGCCGATATGATTATATCAGTTATAGATAGCCGATATCATTGAGATATCGCCTTTAGAAAATATATATATAGAAATTTCGTTGATCAAGCTGATTGAGCTCTATTGTAAATAGTTAATGTTCAGGATGACATCTTGGGTTTTTTCCGAGGCTAAAATTTTACAGGAATTTCTTAATGGCCTCGATCGCGTGCAGGCGGATTTGGTCTATTTCGTTGATGGCGCAGATGTCATCCTCATCTGATCCAGGGATGGTCTTCAAGCCTCTATACCGATGAACTGCAAGGCGTACTTTGTTTGCTACCTTGGCCTCTTGATCTTGGATTGATTTTGGTAGACCGAGGAGATGGGACTCGGTGGAGTTGATGTCATCACGCACTTTGTCTAGTTCCGTCATCAAATCGGCTTCTCGTTTCTTCAAGAGGCCAAGCTTGGTGTTGGTGCATTGAAGGTCAGCCGTCATTTCATCAAGCTTATTCTTTTCGCTTTGGGCAGATAGCCAATCGTTGTGAGCTAGATTGCTTTGCTCAACGCGATCGGCTATGTGTCGTCTTAATGCGATAAGCTGGGTCCTTTGAAATTCCAAGTAGGCAGCAGGCGTGAGTACGTCGGTCAGCTCTTCAGGCATGAGATGTTCAATTTCAATGAGTCTTCCCCGGATCGGCTCACAATCTTCACCAGCGAGTCAATCGGAATTTTCAGCCGATGCATGATATCTGATAATTGCTCGCGTACATCGGCTGGTAGAGATGGTTCAATTGCTGCACTGGTGGCTGAATCTTCCTCTATATCCAAGTATTTGCCGATGTCGAAGGAAAACAGGTCGGCTAATGACTGCACGTTAACATCGGTAAATATGAGGATCATAAGCCAAGAAAAAATAACATGTAGGATGGATGTACCTAGGATACAGCGGGAGCAGCTTAAATGATTATGCGGGTATCAGCTTGATGTGAGGCGATTTGAAGTTCAGATGCTATGACTTCTGAGGAGAACATTGGCTCAGGCCTGGTAACAGTGTCCAGCGGTTGGATTTCAGGAGCCGATGGTTCAAGCTGCAAAGTAAAGGTGTCAAGATAAAGGCGAAGGTAACGGAGAAGAATTGATGCTGACACATACCAATGGAGATTCCAAAGTCAAGATCATCGCAAGAGAAGGGCTTTGCGAAGCTGATGTGATGATGGCGACATCGGCGTCGGATTTTTGCTTCTTAGAAACCATCCGAGTAGCTAGTTTCTTGCGCTTCAGCCCTAATGTTCGCGACACTCGGAGAAGAGCTGATGGAGGTGGAGCACCTTGCCCAAGGATGGATCTGGCCAATTGAGGTTGATAAACAATCGGCCGATTACTTGCGTTGGTTGTAGGTGCATCTTTGTCTCTAGCTTGTGGAATTATAGAAATCAAGACGCAGTTGAAATTCAATACGATGAAGAAAAGATAGTACAAAGAGAAAGATTACCTCTTCATCGGATTCCACGTAGTCAGGGTTGAGACGCAGACAATAATTTTTAGCCGACAGACTAAATAGGTGCCTTCCCCATTCTGACCACCATCGAGCAAAAAGTTTGGTGTTGGATATGCTGGGCTTGAAGGTGGAGATGGTCCCTAAGGACAAGGATGTTGCAATCATTCTAAGCTGATCATACTCCAAGCCGCTGTTTACTTGTCCTCGGGTTTGGGGTTTGCCGATGAAGAATAAGACGATAGGGAGTTGGCCGAAGCCCAACTGACGAGCACCAACCGAAGGATGGTAGAACTTGTATGATGGGTGTTGGGATCGGCCCGATGATAATCTAGTTGGCAGAAGAATGGGAGTTATGGATAATAAGAGATTGTCTTCGATTATTCATCGACTAATGCATTCATTGGGTGAAACCTGAAAGGCATTTCAAAAGACGAATCATCCTCGTACGCAAACCAGATGGTGACTTCTTTAGTAAAGCCTTAGTAAAATCATTTGAACCACTGGCTGAGTCCGAGGAGGGTCATTTTGTTTCCAGGAAGAGCCGATGCGGCTTTACCCAGAGAAGTACATCGACGCCGGCTGGTCTCATCTTTTTCTAGGTAGTTAGTCGGATATGTCAGAGAAGGAAAAGGGGATCTAACGATAACTCTAGAGGTGTAGATGTTCAACCATAGTTGTATGAACCACCAGGGACCACCAATATATCCGACTGGTTGGCCTGCTGATAGCTTGTTCGCCACCTGATAAAGCAGTTGATAGATGGCTCCAAGAAGATATTGCCCCAATGGAATGCGGCGTTGATTGGCTAGGAGCTCCGCCAAATATTGTATGTTGGTGGTTGAATCAAGAGTTGAACCACCGAAGACACCGTTCCAACCAAGGATTTAGGAATGCTACATGTTCACGCTCATCGACTTGGCCGGAGGTCTTTTTGTGTAGGGAGATGTATTTAGTCCAACCTCTGATGGTTTTGGTGTTCAGCCAATGAGTGGATTTGAATCTGAGGATGAACGAATTTACGTAGTGGGTGGTGTTAAGGCAGGTCAACATGGTGACAACCATTAGGGTGGGGTCATTCGTCCATGCCCAAACATGAAGGTGTTCAGAATATCCAACCAGAAATAAGAAGCCGATGCGAGTAAAGCTTCATTATTTTCCATATTGGCTAAAGAAAGGTTGATACAGTGGTCTATTTTCATGTCTTCCCAGAAAACTTTTTGGAGGCAAAAATCCTGAAATACCAGTTTTCTCATCCGGGAGTTTACCAGGCCAAGATCTGAAGCTATTAGTCCAATCAGTAATGGCCATAGATGAATGTTTATATAGGATCCTTTCTGTTTTGGAGTTTATGAAATCAGTTGGGTCTTCGTTACCCATAGGGCCAAGGTAAAAGTGACCGGGCCGATCAGAAATTGAAATAGCAATCTGACTCTTGAGATCCTACAGTGAACAAGAACCCGACTACCTATTAGAAGATGGGATGGGGAAGATTTGTTTGAAATATGGTGTGAAAGAGCAGACGATAGTTACCTCAGGGACTACGTGTGTCGACGCCATTGCACAGAGGAAGAAGGAGAGAAGTTTAGCGACCGATGAGGTGATCTGCGGAGGTTCGCCTTCAGTCATCGAAGCTCGTCGAGGTTGGAGTTTCTAATAGGGAGAAAGTGTGTGGAAGAAGGATGAAGCGATGGGATATTTTATAGAGGCGGAGTGACCGAGGCAGGAATTTGGGCCGAATAATTATCATTTGTGTTTTTTAACAGGTCATCCTGGTTTGCGGAGACTTCCAACGGCTCAAAATTTCATAGTCTATTGGTAAACTCCAAAATTAGGGGGCATGTGTTAATGCCGGAATTTGATTTAGCCTGTAAACAGGATTGACTAATGGAAATACTGATCGGCTCGTGGGACAAAGCCGATCGGTACTGTAGAGAAGCCGTTGAGGCTAGTGGAAGATTGGATCGATTTGAGGACAGAGAACTATCCAGATGGAGTTGGGTCCAAGGAGGAGTTTTAACGATAGGACCTAGACAAGCCCAGGGAGAGGTTGGAAAAGGATCGGCTTGAGTAAAAGAAGGTCCGATTGCTACAGGGAAGAAACCGATTGGATTAAAGCAATAGAAGACTCGGTCCTAGAATAGAAGATTGTCCAAATAAGACCGAGTTTGCGGAGGAGCAGTGGAACCCATGACAGGGTATTTTATCTTTTGTAAATCTTATCTTATACAGGAAGATTTAGTTAGTTAACTTCTTTAGAGATATTTTCCTTTATTTTTGTTAGGAAATAACGTCCGATGGTTGAAAACACGTCAGACTCTGTAAACCCACGGTATAAATATCAAACCCCTGGATACATGTAAAGAGACATCTATCAGCACAATATAACTTCGACGCATCACCACCCTAATTCATCTAGGTATTTACCGGTGGGTTCTGGCTCTCGACGCAGGGCTACATCGGTTAAGTTTGACCTCCGGCGAAGGTGTAAGTCCTGCCACTATCCTAGTATATTTTGTTCTGTCCAAGGCTGCATCGTTTAGGTTCGAACTCTTAGTCAGATCAGGTGTACCACATCACGTCCGTGCAAGATCTATCGGCCTATCAAACTCCCTCCACCATCGTCAATCTCGTGCTGCATCGGTTAGGTCCAACCTACGGGTTTACCGATGGAGGATTGAGTTTAGGTCTATAGGTCTCTCTATGGTGTTTCATTGGAGTGAGTAGCCAATGAGTTATCCTAAACGTAGGTCCCTATCGTCGTGCGGCCGTTGGGTTTAGATGTAGGACCGCGTCAGGCGTTAGGCCTATAGGTAGCCGATGGCATCTTATCTCTCCTACCTCATCGTCATGTTCGGTTCAAGCCCCCGCCGTCTCGGTGTCATTAGCCTCTGGCCTCATACTGTCTCGGTCAGGTCTGATCTATCGAGGATGGACCTAATGGCGCTGTTACTGCGGTCGCTCGCTCACGTGGCCTCGTGGGGGATCAGCTCCCGCTCCGCGCATCGGATACTGGTAGTGTCATCGGCTCTTTATCTGATAGGCCCTCTAGTGCGTTACATGTATTTATCTCTCGCACTTCTATTGGCTTTTCAGCCGATGCGCTAGCATTCTCATCTCTATCGGCATCCAGCCAATAGGGAGAGTCAGGCAGGCCTTCAGGCCGACCGGCTTACATATCTTATCCCCTCTTCTTATGAATTGTAGGGTCAAATTGACTGGCACACTCACAAAACTCGAGGGTTAAGGACCTGCACTAGAGTTAAGCAGACCTCCTAGGCCTTCGTATGACCAAGCCGTCGTCTTTCCCCGATCACGGGATTTTTGGCGGTGAGCAGTAACCACACATGCCAATAGATGTGGAATGCTGATGAAGTGTTTAGGTGTTCCTGAGTCAAACAAGGATAGTGCAGCTTGTTGAGCACTCAGTCAAGGTGTTTGAGGTTATTGATAATCAAAACTGAAAATTTGATTAAGAGTGGTTTGGCCCATCTATTACACATGAGGTATATTAGGATGACTTTGGAAATGCATTGGTGTGAACCACCCCACTTGGCCAGTAAGGGAGTAATCTTGTGTCATGTGGGTAAAACGTGCAACTCTATAGAGATGAAACTATTAGAACAACCGTGGCCATGGTCATGGGTGGATGTGAAGTGATTCCCCTTGCATATATTTGTTTTTGTATGATTTACAAAAATGGTTTGTAGGACTAGAAATCATTGCTAGAATTAGACTAGTGGTTGTGTCCTAAAACAATCCTATATAGATTGTAATGTTGAATGGTATCATAGATAGAATTTCTGATGGAAAGCAGTATGAGCTTAAGGTTATTGACATCTCTAGGAGCAAAAGAGATGAGATATGAAATCAGTTGATGCATGGTGGTTAGGAAAAGTGAAAAGAAACTAATTGGTGACAAAGGAGTTGAAAATTACCTAAGGGCAGCAAGCTATAGGCCGATGTCTTGATTAGGCAGCTAGTAGAGCAATAGACTTTATCAAAAAATTTAATCAACTAAGATTTACTTTGTCGACTTGAGTTGTTGCAAAGCAACTCATGAACCAGAACGAGGCAAGAGCCTCTTTCCAACCACATATTTAACAACTCACACTTTGTATTTTAAAAAATATTTTCAACAAGTTTGTATAACAAACTTAGCCATCCTTTGAAGGCTACATACTCAAATTTTGCATACCTTGTTGAGTACTTATATACTCAATCAATATTTTTCCCCTCCCTAGGAAGAATAAAGTAAAATGAAAGGTTAAGATTTTTTTTCCTTATAAGAAGCCATTGCTTGTGGGATGGGTCTAGATGTGCTAAGTTTTCGTTGTTGCTTCTATGCTTGTCAGTTACATGTTTAGAGTTATTTTGAAGGTGTGGCGTCTTAAAGGTATAATTCATTTAAATTATATTTAGTTTCAATGATATATCTCTATTAGCCATATGTATCAGTATTGTGTCCTAGAATAGGATAGGTAGTGGCATTGTGGTTCTATAGGATTCAGTTTATGTCAATTCCTTGCCACGTGCCATAGTAAGTGTTGCTAGGGAGAGGTGTGACAACAATCAAAAGTAGGAAATTCTTGTTGGCTATTTCTCCAAGCAACCATGATGACCAGAATCTGTCCAATAATGGTAAATGATTTTATAAATTGTGGAAACAACAACATCTATGGTTTTACACTGATTGTATTGTTGCCAATGTGTAGAATATCATGATGATGAACTTTAAAAAGATAATCAAGGATCAACAGTAGTGCAGCATCAAATTGATGCATAACAGTAAGAGTTGGATACGTTGAAAAGGAAGAACTAACAGACAAACACACAATTGAAAGTTGTGTTAAAAGAAATCGAGCAGTTCAACATGCATATGTTAGGCCATTATGCACCATCCATTGGGTCCTTCACCGACCATACAACGGGCTACCAGTTGTTTATGACAGCAAAATTCGTCAGGAACAGTTCATCAGGTCAACGTGTAACAAACCATAACTTACACCATGTCGAATCCCTGTCATCAAGTTGTTCACGCGGCAGCACCAGAGCAGTCTGTTTGTGATGGTTCTCACTAGATCAGTGATTATTTGGAAGAAAACATCACAACCATTTATGACAGATGAACTCTTTGTTCAGGTATTCAAGATGGAGTTTCGGCCACAAGTGGCCTTTCATCACAAAATCGTCACATAACATGACTTATGATGGAATTTTACTAGTTCTTTACAAAACTGCGTTGTCAAGGAAGCTAGAACCATTGTAGTGTTTATATTATACATCTAATTTTTGACCCATTTATATAACTATGTTTATTGTGATTAAATTCACAATTTAACACACATAGTGACTACATTGCTTCTGAAAAGATACATCATTTTAGGTCGTATTTGGACATCACTTCACAATATATGTAAAAATAAATTAGATCTATAATATTACTCCCTCTGTTCAACAAAAAAACAATTCAAGCATTAGAATTTTGTCCAATAATATAAGCCACGCATGCACGCCTCTCTCCTCCTCTCTCTTTTTTCTTCATTTTTTCCCTCTATGCCAGTTGACAGTTATTATTTGTGATAACAAAGTTTATATAACCATAATTTTTATAATATACATCTAATTTTCACCCATTTATATTATTGTTTTCTAAGTGATTAAATTCACAATTTAAGACCCACATTAACTGCATTTAACTTTAGAAAAGATATATCATTTTGGGTCATATTCAGACCCTTTTTCATACAACGTGTATTGACTTCTCACTATCTCTTTGTCATTATATTCCTTGTGGTGCGGTAGGTTGGCCAATTACTCAACATTCGTGCCATGTGTGTTGACTGATAATCTTCACTGTCCGTACAATCCGGGTGATCAACGGCCACTGATGAGGCACGTTCTATATTAATTATATGTTCTAGCTAGCCCCTTGGACACGAAAACATATGGTACAGGATATCTTCACGAGATAATACATGATGCAAAATTTCGATAAAACCATACATAATACGAGGTTATTTTGGAAACAAATATGTAAATAAAATTTTCATATGTCTAATCTAGAGAAATATAATAATATTTAAAGCTATTAAAATTAAACATGAAAACTATTGAAAGCGACATCATCCTTGAGGAAATAATAATTTTGTTAGAGTATACAGGGTAGTTATATAAATATTACAATAGTATTGATTTGTTTAAAGTTATTTCTTATTTTTAGTATATACATCGCCTCTGCAGACTTAATAAAATCATCCTAATATTTACAGTAATTTCTCCACCTCCAATTTAACAACTTTTTATGTTTTAACTGATCCACGGAGACTGAGTCTCGCTAAACCAACGTAAATTTCAATCCTCCTTTTGCTTGAAGTGACCCACCAGTCCTAGTATCAAGCTAAATCAAATAATCAGTTACGGATATATAAAGAAATCTGTGGAGCGGGCTGCCGCGGTTTTTTAATAGACACAGGGCAGTCAAATTTCTGTTATGGGTCGCACATTTTGAACACGAGCCTGAGAAAAAAGCAGTTGCGAGGGGGCCGTTTTTGTCTATACTGACCTGAAAATTTTCATTCCACTTTCGTCCCAAGAATTTCCAATCAGATCTCATCCAAAATGTTCTTCAATTTTTCTCCGACGACAAGAGAGACTTATGATGTATAACTATAATCCCTTTTTTCCCATGCTCTCCCCTCTAATTCTCTCAGCCACTCATCTCCATTTTTCTCGCTATTAAGTTCTCAACAAAGAAAAAAAGGGAAATTAAATTATTGCGTCACCTAGTATGTTGTCTCAAAAAATATATATACAATCAAATTCGACCTATGGAAGCAATGGTTTCTATCAGGATGGACAGGAATGGTATCTGTCATTGTTCTGGATGGTTTCGTTGCATGCAATTAGTTTATACTTATGTTGCAGTAGATTTTTTTCTACTGTTACACAGGTTCTGTCTAGGTGATCTGGTGATGTGACATACATAGACCTTGGAATCTGTGATGTGACATAGACCATGGGGTCTTGTCTGACACCAATATATAGTAGCAGTGTGCTGGAACCTGGAATCGGAAACCGCTGTTAATTTTCCCTTTCTTGAGAAAATTCTGGCCTACTGCCGTTGGTGTTCCGCTGTTGCGGTTAGGGCTGGGAAGCTCGGACCAGCTCATTTCGACCTCGCCTCAGATTGACTGAAATCCGTATACGCATAGGTGGCCTTTAGCTCGTTAGCTTAACTGGCCCAGTTTAAGACAGCTCACAAGTACTTGTTTAGCTCTCTGGTATTTAATCCTTGTACGAGTATTTATACTTAGTCACTTCTATTTGATTTGGGCATCTGTTATTCTATGGCGGGTTAAAGTAGGTGATCCATCTCTAACAGATTGAAACATAACTCATTTAAAATATATTACCTACGAATAAATAGATGTAAGATCATGTTAAAGTTTAACCCGTGTGATCTGTGACCGACGTAGTGGTATGAATCATTACAAATAAGATCGACTAAAAATTTAAATTTTTAAATTTTACAAATAATTTCTCATGGTGACATGACCTATATTGACGATTTCTAAATGAATTTTTTTCTACAGAAAGAGACTAATATATTGTGCATAAGGTCATAGTGGCGAGAATACATTTCAGCGGAACAAAAGATTTCTTTGACCATCCAATGCAACTGGTGAGCTCCCACTCGATCAGCGTACTATATATATATGTATATAAGGTTACCTGAATGAAGTAGATAGTTCATTGCTCTCGTTTTGTTTCCCCTGCCTCTCCTCCGTTTTGCCCCTCTCAAAACGGCCGGGTCGTCGTCGCGAATGATGCTACTAGGTTCCCCTTCCTCTTCCTTCGGCGGTCAATTCGCCGGAGCTTCACCCGGTTGGACGGTGTCGTGCCGAGCTCCTCCTCCTGGGATCACTGGAGGTAGTAGTCTTCATTTGGTTCAGACGCCGATCGATAGGCTAGCTAGATCGATAGAGTACACTGTACTTTGGTATGTTTCTCACAATATTCATATATGTATATCGAAGAACGAAATGGTCTGCGACTTCTTTCGCCAGCAGCAGCAGCAGCAGTCGTTGGAGGTCATGAGACGAAGACGATGGAAGCACGGGGCATTGCAGAGAGCCTGCAAGGCACGGTAAGACACCATGTTTGCTGGGTGGTGGTTATTACTGTTATTGGTCGTCAACCGTGCGTGGTATAGATAGTAGTATTAAAAACTAACCAATTTATGTTTGCAAGCACGCCAGCGTTGTGCTATAATATATCATGACACCTTTCGAACAAAAATTTTACCACCAGGTAACCTAATACACAAATACACGACGGGTAAAAAATTATCACTCGTGTCATATACTGGTAGTAATATTTTTACACCTGTGTGGTATAGTTATTGATTTTAATTTGGATCTATCTGTATTTTGTCTGCATTATTTTTAGACCTAATTTTAGGACATCCAAAGTTTTAATTAATTTCACGCTTTCAAATAAATGACATCGTATTTAGTATGTGTACGATATAAACATATATAACTTACACAATTTTCTTCATGTGCTATTGCTTGCCAAAATCATGACAAGCTACATAAGAATTTTGTTTTTCAGATAACGGATTAAAATCTGGTCTTTGTATCATAAGCAAAGTTTACACGAATACATAAACTCTAAATCTCAAAGCTGAGAAATATGTAAAATAAACAACCTAAAAGAAAAAGATAAATAAATAAACAATCTAAAAGAAAAGTCAAGAAGACTAAGTTTCAAGTGTTTTCTCTTCGCTTAAAAAAACAGGGAAATGCAGATCTAGACCACATTTCTTCGGCCACGCTCTCTCTTTGCCAATGTTCCACCACAAAAGCTCCACCATTTCACCTTGAGCTAAGAAAGGAAATAAAACTAGTTCGCATAGCCGTCTTATCGTTGCCCTGCACTGGTCTCACGCCACTCTGACAACCTACAGGGTGTAGCAGGAATGAGTTCGTCGCCGCCATATCATCATCGTCGGAGAGTGTCACCTTTACCAAGTTGTCACTACTTATCTTACTAAAAGTCATTGCCGCTCCATCATTGTTGCCACATAACATGACATCCATCACCCCCACAGTGTGAAAGAGCTCACTGCCACCCCATCATCATTGACACATGATCTCACTCCACCGAACTGCTAAAGATTATCTTATCGAAGAATTGCCACCACCACATCATCGTCGCCACAAGCCATGATCTTCGCTGAGCTATCATAGCTTTTCTCACCGAAGAGCAGCCACTACCATGCCATTGTCACCGCATATCATGCCCTCCAAAGAGTTACCAACACAGGCTATCTCTACGGGGAGACACTGCCATCATGCCATCTTTGCCATCAATCTCCATAACCACCTTCACCCCCACCACTGTAGCTGCTCCCAACATCGCTCCTAGCTTTGCCGAGCTGGCCAGCCACCAACTGCCACCGCCGAGCCAACATCCACAACCACCATCACCACCTAGGCCCCTAGTGCCATTACAGCGAACGCTGCTAGTGTGCCGTCACTGTTGACTCTACCTTCTCCATGGACATCTCTATCATCGTCACATTCTACTCACCACCAGCAACATGTCGGTCGGCTTCCGCCGCTACGCAACCGTGGGCAGTCTCACCGCTCACGGGCACCATTGCCAAGCTCAGCGTGACGAACCGTTGTCCTCTGGCTTCTCTGTCGCCACCGCGAACACCACCGCCACACCACCCGAGTGGCACTGACTCGACTGTCAGCTCCGCCTGCCAGATTCAGACAAGCGCACTGCACCGCCTTGTCTCCTAGTGGTCACGTGCTTCGGTGGTCTGCTACGGCGGCGGCTAGGTTGCTGGAGGTGAGGAGTGAGCGGTCGTCCACCACAAAATAATTTTGTTAGTTGAGAAAATTAATTCCTTATGTGTACTCTATGTTTTCGCTCAATCTTTTCCGTACCCAATTACCCATGAGTTCACTTCATCAATTGTGTATGCCTGTGTATGGCCATCCGAGTAGTTTGCTCTTATAATTTCAGCAAATAAGCGTATTGGCGTTGCCTCATGATAACTCACTAATTGTTTGGTATTTTCTCTTGCTATTTGTTTGCTTAGCGCATCCATGACTCGGACAGTCTTTCAGGCAGCACGAATGTTTTGCACCTTGCATGGCTAAGCCACAGGACTAGTCTTCTTTGACAGAGATTTGTATTTGTCTTATATATACTATGTTAGATACGCATATCCCAATTCACGAGGCATACGTATTAAATTTATTGGCTGGTCAAGTCCTTTTCATTTTGTTTAATTTTGTTTCACCGTTGATTGAGAACGATTCTATGTCCCATGTTCATTAATGAAGTCCTTTTCCCGCAAATAAAAGTTCTTTTCTTCATTCCATTCCTTTGTTGAAGAATCTTTTAACTATTAATGCAAGATTTTTTAGGATAGAATCTTTTAACTATTTAGGATTAATGCAAGATTTTTTAGGATTTTAGCTATTTAGGATTAATATGGAGGCTTATATTCCTCAAAAAAAATGGAGGCTCATAAGTGGGCGTCTAATTAGTTGAAAAACTACCCTTGAATCCTCTCATTATTTAAAAAATAATATCCTGTCATTATTTACTAATTTAGATATTATATAATTATTAGTGGCTCATGAAAATATTATAGTTTAGATTCTGAACTAATTGAGAATTCAGGTGAAGTACAACTCAATATTTATTAATTCTGAATTTTATTTTTCCAATTCAATAGCATAAATTACTATTACTGAGACTATAAGCCGAACACAGCCTAGTATTTATTAATTACAGTTAGTATATATATATATATACAGATATCTGAACCTTGTCCTGCACATCCTTGGTTGAGTTCATTATTGTGATTGATGATGCAGCACAGGAAAGAACTCCAGGCAAGCATAACGAAGCAGCTCCAGCAGGGAGTCGAATTATCACCGTCTCCGTATGACACGGCATGGGTGGCCATGGTGCCACTCCGGGGTTCCCCTCAGACTCCAAGCTTCCCTCAATGCGTCGAATGGATACTAGAGAATCAACGAGACGATGGATCGTGGAGTATAGATGGGTTGACCTCGACCATGTCCACAGTCCACAAAGATGTTCTGTCGTCCACTCTGGCTTGTGTTCTTGCACTCAACAAATGGAATATTGGCAGGGAGCACATCAGGAGAGGTAAAAATCGATATGCATACATACACGTACCTTTCAATGTTGCTTTAGTCTTGTAATTGTCTTCAACGTCTTAATCCTTACGGTAATGATGACGACAGGACTAAATTTCATTGGAAGAAATTTCTCCGTTGCGATGGATGAGCAGACTGTTGCTCCTACAGGTTTCGGCATCACTTTTCCTGCTATGCTGAACCTTGCCAATGGGACCGGCTTGGAAGTTCCTGTCAGACAAACAGATATTGATAGTCTTACTCACCTTCGTGGGATGAAAATAGAAAGGTTTGCCAATATCAATGTTCTAGAGTGGATATTTGTATTTATATCGGAATAAGATTATATCAATTTCCAGGCACATCAACTTTAAAAATAGTCAAAACTAGCTGCACCACAAAAAACACACAAAACTAGATATTTGACCCTGGTTTATCCTAGGTAAAATTCTGAACCTTTTTCAAATAAAATTATAAAAATTAATCTACTGAAACTATTTTTTAAAAACATAATTTAGCCACGCTGGGCCATGGTCCGTAGCAACGTAATTTGCCACGCCATCTAAGGCAGAATGATCAAACAATTGCTACGTCATGGAAAAATATGAATAAACCTGGTCCATCCATTATTGTGGGGTGGCACAAAGTAATAGAGAAGTCCTGAACATGTATTAGCTAGCCAACTGGGTAACTCTATTAATTTCAATTTTACAATATAATTTTTGACTAAATAAACTTTAAAAATGAGACAGCAAACGATTGATTTGACGTATATCGCTCGGTTACACGCATATTATCATGAATGTTTTGATTTAATTTAGAGAGTCCGGGAAATATTCTCGTGGAAGAAAGGCATACATGGCTTATCTGGCAGAAGGATTTGGAAACGTGCTGGAGTTGGATGAAATTATGAAGTTCCAGAGGAAGAATGGATCATTGTTCAACTGTCCTTCCTCAACTGCTGCCGCATTAGCCAACTACCACGACGATAAAGCCCTCCGGTACTTGCAATCTCTGGTCAATAAATTTGACGGCGTAGGTGAGTCTGTATATATACTACCTTTCATTGTCAAGAACTTGCTATGGTGTAGACTGACAGACGTTATGTTATTAAATACCTAGCTAATACTGTAATACTTCTTTTGCAGTGCCAACATTGTATCCACTAAATATATATTGTCAGCTTTCAATGGTGGATGCGCTTGAAATGATGGGAATCTCTCAGTATTTTGCCAGTGAGATAAAGAGCATCTTGGATATGATATACAGGTAATAAGCTCGAAAAGATATTTCCATTTGTTTTGAGGAGCTCAAAAATTGACTAGCTAGTATACAGTTCCTGGTTAGAGAGAGATGAGGAAATCATGTTGGACGTAACAACGTGTGCGATGGCATTTCGTCTTTTAAGAATGAATGGCTATGATGTTTCCTCAGGTGTGTTCGAACGCCAGAACTGGATCTTGTTTCTTCTTGGTATCATGATCTAGATTTTCTTTTGATTTAACGTGGTGATTAAAATATGTTGCAGACGAGTTATCTCATGTTGCTGAAGCCTCTGGCTTCCGTGATTCACTTCAGGGATATCTAAATGATAGAAAATCTGTATTGGAATTATACAAGACCTCGAAACACAGAATATCAGAAAATGATTTGATCTTAGATAGCATAGGTTCTTGGTCAGGCAGCCTATTGAAGGAAATGCTGTGCTCTAATGGGGTTCAAGTTCAAGGAACTCCCGGCCGTGAAGAGGTTCTTGCCTTAAATTTGAGATTCCCGTTTCGCAATTTCGCTTCACAGTTCAGTTTGTGTTTAAATATATGCTACTGTAATTTCAGATAGAGTTTGCTCTGAAGTATCCCTTCTACAGCACATTGGAACGTCTAGTCCATCGGAAGCACATTCTGCTTTTCGATGCTAAGGGTTCTCAGATGCTGAAGACAGAGTGCAAGTAAGGCTTTCATTGAAAACATGCAAAATCTGAATAAATAAAATACACGAGGTACTAATTCCCTTATGCTTCTTACTCGATCAGGCCTGTTGATGACAATCATGATTTTCTAGCTTTGGCTGTTGATGATTTCTGCATCTCTCAATCTAATTACCAGGATGAACTTAATTATCTCGAAAGGTGCGTATTCCAGGCCGTTGTCATGTTATTATCCCGTATGGTTTTTTCAACCAATGATCATTACTGCTCGCTTCTGGTTTTAACTCAGAAAATTTGCCAAAAACAACTTTTTGACAGTTGGGTCAAAGACAACAGACTCGACCAGCTACATTTCGCACGCCAGAAGATAACATATTGCTATCTCTCTGCTGCTGCCACCACATTCCGTCCTGAAATGGGCTATGCTCGCACCTCGTGGGCTAAAACTGCTTGGCTGACCGCTGTTATCGACGACCTCTTTGATGTCGGCGGATTAGAACAAGAACAAGAAAACCTCCTAGCATTAATGGAGAAGTACAATAATCCTCATTCCTTCGATTCTCAATGTCATTTCTCAAGAAGTTGGAATGCTTAGCTAATTCGTCTTCTCTGCCGTGCAAATGGTTGTCACCATAGGTGGGAGGAGCCTCGTCAAGAAGAGTACTGCTCTGAAGATGTAAAAATAGTGTTTCACGCTCTGTACAATACAGTGAACGAGATCGGCGCAAAGGCGTCTGCCTTACAAGGTCACAATGTTACGAAGTACCTAGTAGATGTGGTCAGTCTCATGTCGTGCGATTCGTTGCCTAATTCTTTGTTACAATTGTGCTTACTATTAACAAGTTGAAACTCTATACATCTGCAGTGGCTACATGTGGTGAGGTGTATGAAGGTTGAGGCAGAATGGCAGAGGAGCCATCATTTGCCAACGTTTGAAGAGTACATGGAAAGTGGTATGGCTTCACTCGGACAGGGAGCTACAGTGATGTCGGCATTGTTCTTGATTGGAGAAAAGCTCCCGGAGGGTATCGTCCAACTTCAAGAATATGATGAACTGTTTAGGCTGATGGGCACTTGCGGCCGTCTCCTGAATGACATTCGAGGCATTGAGGTATTTGTGACAAAACTCTATGCTCTTTATTGTCCCTTCATATATTTTTTTGGCAAAATTTAGCCTATCTGCATAATTTTTAAGTTGGAACTAATTTTTTAGCTATTTTATGATAATTGTGTTTTTTCTGTAATTTTGACATGACATTTCATAAAAATCAACAAAAGGATACGAAATGCCTAGCTAAAGTTAGAGTTGCAAACTGACAATTCTCATAAAATAGTTGCAACTATTTTTTTTGAAATTTACTTTAATTATTACTATTGTCTGTTAAAGATATACCAGTAATTAGCTATCATGGCTGCTGTTCAGTTAGAGCTTGCAAGTTGATATTTTTGACAAAGCGTTGCATCAAATTGCTGCAGAGGGAGGAGTCGGACGGGAAAATGACAAATGGTGTTTCACTACTTGTTCATGCTAGCGGAGGTTGCATGTCCGTAGAAGAGGCTAAAACGGAAGTGATGAAGCGCATAGACACTTCTCGGAGGAAGCTGTTGAGCTTGGTTCTCAGCAAGCAAGGTCCTATTCCAAGGCCATGCAAGCAGCTATTCTGGAAGATGTGCAAGATTCTTCACTTGTTCTACTACCAGACCGACGGATTCAGCTCTCCGCAAGAAATGGTCAGCGCAGTGAATGCTGTCATCAAGGATCCACTAGAACTCAGAATATAATTAATACATCTCTGTCTTTTCTGGATACTAAAGTATACCGGTGTTGTAAAAACGGAGGTCACACGGATATGTAGGCCAAACAAGAATATGGATGATTAATTGGAACTACACAGTTTGATGATCGCACTAATCTCCGTATATGGTTCATAATTTTGACCAGTCGTCGACAGAGTGGAACCATAAGAGCGTAGAGCACGGTCGTCCATACTCAAATTAGTTAGGATTTGCGTCGTGTATGCTATATGAAAGCAAATAAACACATAGGTTAGGCATGTGTACTAAACAGAGGTACCTGTTGCAAGTATCCAGAGCTGGTGGCTACGGGCTACCAGAGCAACATAATCAGACAGCTATGGGTATAATATAGCAGGTTATTACGTGCTAATTATATGCTTAAAAAGAATTTTCTTCCTGTGTAACCACCAAAGGTTGATTGCAATCAAGCCGGTTGAAACAAGCTAAACTGGCTTAGTTTTGCCCAATAGTTGGTTTATTGGAATACAGCCGATTAATGAGGGTGAGACGGCCGATTGGCGTTCAAGCAAGCAAATGCCGTTCCAACTGGCTAGTTCGTGAAGCCCTGACCGCTGCACCCGTATAAACGGCAGATTCACCGAATTATTGACGTGATTATTTCAGGGGCTACATAGGAAAAAATTAATGTAAACATGGTATGCTGATAAATTTATTGTGTGATACAATCTATTTGATGTGGTTGTGCGTGTTGAGGACCATAATGGAGTATATGTCAGCCACTGAGGAATCCTTCGCATTGGGCCCCATTGTCCCCATGGTGATGTGTAATCATTGGGCCAGATCATTGGGACGATATTGTTGGGAGCAAAGAGTATGATGAGATGTTCAAGCACATGAACGTTCAATTTCTCTAGGTGTACACAAAGGAATGTATTTAGAATGGAGGACGTTGTTCCTCAGCCATGTAGGGAGATGATGAACACAACAAATCTGATGGTTCTTCGTTTTCAAGTTACATTTCCTCCACATTGTTAGATCGTCTTTAGCGGAATCCCAATCCCACCACAATACTAAAAAAACTAACATTGGGATGTTGGGTGCTTCGTAACATTCCCAATAGCCTCCCCAATCCCAATAATATTTTGGTGGCTAAGAAAATAATAGCCCCTTATCTCAAAAGAATAGAACCCTCACCCTCAATACCAATTTATTTCAACGGGTGGAACTTTCACCCCTAATTACCTCCTGCCTGAGGAAATCATTGGTGCCCTCCTAAAAGTGCCCTATAATCCCAGTTACCTATCGGCACAACCTCCATCGGTCATCGCTTGCCCACCCCGTCCTCAACGTCCTGTGCCATCTCCGAGTTCACTTCCTAGATCCCCCAGCCCGTTGTTGCCTAGAACTCCTAGTCAACCTTCTAGCAACCAACATCCTCTTCATAGGTACTCCCCAACGTCCCAGCTCACTAACACATCCCGTGGTGGCTATTGCTGACATCCCATGTCACCTCATTCACGACCTCCTACGCAACCTTTGCCCAAAGCTTGACCACCCCAACATGGGCCCACCTTTTCATAGAGCTCAACCTATTGTAGATTGTCGCCCTCCCTTCTAGCGGCCATGCCAAACTTTTTGCTACCCCCTCCAATTCCATGGAGAACCTGCCTCCTCCTACAATGCCATAGCGAAGCTGCTAGGGCTGGCTCCCATTGCCTTTCACCATGCCCTCACCTTCATTGCTGGCTACATGGAATAGCAACTCCTAGATGCAAACGATCTGGTTGCAATGGTGGTGTCACCTTTGACTGGTGAATCAAGCTTCGTGCGCAAAAGCTGGCTGTGCAGACTACAGAAGGAGGTGGCACAGAGGGGACAGCCGGCGATCTATAAGCCAAACGAAATGCAGACGTTAGCATGCCGGTCCACTGCTACTCCTCTATGTTAACCTACAGCAGTTGCCACCATCTCCTATGCCGACATGGACAAGTCCATGGGGACATCAACAATGTGTTCGACGAAATGCACAAGTTAATAGAAATAGTGTTTATATGCATAATGAGTGGAGAGAAATGGAAGGAAATGAGCTTTGGGGTGAGGTTAATGGGAACTACTAAATCATCTCCCTGAATAATGCTAAAAATGGTATTGGGGCTCCACAAATAACACCATATTGTCACAGCGGTGGTGTCTCACCAAGTCCTTGAGACTCCTACCATGCAATGCAATAAGGAGTGATTAGGCTAGGTCAAGGTTGAGGCTACTCCTTGGGGGTCAAGCCATCGAGCAGATGATGTCAATTAGGATCCATGTATGTGGGTTTTCATTCTTCGTTCTTGCAACTAACCACCCAGCATGATGTAGACCGTGTGTCTACCCCACCTTCCACCAAGCCGATGGTGAGTTCTACCAAATAAATTGGCCTTGTAGCTGCCTCCTTCCCCTCCCTACCTCCCACTGAAACCCTAATTCCAAATCCTATCTTCGCCCCTGACTCTTGGTTCAAAGACACATATAAAAGTGCATCTAGGCTCCCTAATAGGTTTTGGTTAATTGATGGCAATTGATTAATGTACTAATGCAATTATTGAGTAAATGTGTAGGCATTTGGTTCTTAAGGGAGTAAAGACAATCCTCAAAGCAAAACTTTGAAAGGTAGAAGATCAAGTTGTTCTAAAGCAGTAAGAAGCTAGATAGTCCTATGTGTTATAGAATAATCTAGTCAAGAAGGTATAGAGCAATCCCGTGGATACCGGATAGTCTAAGAAGCTACCAGACAATTCATGAGAAGATGAACGAGAAGCATAGTGAGTATAAGAGGGTGCTGGACAATACGGATGATACGAAATATTCCAATAGATTATGATGGTTGGACAATTGCTTAGCAGACATTGAAGAAACGAAGGACTAGACAATCTAGCGTGGCACCAAACTATCTGAGAATGCCACTGTTGGACAATTCGGGAGCCACTAGATGTCCACCCCTATATAGCACAAAGGCTAGTAGTTCAGTGACCTTTAAAATGCACAAAGGGCCAGATAGTCCAGCGCGGTACCAGACTATTTGACCCTATACAAATTTTCATACACTTGTACAACAGTAAGAAACAGCTAGTGGTAAGAATTGGGACAATAAATGGATGATGCTGTGAACTCATTTGGAGACTTTTGGACCCTTCTTAACCTTGAGCAAGCTAATCAAGTGTCCAAGAGCTTAGAGAGCCAATTGTAGATTAATTGACCTTGAGTTTTGCCTTAAGCGTTCTTTCATTTTGTTTAGAGGGCAAAACACCATTGCAAATGTCTCCCTCTATGCATTCTAAAGCTTGTGAGCTATTAGTGAGTTGAGTTGAGAATGTGTGAAATAGAAAACTATTATCTCGGAGCAACCAAAGTATGTGGTGTGCCCAGAAACTATTGTCAAGGTTACACCTCGCCTCTAGAAGGGAGAAAGTAAATTGAGTAGAAGCCAAGCTTTATGTTAATGGGTGCTTGGTAGAGCAAACTTTACTAGAGGTTGTAGTTCATCATTCAAGCTCGGGACCTTGGTGATCAATTAGAGATGGAGCTTGGCCTTAATAGCTAATTGGAAACCAAAGTCGCACCGTAGGTTACATGGAGAGGAAAATGTTAATTAAGATAGGCTCTTCATAACTCCTCAATAGAGATGTAGGATTACTTAAATTTAAACTTTATTAAACAAATTGTTGTCTTATTTTCTCTCTTTTACCTTGTATTTACTGCTTTGTACCTTATGCTATTAGTGATATATTCTTACATGTAGAGATTATGCTTGAGAATCCCTTCTAGTTTTCATCTTGTTTTATTACATAAGTTAATTTCATTGTGGTGACTAGACTGTCCTAGAGCAATTAGACAATTCAGGTCCATACTATCTTTCTCTATCGTTGGACTGATCGGATTGTCTATAGCTGTTAGACTATCAGACTCCCTCTATAGTCAAACTGTCCAACGTGGTATAAGACTATCCAATTAGTTCTAATTTCACTATAAGTTTTTAAAATTTTAGAAAATGCCTATTCACCCAACTCTAAGCAATATATACGATCCTCAAGGCCCTTTCAATAAGTATGATGCTTCCCCTAAGTCCTTCATCGAAAAACTATTTTTTAATGGTGTTTTAATAGATTTAAGCATAGAAATATTATTTGCAATCAATAATATGTTATATACACATAGGATTTGAAAAACAAATGCACTCCCACTTACCTTCACAAGGCTCTTCTTTGTTTTTGATGAAGCGAAATAGTTTGGCCACTTCATCAAAGTGAATATTTCGACTCCAAGATGCTTGCTCTAACCCATAAATGAATTTTTGCAATTTGCATATCTTTCCGGTTGATTATGGATTGACAAAACCCTTAGGCTATGTCATCTACACATCCTCACTCAGACTTCCATTAAGAAAAGTTGTTTTGACATTCATTTGCCATTTCTCATAATCAAAATATGCCATAATTGCTAGAATAATCTGAATAGATTTTACAACACGATAGGTAAGAAAGTTTTGTCATAATCAACACCTTAAATCTGTTTGAAACCTTGTATAGATGTGAACATTTCCATCTATATCTAACTTTACACCATCAGGCCGATCAAAGGTTCCAAACCTAATTGTCATGTATGAATTCTATTTCGGATCTCATGGCTCCAAGCCATTTCTTAGAGTATGCTCCCACCATCATTTCTTCATAGGTTATAGGCTCATCACTATCTAACAACAATATATCACATTGTTCTAAAGTAAACAACATATACCACACAGGTAGCCTTCTAGAAAGACAATAGGTTCAACAACAATTTGTTGATCCTGTTGTGGCTCTGTAAGAGTTAAAATATTTTTTGGTGTTTCCCGAATTCTCTGAGATGCACCTTTCTCCTAGTGGCCCATCTTAAAAGACATTGTGTTGAGTGAGAAACACTTTGCCTTGTTCCCAATTATAGAAGTAATATCATTTTGTATTCTTAGGATGCCCAATAGAGAAGCATATTTTGGACTTAGGTGTGAGCTTGTCTAATTGTAAACAAATTACACAAGCTTCACATCCCCAAATCTTTAGGAAAGAGAAACCAGAATGCTTCCCTATCCATATATTATATGGCATTATTTCTACCGTCTTTGATAGAACCCTGTTTAGTGTGAACGCTGTAGTTTCTAGATCAAAACTCCAAAAAGTCAATGGAAGATCAGATTGGCTCATCATTGATCGTATCGTATATAACAAAGTTAGATTTGCCCATTCGGATGCCCCATTCCATTGAGGTGTTATAGGCAGAGTCAGCTATGAAACAATTCCAAATTCCTTTAGATGATTACCAAATTCATGGCTCAAATACTCGCCTCCATGATTTTATCGAAGAAACTTGATTATCTTGCCTAAACGATTTTTTACTTTGTTCTAAAATTCCTTGATCTTTTCAAAGGATTTGGACTAATGCCTTATTAGCTAGATATATCCATATCTAATAAAGTGATTAGTGAAAGTGGAGTGAAAACACCACCTCTCTCTATTGTACTCATTGTTCCATGTACATCAGTATGTATGAGTCCCAATAGTTCAATTGCCCTCTCATTGTAACCCGTTAAAGTTCCTTTGTCATCTTGCCAAGTAAACAAGATTCATATGTCTCAAATGATTCAAAATCAGAAGAGTCTAGAAGACCATCCCTATGGAGTTTCTCTATGCGTTTCTCATTCATATGACGAAGGCGATAAAGCCAAAGGAATAGGGGATTCAAATCGTTAGGATGTAGCCATTTGCATTAATGTTATAGATTAGTATGTCATCAAAATTAACAATGTATAAGCCATTCATCAAGGGTGCATGAAAATATAATATGACATTAAAATAGATTGAACATCACCTTCTCTTGCAAACATGAAGTGGAGGTGGTGTTCTTACACAAATCTAGAACACAATAGTAATTATTTAATTCCAAAACTAATCCTAAAGGTAAAGATAATGGGATAGTGTCAATTTCAACTGCAACAACATTTGCTCCATTGCCAACACGAATTTTCACTTTGCTTATTGCCAAGTTCCTAGTTTTGCTTAACATTTGTAATGACTTGCATATGTGAGCAATTGATCTAGTATCAAATACCCAAGAATTAGAAGAGGAAGTAGCAAGATTATTTTGTACTCCAAGATCTTACATCAAAATATGGAGAACCAATTTCTTCTTCAAGTTGGACATGGCCAAGAGTCTATCGAGATCAGATATAGGATGGTTGATGTTATCAATTCTTTGATTCATGTCTATAGGGTAGCATGGGAAGTTTCTCTCCTCCACGAGGGGTATTTACCATCATAACCAAAGAAGAGATCACCCTACAAAGGGAGGTGGAGTCCAAATGTGATGAGGAACGCCGACAAGAAAAAAGTGTTGTCATGAGGAGAAGAGAGAAGTCCATAACAGCCAACTTCATGACAAAGAGTGACAAGTCAAACAAGACATATTACAAACAAGATTCAATGATCACAATGACTTCGTCATCCCACAGAAGAATGTGATATTGTTGGGGCGCTTATTGACACCCTAATGACTTTGCTGCCCAAGGATCACATTGCTTTGCATATGATTGACAAAACCAAAGCCACGATATCTGTGACTGCCATCCAGAACATAAGGAAACACTTATTGAAATTACCAGCCATGGATCTAAAGGTTAGAGCAACAAGACAGCATCTAGCTGGCTACCTCCACACAGAGAAAACAGCCATTGGCTTTCCAACCATGGTCACACCTGATTCTTGCCAGCTGGTGAACCAAAAACCAGTCAGTGGCCACTCTATTGTGGATTAACTAGTCAACATCGCGAGCTACCCACCAATAGTGACCTAAGGGATCCAATTCACCAAGAACTCTACATCGGGATCATCAATCACCAATGAGAAAGTTAGGACAACCAACTATGGGAGAAGGACAAGATTCATTCTCGGAGGCTCATAAGCTTAAATGTGAGGACGACATCCATGTTCCTAAGTTGTTTTTTTATTCTCTTTTATATAATTCTCCCATCCTAGCTATGTATTTTGTTCTCAACTTACTATTTAATTGTTAATCATATTAAACAAAATGTCGGGGGCTACACCTAATAGGTGCACATACTACACATTTTATTTTCTACTCTTAGCGATTGCAAAAGTACCCTAGTAGCACAAATTCTAATCCATAAAGCTTTGCTACATGAAAGACAAACTACAATCACCCAAAATGCATGCACAAGAAAGTGACATGAGCCAACTTTGTACGCTTGGGGGCTATGACTAGTCAGGCAAAGTGCTTAAATGCAAGGAGCCAACTACTCGGAGTAAGTAAAATCAATAATAGTCATAACACATATTTACTTACATTGTAAAATACTTTTTTCCTTCAGTGAGTATTCTTTACAACAGATACTAATCACATAACATTTTCTAAACGTTGGACACAAATCTAGATGCACATAATAGGAACTCGGGGCCATGAGCCTATCTTCGACATCCAAGTCCTAGACTAGTAGAGAGAACAACTCGATATGCCTCATGAAGGCCGCCAGCTGATTACTCACACTACTTGGGACTAATGTAAATAGATTAGGAAACTAACATATATGTGTCTATGTTACCTATAATATAACCCTACACCTCAACCTATATAAGACTGGGTAGGATACCTTAACACAACAGATGCAAGAGATACACAAGCTCTAGCAGTATAACACTGGCCTCCACTCAAATAGGAATAGGGCATTACCTCTTATCGATGGGGCCTACAAGTATATAAACACTTGCCTTATGTCACCATCTAGCTCGCATAACCTCAATAAGTTTATTGCCAATAATTACATCAACACTAATTAATCTTCTTTGCATGTAGTATTGATTTTGGTATTTTTACTCCCAAGTTTATGGAATTCTTATGTCCAAGAGATCTTCTTACTAACTTGTTCTCACAAAAAGACATTTGAAACATCATAATTCAATTTGTCAATCAAATGTTCTTCCATCCCAACAATTTTGTGTTGAACTCTCCATCTAAGACTTTGATGACTAAATACTTTGCTCTGGTCAAATTGATCTGTGTTATTTTATAAATTTATTACAAATTTCTAAGTTTTGTTTGAAATTGTTGCATTTGAATGTTTTTTGTAAGACTGAATTGATACATCAAGATTATTTTAGGAAATTTCATTTCAAAGATTCTCTCATGACGCAGAAATTTTAGACTATTTAGTACAAAGTTCTTGTAATAGTAGGCTTTACTGTTCTCCGTATTGTAACTAAGCACAGCAAAGTACATGAAAAACAATTCAGAGAGAACAACTTCTTCAAATTATATTAGAAGTTTTCAATAAAATACAATATAACTTGTATACTTGCAGTACTGTTTTGCTTTCTATCTTGGCATAGAGCTATTAGCTTCATATCTCCCAATCTTCTAGTCCTAACGCTGGGGTCTGTTATCTCTAGCGAGCTGCCCTCTTTAAAACCCATATCCTCTCTTTCCGGTGCATGTTCCCCTTCCCTTTTTGCATTCAGTAAGCTAGCCATGTTCTCCTCTTCTTCTCAAGCCCCACCGAGCTTCTTGCTACCTCCCTCATCATTGCACTATTCGTTGAGCTCATTGCAATGTTCTTCCCTTGTATTGACCACTATCCTTCCTTCATTCCTTGTCATCGCATTGCCTAGGTGAGCATGATCCTCTACTACCCCTCTCTACCATGTTGCGACACCACGTCCATGCCCCAAGTCACCAGCAAAGACCATAGGGGTGTGAGCGCTCCCGATGTCCTAGTTCTGCCACTACTACCTAGTCGAGCCCACGTGGCACCAACATGGCCGCTGCATTTGCATGCATGTGTCCACATGGCTGCTGCATGCACAGCTGCGTGTGCCTGGTTCAAGGTGGACCTTCAAACTATCATGTGTCTTAAGAAAAATAATTCAACTAATTCAGAAATTATCGTTTAAACAATATTTGAAATTTGCATGGTCATATCTTGGCCATACTAACTCCAAATTGACCCATTCAAGTCTCTAATTTTTTATTAAAACCTCAAGAATCTATTTGGGTGTTTCTTATGTATTTTTATTGCTTTTTTAGTGTTTTATCTTTGTTTCTCTTTTATCGTGTAGTTCATATTGTTTCGGAGGTTGCCAAAGTGAGGATCAAGTCATCGGAATACCTTTTTCCTTTGAGCAAGGTGAGTCACACTCTACTTGACCATATTAATTCCCAGTTTGCAAAAATTATTTTAATTTAAATTATTTTATTATGCTTCATTAAATTTACCATGAGTGTAACTATCTTACTTAGCCTTTCCTATATCCCTTGTATAGCCTTATTATTTGTATATAATTTATCCATAACAACCCTAACAAAAAATAGCTAGTGAGAACTATTTATGTGGTGCTTACTAGAAACTTTAGAAATATGCTTAGCCTTGCTTTAATTAGTGACATTTAGTTGTTTTTCTAAAACTTAGACTTTACGAATAACTCTATAAATTTTATAATTCTGAAAAGGAGGCTATTTAGCCATAAAATGGTGGATTCTCTCTTCAAAATTACAAACACCCATTTTTGGTGGGCGTGAGGTGCATGGTTCTATTAGGAGCAACTTGCCACTATAAGGACCGGTGTTTGGTGTCTCAAATGTAAAGCATATATGTACAGCCAATTATCTAATAGTTAAGGCATAACCTGAAGCTTAGACTACTTATAATCAAAGCAACACAGATAGGATAGATGAAGTCATGGTTTGGATAGACGTGCCTGGCAGATGAAGGTAGATTTAACCAAGATGTCTAGGGGCATAGGCTGTCTCTTCTGTCCTAGTGGTTATTGGCCCAGGAGGTCTATGTTGGTTTCTTTGGTTAGGATTAGGTTAAGCGAATGGTTATATAAAGACTTCCGCCCATGTCCCAAAGTGGTACATGGCAAGCTATAGCATGAGAGAGGAATGTTTGGTGGGTAAAGTATACACCTCTGATTGGAGTAAACCTATTCAAATAGGCATGCCCTCAATTATGCCAAAGCGAGCAATGAACCCAAGTTAGGCGTTTGCTTCTGTCACACTGGAATGATGGGTGATATCTAGGACTAGTTGTGTTGTGTAGCGGAGCTTGGTATGTTCTTGGATTAAGCTGCGGTGTAGCAAATCTTGATAGGGCAAGTTGCATTGAGGTAGAACTTGCATAATAATAATGAATTAGAGATTAGGTTTGTGCTTTTAATTAAACTACCTTTAATTGATTAAATGTCTCTAAAATATTGTTTGTTGCAAACTAGCCCTATAAATTAACTCCTTGTACTCCTATGCATTGATTTTGAATTTTTCGGGTGTATCCTACTAAGTACTGTGGGTGATACTCAGTCTTGCTCAAAATTTTCCTCTCCTCAGAGAGAAATCTTGGAGAAGAAGTCCTAGCAAGAGTTTTGGCTTATACCCCAGTTGAGCTCCTACGAAAATAGAGTTGTAGGCTTGTGCTATTGTTTTTCCTTTGTTGTCAGGCCTTATGAGATTTTATAATGATGTAAGTATTATCAATGTATTAAAGATATGTCTTTTATATCAAGTTGTTATGGTGTACTATGGCTTTTCCTACGACAGGGATCAATACACTAGCGTTGAGAAAAAAGATATTTTCTAGGCATGACACAAGTTCCCCTCAACCCAAGGAGAAAAGAGATAATCAAGATAACTCAAAATCTAATAAGTGCAAGTATAAACAAGGAGAGCTAGTGGCTACAACATAATGCTATCATCAATGTCGCTCACAGGCCAAAGATTATGAACAAGTGATGAACAACCTTTGTCACCACCATCCCAATGGGTGCCATGTGGCCAACGATTGCTATATGCTTCAAAAGATCGGCGAAAAGCATCTCAAGAATATCAAGCTAGGACGAGGCAAAGGCAGTTCAGGAAAAGTAAAAGCGAAGGACAAGACCAATGACATGGCACTCATAGGATTCTATGATCCCCATGCCGACTTGAATTATATCTTTAGTGGTCCCTTGGATTATGAATCAAAGGAGAAGCAGAAGATTACCAACATGGAAATCAACATATTTTAAGTGTTGTACCCCAATACCTATGATGGTTTGAGATGGCAATCCTATTTGATCGCTTGGATCATCTTAACCAAGTGGTTGACCCTTGGCAGTATCTCCTAGTCCTTAACCTAGTGGTCAAAAACATCAAGCTCAAGTAGGTTCTAATCGATGGTGGTAGTACTCTCAATATTTTGATTGCAAAAACTTTGGATGACATGAAGATTCCACAACATAGTTGAGGTCAAGTATAGCTCCATTCCATGGGGTAATCCCTGGGCTTTCTATAACACCACTTAGATAAATCATGTCTCCTCTTACCTTTAGGACTTAGGACAACATCACAACAACAAAAACATTTGCTTTGAGGTTTTCAACTTCAAAATAGCATACCATGTCATATTGGGTAGGCCCGTGCTAGCTAAGTTAATGGTAGTTCCCCACAACACATATCTGATAATGAAAATGCCATGTCCACAAGGAGTGATTTATCAATGCAACAACCTCAAGCAAGCTTTCACCTATGACAAGGAGAGTTAAAACTAGCCTAGGCACAAGAGACTGCAATGAGGTGCCACGAGATACAATTGGCCATGGCCACTACTCAAGATAGAGATATCCCGAGGAAAAAGTCATCTAAGTCAGGAGATGATAATGACAAAACAAAGAAGATTTTGATTGATCTAACTTGTCATACCAAGATGGTGCTGATTGGAGCCGATTTACATTGTAAATAGGAAAGCACACTCATCATCTTCCTTTAGACTAATAAAGATTATTTTGCATGGAAACCTTCTGATATACTTGGTATACCTAGGGAGATGATTGAGTACTCTCTAAATATGAAATTGGATGCTAAGCCCATCAAACAACAACTTCAACAGTTCACTCAAGATAGACACAATGCTATTCAAGAGTAGTTGACTAAGCTTTTGGTAGCAGGTTTATGAAAGAAGTGTATTATCTGGATTGGCTAGCAAACCCAGTCCTTGTTCAAAAAACAACCGGACAATAGCGCATATGGGTGGATTATACCGAACTCAATAAGTCATGCCCAAAAGACACATTTGGCCTCCCTCATATTGATCCAGTGGCTGAATCAATAGCCAGGTGAAAGTTGCTCAATTTTCTCATGGTTTATACACTCCGTTACCTACTCCAAATACTCCTTGGGAAGATATAAGCATGGATTGTATTTTGGGATTGCCTAAAACTCAAAGGGGAAAAGATTCAATTTTTATTGTGGTTGATAGATTTTCAAAGATGGCTCATTTTATCCCTTGCAATAAGACCAACGATGCTTCACACCTTGCTAATTTGTTTTTCAGAGAAATTGTGAGGCTGCATGGAATGCCTAGGACCATAGTGTTGGATCGTGATGTCAAGTTTGTGAGCTACTTTTGGAAAACGCTGTGGGCAAAGCTTGGGACCAAGCTCTTGTTCTCCACCACTTGTCATCCCCAAACCGTCGAACAAACTGAAGTGGTGAATCGAACCTTATCAATGTTGCTGCGAACCATGGTGAAAAAGAACTTGAAGGATTGGGAGGATTGCTTGCCTCATGTGGAGTTTGCTTATAGTCCTTTTGAAATCGTATATGGGTTCAAACCTATTGCTCTGATAGACTTGTTGCCCCTTCCATTATAGGAAAGAACCAACATGGAAGCTTCCAAGCGTGCTGCATACATAAAGAAGATACATGAGAAGACTAAGGAAGCAATTGAGCTCAAGGCGGTACGCAAGGCTGCAAGTATAAACAAGCATCGGAAGAAAGTGTTGTTTGAACCAGGGGACTTGGTGTGGATTCACTTGTGCAAGGATCGCTTTCCAGATCAGCGCAAATCCAAATTGATGCCACAAGGGGATGGTCCATTTCGTGTTCTTACAAAGATCAATGACAATGCATACAAGATAGATCTTCCACCAAGTTATGGCGTGAACAACACCTTCAATGTTGCTGACCTATCTCCATTCACAAGTGAACATACTTCAGAGTCGAGGACGACTCCTTTTCAAGGGAGGGAGGATGATATGACCACGCCATCAAGTAAGATGTCACAACCCTCAACTCAAGCTACACCAACTCAGGTCTCACCTACATCAACACCAGTCCAAGTAATTGATGGACCAATTACACGTAGTTGAGCAAAGAAGCTATAACAAGAGGTGCACGCGCTACTTTGTGAGATTCATTTTAATATTAATGAGAATTATATACTACCTAAGTCATGTACATTATTAATGGTTAGGTTCACTAAGGAGGAAGACATAAGCACACAAGAAGATGACTTCCGACTAGCTGCAGACCACTTCAGACCAATTGCCGACCATGAACTACACTCGAACCAGTTCAGCTCTGCAGAACCGTCTAGAAAAAATAGTCATATATTTTGATTTCCAAAAGCTATGGTGGTCTATGAGCATGTTTTGGAAAGCTCTTCAAGTCTACTTTCCAATGAGTCTAGCCCCGACCAGTTTGGAGCTACCATTTGGGCACAGACCACCGTTTAGTGTATACTGCTCGGAAGGTCAACAGCCAGCCTAATGCTAAAGTTCATGTATTAAACTGTACCATTCTATAATATTACGTGGTGCATGGCATACATGGTTGGAAAGGGTGTCAAGTCAAGAATCCAACGCAATAAACCGTGCATCATTTGGACTTTCCTAGGTGGAGTTATTGCCAAAACAATGAAGATTGCGCAGAAGACTAACAGCCACGCGGAAACTCTCCAGGAGCTCATTCTGAAGAGGTCTTTTCATATAGTCGAACTAGTTATTTTCTTTTCAAGTTTTCACATACCTAGTAGGGCTGTTGCTAGTATAAATACCCCCTAAACTCATTGTAATCATAGATTATGATATTGAGAATATAGACCACATTGTTCAGCTGTGCGCTAGCAAACCCCTGAGAGTTGATCTCTACCCCTTTGCTCTTGTGACTTCTTTCGCAGGAATTATAGAAGCAGTGAATTCATCCGCTCCCAATTGGTGCTCCTACTCCCTTCGAGATCTCCTCGATTGATTGTAGGTTGTGTTGGTTGGTTTCTTTGAGAGTGTGGTTGGGCGAATCCTCGATTCAGGTTACTGTATTGAGACGGTGGTTGGCTTCGAGTTTTATTCGTCAGGTTGCACTAGTTATCGCTGCTTGCAGCAAGTTATCTCCGCTTCTTTGAAGCTAGTTATCTGGTGATTGATCCTACGTCGTGAAGATCGGGACATCAAGGCGTATCATCTGGTATCAGAGCTTTCGTTACCACGGTAGGATTCTTTACCCTTAGCTACATATAATTTTGTTCGTCCTATCTACTATAAGCTATAAAATTGTCATAGCCCTTTGTTTCAATCTGTTATTCGTGTGAATTTTCTTAAGTTTCAGTCCTTTAGAGTCTTGTTTAGTTGCTGATCGTATTATCCTTCGTGTGTCCTTTGTGCCTCTTTCATATATCTGAAAATCCCCACACAAAAAAAATCTGAAACCTTTATCATCCTTTGTGTAAACTTTGATCCTATCAAGTTATAGCTTCTGGTTGTATCTTGTTTCTTTTATAAAGTGTGCTTCTGTTATTTTTAATCTTTGTTCTTAGTTCTATAAAGAAAAAAAGTGTCTCAAAAAAAAAGAAGAAGAAAAGTACAAAAAAAAGGAAAGTTGAGAAAAGTTGAGAAAAAAAAAACTGAAGTTCAGTTTGTTGAAGTGCACAAGTACTGAAGTTTATCATATCAAGTTGTACAACCAGTTTGTTATTTGTGTTTGGTGCAAAATTTGGTTGGGTTTGATCGCAACACTTGCATCCCAATCATACTCCTTTGTTTGCATCAACTCTGAAAATTCTTTGCGTGTGTGTGATCTATTTATATCTATCATATCTTGTGGTCAGCACTGGACATAGAACTTCTAATTTGGATTGTTACTTAACTTAACAACAACTAGAATTCAGATTGCATTCCTTGTGTATCAACTCCCCACCAAGCTCCACATAAAAACCATTGCAATCGGTACTCTCTGATTTTGTATTCGCCTCGTCATCACTTTTGGTTACCACCACATATTTTATTTGTAATCCGTAGCATGGAATTCATAAGAGCTTTGGTTGGTCAGAGAGGTGAGGTTGAGAGAGTCACCAAAAACTTTCCAGTTGACATATACAAATATATTGCTTGTATTTTGCTAACCTTTTAGGAAGATGGGTGAATCTGAGGTAGAAGAATGTGTTACTATTGCACAATTTAATGAGCTCAAACAAAGCCTAGAAGATAGACAAGACCGGTTGACACAAGATCTTCAAGCCATCTTGGCTGAAATCAGAGAACACCGTCTACCTCGTGTTGGTGCAAGCAACCACGGTGAAGATGGAGAAGAAAGTGAAGGAAGAGATGCTGCTAGAAGAGCTAGAGAGCAGGGAAGGAGGAACCGAGGTGCTGCACATGGTAGAGGAAGAGGTCGAAATCGAAGAAATGATGATCATGATGAATCTGAAGAGGATGATGATGATCAGTCCCAATATCGATATGGTCGCCGAGCTTGTAGAGGAGGCAATCGATAGGAGAGGTTTGGCAAACTAAAATTTACCATGCCAAAATTTGATGGAGGATCTGATCCTGAAGCTTATTTCACTTGGGAGTTAAAAGTGGAAAAGATCTTTCTCTTGCATAATTATTCCAAAGAGAAGAAATTAGCCATGGCATCTCTGGTGATTGATCCTACGTCATGAAGATCGGGACATCAAGGCGTATCACCACCGGTTCTGGTTTTACCAATGCCACAAGAGCCATTATTGTTGTTTATGTTGTCTACCCCTCAAGTAGTCAATACTATTCTACTTTTGGAGCACTAAGAACAAGGACATGTACTAAAAGTTCAACGGCTAGTTTACTTTGTGAGTGAAGTCTTGGCTAGCTCCAAAAGTCAATATCCACAAATACAAAAGTTGCTCTATGGGTTGCTGTTCATGGTTCTCAAGCTTTTGCACAATTTTTATGGGCATTCGGTGTTTGTGATTACTTCTTTTACACTAGGGAATGTTCTTCATAATCAGGAGGCAACATGGCAGATTTCATTTAAGGCTCATACTACAATTAAATCTCAAGCCCTGTTATACTTTGTGGTCTAGTGGACAGAAGTTCAGACTACTAAATTTGTGGAGGATTTCAAGTACTGCACAGTGTATTTTGATGGTTCTCTATGACTTTTAGGACCTGGAATAGGAGTGGTGCTCATATCCTCGACTAGGGAAAGGCTTAAGTATGTTCTTTAGATACACTTTTTAGCATTTCATAATGTGACCAAGTATGAAGAATTGCTTCACGGGCTCCTCATTGCTATTTGTTTAGGTATTCATCGATTGGTGGTTCATGGAGATTCTTAGTTGGTTGTCAACCAAGTTATAAAAGAAATATGATAACATATTGCAAAGAAGTACAGAAGCTGGAGTACAAATTTGATGGACTAGAGCTTACACATGTTTTGCTACAATATAATGAAGTGGCAAATGAATTAGCAAATATGGGATCAAAGCGTGAATTGATTCTGACTGGTAAATTTGACAAACATCTTCAAAAGACATCTATCAACAAGAAAACAATGCCTAAGGAGATGGAAATGGAGGAAGCTGAGGAGTCAGCCCCGGCTGATGCTGATATTTTCATGGTTTATCAACACTACAAAACACCATTTATGCAGTATTTGACAAATGATGAACTCCTAATGGATCATAGTGAAGCAAAGTGAGTCAATAGACACCGTCTGATTTAGGTGGTGTCTGAGGCAGAACTTTATAAGAAAAGTCCATCTAGAATATTAATGAGTGCATCATAGCTAAAGACCAACAACAACTATTACATTTGATTCACTTGGGCATTTGTGGTAACCTCGAAGCTTGAAGAATGCTAGTCAGGAAGGCTTATCGATAGGGATTCTTTTAGTCGACTGCTGCCACCGATGTTGAGAAGATTGTCCAACCTTGTGAAGGTTGTTAGTTCTTTGCTAGGCAAATTCATGTACTAGCTCAAGAGATGAAAACTATACCTATTTCCTAGCCTTTCTCTATATGGGGGTTTGACATGATTGGCTCATTCAAAAGAGCACCTGTGGGTTCACTCATTGGTTTGTGGCTACTGACAAGTTTAAAAAGTGGATTGAGCCCAAGATGGTTGCAACAATTACTGCTAACATAGCAAAGGACACTTAGGGGTTCACTCATTGGTTTGTGGTTGTTGTCAAGTTTAAAAAGTGGATTGAGGCCAAGCTGGTTGTAACAATTACTACTAACACAGCAAAGGACTTTGTCCTTTATATCATATACCAATAGAATTATAACCAACAATGGTACTTGGTATACAAGTGGAGTTTTCATGAACTCTGTGAGGAGTTTAGCATCAAAATCTATTTCACTTAGTGGCACACCCACAAAGCAAATGACATAGTGCTCCAAGGCATCAAAACTAGGGTAATTAATCAGCTTCACACATACACTGGATGATAGGTTCAAGAGCTATCATCTGCACTTTGGTCATTGCGTACTACACCTAGTTGGGACATGGACCAATCTTCTTTCTTTTTGGTTTATGGATTGGAGGTGGTCCTACCAATGGAGATGGAGTTTGAATCACTGCAGGTGTGCAAGTATGATGAAGAGAAGTGCCATAAAAACTAACTATAAGAAGCACAAGACATTGCAATAATCGAGTCGACAAAATACCTCTAGGGCTTACGTCACTATAACAGTTGAAATGTTGATTGGTAATCTCATTTTTAGAAAAATCTAAACTACCAAAAATAGACAAATTTTCTCCCATCAAGGAAGAATAGTACATTATCACTAAGGTAACACGCCTAGGGCTTATCAAGTCAAGCGTGAGGACGGCACCAATGTGGACAACACGTGGAACATAGAACACCTATGTATTTTATACACTTGGGCATTGTCTTTTATATATTTTCAATAATGTAGTTTCCTTTTACTCTGACTGCCTACATCAAGTGGTTTCTCACTTGAACGGCTAGATAGAGGCTATATGCAATATAATATAAGTTTATTCTTCAAGAAATTTTTCAATGTTTGTTTAGATTATTTGTGACTAAATTTGAGTAATATTAGTACCAAGTAGTAAAGCCCTATTTTCTTATGCTTTTCATTTGGTGCATGTAGGATGATTGCTTTGTGCCATCCTACCACTCGAGGGCTAGTCAAATAGAGTGTAAAATGCAAGGTGTTAATACATTACTCGGATATATCAAAAAAATAAGACAAAAAAACATAAAAATAGAACAAGAGATTTCAAGTTATTAAAATAACAAATGTTGCAAATACTACTTAAAGTTATTTGTTTATCACTTACAGTTCAATGCTATCAGCAATTGAGGCTACTGCATCTTGGACCTCATCCACATGGGTGAGAACTTGCTCTTTAGTACAAGTAGCAACAAAACCTTCACTGATTACAACTATGTCTACGAGGGGATACATGGACTAAACAATGGCAAGGGCTTGGCATGATCCAAGTGTTGCCTTCACCTTTACCAGCTTTTTTAATTCTTCTAGAGCCCTACGGAGACTGAGGAGCACCTGATCAGCATCCTCAGAGCTTGAGCCAGAGCCATCTGAGTAAAGGATGTCAAGCATCAGCTTGACGACATTGGCCAGCTCTTCTCAGGTGAACTTGGCTTGCTTCACTTTGGAGTCAAATATGTCAAATTGGGATCAAGTCTTGATTTTATAATCTACAAGGACTAGAAGATAAAGTATGAATACAAGGAAATACGACTATGACAAAGAAGTTGGGAAACATTTACCTTCAAAGTCATTCTCAAACGTTGCCTTAGCCACTTCAAGGGTATTGACTTCTTCCTCTAGCTTGGCCTTAGCGTCACTTAGCAGATTTACTTTGGAGTTCTGAGCTATAGAAAAGGATGGCAGTTGGATAAGAGTGAGAATCAAGAATGAATAGGATATGCTTAAGTTACATACCTCTGAGTGATCCCCTAGTGTCAAAGTTGATGTCCTAAAGTTCTTGGATCTCAGCCATCAAATGATTTTCTCCATGTTTGGATTTGGCCAAGATTGCATCATGCTCTTTCTTTAGAGTTTCCATCTAACTAAGATGGGGGATAAGTCTCCACAACTTCTTGGACATAGCTTGAGATTTTTTATAAAGTCTCTATGAAAAGGATTATGTCTAGATAACAATAATTTTGAAGATATTGATACTTGGAGAAGCAACTTACATCTACTAGCAAGATGGACTGATCTAATTGGTATATCAGCTCATCTTTCTCCTCTTCTTCCTTCTTCTCATTGAGAATGACACATTCTTCTTAGCCCTAAAATTTTGTCCAATAAATCTTCACTAGAGGAGCATGTTTTTCACTCAGGGATTTCAAGAAGGGACCACAAGGGCTTTCTTCCTCATCATCTTCATTGCTAGAGTAAAGAGAAGAAGGAGGTGTTGGAGCAGTCGTCACTTCTTATTCTATCTAGGGCTTAGCATTTGTAGTTGGCCCTAAATCTGGCATAGAAGTATCGACGTCGGTGGTGCCATTACTGGGTTTAGGATCTGCTTGGCTTGGTGGTGGCATTGCTTGGCGATGAGGTGAAGGTGGCTACTAGGTTGATTTCCAATCAGCAGATCTTGGTTAGTACTACCAAGCTAGGCCTTAGTCTGACTGCTAATTGGGGGCTTTTGAGCAGGGATGTCTTTGGCACTAGATGGATCATCATTACAATTCTTCCTAGAAGAAAGAAATGCAAAGAATAAAACTACAACTATTGATCACCAAAGTGTTGCTTGCAAGAAATCAAAAGTACTTGGTCGTGGCCTTGAACTTGAAGCTAACTCTTCGCTTTGGCAGATGCGATGCGAAAGACTTGGGACTTGACAGGACAGGAGCAGAAATAGTAGTCTGGCTGCACTATACTTGAGCAGTGCTACCATTTTCTTCATCGTCGGAGTCCACGATCATCCCCATTTGCCTACTTACTTGGAAGCTAGTGTGTTAATACTATGGCTAGCAGCTAGCTTGTGTGTTGCATAGTGTTGTTGACTAGGAGGATGGGAGATTATGTGAACTGATATGCCACTCAAAAAGACCTTATATAGGTGTTCATCTACTTTCTCTGCCCTAAGAGATTCTTGGGCTTCGTGAGCAGGGTCTTCAATGCCTAAGAAATCAATGGCTAAGTACACTTAGTTTTTATGTGGTTGCAGCTTGGTCTTCATGAATTGTTGAGTTACCCACAAGCTTGTTACCCCTTTCTACTTTAGGTCATCAATCTTAGTCAAGAGCTTATCAACTTGGACTAGTTCTTGCTTATTAAGGAGAGAAGTCTAGGACAACAAGACTTTGGAGGAAACAAAACATAAGCTTGGTGAGATGGATTTGGGTTGGAGCAATAGAACCATTTCATATGCTACCCCTTATTTGAAGATTTCAATGGCAGATAAAGGTAATGTTTTTTGAACTCATTTCAGAGTTGAATGCCAATACCCTTAGCTATGGAAGGGTTTTGCTTACCCACATAGGGTTTGATAGAGAACCAATAGCAAAAGAGATTGATGTGTGGAAGAATGTCAAGAAAACCTTCACGGAGATGGATAACGGTATAGAGCGCGAAGAGATTTTTTTGGCGAGCAAGACGAAGAGCCATGTTGTAGGGAACGATAAGTTCTTCATGCCATCCATTTATAGGCCTTAAGCCTAAGCATTTACAGGCCATTAACAAAAGGTGACAGTGAACTTGGTATGCCCATGGGGCTAAGGTTGGTTGTGAAGTCTTGCAACCCATGTGTCATTCTGGCTGAAGCCTTAAATATTGTAGTGTGGCTTAGTTGCTATAGAATAGATAAAATCAGATGTCATATAATTTTTTGGGTATCAACAACATGCTCATAAAAAGAGCCCATAAGCTAGTCACCAATAAAATTGGGATACAAATATTATTTGATGACACACAGTGTACTACATTGGGCCTTGAGCTATCCATATTATTTAATACAGAGTTGATGTGCAACGAGTATACCACTTGGGAGGGCACTACTCAGGATCAAAGTACTTGGGCTAAAGCACTCGGATGGTTGGTACTTAGTGATGGCGATCAAGTCATGGCAGGTTTACATATAAACAATTATGATCAAGGAAGCAAGTTATGGACCAGTTCTCAGCTTGAAGAACCAGGCCCAAGTCATATTTACAATTAATTTACGAAACAGCAGCTCTCTGGATAGATTCGTACTGGGCCAGTATTTTGGGTATAACTCTCTCATAAAGGCTCGGATTTGGGTGATTTAAATTTCTGTGATCAGATAATGAAATGGACTATCTTTTTTATGTTTTGAGTTTCTCCAGATTCCAGAGTCTTCTTGGTCAAAACCTCGTGTCAAGTGAGCGTGGTTACTGAGGAGCCAGCCAGCATTTAGTTTCTTGGAACTTGCCTTTTGAGTCTTTCTATGTTTTAATTATATTTGGGAATTAGCAGTAGTAGTTAATGTTGTTTTTATTGTGTTTTGATATTTGCAAAAATAGTTAAGGAGTTATTAATTAGTAGGAAGTTTCTAGAGTTGAGTTGTATGGCTATATAAAGCCTAATTTCTGAATGTAAACTCACTTGTTGAATTATTATGAAAAAAGTTTATCTTGAGTTGAGTTTATCTCCTCTTTTATCCTGCTGTGAGTTGAGAGTATCCTCCAGTTGTGATTTTATAGTTGAACGTGTGCGTGTCCTTGGACGATTCATAGCTCGAACGCTATCAGTTGGTATCAGAGCAGCAGGCGAAGGATGGTGCGACGTAGTGCTCGTGTCAATCCTCCTGAAGGCAACCAGCAAGCCGATCGAGATATTGAGTTGAACGAGTTGAGGCAGCATGTGCAACAACTCCAAGAGCGTCTAGCGCGCGTGGAGGCCGCTGGGAACAACCGCGATGATTCCTATCGTGGCTCAGATGGCGAAACTTATGGTGACGATGATGCCGAGTTCAACCCCTTCCACGACAACCACACCTTGGTGTCCAGTGATGAAGAGGCTCTCCATCAAAATCACACCCAAAGGAACCAGCAATTTCGACGGGCTTTTGATCTAAAAGCGGATATTCCTGTGTACGAAGGGCGCATACAACCCGATGAGTTCATAGATTGGCTCAATACGGTTGAACGTGTCTTTGAATACCAAGATGTCCCTGAGGAAGAGAAGGTGAAGATTGTTGCCATCAAATTAAAGAAGCATGCATCTATTTGGTGGGAGCAGTTGAAGATGAAGCGAGCCCGTGAGGGTAAGCAAAAAATCAGAACATGGGAAAAGATGGTGAAAGAGTTACGAAAGAAGTTTCTGCCGGAAGGGTACTTGCAAGAGGCCTTTTTTCAACTTCATGGCTTTGTTCAAGGTGATAAAACTATGGCAGATTACACTGAAGAACTTGATCACCTCATGTTGAAATGTGGCGTTGTTGAGCCCGAAGAACAAACCATTGCACGATATCTTCGTGGCCTTCGCAAGGAGATTCATGATGTGGTAACTTTACAGCCCTTTATCTCTTATCATGATGTGTTTAAACTTGCCACAAAAGTTGAGAAGCAACTCAAGGAGAAAGAAGTCAGAAAAACAGCGAGCTTTGGTGGTAGCCGAGTTCTCAATCGAGGCCATCCAACAAGTCATGGGAGCAGTACGCAATCAGCCAAACCAACATCAAGTGCAGTGGCCAAATTTTCAGCAAAAACCGCAACCGCAGGACCCTCTAAACCAGCCCCTAAAGTTGTTCAATGCTATCGGTGCAAAGGGTACGGTCACATCATGTCCGAGTGCCCAAACCAGCGGGTATTTACCATTATTGAAGAACCCCTAGAAGAGGAGCAAACAGATTTTGATTCTCCACCCGTGTTTGATGAGGCAGCAGATGAGGAGGATGTCATTTATGGAGATACGGGTGAGATGTTGGTGATTAGGCGTGTGCTGAATTCCAGTCCCGTTCAAGATGATGTGTGGCTCCGTAACAATATCTTCCATACACGATGCACCTCTCATGGGAAGGTATGCAATGTTATCATTGATAGTGGGAGTTGTGAGAATGTTGTTTCTGAAATTATGGTACAAAAGTTGCCGCTTAAAACTGAAAAGCACCCAAAACCGTACAAACTCTCTTGGTTGGAAAAGGGTAAATGTGTGCAAGTTGACCAACGTTGTTTGGTTAATTTTTCTATTGGTGAGAAGTACCGAGATGAGGTATGGTGTGATGTAGTTCCTATGGATGCTTGTCATTTACTTTTGGGGAGACCTTGGCAGTTTGATAGAAAGGTACACCATGATGGTTTTAAAAACACTTATTCTTTTGAGCTGAATGGTGCTAAGATTACTTTGGGTCCTTCTAGAATGGAAATGAAATCTAAACCAGCCCTCAAGGATAGCAATTTCATTCTCTCAAAATCTGAATTTACTGAAATTTTTGAAGAATCCCAAATAGCCTTTGCATTGGTGGTGAAAGAAGTTAAGGGTGACAGAAGTCCTCTAATACCCGGACCAGTGGTACCTTTACTTGAACAATTTCAGAACCTTGTTCCAGATGAAATTCCAGCAGGTTTACCTCCAATGAGGAGTGTGCAACACTGCATAGATTTTGTTCCTGGTGCAATTTTGCCAAACAAAGCAGCATATCGAATGAACCCAACAGAAAATGCCGAGTTGCAGCGGCAAGTAGATGAGTTGATGAGAAAGGGTTTGGTGCGTGAAAGCATGAGTCCTTGTGCAGTTCCAGCCTTGCTTGTGCCAAAAAAAGATGGTTCTTTTCGCATGTGTGTGGATAGTAGAGCGGTCAACAAGATTACTATCAAGTATCGCTTCCCTATTCCTCGTCTAGATGACATGCTAGATCAGCTCCATGGTGCTAGTGTGTTTTCAAAGATTGATCTTAGAAGTGGGTACCATCAGATTCGTATGAGGCCTGGTGATGGATGGAAGACAGCATTTAAGACCCGTGATGGATTGTTTGAGTGGTTGGTGATGCCATTCGGACTCTCTAATGCTCCTAGTACTTTTATGAGACTAATGAATTTGGTGTTTAAGTCTTTTATTGGCAGATTTGTGGTGGTCTATTTTGATGACATACTCGTGTATAGCACGGGTAAAGAAGAGCATTTGGAGCACCTTCACCAAGTCTTTGAAGTGCTAGCTGAACAGAAACTCTACATCAACCTCAAGAAGTGCGAGTTCCTAACCAGCAACTTGGTGTTTTTAGGCTATGTGGTTTCAGCTGAAGGTATTCATGTTGATCCTTCTAATGTGGATGCAATTGTTTCATGGCCAACACCAGCCAACATTCATGATGTGAGAAGTTTTCATGGACTGGCCTCATTCTATCGCCGGTTCATTCGAGATTTCAGCACTCTTGTCTCTCCAATCACCGAATGCTTGAAAGGAGGAGTATTCAAATGGACGAAGGAAGCTGAAAAGAACTTTCAGCTCATCAAGGAGAAGATGACAGCAGCCCCAATTCTTGCTTTGCCCAACTTTGAGAATATTTTTGAGCTTGAATGTGATGCATCTGGTGTAGGCATTGGTGCGGTTCTCAATCAAGAGGGTCGACCTATTGCCTTCTTTAGTGAAAAGCTTTCAGATTCACGTAAGCACTACACTACATATGACAAAGAGTTCTATGCAATTGTACGAGCTCTTGGGCATTGGAGACACTACCTCATTTCCAAGGAGTTCATTCTCTACTCCGACCATGAGGCGCTGAAGTTCATAAATGGGCAGCACAAGCTCAAACCGAGACATGCAAGGTGGGTGGAATTTTTACAAGGCTACACATTCCACATCAAGCATAAAAGTGGTGCTTCAAATCAGGTGGCAGATGCTTTAAGTAGGAGGCATTCTTTGCTGTCCACAATGAAGGTAAATGTTCTTGGGTTTGAAGTGATCAAGGAGTTGTATTCTGATGATGAGTTCTTTGGCACGATAAAAGCTGAATGTGCAAAAGGTCCATATAAAGAATTTATGGTGAATGATGGATATATTTTCTATGGCAACCGTTTGTGCGTACCGAATTGTTCTTTGAGGTGGCAGATCATTAAAGAGGTTCATGATGGTGGGTTAAGTGGTCATTTTGGACGAGATAAAACTAGTGCATTACTCCAAGACCGTTTCTATTGGCCTAAAATGATGAAGGATGTGAACCATTACATTTTGAGATGTAGAACTTGCCATCTAGCAAAAACAAAGTCTCAAAATTCTGGACTTTACACTCCCCTTCCTGTTCCTAATGCACCGTGGGAAGATGTGAGCATGGACTTTGTGATGGGACTGCCCCGAACTCAACGCAGCAAAGATTCAATCATGGTGGTGGTTGATCGGTTCTCTAAAATGGCACACTTTGTTCCTTGTGCAAAAACGATGGATGCCACTAACATAGCTGATCTTTATTTCAAGGAGATAGTGAATTGCATGGCATTCCAAATACCATAACATCTGACAGAGACCCGAAGTTTGTTGGGCATTTTTGGAGAACACTTTGGCGTAAGATGGGTACAAAGCTGCAGTTTAGTTCAGCCTATCATCCTCAAACCGATGGCCAAACTGAAATTGTGAATCGGAGTTTGGGCAATCTGTTGAGAAGCTTGGTGGGTGATAACATACGCCAATGGGACCTTGTTCTACCTCAAGCTGAATTCGCTTACAACAGGTCCAGCAGCAAGACGACAGGTAAAAGCCCTTTTGAAGTGGTGTATGGATGCAATCCGAAGACTCCTCTTGATCTTGTGTCATTGCCAATCAGCCATAGCTATAGTGGAGATGCAGATGAGCGTACTAAAGCAATCAAGGGCTTGCATGAACAAGTCAGCAAGAGGATTGAGAAGCAAAATCAGAAGTATGAAAGACAAGCTAACAAGCACCGAAGGGCTGTGATTTTCAAAGAAGGTGATCTTGTGTGGGTGCATTTGAGCAAGGAGAGATTTCCACCTGGGCGCAATGCAAAGCTCACGCACTGTGGTGATGGACCGTTTAAAATCTTGCAGCGCATAGGTGACAATGCTTACAAGGTGGAGCTTCCCGGAGATTATGGTGTTTCATCCACATTCAATGTGAAGGATCTTTCTCCATACCATGGCGAAAATGAGCCAAACTCGTGGTCGAGTTCTTTTCAACCGTGGGAGAATGATGGCGATCAAGTCATGGCAGTTTTACATATAAACAATTATGATCAAGGAAGCAAGTTATGGACCAGTTCTCAGCTTGAAGAACCAGGCCCAAGTCATATTTACAATTAATTTACGAAACAGCAGCTCTCTGGACAGATTCGTACTGGGTCAGTATTTTGGGCATAACTCTCTCATAAAGGCTCGGATTTGGGTGATTTAAATTTCTGTGATCAGATAATGAAATGGACTATCTTTTTTATGTTTTGAGTTTCTCCAGATTCCAGAGTCTTCTTGGTCAAAACCTCGTGTCAAGTGAGCGTGGTTACTGAGGAGCCAGCCAGCATTTAGTTTCTTGGAACTTGCCTTTTGAGTCTTTCTATGTTTTAATTATATTTGGGAATTAGCAGTAGTAGTTAATGTTGTTTTTATTGTGTTTTGATATTTGCAAAAATAGTTAAGGAGTTATTAATTAGTAGGAAGTTTCTAGAGTTGAGTTGTATGTCTATATAAAGCCTAATTTCTGAATGTAAACTCACTTGTTGAATTATTATGAAAAAAGTTTATCTTGAGTTGAGTTTATCTCCTCTTTTATCCTGCTGTGAGTTGAGAGTATCCTCCAGTTGTGATTTTATAGTTGAACGTGTGCGTGTCCTTGGACGATTCATAGCTCGAACGCTATCACTTAGCATAACAATCAAAATATTGCTCTTGACTCTATGTTCAATTGTTTCAGGCTACACCTACTAGGTACACATATTCGATGCACCTAATGATTTAATTTTTTAGATATAGTAATACTTGACTCTACGTTTACCTGTTTTTTAACTAAGCATAGAGTTGTGGACTACAGATAATAGGTACATCAAATAGATGGAGGACTCAAGATGGAAGCACTAGAGAACAATTCACAAGAAGGGTTGGAGCACTCGGCATAGGCCATTAACTTTGAGGAAGACTAAATCTCATCTGCGAAGGACTTGAGGGCTACTATAGAGAGTATAGGTAATAGATACCCACACGACCTTCTCATCTGACTGGAGATAGGAAGTGGGCTAGGTTCATGTAATATAAGATAGAGTAGAGTCCGGTTGCCTTGTATAACAAGGTAGGATATATAATCCTGACCAAATAGTACCATGTGTAGATAAGGTAACCCAAGCCGTATCCAGTTAGGTTTCCTACCTTGTAACTATGCCTCCAAACCTATATAAGGTAGGCAGGGAGCCCCCTCAATGGCAACAAGAGATCAAGTTCAATACACTTAACGAAATACAATCCACTAGAATAGTTGTAGGGTATTATCTCTCAACAAGAGAGACTGAACCTATCTAAATCCTTGTGTTCTACATTCATCTACTTTAGGGCTTGTGTGCTACCATTTTGATTATTGCTCATACAAAATATCAACTTATCTTTTTTTCTGACTACAGACACAAAGAAGAGCATTGAAGAATTGACAACAGAACATGACTCATTGATGAAGAGCTCCATGGTAAGTCAATTGGCAGCTTGAGTAGGCCCATTTTTGTAATAGAGTGGTGCTATGTGCTGTTGTTTCTTTTTTGCTGGTGCATAGTACGGCTTGAAAACTCAAGCTCAATTCAAGGTGCATGAAGATGAAGTCAAGAATGTGTGATCCACTTGGGAGCACTTGGAAGAGGCTATGACACCTATTGCAAAGTTCCTATTCCTAGGAGACAATTGCAATGCATCCACGTTGCAGTGCATCCAACTTACAAAGTAGCTAGAGGCAGTGTTGGCAATGTTGAAAGAGCACATGAGTGCCACTGTTGTGGTGAGTTCTAGTCAAGTGCTTGTCAAAATCAAGTCACTCTACCCGCACATGGACCAAGGAGGAGTTGGCAAAGGCTTTGCGAGCATGTTTACTAGCAAAGACATCTAGGTGCTCCTCGAGGAGGCAAAGGGCACCACCACTCAATTTATGAGAGACCTTCAAAATGTAGACATTCTATGCTTAGACCTTGTAGTCGGGCTATAGCCACAAAAAACATTTGTCATGTAAAAACATTTGTCATGTATACACAATGTTCGCACTTTTTTCCTTTTCTGTTAATGTGATTGGCATCGAATGTTGCTTCTTAGGAGAAAACTTGTCGAATGTCAAATCCATTATATAGTAGTCGAGTCATTGGGCTTAGGACTTTTGGCACACATCCTACCTCCGACTGCCATGTATGGAAAACATTACTCAAGGTAGGACAACGATCAACAACCAAGCCCTAAGTGACTAGCACCTAGCGACATGACCAAAACAAAAGATAGGAAGAACAACGAATAGAGCCGAGGAATAACAACTCTATTTATGTGCTAGAAATGAACAAATACAAAGGGGTTTAGGCATAGAAGTGACATAAAATGTTCTATGTTCCAGGAGTTGTCCACCGTAGAGTCGTCCTCACATTGCAATCGGTAAGATTCCCGAGCAAGTAACTTCACTAACAATGAATGGCCTTTCCCATATGGGGAAAAGCATATGCCGATCCTTTGTAGTCTAGATCTTGCATAAGACCAAGTCACTGACGGAGAAGGCACGATCGTGGATGTTATAGTTGTGATAAGGCGACAAGCTTTGCTAGTACTTGACCAACTGAATAGCCACCATATCCCATGTTTCTTTAAGTCGATCCAAGTCATCGAGCAGGCTAGCTTCGTACTTGTTGTCTTGGCCAGTATAACCTAGTCCCTGAATGACTTACTCTTGCCCTTGTGAATCTGATACTAGTCCCAATCTATCCTAGGGTAGGGTAACTGCCTTAGATGTTAGCCATGAATTGCACATGGGGCTCTAGCCAGAAGTCTATTGATTTAGCCAGTTCCCCTATGAGCCATGCTTAGCTCAAGTTTATCAGCATGATGGGAAGATAGTTTTCCATGGCCTTCTGGTCACCTCCCACTACCTAGATGTCAAGCGTATAGACCATTAGCCATGACTCGGGATACATCTTTCTAACATACTTCTCAACCCCCATGGGCTTGAACCTAAAGGGCTAGGTAATGTAGCGTAGGATGTGAGTAAATGCAATGATGCCTTCACCTTCTCCTTGGCATGGCAGTCATCAGCATAGTAGTGGTTGGTGTGCCAGCAATCACGTGGGTCACTATGGTAGTCGATGTCACAGTAGATGCCGAAGCACTCTAGATTGTCCTTGATGTTGTGGCACTGGTCTTCCTCCTTCTCATGTCGAATGATGTTGAGGTCATCGAGGAGGTCATGTAGGGTGTGCATGTGGTCACCAAGGTCATGTAGGGCGCGCATGCTCGAGTGACTCGGCAGGACCAATGAGCATGGTTCCGAGTATTGTGCGATATGAAGGAGGTCATGATAATCTTTGTGGACACAAACTCCCATTGATGGATGACCACTGCCTCTACCATGGCCTTGATTCAGACCACAATTGGGATGGCCATGTGCTCCAGAGCTAGGGTTTCCTCGATATTGTGTTGCGGCACCATGAAAACCACGTGGTCGTATAGATTGAACTATAGGGTATCTTCTTTGCACCTATTGAGCTCCTACTGCTATTGCTAGAGCCTTTCTTCTTCTACATGGTGCTTTTGGTGCAAAAACCTCTCTAGGTGGAGAGAAGGAAGCAACCATATCATCATCCGAGTGATGATCAGAGAGGCTCACGATCCCGTTGATGAAGCTAACCTATCTAGATTTGATCTTGAATTGTGCAAGGCCATGTCCGAGTCAAACACCTATAGGCCGAGAGATTGCCTTAGGGTAGGTAGCCGCTGAGTTGGCAAGCCCTAGGAGGACTCGGCGACATGGTGCACTCCTCCTTATTCACCACATAGGTGTATCAGGTGACTCCCTCGACCAGTCAGCGGCCTCAATTAGGAGAGGAGAAAGAGCAGTGTCTCAAGATGGTCGATGCCTCACTAGCGAGGCAAGTTCTAGGGCATTGGCCTTGTCAACAGTGTAGTCAAGGCCTTCAAATCAAAAGTCCAATCCGGGGGTAAAGTAGGCGTGGCCAACGCTAAAGACGCTGGTGAGGTTGACTGGGTGTAGAACTCTGGTGCTCTCCACGGCAAAGTCAATCGATCCGAAGCAGAAGGCCACCCCGAGAGCGAACATGGAGTCACATAGGGCCATGACACCAGTCGCTACCATTAGTACTCTTTAAAGTTGATCTTGATTCCCCCTACCTGGCTTTCCAGCAATCAATTCTAAAAATCAGCAATAAAATTTATGAGGGTGTGCAGGACATAGAAACTAATAGTGACATAGGGAATTTCATATAGGTTAAAGCCCTCATGAGGAGGTAGTACCCTATGTCGTCTATAGTAGATTAAATTGAGTAATCTAGGGTTTACAATATAGGCTAAGGATGTACGCGTGAGTAGCTAACTCCTTCATGGGATGCCCTAGCCCCCTTATATAGTCAGAGCATACTAGGTTATGAGGAATTCGGCTTAAAAAAACATAGTTGGATCACCTTCCATCTATTTGCCTGAGATAATAGCGATAGAGATTTATATATTATATTCATATCCCTTCATCAACAAGTTGGCTAAATACCCAGCTACATAGACCCTTCAGCTTAGCCCATCTAGAGGGTACCTGGGTTTCATGTACTCCACAGCTAGATTGTGATCAAATCGACTTACATGATGAATGCTCTTACATGTTGCCTAATTCTATTTTTCTGAGCATCAAATTCGTTTCTATTTCTCTTCTCATTTCTTAACAGATTATGCAATTGATCATGTAATGCATATGAACCAAAGTGGATCAATTTTTTGTTAAGTTTCTCAACTAAACAGTAGCGGTTCCATGTACTTCAGAAATATCAGAAATAGTTTTGGGCAGCTGTTTTCATTGAACTGGTTCCATCCACTTCAAGCAATTCTCTATTCCTTGAAAAGTTATTTCCTCCAATTGACATGTATATTCAAAAAAAAATTTATATGATCAGTCTACAAAAATTTGTAGTAATGAATAAATTGGTTAAACATCTGAAATTATTATTTTTTGGATAACTTTTAGTTGATATTTACGATATACCAAGTTTTTTAAAAAAATTACATTGTCTTTATATTAAAAATACAGTTTTTTTATTATGTAATTTATTCAAAAAAGTACTGCAATTTGATAATACCAAATTCTGTACATACAGTATATGCCCATCAGTATATACAATAACTTACATGACGAATGCTCTTACATGTTATCTAATTGTATTTTTCTGAGCATCCATCTACTTTGTTTAATTGTAATCTGATGATGATAATCCTGAACATGATGCTAATCCTCCTCCTGCTGATTGTTCTATCCAGCTCCTACAAAGGATAGGAGTGGACATCTGTGGCCTGCAGAAGGATGAAGTTTCTGCAGAAAAGCTCACTTCCTCGGCTGCACCAAGGAAGACATAATTCCTCCAACACTAGTTTATGGATAGGAACAATATTTTGTGTCGTTGTTATGGGTCTGTGGGTTCGTACTCTTGCATATGTCTTTTGTGGAAACTCTTTGGTTCGTTATGTTGGTTCATGGCCTGTATTAAACTTTTTAGCTTGGTGTGGAAGTAATTTGTTAAGATTGGGTCACTGCTGTGCTTTGGCTGCTTCCCCTTCATAGGGTGCGTTTCATTGAGAAGAACAGCTGAGCTTTTCCATGGCACGTAAAACGAGTAAGAGTTATTAGCGTATAATAAATTATGTGTTAACTATTAAAAACTGAAAAAATATATTTATTTTATTTTTAAAAAATATGTAAAAAGTTTTATAAAAAAACGTACTGTAATTCAGGAAACGTGCTTACGGAAAATGAGGTATTAGCCAAATCAATATGCTGACTCAAACTCAGCCTTAATCTTTGTTTATCATGAATGTGACTATAAGATGTTGGAACATTTTTTGCTGGAATGTTAGGGGAATTAGTTCTGCAGAGAAATGGAATACCTTAAGAGAAAAGATTATTGAAAGCAATTGTTCCATCATTTCTCTACAGGAGATAAAAAGAGAGAACTGTGACAGTGCTCCAGGGTTGCTCCAGGGTTGTTTGATAATTTTATTTCTCACCTTCTGCTGGAGCCTTTGGGGGGGGGTTTTGGTATGCTGGTGTTCTGCACACAAATCATGCAGTGATGATTAATTTCACTTCTCAATTCAATGGGGCTCAATGGTTTCTAGTTAATGTTTATGGTCCTTCAAGTGGCCTTGATAGGGATGACTTTGTCAACTGGCTAAATAACCTATAAGTTGATCAGGAGGATAACTGGATAATAATGGGTGATTTCAACTTCTACCGATCTATGGATGTGAATGATATTTTCATATTGAATGATATCATAAGCAATCTGGCGGTAATTCAGATTCCTTTGCAGGGGAGGGCTTACACATGGAGTTATATGCAGGATTGCCCACTAGTGGAGCAACTGGATTGGGTTTTACAACTCCTAACTGGACCACAATTTATCCTAACACTATGGCTATTGCTTTGACTAAGGATATTTCTGATCATGTTCCAATTAAAGAGCAGATTGAAACTATCATTCCAATGTCAAATGTCTTCAGATTTAAAAATTTCTGGGTTCAACATGATGGCTTCATGGAGGCAGGTGAAATGGAATGGAGCTCAACAACTTGACGATAATGCTCGTATAATTTCGGCAAAATTTAAGCAGCTGCGGCAAAATTTAAGGGCTTTCTCAGCTAACTTTGGTTATTTCTAATTGTGGCAAAGTGGTAAACTTTTTGGATATTTTGGAAGAGCGCAGACTTCTAAAAGTCCCAGAGCTTCGTCTCAGGCAAATAGTTATAGTCATATAATCAAACTTTTAACTTACAGAAGTGAAGATTAGAAAAAGAGATGTACACAAAGATGGGTGCAATTTGGAGGGGAAAATACCAAGTTCTTTCATGCAATGGCCAAGAATTTGATCACACGTCTGAAAACACCAGCTGGAGAGGTGATTGATGATCATGAAAGTAATGCATCTATTTTGTTATCTGCTTACAAAGAAAGAATGGGTGTAACAGTGCAGCCAACAATGCACTTTGACTTTCAAGAACTCTTCCAGCCACAAGTAGAGCTACAGTGTTTAATCCTGCCTTTCTCAACTCAGGAAATTGATAGTATCATCAAGCATATGCCAATTGATAAAGCACCTGGGCTTGCTGGACTAAATGAGTTATTTTTTAAGAAATGCTGGAATATCATTTCTCAAGATTTTTATCAACTGTTTGATGATTTTCACGCGGATTGTGTCAATCTGACGCCTTTCAATTACTCATACATCACTTTAGTCCCTAAAAAGAATTCTCCTGAGATTTTAAATGATTTTAGGCCTCGATCAAGCTTCTGTCAAAAGCAATGGCAAATAGGTTTCAAGTTAAAATGACACAATTGGTGCATCAGAATCAATATGGGTTTATCAAGACAAAGACAATACAAGACTGTTTAGCCCGGGCTTTTGAATATTTGCATCAATGTAAGCATTCTATCAAGGAGATCATCCTGGTGAAACTTGATTTTGAAAAAGCTTTTCATACTATTGAGCATCCAGCTATTATCAATATACTGCAAACAATAGCGTTCCCTTCTAGATGGATTCAATGGGTGGAGAGTATTTTCTCATCAGCCTCAACCTCTGTCTTGTCGAATGGTGTTCCTGGAAAGTTTTTTCAGTGTAAATGGGGTGTTAGACTGGGTGATCCTCTTTCCCCTCTTCTTTTTGCTCTTGGAGTTGACTTGCTGCAGGAATTTGTCAACAAGGGGCATCAACGTTGAATCTTTTCTCTCCCAATTCCTGTAAATGGTGATGATAATTTCCCTTTTAGTGCAATATGTTGATGATACCTTACTCTTCATGAATGCCTCAGCAACTAAATTGGTATCTCTCAAAACCATGCTACACACTTTTGAGCAATCTACTGGACTAAAGGTGAATTATAGTAAGTCATGTTTGATTCCACTAAATATGGAGGAAGATAAAGCTCAAGTTCTAGCAGGAACATTGGACTGTTCAATAGGCTCTCTGCCATTTACCTATTTGGGCCTCCCTTTGGGAACTTCTAGACCTAAAGTAGTGGATTTCTCCCCCACTCACTGATAAAATATAGCGAGTTTAACTGTAACTTAATCCTTCTTGTCTTATGGGGACCTACTTACTCTGGTTAACTCTATTCTGTCATCTTTGCCAAGCTATTATATGTTCTCTTTGTCTCTGCCAGTTTAAATGATTGAGACAATTGACAGAGCAAGAAGATCCTACTTATGGAGAGGAAATGATTTGAGTTCAATGAAGAAATCTTTGGTAGCTTGGGGAAAAGTTTTTAAGCCCAAGAAAAAAGGAGGGTTGGGGATCATAGATATGAGGGTGCAAAATAAAGCTCTTCATTTGAAGCAATTGCACAAGTTCTATAACAAGGCATCAGCACCTTGGGTGAACCTAATCTACCTAATCTGGTCAACATATTATGCTACAACAATCCCTCATGCTACTAGAACATGTGGCTCCTTTTGGTGAAAAGATGTTATGCATTATGATATAATCTTCAAGGGAATTGCCAGACGATTATTTGGTATTGGATATTCGGTTCTGTTCAGAGAAGATTTATGGGAAGAAAAAGTAAGATCACCATCTTATCCAAGACTGTATTCTTTTGTCAGACACAAACATGATATCAGTGTCACAGTTTTTAGCAAGGCAAGTACATGATCAGTTTTTTTCTGCCACTCACAGTCCAGACACATAGGAATACTTAAATATGATTCAAGAATTAAATGGCTTCTCAGTTTCAGAAAAGAATAATGTATGGACATATATAAGGGACCAATCATTACACATCACAATTATTTTATGAACTCAATTTTTGGGTGATTTCCCCACCTAGCACATTCCCCCTCATTTGGAAAAGCAAAGCTATGATGAATATTAAAGTTTTTCGCTGGCTATTATTAGTGGACAGAATTAACACAAGAGATTTGTCGGATAGAAAAAAATGCAAACCAGATAATGCTACTGTGAACTGCTGCGTGTTCAATAATGGGCTAAGAGAAACAAGAGAACATTTATTCTTCCAGTGCCAGTTTAGTTTGCAATGCTGGGCAGCAATAAGGTTTCATTGAAATGTAATGTTGGAGTTACATTAGATGATTCATCACCAAAGAAGATCTTTTGTGTCAACCTACATTATGGAAATCTTTCTTCTGGCAGGTTGGAATATTTGGAAACAGAGGAACAATAATGTCCAGCCTTCAGTTCCATCTTGGCGTGCAGCTCTAAAGGAGGATTTAGGTCTACATTTACTTAGGCTTAAGGATGTTAACAAACCCTTTCTTCAATCATGGATTGATTCTATGTAATGATTCTTATATAAAAATTAACATACCGTAGGGGATTCCCCTACTGTTTCATGGTCAAAATTCACATACCGTGTTCATATGTGTAATGATTCTTCTATGTGCATAAATTCTTATATAATAGATTGATTCTACCGTCTGTGTAATGATAGTTCTACCGTCTTCAATTATGGATTGATTGTATGTAATGATTGTTCTATGTACGTAAATTCTTATACAAAAAATTAACATATCGTGTTCATCTGTTCTTTTGCCCTTGTTATATGAGTTAAATGAATCTAAGTTCGATTGAGTTTGATGTGCATTTGAACTTCGCATAATGTCTTTTCTAGTACAGATCTGTACTAGTTAACAAGATAAAGTTCTTATGCATATTTGAAATGTGCACATATCAGATTGAATGTTGTTTAGTGATGAACAATGACTCATTCAAACATCTACACAACTTGAAGTATGAATCAATTGCTTTCCAGTTTTATCAAGTGTAGTTAAAGTTCAAGAGGAAATTTATGATAATTACTGCTATACTTTTGCTACCATTTGTTTTATAAAAAAGTTCAAATCCTTTTTGTGCATTAGAATTACTACTTGATGTATTTATTATCGGTAAAGTTGAGTTATAAGGTCATTTTAATAAAATTACAGTGGTTTATTATATAATTTATTCAAAAAAGTACTGTAATTTGACAATACAAATTCTATACATACAGTATATGCGCATTCATCTTAAAACAAGTAGTTTACAAAAAGGTTATTACGTCGTATTTGTGTGGATTTTACAACTTTCTTAAGCAGATTTTATTCTTAAATACAAGAATAATCTGACAAGAAACAGTGCATCTGAAGAAATTGATACATAAACACGATAAGAATTTGACATGAACAATCTGAGAACATGATTTTTTTTCATGTGTGTTTTATACTTGACATGATGTTGATTTCTTCAGTTTTTCCCAGTAGATCCATGTAGTTATTTGTACGAGGAAGTACAAGACACGTCAAATCCAAATCCAGATTCAAACGTTAAAGTAAACTTAATTTTCCATTTTAAGCTACAGATCCATGGAGTAACATAACCTATCAAATAGACTACAGTGAACTTAGCTAATACAGATTCAGATTAAAACAAGTACGCTTATGAAATTAATTGTCTATTATGTAGTGCAATTAGTTAATTCTTCATATGTCAAGATATAGTGCAATATCAATGTCAAAATCTTCAGATTTTTAGAAAGAAACTTGATATGTATACCTGTTATGTTGGAAATAGTACAGTAGATCAAGGTGTGCACATTCGGGCTTAGGGAGAGGCAGAATGAGAATTTGATTCAGTTTTTTGTACACTTTGCAGGATGCTTGATTGACCAGATGACTGATGTTTGCTTGGGATGTTTGATTGAGACCATGGTGTGCAGATTTGTTATTTACAAGGTAATACCCAGCATTTTGCTGCTAGGCCTTGTACATGGGCAAGTACAGGGTGCCGCATGGAGCCCCAAAAATTAGGGCCCGGGACTTTAGGTTTCAATTCAATCCAGTACGTTCTAGAATGTTCCTGGATATTTTCATTCTATTTTTGTCAAGTTTCGCATTTCCTCCACTAATCTAACTAGAACGAGCTTATTTTCCATGGCTTTTGTAAGTGTTCGATGGTAATTATAGCAACCTCAAATACCCGTAACTCATATGAACACGTGTTCTAGGTACTTAAGATTTGATTTTTATACTTTGTGAATAAAATAGAATCAATGCAATGATTTTCTAAGTACAAACAAACAGTCACCGTTGACGTTTGGTCAGCTTCTTTGGCCATCCAAACATCTATATTGTGTTTTTATATAACTCCAGCCATCATTAGTCGTGCACGCTCTTTTTTTAGAGGGAGCATTAGATCTTTTGATCATTCTTCTAATGTGGATAGAAAATCACCAGTCACAACGTGAATGAGGAAAGCATAGAGGTGGTGGATACCTTTACAATGAATTGTACAATGTGTGTAATTAAGTGAAAAGTGGTTATAGTCTTGGTGTATTTACAACTTTAGTACATATACATAGATAAAAGTGAAATACACTCTTTTGAATGATGATATTTTCGAAATAGAGGACCTTATTGTACATATAGCATTGGGGACGTTAAATATTATGAAAAGGATGGATGGACATATAGAGATGATGATTTGATATACTTGTATATTGAGCTCTAGAATATACTAACTTATAGATGATATGTTATACTTGCATCTATAATAATAATTGTTAGTGGATGATTATGTAATATATTTACATATTAAGTTTTATGAGCTAATAATTGCTAGTAGATATCACTATATAGGAGGTATAGATTTTAGTAGATCCATAGAGTATTTTGATTTAGCTTGTGAAAGACACGTCAAACAGAGATTCAATGCTTAGAAAAAAAAACCTGCCTTTCAATTTACTCCCAATCAGATTGGCCTCAGCATATCTGCTTGATTCAACTTGTTGCTCCATTTCTTCCATATCTTCCAAAATCTTGGATACCTCTCTATTCTTCCATCTTCTTTTTTTCTCATGCTTTTGATCGATATGTTCTAAATCCTAGGTGAATCACGTGTCTTTGTTGCTTTTGATACACGCTTTCTTAGCTCTCAAGTTTGCCTTTTGTTTCCCTTTGTGTATTTCATTACATCGGCTATTGGTACCTAGTATTTTGGATTCAATTTATATCTCTGGGCTTGTTAAAAGGTTTCTGAGTAGGCATTTGGGCTATCTTTGGGACTTTGGTTGCGCTTCGCCTCCCAATGGGCTTTGCATTTGACTGGTCTTTTTATTAAATCTTCTCTTTTAATATGTTTAGGCCTTTAAATGGGTTCTGAAAAATATTTGTGCTCGTTGAAGTGTTAGATCTGAGATTTCCTCAATTTTTGTTTTTTTATGTTAAAAACTCTTAGCTATTAGATCTTAATCTTAATGCTAAAAAATATGCATGATGGAAGGGTGAAAAATCTGTCGAATTCGATATAGGCATTCCCTAATTTTTATGCACTAGTTAAAAAAAGGGGACATTGTAATGTACATAGATAGGGTAATTCACATGTTTTCTCCGTATCCATTCCAGCGTATGTGTCGTTTCTCCTTTGCGTTCGCTTGGCACTGTCTTAATGTGACGAACAACATTTTGGAGCGGACAAATTCTTGGGCAACTGCAGGAGACGTAGACAATCTTATTCTTATAGATGAATATGCATATTATTGTCGCGCTAGTGGTATGGGAATCAGTAGGTCTGGCTTCCCAAGGAGTACCGGATTAATATACTCGTCCAACTAATTGATCAAGACAGGCACGACCTTGAGAGGCACAGCAAGGACATTGGAAGACTTGAACTTCTCGGACACGTCCACGTCCTGCGCCGTCATGCCGCCCGGGAGCTGCCACTCGAACGTGTGCAGCATCGAAGCCAGTATGAACGGCACGACACGCTCTGCCAACGGCAACCCGGGGCACAGCCTTCTCCCGGACCCGAAAGGCATGAACTCAACCTCCTTCCCTCTGAAGTCCAACTCTGGCGTCCTCTCCAAGAATCGCTCCGGCACGAACTCGTCGGGCCTCTCCCAGGCCTTCGGGTCTCGCATGATCGCCCACGCGTTGAAGAGCACCGTCGATCCCTTGGGCACGGCGTAGCCTCCGATCTCCACGCCGTCCTCCATGGCGAAGTGAGGCAGCAGCAGCGCGCCCACCGGGTGCAGCCTCATCACCTCCTTCAACACGGCCATGAGGTAGGGCAGCCTCGCCGCGTCGGTCTCCTCGACGGTCTCCTTTCTGCCAAGCACGTCTTTCAGCTCCGCGCGCACCTTCGCCATTATGCTCGGGTTGTGGAGCAGCTCGGCCATCACCCACTCCAGGGTGAGAGCCATCGTGTCGACCCCGGCGACGAAGGCCTCGAACAGCATGTTCACCACGTTGACCCGCTGCATCTTGCCGGCGGCCATGAGCTCGAGGAGTGCGTCGAGAAAGTCGTCGTGCCTCGGCTTGTTGTCGCGGACGTGAGCTAAGCGGCGGTCGATGATGTCGCCCATGATAGAGAACACCCTGTTGAACCGCTTCGTCGTCCAGCGACGCAGGCCCTGTAGATCCAGCGGCCGGAGGAACGGGTAGAAGTCGGAGATGTTGGGCTTCCCGACCACCAAGATGATGTCTTCCACCACCTCCCGAAGGTCACGGGCCATCTGCGAGCCCATGTCGACGATGTCGATGGAGAAGTAGGAGCACGAGACGAGGTTGAGGAGGCCCGTGTACATGGCATGGCCGAGGAGCACCTCCTCGCCGGCGTGCGCGCGGAGGTAGCCGATGAGGTCCCCGACCTTCCGCTCGCGGATGGGGCGCACCGCGGCGAGGCCACGAGGGGTGAAGACGTGGGAGCCCTGGATGCCGCGCAGGGCCTTCCACTGAGGATCGGAGCTCGGCATGAACACCATGGACCGGTCGGCGAAGCCGCACGCGCGGAACGTGTCCGGGGTGGCGCGCGCGGCGAGGTGGCGGTCGTACTTGGTGTACGCCTCGATCGCGGCCTCCCGGGAGGAGATGACCACGTTGGTGGCGAGGCCGAGCTTGAGCGTCATGACGGGGCCGTGGACGCGCGCCAGGTCCCTGAGCTTCTGGTGGAACGTGCCGCCGACCATGTGTAGGTTGCCGATGAGCGGGAGCGGCCTTGGGCCTGGAGGCATGGGCTTGCCGCCGGCATAGCGTCTCAAGGTGGAGAGGTAGAACAGGAGCGCGACGGAGAGAGCTCCCCATAGCAGCCACACCTGGCTAATCGCCATTGTTTTGATGAAGCACTACGCTACTATTACTTACTATATCGTTGTTCTTTTTCTCTGGATCCACCTGGTGATCTTGTCGCTCCGCCCGCAGTCGTATTTATAGATCGGTAGAGCCAATACGTACCACTTATTGCATAGCGTTTATTCTCACTTCTCGTCAAACGTACAAGGTGCATATCTTTCGTAAAAATAAAATAAAATCAAAGCCTCTCTCCTGATTTCAACTCTGCTTGCATGATAGAAGGCCACTCGCCACACAATATCAAAATGTTACACTATTTTATTGCTATCTATTTGGACTGTTCCTCCTGTGTGCCCAATATATTCCGGGCTCTACAAGTGTCAAGGAAAATAATGTGACGGGGCAGTCAACACCACTACTTAAAAAAAGCCATTTATACAGGTATTTTTCGTTCTACCTCTAACCAAGTCTGCAGAAATTCACTTTTTCATAGACTTAAAAGTTTGCTATCATAAAAAATCATTTTTATATCCGACCTTTTTATCTAGCTTTTATATTTTACACAGACTGTCCAGTAGATTTGAACCGTCTAAACATTACGATTTGCCTACAAAGTTTTTTCAGCAAATTAACCTACAAACTTCTTACCTTTTTTAGCATCTATCACCTTTTAGCAAAAATGGCAAAGATGTGTTAGTGCCACATTAAGGAATTTTGACTTCACTCTCCTAATTGCTATAAGATGAAGCTATACAACATATGACAATAATGAGACTTTATTTATGTTTTCTTCAAATCTTTCATCCTAGCTTTCTGATGTTAGCTGGGTATTCAGAAGTCACTTTTAACCCACATAAGTACTTGTACACTGATTGTTTTATGTTAGGAAATACTTCTTATTTATCAATTTATTAGGATTTAGCTCTTTCGATTGTTTAGTTTTGCTAGGTCTTTTCATGAATTTAAGCCATCTTTTATCTTGAACGGGATGTCCAATAGGTGCCAACAATCCTCCCACACATATTCTTGATAATGTTTACGTAGTCGATGCTATGACATATATTTATAGAAAACTGATTTCTTCATAAACATCGGTGTGTTTGAAGGATCCACTACTTTTGTTCCTTACACCCATCTTTCGTCCCATTAGTACCTTATTCCCAAAAAACATCTTTAATATTCTAAATGATCGGCAACATGAACAACCCATCATTTTCTTAAGGGGGTTCACTGGCCTCTATGGTATTATCAATCCTCTTTTTCATCCTCCGATAATTGTGCTAAGAACCATTGGCGATGTATGTACACCAACTTCTTTGAGAAAGGAATATACAATGGCATGGTGTCATCCATACATATAACACATGATGTCTTCCCTTTAGATTGATCTAATAAGATAGTAGGGCAGAGTAATCACTAGTGGTAACAAATATCATGACTTCTTTTCTATCTCAATATATCTGTAGAGTTGCCTTCGACTACTCTTCTTCTTATTCTTTGTATAGTTGTCCAAGTGGTCCTCTTTGTATTTATTATTGCCATCAACCTTTTTGAATCAACTAGTCTTGTAAACGAGACATGTTTTCAATTCTGCACACTCTTTACAGTAAAGAATACAATGGTTCATACATGCATTATCTTCTCCACATCTAATGATAGTGGGTGATAGTGAGGTAAGTGCTTATGGATAATCAGTTGCTTTTTGAAAGTATTTTGGCTAAAATCCGTAACAAATCTGTCAAAATCTTGTCAAACCACCCATTGGTAGTCTTCAACCTTAGAAACATCAAAACCATATATAGTAACGTAAAATCCTTATCGCTTTCGATAGATCCTTAGTTGCCTTTTGTAAAGCCCTCACATTGTCTAAACCTATCATTGCTATAATTGCTCTCAACAATTGCGGATCTACTCCACACAATATTTTCTCTACATCGGAGACATGATCATTGTCCATCAAATGCTCATTGTAGGGACCATTACTGCTGAAATAATTATTGAAAAAACCATCATCATCTCCAGGATTGATAGCCATGCTCTCTGCTACTTTAGTAGCCATTACACCATCTTCTATGGCATATATGTTGTTCATTATATTCAAACCAACATATGTAATTCTTCATGAATCCCTCGTAATAAAATATAAATTTATTTCATATACATCTACTCGTTCTTACAATCAACACATGTAAATATGTATACTTTTTCATTATCAATACAATGTCCTTAGCAACTCTAATAAATTCGTCGAGCTCTTTTAGAAATAAGTTGCCATGTCTCGAAGCTTTGTATATCTACGATCTCTTCATCTAAAGCCTCCACGGAAAAAAGAAGTGCTAAAGGTTAATTAGTAGAAATTGCATTACTCAAATATAATTGCATGATTCAAATTATATTTCTAGAGAGAGGATGGAATGGATATCTATCACAACAATCAAGCTAAAGCAAATAAATTCTCTTGAGCAATATAGAGGAAAATATAAAAGTGTTAACTCTCTTTCTCTCTATTCTATCAATGACTACATCTGTCTCAAGATCAATAGGATTTATCCAATTAACTCTATACCCTCACTACTGCCTTGCTCCCTCTCTCCATTCATAAGGATGTCATTTGTAACATCAAGATCTTGACCTTAAAAAAGTGCTTTAAACTAACATTAAACATTATTAAAAAATATGAGTAAAATATGATGTAACATTAGGACTACAAATTACGGGATTAAAACCTCCCCCATTTTTAAAATTTTTAGGCCACTATTAACGAGTAATGAAGCTCTATCTAAATAACTGGTTGGGTAGAAGATGAGCGGATGATCACAGAAGACAGCTAGTACTGTTTATCATATTAATTCAGGCGGGTATTAACATAAATAGATTCTTTATACGTTGTTGTCTTTATAACTACCAGCAGATATCTTTAACAGAAGGCTGACATAATACATTTACACATTCAGTCTTTTAAGCCTGAAGGTTCTCCACCTTTAGCTGTAGATAGGTTCATCTTAAATCCACCTATATACACAGATTTGCCAGATATCTGTACAAACGATTTTGTAGTAGTGCACCCGACGAACTTTCATGGAAACATTTGTGTACATGAGAGCTACGTTTGTGAGAAGTTTATTCTGTCCATGTACCTATATTTATTACTACGATGCGAACACACCAGGGCGTCCCCTTGGCACACTGCACAAAATTCCTAGTACTAAAAGAGCATGCAAGCATATGCGTGTAATTATGGACCTAGAGATCTTTAACTTCAAAATTAGACATGTAACACTACAAAATCTGTAATATCATTTTACATATTTGAAGCTTAAACAAGCATGATTTGTACTCTATTATGTCAGACTAAAATTATATCAGCTCTCGGTATTGTCGGTGCAACAGATAATAAAGGGAATACAAGTAGTGAGTTAATTGGAGATTTTTGACATATATGTCTAATGTGTACATGCCATATAATCAAAATCATACCAAATATAAGTAAAGTATTAAAAAGTTCAGAAGTTATATGTACGATTTTAATGTTTAGAGTGGTAGACCGATAAGTTTGATGTAAAGTTTAGTAAGTATATTGACTTTTTCATAAACTAAAAAAGTTTCAAAAAATTTAAATAAATTCTGCATGCACCGTGTGCATGCCGCTGTCGTAGTGACCAGCACGGCAACCAGCGTGCGCGACATTTCCTCTCCCAGTCTCTGCTATCTGGTCTATTGGCGAGTACACGAGTAATGACCATTGAATTCATGACACCTATAGCGATCATCCAAATTTCCTGCTGGAAAAACACGAGGGAGGACAATGGACTTCATCGTATCTTCCTAATTTCCTTGTTGAAGAAACGAGCGATGCATGGCCACTTTTTTTCTTTTTATAATGAACTAGAAATCCCAGCTAATTTGTCTTTTTAGATGGTCATTTGGTCTTTTGCTATGACTTCGATATATACTATTTAAGCTGGATAAGTATTTCCACACATTGAAGCGATTGTGCCAACACACTTCACACTGCTTAAATGATTTTCAACTAGTTCATCATAAATTTGACAATAATTAATGATCTAATAAGCATACAGCGCTTTACAAAATTTGATTTCGAATTCGGTCTACACACTAAAAAAAACAAATGTAACGGTGCATTTTGTTGTGTAAAATTAAGGACTTAGATTTATTTAGAAGAAAAGTGCTAGCGCAGGCATTAACGTATATGTGTGTATATTCACGCCTATTAACATCTACACCCTACCTAACCATATTTAAGATATTGGCTTAATATATTTTGAGATTAACGACATCAACATAAATGCATGGCTATCAATACTAGATCTTTTAAAAAATAATTATTAGTCGAAAATACAATTATCCGTACTTAAGTTGAGTTCAACTGTAACTGCTGTAAATTTGCATATATCGTGATACCCACACCTTCAATAGCGCATAACGTCTTGTAAAAAATAAATTATGGAGATGTAAGCACCGTGACGATACATAAGTGAAAAAATAGCACAAACAAAAAATATTGCTTTATGCAACAAATAAAACTTAGGGTCTGTTCAAATGCGAGTTAGGAGTGGCAACATTCTTGTTTTACGTTAGCACACTTTTAATCTCCTAAACGATATTTTTTAAATATATATATATATAGAATTTTCTTTTAAAAATTAAATAAATATATTTTTCAAATCTGTAATAATTAACACTTAATTAATTATATGCTTTGTGTGGCATAAAAAATCCCACTCTAAAATCACATCCAAACTATGATTTATTCTAAAACAAATAGAACTCCATGATGAAACATTTTTTTTATTTTTGCAAAACAAATTGTTGCAACAGAAGGTACACTTGTGCAGCAAATGAAAATCATAGCAGCAATAAAAAGTTAACCTTGTGTAATATTTGAGAAAATTGCATGCAACATTCATAAAAAAATACTTACAATAAACACTTAGATGATTGATTTATAGAAGGAAGTCGGTTGATATGAAAAAAAATAGACCGGATCGATAATAAAGGATTTGGTTCAGTCAAAAAAAACCAAAGATTACCGAGTGTGAGGATAAGCTATGAAAACCAAGTCACAAGGATTTGGTTCAGTCAAAAAAATTACCAAGTGTGAGAATAAGCTATGAAAACCAAGACACATTACTTATATCTTTATAAAATATATCTTATAACATAGGTAATTTTAATTAGTTTTGTTAAAGTGTGTTTCTTTTCTGTTTAGAAAATAACGTTCAAACGCTATTTTTAAACATATCGAACTCTTATAACTCTAGTGTATAAATATAGATCATGTAAAAGCTTATAAATTATCTCTCGATTAATACTACTTTGGCATATTATCACTCTAGTTTATTTAGGTTTTTACCGGCAAGTTCTAATTTTCAACATGGGTCTATATTGGTTAAGTCCAATCTTTGACAAAGGAGTAAGTCCCGTCACTATTCTAGTGTATCAACTTTGTCTAAATTTGTATCGGTTAAATCTGATCTCTTAATCCGATCGGATATACTACATCACGTTTGCGTTGGTTCAATCGGCTTACCGTGATCTTCTGCCGTCATTGTTCTCGTATTGCATCGGTTAGGTCTGACCTACTAAACTGCTGATAGCAGATTGAGTCCTAGATCGATAGGTCTTTACGCAACGTTTCATCAGAACGCCCAGCTGATACGTTATCTACACACAGAATCTCATGCCTAGTGTATCGGCTTCTAAGCCAATATATATATATATATATATATATATATATATATATATATATATATATATATATCTTGCTCAGCAATTATCCATTAGCGATTGATCTTGTTCTATTATATCTAGCATCAAGACTTAGCGAGTTTCGTTTTCCCATCAATTTAGCTAGCTGATAAGTTTACTTATATGATTGCTTAGACCCACAATTGATAGCAGCCGATGGGTTTAACCGGTACCTCTCTGTCATTACGTTCGATCTAGCTCCTATTGTTATAGGGCCGTTAGCACCAGCATTATACTATGTCGATTAAATTCAATTTATTAAGGCTGGTACTAACGATACAGTTATCAATGGTCGTTGGGTCTCGTACCTTTAAGAGATCGAGTCTCGCTCATTACTATTCATCGTGTATTCTGTTTGGAACATTATCCGCTTAAGTCCTTTACTTTACTCCTCACCATTCACTTATATCGTCATTATTTTTTTAGCCGATGTATGAGCTCTACAGTTACTATTGGCCACTAGACAATAGAAAGGGTATATCGGACTCATAGCCGATGCCTATTATAACCCTATCGATAACTAGCCAATAACAGAAGTACATGTCTATCTATCAATCGATTTGCTCTATAATATAACATTATCTGTCTTTCTTATCAATTAGATATTAAATTAACTGGTACGTCCGCAATTATAACAACTCGACGAAGACATCTCGAAGTCGTAGGACCTGCACTAGAGCTAAGCAAATTTTGTAGGCCTCGACGTGTTTGGGCGTAACCTTATTAGACCTCTATCTGCTCACGCTCACACTCCTCTCTTAACACGTCTCTTCGTCCGGTCCAATCACCCCGTGCTTGCGTGAACACATACTCACTCTTTTCTAGAATAAACGAATTTTTCATATTTTTAGAAAAATATCAAAGTATCATTTATTAATAGAAAGGAAAGTAAAGTAGTATGTACATATATATAGGTAAAGATTATTGAAGAAATAAAGTTATACGAGGGTAGTTAAGAAGATAAGAATTAATTTATTTTAGGATAAAATTTTAAGTATAGGATATTTTTATAAAAAGAAAGAGAGTGAGTACCGTTGGATTTTGTCATGTTTTGTGATGTGGCACAATATTATGTTCTTCATTGTTGATTTTTATATTAGGTTAATTTTCACCTAATAATTTTTATACTAGTTTATTTATTTAACTATGTATTTTGTCTATTTTTTCATCACTTGTTTTTTTACTTCCTTATTTTAAAAAAATATTAGCATAATCCTTTATTATATATATAAGCATAATGTAATTGATGGAATATATCGCGGATGCAGAGGCCAATTATCCGTCTATTCGCCCAGAAGTAGTCAAATTGTCAAAGCACGTGTCTGAAAGGACAATTCAAACTTGGTTGCTTTTTCGCTAGCTTGCAGACCAGGTGCCTATCGGTCTAGAGAGGTAGGTTTACGAACGAACGGACAAGTGCTTACTCCCGCTGTCCGCCAGGCCACACCACGCCGTGCTTGGCTCCATGCACCAATGGTGTCCGATTATTTTCGTTGCTCCGGACATTTTACGGATAGCTTTTCTCGGTCGTTAAGCCCTCCTTTAAAACATCGAAACAAAGGATTTATATAGAAATTTTATAGGATTTCCATCCTATAGAAAGTTATACTGTTTGGCCTTTAAAAACAAGAGTTGAAGAAAAGTTGGAAAATGTTCCAACCTTTAAAAAATTTTGTTTGAGTCGTCTTTTATTAAATTTATATGGTTGTATATAATCCATCCAAATGATCATTCATATATTTTTTTCAGATTTTATAATCATCTGTTTTGGATATGTATTTTTATAAAAAATCTTATGTTTTTTTTCTATATTCACGTGTTTGAACAATTGGTTATGCAGCTGGATCTTTTCTTAATAATTTCTTTAAGCAAATCATTTATCCTTAAATTTGCAAGAGCAGCTGCTTCGTTGAAAGCAACCCTTGGGCTTGCTCCCATGTACTATTTTTTTTTAATAACAAGGACAAGGGAATCACATAGCCTGACGGTCACTCCCACGTGGTTCGATCGACCGGAAGGCAACCTTGCCGCCGAATTTGTCCACGGTGGAGAGTTATAGTCGAGCAGCCTTTTTTTTTTTCCAAAATCTTACAACAGGTCTTCATTATTTTTTTGAGTCGTCATTGTTGATCAGTTGATATCCGTGAAGCATGCAAACCCAGTTTTCGATCATTCTACCGCGGATGCCTATGTTCGCTGGCATGTCCGTCCCGTCGTACATGTACCATTTTACTGTCTCCCGTTGACTGCTGCTCACAACACACGCCTCGTCGACTCGCTGACGACGCACGAAAAGGCCAGCGCACGAACGCGCGTGTGCGTCCCGACCGTGTCGCGACAAGGTGGCAGGTTAGGTTAAGGTTATGGTTTGAAGTTGGGGTTGAAGAGAAGAGGCGCTAGGGAGAAAACCGAAGATTTTATGAGTTTAAAGAGATATGGTAGGAGAAAGAAAAAGATAAAGATAAAAAGACAACAATAATACTGTTAAAGCCACGGGATGGATAGGTGGATAGATGTTGGTGATAGGAGCAATGCAGAAATAAGAGAGGAGAGAAGGGAAGGCGGCTGGGCGGGTGAGCCTCATTGACACGTTGACGTCTTATCATACTGGACCACCTTGATCTTAAAAAAAATTCTAAACTAAAATGGGATTTAGAATATCAAACTGGCTAGCAGAGCCGATTTGAAGATCACAACTATTGTCTCATAAATGAATCGAAAGGTTTACTGGACAAAACTACAAAATTAATCGTAAATCTACAAAGGGAATTGCACTTTCGTAGTGAAGGTAAAGGATTTACGGCACAAATCAAATAAGATGAATGAATTAGAGTACTAGGGAGAAGCTAATTTAGAAAACATAGCTAAAATGTAAAGGCAAAAAACCAATTTGATTTGTTGTTGGGTGTTAGGGTCAGGGGAGAATTGCATCGATCATAGCCCTTATAAATTAAAGACTCATGAAACCTCGGGCGAAACAACAAAACTACCTTAACTATAGTTAGGACTCTGCTAGTCCATCCTTTAGGTTATCCGGTCTAACCATCTTTATGCTACGCTGTCGAACCTGCATTGTGTTATTGGTCTGATTGGCCCCATATAGAAAGCACGTGACCCTTTCTAAATTTGGTCGATTTTTGATTTAGGTGTCAACATATATCCCCGGCAAACTTTTGAGCAAAAAATCATAAAACATGTGGTCGATCTGTTTCGGCCATATGGGCTTCCAAGTGTCTAGCAAGTTGTTTTTCTTTAATGTCTTGACACAGAGAGAATTCCTAAGAATGATTCCTATAACTTGATATAGATCTTCCTAGGGGACTACTTACCGAGCTCTTTGCACTTGGATACTAATGATAAAATCATGTCTCTAATTTTGAAATGATTTTACTTCAATTTTATCATTATAGGCTTTGGCTATCCTTTTCTTTTCATCTCTTTAGACTGTACCAAAGCCTTCAAATATTTATTGATCACCTTATTATCATTAGTGTCATAGACCAATAAATCATTTTGCTCAACCTATGAGAATCAGCTGGCAAAATAAATTATCCTCCACTATTGATAAATTTCAGAAATTCCTTATAGCATTTTATCCATAGACATTTCAGATTGACTGGCATCTAAATATATATCTTGAAAGAACTATTTCTAGAATTCAGCACCGTAATTCTTTGTTATGCAAAGTGTTTTGAATGCTTACTGCCGAATTTCTCAGATCAACCCTCTTGATATGATCTTTTAAACTTTCAACTAGTAGAATCCTCTAATTGTTAACTTGAACTCATGACATATCAACAAAATTATGAACAATTAGCTTAGTTGTTTGATAGCCTTTTGAACCCATGCCCCTAGCTATATACTACAGGCAGCAATTTTCAGTCAAACTGTTACTGTTATTAGAGCTGCGGAAAACTATCCATGTGCCCGATTAAACCAGCAATGAAGTCGTGGAGGTTAGACCTGCCATATATAGTTGTGTATTTCTAGAGTAACAAAGCATCAGCTTCTATAATTAGTGAAATTACTCACTCACGACTTGATAATTGGATGCTTGTTGTGTCAAACCATTGGTCCATACATCTCTTCACATCTACAAAATTATAACATCCAAAGAAAACTAGTATGTCCAGATATATAATTATTCAAGTGGCTATTCAAAATAATTATCAAAGCATCAAAAACACTCCACTTGATGCATCACCAATAATGAATCAACAAAAAGTAGTAATGTCTTATACTCAAGCTCTAATAATTGCAAACATGAGCATTTGGCTCAAGGATATATGTATGAATTAATCAAACAGGGCCAATATTGCAAAACAATATCTCTAGATTATACTATAACAAAACACCATTTGAACAAGCCAAATTAATAAGAACAAAACTTCCATGGTGTAATATCAATAAAATTTCTCTCATCACAATTTTCAATATAATGATACATAAAAACATATATTATTTGGCTTTTAATAGATATCAAAGACTCATGAGCCAAATTATACTCAAACAAATTATATACCCACTTGTCAATTCTACTGGCCTTTATAACATGTATTTGATAATATCAACGTAACAAGCAAAAATATATGTGCTACATTACATTTAATATTTTAACTTGACATATTCATAATATATGATAAACATAGCAAACACATAACTTTCTTTAGCATCGAACCCGATGATATTTCTTTGTATAAATTAAATCCATCGTATTTTGATAATACCGGTCTTTCTTCTTTCATAACCTTGGGTCTCTATAGTTATGGAAGCAATTCTTGAGTCTTTAAATTGTTGCACAGTCTATCACTCATATTTTCGGTATTTTTCTACTTTTTGATCTTTGGCCCAAAGATGTTGTAGCCTTATCTTTTGAGAGTGGGATAAACTGGAAGGTATACACTTTGGCTATGATTGTATTCTAGGAGCTAAATCATGATTTTTGATATTTTTGTTTGTATTGGTAGTTCCTGTTCTACTCTCAGGTTGTCTGGTGTGCCCCTAGTCGGACCGGCCATGGAGCTCAGTTGGACCAGCGTATTGCTGCACTAGCTCATACCGTTTTTGATAGCCCTGATCGGACTGGCCTTGAGGACCGCTCAGACCAGCATGTTGCCACATCTACTCATGTCATTTTGGATGCTCTCGGTCAAACCGGCCTCGGGTCCCAGTCGGACCGACTGGAGATCGCTGGACGGATCGGTAGTATGCTAATTGGTACTATTTGTTTTTGATGACAACTGTCTGTTCGGCCATGATGGGCACATGGACGAGCGGCATGTTGCCGGTTTCACCAGCCTAAAGGCTCTGTCAGATCATCAGGCTCACAATTGAATCACCATCTACGGACTCCTTTAATTTCCATTAATTTCCATTGTATTATTGGGACATCACGTGGCTCCACCATAGCAGTATTGACCTCCGAAGCTTTATTTTCTTTCTTTACCTATATCTTTCTTCATATTTTTCACCTTTAATTTACGGGACCGATTCTTTGGTAGGAAATATTAAATAATAAAAAAAAATTGGTTAAAGCAAAATTAATTTATATTAAAATTGATAAAAATTAGTTTATATTAAAATTGACATTATTTAATTGGTTTATATTTAAAATTATTTATAAAAAATATGATAAGTGTGTGCGTGTTGATATAAGTCATGTTGTAAAAATCTATGCTGAAAAATATTTTTTTATTTATGTGTTGAAATTAAATTTGAGAAATAGATAAAATATTAATAAAAAAATTAGAACAATTTTAGATAAAAATTGAGAAATAAATTTTCTGAATCAGCTATATTAATGGTTGGATTCGCTGGCAGGTCAGATGAGCGGTGTGGATTCGGCCTAGCAGAAAATGACCAGAAAGCTACACGTAAATGGCCTAGTGTGGGCTGAAGCATACCAAATACTAGACTAGCAGAGTGGACTAACTTAGCAAGCAGGCCAATAGAGTAGACTAATTGTGGAAAACGACCTAGCAGTATAAGTGCACGCATGCGGTGAGAGTGTAGCTGACAATTAGGCTAGGCCTATTGACGAGGATGGGTGCAGGCGCGGGAAGGCACTACGACTGATAGATACAGTCGAAATGGGTGACTTGTCATACGCGTGCAGCCACTAGAGATCCAGAGGCGATGTCACACAACACGATTGGTTTGGATGCACTGGAATAGTAATCGAACTGGATTCTTTGTAGAAACATGTCGGACTATCTAGCTCTCGGTATAATGGGTAACGTGGCACAAGCTAGAGCGTTTGTTTCAAATCTGATGACTGAAAATAAATATAGCAGTGGTTACAAAAAGGTCTTTTTATTTATGATTTTCTTAGTAGATGCTACCGATTTGTACACATAAAATTCAGAGTTTTTTTTAAAATTTGGTAAACATAATTTTGGGAATAAAGGTAAAGTTTGTTGAAGATTTGTGTAGTAATTAATATTTCTTTTTATGCATGCCTAGCATTTGAATTTAGATTAATTTATTTCCTTTGAATTTTGGATTGATCTGTTTCATCTAAAATTTAGCTAAGATGTTTTTCTAGTTTTCTCAAAATTTTGACTCGTTAATTATTTTTAAATCTTATGTTATTAATTAATTAGTGTTTAATTAATTTTGGTTAATTTCCTATTTAGTAATTTTATTTCGTTAATATCTTGAGATCTAAAAATTCCATTGAGGTGATTGTAGTTAGGTTTGTTTACAAATTTTATCTAATTTATTCTATAAAATTTCTAGATTAATCGGAGTTACAAATCTATGACTATAATTTGTTTAGTAATGAAATGGTATTCTATTGAGAAAACACAGTTTTTCAGGTTCTGTGATTAAGGAAAAGTGTTAAATTTTAAATTTGTCTTCCGCAATCATTCACTCCCTTTGATTGCCTATTTTAGAGTGAGTTGATCTTACAAGTGGTTTTAGAACGAGGTTATTTTATTTTATTATATTTTCTAATTGATCTTAACGAGTGATTTGAAAATATGTCGACGGATAAGTTTTCTAGTAAACCCTGTATTTTTTATGGTATTGATTTTTAGTATTGCAATGTCAAGATGGAGGCATATATTCGCTTAAAGCTTTACCATATGGGAGAAGATCTACATGCCATATCATGCTCTTGAAAACGATACAGTAGCAGCGATGAACCTGTCACATGTAGAGGCTAACAGCAAGGCGGGAAATTTGATTATTCAAAGGCTAGGAAGAAGTGACTTTGACCATGTGGTATATCTTAAGTCATCACATAAGGTATGAAAAACACTTTGTGATTACCACGAAGGATCAAACACAATAAATGAGATACGTTAGGGCATGTTTAAAAAAGAATATATGCGTTTTGAGATGAAACCTAGTGAATCTCTTGATGAATTCTTTGATCACTTTAATAAGATTTTTTGCAACTTGTGTTCTGTTAATATTATATATTCTGAGGCTAAAAATTCTCATCAATTTCTAGGAAGTTTAGATATACCTATATGGGAGATGAAGATAACATCAATTCGATAATCTACTAATATAAGTACACTTACATTATATCTGTTTTATTCTAAATTGAAAAATCATGAGTTAGACATTTTTGCTAGAAAAATATTGCTAATAAATCAATAGCTTTAGCTTCCCAAACAAGCAACTCTACTCATAATAATTCTTCATCTGATATGTTTTTTCTTCTCTGTCTTCACTAACCGATGAGCAGCTGGGACAACTACCTAAAGATGATTTGGCACTTCTCTTCACACGCTTCACAAGAACTTTGCAGATTGTTCGATCTAGAAAAAGTACAAATGGTGAAGAACCTCGAAGATATTTTAAGTGTGGTTGGCTTAATAACTTTCGTCTTAAATATCTAAAAAATTTTAGTAATAATTTATAGGGATGAAGATGAGGAAGAAGACAAGGTAGAAAGTGACAAGAACTAAACAATAAAAAGGAACAAGAAGAATGGCTATTTGAACAGAAAAGTAGTACACCGTGTTCTTTCTACCCTTGAACATGTAAATCTAAATAACGTTGACACCGAGAGTGATGATGATAATGCTTCCAAAGGCAAGAAAAACTTAATTGGTCTATGTATGATGGTAAGTAGCTAAAACATCACCAACAGTGATATTAACAACGACAATGATAGTGAGATGGAACCTTTTTATGATTTAGTTTATGTTATTGAAAAACTAGGTATTTTATTATATAAGAAAGATAAAAAGATTAAGAACATGATAGAACAATTAAATGTTAAAATTGTAAGATTTAAAACTTTAACTCCTATTGATAATTCCTACAAATTATGTGACTTAGTTTATACTGAATTTACTTCTCTAAGAAATATGCATGCTTCTACTTTGAAAGAACTTAATCTTGAAAAGGAGAAAAATGTCAAACATGTCTATATAGTTCATAAATTTGCTTATTGTAATAATTGAAATTCTCTTAAGTTGAAGTTAATGGATGCGGATATTAAAATGGCTCAATTTATCTTGGTACTTATAAGATTTTTTCATGCTCTAATTGTGGAAATAAAGACAAATTTCAACATATTTCTTGTGAAAATTGTGCCACTCTTTTTAAATCATATTAATTACTTGCAAGGAAAGATGGAAACTAAATGCTTGAATCAAATTTTAAATCAAAACACTAATTCTCAAAAGTTTAAACACATGTTTGGGTTATAATCATTATGATCATTCTAAGACTAATGCTTCAACTATTGTTAAATTTCTTGGTGGTGGCATAATTGATATTGCTAATGAATCAAAAAGGTAATATTTAGATTTGGTAGTAACATATCATCTACTGGCACAACAGTTATTTCTATATCTAAAATTAAATATAAAGTTAAGTACACTTGCACTCGTTATGGTAGAGATGGGCATAAAGTAAAATTTTGTTTTAGACTTACTAAACACAGATGAGAGAAAAGACTAAGATAATGCTTAATTTGAGAAAAGTATGATATTTTAGTTCTACTAACATGAGTAATAATATATCTAAACCTTTGCATAGAAACACTGGTGCTATGTCTTCTGGAATGCGTCGTGTGTCTCAATGCTAGATTTCTAAATGTTATATTACTAACCTTAGTACTAAAACCTCGATATTGTTATCTTCTATGCAAGCACTTCATACAAGGAATGAGAACATTTGGCTAGTAGATTTTGGAAGCTCACGCCATATGTCTGGTGATAAATTTTGGTTCTCCTATCTCACAGGAGCATCATATTTAGAAAAGATAATTTTTGGAGATGCTTCTATTTCTATGGTTGTGGCTAAAGATATAGCAAGAGTAAGTAATAAGTTTATGTTTAAGGATGTGGCTTTTGTTGAGAATATAAAATATAATTTGCTTTCTGTTGCACAAATGATTGATGAAGATATTGAAGTGTGTTTTAAGATAGGTAGATGTAGAGTATTAGATGTTTCACAAAATCTTGTTTTTAATATTACATTTTTTGAAAGAGTGTTTAAAGCAAATTTTGACATGTCTTCTTTAGTTAAGCCTAAGTGTCTAGTTGCTAATGATTTTAAAAACTTATTCTTTTGGCACCGTAGATTTGACGAAGTTGATTTTAATCATCTAATAGTGGTTTTAATCTTATACGTGGTTTACCTAGTCTTAAAGATGATAGCAATATAGTATGCTCTTTTTATAGACATAGTACGATGCATGCAAGTTCACATCCACCTCTTACTATGGTGATGTCAAATGCATCAAGACAACTTATATACCTTGATACCATTGGACCATCACGAGTTCAATCGTTTAGAGATAAGTGGTACGTACTAGTCATAATTGATGGTTTCTCTAGATACTTTTGGGTTTATTTTATGGCATCTAAAGATGAGGCTTTCAATCATTTTAGAACTCTTGTTCTTAGATTACCTGTTGATCACCTAGGAGCTTTAAAGTAATTAGAAGTGATAATGTAACTGAATTTAAAAATTGTTCATTTGATCGTTTTTGTTCTAAAAGAGGTCTTGATCATCAATTTTCTTCACCTAGAGTACCACAACAAAATAGAATAGTTGAAAGAAAAAATAGAACTTTGGTTGAGATGCCTCGAACTTTGCTTGATGAATTTTCTACTCCTAGAAAATTTTGGGCTGAAACTATTTCTAATGTATACTATGTTTCAAATTGTGTGTTTTTGAGATCAAAACCTTGGCAAAACTTTTTATTAGCTACGATTTGATCATAGGCCTAGTGTGTCTCACTTTCATATTTTTGGATGTAAATGTTTTGTGCTGAAAATTGGTAATTTAGATAAATTTAAGACTAGATCAATTGATAGCATGTTTCTTGATTATTTTACTCATTCACGTGCTGATCATGTTTTAGTTTTGGAAACTAATAAGATTATAGAAACTTGTGAAGTTACTTTTGATGAGACTAGTCTAGGTACTAGTCCAAGTGTTACAGATATAGGTGCAAATATTCAGGAGGAGAATATCTTTGTTAATGAAAATGATGAGGATAATAAGGAAGCTTTGGTTCCTCCTACACTATTAGTTGAAATTATTCTAGAACCCACCACAACTTCACAAGGTGAAGTTCCTAGAACAATAAGTCCATTGTATATTTAGAGAATACATCTATCTCAACAAATTATCAATAATCTTCATGAAAGGGCGACACGTTCCAGGTTTAAAGATGCAATCTCTCATTCTCATTCAGCTTGTGTAGTATCATTTGAACCTAAATATATATCACATGTATTAACTGACAAATCTTGGATCAATGTCATGCATGAATAGTTAGAAAATTTTGAACGTAACAAGATTTGCAAACTTGTACCACCACCTCCTAATCATTCTATAATTGGAACTAAATAGGTTTTAAAAAATAAACAAAGTGAGGATGGTGTTGTTGTTAGAAACAAAGCTAGGTTGGTAGCTCAATTTTCTTCACAACTAGAATGTCTAGATTTGATAAAACCTTTGGTCCTTTCGCTAGATTTAAAGCTATTAGAATTTTATTAGCTTTTACTTCATCTAAAGGTTTTAAACTTCATCTAATAGATGTAAAAAGTAATTTTCTAAAAGGTTTTACCAACGAGGAAGTATATGGTAAGCAACCACCTAGTTTTGAAGATGCTAAATATCCAAATCAAGTTTTTAAACTATCAAAAATCTTGTATGGTTTAAAACAATCCCTAATAGCATAGTATGATAGGTTGAAAACATTTTTACTTGAAAAAGACTTTACTATAAAAAAAGTAGATAAAACTCCTTTTGTTCATAAGCAAGGCAATGATCAATTATTCGTTCAAACTTTAGTCTCTTAGTTTTCAGAAACTATGAGTAGTGAATTTGATATGAGTATGATGGGCAAATTGACATATATTTTTTGGATTTTCAAATAAAATAAACAAAAAAAAGGTATATTTGTGCATCAAAGTAAGTATACAGTGGACCTTCTACATCATTTTGGAATGAAGAATTGTAAACCTATTATGATGCCCATGGGAGCTACATCTACACTTGATCATAATGAAGATAGTGAGTCCATTGATTAAAAAGAGTATAGGAGTATGATTGGTTTATTTTTTATCTTGCTGCTTCAAGAACAAACATACAATTTACAATATGTTTCTTTGCACGATTTCAAGATTCCTCATGTGCTTCACATCTTTAAGCAATTAAGTGAATTCTCAGGTATATTCATGACACTTAAGATTTTGGCATCTAGCTATCTGCATCCTTATATATTATTTTAAAAGCTTTTTCTGATATTGATTTTGAAGGGTGTAGACTTGATAGTAAACGTACTTCTAGTGTTTGATTCTTCCTAGATAATTATCTTGTTGTTTGATCTTCTAAAAAAACAATCCTTTGTAGCACAATCAACTACTAAATTTGACTATGTAGCTACAACTAGTTGTTATTCTCAAATTCTTTGGATAGTAGTTACACTTAAAGATTATGGTGTTATTTTGGAAAATGTTACACTTTTCTGTGACAACATAAGGGCCATTTATATTGCTAAGTACCCAATTCAACACTCTAGAACAAAATATATTGATATTATATTTTACTTTCTTAGAGATCATGTCAAAAAAGATAATGTGACACTTCTTCATGTGGATATTAAACATCAATTAGCAAATATTTTTATAAAACCTTTAAATTATTCTCGTTTTACTCGTCTTCGAGGAGAATCTAGGGTTATTCATCTTATATGGTTGTTTTAAGAGGGAGCATCAACCTTTGTAACATTTTTTTATGTTCTTTATTTGAAAAGAAATTTTTATTAAATAATAAGCAATTTCATAATTTCAACATCAACAAATCATCTCTACCAACCTCTCCACATTAAGCAATAAATTGGTCGATATGCTCAATTATAGTTTTACTATTCTCACCCATGAATTTTGCGAACTCGGGCACTTCAAATCCTTGCGGCTATATGGAACCAAATCTATATATTTAGCATATGGCCTTTCATACATATGCATGGTTATTTCAAAATCTATCTTATTACTACCCTGTAAAGATCTGTGATTCAATCTTGATAACAACGACATTTTAACCGGTTCGACTATAGTCATTATCATATTATTGTCTAAACTAGTAACACAATCTTAGTTCTGCTATACTCGTTATTTTATCATTTTTTCAAACCAGCACTTTAACTATTATCATCTAATCGGCTTGATTAATAAGCTAGTAATACTTGATTAACATCATGGAACACATGACCATTCAATTTTACTTTAATATGGCGAAGAAATATATCAAAAGCAGTTTTGGCTAAAAAATTATCAGTTATTATATAACCAAAACATCAGTCTCTAAGGTCCATAAATTTGTTAATATAATCAGTCACAAATTCATCAACTTGTTTAACCGATGTTAAGTTAAATAGTTAAAGTTTGGTTTGTCTTATATAAAAATAATCATAAAACTTCTGCTCTAATTGTACTCAAGTAAAGATATATTTTATAGGTAAAGAAGTAAACTATGTAGAAGCAATCCCAGATAAAGGAAATAAACATAATTTAAAAATATCAAAACTACACCATATTGTACTAAAAATGTCCTATATGTTCCTATGTTATCCTATTATCATCATCGCTAAATTTTATGAATTTTGGCACCATGAAATTATGAGGATATAGGATTGTGTCAAAGTAATCAGCATAAAGCTTTTAACTAGCCTCATTCTTTGGCTTAATTTTTAAAGCTTTTTCTAACTATAGCATGTATATGTTCATGTAAATCTTCGGAAGCTTTAGACCTTAATTGATTATCCTCCTCTTGTATTTGTGGCCTAAAGGTATGCACGCAACAAGGTTTTGAATATAAACCTCCTGCTGGTCATAATGTGTGTTTTGTGCCTGTTGATGATTCTGGACTGACTCATAGCAATTATTGGTGTAAATAGCAAGTGTACGTGGAATAACACGACTAACAGTATTAACAAAGGGTAAATAACTACTCAAATCAGCATTATTAGTCATGGTGCCAAAGTTTAATAAAAGTTGTAGGTACTGGTCGAACTGGCTATAGATAGCTCGGTCTAACTAACCAGTTACCCGGTTGGACCACCATAAGGCCTGGTCTGAACGATGGTTGGCAAGGCGGTTGAACCAGCTATGAGAAGCCCGGTTTAACTTAGTGGTCAATAGTTCGTTCCAACCGATTCTCATGTAATTGGTCAGATGAATATCGGTTCATCCATCTATCTTGCCGTAAATATGTTGTACAGGACAAATCTAGGGATAACATTAGACAATTGAAAATTGAAGAGCCTTTGCTTAGTGGCATTATTTGAATTATTATCTAAAGCATTATCTAGTTTATCAATAGGACATAGATGTATCTCTAGAACAGGAAATATTCTTTCGGACAGTGGAAAATATTTCGGTAGTATTGGAGGTTAAGTCATACGGCATAATGATTGTTGGTGACGGTGTGATCTTCTTGATGATGCCTCAAAAACCTTGTGCCCCTCCTCCTCGATCAAATTCTACATGCTGAGCACGTTGATCTCGTTCTGGTGAAGACATTCATTGATTAATTTCGTCCGTATAACTCATAGCCGAAAACTTTCAACTGTGTGGATTTATAATAGCTTCAATTTCCTTGGTACATTTGATGTGTGCATGTAGCAAAAATCACCGGAATTGATTTGTTACGAAGCAACTGATGCACTGTGCTTGTGTTGAATTTTTTTTCTCTTTTTTGCTCGTACACAGTAGATTAATTTATGCTAAAATTACATAACCATGTCAATAGTAACTCTACTTTCGAGATTTCACCCATAGCATATTTTGTCGTAAAAGCTCACCCACTCTAATATTACTGTGTCAAAGTTATCTATCTCTACATATATGTAAGTAGTTAATTCAGTCTATTTATTTTGACATAGATTTATTGCTGGCCATATCAATTAGGGTGGACTTAGTCTTAGACTATTTGTCAACTTAAGGTTGAGTGAAGGGTTTATTTAATATGAGCTGAAAGTAATGTTATTCTTTGGGTAAGAATAAGCTAGAGTCGGACTGACAAATAGCCAAGCTAGACGAGCTTGGATCTCGCCACGGATCTAAGTCAATGAAAAAATGGGCCAAATCAATCCTGGAGGAGGGGGACAATTTCAGTCTAGTAGTGTTGGTTGGGTGGGTTTTAGCATAAAATATATTATGAGGTGAAATCTTGGTTAAAACTAAGGTGACAAGATGGTTTATATAATTTTGCCTTGATTTGTTGTCTTTCTCGGTAATCGCGCGCAGCAACAGAAGCAAACAAAGTTTGCTCCTTGGCTTGTGTGTGCAGGATTCTAGCAGATCGACGTCAAATCGGCTTCTAGTTTACTGTATACGCGAGCGGCATGATTCTTTTGTGTGTATGCAACAAGTCTGCTCGGTGCGAAGTCACGCGGCTGTACATCGGAAGAAACTCGGCGGCGGCAGCAGCCGGCTGCGGTAGATTGTTTTCCTTGATAATTGGCCACGTCACAGCAGAACGGATTAATTCGGCAAGAAGATAAACAGATCAACGGAGATTGATGTGTAGATAGATTTCAACCGTATGGGATGGCCGAAGGTCACGATTCTGTAGCAAAGTCGTCAATTCGTGTTGACGTCTTTTCTAACAAAAAAAACACAGATTCACTTAAAGATTTTTATAGTATTAATTGAATCGTCAATTACCATGATATAGAAAAATTAGAGTAAAAGGTTTATAAGATAAAAATCGCACTTTCACAGATACAGAAGTCTTTGGACCCTTCTTAAATTTGGCCAAAGTCTCTCACGTGCCTCCACATTTCTTCAAAACTTATTCGCGACAGTCTCTCTTTTGGAAGAAAAAATGATACGTTTTTCTGGAGAAAAAGACCGGTGCTCTCCCATCAGGCCATCAGACACAATCACAAGTCTAATTTCCTGCCAGATTGGTAAATGAACTAGTCTACTGTACTACTAGGAAGAAAAGTAAAAGAAAGAAAGACTTGATAGATGGTTTTGTTGACTTTTTTCGCTACCCTCAATTGGCCATGACATTTGAGCGGTTGGGCTTAGTCTTGGAAAACTCACAAACTCTCAATAAGTAGAAACTATATCTGAAACAAACTATAGGAACTGATTCTGAAACAAACTATGTAACTAACCTGCATTCTCTATCTAATTTTTTTTTAAAAAAGAGCAAATTATACTAGCTGCATAAGAACTTGTCAAGCGAATGCCTTTTAATGCACGAGCTTAAAATTCGAGTGATGCCGTGCATCAACTTTGTAGATAGGCCGCTATGCCTGAAAAGAACCTTTGTCACGGTGGCTGACAAGCCGCTGCGACCGCCGCCTCGCGCCTCGAGAGCAGGAAAATAGCCATCGATGGCTCGAACTGGATACCCTGCCATCAGATCTGGTGTAGTGGGCTTGGAGGCTTCGAGATAGCCGGGCTTAGTGGATGGGTTGCCACCCACTACGATGGGCTAATTTGCTAGCTGATTGCGCGCATTTCCCTGCCTCCCTGCTCATGCCGCTAGGGACAAATTTGATGATTGTCTGTCGATTCATCGTGCTTCATAAAATCCATCCTATACGTTGCAATTTATATACCACCTATTTGATTTGGTTGCTACCTCTATATTTTTTTTCTTCTTTTTTCATAGATTAGGCACGTGAAGAGATGCGCACCAGCTCCATCATTTACTATTTAGCTTAGCAGTGCTTCTAAAATTTGATCTTAGCTGATCTTAATCTTTTTATTGTAATTTATTTGCCATTGACCTTTAGAACATATATATATATATTTAATTATAAAGTATTTTTTATCGTTAATAAACGTTACGGCGGATCTCTTGGTCCAAATTTTGTTCACATATATAGGATTGTATGTACTACTTCTCGACATAACCATTTCTTATTTTATTTTCACTAAATTTTACCTCAAATCACTTTCTCACTGGACATTATATTTTTTTCTTCACCCTTAATTAGAAAGCCTAGCATTCCTTACATTAATATGTGGACAGAGGGAGTATGTGCAAGGCTACCGCCCTTTATATATCCTCTTTCGTTTTAACGTATAAGCATCTTTTACTTATAAATCTAGACAATTTTTGGTTATGAATATAGACGAGTTTATTTATATTTATAGCTACAAATGAACAAAGTACTAAAGTTATACCTTTTTTTATTATGCAAGTTAAACCTACACAGCATGTGCAGCTTTAGCAAAACTGGCATACTGAAATGAAGCTCAACCCGTAATTTGGGTTCATCCTCGTGATCGTAACAAGTCATTATAGCATTGTGGCGACAGTTGAAAAAACCAGAACCAGATGGCTCCACAGTCTTGTTGCATCAAAAGACCGGATATGTATTTGGACCGCTGTGGACCGCTCGACCCAGAGGTTTATAGTGAAAACCGTGCAATAACCCGCCTCCAATCGGGACAGGTCGTGTCAGTGTTGGGCCACTTCAAGGCCCAGATCGTCGCACAAGGTCAGCGCCTCGTTTTTGGCAAAATTTGACTGAAAAAGGCTGCTCTTCCATCGGTTGGTACACAAAGGAAGCACACACTTTACTCGTACGGAATGAACCGCGGTTGGACCAATGAGGTAAGGGCCTAACCGGGTCACCCACCGATCCAGCTTTTTCACCTGTGTAGCCTTGTTAACGATGAGTATCCTCTTCATTTTAAAATAATTATAATTTTAAAATAATTATTATTTTAAAATTTATAAGAGGTGGTTAGAGTAGCGGCATGATTAATGATAAGATAGAGACAAATCCGAATAAAGGATGGTTGCAGAGAAAATTAGTATTTTATAATTACACTTATTTTGAGATAAAATTTAAATCTTATAATTATAGTTATTTTAGTACAGAGTACATTGAATTTGTCTCATCAAGCTGTTTCTAGTCCTTTTTTCGGTCTTTAGCATTTATTCAAATGAAAGCTCAGTCCTCAGTCGCATAACAAATTGCAGAACAGATTCTTTTCGAGGAATGCCGAGAATTCATCGAACATATTGTTGTCTAATTTTCCAAATATTTAATTGCCACCAGATATACTATTCATATTCAAGTCGACTTTTATTTTAACAACGATGAAATGCAAACCATGAAAGTACTACCAAGTGGCGTGTGGATCTGTCCACGGTCGTGATCAGGAAATTGTAGAATTAGTTAGATAGTCAAACCACATGTATGGACTGTTGTGCGGTCATTGACATGAAACTCATATCTTAATTTCTTCATTTAATCCATCTTATATGAGGTGAGAGGTCAAAAACCGTTAAGCAGCGGCCTCCGGTCGTGAGTTGGAAAGACACGCTCGCATTCGTCCTGAATGGTTTCATTAGATTGAATGCTAGGCTACTTTGGAAAACATGATTGTGAAAAGCATAATCATAGAAAAAATATATTATCATACCCATTAAATTTCTATATAAATTAAAAATGTATGAAAATTCTAAAGGATGACATACCGAAAAACGCAGTAACTTTATTTCATTAAAAGAGAAAAACATGAGAAACTCATACTAGATTTCCTCTAAAATTTCTATAAAATAGTCTATTCTATAGGGATTTCAAATGAATTTGGAAGAGCTATCCTTTATTCCAAAGAAATGCATAGAAATTTTTTTCATAGATACCAAATTGTTAGTCTATTGTAATTATAGAAAGTGTAATTATAGTAGATTAATCATAATTAGTGGATCGGCTGTGTGGTTGTCTTATGAGTCACTCTGACCGACCTATATGTACTGATGCATTGATAGAGAATAAAATCAATTATTCCCCCACTTTTATAGTATTAGAACGGTTCCAATCCGCTACTCTTTCGCAACCAAAAACAACGCCCGTCGTCGCCACCATTGCTGCCGTTGCCCGACCTCCGGCTTCAGTCCTCCGCCATCACTGTGCTGCAGGAGGCTGCCGAGGTGTGATCGTCCACCTTCGCAACTCTATCGCTCTCGAACCAGCGCACGTCGTCGATCCGTTCGCCACCACCGTTGTTGACTACATGTCACCGGGTGTGTTGCCGGTCTTATCACCCGAGCTGCCGATCCGATCGCCCGTCCCGTAGCTGTCGTTGTCACCAGGTGTGGCCACCGATCTGATCCTGGGCTGGCACCCATTGTTCGCCCACCCTTAGGCTAGTACCGTGCGCATATGGCCATATGACCAATCGGAACGACCTCCGCCGCCACAGCTTGCGTTCCACGTAGTCCCGCACTATGGCGGTTTCGGTGCTCTTCCCGACACCTATGGAGGCGTATACGGTGCCCCACCGCCCTCGTATGGCACGTAATACAGGGGAGCTGCACCACTGGGCTTCCAGGCAGCCTCACCAGCATACCAGGCGACGCCCTGGACGCCCATTCATGGAGAGTCTTAGCATCAGGACTCCCTGGCGCACTCCTTCAACACTATGACGCTGAACTAGTTGGCCTCTGAGTGGTATGCTGATTCAGGTGCCAGTTCACACATGACCTTGGATGCTGGTATACTCTCCACCATTTCCCCACCCTCTTCATCTACTGCTTCATCTATCGTTGTGGGAAATGGTGCTTTACTTCCTGTCATAGCCACTGGATCCTATATTTTTTCTGTACCGCATCGTAATCTTGCTCTGAATAATGTTCTGGTGTCACCCAACATTATTAAGAATTTAATTTCCATTCGTCGTTTACCACTAACAATAATTGTTCCATTGAGTTTGATCCATTTGGTCTTTATGTGAAGGATTTGCAAACCAGGAATGTGATCGCTAGGTGTAATAGTTCCGATGACCTCTACCCATTTTTTGCACCCTCCACTAGCACCTCCGCGTTCATCATAGCATCCATCTCCCTTTGGCATTGCCGTCTCGGTCACTTTGGACGTGAAGCTTTGTCCAAACTCATTAGGTCCAATGTCATTTCCTGCAATAAAGATGATATCAATCATATCTATGATACGTGTCAACTTGGTCGTCATGTATGTCTACTCTTCGGTTCATCTAGCTCTCGAGCTACTTATAATTTTGATTTAATCCATTGTGATTTATGTACCTCTCCACTTGTTAGTGTGTTAGGATACAAATATTATCTTATTATTCTTGATGACTGCTCTCACTACATTTGGACTTTTCCACTTCATTTCAAATCTGAGATATTTTCCACTCTTTTTAATTCTTTTGCTTATGTTCGCACACAGTTTGGCATTACCATCAAGAGTATCCAGTGCGACAATAGCCGTGAATTCGATAATTCCCAGGCCTGCATGTCTTTCCTCTCCCACGGTGTTGCCGTCCACATGTCGTGTCCATACTCCTCCCAATAAAATAGTAAAGCAGAGCATTCCATTCATACCATCAATAACACTCTGCATTCCCTTTTGTTTTAGATGAGTCTCCCTCCAGCTTACTGGGTTGAGCCATTCACACCACCACATATCTTGTGAACCGTCTCCCCACCAAAACTCTCGCCTCCTCCACACCATACAACACTCTTTTCTCTGCCTAGCCCTCGTATGATCATCTTAAAGTTTTTGGCTGCACCTGTTACCTCAATATGTCCTCTACAGCGTCCCACAAACTTGCCCCCTATTCTTCTCTATGAGTTTTTCTCGGCTACTCCTCGGAGCACAAAGACTATCGATGTCTTAAACTTCAGTCAAACCGCATTCTTATTTCTAGACATGTCATTTTTGATAAATCCTTTTTCCCTTTCTCCAACATGTCTAGTACACCTAAGGCACCCTCCGCCCTGGACTTTCTTGTCAATGATCACAATCTTATCGCTTCAGTTCTTGGAGCTCGTTTTGTGCGTGCAGGTACAACAACTTCCTCAGCGGCACATCCCGTGCCCGAGGCCACACTTGCGCCGTTGAGCCCTGGTGCTGGGCTGTGGTCACCTGAGTCCAGCTGTGCTGCCCATGGCACCACCCCCATGCCACTGTCCGCGTCGTCCGGTGCCACTGCCCTTGTGCACCCTGCATAGGTCGCTGCCAATGGCACCACGCGCGATCACGAGTGCTACCAGTCCTACTGCCCCTGCTGCTCGCGCACAGGTTGTTGCCAGCGGTACCGGCCGCACAACTATCAACCAACTGATCATCATCCCTCCGGTTACCAATGTGCACTCGATGCGCACGCGTGGCAAGGCTGGCATCGCATAGCCCGTGGATCGCCTCAACCTTCACGCTATGCCCATGTTGCCTCTTCCTCGCTCTGTTCGTGATGCAATGTCAGACCCCAATTGGCGATCCGCTATGCAGGCCGAGTATGATGCTCTAATTGCTAATGACACCTGGAGTCTTGTGCCTCGTCCTCCTGGCATCAATGTTGTGACTGGCAAGTGGATTTATCGATACAAATTGCTCGCCGATGGGTCTCTTGATAGCTACAAGCCTCGATAGGTACTACGGGGTTTCACACAATGGTCCGGTGTTGATTATGATGAAACTTTCAGTCCCATTGTTAAGCCTATGACAGTTCGAGTTGTTTTCTCCCTGGTATTATCTCAGAACTGGCCCATTTATCAACTAGATGTGAAGAATGCATTTCTCCATGGTACTCTCACTGAGACAGTGTACTGCGTGCAGCTCTTTGGTTTTGTGGATTATTCTCGTTCAGATTTTATTTGTCGGCTCAATAAGTCCTTATATGGTTTGAAGCAAGCTCCTCGTGCTTGGCATCATAGGTTTGCCTCTCACCTTGTGTCACTTGGATTTGTTGAAACAAAGTCAGATACTTCGCTCTTTATATATCGCCACGGTCCAGACACGGCCTACTTACTGTTATATGTCGATGATATTATCCTCACCGTCTCCTCTACCGGATTCCTCAAGCATATCATTGAGGCTCTCCAGCGTGAGTTTGCTATGATGGATATGGGTTAGCTGCATCACTTTTTGGGTATTTCTATGACACGCTCTACAGATGGTCTGTTCCTTTCTTAGCGGCAGTATAGTCAGGACATTTTGGAGCGTATTGGAATGAGTGCGTGCAAGCCGTGCAGCACACCTGTTGATTTACACTCTAAATTATCTGTTGATGGACCGCCTATTGCTGACGCTACACAGTACCGCAGCCTAGCTGGCTCTCTGCAGTATCTAACTTTCACCTGACCTGACATTGTTTTTGCAATTCAGCAGATATACCTCTATATGTATGATCCTCGGGAGTCGCACCTCGTTGCTCTCAAGCGAATCCTGTGCTACTTGCAGGGCACACTATCACTTGGGCTGACCATGCACCGATCTTCACCTGCAGATCTTATTGTTTACACGGATGTCGATTAGGCTGGCTGTCCTAACACTCGTCAGTCGACCTCTGGTTACACAGTATTTCTCGAGGATAACTTGATGTCCTGGTCTTCGAAGCGTCAGCATACGGTCTCTAGATTGAGTGCCAAAGCTGAATATCGTGTTGTAGCAAATGGTGTTGCTAAAGCTACTTGACTGCGTCAACTGCTTCTTGAGCTTTGCCACCTCCGTCGTCGTGCCACCTTGGTCTATTGCAATAATATCAGTGCTGTATATCTCTCCGGCAACCCAGTGTAGCATTAGCGGACGAAACATATTGAGATTGATCTTCATTTTGTTTGAGAAAAGGTCGTCCTCGGTCACGTTCGGATTCTACATATTCTTACGACATCGCAGTACGTCGACGTCTTTACCAAGTGACTTTCTACTTTACTATTTCAGGAGTTTTGGTCCAGCCTAAATGTTCGTGATGCTTTCGATTAGACTACGGGGAAGTGTTAGTTTATTGTAATTATAGAAAATATAATTATATTAGGTTAATCCTGATTAGTGGATTGGCGGTGTGGTTGCCTTATGAGCTACTCCGATCAATCTATATGTACCGATGTATTGACAGGGAATAGAATCAATCATTCCCACACTTTTACAAATCATTTAAAATTTCTCTAGTTATCCTTTGTTGCAAAAGGAGCTCTTAAATTCAATTGGTCAAGAATGGACAAATAAATCTTTGGAGCCCTGTCAACATTGCACAGAGATCGTGCTAGGCATGAAACCTATGTAAACTATTACAGTGGGATATTGGTTCGTGTAATATGATGGTACACTTTCAATGTATAGAGATAAAAAAATTATAGGGATTTGTAAAAGCACCAAGTATGACAAACGACGTGTAATAATAACTATACGAAGTACTCAATAAATATTGAGTTATCTAATAATTAATTAAAGAATAATAACTATTGATACTATTGGATGGTTGTGACGAAGAATGAGAATCAGTCTGTCTCAGCTGCCACTCCGTTTTAGTGTGTGCTTCGTTTGACTGATGTCACCGGGGAGCAATATATAAGCAAACGTTCGGAAGTACTAGGAAGCAGGGGAACACACTAGCTAGTTCCTGCGTGTTGCCCTTCGCTTGCCTTAGATGCAGGCAGGCGCGGAGCTGATCAACGATTTGTGCCTACTGCAATCTCTTCCTCGTGCCCCCTCGGTCTCTCTCGTTTTGCGATCGAGCTGCGACCTTACTCTGTCCTACCAAGTTTTTCTACTCCTGCGTCCTGCCTCTCGTTTGTACAAGGTGGGGTTTCTTTCTCCGATCTTACCGCCCCTTGTAACATCTGTGTCTGCTCTATATTTTCGAATAAATACAGTAGATTATTTACTACCATGTTTTAGTAATGTAACTAGCGGAATATCCTCCTGTAATTAAGAGGGGCTATACCCCTCCCCCCTCCCAAAAGAAAAGCACTCTTGGCTTGGCTTTATTTGTGTGGAATATCTATGCAATATATTTTTTTATTATTCACACTGTTTTAGTTCTGGGACTGTCTTTTTAACCTTTAGGTTAAAGATTTATCTCATAAAGACTTTTTTAAAAAAAATTGGACTACTATAGAGGCTGAATTTCTATCTATTATATAAGAATAGGATCTGTTAGACCTGTTAGTAATACTCTCTCTCATCCTTCTCATTTTCTCTTCGTATTAATGAATGGGCATAGAAGTATTTTAATCTCTTATTTAATATATCTTTATTAGTTAAAACAAAAATTTTTCTATGGAGGGAGTAGCAATCAATCAGATCGTTATATAATAGCAAAACTGTGTACAGTACACTAGATCACTCATGGAAACAGACCTTTCTCTTTTTTAAATTAGCATAATAATTTCTAACCCATTAAAAGCGAGCATGATAACTCAATCTTTTTTCGCCCTTATCTAACAGTTAGTTAACTTGCTCTTTGGTCATGAATATTTTACATATAGGACAATATTTAGTTAATATTTTTAAAATGTTGACCATAAATTCTATATTACAACATGTTTATAAAATCTAATAATCTTGTGATAAGGAAAAACTATTCATGTCATTATTTTTAAGAAGATGAAGTATTTGAGAAATTATTGATAATAAAAGCTATAAAAGTTATGTTATTAAATATCTACGACCAGAGGGAGTAATATTAGATAGCCATGATAGTGAATAATTTGGTGACTTCTTTTTATCTTATTATTTTGTCAACTGACATAAACCCAATGTTACATGCAACTCATTACTATGTTGTGTAGCATACTTCCAGGGCAGTCGTGAACGATGCTGCTTGTGAGTTCAGCATGCTCAGGCGAACAATTCCCCGGGGCTTTACTCCGTAGGATGGTACCAAAGCAATTCAACAGAGCGCCTCCTCTTGGTGTCAATATAAGAGGTATAACGTTTTCTCCTACTTTAAAAGACATGCATACCTCCTTGTTATTTGAGAGTACAGTCGAAGCTGCTATCCTAGACAGATAAATTTTGATGTGTATCACGATCCTTTCTCGTGCAGTCCACCGTCGCTCAGATATCTCACGCATTTCCTTCGCTTTCCCCAGGAACAGCAGGTGTTACGAGCCTGCAATTAGGGAGGAATGCAGGAAGCCGTCAAGGCATGGTAGGAGCCCATTGTTTATATATAATGGAGTAATTCATTAAAAGAAACTCTCAGCCTCCGTGCTGACTAGTGATTAGCCAGAGATACACACAACCAAAATACTGTCAAAATTGGTAGAAAAACCACGACAACATGACAAAAGATGTCATCGACAAAAACGCAATCTGAAAGACGAGAAGAGAGTACATGAGGGCCATGTCAGCAAATAAGGCACTCTCCATGAGATTGTGACAGTACCTTCATAAAGAAAACGTCATATATGTGTTCGCCAATATTGTCCTATCCAAAAGTTGGGTTTTCACAACAACAGTTACAAGACAACACCTTTAACGAGGGATAAATGAGCATACGTCGACATTGTTGATCAAGCTGAACTAGATCTGGATTTTCACCCAGAAAACAGCAAAATAATCTCACTTCAGAACTCTATGCACCCATCCTGACCAGACAAGCTCGGTGGTGGCAAAAAAATGCCACCAATGACTGCCATCCCATTAAAGCATCTAAAAATACCAGACTCAATTAGTTGTGATTATCGACAGGTTTAGGCTAGTCGACCAGCAGTGCCCTCATAGCGCGTGACAGCTGAGTATTATAACTAAACTTCGTGCAATGAATTGTGAATATATCCATGGTTGAGTTCATTATTTCGATGGAATGCAGAATAAGAACGAAATGCGGGATAAGATAAGGAAGCAGCTGCGGGGAGTTGAATTATCACCATCTTCATACGACACGGCATGGGTGGCCATGGTGCCAGTGCATGGCTCTCCTCAGACTCCATGCTTCCCGCAATGTATCGAGTGGATACTTCAAAACCAACAAGATGATGGATCTTGGGGTATGAACCCGCAAGGTTCAGCAGGCAACAAAGAGATTCTTTTGTGTACATTGGCGTGTGTTGTTGCACTAAAAAAATGGAATACTGGCCGAGATCACATCAGTAGAGGTACAAAATCAATAATTGCATTTATGTTGATGTTGTTTTGATCTTGTCTAGATCTTTATACTGTAGGCTCGAACCTTCTTATACAGCTATGAAAAATGGTTTTCACAGGACTGAATTTTATTGGAAGAAATTTCTCCTTTGCCATGGATGAACAAAGCGTTGCTCCTGTGGGTTTTAACATTACATTTTCTGGCTTGCTTAGCCTTGCCACTGAGATTGGTTTGGAATTCCATGTTATGCAAACGTATATTGATGGGATTTTTCACTTGCGGAAGATCGAATTGGAAAGGTTAGTCCATTGCAAAATTCAAGTGTGAATATTCATGTGACGCCCTAAACTTTACTAGGTATAAAGTATAAGCTAATATAGATCTAAGATCAACATGTGATCAATAAAAACTAACTTTTATTATATCATTATGAATACTTCATAAATAGGTTATCACCATGGATAAGCAATACAGTATACAAAGTAAAAACAATAACGGTGACTAAACAAAAGCTAACAATAAAAAGTAACTTAAGTGGCTAAACTCTAGACTCATCACCTAGATAACTAATATATTTCACATGCACAATTTGAGAACTATGTCTAAAATATTAAAAGTCTTCATACTCTGACTGCTGCTGAAAGGACTCCTCAGTGGACGGGTTGATATCATCTCCTCCAAACTCTCTCTCTATATATAAGCAAAGGTAATAATTTTCAACTACACAGGTAACAATTATGTTCATAAAACTTTGATAAAAATAAAACTATGCTATAAGAAACATCTCATATCTGCCTATTACCATAGTCAGCTAAATTCTGCAAAGGTTATACGTTTTACCCATACGTCACAAACTTCTCTCTTGACGCAACATGTGCCAATCAAATACGGTTGGTAAGAAAAGGCCCACTATAAGGCTTTTTTAAAACTAATCCAAGGGTATCTTATGTTACATAGTTAGGTTGAATCTATTAAACCGAGTATTAGAAAAGTCTAATACCCATATCTACTCAAGACGTGTCGGAGATGCCTCCTATACCTAATTAGTCGCCTCACGCAAAGCTAGCATAACACCTATCTTAGATAGTAATAATCTATAATCCCATCTTCTCATCCCTAGTGTTTTACAATTATTGACATACAAGATCTCTATGTGATAGGTAATTACTTAGTTAGAGGCATTCTATAACATCTATGTGATTATACTGTAATATGTTTAGATGGATTTTTCAAAAAAATCGATCCATAATAATAATACGTAGTCAAGCTATAAAGGCACTGATTTCACACTATCCAAATAATACAAACCATTTTTAATTTTACAAACAAGTCAATATCACATTAGATTTTTAAGTAAATAATTAGAATTCCTAAGTTCTCATATGATAGATTGTAAGTGGGCTAAGTAACTATCTTTATATATTGCTTCTTTACATACTAGTGATTATTTAAGTGAAGTTAACAAGAATGGAGTTATCAATATTGTGTTGGTTTTACACAAACTAATGTTGAATATGATTAAAGTATGATCTAACAATGCATCTTTATAAACAAAGTAATTCATAAATATAGGTTTAAAATATTCAAAAATGGATTGCCTAAGTGCGCGACGGTTACGGGTGCGATAAAATCCAGCGTGAACACTCCTACGATCGCAACCTCTACACGTGAAAAATACAAACATTACATAAGATACTAATAAAAGTAACAAAAGACAGAAAATAATAGTACCATTGTGACCTGGAGGAAAAGCTCACTTCTATCGACTTGAGAACAAAGGGCTCACCGTAGAGAACAAGGTAAGAGAAGGGTGACACTCTTGGATGGTCATGAACAAGTAACGAGAGGTCAAAAATGGTGTACCTCTGGGATGCCCAATGGAGGGCAAGGTGGTTCTTGGCACTGCGGCACGACAGAGTAGTAGGAGGTCGAGCTTTCAGGTAGCAACAAGCGGCGCCACGTTAATCTGTGGGTGATGAGAGGCTGGGAACAGGTGGTGGGAGGATGAGAACGGCACAACGACACTTGGAGATAGGCAACAGAGAGCGCGGAAGTTGCCGAGACAGTGGAGCGGTGGCGGGATGATGGGGGAGGGTTGGAGGTATTGGGAGGGTAGGAAATTTCATGCACGGAAAAATTGGTTCCCTTTCCGTTGGGGGAGAGATGTTTTAAGTCCTTATATTGTGCAAGAAATTTCAAACCTATAAGTACTTATTATATTTGTGAGATTAATTTACTTATTATATTTCCCTGATTAACTGGGTTGCTTTTAACGGCACATGCAATAAGATGTTTTCTTTCCTCATCATGAGGTTTTACCTCTAACACGCTACTAGATTATATCACCCATTGGATCAAACACCAATGAACGGTTAAAATATACTTGGAGCACCTTAAAAAGTCCTAATTTTTATTGGAAAAATTATTTAGAATTTTCAGTGTTATCATTTGACGATCTCCATGGTCAGGGATGCCTGTGGTACAGCTTCATCAAGAAGAGCCTTCATTGCATATGTGTCTGAAGGGCTGGGGAACCTACAAGACTGGGATCAGGTAATGGCATATCAAAGGAAGAACGGATCGATTTTCAACTCACCTTCCACAACTGCTGCTACAGTAATCCATGGCTACAACGATGCCGCCCTCGGTTACTTGGATTCACTTACAAGCAAGTTTGGTGGCCCAGGTGCACCCTGCCTGAACCCCCTCCCTTCTCTTTCTCTTTCTGCCCAAGCAAGTGACCCAAGAATATCAACTAGATGTATGAGATGTCAAATACTAATTTGAGATGGGTGTTTTCCAGTCCCAGCGATGTATCCGCAAAAGGTGTACTCACAGCTTTGCATAGTGGATACTCTCGAAAGGACCGGCATCTCTCAGTATTTTGCTTGTGAAATAAGTGATGTATTGGACATGACATACAGGTAACAGCAACTCACGATAATTTTGCCTAACTAAAAAAATATAGGATAGAGGCTACAAATGGGAATTTGCTGTGCCTTTGTACCTACTACTTCATCTCTATTGTATTATGTTTGCAGGTTATGGATGCATAATGAGGAGGAGCTAATATTGGACATGAGAACATGCGCAATGGCATTTCGCCTACTACGTATGCATGGTTATGACATCACCTCAGGTACTGCATGGAGCTTTAGGACACTTAAATTTGAACATCCTAGCATTGCTCGGTTTTGGAGTACAACCTTTCATTTGGGAATGTTGATAATCATTTCGGAACTGTTGAGCAGATGGAATGGCTCAATTTGTGGAACAGTCCAGCTTTGATGGTTCAATTCATGGATATCTGAATGATATTAAGGCCTTGCTGGAGTTGTACAAAAGTTCACAAGTTCGTTTCTTGGAAGAGGACTTGATTCTAGAAGAAATTGGTTCTTGGTCAGTTAGAGTACTACAGGAAAAATTATCTTCCAAAATGATACCGAAATCAGAATTGCCAGAGGTAAGTACTAAATAACATCTCAGCAAATTAATATCCTCGCAAAAAAAAATCTTAACCACTCAAAAAAGGCAAATCTTTCTCAGCATAACATTATCATACTTCACAGGTGGAATTTAGCTTAAGATTCCCGGTCTATGCCACCTTGGAAAGATTAGAACACAAGAGGAACATAGAACAATTCAAGACAAAGGAACAACTAAAAACCGAGGGCTTCAAGCTGCTGAAATCAGGATACTGGTAAATATCATTGTCACACATCATAGCGGAACAATTTCTTGCTTTACTATTGTAATAGTCTGAATTGTGAACCTATTGTAATATGGATCAGTGGCGTCACTGCAAATGATGAAATTCTAGCTTTGGCTGTTGACGAATTCCATTCCTCGCAATCTGTTTACCAACAAGAACTCCAAAACCTCAATAGGTGCAGAGATCTATCTATATATGATATATCTATCCTCCACTCATCCATTCCGATAAGATGTTTTTGACACTATTGACTAATATTGAGCATATGACAGTTGGGTGGCACAGACCAGATTGGATGAGCTGAAATTTGCAAGATTAATGCCATTGAGCACCTATTTCAGTGCTGCTGCCACAATGTTCCCTTCTGAATTATCCGAAGCCCGCATTGCATGGACCCAGAACTGCATCCTGACGACTACGGCCGATGACTTCTTTGACGGTGAAGGATCAAACGAAGAAATGGAGAACTTGGTCAAATTAATAGAGAAGTACAAAATTTGTACACTATGTCTTTTGTTCAACTAATCTATTATTGTCTTGTTGTGATCATGTTGTGCTGCAGGTGGGACGGGCACGGTGAGATTGGCTTCTACTCCGAGTGTGTAGAGATTCTGTTCTATGCTATTTACAACACGAGCAAGCAGATTGCGGAAAAGGCTGCGCCGCTGCAGAAACGCAGTGTCGTGGATCATATCGCCGAATCGGTAAACCTATCTCTTCGATGTGTGCGAGTTCTCCACTGCAATCCTTTTTAGGGCCCGTTCGTTTGCTCTGTTGGTAATGACAGCTTATTTTTTATTAACATGTGTTTTAAACGGTGTGTTTTTATAGAATTTTTTATATACAAGCTTTTTAAAAAATAAAATAAATATTTATAATAATTAATACTCCCGTTTTACATCTCACGGATTTGCTACTGTCAAACTCACTCTCAAATTCAGGCTTAGTGTACCGCAATATTCTATTTGCAGTGGTGGTTCACGGTGAGGGCCATGTTGACGGAGGCCAAGTGGAGGCTGGACGAGTATGTGCCAACAACAATGGAGGAGTACATGTCAGCCGCCGTGGACTCCTTTGCTCTAGGCCCCATCATCAGCTCGGCGGTGTTCTTCGTTGGACAGGAACTCTCGGAAGAGGTTGTCAGGAGCGAGGAGTACGTCCATCTACTCAGGCTCGCGAACACTATCGGCCGCCTTCTGAATGACACGCAGACATATGGGAAGGAGATCAAAATAGGGAAGATCAATAGCGTGATGCTGCGTGCTCTTCCCCACAGCGGCGGCGGCTCACCGGTGGCGTCCATCGAGGAGGCAAAGAGGGAGATAAGGAGGGTAATCCAGGCCAGTAAGTGTGAGCTGCTGAGGCTGGTGACAAGAGATGGGGGCGTTGTTCCTCGGCCGTGTAGGGAGCTTTTCTGGTTCATGAGCAAGGTTTTGCACTTCGTCTACATGGAAGAGGACAGCTACTTCTCGCCAGAGGGGTTGATGGCCTCAGCAAATGCAGTGATTCTTGATCCCCTGCAACTGACACTTCCTCCATCTTCTTCGGGAACGCTGTGACCAAACAAAACCCGAATTGTACTGTGTGAAGCTGCCTGGTGCTTGCTGCTCGTGTATCATTTGTACACATTATAGATAGGTGTACCATGCGTGGCCATTTGAGCAATAATTCGTGGTCTAGAATGCGAACATAAAGTATATTCACACATTCTACATTTTACACTTTAAGCATGGAATAAGTGCTTGTGATGTATAGAAATACTCTATTCAGTCCTGCAAAACAGTGTGAAGCTAATAAAACACACACATAAGAGGAAATGCACTTCAGTGATTCAGGGCAAACAGATTAAGATCCTATGAATAGCTTCTTGTTTTTTTTTTATGAACATGCATGCATTCTTTCATGCAGCTTTAAAGAGCTCTAGGCATCGGCGTCCGGCTGGGGCACCGGTATTTATAGAGGAGGATAAGTGGAGGCAAAAAAGAAATGCAACTGGCGGTGGTAATTCAATTTTTTGAATTGACGGGGAAAAAAATTGATGGAGGGGAAGGGACTAGTGGGAATTGATGGATGCGTTGCTGCTGTGACGGAGAAGCACAGACATTCGTGTGCAGGGGTTGGGAGCATGGCGGCTCAATTGGGGTTGTGATTTGGTCCAGGTGCATGGCGAGGTGGACAGGCGCGGGATGCTCGGCTTCTGCTCAGCCCATTGCACTCTCAGAGAAATAGTGACAGAACGAGACAAACAGTGAGGGCTCGGTCTGGAGAACAAGGGAGGAAAAGGAAAAAGAAAGAGGAGGAAGGCGAGGAAAAAGAGAAAAAAAAGGTCAGGGACCTTTGTGAAAAATTGTGAATATAGATATTTTGGAATTTTGGGAATTTTCTGGAATCGAGCTTCACTTCCGAAAAGACCAATAGCAATTAACGAAAGATAAAATAAAAGATGGTGTGATTATTTTATTTGGTCAAATTAAATCTTTTTGATTTATGAAATTTTCATTATGCTATTTTAATGAATAAATATGAATGTGAATTTTTTAAATTAAGTAAATTTAAAAATAAGAAAAACGAAACCTGACAATACCCATATCTTTTATCACATTTTTTGACCAAAGTTTCACAATAAATAAGGGCTAAACCAACCTTTTATTTAACACCACATGTCTTTGTTTTAGTTGGCACTTTGGACTAGGGTTGAGCACGTCAAAGGAAGTAGTGAAAGAAAAGCTAATTCAAACCTTCATTTTTATTGTCAAAGTATTAAGATAAATATCTTTAGAAAATATCATTAAATGTTTTTAGCAAATAACAAAACAACTTTTTTCAGCAAATCACACAAAAAATAATGATCTGAACATGTTTAAAAGTGGCACAAATTTATCTATACAGAGGGGCAAATGAATAAATAGAAAATATAACTAGTTAATTAGATACCAGTCAAACTAAAGATAATGAAGAAAACATCCAATGTTTTGCCTTTTATATATATTCATGTGTAAATCATATGAAGTTCTCTTACATATTTCATTGGTTTGATCACCCCTAGTCCAAACTGACTACTTAGGTAAAGATACGTGGTGTTAGATGAAGATATTGGTTTAACCCTAATCTATTATGAAATCTTGGTCACACAAATAAAATTTACTCTATATCATTACTGTAAAATTGCCAAGGCGAAGAGAACGGTAAATGAAAGCCTAGCAAATGGGCAGTCGATTAAACACATCAGAGCTGGGCTGACGCCAAATCTATTACCAGAGTATTTTGCTGTCTGGGAGCACCAGTTGCAGTAGGGATTGGCTTTAGGCTGCTAATGGTATATTTTATGTAAATGTTTTCTACATAAAAGTTTTTTTAAAAAAATTTAAAAAAATTAGTTTTAAACTTAGAATAATTAATATTTAATTAATTATATGCTAATGATTTATCTCGTTTTACTTACCGTACTAGCCTACCGGTGCCTAGAACGGGCCTAGTCGAGGGGACCGAAGACCGAAGGCACAATATACTGGCAGGGAACAAACTCATGTGTTGACACAGCGAAGTCATCATACTTGGCAGAATTTGAAGGGCGAACTAGGTTCAGCGTTGATAAACCAATCTGTAAGACATGGGCAGCCTCGCTCCGGGCGCATGGCTGGCTCTAAACTGCTGATAGACTTCAAACTAGGGGATGCCCAGAGTTATATCTGCCAACTATACAAAAGAAACTTAGAAACAGTGCATCAGCTAATTCCGTCACTAGATGTGTTTTGTGACGACCTTGTGATAAAATACTCTTATCGTAGAGGCTCTGTCTAAGATTATCTACTGTGACAAAAAAAAAGACTACATCCATCACTGACAGTTGTGACGATTTTTCTATCATCACGACGACTTAGTCACATCCCTAATCGTCACAGATTAAGTATGGTGCGCCATGGGAAAAAAAGTCACCCGTGGCCTAGCATATGGTGGAGGCCCACCAAACCATGGGGCCACAGCGGGTTCATGGTCTAATTTGTTTTTTATTTATGTTAGGCATAGTCCAATTTATTTTCTATTTTTGTTGGGCCATGGCTTAGTTTTGGTAGTTCAAGGCTAAATTTGGTTGTTCCAAACAAATTGTGTTAGGTCTTGGCCAAGTTTTTTTTTTTACATCTTTTTGCCTTATTTAGGTCCATCCTAATTTATGTTGGGCCATATGCCTATTTTGCGCATTACATTGTCCAAGCATCTGACAATCTAAGAATTATTTCGATTATTTATAATATGGATCACTTGACAAAATCACAAGAAATATTGTCTACAAGTATTGGATGATCTAGATGATTTAATGTAGACTTCACCGGACAAACACATTCAATTACATAACAATTTACTTATTTAACAATAGCTCATAGGCAGCACAGTAGCATGTTTTCATACCTAAAAATAATAATAATATTCACATATCACACCTTCAAATAAAGAAACATATTTTAGGGTGGACATGTAACTTGACCCTAGTTGACGCTTATCAAACGACAAAGCTATTATTTTCTTCTATCAACTTCTTCAACCACTCGATGCCTTTTAACATAGCTTTTAGTTGTATGTTTGCATGTTCAGTCTTCTCAGTCTTCTTCTTTAGGGTATCCAACTCTTCCTGCTGTACACTAATTTGTTGTTAAAATGCCAATGATCCTTGATTGTCATTCTAAATTTCATCGTTGTGATCATACAATCATGGTAAAATCATTGATGTTGTTATTTGCATAATTTATAAAATCAATTGCATCTAATTTTATTCATCATGGTTGCCTAGATAAATGGCCAACACGAGTTTGCTTGTCTTGATTGCCGTAGCTTCTATTGGCTCATCTTCTTCCTCAATTGGCAACACTCTCTTCACTGGTAGTATTGTCCCTCTATTCCAAACAAGATACGACACTAGGTACACCATTTAGGCACAATAATCGAATGAGGGAATAAAATTGATTAACAAAATGCCAAGAATGAATTGTGACCTTATGAATTGCTCGTGTGGTTTGTTCACTTTCTAGAGGGGCATCAAAAGAACATGAATCTTTGATTCCATTACACTTTTTACTTCTACTTGCAAATTTGTCATCAACCACTATTGACAAAGTGTGGATACCAAGGTTTCACAGCATGGCATTGTTCCTAATAATTGATTTAATTTACAACTCTTCATATGGCCTGGGTTGAGCTTCTACAGATTTGTAAAACATAAATAAGTGTGATATTTTTTTATGTGCAAGTATAAGCTCTATTGATGATTGAGCCAACCATGATTTTAAAAAACCCAATATGGTCGAGGATGGACAGGATATTTAGGATTTGGTAGAGATGCTCTAATACCAACCTAAAAATTGTAAAGACTAGGGAAAATATAGGGTACATGAATCCAGCATTGTCCTTTTCAAGAGGCCAAGTCCAGCAGAAAGAAGAAACAGGACAAGACCCATTTGTATCATTAATCTACAGCATAAACTCAGCTACCCTGCTACTGGAGTTAACTGATGTGAACGAAACGTGGAAAAGAAAGTAACCGGTAAAAATTATATTGTTATCTATCCTAACATAAAGCCACGTGATACAACCTAGTTGTTTACCTTTAAATGGCAAATTATTCACCGGTCATTCTGTGTCACATACCATTGCTCCGGTGATCCAATTTTCTCTTTTCTGATCTTCAACTTCATTAGAAATTCAGCTAGATCCCATGAGAACCGAAAATTAGAAAGTCACATTAGTTGATACTCCCTCCGTTCATTTATATATTGCATTTGACACTATTCATATTTAAACTTTAACTGGTTATCTTTTTTGGAAAAAACACATAAACACTTGAAGTGATGTTATATTATTGAAGTGCATTGCATCCTAAATATAAGCACTAAGCTTTCTACCATAAGATAATCATTTGAAAATTATTAGTGGCCAATGATTAAACAGTGTTTGTCAATAGTGTCATTTATATTAAGGAACAAAGAGAGTACAACATATTGGACTCATTACTAATAATGAACCATTGTTACAAAGAACAAATGCTGGACATACTGGTGTTCCTCTCTATCACTCCAGTACAGAAATATACATAAACCCGATATATACTATCAACAAACATCCAAATTAATGCCAAGTTTTTTTTTATAAAAAAATATGCACACAACCTCATTGCTTCACACAACAGATATTTACGTGACACATTTTAATTCTTCATTGAACAGATGGGCATGCCATAGGGATCTGAATGAGTGTTTCTGTTTGTTGCACTAAACAGATAGTACATTGATAGTGTAAATGCATGCTAAATTGAATATCGATAACTGAATGACCTAAATTGAAATATCAAATGGTAGCAATATATAGCACCACATAATAAAGTTTGAGCAGTAGTTAATACACAAACCACTAAAATGAGCCTCAAGTAACCAAAAATCCTACATTTCCTCATTGTCATTGCCACTGAAAGAGGTTGAGACACCACCACCGGATCAATCGCTGATGTCGCTACCAATGGAGCCAGCAACGATCTAGCCTAGTTCTTTGGTGACCTTGGTTGTGATACTGTCGGCCTCCACCTCTGCTTTATCCACTACATCATCATCAGTGCTAGAGTGAACACCTAGCGGCACCGAGGCCACAATGTGGTCCATGTTGGGGTACCTTGTATTTAACTGAAGGAGTACGTATGATGTCATGTCAATGACTGCCTCCTCCATTGTGGCAAAGGAGACCTCACTGTGTTGTGAGACCACCTCGTCCTCCACCTTAGGTTGGGAGATCATACTAAGGTTTGAGACCATGTCACTAATGCTAGCCATAAGGTCCCTATTGTTTGGTTTGAGCATTTCCATCCTATAATTTTTAGGCTTCCCCTTGTGCAATGGTACCTTGAGAGTATTGAGAACCCTCACATGGTTGTGAGTGAGGTACTTGAGAACAATAGAGAGACACAACAGAACGCAACAAATGTACCATAGACTAGCAGAGAGCACCAATCGTGCAAGCTTACTATCTTCTCATTCATCACAAGCTTTCATCTCGCCTTCCCCATCCTTGCCTTTTTGATTTACGCCTCCACTTTTGACCATTGGCACCTTCTACTTCCCACCATCGACCATGTTCTCTTTGGTAGAAAATTAAAGTTTAGCGCTAAAGGAAAATCCTAGATCACGGCAACAGTGGAGAATCAAAGGCAACTATAGATCGAATAGTAGTCTATGAGCATGGGGTTCCTAAAGTAGTGGAGAGAGTGGAGAGGCTTTTGGATCCTAGTGTAGTGAATGGAGTGGGGATGGAATCTATCCATTTTATAGTTTTGTTTTACATCACTCAATGGATTATGTGGTGTTTGTTTTTAGAACTTACTGGGTTGTCTGGTGGGTTTCAATGGCATCAAGTACGCTTTATGGATATCGTTCAAGCATTCTAACCACTCATCTCGATGACTACAGATCATGCATGTCGTCTAGTCTATCCCACCGGTCACCCTATGCTAGTGAGCAAGAGAGGATGACTTTGGAACCATTGTCCTTGTAAAGTCCTACCCCGGGAGAGGGCGTATATGGTTTTTGGACTTCCAAAAACCTTATTCATGCTACTGTTGTTAGACTTAATGAGGACAATGGCATGGCTTTGGAGACATGCTCTCCGGATCATGAGCGTGTAGACCTTCATCCCGATCACCAATGGCACAAAGTGTATGACATGTTGTAGCGTAATACATAAGGGAGGCAAATCCCTAGATTGTTTTGGCATATGTTGTGTGCAAGTAGCAACTTGGTATTACAAACAAATCAATAAGCCTATATGATCTCCTTTGCCCATAACCAATCTAGATAAGTCACATGTAACCTATATAGACACCATACCATTCCAACTCACCGAACAATCCTATGCATTCCAAATACAAGCACCACATTATCGGTTGATCGTAGCTAAACAAAACTACAAAATGAAGCCACATCTTCAATTCTATCCGATGTGCATAGTGCATGAGATTGTAGGAATATTATTGTTGATTCTATGTAGATTACTGCATGTAGCAGTCCACTTTCATTCTTTACTGCATAAAACAGTTTCTCATGTGCATTGCATGGCATGTCATATTTCGTGCATTAAAAATACCCGCCGAACAGATTAAAGTTCATGCGATCCCTAGAAATGGTTTTCACTGTCCTAACCGACTCCTATTTTCAACCTTCACCAAAAATTTCAGATAAATTCGTACAAATTTCATACCTTGCTACCAGCCTTGCCAACAAGTTTCATTCAAATTGGAGCAAATTTGCTCATCCAACTGCAAAGTCAAATCCTTTACAAAATTGAAAACATCATGGTATTGTTCACCCAGGAGGAGTCCTCCCTACCTTCATCATGTTTTCTCTTCTTTCCTTGACCTATTGACCCTATATATTAACTTTTCAAGGTAGGTAACCCCGTGGGACACACTTTTATTATTGGGCCCCACCATCAATTCGGACCCTACAGCCTAGGGCAGGCCCTATTCTCCACTGTCCTCACAAAAATGTGAGGGTTTTGCATGTACGATGCACCAACCATGCCCTAGGCATGCCATGTTGCCTCTCTTTTCTTGGGACATTGCGCCATCATAACTTTTGATAGGGCTAGGGCAAGACCAGCCTCCCTCCCTCTCGCCCAAGCGTGATCACACAAGGATCACTCTCTACCTGTGTGGCTATATTTGCATTGCACAAACCATGCAAGAGAAGCAACCTTGCCCCATTGTGCCTCCCTCACGTCAAATTCATTAGTCTTTACTGCTTGGCCTTACTCGACCTCAAAACCTAGATTGATGACTCACCAACGAGCATGCCTGGCCCTCTACACCTCCGGTTTGCCTCGCCTTGTCTTGTCCCATCCAACTACTAGGTGAGCTCGCACGCATAGCACCATGCGCCCAGAGAAGCAACACAACATGCCGCCTCTCTCTCCCTCCTCTATTCCTCTACCTCTCTTCTTAACCAAGCCCATGTCCTCCTGCTTCCCAAGCTCACCCTCATTCTCATGCACCCAAGGAACCATGGATTTACCCTTTGGTTCATCGGGATTGTGAGGTGCCACCCATCGCACCGGCGAGCATGCATACTCCATTTAGGAGCTTTAGTGAGTTTCACCTTATCCCAGCTATGTCACCATGTGTTCCTGCCTGTCTTAACTCCATTTTTCCCCTTAGCTTGTAGCAGGCACCATCGTTGCCCCATCATGTTTTCCAACACCATCCGGGTGCCGTCGTGACCTACTATCTTCCATCCTAGTGAGTTTCCCACTATCGTAGCTGCATCACCATCTTCCCCTCACTACTTAAACTCATTGTAGTGCTTGTCTACAATCTCCTTCACCAACAACTTTGCCACCGAGCCAACCACTGTCCCATCATCACACTTTGCTGCCTGCACTTTTTGGTGAGCTCCTGTTTCTGCCTATGAGTTCCTTTAGCTCCTACGAGGCCACTAGTGCTCCCCATGCCTTTGAAATGACCAGCGATGTTGTCATTTGTCCAGCTGCCCAACCACCACCACCATGGACATATGCATTGCCATGGCTCAATCCGAGAATGACCACACAAGTTAGAACCCTAGAACCTTGCATGCATAACCCATAGAGCCTCCCTATGCCCCTGCCTTCACTAGCCATGCACCAATATATGAATAGACAAGGAGCGACATGTCTTGGTCTAGCCTTGCTTTTCATTGAGCACCTTGTGTGTGGTTCTATTGGTCTTGATCCATAGCTATCTAGTGGGCTGCCATGCCTGCCCTACGTACCCCTTTGAGTTATTAACAGAGCCTCTAGAATTTATTCCTATCTTCGTTCAACAAGTTTACGATTTTGCTAGTGCCATTAACATCGCTAATCGAGCCAGGTAGTTCATACACATGAAATCATTGTATTAGAGGAAGCATAGAAAATAGTTCTTTCATCGCTGTGGACGTTCAGCCGTTAACGCTCATTTGGTCAGCCGGGTCATTTTGGTTGTTTTTGCCATTTGCACTTGCACGAATGTCATTTTTTCGCTAAGGGCCAAAAACGTTGTTTTTTGAGCCGAGGCGTTTGTCACTACCAAAGCATGTGCATAGGTTCCACTAGCATGTAAAGTGATTCCTAAGCCTTAGAAACAATTTGTTTTCCAAAAATGCTCATGGTTAGCACAAGAGCAGAAAATGTTTTCTAGGTTAAGCCATTTTAATTTTCGCTAGGGAACATGATGAACAATTTTGTGAGAGGGAGTGTTTTGCTTATAGAGGCTTTTTATAGGCCCATTCTAGCTTTCATGAGAATATTGTGCCCTAGGAACATCTCTAGAACCAAGAATGTCCCAGATAGATGACCCGTTAAGTCGGTAGAATGATTTCAGCTATTTTGGAAGTTCGGTTTTGTGACATCACTATTTTCTATTTATTCTCGATTTTAAGACATAGAAGAATTCATTTAGCCATTTCTCCCTCATGCGAAGTCCTGATTCAAGTGATTCTTTTTTTCCTAAATTCATCTAAAATCATGTACTTTCATATTCTACAAAAATATTTGGATTTCCTATACTGCTATTTCAGGTCGTTGTATTCATTTACATTCGTTCGGTATTCATGTAGAGCACAATGTTGCAAGGCAAGCAACCCCTTGATCAATCCTATATTTCAAATTTACAAACTATTATGCATGCAATGTTTTACTTGGAAATACATGGGTTACATGGGTACTTAAGTTCTTGTTGCATATGGCTTGTGTTTGTTACTTGAATATCATGATTTGCTTGTCACTTATGTTGCCACTAAAAATTGGGTTCCTGTGGTTGGGAGGATGTCAACTAGCATGCTTATTTTTGCTACTTAATCAATACAACTCATTACTTGATATTGGAATTTTAGGCAAATGAAGCTTTTGCCAAATTATGGAAATGAACAGTGGGCGATTCCACTGTACTCTTGGTGGAAAACAAAACTGAAAACATGTTTTTTTTACTTAGGCGAGTTTGTGGTACTGATTAGGTGTTTGTCTTACCTGGGTCACTAAGGACCGACTCTATGATATAGCTAGAACCAAGAAACTTTGTACAAACCACATGTGGTTCTTATGGGGAGTCCCTAGCTCGATACATAGCAATAGACCTATCAGTGGTAGTTGTAGGTCATTGTTGTTGACATTGGGTTAGTGTGGGTTATGATTATTATCCATCGCTTGGAGATACCTTGATTATTGTTCTAGGGTGATCAGCACATTGTGTGAGCCTTAGGGTTTTGGGAGGCCTACCAACTCCCTAGGGGTAGATCATAAGCTCGGGATAGGTCAATGATGGAAAGACTTTGTCATTAATGGTGTGAGCTTCCTTTGTCATAGCTCATATTGTCCTTGTTGTGTGGGTAAAGTTGTATAAACTCTCGAGAGTGAGAACTATTCAAATATCCATGTACTCAGTCATGGATGATTTAGGAAATTATCTGCCTTAGTAGCTTTCAATTTTGCAAACATTTTGGGGAAAAACAAGGTGCGAACAGGGAGTTTGCTAGGCTGGTTGTAACAGCGGGTTTGCCACTGTTGACTGGAACGGGCAGGGAGCCTACATAGTTGGAAACATTTGGAGTTGATGTTTACATACTTGTTGTACTGTGCTAGCTTGATTTATGAAAGTTTCTTTGCAAAACGATGATGTTTTCACTATATATACTATGATTTATGCAAACCGGAAACCCGAAACCATTCCTTATTTATCATTGAATATTATGAAATACCATTGCAAACACTAATACTCTTGTGGAGTACATATTGTACTCACACATGCTTGTTTGACTTCTTTTTGTTAGAGATGATAGAGGAGGACCTGACAATCAGGTACTCCTATGTGACGAGTTTTGGAGACAACGACAACGGCGCATACAAGGACTTACTAGTTGGTCACCTGTGGTAGGGTAGAGGCATATTGGCTGGCTTTTTTGCTTTTATTATCTATGTTTTCGCTGTTGAACTCTTTGTTATTTTGTTGTTCTATTTGGCCAGTCAGTTTGCTATGTGATCGCTAAGTCTAGACTCTTGTACAACTTATGTTTGGACTGCTATGAGCTAAACCTGTGATGTATGGATTATGATGTTAGTGTTGAATGTGTGTTCTAGCAATTGATCATGGGACTAACACAGTACACACATAGGGTTTGGGGTCAATCCTAGGTCCGATATTGCAAATGCACACCTTGTGCCATCAACCGCATCAACAAATACTGCATAGCCCAGAGGAAGTCTACTTTCATGCAATAATGATTGGTTTCAAAATATAGGACTAGCAAATAATAAAGTTCAAACAATACTTAGATGATGGGATATTAAATCGAAAAATATAAACATACTCAGATGATAAACCACTAGTTCCCATCTCCACTGTCGAAGCCAGAGCAGTCAGATCTAGAGCTACCATCGCCAGCTGCGCCACCACTTTTGGAGCCAGACTTGCCTTGTGAGGACCAAACCAACCAAGCTATTCTACAAATAAGGCATCAATTTTCTCCTCATTGGCCTTCACTTCTGCATCCCTATCTGTGTTGTAGTCATCGGAGTCAGTATCCTTGACTACCTTCTGCTCAGCCAAGTCAAGCTCCATGTACAGGTAGTGCGCCTTGATGTGACACAAGCAGCGCACCGTGACTTCCTTGATGGCCTCATCCAACCTACATGATGACATCTAATGGAGGCCTATGACTTGGGCATGGACTAGCACCATGAGGTGCATTTTGTCCATTTGGAGAAACTTGAGCTCGGATATGCTGGTCTTCGGGTTGTCCAATGACACTCAGAGCAAGTCCACAACAATGTCGGGATGGTCTGCAAGGTTGGTCAAAACACTCCTCAGACCTACATGAACAAAGATTGCATGATGAATGATACTCCATGAAACAAGAAAAGGCTCCATAGCCTAACTTAGAACAATAATCACATGAGCTTACCATCTTCTCGTTCAACACGGGTTGTCTCTTCCATGTGCAACACGTCCTGCAACTACTGCTTCTCCCTATCCTCCTCCACCATTGGACACTTGCCTCTCTGGTCATCACCATCTCCTCCATCGACTAACACCTCCCTCTTGCCGCGTTTGCCATGTTCACTACCTACACAAGTAAAAAAAACCGCTATTGAAAAACTCTAGAGCAGATCTAGGGGGGGGAGGGTAGTGGTCAAGAGCTAGTGGGGAGGGTTTTAAGTTCTTGGGCTTATGAATAGTGGCAGGAATGGACAAGCAGATAGGGATAAATCAAGTCATTGAGCTAGTGTATAGTGACACTTCATAGTTGTAGTGTTAGGATGGTCATTTCAACAATGGGGACTTAGCCTAGCACTCCAGCTTGCTTGCTATAGTGGCAAAAGATTGCCCTCTACCTCTTTTCCATCTCAAAATGTACTTTGCGAAAAAGTATAGTTGATATAGTTGACTAGTGTAAAATACACTGACCGGTACAACCAAAATATAACATGTTAGTATAATAACTCTAGTGTTCACATTTCCATACATTCGATGTTCAATTGCAATCAAAATAGTACAATCTAAATCTCGCTATACCTTTCCAATGCATGAAGGAGTGACAATGAACATATGCGTTCATTACCCATGAATGCACACATATCATTACTTCAAATTAGGTTTGATTACAAGCATGTGCCAAACTTAGCATTATATTGATAAAAGATTGCAATATTTTTTGAAAAAAATATACACTTTGAGAATAAAATGAACTCAAAGATGAACACTGAACATTCCTATTGAACAACCATTTACTCCGGTGTTCACACTTTTCAAACATCCGGTGCTAAACTCATATGAAAGTTCTAGTTAAAACTTTTAGAACATGCTATTTCTAATATTTTAAGTTGTGGGAATCAAAGAGTCCATAGCCATAATGATAAATGCACAGTGGTCTCCTGACTTTATTTGATAAACTTATTGGCAATAAATTACCTTGTAGCCTAAACAAACCCGCTTTCTCCATAAAACCCACTTCACCCCACACACAACAGTTAGTCTATTGGTAACAATTTGATGTGTATATTTTGTCCATTGTGCAAATAATGAATACCCCAATATCAATGAATGCCTAGTTGAACATGATGGAAGAAGGCCTGCACTATCTTTAATGCTCGTGGATGTGAATCGAAGCAACATGCCCGCATCACTCCTCAGGATCTGACTCTCTTGCATCCAAGAATGCCTTTAAGATTGTCTAAGGCTCTAAGTTCACTAGTTTTCTATCTCATAGTTCTAGATACCATCATTGTTTTTTCTGTCTCATAGTTCTAGCTTTGCAACAATCCAACTAAAAAATGGAGGAAGAGAATATTGAGTCCAAGAGGGCTTGTTGCAAGGAGGTGGCTGTCAAGTAGGCATAGCTCTATGCCAAGCAAGCATAAAGGAGAAGAGGCAATAGGAATGGAGAAGTGGCATCATTTTATGCCCAGGGTTACTAGGGAAGCTACCCTAGTTGCTGTACTAGGAGAGTTGCCAGTATGAGAAGGAGGGCGAGGAGGAGGAGGAAGAGGAGGATGAGGTCGAGACGGTGGAGATGAACCCATATGATGATGGGGGATGAAGAGGAAGCAGTGGCAGCAGGAGGAACAGTTGCAGCAGTAGAAGGAACCAGAGCAGCAGTGGAGGAGCAGTATGGGTAGCAGCAGTAGCAGCAACCAGAGCAACAGCAGGGGAGCATCAGCAGTAGCCAGAGCTAAAGCAGCAATAGCAGGTGGAGCAGCAGATACAGTTAGAGCAGCCGGAGCAGCAACAGCAGAAGGAGAGTGAAGAGAACGATGAAGACGAGGATGATGACATAGACGATAGTAGCGAGGACTCCGAATCACCCTACAACCATTGGCCGTCAAAGAGGAGGAGGTTATAGGCCTCCTACTCTTTTAAGTTATAGAAATAAATTATTACATCGTGATTATTAGTTAGTTAGGATGTATAAGTTAGGGCAGTAGATTGGGGCCTTCTAGGTTGCAACATTTTGTGTATGTAGGAACACCATAACCAAAAAAGTTATCTGTCAATTGTCCATCGTCTCAAATATGTTTCAACCATTATTTTGTTAGGGTTAATGAATTACATATAGAATCAAATATCCGAACTTATAGCATCTATGGGACATTATGTGCTGCATCTTTCTAATTTTAGAAAGTGAACCCACACCAAAAAAAACATTGTATCAACAAAAATACCAGTACAAATAGAACTACATGTACTACTAATATTCCGTGTACACACTGACAAACCACTAGGATGAAAAAACAAACACCAGATTATTTGAAAACAAACAAATAGTCCATTGCAATATTAATTTGGACTAGTTTTTACTGGTCACCCCTTGATATCAAGCATTGTGCAACCTATAATAGATAGTATCATCCATGGGACATTATTACATCCATTATTCTTAATTTAATAATTGAACAATGCCTTGGTAAACACTCAATTGTACTTTACATATTCCTTATGCCATTGCTAAAGATCCAACCCACACTTATTTTTTTCTACTTTTTCTCTCGTCACCACTTGAAAGAAGCATTGTTGATGTTGAATCACCATCCAAATGACCTTGGAGCACTTTGGTCATCTATCACATGACCAGTACTGGTACTTGTAAATTCATCACTCATGCAATCACACTCTCTCCTGATTGAGCATTGGAGTTCTTCCGCTATGACCTTATGTTTGCCATATTCACTATGAATTATGTTTTTGATGTTGCGCACACCTATATTATAGGTAACCTTAGCATCCTCCTCAGACCAAGTAGCAGCTTCACAAGACAACAACCTAATCCTCCAATTGGAGCTTAATGGCCAAATTCACGTCCAACTCCACCTAAGCATGCTTAGCCTCATCCTCCTCATTCATGCCATAGTTCTCAGACCAATCTACAGAAGTGTTGTCCAATAGTAGCACATCAAAAAGTACATAAAAGCCAATTCTCCATGGAACTTCAACTGATCTTGACAACACTTGAGCACAAAGGCCAAAATCATTTTTAGCCAAATTAAATTAATATTCCATACTTCCAAGTAAATAGTTGCCTAATTTGATCTATCATGAAAATATCTAGCAATGCTCTCCCTCTACTCATCCAAAAATACTAATCGTGGTAGCCAAGTCATCACAAGAAATCATTGTTGTTGTAGCAAAACAAGGACGAAGGCACAATTATGAAGCAAAGATGGAATCGAATTCTTATTCATCATCAATAACGTCTGAGTTAGGCACAACAACTGCCATGGCTTGAACCTCATTGGTAATCTATTTGTCATCCGCATTGACAGCCAGTGCATCTGCCTCCTCAAGCATAGGTCCACTGATTGGTGGTGCTGAAACTGGCGAGACTAGCACATTGTTCATCTTTGGTGAAGGCACACTAACACTTGGAGTATGTGTAGCCAGCATAGCTTGACACTCAATTTCAAGCTCATTGACATCTGCAATAACAACTGCCACTTTTTCCTCCCCGAGCATAGGTGCACTGATTGGTGGTGCTCAAACTGGCGAGGCCAAATCATTGTTCATCTTTGGTATAGGCACAATGACTATAGGACTAGGAGTATGGTGTTCACCATAGTTTGATCGTCCATAATAGTTGCACTGACTATGGTTGCAGGAGTAGGTAGGATCTCTAGGACATCAACCATAGCACTATGCTTAGCCTAGACAACTAGTGGTAAGAGATCAACTTTGGTACTAAGAACTAACAGTGTCAGGCCCATTTTGTCCTAAGAAGTTAATGGACGTACATGGAGTTATGAAGACACCTAAGAGGAATTTGGCATTGAAAATTGTCCATCCAAACAAGAGCATGACACAGTTTGAGGCAACAAATGGAGAATCGCTAGGGGCGTAAGGCTTGACATGTCAACAATGTTGGGTGGTGGACACATAGCTATAGTAGGAACAAGTACTTGTAGTGTTAAGGTAGGTGGTGCTAATCCAACCTTGTTGTGCAAATCCTTGATGCAACCCGAGAACAAGGTGAACATTGGGTTTGTGGAAGTTTGCATAGCATCAAAAGAAGTTTTTTGCGCGCACTTTATATTTTTCTACATGCACTTCATATGCTCTATTAGCAAGTTATGTCACTCCTCTAGCTTTGTTTATGCCTAAATCAACTCTCGGGTCTGTTCTTGCTAATTTCTATTGTTTTCAAACAATCGTTTAAGGATAGCTGCAAGCTATAATGGTTGGTTGGCTTTGCCATCAGTAACTGGAGGTGTTGAGACTAGTCATTGCTTGAAGGGACGTACTCAACATCGTCACTGTCACTCTCGCTATCACTGTTTTTCTCTACTTGAGAGCGAAGTAAGCAGGCAAATTTTTCTCTACTTGGAGATATTCCACATCATGCCAAGCATCTGCATGACGGTCAACTTGAATTCGTTACTCTTCGACCTGCCTCATGGCCCATTGCCCACTACATCAGTCTCCTAGTGCAGACAACATGTATAGCCAGAATCGTGTCTCCAATGATTGGTACACCTGCACATAATCCAATGTGTCATTTTTATGCTTGCTTAGCAAATATGATATGAAGTGAGCATATGTCTACTGTCAGGACATGCCCATCCCATCAAAGATCACTACCTCAATTATTAGCCCCCGATTTTGGAAATTGGAAACCATCTATATTTATCAGTACAAATCATTGATCAGTAGTTGGTACATACATACATAGCCAATTCACAACATATCATGAATGAATTAAGGCTAAAGAGTTAAATGCTTACATTACCGCTAGGCAAGCCAATAAATATCAGAGAACAATAGAGGAAGACAAAATAATATAAGGGCCAAGTTGACATGCCACAAGCAATTGGCTAGGGAATGAGACCTAGACAAGGACCTATACTTCAATCATCTTGTAAGTACACAAGCATACAAACAAGGCCTTCTGTTCAAGCACTCTGCTAAAATTATATAGAGAGCAAGTACAAATGTACTTAATAAGCCACCACACAATTATGCAATTGCTTAGTTATAACATATGGAGTAGCTTGGGTTATTTTGCATAAAGATAGTTTGCAAGTAACTATCACAAATCTATGACCTAGCATTATTTGATCAAGTTTTATTTCCATAGTTTATTAATTCAGCGAAAGTTTTATCCGCCATCCATGGTTATATAAGGATGTCTTCCTACCACTATAGCGCCATGATTTTCTAGGGTGTACCCCTTCTTACTTCCTGAGAAGTTGATCTCCTAGTCCAAAATTATATTCATCATCCCAACCCATCAATTTAAAGAATTAGAGTCTAGCCAACTGTATCACATGTCCTGGTGCTCAATAATTGCAAGCACAATTATTCTAATAAATTGGTTTACTTATATTGCAGTAGATGTATGCTTTATCTACACTCCTTGACTTGCCCAATGAATGAGCCTAGTCCCAACTAATGAGACGTGTCATGGCAAACCATTTATATAACCTCAATTTGGCAGTACCACTCCATGAGCTTGAGCCCTCATGCACTCTAGGCATACACGTTTTCTAGCGATGAGGAGTTCTGACGTTCCCGAGGGAGAAAACACACACATTCGTTAAGTTGTATTTAAGACAAGTTTATTTTAGGCTACTCACCTGATGGTTATCCACCAAATAGTCTCACTGCCTAGCACACACCTAAATAAATCCACTAAGCTTGGGTACCACCTCTACTTGGCCACTTACTTTGCTAGGTCTATGCCCACACGAGATCTACGATTGTACTCGGTTCATTTAATGGATAGCTTCATGGCTTGGTCCTTTTTTGACTAGAGACAACACTAGCCTTACCTGGAAAACATGCAATTCATCCAGCCGCTCTAGTCTAAAACATTTGTTTTGTTTAATTTTATTTCACAAATCATTTCATCATTGTCATGGCAATGTGGTGCTCATGTCCCCACATGTCGAACCCCAATTATCTTCTTAAAGGTAATTGCCCAAGAATATAGCATATGGTGAAGTATGAGAGTAACATGCCTCTAATAAGCATAACTAAGCATGGTCATAATAGACTAGGGACTCATATGCCATAATAGGTTCAAAGGAATCAGGTGGACAAGAATCAAAGGCATGGCATAATAGCAAATAAGTATTCATCGTTTGCATGCAATTTTATTTGTAAACAAAACAAGGTCGCAAATGGAGATCAACATGCTTAAGGGAGGGGGTGATGACTTGCCTGCTTAGAATAGTCCTTATTATTGATATAAATCTTGATCAACCTTCTGCTCTTGGAACATAGCATACGATGCCTCATTATTAACCGATAAGCAGATTATATATCACGCGAGAAAACCAATATTCAAACAATAATCAAATATGCTCAATCAAATTATAAATGTTGGGAATATACCTAGGGCTGCTCATACTACTCTTGCTTGCTAATGGATTACAATATGCTAAAAGGTCTCAAATATCGGCTTCAACTCCTTATATAGATAAGGGAGCTTAGGAGCTATGGTTCCTTGATGGTTAAGCAACTTAGGAAGCGAGGAAACTAAGGGCTAAGGTTTCTTGATATTCCTAGTTGTCATGGTGGTTTAATTAGGAGCTAACTGGCATACTATATGAGATATACATTTTCCTAACCTTTGGTTTCGTCTAACTACTGGGCTATGGAAGGATTATGACTACACTGGCTTCCATATAAATTAAATGGTTGGCACTACAGATTTACAATGGCTTATAGAGTAATCTAATTACAATGGTTCATATGGAAGGCTGGGTATTGATTTACTAATGGATGGTTGGAAATCACATAACATTAGCAAGACTAACATATAATACTAACAATAGCAAGACTAACATTATTATTGGAATTCTCCGCATGAACATACGATATGTAGAATTTATTTGTTATAATTAAAGAGTCAATAAATTATTCATGATTTGCGAGCTAACCTAGTGTGGTGTTTATCTCTATTGGAGGAATATCATTAGGTTGGATCTTGTAAATAAAAGTTCTAAATTGATAGTTAAGCACGAATTAGGTAATGTCATGGTTATCGATATTTATCCAATTTCATTATTAATGACCAACAATCTTTAGTCTAATAGGTGCAAGAGTAAATTACTTTATAGTAGCACTTGGATTGGAGTGTATTGTATATGTGAGTTTAACAATTTACTAATCAATTATTCAATATTATCAATTTACAAGTTATAATATCCTATGTGATAATACATTATTAAATTAAATTATTTTAAGTTATTTAGTTATAATAGCTATGCATGCTTAGGTGTAATTTGGATGTACTCATATTTCATACATAATTTATAAGGCTAACTCTATGTGGATAATTTTATAGGCCATGGAGTTAATCATATATGCACCTAAAATAATAATGGCACTAGTATTTCCTATGTTTTTCTTTATTTGAAATATTACCTATATTTAGTTTACATGGTTTCTAGAATGATAAAACATGTTAAGACAAACATTCTTATACTGTACAAGAACAATTTTATTTATTAACACATTTTTAGGTAAAATATTATTAAATCATTTCATATTAATTATTTTATAAATATAAAATATATTATTAAATAATGAATTATATACCATTGAAAAGCTTACAATTTTATATGAATTTATGTTCAAGATTAACCCGATTCAGAGTTAAGACGGTTGAGATATAATCGAAGCAAGGTTCAAATTTGAACTAATTCAAATAATTATGAAATGACACTGTTTAGAAATGATTATTTTGTTTTATAGCAAAATACCATGTATGGGTGTATCATGTAGGTGCTTGAACCCTCAAAATATATTTTTGAGGTCCCAAACTTGTTCTAAGTGTTATAGAGATTCAAATAGATGCCAGCTCAGTCCATACATTTCACATGAGCGCCTATATTGGTAGGACCCATATACCAGTCACATGGAACCATGTAACTAATGTGGATTCTACTGACGTACCATCCTAATACAACCGTATGTAAAAATTGACTTTCACGTATGGTTGTTGACCGGGGCTTATCTCCGTATTTTTACATTTGAGATTTCTTTTGAAATGCTTGTAAAAATGAAAATAAAAGGTTTCGATAAAAATAGTTAGTTATTCTATAGGCATGTCCTGCGAAGGCAGTTTTATACGATGTTGTCTCTTGCTCTGTATTCCGCTGGCTGACAACGACAGGGGAGCAAACAAAGATGTCCCACGAGACAGAGGCAGTGCAGTTTGACCTCGAGACATACAGTGCTTCCCTGGTTTAACACAAGCATAAGCTGTCTTAGTCATCAAAAGAAAAACATTTTGATTGATTCTGACTAGTAATGACGACAATGCCCGATGTGTCATCTAGGACAATAGTAGTCCTGATTTTGGTCGTTTAATTACCACGCACTAGATTATATGCTCAATAGATAGATGGCATACCGCACACACACCATCGATCCCGTATGCATATTAACTAGCGTATGATGACTGGCACGGTCCTCAAAGGGGTAGCAAGCATGTTGGCGGTGGAAAATCTCTCGGTCATGTCCATCTCCTCCGCCGACATGCCGTCCGGAAGCCGCCACTCGAACGCATGCAGCAGGGACGCCAATATGAACGGCAGAACACGCTCTGCCAACGGTATCCCGGGGCACAGCCTCCTGCCGGAACCGAACGGGAGGAACTCGAAGTCCTTCCCACGGAAGTCCAGCGGAGGTGACCTCTCCATGAAACGTTCGGGCACGAACTCGTCGGGCCTCTCCCAGGCGGCCGGGTCGCGCATGATGGCCCACACGTTGAAGATCACCGACGAGCCCTTGGGCACGGCGTAGCCATCGATCTCCATGCCGTCCTCCCTCGCGAAGTGGGGCACCAGCACCGGGCCTACCGGGTGCAGCCTCATAGCCTCCTTCAGCACGGCCAGGAGGTATGGCAACCTCGCCGCGTCAGGCTCCTCGATGGTCTCGTTGGTGCCGAGCACATCCGTCAGCTCCGCGCGCGCCTTGGCCATCACTCTCGGGTTGTGGAGCAGCTCGGCCATTGCCCAGTCCAAGGTGATCGACATCGTGTCGGCCCCGGCCGCGATGACGTCGAAGAGCAGATACGACACATGGTACCGTTGAATCTTGCCGGCGGACAAGAGCTTGATGAGCGCGTCAAGGAAGTCGCTATGCTTGTCCGGGTCGTCGCGGCTGTCGTCCAAGCGGCGTTCGATTATGCCGTCCAAGATGCTGAAGGCTTCGTCGAGATGCCTGGCCGTTTGGCGACGCAGGCCCTGCAAGTCCAGCTGCCGAAGGAAGGGGAAGAAGTCAGAGACGTTGGGCTTGGAGATCCTCTCGACGATGCCCTCTATCAGCTCCCGTAGCCCCTGCGCCGACTCCGAGCCCACGTCGGCCATGTCCACGGAGAAGAAGCAGCTCGACATGAGGTTGAGCACGCCGTTGTGCAGGACGTCGCGGAAGACCATCTCCTTCCCGGCGTGCGCGCGGAAGTAGCCCACGATCTCCCTCACCTTGCGCTCGCGGATGCCGCACACCGCTGCGAGGCCCCGGGGGGAGAAGATGTGCGTGGCGTTGATGCCACGCAGGTTCTTCCACTGCGGATCGGAGCTCGGCGAGAACACGAGGGACCGCTCGGAGAAGCCGTTCGCCCGGAAGGCGTCCGGGATCGTGCGCGCGGAGTGGCGCTGGTCGTGCTTGGTGTAGGCCACCCTCGCCGCGTCCCTCGAGGAGACGACCACGGCGGTGGTGAGGCCCAGCTTTAGTGTCATGACGGGGCCGTGGACGCGCGCCAGGCTCGCGAGCGTCTGGTGGAAGATGCCGCCGAGGCAGAGTAGGTTGCCGATGAGCGGGAGCGGCGTGGGGCCAGGCGGCAAGCGACTGCCGCTGCCACGGTGTCTCACGGCAGCGAGGTAGAAGAGGACCGAGACGGCCAGCGCTACACATGGCAACCACATCTCGCCCTTCTCCATTGATGGAGTACGTGCCGGCATGGTGCCCTTTATATATTGCTGCCTCCGAGCTCCGTATCTGAGAGCAGTAAATTCAAGAGTTTCACTGTGCATACGCAACTTTTGACAGAAAATTCCAACAAATTTTTTTAAATATAACTATAGTATAATAATAATATAATTATATTGTAACTTTCTAGCTACATCCAAAAATATAACAACCTATGGCGAAAACGCTTATCGTCAGACGTCCAACCCAGAAAAATTGGACGCCCATGCCAACTATGGTTAGTCATTTTGCCTCTTCTTATTTGATTCTTCCCTATCTCTCTTCATCAAGCAGCTCTCTTCTCCTTTATCTTCCATTTCGCATCCCCTCTCCTCTCTCCCATTGAGCCCTTGATGCCACGACGACAGCTCGTCCCTATAGTGGTGGCTGCTGTGGCAGCCAGAGATAATGACGGGGAGGACGATTGCTGCTGCAATAGAGAAGAGGAGGGCATCTCCATGATGACGAGGCGACAGACGGAGTAGGAGGTGGTCATCACTGCTAATGAGGAAGTCGAGGTTGTCGACAACCAGGTCATCGCATCGCAGCACTGGAGGTCCAAAGGAAACCAATCCTACCACCAAACAGAAGAAAGAAGCTATAATTTGTGATTTTCTAATATTTCAGTCAATAAGTTCTTATGCTGGTACAATTGATGACTAGTAGCATTGGAAGCCAGGGGCTGATAAGAAAGGACAGGAAATTCCTCTGCGTATATACAGGTGTTGAATAGTCTTCGGCGCATTTCTTCTCCATGTTAACATTAGTCAGTTCACGTGCAATGATCATTGAATTATTGAATGAACGATATCATCGCTGGTAAACCCACGTGGGATAACAGTGTATTATCTCAAAAAAAAGGGACGATGACCATTTACTCTATCGCGCCAATTATTTTTCTGAAATTCCTTGGTAAATACAGGAGCGGTGCACCCTTATGTGTTAGACATAATCAGGTAGTTACAAACCAAACTTGATCTAAACACGCCGAGAAACCAAAAATCAAAAAACTGTGAATAGTGAAAGTTTAAAGTGTAAAAGCACGACCTCCGTAAACGGCACCGGCTTCGAGCCGTGCATTTCTTCAGTATAGATTCTGACACCAGAGAGATTTTTGGTGAGTTGCATTGGTGGCTATCCCATGTCTTCATGAAGACGTATACACTGCCGTCCATTCTTTCTTTTTTAATGAATACAAGCAAATAACGAGAAGTATGACTCGGCTAGGAAAGCGGCAGTGGTCAAGCATTGTGGCTTGTTATTTTCTCAAGGGCTTTGCGTTTGGCCGTAACGTGCTGCCAACATGTGCTTGCTTACCACTGGAAAATACGTTGATGGTGAAGGTCCTCACGCCCGCCTCGAAAAACGAAAAATTTCTCCACGACACCTGGGACACTAACTTATAAAAATGACATTCACTCTCACGTATGCATGCATCATACCTGATAAAATTTTGTCCAGGAGGACAACGTCTGAGTGAAAAACCCTTAGTTCCTATATTATCATGAGTAAATTTAAACGTACTATGATTTAAATATATCGCTATATTTGATCCGAATGGACCCTCATTTAAAAACTAATATTTGATCTCAGAGTAAAATACAAATATACCAATGTTAAAAAACCTAGTATGTATTGATTCGTAACACTAAAATCGATACTAAAGATTTATAAATTAATTTCGATTGGTGTTACGTACTAATGTTATCGAACATATTAACACCGGTTAAAGACACTAATTGGTACTACCGGTTAGAAGGTTAGTGCTTTTACTGGTACTAAATATACTTTTAAACTCTTATTTTTCTTTAAGCACGACAAATTTAAAAACAAAGAGCAACTTCATAGTGATCATAGTGATCTAGGAGGAAATGCTAGCGATGTACTGTCAAATTTTTTTGTGAAAGTTTTTTCTGTTGATTTCACTTATCAAGAGCTTTAGAAAGTTAGTAAATTCATCTTAACATGATTTAGATATTGTATTTTGAGCATCTCTCTATATATATACCTCATGCTCTTAAAAATATATATAAATAGATGAAAAAGAATAATTTTTTTAATAAAATAAGAGAATGTTTTAATTATAAAAATAGAGACAATCTATTTCATAATACAAAAAAAAACAAGAAATGATAAAAAAAAGGTTAAAAAGAGGAAACAAAGTAGCAATATAGAAAAATAGAGGAAAAAGAATAGAAAATTATGTAAATAGAACAATTAGTATTCTTCTTAATATAAAAAATACGAGATATCTAAAATTAATAAAAGTATTAATAAGAGTATGGGCTAATAGGAAAAAAGAAGAAAAACGGGAAAAAGGGAAATAAGAAAAATATAGAAATAATGGAGGAAAAAGTATAAAGGGTTAGTAAAAATAGAAAAAACAAGACATAATATTTAATATTAAAATACAGTATATCATATTTGATATTTTTACAGCAAGCTCTATCGGTTCTTGCCCTAAGGGAAGTCACAATCAGATTATCCATTTTTTAATTTCACCTATCAAAATATTTTACACAAAGTTAGCATTGGAAGCCAGGGCCGATAAGAAAGGACAGGAAATTCGTCTGTGTATATGCAGGTGTTGAATAGTCTTCGGCGCATTTCTGCTCCATGTTAACATTAGTCAGTTCACGTGCAACGATCATTGAAATATTGAATGAACGATATCATCGCTGGTAAACCCACGTGGGATAACAGTGTATTATCTCAAAAAAGAGGGACGATGACCATTTACTCTATCGCGCCAATTATTTTACTGAAATTCCTTGGTAAATACAGGAGCGGTGCACCCTTATGTGTTAGACATAATCAGGTAGTTACAAACCAAACTTGATCTAAACACGCCGAGAAACCAAAAATCAAAAAACTGTGAATAGTGAAAGTTTAAAGTGCAAAAGCACAACCTCCGTAAACGACACTGGCTTCGAGCCGTGCATTTCTTCAGTATAGATTCTGACACCAGAGAGATTTTTGGTGAGTTGCAATGGTGGCTATCCCATGTCTTCATGAAGACGTATACACTGCCGTCCATTCTTTCTTTTTTTAATAAATACAAGCAAATAACGAGAAGTATGACTCGGCTAGGAAAGCGGCAGTGGTCAAGCATTGTGGCTTGTTATTTTCTCAAGGGCTTTGCCTTTCGCCGTAACGTGCTGCCAACATGTGCTTGCTTACCACTGGAAAATACGTTGATGGTGAAGGTGCTCACGCCCACCTCGAAAAACGAAACATTTATCCACGACACCTGGGACACTAACTTATAAAAATGCCATTTACTCTCACGTATGCATACATCATACCTGATAAAATTTTGCAACGTCTAAGGTGTAAAACCCTTAGTTCCTATATTAACAAGAGTAAATTTGAACGTACTATGATTTAAATATATCGCTATGTTCCATCCGGATGGACCCTCACTTAAGAAATAATATTTGGTCTCATAGAGTAAAATACAAATATACCAATGTTAAAAAAGCTAGTATTAATTTGTAACACCAACGGATACTAATATTTCTTTTAACAACAATCCATACTAAAGATTTATGAATTAATATCAATTGTTGTTACTAATATTGAACATATTAACACTGGTACACTTAAGGTTAGTGTTTTTACCGGTACTAGATATACTTTTAAATTCTTAATTTTCTTTAAGCACGACAAATTTAAAAACAAAGAGCAACATCATAGTGATCTCGGAGGAAATGCTAGGGATGTACTGCCAAAATTTTTTTGTGAAAGTTTTTTCTGTTGATTTCACTTATCAAGAGCTTTAGAAAGTTAGTAAATTCATCTTTACATGATATTGTATTTTTAGCCATCTCTATATATATGTATACCTCATGCTCTTAAAAATATATATAAATAGATGAAAAAGAATAATTTTTAAGAAAATAAGAGAATGTCTTAATTATAAAAATAGAGATAATCTAGCAATAATAAGAGTAAATTATAATAGAAAAAATACAAGAAATGATAAAAAAAAAGGTTAAAAAAGAGGAAACAAAGGAACAATATAGAAAAATAGAGGAAAAAGAATAGAAAATTATGTAAAATAGAACAATTAGTATTGGTCTTAATATAAAAAATATGAGATATCTAAAATTAATAAAAGTATTAATAAGAGTATGGGCTAATAGTAAAAAAGAAGGAAAACGGGAAAAAGGGAAATAAGAAAAATGTAGAAATAATGGAGGAAAAAGTATAAAGGGTTACGAAAAATAGGAAAAACAAGAAATAATGTTTAATATTAAAAATACAGGAAATCTAACCATAATAACAGTATGTCACATTCGATATTTTTACAGCAAGCTCTATCGGTTCGTGGCACTACCAACATAGGGAAGGCACAATCAGATTTGTCCATATTTTTTTAGATTTTACTGATCGAAATATTTTACACAAAGGTTAGCAATACTCTTCATCGACTTAGTTTTTGAGGTTAGGATGTTTATTATTAATTTTCTTAATTTTCTTAAATAATTCTTTACTTATAATGTAGATAAACTGACAATGGATGTGCAACACAGACTGACGATCGAAGGAGCTTATTGATGACGTGCATTATTTTCTTAGTGTATGTTTGCACCAAAATTTAGTAAGTCCTGTAGATAGATTAGAGTGCTAATCAGTCTATTAGGAAGAGTCCGATTAATATAGGAAAATAGCTAATCGGACGGATTGAGTAAGGATTTGTATTAGTTAAAAATAGAACATTATCCAGATGAAACCGAATCTAAGAAGCCATGGTAGGATACTTTATCTATATAAGAAATATGTTGTAAAAATAGTTAGATTTAGTTACTTTTGTTAACTTACTAGGAGATATTTTTCTTATATGTTTTTTAGGAAATAACATCCGATAGTTGTTATAATAGTATTGGACTCTTGTAACTCTAGAGTATAAATACAAACTCCTAGGAAATTTGTAATTCATCTACACAGATCAACATATTCTCTATGCATCACCACCCTAGCTTATCTAGGTTTTTACCAGCGGGTACTAGCTCTTGATATTAGCTGTATCGGTTAAGTCCGAACTCCGATGAAGAGGTAAGTCCCACTACTATTCTGTGTATCTACTCTATGTAAGGCTACATCGATTAGGTCTAATCTCTTAGACTAATTGGGTGCATCACGTCATACCCGCGTTCTATCTGCTCATCGGGTTCTTTCTACTGCTATCGGTCTTGTGCTGCATCGATTAGTTCTAACCTATTAGACAACTAGTAGTACATTGAGCAGAAAGCCGATAGGTACTTACACAAATGTTTCATTAGAGTGGTCAGCTGATGATTTATCCACACCTCGAGTGTCACACCCCGTGTATCGGTTCCTCAATGATACATGTCTTCAGTGACTTCCTATGTGCCTCATGCCTTAGGCTCATCTTGTCAAAGAGATTGGTATTTTCGATCTTGTGTATATATATAGTATGTTTCCTTTTGAGAGGTATATGGGCATCCTAAAAAAGTATGTTCGTAATCGTTCTCATATGGAAGGATGCATCGCCTAGGGTTATGAAATATAGGAGGTCATTTAGTTTTGCATAGACTTTATTGACGACCTTAGTCCAATCATGGTCTCTAAAACAAGCCATAAGGGGAGACTAAGGGAAAAGGGCATACTTGGAAGAAAACCAATAATGACTATAGATAATGATTTATTTCATAGAGCACATTTTATAGTTTCGCAACAATCTTTTGGCTCCGTATATGGAAGAGCACATGATGATTGTATGCACCAAAAACTAGGAAAGCCTGCTGCTTGGAGCACATGTATTACATTGATACTTTCGCCACTTAGTTGTGACAACATCTCATGGGTAACAGCACGATTGATGAATAACTAACCTAATTGGTATGAGATAAATTGCTCAATCTTGCTCAATCTTGACATTCGAAGGATATGAGATAAATTGGTATATATTTTATATAAGAGCATAAGACAAAGAAAGCACCACCAAAACAGTGTTCTTCGTAAAGTTACCATAGACAAAAATGGGACAAACAATATGTAGTATGGTTTCATTGAGGAGATATGGAAACTCGAGTATGGTCCTTTAAAGATCCCTCTGTTTTTGTGCCAATGGGTGAGACTGACTGGTAGAGGCTTAATGGTTGATAAGTGCAGAATGATAATAGTTGACCTTAATAAGATTGGATATTCAAATAAACAATTCGTCCTAGCTAATGATGTGACTTATGTTTTCTATATGAAGGACATGTCTAGCAAACCAAAGAAGGGGATATGTAAGCAAAAAAGTAAAATGCTTGATGAGCCAAAGCGTCATGTGGTTCTCCTAGGAAAAAGGAAAATCGTTGGAGTTGAGGACAAGATAAATGAAGATTATGATCAGTTTGATAGGCAACCTTCGTTCGTAGTGGCAATTGACCCAAGCCTCCTCCTAGAAAATTATGACACTCCATAATTACGCCACAATCATAGCCAAGGGGCATTCATGAAGAAAAAGTTTATTGCCTCTATCATCACATCATAAGATTGAATGTATACCGGCTACATATATTGTATTTTTTAATATTTAGAACATCCCATTTTATTATTTAGTGAATGGAGTACACTATTATGCATATTATATCAGCCGACTTTACTAATAATGACAAATCCTATAATATCATCACTGAAATGAGTCCATACGTCTCAACACGCTATATTTCAAAGTTTTCAAAATTACTTATCCTAGTTTTCTTTTTTATTAAATTTATTTATCCTATATTTATTGTTTTTAAAATTAATTATCCTAATTTTTCTATTTATGATATTGTTTTCTGTTATTTTCTTGTTTTTCAAATTATTTTTCACACTTTTTATGTTTTCAAAATTATTTACCATATTTTAACTGCTTGAAAATTTTTGTATACATTGTACAAAACAACCGGTACAAAATATATTGTGGTCGAGCAGAAAAAACTTTTTACTAATAGTTATTATGAACAATTGTTACTAAAGAATACATCTTTAGTCTCGACAATGCTACTGTCCCCATTGGTACCAATGCCACTACCTTTCCCATTGATGCTAGCATCGTGATCCACACCAACACTAACGCCGACCATCATCCTCACCGTGCTGGCCTCTCTCACCAAATTGTATAAATTAACATATTTTTTATATACATAGATATTCATATTATATGTTTTTTTATATGTATGACTATTATTTTTATTTGTATACATGAATTATTTTTATTTATTCGTATCTCTTATGTTTTTATATACTTGAACTATTTCTATACATTCCTATTATTTATATTTATATACTTGAATTGATTTTATATTTCTCAATATTTGTAGCAAATTTTATGGTAAATGAATTGCTTTTATTTATTTGTATCTTACGTTTTTTACATGAATTATTTTTATATATTCTTTCATACACACGAATAGCCTATGTGGCCACTCATCAAACCTAGAGTGTATATTGAAATTGAAATAACACACTTATGGTGTGTATGTGCATTCTAGAACTATTTTTTCATTGGAAAGGAAAAGAAAGAAAAAAAATTAGGTCAATAAAAATGTAAATAAAAAAAAATATGTTTTAACATATAATCCCACATATAATATATATTAATATATATTTTATGTATTATCCTATTAGATAAGATGGGTGAGTTAGAGGACAAAAAGTTTCTCTTAGGCTAAATTGCACAAGGTAGTAGCCAGTTCTATTAGTACAACAAACGCGTGAGGATTGTAGTAAATACTTTAATGATAAGCCTCTACCAACTCCGTCGGGAGGTCACGCTATGCCTTCTACCGCCCGGTATTCCTCTGCTAGCTAGGCGTCCACCACGTGCTTCCTCTCCTGCGGGGTAGAGATAGAGAGATGGAAGAGGAAGGAGATGGAAGAAAGAGTGGAGCTAGACTGAGAGATGCAGCCTACTATTTTTTATATTTTTTGGTTCACTTGACTATTATTAACTTAAATTAAAACAGCTTTAGATTAAATTCAGGAGATTGGGGCTTCGTCCGGTTTAAAAAATTTAAAATGTAAAATGTCTAGTTTATAATTTAGGTGTAATTCGAACTATCCTAATAGTTTAGGGGATATTTTAATTTTTTCTTATTTTCACATATATAGAATATGTGACTAGTTGATCATAGGCACGACCTTGAGTGGCACAGCGAGCACATTGGCGGTGTTAAACCTCTCGCTAACGTCCAGCTCCTCGGCGGGCATACCATCCGGGAGACGCCACTCGAACGCGTGCAGCAGCGACGCTAAGACGAACGGCACGACGCGCTCGGCCAGCGGCAGCCCGGGGCATAGCCGCCTGCCGGACCCGAACGGGATGTACTCGAACTCCTTCCCGCGGAAGTCGAACGGACGCTCCCTGCACGACAGGAACCTCTCCGGCACGAACTCGTCGGGCCTCTCCCACGCCGCCGGGTCGCGCATGATCGCCGACGCGTTGAAGAGGACCATCGCGCCCTTGGGCACGGCGTAGCCGCCGATCTCCACGCCGTCCTCCACGGCGCGGTGGGGCAGCAGTATCGGGCCCACCGGGTGCAGCCGCATCGACTCCTTCACCACGGCCTGGAGGTAGGGAAGCCTCGCCGCGTCGGCCTCCTCGACGGTGATCCCCTTGTCGTCGAAGCCGAGGACTTCCTTCATCTCCGCGCGCGCCTTGGCCATCGCGCCCGGGTTGCGGAGCAGCTCGGCCATCGCCCACTCCAGGCTGACCGACATGGTGTCGCTGCCGGCGCCGAAGACCTCGAAGAGCATGATCGTCACGTGGTCCCGAGCCATCTTGCCCTCGGACACGAGCTTGAGGAGCGCGTCGAGGAAGTCGCCTTGCGTACGGGTTTCCGTGCTGGCGGCGGTGGCACTTGCCAAACGGCGTTCGATTATGCCGTCCAGGATGTCGAAGGCTCTCGCCATGCGCTTCTCCGTCAAACGCCGCAAGCCCTGCAGGTCAAGCGGCCGGAGGAAAGGGAAGAGGTCGGAGACGTTCGGCTTCGCGACAGCCTCGACAAGGTCCTCCACGAGCTCACGCAGCCCGTTCGCCTCCTCCGAGCCCACTCCGGCCATGTTGACGGAGAAGAAGGAGCTCGAGACAAGGTTGAGCACTCCGCTGTAGATGGCCTGCCCGAACAACACCTCCTCCCCAGCGCGCGACCGGAAGTAAGCTACGATGTCGCGCACCTTGCTCTCGCGGACGGCGCGCACCGCGGCGAGGCCCCGAGGAGAGAAGAGGTGGGTGGCCTGGATGCCGCGCAGCGTCTTCCATCGCGGGTCGGAGCTCGGGAGCCATATGATGGACCGGTCAGAGAAGCCGTGCGCGCGGTTGCTGTCCGGGACCACGCGAGCGGCGAGGCGGCGGTCGTGCTTGGTGTAGGCCTCCGCCGCGCCGTCCCGGGAGGAGATGACCACGGCCGTGGTGAGGCCAAGCCTGAGCCTCATGACGGGGCCGTGGACGCGAGCAAGGCTCGTGAGCCTGTGGTGGAGGACGCCGCGCAGGCTGTGCAGGTTGCCGATGAGCGGGAGCGGCGTCGGGCCAGGCGGCAAGGGCGGCCTGCCAGCACGGCGTCCGCCGTAGCGACGAAGGACGGTGAGGTAGTAGAGGAGCGACACGGCGAATGGTGCCACTAGCAACCACAGCTCCCTCGTCTCCATTGATGATGAGTCACGTTTTTTCTTTTCTTTTCTTTTCTTTTCTGTTTAGCCGTGGGATATGATGGTGTACTTGGCTCCATGTTTGTAGAGGCAGTACAACTGCCGTTCGTTGGTTTTAGTCAAGATGGCTACATATCTATTGTCTTTTTTTTTCGGAAAGGTTTAATTTCTTACGTGCGGACCAACAAATATATGGAAAATTCTGACAAATCTCTATTATTGTAAAATCGCGGTCCTCCCTACCGCGCTGCGCCCATGAAAACAGCTCCAGTGTGCCTGTTATTTACACGTAAAAACTAAAACCTTCATCCTAAATTTTAAGTAAAATTTGGATAGAAAATATGATGGAATACACTAATTTGTATTTGAATCAGACTTTACTGTTGTATCTTAACTTAGTCACGGTTTCTTCCTTAATAGTATGCATTTTCATCTTTAGATATATTTTTAAAGACTTTAATCCGATCATAGAAGTCTAGGACAATAACAGTAATAATGTGTAATATAATTAATAATTACTGGTTGGTAATTACTATATTAAAGTTATAGATAATTGTTCCACAGTGTTTGGGGTTATGTCATTTTGATGTTTTTTTTTTCACCTTGCTAATTCCCATTGCAAATTTTGCTACAGCTATCATGACTTCGTGGTTTTAACTTTAGGACAGGTCAAAGGCAAGTCTTTAGAGAAAGATAATCTCAAAATATAGCAATTTACTACTTGGCATCTTGTCCATTAAAATATTTATTTTCGGTTAAATAAGGGTGAGAAATAAGCGAAAGGTCAGATTTTCCATTGGTCCCACCGGTCAGATTCTTCTTCTCTTCATCCCAACCTTCCATTTCTCATCTGGGGACTCATCTCAGCAGCCACCACCCCATCTCCAGCCATTGTCTGTGAGGATGCAGGGCGCCTTTGCCTCAAAATCAATGCCGACGGCGAGTAGCATGGGATCAAAGCACCACCACCCTTGCGGTAGTCGCTCACCACCGCTTGCCAAAAAAATTTAATAACTACTATGTAGTATCTAATCAACCTGCAAGAAATAAGGGTATGCGTCCTTGAATATCTTCTCCGGGTCCAGTTCTTTGCTCTTGGAGCAAGGTCTTCTCCACGTGGTCATGCTTGCATCCGGGAAGACCAGAAGAGTAGTAGGAGGCGCACAGTGCGCTAGATGATCTCTAAGGTTATGATGATCTGAGAGGAAATGCTAGAAAATAAGACAATGTCTTAATTATAAAAATAGAGATAATCTAGCAATGTATTTCATAATAGAAAAATACAAGAAATGATAAAAAAAAGTTAAAAAAGAGGAAAAAAGTAACAATATAGAAAAATAGAGGAAAAAGAATAGAAAATTATGTAAATAGAACAATTAGTATTCTTCTTAATATAAAAAATACGAGATATCTAAAATTAATAAAATTATTAATAAGAGTATGGGCTAATAGGAAAAAAGAAGAAAAGAGGAAAAAGGGAAATAAGAAAAATATAGAAATAATGGAGGAAAAAGCATAAAGGTTAGCATAAATAGGAAAAAAAAGACATAATGTTTAATATTAAAAATACAGAAAATCTAACCACGTCACAGCAAGCTCTATCGGTTCTTGGCACTAGGAAGACACAATTAGATTTATCCCGATCAAAATATTTTACACAAATGTTAGCATTGCAAGCCAGGGGCTGATAAGAAAGGACAGGAAATTCGTCTGCGTATATACAGGTGTTGAATAGTCTTCGGCGCATTTCTGCTCCATGTTAACATTAGTCAGTTCACGTGCAACGATCATTGAAATATTGAATGAACGATATCATCGCTGGTAAACCCACGTGGGATAACAGTGTATTATCTCAAAAAAGAGGGACGATGACCTCCGTAAACGGCACCGGCTTCGAGCCGTGCATTTCTTCAGTATAGATTCTGACACCAGAGAGATTTTTGGTGAGTTGCATTGGTGGCTATCCCATGTCTTCATGAAGACGTATACACTGCCGTCCATTCTTTCTTTTTTTAATGAATACAAGCAGAAGTATGACTCGGCTAGGAAAGCGGCAGTGGTCAAGCATTGTGGCTTGTAATTTTCTCAAGGGCTTTGCGTTTGGCCGTAACGTGCTGCCAACATGTGCTTGCTTACCACTGGAAAATACGTTGATGGTGAAGGTCCTCACGCCCGCCTCGAAAAACAAAACATTTCTCCACGACACCTAGAACACTAACTTATAAAAATGCCATTCACTCTCACGTATCCGTGCATCATACCTGATAAAATTTTGTGCAGGAGGGCGTCTGAGGTGTAAAACCCTTAGTTACTATATTAACAAGAGTAAATTTGAACGTACTATGATTTAAATATATCAATATATTCGATCCGGATAGACCGTTACTCCAGGAAAAAATGGTCTTCCTTCTAAAAAAACAAAACACAGATATACCAATAGAAAACGCGCTACCGGATGTATAGCCTTGTTTTCAGTATAGAATACCGATTGATAACATCAAATGGTAGTACTAAAGACACCAACTAATAGTGATATGTAGTTATTAGTATCAGTTAGTATTTTTAATTGGTACTAAAAATTTCTTTTAAACCCTTATTTCTCCTTAGGACCCATAAATATATAGAGAACAACTTCATACCGATTATGAGGAAATACAAGGGATGTGCTGCTAAAATTTTTTTGGGATGTTTTTTTTGGTGATTTCACTTATCCAAGAGCTTTAAAAGTTAGTAATTTCATTGTTCTGTATGGTTAAGATATTTTATTTTCAGCTATATATGTATATCTCATTCTCTTAAAAATATATAAAATTAGATGAGAAAGAATAAATTTTTTAAGACAATAAGAGTATGTCTTAATTATAAAAATAGAACTAATCTAGCAATAAGAAGAAGAAGAGAATCTTATACTAGTAAAAATATAAAAATATAAGAACATAGGACAAAAGGGTTAAAAAGGAGGAAACAAAGTAAGATTATAGAAAAATAGAGGAAAAATAGAAAATTAGGTAGAATAGAAAAATTATTGCATGTCTTAATATGAAAAATATAGGACATCTAAAATTAATAAGATTATTAATAAGAGTATGGTATAATAGAAAAAATAAGGAAAAATATGATAAGTATGAAAAATGGGGAAATAAGAAAAAATAGAGGAAAAATAGAGGAAAAGTATAAAGCATTAGGAAAAATAGGAAAAATAAGATATAGTGTTAATATTAAAAATATAAAAAATATAATAGTAATAACAGTATGTCATATTTAATATTTTTATTGGAAGCTGTGTCGGTTCGTGGTGCTATCGGCATAGGGAGACGCAGTCAGATTTATCCACATATTTTTATAGATTCCACCGATCAAAGTACTTTACTTAAAGGTTAGCAATACTCTTAATCCACTCACGTTTTGAGAATATGATGTTTATTATTAATTTTCTTTAAGTAATTCTTTACTTGTAATATAGATGAAGTGGTAATGAATGTATAGTATAGAGTCGAAAGAGTTCATCGATGATGTATATTATTTTCTTAGGGTGGTTGAAGCAAAAACTATATGAACAAGAAAGAGTACTCTTCCTCAAGGATTATTCATAGCCACTTATTACACTCAGGATTCATGACTAATTTTAATTATTGGATGAAGCACGGAGAGAGAGGAGTTGCAATGGAAGATGATGAAGAAGAAAACAACAGCATTCCCCACTGGGCTCAATATGGTGGCTTTGCAAATACTACAATGAGCGATGTAGAAGGAGGGGTTGCAGAAGATGATAGTGCAGATGATCTTGATCAGATGTTGCATGATAAAAAAAAGATTACGAAAGTGAAAAGGTGCTAATGAAATTGGAGCGTATATTAGTGGACCATAAAATGTTGTTTTACCCTGATTGCAAAGAGGGAGACAAAAATTTGTGTATCACACTAAAATTCTTACAATAGAAGAAAACAAATGGAGTGACTGACAAGTCATTTGAGGAATTATGGAAACTCATAAAGAATATTCTTTCAAAGCGTAACGAATTGCCCACAACAAAGCAAAATAGGTAGTCTGCCCTCTAGGACTAGAAGACGAGAAGATATATGCATGTCCCAATGATTGTATCCTCTAATGCAGTGAGGAGTATGAGAACCTGAATGCATGCCTCATTTGTAAGGCATTGCAATACAACATCAAATGAGATGATCCCAGTGATGTTGAGGGACAACCTTTGAAGAGACAGCTCGCAAAAGTGATGTGGTATTTCCCTATAATACCAGGTTTGAAGTGATTATTTAGGAAGAAAGCACATGCTAAAATGATGTGCTGGTATGCAGAACAATATAAACAAGATGCGATATTGAGAGACCTCGTTGATGGGTCCCAGTGGTAAAAACTCAACAGAACTTTCCCAGACTTCGGAAATGACGCAAAGAACATAAGGTTTGGTTTAAGTATGAATGGTATGAATCCTTTCTAGGAGATGAGCAGTGGTCATAGTACTTGGCCTGTGACCCTATGTATTTACAACCTTCCTCCTTGGTTGTGCATAAAGCGAAAGTACATCATGATGCCGATGCTTATTTAACATCCAAAGCAACCTAGAAACAACATTGATATATACCTAAGACCATTGGTTAAAGAACTGATACTGTTGTGGAAAGAAGAAGGTGTCTCTATGTGGGATGAAGACGAATATGAGCAATTTAAGCTACGAGCAATTATTGTTCATAACCATCAATGATTGGTCTACACTGAGCAACCTATCAGGACTAACAAACAAGAGGCATAGGGCTTGCACCAAATGTTTAGATGAAACTAACATTACGTATTTGAAACACTATAGAAAAGTTATGTATATGGGCCATCGTCGATTTCTTGTTGTCAACCACTCTATATGAAAGAAAGACAAGCATTTCGAAGGGAAGGCAGACCACCACACTAAGCCTATTCACTATAACATGAAAAATGTATTTGCTATGGTGAAAGATCTAAAAGTAGTATTTGGAAAGGGATCTAGCAGCCAACCTATCCTAATTGAAGACGGTCACATGACAATGTGGAAGAAGAAGTCTATTTTTTAGGAATTACCTTATTGTGAATTCTTAGAGATCCGTAATGCAATTGACGTGATGCACCTCACTAAGAACCTTTGCATGAACCTACTAGGTACACTCTCAACAAGGAAGAGAAGGAAAAGATGTTCGAATGTTTGTACATCATCACGACCCCGATCGGATACTCATCAAATATAAAGCGAATAATAAACATTAAAGAAAAAAGTTCACAAACCTAAAGTCTTATGACCGCCACGTATTGATGACACAATTGTTTCTGGTTGTACTTAGGGGCATTCTTTCTATTAATGTTGAGATAGCAATAACAAAGCTCTATGTATTCATCAACTCAATTTTGCATAAGGTCATCGATCCAGACAATTTAGGAAGCCTATAAACTATTGTGGTTCAATGTCTTGTCAGCTTTGAGATGATCTTTCCACCATCCTTTTTCAATATCATGATGCATCTTCTGACTCACCTTGTCAACGAGATCAGTATTCTCAATCATGTGTACCTATACAGTATGTTTCCTTTTGAGAGGCATATGGATACCCTAAACAAGTACGTTCATAATCATTCTTGTTCAGAAGGATGCATCACCCAGGGTTATGAAACAGAGGAGGTCATTGAGTTTTACGTAGACTTTATTAATGACCTTAGTACAATCATGGTCCTTGAATCAAGCCATGAGGAGAGACTAAGGGGAAATGGCACACTTGGAACAAAACCAATAATACCTATTGACAATGATTTATTCCGTACAGCACATTTCATGTTTTTGCAACAATCTTCACTGGTGGCTTCATACATCGAAGAGTACATGATGATTGTACATTCCAAAAACTAGGGGAAGTCCGCTGCCTAGAGTACATGTTATCACATTGATACTTTCACCACTTGGTTGAGAGAACATCTCATGGGTAACGTCACAATTGATGAACAATTAGCCTGGTTGGCAAGTGGACCATCTTGTTCAATCTTTGACATTCCAAGGATACGAGATTTATGGGTATACATTTTACACAAGAGACTAAGACAAATAGAGTAACATCCAAAACAATGATGTCTTGTATAGATGCCATAGACAACAATGGGACAAACAACATGTACTATTGTTTCATTGAAAATATATGGAAACTCGAGGATGGTCCTTTGAAGGGCCCTCTATTTTGGTACCAATGGTGAGGCTGACTGATGGAGACTAAATGGTTGATGAGTACAAGATGATAACAGTTGACCTTGAAAAGATTGGGTACATAGATGAACAATTCATCCGAGCCAATGATGTGACTCAAGTTTTCTATGTGAAGGACATGTCTAGCAAACCAAAGAATTGCATAAGTTAATTCACACCAACGCTGACCGTTGTCCACGCCGCACCGACCACTTCCACCGAATTTTATAAATTAACCTATTATTTGTATACATATATATTCCTATTATATGTTTTTTATACCTAAGTTGCTTTTAAATTTTCATATCTTACATTTTTATATACATAAACTATTTATATATATTCGTATTATTTGTATTTGTATACTTGAATTGATTTTATAATTGTTAAAATTTGTAGCAAGTTTTATGGCAAATGAATTGTTTTGATATATTCATATATTACATTTTTTACATGAATTGTTTTTATATATTCCTATTATTTATACTTGTATACATGAATAGCCTCTCCTACCTCTCGATTGTGCCTAGAGTGTTCTTTGAAATTTAAATATTGCACTCCTATGGAGTATATCTACATTGTCGAACTATTTTTTCATCGAGAAGGAGAAGAAAGAATAAAAATTATGTCAATAAAAATGTAACTAAAAAATTATATTTTAATGTATAATCCCATGTATAATATATATATTAATATATATTTCCTATATTAGGTAAGATGGGAGAGTCACATGATAAAAGGTTTCGATTGGACCAGATTGCACTGGGTAGTAGCCTGTACTACTAAGGTGATGAGGATGAGGATTGTAGTCAATACTTCAATGAGAAAGCCACTAGAGGTAAGGAGGGATCCAACAACAAGTTAGGATATAAAGAGGACAGTGACGAGGAGGGACAGAAGAAGGCTAGATCAAAGAAGGAACAAGAGCGACGAGGTGCCACGAAAAAGTTGGAGGGAAGGTTTATTATAACTGAAGTGAAAAAAGATGGTGAATCAATTGCTCCCGTCTCCATTGCAATGAAGTATGTGTCTCAATGTGGTTATGTCGTGAGGGATCATGTGCCGATCAGTATATAGAAATGGCGGTCCACAAGCGCAGGTGATCAAAATGTGCTCTTGCAGTCAAAGAAGGACATACTATGGACAACCCTGCTACAGTACTTCACTCATGATGTCCCCAAGCCAGAACAACCCAAACTGAAGGAGTGGGCTCTCAAGAAGATGGCCACACAATTTCAAACCCTTGAGAAGATCTGCACAATAACTATATCCTAAAGGGCCGAACTTTGAAATTCAATGCGTACCCGAACCTAAGGGACCAATAGGATGCATTTATCGAAAACAAGTTGTACGAGCAAAATGGAAAGAAGGTGGTGAAAAACGAAGCCAATACCGCCTAGAAAAAATATTTTCATAAGTTAGGGTTGGGCAATTGAAGGGGATTGCCAAATAGCAGAAGATAGAAGATGCTCAGGAAGCAAGGGGTATCGTTTCAGCCAGAGCCAACTAGCTCAAATGATCGAAGCACTAGTAGTGTGGTCATGGTGGCACGCTCAGTGCAGAGAATGGCTTCCTCATCTTTAGCCTAAAAATACGAGACGCAACACACCATCTCGAGGATGTTCTAGAGTCCACTTCCCAGGGTACATTCAAGCCTAATAGAGACAAAGACGAGCTCACATTGGCCCTGCAAAATCTCGAGCACCTAAGACAAACACATGGAAAAGGCGTGGTCCTATGGAAGTATGGGTTCTACGAGGACATCGACTCGTACAAGAGTAACAAGAGAAGCAAGTCCGAAAAGGATGCTAGGGTTTGGATGTTGAAGGAGTGGATCTTCGAGACCAATGAAAGAATGATAGAAGAGGTGAAAATGCAAGTCGCACTAGTACTAAGCGAGAGCCAGCTACAAACAGGAACTAATTCGAACATCCTACTTAGCCCATTAGGCCATCAAAGCAGCTGCGCTTCTATAGAGCAACTAGCTAATCAGACCAACAAAGTTATAACGCCACCACTGGTTGACGAACCTTGCTATCCTGTGGATGAAATCACACAATGAACACCATGTGAGCTACATATTCCCTTCAAGATCCTATCCATCTAGGTATACTTGTAGTTTGCACATCTCATTTGTAGTTTGTTTTAATTCATGAATATGTATTAATTAACTTCGTTTCACGTGAAGGTGGTGTATGGCATGGCCATACAAGTGGAGCAAGGCCAGACAATCCACCACATGCTGATTCCAGTTGGCTACCTAGAGGTGACTGGGAGAGGATAGTAGGGGAGGCCATCCACTGCATCATTTTATTGTGCAAGCACTACAGCGTGCTTCTCGGGTGGGTGGCGACGTCAATTCCTACCAGAGGTCCCTCATCGTCTCCTTCCCAACATCGGTCTCCACTGCCTCCTCCACAACCTCCATCTCCACTACCGCAGTCTACTAGTATGGGCAAGAAATTTACCCTATCTCCACCATGTCAAAAAAGGTCGCACTCACCTCTTCCCTTATTGTCAAGCTATCAACAAAAGAAGAAATAGTCATCGGACGAGCCAAAGAAATATGTACCAAAGAAAAGACCGTAGCACAATATGACTGATGAGAAGACTAGTGCAGAAGTGTCTAGGCAAGTCAAGAAGCACTTTCAAGCAATGAAGTCCAAAGAAAAAGGCTCCAATAGACCTAGCAACAAGGGAATTTTTTCAGGAGATGATCAAACCAGCGAAGAGATCATATCGGACTATGAACGCTCAGTCATAAAGTCCTATCAGAAGATGATAAGAGGGCAGTCTAGTATTGTTCCCTAGCTCGGATAGCAAGCAAGACAAGCAGCTGACCCGATGCCATCTGAATGAGAAATCTATCTTCAGCAATTTATATAAGATACAAGTCTCACTAATTGTAGGGCATGGGTATACTTCCGTAAAGATATATACAGTCCATTCAAAGAAACACTTAATGTGAGGATAAATTTTTTTGGTACATACATGGATAAAAAATGTACATCTCATTTATTATATATCAGAAATATTTCATAACTTCATTTCTCCTTTAGTGTTTAAGATAGGAAGAGGAAAACAACTTGTACGGCTACTATATTTGTGAATTCATTCACCGTCTTGGACAAGGCATTAACACTAATAGAGATATCAAGTACCTAAACACCATTAATACATAATTTATACTATTCTCCTTGCGTTGAATTATTGATTTAACATATTCATATTTTTTAAAAAGTAACAGACTTTACATATGAAGCAAGAACTCCTCTCGGCGAATTACATTAGGTATATTTAAGAATAGCTCATAGGATTTATTATAGATAAGATAACTAATCCGTCATGAGAATTGTACGATCATGTTGTGTTATTCGGTAATGAGAAGAGTGATTTTTGCTTTATATATTTATAATATATGATAGAATGTGAGAAATAATAATTTTACATATATTTGTAATATATTAATTACATATATTTAATTCTAATTATACATACCTAATACCTACAATTATATATACATAATACTATAAATATATATATATATACATATATATATATATATAAAGCAGTATAGAAAAAACGTCACGTGAATAAACCGATTGGTATAACCAACCACCGATATTAAAAATAGATTTTTTTAAGTATCGGTCAATTAAACAAGCACTAAAAATACCTCTTTAAAATGCTTCCTTCATCTCCGCGCGCGCCGCAAGTGACAAGCGGCCGGAGGAAAGGGAAAAGGTCGGAGACGTTCGGCTTCGCGACCGCCTCGACGAGGTCCTCCACGAGCTCACGCAGCCCGTGCGCCTCCTCCGAGCCCACTCCGGCCATGTTGACGGAGAAGGAGTTCGAGACAAGGTTGAGCACTGCGCTGTAGATGGCCTGCCCGAACAACACCTCCTCCCCCGCGCGCGACCGGAAGTAAGCCACGATGTTGCGCACCTTTCTCTCGCGGACGGCGCGCACCGCGGAGAGGCCCCGAGGAGAGAAGAGGTGGGTAGCCTGGATGCCGCGCAGCGTCTTCCACCGCGGGTCGGAGCTCGGAAGCCATATGATGGACCGGTCGGAGAAGCCGTGCGCGCGGTTGCTGTCCGGGATCACGCGAGCGGCGAGGCGGCGGTCGTGCTTGGTGTAGGCCTCCACCGCGCCGTCCCGGGAGGAGATGACCACGTCCGTGGTGAGGCCAAGCCTGAGCGTCATGACGGGGCCGTGGACGCGAGCAAGGCTCGTGAGCCAGTGGTGGAGGACGCCGCGCAGGCTGTGCAGGTTGCCGATGAGCGGGAGCGGCAAGGGCCAGGCGGCAAGGGCGGCCTGCCAGCACGGCGTCCGCCGTAGCGACGAAGGACGGTGAGATAGTAGAGGAGCGACACGGCGAATGCTGCCACTAGCAACCACAGCTCCCTCGTCTCCATCGATGATGAGTTACGTTTTTTCTTTTCTTTTTGGCCGTGGGATATGATGGTGCACTTGGCTCCATATTCGTAGAGGCAGTACAACTGCTGTTCGTTGGTGTCAGTATTCAGTACTACACGTTAGCTATTGTCTTTTTTTTTTTTGGAAAGGTTTAATTTCTTACCTGCGGACCAACAAGTATATGGAAAATTCTGACAAATCTCTATTATTGTAAAATCGCAGTCCTCTCTACCGCGCTGTGCCCCTGAAAACACCTCCTGCGTGCCTGTTTTTTACATGTAAAAACTACTGCTTTATCCTAAAATATAGTAATTTTTAGTTATCAAATATCCTTATCTAGCTACATAGAAAAAAATTAGTATAATTTAAAATAGAAGGAGCAGGCTTTTTATCTCTACTACAGTAGATAAAAATGCAGTCATATGTACTCCCTACCGCTCAGCGCCCATGCTCTGGAGCACTTTTGAAAAAAAAACAAACAGAAAGAACCTCATGCATGCCTGTGAAAAACCATAACCGTAAAAGCTAGACATTTTATTAAAACAAAGACCATCTAACAGACCGATAAGCCCACGCTTAAGATTTGATTCAATACTGCCTATTATATTTACGATAGAGTAAAAATAAAACTCAAATAACTCTTTAAATAATACAATTGACTAGGATAATTCATATTTGGATGACTTCAATGTCACAATTTTCTTCACTTGTTCGTGTATACAGTATTTTCAAAGATTCATTAATCTGGGCATAGGAGATATAATAAATATAGGACACTGACAATAATAATGTGCAAATCGATATAGCTCAAGACTGACGATGTTAAAAATAGCACGATAAGTCAATAGATCATACGTGAACGTAATATTATATATCCGATCAAAATAAAAATTTGGACCTAACCGATATAGTCTTAGATAGAGTGAATACACTAGAATAATAGCAAGACTTATCTTTTTACTGGAGTTCGGACCTAACCAATACAGCCCAGCGTCGAGAGCCAGAACCCATCAGAAAATACTTTAATAAATTAGGGTGATGATGTGCATAATTTATTGATCTGTGAAGATGATTTACAAGATTGTAAGAGTTTATATTCATACCTGAGGTTACACAAATACGAGATAAATGATAAATTTTCCTAATAACAAAACAGAGTCTATCTTAAAGATAAAAAACTAATTAACTTATCTATTTATAAGACATATTTTAGAAAGATAAAACCACCATATTGTTTTCTAAAATTCTCCTTAGATCCGGTCTCATCTGGCTAAGTTTCTATCTTCATCTGTTCGATTGGTTCTTTTTATCTATCAATCAGTCTCTCTTCATAAGCTAAACGGCTCTCTAATCCTTAGCTGAATCCATTTGCATAGCGTGTTAACGCTATCAATTTATAGATGGAAAGAAGGGTTGATACATATAGCTTGATCTTTATGACTTTCATCATTGTTGTGATTAAGGTTCACCATCAACAAATATTTCTATCTCAACTCATATAAAATCCAAGAATGACATATTTGCCAACTCATATAAAGAAGTTAGTCCCACAACGCCGGTTTATCATAAATCACTAAAATAATAATTACACAAATTATTGATTATAGATCATTTAATATTTTTCTTTTGATGATGGATGACAACCTGATATTAAACATATAGAGTTGAGTCAAAAATATAAAATGAAATCCTCCTAATGATATGCATACGTAATAATATGAATAGAGATAAATTTACATATATGATAAAGGACAATTAAGAGAGTTTATGCTTTATTCTGGACCCATAAGAGAGAGGTTTAAAACATGCGGAGTTTATTTCATACCTCTCATCATTTCCATTTTTATATCATAAAAATATTAGTTCAATATAATTAGATTTATCATTAATCATTAAAACCAAATTAATCGAACTTAAACTTACATCTAAAATACCTTGCGGGGCTCCTACGAGACCGGTTTGTGAAAATGGATTTTTGTATGCCACAAGATTAAGTTGACCCCTGGGATAATGATTTTTAGCCACAAAAAGAAATACAGAAAATTATTCTCATTCACAATTGCAAAAATTCCCCCAAAATCCCCTAATCAAAATCACAAATCCATGGACATAGTCTCCATATCACAATCACAAATCTAATGACATACTCCCCAAATCACAACCACAATCACAATTGTAGAAAAATAGCAGAAGAAAATTGCTTGTTGTATGTCATCGCCATTGTTAGTGTGCTGCGCTGATGGTGGTAGAGGAAGATGTGGGCAAGGCACTCTCCCATGGCCACCATCAGATTGGGCCACCTCTTCCACCACCACACAGATCTACTACTTCCACCACTGCTCCTCCCTGTTGCCACTAATGTTGCAGCTAGATTAGCCTTCTCCTAACACCACCAAATCTGACTATCTCCTCCACCACCACCTTCTCAACCATAGTTGCCCCAGAGAGAGAGAGAGGTGGGGTAGGGAGGATCGGGGAAGCCTCTTTTACCACCTCTGCCATCATCAAGATCTAGTCTGTGTGCTACTCCCTAGCCCACTGCCATCTGGATCTAGTAGTTGAGCTGCAATGGTCATCGTTGTTGAGTTGAACCCTCTGCCATTACTGAGTTGGACCAACCACCTCCTCTCCATGTCTGCTAATAAGGGCTAGTCTAGCCTCCTTGCCACTAGATCTAGCCTTCCTGCCATTGAATCGAGGGCCACGATGACTACTCCTCCCATCATTGGTGATGGAAGGTGGAGCAGCTTAGGGGTACGGCAATAGGTGACAGCGATGGGAGGTAGAGCAACTAAGGGGGAGCTTCTCGAAGCTATGGTGCCCTTAGTCAATGAGGTGGACGAACACAAGGAGGTGGCATGGAGACGGTGGAGACAAAGAAAGTTGCACCCACCAGCGGTGCATCATGGCTCCAGTTAGTAACGGGAAGGACAGCGTAGCTGTGGTGTGTGATAGTGATGAAGAAGGTGGAGCAGCTAGGGAGGTGGCAGTAGTGCCCTCGACTTGGTGGAGGACATAATGGAGAGAGGGAGAGAAGGCAGTGGTATGAGGGGGTGTGAGACTAAGGAGGGGAGAAAATTAACTTTTCACATACATGTAGAGATGCAACTATAAAAATTATTTTTTACAGATAAGCTTTGATAAGCTTTCACCAGATATCTTCCGTACATTTTTATATACGGGTCTTACTTTAGGCCTATACAAATAAAGGAGTTGTCTGTAAAAATAGCTTTTTATGGTGTGAAAAACACAAATCTTATTTTGTCAAACTATATGAATTATTATAAATTGATGGTAACATATATAAATGCTCAACTTAAGACAAAACTTGAATAACAATTAATTTTAAACGAAGAGAGTACATTTAATTACCTGTATGCTAGACATGTACAACACTAATGCTTGTGCTGTTGCTCGTTTTTATCCAAAAGTAGGGAGAATGTTGTATTGTTTCGTTCTGGGTACAAGTTATGGTTGTGTCTCATGTAATACAACATGTACATTTTTTATTCCTCATGTTGAAATAGTAACATACATTTCAGGAAGCGACTAGATGTTTGACATCCGGAGATTTTGCAAATAATTTCCCAACGGTCAAATATTTCATTGAACGATCAAAGAACTGTTTAATTAACAAACAGTGTGGCAAAAAATGCTCATTGAACCATTCATAAAAAATATAAGAAAAATCTAGTTGTACGAAGAAAAATACTTGCAATATTGACAACATATATACGAAAAATTCTGAGAAGCGTATGCATTGTCAAAAGTAAACACGATGAGATCACAGCGCACAAAGTATTTTTCAATGTTCTTTTTTACCCCGACACCTCTATATTGTAAGGTGGAAAATCATTTTTATACAAGCATCCATAAACTTTTAAACCAGACGCATATTAAGCTCTCAAATCGTTCATTTTATTTCCCTCGAAAAAATCCAGGCCAGGCATAGCCTACATCCTGCCTATCTGCCGCTTCTCGCGCTAGACGGCGAGACGTGCAACGGTACAATTTACTCGTTTCCTGCACGCGGCCGCGGGGCCATTTCTTCCTCGTGGCCTGACACATCACACAAATTAAACCTACAAAATTAGGAAAACGCTTCTACCGAGCGTCCGACACGATGTAGCCACCAACATGGCGGCCACAACTATAGTACTACTATGGCGCATATAACACGCTATTTAGCTACGTATCATAACTCACAGCCACCCCTCCAACATCCAGCTCCAATGCAACGCTCACACTACTCCCGTGAGTGCTCCCCAATCCCCACTGGAGTTAATGAAATTTTTGCCGCGCTTATGTATCTATCTATTCATACCCATTTCTATAGAACAGTAACTAACTATCCTCTCCCCTTCCTCATTGCCCTCCAATTTAACTAGCTCTAAAGAGAGTGAGGTAGTGGCCAAAACGGCAGGGACACAAGTGAATACACAAAGAACCGGAAGCAAGGAGGTCATTGCCGGCAACACCAACCTCTACTACAGGGTATAAATGGGGTTAGAGAAGGAGGAGGCCAGCTAGGCACATAATGTTGCAGTTGATGTTATCTCTGTCTTCCCTTCGCACTTAGGCCGCTCTCACATCATAAGCCAATAGCCATCGTCATAGATTCATCATCGCTGACATCGTCATATAGCTACATAGGTCATACATAGGGTTAGTGAAGGAGGAGAAAAAGACTGGCAAGCCATATAGTGTTGCAGTTGATGTCACCTCTGTCTTTCCTCTATGCTTAGGCTCCCACGTCATAGACCAATAGCCATCACCACTATAGATCTAGATATGTCTGCTCGCCGCCAAAAAATCCCGCGACCGGAGAGGGACGGTGGCTCGGTCACGCGAAGGCCTGAGAGGTTTGCTTGTCTCCAGTGCAGGTCCTTAGGTCTCGAGGTTTGTGGGCGTACCAGTCAATTTGACCTTGCAAATGATAAGGATGTGAGACGAATAGGTCCAATACAGACGCTCACTATCAGCTGGCTGTCAATAGGTTCGGGATGCTGTTTGATCGGCTGGGGAGCCGATGTGGATAGGTGTCGACGAGCGGTCGACCATAGAGCTGATGGAGAAACCAGGGTATGCTCAAAGGATATTGAGGTGCACGGGATCCCTCCGGACAGCCGAACAGTGATCCATCGGCTGGAGAAACCGATGAAAGCGGATGCGGTCTAGGCGATGATTAGCGCAAGAAGGCACGGGCTGCAAAGCCGATGCCGCTCCGGATATGACAGCAAGAGATCCGTCGCCCGCCGTGGCAGCGCCATCAACACCGAACATCGAAAATCGGACCTAACCGAGACAGTACGAGGCCGGGGCCAGCGGCAATGATACGAAGGACGCCGGATCGGCTATTTAAGAGCAAGGATAGGGACGAACCTATCGGCTAGCTGAGCCGATGAGGGGACGCCTCTCTGAAGGTAGGTGCGTATCGGCTGGAGGTCTGATACGTTTGGCGTTACGCATCGAGGGACACCTCTAAAGGCTGATGCGTATCGGCCGAGGGGCCAATGCGTTGGGCGTGAAGCACATAGCATGGATAACTCATCGGCTAGCACTCCGATGATACGCCGTGCAGAAGCCTATAAGCCTAAAGCTCAATCTACCGTCGGCAGCCCCGTAAGTCGGACCTAACCAATGCAGCACGAGACCGACGACAGCAGAGGGAGCTTAACAAGCCGATAGGTCCAACACGGACATGATGCAATACATCCGATTGGCCTAAGAGGTCGGACCTAACCGATACAGCCTTAGACAGAGCAGGACATATCGGGATGGTGGCGGCACTTACCACTTCGCCGGAGATCGAACTTAACCGATGCAGCCCCGTGTCGAGAGCCAGAACCCGCCAGTAGAACCTAGATAAACTAGGGTGGCGATACACCAAGTTTGAATATGATCGAGAGATCTTTTACATGTTTCTAGGGGGTCTATATTTATACCCTGGATTTACAGACAGAGTCCGACGCGTCTACGTCCATCGGACATTATTTCCTAGTAAGAACAAAGGAAAATATTCCCAAAGAAGTTAACTAACCAGCTAGACCTCCCTAATTGAGTAAGGTTATAATTTACAAAAATAAGCACCCTGTCGTGGAGTCCACGGCTCCTCCGCAAACCCGGTTTCATCTGAATAATCTTCCAATTTGTAACCGAGTCTTTCTTTGCTGCAACCTGATCGGCTTCTCCACTGTAGCTATCCGACCTTTTTTAGTTAAGCCGATCCTTCTCCTTCCTTGCCTCGGGCTTCTCGGACCTGATCCCAATTGGACAATCCCCTGTCTTCAAGCCGATCCAATCTTCTACTAATCTGATCGGCTCTTCTACAGTTCTCCATCGGCTTCATCTCAGTATCTCCATCGGCCGATGGCTGTATCAAACCCTCCAACGGACCTTCAGCCGATCGGCTTTAGCCCCATCGGATCTCCCAGCTGATCGGCTTTAGCGCCATCGAATCCACCAGATTTTGGCGTTAACACATGCCCCCTAATTTCGGAGTTTGCCAACAGACTACGAAATTCTGAGCCGTTAGAAACCTCCGCAAACCAGGATAACCCTTTAAAACCCCATTAATCGGCTCAGATCTCTGCCTAGGTCGTTCCGCCTCTATAAAATATATCCCCTCCTCAGCCTTGTTCCACACACTTCTTCTCATCAAAAACCCCAAACCTCAATGAGCTACACAGGCATTCACAAATTTTTGCGAATCTCAACGGGCTCAGAAGACTGAAGACGAGCTCTCGCAGATTTCTTCATCGGCTGCTACTCCTTCGTTTGCGCAATGGCTTCCACACACATAATCCCTGAGGTAACCATTATCTGCTCTTTCATCCTATGTTTTGCACGATTCTTCCCCATCTCGATTTCTCATCAGTAGTCGGGTTCTGGTTTCTATAGGATCTTAAGAGTCAGATCACTATTCCAATCTCTGACCGCCCCGATCACTTCTTTCTTGGCCCTATGGGTAACGAGGATCTGACTAATTTCATCAACTCCGAAACAGAAAGGATCCCGTTCAAGAACTCATCCATGGCCATCACCGATTGGGCTCACAGCTTCAGATCTTGGCCTAGCAAACTCTCTGAATGGAGGAACTGGTACCTTAGGGTTTCTGCCTCCAAAAAAACTTTATGGGAGGATCTGGAAATAGACCATTGCATTAACCTTTCCTTAGCCGATATGGAAAGGAACGAACCTCTGCTTGCATTGGCTTCTTATTTCTGGTCGAACATCTTGAATGCCTTCATGTCCGGGTATGGACCGATGACTCCCACCTTGATGGATGTTACTATGTTGACCTGCCTCAACACCACCCACTACATGAACCTTTTAAGCCTCAGATTCAAACCTAAGCATCGACTAAATACCAAAAATGTCGGAGGTTGGACTAAGTACATTTCCTTGCATAACAAATCCTCCGGCCCAGTCGATGGACGTGAACATGTAGCGTTCTTGAATATTTAGCTAGAACGATTCTTCTTTGGCGGTTCGACTCTCGGTCCAACAACAAACATGCAATGTTTGGTAGAGCTCCTGGCCGATCACCGCCAAATTCCCCTGGGGCATTATCTTCTCGGAGCAACTTATCATCTGCTCCATCAAGTTGCGACCAAGCAGTCAATAGGCCATCCAGTTGGACATATCAGCGGACCCTGATGGTTTATACAACTTTGGTTGAACGTCTACACCTCCAAAGTCATTGTCAGGCCCCCTTTCTCTTCCATGACATTCCCAACTAATTACCCAGAAGAAAACGAAGCCAGCCGACACCGATGCATTTCGTTGGGTGAAGCTTCATCGGCTCTTCCTAGAAGCAAAATGACCCCCCTCGGACTCAGCCGATGGTTTAAGTGTTTCTACTATGGTTTTACCAAAGAGGTCACCATCTGGTTCGCGTACGAGGATGACTCGTCCTTTGAAATGCCCTCCAGGTTTCATCCGATGAATGCCTTAGCCGATAAAGAATCGAAGACCATCTTTTTATCCTCCATAACTCCTTGTCTTCTGCCGATCGGATTTTCAATGGGCCGATCCCAACATCCATCATACGAGTTCTACCATCCTTCGGTTAGTGCTCGTCAGTTGGGCTTCGGCCAACTCCCCATCGGCTTGTTCTTCATCGGCAAACTCCGAGCCCGCGGAGAAGTGAAAAGCGGCTTGGAGTATGACCGACTTAGTTCGATGACATCGAACTTGTCCTTAGGGACTATCTCCACCTTCGAGCCCTGCATATCCAATATCAAAATCTTCGCTTGATGGTGATTAGAATGGGGAAGGCACTTGTATAGTCTATCGGCTGAACATTATTGCCTTTGCCTCAATCCCGACTACGTGGAATCCGATGAAGAGGTAATCCTTCTTTCACTATCATGTCTTCATCTTATTGAATTTCAACTGTATCTTAATTCCTGTGATTCCACAGGCTGGCGACAAATACGCACCTTCGACTAGCGCAAGTGGTTGGCCAATTATCTATCAACCTCCATTGGCCAGATCCCTCCTTGGGCAAAGCGGTCCACCTCCATCGGCTCTCCTTCGAGTGTCGCAGGTGTCAGGGTCAAAGCGCAAGAATCCGGCTGCTCGATCGGTTTCTAAGAGACAAAAACTCGACGCCGATGTTGTGATCGTTGCATCGGCTTCGCGAAGCCCTTCTCCTGCGGCAATTCTAACTCCTCCCGCATCTCCGCTGGTAGGTGTCAGCGTCAATTTTCTGTTGCCTTTGTTTTATCCTGACACCTTCGCTTTGCAGCTCGAACCATCGGCTCCCGAGGTCCAAACGTCGAACCTTGTTACTGGGGCTGAGCCGATGGTATCCTCTGAAGTTTTAGCATCTACTCACACTGCCCCACATCAAGCTGATACCCGCACAAGAACTGCTCCCACTGTCTCTCAGGTACGTCCATCATACATATCAATTTTTCTTGACTTATGATCTCCAAGTTTAATAATGTTGTTATGCAGTCATTAGCCGATCTGTTCTCCTTCGACATTGGCAAATACCTGGAAGCAGAGGAAGACTTAGCCACCAGCATAGCGATCGAAACATTTTTGCCAGCCGATGCACGTGAGCAATTGTCAGATATTATGCATCGGCTAGAGGTTCCGATTGACTCGCTGGTGGAAGACTGCGGGTCGATCCGGGGAAGACTTGCAGAAATTCAACACCTCCTGCCTGCAGAACTATCGGATGCACTCACGCTTGCTACTTACTTGGAATTCCAAAGGACCCAGCTGACTGCATCAAGACGACGCATAATCGATCGCGCTGAGCAAAGCCACCTGGCTCACAATGATCGGCTGACTACCCATGATGAAAAGAAGAAACTTAATGAAATGTCAGCTGACCTTCAACATGCCAACACCAAGCTTGGCCTCTTGAAGAAACGAGAAGCCGATTTGATGGCGGAACTCGACAAGGTTCGTGAAGACATCAATTCCACCGAGTCCCATCTCATCGGCCTACCAAAGTCGATCCAAAACCAAGAGGCCAAGGTAGCAGACAAAGTACGGCTAGCAGTTCGCCGGCACAAGAACTTGAAAACTATCCCCGGATCAGACGAGAATGACATCCGCGCTATCAATGATATAAATCAATTCCGTCTGCGCGCGATCGAGGCTATTAAGAAATTCTTGTAAAACTTTAGCCTCAGAGAAATCCAGATGTCATCTTGAACATTAATTTTTTGCAGTAAACTTTAATCAGCTTGATCAACAGAAGTTGTGTATATATATTTTCTGATGACGACGTCTTAAACTGTATCGGCCATCTATAATCGATATAATCATATCGGCTTTCATATTAGAATCGGCTATGCCTTACCCGATTTAAACAGTATCACTAGCCGATACCAATTCTGAGAACTCGTCCGTCTTGAAAAGGAGAAATCGGCTATGCTCAGCCGATTTAGATGTCTTCTCGATTGGGTGGCCGTTCTCCAGACTTATCATCCCAAGACCCAATCGGTAACTTCTGATGTGTCGGCATCTCCTCTTTTCTTGATAATCGTCTCTCATAAGCCGATACCACATGCATCAGATGTGTTAAACCGTTGAACTCCTGGGCAGAAAATTTCCACCTGATGCGACTTGATAACCCCTAGAAGGCCAAATTGGCTAATTGTTCATCGCTCAGAACAAGACTATAACATCGGCTTCTGATGTCTTGGAAACGTTGGATGTATTCTAGAACTGACTCATTATGCCTCTATTTAACCGATGTTAAATCTGACAGTCTCGTTTCTTGAAACCCAGTACAGAAATGTCCATGGAACTGTTGTTCCAGATTAGCCCATCCTTTAATCGAGTTCGATGGTAACGAACAAAACCATGCAAAGGCCGATCCAGAGAGGGATAAAGGAAAGAAACGGACTCTGAGAGCTTCGTCAGCCAATGCTTCTCCACACTGTATTAAGAATCGGCTGATGTGTTCTAATGTAGATATGTTGTCTTGTCCTGAGAATATTAAGAAATCTGGTATCGTGTATCGACGAGGTAGTGGAACTCTGTTAAACCATTCTGGATATAGATGCCGATACATTATTGTTTGATCTTTGGATTTGATACCAAATTGCTCTTCCACCGTATCCACAATTCTGGTTAACCAATTCTTCTTTCTTAAAGTGTCTTCTTGATCATGTGGAGGTGGATATGGTACCCGATTCTGCTTATGATATTCTCCATAATGATTTCTCTGACAAAATTCTAGAGGTTCCTCCTGCCGTTGCCCCCCGAGTCGATCTTGTATTGGTGGATTCATATTTGCCGATAGGTCCTTGTTTTCCTCCGTCTCTATCGGCAAAGGCGCATGATCCTGATCGGTTTCTTGAGCCGATGACTCTTGTATTGCCTTCCCGATCAGATTCTGTAGTGTATCCATCCATACTCCTGATGGATTACTGAATGCTTGATAAAATGAGTTGTTGAACATCTCTTGCAACGGCTTGGAACAATTCACGGGTGCTGAATGGCCTGATTCTTTCATTAAAACACATTTTGGTAATTGTGATTTTTGAATCGGCCCTTGTTTAGTCATACTGAAAGATTCCAAACAGAGCTTCTGAAAGTTGTCTATATTTTGCTCTATATGTTGCCTCTGGTCTTCATTCAAATCCTCCATGGTAACTGAAATTGTTATCTCCTCATCAGCTTCATCTTCGGATGAATATGTCTTGGAATCCACCTTTTCTTTAGACATATTAACAAAAAGATGCCCCCCGGGTTGATGAGAAAAATCTGACTTCCAATCAGGCACTTGTATAGTCCCGCTGGTTGATGAATAGAATTATATCACCAGCCGATAAAGGATCTTCAGTCGATAAACGGTCTTCAGGTTTCTCCAGCCGATGAATCCAGTCTAATCGGCTAATGAATGAAGATTTCTACCCGATCGGCCGATGAATAAAGTACAGTTCTTATCGGCCGATGAATGAAACCTTCGGTCCCACCGGGCGTGCCAAGAGGCGTGCTCACCGCCAAAAAATCCCGCGACCGGGGAGGGACGGCAGCTCGGTCACGTGAAGGCCTGAGAGGTCTGCTTGTCTCCAGTGCAGGTCCTTAGGTCTCAAGCTTCGCAGGCGTGCCAGTCAATTTGACCCTGCAAATGACAAGAAGGTGAGACAAGCGGGTCCGATACAGACGTTCGCTATCGACTGGCTGCCGATAGGTTCGGGATGCTGTTTGATTGGCTGGGGAGCCGATGTGGACAGGTGTCGATGAGCGGTCGACCATAGAGCCGATGGAGGAACCAGGGTGTGCTCAGAGGATATCGAGGCGCACGGGATCCCTCCGGACAGCCAAACAGTGATCCATCGGCTGGAGAAACCGATGAAAGCGGATGCGGTCTAGGCGATGATTAGCGCAAGAAGGCACGGGCTGCAAAGCCGATGCCGCTCCGGATATGACAGCAAGAGACCCATCGCCCGCCGTGGCAGCGCCATCAACACCGAACCTCGAAGATCGAACCTAACCGAGACAGTACGAGGCCGGGGCCAGCGGCGATGATATGGAGGACGCCGGATTGGCTATGCCGTAGCAAGGATAGGGACGAACCCATCGGCTAGCTGAGCCGATGAGGGGACGCCTCTCTGAAGGCGGGTGCGTATCGGCTGGAGGTCCGATACGTTTGGTGTTACGCGTCGTGGGACGCGTCTAAAGGCTGATGCATATCTACCGAGGGGCCGATGCGCTGGGCGTGAAGCACAGAGCATGGATAACTCATTGGCTAGCACTCCGATGATACGCCGTGCAGAAGCCTATAGGCCTAAAGCTCAATCTACTGTCGGTAGCCCCGTAAGTCGGACCTAACCGATGCAGCACGAGACCGACGACGGCAGAGGGAGCTTAACAAGCCGATAGGTCCAACACGGACATGATGCAATACATCCGATTGGCCTAAGAGGTCGGATCTAACCGATACAGCCTTAGACAGGGCAGGACATATTGGGATGGTAGCGGCACTTACCCCTTCGCCGAAGATCGAACTTAACCGATGCAGCCCCGCGTCGAGAGCCAGAACCCGCCGGTAGAACCTAGATAAACTAGGGTGGCGATGCGCCGAGTTTGAATATGATCGAGAGATCTTTTACATGTTTCTAGGGGGTCTATATTTATACCCTGGATTTACAGACAGAGTCCGACGCGTCTATGACCATCGGACATTATTTCCTAGTAAGAACAAAGAAAAATATTCCCAAAGAAGTTAACTAACCAGCTAGACCTACCTAATTGAGTAAGGTTATAATTTACAAAAATAAGCACCCTGCGGTGGAGTCCACGGCTCCTCCGCAAACCCGGTTTCATCTGAATAATCTTCTAATTTATAACCGAGTCTTCATTTGCTGCAACATAATCGGCTTCTCCACTGTAGCTATCCGACCTTTTTTAGTCAAGCCGATCCTTCTCCTTCCTTCCCTCGGGCTTCTCGGACCTGATCCCGATTGGACAATCCCCTGTCTTCAAGCCGATCCAATCTTCTACTAATCTGATCGGCTCTTCTACAGTTCTCCATCGGCTTCGTCTCAGTATCTCCATCGGCCGATGGCTGTATCAAACCCTCCAACGGACCTCTCATCCGATGGGCTTTAGCCCCATCGGATCTCTTAGCTGATCGATTTTAGCGTCATCGGATCCGCCAGATTTTGGCGTTAACAATGTCATGCTGCCTTTGGCTAGAAAGCCACTGCTTGGCCCATGGATTTATCGTTACTGACATCGTCATATAGTTGCGCACTGCCACCTTTTCATCCGTGAAACACCAATACCTTCTTGGTCCTCCCTCCTGCGATTATCTGGATATGTCCCTTTGGGCAAGTTAGCGACTAGCCCTTCCTCTAGTTGCTCTTTGCTAACAATATCGATGCTATTGAATTTTGGACATTACGAAATTAGTGCAAATAGACACAAATATAATTCATGCTTGAATTACATTTGTTGATAAAATAAATAAATAAATTGTATATAGTTTTTAATTATGGGCCACTTGGTTCGAGCAATCAAACCTTTTACAATGGATCATCATCATGTAATCAATTCTAAAATATGCTAATAATTCCAGTCTTTATTTTCTCATAATAGATGATACCCTATGTTGTTGCGGGATTAATAAGAACCATAAAAAAATTTACATGCAATATTTTAAAAGAAGATAATGGGAACTTGCAAAGTAATAGGATCCTCATAAATTTAGAGTTGGCCTACAAGAGTTTACTTGACAGTTTTTTTTTTCAATTGTGTGGAATTGATGAGAAAACGCAAATTAAATCAAGGAACGATTCAGTTGGGTGTATAAGATAACGGTTAAAACTTTTTAAGGAAACAAAAAGTTCAATTTGGACGGTTGTGCAATAGTTGATCGATCTTTAATCTAACGGTTCTTATTTCCTAGATGTGACAGCCTGAGGAAGAAGACGTAGTAAAAAGTTAATGTAAGTTAGTGGGAGGCAATTGTATAGTAATGAAAGATGAGATGGCTACATATAAAATAAACCATTCCATTCCTCAAATGAAACAGCACATTAACAATTTACTAATCATTCCACCATTTCTTAGCTCAAACCGGGAATAACATTCTCGGTCCCTCTGGGATAATTCAAATTGTGCGAGCTGAAAGACAGCCCTCTTTCCTCGGATTTCTCAGTCCAATGTTTTTTTTAAGATGCAGCAAAATGTTGTATTTCAATATTAAGGAGAGTAAGAAATACAAAACCAACCTATATATCATATATATAGTTGGAAAAGAACTCACCATATTACCCACAAAATAAGATCTATTGGATCGTTTCAATGCTTCATCACAATTACCCAATAGATATTAAACATTGATAGTTATTATTCTACATTAATTATTATATATCTTGGAACGAAAAGCTTAAGGATTGAGCCACATCAAAAAAAACAAGAGCGATTAGATAATCACATGCTTCTTCGTAACCATCCAATAGATATTAAATATTAATAATTATTATTCTTCATTAATATTACTACTTTGATATAGAATATTAGAGCTGTACAATTTTAATATAGAATATGTCTTCATGAGAGGTCATTTTGAAAACTCAAAAAGACAATTTCAAAAATAAATCTCCACACTTTCAATTTCAACTACAAAGGGTTATAGATCTTGAGTGCTACAATTTTATTATAAAGTTTATCATGAGCTGATTTCATATGAAGGAGTTCAATTTTTTTTTTGTCTAATTTTAGTGATAGGGCAGTTTTTCTATATATATCCATCCATGAAAATCAAATATTTGAACCCCTAAATGATCTCAAGTGAAAAAAGTTTCAACATAAAATTTGTAGATCTCGTTGGTAGCTATAATTTTTGTATAAAAATTATCGTTATCTGACTTCATAAGAAGAAGGAGTTACATTTTTTTCGTATTCTAGTGGTGCTGCTATTTTTAAGGACGTTGTTTTCTTATATAAAACTGCCCCCAAAAAATCAATTTTTTATGGTATGATTTCTTAGGGACCCATAAAAAATAGATTTATTTTTTAGGTGAATTTTTCAGTGAAATGCCTGTAAAAATAGCTTTTTCGCAGGCGGACTATGAACACCAAATACTCAAATGGTTTTTCTAGTATTGCAGCAAACATCACTGTCCCTTCTTCTTTCATCCCTCTCAGCTCGAATCTGACATCTAGCAGATCTAATACTGATGAGTATCAATCTGTTACCGATGCATATCTGCTAGTACCAATAAGTTAGCGGTTAGTATCTAAGGACAATACCTATAAAATATCAAATCTGATATTATTCAAAATCTGATACTAAGAATCATTCCATTCAAACAAGATACTCTACTATAGCAGCCCATGAGAAAAGAAAATATGTAGTGAGACCATGTGTTCGCTTATGATGGAACACGACGTCGCCCATCTCATGGTCAAGGGCGACACGCGTACGTGGCGCCGCAGCCGGCAGCGCTCGGCAGTGCCCGCCTAAAAATTAACTAGCTCGATTGATCGCATAAGTCGATCACATGGTGCATGCATATGAATCGATCGAATCAAATGGTGCCATTTGGACGTATACCAGTCACTTGCTTAGCTTGCTCTGCTATCTTTCCTTTTGAGAGTGACACATCTTTAACCCGCAGTACGATCTTAATTCCTTGCGTTAATTTCTTTAATTCCTTTTATCGTAGGAATAATATGCCTGGGACATCGAGAGCAACCACCGGTAGTTTCAAACTTTGCAGAGAACTTCAATTTTCCCTCCGTCCCTAATCAGAGGACGCAGAAGCTTTTTTTTTTTCGGTCCTGCAAAAGAAAGGTATTGAATTCCTTTTAATTTTTAGGCGGGCACTGCCGAGCGCCGCCGGCTGCGGCGCCACGTACGCGTGTCGCCCTTGACCATGAGATGGGCGACGTCGTGTTCCATCATAAGCGAACACATGGTCTCACTACATATTTTCTTTTCTCATGGGCTGCTATAGTAGAGTATCTTGTTTGAATGGAATGATTCTTAGTATCAGATTTTGAATAATATCAGATTTGATATTTTATAGGTATTGTCCTTGCGTTAATTTCTTTAATTCCTTTTATCGTAGGAATAATATGCCTGGGACATCGAGAGCAACCACTGGTAGTTTCAAACTTTGCAGAGAACTTTAATTTTCCCTCCGTCCCTAATCAGAGGACGCAGAAGCTTTTTTTTTTTCGGTCCCGCAAAAGAAAGGGCACAGTTAAATTTGTTTACTTTTTTTAACGAAAATTTTGTTTACTGTTGCATGCATGCAACCCTGACCAATCAATCTGCATGTGATAATTCCCACGTTCAATTGAAAACATCCTTGGAACTGTTTGGCGCAGTTTAGGAAGAAAAGCACTCTCGCAGTCTGGCATGCATGCATGCGGGCTGAATTGATCTTGTTCGAAACTTTATAAAAATAAAAGTCTTTGTGCAGTACGTATGCAGTTTAATTAATTAGAATTTGAACCGCTCCTCTTCCTCGTGTAAAGAAAAAACAATGTGCCTAACAAAAAGATTTCTATGGAGGGAGTACTAGTTTACACACCTCACCGGAGAAAGAAACGCGCAAGTTTACGCCAGTGCGGTGCGGGCTGGCGGCCACACGCATGCAGTGCCAGTTCAACCGGCCGTGTACCACGTGCCACTGCGTTTCGAGCCTACTTAATGCAGGGCGCTGAGCCGATGGAGAAGCACTACTCGAACGATATCATATCATGCAAGTCCTCGGCTCCCAGTTCGTGCAGGTGAGACGGTCGAGGAATTGAAGCTGACGATCGAGATGATGCAGCGCATGCAGCTGGTGTCCAACGCTCCGGTACTAGCTCCACCGCCCTTGCTCCGGCCGACGGCGGCCGAGCCGTGCCGGAAATCCTCTTTCCGGCAGCCACACTCCTCGTCTCAACGTCGACGACGCGGTAATCGGTGTACCCCTCTAGCATCATAGTTATATTTAGAAGTTTTTTTATCCAAGAAACTTGTAAAAGTTTTTTTAGCAATTCCCTAAACGTTTTACGGTCAGGATGAAGAATCCGTATGTTAACTAACCTGGTCAATGAGTTAGTTGAATTACTTTTGCTGAATTCGAAATGCTCAAATCATTTCTTTCAGGGTGCATGCTACACAGCAACGCCCGAGGGATAGATATATGCAACCAACCTCTTGATGGATACGGACGACAAAAGGTAGGTGCATAAAACATGTAAAGCTATGGATACACATGCACAGTTAAAACATCTCCTAGTCGCACACACTGACAAGCGTATCGAACCTTAATAAAATGACCAAGGTGTACCTGAATGATGATGAAGCAAGAGAAAAGACAGACAGGATAAACACCGTCAGAGCAACACTCAGGTCGATGGGGGAAGGTGAGAGTCTCTGTTTCATCAAGAGAATAAGCGTGGAAGATCATGTGTGCCATGGGGCAGCTGCCTTGTAGGAAACAGAGTATGATATCCACCGGGTGTCCATCTAATTGATGTCAAATATAATTTTCATTTGCAGTTTCAGAGACATATTCCAAACTATTCCTGGTAGATACTCTTGAAAAGGTTGGAATTTCTCATCATTTCTCTTACGAGATAACAAGAATCATGGACATGGCCTACAAGTAACGCCCCTTGCAGATCACATATCTCGCGTGTTCCTACTTAGTTTTCTAATTTATCCTCGCACTGTTTTAATTTTGCAGGTCTTGGCTGCAAAAGGATGAGGAGATGATCATGGATATGGAGACATGTGCAGTGGCATTTCGCATCCTGCGTATGCACGGATATGACGTCTCGTCAGGTACTTCTGGGTTTTGTTCGTTTTGGCGAGTGCTTTGCAACCGCTAATTTGGTAACCAACCAAATCAAACTTTCGTGCAGATGGGTTAGCTCACTTCTCTGAAGAATCCAGATTCTGTGATTCAGTTCAGGGCAGTCTGAATGATACCATGGCTATGCTTGAATTGTACAAAGCTTCAAAGGTACGAATCTTGGAAGACGAGTGGACTTTGGATAAAATTGGCTCCTGGACAGCTGAACTACTAAGGCAACAATTATGTTCAAGCAGAATATCAAAACCACTAATGCCCCAGGAGGTAACAACAGTAACTAAATCATGTTTATTCGTTTTTAGATTCCCATAATGATTTTGTGTAGCTCAGCATTTCCTATATACTTTCAGGTGGAATGTGCTCTTCAACTTCCAATCTACTCTTCTGTTTTGGAACCATTAGAACACAAGAGGAACATCGAACATTTTAGCACCAACGGAATTCAAATGCGAAAACCAGCATTTCTGTAAGTTCCTATCTATGCACGCCTAGAACAATTAGGCACTTTGAGCTGGAAAGCTCCCACGTTAAACAAAAACATTTTGCCATTGATTTAATTTCAAAATTCAAAATTAATAACAAACTCTTCTTTTACTCTAAGCCACCATATATAATTCGAATCATAAGCAACACATATAGCATATGATTAAAAGTTTTATTATCACAATAACAACAATTAATTGTTCGCTGAACGCACGGGTTAGTGATTAGTCTTATGAAATAGGATGAGCTTTATACAGTAGAGCAATTTCTTTTCTAAGAGAACAAATTGAGATGAAATATGAATCAGTCCTCACCAAATAGGTGAAGATATTCTAGCATTGGCAGTTGCAGAATTCCATTCTGCCCAATCCCTTTACCGGCAAGAACTTCAGTATGTTGATAGGTACATATAACTATCATCTCCCTGTTGTTGTCTATATACTCATATTTTCAAGATATTCTAATTTAAGTAGCAATTTGTTGGCAAAAGATGGGTGAAGGAGGTTCGGCTGGACCAGCTCAACTTTCTAAGGATACTACCATTGGATGTGTTCTTCTTCCTCGCTTCATCTGTGTTACCACGTGAATTATCCGATGCCCGCATTGCATGGATCCAGAATTGTCTGCTGACAACTGCAGTCGATGACTTGTTCGATGTTGCAGGATCGAGAGATGAGCTAGCAAATCTCATCGCATTATTCGAGAAGTAAAGACACTCTAGCTACCTTGATGGCTTAATTCCATTAGGTGCACTAGAAATCCAAACACATGATCAGCAATGCCATCGTGTGGTCTCTGATTCTGTGATGCAGGTGGGATGCGCACGACGAAATAGGATTCTGCTCTGAGAATGTAGAGATCGTGTTCTATGCGGTGTATAACACGACCAACAAGATTGCAGAAAGGGCTGCAAAGGTGCAAAATCGCAGTGTCATCAGCCACATTGCTGAACTTGTAAGGCTAGCTAGCTTTCTTTGATACTGCATATGCATTAGAGCAACTTGAGAAAAAAGGTGGAAAAACTAAAATTCAGTAATTTACACCAGAGTTTTCTCTAACCAAGCTATTGCAATTCGCCTGCGTTATGTAGTGGCTGGACATGGCGAGAGCCATGATGAAGGAGGCGGAGTGGAGCAGAGAAAGGTACGCGCCGACCATGGAGGAGTACATGCCGGTGGCGGAGGTGTCCTTCGGACTCGGACCCATTGTCCCTACGTCGTTGTACCTGATGGGGCCGGAGCTCTCCGAGGAGGTGGTCAGAGGCACGGAGTACACTAGGCTGCTGCGGCTTACGAACGTGTGCTGCCGCCTCCTCAACGACATGGCGTCGTACAAGAGGGAGAGCGGCGACGGCAAGATCACCAACACCGTCCTGCTGCATGCCGGCGTTCACCGCTCCGGCTGGGAGGTGTCGACGGCGTCGGTGGAGATGGCGAAGGAGGAGATACGGTGGATTGTAGAGGCCTCCAAGAGGGAGCTGCTGAGGCTGGTTACCATACAAGAGGCGGCGGCCGCCGCCGCCGGCGGTGTCCCTAGGCCATGCAAGGATCTGTTTTGGAACATGTGCAAGGTGGCAAACCTGACCTATTTGCAGGCTAACGGTTATTGCTCGCTGGAGGAGATGATAGGAGCGGCGAGTGCGGTGGTGCATGAGCCACTCAATGTGTAAAGACTTGTCAGCTTGTTCAGACAGATATGCGTTCTGTCATCTTTGTGTAACTAGATAAGCCCCCGCTCGTTGCTGCAGGAAAGACGCATGACAATAGATAAGCATGAGGTGCCAAGTGGATTCGCTTTGTAGCTAGACGGTTTAACCTCGTTTGCTTTACACGATTTACATCTTTCGTGTACTATCCACCACCAGATAGAAATATTAAGACAATGTAAGTTTATAGGGGAATAGAGACCATAGATCAATCGTAATCCAAAGTCCAAAAATAATTTAGATGATATGGTATAAAAAGGCTAGAATAATTAAGATATTATGCATGACTTCATAACAAAAGAAAGACATAGATAAATGATTTGAAGGCTATAAACAATTAGAGTAATAAGAGATAAAAAGTTCGTATTAACTAAAATTATTAGGGAGCATTATAAGTACTTCCTCTTTTTTAAATTAGTTATCATTTTAGCTTTGTATTAAGCCAAACTGTGTATCTTTTGATTATTAATTTCTAGAAAATCTTGTTGTTTAACAAAATGTGAAGTATATATTGTGAAAGTATTTCTCAAGATAAATCTAAAAACACAAACATTATTATTCTAAACCATAAGAAATTTTAGAAATTGATGGTCAAACATACACATGCTCAACTTAGGATAAAGCTAAAATAATAACTAATTTAAAATAAAGAGAGTATATTGAATTACCTGTGTGCTACACATGTACACCTACTTCTGCTTGTGCAGTTTCTCATTGTTGTCCAAAAGTAGAGACAATGTTGTATTCTTTCGTTCACGTTGTATGGATACAATTGCCTCCATGCATGTGTATGGTTGTCTCATACAATACAACATACATATTTTTTTTCCTCGTGTTGAGATAGTAGCAAACTTTTCAGGAAGTGACTAGATGTTTGGCATAAGAAGATTTTGCAAATAATCTCCCAATGGTGAAATATTTCATTGAACGGTCAAAGAACTATTTAATTATCAAACAGTGTAAAAAACTCATTGAAACATTGATTAAAAACTTGTGTGTTGGTTCACGCGGATAGCGCGCCTAGCATCATTATATTTTTTTTTACATTATAGCATACATGTTTTCACATTTTTTTAAAAAATATATTGAAAAGGCAACATGATTTTAAACTATTGCCTAACTCGGTCAAACAAACTAATGTCTAATACTCTTATTAATATAGCAATTCCTATGTCTACAAAGCAAATATAATACATCCTCTAATATTGTGTTAATAATACAATGAATCAAATATATATATATTTAGTTTTCTTCTTTCATCCATATATATACACTAATGGCATCTTCTAATTATCTTTAATAACAATTTTATACCTACTTACGATGTCATATTTTATTATATATTTGGAATAGTTTATAACATGTTTCAAATAAAAAACTGTCCATGTCTTCAATACTTTTATATTACTAGTTTTCTTATATTTTATTTCATTGATGTTGCTTATGCTTTGGAGAATAGGAACTCTGACATTGTTGCTTTAGTATATCTTTGAGCATTATATTTTTTTAATATAGATTGGGCGATCAAGCTATTTTACTTTTGTTCCACTAACATGTGAATTCTAATAATTTTCAATCAACTTGAAAATTTTTACCTATTTTCATCTCCTAGGATTAATGTGAGGCCATAGAAGACTTCAATTAATATAAGCAAAGGTATAACCTCTTCTCATAATATATTAATATTTTTTATGGTTAGTCTAAATTTAAAATAGTTATAAATTATACTCCTACATAAAATGTTTTATTAATAATATTTATAAATAATTATAATATTTATATTATACAGGGTATGTCATGCTAATCCCTCCTGTAGGTTTTGGTGTTTGGAATAAGATTTGATTAAAAAAATTTAAATGGTTAACATTAATTTTATATTAAAATAAGTTTATAATTAAAAGTTAATAAGCTTATGACTTTGTACTTTTTCAAAGCAATTTTACATGTACCTTTTGGAAAATTTAAGCATCCAAGAAATTATTGTGTCAAAGTTCAAAAAAAAATTGATCAAATATTATCCTAACCATCAAACATTTATCTATACTCCTATAAAACACAATAGTGGTGGGATAAATAGTGAATTTGTCACCCCTACCAACTCGGCAACTCCCTGCTTTTTTAATGACTAAAAATAAGAGTGTTAGCTATTAGCTTAAAAGTATATGCAGAAAATAAGAGAGACAATTGATAGAAAGATGAGTTGACATATTTCTTTTTAAAAATTCTGTTTTAATGTACGGAATAGGCTAGTAACCTAACCATAGAAGTACGTCCTTTTGAGCCATATGAAAAATAGATATTTACTGTGGTTCTGTGGCTGAAAAAAATTCTTGATTATAATTGTTTCAAGGACTTGATAGAAAAACATACTGTGTTTGATTTGAAGTCAACTAACCTCTTGACAAGTCGAAGTCAAGAGAGGAAATTCATCCAATCAAGAAAACGACGAGAGAAGATGAAAATAAAAAAAGAAAACGACGAGAGGGACGGCGCTCAGAAGTCACAACATGGAAAGAGAGACTCGAAAGCAGCCAGAAGATTTTCTTTTTCTTTTCCCTCGTAGAGTAATTGAAGCTGCGAGCATGCACACACATGACAAAGACAAGACTCGGAAAGTCCTTGCCAGACCAGGTCGGACGCAATGCTTCGAGTTTTTTTGTAGGGCTGTATACTAGTCCCGACGGTGGTGTTCGTTTTTAAAGATGAAGTCAGAGTAACTTAAAACCAAAAAAAGCATTAGTATATAATTAATTAATTTTTAATTATTATAACTATAAAAATAGATATTTTTAATATTTTAAAGCAACTTTTATTCACACCAAACATATTTTAAAAAACATGTAAACCAAAATTTTTCCAACCTAATTATTAGAAAAGAACATGACTTTAAAGAGCAAAACATGTTTCCATCCTTGGGGTCACATATATGGTTTCCCAAGGTTACAGCCTATCAAAGCAAGAAGTGAACTCATTAAGGGCAAATTTCTTACTTGCCTATGAATTTGCTCAGTTCTTTTGTACCTCTAATTTTTTTTTCTCGTTCTTTATATATCCTTGAGTTTTTATTTTAATCCACTTTTATATTCATTTTGTTAGTTGATCGCTAGTTGAGTGGTAGATTTTTCTTAAATGGCCATATTACCCATCAACTAGTCTCTTGCTTATATATTACCTACATTAAAACATAAATGTCAATATGAAAAAAAATAATTTATAATAGCACTAAATAGGACAGAATTATTTGATGGCAAATTCGAAAACAGAATTTAAATTTTCATACAAAATTATTTTTTTATTAAATCAAAAATGAAAACTTAGAACGAATGGTGAAAAATTTAGAGGCGTAAAATGGATTGAGCGGAAACTCTTGCATATCTGAGGAATTTTCTCGTTCAGTAATTATTTGTCAATGGATCACCAGCATCAAGACATTCATCACAGTATCGGTACATACTTGCAGGTCGCGAATACAAGGCCCAGCAGCACCCTGGTCTCTTCACGAACACGGCCCGTGAAGCAAAAGAACCGTGCTATTTTGGAAAGACCGTGGTGGGCTCGTGGCACACGGGCTTAAATTTTCTGCGTGGTGCGATGCGATGCGCCAGGCGGATGGATGCCGTCCCCGTCCCCGTCCCCGTCCCGAAGACGACGGCAACGGTGGTGGAGATGGACGACCTGACGGGGGGCGCGGAGTCGTTCGAGCTGGCGACTCGGTTCTGCTACGGGATGGCGGTGGACCTGACGGCGGCGAGCATCTCCGGGCTGCGGTGCGCCGCCGAGTACCTAGAGATGACGGAGGACCTGGAGGAAGGGCCTCATCTTCAGGACGGAGGCGTTCCTCAGCTAAGTGGTGCTGTCGTCGTGGCGGGACTCCATCGTCGTGCTCAAGAGCTGCGAGGCGCTCTCGCCGTGGGCCGAGAACCTGCAGATCGAGCGCCGCAGCAGCGAGTCCATCGCGTGGAAGGCGTGCGCCAACCCGCGGGGGGTGCGCTGGGCGTACACCGGCAGCGGGGGCGATCAGGGCCGAGGAGGCGGCGGCACGGCGAGCCGGAGGTGGAACGTCGGTGGCGGCAGCGGCGGGGAGTCCAAGGAGTCGAGCCCAAGCTGGCAGGCGGTGCCGCCTGTGGACTGGTGGTTCCAGGACGTGTCCGTGCTCAGGATCGACCACTTCGTGCGCGTCGTCACCGCCATCAAGGTCAAAGGTAGAATTGCTTTTCAGTCTGCACTCTTTACGATTCCAGGGAGTGGGATTTTCGAAATATCAAACCAAACTTTTTGGATTTTGAACTAATTTACTGAATTTGAACCTTTTTAAACTAAATGGAAGCATCTTCAATTTTTTTTTAACCGGAGGCACATCTCACGTGAGCCTAAAATTTTGGAAATCATGGTGAGAAAAATTTTGAACCATGCTACTCAGTTGTGTGATTATAATAAGCGAAAGTTTATGATTTGTCCATAGTTATATGGGCTAGTACATTTTGGTGCAAAGTAGTTTTTTTTTACCCAAACTTGATTGGATTTAAGACGATTTGTTTTCTTACCGGAGTTCTTTTCTCTATGGACATCTAGAGAATTCAGATTTTTACTAAATTTGAGTCAGTTTGAAACAAACTTCAACTAAATTGAAAAAAAAATTCAAGTGGATCTAATTTTTTATCTGGCTCCAAAAAATTATCAAGAGCATCGAAGATAGCAAAATTTTATGAGATATCTTCAAGATTATTAGCATGCTTCTTCGACCTCCACTTGATCAGCACTGCTCTCGCGGGGACGTGGTACCGGGCGATACCGAGCCTTTTCAGCTGTTAGATCGCGTGTAATCGACGGCCAGAATATGGTACCACCTCCCCATAGTGATGTCTTCTGTCTTTGCTATCTCCCTTATTGCCTCAATTGCTGTCAGATATGGTGAGGTTACTGGTTGGGGCCAACCGACCAGCTGACACTGGCATCACCTTGAGTGGGAAAAAGATCAAGTGTAAATAATTTTAGGTAACTACATGGCAAATCATCAATTTTCCATTATATATACCATTGTAGCATGATTATTTTGTCTTGCCCTCAAAGATTCTCCTGTAGAGAAAATAGACTTTGTTGGCAACACAAATTATATCTAGGGACCAAGTGTTCTTGAATAGTGAAATAGTGAAGCACCATATGATTTGCTTAAGCAATGACACTAACGATCTAAGGGGTTCCCACAAAATTCCTTTATAGCGTTATCCATCAAAATTAATCCAGATGCAATCCCTGCCAAAACAAATTGGATTAATGAGGATTCGATAAGCATCCTTGCGAGCACAGGCCCTATGAAAGCTAGGGATAAATTAAATATGTGAACCTCACTAAATTTCGATTGGAAGAATACAAGTGAACCTTTCTGCTATTAGAGGGTTTGAAACATGTAGTATAAAAAAAACATTTCTACATAGAGCTAAAATAGCATTTGCATAGGCGGCAACCGCCTGTAACTAAGTGCCTATCGAAATGTTGTTTGAAACATACGGTGTTTCCACGGTATAACCTAGTAGGAGTAGTTACATTCGTTTGACAAGGCTCCAAAACTATACTAGCTACAGTTTTTTAAAAAAAAATCTATACGGTGGAAATCTATGCTACTGACCTCGTTTCCCAGGAAATGATTTTTCAAATATAGGACAAGAGAAGTGCTAAGAACTTGTTGAAATTTCACCTCAGACATAACAAATTTACGCGGTGCAATACATTAGCTGAACTGTTTCAAGAATTCCACAAAGTGGAGTATAAAAAAGTTCAATTTTTTCTTCTTTTTTTTTTTTGACAGGCATGCGGTTCGACCTCATCGGCGCGGCGATCACACAGTACTCGTCCAGTACTGGAGGTCGCCGACCCAAATCGTCCGGTTCTCGTCCCCCGCCCCGTTCCCGCCGGATCCATCCCCGGCCGACGCCGGCGGCGCGAAGTGCTTCACGAACTGCGGCGAGGGAGGCGGCGGCGCGGCGGCCACCATACCGTGCGGCTGCGGGTACGGGATGACCACCCACCTCGGCTGCGGGATGTGTTGGTGCGGGTGCCCGTGCATCCCCGGAGGCCCGTGCGCATCGGGGTGGTGGTGAGGCGCCTGCGCCGCAGCCGCCATCTGCATCGCCCGCCTGAGCCGCCGCTGGGAAGCCACTTGTGGTGCTCGCGAGTGAGTGGAAGCGCTGATGACGCTTGGTTGGGTGAGGCCGGGAATATCATAGGTCGTTAGAAACGGATCTGGGCCGTCAGATCTAGGATTTCGCGGGGGCGCACGGTCGTCTGATGCGCTGGATCGGAGAGGCTGACGCGTGGGCCCGGAGGTGGGGCTTTCCTTTGCGGTTTGGGGGGATTTTAGGGGAAGGGGTTGCTCTCAGCTCGCTTCTACTTTCGAGCATCCCCGTAGATGAGAGCGTGCGATTGTTATTATGCTATTTTTGTAAACTGTTAACATATGTTGAGTATTTTATTGAAATTTAATTGATGGCATGATCAGTTTAATAATTTTTAAGTTACATGCAAATTGGACTTTCCTATATTGTATTTCATATGGTAAAGCAACTATAAACAAAAATAATAAATTAGTCGCATGAAAATAAATGCTATATAAGAAATTTTAAACCTTGTGAGAGAAAATGTATGAAAAATGTTCGACAATACTTATGATATTATAATATGATGAAATTTGAATCTACTCTAATTCTCCACAAGCCCCAATCCAACCCATAGGCTTTTGCACTCGCACTCTTATGCCCATTCAGTACTAATTATTAGCACCAACATGTTTATAAAAACCTTATCCAAACATTACTATGTCATTTACTCATTCCTTTATCTTCTTCTTCTCTTTCTCTTTCTCTTGTAAACTTTAGCAGGTTGTTGCATAGATAAGTTTAGGCAGTCACTTCTGAGAATAAGTGTAGTTAACTATTTGGGTTGTCACTTGTTAGTACTTGGATCTCATCATGCGAGGAAGCTCCTCTTCCAAAAAACCCCCATCCATTCATAGAGCTTAATGATTTAGTAAGGTAAAACACTATTCAAAAATAGGGATGGGCAAAATAAGATTGAACCGAGAGTGGGACAAAGACTGAGAAATTCAGTCATCTCATCGGTGTTAGGTGATAAAAGAACAAATTATATTCGGTCAATTTGGTTAGTAGCCTTGGTTAACTAAACTAACTGAAATTTATATAGGATCCATAAACAGGTTTCAGCTCATTTAGCCTAATAAAGAAGGAAACCCTAGCACTAACTTCCCTTGACCCCCATCCACACCACAGTCGATGACTCCCACGATTCTTCCAATCCTCCTATCGCTCACGTCGCTTCACCGTCTTCGGTCTTACACTAGATTGTCGCCTATGTCTTATAACAGCGCAGCAGGCTAGTAACCATATCTCTGGCCTTCCTCCTCCCTCCTTCTCCTCCCCTTCACATCGCATGCTTCGTCATCCCCTACTGCCTACGCTATGTGACAGCGAGATGCTACTCTGATGCCTATGCGTGCACGCGATAAGGCAAGAGGACAGTGGCGAAGGATGGTGATGGCTATCGTGTGGCAACCCCATGATGGCGTGCATTTAGTGGCAATAGGCGATCGTGGATATTTGTTTTTTTTTGTGATTTCCAATGATTTGTGTTTTGTGTTTGTTTTTGTTTTTTTCTATGATCTATGGGATTGTTTATGATTTGCATCTATTTATGATTTTGGTCATGACCAAGACCAAGACTGAATTGCTTAGTCCTAGCTTTTTCTGAATGTAATTTGATCGAGACCAAATTTCTCAGTTAGATCAAATGCCCACCCCTATTAAAAAGAAAAACATAGAGGAGCATAGAATTGTTTCAATCTCTCTTTTTTCTTATGCAGATCTAGCTATAGGATTTTAAGCTTATGTTGCATATCGCAACATGTAAGTCATGTTTTCCTGTTGTCATGGATGATGTTTATCAATATTTCAACCTCACAATCCAAATATAACACTTAGGTTAAATTTGGTGGTCCGTTGCATACTTGCAATAGTTTTACCTCTTCTGACACAAAAAATCAACACCACTAATTAAATTCAGCCTATAACAGAAAGTGTCTAATTTGAGCACAAGAGAGTCTAATGAAGACACAACTTCATATCTAGTATAAACACATGCCAAGTTAGATGAAGATACGAGTGTTGATGTTGATACGGGTTTATGGGCGATGCAGTCTTATTTGTAAATATCTCTTGTAAATAAACAGAAGTAGTCACTTTCCTTTTTCTTTTTAGGATGTTTTATTCAATACAGTTGTTTGTAACCACATAGGATTCTTCATAACCCAGCGTATAAATATGTACACCTAGAGACCCTATAAAGAGATCAATTAGATCAATACAATAAATTTATCACATCACTATCTCTAGGAATAGAAGTAACTTAGTTTTCAATGATTGGTTCAGGTTAGGCTATATCAGTTAAGTTCGATCTTTAGTGAGAGATAAGTTTCATCATATAGTAAAGGTATCAGTTTAATTAAGACTTTCTCAGTTTGGTTCGATATCTTAGTTAAGTTTATATGTTTGTTAGTTATCTTGATACATTCAATTTTGTCTAAGACTGTATTGATTTAATCTCTTTGTCCAATCTAGTGTATCTATCATATTGGCATAGAGTTTGTCGGTTTATTAAGTTTATCTTGTTATTTTTAATCTTATATTGTCTTGGTTAGGTATGATATATTAGATTGTTTCTGATAAGGTAAATCTTGATAAGTCAATATATTTTATTTAGTGATCCATCAGAGTTCTAGCCGATGGATTATCTTTATATTATAATTTCACTTTCATTTGTATCGAATCATTATCTGATATACTTTTTATATCACGTTTAATATGCTATCAATCGTAACTAAACTTATTAGCTATAATCTTATATTATCTCAGTTTTATCCAATCTATCGAGATTGTCTTTAATAAAGTTAGTTAGACAATCGATAGCTTGAGTCCGTAGTAGTCTATTGGCCAATTTGTTTTGAACTAATCTCTATCAGCTAGACAGTCAATAGCTCGAGTCCGTATTGGTCTATTAACCGATTGTTTCATTGGTCTAATTTTTTTCTATCTCCCATATCAATTATAAGTCAAATTAACTAGCACTTTCTAAATCTCAAGAATTTAAGTACCTATACTACAGCAAAGCAGACCTCTCAAGCCATTATGCGTATGACACATCGGTGTGGATATTAGACAATTTTCACATCAACAAGCTCTTACTCATAGCACTATTGTTCTCAATTATTTCAACTACAATGCCAGTTTGTTGCAAACATTTTTCTTGATTGTTACATGCATGCTATGTGATTTTGTAGTGTTCTTTTTAAAAAAAAAACATAGTATAGACACATGTGCTCATGTACGTGTGCACACTTACCTCAATGAATATACATACACACACCCTAACCCTCCAAAGATTGACCTAACATATCTTAAGATTGATGAAGTCAACGTAGACATCTTGTTGTCGATGTTTCAAAACACAATATAGACACAGGTGCTCATATACATGCACGTACGCTTATCCCTATGAACGCACACATGCACACCCTACCCCATTCGAAAATTGAACCAATACATCTTGATATTGATGAAGTCACAATTTTCGTCTCACTATCGATGGGTATGTCGCCTACAATTGAAAGAATAATTAGTTGAGCACTCTAAAAGTGCATCTAGACCCCTTATGGCTTTTGGTGATAAATGAAAATGCAATTAAGAAACTAATCACATTGAATGAGATAAGTGTAGGTGTTAGCCCTATGTGTTGATCATCTAAAAAGATGGAGACCCCTACAAATTGATGCGGAGCATTGATTGACTAAGGCAATTTTAATTTATTTTTCAATTTGAATTTGAGTTCTAAGAAAAGCTGCACAATTAAGGGGGTTGTGTCAATGGCTAGCATTATGTCTAAGTACTTTAGAGTCACATTCATCTTGTAGAGAGAGACACAATGCCCACACTTACAAAGGGAAAATGGGCAATCTATAAACTTAGACCAGAAGTTCTCATAGTTTCCAATAGAACTTTAGGTAAGAACTTACTATTTGGCCTTGGAAGGTTGACCGGAAGTTCAGATCTTTGTGATCGGAAGTGAAGTTCAGCTCTTTTGGACTGGATGTTCCAATCCCTATTCTATCTTCTAGGCTAAGTGTTGGACCAAAAATTCTGATATTTGAATTTATGAATTACAACTAGTTATGGGGATGGGCGAGTATTTAACTCTATCTACCCATATTTGAGGGTGTGGCTGTCACATCTTTCAAACATACTACCTTAGCTCCTCTAGGATTTCTAACCATCTTCACTTGGATTCTTGAGCCAAAAATCTTATGAATGAGGGGTTTTGGATCTAGTGAGCTTGAGAGCTAGGGTTCTTGAAAGAGCACTTGGATCAACTTTCGGCCATTGTCATCATGTTTATTACTCTTGATGGTTTTCCACCTAGCTAGCTAGATGTTGCCCGGAAGAATCCGTTTGTGTCAATTGGCTAAGAAATTTTGTAAGGTTTGCCTTACCGCCACAAACAAAGAGACAAAATTGAGTGAAATCTGAGTTAGCTCCTAGCAAGCTTCATAAGAGGTAGGTGCTCGTTGTCTAAGCTTAAATTTTGGTGGTCACTTGAAAACTTTCTAAACCATGGTAGTTACTTGAAGGCTAAAACTTATTCCTGTTTGATAATAAGGAGGGGTAAGGGAATGAAAGAGATTAGGTTTCTTGAAGTCTCTTAATAGAGAGTAGGATTGAAAGATCTAAACTTCAGTAAAAATTTTCTTATTTTCTTTAGTCATGCTTGTTCTCTGTATGTTCCTCCATATTTCATTGCATTCTCTTATTCTTGCCCCTGAGTTTCTCTCCTCGAGGAGACAATGTAATGGGACCAGAAGTTCTAGTGTTAGGATCTAGAAATTCTAATTAGCTTTTTATATCTTGGATAGCAAAAGCCGACCGAAAGTTGTAATGTTTAGGACTAGAAGTTTCGGTGAATTTGACTCCATAGCTAGTGATTTTTAGGATTGACTATTCACCATCCTCTAAGCGATATCAAAATCCTTCCATACTTGCGTCATGTCGAGTGGACAAATGCTACCACAAGGATCTTACCAGCTTAGCTACATTCAATCATTGATTGTTGTAGTCTTCTAAAACCATATGTTTTGGTTTCTTTGAGTTTATTGAACTACTTGCACATCTTACTAGAAATAATGTTTGAATAAGATGCCATAAACCATCTACTGTTAATAGCTACTAATATTTCCCTTTTATTTTACATAATCAATATAATTTGCTGCACACATTCATTACAAATCTCAGTGTTGATAAAATGTTTGTCATCTGATAATTCTGCTTCGATGAATGTCCGGTTCGTACTTGTGTCTAATAACAAGTGTGGGTTATATTTGTCAAAAACAAAAAAAAAGAAAACAAAAGTCTTACAATTGCTCTAGATGGTCAAAAGTTATTAATCTGTGAAAAAAAATTGAGTTATATTTCTTTGTGAGAATTACGTGTTAATTGGAATAGTAGTATCTCCATTGGATTATTTTCTCTTAGATAGATAAGGATAGAAAGAAATTGCTAGGATGTCATATGAAAAAATTTAAATTAGAGTTGATTGATATGACCACTGATACGTATATTGCTTACTTCCTCCGGTTCTCTAATTGTTCTAATTATTAATGTTTTGGACATATCTCATATTCTAAGAAGTAATTAATCAGTAATATGCATATTCCCAGTTCTTCTGTATTGAATACATTTGCATGGCACCTCTAATCAGTAGTTGCTCACGATTTGCATGCTTGCGGGGTAAATCAGTCCAAACTGACTACGGAAAGGCCAGAACGTCAAGTTTTCACATCCAAATGGTCCAACTCTCAAATGCCAACAATTAGAGGACCGGACCGAGTACATTATGGGATGAAGGTAGTACAATAGAAGTCCCCTCTCCATGTTCGACATCAATGAGTGAAAGAAAACAAAATCTACAGTTCTAGTATGTCAATGATGTTGTTCGGTCCATTTAATAATGTTGCAGGTGTAGTACTAGTTAATAACTGCTATAGCTGTTGTTGTTGCATTTACAAATCATGTTTATTGTAGTTTTCCTATAGATAATAATTCTGATTAAAAGCATAAAATACTAAATGTTCGATTATCATCCAATTGAAGAGAAATATAAGGCAACTGTAACTAATCTAGCTTATGCAGTTAGACTGAGTTTGTTCCAGCTGTTGGGCTATAGCTGTTAACAGCACACGAAACAAAACGAGTTATTAGCACGTGATTAATTGAGTATTAATTATTATAAATTTAAAAATATGTTCATTTGATTTTTTTTAAAAAAACATTTATATAAAAAAATTGTATACAAAACACAACGTTTAGCAGTTTGAAAAACGTGCTAACAAAAAAGGAGAAAGTTGTCAAATCCAAACTCACTTCTGAACGCAACCCTAAACGTTATGGTCGATATTCTTAGAAAAGCAACAAATCATAACCCACTTACAAGTAAAACTATCAAAGACCGAAAAACAATTTAAATACATGATTTGGATACTTCGAATCTTCAAAGCTATGTGGTTGTTTTGCAAATACTGATTTTGATATTAGTCCATTTAGAAAGGCACTCTTCTTCAAATCATGGTTCGTGGTATAGGCAAGTAAAATTTGAATGGACTCAAGTTGAGAAGCCGGCGTAAAAGTTTTACCAAAGTTAAGACTTTCAACTTGCGTGAACCCTTAAGCCACTAATTGTGCTTTGTTGTGAGGTACTATACCATTCTTGTCTTGTTTGTTGTGAAAGATCTACTTGGTGCGATGATGTTTTGCTTGGGTCATTCCACCAATGACTGCACCTCATTTGCAAGTGAAGTTGTTCAATTCTTTTTACATGATCATCACCCAATCCGAATCATCAAGAAAATCCTCCATCCTAATTGGTTCTAAAGATGAGACAAAAGAGTAATTCTCACAAAAACTAATGACCCGAGAGCGAATGGTTACCCATTTTTGATGTCTCCAAGTATGTTGTTAATGGAATGATCTCCATTTATTGTATCATTAGATGTTGCATCGAGGGATTTGAGCTTGCATAGTGTCTCTTTGCTCATAAGTGCTCTTGGCATTCTATCCCATCCACTTGTGCTCAAGGCACGTCTTCATGGTCATCTTGACTTGATTCAAGGAGGTTGACTTAAGTTGATGAAGATTGATCAAGTACTCCATCTTAGCCTTCATTTTATTTCTTGTCGTCTTACCTCCCCTATCGCATTTTCCCAATAGTCTTGCTTGGAACTACATCATCTACAACGTGTACCACAACTTGCTCTCTTTAAGAGCCATTAGATTCATCAAATATCACATCTCTAGTGGATTTAACAAAACCAAAGGTTTTATTGAAAACATGGTAGACATGGGCATTTGATTCATAATAGAGTAATAATCCCTCATCTACCTTACGTGCAAACTTAGATAAGTGAGATGCCTTACTCAAAATATAACACTTGCTCCCAAAGACACGAAAGTAAGAGACATTAGGCCTTTTACCACTTAGTAGCTCATATGAGGTATTCTTCAATGATTTGTACAGGTAAAGACGGTTGATGTCATGGCATACGGTGTTCACGGCTTATGCACAAAAGATGTCAACGTCTGACATCTTGGACTCACTGAGCATTATCCATATTGCCTTGGTGAGTATTCTATTCTTCCTTTAAACAATGCCGTTTTGAGATAGATCATATGGGACAAAGAATGCATGCTTGATGTCCTCTTCATCAATGAATTCCTTAACTTAAGTGTTCTTGAATTCTCCTCCATTATCACTTCGCACTCTCTTAATAGTGAGCTCATACTTATTTTGAGCTTGTCTTGCAAAGCGCTTAAAGGCCTCTTGTGCTTCGTTTTTGTCATGAAGAAAGAACATCTAAGTGAAGTGTGAAAAATTATTTACAATGACAAAACCATACTTGTTACTACCAATGCTCATATAAGCAATAAGACCAAAGAGATTTATGTGAAGAAATTGAAGTAGTCTTGAAGTGATCATAATGTTCTTAATGGGATATGGATTTTCAATTTGTTTTTCGGCTTGGCAAACAATACACACACAATCTTTCTTAAAGAAAACATTAGTAAGCTCAAGGATCCAATCTCCTTTTAAAAGATTTGACAAGTTTCTCATTTCCACATAAGCTAGCCTTTAGTGCCAAAGCCAATATATAAAGGACTTAGCAATTAAGCTCTGGATTCACACTATCTAGGTAAAAGCTGACTAGACAGAGATCCCTTTAGCTTTTCCTTGAATGCCAAAGAAGAGTCTTCTCTCCTAAATATGGTCACATTGACATCGGTAAATAAGCAATTGTATCCCATTTTACAAAGTTGCGAAACTAATAATATATTATAACTCAATAACTTAATGAGGAGGACATTAAAGATGGAATGATTGTTGGAGATACCAATTTTACTAAGATCCATTACCTTGCCCTTACCATCATCTCCAAATATAATATTGTTGTGATTACCTCCATCCTCATCAAGGATCGTAAACATACTCCTCTTCCATGTCATGAGGTTGTCACATCCATTATCCACCACCTAACTTGATCCATCAAAGAAGTATGCCTATAAAAAAAGTTAAGCTTAGGATTTAGGTACTCAAACTTATTGAAGTTTGGGTCCTTGAACGTTAGTCACAAGAGCCTTTGATACCCATACACGAGTCTTGTACTCATCATTGTGACCACTAATGAAGTAAACAACCACTTTACCATGGTAATTCTTAGTGATCACATATGAATCGTAATATAGATTATCTAGTCAGAGCTTCTGACCACAAGGGTTAGAATCTCCTACCAGCCCTCTCATTTGATCTGAGAAGAAAGGTCAGAACTTCCAACCATATGGGTCAAAACCTCCTACCAGCCCTCTTGAGTGAGTCGAGAGGGCCAGTCGAAACATCCTGCCAATATGGTCAAAACTTTTGGCCTTTAAACCAACTGATTAAGACTACTTAGCTTTTGTTGTGTTCCATTCATTGATAAACTTCAAACATTGCTTCTCATTCACCACAGTGTGCTTGGATGGTTGACTTTCATAAGAACAAAAGCCAAGACCATGCCTAACCTTGTTATTGTGGGAAGTGATGGTTTTGTAAAGTACATATTTGGATTGGTAGGCCTTCATAAACCCATACTTCATCAAAGTTCCCAACCTTTCATTCTCCTTCTTTAGAGTCTCAATAGCTTCAAGGTTAGTTACATAGGAATCCAAATCATAATTATAACATTTAGCATAATAATTGCTAGTGGAGGCATTGGAAGACTTAGGAGATTCATTAGATAAAGAGGTGCTAGCCCAAAGGGTGTCAAATTGCACTTAAAGAGTTTTGTGGTGTTAGTCCAACACCATAAACTTCTCTTGAAGTGTGTCATTGGTATCCTTTAGGCTAATGATTTATCCATTGACCACAGAAAGTTCTTTGATCAATGCATCAACCTTCTCTTGCTCCTTAGCCAAATCATCTTCTAAGGCATGGTTTCTCTTCTTTTCAAGAACAAGAATATCTTCTTGCCTTTCGAGTGATTTTTCCTTATCTTCTAATGTCTTTATTAGCTTGGCCAAGTGTTTCATGGCTGGTTTGCTAAAACTCTTAAGCACGTTATCCATATCATCCTCACTTCTTTTCATTACTGTTATTCTTAACTTTATCATCTAGTGAGAGTTTGAATGATTGGATTAGCTTGCGGCCTTGCACCATAAAGCAAGAGTACTCGAAGTAGTTGTCATCGTTGTCACTCAAGTTATCAAAGAGACATTCCTTGGTAGTCGATGATGACTTTATTACAATTGTTGCAACACCACTTCTTCTTCTTCCTCTTTGGGATCCGCCTTATCATTGGAGTATCAAGCTTCTCCAATGTAAGCATGCTCATTCTTCTTCTTGGTTCCCTTAGATTTGCCCTTATTATTCTTGTTGTTGTTAGGGCAATCAGTGATAAAGTGACCATACTTCCCATAATCAAAGCATGCTTTCTTGGATTGTTTTTTTCTTTCCTTGTTCTTGCCATACCTACCGTAACAAAGGAATTGCTCGAACTTGTGTACCACAAGCGCCAAGTCTTCATTATTGTTTTTCTCACCACTTGGTAGTTGCTCCTTCTTGGTCTTCAATACAATCTCCTTATTCTTGGCGGCTGTGGTATTCTTGTAATTTACTTGACTTCTTTGCCTTCCTCCTCCAAGAGCCCATGAGTAACAATTCTTCCAATAATGTCACTTGGAATAATCCTTTTGTAATCTTTCCTCTCATGGATGAGTGTCACTAAGGTGGGATTCATTGGTAAGAAGGTTCAAAGAAGTCTTCTCATAACAAAGCGAACGACTATCTCAAGATTACCAAATCCTCAAATCTTGTTCACCATCATTATCATTGGGTCATACATCTCTTGAGGAATTTCATCATCCTCCATCACGAACTGCTTAAGCTTTCCTTCTAATAGCTCAATCTTAGACTCCCTCACTCCGAATGTGCCATTATGAACAACCTGAAGTCTGTTCCAAATCTCCTTAGCTTCTTTAAGTCCATCCATTTTTTTGAACTCTTTTAACTCAAGGCAAAAAGAATTTCACTTGTGGCTTGAGTATTATGGTGAATGCTAAGTTCTTAGTCAGAAGTGAGCTCCATGTCCTCGCTTGGTACATCAATCACTATGAAAATCACCTTCCAAATACTATGATGTAAAGACATTATATACAACTTCATCTTATACTTCTAAGCGACAGAGCGAGTCTTATCAAAATAGTGTGCACGCTAAGAAGTCACGAAGACGAAGTTGTTAGAGGGATGATCAATCTTGCTGTAATCAAAAGGTATAGTAGTGTTCCCTTTTAAAGATCTGATCTTTTCGGTGGACTTGTCACTATCGTCCAAATTGTCCCTGCTAGGTATAAGATTGACACTCGATATCTTGAATCAACTCTAAGTAGTGAAGCCTATTAGGAGTCTACGCTCTGATACCAATTGAAAGCATGTAGATATCACCTAGAGGGGCTTGAATAGGCATTTTTAAAAAATTCTCCAACAGTGGTTAAATTCAATTGGTCAAAACTTTCTATCGGTACTCTCATCCAAATAAAAAATTCTGGTCAGAACCTCCAGTCCTTAGATCAAGAACTTTCAATTGGTTGTGAGTTACTCTTGTGAGCAACTCACAATAAGTTCACAAGAAACTAACATAAAACATAACAAATAAAACAATAAAACATTAAGGTAGAACAGAAACAAATCACAGGCACTTCAATGTCCATCATGCAATTCATAGAGAAAAAGTAAAAGAGAGACAAGTGATTTGTACACGAAGTTCAGATCATAAAGATCATATGTCTCCGTTGAGGAACTCTTGATAGTTAGGTCTCAATTAACCCCTTCCTCACCAAGTAAGTAACCAAGAAGAAGCCTTCAGCCTCTAAATAAGCACCTAGGTATCTCTCGATTTTAAGTGACCACTGGTGTTGTTTACTCTACCAAGACAACCTCCTAGCAACCAGCTTGGTATCCACTTAAAGTTATCTCTTTTTCTTTCGGGGGTGAGGACCACCCTCACAAACTTATCCATGACAATTCATAGCTTAGGAAAGCTCATGAACGATACTTAGTCATATAAGAGGTTACCCTCGAAGAGTAATAAGCACCAAGCAATAGCCTAACATTGATCCTCAAGTGCTTAGGATTTCCTAGATCGCTCACAAGCACAAATCCTCACTACCACCTAAAATTCACATTTAAATCACTATAAGAGCTCAAGAACTAGATGAGAAGATTAAAAAACTCTAACATAAACTAGGAAACAGTAAAACAAAAGTGAAATGACCAAAAGAGCTCTGGTGGAATGAAGGGGTTATATACCCATATCCTAACATCATGTAGTTGTTACTCATAGAATTAAAGCCTAAAGATTCTGACCACTTAGAAACTTTGATTAGCACTTAGGGCAAGAGTGTAGGAAAAATATAAGAAACTTCAGACCAACATGATGGGAACCTCTGTCCTACTCAAATAGAAAATCATAATTAATCATGTATTAACCATTTTATCATTAGTTATCCATTAATCAATTTACCATTAATCATCTAAAATTTTCTTGGTTTTCTAAAAGTGTATGACCCTGTGCAAAAAAACTTTTAGTTTACTCACTCTTCTTCTACTCTCACATAATAAAATGAATTTTAACAAATGCTCCGTATATAGAGGTTGACGTAAGTAAAATTACTTCTCCTTTTTGCAACGTAGGCTTTCTATATTGTGCAAATTTTCTTCCAAAATGGAAACCCGGCAGGCGGGGTGCTGGAATCCTCGTCCCTCGCCTACTTTTGCCCAATTTGTCTTAATGCGCGTGGCGGGCTGGATCTCCGCGTCCTGTCTCTACTCCCCCCATGTGACGTCCTCCTCCCTCCTCTCTCCCTCTCCTCTCCTCTCCTCTCCTCTCCTCTCACACCACCACCACCCTCCTCTCTCTCCTCCCCCAAACTAGGGCACCACCGCATCGCTCCACGCCAGAACGGGACCGGATTTGGCAGTGGCGGTGGCGGGGAGGGGATGTCGACGCGGTCCAAGTCGGTGCCGGTGGCCGCGGGCGGCGGGAGCGCGGGAGGCGGCGAAGGAGGTCCGGCGGCGGTGCCGCTCGCCGTGCTGCTGCGGCGGGAGGTGGTCAGCGAGAAGACCGCGGCGGAGCGTCCCGAGCTGCAGGCCGGGCTGTTCAGCCAGGCCAAGAAGGGGGAGGACTTCACCTTCCTCAAGCCCGACTGCGAGCGCCTCCCCGGCGTCCCGTCCTCCTCCTTCTCCGCGTTCGGCGTAAGCGGTGTCCGCCTCCTTCCTTCCGACGCGTCTCGTTTTCCTCGGAGGTCTCTCCCGATTGCGTGTTCGCGTGTCCTGTGGCCGGCCCGATCCGGCTGTACGGCGCGGCACGCGGATCGGCGGTGATGCGCGATCGGGTTGGGTGGGGTGGGGGTGCGGGGGAATGCGGTGGTGTTGGGTCGGATTTTTGTTGGCTCTCAGTTTTCTGTGCCGAAATTTGCGTGGTTCTGGGAGATCCAAATTACGATTTGTGATGATTTGACATCTGTTAGTTTCTCACGGATGATGATCAATTGATCATTGGATACGATCATGCCGTGTTAGTTATATTAAGGAAGTTGTTGGCTTTGTTCTACATTCCAATCGTCAGTAGTAATTGTGATATAGGATGCATAAATCATAATTGAGCTTATGTATCTTACTGCTGTCTATTGCAGCTGTTTGATGGGCACAATGGGAATGGAGCCGCAATTTATACCAAGGAGAATCTCTTGAACAACATCTTGAGTGCAGTCCCTGCTGATCTCAACAGGGAGGACTGGCTTGCTGCGCTTCCAAGAGCGATGGTTGCAGCATTTGTCAAAACTGATAAAGATTTTCAAACAAAAGGTGCGTGAGGATAACCAGCCTGGTTGGTTGAGGTGCATTTTTCTTGTGGCTTGCCACACAAAATACCAAAAAGGGAATCTTTTAATTGCTCATTATAAGCGAAAATAAAATTAATAATCTGGAGCAAAGTGACTCTTGCGGTTGTTCCTTTTTGGTTCCTGATGTGATACATACAAAACATTTTGAACAATGTAGTATCTTGTCAATGTATCTTTTTTTAAAAAAATGATGTCAATGTATCTTGTTACTAAAACCAACTAAAGTTTGATGTCCTCCTAGAATATAAGACCATACATTTTACCATGGAGTTATGTGGCTAACCATCATTATTCATTTGCTAATTCTTATAACTACATATTTAATGTTACTATTTGCCAATTACCAGAGCTGAGCCTGATATATCTATATTTTTTATTTCTTGCAGCACGCTCATCAGGGACAACAGTGACATTTGTCATAATAGATGGATTGGTTATTACCGTTGCATCTGTTGGTGATTCACGTTGTGTACTAGAAGCTGAAGGTTCTATTTATCATTTATCTGCTGATCATCGATTTGATGCCAGTAAAGAGGAGTAAGGGTTTTTTTTTAATTATTTTTTTCATCCAGATATACGGCTCTTGATTTTCTTATGGCAATCACCTATCTTTTATTACTTAATAATTTTGATCTGCAGGGTTGACCGTGTAACAGAATCTGGGGGTGATGTTGGTAGACTTAATGTCGTTGGTGGTGCTGAGGTCTGAACTTTGCTATCTTTTTTTTTGTCACTCAAGTTACTCTGTCCTGTGTTGTGGTTCAATGTTGCCATTTTCTTTGCTTAAGTTCGCCGCATGGGATTCTTGTATCTGGAAGGGTGTAATATTTGCGTTGTCTATACTCCAATCACAAAGACCCACTCATTTGATCTCTTTATTTGTTCATGAATACTTGTCACTCCAATCTCTCTGAAGCATTCATTTCAGTTTTGCCCCTGTTAATTCCCCCACCACCTCCACTTATTTGGTGGGACCAATGTCTATCAATTTATTTATTGAGAGTAATTTAGTTGAATTGGATAAAAACAAATGATCTCCTAGTTAAGCATGCGTCGTCGAAAGCGACAAGTATTCGCGAACAGAGGGAGTGGTATGTTCACCACTATAGTAAAAATTATGCAGGATTATGCTAGTTCATGTATGGCTGTATTGACATTGACAGCCAATTTTTCTAGCATCATAGTTGCATGTGTATTTTGCTTGCCTCTTTTTATCCTGAAGTCCTGAACAATCACATTATTCAATTGACTTTTTTTTCTAAAATTCAATCAATCTATTGGATTTTGATCTGAATTATTTGCTACATGAAATGTTGAATGTTGATCTAAACCTGGGTCAGTATATTTGACAAACTTTGAATGAGATATTATGATATATGAGAAGCATGCTAGCCTTGCAGTTGCATCAACAACGTAGCAGGGGAGAATAGTGTGCCGTGTTGTTCAAGAGAAAAAAGGGGTTCAGGGTGTGATGTGCTGGGGATGGGGATAGCGACTGATGCAGGTGGAAGCGTAGGAAGGAGGCATACTGTTGTTCTGTTGTTAGTTACTGCTTAAATGTGTTTTTTTTCCTTTTTTGCTTGCTTCATTTTTTTTTTGTTTTCTTTTCTACCCCCAGATTGGCCCTCTTAGATGCTGGCCCGGTGGTTTGTGTCTATCAAGGTCAATTGGAGACCAGGATGTGGGTCAATTCATTGTTCCGGTTCCTTATGTTAAGCAAGTAAAGGTATGCCCTGAAGGCAATTTCCAACTATGTTTGTTATACTGTTAGAAGACGAGTACTACAAGAAGTTTCATGGCTTTGATATTTATGTTCCTCAACCCCATTTCTTCAGTAAATCATAGAAGTAGTAATCAATTTACAATTTCCATGTCTCTTGGCAAGCTTAACATCTGGCATGACAGTGTTATAAATTCTTCCCTGCTGTCAAAATTGTCTATTTCCACATCTATACAATCTATGTTATTTGCAGCTGTATGCTACTTAAAGCTTATATTTGCATTATGCTACCAATGTGAATTTGCATGCGCTCCTTATAGTTTCCTTTTATCACATCAGTTACTTACTCCTAATCTTTAGCTGCATGAATTGTCATTTCTTGGTTTTAAAATGTTATTAGTTATTACCTTTTTTTTAGTTTATTGACAATTTAAGGGCTTATATTGTCTCTCTCAGGCATTGACAATTACATGATTCGACGAGGTTGTTCATGTAATTCATCACTTGATTACGAGAAATGTTAATATGCTTTCTAATTTCTGTAGCTATCGACGGCAGGAGGCCGGCTTATTATTTCAAGTGATGGTGTGTGGGATGTCTTGACTGCAGAAGTTGCATTTAACTGTTCACGAACACTTCCTCCAGAGGCTGCAGCAGAACAAATTGTTAAAGTATAATTCTCCCTCCCCACGACCTTACCTCTTACATGATACTCTTCTTTACACATTTGAAATCTTTTTCAGGAAGCAGTGCAACAAAAGGGACTTAGGGATGATACCACTTGTATTGTTGTTGACATATTACCAGACAAAGCAAATCTTACCATGCCAGCTCCAAAAAAGCAACCAGGAATGGGTGTTTTCAAAAACATGTTTCGCAAGAAAACATCATCTGATTCATCATCCCATACAGATAGAGAATATATGGACCCGGACATCATGGAGGAAATATTTGAGGACGGATGCGCATTTCTTTCCAGACGGTTTGTTCACTCATTCCATCTTGATAACTCACAATAATTAAATTATAAGTATATTTACATTGAGTATTACCAACAAATCATTAGCATCAAGTGTTTGCCTCTCGTATGAGGGAATCAATTCAAGAGACTAACCTTATTTAGAGGATTCGTTGAAACTGGGACATAGATTTTTCGCTGTAATAGTCAAATTCAACCCATGGACCTTCTCAGGAGCATGCGACAAAAAATAAGGCTGGAAGCATCAAACACCTACCGATTTTTCTTGGATTCTGGATGATGTAATTTATAGATATGTACACCATGAGGAAGGTTAGATGGAGTAAAAATTGGCACAGTTTGAGCTGATAGACTACAATATACACTCAAATAGTACAACAGTTGTCATATTTGGAATTCGGAACTGAACTTCTGTTCTATTGCAATCTTGTCTGATCAAACATCCTGAATTGTTTTAGTTTGTATTAAGACATGTATATTATTTTTTTACATGTTTTTTTCTAATCACTACAGGTTGGATTCTGAATACCCAGTTCGAAATATGTTCAAGCTCTTCATATGTGCCATTTGTCAAGTGGAGTTAAAACCAAGTCAAGGGATATCCGTACATGAAGATTCATCACAACCCGGGAACTTGCGTCGCTGGGATGGTCCATTCCTTTGCCAGGGCTGTCAAGAAAAGAAAGAAGCCATGGAGGGGAAGCGTCGTTCACGAGGTCTAATTTGCAGAGCTGTTTTATATACTTATTATGAAGCATCAAATTAACTTTCTTATATTTTTCTTACTATAGAAGCATCAAACATTTTTTTTATATGTTCTATTTACAGATTCTTCGTCGAGAAACAGTGGGTCAAGTGAATAGTCATTATTGTTAGATTTATCAGGAAGCTACTGACCTTACAACGCCCTCAGTCCCCACAAGAGCCAACGATTTTGCACCACTTGCCATTGTATTTGGCACCTCCTCTTACATATATGGACTTTCTTGGAGTTCTGATATAGAACGACAATTGAATTTTCAGGGAGGAGGTGGCTTCTGTTGAATAGCTTTTATGGAAGTGAGAAGCTCGTTGTCTTCCACTGCCAGCTTCACACCCAGCAGCTTTACTCAATCATTTGACCATGATGGCATCTACAGGTTGAAAGATCATCGTTGAAGACTGGTATGACATGTCTATTCTGAGGTCAACTAAAATGTGAATTACTGACCGTATAGAGCTCTGATGAATAGGAACGGCATTGTGATTCTTAATTAGGACTAGATTACTACATCAATATTTTTTTAAGGCCGACCGTGAATCGTGGTCGAAAAATATTTATTCCTGTTGAAGTCCAGCCTTTCCATAACCCCAATATAATTAGCATCGGAACAAATTCTTTCAAACAGCTGTGATTAATCAGCAAGACATCTCATTGACCTGTATACAATGTACAGAATCTTGCTAACTAGACAGCTATATTTCTCCAACCTGCCTTGTATCTACTGTTGTTGATTATTGGAACGAGCTTGTGGGAGGTAAGTTAAGTCTGATCTGCCTGTGAAATGTAAGTGTGGTGTACGGTTCCATGCATCAAGATCAGTCAACAAGGCATCCTGTTAGCAGACACCAGAGGTTAGTATTAAAAATTTTCGGGATAGCCCATGCATTTGCAGAGCTTTGGCGCCTCTGTTAGCAGGCAAGATATTGGGGTTTCGTCGACACAACCCTAATGAAGTATGAACTGTGAGATGTGAATCAATGGCACAAAAATGAGGCGTGAATCAATGTCACAAACATTGATTGTTCTAGAAATGCAGCTAGGAAACATTTTGCAAAGGAGGAAAAAAACTCCCCCTAAACTGGCCTTTCAAATATTGTAAACTCTGGCAATTAATTGTCATAAAAAAGAGAAAAAAACAAAACTTCAATTCTAAATTTTAATTCATAACCTTCCAGCGGGTAAGAGCATCTCCAACAGCGTTATTTCTGTCTCACTTCCTATTGCTATAATTTAGCAAATCCTCTAAGAACCAGCTCCAACAGCCTCCATGTCCAACTCTCTAAATTAGGAGCTTCCTATATTTTTTTTTCTAGGAAAGATAGTGTTGCATGGCAGTTTATTATAGAAAATCAATAAATATAAGAGCATCACCAACAGGTTGCCAAAATTTAATCCTCTAAATCTTTTTATGGGAATATCTAGTGGGATATAAGGGATAAAAATATCCTCCCCTTCAAGAGATATCTTAATTTAATTTCCCAAAAACAAAAAAGGCAGGTCATGTAAGAAACTTGCAAACAAAATTGGTCTCTTTTAGTACTCCCGCAAGCTATTCCTTATTCTGGCGCGCGAACTCGGCGAGCAGGAGTGAGGGCTGCTCTCAATTCATGGAGAGCGAGATTTAAGGAGAAAGGAATAAGAATGTTTGGAAATGAATATTTTGCTTAAAAACACCAAATTATGGGATTGGGAGTAGTATAGGACAATTGGCCATGCTCCAAGAGGCCCAAAACATATCCCTATCCAAATTTTTAGGAGTTTTGTTGAAAAAATTGAATCCAATATTGTCTCTTAGTAGGAAACCAAAAATGGGGATCCCCTTCGTCGGGGTTATCGCTCTCCACATGTATGGGAGGGGCCTTGCTCCAATCAGCCTCACGCACTCTCATCACGGAGAATGGGCGATCATAGAGAACATGATCACGAGAGACAAAGGGGAAACAACGTAGATTTATGTTGTGGATTGTTAGGTGGCTCATTTTTTTTTAGGAAGTCAATTTAGGACATCTTGGAGGAGTAATATATTCAACACATCAAAATTGGTTTACCAATTCAGAAAACAGGAATTTGGGGATGTAATTGTGGATATCTCTTTGCCGTGCTCTAAGGCAATGGAATATAGAGGGTGCGATTTTAGAGTGTATTGAAATGCAAAGAAATTGAGAGAGAATTTTTTAAGGTGGCTTCTTATTGATTTACGGGATGAGATTTAGAGTAGATGTTAAAATGCTCTAGCACTTAGAACAATGATTTAAATGACTATAATCTATATAAAATTTTCACGTCATATCTAAATAACCTATCCTCACACAACAGCTATTTTAAAATATTTGAATAATTAGTAATTTGATTCTATAGGCAACATGTGCAATAGCATACATAGTATTATGTTGTCTATTAAACGGTTTGTTGAGATCTATAGATGATAATCTTCTCTCTCCTCTTTAACTCCCCTTCACCTCGTATCGCCGCCAAAAATCCCGCGACCGGGGAGGGATGGTGGCTCGATCACGCGAAAGCCTAGGAGGTCTGCTTGTCTCTAATACAGGTATTTAAACCTCGAGGTTCACAAGCGTGCCAATCAATTTGACCCTCCAATTAACAAGGAAATGAGACAAGCGAGTCCAATACAGGCGCTCGCTATCGGCTGACTGCCGATAGGATCGGAATACTCTTCGATCGGCTGGGGAGCCGATGTGGATAAGTGTCGACGAGGGATCGACCGCAGAGCCGATGGAGGAACCAGGGTATGCTCAGAGGATATTGAGGCACACGGGATCTCTCCAGATAGCCGAACAGTAATTCATCGGCTGGAAAAACCGATGAAGGCGCATGCAGCCTAGGTAAGGAGTAGTATAAGAAGGTACAGTCTGTAAAGCCGATGCCGCTCCGGATATAACAGCATGAGATCCGTCGTTCGCCGTGGCAGCGCTATCAACACCGAACCTCAAAGATCGGACCTAACCGAGATAGTACGAGGTCGGGGCCAGTGGTGATGATACGGAGGATGCCGGATCAGCTATGCCATAGTAAGAATAGGAACGAACCCATCGGCTAGCTGAGCCGATGAGGGGACGCCTCTCTGAAGGCGGGTGCGTATCGGCTGGGGGACCGACACGTTCGTCGTTACGCGTCGAGTGACACCTCTAAAGGCTGATGTATATCGGCTAAGGGGCCAATGCCCTGATCGTGAAGCTCAGAGTATGGATAACTCATCGGCTAGCACTCCGATGATACGCTGTGCAGAAGACTATAGGCCTGAAGCTCGATCTACCGTCGGCAGCCCCGTAGGTCGGACCTAACCGATGAAGCACGAAACTGACGACGGCAGAGGAAGCTTAACAGGCCGATAGGTCTAGCACGGATGTGATGCGATACATCCGATCAACCTAAGAGGTCGGACCTAACCGATGCAATCTCAGACAGAGCAGGACATATCGGGATGGTGATAGGACTTATCCCTTCGCCGGAGATCAGACTTAACAGATGCAGCTCCGCGTCGAGAGCCAGAACCTGCCGGTAAAACCTAGATGAACTAGGGTGGCGATACGCCGAATTTGTATATGATCGAGAGATATCTTACATGTTTCCAGGGGATCTATATTTATACCCTGGATTTACAGACAGAGTCCGATGCGTCTATGACCATCGGACATTATTTCCTAGTAAGAACAAAGGAAAATAATCCTAAAGAAGTTAACTAACCAGCTAAACCTCTCTAATTGAGTAAGGTTACAATTTACAAAAACAAGCACCCTATCGTGGAGTCCACGGCTCTTCCGTAAACCCGGTTTCATCTGAATAATCTTCCAATTTATAACCAAGTCTTCCTTTACTACAACCTGATCGGCTTCTCCACTGTAGCTATCGGACCTTCTTTTAGTCAAGCCGATCCTTTTTCTTCCTTCCCTCAGGTTTTTCAGACCTGATTCCGATGGGACAATCCTCTGTCTTCAAGCCGATCCAATCTTCTACTAATCTGATCGGCTTTTACACAGTTATCCATCGGCTTTGTTTTAGTATCTCCATCAGCCGATGACTACATTAAACCCTCCATCGGACCTTTCAGCCGATCGGCTTTAGCACCATCGGATCTCCCAACCAGTCGGTTTTAGTACCATCGGATCGTCCAGATTTTGGTATTAACATCTCGTAAAAAATCTCATAAGAAATCTTACGCAGTACTTCCTTCCGCATGCTGGTATCCCATCATTATCTATGCCCTTGACTAATCCTATCGGAAATCACCATTCTTAGAACCATTTTGTATTCTCTACTGTTTTTAAATTTTGATTATTAATTTTACATTAAAATAAGTTCATACAAACTAAGTTTCTAAGTTTTTATATCATGATTGTACTATTTCGAGCCAAATCCGTATATATTTTTTAACCTAATCATACGAGACATTATTGATGATCAGTTTTTTAAAAGTTTAATCGAATATTGTTGTAAGTATTAATATTTATAGCTAAAGGGAGTAGATGGTATAGTTGAAAAAGACAAATGTTGAGGTCTTCGTATTGTCTTAAAAAGGAAGAAGAAGAAGAAGAACAAACCAATGGCCACAACTTGCTAAGCCTGGCTGACACTAAGGTTGTTCCGCGCATTTTCTCTCGAGCCTGTCTCAGGAGGGAATCTAGCACCCGCGGAGCCTGGTTTGTGATCTCCGAACAGGCAACGCTGGCAAGTTTTTACATAGGGAGTAGTAGGTGTCGTTAAAAGTGACCGAGTATTTGCCAACAGTGGGAGTAGTATATTCACCGCTATAGTAAAAATTATGCAGGATTATGCAAGTTCATGTATAACTGTATTGGCGTTGACAACCAGTTCTTTCTAGCATTATAGTTGCATATGTACTTTGCCTGCTTCCTGAGTTTTTTTTCTTGTAAAATGCAATCAATTTATTGGATTTTGATCTGAATTATTTGCTATGCGCTCATAGGGCATAACTCAATCCCAGTCCCCAACTACGAAAGCAAATCTTTCTCCCATCCCCGCTCCTTACTCCTTAGAGCATGCTTAATATATGTGGCCCAACTTAATCCTATAATGGGTCCCAGGTGGATCTCATTGAGATATATGGTTATCTCTACAGTGTATATGACAAGAAGGAGGTATTAAGTGAACCTCACGTTGTAATATAATACTTATCCATCTCAACCACTCTATTTCCTCTCAAAGGTCCACACAAAATTTCCCCACCCACCTGACGTGAGCAGCTCGATGCCGACGGTCTTCGCGAGCAGATCTTTTAGTGGCAGACGTGCATGGATTCGACGGTGGCGGCGGCGGCGGCTCGCGTGAGTGGATCCACGACGGCGGTTACGGCGGTGCCCGTGGGCGGATCCGACGACGGCGGAGCTCGCGGGAGGACCCAACGGCGGCAACGGCACTCGAGGGTGCGCACGGATTCATCGGCAGCGGCTACAACGGCGCTCCCGAGCGGATCTCTGGCGGCGGCGGTGGGGCTTGTGGGCATATCTCCGACTGCGGTAGTGGTGCTCGCTGGTGGATCCGACGATACATGCCCTTTTTTTTCCCCTCTTCCATGGCGGTAAATAACGGAATTGAAGAGAGACAGTGGCAGTGGCAAATTTTCTATTCTTGTTTGCATATAGCTATATCATCCAAAAGGATCCTATAAGAACTGCTCCCACAATATATTAGTATGTTTTAGAGGATTAAGATCCCTCGTGGAGTCGTGGGTCTTAAGATTTTTATCTTAAATTAGTGATTTATTATGAAAAGCAATGAGCATATTATCAACATAGACAAAAAGACAAGTACAATCAATCAAATCTATTATACCTGCGCTTTTTTTATAACAAACTAAATACTTTGTTACAAGAGCAGCAAAACCTTCAGGCTATGTTTTTAAATCTCAAAGCAATTTTAATATTAAGTTGTTCTAATTTCAATTTAAATAAATCAGTAAAAATAAACATAGAAGAATGATATATAACAGAAGAAAAAAATTTATGAATGGTCATAAGCTTTTACCACTAAATGGGCTTTTAATTTTACAAGTTTAACTCTAAAAATATATTCATTCTTCTTATAAATTCAATTGTACGATTCAACCCAAGATATCTTTATAATAAGAATATAAAGGTTGAAGAGCATAAAAGTCATAGTCATATCTTTTGTGTAACGATATCTAACAGGTAAGAAATACATTAATCATTATTATTAGAAGATGAATCGAAAACTTATTGGACGCTAGTAATAACTTGCTGTGTAAGTGGGAGTAAGTAAAGAATTCGAATCACGAAATTATCTCAAGCTCTACCTTATAGTGTTAGATTCAATCGTGGATAAATTAGCACTACTTGAGTAGAGAAAAACATCGTCATAAAAAGTGATATCATAACTAATGATTAATTTGTGAGCATAAAAATATCATAAATGATATCATTTGATACTAAAACTATAACCGTACGCTCTGTTAGTGCTAACATGAACATAAGTAGAAAACAGAAAATTCTGGTTTACCTAATGAAACTTATCCTGAAATTAATGGTAGAATTTAGTGAACAATTAATTAAATAACAAGCTATTAAAATAGTTATTTTATCAAAAATAGTCAAATATCTTCCAACACAATAGAAATTATGAAACTCACCACTACCAAAGAAATACGTCCAGAAAGAAAAACACATTGACGGCTGCTTAGTCAAATCTCCAATGCTCTAATACCACTTATTGAATAAAAATAGGAAAAAAAAGACGTGAGTTTTAATGTGAAAAATATCTCTAATATGGAGAGGAAAAAACCACAGGAGATAAAATTAACGGTAATATGTTACAAATAGGAAGGCTAATACTAGTATTAAAATGTAATTAGTATTTAAGATATAATCCAACGATAAAAACTATCCAGCTCCATCCTCGAAAATGCTATGCATATTACTGGCTAATTAATTCTTGAATCTCTCGCTTGCTCGTAGTTAATTAGTCACAAGCAAGCTGCTTAATTGATGAACAATTATTTAAACGAACGGAAGCTGCTGTTCGATCTGATATGATCTGATTGTTTGATTCTTGTTGTGTAGTTGGTGCCGCTGTTCCATTTAGGAGAGGATAATCGCCGCCATCCGCAAGAACACCTCTTCAGCACCGCCTGCGGAGCAAGCTACTACCATGCTTTGATCTTGATCCAGAGCTGCTGTTCCATCAAATGGTAGGATAATCATAATCATTGACAAGGATCCCTGCTTAATCAATAAATTCCTCGCTGCCTCGCTGGTTTCAGGCAAATGCACACATAACTCCATCTGCACGACAGCTACTCACTCTGATTCATGTAAGTCATTTTGGGTTAATTTGTCATAAAGTCAAATTACTCTAATTTAAACTAAATTTATAAAAAAAATATAGTAACATTTTAACCTAAAATAAATATATTATAAAAATATATACTTAATAAAACTTATTTGTTATTATAAATGTTATTTTTTTTACTTGGTCAAACTTATTTTTTTTTACTTAGGACAAAGTTAAAATAATTTATACTAATATGGAAGGGAGGGAGAACCTTTCAACTGAGCAGCCTGCGCTCCTTGTTACCATAACTCCTGAACTAGGAACAGCATGTTCCCATTATTTACCACATAATGAAAAACAGTAACATCAATTTGGACTTTGCTTTGATGAAGCTATCCATTTCTCACTGCAGATCTGAGGAGCCACCCGGGGTCATGCAACGAGCTAGAACTGTTACCGCTCGTACTTTCGGTTGCGTGCCTGCCCGTGTGGCCATGATCTGAACTCTTGAAGTACAGCGATCTCTACGACGAAGAAATTGGCATTCTATATAGGCCAGTGTATCATTAAGTTGTTCACTACAAAGAGATGCCGCTATAGTTTAGTTAAACACTGCTGCATCCTTTGTGACTGCTACACGCCTGTACCATTCGTACGGGGCGTACATCTACCCTTAATAAGAAAAAACAACCTAGCTGATTTAACAGTTCAGAGTAACTTTAGACATTGCAAAAAAGTATTTGTAAATTTGGTACTAGTTTTTTCTATTTTACAAAGGTGTTATTCAAATGATAGGTATAATAGTATTTTTATAAGTTTTTAGTGATAGCTTCGTAATAACGATTTAAACCAGTAATAAATTTACAATTAAAAAAATGACGGGAAGGCGTAAAGCTTCGTTTACATCAATCCAGCTCTCAGAGGCATGAGTTCGCTAATACAGTTGGACCCGTAAACTAATTTGGGTCAAAAAAAATAAGGCCAGCTACTTTTCCTAGGAACCGAGCTAAACCTAGCTAAATAGGAGACCGTGATATGAGTTAATTTGAACATCAGCGATCGGGACGGCCTGTTTGACAGTGGGTTGTGCCAATATATGTGTTAAGCCGTGTCCTGTTTACCTAAGGTCATAGAACGCTGGGCTAACACAGCCCAATCCAACTAATGTAGTAGACCAGCCCAACAACGAGTATGGTCTGGTTGGCCTATCAATTTTTTTTCCTTTATTTTTTTTTATTTTATCTTTTTCGTATTTTTATTTATTTATTTTTACATGTGTCGTAATTAGTCTATAGGCTTCTATCATCTCAGATCGATCCTACTCGCCGTTGGCGGCGCAGCAGAAGGCAGAGGAGGCCGACCCGTCCGAGCTGAACCGGCTATCCCTTCCTCTTCTCTCCTCTTCCCTGTTCTTAGATTTGGTTGGCATCCGTCGATCGATTCATCCTACCATATGCACCTGCTTGCTGGTCCTATGAATGATTGATTGTGTTTCTTAATCGTGCATCCATCCTGCAACTGATTCGATTTCCTTGAGTCATCCGTTGGACACAGATATTTTCTGGATGGGTGAGGAATGTTTCTGCCATTGTTCATGAGATTGGAAAAGTAGTCTACTACTCTCGGGCGTGCTTAGCTCAATTGTGATAAATGCATGGCTTAGTTAAAGTGGTCCTAGGGAACTAAGATTCAGATTCGATATCGTTTGCTTGGCAACTTTGCTAATCGTGCGGAGCAGATCAGAGTTTTGACGAAACTGACAGTTTTGCTGTAAAACTCAAATTGAATGTCTTGTACAAATAAGTCAAACTTCAGGTTATAGAAGGCATTCACCAGTTTGATACAGTGTGTGATACAGTTAATTCCATCACTTTAGTTATATGTATTTTTTTCGAAGTGATAAGTAAGATTCCCCACCCATTCAGTCATGGCAATAGTTAAGAGCCTCCAGCACTCACACCTCTTTGAGCAAATTCAAATTTTAAACAGCTATTGTAGACGATAGAGTTGCTAGAGCGCGTCTTAAAGAGGAGTGATCATCACGGCAATAGTCGAGGGCCTCCAGCACTCACACTTCTCTGAGCAAATTCGGATACTAAATAGCTACTGCAGAAGGTAAAGTTGCTGGAGCGCGTCTTAGAGAGGGGTGATCATCACGGCAATAGTCAAGGGCCTCTAGCACTCACACCTCTCTAAGCAAATTCGGATTCTGAAAAGTTGCTTCAGAAGGTAGAGTTGCTGAAGCGCGTCTAAGAGAGAGGTGATCATACAGTCACGACAATAGTAAAGGGACTCCAGCACTCACACCTCTCTGAGGATGGTCGCATAACTATTGTATTTGATCACACAAATCAGGACGACTATTGTCAGTGTTCATGAGATGGAAGGAGCTGTGTGTTGGCCTTTTCATGAATTTCAACTGCATCTGTTTGTCTGCTTATGTTCTAACAATTGCTGGAAAGTCTGTATTTCCTGCAATAGAGCATGAAATTGGCTTATTGCTTGTTCATTCTCAAGCTTCGTTCCTACTAGTATGCGTTTAGGTCTGTGACCCTGAATTTTGAGTTTTTGGTCCAAAATTACGAGGGAAATGAAATCTTGACTGAATTTGCGTGATCCAAGAAATGCCAGAACTGGACTAAACCATAACTGGATGCCTGAGAGTTGCTGATCAGGCTAATCATTGGTTCATCGCTGCTTATGTTAGTGCAAATTAGCGGATTCTTGATTGCGCCGCTGTGAATTTAGCAGCTTGCCCATGTTTAAATTGCAGAATCTCTGTAGAGATTCACTGTGAAATTCTGCAAAATTTCTGTATAATTAGCCTTGACTAGCCGTGTCTGTACATCAAATTTTTGTAAACTGGAAGGACAAATCCGGAAAAAAAAAGGGAAACACAAACGCTGAATCTGTGCAGAGTCAGCTAAAAGCGGCTTTCAAGCATCAGACTGAAAAAGCTCCCAGCTTTCTCCGTTCCTCTTCCCGGCGTCGGAGAAGGCGGCGCGTGAGGAGGCGACGATGGATACCACCAGCCTCCCGGCGGTGTGGTTGGTGGTAGGGCCGGGCGTCGCCGGCGCCGTCTTCGGGGCCGGCTGGTGGTTCTGGGTCGACGCCGTCGTCTGCAGCGCCGCCGTCGTCCCCTTCCTGCACTACCTCCCCGGTAACACCCCTCCCCTCCGCTTCGTCCCTCCGGCTGCCCTTCTTCTCTCACCCTACTCCCCAAAGATTTGAGTCTTTATAACCGATCGAGGGTGTTTCGGTGTTGGTTCTTGTTTAGGGTTCTTCGCTTCGTTCGCGGTGCTCATGTTCAACTGCGTGAAAAGGGAAGATGTCAGCTACAATTACTACTCGCCCTACGACGACTCCGAGTGGAGGTGAGGGGCATAATTTTCAGTATTTTTTTCGCTCCCTTTTTGAGGTGGCTTTAGGGTTTGGTTTGGGAGGGTTCCTGCAAGGTTGCAATCCTGCCTGTGGTTTTGCAGGAATGTTGGGACCTTCATATAATGCTGATTTACTACTAATTTCATGGGTAGCAGTGCTATCGCTGGTTAGATTATTTAGTGGTCTGGAAGTTTGGTTTTGGAAGATTTTGTGCTTAACTGGGCCAGTTGGGATTTAGTGCTACTGCGCATGCATCAATTGGTGCAGTTCAGAACTTGATATGGTATATAATTAGGTGAAAGATTGATGCCAGAGCTGTTAGTTGTACTACTTTGTGAAGAATGTGTGTTTACACTTGCAAATTGTGATTAGTAACACTGTAGTGCTCATTTTGTGTTTTATGTATGGAGAAGAGACAAGAATATATTTCTTTAATTCAGTTTTGGGATATAAGGAAATAGTAGATGCTAGAATGGCAATGGTAGGAGATAATGGAAACAATGTGAACTCTGTAAATTGTGATTTACTTTCTCAAAGAAATAAATGAAGCTTGATTTCCTTGTCAATGAGTGAACTCGATGACCATGGAATAAGAGTGAAATCATTCATCCCATCTTCTACTTGTTACTCGTCTGAGGGAATCATCTACATTATACTGACAACAGTTGTGCCACTCAAACTAAGAGAACAGAATGACACATCATATTAGTCGTTAAATCTTTATTACTACCCGCAACTTATCAAATGTTCAATTTGGTTTTCTGCATGCTGTTGTTGTAAAAGATAATTATGTTATTGAAACCTTGGGCAAGCCAAGGCTGCCATGCATAATCCACTATGTCGAGTCAGGATGATATCTAATAACCTGTCTAATCTGTTGTTTCTGTTGGCTATTACTTTATTGTAATTCTTCCATATCAATACAATTCCGTCCATCTGTCATTCATAATCCACTGTATGACAATGATTGCATTTAAATTGCAGGTTGAAACTCTGGCTTTTTGTTTCATACATGGTATCTTTTGTTTCCTTGGCTGGGGCTGTTGGTTTTTTGGTCCAAGACGCACTTACAGATACAGGTCCATCTGCATGGACTGGTGTTGCTGGCGTCCTACAGTCTGTGTTTGTGCTTATAAGGTATTTGATCTACCTTTCTTTGTATGGTCTTCGTGTTATATTCTCCGTCACACCCTTTTTTTTCTGGTTCTTATGGTGTTGGTGATATTTATGCCTTGCAGTGGGTTGATGTACTGGACTTGTCATTCTGAAGATTGACTTAAGTACTTAACAAGTATGCCAAGATATACAAGGAATGTAGAGGCGATTTGAAAAATAATCTTGTTTCAGAATATGTGAAATATTGTGTCCCACTGTATAGTTTTGCTCATCGTTTAGTAACTCTGTAAATATAATTGCATAACAAGCAGCTCAAATTAGTTTCACTGTGGAACTTTGGAGTAAACAAACCTCTATGAATATAAATAGCATATATGGATATGTATATTTTTTTACTAATCAATTTCACATGAAGTTTACCTATAGCTCATATGGTTTTTACTATTAAATGTGAACCATTTCAGATTTTTTTGGCACGGCTAACCATTTCAGATGTTATCCTTAAGTGAATACGAAATATCTGATACTCAAACAATAAGAATACAAAATACGATTCAGTTAGAAAAATAGTTATGTGGAATCAATAATTCATTTTCTGGGGACATGTATTTGCTTTGAAGATTGTTGAGGTATGACAAAGTAAGCTCTTATATCACATCATCTGCTTATGTCCAACCTAAATGCCAGACTGGTCAGTATACTTCATCTTTACGCTATCAATAATCCTCTTTATTTTAGAAAAACAAAGTCCAGGTAGTTGCATACAGAAAATACCCCTAGATACGTTTCCTACCTAAATAGAGCCAGAAACTCTTCTAGCAACTGATAATAACTTTACAACCTGCTTTATACAACTGCATTCCACATGTTGCACGGATGTATGCATAGACTTGTCTGAAGTTATCCTGCTTGAGCTTGATCAGTAGGCCACTGACAGAACTTTGTAGAACAGTGGGAATTTTCTTTGCCTTACAATACACGTCCTGAGTATATTTGTAGATTCAAATTAACAGTTCATGAGCTGGTGTTGATTTGCAGGGGTTTTTCTAAGCTAAAAAAAGGGCCCCTTCTGAAGACTTCACTGATGTCTTGATCCAACCAAACCTCTGATGCAGAAGGGGATAGGGTGCAAACATGGTTTTTGGCAAAGTATTGGTCATGCCACTCCTGTGCTTATCAGTTATCTATCATTTTCGATTGGGATTTGATTGTTGCTATTAGTACCAGTGTAGTACTACTTAGGGGGCCTGTTTGGACAAAAAAGAATTGTAGTTTTTTATACAAAAAAAATCATGTTTTTATGCCACTTCCAAGCTAATATGTTGGGTTGGGGGAAAAATAATTCCTAGATCATGGATATGATCAGTCTGTCACTGCCAAACAATGTCAAAAGTGAGAGAAGAAGCTCAGCATGCTACAAGCTGAAGACCTCACTTGCCATAGCCCAATTACTTCCAAAAAGAACATTCAGTTTTGTAAGTTGATACTTACCAAAAGTTTCTACCTAACCTTCTAGTATCCTTTTTAGATAGAATGTTTCTAACCTAACATGGTCAATCTTAAGCTTGCAAATCATCTCCCCATATAATAAAGTAGTATATATATGACATCAAATTATATGTATGCGATTGTGGTCCATGCATGTAGAATCTTGGAAAGGAATTGGGCGGATTTATGATACGACCCCTTTGGTGCAGAATCTAATCATAATTACAGCTCAAAGCTTGTTAGCTTTGTGAAATAATTGGTTGGTTCAGAAACGAGCTGCCATGCAACCACTGCAAGAAAATGGGTTGTCCACTGGCGTTTAATTGTTAGCACAAGCTCATGCATCGACATCCACAAATTACAAATCTTTTGTCAGTGCATGACACACCACCTCAGAATTCAGATAGGTTTGTTTAGCACTGAAGCTTGATTAACCAAGGGGGATTTTTTTTTCTTTTGCTTAGGCCATAAGTTGGACCCAAACCTACATTATGCTGGTGCTAAGTTGGACTGGCCACAAGATGTGTAAGGCATAAATCATATAAGTCATCATTTACATGTTCACATAAATAAATATAGTTTTTTTTGTGTTGATTTACATATATTGTGGGTGTAGAATCCACTGTATATTTGTAGGGCACAATCTTTGAGCTCGATTTTATATTCCACTTTTTCTCTTTTTATAATAGGCAAGGGAAAAGGACCAGCAACTGGATCGAAATAATGTAGAACTACAGCTTAAAAACAAAACCGGCCGGTATCCCGACATAAAGTTTATTTCTAGAAGGTGGTGATTATTTTTATTAATGGTATAATATATTATAGTATTATTGTGTATCTATGCTAACGTGGTCACCCGTATCCTTACGGATATTCTACCTATGCATCTACGGCGGATCAACGAGTTTCCAGCCAACCATCGGAATTGCGTAAAATGTTTCCAGCCAACTCAACATCGCACGTTGGTGTTGGCGCGCACACGCACGTAGCTTAGCTGAGCTAAGCTGGAGGTTTGGACTTTTGGACCATGGTTCTTCTTCCTGCCTAACAACTAACATGCCCTAATGATTCTCTTTACCCATGCCTCCTAATTAAACAAGGTGGTCTTTGCGTCTTGACGATCGAATCTCCGGCTTGACTGGCAAAAGAAATTCCCAACCGTCTTGGCTCCAATGTCGCCTGCACATCTAACTGGTTGATTCTTTTATTCCCCTTTTACTCCTCATAATTAAGCTTAAACTCTATCCGTTTTAGTTCTGAATGCCAGCACTTCAAATTAGCTGTATATTTTTTCCTTGTTTTTACTATAGACATAACTACACAGTGTATATGTACTAATTAGATTTAACTAGCTAATGTTTCAACAAATGCCAAAAATAATATGCGTCCTTTTCCACGTGTGAATATAAAGGCATGCAATAAAGAAGTGATTCTCAACACCTAAACTTCAAATAAAATCTTCTCTTAAATTACTTATCAGATCTACAATCAGATTAAACCATCATATTCAATACAATTAAATATTTATAATAAGATATTGCATGATTATATTTAGATAAAAGAAATACATGTGTTATAAATTAATTTTATTATATTTGATTAAATTAGTTATTGGACAATCGTAATATTGTGAATATATTACTTTTATTGTTGTTTTTGGTTATTTCTATTTATGTTGATTCAATTTAATTTATTTCTAGATAGACTCATGTTATTACCTTCTAACAGATTTACTTTTAATGTCGTGATAACTTAATGATGTGTTAAGTTACTTTTATAATTTGTGTAAATTACTTTTAAGCTTTACTAAATTTACTTTCATAAATGTCTAAGAAGTAATTTAATAAAATCTAAAATAAATTTAAATTTACAATATATATATATATATTTCTTTCATTAGAATATAATCATACGAGATCTTATTATTATTATAAAGATTTAATTACAATGAATGCAATACTGTAATCGGATTGTAAATATAATATCCGGTTTAAAAGATATAGGTTTTCAAAAAATTTAACTTACAAAATAGGGTATTAGTTAAGACTGCCTATGCACTATTTAGATTATTTAGATTTTGTGTTTTACTATTGATTTTGTTTTTCTGTTTGGCCAACTATCCAATGTGGTTTCTAAAATATGGAGACCCAAATTTAGTTCATCTGTTACATCCAAGAGAGAGATTGGTGACCAAAAAAAGGGGCAATTGAAGAAATAGCACTAATTGAAAGAATGCCACTGGTTTCGTGCTTTTCCACGCCAAAATGCCACTCTTTCATTAGAATCCACTAACACCGTTAGTTAACACGTTTGATCGAAACAATGACTGTACTGTCGTCTTCAAATTGTTTTTGTATACCATTGGATGGTAATTGGCTGTAAATGATTGCTTAGTTCTATGAAAAATTATATAGTCTTCCATACTATACTTTTTCGAGGTTGAAGGAGATTTATTTTAGTTTGCAGTTTTCATTATTTTGAGGTAGCCAGCCAATAAGTTCTTCAGTTAATTGGACACACTTCTATACTTTTCCTACTATGATATACATTTCTATTTTAATTTTTTAATTTTCAAGAAATATGAGACTAAACAAATGTTATTAGCCACAGCTTGTACGAACATGCATAATTACAATGATGTGCAACTATTATGTGAATTCTCTAAGAACATGCAGAAATTTGTCAAAAAGAGAAGTCAACAAAGGAAGCATACATCAATATGGATGAGTGATTGAGTAGTGAGAAATGTAAGAAATAGAAAGATAAATAAATTGCTTAATCTGTTTGGAAATGGAAACTATTATGACTAGTCCATACCACCATAAAAGCACTAGACAAGCCTGCATGAACCAGATAAATCCACCATAGTTAAAAACAGCCACATGTACTACAAGTTTACATCAACAAACCATATGTCGGTGTTTGAAATAATTTAAGGAATATTACAAAACAAAAGCACACAGTAGGTTCATAGACTACTAGTACTTAAAAGTACAGAACAACATCATTGTGTGCTATTTTTTAGTTCCATCACATTCTAGGAGAACACTAGATGGAATCTGAAGTCGATTTCTCCCTTCCACCTTTTTGGTCTGGGAATCTTTGGAATTGGCATAGCATTGTTTAAGGTTTGGGGACAGAATACTAATTAGCACAAAATATATAGATGAAGTTAGTATTTTTGCTTGAATTATTGAAACTAACATAGAAGATATAGTGGCACTGCTCTTTTTAGCCCTTCCTGCCTTCTTTGGTGGCATATTGACAGTGGTGGATGGGTCATTGCTTCCCTACTTAGAACTAATTTTAGGGGTTAAGCTGCTCCTTTTTCTATATGTAAGAAATCATTGGATTATAAATGAATGCACTTATGCTGTAAGAAGATGCAAGTGACATACTTTTTTTCTGTGTTGCAACCTCTTCTCCCTGGCATTTTTTAGCCCTATTACCCACTCCACCATATTCTTTGCATTTGTATTTCTTATGTTTAGCTTCATCTAAACTTTTAGTTCTGTTTTTCCTAGTCCTTCCATGCTTCCTCCTAAATATAGGTTTTTTTAACTTAAAACCATATTCCACAAATTTGCATTAGTGTTTTTCTATCATGGGTCTAAATACTTCATAATATGCTAGCTCCAACTTCTTGACAGAGAAATATTTATCCACATATGTATCTATTGATGCACCTCTAATGATGTAATGAAAGCTATAGTATGTGTGCAAGGTTTGCCACAAGATTGCCATGCCCTATTGCTATATGTTTGGCTATTTAAGTGTATTGTATACCTTAATTCTGCTATTAATGACAGATACTTTAGCTGCATTTAGTACGACCATACTAACTTTATGTTTCTTTTGAACTTTACTCTATTCATTGAGGTCTTTAATCACACTTAGTGGCTACTTCTATCTTATATTTTTTTATCCTTGTATCTTTTGATTAATCTTGTCTATCATGCCTATAATATGTATATTTTTCAACTCCTTTATTAAGTGATAAAAGGATCTTACATATTATTGTTGATGGAATCCACCTTAGATAATTTTAAGAATTTGATCCTGCTCCACAACATGGGGTGGTTCTCATTGAGAAACTAGATTGCTTATGATGACTGCATCTTAATGATATCATAATGCTTATTGAATTCAGCCATGATATAACTCCTAGCCACTAGCCACATGTCCTTCACGTATACTGCTCTATAGAATTTCTTTTTGAAGTTGTTCCAGAGGTGATGACCTCTATTTTTTCCACTTAAATGTTACTATTCATTACAATATAAGGGCTGCAGCCAAATAGGAGCCCATCAATAAGGTTTAAGAGGTATGAATAACCTTCTAAAGTATATATGACCATTATACTCTTCAATATCATCTAGTACTGACTTCAATAGCTCCTTCTTAAAAGTAAAGGACAAAGCATAGCTATCATCTCATTTACAAAATTCTCTAATGTCTTTTCTTTCCTGATAAAAAACCTTGTCATATCCAACCGTAATGTGATATTTCTCCTCTAACCTTTCTTGCAACTCCTTTTGCCCTAAGTTTGATTTTTTCTAAGTATGTTGATAACTCTATCACATACCTAACTGCTTAAAGCCATGTCTTCTTCTAACCTATTAATAGATGAATAAGTATGTTCAATTATGTTTTTCTTGATCTGCAGATCAATATGGCAAGGTTAAATATGATTGTAAGGATCAAAACATGACAAAATTTACACAATGTCAATTACCTAACAGATCTTGGTGCCTCTCTTGCATGAAGCATGAATTCTCCACTTGAAATTCTCTTCTTTTGCTCTCTTGCAAACAATAATCAACCTTATTTTCTCCCTCTTCTTTAAACAAAAACCATAAGCTTTTAGAGTTGTATAGTGTGTAAATGCTTTTTTCAATGCTTGACACTTTGGAAAACTTTCCTCATCAACATATGATTGTCAATATCATGTGTGTACACTACCTCATCATCAATATTAAAGTCAGCATCATCGTTTACTTTAGAGTCCTCGAAACAACTTTGTGGTTCATATTCATAATGAGAGTCAGATGAAGAAGAATCATTGCAACTTATGTAGCTACTATTACTACACATGACTACTGTTACCCTAAGGATTCAGCATTTGACCCTGAGGATTTAGCGTTTGACCCTAAATTTTTAGCATCCAACTTGGCATCAACGACCCATCTGGTTGACTACAGTTTGGTGGATTCTCAGGTGGTGCACACTCATTTTTAGTGCTCTCATTTGGTACACACTCCTGCGTTTGTTGGGTTTGCTCAGGTAGCACATAGGAAAGCATTGAGGAGTACATGGAGTTCGATCCGGTGATTTCTGATTCCTTATTGTGTCTTTTGAAGGTGAAACAACAATAGGGCCTTTAAATTATTTACTTGACAATGCAATCGAAGCAAATTTTGTGGTTTATGTTATTCCAATAATCGCCACAAATGCTTATCTATTCAAACCTTAATGTACTCCTCATCAATACAATATAAGAAACCAATTGCCTAGAACACCATTCTATTGAATTTGCTAATGAGCCAGTACTCAAATCCATTAAGAAATATCACTTTGGATCAACATAAAGTGAAATTTCTCTGCGATTTATGTATTTCTTTGACTTACCATCTGGCATGCTAAAGAAAGCACTTACTCTAACAAGAATTTTCTTAAGAAAGCATGTACTCTCACTCCTACATAGCATCTAAGAAAGTCTAACCAATCAACTCAGTGGATAGAAAGAAATAAATTTTCTAAGATGGGAATTGTACCTATTTAGGACTATAGTTCCAGTCAATTTGATCTTGTATTCAAAGCAAGAACTCAAGGCTTCTTGCTCTAAAAATGTACCACTTCACTGCTCGATATCAATCCTAGCACATATGATCTTTGGGTTGCCACTGCTCCACGTCGTCAGGCACCGGAGCACAGCTTTTCCTGACATCGCTACTCCGCTAGGACTAGCCACAACAAATATTCATTGGTACTCACCGTTGATGCCTGTGGGTCTTTGCCACCGCCGCTGCTCACCCGCAGGTCTTCATTGTCACCGTTGCCGCTACTCCGCTAGGATCCACCGTAGTTGACACCTATCGATACCCACCGCTGACACCCTCAGGGACCTGCCCACGAGTCTTTGCTGCTATTGCTACTTGCTTGCGGGTCTTTGTCACCGCCATGGCTGATGCCCATTAGTACCTATCGTCGATGCCCCCCAGGACACCACTGCCGAGGCCCCCTAGGACGCTACCAATGCACGGCTCTCTCTATCATAATCTAGGGTTCACATTGAGAAGCAAAATGTTGATCGATTAGTTGTAACACTATTTTTTAGCTTAACATTTAATGGCCACTGATAATCTCAAATGATAGTGACGTCTAGAATGAATATTTGTCCATTCCAGCGGTATTGGAGCAATTAGCTCTTTTTTTTTGTTAGATTGTCAAATAGTCATAGAGAGTGGCAAACAAGTAATGGGTTTGTATACAACCAAAGCACACCAAAGTACATTTGTATTAATTCTACAACCATTGCAATGTTGCTTCATTTGCAAATCCCTTCTAAATATAATTCCTTTTGTTCTTCAAAAAATAAGAAGGAAGAAATGAAGTATTTTCTCTTGCCACACATGACATCGTGCAATTCAAGCGGTGTTGGAGCAAAGAAATCTTTAAAACCCAAACAAATTTAACTACGCTGTGTATTTTCTAGAACAATTCTATTTTCAATCATTACATTAACATTACCACCACTGAATTCAAGAAAAGAGATTTCCAGGTGAAAAGGGCGGGGGGGGGGGGGGGGGGGGACAGAGTTGGAAAACAGAAGAAAATACCAGGTACAGCTCAAAAGGAGAAAGACAGGGAGGGAGGAGAAGAAAAACGAATTGTTTTAATTTTTATAAGCTCGGGGGAGGAAGGCAACAAAGCAAAACAACCAAAGCAAGGCAAAGACATCACGCGCTCCATCTCCTGAGTTTTGAGACTAAGCAAAGCAACCAAAGCAAAACCAGCGGCTTTCCTCCTCTCCTCCGCTCGGCTCACCGCCCCGGTGACCGCCGCCATCTTTGACGCCTGTCTCCTCCGAATATCATCGCGAGTTTGGTCTTGCTCCACCACCTACGGGGAGGAGCTCTCCTCCATCTTCTTGGTGGTGGTCAGGTTTTGCTTCCGCTTTGGAGGGCCAAGATCCGGAGCGCTTGAGTTCGGACGGTGGAGGGAGCCGCCGCCGCCGCCGATGAAGGGGAAGAGCGGCGCGCTGGATAGGCGGTCCTTCGCGCGGTGGAGGATGCTGCTGCTCTGCGCATTCTGCTTCGGCCTCGGCATGCTCTTCACGGATCGGTGGGTCTCTCTCCCCCTCTCAGTTCCTGGATCTCGCCGTGCGGTTTCCGTGTTACGGGGGTCACTAGTCGGGGGTAAAAAAGTGGTCTTTGGGGGTCGATGGTAGATTTTGCCGTGGCCTTTGACCTATCTGGGAATAATTTTTTGAGATCGACCCGTTTGAGATTTGGAATTTGAAAAAGTTCTCTAATCATAGCCAATGGCGTGTCGGGTTGTTTGAAAATCTTGGCGTGCCAAGATTCGTTTGGGAGGGTGATTGGATTTTAAGCTGACTTCTTTTTTCTCTTCCGGAGTTCATGGCGATCTGGGATTCTGGAGTTGGTGAAAAGATCGCTTTGTTTTTTTAGAACGGGAGATCGCGTTTCGATGTGGACTAGTGCAGGTGTTCTGTTCTGCAGTATCCGTTCGTGCGTGTGTGGTTAGGTGACGCTTAGCTCACTGTTGCCACATTTGTTTCTACCGAAAAAACCTTCTGCTGTTTTCATATCAAAGGAAAAGAAAAAAATGGCTGCATTCAGCACAGCGTAATATGGTTAGAAATCGAAGAAGGAACAATTGCCTTATTGTCATCGAGTGTTATGGTTGGATTTAGCTTTTCAACCTTTTAAAGGGGAAAATATATTTTTGCAACAAGTTCCAAGTTATACTTTTCTTGATGGAATTGTCGTCAGTAGTTCAGTATATTTCATTTAGACTGGAACTTGGCCTAAGAACTAGCTGGGATTCGATATCATAGTTAATAGGTTCGGTTGCTCATTTGAAATATCGAGGGTGTGAAATAGTGAAATTAATCAAATAACGGAAGAGCAATAACACAGATAATTATGGTTCCTGATCCTTTTTGTTTCTGGATTCATGCATTTTGATGCTCAGATTATCTTTTTTTGGTTGCTCTGTCATCTCCTTGACAATTTCTTTTTGGTGGTTTTACAGCTTTTGGACAGCACCTGATACCAGTAACCACATCATGTCTAAAGTCCGGAGGCAGGATAGGGAGTTGCAACTCGTATCAGAGGATTGCAATACAAAGAGGGTGGGCTCCAAATTTAAATAGACTCTCATGGTTCTAGTCTTTTCGCCATTGATCTGATGTACTCTGCCATACGCTTCTTCAATTGGATTTGCAGAAGCATGGAGAAGACAAGAACATAATGGGGGAAGTAACCAAGACCCACGAAGCCATACAGTGAGCTCACTTGACCCTATTTGGAGTTCACTTTAAGGTTACAAGTTGCTTGAAGCCTTGTATATTTGTCTCTGAAAGGATTCCCTCCTTTGGATTTGTTTTATGGTGTTAGATTGTTGGATAAGTCCATCTCCACGCTGCAGATGGAACTTGCAGCTAAGCGTAGCACGCTGGAGCTGCTCCATTCTGGTGGTTCACCAGTAACCTCAGAAACTAGCCAACCAAGGAAGAAAGCATTTGTTGTAATTGGAGTAAACACCGCAATCAGCAGCCGCAAGCGCCGTGATTCAGTGCGAGAAACATGGATGCCTCAAGGTTTGTATTTCTTGTATTATAATTTTATGGATGAATACTAGCAAGACGGTTCTATTATTGTTAGACATTTCATTTTTAATCATCATCATCACTGAGGCTCTTAGCTTGATTATTTTAGCTCCTAGTGGCCCAATGGTTGTTGTTACAACTTTATTTGTTGGAACTAGTTTTTCATGACATGCACCTCATGTGGCACATGACACTGAATTCTAAGCTCTCTATTCTATCTCACAGTTAAAATTTAAATTACATATTTTGACTTACTACGAATTAGTTTATTAAGTAGGAAGCAATTCAAGGTTCTACTTGGACTAGCTTAGCTTAATCTGTACAAGCATGCAATTATTCTTGAAGGGTGACCTTAGTCGTTTACGTTGATGCCATCTTCCATAGATAAGTCGAATGCGATGGCTGCTGGTGGTATCTTGCATACTCGTTTATTAGGAGTCAGAACTTGCTTAAGATTCCTTCTGGGGTCCTTTTTTCTAGGAAATGTGTACAATGCATATGATCATTCCTTTCATATTGTTCTGCTAGTGATTTGGAAATCTTTATGATAACCAGCAGTTTATCACCATACTGATTGTTAGCCCTTCATTGTTGTTGAATTCCATAAGTTATCAGTGTCTTCATTTTTTAACTAGATCTCTTCATGTTCTTAGGTGCAAACCTGCAGAAACTAGAAGATCAAAAGGGAATTGTTATCCGCTTCACTATAGGGCATAGGTAAACAGATGGTTCTTGTACTCCTAGTGCAATTTTCAGTTTAATCAGTAATTAGTTGTCTTTTTTATCTTTGCATGTGCTTGTTGTAATCATACATTTGGACATTCTTTTCTCTTTTAAGCAACTTCTGCCATTTTACCTTTACCGTAACAGGCAACATCTATGATTCAGACACTTGATGAAATGTCAGAACTGGGTGAGATGGTATATTGGACAACATTATAATATACTTCATGTTGCAAAAATATGTAGTTCTTAACTATCTTGTCATCAAGGACATTTCAATCATATCCCTGTGCTTGCTAAGAGCTGTTTTGGACATTTGTGTGCAGAATATGTTGAGTTTCTAAGTTTCTTTGGAATGCACTGAAATCTAGTGGATAATTTGTTTATGTAAAATATTATAAATTCTTTTTGCTTCCCTTGTTTTCTGATTATCAGCAGTGCCTATCTGAAAGGGCTTGGTTGTGCAAGCTTATTTCAATGATAAAACCAGAATCGATATACTGCCTTGTTTTATCAAGCACATACTCGTTTTCATATGTTCCCATATGTGTATATCGAAACTTGAAATTCCTTTTTTAATTTGTATAAATACTAACTGCTTCAATGGTTGTGCAGTGCTACATCCAACAGTATATTAGACAAAGCTATAGATTCAGAGGATGCTCAGCATCGTGACTTTCTTAGACTAGTAAGTAATGCTGTCCTCCCCTTCAAACCTCTTGGACATGCTTTCCTTGAACCAGCACTGACCATTTTACCATGTGTTTATTTGTTCAACCAGGACCATGTTGAAGGGTATCATGAACTCTCAGCTAAGACAAAAATTTTCTTCTCTACAGCAGTTGGCATTTGGGATGCTGACTTTTATGTGAAGGTTGATGATGATGTGCATGTGAATTTAGGTGGGTATATTTTCCTTTCGCGCTTGCCACATGGCCTTGTGTTGAAATCTATAACTCACTTTATGTGAAAAAAAAAACAGGAATGCTTGCCACTACCCTTGCTTGGCATAAATCAAAACCAAGAACGTACATTGGCTGCATGAAGTCAGGCCCAGTTCTCGCTGACAAGTAATGTTAACTACCCTGTCTTGAAATTTAAATTTAACTGCTAGCTTGAAGTAAATGCCCGCTTGAACTGGCTCCTTTCATATAGGAATGTGAAGTACCATGAACCTGAGTACTGGAAATTTGGGGAGGAAGGGAACAAATACTTCCGTCATGCTACTGGGCAGATATATGCGATTTCGAAAGACCTTGCGACCTACATTTCAATCAACCAGTATGTTTCCTATGCCATGTCATGCAAAATTCTTATGGCCAAAAAAAAATACTAATGCTTCCAATGATGTTGTCAGGCCTATCTTACACAAATTTGCAAATGAAGATGTATCACTTGGTTCATGGTTTATTGGTTTAGAAGTTAATCATATTGATGAAAGAAACATGTGCTGTGGAACTCCACCAGGTCATTTTCCTCAATCTTGAACAATGCTTCTGTACACTTCCTATTTTGTCCCTCTAAATTTTGAGTAACAACTACACAGATTGCGAGTGGAAGGGGCAAGCTGGCAATGTCTGTGTGGCGTCTTTTGATTGGAGCTGCAGCGGCATATGCAATTCGGTCGAGAGGATCAAGGAAGTACATGCTCGATGCGGTGAAGGAAATTCTGCTGTTTGGAGTGCTCTAATCTAGCGAGAAGAAACCAGCTGCCCCGTAAATATGTAGCATACACGGTAGGTTCTCATGGTGACTTTTGCACAGGCGACTGCTCTCGTAAACTCAACGAGGCCGATGATGACGATCATGCTCCAAGGACAATCAAGAACTGTTGGAAACAGGACATAGTCTCACTCACTTAGCCGATGGACTTGACTCATTTCTGGTGGTTTGGATTGACGACATGGCAACACAACTACACAAGTACTACTAGCTTGAACTAAAGGGTACTTGTTCAGAGCTTTTAGTAGATGTGGCTTGCTTTGTGTCACCGTTGGTGACTTTTAGGGTGGTGCCAAGAAAGAGGGAAGGAGAGACCGGAGTGGATTGGGGGGCTTGCATTTTAGATGTTGGGGGGAGTTTCTCATGCGCCGTGTACCAAAGTAGAAATTCGAAGTGATATGTAGAAAACGTTGTTTCATGCAGATTTTGATCAATTCTTTTTGTAGTCTAGTTTTCTAGACTTTTCGTTTTTCTAGTTAATTGATCCCTGCAAAAATATGGAGTCATATGGACTGCTCGGCCATGGTCAATCATCACAGTTCCTGCGATTGACGCGGTGTCAGTCCCTGGTTTAACAACAGAGCTTTTGAACAAAAATTCCCTGCATCCTAATCCATCATTGAGTACAAAGAGGAGCACTGATGTGACGAGCAACGCAAACACGTAAGTACCTACAGTTACAGATAGATGCTTAGTGGCATTCTCTATTCATTAGATGTTTAGATATCATGCATGGCCAGAATCTTACTAAGGGAACACCGAGAAACAACGAACTAAACACAGCACAATGGAACACCGAGACACAAAAGGAGCCAAAGAGGCCTTTTTGGACCAATATAACTATTCACCTTTCCTCATGTTAAAAACCCATATCTTTTTTCCAAAACAAAGATAAGCCCTGAGAAGGGGGAAAAACTTGAACCTATTCTTTTAAAGGACAGCACAGCCATGCGCCTCCAATAACCGGACTTGCATTTTGTTATTTCTGGGAAAAAGAAGACAAATCCTAAACTTCCTCTGTTTTATCAAAGCAAAAAATTGTCAGAGCTACCAGTGACCCCACCTCCCCAAATTGCTGGACAAGCGTCGATAGAGGAAAAAAATAATCTTGACTTGTTCATCTAGACAAAATTCAGGCCAAGACTCCTTGCTACCTGTATTCTCAGCATCCAAACAAAACCAGCGCCCATTGCTCAGTGATGTGTGATTGGCCATTGCATTTTTTTGCAGATAGCTCCTGTGGCCCCCACTCCCTAGCACCTGCGTTCTTCAAGCATTGTCTTTAGTCCCTGCGTTAGGCTTCTGCAGCTCCTTATCCAGCCCTCTGCCTGAATAGATGTACAAGAGAACGATCTTGATGTTGACATTGTCTTCCATGGACACAAGTTTCTGCTCTAGCTCCTCATTAGCCCTCACCTGAAAGATTGTTGGAATAGGTGTCACAACAAAATGCTAGCAGAAGTTTCAAAGTAAATAAAGATTGCTGGAAACACTACCAGATTCTAACTTTGGTGAAGTGGGCATGTTGAACAATTATTTTTTGTTCAAGGGCAATAAAGATACCTGACCAATGAGAAACTAGGATGTAAATGAAAACTTACAGTGACAGCAATCTCTTCCAGTCCCAACGGTTCCACCTTTTTGTCTTTTTCCCAGCCAAGAGATATCATGAAAGCCACAAAATCAGCAGGAAGACTATCCTCAGCTGTATGCTCCTCATCTCCTGGTTCGGTAGTCTCTGAGGATGAACTAGCCTCCTCACTGCCAGACTGGGATCTCTTGTACCCATCATCCGAATCAGCAGGTGCCGACGATGAACTGCCTTCAGTATTGTTTGAGAGGAACACCCGAAATTCATCTCCTCTATCAGCAGGTTCAGATGATGAGTCAGACCTGATTTCTACTAGAAGATTCTGAGAAACCCCATCTGCAGTGTGCTCCAAGGATGAATTGTTTTCCTCATTATCAGACAGTCTCTGAGATCCATCAGAAGAATTTGCTTCTTCACAGAAACACTTTCCATTCCCCATACATTTCATTCCAGAATGGTACAACGATATATCTTTTCCAACATTAAGACAAGAATCCTGCTTCACATCAGCTATACTGGATGGTGATGGACAACCGGACTCAACAGTTGAGTTTGAACCATTTGAAGACTTGATCCTCAATGACTCAAAGAATCTATGCTTATCTCTTGCATTTATTTTTTTATCCACATAAGCACCTTGCAGTAGAGATAGAGGAAGATCATGGGTGGCAACCTTAAGCTTTTGGCTGACACATGGCTTTTTCAGTGGTTCCACTGAAGCAACAGGAGCTGGAGGAGGACTCATAGGATTGTCAGGACAGTCTTTGGCAGAGTGTGTAGTACAATTTTTCTCTCGGGTGAGGATTTTTAAACCTGGCTGAGATAGCTTTGAAAGATCGGCTTTAACTGGAGCTCGAGCAGAGCCATTTGCAGATGGTATTAATGATTGATGTGTAGCTTTGCTAGGACCAGAAGGATCTCCATTTCTCGCACCTTTTGTTTTTGAAGAATTTGTTACCTGAATAATGTTTGAAATGAATTAGTTAATCAAAACACATTAGCCCAGTGCTGCAGAAGTTGTGGTGAAACAAAACATAACTAGAAGCAGCAACTTAACAATAACACCTTGTATTTGGAGGAAAAATCATAAAGCAATAATTCAGTGCTAGCAAATAAGGTGGCTGTGGATAGGCATAAGATCTGGCATACTGTCATTGGCATAGGAGCCACAGCAGAGTATCCATAGAATTTGGGATTACAATTAGGAACTGATAGTTGCATCTTTTATACATCCTCTTGAGTAGTTTTAGCACCTATATACAAGCAGGGAATGATAGTCTCTTTATCCAGAAGAAAGAGTAAGGAACCACAAGTCTCTCAGTCTTGTAGACTTTCTCACTCATTATTGTACCCTTTGAGCCATGCCATCTAGGATATTTCCAAATGGTATCTACACCATGAACAATGAAGAATGCTGTCTGTGCAACAAGGGTGATAGAAAATATCCAGCCTAACAATAAAAAAAATCTTTATAAGTTCATTTGTGGTATTACTAAAGTATTTGGCTATTAGAGGTAACAACTCAACTTAACACAGCTCTTTTAGTTCCAAAACAAGTTAGGATAGGCTATAGTTAAAACCCAATAAAAATCTCTAAATCACGGTTTAGTCACGTTAATAGCTGCTTTCCAAGCATTACTATTCAAGTACAAATCTTCAGCTACATGCTACTCTTTCAAATCCCTTTTTATTATCTCTCTTCATGTTAATTTTGGTTTTTTTCTATCTCTTTTTACCTTATTATCTTGACTTAGAATTCTATAATATATTAGCACCTCTAAAGATCTTCTTTGGATATGACCAAACCATCTCAACCGATATTACATTAGTTTTTTTTTAATTGGTGTTACCTCTAGTCGATCACGCATTTTCTCGTTCCAAACTCAATTTATTCTTGTATGAACATAAATCCAACGTAACAAACGTATTTCTGCAACACTTAGCTATTGAACATAACGTCTTTTTATAAACCAACATTCTGCTATATATAGCATAGCAGGTTTAATTGTCGTTCTATAAAACTTGACTTTTAACTTCTGAAATACCCTCTTATCGCAAATAATATTAGATGCTTGATGCCACTTCAACCAAGACGCTTTAATTCTATGGCTAACGTCCACATCAATATCCTTATCTATCTGTAGCATTGATCTCAGATATCAAAAAATGTTCTTCTTAGCCACCAGTTGGCCTCCTAAACTCACATCTCCCTCCTCGTGTACGATAGTGCTAAAGTCACACCTCAAAAATTCAGTCTTATTTTTGCATACTCTAAAAACCTTTAGACTCAAGAGTCTGCCATCACAACTCTAGTTTCTTATTTACTTTTACATGACTCTCATCAATTAACAATACATCATCTGCAAAGAGCATATACCAACAGATATCCCCTTATATGTTTCTCACAACCTCATCAATTACCAATGCAAAGTGGTAAGGGCTTAATGCTGATTCCTGATATAGTCCTATTTTAATCGAAAAGTAATATGTGTTATCATCATTTGTTCAAATACTAGTCATAGTATTGTTGTATATATTATTGATGAGACATTTGTTAGGACTTTATGTTTGTTCAAAGCCTACCACATGATATTTCTTGCTATCTTATCATAAACCTTTTCTAAGTCAATAAAAACCATATATAGATCCTTCTTCTGCTCTCTAAACCACATTGCTTCTATGGTTGATCTTTCAGGCATGAAACCAAATTGTTTCACAAAGATCCATGCCGTTCCTCTCAAACAGTGTTCGATAACTCTCTCCTATAGTTTCATAATGTGCCTCATCAACTTAACTCCTCGATAATTAGTACAACTTTGGATATCTCCCTTATTCTTATAGATTGGTACCAATATACTTTTCATCCACTCCTCAGGCATCGTGTTCAATTAAAAAGTATTATTGAACAACTTGGTTTGCCATATTATAGCTATATCCCCAAGACATCTTCACACCTTGATTGGAATACCATCAGGACCTATCGCCTTACCCCCTTTGATCCTTTTCAAAGCTTCTCTAACCTTGGATTCTTAGATCCTCCGTAGAAAACTCCTATTAGTGTCATCCGAAGAGTCGTCCAACTAAACGATGATGTCATCTTTTCCGCCATTAAACAAATTATCAAAATACTCTTGACATCTATGTCTAATCTCATCCTTCTTCACCAAGAGCTAATCTCTCTCATTCTTAATACACTTAACTTGGTTGAAATCTCTCGTCTTCCTATCACGAGCCATAGCTATTCTATAGATGTCCTCTCCTTTCGTACTCAGCCATTGATACAGTTCCTCGAAAGCCCGCCCCTTTGCCTCACTCACAGCTCGTTTTGCGGTCTTATTTATTAGCTTGTACTTCTCCATGTTATCTTCACTCCTATCATGATAAAGTGTTTATAACATTTTTTCTTCTCCTTAATAGCTATTTGCACGTTTCGTTCTACCACCAAGAGTCTTTAGTTTCGCATCCACTTCCTTTGGTCACTTCAAACACCTCTGAAGCAATCTTATGTATGCATGCTGACATCTTCTCCCATATGTTATTTGCATTGTCTTCTTCCTTCCAAGAGCCCTTTTCGATAACCCTTTTCTTAAAGGCATTTGATGTCTCCCCTTCTAACTTTCACCACTTATTCTTGCAATTTTGACTTATTTATCTCTACAAGCATGCAAAAAGCGAAAGTCGGCCACAACCAGCTTATGCTGGAAAACCACAGATTCACTAGGTATCACCTTACAATCCACACAAGCTCATTCATCCCCTCTTCTCATAAGGAAAGTCAATCTGGCTAGAATATTGGCCGCTACTAAAAATCACTAAATGACTCTCGCCAACATTTATGGAAATCAAATAGACTCTTGCCGAAGAACAAAAGTTAATAACAAACAAGGGCAGGCAATAAACACCTATTAATGTGAATCATTATTTTGATGTTAAGGAAAAATATAACTTACTGAAGATTTGATTGCTAGAGACGTCATAGGCCTTAGAGTGTTCTGTCTTAAAGTGATTTCTTCCATCTTTTGGGCTTCCATCAATAACTGTTAGGAGAAGAATATGCACATGAATCCAGAAAGCCAAGAGATGAATGACAAAATGTATCAAAAAGCTCATTATGTGCAATACCTGAGGCCTGACTGAAATTTTCAGAGGAACTTGCATCACAGTCTCTGCCATGCTCAATGAAGTCCCGCTGTTTGGGGCTGCCTCAGGCTGTTTACTAGGAGCCGGTCGTAATACAGAAGAAGCAACAAGGTTTTTCTTTGGCTCACTTGACACAGGAACATCTGCTAGCACTGAATTCCAGCGATATGGTGCAGTAATCGAATGTATTCTCTGAATTGGGGAGGTGATACCAGGAGATGGTACCCTGCTTATATCTTGCCTCATATTCTTGTCTTCAAAATTAAGCTGTGGGAATTCTCGCTCAAAAAAGGCACCAGTATTGTTTCTAGAGGTATTACAATTATTTGGACTAACTACACCTTTATTCCATGTATCTGTCTTCGAGCGGGAACGATTCAATCTATCCCTTTCAGGTCTACATGTACTAAATGACCCAAAACTATCACGGTCTGCTGTAACAGACCTACTCTCCCTATCACAGGAATCAAAGTCCTCCCGTTCCCTTTCCCTATTTCTCCCAAAACTTGCATAGCCCATTGACTTCCCCATGCCATCCCGCGCATGCCTATTTGAGCCAGAAATCCGTGGTGAAGATACCCTAGAATTCTGGTCACGGTTGTGCCCAGATGAATGATTTCTTGATGGACCACCCCTACCTTGGTTATCTGAAACATCCAAGAAAATATTTGTTATTATAATGTGACAGCTTTGCAATAGAGATAATAACGCGACTTATAAATGATCCAGTATAGTTTGCCAAATTCATTAGAGAACTAATAGTCTTAGACTTAACAAAACAGACGAAATATTTGGGTGTTGTTTGTCAAGAACCATCTAAAGAAGCACTACAATGATATAATTGAAGACTAAACAACATGAACATCTAAAGAAGCACTATCATTGAAGCATGGGGTTTATTATCAGTAAAAAACTAATCACTACCATAAATCAGCTGATACAGCCCCAAAAACTTCTCTGTACTCTATTCCATATGGTCAAAATAAAATGTCAAGTCATTTTAGCAAGGTTGCAACTACTTATCACTTCAGTTTTTCTAGGCCCACCAAATGGCCCTTGTTAAATGTTCATCAGTGATATTATTACTTCGACAAGTATATAATTAATAGAGGCAGACGTGTCATAAATTGAGTAGTAATTACTTGCTTTGTGTGCATATAACTAAAGCACACCTCTCTTGGATAAAAGTAGTGGCAGGCATGATAAGCTTTTCAACAATATCACTATGTTTACAATTAAGTCAAGAGAGCAGTATCTTATGTTCTGTTACATTTCAGTTACACCAACAGAGCATGTGCCTAGAAACGAAGCAATAATGAACAATTACTAATTATGCCTTATAGCACTCAAATAATAAGCATTATTTTGCGCTAAAGGAAACATAGGTTGTAAAAGGATACAGACGAAATCTAATTGGTTACTCTAAATGTTCCATATCAGTCACCTAATCAATTAAAGAGACTACATAACAAATTCAACCATATCAACCGAAACTAAGAGTTAGAAAGTACAAAAAGAGAAGATTGCTCCCATGAACATCTCAATACAGAACCACCAAAAACCCTAGTCTCATGTCTGATTGCTATGGAACGAATCAACTATCACCGGTTTCACACCATCATCCTGATGCCATTATATACAGTATATAACACATAGCAATTCCCAAAGGGGACATACCACATTTATAGCATAGCAATCTCGCGCAAAAAAAAATGGCAAGGCCAGTGAGGTCACCTGGGCCTGGGTGGGGCGAAGCTACGGTCCAGAGGTTCGTGGCTCCTGTGGTCGTGGCCTGGCCCTGCACCAGCCATTGCGGCTTGAGCGCCGGTAAGTCCTGCTCCATGGCAGCCGGCGCCTCTCACCATCTACCCACCTAGCGACGGCGGAGTGGGATGGGTCCTTCTACACCGATCCAATCAGCGCCCACCAGCACAATCAATTGACGTCCGCAATGCGACACACAACCACACCGGCCTCTGCCTCAGCCGCCTCCACCTGCTCCTCCTCCCCCACACCAATCACCTCACCTCATGGTGGCGGCGACCTCCTCCACGCCGCCTCCTCCCTCTCCTCGCGCGGGGGCCCAAACCCTAGCGAGGCCGCGCCTCGTGCCCGCGCCCAAACCTCAAAACCCTAGGGGGCCTCACCCCTAGTCACAAACCGACCGCAATTCACAGAGCAAAAAAAAGAATCGGCCCGCCGCCGCCTCCTCTACTCCTCCTCCAATCGCCCTGAAGGGGGCCTCTCCTCTCTGATCGGTGGACGAGTCTCAAATCCGCCGGGAATCAGCACGGCGCGCGGCGAGGCGGGGGGGTCGGGGCCCTCGTATCGGCGGGTTCCTCGGCGAGGAGGCGCGTCGAATTGGAGCGGCCGGCGGCTGCGGGGTGGAAGGCGCAACGCGAGAAAAGAAAAGGGTAGCTAGGTTGCAGATTATTATCGCGGGGGTTTTATAGGATTAGTCTTGGCCTCCCTTGGCAGCACGGTGCTATACTTAGATACGGTTTTTCACTGGGATACAAAACTCAGACGTTACTGGTTGTCTTCTATATAAACTTTAGCCGTGGATTAACTATTAATTAGTTTAAGATTGTGCTCCCTATGTTAAAAATGATTATTGTTTAGATAAGAATATGGTCTTTAAAAAATAACTTTAATCACTAATTTATATTACAAAATATATATAGAAATATCAATAAATATATTTTTTATTGAAGTGTTTTTAAGATTAATTTATATATATGTGGTTTTTATGTTTGTAAGATAAATATTTTAGAAGTTATTTATAGTTAAACTTTTTAAAATTTGATACTAACCTTGTCCAAAATAATAATTTAATTATTTTTAATATAGAGGAGTATCGTATTGTATGTATGTGTTATGCCATTTTCTTTTAACAATTTGATTGAGCGGTTGAATTATTAAGATGTGCTATATGATTTAATTTTTTTATCGTTGGTGAAATGAAAGTGAGTGTATTATTTTTCATTTTAACTTCATGAATATTAATTGTGTTCAATTTCGTGAATAAAGAGAAGGCAATTTTCATTTATGCTACTATAAAAATTGTCACTTTAAAAAATATTGCTCAAAAACAAGAAATTAAAAAATTTCATAGTTGATATATGCTACTACATCCTTCTTGTCCTTGCCCATCAGCTTCCTCTCTATCCTTTCACTATTCCTTACATCTTTTTTTTCGCCACTGCCATAACCTTAATGGTCACTAGTAGATTCCTTATGGACAATTTACACCCACCTCCTCGTTCTTTTCCTCCTCCAATCTCTTTCTTCGAATGAATGCCTCCCCTTTGATCGATAATCCTCTCAAACAGCCAGGAAATAATGCAAGGTCAGCTTGGTGAATTGAAGTGACCGATGGCTGGGGTTTGAAAGGGGCGCAAACAAAAAAAACAATATTTGAAGGGTAACAGATATATTTCTAGTGGTTATATAGGAGTTGTCACACGCACCGGCTATATATAGATGCATTTATTGATTCGGTGAGAAACCCTATGCAGTTAGGAATTTAGTATACACGCGTTAATATGAATGACTAAGCATAAGCCATTATTAATTAGTCTAAGATTATGTCATTGGTAGCAAACCAGAGTCCCGATGTGTGTGTATTTTGGTTGTTTTTAACCATTTGGTAGATCAAGTTGAATAGTTTAGATTACGATGTTTATTGGTAATGCTATACAATTTGTTTTTCCCCTTTTTTAAGGTGGGTGAAGTAAAAGAGGTTCTTATCTAGATATATCTTTTCCCTCTATATTATATATTATTTTTTCTTCTTGTTTTAACTTAGTTTGTCCAAATTGGTAAGCAAAGATAAGGCAAAAAAATAATTAATGGTACTCTAAAAATTGTCTCTTTAAATAATGGCACTCAGAATCTATAAACTAGAATTGTTAAAATAACACACTAACACATAGTAGTATCTTGTTTGATATATTCCAATGTGGCCTTCTTGTCCCTTTCCATCTTCATTCCTCCTGACCGTTCTCTACATCTCTCGTCCTCCAGCCATCTTGAGCTTCTCTACTACTATTTCTAGTCATTGTATGAATCCTCTGCTTCGCCACACCGTTACCATGGGCTGCCTTATCTGTCATCCACAACTTCCATAATCTCAGACTCACTGCCTTCCTACCAGTAACCTCCATGGATTTCTCTTATGGAATTATCACTTACTAGTGTATTTGCAAAATGCTCCCCTCATACACCCCACCTCTGGTCTTTTGGCCAGTGAACTAAGCGGGAATCCCATACTGTGTCAATATATTTTCAAAATAAAGGGGTTATTATTATAAGCACAAAAAGGAAAAAAAGCAGGGTATGTAAAGGCTAGTTACAATGTATGGCAGTCAATCTATGATGACAATGCTTGTGTTTACTACTTCATTTTTTTTTTACTTCCTTCCTTCATGACTAGAACATGGCGACAATGACACATCGTAGATTTGTTGACTTTTGTACTTATGGGCACGCACGAGAGCAATCAGTAGACTCTTAGAGATGTTAATTATGTAAGTTCGATGATATGGAAGAGAGATGAAAAAAAAGAGAACCATTGATGTTAAGTTTAACAACGGCTTAATATCGACTCTTAACATTTATAAAAGAAAATTATGATGTATAGAGGTAGGAAAAAGAAAAAAATGATAATAAAAATTGTTTCAGTGTAATGATTAGATTTTTTCTGTCTCAACTGATTGAAGATATTAGTCTCTAAATAAGTATACCAAATTCTATCTTTAAATATGCCCTAATGCACCTTTACTTGAAGGCAATTGTCAGGAGGATGACCTATTCCACTATGAGTTGACGAAACACTTATTTCTACAGATAGGACTTCTAGTACCATGAATCAATCTCATCAATATGAGAATGGAAACGCAACCACTATATTATTATTTTGTTTTATATACAACGATATATGGAAAAGTGTGAAGATGTCTTAAATGTTGATTACAGGGTCTAGAAGCCTCACTGTTTTATCACAATATAAAGAAGGTTGTGCATAACTTTCCAAGTATATAGCATAGATAATCGATATGAAAGTGTCATGACCAACTTATTGTAATGTCCTTATAAAAGAAAATTTCTTATGATAATTGGCCTTAGATTATAATCCCATGAAAGCATCTTGATTACCCGTAGGTTGAGTGGGTGTAGTAAAAGGACAAATAGCATATATCTATATTTCTCTAAAAATAGTGGCGGTGGTAGTTAGTAGTGAATCTGTTATGTCACGCCTAAATATTTATAACCAAAATTTTAAACTGAATGTGCATTAAGCCTGTGTCTATAACTAGTTAGAGTATACAAATGATAAAATTGACGTATAGGTCCACGTTTTACAAACATTATAAAATTATTATATTACTGTAGAAAAAATTGAAAAAAGAAAACTAAACGATAACTGATCATCCTAGTAGCAAAGTGGTGCCACACCACAGACATCTTGACTATAGTAATAAGACTACCCATCTGAGTTGCCTACATTAAAGAAGTACTCTATCTCTAATGAAAAATTACAGTAAGACTGAGTACCACCCATCATCCTCAACAAGTCATACCAAATTGAGATAATGCGAGGTATGATAAGGAAGACGTAGGGTTCATTTGCGTAAAGCAGTTGCAGACATTTATAGTTAAAAATAGTAAAATTATTAATTAATTAAAGCAGTATTAATCATCACTAATTAATGATGCGCCACGTTGACTAAGCCAACCATCCCAGTTCATTGATTCCATTAAGTCTAAGTTAATTCTTAATGGGACTAATCTAGTGAATCTGGTCGATTGCCCATAACCATGGGTACGACTATTTGAATAACTTTACTCTAGAAAAATGTGTATAGTTGTACCCATAAGACAGCCCCAATGCATGTCTTTATACGTTGGTGTACCACCACAGTACCCCGATAAGAAACTGTGATAGGACCATTTGCATAAACCTATCCTAACCATCCATACTAGATTTCACTCCTACCTAGACTAGGGTGGGCAGCCTCCTCTTGCGTCGCGATGGATTTGAAAGCCGATTAGCACCTACATTCGGTCAAACCCAACTCCATCACACCCACTCTCGTCTCGGTGCTTAGGAGAAGGGTGAGCTATACTACAAGCCCAACTATTGCCCATGCTAGCTCTTGGTAAGTACGGTAAGTCTTATAAAGGTTTATCATGAACCAGTCATTAATTGCCATGGATGCAACCACCAAAACCAAACAACCACAGCTCACAATTAAGTCATATTTTAGTTAGTTATTATCATAGTGAAATATGTTCAACATCTCATCATTAATCCAAAATATTGTTAGCAAACAAGTATCTTATAGTGTGTTAGTTGATCTAAGCATGACTAAGCATTTATAATCCAAGTTATCAAAGAATAGGGTAAAAAAGCTAGGGCTAAATTATTCTAAATAAGACATCCCAATCCACATAAATATTATAAAAGCATGTATGTTTATTTGTAGAAAGTAAAACATTTGTGGAAGTAGGTATAAGTTGTTGTATAACTTGTCTTGCCCCACTCCTAGAACTTGTACAATGACCTCGAAGTAAACCGGTACCTCAGACGCATCGTAATCTAACGACAATCAAAGCATACAAAGCAAATAGGATATAAAACTACTACAACAATGGTTGAAACCATTTAAAAAAATATTTTAGGTAATTTTCTAAATTTACTATAATTTTTATGAACTTAAATAGAGCTTGTATGTGTCATATAAGTTTTAGAAGATTCTCTATATTTTTAATACTAATATAAAAACCCTAAATGTTTTATCGTTGTTCATCATCGTTTTGCCATTGCCAAGCTTCGCCTCTTTTCCTCATCCTATTTATGCCCTTGTTTTTTTGTTGTCACTCCATAGTTCATTAGTGACCAAAGGGTCCCATGTCGACCAACCATCTACCAACATGGCATCACCATGTCACCCTCCAGCTCAGCCTATGTGCCTACGTGGTTGTTTGCATGGCATCCCGTGCAGTGCATCCATAGAATTTGATCTAGATCGATCTATCGATCGATCTAGACCATTGACTCTAGTGGACCATTGTGGAATACTTATGTGGACTTGTCTATGTTAGATCGATTCCCATCCTCTTATGACATACGAGTCCCATGCGTCAGTGACCTTAGCTTCACCTCTCTCCTGGCTAATGTCATAATCTATCTTTTTTAGTATAAAAATAAATCCAATATGACACAGTAAATCGTCTAGGTCTTTTTAATATGTTTTAATTGAATTAAAACTTTAATAATTCATAACTAATGCATACGAACTCAGATTTGAGGTCGTTCAAGTCTCTTAATTCATATAAATTAAAGAGGGACTTTATTTATAGTATTTATTTAGCTTTTATTAGTCTTTTTCTTTGTTTTGTGTGCTAGCATGTAGTTTCCATCATTTCGGAGAATCGTAAGTTTATCAAGATTAATTGAAGTCCTTTTGATTGCAAGGCAAGTCATGCAGATCGTATATTTAAATTCTTGCTTTATTTCAAATATATATATTTATTTTTGAATGCCATTGAGTAGTGTGAACATATATTTATTTGTTATGGCCAATTTGCAATGATTCTGATTAACTTAGACTTTATATGATAGTTCAGCTATAATTACTTAGCCATGCTTAAAAACACTAATAGGATAACTAATAATTCACTCATGATTAATTATGGTTGATTCATGTTAGCTCATGATGGTTGATTGTGTTTGGTTAATTAATAATTTATTAACTAAAATTGAGTACAAAGTTATGATGGACATGCTCATAAAGAATTAAGGGCAAGTTCATAAGCTACTATTATGAAGCATTTATCAAACTGACCACAAGTCAGTATGGGTAACGATTGAACTTATAGTATAGTAATTTCTCAGTATGAGGTGTTATGGTGTATTTAGTTTATAGGTGGTAGTGCTAATAAATCCATAGTGATAGACATAAGTTCTATATGATAATATTAAATCCACATTAGAGATCTATGGTTTTTTCTAGCCTAGAGGTTAAGCCATCTCTATTAGCGACTTAACAGGTAACCAATCTGTTGGGCATGTTCTCTGAAGGCTCCTATCACAATCTCTATTTAGATAATGTAACGCATGGCTGACATGATGTTAAGGCTGTGTCTTGTGAGTAAATTTATATACCTCTCGTCAGAGTAAAATTGTTCTAATAGCCATGCTCGCGGTTACGGGTGAGCCTAACAATATTTTTTATGATTAGTCTCACACTACTTAATAATAATAATAATTTGGTATTTGATAATGACTAGTTATCTTCTTGTATGGAGATATTAGATCTATACAACTTAAGTAGTTGTTTAGAATTGGCTTAGGTCCGTATAGCACTAGTGTGCTGCTCAATGTTTATTTAATATTGATTAATTACTCTATTATTTTACTACTCTCGAATATTTGTTAAATGCTGGTTTTACAAATGAACCTGTTATGGCATCCTTTGTTACTTTTCGTGCATTTTGCATATTTGCTATGTGGCTTATTGAGTATTCTATATACTTAGATTGTAATAATCATTAATCTTACTTAAAGAAGAATCTTAAAAGAGAAGACCATTGGCTTATACACCAGTTGAGCCTCTTGTAGATATGGAGCATAAGCCTCGCTAGTTTTTCCTTACATCTATAGTTTTCTTCGTGGTAGGAAATAAGTGCATGTTTTGAAAGTATTTATCGCTTTAGTTTTGTTGGTAATGTATATTAAAATTGTCAGTTGTGTACCTCGGTTGATTCATAGACGAGGATTAAATGCACAAATTTATTTAAAACTCATTGGTAAATTTATTTAAAAATCACTGGTAAATTTCTTAGCTTGATAGGTTAAGGATGAACCCATTAGTGGACCCCACCTGTTGGGTCCTAGAAAGGCCATGGGCATGGTAGCTAGCTATGCCGTGGCTTGGGCCAAGCAAAGCACAGAGAAAAAAAAGACCAAGGTGGTTGGCTTTTCTGGCACGCACATGGGAGGATAGTTGGGCCAACTTTCAACCCAATGCCAAGGAGGGAAGAAGAAAAGACTTCCCTATTTTAAATATTTTAATAATAGTTTTTTAAATTATTAAAATTAGTTGATTTGATTTAAAAATTTAGGCAAAATTCCTATTAGCATATTTTTACATGGGGAATTAAAAAAATCACACCAAGCCATCATCACTTAGCAATTAAGATTTTTAATTAGCTCTTCACTCTAGGTTTAACAATTTCTTTAGGCAATTTGTTAATTAGGTTAAAGGCTCTAAAGAAGAAAAAGTTGTGGTATGAAATGCCACTACCCCACCGTCAACTCACTACTTTTTTGAAAAGGAAAAAATATGGTACAACGATAGGGAGCCCACATTCAACCACACCTATTACTAACTCCCTACTTTTTGTGGGAAGAAAATGATTATATAAGGTCCTCTTCTTTAGATGTGGCTGAAACTTCATCCAATGCTAACAAACCCAATACTCCTGATTATATCAGGTTTGAGGCCAAAGGATCCACATGTTAATAACGAATATATATAGAAATTAAGAGATGTTATATGTAGAAAATGATGATAATAATGGTTTGATGAACCATTGCAATGTAGGTCAATATGTTAGTAAAATAATAATAATTGATTGATTGATAAAGGACTCATGTTCACATTTTAACCCTGTTCCTAAGGTTGGATGTGCTTGGAGAAGAAGAGGGCAAATATATGATGGAAGCATAGAAGGTGATGGTAGAGGATGTCGACACAAAGTTAGTGAATGAGCTTTACTATTTAGGCTACAGGCCTTTGTGGAATATCATATATATTTATTTGTCCTAGTTGTTGTCCATTTTAAATTACCTTATCATGATGAAAAGTTTACAAGGATAGACACATCCTAAAATTGACGCGGGAAGAAAAACCTTTAGACATACATATAATTAGATGTAAATTTTGCCACGAGGATGCATACGACTACTTTTTTGAAAAGAATCCTATATGGACATAACCATTAAAAATTTCCTCTAAATTAAGACGCTATAGTTTTTTGGGCTAACCAAATAAAGGGAAGTCACATAGCACACGTTCACTGGCTTGATATTGCTCATCCTAGCCTGCTTTGGTTAGGTTCTTCATATCAGTAGGTTGTCTCCTAGGGAGTAATTGATTGGATATGCATATGTGTGTTTTTAAGTGTGAGAGCATCACAACAATTGCCCAAAATTCTATTCTCTAAATCTAATTTTTGGTATCTAATAAGGATTTAAGAATGAAAAGATATACTTACTCCAAGAGATTATCTCTAGTAAAGATTTAAGAATCAAAACATATACTCTAAGAGATTATCTAAACCTGACTTCTAAAATTAAAAAAAAGTAAGCCACTCTCCTTTGTCCACTCGATCTCTCTTCTCCTCTCATGTGATCTCGGACACCCATACCTCTACACAATTTGAGATTGGGAGCGACAACCATCTTATAGATATGGAGTGAGAAGTCTAAGGTTGGGGATTTTGATTTTTTTGATATCTCTATAGCGAACTATTGAAGTTTGAATATAAATAAAAAATAGAGGAATATAAAACATAAAAAAAACAAAACTAGCCGTTTGATTACATCATAGGAAAAATATAGGAATCTGATATGAAAAATATACGATTAAGGGTCTTATTAACTTTTCTTCAAAATTTTAAATGAATTGTTTATTCCATACAAAAATTAAAAGAAACGATAAGATTCTTTCAAAGGAATTTATAGAAATTTCCTTCGTAGAAATTTTTTCTATAGGATTAAAATCCTTTAAATTCTATAGAAATTTTAAAAGCAATGATATGATAGAACTTCATAAAAAATTTTCTATAGGATTAAAATCCTTTAAATTTCTTAGGTTTTTTCTACTAATAAAGGGGCATAGTAAAAACCACATACAGAATTTAGGCATGGCGTTCTATCGTTACTAGTCTTACCCCTGCACTTCGGCCGTAGCCCCCCCGCAGTGCCTCACGCGCACACACACGCAGACCTTCGCACAGGTCACAGGCTCACAACAGCCGTAAAACGAATCGAAGGCACAGTTGCAATCGAACCCGGACGGGACTAGCGCCTCCTCGCCTTCGCCGCCGACGGGACTAGCGCGGAGCGGGGAGGAGATCCGTCCGGATTGATTCCTTTCGCCGGTGAGCTAGCTAGCTGTCTGTCCCTAAACTCGGTTGGATCCATTTTCCCTCGCATCTCGGTTTTGTTCTAGTCGTCAGATGGGAACGGTGCGAATCCTCCTGGGCGCGCTCGCCGTCCGGTTAGCTGGAAAGCTGTCATTTTTCGTCCAGCCCTAGGGTACCCTGCCGCCCTTGCCCAGTCTCCAGCTGGGGCCAGCCCGCCCGAGTCCTCGACGTCGCCACCGCGTATGCACGCGCCTTGCGTCCCGGCGGCTCCGCCGCCGCGCCGTGGGGCTCGCGGCTCTCGTCATCTCCCGTCGCCCCTCACGGCCTGGCCCCTCGGTGCCTCGCCGTCGGCAGTGGCCAGCCCCACGGCTCGGTGGCGTTGCGCGAGCCGACCAGCCTAGATTTTTGCAATGTACGCTGATATATTAGTTAATCAATACAGAATGCCCTGTTGCAAAATTCCGGATCCGCCACTGGGGCTGGATATCATGGTCAAGAATATTGGTTGCTAAGCGTGAAACATGGCATTTTTCTTAATCTTCTTGCTTAACTATGGGAGTTGGAATGTGCATGTACAATTATTTGTGTTACATGATGTGTTATAATCTATTCCTGATGTATGTGAAGAATATCTTACTCTTTTCTTCTTCATTCTGGTGCTTCATTCAGATATATTACAGAGCTTTGAAGGCATACCTATTTTCTATATGCATAGCCTTGTGATTGATTTTGATTTTTGAGTGTGTTTTGTGTGTTCCATATTGATCGTATCATACTCTAGTCTTCGGTGTATGCCTAGAAACCTTTATGCAAAAGGCCAACTATGAAGATTAGAAATTGAGTTGTGCCTATATGCTTTTTGGGACATATCTAGTGGAAATAATTATTTTTGTGATATCCTAAAAAGACATTTAGGTCTGACACCAAATTTATATTTAAAAAATGTACCTTTCGCGGCTTCAGATCAAATTAAATAAATTGCCCTTAGCTTCAACTTTATTTCTTGCTCTCTCTATTGCATTTCCCCCCATTTTGTGCATGTCTTCAAGTGATGTTCAGGCTGTCTAATACATGCCATGGAAGATAACTGTGGCTTGACTGTAGTGCTGAATGCAAACTGGGTAGCTTCAAGTGATGTTCAGGCTGTCTTCCGATACCTTTTGCTTTGCTGAGACAGACAGCAACAGAGGATACAGGTTGGACGGAGATCTCTGTTAGGCACTGCTCATGCCTATTTAGGGCAAAACCAGTGCTGCTTTTTCCCGTGCTGCCTTACATGGATTTTGTGAATGCCCTTTCTTTTCCTTCCATTGGATCGATGCAAATGGGGTTTTTGTTGGCAGCAATTGCTGTTCCAAAGTTTAGACATGAATATCATGAAAACTTATTGGGCATACTTGCCTGTCACGTGCTGTCATTTCGTTCCTTGTTCTACTGGATCGCATGTTTGATCCTAGCGACTTATTAGTTATTATTATCCATGAGCATATCTTTTGTTTGTTGTTGCCACGCTGCAACCTGTTTACTGTTGATTTGGCAGTAACACTACAGCAGCCATATCAGTTGTTGCTATGTAAACTGATGTTAAATTATTGTGTGCTTACTTTCACATGAGAAATGTGTGGCTCCAGGTAGATCTAATCGCTGGGATGGAATGTCAATTGGCTTTGCAAGAACCATGGTTTATTATTATTTAGAGATTCCAATGCAACAAGAGTATAATATCAATCTGAACACATACACCAAAAAAAATCAACCTGAACATCACTGCAATCATTTCATGAAATCATCCTATACAGTAACAACCGATTACTATTCTCTCATCGTCTCATCGAATCAAGCTAGGCAACTATCCATCTCACTATTTTCGTACAACTAATGTTCCATCAGAATCTCCCTCAAAGAAATAACCCCCAAAAAAGACAGCTAAAACTTCAGAACGACCGCAGAGTTTTTGTGCCGGATGTGGCACAGAAACTGAAGAATCTGCAATTCTGCACTCGATTTTGTACATCCAGGAAGCATGAGGCGATGCAGACATCTTTGAACATCAGAAATCTCGGCACGGCAGCAGAGAGCTGGAAGCTTCAACAGGAGGCAAGCCCTTCAGGTTCAGGATATACCGACCGTCTTCCCCAGCAGCCACATGACGAGGGAGAACTCGATCATGAACAGCGCGTGCAGCCACGTCCGGTCGACGACGAAGCCGTACACCGTGATGCCAGCCCGGTTGTTCTCCAGGTACGTCACTGAGGAAAAGCACCACCACCCCACAGGTCAGGTCAGGACGAACTGATGAAATGCATAAATATATATATATACATACAATATATTGCTGTGTGCGCTTAACTTACCCAGTGCCTGCCTCTTCTGGAAGCAGGAGTTGTTGTTCTGGAAAGGTATGTACTTGGACTTGAAGTTGACGGAGGAGTCGTCGCTGGAGGAGGAGGATTCGCAGTCTGACGATTCGCCGGAGGCCATCCAGTAGGCGTTCACCGGCGCCATGTAGCCGACGATGGCGGGGAGGTCCCGATTGGGGTTCTCCTGGTCGTTGTCGAAGGCGTTGATGGTGGCGTTGGCGTGCCACCCCGCCGCCACGCTCGTGATCGCCTGTGTCTTGTGCGTGATCTTCGCCGCGCTCTGGAGGCAGACCAGCAGCCCGGCGACGAGGCTGAGTGAGCAGAGCTGCACAAGATGTGTGCAACAACAGATGTCAGGAACTCAGATCAGATCGAAGCAAGTAAATCAGTGATAGAATGAAATTTTAGAGAGAGTTCATGATCAAATGAATGCAGGGATTTGCTGCTGGATTAACTATCAATTCAAGCACATCGAATTATGTTTAATATGGACAATGATGCTCAAGGAACAGACGGCTATTATGAATATACTTCAATTTAAGCAGAAATTCCAACATTCCATTTGAAACCTAACCGTTCAGGAATGTGCATTTCTTCAACCTAACCTAACATATGAATATGCTTGATCTCACTTTTGAATGATAATATTCTATATTCAACTTCAGGAATGTGCATTTCTTCAAGCATCTATCAGGGAATTTACCTCTTACTAACATTTTAGCAAAAGAAATCTAGCTGTATAGCCCTTTTTGAGACACAGACAACTACTGATGGAATGGTGATGGGGATGTGGATCTAGTTGTCTGTTGTGGTCCATGTGGCCTTGGGTGATGGAGGTTGATGCACTATTTTCTCTTCTAGAATTATCTGAACATTTGTGTTTCCTTTTGAGGGCATACAAGCTTCTTCTAGGACTAACTTACATAAAGAATGGTTAGCCACTTGTCCTTGCTCAACCTGATCTGGCATTTTCACTATCACCAACAACGGAATTCAGATTTCAGAGCTTGTAGAAAGAAACATGGATACACCAGCATTAACAGTTGCAAACTGTTTCGATTGAGTCCCTTTTCATCATTTCTGTCCCAATTTTCCATGTACCCAATTGCCATTCCCATTTCCGCCAAAGTTTTTCCTATCTTGCAGAAATAAGTTTGTAATAATTACTTACTTCTAAATTCTGGAGTACTAATATGTAGTAAATTACATCCTTGAGCAACGCATATTTCTGATTCAGATCATTCATGAATCACGATGCTACTGATTTTCATGTTCTCGTTTAGTTCCACCAAATTGCTAATTGCACCACCTCGATTTCTTAATGCAAAAAAGCAATTACCTATTACCATAAATCTGAATGAAATTAACCTCTGTAATTAAAAAGGATTAAAAACGAGCAGAAAAGGAAGCCTCACCGCGAGCTCGCCGGCGGTGGCGAGGTTGATCTGCGCGTGTGGCCTGGTGGTGGCGAGCAGCGCGGCGAACTGGCTCGCGGTGACGAGCACGAGGCAGCAAAGTATGAACCGGCGGTACCGGTGGCTGATCCTGTGGAGCTGCTTCCCAATGCGGCGGTGGCGCTCGAGCACCGCGGCGACGTCGGCGAACCGGCAGAACTCGCGCGCGAACCCCTTAATCCTCAGGATCTGCAGGTAGCAGATGGTACGGAAGAGGACGCAGACCATGAAGAAGACGGCAGTGCGGTAGGCCCACGACGCGACCTCGACGGCACACGCGGCGGCGGACCACCACGGGGAGCGGAAGGGCGGGGCGGCGAGGTACCAGTAGGCCTTGTAGGCGGCCTCGGCGAGGGTGCAGGGGAGGAGGAAGCAGGCGAGGACGCGGAAGGAGCCCGCGAGCTCCTCGATGTAGCCCGCCCGGACCTCCTCGGAGTCGTTGCGGAGGCGATCGAGGTAGAGCAGGCGGCGGAGCCCCCGCCCCTCGAGGAGCCCCGTGAGGGTGAAGTAGGCGAGGGTGGCCGCCAGGGTGAGCGACACCTGGACCTGCCCGCCGAAGGGCGAGCCGCCGTCCGGGACGGCGAGCGCGAGGGTGGACGCCGACGGGGCGGCGACGGCGAGGAGCAGGAAGACCGCCCACGACGCGGCGCCGCGCGCCCGGGTGGAGTGGTCGACGCACATCCAGGCGAGGCAGGAGCGGAAGCTGTGGAGCTCGTCCCGCGCGTGCGACACGCACCGCGCGTACTGCTGGTGGTGCCGCTTGTGCAGCTGCTGATGCTGCGCGGAGGACGAGGACAACGACGACGACGACTTCCGCCGCGGCAGCAGCGGCGACGACGGCGCGTCCGCCATGGCCGCGCCTCGGTCTCACCTCCCTTCCTGGCTGGCTGGCCTTCGCCGTCGGAGTCGGGAGGTGGGCACGAGTGGCCGAGTGGGAGTGGGTTTTGATGGCCTGTGATGTGAATCTGCAGGTGGGCCCCGTCATGGAGCACGCCACACGGAAAGCTGCCAGGTGGACAACGGTTTGAAGCCAGTCGGAGCTGTACACACCTTGGTACTATGATATTCTCCCGGATTCCCGGGAATGCCTCCTCGCGTTTGCGCTCCCATCCCAGTTTAGAAGGCTCTAAATTAGGATGATAATTATACTATTTCTTTATAAATTCATCACATGATTGAGCGTAAATAACAAACTGCAATCACAAATTCTCGGTTACACATTCCCCTCTACTATTTCGGCTGCAGCTGCAGCTGCGATACCGGGAGGCGATAGCTCGGTGGGGTGATGTTTACTGCTTAACACTGCTGCTAATTGCCACTTTATGGGCGCAATTATTGCAGCTAATCGTGACACGTCGGCCATCCACCCATGATCCGTCGTCCACCTCGTTGCCCATGGCCCCGCCAAATACGAGCTCTACACCTCATGTCGGAGACAGAAGATAGATACAGCATGACAACGGAAAGAATGCCAGAGAGAAAAATGATGCGCGGCGGCTGCTCAGTGCCTCGGCGTGTTCTTTTCGGGAATGATTTTTTTTCCTCGAGTTCATGTGTTCGTTTCTTACGTTTAAATAGATTTAATAAGATATATTAGTATATAATACATATATATAAGTTTAAATTTGATATCTATAAATTAGAAAAAAAACAAATTATTGACAGCCAAATTTGTTTTTTTCGTCGTATTTTACAGAACTTGTGAAATGATATATCATATATTAATATATTTTTATTATTTTTTTAAAAAATTATAACTATTTAAATTAATGGATGGGACATCTCGAGAGTTTAAAATCATTTCCTTTCCAATGAATAAGATTGTAGATTAATGTGACAAGCCTAGCTTCTAATGGGATAATTTTCGCAAAAACTTTCTTTGTATAAATTTCTTTAAAACTATTTTAAATCTATCTTTAAATTTATGATATATGATTTATTTGTACCTTTAATAGTGATCACAAAATTATTTAGCTAATTATTCAACCAATAAAAACAAGCCAATACAGTACACCAGATTAGACACCGAGAGACTAGGTTACACCAAGAGGGGGATTCTTTATTCCATATTGCATACAGTGAATAGATAATAAGGTCCTTCAACTATTACCCTGAGATCAATCTAGTTCCTAATTTTTCATTTTGTTCAAACAAGTCTCTAAAATGTCATGTGACTTAATAGCTAATAGTCTCCAGACCTATAGAAAATGCCACGTGTGGTAAACGGAGATCGAAGAGGGATGCCCAATGGAGTAGCTCAAGGAGGGGTGCTCAGGTGGAGGAGCATGAGAGAATGAAGGTGCAAAAGATAAGTCGGTCGGGGATGGGGATGGCGTACATGCAACGGTCAGTAATCCTTGTGCAGCAGATTAGCAGTGATGTCATAGAGGAAAAGGCGGAGCTCCATAGAGAACGGCAGGGGCAGAAAATTTATGACAATATACAAAGTTAATTAATATATTGATATTGCTACGAAAGTCAAGATTTATATAAATAAACTAAAATAGAAATAGTTAGCATTTGTATTAGCTAGGCTTAAAATTGATGATTTGAGTCGAAAGACAACTATTTAGTTGAAATAGAACATAAATATTATTTTTTAAAATAAAAGTTTGGGTATACATGTGCATGCCTATGTCCTAATACTACCTCTGCCCCTAACCACTATCTCTGTCTTACTGAGTGTTGTTGTCACCTTGAGCTTCACCTCCGTCTTCACCGAGCGTTGCCGCCAACCTAGGTCAAGCTACGTCCTTAGGCACCACTGTCTCACCAAGATCTACCATGGCCTTTCCAAGCACCATGCCCTCTTCAAAATCCTTTCCTCTTTGAGCACATCCATAGCTGCGTTCACACTAACTCCACTTCTAGCATCGGCATGTCTAGCTCCTCCACCTCCTCATGCATGGATGAGCTTTAGACTCACCAGTGGCTATGTGCACTGGAATTTCAATATCTGCATAACTCAAAGCAAGGGAGAGGTATAGGTGGTCAAATAGACTGCCCAGGTCGGCATGGCCCATGGCCTATAACGGATCATACCATGCCGACCCATGTGCCAATACCATGGCCCACACATGGGCCATTGAAGAGCTGGGCTAGCCTAGGTACGATAAAGGTCTATGGGATAATTACAACCCATGTAATGAAACTAATAAATATAAATGCAAAAAAGAGAAAATAAAAGAAAAAATAAAGGAAAAAAAGAAAAATTGGTGGATAGGATGAGCTGTGCTGGCCTACCTTGTTGTGGCCTTGGCTCAATAGTAGATACAGTAGCTAGGTTGTGCCGTGCTGGCCCACCTTGTTATGGCCTTGGCCCAAGTATTGCACGGCCTACTACCAAACGGACCATGCACAAGACACTCGTGTCTAGACCGATCCGCACCAGCATAGCCTATTTGGTTATCTATAGAGAGAGGAGAGAAAAGATAAGAGAAGGGTAAGGGATATCTACAGTCAGGGGCTCCTAGAGCAACCAGTCCATCAAGCCAGTCCAGCGCCCTAGCTCAACGGATAGACTACTAGGCCACTAGCTGACCAAGACCAGCCACCACAAGTTGGCCTATCTATGTCTCAACCTCATTTTTTATATATTTTTTATTAAATTATTTTTAAAATATATTTTTGTTTAAAAAATTTACTGATCTATACTCAACATCTTCTGAGATGTTTTTTTAAAAAAAATGCTCTATCAGAGGGTGAAAAATTCGATGTGGCAAATGTTTGTTAGCACACGTTAACGGTGGGACGGAGAAAGGCTAGAAAATTTGTAAGCAACCCCTTTTCCACCCTAGCCGAGAGCGTTTTTTCTCGCGACAGATGACCACCTACAAAATGCAACACATGGCGTACAAGGGAGGAGGGAGGCCTGCCATTTTTACAAGCGGTCCCTTACAACCTTATGGTTGGGCATTTTTTTCCTCCTAGGGAATTGCTTGTAAAATTGTCAGGTCCACCTGTGAAATGGGAGAGGGGCTTGGCAAGTTTACATGTGGCCCACTTGACACTCTCTGTTAGTTTGTTTTTTAATTACCATATAAATGTAAAAAAAGAGATTTTAAATAAATATAATTGTAAAAAAATTAAGAGTATGCAGAAAAGATAATTGAGATACTTGAATTATGTAAGAAACTCAATGTTAATATTAGAAAATCATTACACCATTAAATAGAGAGCCAAACGATTAATATATTTACATATGAATATTATTTAGATAATAGTGATAAAAATATTGCACAATTATTGAGAGGTTTACATGTTATGAACAAAGCATAAACACAATATAAATAATAAAACTGACAACACTGTATATATAGCTATTTGGAACTTATAGATATCATCATCTATCGTCCACTTATATCCACCCGTTACTAGAGAAGCCAACTCTTCACTCGTACTGTACTTTAGCCTGTATATATTATAGAATTATTTTAGGTTGTATGATCTCTACAGAGTTGTACAGTGATTTCTTTATATCTATCTATTATTGGTAGCTCCTGTGGATAAAAAGTACATATATAGCTATTGCAATCATGGTGATAACAAATTAAAGTAAATTACAAAGATGTATAGTGAACTTATGACGAAATCATCGTCAGTAATGTTTGGATAAACAAAATACTTTTTACCAAAAGTATAGATACTTTATTGATCTCATCACTTAGCAATGATCATCGTAAGTACACTTAAGACGCTCTCACCATAGAGGTAGCACAAGAGGTTACAGTCTCTGATCTAACCATTTGGCTCATCGACGTTGTTCATACTCCTTCCTTCTTATATAATATTCATTTGATTTTGAGTAGGAAAATCAACAGCCCTTGGAGAACCAACAGTTAGGGTCAAATATTAGATTTTCTGTATCAACTCACCGAATGAAGTTACACATTATTCTGTGGATTTAGCAAAGAAAGTATTAGTTGGAAGAAAATATTGTGATAAGGAAACACTGAAAAAACAAGTGTATATAATCCATACCTCATGAGAATAGTTTTGGTATTGGAAGAATCTCCTCTTATGAGTGTTGAGGTCTCGAGATGTCATAAGCTAGCATCGATCATCATTTATGCAGAACAGACAGTCACACCAATGTAGAATTAGCCAAGCGAAAGTATCCCTTCTCCAGTTGGATTCTCAATGAAAGCACGCTTAGCGGCCATTATTCTTTGATGCTATAGGAGATAGAGCAAACAGGTGGTGTAGAATTTAAAAGGGTACCAACTTAAGCTTCATCATACATACAAATGTCTTATATAACATGGGTTGTGTTAAGCATGGAAGATATGAATGAAAGAATTAAAAACGACATGACATTCACATATGGAAAGTGACATGCCTATAAAAATCCTTTGAACACATTGTGACATTAACGCCCCAAAAGTTGGCCATCAAGTAATGATGATAGCGACGTGATGGTGACGCGTCAAAAGTTGGTTGTCAGGTTGTGTTAAGAGCGACGTGACGGTCACGCGCTGAAAATTGGTTGGCATCACTGTGCATCAATTGTGACTTGGCAGTCATGCATGTAGTAAGGAGTGAAGGAGCTGACAGTTGGTTGTTGTATGCTACCGATAGTCATGCATGCACAATAAAGAGTGAAAGCGACGTGGTTTTAACACATCGTAAGTAATGTAGGCATGCAGAGCTGAAATAGTGAATACAAAGTAGTTTAAATACAAATGGCACAACATTCTACTAGCTCGAAGCCTGCCCTCTACCCCTTTTCATCTTCCTACCTTATGCTCGCATGTGACCTTGAGAGTAGGTGAGGCGATCGACTGGGATACCACGGCTAGGGCGGACTTGCTGCATAGGAGTCATAGCATACGACTCCTGTGTGTAAGATGGTGGAGCACCTGCAAGCTAAGAGCCGAGCATATCTTGATCTGTCATGAGATCATTGTGGTCGAAGGAGTCATGTGCCTATTCAAAGGTAGGCTGCCTAAATCAGCCCACGACTGCGGAGATCTGTGGCAATATAGCCTAGAACCATATAAGAAAAATAGTTGAGTAATGTAAACTCGAATATCATGTATCAAATAGAAATATGTACCATACAACACATAGCCTCAAGCACGTTGTCCACTTGCCACGCAACGTCGACCTATTTGATATAACATGTTATATATAAAAGATGTAGATACGTAAGATTGATTAACTCACAGCACGAAAAGAAGTCTTAGTCATAATATCTAGGGTATGTGTCTTGCACATCAGCTACGTGTGATTGCGGAGTGTCAGAAGTGAATGTCATGTGAGTGCGTGTACGAGACTGCTACCAACTGAGGTACGCTACATACAATGTCTCTATGTGTGGGTGCTGCTCCTCAATCTTTTCCTCGGTTGCCAATAATGTGTCATCGACGTACTTTTGGAAACGTAGAACCCACTAAGTGCTAGCTACCTATTCCCATCGATTATATCTAGTTACAACAATGGTGTTAGAATATATACAAAGCATACAATAGTATGGTCAATTTTGCATCAATACTTACCTATGAACATTGGCTAGTATAATCAGCACAACTGATAGATGATACAGTTGACGCAGATTGAACTGTCGCAACACACACTACGGATATTGCGGCTCGACAAAGATATCGAACACCATCAGCTAGGTCATCAACCTGTAGGGCTGGTCACATGTGCACAAAGTCGAAAGTCTAAGTGGTGCATAAGCCTGTAGGGCTGCAGGCTTGTACGGTTCCCAAACAATGTCATTGGCTATAGCCGATTGATCTGTGGCACGAAGTCCAAGTAGGACCTCGTGACCTACAAGTGGGCCTATCGTCGCTGTAGAGCATGATAGAAAGTATTAGCTAGTCATTATTTAAGGTATGGACAATGAACAAACACGTTACGTACCTAATGAGTGGTCTTTGTGTGTACATGTCGTTGTCGTAGGCACTGAGGTCCACCAATGGTTGGCCGATAGCAAATCACTTGGCCACCCAAAGCTACAAAAGTAGTAGACACTAGATGATCAATGAACATAGGTCAGTCTTCGTGCACACACCACAAAGACCCTGGTATGTCACTATGAGGATAGCAGATCCCTAGCTCCACTGAAGTACTCTCCCATTCTCAACATCAGTGATCACCGGAGTGTTGTGGATAAGCCTTTTGTCCATAGCGTGACTGGTTGTGTTGGTGAACATCACCTAACCAAAGAGCCACAATAGGTATACCGCAATGCTCCATCGCATCGAGTAATCGTTGGCCTTAGGATGGAGTTGATCAGGCTATATAGGAAGAATATTATTTCCATAAGTAATTAATTAGCCCTAAGTACGTATATAATATTATATAAACTGCTTTACTTATAGTGAACTTAATTAGCCACACCTGGATAGGGCCACCTGTGGTGTAGTGAGGGAGTGCACCTGAAGTTGCAAGACCAAGCAAGTGCTGAACATGAGCGAAACACTCTTGGATGTCGTTGCGCCATCCTTGAAGTCCATCAAACGGACCTACTATGTCTCCCACGAGGGAAAGACCCAAAAGGTATGGAATGTCCTGAAGCGTAGGTACCATCTATCCCACACGGCAGGTGGAAAATGTGTGTCTTTGGCCTCCAGCGGTCCAAAATTACTACGAAAAGAAACTAGTCTATACACCACCACTTTGTTAGATCCTTTTCATGTGCTGCAGCCTCGACTAGCTTGCATAATAAAAGAAAGCCAGCCTCAGGTAACCTGCAAAGAAAGCCAATGTATGTATTATCGGCCATAAATCATATTTAAAGTTATAGCAAACAACAATGATATCTCTAACTTGGCACAATAGTGTGGGTCTATAGGCAGTATGTGTCGTGAAGGGTGTGAACGGAAGGTGGTTAGTATAACATTCTCGACTGTTGATAGGTACAAACAGTGTGACCTATCAAGGCCACAGTCTATCAGCTTCGGTGTCTGGTACGCTATTCCTATATTGAAAAAAAAGTTAGCATGATTATCAAAAATAAAAACATAATTTACAGTTTATACTACTGACAATAAATTTTTGTTAGACAAAATAAATAATAGTTTCCATTACTACAAGGCCAAAATTAAACAATATTATGATACATATATTTCACACAACGATACTTACCATTTCTCCTTTGGTTCAATCTCAATCTAGTGCAAAAAATTTTTTAACCTGAGATACCAACCTCCTTCTCACAATATGATCATCACTGGAGAATGGTCCTAGAGCTTTGGGAGCATCATCACTTATAGTTGGTGGTCCTTTTGACTGTCCTTCTGTTTGTTTTGTTGTCATCTGATCCAACCTCCTCCAAAGCTAATTGATTTTTTTCTGTTGATTCCACACACAAAGGCTCTTGAAAAGATCTATAAGGTGTTTGTTCTTAAACTGCTTCTAAAAATTAGCACACATGTGATGCATGCATCATCTGCTATGAACATCTAGTCACTCTTATGCATATCCCTTCTTCACGTTACCCTTAAATACTCAATAGCCCGTAGAAAACCGATATGACGGTCATGTATAATACATGCACCTGACCTCATATGCATAATTACGTCCTTCACTCGCTTCAAAAACCAATACCAATTTTCAATATTCTCGCTCTTAACAAAAGAGAAAGCCACATGTAACACTTGATTGTTCCATTAACTCTAATTACTGTCAATATCTACTCTCTGTACTTTCTAGTCAAGAATGTCCTGTCGATGTAGAGTATAGGACGATAATGCACAAATACGTTAATGCATACACTTAATGCAAAGAAAGCCTGTTGAAGTACGCTTTGCTGAGAATGATCAATTGATGGGAGGATTTGAGGTCATAGTAGCTCCCCGGATTCCTCTAAGGAATACAAGCTAGAAGATGAGGCAAATTATCATATAAAGCTTTGAATGTGCCAAACTTCATTTTCACAATTTTTGTTTTGCTTTCCATGCCTTCGTATAGTTGATTGTGTACCTAAATGTGTGCCCTTATATTTGACCTTGTTTCGTACCCTAAGTTATGCATAATATCGGAGTACATCTCTATTGAAATAATACATATGTCATATTTCTGTAGTATTTCTTGACCTCATGTAAGTGATAATTATGCTCGATGATGATCGATACCTTTCGATAATCCTTTTATTTACCCTTGAATGCATGCACCCACCATTGACACTCATAAATTGAATTCTCATACTTCACTTCGTACGCCAGCTTGCTTGACTTCGCGACTCATAACTCCAACCGAAGTGATACCACCCAGTGCTTAAATGCCTTCATCAATTCCTCTTTGTATGCATATTTAACCCCTTGAAAGACATTGTTCTCCTTGTAATCTCATGGCACGTGATGCTACTCAGAGATGATAAGTCTAAAAAAGTTCTCGTTGGACCATTATGATGATTTTATATTACCGCCATCCTCGTCCAACGATTTATTATCCTCTACATGCTTATTATTAGAATCTTTACTATCCATTACCTCAACGATAGTGTTATTTCTCTCTCTCATCTACTAATTCTCTTGGCTCCTTATCTTCTTGTCCTCATCCTCATCCTCGCCCTCCTTCTCCTTCTTCTTTTTCTTCTTGGTGCTCTAACTTATTTTTCTCCATTATTTTAGCATCACATCACATCACATCATATATAGACCCTCTTTGTCTTACACAGCCATTAAAATAATGTTGTCTTTATCGTACACTGACACAAGAATGATAGATGGCTAAATTTGTTCTAATGCATTCTCCATATAACATCTTTAAGTGGTAGTGGAATCTATCAGTATCCATTCGTAGAAAAAAAACCTTCGATTGCCTTGCTCACAATGACATACACGGTTATTACATTGACTTGAGAGTTAATTTAGAAGCCTCGCATTAACCAGTTATACACTGCTGAAAAACTTCTCTTATGTGACCTTTTAGTACCCTTAAGGGTTGAACCAAGCTGACAGATCTACACCATATGGATCATAACTAATATTTTCTCGATCGTGATATAACCGAAATATCATTTTATTTGATATATCTAAAAAATTTATCATCACATCTAGTATCGTGCATTCAATATTTCAACATTAATATGTCTTCAAACATTACGAATGAAAATATTTACAGATTTAACAATAAAACTATCAAACCACGGATCTAGAAACGAAATTATTTATGAATTTACAACAATTCTAGACATACTATTTAATTTTATCATTAAGAATAGGTATTATAAAATATATAAATATTTTACCTACATACAAATCCATAAGCCAATAAGGCTTCGCCGCTTTCCTTCGCCTCACCTCAACTCTCTCTTCTCTTTTTTTTTAATAAAATATACTCTTGGGCTGTTAGGAGAGACTTTATAGGCAGCCACCTAAAAAACATTCTAACAAAGCATCAAGAGGTTGCCTGCAAAATTGCTAAATCCCTCCCCTCCTACTGGTGGATCTGATAATTTTACAAGCAACTCCCTACTATGGAAAAAGACGTCCTCAGCTAGGATGGCGAGAGGACTACCTGTAAATTCCCTAGCCTCCCGCCGTTCCGTCGTTAACGTTTTCCAACAGATGTTTGTCACACCGAATTTCTCGCATTTTGATAGGGCATTTTTTAAAAAAATCTATAAGAAAGCATTGAGAATATAGATCTATAATTTTTTAAAAAATATATATTATAAATATTTTAATAAAAATATAAATAAAAAATCTCTCAACTCCTAGCACAGCCATGGCGGCGCAGCACATAGGCACGCACGCGTATCTCGACGCGCCACCACCTAACGCCTTTCCCCTCCTCTCCTTGCCATCATGTGCCGTCGTCCATAGTTTGGCATGCAGGCGTGATCAAGGTTTAAGGGCACGAGACGGAAGCGTCGACATCATGTAAATCGACCGCCCGCTATTGTGACTCCATCGGCATCCCCTTCCCTTCCATGTAGTTAGATAGTAACTACATACAAATGTAGAGGATAAACACCCACCACTCCAGTAGATAGATTGCGCCAAGCGGCGATTCTTTATTCCATGTGAGCAACATAATACACACTGTAAACCATGCTGAAAAATGATGAGTCCACGAGGTAATCAAGGGGATTAATTCTACACAACATGATTAGCAGCAGCCGCCGCCACCTCCACATCCGCCGCCGCCGCCACCGCCACCGCTTATTGCATTACCTCCCGCAGTGGAACTAATGGCGCCAGGCGGGTAACTGCTCTCCATGCCGTCGGCGTAGACACAACGTACGGTTCCCCAACGAGCCTACCAAGTGGAGTAGTACCAATTGGGATGAAAAAAAAACAAGAAGCTCTGGTACCGATCGATGAAGACAAGCTTAATTAGCTAGAACGAGTAAACGGAGGCATGTTGCCTCAAGAATCTCACTATTCCTCAAAGTTGCAATTGCCTAAAAACCCACAAATCCAATATAGGAGCTCGCGACTAAATAGTGGAAAACAGTTCAACGCAACGATGTGAAGATATACAAAAGGTGTCATAGGATTTCTTAATGGAGCATCTCAAATTATAACAGAGATATCACTAATATTTATTTTTAAGCTAATAAAATTTATTATGGCATTTACTTCTAAAAGGCTATTACAAAGTTGTAGGACGAATGACTACTAATAGATTTTTCATTTATGGTTGGTAAGAATCTATACAAATATTACTCGACAAATAAAATTCAAGCCCGATAAGAATTTATATAACCATTGTTTCTTCTCAATGTTTATTGTTTCTTTCCAATGGTTTATAAGTTATATATAGCCATTGTCTTTTTCAAACTAAAAATAGAATCTTCAAAATCAACGACTGATTATTGTATCAATCGAATTTCGTACACATCACTATCAGCGACAAACATCAAACCAAAATAAAAAATAATGATAAGTGAGCTATGGTTCGTCTAAATTTTACATAGGCACAACTATTGAAGCTGATCTTCTACCAAGAACACTACACCAACATGTTTAGAATGTTAGCGTCGCTATTCTAAACATAAAGAACTAGATTTTCACCCGAAGAGTCATCTAGGATGTCACTGTTGCTATTCCGAACATATATAACTAAATTATTACTGAAAGAGTCTATACAAAGACGTTGACAATATCACGATATATGGTGCCATAGATGTCATCGATATTAGTACTTATAGCATTGACCGCCATAGCTGTAAATATATCGCCGAACTCCTCCCAAACATCAATCACCAGCTTTTCCAAGCACAATGATGATAACGCTAAAAAACTATTTTTTCTAACATTCTCATTTTTATAGACGGTCTTGTTAGAATGTGAAAAACTATTTGTTCTCTCAATATAATATCCACTCATTTCTTACTTGTTAGTAAATATTATTAAAATATTTGATAATTTTTAACATGATATTTTAGTATAATATATATCACTCTATAAATATAATATTAAATTTAACTTTTATTTAAAAAATAACAAATTAACTAGTATGCACTGATATCTGTCTGTAGTTGTATTGTTGGAGAGTTGACGCTCACTTGTCTTTTGCTCCTGCGCGCGCATCGAGTCCACCGGGCCGGCAAATCATCGCACATTTCCAGGCTCCCAGCCACCATCGATCTGTCATCCAAAGGCTAGCTGATTGGTTTACCTTATATTCCTTTCGTTTCAATATATGAGACACAACCAATCACTAATACAAAGATTAAGAAATAATAATTATTATCTTTTTATTTAGATCACCTCAATAAATACAATGGATACGTCTAATAGAATATAGATCTTGAAGTTGGAGATTTTAAAAAAAATTAAAAAAGATGATGCTAGTTAACTATATACACCCTATATTTTGAAATGAAGTGAGTAGCAACAAATTGATAACATTGAGGGCAGTCTCATCAAAGATAGCCAAAATAGAATTTATTATAATAATAATATTTTAATAAAAAAATAAAAAATAGATATAAAATTAAAGGTTAATCACCCTGTCGAACAATAATTAATTATTTGGCCCATACTTATCGAACAATAGAGATACGATTAGCTATAAAGATGCTACGTGAGATGCCCGTCAAACAACCGCAGTTCTTGACAGGCCCTATCGAGGAGGGGTTGTTCGACTGGGCAAGGCAGCTTCGCATGTCTGACATGTATAAGATTCAAATATTTTTGACGTGATAGCCACAGGCACAAGCTACCTATACGGCTATACCTGGTTACTCCATTACTAGTACTAGTACAAGTACGTAGTAGTACTTTGCACAACATTCGTTCACATTTGTTTGATGTGACCGCCTGCCGCATAGAGCAACGGCCAGTGTTTTTCAGGATGTGCATTTGGGATTTTTTGTGAGGACTATGGGTTAAAAGGCAAGAGACACATGTCCTTATTCAGGGTTGAGATCTTCTGTGAATAATATGACTTAAAAGACAAGAGAACATTATTCGTAAGCCACAGAAAATCGTAAGTTGATGCATGCAATAATACAATATGCAATCGTAAGCTCGTTATATAGACTGTCGAACAAATAAAATTTGACAGGGTGCCAAAGTTACTATTATCTATTTTTGTAATTTTTTTATTACGACACTATTGTTTTAAAAAAAAATTCATCCAAAACATTATGTACCCAAATTGCTAGCTACAACAATCGTGGACCTTCGCAAAATGAAAATGTATTGGTACACACACAAAAATGCAAAATGTACTGAAAATATAATAAAGGCATACTCGGCAGGATTCGAAACTGCGGCGGCAGAGCCCATATGATTTCTAGCCATGCCCAGTGACGAAAAGAATTATTATCAGCACTTGTAACCAACAGATAAAATTGATACGGTCGACCCAAAATTTCATTATAATGCAAATATTTTTTATTCACAATGATATTTTAGAGATAATAAAATAGTTTTGCTAAAAATATAGCGCCACATTTTTTTACTTGATTACAGACTTTTTTTTCTTATATGATTGCCATCTCTTTTTATATGTATGTTTTTATCTTTCCTATCTACTCTTACAAAATAATAATTACAATGTAATTATTGAAATTCGTAGTGTAATTACATTGTCAATTTTGAAATTTAAAAATGTAATACAAACATAAATATAGGTAATTTATAGTCTAATAATAATAGTTTATTGTTTTTTAAATGTTACGTCATAAATATATAGTTAGTTCTAATAAAATGTAATATATTTTAATTGCTCTACAGGCCTGTGCAGTGACTGTGTGCTGCGACGGTGAAGATGAAATACTTTGTACTCCCCACTTCAAATTTTATAGGCGCGCGCGCACACACACACACGTTTCAGAATTTGAATACATCTCAAACCAAAAGTTCGCTAACTTAGATGCGTATTGGTTCCGCAGATCTCTCTACTCTCGGAAATGCAAATGCAAAAGCAAAAAATGTTACTGGGCTGGGCCCTCTCTTAGCTTTCAGCCCACTGCCCCCTCCCACAAGCAAGCGAACATTCGTTTCACTTTCCTCCGTTCCTCACTCGCACGCCCACCGAGGCGCGGCCGCCGTTCGCCTCGCCGCCCGCCGCGCCGCCGCGGCCACACCCACCAACACCTTGCTCCGTCTCATCCCGGCGGCCTGCGCGCCTGCGGGAGGGTGCGGGGACGTCCCCCGGACACGGGCGCCGGGAGGCGATGATCGATCCGAGGGAGTAGCCCGCCGCCGTGGCCATCTCCGGGGGGGCGCGGCCAGCCCCCCGTTCCTACTCGCGGTGGTACGCAAACGATTCCGCTCACTAATCTGAAGTTCAAAATTGACTACAAATTGAGCGGCGTGTGGGCGTCTCCCGGCGCTTTCGCTCCCCGCTCTCCGCCGACCGGGTCGGTGTAGAGTGGGGTTTGTAGCGGCCGGGGTGAGAGGCTGACAGGTGTGCATGCTAGCATGGACTAGCCATGGAGGCGCTAGGCATGCCACTTACGGTAGCCTAGGCCGTCCTGGAGGCTGGACGGTGGCGCGATGCTTACTAGTCCAGGGATCAGGGTACAAGTGTAGTGGGGATCAGGGTACAAGTGTAGTGGTAAAACCTCACATGAAAATCAGACTCGTTAGCTGTTCTAGGAATTGAATGGGGACCAACGGGTGCCTTTGAGTTTGGAGTGATGGTCGTCATCCCTTTGGGCTTTGGGCGATCGGGATCACAGCTGCAAGATCTATAACGACTACAAGTTGTTGATGGCTTGATGCCATGAGGATAAGTTTGCAGCCTGCGACTATTAATGTTAGAATCAACTATGCATGGATACTGGGTACATTTACAGTTGACATATTCTTCCAGATATGATCGTTTTTGTCCTTTTAGTTCTGTAAGACCAATATGTTTTAGGGGCACCACAGAAAGAAAATTTGCTACATATTGAATCAAGGAATCAACTACATGGAATCAACTGCATAAGCAATGGCTCACTGTCACATTATAGTAAACAACAATAGTTCATGATGCCGTTTTGAATCAGTTGAAATAATGCCCTGGTGAGAATCTTAAAGATAATTGATTCTTTCGTCAACAATTATTCTTGATTTGGCCAATTTGAGCTAACAAGCAGTGAACAGATGTGACTTTTCTCTTGTTCACCTTTTGGTGAGCTGGATGGTTTAAAAATGCACTTGCGTTACCCTACAAAGATTCCATAAAATCCAGTGAACATGAAAAGTAAAACTCTAGAAAATGTGAAACATACAACTGAACAATAGTTTCAGTTGGATATATGTAACTAACCAGTTTTTTCTAATTAATCAACTTTATGTGATAACGTTGAACCATGGCGTCTTTATTCCTACTAAAAGCTGTAACCCATTTGGAAGTAAATTGTTCAAGTGTATGTCTTGTATAGTACTACTATTAGTTAAGTGCAAATCATACTTATGGAACTTGGGCTCCCCTTACTAACCATGTTTCATATCTATCCTCAATCAGCTAATTGAAGGGCTTGTTTATAGTTCCTGTGCTTTGTTGTGAAATTTAGTTAGCCAGGGGAATCTTTACCAATTATAATGAGCTTTTTCATGCAATAGCTCCAAAATATGCTTTCAGCTAGTTGTACATCCAAAATTACAATAAATATATAATGGTGTCTCAAAAGCCAATGCAATGCCAAACGGAGGCATGAAATTCTGATTATCTTGTAACAAACAATGCTGTTTGTTTCCGTCTACATGATACACCAACTTCCTATAGTTTCCTATGTTGCTCTTCCATATGAAAGTTATAAGGTTCTATAAACTGGCAGGTCAAAACTATTAGATGTTTTGTTAAGTTGGGAGATATATTAAAATTTGAACTTCACAACCACTCTACTTCATCTATCTAACACTTGAAGTAGTTTTGATGATGTGGCAAGAATGTTTTACACCAACTCTTTATTTATATAGACTACTACAACAATAACGACACATTTCAGTTCCAAGCAAATTAGTAGAGGTTAGAGTTAAAACCTAACAAGAATCTTAAATCATGGTTTAGTCACGTTAATAGTTGTTTTTAAACACTCTTGTTAAAGTACAAATCTTTAGTATATCTCAATCTTTCAAGGTCTATCTGTTTTTTTTATATAGAAGGAAGAATTCTCGTTGGTTACTTTTGCCTGTTATTATTAATATGATGTCATTCATTTATTTTGTAAATTTGCTTGTCACTTGGAACTTTTTTGTCTTCCTTATCTGTCGTCCATCAAATCTTACTCACACCAGCCAATCTGTTCAAATGCTCACCAGCCAATCAGTTCAAATACTTGGGAATATGTCTATTTTTTTATACTAAAAGCATGCCATCCTATTTGGTTGCAGATTGCTAATGATTCTGTGGGAATGCTGAAGTGCAGATGAGAACTTTGGAATTCCTAGTCTCATGCCATGAATCCATATGAAAATATGGTAGCATGGGATAGATTCTTTGTTATCACATATCACCTGCCAGCCTACCAGATTAGCACAGTTATTGATATGCAACATTATTCCTGAGGGCTTTATATTGTGTAATCTAGTCACTTTTCAGTTATTAGTATATAACAATAACAATAAAACATTTTAGTCTCAAACAAGTTAAAGTAGACTAGAGTTGAAACCCAACATAAGCTTTAAATTATGGTTTAGCCACGTTAATAATTATTTTTCAAGCACAAGTACAGATTTTTAAATATATCCTAATCTTTTAAATTTATTTTTATTGCCTTTTTCTATATCAATTTTGGTTTTTTCCTATTTCTTCTTATATTATTATATTGACTTAGGATTTTATAATATACTGATATCTTTAGTTCCTCCTTTAGATATAGCCCAACTATGTCAACCGATGTTAGATATGTTTTTCTTCAATTTGTACTATGCTTAGCCAATCACGTATATCATCTTTTCGGTCTCGATCTATTCTTGTATAGCCACAAATTCAGCGTAACATATGAATTTTTACAACACTCAGCTGTTAAACATGCTATCTTTTTTAGGCCAACATTTTGCCCATACAACATAGTATATCTAATCACCGTTCAATAAAACTTGTCTTTTATTTTTTGTGGTACCCTCTTATCACAGAAGATTCCAGATGCTTAGCGCCACTTTATCCACCCCTCCTGGATTCTATGGTTAACGTCTGCATCAATATCACCATCTATCTGTAACATCGATCATAGATATTGAAATATATCCTTCTTAGATACTACTTGATCTTCTAAACTCATATCTCTTTTCTCGTGTTCAATAATATCAAAGTCACACCTTAAGTATTTAATCTTAGTTCTGCTTATTCTAAAACCTTTATACTCAAGAGTACCGCTATAACTCTAGTTTTCTATTTACTCTCGTTCGGTTCTTATTAACAAACATTACATCATCTACGGAGAGCATACACTAAAAGATATTCTCTTATATGTTCCTTGTAATCTGTGAAGAGAATATACTAAAAGATTACTAAGGTAAGTAGATACGGGCTCAACGTTGATCTCTGATATAGTTATATTTTAACCGAAAAGTAGCATGTGTTATCATTATTTATTTAAACACTAGTCATAATATTGTTATACATGTTCTTGATAAGAGTATCATATTTTATTGGGATTTTATGTTTGTTCAATGCTCATCATATAGCATTTCTTTGAATCTTGTCATAAGTCTTCTCCAAATCAATGAAAATCATATGTACTTTTTTTTTGCTCTTTAAATCACTTAATAACTTATTTTATTAAGAAAATTATTTTTATAATTAATCTTCCAAGCATGAAACCAAATTGGTTCATAGAGATCCACGTCGTTACTCTCAAACGGTGCTCGATAATTCTCTTCCATAGCTTCATAGTGTGGCTCATCAACTTAATTCTCTAAGTAATTAATACAAATTTAGATATCTCTTTTATTCTTATATATTGATACCAATATACTTATTCTTCACTACTTATATATTGTGTTCGATTGAAAAATACTGTTGAACAATTTAGTTAGTTAAACTATTGCTATATCCTGAGACATCTCCACACCTTAATTGGAATATCATTAGAACCCATTGGCTTACACTCTTTCATCCTTTTAAAGCTTCTCTGATCTTAAATTCTTAGATCCTTAGATCCTTTTTAGTTATCAGTATAACATTCTAAATGATGATCAACCATTTCAACGCAATTTATTATATTATGATATATGTTTCCCCATTAATATCTTGATGCCTTTTAGCAATCCTGTGTGGCCATGCCTTTATAAATCCCATTTGGGTATACTGCCTGTGTTTTATCAACTTTGCTTGGAAGCTGTTTATTACTTTCGTAGAACACTAATTTTACAATGTGAAGCATGTTTTTTTAATAAAGTATCCAAATTCAGTTTGGACTGATGAGATCATGAGAATATTTTTTTAGGAAAATCCAGTAAATACATTGTAGTTATTGATTTAATATCATGAACTTTTTCATTGAACACTGTGCGTTCTCTATGGTATTCTCTTGTATCATGGAAAATTACATTGTGTTTCAATTCTATACTGGGTTGTTTCGATATATTAATTTGAACTACATTGATGATTTGTACTAGCAAACTACTTATCATTTATGAGATGATGATGATAAAATGACATATCCTGACTTTATTTATCAAACTACTTTTCAATTAAGATTCTTACTTATTGGGATTTTGAGCCGCACTACACATTTTGTAAATTTATACTTAAGCTATGCTAATGATTGAATTTTTATTCTGTTAGGGGTGTTGTTACATATGGAGAAAGGTTGAAGCTTCTGCAATTATATCTTTTGACCTTCTGATAGTCAATTAGTTGCATTTAAAGCATATCAAACTAATGCAAGTTGATGGGAATGATGGTGGGTAAGAAACAAATCAAATTCTTGCTATGTTTCTCATACTCATACATTTCTGCAATCTGCAATTTCCATTGTCCCAGTGAAAAACCTACGTCAATATGGTATTCTTTTGTATTCACCAAGATAGTGATAGTTTGGTACAATTTTGGCTTATGCAACCATAAAAAATACACAAATCTCCATATTTTGCAACTAAACTGTCACCTTTACATATCCAGGATTAAGGCCCTCTTGAACTGAGCTAACAGAAAAATGCTTCTGCATTTGAGATGTTAGATCATGAGTACACAATGCATGCATGAGCAATCTTTATTGCCTGAATGTTTATGTCCATAAAAGTATATGTGTGTTTTAGTTAAGGCTAGCTTGGCGGCAAAATTTTCAAGATAATGAATGAAAAGACAGCCAGGATTTGATTGATCAAGTCAGAGGGTGCTGCTACTTGCATGACTATACTACTGTGCCCCCCCCCTTCTCTCTCTCTCTCCCTTGCTCTGCATTACTCATTCTTCACGCTATAGTTTAGGAAGAATAAAGCATCTTCTCCAGGCTCCATGTACTTTTCAAATGCTAAACATTCCTGCACAATTAATGAAGGTAAGGACTCCAGAATGATAATTGATGTCTTTGAATTTGCTTAGTCAACTTACCTAGCACATCAAGAGAAATTGATTAATTATGTTGAATAATCAAAGGTGATGTTCACAACCGAGATGTTTGTAATGCCACCGCTCGACAGGTACAGGGCCTCTTCAGAAATTTGAAGCATCCAGTTAGCTGTGCCGTTGACGCCTCAAATTGCAGATCTATATGCAAATGTAGATAATGATTGGTGCTGGGTACCTAATTCATATAATATGTATATATTGCCCTATTGTGAGATCACTGCAATCAGTATTCTTGTTACATACGCTTCTGGCATGCATCTTGTACTTATGGACTTCTTAAAACTTCTAAATTGGCCCATAACATATTTCAATGTCAATCACATTTGAGCATTGTTCATTCTTCATTGGAATTTTGGTGCTTTTATCTTCCTTTCGTTTCTTTTGAGGGATTCATCTGTTGAAGTGTGAAGTCAGAAGTATTTGTTGGTGAAATCTGTTGAACAAAGATTTTTTTTCTAAATGATGCCCTTGAAAGGAAGTCTCATGTTATTTTCATTGGAAAAGCTTCATATCTGGGTTCATTTTTCATGATTTCTACTGAAGATGTGTTTGGTGTTTGAGCTCTTATATTTGTGCAAAGGAAGAAACGGAAAGCGAATGAAGAAATCATTCAATTGCTCCCTGGAACAATCTCCTGCATTTCATATTCAAACATTCTATAATGTAAACCATTGTTATGATTTTCCAGGATTTAGCATGGAGACTCATGTAATAGTCAGCTTCTAATTTCTGTATAAAATCTGATCTTTTAGATCGTGGTGTCTTGCATTGGTTTGCATGAGGACATGAACTGTGTGTTCTCTGCAGTTCACTCTTTACTAGCATGCTGCTCTGTTTGCCTTTTCTCTCAAATGCAGTTAGCAGACTTCAATGTTGCATTCCAAAACTAGAGTATACTGCACTGGTTTCTGATTTTTTCTGTACAGACAGAATGTAGTACAATGTATGTTGTTTCCAGGAAAGTGGTAGTACAATTATGCTTATCCTCTCCTTTCTTTTACTCTATCACAGATGACCGCAGATAACAGTACCAATACAAATATGCAGTCTCTCTGACACTAGGTAAATTACATTTTCTACTGAAAACATGCCCTGAGCATTTGTTCCTTTTTACTTTTGATCCTTGTGTTCTTATATTTTCTCTGCTTAACTACATATATTGTGGACCTTAGCTGAAGCTAATGTTAACAGTAACTCACGCACAGACAGAGAGAGGGAGGTTTGGTGGGGAAATAAATTAATCTGGCCCGAATGCCCTATTAATGAGTGCCTTGAGTGATACATATTATCCTTATCCTGCAGCACATGCTTTAGGCAAAGAATGCCACGGTGCTCCTGAAAGAACACTAGTATAACAAATAGGATCACATGCTGCATCCGGCAATAATTACAGTACTATTCATAGAGGAAGTGGCCGTGGCATGACTTTATTTTATACTTCTTTCAATGGCGATGGTGTATGAGTTTGTTTAGTTTGTGCTCTTCTATCCAGTGTCCACCATATCATATGTTCTGCAAGCCTGCAACCTATTCCATGTTTAGTTTCTCTTGAATGTGAATATCTTGATTTATTTTTTCAACATTGGTAGAAAATATGTAGTTGAGCAGCAACTATGCCTACAGGGACACAAACCTCTCCTTGTTTATCCATACTCGTGAGGGCACCGTTTATGACTAAATGATACACTTCCACATATGAGGAAAAGGAACTAAACTGAATGTATTGGATATACTTAATATTATAAATTATTAGGAGTTGCTCAAGCATGAATGTTTTCAGAACTTTAAGCTATACATTCAGTAACCTCAAGCAGCAGTAACATGGATGTGAAGTAACCTGCTTTAAGAATATGTAGGCCCTGGAAGTAAAATAATATAGAAAGTCAATCTTTGAAAACCAATAAGAGCTCAGTAATGCTCGTAGAGTGACAGTAGTTTATTCTCAGTATGGGAATTGGGAACTCTATGCTTTTGTTTCAATGTGTTCATGTGCATTCACTTGTGATGTTTGCACAAATATGTTCACAATAACTATAAATGCTTAAAACAATTCATAAATGTTTGTTTTTACTAGTATGAACTTAAAATGCTCATACTTTAACCTTTTGAAATATTTTTACAGGCAGACAGTCTGATTTGCATGAAGGATATAGAGGGCATCAAGGCCCACAAATATTTATGTATTATTCCTAGAAGCGGCACACAAATGACTGTTTACAGATGGCAGTATTCCATGTTATCAGGTTCTCTTTGCATATATTTGATGTCTGTTACACACAAGTCAAATAATGGAAATGGTCCCATATTATATCTTTCTAGCAAAATACAGATGTGTGCTTTAAAGTGAATTTGAAAAGGCTATGACAGCGTTGTTCTGTCATGACCTCTTTAAATTATGCCATCTATCATAGATAAAACAATGGTAAAAATGTTCATTTAACATAGTTCATGTAAAGTACAACTTAAATCGATCTTATAAGAGCTAATCCATAACCCTTTTTAGTATATAGGAAGATGTATTTAAGACTGCCATGTCATCCTTGAATCTATCCTTGTTAAGGTGCATTGGTTGCTGCATAGCACAAATATCAAGAATTGGAAAGTTCTATGGGATTAAAACTTAATAATCTAGAACATGAAGTATCTGAAGTTGGTATTTGCAGGTCATGAACGTGGCTTGATTATTATTCACATATTTCCCATGACTAACATTATAAACTTGAATTTTCTAATAAGTCAGTTGACAAGCATCTGTACATCATTGTTTTTTTTTCAGTTATGCCATTAAGAAATGATCATGGACAATTCATGTAGCATTTTAGTATCGAAGAAACTGCCAGGCTACAAGATCACTTGGTATCTATTGCATATTGTAAATTTTGTTAATTGTGAGCAACTGTTTTAGATCTATGTTATCATGTTCTCTTCTTATAGTTTACGTAGAGTATAATTGACATAAGAGAATGCCACCTCGGTTCCTATAGCAGACACGTAACTTATGCAATGTATTGTCATGTTGCACACTTCTTATTTCCAATTAATAATTATCATGTAAGAAGGATAGATCAGTTGATGCATTTCTGTAGGAGGCATTCATTAAATATGACGTATACGTATCACATTTGTTGGCATTATAAATTTTATTTTATACCTATACCTTTACGGGTTTCATAACTAAAAAGGAACAATTATTAAAAATTTAAATTTAAGTGCATTATGACTGTCATTCCTTGCCATCTTACAGATCCGTTGGTTTTCCAGTTACACATCGGTTAAGTTAGCAATAAGAATACATAGAATGCTTAATCGTTATAGATTTCCCTGCCAAGGCTTTGTTCTATGGTAACTTTGGCAAAATATGGCACAGAGTTCTTCAGTTTTGGCACAACACAATCAGTTGTGTTATTTGGCTTGTCAGGCTATCAGCACATCTGGATTTTGTTCTTTAGTTTTGCTTGGTTCATCCCACTTCAGTTTTATCTGTATGGAGGGATATCATGCGCTTGTGTGCTGCAATGTTGTTTAGTGCATCAGAACTTTTTGTATTGTATGAAATTATGAATTGTCGTGTGTATGATTCTGGATTTGGAGCAGTACAAGTTCTACATATGGAACACGATACTCTGATGTGTAAAAGTTGCCAACAAAGTCTATGTGAAACATTCAGATTTGAGAGAATAGCATCCAGTGTTCTTATCCACTTAGATGGAAGACTCCATATGGCGAAATTTGTTCATCAATCTGGAAGGATATTCTAGTTCACATATGTACAATAGGCAGTTATTTCAAGTGCTAAATGGGTAATGATAGATTAAGACATTGATTGATTTGTATTTCAGATTTTAATGTACATGAATTAATTGGAGAGATTGCCAATATACTCAATGTGCTTGGCATTAGTATTGCATCATGAAAAGTTAATCACTGCATCAACTTTTTTCAGAAATAAGGTGTCTGGTGTCCCCAAACAGTTGATGTTTTTCCAATAATTTGGAACCACCGATCAATAACCAAAGGTCTTGCTACTTCTGAATCGGTGAAGGCCTGCTGCTAGTGCTTTTCTGATGACAGGTGTTGTAAGATTGTTTCCAACAGATCTGAGGTATGTTTCTTCTTAAGACATTGCCTGGATTTATTGATTGGATGCCTTTATGGAAAAGCATCATATGAACCACAACATGTACATATTAAATGGATATAGATGAAGTTTTGGTGATTGCATCTAAATGCAGAAACATAACAAACACTCAATGATATCTTATGAGATGGCGGCATACAGATAATCTGATTTTAAGTTTATCTCTTGTGGTTTTGTGAAAGTGAACAACAATTGCAAAAGAGGCTATTCATGATTTGGTGTTGCTTTGTCATGCAGCTCTGTCATATCACATAAAAGAGTCAACCATGATTTATGCAATACCAAGTGAATGACTAAAAATGCACAATGCCAAGTAGTTTGGATAACACAATATTGGAGACCGTTTCAATAATAGACTAAAACCATGATACCTGAATGGAAGTTGAATTTCTGTCAATTAAAGAGAAGACATAATACATACTCCTTGAGAAAAGCAAACGAGAAGAGCTCTTAATTGCCAAATTCTCTTGTAAAAATGTCTGCCTAATTGATACTAAAGGTTGGTTCTGTTTTAAAGCCTAGATTTGTTTTACCTTTAAAAAAGAACTCCAGGTCTTTAAGCCCTCAATCTGTAATCCTAGAGCAGCTACTCATGCAGCCATTTCCGCTAACACTTCAATCAAGTTTTTACATCACTGGTCAATGTGGATTGTATGGTGAGTAGACTAGAATGAAGCTTTGCTGATGGAAGTGTAGCTTGCAAATCCAATAATATTGGTTTATACAGGGGATCCAAATGATGGCATTCTAGCCATTCCTATACCTCACGTTTATTATAGTTTAGAAGACCTAGTATCAATGAAATTGCTAACTGGTTTGGAGAGATTGATATTGACTGCAGAAATCACTATCCTTGTCAAAAAAAATGATTGAAGACTTACTACAACCTTCATCCCAAATTGTTATACATGAATATTAAAAAGGTAGATGAAATTAAATGGAAGAAAATTATGATTGATTGAGAAGAAAAAGTAGATGAAGAAATTAAATGGTGAAAGATTATGATTGGTTGAGAAGAGAATATAGGTGAAGAAGTTATTATTATTTTAAGATAAATTTTAAATGTTATAAGCGGCTATATTTTGGGAAGGATGGAGTAATATATTTGGCTCTTTAACTCCTGCCGGGAGCGCTTGTGGCTTGATTTTGAAATCCATTTTGAACCACACTGTTCTGTAGTTTTGTTATGGAAATTTAGTACTCTCCCTGTATTGTTTTTATGCTGACACATTGAAAATGCTACAACATTTATCGGGACCAGTTAGCTTTGGCATCTAGGATGACACGCATCAGCCTTTTCCTGAAAGTTACTTATGTTGTATTGATATGTATGCTCTTTTTCAAAGCGTATCACTTGAATTTACATACTCCTATTATCTCATTGTACACAGCCTCATGGGTTGTTAGGAATGGGTTTTCATCAAAAAGACAAACTATATTATGATAAAATGAACTGGTACATTTACATTTTAAAACCTTAGAGTATTGTTTGCGCTGTACTAAGAAGCCTTCAGCTTCTCCAGACCCATCCTTCAGAACATCACCTGTTTAAAAAAGAGTTAAATATATAATATTACTCAGATTCTAATACAACAGAAATCATAGCAAGATAAGTTGCATGTGGCAACCAAGTTTCTCCTATTGGTTAAAAAAAGTAAATGCACGATAAGGCTTGAAAAATGTGTTATATTACTATTCTGTTGAAGACTCAACTCTCTTGAATATAAATATAAAATATAACCGCAGAGGACTCCTTTCCTATGTTTTGTTCAAAAAAAAGTCTCACCTCCAAACTTCAAAGTATTTTCTTGTGATACATTTTAAAGTATGAAGAGCGTTTCTAGCACATAATGATGTGGCATGAAAACCAGTAGTATTATAATTTGTAGACAGCTTTATTCATTCTGCCTTCACATTTTAGTCTTTCAATTTGGACTTAAAATTTGAATACAATTTTACTATATGTTCATAATTTAATAAATAAGCATCAAATTAATAGAAACTTCTATAAAACAATAATTTTGTTCCAAAATATAAATACGTGCTGATCCATCAAATGAGTAGTATGTTCAGACTTCTAAAAACAAGGGCTAGATATTCCAGGTTTTAGTGCTGATGCTTCAGTCTGCCATCTCTGAAAGCAAGATATATAGATGAAAAAAATAGTGACTTTTGTTTCTGGAACATTCAAAATCAGTTACTATGCAAATATTCATGAGGGACGGAAAAATTAAAATAGTTATGACCTCATCACCATCAGTTGAGTGCTCTATACTGAACTGTCTACTTTCACCTACCTAAAGAATATCTAATCAGATGCAGACTTAAAAAGATTGGACAATAATAAAATGATCCTCAATTCACTCACTTTTCTGTCCTATTAATTTTAGATGCATAGGCTGTCAAGAGGCAATTTGTCTTTCTGATAAAATTTATACCCTTGACCATGTCAGTCAACTTTCTGCTCTATTATATATAAACCGTACATTGTCAAACAATATTATAAATGTATTATTGGTTCTAATTGTCAAAGTAAGCTATTGCTGAAATTTTACTGCAAGCAATGTGCTTGTTTTATAAGGTCTGTGATAGATTACTACTCAATCTTTCTTTTGCAGGTAGAGCAATAACAGTGCTTTGTTGTAATCTATGGCATCCCTCTAGTAATATCATTACGTGATGATTGGAATTCATGTGCATGTGTGCTGCATGATTGATGTAGCAATAGTCAAATTTTCTTCAACGTATTCCATCAGGACACCAGAACCTTGGGTTGACTGAGGTCACTGTTGGAAGATTCATCAGTTTCAGTATAATCTTTATGCATTATCATGCATAACATTAAATTCATTGTGGTCAATCAGTAGTATACTGTCTCACTATACCAGAATATTGTCTTCTTGGTGTTTTTGTTAGTCTGAAGTCATGCTTCATGTTAATTAGTCCAGATGAAACTTGCTCAAGCTATATAGCAATTCTGGCTAGATATGTCTTTTTCCCATTGTGACATCTAATACGATTTGCTTTAGCATTATTTACTTGTAGAACCCACACATCTGTACTCACTAAATACTCAGCGTGTTGCCTTCTTATATGTTGTCCAGACTCCAGTCCACATTCTCAAATCATTCTCTTTTTTTCCTTTTTTTGGATAGATTCACATTCTCATACTATCATGGTCATCTATATCAGGAGATAGGCCCCACTCAACTCGGTTCACAGATGATTACAGTTCAGTTGACATATAAAGATTCTAGACTGTACCACAGCTTTGTTACTTACCACCTGGCGATAGACGATTAATTCAATGAGGCTTTATTGCATTATTATTTTAATTTATATTCATTTTATACCACTGGTTTATTAAATAATATTTGAGGAGAGAACTTCTGAAGAAATTTTTATGACAAAGTAATTTCTACCTTTGTTATGCTCAGTATCACTCTGTACAATTAAGTGATAATTCAAAAACTGTGAATACATGGAAGCTTTCAGCCATGCTTTTTCTTCCAAAGTAAAAAAAATGTTGTTCTGGAGGAAATAATCTCTCCTTTTTTTCCCCTAATTTCCTTCTCTTTCAAGAAACATTACGATCAGTTGACACTGCTCTATCGCAGCCATTGGAAATCTTTAATATTTGCTATAACTTCTACGCATTGAGCTATGACTACAAAAAGAAATGTCATGTTTTAATTGTTTTAAAACGAAGTTCAATGGTTTGGTAAGAAAAAGAACTTTTATGCATGTGAATAATACTAAACTACTGTGAAACATAAAGAGCTCATATTGCTCCAATATTTTTTACATTCGTTAATGAGAAAGAGTATGTACTGAAGGAACAACTCAAATATAGAATGTCCACGCGGGAAATCATCTTTGAAACAACCAAACCTTCATTGATATAACAATTCGTAAATCACTGAGCTAATGGCGCATAAACTTTTAATTCCAATTATTTGTCACTAGACCTTCCCTAGCAATATAATACAGTAATCTAAAACTATATTCTGATTACTTAGCCATCTTGGGTACTGTTATATTATTATTCTGGTCAATCCCTGATGATTGGCCCATCACCACTATATATATGATAGTTGCTTATTGCTACCTCTTTGCCTCTCTCTCTCTCTCTCCCCTCGATATGGAACTTGAGCTTAGTCTAGGGGACTCTCCAGCTCCAGTGAAGGCCACCGCCGCACCTACACTGGTGCTTACACCTACATGCGTGGGCGATGGAGAAGACCTGGAGCTTGTGCTTGGAGTAAGAGCAGCTAGTAGAGATGAACAGGATAACCAGACGACATGCACACAATCATCAGAAGAAGCTATGGAGGGAGAAGAAGATGAAACTCGCCCTCGTGGCGAGGCTCCTGTCGAGAGCTTGAGCTTCCCTGTGTTTGTATCCGCTGCAGAAACTGGTAAGCGAAAGAGAACTTTACATATTTGTTCTGTTGTTATGATTGGTTCCAACTTCCAGGTGGTTAAGTACATCAGAGCTTAATAAGAGCATGAAAAATCGTTGGATGGTGATGAGTCCTTTTCTGTGTAGGCAGTGTGAATTCAGAGGTGTGCACACGTGGTTTTGATGTGAACACTCGGCCAGCAGAGGAAGGCGCAGCGGGATGGAGGCCTTCATCGCCATCTTCTATGCTGGAGGTATCCACGAGACTGCAAGCAGCTGATCAAGAAGCCGCAGACGATGAGGAGAACGGCGGTGGCGGTGCGAGGAAGAAGCTGAGGCTGTCCAAGGAACAGTCCTCGTTTCTGGAGGATAGTTTCAAAGAACACAGCACCCTGACTCCGGTATGTGTCTTATCTTGTTCGATCTTTCCTGTGACTTTTGTATACCTTTCAAGCATCAGCGTGCGTGTCCTATCAAGTATATCAGGTCTCTTAATTTGCAGATGATACTGTCTAGTTCATATGAAATTAGAAGGTTGTTGTTTTAAGAGATCAGTTACATATAGTTTCGATGCTACAAAGCGTTGTGAGTTATAACAGTTTGATGGACTTCGTATGTTCTTCAGGACGCCCTATATAATCATCAGACATCTCTGTTTTCTACTAATGGCAGTGCCTTAGATTATGAAATAATCCAAATTAGTTCCAGGGGACATTGGTTCTTCTGAAGGCAATGGATCCTTGTAACAAAATAAACGTTTTGAAATCTTGGCAACAAATGTTACGTCTCACTTCAATGGTTAACTGAGATATCACATGTTTGATTTCACACGCGTGTGATCGGGATGTTTATACTTTACAGTTTAGGCCTCCTTCAGAAAAAAGCTCCAGCATATAGTGATTAAAGTCAATAAAGCTAAAGTTCTTTGTTTGCATAAGATCGATGTACAATTGAAATGAAACCAAAAGTTACTTTTCATTTTTATACAGAAACAAAAGAGTGATTTAGCTAATCGGCTCAACCTTCGACCGCGCCAAGTGGAGGTCTGGTTTCAAAACAGAAGAGCTAGGTAACAAACAAACCATACCATATATTAATCTCCCTTTAATCTGATGTTCTCCATTCTCCAATATCTCGAAAAAAATTAAGAATGATGCTGTTTGCAAACCGACTCATCTTAATTTCTTAAACCTAATTTAACAACGTATACAGGACGAAGCTGAAGCAGACTGAGGTGGACTGCGAGCATCTGAAGCGCTGCTGCGAGAGGCTGACGCGGGAGAACCGGAGGCTGCAGAGGGAGGTGGCGGAGCTGCGTTCTCTCCGTGCCACGTCCTACCCGCCGCTCTACGGCTTCCACCACCTACCAGCTTCTGCGGCTTCATGTGATCATAGCAAGATTGCTGCGGGTAACTCTCCACACGTCGTCGCCGGCGCCGCCGCTGCCCCAGCCCCTGTTGCCATCACCGCCGCCGTGTCATCTCCGGCTGTTGGCTCACCGTCGGTGTCCGCTTCCTTGTTCACTAGACGGCCTCATTTCAGCCCCTTCGCCGCCGTTATTCCGCCGGTGCTCTGCCGCCAGCCATCGGCGACCTCGTGAGCTAGGGAGCTCTAGCTTGCAGTTTTTTGCACTGCATCTGCATGCACGTACTAATTAAATATGGGATATATGCGTTCATTGATCATTTAAAGGCTTTCCCTTTTCTGTTCCATGTTCATCAAAATCAAGCTTTTATAGGGAAATATGTACATATATAATTCTGTTGATAGAAAGGATTAAAGCCATATATACTCTGTAAAAATGTAATCTACGAGTAGACTTAGACTAGTGCATGTATCTCTCTCATACGTGCCTAACAATTGTGATCTTGGAAGCTACTTGGTGTAAATGTGTATTAGACTAGTGCATGTTATCTCTCATATATAACCTAACAAATGATATGGTGTGTGTTGTGATCTTGGAAACTACTTGGTGTATATATGTACTGCACTAGGCTTAATTAGTACTCTCTGGTTAATTTTTAATATATGACGCTGTAACAATTTATCTTATTTTAAAAATATATATTATTATTTATTTTATCATTCAATTTACTTTAAATCTGATTTTTATTTTATATATTTATTTATTTATTTAAAAATAAATAAAACAAATGATTAAACGTTAACAGCATAGTAGAAGTGTGGAATAAATTCCCCAGTTGCGTACTTGGCCTTAGATCTGTTTGAATTTACGTGTTATGATAAGGTTTGTACAACATCATATCATACATGCATCCTCTCCGTCCTGCGGCCAATGTGGCACATGGCTAATAAAAGTTCCGTTTCCATTTGTGTATGCTAATTGCTGGATGGAACATTGTGACATATGGCTATTAACTATATCATTTTTCGATTGCACAAAAAACATGCCCCCACGTCACCAAATACATATTCATTTAAAGTGTGTTGATCCTTAAGCATGCTCAAGAGACGGAGACATGTGAAATACCATAGCCACCGATATACACAATCATAAGCATTGTGATTTTAAGTCATGTACATACCACTCCATCACCAAAGGTGCCTCAATCCTTGTCATACATATTTATCCAAAGGTAATTAAATGAGAATCATCAACCGGTGATGCTCAATGATTAAATGCAAATCATTAATCATTGAGGATGCAATTGGCGCAACGTTCGTTCATACGTTCGTTGTTTTGCGCAAGTGTCACACCGGAATGGACGATGCAGTTTAATTACGTGACTAATTACATAGTTTAGTTTAATTACTCTTGGGACGGTATTTGTTGTATTAATGGAGTAACACACAAGTGTCACACAGCTGAAAAGATCATTAGCTATAGATAGATAGCTCTAACAACACGCTACCTATGTTTTAGAGCATGAATGTCCTTTCCCTGGATTCATGTCGGAATTGAACTAATTAACCGCTTTGGAATTCTTGCATGCGTTTGATTTGTCCAAACAGGATCGACCTATCTTAAATCTGAAGCTAATATAATAACAAATTTTCGAGAATATAACTGTGCACGCATGGGTCAGCATGTGCACATTTTTTTCAACTCCCTAATTAAAATTGTAGTTCGGTTAGTCTCATGATTACGTACAGCCTGGAGCGGAGGTTAATTAACGCTAATTAACAAAACCAAGTTGTTGAAAGGGCGTGCAGCTAGCTAAAGGGCTCTGTACACGTGTTGATGGATGACCAGACAGATCGAGGAGGATATAATATTATAGTATTCGCCATCACGACTTGATTGCATGGGTGGGCCCACGGTGGTTGGATCGGAGACACGTGTCGATTGCTTACCGTTTCAAATCTTCGGGTTGACACTTGGTTAAGGTTAACGTATGCAGGGATAGAGTGAGCTAATTAATTGCACCAACCATGCGTTAATACATGAACGGTTCAAATTAAACCACCATTTTGTTCTCTGTTGATATATGTTGATTAATTGATCACGACGTGTTCTGATTTCTTGTAAGAAACTGAATGATCGGTCGTAGCATTGGACATCTGGACTGATGTCGTATTTAGCTCGATATGCAGATCGATAACTACCGCCAGATTAATCTCCAGCTAATCAAGCTCTTTTGGAGGATTATATATCCATGGTGTGACATGAATGTGTACCAATCATATCATGGAGATAAAAGGTCTGTCGGGACAACGTGAATACGTGATAATGTCTTTAATTTCATCCGTGCATGTCTCGTACATGTAAATTCTACAGGACGTATTTATTGATGCATGCGATAGCCGGATGATATATCGATACCAACGGGAATAAACCCTTGACACGCCTTATCAATTTTCCAACGATGATTATTATCATGGAAAGACAATTTATGTAGGCAAGACAGCAACAGATTGATACAATTGACACAAAAAAAAAATTTGTTTGCAGTCGCATGGTTAATTCTGTCAAAGATTAATTAACTAACGAGATGACACACATGTGTCGGTTTCTTAATTATTATTATAGTTTGAGGGTCTAAATGTCTAATTAATGGCTAAAGATGTGACCTATAGGCAGATTAATTAAGGAGATTGACGTGCGCATTTGATGGGAAAACATGTGTATAGTAGTAATCTGTTTTTTTTACTTCGATAATTTTCAAGCGTGTGTGTAAATGTGTAAAAGAACGGTGCGATGTGTGTTACTTGAAAACAAGTAAATCGCACGATTTGATACTGGAGTTGTCATGGTTTTGTCGCATTCGATAACTTTTTGCATTTACGGGTGCTTGTTCCGGCCGGGTGATACTGGGGATGTATTATGACACAAGTATATATTTTCAACGGCGGAAAAAGATGGGGCCATCTATTCGTCAAATGAATGTTTTTTCTTATCTATTAAATATCTTCTTAGGTCTTAACTACTAGATCTACGCCCACAAGTACTAGCTCCATTTCAAAATATATGCATTTATATATAGGATTCAGATTTTGTACTTTGTACTAGATCTAATCATTTCCTGTAATTTCAATGATTGCAAAGTGAACCATATGTTTAGAAAAGGAGTCTAAGAAATTCAAATTTTAAAAATTGACAATCAATTTGATTAAAAAGAATTCTTTTAACTCTAACCTTAGTATTTGCTAAATAAAATAAAAATTCTTATATTTTGGAATAAAGAGAGTACATGTTAATGTTTATCTTTGAAAGAGAAATATAATATTCTAGCTTGTTCTTTTATAAAAATTATTGTTTATTGTAGATGTTACTAATATGAATTGAAACAATAAATTTTTAATATAGTAAAAAGTATAAACAGAATCTATATTAATCCAGTAAATAAAAAAAGAAAACTAAAAGTTACATTAAATATGTACTTGAGTATAGTTTTGGATTTTTTTAGGTACTTTTCAAAGTTTTTTCTTGTTTGTCCTTGTTAAGGGTTTGTTTGATTTAGAGAAATTTAACCCATAGAAATAGAAAAATAAAGAAATAGTAATATATGTATATATCAATTTATAGGGATTTTTTCAAGAGATTTGAGTGGATAAAAAATTTCGTGTATGAAAGGAAAATTTCCTGTGATTTTCCTATACATCATCACATAAACCAAATAACTTACAGGAATTAATCCTTAAGAATCTAAATTATCTGTTTTCTTTAAACCAAATAAACCCTAAATAAATGTTATTATTCAAACAAATAAATGGTTCATATTTTTAAATGTTTTATAAATAAAAGGCTACTAAGTCATTTGAGTTATTTTCGTAATCCTTATGACACAAGTTTAATTAATACAACTCACATTTCGAATCAGAGGGATTATCTAACACAACAAAACAATATTGTATAGGCTTAATAAGCCAAAACAAAATTTGAATTTTAGAACATATTTTTTTAAGAAAAAAACTATAGGTTTTCTCGCTGTTTTTCTTTAGCTTTATCTTTTGGACCCCTAAGAAAAGACGTTTAATTTTTTTCGCCTGAAATTAATTTTCGTTCTTTAGATTACATGTCTTCAAATTATAAACCGAGGAATAAAAAAGCAACTTGTTCCTCAAAACATAGCTTCCAAAAGTGAGAATACGATGGAGATGCGTTAATTCCCTTTTGGTATACAAGAAGTGCTTGCACATGTATATATATATATATATTCAACCAAAGCGTACGTTGGATAGATGGCCCGAGTCAAACAATAAACGCAACTCGTACATTAGATACGCTTGTGCGCGGCGACGTTGACGCGCGCACGCGTGCTGCATGACGTCACACCACGCCGTCGCCGGCGCCGCCCTCGTGGCTCAGCGCCACCTACGGCCCGGCCCATGCGGCCCATGCGGCCCACTAAAGGTGTGGACCTGTTGGGCACCACATCGCCGATCGTTTCAGGCGTCCGCAGTGGCGGCCCAAAGCCCAGGAATGGATGAAGCGGCTAATTTGTTGTGGGAAAAAAAAAATTCAAGGTCATGTTCTGTCACCCCAGTGGAATTACTGATTGCTCCTAGGGGTGAAAATAGGACAAATATTTTCCGTCTGCCTGCCCACTGGACCTGGGGCTCCAAATCTGAATCAACGAGAAATTTGGGATTTGATACAGGAAGATTTATATTTGTCCGTATGAAAAAATTGGTTAATCACCATTTCTTAAGCCCACAGTAATATTACATATTTTTTATGATATAACATTGAATAGGTTTTTTTTTCTTAATATCTAATCGAATCCTAGATTTAATATTTATGGATGAGAGATACAGTAGATATTTGTTTCCAAATCTGATTTTAAAAAATTTAATATGTGATAAAATACAAGATAAGTGATAGGTTATTTGGCACTATTTGTACCTGGTTTTAACTCCGAAGAAAAGCATAGGATATGATATAAGAATAGCTTGATCCGATCATATACAATCGGATTTCACCCCTAAATTAATCCATGGTGCAAATACAAATTATCCTGCCCACAATCATCCCAAGAAAATCTCTTCACTGCAAACTTTTTTCCATAATAAAGCAATCATTTAACAGTTAGATTGTTCCCGCGGCGACGGTTTAAATGAGGATCGAGGAACTGGAGCCTTGCGAAACATAGGGTTAAAGCTAGTGTCACACTGTCATGTCATGCGCTCGTACTAACAATAGGGGGAGGTGCTCAAGAACACAGGTTAGTTAATTAAATGGCGCGGTTAAAACGGGTGGGAGGTGTGTGGCTCCTTTGGCGCGAAAAGAGGGAGCTCCCGCCATTCCCCACCATTAACCTCTCCTCCCGGGGAACAAAACACCGCTGTTCTTCCCTACGTGCTCGATCATCCCGCCGCTCGATCGATCGATCGATCTCGTGCGGGGATCTTTGGGGAGGTAAGAATTTCTAACTTTTTTTTTGCCTGCCAATCCATCCATCCATCCATCGATTGCATGGAGCATGCATCCTCTGTTTCTTGGAATCTTTGATCCACCCTGTTCTTCACGGTCATGCATGAAAGATGCCTCGTTGTGTCACTAATTGATCGATTATTGAAGATTTTGTGTTGATTTTGCTCGACTTCTGTTCCTGCACGCGAGGAACTTCCTGTTTTTGGTGCGCACGCGAGGAATTAAAATAATGAATCACGACCTGAAAATGGTTGCAGGTCGTGCGCGATGATCTGCTGACCGCCGGCCCCCAGATCAACCCGCGCGCGCACATCCAACTGCGGCGAGGAAGAAGATGTCTTGCTGCGGAGGCGCCGAGGAGGACAGCTACGGCCCGCCGCCGAACCAGGCCGCTCCGCCGCCCAACGTCAATGCTCCCGGTGCGTCCACATTCCTCTTCTCCGGCGCCGGCCTCCCTCCCATGTGGTGTTCTTGCTGATCGATCTCGTAATCGTCTTCTTGGCCGGCGGCGCAGGGAACAGAGGCGGGCCGAGAGGGCCGGGGGCGCCGCGGCCGGGCGGGCCGCCGAAGCCCGTGAACATCGACGTGCCGGCGATACCGTTCGACGAGCTTAAGAAGATCACCGGCAACTTCAGCGACCGCGCGCTCATCGGCGAGGGCTCCTACGGCCGAGTCTACAACGGCACCCTCAGCGACGGCCGCGCCGCCGTCATCAAGAAGCTCGACCCCGGCGCCTCGCAGGAGACCGACTCCGAGTTCGCCGCCCAGGTGAACACCCCCTGCCGCCATCGCTGCCTCCACAAACCTGAACATCTTCTTCTTCCTCGCGACATCTTGCGAGATGATCTTGTTGATCTTGTCTCGTCGCCGTAGATAGCAATGGTGTCCAAACTCAAGAACGAGTACTTCCTGGAGCTCATGGGCTACTGCTTAGAGGACGGCAACCGCATGCTGGCCTACCAGTTTGCAACCATGGGTTCTTTACATAACATTCTTCATGGTGAGTCCGTCTCTTTAGTCTTTACCTTCTCTCTGTCTGACGGTGAACAGTAGAAATTCCAACAGGTTGTGACATTGTGGTTTACGGATGTTGCTGGTGAACAAAAAGAAATGCCATCAAGTTGTGACATTGCGATTTACAGATGTTTGTGGTTTTGGTTTGATGTAGGCAAGAAGGGAGTGCAAGGCGCGGAGCCCGGCCCAGTTCTAAACTGGGCACAGCGGGTCAAGATAGCTTATGGTGCGGCGAGAGGGCTAGAGTACCTTCATGAGAAAGTCCAGCCATCGATCGTTCATCGGGATGTTCGGTCTAGCAATGTTCTTATATTCGATGAGTTCAGCTCGAAGATCGCTGATTTCAACCTAACGAACCAGGGCACCGACACCGCTGCCCGGTTGCATTCAACTAGGGTGCTCGGAACATTTGGATACCATGCTCCAGAGTAAGAGAGAAAATGATTTTTCACATATTAGACTGTACAATAAGTTTTGCTTGTGCAGAATTTACATGCCAATGATTGTTGTTTTGATTTTGGTGATATTCAGATATGCCATGACAGGGCAAATAAATCAAAAAAGTGATGTTTATAGCTTTGGTGTGATTCTTTTGGAGCTACTAACCGGAAGGAAACCAGTTGATCACACCATGCCAAAAGGGCAGCAAAGTCTTGTTACTTGGGTAAGGCGAAGTTTCAGTTTTCCCTTGACAAAAATGAACTTATATTATACATCCTATTCCCGCCATTTCATTCCAATGGTCTTATGTTACGTATGCTATGGCTTGTGAGGTAGGCTACTCCAAGATTGAGCGAAGATAAAGTTAAGCAGTGCGTCGATCCAAAGCTCAACAATGACTACCCTCCAAAGGCTGTTGCTAAGGTAGCTATACTGTAGCAAATCTGAAAGAAAATGTAAGTGCATATGCTTCCCTGAAAGCAGGAGTGAGTGCCATTGTTTCTTCATGTTTTCAGCTAGCAGCAGTTGCAGCGTTGTGCGTTCAGTACGAAGCCGACTTCCGACCAAACATGACGATCGTTGTGAAGGCAATCCAGCCTCTTCTGAATACAAAACCAGCTGGGCCTGCAGAGCCAACACCTGCCTGATCAGATTGTATGGGAGTTCTGATCTAGGCAGAGAGAAAAACAACACAAACTTCGCATGGTTTCATGTGTTTTCACATCACGCAGTGTACGTTTAAGAAGCCGTGCAACTTGGGAGGAGCATCAATTTGGCATGATTTTTTTGTAAAACACTGATCCATTGGTACCACAGGGTATATTACATATAGAGAACATTTTGCTAACTGGTGTAATGAATTTAGTTATTTTAAGGTCCTTCAAAAGCTTGCACAGAACCAAGGATTGCATGCTGCATTCCCAAGAACTTCCATGGCTGCCTTTTTCTTATATTTGTATAGAACTCTGGAACGAAGAGTAGTCTGCCTTTTCTGTTGGAACTACAAAACTGGGGCTAAAATCCTGTTCCTGCATTCAGGTTTTGGCCACTATGGACATAAATGGTGTACACTGCATAGATGTACACCTAAGGTGCATCTTTTTTTGTACATTGCATAATTGGGAAGACACAAAATAATAAGCTAAATGGTTATTGTAGAATGTGTACAGTAACTATAAATACCCTGAGCGCATACAAGAGGGTCGGGTCTATCTATATACAGTTCACAGTTTAGGTCAGTGATCTGTCTAACACCCCCTCAGTCGTAGCGGGAGGAAAACGGACGCAGAGACTGGACCGAAAACTGAGGTAAACTGATGTGCCGATAGTACATAGAGCATCCGACCCTGTCCTAATGCAATCTTGTCACGGACAAAATGGATATCGATCTCGATGTGCTTGGTGCGTCGGTGATAGACCGGGTTGACGGTCATGTAGACGGCACTGACATTGTCGCAGTAGACGACGGTCGCGGTGGAGAGGGGTGCACGGAGCTCCTGGAGAAGCTGGCGAATCCAGCAGCACTCGGCGACGGCGTGGGTGACGGCGCGGTACTCGGCTTCAGCGCTGGAGCGGGACACTGTAGTCTGGCGTTTTGAGGACCAGGATACGAGAGTGTCACCGAGGTAAACGCAGTAGCCGAACGTAGAGCGTCGAGAGTCGGGGCAGCCTGCCCAGTCCGCATCGGAGTATGCGGTGAGGGAGTCGATGGGGCTGTAGCTAAGATGCAGCCCGCTGGAGAAGGTGCCCTTCATGTAGCGTAGGATGCGCTTGAGCAGCGCGAGGTGAGGTTCGCGCGGAGCGTGCATGAAGAGGCACACTTGCTGGACAGCGTACGTGAGGTCGGGTCGGGTGAGTGTGAGGTATTGGAGAGCCCCAGCAAGACTCCGATAGTGAGAGGCATCGACAACGAGGGCGCCATCGGCGGCGGAGAGTTTGGCTCGAGTGTCGACTGGGGTGGCCGTGAGGTGACAGTCGGCCATGCCCGCACGCTGGAGGAGGTCGATGGCGTACTGGCGTTGGGAAATAAAGAGCACGTGGATGGAACGGGTTATAGAGATGCCAAGAAAATGGTGGAGATGACCAAGATCGGTCATGGCGAACTCAGAATGGAGTCGGACCATGATCTGGTCGAGAAGAGATGTCGAAGACATTGTGAGGACAATGTCATCGACATAGAGAAGTAGATAGACAGTGGCGGAGCCGATATGAAAAGTGAACAAGGAACTATTGGACACAGAGGCCACGAAGCCAATGTGCCGAAGATAGGCAGCAAAGCACTGGTACCAGGCACGAGGGGCTTGTTTGAGGCCGTAGAGAGAGCGTTGAAGGAGACAGACGTCGTCGGGACGAGAAGGGTCGACGAAGCCTAGGGGCTGCTGGCAGTAGACTATTTTCGTCAGGTGGCCATGAAGAAAGGCGTTCTTCACGTCTAGTTGATGGATCGGCCAGGAGCGAGAGGCAGCCAAGGTGAGGACGACTCGGATGGAGACAGGTTTGACAACGGGACTGAAGGTCTCGTCATAGTCGACACCGGGTCGTTGGGAGAAACCCCGAACTACCCAGCGAGCCTTGTGAGGGCAAGGAAGCCATCGGCGTGGAATTTGTGTTTGAAAATCCACTTACCGGTCACAATGTTGGCGCTGGGAGGTCAGGAAACGAGGCGCCAGGTCTCGTTGTCCATTAGGGCCTTGTACTCGTCAGCCATGGCTGCGCGCCACTGCGGCCAAGGCTGAGCGAGAAGTCGCCGAAATGGGCGAGATAGAGCTGTGGACGGCGGAGAGACCTGGTCTAGGAGCGGGTGACCATGTAAGAGGTGGAGGGAACTGGAGCCGATGGGGGTGCGGGAGTAACGGGAAGAACTGGTCGGGTGGGGGCGTCATCGGCTCCGAGTCGGCGACTGTAGACAAGAGGAAAAGGAGGAATTATATTAGCCTGAGCCAATGAGGTCGAGTGGGCCGAGTATTCCGATCGGTCCGATAGAGATGGATCAGCCGATAGGGTGGGGAGAGCCGATAGGGTAGGGGGAGCTGATGGAATTAGGGTGTCCGATGGAGAGGGAACGGTATCGGCTGAAGGATAAATAGGATCGGTATCGGCCGATGGAGGTGGGTCCGATGGGGGTCCGATGGTGGGGATATCGGATCGAGTAGTGGTGGGATATGTGATGGGTAAATCCTCAGCAGCGGTCGATGAGGGGGCCGATGGAGAGGGCAGTGGAGGAGACCTGGTCGGCACGGTGTTGGTGAGGAGGAAGTCGAGATCACTAGAGGAGGATCTCGGATGAAGGAGACCGAAGGGAAAACATGTCTCGTCAAAAATGACGTGACGAGAGACGAGGACCCATCGGGTGGACAGGTCAAGGCATCGGTACCCCTTGTGAGAGGTGGAATAGCCGAGGAGAATACAGGCGGTGGTGCAGGGAGCGAGTTTGTGGGAAGCTGTGACGGTGAGATTTGGGTAGCAGAGGCACCCGAAAACGCGAAGGTGGGAGTAGTCGGGCGCCGTGCAGTAAAGAAGGGCATAGGGAACGTTGTTATGAACGAAGGAGCATGGACGCCGATTGAGAAGGTACGTCGCAGTAGCCAGAGCTTCGGCCCAATAAATAACGGGTAAGTGGGCGTAAAGTAGCATGGTGCGACTGATGTTGTTGAGGGTGTGAAGGAGGCGCTCGGCTTTGCCGTTCTGAGGAGAGATGTAGGGGCAGGAGAGCCGGAGATGGATGCCCTGCGAGGTGAGGAGGTTTGTAACGGTATGGTTGACGAATTCCGTACCGTTATCGGCTTGTAAAGCCTTGATGGGGAGGTTGAACTGAGTGGATACGTACATGACGAAGTGAGTGAGGTGAGAGGCAACCTCGGATTTGTGGATGAGCGGAAAGGTCCAGCAATAGTGTGTGTAATCGTCAAGTATAGCCAGATAATACTGATTACCGGAGACACTTTTAACTGGGGACATCCATACATCACAATGTATAAGTTCAAATGGGCGCGAGGTACAGGAGAGAGAACTAGAAAAGGGCAGACGCACATGTTTGCCAAGTTGACATTAGTGGCAAACTGTGGAGCTGCTATGAGTACATCGGATGGAGGCGCTGCGACGGAGGATGGCGACAGCGTCGGGGCCGGGGTGGCCGAGGCGAAGGTGCCAAAGGTTGGTGGAGAGGACGACACTGGCGTGTGGGGTGGACGACGCAGTGGGAATGGTGTAGAGGTCTCCGCCACTATTGCAGCGAAGGATCTATCGCCGGGTTGGGATATCCTTCACAGAGAAACCAGACGCGTCAAATTCAATAGAGCAGTGGTTGTCTCGTCTAAATTGGCGAACAGATATAAGATTGTGAATAAGAGAATGGACGATAAGAACATTGCGTAGGGGGAGGTGAGTGGTGGATGTAGACAGAAAGGAGTCACCATGGCATTGGACAGGAAGAGAGTGACCATTGCCAATGGTGACAAAAGGGGAGGAAGAGGGGTGACAGGAGCGAAGTATACTAGCCAATGACACCATGTGTGAAGACGCCCCAGAGTCTAGCACCTAAGGGTGCTGTGGTTGGAGCATCATCTGGTTGATGGCAGAGATGAGGCCAGCCTAGTTCCAGGAGGGAACCGACTAGGTGATGGGGTCGGTAGCATCGGCTGAGGCGACAGAACGGGAGCCGATGCCAGGTGAGCCTGGGGATGGGTGCCGAGAACTCTGGGTTGCCAGCCAATGGGGTTGCGTGACTGGGGCTAGGGCGCCCAAGGGTTGTAGCAGAGCCACGGACCCGTGGGACCGGCTGGGTGGGTAGGGACCAAGGTAGGTCGTGGTGGCGTCGGACCCTGCTAGGTCCTGTCCTTGCCTTTGCCCTTGCCTTTCCCGGTGCAGGCTGCGTTACTGTGGCCAGAGCCATGGCCACCAGGACCGCGGGAAAAAGGGGCAGCGCAAGAAGCGCGGCAGCCATTATCGGCTGCGGCAAGAAGAGCGGTGTGGGCCACTGTCTTCTCATCATTGCCAGACAGAGTTCTTTAAGAACTAGCATGTCATGAGCCCGAGCGAACGATGAAAGAGGTGTGGCGTTGGCGATGTCATCGGCGGTGTTGGAGAAGTGGGGATTGAGGCCTCGCAGAAGGGCGAGAACGAGTTGAGAGTCGGCCACAGGGTGGCCGACGTCCTGGAGAGCAGCAGCCTTGACTTTGAGGCGCTAACAGTACGAGGAGACAGAGGAGTCGCCTTGTACCATGGAGTGGAACTCGTTGAGGAGGAAGATGGCGCGAGGCTGCTTGTTGGCCAGGAAGATCCCCTCGATGACCACCCAGAGGTCCCGGGCGGTGGGGTCGGTATCGTCCATGGCGAGGTCGAGGACAGAGTCGTCGACCCAGCCGAGCAGCCAGCTGCGCACGCAGCACTCGGCGATGTTCCACTGAGGATCATCGGGGCAAGGTGGAGCGAAGCCATCAATATGGGACTGGAGGCCGAATTTTCCATAGAGGGATTTGAAGAAGAAAACCCACTTGGAATAATTGGCATTAAGGTCAAGGGAGATAGGAACGTGAGATTTCACGTTCACAGCAGTGTAGGGAGGGGAGAAGATCGGCGAAGTGGTGCCCGAGGTGTGGTCTGAGGCACCGAGGGCTGGAGCAGATTCGGCGACTGGGAGAGTGCCGGAGCTAAGAGCGGACTCGATGGCCATGACGGGAGAACGGGAGCAAAGAGCCGATGGGAGAAAGAAGCCGATGGGAGGGGGAAGCCGATGAGAGGACGGATCGGCCGATCAAGGATGTGAGAAGCCGATGGGAAATGGGCCGGTCAACCGATGAGGAGTGGTTGGCCGATGAGGAGTAGGCAGCGGAGTAGGTGAGGAGTGGCCAGCCGATGAGGAGTGGTTGGCCGATGGGGAGTAGGCAGCGGAGTTGGTGAGGAATGGCCAGCCGATAAGGAGTGGTTGGCCGATGGGGAGTAGGCAGCGGAATAGGTGAAAAATAGCCAGCCGATGAGGAGTAGGTGAGGACAGAGTGGGTGGGTCAGAGAGTGGTTGGGTCACGGACGTGCGAGGATTCACGTCCGTGAAGAGAAGATTCATGTCCGTGGACTCGTGGAGGCCAAGGAGTAGGGCGGACGCGAAAAAGGCAGGGAGTGGCCGGACACGAAGAGAATATGTTCGCGTCCTGGAGACAGTGATTCGTATCCGTGGACACGTGGACACGTTGGACTGGCTCGAACGTAAGGGGAGAAGGTTCGCGTCCGAGAGCCGTTGAACGTGTCGAAAAGGGCGAGAACCGAGGGAGGTTCCTAGCCGATAGAGGGCTGGACAAGTCCAACCGATGGAGACGACGAGCGCGGAGGTGCGCCGGCGTTAGAGAAGAAGAGATGCACAAAACAAGAGGAAGAGCGGAGACGGGTGTGAGGCGGGACGAGGAGGCGGATCGAGACTGTCGCCTGGTCGCGCGGAGGTGGGACAGAGAAAAGGTAACTACGGGAGAGACGGAGAGAAGAAGAAATGGAGACGAGAGAGTGAGGAGAGTACCGGAAAGAGAGTCGACGACTGGAAGAAGACATCGACAACGAGAAGGAAAGGGTCGGCTCGCCGGAGGGAGAAGCTAGCGCGTCGGGATGTCTAAACTTGCTCTAATACCATATAGAATGTGTACAGTGACTATGAACTCCCGAGCGTATACAAGAGGGTCGGGTCTATATACAGCTCAGGCCAGTGTTCCTGAACCAAAATTCATGACTTGACACGGGAAAAACTATTAGTTACAGAAGTGCTTCATATACTGGTGGGCCTGGAATCATTACAAATTTATATGCAAGGTTCACAACTTACAAGGTTATTAGTGCAAGATTAGTGCCTTGCATATATATAAAACAGATCAGTCTTGATGGACAGTGAGGCTCAGAATCACTGTTTGTTCAAGTACCTTCTGGTGGCAATCTGAGAAAAGGACCTCCATTAGCATTTGAGCATAGCAAGACTGTAATAAAAACAGAGCAAATTAAAAAAACTAAATCAGTGATTTTAGAATAATATGCCAAATTAGAAAGGTTACGCCTAAGGATGGTGACTGCATAAGAGAAAATCCTGTTTCTGATCTGACATTTGACATAAAGTGGCCAAGTGCCATTATGTCTTAGTGGCATGAGGACTGAGAGCCCATTCATTTGGGCTGTTGCCAATGGCAACTTTTTCATTTTCTATTAGCACACTTCTCAAACTGCTAAGCAGTACGTTTTTTGAAAAAAAAAAACTTTTTATATAGAAGTTTATTTAAAAATCAAATAAACCTATTTTTTAAGTTTGTAATTGTTAATACTCAATTAATCATGCACTAGTGGCTTGCCTTGTTCTGCATCCCCTGGAGTTGCCACAGTCAAACTCACTATCAAACTCAGCCCTGAATCCAACAATTCCATCGTTTTCCCATAACAAGCAGGGAAAATAACTTATTGAGAAAGAAGTTTTGAATCACATCACTGACCAATGGCCAATTTCTGATGGAACCCAAAATCCAAAGGGAAATCTGGACTTTCAGCCTTTTCTAAAATTTAATTCGGATTTTATGCTGTTATTCAATTTAGATATGAATACGTAGTTTCAGATAGTAACCAACTGGTCATTTTCATATTTCAAATTGAATTGGCAACTTGTGTAGCTCACAGTTCTTAGATTTATCCCAAGTCAATTCTGTACAACTGCAGCTGAGAAAGCAGCATGAGTAGTTTGAAACCAATTAGGGTGTCAATGACTAATATAAGTCAACTCTGGCTTACAGTACAGGAGTAGAAAAACAGGTAGTCATTAGCCCATCACTTAACACATCCCTTCATTCCTCTAGTTTATACGAAGTGATAAAGCATATTGAAGCAAGAAATGCTCAATCAAAACAGGTCTAATATGTATCTCAAACTAGTATGATATATCATATAAGGACAAGAATGTGAAACATGAGACCATGTGCAAGAATAAGGTAAAGTATGTTAAATAAGACAAGTATTATGCAGAAATTCCGAGCAACTCGAAGACTGAAGTGGGCTGTAAGCCTGTAAGATGGGAAGTGGAGGAAAGGACTCACATGTTGTCAAGAAAGCAACATCAATTAAGTGAAAATCCAGTAAAATCTCCTCTCCTGATGAAGATGCACAAAATCTCATTCTCAGACCCTCAATACTCAGTTGATCCTCTTTTATGTATTCATAGTTCAATCAAGCAGTCTAATGGCTCCCTTATTTATCAACTTCTTCCTCACAACTCCTCTAGAACTCAATTCCTCCAGCAATTCCCGTGCCTCCATGACCAATCCCTCATAAGTCAAGCCTTCAATCAATATGGTGTAAGTTGATTCATTCGGCATGCAGCCATTCCCTATCATATAAGCGAAAAGATCGATAGCACTGTGTGTTTTACGCCTTTTGCAAAGCCCAAGAAGTATCGCATTGTACAACACAGTGTTGGGCCTTATGCCCATATCTTGCACTTTACAAAATGCCCTAATTGCATCTTCAATTCTGTCTTCTCTACAAAGACCAGAAGCTATTGTAGAGTATGTGATAATATCTGGCTGGAGCCCTTTGCTGACCATCTCATTGAACAGCTCTAATGCTTCCTTTGTCTTCCCAGCCTTTGTAAGGCCATCGATGACCGTGTTATAACTTATCAAGACAGGAGTGCAGCCATTATCCTTGAGTTGATGAAGCAATTCAACAGCGACATCAACCTCACCACAGCGGCAGAGTGCAGTAAGCAGAGTGTTGTATGAGACGATGTCTGGATAACAGCCTCTGGACACCATCAAATCCAAAAACGCCATCGCTTTATCCATCTTTTTTTGCTTGCAGAATGCATGAAGAAGTGGGTTGTAACTCAACGAATTAGGTGTGCAACTGTACTTGGGGATCTGCTCAAGGACTTCCATCGCCGGCTCAACCAATCCTTTCCGGCATAAGAAATTGATGAGCATATTAAAAGTTACTACATTTGGAGGGCAACCCTTCTGGCCCATCTCGGCCATGAGCTCCTCGGCATCTTCCCATCGCTCCGCAGTACACAGGCCCTTCAACACAATGTTATAGCTAACTGTGTTTGGCTCACAGCCATACGACGGGAGGTTCTTCAAGAACTCAATGGCATCGTCAACCCGTCCTTCTTGGGAGATTCCATTGACAACGACGTTGTAGGTGACAATGTCTGGGGTGCACCCCTTACTGCGCATCTCATCAAGAAGCTTCATGGCCTGTTTGTAACCGCTCCTCTTGCAAGTGGCCTCGAGCAGTATAGTGTAGGTGACCACGTCCGGCACGCAGCGCCGGCGGAGCATATCTTCGAGCACCGCCAGGGCGTTCGCGGTCCGGCCGCGGCCACAGAGGCCGCGGATGAGCGTGTTGTAGGTGTAGGCGTCGGGCTCCACGGGCATTTCCGCGACGAGCCGCCGCGCGGCGTCGAGCTGCCCCACGCCGCAGTACCCTGCCACCATGGCGTTGTACGCCATGACGTCGGGGTCGCAAGCGGCCAGCACGCGGCGGGCCTCCGCGGTGCGCCCCGACGCGCAGAGCTTCTTGATGAGCGCGGCGCAGGTGCCCCCATCGAGCCTCAGCGCGGACCCGGCGAGACGGAGCGCCTCGTCGAGCTCCCCCCTGCGGACGAGCGCGCGGAGGCGGTCACCGGAGGAGGAGGAGGCGCGGTGGGACACGGAGTTGGGGGCCGCAGCGGCAGCGGTGGTGGGGGCGGAGCCCGCGATGCGGAGACGCGGCCTGGGGGCGGCCGCGGGTCTGGGCGCGGGGAGGGAAGGGTAGGGGTGGGACGGGGCGAATGAGAGGAGACCGGACATGGCGGGCGGCGGCGGCGAAGCTGCGGGCGCGGGCGCGGCCATCGGGCTCGGGGGCAGCGGCCACGACGACGATAAGGTGAGCCGTGTCGAGCGATGGGGGGGATTGCAACTGTGCTAGTGCGTGCGGCTCGGCCCTTCTCATGGGCCAGAGTATTGTTTGCTAAATGGGACATTATACAGAAGTATCTGGATTAGTGGGCTGGCCTAAAACTAAGTAAATGATACGAGGGTTTCGTCCTGTATTCGGGCAAACTCCTAGCATTTGTTCGATTTAGGTACGCGGTTTAGATGTGTTGGGCTCATCTATGTATTTGGGATGGGACGGTTCCAGTTTGACATGAAGGATGGAATGGTCTTTTTCTTAGGTTGGTATGATGTGATCCTCGTATCAGCAAGATAGAAGTGGGTGGTCAGTTTTTCTATTGATCCATCTGTCAATTACTTAGGACTGCTCTGACAAACTAAGATGACTCCAAAATGACCCTAAGCGTGAGGATTGAACTTTCGGGTTTTATTCAGATGTTCCATGGCAATCATTCTATCTACTTATCAAGTCGAGCATGTCTCAACCTTTGGAGCAAGAGGGCTAAAGAATTGGCCAAGAAAACAGGTCGGTAGTATAGTGGTTGCGGAGATTTAATAGCACCTATCAGCTCTTGGGCTTAACTGCTGTGGAGAACGAATTTACAAGGTTGGTTTAAAAAATATCACTCACGGCCCCTACTAAAAACACATGTTAAGAAAAAAAATAGTTTATAATAGAACAGGCCTTACATACCGTTCCAAACTATAGGGGCAGATCCACGTGTCAAGAGGTCAAGGTTTGTGATTTTTCTTAGTTGGTTTTGGTTTTCTTAGCTTCAAAAAGTTGTGGGGATGGTCTTCATTCGCCGGTTGAGTTTTTTTAAAAAAAAAGTATTGAGCCACCTAACCAATGTTTTTAACTAAAAGATTATGCTAATGGTCAATTTGTCACTTCTAGTTTTGACATTTCATCATTTTGTCTAAACTAATCATACAAGTTTTGTCTTTGATTAATATAATACAATCTTTAGGCCCACCTAATGTGTCATACGTATTAACCTATAAGACAACCTAGAGAAAATCGAGGTTTGGTGACAAGTCCATTGGTAAAAAGATCATTTTGGCCATATATCTCGAAAAACGCTTCAAGCCACTTATCTAAGCCAAGACAAATAATTGGATGCTAGGACCTAGAAGCAAAACCAAAACATGCGTCAATACTAATATAATAATATATTAGTGGAGAAGGGTCATCGACGTCTAGGCTCTTAGGCGACTCAAGGATGATTTTAGGTTTATAGGGTTTATTTCTCCCATCTCGATCACTCTATCCTCTGTGTTTCCTCTGCATCAGGCTAGCACATCCACAGGGTTTGGGCAATTGCCAAGCAATTCAGGGGCTCATGGAGCTCTGAAGGGCAGAGGAGGTAGATGTTCTATTCCTTTCTAAAACAAAACTAGATCAGAGAAGGCTGCAATGATTCAGGTGGATGGTGGGGCTAACTAACATGGTGGTGAAAGATTGTGGTTCACGAGCATCTATGGGGAAGCTCGAGGTGATCAGAAATACAAGGAGTAATAGGATAGGGAAAATGACGAGGGAGGATGGCTCTTGGGTGGACAAGGAGGAAGAAAAAAGGAGTTTAATTACTATTCATTTTATGCAGCTTTTCAGATTAAGTGGTAGTCATGAAACACGCCGACTGCTTAACATGGTTGAAAGGAAAGTCACTACAGCCACGAATGAATCTTTGATAGCACAATTTTCAAGAGAAGAGAACAAGGAGGCCCTGAACTCAATTGGTGACTTGAAGGCCCCTGGACCGGACGGTATGCTAGCCATTTTTTACAAGGAATTCTGGGAGTTGGTGGGTGATAAGGTGGTGTCGAAAGTGATGATGTTTTTAAGCGGTGGCCCAATGCCGGAGGGATGGAATGAGACAACAATCGTACAGATCCCAAAGCTGCCAAGGCAAAGGAACTCCGACCGATCAGTTTGTGCAATGTATTATACAAAATAATCTCCAAGGTGCTAGCAAACAGACTGAAAAAATGTTTACCAGAGGTGATATCCCCGTCCTAGAGTGTTTTTGCACCGGGCAGGCTTATATCAGATAACATTCTGGTTGCTTATGAACTAACTCACTATCTGAAAAGCAAAAGAAAGGGGGAAGGATGGCTTCGCCGCACTAAAATTGGACATGAGCAAAGCCTACGATCGAGTAGAGTGGAAGTTTTTACTGGACATGATGGTGAGACTGGGTTTTCACCATCGATGGGTGAGTCTGATAATGAGTTGTGTTACTACTGTCTCGTACAGAATTTGTGTGAATGGGGAGTTATCGGGCGTTTTCCGTCCAGAGAGGGGATTAGGACAGGGGGGATCCACTCTCCCCGTTCCTTTTTCTCTTGTGTGCTGAAGGGTTCACAGCTTTGCTAAGAAAGGCTGAGATGGAAGATCGTATCCATGGGATACTCTTTTGCCAGGGCGCGCCGAGTGTGTCTCACCTGCCGTTTGCCGACGGCTCTTTGATTTCGTGTCGTGCAGATGGAAGGGACGCACAGCAATTACAAGACATTTTTCAGATATACGAGGAGTGCTCTGGTCAAATGATTGATAAGGAGAAATCAGCCGTGATGTTCAGCCCCAACACCATTGAATCAGAGAAGAGAGAGTTCATGCATTACCTCCAGCTACAACGCGAAGCTGCCAGTGAAAAGTATCTGGGACTACCGGTTCATGTTGGCAAATCGAAAATTCTCCTGCCTGAAAGGACACAGTGTGGCAACGAATCCGGGGATGGAAGGAAAAGATGCTCTCTAGGACGGGTAAAGAGGTCTCAATCAAAGCGGTAGCACAAGCAGTCCCAACCTTTGCTACGGGGTGTTTCGACCCGACTAAAGGGTTGTGTGATCAGATCAGCAAAATGATAGCTACATACTGGTGGAGTTGCCGGGAGAAGGAGAACAAAATGCACTGGATCAGCTGGGACAAACTGACAATGCCGAAGTGCAAGTGCGGTCTGGGATTCCTGGATCTTCATACATTTAAGCTGGCAATGTAAGCAAAGCAGGGATGGAGACTGGTGCAGAACCCCGATTCTCTACGTGCCAGAGTGCTCGGCGCAAAATACTTCCCGCAAGGTGACATCTTTCAGGCCAGAAACTTGACATCCATGTCTTATACGTGGAGAAGTATCCTCAAGGGAATCAAAGTGCTGAAGGAAGGAATGATATGGCGGGTGGGCAATGGGAGCATCATCAATACCTGGTCAGATCCTTGGATTCCAAGAAATATCACGAGGAAACCGATCACACCAAGGGGAGCGAACTTGCTAAGCAAAGTCAAGGAGCTGATTGATTCAACAACGTCCGAATGGGATCACAGTCTCTTGAATCGGACTTCCTGGCCACAAGATGTGAGGGCAATCAGTCTAATTCCCGTCCATGTGGAGATGGACGATGTACTAGCCTGGTATTTTTTGACACTTCGGGGGATGTTCTCAGTCAAATCGGCTTACAAGGTGCAAAGGGAGGCCCAGCTTAGAGAGAGAGTCGAAGGGGGAGGCAGGAACGTCTAATGGAGGAAATGAGGAAGAAGGGTTTTGGAAGAAGCTGTGGAAAATCGAAGTTACAGGCAAAGTGAAACATTTTTCTCTGGAGACGAACTCATAACACTCTAGCAGTGCGCTCAAATCTCAAGCGAAGAGGGATGGAGTTGGATGCTTGCCGTGTGATGTGTAACAGGCTGGACGAGACGGCGGGGCACCTGTTCTTGTCAGTGTAAACATGTAAAACAAGTCTGGCTTGAGTTGAATCTTGATGACATAAGAGTGCAGCTTGCAATCAAAGAACGAGGGAGAGAAGTGATGGAACATATTTTGGGGCTACCATTAATGGAGCAACAGAAGGTTCTTTTGCTCATGTGGAATGGGTGGAGGGAGAGAAATCGAGTGAGAGAAGGAGAGGGCAAACGTCAACCCAGTTGCACATGTGGTGGCATTACAAACGGAAGAGATGAGTATGATGGAGAATGGAGCACATGGTGGTGAACAATTTAAACAAGCTTGGTAAAATGGAGTAAACCGGGAACCGATTTTCTGAAGATAAACTCAGATGGTGCATTTGATGCCAGTAACAAGCTAGGAGGATGGGGTTTTGTCATCAGAGGCCACCTAGGCGAGGTGGTTCATGCTGGCACGGGCAAAGCGAGAAATCTGCAAGTGAGATGAAGAAGCTGATTTCTGATAATTCTGTTGCCTCTTCTATTCGCTTTTGCCCCAGGGACTGTAATCGAGTAGCGCACGCCTTAGCGGGGATGGGTTTTAAGTGCTCTCCAAATGCAGATCTTTTCTGGGATAGCATGCCGGCTGTCTTGGAGAGCCTGGTGGCCAGCGATTTAGCTGAGCCTATGACTGATGCATGTGCCAGGGTGCACTTTTTAAATGTTGAATGGCTTCAAACAACTTTTTTGAACATATATATTATGGTCTTTGTAGTTTTTTTAAATGTTACATTTAATTAAAATAATTTTTTATCAAGCGATGAAGTAAACACCTGAAATATTTTTTTATTAAAACATTTTTCTGAAATATTTCTTTACATGCCATGAAACACTGCCCGGGCCATAGTCAACCCCATATATCTCTAATTGAAAAAAAAAGAAAGAATTGAAATATCCAATTTTAAATGTGCTATTTACAATCCTAATGACATGAATATTATGTTTGTTGCTCTTACTATGTGTCGACATTGAACACTGGTGCATTCACTGCTTACATTGAAGGTTTAAAAATGGTAAGTGCGTTTTGCGACAGATTTGCTCTTAGAGGTGCGTACACTGAACCGACTGAAGGTGGTTTCTTCTTCTAATAGAAGGGATTATTGGTTATAGGGATGCTATCAATTCTCGCTGTGTTTGACGTCATAGGTTGAGCTGTCAGGAGTTGGAAGTCGCAACCACCCAGAGCCGGGGAGAGGAGGCCAGATCACCATCAGTCCAGCCGCGATCGCCATCGGCCGCTCTCGCGATTTCCCAGCCGCAGCAGGCAGCACAGCACAGGAAGACACAAGACGCGACACAGCCACCGCGCGCTGCTTCCCCTCCTCCTCGTGCACGGCACACGCACACTGACGGCGGCAGCGGCCGCACGCGCACGCTCGCCCACACCATCAGAATCCTCCTCCTCAGAGCTTGGGCGCCGATCCATGCGGCCATGGCGCCGCGACCGAGAGCAGCAGTAGCACTCGTCGTCGCCCCCTTCTCCCTCGTCCTCCTCGTGCTGCTGCTGGCGCTCCTGCGACCCTCGACCTCCCTCTCCGTCGTCAGCGTCGCCAGACGGCTCAGCAGCGCCAGCGGCGGCGCCAACGGTGGTCCTGATCCCTCAACGTCCCAGGCCCACCCGCCATCGGTGGCCCCCTCCCCCGGCCGAGGCCGCCTCTACCCCACGAGCGCCGCGCCTCGTCCGCCTCCGCGGGGCTACGGAGGCCAGCCCGCTCGGGCGCGGGGGGAGAGGAAGCGGCGGCTCAACCTCGGCGAGAGGGTCGGGATCGCCCTCGCGGCCGTCGCGGCGGCAATGCAGGTGGTCCTGATCGGCGCGTGCCTGGCGTTGCTCGCGCGGCAGCTCCGGCAGGGCAAGGCTCGCGACAGAGAGGAGGCGGCGCCGCCGCCGTCCTCCTCCTCTTCCGCGCCCCCGCCGGCGTGAGTTGTGGAGTTCGCCGCGCGGCGCTATGAAAATGTACGACACTGTAGTGGAGTATATACGTATTACGTATTGGATTAAACGTGAAGATATTTTAGTGAAGTTTTACACGAATTTGGTCAATTTTCGAACTGCTAGGTACGGCGGACCGGAGATCCTTTCTTCCTTCTTCAATCTATATAGTTTTAAAATAATAAGGAATTTCATTCAGAATGGCACCAAAATAGAAAAAAATCTAATTGAAATCCAAAGTCAACTGATATTTCAAATTCTGAAATGAATACATTCTCTTCAAATCTAGGGAGGCAAAGAGGCATAAATGTCACAATGTTAAGAAAAAAGAGGTACAATATTTTTTTAAAAAAAAACTAGTTTGGTTTTTCTGCTAATGTGGATTTCTAGGTCTTCTCCCATTAGTTCAGGCCAACGCAATATCCGACGTGGCAAACATTGTCCGCCTCATACCTGGCCCCACCCGTCATTGAAACATTTGCATCATATTTTGTTCCACACACATCCTCGTCCGTCTCGTCGGCGATGGTGTAGATAGCGACCAACGATAGCGGCGCTGCCTCTCCATTGGCGGTGAAGAAGGCCAACCTCCTTGACCCCTACTCCATCAAGCACCTCCTCGACGAGACCGTCTCCAAGGTGCGGCGGCAACAACGATAAACCCTAACCCCCTTCCCTCCCTTCTGAGATCCTCCTGATTGCTCCTCTTCTTGACTCCCTGCTTGCTTACACCAGATTTAAGATTTTTGGTTGTTTTGATGATGCAGTGGTGGTGTTTGTCGCTGGTTGTGAAGAGCAGCCAGAGGCTGGCGGTTGGCGCCACGGTGATCGCTGTTGCGCTCCTCGCGCAGTTGTACCTTGGCAAGTTCCTCGAGAACAGGACATCCTCCTCATCTGCATCGCGCTGTACGTGGCACTCAACATGATGTTGCAGATCGTTCACTACACCAAGGAGAAGAACTCCATCCTCTTCACGTACCCTCCTGCGGTGAGCCCAAAGCTTTTAATTGCTCAATAGATCTTGATTGATTAAATATGTTTACGATTTAAATATGTTGTTACAATTCAAGAAAAGATTGTTATCCTTCATCGCTTTTCATAGTTATGATTGAAATCAGATCATCAGAGAGTACAGTCGCCGACTAGATCCCCAAACTCAGAGAGAGTGCTGACCATTGTCTTAAGGTGGTGACAGAAGTCGGTGATGAAGGTTCCCCTTATTTGACACTACGAAATTCGGCGGAGAGAAGGAGTGCGCGTGACTTGCGCTAGCCGAGGAACTCTGACTCGAGAATAGACTAGACGGTGCGAGTGGTTGGGTTACGGAGCATTACTGTCTGCTGGAGGTCGGCAGCGATGGTGTCATAGATCTAGGACAGAACGATACAGTCCATCTGCATCCAAGCCGAGCAATTAGAGTTGTCGATGTCGAATAGGACGTGGTCGATTAGGGCATATTTGCCCAAGACAACAAGAAAGAGGGTTCGCTATCGGCTATAGTTGTTGACAACACGATCTAGTGTCTCTGAGATGAGGATCTTGATGTTAAGGACATCGAGAGCTTGTGTGTGCACAGCTGCATGCTTGGCATCGTATGCAGCAAGGGTGATTTCGTGGTCCTCGGTGGCCCTCCGGTGGGTGGCGTCGGCCTTGAGCTCGACGACCTTGCACTGTAGAATGAGTTGCTCCACAGGTGTGTTGAGAGTCATGAATTTATGTACACTCTTCAGTGGCAGCGGCGACACGGCATCGATGACGAGAGCGTGGGTTGGTAGTGATAGGGCTTGGCGAGATCTCAGCCGCAGTGATAGCACCAACGAGAAGGTATGCGCGGGTGGTGAGATCAAGCGCACGGCAAGCTTAGGCAAGTGAAAGTGATGGAGAGACCGGACGGTGAGAGGATCGTATTCGAGCGAATCACCGCCACAACTCTGATACCATGTGAATGCGAGGATGCAAAATAGGGATTAGGGTTTTTCACACAGGTGAGTGTACGGAGGTGGAGTATAAGTACATCAGGCTAATCAGGCTGGGCAAGCCAATAAGACCGTACGGGCCAAATGTAACATGAGTCGTGTTGCCTGATATCACAAGTTAAAAAAAAAAAAGCTTGTTACTTAGAGAATGTTGCTGCAACTGCAGATGCTGCAACTGCTCTGTAGGAACTTCAGTTTCGATTTGAGCAAGTTTTTCACGTGTTATTACTTTGAGCAACTAGTGCTTGTTTATTTTGTGGTGTACTGGTGATCGTTGAGTTTTGAACTACCTTTTGGTTTTGGTGGAACTAGCTATGTTCCCAATGCACAACTGTATATTGGTATCCCAGAAAACTTGTACCTTTACACTTGCCTTCAGTATAAGAGCGTCTCCAGGAAACTAGCTAATCCTACCCGGTGTCCTTTAATATAAGCAATATTTGACCTTTGAGCTAAAAAGTTTTAGCAGCTTTTGAAATCCTTACCTATGTAAGTTGCATACTACAGTTATTTTGTAAATGTGATTTCAGGGAAATTTTGATGTACTTATTATTCAGGCTGAAGTAGTAGCAATGTAATCTACTTAGCTTTACTTTATTAGATTGATAGGGCCACCTCTGGTTTCAGTTACACCATGTGAGGTGTGAATGTGATATTGAACAATGTGCTTGTGTGAAGTAAATCTGTAACTTTGACAATTAGAGCTGATGTGCGAACACATTCTTTATCCTTGTGTTTTGTTCAATTTTAACTCATCTGTTAACTGCGGTACTTTTGTTACAGGGATAATTTAATAGAACTGGGCTTGTTATATCTTCAAAGTTACCAAGTTTGTCAGACATGTATACCCTTACAATTGCAAGTGCAGATCCAGAGGCTAAATCTTCCAGTGAACCAGTGCATTTCACTAAGAGTGTCACAAAATGGTAATGATTCTTGTACTTCTGTATTCTGATGACATTATAAGTTATCGACAGAGTGATTTTTGTGTCTAATGGCTGAAATTTATCACAATCTTATGCATTTAAATTACGGATGTGCTAAACATCTGTCGAATGTTCTTATTGCCGTAACATTCGTTTTTTCCAACGTCCGATCACGCCTCCAGATTCGTGCCGCACAATGGCATTGTAATCGGTTTTCGTTTTTCATTCCAATTTCTGTGCACATCGCTTCCCGCGCCCTCTCTCTCTTTTGCTTTTTCTGTCGGAACGTCAGAGAGAGAGGGGGGGGGGGCGATTTTTCCGGCGACGTCGTTGCCAGCAGATCGGCGCCGCTGCGAGTCTTCGGCGTCGGCGAGCTTTTCCCCACTCTCTCTCCATAGTTTTTTTTTCCTTCCCGCCGTGCTTTTCCCGCGTCAGACTCGTGCGACGGCGAACCGTTCCTCCACGTCGACTGGGGCTGCCTATCTGTGCGGCCGCGAGCTTCCTGCGTCGATGGAAGCTCCCCGGCGTTGGCAACTACGGTTGGTTTCGTGCGGTGGCGAGCCTCCTCATCTTCGCGAGCCTTCAGTATTTTTTCGGTGGGAATTTTGGTGTGTATTACTGTCTCGTTGCCTTTTGGGTGCTAGAAATCACCATTACTTTTGTCACATTTGGACGCTTGGGTGTGTAAGGCTTGATGATTTAATCTGCCAGCGAGCTTTTGGTGATTTTTTTTTGGGGGTTTGATTTCATGTTCGTACAGAAAGTTTTTGGCGATTTATGAGCAGCCAGCTACCTCTGCACGGGCGGCGGCTTGTGAACGTGTGTTTGGTCGGTGCTGCATCCTCTTCATCAAGTTCAAATCAGCGGTAAGATTTTACACCGCTGCTACGATTCATAATCCTTTTTTAATTTTTGAGGTGTGTATCAATCAGTAGCAGACTAGCAGCCAAATTTGTAGTTGTATGCATTCTTGCCTTTTAGTGCACAAATTAATACATGCATGCATGTCACTTGTATTGCTGCAATTTTTAACAATCTGGAGCTGTCCATCAGACATGCTAGGGATGATTCATGATTTTTCATTTTCACACATGAGTCTTATATGTTTTTAAAAGTAATTCATTTTTTCTTTTGGGAAGTAACTATATAATCAAGGAGTAAGGAAGGGCAATTACAGGGAAGATTGAGGAAGTTGGGTGGCACCGTCATTTGTGATGATAATGAAGGACTGCTTTTGTACCTTTTGTTTCTTGTAATGTTAATTATGCTATTTGTCCCTATTTTCTGTTGGCAATTTGACACCACAATTGAACTTTTTCAATTTTGACTACATTCTGTGTATGCATTACATTTTTGTGTAAATCATATATCCTTTTCTGATAAAACTTTTGTGCGGACCAATTGACCTCATAATTTTATCCCTTCTGATCATGTCTTTTTCAAGTATGTGTGTGTATGTCTTTTTTTAGTTGTAATTTTTCTTGGATTATTTGGTTCCTTAGATGGATAGAGGAAGAAATGATAGATGGATTGCAACCCTGTCAGCCAATGGTGATACAATGCATTTAGTATTATTTTTCATTTTAGGTGTTATGGCTATGAGAGTGTTACAATAAAATTTAGACAATCAGGCCACATAGACTCAAATTGCGCCCATCAAATCGAAGCAATTGCTTTGTATTCTATTCTGCTTCATCAAACCAGTTTGCAGTATTTATAATTGAGAATAGACAAGCATTTATAAAAACAAGCCAACATTTTTTTCTAACTTATAGTCACTCTAGCTAACACTTTTTTCTTTTTTTTAAAAGAGACAATCTTAGTGATTTTTAATAATGACCAATATTCTAGATTAATTTTATCCTTACGAGTGGTTAAATAAGCTTATATGGATTGTAAAGAATATGTGGTTATTTCTCAACATAAGCTGATGATGGTCGATTTTTATTTTTTAGTGTATGCTCGTAGAAATAAATAAGTTAAAATTGTAAAAAATAAATAGTGAAAACTAGAAGAGACATAAATCTCTTTAAGAAAAAGATTATCGAAGAGGACTCTTGTTATTAACTTCTATGCTTTTCAAGTTTTAAGAGTAGACTTCAGAAAACCACATTTTTGGCCATAAGGCTTTACAAAACCTCAACCTTAACAAAATTGTAAATTGGTCGATATTGAACCACGGTCACTAGGAGATGAGCATTAATGACGAATGGAAAATCTGCTCGCTAGGAGAGGTTGTGGTCATTGCTTTCTCTAGTTTGTGTCTCTGTTTAAGTATGGACAAGTTTGTGTCTGTGTGTTGTACTCAGGGTTCTTTAGCACATTCCTATGTGTTTGAGAAAAAAAATCTGCTCAACAGAGATGGATAGATTTTGGTTATGGCAGACTTCTACGAAATATAAGTAACGATAACTAAGAAACATGGGGTAGTGGGATGTTGTGATACTCTGACCACAATGAAAGTTACGTCTTATCTGTTATTGTTTAAATGCCATGCAGCTTTCTAAGACAAGGGAAAAGCATATGTTCATTGCTTCACTACTTGTTGGTCACCGAATCTCACGGTGGCCGATCGGATCGGTTGAAGTTGTGAATAGGCCGATAAAGGTCCGATCGGGGAGTATGGCGTCTTGGTCACATGAAGCTCTACTTAGCTTCAATGTAGGTATTTAGTCTTCGAGATTCGAGAGTGTCTCAATCAATTTGATTCTATAATTAATAAGAAAATAAAAGATGAGATTCATGAGTTCATCGACCGATGGGCCGATACGGCTCACCTTATCGGTTGGATGCTGATAGGAAGGTAGCGCTCGAGTATCAGTTAAAAAGCCGATGAAGATGTATGTGGTAGACGCGTGGAATAAAATAAAATGACTTATCGGTCGAAGAGCCTATAACGCTCTGCATATGGTAAGTGACGAAAGAGCAGAGTGAGACCTGATCCTCCACAAAGTCACGAGGACTAGCGACCATCGTAATGGCACCATTAGAACTAGTTTCGATAAATCAGACCGGACTGAGACAATATGAGATTAAGGCTAATAGCACAGAGATGATAGACACTAGATTGAGCGTAAAGACAAAAAAGGAAAGGGTGAGATCATCGGCTACTCTATCGGCCGAAAGTCTGACGTAGGTCTATATCTAACCTCAATGGCTATTTGAGTCGATGGAAAACAAAACCCTCTAGATCTCGACGCCACCTCTATCAGACATGAACCTGATAGATTGGACCTAACTGAGACAGTATCAGGCCGAATCCAATGTGACCAGATCGATCGCTAGCGAATTAATTGTTAGACGGTACACAAAACAGATATAAGACGCACAGTAATGATAACTCATTGGCTACTCACTTTAATAAAACATCGCATAAATACCTGTCGGACCAAGGGCTCGATCCACAATAGGTTCCAGGGGTTCATATTTATATCCCAAATTTATAAGAGTCCAATGCAGTTACAGACAACACTTGGACAATATTTTCTAAACATATATAAGGAAACTAAATATAAAACTAACTAAACTTTTTTATATATTCTATACGGATAAAGTATCCTGCCATGATTCTCACGAGTTCTTCTCATACTCAGTTTCATCTGAATAACCATGTATCTTCAACCGAACTTAATCTATCCTAAATTTGTCCGATCGGCTCTATTACTGTGTCGATCAGCTCTCTTACTGTACGAATCGGCTTCCCTCTACGAGTCGATCGGTCTTCCCCTCATCGGCCAATCCCATCTGCAACACTACTTCGGACACAGGGCAAGGGCATCAGTTGATTGATTTGGTCTTTCTTTGAACCTTTATATATTAATAGAATGCCAATAGAAAATGGCCTTTTACCGATCCACTCCTCATGTGCAAGTCAGTCATTGCCAAATTCATGTGGCTAGGGAAATCTTCTGTGTAACATCAGTGGTAGGAGATCACAAGGAACCATAAAACTTTGTCAAATATTTCTGGCATGTAAAGGTTGTTGTTGAAATCTTAGTGGAAGTTAACTTTCTTATCTTAGAAAGTTTGGTTGATAGACACCACCAAAACTGAAGCTTTTGGAAGAGGCAAAACAAGGTGGGAAATACATTTTGGCTTTTGGGTACTTGGTGTCTGAGGCATTGATAGCATTAGTTTCATTCAGAAAATTTTCAAACACATGGATAAATGATAAACCAAACTCAGAGAAAAGATTCATTCTAGTCTTTGGAATTATGCTCTACCATATTCTCATCAGATTTGGATCAGAAAAAAAAACAAATAATTGAAGCGTTGGTTTTTGCCAGACTATTTTTTTTACCCCTGGTAGAGGATAACAATGACTATACCTGTTATATATCCTTAACACATCTGCTTTATCTTCATAAAACAGCAGCTGCAAGCATATATAATTCCCACAGAATGCAGTGAGAAACCACATGCCGAGCGAGAGTTGAATGCTCTTTTCCTAAAAGAAGGTACAAGTTGATGCAAAGGAGTTTCACACTATAATCTTTCTCCATAGTTTTGATAAATTCTTCTCTAAACTACTGGTACGATGGTACCTCGTCTGGCTCCTAAACTGGATAGCATGATCACGCCCTGACAAAAGTGTGTTAACTTTTCACTAAAAACCACTGTATTCATGATAAACTTTGCTCTTGTTCAGCTATATATCATCGGCTAGAGCCTTGCATATGGAGAATTTAAACTAGAGTGGCAGCAAGAATTTTTTTCAAAGAACCTTTAAAAAAGCAGGAAGTTTCTGCAATTCACTACAGAAGAAGAGAGTGGTCCAATTTATAAGGAAAACAGAAAAAAAAAAACAGAACGGCAGCGGCAGCAGGAATGAATGGATAAGCTTCGATTTATGGCTCTTGGGACTAACCAAACCTGATGAACCCTAGCTAACTCCTCCTGCGCCACCACCTAATTCTAACGAGACAATTCCATTCTCTCTCTCTCTCTCTCTCTCGATGCCAACAAACTCCTTTTGATCGGCAGATTTCGGTGCAAAGTGAGAGACCAGGTGAGCTGTAATTTCCAGTGAAGGAGAGAGGGGTTGCTAGTCAGGTTTTGGTATTGTAGAAAGTGTACAGTGACTATGAATCTCCCGAGCATATACGAGGGGTCGGATCTATATATATACAGCTAGATCAGTGGTCTGTCTAACACCCCCTGCAGTCGCAGCGGGAGGGGAACGGACGCAGAGACTAGACCGAAAACTGGTGAACAAAGGCATGAGCAGGCCTTTGGTTATTATATCGGCAAATTGATGTGCCGATGGTACATGGAGCACCCGAATCTGTCCTAATGCAACCTTGTCACGGACAAAATGAATATCGATCCCGATGTGCTTGGTGCGTCGGTGATGGACCGGGTTGGCGGTCATATAGACGGCACAGACATTGTCACAGTAGACGACGGTCGTGGTGGAGAGGGGTGCACAGAGCTCCTAGAGAAGCTGGCGAAGCCAGTAGCACTCGGCGACAGCGTGGGCGACGGCGCGGTACTTAGCTTCAGCGCTAGAGCGGGACACTGTAGTCTGGCGTTTTGAGGACCAGGATACGAGAGTGTTACCGAGGTAGACGCAGTAGCCGGACGTAGAGCGTCGAGAGTCGAGGTAGCCTGCCCAGTCCGCGTCGGAGTATGCGGTGAGGGAGTTGATGGGGCTGGAGCTGAGATGCAGCCCGCTGGAGAGGGTGCCCTTCACGTAGCGTAGGATGCGCTTGAGCAGCGCGAGGTGAGGTTCGCGCGGAGCGTGCATGAAGAGACACACTTGCTGTACAGCGTACGTGAGGTCGGGTCGGGTGAGTGTGAGGTATTGGAGAGCCCCGGCAACACTCCGATAGTGAGAGGGATCAGCAACAAGGGCGCCATCGCTGGCGGAGAGTTTGGCTCGAGTGTCGACTTGGGTGGCCGTGGGGTGACAGTCGGCCATGCCCGCACGCTGGAGGAGGTCGATGGCGTACTGGCATTGGGAAAGGAAGAGCCCGTGGATGGAACGGGTTACGGAGATGCCAAGGAAATGGTGGAGAGGACCAAGATCGGTCATGACGAACTTAGAGTGGAGTCGAGCCATGATCTAGTCGAGGAGAGATATCGAAGACGCTGTGAGAACAATGTCATCGATATAGAGAAGTAGATAGGCAGTGGCGGAGCCGATATGGAAAGTGAACAGGGAACTATCAGACGCAGAGGCCACGAAGCCGATGTGTCGAAGATAGGCAGCAAAGCGCTGGTACCAGGCACGAGGGGCTTGTTTGAGGCCGTAGAGAGAGCGTTGAAGGAGACAGACATCGTCGGGCCGAGAAGGGTCGACGAAGCCTGGGGGCTGCTGGCAGTAGATTGTTTCCGTCAGGTGGCCATGAAGAAAGGCGTTCTTCACGTCTAGTTGATGGATCGGCCAGGAGCGAGAGGCAACCAAGGTGAGGACGACTCGGATGGTGGCGGGTTTGACAACGGGACTGAAGGTCTCATCATAGTCGACACCGGGTCGTTGGGAGAAACCCCGGACTACCCAGCGAGCCTTGTGACAGGCAAGGGAGCCATCGGCGTGGAATTTGTGTTTGAAAATCCACTTACCGGTCACAATGTTGGCGTCGGGAGGTCGGGGAACGAGGCGCCAGGTCTTGTTGTCCATTAGGGCCTTGTACTCGTCGGCCATGGCCACGCGCCACTGAGGGTCAGCCAAGGCTGAGCGAGAAGTCGCCGGGATGGGCGAGATAAAACTGTGGACGGCGGAGAGACCGTAGCGTGGATTGGGTCGGAGAGACCCGGTCTGGGAGCGGGTGACCATGTGAGAGGTGGAGAGAACTGGAGCCGATGGGGGTGCGGGAGTAATGGGAAGAACTAGTCGGGTGGGGGCGTCATCGGCTCTGAGTCGGTGACTGTAGACAAGAGGAAAAGGAGGAATTAGATCGGCCTGAGCCGATGAGGTCGGGTGGGCCGAGTATTCCGATCGGTCCGATAGAGATGGATCAGCCAATAGGGTAGGGGGAGCCGATGGAAAGTGATGAGCCGATGGAAGTCGGGTGTCCGATGGAGAGGGAACGGTATCGGCTGAAGGATAAATAGGATCGGTATCGGCCGATAAAGGTGGGTCCGATGGGGGTCCGATGGTGGGGACATCGGACCGAGTAGTGGTGGGAGATGTGACGGGTAAATCCTCAGCAGCGGCCGATGAGGGGGCCGATGGAGAGGGCAGTGGGAGAGACCTGGTCGGCACGGTGTTGGTGAGGAGGAAGTCGAGATCACTAGACGATGATCTCAGATGAAGGAGACCAAAAGGAAAACATGTCTCGTCAAAAATGACGTGACGAGAGACGAGGACCCGTCGGGTGGAAAGGTCGAGGCATCGGTATCCCTTGTGAGAGGTGGAATAGCCGAGGAGAATACAGGCGGTGGAGCGGGGTGCGAGTTTGTGGGAAGCTGTGGCGGTGAGATTTGGGTAGCAGAGGCACCCGAAAACGCGAAGGTGGGAGTAGTCGGGCGCTGTGCGGTAGAGAAGGGCATAGGGAACGTTGTTATGAACGGAGGAGTATGGCCGCCGATTGAGAAGGTACGTCGCAGTGGCCAGAGCTTCGGCCCAATAAGTGGTGGGTAGGTAGGCGTGAAGTAGCATGGTGCGACTGATGTTGTTGAGGGTGCGAAGGAGGCGCTCGGCTTTGCCGTTCTGAGGAGAGGTGTAGGGGCAGGAGAGCCGGAGATGGATGCCCTGCGAGGTGAGGAGGTTTGTAACGGTATGGTTGACGAATTCCGTACCGTTATCGGCTTGTAAAGCCTTGATGTGGAGGTTGAACTGAGTGGATACATACGTGACGAAGTGAGTGAGGTGAGAGGCGACCTCGGATTTGTGGATGAGCGGGAAGGTCCAGCAATTGTGTGTGTAATCGTCAAGTATAGCGAGATAATACTGATTACCGAAGACACTTTTAACTGGGGACATCCATACATCACAATGTATAAGTTCAAATGGACGCGAGGTACAGGAGAGAGAACTAGAAAAGGGCAGACACACATGTTTGCCAAGTTGACATGAGTGGCAAACTGTGGAGCTGCTGTGAGTACATCGGATGGAGGCGCTGCGACGGAGGGTGGCGACAGTGTCGGGGCCGGGGTGGCCGAGGCGAAGGTGCCAAAGGTTGGTGGAGAGGGCGACGCTGGCGTGTGGGATGGACGGCGCAGCGGGAATGGTGTAGAGGTCACCGCCACTATTGCAGCGAAGGATCTGTCGTCGGGTTGGGATATCCTTCACAGAGAAACCAGACGCGTCAAATTCAATGGAGCAGTGGTTGTCTCGGTTGAATTGACGAACAGATATAAGATTGTGAATGAGAGAAGGGACAATAAGAACATTGCGTAGGAGGAGGTTAGTAGTGGATTTAGACAGAGAGGAGTCACCGCGGTATTGGACAGGAAGAGAGTGACCATTGCCGATAGTGACAAAAGGGGAGGAAGAGGGGTGACAGGAGCGAAGTATACCGGCCGATGATGCCATGTGTGAAGACGCTCCAGAGTCCAGCACCCAAGGGTGCTATGGTTGGAGCGTTATCTGGTTGAGGGCAGCGACGAGGCTAGCCTGGTTCCAGGAGGGAACCAACTGGGTGGTTGGGGTCGGTAGCATCGGCTGAGACGGTAGAACGGGAGCCGATGCTAGGTTAGCCTGGGGATGGGCATCGAGAACTCCGGGTTGCCAGCCGATGGGGCTGCGTGGCTGGGGCTGGGGCGCCCAGGGGTTGTAGCAGAGCCACGGACCAGTGGAACCGGCAGGGTGGGTAGAGACCGAGGTAGGTCATGGTGGTGTCGGACCCTGCTAGGTCCTGCCTTTGCCTTTGCCCTTGCCTTTCCCCGTGCGGGCTGTGTTGCTGTGGCCGGAGCCATGGCCACCAGGACCGCGGGAGGAAGGGGCAGTGCAAGAAGCTTGGCAGCCATTATTGGCTGCGGCAAGAAGAGCGGTGTGGGCCACTGTCTTCTCATCATTGGCCAGATAAAGTTCTTTAAGAACTAGCATGTCATGAGCCCAGGCGAACGATGAAAGAGGTGTGGCGTTGGCGATGTCATCGGCGGTGTTGGAGAAGCGGGGATTGAGGCCTCGCAGAAGGGCAAGGACGAGTTGAGAGTCGGCCACAGGGTGGCCGACGTCCCGGAGAGCAGCAGCCTTGACTTTGAGGCGCTGACAGTACGAGGAGACAGAGGAGTTGCCTTGTACCATGGAGTGGAACTCGTTGAGGAGGAATATGGCGCGAGGTTGCTTGTTGGCCAGGAAGATCCGCTCGATGGCCACCCAGAGGTCTCGGGCGGTGGGGTCGGTATCGTCCATGGCGAGGTCGAGGACAGAGTCGTCGACCGAGCCGAGCAGCCAGCTGCGCACGCAGCACTCGGCGATGTCCCACTGAGGATCATCGGGGCGAGGTGGAGCGGAGCCATCAATATGGGACCGGAGGCCGAATTTTTCACAGAGGGATTTGAAGAAGAAAACCCACTTGGAATAATTGGCGTTAAGGTCAAGAGAGATTTGAACGTGAGATTTCACGTTCACAGCAGCGTAGGGAGGGGAGAAGATCGGCGAGGTGGTGCCCGAGGTGTGGTCTGTGGCACCGAGGGCCGGAGCAGATTCGGCGACTGGGAGAGTGCCGGAGCTGAGGGCGGACTCGGTGGCCATGACGGGAGAACGGGAGCAAAGAGCCGATGGGAGAGAGAAGCCGATGGGAGGGGGAAGCCGAGGAGAGGACGGATCGGCCGATCAAGGACGTGAGAAGCCGATGGGGAGTAGGCAGCGGAGTAGGTGAGGAGTGGCCAGCCGGTGAGGAGTGGTTGGCCGATGGGGAGTAGGCAGCAGAGTAGGTGAGGAGTGGCCAGCCGATGAGGAGTAGGCAGCGGAGTAGGTGAGGAGTGGCCAGCCGATGAGGAGTGGTTGGCCGATGGGGAGTAGGTGAGGACAGAGTGGGTGGGTCAAAGAGTGGTTGGGTCACAGACGTGCGAGGATTCACGTCCGTGAAGAGAAGATTCACGTCCGTGGACTCGTGGAGGCTAAGGAGTAGGGCGGACGCGAAAAAGGCAGGGAGTGGCCGGACGCGAAGAGAATATGTTCGCGTTCGGGAGGCAGGGATTCGTGTCCGTGGACACGTTGGACTGGCTCGGACGTGAGGGGAGAAGGTTCACGTCCGAGAGCCGTTGAGCGTGTCGGAAAGGGCAAGAACCGAGTGAGGTTTCCAGCCGATGAAGGGCTGGACAAGTCCAGCCGATGGAGACGACGAGCGCGGAGGTGCGCCGACGTCAGAGAAGGAGAGATGCACGAAACAAGAGGAAGAGCGGAGACGGGTGCGAGGAGGGACGAGGAGGCGGATCGAGACCGTCGCTTGGTCGCACGGAGGTGGGGCGGAGAAAAGGTGACTGCGGGAGAGACGGGGAGAAGAAGAAATGGAGACGAGAGAGCGAGGGGAGTATCGGGAAGAGAGTCGGCGACGGGAAGAAGACGTCGATGAGGAGGAGGAAAGGGTCGGCTCGCCGGAGGGAGAAGCTAGCGCGTCGGGATGTCTAGACTCGCTCTGTTACCATGTAGAAAGTGTACAGTGACTATGAATCCCCCGAGCGTATACGAGGGAGTCGGGTCTATATATATACAGCCCAGGCCAGTGGTCTGTCTAATAGGCATTACCAATATTTTAGCAGCATATGTGTTGCTGATATATTTGGTAGCAAAATAAACTTAACCAAGTATTATTCAAATGCCAATAATTTGATAGGGTACAATTTGGCTTCACACAAAAAAGGCCACACCTCCAAAGGTAGAAAACTGTAGTAGTAGTGGTGGTGGTAGTAGAAAAGAGCAATCTTTTCAGAAACAATATGTATTGGCAGTGTTCTTTTAGCATGACAAAGACATTGATAAGCGAGTTAGCGCGCGACGCACTTATTTCTTCTGGATTGAGTGCAAATTCAGCCATCACCAAGACACCGACCATAATGCCTAGACTGTAGTTAACAAGTCTTTTTGGGACAAGAGAGTGATGTCATCTGGTTACCAAGAAATTAAGATGGATTACTTCTTCTGATCGATCAGTTAACTAAACTTACATGCCGCTTAGCCTACAATTGTGACATTCTTAATCAATTAACTACTTAATTTAGAACACTTCCATCTCTGAGGTAGAAAACTGTAGTAGTAGGAGAGAGGCAGAGACCAAGCTTGCGACATATATGTTCTTTTAGCAGGACAAGACAATCAATAACGATCAATAGCTAGTGACACGCCTGTCTCTTCAGGATCGAGTGCAAATCCCGTCATCACCAACCATGTTCCTGTACTTAGCAACCGTGTTTATCTTATCACCAAAACTCTTGACATATCCAAAATCATCTTCCGGCAGAGTGTTCACTATTGCCAATTTGCCATCTAGTACCAAAACAGATGACTTAACTGGAAGCGCACAAACCATTTTGTTTATATAAAAAGGCTTCAAGAATCGTCACACTCCGAACCACTCACTTCATTCTAGCTATTGCACTACTACTACTCTACACTGCAAAACCTCCACCCACATGAAATATCAGGAATGCAATGCCCTGCTCCATCTGTTTCATTTAACTTTCCTGCATTTTCACGTAAGGCGTTGTTCAGCTAATCCCTCCCCTAAGGGGATTGAAACGTGAAATTAATCCCCCTTAATCTTCTCCAATCTCCTTCTCGTGAGGATTAACCGAGCAAATCTTAAATAAATTTTACGAGATTATTCGAACAAGCCCTAACCAAAGAATCCATGAGTGGATAATGGCGAGAGGAGGGAGGTCAGGGTGCAGCAAGCCAAACATGAAGCCGATCGAAGGAGGACAAAGACGAGATGACGATGATGAAAGCAACAGCTATCTAGAGGCTAGAGCTTGCTAACTAACTAACTAACTATATATATATATATAAAGAGAGAGAATTAAAGATAGAGATAGGAGTAATGGGCTAGTAGTAGACGAGACGTTGATTCATGTACGTACTCCCAAATGAGGGTTGGCTGGCATGACGCAAAAAGCAGGCAGCTAGCGCTGCCGTGGCAACGCAACTACTCTCTTCATGAGGATTTTAAGGGCGTGACGTGTCTTGTCGTGTCGATCGAAGTGTTCCTTCTCGTGGCTGGCCAACACCATATATCGATCGATCTCTATAGAAAGCTAACCAAGGGCGACACGAGGCTGCAAGCCTAGCTAGTAGGTAGCCACCACCGCTAGGAGAAGAGGGAGAGGAGGTGGAGCAATGGATGGCGCGCCATGCGACGCCGCTGGGCCGCGTCGCGGCGGCCACCGGGCGCTGATGTGGCGCGGGCTCGGGCGGCGCCGGAAGCTTCCTGTTGTCCGGCTAGGAGGAGGCGGCGGCGGTGGAGGAGGAGGACGACGTGGTGGTGGAGGACGCGGGCGCGGGCGAGGGGTCCTGCGGCTGAGGTGGCTGGCGGCGATCTACGTGGCGGCGCTCACGGGCCCGCCCCACACGTCGGCGTCGGCGTCGGCGTCGTCGCTGTCGTGCCAGCCGTGGATCGGCGCGGAGCCCCTCTTCGCCGTGCCGTTCATGCCCAACGTCCGGCCCTTCCTGTGACGAAGCTCCGGCCGGCCGGCCGGCGACGCGGCGAGCACAGATGGATGTCGTCGTCGCAACTCCATGAGGTCATCCATCCAGCAAGTGATCATCTCGTGCAGCTTACTATTAATGATCAGGTGCCACCAAGAAAAAATATATTAATGTAGCATGTATCAGCCTCAGCCATAATTTGCATGCATAGGAAATCCTCTTCTTAATTTGTTTGAATCTGTTTTTGTTCTCTTTCTCAGTTTCTTTTGGAATCAAAACAACGGAAAAGTGCTTTCACCAGTTTCAGTTATCCATTTCGATTGTCAAATTGGATCAGTGTTTGGTTTCTTCTCCTCTTGTACGTACTGCCTTCCTAGTAGGCTAGTACCATTACATCACACCATCGAATTTCTCAAAAATGTTCGTGCAAATGGGGAAGAAATTCAACAGAGTACATCTTGCCTTTTTGTCGTGCCTGCGCTCCGTGACGTATGCCATTGAGTGATACAGACGTCAACGAGTTTGTACCAGAAATTTAAAGGAAAAAAAGGGCATATATAGTAAAATCCTATTTATTCTCATTTCAATTGATCGAAACGTCAACGAGTTTGTACCACGGAGTTTTGGTATCACTGGTATCGTCCGTACGTTATGGGCTAAACCCCACGTGTCTAGATGATAGTATATAAATGTGGGCGTGTGTTCTAATGTGTACTATTACATCCATCTCGTAAGTACACGCATGCTAAGATCATCTAGTGTGGCAAATGTTGATTGTTCAAATATTCAGACATGCATGGTTCAGTAAAGTGAATCTATCAGCATGAGAAGCTCATAATACCAATGAAATCTTTTATCATTTCACTTGTCATTCAGGATTCAACAAAGGAGTGTAATTGCAAATCAGAAAGAAGAAACTCAATTCTGCTTTCTGCTGCTACTTTTGTCTCTGAGTTACAAGAAACAAACTCAGGCTGAAGTCTAATCAACAATTTCAAACGACTAATTTCGATGATGCTTTCTGAATTACAAAATAATGTGTTTTCATGCCAAAGTTTTCTATATAAACGTTTCTTAAAAAATCAAATAAATATGTTTTTTAAATTTATAATAATTAATATTCGATTTATCATGTGCTAATAACTTTATGTCATTTTACATGTCACAAAAAATTCGACTAAACAGCTAATCCAAACCGGTCTTTGTTTCTATGATAAAGATTAAGTAACGTATGAAAAACGAGAAAGCTATTAGTATATGATTAACTGAGTTTAATTATTATAAACTTAAAAAATTAATTTATTTAATATTTTAAGGCAACTTATGAAAAATAGCTCATAAAAACGCATCGTTTAAAAATTTAAAAAATGTGTTAACTTAGTGGAACACATATATATCTTGCTCAGCCTCATTCTGCAATCATCCCAGTTCAGAACTTCAGATATGGGCTCTCTGGATTCTGAAATTTAAATTTAAAACGTTAAGCGTGGCACCTTGGGCCGATGGAGGCTAGCGCCACGTCGGATTTTGCTGTTTCAATTTAGTGTGCGCAGATTGCCCCGATTGGCTGAGGCTGCAGCCGTTGCACGCGCGATTGGCTGAGCAATGGTGTAGTTTTTCACCATTGGATCAACTTTGTGGCTAGCTGTACGGCTGTGATCCTTCAAGGTAAAGCTTATAGAAGAAGGCAAATGAATGGGGGAGGTAACGTGCACGCAACCTCGTCGGCTCGACCCCAGCCCACCGCCACCGCTAAACACTCGCCATGGCCGCCGCCGTCCCGACGCAATGTGTGAAGAAACCGCTCCACCACCGCCAGCAGGGGCATCCACCGCACGCCGCACCAGTGCCCTCCCCTTCCCACCGCACGCCGTCCCCGGCCACCTCCCTCCTTTTTCCCCTTCACTCTGTCCGGCTCCCTCCTTGCCAGCATCTTCGGGGGTGTTAAGAGTCGGAGAAGTGGTCGACCTTGACTCCTTGAGGGCGAGGCGCTCGATCCGGTGGCGAAGCGGTCGACCTCATCAGGGAGGCGCTCGGTCAGCTGATGCTGGGGTCGATCTGGACGGCTCAACTCACGGCGCGAGCCTCGTCGTCGCACCGCCCCAGCTAGCCCTCGTCTGGTGCCGCCTCCCTCCTCATTCCCCTCCCTGTCACACGGTCGCGAGCGCAGGGGGGCTGGCACGGTTACTGAGCAGAGAGCAAATCCATTGCCTCCTGCATCTCCACGGACACCTCCCCTACAGCATCCAGGCAAGATCAAGACCATTCTGGGGAGATTTTCGTTCGTTCTCACTCCTGCCTTCCTTCATATTTTTTTTCCTTGTGTTCTTCGTTCTTTGCTTTGTTGTTGTCCACAGTGAGCGAGAGAGGTGTGCCGTCTCGTTTGCTCTTCCCTCGGGCCCCACCAAAGATAGGGAGAGCTCGAGCCGCCGAAGTCGCATGCTCTCAGGGGAGGAGATGCTTGCAGCCGGCCTCAAGGAAATCGTCGCCGCCGCTGCCTCAAGGTTTTGCATTGTTTCCTATCAAAAGAAAAGGCTTGCATTCTTTTAGATGGAGATCTTTGTGGCCACAGAAAAGAAAAAACAAGTTACCTGACTTTGTTTTTTTTTTATGTTTATAACTGGTGAGAGAAGCAGAAAGGCAGGAAGTTTTGAGGAAGAAAAGATAATTATCATTTGGTTAGTCATCGGTCATAGGTTAGTACAAGGAAGAAAACATGTACTTTGGGCAATATGTTTCTCTTAATAGACTAACGAGTTACCAATTTACCATTATGATTCAGCAATATCAGACGATGATAACTTAAGCTCACTGAATCTGAAATTCTCACTTCTTATCATATTTCACAGTGCAACATCTGGTGAGATACTCAATAGAGCTATAGATGCAGAAAATAGGAAATATGGTGAGAATGGTAATTACCATAGGATATGGTATAATGGAAATTTTACTTTAACTGGCATAATACATTATCAATGGTCGGTTTATTTGTCTATAAAAGTGAAATATCTTGGAATATTTGTCCATTACTCAAGAAGATGTGTGACGGTTAATCAGTCTCACTTTCATTCTGCCACCAAGCATTTGCCGTCTTCCTTCCTAAGGTTAGCCCGCTTTGTTTTGATCTTTGAGATTGATTTTTTGTTCAGTTGGTTTAAAATCAACTCCATTCTGAGCTATCAGACCTTACATGTAGTTATACAATCACAAGAGGAGAAATATTTTAGGCACCTCTAGGCTCTAGATGACAAAATGTTGTGCTCCATACAATTGATGCTAGGGAATTGTGTCAAATTGTACTCTATTGTGGCTTTGGTGATAGATGATAAACCAACTTTTTATACAATTAATATTTTCTTTTATAAGTAGTTGACTAGTCTTTTTCTCGATAATGAGATGTGGTAGATATGTATGCTTTGATGATAGACCTTAATCATGGCAAGTATGAATTGTATGAAGATTAAACAATATGTATCACTTCTTATCTCCTTTACATTGTGAACGTAGATATCATTAAGATATGTATTTACTTTTGTCTTTATCCTTTCGACATGCCTTCTTCATATATATATATAGGATAATCCCTACTATTTTTCCTCTTATTATGTATACACGTGTATCTCTTATATATTTCTTTGTATGTGTATATTCATGGGGAGCAAATCCTATGTTTTTTTTTTGCATGTTGTAGATGTTCACCTATTCTTTATAATTTTATCTTTTCACTTGAGCTCGAATGCTAGTATATAACACTTAAAATGTTGATGAGTACTCAACAATTGTATTCATATTTTTTTTATGCAAAGGTTAGTAATTAATTGAAGAATGATTGATTTGTTATGATTAATATTTTTTTTGAATTATGCAAAGAAATATATCCTACCTTGATGAGGCTAATGGATAACACTTTAGGTTAATGGTCATCAAGCTAAGAATATCATCATATTAATAAGTAAGAGTTTAAATTTGTGATGAGAAGAAAGCCTTTGATAAAGATTCATCAAGACCTCTGCGTAAAGTTGGTTCAATTGGTTGATCCTCAAGTTTTGACCTCGAGCTAGATGGTAAAGATAAAGTTATAATAAAGTTAAAATATTTTACTAGTCTTTTGATGGTTGGTGAAAAGATCGAATTGTTATATAGATGACATACTATTAAGAGCGGTCGAGTATGTGGATAATCTTATGCCATGTCAGTTTAGGTGAATTTAGTGAGATGATGAGTTGTCTAAAAGTCATATACATATCCTATAAGAGGGGGTGTCATATACATATCCTATAAGAGGGGTGGTTTCTATGGCTATGTCTGATTAAATATCCTTTAGAACATGAGCCATTTCTTCTTAACAGAAAATTATGTTTCTTAAATGGTTTGTTTATGGGTTAGATAGCCCTTAAAGTTTTAACATTCAAGTCATAAGAAATTATGTTTTTTAACGATTAGTTGTGCTAAAAAGTAATATGCAGATCAACCAGGCTCCAGGGCCAAACGGTCCACGCATGTCAGTTCAATCTGCTTCTCGCCCGCAGGCATCCCTGGCGCGGGGATGGGCCGCTCGCTTGACGCGGTGGGGCCCCTCCTGGTCACGCCCAACACCACGTGATAGGCCAAGAGGGCAAGCTTGGGCTGAGCAAGCGCTTCTCTAGCCCCATCTCCAGGCGCAGGGAACACCAATCGGCCCATGAAGTCACGGGGGCCCAGAAGATAGTCCAGGCAAGCGGGCTGTATGGACGGCCCTCCTTGAGTGGGCCTGAAGCTGTGCAGGCCACAGAAGTGGCACATGACGGCCCACTGGAGGGGGCCCTGAACAAGGCGTTGGAGCGGGATGGTCTCAGATACCTGGAGCTCTGTAGTTGTAGCCCTCTGTTTCTTGATGTCTTCGTGTTGTATGTTGGTGTGGATTGTAAGGGGCTTGGTGCGTTGTTGGGGACTTGAAACTTCTGGCGGCAGAATCTGACAAGAACAATGGCAACGTCAACACAAGGCTGATCGCCAATTTCAGGGATGCCATGAACTCCTTGGAGCTCAGGGAGCTCTGCCTCTTTGGCCGGCACTACACATGGAGTAGCGAACAAGAGAGGCGACTCTCTCAAAGATGGTCAAGGTGCTGGCCAATGCCGACTGGGAGGAAGTTTACCGGGATGCCCGGCTACAAGCTCTCGGTTCCCCGGCCTCGGATCACCGCCCGCTTCTCTTGACCTGTGATCAGCTGAAAATTCAAGTTTGAATCTTTCTGGACAAGGCTGGAAGGCTTTGAGGAGGTTGTGCAGCAAGCTTGGAGCTGAGCTCAGCCAAGCTCCAATGCGATTAGCGCATTCCACTTCAAGCTGCAGTCGGTTGCGTCGACGCTAAGAAGTTGGGGAGAGAGAAGAATCAGCGCTCTCCGGGTGCAATTGGCGGGAGCGCACGAGGTCTTTTTCCAACTCGACAAGGCGCAAGATGACCGCCCCCTTTCTGCTGATGAACGCCACATCTTCGTTCCCATGAAGCACAGCGGCACCACCTCCAAGTTTCTCCAACTCAAGATCAACGCACGGCGGCGCAAGAAGGCAATTCCAACCCTGTGCCACGCCGGCGAGCGGGTGACAACGGAAAGCGAGAAGCTCCAATTGGCGCGTGACTATTTCCAAGGTATCATGGGGACCCCTTCCACGCCGACGTCGGGCATCGACCTCGCCACCATTGGTCTGCCTCAGCATGACCTACCAGAACTGGAGGTTGGTTTTTTGGAGGAAGAGGTGAAGAAAGCTACTGTGGAAATGCCGGCCGACAGAGCGCCAGGGCCGGATGGATTCACCGGCGATCTCTACAAGAGATGCTGGGCAATAATCAAAGAAGACCTGGTGGCAGCCCTAGCCTTGGTGTTGCAAGCGAATTCTCAGCACCTTCATCTGTTGAACAAGGCCTCGATAGTGTTACTGCCCAAGAAAGAAGACCCGATGCAGCTATCAGACTACAGGGCGATCAGCCTGGAGCATAGTTTCGTGAAGATTTTCTCCAAATTCATGGCAAACAGGTTGGCCGCAAGAGTGAATGATCTAGTTGGACCCGCACAGCCGGCCTTTATCATGAAAAGGCACATCCAGGAGAACTTCATCTATGTCCAAGGGGCGGTCAGGCTACTCCACCGAACAAAGCGGCCGGCCATTCTGCTCAAGCTCGATATCGCTATGGCGTTTTATACGGTCTCTTGGGAATTTCTGATCGGACTTTTGCGCCGCCTGGGTTTTGGGGAAAAAGTTGGGGATGCCATCGCTGTTTTGCTGGCAACGGCGTCGACGACAATCTCCATCGGTGGCCGCGACACGGAGTGCATTAGGCTCGCAAGGGGATTGAGGCAGGGCGACCCCCTGTCTCCTCTGCTCTTCGTTCTCGTCATGGAGATGTTTGAGGCGCTCTGCTCCACGGCAGTGCAGAGGGGGGCGCTCTCCCCGCTAGCTGGAGATGTGATGCCATTGCAGGTGTCCCTGTATGCGGACGATGCGATCCTTTTCTTCCACCCCTCGTCGCAGGATGCCGCTGTGGTTCGCTTCATCCTGCAGCTAATGGGCGACGCCACGGGATTGGTCACCAGCCTGGCCAAGAGCTCCCTGACTTCATGGTCTGGGACCTGGTCGCAGCGGTTCGGCTAGTCGAAGACTCCGGCGACAAGGTCGATCCGGAAGTCCGGGGTGTAAGAATGTGTAAGAATGTTTAACACTTCCGTAGTCACAATAGGAGAGGAATGGACACATACTGAATTGAAAACTGGTAAATAAAAGCATGGGAAGGGCTTTGATCATAATATCGATGAACTGGTACACCGATGGTATATGAAGCATCTAAACCTATTCTAATGTGACCTTGTCACGGATAAAATAAATGTCTATCTCTATGTACTTCGTACGTCGATGATGAATTAGGTTGGCGGTCATGTAAACGGCACTAACGTTGTCGTAGTAGACAACGGTTGTAGAGAAGATAGGTACACAGAGCTCCTGGAGAAGCTGGCGAAGCCAGCAACATTCGGCGACGGCGTGGGCAACGGCACGGTACTCGGCTTCGGCGCTAGACCGAGACACCGTAGTCTGGCGTTTTGAGGACCAGGAGACTAGAGTGTCGCCGAAAAAGACGCAGTAGCCGAACGTGGAGCGTCGAGAGTTGGGGCAGTCTGCCCAGTCTGCGTCGAAGTACGTAGTGAGAGAGTCGATGGGGATGGAGCTGAGGTGTAGCTCGCTGGAGAGTGTGCCCTTCACGTAGCGAAGGATATGCTTGAGCAGTACGAAGTGAGGTTCACGCGGAGCATGCATGAAGAGGCACACTTGCTGAACGGCGTAGGTGAGGTCGGGTCGTGTTAGGGTGAGGTATTGGAGAGCACAAACAAGACTCCGGTATTGAGAGGGATCGGTGACGAGTGAGCCATCGGCGACGAAGAGTTTAGCGCGAGTATCAATCGGAGTGGCCGTGGGGTGACATTCGGCCATGCCCGCACGCTGGAGGAGATCGATGGTGTACTAGCGCTGGGAAAGGAAGAGCCCATAAGAAGAGCAAGTGACAGAGATGCTAATAAAGTGATGGAGAGGACCGAGATCGGTCATGACGAACTCGGAGTGGAGTCGAGCCATAATATGGTATAGGAGGGACGGCGAGGACGCTGTAAGAACAATATCGTCGACGTAGAGGAGGAGATAGACGGTGGCGTTGCCGATGTGAAGAGTGAAGAGAGAGCTATTGGACACGGAGGCCACAAAGCTAATGTGCCAAAGGTAGGCAGCAAAGTGCTGGTACCAGGCCCGAGGAACTTGTTTAAGGCCATAAAGGGAGCGCTGAAGAAGGCAGACATCGTCAGGACGAGAGGGATTGACGAAGCCTGGAGGCTGCTGGCAGTAGACCGTTTCTGTCAGATGATCGTGAAGAAAGACGTTCTTCACGTCGAGCTGGTGGATCGGTAAAGAGTGCGAGGCAGCCAGGGTGAGAACGACTCGGATGGTGGCGGGTTTGACGACGGGACTGAAGGTCTCGTCGTAATCGACACCGAGCGTTGGGAGAAACCCCGAACTACCGAGCGTGCCTTGTGACGAGCAAGTGAGCCATCGGCGTGAAACTTGTGTTTAAAGATCCACTTATTGGTCACAACATTGGCATCAGGAGGACGAGGGATGAGGCGCCAGGTCTCGTTGTCCATGAGAGCCTTGTACTCGTCAGCCATGACGACGCGCCACTGAGGATCGGCCAGGGCGGAACGAGAAGTCGCTGGGATGGGTGAGATAGTAAAATGGACTGCTGAGAGCCCGTAGCGCTTGGTGGGGCGAAGGGACCCGGTTTGTGATCAGGTAATCATGTGAGATGTGGAGGGGACGGGAGCAGATGGGAGCGTGGTAGGTAGGGTAGGGACTAGGTAGGGAGGGGCGTCATCGGCTCAGGATCGACGACTGTATGTGAGAGGAAAGGGCTTAACTAGATCGGCCTGAGTCGATGGGGGTGTATGGGCCGATCGGTTTGGTCGGTCCGATGGAGGTGGAGCAGCCGATAGAGAGGGGGGAGCCGTTAGAGGCTGAGGTGTCGATGGAGGCGGATGGACCGATGGGTGGTTATGAGCCGATGAGAGCTGAGGAGCCGATATGGTTGAGGTGTTTGATGAAAAGGAGACAGAATCAACCGGAGCCGATGAGAGTGGTGGGGCTGATGAGGGTCCGATATGAGTAGCATCGGACTGAAGAGTAGTAGGATAGCTGAGCAGTAAGTCCTCAGGAATGGCCGATGAGGGGGCTGGAGGTGAGATTGGTGGAGGAGACCGGGAGGGCACTGTGTTGGTAAGGAGGAAATCGAGATCGCTAGATGAGGATCTAGGATTAAGTAGACCGAAGGGGAAGCAGGTCTCATCAAAAACGATATAGCGAGAGACGATGACCCGGCGGGTGGAGAGATCAAGACATCGGTATCCCTTGTGAGATGAGGGATATCCGAGGAGAATATAGGCGGTGGAGCGGGGAGCAAATTTGTGAGGAGCAGTAGCGATGAGATTGGGGTAGCAGAGGCACTCAAAAATGCGTAGGTGGGAGTAGTCGGGCGCCGTGCGGTATAGAAGGGTGTATGGAACATTATGACGAACGGAGGAGCAAGGGCGCCGATTGAGTAGGTAAGTCGTAGTAGTTAGTGCTTCAGCCTAGTAAGTTGCAGGTAGGTGGGCATGAAGTAGCATTATGCGACTTATGTTATTAAGTGTACGAAGTAGGCATTCGGCCTTGCTGTTTTGGAGAGAGGTGTAGGGGCAGGAGAGGCGTAGATGGATGCCCTGGGAGGTGAGGAAGGTTTGAACTGTACAGTTGACAAACTCCGTACTGTTATCGGCCTGTAGAGCTTTAATGGAGATGTTGAACTGGTTAGAGATATAGTTTGTGAAGTTAATTAGGTGGAAGGCAACCTCGGACTTACTGGTGAGTGGAAAAGTTCAGCAATAGTGTGTGTAATCATCAAGCATTATAAGATAATACTGATTACCAGAGACACTCTTAACCGGAGAAGTCCATACATCACACTGTATTAGCTCAAAAGGTTGCGAGGTATAAGACATAGAATTTGAAAAGATCAGTCGCACGTGTTTGCCAAGTTGACACGAGTGGGAAACGGTGGAGCTGCTGTGGGTTTACTAGATAGAGGCGCTGCGATGGAGATTGGCGACAGCGTTGGGGCCGGGATGGCCAAGGCGAAGATGCCAGAGGTTGGTGGAGAGGGCGATGTTGGCGTGTGGAGTGGACGACGCAGTAGGGATGGTGTAGAGGTCACCGCCACTATTGTAGCGAAGGATCTGACGTCGGGTTAGGATATCCTTTACAGAGAAACCAGAAGCGTCAAATTCAATTGAGCAATTGTTATCTCGTATGAATTGGCGAACAAATACTAGATTGTGAATGAGGGAGGGAACAATGAGGACATTTGCGAGGTGAAAAGTTAGTTGTGGGTGTAGATAGAAAGGAGTCACCACGGCATTGGACAGGAAGGGAGTGGCCATTGCCGATGGTGACAAAGGGGGAGGAGGAGGGATGGCAAGAGCGTAGTATACCAGCCGATGACGCTATGTGAGAGTACGTATCAGAGTCCAACACCCAAAGGTGCTGAGGTTGGAGCGTCATCTGGTTGAGGGCGGTGACGAGACTAGCTTGGTTCCAGGAGGAAACCGACTGGGTGGGTAGTGGCGGGAGCATCGGCTGAGGCGATAGGGTGGGAGCCGATACCAGGTAGGCCTGAGGATGAGCATCGAGAACCCCTAGTTGCCAGCCGATGGGACTGCGTGGCTGGGGCTGGGGTGCCTAGGGGTTGTAGCATAGCCACGGACCCGTGGGACCGACAGATGGGATAGGGACTTGAGCAGGTCGCGATTGCATCGAACCGTGCCAGTTCTTCCCCTTGACCTTGCCTTTGCCGGTGCCACCGGTGTGGGTTGTGTTGCCATGGTTAGAGCCATAGCTACCAAAGCCGCGAGAAGTGGCAGCAACACATGAGGATCGACAGCCATGATCGGCTGCGGCGAGGAGAGTGGTGTGGGCCATGGTCTTCTCGTCGTTGGCCAGGCGGAGTTTTTTGAGAACTAGCATGTCATGGGCTCCGACGAACGACAGAAGGGGTGTGGAGTTGGCGATGTCGTCGGCGGTGTTGGAGAAGCGTGTATTAAGTCCTCGCAGGAGGGCGAGGACGAGTTGTGAGTCGGTCACAGGGTGACCGACATCGCGGAGGGCGGCAGCCTTTTCCTTAAGGCACTGGCAGTACGAGGAGACAGAAGAGTCTCCTTATACCATAGAGTGGAATTCATTGAGTAAGAAGATGGCGAGCGGCTGTTTGTTGGCAAGGAAGAGCTGCTCGATAGCCACCCAGAGATCTTGGGCGGTGGGGTCGGTGTCCTCCATGGCAAGGTCGAGGACAGAGTCATCGACTGAGCCAAGCAACCAGCTGCGTACGTAGCACTCAGTGATGTCCCACTGTGGATCATCGGGTCGAGGTAGAGTGGAGCCATCGATGTGAGACCAGAGGCCGAACTTTTCACAGAGGGATTTGAAGAAAAATACCCACTCCACTTGGAGTAGTTGGCGTTGAGGTTGAGAGAGATGGGAACGTGAGATTTCACGTTGACAGCGGCATAGGGTGATGAGAAGATTGGCGAGGTAGTGCCTGAGGTGTGGTCAGAGGCGCTGAGGGCCAGAATAGATTTGGCGACTGGGAGGGTGCCGGAGCTAAGAACTGACTCGGTGACCATGACAGGAGAGTAACGGGCACAAGAAGCCAATGAGGGGTAGGAGGCCGATAGGAAGAAGCCGATAAGAAAAGAGATCAGCCGATCAGGGGAGTGATTGGCTGATGGGGAGTGAGCCAATGAAAAGGAAAAGTGGGCCAACCAGCCGATGGGGAGTGGTTGGCCGATGAAAAGTAGGCAGCGGAGTAGTTGAGAGAAAGGTGGGTGGCAGAGTAGGTAGGTCAAAGAGTGGGTGGGTTACAGACGTGAGAAGATTCGCGTCCGTGAAGAAAAGTTTCATGTCCTTGGACTCATGGAGGCAAAGGAGTGGAGCGAACGTGAAAACTCGGAGAGGGGGCAGACGCGAAGAGAGGAGGTTCGCGTCCGGGAGGCAGAGATTCGTGTCCGTGGACACGTGAACACGTCGGAGTGGCTCGAACGCGAGTGGAGAAGGTTCGCATCCGGGAGCAGGTGAGCGTGTTGGAAAAACAGGAACCGAGAGAGGGTTCCAGCCGATGGAGGGCGGACGAGTCCAGCCGATGGAGGACGAACGGGTCCAGCAGATGGAGACGACGAGCGCAGAGGTGCACCGGCGTTGGAGGAGAAAAGGTACACCGAGGCAAGAAAAGGGCGAAGACGGGTGTGAGACGAGACGAGGAGGCGGATGGAGACCGTTGTCTCGTCACGTGGTGGAACAAGGGATAGGAGAGGATGGTGGAGAAAGAGAAAGCCGTCTGCGGAGGAGACGGGAAAAAGAAAGAGTCGAGACGAGGGAGCAAAGAGGGAATACCGGGAAGGAAGTTGGCGATGGGAAGGAAGCGTCAGCTCGTGGGAGGATACTAACGCGTCGGAGATATCTAAAACTGCTTTGATATCATGTAAAAATATGTACAACAAAACTAAGACTCTAACTTTATAAGGAGATTGAGTCTTCAGTGGTCTAGTGATCTAACACGGGACAATGGTACAGTGTAAATTTTTCATGTTCGTGGCGATGAGGGGGGCCTGTCTCACGACGGACAATCTTCGCCGCCGAGGGTGGCAGCTTGCTTCCATCTGCCATCGGTGCAACGGGCCGGAAGAAACTTGAGCTCACATTTTTTTCGTACACGAGGCAGGTATGGGACATGGTGCGCGCCAGACTTGGGTTACCGTGTTCGTCGCCGGAGCCCGACCTACCGTTCTGGCGGCTGGCATCTTTAAAACGCAGGTGGTTGGCTAGTATAACGCTGCCTAAGGTCATGTTGTATAGCTGTGCAGAGCTCGTGGTTTTCATAGGTGTGTTCGAGGTTGTAGCGTTCGTTTTAACTCAGGTTGTATAACCTGTGGGAACGTTTTTTTTCCTCCCCCCCCCCCCCCCCCCCCGCCTTTCTTAATAAACTTCGGCCGGCATCCTCCGCCCTGGCGAGAACTCTGAGGATTAAACTTGGTTACTACATTCTATGGTTCCTTTAATCACAGCCCACCAACAGATATATATACATACAAGGTAATTTTGTCAATGGAAAGTTTATAAATTTTTCTTGACTTTGGAGAAAATGTAACCTGTGGGTTTTGACATGCCATATGTTTTGAGAAACTTTTCAACCTTCATATGTACCTCTTCCTTATATCTGATCCCAGTGAAGGATACAGTGCAGTGGCTACCGATGATGTGGCTGAACATTCAGATAATGGGAAAATCAGAACATCTTTTTTTTAGGACATAAAGCTCGCCGCTAATGCTGCAAACCAGTTGCACACTGGCCTAGAATGTGTGGGATATGGTTCTGACTGGATGTAGTCATTCTGATAATGTCTTCTACAATCACATCCAGATTAGTTTTACATTTACACAAAAAAAATCCTATTCACATGTTCTTTGGAGGATAGGATAAGAGTCTGGAGCACTCATACAATTAGAGGAGGTGAGTGATTGTTAAATTCAAAAATAAAATTTAACGTAAAAAAAATCTTGTTTTTAAAATCTTATTATTAGCCGTACATACATAACTTCAATCCACTTGATAAAAATAATTAACTAATCAAACTTTTCATAACACTATAAAAAACCAACCCTAACTGATAAAAAAACCAATCCAAATAATATAGAAAAATAAATTAATGTAAAATCGATCACTATTCATAAAAAATAAACGAGATTAATTACCATATTAATCTTTCATAAACTTATAAAAATTCAACCAAAATCACTCTCTAAAATCCCTATTACCTTACACTTTAAAAAATAATCAAAAATTTTAAAGGAAAAGACATAAATATTCTTGAGATTTCATAACCACTACTCATCCAATTCTCAGCCGTTGAATTCAAAATCGACGTTTTAGATTGCGCCACACCACTCGACACATATAAGACCATAAAGTCCAACGCGTTTCCATAGATAATATAGCTTGTTCATTATTCTCACGCCGTTGCGCCAATCCCAAACTGACACTTATCACTCCAGATCGCCTACGCCACGCTTGTGCCTACTCGTGCCATGCCTCCACCATGTCGGGCCCACCTATTAGCCACAGCATCTTCGCTCTCACGCGTGTCCATGGTCACTCCAGTCACTACCATTCTAGGCCCGCTTGTCAGTTACACATCCCGTAGCGTGCGCCCACACCTTTGCTAGGCTGCCTTTGTATCATTAGCCTGCTTCCATTGCTAGCCTAGTCTGCCGTCGTAGCCTACACTAGTGTAACTCACTGGTCTGCTAACTTTTGACTTGCTTGTCGAGTGAGCCCAACCTGCCGCCTTGCTAGCTTTTAGCCTACACCAGCCCACGTCGGCCTGTTCACTCGCTATCACCAGCCCACTCCTAGCCGAGTCATACTCGTAGTGTGCAACCAGCTAGCCTGCCATTTTAGCTCAATACTGTCACAAATTCTGAAATTAAATTTATCAATTTTCGTACAAAACTTCTCCAAATTTATTATGTTAGTATATATATATGCTTAGCACACTTTATTAGAAATAATTTTAATATACTCAATTATATAATATCAATTTTAATATAAATTAGTTTTACCAATTTCAATCAATTTTATAATTTTAATATAAACAAATTTTTTATCACCTTTTATTTTACATAAGATTACCGGGAAAATAATAGGGTAAAACTATCTCTCCGGTGATTTTACTGTAGCAATTGTCTCTCAGACTGGTGCTATGCCTGTGAGCATACGACGGTATCAAGTTTCTGCTTTTGTAGGCGTGACAGAAACATTTGAGGGCCAGTTTAAAGGGACATCTATGCGAACTCTCATTAGTTTTTCATTGCTGTGTGCAGGCATCGGCGTAGAAGAAGAGTGGCCAAGGACTTGCTATCGACTAGCCAAAATTCACCTTTTAACATTGTCAGCTCAGTGCTGTGAAAGGTAATCTCACTTGAATTAGTATAAGTAGACTACCATTTACACCTAAACATTTGAAACCAGTGATAAGAGGCAATCTATTGAGCAAATACTTACATTACAGGTGAACAATTTTTGTTGAAATTTCAGACTTCGGTGTGTCCTATGGTCAGAATGTAAACTCTGGATTGTAAACTCTGGAAAATGGTTGCGGTTACACAGTTACAGAAAAAAATCATTTCGTTTCGTTTCTTTCTCTGCTCTTCCTTTCATATATCTATGTTTGTTCTTCTGCAATTTCTTTCATGAAGATATTTATTTTAAAGCCATGTCATTCCATTAAATCCTGCATGAAACACATTAAGCCCTATACCAAATGTCCCTGTGTTTTTTTGGTGTGTTTTTTTCTACAATCTGGTGTGGAAAATGTGTTTAAGGAAAAGAAAATGCTAGGTTTCTTTAAATTAAAGGTAGGTTTTCTGTTGCTATCCAGATTCAACCTTTCTCATGGCTCATTATTTTACAAGATGTTCATCTTTTTGGTGTACTAATATAAGTTATAGGTGGCATGTTGTGATTTGAGTGCTATATCCGGATATTAGTTACCAAGCGTATTTCTGAATTCTGAATACGCTAAATTTGCTCTGCCATGTTCTTTTATCAACTGGATCATGCCTGACAAATGAAAAGATTCGTGGTAGTTTTCTAATGGTGCCGTGCCAAATAAAATATGAATCATTCCTTCTCTAAACTGAAACACTACTATTTGAGTTTTTGTAATTAACCGGTTTACATTAACTTTCTATTAGCTATGGAAGGAATGGTAAAACTTCATTTGGAGCACGGTTGTGAACTTATCGGATTCAAATCCAAATCCTATTATCCAATTCAGATATCAATCACTTGTGAAGTCACATTTGTTCAAGCCACCTTTTGGCTTATTTCGCCATTTCACTGTCAAAGGGAAGTCACATTTGTTCCTTTCTTTTATAACATAACCATTTGGTGGATATCAAAAGCAATATAACATTCTAGCTTCATTCTTCCCTGTTATTTTAGTTTGACATATTTTATGAGAGTTAAAAATTAATTTATTAAGACAATGTCCATATATTGCAGTATATCAAATCAAAATTATTAAGTGCCCGAGAGCTAGACGAAAAGACGAATATGACGATCGAGTTGACATACATAACATATGTGATCTAAATCATCCTTATTATCATCCTTATTATAAATAATTACACTGAAATTAACAAGCTAAGACGGAGTTTCACATCCAAGGTGTGTGAGACGATGATGGCAAAGTGAAGTACGAGCTACGACAAAAATGGCGACGCTAGTAAAGAAAGGGTAGAAAGTATAAAGGTTGCCAGAGTTATTACACCTAGCGATCACGTTCCTGGTCACAAAAATACCAAAAGATTCAAACTTAATTCAATAGAGCAGTTGTTATCAGTGATGAAATAACGAATAGAAATCAAGTTCTTCATAATAATAGGAGGACCAAGATATCGTTAAGAACTAGATTACGGTGCGGAAAAGAAAATGAGTGAGATCTAGTGGTAGTAACAGGGAGGAACGCCCATTAACAACAACGATAGAGGAAGGAGTGCATGAGGAAGGTGGGGAAATGATGGACAGGGTATCTGTGAATGTCAAAATTTGGTAAGCTCATGAATGGATTAGAAAGATGATTAGTTTAGAAAAGAATAGTCCGATTGCTACAGGGAAGAAGCTGATCGAACAAAACGAGGAAATATTTGGTCCAATTATAGAATACTATCCAAATTAGGCCGAGTCTGAGGAGAAGCCATGGAAATCATAACAGAGTAATTTATCTATGTAAATCGCATCTTATTTTGATAGAAAGGTTTTAGTTAGTTCAGTTAACTTCCTTATCGATATTTTTGTTTTATGTTTTTTATGAAATAATATCCGATGGTTGTTGTAACCACGTCGAATTCTATAATGCCAGGGTATAAATATATGCTTCTGGAAGCCTGTAAGATATCCTTCGATCAATACAATTTTGATGCATCGCTATCCTACCTTGTCTAGATTTTTACCAGCGGGTTCTGGCTCTCGACGCGGAGCTGCATCAGTTAAGTTTGATTTCCGATGAAGGGGTAAGTCCCGCCACTATCCCGGTATATCTTTGTCTGTCTAAGCCTGCATCGATAAAGTTTGACCTCTTAGTAAGATCGAGTGTACCGCATCGTGTCCGTGCGAAGTCTATCGGTTTACCAAGCTCTCTCTGCCATCGTCGGTCCCGTGCTGCATCGGTTAGGTTTGACCTACGAGGCTATCAACAATAAATTGAGCCGTAAGCCTGTAGGTCTCTGCCCAGTGTTTCATCGGAGTGGTTAGCCGATAAGTTATCTATATCTTGAGCAGCACGTCTAACGTATCGGCAAAGGAGCTGATACGCACTTGTCTTCAGAAGACTTCCATCGATCGTCATGCCTAGTGCATCGGCTTTCTAGTCAATGCATGCATATCTTTAGAGATGTCTTCTTATCATACGCTCTGCTCCGTCTGCGGCTACATCGGTTAGGTTCGACCTCTTAGTCGGATCGAGCGTACCTCATCATGTCTGCGTAAGGCACGCCAGCGCGTCGGTCTCCCTCCTTCGTCCATGGCCTCATGCTGCATCGGTTAGGTTTGACCTATGAGATCGGCGGTGGTGGTTCGAGCTGGCGCCCCGACGGGTCTTCGTGCGGTGTCTCGTCAGAGTGAGTAGCCGATAAGTTATCCTCAATATAGGTCCCACATCCATCTCGCGTATCGTCTAACGATCGATCCTCTAGAGGTCGATCCGGACACATCGGACGCTTCCTGTTACTATCTCGGTTCGGTCCAATCTTTAGGGTTCGCGTCTGACGTGACTGGCGTTAAGAGCTAGCGGGTCTCATTCCTCATCGGCTCGAGCGGCCGATGGGTTTAGGTGTAGGCCTGTGTCAGAAGTTTAGCCTGTAGGTAGCCAATGATCTTGCCTCTTTCCTCCATTATCGTCACGTTCGGTCTAAGCCTTCGTTGTCTCCGTGTCATTAGTCCTCGGCCTCATAGTATCTCGATTCGGTCTAATCTATCGAGACTGGTCCTAACGGCACTGTTACTGCGGTCGTTGGCCCTCATGGCTTCGCGGGGGATCGGGCCCCGCTCCGCGAGTTGGATGCCATGGAGTATCATCGGCTCTTTGGCTGATAAGTCCTTTAATCCGTTCCACGTGTCTATCTCTCATGCCTCCATCGGCTGTTCAGCCGATGCTCGAGTACTACAGCTTTCGTCGGCAACCAAGAGAGATCTCACATACTTTGCTATTCTTTGAATACCTTTTGGTGCCCTCATTAGCTCTACGACCGATAGATCAGGATCTCGTTTTTTCTACACCCAGAGTCATCACATCCTTCATCGACATCTGCCTACGCCTTCATCGGCTCCCCAGCCGATGAAAGAGCGTCTCAATCTCTATCGGTGACCAGCCGATAGCAGGAGCCATCCGGACGTGGCTGATGACTAACTTGATCCTATCGGCGGCCAGTCGATAGAGAGAGATTGTATCGGTCTATTGCCCGACTAACCCGTTTGCCTCACCTCCTTATCAATTATAGGGTCAAATTGATTGGCACGCCCTCGAACCTCGAAGTTTAAGGAACTGCACTGAAGCTAAGCAGATCTCCTAGACCTTCGCATGACTAAGCCGCCATCTCTCCCCGGTTGGACCCTCCCCACGAGGTTTGGCGGTGAGCAGTACCAGCGTTGGAAGTCATATGAGAGCCGATGCCTAGGTCAGTATACCACTCGGAGGGGGTCAACTGTGGGTTGAGGATCATCGTGTTGAACAAGTGTGCCAAAGAATCTCGATCCCAGGAGCTACCATGGAGCTGGTTCCATGGTGCTGGTGTCAGCGTCTGCCGGTTCCATGGCGTCGATGCGGATTGAGGGTTCCAAGGCACCGATCGGAGGGACTGGATGATCGGCGGCGGTGTCTAGATGGCCGGTAGAGGTCGTGTTGGTGACTGGGAGAAGAATCTCTCGTAGTACGGGCCGAGATGACTGTTCTGGTGAAAGCTGTAGGCGCCGTCATCACCACTGCAGTAGGTGCTGTACGGTATGACGGTGAGCGTTGGTGAAAAGGGCGCCATCGAGCGACGGCCAAAGCGGTCATACGGCCACATCTGCATGGTCCTAGCCTAGGGATGGTTGAAGGATGGATATAGTCTAGGTGGCGCACCGCCAACAGGGGTGAAGGAGCCGTCGTGACCACCACAACCATGGCGACAGCCATTGCATTGGCCACCGCCATTGTTGGTTGGAGGCGTAGCCGGGGACCAACAGAGTGCACATGAGGAGGCCCATGGCGCACTGGCACCGAATGCCCGGGCGTAGGGTGAGCGGGTGTCGGTGTGGTGACTAAGGCAAAGGGTGGCGACAGTGGCTGGGCTTTGTTCTCGATATCCTCTAGCAACAAGTGAGTCTGAACCTTCTCAAATGTCAGGAACGAATGATGCATCTTCAAAATGGACACTATGTGACAAAAATTTCCATTCAATCCATGAACGAGCATGAGGACCATCTGTCAATCTCTAATGGGATCACTAAACTCGACAAGGAAAGTGGCCATGGACTCGAGGCGGTGGCTATAGTCGGTAATGCTCATGGAGCCTTGGCAGAGATTGCGGAACTATGTCTCGAGGAGGAGAGTGTGAGATTCGCTGTGGCCGAGGAACTTACCCTCAAGGATCGTCAAGCGCCGCGAGCAGAGAGTTGGCGAAACATCAGTGACTACAGCAGATCGGTGGAGATGGTGCCGTAGATCCATGCCAAGATGGTGCAATCTATCTACATCCACACCGGGCACTCAGGGAAGGATTCGTCGATGAGGACATGGTAAGTCAGGGCGTATTTATCGAGCACGATGAGAAAGAGGCCACACCACTTGCTGTAGTTGTTGGCGGATTACTTGAGCATGATGGGGATGAGCGCTTTGATGTTGAGGATGGTTGTGGCATGTGCCTAGAGGGCCTCATTGGCATCAAGAGCAGTCGTCCGTAGCCGGTCTTCCTCGGCGTGATAGCGTTCGACAACCTTCTTGGTGGTGGCTTCCTCCGTGGCGCGGCAATCTTCGGTCTCCTAGGCGGCCACGGTCATCTAGGCGGCTACGTCAACTAGCATCGGAAAAGGAAGAGGTAGCGTGGCGAAATCAGCAGTTGAGGGTGAACCTATGGTAGAGTCGACGAGTTCGGGTGGAGAGCACTGGCGAGAGGATCGACGGCTGCGTTTGGTGGCAAAATCAGCGATGGAGGCAGGCGATCGGATCGGAGGCAAGCGATCTAATTGATGGCAATGTATGACGTTGTGTCTGGCATCAAAGAAGGAATCATTGTCGACAAAGGGAATCGGCGGTTGCATACGGTGATAGAGAGGCATCGAATCAGTGAAGAAAACAGGCACCGAATCAACGGAGAGGATCAGCGGCTACGTCCAGCGATGGAGAGGCACCAAATCGACGAAGAAAACAAGCTATCGAGTTGGCTGCTACAGTGGCTATTGCGAAGCTATGCACAGTACAACATATGAGTGTGTATTTGATTGATTGTATTTCATAGGAGGTATAAGGTATATATTGGAGCTGGGACGGGCGTATATACTTAGTCCTGATTACATGTACAATTATAGTCATACGAACAGATCACGCAACATTCTCAATACGCTAACATTTTGTTTGTTGAAGGTGAAAAAAAAGTGACAGACCTTGTGATGTGGCAACACGAACGAGTTTGTGAAGTTTGGAGAGGTGAGCAATTGGTTTGCTTCTCCCTAATTTGGGCATGATGATGGAGGCGGGGAGAAGTTAATGCTTCTTTGAACAAAGAAAAACTAAATGATTTTTGGAAGATTAGATTTCTATGGAAAAAATTCCTATACGCTCTTTTTAAATAAAGGAATATGTTTTTCAAATTTCTTTAAAATTTAGAATGGATCATTTTATGTGTGCCATTCAAATGAAACTTTTATGAGTGTTTAATTTCTATAAAAATTTAATGGACATGTCATTTTATTCATGTGTTTTTTCGTTTATGTATTTTTAATTCTAAAATAGCCCTAAGCAGCGTGAAACATAGTTCTGTAAATAAAGGTTTGGGACTTTTACTTTTATCTTGTACATCGCTATTGGTGGTGGATGCTTTATTGCCTACCTAAAGAAGTACAGCAGCCATGTATATACAACATGTGTGGGGTTTAATTTTTTTATGTACTGATTCTAATTTATATTTGTCAATCACATCTATGATTACTAATTATTTATTTAAGTAAAGTGTTATACTGGTCACAATATTAATACATCTAATATTGTTTAGCCACACCAATTTTTTTATGGTTAAATGTTTCACACTTAGAAATAGAATTTTATAGGGTATATTAATAAAACATTAATTTAAAAGGTTTAAAAGAGAGAAAAAAATCCAAAATCCGTGGGTGTGAAACCGTGGTTGTGTAGCGCGTGTTTTCCGTAAAATAAAAAGCCCGGCCCATTCCCGTGAAAAAACGGCGCACTTTAAAATCTCGGCCGACAAACGTAAACGGGCCGGAAATTAACGAGCTTCCGACAGGCCCTCCTTTGTTCCGGCCGGCCCAACAGCCCGCCGTCTCCGTCGCAGTCCCCTCGCCGCCGGACGCGACGGCGGCCACATACAGCAACGCAATCAACCAAACTATCCTCACCCCCCCCGGGGTTGATTCCGGATTCCTCATCGCCCGCTCTCCTCTCCGTTCCGTCCATCCATCCCGTAAAATATCGCCAAACCCTCGTCCCCCTCCGCCGCCGCCGGCGCGGGCGCCAGATCTGCGGCCATGGACAACGACGCCGGCGCGTCCCCCTCGTCCTCGTTCTCCCCCTCGCGCTCCCCGTCTCCGCTTCCCGTGGCCGACCCCGTCACCGTCGCCGCGGCGCCCCCGGGCCACCTCGCCGTCGCCATCCCCATCCCGAAGCCCGGCTCCTCCTCCGGCGGCGGGGGAGGAGGGGGAGGGGGAGGGGGAAGGGAGGACGCCTGGAGCGACGGCGCCACCTCCACGCTGATCGACGCCTGGGGGGAGCGCTTCGTCGCGCTCGGCCGGGGGAGCCTCCGCCACCCGCAGTGGCAGGAGGTCGCCGAGGTCGTCTCCTCCAGGGATGGGTACTCGAAGCAGCCCAAGTCCGACGTCCAGTGTAAGAACCGCATCGACACGCTCAAGAAGAAGTACAAGGTCGAGAAGGCCAAGCCGGACTCCTCCTGGCCATACTTCCACCGCCTCGACTCCCTCCTCGCCCCCGTGCACAAGCCCGGGGGCGCCTCCGCCGCCTCTGGGCATGGCGCGGGCAATTCCGGCTCCAACTCCGCCGCCAGGAGCACCGCCCCTATGGCGCCGCGCGTCAACTTCCCGCAACGCACCCGCACGCAGTTCCTGCCCTCTTCCGGGGTGAAGCGGAGGATGCCGTCGCCGCCCCAGGTGTCCGCGTCGTCGGAGTCGTCTGACGGGTTCCCACCGGAGCCACCTTTAGCTGCCGCGAACGGCAAGAGGCGGCGCGTGGAGGAGGTGTTAAATGGCGCGGACAGCAGCAACCGCACGCAGGGCCTGCGCGAGCTGGCACAGGCGATCCGCCGGTTTGGGGAGGTGTATGAGCGTGTGGAGTCAGCGAAGCGGGAGCAGGAGCTCCGGATGGAGCGAGACCGCCTCGAGGCCGCCCACGAACTGGAGGACCAGCGTGTCCAGTTCTTTCTCAAGATGCAGATGGAGCTCTCCAAGGCCAATAACGCTGGCGCCTCTGCTGCCACTGCCGTGGTGGGTGCTGCTGCCACCGCTGTTGCTGCCGACGGCAATGGCACGAGAAGAACTGCTATGACCACTGATGTTGGTACCAGCAGCAATCACCATGTCCGCTACCGCTTCATGGACAGCAGCCACCGCCATGCTCCACAGCAGCCACAACACCAGTACAATGAGAACAATGTCGCCGAAGCGACCAGAGGCACGGGGAATGGTAGTGATACCGACAACAAAGAGGACGAGGATGAGGCAGAAGACGAAGAGGATGAGAGCCAGTGATGGCACCCGGTTTACATCAATTCAAGAATTCAATTTGTATGATTGTATCAGTTAATTGGCATTCTCCTGGTTAGTGTTACTCCCAGTTAGGCTGTTCTGGGAGCAAGAAATGACACCTGAGTACTAGTTACCGTCTGTATTAGCAACAAGGGGTAGCATAGCTATGGTAAGTGATTGTGCCTGTAGGTGTTGTGTAACTTGTAGCTACTTGTTTATGCTTGTGATGTTGTGTTCTAAGCTATGATGCAACCGCCATGGAGAATACCGCATTGATTGTAATCTGATTGTAATGTGACAAATGTTATCATTATTCTGTGTTTGTTCTTGGAAATCAGGATCATTGTCCTGAACCTTGTTAGTGTGGAGGCGTGCTCCATCAGTGTTCGATTTTTCGCTTGCTGAGTAATTCAGAGTAGCTTCTATTATGACTTATGATTCCTGAATTGTACCTTGCTGTTAACTTGTTATGGTGGAATCTGAGCTGATCATGTTGTCTATGCTCTCTTCGCAGGGTAAGATTCAGCAGAACTGTGGAAGGTACATCTTTCAGGCGTCGAGCGGCTGAGCCTGACAGAACAATTGTGAGCACCCCACTATATTTTAGATGTAACGCTTAGGCCTGTTTTTCAAGCTGCTAAATAATATATTTTATAAAAAACAAATTATATAGGAAATTTTTTTAAAATTAAATAAATCTATTTTTTAAATTTATAGTAATTAATATTTAATTAATTATTATGTAGAAGGTTTTTAAAAAATTAAATAAATCTATTTTTAAATTTATATTAATTAATATTTAATTAATTATGTGCTAATGTTTTGTTGCTATAGAAAACCAACCGTCAAAAGAACTCAGCCTTAATACTTCATATGTTATGCTGGGATGACCTGGGTTCGAATTGTGCAGCATCCGAAAGGTTGTTGACACGAGGTCCAGATGCTAATCTAATCCTCGAGCACTTATGCAGATCTTGCTGGTGACCTGGTGAAGGCAACAGAAGAGCAGAAGGGCAGTGGTGCTCTTTTATCGCATAGCGTATGCAATCTAGCAGCATACTGAGGAAGAAAGGTGTATGCAACTGTTACAGAGGTATGAACGGAGACAAGAAAAAAAATGCAGATTTACAGTAAAATGATAGTTTAGATTAATGCAAGGGACAACCAAAGTTGGTAACATTGCATGCGAGTTTGAGTGAAAAAAGTAAATAACAGAGAATTCCACAGCACCTTTCTGTCTCCATTCAATTTTCATATACGATTGTATACTATTATTGCACACAAGTTACACGCATGTATTGCTATGTTTTAATAGTGGTATGCCATTGAAAAGCACCTAAAACATTATGAATGTGAGCATCATTTAAGTACAATTTGACCCGAGTTACACGCATGTATTTCCAACTTCAACAGTGACATAGTACCAAAACATTTTGAAGGTGTGCATCATGTAAGTGTAAAACAGCTAGTAAATGATTAAAAATCCAAATGAAAAGGAGGAAAAATGGAGACGCGTGGAATCGAACCCCGTGCCTCTCGCATGCGAAGCGAGTGCTCTACTGTATGAGCTATGCAACCATTCGTTGAAATGATCTAAGAGAAACTTTATATATGAAGACATGATCCGGGAGGGATATGATCCCAGTAACGGCACTAACCCTTGGTTACTCACTAGTAGGAGTAATAAACACGAGTCTGCCAATCCTAATCGAGATTAGCCAGATTTCTGTGATCTGAAAATGGCTATACAGTCAAATCAAGCTTTCGCAGAAATAACTAATTTTTCAATATTGGAACTACTTCCTCTGTTCCTTTTTACATGAACGGTCCACAGACCACAGGAGTTTCGAGGTCAAATTTTTATTTTTTTGCATAACTACTTAGGATGTTTGCATCACCCATGCGTCATGCATGTATGTGCTATGTGATATGTGCTTAAGCTTAATGAAAAACAACAAAGCCACATATTGAAGCATTTGGTGTAAGACTTCTCTAGGTCGTTGCAAGCATCTCTTTGTATGTTCTTAAATGGTTGCGCGTTGTACAAAGTTATGAGCTTAATTAGACTAGTGTTGAGCATCGGTGTTTCAAGGAACATTTGTGCTATATGATTACCACCCTATCTATCATATGTGGTAAAAAATAGTTTTTATTAACCTTTGATTATCTCTCCAATGTGAAATGGTTATATATGTGTGCTTAATATGTCCACACAAAGAAGTATATATCTAAGATTACTCTTCTCCTCTCCTAGGCATTTTTGATGTGTGTGTCTTTTGGTTGGATCCAGAACTCTCCAGCCCTCATGTTCATTTTTTACTATTGACCTAGCCTACTCTTTTCTATCTGTTTTTTAATAATAAATATAAATCCAGTCTCTAGTGGATATACATGGTTAAGAGTTACAAGAATACTTAAATTTTAAATCTTATAAGTAAGCTATAACAAGATTTTTTAAAAAGAAAATTCTAGAAGACTAAGCTTCGAACTACTCCACTCCATCTGTTAGGATCTAAAAATATTTGGTGTGGTATTTTAGTTCCATTGGACATGAATCTAAGTAGATGGAGCTCTATCAAACACTCTTTCATGCTGTCTTATCTCTTTCTAAGTTCATAAACAATGATTAGACAACTATTTTCTATATGATTTTTTCACATCTTATTTAGAAGACATATAGATAACCCACATGACATGGCGTCTGTTTAGATATTTCAAATAAATTCATATATAATTAATGGTTTGATGCTATGGGTGATATGTACAATAGTACTATTGGTGTTAAACTCTCCATTTGACCACCTGTTAATTCACATATCGATAATCTTTTCTCTCATCTTTCACTTTCTTCCACATGCTTCTTCGTAATACTGACGTCACACTATTTGTCGATGGCTTAAGGAGACCTTCGCATCTCTTCTAACTCCCTTCTCTCTTCATAGTCCATACTACTCCAGTTTGCAGTCAGCTTGCAATGCAGAAATAGACGAGGGCGTGAAAGTGGAGGACACAGGATTTCAAGGCTAGTATTCACTCAACAGTTGAATAAAAATCATCACGGGAATACAAGGTAATGTCGGCATGAGAAGTGGATTTGTTAAGGGGAAAAAAAAGGCCAAGAATGAAGTATGTTAAATATATAAACATGTAATATACAAATCTTATTCAAAAAAATTTTGGTATTCACATGAGTACCAAAGAAAGTGAAAGAACCCCGTGTCCGCCGGCCACCCACGGTGCAAGACTGCAAGTGCATTGGCTGGGCCAAGGCAGCCACACCGGTGGCGGAGCCAGGGCCCGGCCTCCGCCGCATTAAACAATGTATTAGCGCTTAATAACCTGCTTAATCTATTGCTTTTAGTGGAGGCTACACCAGCCATTCAAACTAACAAAGCAAGGCTCGCAGTACAAAGCAGGCCAAAGCGACACAGAACTCTCCAACACTTATTAACCCCATAATCTAGCCCCTTTCAATACATAACCATTAGATCTCATCAATATAACGTGTCGCACCCGTCATCACGCTGCTAATTATCGTTATCTTCCCTTCCTTAAACTATGAAATTAATTAATTAACCCGAATCTACCCTACAGCCGGTAGCTAATTGCAACGAGATTTACATCATATAACTCTCACCGTCTACTAGCTGTCTTACTTATCTACAACCAAAATCTAAATTGTAAATTTAATTATAGAGTTGATTTTAAGATTTGTTGTTATCCTGCTGTATTTCTTAACATTACCTTTAAAACCGCTAAGATGGCATGTATAAAAGTTTTATATGCAAGTTATTTTTGAGTAATTTATTTTTCTATCAATTGTTTTTCCGTGGATCAAACCATCAGAAGTAGTAAGTGGGAAAAAAAATAGAGCAGGAGGGTCGGTCACCTCATCGCTTGGTTGCTTGGTCCGGACGAGTATGTAACTACCGGGGCCGCTTCCCCTGCGCACACTTGTCACGCACGCACGAAGGAGGCGAAGCAGCCACACGCAGACGCGGTCATCTATCACACGCGCAGGCGCAGCTACAAAACGCACCAAGCGGCGAGGCGAGGCGGAGGCGGTGGTTATATATACAGCCCTCGCTTCTCCCCCTCCTCGTGGCTCCAGTCCTCCTCCTTCCTCGCCGCACGTCGTCCTCGGACCTCGGCTGCTCACCCCCACCCGGTGAGCCCCCCCGATCCCATCCTCTCTCTATCTTCCAGTTTCTTCATTTTCTCGTAGGATCGCGGAGGTCGGTGTGGTGCTGTTGCATGTGGGTGTTTGGGGGTTGATGATCCGGGGGGGGGGAGCTGTAGGGAGGTGGTGGATTTGGTTATTTGATTCGCTCGTGTTATTTCGGTGAAAATGTTTTCTGGAGGAGATTCAGATTAGTCCGTTCTTGTTCTCGATGAACCGGCGGCCGTTTAGTTAGAATGCTGTTGATCCTAATTGGAACGGGAGGTTAATTAAATCTCTCTGGCCTCACTGAATTAGAGGGGTAGATTTCCTAATCAGTTTGGTCTGGTCCCTTTTGTTGTTCTAAATTTCTTCAGGTTCGGGCAAGGAAGAAAAAGAAAGAAAGATGACCCTGCATTAATCATTATGGCTTCACTGTTGTATACTGCCTCTTTGATTTGTTTTGGATTGATGCATTTCTTTATGCATCAGTATGCCAGATGCAAATTAACGGTCGAGTCAGACAATTTTTTTAGTAAGGAGTTCTTGGAGATTCTTCTTCTTCAAAGGCCATGATACTAGTACAGTAGCACCTTCTATGGCCGCAGTTTGTCAGATCATATTACCCGGAGAAAAAACAAAGATGTAACTCTGTCTGAGTACAACAACTTGCTCTTTATATCCTTATCTTAATCACCTGGCTGACCATGAAGGAGGCCATGCATAATGATTTACTTAGTAGCTGCCACATACATAAATAATTTATTATTTTGGGAATCATTATTTTAAATCAATGTTTTATGGATCTCAAGTTCAACTGTAGTCAACCATGATTCATCCATTTTTAGGCATCTTGAAATGGCCTTCTTTGTTTCTTCCTCTAGTATGTAGTAACTGAAAGGAGTTTTTTTTTATAAAAAAAATCGTTCTTATCGTTCAGCGGATTGCACCAGAGATCGGAATGGCCGGCTTCGCTTACCCCTTCATGCCGTCGCCGGCGTGGTCGCGGGACATCGTGTTCGCAGGCTCGTCGTGGGCCGCAGGCGGCGTCTGCTGCCTCACAGACCCTTTGGGGAGCTACGGGGACGCGGCCGCCGCCGCCGTTGACGACGAAGTCGCGTTCCTCGGTAAGACCGCCGCTTCATCTCCCACGGCGAGGCTGCACGAGCAGCTGCTGTTGGAGGCCGAGCTGCTGCGGCAGAGAGACGGCCTCGGCTTCGCTACAACGGACGACGGCGCCGCTGCCGCGTCGGCGCTACTTGGCTCGCTGGAGCCGTGCTCCATGCCGCTCACCGACAGCACCCCGGTCATCTGCAGCAGCAGCTCCAACGACAGCAGCTGGAGCGAGCATTCCGCCCTGCCTGAAGGAGGTTTCCTCGTCGGAGAGCAGCACGTGCCGGCGGCCTACGCTGCGGGCGTCCCTTCCATGGCCACGGGAGAAGAAACGCAGCAGAGCTTCAGCTTTGGCAGTCTCTCCAATGGCGATCTCCTGCTGGAGGCGAACGGGAGCAAGTATCAGCAGCAGCAGCTGGGCGCGGTGCCCTCGGCGCAGCTGCATCTGAATGTGAGTGGCTCACAAGAACAAACCCTGAATTAAAATTGACGTTGGCATTGTCTTTGCATCATGCATGCAGTGGCAACATTTTAAATGTCTTGGTTGCAGGATGACATTGATTTCAACACTGGAAAATTGCTGACTTTTGCTTCTGGACAGCAAGTTACCCCCAACATTGACAGTCTGCAGATCGATCAGAAGGTGAGAACGACATAAGCAAAATGTTTGTCTTTTGTTTTATGAGACATGCTTGATCTCAAATCTTCTAAGTAGTTCTGCATGTTAGTCAAGATATAGTACTGATTTATTGCTATCTAAATAAAGCAGCACTGCATAGTACGGTATTTGTTAGCTGAAGGCTGAGAGACAGAATTGGACCCTGATGCTTCAGTTTACCTTACAACCTGACTGCGAATTTTCAGGAATTCAGCGGCCTGCACCACCTTAATCTCTCCTCGCTAATGTCTGGACCACTCGCATCATTCAATGCAACACAGAACCATACACAGGTTCTTGTCTTCCTTGTGCTTCTTGATTTCCAATTTGCGTGCGTTTCGCCGTCAAATATAATTTCTCTCATATAACTGATGTCATGAACTAAAATTGTTTGTGCATGCAGCCTACTGAAGCTTGCAGCGGCAAAAATGGCGGTGCCGCTCCGTTCGTGAACCTGTTTGAGGTACTACCAAATGGCAATGGGAGTAGTGCCGGGAATGGAGCACCCAAGCCTCGTGTCAGGGCTCGCCGAGGCCAGGCCACCGATCCCCACAGCATCGCAGAGAGGGTGAGTGGGTTCATATGATTCTAGTTCAGCTTGAATTCGTGTTTAGTTCAGCTATAACTGCAGATTACAACAGGCTGTTTGACTCTGTGGTGATCTCCTGTTGTATAGCTCCGGAGGGAGAAGATTTCTGACAGGATGAAGGATTTGCAGGTGCTTGTCCCAAACTCCAACAAGGTACTCTACCTATTGCCATGCTTCAGTACCAAATAATGCAAGATTAGTGCCTCATTGAGACGCTTGTGATCTGAGCTGGCATTTTTCTTTTCTGTTGTGCAGACTACTAACAAGGCATCCATGCTCGATGAGATCATCGACTACGTGAAATTTCTTCAGTTACAAGTCAAGGTTTGCGTTCCACCACAACCGCTCGTTTTCACAGCTTTTTTTTTTCACTTGACAGGCTCTTTTCTGCCTCTGTACTAACGCCATTGCTGTCTTTGAAGGTCCTTAGCATGAGCAGGCTTGGCGCGGCCGAAGCCGTTGTCCCTCTTCTGACAGAAACACAAACTGAGGTAAATTACAAACTAATTCATGCTACATTGTACTTGCAAACTGCATCATTGCTCATGCAATCTGGTCAAAGAACAGAAGTGGTTAATCCTGTTAATTACAATGCACTTACTGTTGATGCAGAGCTCCGGGCTTCTCTTGCCCACAAGATCATCAGGAGAAAGGCAGACAGGAGCTGGAGCAGGACTCGTCGGTGATCAGTTGGAGCTCCAGGATGGAGGCGCCACCTTCGAGCAGGAGGTGGTGAGGCTGATGGAGGACAACATGACGACGGCGATGCAGTACCTGCAGAGCAAGGGCCTCTGCCTCATGCCGGTGGCGCTGGCGTCGGCGATCTCGACCCAGAAGGGGACGTCCTCGGCCGCGATTCGGCCGGAGAAGAAGAAAGGCGATGGTGACGGCGACAGAGAGGACGTGAAGAGAGGCCGGCCGCCCGAAGGAGAAAGGTCCAGAGTCTAGAGGTGCCTAGCTCTAGCTAGCTAGGATCTCTGCTGGTTCAGGAGAGATGGAGCTTAGCTCGATCCGCGGGTGCTTAATTAGATCCTAACATTTTGCTACTTATGTGTTTATGAAGTTTTAATTACAAGCTGCAATTGGTGATCTCGAACTACTTTTTGCCGGGACAATATATGTATGTTCCGGTGCTTAGATAATTGTTGTGGAGGTAGTATCAAATATATATTTTGTAATGCTGCGGACAATGTCATCGAGTACCATGATATTTGATCTATTTAGTTCACAAAATTTTTGTAAATTATGTCTTCCCTCATGCATGTTATGGTTTCTTCTGAGTTTGGTGTGACATACTGGATGAAGTAGAAGTACCAAAATTATGTATTTACGAAATCTTCGTCACCAACCATCCGCATACTTACGCCGGAGCGTAAGCGCACAGAAGCACATAATTCTTTTGTGCAGTAGTATATGATCTTTGTCACCATAGGAGTGTTCTAAGGACACTGTTGTCATTCAATGTAAAATGTTGCATTTCACAATTTACACGCAGTTTTACTCAATTTCAGGAAGACGACATGGTTGTAGGTAGTAAACTGAACCCGAATTCAATTTCATCTCAATTTGAGGAACAGGGCATAATCGTATCAAATCGCTAGCGATCCGTCCGTTTCAAACGAGGATTGGTTTCTTCATGGAACACGAATTCACGAAAAGATTACTTGAATTGCGATTGATTCTTCAGTCCTTTCTGGACAGCAGCCGCGCCCGGAGCTCGGCGGCGTCGACGTCGCCGAAGCGGTTCTCGGGGACCCAGCAGCCGGTCTTGGGATCCCTCATCCAGAAGATCTCCTTCGACGCCGCCTCCGCCGCCCCGCCGGCGCCACTCTCCGCCCCCAAGATCCTCGCCGCCATCGACGAACCGCGCTGCTGCAACTCTGCCCCCGCCGCCGCTGCCGCCACGTAGCCCCGGCGGCTGCGACACACAGAACGAAGAAATACAAAAAAAACAAGAAGCAGAGCACGTCGTCAGTGACCTCGCACAACTCAAGAACCAAGCAAGAACGAAGAATCCATCCAAAGAATCAGTCAAGGACGAAGAATCCATCCAAGATCATAGGCGAGAGAGAGAGAGAGAGAGAGAGAGAGAGAGGAGGTGGCGGGTCCCCACCCGAGCGAGAGGAGTTGTCCGGCGGCGACGGCAGAACGCAGCATTGCGCTGCTCCTCCGTGTCAGAGAGAGACGCGGCGGCGAGGACAGGTGTCGGGTGAAGAGCGGTGGTCTCTGCCCCCTGCGCGGCGCGAGGTGCAGGTCCAATCCAATATAATAGGAGGCGGGTGCGGCGGGAGAGAGAGAGGGTTTCGTGGTCGGGGTGCTAGGGTTTCCTCGGCGCCGCCAGTGGCAGTGGGCGGCGCGATGAGAGCCGAGCCGAGCGCGCGACGCGACGCCGTGGGCAGGATCGCGTGGCGCGCCTCCCAATATTTTCGCGCTGCCCGCAACGAACAAGCCGCTCTCTTGGGCCCGGCCCAACTCGAAAAGTAGACGCTTGGAGCTGGGGCCCACGTCGCATCGAAATGGGCTGACCTGAGCTTGGGCTAGGCCCACCTAGAGTCGCCGCGATTAGTCGTCTCCTCGACTAGACGCCGCAGCTGCTGCTTACCAGTCGTCTTCTCCGAGAAGGGGGAGGGATTAGCTCGCCGGAGGAGGATCCTCTGCTTGAGGCGGTGGGCGGTGGAGGCGATTCGTGCTGTAGGGTGTGGGGGATAGTAGCGGAGGGCGCCATGGACACGATGCGGGGGGCACTGGAGCGGGCGAAGATGCTGGTGGGCATGGAGGTCGACGAGGAGTCGGCGCTGCCGCCGCCCGAGGAGCAGTCCTTCTTCGACGACGTCACCCGAAACTGCGCCCTCACCACCACCCAGGCAAGCCACCCCACCCACCCAGCCGGATCTATCCGGGGCGGCGAGCTCTGTCCCCGCTCAGATCTGGCCGCGAGTAGGATCGTTCTAGCAATGCGGTTGCGCTGGTAGCTAGATCGCGTTTGGTTGTTTCTAATCGGTACTGAAATTATGTGCTTGTTTGGAATCTCGGTGCAGAGGCTCTACGGCTTCGCGATATGCTTGGCTGCCGGATTGACGTGCACCTTCTTGGTAAGTTTCACTGTCGATGCTGTACATATTTGTTACTTCCACTGCAGGTTGCTTTTAGTACAAAGTAATGTAAGGAAGCATGGGATTCCATGCTTTCTGAAGATTGACGGTACTTCATCCTGGCAGTATGTTATGCTGCCCTAGTTTGATTCATGTTGTTCAAATTATCGTAATGATGCGTTTTTGGTGTTGGACTCTCAGTTCAATATAACTGCTTATTATATTAGTTATATTATGCTGCTGCAAACATGTTTCACAAAATTGGTGGCAACCATCCTTTTTCAAAAGTTCGTAGGACAGGGTGCATAATTGGGTCTGTAGTATTGTTCCCTATGCTTTGTAACAAAATGTTCTCATCCATTTTCTACGATGCTGATTTTATCTTTGAGAGCGTGAATAAATACCTCAAATGTTGGAATCTGTGTAATGTCCATGCAACATACAACAGTTAGTAGTACTAATACTTGCATCACATGATATATCAGATGATCTAGCTGTGGCAGAAAAAGAAAAACACAGAATAATATATCCATGATTGTACTTCACATTTTACTTAGGTTTCATCTCTAGCCTACTGTCTACAGCTTACCCTAGTTTGTTTGGGACTAAAGGCTCTTCTTTTTTTGAGTAACTGGACTAAAGGCTGTTGTTATTATATTGCTGGTTGTTCTTCAGATTTTCTATGTCTACCCATTTTTGTTGTGATTGATTTTCATTTCCCTCTAGCCACTATGGGTTATTTGATATTTTTCATCTCCGTCATTGCAGTCGATGCTTGTTTTCTTCAATCCTGTGAAATTCGGGGTAACATTCACCCTTGGCAATTTGATGGCACTTGGAAGGTCTGTTTCAAAGTTCTGTTTAATATACCATCTTACTCTATTTCCAAGTTATTTTATTACATGCCTTTGGACACCAGTAAAATCAGAATGATGTTTACTTCAAGAAATAAGGGTGTACTGTTCACATTCGCATATCAATGCAAACGTACAAACTCTATTGCTCTTCATATTCACATCCTGGATGCTTTTTTTTTTCTTTTCTTATGGATGTGTTTTCAACTTCTTGAATTATGTCTGCATAAATGTTAACCTGTACTTTAACTTTGCCATGGTATAATATTTTCCTTTATAAAAATACTATATGTACACGCTTATAAGACTGTAATGTTCTGCCATTTCTCTACTAGGTATTTATCTTTGAAGCCACCAAGTTTTTTACTCATGTCAACTAATGATGGAATCATTTGTTTGGCAGTACAGCATTTCTTATAGGTCCAAAAAGGCAATTTGATATGATGCTTGATTCTGTGCGGATATATGCAACTGCTGTATACATTGCAAGTATCATAATTGCTCTATTCTGTGCTCTCTTTGTAAGACAATTTTAAATTTAACAGCTGTAAATCAGTTTTGTATCAAGCTTGAATTTAATTGTATAGTATGCTAAATGGCTATATTTTTTTATTCACAGGTTCACAGCAAGCTGCTGACTCTACTTGCCATTATCTTGGAATTTGGTGCTCTTGTTTGGTAAGTTTAATATCCTTCAATGGCTGATTTTTAGTCATCTGATTTAACTAGGATAATGGCATAACTTTTGACTCCAGCCAACCAGCCGCTCAAGCATGTTTCTTACTGTATTTCTAATTTTCTGTACATAAATAGATGGTATGGTAAATCGCCAAAGTAATATTCTATACCATGGGCTGAAACATTTTATGGTCTATAAATGGGATAGTAGCTTAAAATAAGTGTCGCACGATCACAGGGATAGAGCTATTCTCAAGTTATAAATGTTGGTATTTGCAGGTACAGTCTAAGCTATATACCCTTTGCACGCTCAGTTGTTTCCAAGGTGATGACATCTTGCTTCGACACTGAATTCTAGAATGACCATCCTGATCTACTTGTTCCTGGATGCATAGATTTATCTGTAATATACTGTGTATTTTGATGAGTAAAGGGGGAGTCATCATCTCCTCCAATTAGCCTGTGTAGTCATTCTGATGTTGTGAAGACATGGACTTGTGCGTCTTATGCTCAGAGATCATGTTATCTTTTTCTCACTTCTCCCCCCATATTTCCCACATTTGTACATGGTAACCCCTGCCACGACTGAGAAATGCTCGCCGCATTCAAACGTTTACCGTGCAGTTTGTTTGGGTTCTTCTCCTAGGTTGCCCCTGGATTTTTCTGCTACTCTTAAGTTCTTCCAGATTGCAAATTTGAAGTTTATCTCGTTTGGCTCAGCTCTACCATGCAGACCTTAAGCATTGATGATAACTCTTTAGTTTATTGTGTTTCGATCTTAATGATAACTCGTTAGTTTTATGTATTACGATATGCCTTATCTCTGAATCATCTGCCTGCGTTTAGACTAGCCTGTCTGGATACGCGGTGAATTTCAGTAGAAAGAACTCAGTAACTTGGATAGAGAAACATGCAAGAGTTCCATAATTCTTATATTTTTTTAATAATTTTATTTCTTTTGATAACGACATGTTCTTTAAAATATATCTTTAACTATAATTTTCTACTATAATATATACAATAAATAAATAAATATTTATTTTTATTATATTACTTTTTAAGAGTAATATTTCTATTGTTTTTAAAATAATCAAAGTTCTAAAAATTTAATCTTACCCTTATCAAAAACGTTAAAGGTTATGAAAAAAGGTTAAAAATTATGGAACAGAGGAAGAAAGTAAGTCATTTCCTTAAGATTTCCTATGGAATAGGCAGTTCAGAAGGAATACCTAAGGAATATTTTGAAATCCTCCCTTTGCTCTAAATAACTTTATATTTCAGTCCTATGAAATTCCAGTTCTTCCTCTGCCTTTCCAAAACGGGCTCCACTATTACGGAAAAAAAAAGCTTTTAGGACTCCGCTATGTAAACACTGAACATCAACATTTTGACAACAGCGTTATGGGCATTTCCTCCCCGCTTTCACCGCATGCATATAACTGTTTCTAAGTTTTTTACATCCATCAGCAGTCATCACAATTCTTGAACATTACATTTTCATGACAACCAGGGGTGTCTGTATGACGCCCATAAATATCCCCCAAGCTATATAATGTTCCCAAACCCTGCAGCAAACTAGAGCGTGGGGGGGGCTGAACATTGCGCTGGAGCCTTTTTAATTAGCAATAGACACTACACACAATTTTCCTTTACAAGGCTAATACTTAAATTATTATATCTGGGATTAGATTTTACAGGCTATACAGGAGATGTGATAACCAATAAATCACATCCCCATGGCTCTTGATGGGGAAAGCTCAGCTTCTCCATCCGCTTCGCTTCCCGCTGCATCCCCCGGTGCCTGCAGTATTTCCCCAAGGAATATTATAGTTGCAGATGATCTATAGCCTTTATGTACATCCATCAGTCTGTAGGGTTAGCAATCCTTACCTTCATCTGGGAGAGATAACGATCAAAAGCACCATCGCTGTAAAGGATCTTAGCTCCGCAGCCAGGTTGATCCACTGATCCTACTGCGTCTTCATCTACAACCACTGCATCAATTCGCTTCTCACCAGATTTTGCATCTGGAATCTGCAAGGCGCAGCAAAACATAAAAAGAACTGTGTCAGCTCCATTGAGTTTATGTCTAGACTGTAAAGTCAATAATGAAGGAAGAAAAATTGTCACATAACCAACCTCATACATGGCATCCATGAGAATATTCTCAAGGATAGTCCTCAAACCACGTGCACCCGTATTTTTGGACATTGCCTTCTTGGCAATTATTCTAAGTGCAGCATCTGTAAAATGAAGCTTAACCTGAAAGACAGTTGGGATTGAGATGAGATACCAAGGGGACATTAATTTGCATGGTTCTATTACAGATATACTCACATTATTCATGCTGAATAGTTTCTTGAATTGTTTACCCAGTGCATTCTTTGGCTCCAGGAGAACCTAATAGAATATAATTGTATCAGTGCTCCATGGTAAAATCTATAAATATCTTACAGCATTCTACAATATTTTTCATGGAAGATACCATAAATAGTCACAAGGTGATGCTAGGGAGAAAAAAATTACAGCACATGATTGGACTACCTGAACAAGTTGGTCCTCATTTAGAGCTGCCAAGCTAACAAGGATAGGAAACCGTCCAATAAATTCTGGAATGAGTCCATATGCTACTAGGTCGCCACTCTCAACCTAAGAAATGGACAATTTAAACACCTAAGTTTAAGGTTTTACACAACAAATTCATTGAATTCACACATGCATTCTCCTTAAACAAAGGAGGTTTCCAAAAAAGTTAACTCAGAATTTTGGTGCTTACTGATTCCAGCAAGGATGATGTCACTTGAGCACTTGAGATGCCACCTGCCCTCATGTTAGCACGGACTGGTGCCCCAAAGCCAATAGAAGAATCTTGCCGTCTATTTTTAAAAAACAAAGAGGGGGCAAATACATTAGATGAAGATTGAGGAAACTTTGGAGAGAGATGGCTCCAATAGGTAGAGACTGAAAGATGAATATGCAATACCTCTCTGATATAGTTTTCTCCAAGTCAACAAAAGCACCACCACATATAAAAAGAATGTCCTTTGTATCTATCTGTATGGCATGAAGACCATTAGAAAATTGAAGTTAACCCATGTTTACATACCATAAGCATTGAATGAATAGGAAAACAAACTCAAGGTTTTATTAGGCAGTTGGTAATGCAAAATTGAGCTAGTTTAAACCAGACATTTATGGTGTAAAGGAACAATAGTATGTGCTTATAAAGCAGCATTTGGGATGAGAACTAACCAGACTGTATTGGGAACAAAGGAATTAGTTCTCTATTACTATTGTCAGTGATGAAACACCCAAAAAATCTTATCTTGCTGTATTTTCCTTGGGCTATCATTCAGCACAAGGTAAAAAATGATATGGTGCCATTATTCAGGCACAAAAAGGCTAAATATTTCTTGTTGAAGATTGTAATATATAAACCGTGACAATACCTGTATATTATCACCACGAGGATGCTTCCTTGCTCCTTTCTCAGGGACATTGACTATCTAAATATGTCAACATTTCAGAAAAAAATATCAAAAGATGTCCATGTGTGTTCTGATTTGCTTAAAAGTAAAATATTCCACAAAGATCATATGATATAATCCTATAAATTTCAGCCAAAAAAGCAAAAGGAGTTCCTTTTAAATAGGTACTCCTTCCCGTCAAAAGTAATTGTCGTTTAGGACAAGATTTGGTCAAACTGTTAAAATTCCGACAACAAATTTAATGGTAGAATAAATTTATAAAATATAATAAGTTTATGATATTATGATGGACTTTTAGAGGCAAATCTATGTATGCCATTTCCTTTGTTTTTAAACTTAACATTTAAGAAATTAATGATGGTCAGAATTTTAAAAGTTTGATCAAATCTTGTCTTAAATGATAAATATTTTTGACCGGAGGGAGTAACTACTAGATGGATTACCATTAGCTTTTTTAACTTGATGACTTGTACCATATGTGTTGTAAAACAGAAATATCAATATCACAAGAAGACTCAAACTGAAATATTTCAATACAGCATAAAGCAAAGGATCATGAATCAATACTACAGCAGAGTACCTCAGTAGCACACTCTACAAATACTATGTTGTTTCATTTTCCGGGGGATGTTACCTACGATGTAATCTGTATCAAAAGCACAGATATCCTAGAGTAGAGGGTAAGCAATATCTGCTTATCTACAATTAAGATTTCACTTTACATTGTGATTCAATATGCCAAAAGACACAAGCTAACCAGGTCATCAGGAGATTGATGCAAACAACTTACCGTGCCTTCCAGCATTTTCAACAAAGCCTGCTGGACACCTTCACCTGAGACATCTCTACTAATGTTAAGGCTCTCAGCCTGCATGTTGAACACATCAGCTGATTAATGTCACTAAGAAAGACATACTGATTTAGCTAAGAAAGACAGACCTTCTTTGTGATCTTATCAACTTCATCGATGTAGACCATCCCTTGTTGTGCTGCTTGCACGTTAAAATCTGCCACCTAGTTGAAAATAGAATTCCAAAATCACTTTCAACGGCATGGTGTAAAGAGAATAAGCAGGTCCAATTTGTGAGTTAAAAACCATACCGTAAGTAACTTGTATAGTATAGATTCTACATCTTCTCCTACATACCCTGCCTGCAGGAAGGAGCAGGAGTTAAGCTTTACTTTTGGAACCAAGATGATATGTAAAAAGGGTGAAAACAAACTGATGAAGATTGCACATGCTACTAAATAGAAATAAATGATCATTCATAATATCACTCAGAACTTAATCCAAATGCGCTGGTGACTGTATGTAATCTTTCTTGTTGCTGTTTAATCCAAGAGAACTCCATTGTTTGTCACTAAATAACTGAGTTTAATGAACAACCATTGAATAATTGGGTATTCCTTCCATGGCATCAGGATTCAATTTATTCACTCTATGAAATCACTGTCGTCTCAGTCTAATTGCTTCCTGAGTTCCTTCCTGTTAAGGTTGTAATTGTAAGGCCATTTAGCATATATGAGCATGACACTAACAGCATGTACTGCATGTTGTTCTCTCATTTTCTTTATTGCTGCCACTGAACCCAAAAGCCATACTTATATTAGCCGACCCCTCTCTCCTCTATTGTGTTTCTAAGCAGCAGCTCATGCTACAAAAGCCATGTAGCCCATGCAAAGGCAATGGAAGTGGTTTTATTGCAGATGTTTGCAGCTGTACGAAATTCTGGTATAAAACTTGTGCCAATAGTTGGTCGGCTGTGGAATTTGTTCACTCATGTTCTTCACCCCAGTCAGGTGGGGTGTATGGAAGGAATATGAAGTTATCCAGTGGTCAAATGTTCAACTCAGAGTTACTCAGTGGTGTATAATGGATCTTTCCATAGTTTAATGGCTTCACCATTTTAACATTTGTAAATAAAGAACACAAATTATAAATGTAAGTTCTTAACACTGAACACAACCACCTTTATGTACAGGGGATTTGATCATTTGCCACCCTAGTGTCTATGGCGTGTGGCCCCAGAGACTGTCATAGACATGGGAGATGGTAAATGATTAACTGCCACTTTACATGGGAGTTCAAAATGGTCAATATTCTATAGGAAGATGAATAGTACAAAACAAGGTTTATAAAGTACTGGTTACCAATGCTTGCAAGACTGTCAACAGGTGTTGTATGCTTAGACATTATGCATTTCTATGATTACGAGTCTTGGATTGAAATAGTTAGTGAAGACTTGCCTGTGTCAATGTCGTTGCATCAGCAATTACAAACGGCACATTCACAAAGCGAGCTAATGTCTTAGCAAGTAGAGTTTTACCTGTGAAACAAGTAAATCATCCAAACAAAACAGTGCTAAGTGTCCTCTCTGCTATGGTCAATCCAATATTATAGAAGACATAATTGACATAGTTCCCATTACATCAAAATTCAACTTTGAATTTGGTGGCAAATGCTTACCTGAGCCAGTAGGCCCCATTAATAGAACATTGCTTTTCTCTAGTTCAACACTATCGTCATCATTAGCTTCTCCATCAAAACCACCCAAATCTGCTCCAGACCTAATTGTTTTAGCTTATATATCACATAATTAGTCACTGAAAGATATGCATCGATCCTAATTGTTCTTGCGCAGGAACAAACAAGCTTTATCATTCCAAGAACAAGAGAAGAACAATTAAGGTGGTAGAATAAAACTGACCCCTTTTGTAATGATTTATGGTATATTCGTTTATAATGGTTGTACACTGCAACAGATAGCACCTGCAGATTTAACAGGCTGTGTGAGATCAGCAAATCAAAAGTATGGAGGTGTTACTGTTGATTAACGCACCACTAAGAAAAATACTTGAACTTATCATCCAAGTTTGATGAACAAATATCAAGGTGAAGCTTTTCACAACTTATGACAAATATATATTAAATTGAGAAAAAGTAACACTTAGAAAAAACAACTACTTGATTTACCGATCTCATTAACACAACTTGTACTAAATGTTATGTATGGAATCTGAAGTGTATTTGGTTGGATAGTGAAGACTAAGGGTAAGTGTGTGCAAATAAGGGTTTATTTGAATGTGGAGACTATCAGCAGTCCAGATCAATGTTGTATATACATTTTGTATAGAACTAAGCGTTTGCTATCATGTAGAAGTGATTCATCCACTGCAAATTAGAACAACTTTGACTAAATAATAAATCAAGTTCTGTATCATTCTTTCATAGTTTCAAACCAGTAGAAGCTCACTTGTGCCCCCTGATTAAAAACCAGTTTGCAAAGAGATCAATGTTATCAGATAGCTTAAGGGGCCAATAAGTAAATCTTGTTCCTTACTGAAAGCCCCAAAGCATTATCACAATCAACACAGCCAGCTCAATAACTGTACTGCTAAATCTCGCTGACATCGCAACTCGTAAACAACCAAATGCAGCGTAGTGCATAGAAGTCTCTCGAGTGAAGAACCAGATATGATGTAATTCAGCAAAGGCTTCACATTTTAATTACACAAGCTAACCGACTTTGATCATGATGTGTATCTGAGATAAGTGCACGGGCAAAAATTAACAAAAATTGAAGGAAAAATTCTCACCTTCTTGGCTCTGTCTTGCCCAATCACATACTTATCGAGCCCCTGACATATCTTCTTGGGCGTTGGCAAATCCTTCCCGAGGTTCGACCCGCCCCACCCGTCTTTCCCCGCACTCTCCTCACCACCACCACCGCCACCAGCTCCTCCTCCCCCGCCACCGCCTCCGGCCACGCGGACGACGTTAAGGTTGGGGTGAAACGGCGGGCCGGGCGGGACGTGCACGGCCACGCCGCCGCCGTCCCCGTCGTCCCGCGACGACGACGATCTCCCCCGGATGGCCTCCCAGAAGGAAGGGTCCCTGGCACTGACGGCGTCGGGGGGCAGCAGGTCGGCGAGGACTTGGCCGATCTCGAAGAAGGTGCCCTGGAGCAGCGCGAGGAGGTGGGGACGGAAGAAGTAGGAGCTGCGGCACTTGGGGCAGAGGTTGAGCGCCTGGTACCCGGCGCCGGGGGGCGGCGCCCGGTGGGAGAAGAGGATGTCCATGTGCTTGGAGCATCGCGGGCAGTGGGCCTCCGCGCGGATGCGCCGCGGCTCGTGCTCGTCGGCCGATGACGACGAGCTCCCTCCCGACGAGGTGGGGCCCTCCCACTTGCGCCGGTCCTGCACGCGCCGGTGCGGGGCCGCCGCGGCGGTAAGGATCGCCGCCGGGGAGCAGCACTCCGCCGCGGTCAGGGTCGACGCCGCCCGCGTGGCGACGGCGGCGAGGCGCCTCCACCGGAGGAGGCCGGACATGGCGGAGTAGGTTGAGCTCGCGCAGATTGGGGGAGTGGCGTCTAGAGAGAGAGAGAGAGAGGAGAGAGAGTGTGTGTGTGTTTTCGTGGGGATCTTTGAGGGGTGTGGATAGCGATTTTCGAGCTGATTTTGCTCTGTTTGTTTTTTTTTCTAAAAAATTTACGTGGTGGGAAGGGATACGTGGATTCGAAGATGGCGGGGGCCGAAATCTGGGGCCCTCGGGATCAGATATGGGGGGCTCCTGCGCGGTTGGATCATGGCTCCGGCTGCCTCAAGATTCGTGCCGTTGTCTTCCTCACAATATTTCAGAATCTTGTAAACTCCGTCTGGATTACACAAGATCGAATTTGAAGCTCTAGTTAAATTGCATGTGGATTAAACTATGATGCGTTGATATTTCTTCAGAAATGAAGATTTCAGCATCACTCAGAACTATTCATCGCCTGACTAAATAATCATCTCTGGTTAAACATTTTTTACTATAATTACTCTGATTAACCCATGCTTGGTCAGCAATTCCGCCAATGCTTCAGCACTTAATAAAAAGGACTCAAATGCGCAGATTAACCAATATTTAAGCAGCAACTGACATGGAGACTGTAATGTAACCTGCACATGGCGTTGTTTACAAGTCCCTATAACTAAATTATGCAAACAATGTTTCATACATATATAGCAGCAAACATAGTTCAGGAGTTCACAGAAAATATCCTATTAGAAGAGCCTCTCAAATCTCAACTCAAGGTCTCAACAATTCAGATGCTCTCTGGTATTTCAGAAAAGCGAGAATTTGAGAATACAGATTCGACTTCTTTGATTGTACTCTCAGCCCCTCCAATCTCGGTGTCATGTTCATTTGACTCCTCCAATTCAGCCTGCAACAGAGAAGAAACGGTTGCAAATTTCGAATAAAAGGTCGTGGAGAATTTCACTAGTAGCAGCTTGTATTTCACATTCACAGTACCAGAGTAGCTTTCATATCCGAAAGTGCAGTTTCAAGTCTATTATGGAAGTCTGGGATCATCATCCTTGACTCCGCTAAAACATTCTCCAGCAGATGCAAACCGCATTAAGAGACAGTTCTGTGATTATCACTGAACAAGTGAAAATAGTAAAACTGGTACTCTGTATAATTCATACGCACAATTTCCATTCTATCCGTGATTCTGCTTATAACTATGTCCATTGAGATGCTTTATAGCTAAACATTACATAGGCTATACATACGAGAAATGCAAATTTGTTTCAAAAGGAAGATCTCTTTTTTAGGGTTACTAAATAATAGCTTGTCTCATATCAAGTCATTCACATTGATAGAACCAAAAGATGGTGTACTACCGTACTACAGCCAAACACCACCGCGATCAATGAGTCATGCTGGATGCTGAAAACTATGAAGCCAATCCTTTAGAATAATTATCAGAAGTTGGATGGAACAGAAGCAAAACCTGACCTGGCTTCAAATTGTAAACAACAATACAGTTTGGTGACATAATGGATTCCAACGGTAAACAATGCACAGATTATTACACCGACCATTGCGAAAACGATAATAATTTATAGGTATGTATTTTTAGCAACTTAAAAATCAATATAAAAAATAAACTACAACAAAAAACATCAAAATTAACACTAAAATTAAGTTTTAAAATTTAAAATTTGGCTATAGCTAATAAGGTAAAGAGCAAATGATGATGGTTGTGAAAAGCTTTTCCTTTTAGTTGTGGCAAATGCCAAAAACCTAAACCAACTAACCTACAACTAATCATCACAGCCTCACAATGATGAGATATACTCAGAGAATATACTATGATAAGTTTTCACTCTATTCGTCTTAAAATATAGTAAATTATAGGGTACATTTTACTACTATAATTGTTTACATTTGTAGTATTAGCTTATGTCATATATCTATATTTTAGAATGTATGGAGTAAGTCTAAGTAAGCTAATTAGAAAATCTTACAAGCAATCATTCTTGAGGAGAGATAAACAAAAAAAAATCCTTCAACAAATATCGTTCACCAATACTACGCAGCCAAGATCAGCAAGTGCATATAAAATGGTTAAGGTAGGCTATATTTTAGGCAGAAGGCTTTCACCTGTTGCATGAGGTCGTAGGGATTGGCGCCTTCCTCCTTCATGCCGTCCGTCTTGGCCGCCTCCTGCGCCTCCTCCTCGTACGAGCGCATCTCCTTCACGAGCCTCCTGCGCGTCGACGTCTTGATCTTCAGAGTCGCCATCCTGGAAGAAATGCAGAGAGTGATCGGATCTTCCGCCGTCGTTCGTGGTGTGATTGGGATTTACCAGGTGAGGGATCGCCTTCCTTAGTGGCGGCTGCATCTCCGGCGAGATGCCGAGACCTCGAAGCAGGCGGCGGCGGCGGCGGCGACGACGACGACGACGAACTCAGTGGGGAGGCTGTGCCAGTTTGGGCCGGCCTTATTAGGCCCAGTATTCATAGGCCCATCTTGCCGTTTTCGGAAGGTGTGCGCCGGTTAGCTTCCTGACGCGCGCGCGTCAGATAGCATCGCGGAGCAAGCCCGCAAAATCCTCTTTCCTCTCCTCCCTCAGCCTCAGGTGGCTCTCTCTGCCTCTATCCGCGACTCGCGCAACCATGCCGCTCGTCGCCGCGGCGGCGCCTTTGTCCTCCCTCCACTCGCTCTCCCTCTCCTCCCGCGGCCTCCGGGTCCCCTTCTCCTGCGAGGGCCGCCCTCTAGCGCCGCTCCGTCGCGGGGACCTCGCCATCCGCATGGGCGGCGGGCCGAGGACGTTCCCCGGCGGCGTCTCCAAGTGGCAGTGGAAGCGGATGCAGGCGAGGAAGGCCAAGCAGCTGCTCAAGGCGCGCCTCGCCCGGGAGCGCCAGCTCTACGAGATGCGGAAGCGCGCCGAGCTCCGCGACGCCGTCGCGCACCTCGAGCGCCCTTGGGACCCCGACGCCTCCGTCTCTTCCGCCGCCGCGGCGCCCAACCTGCTCTCCGTTGCGGCGGACGACCAGCTCAAGGCGCTCGCCGACCGCTTCCACCGCCCCGGCGGAGTCGACCTCTGGAATGACCGCGACGGGCCGCAGGTCTTCTCGTCCCCGGTCACCGGCAGGGCCTCCGCCCGCTTCTTCCCCAAGGATGCCGTCCATAGCGTCCAGCCCTACTCACTTCTCGGTGGTGACGCTGAGAGCACACTGGCTGCTCGCGGCAATGCTGCCGATGCGACAGGCCGGAGTGACCGCGCGCAAGGTGTTCGTGAGAATGCGGCCAAGAAGGACATGCATGATATCGGTGGTGATCACGAGCCTGCAGTTGAGTACATCCAAAGGGGTGGAGTGTGGGAGCCAGTGAATAACTTAGATGGTGGTGACGACAACAGTTCTAGTGACCGGAGATGTAACGATGACAATGTTACCTCCGATTTGGAGGACATGGGAGTTGTCGATTTTCAACCCAAGCAAAGAGCAATGGTAGCAAGAGATAGAAGGAAAGGTGGTGTGGCAAGGTTTGTAGCTACAACCTCTATAACTGTCGGTACCGATGATGTTAGGGATCAGTGTAGCAATGGTTTCTCTTTGGAACCTGAAGGCACAAGCGAATATCATCTTGGTCAAAGCTGGCAAGAGAGAGATAGTGGTAGTAGAAGGAAACGTCCAACAGGGAGAAGGAAGGCCTTGAACACCGATGGCAGTAGTGCCATTGGGAAGGATCGAATGGTGGTTGGCAGTTCATTCTCTGACTCTGAGGTAATTCACAATGGTTTTGAACCAAAATGGAGAGCCAGGATTAGAAGGGGCACAATGAATGGTGTTAGGAGGTTGGATCCCCTCAATGAAGGTGATAGCAATGTGCCTAGAAAGGGTTGGATGGATGATGAGTTTGATTCAAATTTGGACAGCGGAAGGGATGCCAAGTTGACGCAAAATTGGAAAGCTCGGAACAGGTTGAACCAGAGCGAAAATGGCAGAGATAGACCAGAGCTGAAATATATCTCTAATAACAATGGAGAGAGGACTGGGAGATACACGAGGGGCAACAATGGCAATGGAAGAAGAGATTGGTTTGTTAATCGCTTTGCCTCAGACTTGGAGGAGCCAAAATGGAAGGCAGGAAGAAAGAGTGGAGCAAGGATGGACAGTGGCCGCAGAGAGTACGTCGACGACATGAATGGGAGATTCAAGAGGGGTAGCAATGGAGGTGACATGAATGGGAGATTCAGGAGAGGTAGCAATGGAGCATCGAGATTGTTGAATGCTATGGACAGCAACACAGAAGTCGGCAGTGAGGATGGTAGCTACACGACGAGCAGAAATGGAGGACAACGCAGGGGAGACGGGTACTCGCTACGCCCAACGTCAGAACTGCACAACTCTCGGAGGCAGAAGGAATCAGATGAAATTTAGTTCCCCCTCCCTTCTGATAGAAAGATGAAATGTAGTTTACAATGATAATAAATTAATAACCCATTCATCTGTTTATATAAGTTTTACATAAGTTTATAACCCATTCATCTGTTCAATAGCAATGCACAGCACACGGCATCTGCTTTTGTTCAGCTATGCAACGCAAAGCGCTTCACTGAAATCATTCGTCTGCAAAACTGCCCGCGAGCAATGATGTTGTTCTTAACCAGTGACACCGCGCTAACTTCCATCTAAAAAAAAAAACAAACCAACAAGGCTGATCAAACAAGCGCATCACGGATTTGGTAGTTTTTATCTGAAAGTGATCTTGGTTGCCCTGGTCAGATAGTGCACAGGTCAGGATTAAAACAAGGTCATTGCAGATTTCACATAACTTCGGAATTATAAGATCAGTGTCACTTCCAAATGCTGCGTTATAAGCACAGAACATCGATATAGAAGTACATGATTCCCAGTAACATGTCTCCCTGGTTGCAAATTACATGATGGTCATGGGCCTCATGGCAGACCTTATGAATTCAAACTGGAAAAGATCAACAACATTGGTGCTTGGTAAAGTTTGCTCCAGCCACTTCACCTGCATACAATACACCCGTCAGGCAATTAATCTCGAAAATACCAAGGAGTGAAATAGACATTGGATAATAAACAGCACAGAATTTTGCTTTAGCTCCTCCATCGATGTGCTAGAGCAGATTTGGGAGGGAACTAATCAGGCACACAAAACATAAATAATATGTAAAAGCTTAATCACAAAAAAACATGGTCAGAAAATCCGATTTTGAAGTAAATGTAGCACTTAGCTGTCTAAAATTTACAATTGTGACTTAGTTGGTTTCACTGTATGAACTATAGATCCTGTGATTTCCATTAACAGAAAAGTTATCCATGAAATTTTACTTACACCACACCATGTTATCATAGAATGTAACTGTGCAAGCAGTTGCCCCTCTCAAATTAAAATAATAATCTGTATGAAGTGATCAAATCGATCTGCCAGAGTATAATCGACTTACAGAAGTCTGGGAAGAAAGTGGCATGCAACAGCAAACAATGAAAAGTTAGATTAACTTTGGCAAAGGATGCTGGCTATCATTTCACCACAATGCACAGAAAAGTAACACCCTAACTATGTAATTCAAGCTCAAGTGCCTAACACAATGCAACACAAATAGTGGTACACTGGCTAAGTTATTTAGTTAACGTTAGAAGGTGAGAAGCATAAGATTATGACAATAGTCATGGGAGAAAAAGGGGAGAGAAGCTGATATCTCAATTATGTGAAACAGGCTTATTTGCATCTTAAACTGAATTCAACCAGGACCCAAAAAAGAACAATGTTTGATCTAACATAGATGCCAACATGTCATAAATTACACAAACACACTTCACATGAGACCCTAGTTAGGTTTATAGTAAAATAGACCTATCATGATGCGAGTTTGAGTTGATCTCTGATATATGTGGTGAATATCCTCTAAATTAAATGTTTATCGAGATAAAAGATGCAATATTTCAAGTATCACAGCTTAAGATGCAGATAAAGGGGAAAAGCATCCAACCATCCAGTTAGTTATCTTACCCAGTGCTAGCCACATGTTCTGACTTGATGACCAAATCACAACTTCAATGGCACCACATGCTTCTTCTCAGAGCAGCTATATACCTATATGGCCACACAAATGCTAAGACTAGAACTAACGATGTTCAGACTTCATTGGAACCCATATATATTTCCCAAGAATTTTGTTCTCCACCGTCCGTACGTGCTAAATACATTCTTGGCCTCCTTTGATTTTTAAGAAAAACATAGGAAATTTGAAGGATTTTAATCATATAGGAAAAATTCCTATGAAGGCCTTTGAAACAAAGGATTGAATCTTATCTTTTTTTCTTTGAAATTACTATGGATTAAACATCATATAGAGATTTTGGAGGAAAGTTAGCAAGAGCTCCAACCTCTTGAAAATTTTCCTTTGAGTCTCTCTCATTCGATTCCTGCATTTTTCCTGCGGCCTAATCAAGCAACCATTCATGTATTTTTTCAGTATTTTGCAATCCTCTGTTTTGCACTTGCATTCTTATCAAAATACTATGTTTTTCCTATTCCTCCGTTTTTTCAATCTTGTGTTTCAAAGGAGCCAGTATTTCTATGGAAAATGAGGGCTCCTTTGGAACAAAGGGTTTTTGAAGGAACTCAATCATATGGAAAATTTTCCTACGTGGTCCTTTGGATCAAAGGAACAGCCATAAAAAATCCTATGAAATTTCTTTGGATTGGCTCAAAACATAGAAATTTTGGAGGAATTTGGACATGAGGTCCAACCTCTTGGAAAAAAATCCGTGTTTATCTCTCTTCTAATTCTTGTGTTTTTCCTGTGCTCCATCCAAACGATCATTCGTGCAGTTTTCGTGCATTTTTACAATCCATAGGATATAAAATACTAGGGGTACTCCAATCCTGTATTTTTCTATTCCTGTGTTTTGAGAATCCTGCGTTCCAAAGAGCACTTAACTATTTCACAATGTCATTAGACACCTAATCTCTTGCAAACATAAATTGGCATGCAAAGCAAACCAACAACTACCCAGTTCAAACCCGCGCCACAGTTTCAATATGCAAATTCCTAATCCGTTTGACATGAAGAAGTTCTGCACGATCTCTAATAGACAGATCTAGGTGAGAACATCCGAACAACCCTAACGCCTCCAAATCGATGCAAATCTAACGAAACGAACGCATTTCAGCCGGAGGAAGAGAACAAGGGGAGCACGGGGCGCTCACCTCGGGGAGGCAGCACGGGTCCCCTCGTGGCCGCCGATTCGATCTAGTGGTGATGTTCGCCGGAGGGGCGGTAGAGGCGGTTGTAGGTGGCCTCGCCGACGAGGTAGATCCCGAAGGCGACGATGGAAATGCCGAGCCCCGGCGTCGCGTGGCGCAGCTGGTTCCCCACCATCGGGTGCCTCCTCCACTCGTCCCGCCGCCGGAAGAACTCCCCCGTCGCGTTCAGCCCCTTCCCTGCCATCGCCTCCGCCGCCGCCGCTTCTCTCTCTCTCTCTCTCTACTCGACGCGCACTGCACAGCCACACACACCACGACGAAAGCCCAAGTGAGACTAGTACGCGATGCGAGGCCCAGCCTTTTTGAATTGGGCCTTATTAAGCCCAACGAAATAACAGAGAGAGAGAGAGAGAGCGGCAATGGCGACGACCACCTCGACCTCGGCGGCGCCGCGCCCCACGCTTCCATCTCCTTCCTCTCCTTCCCTTCGCGTCCCGGAGCTCAGGCGCGGACGCCGGAGGTCTAGCTCCAGTCACGACCGCTACCTCTACCGCGTCGTCGCGAAATGGACGAGGACGCGGCGGAGTTCCCCTTCCCGAGGGGGCGGCGGGGGTGGAGGTGGAGGTGGAGCCAACAGGCGCCTCCGCGGCCTCGTCCAGCGCGGGGATCTCGACGGATTGCTCCGCCTCGTGGACTCCATTCACGGAGGCGGGAGGTTTCCGGCTGTGGTGCCCTGTAACATCCTCATCAAAGGCTCTGCGCCGAGGGTCGCCTCGCCGACTCGGAGCGGGTGGTGGACGCGCTCGGGCCGTCCGCCACCGTTGTCACCTACAACACCATGGTCAAAGGGTACTGCCGCTCCGGGGACATCGACGCCGCGCGCCGCGTCATGGGCGGCATGTAGTTCGCGCCGGACGCGTTCACGTACAACCCCATCGTGCGCGAGCTCCGTGTCCGCGGAAGCGTCCACGACGCCCTCGCGGTGTTCGACGATATGGTACACCGGGGATGCTCCCCCAGCGTGGTCACCTACAGTATCCTGTTAGAGTCTTCCTGCAAGGAGAGCGGCTACAGGCAGTTCATGTTGCTCCTCGATGAGATGCGTGCCAAGGGCTGCGAGCCGGACATCGTTACGTACAACGTCCTCGTCAATGCTATGTGCAATGAGGGTGATGCTGATGAAGCTATCAAGCTCTCGAATTGCTTGTCTTCCTATGGATTCAAAACCGATGCTGTCACCTATACTCCTGTGTTGAAAAGTTTGTGTAGCTCTGAGCAGTTGGACAAGGCTGAGGAGCTCTTGACTGAGATGGTAAGCAACAACTGTGCCCTGGATGTTGTGACGTTCAATGCGATAATTACCTCCTTTTGTGAGAAAGGGCTGGCTGATCATGCAATTGAAGTTGTTGAACAAATGTCAAAGCATGGATGCACCCCAGATATTGTCACATACAGTACTATTATCAATGGCTTGTGCAAAGAAAGACGTGTTGAAGATGCAATCAAATTACTGAGGGATCTTCAAACATATGGGTGCAAGCCTGATATTGTTACCTATACCACTGTCTTGAAAGGCCTATGTGACATTGAACGGTGGGAGGATGCTGAGGAGCTCTTGACTGAGATGATCCGCAACAATTGTCTCCCAGATGAAGTGACATTTAACACAGTCGTAACTTCCTTATGTCAGAAAGGACTGGTTAACCATGCAACTAGAGTTGTCGATCAAATGTCAAAGCATGGATGCATCCCAGATATTGTCACATATAATTGTATTATTTATGGTTTGTGCAACAAAAGGTATGTTGAAGGGCCTGCTTATGGGTGTAAGCCCAATATCATTACCTATAACACTGTATTGAAGGGCCTGTGTACTGTTGAGCTATGGGATGATGCTGAGAAGCTCATACTCGAGATGATCCAAAAGGATTGCCCTCCGGACGAAGTGACATTCACTACATTAGTCACTTCTTTTTGCAAGAAAAAGTTGCTTTTGCAAGCAATTGAAATCGTGAAGCTAATACATGAGAAATGTCACATTCCCAACTCAAGTACCTATAATATAATAGCTGATCATCTTACATAGTCTGTAAAGGTACATGGAGCCCTTGAGATATTGAATGACATCAGAAATGGTTGTACTTTGGATGTGAGTACTTAGAATACATTAATTGCCAGTTTTGTAAATTCTGGAAAACAGATGAAGCTCTGGATTTGTTGAATGTGATGGTCTCCAAGGAGCCTTTGCCCAGACACAGGTACTTACCAATCTTTAGCTTCTGGGCTCTCTAGGGAGGATGAATTAAACAGTGCTATTGGAATGTTTCGCAGAGTTCAGGATATTGGGTTATCACCTGACACCAATCAGTGTAATGCTGCTGATCAATCTTTGTACAAATTGGCGAGCAGATCTCGCTATTGATTTTTTTGTTTATATGGTCTCCAACGGCTGCATGCCTGATGCATCAACATACATAATTCTAATCGAAGGTCTTGCTCATGAGGGTTTTCTGGAGGAGGGAAAAGAACTGCTAGGCAATTTGTGCTCTAGAGGACTCCTAGATAAGAGCTTGATTGAGGGGTAGAACCATACTTGTCAGATTGAATATCACGCGTCTCATAATGAGATGAAGTTGAAGGGTTTTATTGCTCTGTATTAGCAAGTGCCAAATTGGCTTCTTTGTATCCTTCCTAATTTCCAAGTCATGATGAACTTTGCATACATCCATACAGCTAGGAGGTAAAGAATGAGTCTTTTTGGCGATGTAGTTCAGAGAGCAACAAACTGAACACCAGCATACAACCACACCCTCATGTTAGGAAGTTTAGGTGGTGATATATTCACTCCAACATTTAACTATGTATTCTTATAACTTATATAGTGTATAGCCCTATCTGACATTTATTTTCAGTCCTCAGATTGAAGTAGTGGTATTGTCATCCTTACATCTCACTAATTTCTGAGATTACCAATTCCATCTGGATTTTTGGGCATGCTCGTTGTAGAAAAAGTGATTAGAGTTCTTATATCTGTCTCAACAGACATTTCCTCCTACAAGATCTGTTTTTTTACTTGCCTTATTTGTATCAGGAAGAAATGTTAACGCTAAGGATGTGTGCTTGTTTGCACTTTGCAGGAATGCTCAGAGCATCAGAGAAACCTTGAAGCTTGTGCCATGTGATAAGGAGATACTTCACTGATGCAAAATTGTGTTTTCCAGGCCATACTTGCATTCCATTTGCATTTTTGGTGCAATTTATTCTCATCGCTGTATGTACATCGCTCACGCGCATGTGCACCGTGCGCGTGCCTGTCATATTTGTGCGCTTGCTTATGAATGTGTTAAACATCCATTGGCAATCTACTGTAATTCATGACATGGATTGCTTCTGCTCTACGAAGAATTTTTCGTTGGTAAACATCCTTGCAGGTTAGATCCTTCTCTAAATGCTTCCCAGTCTATTTACATGTTTAATGTCCTCGTTTGCCCTTCTGTCCTTGAATATCAGGCTGTTCCTTAGTGTGACAAAATGATGGTGGGGAAGTTCGTGGACTCATATTTGCTTATTACTTACGAACTCCGTCCGTTGCTGAAGTGATGAGCTGCAAGAGATTCCGGAAGCTATCTGTAGTCTGGATGCTGAATAAATGATTGGTCCTGGTAGTATTGACGTTGCTGAATTGAACACCAAGTTTTTGCCTACTTCAGCAGGCTAGAGTATCTCACCTATATACTTCTACCTGTTTGAAGCTCTAAGTCGTGGATATTTATGGTGTTTGTAATTCAAAATAGAGCGGTTTAAGACTATTTTTTCTAAGATGCGAATAAGATGACTCGCCTAAAGTAAACAGCCCCAATCTACTCCAGCGTGGCTGGCTATCATCCTATTTTTTGTCCCCAGTTTCTTGTGGCGACAGTTTAACGGTGTTTTGAATTTTACCAGAATGTAGTCCAAAGATGTAAAGCCATATGATACATGCAGGTATTAAACTATCTTGGCCATTTAAAATACTCTCAGATCTGTGCAGTAATCTGAGGAGCATATGAGAATCGATTTAGATAATTTTAAAAATTTTGTGTTGATCTTACAACAGATCCACGGTGATTGTAAACTGACTAAATTGATAATAAGGAATCCTTAGGAACAAAGAAATTTTGAAAAAAAAAGTATAACAACTAAACTAATTTTGATAAAAATCATGCAAAATCCCAGCGTACAAAGAGCCGTAGATGTACAAATCGACTCGTTTGGTGACGTTAGCTCATCGCCGCTAAGTTGCCATTTCCCTCCAAATCCATTGGCGGCCTCGACGCCCGCACGACCGGCGGCCGCCGCGCCTACTCCTCGTCCTCCTCCTCCGCCGTACTCTAGACTACTAGCCACAATACGCCGCCCTCGCGTCCGCCTCCGCCTTGCCGCCAGACGGGAGAGGCAGCGCCAGCGCGGGGGCGGCGTTGGCGGCGGGGCCAACGCCCGTTTGCGCTGTCTCGTCCGCCTCGCGATCGCGGAATCCATACACGGCCCTCCAGACGTCATCACCTGCGGCGTCCTCATCAAGAGGCTCTGCGCCGACCGCCGCTTCGCCGAGGCGGAGCGCGTGCTCGGCGCCCTCAGCACCGCGGGCGCCGCCGACGTCGTCGCCTACAGCACCCTCGTCAACGGATACTGCCGCGCGGGGCGCATCCACAACGCGCGGCGCGTCATCGCGTCCATGCCCCTGGCGCCCAACTCCTTCACCTACAACCCGCTCATCTGCGCTTACTGCGTCCGCGGCCGGCTGGAGGACGCGCTCGAGGTGCTTGATAATATGCTCCACCGGGGCTGCTCCCCCCGACGTGGTCATCTACACCATCCTCCTCAAGGCCACGTGCAAGGAGAGCGGTTACGGACAGGCCATGGACCTCCTCGACGAGATGCGTGCCAAGAGATGCACGCCGAACATTGTGACGTACAATGTCCTCATCAACGCCATGTGCAATCAAGGACATGTCGATGAGGCTATCGAGCTCCTGACTACTATGCCTCCCTGTGGATACAAACCCAATAGCATTAGCTATAGCACTCTGTTGAAGGGTTTATGTAGCCCAAATGGCTCAAAATGATTGCCCGCCAGATGAATTCGCCTACAGCATCCTTTTGGAAGGAATCTGTGAGAAAAGCGGCTACAAGAGTGCCTTGAAGCATCTTGAAAAAATGCGTGCCGATGGGTGCACACGGAACATTGTCTCATACAATCTGCTCATCAATTCCATGTGCAAAGAGGAGCACATTGAAGATGCCATTGATCTCTTCAATGATTTACCCTCATATGGTTGCAAGCCTGATGCTGTCAGCTACACCACTGTGTTGAAGGGCTTACTGACTGCTGGACGGTGGGAGGATGCTGAGGAGCTCATGGCTGAAATGGTCCGCAAGGGTAGCCCACCAAATGTGGTAATGTTTACTACGCTCATTTGTTCCCTGTGTCAGAAAGGTTTGGTTGATCTTGCGACTAAAGTTCTTGAGCAAATGGCAGAGCATGGATGCATGCCAAATACCGTCACATACAATTGCATAGTAGATGGGTTGTGCAAAGAAAGGCGCATTGACGATGCTATAAAAATATTAAATAGTCTGCAATCTGGTGAGTGCAAACCTGATATCATTACATATAATACCATATTAAAGGGTTTATGTAGCATTGAGCGGTGGGGGGGGTGCTAAAGAGATAATGGCAGAGATGGTTCATGAGAATTGTCCACCAAATGAAGCGACATTCAACACAATAATAAACATTTTGTGCCAGAAGGGATTGCTTGAGGGGGTTATTGAGTTTCTTGAGCAGATGTTGGAATATGTGTTCACACCAAACTCAGTGACGTACACCAGTATGATCAATGGCTTCTGCAATAGAGGAGCTAATTGATTGTCCCAGAATGACCAACCACCCAAAACACTGACTCCTCATGTGCTCATCAATTCCTTGTGTAAAAAAGGATTGCTTATGCAAGCAGTTGAAATTCTAAGGCTAATGCCTGAGAAAGGTTATTATCCCAAGTTACCTACTTATAACATGGTAATAGGAGGGCTCTCCAAGGCTGGTAAGATTCAAGAGGCCCTTGACATATATTGAATGAAATGAAAAGGTTTTGTGTTCCTGAGGTGATTACTTACAATATAATTATTGCATCTCTTTCAAAGGCTGGAAAAATGTAGGAAGCTCTAGATTTGTTGAATGACATAGTATCGAAGGGCCTCATTCCTGATACAGTTACTTATCAATCTTTAGCTTTTAGTGTTTATAGAGAGAATAGTACCGGAAAGGCTGTCAGAATGTTCCACAGAGTGGAAGATATGGGTATATCACCTGACAATATGCTTTACAATGCTGTGCTACTTGGGCTGTGTAAAAATCAGAAGATAGACCATGCTATTGATCTTTTAGCTTATATGGTGGGGAGCAACTGCATGCTTGATGAATCAACTTGTCTTTTCCTTTCTGAAGGTCTGGCTCATGAGGGCTTCTTTGAGGAGGCAAAAGAATTGATAAACAAGCTAGGCTGTAAAGGAGTTTTAAGTAAGAGCTTCATGGAGGAAGTAAGGCAGTTATCTTGATTTATTCTGTGCTTTTCTGGTTAAGGGTTAAGCTGTGGGGTCTTTCCTCATATTAGTCCAAGTGGCAAGAACTGTTGATTACACTTCATCCATCATAAATCAAAAAGCGCCGTGCTTACTTTTTGGACGATTGGATGGTATATCCTTTTCTGTACTATTAATATAGTATTACCTATGTTTAGAATCGTAGTATTAAGCTGCATTCCATTCTGCCTCTCGCTAGTTATTCCAGTATGCTGCACTGTTTTCCCGATTATTTTTTGGAAAGTTATACAAAAATGCAGAAGCTTGTAACATACTGGTATGTTGAAATGCATTTTTATGATTATTGCTTTTGGATTTTAAGCAATTTATTCTACGTCTAGTAAACAATCTATTTGACCTTCAATTGCATTAAGCTGTACATTGTTTTTTAACTTCATGGATCTATCAATTGTGCTTATTCAGTTGTAAAACCAGAAAGTTGGTAGATAAAGTTTTTTTCGATTTTTAGTCCTACTCTTGCTATAGGTGCCTATGCTTGATCTGTCTAAAAGGTTTTTATGTCAATTGCGCTCTTATTTAATACTTATATTACACTATCCATAATTGAATCCAGAAATGGATAATTAACCAATGGCTCTTGATGCCAATTGCCACCTACAAGTCAGAATCAAGTCTTGACTTACCCATAAATATCTATCCTACGTTATATTATTCTCACATTGAATTATGCTCTTACCTAATGTTATTTTTATTGGCAATCTAAAGCATCCTTTCCCCTTTTTTGCAGGTTGGCCACATTGAAGCGTGTGGAAGGCTACATATTTGACTCACACCAACGATCTGGTCCATCCCTATTTGCTGTTAAGTTTTGACTCTCCAGGTTAATGTAGTGGCATGTCCTATCCTCATGCTTGATAGTGAAATGTTGTTTTGTCCTCTTGATTTTTAGGTATGCTTTTTGGGGACTATTCCAGTCTAACAGTGATATTGCCTTTGGAACTAGGTGTATATCCTCAAGATTCCTCTGAACTATCAGATACTAACATACTGTAGCGAACCATTTTAGCTGTCCATTGAAATAAGTAACAACACATTAAAAACTTTGTTTGGGGAATACAGAGCCAAGCCTTAAGAGCTTGTCCATCAGTTATATGGTGGAAATACGGTGGAAATCATGTCATATTATTAGGTCTATATCACTCAAGTGACTTAGGTAAACTATGATGTTCTTCTATTCAGAAACATGGAAGGAAATCATGCCATATTATTATGTCTATGCCATTCAAATGACTTAGGTAAACTATGTTGTTCTTCTACACAGAAATAATGTCGGTCCAAGCTGTTAGAAAGCACTTGAGTCAGAGTAGGTAATATTGACGTTTTTGAACACTACTGATCCCTTCAGTCACTTTATTAATTCATTTCGGCATATTTATCCAACACCTTTGAACACCTCAATTATATATTTTGCTATACTCGTAACTTGTTTCATCTGTTTCCAGCGATCTGCTACCATTGTATTAACATGCTGAACGCCTGAACCATTTTGGAAGCTAGCTGCCACTCGCCAGTCGCCACTGTGCCCATGCCCTTCAGTAAATTGTCCCGCGAACTGATCGCTTTTGCTTCGCGGTGAACTGCAATCTACATGGGTGTGTTTTGTGACAACGGCTGTGGTCAGTTACGCCTGGATCGCAGTAAAGGGAATCAACTGATACGCATCCAACCTTTTCATGGTGAGATTTTTGCATCCTCTTCCTATTGTTTAGGCCAAGTCGCACAAGTTCACAAGAGCTAAATCATTTATGGAAAATAAGGGTTTGTATACTACACTTCTTTGTTGTTCTGCTCACATGTAATCTACAAATATATACAATACCTCCGCATTTTTTTCCCCAGCCTGCTTGAAGAAAGGCATGCACTTCACAAAGTAACCCGCTAGAAGACTTGGTAATGGGTTGCTGAACTTGTCCAAGAAGCGGGTGCTCTTAAGTCTTGAACATCAGTAACCCAAAGTCTCACAAAAAGAACAAAAAAAGGAGCCAAGTCAGGGTACAAACCTCAGGAAAGGGGAGGCAGTTATCATAGAATCATATACACTAACCCATAACTTCATCACTACTGAACACGAGAGTATCCAACTCTAGTGGTTTACATCACACTACGACCACAGCAGTTAGCCTGCATGCTAAATACAATAGCTACTTACCATGTCGGGTACAACACATGACGAAACTAATACAACCGGTCTGCACGCCGGGTCTGCTGCTGCACAGCAGCAGGTTGCAGGTGAAGCGGTTATCCACCGCCTCACCAATTCCTAACGATTCTAAAACATGTCAATCAGGAGCCTCCTGTGGTCATTCTCGGCTCCTCTTGCTGCTGCAGCCAGGGCACTTGTACTGCTTGATATGCTCCGCCTTCGCAGGGGTGATCCGGACGCACTTGCCGTGGAACCACTTCTCGCAAACGTCGCAGCAGATCCAGAACTCACCGTTCGCGTAAGTCTCCCCACAAGAGCCACACATGTAAGCTTGGTCCTCGTCCTCCGTGCCTTCTGGGCCGCTGCCTTCCTCATCTTTTGGCTGAGCCGGCTTTGCAGGCTTGCTGTTAGAATTGGATTGCTTCGATGGCTGAAAAAGAAGGGAAACAACACGGTCAAAGGCTGTGTTGACATGGGCGCTAGACAATGCATGTTAGACATTGTACATGATCAAATGTACTTACTTTAGTGTTGGACTTGCTGCTTTTGCTGCTGCCATTGGAGACTTTTGATTGCTTCTTGGCAATTCCTGTCACAACTTCATATACAGTGGGAAGACCATTAATCATGGTGAAGAGCCGTCTCCTGAAATTCAAATGCCACTTGTGGACTATTACCGTTTCCTCCAATAACAACCTACTAGGCTGGCAAAACCGAACAATATAATGTTGATTGTTGAATGACAATGCACTAGATAAACTAGTGTCGCTCAGATAATTACACAAAAGATGCAAAATCCTCTTGTAAACTTCGCCAAATGGAATCAGAATGCCACGTCACGGTTGATTTCTGTAAATAAGAAATGCATCGACAACTGCAATGAAAACTATGCAAACCTGGCTTCTTTATCAAATCCAAAGCGAGCTCCAAAGTAAAATGCTACAGACAGTAGCCATGCATCACTATGAACTGCAACCAGCGACAACCAATCTTTTTCGATCATTCCATCACGAGCAAAGTTTATGCCCAGTGCTGGTTCTGGTAGTTCAGGAGGTACTTCCTCAGCTGGAAGGGTCACGTCCCAGGTCTCATTGGGCAATCCATAAAGGCACAGGTTCTCTTTCTCTGAAAAATAGGAGATCACTATGTCATTACTATGACAAAAACAAGGGAAGAAAACTTCATTCAACAGACTACTTGTGATGCAATTTACCATATATCATTATGTCAATGGACAGTACAGCATAAAATAGCTACATATAGTTGAAAACTAACCCACACACACTTGAAGCAGACACTGGGGATATGTCTAGGGAGTCGATAAACCAATTTACTCAAAACAAATTATTCCCACGTAACCCCCAAAGCATTAAACCTGTCTTCAAACATCAACAGGACAAATTTGGCACCCCAGTCTAAATAAGTTTTGGAGTTACTGTTGTTTTGCACCTTTATAATTGTAGTAATAATGCAACTACAGTATACTAGCAGATTGACTTATATTTTGGATCATATAATTACAGTATACAATTACAATTAACTTATATCTTGGGTCAGAGGGATTACATGCTAGCAGAAGCCTGCTGCTTCAACGGCTCCCTAGCGGTATGGTGTTGGGCCTCTAGAATAGGCTGCATTAGTGATTTAATGGGCCTTGCAATGATAAATCAGTCATGTATGATGTGGGACAAGCCCATGAATACATGCTAACATAAGTTACAGATAGGACCAGGACTGGCTGCATGTGGATATACCTTTTGCCCACTTCTGTCTTCAATTCAATAAATTCCTTCTACTAAAAATAGTTACTTTGAGGAAGTTTCACAAAACCCTGAGTTTAGGGTCATGAGTTTCACAAAACCCAGTTTTTACAGTATTGTACTATGGAAGATAACTTTTGTTTGCCAAGAAAATGCAGTGAGGATTACATAAGGGTGCACAAAGAGTATGGCTAACTTAGAATCACTCCCATGAAGCCATTTCACGAAAGGTTAACTTTGCCTAAAAATGTGTTAAGAATTTTCAACCAAATTCCAAATCCTATGGTCCGATAACTTGAACCATAGCTTTACACGATGACCAATCTGGAAAAAATAGTTATTAGCATGGGCGATCAGGATTTGATTTGCAGCCTCTACACTGAGCAAATGCCCTAGCTCCGATCAAATGAACATTTAAAGACCACATCTGATTGATTGTGGCTCATACAGAGTATTTGCATGCAAGCATCATTTAACCATTCTCTGTGAGGTCCTAGATGCTGATAGTGCAAAGCGCAACAACAATTGTGCTTTAATTTGCTGAAAATTGACACTTCACCTTTAACAAACTGAAATTGACCCAATTACACTGGCAAGTGACAGCAAGATATCAACTAAAAAGAAAAGGCTTCACCGATAAACACTAAAACCAACATACCTGAGACGGATTAGTTAGGGCTAATACGCACCAATTATTCGAGCTCTTTTTTTTTGTGAGGAACCAATTATTCGAGGTTTAAGGCATTTTAAGAACACTAGAGTAAACCCTAAAAACGCAACCATACTGAGCTCCGTCCGTCCATGAATAAGCAAAAGCGACTCCGGAGCAGCCGCAAAAGGCCAAAGCCTCACCCCCACACAAAAAATTAGCTCCAACAAACGGACATCAGAAGCGGGCAGGGGAGCCTCACCGGGGTCACACTGCCGGTAGAACTTCTCCACATCTGCGCAACCACAGGAGCAGCAAATCCATCAATCAATCAGCAAGAGCAGCCAAACAACTCGAAGCATAGCTAGAAAGGAGAGCGGCGCATGAGGGCCAAGCCTTTACCCACCGGTGGTGAGCGCCTTGACGATGCCCGCGCGGCGCGCGCGGAAGTCGCGGAAGACGTCCTCGGCGGAGCGCGCGTTGTGGTGCACCGCCGCCGCGGCCCCCGCGTTTGCGGCGGCCGCACCAGCACCGGCGCCGCCCCCGCCCTCGTCCATCCGCCGGAGCTTCCGCTAGGGTTTCGGCGAGCCGGGGCCTGAGCTGGGAATGGGGAGCGAGCGAGTGTGGTGGCAAATCAAATCGTAGTGGAGAAGGGAGCGGGGAGAGAGATAGAAAGAGAGTGGGAGCGGAGAGGATTAGGAGGGGGAGTGGATCGCAGCCAGGTCGAGTCGAGGACTGAAACGTAAATAACTAAAATTACAGCGGTCTAAGACGAAGAATTTCCACGCTGGTAGGGCCCACCTGTCGGAGCGGTTGCTGGGCTCAGGATCTTCTCTTTCTCGTGGCCCACGGAGAGTAGGAGACCGCTGGCATGCTGACGTGTACACTCGGCAAGCGGGCCAAGTAGGCCGCGCCTACAGATGGCGGAATCGGTGCCGGCGCCGGCTATGGCGGCGAAGCTGGGGCTGTGCTCGTATTGGTTGAGCTCGTGCTCCCACCGCGTCCGCAGCGCACTCAACCTCAAGGTTATTCGCGCCGAAACTTAGAACACGTGAAAATCTGTGTGGGTCATTCGGTTATAAGATTCGTTCGAACATACTTTTGATTGTACCACCAGCCGTGCTAAAAAATATATTCATGTTGGAACTCACGGGGACCGATTGGATCAGATAAAGCTGACGGAGATTTGATCCGATGCTAACATGTGAACACGACGATGCCTAGAAGATTTAGATCCTTCGGCTTTATTGAATGATGTGCACTCTCGATTGTCCTTCAGCCTCATTGTCCTTTTGTCGATACCATGGAGATGTGAACGTGCCAGCTAATTTAAACTTGTAATTGATAAGTAGATGAACAGATAGGTTAGTCAGACAATGGATCGATACGAACTCTTGTTATTAGTTGGCTGTCAATAGGGTTGAGATAGTCATCAACTGTGTTTGACGTGCTCTTGTTATCGACGGGTTGTCGATAAGAACTGAAGCACTCTCCCATCGACTAGGAAGCCGATGAAGACTTAGGTAGATGGCGATGAAAGAAATGAAAGATATATCGGCTATAGAGCCAATAGTGCTCTAGATAAAACAAATGTGTAACATTGGTCCATCGTTTGCAAAGCCGATGAATGCATAAAAGGATATTTAAATAATACAATAATGATTCTATCAACTGCAAAGCTAATAGTACTTAGAAATACAATATTCAAAGAATAGCACGTGGGATCCTCCTACCGACTGGTTTGCTGATGTAAGCTATAGCGCTCGTTCATCAGTTGAAAAGCCGATGAAGTCATATATGGATTGGCAAAGAATCATATAAAAGATCCATCGGCTGCAAAGCTGATGCTATTTTGAATATAATATACGATGAATAAGAAGTATTGAGACCCAATCCTCCAAAAGCATGAGACCTAGTGATTACCGTGATGATACCGTTAGAGCCAACTTCGATATATCGAACCGAACCGAGACAGTATGAGACTAAGTCTAACGGCAACAAGATGACAGACACTAGATCGAATGTGTGAGCGGAAGAAAAGGATAAACCCATTGGCTAGATGAGCCGATGAGAGAAGATCTTTGAAAATATGTGTATTAACTAAGAGCCCAATATACTGGGCATGAGATTTAGGAGAAATCATTGAAAACGTATGTGTATCAGCTAAGAAGCCGATATACTCGACATGATGCTCGATGTGTGGATAACTTATCGACTAACTATTTCGATGAAACGCCGAGTAAAGTTCCATTGGCTTATGACTTAATCTACCATCAACAATTTAGTAGATCGAACCTAACCGATACAGCACGAGACCGATGACGGTAAAATGAGTTTTATAAGCTAATAAATCCCACGCGAGCGTGATGTAGTATATTCAATATAACTAAGAGATCGAATCTAACCGATATAGCTTTAGACAGACTGAATATACTAAAATAATTATGGGACTTACTCTTTTGCTAGAGTTCGGACTTAACTGATGCAGTCTCGCGTCGAGAGTTATAACTCGCCAGTAAAAAATTTAGATAAACTAGAATAACTATGCATCGAGATATATTCGATCGAGAGATAAATTTTAAGTTTTTTAAAGAATATATATTTATCTTAAAGTTACATGAGCCCAAAACGGTTACAACAATCATTTTACCTTATTTTCTAAAAATATAAAAGAAAAATATCTTCAAATAAGTTAATAAAACTAACTAAACATGGATATATTTACATAGATAAAATAAGCTACCACCAGATAAATCCGAATAATGTTCTATCTGAACTGTATCTTTTCTCAATCCGTCTGATCGTTTCTTTTTCTGTATCAATCAACTCTTTCTAATAAATCGATCGACTCTTTAATCTACCCATACCCACAGATCTTCCAAATTTTGATGTAAACAAAGAACTTGCTGCTCCGCTCAGATCAAGATCGGTGGTCCGGCCTCCGAAGGCTCGCCTTCCTGTTTCCTCTCGTCGTCTTTTCTATCTATGGTTGGATGGAGTGAGTGAACCTGGTGCGGGAGATTGGGTCTCTGCAGGTTTGGAGTACGAGTACAAGGCGGTGAACCTGCTCAAGAGGGAGCACTCTTATCCAGGTTAGGTGCTACGCCACCGTCGTCGTCATCTTTCCCCTAACTATGTTTCGTGGTATACTTTTACGGTTGCTCTGTGTCTAGACTGTTCGTGCAATTGCCGCTGCAAATTTGCTTGGATGGTGAAGGGGAAGATTCGAGCACAGCTGCATAAACGTTCTCTGTGTTGGCGATCAGCCCAAAATCCACAGGCGAGGCTCTGTGGGGGAAGATGAATAGGAAGGTGTTCGACGAAATGCACAACTGTGAAATTGAGATGAACACGAGGGATTTTGGTGGAGCCTGTGCGAGCGCCGCTTTTCGGGATTTTCTTGATGCAATATAAAGCAAAGTCGTACATGCAGATCATGGCCTTAATGGCCTTACAACTCGACTCATGATACGCACACGTCTGCCCACTCATGGCACGCACCCATGCACAACTAGCTCAGAATCGTGGGGGAGGAACGAAAAAACAGGAAACTCAAACTGAAAAGATAAAACACACGCAGAATTATCCAACACTCTTGTATGTGAGCCATGCGTGGTAGTCTCAACTATTTTCATTTTTGTTTGCCGGTGGAAGAATTCATGAAGGTTAATCCTATCAAGTTCGTCCTGGCATTGGTCGATGGCGATTCTGTAATTGGTGATTCTTACGCGATAGCATTGGTAAGCATTCAGAATTTTTAGATGCAGTAGTTTATAGCATCAAAATTGGTCTCTGCTTTACTTGTTTCCATGTGACTTTGCAGTATTTGGAGGACAAGTACCCTGAGCGCCCTATTTTACCTCAAGACCTTAAAATGAAGGCCTTGAATCTTCAGGCAATAATAGATTCTGTGCTGCTATGCGCAGGATGATGACCCCAAGTAGTTAACATTCCATTTGATCTACAAGTGCTATTTGTAATTTGTTGAGGTTGAACAGTGTTGATGTTCAGTTAGTGCCTATTTAAGAAGGTAAGATCACATAAGAAGAAGAATAAAAAGTGGAAAAGAACAACCCACAAAAATCCATGTTTCAGGATAATAGGAATGCTGAGCACATGGAAATAAGATGGATTAGCCATAATCAAGAAAATATAGCTTACTATATACACTAGATTTTTTCCCCTACCAATTCATCATGCCTAGTGTGACCTTTCATCTACTAATTTTATGGCAGATAGCAAACATTGTATGTTCTGGGATTCAACCTCTTTCATAATCTTACTGTACTGGTAAAATTGACTTACACTCAATTTCTTATTGCCATGTAAGGTTCTCTGTCTGGAATTTGATTACTCAGTGCACCTGTGTTCCATGTAGGAACAGCTATCTGGTTGCACTGTGCAAAGATGTTTTTTTCGCCTCAGATTAACTCTATATTAGACAGTTTGTGCTTTTTGTAAGAACGTGTACAGTGAGACTGAGACTCTACATGGAGAATCGGGTTTATATATATATACAGTCCAGTGGTCTAGTGGTTTAACACCCTCGTAGTCACAGCGGGAGGGGAACGGACGCAGACACTGAACCGAAAACTAGTGAACAAAGGCGTGAGCAGGCATTTGGTCATAATATCGGCGAACTAGTGCGCCGATGGTACATGGAGCATCCGAACCTGTCTTAGTACGACCTTATCACGGACAAAATAGATATCGATCTCTATGTGCTTGGTACGTCGATGATGAACCGGATTGGCGGTCATGTAGATAGCACTGATATTGTCATAGTAGACGACGGTCGTAGAGGAGAGAAGTGCACGGAGCTCCTGGAGAAGCTGGCAAATCCAACAACACTCGGCGACGGTGTGGGTGATGACGTGGTACTCGGCTTCGGCGCTGGAGCGTGACACTGTAGTCTGGCGTTTTGAGGACCAGGAGACTAGAGTGTCGCCGAGGAAGACGCAGTAGCCGGACGTGGAGCGTCGAGAGTCGGGGCAGCCTGCCCAGTCCACGTCGAAGTACGCGGTGAGGGAGTCAATGAGGCTGAAGCTGAGGTGCAGCCCGTTGGAGAGTGTGCCCTTCACGTAACGCAAGATGCGCTTGAGTAGCGCGAGGTGAGGTTCGCGCGGAGCGTGCATGAAGAGGCACACTTACTGAATGGTGTAGGTGAGGTCGGGGCATGTGAGAGTGAGGTATTGGAGAGCACTGGCAAGACTTCGATACTGGGAGGGATCGGCGACGAGTGTTCCATCGGCAGCAGAGAGTTTGGCTCGAGTGTCGACCGAGGTGGCAGTGGGGTGACAATCGGCCATGCCCACACGCTGGAGAAGATCGATGGCGTACTGGCGCTAGGAAAGGAAGAGCCCGTGAGAAGAACGGGTGACGGAGATGCCAAGGAAGTGGTGGAGGAGATCAAGATCGGTCATGGCGAACTCGAAGTGGAGTCGGGCCATGATCTGGTGTAGGAGGGACGTCGAAGACGCTGTAAGTACAATGTCGTTGACGTATAGAAGGAGATAGGCGGTAGCATTGCCGATGTGAAGAGTGAATAGGGAGCTATCGGACGCAGAGGCCACAAAGCCGATGTGCCGAAGGTAGATAGCAAAACGCTGGTACCAGACGCGAGGGGCTTGTTTGAGGCCGTAGAGAGAATGTTGAAGAAGGCAGACATCGTCGGGACGAGAGGGGTCGACGAAGCCTGGAGGCTGTTGGTAGTAGACCGTTGCCGTCAGATGACCGTGAAGAAAGGCGTTCTTCACGTCAAGCTGATGGATCGGCTAGGAGTGCGAGGCAGCCAAGGTGAGAACGACTCGGATGGTGACGGGTTTGACGACGGGACTGAAAATCTCGTTGTAATCAACACCGGGGAGTTGGGAGAAACCCTGAACTACCCAGCATGCCTTGTGATGGGCAAGAGAGCCATCGGCGTGGAACTTGTGCTTAAAGATCCACTTGTCGGTCACAATGTTGGCGCCGGGAAGACGGGGGACGAGGCACCAGGTCTCGTTGTCCATGAGGGCCTTGTACTCGTCGGCCATGGCCGCGCGCCACTGAGGGTCGGCCAGGGCGGAACGAGAAGTCGCCAGGATGGGCGAGATATAGCAGTGGACGGCGAAGAGCCCGTAGCGGTTGGTGGGGCAGAGAGACCCGGTCTGTGAGCGAGTAACCATGTGAGAAGTGAAGGGGATGGGAGCCGATGGGAGTGTGGTAGATGTGGAGAGAACTGGTTGGGGAGGGGTGTCATCGGCTCGAGATCGGCGGCTATATGTGAGAGAAAAGAAGAGAACTAGATCGGCCTGAGCCGATGGAGTTGGATGGACTGATTGGTTCGGTCGGTCCAATAGAGATGGAGCAGCCGATGGGAAGGGGGGAGCCAATGGAGGCGGATAAGCCGATGAGAACTGAGGAGCCGATGGGTGTAAGGTGTCCGATGAAAAGGGGATAGGATCAGCCGAAGCCGATGAGAGTGATGAGACCGATGGGGGTCCGATGGGAGGGACATCGGACCGAATAGTAGTGGGATAGCTGAAGGGTAATTCCTCAGCAGCGGTCGATGAGGTGGCCGATGGGGAGAATGGTGGAGGAGACCGGGACGGCACGGTGTTGGTAAGGAGGAAGTCGAGATCGCTAGATGATAATGTCGGATTAAGCAGGCCGAAGGGAAAGCATGTCTCGTCAAAGATGATATGACGAGAGACGATGACCCGTCAGGTGGAAAGGTTGAGACATCGGTATCCCTTGTGAGATGAGGGATAGCTGAGGAGAATGCAGGCGGTGGAGCGGGGAGCGAGTTTATGGGGAGCAGTGGCGGTGAGGTTTGGGTAGCAGAGGCACCCGAAGATGCGAAGGTGGGAGTAGTCGGGCGCCGTGCGGTAAAGAAGAGTGTATGAACGTTGTGGCGAACGGAGGAGCACGGGCGTCGATTGAGGAGGTAAGTCGTAGTGGTCAGTGCTTCTGCCCAGTAAATTACCGGTAAGTGGGCATGAAGCAGCATAGTGCGACTTATGTTGTTGAGGGTGTGAAGGAGGCGTTCAGCCTTGTCATTCTGGGGAGAGGTGTAGAGGCAAGAGAGGCATAGATGTATGCCTTGCAAGGTAAGGAAGGTTTTAACAGTACGGTTAATGAAGTCCGTACCGTTATCGGCTTGTAGAGCCTTGATGGGGATGTTGAACTGAGTAGAAACATAGGTGGTGAAGTTAGTTAGGTGGGAGGCGACCTCGAAGTTAGTGTGTGTAATCGTCAAGTATGGCAAGGTAATACTGATTACCAGAGACACTTTTAATTGGAGAAGTCCATACATCACAATGTATAAGCTTAAACGGTCGCGAGGTATAAGAAAGAGAACTAAAAATTGGCAGACGCACATGTTTGCCAAGTTGACACGAGTGGCAAACTGTGAAGTTATTTTGGGTACATTGCATGGAGGCGCTGTGACGGAGGTTGTTGGGGCTAGGGTGGCCGAGGCGAAGATGCCAGAGGTTGGTGGAGAGGGCGACTCTGGCGTGTGGAGTGGACGGCGCAGTGGAAATGGTGTAGAGGTTACCACCACTATTGCAGCGAAGGATCTGTCGTCAGGTTGGGATATCCTTCATAGAGAAACCAGAAGCGTCAAATTCGATTGATCAATTGTTATCTCGTGTGAATTGGCGAACAGATACGAGATTGTGAATAAGAGAGGGTATAATAAGGGCATTACGAAGGGGGAGGTTAGTGGTGGGTGTAGACAGAAAGGAGTCACCATGACATTGGACAGGAAGAGAGTGACTATTGCCGATGGTGATAAAGAGGGAGAAAGAGGGATGACAGGAACGGAGTATATCGGCCGATGACGCCATGTGGGAGGACGCCCCAGAGTCTAGCACCCAAGGGTGTTGTGGTTGGAGCGTCATCTGGTTGAGGGCGGCGACAAGGCCAGCCTGGTTCTAGGAGGAAACCGACTGGGTGGGTGGTGTCGGTAGCATCGGCTGAGGCGGCAGGATGGGAGCCGATGCCAGGTGGGCCTGAGGATAGGCGCCGAGGACCCCTAGTTACCATCCGATGGGGCTACGTGGCTAGGGCTGGGGTGCCCAGGGGTTGTAGTAGAGCCACGAACCCGTGGGACCGGTAGGCTGGGCAGGAACTGAAGTAGGTCGCGATTGCATCGGACTGTGCTAGTTCTTGCCCTTGCCTTTGTTGGTGCGGGCTGTGTTGCCATGGTTAGAGCCATGGCCGCTAGAGCCGTGGGAGGGAGCGGCAGCGCAGAATGCTCGACAGTCTTTACCTTAAGGCACTGGCAGTATGAAGAGATAGAGGAGTCTCCTTGTACCATGGAATGGAACTCGTTGAGAAGAAAGATAGCGTGAGACTGCTTGTTTGTGAGGAACATCCGCTCGATAGCCACCCAGAGATCCTAGGCGGTGGGCTTGGTATCTTCTATGGCGAGGTCGAGGACAGAGTCGTCGACCGAGCCGAGCAGCCAGCTGCGCACGCAACACTCAGCGATGTCCCACTAGGGGTCATCGGGTCGAGGTGGAGCGGAGCCATCGATATGTGACCATAGGCCGAACTTTCCACAGAGGGATTTAAAGAAGAAAACCCACTTAAAGTAGTTGGCGCTAAGGTCAAGAGAGATAGGAACGTGAGATTTCACATTCACAGTAGCGTAGGGGGTGAGAAGATCGGCTAGGTGGTACCCGAGGTGTGGTCTAGGGCACCAAGAGCCGGAGCAAATTTGGCGACTGGGATAACGAGAGGAGAACAGGGACAAGAAGCCAATGGGAGGAAACCGATGAGAAGAGAGATCGACCGATCAGAGAAGTGAGAAGCCGATAGGGAGTGGGCCAACCAGCCGATGGGGAGTGGTTGGCTGATGTAGAGTAGGCAGCTGAGTAGGTGAGAGAAAATATGGTGGTAGAGTAGGTAGGTCAGAGAGTGGTTGGGTCACGGACGTGCGAAGATTCACATCCGTGGACTCGTGGAGACCAAGGAGTGGAGCGGATGCGAAAAGCGCGGAGATGGACCGGACATGAAGAGAAGAGATTCGCGTCCGGGAGGCAGAAATTCGTGTCCGTGGACACGTGGACACGTCAGATTGGCTCGGATGTGAGGAGAGAAGGTTTACGTCCGAGAGTCGTTGAGCGTGTCAGAAAAGCAGGAACCGAGGGAGGGTTCCAGCCGATGGAGGGTGGACAGGTTCAGCCAATGGGAGTGTGGACGAGTTCAGCTGATGGAGACGACGAGCGCAGAGGTGCGCCTGTGTCGGAGGAGAAAGGATGCACGGAGCAAGAGGAAGGGCGAAGACGGGTGTGAGGCGAGACGAGTAGGCGGATAGAGACTGTCACCTTGTCGCGTGAAGGTGAAAAGTAGAAAGGAAAAGCGTCTGTGGAGAAGACGGGAAGAAGAAAGAAACCGAGACGAGAGAGCGAGGAGAGAGTACCGAGAAGAAGGTCGGCGACGGGGAGAAAAGGTCGGCTCGTCGGTGGGAGAAAACTAACGCGCTAGGAATGTCTAAGCTCGTTCTGATACTATGTAAGAATGTATACAGTGAGACTGAGACCTCAACTTTATAAGGGTCATCTATCATTTTTATAGTAACATTAATATAGTATAGTTCTTAGGAAAAAAATATTGTATAATAGAATAACTTTGTGGGGTACTTACTTCTTTGCAGAGGTTCATTGAGCAGAAGGTTGGTACAGGGGAGATCATCCCATGGACTCAACAACAGATTAACAGAGATTTCACAGGTTCTCCTCACTGGCATATCCTTTATTTATTAATCAAAGCTAGGACTATATCTTCCAGCTTTACTTCCACCGTCAAATCTGCTTAAAAAAAAATGTGTTACGAACAATTCGGTTGTTTTGCATGTTGTGAGAAGCTCACATAGTCCTTTTTTCACATTCCTGCTTCTTTGGATTTGCTTTTATGTCACAGTGTGCTCACTTCTTTCCACAATGGTGTAGCTGCTGAGAACCTAGTGAAAGGCTGTGCTGGGAAGTGTGCCGCAACAGGAGATGAAGTCCGATTGGTGTGTATGCTGCGACAGGAGATGAAGTCCGATTGGTGTGTATGCTGCCCTCAGAGTTTTATCCTTTCTTGTATGGAGATTTTTTCTAAGGCTTTGTCCTTTTTTTCGTGTATCTTGCTTACAAATTGTGTCACTTTTCCCCTAAAACAGAGTAAGGTTCTCCCATGGTGAAAAAAAAAACTGAAGCGATAAACTAAAAATGCATCCTCACATTCACCATACTTTTCATGAGGACCATATATTTCCATTTACTAACTTTCCCTTTGTTTATGTAATCATGTTTGTGGACACTCCAAATATTAACAATCATTATTTTGACTTAAGTTTATTGTTGCATTTTTTTTGCACATGCAGGCAGACGTATTCCTTGCACCTCAGATTTATGCAGCCGTGACTCGTTTTCAAATCAATATGGTGTTGTTCTTGTGCTTCTTACTCTATCCATGCATATGCCTTTATCAATTTTGTCAAATCTAATGAAATATGTTTTCTTGGCAGTCAAATTATCCTACTCTTGCGTGGCTCCGTGAGGAGTATATGAAACATCCAGCATTCCAAGCAGCGCTCCCTTACAGGCAACCAGATGCCCCTTCCTCTACCTAGAAAATACAGTGTCAGCTTTGCTCTTGTATATTTGGTCATCTAAAAAATAGATTGGAAGTCGTACAGCTTGTTATTGGAAGCTGTAGCAATAAGCACACAACTTGTTGTGCAAATTGGAAATAGGTGTGTATATTTTCAAAGCTTCTGTTCAAATAAATTACTCTTCAAATTGCTAGCCTATGGACAACTTCATGTTGACATCAATGGTGCCAACTGCCAACAACACGATAGAACTTGAGAGTGGGGATACAAAATGCACTTGAACTGCATTGGTTTGATAATCTCCAGATTATGTGTGATGCAGCATGGAGAGAAATGATCTCAATAAAGGCTCAACTTGATGATTTTCCTTCAAAACCGAGTGTATTTGATTTTTTTCGCGTACCCAAGTTAAATGAACGCATGAAACTATCTTTTTTACTTTCTATAGTGCAAGTTAAAAATTTTTGACTAGTTTTATTGTAATCATAGCCTTTTCCGAGTTTTGCAACAAATTTGAGCAATGTCAAATGGGCAAATGACATGAACAGTATCCAATGATTGAGAACTAAGAACCAATTAGGAAAGAAGGAAAAAATAAAAATAATAAAATAGTATACCAAAGAGGCCTCCCTATCATGGAACTGACAAATTTAATAGAGCTAGCCAACGATAAATAGCAAAAGAAAAACAGAGTCAATGTTGTCAATGCTAATTTTTGAGCAATGGTAGGAAACTTTTTTTATGCTACCATCAATTCCAACCGCGGCAGAACAACAGAATGCCTTGCCATAGTCATGGGAATGATTTACCAGGATAGTCGCTATCTGGGAGAGGAAATTATGGGTCCATACGTAAGTGAGATGAGGTAAAGAGTATAAGAAACGGATAATATAGATAGATTTAATTTTCCTTGGTCTATCATTACAGGAGGACAAGGAGATTATAGCCATCCGACATGTGACGTGACAATGACATGGAAATTATGGCTTCATCTTATGCTCTCAATAAGATGGAATCTTTAAAGAGCACGCCTCAAATTAAAAAAAAGATCAAATATTATGCTTGGTTGGGATCAAAGTTATAGCGGAGTGGGTTCCTCTAATACCACCGCTGCGTTTATTGATCACTGAGAGTAAGGAATGGTGTCCATTTTGAATATGCGAGAGGATCAGGGAAAGGGTAGTCAATTTAAACTTAAAAAATATAATATATTGCATGTTGAATTCATCGTATCAAAAAAATTAGGACAAATAACTTAATAAGAAAAATGGAATAGATGCTTCAAACAGAATTGGTCTAGACACTTTTAAAGGAAATGGATTATACACTTTTAACAATAGTGGGGTCGGAGATTGAGTTCCTCTGGCAGAAAATCAATATAGCCCCTTTTGTGAGTTCAACCCGGGAGTGCAAAACCAGAGTGTAAATCCTAATAAATACCATATAGGATGTAATAACTTATTATTATGGAGTTTTTCACTTGGATGAAAGTGTTACAAGGCTTATTCTAACTATGATGTTTTTTTTTCAAACCCTCTCTGGAGAGCCTTGGCTCTCCCATTATAAGCAATGGGGATACCACAATAGCCATATATTAGAAAATAGACCCTATTGTATATGGGTTAAGTATGGTCAGTCTTGTTGCGTAGTGATAAGTGGACCTTAGAGGTCGAGCCTTGGTGGGCACCCTCTTAGAGCAAGCTTGATCTGATGCCGCCCTATTCCACCATGCGTCCTGCATGGCCATAGAGTTATTGTGGTGGGAACATGAAGTCACATTGTTGACGATGAGACTTGCTGGTCAGTCTTAGATGGTGGAAGTGGGAAAAGGTCATGGGACATGTTAGGTAGTATGGCAGTGTTGTCTGATAGTCCATGCCACCTTTCTAAAAAGGATGATGATGTCGTGTGTGACAGACATGCAGCACCTCTACACCGATGCATGATGTTACCGATCAAAGCATTTATCTAATATTTTTTTCTATTTTTTTAACTTTTTTAAATTTAAATTTTAAAAATAATCTCATTTAAATCTTATTTTTAAATTTAAACTTTTGCCCACGCCAGTTAGATTAACGTGGCAAGACAACATGTCACCCATCCATAGATGGCGTGGCAGTGTTGTTTCACCACACCAATCTAATTGGCACAGTAAAACCCGCTAAAACATAGCTACAAAATTTATATTTAAAAAATAAGTTTTAAAAATATGTATTCTTAAAATTAAAAATTAAAGGGTTTAAAAAACAATAAAATACACCAATGCACAAGTTTACGAGGATCGTAGTGCACTATAAAATACTCAGATTATGCCAAGCTATGTATACTTAGATTATGCCATGCTAACGTGCTTAGTTAATAATTTGGACTAAGTTGATAAGACTGGTTCGATGTAGCGAAAAAAGAAAAAATGTCTTGTTTTTCACATGTATGTTTTTAAATAGATAAATGATACGTTTTTTAAAAATTTATCTATATTTTTTTCTATAAAAAGTTACTTTAAAAATCATATCAATTTATTTTTAAAATTTAAAATAACTAATAATTAATTAATCAATAGTCAGGAGCAGCAGCTTAAGTACACTGCGGCGACAAGCAAAAGGGAGATGTGATCTGGCCTGACTTTGGACAGGGTTGCCAAACCTACGAGGCTGTGAAAGCGTGAACCTGAAACCCATGCGGTGTTCAAACTTCAGATTACCGTAGCGTCTCTGTTGCGACACTGGACACAACACAACAGGTGATCGACTGGCCAGGAGTTGCATGAGAATTTCTCATGGCTAGTATTGTACTACTATCTGCAGATTTGTAAGGTAGTTTGAACTGGACGGCAAACAAACAGTATTAATCACAGTAAAAGATAGTACTATATCCGTGTGTGGTATAGTTAACTATTAAAAAAGACATAATAGAATTTTTTTTAATCAGCAACCACTGCCACCCGGTCCACAAGCTCCTCCGTCTTGAGGTAAATACGCGCAGTTAATTAGTTACTTTTCGAACATGATAGAACGCTGCCATCAGATTAAATTCATGGTTAATAGTGTCATAATCAACGGAGAGGCCACAACACACACATATATATATGTATGAACTTGTGAGTGAGTAAGTTCAATTGCAATAACATGGCAATTCTTTCTTTATTCACTCAACCTTTTTTAAGCTTTGTTTGATTATGCTTATAGCCTTAAGTTACTCGCTCGTTTTTTTAAGCATGTTTTTAAACTGCTAAGTTGTGTTTTTTTTAAAAAATATTATATATGAAAGTTTCTTTAAATAAACAAATAAATCCATGTTTATAATATTTAATGCAAAATTAATCTTGTGCTATTGACCTGTCTCATTTCAAATGAGGCTAATCAACTCAAGAAGCCGAATCTAACTATGCCTAGATGGGCATATGCGAGATGTTTATGCAAGATTTGTGGAAGGCTATAACTGGTATATCATTTGTTGGGCATAATATAAAGTAGAGCTTTACGTGATTGATTTCTAACTAGATTTTGCTACTTGGTGTTTTGTAATGTTAATTATTTCAATGGATTTCCTTTGGAAATAGTTTATTTGAGTACTTATGGCTAGCGCATTTTCTTCATGGTGTTTTTCTGGTGAGTTTTCTTTGTTACAAATATGCTTGTTCTACCCATCAAAGAAATTGACATGATGTGAATTGAGGTTAAAAAATATGATAGCTTGCTTTGGTTTAGGTGACATCTTCTTTACATTATCTAGTCCTGAACATTTCTAATGTACATAAATAAATCCTCCATTGTACACATGGTCATCACTTACTTGAGAAATGGGAAGTGTCTTTATTATGTTTTCCTTTCATTGTATGTCTGTTCTTAAAAAATGTAGTATGTTTTCTATGAAAAAAAATACTGTTGTACTTCCTACATTGTAGTATATAACTATATATTCTTTCCTTGTTTGCAGCTTCAGCAGAATGCTTTGGTAGCACAAGAACAAGAACATAATTTTGTAATGAGAAGCTTTGCTCGTGTCTACTACAGGAAAATCCAGATATGTACTCTCTTATTCCCTTCCAGTTTTAGCATCTTCTTTTCCCACAAATAGCATAATTGGGATGCTGAATTTGTTTCCTAACCATCTCGCAACCATTTTGATTATATAGTCCAATCCTCTCAGACATAACCTTGAGCTGAAGTTGCAAATGCTCTCATTCCTGCAGTGTATGAAGACGACACATGCTTCATGGCCTACTTTGTTGTGCACTTCTGCTGAATCAATTTGGTGGTTATACTTTTGCCAAAAATGAATTACCAAGAGACAACTGTTTGGTGTGAAATGTAATCATCTGTTAGATATACTTCTTAATTATTGGTATGTATGTTGTGTATTTTGCATGTGATTAAATGACTTATACCCTCCTCAATATAGTTCAATCTGGAGTGGATTTTGCCTAAGTAATTCATGAATGTATAAAGGTGACATATGACTTAATATTTACATGATACAACCTTCGATAGTGCACACAACGTGTGGCAAAAGTTCAAGTTACAAGGTTCATAAATCTTGAATGGTTAACGATATATTGTGAAATATGCATTGCACGTGTGCAAGATTACTAGTTGAACATAACATGGCGTGTAGCTTCATCATATATAACGCATGCCCCCACAGGTTCAGACCTTTAAAAATAAGTGAAAATAAACGAAAAAGACTCATGTTGTCCTATTAAAGTAGATATAGTTTGCTACCATTTTTAAGCATACCGAATAACCAAATCCAACTCTACAAAAACACAATACTTGCCCATACCAAAATTTGATTAGAACAAACCAAGTATACTCTCACATATCCTTGCCATACAAAATTTTTGAAAAGGGTTGAATTTTACGACAAGCAAAGGCACAAAGCTACCAAAAATGGCAAGATATGCATAACTTCAGCCCACATCTTGTCCATATTCTTAGACTCGAAGAACTCGAACTAGAGAGTAGAGAGATGTCTCAGACACTCTGCTCATTGGTACGCGCTGCAATGGGCACTTGATCACGGCTTAAACCCGCACAGCCGCGGCCGAGTAAACGAACCCATGAAACCCCGGCGGGATGGGCACGCGGCGCCACCGCGCCGCTCCAGCGGCGTCCATCACCCACGCCGCGTGCCTGCCGCCGTCTACCTTGCCGAACACGAACACGGCGGCGCCGTCGCCATCGCCCACGCCGACCGCCATCACGCAGGACTTCATGCCGGGCGGCCCGTCCACCACGTCCCTCCACCCGCCGCCGGCGCCGTTGTCCCACTCCCGCACGCCACCCTTACCGGCGCCGACCGCCCACACCTTCCCGCCGACAGCGGCCAGGCACGTCTCCGCGGTGTTCGGCACCATGTCTCCCTCATTGGACCAGGCGGTGAAGTCGCCGGTGGTGGTGTAGTACTCGGCGGTCTTCTTGAACGCGCCCTGGGCGTCGGTGGGGTAGCCGCTGGCAGCGAGCACGCGACCCGTGGTGGCGACGAGCTGTGGCTCGTCGCGCTCCTCGGACATGTCCGGGAGCGCGCGCCAGGCGGCGGCGGCGACGTCGTACGCGTAGGCGGAGCGGAGCGCGTTCTTGGAGTCGTCGTGGCCGCCGGCGACGTAGACGACGCCGTCCATCCCGGCGCAGCCGAAGAAACCCCGGGCGTCTGGCATCGCCCCGCCGCGACGCCACACACCGGCGGCGACGTCCAGCACGCGGACGTCGCGGGTCAGGCGTGGCGCGGCTGGCTCCCATCCCCCGACGACGGCGACGTGCCGTCCGTCCCCGGTCGCCGCGCACCGCGCGAAGAACGGCACGCCCCCGCCCCACGCCTCCTCCACCCCCTCTTCCGCGCCCTCCACGCCCCGCCACTCGCCGGTGGTGAGGTTCGCCGCGGTCAGCACGCACTCCGTCTCCGCCACCGCCGACGACCCCTTCCCGCGCGCCGGAGTGGCCTGGACGAGGAACACGACGTCCTCGGCCGCCCCGGCCACCCTCCGGCTCCGGCGGAACGCCTCCGACGCGGCCGTGCGGCGCCACCCGCGGCACACGTGCCGCATCGCCCGGTGCGACCGGCTCGGCACGCGCGCCAGGCACTCCATGGCCACGTCGTCCGGCAACCCCGGGATTAGCTCCGCCGCCTCCGGCTCTCGCTCGATGGCGCCGCCCATGGCGACTGGCGAGCACAGCGCAAGCAAACTCAGTGTGGCGTGTCTCCTTTGTGACGTGGAAAGTGGAAGAGGGTGTTTGTGTGTGGCTCAGTGAAGGGCTTTGGAGGGTTTAAGTAGAGGAAGCTTAAGGGTGAGGACAAATTTGGCCTATGATTTTTTTTTTGGTAAAGTGTGGTGAAAATTAGATAATAGTGTTTTGGGAGGATGTAGTTAAAGGGAAAAAAATACAGTTGTAGACTTTAGTGCAGGAAGATATTCTTGTAGAGTGCAAGGGGAGGCCATCCAATATATGTGACGGATTATAAAGCTACAAGTTTGGTAAATTTGATTGGCCATATTTTTCAGATTAGAGTGGGACAATAGAGAAGATTATTGAAGTGCAATAAGGGAACAAAATTTGATTTTGCTTATCGTAAATCTGTTCTTACATATGACTAAATCTTACACTAGAGAAGACAAATTATAATAATGGTTTTCATTCCATTTATCATCGAATCCGATGGATTACATATGGCAGAACCCTACATCATGATCGCTAACGTCTTAACTGCCTCACCTTAACCTCACTTCTCAGCTGAGATGTAAACCGTTTATATTATTATAGATTATAAATATGTTAGGGTATCGTTACTAATTTATTAGTATGGCATATCATTAGATCATGTTTAGTCAAAACAATAATTAATTTTCATTGTGGAGTGTACACATTCATACATTTTCTCTCGCCTTATTAATAGGTCAATGTTATATCTTGAGTTAAAACAAACTTCAGCCTTCGTATCACAAGCATACAACCGGTCGGAAGTATTACTCAGCGACTAAATTACGTTAAAAAAAATCTTAAAGTCCAAAGTGGATGACGAATGTAAACTTGACAAGAACCATCCATAAATATATTTATAAGAGCAATTTCCTGTGTGAAGTGACTCCATGATCACACTTTTGCCAAATAATACATGGAGCATAAAGAGCTTTTAATTAAAAATGTGGCATAGACCATGCAGGTGTACGTAGACATATGTATGTGTGGACATATATTTCACTTCGTGCTGTAAGAAAAGCTGACTATGAACCGAATTATCGAAAGATGCATGTAAAGAGAAAGAAAATGACTATATAACTAAAAATATATTTGTAGAATCGATAATAAGAATCAAACTTAACAAAGAGAAGTGCATGGCAATGAAAACCAAAACTTTTATTGAATTAAAATTTACATCTCATCAATAAAGTCAATCTTTGTGTAATCCAAACCCTGATTTTTTAAGATGTCACCGATCCAACGATACTCATGTTGTTGATTCAACCATTGCACATCTTCCGGTCTAGCCACTGCCTTGTTATTGATCCAACCGTCTTGCTCCACCTAGTACAACTATCGCTTAGATGCTAGTCTGACCGCTTGTAATTAAAGAAAATAATATCGACAAAAAAATTGAAAGTTAACGAAAAAAATTAAAAGTATATTAACTTTATTTTATCAAGATGTATTTATAAAGTATATATATATATATATAAAGCACTACTCTTTTAACTTTTGGCTAAACTCGTAATTTAAGTTTAAACCCTAAAATTTTCTCTTTCAAAAGTGACCTTGAGACATAAACCACATCTCTATTTATATTTATACTTATAGGTGACTACATAAAAACGACGAATCCTAATGAAAAAAGGACTCTTAATTCCTTAAAAAACCCTCTCATATAGGTATACAACTTATTTCTTTACAAATTCAAACTTTTATCTTTCCAAACTTTAACTCCTTTCAAATTTAACTTCAAATTTCATATACACAATTCCTCTTATATAATATATGGTATCTTTACCTCTATGTACATTGATTTTTATCTTTTAGTATTCTACGTGATCTATTAATTGTCTGGAAATCAACTTCTTCTAAGTCGACTCTTGCTCCATCACCGGCAACATTTTTAGGCCTCAAGACTCACCTATACATGCAAAAATAAAAAAAATCATATCCGAGTACAAGTTCTTTTTAACTTAACTCATATTAACACACAAATAATATATCATACGTATATGAAACACATAGAAGTATTATCTATTAAGTATTGAGAAATATAAAAACAATCCGAAACCAACTTTTTGCTGAAGTCCGCCGGTCCGATCGTCAAGCTAGCTAGTCCGACCTCACGTGTGTTTATAGTCTGACCGACGTACATGACCTAGTGTGATCGCATTCATATATAACCATCTCATATTTGTGCACATACCCGTGGTTTGGCCTTTAGGTCTGGTCTGACCACGTGTAGATAAAATCACTTCATTTAAAATCAATTTAATTAAATTTTAAATTAATTATTTATTATAAAGTTTTAAATCACAATATCTTCTAATTCCTTTTAGTGCCATATACAAAATTGGATGCCCTTCCAATCCTTGATGTGAAATGAATGTCATGTCGTACAGATCATAACAATGTATACTTGCCTACCAGTCAAGAGGTTACCTCTTACTCTTTCTCAATCACGAAAACATGTTGTTTTAAAATATCTAGCACGTGATCTTAAGATACAGATTTTGATGACTACTCTCTATTTCTAAACTACTTTCAAACTTCAACAAAATTAAATAGAGGGCCAATTGTTTCAATGCCATTGGGGTTTTTTCTAATTGTCAATCTACCATTGGTTTTCATCTAATTGCTCAAATGCCACCAGATTTATCATGTGATTGTAAAAATGCCACTCAATTGTTAAAATAGGGTAACATCGTCTAGTCAACCAAATTTTAACTATTTCAATAATGAAAATGCTCCTAGAAAAAATTAGAAAAGAAAAAGAAAAAAGGGCATCTACTATTGGTGGAGCTCTAGGACCGACGGTACCGGACAAAGCCAATGGTGTGAGGACGACGAGTGGATGGTGGTGCTCTCCAATGACGACTTTGGGCAATGCATAGACAACAACCAGACATAGTGTAAAGAGGATGCGACGCGGCGGTAGATTGAGAGGCCGCCGTCCTCCATATAGATCCGAAGGCGTATGTGCCATAGAGCTTTACCTTAACCCTTGAGTTGAACAACCAGCCACGTGGATCCGCTGCTACGTCACTGGCGCTACTTGATTTTGTTCTTGGCAGCCACCACCATCAATTCCATCCTCAACCACCATCCATTTTGGTTCTTGTCCTCTACCGCTGCTATCCAGTTGATGAGATTGAGCTATCACCACCGGCTATGAGGAGGAAGGTTGGCTATGCACCTACTTGTTGCCTCCTCCACCACCAACGGAGCCACCGTCGATCCCCTTTGCCCTCATCACGTAGCCACCGTTGGCGTCCTTCTCCAGCAAGTAGTTGGTGCTATTAGCCTCCCACCCGACGATCGAGCAACCATCGTCGACATCCTACCAGCGTTGTGCAGAGGAAAGAGAGAGCGGAGAGACAAGGAGAAGATAGAAGGGAATAAGGGCATTTTGCACTTTTGTTTGAAGTTAAGCACGTTGCCCAAACAGAATGTGATAGCAGTGACATTTTGACCACCGTCTGATCCATTAGTGGCATAAGAGCAATTTGCTCTTTTTTATGGTAATTTGCCAATTGCAACCAGTAGCAAATATGTAATCGCTCTAATTAAATATTATAAAAAAATTGAGACGAATACATAATTTTCATGCCTAAGATTTTTAAATGCTAGAATTGGCTATATTTTGCGATGGATGAAATACTATTTATCATTTAATTATTGTCATCAACTCTCAATCATAGTCTTTTCAGGAAATAAAAAGTAATCATTGTAACTTGTGTTGACACCAGAATAATAATTAAGATTAAACTCCATTATTCTAGAAATGCATATATACCATTGTCCCACCACTGCATAGCATGTTGGTGTCTATGTGATTTTGTGGGCACACCAGCCAGATGCATAATATGGTGGCCAGAGCTAAGCATGCATGCAGCGTGAAGAGATGCGTCGTTTCCTGGACAAAAAGGACATTGATTCTCTAGAGAAAAAAAAGAAAAAGAATGGCCTTCTAGAAGGCGGTGAGTTGCACCGGGGGCCCACCAGCAGAAAGGTGCATGTCGCTAGTGTTTTCAGTGTTCACTCTGTTGTGTCCGTGTCTTTTCCTTCTTGTTTTTTTTCTCCCAAAAGGCTATTGATATGTGCTTATTTGTTGCCTTGATAAGGGCTAGCTAACTGGGAATGTGGGAGATATACACTCATCAACGATTGTTATGATATTTTCATACTCTCTGTGTTTTGCATACATGGTTATAGCATGGCAATATGGCATTTGGTAGAGAAGAAAAGCTGTGGTAGATTAGGCCCTGAAAATTACACCTGCCATCATCTCTCAACGGCTCAATCTTCACAGGCTCAGCTGCTAAGCAAACACCATCATCCTGCGGATGTTTCTCATTCGATACTTGCAGGTATTTTCAGTGTTCAATAACGTCTACAATTATAAGCGCATAGCATATTTGCTTAGGCTTCAAAAAATTTGGATCCGTCACAATGTACTTTAGTGCAATCTTAGCTAGCCTCCTCTCAGAGGGGGGTCGGCAGCAGCTTAGCAAAGTACAAAAATCTCAGCAGAGTACAAACCAATGTGTTGCACAAAAGTTGTTCACTTTTTGTACAGAAGGCGTGTCTCCGCTGTCTGCCACTTGAACGTGTCTAACCTTCTTGAAGCTAACCCATCCAACACTCACCGTTTGTAGCCGTCTGCTGTGGCCACTGCTTGGTGGAACACTAAGACTCTGTTTAAGAGAGTTTTTTTTTTGGTAATTATAGTTTCTTTTAAAATTTTCAACTCTCTAAACTGTTCAGACTTTACCAGCAGCGAATTCACTACTCGGCTAGGGTGGGCGGTTGCCCGAGCTACGCGAGTACAAACCATCGAGGTGGACTGATTTCTCCATGGCAAAATCTATCGATATAATGACTTCTTGGGTAAAGCTAGTAGATTATACTTTTAATTAGAAACATTAGTACAAGCAGCAAGCCTTAAGTCCTGTAGCATGCAATTGGTATGTAGCCATCAGTTGCCAACTTGCTTTGCAATGGATGACGTGACATACTCAAGTACTAGGCATCGAATTATCGTTTTATAATAAAATTGTCTTATTTTTCAACTATTGAAAATTTATATGCATATTGAACTAACAAAAAAATGAGTATATAGATATTACATGTGTGGGTAGCGCTTTTAGTGATGTTTATCCAGACCTGGCTCCACTGATTCTCAGAGGTATAGAATCTCAAAAATAGACTATAAACAAAAACTAAAAAACCTATTTTTTTTATATTCTCACCAGCTGGATATTTAATAGTTGCTTTTTAAAATCTCAAGTTTTCCTAAATATGGTCTAATTTGTGTCTCACTTAAACATTATACTATTTACGCTATGTGTTTTCAGGGCGGAGCATCACAGAGGCTTAACATGGGCCAGACCCCGTTTGATGCTATTTGATTAAATCGACACCAAATGGGCACATCTACTTGCGTAATTCATCTATTTCTTTCTATCAGCCCCCTCTAAACTTTGGGTCATGCTTTGCCGTTGTCTGACATGCTAGATTTGAATTTTTTTTAAAAAAAAACGACTATAGAAATACACACGCTAGCTGACTCTAACTATTGAGAGAAGGTGGAACTACTGTCTTTCTATCAACTTTACACATGATTGCCTTACGTATAAAGTTGACAGACAGATAAAGCAGTGCAGCCTTCTCTCAATGCTTATGGGCTTGCTCATGTCATTTGTAATTCTAATGTTTGTTAGAAGGATGAGAATGCTAGTGTGTATGTTGTGGTTTGGAAAGAACTAGTGCGAACCGAAAGTGTAGTGTGCCAGCCTCATCGCAATAGAGGTGTACCATATGGGGGTGCAATATATACATGATTGTAGACAAAAAAATGTTGACCTTTTAATGGATGGAGCAATATCTTGATCTAAGAGGTATTTCATAAGAACTCTGTTAATCTCATATGGAGTATTTTGTCTACAACCATGTATACATTGCACTACACCTCTATTACGATGAGGCTGGACAGACATACCAATTAAGAAAACTTAAGACCAAATATACACGTTATTGATTCGCTTATATTTATACTTATAAACTAAGATTTAAATTTTAAAGGTTTTTATCGTAGTTTATTTTTTAACATTTATTTTTAAAATCGCTAGTTTCACCTTAAAAATTATTTATTAATCATTAGTAACCCGTTTCTCTCATGCATAATATTATAATATAGGCAGAGATGGATGGCATGCCCCACGGTGCACGGCGCCCCGGTTAGCCGGTAGATGCTGGGGACCGTGAGACGCGTAAAACTAAGCTTCAATCCAGAGCTTAGTAGCAGCAGTTCAATCTGATACATTATTTCATTGGCTTGACTCTGAAGGATTATATAGGCATGGCGTTAACCCAGAGAGACGCCGGCCGCAGTCACGCGTGCAGTCGTCGCTGCTGCATTGCAGCGTCGCGTGGCCAATATGCCCCTATGCACGTGCCCGGCGGGCGAAACAGCCTCACCGGACGCCTCGCGCACGGCCGAGCCGGCGGGCAAGGCCGCACTATGGACATGTCTCGGATGCTTCCCATTCTAACAAGAGCCGGTGGTAGAATCCAAGCTTCTAACTTTTAGTTATTTATTGGATTCTGCAGGTACGGTTCCTTTTTTAATTTGGATAAAAGATGGATTTTTTTTTTTTGAAGAGCTTTTGATTATAGGATAAGCGTTCTGCTATTTTTCTCTTACCGATTATGGTTTATCATGAACGTGTTTACTAGCTCTTGAAACAATGCAATTTTTAATAAAATCTTTCTATTTTTTTCGTTTTAAATTACATTTTAATTATGTCATAAGTGAAATATTTTTAAGTTTGACCATCAATATATAAAAAATATATAGTTTAATATCATATTATTTATGTTTTTAAATCATCATGAGAAATATTTTCATAATATAACTATACTACTCATACATAATATAAGGGATTTTCTTACTTCTAACTTATAATATAAGAAATTTTAATGTACTGATTGTCACATCAATTAACTTCAATTTAAATTTATTCTCCTCCTATCCCCAACTATCCACCCACCCACAATAACTCTCATTTAATAAGGTCATTTTAATCTTTTCTCTCTATCCTAATCTCTTTAAAAAGAGAATAATCTCTTTTATTATGGGACAGATGTATATAATTTTTTACAAACTGATGGTGAAACTTATTAACATTTAACTTAGCATATAACTAAATATATTGAAACAAAGGGAGTATGCACTCCATTGTCCAATTAGCCCTTAAAATAGTAACCACTTAATACCTAAGAAGTAGGATGAAATCGGTTCGGATAGTTTTTAATATTTGGACCTATTTTTAGAAGCAGATGGATAATTTTTAGATAGTGTCGGCTAGATAGTGTTGGCACAAATCGGAAATGGTTGGGAAATATCCAGAATTTTTCTGGATATCCACAAGTTGAGATCAATTTTTTTAGAAAAACACGTGTGTATATATATATAACTCTATCATATAAAGTCGGATGGAGATAAGGTTCTATCAAATTATCAAATTATAGAGATTGATATGATCTACAACTTTATTATTGACAATTTTATTATTTTAGATCATTTAGGAGTCTAAATATTTGTTACAAAATCTCATATCTATTTTACAAAATCTTATACCTACATCTGATAGAGATGCGCTCTATATATAATTCAAAAGACATCTGATAGAGATGTGCTCTAGTTGTAGAGCTCTACGGGATCTAATAATTTTTGTAGTTTATGACTTTTTAATTGAAATTATTTCAATTACAAAATAAACATTACAAGTTTTAGAGAGATGAAATAAAATGAATAGAATCTCCAATCTAGACAAACAAGAGCTTCGTAAGTAATCTATACGTGGAGGAAGAGGTCCTGGGTTCAATTAAGAGACCAATAATTTTTCACATGCCAGTCTCATTTTTGCAAACGGTTGTGAAACCACCGACAATGTAAATTTTAGAAATATTGAGTTATTATTTTATAAAAATAATAAGTCATATCTCTTCGTTGATTCAAGGAGCTCAATTTTTGAGAGGTTTTATATTCCGGGAAATATTTATTACCGTTTCGTTTTGTATTTGTTCCGTATCAATATTTGATAATATTTTATTCTATTTTTGTATGCAGGGTTTTTATTCCGGTCCCAATTTAAAAAATATATTAAAACGAATATAAGAGAATTAATTTCCGTCCGTTTTCGATCTATTTTGCCACAAGAAACCTTTGCCTCCAGGCCCACAAGAACCTCAGTCTCTAGGCCCCTGGACCACGGAGGAGGAAATGAATTACATCTTTAGTGAAGTGTGATCCAGTCATCCACAGCTTCTCAACTTTCACCATAGGCTCCCCATCAGATTCTGCCGATGTAGGCCTCAGTTAGAATGAAGAATTTATAAAGGGATTTTCTAATATTCAAATATATTTTTATATTTGATCCTTTTGGAACAAAGGAACGATGCTTCCACAATCCTATGAAATTTCTTCTAAAGTTAGCATGAGGTTCAATGATCCTCACAATCCTACGAAATTTTTTGAAGTTAGCATCAGGTACAACATCTTAAAAAAATTAAAAATATTAGTTTAAGTCTTATCTCTCATTCAACTCATGTTTTTCTCGTAGCCTATTCAAAAATTTATTCGTATATTTTTCATGTGTTTTGTAATTCTCTAATCATATATATTCTTACCAAATATTTACATTTTTCTATTAATGCGTTTTGTTGATACTCCCCGGGGGTGGGGGTGTAAACATTTTATTTTATTGTGTTGATCCTTTCGCTGGATTGATACCCACAGGCACACGGTTCCAGCATAAAAACCCGGCAACTTTACTGCGGAGCACTAAACAACGTAAAAAAAACAGTGACAAAACAGTTGCATCGCATATCTTTATTGGGATGAAGTTCATGCAGTCTACTGTGCCAAATTAAACTGGACATCATTAAACAGGTTACTGGTTTCAGACATTCAGAACTCGAGCATACGCATCAATACGATGACACAGGCTGCGTGGTTCAGTGCAGAACACTATTGCAAATCTGCATGACAATGGGCCGATTCTTGCGCATGATTCTGAGCAGAGTTTCAGCCGAATCCATCGCCGGTCACGCCTGGCCTGAGCCACCTGCGCCCTTTAGTACCTCGTAAACCGCTGAGAAATCCAGGTCCCCTAGTCCCAAGCTTCTTGCTTTTTTGAACGCCTGCAATTCAGCAACCACAGTAATAGTGCGTATAAGTGGTTGTGTTTCAACTTTCAATCACAGATTCACAGGTTGCGGTGAAACGCACACCTCGTTGGAAGCAGCTGACACTGGCATGGAGACAGAGTTCTCGTCTCCTAGGGCAAGTGCCAACCTCATATCCTTCTGCTGGTGTTTCAGGGGAAATGCAGGGTTGTAGCTGCCTTGCAGCATTGAGGGCCCCTTCAACTTGAACATCGGGTTCGCGATCGCACTAAGGTCCTGAAAGACAATAATATACTCAGTGTCATTTGATGCTCAATTGTAAAGGAGGTGGCTCCAGTAGAATGAAAATAACCATGCGCCATACCAGGACATCAAGAAGTGTCTGGGCGCTCAAACCACTGTTATCAGCCAAAGAGAGTCCCTCAGACAAAGCATTCATCATACTGCAGCAAGAAACAACATTACTTGTATTGTATGAGAAAAAGAAAACCGGCAGTAAATGAATGACAACCCAAAAAGGTACAGGAGCTATGTGCATGTGCTAATAATAGAGAGCTTGCAAGTTTCCAGATGTATAACAATAACAAAGATTGCCACAACAAAATAGAAGGTCATTAACCCCAGTTTGCAAAAACAGAGAGGCAACTTTAAATCCTTGCAAATTGTTGACCATGTATATAGCAGTTTAGATTAAAATTTGGATGTGGAGGTTATGTGACCAAATTGCTATATTCAGGATCATTGGAATATTAGTAGAATCTAAAAAGGATAGCTTAGATTAGAAGTGGAGGTTATGTGATTTCTACTGATATTCCAGTTATCCTGTTATGTCAGTTGAGATAACATGGATACACACACAAGCGAAGTGGATATGCAATGGTTTCTGCGATTGGGGTGCTTCGCAGATGTTTATACTAAATAATTAATAGATAGTCACCTTCCCATGATCATGTTGACCACCAGCTTCATCTTTGCTCCATTTCCAACCTCTCCTAGAAAGAACGACTTTTTCCCAAGTACATCAAATGCAGGGACCATATCATCATACAATACCTGTTGCATTACAAAGTGGATCCAGATTAAATGGGAAACTGTAACAGGAGTATAATTACATCAAGTCAGTACAGTTCTATGACATAGCACTATAGCAGTAGTGATTTGTATCCTGCAGGTTAAAATTGTTGAAAACCGGAAGAGTTTCCAGGCTTAGCATCAAATTTGGATCATCAACCCATGTCTTGACTTTTAGATGCTAACATCTAAACCAAATCCAGTCTATATAAGCTGAATATTTTTATGGACTTCTGGCAAATGCTGCAAAAACAACAATAATATACACCAACACATTTTGCTGTTTTCAGAAAAAAGAGAAAGTTGCCCCAGTGGTAGACCCATATATACACTAAAAGCCATTATGGGCACTATAAATTTTGTATGAATAATCACAAAAAGGTTATGATCATTAGGCCATAATCATCCCAAGAACTCAACCGAGTGCATCAATTATACCAAAAAATAACAGAGGACCAAAATATGGGACAATCATTTTATTCCTAGATAAAGAATGACTGTTTTTGTCAAGTGCCATCAAAACAACTAGTTTACAATAGTAATTGCAAACAATCATCATAGCATATGGAATTACCTCATCCCCTGCAGCAAGAATGACCAGTTGGCCATCTTCGGCTGGTTTTTTGCTACCTGAAACTGGAGCTTCAACAAAAGCCCCACCTTTTTGTTTTATAGCCTGCAAACATTTATTTAAGGGAAATCCAATGTAAACAAACCTTGGTAGTTATAGAACATATTCAATCTAATCATGCTGATGAAAAAAAGTATAAATAAAAGACACCACCGCATCAATTCCAGTGGAATTAAAAATGTGCCGAACTTCCATGCTAATGCTTTATTTTGGCTGTTGGGTTGGTGTTGAAAACTCAGAAATATGCAAATATGTTGAGTTGATCAGTTGATACTGTCAACAGTACTGACTTTGTCTCAAACTTACTGCACAAGCACTGAAGCACATACTAGTTCAACCATCACATATATGCGGTATGTTAGAGCCCTTATGTCATAACCATGCGAGGTTCAGATTGAATGGAAATATACGATCAAGTGAGAAAATATATAAATGGGCAGTGTCATAGTCATACCATGCATCTACTCGTCACAGTCAGACAAAACATAAAAGGCACAATACATAAGCAGTCGCCCACCATTCAGAGTGTTATGCCACACTTACTGGTGTATTTTTTTACATCGGTGAATAAAAGTGGATCATACTGTGACCACAAGTGCATTCTTGCAAAAAAAAAAAAGCAAACCATCAGCATGCATAAGCATAAACATAATGGAATTCTGTTCATAAATTAAATCAACTCTTATGATATGCGGTGATTCATTAACGATTTCCAATATTTAGAGTAGGGCTTTCCTTACTATTTAAAGAAATAAAAAAATCAGAGCACCAATTGTTTAACTAATTAATTTGATTGTTGAGTATAAAAAGTTTGAACTTTAATGTTAACCTGGCAATCTACAATACTCCCTGATAAATTTTGACCCTTGTTAGGTTAATAATTGTGAACTGCAAGTATACAGCCTAGCACTGGGTCAAATGTTATCTTAGTGAGGTAACCGGTAGTATTTTACAATATTGCCGACAGTTTTGTATGGGAATGGCTTCTTTGCTCTATCAAGATGAGAAATCTGAATGTTAAAATAAACCAATGGCCTCATTTGCACATATACTGGAGCCCACTATTCACCAAGTGACCAATGTTGTTTTATGATTCACACAATATTGCTTTCTAGGGAGCAAGAGAGCGGTCCAATTTGTTTGTGTTTAGTTAGATAAATCAATCCTTGGTAGCCAATTGCCTGAAGACGGCCAAAGAGATAGACAAGATATTTGGTTTGTAATTATTCTTCCTTCTTTCTAACTGTAAACGGTAAAAAATATCTTCTCTTCCTCGTCCAATTCTATCCAGTATCCACAGATTTTCCTAGAATACACCCTCTGATTATGATATAAGTCATTCTGTGCTTGGCAGTGTAATTAGAATGAGGTATACAAAATAACTTGTTGCCATTAAATCAAGAGGGCAGATCGGGAACAATGGCTCATTCATTAATGAGAATGAGAGCATTAAATCAAGAGGACATAAGGCAGCACAAAAATGCCTAGAAGGCTAGAAGCTCTGTGCTTTTGCAATGATTTATAGTAGAGAACAGTTGTCAGTTTTAAAAAGACTAATAGAAAAGCAATCAGAATGAATACTACAGAAGGTAATTGCCATATATGATGTGGCAAGATAGTCGTACAACCAAGGAAATGCCAACCTCTTAGATCCATATCTACACAGGAATACATGAATGCAAGCCAAATTTTTGTGGTGGTGTTCAGTTGATTATCTTTGTGTAGAAGGATGGAAACTGTACACTAACAGGGTCTTCGATATCAAGGATTATGCTTGCGAGCTACATATATTGCAGGAGCTAATGATGTGGAATTTGGTACTCAGACAGTCAGACTTGCAGGATGTGAATATGTAACTGGCCAATCGTACTCAAGAAATTGCACGGAGGCAAGAAAGCCACCAAACTATTACTAATACACCATTAACTTACACATACATGAAGTCATGAATTGAAATCAAAACAGTGGGGGCAAGGTAAGCCATAAGGGAGAATTGTACCTCACTTATCTTGCAAGAAGTGGCGGCATCAACAGTGGACATGTCCACATAGCCTTTCCCTTCCCCGATCTGCTCGAGCACGCCGTCCTTGTCGAATACAACCTAGATGGATCGGGCCAACAAAAATGTTCAGGGAAGACGTCATCTTGGAAACACTAAGGAGTAGGGCTGGTGGCATGTCTTAACAGATAGCGAGGCGCTGGGGTCGGAGAGCATGGCGATGGTGTATCTGCACCTGGCGACGACGGCCGCCGGCGTCTCCCCGACGGCGGCGCCCAGCGCGACGAGCTCCTGGCTCTGCGAGCGACGGCGCGCGCGCGCGCACGCACGCACGGGTCAGGTCATCGGTTTACTCAAACAAACTGGACCAATCATCACCAATCCGCGGAGGAGGGAGGAGGGAAAACCTTGGCGAGGGTCCGGTTCCAGACGGTGACGCGGAAGCCATGGCGGAGGAGGTTGGCTGCCATTGCCTTCCCCATAATGCCCAGCCCCAGGAACCCCACCTCCATCGCCGCGACTACCTCTTCTCCTCCTCGTCGTCTTCCTCCTCTCGTCTCCACACACGCGCGCAGACACCCGTGTTCTTCTCTTCTCCCAGTGCGCGCGCGGCCGCCGCCTCTCCTCCTCTCCACCAATCCCTCGATTTTCTTTATATTTTCCCAGTTTTATTTTATTGCATTTTATTTCACCTTTTTGTCGCTTCGCTATGGTGAGAGCTTGGCTGAACCGGGTGCATGGACCACAAGGTCTGACAGCCGTCGATGGCGTTCATGGACGGACACGGTGCTCCTACGCATCGGCGTCCAAGGGTGGGCCGACGTGGCGGGCGTGGGCCCGCGCATCCAAATCTACCGGCCGAATCAGCTCCGCGCGGCCGGAACACCACGCAGCGATGCGGCCACTTGTGTGGCTGTGTGGCCTGTGGCAGTGTTACACGTAACCTAACATGTGGGCCAAGGCTTACTACATTGACAGTAACCACGGTACCCGTGCGGTCACTATAGTGAACAGTGAGAAAATCAGAAAAAAATTATCAAAACTTTGAATTTTTTTTATATTTATTTTGCATTTGGTAGGTTATTGGACGCTTACTATCATCGTGCCTCGACAGTAAGCTAGTTACAGCGGTTATTGTTAAATCTAGTTAAGCGGATTCACAATAGTATTACTTGTGTCACCGATGACACCAATGCCATCGAGCTAACATAGTGTATTGCTCCACATTTGTCGATGGTAAACCCATTAGCCAAAGCTCACGGCTAAAAAAAAATTAAACAATGCAACCCATGAGTGCCAGGACTACTAAGTATAAATTAAAATGAGCATAGTACTACCAAGTCCACACACCAGTTAAACCGTTTTATTTCTTTCAGCTTTAACCAATAAGATTGAAAACCTCTTTTTCTGTACAGAGGGTCACGTATAAGTCCAGCGATCTAACACCCCTCATAGTTGTAGCGAGAGAGAAACGAACGTAGAGACTAGAGCGAAAACTGGTGAACAAAGACGCGGAAAAGCCTTTGGTCATAATGTCAGCAAACTGGTACGTCGACGGTACATGAAGCACCCGAACGTGTCATAGAGCGATCTTGTCACGTACGAAGTGAATGTCAATCTCAATATATTTCGTGCGTCGATGATGAATCGGGTTGTCAGTCATGTAGACGGCACTGACGTTGTCACAGTAGACAACAGTCGTGAAAGCGATGAGTGTACGGAGCTCCTAGAGAAGCTGGCGAATCTAGCAGTACTCGGCGACGACGTGGGCAACGGCGTGATACTCGGTTTTGGCGCTAGACCAAGACACTGTAGTCTGGCACTTGGAGGACCAAGAGACTAGAGTGTTGTCGAGAAAGACACAGTAGCCAAAGGTGGAGCGTCGGGAGTTGGGGCAACCCACCCAGTCCGTGTCAGAATACGCGGTGAGAGAGTCGATGGGGCTAGAGCTGAGATGTAGGCCGATAGATAGTGTGTCCTTTACGTAGCGAAGAATACGCTTGAGCAGCGCAAGGTGAGGTTCACGCGGGACATGCATAAAAAGGCACACCTGTTGTACGGCATAGGTGAGATCAGGCCGTGTAAGTGTGAGGTACTAGAGAGCACCAGCAAGACTCCGGTACTGGGTGGGGTTGGTGAGAAGAGGGCCATCGGTGGTGGAGAGCTTGGCACGAGTGTCGATCAGAGTGGCATTGGGGTGACATTCGGCCATGCTTGCACGCTGAAGAAGACCTATGGCATATTGGCACTGGTAGAGGAATAGCCCGTGGGAGGAGCACGTAACAGAGATGCCAAGGAAGTGATGAAGAGGACCTAGATCAGTTATGGCAAACTCCAAGTGAAGTCGGGCCATGATGTGTTGTAGGGTGGTTGTCGAGGACGCTGTAAGAATGATGTCGTCGATATAGAGAAGGAGGTAGGCAGTGGTGTCTCTAGTGTGAAGGACGAAGAGGGATGTATCGGAGACGAAGGCCACAAAGCCAAGCTGCCGGAGATAGGCAATAAAGCGCTGGTACCAGGCCCGAGAGGTCTGTTTGAGGTCGTAGAGAGAACACTGAAGGAGGCAGACGTCGTCGGGACAAGATGGGTTGACGAAGCCTGGAGGCTGCTGGCAGTAGACTGTTTCCATCAGATAGCCGTGAAGAAAGGCATTCTTCACGTCGAGCTGATGGATCGGCCAGGAACACGAGGCAACGAGAGTGAGCACAACCCGAATGGTAGCGAGTTTGACGATGGGGCTAAAGGTCTCGTTATAGTCAATGCTGGGACGTTGAGAGAAGCCACAGACTACCTAGCTTGCCTTGTGACGAGCAAGCGAGCCATCGGAGTGAAATTTGTGTTTAAAAATCCACTTGCCGATCACAATATTGACACCGGGAGGACGAGAGACGAGGCGCCAGATCTTGTTGTTCATGAGGGCCTTATACTCATCGGCCATGGCCGCGCGCCACTGAGGATCAGCCAAGGCAGAACGATGAGTAGCCGGGATGGGTGAGACGGCACAATGGACTGTGGAGAACCCGTAGCGCTGGGTAGGGTGGAGGGACCTAGTTTGGGATCAGGTGACCATATGAGAGGAGGTGGATGCAGCAGGGGCCACACGGTCCAATGGTAGCATTGGTGGTGGGGCAGGGTCGGAAGGGAGAGGGTGGCATCGACTCAGGATCGGCGACTATAGGTTTGGAGAAAAGGCTGGACGAGGCCAGCTTGAGCCGATGGAGGGTGGGGGTGATAGAGGTTGGTGAGCCGATGGAGTGTGGGGGGTGATGGGGGTTGTGGAGCCGATGGAGGCCTGATGTGGGTGACAGCGAAGTGGAGAAGAGTGGGATAGTCGTTTAGGAGATCCTTAGGAACGACCGATGGAGAGTGCGGAGGTCTGGTGGGTGGAGAATGTCAGGATGGTACCGTGTTGGTTAGAAGGAAGTTGAGGTCACCAGACGAGGGTACATGGTGAAGTAAACCGAAAGAGAAGCAGGACTTGTCAAAGACGACATGGCAGAAGATGATGATCCGTCGAGTGGAGAGATCAAGACAGCGGTATCCCTTGTGGGAAGAGAGATAGTCAAGAAAGATACAAGCGGTGGAGCGTGGTGCGAGTTTATGAGGGGTGGCAACTGTTAGGTTCGGATAGCAGAGACACCAAAAAACGCGTAAGTGAGAGTAGTCAGGCGTCTTGTTGTATAGAAGGGTGTAAGGAACGTTGTTATGAATGAAAGAGCAATGATGCCGATTTAGTAAGTAGGTCACAGTGGTTAGCGCTTCAGTCTAGTAGAGTGCAGGTAGATGGGCATGAAGAAGCATGGTGCGACTAATGTTGTTTAAAGTTCGAAGAAGGCGTTCGGTCTTACCGTTTTAGGGAGAGGTATAGGGGTAGGAGAGGTGAAGGTGAGTACCACGGGAGGAGAGAAAGGCTTGGATGGTACGGTTTACAAATTTTGTACCATTGTCGCCCTGGATGGCTTGGATGGAGAGATCGAATTGGGTGGAAACGTAGTTTGTGAAGTTGATGAGGTGGGAGGCAACCTCAGACCTACTTGTGATGGGAAACATCTAGCAATAGTGTGTATAATCATCAAGTAATGCAAGATAGTACTGATAACCCGAGACACTCTTAACTGGAGAAGTTCACACATCACAGTGAATTAATTCAAAGGGTCTAAGATATAGAGGGAAAGAAAGGCAACCGCACATGTTTGCCAAGTTGACAAGAGTGGCAAATAGTAGAGCTGTGTGGTTGCACTGTATGGAGGCGCTGCGACGGAGAGTGGTAACAGCGTCGGGGCTGAGGTGACCAAGGCGGAGATGCCATAAGCTGGTGGAGATGGCTAGGCTAGTGTGAGGAGTGGACAACGCAGTGGGGATGGTGTAGAGGTCGCCGCTACTATTGCATTGGAGCATCTCGCGTCGGGTCAGAATATCCTTCACAGAGAAACCAGAAGTGTCAAATTCAATTGAGCAATTGAATTTGTAGCAAAACCACGGACCCATGGGGCTATCAGATGGGGTAGGGACAGGAGCAGGGTATAGTTGCATCAGACCGCTCCAGCTCTTGCCCTTGCCCTTCCCTTTGCCTTTGCCGGTACCACCGGCACGGGCTTTGGTGCCGTGGTCGAAGCCATGGCTATCAGAGCCACGAGAGGTGGTAACAGCGCACGGTGGGTGACAGCTAATGGGGTTGGAGCAGCCATGATTGACTGCGGCGAGAAGAGTGGTGTGGGCCACAGTCTTCTCATCGTTGGCTAGGCGAAGTTCCTTGAGAACTAACATGTCATGTGGAGTTGGCGATGTCATCGGCGGTATTGGAAAAATGAGGGTTGAGACCTCGCAGGAGGGCAAGGACGAGTTGTGAGTCGGCCACAGGGTGGCGGACTCACAGAGGATGGTGGCCTTGACCTTTAGGCGTTCGTAGTACGATGAGACAGAGGAGTCTCCTTGTACCATGGAGTGAAATTCATTAAGAAGAAAGATGGCGCGCAACTACTTGTTTGCGTGGAAGATTCGTTCGATGGCCACCTAGAGATCTCGGGCTGTGGGGTCGATGTCGTCCATTGCAAGGTCAAGGACGGAGTCATCGACCGAGCCAAGCAGCCAGCTGCGCACGTAGCACTCGGCGATGTCCCACTGGGGATCATTGGGTCGAGGTGGAGCAGAGCCATCGATGTGGGAGCGAAGGCCAAACTTTCCACATAAGGATTTGAAGAAGAATACCCACTTAGAATAGTTGGTATTGAGGTCAAGGGAGTTGAAAACGTTAGATTTCACGTTGATGGCAATGTAAGGTGGTGAGAACATCGGTGGAGTGGTGTTCGAGTTATGGTCAAGAGCGCTGATGGCTGGAAGGGATTCGACAACTGGAAGAGTGCCAGAACTAAGAGCCGATTCGGTGGTCATGACGAGAGAGTAGCGGGGCGTGATAAGTCGATGAGGGTAGTGAGCCGATGGGGAGCCGATAAGAGTAGGTGGCCAATGAGAGTAGAAGGCCGATGAGAGTAGGTGGTGGAGTAAGTGGCCGAGGAGTGGGTGGCAGAGTAGGTGGAGTGGGTAGAGTAGATAGATCATGAGTGTGAGAGAGTAGGTGGGTCACAAGCGCGAGGAGGTTCGCGTCCGTGAAGTGAGGTTTTATGTCCGTGGACACGTGGTCACAATAGAGTGGGGCAGACCACTCGAAAAGCCGGAGAAGTCACAGGTGCGAAGAAAGGATGTTCGCGTCCGGGAAACAGAAATTCGCGTCCGTGAACACATGGACGCGTCGGAGTGGCTCGGACGTAAGTGGAGAAGTTTCGTGTCCGAGAGCAGGTGAGCGTGTCGGAGAAGCAGGAACCGAGAGAGTGTTCTAACAGATGGAGGACGAATGGGTCCAGCCGATAGAGACGGCGAGCGTAGAGGTGCGCCGGCGTCAGAAGAAAGGAAGATGCGCTGAAGCAAGGAGAAAGCTAAGGCGGGTCTGAACGAGACAAAGAGGCGGATGGAGGCCGTCTCTTTGTCACATGGTGGAAAGAGGCGAGTAGATGGTGGAGGAGGAGAAAGACCGTCTGTTAAGAAAACGGAGAGGATGATAACTGAGACGAAAAGGCAAAGGAGGAATACCGGAGGAGAAGGTCTGTGATGGGAAGGAAGCGTCGGCTCGTCGATGAGAGGATTGCTAGCGTGCCGGAGATGTCTAAACCTGCTCTGATATCATGCAGAAGTGTAGTATACAGTGAGAGAGAAATGGTCTAAGTGGGTCTATCCTTTATATGAGAGAGAAATGGAAAAGAAAAGTACATTGTCTGCGGATTTTAATTAATAAAGAATAGTTTTTTCTTGACGAACTAAGCAGAAATAGCCTCCCACATTTTAGCCCCTGGATTATCATCAGAGACCCAATAGAAAGAAAATAAAAAACTCCTCCTTCGATCACCTTTCCGCCATTCGACACCATCAACAACATGGGACTCCTTGAACCTCCTCTTCTCGACCGTTTGTTTACGTGGACAAATCGGAGAGGCAACCCTACCTTAACTAGAATAGACAGTGTTTATCTGTGTCTCCCAAACACATCCTTGGCCTCCCTCACCCGCACAACTTGGGATCACGTTCCTCTCAACCTCCGCACCTGTCACTGGACTGCAAACTGGTCGTAGATTACTTGGACACAATAGAAGAGCAAAGGCCCTTATACCCTGGAGAAAAATTGGCCTCATCGCTTCATGAGCAAGCTTTATTCTGGAAACAAAGAAGGAAGATAAAAAGAATCCAAGCGAGTGATGACAACGCAAAATTTTTCCATGCACATGCTACAAACAAGCTCAGAAAAAAAAAACAGCATCAGGTCTCTTCTGATTGACATTTGTCAGGTGTTTGATCATGAAACCAAAGCCAGAGCTCTGTTTGATTTCTTCAAAGCAACCCTGGGAGGCAGCTCTACCACTCAGTGGAGCTTTACACTAGAGGAACTATATAACTTCGAAGAAAGCCAGGGTATCAACTGGAATGAAATCTCTCAGCCGTTCACATTGCTAGAAGCTAAGCAAGCCCTGGACAAGATGGACAGAGACAGTGAACCGGGGCCAGATGGTTTTGGCCCAAGTTTCTACCAAGCAGCCTGGCAACCTATAAAACAGTCTATCCAATTGCTTCTAGATGAATCTACCTTCACGCAGCTCAGCTAGGCAGACTGAAGAGAGCTTTCATTGTGCTCATACACAAGCAAGTAAAATAAAACTCACCAGAAAGCTACAGACCTATATCTCTTCAAAATTGCCCCCCAAAGATTATCTAAAAAATCCTGGCAACAAGACTACAATCGGTAATGGGTAAACTCATTGAATGGGATCAAACAGGTTTCCTAAAAGGAAGAAGTATATTAGAAACATTCTTGTATGCAAGTGAGCTGGTCCAGTGCTGCTACAAGAGGAAATGTTCCACAGCCATACTAAACCTAGACTTCGCAAAGGCTTTTGACTCTGCAATGTGGACAAGTTTGCCAGCAATTCTCCACCAAAGAGGCTTCCCCTCAATTTGGCAGCAATGGATCAGTTCAATTCACTCAACAAGCAAATCAGCAGTCCTCTTAAATGGAGTTCCAAGTAGATGGATTGATTGCAAAGTCAGGGCAACCCTATCTCTCCCTTTCTCTTCATCCTGGTGGCTGATGTGCTGCAAAGACTGGTGAAGAGATGTTCAATCATCAAACACCTCATTGATAACAACCTTCCAAGAGCCACTCTTCAGTATGCTGACGACACGCTAATTATCTACCAGGCTGATACTACACAAATTCCAGCCCTCAAAAATAGTCTGGCAGATTTCTCAACGGCAACTGGGTTAAAGATAAATTTCAACAAAAGCACCCTAGTAACTATGCAAACTTCCAAGGAGGACAGTCAAGGCCTTGCAAGCATTTTACAGTGCAAACTAGAGGATTTTCCTCAAACCTATCTAGGGCTTCCTCTGTCCCTCTCCAAGCTGCCACTCAGTGGCTTTCACCCTCTCATTGCAAAGGTTGATAAACATCTCTCTGGCTGGCAAGCCACTCTCCTGAACTATGCAGATAGATCAGTCCTAGTAAACTCGGTGCTATACAGCCTGCCCACTTATGCCATGGCAGCACTACATTTGTCCAAAGGAGCAATAGAGGCAATAGATCGGCGTAGAAGAGCTTTCCTGTGGATTGGGGAAGAGGTGTGTCATGGTTCAAGTTGTTTGGTGGCATGGGAAGTTATTTGCAGAAGCAAGCAGCGAGGGGGCTTGGGAGAAACCTAAAAGTTCAGAATAAAAGCCTACATCTAAAGATGATCAATAGGTTGTTTCACCAAAACACGCCATGGACAACTTGTATTTGGCGAGAGCACCAAGATGCCACACTAGGAAGTGTTGATCTGGGAAACCAATGGAAATCCGTAATTGCTCTACTTCCAATTTACAGAACGTTTACCAAAGAGAAGATAGGAGATGGATCTCGCACCTCTTTCTGCAATGATATATGGCTGGCTAATGAACCTCTGTCCTCCAAGTTCCAAGCCCTATGCACCCACTCCACTAATCCTGACTGCTCAGTGAAGCAGGTGATAGAAAATGGAACGAATCTGTACCTAGTGCCTCAGCAAACCAATCTTGCACAAACGCTGATTTTGCTTCAGGGAGTGCAGCTAACCCAATCTCAGGATATGCTGTACCCAGCCCAATTCCTAGTTCAGCATACTACAAGCACGCTACCGTGGCGATTTTTTTGGAAGAGCACAGCACCCCCAAGAGTGAAGTTTTTTGGTCGGCTAATGGCGAGGAATAAACTACCCACAAGAGTGAACCTGCACAAGAAAACATTACTTCAATCGGCCACATGTGAAATCTGCCACCAAAGTTCAGAAGATTCAGATCATATATTCCTCCACTGTCCTCTCTCTATGGCTTTCTGGAATTTGATTCAAATTACGCCGACGATCGACTCCATGTCCAATATACAGAATGCCAAGCCCTCTGGGAGCCTTCCCAACACACTTCACAGCACTTTTTTCTTGCTATGCTGCTGGAGAATCTGGAACCACAGAAATGAAGTAATTTTCCAAAGCCTGCCGCCATCCATTCATCGCCTGCTCCGAAGTTGCATCGAAGACGTTGGTCTCTGGTCACATCGCTTCAAGCGCCGAGATCGCTTTGTAGTTTCTATCTGGAAATCTTTGTTCTCACTCCCACTTCAGCTCATGTAGCTCCCCTTGTTTTATGTTTAATGTTTGTACAGCTTTTTTTCTTAAGGATAAAATTTATTCAGGTGGGGAGTCTCCCCCCCTCCGCCCCCCCCCCCCCCCCCCCCCCGCGTGTACCTTAAAAGAAATCAAATTACACCGGGTACATACAGGAGCATGCTTAACCTATAACTCATGTTTCTTAAATTAGTAACAACTTCCGTAACTTGCTTAGATAAGGTGTGGTTTAATCAGTAACCATTTTCAATAACTTGCTTCCATGGCGGAAATAATTAAGTGTTGTTAGACCTACTTAGCATGGCTTCAGTTCCTGAATTCTTGCAAAATATGGCGTTTACATCCTAGAATTATATATTAGCAAAAAATTATGAAAAAGATATACCATGAAAAATCCAATTTGCTCATAGTTCTAGCTCCAAAATGTTTTCAAACTAAAGATAGAAAACTTCAAAAGTTCTCAGTACAGGTGAACTACGACCCCGGTGGCTCAAAATCCTAGATCTGCCCTTGCTAGTTACCACACCTGACGGTAAGCGAGTTAACAACGGTTGCCATGGTAAACAGCGGAAAAACTGGACAAAATTTATCAAAAAAAAAATCAAATTTTCGTTTAAAGTTTTTTAAAATTTGGTGGAGTTGCCGGACCCTTACCGTTGCTGTACCCTGACAATAATCCCAGCTACAGGCGGTACGAGAAATCCTTTACTACAGCTAGCTCACCATAGCTATATGCAATAGTAATATAGGTTTCTTTTCTACAACCAAATTTACATATAGAACACTACATCGATCAAAACCATGTAAAGCAAGGAAAAAAAAAAGAATTGCTCCAACAGCGGAGCTAGCGCCCCCATTGAGTCCAGACGGCAAAGAACCCTTTCTAGTTACTCGCAACATTTTTACAGATGTTCCCGACAGTTGGCCGTGGCATACACCAACTAGGGAGCTTGAGCGGAAATCGACCAGCTTGGGAGGTGGCTTTGCGGCTGAACCACTCTGAAAAAACTCTTCTTGGACGATATGTCGACACGCCATTCCGATCCAAACGGTTGACGATTACACGTACATTGAACACTTGTGGCTTAGTCGTACTGTAGCACACGCCAGTTGATCTCCAACGGCGATGTGCATGTTTCTGAATTCTGTTCTGAATCCCTGATCAACCCGGGACGTTTGGCACACATGCGCTTTTCTCGCCATGTTTCCCTAATCCACTAGGCCACTGTTGGTATGGTCGGAACATGGAACACTCTCTCTGCTCAACAGCCTCTCTCACCAGCCCGCACATTCTCTCCCTCATTTTGGCAAAAACAAGATGTGGCCAGCTCTGTTTCCTCTCTGAAAAAAGATGATAAAGGGACATGACCGACCATACTGGTCTTCAGAATACTACTAGTACTGATTCCCCATTGCAACATGAATGTATGACACTATAATAGATGGCATGACTATCATAAATTCCTCCTGTTTTAGTCAGTCAAGAGTCAATTTTATACTGCTACAATATGCAACTGGTAGGCCACTAAGAAATGTGTTTTTTTGCAGGTGTTATGGGATGCACCCTCACCGGGTAGCTCCGTATAGCTTAGGTTGTTTGATCCCAACAATCGTGTAGCTGCCAACCTCGGTGGTTGAGATGACGACCAATTCAACTTGATTGTTTGGCATACCGATCCGGAAACCTTACCGCTTTTTATCTTTTTAAATATATATGAATGCACGTATTTTTTTGATAATGGGATTAATGTCTTATTTTAAATATATATGAATGCACGTAATCTTTTGATAATGGGATTAATGTCTTAGTTTGAAATAGATTATTGAGAGGACTGTTGCTATGAATTATCTATTTATTATAGAGATAATAATTAAATATTTTATAAATAAACTTAACAAACAGCTTAAAATAAGTGGTCTAATGCAGTAAAAAAAGTTTTTAAAGAAAAATATAAATTTCGAAGCGTGCAGCAATTGGTTTCAATAATTAGGTGAATAATTTAACAAGAACTAACCCTCTGAAAATCATATGCAAAGAATGAAGATCTACTTTGAAAAATACTTTTCATAACTTGGTGGCACATAATTATTTGATTTTTTTAGAAAAACTTGTATATAGAAAATTAAAAAAAGCACTGTTTAACAAATTGAGAAGTATGCTAACGGAAAACGAGAAAGTTGTCCCTCAAATGCTAAAAGGAATGAAGTCTTAGATTGCGTTCAAGGTATCAACTTGATAGCACGCAAAACAAGATAAAATATTAACACATGACTAATTGAGCATTAATTATCACAAACATAAAAATAAATTAATATGATTTTTATATAAAGCCCACAGTTTAGAAAGTGTGCTAATGAAAAATGAGCAATTTGCTGCCCTATTTACCGGGAGGAATGGGCATTAGCCATGCTGTGCTAACAGTATATTGACACATGCGAGCTATAGTCGAGTCATCTTTAAAATAGATTATGTGGTGTTGAAAAAAAAAGTAATATCAAGTTATCATTATTCTAAATATGCTATATCTCGTATACCTAAACTAATGTATCTCTAGAAATATCACACATCTAAATACATACGGACATGTATTCCTACAAATAAAAACACATACAACTTAAAAAAGAGAACTGCACCCGATTAAGAGAAGGCTATAAAGTCCAATCCAGGTAGAAATCAACCTATTCGACTGTATTATGTGTATTATGTAAGGAGTTCTCTAAGTAATACTTAAAAAAGATATATATCGATATAAATACAATAGCCCTTCAAAAATAGAGGATATCAAATGACAAAACAAACATAAGCCATATTTGAACTAAGATTTAAGGAGTCATCTCGCTACTAGCCGTTGACTGCATCTCATTGCTTAGGATTGTTGTATACTAGTAGCCACATCGCTACTACTTGCCAACTACATCTTATCGTTTAGAATTGTTGTATACTAGTTGGATACGTTAAAAGAGTATATTGCTCTATGTGGTTTTCATCGAATACATATAACAGGAGTAGAGCTATTAATCATCTTTAGAAATTCCCGTATCTTTCTTTGTTCTACTATCTCGCTAATAACTTGGCACCAACTAAACCATACACCTATAAATATTATAGTCGGATATCACCCGTTGACACAATTGAATAGTATGATTTAGCTAAGGAGTTCTGTTTAAGGAAATAAAATTTCAGTTAAATGTTGGTTTTGATGATGTAAAACTTAGGTGGCGTTTGTTTCTATGATAAGAATGAAGATTAAGAGTGCATATACATTAGCGTATGATTAATTGAGTTTTAATTATTATAAACTTAAAATTTTGAATTATTTGATATTTTAATGTAACTTTTATATATAAAGTTTTCGTATGAAACATATTGTTTATCAATTTGAAAAGCGTTCTAACAAACCGAGATAAAATCCATATTTTAATTAGAAAAGAACAAGTCTTCAGGGCAGCACATATTTTTTTAGGTAAGTATGGGTGCAAACTAGTTGCTAGTGATCATATATATATAAAAGCATGACATGCTGCCTAACTAAGTTTGTCACCAGGTCTAAACCCATCTCTGTCTAAAACCCACCTCTCACCCTAGTTAAAGGGTGGTTAAAGCGCTCCACCTTGATTAGATATGGATCAACCAAGCAGTAGATTCTCCCATCGTCTATCTCTTTTTAGCCTTCGTCTTCTAGTAACAATATAGTAACACTTCATCTATCATATATAACAATTCGGCTAGTAATAATTTTAAAATATAGTCATAAATTCTATACAATATAGCTATACGGGTGTATTAATAGCATATAAGTTTTAATCATAGTATATTATCATAATTTTATGATAATGTTATTACAAGATTATAGTTATGGGTTCTATAGTACAAAGCCTAACTTGCAGTACCCATGGTAGGATTGTTAATGCGTCTTTTCTCTGAGACAGAGTATACATAGGTGAGCTATAGAGCCAGTCAGTAGGCTGGTTTGACCGATGGGGAGCGTCATAGGAGGAGAGGAGGGTGTGTAAAATAGTTATTTTAGGAGGGATAGATTTTATATATATATATATATATATATATATACTCCATGGCGTATGAAAATTAAACCTGGATTTATATATCCTGCAGGCAGCGTGCATGTCGCTGTCCCTGACCGTTGTGGAAGGCACGCATGTACAATGGGGACGACGACATTGATTTCGCGTACATGCTACACCAAACCATTTTCTTTTCCTCGTTGTCGAAGCAGTTAGCCTGTTGATCCAGGCGTTTACATCAGTTAATTAGGGATTAAGCCGACAGATCACTACCAATAGACCAACTGGAGTGGATACACATACTGCAGACGATGTACGGGTAATTAAGCTGATATAGATATTGTATAGGTTGTTGCTGAATTATTCTGCATGACGTGCAGGGAGCTAGCAGAGGTGTTTTTTTGTCAGCAGAGGAGATTTTGTCTCGATGTGTTCTTCGCCAGTAGCACCTGGGCCCTGACCGATCGACCACGACGACGCTTCAATTCCTTAACGAGGCAGGTAATGTTTATTTCGTCTCGTCTAGACGACGTGGTACGTGTAGTAGGATCGATGCTGATCCATAAATGAAAAAAAAATGACAATTGAATCAGTCTCTTCCAAAATTTTGATAATTTTACCCTTTAGAAAACTTTATTTCAATACAGTGGGGCAAAAACTTATTAAAAAAAGAACCGCCAACTCAATGACAACCCGATGACGTCTTATAAGTGCATGTAGACTCTTAGCCATAGATGATAAAAAATTAGAGAATTAACATTTTGTAATAAAAGTTCTATTGTAATTCATCAAAGAAAGAGTGCATTGTTTCGAAGAATATCCCCCGTTAAGAAAAGAAGAAAACAGAAAAAGAAAAAGAACAGAAGATATAGAATGAAGAAGAATTTTTTTCTATTTATCCTTAAGTTATTAGGATAAATCGTACTATGAAAAGAAGCTCTAAGTTTAACCATGTTGAGAAGCAATTGCTTTAAAAAAAATATTATGTTTAGATGAGCGAACACTCCTACCACGTATATTTTGGAGTGTGGGGGTACATTTTGGGGTTTTTGTCTCTTTATCCTATGCATTTTTGATGTTTGCATCTAGCATTTGTGAAAACTTATGACAAACTTCTCCATCGAACATAAAAATCTATCCAGAGTCTTCGAACCGTTTGGCCAGAGTCTCCTAACCAAGTTCTCTGCATGATAGAGAAATTTGTCTAGAGTATCCAGAAATTTAGACTAGACACTTCGAAACATTTCTTCTATCGAGGCTAAGTGTAGTCCAAATACTTTAGATCATTGAGCGAAATATCCGAACTAAAGTCTCTGTCTAGGCTGAAAAAGCTGTCCAGAGTCTTCAGACTGGAGTATCTGTTTAGGCCGGAAGGCTTGTCTGGAGCCTTCGGATATTTCTACCGGATTCTTCAAAGCTTGAATTTTCTGAATAATGCCTAGTTTTGAAAAAGAAAGATATTTAATCCCACCAACCCTCATTTTGAGGGATTGGCTACTCATTTATTGCTATCTTACTCTCAAAGGCTTTCTAGAAATATTTCTCTCTACTCTCTTGAATCTTAAGCTAAACTCATATTTTGAGAGTACCTTTTTGGTTGATTTAGAAAAAGTCGAATATTGTGATTTGTGCGAGCATTTGTGGATCAATACCAGTAAAAACTTAAACTTATTACTCTTAAAAAATCATCTCCTAAACGACTAAGCATTGTCCGTGTGGATTCAACTATGAATCTCTTGGAAAGTTTGTAAAGATTTTCCTCACCTCCGTAAGAAAAGAGGTATTATAGTAATTTTCTGAGCTTTTTCTTAGATATTGATTTATTAGAGCAAGCTTCATAGTAAGTAAGAGCACGTGTACTAATGGAAACTTTGATGGTTACATTAAATTAAGTGTTACATTTTGTAAGAGCTTGAAGGTCAAATAGATTTTTAGAGTTAAACTTGGTGAGATAAGGGATTAAAAGGGATCTAACTCTTTGGAGTATCTCAATAAAAATATAGGATCGATTAATTTAAATTTTGTTAAAAAATTATTTTATCTCCTAGCTTATTTTTATTATTTATATTTACTATGATTTTATTGTATTGCCTGCCTCTTTTTAAGTATACCATAGGTATCGAGGTCTCTATTATTTTTATTATTTATATTTACTATAATTTTATTACATTGCTCATTGGATTTTTCTCTTTTTAAGTATAGCATACTTATCTTAAAAGAGATCTAGCATCTCTAGCTTCTCAAAGAATATTTTGAACTCTAGCACTGATTTTAAAGAAAAAACTAATTTTCACTGTCAATGTACTTTCAATGTCGATGCTGAGGTGTTGTCCGAGATGTTACGAAATTAGAAGCCTCTTCTATAAAAAAAAAAGTATGTTCAGGCTATTCCTACCGGTAAAAGGAAGCTAGGTACATCAGGCTAGGTGGACGGTCTACATGTCTTTTTATTTCTTGTTGTATCTAAAATAAAATATAATAATATAGTATTATAATTAGACACCATTTAATACTTTTTTAAATATAACAATCTATTATTACATAGTTAAATAATATTATGTGGTTAATTATAGTATTAGATTGCTATATTTTAAAATAGAGAAAATAGCTATTACTTGCACACGTTTTTTATGGAACAGAGGTCAACGCCAAAGGAGTTGTCACTAACCTCCGTTGACGTGGTAAATTCGTACCACCTGGAACGATACCTCAACGCCAACATTTGTGTGGTGCTGAGACGCACTTAACGGGCAATGCAAACTTTCAAGTCTGAATCCTACTGGATTGATCAAGGTGTGATTGACTCGACTGCTTCCCAGTACAAATGATAAAAATGATAAGGAAATAATTATAAAGTAGACCGCTTATATTTATCCAAGATCTAACTCTAATGATCTCGACTTCCTCCTCACTAATATCGTGCTGACCAGGTCTCCTCCACTGTCCCTTCCATCGGCCCCATTATAGGCCGCTACTGAGGATTTATCATTCACATATCCCACCACTATTTGGTCCGATGTCCCAACTATCGGACCCCATCGACCCCACCTCCATCGGTCGATACCGATCCCGTTTATCCTTTAGCCGATACCGTCCCCTTTCTATCGGATACTCCACTTCCATCAGCTCCTCAACTTCCATCGGCTCCTCCCACCCTATCGGCTGATCCATCTCTATTAGACCGATCGAACCACTCGGCCCACCCGACCCCATCGGCTCAGGCCGATCTAATTCCTTCTTTTTCTCTCATCTACAGTCACCGACCCAGAGCCGATGACGCCCCCACCCGACCAGTTCTTCCCATTACTCCCACACCCCCATCGACTCCAGTTCCCTCCACCTCTCATATGGTCACCCGCTCCCAGACCGGGTCTCTCCGCCCCACTTAGCGCTACGGGCTCTCCGCCGTCCACAGCTCTATCTCGCCCATCCCAGCGACATCTCGCTCAGCCCTGGTCGACCCTCAGTGGCGCGCGGCTATGGTCGACGAGTACAAGGCCCTAATGGACAACGAGACCTGGCGCCTCGTTCCCCGACCTCCCGTCACCAACATTGTGACCGGTAAGTGGATTTTCAAACACAAATTCCATGTCGATGGCTCCCTTACCCGTCACAAGGCTCGCTGGGTAGTCCGGGGTTTCTCCCAACGACCCGGTGTGGACTATGCCGAGACCTTCAGTCCCGTCGTCAAACCCGTCACCATCCGAGTCGTCCTCACTTTGGCTGCCTCTCGCTCCTGGCCGATCCATCAGCTAGATGTGAAGAACGCTTTTCTTCATGGCCACCTGACGGAAACAGTCTACTGCCAGTAACCCCCAGGCTTCGTCGACCCTTCTCGTCCCGACGATGTCTGTCTTCTTCAATGCTCTCTCTACGGCCTCAAATAAGCCCATCGTATCTGGTACCAACGCTTTGCTGCCTATCTTTGGCAAATCGGCTTCGTGGCCTCTGCGTCCGATAGTTTCCTGTTCACTTTTCATATTGGCTCCGCCACTGCCTATCTACTTCTATATGTCGATGACATTGTCCTTACAGCGTCTTCGACATTTTTCCTCGATCAGATCATGGCCCGACTCCACTCTGAGTTCGCTAGGACCGATCTTGGTCCTCTCCACCATTTCCTTGATATCTCCGTAATCCGTTCCTCTCACGGCCTTTTTCTTTCCCAACACCAGTATGCCATCGACCTCCTCCAGCGTGCGGACATGGCCGATTGTCACCCCACAGCCACCCTGGTCGACACTCGAGACAAACACTCCGCTGTCGATGGCGCACTTATTGCCGATCCCTCTCACTATCGAAGTCTTGCCGGGACTCTCCAATACCTCACCCTCACCCAGCCCGACCTCACGTACGCTGTCCAGCAAGTGTGCCTCTTCATGCACGCTCCGCGCGAACTTTACCTCACGCTGCTTAAGCGAATCGTACGTTACGTGAAGGGCACCCTCTCCAGCGGGCTGCATCTTAGCTCCAACCCCATCGACTCGCTCACCGCGTACTCCGACGTGGACTGGGCAGGCTGCCCCGACTCTCGACGCTCTACGTCCGGCTATTGCATTTACCTAGGTGACACTATCGTATCCTGGTCCTCAAAACGCCAGACTACAGTGTCCCGGTCTAGCGCCGAAGCCGAGTACTGTTGGCTTCGCCAGCTTCTCCAGGAGCTTCGCGCACCCCTCTCCACCGTGACCGTCGTCTACTGCGATAATGTCAGTGCCGTCTACATGACCGCCAACCCGGTCCTTCATCGACACACCAAGCACATCGAGATCGATATCCATTTTGTTCGTGACAAGGTCGTATTAGGACAGTTTCGGGTGCTTCATGTACCATCGGCACATTAGTTTATCGATATAATGACTAAAGGACTATCCACGTCTTTGTTCACTAATTTTCGGTCCAGTCTCTACATCCGTTCTCCTCCCGCTGTGACTGCGGGAGGTGTTGGACAGACCACTGGATTGTATATATATAAACCCAACCCCTTTATACTCTTGGGTCTTAGTCACTATACATATTTCTACAATTATGAACTGTTGCATTCACTACCATATTTTACCAGACTTTATCTCATTCATGTTATTTTCTTACTCAGCTTTTGCGTCCAGGTGATATAGACTTATCCCAAGTCTTAAAGTTATAAAATCCCTGACATAAACGTGTTTCCTTAAAAGTTAAAAACTTTGTATTAGATGTGATCGTCAATCAATTAAGAGAGATTCTACAAGCTATCATTGGCAAATGTTTAATAAAATACCATAAAAAAAGTTATGCAACATACCATTAAACAAGAGTTTTTGTTCGTTCTTTATCGTCGGCTGTTCCTTTTTCCTAGAAAGCTCAAAGCTCCTTCAGGGTGCCTTTATTCGTCAATCACTTATTATAGAGGTGAAAGGAAAGGAGAAGGAAGAGAGGGAGAAAAAAAAGAGAGAAGGAGAAGAAAAAAAATTCTTAAGTGGCCCTATTTTTAATGATGTTATGTTAGTTTCCGCGTAGCATGTCAAATCAGTATGATTTCGAAAGTGTTACGATAATTTAAAATCGAAATAAGATTTAGATTTGTATTTTAAAAGTAAAAGTAAACAAACTAAACCGATATGTTATAGGATTTCTTATAGGCTGTGTGCTTTACTTAAATTATATTATAGGATTTCTTATCGATTAAGGGTGCTGCCGCTGCTGAGTCAAGAGAATGGGGCAACAAGTTTCCGATATATCGTCGTGACTCCCATTTTTCCCGTCCACCCGCCTGTGCATTTTCCGCGAATCTGCTCGCTAATCAACAAGAAATTAAACCGAATCCAATGTTCATAAGATGCAGATGCATGCACGCACCAAGCTAGTTGCGAGAGACTAGACAGGCGTGCAGATTACATACTACTAGCCTACTAGCAGTTCGATTGATTGTGATCCGTTCCATTTCCATTTGCTAGTCTTCAGACTTCCCTACTCTAGTCAATCGTTGAACCCAATAATATCCTTGTTCTCCTCCACCTTCTTCGTCCTTCTTCCTTCATTTCACATGGATCGAGCAAGATATGGATAACTGTGAGGTTGATGGCGCCATCAACCCGTTAGAAACTTAGGATTATCCTGCCATTTCGTTCCAAGTTGCTATTAAAATTTAAAATGCTTGTTTCGTTTAATCAGCTGCCTCGGCTATTAATGTGTATATATGTTATCATTGGTGTGTGACTCCACCTTGCAGTGCAAGCTCAAAAGTTATACTTAATCCGTTTTAAATTATATGTCGTTCTAGATTTATCCTTGATCATGCATGTCCATATATATCTAAACCCATGTAGTTCAACAATATGTGAATTATATATTTCTTATGATTTAAAAAGTAAAAATCTTATTATGTTAAACTATATGAACTTTTGACTTAAAAGACAAATTATCCAAATAATATATGTCGCTATCTGCCTTTCATCCGAAGCTAATTAAACTCCTGCGTACTAAAAATAATTATCTTTTTAAATAAGAATAATATAAAATTTTTAAAATTTTAACTATGAATAAATGTTTACTTTACAAACATGAGAACAATATGTATATAGATTAATTTTGAAAAGTATTTTGATAAATTATATATTTACTAATAGTTGTACATATATGAAATTAGTAGTGAACCGTATTCTTGTCTAAAATAATAATTATGTTTAACTATATATTTACCAGCTTTGCTTCATATAGTTTCCTTGATAGTAATAATCTGTGTAGTCCTGAATCCATGGGCAGAAAAAGAAGATGATAAAAAATAAAGGGAATAATAATAATAATAATAATCACAACAAGGCGATGTTAGAAATGACAAACTAGAACAGTAATCCAAACAAGGACCGTAGACTCTAACCAACCCCAGTAAGATTCAACCTTAGCTTCTTGCCTTAAAGGACAGTGGGCAGGCGCCAAGTTAGCTAGCTGCATGAAGAGATGGCGACGCACGTTTTGGCGATTAGTTGATATGGATACCCTCCGTTTAAAAAAATTCAGCTTCGAGGGATGAATATGGACAATTATTTGTCTATATTTATCCTTAAAAGTTGAAGATATATGAAGTATATCGTAGCATGAAGCCCTGGAGATGCCTCTTAATTTCTTGGGCGACCACATGTATGTGCCCTCTTGTTGTGATGTGGTCGATCGAGTCAATGTTTAAAACCACTAGAATTTAATTAATTTAAATTCGATGGCAAAAACGTGTTCGTAGGACCACCTAGTTGCTAATCAGATGCATGCAGACAAGCATTGTACGTGGTTTGAGACCTAACTGCAAGCTGACTGAACTGGTTGCTGCACGAGGTACTCATGGTGATCTGGATTTCTTTGGGACGCAAGAATTTTGTAGTTATTTCATATTAATTAGTGCAAAATTTGTTAAATGTTTTAAAAATTCCTCCAATTTAATGGAGTGCTAAACCTCGGATGACAACAAAAATTGGAAAGCGGTATATATACGTAACACCGTATTTCAACTCGGAGACACGTCATGTCTCTTGCTGAATATCTTTGGATTAATTAGATTTATATCATTATAACTTTTACGATTTTAAATAACTGTAAAACTATATGCTAGAATAGCATGTGTCTGAGATCTGTTTGGATCTTTTGCCGACGTTGCCAGCTAGGGTATGCTTAGCTTGCCCATATGGGTTATAGCTCCGGTGGGCAATTCTCACTATTTGATTCTCTGGTCAGAAGCTTAATCACGCATTGTTTAATGATGATTTGTCCTCTCACCACGCGCTTGCCGTCGCGGGAGAGCCAAATCGGCTCTTCTCGAATGGAGAGATTTTCTGACTGGTTAGAGACTAGGCGATTTTTTTTCGCCTCTACCAAATAACAGGCCTTGCTAAGCAAGGCTAGGACTGCTTTTGACTTAGATCCAAACGTATCCTAAATAGATGAATTTTTAAAACCGTAAAAATTATAATGATATGAATCTAATTAACCCAATATCTTTTGTTTTTTTTTAAATATCGTTTGGGCTCTTTTGAGTCTTTTTACGGTACCATGTGGAACGAGTATGAGTCATCCATGGGTTTTGATCCAGTCGATCAAATTGTAACACTTCTCGTGGTACACGGGTAGTACTCCCTCTCTCTAGTTAAAAATGATTTTTTTTGGACTTTTAAAGGTTAATACTCCTTCCATTTTTTTATTTAACATTGGTTACTACAAAATTGAACTAACCACCAAATAAAAAAATGAAGGTAGTATATGTCTACTTAAATATTTTACATAAACATAAAAAATATTGCACTACTGTAAACGTAAGTTTCAGTTACGATAAACTCTGCTATATCATTTTCATATACTGAAAACTACCTTTTTGTGAGGAATGAAAACCTGGACAAGGGTAACTTGGATTGACTGTATCTATTCAAATTTATTGGATACTTGTAGAGTTGTATTACTAGAAAACACGGATGACATTTAATAATTTTTTTAAAAAACTATATAAATATTATTTATTTTATTATGATATGGATACTTTAAGTACAATTTATATTTTTATATATTTGAACAAAAAATTTAATAAAAAGAATTGTCAAACATCATGATCAAAAAGTTAACATCGTTGGGTATTTAAAAAACGGAGGTGGAATCTTTTTTTAAGGAATGATATCATCCCAGCCCTCTCAACATTAAGTGGATGTTTCATCTTCGATAGCAGTATACGTGCCGTGTGTTGTGGCCTCTGCTGTCAGCTCATACTACGCTGATCAAATGGGAGCACCACAGCACGGTACGGAGATATGCTTCTTTGCTGTACACTTTTATGTCCATCTGCAATCTGTCTCCTATCATCAAAGTCCTGTTACTACCGGTGGTAGGCTACTGCCCAAGATAATGCCACATATCCCTGAATAACAATGCAACTACTGGCGTGGGTTTGGATAATTTTGTTCTATTTTTTAAAAGAAAAACAGAAGCATATAGTTCATTAAGAGAGATAAATGGTGGATCATAAGGTCCGTTCTTTTCTGATCATAAGGTAGAATTTTTTTTAAAAAAATATATTTAACATAAATAATCCAAATAATAGAAAAGAACACGCCAAATAAACAGAGGTTGGAGGCTTCAATTTTTTTAATGTTATCCAAATGTTATGAAATAATCTGACAAAATTTAATAAGATATATTAATTTATGATATATCAATTCGTAATTCGTAAATATGTAAGATTAAATTTAGTTGTAAAAAATAATTGTGATCACATGTATACTGGTTAGTTAGAGTTAACTTTGTTATTTTTGTTACAACTTATAAAAATTAAATTTAAACTTGTATATTTGTAGAGTTACATATCACATTTTAATCTATTTTATTATTTTTAAATTTTTTTATGATATGTAAGAACGAGAGAATATCTCCTCCAGGATTAGCTAGGTGTGAGCAGCAAACAAATTTACAGTTCCCCATTTAGGATGGGTCGGACACATGCTGCTGACCCAGTTACTTGTTCCAGCCGAGTCCAAAGCTCTCTTCGCCGTCGCCACAGTACACAGAGCTAGCTGGTTTTTGATAGCTTCAGCAAGTTACAACACACGGCTTCGGATGGGTCAGTGCTACAGGACTGATTTTGTGGTAGTTAACGGTATAAACGATGCAAATAATTATTATAAAATTAAAAATATATTTAAAAAAAATGAGATGAGTAATTTTTTATAAAAAAACTTTTTTTTAAAAAAATACACTTAAAAAGCATACGCACGAAAACAGAAAAAATATAGTAAAAAGTATAGTTCTTCTTGGGTTGCGTTTGCAACTCTTTCATTAGATTTTTTAAAGGTTTTTATAAATACGTTTTTTTTAAAAAAAATAAAAAATTATCATCTTATAGATTTTTAATTCGGTAGTGTTCAAGGAGCAGGATGAAATTATCTCAAACTCCTCGAACGCACGCGCCAGGTCAATCTCTGACACCGCTATAAAATTGGCTCCATCACTTCGGTCTCATCATATCGCGTACGTACGCGGCGTGCATGTTCTCCTCCACCTCCGCGCATTACTCACCAGTTTGAGTTTGAGTTTAACAATCTCGCGGGAAGAAGGAGAGAAGAAGGCCGCGGTGACTGGTTGGCTTTGCGGCCATGGCCGGAGGTAAGGCGGCGGGGGACGCGCCGGAGATAACGCTGGAGCACACGCCGACGTGGATCGTCGCCGCCGTCTGCTCCGTCATCGTCATCATCTCGCTGCTCTTCGAGCGCCTGCTCCATCGCCTGGGCAAGGTACGTGCGTCTCTGTACCTAGTGAACACGCGCGGCGTTCGAGCTAATGCCGCCATGGCGACATGAACTAATATCTGCTGTTGATTGCGAGAGCAGAGGTTGAAGAACAGCCGCAAGAAGCCGCTCTTCGAGGGCCTCCTCAAGGTCAAAGAAGGTCAGTTAGTTTAATTCGTCTCCTTCCTCTGATATCCAAGAGAAAAAGCCGTCGACGAGATTCTAGCAAGCGAAGGAGAAGATGGAATTGACTGAAATTGCTGATGCAGAGCTGATGCTGCTGGGGTTCATCTCGCTGCTGCTGAACGTGTTCCAGGGGGCGACGCAGAAGATATGCGTGAAGGAGAGCGTCATGGACCACCTGCAGCCGTGCAAGCTGGACTTCGGCGCCAAACCCGCCAAGACCACCGCGCACTTCGCCGCCGGCGTGCTGGGCGGCGCCAGAAGGCTCCTCGCAGGAGGAGGGGCCAAGTCTGACTACTGCGAGAAAAAGGTAGTAGCACTATTTAATTTGCTTGACTTTAATTGTTTGACTCTCATCATGCTGGGCGGTTTCCTAGAAATGCCACAAATTAATTAACTCGAAACTGTTCAGACTTCAAGGTACAAATCAGCGATTAGATAAAATTTTTATCTGTTTTTTGGATTTAAGCCCATTGAAACAATTGTCACGACGAATGGGAAAACAGTAAATGAGGGAATTGAATCTATTATAGCGTACCAAAACTTTCAAGCTCATCAGCTAAACAAGATCTGGAGGTGTTCTTTCTCTTCTTTTTAATGTGTAGGGTACCGAGCTGTACAGAATATTGTGGTTAGAACAAGTACCATGCATGGGTGCATCGATCATATATATTGTTAAACTTTTAATCAGTATCATGTTTATGCATTAATGCTTCTTTTACTTCGTGGTCCGCCGTATAGAATGAAATAGACCACACCATTTCAATACGCTACTCCTCTTCGTAGTAACACACTATCATGTTGCATTTGTTGCGCCTATCATCTTTTATCTATTTTGCACATTCATGTTACCTTCTCGCCGAAACTCACTATTGCTATTTTACACAGGGTTTAGTTCCAATACTTTCAGTCGAAGCTATTCATCAATTACACATATTTATCTTCGTCTTAGCGGTCTCTCATGTGGTTCTAAGTGCTCTTACAGTTCTTCTTGGAATTGCACAGGTATGGGGAATCAAGTTATATCTTTGTGTTAATAGGTGTCATGCTTTTGCTAAACATTTCGTGCATTATCATCTAGACAAGAAATTGGCAACATTGGGAGAATAAGATCCAAGCAAGTGACGAAAATGGTATGATCAAAGAACATTCTCCATTGGGCAATTAAAGATCCATCCATTACCATTTGCTTACTGATGGATTATTGGAATAAAACTTTCAGGTCCCCAAATGATTAAACATGTGCAAGAATTCCAATTTATCAAAAATCATTTTAAAGGACATGGCAAAAGGTGGAAAGCATTTGGTTGGCTGGTAAGAATTATTTTAAATGCCAATACTAATTAATGGACAACTCAGTATACAGTATTAAATTTTGGTGTATGAATCACTAACATACAATGCACAAAAAGAATATTTAAAAACTTAGAACTAGATTTTAGAAATATTTTGAAATGTATTATTGTGAATTGTGATAGGGAACAAACTAATTTATTTTCCATCATAGCGCTCCTTCTTCAAACAATTCTATGGGTCGGTCACTATGGAGGACTATGTAACCATGCGGCTTGGCTTCATCATGGTAATCCGAACTTTTACTTTTGAAAAGTGGGGCATCTAATGTGTTTCTCTAGGCAAACTATCTTATGTCGGTTTTTTTTATACATAGAAACATTGCAGGGGCAATCCTAAATTCAACTTTTACAAATACATGATTAGAGCAATGGACAATGATTTCAAGAAAGTTGTAGGTATTAGGTAAGTTACTAATGGCTAAAGATTTAGCTTGCACACAAGTACCAGTTATTTCTAATCTTTTGATAGAATTTTATGTAGAAACTAATCAACATATATGCTAATTAAATGCAGTTGGTACCTTTGGGCTATGTTGATAATATTTTTGCTACTCAATGTTCAAGGTATGGTTTGTACACAACAGACTAGGGCATCTTGCTTTATTCTATCACGGCTCACACCATTGATGTTTTACATTTGTTCAAAACACTTGTCAAGCTTCTTTATGTAATTTGCTCAATTTTTTATGCTTTAAATATGTGCACTATGTGAAAAACTGACAACATTCTTTTACTGTTGTGGTTTTAGGATGGTATGTCTACATCTGGATATCGGCAGTCCCATTTATTGTAAGTACAACATTATTACATTTCATCCACACATTAACCTTCATGTTATCCCTAGATTAAATGCAAGCACTCCTACGAATTATGTTGCTTTCTATGTTTAGTCGAAATATTGTTCATAGGCATACATATGATTTCCCCTGTTTACAAAGCTGGATTGTTTTAGTAAAAATAAACATTAGATTTTTTTTTTTGCAGATGCTTCTTGCGGTTGGGACTAAATTGGAGCATATCATTGCTGAGCTAGCCCATCAGGTTGCAGAAAAACATACAGCGATTGAAGGGGAGCTCATAGTATCTCCAACAGATGACTTATTTTGGTTCCACCGACCAAAATTAGTCCTCTTATTGATCCACATTGTCCTGTTCCAAAGTGCATTTGAAATTGCAATTTTCTTTTGGCTGCTGGTAAGAACAACATGAATTAGTACCTTACCAAATAAAATGGCACAAAGTTTTAGGGAAATATCTTGGCACATGAATTCCAAACGTAAAACATATCCTTGGCTACCCACTGCTTTTGTAAAATTCTTCATTATTTGCATTAAATAATAGTAAAGATTTATATGATTGACAACATAGTATGCAAGCAAATTTCATGTATAATAAAATTTGCCACAAATTTTAAATAATGGTGGTCTTGCACTCGTTCAAAATTTCAAATTTCAATTGTTTGAAAATTGTCACATGATATTAGCTTCATGTTTGATTTATGTTTATCAAATTTGTGAACCATACAATTTATTTAGCCTGCTATCTTCTTTTAAGTGCCTGAGGTGAGATGAGATGAAATCTATAAATCTGTCGACATATCCAGGTTACATATGGATTCAAATCATGCATTATGGGAAAACCATCATATGTTATTGCTCGATTGGTCATAAGGTAAAACAATATCTATAAGGATAACACGGAGTTTCATTGAATGTTTGCAATATGCCATCGATATTTCTTGATAGGTGGGCCAAGGCCCATATGTTATCCTCAGAAGAGTGGTATATTGTAGGTATTGATGAAACTCTTTGTTGCTATATTTAGATTTTTTTTTCTAGGAATGATCATTTTTTTCTTTGGAAAACTCACAATTGTTTCTATGATTTCAGTGTCATCAGCCAATTTCTATGTGGCTATAGTACGCTCCCTCTCTACGCTATTGTTTCTCATGTGAGTTTATTAAGAAGCATATTTTAATTATAGGATTAGATTCTTCAGTTAGTAGAAGATTGTTAAACTCATTTTCCTAGAAAGTAACTATTTCTCTTGAGCAACACCAAAGTTGGTAAAAAAACTTTGATAAACTAAAGCAATAATATAAATTGTCTTTTTCTTAAAATTGTGATGCTCTCACATATTGATGCCATCATATCCTTTACATAGTACTTCTTTAACTATTTTTCTTAGTGTTCCATCATGCTAATTTGTTTTGTCATATTTGATGAAGATGGGAACATCATTTAAAAAAGCAATATTTGATGAGAATGTGGCTGAAGGACTTGCCAATTGGGCTCAAAATGCTAGAACGCATAATGCAAGAGCAACAAGAACATAAAATGTTGAAGAATCACCAGTTGAAGAATCTGGTGTAGTTCAAATGACAAGCCCACCAACAAAAGTCAGTGCAACAAGAGATTACGAGACTAATTTAAGCGTATACATGACCATGCCAATACTAACATTTTTGCTGGTTGTTTTGTTCTTTTAGTGGGAATTATGATAAGTATGTCAGCATTCCTACATTAGTTTTCATGATGTTTATAAAGGATTTTGCTTATGCATGTATGCTATTCCACTATATATTATAAATGATATAGTACCTATTTAAAATGATCCTTAACTTAGAAATATTGTACATGAATTATTTGTAATACCCTGGGCCAATGTTGAGTCCAAAATGGTTCTAACAGATATAATTCTATAACTCATACATAACCAAATCTCTGCAATTTCCCTCAGAATTGAACACGTGCTGTTTAACAATAAAAGGGGTAGTAGCATCAACCAACCAAAGGTGGACACAATCCAAAACAAACTGTGGAATCACTTCCATAAATTCAAACAATGAGCTAACTTCAGCATTTCAGGTAAGACTAGACATTTCACTAATATAATGATTGGCAGACTAAAAATTATTTTGCCACAAATCAAATTGATTTAGTTTCTAATTATTCTAGTACGTAGGAATTTTATAGTGTCTTCAGATAAATTACTAGTTGTAAAAATCCTCCATAGTACAAGTTATATTTTTTTCACAAAGCAATTTCTAATTTAAAATTTTAAAAAGTTTCAACCTTAGACTTGATAATTTAGGATCAGAATGTCTCCGATTCCAGAGCTGAAAGTTGATCTTTATTTTTTTTCTAGGTTTATAGAATGACCCCTCTAAACTATCTTTTTTCTCATTTTACACCACAACTACTAAAAACAGTTCGCTCTACTCCTAAGTGTATTTCTCTTCTCTTTTTTCTCTCTATATATAAGTTGTATTTTGCACAAAAATTTGATAGGATGATAGATATATTATAGCTTATGTTTCAATATTTTTTTAATTTATCACTATGTACATAGCACTTATGTCTGATTTAAATTAAGATTTTAAAATTTAAGCAAACAATCATGAAAAAAACTAAAAATATTTCTAAACTTTAATAATAATGTTATCCATGGCTTAAAAATGTTAGCTTAAAATACAATGTGTATAAAGAGAAAAGAAGAGAGAAAGATGCTATAATACGTAAAAATGTATATTTTTAATAGCCTAAGGGTAAAATGAGCGGAAAAAATAATTTATGGGTTAACTGATTTAATAAAGTAGTTTGAGAGAGAAGAATATAATTTTTTTATAAAATTAAATAAAAGGGGTAAACAAGTTTTTATTACTTGCGTTAGCATGCTTATACACCTACTCCCTCCGCCCAAAATAAACAACTCTTAAAATTCAAATTTTATTTCCTCTTTTGGAACGCAGAAATTTTATAGGATTTTTACAGGAAATAGTTTAATTCTTCAGAAATTCCTCTAAACCGAATAGGCACTATAATCCAACTATAAGCATATATAGATGAGAGAGAAAAATAAAAATAAGAAGTGTTAGCTTACATAAGTGAGAAAAGAGAGAGGAGAAAAAATAAAGAGAACCATATAGCTAATTTATTATATATATTAGCTTTAATACTTATTTTTAAATGTACTTAGCTCTATTACTAATCTTGCTCTAAATCAACTTCTACTTTCTTACCTACATTTTACAAAACGAAAAATTTTATGTTGTCAATATTCCTCATCAACCCATCCATCAATATTATTTTTTAATAATAAGGGGTGTTTTAGTCCTTACTTCTCTTATCCCACCTCACCTTAGGAAGTTAGGAGTAGAAATGACCGTGCAGCTTCCTGAATTCCGCTTTCATCCAATTGTAGTGCCGCTACCTACTGTGGCGTCTCTGCGGCCGTCCGATTCCCGTGGAAAGCGTCCAGGGCCGCCGGATCTCTCTAGCTGGAGATCGTGTCGTCTTCCTCTCCCTCGCGTCGTCGTCTTCTTCCTCAGCTCGCCGCATGTGCGGCGCATCCACCCAACCCAACCCTCCTCCCTCCACCGACGTTTCTCCCCAAATCCGAGCGAAATCCGTTCTCGCGGCCTCGTCGGTGGCTGCCCGGTTCCACGCGGCGGCGGCCCGGATTCCACGTCACCGGCGGTCCTGCCGGCCTCTTCGTCCCGGCGCGCCGGTATCTGATTCCTCGGGCCGGGATCGCGTCGCGCTGGCACCGGCGCCTCCACCCGTCGTTTCGACGGCGGCGAACGCCGTGGGCGCGATTTTGGAAGCGAGGGAACGCCCAGGTGAAGGATCTTGATCCATCCTATAGTGCATAGCCCTGGGTTTTTTTTATTAATCGTCTGAAAACCTTAGGGGATTATTAGGTTGAACTTTTTCTTCAAAGAAATTTTCGATTTGATCACATATGGTGACCCCCACAAATTGCTTGTCAATTGGATTTTGATTTATTTGTAGCTCTAATCGTTGAATTTGTTTTATTCGGGTTTCCAGCCTCCACTAGAATTTTAGTGATTTTATGGTTATATGTGATGTGCAGTAAACGCTAAATTTTGGATCCTTTTGTTCCCCTATTTAGCATGTTGGATTAAGCGATTCTTCAAGCTAACAGTTTGGTTGTTAAATCAGTGTTTTTTCTGCATGATCTTTAGGGAGTATCCGAAACTTCTTGCTAGGACATAATAGAATGGTGTGATTGGATTGTGCTCGAGAGAAGCAATTTAGAAAATGGTAGAGCATGGCAAGCAACTAGCTATCCCTGCAAGGTGATGCCTTTGGACAGCGCAGTGTTCACTGAAGTAGAAGCTGATGAACTTAGCTGCCATGGCACTCCGGCACACTGCTCAGGGATGGCCAGGAATGCAGTGCCAGCCATGTTCATGGCAGTGGCCCTGTTCAAGAATCAAATGGTTGCATGCCAAACCGGAGGATAGATGAGCATGGATAGATTGATTTCAGGCATTCGCTGCAGTTGTTTCTGTTCTCACGGCAGTGGGGCCTTGCTTAAATCCTTGTTGCTCTAGCAGACCACCAGTTAATGCTGGATTATGGTTTGTTTGTTGCTCTTGATGCTCTTTGGTTCTTGCAGACAGAGCAGGATCTTGAAGGTCTCAACCATCTGATAGGTAAGATTGTGGAATCAGGGGCAAAAGATTTTGCTAGGGTTCACTGCTCGCATCTTGTGTCATAGCCTGCCAAAGCTAGGCATTCACTTTGGGTGATAGCAAGGAAATCATAGCTCAGAGGTAACCACAAATTGCATATACTGTTTCTTCCACGGTTGTCTGTTTAACATTATTGGTGATGTTAGTTCTTTTGGTTTTCCAATTTAGATTACATGACCGTCTACAAGATTGTCCTGTTGGTGAACGTTTACAAATTGAGGCAGGTGCCAAATTGCAGAAATTTATAGAATGGGCATTGCAGTGCATTCATCTGCATCGTTGTTCTGAAGATACAGAGTGCTACAGATCAAACTGCAGCACTCACCAAGAGGTGCAGTTCCATCTATCAGCGTTTAAAACCTTCCTGGACATAGCTGGTGACAATCTCAGTGACAAGATTTTCACTGAGGCATTCTATGCAGCCTGCTTCCCACTTACACTATTCTCAACTTTATTTGAACCTGGATGGTCTTCTGGTAGTTCAGCAGTTGCCATACAGGGGCTTTTGTCATTGCTGGTGGAAGGAGGCGCTGAGAATGTAAATCAGTGTTTCCTAGAAGCTTCACGTTTTGGAAGTACTGAGCTTGTACGCATTCTGCTGAAGGTAATTGCAATTGTTTGTATTGTTTTCGGTGATCTTTAAGACTTAAAACTGTTGTGTTTCATATTGCAGTAAATGAGCATATCAATGGCATTTTATTTTTGCCATTCTAGAAGCCCTTGGCTTGCAAATGTTGCCAACATATCCATCTATGCACTAGTGTTTTCTAATGCTGGTCTCTCCTTACAGAGGGAAATGGACGCCTAGCATTTTAAACTAGTGCACTGTTATCATGGGCAAATAGTTGGAGACTATTTTTTGTTCATTGTATTAGACATGATTATAGTGCCGCCCTTCAAACTGCAATGTAAAATATTGGGTCAGTTATTTATTTATTTTGTATGTAATTGGAAAGTCCCCAGGTCCCTGAAACGTCGCCACATAATGATCATAACTCATATATGCTACTAATGCAATGCTTTGCCATGTTATGCTAGTGCTGTCAGTTTTGTTAAACTATCATGGGCTCTTCTCTCTTATGTACTCTACCCCATGATGGCATCATTAACATGGGTACCTTGTTGATTTCCTCCCTTGCATTCTCTGCTTGCACATAGAGATATTCAGTAAGAATAAGCAATCAAATTGGGGCAAAAATTTTGGTATGACTTTAGCTAGATTTTGGAAGCTGGCTGGGATCATGAACAAAAAGATTATAATGCATTTCTTGGATTATCAAATTTTTGTAGGATCTTGACATCTATGTTTCTATCAGAAAAGCTAATATTTGTGATTGTGCTGTTCTTTGCTCTTCAGTACTGATTATATTATAGCAGAATAATCTTCCGTACTCACTGCCTTGTATGGTCCTTGGCATGTGTGAATAAGAATTTTTGTAGAAGCATGGTATGCAACTATATAACTTTTATTCTTTTTTTTTTTTGCAGATTGCTCATCAAAACAGCTTGCTTGTTGCAATCTTTCTCTAGTCTATGCTTCTCACTACTGCAAATTCAAAACGATGGCATGCTTGGTTGATGAAGGGCATGCCAAATCTTTCTTTTGTCCCCTAGTAAAAGCTTCTGAGCGTGGTTGCTTGCAGGTTGTCCAATGGTTTGTCAACCGGGATGTTTCAGACATTGAGATGTGCCTTGCTGTAACAACTGCTGCCTCTTGCGGGCACTTTACGGTTGGCACCTACCTGCTTGTGCATATCCCCCAGCATGTTCTCAAAGCCCTCAGCACACAGATTCTCAAAGCTGCAAGGGGGGCAGTGCATTGGGTCTTTTGAAGGTGTTTCCTTCTCCATTCAAACTTTCTGAACGATGCTGCTGCTACTTATGCAGTTGCAGACAGCATCACGACCACGAGTGCCATGGATATTCCCCAAGACCTGGTTGATTTTCTGAAAGAGCAGTGGTCTCAGGCTGCATTTGTGGAAGGAGTAGAGGCTGGGGAAGAGCATTTTGTGAATATCACTAGGGTTCTGAGGAGAGGGGTGTCTCAAATCCGCCTGCACAACCTCCCGGAGTCCATGGCGCTTGCTATCGTGTACCTGCCACTGTACCAGGCATGCGCGAGCGCAAGAGGGCAGTTGCTGCCACAGAGACGGAGGGGAGAGCTGGTCGAGGCAGTTGGCCTAGTCGGCGTTCCAGTCAACATGGAGAACAATAGGAAAGATCACCTGGCGGTTTTGGAGCATTACTTCCCATCATTCGTAATTGGAGCTTGAGAACCTCATGGAATTTACCCAGAACCCAATGGTTAGCTGTTCACACAGAAGAATGGAGCCAAATGAGCCTTCACTGTGTCAGTTCGCTATGTCAGAGAGAGCGAGAGAGAGATTGTTCTTGAGATTGTATAGAGTTCTGCGGTTACGGTGAGAAGCCATAGAATGCTTGGAATCAATTTTTTGTCCAAGGTCTTGATAACGTTGGCACTACAACTGCACCATAAAATATGAGAAGCCATAGTATGTTTCAGTATACTGTCATTTCTCCACAAGTGTATATAGCACAGAACCCATTGTTTTCCTGTAATGCACGGTTTGCTCAACTTATGGCATTACGTGAAGGAATTGTTGGCTGAAGCATGCCTGAAACTGACACTATATTTTTACTTTATGTTGTGTCTATAATCTGTTTCTTTTTTTGAAAAAAAATGAATCCTTTTCCTTCTACTTCTGGCCTTCATTATGCTTCCTGTAATTTCAATTTTAAGGTGAACATTGAACTATTGAAGTGCTATAGGACGTGATACGCAATAACAGAATTTATGATGATGAGATTTGTGAAGTTTTCAGTCTTTAAAACATGTGTACTCTGAAATGCATTATTCTGGTAGCTAGATGGGCATAAAAGGGCATCCCCATGTGTTCCATGACATAATGACAAAAGGATGTCTCTTATTTGAAATTCAGAACTAAAGTACAACCAAACGGTTTGTTGAATTCTTGTGTGGATTTTGAAACAATTAAATGTACACAGTTCTGGTTAAGGTTCGTACAGGATTTAACTAAGCATCACACTAAACAACGATGAAACAACTATACAAAATGAGTAAACGAGAATACGTGTCCATAATTAAGAGTCCAGGCCTCAAGGAAGCGTGTCATCCAAATACGAGCTTGCTAAGCCCATTTTCAGATCCTTAAACAACAGCAGCAATACCAATGGAACTTCTGTTAGACCAGCACTTAGATGTTTGCTAGTCCTCGAGCTCAACAAGCTGAGCTCTTCTCTCGGCCGCTTTCTTCCTGACAAAGATGCCCCAGCGCATAGCTGCCTTGATCTTGAGCCACCCGACAACAGCTTTCCCAGGTGGGCGGGCACGGTCATCCCCAAAGTTGAAGTTGGGGGGCGTTGATGGCATGTAGTTTGGAAATGTGAAGCTGTCTTCTGTCAGGTTGGTTGACGCGCCACCCATGCTCAAAATCCGCAACATCTGTTGCATCTCCTCATTCTCCAATATCTCGTGGCTCCGCATCCTGATCTCCTCCATCAAGTAGTCATCAACCCCACTTCGATTCTCCTGTGGTTGCGACCAGTCATCGAAAGGATTCAAGCCGGTGGGCTGCAATGACTGGCCACCTAGTGCTGAGAATTCAAAATTTTGCTGATGTTGTTGCTGTGGTCCCAATGCCAGCATATTGGAGCCCCTAGAAGCTTGATTCTGCAGTGCAGAACCATTGAACTGGCTTTCAGGTGTCAGTGAACTCCGCTCATATTGTGTAGTAACGTTTGCAGGTATGCTTTGAGAATTGGCTGCATATCGTCCTGCCTGATTTCCATTGTATGCGCTTGTAGATCCATCTGTTGAACAGACCAAAGGAATTCAATAGCGCAACGTATTAGTAATGGCAACAATATATGTTCACAAATAATCTGACCAGAACATACATGATCAGAAGCATCAACATGTTTCCAAATGCATACATCAATTCAAACCAACAATAGCTGATTCCAATAAGTAAAACTAAAGTATTAAATGGCAGTTAAAGCAGTTTGTAGTCTGTGACGTAAGCACAACTTCCAGTGCTGCTACAGTTGTCATGTTCCAGTTTTAGCATTCTCAATGGGCCTACTCTGCATGTGCTTGTCATAATTCAACGTGTAGACCACTTTCTACCGTCTTTCTACTTTTACTGGGAAGATTGCAGTGAATTAGTGATTATGAAATTTGAAGACAAGAGAATAACTCCAGACAAGATGGGTACTTCCATACAAATAATTTAAGTAGGAGCTCAGCAACATTACGTTCCAGTGATGGGGTCAGTGAGCATATGGATGAGAAGACAAACTGAAATCACCTGGCTCATTTTAGATAAGATAAATAGGGCCCAACATACCAGAGAAAATGTGGCTGCTAAAACAAAAACATGAACAGGAAACATAGTAACAGCAGAGACCACCATAAAAATTGTCAACATACATAGATGTTCCAGGATTTTCAGCTGAACATCATATTACCTTCACTTGTAGTGCCCGTGGAAGTTTGCCTGGCTTTTGCTGGCCGAGACAATTGTTTGTGTGTATTGGATGAACCATAGGCAGGGTTGTTTGTTGCTGCTGCAGCAGTGTCACTTCTTGTTGTGACAGATTTCTTTTTCTGTTTGAAGCTCAGGAGTGCCTTGCCATCATATTCTACAACATGCATCCAATCCTCATATGCTTTCTTAACCAATCCGTCAGCATAGATCTGCAATCGAGTTCAGCAAGGTTATGCTCTCAATAGAGTATTTATGTTTCAGCTCTTGGCTGCACAGCAGTTGAATTAAAAAGAAATATATCGGTATCAGAAAGACAATTTCCATCAAGAGAGGTGCATAATTTATAACAAATTACATAAGCTATCCTAGTCTTCTATGGTGGCAACAACTGGATGTGTGATACCAAAAACTAGTTATGGAGAACCACAGATTTATGTATATAAGTATACTATAGGGCAAGGTGAACAAGGAGGACACAGGCCCATGCATGAGATACAATAATGTTGTACAATAAAACAACACAAGTTTGCAGTGTCCTGTAGCAACATGCCCCATATGCCAAAAATCAGATTTACAACACTACAAAATTATAAATTTATATGATACTGCATTTTTAACTTAAAAAAAAGAGAATAATAAGATACCAACCTTCTGGTTGTCCGTGAGATTTTCAGCTGAAATGAACTGGTCATCAGCAATCAGACCAGTGAATTCATAGATGTTGTTGAATATTGCACCGACATTTCTTGAGTCAATAGCATAATATACATAGTGCTTTCCACTTAATACACAAGTCTTTGCATGCTCAACAAGGCTTTCCCACATCTTATTTGACATTCCACTGCCAAGAATCTAAAAAAAAAGAGGTATTGGATCATAAACTAAATGACATTAATTAGAACCTACTAACAACAATTATAGAACTTACACTCCGTAACCTCTGCTGATCCCTAACAAGAAGTTGGAGAAAATCTTCAACCGTAAAGATCTCACTTGCATTTAACTTCTTGTGGAATGCACCATCCTTGCCAATCTTTTCTAATCTCCAAACATCGTCCTTTAGGGCAGGTGGATAATGTTTTTTGTACACTACAAAATACAATAGCAAAATGATTAACAACTAACATTTAAATCATCTAGCAGTATGAGTAAATCAACAATGCATTGCACACATACATTCCCCTCTGTGATCCTTAACAGTAAAAGCTTCTGTCTTTGCCTCCCTGACACGAATACCTTCAAAAGACCCAGGGGCAACCCTCAGCCCAAGCCTGAATTTTCTGCTTCTTATCCAGCTGGAGTTGTCAGTGAAAATAAGCTCCCCTATGGTTCCAACACCTTCTTTAAGGGTCACCTGAAGGTCACCTGTCAAAAGAGGTCTCTTCCCTTCACGCTCCTTGACAATGTGACTCTCAAACTCCTCTTCTGTCCAATTCTCATCTTCCTCATTGTTGAAGTCCCCCTCAAGCACAAGAACATCCAGTTTTGCACACGATTCAGGTCCTGAAGTAACAGCAACCCCCATGTTTGCATCTAGCAGCACAACATGTATTGCTGCTCCCTGCTCACCTTCTACTTTTCCACCAGTAAATAGTGGTAGAGATAGCCTACTTGTAAATTTAAGCTGAAGATTTCTCCCATCAGGTCCTTCAATTCTTTTTGGAGAGGAACTGTTTTCAATAGGTATTATGTTATTGTATTAAGTTTTTTGATGTGCTCAAACCATATCTGTAGAAAAATCTTAAATTTGCAGAGACACATCCAATAGGTATCACCACAACAAACAAGTTAATGATCTTGTACCTTCCTTGAATTCTGGCAGGACCCAATTTGGCTAAAGCACGCTCTACCTCTTCGCTTACCTATTCCAGAATATAATGGATTAGATTGATCAACAAAGAAACAACATATGATCTCTACAAAAAAATAAATGTCCAACACCTAATGCTATAAGTTCTTTCACTCACAACTCTACGAAGAATTGGCTCCAGTGATGAACAAAGCTTCTGCAAACTGTCCACCTTGAGAGCTTCCACAATGACACTGCAACATGTGTCATTTGTCATTTCAAATTGAGCAAGATACAAACATATTTTTGCAATTTCAAGGATATACACAACAAAAATTTAGCATACCTATTATTGTTTTTCCCAAATCCCAACTACTCAATAATAATTATTTTTACTCTTTTAGCATCTTACATGGCTGTGAGATCATTGCCCTTTAATTCAACACACCATTGATGGTTAACCATGGAAAATTTTGCATAGAATTTCTGGCAGCCTGCCCTCACTCCTACCATATCAAGGTTTCACATTTTTCTAGTTTTAATTCAGCATACCAAACAAATGAATTAGGACAGATCAACAATAGATCATGGCAGCAATATGACAGATACAGACTGATACTGAACTTCAACATGTCACAGTGCAACAAAAGGGTAGTTCGTTATTGCCATTTTGTAATACAAATAATCCATGACTACATCTATGTTCTCTTGATTTTGGCAGCAATTATATTTAAAGCTTCATAGAGTGCTTAGAATCAGTTGTAAAAGAAGCTAGGCGCCCAAACGAAATCAGAAAAATGCCATCTTGTATCATAACAAAAGAGTCGGGGACACGGATGCAGGGAGCTGAAAGTTTTTTTCTGTCAGTTGGGGCAGTGAGCACTCAAGCCCCAACCCCAAGTCCCACCCAACGGAAGCATCATGTATGGACCACAGTACTACCCTGAGTAGTATTGACACACTTTTTTAGCTCTCAGTAGTTAGTACATGTGTTCTCACAAAATCATTTGAGTTCGAGTTCCAAGACACTTAACCGCTGATCTAATGAAAGGATTAAGCTTAATTCAAGCGCTCTATTTGACGTTAAGCTGGTGGGAGGCTTCACAACAGCATTAGCATTCCGACCGTAGTCCGAGTGGAGAATGGAGCAAAGTAAGTGTCCAAAATTCCATCCCAATTGTAGCCACCTACAGCCTAACCCACCAAATCGAAAACCCTACCCGACTAACTAATCCTCACATCCTGCAAACGTTGCTACCGGATCAGTGAACACCACTAAACCATCATACACAAACAGGCACCTTGCAAGAGCTGGCACGCGAGGCCGCTTGGCCGCATGGCCGTCGTCGTCGCCGCCGCCACCTGTGGGGTCGAGCACACGCTTCGAGCCCGACCTCTGCAGGCTCCTCCCCTGCCGCTGCATCGCCCCTAAACCCTAACCCTACCCTCCCTCCGCCTCCTCCTCCTCCGCCGCCGCCGCCGCTCCTCAGATCTGCGCCACAAATCCAGGTCAAAAAAAAATCCACCAAAAAGGAACGCCACAAAAAAAAACAACAAAGAGGGAGCCGCGCGCGCGTCACCGAACCGGAGCGGCCGGAGGGAGTTCCTCCGGCGAAAAACCGGCACCGAAGCGCAGCCGGAGACGACGAGGTGGAGATCTGCGCCGCCGCGCGCGTGCGCGATCGGTGCGATGCGAGTGTGCGCGCGAGAGTGAGCGCCCCGCGCCTCCTCTCCGCCTGTGCTGCTCTGTTCACTCTCTCTCTCTCTCTCGCTCGCTCGCTCGCTGTGCGCTTAGCCTTCGCCTTTGTTTACGACTCCTTGTGTTTTGTTTACTTGTCTCGCGCTTCGCTCACCTCACCCAAAAGCAAGCCCACCACAAATCACGCCCACTGACACCCATGGCCCACGTTCCGAATGACAGGTGGGTCCGAGAAACCTGGGGCCCGTGATCAGTGGGGTGCGGCGGCCCGAGGTCGATGAGAAAAATGGTGTGCGTGCGCTGATGGCGGCTACGGGGAAAGGTTCGGACCATACGATGGGATATTTTTTTTTTCTCCCGACGAGGGCGTCGTGCACTGCCGCTCGTCACAGTCCTCTCTCTCTGACCGGTGGGCCACCGCGCTTCCGGCCCACCTGTCATCGGGGACAGCCGGCGCCCAGCCGGCGTGGATGACAGGTGGGCGAGCTGAGGGTGGTGACCCCACCGTTCGGCGGGTTGCCTTGGTCAGGGTAGAGTGGTTGGTGACGAAGTAACCATACAGGTGGCACCGGAGACTGTAGCTAGTCAAGGTGTCAGGAGGATCTTCTGCGGCCGTAGGGATCAGCGCTCCACGTCGGCGTAGTTTGCGATTGGTGGGCTCGTAAAAAGGAGACGAAAGCGAGAGAGCCGTGTATTTATGTCACGCTGGCCGTGCTGATTCGACGGGGCAAAGCATCGATTTAAAGCAAATTTGATGTTTAGATTGCAACATGATTGGGAATTTGATAGTATCATATAGTCACGGCAAATCCACGGCAAGTCCCAGATAAGATACTGGGGCATGTTTGCTTAACAATTTCTGCCATACAGTCACGGCAAATCCACGACTAATTCTAGTTTGAGCTTAAATCAGATTGTGCTCCAAAATCAGAAATAAAAGACTATGTTCTGTGTTTATCTTTCCCCCAAAAGCTGGGTAAATGAAATTATCTGTTATCTAAAAAATGTAATTAGCCCCGGGCAAACTGTGACTATTATGTAATTATCTGAATTTTTTTGTGGATGAAAACAGCACCATGGAGAAAAAAAAAGATAGGATAGCAGTAATGTGAGATGCATACTTGGCTACGTCTACATTCATATATAAAAAATATTTATTTTAGAATGGAGGAAGTAGGTATATATACTCATACAGCGATTGCCACAAGTTCAGCCGCAACAGCCAGGCGACACCTTCAAAAAACACATGACACTGTCAGTTGCTTGGGACATGTTTGACTTTTACACATAAGCTGATAAGCACAATCCATAATAGCAGAAAAAAAGGTACCACCTATTCGCACAGAAGGCGACAAGAGAAATAGGTAGGGAAGATCAGCAGGAGCAAAAGCTTACTTCTTTCATTCGGACCGTAGACCACTCAGAGCATAGAATTCAATGCACCAAAACCAGATATATAAAAAAACTATGTTACTAGAAAATGCAGAAATCAATCCAGCTAGGAAAAAAGAAATGCAGAATTAGTGTGTTGATAAGATAGTTAACCACAATGCACTGCTTCCAGTTGTACCAAGATACTATTTGCATAAACAGGTTCCCTAGGTAGGAAAGATTGAGAAATTTTACCTGACCTCCATTTATGTTCAAATTAGCTGGCATACATGCCACAAATCTTTAATCCCATGTAGCAAAAATAGTTACTCTAGACATGTGAATCTGGATAGGATCATGGGGTGCTAGTAGTAGTTCCATGTCTGCAAGCACAACTTACCTGAAAGTGATAGGAGCATCTTATTGTGCATGAAACCCTAGATCCTGCAGTTTCAATCTATGTAGACTTGCATGTTCTGATACAATATGTGAGAAACTTCATCTCAGAACAACTTTGGGACCGCATACAGAAGACAAGCAACTTTTAATTGATCTGACTGCAAAGAGGGCTGCAACAATCATCTGAATGCTCCAGTGTTGCACTCAAGAACTGCAAAAATTTGACTGTTAACATGTGCATAATTTTTCTGGTGATGAAGAAACAATGGTGACTGCAAAAATCTACCTGATCTGGTAGTGAAGAAAATAATGATGCCTGCTCAAGAAGAATATGCATCAGACACTGTACTGCGCTAAACCAATCATAATAGGATTTCCCGGATCATAAAAGTTAAATCAAATGGCTGAAGAAATGTTTAATATTTCTTAGAAAAAAAACAACAGTGCGCAGTAGGAGTTTCCAAGTCAAAATTGGGACATGAAGAAGTTATCATTAGACCTTAAGAAGCCATGGAATGACATGCAAAGTCTTGAATGTGTGCTCGACAAAAATGATGCCTTGCCTTTGGAGTTTGGAATCATCTGGACCCCTTCATGGAACAGCCAGATTGAAGCAAGATGCTAGTTGGTAGTTCCTGTAACTAGGAACATGCACATAAATTTCATTGATCCTTTCAGCACGTTAATCAGAACACTCGAACATGTTCATAAACCAATAACTGACAATACAAGGACATAAATGTTCTGCACAGCTACAGGTTGGGATAGTTTATTCAAAATGTATCTGCAGGCATGGAACAAAGGAAGGATCATCTTTTCTAACCAACGACCCTCCATGTATATGAAACTACTGGATCTGTGAAGATACCCATCACAGGATGATCCCAAACAGTTGCAGGTGAAGGTACACATAAAAGTAGCCCACAAAAATTCAGATGATGATGCAAATAAGAAACAAATAACATATCATAACTTTAAGGACAGATCAATCGTCCCATTTGATATATATTCGTCTTCTACATCCTGTTCGATAGATTTGTGCATAACTGTACCAGATGATGATGAACCACTTGATCCCTGCATCACCTGCCAGGCCTCCTCATGATCCTTCTTTCCACTTGAAATTTTGCATGTAGACTCACCAGAGAGTGCAGAGCTTCCATGCTTTATTCCAGCATTTGCACCCTTCCTTTGGCTTATTGCTAGAAAAGCCTCTCGATTCCTCTCTGCAAGGTTACGTTGGAGCTTGTGTGCATTCTGGTGGCCACCTAACGCCTGAGAGCTCTGGAACCTCTTAAGACAGTAGCAACACGAAAACACTGTCAGAAACCTTGAAGGATATGATGGCTGGAGCGACAAACTTAGGTTGAGCTCCTCGTTGTCCATCTGCCCACCCATGAATTCAGGTGCACCTACAAATGGTATGAACAAATGATCAGAGGGTGGGAGGAGACTAGCAAGTGGTTGTTTCACGCTGGACTCATCTGGATATAAGCAGGAGAGGTGTGTCTTGCAGAGAACTTACCTAACATAGTTGCAATTATGCTTCTAGATATGTATGCATGCCTTGCTTACGTTGGTTACTTTGAACCCTTCTAGTCTGTTCTGTAGACGCTTCCATGAGCTTTCACATCTGGACTGTTGTTTGATGTGTTGTGCATGGTACAGTTTTTGTAAGGAAGAGAGGGGACAGTGGCACAAGGCCAAATTAAACACAGGGCTAACCTGGCATTTTATTGGGAAATCTTTACAGGCTAAACATGGATGGTGTCCCGCTAGAACAGATTTAAATCTAAGAAGTCCAAATGTGTATAAATTATCTGGTCCCCATATGCACCTGTTAGGCTGTTTCAACCATGTTATGCCCGATTTGACTAAAACAGGCTTGAACTATAGGGCTAATATAAATTTTCAGTTCTGCAATGGCGACGATGAACTATCCAGTTTTGCAAATCAACTGCTAGGATCAATTTTATATTACTTTCCACGAGTTACAACAATCAGGTAAGAAAATTTAGGGATCTGATAGAACTCTGCTTTAGATATATGGCACATGAGGTTCACAACACAAAACGTGATTAGGAATCTATTAATAGAAGAAAGGCTTGTGTTATTAATTCTGCAATAGGGAAGTTATACAGCTGTTTGTTAACCAGACTATAAGATGTTCAAGAAAGAAACAAAGGAAGAACCTATATGTAAACAATCAAAATTGATACAACAGGCTTCATCCAAGTCTTCATGTACAACAATCCAACCCGACACATAGTACATGAAGTAAATTATCCATCAACAAATATGTGTTCATCAGTGAACTCCAGAAGTGGCTCCTGAGAGAATCCAAGATAAGTAAAGGACAGTTGGTTTCTTTCATTGTACGCCATGGCACTGGAGCCTTGAGTTATGGTCAGAGGAGGCAGTGGTCCATTGAATTGCCTCATGGTTTGAAGAGGATACTTCACCAGTCCAAATCAAGGGATTGATTATAGGGAGAAATTTTGCCCAATCTGATACAGTTCAAATGAAGGTAAAATATCCTTATGTGGATACAGAATTAGACAATAACGAAGTGTCAGACACAAATGTAGTTTGCCTCTAGTTGGAAGAGCACAGAAACAGAATACAGCACAAGTATGTGATGAAATAATGCTTTAGTTATCACAATACCAAAGCAAGGCATATTGACACAATCACAAGACAATATCAAGAACTATCAATCGTATTCATTAAAATGGAGAGTGAAGCATCCAGTTCAAACTGGAATGCTATTTCTACATTGACAAATGGATCAGCTTTGTATTCTTACTTTAGTTTTTTTACTCCTTAACGCTGTTCCACTAGGCCTAAGCACTCAGCTAACTTGTCAAATTAAAAAGAGATTTCAACTCATCCTCTTGATAAAGGGCACATCAATTCAAGGATTCATGAGAAACTTCTGATTTCAAAATTTTCAAGCACACTGAGCATATATGTGGTTATGTGATCATAGAGGGTGAGATGCATCAAATTGTACTGTCAAATGAAAGGTTCAAAAGCAGAAACTGCATGATGAAACTTAGTAGAATTATGATTATATTTTCCTGTCCAAATTTGAGTAATTAGAGTGAACATAACCTAGTTTTTAGTATGTAGTTCATCTTTACCTAGCTTTTAGTATGTAGTTCATCTTTGAACAAAGCAAGATAACACTAAAGCAACACATTTTAAATGTTCATGTGCAGCTGCAATACATTTTAGTTTAGTCAATTAGCAAGTTGTGTATTTTTGCTCAATTAGCAAACTCACAGCTAAACTTGTCAAAATATGTTTCATGTACCCATTTTTTTCACAATGCAAAAAACTGGACCCCTGATAATGGTTTTCACATATTATATTCTTGGAACAACACAAATTGGTTATTTGTGTTGAAATGCCAGTATTTTTATTAATGGACCATGCATACTACTGAAGTTATACTCAATTAGTAAAATCTATAACTGATGTTTTATTAACATAATATAACCTTTTATACCCGCACTGCACCAGTAAATAGTTCACAACTTCTGATGGTTTGCTACTGTCAGTGGCATCATAAGTCTCAGCTTGTTTAATTGAAGTTTAAGGTTGCTGATTCAAGAGTGTACTGTACCAACAATAACAACCTTCAGAAATATCAGCTTTCTCATTATTAAATTTTTAATGTTAACTTTGACAAGCTACACAGAAAACATTAATCTTTCAGCAAAGTACATAACTAGCACCGTTGAAAGTTCATCCAATAAGACAAGAACCTAGTCTGTCTCCAGACTTCTAGATCTAGCCAACATATTTTTCTCGCAGGAGAGCACCCCCCCCCCCCCCCCAAAAAAAAAAAAACTTTAACTAGTTGGACATTGTATTGCAATGAGGTTAATTTACATGTCTTTCCAGCCATTACATAATTCGAGTAAAAATACTGCTAGATCTTTTTCGCACCGTCGTGTCAATCCAATCAACCACGCACACATTTCATCGAACACATCATGACCATTACATGAACGCCGAAAGGACCAAGAACTCCTACCTTTCCGCCGGCTCGACACCGAACACGCCGTCTTTCCGTATCACAAACTCGCACGCCTGCTCCGGCAGGTGTGGTGCAAATGCCACCTTCATCCGCCTCCTCGCGCTCCCGCCGGGGCCATCCTCATCCCACATCAGGAACAGCCGAGTGTTGATGCAGTTGGCCCAGGCGAGACCCAGCGCGGGGCTCACCCGCCGCCCCGACGACCACGCCACGGTGTTCCAGGCCTCCCCCTCCACCATGTCTACCACCTGATTGGTCACTACCACCACGCAACGGTGCCTGTACGCCAGCTCCTTCAGTTTCGCGGATATCCGGAAGAACAGCGCGGAGTGGCGCTTGAGGTCGGCGGGCGAGGCGTTGAAGTCAGCGCGGAAAAGGGATGCAATGGAGTCGATGAGGATGAGGCGGATGGGGAGGCGGCGCGGGGAGTCGCCGGGGTGGTTGAGGAGATGATGGGCGGGGGAGAGGAGGGATATGAAGTCGGACGGGGAGTGGGCGGCAGCGACAAGAACGTGGTCGAGGAGATCGGGGCGGGATTTGGGGGCTAGGCCGCGGAGGCGGCGAAGGGGGAACGGGAGGTCGGAATGGAGGAAGAGGCAGGAGGCGGACAGCGGGGAGAGGGGCGCGAGAAGCGAGAGCTGGAGGCAGAGCTGGGCCTTCCCGGAGGCGGACTCGCCAGCGATCTCGTTGACGGAGGCGGCGGGGAGGCCGCCGGAGAGGAGGCGGTCGAGGACGGGGCAACAGAGGGAGAGCTTGCCGGCGCGGGAGGAGGGGAGGACGAGGAGAGGGTTCTCCGCGCGGGGATCTTGCTGGCTATAAGAGGAGGAGGAGGCGGACGGATGCCTGGCCAGCGCCGCCGGCCGCATCGCCGGCGAGCTCGCCGAGGGTTTGGGGTCCCTTTGGTTTCACAATTTGGATTTGGTTTGAAATGGCGCGGCTAGTTTCCAGAGATCGGGCTCACATTTGGGCTTGAGAAGTTTCATTACGTATGGGACTACCCTGCTAGGACCTTTTTGAAGCCCATCATGCTTGGGCTGACAGGCTAGATTGGGCTACTTAACCAGCAGTAGGCCTGATATGGGCTCAAACAGAAAGGCAACCATCTTTTTCTCGTTAAAAAGCCCTATTTTCCAACTATTTTGCTATACATTTGTTAAAAAAATTGTCAAATGTAAATATAGTATAATTATAATATAATTTATATTATAAATTATATGTACTTATATATAATATTCACATTCAAGATTTATGCAAGTGGGAAAGAAAAGAAATTATAGCACACATACAGGGTAGCGTGTTAAAGTTAGTATATTATAATTATATTATATTATAAAATTTTAAGACAAATATATAGGTAGGCCTTTTCCAAATCTGGTGCACACAAGATCATTTATTGGCCAAATAATATCTAGGAAAACGTTCACTTTCGGTCTCTCAGCTATGGGTCAAGTTTTATTTATATCACTCAATCACAAAACCGGTATAGTGCATCATCTAATTATTAAAAACATTGTAAATTGAGTCTCTCAATAGTTTTAATAGCAGTGGTATCTACGTGATGCGTTACGTAAGTATTCGTCTGACGTAGCATTTAGGTATAGCTTATATGAAATTATAAAAATATAATATGACTTGTCATTAGTAACTAAAGAATAAAAAAATTATGGGACTCCATGGAATAAAAATATCTCTACTCTCCCTCCCTCTATTCCCCCACCTCTTATGCAGGCCGAGGAGCTCCCAAGCAAGCTACTCCCGCCATCGGCCAAAGCTCCAAATGGCAAATGGTTCAGAAAATTATAGACACATGATTCAGGAAATTAAGTGTATGTATATATAGGTGCATGCAATTTATATATGTCGGTAGTGAGCAAGTTTATCATGGTTGAGAAATAAAAGGGGTTAGCCAGCGCAGTAGCCCTGCGCGACTGTGGAGCTTGAGGCGGCTCCTCCTTCGACTTGACGCTCGTCTTCTCTTTTGCACAAACAGAAAGCACGCATGCAATTGAATCGGAGCAAATCAAAGAAGAAAGCAAAGACAAACCTTGCGCTGCCGCCTGCGGAGCGACCTTGGAGAATCCCTGAAGATCTTCCTCCTCTGCGCCCACTCTCCGGCGAGCCTCAAGCGAGAGACGAGGCACAGCGGTGGTGGCGACCGAACCTCCATGCGGTGCTCCCCCTCCCCGCAGCCTGGGGAGCGAGGGCGCTCAGCGGCGAGGTCCGCCGCGGTGAGCGCCATCCTCCTCCTCTTCAATCGGTGTCGTGAGAGGCAAGCGGCCGCTCGAAGCCCGTCGTCGTGCCGCTGGGAGGTGGGCGCCATGAGCTTTGAGCTCCTCACTAGCGCGACAGAGGAGATGGGGGAGACGAGGGCCGACTTAGGGACGGCGCAGCCTCCTCGAGCTTCTCAGTCATCACGACCTCCTATTACTCCTTCGTCGCCGGCCTGTTGACCTTTCGAGATGCCGTGACCTTCTATAGCTCCTGCGGCACCGCAACCTCTCGGAGCTCCCGGGGGTGCAGCTGATGGCGAGCTCGAGCTCCACCCATGCGAGCATTCGGCGAGCACTCCTCGTCTCGCGCCAAATACGAGCATGAGCTCGGAGCTCGTCCTCTCGCGCACTATTGACAATGAGCACAAGCTTACAGCCATAATCACAAGCAGAGAATAGAGAGAAAGAGAAGAGGGTGGAGAGAGAAGAATGTAGAGGAAGATGAGCTGGCTACTCACATATGGGTAATATTTTTTTTATTTTTTTATTAGGATATCACGTTAGTCGAAATCAATGAAACTTTAATTTTTAGTGGTTTTAGAAATTAGAAGACCGCTTTACGGTTAAGAGATATGAATGGAGCTTGATCAGATTAAAAATGGACTTTTTTTCATATATAAAATGGTCTGCATAGACTTTTTATCAGAAAATGGGCCTAAATTCGAACCATGGCTTTGCAAAATTGGACCAAAATTTGTCAGAAATGAGTCCAATTTCTTCACTCGTTTTCAACTAGACCTAAACTTTAGCCCATGTTTGTTAGAGATGGGCCTAATATCTGCACTTGTTTTCAACTAGGCCTAAATTTTGGCCCGTTAAAATACGAACTGGGCTCAATTTCATTTCATGTAAGATTGTCTGAAGGCCTAATTTGCAATTTCTACTCATTGCCAAATTTAGGCCAAATTCACGGGATACTAAATTTACGCCTGCTTTTACATGTACAGTTCGACTGGGCTAATTTCGGTTAATTTTGAATCAATACTAAAATTTAGGCCTTTTGTACGAAGTTTGTAGGCTTAATTTCGGCCTGTTAGATAAAGTATGTGGGCCACATGTCGGTGGGAAATGTAACTATTTGTCACTTCTACGTTTTGGCTCTATGGAGCGCTACATGTGCATGCCAGCGTAGATGAGGCTAAATTCTGCTCATGTGGGACTGGCTGCGGGTGCAAATTTTGACCCATGTGTTGGCTCGTTTGATTATATTTGTCTAAATTTTGGTCCAGGTAAAATCATCCGTGGATTGAATTTCAGCATGGTATGGCCCACAATTTATCAGCCTTAGAAAAGAAAAAAAGTCCACTTTGAATCCTGGGTCGAATTTCATCTGCATTCCTCAATCGCAAAACTAACTGCAGAACGTCTTTTAAACTAGTGTGTGTGAATAGAGTCTTTCGACGGTGTTGAAAGACAGTGTGTTGACTTGATCTGGACTTGGGAGAAAGTGCTATTGCAAATATACAATCTTACCCTCCTAGCCTTGGAATGCATTCGGTTCACAATCCCGTTTAAAACTGCTTGGATTTCACGAAATCCAACTTCTCGTGCGGGTCGAGAAATCTTTCTGATAGGGAATTCGATTGAATTCGTGAAACTCAATTTGAATTGAGGAAAAATAAAAAAAATACTATAAATACTATGATATGCATAGAACATTCTGGATTACTTTTTTTTTCAAAAATCAATGAAATTTTGCCTTGATTTTGCACCGCACATAAGGAAAGAATGGAAAAAGATAATTAAGAAAAAGAGAAAAGGGTTCATGTGCTTGAATGAAGGCCCAGCTTAACCCATCTATCAGGAAAGACAATGAGTATGTTGCCTCACATTAATATGCCATTTATAACCGATACATATAAATATAAATATGTACTTACACTACACTATATGACACATATCTTATATACACACAACAGCATATATTTATTATAGTTATCTATAAAACTATAACATGCTTTTCTTTATATGATAATTTTTAAAGTCTGTTTAATTATTTACCGTACTTGCTCTTATGAGTAAGTAGCCTCAACTCGAACATTTGAAGTCAAATTTTGGTTTTTAAATTTGTCCCTTCTTTTTCCCAAACTATCTGATTTTCGTGAAATCATGTCTTCCAGCCAAGTACCGAGCCTTTATTTTTCCATTAGATCGAGCAAAATCAATGCTCAGGATATGGTACCTCCTCCTCTGAAAGACTATAAAAATCCTCTTAAAAAAAGAAGCCCAATATATGTAACCCATGGTTCAAAAACAATGAAAAAAGTAAATAAATAAAAATAAAAAAAGGCAGAGAAAAGAAAAGAGAAGACGAGGGGGAAGGAGATCCTCTTCCCGATCCTACCCTCTTCCTTCCCTTCCCTCGTAATATTCCCTCCCCATTGCCTCCTCCCTCTTCCCACCATTCCCACCACCTTTCTTGCTTTCTTGACCACCCTTCCTCCCCCTCCCCCGCGTGCGCTCGAACTCGACCTCCACATGCGGCCGGCGCTATGGTGGCGGCGGTGGCTCGTCGCAGCCGCCGCGGTGGCCTGCTTGGCGGCGCGGCCGGTGGGCGCGGCGTGGTGCATCGCGCGGAGCGGGTCGGCGGAGAGGGCGCTGCAGACGGCGCTGGACTACGCGTGCGGGCCCGCGGGCGGAGCCGACTGCGCCCCGATCCAGGCGAGCGGCCTCTGCTACCTCCCCAACACCCTCGCCGCCCACGCCTCCTACGCCTTCAACTCCGTCTTCCAGCGCGCCCGCGCCGCCCCCGCCGCCTGCGACTTCGCCGGCACCGCCACCATCACCCTCACCGACCCCAGTCAGTAACACTAATCCAATCACTCACCTCACCTCGAGTTTATTATCTACCATCAATCCATCCATGATTAACTTCCTCTGTATCATCTGCATATCCATCCATCCATCTGCCTTCTCTTTTGCTTTTGCCTCTTTTTTTTTTTTTTGCTTGGTCTCGGAGGGTATGTCTGGGTCTTTTGCTTTCTTCTTCGGTACTAGCATTGCCACTATACTACTACTTGCTAGTTGCTTTTCTTTTCGTAAACTGTGGGTTCTATGACTAGTTTCCCTGTTTTTCTTTCTGTTTTTCTGGTAAGTAATCATGTGACAAACTGATATGGAACAGCAATGTCCGCATCCCTTTTTACCTTTAGATTGGTTTCTTGTTTGTGGGTGTGATTTTGTATTATGTTTGCCTTTTTCATTTGGTGACAATTTTTGTGCCTCTCTTCTTTCTTTTCATTTTTACTGTTCTACCGACTAATCAGGATATGGCTAAGCTAATGCTCAACGCCAGAAGAGCATGGATTTCAAAGCATTGGTCAATTCAAGCTTTTTTGTGTAAGGTTGCATTGTGCGATCTGCAAAAGTATATATCTAGCTTTCAGAAAGGAGGATGGACTGCTTCCAACCCCAGTTCAAATGAATTCAACTAAGCCATTTTCTTTTTTTTTTGCTTTTATTTATGATCTGGAAAATCGATGACTAATTGTAAACGAGTCAAAGTTATAAAACTGTGACAGAGTGAAGTGACAAAACACAGTTTAACACAGGCACACGGCTAATGTAAATCAGATGACACTGCTGCAAACACCTAACTGAACAAAACTGTATCTTGGGTCATCAATGTTTATTCTAGGCTGACCTTTTTGTTTATGTTAAAAGGATTTTTAGATGTGAGTAAATTTTGTGAGACATAAAGATATTAGATCAAGATCCCACTTAATACTTGATTGTTGATACAGGGAGAAAGAAGTATACATAATTATGTGCTAGTTCTCTTGAGGAATGAGGTGGCAGTCTTTGTGCTTTTGGTGCAAGCTTATTGGTTGATTGACTTAAATGACGTTTCCTGACAGAATTTCAAGTAACCTATTCTTCTAAAAACTACCTTCATCATGCAAGTTCAACAAGTGAATTTATTCATTGTCGTCCCAATTTAAACCATACCAAAAGTGTACAATCAGAAACAAGTGATCTTCGCGGACAATTTTGTGACTGTACATGCACTGAAGACAAGTTTGCAGTGTGCATGTTCTCATAAAAAAAACGTAATTAAGGTTCTAATCTCTAAGTGTTGATTGCTACCTAGGACCTTTCATGGTTTGATCCTGTCGGTTTACATGCATTTTTTCTCCCCCCTCTTGCTCTCTCTCACCATGCCTTTTCTGTTATATTCTTGAGGTCTCTCAAGGTGCGTAATATTTAACTGTGCATGTTCCTGCATTTCAGGTTATGGATCTTGCACCTACCCAGCATCACCAAGGTACATGGATCATATATTATCACTTAATTGATCTTACATCTGTTGATCATCTAGAAATCTAAAATAACTTAGTGTTTCGTAAGATAAAACTTGCATAAAAGAGTGGCAGCATTTACAAATCAGTTTTTGTAGTTAGCTTTTAAATTTCCCCGGTCATTCAGTTTTTTTTTCATTTACAACTCTTCGTAACTCCTACCACAAGGGAAAGTGCTTAATAAATTGCTTGAGTTAGACCTGCACATCAAAATAATATCGCTACTTGGTGTAATTAATGGAACTTGAAAGCAAACACTTGTTGTGAATGCGTTGTGTCCTTCAAGTGAATCAAGTCATATACAAGAAAATACAGTACATGGTAAGACATGCATAGTGGCTTCATTACAGTGCTCTCCTTACAGAAAATTTTCTGATTTCAAGCACACTCCGACAGACATTATTAGAGAATATGGTTTAACCTGAGTTAATATTCTTGTTTTGAATAACTCAATGAATACTGTCCAAGGGACTATGGGATTGGCTATTGATCAATCTGTTTATACGCAAAAGAGAAAAGGGACACTACAAATTGGATTTGACGAGTAAAGCATCATGTTTCCACAATATAATTAAATTGGTATTTGTTTTCAAACAGCTGTGTGAACTCTACAAGCTAGTACGTTGCTGTACAAAGGAAGCCATATTTATTTATTTATTTCGAAATCTCTGTAGCTATGTTGGCAAAATAAGCTGTATTTATTTTATTTCTAAATCGATGTTTTAACAAAAAAAGGGTATTTATTTTTCTAAATAACCGGTGCATTGTAGCCCTTTGTTTATTTCTTAATTGATTGGCACATCACATAAATAAGTTTTTATGGTTCTATTTTACTTTATTTTCACCCAAAACTGTCACTTTAAACTTGTACAATTTTTTTTGAATAAATTCAAACTTGTAAAGTTGTTCACTAGGATCAGAAAGCAGATCAGCAGAATTATGTTAGAGTAAAACTACAAGATAATTCAGAGTAATCGAGAGTCAGTCTGCTGATCACGTCGACCTCTTTCTTTGCAGCACTGCAGGACAATCAGGATCACCCGGTTCGAACACACCTACATCCCTGTCACCTCCGGGCAGCGACAACGGCGGCCTGAGCCCACCGGACCTCGGCTCTGGCGACGACTCCGGTGCTATCGCCTTCGCCGCCGCCGCCGCATCCATCCTCCCTGTTGCACTCTCCTGTCTCGTGTATTTGTTGCACATGCAGCGGTGGCGATGGTTATGAAATGAAAGTGAGACTGAGATAGCTAGGCTTCCGTAGTGCATTGCATACAATTTTTTGTTGATGGGAACTGGTTGTTAAAGGCTCGTACGTAGCTAGCTGTTGTGAGAACTTGCCCCGTTCAAGCGAAAGGGCTAGAGCGGCACACAGTTCAATTGGATACTGTTGAATTCATTCTGACATTTTTTTTCTCCTTTGTTTTTGTGAATATTTTTCTTGTTTGAGTACTTGATTTTTCGTTTTTTTTTCTCCTGGTTTGCTTTGTGATGGATGAGCCGTCGAGTTTGATAACGCTAGCCTGGATCACGGTGGATAAATTAGAGCTCACCATATTGGGTCAATCGATAGGCAAATCCCTTATTTGCCACTAGCTAATTGCAAATAAGATTGAATAACTTTTTTTGGGGGGTAAAATTATTGTGTGAAAGGGGCAATTTATAGTACAACTTGGATAGGATGAGCATAACTGTGAAATGTAATATTCACAAAAGGCGACGGTAACAACTCAAAAACCACGGCTATTGGCTTTATCGCACCGGCTCTTCACAAGAAACTACTCAATATAACAAGCAAGTTCAAAAATATTTTCAATGAAATTGTCCGAATTTGCTAGTTTTCAAGATTTTATCATGAAAACTAACGAATTCAAATCCTTGAATCCCGACGTGAGGTCTAGTTCAACTGCAATGGTTGATTTCCCTTAACATAGGTTGAGTTTTATTTACATTTCTCAACCATAAAATTAGATATATATAGAACATTTTAAACTATCAAAACCAGCGTTAATAGAATCATTTGACAATTTTAAAAGACAATTTTGTCTTACATAATGCACACATGACGTGCTCACTTGGTCACTTGTTCAGTTAAGTGATGTGGTGCTTATGTGGTATAATAGTCAACAAATAAAAAATAAAAAGCAATGGAACTCATATGTCATTCAAACACAAACACATTGATAGGCCTAGCACGGGCCACCTCATAAAACCAAATTTGTGGGTACCAATCCCCTGGGCCTTATTTGAAAAACAAAACATGTCATGAAGATCAAGGTTTTCATCTGGTTATTGTTCTACGAGATATGGTTGGACAAAAAAAATGTGCCCCTAATAATGCTAACCTCACTTGTGTCCTTTGCTCTAGTAGGGCAAGTGTCATACTTCGCTCTGACATCACCTACTATAGTAACACTAGAGAGAGCACGCTGTAGAAAATTAGTATGAATCAAGTCTCATGAAACTATAATACTGGCATCTGTCTCAGGACATAATGTTGGTAGCCATAGTCAATAGAAATACATCATTGTAACTAAATATAATTTAAATAGATTATACTTTTATAGGAGATCATATCTTCAGAACAACTCTAAGCATATAACTGGCAAGTAAAGAAGTATCAAAGAAACTTAGCATGGCTAGACCCAATCCATAAGCTACGACTTGGGTTAAGAAAGAAACCCTAACATTCAACTGCACTTCTGTCTTCCTAGGGAGGGAGAAAATACACCAACAATTGAGTAAATATATATTCATCAAGCTACGAAAAATATGAACATACATGCTACAAAGAAGGGCTGAGTTTTTTTCAAGTTTTTGAAAACATTTTTTTAAAACTCTAAGTGTCTCATGTGTTGGAAAGAGACTTGCCTCGATCTTATCTACGAATTGCTTTGTACCAACTTAAGCGGATAAAACAAATTTAGTTGATTAAAAAGTATCCTACCGGCTGCCCTATCATAACACTAGTGTACAACCTTTTGCATTTAGGCGGTAAACAACTCATTTGTAATCTATTAGTTTTTTTTTACTTTCATAATCATCAGGCATCAACCCATCTCATCTCTTTGGCTCCTAGAGTCATCCATATTCTCCAGCACAAATTGTTTTCTCTCGAGAATCCTAATCTATGATACCAAATGACATCCTGGTCTACCACATGACTATTTTAGACAACACAATGATTATCCATTAGTTGTCATGACTGATTCTAATAGCGGTTTTCAGTCCCACAAACCACTTTCTTAACACTTTGCAAACAACACTACACTAAAAAAATCATCTCACATTCACCCGTAATCATGGACATGACTATTGAAATAGTTTTATAACCTTTACATAGGGTGTATGCTTTACCAACACAACGCGAGCTTACTTTTCACAACCATCAATGGGAAAAGTTCATAACAAGGCATTTTCAAAGCATTCCCAAGATAGTCGGTCGTCGATTGAACGGGTCTTAGACTAAGTATCGGACAAGTCCTAGACTTTTCGTACTCAGGATCCTGCAAGTGCATCCTAATTGCTACTTCGATGACTCCATGTCCAATGACTTCAGCGCACATCCAAGGTTTACTAATTACTTGGTTAGAAGTGTCTTATTTCATCCATGTGGCCACACTATGAGATGCTTGAATGAAATGTTCTAGAAATTGGTCCTTATATGCAAATACAAAGCATCACCACTAAGATGACCACTTTGTATTATGGGTTTTTGTAAACCATTTTTATTTTGTGAACTTGCCAACATTGTGTGTCGGTTTTTTCAAAGTTTTAGAAACCCATATTCCCATATCGACCAACAGTGTGATGTGAGGAGGATCATTGGTACTTATGCTCGAGGGCACATGTGCCAAGGTACCACGAAGGTGGGGAGATAAGAGATAGGGGTATCAACATCCTACAGGTATAATGCAACTGCTAGGTTGGTCCGTTGGTCTATCATGCGAACTGAGGCCGTTCAAAATCATTATGCACACTAGGCTTGCAATTTTGTAATCAAAACATTTATAAACTAGGAGCAGTGATCAAAGGGTGACTTGCCTCTGGTTTTTGTCTTCAAATCTTCAAAAATTCTCATCCAAAATAAGTTAACTAATAGTATTAATAAGGCTAGCCCACCAAGGACAATGCAACTGCTAGGTTGGTTCGTTGGTCTATCATGCGAACTGAGGCCGTTCAAAATCATTATGCACACTAGGCTTGCAATTTTGTAATCAAAACATTTATAAACTAGGAGCTGCGATCAAAGGGTGACTTGCCTCTGGTTTTTGTATTCAAATCTTCAAAAATTCTCATCCAAAATAAGTTAACTAATAGTATTAATAAGGCTAGCCCACCAAGGTCGACGTGGCAGCCATGTGACATTGAACATGGAGAGGAGATCAACCAGAGATTGCACGGTTGACAGCGTGCGAGCGACGTTGGCGAACGGCAGCGCGATGAAGTAAAAAGGATATGGTGGGAGGAAGAGTGAGGGATGAGGAGAAACTTGAGTAGCTCGGATTATAGGATGAAGGAGCGATGGTGGCTGGTGGTGAGTGATTGAGGACGGTAGCGAGGCAGTGGAGTTTTGTTGCCAACGACAATCAAATGGTTGCGGATTGGGCATGAAATGGCGGCAGTTGGGTGTAGGCTTTTGAGAGGGAGAGGAAGGAGGAAGGAATTAGGATGGGAGTTCACCAAAAAGAAGATTGCGGCGGTGGATTTGTTTTGCGAGCTCGAGCTCAACATTGGCAAGGGTGAGCAATGCGGCTGAGGTGAGGAGAAACGAGAGGGAGGCCATAGCTATTTATAGGAGAAGGGTAGCGGATGGAGACAAGGGAGAAGGTCGGTGGCATGAAGCATGGGATTGTATGGAGCGACGATAGAGCTATGGGGCAGTGGTGTTAGTGTGGCAGTAGGGTAGCTGGCACTGCGGAGGTATTGGATGGAGAAGGAGAAGGGTTACAAGGGATGATGGGACAAGACGGTGAAAGCTCTTGAGCTTGCTAGCACCAGCGAAGCAATAGGACTATAAGGTTTCTCGAGCTCATGACAACTATTTATTTAGGTACATAGTGATGGCGTTCCCGAGGTGATAGCGGGTTGGAGAGGGCGATGGAGGAGGTGAGGACGATGGGGCAATGAGGGATGCAGGAGTAAGAGCAGACAGGGGCAAGCGCACGACAATGAAGGCATCTCATCAACGTGCACGTTTGACCGAGCAGGTGGCATGCATGGGCGAGCGGTCGAAGATAAGGGACAGCCACACATGGGCCTATTGGGTGACCACCCAGTGGGCCCACACTGTTAATGTGCGGTGAGAGAAGCGAGTGCACGCACAACACCTTGCACATGGCTGAGCAGTGTACGGGGAGGAAATAGGCCATGGGAGCTAGGCTGGTCCATGCGTGGAGCGGGCGCACATGTGAGGGAGGGAGTAGGTTGCTAGGCCCGAAGAGTATGGGCCGTCCGGGTAGTAGAGAAAGGGGAAAGTAAAGGAGGTGGACTGGGTTGACTCGTGGGTTGAGGGGAGAGAAAGGAGGATGGGCGGCTCGAGGTAACAGTAAAATTTGGGAATAGTTTGGAAGGGAAATTTGATGAATTTGAATTTGGATTTGAATTCAAATTTGAGATTTGGGCTTAAGGAAGATTGGGGAACTTTTGAAGAGTTGAAATTGAATGACTTTTTGGATTGGAATGAAGAATTTTTTAGGAAAGACTTTGGAGGAATTCTGAATTATAAAATATTTTTCGGCTAAAGATTTTTGGTTCTCAAGGAAGGTCTTATTGAGATCTCGGCATTTATATCCTTAACCACACTTAACCACACATAAAGAATAAAGATTTTAAAAATTAAGGTTTTATTAAAATAATTTCTAACGGTCTAAAATATTGGGGCGTTACAGCAAGATAAAACCTGATGCATCTATTTTTCCTATGTCTCTTTATTAAGAGATGTTGTTCAAGAATTGGTGTAAGATGGAACATAACCCTGCAGTTTATTCAGATGGTTGTTCTGGCATTGCTTCGATTCATGCAAAAGGTTTTTCTTAAAATTATGTTCATTCCTTGTTGGCATATTTAGAAGCAACGGAATGGAAAAATCTTTCTGAATATTAAGTTGAGGGAAGATTAGTGGTTTCATTGTTTTAAGCATGAAATTCTACTGCTTATATGTAGTATGAATGAGCCTATTAGACAATTTGTTTTTAATTGGTTGTAGAATTTGTAATTCCAGAACTTGTTTGTATTCTTTTATAAAGCTTTTAATATATAATTACCACTGGGCAAGGCCTGGTAGTAATTTCAACCAAAAAATATTATAGATTAGTGTTAGGGTTTATAGGATTGGAGGTAGGATTGTGACAGCGGAACAATCATGGGGTAGTAAGCCGCCTAGGTTGTGTGAGAAAGAAGAGTAATGGTCAAGCAGAAGAAAAAGAGAACAAAAGAAAGTCAATTCAAGCGTGGCAACGAGAAATTTGCTACTGCGTTGTGGCACATTATCAGTTATAAGTCGAGAAAAGTGACACTCTGGTATTATTGAATGTTCTTCTGTTATTTTCGTCTTTTTATTTCCAGGAACCTGCTGTAGGACGAGAAGCCAGCAGGATTAATTGTCACCATCCGATATTTCAATCACTTGTCCAAGAAGACTGGACTTCATGCTAGATTGTTATTTGAAGTGTTTCTCAACAACTGGAGATCTGTATTACTTGATGAAGAGGCAAAAATCTGAGTAAGCATCTTGGTGCTTTTTTTTTTCTACATGATCCAGAGTTTATTTGTACATACTGCTGTTTTTAAATAATATTACGTTGTTGACTTTTGAATATAATATTTGATCATTTATCTTATTAAAAAAATAAAAACTGTGTAAGTACTCCCTCCACTAAAGTTGTTTAGCAAAGATTAAATACAAGGGAAAGATTCTCTTTCATTCATCTTATTGAACAAATTTTGAATTGTTTAGATTTCGCTCATAAACAATCGACTGGCTAAAATACTTAGATTTCTCTACATTGAAATTACTGTCAAAAATACTTATATATATATATATTTTTAAATTGAATTATAAATTATTTTGTTGTGACTTATTTTATCATTAAAATTTACTTATATTTTTTTTATATTTGCCGTAAATTTTTCAATAAGATGAATGGCTAGTTGTCAATGGCATTATATATTTAAAAATGGAAGTTGTAATTCTTCTATTCCTAAATATTAGTATTTCTAGGCTGCTTATAAAGATTAAAAACTATGGAAAAGATTCCCTATTCACATCATTGGATAACATTTGAGTTTTTAATTTATTGGATTTTTCTCATGAAAACTTGATTGGTTGAAAATGCTTGGATTTCCATGCATTGCTATTAGTATTGCATAAATAGCTTGGATTTTCATGCATTGCTATCAGTGTTCATATAAATGCTTATAAATTATTTTATTGTGACTTTGTTTTATCATTAAAGAAACTTTAGATATGACTTATATTTTTTTCATATTTGCACTAGTTTTTCTAAAAAAACGAATAGCCAGACACACATATCAGGTGGAGTACTAACTCTGTTCCTAAATATAAATCATTTTTTGGTTATTTTAGCAAAGATTAAGGATAAGAGAAAATATTCCTTTTTTCACCTTGTTTGTCAAAATTTAAAATTTAAATTGTTTGGGTTCCTCTCCTATTGGCTGAAAATGCTTGGATTTCTGTACAGTAAAATTATTGTCACATAAATTTTTATATTGCATATAAAATTTGAACCACACAAATGTTTATATTTGGAAATAATAGTACCTAGTAAGACTGATTAGGCCTTGCTGCGCGTACGTGACCAAAAACAAAAGCTAAGCTAATATGGGTTGGCCAAATGTCATAAAAAATAATAATTTATGATTAAAACTTATATATATATTCTTAGCGATTTAAATACCAATGCTAAATTTAAAATTTGAAATTTATATAGAGCAAACCTAAAGCTAGTCCAGTTTTGGCACTATTGACCTGGTGGTTAGAATGTTTAATTTGGTGCTAAAACCTACGAGAAAACGGGCATATCGATCCGGGTCAACCAATTTTTTGTGTGATAGTGAAGTTACGGCTGTACTCTTAGTAAGATTTTTACAAGGCTTATGTATTTAAATCCCTTGTAAAGGAAATGGACATCGCGCTAAAGTTCAGTAAAACGGTGTTCAATTTCACGTGTTTAAGTTGGGCCTTTGACTGGGAGCTCGCGAAGCCAGGCGTGCCTGCCTGCCTCCGCGCTGCACCTGCATCGATCGATCGTAATCCATATATCTCTCACCTCACGCATGGCTTCCTCGTGCGTGTTTACGCCGAGCGATCGTCATGTTGATTAATTTGGAGTCGTTAACCTGTTTGGTCGTTACCCGTGTTCTGGTCCGAGATTGGTTAACTCGACCTCACCGATACCAAATCGAAGTTGCCCACCCACACAAAACGCCCTTTCGCCTCCATCGACATTAACATCAACATCGGAAGTTGATAGCTTGTTTGGAAGACGAAGACGAGAACGAGCACGAAGACGAATGCGCGGATTAGCAAACACCAACACAAGTACACAACCTTGCCGCCCAAGCCGCATCCCCTTCCAGGAAGCCTCTGCGTGTCACCACGTCTCATTACACTGACTACTCTTCTCTGCTCTATGTGTGTATATATAAGTACGCGAGTTCGAGTGCTCGGACGTGTGACGAGAATGGTGCGAGGTGTCGAGCAGGGCGGCGGCGCCACAGCCGCCATGGAGGAGTCTTCGTCGTCGTCGTCGTTGTCGCCGTCGCCGGTGTCTGCGCCAGGACAGGCCGCCATGACGGTCGGCGGCATCGCCACCGTGGCCGCCGTGCTGATCGTGTTCGCGGCGCTCACGCTCGCGTTCGTCCTGCTCCAGTGCTACTGCGGCGAGCGGCGCCGCACTGTGACGATGTCGAGGAGTGGGCGGCGGCGGCGGAGGTCCCGTGGTGGACCGGTGGCTGGGACGAGGGGCGGAGGGGTGGACCCGGAGGTGCTGCGGTCGCTGCCGGTCACGGTGTACCGCGCCGCGGCGGCGGCGAAGGAGGAGGAGGAGGGCGTGGAGTGCGCGGTGTGCCTCGCCGAGCTCGAGGACGGCGAGGAGGCCAGGTTCCTTCCCCGGTGCGGCCACGGCTTCCACGCCGAGTGCGTCGACATGTGGCTAGCCTCCCACTCCACCTGTCCGCTCTGCCGTCTCACCGTCGTGAATCCTGACGTGTCCTCTCCACCGCCGCCGGTTCTCCCTCCCGTCCCGCCGGAGCCGCCGGCGAACTACACCGTGAACCTGCCCGCGAGCGTCCTTCTCAGTTTGTCAGACCAGGGCGCGGTGACCATGACAGCGGAGGGCAGCACGCTGGTGATCGAGATCCCAGAGTCGGCGGCTTCGACCCCGCGCGACGCGGCAGCGAGGTCGCCGCCGGGCTCGGCGCGGCTGAGGTCACTGAGGAGGCTGTGGAGCTTCGGGCGGCAAGGGGCGGTGGGGTCGACATCGTCCTGCTCCAGCGCCGCCGGAGGAGACGACGACGTCGAGCACGGTATCAGCGTCACCGTCGGCATCCACGTCTTGGAGGCAGCAACGCCGACACTGCCACCGGCCGAGACCGCTGCAAGAACCGCCGCCGCGTATGTCCGGAGTTGACAGCGGTGAGCGTCCAGCCAGAGACCAATTACAAGGCGATCTCCCTGTACATATCGTACCACTGAATTGGAATTACCACATAGAAAATATCATATTCATTTTAAGATTAGGAACATTTATGTAGAAAATCTTTGTTCATCAGTCGAGTATCAACGAGACATGTATGGTGCCCATCTCACAACGCTCCATGATTTGTCAGCCAGATATGAATTTCAAACGGCTATGAGAATTCTGTCCACGTCTCTCTACATGGACAGCTTCAGAGGTTCAGCCCAATCTGTCTACGAATCAGCCTAAAAAAACATGGCCTGCAAAGGAAGAAGTTTATTTATATGTGAGTTTCATTCACACCCCTCAACCTTAACACGTCTTCCAACTTATAGAATCAGTGTAAATCAAATTATTCGGGTAGTTTTACCTACTCTTTTAGGTGATGTGCTATCTACGTGTTGCTTATGTGGTATTTCGTCTAAAAAATTAAAAAAACAATTAAAAATAGGTAGGATCCAAGTGTGAAGGCACTATTCATGCTTCACCCTCTCCTCTTTCCTCTCCTCCCTCTCAGCCTCTCTCTCATATCGAGCTCGAGCTTGCAACAATGATGACTAGCGAGACTAGCTGCTACTTCTTATTCCCGTCTCTAATGAGGAAGTAGTTGTTCACGTCCACCATGTTTGGCTCTGGCCTCCTCCTACTCCTCATTGCTCCCTATCATATTCTATCCCAATTCTCAAATTGCCATCTCCATATGGAAGCAAGGATGGCGTCCTTCGAGTCACATTCTATATTCATCTTTATCTCCATCACATTCCATCTTAATTCCAAAATTGCCAAATCCCAATCCACTCCACCTCCACCTTCATCTCCATCTCCAATAGGAAGATAAGATCCACAGGAAGCAAAGACAACATCCTCTAATGGCGATAGCGATAGCGGTGTGGCTCTTTACAGTGGCAGCCTGGTGGTGGTTGAGCCCTCCTCTAGGCTCCAAGCCCCCGTTGCCACCTTCTCCATCAAGGTGAGCCTCACCTAGATGTTGTGTGGTAGCATCATCATGGACATGGTCACCTTGAGCAGGCATGTCTCGCCAAGTAGGTTGGTGCCTGTGCCATCATGGCATTGGAATGTGTCACCACCGACATCCTCCCCAAGGGTGGTGTTGCCCGTATGTTTAATCCATCTCTCATTTGTGACGTCAAGTGCACTGTCACCATCCTCGTCATGGCCAAGGCCCTTATCAGCCACTTCGTTGAGACCTAGACCCTTGAGGCAATCAGCATTGACTATGTGGACGAGAACGAGGTGCCCACCCCCGTTGACGACACCTACCACATCAACAAGCACAACTTGTTGTAGGTGATGGCTCCATTGCCATCATTAGGTTGTAACTGTTGTAGACGGAGACGACATCATCGTTGTTGTTGTTGCTGCTACAGCAACACAGGGCACGATGAAGAGCAGGAGGAGCCCAGAGCCAACATGGTGGATGTAAGCAGCTTTCTCCTCATCAAGGACAGGGGTAAGAAGCAACAGCTGGTCTCACCAGTTGTCGCCGTTGTTAGAGATGAGAACAAGAAGCAGTGGCTCAACAAGAGAGAGGCTAAGAGGAGGGGAGAGAGAAAAAAGGAAAAGGTGGAGGAAGAATATTATAGTCACTTAGATGTGGACCTTACATATGGGTCTCGTCTAATTCTAATTATTTTTTTATTAGAATGTCACATAAGCAACCCATACACACCACATCAGACACTAAATAAAACTACAATGTAGACGCCATGTCAGAAAAAAAAACCGCTATTGGACTTGTACTAATTTTAAAAGCTAAAAGATATATTATACCGGTTTTATGGTTAACACATACAAATGAAACTCGATTTCCGCCTGTAAATGAAACTCGATTTCCGCCTGTAAAGGGCCTCTTCAGGGCCCATCCTCCAGCCATTGGGGCCGCTCTTGGCAGAGCACTGGACACGATGGCCTCCTCAACTTTCACTTTTCCAAGATGATCAGATTCTAAAGCTTGAACGTGAGAAATGTGATATGAACATACACTGGTATGAGACCACTACCTCGTTCAGTTTTTGCCTGTTTATCTAATACTAAGCTTAAGCTGACAAAAATGGACTACTAACTTATTACACTCCTACTTCAACATGATATTGATCATTAGCCACTCAGAGGAGCTAATGACTAAGTGAAATTTCCCTATATGCCACCAGTTCACTATTCCCTGATATGTCTGTTTGAATTTTTCGTATTCTCTTATGCCACTCACGGTAGTCTACCGTTAGGGGCAGGCTGAGTGGCTATTTTTCTTGTAAATGGCAATAGTGCCCTTGGCCTCATGGGGGAGAATAGCTCTAACAGCATTATCAACTCACAATGTGTAATCCATTAAGGTTAGCATTTACCTCCCATTATTTAGTTAATAATATTGGAAGCACTTAATATTTGAGCTAGCTAACATAATTGTCTGTACAGCCAAAAGACTATAAAAAAACAAACCAGCGCACTTTTGGTTGGTCAGTTAGTCAATTGAACTTACCTCATTTTTTGAATTTAGTTTTTAACTGAAAAAGTGTTACAATGTGTTTGATGTTTTTTTTTTACCAAAATTCATCGCGCAATATAATAATAAAATTGTTGAGCGTTATTTTCATATGCAGATAATATTTGCAGCCCAAAAATTTACCAAATTTGATATTTTCACGCTATTATAGCCAAATGAATTATTCCATATCCTCATCATGCACGCAAGAGTAATTTGGTCTTTTTCGTGCAGGCAAACTGCTATATACTGGTAAACAGTGCAGAAAAGTTCGAGCAGTTACATATACGAGAATAACGAACTTCAAGTAGTATATAAGAAAACCGAATAAACTATGAGTGACAGAGAATTTTCTCAATGAGTAACCAAGGTGTCTATAGATGCTATTCTCTTCTCCTCTTATTGTTTTTTTTTTCGAGTAACCACTAGAGGCGGCCGCAGTCGTAGTCCACATCATGGCGCGACTCGCCGCCGAGGAGAGCCAGGACGCCGACGCACGCGAGCTTCACGGCGAGCCACCTCGTCGTCAGCAAGGTCCCGATGGCGAAGCTGTGCAGGCACAGCGTCGTCACCCTCAGCCGCCTCTCCGCGACGTACTCATCTATCGCCGCGCCGACGAAGTCCTCGTCGACGTCGTGCAGGCGCGGCGCCGGCCGGTCATCGTCGCCGCCGCCTGCCAATAGGGCCCGCGACGACAGCGAGCGGGCGAGCACGACGGCGTCCTCCAGCCCCGCGGAGCCGCCCTGGCCGATGAAGGGCCCCATGGCGTGCATCGCGTCGCCGGCCACGGTCACCGCGCCCCGCCGGAACCTGGCGAGCGCCACCTGCCACGGCAGCCGGTACCACACCTTCGTCAGCGTCCAGCTCGACGCGCGGTCGCACCGCCGCACCATCTCGGCGATCTCGTCGGGGAACTCGTCGACCTTCTCCAGCACGTACTCCCTCGCCGCGTTCTCATCAACGTCCATACGCCCTGGATGGATGATGGATCACACATGTTCTTGGCAAAAGTTAATTACTATACATTTCTTTTCCAAGTCTGAATTTGAATCAAAATATTACAGAACACATACATAATTTATGAATTAATGCTTGAAATTGCCAGGCCATCACCATGGTTATATATACCTGTGGAAGGAGCAGGGCTACTCCTGCTTACGAAGAAATGGACTAGATTCTCATTTACGGGCATCCGTCCAACAGCGAAATCATCCGCTATGATTTGCAAGAACTCGGTCCCAAACGGGTGCCCATCTGGGTAGCTCGAGAAGCCGAGGACGACGAAACGAGAGAGCTGCGACGGCGCGCTTAGCCCTAAGTACTTGGCCACCACCGAGTTCCACCCATCGCAACCAATCACCGCCTTTAACATTGTTACACACATCGATCAATTAATCAGTTCTTGGTTTTATTCGTATAATTGGTACAAGTTTTTCTAAGATAAAAAAAAGCTTTATTGATCTTAGACAATTATATCAAGATTAATTGGTAGTTGTTGACCTTGGCCTTGATGGTCTTGCCGTCAGCCATGGTGAGAAGGGCGCAGTTGCTGCCGGGGTCTTGATCGACGGCCACGATGTGGCAGCCGTATCGGATTGTGTGTGCAGGTACGCTCTTGGCCAGTGCCTCCACCACGTCCTTCCTTCTCAAGCACCGGATCTCCTTCCTATATCTCGCATACATAACGACAGGAACTAATTAACTAGCTAGCTTGTTAGTAAATAGATCGATGATCTGGCAAAAGTAATGTGGTCTGAGGGGTCACCTGGCAGGTGACACGGTAGTCTGATTCTTGATCTGGATCTGTCGCACCGTGCGAATCCTGAAAAACCCCAGCGAAGAAAACAAAGATGAAAGCGTGATTGATAACTCATTCAAGGAAATGGAGAGAGAGGGCACCATTAAAGCACTCTGTTACTCCAGGAATTGGAAAGAGGCTGGAAAAAAAAAACAGAAGTGAAGAATTTGTTAAGCGTGATTGATTATGCGTACGAGGTGACGGGGTTGGAGGTTTTCCTGAGGTCGTCGGCGAGGCCGAGCTCCTCGAGCGCGCGCCACCCGTTGGCGTGGATGTTGAGCGCCACGCCGCCCACCCGGAGCTCCGCCGACCTCTCCAGCACAAGGCTCCCTATCCCTTTGCTGCAACGAACAGACACATCTATATATTTATATGCGCTAACTGTGCTTCAGAACAAGCTGCAGATCGGCCGGCGATCGATCTGTAGCGGCGTACCGGCGAAGGGCGAGCGCGGTGGCGAGGCCGCAGAGGCCGCCGCCGACGATGACCACGCCGTGGATCTCCTCCTTCGTCTCCGTCGTCGCCGCCGCCTTGACGTCCATCGACGAGGAGGCGATATGGCAGTGGTCGTCAGTCAGCCACAGAACAGAGCAGCTGTGGTGGTGCGATATAATTTCTTCGCTATGGTTAATATAGCAGCTGAAGGCCAACGGCAAATATAAAGATAAAAAATTGATTTATATTAGTTTATGTTAAAATTGTTTATGAAAATTTGTGATTAGCTTGTGTACACTAATATAATATAGATTAGATTGTGAAAATCTATATCTAGAAAAAGTTTTTTTATGTGTAGTTAGACATAGATGAAAAATCACTAAACAAATTTAGAGCAATTTTAAATGAAAAATGATACATTAAATTTTAGATTTTGTTACAGCATTAGGCTAAAAATACGGGTAGACCAGATGCACAGCACGAGCGTAGTCCTAGTTGAATGTAAGCTGACGACGATGAATGAGTAGGCTAGTTAATTGGACTAGCTAAGAGACTAACTTAGTAAGCATGAGAGCGTTAGCATACCAGTACAACAAGCGTCACCCTATAAAAACGTTCTAGCAGTAAGCACGAGCGTGCGCAGCGGTATGTGTGGCTAGCAAATGGTTTAGCGTGGCAGTGAGCTTGGGTGTGTGGTGATGCATTGGTTGATAGATGGGTTTGAAGTGACAAAGACATAGCGTGGGTGTGGGAAAGAACACACAAAATTTAGAGGGACACATGTCGCTATTGGATTGATGCAACGGTCACATCGTGCAATTTATAACATTAAAATCCAACCCATGGTTATGATTAAGAGTAGTTAGTTTTTTTTGAGATTTTTTAATTATATTTTAATCAAAAGAGGATAAGGTGTTAAAAGAATTTTACAGAGAGCTGAGAGATAGATTTTTGGATAACTTTTTAATTTTTTTTATAATAAAGATAAAGTTAATTTTTTTTAGATAATTAATCTTTTTTCTCGTTTATATTTTGGTATTTTTCTATGTTGATTTCTTTGATATAGGATTGATTTTTTATATAGAATTTAGATAGGGTGTTTTTTAAGTATTTTGAAAAGTTTAATTAGTTAATTATTTTCTTATTAAATAATTAATTTTGGTATTTGAAATAACGTCGCTAGCTAGCCGGTTACAAGGGACAGGAGAACCGTCCATCGCATTAATTTCTTCTTTGACAAAGGCTCGCGCGGGGCAAAGCGGCAGTTTGGCGCAGATTGTTCTTTGTTAATTGACAGTCACTGGATTATCTTATTGTTTTCAAAATAAAAACCGCTCCTCAACGGTTTATTGAAAACCGACGGCTGTAGATCCACGCCGAATAAAAACCAGCTAAATCTATTAGCGATTTCATAAAAATATAGCGGTTTTGGTAAGAAAATTATTTATTTAACCCTGATTTAAGTATTCATATAAATAGATAAATTAAATATTATAGAATTAAAGTAGATTTAAAATAATATGATAACAAATATATATATACATATAAAGTTTTTACCATTAAAAAACTCAATAAGCAATATGTATTTGTCCATCCTTTTATTCGGCCATGTGCTTTTGTGGCCGGTTCGGTCAACTTGGCTACTTTTTTTACGAGTTTTCGTCAGGTGACTCAATTTTGCCAAATTTCAATAGCACTTGTCCCATCACGTGAATAATCTAACAACTCTAATCATTTCCTTTACCCAACTTGTTCTATTCAGCAAAGTTTGCCATTGGCTTGCACGTCGTCGTTTGCCGTGGCAAGTACTGACCGTGATTCATCATCGTAGGAGAGTACGCTGTTATACGTACTTACGATGAATTCGGTTTGGCGCCACAGTATACGTAAGGGCTTGTTTTGTTGCCGAAATTAATCTTATTAAAATTTTGGCACACTTTAGTATTATGAAATTTCAACAATAGTGAATGTGTTTAATTTATAGCCTTATCAAAATTTGGTAATGTCTGTATAAGAAAAACATTTAGAAATATCAAATTTTAGTAGAGTGTAAATAGCAAGAATATGTTTAATTTGTTATGGTATACACTAAGAATTGGTAGAGTTAAAAGTGATTGGTGAATAAGTCTAAACTGTCAAAAGGTACTCTCTCCGTTCATGTTTACCTATCGGTTTAATTTGACTGATTCGTTTGTTCATAAATACTTGTACTTTTTTCCCAATAAATAATTTCCCATATTGTCCTCCGTGAGCTTATCCACAAAAATCAAATCAATAGCGTGGAGCACTCTAAATTAGGAGTGAAAACTCTAGAACGTGCAATTAAAAAGTACCGTAGTATTAATCCTGTGGTGGCTCGAAAACACACTAAAATATTTAAATATTTTAACTTGTAGCAAGTTGCACTAAAAAATTAGAAGATTCATAGGGACGTTTCACGGCTTTATAAAAATAAAAATGATTGTCTTGGCATTCGTGTGGTGGTCAAAACCAACAAACAAACATAAATAGAGGGGGTACTTTTCCAGCCATGTCCCGACTTTTCCGCTCCTAATTCGTGCATGAGATATTATTAAGGGCTATAATGGTCACTTTAGATTGACTGGTACTCTACAATTGATTTGGTCCATGATCTTAGTTAATGTTCCATTCAGTGACAAAATGATGTTGTATTAAGGGAAGCACGAAAGTCAATAATACGTTGGCGGAATATGAGGGTAATTTTTCTGTACACAGGGTGTGCTTTTTCATAGGACCTAAATGAGGTTAGGATTTGTTGTTATCATCCGTCACTTTGAGCATGTTTTAGAGCAGACACACGAGTGTGCTAATGGTATATGCCTGTATATGTCTGTCTTATAATTAAAAAGATAATATTATTTTAGAATAAAATTTATAAAAAGATAATATTATTTTAGAATAAATAAATTTTATAGAACTATAAATTTAATAACCAAACTCAAGCCGTTTAACATTATGGTTTTCACCATGAGCTACAGCACTGAGATGTGATTGAGAGGAAGGACGGCAAGGGATTGTATTAGGAGTGCACATGAAACTTCAAACTGTTGCGTCCAAAATATTGACCAATAGATTGGGAAAAAAAATCCATGCAACTAACCAACAGCGAACCCATAAAACGAATAAAAAACTACAAAACTTTAAAATTTTACGGTGGAGACTAACCGACATTTTGCTCCTGCTTGTGCGCGTGCACAGAAGGTTTCTTTTATTATTTTGGTGAGGGTTAACACTACCTGACGGTTTCACGGTTACCATAGTAACCGCGTTTTTACCAAACCAAAAAATCGTAGGTTTATTTTTTAAAAAAAACAAAAAATTCTTAGTGCACATGGAAAATGTGCAGGATTTCGATGGCTAGCACAAAATTTTTCTTCTTTTCTTGTATTTTATTCGTGGAACATGTTTGTGTAATGTACAATCTAATCATTTGACTTGACGGTGTTAGTAAAATTTAACCGTAAAATTAAATGTTTGCAACTTTTTGATAATGCCATTATAACCATTTGAAAAAAAGAACAACGGTATATCTACAAATATAGAAAACACTAGTGGAATTTGTGCAATTCCATCTTTTGTTAACGTAGGAGGTTTCATTTATTTTAACTTAGAAGGCCTAATTAATGGAGAGAGTAGCACGTAATTATCTACATTTATTCTAAATAATTCACACTGAAAATATCACGCAAGTTTAACTAGACAAAAAAACCAAGCGCATGAAGTTACAGAATGAATTTGTCTACTATTTTCATTTTTCTTATTCACTCTCCTATATTCAATTCTATATTCTCGAATGCACATTTTCTTTGTTTTACCTTACAATAGGTTACAACAGCGTTTCAAACATACAAGATTTCCATTGTCTACTCAAGTGATTGGCTTATATACCTTCGTGTGCATCTTGGCACAAATCAGGTGTGTACCTACTCAAAGCTTCAAAATCAATATTAATTAGAACCTATTTATATGTTGCTTTCTTTAGCATTACATCTTTCTTCCTACAATATTTAATACTTGTTGTGACACCTAATTATTTACTTAGTAGTATACATTTTTATGCACAGCAGGCAACCCACAACGTTTTAGCTGAATGAATTTATTAATTCTGGTTATGCTACTGCAATTAGTTTGCTAGATAGCTTGGCGCTAGTTCTTATTGTTTTATTGATGCATTAATTTATATTGTACTTTTTTGTTTTACCTTAAACCTAAAACTATTCCACCCTTCAGATTTAACCTTGGCTAGAGTTATCTCTAAATTTCTTATTTACCCTTGTAAGTCGATCATATCCCTTATTTATCCTCACAAAACTACTACAATCTCTCTATTGCTCTTCTTTTTCAACTTTTATTATTTATTTTTCCCTCTAATGCATCAAAAGATGAATCTATTTTCATGTGAAAATGAATTTCTACCCAGACAGAAAAAGAAGTTTGGTGTTTGTGGATAAATGATGATTGAATCAATTAGGATCTATCACCTAATTACTATGATAGCATCTCTTTTTCTAGTGTTACTCCTTTTTACTTACATACTTTTGGACAATACTACATGTTCTAAATACATATACATGCACATTGCCGTTTTGTTTTACTTGTTCAGTAACAAAACTAGTAGTATAATTATTGGATAAAAGACAAAAAACCTCTATAATTTTGTTATACATATGTGTTGTTTGGACACTCATGTTAACTTTTAAAAAAATATTATTAAGGTAATTAGTTTTATGGATGTGTGGAGCCACGAATATAACAAAATGTTGTTATGAAAGTACTGTCTAATTTTTTTTATAGCTAGTCATATTTGAAAATCTCCTATCGATCATGTGGGGGTAAGATGTTCATTTTTTTATAAAAAGATGAGTGAAAAGACATGAGGATGGACAAATAAGGAATAAAGAGAGACACAGTTTCACAAGGATAAATAAGGAATATGATCAATTCAGAGGGACAAGTAAAGAATTATCTCCTTAAGTAAAGGTTGTATTGCACATGGATGGGCATTTTTGTGCTTGAGAGAGGTTTTGTCCTAGCCAAGTATATATCTCTCTAGAACGAATATTTTTGCTATGTCCAACTTTAGTTGTGACAAAATTGATAGAAAGCATATTTGATACTTATTGTTCAAGACAGCAGTGTTTTTGAGGATGTGTATAGGAACAACTTATCAAAAGCTTGCTTATTACATGGCCTGGAGTCTATTTATAGCCCTAAAATTTCCTTTACAAGTGGATTTATATTTTTATCCCTTGATAAGAATATCTACAGTGGTAAGCTGATATTTTCTTAGCCTTTCTAGGCTTAATAGGCCATAGTTGGCCCTTTGGTCCTATTGAGATGGGCTAAGCTAAATGAGGTTATCTTTTGGTAGCCTTTGGTGTCATTGGAGGACTTCGCTGCCCTTAGTTGGCTCCACCATCTTGATAGTTTCCACCAACTTCGATGATCTTCACCATCTTCGGTGGGCTTCTCCATATTTGGCGGTCTTTGCCACCTTTGATGACCCTCATTATTTTTAGTGGGCTCCATCATCTTTGGTGATCTTCACCATCTCTATTGGGTTTTGTTATCTTTGACAGTCTTCGCTAAAAGGACCTTGGTGATGCCTAGAGGGGAGGAGAGTGAATATGCATTTCTAAATATTTCAAAATTTTGAATTGGATTAAATGATCGGAACTTTCGATGTGAAATCAAAATTTCCAATCTCAATTAGTATTTTTGATAGTTAAGGGAGAAAAACACTAGATATGAACTTGAAACTCAAACAAACAATTAAGTATATGGACTAAAAATGACAAATAAGGTATCTAAGCAAAATATATGTTTACCAAGTAGATCAACTAAGCATGTTAGTAGATTGGGTAAAAAGAAGTTTAAGCACAATATGAGTAAAGACAAGAATGGTCAAACTAACATAAGAGACATGTAATTTGTTTTTTGAAGTTTGGATCTAACAATCCTATGTCTCTGTTGAGGGGCCACAAAGGCTGAGTTTCTTTCAACCCTTTTTCTCATGAGGTTATACAAATGCACTTCTCGATTTAACTCTTAATTTCTTCTCTTGCGAAAGTGAAATTAAAGCATTCACAAACGTTTCATGGCATATCAGAACCTTAGGTGCTCACTGGCGATGCCTAGCTATCTAGGAGACATTGATCTACTTGAGTAACATACATAATTAAAAATTTACTTGCTATGAACTCAAGTGCTTAAAAGATGGAGTGAAGCATACTTGCTCTCAACCTTCTCAAACTCTCAACCCAACTCTCTCTCAACTCAACTTTTTTTCTTCTCAAATCTTGCTCATAGAGATGTACCACTTAGGTAGGAGATTGGATATGGTATATTTGGCTTTGGATAGTGTCTTCTTGCCTAAGAACAAAAACTCAAGATAGGGGTGGAGGGATTTAAATAATCGAGCCCTTCAAAACTAGCCATTATGCACATATTAGATATTCTAAGATCACATAGGAATTTTTGATATTTTTCTCAATAGTTGCGATGATATCAAAAATTCTGACACTCATATTAGAATTTTTTACCTTCATCGGAACTTATGATATTTTTTTCCAACAAAAGCAAACAAGTCCATATCATAAATTCCGATACTCACATAAGAATTTTTGACCATATTGGAATTTTCAACGTCACTCACCAAAACCACCATAACTCTTTGCTTGAAAGTCTATTTTATGATCTTGGACTCTGTGGAAAGCCTACTCAGAGGGATACCCAACCCAACTTAAAGTAAGATCTAAAACGACTCAAAGGGTACGTTAAAACTTAGATTTCTCTTAAGATAGCACTAGAATAGATCACTTATGGTATTCTTATACTTAAATGCAAATAGGAAGATAAGCATACCAATATGAATGCTTTCATACCATTTTCCTTTCTTTGTCTTGAGAGATGCCAACGCCAAAATCATTCCATCGTATATTTTTCAAATGATTGATGCGGGTTACTTAAAACTTTAAATGGCCTCAGTTATCATAACAAAACCTTCACTCATCCTTCATCGTCAGATTTGGTCCTTCGACACTAAGCCCCTTACTCATGCTTTAACATTGCACAGTTCATCATAGCTGAGCATTGCTTGTTCTTCACCGTCTTGCCATAGCTTGTTCTTCACCGTCTTGCTATAGTAGCCATTTCATATCTCACATTTTCAATATATTCACTTTGTTATTCTTCATATATTTAGGTATCATGATCTCACTTAAGTATCAACATCTTTTCCAATTCTTGAAACCTATTTCTTTTATTCAACTCAATAAAATTATTAGTCCTAATGAATCGGTTGTCAACCTCGACTAACCAATCGCATATATAAAAATATATAAATAAATTGATGGGTATTAATCAACAAGTGTCATATACTGCTCAAATGTAAAGATTCTAATTAAATATAAGTGAATAACTTACATCAAATACATGCGTAACTAATGTATAGGATTTGCCCTCTCTAAATATATGCATACAAAATATTTGTGTGATGTAAGTGTATATATAAATAGAGATAAAACATTGGAAGCTTATCCTATATAGAAGACATTTAAAAAATATAGACATAATCATAAATACATACATTTATTATCTCTACGTTCTTTATGTAAAAAGACTAAATAAGATAAGGTTCAAACAAAATATTAATCTCACATGCATATACCAATCATATGAAAATAATACATTAGAACATATCAATATATAGATGGAGAAGGAGAAGGAGGGTGATACATATAGCTCTATCTCCATGCATTTTATCCTTGTCATCATAAAGGTGTTTCTATTTCAACTTATATAAAGCTTAGGAATAATGTATTTGCCAACTCATAAAACATGTTAGTCACATAAAGCTGATTTATCATAAATCACCGAAACAATAATTATTTAAATTATTGATCATAGTTCTTTCAATCTTTTTTATACATTCTAATATAAAACATATAGAATTGAGTAAACGATATAGAATGAGCTATATTAAAGATATACATGCATATATATAAAAATAAAGAGAGACATATGAATATATATGATAAAGGATTTCATTATATATTTTGAACCTATGAGAAAGATAAATTTATAACATGAGGAGTTTATTACATATCTCTCTTCATTTATATTTTTATATCTACTTGAGAATAGATAAAGAAATACTCATAATAAAAATATTAGTATCATTGTATTTATCATTAATTAATAAATTAATGACACTTAAATTCAGTAACTTTGATGGCCTTTGACACCTTCAGTGGGCTTCGCCATTGGCTCTTGTCAAAGTGAGGCTACGACCTTCCTCCAACAATACTCATCAACTGCATAGAACTTGTCAAAGGTGATATTATAAAGAGGAGGGTATTTTTGACTAACCATTGACCAGTTAGCTATCCTCCCAAAATAATGTAACGTGCCTATTCCCTACCCCTCCATTTAGGATATTTAGTAGTGATTAAGGTTGAGAGAAGAAAACTATGATGCCTCTCTCAATAACATAAGTGAGATGTGGTTAAGAGTAGAGGATAGTTGTGGATAAGATGAAGAGTTTAAATATAGATATGGTAGGTGGGATTTATATTTTGGTGTAAATTTTAAAGACTAAAAGCGAAACGGATTGAGTATTTTTTTATCAAACTGTCTATATGCTTAATTTCCGTAAGTGCTGACAAAAAAAAATTGGGAACATCATGCGAGGGCTAGAAATTGAAACACGGTGATCTGACACGAGTGCGTTTTTAATATGATGTGTAAGTGACAACTGTCAAAGTCACTGCAGGCTTCCATTTTAGGAAACCACGGAACTTTTACTTTTGTTGGTCAAGTTTAGGGGTAAGTACAGTTGAGAGAAGCTAGTCCAGTACTGGTATCACACACTCATCACTCTTGCAGTCCACCTTGCTGGCCGAACTCACCGCCATCGTCATGCGCCACCGCACCATCGTTGTCAACCGCCGGAGGCAACAAGGTGATTAGAGATTTGCCCCTTCCTCGCAACAACAGAAACCTGACGGCCAAAATTTTGAAGTCAGACGGACGGCCAGGGCGCAAGTCGCAGTTGTCCGATGGGACATCTACGAGTTCAGGGAGAGGAAATTTGATTGATACACCTTTTCTTTTCTCCTTTTTTTTTCCGATCAAGTATCAAGTAGACAGTCCCATGTTATTATTCTTGGCTAGAGTTAACATGAAGAGAAAGGGTAGAGAAATTTACAAGAAAATCGACGTATTTTATAGGAGTGCAAAACAAGATATTTTCATAAATTCAAATATTATTACTCCACTCCCCTAAAATAACTATTATTACTCCAAAGACCACAGTCCACACGAACATGCAATGCATGTATACAACATGATGTTGGATATTACAGTCTTTCTTTCACAATGGTGGTTCTTGGCTGTTTTCTGCTCCATTCCAACACAAGGGCCGCCTTGTGTAACGGTTTTGAGAACCCTTCTATGTGAAGCTCGAAACAGGACTTCATCGACTTGCATCTACTCATCTGTTGTAATCATCTTGACCTCCGGGTTGGTCAAAATAATAAAAGATATTACTACCTATTTAAAAATATATGATATAATTGACTTTTTTTCTCAAACTTAATATCATTAAATCTGATATCAAAATTACTTTTAAGCATGCCCTGTATATCTGCCTATTTATGCAAATATTTTTTAAAAAGACGGTTAGTCAAATTAATTACAAAAGCTAAATGCGTCATATATTAAAAAATAGAGGTAGTAGTATTTTTATTCAGTCATTCTTATTCCAACTAACAAATCTTTGGAATTCTCACATTCGGGTTATCATAGCCTTCTTCAGAAGCATCACAAAGATCCAAAGGCAGCTTTCTTGGTAGTGGTAGCTGAAATAATCATCAACTGAAGTTGTAACTATGACATTTATATAATGTCTCAAGATCAAAACTAATTATAGATAAGATAAAAATTGGCCTACTAAAGTAGTCGGGTATGAACTGTTAGTTTGCCCCGAAAATAACAATGTTCAATACACAAACCCTTGGTTTCTAGGATAATATGTGGAACTCAGAAATTATGCTGAAAAGTCCTTTGGGACCTTAGAAACTAGGAGAAATCTTGTACATTTGCTATTTATACTTTCAACCCTCAAGTATTGGGTTGTATGTCATGAAGAGAAGAAATAAGGATTTATAATTTAGTCCCAGGTTTCTAAATATTTGCTTTAACTATTTATTTAATTCCTTGAATAACCAGAATTAATCCTAGAAACAATGTTTTAAAGGCGTATGAGCTTCCATAGATTTTTGAAATGTTAGACTTAGCACCCCTTTTGGAAGCATCATATATATATATATATAATGATTTATTTCCTGGCAATTATTTGTTTGGGTAATTAATTTTTTCTGTGGGTTAGTAATTCTAGAGATTAAACACATGCCTTTGAATAGCTAGGAGTGTAATAAAAGGTGTGTATAGAAAACCAGTCTTTACTGTTTTTTTTACTTGTTTGTGCACTTTATTTACAAGAAGTAAACCCGTACAAAGTTGCATGAAAGAATATCAAGATAGTTGCATGCATCAATTACATTTATTGGGCAAATGAATAATATAATTATTCATACATATTCTCTTTTTCTAATTGCCACATTTGTAGAAGGCATAGTTATATATTCTTGATAGAGAAAATAAATGTATACACTCATCATGATTAGTGAATACTAAAAGAATTTTAATGTCGTTTAGATGGGAGGGGGAGGGTGAGGGAGGCGAATAAGCCTTTAAAAAAATTCATAGTAGAATTAAATTCGATGGAAACTTCTGGTCCTAATTAACGGAACTTCTAATTGACACACTCGTAAAGACTGAGACTTCTCATCATAACTTTTGTTACTTGTGAACGCAACTTCCATTCATCTGGTTCATTCTCATGCAAGTGAAAGAACTAGGAGACAAACTTGGATACTAGGAACTCAGCTAGTAAGGAAACAAACACAAGGACATAAGATACATAGAGAGAGGGCAAGAGTCACGATTTTTACCTCAAGTTTGGATCAAAAGATACTACTCTCAGTTGTTTTCTTTCGAAGGTGGAATAATGCCCTCAAAAACTTTCTCGGGCTATCTATAAGAGAATGAGCTCGTGAGCAACACCTAACCAGTTAGAAAGAGAACCTCGAAGAGTAACAAGTTCAAAGATGAACTCTAGGCACTGATCCATAATTGCTCAAGATTTAATCCCTAATTCTCCATAGCTCAAATCCAAAACCCTCACTAAACACACAAGAGATGCACATGATTTAAGGTAGATATGGTGTGAAAACCCTAGAAAAGGCTAAGGAGATAGGTTTAAAAAATGGAAGAGCTCGTCGCCTAAAGTGGGGGTGAAAACTGTTAAATACATGACCTGTCGTTACTCACATATTTGAATTACAAACGTTCTTTTCAAGCTAAATGGAACTTCTATTCCACACTTTTGCACTTTGTGAGAAGGGGTATCGGAACTTCCATTAGCAATCAACAGAACTTCTGATTAGCCCTCTTTGTCTCGACGAGGAGCACCGAACAGAACTTTCGTTCGCAACTAATGGAACTTCCATTTGCCCTTCCTTAGTAGACAATGAGTTATGATTGGAGGTTTTGATTGCAACTGTCAAAACTTCCGATCTAGATGCTATACTAAACCCATTTTCTCTTGTGGATATTGTGCAACATGTCTCTCTCTAAAGATCAAAAGAATGTTTGAGCACTTCGAGACAAATGTCGGTATTGACTTGAACTCCCCTTGGTAGGCGACTTTTTATATGACTCAAACTTGAAAACAAAAATAAATTTAAACGCCTTGAGTCTTGCTCTCTTTCTTTTGTAGGGGTCGCCATGCATTCATACAATCAACATAGCGACTAAAACCTACACTTTATCTTCATTAAATGCATTAGTCTCTTAATTGGTTTTGTCACTAATCATTTAAAACCATGCGCACTAATTTAAGTTTATCGTGTCCAAGTAGACACAATGAAACCAAATTTATGAATTTTTAGACAAGAAGTCTATTCTTATATGCCCTTAGACTAAATAATCTCATGTAACTTTGCAATTACTATAGCAAACTTGATTGATAAGGCTATGTCCATCCTCCACATTATAATAGAAGTATAGTTGTTATGGATCTGATTTATTTTGTGTAAATTGATCATTTGCTTTTGATGCAATTTGAGCCTAGTGGCAACCCATTCAGTTGTTATTATCAATACACAAGAAGTTGTATTACCATCAACATGTGCATTTGCATGCACATATATGACTTAACCTTATTAATATTCAAGAAGAACATTCATACTCAAAATTTGTGGAAGGAAAAGAATACAGTGCTTTTGAATTGATGTTTAACTCTAGGAGGATTGAATAGTAATGACCGCAATCTTAAGTTAGTCCATTTTACATGGTATTTTAAATACACAAGTTCTAGATAAGTTCATTACCAAAAACGCGGGTTCAACCTATGTAGAGCATCTTCTTCTTAGGTATAGAAGATTCTACTTTAGATTAATAAATTAAGCAAATTTGTTAACAATTGGATATCTTACCTCAGAAATAGGTCTTCTTACCTTATCTATATTGCCCATTTGCTTGTAGCAATTCTTACTTTTAGTAATTATTTAATTTTATATGTTAGAAATTGAATATAAGCAATTGCCTTACCTATTATTTGAAAAAAATTTAGGAAATTGTTAACACCAAAATTTGAAAAGCCCAGCGATAAATTGGAAAGACGATCAGCTGAAATGTAGAAGTGTCCGATTGCTACATGGAAGAAGCCGATCGGATTGAAACAAGGAAAGACTCGGTCCTAAAATGGGAGATTATCCAGATAAGACCGAGTTTGAGGAGTAGCTGTGGTTTACGACATGGTAGTCTATCCTATCTTATATGGATAGAAAGATTTAATTAGTTAATTAACTTTCTTAGAGATATTTTCCTTTATTTTTGTTAGGAAATAACGTCCGATGGTTGTTATAAATGCGTCGGACTCTATAAAACTAGGGTATAAATATAGACCTCCTGGAAATATGTAATCATCAATCCTTCGACCAATACAACCTCGGCGCATCACCACCCTAATTTATCTAGATTTTTTATCGGTGGGGTCTAGCTCTCGACGTGGGGCTGCATCGGTAAAGTTTAATCTTCGGTAAAGGGTAAGTCCCACCACTGTCTCGATATGTCTCGTTCTGTCTAAGGCTGTATCAGTTAGGTTCGACCTCTTAGACTGATAGAATGTATCGTATCATGTCTGTGCAGTATTTATTGGTCTATCAAGCTCTCTCCATCGTCGTCAGTCTCATGTTCCATCGGTTAGGTTCGACCTACGAGGCTACCGACGGTAGAATGAGCTTTAGGCCTATAGGTCTCAGTACGGTGTTTTATCGGAGTGTTAGCCGATGAGTTATCTATACGTTGAGCGTCACACCCAGTGTATCGGCTCCTCGGCCGATACGCACCAAGTCTTCAAAGACTTTCCTTTGAGTGCCACGCCAAGCGTATTAGCCTTCTAGCCGATGCGCGCCCATCTTCAGAGAGACGTCCATTCATCGGCTCAGCTAGCCGATGGGTTCACTTCGCCATTACTTCAGCACGTCCGATCCGGCGTCCATCGTCCCGTTGTCATTGGCCTCGTTCTCATACTGTCTCAGTTAGGTCTGATCTTCAAGATTCGGTGCCAGTGGTATCGTCACGGCTGGTGATAAGTTTCGTGCTGCCATCTCCATCCTGTGCCTCCATCAGCTCTGCAGCCGATAGATCAGGGCCTCGCGTCCGCTACACCTAGAGGCATCGTATCCTTCGTCGACTTCCGCCTATGGCTACATCGGCTCCCCAGCCGATGAAAGGACGCCCTGATTCCTATCGGCGACCAGCCAACAGTAGGAGTCATCTGGACGCGGCCGATGACTAACTCCATCCTATCGGTAACCAGCCGATAGCGAGCGCTCGTATCGGCCCGTCGTCTGACTGACCCGTTTGCCTCACCTTCTTATCAATTGCAGGGTTAAATTGACTAGCACGCTGCACCCACACCGTCTTGCCAGAGTCGACGTCAAACCCACGGCCCTCGGCGCGCGTAGCTCGAGCCACAAAGAGAAGCCGACCGACCTACACTAGAGCTAAGCAGTCCTCCCAGACGTTGGTGTGCTTGCACTGGTTTCTGGCGTGAACAGAAATGTATTCTTATTATCTAGTAAACCACAGTCAGCCATGTAGGTTGATAGTTTTAAGTGAATTGATGCCATATAGACATGTAGGAAACATTGTTTCCCACTGGCACATGAACAGATGGAATTTATTGTCTTTATATTGATCATGAGAAGATCTTTCTTAGCTAAGAAACAATATAACACTCATGTAAATACATAATATTTATGTCTTCAGCATTGAACCTTAAAAATATCCACCCATGACCGTGTAATTTCTTTTATGAAAGTTGCACATGAAGTTACAACAGTATGTGGGTTTCAGGCCAAATATTTTGCAATTTTTTTATGGTTGGCCTAAAAAGGGGAGGAATATATGCATTTTGCAAATTAATTTCAGAATCTTTATAGTAAAGTGGCACAAGAAAAATTGTGGATATATGGCAGGCAAAATGGTGTATCCTAGGTCTAATGCTAGAAGCAAAGAATAGCCCAAACAATTTTTAATGAATCTTATTTGGTAGAATTATGAATTATTGAAGTTCGATCGGCTGACCTCATCTAGATAAATGGAATGACGCTCGTAAACAAGTCACACCATGAAATGTGTTACTTATTGGGCATGAAAATTGCATATTGGAAGTACGAAGTGTGTTCCCAAACAATGAATGATATATTATATTAGAATGATTTTGAAAATTAAATTACACTGTATTTACTTTGGCATTATGAATTAAAGTCAGACATACCACTCAATTAATATATTGGCATATTCATGAAGTATAAAATATTCTTGTAGAATAATCTTTGGGTGATTTGAAGTTCAATGATGATTAAAATTATGGCCAAAGATTAATGTTTTATATTATAATTATTTTTTGAGAAATATGGTACAAACGGAGGTGCTCACAACGCGCACACACTCACCCCTATGATGCACATCCACACACCCTACCCTATGAGCACCTCTGAAAGAATGATGAAGTTATCATGGGCTTCTCGCTGTCGACGAGTACATCACTTATTACTACTGAAAGAAAAATTAGATATAAATATGAGTATCCATGTCAAGTGAACCCGGGTGGGTATGTACACCAAAAGAAAAAGCTACGCTCACTTCTCTATTTTTTAGTATTATAATTACATTCTTGAAGACATCATAAAGCTATATAATACTAACGCATATATTTTATGACCATATAACTATTGTATAATTATAAACATGAAATTTATTGATCCATATTAATTCACAAATTAAATATAATACGAGTAATTGGACCAAACCTTAGGTAATAATGAAGAAGCTAAACAATAAAATAATTTTGTCGGTAATGGATCTTTGTTTGGGCTTCCTTTTGTTGTAGAATAATAACCCATTAGAGGAAGGGATAACATACACATGTAATTTTTCATGCCACTGGATTAAATAAAGTATAGCTCATTGCATATAAATAACCCTATATTTTGAATGTGTGTTCAAGAAATGAACATTTCCCTTATAATATCACCATCATAGCATACATCTATGGGCCAACACATTAAGTTAGGCATACAAATGGATTGAATTCCATTAATCCAGTGCACTTGATTGGGGATTTTTGTGGTATGCTATTAAATAAATATCAAAATTTGCATCAGGGGAAAAGAAAGCCCATGTTGTAGATGCCTTATACTCACAAGTAGAAAAGATCTTTATATAAATAAGAATAAGACAATGATGAAGCTAAACTAGTAGTTTTAGTTAATTATCCTATAAGCTAGAAGAGGGAGCTTGCTAAATAATTTTAAAGAATTTGAAAGAGTAACTAGAAGTTAGTTATGTTTACATGATGTAAACTTTCTCCTAGAGTGGTATACCCCAGATTTTAAATAGTAAATCCACCAATGTAGAATGACATGCTAGTCAATGATCTAAAATCTACAAAGATGCTTGCAAGTTATAAGGTCTAACGACACTTGTTAATGTTCTCGTGTTCTCGTTAATAACTCCTTATGACTCTTGTAGAGTACTTACAATAAAGGTGAATTGCCTCATGAAGAGGTTCATCATGAAGATGAAAACCTAGTAAAGTTTGCACATCTTTTTAGTTATGGGATGTGGAATAATCATGCACCTTTTGTTTGGGAAATGATGAAGATATGGTTTATAATAAATTAACCTCGTGAAATGAAGATATGGAGAAAAGATAGTTGTTGACAACATCACCTATGTAATTGATAATGTTTCTCTAACGAAATCCAGATCTAGAATCAAAGTCCATGGTAGAATTATACAGAAACACTCATATTAGGTATATTGAAGAAAGCAATGAGGTTGAACCATATTTGCTAAATAAGTCTATGTGAACATGAATGTTTAGACTTAATGAAATAATAAAGTGGTGAAAAGAAATGGTTCATAGGTCCTAATGGAGACTTGTATTATCCTATCATGAATGTATAAATTTCTGCTACATATCACTAGAAAATGGCATGAATAAATAATACGTAGTCAATGCATAGTGAAAATCCATACATAGAGATCCATGAAGAACTCATGTTTTTAATATGAAGAAAAAAAATTTAGCGACATATATAAACCTCATACTAATTGACCCTTCTAGGTGTGTTGCCTATGGTGGATCAGGGAGATCCATCGGTGGGAGGCGTGTTAAATGGGGATTCTGTGTGAGAAGGTTTAGGGCTTGTTGACAGGAGCCAGAAGGTCGAAGATAAAGGAAACAATAGTAGAAGCAAATGAAATTGAAATGACTCTCCTTGTTGGAATTTATAACCTTGTGGTGGTGGTTTGCTTTTGAAAGTGGTGTGAAATTCTCGGTGATACCAAAACTGTTCACATTTAGCAGTTTGGATTCTGGCCTATATCCAAATTTAAATCCTAACAACGTTACGACAAAACTCTCAAAGAAAAAGACTGAGCAATCAAACTTAACTTATTTAGAAGTTTCTTAAGTAACTTTATAATATCGACAACATGGCTCCTTAGGTAGTTTTACATAGAGGTCTAGGACTACTACCAGTGTTATGGATATGGCATACCTTATATACCTATATTGGTGGCCGTTGAGAATACTACATACCCAATATTGTACGGGAAGATATAACTCAATATGGATAAAATTATAGCCAAGAAACTAGTCCACCCTAGTTACGAAAGGACTCCTAGTCCTATTTGGGGTGACGAGGACTTTTCTGCCCAGAAGGGGTTATATTCTTGTATAAATAGAAAGCCCCCTGAGGGAGGAATGAAAGATCATAAGTGATAAATACAAATCGCACTAAGACAGCGCTAGGAGGAAGCTCTATATCTAGTCACCAACTATAACCCACTAGATTATTTCGTCAAGATTAGATTAGCAAGATAGGACAGCTAGCTTGCTTCCCCTTGTTCTCAATGCAATATTTTTTTTGTCTATATATATAAACTAAACTATGGCTATTGCACTCCCTGGGGGTTTGAATTAGCATAAAAATGATTGACTTCTATCTCTTTATTTACTTCTCACGTATACCTTGGTTCCAACGTATTTTATACTCCTAAAATACTATTGTTAAGTATAACTCGTCGATATGGGGTGTCACATACACCCACATTTAAAGATTAGATGTCATCATCAAACCAATCTATACCTGAGCTTTTCAACTGACTAGAAATGTCCCCCTATTGGCACCATGTATATATGTATAATTTTTTGATCACTTCTTCAGGTTTATCTAATACTATATGCCCATGTACACGACATGTATATACGTATAACCATAAGAGTCGGTTATGATACTATTTATAGCACCAGGTTCTAATACCATGTATAACACTTAGGTCCGGTTCTAGGTCAGTTAAACCATATCTATACTTTTATCTCTTATATATATATATATATATTGTCTTGTTTTACACAAAAAAAAATCGAACCAGAGTTAAAGGTGACCAGACACCCAGCCTAACGGTGACCAGACTCCCATCCTTATTAGATGCTTCCTGGGCAAAATAGCGATGTGTTATTATCATGCTACAGGCGACGCTGCTGGGTTGGAGTGTGATCTGTGTCCTTGCTGACATGACAAATTGGCAATGATGAATATAACTGCTTCGACGTCGTCATGCTGCTACGTGTCAACATCATCATACTGCGCAACCACCATGTGTAATCCAAGCTGTGGTCCTGGCTGCATCTAATCATCCAAATGGATGCCCATGCGCTTTCATATTTTAAGCATCACTAAATTTGGGCGACTACGACGTCCCTCCCATATCCGGTTGCTGCCTGTCTCCGACCACAGTGCTAACAAATCCCGTGAAGGTAAAGGAGAGGACCGAACGGGGCCACACCCACCCTCATAATGCGTTCACGAAACGTGGAGCCTTGTGAGGCCACTCGAATGACGGTGGCTCTGACGTGGAGCAGTGAGGCACTTGCCACCTCACCGCACCATGAATGCCCGGACCCGCTCGAGCTGCCCTAGATTGGCAAGCTCAAAATCAGTCCAAAGATGTGTAACTGACACGAGATTTTTTTTCCATGGAAAGCAATTTAGACAAAGCAGGAGCAGTCCAAATGGGCTTAGGCCAATCATACGGGCGTGAGCGTGAAGATACTCTAGCAGCCCATGGCATAGCACTAGGGGATAGAAAATGGATCATACTGGCATGAACCGATTAGCCGTGCCATGCTTAGGCCTCACCCTAGCATGGTATGCCAACATGTTTTGCTATTGCCTGGTATAGCATGGCCCGATTGAAGGTAGGTCGTGACATGTCCTAATTGGCACACAGCTAGGTCTTCTGAGCACATGCATCTTGACGAAGCCGATCATTGTATGCTATTGAAGGGGAACACCATGAGCCCATGAGCCTTGATGCTACTAGTTCCTCTCCTCTTCCACCAAACCAACCCCTGGCACAGACGTATCCATAGGGCAAGCACCACCAGTGCCACCACCATCGCTAGGTGAGCACCACCATTGTTGGAAATAGCCACAGTCGCTGTCATGGAATGAAACAAGGGAACCCTGGTGTTAGTCTATTGCTAGAGATAAAAGTAACATTCTGTCATCCTTAAAAATGGTTTCACTTCTTTTGCAATAGACACAGACAAAAATACCCTTGGACTGTTGAATTGGATGAAGAGGAATCCTTTGAAGGAGAGGGCGACATGACGACAATGGGGAAGAGGTATAGAAACAACAGCTTGCTGCGGCGGACGATGAGAATGTGAGGGTTCACGGTAGTGGAGGAGGATCAGCAGCAGCAGGGGAGGCAGCCGTCGGCGCGGGTGGCAAGGGGGCGGGTGGTGAAGGTGGTTCGGCAGCGCCTTTGCCAGGGTGTGGCGCCATGCAGAGGAGGCACTCGGGGGACTTCGTCATGGCGGAGACGACGGCGTTCCTCAAGGCATGCGGCCGCTGCAGTTCTTTTAGTCAGTTTTGATCTATTGAAGGTAGTTCTCGCTGATCTTGAGATTAAGGGATTGAGTGGTTTAAGCTGGTATTCCTTAATCATTTTGTTCTTGGAGATGGACGACCTGATATTATGGTTTTAAAAGAAACATATTGCGATCTGAGCCTTTTGCTAAGTTGAAGTGCGTTCTTGTTTGATCTGATAGCTTCCTGTTTTGGCAAAATATTCCATCTGTTCATCGCGTCAGATTCTCTCCATGTCTTTATAATCGTTTTCTTTTTCCGATTAACTGCTCGCAGCGCCTAGACATAGCGCGCCGCCGCACACGGTCGTGGGACGGGCTCAACGTCGGCCGGACGAGCTGATGCGTGATCAGTGCGCGGACAAGGAGGAAGACGAGGAAAGGAGCTCGCCACGTGCTCGGGGGGAGGTCGTCCGAAGGTGGGACAAGGAGCGAAGGCTGGAGGTGACGACGAGGAGGAGCACGGTGGCAACGACGACTGCGAGCGCCGTGGCTCGGCAGCGGCACCATCGCCGTATCTTGTCAGCCGGAAATTTCTCTCCCTGGCGATGAATTGAACTCCGGCGAGGATGAACCGAGCACCAGGAACTAAAGAATTCACAATTGGACACAGGGATTCCTGTGCACACACACCACAACTTTTCCTTGCATTTACCTCCAATTTATACAATAACGAAATAGAAATAAAAGGTAAGGAGTGGCCGAGCTAATCTCACGCCCTCCGCTATTCACACCATGCGTGATTCCAGCTGAATTTGAAGCATGTGTAGGAATTTCGGGATTACAGTTGCTGCTCACGTTTCACCCTCTAATCCTGAAGTTCCTTGTCGATATTGACAATGCCCACCTGCACACGTAGTTCACAGAAGTGATCACGTGCCAACGGCTTCGTCATGATGTCAGCTAACTAGTCTTCAGTGCAGACGTGCTCAATGTCCATCCTCTCATTCTCAATGCACTCTCGAATGAAATAATATCTGACATCTATATACTTTTTCGATAATGAAAGACATGATTTTTACTGAGAACTATAGCCGATTGGCTATTCATCTTCAGCAAAAAGGCGCCGCAATGATTGCTCTTTAATTCAACCAAGAGTTGCGCTAGCCAGATGCCTTGATAGGCTGCCATCGTCCCTGCTATGTATTCAGCTTCGTAGGAAGAGAGAGTGATGACTTTTTACTTCTCGGACTGCCAAGTCCCAAGGTAGGAGCTGAGGAAAAATGACACGCCGGTGGTTCTCTTTCTAGTATCAATATCGTCGCCCATGTCGACGCCGTTGTACCCGAGTAGTTTTAGCTTCTTGCCGTTGTGCCTATAGTAGCAGCCGTAGTCGATCGTGTCTGCGATGTAACGTAGAATCCACTTTACCGCAATGAAGTGCTCCATGGTGGGGTTCTCCATGAACTGACTGACGTAATCAATGGCGAAAGCAATGTTCGGCTTGGTATGCACCAAATACTAGAGGCAGCCGATGAGGCCCTGGTACTCTATGGCGTCCACCGGTGCTGATGAACTGGTCTTAGACAGTTTCAGACGGGGCTCTATGGGAGTATGACACGGGTTACATCTCGTTAAGGCCACGCGCTCCATAATCTTGTGCACATATGTTGCCTGAGACAGCATGATTCCGTCGCCTTCTTGATGCACCTCAACGCCAAGATAAAAATAGAGTAAGCCTAGACCACTCATCTTGAACCTGATGCTCATCTCCTACTTGAACTTCGCGATCTCGCTGGTGTCGTTCTAGGTGATGATGAGATCATTGACGTAGACCCCTACCAGTAACCGAGAAGCGCCCTTACTGCGAGCATAGACAGCATGCTCTGATGCACTATGGTTGAAGCCGAGCGTCCTCAGTGTCTCGTCTAGTTTGGCGTTCCAAGCGCGTGGTGCCTAACGCAATCCGTAAAGCACCTTGTCCAAGCGTAGTACCTTGTCTTCTTGGTCGGCAACGATGAAACCAGGAGGATGCCTGACGTAGACTTCTTCGACAAGCTCCCCATAAGGAACGTGGACTTTACGTCCATGTGATGCACCAGCCACCTCTCCTGGGCAACGAGTGCCAACAACAACCGTACTGACTCGATGCGAGCCATGGGCGCGAAGACCTCGTTAAAGTCCATGCCAAGCTGCTGGACGTGGCCTTTCACCACGAGTCGTGCCTTATACTTCACCACCTCACCAGCGGCGTTCTTCTTCACCTTGTACACCCATTTTAACTCGATCGGCCAGTGACCGAGTGGAAGGGACACCAGATGCCAAGTTCTATTGCTTTCGATGCAGTCCATCTCCTCAATCATGGCACGACGCTAGGACTGGTGCATCTCGGCCTCGACGAAGGTGGCTTGCTCCTTCCCGATCTGTAGATGGAGCTCAGCAGCTACCTAACACGTGGCGAGACAAGGCGGTGATGCTGCTCCGAGGAGATTGTTGATGGTACGGTACCTTGGCTCGACGTTGTTATTGTCGGCATCCCAATAGTCTTCCGCGTTCAGAGGTGGTGAGACTAACTCTAGCTAGGGTAGCGACGTCAATGCTGGAGTCTCGGGGGACGGAGACAGAGTCGGTGCCAGAGTCATAGGAGACGGAGATGGAGACGGAATTGGTGTTGGAGTCATGGGAGACCATGACACGAGTGACATCATAAATGTGTTCGCCACAAGAGCGCTATAGTTGGTTGCAGGTACTAGTGTCACCGAGGATTCTGGTGAGCCTGCAGTGGTGTCCGCGTCGACACGCCTGGCTCCTAGTTCCACACCGGCCTCTAGACTCTTGCCCTCATCCTTCTAGCTCTAGGAAGTCAGCTCATCAAATACCGCGTCCCTGGACACAATAGTGCAACGTGTCGGGTCGTAGAAGCGCCACACCTTGGTGACTAGCTCGTAGCTGAGAAAGACGACTCGAGTGCCACAATCATTGAGCTTCTTTAGGTGCGGCTTCGTCTCCTTGATGTATGCCACGCACCCGAATGTGCATAGGAAGTGGACATCCGGTTTACGACTGTGCCAGACCTCATACGGCGTCATGCCATCGACGGCCTTGGTGGGTGCTCGATTCAGCAAGAAAATGGCAGTGACGACTGCCTCACCTCAGAACATCACTAATATTTTCCGGCCCTTTAATAAATTGCGTGCCATAGTGATGATAATCTGGTTCTGTCGCTTGACGATGCCATTTGCTGCAGAGTGTATGGCATTATGTGCTGCCACTTGACGTCGTGCTTGGCGTAATACTCCTCGAACTCAATAGAGGTGAACTTACCCTCATTGTTAGTACACAAAAAATAAAGACGCCGGCCTGTCTCCACCTCCAGCTTCACCTGGAACTTCTTGACTGCAGCGATCATATCACTCTTGGTGGCGAGCAATGCCACCCACATATATCTACTCCGGTCATCTACCAGCAGGAGGAAGTACTTCTTACTATCAGGTATTGCCAACAAGATGGGGCCGCACAGATACTAGATCCAGTAGCCCCTTTGCTCGTTGCTTCGTGTGCGACGAGAACAGACTCCTTTTCAGCTTGGTGGTGATGCAATTGACACAGAGATGGTGGACATGCTCGACATGGGGCAACTCATGCACCATACCCTGCTGCTCAAGCTTTCACGGAGCGTCAAAGTGGAGGTGGCTGTAGCGCTCGTGCCATAATCACACGCTGTCAGTTGCGCACACAGCCAGGCAGAGCGGCCGCCCAATCTTCACGCGCAGGAGGTACAACCAGTTCACCGAATGCTGGACTTGTGCGATTAGCCAGCCCTTGTCATCGCGGATCTGAAGGATCCCATTCTTAGTGTGGACGTCTCAACCACCCTCATCGAGCTGGCTAAGGCTGATGATGTTAGTGGTCAACCTTGGGATGAAGTACACCCCCGTGATCAGGAGATGCTCACCAGTCTTGTCCTTGAACAACACGGTGCCAAATCTTCAATCGCGACCTCTGGCCATCGTCGAACTTGACAGTGCCATGGGTCACTGTCTCGATATCGATGAAGGTGTCCCGGTAGCCCGACATGTGATTTGTCGCCCTGTTATTGAGGTACCAGAGGCTGCCATCGTGCTCTAATTTGCCATCGAATTGCATAAAGACCTTCCCCTCGACAATGTGTAGGGATTGGTGCTCGGGTGGAGATGGAGCCACGGCGGCATGAGGTGGTGGTAGTGCATTAGGGACAATGATGGATTTGGCCATCAGTAGCATGGGCTTTGTGTCTTCTTCTACCTGTGTGACGTGGGCTTTACCTTTGGGCTTGCTACGACAATCCTGGCCTAATGGCCATATTTGCCGCAACACCTACACTGATCGCAACTGAGGCCCTATCCACCGCCAGACTGGCCCTTATTGCCATAGCGCCAAGCGAAACCTGAGCTTTCGCTTTTTCCGTCCCGACAGCCACGGCCAGCGTTTCTCGCCATTGGCACCGCTAAAGTTGCTCCTGCTACCCTTTTCCTCGGACCCACGAGCTTGAGCCTAGCAAGCCAATCCTCTTCGTAGAGAAGCAGCTAGCCCTGGTTGTTGAGGACGGGTGCTGACTTGCGTCGCTGTTCGATGGCGCGCAACCTGCCGGTTACCTCCTCGACAAAGATGTTGTTGATATCGAGCAAGGTTTCGATGGAGATTGCCACCTGGGCTAGGTGTTCGGGCATGACCTGCAATATCTTTCTTACTACCTCGGTGTTGGTGACGTTGTCGCTGAGGAGACACAGGTTGGCGGTGAGCTCGGTGATGTGGTTCGCGAAATCTTCCACGTTCTCCACCTCTTTCTACACCAGGACGCTGAACTCACGACAGAGCTGTTACATGTTGGCTTCTCACACCCGCTGGACTTTGACGCGGATCTGCTTATCGTCGTCTATGCTGCTACCGCCGTTCTCTTCTCCTGGAGACTAGCTAGCATTTCTGGTTGGACGGACCACAGGATCAGGGCGAGCGCCAGGCTATCATGGTGATAGACGATCTCCTCGCCTTCCTCTGGTTCGATGGTGTACCACCATCTTGCCACTTCTAAATTCACCTGTATCAACATCATTCACTTCTAATAGTTGATGCGCGTGAGCATGGGGAACCGAGTCAAGTGGCAGAAGACTCTGTGACGGTGCAGTGGATCACTACCTCATGGTGGTCTCTGCGTGGCGTTGGCGAGGACGATATGTGACGACCTCGTCGCCCTCCTTGGCCACTGTCAGGCGGAGTGGAATGGCGGTCCATCCTTGGCTCGTCTTGGTTCTGATACCAAATATTAGTCAGAAATTTCTCTGCCTAGCGATGATTTGAACTCCGGCGAGGATGAACCGAGCACTAGGAACTACAAGAATTCACAATTGGACACAGGGATTTTTGTGCACACACACCACATCTTTTCCTTGCATTTACCTCCAATTTATACACTAAGCTAAGAAAGGAAATGGAAATAAAAGGTAAGGAGCGGCATCTCGTGCCCTCCGCCATTCACGCCATGCGTGATTCCAGCTGAATTTGAAGCATGAGCAGGAATTTCGGGATTACAGTTGTTGCTCACATATCCTCTTCCTCCCAACTCTACCTCCCTGTGTTGACTGCGACGAGCTCGACGAGGGTGGCGGAGTTCTCTCTATCTCCTTCGCTCTCTCTGCTGTGGGAGCTCAACGAGGACGGTGGTGGCTCCACATCTATAGCGTCGTCCAAGTATGAGGAGGAGCAGCAGGGGAGAAGGGTGGTGGCAGCTCGCCGGTGATGGCCACAAAGTGAAGCAGAGGACGATACGGAAAGAGAAGAGATGGAATTAAGAGAGTTATTTTGGGTAGCTGCTGACAAAAACAGGGCAAGATTCATTTAATTGAGAAGAAATGGCATTATGGCGTATTGCCCTAGTTTTGAGAATAGCAGCGTAATGAGACCGGATGGCGTTCCAGCAAAATCTATTTTAATAATAGCAGTGTTGTTTCTATTTCTGCTGCATGCGTGCGTGTGTTTCTATCTTTAGCGTAGTAGTGGTGAGTACGACGTTGTCCATGTCGTGCGCGTTCATGCAGTAGGTCGCGGAGCTTGATCCGGCGATAACGCCCACATTCCGTGGTTGTGGGATGGCGCAGCAAAGATTGGGGCGTGGGCGGACATGCAGGAGATCATGCCAAGCGTACAATCGAGTCAATAAAAGAGAAGAAAAACAGAAAATGCAGCAGTTCGTGTGCTGCACCAAAATTCTCTTGTGCCTGCTTGTTCCTATGTTCGAGCGCGAGTTCATCGCGAGTTCCAGAGAGAGAGGGTGAGCGAGCGTTCTAGCAACCATTGATCCTGAGCCATTTCCAACAAGTGGTATCAGAGCAAGATTTCGTCGTTGGGATCGTCATCGAGCCATCACCGCCGCGTTCATGCCTCGCAGAGCATCCAGATCGCCGCTGCGCCGGCGATCGTGGTCACCCTTCGGCAGTCGCTCAGGAGGGAGCGGCGGAAGGGACCGTGGGCTGGTGATTCACCGCACGGTCAAAGAGGTCGGCAACACGGGATGGCCAATGCTGACGAGAACGAACTACACCGATTGGGCGGTACTGATGCACGTCATGCTGCAAGGGTGGCATCTCTGGGACGCCATCAACGTCGGCACGGACGACTTTACCAACGACCGGAACGCCCTCGAGGCGCTCTGCAAGTTGGTGCTAGAGGAGTTGTGGGGGAGCATGGCCAACAAGACCACGGCCAAGGCGGCGTGGGACGCACTCAAGACCCGGTACGTCGGTGTCGATCAGATGCGGAAGGCCAAGGCGAAGACCTTGCGCCGCGAGTTCGACGGCATCACCTTCAAGGAAGGAGAGACCATCGACGACTTCGCAAGCCGCATCACCAGGATCACCGACCAGCTCGCGATCCTGGGTGAGGAGCATGAGGAGGAGGAAATCGTGCGTAAGTTCCTGGAGGCTCTCCCTGATCGATTTGAGCATATTGTGGTTGGTGGCAATTGAGACGCTCCTCGATCTTGAGGACGTGTCTCTGGATGAGTTGGTTGGGCGGCTCAAGGCGACGGAGGAACACCTTAACCGCATGAAGGTAAGAGGTGGCGGCGGATCGGATGGCAGCGGCGCCGGCAAGGAGATCAACGGCAAGCTGTACTTCACCGAGGAGCAGGTGATCGCCCGCCTCGCGTCGCGCCTCAACATCAACTCCGACGGGTCGGCAGGGCGCGGCAAGGCACCATCCAGCCCAGGCAAGCGTCGCGGCGGCAATGGCCGTGGCAAGGACGTGCGCTCGGGGCCGCCCAAGGGCGGCGACGATGGCGAGGACGACAACTCCTACCACTACTGCGGCAAGAGCGGCCACTGGAAGCGCGAGTGATGCAAGAAGAAGCGGGATGAGGAGAAGATGGTGGCGGCGGCTGTGAATCAGCCGCAGGTGAACTTGGCTCAGGCGAAGCGGGAGGCGCCGGCTCTGTACATGGCGATGGTGACGCCGTCAGAGACGGTCACCCACGGGACCTGGACCTGGACGAGCACAAGGTCGTGGTGGACCTGGACGCCGACGGCGAGCGCGGGGAGATGCAGTGGTACCTCGACAAGGGTGCATCGAACCATGACCAGTGACACGTCCATCTTCTCCGAGCTGAACCCCGGCGTCATCGGCTCAGTGCGGTTCGGTGTATGTGGACGGCTCGGTGTCGGCAGCGAGCAGCAGATCGCCATCTGCTACAAGTTCGTCGTCGTCGTACAGCAGGTTGTCGATGACCCTGAAGCGATGCGCAACCTCCTCGTCATCGTCTGCGTCCAGCATCTCCAGTAGGAGACACGAACTGAACTGGCACATCCTGCTTCCTTGGCAGCTCACCTTGCTAGGGTACTAGCCCGCGCATGGACACGTGGTGTTCGTGGTGACGATACAGCCGACGACATTGCCTCGGAGCTCGATAAAGAGAGGTGCTGGTCCCCAGGCGGCGAGGGGGCGTTGCCAGCAGGAGACGCGTCAACCGGCTCCCCATGCTGCGCCTTGCCCCACTCATCCTCCACCACGAGTGTGTTCTAGCCAGCACTATAGTCGAACCCCGCCGTGCCGCCCGTGTTGTCGGACACGCTCCAATCCCACGCCACGTCTTCTTCAAAGACCGCGTCGCGTGTGACGTGCACCTGGTTCACGACAGGGTCGAACACCCGGTAGGCCTTCGAGCCGGGCTCATAGCCGATCATCACCATCTTCGTGCTCCGGTCGTCGAGCTTCCCGGCATTTGGCTTGGTGGTCTTGACATGCGCCATGCACTCGAACACCCACAGGAAGTGCACAACCGGCTTCTCGCCATACCATGCTTCATACGGCGTGCGCCTCACTAGACTCCTCGTCGGGACGCGGTTGAGGAGGAAAACAACCGTCATCACAGCCAGGCTGGAACCGCCTTGGCCTTCATCATGCTCTGTGCCATGGCGAGCACGGTCTGGTTTCGGCGCTCTACCACGCCGTTTTGTTGAGGACTGTACGGCGCGGTGAGGTGCCGCTTGATGCCGCGCTTAGAGCAGTACTCGAGGAAGCTCGCCGATGTGAACTCCTCCCCACGATCGGTGCGGAACGCCTTGATCTTGCGCCTGGACTCGACCTCGACACCAGCGCGCAGCTTGCGGAATGCATCCTCGGCGTCGGACTTGCTGGCGAGGAGAACAGCCCACATGTACCGCGACATGTCATCGACGACCAGCATGATGTAGCGCTTGCCGCCGGGTGTCGCAAGCATGACGGGGCCGTAGAGATCCCCATGGATGAGCTCCAACGGCTTGGCGGCATGGTAGTTGGCGGCTTGCGGGAACGGCGCTCAACATTGCTTCCCGGCCAGGCAGGCGTCACAGACGTGTTCGACGTGCTCGATCTGCAGAAGCCCTCGCACCATGCCTTCACGCCCCATCTTCTTTAGCGCCTGAAAGCCCAGATGCCCAAACCAAGCATGCCACTTCCACTCCTCGTCGCCGTACGTGGCGGCTAGGCACACCGGCGGCATCGGCTTGAGTGGCAGGATGTAAAGGCGATTGGCCGTGCGCCTTACCTTGACGAGCAGCTCACGTGTTGCCCGATCCCACATCCGAAGAACCCCGTCCTCGATCTCGATCTTGCATCCTTGGTGAGCAGTTCAGTTCGTGTCTCCTACCTCAGGCGCACTGGAGATGCTGGACGCAGATGATGACGAGGAGGCTGCGCATCGCTTCAGGGTTATTGACAATCTGCTGCTCGCTGCCGACACTGAGCCGTCCACATACCACGAGGCGGCGGACCGCAAGGAATAGAAGTAGGCCATGTTGGAGGAGCTCAAGTCCATCAACGACAACAAGACGTGGACGCTCAACAACGCACCTCCAGGGGTGAAACCCATCGGCCTCAAATGAGTTTTCAAGATTAAGCGCGACGCCAACGGCAACATCACCAGGCACAAGGCGCGACTGGTGGCGAAGGGATATGTGCAGCTCGCTGGCGTCGACTTTGACGAGGTGTTTGCGCCGGTGGCGCGCATGGAATCCATGCGATTCCTTCTCGCCATTGTTGCGCATCATGGGTGGACGGTGCACCACCTCGACGTGAAGTCGGCGTTCCTGAATGGGGACCTGGCGGAGGAGGTCTACGTCAAGCAACCGCCGAGCATGCTGTCCGTGGAAAGGAGCGCAAGGTGTACAGGCTTCACAAGGCACTATACGGGCTGCGGCAAGTGCCCAGGGCGTGGAACGCCAAACTAGATAGCTCAATGCAGTCCCTTGGCTTCAAGTGCAGTGCGGCTGAGCACGCGGTGTACGTGCGGGGCTCCGGTGGCAACCTACTGCTCGTCGGAGTCTATATTGATGACCTCGTCGTGGTTGGGGCGAACTAGGCGCAGGTTGATCAGTTCAAGGCAGAGATGGGCCGACTCTTCAGCATGAGTGACCTTGGGCTGCTGCACTACTACCTCGGCATCAAAGTCCGTTAGAGCGCGAAGGGCGTCACTCTGTGTCAAGGCGCCTACGCGGACAAGATCGTCGAGAAGACTGGGCTCTCGGGGTGCAATCCTTGCAGCACTCCGATGGAGCCGTGACTCAAATTGAGCAAGGCGAGCTCAAATCCTCCAGTAGACAAGACAGTGTACCGCAGCATCATCGGAAGCCTAAGATACCTGGTTCACACACGCCCTGACATTGCATTCGCAGTGGGCTATGTGAGTTGTTTCATGGAGGCGCCCACCACTGAGCATTGGAGTGCTGTCAAGCACCTGCTGAGGTACATCACCGGGACAAGGTCCTACGGTTGTGTCTACCGACGAGGGGAGGGAGCCATGGAGCTGATCGGCTACAGCGACGCTGATTATGCCGGGGACTGCGACGACAGGAAGAGCAACTCGGGAGTGTTCTTCTTCTTGGGCTAGAGCCCTATGAGCTAGCAGTCCCAAAAGTAGCGCGTGGTGACGTTATCAATGTGCGAGGCGGAATACATCGCCTACGCCACTGTGGCATGTCAGGGAGTTTGGCTGTCACGCCTGCTCTCTGATCTGGTAAATGCCAAAGTCGTCGCACCGTTGATCTACATCGACAACAAGTCCGCATTGGCGCTGCCCAAGAACTCGGTGTTGCACGACAGGAGCAAGCACATTGACGTCCGGTTTCACCTCATCCGTGACTGATTCCGGTGTGATCGAGACGGACTTCATCAAGACGGGTGACCAGCTAGCGGATTTGCTCACCAAGCCGCTTCCGCGCGAACGTCTGCAGGAGTTGCGTGGTCGAAGCGGTGTCATCAACACTAGTTCTACGCAACAGAAGTAAGGGGGAGTGTGATGTTTCTATTTCTGTTGCATGTGTACGTGTGTTTCTATCTTTAGCGTAGAAGCGGTGAGCACGGCGTTGTCCACGTCGTGCGTGTTCATGCAGTAGGTTGCGGAGCTTGATCCGACGATGGCGCCTATGTTCCGTGGCTGTGGGATGGCGCAGCAAAGATTGGGGCGTGGGCGGACATACAGGAGATCATGCTGAGCGTGTAATCGAGTCAATAAAAAGGAAGAAAAATAGAAAATGCAGTAGTTCGTGCGCTGCGCCAAAATTCTCTTGTGCCTGCTTGTTCCTGTGTTCGAGCATGAGTTCATCACGAGTTTCAGAGAGAGAGGGTGAGCGAGCACCATTGATCCTGAGCCGTTTCCAACAAAGCAGCATGTCAAATTTCTCCTTCCTACGATCGTAACGACCTCATTTATTGTGGGCCAAACGGATTGCATGCCGCCTCTGGGCCATAGGCCATTTCGTACCAGGGCCGGCACAGGCCGGCCTGCCAAAGGGTTGGGCCGTGCTTGGGCTGTCAGCTTGGAACATGGGCCGTCATGGCATGGCCCGTTTATAGGTTGGGCCTAACTGGCCTTGCAGTGCTGGGCGGCTCATTTGGACACCTATAGAGGGAAGGGCAGGGGGCCCACCCCACCGTGCTTCTCTCCCCTCTTCTACTGCTCCGCCTCTGCCTACGGCCATCGCCGTCGGCCGCCGTCTCCACCGACGACGTCGACGCTTAGGTTATTTTTTTACTCCCCTCTCTTCGCTCTCTTTCTCTCTGAAATCCGTTTCCTTTCCAGCGCGTGGTTGCATATGTGCGCGTTGAGTTGACTAGTCGAGGTAATTTGGTCATTCTTGAGCGATGTTGATTGGGGGCAAGGTCTGGATCTGTGCGCTGTACCTGGGGCAACTAATTTCCCACTGCTTGAGTAATCTTGCTTGTTTTATCTGAAAGAGCACTTATAGATTCCTCATTAGGTGCGCAGTCAATCAAACCTTCGTAGCACTGCCACACCAAAGGGGAGAACATTCAAATTGAGCTAAGGTGAATGATGTAGAGAGATTTATGCTGCTCTGTTCAAATTTAAGTTGTTGACTTGTTGGGAAGAATGCTCTGCCCTGTTCTTTTTCAGCTATATCACCGGATTACCACCTTCTCAAAAAACTTACTTTTACTATATTGCTAATACCACTTTTCTAGGTTATTTGTTAAGTTTATTTCTCAAAATATTTAATTTATACCTATAATGAATTAGATAATTCGGTCAATAATCTATCTCAAACAGTTCAGATGGCATTTATACTGTAAAACTATATGTCACCAACCATCTGGAGCTGGAAAATTTGCTTGAGGCGTGTGCTTGTGATTTTATTTAATTAGAGGTCCATGGTTGCGCCATGGAAATTTGTTGAAGAACATATGGATCATGAATGTGATGTTTTTTGCTGTATTTCTTCCATTTGGATGCGGAATAATTATGGGACATTTCGCCACTAATGTGTTTGACATTTTTGAAGTTTAAGTTTTCTATCTATCTCTGGAAATGCATCCCCCTCTGACATTGCACAGGCATCCTATGTGGGCCGAGGTACCTTGTAATGTTCTCTGAACCTCGTTGAATATGTTTGCATCTGGGCATGTATCTGGTTACTAACTGTTGTTGCTTTATGTTGGCAAAATCTAATTGTAGAATTTGTTCTTCCAGATTATCGAAGAGTTCCAAAAGTGCCATTTGGATCACCCTGTGAAGAAGTTATTTGGAGAGCGTACAGACCTTAAAATCAAGCTAGATTGATGTTTCCGACAAGAGGTTATAGTTTTTGTCCGCTTGCCCTCTTTTACTCATTCATACAACTGACCCCGTGATTTTCTGAGATGAAATCTCTTCTGAATTTCTCGTTGTTGGACTTATGAAATTCAGAAAGCTTTGAAGAGGAAGGCAAACTTCGAAGAGAGCAAGAAATTCAAAGAACAGCTGCTTGCCTAGAAGAAGGAGATTGCAGAGACAAACCAGGAATGATCTCTTAACGTAGATGCTCCTTGTCCATGACAAGATGACCTCAATCTTGTGAAAGAAATGAAGTGCTTTTTTGTTCTGTATGATCTTATAAATGCTAATGCTCAGGAACACAGCTGGTCGATTGGCATCTAACAATTGGCGCTTAATAGTTGTTGAATTCTTTATTGACTCTGGGGTTCATGGATGTTTCTGCAGAATTAAAGCTCTGTACCGGTTGTACAGTGGTAGACACATATAAGTATTGTTCTGTGCTTGTGTGATCTGAGATGACAACTATTTACATGAATCCAATAATGTGAATTACTTTTCTGCTGTTGTGTGCCTCTTGCTCGTTTGGAAATGCTGCTAATGGTAGCTGCTGATCAAAACTGGCTCTAAACTCCAAAAACGACATACTGATTAACTGTTCACAGCTTAGATGTATTGAGGATGTTTATGCATGTGCCATGCTCGATGAACCTCTCTTAAATTGGCTAGTTACCGCATGATGAATAGTAAAATTCATACAGACCGCTTCACTGAAGTTTTCTGAGCCTTTCAATTGTTCAAAACCAATTGGGAGCACTCCATCTTGTAGGATAAGACGTTGGATTATGTAGAATTGTCATTTGAAATTTGGGACAAACTGTTTAAACAAGTCTAAACGCTGGATCATCATGTTAAGGTTAAACTGAGGCCACATATCGAACTGAAATGGCTAGTTTTGCTTGAGTTTCCACCATGACTGGCCAATTTTTGAAGCCTTACAAAAGTTTACGGTGAGGCAACAGAATTTCACTCTAATCATAGTACATTGAAAGGTAAACCGAGCTAGACGACCGTAGTGAGGTGAGCACATAAAAAATGTATTATCATCCTTGCATTCTGTTATGTTCGGATGATTATGTATTTATGTGGATCACCTTACTGTACAAGTCAACGAAGAAAAAAAAACAGCGACAAGTTATATTTTCAAATTTCCTTGTCATTGTCCGTATATGCTCTATGCTGCTCATGATCCACATTGATAGAGCGAAATTTGAGGATCTTCTCAACGCTTGCAAGATGCTTCACCTCCTTGGATGGTACTACTTCCTTAAAACTGCTGCTGCCTTGCTTGCCCTTATTTTCTCCACAAGGTGTCATCTCACCGTGAAAGGGTTTTGTTGGAGTATCTGACAAGAGAGATCAAGACATTGAAGGATTAGTCAACGAATTGCACTAGGTGAAACAAGGGTTCTCTTTATACTATGAAGAGCATGGCTTATGTCCTAATAAACTGATTAACTTGCCTGCTGACAATGTCAAGACTATACATATACATACATATATATATATATATATATATATGATTAACTTGCCTGCTGACAATGTCAAGACTATACATATACATACATATATATATATATATATATATATATAAACAGTTCTACTTATGGTTCACCCAATATATCCTTTTTCACGCCACGCCCTCCCATAACCCACAGCTACAATCTCCGATCAACCCGAGGCAGAGCCCCGGTACATATCACAAACAGATAAATACCCAGAATATGTAATGGCAGATACCATTTTATGACATGGTACACTCTAGATTTTCTCCCCGAAGCTACTACATAACATGCACTAGTAGCACTTTGTAGCTGAAAATAGTATCAATTGCCAACAGAGATGACATCAAAGAATTCTGAACATATGGCAACAAAGGTTGCTCAAAATATATACAAAGAAAGTGATGGATGACAAGGAGAAACTTAGTATCAATTTAATAGACAAGAAATAGGCACCCAAGTTCAAGTCAACCAACCGAGCTAAGTTCAGTTCCTATTCTCAAAATAATTGAAACCTATGTGTCTTTGTCCTTTTGTAATTCTATTTGGCGATTTTAAATGCTAATGGTAAGAGTTCTCCTAGATAATCAGCACAGAGCTCACTACTACAGCTCTATGGGCATATAGCATTCCTGACTTAAAGCAAATCTCAAGCAGGCTCTTTATTGATGTTAGTTTTTCTGCTGCAAAGGAAGTTTTAGAACTACTTCCAGATTTTACATTACACCAGTAAAATATAACATTCAGAGAAACAGATTTTTTTAACACAAAACATGCCCATCTGTACCATTAAACCACCGGTTTGGAGGACCGATGACCAATTTACAGAGAGCACATATGGAGCATTTGGTTGTTTGCCAGAATAAAGACAATCATCCAACTCTAGCAATACATACTCTTCCTCTTCCTTCCCCTCTAATCAAAAGTAAACGCTGATTTCACCAACTGATGTATCTGCAAGGTTCACAGGTGGGAAACTAGTAAGTACAGTAAGATTTAGTCCAAAACTTATTTACCGTATTGTAGTTGTCGAAAAACTATTTTTGACACTTCAATAAGAGTCGTACGACAAATCTTGAAGCCCAAAAGTAATCAGAATCGATATTGATCCGCTGGCTATTTCGTGTGTATGCGTTGAATGCAGATGACATGGGCAAGCTAGAAGTATGTGACAATCAAGGCAATTTTTAACTAGACCTAACGGCATACAGAAATCAGGGGAAAAAAGTAACATAAGAATTTTTCATATGCTGGAAATTTGATACATAATGCAGCGGTGGCGGCGACATGCTTGATTTATTGAACAAAATTGGCATGTAAGCGCAGATAACATCGTTGAAAACTGGCAGAACATAAATCGGTGCATGAAGGCACAGAAAGAAGACAAGGGGGCCTGCTTGGAAGCATACCAAAACCAGCTGTCAGCGTGCATAGATATGGCTACTGCCAGCGTGATTTCAGATCAAATCGAGAGACTTGCGCCCATGCGCGCAGGCGATGGCAGCCACGGCTCAGTCAGTCCTCACAGCCCCAGCCCTCCGGCGGAGTGCACAGGGCGACACCAGGCTCGTCCGGACTGCCACTGAGCGGCGGCGGCGACGCGTGGACCAAAGGCCAGGAGAAAGCCGGCGGCACGGGGCGGTGCCGAGCCCGATATAGCGGCGTTGGCCGAAGAGGAGCGCGTCTGCTCCGGTGGCGGTGAGAAGGACGGGGATGAAGCGCGGGGCCGGTGGGGGCGGAGCAGATCTCGTCGACGGCGGCGGTGTGGTTTGCGGTGGCGACGAGGCGTGAGCGTTAGGGAAATTCCCGCAGGCAATGTGAAAACGGTCACGGAAATCCCGGAGTCTCCCATTTCTACCGAGCAATGTGAAAATGCTAATAGAACAAAACGAAAACGGTAAAAAAATATGTAAACGAAAACTATACCAACCGTTTGTGCTTTCGTTATAAAAACTATCATGTTATAATACGGTAATTATCATATTTTTAAATACTTAATATCTATTAATATCTATGATGTATAGAGAAGGTTTATTAACTTCTTAATTAAATTCCTAACTTGAGTGTAACTTAAGTGTGTGGTAAAAAACAATTTTGTAATTTATCTAATTATAATTTTAAATTTATTTAGTCGTATATATTCTAAGTTAAATATATAATTTTACAGTTTAGTCCATCAATATCGATATATCTATCCGTATTGCTTTGTTTTTTATTTTTTGATAAATTTTTTGATTTCGTTTTCGAGAAAACTATTGATATAGAAATGGCTGAGGGTGTTTTCAGCATTCTGCATTATTATTAGTAGTATACTGCCATACCGTATATATTGCAACAATTATTTTTTTCCACTGAAACTACGATAATTATTGTACAGGCAGAGACGCAGAGTGATACTAGTACATGATGGTCGTCGTGCCAAATCAAACCATAGCAATGCGCGATTCGGAAAAGCTCCCCACACTGCCTACGTCAGCGGTTCTTTCATTCGTCTCGATTCTTCTCTATTTGACTAGAACAGCGTAATCAGCTCCCGTAACCTGTACCCATGGAAGCAAAAATTCCCCTCCTTACTCCTTACACCATGGGGAGGTTCCACCTCGCCCACAGGTATGTGATATGTCCGTCGATCACCTTTGTTTTCATGGTTTGTAGTAGCAATTTGTTGCTAGTACTCCATAATTCTACAGCCCTTTCAAATGGATAGGTTAATCGAACAATTGGTTATCCAGATAAGAATTTTTTTTTTCATAGATAAGGTAGTATGTGGCTGCTACGCTTCAGTTTGAGCTGTTAAGGTTTAGTGCCTGCAAGGTGTTTGATGGATTGCCTCAGAGCCTTGAGGATGGCTGCCTGGGCAAATCTTGATGTTTGGAGCTAGCTAAGTTAACCTCTGGGTGTGTAGTTGCATGACAAGAACTTTCTGTCTTTTTTCCCTCCTGATCTTAGGGTTGTCCATGCACCGCTGACCAGATGGAGGTGCTACAACAAACTTCCTCAAGAACATGTTGCACTGTACTACTCACAGAGGGCCACAGAAGGCAGCCTTCTGATCGCTGAAGCCACCGGGGTCTCGGAGACTGCTCAAGGGTATCCGAACACACCGGGTATATGGACAAAGGAGCAGGTGGAAGCTTGGAGCTCTGTTGTGGATGCTGTGCATCAGAAGGGTGGTGTTTTCTTCTGCCAAATTTGGCATGTAGGGAGGGCGTCTACCAATGGTATTATCTAAATCATTATCTTCCTACAAGTTTAGATGTATTGAGAATGTTGTGAATGCGCCATGCTTGATGAATTTCACTCTTAACCTGGTAATTGTTGTTGTGGTGTTCATAGGTGCTTTGCCTGCATGGCATGTACAGTCAGCCTTGTTGCTGAATTTCTGTTTTTTCTCCTGCTTATACTATAGCGGCAGCCTCCTTGGCCAGCCTTTTCAGAAAAAAAAATTGTGGCACTTCGTCTTGTAGGATAGGACATTGGAATGTTTGAATTTCTGTTTTTTCTCCTGCTTATAATATAGCGGCAGCCTCCTTGGCTAGCCTTTTCAGAAAAAAAATGTAGGATAGGACATTGGAATATTTAGAATTATCAGGTTGTTGGCATGTGAAATTTGTTTCAACTGTTCAAACAAGTCTAGAAGCGGATCATGATGTTACTGAGGTCACAGTATCATCAAACACTTCATATCAAACTGACATGGCTAAATTCTGGTTATTTTAAATGAAGCCAAAGTGTTTAATGTTTCATCTTGCATAGTGTTTTTTCTCTGAGTTTAGTCTATCAAGGTGTGTAATGTTTTTCTGTGAAGCAAAACAGGCAAACTTTCATATGAATTGCATTCTGCATGATTGTCAGGTTCCTCTGACAGCAACATCTGATATTCATTGCAGATTATCAGCCCAACCGACAAGCACCAATTTCTTGTACGGTCAAGAAAATCACTCCTACAGTTCTCAAAGATGGAACTGTTGAGGAATTCTCTGCCCCAAGGAGGCTAAAAGAAGATGAGATCCCCCAAATTGTTGATGATTTCCGAACTGCTGCTAGGACTTGCATTGAAGCAGGTACTTCCATAATCTATGTATCTTCATATAACCCTTCCCAATATTTTGTAAGCTAAACTGTAGCATTTTTACCATCATAGTTGTAGCTTGTAAGAATTTGGAGTAATGATCCTGCTTTCGGCTAGCAGTAATTTACCTTTTGATAAACTTCACTACACCATCCAACACAGGAATTTTTATTTTGTTACTTCCACGATATTATAGGCTTTGACGGAGTCGAAATCCACTGCGCATTTGGGTACCTAATTGAACAGTTCATGAAAGATAGTGTCAATGACAGAACTGACAAGTACGGTGGAAGCATAGCAAACCGTTGTCGCTTTGCTTTGGAGGTAATCAAAGCAGCCATCGATGAGATCGGATCAGACAGAGTAGGTGTCCGACTCTCGCCATACTCAAATTGCCTGGACTGTTGGGACTCAGACCCAGATGCACTTGGCCTCTACATGGTCCAAGCCATGAACAAACTGGGAGTTCTCTACTGCAGCATGGTTGAGCCTGAGGTGATCAAAGTGGATGGCAAGGTGCAAATTCCTTACAAGCTATGGCACTTCAGGAAGGCATTTGCTGGCACTTTCATCGTCGCCGGAGGATACAACAGAGAAGAAGGCAACAGAGCACTTTCTCAGGGTTACACAGACATGGTAGCATATGGCAAGTGGTTTTTGGCAAACCCGGATCTGCCTAAGCGGTTCGAGCTGAATGCTCCTCTGAACAAGTATGACAGATCGACGTTCTACACTTCTGATCCAGTTGTCGGGTACACCGATTACCCTTTTCTCCATCCTTCTCTGTGACACTTGCCTTAGTTTTAATTACGAATGAAATTGCAATCTCACTCCTCAGAGCTCTTAACTTGGAGGAACAATCAAACTAAGTTGATTTGGCAACAGTACAAAGTATGATATCCTCAATTACTACTAACTGATACTAGTTCTGAGAGAGTTTACAAGATTTTTATAGTTCATGTCATGCATCAGTATTGTGCTGAATCCAATTCTTTCTCCTTTGGTTGCTTACCTGCTAAAGCTTCTGAACAAATTATCGCTTTGTTACTGCATTTTGTAGCATTTTATGAAAAAAAAAATCAACTATGGGAGGCCAATATGTAACCGGCCATGGATGATCCCTTGCTTATTTTTTCAAACTAGGTCATTGAAGTCTGTTGCATCACTTTGATCAGCAGATATACACAGTTTTCCTTTTGGCCTTTTACAATACGGTGTTTACAGGGCTTGCTCCTCCTCAACAAACTTCCCAAAACCCTCTCTAACAGTGTGCTATTTGTACACATGGATCAAGAAAAACCCAGGTCTTCATCAATGCCATATATACCCCGAGTTCCGCGCCACAGCCGTCGTCTGCCTGTCTGCACCTCCATCAGAGATCTTCACCTCAAGTCTTCTCCTACTCTCCTCCATTCGTGAAGATCATCTCCCTGCATTGCAATCTTCACAGACAGACAGGCTGTGGACTTAAATGGCCATGGAGGATTTTCACCTTCCATGGCCATGGCCACCAGTTCGTCTTCTTCCTCCCATGCATAGCATGTGTGAGCCAGCTAGTCAGCAAGTACACAGTAGTAGTGACTGTTGTTAGTGCTGCTGTTGCTGTTGTTGTGCGTCCTCTCCTTGTCGACGCGCGCCTTGCGCACCGCCTGCTGGATCTGCCGCTCGTGCTCCCGGAGCATGTCCTCCATGTTGCCGCCGGGCGGCACCAGCGGCCCGGAGTAGTGGATCCTCCTGTTCCTCCCTCCGAAACCCTAATGGCAACAGAGTTGACAACCACATTGTCAAGAATTTGATCATGCTGGTGCAGCAGCAGCAAGCAAGAATGCAAGAATGGTGGTCGTGTAGATGGTATGGTACTTACGGTGGCCGGAGCGGCGGCGGAGCGGTCCTTCTGGTGGGTGGAGCTGGAGCCCGGCCGGTCGAGCGCGTTGGCGGGCTCGGCGACGTCGAGGCGGTTGTACCGGGAGTTGGCGTGCCTCGCCGCCGACGAGCTCGGGTGCAGGTCGGTGCCGCGGGACTGGGCGTACGACCGCTGCGAGGTGAGCTGCGCGCCGACGGCGGCGGCGTTGGACACCTTGACGGAGGAGCTGGCCGTGAGTGACGTGGTGGCGCGTGGGTCGGCCGCGTCTTTCCTGTACCACGTCGACCCGAACCCTCCGTTCTGCATCGTCGCCGGCGGCCCCGCGGCCGGCGGCTCCATGCGGAACCCCGGCACGCTGTCCTCCAGCGAGCTGTAGTGGTGGCTGGCGCTCTTTGGGTTGACGACGCGCGCCGCCTGCCTCCTCTGCACCCAAGCCATAGCCACGAGATTTTGCATTCAGAGAAATTTGCTTGGCGTGACTACGCCGGAGGGGAAGAAGATGAGTTCGGACGAGTGAAAAGAAATCTACCTGGTGATCTCCTCCAATGGCGTCCTGCGACGGCGCCGCCCCGGACTCGTTCCTCCCCGGCTTGACGGACATGGAGCCCTTACCTCCGATGGCCGTCGTATTTTGCCTGATGAGCAAATCGATTGAAGTTAGGACAGTGAAGGGATCAAGCACCAACTGACAGAGATGGACGCCATTTCAGGCGAGCTCGACGGCGTATGTACCTGGTGGCCTCCTTGCCGCGGAGCTTGGCGTCGTACTCCTTGCTCGGAGGGAACTTAGGCAAGCTCGCCGGGTCACACGCCAGCGGCTTGGTCCTGAAGAACTGATCAGAGACACGACGTGTCAGTGCGTGTGCCTCTTGAATTCGAGATGCAAAGTGGAAGGAGAGAAACTGCTTACGTCGCTGTCGAGGGCGGCGGCGGCGGTGCCCCGGTCGGACGGCTCGATGGCGAGCAGCGTGTCGAGGAGGGCGAGCGCGGTGGGCGAGAATTCCGTGAACGTCTCGGCAATCTTCCGCCGGTATGGCCGCTGCGGCTTGAACAGCGTCACGTCCGGCAGCTTCGCCTTCGCCCAGTACTTCTCCGACGGCGACCCGCACAGCTTGAAGATCTTGTGCAACTGCTCGATCTGCATCAGCAATGGAGATAGATAGCGAGATGAGACGATTCCATTCATATAGGGACAGAGAGCTGCGGAATTGAGCTGATGTTGTTCACCTCAGTTTGCCCGGGCAAGATGGGCTTGCCGGCGAGCAGCTCAGCGAGGATGCAGCCAGTGCTCCAGAGGTCGACGGAGACGCCGTACTCGGTGGCGCCGAGGAGGAGCTCCGGCGGGCGGTACCAGAGCGTGACGACGCGGCTGGTGAGCGGCTGCGGCCTGGCGGCGTCGAAGAAGGTGGCGAGGCCGAAGTCGGCGATCTTGAGCACGCCGTCGCCGTCGATGAGTAGATTGGCGCCCTTTATGTCCCGGTGCAGCACGCCGCGGTCGTGGCAGTGGTGGAGGCCCGCGAGGATCTGCGCCATGAAACACTTCACCTGCGGCTCCGTGAAGCGCAGGCCCGGCGTGGCGGCGAGGCCGGCGAGGTCGTGGTCCATGTACTCGAAGACGAGGTAGAGGCTGTGGGAGAGGCGCGACGTGACGATGCCCTCAAGGCGGACGACGTTGGAGTGGTCGAGCCGGCGGAGGACGTGGATCTCCCGCGCCATGAACCGCACGCTCTCCGGGTCCATGTTGACGAAGCGCACCCGCTTGAGCGCCACGATCTTGCCGCTCTCCAGATCGCGCGCCTTGTACACGTTGCTGTACGTACCCTGCCCAATCTTGTCCAGCCGCTCGAACGTGTCGGCACGGCGGGGGAGCCACCCCTGCACCACCTCGCCGGCGACGGAGGTCAGCCACGACGGCCACCCGGCAATCACGTGCTCGCCGGAGAACCCCTGCGGCACGCCGCTGGGGACCACATGCGGGCCGACGTGGTCGACGTCCACGGTCGACCGCCGGTGGTGGTGCATGGGCGCCCCCGCGGTGCTGTACGACTTGTTGAGCGACGCGATCACGACGACCGGCGCGGCCGACTCCACCGCTGCCGTGGCGGCGGCGGGACCATTCTTCGCCGCCGCCTTGGCCTTGGCGTTGGACTCCGCCCTGGTGATGACGGCGTGCACGACCGGCGCGACCACCGCGGCGTCCTCCTTGTCGGTGAGCGTGATGAGCTGCTTCAACGACTGGCTCTGCGCCTTCTGCAGCCTCCCCACGGGTGCCTCCGCCGCCCCCGACGGCGGCTGCGGCGTGAGCTCCTCTGCAACGCTCTCCTTGGAGCAAAGGCTGCCCATCCGGCGCCCTCCGCCGCCGCCGCGACGCAGCAACGACCAACCGGCACACCACCAAGAATTCAAAGAACGCGCATGCACGAACGGAGGTGGATCAAAGAAACGCGCGAGGGGAGGAAGAAGAGGAGGCTAATCTAGCAGGGGTCCTCCTGCCACTGCAGGAGGAAGAAGAAGAGGGGCATGGTGGGATGGAGGCGGTTCCGGCGGGCGGGCAGGAATGGCGCAGCGGCGGGAGGTTGCAGCAACCGCCGGAACACGTCGGGTGGTTGCGCGCGGGCGCGGAGTTAAGGTCGGTCGGGGGAGAAGCGCGGCGCGGGCGCAGGCGTGGCCGTTGCGGGCAAGCAACGGGAGGAGAAGAGACGAAGGCGGCGGGCTCGCGGCTCGCCGTGCGCGATTCTCTTTTGGCGCGCGCACTTCGCGCTGGGCCGACCGTTGCTGCTGACTGGGGACCGGGGCCCACCGGTCGGTGGGTGGGTGGGTGGTAGCGCGCACAACTGACTCGTGGACCCCCGACGTGCACGCACGTACGGACGCCTGCCACGCTGGACCTGGCCGACACGTCGACGCCGCGCGCGCGCGCGTTTCGTGCGGAAACCGGATGAGACTTTACCACCTGTCCTGGAAATACGATTCTCTCGACCTGTGTAAATAAATGCATTAGGATAGAGAGAAAATAAAGTATTACTATATTTATGTTATCTCTAGAACATACAAAAGAAGAACAAGATTGACATTTTGCATGGGTTTATAAAGTCTTTTTTTTAAAAAATTATAGCGATGGCTTCTGAAGCTTCGCACTGACATGGCAGAAGGGACGTAAGGTACCAATTAGGACGTTCATCAGTAGTTGTAGCCAATTTTAATTATTTTTTTCAATAAAAAAATGGTGGAAAGACATGCCGCCCATCACCTGGAAAATACAAGATTATCGGGTAATCGGTTGTCACGTAACAGTGCCGCCTCATGGGCCGACCTTGACACCTTCTGGTATAGGCCGAGCAGGCCAGCACTCTTGATGTCGACATGAACAAACCAGGCCCAAAATGACTATAGTGGCCTAACCAATCTTGATGTTCTTGCCCCGGTTGCCTGCCCGAGATCAACCTTAGCCTCCTAAGTTGTTTAAATCACTCAAGTCTCAAACCTTCAGCGAGCAGGTGTAAGAGGGAGGGGGGAGGTGGCAGAAGCTTCACTGGTGGACGGTGCAAGGTAGCTACTGAGCCGGTGAGCCCCTGCCTATATGTAGTTCTGTACCTCTCCGGTTCCAAATACAAGGTGTTGTTCTTTTTTAGATAGGATTGATAATACTAGATGATCTACTTGTTTATAGAAAAGAATTAAATATTATTTATGTTTTGAACTTTCTTCCTCCATCTTACAAGACAATTGTTTTAGCTAGCCAAAGATAAATTAATATGGAGAGAAAACAATAAAAGAGAAAACTAGGAGAGAGCAATATTGCATTTATGGTTAAAACGAGAAGGATAAGATGAATAGGTATTAAGAGATTTAGTAGACTCTACAAACAGTATTGATGGGAAAAATGTTGAAGGTAAAACGGAGTAATAAATGACTTAGGATAAATGGTCTAAATAATGATTACGTAGAATGTTTTTTTTGAGAAATTATCTTTTTGGAAACATAGTGCAAATAATCCGCAGCTATATTCCCGTTGATAAACTTAAAAGAACAGGCTACTTCTAGCATTTTCTTAGTCTTTTCTAAATGTAAGTTATTTAGAAACTTCTAGACACTTATACTATTATTCCCTATCTGCTAAATACCTCTGTCTTTTAGGTTAGACACGGATATTAAAGAAATACGTGAAATTAAATAAAAAGATATTATGATTGGTTGAGAAAGAATAAATAATTAGAGAAATTGAATGGTGGAAGATTGTGATTGATTGAGAAAAAAATATAGGTGGAGAAATTACTGTATTTTAGAATAAATTTTAAATACTGAGAGTAATAGATACCTTCTTAAAAAATAAGTGATTTATCTTTTTCAATGTGATATAAATAAAGAATAACTAATTCATTTGAGTCAACTCTTTAATTCATAAACACAAGTATGAAACGACTGCACGTGTGTGCTGTTTTTTTTTTGGCAGATGTGGATACGAAGGGGGTTGGATTGAGTGGATCAAGTTTTGAAAGATGTTGGGTGCACCTAACGGCGTGAGACAGCTACGATGGATTGCACTACTACGAAAATCATTTTTACAGTGGCTAAAAAAATCTTCAAAGGTGGCCAAGCTCTCCACATGCTTTTTAGGCCCTGTGGGTAGCCAGCCGCCTACATAGATTGATTTTTGCATGGTCGCATAAGAGGATTTCTTCACAGGCCGCCTCAAATATTTAGGGCCGCCCCATTGGCATATATTCAATATGGTCGTCTGTGATAATGTTTGTACTAATTTTAAATTTTAATTTCCTGCCAAAAGTTATTTTTTCTAAACTTTAAATTCATGATCAATGAATAAATAATTACAACACACAAGTTATATATATATATATATAGCTGTTGGTAATAGAGAGGATATTAATTATATATATATATATATATGCATGTATAAAATAATACAATGTACAAAGTGTAATACATATATATGTGATGATCAAAAAAGCATGCGTGCAAATATTTACAAACCAGTAGGTAGCTAATTAATGTTTACAATCCATCAACGTGGGCAGAAGTATTATAAATTTTAGAGTTCAATCCTAAAGATTTTTTATTATTCTGTCAGGATCAAAGAACATGTCATCGCAACTGTTATGGTGGATGAAATGTCACATGGATCACTGTATCAATGCTTTTACCGTCTAGGTGGAGGTTATTTTTTATTCTAGTCATCTGTATCTACTTGTTAATATATATTATTAGTGAATTAAAGATATATAACTTAAAGGGTATGAAATTTAAAATAACCGATTAGATTGACATCCTTGGAGTTGGTGTTGTACCTCCCGTTAACCTAAGGTACTTGCACGTAGTATCCACATAGGACTTGAGGGTTGCTTGTAACACTTGTTAAATGCACATAAAAAGAATATTGCAAATTAGTAATACATAAAAAGAATGCATATTCGGCCAGTATGCATATATGGATTATAATCTTCTCCCTTGATACCACTTGTTCCTCATGGTTAGCTTTGTAGTATCTGTTTGTGCAGTAGTCAACTGAAGTGACTTAGTATTATCAATAGAGAAGACTCCATATATGTTACACATGAATAAGGATTTTTCATTTCTCTTATAATTATAAAATATTAGAAATTCTGAGTATTTCTTGTGCTTGTAATTGAATGAGTCTAGGACTATAGCTATCCCATACTTTGGATAAATTAAGAAGCAAATATAATAATCACTACATAGTAATGGCAATTAAGTTAATACATAATGGATATATTAATTAAATTTGTAGTAATTAGTAGGAAATAAAAGATATAGACAGGGAGCAAATCAAACTTACTCAAAGTTGTGTGTAGCTATTATGACACTTTTGTCTTAAAAGTAAGGAATGCTCATCGGATATTGGTGGCCATGGTTAGCTTCTTGTTATTGTATAGGTTCTTTTTGTATGCTACAATCTCCTCAAGAGTCTAATCCTTAAGCTACTCCGATTCATCTTTTAAAATTACAATATGCTGGGGTTAGCATATTCTAGTTAGGTCTAGAAAACCAATAGGTTCACACAGTTTCTCAATATCCATATATTGATTCCTATAGAAAATGAACACAATTGTTATACAATTTCTTAGTATATGTGTATAAACGAAAAATGGATGTTAAATATTTATAGTCACCACGCAACTACAAGATTGACATCCATCCTTTTGCAGTAATACAAGGTGCGTAGATCAGCAAAGTTTAACCATAAGAACCCTCCACTCATGAAAGCAAGGGGTAGCACTTCAACCGTTATTGACATAAGGCTCTTTGCATTGGGTTGGATGTACTATGCATTCAATCTTCTCATCTACCATAGCCCTTCTTCTAGAGCTTAATTAGGCCAAAGGGCTTTGCTATTCTTAAATTTCACTGGTACATCATCTGTTGGCCACTATGTCTTGCTAGCAAGGTAATCGGCCTTTTTCTTGTCTTCTGACCACCCTTAGCCTTGGTTTTCCACCATTGAAGGCAATTACCATCTATCTCTATGTATCCTTACTCTTTTCCTTAGGGTTGTGGCTTCTAAAAACTCTCGGTACTACCTGCACTAGGTCATGCACCTTGGGTTGGGCAATGGCTTTGCCTTCATACACCTCATCTTCTATGTCGTCTTATTCAATAGTAGGTGTCAGACTGGCTTTTGGTTCATTAGGATATACTTGTTTTATAGGCAACAATAGATAGACTTTTGATTGCTTGGGTAGAGGTGCTTCCTCTGGCATCTTGATTGGTTCCTCCCATATAATCAGGTGGAACATTTGTACTATGAAACCTACAGTCTAGGATCACCATTCTACTCAGAACCACAATATTTTTATCGATTTTACCTATCGAAATGTGTAGCCTGCAAAGTTTATCCTCTGTTATATTATCAACAGTATATCTTGGATCTGGTGTCTCTTTGTAAATAGACAATAGTTGTATATCGGGATCCATCAACATAGGGTCCGTGTATCCTATGAAGTCTTCGATACTCACATTAGATTGTTGTTGTGAATGAAAGTCATGAATTCCTCCTGCACCATCTGCCTACATGTTCTCTTAAGACTTGTATCTATCTCGTTTCATCTAGGTAGAGGTGTCCTGTCGAAAGTCTCCTTTCTAGTTGAGCTTTGGGGAGACTCCTCTAACATGACCAGAGTGCTTTGGATTGCCTAGGACACTAGTAAGCTAGCCCGTCTTACTCTGTGACTTAAAAATTCATTTCTTCTCTACTTTGCCTAATTGCTTCATTTTGTCAGCTACTCACTAGAGCTCAGGGTCTTTAAATACTATCTCACCCTTCTCACACCCAATTCCTAGTCCATTCATCGTAGTCATCTATTGGCATGGGTTTCTATGCCTTTTCTATATCATCTTATTTTCTCCACTCCTCAATTTTAGCAGAGCCCAAGCGATGGTGATATTTGTTTCTCTTGTCTAACTAAAACATATTCTTGCTCTTCGCCATTTCTTCTAGTAAGGTCTTGAACTAGACAAAATCGTCCCACTAGGCCTAGGTGATTCTCCTATACTTTTTAAAAGGGTCATGACCCTTCTGCACATATTTCTAGTTTAGCGTGTTCTTCAATCCTCACCAGTCCTTTCCTATAATTTGCAACGTAGTGGTCCATGCAATATCTTCAGTCCCTCTAAGAATTGGATCCTTTTCAGCAACCCCTTTCCATAGGAATTCTTTCACCTGTTTAAAAACATTGTCCCATTCCTTGATTGTGATTGGAATATTATCTTTGATTATGGTGCCACACTTGCTACAGTATTTAGCGCATGTAGTTTTTGGCTCCGATGGCTTACCTTCCACATTGATCTAAGTGACCACGTGGGTCTTATCTAACAACCTATTTATGTTTTGTTCTCTCCGTCTGTGTTTGGGTTGACTCTCACCACTTGGAGCGGTAGTGGTTGGTTGTATGGCCAAGGTAGCTAGCACTTCATAAGGTTCTTGTGCTTTTTTAGCTTTTCGTTGAGACCTTTGTGGAGGTTTTTCTATGGAATAAACACAAGATTGAGTTAATATATGAAATATACACGCGGGTTTAAAACTTATTGTCTTCTCTAGAGGGACATAGTTGGTGTTGAGGTCTTCTCCGTCCATATCTTTCTTTTTCTTTTTTGGGCTTAGGCATGGATCACTTGGCAACAAGTATGCCTTGTCCTCCTCAATGCCATCCGAGCTTGACGATGGCCATGCATGCATTACTTCTTCTTGCATGGTCTCTAAGGTTTTTGAAGTGAACTCAACTACTACGAATTGTGCTCCAGTGCTCTTGTCACCACCTTGTTGCTCTTTTGTGCTATCAAACATCGTTATTGATTTAATACCTATAAGACACGAATCAACCAATTTTAATTTCTAATTAAACTAGTGCAAAGAATAGTTAAAAACAGCAGCAAATGGAATCAAGTCACTAAGAATATACTACAATATTCACCACAGTTTCATCAATAATTAAATTTCACCACAATCGTGTCACTATGTATATACCACAATCGAATCACTAATTAAATTTCATCAAAATTTCACAATATCTAAATATCCATCACAATATCAAAATATCCCTCACAATATCCAAATATCAATTAGATATCACAATATCCATGAAATATCCACCTAAATTCTCTTAATTTTCATATATGTATATATACATATATTCATCACAATATCCAAATATCCATCAAATAACCATCTGAATTCATCCAAAATTATTTATACCAAATTCCATCACATGCATTTCATCACCCACACTCGACCAAAAATTCCTCTCAGAATTCCACCCAAATATACAATATATCCACCCAATTAAATTTCAACAAAAATTACCCACATACATCAACTAATTTCATATCCTAATCATTATACCCAAATTCCTCAAAATATTGACCCACATTTCATCATAAAAACATCCACCTCCAATATCCATCCACATTTCATTAATATTCACTCACATACCCAAAATTTCATCCACATTTCATCAATATCACATTCACAAAATATTTACCTAATGGGGTCGACACGAGGAGGCCTACGATGGTGGGGTTGACATGAGGAAGCCGGTGGTGGTGGCTAGGGTTGATGGTCAGCATCGGGGTCAACACGAGGAGGCCTGAGATAAGGGGGTCAATGCGAGGATGATGGCACTAGGGTGATGGAGGATGCTAGTGGTGGTGGGGTTGACAAGGAGGCCGGTGATGGGTAGAAGGACAAGGCTGGTGACACACTGAGTCGACTAGGAAGCGGTGGGTAGCGATGGGTCGATAAGGAGGTAGCGTAGTAAGGATGAGGTGTTCGGTGTTGACGAGAAGGTGATGGACGGCCAAAGGTGGCACGTGGGGTCGATGAGGAGATGGCGGTAGTGGTGTTGTGAAAAATTTTGGTAGCTTGATAGCGTCAGAAAAATATGGTATGTAAGACTTAAAATTTTTTTTTGTCTTAGCGTGCACCCTATATAGGGTTTTCAACTATGCAAGTGGGCAACCTAGGTGACCACTTGCAAAATCCATCTTCGTAAACCCACCTGCCCTCTGTGAAGATAAGCTTTGCAAGCGGGCCACCTAGACGTCTGCTTGTGAAGATTAGCAAGATTCTACACTAAAATCCAATTTTAGTTAAACTTGTATAAAAATATTTTTGAAATTCATAAATTCTTAAAATAAATTCCAAATTGAGTGAAATTGGTCTCTAAAATTTTGTAAATTCATGACTAATTCAAATAAAATCCAATTTTAGTTAAACTTGTATAAAAATATTTTTGTAAATTCATAACTTCTTAAAAAAATTCTAAATTGAAACCAATGCACTTATACAGAATTACATAACCAAAGTACGTTTATCCAAAATTAGATAACAATACATAACCATATTACTTATACATTTGTTAGCTTCTAACGGTCATTCCTACTCCATCTTCCCTCATGTACGGCATCAAAGAACTTGGAATTGTTGCTTTCATGAGCTTAATGTTATTTCAATGGTCAGTGTAAAGCGGCATGCTGTCATATTGGTTGTAATATTCAACATCGCTAACATCATCAACTCCTAAGATTTTTTTCTTTCCGAATAGAACTATGTCTTTCTCCAAATTTGCAGGGTTCATTACTTAGAAAACATGTGCAAAGCGATTAGCGAGTACCCACGGATCATCTTTATGGCCTACATTGTCTTATCTTGTGGTATATGTGATTTGTGGGTAAGAACCATCGGCACCGCATGTACACTAGCTTTGTTGGAGCTTGGAAGTTATTTGTATACGGTTCCTTTCAAGCAAATAACACATCACTCTATTTCAAAACGGAAAACATTATGAGATAGTCATTAATGGTAACAAAAATTATGGCTTTCACAGTGAAATACCGCCTTAAATATTCATCCCACACCTTCATCCTAGTCTCATATAAATTTGCCATATCTTCCATCAATGGTTCAAGAAATATATCTATGTTAATACTAGGTTTTCGTGGGTCATGTATAAGGAAAGATAGTAAAGCATACTTTTGTTCTGATAAAACTATATAGGAAGGTTGTACATGGTCAGAACTATTGACCATGTGTTATGTGATCTAATCAAGTATCTAAAAGGGTTCACTTTAGCAGTACTTAATGCAAACTTTATATGTCTTAGAGCACTTGCAAATTATGGATATAATGCATCAAATTTTTTCCACCAACAAGCATGGACAAGGTGTCAAACCATCCCATCCTCATGCTTTTCTTGATGCTATTAAATTAGTTCTATATCCCGAGGGTGAGTATGAAAGCGTACCACATTACTAGTTGAGATATTTTTTTTCTTATTGTACAAGCATGTGGCAGTTTTTTCCTTGTCAACAACATCAATGTCCGGGGAAGTATTGTTAATTGTTTTGTGTCAGCTAACACCACATGTTGTGCACTTATCCAATAAAACGTACTCTTTTTAGTATAAGATGCAATGATTCACACACATTGCATGAATCTTTTGCACACTAAACAAAAGAGGATAGATGAGTTTTTCACTTGATATGTGTTGGTTGGTAAAGAGTTATGCTTCGGTAGCATGTCTTTAAAAAAGCACTAAAAAGCTATTAAATTTACTATCGGACTAACCCTTCAACATTAATTTGACTCATCATATAATAGTCTACTGCTACTTTTTATAATGCCTTCAAATTATCTAAACCTCTCACCGACCCCATTAGTACCTTTGGTTTAATGTGGCGTAACATCCTCTAAATCAAAATCATTATAACCGCAACCATTAGCATCAACAGTAGCATAATCCATACTATCATTATCAACATTCTTTCATCTTATATATCATGATCACCCACTTGATAGCTTCTTTCAAATATATCTTGCTCGCCATGGTGGAGCCAAATCATGTAATTGTTTACAAATCCACATGTTACCAAGTGGCTTATGATTACAAATAGATTTGCTCATACTTTTTAATTCTTACAGTCAATATATTTTCTATGCCTTCTTACTCATAGCATGCACCTTGATAGCTTTAATAAATTTAGATACTTTATCTATGTATAACGGCGCAATTCTTAGTGTATTATACTTCATGTAAAAATAAATATTTCATAAATTTCTAAAATTAACCATGCTAATATCTAAGTGGAGTTTCAAACCTAACTAATTAATTCAAATATGTGCACCTAAAATAATCACTACTCATAAAAATATGGATCAAAACCTTGTATAGCAAAATCCACTAAAGATTTTGACTTTAAAATCTCCCCTCCTATATTTTGCTTGTTTTAGGATAGAGAAAACTCGGGCAAAAATAAGCAGCTCGAGAGAGGGTCTTATAGTTGGTTCATTTTCACAGGTGACACGATGTCCTAAGGTAGCCGCATGTGAAAATACCGATATTATTGCAAGCAGTCAGCTTGATCGGACCGCCTGCGATAATACATCTCCGTAGGAGGCTGATAAAACATCCCCCACCGGTCACTAAATAGACATGCTACAAACAGCCCGTTTTCATAGTAAATTTGGAGTTGCAACCAAAACTTATTTTTTAAGTAGTGTTGGGTTGGAAAGCATGAGGAATCAAAATGGTAAGAGGCAAAGTTAGGCAGCTGCGAATACACCTGTACTTGTTAGAGAGAACTAGTGGCAGCCACTGCTGGAGGCCTCGTTTGGGTTGGCCAAAATCTTGCCTATCCATGCGGATGATGGATCCAAGATTTTTATTTAGTTCTCATCCAAGCAAGCCCAAAGAGAGGTTTCTCTACTACTTAATTGCTGAGTTTTCGGTCCTTCTCACTACTCATACGCAGCGCGCTCTTACATTAGAAAAGAAACTCTCCGATAAAAAGCAGTTGGTTAAAAAAATATATGCTTTAGGTTAAATTCACATATAACCTATTTTCAGTGGAATAGGGCCATTATAATATATCAATATAGTGAAAGAAAAACAGGGTGGTGGAGAGTTTTTTTTCGTTCAGAGAGAGGTGGGGAGGTTGGGAAAGAGCACGAAGGGATTAGTGCTATAGAATGTTACACGAATGATGTAGCAATCACACAAGAAAAAATGTCTAAAGCTAAAATAACAATCATATGTCAAATAGGCAATCCAAAAAAACTATAATATGATGACCACAATTGGTAAAGATGAGAGTGACAGCTAATCAGTTTTTGGTGCTTGAGACAACGGATTTTTTATAGATATTTTTGATAGTAGGGGAATGAAATATCCAAAGGAGTAGCTATATTTATAACACCATATTTTTCATAAAAAAACGGTCAAATTGTTTTTACACTATAAATTATCTACACTTATATTATAATTACACTGTAAACTTACACTAAATTCTGATATTTATATTATAATTTTTGAACACATAACATATAAGAGAATTAGGATTAATAGTAATTTATTATCTATTTGAAAGAGGAGATAGAAGCATAGAGTGACTAAAATTAAGTGAAAATATGATGTCATAGTTTTAACAAACCCGACATAGAAATATCCAGACCGCTACTTACCCGCAGGGCTGCACAAGGTGTAGAGCCTGCTGTACATACATAAACGATCGAGCTGATTGACCAAGCCACCGCATATGCTCTACTTCTCTAGAAAGAACCATAAGAAAAGACTTAATTTTTCCATAGAAATTCTGGTTAATTGGTTCAGATAAAATAAAAATTCACAAATCGGAACTAATTAGTCCGTAACATGCTCGGTGATGAGGTAGCTAGCAGCATCGATCTGATGCACGCATGGACCTTTCTCGTTCAGTACGGGAGGATTAATCGATCGGTCGTAAGAAAGCTAGCTAGTGATCGGTCATTGGTTTTAATCTAGCACCACGCGTACTAGTGACGACGTCCTTCAGGCGTCGGCACAACAGCTTGAGTCTGTGAGTCCGTCCTCTCGTGAGCTCGCCATCCATTGGTATCCAATCAATCGAGCGTACGGCGAATCGCCCCCCCCCCCCCCCCCCCCCACGTCTAGCTGCTCATCAACCCACCTGCACATCGACATGGACGCCCGTCCTCCCTTCCTCCTTTTCAGGATTTGACCCGACGACGTACGGAAGCGGCGGGTCCACGTGTGCATGCGTGCGAGAAGCGATCGACATGCATAGCGCGTCCAGCTTCGGTGGCCGCACGTACGCCGTCGGCCCCTCTCGCCCCCATCGCCGTCGCTGCAAGCTAGCGCAAACTGATTGGCCCGGTCCGCAACCGCGGAGAGGACGACAGCTCAGATGCGCCCGTGCCACGCCCCGATCGACCGGACGCCGCCGCTCTTGTTAAATTCTCGAGCGTGCGGTTCTCCTTCGATTCTTCTCGTCAAATTCACCTGTCGCCTGCGAGCGGACGAGCCGAGCTCTGCTGTACACTGGCGGTGTGTACATGTGCGTGCGTGCATCCATGATTTGATCGCTGGGATCGATGCATGCATTTGGTGAGTTAGCTTTTTAAGCTGTAGCCAGCACGGTGCCTGTGCCTGTACCTGGCTAATTGTACTACCATGGCGAGAGAGCTAGGTTCTACTAATAGTAATCCAGATGATTAACCTGTCCGGCCGGCAAGGCGAATGCAGTGCCCTTCTCTTCCTGCACTAATGCTGTCTGCTCCTGCTGCTGCTGGCCACAAAAACCCGGAGGCGATGCAATCATAACGCACTGACCAGCTACTTAGCCTGCTGCGCCGTGTGCGCTGTATGATCCAGCCGACACACCGTTCGCGCGATCTTGATTTACGTACTCCAAAACTGCATATACAGAGATAGAAAGGTCGAATGTTGCCGTACTGTGTGAGCTAGCTCCTGCACATACGTACTGATTACTAGTAATATGTATAGCCTACGGTTGGCCGGATGTATCTTGACGTAGAGGCGCGACTGATTCCCATTACGATAAAAAAATATTTATTTTTCAGACACCTATAAATACCCATAAATTGCAACAATGTTTAGATTGTGCTTCTACAGTAATAGAAATCTTATCCCCGGCTTTCTCGTGACCAGTGTCGCCACCCCTAGCCTTGCCAACGAGGTCTCTCCATCTGGCCTCATCCCCCTTTCTCCTCTGTTTCTTTTCTCTAACCTTGGCAATTTAAAGCCCATGTCCCGTCGATTTATCCTTGTCTCTAACAGCTCACATCGATTTATCCTTATCTCTAGCGGCTCATATCATTGGATCTGTTTTGGCTCTTAACCACTCTTGCCAACCCTTTCCACCACCAGCCTTTTTCCCTATGGTTTTTGGCAACGCCTTGCCACACGACCCATCTCCGTCATTCATCGCTGGGTTTTCACTTGCAGTCCAACCCTCTAAAGCTGCACTAACTATGCTCCTACCCCTCCACCACCTTCTAAACTTAAAACCTAATCCGTAGTTCTTTTATTAGAGTTTAGGTGGCACTGCTCAAGCTGTCACCTTTTTTCTCTCTCTCCTCTCTTTATGTTTCTCCTTATCTCCTCTATAGGTTTAACCGAAATATCAGTCAGCTGAAATCTTGTTATTTCCCAAGGAAAAAAAAATGTAACGATTGTTTGGTTAAGTCCGTGCATGCATGCATTCAGGCTAATCATCATCACCAACCTGATCCTGATCAGATCCACAACGGCATTCGTTCATTTTCAGAGAGACGACGACATTGACCGTATTTATCTTTCTTTAATTTCTTCATGTTGAGAACTTGAGATAGGACTTGATTGCAATTTGCGCATCGAGAAAGCGATACTACTTGACGCCCTCCTGCTGCCGCTGGTGGTGCTGATTTTTCTCTCTGCTGCAAGAAGCAACCACGTCCGCCGTTTTCACGCTGAGCACAGTGTACGCATCACATCTCGTTGTCGGCAAACATGTAAGATCGCTCTGAACCACAAGCTAGCAGCCCAACTACATTCTACTCATATGATTGCTACACTGCTGAACTACATTCTAGTCATATGCAGCTGGCATATAAGGTTCTGACGTACCGACCGTCGGGCACATTATTTGATTTGGAAGAAATGCTGGAATAATCCCAGTAGAATTCAAGTAGAATTCAATCTTTCAAGAAAATTTTTATCTTAATTTCCATATGGGATATATGTACTAACTCTACAACAGTTGCAACAGCATCGGCACCACCACCACCATCAACAAAATTTAATTAGAACCTTTGAGCTTTGTGTGTCTTTGATACAACGGTCAGTTTATCCATTATTAAAAAAAAGTTGTTTGAGCATAAAGTTTAAAATCATTGTATTGATTTCAAAATTTTGTGATAAACAATTGGTTAAAGATATAATTGAATTGATTTTAAATGAACTGTTTTTACCTCACTCAGTGCCTGGAGGACGGTTAGACCGTGTTTACGTATAGAAGTCTAAAATAGTTGCATATGAACGTAGTCGGATTAGGCCATGGTGGCCGGTCGAACCATAGGCATGGATGCGGTCGGCCAGCCTAACGGTCTAACTAGCAGACTTTGAAGAGGAGTCGGTTTCTTGTTGTTTTTATGTTTCTCGATGATTATTGATGGATAATGTTTCTATACGTTTCATATGTGTATGATATATTGTCTATGTGCTAATGTCAGTCTAGATAGAAAACTCTTGTGCTCATATATAATTTCTTTATTTTTGCATGTGTAGGTGAGTCTTAAGATCTCAGGAGTATTACCGGTGATAGATTAGGAGTCAACTTGGAAGAAATTGATGTCTAGACAATTGAGAGATCACGCGTGATACTAAAAGCTAGAGATCAATGCATGTGGGGGTGAAGATACTATATAACATACAGGAGCGATTGTATGCGTATAGAATTTAGAGTCAAATTCGGAAAGAGTCCAAGTTTAAAAATATGGAGTTTGAATTTATAAAAAGATATGTTGTATACCTGCATAAGAGGGTTTTCTAAGAGATTAGGAATGCGTTTCCCTTTAAGATTTGATATTTTTGTGTAGCAACCTATAGGTATAAATAGAAAGACAGTCTAGACCTTAAAGTATCGCTTTTGGAATAGAGAAAAAGTAGAGTTTAGACTTGAGATATAAGTTTAGTCAAAAGATGAGAAATGAATGCTTTATATGTACTTTGTAGATACATTTCAACATAATAAAGTTGATATAATGTACTTTGTAGATACATTTCGACATAATAAAGTTGATATAATTTTAAGAGTTCAACTTTTGAGATTTCTATCGAGATTATTTTTCTCTGGTTATAAACAATTAGACTAGCATCTTAATGGCAATTGAACCAACGGCAAGTCACCGGTCGAACCTATAGGTGTGTGTCAATCAGACTAACAACAGGAGGGCAGTTAGACCGGTAACATCCAGAAAAGTCTATGATTTGTACTACAGTAAAATTAACATTATCAATCAAAGATAACTTTTAATTCCGCTAAAAGTTTTGATTGTTAGTAATCCTATCATTCACCCCATCTGATAGGTTTGGTTCTTGTATTCAATCCTATAAGTTGTATCAGAGCCTTGTTTTGTCTGTTTTATCTTTTTTGATCTTGAGATTTAGCCATAGCTAACCAACTTTCAAAAGTCATGTTTTTGATGAAATTAATTTTTAGTATTGGTATAAAAAGATAAAAGCTTATATTATGTCTAAAGATTATGATATTAGATAAAAATTTAAAACCCTTATACTATTCTTGATGCTATTATTGCCACAAACAAAGTAGAATTCAAAAATAACTTCAAAGCTCGTAGCATAATTTTAAGCGGTGTTTCTCGCTTAGATTTTGATCAGATTTCTCATCTTAAAACTGTGCATGAGATGTAAAAGGTACTATATGAGTTTCACCAAAGATCTTCTAATATCAAGAAAATTTGCAGGGATGTTTTTACAAAAGATTATATAAAATTTGATATGAAACCTAGAGAAACTCTTGATGATTATTTCGATCGTAAGCCTAATTTAAAAACCACTGCTTTTGTTTCTTCATCCGATTCTTCTTTGGACAGCTCTTTATCTAATTCTTTTGTTACTTTAAATGCCATCTTTGATGACCAACTCAACCAATTCTCTAAGGAGAATTTGGCATTCTTAATTAACATTTCTCAATCGTAGAATAACATCAAAAGTAGAAAAAGAGGAGGTAAAATCCGATGTTTCAGATGTGGCAAGTTGTACCACATTCGCTCTTAATGTCCCAAGCTAAGCTTGAAAGATCTATAAAGAAAAAAGAGAAGAAGCCTAAGGACATCAAGAAGAAGTAAGTGTTTAAGGGTAGGAGAAGCAGAGAAGATGTCAAGAGAATATTCAATCAAGTCTATCCTACCTTTGAACAAGATTATATAAGTGATGTTGATTATAAGAGTGATGATAGAGACAATAACAAAAGGCAAGACCATCTGTGGGAAATGTCATATGCCTCGTAGAGGATTTAATTCATACAATGATAATAATGAAGTAATTAATTCTTCCATTGAAATTTATTTTGCTCTTTGTATTAAACTTTAGAATTCTGAAAAGAAAATTAAGAAATAAAATTTTGTTATTGAGTCACTAAATTTAGAAATTTCTAGATTAAAATCTCTAATTCGTGATGATGATGATGAAGTCTTGTAAATTTTTGTTTTCTGAAATTTCTGCTATTAGAGATGTAAATATTGCTACTGGTATAAGACTTGATGATACTCTTATTAAAATCAAGGATTTGGAATCTTGTTTTGCTCTTGCAACTGTGATGCATGCTAAAGTTGTAGATGAGTTGGTTTTAACAAAAAAAATCTTTTGAAGAAATACAAAGTTACTTTTTGTGTAAGTTACATGTTTAATACTTTATGTGCAAGAAAGTTTAAATAACTGTTCACGTCGAAAATATCTCAGACAACCACGCTGACGCCTAGGAGGTCTGCTTAGCTACAGTGCTGGTCAGTCGGCTTCTCTCTATGGCTCGAGGGCGCGCGCCGAGGCTTGTGAGGTTCGCTCGGCTCTAGCGCGATAGTACAGGTATGGGCATGATAGTTAATTTGACCCTGTAATTGATAAGGAGGTGAGGCAAATGGGTCAGTCGGATAATGGACTGATATGCGTTCTTGCTATCGGCTAGCCACCGATAGGATCGAGGTGGTCATCGATCGTGTCCGGATGGCTCCTGCTATCGACTAGCCGCCGATAGGTATTGGGACGCTCTTCCATCGGCGTGGATAGATGTCGACAAAATACGTGATGACTTCGGGTGTAGCAAAAGTGAGATCCTGATCCATCGGCCGCAGAGCTGATGAAGGCACCACAGAGTATTCAGAGAACAGAAGCTATATTGCTCATTCATCGGCTGAAAAGTCGATAAAGGCATATGCGAACTAGCAAGGAATCATATAAAAGACACCGCCTGTAAAGCCGATACCGCTCCAGATATGGCAGCATGAGACCCGTCGCCCTCCGTGACGACGCCGCTACCACCGAATCTCGAAGATCGGACCTAACCGAGATAGTACGAGACCGAGACCAACGGCAACGGGATGGTGGATGTCGGATCGGTTATGCTGAAGTAAGGGCGAAGCGAACCCATCGACTAGTTTAGCCGTTGAGAGGACGTCTTTCTGAAGATAGGCATGCATCAGCTAGAAGGCCGATATGCTTGGCGTGGTACTTGAGGGAAGTCTCTGAAGACTGGTGCATATCGACCGAGGAGCCGATACGCTGGGTGTGGTGCTTGGGGTATAGATAACTCATCAGTTAACACTCTAGTAAAACACCGTATAGAGACCTATAGGCCTACAGCTCAATCTACCATCGGCAACCTTGTAGGTCAAACCTAACCGATGTAGCACGAGACTGACGACGACAGAGAGAGCTTAATAGACCGATAAACCTTGTACGGACGTGATGCGGTACATTCGATCTGTCTAAGAGGTCAAATCTAACCAATGCAGCCTTACACAAAGCGAGCCATACCAAGATAATGGTAGGACTTACCCCTTCCTCAGAGATCGAACTTAACCGATGCAGCCCCGCGTCAAGAGTCAGAACACGTCGGTAAAAACTTAGATAAACTAGGGTAGCGATGCGCCGAAGTTGTATTGATCGAAGAATTTGTTGATGATTTATAGGCTCCTAGAGGGTCTATATTTATACCCTAGCATTACAGAGTCCAATGCATTTATAATAACCATCGGATGTTATTTCCTAAATATCTCTAAGGAAGTTAACTAAACTAACTAAACCTTCTTATCCATATAAGATACGATTTACATAGATACAATACCCTGCCGTGATTTCTACGACTCCTCCTCAGACTCGGTCTCATTTGGATAATCTTTTATTCTTGGATCTATTCCTTCCTTGCTTCGTTCGATCGGCTTCTTCCCTATAGCAACCAGACTCTTCTTTACTAAACCAATCATCTTTCCAATTTATCCATAGGCTTACTAAATTATGGCATTAACTATAACTAAAAGATATTATTGTATCTAAAACTTGTTTAACAAAATGAGATGAAACTGAAAAGTGTTGTACATCGTGTTAAGTACATGGAGGATATAGTAAAAAATCATGAGGTGTTTTCTAGTTCAAAGTGTTGTAAACAAAAATATGTTTTGGTTCATTATGAAAATTGTGCTAATTTGACAAAAGAGGTTTCTTATTTGAAAAGTTCCTTGTGAAAATTTTCTGATGGTAATAAGAAATTGAATATGATTTTGGATCAATCAAAAAATAAGCATAGACAATAGAGTAATAGATTTTAATACATATGATTATTTTACATCTCATCAACTATTGTTTTGAGTATCACTAAAGAGGGTGAGATTTTCACAAAACCTAAAATTAAGCAAATCGTGTTTAAATCACATGGGATTATATCTTCTCTTTCATCAACATGTCATGAAACTAACTCTTTTGATTCAAAATATGTGATTAAAAATTCATCGTGTTGTAAAAAGTATGTTTTGTTCTTTTTTGGAAAAGATGGACAACTATTTGGAATTTGTTTTAGACATAGTAGAAAACAGAAAAGGAAAAGGAAATTTTCTTTTGCAAAATTAAAGTGGCAAAAACACATGTTTTGGGTCAAGGAGATCGGTTGGACCAACACTGAATAGTTGGTTAGATCGGCCGGTGGTCTGACCGACTATTCACTAGCGGTTAGACTGACGCCTAGTCAGACTGTAGGTACAAAGCGTTCAGACAGACATCGGGTAAATTTTTCTGAATAGAATAAAATTGTTTTTACTTATCCATATGCCTGTTAGTACTTCTAGTAGTGTGTCTCGGTACTAGATTCCTAAATTTCTTTTGTCTAACTTCAGTACTGAGGCATTGACGTATGCTTTCGTGTAGGCTCTTGCAGCGGGGAAGTGGAACAAGTGGATTATGGACTCCGGTTGTTCGTGGCACATGACTGGTGACGAAAGTTGGTTCTCCTTCCTCAAACCGATATTTAGGAAAGAATCGATTACCTTTCAAGACGCATCTACAAGTTTCGTTCTTACTAATACATTTGTCGAGATAAGTGATAAATTTGTTTTAAATGATGTAGCTTTGGTGAAAGACTTGGCATACTATTTGCTTTTAGTTTCTTAAATTATTGATGAGGATTTTGAGGTTAGATTTTTTTAAAAAAACTAGAAGTGAAATTCTTGATTCTTCTAAAGATTTTATTTTGGGATTTCTCGTTATGGTAGACTTTTTAAGGCCAATTCTGGAAGTGGTGTTTTATCTAAGATCATATCTCTAGTTTCTAAATTTACAAAAGATTTGATGTTTTAGCATCGAAGGCTAGAACATATTAGTTTTAATCATTTAACTAGAATAAGTGATTTTTATCTTGTTTGTGGATTGCCAAACTTAAGAATGATCTTGATTTGGTTTATTTACCTTATTGTCATATTAAGATGGTAGCTTCATCACATACTCCAATTGTTCCTGTGATGACGGATGCGCCTGGACCACTTATCTATATGGACACTATTGGTCTGGTTAGAGTGCAATCTATTAGAGAAAAATGGCATGTGTTGGTTATTGTGGATGATTTTTCTTGATATACTTTTGTTTTGTTTATGATATCTAAAGATGAGTCTTTTGAGCACTTTAGAAATTTGTATCTTTGCTTGGCTATTCAATTTCTTGATACTTGAAAACTATTAGAAGTGATAATGGAGGTGAATTCAAAAATATTTTTTAATAGTTTTTAATGAAAAAGGTCTTGAACATCAATTTTCATCTCTACATGTTCCTCAACAAAATGGTGTGGCTGAAATAAAAAAACAGTCTTTGGTTGAAATAGCTAAGGCTATACTTGATAAATATCATACGCCTAAAAAATTTTAGGCAGAAGCTATCAACATTGTTTGTTATATTTCCAATCGTATTTTCTTGATATTTAAACTTGGAAAAACTTCTTGTGAGCATCAAATTGGACATCAACCCAAAGTTTCTTGTTTTCGTGTTTTTGGATATAAATGTTTTGTTCTTAAATCTAAAAATTTGGATAAATTTGAAGCGCATTCTACTGATGAAATATTTCTTGGTTACCCTACTTATTCTTATGGATATCATATACTTGTTTTAGAGACTAACAAAATTATCGAAACTTATAAAGTTACATTTTATGAGGCTAGTTGAGGTACTAGATCCAAAATTGCAAGTACTTTCTCACATGTTTAGGGGGAGGATGAAAGTATTTTTGTGGATGAAAGCGACTATGAAGAAGACGAGGTGGTGGTCGGTCTGACCGACAACAACCAGTCGGTCTGACTAAAAGAGGAGATCCAAACAGACTAGGCTAGACCAGAAAGCTCTAGATCTTCGACAATTCAAGGTTCAGAATATGAAACACCTTTAGATGTTACTACTCCTTTCACATTCAATGATGACATCCTCCAAAACAAATAGTAGGTAACATTGATGAGCAAACTACAAGGTCGAAGTTAACTCATGATCATGTAAATTTAGCTTTTCTCGCTTCTTTTGTACTCAAAGATGTTACTCATGCACTAATTAATGAATCATAAATTAACACCATGCATGAAGAACTTAAAAAATTTGAGAGAAACAACATTTGAACTTTAGTTGAATCACCTTTTGGTCATAATATTATTGAAACTAAATATGTTTTTAAGAATAAACAAAATGAGGATGGTTTAATTATGAGAAACAAGGCTATGCTTATTGCTCGAAGTTTTACACACGTAGAAGGATTGGATTTTGATGAAACTTTTGCTTCTATAGCTAGACTTGAAGCTATTAGGTTTTTGTTCGCTTTTGCTGCTTTAAAAAGTTTTAAACTATATCAAATAGATGTTAAAAGTGTTTTTTATGCTTTTATATAGGAAGAAATTTATGTTAAACAACCACCTAATTTTGAAAACTAAGTTTTCTAATCATACTTTTCGTATATCTAAAATGTTAAATGGTTTGAAACAACATCCTAGAGCACGATATGATAGACTTAAAAACCTCTTGATTGCAAAAGGTTTTCACATGGGAATAGTGGATAAAACTCTATTTGTTCTTAACCATAGTGATAATCAACTTTTTGTTCAGATCTATGTAAATGATACCATTTTTTGTTGTTCATCTCACACTTTGGTTGTGAAGTTCTCTGAGACTATGCGCAGAAAATTTGAGATAAGTATAATGGGAGATTTGAAGTATTTTTTGTGACTACAAATTAAGCAGACACCACAAGGTATAATTATTCATCAAACAAAGTACACCAAGTATCTTCTACGACGCTTTGATAGAATTGTAAGCCTATTTCTGCACCAATGGGGTCTATTGCTATTTTGGATCCAGATAAAGATGGTGAAGCTATTGATCAAAAGAAATATCAAAGTATGATTGGATCTTTGCTTTATCTCACTGCTTTGAGGCTAGATATATAATTTGTCTTGTGTTTCTACGCTTGATTTCAAGCTTCTCCACACATTTCGCATCCTCAAGGTGTCAAAAGGGTTATGAGATATTTATAACACACCCTTAAATTTAGAATTTGATATTATACATCATTGTCAATATACTTGAGTGGGCATTCAGACGCTGATTTTGATGGTTTTAGAATTGATAAAAAAAAGTACTAGTGGAATATGTCATTTTCTTGTTACTTTTTCTGTTGCTCGGATTTCTAGAAAATAATCAAATGTTGCCCAATTAACTATTGAATCTAAATATGTTGCTACTGCTAGTTGTTGTTCTCAGATTATTTGGCTTATTTTGACTTTAAAATATTATAGTCCTACTTTTAAAAAAGTTACTCTCCATTGCAATAAAACAAGTGCTATTAACATTAGTAAGAATCCTGTACAATACTAACGCACTAAACACATTGATATTCGTTTTCACTTTTTAAGGGATCATGTTGAGAAGAGAGATGTTGAATTGAAGTTTTCTTAATACTAAGATGCAATTGGTAAATATTTTTACTAAACCTTCGGATTCTTCCCTCTTTGTGTTTTTTCAAGGAGAATTAAAAATTGTTCATCCTTTTGGCATCTCTGGAGGGAAAGTTTTTGTGCTTCTTGTTGAATATATGTTTTTGTTTTCTTATTTTGCTTTTTTTATATTCATGTTTAGTTTACATGTATTTTTCTAACAATAAAAAAATTAAAAAATTGAGAAAAGATGAGCATTGATGTTTTACCTCTATTGTATTCATGTGCTTGCTAGTAACATGAGTGAGATATTTTGGTTACTAGTTAAGCTAGTATGATCTTTAGTCTTTATATGAACTTTGTTATTGCTTTTAAGGGAGATGATACATGATATTCAATTATTTTACATGAATTAAATAAATATGCAATATTGAAGCTCATACTAGGTTGGATGATTTATACTATACTTGTTGAACCTTTATTCCTGAGATGCTCTAAATGTCACAAGTACAATAAAAAATTGCTTGTTTTTACTTTATGAAAGAAAAAATAGATACAAAATTCTTGAAAAATAGTATTCACAACATAGACGTATCCGCATTGAGAAAAATAATGGGTGTCAAATCCTTGAAACAGTATTAACAACAAGAACGTATCTGGAATAATTAAGAGATTTTCTTTTGTAATGTTAAAAGAAAAAAGGCTTATATAAAAAAGCTAAAAACTCTAAAGTTGATAAAAGTTTCTCGTTAAAACAATAAGTAAATTTGAGAAATTATGTTTAATACAACTTTTCTATGTGTAGGGATTTTTCTTTCAACCTATGTATTAGTGAATATATTGCATTATAAATTGTTTGAATGTATGAATCTTTAATACTGAATTGAACTTATATATTATATCTTTAGTTCATGTTTGTACTTCAATTCATACTTGTTAGCTAGTTGATCATTTTATCTCTCTTGCCTTGCAACATATGTCCTAGAATTACTTTAGATACACTTCAAAGCTCAAGAAAAAATTACAATTCTTCATGAAATTATTGTCAAAAGGGGGAGACAACACACAAAATGTGAAAAAAAAATCAAATTGAAATAAGAGGGAGAATTTTTCTTTTCTTTTTCAATTTTGAGAGAATTTCTTTATTTTATAAAGAGAATAATTTTTCTTTTCAAATGTTGAGCTTTGAGTGTTTTTTTTCAAATCCTTTTGGTTTTTATTTTTCAAACGCCAAATCACATTTTGAAAAGGCTTGCCAATGTGTTTAAAAGGAGAGATTGTGAAATTATTGTCTTGATTTAAAAATTGGTACAAATAGTTGGCTTAAAATTTGATTAAATTAATTTTGAATGAAGTTCTTTTGTCTCCATGCTGTTAGACTGAACCTAGAAGCTGGTTAGACTATGAGTGCATGTAGAAGTCCAAAATAGTTCTATATGATTACAGTCAGACCTGGCCATGGAAACCGATCGAACCGCAAGCATGGGTGCTATCAGACCAGACATCCTAATGGATGATTGGCAAACTCCGAAGAGGAGTCTGTTTAGGGTTGTTTTTATGTGTCTCAGTGATTACTTAATGGATAAGACTTCTCTATGTTTCATATACATATGATATAATGTTTGTGTGTTAATACGAGTGTTATATCATATGCGTATGATATGGTTTCTTTGTTTTTTATATGTAGGTGAGTCTTGTGGTCTTAGAAGTATTGCCAACGATGGATTGGGAGTCAACCTGAGAGAAGTTGATGTTCGGACGATCGAGAGATCACACGGGATATTCAAGGCTAGAAATCAATACACGTGTGTAGGATCAAGGAGGACGACTAGAGGAGGGTGAATGGGTGGTTAAAAAACTTTTGGTTAAAACCAGGTTTTATAAGCATAAGAGAATCAAAACAATTTTTACATAATTCAAGGTCTAAATCAGCCAGTCTCAACTATGTGCACAAAAAACTTAGCCTATGTTGAGGTTTGCAAGCCTTGGTGATATTAGCACAAATAATCTCTAGTATGTAAACTTGCTCAAAGTGAATACAACAAAGTAAATGAGGCAAGAGACAAACAATTTTTCACATGAGGTTCAAAAACTTGTAGGTTTCCTAATCCCCGTTAAGGTGAGCCCAACTTTACCGCTCAAACCACCAAGCTTTCGAATCTCCTCATCAAGAGATGGGCAGGATGGAAGCCGGTCCTGAAGTGATCTACACAAGGCTTGATCATTAGATGTTGTTTTTCCCCTACTCCGGAGATGGCAAACACTGAGCTACTCACAATCAACCACCGGGCTTCCTCCACATACTCCTTTGGAGAGGTCATCGGGTAAACTCCTCCAAACCGTCTAGAAGATGAAAACCTCCAAGAGTAGCAAGTCTAAGAAGCTTGCTGAGGATGATCAAGTGCCACACTATCTCTAAAAATGAAGCAATGCACTTGGCATGGCTCAAATCACTCTTCAACACCTCACTAGATGATCTAAATGCTCAAGGGTGTGAGAGTTCTTGTAAGGGCTCAAAATAATGCAATGAAGTGTCAAAGTCTTGCACTTGTTGCCAGGGAAGGTGTATTTATATACCCATAAAGTCAAACTAGCCATTGGAGGCAAGATCCTCCAACTTCTAGACATTGCCAGTCCAACCGCCATAAGAGAGTCGGACTGATCGCCTAGCCCACGCAACGGTCAAAAAAAGAGCCGTTGCAACGCATTTAATGTGTATCCTAGTCCAACTAACGTTGAGATCCCAGTCCAACTGACACTTTCAAAAACCTTTCTATAAACTCCCGGTCCAATCAGCCTTTAGTCCCGGTCCAATCGATACCTTCAAAAACCATTCTGTAAACTCCTAGTCCAACCAGACTTTATTCCTAGTCTGACCGGCACCACCCTTGGTGAGGTCAAAATGTCTCTGGAAGACCCGGACTGCAGTTCACCAAGCGGTCCAACCGTAGGCCATTTTTCAACACAACCGATTGACACAAAAATGACGATATCTCATGATTCGAATGTCAGAATTCAACGTTCTTAGACTCTATAGAAAGCTTCTTCAAAGGGCTATACAACCCATAAACAATACATCCAAGAATCATAACTTTTTTCAATGACAAATGACTCAAACTCTAAAAGACACTCGAGTGGACATAGCCATAAGAGTCTATTTATTCTTATTAGATATGCCCACATCTCTTTTTACACACTTGTCTATGCACTATCATTATGTGCAAATAAACTAACATGGTACAAAATTATCCACATGCTCACTTCATAGACTCCTTTTGATAGTACGGTGCCTATCTAGTAATCCGGTCTTTTCACCAAACACTAAGACCGGCAAAAGACTAATAAAAATATTATTAGTTTCATTATACCTTTATCTTGCATTATCCACATCTGGATCGATACTTGAGCTAAGATCAATACTTGTGAACCATCTTTATGCCAGGTCTTAATCAACCTTTATCCAGAGTTACTTCTTATCACAAGTTTAACTTTATCCTTGTCAACATGATGAGTTTTGGCTTGATAACCATCAAACCATAGTGTCATCCATTAGTCTCATTATGGTAGGACCTATTCCTTCATGATCTCTATGTTCTCAAACTAATTGAGACTAAAAGGATGTGGCTCAAATAATATATTAGTCTCATAAGAATATATCAATAATATGTAAATCACATATATGTCAATATGTAGATGAAGAGAGAGAATGATACACATATCTTGATCTCCTTATGTTTCATCATTGTGATTAAGATTCATCATAAAAAATATATATCACCATCTCCACTCATATTAAGTTTGGGAGAAACCTATCAACCAACTCATGGAGAGAGATTAGTCCTACAAAACTAGTTTGTCACAAACTATTTGAAAGACTTAGTTTGTTTTTAGATAATTGATGAAACCTAGTGTACTAACCTTTGGCTCTAAGTGATATATGAGATAGGTTGGTACATACCAATTATGGAGCATAGATAACACTAATGGTGAAGGAATTAACCAAGACATGATGATCGAGTGATCCACTTGTAAAAGAAGAAAGAGAAAAACAAAAATGGGCTCAAGGCAAATGTATAAAGCATAGGAGCCATTTTTGCTTTTGGTGATCAAGACACTATAGAGAGTGTGATCATTTTTTTAGGATAAATAATCGTACTATAAAGAGGAGAAATCTTTAATTGCAATGGTTATCTAGTGCCACTAAGTGTGAGTCTCATTTGCAATTACGTTAGTGACGTGGTGAGGATACATGGGAAAGCCCTAAAAATTTCTTTGTGAAAATGCTAACTTTTGTGCTAATTGTTTGGTACTTCTTGAGTTTGTTAGCTTCTTGTAAGGGTCCTTTTTTGGTGGTGTTTTGAGCTGTTGACACAAAGTAGGTCCGGTTGTCTTTTCTTCGATACTGAACTAGCTTTTAAGTTGGGCGCTTGGGCAGCCACCATGCATAGGTCCACTGTGGTGCAGGAGGAGTCAGGGAGCGCAAAGGCATGCTCATTTGATGAAGCCATGCGTGCGCAAAATGGAAGCCTAGGCGACGTTGGTCCGTGCCCGTGGAGCCAGCGCAGATGAAGAATAGAGCTTGCTACAGCTATTTTCGCTAACCCCAGAGAGAAGATAAGTTGTATGTGGGGACCACTCTACGTGCTTGCTGCGCCTAGGAGAGTATTCATTTCTCTTTTTTTACCATGTGAAGGATGGGAGAGCAAACGCGGGTTCCGAGGCTGCATAATTACATGTGTGGACCACAGGGAGGTGCGGTCAACTTTTGGTTGGTTCGTTAGCCACGTTGTCTTAGAGGATAGACTAGAGTAGCGTGTGGGAGGTATTTGGGCGCGCATGTCTGGCGCATGGAGGCGCTACTGCCCGATGTCGTTTCTGTCGTTGCTTGCTGTCACTGTCTCCACGATAGGGGGCCCGCGTAATAAGAGAGGGAGCAGCTGCTATTTTTATTTGGATGCACCGAGAGGTCCGCTCCACCGTTAACTTCTATAGCCGTTGGGGGTAGTGCAGACGACACCTAGGTTGCTGTGCACTGGATTGTGTTTTTCTTTTGGCCTATCTTTTCTCTTCTTCCTCTCAAAACTCTTTTGCTTTTTACTCTCTCTCTCTCGCAAGATATAGAAAGGTAGAACAAGTTCTCTCTCTCTACTCTCTCTATCAGCTCTCCTCTCTATAAAAAATGATCTGTGCTGACCTTAAGTGAGAGATCGAAAAGAACTAAGTGTTGATCTTGAGAGCTTCAAGAGCATCTCCTCCCTCTCCTCTCCCTCTCCAAGTTTAGTGCTTTTTCATGGGAGGTTGAGGAAACCCTAGTGAGCATTTTAGATCATATTTATGGCATTAGGTAGTGATTGCAGTAGTGGATTTCTTATTACTCTCGGTGATTGCTGTCACTTAGACGATTGTTGATTTATTGATTGGTGAGAGGACTTGGTGATTGTGTCTGCCCCCAATCAAGGTGCTTGTGAGGGGTTCTTGTGCCTAATCTCCACAGAAGATCGTGAAAGGTAACTCTAGTGAACTGCTCGTGGCATGTGGATCTTTTCTTGTGCTTGGTTCTTACGACGCCCTTGTGTAGGGCTAGGCGTGTGATGCTTATTAGCACGTGAACCATCAAGTGAGTGTATCGCCACAACGTGGAGTAGGTTGTCGGCAAGCAACCGAACCACGGGAAAAATATTGTATCACATTGTCTCATTGGATTTCTATATTGACACTTGCCTAGTTCGATATATTGCTCTATCACTTGTATTTTAATTCCCAGATTAATTTTGTAGAGATTGGTTGCTTATTATCATACATAGATGGCTTGCTAGTGATAAAAGTAGAGCCAAAGCAAATTGTTTTTTCGTCATCTTATTGTCTAACAAGTTGCTCTAGTCTTTTGTAGAATTTTCATTAGGCTATTCATCACCCTCTAGCCATTTATTACCTTTCACTATCAAAACAATAATTATTCATATTTGTTTGATCATAAATCTCTTAACCTTTTTCCTTCCCTCTAAATATGTACAAGCATATAAATATAGTGAAAAGCATATGCACATATTTAATGAAGGACAACGGAGAAATTTACTCTATATTTTAGATCATAACAGAGATCAAATAAGAATATAAGAGGTTTAGTATATACCTTATTTTCATTTTCATATCCAAAGAGACTATACAAAAATATACTTAAGAATTATATTAGTCTTATACAATTAGATTTGTTATTAATCACCAAAACTAAACTAATGACACTTAAACTTACAACGTGGAGGTGAAGATATCACATGACATATAAAAAAGATTGCATGCGTATAGGAATTATAGTCATATTTATAAAGAGTCTAAGTTTAGAAAAATAGGGTTCGAATTTGTAAAACGATACTTTGTATACCTATACAAAAGGGTTTCATAAGGCATATGGAATGATTTTCACTTTAAGATTCGGAGTTTTCATAAAGTCATCTATGAGTATAAATATATAAATAGAGAGTTGGTCTATACCTTATAGTATCGTTTTTGAAAGAAAGAAAAATTATGATTTAGACTTAAGTTGTGAGTTGAATCGAAAGTTGATAAAGGAATACTTTATATTCACTTTATAGATACATATTGATATAATAAAATTGATATATTTTTAAGAGTTTTATCAACTTTTGATATTATTTTTCTAGACCGACGTTTTAGTGGCAGTTCAACTGGATGGAGGATAACGATCAAACCAACAATAAGTCACTAGTCAGACCTAAAGGTGTGTGTTGATTAGACTAACATCATGAGGACGATCAGACCGACGACATCCAAAAAAGTTTGTGATTTTAACTATAATAAAATTAACTTTGTTAATTAAAGGTAATTTTTAATTTCGCTAAAAGTTTTAGTTTTTAACAATTCTGATAGGCTTAGTTATCATATTAATCACATGTTAAAGCAAGGGCAAAGATATTTTTCCTTTCCTTTTCGGAGAACTAGTTTGTTTGACGTCCATTTCTAAAATTAAAATCTAAGGAACATTTGTACGGCAGGTGATGGTTAGACGAGAGACCTCTCATAGTCTGCCGTGTACGGGCTTCAGTTGGACGCGTGTCATGCTGTAATACCGGGACCCACACACGCAAATGTTTCTCTCCCGATTTTTTTCATATTCTACAGGTCACTATAACCAGTCTTGTTTTAACTTTCACCACTAATGATTTTTTAATTAGTTAAAGTTATAATCAAAGAAATTTTAATGATTATGTTTAAGATGTAACACACTTTTGGTATTGCATCTTATATATCTATAGCTTTTTCGTAAAAGAATACGAGTAATGAAAGTTCAAATGCTCTAATTAATTATTGTATTCTTTTGAAACGTAAATTAAGTTATGATCGAACGTGGAAAAACCTATGCTTCAACGGTAGCAGACGCATGATATATTTATTACCCTCTCCGGTTATCAATATTTGATAACGCACGGCTCTTGTCGATGCTACGTGGCGTCAAATATTAATAATGACCGGAGGTAGCACTTATGGGGATCACTCACCCCAGTCCCCATAGAAGAATCATCCACCACTAGTTAGAGCTAAGCTAATTAAGTTCTTCTAAAGATAGATATGTTGTCTCTTCACACACACAGCACTAGCCCGAGCTGCTTCATGAGGCATCGCTGTCTCTTCCACTGCTTCTTAGCAATCAAACTCTTTTCCGTATAGCTTACTCAATCATAAACCTCTTACGTCACCACGTGTGATGAGTGATCATCAAGCACTTCTTAATTAGCTTAATTATGTTAGCGATGTGATGTCAAATCGTCTCAGCTAGTCAATTGGTTCTACACCATTTTGCTAGTGCCAAACAGCCAAATGATCAGAGATTGATCCGTCGTCAGTAATTCTCCATTGGTGATTAACTAATGATCATCTGTCACTTCCATGCACATCAACTCTTGGCTACAGTGTTTCGCCACCCATTGCCTATATAAGCACACCAAGATCATCTCCAAATTTGCATTAATTGAACTTGCATTGCACCATGATGAATTCACATAGGAAGTAAGAGCTAGTTTGATCGATCATGGAGCAGAAGCAAGCAGCTCCGGCCATGGCGGCGGGCAGCGGCGGCGGCGGCGGGCCGCAGTACAGGGGAGTGAGGCGGCGGAAGTGGGGGAAGTGGGTGTCGGAGATCAGGCAGCCCGGGACCAAGGTGCGCATCTGGCTGGGGAGCTTCGACTCCGCGGAGATGGCGGCGGTGGCGCACGACGTGGCGGCGCTGCGGCTGCGCGGGCGGGACGGCGCTCAGCTCAACTTCCCGGGCTCCGTCGGGTGGCTCCCCAAGCCGGCGACCACCGACCCTATCGACATTCGAGCCGCCGCGGCGGAGGCGGCCGAGCAGGTGCGCCGCGAGCCAGCTCTGGTGGCCGCCTCCGCTGCCGCTGCGGCACCCGGCCGGCTCGAGCTGGGCGGCGGCTGCGGCGACGGCGAGTTCGACGAGATGGAGTCGCCGAGGCTGTGGGCCGAGATGGCGGAGGCTATGCTGCTGGACCCACCTAAGTGGGGCCCAGATGGCAGCGACGCGGCCGACGGCTCTTCCCAGAGCTGGGCCCACGGCTCCCTCTGGGACGGATGCTAATTAAATTAAGTTAAGCTTAATTAGACGGCGGATTAATCAACCAGCTAGTACTATTATATGCGTCCACGTGGCGCTTCGTTAATCTCCCTCTAATATTTGTTTTAATTTTCTATGGCGGTTAATTAGTTTGATGATATCGTAAAGCTACTAATATGGCATCTTAATGGGGGGCAAATTAAGGCTCATTGCTTTATGCTTTTAGCGGGAGCTGTCTCGTTTTAAATTATGTGTTTTTCAAATAGTTAAACGATGTATTTTTAAAAAATACTTTATATATACATATGTAAGTTTCTCTTAAAAATCAAATAATTTTATTTTTTAAGTTTATAATAATTAATTCTCATTTAATTATGTAATGTATGTCACTAAAAAGCTTATCTCATAAGCTGAAACTAAGCTTTGTTAGGCTATGGTCCCTTGCTCCTGTAACATGCAAATTAAAAACAATATAGATGCTGCTATATTGATCAAATTGATATCGAATGGCATATCCCTACTTTAATCCAAAATTCAACTTTGGTTGTGAAAGTAATTTCGTCTAGGTGAACGAACGTGCGATTTTGATATGAAGAGAAGTTTGTATCGTAAAATGAGAAATGAAAAAGGCCTGCTTGGAACATAGGAAAATCATGAGAAATTTTTAGTTGTTCCAGCCAAGGCCTTTATATAATAATTTGTAATTGAATCATTAAAAAAGCTACTGTTGAACTTGTAATTGAAGCATGGAGTGAATAAAAGGTTGGGTCAAAAGCTATTGTTTGGTTTGTATTTTATCATCATGAAGTATTTTTGTGCGGATTAATTTGAGTCCTCGTTGATCTCAATCCATATCGGAAGTGTTCGGTCAAATTTGTCCGGATAAGAGGTCAAATTTGAGGTACTAGTGTTGTGGGTCCTGTGGGTACCCAAATAGTTTTTGAAAACATGTCATTTGTATAATTTGCGTCACTTTACATTGTTTCTTTTTTCTGTTTGCATATCCTTTTCCCTGTTTGGGAATAGAGGTACTAGTGTTATTTAACAGCGAAATAAGGTTAACATTATTAAAGTTGACAATAACATGGCATAAGTTTAATAGCAAATCAACTATAAGTAGTATGGCTTCACCCCCAACAAAGTAGGAATGAAAATGGATTGGATTTGGATAGTAAAGCAGTAAAGGTTGAATGGACTTTGATTGAATTATTACATTTAAAATTGGGGGCGCATAGGTTATATGTGCAGATTATTGTTAACCTTGAATATGATAAAAAAAACATAGCAAGGATTATAGTAGTAAATAGTATGCCATATACAATAGTAAACAAAATATAGGTATTTTATAATACTCTACCGATAAAAAACCAATTAATAGTATTTATCGTTTCTAATCCAATAATCATATTTATTTATACTACCACCTTAATTGGTAGTACAATTACAAACCACCATATAGGTATTCAACAAAATAATATAGCAACTAGAGAATAACAGTACCAAAACTAAACGTTTTCAGTAACTATAATATTTTTTCTAATAGTAGAACTTATAAATTAAAAGTTGAGATCACTATTACTAGTAATAATATTGATAGTAGAATACTATAATTACAGACCACCATACAGGTATTCAACAAAATAATATAGCAACGAGAGAATAACAGTACCAAAACTGAAAGTCCTCACTAGCTATAAATCTGAGCATGCTACAACGGACAGGTACATGCTAGTTTGATGGGCTTGGGCCAAGACCCAAATCATGAGAATAAGTCAGATAATCCAAATAATCCCGCCATCAAATTCTTCGCTAAAAAGATCAGATAATTTGTAACGTTAAGCTTGTTAAAAAGATCAGATAAAGACTTCCTATCCTACCATATTTAAAGACAGAATTGGAAAGTCGGATAAGTTTAAAGTTTTAATGGCCTTCCTATCACGGACTGTGTTTACCCCCTCTAAAAAAAAGTTATCCACCTCTAAAAAACTACCACTAGTACAACTTAGCAATACACCTGTATTAACGCTACGACGATATTTTATAACACAGTAGTAACAGTTGTTATAAACAGAAAAAAAAACCTGTTGAGGATCCCAATCCAACCGTTTATTTTCATTGTTATGTATTTTCTTTTGAGGATCCCAATCCCACCGCTTATACTGAATCAGAAGAATGAGATGTTAATAGTTCACCCATCCCTCCTCTCCCAAGTTACTCTAGGAAGGTTGAGTTTGAAGATCGTCTGATCTCCACACAACATCCTTCAAGGTGTTGGAGAGGTTTGTGACTTCTTATAAAATCGCAACACATTAAAAAAAATTACGTGATACAGTAGTCAGTACAAGCCATGCAATCAAAGGATGAAAAACTGAAGGATAAATCATAAATATGGTGACTCAGTGAAACCCAATTTACTAAGGTTAGAGCAGAATTAGGCTGGGAATTGATCCTATCAAATTACTAACTCAATTTCCCAATGATAGCTTCGTGGTTGGACAATCCATTTCGGTTACCTTTGAGCAGTAGCCCAGTTTTGCAATGACGCTTCCTCAGTCTTCAGTTATCTGAAGATGAGGCCCAATTGGTGGATGAAAATGAGGTACCATGAGGTTCATTAAGGTCTCGATAGAAGAATTGGAACTAAACTGGTACAAACAAGTTCAGTGAACTAAAGCTGAAAAGGGTCCTCATCCCATTTCCTTTACTCAGAGAGTCCACCACTGCGCACCAGAAGCCAAAGATTTTCCCATCATCTACTTTCCTTCCCATATTATGTAGTGTGCCGTACTGCACTATTGTGTGGCTGACAAAAATAGCTGCAAAAACAGATTTACAGAAGATTCAAAATCCACCTTTGGGCAGACAATAACTCAGAATGAGGTGAAGTTAGCTACTCTTGAGCTTTCGAACCTGCCCAGGTTCCCAGGTCAGATAGAAGTTCCCATAGCTGGAGACAGCAACATAGCGTCCATCAGGTGACAGACTCATTGTGTTCAGTCCCAGTAGCCCCGCTAATGCCACTTGAAACTTTTCTGAATCAAGCAAAAGGTTGTAGATAATAAATATTATGTACTGATCAAATTAGTAATAGTTTTAAGAGGATTCTGAACTCCATTCAAATATTTTGCCAAATAAGAGAGAGAATCAGTCGTGAAGTCAGATCCTCTAGCACGTGTGTATTTAGAACTACTAATAAAATATACTAACTCTCATCGTTTAGAAATAATGAAACAATGGAGGATAGGATCATTTATAAATAGTGAAACATATGCACATGACCTGACGGCATGACTTACCTTTTTTGGGACATGGTTGAAGGGTGTAGCCTCAGTTCATTCTCGCAACATCCTGTTGGCTGCAGGCTGTCACCTCTGCTCTTGGACCCCTGCTGGCTGCCACTCCTACACCAAATAAGTGGTGACACACTAATAAACAACCCAGACCCTGATGAGAAAGGAATAGCATGCTATATACTCGATAACAAACAGCCAAACAATTTTTGAAGTAACTTCAGAAAATTCATTTGGAGTTTACTTACAGCATGTATAACCACTGCATCAGCGACAACTGGCCATGAGACAGAACACAACAATATGGATCTGTCGAATTTTATGGAAGCTACAGAACAGGCCTCTGTATATAGAAAAACAGGTTTAAATGAAAGGGCATGCAAATGGGGTCTGTGATAATATAATTACTTCAGTTTGCATCTCAACAAATCTAAAGTAGTGAAACAAATAATCTTTCTCGTCACCATAATGCGGCACGTCATCTGCTCAATATGATCCATTGGATGCAACAAAAATTTAATCCCTGCCATAGGATCTAGTGTGTACAAGAGGCACAGTAAAAGAGAGCAAACCGTCAAGAGTATTCCGGAGACGTCAGGAAGAAGCGAACGAGAGAGGGAAAAACCACGCATCGACACCCGATTCCTCGCGTGCGACGCGCCGCCGCCTCCTCTCTCCTCCGCTGTTGCCAGTCCTCCTGCTTCTGCACCATCACCGCCTCCCTCCTTTCCACTGACGCCGCCGCCTCCTCGTCATTCCCAGCACTGCCGCCTCTGCCTCCCCATACGCCTGCCCTGCCACAGCCTCCTGCAGCGGCGCCTTCCTCCCCGATTTCGTGCCGGAGTAGCTGAGGATGTCCCACTCCCAGGCGCCCTGCCGTGTCCGCCTCATCCCATTCCAGCACCGGAGCATCGTCATCCACATCCCCACCACCTGTTTCCTCCTCGCCCCACTCATCCCCCGCACACTCCGCGGCCAGAACTAGCCATCGCGTCACTACGACTCGCTTGGCATCGGCTACTGCCGTCACAGACCTTCCTGCCGGCAGCTAGGACCATATCAACGCCCTACACTCCAGCTCCCACCGCTGCTCCACCCTGGCACCCTATACTGGACACCGCCACCACCAAAGCGTTCTTCTCCCCGCCCGTCCGGAAAGGCGTTGACGAGGCTACAGACTGAATTTAGGCCCTTTTCTGTTGCCGCTTGAGCAATCTAACACTAATGATGATCCAATGAATTTAGGCCTTTTTACTACTTGATGAGGTACGTAAGATCGCCCAGATGCTGTGCTTGCCAATTCTTCTACACCAGCTCATCAGAAACATGGAAAACTTAACAGGCACTTCAGTAGTTCAATTCCTGGAAATGGAGAACCTCGCTAAGGTATTCTTGCATACTGTACGAGTAAGAAAAATGAAAAGGAAGGATAACGTTCTGGTCAGGTTTGGATATTGTTTAACAATTAACAGAAATATATTAAATAACCCTTCAGTCATCACCTAGATAAAGAAAATTACTACCCAAATGCTTATCCGTCGGGTATGAACAGTAGGGGAAAAGTAATTTTTTCCTGCTAGCCATAGTCTGCATACACCATGCAGAATTGATTTATTTTTAACCAGCCAATCAACAAATAAAAAAGTTTCAAGCCATAGCAGGTTAGCATTTAGCTGATGACTTATGCTCAATTCCTGCATGTCATTTAGAACTCCCTTATGCTCAATTCCTGCATGTCATTTACAAAAGTGAACTAAGAGATGGATTTACAAAGGTGAACTAAGATACGGATATATTGATGAAGATGTTACCTATAAAATTAAAGCGGGATAGATAAAATAGCAAAAATCATTAGATATTTTCTATGATAAAAAGATATCTTAAAAACTAAAAGATAAGTTTTATAAAATGGTGATTAAAACTACGATATTGTATAATATAGAATTGCCTAAAAAAGAACATATTTAAGTGTTACGGAGGCGTATATGTTGTGTTAGATTTGTGAGCATGCAAAAATAGATTAGATTCAAAATAATGATATACGTGATAAGCTAAAGATATTATTAATTGAAGAAAAAACTTGTTTAACACCGGTTGAGATGGTTTGGATATATAAGATCTCCAAAAACACCCGTATATAGTAAAATCATAAGTCACGATAATAATACGAGGAGAGACAAAGAAAAACTAAAATTACCATAAGAGAAGTCAATAAAAAAGACTTAAAATATTGAAATATTCTCAAAGTTTTATTTTTAAATAAGAGTGCGTAGAAAATAACTATTTTCACGTCTAAACCTTGATATTTAGCCAATCCTAATTTGATTGGGACTAAAATATTTTGATCTTGATATTGTTGTTGAAGAAAGAAACTGATACTGATCTCCTACCAGAAATTGTTTATTAATTCAAATAAATTTGTTCACTCATTTTAATTTTATGTTTTGGTTATAAATTTCAGCTGGAAATCCTCATCTGAAGTTATTTAGAGTGGAAGGGGGACTACAATATCATTGTCATTGGTCTTCTTGGTCCAAGTCTAGAAGACTTAATCAACTACTGCAGCAGAAAGTTCCCTCTTAAAACAGTACTTATGTTTGCTGATCAAATGGTGCCTTTTTCTTACTGAATTCTATTATTTTGGCTGTTAATTTTAGTTTGTAACATTTCTGACTTGGTCGAAGGAACATAAAGCAGTGTTGGTTCCCTCTACTGTGCCATTTTTTTATCCTGCTGCTACATGCGCAGGCAGCATCTTCTCTTCAATTCTGTAATTGCCCTAGAATGAGAATTGTTGTGGTAACCAAAAGCAAGAGAATCAAGAGGTTGATCTTGAATATAACGTTTGAACCTTTCGTTGGAAATATAGGTTCATCTAGATTTAACTAATTCTTTTATCAAGTCCTGTGATTTTGCAAAAATTCAAATTTAAAGTATAATTACGCCGCGAATATATACACGGATTTTATACAGGGGCATCGAAAGTTGTGCAACACGCGACTAAGTGGCTTATTTTATGGTTGATGAAGTAAAGTGAAAATACAAGTGGATGTGGTATATAACACTGTCTATACACTGTGATATACAATAAACCGAATGAAGTACAAGGTAGGGAAAAATCATTACCAACGGAAATCATTTGTATAATCACCCCAGTGCATCAGCGATCAATCTACACTGAAAGATTCAGCAATCTGAAAGTTGAATTAGTAAAAAAATTATTGATCAATCTATAAGGCTTAATGTACAGGAAAAGATAATCTGCAGCATATCATTTTATACCCACAGTGTTTTCACATATGCAATTCAACAAACATAAAGCGTGCACATACCAGATGGAGACAGAGAAGAGGCAGTGGGCATTTTCCTCCCCATGTGCAGCGGACTCGAATGAAAGAGCGTCGGTGGTCGGAGTTAGAGACGGATCGAGGCCCATAGTGGAGGACGGCCGGCAGTCTTGGCGAGATAAGGACAGATGCACCACGTGCAGTATCCAGATGAAGGTCTCGTCGTAGTCAACGTCGGGACGTTGAGAGAAACACGAACAATCCAGCGTGCCTTATGACGAGCAAGCGATCCATTGGAGTGGAACTTGTGTTTAAAGATCCAATTATCGGTCACAACGTTGGCACCGAGAGGACGAGAAATGCTACCATTCGGGTTGTTCTCACTCTCGCTGTCTCGCGCTCTTGGCTGATCCATCAGCTCGACGTGAAGAATGCCTTCCTTCATGACCATCTGACGGAAACGGTCTACTGCTAGCAGTCTCCAGGCTTCGTCGACCCATCTCATCCTAACGACGTCTTCCTCCTGCAGCGCTCTCTCTATGGCCTCAAACAGGCCCCTCGGGCTTGGTACCAGCGTTTTGCTACCTATCTTTGGCACATCGGCTTTGTGGCATCCGCCTCCAATACGTCCCTCTTTGTTCTTCATACCGAAAATATCATCGCCTACCTTCTTCTCTACATCGATGACATCGTTCTTACAGCGTTCTCGACGACCACCCTACAACACATCATAGCCCAACTCCACTCAGAGTTTGCCATGACCGATCTAGTTTCCTCTTCATTACTTCTTTGGCATCTCTGTCACACGCTCTCCTCATGGGCTGTTTCTCTCCCAGCGCCAGTATGCCATCGATCTTTTCCAGCGTGCGGACCTAGCCGAATGTCACTCCACCGCCACTCCCGTTGACACTCGCGCCAATCTTTCCGCTATCGATGACTCGCTCATCGTCGACCCCTCTTAGTACCGGAGTCTTGCTGGTGCCCTCCAGTACCTCACACTCACACGGCCCTCTCAGCTATGCCGTTCAGTAAGTGTGTCTCTTTATGTATGCTCCGCACGAACCTTACCTCGCGCTACTCAAGCGTATCCTTCGCTACGTAAAGGACACACTATCCATTGCCCTACATCTCAGCTCCGGCCCCATCGACTATCTCATCGCGTATTCTGACGCGGATTGGACAGGTTGCCCTGACTCCCGACGCTCTACCTTCGGCTACTACATCTTTCTCGGTGACACTCTAGTCTCTTGGTCCTCTAAGCGCCAGACTACAGTGTCTCGGTCCAGCGCCGAAGCCGAGTATCGCGCCGTTGCCCACATCATCGCCGAGTGTTGCTAACTTCGCCAGCTACTCCAAGAGCTCCGTACACCTATCACTTCTGTGACCGTCATCTATTGCGACAACGTAGCGCCGTCTACATGATCGCCAACCCGTTCATCATCGACGGACGAAGCATATAAAGATTAACATTCACTTCGTACGTGACAAGGTCGCGCTAGGACAAGTTCGGATGCTCCATGTACCGTCGGCACACCAGTTCGTCGACTTTATGATCAAAGGACTACCTATGCCTTTGTTCACTAGTTTTCGCTCCAGTCTCTACGTCTGTTCCCCTTTCGCTACGACTGCAGGGATGTTAAACAACTAGACCTATATATATAGACCCAACTCTCCTGTATGGAGTTAGAGACTCAGTCTCACTGTATCCTATATTTCTGCACTACTGTATGTACTTGTTTTTACTATATTATAATTATATCTAATTGAACATGGATGTTCTTTTGACTTTTGTTTGGATGCTATTATTTATTTATGCAGCTGAAAATTAACCAAATTTGCTGCACTCATCTTGAACAGGTATTCCCGTTACAGATTAGTAGTCTCTCATCTAGCAAAAGGAACGATCTGACGTGTAGTCCATCGACGAGTAAGAGCAAGCCAAGGTATGCCCATTATCGCTAAATTATATTAAAATGTTTAACAAACCAAATTTACATATGATTGATCACTCCACAGAAGCCCCATGAACTTTTGACCGCCAATCCTAAATTCATAAATAACCAGCCTCTCAAGATCTTTACCCTTATAACATCCATAGTGCCATATTTTTACCGGTGATGCTATCTTCTCCACAATCCTCATGGAATGACGGTTCTTCATGGCTCGATTTTGCAGACAGGAGAGGCCAAGATGGCGATGATGACGACGATCCTATCGGAACAATCAGCTCGGTGCAGAAGGGCGGATGCGGATGACTTTCCTGGATCTGTTTCGGCACTGCACTTCTTGGATCAGTTTCAGACTTTTGACACGGACGTTCTGCTTGGCTAATGGCCGGTGCATGCAAACACAAGTTTGGAGGCAACAAGAGCAGAGTTGGGGACATAACTGAAGAAGAATTCTTTTTTTCCCCTTTGACCGGACATAGTTGCTTGTTATATTTGGTTGGTTCTGTGACTTCTGTCACTATCAAACAGCCTCCTTAATTCAATTTAAATTTAAGAGCAAGAAGGGGTGGCTTATTGCACTATATATATTGCAATTTGACTTTCCACTGTTTGTCGGCAATTTTTATTTATTTTGCCGAAATGCTGCTTTGATATGTTCTTCTCCGCTGAAAGCGAGGCGCCAGAAAAATAAAAGTCTAAATCGATCTGTGGACCATTTTGTGGGGAAATAAAAAAACAGCTTTGGTGTTGATGGAAAGGGCCCATCCTCTAATTTCTGAATTTCAAATGCAGATCTGGCAGTACATTACACTTACAGTCGTACTAAACATAGAGATTTAACTTCAAATTTTGGTGATTGCCATGAAACATACTACTACAAGTCTTTCGCATTCAGACAAAAAAAAAACGAACTGTATCAGGTAGAGTTAGCAACAGAGAGAGAGAGAGAGGGCTCCACGTGTCAGTGGCGGCACCACGTCGGCGTGTGTCTCCAAACTTTGGACGTAGATTTTTTTCCGTTTAAAAAATGGGGCTCGCAGTATACTTACCTTTAGTCTCCCGGTCCTCGCTGACAACGGGGCCAGCAAACCTTTTGGGCCCACAAATCAGTGATACAATGTACACGAGACGTGTCCCATACTTCGCATGGCGCGCCCCTCTGCTCGTTATCCGCCTCGGCCACGTGTTAGCCTCGCCCTTCCCCTCTCGGCCGCCCCGTGACCCCGGAGTCTACACCCTTCCAGTCACTGCGAAATGGGCCCGGACTCGTACCCGGGCCCACTCGCCCTCATCTTTCTTTTTTTTAGGCTCTGCCGTCTCCCCAACCCTCTCTCTCCCCCGCTGCCACCACCACCGCGACGGCCATGGAGGACGCCGCCTCGGAGATCAGCGACTGGGAGGTGCTCTCCGCCGCCTCCGGCCATGGGGGAGACGAGGGGGACTTCGTCGTGCTCGTATCCGGCGAAGGTGGAGGCGGCGGCGGCGGCGGCGGCGACGTCCTCCACGACCACTTCGCCCTCGCCCTCTCCGACGATGGATTGCCCGGCGAGGAGGGCTCGTGGTCAGGGCCCCTCTCTGGCGAAGAAAGGGAGGGGGAAGGGTTGGATTCGATTTCGGAAGGAAGATTGGATCTTCTTGTTAAGGAGGATCGGAGCGAGCGGTTGCAATTGGGTAGTGGGGTTGATGAGACCGCCGAGGAGAGCTCGGTTCTTGGCGCCGCCGTGCCATGCGGAGCGACCTTGAGCGGAGAGTTGAGGCGAGAGGAGGCGGAGCAAGTGGAGGTTGGACAGGAGAAGGATGTCGCGCACAGCTGCGGCGAGTTGGAATTTCCTCCTCAAGAGGTACACCATGGGACAGGAGAGAATTTGGATTCTGATGCAGCCGTGGATGCAGATTTATCCCAATTCGAATCACCGGAGAATTCTGATGTGCAACTGGAATATGGAGGGGTTGGTGCGGAGGGACGAAACCCACTTCCTGAAGCTTCTGCAATAGGTGATGCATTGGGGTTTGTCCAAGACGAGCTGGTGCTCGGCAAAAGTGATAATGCCACTTCGGATTGCGATGAGCCAGATGGCGAGGCGAAGGATGGTTCTTTGCCTCTGGCTCAACCACCCGCTGGAGAAAGTTCACTCACTGAAGCTGCAACAGTAGGTGATGCAATGGGGGCTGTCGAAGAGGAACTGGTGCAAGGGAACAGCGGTAATGCCGCTTCCTGTTCTGGTGAACATGATGGTGAAGCAAAGGATGGCCCTTTGCCTCTGGCTCAAGCCCTGGGTGCCAATGAAGGAGAGAAGCAAGTAGTTGTGTGGTGGAGGCTGCCGTTCAGGCTGCTGCAATGTTGTGCTTGGAAGGTGAAGCCAATTTGGTCCTTCTCCATTGCCGCCGCATTGCTGGGGCTATTTGTGCTAGGGAGGAGGATGTACAGGATGAGGAACAAAGCCCGGGGACTTCCCCAGATTAAGATTGCATTTGATGATAAGGTGAGCCCTTTGCTAATTGATTCTATATTACTATTCTATTCTATAGATAAATGTCTGCACTCAATTAATGGACTTGATAGCTGCTATGGTTTAATTAAATGGAGAATGTTTGCACTAGATTAATATACTTGCACTAGTTACGTTGATATGGATTGGAATACTCCACGTTGTGACCTCTGTCTCAAGCAATTTCATGCTGTTCATGTGAAATGTTTTCAATAAACACACAAGTGCCATCAAATCACATAAATAATGATAATTGAAGTTCAAAACTTTTTTTTTAAAAAAAATGGCTCCAACTTATTCTCTGAGATTTCTGTCAAATGTGTCTTACTACCTGATCGCTTTTTCTTCTTCAGAATCTAGATAGATTATGTTGGTATGATTTCACTGATCACCGTTAATTGATTATGTTGATAAGGTTAACTATTTTAGCATGTTTTGTCACCTGATATCCCCTTTATCCATTTCAAACAACTTTACTTCTGTTTTGGGTTTAAAGTGTTGGAGTTGAAAAACGATTTGATGTTGAACTACACAATATAAGGTGGTTTTGGTTCACTCATGCTTGCGTGATTTTTTCCCTTCAGTACAAGTCGCCTTCAGAGTCCACACGGTACTAAAATTAACACGACAAAGTAGCCACACTTTGACTATGACTAGCTAAAACTTGTACTGTATTATGCAATTAAATGGAATTAGGGGTATGCTTACTGTTTAGTCATAGGAATTTTATGCCAAGCCATGACAAGGAGTAGAATTACTGTTTGCTGAAAATCATCATAGGCATATAGAAGAGGCTTGCACAGTTCCACATGCAAATTAAAAGGAGATACATAGCACCTATCCACCGGCCCACAAAGCACATGCATGGATAAACCCATCCATGTTATGGTGGAGATATGAGAAGGTTAATAGCACTGCTTTTGGTCCCTGTTAAAATGATACGTCAACCCTTTTTGGATGTGAAAGATGACAAAGGCACAATTAATATCGCAAAGTAATGATGCTAAAAGAAATAAATGGCTCACAGCTAAGTGATGTTTGTTCAGCTGTGTGCTGCATTCTTTTTCAACCACTAATCAATAAGAGATTCAGTACACTCTATGCCAATGTTTGCATTAACACCATTACTTTGTGAAGATTTATATCTCCATCTTTTGATCTTTTCCGTTTTCCTTTTCTTTTGGCCCTCAAAGTGTCTAACCATGTTTTCTGTTTATTGGTGGTGAACAATACAGAAAGCCTCCCAGTTTGCAGATCGTACGGCTCGTCTCAACGAAGCCTTCTTCATGGCAAGACGTATACCTATTCTGAGGACTTCTTCTGGTGCTGTGTTCCCGTGGTCAATGGTTCAATAAATATGAACCAACCTACACAAACCTCCACAAAGAGCAGATAATGTGTTACGCTAGTAAGCAGCAGATCTACATGAGGAACACTAGTAAGACCGTAAGAGCATCTGAATTGATATTTGCCCTGATATTTTTCTCGTCAGGGCGCCAATGTTGTTGATGCCTGACGCAGTAGATGTTCCTTTTGATTTCTGAGCTGCCAATCTGCCATACCACATCTTGTTTATTTTGTTTTCCCTCATTTGTTTTTCCCTTTGCATTGTTAGGTTAAGTTCTGACATGTCGGTGTAGTCCTGAACTTGTGTCAATTGCTCCGTATGTGTTTATAGTGTTACTGTTCTGTGTTCTCCACCATCAATCCAGTGAAAGCTAAATTCTTCATATTTTCATGCACTTTACATCTATTGTGCACTGATGTGATGCCCGTTTGTCACCATCAATGCAAGGCAGCTGTGCCTACCTCTGGATGGATTATATGTTCTGCATGATACTTCTTCCATGCCGGATTTCAGCTTGATGAGCAGCTATGTAACATGAGAGACAAGAACAGGATATTGTAAAATTGTCACCAATTCATGTTATTTCTACTCCTGACCCAGAACATGATGTTGTAAAATTGTCACCAATTCGTGTTATTTCTACTTGTGAACTTCAGACTACCTGGAGGTCGACCACAGCATCTCTCTACTTGTACATTTCTCTTCTGTCATTCATCCGTGAAGTACATGGGATTATGCTTCTCATTTGAATACTGGATACAGACATACAGTACAACAACAGCATCTGGTAGACTAGTGCAAAGAGCCCTCCAGTCCAGGCTAGGAAAAGAAAGAAATCAACAAGCAGTTAGACGTAGTATGACTGTTCATCTGGTTCTCCAATATGCAGTAGCAAACATGGGGTGCATTTCATCAGGAATGGCTACGAGATTACTCGGTGACCGGCTTTTCCACTTCCTTTGTGCCCAATCGCCTTGATCCGCTAGGACCGCTCATGCTGCGTGCACGCCGAGTACCTGCATGTCTGCACCAGACATTTTTTCTTTAGGCAAATATACAAAGCACCAAATATATTTCTTTTCATAAGGAGATTTCAAATATCATTATGATTGCTATAACTTTTTTAAAGAACCAGCATCACTTGCACAGGATTTGTATCTACTAATTCGAGTCTCTTTTAGAAGCCCCCATGTTATTCCTACAAAGCTTTTTACAAATATTAAAAAGCTAGAATTCCCATGTTAATCGACAAATACAAGAAATTCTCACATTAATCTATAAAAAGAAAGCATCTCAACCGTTGAATCTTTTCGTTCTCACCAAACCAACGTCTACAATTTTTTGCATGAATCGGTGTAATACAGTTGATCGATCAAATCAAGTCGGATTCCAAAAGAACAAAAAACAAAGCAAGACAGGAAACAACTTTGTTGGGCATAGGAGGCCTAATAGTAATACATCAGCAAGTTTACTCCGGATCTCTCATGTCAATTTAAATAACGTTACTCAATCCGGATGGATGCACAACAACAAAGCTTATTATGTACGTGCACTAAGAGGGCATAAGGTCCAATTCCAAGTGTAATTGAGCCTGGCAAACACATTCCAAATAATTTCAAAGCCAATTAATCCTTTTGCCTGAGTATAGTCCATCTGTTTTTTAAAGTTAACTACGTATATTTTGTTCAAACCAGGGAATTAAAAAGATTATGAAACCAAGGTAGTAGTAGTTAAAATATGATTAATATCTTCATAATAAGGTGAATGTTATATCCATGTTTAAAAATTTCTCATACAAAATATAATTGTTAAATACATAGCCCGTGCAGATGCATGGGTAATGCAATCATAATGCCACCTCTAGTAGCTAGTTTCACCTGACTAGTACAAATTTCGCAGTGACAGGTATCATAGGTTCATAAAAATCCTAACAGATAAGCCTACGGTTAACAAGATACATATTTGTGAGATGGATAATTGAACTTCATCTAAGTACTTCAAATCAAGGCGAATATGAAAATTTTACCTTTCCTCTGATATATGTGCCATTCCAGTGTGGCAAAGATTATGTCTCTGCTTGGGATGCAATTCTTTGCTGCATTCCCACCCAAGAACAACAAAACCAGGATCCTCCATGTCATCATCACTGGCACTGGATCTCTCAATGTTCAGCAAGGGATTGTTTGGTAGTGCTCTTGCTGAATTTCTGATCACGCCTCAGCAGCATTTCCTTCTCCAGCCCAAGCAGCAAAACAGTCAATCTTGACCATGGCTTCCTTGAGGGACAATAAATGTAGGATATCAAAATCAAAGCCACACAACAACAACAACATCAAAGTCTTTTAGTTCCAAATAATTTAAAGTAGGATGAGTCTCAAATCACAATTCATGTACGTCAATAATTATTTTCTAAACACTCTTATTTAAATACAAATCTTTAGATATGTCATAATCTTTTAAGTTTTTTTATTATTTCTTTCATAGTCAAAGATGAAATGATGGGAAAAACTAGTCATTTTTAAACTTATTATAAAGATTTTGAGCTTCCAAAGTGAAAGTGAAAAATCCAGTCATGCCATTTATGGTGATAAGATGAATTATTATACAAAGTAACAGACTACTCCCCCTCAGTCCATCAAGGCATATCATACAATGAAACTTTTTTTCTTATTTTATCTCTTCAAGCATATTTTGCAAGCTAACTTCATTGCTTTAACCCAATGTGTTAATTTGAGTTTAGAATAAAACAAGAATTGATAGACATACCTGACAAACCTAAGGTATTTTTGGACTTCATGAATGAGTTTACCCTCATCCCATGCAACTACCAGACCACTGTACCCAATTCCAGAAAATATCTTCCTTAGAATCTTCATTATGTCAGGCTTTTGAGAAACAGCGACGAAAGCTCAGCTCTCAAATATCCCGTCAAAACTGCGGTACACCTGGTTAGCAAGAGTTGTCTTGCCCAATCCTCCAGATCCAGCAACGGTAACCACCTTCAGTTGCTGTTCTGGACCACTCACTCCCTCTGTTATCCACCTTATGAGATCATTTTTTGGACCATAAATGCCTACAAGATCAGATGAATCTTTGTATAGAGCAGCCAAGCGAGGATCAACAATCACCTTGCTAGGTTTGGAGAGAGTATCATCAACCTTGTACCTCTTATGCTGCCTGCTAGCCCCCCCAACATGGGTTCTGATTCCTCGGATCTCCTTGGTAATTTTGGTAGCAATTCTTGATTGACACGATCAGTTTGGCAATTTGGTACCAATTCTTGATTCACACGATCAGTTTGGCAATTTGACTTATGAAGCTTGAGATGCCATGCATCTCACAGCTGGGCTCATCTTTGAGGTGGACCACAAACTCATCGATGTAGTCTTCCATGTCATAGGACAGTTCCCGGACCTCCTTCCTCCAGCACATCACCTGCTCATTGAGCTCGTCCTCAACTTCAGACACCTTCTTTAGGAAAGCATGCATGCTTTCTAGCTCAGATTTCATGAAAATAATGTCTTGTTTCACTTCCTTGAGTAACTTGTATTCGAAGGTCAGCAAGTTGGTGAGCTTGCTGAGGACAGAGTCCATCGCACCAAAAGCAGCACTAGCCATGGCATGCTCAGGCAAGAGGCATACATGGAAGTGCGAAAAGGTTAGGCTTGAGCAAAGAGGAAGTGGAGGAGGAAGACAGGAAATTCTAGGATGGCGAGCTATGGAAGAATTATCAAAGTAAAGCCATCACCTTTTTGAAGTCCACAGAACACACCAAACGCTGATGTGTGTTTTACTGTTTTGTCTTTATAGGTGATTCCAACACGTACCATGTGGAAGTGAAGTACATGTAAAAGATAAAATTACTAGGAATTGATCTATCACCTAAACATCGCAACAACACACCCAATTAAACCACACAACACGTAGAGTGATTTTGATGAGATTGTGTTAATACTAAAATTTGGTAAGTCCATAGATGAATTGGAAAGACGATCGATTTAATAAAGAAGAGTCCAATTGATATAGGGAAGAAGCCGATCAAACAAAGCGATGAAGGATTCGGTCCAATTATAAAAAACTATCCAAATAAGGCCGAGTCTGAGAAGGAGCCGTGAAACTCACGGCAGGATAATTTATTTATGTAAATTGTATTTTATATTGATATGAAGGTTTAGTTAGTTCAATTAACTTCCTTAGAGATATTTTCTTTTTATATTTTTTAGAAAATAGTGTTCAATGGTTGTTGAAACTGCGTTGGACTCTGTAATACCAAGATATAAATATAAATCTCTTGGAAGTTTATAAGATATCATTCGATCAATACAACTTCGGCATATCGATATCTTAGTTTATCTAGGTTTTTATAGGCAGGCTTTAGATCTCGATGCGGGACTGTATCGGTTAAGTTTGATCTCCGGCGAAAAGGTAAGTCCCGCCACTATCCCGATATATCTTACTCTGTCTAAGACTACATCGGTTAGGTTCGACCTCTTAGTCAGATCGAGTGTACCGCATCACATTCGTTCAAGATCTATCGATTTACCAAGATCTCTCTGTCGCCGTCCGTCCCGTGCTACATCAGTTAGGTTCGACCTATGAGACTGCCGACAGTAGATTGAGCCGTAGGCATGTAGGTCTTTGCCCGGCGTTTTATTGGAGTAGTTAGCCGATGAGTTATCTATACCTTGAGCAACACGTTCGAGCCGACACCCCGGCAGGTCTTCGCGCGGCGTCTTGTCAGAGTGAGTAGCCGACGAGTTATCCACAACTCAGGCCTCACATCCGTCTTGCATATCGTCTAATGATCAATCCGCTAGAGATCAATCTAGACACGTTGGACGCGGCTTGGTACTGTTTCGGTTCGGTCCGATTTACCAAGGCTCGTGTCTAACGTAGCCGGCGTCGAGACCTAGAGGATTTCGTTCCCCATCGGCTCGAACGGCCGATGGGTTTAGGTGTAGGCCTACGTCGGACATTCGGTCAGTAGGTAGCCGATGACCTCGTCTTTTTTCTCTCTCATCATTACATTCAGTCTAAGCCTGCGTTGTCTCCGCGCCGTTAGCCCTGGCCTTATACTGTTTCGGTTCGGTCCGATCTATCGAGGTTGGTCCTAACGGTGTCATTACCGCGGTCGCTGGTTCTCGTGGTTTCGTGGGGGATCGGGCCTCGCTCCGTGCCTTGGATTCAGCGGAGTGTCATCGGTCCTCTAATCCGTTCCATACATCTATCTCTCATGCCTCCATCGGCTGTTCAGCTAATGCTCAAGCGTTGCAGCTTCCGTTGGTAACCAGAAGAGATCTCGCGTGTTTTGCTATTTTTTGAATACCTTTTGGTGTCCTCATTAGCTCTGCGGCCGATGGATTAGAATCTCGCTTTCGCTACACCCGGAGTCATCACATCCTTCGTCGATATTTCTCTACGCCTTCATTGGCTTCCTAACCGATGGAAGAGTGTCACAATCCCTATCGGTGACCAATCGATAGCAAGAGTCATTCGGACGCGGCCGATGATCAACTCGATCCTATTGACGGCCAGCCGATAGCGAGAACTTGTATTGGCCCATCGTCCGACTGACCCATTCGCCTCACCTCCTTGTCAATTGCAGGGTCAAATTGACTAACACGTCTTCAGACCTTAAAGCTTAAGGACCTGCAATGGAATTAAGCAGATCTCTCAGACCTTCGCGTGACTAAGCCGCCGTCTCTCCTTGATCGGACCTCCGCTCGGCTCAGTCGGACACCCCCCTACGAGGTTTGGCGGCGAGCAGATTGTTGTGACAGGATGAACAGGAGCCCTTCCCTCACTGCTCTCCGGTGACTGATAAGAAACCACCAACACTGAGGCATTGGCAAAAAATAGCGAGGAAATAGAATTTATACCTCTACTACATCTACTGGTAGATCATTTTGGACTATCCACAATTCACATATTTTCCCCTTTTAGTTGCTTAAGGACCATGTTTATTTTACCACTGACCTCCATTGGCTCGTCCACAAGTCACAAGATTTATTGAGCCATGAAGCACAAGAACCCAAAGAAAATCACATGATTTATCTGCAACAGTTGCTTCCTACTTTTTGAGTATTTTTCAACTTTAGCTTTATCAGTAAACCACTGATCAAGCATGTACTGAAGTTTGAATCGATTTTGTTCCATGACAGTGATTCCATCTCACTTATCTTTACCACCGCTAGTGATTAGACAAGTCCACATAAGAGACAGAAGCACATACCGCTGTGCAAGTACTACTCGTTTCTTCCCCATCCACTTAAATCGAAACGTGATTCAAGATTCATCAACACGATTGAAGGACAACGATGCAAAGAAATTGTCATCACGAAAACAGGCGATGTTTATTTACTCAATTTGCGTATTGTACGATTGTATCAGGAAACAAAGGAAAAGAGGAAAGCAAGAAAGAACCGTTGTTTCTCTCTTTGTGCCTTGTTCGGATTTGGGGGAAAGATTCAGCCGCCGCTGATGGGCGGGATGATGGCGAGCTCGTCGCCGTCGCCGACGGGGGCGTCCTCGGCCGTGTACTCCTCGTTGAGCGCGAGCACCATGGAGCGGCGGATCTCCTCCAGCTTGGGGAAGCCGACCAGCACCCGGGCGAGGCAGTCCCCCGCAGTGCTGCCCGCCGGCACCTCCAGCGGGGCCTCCGCCACGCCCGTCAGGTCCCGCGCGCGGGCGAAGAAGAGCACCTTCACCTTCACCTTCGCCGCCGCCGGCGCCGTCCCCGACGACCCTGCCGTGGGGTTCTCAGCAGAAGCTGCGGAGTCTGAAGAAGAGGACAGGAAGGAAGTATCAGTCAGCGGAAGGAAATCAACCGGTGAAGCAAGCAAGGGTGGTCGCGCGTGCTTGCCTTTGGGATCCCGCGGCATCGCCGGAGGAAGCGGATGCCGATCTGCCCCGTGCTCCGCTGCTGTAGCTGCCAATCTGATGAGAATACGAGATAATGGACAATCGGTTGGTTTATCGGTGGCACAACATGTATGATGCTTTTCGTAGCAGGATGAGCAGCGAAGTGGTCGTGCCGGAGTGGTTATCGGGCATGACTAGAAATCATGTGGGCTCTGCCCGCGCAGGTTCGAATCCTGCCGACCACGCCTTTTTTGAAGGCTCGTCGAGGGCGACGCCGCCGCCGCCGTTCCCGTGAGGCGATGCAGGTTCTGCCCGGAGGTGCACGTCGGTGGCGCCGGGCACGCGATCCGGGAGTGCGAGGGGCAGCCCCGGCAGCGCGGCGAGGAACGCGCTGCACGTGTGGCGGCCGGGCACGGTGCGGGACGTCGTCGGCTTCCCCTACTGCTACCACCTGTTCGACCGCGTCGGCAAGCCCAGGGTGTCGCACAAGGAGAAGTACGACGTCCCGAGGCTCCCGGCGATCCTCGAGCTCTGCCATCCAAGCCAAGCCGGCGTCGACGTCGACCGCTACCCGACCAAGCGGCGGACCCGGCCGGTCTACTTCATCGAAGGCGGGATCGTCGACTTTGAGCCGGACGAGGAAGACAGCGCTGACACAGATCCGTATAATACCCTGCACCATCGCCGTCGTGTTCGTCATCGCTGCCGTCTCCAGCAGCGGCAACGATGGAGGAGGAGGAGATGACGGTGAGCGAGCTGGGCGCGCGGACGCTGCAGTCGTGGCTGGACATGCGAGCCGACGCGGCGAGGCTGATGCGCAAGTACGGCGTGGTGAGCTGCGGCTACTGCCCGGAGGTGCAGGTCGGGCCCAAGGGCCAGCAAGCACCAGCACGCGTGGCAGGAGGCCACCGTCGACGATCTGGTCCGGCCCAACTACGGTCTGGCACGTCCCCGCCGGCCACGACGGCACGCCGCTCGCCAACGAGCTGAAGAGGTACTACGGCAAGGCCCCCGCCGTGGTGGAGCTGTGCGTGCGCGCCTGCTCGCGCAGTACAGGAGCATGATGCCGCTCACCGTCGTGCCGCCCGCCCGCGACGAGCACGACTTCGTCGCCCAGAGGACACCGCGACGAGTAACCCCTTGCAACCCTGAGGAGATCTTCACTGCATTAGCAGAGAAAAAAAATGCATTCTTTCATAGATCATGAGAGAGGATGGAATCAAGAAAATTATTGTGCCGTGTTAATTGGGGATTCGAGTTACTACAGAGTGGAGATCATATCCAGATCCAGTGAAAAGTAGAAACATTCTGAATGATGAATATAGCTGCTTCAGAATTGATGGTATGGACGTAGTCTTCCCGGATCAGTGTGGTTAAGCATTTTCCGTTTGTGTCAGACTGCCAACGGTTAAGCATTTCAAACTATGGTATCGTTCAGTATTCCGAAGTTCTTTGTTTTCCTTTATGTTTTGCCACATTTTTCACGCAACTCATCTTTCAAAGGGATAATAAGATACTTGACTCTGGCTTAATTCCTTTCATTTGCAAAGTTTCTTGTCTCTGGAGAATGCACCCTCTAACCTTTAGCTGAAGATGGCTAAGCTTCCAGTGACACAGATTTGTCTGAGAACACAATTCCCATGTTGCAGCCTTCTGTTTTCCAGAACTCAGACAAACCTTTACTCTTTTCAAACTGTTGGTGATCCATATAAATCAAGGATGTGTATAAAATTTGAGGGACTTGAAAAATGTAGAACAACGACAAACTCCTCTTGCCTTCACCTACCAATAGAGAACCTTCATATTACTGTAACATAAGTTGAGTGACAGAAGCAAGGAGAAATGTTTAGTTCGTCTTAATCTGAAGTTTTGAACCAACAGTGCCCGAGCTCGCTGCATTGGGTGTGAACCAATATTCATTTTGGATCTCTCCGAGGCTGTTGTTCTTTTATTTGTTCTTTCCTTTTTGCCATTAATCAGTCAAAATGCAACGTGCTGCACATTGAACCTGAGAGCACAAACAACCAACCTGAAATGGTTGTGCTTCTTAGCCCATCCAAATTCAATTTCTAAACTTAAAACATATGCTATATTTACAGCTAATTATTTTTTAGTGATAGACGACATATCCGTTGACAGAGAAGCGCCTACTCGATTTCGTGAATCTCAAGACCAAGTCTATGTGCGCGTGCCAAAAAAAAAAGCCTTATGGACAACTAACCTAGAAATGCTTCTCTCGGCTCATATGGAGAGACCACGTTGACTTTTATAGGATGTATTGCAGCTTCAAAAACTCATATGCCGACCAATAATATGAGAGAGAGTGAGAGTTTCAGAGACAGTAGAAGGGAAAGGAGGAGCTAGCTACCTCTTCTTGATCTGAGTTCAACCAAGGCTCAAAATTTCTAGGTAAGCACACAATCATCATCCCTGCAAATCCGAAATACAATTCTTTTTTTGAGAACTATCCGAAATACAATTCGATACCTGCATGCAGAAAGCAAACATATGCTTCTTCCCAACTATGTTCAGGCTTCAGCTCATCTAGACTAGAGCGAAGCTTTTGTGTCGTTCTCTTCTCCCTGGAACCATATTACCAACTCTCCATCAGCATTACAGCCGCTTGTTTAATTTGCTGCAAATTGATGCTTTTGAAGGCGGTTTTTTTTCTGTGTGTTTTAATCGCAGTTGTCTTGTTTCTTTCTTTCTTTTTCGACAATAGAAATTAATCAATCCAGCCTTTTCGTCAAGATATACATTGGGCCAATCGAAGTCATTTTCCGTGCTCCAGCTCAATTATTATGGTTTAGATTATGATTAAAATTTTACTCTTTTCGGTTCTAAAATTCTTAATGACAATGACAGTCTTATTATATATATTTTTTATTATAATATATACAATAAATAAATGTTTAATTTTACTATTGTACTTTTTAAAACTTATATATATAATGTTTTTAAGCTAAATATTTTTAAAGTTATTGTTAGGCAAAGATAATAGTTTGAACTTAATCCTATTTAAAACGTTAAAAATTATGGGATTGAAGAAAGAGAGTAGTTGTCAACTTAAATTGTTAATCTCCATCTCCATGCATGATGGCATCTCGGTTTGGATGATTTGATCACGATTATTGGGGGTGGAATAGTGAAGCCAAGCTGGATCCGATGTGTCTGCACGCCATTGGCTGTGGCCGTCTCTCAGTCGGTGGGCCCATTTCCTTTTGTCGTCGAGAAGAAGGGAATAAAAAATGGGAACGGTAGTGGTGATCGATCCTGCGCAGACCAAACCTTCCTCACCAAAACCAGTTGATAGGTACTACCACCTCATATTTCAAGGGGCTACATAATAAATGTGCTATGCTTAACTTACAAAGCTTAACTATACTTTTTGAGAAAGTATATTAGTTTAACTTTAAACATATTGTTTTAATGGTTCTAATAATTACACCTCACGTTTCGTAAACTAGTTCAACAACTCGTCGTGATCTATAATTATGATGAGCTATCATCGTAATTCTGAATGGTGTATGTGGTGGAGCATGACACGTCTCCCTATTTTTTACACCAACCCCATGGTTTGATAAATTCGTTATTTCTAATGATTAGGAGATGTGCAAACAAATTGTTTGGCATTAGATCACGAGGAGAAAGCCTCTTCAGACCACACACACGATGTAATGATACCCATCAACCCATTTGGCAAAGTGAAAATGGTCCCACATACCTCATCCGTTATCATTTGTTTCCATGCGAAAATGGAACATAGGAGAAAATTCTCCGGGTATGATTGACATTGTAAAATCCAATACAAACAAATGTTAATACACATTATTTTGCGGTTGGAATATGATCACCAAAATAACCCAAGAAATCTTGACAGCCCATCTTGTTTCAAATTATTAATCAACTTACCTGGCCAACTGGCTCATTTGTCCTCCTCCTACATCATCCTTGTTGCATTGCAACTCTATTATTGTCCTCATATTCCTTTTTTCCAAGCCAGCTTGGAATTCTATAGTATCCTAACATGACAACTATTAATCAAACGACCAAATATATTTGGATCATATCCTGGTTTGGATGTTTGTATTATTGTATCCATGGATGATTGAGCGTACACGTTATTAGCATGATGACCCTCCGGCACATGACACATCTATGTCAATTTTATTGTTGTGCTGGACAAGATTCTAATTGGCCGCACACATGCAAGCTGTTGGTTAGCATTGAAATTTTATTGTTCGTTGGCATTAAACTTATGTTAGAGATAATGAATTAGAACAAGAGATCTAATGTTTAGATGTGGAATCGACAAAAAGCAAACATAGTTTTTTTTGAAGTAAAACAGGCGCATATATCTTACTCTAAAATAATATCTTTTTGGCACTCTATGGCATTTGTAGCGTTTTCTTTCCACATCACTAACGTGAAAAGGATTTCAAATATGAAACACAATGTGGGAGGGCCTATTTTTATTTATAAAACTGAAACTATTCTAAAAGATACGTATCCTTTCCGAGAAAACAATGTGGCTACAAGCATAAACACATTGGGGGTTTGATAACGCGTACAAATAAAAATTAAATCACAAATGTCCTGATATTGTTTAAAAGAAGTAAATGTGAAACTCACTAAAGATGTTGATCTAATTGTAGAACCGTTCTATATGTTTGCAAGAAGTCGTTCATGTTGGACATTTCCTTGCCAAGCTGCGATTTTGTGCCGCTAGAATTAATACAAAGGAAACGCAGTAGCCAAAAAAAAAAGGAGCAATTCACAAAGAAGCGCAGTGTAAAAGAGCATAGATAATGTGCGATATGCTTTGTAAATGCGAGGTATTGTGTAAAGGAACTTGTTTGGAATTTGGCCAATGTTGTACTGGTGATTCTGGACGCTTAAAAAAAGTCTACGTTGATGTTTGATATTAGGTCCCACTAGCTAAATTCCATCCATGTGTACACGTAGCAGTTTCGGCGTCCACTCAACTGTTTCCTCGTGCCAGTCAGCCTCAATCAAATGCTACGTGGCTTCTGGGACCCACAGGAGTGGAGTGGGCCCAGTTGCCATGAGATGCTTGTACTTCGTCGCCAATTCCCCGGTGGGGCCCGTATTATAGGGCCACATCTGAGCCGTCCATTTCTGAATGTCTGGTCCCCGCATGTTATCCTTTCTAGCACGCATCGCGTAATGCCTTCTCTGTTTGTTTGACGCACATTCAATCTAAGACGGACAATTTTCAGTTTTAAAATAAGCAGAACTTTAAACTAAAAATTTCCAAATTGCATCTTAATGAATTATTTGTGGAAAATGTCTTTAACCACCCAACCATTTAGAAATTGAGCATAACTCATCAAACTTTTAAAATTCTACCATCAATTAAAATCAATTGAGGTAAAATCTACTTATTTTCTTTAAAATTAAGAATATTTATGGCTAGAATTTTAAATTTTAATCAAATTATATTTTAAAAGTTAAATATTTATGACCGAAGAGGAGGGTAGAATTTACCATAAGGTTCAATTTGGGATTGCTAAGCTGTGCTTTTTTTTATGTAGGAATTTGAATTTATTGTATTTTGATTTACTGATCGAATTACGAATAGATAAAATATGTTTTTCAACTTTCATGATTCCCTGGTTGCTTTATATTTTTAGACCATCATAATATCATTGTTTGCAATATAGATTAAAACAAAATCAGTTTGCCAAACACAAAAATGTGTAAATTGTAAAAGCTGTTGGACCAAACGAGGTTATCAGAATCTACCGTAGGGTCAAAAAGAGCCTAAGTATTTTAATTTCATACTAAGTGTTTTCTTAGGATGTTTTTCTATTTTTTTATTTAATCCCAAGAGGTAGTACATGCCGGCACTAATGCTTAGTTTTAGTTCATAAGCTTAGCTTTCCAGCGAGACACAGAACGGGGTGAGTATAATCGTACAATTAATTAATTGAGTATCAATTATTATAAACTTTTAAAAAAATAAAAATATTTGATTTTTAAAGAAAAATATTTATAGTGAAAAGCAGAAAAGAACGAAGCGGGAGGCTAGAAGCTTATTTGGTTCGTTGTCCTTGCCTTTTTCTTTTTCCCATGGCAAGAATTGATCAATGATTATTGCAAAAAAAAAAGACAATAATTGGATAGTACTCTGTATAGTTTGCTGCCAAAGTTGCATTTTGGCATTCAACCACGTAAGGTGACAATGCTAATTTTTTTCCTACAAACAGGTGACTAATATTTTAATATTGCCAAAAAAAAATTTCATGTTGAGTTTGGCTGCAAACCAAAGAGACCTTTAGATCTCCAATCGTATTTAGACGTGTGGTAGGTATACGTCTGATACTCGGGGAAAAAAAACTCCCATAAGATATCTCTCCTGATTTTAAAATCATTTTCCATCAAAGACATGATTATCTTTCCTCTAATAATTATTGCTGCTTAAAATCTTGGCCTCTTGGATTCTTTCTAGTTGTACATTGCAGAGAAGCAAAGCAAAGCACACAAAGGCGGAGAAGAGAAGACGAACTACGACCAAAGCGGGCGGCGGGCGGCGGCGGAATGGACGGGCACTCGGAGCACCAGCCACCGGAGCGGGAGGGAAGCCACAGCTACGACATCGAGAGCGCGGATGGCTCCGGAGGGCTGTGGCGGCGGAACGGCTCCTCGTCGGAGGCGCTGCTCCGCTACAACGACGGCGGCGGCGGGGACCGCGGGAGCGCGGGCGAGCCGCTACTGCGGAAGCGCACCACGAACACCACCTCCCAGATCGCCATCGTCGGCGCCAACGTCTGCCCCATCGAGAGCCTCGACTATGAGTACGCATGCGCACCCGACCTCGCCCCTCCGACCCCTCCCTCTATTCATCTGTTCAATGTTTTGTTCTTTTGCTTACATTATTACTGGTGATTTATTAGGTAGTTTGGTTGCATTTAGGACACATCTTTTATCCTTACTGGATTAATCTTGCCGAGTTAGAAATTCAAGTGCTATTATTATTTTTTTGAGGCAAACCTCAAAAGATGATTGGGAGAACCTGCTTTATATTAAGAAGAAAAGAGTTGACCCAGTTTACTGGGCCCAAAAATCTCACAACTGCACGGTTAACCGGCAAAAACCCATACAGTGAGCCAAAACAAAAATACTTGCAATGGCACAACTACTTCAAATCAACACAGTTCATCGTTGCCGAGCTTATCAGAAGACAAGCAGCTCTGACTTCCTAATGCAGTCTATAGACTCAACCACCACTCAACTGTGAGGCAGGACCTTTTAAGCGAAGCCTCCAAGGAGAAAACAACATCAAAGACGCCGACAATGCCGGTTCTGAACTGGACTAGGTTTTCACCCAAAGGAAAAGAGAAGAAACCATTAGCATGATGCCACCAAGGAGGAAAACGACGCCCATAGGCATCGACGTCGCTAGCACCAGTCAAAGACCGGGCAGGCCTTTTGCCATAGGCTCCCTCTAACTGCCAATCACAACTGCCTCTGCATTGCCATAAAGAGAAGATTGTGAGTTATCATTGCCTAGATTGCCACACCCAGTGTAGCGGCTCTGACTCTACCACAACACAAACCGCCGGCACTCCACAAAGTCCACCACACCACACCTTTGCCACGCGGGATGATCACGAGCTTGTGTGTTATTGTTGCCTAGCTCGCCACCACCGTGGACGCCGGCTCGCTCACTGCCCTAGCCCAGTTGGGTCTACCCTTTGCAAAAACGCACGTCGGCTGTGCACCAATGCTGGCTGGAGGAAGGAGGAGGCCCAGCCACCGCCTTCCTTGCGGCCGCTCGGTTCCGGCGGTCCGCTCCAACGGCGGCGAGGGAGGAGGGGCAGAGGTGGGTGGTGACGCCACGGACTGGGTCGCCGCCCGTGTTGTCCTAGGAGCGATGCGGGGCTCTCATGTTCGAAAACCCTCAAGTGTTTTCATTCTTGTTTCAGTGATGGGGAATAGTGTTAAAACATGATTCTTGTTTCGATACCATTAGTGATTAGTCGAGGCAATATTAGCACCTAATCTCAAATCTTGGGTAGCCAAATGCTAGCTTTTCCCTTAGTTCCTTGCTGATCTCGCCTGTACTTCAAATAATCAGTACTCCCTTTGTTTCTTTGGGTGACTATTGAGTATGTATGGCAAATGAAGGTACTAGGAGCTCATTTGAAGTAAGAAAAAGAGTGGAAATATTGGAATTTTTTCTTTTTTATGCCCTGTAAAATGTTATACAATGGTTTATATCGATCGATCTAGACATTGTTTTGGAAGAATAAATGTAGTGGTAGTACATAACCAATAATTTGAAAGGTAACATTTCAAGCAAATGCCATGCGGCAGTTCATTAGATGACTTTTTTGAGATGTTTACTGAAGAATGAATTGCAGAGAGAAAGGGCATGTGTAGATATTATCATGTAGGAGGAAAACTGTATTAATTAATTAAGATGAATAGGAACCAAAATTTAATCCAAAGAGGGCTTTTTTTTAGCCAAAGTGAACTTGAACCTGTATTCCTAGATAAATGCAAGTGCCACACATTTGTATTAGACACTTTAGTCCATCTGTTACATCCTTCATATGTATATGTTTCAGAGTTGTTGAGAACGACCTTTTCAAGCAAGACTGGCGATCAAGAAAGAAGAAGCAGATATTTCAGTACATTGTTCTGAAGTGGACCTTGGTGCTTCTTATTGGCCTGTTGACTGGACTTGTTGGCTTCTTCAACAATCTTGCAGTTGAAAACATTGCTGGATTCAAACTGTTGCTCACGGGTAATCTTATGCTAAAGGAAAGGTGAGGTTCATTTTGCGTTTGATGGGAGAACTATTTTGTTGCTTTTGCTATTTTTCCATACATTTTTTCAGATCCTGCTGATGATTTATAACTCGTCACAGCTGTAGAATACATTATTTGCTACACTTTTACACATTTTGTCGTGATAATGCTTCGTAATGTTGCTATGCTCATGAAAAGCAATCTTTTAAGTTTCTTTGTTGCAATAGGCAGTGCTCCTGCCATTACTTCAGAAAACAAGGGTTTCTTTGTTGCAAGCTGTAACAAGTGAGTCAATATAGTAGAAATGCTTGTGTTATGCAAAGCTGTGGAGCATATGAAGTTGCTGATAGAGATTTATTAGATTACAGCTTTGCAACTTTGTAATGATTCAAAATAATCAATAGAGACAAGATATTCAGTAGTTTACAACTGTGGAATTATTTGAAGTAATCAATAGTGGTTTTGCTTCCAGTGCAGGTATTTAACTGCATTTTTTGCCTATGGAGGTTGCAATTTAGTCTTATCAGCTGCGGCAGCAGCAATATGTGCTTACATTGCGCCTGCTGCTGCTGGGTCTGGTATTCCCGAAGTCAAAGCATATCTTAATGGAGTTGATGCATATTCAATATTGGCCCCCAGTACGCTCTTTGTGAAGGTATGTCAAACTTAAAATCAGATGTGTCACGTGTATTTTCAGAATTAACTTGTGAAATAGGATAATGGGATTGCTAAGCTCCATTGCTTACTATTACTCATATCATATTACATAGAATATTCTCAGTAAAACAAGGTATTCTACCTTTTTATTTTCCTGGTGCATATGTTTTGTGGGATCATGGATAGTGTTAAGTCTCACTGAGAGATAATGAGAAGTGGAGCCTAGGTGTAATTGAAATATCCAATGTCATTCTACTACTAAAATACAGAATTTTACTGTACTGTTTTACTGATTTTTATTCTGTTCTACTAGTAACGGCAGCATGGTTTAGAAGGTGGTATAGCCAGTTCATTCTTACACTTTTCTGTGCTGATAGAAACGTAGTAGATTCTAGTGAATGCCCTTTGTAAAAATTATACAGCTGATTAAGTTTGAAAGCTTACAGTGGATATGACTGTTTGTATAACTGATTGTTGGAAGTGTTATGAACCTGTTTGCAGTTGGTATATAGGTCTGCATTGATAAATTTTTACACATTCTACGAGTAACAATTTTGGGTTTTGGGTTGCTGTAGAATCTCATCTTCTAATTGTTCTACTACTTTGTAGATATTTGGTTCAATACTTGGAGTTTCAGCCGGATTTGTACTTGGAAAGGAAGGACCTATGGTACATACAGGGGCATGTATTGCCAACTTGCTTGGTCAGGGAGGATCCCGCAAGTACCGGCTTACATTTAATTGGCTAAGATATTTTAAGAATGACAGGGATAGGCGAGATTTAATTACATGCGGGTCTGCAGCTGGAGTGGCGGCTGCCTTCCGTGCTCCTGTTGGTGGTGTCCTATTTGCTCTTGAGGAAGCAGCATCATGGTAGCAGTTATTTCCTTGGAAGCTATAATTTGTTCTTTTAAATGAAACATTTTCTTTGTTTGACTTGTTTGCTGTTCATGCAATTTCTTTCGGAAGAAATTATCATTGGGTTTTTACAAAATTGCAACAATAGTAGTCTGGCAATCAGCTTCAGTATGCATCTTCGGTTTCTAATATTTGTTAAGTGTGTCTTTGGTTTTTTGACAAGAACCATTCTTTGGCTTGTATCAGTAGATTTAAACTCAAAAAGAATTTGATAAGTCCATAGTTGTCAACAATTAGTTTGCATTTTTGTCATCAAAACTTTCTATTCCAACATGACAATTAATGATAATTAGTTTCTCATAACTTGTTTTGTAGGTGGCGAAGTGCTCTTTTGTGGAGGGCGTTCTTTACGACAGCTGTTGTTGCTGTCGTGTTGAGATCTCTGATTGAGTTCTGTCGTAGTGGAAAATGTGGCCTCTTTGGGCAAGGTGGATTAATTATGTTTGATCTCAGTTCAACTGTTGCAACCTACAGTACTCCAGATCTAATAGCAATAATTATCCTTGGAATAATTGGTGGTATCTTTGGAGGCCTTTTTAATTTTCTTTTGGACAAGGTTCTCCGTGTTTACAGTATCATAAATGAGTAAGTACTAAGTAACAATTGTAAATTTGGTATAAATTGATTTGTATAGCCTCTTCTGCTTGTGTTGCTTATTAAGATGTGATGTCATCTGCATTGTTCATACTCCTGCAGGAGAGGTGCTCCATTCAAGATCCTTCTCACTATAACAATATCAATTATCACATCAATGTGCTCCTATGGCCTCCCTTGGCTTGCTGCATGCACTCCATGCCCTGTGGATGCTGTGGAGCAATGTCCCACCATTGGACGCTCTGGTAACTTCAAGAACTTTCAGTGTCCACCAGGGTATTACAATGATTTTGCATCACTCTTTTTCAACACAAATGATGATGCCATCCGCAACCTCTTTAGCAATGGAACTGAGTCTGAGTTCCACATGTCCACCCTTTTCATCTTTTTCACTGCTGTGTACTGCCTTGGAATTCTGACATACGGTGTTGCTGTCCCATCCGGTCTCTTCATCCCTGTTATTCTCGCTGGAGCAACATATGGGCGCATAGTGGGGACACTTCTTGGATCCATATCCGACCTTGATCCTGGTCTTTTTGCCCTTCTTGGTGCAGCATCTTTTCTTGGTGGAACAATGAGAATGACTGTGTCAGTCTGTGTGATCCTTCTAGAGCTCACCAACGACCTGGCCATGCTCCCTCTGGTCATGCTTGTTCTTCTCATATCGAAGACTATAGCAGATAACTTTAATAAAGGTGTTTATGATCAAATAGTGGTAATGAAAGGCTTGCCATACATGGAGGCTCATGCTGAACCATACATGAGGCACTTGGTTGCTGGCGATGTTGTGTCTGGCCCACTTATTACATTTTCAGGTGTCGAGAAGGTGGGAAACATTGTCCATGCATTAAGGTTCACAGGCCACAATGGATTTCCAGTGGTTGATGAGCCACCTCTAACGGAAGCACCTGAATTGGTCGGGCTTGTGACTAGGTCTCATCTGTTGGTTTTGTTGAAAAGCAAGATGTTCATGAAAGACCAGCTGAAAACTAGTGGTAGCTTTGTCCTTCAAAGATTTGGTGCCTTTGATTTTGCCAAGCCAGGGTCAGGTAAAGGTTTGAAAATACAGGACCTGGACTTCACTGATGAGGAGATGCAAATGTATGTGGATCTCCATCCAGTTACAAACACTTCACCTTATACGGTGGTCGAGACAATGTCACTCGCAAAAGCTGCAATCCTGTTCCGTGCACTAGGATTAAGGCACCTTTTGGTTGTGCCAAAGACACCAGACGTAAGTACTCTCACATTCATTAAGTTTACACATGGAATGCACATGCATGATAATTAACTGTAAAATTTTTAAGATGCTTATGAATGATTCAAGTACTTGATCTTGCATAGTTCATTTATGCGTTTGGATAAACTAACTCGTATCCAGGATCTGCATTCTGGAATTTAGTTTTTAGAAGGCATTTGAAGTCATACTGTAGGTCATTATTCCTTCAGTACATGCCAGGATCAAATAACTACCCTCATATATGCTGTTTTCCAACAGACCTACTATATGTCTTGTTAGGGTCCTAGTCGAATTCCAGGCTACTCTTGCAAAACCATAACTTGTATGGTAACACACATCTTTCTCTTTCCTGTTGACTGCAGAGGCCTCCCATTGTCGGAATTCTCACACGGCATGATTTCGTAGAAGAGCATATCCACGGGATGTTCCCGAATCTCAATCCTCACAAGTTCCAATCAGCATCGATGGGAGGCTGATTGTTAAGCATTTTGCCACCGTTCATTTTAGAAGTATTGGAAGTGTTCATGGTATGCAGTTTACAAAACTCGTGTCTGTCATTTGTTGGAGAGAACTCATCATCTGTACATCGATTGGGTGGATTTTGTAGCATATCCTCTTTTACAGGATTCATATTGTAGTGTATTTTGGTCCAGTTGCATTACAAATGGTTCTATACAGAGAGGGTGGCACCTGCCCTCCAACAACCAGCAGTGATAGTCACAATGCAATTATTCTGTCCCTGAAGATTCCAGCATGTGGTCTGTGCTTCTGCAGTTTCTCACTGCCCAAAGAAAAAGAAAACTTTCAGACAACAATCTGCTGCTTGCACAGGCTAGCTAGCTCATTTTCTTTTTCGTGCATGCTGAAAGCTTTTGGATCGCTGCATCAAACTGGTAGTGTTTGTGATGCTGGGTGAAAAATCAGTGTAACCAAATGGAATTGCTGCCAATGTGATATGATCATGTTGGCTGCGCTGCCATGCATCTAGAATTGAAATTGGGTCAGGTAAGGTCGGATTATGTCATTCTAGTATTTTCTTTCGTAGTTAGAAACGGGTACAGATAGTATTGTATAAGATGAGTAAAGCTTTATTTGTATTTTCTTTCGGAGTCTTGAAAGAGAAAACCACATGTAAGTTTGCTTAAGATAAAATAAAATTATTTTAAGTATTCTTATTACGTTGTTTTAGAAGTCTGTCAAGTAATTCGTTTATAGTTTGTATAGGTATTAAGAGAATATTGCATCCATAGAGAAGTATTTTCTTCAAGTGAAACTGTTTGGGAAGATAAACACTTTGCTAAAATAAATTTTGATTAGTATAATTAAAATTTTTAAACACTTAGATAAGCATGATAGTAACGAGTGGACGTTTAATTCTATGAAGCAAACACTGGCAAGGTAATCAATACCTTGAATAGTGGTGAACAATAATTAGCAGCATAAACAATACCCGACACTAGTAAATAATAACCATTATTACTGTTTTAGTACACTAAAAATTATTTTTAAACATTATTTTTATATCATTTTCTAATCATATATATCATATATATATATATAGATAGATACCGAAAAAGTTTTAAAAGTCAAAAAGTCTACCATACATCAAATAAAATTGGATCGGTAAGGTCAAATTATGGTATTCTTATACTCTTATCTTATATTTTCTTTCGTGGTAAGAAACAGGTACAAATACTCCTAGATAACCTATCATTTATCTCATGTCATATCCTATATCTTTTTCTCATGAATAAATATCCTTGTATATAGATATTAAACCTAAGGACGTGATGAGAGTGTAAAATAATTATTTAATGATATGTTAGGAAAAAAGTGCATATTCCTTATAAGGCTATAAGGTCATAAAATGGTGATTAACTAGTATTTCTTAATGTGTTTCACATATCGCAACTTAGAAAGTGTCTTAGAGAGCCATCAGAACAACTAAGTGATTTAGATATTTGATAATAACTCTCCCATATTCTATCACATATTGTTTTTAGTGAATTCAGATTCAGATGTAAATAGTACCACCTATCCACTGCCTGCACCTTTTGTCTGTCTTTTGTTTTCTTCCAAGGAAAAACGTCGGTAGCAAGTGTCGTTAATTGCCCTGCCCTTCTTTTATGACAACTGCATTTTTCAGTGCGATTGCATTTTTTTCAATGCAGTCGGAGAAACTTTAATATCGTCATTGGTCTTCTCTGTCTAGAAGTAATACCAAGATATGTGAAAAGGAGCCGGCGAGTGTAACACCTGATTTCCGTTTATTATCGAAAACTACTTTATTAAAGTCATAGTTTTTAAAAATTGATTCTTCAGTTGTATCTATGTTTGTGTGCCAATGATATCATTTAAATCGACCTTAAAATCTTACCCAAATATTTCTTTAAAATTAAATTCTCAGAATTTGAATTTTTAGGTTTGATTTCTCCTCCTAATTAAATCGTTCTAAAAATTCATTCAAAATCCAACCGTATCATAAATCACCTAGATCCACACGTTCTATTTATATCTATGTTTCAACTCTTATTTTTAATCAAACCTCTTTTTTCCCTACTATGTTAGGCCACCTAGAATCTAAGTACAAATATCTAAATTAAACCGTTTCTACAATTCCAAAAACATTAATCGAACATCCTCTCCCCTTGTATTCGAATTTTGGGAATTCAAATATCCCTACCCAAAGATTTATCCAAAATCTACGTATCAAAACTCGTTAAAAGGAATGGACCGTCTAGATTCAAACGTATACCTTGGTTACCCTAGAGGATTCAATTGAATTCCAATATTCCAACTTCACCTATTCATTGAATCCCTCTCCTTTCTTATCCTTTTCCAAATTTATTTAAATTTCATTCCAAATTACGTAAGCTAAATGAAATACTCTTCCACTGAAATTTACTGGAATTCTAGTGAATACAAATATAAAATTTAAATAAGAATACTTTCCAAACATCTTCTCTTAACCTTGCTACTATACAAAATCAAAATTCATCTCTAACATCAAGATCTAAATCAAACAACCCTCCCAGGAATTCCTATGAATCCTTTGTGTCCAAAAATCGAATTTAAATTCAAATATCAAGTCACATCAACCAAACATTCATCCAAATAAATCTCTAGAAATTGTTAAAAAGTACTATGTAGATGGGGCACCAATCTTCTTCCCGGCTCACCTCCCTTACTCCCTCCTGGCCCGGCCTTCCCTCCTCCTCCTTTCACTCTCACATGGGCCAGGGCCCAAGTTGTCCTCACCTCTTCCATCTCACAACGGGCCGGTCCACCAAGCCCACCCCAGCTCGGCCTCTTCCCTCCTCGCCACGGCCATAAATGTCGCCGTGCTCCCTTCTTCTCCCTCCTTCTCGCATCCACTGCACCGCCGCCGCCAGCATCCTCCCGGCCGCTCTACTTCGTTACGCCGGCCGATCACCTCCGTCGTGCCGCCCCCCGAGCCACCTCGCTACCACCACACGCCAGTTTGAGCTCCAGCATTCTACCGAGCACCTGGTGAGCGCACGGAGCAGCTCCGCCTTGGATTGCCACCGCCCCACACCGACCCGCCAAACGCCATCGTCACGCCGTCTCCTTTGATCACGCTCGCCACCAGCAAGCGCCACCACCTCCCCGCGAATCCAGAAACTTCGCACCGACCTCCACCACGCCGCCTCCTCCTCGCTACCCAGGTTGCCACTAGCTTCCTCCCCAACTCGTCCCTCCAAATCCCTGAGATTGTCGCCACTCCCTCGACGAGCCGGAGCTCCGCCGCCATCGCCCGCTCCGGCCGCCCTTTGGAGCGCCTCCGCCGCTCTCGACTCGAGCAGGTCACGGCCGCTCTCGGCCAGGATGGGCCCACGCGAGCGCCGCCTCCACGACCATCCGGCCGCAGGTGGACCCCAGTCCCGGCGTTTCTCGGCCGAGCTCCGCCCTCTCGGCCGCTATCTGCCGCTCGCCGACGCTGCGCGCACCTGCGCCGATTCCCTCTGCTTGCAGAGAAGACAGAAGGGGAAAGAGAGAAGAGAGGACGAGGAAGAAAAGAAAAGAAAGGAAGAAAAAAATCAGAAAAGAAAAGAAGAAAATCAGAAAAGAAAGAAGAAGGTAAGACCCACCTGTGGAACCCACATAAATCAAACTTTGCACGATGGGCCTACTGTTCCGGACGATCTCATGCGTATGTTCCACGGTCTATGAAACACTGACATGTGGGCCCTATCGCTGGTCCACTCTAACGTCTACACGTATGATCCCATTTCACCAGCTGCTCCATCCATAGCGGTATGTACTCGGTCTACGTAGGCCTGTAACTGACTGTCGTTGGGCCCCACGTGTCAGAGCCCAGTTCACCTATCCCGCTCGGTAGACTTGTCTACTATGATCCGGCCTCTTCTCTACCAATGTGGGCCCATAGAGGTATATTCTATGAGAATATTATGACTCAAATTAATAAACCTTTTTCATTTGTTCAGAAAATCAGCTAAGTTTCTAGAATTCTCAATTAACATCATTCAACTTTTATTTTATAATAGTAATAATATATTTATAGGGTTTTGTGTAGATTTTTCATGTTAATCGTGTAGTGGACGTTCCAAAAAATTTGCCAGGTGAGGATTTCTCAAAGATTCGAAGACCAATAGCAAGGTAAGTCACTTTTCGATCATATTACTCTTGATTGATAAAATTTGTTGATTGTGAAATGCATGTTTAGTGTAAACGTTTTAATTGACCTCGGTCTATAAGCACGACCAATGAACTTACCTAATAGCTGCATTATTATCAATAGGATATTTATAAACTTAACACTTGTCACTTCACTAAAGTGGTATCAAGGTACCTGCGCTCCTTGAGCATAGGTATCAACCAACACCATATTTATCGTTGTATTGTCGATATGTAAAATTTGGTTGTGAAACTGTTACGAAAACCTGACTCATGGAGTCGGTGAGTTTGAAAAAAAAAATGTTTTGCGAAAGCTTGTGTTGCAGAATCTTGCCTATGTGGCTTGGTTTCATATTTAAATGTAAGGATCGATTTATTAGAGAATTACATTCAATCATCTTATAATGCAACTAAAGAGGTGTTGTGGGACACCCCTAGATAAGTAATTTGTTAGTTCAGGGAGACTTTGGATGCCAATGGTTGTGCAACACTATGGATAAGGAGACGAAGTTTTTTGTTTTGATACTAGCCCTTTGTGGCACTTGCCTCTATTATGGTGTTACGGTACCGATAGATTTAGGAGCACCCCTGATATACTTTGAGTAGACGATGGTTGGACTTGCCTCATGCTTGTTGTGGACTTGACTAATTATATGGTATGTGGTTTTCTTGGACTAGCTTAGGACAGGCCTTGTCATGAACGTCTGATACTGGTCGATATTGAAGTAAGCTTCGTGTCGTGTGGATAAAGCGTATAGTCTCTACAGAGTTTAGCTAAACTATTTGAATAATCGTGCTCACAGTTATAGGTAAGGTGATTCCCTTCACGTAGAATTGTTTGCTTGTGCTTTGTGTAATTAATTTATGGAATAAGAACCATTGCTAGAGTCTGTCTATGTGACTGACGGATAACCTAAGTGATTTGAAGCATGCCTTTGTGACCTGGGATATCGAAATGGCATTATAGGGTAGGCTTTTCGAGTGGAAGCAGATTGTTATAGGATATGGACGTTTCAGAGAAGCTAATATATATGATTGGATGAGAAGTCCTAATATGATGTGAAGTAGAGATAATTGATAGAGATATTTGAGAAAGTGAAAAGAAACTAATAAAGGAAAAGGAAATAAATTGAATAAAACTAATATTTGACTATTCTGTTTGAGTTGTTGCAAAGCAACTCGTAAGCAGATCGAGACAGTAAGTCTCCTTTCAAATGTTTTATAAGAAAACCTACACTTAGAACTTTTGAAAAATATTTTAAAATAAATAGTTTGTAAAATAAATCCAACATTCTTTTAAAACTTGCATTTTACACATTTTCAGTGGCTTACTGAGTACGAAAATACTCACCCCTATTATTATTGTTTTTCTCCCTCTATGAATTCAAGTTGAAGATGATGAAGATTAGGTTTCGTTCCTAGACCTAAGCTATTGTCCGTGAATTGGTATTCTAGCTATGCTAAAGTTTTAGGATTTTAGGGATTACTGGAGGATGTAACATAAATGTATAATTAATTATTAGAACTACAATGATTCATCTTATTAGTATAGATACCAATGTCTATATACTAGGATTGGTACTAGCAAATATGATTTTGTAGTAGATGGTTCTCCGTTCCCTTGTGACGCACCCTCCTTGGCACTTGTTGTACAACAATGCCAAGGCGGGGTGTGATAGCGAGGAAGGCCTGATCCTACTAGGAGGGGGCGCTGTTAAACAAGCCCATGGGTGGAGGGAGCCTATGAGGTGTTAGGGGTTGACGCTAGATCGGCTGCCCATGGCGCCCATATAGGCCTACTAGAGAGCCACTGGCTGGTAGGCAACCTAGGACGAGAGGTTGATGGGAGATGGGCTGGTGGGAAGCCTAGTGAAGATGGCACCGGCAAAGGGAGGCTCCATAGTGTGTCAAGTAGGTTGTGACCCAATGGGTCTAGTCACATGTGGATGGTGCCGGCCCATAGATTTTTTGGCAATGGCCACTGCCCCTGGGCGTCGCCCATCTAGTTAATGGGAGGTCGGTTGCCGCCGTTGTAGTCGCCTTGCTGGTTGCTACCATTGCAACACTACCATGACGCCAGCGATTGTGGGAGTTGCCAAAGTTTCCGCCACCTTGATTACTAATGGCGCCTCCCAGAGAATTCCTAGCATCGAAGCCGGTGCCATGCACCGAGTAAGAGCTGTTAGTCTGCTTGCTAGAGCCACTGTCATTGGTACTAGCGAGGAGGATCGAAATGTTGATTGGCCGCTATGCCTTGGTGAGCTCCTCCAGGGGAAGTTGAGAGCGAATGTGGGAAAGGGACACTGCATGGGGAATATAGTCTATAGGTTATCAAATTTGGCACTCAAACCATTAAGGGTGGTGAGGACGAGGGTGTGGTCTATCATAGGTTCGCCGAAGTTAGTGAGGTTGTCTGCCATTGTCTTCAACCAACTACAATAGTCAATGATAGAGAGGTTGTCTCGATGGAACGCACAAAACTCAGCGAAGAGGTTAAGGGCACACCGTTCGCAGTTGCCAAGAAACTACAACTCAAGCTTGTGCCAAACCAAGCGAATGGTGGTATTAGGCGTCATGACCTCTTGAAGGAGATCGGCCAAGATCATGTTGTAGAGCTAGCCTAGGACCACGCAATCCATCTGTACCCATTTGGCACAGTCAGGGTGACAATCATCGAAGAGGACGTGGTTCGTTAGGGCATATTTGCTAAGGGCCATAAGGAAGAGGTTGTGCCATCGAGAGAATTTAGAGGCCATGACATCAAGGGTGACTGGCACCATGGCCTTGACATTGAGGATGTTGACTACTTGGGCATGGAGGGTGGCACTGGCGTTGTTGTCGAGCGTGGGCATGATTAGGCGAGGCAGGCTACCATGTGGATTACGGTTGCTGGGGTAGCCAGGCAGGGATGGTGGGGGTGGCGTATTGGACAACCTGAGTTGCACGGAAGTGAGGAGGGTCATGAGCGTAGGTGCCAGGTGTGGAGGGATCGACGGTATGGGGACCGCTACCTTTAATGCTAGATGATAGAGGTGCCGACGCTTGATGCTATGGCCATGGTAAAGGAGAGGCCGACACTAGTGGTGGCACCAGAAGGAGGCACAAGTAGCCTATCGAGGAAGGAGGACATGGCCTTGCGCGCGGTAGTGGAGGCCCTTGTCGCGATGAAGTTGGCGATGACTTTGGTAGTGTTAGTGACGATGTCAAGGTTATTAGGGAGCTAGAAGGTAGCGCAGATAGTTCCCGTGATGATAGTAGCAGTAGTGTTGAGGATGTACTTAGGGAATAGGGAGGATGATGAGGAGAGGACGGTCGCTGCAGAGGAAGTGGTCGACATAGCGGAGTTGGGTAGGGGTGGTGCAAGGGAGAAAGTAGTGCTAGGAGGTGTTTAGGGTTTAAAGAGCAAAAGTGGTGGTTCAGTAGTATGATTCCATGTTAGGAGATTAGACTTAACACGATAATGTATTGATCATGGAGTGATTACGTATATATAGGCCTCATTCTTTTATAACCACCCAACTAATTTATAACAATAGAATCGGGAGGATAAAGAAAGAAAGCCTAGAAGAGATAATATGTAAAATATAGTCTCAACAATACCGATGTGTGATGCCTGAGCAAAAGGATATAATATATGCAATAGTGCTCATGCATCAAGGCCTTGAAAATAGGAGTACATATATGGATATGGGGGGGGGGGGGGGCGCAAAATGAAGCCTTCAAACTCCTTTGTTTTACACTACTGATGTCCCCATATGCTGCCCACGTATGCAAACAAATGGTTCTACAGACAGGGCTGCACCTGCCCTCCCACAACCAGCAGTGATAGTCATAATGCAATGATTCTGAAGATTCCAGCATGTAGTCTTTGCTTAATCACTGCCCAAAGAAAACTTTCAGGCCACTCTGCTGCACAAGCTAGCTTCTTTTTCGTGCGTGCTGAAAGCTTTTGGATTGCCCGCATCAAACTGGTAGTGTGTGATGCTCGGTGAAAAATCAGTGTAACCAAATGGAATTGCTTCAGACCACTCTGCTGCACAAGCTAGCTTCTTTTTCGTGCGTGCTGAAACCTTTTAGATTGCTGCATCAAACTGGTAGTATGTGTGATGCTCGGTGAAAAATCAGTGTAACCAAATGGAATTGGTTCAGACCACTCTGCTGCACAAGCTAGCTTCTTTTTCGTGCGTGCTGAAAGCTTTTAGATTGCTGCATCAAACTGGTAGTATGTGTGATGCTCGGTGAAAAATCAGTGTAACCAAATGGAATTGGTTCAGACCACTCTGCTGCACAAGCTAGCTTCTTTTTCGTGCGTGCTGAAAGCTTTTGGATTGCCCGCATCAAACTGGTAGTGTGTGATGCTCGGTGAAAAATCAGTGTAACCAAATGGAATTGCTGCCAACGTGATATGATCATGTTGGCTGCCCTGCCATGTAAGGCGGGCAATGCCCACATCTAGGATTGAAATCGGGTTGAGTTGGGTACGATCGGATTACCTCATTTTCTTATTTTATCCCCTTCGTAGTCAGGACAAGTTTCTTTTTCCATAGGATCACATTCAGAACAAATATCCATTTGTATCTTTAATTCACATATATTAAGGTTAGGGATGCAATTAGAGTGTAAAAGAATTGTTCAATGATATATCAAGGAAAAAAGCGCAATATTAGTTATAACCTCATAGTGATTAACTAATCTTTTATTATATTTATAAGTGGGCTCATAATAAATTTTATTATACTCATATATTTGATAATACGGTAGATACGCATAAATATAACTCCTATATCCTTTCCCATTCTGCTTTTAATGATTTCATATTCAGGTGCAAATAGTATCGGGTATCCATTTATCTTTTTTTTTACCCTTCCCATCAACCTGAGATCGGGCGGGCAGCCGGCGAAAAATAACCGTCATATTTTCACCCTTACCTGCACCTTTTGTAAATATAAATTAGTATTACTAAGGCCTTTGATTTGTATGAAAAATGTAGAAAATTTGAAGGATTTCAATCATATATAAAAAATTCCTATAAAGACCTTGTTAATTGTATCCTACCATTATAAATATGCCAGTTTTAAAAAATGGTATTACTATTCACGTAATTAATGGCTCAATAATAACTCTTAGCCTCTATAAAATGAAAAAAAAATTGCTTGAGTGTGCAAAACGAAAGAATAGTAACATTTTTTTTGAGTTAATGATTAATCTTTGTCATCTCACTATTGTAAGTATATGACTTCTATATAAACGTGTATTATCTAAGAGTGTATACTGGATTTTAACTTTGAACATGCTCTTATGTAAGCAGGTCCTTGCATCCCTGTGGTTTATGTTTATTATTGTAGTTATATATGTGTTTGATTCGTTACCATAATTTTGTGACAATATTTTGATAGGATAGGTTTTACACGGCTTTTGTTCTACTTGGCATTGATCTGGTTATCATGGAGAACTCATAACATCATGGTGCTAATGAACTACCAAGTGGATTCATTTGTTCCACGATTCTGAAATCCGTAGCTCCTCACATTTCTCTGGAGAGAAAATGGCATTATCTAGTAGAAAAAAGGAGTGCTCTAGAAATCGTGACCATGGCTAGCTTAAAATTTGTGCGGAATACAAATTACCCACGAGCTACAAATTTTCGTTGAGACACTGCATGAGAAAATATAGATAAATCGATTCGACCATCACCTATAAGATCCATGAAAAAAAACATGTATAAAAGGACAATAAGAGTACGTAGGCATGAAATATATATCTATTTAGGAAAGCACCATTGATACATTAATGTTAATGTTATGCATAAAGGTTTGATTTGTATAAGAATTTAATAAAACAAGGAGTTCGTTATTGATTTGCATCTCTTTAAACATGTAATCAGGAATGCTGTGGTGTGGCTTCCATATAATACAATAAGCTATTATTATAGAAACTAATAGTGTGTGCGTCTGATATAATTTTGAGAAGAAAAAAAAACACATACTTATCTGTAAAGTCTGACACTTGGTTATGCCGTGTACAACAAGCCGTTAATATAAGCAAATTAAGATAAAAAGTGATGTTTGGTAGAGCTTCAAGTCATATGTTGCCATAAAAGATTCTCTCTACCTGGATTTAGATCTATATAAAAAGAGCATTTGGATATATATTTACAAGACAAAAGTAGAAAAAGTTATGGAGTTAGGTAAGGCTACTCCACATCTATGGCTGTCTCTAATTTTTTCTAGATCACCTGGTGTTTGCCTCAGCATCATTTTTTATAATGTGGATTTGAGATTTAGAGGGCTGCCAAACACTCCAAATATGTCATGGATACTCTCTCTCTTAGCATCTATCGCCAATTGTACATCCTCTAAATCAGGTTGAGTATTATACAGACTACTGGCCTGAGCTGTATATATAGACCTGACCCTCTTATATACGCTCGGGGGGATTCATAGTTACTGTACACATTCTACATGGTATCAGAGTAAGTCTAGACATCCCGGCGCTAGCTTCTCCTACCGGCGAGCCGACCCTTTCCTCCTCGTCATCGACGTCTTCTTCCCGTCACCGACTCTCTTCCCGGTACTCTCCTCGTTCTGGCGTCTCCTTTTCTTCTTCTCCCCGTCTCTCTCGCAGTCACCTTTTTTCTCCGTCCCACCTCCGCGCGACCAGGCAACGGTCTCGATCCGCCTCCTCATCCTGCCTCGCACCCGTCTCCGCTCTTCTTCTTGTTTCGTTCATCTCTCCTTCTCTGACACCGGCGCACCTCCGCGTTCGTCGTCTCCATCGGCTGGAAACCTCCCTCGGTTCTCGCCCTTTCTGACACGCTCAACGGCTCTCGGACGCGAACCTTCTCCCCTCACGTCCGAGCCAGTCCAACGTGTCCACGTGTCCACGGACACGAATCCCTGCCTCCCGGACGCGAATATATTCTCTTCGCGTCCGGCCACTCCCGGACACGAATCCCTGCCTCCCGGACGCGAATATATTCTCTTCGCGTCCAGCCACTCCCTGCCTTTTTCGCGTCTGCCCCACTCCTTGGCCTCCATGAGTCCACGGACGTGAATCTTCTCTTCACGGACGTGAAACCTCGCATGTCCGTGACCCAACCACTCTCTGACCCACCTACTCTGTCCTCACCTACTCCGCTGCCTACTCCCCATCGGCCAACCACTCCTCATCGGCTGGCCGGCCCACTTCCCATCGGCTTCTCACATCCTTGATCGGCCGATCCGTACTCTCATCGGCTCCCCCCTCTCATCGGCTTCTTTCTCCCATCGGCTTTTTGCTCCCGTTCTCCCGTCAAGGCCACCAAGTCTGCTCTCAGCTCCGGCACTCTCCTAGTCACCGAATCTGCTTCGGTTCTCGGTGCCTCAAACCACACCTCGGGCACCACCTCGCCGATCTTCTCCCCTCCCTATGCTGCTGTGAACGTGAAATCTCACGTTCCTATCTCCCTTGACCTTAACGCCAATTATTCCAAGTGGGTTTTCTTCTTCAAATCCCTCCGTGGAAAATTTGGCCTCCGGTCCCATATTGATGGCTCTGCTCCACCTCGCCCCGATGATCCTCAGTGGGACATCGCCGAGTGCTGCGTGCGCAGCTGGCTGCTTGGCTCGGTCGACGACTCTGTCCTCAACCTCGTCATGGACGATACCGACCCCACCGCCCGGGACCTCTGGGTGGCCATCGAGCGGATCTTCTGGTCAACAAGCAGCCTCGCGTCATCTTCCTCCTCAACGAGTTCCACTACATGGTACAAGGTGACTCCTCTGTCCCCTCGTACTGTCAGCGCCTCGAAGTCAAGGCTACTGCTTTCCGGGACGTCGGCCACCCTGTGGCCGACTCTCAACTTGTCCTCGCCCTTCTGCGAGGCCTCAATCCCCGCTTCTCCAACACTGCCGATGACATCGCCAATGCCACACCTCTTCTATCGTTCGCCCGGGCTCATGACATGCTAGTTCTTAAAGAACTCCGTCTAGCCAATGATGAGAAGACAGTGGCTCACACCGTTCTTCTTGCCGCAGCCGATAATGGCTGCCGAGCTTTTTGCGCTGCCCCTTCCTCCCGCGGTCCTGGTGGCCATGGCTCCAGCCACAGCAACACAGCCCGCACCAGGAAAGACAAGGGCAAAGGCAAAGGCAGGACCTGGCAGGGTCCGACGCCACCACGACCTACCTCGGTCCCTACCCACCCTGCCGATCGCACGGGTCCGTGGCTCTGCTATAACCCCTAGGCGCCCCAGCCCCAGCCACGCAGCCCCATCGGCTGGCAACCCAGAGTTCTCGGCGCCCATCCCCAAGCTCACCTGGCATCGGCTCCCGTTCTGCCGCCTCAGCTGATGCTACCGACTCCAACCACCCAGTCGGTTCCCGCCTGGAACCAGGCTGGCCTCGTCGCTGCCCTCAACTAGATGACGCTCCAACCACAGCACCCTTGGGTGCTAAACTCTGGGGCGTCTTCACACATGGCGTCATCGGCCGGTATACTTCGCTCCTGTCACCCTTCTTCCTCCCTTTTTTCACCATCAACAATGGTCACTCTCTTCCTGTCCAATACCGCGGTGACTCCTCTCTGTCTACATCCACCACTAACCTCCCCCTACGCAATGTTCTTATTGTCCCTTCTCTTATTCACAATCTTATATCTGTTCGCATTTCACACGAGACAACCACTGCTCCATTGAATTTGACGCGTCTGGTTTCTCTGTGAAGGATATCCCAACCCGGCGACAGATCCTTCACTGCAATAGTGGCGGAGATCTCTACACCATTCCCGCTGCACCGTCTACCCCACACGCCAGCGTTGCCCTCTCCACCAACCTTTGGCACCTTCGCCTCGGCCACCCCGGCCCCGATGCTGTCGCCACCCTCCGTCGCCGCGCCTCCATCCGATGTACTCACAGCAGCTCCACAGTTTGCCACTCATGTCAACTTGGCAAACATGTGCGTCTGCCCTTTTCTAGTTCTCTCTCCTGTACCTCGCGTCCATTTGAACTTATACATTGTGATGTATGGACGTCCCTAGTTAAAAGTGTCTCTGATAATCAGTATTATCTCGCTATACTTGACGATTACACATACTATTGCTAGACCTTCCTGCTCATCCACAAATCCGAGGTCGCCTCTCACCTCACTCACTTCGTCACGTACGTATCCACTCAGTTCAACCTCCCCATCAAGGCTTTACAAGCCGATAACGGTACGGAATTCGTCAACCATACCGTTACAAACCTCCTCACCTCGCAGGGCATCCATCTCCGACTCTCCTGCCCCTACACCTCTACTTAGAACGGCAAAGCCGAGCGCCTCCTTTGCACCCTCAACAACATCAGTCGCACCATGCTACTTCACGCCCACTTACCCGCCACTTATTGGGCTGAAGCTCTAGCTACTGCGACGTACCTTCTCAATCGGCGCCCATGCTCCTCCGTTCATAACAATGTTCTCTATGCCCTTCTCTACCGCACAACGCCCGACTATTCCCACCTTCGCGTTTTCGGGTGCCTCTGCTACCCAAATCTCACCGCCACAGCTTTCCACAAACTCGCTCCCCGCTCCACCGCCTGTATTCTCCTCGGCTATTCCACCTCTCACAAGGGATACCGATGCCTCGACCTTTCCACCCGACGGGTCCTCGTCTCTCGTCATGTCATTTTTGACGAGACATGTTTTCACTTCGGTCTCCTTCATCCAATATCCTCCTCTAGTGATCTCGACTTCCTCCTCAGCAACACCGTGCCGACCAGGTCTCCTCTACTGCCCTCTCCATCGGTCCCCTCATCGGCCGCTGCTGAGGATTTACCCATCACATATCCCACCACTACTCGGTCCGATGTCCCAACCATCGGACCCCCATCGGACCCACCTCCATCGGCCGATAGCGATCCTATTTATCCTTCAGCCGATATCGTTCCCTCTCCATCGGATACCCCACTTCCATCGGCTCCTCACTCTCCATCGGCTCCCCCCACCCTATCGGCTGATCCATCTCTATCGGACTGATCGGAATACTCGGCCCACTCGACCTCATCGGCTCAGGCCGATCTAATTCCACCTTTTCCTCTTGTCTATAGTCACCGACTCGGAGCCGATGACGGCCCCACCCAACTAGTTCTTCCCATTACTCCCGCACCCCCATCGGCTCCAGTTCCCTCCACCTCTCACTTGGTCACTCGCTCCTAGACCGGGTCTCTTCGCCCCACTCTGCACTACGGTCTCTCCGTCGTCCACAGCTCTATCTCACCGATCCCGACGACTTCTCGCTCAACCCTGGCCGACCCTCAGTGGCGCGCGGCCATGGCCGACGAGTACAAGGCCCTAATGGACAACGAGACCTGGCGCCTCGTTCCCTGACCTCCCGGCGCCAACATTGTGACTGGTAAGTGGATTTTCAAACACAAATTCCACGCCGATGGCTCTCTTGCCCGTCACAAGGCTCGCTGGGTAGTCCGGGGTTTCTCCCAACGACTTGGTGTCGACTACGACGAGACCTTCAATCCCGTTGTCAAACCCGCCACCATTCGAGTCGTCCTCACCTTGGCTGCCTCTCGCTCCTGGCCGATCCATCAACTAGACATGAAGAACGCTTTTCTTCACGGCCACCTGACGGAAACAGTCTACTGCCAGCAGCCCTCAGGCTTCGTCGACCCTTCTCGTCCCGACGACGTCTGTCTCCTTCAACGTTCTCTCTACGGCCTCAAACAAGCCCCTCGTGCCTGGTACCAGCGCTTTGCTGCCTATCTTCGGCACATCGGCTTCGTGGCCTCTGCGTCGAATAGTTCCCTGTTCACTTTCCATATCGGCTCCACCACTGCCTATCTACTTCTCTATGTCGATGATATTGTACTCACAGTGTCTTCGATATCTCTCCTCGACCAGAACATGGCCCGAATTCACTCTGAGTTCGCCATGACCGATCTTGGTTCTCTCCACCATTTCCTTGGCATCTCCGTAACCCGTTCCATCCATGGGCTCTTCCTTTCCCAACGCCAGTACACCATCGACCTCCTCCAGCGTGCAGGCATGGCCGACTGTCACCCCACGGCCACCCCAGTCGACACTTGAGCCAAACTCTCCGCCGCCGATGGCGCCCTCATTGCAGATCCCTCTCACTATCGGAGTCTTGCCGAGGCTCTCCAATACTTCACACTCACCTGACCCGACCTCACGTACGCTGTCCAGCAAGTGTGCCTCTTTATGCATGCTCCGTGCGAACCTCACCTCGCGCTGCTCAAGCGCATCCTACGCTACGTGAAGGGCACCCTCTCCAACGGGCTGCATCTCAGCTCCAGCCCCATTGACTCCCTCGCTGCGTACTCCGACGCGGACTGGGCAGGCTGCCCCGACTCTCGACGCTCTACGTTCGGCTACTGCGTTTACCTCGGTGACACTCTCGTATCCTGGTCCTCAAAACACCAGACTACAGTGTCCTACTCCAGCGCTGAAGCCGAGTACCACGCCGTTGCCCACGCTGTCGTCGAGTGCTGCTGGCTTCGCCAGCTTCTCTAGGAGCTCCGTGCACCCCTCTCCACCGCGACCGTCGTCTACTACGACAATGTCAGTGCCGTCTACATGACCGTCAATCCGGTCCATCACCGACGCACCAAGCACATCGAGATCGATATCCATTTTGTCCGTGACAAGGTTGCATTAGAACAGATTCGGGTGCTCCATGTACCATCGGCACATCAGTTTACCGATATAATGACCAAAGGCCTGCCCACGTTTTTGTTCACCAGTTTTTAGTCTAGTCTCTGTGTCTGTTCCCCTCCCGCTATGACTGCGGGAGTGTTAGACAGACCACTGACCTAGGCTGTATATATATAGACTCGACCCCTTGTATACACTCGGAGGATTTATAGTCACTGTATATATTCTACATTGAGAAATAATGCAAGTACTACAGTAGTACACCCCAACAGTGAACCACGATGGCCAATCCGATCGATCTGCACTGCAGGCGATCGATGCCATTATTCATGGATCACATCCATATCCCTGGAGAAAATGAAGTACACCACTAGATAGGAAAGCGGAGGAGGAGGATCCGGGAGATGTTCTCTTCGATTTGGGACAAAGCACGCGGTTGCGGCGTCCACGTCGTCGTCAGGGGGAGATGTGGATTGGATCGGATGATCCGCCGCCGCCGATGCAGAGAGCAGCCGCGGTGGGCGAGACATCCTGGAACTGAGGAAAAAAAAAACAAAGAAGAAGATTTGATTTGGTGGGGGGTCTCGGCCGGCTGGCTTCTGTGCCTGCCCCCTCTCTGCTCGCTTTGCCTGCTGCGGATTTCATCCAGCGATCGGTCGTAGTTCCGGACGAATTGGCCATCAACTCGATCGGTCGTATTGGCACCACCTGGAATCTAGTTCGTCTGGATGACTCAATGACTGCTGCTTTATCTTTTGTTCCGCTAAGGCCCCGTTCTAGCTGGCGGATTTAGCCAAATTTTCTGCCGCACTTAAGACAGCCAGACAAGCCACCATTAACATATAATTAGTCAAATATTAACTATTATAAATTTAAAAAATAAATTCATTTAGTTTTTAAAAAACCTCTATATAGAAAAAGTTTTATAAGAAAACAAATTGTTTAACCACCCCTATAACCAAAACTAACGGCCCTTAGGGCTACTTCCATAACAGGAATTTCCTAAGAAACAACAGCTCGATTCTGGTAGAAATAATGGTAAAAAATTATTTATGTACTAAGAGCGTGAACATTGGTTTAGACATCTACCATTTACTATATCTTATGTCATATTAGATAACATCTGTACAAGAGCCTTACTTATATTATCCTTCATGAATTGATAGGCCTCTCTATGCCACATCCAAATCCACTGTGGCATTTCTTTTCTATAAAGCCAAGAGATATAGTGCGATTTGCAAGCAACATTTCCAAAGGAACCAATCCTTTTCTGTTTGTTTACTTTTTTTTTTGTTGGGCTGCTAACCCGTGTCCTATGGATCTACCTTAACATAGGCTTTCATGTTTTAATATTGATAGAGTAACTCACCTTGCAATTAGTCTTAAATAGTACATGTACTATTTGATAGCAAGGGTGCTATTAGGCACTAAGCACCCCACCCTCATATTGCTCATGCTGGTGCGCTTATAAATGAATTTTGTGCATATATATAAATGAACCACTACAGCATTGAACTAACGCCATGATATTAAATGAGTCGTCCCAAAAAAAAAAAAAAGAAACACCACGGTTTTTTTCTTTTTTAATCATTTTTAAGGAACCTAGAGGGGGTTGGATCATTCGTCCCCCTCTCATTTTAATTTCAAACAGTTAATCTTAATTAAGAGTGATTTCAACGATTAGATGATATCACTAATGTTGTCAAAGTTCATTAAGTTTACCTGCATAGGTGTCATCTCCTGAACTAATGTGCTCACTTCATGGCATTGGGCTCCTTCCTCCTTGGTGGTGTTGTCGTGCTCCTCCAATCTAGTTAATGGGCGGTCGACCTGCCACACCCTTCTCCTCCGTAGATGACTGGCAATCCAACCTAAATGTCACACTGTCCATCTCACGTGTGCCTAATTCATCGTTTTGCAAGGGAATCCCCGTTCTTTTCTCTCGATGAGAGATATGGGTTTATTAGCCAACTTAATTCTTTTTTAAGAAGCAAGAAATAAAAACACTTATGTTGCTTCGAAAAAAAGTAAAAACATTTGTGCAGGATGGAAGAAACAATACTGTTCAATAATATATATTTTCTATCATGTATTTTGCTTTTTTAGATAATGGAAGTTAATCCAGACACATGATTTTCATGGATGAATGAATGCAATGATTTGTGCACACCCCAAAGATAAGATCTATGAGATGAGTAGATGCACATTTGATAAACGAGGGTCAATCAGATATCTTTAAAAGTGTTCCTTAGGTCAAATGGTAAGATCTAAAGCAAGTTTTTTTTTCTTTCTCAATAGTGCCCTTTTGTTTCTTTTCAACTGATCAACTTTAGTTCCCCTCATATCAATTATTCTTTCTTTGCTTCAGGCTTGACATCCCCCCTTAGTGCAACTTTTCAATAACATATTGAAAAATCTTTTAAAAGCTCCATCCTCACTGAATTCTTTTTAGCAACTCAAAATATCAACTTTTTGTTTTTCGTTAGTACGCTTACCACATATGTTTTATGAAAACAATATATAAAAGTTTTTTAAAAAATCAAATGAAACTTTTTTTAATTTAATGATGTATCATGTTTTTCAAGTCACGGACATCAAACTAGGCCTTAGATCATTGGTTGCTTGCTAGAAAACAGGCAACCACATATATCTAGTGAAGGAGAAAATGCACACATATCAACTTCACCCCACCTGTACATGCCATACATTTCTTTCAGATTTTCAGAGAATCAAATCTGGCCTGAATATAGTGTGTTCTCATTGCCAATATTCCACTGACAAGAGAGAAAAAAACAGAAAAGCACACCAACTGAGAAGAAAAATTCAGGCTGGAAAGAAAAATAAAATATATTCACATGAGCCTGAAGTGACATCCCTGCAAATCTGCGGTTGAGAGGGGCAGCTGAAGACTGTAGATCGAATGCGAGATGCAATCGACAGAATCCAGCGATATCTAACCCTGTATTATGATTCAGATCTGGTCACTTTCTCCTCTGGCATTGATGAACAGTAGAGGGGTTATGTGTGGCTGGCCTGGCAGTCCACTGATGCGTCTCCCCAACACTGGATTTATGAGAGATCGAGAAAGCAAGCTGCTTTCTCTCCATCAATATGCAGCTATTAAAATTATTAACACTTTAAATTCTAATCTAATCTAAAAATAAAAAGATGATAAATAATTGCTAACAAATTAATTTGTAACATCATCATAAAAAAAGTAAATATGAGATCTAACAAGAACCAAAATAAGTAGTGTGTTATCTAGAGCTAGTCGTTTGATTAGAGTTCGAACCTGTTGTGTTGTTGTCATCATGGTTTATTATGTTATTGTTCATCGTGGCAACAATAGCTCGTTGTGTAGCTTAGTTCCTACTAATGCCGGAAGAACTGTTATTAATAGAACCGTATAGCTTTGTGCCGGGAGACCGTCCTTTTAAGTCACGGAGGAAGATGCATTCGAATGAAAAAAACGATGTGGTGGAAGCAGTGAGCAATCATGCTGAATGCTTCCCAAAAATCTTATTCATACTCTCCCGATGCAGGATCTCAAAAGGCGATGGTTCTAGAGACCTGCTCTCCCGACCGTCAGTGCACACTAACAAACAAGATGAAGAAGGCTAAAGCCGACGAACCTAGATCCAAGAACATATTGATCTTATCATGAGAGATGACGGTTGGGTTGGTATATATAGTCTAGAGTCACACGGTTAGGGTAGAGCTTGAAACCGATATAATCTTCATATAGAAACTGACTCGTTACGATCTTAAAATGGCAAAATAAAACCATAATGTAGTGCAGTCGTGGTTGCGTCACACTACACAACGCTAGTCCTTATAAGTCTCCGAGATGAGCTAGTGTGCGTGTGGGTTCTCCTATTCTCCCTCTCACATGCTCAAGGAGGGAAAGATGAGCCAATGAGCTACCTCTCCACCAACTAACAAAGTGTGACTAGAAGATCCCACTCCCATCTTCGCTATATGGGATTTTGAAATTTTCAAAAAAATTATATTAAATTAATTGGGACATGGGTTATAAATTCCATCAATCCCCTACCAAATCTCAAAGGTTAATAATATTTGAAAGTTTCTAACATACCACTATTTCAATAGAAATTGTTAAGTTGAACATACATCTAGAATACTAAGCTATACTTACCCATGACTTGGATAATAGATTACGCCTTGACTTATAAGTCTTATGTAAGTAAGTTTTACTCAAAGTCAAACTGATATATGGCTGCCAGTTAGGCTACCTCTCAGGTGGAGCGTATAAGCCATACTCGCTTAGTCTCTTCATAAGCTTCATAGAGATTACCTAAATCTCAAAAACTGTGACCAACAGTCGGGTTCATATAGGTGTTTTTTAAGGATACCCTATAGGACGGCACCTCTCGCTCTCACAAACCAACAAAATACATTAAGGTAAAAGCCAACATGACATACAGTGATGAAAGTATTGTATTTGCGCATAGAAAAGGTCTTAAGAATTTGTACTCTCCTCTAGTTATCCATAACTTATTTTTATCGAACCTAATTTATGAGATCTTTGATGACATAGGCTAGGTTACCATTATTAAATAACTCACATGGGTCTCATACCTGTCTCTCTTGATGTTTTTTATATTATGTTACATGATAAACCCTTTATAAAGGTGTCTGCTAGGTTTTTAGCAGTGTGGATATATCTTAGGGCTATCACTCCATAGTTTCTTAATTTTCTAATAGTTTTCAAATGGCTTTTTACGTATCTCGAGGATTTCATATTATCTTCAGAACTATTCACTTTGGTGATCACTATTTGATTATCACAGTTCATCAAAATCGCTGATATCGGTTTTTAACCACCGGTAAGTCCATCAAAAGCTCACACAACCACTCTATTTCAATAGTAGTTGTATTTAATGCAGTAAATTATGCTTCCATGATTGAACTCATCAAAATAGTTTGTTTACAAGACCTCTATAAAATAGCAGTGCAACCTAAGGTGAAGATGTAGCGACTTATGATTTTTATCTCATCTGCATCTAAGATCTAATTTGAGTCACTATAACCCTTCAGTACCGATAGGTATTTAGTATAGTGAATTCCAAAGTTTATCGTACTCAGTAAATAGCGCATTACAAGCTTAGGTGCATGTCAATGATCATCACCTGGGTTAAAAGTGAACCGGTTCAATTTGCTAACCGCAAATGAAATGTTTGGCCTCGTTGCATTGGTCTTTGGCAATAATTTGGGAATATATCAAATGATTTTTGGTAACACTTTTGTTCTTTCGAAGCATTAAAATCAGATTATAAGATATTGGAGAAGGCTTACCGTACATGTACCTAAAATGGTTTAGCACTTTCTCCATATAATGGGAATGCGATAACGCAATCTCATCCTCATCCTTAATTTATTTAATGTTTAAAATAACATCAACTACCTCCAAATCCTTCATATCAAAGTTTTGAGATAGAAAAACCTTAACGTCATTTATCACGTCAAGATTTATTTTAAAAATTAGTATGTCATCAACATACAAGCACATAATAACTCCTTCATCCCCACCATGGCGATAATACACATATTTATTAGCCTCCTTTACTATAAAGTCTACAGTAGTCAAAATACTATCAAATTTTTCATGCAACTGCTTTAGAGACTACTTGAGACCATACAAGGACTTTAATAGTTTACACATCTATTTTTCCTGATCTTTTACTACATATCCATTAGGCTGATCCATATAGATCTACTCATCTAACTCTTTGTTAAGAAAATCCTTCTTAACATCTATCTGATGGATGAGAAGACCGTATAAGATAACTAAGACAAGTAGTATACAAATAGTAGCTTGTCTAGCAATAGAGCATAAGAGCCAAAGAATTCATCTCCTTCTTTTGTGTGTATTCCTTTGCTACAAGACGAGCATTATACTTTTCAATAGTACCATCATACGTAAGCTTTCTTTTAAACACCAACTTGTACCCTATAGTTTTACACCCATAGTGTCTCTCTACAACCTCCTATGTCTTATTAGCTAGGATAGAATCCATCTCACTACGGACTATCTCTTTCCAATAGTCTACATCTGGAGATGCATACTCCTTAAAAATTGGCTTAGGAGTATCATCAACAAGCTACACAGTGAAATCATCACCAAAGGATTTATGAATCCTTGGCCTCTTGCTCCTTCTCACTTCACTGTCACACTCCTCATAACTTTGTTCATGTGGTTGTTCAAATGTTTCAACAAGTTTAGAAACTATTTCACTAGATGTGTTATGCAAATGTTTCATAGAAAATATATTCTTAAAGAATGTAGCATCACGAGACTCAAAGATCGTATCAACATGCATGTTAGATATATCTAATTTAATCATAAAAAATCTACAAGTAATGCAGCAATGAGCATAACCTAGAATGACACAATCCACTGTTTTTGCCCAAACTTACGCTTCTTATTGATTGGCATATTAACATTTGCTAAGAAACCCCAAGTGCACAAGGACGACAACGATGGCTTTCTTCCATTCTATTCCTCGTATGGAGCTTATTTCTTATTTTTCATCAGAACTCTATTTAGAACATGACATGAAGTCAACATAGCCTCCTCCCACCATGCCTTAGATAAACCCATAGTGTCTAACATAACTTTCACCAAATCATTCAATGTGTGGTTATTCCTTTCAGCAACCCCATTTGATTAGAGTGAATAGTGAGGCGCTATCTTATAAATAATACCATGTGCCTTACAAAAATAATTCAAAACAAAGAGATAAATATTCGCCATCATGATTTGAACTTAGTCGTTTGATCTTTCTGTCTAGTTGGGTTTCTACTTTTGCTTCATAGATTTTAACAGATAAAAGTCTCATCTTTAGTTTTTAATACATAACATCTAGTTGTATCATCAATTAATGTTACAAAATATCACTTTCTACCTTTCATCAACACACCATTCATCTCATAAAAATTAGAATGAATGAGCTCTAGAGGTGCCAAATATCTCTCCTCGGTAGCCTTATAAGGCTTACAAGGTTATCTTGTTTGCACACAACTTTGACACTTAGAATCTTTGACGATGGAAAGTTTTGGGATTATATTTAAACTCGCAAGCCGAGAAATAGAACAAAAATTTAGATGACATAAATGTGAGTGCCAAACACTGGCCTCACCTCCATTATCAACATCACAAATATGATTTACCGCCTTATGCAAAAATCTATAAGAGAAAAGCGAAACAAGCCTCCATATTCATAGCCTTTACCACTAAATAGTCTATGTGACACTGCTATTTTATTGGCCTTAGAAACCAACTTAAAACAATCCCTTAGCATAAAGGAACCACTAACTAAGTTCTTGTTTATAGAGAGTACATACGGCACATTCTTCAGCTGTACAATCTTTTTCGAATTAAACTTTAGATCTACTGTACCAACACCATGAATAGAAGTAAGCAACCTATTCCCCATCAAAACGGTTGACTCGGTTGTGGCCTGATAAAAAGAGACAGAGAATAGTGAGTATACACATGAACATTAGCACCCATGTCAATTCACCAATTGATAGATTGACTCACTGAAATAACAATAGATAAATTACCGTATCCAGCTGAAACATCTATAGTGTTGTCAATGATGACGGTGTTTGCAGCCTTGGATGGCTACCCTGGATCCTGCTTTCCTTTGCGGTGTGGGCAACTCTTTGCCTAATGCTCGGTTTCACTGCACACAAAGTAGGGTTTGTTCTTTATACTCTTTTTGCTCTTAAAGTTGGTTGTTTGGTTGGGTTTGACCATCTTTCTATTGTTCTTGATGTGAATGAGATGACCCTTCCTCATAGTATTGGTAGCCAAGTGGTTCTCGCCTCTACCGTTGTGTCTATCCTTTGCCCTAACTTTCTCTTCAACATCAAGAGAAGTGATTAGGTCCTTGACTATAATCTGTTTCAACTTATGTTTTAAGGCAAAGTTCCTCCACAATATTGGTAGCTTAGGAATAATGGTGCTAGCTACAAACCCATCAAGGAGAGAGCAATTGATGTGTCCGACTTTTCTCACAATACCCTTTATCTCATGAGCATGTTATACCACAGAACGGTTGTCTACCATCTTATAGTCTGTGTATTACTCCATGATATACAAAGCACTGTCTTTCTTGGAAGCCCCATATTTAACTTCAAAGGCATTTCATAGCTCCTTGCCATTAGCAATATGTATGTGAGCATTACAGATATTGTCGAACAAAACACCAAGGACGTTTCCCACGAATAGCAGGCCAACTGGCTTGCCCTTAGTGATGTAGATCATGCCAACAGATGTAAGCCACAAGGAAGTTTTTGTCTCCCACCTTTTATACTACTCATAAGAAAATTTATCTGGTTTTAGAGCATCGACAAAGCGAGACGATTGTAAACCAAAGTGCTTAAAATAAGGTTTTTGGATTATTAGAATAATTAACACTTTAAATTTTAATCTAATCTAGAAATAGAAGATTATAATGATCATGAAAAAAGTAAAATATAAGATCTAATAATAATCAGAATTCGTACTATGATTGGCTAGATGCAGTTACTTGATTAGAGCCTGAGCTCGTTATGTTATTGCCGTCACCGTTCATCACGTTGTTGTTCATCGTGGCAGCAATATCTTGTTATGCGGCTTGTTCTTGCTAACGCCGAAGAAACTGTTATTGACGAAATCACACAGCTTTATACCGAGAGACCACTCTTTTCGATCGCGAAGGAAGGTGTATTTAAAGGAAGAAAACAATATAGTAGAAGCAGCGAGCAGTTGCACTGGGCACTTCTCAAAACCTTATTCGCCCTCTCTCGGTGCAAGATCTCAAAAACCAATGGTTCTAGAGACATGCTCTCCTAGACATTGGTGAACATTGATGAACGGGGCAAAGAAGACTAGAGGTGATGCGATGCTGAAAAATCTAGGCTCGGGACTGATCTTATCACGAGAGAGGATGACGATAGAGTGAAGCTCGAAAATAATATAATCCATAGAAACAGACTCGATTATGATATTAAAATGACCAAATAAAACCACAAAAAACAGCATGATCAAGGCTCCCACCTTGACAAGATGAGACGAGCACACGTGTGGGGTCTTCTATTCTCCTTCTCACTCCAAGGAAAGTAAGAAAAGCCAGCCCACTTTTTATCAAATGAGTTTTACGAGCTCTTGAAGATCACCACCGACCACTCTTCCCCACAGCGACGACATGCTATCGATCGCCGTCGGCAGTAGCTGCGCAGACAGAGTTGTCTTTATTTTCCCTGGCACAGTGAAGGCGATCAATTCCTGGAGTTGTTCATCCGTCGAAAAGTCGGTAGATCAGATGATGAACTGCAGCTGACACGCCTGCACGCACAGTTGCCGATCTCTTTCCCAGTTCTGCTTCCAGCTTTGCATGCATGCGATGCATGATGATTTAATCGCATGCTATTAATTGTTAGCATCCCGATGAACCGCAAAAAAAAAGCAGGCACCTAAATGTCTCAACTTGGATGAGTTTCACCTATCGGAATGTGTGCGAAGTTTGAATTCTGAACAGTATTTGACTTTTTTGTGGCGTCTTTTTGTATGAGCGATAGTATGTAGTAGAATTTAAACATTTGGCAGACAGTAGATAGTATGTAGTAGAATTTAAACATTTGGCAGACAATACTCCCTTCGTCTAAAATATACGAGATAGAATTTTTAATATATATATATATATATATATAAGGTCATGTAAGTTGTTTGAAAATATTTTTATATGATACTAATTTTGTAGTTTTTAAAATATATTATAAAATAAATCAATCATCAAAGTATAATATTATAGTGTGAAAAACTAATGAGTTTTATATTTTAGAATGGAGGAGTAATCTATGCTTATAAAAATGAAGAATTGAGATAAGCATAAAAGGGGCTGTTTAATAACTTAAAATGATGGATTTGACTACGAATAAGCAGCAGCACTGTATTTTTCAGAAAATTTGTGAGAAGGAGTACAAGAAACTTCTCAGGACCTGATTTTTATAAAAACCTGTTGCTTGTCTGAAGCAAGAGCAAGTTGGGGAATTTTATAGCGAGTCGTTGGGTTTTGGGGAGACTGCCATCCAATCGTCTCGTTTGTTTAATCCGTTGATGATCACACGAGGATCTCGCAAAGGAAGAAAAGTATTGCTGAAATGATTTTGGGATTCGACTTCTGAACGAGTCCATAGAGCTTGAAAGGAGCCCATGTGCTACTGATAAAATACCAAAGCAGTGGACAAATATTATAATACACAATTATTTATGTTTACATTTAGAATTAATTAGTAGGGATTTTTTCCAGTCACATAAGAACGCACAGTGCTCGCCACCACGGTCAAGGATAAATTTAGGATTTAGGGTCCTTTGAAATGGAGGGCAAGAAAAACATATAAAGAGAATATAATTGTAAATGCAAAATAGAGAATTATGTAAAACACGTTAATTTTGTTAGATTCCCATGTCTGGAACATAGGAACGAAAAGAAAATGGGAATTCTATAATGAGAACAGTAATCTTAGTTCTTGAGCAAGTTTTCCACTCCTCAGCTTTGGCAATTGGTCACAACATGACAGAGTAATTACCTTGTGTTATGAAATTTACCTTGGCTTTATGTGACGTGAAGAGAAAAAAGAAGTCGAGGACTCCTTTCAAACAAAGTATTTTTGAAGGGATTTTAAATGATTTCAATCCTGTAAAAAGTTTTCTATGCTCATTTGGAAACCCCCCTAAATTCCTATGGATTTCTTTACTTCATTATAATTTTGAAGCATTTCTAACATGAGTACAACCTTATCGAGAACTTTGCCTTCTATCATTCTCTCTCCGAATTTCTTTGCTCTTTTCTTGGAACTATCCAAACAAACATATTTCAACCATTTGTATGTCTTACAAATCTTAAGGATTAAATAAACTATGGGATTCTAAGGGTTCCTTTGGATTGAAAGGTTTTTGAGGATAACTAGAGGATTTCAATTCCTATAGGATTTGGTACTATTCACTCATTTGGAATGAAAGAACAGTGCATAGGAAAAATAGAGGAAATTTTCCTTTGCCTTAGATTTCATAGGAAATTTAACATTCATTAGGACTTTTTTTCTTTTCCTTTGAGAAGTCCAAGGCAAATCAATATATGACCTCCAACTGAACATAATTTACATCCATCTTAAACACATAAAATATATATTAAGCATAGTCACTAAGAATCCTTTGTTTTACTCCATTTCTGTATTCCAAACACATCTCATATTTTCTCCTGTTTTTTCATTATCTGTTTTACAAATGTATTCTTATCATATTACTCTATTTTTTCTTATTTCTGTGGTTTTGCATTCCTGCGTTCCAAAGACCTCCTTTGGATTGGAGGGAAAATGTAGGAAAAATTAAGGATTGAAGTTACTATGGATTCAAGTACTGTAGCAGTCTTTTGATTGCAGGAAAGGAAAATCAAATGAGTTTTTCCTTTGATACTGATTTTTCATGGGAGAAACATAAAATTTTTCATCCACCTTAGCTCTTGGTATAGTTCCTTTGCATGGATCGAGACAATCATATACCACTCTTGAATGGATTGACCATGTTTTTATTACTATTCCAAAGATAATATGCACTAAACATGTTACTGTTTGTTATAGTGTTTGTTATAGTAGTAGAATTTTCCTCCGGTTTTTTCCACTTCATCCAAATGGCTATCCTTACAAAATTTCTATATTTTCTAATCCTTTGTTTTACTGGTTCCTATTATAGTGTGTTTCTAATTCTGCTTTCCAAATGAGCCAAATGCATGCACAGTTCTCAACACATACTACATAACTGTATATGTGTGATAACACATCTTTAACAGATGACTATGAGATAATCTTTGACGGACTTAAAATAGACCCGTTTAGATAAGGCTATAGGACACCGTTATTATAAGTAAGAGGTCATCTATAAAGAGGTATAGTTGGCGCCTATCAATTATCATCAGTGACATGTGCCAACTACAATTTATTATAGATGATCTTATATCTCTCATTTGTGATAGGTTGTAAATACAACAATACGACCCATTGCATATGATATTTCTCATCTGTGATGGATTGTAAATATAACATATGACGGATTATAAATATAACCTGTTATAGATGAAAAATCACCTCTAACGGATTATTTTCTGTATCCATTTCTAATGAGGACACCCTCCCAACCACCAACATTTTTTATTCCTTCTATCTCCCCTACCCTATCTCTCTTCCCTCTCTTTCTCTTAGTCTCTCTTGAACTCTCTCTCTCAAGCTCTCTCTCAAGCGGTGGATCTAGCCAGTTGGGAGACGGTGGTGACATGTGGCATCCAGATCCGATCGCTCCCTATCCTAAGGACGGTGGATCCAGTGGCCTCCATCCCTGAGCGCCGATCACCTCTCCCTCCATTCTGCAAGTGTCGATGGCCACCACCTACGTTGTCGAGCGTCGACCACCTCCTCTTATCCCCCTCTGCTTCCCAAGCATTAGCGCCGCCTTTGCCCCCAAGCACCCCTGTCAAGCCAAGCTCGTAGTCCTTGTCATCTGGATGAGCTCGTAGTCCTCGTTGCTAGGCCAAACTCCTCATCCTTATTCTCAGGCTGAGCGATGTGCCCTCATCGTTGGCAAATCTTCAAGGTGGCAGATCTAGCTTCCCCATGGTCAGAGGCCACTGGATCTGACCTCCCTAAGGTTAGAGGCTACCAAATCTAACCTCTCTGAAGTTAACGACAATCTAATCTAGCCATCCCTACCTCAAGGACCTCAAAGGCATCAAAAGTCGGGTATGCGGTGGTGATGGCGACCATGGCGATGGGGACATCAACTATAACAATGGTGATGTTGATGGTGACGAGCTTCAGATTGATAAGATGGTTACGAGCTTCAAAGGGGCATTGCAACATCATCGACATCTTTCCTCCATAGAGCCGTCAACCTCCTCCAACATCATGCACAGCAAAAAGCACCACCACAATGAGCATGGCAAGTCCTCTGTCATGTGTGATTTATGTGATCAAGATGAATGCAATTCTCTGATTGTAGACTTTGATTCCATGCATTTTTTTACTCATGAGCTGGCGTGTGATTTACATCTTGATGTTCTAGTTCCTCAATGTATGTTTCTCACTAAATGTGTGATGTTACTCAATTTACATGTTTATGATTTAGAAAATGTTATACTTGTTATGTGTTGTAGATGATGAGGGACAATCGTTGTGTGTTGTAGATGATGTAGGGTGTGCTGCTTTTTTATTATTTTTTTCGTTAGGTCATTCGCAGTCGAAAGTTTTTTTTCTATATTATTAACATTTAATGACTGATTGGAAGTTAGTTTTTTTTGGGTTATTAACATCAATAACGGGTTAAAACTTATGACCTATTTGAGACATAGTAATCTGTAACGGGTGAGGATCTATCACGCATGGTATTTTCTTACCACTGACTATTTATCTGTGATGACCCATCACTGATGATATAGGTTGGCTTAGTGAAAAACTCTCCAATCCAAAGAGGCTTTAACCGTTAACGACAGCGCACTGGCATTTACATAATTGTGGGAAAGACAGTGACTGAATGAACAAAAGAAAGAGGCCAAGAAAACGCTTAAATTCTACGAATTAAGTGGCAGATCGTAAAATGTGATGCTTTGGTCCTATGTACTCGATTGTCACCTTATAATGAGAGCTCTCATTAGCTCTCATAGTGATTCGTACACAAGGTGAACTATTGACGACGACATATGTCAGGACGCGTTCTTAAGTCTCTCATCAACTTTGCATGGTGAGTATAAATCTTCTGCCTGCTCTGAAAGGTATAATAATTGATCCAAAGAAATCGTTTTCCTTTTTTCCTTGCAAAAATACGATTTTTCCTCGCAAAATACTAAGCTCGGAGCATTTTATTTACCACAGTAACCTCGAGAAAGAAAAAAAAACTAACATGTAGTACGTGAAAATAAAGATGGCAATTTTCAGGTTTTTTCTTTCTGTTGATGAAAAGGAAATTTTCAGGTACACTATTCTGGTGCACGGAGCAGTATCGGTGGTGCCACCCACCCAAGGTCGCGTCGCATTCCATCTGCCGTAGCAAGGACCGTGGGACCGACAGGTGGGGCCCGCGGGAGATCTCTCCCGCCCCGCACAAAAATAGGGGGGAATCTCGCGAGGGCTACGGCTCCCGTCGCGCTCCACCGGATCTGGACCGTCGGATTCGCGCGGCTGGACCGCCGTGATCCGATCCGCGGGTGCTCGCCGACGCGACGCGTGCTTGCTGCGCTCCGTGCACCCCCTGTGCTGTACCCCCATTATAAGGCCAAACAAGTCATTGGGTCATTGCCAAGTGCCAACTACGCACACAGCTCCAAATCTACAATTTTTAAGCTAGCTATTTCTAGCTTCAGAAATACAGGGATATTGACATATGATTACATTGACTGACACATCATTTCATTTATGCTTATAAACTAAATTTTAAATTCTACAACTTAATTTTAGAGTTGATTTTATAATTTTTCCATCCTAATTTGCTTTTGAATCGCTACATGTATATAAATTTTTATTTATAAATTAGTTTTTGGTTGCTAATAAGCTGTAAGATAAGCATAAGCATAAGCATAAGTAGAACTATGGCGCTAGGATAATATTTGGATGAATAATGTTGTTTTTATTTTAGGAAATAAAATAATAAACCACTAAATTTTAACTTACAAATTCCCATTCAAGAGATTAGACCAACGGTAAATCTCTAACTTTACTAAAATAAGTAAAATCTTATTAAATAGAGATGTGTTGGTGTGTAATATTTATGGGCATCAGGATTTGGTGGATAATGTGATGCACTCGCAACTCCACCATTACCATTACCAAAAGTACTTTCCTGTTCATTACATATGTTGTGTTGATGTAGAATCTAGATTTTAAATTTTATTATAGGCAGAAGAAGACTGACTTAGCTTTCTCACCCAAGCACATGCTCCATTATTTTTGTCTCTAAACATGCCAGTTGGCCTCCAATCGAGTATTGTGGAGTTAGTGCACAATTGCACGAATAATTATTCAGACATGCTAACATTCTCGTAATCATAGTTTTGAAACTTGAGTACAAAGATCGTATAATTATGCATAATCCTTTTTTTCTTCTCTAATATTATTGCTCAGAGTCTAATTGTCACCATTAAATCTCAACCCAAAAATACCAGACACACACCTATCTACAAGTGACATCCTTTCCAGAGAAACTTGCCTATCATGAGTTCATAATGGTAACATCATCGTGCGAGCCAATACAAGTTGGGCCTATAGAGTTGCTATGGAGATTTTGAGGGTATTAAAAAACAAACACACAAAAAGAAATTCAACCATTTTCTAATTTAATTTTGAAAACAAATTTATGTGACTTATTTCAATATCCACACATTTTGGTCATGTAGACCTTAGCGGTGCGATAGAACACTCTGCGTGCTAGGACAATACTATCTTCTCAAGGTTTGACTGTCATGGACAAAAGGTTTAAAAACTACTAGAAGGTTTTATATATTAAGGTTCTATAAAAAAGGTTATAAATGAGACCTTATGAAATTCGAGCCTTTGAGGGCCAAATTCTCCTAAATATTCAGATTAGATACATGAAAAGATTGGGTATATTTGTGCCGAATTTCACTTTCATAATTATAAGATTCTATTCTTTATTTGAGAGTAAGGATATTTAGAAGATTTTTGAAGAATTTCAGTCATACAAAAACTTTTCCTATTTATTCCTTTAGAACAAAGTGATAACTCGGTAAATCATACAAAATTCCTATAGATTGTCTCAATTCATAATAATTTTATAGAATTTCTAACATGTGGTCCAACCTTTTATGTGTTTTGATGTGAAGCATCAAACATAGCTTTGTACTACCATCAATCCTGACTCTAAGGACTCATCAAACCATCACATTTGAATTCTATATTATCTCTGTTCCCGTGTTTTTTAAATCTCACGTTAACAAAAAAAAACTCTTCTGATTTTATAAGCAAGCAATGGAACTTAATATCCAAGAGCAATCGTTTGATGTCTCTCAGGTCTCAGCTGGAACGAACGACCTCACGACCCAATGGCCGCCAGAAAAAATATCAGCACCGATTGCATGATCATGATGATGGTGCGTATCTTGAAATTTTTTTCCCCTTTTCTTTTATTTTCTGCCGCAGAACAGCAAATAAATCGACAAATAAAAAAAAAGAAAAGAAGGAGAAGAAAGCAATCGAAGTCGGAGGGGGAGGGGAGGTCCGGGAGGATTCCCAGCCCCGACAACCAAATCCAGAGGAAAGCATTTCTCCGGCCCCATCACACCCCCCTCCCACCGTGGGTCCCACAGCGCGCGCGCGGGCCCCACCACCCCTCTCCTCCCCTTCCCTTCTTCCCTCCTCGTCGCGTCGCGCGCGGGCGGCGAGGGCGGCGCGATTCCTCTTTCAAATACTACAGGCGAGGAAAGAGAGGCGGCGAGGGCGGCCATCGCTGCTGCTGCGTGGTTGGGTTGTGTGGGAGAGAGAGGTGAGGGGATGGGGGCGGAGGTGGTGAGGGTGCTGGTGGTGGACGACTCGTCGGTGGACAGGCGGGTGGTGGAGCTGCTGCTCCGGGCGCACTGCGGCGGCGGAGGCGGCGGCGAAGCGGCTCCCTTCCACGGTTAGCTCCGTTCGCCGCCATCTCCCTTGCTCATCCTCCTCCTACTCCCTCCTTGCTCGCCGCCGCCTGATGATCACCCGCCCGTTCGTTGTTGGCTCCTCCAGTGACCGCGGTGGACAGCGGCAAGAAGGCGATGGAGCTGCTCGGGCGGCGGCGGAACCAGTTCAGCCCGTCCTCGCCAGCGGCGGCGGCCGCTGACGCCAGCGTACGTGACCCCCTCCCCCCCTCACTTCCCTAGTACTCGCACTTGAAACGCAGCACCAGCACACCGGCATTGCCGGCCGTCGCGTGTGTACCGTTCACTACTCCTGCAGGCTACAGACGCAAAGCCATCCAATTAATTTATTCACACCTCGGTATGAATTCAGTTTGACGAGATCAATCTCAACCCTGACTCGATCGTGTCAGTCAGTAGGGCACCCACCCAACGTCAAACCCCTCTGTTCTTCTCTGTTCCTGGAGAGAAATTAATCCATTCATTAGCTAGCGAGCAACAGTGCGGCGGATTGATGAGTCTTGATGAAACTCATGTTGCCGTACAGTCAAATACCGTGCTATTCTTGTTCAGTTCTGCTAGTTAATGAATGGATTAGTTTCTCTCCAGGAACAGAGAAAATGCTTGATTTCAAATTGGAAATGAAGCATTTTCTTTTCTTTTCTTTCTCGTTTTAGTCTGAAACTACAGAGATAAATGAGAGCTGGGCTCTGAAATGGACAATCTTGCAGGACCAAGCAATCGACATCGTGCTGACCGACTACTGCATGCCGGAGATGACAGGATACGACCTTCTCAAAGCCATCAAGGTGAGTGAACCATGCAGCTTGTATCTTCAATGGCTTCACCTCATCCGCTGCATGGAGGAGATTCTGTTCTCTCCTTTTGTTTCCCTGGTTGACTTGTACTAACTTTGAGTCTCTGAATCCTCCTCAGGCGTTGGGCTCGCCGAATCCGATCCCGGTGGTGGTCATGTCGTCGGAGAATGAGCCCCAGAGGATCAGCAGGTGAAGTTCTTGGCACACCTTTCTTTTTCTCTTCTTCTTTGCCACCATCATCAAATCGTGCAAACCTGCAGATACTGTTGTTATATATTGATGAAATCTGCTTTTGCACTCTGGATGTGCACTGTGCACGGTTTAAGGGCTTCTCCGAAAGCCAAGATGTGCACAGCTTTTCAGAAGCAAAAGCTGGATTTGTGTGTGCATCAGCACTAACATGCATGTCATACCCCGCCTCCTTTGGTAAAAGCAGATGCTTGACAGCCGGTGCTGAGGATTTCATAATAAAGCCTCTCAAGATCAATGATGTCCAGCGTCTCCGGAGATGCTCAGGCACCATCAGGCCGAAGGACGCTGCCGCCGGAGACGATGACCGGTGCTGCAACACCCTGAGCAGCAGCATGAAGAAGGTGGCCTCAGATCACACGGGCAAGAAGGCGGCTGCCACTCCGGAGCAGCAGAGATCACACTTGGCAGGACAAGCCATGGCATGAACTCCCTTTCTTCTCACATATATCAATTAACCTTCTGATCAACATTTTGACGAGGAATTGACGATACGGTGGTGCTCATCGGTTTAGGGTTTTCGTCTTTTGCAGGTGATGAATGCCTCCAGCTTTGAGGTGTCACACTACTTCCAGCTCATCTTCAAGTTCATCCTGCTCACCTACGCCGTGCTGTGCCTGAGCCATCTCCTCCACAGATGGTCCAATTGCAGCTTACTCTCCCTGTGGTGCGCATGAAGAAATCGACGTTGCATAGGCTGGATTGATTTCCATTATCGAAGAAAAAAAAGTAAAAAAAAGATTGACGGAAACTCAGTGGCATAGCGTAGATTTATCCGAAACTAAAACCTCTCCAAGGCTTCAAGCACACAAACAAGCGCAACTAAGGTGGATGCATATGATGATCTCCCAGCTAAGCTGTAACTCTCAGTTCATCAGGCATGAAAGCATGGAGTTCTTAATTCAGCTATAATATTTTCAACAGCCATGCAGCTAAGATCTTCTAGGGTAGCTTGTTATTATTTGTTCTTAATTCTCAAGAGGATTCTAACCGGGTTAATTATTTCAGAGTTTTTAAGTGGTACTCCCTACTAGATTATTTTGCTGTGAGAAAAGAGTACCAATTTGCTCATTTGTATAAAGTAACGCATCATTTGAGTGGGCATCTGATGTCGTTTTTAATCCGGATCTCGATTTGATACGCTGATGCAACTGTCCAGAGAAGCTTCTCTCTCCCAAGATGTGCTCTCTCTCTCTCTCTCTCTGGGTGGGTGGACGTAGAAGGCCACCTGCTCTGCACCTCACGCTGCATGAGTTGACCAGATCTCCCGTATTATATCGTAATCTTGTTAAGGGAGAAAAGGAAACAGTGTATCGTGATCTTGATTGCAAGTTCCTGCCCCATCAATTGCTGTATAATCATTGTGAAGCTGAAGCATGTTGAGAACAATAGAACATGGTACAACAAATATATAGTTCGCCCAGAACAACGAGGTCAATTGATCATCTTCTGTGAGAGGAAACCTATCAAGGTGTTTTCTTCAAAAAGAAAAGGAACACTCCATCCGTTTCCAAATTTAAGTATTTAAAGATTCAAATTTTATATGCATTTATGGGTAATGATTCTATGTATAAGAATCGAAACATTTTCATCCAATCATGTGCCTTTAAGTTGAATCCAAACAATTCAAAATCTAACTAATAAAATAACTAAACATAATCTTTCCTTTATCTTTAATCTTTGCTAAACAGGCTAGAAATGATTATATTTAGAAATGGAGGGAATATATTTTTTATGGGAACCAAGGGAATAGATTGGCGTCATGAAATTATCTTTCATGATTTACTTGCGACATTTATATAATTTACACAAAATTTTACCAGACTTGATATGATGAGACTGCATGCATTATATGTAAGGGTGAAAAATGAAACAGGTATTTCCCATCCGTCTGCCCAATCCGAGGCTAGTGGAAAGTTTATGAGAGAGAAAATAGAATACTTGATAATATTTGAGTTTAGATGTGAATAAAAAATATATATAGATTGTGATATGGAAAGAGTTATTTATGTCCGTATGTCCTATATTATCAGATATATATATATATATATATATATTATGAATTCACTTATAAATGGTTAATCTCATAAGTAATATTATATATTTTTTCTTTGATGTATTTTTTTAACATTCTATTTGCATTCTTAGATTTGTTATCTATGAATTAGATATACAAATATATATATGTTTTTAATTTAATTCTGAGGAAAAAAATATAGGATAGGATACGAAAAGGAAAATATAAGTTAGGATATAAAAATATCACGATTTGACTACACCTGACCGGATTTCACCCCTAATTCTATCACATCATGTTTTTCGGACCAGAGCGAGAAAACTACACAACTGTTGGAGGCTGATACCAGAATGACCACAACAATACAAATGTACAGAGACTACCCCAATTGACAACCTAGCCAGTGTAACTTGCAGTGATTCCTGACCTGGAAAAAAGATGCCATGCCAAGCACCATGTGCAAGAAACCGGAGGAGTCAATGAGAATGATACAGAGAGCCTGCTGCTGTTGCTGATGCATACAAATACCAGTGCTTCTGTCTGAGACCATCCTGTAACATAGCAATTAAAACCAGTGCATTGCATGGGATGCCCAAGTATATACATTATTCAGATTTCAGAGTATATTTGCTTTCAAGTTTGAACAGAGAAGTGATGGATTTGGCGCAGGAGGAAGAAGAGAGAGATAACATGGGCAGCCTGGGCACAGTACATTTGGAGTTAAAACAGCAAATCAAAGCAAGCAGGCCCTGCCTGCAGCTGCAAGATCTTCCTTCATATTTAAGCTCTCATTCAGCCACACTGTTCCGCTTCAGTCTTTTACATCAGTTAGCCCAGGATTCCATGGTGGTGGTATCATTAGATCGGCATGGTACTGTGTGCATAACTGCAGACACTATGTGGCAATAGTGTGAACAGTGGTTAATTAGGTAGAAGCAAAATTGTAGTAGTGTAATCAGGATTCAGGCCACAGCTAATTAAGAGATGCTATAGTAGTATTAAACACACGGTCCCAATTTGTAGGTGCCACTGTTTCAGACCCGATCTTGTGATCGCTGACGTTGTCAGAAATTAGAATCGTCCTGGATTTTCTTTATTTTCTTTTGAAAGATATAGAGATAACAGTTCTTGCTACTGTAGAGTAGCTATCTTTTTCTCAGACATAAGATTACTGTGCATGATTCATCCCCAAACAAATGGCAGGAAAGAAAAAAAAATGGAAAAACATCTTCGCAAAAATTGGGAGAAATAACGCATGACATCCATAGCCGTTCACAGTTTCATCATCAATATACGTTACAGAATCACTGTGAGACAGAGACCGCAGTACAAATAGGCAGCAATCCAGGAACGGAGTGTTACTGCCATTAGCGCACTGTCACTTCAATCTAACTACAATGTAATGTTGCACAACAGTTCAAAGTTAAGAACTACCACTAACACATCAGAGATTAGTTCAGCGTATAGATTTGCTACAGCATCATACAGTGAGCGATGAACCATTGTCGTCCAGGGAGAGGCTTAGTATCATCGTAGCTGCCTTGGGTGCCCTGAAAAAAAAAGAGAGAAGGCATCATCTGGTTAATGTGAATATGTGATCAAATACTACTGATCAACGTTGTATAGTCTGAAAGTTATTGCATACAAAGCTAGTGTTGCCAACAACTTCACACTTTATATTTCAAGCTGTCATGGATCGTATGACAGTTATATTAGTGGGCCACAGCTATGGCACTTATTCAAGGTTTCCTGTTCATGTTGGTAAGTTGGTTGCATTCAGAAGCAATGAAAAATGCATCAATGTAGCACTAAAGAAAAAGATCATATGTAAGACAGCTTTTAGATGTTGTCAACTGGATACTATACAAGGTTCCTTGGTCATGCAAACTCTCAATAATGCCTGTGCCGTGCACCTCACGTGTGGGACAAAATACAAGCAACGCAGCTAACCCTCAACAATCATATCCCCTGGGGGAGGAAGACAAGTCAAGAATACTCTAAATCAGTATATCTGAGTTATTAGTGCCTGTGGAAACACAGTATCTGTATGGTGTAGGAATGTAGGATAATCTGGAAAAATTGGCTATGCAAGCACAAGCCTGACAGGTCATTCAAGGTCACTTTCTTACACCTGATAATCTCACTGCTCTCTAGGATGGGCTAAGTACAATCTCCTGTATACTGGTTATGCAATTCAGAACATCAAGTGCACAGCATCTATTCACCAACTGTGGTTTGCAATGGATGACCAGGTTTCTATTTTGGATTAGTGCAATTTTAGCACCTGTAGCTGCTATAAGGGTATGGATAACTGTTGGCTTTTCTATAAAAACCGGGTACCAAAAAGAGTGTCTCGTTTGGACTTACTGGTGTATTTGGAAGGAAACGATCAGAGGAATAGGCATATTTTAGATGTCATTCCAATGGCCACAGAGGATTAGTACAGACCATAAAAACAAAAAAAAATGATAGAGTTGTTAAATGGTGCAGTAAAAGAAAGAATTTTCTCAGGAAGTTGATTCAATAGAAAGATTCATGCACCAGTGAACCATGCTAAAGTATTAGCACTGTATGTAACATTCCCTGGTTCCTAGGGTCTCATATGCACGTCTACACCTATATGGCTATATCCATTGTAACCCCCTATTGTTTGTTCATGTTTTATTCATTTCTAGCATATTTGATACTAAAGGGAGTGGGCAAAAACAAGGACAAAGCCAAGCAGGTTTAGTGATTACCATTGTTCAGTTGATTGGTATAATGCAGCCGAGCTTCCGAAACATGAATTAAGCATGTCAGTATTCACAACACCAGGGCTAAGAGCAATTGCTGCCAATCCAGGAGGCAGCTCCTTTGCTAAGGAGCGTGTTAAACCTTCAATTGCCCACTTTGATGCACAATATGGAGCAACCTGAAACACCAATATGCAGTCCAGTATGCATGAAGATTTCACATACAATGAAAGAAACCAGCATTATCACAGCTCACAGTGTCCTACCTCTGCAGCGGCAGACCTACCCCAACCAGAGGACAAATTGACTATAATCCCATGTTTCTTCTCTATCATAAGGGGTATGAAATGGCGGAGTACATTTGCAGTTCCCTTAATATTTGTATCAACCACCGTATCAAATTCTTCTGCTGGAACACTCCATGTCTTGTTATTCTTGTTTATTGTACCAGCATTGTTTACTACCACAAACCTCAATAGTTAGACTTCTTGAAAGATTCCTTTCATGTATATTCCGAAAGGGTGTACAAATATGTGATTCCGCAATCAACTCCAATAAAGAGAAACAGATTATGATTATCTACTTCCAAATAGCCTGTGTTTGCCCTAGTGCAGAAAATGTAACCAACCTATGATATCAGGAACTTGCTTCTTTTCCACAACAGCCTTTGCTAGCTCGGCCATGTTGCTGTCAGACCTCTACAACAGAAGCACGGAACATTACTTGAGAACTAAAAAAATGTTAAAAATAGTAAGATCGTAGAACATAGGCAATTATGCGTTGTTCTGACAAATGAAGAATTAAAAGCATCATTCATAAGCTATTCCATTGGCATCCCTGCCATGTTGTATTGTTTTAGGTTTTAGTTCAATTCACTCAAAATCCACAAAATTATAATAAATTTAGCATAGTCCAGTCAATTCAAAGGCATAATTCTCAATCAGCAGAGTACCTTGGCTTCTAGTTCATGATTAAGGTAAGATTGCCTACCTAAGGTAGGCGGAATTCGGCATCTCCAGCGAGCAAAAATGGTTAGGTGTACGGTTCATGCCCTATCCAGGCAGCATTTCACAAAACCCCGAGCGGGCACAACCAGCTGCAAGCACCACGACGATGGCGAGAGGCATAATTCTCAATCAGCAGAGTACCTCGGCTTCTAGTTCACGATTAAGGTAAGATTGCCGCTAAGGTAGGCGGAATTCGGCATCTCCGGCGAGCAAAAATGGTTAGGTGTACGGTTCATGCCCTATCCAGGCAGCATTTCACAAAACCCCGAGCAGGCACAACCAGCTGCAAGCACCACGACGACGGCGAGAGGCATAATTCTCAATCAGCAGAGTACCTCGGCTTCTAGTTCACGATTAAGGTAAGATTGCCGCTAAGGTAGGCGGAACTCGGCATCTCCGGCGAGCAAAAATGGTTAGGTGTACGGTTCATGCCCTATCCAGGCAGCATTTCACAAAACCCCGAGAGGGCACAACCAGCTGCAAGCACCACGACGACAGCGAGAGCGTGGAGGAGGAAGCGGGGGTGGGTGAGGCAAGATTACCACGTCGGCGACGGTGAGGAAGTGGCGGGCCGGGTTGGCGATCTCGGCCTCGAGGGAGCGGACGTGGTCGGCGGAGCGGCCGCAGCCGACGACGGAGTGGCCCCGCCGCGCGAGCTCCAGGGCGAGCGCGCGGCCCAGCCCCCTGCTGACCCCCGTGACGAGCACCGTCCTCGGCCCCGCCGCCGCCGCCCGCGCCGCCGCCACGCCCCCGCCGCCGCCCTTGGACCCCGCCGTCATCTCGTCTCCTCCGCTCGTGTGGATGCGGGGGTGTTTTGGGTATCCAGATATTTTTCGCTCCTTTCTTGGGCCGGAAGCCCACCTGGGGGTGAGACCAGGCCCGGCCCATATACCCGCCGCCTCCGTGCGTCCGCGGCCGCCGCTATCTTACACAGTTACACATCGCCTCCAGTACGACGCTTTGGTGTGGTTTTGAGTTCCAGAGCCTTCTCGATCCCTCCTCCCTCTCGCCGCCTCTGCCCTCCTCCGCTCCGATCGCCGCCGGTAACGAGTCGTCTCCCTATCTCTCTCTCCCTTCCTCTCTCGCTCTCTCGTTGTCTCTCGATTCGTTTTCCTCTTTGATTTTGTCGTAGTTAGCGATTCATTTGTTGTGTTTAGGCTCTGGGATTTATCTGGGATGCGGTGACGCTGGGGTTTCTTGGGTTGTTACACTAGCCCGAGAAGAACACAGTTTATTACGGTTGGATTGGATTGTACTGGATTGCTGAATTTTGTTGGTGCTCCTAGTCCTACCCTCCAACCCAAGAACTAGATGTGCAAGATGAGACGTAGGCATTCTGCGGGCTGATTAGGATGAAAGCTAGTTTTTTTTTCTCACTAGAGGTTAGAGGTTAATCCTACTAGCCTATGAGAATATGGGATGGGTTTGAACTTGTGAACCAATATTCATGGTAAAATGATGATTTGTGTGATGTGGTATTTGTTTGCCATACTGCCATGTAGGAGTACAAAAAAGTCTCCATTTTTCTCTTTTTTTCCGAATAGTTGGCATTTTCTTCTTTCAATGTGCCTATATTAACTAAACCCTACCGTTTCAGCAAGCTAATTTTCGTTGTTCTTACGTTGCTTGAATTTCCTTTTCTTTTGTTCATGTATAGTGCTCTCTTCTGCATTTAGATGACCTAGTCAATGCTTCTTTATGCAGTAAGTGTTCAGGTTTCATAAGCCATGTTCAAGAAGCATGTTGATGTAAAGGCTCTACAGCGTTTATCGGGAGCTGACAAAAAGAAGCTCAGAAGAACTGCCAAGGAAAGGTTCCCACAAGCATCTGATGCTGACCTTGATGCCATCCTTCCTCCCAAGGTGGTTAACTTCTTTTAATTATATGGAGTATGACATTGTAACATGGTATAAAGTTTTAAAATTATATTTCATGGTTTGAGCTCCACAATTAGCACAAGAATTGTTACATTGTTAGAGCTCTGTCCTTGGTAAGGAAGATTGACATACTTCCCATTTGATTATGGTGAAGTTATGGGTCATGCATCCTTTTTTATTTTTTCATTTTTTGTTGTGTATCGACTGGATCCTTCTTGCCCTTTTATTTACCAGCATTAGTACAGAGAGAACTTGCAAGTTTTTTACTCAAACCTACTATCTCTTTCTAGCTCTTACCATGAGTTTTTTTCTTGGTGCATTGTATGTATAGGTTGAGGTAACAGTTACTAAGTACCCAAATAGGGTTCTTGTATATGGCATAGAGGGAGAGTTCCCAATGCTTTTCGACATTGATGGAAGAGGCCATGAGCTGTTTCCAACAGGTCTATTTTTTATTTCTATATTAATACTTTTATTTACATCTGGTTATCTCAACTTTGTTAATAACTTTTTTGTTGTAGTTATTTTTGAAGCTATGTTTTTGTTGTGTATGCACGTAACTCATTAAGAACAGAGAATCTAAATCATTCATATGCTTCCTGCAATGAGTGAAGTACCTTACTGCTATAATCATCGATTTCTTAAATGCGAGTAGGATATTTCCTGACTAGTGGACTTGTTTTTCATGTATATAACTTGTTGGTTGGCTGTTGAATGCTGACTGCTTATTGTAGGATGTTGGTAATTCTCACTGTCGTACTATATTTCCTATCAGTAGCTTGTGCATAGAGGTTTTTGAATGCCATGGTTGGAATAGACATTCAACCAATGTATTAATGTAGAACAAGGGCCAGTTGTTTAGACTTTTGAGTGCAGGGGACATACAATTCTAAGTAAAAGGCGATATGGTGCTAAACATTCTTTAATATCCTTAACAAAGGATTTGTGGACATTTCTGTTTATCATTTGCAGTTACTATATGCCTTTTTTGCGGGGGTGTTCATTAGTTTTTCCTGCATAACTGAGGAGCTGTTGGGATATTAGATTTTAACAAAATCAGATATCTTAAGACTCGTGGCCTATCCCAACTTGTTTGGAACTGAAAGACTGTATTATTGTTGTTGTTTGTTGTAGATATCTTAAGACTCGGTTTTCAGTAAAATCATCTTTGGATGTTGCTAGCTAAAACAAGTTTAACCAAAAGCAGTTATTTGGAGACCCAGTCCTCTTGTAATACTCTTCGGATAATTGAAGATTTGTTGCTCCCCAATAGTGGTGTTTGAAGATTTGCCATCCTATGTCACGCTGACGTGTAACTAGTTCAATTTTTTCTTTTTCTTTTCTTTTTTCGCAAGAACAAGATTATTGTATCCTCGTTCTTTGCAAGTCTGCACATGCATAAAATTAGCAATTTGTAAAACAACAAAATGTATTTGTTGCAAATACACCCAAGCAAATCTGACATATTCCCTACCATTCTTTCCTCTTCTAACTATATATGTTGATGATAAGTGACCAAGAGCCAATTCCTAGTTATAGCCGCTGCTCCTCATTCTTATCACTGAATGAAAAAGGCAATCTCCTTGCTGCTGGCCTTGAGGCAGTACCCACAGAACCAGCCAAACTATACTAGGCATCCTTAATTGTGCAACATGTAGCTTTGTGCCTAAGAGCTTAATTGTACGATAGCATGAACTTGTAACTCCTGTCATCATTGAGTATTGATGCTTGTTAGTAATGATCTCAACCAAACAGGCAAACATCATGTTATGAATTCATTTTAATCCATTTCATCCAAACAAACAAGTATATAAACACAACAAAATGACAGCCTATGTTTTCTGAAAACTGATACCAAACCCACATGATCCAAATGACCGACAAAAATGTTTCAGAGTATGAGTTGCTATACTTTAACATGATATTGGCTTATATTTAATGAAGTTATGAGTTGACTGGAAAAGTTAATGCTTTGGGACAGTTCTAGTCTTACTATCTTATAATCAATAACAGTTGTGAATCTAATATTTTTTGGAACACAGTTTAATGGGTGAAAATATTTCAGTTTATGCACTCTGGAAGGTCCCCGATCTGTTGCCTGCTTTTACACTTAAGGGTGGTGAAGTCTCACGCTTCATACTGGGGGGTGCTGATCTGATGTTTCCTGGTATTAACATACCCCCAGAGGGGTTTCCTTCCTTTCAAGCTGGCCAGCCATGGTCAGTAAAGGTTCCTGGTAATCCTGCTCCAATTGCAGTAAGTTCCTCTTCTTTTGTTTCGTTTACATTTTGGTTGCCCAAAAAAGATTGTAGTTATGAAATTCTGTTAGTTGTGTGCAAGTTTTTCATTGCCATTACATGCTTAACGCAGGTTGGGGCTACAACTATGAGCAGTAATGAAGCCTTAAGGGCAGGATTACGTGGCAAGGCTTTGCGGATTACTCATTACTTTAAGGATTCATTATGGCAAGTTCAATGGCTAATCTGAATTCACTTCTGAGCTTAGCCTTTCCTAAGTTAACATTGTGAGATTTTTATTGCAGGGATTCTGCTGATGGTCACTATGTTCCAAATGAAGGATTTTATGATGACATTGTTGTTGAAGATCCTAATTATGCTTCACCGTCTCAACCTTATGGTTCTTCTGAAGACCACGCAGAAGGCATGCATGACAATACCATTGAAGGTGAAGATACAATCGATTCTTCTGAGAGCCATACCACAGATCCCATTCATGTTGAGGCCATAGAAGGTTTAACTGCTGGTGTGAGTGAGGTGAAATTGCCTGAAGATAAACCTACTGAGGAACCAACAGAGGAAAGGCAACATCAAAATTTGTCTACTGAAGAAATTGACTCTCTTTTAGATAAATGCCTTCTGCAAACCTTACATACGAGCGTAAAAGATAAAGACCTTCCTATTCCGGGAAGTACATTGTGGTATGTGTGTGTACCGTCATTACAATTTCTCATATGATCTGTTGTTCTATCCTTATAGATCTAATACCCCTGCAGCTCTAGTGATATAATTATATATTTGACTTCTTCTACAGCTTTTTACTGATTCAGTTTTTCTTTGCATGAAATTATTTGCAAATCTTTTGAACATTGTAACACAATTGTATTTTACTCTAGTTCTGAGTATTGGGGCATTATGTTGGCAAATTATGCTCTGGGTATGACTGATATTTCTTCCCTACATAGAGGAAGGAAGCAAGGTTCAATAATTAGCTAAATTGGCTTTAGCAAGAGCCAAGATGTTCAAATGTGCACTAAGCTGCATGTTCTAGCTTTCTTTCACTCAAATCTGCTGTGATATTCATCTTTTGCATTTTTTATTGTTCAGGTCAAATCACATACTCCCCTGCAGACCTCCAGGTGTTACTCTGGATATTAAGAAGTCATCACACAAAAAGCTATCCAAGTGGTTGCAATCAAAATCTTCCACTGGCCTTGTAAGATAGTGCACAGAATGTTTCTAGTTCCCTTTATGTCCATAATTTACAATATATACATAGTACATTTATTGGATTAACTGGATTTCTGTAAGTGTGACAAGTGATAATATTAGAAACATGGTGGTCCACAAGTATTGCTGTGTTTGACTTGTGAACTATTTGAATTTTTTGGATGTTATTACTTGTTTCATGTCCTTCAGTCAGGTTCTGTAGAGCTTGCATATGATGCATGCTGGAATAGTAATTTATATTGCATAGTAGGAACTGTGCAAGGTTGAATGTGTTTGGAGTGGTCATTTTTTACAAACATGTACAATTGTTATATAGTCATTCCAACATTTTTTAAAACTCTATTGACCTCCATTTTGTTACTAATATAGTTCGCAATTGAAGAAACAGTTGCATATTTATTAAGCTTTGTTGCCATACAATCTTTCATGAACATGTAAGATTTAGAGAGCTGGTGATGTATGTTGTTTTTACCTGTGATACCGTATCACACATTTGTAATCATTTACCAATAGCCAATAATAGTACCATATTCCATTATGTGTTTCACAGATTTCATCAAAAGAGGACAAGCATAAAAAGGAAGTCATGTTGCTTGGTATCAATCGCGGTCATCCAGATTACATGGCCTTTAAACCAGAAAAGAGGGTACAGGTGCCTGTTATACAGGATGAAAATGTTGTTGCTGAAGGTAGCAGCACAAAGCAACTACAAGTAGCAGAAATTTATAAGCCAAGCTCTCATGTTAACCCCATATTTATGGCTGTTGAAGCTGACACAGGCAAATACTATAGTGCATCAGAGACATCTGACATAGTATTCAGGTTTGTCTCCAAACTATTTTCTCAGGAAAAAGTAATTGATTATTGTGGAAATCCATACATTTCTAGAGGCTCTATATTTGTGGAGTGTGTCGTTGTCAATTTTGGTTCACGTTTTGACTAATTTATGTTCTCTTATGAACCAAGGTACGTTGAAAAGGAAAATTTGGTTAAACTGACGGACAAGGCCAAAGTAATTTTGGATGCTGCATTATGTGATGCTCTCTACAAAGGAGCCATTAAAAAGGGTTCAGCATACCCGACTGAGATCCACAAGAGGGACTTGGGGTCAACATTTTTAAACCGAATGCAAATTCATCATAGAGTAGCAAGAGGGAACGAGGTGATGATTCGCAAGGGTGCCATACAAACCATTCAGATCATGACTGAAAGAAGGCAAGGAAACAAGAAGATGACTCGGCTATCTGGATTGGAATGCTTTTTAATGGATCCCGACACGTTAGCTTCTGAGCTACAAAAGAAGTTTGCTTGCAGCACCACCACAGCTGAGCTTCCAGGTACTGCACTTGTAACCTATCCCGGGCCTTTATTTCTTGATACTAAACAACTAGAACTTTGTGAATGATAAAGAACATTAAAATTTGGCATATTTTTCCAGGTAAGAAAGGGCAACACGAGGTCTTGGTTCAAGGCGGAGTCATTCATGACCTTGGGAAGCACCTTGTCGATCATTACGGAGTTCCAAAGAGATTTATTGAGGTTCTTGACAAAACAAAGCGTTAGGACATGACAGAATCTGACTCATGTGGGAGGAGCCAGAAGTATCTTCAGGGACAGCCCAGGAAGAGCATGCAGACAAATGCTTAACGATCTGAGGATTGTATTGTGTGACTGCATACCACCAGAAGAAATTAAAACCTATTTTCATCACCTCTGAGTTTTTTTTATGCTTGGAATATACTTCTGTGTTTACAATAGAATGATTTGGCAGTAGTTTTGTCTGAAATTTTGGTGTGTATCAGTTTTTCTCTGTTTTTGGGTGCTGTATTCATTATGCTAAAAAAACACCGACTTAGGCTGCGTTCTAATGTCTATTATTTAATTTTCTACTTCTTTATTTTTATGAGCATGTTTTTAAACTGTTAAACTGTATATTTTTAAAAAAATTATATAGAAAAATTACTTTAAAATTATATTAATCTATTTTTTAAGTTTTTTATATATAATACTTAATTATTTATATGGATTAATATGTTAATCTATAGCTTCGTTTACGTGCTAGCAAATGGACATGTTCCCCTCAAATAGATCCATTCCTCAAACGAACGCAGCCATATATAATACGTGATATGTATCCTTGATGTGATATATATGCATATTACGTGATATGTTTACTTTATTACAGGAAGCATTTCACGTTACTTAGACTGAGCGCACGTATAAAGTACTATGGTTAATTCAATCCATACTTTCATTATTGATAATAATACAGTTTTTATTGCTATGCTGCCGCATCGAGAGAGCTATCTCCCAGAAAAAACAAGGAAAGAAAAAAAGGCCTCTCTGTAGCAGACGAAACAAAAATATATACTCAGATAAAACGAACGACGCAAAAATATATTTGGCCTTGCAACATGCTACTACATGAGCTAGCTAGAATACTCAAACATGGTCTAATAATTCACAATCCAAATTAAGTTGGCAACTGTAGTGTTAGAGGTTTCGAGGCTGCCATGCCAATGGCATCAGGAATCGCGACTACTGCGACGTCTCCTCCTTGACCTGTGTGTCGAGAGATTCTCGTCACTGCTTCTGGATCGGCACCTCCACGCATCAGAGCTCGTACCTCTGGCGTCTGAATCTGAAGTAACCTCCTCTTCACTATTGCTGTGCTCATTGCTTCCCATCTGACGCTTCCTTTTCGTATGGCTCTTGCCATCTCTCGCTCGAAACTTGGCTGTTCTACTGCCTGACCTTTCATACCCAGTTTCTGCATCTGATGCAGCACTATTTTTCATTCCCAACTTGCTGCTTTTACCGCCTGACCTCTGATATCGATTCTCTAGGTCTGAATCAACGTCGCTATTTGTGGCTACCCATCTATCATCGGATGCATCATGGTGATCCCTGTGTTTCATAGATTGTCCTCTTCCATCATATTTCTCGTCGTAAGAGTCGTCTTCTGTTGATTTATGCGAAGTGGAACGGTGTCTTTCAAGATTGGGATCTTCTAAGGAATGCTTCCTGGTCTTTTTGTGATGACTGACCGTGGACTTGCTGCCTGAAGGACTCTTGATGGTGTCTGCATCAGTGAAGTCTGAAGACCAACCAGAAGATCCAAGCTCCAAACTTTCTTGCCGTTCAGATCTGTTCTTCCTAGGCTTAACTTTACCATGGTCTTCATTTCCTCCATCTCCATAGTCACTTCTATGTCTTTCTTCACGCATGTTCTTGTGGGACTCTCTTTCACTTTCTATGTTAGAAGAGTATTTGCCGGTCTTATCTTTAATCTCTCGATGTGGATGCTTATCTGATGCAGATGGTTCTCTTCTATGTCGTCTGTGCTCAGCATGGACGCTGCACTCTTGCTTTGAATGTGAATAATCTCTGGACGAGTGCTGTTTATGTGCATTTCCATCCCTTGTTCTGCTTGGTGTATACCTATTGAATTAAAAATATGCTATTAGAATATCTTGTTCTAGACTTTTATATTAAAATTCTACAAAGAAAATAGTTACAGATAAGTAGCATGTACCTAGGATCAGTTCTTAGTCTCCTATCTGAACTCTGTGAGCGTTCAAAATGTGGGGTATCACTTGGCTTGCCATAGATAGATTCATCAGAGGGACCAAAAAGAGCAGTCATCTTCCTAATCCAGTATTTAGGAGGAGGATTATCCCAATCAGCCCACTCATAATCTCCTCCAGGGTTGCGAAAGCAATGAATAAAATTACAAGCAATTCCGCGTGAACATGTCTGTTAAAACAGGAGAGGAGAAAATGAAAAACACATAGATGATATCACATTCTAAGCTAGTATCTCAAGAGAGTGTTCCTCTGACAAGTATCAATGCTGTGGACATGCTTCCTACATATGATAAATAAAACCAAGAGCAACTGAGTAAAGGAGACAGTTGTAGTTTCAGCTTTTCAGGTACCTTGAATCTTGACCTCATGTATTCACCACATATGGCAACCTTCCATCTCGTCACAGCAACAAATTCACATGTTATCTGTAGAGCAAAAAATTCCAATTTTAGCCCATGAAAGAGAAGCATATGGAAACAAACCTATTTGAAAGCACGATATGATAATGTAGGATTCTCTGACAGAGAGGATTAACAACAATGCACCTCAATGTGCCAATTTTGCACAAAGCTGACAGTCCTTTGAGGAAAGAATTAAAATAATTACCTGCTTCCCAGCAAAATACCGTCCATTCATGCTGCTGTAGGCAAGAAGAGCTGAATCCAAGGATTTATAATGCACATAAACATTTCCTCGAAGATGGAGTGATCCATTTTGACACACCTAAAAGTAATATTTGGAAACATTTCTATGAGAGACTAGCGTGGTGCCATGTATTGTGACAGATTTAAAATAAGTGTACCACGAGTTTAAATCTTAAAAAGGATACTAGATAATTATCATTGAAACTAAAGTTTGTACATATAATTCACATGAGATCAACCAACACCTACATATACGCATCCACTGATAAGGTGGGCATGTGTGATTGTGTGTAAAATATACCATCATTCAAAAGGATATCATTCAATCATTTGAAGAATAACTAATAAAGAGATTCATGATTTAGGGAGCACTTCAGCTGCAAATTAAACGTTTAGGTCAAGCTGCACTTGTTCACAAAACCTTTAGTGTGCAGCGAGGTTTCAACTGACCATGGACTGGGGTTTTACAAAACAAAAGTGGAACCCGTTGTTTAATTTAATTTAAATCAAAGTTCGAATGTCTGGGTTTTTGATTCCCAATGGTAACAACAAGTTAACACTAGTAAACAACTAAAATTACTTGTGAATTGTTATCAGTTCAAATTTGTGTTTGAATTCGAGTTTCCAAACAACCCCTGGTTTTATCAGTTTGTGGGAAGTCAATTCAGACCTAGGTCATATGTTTCACCATAAAAAGTTTCTGAGTGATCATAATTAAGTACTACAGAAGGGACCTTTGACTTTGAATGATCATATAAGTGAGCTGCGCATGCTCAGGTTTGCAAAACTTGGGGAAACTTCTAGTGTATAACAAAAAGGAGTGAGAACAAACTACTTTAATGAACCAGTCTTTTGGTACTTGCTGGACAAAATGCTGCCTTATGTTGAAGAATAGAGAGATGACCTGCTAATGTAATACATCTTCCCACCCAGAAGCTAAGAAAACCACAAGGTAATTCTTAACATAACACCAAAGTACCCCCTTTTATTAAAACCCTAAGTAGTACTACAAACATGATCCTTATATAACAATTACTATGCAAGAAACAAATATCGTTAATGTGGCAGAGAAAATCTAGTAGTCTCAGAAAAAAAAGTAAGGAAAAAATAACCTTAAAATTCACAAGTTCACCAAATTTCAGAAATTCAGTGTGCACATCTTCATAAAATTCTTCATAGCTCTGTTCAATTTCTTCATCTGTAGACTGGAGAATGTTAAAGAAAAAATATTAATCCCCCATATAAAATCCAGACTGTGAATTAAAACTAACAAAATGCAAAAGGGGGAGATAAAAATTAATATTAGATATCTCCATAAGAACTAGTTCAACACCACTAATTCATATATGTCCAAAAAGGTTAAAAACAGATTCACCTTCCACCATAATGGTCATCAAATACCTCCAATCAAATAACAACTCCTTATCCTTAATAGTTCAGCATGTTTAAAATGCCCAAATACTACTGAATTGTCAAGGAGCTGTTTCATGAATAATTTCCAGGACATATTCAGAACTTCAAAGATATTAAGATATTCCCAACAGATCAAAACAGGATACAGGAGCATATCAAAGTTCAGGACGTCCTCAATCAAGTGAAACCAACTGATTTGATCACTGTTTGCCTTGAGATGGAGTTCTGAAGAAACTTACATCAAAGAACTTGTATTATGTCATAGGTCCAAGAGTAGTCAACAAGTCAAGAAAAAACTCTTGAAGAGCAAAAAAACATCTTCAGCACACCAAAGAAAGAAATGCAAATGATTAAGGTAGTCAGTTATTTCTATCATGGTGATTTAGAGAGATAGGCTTTACAATTTGAATAAGAGTGTTTTTCCTACAATCAAAATATTAAAAAATATAATCATAGAAACCAGTAGTAGGTGGGGGAGATATTCTTTAGCACATAAAAAGAACCGCCCATTAAAGTGAAGATGAAGAAACTTAAAATGCTTTGCCAAAACAAACAATTGTCAGGATACCAATTGCAAGAGATTGTCCTCTAACAAACCTCAAGCCCTTCATCTTGCTCCAAAGCAAGGCCTGGACCATTATACATGTTTTTCATGAGCAGAGTGCATGATTTATCAGGATAAAAATGAACTCTGCTGCATCGCACTCCAAAGCGGCAGGCCCCTGTCTTGAGGTGAAATGGGCAATGCGCCTTATCCTACACAGAAATAAGCAGTGATTTTACACTAGAACAAAGGAAGGCCTGAGTAGAAAAGTGTATTTTCTTTCTAATGTTGCAATAGAAGTACATCTTTCCCTGCCCAACTGAAAAGAAAAACATGGAACTTGCCTGTTCTGTTCCAAAATTTGGAGTCTCTTGAGCAACTTTCTCAAGTACTTCCTGAGCTGACAAGGAAGATTCCATCCTCTGTGAAGCAAAAGCTACAGACTGTGGTGGGAGTGGATTTGATGTAGGTCTATCTTCCTGCAAGATATTTAGCATGCCCTTTTCAGATGAAAAAATTTGGAAGGAAGGGCAGGGGAAAAAGAATAAAGATAACTTTATCCCTTATAGAAGTTGGACCTGTTGAATTGTCTGGTTTTCCTTGTCTTTCTTTGGTACTTTGACTTTTTTCTTCTTCACAGTGATTTCATTTCCTTCCCATATGATCTCTGCTGGTCCATCTTCAACATATTCCCATTCATCATCCTCTTCTATTTCATTTCCACGGTCATCTTTACACTGCAATAATTAACATAATATTAAAATCAGAACTACACATTAGCATGTTCAACCAAGTTTGATTAGAGTAAGGAAATGTACCCGAAAGATGTGAATAAACAGATGGAATGGTTAAATGGAACCCACAAGCTTATGCAGCAATTACTATATAACAACTACAAACATTGTATGTGTGATGTTATTGCTAGTTCATTTGCTCCTCACGATGAAAGCCACATGCGAATCACATTGTCCCATGAATTTATACTAGAAATTAGGCGTACAAGGTCATCACGGCAGTAGAAGCCAAGTAACGGTAAACGGGGCAAAGGAATTAGTGCAATAATTGAATGGACAACCCGCTCAAAATACATTTACTCGATGGATGAAGCTAAGGAAGAAGGGTTACTGATCGAAAGAAAAGAGAGCAGCATATCACCCCGAGGGAGAAATCCTCGGGAGCCGTCGATTCCTCTCTCGCAGCCGCCGCCGCGGCCTTCTCCGCGGCGCGCGCGGCGGCGGCCTCCAGCCACCGGCGCTCCGCGTCCTCGAAGGCTCGTAGCGCCCGCTCGGACGCATAGGCCTCGGCCTCCTCGAGCTCCCGGAGGCGGTGCTCCTCCTCCGGGTCGGCCGCGAGCGCCTCCGCCGCCTTCCGAGCGACCTCCGCGGCCTCCCTCCGCGCGAGGCGGCGCCGCTCCTTCTTCCGCTCCCTCCGCCTCTCCTTCCTCGTCACCACTGCAGCCGCAGCCCCCGCGGCTGCGGGATCAGCGGCCGCCGTGGACATGGCCGCCGCCGGGAAAAGCTTCGCCGATTCAATCACTCTCGCGGTCTCTCTTGCCTCCTCTCGCTGTGTCTCTCTTCTTCGAGGGGCCCGCAAGGAAGGCAGCGATGGGTTGCTGCTGGTCTCAGGTGGGCCCTCACGGAATGGGCCTTTCGATGGTACAGAGCTATGGGCCCGGCCCATACACGATAATTTCCTGATAGATTAGAAATTTTTGAAAACTAGCTAGATACCTGTGCTACGCTAGTATTAGTTGGAACAAATTAATTTGAGGTTTTAAAAATAATTTGTCCCTAAATATATATTTGGTAATAAATTTGTATTTTAGAGATGAAATAAGATGGAGCCACAATATATAGAAGGACCATTTCATAATATGAAAGTATATGATTAGTTAGTAAAAATATATAAAATAAAGTTGGTACCGATTTCGTGGAAAAGGAGGGATTCAAACTCGTTGTTAGTGTAGTGTGCTTTTTAAAAAAATTGCATGGTACAAACTGGACGGTGACTCAAACGATGAAATGAGGTTAGTTAAACATTTTGTATCTTTATTGTGGAGTTGTACTTACTCCACAAGATTAGATAGATGATCTACCCTTTAGGTGACCGTTGGTGTGGAGAATTAATCGATGGTTGACGTGTGTGTGATTCCACTCAAGGTGCGGTGACGTGTCATTGTCCAAGGTTACCTCCCTTCAACTGAGCACGCCATACGTCTTGTGCCATTGAAAAAAAAACTCCTACTTTCAACGAATTTAAGTAATGGCTTTTTTTCAACGAATGGATAAATGAGCATATTTGTTGAGCTCCTAAATTTTTATAAAACTTTTGATATAGGATTATCTTTTGATTTTGTTATCTCTTTCTGTTGGATTGTTTATGGCAATCTTATTATTTTGAAGTTTGTGATGTTAGAATTGACTTGACTGTAGCTTTTATTAAAGCAAATGCCAGGATTCTTATTATCTAGAAAAATTATGATTTTTTTAAAATACTATTTTAAATCTTTTTTAAATCGTATGTACCCTTAGATAATTATTTTAAATCATTTAGTTATCTATATATATTTAGTACAAATATCCTCCGGCTAAAATTAAATTAAAAAATAACTTATATCACAGTAACCTATCCGCTCTCTAGCAACTCTATTGCTAATATAGAAATATTCTCATGCTTAAAAATATTGTGCATTATGGAGAATACAAGTATTTTACCTAGGTAAAGTTTGGTTTCAAAATAAAAGGCTAAAAATTTTGCGTCATGTGTATCTTAGACCTGATAAACCTAGTACTATTCTTATTCTAAACTTTTTAAGAAATAAGACGTTAAACCATGCTCCCTCGCTCTCCTGATCTTCCTCTTTCTCTGGGAGCATTTAATTTTTTGTCACTCTTTATTAGATAGGGTTTAATCCTCTTACATTACTCTATAAAAAAATAATAGTAAATCTATAGACAAGAATGAAAATGAGTTAAATGTTGCCTTTCTTTACGTGTCCACTCTCCCGTACGGAAGGCGGAAAGGAGATCCGGGCAGCCACGCCCACGGACGGAAGCCATTTTTTTCCTTTCTTGGCATCATCTGCTGCTGCTGCACACACTCGGCGCGAGCCCAAGCCACCTCTGCTCTCTCGGGAAACAGATCCTCTAATATACTGCGCTTTACCTTATTATTATTAAGTATCAATGTTAAGAGTACTTTAAGTAAGAGGAAACTCGTGCCCTCTCCCGTCCACCACCCGCCGCCGCCTCGCATTCCCAAACCCCTCCCTGCTCTTTGCCCTAACCCACGACGGAGCTCGCCGCCGCGGTAGCCTTCCCCCGTCTCCGGCGGCCTCCGGAGCGCGATCCGCCTTGTGCTGATAGATATCGTCGCGTATATAGTTGGCGGCGGCGGCGGCGGCGGCTGGGTTCTCGCTTGAGCTGGTGCCCTCACCGCGGTTCATGCTGGGTTAGGGTTCTTGCCGCTGTGGGTCCTAGCTGGGATCTCCCTTCCTCGCCCCCCACATGATCTTCGCGAGGAATTCGGTGTAGTTTACCAACATTACGTGTAGACAAGGGCTCGTGTGCTGTAGTACTAGCTTGGAGGGTGCTGCTGCTGCTGCTTATTCTAGTTCAGTTTACCATGAAATCCTGAATCCCGTTTGCTTTCGATTGGCGCTATTGATTGGGTTTACTTTTCAGCTGTCGTAATTTGGGGAAACCAAACCAGGAAGCTTCACTTTCCCCCTACTCTACCACCCATAACAGTTTGCTCATTTGTTTGGTGGCGTGCACATCACTATCAAAGTATCTAAGTTCCTCTCTTCCCAAGCTGCCATCAAGCACTTATTCTTGTAATGCATGGGAATCAAGGCGCGGTGGGTCAGCCCGTATAATTTGTAAACACTACAGCTCAATATTATTATTGTTTTTTGAGCACGGGGAGAACAGCTCAGTATTATAAATTAGAGATCTTGGGAGTTCTTAGGGTTCTTGGCGAGAGGGAAGTTTTTGTTTGGTGATGTCTTGTACCCCCCCAGACCCACCCGATTACTGCTCGGCCGTATCGCCTGAGCTTAAGCTATACCAAGCCTTCATCTTCTCCGTGCCAGTTTTCTTCACATTCGTCTTGCTTCTCTTCTTCTGCTTGTTCTACTTGCGGCAGCGCAGAGCAAACTGGCAGTCCTTGCACATGAGGACTAATAACTTGATATGGGGGGATAACCCTAGGGTGAGCTAGCCTTTGCGCTCTTCTGTTCAGTAAGTTGGCTTTTCCAGATATATTAGTGTATGGGGATTTTGCTGTTTGATTTGTATTGTCTTGAATATATGCATAGTTGGAGTGTGGCATAAAGAAGGAGATGCGGGAGATGTTGCCTGTTGTGGTCTTCAAGGAGAGCTTCTTGATCAGGGAAACACAGTCAGTGATCTACTTCTAATCTCTTCAATGCAGTTCATATACTGTTGTTCTAGACCATAGATATCTTATCAATTGACAACCACAGTTATTAATATGTGTTGAACCTTTTATTATTACAAGGTCGTAATAGCATCTTGATGTAGATTTTCCGTTGGGTCTTTACCACCAATAACTCAATAACTGGTTCTGTAACGAATGGAAGTGCTTCTAAATTAGATCCTTGAGCTACATTACATGTGTCCACTAAAACATATAGAATGTTTCTGAAGGGCAATAGCAACTAGCAAGCATATTAATGCCCTGGGGCCCTGAACCATATATGCTCCTACATGCGTGTTAGCAGTTCATTAATTGCTAGAGCTATTTAGATAGTTGATGGGTGCCATGTGCACAGTTGGAAAATATGTTGGACAAAACAAAGTTACGCAACAGGGTTGATAATCTTAATTGATGGGTGTATTGCTTCCAGCTTTCCATAGCAAGTTGTGGAAATCCTACTAATATGTAAAAATAGGCTCAAATAAAGTTCTGATGGACTCTTTTTAGAAGAGATGTCATAGAGAGTAGAGACTAGACTAGAGCAAACATCTCTGTATTCATGAGCTTAGGGTAAAAATAATGCATACTGTCATTTGCCAAATTATTGCCAAGGATTTTATTTTGCCAATAGTTATGTGATTATACGATTATAGCATAATGGATTTAGTGCACTGGTGACTGGTGAGACACGGGTAACACATGTATTGCTACCTATTGAATGTACATCAAAATTGCATGTTGATTCGGAAATTCACTTGGACTAATATGCACTCAATAGAACCTGAAGGAACACACATTAGTAAGCTTTCCGTGTTATGGTCTCGATATATCCCCAACCCTCATCCCAAAAAAACAAACAATCTTACATGAATCACAGGAAGGTAAGATAGTGCCCAAGTGCTAAGATTTTTTAACTATTATGGCCATTCACATTTCATAAACTACTAGAAATCACATAACAGGTTTGTTCTTAAACGTCTGGAGGAAAGTGCAGAAAGAAGAAAACATTTGAATACAGAAAACTTGAATACAGAAAATCACATGTGAGTCATACTATACTATGGATCTTCTGCATATGGAGCAACCCGTAGATCACCCAGAGTTAGTCTGTTCCAGAATAATGCTGAATTTTGTACAGATGATTACTCAAGTGTTTGACACTTATTTTAGTATTTGATCAGTGTGTAGAAATGTTTTCTCTGTTACTCAAGAGAAACTATGGATCAGCAGCGGATCACTACAATTGACATGGTACCCTTAACACGGTAGACAGTATATTATTTACAATTATAGTATGGCTTAAAGGTTTTCGTTGAGACTTTTTATTTCACATTTCTCAACCGAAATAAATGTAAGATTGTGTGTTGGTTAAACTGCAATACTTATTTTCTGTCTTCTGCCTACTGGTATTTTACCCTGCATTGGTTCTTTTTGTTCTGAACATACAATCATTCTTGACAGATGCTCAGTCTGCTTAGCAGACTATCAACCGGATGAGCGGCTTCAGAGAATACCTCCTTGTGGTCATACCTTCCACATCGATTGCATCGACCACTGGCTCTCGACCAACACCACTTGCCCTCTTTGTCGAGTATCACTCCTTCCAACCCCCAAAACTGCCAGCGTTGATCCAGTGGATTTAGAAGCACAGACTGTTGAAGAGAACAGTTCTTTGTATGTACAGTATCATGAGGACCTTGTTGACGATAACGCACAACAGGAGGATTGAACATTGGAACAAGGTAGCGAGGGTCCAAGGCATCAAGCTGAAGAACGGCGGGCTATTGAGGAGACATCAGTTAGACTAACCACTGAGCCCCAGGTGGAGGCCGAGGGGTCTCAAAGCACAACCTGCCGGCCCTGTAAAACGAAGAAATAAGGCCTCTGCTGATGTATCGTGTCGTGGCAGGCTGTATTTTAGATGCTCATTGAATGAAACAAGAGCACATAAAGATGTCAAGTTATAGATGGGTAAAGGGTCTAATCTTTGTATTCAGACAAATTCTGGTGATGGTTTATACAAAATTCAGATCCCATCCCAACTTTTGTGTTGTTAGGAAACTGATTTAACAGGCCCTGATTTTTCTTTCGTTTGGGCAATTGACCAATTCGGCTCTTGACCATAAGTAAACCTGCTCAGTGAAAATTTGTGCCTGGTCGAAAGAGCACATGAGGTCTCCTTTCTTGGCCAAATCCCCTCGTTTACGTGCAACTGACGGTTTTTCCTATGGATTTCAGTGTCTTCTGAAAGTATGCCATTTCTTGAGCCCTTTCCATTCCTCTACAAAAGTGTTCTGCCAATACTAGGTTACAAGCTACGCTGCTACAAGCCCCAAGATCTGAACACACAAGAATCTGCACCTCAGACGGAATAATCCAAGAGAACACGTTTGGGATTTCAAAAGCGAAAAAGGTCACGATCCATTGGCACGCAGAACAATCATTCCGACAGGCGGAGCAAGCCTTACCTTCGGTCAGGAGATGAGCACATCATCGCAGATTAGCCAAAAAGACAAATACTCCACAAAGCAAAAGGGAAAACAGAAGGCCTCGCACGCAGATTACCCCATCAAGCCACAAGCAGAAAAGGCACTCCACTATCGCAGAAAAAGAACAGCGTCGCAATGATGAGAAGCGGCATATCAGTTCGGTTCAGTACAGTTCCATTCCATTCCTATGTACATGCAGGTAAGTACAGAAATTGTCATAGATGGATGGCTTCCACGAGGAAAAGCACTGGTACATTCAGCAGGAGGCGGAAAAGCACAGGGTAGAAAAACTTAGCAAATGCTCCAACTTCCGAAAGCAAAACACCACGCGGAAAAAAAGAAAAAGGAATGCCGCTGGGTTAAAACAAACAGCTCGAGCGGCACCAGACTCGAGCTGCGAACAGGATGCAAGGGGGGGGAGAGAAGAACTGATGCTTAGCTACGGATGATACTCCATGCCGTGCAGGAAGAAAGGAACACGAATGCTGATACTCTCTATTTACCGGTGCAGCGAGAGATGGCGAGGCCGGGCCACCGTTGTTGCAGGTCTACCAGTCACCACTTCACCAAAAACTGCGCACTGGACAAGGATGCCATGGCTCCTACTAACCACACACGGCAGAATTAAACACGGATTGATGGAAATGCTGCCTCCCAGCCATCCTTGCTGGCATGGGATCCACACTGGTCCAGAGGCAGCTATGCATGATGCATGAATCATGGTAGATGCAGACGGTGTCCTTCGGGCCCACGAACCAACCAACGGATAACTCTTAGTAGTCCCAAGGATCATGGGCATTGGCCCCCATGGTCAACATCCCAGATGGAAAAAAAATGAAGGGAAATATTGGGCCAGGTTAGCATTCAGCAATCCTTATCGGTGACTGGGGCAGTGTTGTCCAGGTCACTGTGAGGCATGTCAGACTCGGGTGATTGTTTGTTTGGGTTTGGCTTGACGGCGTCACCGACGATCAGCAGCTTGGACTTGGGAGTAAGTTGCTTGGCTTCCTCGTAGGTGTAGATGTACATCCTTTTCACCATGCCGCAAAATTCACTGCAGTGGCAACGATCAAAATGTGAATAGTTAGGGCTCAAGGAATTCAAAGAATGAAGTAATTAATTGAACAGGGGTAAGGATACATACGGCCAAGGGTCGTCCCCGACCAGCATCATATCATCCTCATCATCTGTGTAAACAACCTTCCATTTCTTCAGGCTAGCAGAGAGCTCTCCTTGGATATCAAACATCTCTTCTAACTTGCAGCGAAGATCATCATATCCATGGAGCCTTGTCAGGTCCACTGCCCTTCCAACTGCCATTCCTTGCATGATTACCTGCAGGAAGAACAATTATCAATTACTCTGCTATCCACAAGAGGATTTTGAGTATTTCAGGCAAAAATAACCCTCGTTACCTTGGTGCAGCTCCTCACTTGCCGACTCTGTGTCTCATGAGGAGATGGCTCACTGCTTGCCGCTGGAGCATCAGATTTGTTGGCATCTGATGGTTGCGAGAGTTGATCAGACTCAGCATCTACTGAGGCAGCTGGTTGGTCTTGACCAACACCAGAAACAGCAGGAAGTGGAGATGTAGCTTCCACAGCAGAGCTTATCTCAATTCCGAACAATCTGCAGCCAGCCAAACTAGGTTCTTGCTTCTTTTCAGATGGAACTTTGCTGATGCTAGCAGAGTAAGAGTCGGCTCTTGTCTCTCTCATTGGCCAGTAAAAATGCTTGTTGGTTAGAGCAGATGGCTCATTCTTTGTACTGAATCCAACATTTAATGATGTTGAGAAGATCGGATTGGGGCTCGAAGGATATAGTTCCTGTGTTCGCTGTAGTCCCGAAAATGAGAAACCTTGTGTGGACTCAGCTGGAGATTTCCACAAACCTAAGTTAAGAACAGAAGAGGTTAGGCATGCAAAGTAGACAGTAATTGAGGAGACAGAAAAACAGTATACTGCAAGGTTTCTATTGCTAAAACTTTACTAGCTATCATCATAGAGCAGAACAACACTGTAGCAATGTCTCAGTAAAAACATACCAAAGACTGGAGGGAGTTCTGGAGCAATTGAATTTGAAGCAGGAGGCCGAGCCCGCTTATTTCTTGCCTGAGGCTGAGATGGTGGCTGTGAATTACTCGCAGCAAGTGGCTCCAGTTCCCATTTTGAAACTCTATCTGGACGAGGAACCACAGAAGGCTCATCCCATTGGACCTATCAGTGGTGAACACATGGGTTGAGATTTTGAAAGATACAAGAGAAAACATGACAACACAACTGCAAGCATTTTCCAAGAAACATATGTCCTCAAATGTTCCAGACAACAGATGCAGAGGAAGAAGTGCATCCTGCCCACAAATTCGAAAATCTTAATTACCTTCAAAGATCTCCAGTCAGAATTTGCCCACGGAGATGTTGACATGCTCCCAACACCAATAATGGTCCCACTAAACCTATAAACCATGAAGAAACAGTCATGAGATGTGCCCACACAATTTTTGAATCAATGAAACACAAGTGGACATAAAATATATCTTAAATTACCTTCTTTCAGGAGCTTCATCGCCCTCAAATCTCATCTTAAACCTCATTCCAACAGATATCTTGCTGTTCTTAGCTTCAAGGTACTTGTTAGCACTCACAACAAACTCAGACTGGCTTGTTCTGAAAGCCAAATTAGAAGAACAAACACTTTGACTTATTAGAATGTAATGGTACAACATATGTTTAGCACAAGAAAATAAATAAGATCTAGCAAGCAAATTCACACGAAAATACATTCCTAAAACAGAGTGTAATTCTGTGAGGAAAAGTTACATATAATTCTATAAACACTCAACTCAACAAAGAAATATCACAAAGTTTAAATTTAAATGGGCATCCAGGGAGTCATCTCAGGAGATCTGATAACATCATGCATATTTCATTTTACAAAGTACATTGCATCTCTACACAAGAAAATGCTAGAGGTACATAATGCATCGGTGAACAACTTAGGTATAGTGAGAAGATTAGAAGAATCAAACCTTGGTTTGTAGAAAACAGAAAAAAGAGTTCCAGTGGATATAGCATGTGATGCAGTTGCTAGGACTCCAAGATGCATACTGTGACTTGATATCACTGATGATGGCATGTTATTTAGTTGCCTCATGAGCCTCCTGACACCAACTCGTAGCTCTCCATTCTCACCTCTGTTGTATGAACACCATATTTAGTAAAACAGAAATAGTGATAATAGAATATTCATCCTGAACTCAGCAGACTCAGGAAACAAATGCAAATGAGCAAAATGTGTTAAATCGCTTCAAGTCTTCCAAATGTTCCCCTGCATACCTCAGAAAGATGAATGCGTCACCGGCAACTAATCTTTTTGAGCTAACAAAAACACTCCAGCCAGTTGTAAGCAGATGCCTCCTAGGTTGTCCTAAAATAAAGGGAGGAACCTTTCATGAGACATAATAACAAAATCACCATGTAAAGCATTATTAATATGCCACCATTTTTTTTGGGAAGCCCTTTTACTATGGAAGTGGGGAAGGAACTATATTCAGTATTACTATGTTCTTCCAACGACTTACCTCGAAAGATGTGACGGAAATGCCACTCATTTCCATGGAGATCTCTAGCCACAAGCTCTTGCCATGGTGGATTCTGAGTCATGTCCTAAAGATTAGACCATACCACATACAGCAGATGTTACAGATAGCAAAATATCCAATATGATTATCTAAATATGAAGGAAGTTAAAAATATTTTTGGTCCTAACCAGTGGAGGAAGACATTCTTCTGCATGCCTCCTAAGAACCGAAAATCCACCATGGGTGCTTGTATCTGAAGCAGTCAAAGTCTTGCAGAAGGAATGGACATTGCATTTTTCAGGTTCATGTGGCTCAGGTTGTGGGCTGGTGAGTTCATTTTGCTAACAGAATAAAGGAAAATGAAATAAGTGCATACCCATATAAAATGCCAAGGCAATAGAATTTATGAGAGAATACGATCAGAAGAAAGAAAGGACTATGACATGAGCAAGATCACTACATTGCAGCTTGATAAAAAGCTCAAATGAGCTGAAAAGGACAACTATTTTCAGAAGAAAATATATAAGAAATGCATACTCACATCTGCTTCTGGTTGCAGCATAATTTGAGCATAAACCTCATCTGAATCGGTTTCAGCCTGCATACCAGAGGAAAAGGTGAGTAAACTACAGGATGAAAGGTACACAAGTAATACTGTTGCTAGAAAATCCAGAGGAACTTTCATAAAGAGTGAAACTACTGCAGACCAGAAAAGGAAAATGCTTACCCTAAGTTCTACATTGACCACTTTGCAGAGGATCTTAGATGGCAGGTTAAACAAAGGCAGGTGCTGGTCAAGCTGTTGGTCTGTAGATGCCTCGAGCTATAGAAAGCATGAAAAGATTAGTTCAAAGGAAAGACATACAAAAAAGAACTATATTGCCGAAGAAACAAAACCATACTGCTGTGTACCAACACAAGGAGCAAGTGACATTCTTATGGTACAATTTAGCAGCAAACTCCTTAATATCGGGACATGATATTGAGCAAACATTGATTTATTATAGTGAGATTTACCTGTTCCATATGGCCCTGGGGGAAGTAGTAGACAAATTCGCCTTGGCGAGGCACTGTCACCAACGGCCCAGCGCAAGCATGCCATAACTCCCTGTACAACGCATCGCAAGAACTCCCTACACGAAGGAATTTTACCATTTTTTAGGAAAAAGACATCACCATACAAATCAATGGAATTTCCCCTTCGTATTATAGTGGCAACCAACAACGTTTAATTAACCGTTGATCAGGAGTTAACTACACCGTAATTGCTACAATTGTCAAGCTAAACGAGCAGCACACGCATAGATCCAACATTTTCTCATCTGCATTCTTGTGGTTGAACCAATTGCCAACATAACCATAACAATTTCAAAAACAAAGGCGCTGTCACTACACAGACAAGACAGGCTCTCAGATCCGTAATTGCATATGTTTCCCCATTTCACAGATCGGAATTCGCGTGCATCAAAACGAGAGTAGCTTATAATACTAGCCAAACTAGCAAAATTACGAGTTCTCACACGAATCAGCACACCAAAAACAAATCTCCGACCTAAAAATAAACAGAATTAGACAAGAAATGAAAGAGAAAAGGCCCTTTTAATAGTAGAACAATGCCCGAGTAGTCGCCTCGAATTCCAAACCAATTCCACATCCCCAAGTCCACGTCTCTTGCTAGCTTACTAAGCACTCAACTCACCGGCTAACGGCACAAGCCCAATTCAGGCAAAAACCAACCAGCCGAGGCGAAAAACGCAAGGAGAGAGAGGAGCAGCGAATAGAAAGCGCGGGATACGAACCTGTTCCGCCGGCGGCGGCAGCAGCATTGGCAGCGCCGGAACCGGCCATCCCGACGCGACGCGCACGCGGCTCGAAGAGAGGAAGCGAGGAGAATTCAGCAGGAGGAGGGGAGCGAGAGCGAGGCGCGTCCCGATCTGGTCACCCCATGCCCCTCCCCGCAGATCCGGGCGCGCGGCGCCACCGGAGCAGCCGCCTGGCCGCGAGAAGCCGCGGAATTCAGAGGAGGAGACCTCGGATATGCCCCTCCCCAGTGGAGCGCGCTGCCACGCCGCCGCAGCCCGGCCGCGGAGGAGCAGGAGAAGGAGGAGACCGCTGCTACCTTGCAAGGCACAAGGACAAGGCGCGGCGGCCGGCCGGAGGGGACGGAGGCGGCGGTGGCGTGAGGGGGAGGAGGTGGTGGGAGCTCTGGGTTGCCTTGCCTCCTTCGTTGGCTGTGGCTTGGCTTGCGCGGCGCGAGTGCTGCTGCTGCTGCTGCTTTTTATTTTTATTTATTTTTTCTCCTCCTGTTTTTCTACGAGTTGGCGCGAGGCGAGGAGGTGGGGAGCAGCGGGTGGGTGGGTTTGTTGCTCTCGCTCTCTGCCTTTACCCCCCTTTTTTTTTTGGCGCATTTTCTGATGGATGTGTGCGCGAGTTTTCGGGGAGGGAGGCGGCAGGCAGGAGAGGCGTGAGGGGATGAAACGGTAACGGCCGTTAGCCGTTACTGTACTGCGGTGGTATGTCTGCCGCGAGGAGCGGCGGTGCTACGCGTACCCCGTGGTGTTGGGTTGCTCAAGGGGGGGAGTTGCCGCCTGATTGGGTTAGTGCGTCATGGTCTTACAAGAAGTGAGATTTCTGAGAGATTAATGATGAAGAGAAATTCGTAGAGGGTTATGGATGTGTAGCCATAGCAAGCCTAACCGTGCAGGGCTATCTATGTTGCATTTGAACTCGATGAATTTGAGAATTCTGGAAACCGACAAAAATAAAAATAAATATGATACCAGAAAAGAAAATAATATTATTGTTGCACCAACCGTTTCCTTGTTTTACCATGTTTCTAAAAAAATATTATTTTTATAATAAGGTAATTACCATATTTCTAAATACCTCAATCGTCCATATCTCTACTTAATCCAAAAATAGACCCATCAACTCCTCAACCAATTTTGGTATATGACAGAGGAGAGACAATTTATAGTTTACATAGTGTAATATTAAAATATTTGGTCATATTATATAAGTGATATTAAGTTAAATATGAAGCACATTTCACAAACACCACAAGTTTTTTTTGGACATATGTAACACAAAACCCCAAGTTTTGCAACATGATTAAAAAAACCAAATGTTTTATGACAAAATGTTTTATGAAACCTCACATTTATAAAAATCCAAATAACCCGTGTGAGTAGCTGGTGCTTCCAATCTCTCTCTTGCAACTTAATTCCGTGCAAAACACGTGTCGCAAGTCTATGTTCTCTTTCACCTTTCCACCTCTCTCTAGTTTTCTCTAGTTTTCACCGATTTTCTCATTGCTCCCTATGTTGAGATTCGATGCACATTTCCTATAGTATGCGATCGTATGCAAAATTAAAAGGTGGAAGGAGGTCAAGGTACACATGCCTTTGATGGCAAATGACAACTTCCTCACCATGATGGAGGGCCATAGGAAAGAGAAAATAGAGTTGTGAGAAATGTTTTGTATGAAATTAGGTTGTCGGGGGAATCTAAAAATATTAGCGATATGTAGGAGGTATTTGGATTTTTCCCTTATGACTAAATCATTTGTTTGGCTATTATATGTACGCATAATACATGTATAAAAAATAATATTGTATTTTCTAAGTAAATACACACACTGGCCACTTTATCACTAAACATTGGTGGCCAACTACTTTATGTAATGTGTTCATATGATATTGCTACCTAGGTTTACGTCTTTATCTTTTCCATCGTGAATTGGGAGAGTTAGAAAAGAAATGAAGTAGACAATATAGAAATATGTATTTTTAGCCCTAAGGTAAGTATATGCTTGAAAAATAATGTCATTATAATGAAATATAAGTGTTTTATATAAATATAAGGTTTTGTGAAACATATCTTCCTAGGTTTACTTAAAACAAATTACAAAAATAGATATTTATGTTATAGATACCATAAAACCTATGACTTTTGTAAAATTTACTCTTAAATATGTGATTTTATATTCCAATGGTTTCGGCATTTATTATCGGTTTATAATTGATACCGCCGTAGTTATGTTTTTTGATTTTTTGATATTTCTGATACTGTTTTTTCTAAGTTTTATCGTTATAGAGAAAAATATGATTACAGAAATGGTTGCATCCCTATTTGCTGGTTTCCATATCATTTCTCGGATCCACTTGCACATCACGCTCTGCAGCTAGGTGTGATGCATGGAAGTACCAGGCCACCATATACAACATAGTGCATGCTTTTTCCAGTTATCGTGGTATCGCTTGTTTGGAACCGTCGTTTGTCCATTCAAGTAACCGAGTGAACGTTGCAGCACATCTCATGGAGTTCCCTAGCTACTAGTAGTAACAGTTATACGAGCACGGCCTAACTTGTCGATCGTTTGTGCATGCGTGACGTTAGCTAGTAGCTGCGCCAGCCTTTTCCCGTACGTCTCCCTGAAACGCCCGGTAAAAACGGAGCAGCTGATCGAAGCGCACGGCGCACGATGGATTTCCACGTCACGATGGTTACATAGCCCGCCAGAACCAGAAAGGGGCCCGCTAGCTCTGGATGGACGGCCATTGATGAGGCCCATAACCGCGTGTCGTTTAAAGGCTCACGGGCTGGGCTGGGTCAGGTTAGGCTCTGTCACGTGGGTCGGACCAGATGGTAGTAAAGCAGTAGAGGGCGGTGGGTCCTCTCGGTGCCATGTGCAAGAGAGGCCTGGATCTGATAGATCCGCACACGGCGTACATGTCTCGATGGCCGTCGTCTCCCCTCGACTCGACGTGCCACTCTTTGAGTGTGCACTGGTCTATGGCAGTCACTCACGAACACAGCAACGTGCGTACGTACCACGACGTACCACACATACTAAGTAGTGCCGATGCGTGCTCCGATTACACTGGGTTAATCGGTTGTTTCTCTCTCTTGTGGTAAGGTTAGCGCGTGCGTTATGTATACCCCTCCGTTTTATATTATATCATACTACATTACGTTTTGATTTTTTAAGTTATTTTTTAGTTTGATTAATTTTATAGAAAAATCTAAGAATATCTACAACAGTTCCATTATATTTAATATTAAATATATTTTAATACTATACTTGTTTTATATTAAAATATTACTCTGTTTTTTCTATAAATTTGGTTAAATTTTAAAAAAAATTGACTAAAAAGTTAAAACATATTATAATATGAAATTAAAGGAATAGTATATATTTGTTAACCAGCGTGTGCATGTTGTTGTACATGTAGGGGTGATGCCAAACGCATAGGTGAAAGACAACTGACAAGGATCTTTTCTGTATACTTGAAAGGGTTGGAATGCGACCCTATACAACCATAAGTACCAAAATCTATAAGATCCCATCAAATTCTATTGAGTTTTACTGATTTGAGCTGTGTCATATATAGTTGTAAATTGTGTTGTGCTACCTCTGTCAAAAATATATTATTTTTTACATGTATCTAGATATTGTTTATGTTGTTTTTTTCTTAATTAATTATCTCCGTTATTTCTTCTTCCTCCGTGATGTTGTTCATCGCTTTCCTCTTTGACATGCACATGGAAAGAAGTTAGGGTATCTCTGAACCATTGATGTTGTGAAGACTAGCTTACACGAGGCTGAAAACGACAGTACGGTTTTTGGCAACTGCTCCTACGTTACAACTTTGACATTCTGCGTTGTAACGAGCTTGCACTGCTCTAAACATGTGCGACTAACTTGTCATCGTCAATCTTAATATGAGAAATATTTTATTTGTTACCTGACTAAGTTAGACATCCTATAGTACGTACTCTCTCCGTCCAAAAAGTAGTTTTTTAGTTTTAAATTTTATCACATAATAGGTGTTAGTCGTCTCATCAATCATCAATCTCTTTCAATTTAAAATTTTCTCATCTTATTTCTTAACTACTCTCTCACTCTCAATCCTTTTTATTTAATGAGACGTTTAGATCATTCTTGATCGCTACTAATTTATCCTTTTAATTCTAAAAATACACTTGATATATGAGACAGAGATTTCCGAGCCAGAGCCTGATCTGGATTCTGGACCGGGGGAGAGACGGCGTCAGGTCCGTGAAAGCCGCAAAGGCCGAGGTGGGCCCCGCGCAGCCAACGCCGTCAAAGCTAGCGCACCTCCCTCCCTCTGGGCCCACGCGTCAGCGGGGGTGCCGTAGTTTAATGCATGTCCCTCGCCGGCCCGGCAACCCGCCCCCGCTTACGTAAGGCACCCGCACCCTATGCTCTTTGCTACCCGCGCGGCGTCTACCCGCCTCCCCCCGCCCCCCCCCCCGTCGATGTGGGTCCCACTCGTCATCGGATGGGCTGGCCGGCGACGTGCGCGCTACGGTGCTGCTACCATGTGATTCGGGGACCCGTTTGTCTGGCCGTTTCGTGCTTTCCTCGTCTTCGCGGGGCACTGTAGTTCACCGATGGAAGGCAATGTTGCCATATACGACCGCATATATGCGTATAAAGGCCGACCGTGGCTTGACAAAACCGTTTCGCAGCAAAGATGCTGCGGGTGGTTCCACCTTTAGAATTTTTGGGTGGTTTCCGTTTCTAGAATTCTAAGTTTAAGTTTAGAAAGAGGCGCTCGGGCCACGGTTTATAAATTAAAAAAAAGGAGTAAACAAAGCCATCAAAATAGCTTTATGCATGCTTTTACATTTTTATTCTAAGTGGTTTAAAAAACAAAGTTGGAAAATTAAAAAGCGATAAAAACACACTTTATATTGGTTTAAAACTAAGTTTCAAAATTCGAATAAGGCAACAGTTTATAAGTTGAGGAGATAGAGAGTGGTGGAGCCATTAGTCAAAACAATAATAATATTCACATAACATAATTATACAATAGCATGGTCCGCACTCTTTTAAACTCAAGCCTTGCACCATGTTTTTAAATAATAAAAATAGTTCACATCTAGATAGCCAATAACTCTAAAAGACAAATAAAAAGACCTAAGACTATTGGATAAATCCATTCCTCCCTTTCTGATGGTATACATTCAACTGAAATATCGAAAAAAACATATAAATTCTACGACAATAGTATAATTAGAATAAAAAGACACATGTGCAACACGGTTAATCGCCAAACAAGTCATGGACTAAAGATTATTAGCGGCTAAAATAAATTTCTAACTATTCATTAGGATTGGCATCATCGTTGGGCTAAGCCTTTTGCTGCCTGGCTCAACGCCACAGCACAAATGGAGCCAGGGAGGGGGTGACAGAGGGAATAATGGAGGACGATGCAATCGATCACTGGCCGGCCGATCCTTTTCCGTGTACCACGTTGGAGTACAGTACAGGCCACCACCTCTTGTCTCTCTCTCGTTGTGGTGCGTCGAAGAGAGTTGAGAGCGACCATGGTCGTGGTGGTGCTTGCTTGTCTGCCTCCCCAGCCGGACATGCCCTCTTCTGTTCGATCATCGGTCGATGGCCCTTCCCTTTCAGCGAGGCCCCTGCCTGGCTTTTCCTTGCATCTTGCCTGCTCTGATGCTTCCCCCGATTAAGTACTCACTAAACAAGCAAACTTCAAGGAAACTAAGCCAAAGTATTTTAGTATTATTACTACCATGAGAGAGTTTAGATTTCAGGCGCATGTAGTTTTCAATGGTTCCTATCATTTTTCTAATTCCTTTGATAGGTTAGCTAGTTTAATTTGCTTTTATATTCAATGTATTACACCCTAAATCAATATATATAAATATATATAAATTGAAGTATAGTTATTACCCACTGATCAATATTGCCTTTTACTCTTTTCTCTACTCATAGTATCGGCCGTATCATATATATGTTAAATATTATAATCGGTATAATCCATCAATAATTAGTTAGTTAAATAAAGTCACTTTTTTAAGTTGAAAAGTTAAATTATAAATTATTCTAAACAAAACATGAAAGAGCTCACCATTCATTCTTTTTCAAAATTACATGCACTAAAAATAAATTAAACCATATATGACAATAAAATTACAGTTAAAATGAACTTAAAATTCTCTATGTATGCACTGCACCACAAACATCGGTGTCAGTGTTCAACTGTACAGCTCAAAGGCTTCCAGCTTCTACCATGGTCCGAAACTTGGTGAGATCTCACCGTCTCGGATCCTCCCGAGATTTTTCTTTCACGCAAGCAGAAATTTTACGGAGGAAGGATTTTGTAAAAAGTTATTCAAATTGCTTCAAATTCAATTGAAATTTTGATCAAGATTTAAATAAAACCCGCGAGATTTGCTCGAGACAGCGAGATCTTCCACAGGCTTCAACTATTGTATGAAGACCTCTTGGGGTGAAGAAATCAAGCAATGTTAAATTGATTAAACGGCGATATGACTGTACTGTGTCTGTGGAGACAAAGCGATGGTTCTTTGTACTCATTTGCTTTATTCAGGTAACATGCTTTGCATGATATGCCCAATCCACAAAGCCAAGCCAAGTTCTACTTAATAATTGAAACTTGAATTTCTCGCTCAAAAACTATCAGAGTTCATTATTTTATTTGGAAATGGTGTTTGATATATAACATGGGAGGAGCTATGACGCATTTTCAAAAAAAAGGTAAATTGTTTTTAAAATGTAAATTAATTATACTTATATTATAATTACACTGTAGATTTTAAAACTGATTGTAAGTTTTAATATTTACATTATAATACAATGTCTAAGAAAATAATGATTTAAAGTATTTTTGTCATTATCTACTTAGAAACGAAGATAGGAGAGATAGAGACATCAATCACATAAAAAAAGTAACTGAAATTAATGAAAAATGAGACGCCATATTTTTTTTAAAGAAAACCCGTATGACATCTGCTTTCGTTTGTACAAATACAACTGCTATTTCTTTTACAACTATCTACCCTATTATAATATAATATGCACTATCATAATTACTGGACAAAATATAATGGCACCATTCTACTTTTCCTTTATAGCATAATATAATATAATATACACTGATATAAGATAGGCAGAGAAGACGGAGACAAAGACGACATGCTGTGTGACTAGGACCACACCATTAGTTTAATGACTGGCCACTTTGTGGTGACGTGATTAGATTAATCACTAATCACCAAGCTAGCTAGTGGATATTTGACAGCACTACTATACTAGTAGTTCGATAGTACGATATGTTAATATAGTTTATTCAACATCCTAGTTATCAATAACAAGGTGCTAATGATCAGCTTGATGCTGACTGATTAATTATTGGATGATCCATCATCATCCATGCATGTCGTTGGTGTGGGGAATCGAGGAGCAGGGCCAACCAAGAGGAGGCATCCAGTGAGCGATTGTATATTTGCATGGACCAACCACAAGTTTTCTTCTTCTTATTTTTTTCATTTTCGTGGCTGATGAACACAATAGGAGCATAATAAGCCAACTAGCCTTCGCATTTATGTGCCCGATTGATAGATAGATGCGACGTGGGCCGCAACCAAATTCATGGGCCAAAGTGGCGCAGCCTTTGGAGCCCCAAAGGCTCCTAAACTTAGGTTGTTTTTTAAGTTATATTTTTAAGATGAATGGAGTATACTATAACCGTTAACTTGTCTTTTTAAAAAAATTATAAATACTTAAAAAAATGTTATATTATCAAAATGTTTTGTTCAATAAATATAACCAAACAACTTTCATTCATCTTAATATAACCAAAAAATTTTCATTCATCTATATTTGATCTAGACTTTAATGCCACTCCTTGAACAGTATAACCTTAATTAATCAGGAGTGACCCTTTTAATTAACCGTGTTTTTTCCCCTTTGCAAAAACATGAACTCAGAATAGCTGGTGGCTACGTGGAGCTTAGACGTCCACACATGTGACTAAGTAGAAGGTACCAAGCGTCACCATACCATTGGAGAGGCTCCAATCTACTTGGATATGATCAAATATGGATTGTCGCATTTCTGAATAATTCTCGCTATCTTTTCTTTCTTTCTCATGCATGATCTGTATGCATCCGTTTCGATCGACGCCTGCATATACATATAGTCTTATCATTTTTATTTTTTTGCACCAAGGATCTATGCAAGCAAATGAGCAAGAGCATGAACTCATAAATTAATACCCGGTGGTCATGTGGAGCTTAATTAGTGGTCCATAGAAGGTTTGTGTAGAATATGTACAGTGACTATGACCCTAAAGTGTATACAAGGAGGATCGGGTCTATATATATACAGCCCAGGTCAGTGGTCTGTTTAACACCTCCTGCAGTCTTAGCGGGAGGAGAACGGACGTAGAGACTGGACCGAAAACTGGTGAACAAAGGCGTGGACAGGCCTTTAGTCATTATATTGGCAAACTGATGTACTGATGGTACATGGAGCACCCGAACCTGTTCTAATGCGATCTTTTCACGGACAAAATAGATATCAATCTTGATGTGTTTGGTGCGTCGGTGATGGACCGGGTTGGCGATCATTTAGACGACATTAACATTGTCATAGTAGACGACGGTCGCGGTGGAGAGGGGTGCACGGAGCTCCTGGAGAAGCTAGCGAAGCTAGCAGCACTTGGCGACGGCGTGGGCGACGGCGCGGTACTCGGCTTCGGCGCTAGACCGGGACACTGTAGTCTGGCGTTTTGAGGACTAGAATACGAGAGTGTCACCGAGGTAAATGCAGTAGCCGGACGTAGAGCGACGAGAGTCGGGGCAGCCTGCCCAGTCCACGTTGGAGTACGCGGTGAGGGAGTCAATGGGGCTAAAGCTGAGATGCAGCCCGTTAGAGAGGGTGCCCTTCACGTAGCGTAGGATGCGCTTGAGCAACGTGAGGTGAGGTTCTTGCGAAGCGTGCATGAACAGGCACACTTGCTGGACAGCGTACGTGAGGTCGGGTCAGGTGAGTGTGAGGTATTGGAGAGCCCCGGCAAGACTCCGATAGTGAGAGAGATCGGCAACGAGGGCGCCATCAGCAGCGGAGAGTTTGGCTCGAGTGTCGACCGGGGTGGCCGTGGGGTGACAATCGGCCATGCCCGCACGCTGGAGGAGGTCGATGGCGTACTGGCGTTAGGAAAGAAAGAGCCCGTGGGTGGAGCGGGTTATGGAGATGCCAAGGAAATGGTGGAGAGGACCAAGATCGGTCATGGTGAACTCAGAGTGGAGTCGGGCGATGATCTGGTCGAGGAGAGATGTTGAAGACGTTGTAAGAATAATGTCATCAACATAGAGAAGTAAATAGGCAGTGGCGGAGCCGATATGGAAAGTAAACAGGGAACTATCGGACGTAGAGGCCACAAAGCCGATGTGCCAAAGATAGGCAACAAAGCGCTGGTACCAGACACGAGGGGCTTGTTTGAGGCCGTAGAGAGAGCGTTGAAGGAGACAGACGTCGTCGGGACGAGAAGGGTCGACGAAGCCTAGGGGCTGCTGGCAGTAGACTGTTTTCGTCAAGTGGCCATGAAGAAAGACGTTCTTCACGTCTAGTTGATGGATCGGCCAGGAACGAGAGGCAGCCAAGGTGAGGACGGCTCGGATGGTGGCAGGTTTGACAACGGGACTAAAGGTCTCGTCGTAGTCGACACTAGGTCGTTAGGAGAAACCTCGGATGACCCAGCGAGCCTTGTGACGGGCAAGGGAGCCATCGGCGTGGAATTTGTGTTTGAAAATCCACTTACCCGATCGAAAAATGAGGAATTAGATCGGCCTGAGTCGATGAGGTCGGGTGGGCCTGAGTCGATGAGGCACCCGAAAACGCGAAGGTGGGAGTAATCGGGCACCGTGCGGTAGAGAAGGGCGTAGGGAATGTTGTTTTGAATGGAAGAGCATGGGTGCTGATTGAGAAGGTACGTCGCAGTAATCAGAGCTTTGGCCCAATAAATGACGGGTAAGTGGGCATGAAGTAGCATGGTGCGACTGATGTTGTTGAGGGTGCGAAGGAGGCGCTCGTCTTTGCCGTTCTGAGGAGAGGTGTAGGGGCAGAAGAGCTGGAGATGGATGCCCTGCGAGGTGAGGAGGTTTGTAACGGTATGGTTGACGAATTCCGTACCGTTATCGGCTTGTAAAGCCTTGATGGGGAGGTTGAACTGAGTGGACACGTATGTGACGAAATGAGTGAGGTGAGAGGCGACCTCGGATTTGTGGATGAGCGAGAAGGTCCAGCAATAGTGTGTGTAATCGTCAAGTATAGCGAGATAATACTGATTACCGGAGACACTTTTAACTGGAGACGTCCATACATCACAATGTATAAGTTCAAATGGACACGAGGTACAGGAGAGAGAACTAGAAAAGGACAGACACACATGTTTGTCAAGTTGACATGAATGGCAAACTGTGAAGCTGCTGTGAGTACATCGGATGGAGGCGCTGCGGCGGAGGGTGGCGACAACATCGGGGCCGAGGTGGCCGAGGCGAAGGTGCCAAAGGTTGGTGGAGAGGGCGACGTTGGTGTGTAGAGTGGACGGCGCAGCGGGAATGGTGTAGAGATTCCCGACACTATTGCAGCGAAGGATCTGTCGCCGGGTTGGGATATCCTTCACAGAGAAACCAAACGCATCAAATTTAATAGAGCAATTGTTGTCTCTTGTGAATTGGCGAATAAATATAAGATTGTGAATAAGGGAAGGAACGATAAGAACATTGCGTAAGGAAAGGTTAGTGCTGGATGTAGACAGAGAGGAGTCACCTCGGCATTGGACAAGAAGAGAGTGACCATTGCCGATGATGGCAAAAGGGGAGGAAGAGGGGTGACAGGAGCGAAGTATACTGGCCGATGACGCCATGTGTGAAGACGCCCCAGAGTCTAGCACCCAAGGGTGCTGTGGTTGGAGCGTTATCTGGTTAAGGGCAGCGACGAGGCCAGCCTGGTTCCAGGAGGGAACCGACTGGGTGGGTGGGGTCAGTAGCATCGGCTGAGGCGGCAGAACGGAAGCCGATGCTAGGTGAGATTGGGGATGGGCGCCGAGTACCCCGGGTTACCAGCCGATGGGGTTGCGTGGCTGGAGCTAGGGTGCCCAGGGGTTGTAGTAGAGCCACGGACCCGTGGGACTGGCAGGGTGGGCAGAGACGAGGTAGGTCGTGAGGGCGTCGGACCCTGCCAGGTCCTCCCTTTGCCTTTGCCCTTGCCTTCCCCGGTGCGAGCTGTTGTGCTGTGGCCGGAGCCATGGCCACCAGAATCGCGGGAGGAAGGGGCAGCGCAAGAAGCTCGGCAGCCATTATCGGCTGCGGTAAGAAGAGCGGTGTGGGCCACTGTCTTCTCATCATTGGCCAGATGGATTTCTTTAAGAACTAGCATGTCATGAGCCCGGGCAAACGATGGAAGAGGTGTGGCGTTAGCGATGTCATCAGCGGTGTTAGAGAAGCAGGGATTGAGGCCTCGCAGAAGGGTAAGGACAAGTTGAGAATCGGCCACAGGGTGGCCGACGTCTCAGAGAGTAACAGCCTTGACTTTGAGGCGATGATAGTACGAGGAGACAGAGGAGTCACCTTGTACCATGGAGTGGAACTCGTTGAGGAGGAAGATGGCGCAAGGCTGCTTGTTGGCCAGGAAGATCCGCTCGATGGCCACCCAGAGATCTCAGGCGATGGGATCGGTATCGTCCATGGCGAGGTCGAGGACAGAGTCATCGACCGAGCCGAGCAGCCAGCTGCGCACGCAGCACTCGGCAATGTCCCACTGAGGATCATCGGGGCGAGGTGGAGCGGAGCCATCAATATGGGACCGGAGGCCGAATTTTCCACAGAGGATTTGAAGAAGAAAACCCACTTGGAATAATTGACGTTGAGGTCAAGGGAGATAGGAACGTGAGATTTCACGTTCACAGCAGCGTAAGGAGGAGAGAAGATCGGCGAGGTGGTGCCCGAGGTGTGGTCTGAGACACCGAGGGCCGGAGCAGACTTGGCGACTAGGAGAGTGCCAGAGCTGAGAGCGGACTCGGTAGCCATGACGGGAGAACGGGAGCAAAGAGCCGATGGGAGAAAGAAGCCAATGGGAGGGAGAAGCCGATGAGAGGGCGGATCGGCCGATCAAAGATGTGAGAAGCCGATGGAAAGTGGGCCGGCCAACCGATGAGGAGTGGTTGGCCGATGGGGAGTAGGCAGCGGAGTAGGTGAGGAAAAAGGTGGTGACAGAGTGGGTGGGTCAGAGAGTAGTTAGGTCACAGACGTGCGAAGATTCACGTCCGTGAAGAGAAGATTCACGTCCATGGACTCATGGAGGCCAAGGAGTGGGGCGGACGCGAAAAAGGCGGGGAGTGGTCGGACGCGATAAGAATATGTTCGCGTCCGGGAGGCAGGGATTCGTGTCCATGGACACGTGGACACGTTTGACTGGCTCGGACGTGAGGGGAGAAGGTTCGCGTCCGAGAGCCGTTGGGCGTGTCGGAAAAAGCGAGAACCGAGGGAGGGTTCCAACCGATGGAGGGCTGGACAGGTCCAGTTGATGGGAGGGCAGATGAGTTTAGCCGATGGAGACGACAAGCGTGGAGGTGCGCCGGCGTCAGAGAAGGAGAGATGCACGAAGCAAAAAGAAGAGCGGAGACGGGTGCGAGGCGAGACGAGGAGGCGGATCAAGACCGTCGCCTGGTCGCGCGGAGGTGGAACGGAGAAGAGAAGATGACTGTGGAAGAGACGAGGAGAAGAGAAAAACGGGGGCGAGAGAGCGAGGAGAGTACTGGGAAGAGGGTCAGCGACGGGAAGAAGATGTTGACGACGAGGAGGAAAGAGTTGGGTCGCCGAAGGGAGAAGTTAGCGTGCCGGGATGTCTAGACTCGCTCTGATACCATGTTGAATGTGTATAGTGACTAACACCCTAAAACGTATAAAGAGTATATATACAACCTAGGCCAGTGGTCTATATAATATATGTGATGCTCCAATCAAATATAGATTCCCGCATTTCTGAATAATTCTCACCATATTTTCTATCCCTCTAGCTTGAGGGGGGCATAAATATATCAATCGTGCGTCATCTGATCCGTCGTCGTTTCGTGCATCCATATCGATTGACTGCTGGATTGTGATAGGTGGAGAGCATTTTTGGGAGATCGATGCTAGTTGATATCAATGGATGAAATTGTCAAACAGGTCGGCGTGATCGGCCCAAGAGATCTTGTGTTCTTGTGCGATCTCGATCGATCGATCGATCATGCGTGATAGATGCAAGTGTACCACCACGTATGCTGCCCCCCTTTGCTCGACGAACATGACGTGAAATTTCATCAGATATATACCTGTCTGCACTTTGGCATCAACACGTATATTTATCACGCCCAAATTCGACGCACCGGCCGTTCTGCTCTTAATTTGCAGGTAATTTAGTTTTTTTAGGTACGCTGGGATAGATATATGTGCTGTTGAACTAATTGATTTTGCTCGATTCAAATAATGGATCAGATAGATATTATATGTAGTTCCACATATAGTGTGCAGCAGAATTTAATTTGTCGAGAGTATTAACTTATAACATATCTTTTTTTTCAAACGAAGTACAGTAGTTTCTTTTCTTGCAAGAAAAAGAGTTTATTATGAGGTAATTCATGTCAGTTTGAATATGATACATCTAAATTAATGATATACGTAGTATAACCATGTGAATGATAGAGCCTAAGAAAATAATCAACAAAAATGGATTTGTTATATATATATATATATATAATCGATTTTCCCCCAAAGGAACATGGCTAGAAAGTGAATTGAAAGTGCCATGTCTGCAGGCTTGCAGTTGCTAGCTGATTTTGTGAGTACCCACTGCCCAATTTGCTCGACCCCCCAATCTCCCATGCTGTTCACTAATCAAAATTTTGAATACCTTGTGCGCTATCATCAGTAGATGCTTTGTCTCTTTTGCGATTGACGACAAATAGGACTGCACAAGAGTTTGCTATGTACTTACACCCATATGAATATCTAATTCAGTTCTGAGATATGTAAAGGCCCGTCAACTTAGTTTATAAGTGTATTAGATTTTTATCGAAAATGATAGAACTTACATGAAAGAAGTATTTTGTATAGTAAGGAAAATATATGTACTCTGTCTCATCATAAAAAATATATGACACTTGACTTCTAATGTGGTCTTTGAGGTGCAGTGTTGGCTATATCTTTTGTCAGATCAATAAGTTCATATGACTATAAATAGTCAGATCAATAAGTTCATATGACTATAAATATTTTTCAAGATAAATCTAACTATACTTCTTTTATGTTTCCAAATATACTTCTTTAATGTTTTCAAACTAAATTTTTTAAATTTTATTAACAGTTTCAAAATTTTAACAGAAACAAATTGAAAGCTAAGGGAATATATCTTCAAAAATATGTATAATTCTCCGATTTCATGTCGACCTTAGCTTGCGAAGACCACATAAAAGATTTTATAGGATCCTTATGGAGGAATTCAGTGTTGATTGTGCCCTGACCACTACTAATTAAGATGTAGTTAGTGGTTAGGTTTAAGGTATCTAAAGCTTCTTAGTAATATAATATGCGTGACCACTGCTTTTTTTCCTTTCTGTTCGCGCTTTATATATGCGGCAATTGTAGAACCACTTACTGACTGTAGCCTTAATTCACAGCATATAAATTAAGGATAACTATATATTTACAATGCATATATATGATTGTATCAACTCGTACTAAGGGGTGAATGATTATAGAAGTCTAAAAAAATAAAATTTAGCACTTTCTCCTAATTATAAAACCTTAAAAAACATATTTTCATAATTACACTAACCATTATTTCATCCCTAACCAGATTATAACCGTAGATAAGTCTAATCAACCTAAAAATTTAAAATAAAGATCCCGAGATATTAATAAAATAAAATTACAAAAATTAATTAATAATATGATATCTTGAATACTATATTTTAGATAAAAGAAACTGATATAAATCATAAAGAAAAATAAAATAAAATAATCTAAAATAGATCGCTAGATATACACAAAAGATAAACAAGAACGAAAGATATTTATGGCACTAATCTTCTATAAAATTTACCATTATTATTAAAATTATACTTACAGAAATTCTAAAAAAAATCTCTCAACTATCGTGTTAAAATCTTTAACAACTACTCTTTTTATAGCAAAAAATAATCAAAAAATACTAAAATAAAATACCTAAATACCCTTGAGATTCTATAACCACTGCTATATTTATTTCCAGCCATCGGATTTGAAATTGACGCTCTAGATTACACTATCTCAACCAACACATAGAAGAACACAGAGTTTGACGCGTTTTCGTAGAAAATCTTGCTGGTACACTGTTTTCATACCGTCACGCCAATCCCATGATGACACATGTCCCTAGAATTTCTTACGCCCCATGCGCACATGTGCCACATCTCTGCCACATCTGGGCTTACTCTACCACGCTAGGCCCACCAGTCAGCCGCTGCATTACCATGCGCCCACGCTCACTGCCACACCAGGCTCACATGTTAGCCGCACATCTCTCACGCATACCCAAGCCTACCGTTGGGCTACCTTTGCATCGTTAGCCTACTTAACTCTCGATCAGCCTATAAAGTTAGCCTAACCCGTCGGCTTATGAACCTTCAACCTCCTTCAGCCCACACCAACTAACTTTCAGCTAGGCCGTACCTATATTGTGTAACTGGCCTGCTCGCAGTTTCAGCCCATTATTATAGCAATCTCTGAAATTTAATTTATCAATTTTTGTTGAAAATTCCTACAAATTTTTCTAGTGATTTTTTTATCTATTTCTAACATTTAATACTTGCACACATATAAAAAAAATATTCTCTAATTACATATTTTCATAAACTGACCTTTCAATATGAACACACGCTCACTACACTTTTTTATAAACAATTTTAATATAAACCAATAAAACAATACCAATTTTAATATAAAATAAATTTTCTAATTTTAATATAGATAAATTATACTAATTTTAACGTAAACCAAATTTTCATCATTTTTATTTAACAATGATCGATTACACTGATGCAAAACTAATTACAGGCAATAATAATATATATGTAAATACTCACTTTAGTTGTTGATGTTTGATGATATTGACTTTTGAATATATGTTTGACTATTCGTATCGTTCAAAAAATTATATAATTATAATTTATTTTGTTATGATTTATTCTAACACTAAATATATTTTAAGCATGTTTGATTTGCACAAAAAATTTTAAATAAAAGAATGGTCCGGAGTACTCTGTTATTGTAATTCCCCATGCTATTAGCATATACTCTGTCAAAAAAAATATAGCTAATTTTTTAGGCTAATTTGAACGAAGTAGGAGGCAATGGCTATTCAGGGTGGATTCCTTGCTCAGGGGCATACTGTGAAGCACACACATACAGTTCAGATTACATTATGAACTTAATTTCAGGGGAGACCCACTATAGTATCTATAACCGCTAGAAAAGCCAGCCCATAGCCCATAGAAAACCACTTTACCGGCTTATACCGGACAAAAGTTTAAATTTCAAATTTTGAATTCAAAAACTTGGTTATTAGTTCATCCTAGGCTCGAGCTCGAGCTTGGAAAGAGATTTGCCGAGCCCTAGCTTGAATACTTCACGATATAGCCTGGTTGTATATGTAATCTTTTTCAATAAGATAAACTGGTAGATTAAATATATATTAGCGTACATCCACATGATAAAATATGGGTGTATTGAACATTCTTCATGGCCATCCTTATTGTTTATTTGTTAATGACATATATTATATGCTCTTTATTTCTGTCGTCATGCATGAGATATATTATTGGGCCACATGCTATCCTACTGATGAGAGCTTTCTCGAGCTGAGCTCGAGCCTAATTAAACTTTGACCGCGCCAAGCTCGAGCTACATGAAAGATCGAAGGTTGAAAATTGAATGGTTCGGCTCGATCATGCTTATGTTGAGCTCAAGCCTAGACATAAGGATTGGATCGACTTCGTTTCTTTGACAACACTAATATTCCAACTATAGTTCATTCCTTGAAACACTCGACTATCTAATTGCGTAAAGCATACCATCATTATTAGACGGAGTTTACCCTAGCTATGACGACAAGCTACCTCCTATACTAAATTAAGAAACTTTGGCCCGTGCGAGGACCTAAATCTCGTGATTAGAAACATGCATCGATGACGACGTACTTCAAGAATTTTCAAGGCTATGTGTACTACTGTTCTCTTTTTGAAATGAAATTAATGAATGGACGCGTGTCGAAAGGACAAGAAAAAACCAAAATATGTTCTACTCCCTTCGTTCCAAATTATAAATAATTAAATTTTTAGGTTTCAAATTTTATATAATATAGGAGTTTTTGGAGACACTGATTCTAATACACGAGAATCTAAGGTCCGTTTGTTACAACTTAGGGAGGAGCGGTATTCCTGTCACTCCTCTACTCTTTAAGATAAAATCTCGAAATAAGAGTTATACCAAAGGAGGCCATTAGATTCATCCAATCATTTGCTTAGTAAAAGAACAAAACAATTTAAAATTCAAGATTTGACCAATAAAATAACTGAAAAGGAATATTTTCACATATCATTAATCATTGCTAAATAAACTAGAAATAGAAATGGAGGGAGGACTTTGTTCGAAAAAATAGTAGATTTTAAAAAGCCACAAATATTTTATCAAAACTATGCCAAAGAATGACTTCTTCGGGCTATTTGTGATTAGATGTTTCTTCAATCATCCCACGACAACCATATATCTGCAGTTTGTCCCTCTGTTATGCAGGTGTGCAGGATGCCTGATTCTTAATGGTTTTCTTGATGATGATGTCAAATCAACGCAAGATTTTTGCTATTCATCAAATCATACCTGCTGAAAATTATGCCCCTAATACAGCTTTTCGGCGATTGACACTGAGGGCTAACGTTTTAAACAAGAATATAATCTTTAAAAAATAACTTTAACAATTAATTTCTATTACAATATATATATAAATATCAAGAAATATATGTTTTTATTAAAAATATTTTTTTAAGATTAATCATCTCTATAATATAAATATTTTATGAATTATTTATAGTCAGAGTTTTTAAAATTTAATATTAATATAAAATGGAGAGTATTAAGCTTTGGATGTTCGGATAAAACGGGCCAGATTAACCCGAGAGAAATTCTCCCGTTTTTCATTTGAAAATTTTTCTTTGGAAAATCAAAGAAAAGTTACAATGCAATTACCCACTGCATTATTTAACCTTTTAAGCTTAAGAAATCTGGCAGAAAATTCAGACAATTCACTTGTAGTAATTTACTGCAAAATTATGAAGGTATTTGCTGTTGCATTCACCAAGAGGAAGCTAATCTGCCCTTCTAACTCATCAAACACCCTTGCCACTGCCAACGCCGGCGATGGCCGACGACCGGTGCGCCGTGACGTCGGGTTCCACCACGACGACAAATTCAGGTCAGTGATTAACCCATTCGCTCCTGAGAAGCATTACTTGGGATGCTACTTACTCCGGAGGAGGCTGCCGGCCGGCCGCGCAGGTTCTTGGACAAGGCGTGCCTGCGGGCGGCGCAGGAGAACGGCGGCGGAGGGGACGCGAAGCCGGAGAGCCCGTGGAGGCTGTTCACCGCGGCGGACGTCCGGCAGGCCAAGACGCTGCTCGCCGGGGCGCCCATCTTCGCGTGTTCAACACCGTGTTGGCCCAGCTCCAGACGTTCTCGGTGCAGCAGGCCGGCGCCATGGACACGTCGCTGCCCGGCGGCTTCCGCGTGCCGCCGGAGTCGTTGCAGGCCATCCCCTACGCCATCATGCTCGCCCTCGTCCCGTCGTACGAGCTCCTCCTCGTCCCGCTCTCGCGGCGTCTCGGGCACCGCGCGGCCGACGCCGCGGGCGCTGTCACCCCGCTCCGGTGCGTCGGCGTGGGCCTCTTCACCGTCGCCTTCTCCATGGTCGCGGCGTTCGCCGTCGAGCGCAGGCTGCGCCGCCACGCCTCTCTGGGCCCCGCCGTCGGGGGGCGCATCTCCGTGCTGTGGATCGCACCGCAGTTCCTGGTGTTCGTCGTGTCGGACATGTTCACGGCGGTGGGGCTGGTCGAGTGCCTGTACGAGCAGGCCGCGGTGGGCACGCGCGTGTTCATGACGGCGCTCACCTACTGCTCCTACGCGCTGGGCTTCTTCCTCAGCTCGGCGCTGGTGTCGCTGGTGAACAGCGCCACGCGGGGCGCGCCGGCGCCGGCGACGGCGGGTGGCTCGGTAACAACGACCTGGACAGTGACAGGCTGGACCTTTTCTACTGGATGCTCGCCGTCCTCAGCGCCGTCAACTTCTGCTGCTTCTTGCTCTGCGCAAGGTGGCACAGCTCCGGAGCAGATGATGCTGATCACTCTGCTTCTGCTGCTCAGGTTGCGGCAGAGGGCAACGACGTCACTGATATGTGGGACCATAGAAGAGTGGACCCACATGTCAGTGACCCAAAATCACCTGCCTTTAGGCAGAACATAGAGATCATTGCCTGAAATTACAGCATTTGCATGTAGAATTATACATGCTAAGATGCATGCAAATCTGCATTAGAAAATGGTGAGAAGGGTTAGGGTATAAACAGGTTCAGTGACCTGTAGTGTACTTTTACATGTAAAATGCAGAGCTTATCTAGTGTTTGTATGGCAGTTGCAGGGATATGTAATTCCCCTGATATTTCTGTGCTACTATGAACTTTAGCTTACCAAAAACTGCCGATATTGGCAGAATGACAGCTTAAGATGAAAACCAACCGCATACAGCATGACAAAAAAATCACAAATAATCACATTTATAAGCATGTTCTAACATGGCCCTGGTATACCATGCACCATTCAGATGTCAGTTGTCACCATGAAAGTGTTCACATGCAGATAAGGAGGTGATCACTGATCACTTGCCTAGTTGCCTGAACACAAGAAAGGATCATCTTCAGAACATAGGATGATCACCAAAATTCACTTTTCACAAGGATGAACTGCAAGATGATAGTTAAACGACTCCTTGGACATTAAAATTCAAATACTTATATATACAGATATGAAATAGCCCAGTAGCAAAAGTTTTATGTCAACCACTTAGCTTCTATTAACAATACACGGAGCATTCAAGCATGGCAGCAACTTTATCCTAGGAGAAAACTATTTATAAAATATAACATTTGTTTTGAGCCATCTTGCGGAATTCCTCATTTTCTTGTTGGGCCTTCTCAAGGTGCTTTTTGAGCTTGCGGATCTCCTCATCTGATCTGAGCATAGCTTCTGCTGCCAACCTCTCTGCTTCTAGCCTTGCATTCTGTTCTTCCATAAGTTGCTGTTGCAGCTTGTCAACAGTAATATTCAGCTTTTCCTCCACCTATGAACATGTGAAGTCAATAACATTTTGATAGAATTCTAATATATGAAAGAAGTATTTCTGAGTAACAGATTTAAATAGCAATAGAAGTGTTCTGGTGGGGACATATTTCACTAAAACCATCTTGGTAGACGTCAGAATTCTCCTTTGCATGTTTTAAAACAAATTGTTGTAATACTATAATCCTGCCACAATCATGTTCTGCAACCTCTAAATGGCTGGAAGCAGAGATAGTACATTTCAAAAGAACCAAAGATAACAAGCAAAGTAGATTTTGCAAGAGTTTTAGATTTTTGTTTTCTCCAAAGAAACAAATCTCGATTGTAAACAAATAAAATTGATAAGTTAAATATCTGTAACTGACCTAAAAATAAAAGAAAGATGTGTTACACCCTAAGCTTTCTTTAGAATGCTATCATAAGTTTAATAAAGGTGCTGCAAGTAATAATGCCCTTGTATACAATAGTTGATAAGTTTATACAACATGAAAATGTCTATTTAAATGTATATATTTAATACAAACTACTAAGTGATTAAATTATCTAAGCGCACATATGCTCTTCTTGAACTACACGAAGTTACACTCACCATGTTGGTAATGTTAGCAAGCTGTTCATCCCGAGTTCTGTGAATCTCCTTTTTCAATTCAGATATTTGCTCTTCTGTATATCCAATAGCATCATGCACCTCCTGTTCTCTGGCATGTGCTTCCTACAATATGGGAGATAAAAATGAGGATTGAAACTTGACTTAAGTAACAGCGAAACAGAAGTACTATTACCTTAATGCAAGTGAGCATTTGATCTGAAAACGGCCTTCCTCCATTATTTGAATTAACAGAGTCAACAACATCAAGCAACTTTTCAAGTTGCTTTGCTTGGAGCCTTCGATCTTTGGTCATATTATCAAAGAGAACAACTCTGTTTTTGCATAGCTCAACAATTTTCTGTAAATAAAACACATATATGTAGTTACATAAGGTATATGAACCATGCTCACGAGGAAAATTTTCTTTCATCAAATACACTATATATTCTAGGGAAAAAAACGGAAATCCTGCCTGCAGATTCCATGGGATACTATTATTTTGCATGTGCATTAGAAGTTTCAACAAAAAAAAATGTTACCTGCAGATACTCTGGGGCATTATTCAACATGCTCTTCAATTTATTTTCACCAACTAAATCTCCGTAAGTAAAAACTAATATCATGTGATCAACAATTTTCTCTCCAAAAAACTCTTTAATTGTCTCAATGGTACTAGAATCTTCTCGAGTAAAACGAGATGTAGCAGAAAAAACCATCAGCACTGCATGTATCCCATCCTTGGCCATACTCATACACTTAACAATTTCTTTACCAGCATCCTCAGATGAAATGGTCATTTCAAACAATCCTATTCAAGACATTCAAATGGATAGTTAGAAAAAAAATACCAATATGAAAATGGAAAAGGTCAATGATCATATGACTTGGATCGGGTGATTAGCCAAAACACAAAATAAAACATTAATTGAGATCGTCTCTCATGCAGCAGGACAATACTTATTACAGTATACACTGTTATGATTTGTTTGTTTTTTGCAACTAAGTCACTATTATTGTTTTGACTCTGGGCATGAAATATGGAGAATGATGAAGACCAAATAGAGGAAGTTGGGTACTCCTAATTATTTATGGCATTATCTACAGTAGTATTTAGAGCATTATCTCCAGTACTATTAGGAGGAGTTGAATCATGAAGCAACGAATACATGTTGCAGTGCATACTTATCTGCTTGTCCATATAACTGGTAAACTAGTGAATTGTTAATGTTCATAAAAAATCAACTGTTGCATTTCTTCATATCTTTTAGCAGACATATTATCAACACAAAACATCACAAAAAAATCCATGCTGCAATGGAGTATATTACTTTGTGAAGTATGATGGTAAGAAAAGGGTCTCCATCAAAGAGGTATGAGCAGCATTAGAAGTTCAGGTAGGCAGAAATCCTATATCAAGCATCTTAATTTGTATTTTCAATATGACAATATATTTTATCATCATAATAACATAGCAAGAAAATAGAGGGTAAGTGTGGCACAAGATCAAATATAGATAATGCAAATTCAAAACATCCACAAGATTAACAAGTATGAATATGTAGTAACAACAATGAATAGTCATCATAGAAAAAAAGTCAGAACAGAATAAATAGATGCATGCTTACCTGGTGTATCAATAACATTGAGGGTACGGCCATCCTTTAGCACGGTGCTGGCCAACTGACAAGTATTGGTCACACTAGTATGGGAGTACTCTGATACAAATGCTTCTCTTCCAATGATGCTATTGCCAGTTGCACTCTTGCCGCAGCCAAGTTTGCCACAAAGAACTATAGTGATGTCAGCGCTGGGCAACTCCCAGTCATCATCATACTCACTTCCTCCCATTGCAAAACCTTTTTTAAAAAAACTGTTCAGAAAATCAATGCATAAATGTGACAAACTTTATAAATAATAAATATTTACTAAGTTACTGAAATATTTTATTTCTTTAATATAGGTTGAATTTAATTGTTCAGAATACTTGCTATGGTGAAAGAATGCTCAACACAAAAGACTCAAACATATCAGATGCATAATGTCCCAACTTGTTTGTTTTTTTAATTCCTATTCTTTCTATCCGCTAGTGTGGCTAAAACATGCCATCACAGATCTTACATATGCGAAGGACTCATTGTAAGTCACAATTCACAAGCTCAAGAAAAACAGACCGGCATATTGCACAATGAAAAAAAAAGGGTAAAACCTTGATAAATCCAATCATACACAGTCCACGAGTAAAAGTACATCAATGAGAAATTATTTAGAGGATTAAACTGTAACTCGTACCAAGGCTAGGGCAGCTACCACTCTGTAACCTTGCACTAAATTGTCTAGGAAACACACTAAACTTTTTATATAAAAAAAAGATCAAGATGAGCACCTCGCCCTGTATTGAACAACTCAAACCCCCAGAAAATCACAACATGAACATAAAGCTAGAGCTTTTTTTATCAAAGTTGATTGAATAGGCAATGGCTAAAACAAACCTGTAAAAGGACAACCACTTTGCGCCATAAAGCGCAGTAAAATTTCAAAACAGCAAGTTAACCAAGCATTGAAGAACGAATATTATAGATTAGGTGGAGTTGTAATTAAAGAAAAACATGAAGGAAAGACTAGACGGCTTCACATACATAGATCAGAGTTACTCTCAAAATAAATAAGCATTCATGAGAACAATAAGAAAACTTGTAGTTGAATTGGAATGCAGTGAAGATTTTAGAAAAAAAAAATCATTAGCATGCAATTATCCTACAGACTGCAAGGGGCCAATTTGCATCCTACAAACGCAGGAAAGCCAGTCAGCAGTACCGCATAGTGATGACACTACCCCTAACGCAGAAAACTATTCATGAATCACATCAGCCTATATATCAAACAAATATATGAAGTCTAGATGCCAAAATACTGCTCTCCCGTGAACCTAATCTACTACCCCGGAAGTATCTCTAAAACAAAAGGAGTAGACTACATGCAATCGAACGAAACCTAAACCAGGAACAAAATCGATCGGAGCGAACGAACGAAATCAGCAGACCGGAACAGCGCCGACGAAATCCCCACCACCACCACCACCACCACCGGCGATACCTTTACTAGAAAGACGACGACGACGACGAATCTTGCGGCCTTAACGAACCTGCGAGGACGGAGAGGGAAGCAAACCAAAAAAAAAAAACTTTGATACGCAGAGAGCAGCAGGAGGAGAGAGAATTACTTGCTTACGAAGGAGAAGCGGCGGAAGCGGCGGGTGGGTTGCTCGATCCGGTCGGTAGGGGAATCGAGAGAGGAAGACGAGAAGTCGATGGGGGAGGAGAGGCAGCAGCCTGCGAATCCGTTTCTCTCTCCTCTCCTCTTATACTTAACTGACGCGGGGAGAAGGGCGTGTATACCGTAGTACTAAGTCCGTATACGGTATACATACCGTACCGTGCCGTATTTTATGATATCTGGACTCGGCATTCCTGAGAGGATTTTAGGCTTTTGTCACTCTTTCTCATATCGGTTTAATCCCTCTCGTAAACTCACGAAGCGACAAATCTATTACCAGGAATGATAAAGAAGTTAATTATCCGCGTGGCAGCCGCACGCGCGATCTGCGCCGTTGGCTTCCTGTCTAGATTCGTGCGAGGGCCACGTCCCTGAAGTCGTTCACACGCGACAACAACACAAGTACTTTTGTCACTATTTTTTTTAGGTACACTTCGTTTGCGAGTTGGGGTAGGAGTTTTAGCTGCACGTAAAATAAAATAAACTATTAATATATAACTAATTGAGTATTAATTATTATAAATTTAAAAATTAAGTTTATTTGATTTTAAAAAACTTCTAAATAAAAAGTTTTTAAAAAATATAGTTTAACCGTTTGGCTAATGAAAAACTATGAATTTGTTCCACCAAACTCACAAATACAAAATCAAATTTTCTTTTCTTGATAAGAGAAGAGATATTGCCGAGCAATGATGAAGGACTAAGCTACACTTATTGCATCACATTTTCCTACGAAAACATTCAAATCACTTTCTACATTTACACAATAATTACACTCTAAATTTCAATAATTAAATTATATTTTTTATAATACACACTTTTTATTTATAATACACACTACATAAGAGAGTTAGGATTATCAATTGATTATTTAAAACATACTTAAATATTACAAGAGAGATAAGACCACATAGAAAAATCAAATAAAAAAATATGACACCAAAAATTGGTATATTGTATATAACTATATCAATAATTTACACCAACTATACAGTGGAGTAGTAATTTATGTTAGGGTCCAGAGCAAACACGGTGGATATGCACATCCAAGGAGGTTTCGATGACAAAAAAACCTTCTTCGGAGCAAATACCGTAATCCTCTAAACACAAAGCCTCAAGCCATAAGATACCACATGAACTTAGAATGTTGAGATGAAAAAGAGAAAGGAATAACGATCTCAAGGAGCAACATCTACATAAACTAAAAAAATAAAGATAGAAGTAGATTAGGTGTAAAAGAATAAATAAATAATTATAGTATATTAAAGCTAGTATATTAGAGGTAACACATTTTAGTGGAGTATATATTAACATTAATAAGTGAATCATATGGACAAAATTTGCTATAGCAATACCACTTCAAGACACTGAACGTGCACACAAAGTAATAAAAAGGTGAAATCAATTGCAATGTCATCGCGGTCAGAAGAACTGGACCCTGAAAAAAGAGGATTTCAACAACCGTATTCATCAAACCGTGCACATGATTGACCCTATACTACTAAGTGTTAACTCTCCAGAATCAGTGTAACGATAAAAATAATATGAGCTCATGGCAAAACAGTAAAGCGCAATTATGTCAGCAAAACTTATTCTGACCACTTCAGCACAGCTCCTGAAAGTTGCAAACAAATGGATCATCAAGCAGGCAAATATGTATGCACCAAGAAATTGTATAGTTTCTGAACCATCTACTTCAAAATGCTACATTTCAAAAGATCATTCAAATGTATGCGATATATTTGGGTTACAAAAACAGATGTAAACTTATTACAAAAACAGATGAAAGTTCACAGCTCAGAAGGCACAATTAAGCCAGATGGCCAATTGACAACACAATCATTCCAGATAAGCAAGATTCTTAATAGAGAAACAGTGCAATTATCTCCTATTTGCAAAGAAATACTCAGCCAAATGGAGTATTAAGCTGGGAAGTACAAATCACACTTCATCAAGGATAGGATGCACCAAAATTAATTCTGCACATAACAATCGACCAGAAATGAAAACTGCAATAAGATGGATTCAATTGATCATATTTATCTACATATCAAAATCCCTGTGGGGGCAAACCCATGTCAATGTCACCTCACAATACCAACAGACGGTGACCTATATATTCATCAGCTCAAGTCAAGCCAGCTTCTTGGAACCACCTTATACAGGTACAGCAGTGGAACCAGCTCGTTCACAGTTATCTACGTATCAACAGTGGAACCGGCAGATGAAAACTGAAAAAACGTGGATTATCTACATATCAAAATCCTCTTTTTTTTTGTGGTGGGAGGAGGGACTCAGGAAGGAACACTATTAGCTTATGATGGTGTAATCTTCATCAACCCTAGCTACTACTAGCTTCATCAGCTCAGGCCTACTTTTTCTTGGAATCACCTATGCAGCAGTGGAACCAACTCACTCTCGCTTCCCTTTGACTTGAACTCTTGGCAGAATGATTTAAACTAGCAGTACCAGGAGGGAGTGGGTAGAGGATGTCATAGTGAGAGTCTATGCACATCAAGGTCACATGGGGAGTATCACAGGCAGTGTAGTAAATATCTTCGGTATTTCCATCATTTGGGTGCTCCAGTCGGATGCCCACCTGAAGTGCAGCCGCCAAGGCACTTATCGCAACACCTTCTGCATCCTCACAGCTACGAATAACCTGCCTCGAGCACCACTGCATTCATGCAGAGCAACAGGTCAGTCAGGTGGAGAAAAGAGTGCCAAGAATAGTTGTATGCATTGCCAGTTCAAAACGGTGACTCTAAGGGAAATGATGCTAATGCTGACATCTTCCAGACTGCAGCCTTCTCCAAGCCCAGTTACACGCTCTGCATACATCTCTCTGTGGTCGTGTGAGCACATCCAGATAACTGCTGCTAATCTGAGGAAAGCAAAAACTGATACAACAGAATGCATGTCAAAACCAAGAATTAGGATGAGATTGAAGGAACGCAGACTCAAGGTGCTTCACTTACTGTCATCCGTTGTACCATAACTGCTGAAGAACTCGAGAAGAAATTCCTCTCCGTTGTGGCTGAAAAATGTGCATGGTCAGTCAGTGAGATGGGGATGTATTTAGAAATTACAATTACTCTGGAATGTGCATGTTCAATTAGTGGAATTATTAAGAAGCTACACTTCAAAAACCTGATCGTTGATATTGGGTACTCCCGCATGACCTTCCATCCCTTTATTTTCTCTATCATCATCTCAAATGCCTGCACGAATCAATGATACAATAAATTCCATTCGGTATTCATTACGGACAACTCGCATATTGCACCCAAAGAGTTTAACTGGTATGTTAGAATGATGCTTACAGAATGGTGATCATCAATAATCAGAAATGAACAAGCATGACATAGCATAACTTGTCTGAGAAGCTTCCATAGTTAAACATCAAGTATTAAAATAATCATTAGAAAGAAAATATTCTATAAGTGAACAATAAGAAGGCATTTGTCATTTAGGACCAGATGGCCACGACATTGAGGAGCATGTGTGCAGCATTGCAGTCTTCAATGTAAGAAACATATAATTATTTCCATGTTCATTATATTTTATTATTAGTATTGTCCAACTGCAAAATTTCTTGAAAGGTTGAATATTTGTTACAGTTAGGTAATTAGTGTTACAAATTCAAATTTAGAATTAATGTCAACAGGGTGTAAGACAGCGATGTCATGCGACTATTGTGAAACAGTGGAGCATCTCCTGCAAATGATAAAACAAAGAAAGTAAGCCGACACATCCAGCTTGGTTTGTATACTACAAATTTAAAAGAATCATCCATTACAAGCATGTTTATAATGATTATATCAGGAAAACCAAATATATGGAAAACCCAAACATAGGGAAGGAGAGATTACTTTGCGTCTATGGGAAAATTCAGAGGCCCACTGGAGAAGTTCAGCTCGGCTAGCCAATTCTCTAACAGCAGCAAGAAGGCGATCTTCCTCACGTGTGTCTTTCCTATCAACAATTTGCTCCTGTCATACATTGTCATAAGCAAAGAGAGTTATAAAATTAAAGTTACATCCTATGCTATGGAACAGGGAGATGGAACTTGCCAGGTAGGAGAATATGAAGCTCCTATAGAAACTCTCCCCATCTCTTAACACCAGCCTCAATTCTGAATAATGACTGTCATCAAGACACACCAAACCTTGCCTAATATTATGGATGTTCTCGAAGTAATGATTCGTGACTTCTCGTATGGGAATTTTCTGCACCTCACACACAAATGAGGGGATTCAAATAAGAATGATCTGAACCAGAAAAGAAAATGTAATTTATGTTTAAGCTCCAGTTTTCCAGTTTTTACAATCTCTGTAAAATATAAAAATGCTTGACAAAAATAATTATTATAATTGCTTCAGTTCTATTGATTGGTTGTTGTTCAGTCATTAAAGATGGGATCGACACACAAAATTTCCTAAATTCAGCAACAATAGTAGGCCAATTCTAGAAGCTGAAGTAATCCAATTCTGTCAATTGCTTTCAAAACATAACTATAATCCAAGTTAACTTATGGTAGTATGCATACAAGAAAAGATATTCTGCTGAAAAACTAACTGTACAAGAACTTGTGAATATATATAGTATCATGTGATCTATCATCCTGACATTTCATAACTCATACACTATCATTTTCAGCATTATCAAAGGTTAAACGGAATCAAACCTTGTGATCCACATGAGGAATTGATTTTGACATGCTTGGTTCAGAATTTTGATAGGGGCAATCCTGTTGCTTTGGCGTGCTCGGTTCAGAATTTTGATTGTGGCAGTCCTGTTGTTTTCCATTTCTATCTGAAAGCTATTAGAAGAGAACAGGCAAAAATCATATAGTTTACCAGACTTGGCAGTAATCACAGAGAACTAATATAAAGATTAAACATTTCAGAGTTCAGCCTAGTAAACAAGTAGAATAGGTAAATACATGGTATTCTAAAAAAGGGGGAATATACGAGACTTTGAAATAACAAACTAGCAAGATTAGAAAAGGAGGTGTGCTTTTCTCTAGAATGCACTTCCTACAATATGAGAAAATGAGAATTGAAACTTGACATATGTAACAACAAAACGGAAGTACTGTTACCTTAATGCGAGTGATAACATCATGCAACTTGAAAAGTTGCTTCTGTTGGTGCCTTTGGTCCTTGTTCACAATATCAAAGAGATCAGCTGACTTTTGGCATAGCTCAACAATATTCTGTAAATAAGACACACAAGTAACTATATAAGGTATATGAACCATGCTCATGAGGAAAAAATGTTTCATCATATGCACTAAATGTTCTAGCAAAAAAATGGAAATCCTTCTTGCAGATACCATGAGGGCATTATAGCATATGCATCAGAAGTTTCAATGAAAGAGGAAATGCTACCTCATTCTCCTTCTTGAGGCGCTTTTTGAGCTTGCGAATCTCCTTGTCTGCTCGCAGTCTAGCTTCCGCTGCCAACTTCTCTGCTTCTAGCCTTGCATTCTGTTCTTCCATAAGTTGCTGTTGCAGCTTGTCAACAGTAATATTCAGCTTTTCCTCCACCTATGAACATGTGAAGACAATAAAATTTCAATAGAATTCCAATATATGAAAGAAATATTTCTGAGTAACAGATTTAAATAGCAATAGAAGTGTTCTGGTGGGGACATATTTCACTAAAACCTTCTTGGCACGTGTCAGAATTCAACTTTGCATGTTTTAAAACAAGTTGTTATAATACTTTAATCCTGCCACAATCATGTTCTGCAACCTCTAAATGGCTGGAAGCAGAGATAGTACATTTCAAAAGAACTGAAGATAACAAGCTAAGTAGATTTTGCAAGAGTTTTAGATTCTTTTCTCCAAAGAAACAAATCCCGATTGTAAACAAATAAATTGACAAGTTAAATATCCTGTAACTGACCTAAAAATAAAAGAAAGATGTGTTACATCCTAAGCTTTCTTTAGAATGCTATTATAAGTTTAATAAAGGTGCTGCAAGTAATAATGCCAAGGTAAACAATAGTTAAGTTTATACAACACGAAAATGTCTATTTTAAATGTATATATTTAATACAAACTACTAAGTGATTAAATTATCTAAGCGCACATATGCTCTTCTTGAACTACACGAAGTTACACTCACCATGTTGGTAATGTTAGCAAGCTGTTCATCCCGAGTTCTGTGAATCTCCTTTTTCAATTCAGATATTTGCTCTTCTGTATATCCAATAGCATCATGCACCTCCTGTTCTCTGGCATGTGCTTCCTACAATATGGGAGATAAAAATGAGGATTGAAACTTGACTTAAGTAACAGCGAAACAGAAGTACTATTACCTTAATGCAAGTGAGCATTTGATCTGAAAATGGCTTTCCTCCATTATTTGAATTAACAGAGTCAAAAACATCAAGCAACTTGTCAAGTTACTTATCTTGGAGCCTTCGGTCCTTGGTCATATTATCAAAGAGAACAACTCTGTTTTTGCATAGCTCGACAGTTTTCTGTAAATAAAACACATATATGTAGTTACATAAGGTAAATGAACCATGCTCATGAGGAAAATTTCTTTCATTAAATGAACTTTATATTCTAGGGGAAAATGGAAATCCTGCCTGCAGATTCCATGAGATACTATTATTTAGCATGTGCATTAGAAGTTTCAACAAAAAAAATGTTACCTGCAGATACTCTGGGGCATTGTTCAGCATGCTCTTCAATTTAGTTTCACCAACCAAATCTCCATAAGCAAAAACTAATATCATGTGATCAACAATCTTCTCTCCAAATGACTCCTTAATTGTCTCAATGGCAGTATAATCTTCTCGAGAAAAACGAGATGTGGCAGAAAAAACCATTAGCAATGCATGTATCCCGTCCTTGGACATACTCATACACTTAACAATTTCTTTACCAGCATCCTCACATGAAATGGTCATGTCAAACAATCCTATCAAGACATTCAAATGGATAATTAGCCAAAAAATACCAATATGAAAATGGAAAAAGGACAAAAAATCCTCTTCACACATGATCAAATATAGGCATCACAAATTCAAAACATCCACAATATGAATATGTACTAACAACACTAAAATTCTGAATAGTCATCGCACAAAAATAAGATCAAGCAAAACAGAATAAATAGATGCATACTCACCAGGTGTATCAATAACATTGATGGTGCGACCATCCCTTAGAGTGGTGTTTGCTATCTGACAAATATTGGTCACACCAGCATGGGAGTATTCTGATACAAATGCATCTCTTCCAATGATACTATTGCCAGTTGCACTCTTGCCACAGCCAATTTTTCCAACAAGAACTAGAGTGATGTCAGCAGTAGGTAACTCCAAATCATCATCACAGTCACTTCCTTCCATTGCAAGGTTGATAGCGAACTGTTCAGGAAATTAATTCACACGGATAAATTTTCAAAACAGCAAGTTAAGCAAACATTGAAGAACAAATTTTACAGATAGGAGGAAGGATGTTTCCTCCCATCCTTGGAGAGGTATATACCTCCTCATAGATATAGTTATCCAGGAGGTACCAAAACTAATACTGCAGGTTGGAATAGGATTAAAAACTTATCTTTGTATATGTTCTTGACTTTTTCTTCCATTTTTTAGATGTATAGGTAGCTGTTTTAGTCGGGAGGTATATACCTCAGTACCTCACCCTGGAGGTATATACCTCCTAACACTATGAGGTATGTATGTCTCTAAATACCTCCCAATAACAAAAAAATCTCGCCATTGTCAATCATAAACTTGTTTTCTAATCAGTTCAACCAATTTACTTTTTCTACCTCTGAAATAGTGCGGAGGTTTATAGCACTCTAAGGATGGAATAAAACCTCTAAAGAAAAACAGGAAAGACTAGATAGCTTTATGTCACATAAATCAGAATTACTCTCCAAATAAATAAGTATTCATGAGAATAATAAGATAACTTGATAGCTGAATTGGAATGAAGTGGCCATGGAGAAATGAAAGTTCATTAGCATGTGCAATTATCCTACAGATTGCAAGGGGGCGGTTGCATCCTATAAACGCAGGAAAAACCAAACAGAAGTACTGCATAAGGTAAATTGGTAGGTAAATTGGAATGAAGTGATCATAGAAAAATGAAAATTCATCAGCATGTGCAATTATCCTACAAATTGCAAGGGGCAAGTTGCATTCAAACGCAGGAAAACCAAACAGCAGTATCGCATAAGATAAATTGGTAGCTGAATTGGAATGAGGTGACCATAGAGAAATGAAAATTCATCAGCATGTGAAATTATCCTACAGATCGCAAGGGGCCGATCACATCGTACAAACGCAGGAAAAACCGAACAGCAGTATTGCATAACGCAATCCAATATTCCGAGGACACTAGAAATCTCATGAAGCACATCAGAACCAAGGAAGAAACTACACGCGCAAAACAAATATCTGAAGCCTTACTTAGATGCCAAAATACTGCTCTCCCCAAGAACCCAATCTACCAATCGGGAAATGGAAATGCAAATGCAATACTACGCTCTCCCGAAAACCCAATCTACTACTATTCCGTAAGCATTCGCCAAGCAAAGGGGTCAATCTAATCTAACAGAACCAAAACCAGGCCAAAAATCGATCGGAGCGAAAGATAATCACCAGACGGATCGAGACGTCGAATCATTGAAGGCCAGACGATGAGATGAATCCACAACGGAGAGGGGAACCCAAGGGAAACCCTAGACTTCGATGCGCAGAGAGAGGAGAGGAGAGGAGGAAGGAGGAAGGAGGAGGATTACCTGCTCGAGAAGAAGAAGCGGCTGCGGTGGGTTCGGTCCCTCCGGTCGATAGGAATGAAGGGAGGAGACAGGTTGCGAGGGGTTTAACTTTGGGTTGGGGAGAAGGGCGCGTGTGCCGCGTGCGTGATCTCTGCCGTCGGCTCCCCGTTTAGATGTGTGCACGCTTCACCGGCCGCGTCCGTGCGGTCGAGCGCACGCAATACAATACAGAGTTTTTTTTCTTTTCACGAAATTTCTTTTCATTTTTTTCTCTCCTAGAATGGATTAGTGCGAAATGTTTTATGATATAAATGATGCGATTTTTTAAAACTTTCTATATGTGATTTTTTAAAAAAATATATTTTTTTAAATATACTTTTAACATTATTATAGTTAATTAATTTATTTATAACCTCAAATAGCAATTACAAAATCATTCAGCTATTCTTTATCTTTATCATTATCTTTATTGCTTAAAAACATCGTGGTGGTGATGGTTATTCCTATAACTATTGAATTTCAACATCCGATTATGCAAAATTTAATGGACAAGATTTATCTCAAGATCCTCCCAATATTACATGTTTGAGAAAACAGTTTTTACGTACTTTCAGCACCAACTTACCTTATCAATCTCCCCCGTTACACCTGTCTCTCCACCTCCATACCAATCGCCACCTCCTCCTCAACCCTCACGCACATCTCTCTCTTCTGCTCACCCTTTTTCTCCTCAAGTGTAGCTACCCCGATCTCCTTCCTTCTTTCCCTTATCGTCACTGCTTCGCTGCTTGCTATACTCTTCCTCTTATGACACCCTTTTTATAGTTTGTTGGCCTCCGCCCTACTGCACCGAAGATGAGAAGAGTGTTGGTCCTCGCCCAACCCTTCACCTCGGCCTAGGCTTTTGCCCATGCCATCGCACGCAGGAAATTACCAAACTTAAAAATGGGAAACCTTATGTAATCATGTACTCTCATTGTCAGTCAAGAGAAATTGCTTCATGTAAAAAGTCAGCTTTTTATCAGGACTAAATTATTTTTGTAAATAAGAGTTCTTCTTACTGAAAATAGTTTGTGATTAATGATTTCTACAATATTTTGCTGAAACGACGTCGTATACAGATCTTTTATATACAGTAGTTGAGCCTGAAATTTTAAGACTTAAATGCTCTATGATAAATTGCTAATTAATTATTGATATTTTTCCTTCTATACTGTAATCATTTTTATTTAGCTTTTTTGAAGTGAAGAGAATAAATATCTTTTGTATTTGTGATTCTGTAACTTGAAGCCCTTGGTGATAGCTGTTAACAACATATTACTTACCAACTGCTAAGTCAAATAGGCGAGATGCTCTGGTGAGCATAATACTACCATTGTAGTAACTATACTAACAGCAAACGTGAACAAGATAAGTTGATGGGTACTTACTAATTTTGTGCTAATCTACCTTTTGGACTATTCTACCATTTGTGCTAATCTACCTTTTGGTCTATAAATTGATTGCTTTGACCTTTTGGACTATTCTACATCCTTAGTAGTTCTATTTTGAGTCAAATGCCACACTTGTTGACAAACTTAGGCGAAAATAATGAAAATTTGATAATAATTATTTTATTAATTTGTTTTTATAGCAATAATTGTTTATAAATGTTTTTTATGGGTTCAACAAGATAAGGAGCTCGGTGGAAAATCCTCTCCTTGGCAACTTTGGATGAGAAGAATATGCAAACCTTTTGTCAAAGGATAGAAGCTTCTAGATGGAGGAAGCAGATACTGTTGATTCAATATGGACATCAGTTTCGTGGTTAGAAGTTAATTCTTTTTATGGAGGGAACAGTTATTAATTATTTGTCCAAAAGAAATTATAGCATGATATAAACCTCTTATGTTATGTTAAAGATATTTTTAGCAAATATGTATTCTAGCCTATTACAATTTACCGTGCTTATTATTGTAATTTAACAATTATTTGAAGTCGTCAATCTATTTTTCGTGTATAATGTTTTTAGTTTGACAAAACTTTTATGCATATTTGTGCAACGGATTTTAATCTTAGGTGAATATTGATATTATTTGCATAATAAGTTTTGGTTGGTGTGATTTTTCCAGTGCACTAAACAGTTAGAAAAAACTCAACAAAACCAGAGAAAATTTACAACTTATGCCACAATATAACTACTGGAGTTTGGAGTAAATTTGCACACGAAGGAGTGTTCTGTGCAGTAAGCTCTGAAGAAAGGTCGGGTCTATATAAAGTCTAATGGTCTAATATCTCTACAGACGTAAGCGGAAGGAAAACGGACATAGAGACTAGAGCGAAAACTAGTGAACAAAGACGCGGATAGGCATTTGATCATAATATCAGCGAACTGGTGCGTCGACAGTACATGGAGCACCTAAACGTGTCCTAGAGCGACCTTGTCACGTACGAAGTGAATGTCAATTTCAATATGCTTCGTGCGTTGATGATAAACCGGTTGGTGGTCATGTAGACGGCACTGACGTTGTCGCAGTAGACAACAGTCACGGAAGCAATGGGTGTACGGAGCTCCTGGAGAAGCTGGCGAATCCAGCAGCACTTGGCGACGACGTGGGCGACGACGCGATACTCGGCTTCAGCACTGAACCAAGACACTGTAGTCTGGCGCTTGGAGGACCAAGAGACTAGAGTGTCACCGAGAAAGACGCAGTAGCCGAAGGTGGAGCATCGAGAGTCGGGACAACCCGCCCAATCCGCATCGGAATACGCGGTGAGAGAGTCGATGGGGTTGGAGCTAAGATGTAGGGGCGATGGATAGCACTAGCAAGACTCTGATACTGGAGAGCACTAGCAAGACTCTGGTACTGGACGGGGTCAGCGAGGAGAGAGCCATCGGTGACGGAGAGCTTGGTGTGAGTGTCGATGGAAGTAGCGGTGGAGTGACATTCGGCCATGCCCGTACGCTGGAGAAGATCCATGGCATACTGGTGCTGGCAGAGGAATAGCTCGTGAAAAAAACGCGTAACAGAGATGCCAAGGAAGTGATAGAGAGGACCTAGATCGGTTATGGCAAACTCCGAGTGGGTCGGGCCATGATGTGCTGTAGTGTGGTTGTCGAGGACGTCGTAAGAATGATGTCGTCGACATAGAGAAGGAGGTAGGCGGTGATGTCTTCAGTATGAAGGATGAAGAGGGATGTATTGAAGACGGATGCCACAAAGCTAAGTTGCCAGAGATAGGCAGCAAGGCGCTGGTACCAAGCCCGAGTGGCCTGTTTGAGGTCATAGAGAGAGTGCTGAAGGAGGCAGACGTCGTCGGGACAAGATGGGTCAACAAAGCCTGAAGGCTGCTGGCAGTAGACCGTTTCCGTCAAATGGCCGTGAAGGAAGGCATTCTTCACGTCGACCTAATAGATCGGCCAGGAACACGAGGCAGTGAGAGTGAGCACAACTCAAATGGTAGCAGACTTGATGACGTGGCTAAAGGTCTCATCGTAGTCAACGCCGGGACGTTAAGAGAAATCACGGACTACCCAACGTGCCTTGTGACAAGCAAGCGAGCCATCGAAGTGGAACTTGTGTTTAAAGATCCACTTGCCGGTCACAACGTTGGCACCGGGAGGACGAGAGACGAGGCGCCAGGTCTCATTGTTCATGAGGGCCTTGTACTCATCGGCCATTGTCACGCACCACTAAGGATCGGCCAAGGTAGAACGATGAGTAGTCGGGATGGGTAAGACAACACAATGGACTGCGAAGAACCCTTAGCACTAGGTAGGGCGGAGGGACCCGGTTTGGAAATAGGTGATCATATGAGAGGAGGTGGAGGCAGCAGGAGCCGCACGGTCCGATGGTAGCATCGGTGGTAGGATAGGGTCTAAAGAGGGGAGGGTGGCATTGGCTTGGAATCGGCGACTGTAGATTCAGAGAAAAGGCTGAACGAGGCCAGCCTGAGTCGATGGAGGGTAGGAGGCCGATAGGGGTTGGTGAGCCAATGAAGGTTGATGAGCCGATGGAGTGTGGGGGGCCGATGAGGGTTGTGGAGCCGATGGAGGTCCGATGTGGGTGACAGCAAAGCGGAGAAGAGTGGGATAGTCGTTCACGAGGTCCTCAGGAACGACTGATGGAGAGTGTAGAGGTGTGGTGGGTGGAGAATGTCGGGATGGTACTGTGTTGGTTAGAAGGAAGTCAAAGTCACCAGACAAGGGTCCAAGGTGAAGTAAACCGAAAGGAAAGTAGGACTCGTCAAAAACGATATGGCGGAAGATGATGATCCATTGAGTGGAAAGATCAAGATAGCAGTATCTCTTGTGGGAAGAGAGATAGCTAAGGAAGATGCAGGTGATGGAGCATGGTGCGAGTTTATGAGGGGCGGTGGCTATTAGGTTGGGGTAATAGAGACACTCAAAGACGCGTAGGTAAGAGTAGTCGGGCGTCTTATGGTACAGAAGGGTGTAGGGAACGTTGTGACGAATCGAAGAGCAAGGATGTTGATTTAGTAAGTAGGTCGCAGTAGTTAGCGCTTTAGCCCAGTAGGGTGCAAGTAGATGGGCGTGAAGAAGCATAGTACGACTGATGTTGTTTAGAGTTCGAAGAAGGCGTTTGGCCTTATCGTTTTGGGGAGAAGTGTAGGGACAGGAGAGGCGAAGATGGGTACCACGGGAGGTGAGAAATGTTTGGATGGTACGGTTTATAAACTCTGTACCATTGTCGGCCTAGATGGCTTGGATGGAGAGATTGAATTGGGTGGAAACATAGTATGTGAAGTTGATGAGGTGAGAGGCAACCTCGGACCTGTTTGTGAGGGAAAATGTCTAGCAGTAGTGTGTATAATCATCAAGTGTTGCAAGATAGTACTGATAACCTGAGACACTTTTAACTGGAGAAGTCCACACATCATAGTAAATTAGTTCAAAAGGTCTAGAGATACAAGACATAGAGAGGAAGAAAGATAAGCACATATATTTGCCAAGTTGACAAGAGTGGCAAACAGTGAAGCTGTTGTGGTTGCACTGTATGGAAGCATTGCGACGGAGAGTGGCGACAACGCCGGGGCTGAGGTGACCAAGGCGAAGATGCTACAAGCTAGTGGAGATGGTTAGGCTGGTGTGAGGAGTGGACGGTGTAGCGGGAATGGTGTAGAGGTTGCCGCTACTATTGCATCGGAGCATCTCACGCCGAGTCGGGATATCCTTCACAAAGAAACCAGAAGCGTCAAATTCAATTGAGCAATTGTTATCTCTAGTGAATTAGTGAACAGAAAGTAGATTGTGGACGAGTGAAGGAACTATAAGGATATTGTGGAGTGGGAAATTAGTTGTGGGAGTAGGCAGGATGGATTCACCGCGGCATGTGATAAGGAGAGATCGCTCATTGCCGACGGTAACGAAAGGAGAGGAGGAAGGGTGGCGAGAGAATAATATACCTTCCGATGAAGCCATATGGGATGACGCACCAGAGTCCAGCACTTAGGGGTTATGAGGTTAGAGAGTCATCTGGTTGAGGACGGCGATGAGGCCAGCCTGGTTCCACGAAGGAGTCGACTGGGTGATCGGTGTGATTGGCTGAGGCGGTTGGATAGGAGCGGACGCCAGGTGGGCAAGGACGAGTTGTAAGTCGGCCACAGGGTGGTCAACATCACGAAGGGCAGTGGTCTTGACCTTAAGGCGTTGACAGTACGAGAAGACAGAGGAGTCCTATTATACCATAGAGTGAAACTCATTAAGAAGGAAGATGGCACGCGACTGCTTGTTTGCTTGTAAGATCCGCTCGATAACCACCTAGAGATCCCGGACGGTGGGATCGGTGTCGTCCATTGCAAGGTCGAGAATGGAGTCATCGACCGAGCCAAGCAGCCAGCTGCGCACGCAACACTCGGCGATGTCCCACTGGAGATTATCGGGTCGAGGTGGAGCAGAGCCATCAATGTGAGAGTGAAGGCCGAACTTTTCACATAAGGATTTGAAGAAGAATACCCCTTGAAATAGTTGGCGTTGAGGTCAAGAGAGATGAAAACGTGAGATTTCACGTTGACGGTGGCGGAGTGATGCCCGAGTTATTGTCAAGAACCCCGATGGCCGGAAGGAATCCAGCGACTAGAAGAGTGCCGGAACTAAGAGCCGATTCAGTGGTCATGATGAGAGAGTAGCGGGGCGTAATAAACCAATAGAGAGGCGGGTGTCCAATGTGGACGGATGTGTAGCCGATGAGAGTAGGTGGCCGATGAGTGGGTGGCAGAGTAGGTGGAGTAGGTAGAGTAGATAAATCACGAGTGTGAGAGAGTAGGTGGATCACCGGCGTGAGAGGGATTGTGTACGTGAAGTGAGGTTTCACGTCCGTGGACACGTGGATGTAACGGAGTGGGGCGGACCCGAAAAACGGGAGAAGTCACGAGCGCAAAGAAAAGAGGTTCACGTCCGGGGACACGTGGACGCGTCGGAGTGGCACGGAAGCGAGTGGAGGAGTTTCGTGTCCGGGAGCAGATGAGCGTGTCGAAAGAGCGGGAATCGAGAGAGTGTTCTAGCTAATGGAGGGCGAACGGGTCCAACCGATAGAGACCGCGAACACAGAGGTACGTTGGCGTCGGAAGAAGAAAAGGTGCGCCGAAGTAAGAGAAAAGTGAAGGTGGGTCTGAACGAGATGAGTAGGCGAATGAAGGAGGAGAAAGACCATCTGCGAAGGAGACGGAGAGTACGAAAACTGAGATAAAAAAGGCAATAGAGAAGATCTACGACGGAAAAAAAACGTCAGCTTACCGACGAGAGAGTTGCTAGCATGCCGAGATGTCTAAACCTGCTCTAATACTAAGCAGAAATATAATATCCATCTAGAAGTGTCGGCTCTCTCTCTATGTATATAAACAGAACGTGCATCAAATCAAATCAAAGCAATCAAATGGTGAAATAAATTGCCACAAGTGTCATCGCGGTCAGAAGAACCGGAAATCGAAGGATTTCCAACAACCATAGTCGTCAAACCATGCACAGATATTAAATCGCCCCATGTCGTCAGAAGTTTGTCTAGTTGACAACTACCAAAGCATGTTAACTTCCCAGAATCAGTGTAATGATACAAGTAGCAAGAGCTCATGACAAAACACAATTATTCAGATCAGTTCAGCACAGTTCAACCCTGCAAGATGCAAATAATTGGCTCATCAAGCAGGTAAACATGTTTGCACCAAGAAATTGGATAGCATTTTTTTCTTTCTGAATATCTACTGCCGAATGCTCTTTCAGAAGATATTTATAGACCTTGGCGCTTACAACCATGATGCACGTTATGTAATATACAGTCAACCATCACTCTTTTGGTATACTCTAGGTTAGAAGACCAGATAAATTAGCAGAACTTGGTCCTGTTTTGGTGAGAATAATCAGAACATGAAAATGCCAAGGCCAAATCAGACATGTTCTTGTACCATGTAATATCATGGTGGCTTATCTTTATAATGTACTCACCCTCAAGGGTGTGATCAAACATACGAAATCTGTTCCATTATGTACTGTAACTGTCATACAATAAATTTGTGACAACAAATCATTTGTCAAACTATAACTTGCTCACTTCCCTATAAGATATCCACAACAGAACTTCATGAGAATGCACACACTTATAATACAAATTTAAAAAGAATTATATAGTCTAAGCCCATACTAAACTAGAAAACTAGAAGATAGCCACTCTCTCTGAATTCACTGTATAGTTGAATATAGCAACTCAAACTTCTTGAATTCATTTACATTTCAATATATCTAACAACTGTACCAAAAAAGTTTTAATTCTTAAATATCAAAAACAACAAAGTAACAAGCATGGATTTACATATTAAAAATGGATTTGCTAGTGGATAATTTTCCAAGATTGGTTCCAACAGGAGAATATTCTTTATTTTCTTTCATTCTGAAATTCACAGTATTAAAGGAACCGAAATTAACTCAGTGCAATAAAAAAAACTGTTGTGGTGCTATGAAGACTGAAGTAGAATCCCAACATCAAGCATGCTTCTTGCTCATTAATGCATATGCTCTCAATGGTAAGGGCAGCATAAGTACAGATCAATTACCACTTTGTTTAAACACTAGATCATTTCACACTTCTAATCCTTGATGCATCAATTTGTAGGTACAATGAAGGTTATAAGCTTATAATAAACCAAACTTAATCGAAATAAATATCAAGAATAATAGCCAATCCAGAATGATAATCCAAATATGAGAGCTGAAAGCAAACCCTCCCAAGTATCTTAATCATCATCCTCTGGTTCCTGAACATCTGAAATGTCAATGGTCTGCAGTCGCTCTTCCTCTGGAACCAAACACCAATTTGGTGACTGCACTGCCCTGAGCCACTTAAAGTCATCTACATTTGCCCAATTACCGGTCTCCTCCTCAAGCCTGGCATCCCTCAGATCCTCCTCAATCCCTTCATACTTCTGAGCATGTGGAGCGAACCTCACACTGCTGCAATCCTCAATGATCGGCCGGCTCCTCACCCTCAAGTAGAAATCCGTCGCCCTCGCCTCATGAATCCTGATCTGGTGTGCCGCCATTACAAATGTGCAGCTCTCGACATCCTCTATGAGCACTGAGCCGAACACAGCGCCTACGAATACACGGCAATCTTTCAGCTTGTGAACGTACAATGCCCGGAATTTGCCCTTAAGGTAAATCTGACAGGAGACAAGATCAGCGAGAGTGAAATCCCCATCCTTCTCGTCGGAAACTCTGAGATCCTTCACCAAGGTGGCGTCTCTCCGGCCCCGGAACCCGAATCCTGGTAGAATCGCCTCGACGCTTGACTTTGGCGGCTCTGGAGTCGGTGGCGGCGGCGGCGGCGGCAAGGTGGGAGGGTCTTGCGGTGGGTTCTTGGGGGCTTTGCTCTTGTTCCTGAAGGAGAAGGACTTCTTGGGCCGGATATCGGAGGCGGCCAACCTGTGGGCGGCGCGGAGGTCGGAGACGGCGGCGAGGGCGGAGCGGAGCTCGTAGGGGGGGAGGGAGTGGGAGGCCTCGGCGACGAGGCGGTCGAGGTCGTCGATTGACGTGGCGGCAGCGGAGAGCGAGGGTTGCGCGTCTTCGGCGGAAGAGGAGCGGCAGGCGGAGAGGGCGGACTCGGCGGCGAGCTTGGCGGAGGCGAAGCGGGAGAGGAAGGCCGCGACGGGGGAGGCTTCGGGGGAGTCCTGGGACGGGGACGCGGCGCGCTTGGAGAGGCGCTCCAGCATGGCCAGGTGCTTGCGGTGGCCGGCGGCAGGTTTGGTGTGATCGGGCTCCGGCTCCGGCTCCATCTCGGCAGCGGCGGAGGCGGCGGTTGATTGACCCAAACAGCCTGTGGTTTCACTACTGGGAAAATGGTCCTGACCTCACCTCGTAGCATGTTTAACAAATTTATTTGATTCAAATTTGGAAATTTGACGAATTTTGTGAAATTCGAGCGGTTTAGCACAGGATGGGGCGATCCTATTTTGGAGGCTCTTTTGGTTGAGGGGCTCGTGGGATGGAAGGGTCACTTTTGAGAAAATATTTCATTTAGATACCAGATGAGCGAGCGGACCAACTCATCCCACCCACCCACGTTATACCTCGAGCAGAGTTTCACTTGAGTTATGCTATGAGCAGAGACACTAGTGCATACAAAGAGTGATGGACGTGATGAGTGGAGGCCTACCTGAGGTGCGTCGCAAATGGAGTTGGCCTCTGTTTTCTATTTCGCATGCGAGCATCTTCTTTCTTGAGGCTACATAGAACATGTGATTGTAGTTATCACCGAAATACTTCATCTATTAATAGTATGGATGATAGATCCAAATCAGGTAATATGAATTTACTAGATCATAAAGAATAGCCGGTCACGCACGTAATCATCAATACAATTTAATTTGGTTTATATGGATTTACAAATTATAAGGCTAATTACATGGTGTTGGTTAGTAGTACTATGAAAAGTGGATAAGTAGTCAAGCAACCATACCCTTGATGCTGCCACAGGCATGGACACGACACAACCTGCTTGAGTAGTAACAACAGCACCAGCACGTAGTTGTAAAATTACAACACATTAACTAGTCGAGATGACTCGGCTCAGAGTAGCTCTAGCACTAGTGTACGGCAACAATGGCGAACAACAGGAGGCGATAGCGGCGAGCCCATACTAGCCGTTAGTGGTAGTCCGTCGACGACTAAGAACACATAACATGTGCTTGACGAAATGCATGACACAAACATGACTCATTCCATCCATCATATCTCTCAAACCAAAAAAAAAAATTCATCCCTGCAACAAAATACAAAGATGGGATCATCCCATCTCTAAATGGATGGCCCTATTCCATTCCACTTTATCACAAAACCAAAGAAGCTCCAAAATCCAAATGTTATGAGATAAAATTATAGAACTAATGTTTAGGGTGGTAAGGAAAGGATTAGTATTTCATCAATTGCAGAATCTGCAGTATAGAATGACATCTATGTATATGTCTAAAACTGGTGGTGGGTGCCACCAGCTGATTGGTCGATGTGGGGCATAATAATAGGTTGATTCTGTTGCATCTCCTTTCTTCCTAATAGCGTGGCTTGTGCAATTGGCCTGCTATGTTAGGAGAAGCAAAAAATATATATATATAAAAATAAAATCTAGAGAATTATATACACAAAATCCTAGTCTGATAAAAGGATGTAATATAGCCAAATCAATTGAGAGAAGATCATAGATGAAAAGCTCAAGAAGAGAATAGGCCGAGAATAGGCTGAAAATAGAAATGAGAAAAAATACAGAAAAATTGAGGAGTGGGAAAAAAAAGAACGCCATAGTTCCTCTTCTCCAATCGCCTTCTCCAAATAAGCTGGATAGATCTACATCAGCGAATTGAGTGAAACAAAGAGGGCACCTAGCCGCACCTTCTGTACATCAGGAAAATTTAAGTATTTTTTAAAAGTGCATCATGCTAATTTTATTATATCATGTTAATTCTTATGGTTTTAATAATCTCTTAATTTCCTTGTTTGGCATTTAATTCTTTCGTGGTTTTCATTTCAAAATTTGTCCTACTAAATCAAGACATTTCTTAATTTAGCTTTATTTTCAAGTTTTAAACTTTCTTTCAATTGAAGTTTCTCGATTTAAAATCCTTTAGTTACTAATATTGGTCCAAAAAACCTTCCGATATTGCTTTTGAAACTAAACCAGCATAATTTCAATTTTATTGGAATTGATTCTTGACCAAATCTCTTAACTTAAACCTTGCCTTCCAAAGACTTAATATTTTTCTCTCTAAATATTTTAAGGATACTGTATATGTATTCAAATTCCTATTTTGATATAGCCTCCAATTCAAATTCTAAGGCTTGACCCTATCCTCAGCACAGGGATAATATTATTACAAACATTAGAATGATTGCTTGTACTAAGAAAGCAGTTTCCAATCTTGTTTCCAAATATATTTTACATCCAAACTCCCTCCCTTCCAAAATTCAAATATCCTATTAGACCACAAATATTTTTTTCCAAATCCATACCACTTATTTTGGGGCTAAAATCATATTTCTTTTAGCACATCTTTTTCCTCCATCTATTTGCTACACTTAAATTCATTATTTATATTCCAAACTGAAGAGGGCAAAACCCTTCTTTTGAAATGTCCTCAAAATCCAAATGCTTTCAAATCAAATCATCTAAATCCCATTCAAATTCAGAAACATTCCAATTCACTCTAGGCCAAATTCCTCTTCCTCCTCCCTCAGCCCATTCCTCCCTCTTCCATCCCCTTCTTTTCCTTTCCTTACATTGGAGCGAAACACTTTCCCCTTCCAGTCCATCCATAGCCGGCCGAACGGCTGCTCCCCCCTCCCCCACCCCCCAGTCACCGTGGGTGCTGCCGCTGCGGTTTCGCCAAGGCCGGCGTGCCGCCACCGTACCGACCACCCACCACCCACTGCCGCCGTCCAGCCACCGCCCAACATCGCCGCTGCCGCCCACTGACCCGCCATTGCCGCCCGTTGTTGCTAGCCGCTTGCCGCTACCACATTGCCGTCGCCGCCAAGCAACTGCCACCGCCGTTCCACTCCTCTATCGCCACATAGCTCGCATGCTACTACCGCCGCCGAACCTCCTGCACCAGCCAATCGGGACACCATGCCGGCGCCGCCATTTTCCTTGCCGCCCAGAGCTGTCGTGCCACTGTCGACATCCGCCGGCCGAACCGCCTCAAGCCACCGCCTCTCGCCGCCTATAAAAGACGACGAGGTCGCCCTTCCTCCCCACATCAAACTCCCTGTGCTCCTCCCTTCTCTCTCTGCCATGTCCAACCGATCCCCGCCGCCGGCCGATCTCCTCCGCCGGTACCCCTCTTCCCTCCTCCTCTCGCCACCATCACCGCCTCAACCCGGCGAATCCATTCCCCTCCTTTTCCCTCTCCTTCACCCACCGATTCAAGCCACCACCATCACCTTCTTTGACGCCCGAGCCGAGCTCTTGCTATCGCCATTCCAGCTGTATCCCTTACTTCCTCTACCTTCCACCGCCATTATTGTGTGAGCCATGCCCGGGAACACCCCCTGCCACCGCCGTCGAGGCCTTCCGGCCGCCGAAGCACCGGCGCCCCACACCTTTCTTCCCTCCGCTCGAGTTGTCAAAGAAGAAGGAAGTGAAGAGAAAAGGACCAGAAGAAGAGAGAAGAGGAGAAAGAGAAAAAAATAAAAGAAATAAATAGTGACTTACAGGTGGGCCCCTGCATAGTACCTTTTCTCAAATTCCCCATTTAATTCAAATTCAAACTTTATAAGCCATATCTCATTCATGGTAGATCCAAATCTAGTGAAACTTGGACCCTACATTTTTCTAAATTCAAACTCTACATTTTTATACCAATTTTACTATTTTCATATTTTATTTGAATTTTCTTAGTTTATTCAAATGCTATTTAATTTATATTTGAAATTCTAATTTGAATCTCTATTTAAATTTAGCCTTTTTAAATATTACATTTATTCCAAATTATACCTTAGCCACCAAAAAACCACCGGTTGGAACTTCATGTCTTCGATGAGGACATTTGTGTGGTCCAACGCCATCGAGATTAAACTGTTGGCTATAAAACCCAGCACAACCAAAACTAGGGTGTGAAGTAACGCTGTTTGCACCCCTCGCCTCAATGCAAACAGTGATCAAAGCTTCACTATTCCCTTAACTTCCACAGCACACCACACACTTGCTCTTGAGCTCTGTGCTATCCTAGCTGCTCCACTGACATCTACGATTGTTAGAGTAACACATTCGCCCCTCAAAACTCACACCATCTTTCCAATCCTCTAGCTTTTATACTGCCTAACTGCATTGGCTAGAGAAGACATCAAATCTAGCTGCTATGCTACCCAACTCTAGCTTTGGCTAGCAAATAACCAAGCCCTAATCGATATGCTAACCCCACCTTGGTATCAGCTCAAAATAGCTAAATCTTAGCTGTTATGCTACCTAAACTCCATGCAAACTACCATACCGCCTATCCGCCACTTTCCATTAAATATACCCTATACCACCTCAGTTACTTGGCCAGTTATTTGGTCTCCAACTACATAGAGCCTATACATGAAATGTAACCCTAACCATCCTAAAGCCTCCATAAAATGAAGCAGATTATACCCTATACCCTATACCCTAACCGACCTAACCATCTATTGTTCCTTCCTTAATTCGGTGCTTTTATTGAATTTGATTCTTCTTCTTTGGTAGAGTTTATATATTTTGGAGGCAACCTGTGGTTTTCCAAGGACAAGTAATCAGATTGTTTATTTTGGATTTCTACGTGTTGGAACAAGGCAAGTTATCATCTCTCTCATTTGATCATATATAGATTGGCATGTCCCTCATGAAGAACAGATTTAGCAGATAATTAAAGGCATGAAGAAAAATACATCCCCAGATTCAGATGGTCCAAATGCTGCTTTCTATAGAGCCATTTGGGGTGGCTCAAAAATGACTTAATGGAGCTCATTCAACACTTCTATCAAACATGTTATCTAACAACTCATTTTAATAAAACAAATAGAAAACCGGGCCTTCTTCTCCTGTTGACTTTAGACCCATAAGTCTTATAAAATCATTTCCAAATCTTTTGCCAATAGAATTAAAGGTAAACTTTCTGAACTCATTTATCAATCCCAACATGCTTTCATACCTGGTAGAAGAATTGCCAATACTATTATTATTGTCCAAGAGATTGTACATTCCTTTGGTTTAAAAGCTTATAAAACTAACATCTTTCTGTTGAAAATTGATCTTTCTAAAGCCTCTGACATATTAGAATGGGACTTCATAGCTACAACTCTTCAACGTAAATGGTTTCATAGTAATTTGTACTAGGCTACATTAAATCATCGTCCTTTACTGTCACTATAAACGGTCAATCATATGGAGCTTTCAATGCCAACAGTGGTATTCACCAAGGTTTTCCTCTCTCTTCCTATTTGTTTGTTTTGGCCTTAAATGAACTTTCTGAACAATTAAAAAAAAGCGTTTACTAACCAAAGGTTGAAAGGCATTAAATTAGGAGATGCAGGGCTGATTATTCACTTCCTTTTATATGCAGATGATCTGATTATTACAGGTACTGACACAGAGGAAGAAGCCAGACAAATAAATAACATCATTTATGACTTTTGTCTAAGATCAGGTCAAACTCCAAACGGGGAGAAATCAGCAATTCTTTTCAGCAAGTCACTCCTGTGCAACCTCATAATATAATGAAACAAATCTTCCCTGTTCCTGTCATTAATAATGCCACCAAATACCTTGGTCATCCTCTATTTGTTACAAATAGGAACAAAGCTTCTACTTATAATTTTATTGTGGACAAAATCGGAACTAAACTCAATTCCCTTAAAGCTAACAAACTTTCTCATGCATGCAGACTTGCTTTGATTAAATTTGTTTTCTCTTCTCTTCTTATCTATTATATGGCTACCACTCTGCTTCCTAAGAAACTAAATGCTAAATTAACTGCAATTATTATAACTTTTTGGTGGTTAGAGGTGTAAGAGGACAAAAAAAAGCCTCTATGCTTAAAATCATGGAAAGAGATCTGTAGGCTGGTTCAAGAAGGTGGACTGGGAATCATAAACATTCAAGCTGTAAACATAAGCTTAATTCTTAATTCAACCTGGAGGATGGTTACAAACCCAGAAGATGAAGAATCTCAAATTCTCAAAGGTAAGTACTTACAGAACACTTCTTTTTGGAATGCTCCTATTAACATTTCCAAATTAGTCTTTTGGAGCTCAATTTTGAAGGACAGGAAATTATTGAGGAATTCAGTGACTTGGCAATTGGCTGAAGGTAATTTTTCTATTTGGAGTCAACCTTGGTGTAATTTAGACACATATATTCATAATTACATTAAACTAGATTCAATTCCTGATCAAATATCGGCTGTAGTTGTTGACTTGTGGACTTCGGAAAAAAATTGGGATGTTCCAAAACTGAACACTTTGTTTGAAGAGCAGGCTGTTAATAGATTTTTGCAGGTTCAGATTATTCAGCAGGAAGATAATGATAGGCTCTGTTGGATGTTTACTCCCAATGGAATTTGTAACACTAAGATTACTTATAAAGAAGCAGTCAAAGAGGAAGATCAAAATCCACGGCTGGAAAATGCTTAAACTCTCTCTCTCTTTTAAAGCAAATATGGAAAAACAAGCTCATTCCTCGTAAGGTCAAAACCTTTGCTTGGAGACTGCTCACGGAAGCTCTCCTTCTGCTCAAAGATTGAATTCTAGAGTAAAGGACATTGCTCCCAATAGTTTTAGATGTGGGCCAATAGAATATGACAATCATTTCGGAAGCTAACATTTTCACCGACATGTTTCCTGAGCTTCTATTGCTCACATTATCTCTTACATGATAAATAATGGTTCTCATATTGCCACCTTTGATAGAATTCTTATTAATTTGTGGCAAATTTGGAAATCTAGGAATGGCTTGAAATTTCAGGATAAAATTAGGGAACCTATTCAAGTTTGTTTTGCAGCAGAAGCTATGGTGAAAACGTACACCTTTTATTCCTCACAAAAGATAATGCAGGATGAACAAGAAGAGGAATGCGCCAACAGAGGAATGCCGGTGATCCCAAATGGTAATAGATACTATGTGAATGCTGCTTGGGTGAATGGTTTTACTAGAATATGAATTTTCTTTCATATGCCAAACACTCAAAATGCTCTATTTATTAAAGCACGAGTAGTGTAGCTTAATTTTCTTTAAAGTCTGAACTATTGGTTCTGCAACTAGTGATGGAGGTGATAAAATTTCTCTGTTTTACAATAACAACCTTTTCTTATGGATGACATGACTATTGTAACTACAATCAGGACTAGAAACTTTTAAGAGTAACCAGGACACTAGAGTTTTAGACCTCTGTTTAGTTAGATTTAAGCAAATATTCTGAAAATTTTGTTGCAGGTTTGTTGGATACCAAGCGAAGTTAACCGCCTAGCAAATAATTTTGTTGAAGAGATAAGAGAGCAACAACTAAGTAATCCAGCACATATGTGTCACAATATCTCTCATCCAGCCCACCCTAGCAGTTCTTGTTGTATTGGTGAACTAGAAAACCATATCAGCTCAATAAATTGTACGATAAACTATGCTATATGTTTTCTGAAAGTGGAATAAAGTTGGAAAATAACGAGCCGGTGATCAGGTCACCCGCGACGTGGGTGTCGCACGACCACGAGCGTACAGGCGAGCGCCCCACGTGTCACGTACGTTTCTGCTACGTGGAGAGACCGGTAGAACAAGGAAAGCACACCATAGGAGTACGTGCTACTAAAAAATTCATTTCCTTTTTTTATTCTGTTCCTTTCCTGTTTTTGTTTGTAAACAATTACGAATCCTTATTACCTGCAGATATATTAGTATTAATGTTTGCAGCTCAGATGCAATATTTCCATCAAAACAAACAGTATATAAATGGCGTCGAAATCGTCATTCGCTTAAAAAAAGCTGCCTTCAAACCAAACACGAATTTCCATCAAAACAAGCCGCGAAAAGGAAAACAAAACACAAATCACCCAACCGCCGTAGAAATTTCCCTCCATTTTTTTTTATTTCGCGCTCTCCGTCTCTCCAATCTTCTCTCGTCTTCCTCCTCAAAAGCCAACTCGAAAGCGAGAGCGCCAAACGAATCGAACGCATCCCACCCCAAACGCCTCGCGCCGCCGAGCGACCCACGCCGGTCCGTCCGCCCTCCGCCTCCGCCGCCGCAGCGCCGCCGAGCGACCCACGCCGGTCCGCTCGGCCTCGCGGGGTCCCCGGCGACCCCCGCCGCGCCCGCTCGCTCCCGTGCCGTGTCGGCGTGTCCCGGCTGACTTGTCGGTGAGATCCGCGAGCCCTAGTGCTTTCTGTTGGTTTCATTTCCCCGTACGAGCTGGTTGCGGTCGTGGTTGGGACGTGGGGTGGTCGGGTTCACCGGTTCACCCAGCCGCGAGGACGGCGCGGGAGGTGTCGCCGTGGTTACCGGCGGCGAGGTGGGTGCGAGGGGACGATTGTTGCCTGGATCCTGAAGGCGACTTGGTGTTCGAGAGGGGATATCTTGGTCATGGGGTTTCTTGTGGGATGAGAGAATGGGGAATATTGAGCGATGCGTGGATTTCTGAATGCTGGATTTTGGAGGGCGGTGTCCATTTTCGTGAGCTTAGTGGTCAGGAATGCTTTGCGTTGCACATTTTGGGGCGCAAATGCGTGCGAGAAAGCAACCTGAATTTGTGCGGTCCATGACGTCGCATGGACCTCATGGTTACTGATTTGCTTACTGGAAGCTGTTGGTTGTTGGATTTGAATGGGTTGTTCTGTTGTTTTGGATTCTGAATTTCGCTTTTAGATGGCGATTAGTTGGTACATTACATCGCCTTCTGCTCGGTGCGAGGTTGGTTCCTTTCCCTCTTTGCTTCACAAAATGTGGCGTGATCATCTAAATTTCCATGCACTGTTGCCTGATTGTTCTCGGCAGTACCACATGGTCCCTTGTTTAGCTATTTTAATATAAACCATGCTTTGCTATTATGTAGGTTGGATCGGAGGTGCGATGCCTCTCTTCAAACGGAAACCTTTCTCCTTACTGGAGCCCCCTAAGGACTTGGATCCTAAGGAGAAGGTTTTCCAAATTCGGTTCACAAGGGAGATATTCCGAGATTACCAGTATCCTCTTTCATGACGCCAATGCAGCTGAATTGTGGCATTGCAGGAATTCATGCCTTTTTCATTTGCAGTGCTAATGTTTCTCCGGTGCTTATATCCTTAACAACTCAATTAGAGACTACATAAACAGGTTGAATCTTTATCGACAAAGGGTCTGGTCATGTAAGATATCCGGGAAATCAAATTTGACTTTTGAGGAAGCTTTGGTCTCTGAGCATCATGCAGTGTCAAAGGCCCAGAAGTTACCAGCAGAACTGATGGCTCCTGTTCTTCGGATGATTCAATACAGTATGTAATATTTATGAATTCCGTTGTGCTTCTGGATCTTGATAGTATATTGATTGCAGTTGTTCTCTTCTTGTTATTCTAACATTTCTCAGTTCTTACTAATATTTTTTTCTCTAGACAAAGCTACTAGACATACTAATACCCAATTTGTTTATTCAACAAAAAACCGGACACTTGAACTGTTGGTCTTTTAATTGTTTTGAACTTTTGTAGCCTTTGCCATTCTTTTGTACTTATTAGTTTCATCGACATGATTTCCAATATCTAAGTTAGTAAAACTTGTAATGACCAGGTATTACTTTCTAATGTGACAATCTTACCTTGTGTGTGTATTGTTTGTCAATATTCTAATAGTTTTATTGCATGTGCTCTAAAACTTCATCTAGAAGACAGTACAGAAGTTATACCAACCTCTTTCTAACCTAGTATCTTTTGCATTAGTGTTTTGACGTGGATATTTTTTCTGCTGATATTAATGTATAGCTCTGAATTCTCTGCTTGGACTTCTAAGCTGCTGACATGACAACCTGTAATAAATAGACATGCATGGTTACTGTTTTGCTTTGCAATTCTAAAGTATGCATGTATCTTTTTCTTACTGTATGCGCTCCATTCAAGAAGCATCATATATTGCTTCTCGTTTGTATGTTTCACTTAATTATAATGAAAATAATACTTCATTTTACCTTTTGTTTCAGGCACTCTTGGCTTATATGAGCTTCTCGAGAAGATATATGCTAGCCTGCAGGAAGCTGTATTTGAAGGATTAGAATTACGTGCTAAACAGGATGGTTTAGAGGCTGCTTGCAAGATTTTAAAGATTTTAGGGTCTGATGGCTATGAAGTTGGTTGGCTTCTTAGGGACAAGACTATCATCAGTATGTCAGTGATCAAAGGCGAAGACTTGATTCACCGGAGGCCACCTGTTAGTAGGAATACGCTGAAGATTTTTATTAGAGATGCAACTTCACAAAATGGCCCATGGGTTATACATGAAAATCTTGCCAAAAGATATGGCATACCTATTGAGCCCCCGAATGACATGATGGTGAGTTGGTGATGTGCCCGTTCATCTGTCCTTTATTTCCTTGGGTATGTTACAATACTAACACTTGCTTTCTTTGTCTAGTTCGGTGAAGGTTTGCAAAAGAAAGGGAGGAAAAGACGTGAGGATGGACCTATGGGAGATCTGAGAAAAAAGATGAAAAATGGTGATTCATCTGAACCTGACACCTTTGTTGCAATTGTTCTGTTAGCGGCCTTTTTGCTATGTCATTCTTCCAAGATACTTATTATCGATTCTTTGTATGATTTGCAGATGAGGAACACATAAATGTTCCAATTAAGTACCCAATAGATGATCTCTTAGTACAGACTTCTGCAGATGATCATGCTTTATCGAAAAGACCTCTGGCTACAGAATTTAGAGTACCAAAATATTCTGTGGGCGATCTCCTTATGGTATGGGACTTCTGCTTGTCCTTTGGGAGGGTTCTGAATCTATCCCCATTTTCACTGGCAGATTTGGAGAATGCAATTTGCCACAAAGAAAGCACTGCTCTTCTTGTGGAAATACATACAGCTATATTCCACTTGCTTATTAAGGATGAAGGTGACTATTTCACTGTTCTGCGGACCAAGAAACAGAAGCTAAAGGTTTTCTCATGCCCATTTCTCGATCTCCCTCATTGTCCATTGATGAACCCTTTCTTAATCCCTTTTTTTGCTTCCTTAGCAGGTAACTTTAGTAACATGGGCTGAATATCTCTGTGATTTCTTGGAAATGACAAAAACTGAAGAACTCTCCAGTAACATTGCAACAGTAAGAAAGGGTTATTATAGTCTTATTGATACTGATATAAAACTTAAGATTCTCCAGGAACTAGTAGAAGAAGCTATTACAACTTCTCCTGTAAGAGAGAAACTAAGTAAACGGGTGGACCAGTGGCAAGCACTTGCTGCAACTAAAAGAGAGAGTACTAGAAAGGCAAAGGATGAGCAGAACTCAAGTATTGATGGATTACAAGATGGCAATGAGAGTGTTGATGAGCAGGGTAAGGGGAAAGAAGAAAAGGATAAGATCACTATCTCTGGAAGCAAGACAGAAGGGAAACGACATGGGGTGAGCACCTGTTTTCTCAATCCATGTACTTGCATGTGATGGAACCTTCTCTGTATTTAACGCATGTTCTGTTATTATTTACCACAATTGGTAGTGAGCCTGATTATTATACTTACTATGTACTTTTTGTAGGTACAGCATCTCGAAACGGAGATTGAAAAATTATCCATCCGTTCCAGCCCCCTTGGAAAAGACAGACACCATAACAGGTATTGGTTTTTCAGGCGTGAAGGAAGGCTTTTTGTTGAAAGTGCAGATTCAAAAGAATGGGGGTACTACAGCACTAAGGAAGAGGTGACTGTTTTGCTCTAATTGATTCTTTGTATTTATTGTTGCTACAGCAATGATCTTATTTTGATTTTTTTTATTGACAGCTTGATGCGTTAATGGGCTCACTGAACGTAAAAGGTATAAGGGAGAGAGCTCTCAAACGGCAGCTGGACAAGTTGTACAGTAAGATAAGGTACGTAGATCTTTCTGAATCTTACCATTGGTCAGCATTGAACTTCGGTTCTGTTGATTGTAGAAAGCGGCTAACATTTTACTTGTTCTTAATGTGGAAAATATTATTTTTGTTTGTAGCGGTATATACTATTTTTCTGCAAAATGAATATTTTGGTATACTGGATTTCCTGTCCTCTTACTCAATAAGTAATGCACTTCATCGATGATACTTGAAGAGCTCCTCTTATAAATTACCTACTACGTGTTGATTCTGGAAGAAGATTACCATCACAATTTATATTTGTTTCTGCTATCATGTATGATTCTATGATGTTTACCATTGCTATATTTTACTATTCGTACCGTAAGTAGTGAAAAACATCGCTTGGTTTCTACTTTATCAACCAATTGTCAACTAATCACTTCCTGTTTTTTAACACAGTAATGCTCTGGAAAAACGATCAAAAGAGATCACCCACAAGTTGTTGCTTGAAGAGGCTGTATTGCGCCGTTCCACACGTGTTCGGGCTCAACCAAGGGAAAACCCTTCCATGTCATTCCTGAAGTACGTCAACAGATGGAAGGATAACTAGGTAGCAAGATGGCAGCTTGTCAGCAGATGGGGAACTGAGCTAGCTACTCGATGACAGGGCATTCAGGAATATTTATGAAGGTCTAATGAGTTTGGTCTGTTATTTATTAGCCATTCCTCATGGCTGTTTTTTTACACTGGACCGATAGAGCTCTACCAGAGCCAGTTTTGGGGCTATATACCCAGTGTAATTTATCTTACATGTAAACATGGTATTAGACTTAGGAACCGAGAGTTGCTGAACTGATATGCTGCTGATGTGATGCCGGTTTGGTTTTATCGGTCGCAGGACTTGCTTTCCTTTGTCATTATATTGTTTTCGCTTTGGATGTGCTTTGCCAGATGTCGAGCTGCTTAACGGTGTTTGAGGCCATGCGATGATGCATGTGGTTGCTAGTTTGTAGCAGCACATGGCCATCACTATTAGCCCCTGTTACATGAACTATGGAAATTGCCATGGCAATGGAGACATGTTATACATTGAAGTCAACATTTTTCCTTTTCGAAGAAGTGGCAAGGACAATCCAATTTGGTGATTGGTATGCATATGATGGCCGCACAACGCAAGACGAGTAAAATGCTTCACGATTATATCATATATATATATATATATATATATATATACATATATGTTTTTCTGGGGCCATTCTGGTTACCGATTGTGATGTAATCCATAATTTGGAGCCCGTCAATCACCAGCTGACAACAGCCGTAACTGATCCATTTTTACTCTGTTTTTTGATTTTTTTTGTTTCTCGGTATGGGCGACACGTTAATTTTTTTGTGTGCAACAGTGCTTCTCGGGAGGCCGCGCGAAGCCGGCCGTACGCTCTGGTCAATGGGTTTTGCGATCAATTACTGTGCTGGTCATATACATAGAAGCCCCGTCCCGTCGTCCGGTTTGCTCAGCTGTGGCTTTGTTTGCAAGCGGTGCATGCGTCCTCTCTCCTGGGCTTGTGTGTTGCTGTTAACCGTTGGGTGGTTCGTATGTCCCATGTATGTGCATTTCTCATCAATTTGTGAAAGGATTCTTATTTGATATATAATAATGTTTTCGTAAAGGCGTAAAATATAATGTGAATGAGAGAAAATCTAATTTTAGGAGCGGTGCTGTAAATATAAAATATAGAAAGCAAGAGGCTTTCGTTATGAAAACACCGTCCCACCACTGATTCCTTCCCCAACCTATCCGCTCGCTTGGAGGTCCGCCACATTTACTCTGTACCTACTCCCTTCCTGTCCTCTGCGCCTGTGCCTCCTACCGCCGTCGTCGTCACCGCCCTCCTCCCGTTCATGCTGCTGCTGCAACCACCTCCTCCCATCCGTGACGCTTCTCCTCACAACTAATGCTAAGCTATTATTAGAGATCGTTGGATTTGGCTCCTCGAATGCATCCTTTCCTTCTTTTTCATCGTTGTTGGCCTACCGCCGCCATCCACCTCCCCTCCAATGCGTTCCCAGCCTCTGATGTTGCTGTAGTGTGCCTCTCCTTATAAGCGACGTCGATGGTCTATCGTCCTGTGATCGCTATAGCACTGACCCACCCTCCTTCTCTCCTTGAGCCAACGGCGTTGCCCCTTCTCTGGTGCATGCATTAGGGCAGTAAATCCGAACAAGACGAAGAAAGAAGATAAGGTATTAAGGTGGTAGTCATTATTGTGTTCTTCTTCTTTTGATGATGTGTTCCCTTGCTACCTTATCAATAAGGAGAATATGATGTACTGTAGCATCAACAAGGAGAACATAACACTAGCTTGAACATATGGAGCAAGTGTTCCCAAAAGCTCAAGTATATAACCTCTATTATTAGTTTGTTTAAGGTCACCTTGAACCGGTTCAATAGGATTGAGAGACAAGGATGCTACTTAGTACATAAGCGTATACCTATTTAGGACGATAATTTGGGATGTAAGACGTGAACCTAATAATTTTGCGTCCATGACCCAGGTCAATTACCCAATTTATAGATATTTTTATGTAAATTATATGTGAAATAATATATTACAAAGTGTATAGGAAAGAAAAGAAGGGAAAAACAAATCAAAGAAAAAGATATAGAATTAGAGATACTAAGCATGTTCAATCTGTATTATATTTGTCTTGTAGTGACTATAAGGGATGGTGTTATGATTCGTGAACCAACCATCAATTGGGATGACGAAACAGAATGATCACGAACCACGAATCAGAACGATAAACCCGGGTCGTGAGACGAGGCAATGAACCTGAAACTGGTGACTCTTGTTTCTTGTGCATAACCTCAATAAGCTTGCTTCCTTCTGCATAAATCAATCTATTTGGAACAGTTAAGCTTGCAGATTTCAGGCAACTGTTCTATATGTGAGCCCTACAGGTAGCCACTGTTTTGTAGTTGCTATGTTGTAATCAACGCGAAGTGATTCCTACTGTTTTTTGGATTTTTTTGGGCTATTCTGTTCATCTTTTGCAGACACTAGCTATTGTTTTACACCAGTGGATTCGTTGGCAGTTTTGCACCCTTTCTAATTCTGCGAAATACATACATTTCTAGACTTTAAAAAAATTACAAGTTCACTTTACCGCATTTCTTGATTCCTTTGATATTTACTTGCTCAAACCACAGTAAGTGCTTTCGTTTTGAATTAGAATTTGCAGCCCATTGGTGCTGGGATCGTTTGGATATAGAGAGTAAGGTGCAAAAGCTTTGCCATATTGAATAAACCATTTTAGGTTACCGCTTTCTTTAGTGTTTTGACAAACTGAATATGAGGTTTTATACAAAGAGGACTAAAACTACTTGAAGTTGGCGTCTGTGACTACCAGGGAATCAGCCCTCAATCAAGTCAATCATTGCGTTTACAAAACTTATGCATTTTAACCTGATTCATCTAAAATGCAGACATTTACAGAACTTATGTATTTTACCTTGATTCATCTCAAATATAGATATTTACATGCCTTATCTATTTTACCCTGCTTCATTAGATAGATTTTTTTGGATTACTAATATGCACGATTACTGCAGAACTATGCCGAAATTTGGCTCGTTCCTCTTAATTTGCCTTTGCACGTGTACAAGGAATGGCTTCTACGTATTGAATATGAACCAGCCAGTTTGTGGATTTCTACAAGTCTGGAAATATCAAAATAATCATGAACTGGTACTATGTACAAAATTGTGACTTATTGTATTGTATGGGACCAATGAGTGGTGGGAAAGCTTCTTTTACCAACAAAATGTGACACCTACATACAAAATTGTAAAGATTTCTCACACATAGTTTAGGTCCGTCCTCGTATTTCTGTGTGTAGAATCTTTAAGTATTCATTGGGACAATATAACAAAATGGTTTGTTTTGCTTAGCACACGGTAGTTGCAAGTGATGTTTTGTTGTGCACAAGTTTCGACGAGGAAAAATGTACGCCTACTCAAATATTTTTCTCCTGTACTTTGCACAATTTAATTATAAAGCCAAAAGCCATTGTGTTTACAAATAGTTAATTATGCATGGATTATTTTGCTATTATGGTATTTACATGTACGGTCCTATTTTTCATCTATATGCTATTATTGCTTGGCCGCTGCGTGACCACTTAAATCTATTGCTGCTTTTTTTTTGAGGGGTTGCTGCTTATTTTTTACCTTTGCCTTTGGTGAGAGAAATGAGAAATCTTTACCCCATTTTAAGTCCTAAGGTATACAAAATTATATGTATCATTGTCTCAATAATAAGCTGAGAGCTTTGCGGGCAATAAGTTTCATGTGGCGGTATAAGTCTATAAAGCTCTAATATTAATAATTGGATGAAAGGCACATGCCTAAATTCATTCTCTTCTTTGAACTATCATTTTGCTCATCTTGCTGGTGGCTTTGACCATACATCATCCAATGTGTAGGTATTGCATCTTTGCTAAATTTCTGGTCCAAGTTATGCACCAATAATAGCACAACAATTTGATTCACCTGTAGACATTGGGAATCACGGCTTGCCATTGTGAAGACTCTGGTTCTCTCGTATTGTACCGTCTGAAATTTGGGCATGTAATATGCTTGGATGCATTTTGATAACCCATGTCTCAAGCTAGAAAATTAGTGGAAAATGTCAAAAACACGTTGTTGAGAAGATATAAGGGAGGGTTTGTTCAATGGCATCTGAAGATATTGGTTGGCCAGCTAATTGAAAGTTTCGTACCTTTTGTTGTTTCAATGTTCTGCACCTACGCACTGAACATATAGTTTTCCCTTGATATGTCTACCGACTCCTTTTCAATCATTCTTATCATTCTTACGGTCGCCTCCGCACGTGGCGTGTGCACCTCTAGCGGATGGATCCCTTTTATTATTTTGGCCCAGGGAGTGGGGGAGCGTGGATATTAGATTAAAGAGGTTGCTGTGGTGGTAGCAAATCGTGTGGATGCTTAATATCTTATTTTTTATAGTGTTTTTCCTCTTTAGTGGATAAACTTATAGAGTCAAGGCCGACTAGAGGAGAGGGAATAGGTGGTTAAAAAAATTTCGACTAAAAACGAGTTTTACATGCATAAGAGAATCAAAACGATTTTTTTTTCATAATTTAAAGTCTAAATCAACTAATTTTAACTATATGCCTAAAGAAACTTAGCCTATATTGAGATTTGTAAGGCTAATGTGATATTAGCATAAATGCTCTCTATTATGTAAAATTGCTCAAAATAAATAATATAAATGAGTCAAATGACAAACGGTTTTTTACTCGAGGTTTAAAAACTTGCTGTTTTTCTAATCTCCATTGAGGGAAGCCTAACTTCATCGCTCAAACCAATAAGTCTCCAAAACTCCTCATCAAGAGATAGATAAGATGGAAGCTAGTCCCAAAGTGGCATACACAAAACTCAATCACTAGGGGTTATTCTTCCCCCACTTCGAAGATGGAAAACACCGAGCCATTCACAATCAACCACTGTGTCTCCTCCACAAACTTCGTTGGAAATGTCACCGAGTAAACTCCTCCAAACCATCTGAGAGGTGACAACCTCTAAGAGTAACAAGTCTAGAATGCTTGCTGAGGATGATCTAGTACTATACTAGCTCTAACAATAAAGCAATGCATTTTGCTTGGCTCAACTCGCTCTACAATATCTCACTAGATGATCTAAGTGTTTAAGGATATAAAAGTTCTTACAAGGACTCAAAATAATGTAATGAAGTGCAAAGCCTTACCCTTACTGCTGGCAAGGGTGTATTTATATACCCACAAAGCCAAACTAACCACTGTAGGTGAGATCCAACTGGAGAGCTTTGTCAGAGCTCAAAACTCTTTTTGAAAGATCACAGTTTGACCAGCTCCAAGGCCTGGTTCGACCGGCCAGCCTTGCTAGAGCTCAAAACTTCTCTAGAAGACCCTGATCGGATTGAGGAACGATCCGACTGCAGTTCACCAGGTGGTCAACCACATGTCATTTTTTCAACACGACCAACCGATAAAAAACGACAATATCTTATGACTCAGGTGTCGAAATTCAACATTCTTTGACTCTGTGGAAAGCTTATTCAAAAAGATATACAACCCATGAACAATCCTTCCAAGAATTACAACTTTTCTCAAGGAGAAATGGCTCAAACTCTAAAAGACACTCGAGTGGACATAGGCATAAGATACCACTCATTCCTATTAGATATGCCCACCTCTGTCTTTGTATGGGACTTAAGAAAAGATTCACCGCACTTGGCTAGACACTCTTACTATATGTGGAGTGAACTAACATGGCACAAGATTATTCACATGCTCACTTTATAGACCTCTATTGATAATAGAATGCATATCTAGCAATCCGGTCTTTTCACTAAATACCGATGATCAGTAAAAGACTAACATAAACATTTTTTGTTTTATTATACCTTTGTCTTAGTGCCAATCACATTGAGATCAATGCTTGAGCTAAGATCAATACTTGATAACTATCAAACCATAGTGTTATCTATTAGCCTCCATCAAACCTATTTCTTTACCTAACTTAAAGAAAAACATTAGTCCTAACAAATTGGTTGTCATCCTCCACTTGATGACCAACCAGTTGCATATGAAAAATATAAATTAATTTATTGAGTATCCATTAACACCAAATATCATATACTCACATATGTTAAATTTTAAAGATCTAATAAAAAGAAAGTAAACAAAATGGATCTAAAACATGCATACAAAATATATACATGAGAAGTAAGTGTATACATAACTAAAGGTGAATAAATGAGGTTTTATCATATAAATATGTAGAAGGCATGTGGCATTGATATAAATAAACATAAACATATACCTTCATGATCTCTATATTCTCAAAATAATTGACTCGAATAAAATATTAGTCTTACAAGAATATATCAATAAGTTATAGAAATCATATATATATATATATATATATATATATATATATATATAGATGGAGAGAAAGAATGATACATATAGTTATCTCCTTGTGTTTCACCATTATGATTAGGATTCATCATCAAAGAATATCAACATCTCCACTCATATTAAGTTTGAAAAAAACCTATCAAACAACTCATGAGAGATTAGTCCCGCAAAAGCAGTTTATCACAAACTAATAAAATAATAATTACTCATATTTATTTGATAGCCTTTTTCCTTTTGGTGATGCATGATAAGCCGATATAAATTATATAAATATGAGTAAATAATAGATCAATACTGAGAAACCATAAAAGATGAGATGAGCTCCTCTAAAAATATGCATGCATATGAATATGATGAAAATTATATACACATATTTAATAAAGAACAATGGAGAAGTTTACTCTATATTTTAGATTAAGAGAGATTAAATAATAACATAGGAAGTTTATATACATCATTTTTATTTTTATATCCAAAGAGACTATAAAAAATAATTATCAATCTAACACAATTAGAGACAAAACTTAGTTACAGTACTTGTATCGTTAGATGGGTTTATGGGTTTAGAACCTTTATCTAGTAAGCTTTGGTTCTCTCACACTGCTTCGTATCAAGTAGACTTGGTCATCTGACCTTGATGAATCTTTCTCGAGGCTAGTTTGGAATGGTACCATGATGCTATGTTGTCCTGCCACAAATCCTTCATGGAGAAGTTTAAGATTATAGCTTAAACAACTTTTTCTAACAGTGGAGCATGTTTGTTAGTTGCACGCGACGGATGTGCATGCATTGTTTTGTCGTTTAAGGCACACTAGGTAGATTTAATTCTTATCACATTTAATATAAATCTTGCCATAGCAGCCCGCTGCATTTTGTCACAATAAACACGTGGCCAATGCCCCGAGCTACTCTGAGTGGCTAAGATCAGAGGTGGGGTTGTCCCAAGCTTAGTCCCTTAAGAAGGACGAGCTCAGTTACTTGTTTTCCTTTCTTTCGAACGTATATCTACTATAGTCTTGAAGTCGATTACTATTTGGATGGATCATCCGGTTTGATGATGCGTCACCTAGCATCTTGAGTAGCCGATGGTGGGGACCTTGATTTTTACTTGATCAACACAGCGTGTTAACACACGTTCTCTTATAGTTCTATAAAGGGCTATCTATATCTATCGCCACATTGTTTTAATGAAAAAGTAATTTTTTAACATTTATATTGTGTATTTCAAAACTTACATAGTAAGTGTTCTAGTACGCAAATAGAATAAAAACAATTTATTACCTACTTGAGAGAAAACATTGAAAAGGTAGAAACATACTCAGTACATACAAGATAATGATAATGGTCGCATATGGAAAAATTGACCGGAATCAAGCAAAGAAATGCGATGCCATATTATTTTGGCAAAACTGTTTCTTTTCTATTCTTTCGACTCGCCTTCTATAGCTTTCTTCTTTTTCTCTCGGACAAAGCCCTCCTCTCTTATCATTTTACAGCTTGGTATAGTCACTGTAGCAGTCTAGGGTTTCCTTCTCACTCCATTTGCAGTGTTGCCTTCCTCCTGTTTGACTGGCGAGCAAGCGACGACATGAGAACTTGTACATTTTCATTTACTAGCAAAGCATACATACGTTGCAACGAGAAAAGATGGGCAAGGAAGTTGAGGTAAGAGAGTGTGATCGATGAACGGCCGAGTGAGGTGATGGCGTGAAATGAGAGAAGCTATAATCGCTTAATGACAATAGGAAGCGGCCGAAAGCTAAACCTTATCTGGAGAAAGTGAGACTGCGAGGGGAGGAGAGATCTGCGAAGGAAATAGGCAGATGGATTGGAAGGCAATGGTGAGATCTGTGATGCAATCTAAGCATTTTTAGTCAATTAGGTGCTTAGGTGAGAATCAATTAATTCAAAATTTGACAAGTGAGACTAAAAGAGAATAACAATTATTTAAAGAATAGATAGAAATAAGATTTAAAGCTATACCAAATGTTTAGAAGACCTCTGTCCTATCCATTACACAATGGAGGTTTTATCATATTATCTTCTTTCTTTTTTTATTGGACCAAGAGAAAAAAAACTATTAGACCTAAACTATTTTAGAGAAAAAAAGAAATGCACTAATGATGATGAGATGGCCGATAAAGGCTTTAGAAGAGACTTAAAAGATAAAAAGAAGAGGGTAGCCAAAGCTTATAATAATGAAATAGGAGTAAAATCGTTTCAAAATTAGGGACTTAGCATGAAAAGACGGTTTTATCAATCTAAGTGCAAAATCTTGCTAAGTAGTCACCTAGGAAGATTTATGCCGAATTGTACACATTGTTCTTAGGAATTCTTGCTTTGTTGAGACATTACAAAGATAACTATCTGTTAAGCACTTGAAGCCCATATTACCGATAGAGGTTATCGCCCTAAGACCATGTGTTCTATGCCTTTGTCTCATAAGTTTGCAAAAAGGAAGGGGGCATGTGTTAAAAAAAATGACACTAGTACAAATTTATAGCATGTTTGGTCCAGATTTGGAAGAGGTCGGGGCTTTCCTATGGAGACCGGTTATATCATCATTGTGTGACCGGTTGGATCAGCGAGTGAACCACAATCGAATTGTAGGTGTCCTACTGATCAGACTGATAGCCCTGAGTTCAAGTCAAATTAAAATAATTTTTGTGTTTTCTTGTTTGGACCTGAGTTTTATTGAGTCATAACGGTAAGATCAACTCAGTTATGGCCGATTAAATTCTAACCCCTGACCTAGACACCTAACGATATGAAATCGAATCGTTCTTTTACCTTTATTTTTTCAACCATGTTTTATACTTTATCTTCTACATAATCCTCTAATTTATTTATCTTTATCGATTTGCACATTGCTGTGAGAGTGCGATACCTTTTTATAGGTTTGTCCATAAACCTTTTTATTCTACAACACGGTTGGTTATCTTAAAATCAATTTAAATTGGCCTAGAGGCCAGTTTGATCTATAAATCAATCCGCTTTGCTAACTGGTTTTGATTCTTTCAAAACGTAAGTTGGTCATATCAAGGTGGCTGGCAACTCACTGCAAATCTTTAGTTGAGTCAGTAATGACCGGAAAAGCCACCAACAAGACTAGTTTTGGAATTTTCTCACCATCTCAAATAACATTCTTCCACTTACCAATTGGTATTGTATATTTGTGATACCCTATAACTTGTTTTAAATAAGAAAATATATGTCGTTATCGATACTTCCACCTGGCTTATTAATTTTGTAATATTTTTAGAATTAAAAGTATTCCTTTATTTCATTAGTTCTATTGGATGACATGATTTAGAACGCATAATGTTTTTTCTAGAATTTATTAATTTTAATTTAAAGCTTGTAAATTAAAATATTTATTTATTATTTCAGTTCTTCATGTTTAACATGAATTATTTATTAATATTCTCAATTTATATTCCATAGTTTTATGAAATTTGCATGGCAATCTAATTGCTAATTTCCATATTAAAAATACAGCTGCTCTATTAAATGGCATCGATATGAACTCCCGTTGAATTTTTTACTGTTCACAATCTTTTTATTCTAATTTTTAGTGCCTTTGGGATTTACTATAAAGTTTTCGTCGAGATCAGTTATATATGATTTTTTAAGTTCATCACTTTAGTATTTTTGCGTGGACTGTTCTTTTGATTTTTCAATCATAATATTGGATATTTATAAGTTGTATTTAGATATGGGCCTTTGTATAAATATTACATGGACACTTCTTTATGTATTTATTTATTATTTTAATGATTGAAATATGGTTTTATTGTATTTTTATTTTAAATTTTTGTTAATCTAGTATTGCCTTGCATTTGAAATGTTCTTTTAATACATTTTTTATTTTTACAAATTTCAAATATTTTCAACTTGTACTTTGATAATGGGATGTTGGTATTTTATATTTTACGTAGACACTTATTATATTTTTCTATTTCATATTTTTCGTGAAAACTTTTTGTTACTTTGGAATTTGTATTGTAATCAAATTTCTTATATTATTATATCTCGAATTCTAAATTTTAATTAATCCATATTATGTGTTATATATGGACTCTTCTTCTAATTTTATTTATTTTTAGTCAGAATTTTAGAAATTTTAAATTGTATTTCTACTTATATTACTTTGGAATTTGTATTGTAATCAAATTGCTTGTTTTATTATATTTTTGATTCCAAATTTTAATTAACTGTGCTATATATGGACTCTACTTCTAATTATTTTTACTTTTAGTCAGGATTTCGGATATTTTAAGTTGTTTTTCTACTTAAACTCTTTTTATTCTTTTTCTCTAATTAATGTAAGAATTTCTAATCCGTTAGTTTGAATTTTAGATATTTTATATTGTGTTTTTACTTGTATTATTTTTTTCTTTTCTTTAATTAATGTGAAAATTTCTAGATTGTTATATCAAATGTAGTGGCTTATTTTTTTATTAATATAATAGATTATATCTCCACCATACCTAAATAGAATGGGAATAAAAAAGAAAGGAAGTCAGGATTTCATTGGATGAATCTTTAAAAAAAGACAATGCAAAGAAGAAACAAAGGCTAAACTAAGCGGCTTGGTTTGGGCAAAACCGATTCTTGTTTCGCTGAGAAAAAAAGAGAGAAATTTCATTCATCCTTAGTAGATTATATTTATGAATAGAGAGATGCGTAAAAGATGAACATAAGAGAGCTCTGTCCTTGCCTTGCACCGGTGAACGAAAGAAAGGAGACAAGGTCTGAACCAAGACACCAATAGTTTGTTTGAAGTGACGTATTTCTGTCGGGAACAACGAGCAAGGAAAAAATCAGTGTACGAGCAGAACAGAGGGAGTAACTCATAGTAAAACCGTTGTACAAATACACAGGCAGTTTTTTCCTATGAACTTACAGCTAGTACGACCAATTAATTGCCTGGTTTTTGGGTGAGAGCAGGGTTCACAATCCCGTTCCTGGACTGAAAACCGCCCACGAGCGGTATCTCTGGTTTGTTGGTAAATCAACGAAAATCTAAAACAAGTAGTTTGTGCTATCAAGCCAGCTCGAAAACTCCGGACTTTGACCGGTTTTTGTTTTGGACTGTGATCTGTGAACACTGGGTGAGAGACGGCCGGGCAAGCACGTACACAGGCGTCATTGGCACGCTTGCTCTTGACGACTTCGCCGGTTGCCGATTGGCCGTTGATACCGTACACACAGACGGCGCACGGTGGTAAGCTCAGGCGACGTGGAGGATCCAGCGACCACAGCCGCCGATCCACCCCGTAATCCCATCCTCTGGAGATCCTCACCCCAACCAGCACAGCCAAAGATCCTTCTCTTCCTCGCCGCGCACGCGACGGCATAGAGCCTCGAGTCATCGTCTCCTCCCTCCTCTGCCGTGGCTGCTCACTCCACAACCAGCTTAGCTATACCTAGCTACGTCATCCCGGCCACACGTACTATCTAGCACTTCTTCTTCTTCTTCTTCTTCTTCACAGAGAGGAGGGGGGAGAGATGGCTTGCCCGGCGCAGTCCATGCTGTCGGTGAGCAGCAGCTGCTGCGTGTTCTTGAGGAGCAGCACCAAGCCTCCGGGCGCGGCGGCGGGACCACTGGCGCGAGGGGGCGTCTGCGGGAGGCTGTTCCTGCTGCCCTGCAACGCCTCGTCGTCGCCGTCGTCTCCTTCTTCGCCGCCGCCGCCGCCGGCGGAGACGCAGGAGGAGGCGGGGTCGGACTGCAACGTGGAGGAGTGCGCGCCGGAGAAGGAGGTGGGGAGCCTGAGCGCGGAGTGGCTGGCGGAGGAGCGGACCAAGGTGGTCGGCACCTTCCCGCCCAAGAAGAAGGGGTGGACCGGCTACGTCGAGAAGGACACCGCCGGCCAGACCAACATCTACTCCGTCGAGGTATTTTCATTTCATTTCTTCATTTCTTTTTTTTTTTGTGAAAGCTCAATTCCCTTTCATCTCGTTTTATCCAAATTTTGTCGGATTTGAGTTAACTGTATTAATTTCTTGTTTGATTTCTGCGTGTTAATTAATGAGTCTAAGAAAATGCTAGAAAAATTGGGGGGGGGGGGGGGGGGGTGTGCACCTTTTTTTTTTCTTCTGACCTGAAAAAAAATGCATGCGTGCCTGCAGCCGACGGTGTACGTAGCGGAGAGCGCCATCAGCTCGGGAGCGGCGGGTGCTGCGGCGGACGGGTCGGAGAACACGGCGGCCATCGCCGGGGGCCTGGCCCTCGTCTTCGTCGCCGTCGTGTCGTCCATCCTCATCCAGGTCAGTAAGAACCAGCCGCCGCCGCAGGCCACCGAGTACTCCGGCCCGCCGCTCAGCTACTACGTCGCCAAATTCCAGCCGTCCCCCGCCGCGCTCACGCTCCAGCAGCAACCCGCCGTCGACGCTCCCGCCCCCGAGGAGGCCTCGTCGCCGGCGTCTCCCGGCGAGGAGCAGCTCTCCTCGTGAACTGCTACTGCTACTGCTGCCGATAGAGGACATGAGCTTGTATACGTATGATCACAATTCACAAAGATTCAATGTATCCTAGTGCAAACATACTGATGAAGGATATGTACGTATACATGGTAGATTGATGAAACCGTTTTTAAGTTTCGTATATATACAAGCATACATCAGTACATCACACGTATGAACATCACCACCACACACGCACCGCAGCGAATCGTCGTCCTCTACATTGTTCAGAACTTCAGTTACTAAGTACTAGTATCTCTTTTATTTATTCACACAAGCTGCAGAGCATTGCTCACGTACCTGTCCATCACCCTGACGCTCTGCTTACCACTAACAAGTAACAAGACGAGATCTTCAGTTCTTCACACGAACACTTTGCGCGAAATTTGGGAAATTGTTGCCGTCAGATTGCTCAAAAGACGCCGTTTCCACCTTCACCATGACTCACAGCAAGTGATTATACCAAGGGCCGTGGACCTTCTCTGATATGGTCGCAGCTCTGATGAGAATTTCAGCCGCCTTCATCACCCGGGCGGTGAGCTTCGTTGCACCGACGCGCCTCAGGGCAGCGTCGGCGAGCTTCCGGCCTCTGGCACCACTGCCACCGAGGGTGATCGCACGGAATGCGCAGTAGACGGATCGGGAGACCTTCTTGAAGACGGGGTCATCGGTCTGGAGGCTTTTGAGGAAGACCCCGGCCAGTATCTGCTTCCTGTTCTCGGTTCTTTCATCTGATGGAGAGTCGGTTGTCGAGGCCGACGACGACGAACGGATCATTACCTCCATGATCTTGGCGGTGCTAACATCGGAGAAGTTGTCCAGTATCTCTGTGAGAGTGTTGAACAGCTCCGAGGTCCCGTTTTCCAGCTCTGTGGGAGTGATGCTTGGGTCGTCGGTCGCCAAAACTTGACGCTGCACAAGCATGCTGCCAGAAAGAAGCGTAATTGGGTTTGGTTATTCCATTCTAGCTAAGCGCTGATACTCAGAGCAGTGAATAGAGCAGAAAATTAAGTGATGTTTCACCTTGTTGCAATTACAATCACTTGTTGGAATTGACTCTGTACAGACCTCAGCCTCAACCAATTGAGCTTGAAGGTCTCAGGTACTGACTGCATTTGCACACCCTCTATGCCACTGATAAGTTGTAATAACCCAATCCTTAGTAGCTTGTCAAGCCTTTCCCCCGTGCACTCCAGTAGTCCCATATCGTCTGCTTATCATGACGCTAAATGATCAACGAGTTCACGGCAATGGCCATAGGAGGGGAAAAAGAACAAATACCTGATGCAGGTATTGTAGACTGTCGCTGATCTGGAATTCCGTGGCCTGATCGGAGGGTGGCAACAAGTGGCTGAGCCTGTCATCGGGATTGTGCAAGTAAAATCAACAGCAGGTGAAAACAACAGATACTTATGCTACTATTGCTAAAAACAGTGGCTGTGTACTGCTGTGACTACTGCGTAAAATCCTGTACTGGTGGTACTGGATGATGAATTTGCCACCACCCTCCACCAACTCACTTCTTTTTTGAAAAGTAAAAAGGACAATGTGAAACCAGAGATCTCACATGTTAACCACCCCTATCACTAACTCTACTTTTTTTTAAAGAAAAAACGATAATGTGAGACCAAAGGGTCCACATGTTACCACCCCTACCACTAACTCTACCTTTTGTGGTTAGCAAAAATTGAGACGACAAATATAGAAAATAATGATAATAACAGATTAATGATAGTTTTCTTTAATTAAAATCCTGTTACAATGCATAGACAGTATAGACAGTATGATAGAAATTCATAAAGAGACTAACATGGTCTGTTGCTGGCAGAGCTGAAAAAGAGCCGACATGCTCATTCCATTCTACTTCCACAGTATCTTTTGATGTGGAAATCCACTGAGCAGTTGAACGGAGAACAATTGATGCATTGTGCGGGGATCCATAGCGATCAGCAAAAGTCTTCTGCAGGTATTCCACTCCACCTGAGCCCTTTATTATTGGTTCTAATAGTTGGATACGTGCTCTACTGATCTCTGCCTTCAGAGCCTATTTATTTTACAAATAAAAATAATTTTGGTAGGCTGTTATAGTTTCACATATTCCATGCAGTTTATTTAATAACTCAAGGAATTGGCAAACCTTTAGTTCTTCCATAGTGAAACGCAGACCTTTGATAACAGCAATTACAAATGAATTTGGACCACTGTTATTACACTCAGAGTGTTCAATCAATTCACCCAATAATTTGTCATGGCTTCTCTTCATTTCGTCTTCCTTTGCAGGAGAAGATAATTTTCGCAGCATACCCAGAGAGTACTGCAAAATATGTCCCAAATATTGCATGTCCTGGGTGCCCGATTCAAGTACCTTTCAACCAAAAACAACAAAACTGGTATCAGGTATATTCTGTAGATTCATGATAACATCACTCGAGCTCTTCTTACCTGGGACAAAATTTCAAGGTCAATATTGTTGATTATTTCTTCTTTCCAACCTTTAGGAGCCATCTCATGCAATGCATCCCTGACTTCTTTTACCAGCTGAACCAGATAGCTGTAGTCTGGCATGTCTCCTCTAAGTGAATCCACAACCACATCCCAGAAAGCTTTCTCCATTGTTTCCCTTACCTTTTCCTAAGAAAAAAAAGAGTGACTGGATGCAAAAAAATCATACTTAAAAACTGACAGATGTACCACATTAATGGAATATCTAAAAGCTTCCCAAATTCTTTCCGACGATACACATTTTTGGTCATTAATATTATTGTCTGCACCCCAGCAATATGAAAACGTACAGTAGATTCTAATATATATGTAGCATAGGATCTAACCTTGAAATCCCCCTCAACAGTCCCAATACTGTCAGCTAGAAAACCATGAAGAATCTCATTGACCATCTGCTCGTTCTCTGTCAGACGTTTTTCTGGCACAGTACTGTTCATTGTCATTGGATTACTCATGGTGAGGTCTCCTGTGTTACTTTCAGATGGTGAAGAGGAAGCTCTGAACAAAGATTGGACAGCTTGACTTGGCCTTTCATCATTAGTGTTGGAATTCTCCTTATCAGAAATAGGAGATTCTCCAGAAGAACATGTAGATGCTACATTTTTTACAGTTGTTGCCAAGGGGCTCCTGTTTCCCTTTGCTTCAAAAAACTTTGTCTTTGTTTCTGATAAAGCAACTTCCATCCGCTCAATACCAGCTTCACCACCCAAGTGCCGAACCTTCTCCCTTAGAAGTGTCTGGTCTACCATAACCTGGGTGGTGAACAGGAACATATTTCAACAGATAGTAAAGTTTTGACTACACAAAAGAAAACTATACTAAAAATAATAAACTAAGTGCAAAGTTATAGGAAATGACTGCTTCCTGAGATAGCGGGATTGTATGCACATAAAAGACTTCTCATATACTAATATCACCAGGTACACAAACCATACCTGTTTCTCGATGGCCTTTAAATTATCATTAAGGTTCTCTGGTTGGCCTTCTGCAGTAAATTTGCATGTTTGCATCATTGATACCTCAAGTTTGCATGCAGCTTTGACAAGATCTTCCTCTAGTGACTTTGCATCTTTTGCTTTCCATAGCACGAAGTGGTAAAGATAGGCACACCAAGCTTTGTCAAAAGAAGCCAACTGAGATCTGAATTTCTTCCGATCAGCAACAATGGCAGAAGATTCCTGATAATTAGAAGATCCAGGAGAGAGATCATCTAGCGTTGGTTGCTTTAGTATGCACGCACCATTTGACCCATCAAGTATTGTCTTAATCAGCAGTTCAAATTCCTTCACAAAGTTTTCTACCGACTCCATAAGTAGTTTCTCTCGCTCACCCCGTTCATTAAAAACAGCACTTGGGTGACCTAGTATCATGTAAGCACAAAGAACTACCCTTGGTGAATATCTAGGTAACTTGCTAACATCAGAATTTCTAGCTGCCTTTGTTGGTGTCACTCTAGTTCTCCCCCCACTGTTTGATAGAGTACTCTTTGATGATCCCAGATGCTTGAGCAGATGATCAATATTTTCTGGTGATGATGGACTTGATGACTGAGATAAAATAAAACGACTCTCCAAGCGATCAAGAAATGCCGTTGTGGTCTGAAGAACTGTGGGAGATTCAATGCAAAGAGCTAGTTTTTCAAATGGTATAGGCTTAACAGATTCCTCATTTATTCGTAGCATGTCAAAGGCCCTAGTTAACACCACTGTTGTTTTCCTAGATGTTATGAATCTTCTCCAGCATCTGAAGCATTGAACCGAATAGAATAATCAATAAAATTTAAATTGCACACACAAGCCAAACAATTGTGTGAAAGTTAACTGTAAAAGTCTACCATACCTTGCCAGCTTTCTTGAAAGAAAATCACCGTGTTTAACTGAAGCGGTGTATGTAAAGCTGTGAGGACTTCCTCGCTGCTTCAAATACTCAGCTCTCTGCCGCTTTGCCTGTTTTGCATAAACAGTTTGAAATGTAAGTCAAAGAGTTAAAACAATTATACCAACTCTGCAGCATAAAATGGAATACCCTCTGAAGTTTGTCTTCTAGTTGTTCTTTTAATTTGCTCCTGTCAGTCTCTCTCTGGTAAGATGCAGTCCTGGCGGCAAGTTGGACCTGTGAAAGCCTACCTTGGGCTCTCCTTTTCTCACCTTCCAACAGCCCCATCCGTCTCTTCTCAGCTGCAGTGCGCTTCTGCAGGATCGCCGAATGTACACGCTCCCTGTACTTGTTTTCCCATGCCACTCTCTGCACAAGGTACTTTATTGTTCTTTCCTCCAGTGCAGCCCTCCTCTGTGAACGAGCATGCATGAGTTGTGTACGTTTCTCCTCTGCCTGCCGGGCTCTAGATTCAACTTTCATGCCAAGCTCCTCCCTCTCCTTCTTGAACCTCAATTCCGCATCATTCTTAGCAGCCTGACGCAGCTCATCCAACTTAACAAGCCTACTTTGTTCCTTTGCCAAGAGGCTTAACCTGCAATCAGAAATCACTTTTCACTGTTCCCATCTTAATATTCGATCATATAATATGCTCTGCTAGGTGCTAGGTCCCTCTTTCTGTTACCTTTTTTGCTCGGCAGCCACAAGCTTTGCTTCAAGGCGCTTCTTGGGATCCTCCTCCTGAGATGGACACGACGGGTATCTGACTGTGCGCCTCGCTTTGCATGATAATGCTTCATGAAATTGCTGGAGGAATAGAATACACATGAGATAACTAGCCACAGTGATCATATTTTTGTGCCAGTCCTTCAAATGAACTTGGCAACAACACCGATCTTAGTTGTTGTTTGTAACACCCATTTTGCAGGCTGACAGCAAATGTGGGAGCCTGAATATCATCATCATCGTCAAACGAATCTGCACTCCTATTTTGACATGGTTGAGATAAACCCCAGGTTTATTGCAGCTTCCGGGTTTGATCAAGAACAGCATCAGCTTGCTAATCAATTCCCAGCAAAGCATGTGGATGGCCAATTGCTTCTAAGTTAACACAAATTAGTCAGTAATCCAATTGCTTCTAAACATACCAAGTCTCCACTCCAGAATCATATTCCCACCTCGCAACTACCAACCAAAACCATATTGACTCGAAACGCACAAAATTCCCCAAACCATCGACCAAAAATGAAAAACCAGCACAATTACCTATCCGAACAAGCAGCGAAAAAAAAAATCTCGAAAGCGCCATGTGCGAGAGAGAGAGAGAGCGACCCACCTGCCTCCGGAGGTTGGCCTCGCGGAGCTTGGCCTCGATCTCCTCCGCGGTCGCCGCCGCTCCTCCCCCGCGGGACCAAAGGAGCCGCCTCCTGATCCGCGGCGGCACCCTGGCCACCGGAGGCGACCCCTCCTCCGCCGCCGGTATCTCCAGCGCCACCGCCTCCGGCACCCCCATTCCACCTCCGTGTGGGCCTCCGGCCACCACCGGTCGGATTCCGCTCGGGATCGCGCGAGTCCGAGCTCGCCGTCGGCGGCTGCCTCTGGAGACACGGAAGGGAATGGAGGAAGGGTGCGGGTGTCGAAGCGAATGTTTTTGAGGCGCGGATCTGGGAGAGGGGAGGGAGTAAAGCGGGCGCGGGGCCCACGTGTCAGGTACAGAGGAGCGTGGGGGGTCAAGGGCGTTCCAGTAATTTGGGTTTTTTTAAGGAGGCGGTGGATGGATGACCGTTTGGCCGTTGGGTCCCACGGGGCGGAGGCGATCGGACGGTCGTCGTAGGTGTACGGTCTCCCCTTTGTTGTACTCCTGTGTGATCCTGTCAGTTTCACAGTACCCGTTAACCCCCAGCGAGATGTTGAAAACCCGGAAATTTCGACCAATTTCAATCAGATTTGAATTCCTTGGAAACCATTCCAAATGCATATTTAAATCTTATTTCGAGCCGCCTCGTGAAAAACTGAGTAGTTTTTTTTATTGGAATTGTAATCCCTAACTTTAGTTTTTGTTTATTTTGTTGTTATTTCTTTATCTTTTTAACATAATCGAGAGTCTAAGCAGCAGCATGTGTACATATACTTACTTTGAAAATTTAGAGGCGTCACAACGTCTTAAACCATGCTACATATGTACACGTTGAGTGCACACACATGTTCTCTTAATATTAAATACAAATTTAATAGGCTCTAAAACTTGCCAAATCATCGAAGTAGTACAGTATAGCTAACATGCACAATAGTGGTCGATCGATGTAGCTTGCCTCCACACTATTCCCCAAAAAATTACTTTCCTTTTTCTAATATTTTATCTACATCCATCGGTCTGTCACCCTCCCTGGACGCATGCATCTACTCTCTCTCCCTTTAAAAATCAACTTCAGTCTAAATTTAAACTAGTTTTTTTTAATAAATGAGCACTCCTATCATAAACGCAACAACCGTCTCATGTTGCTTCTCTCTCGCTTTGGAGCGCGCGTGCAGCCGACAGTTAGTCACCGGCTCACACACTCTCTCTCTCCTGATTTTTTTTCCTTCCACTTTATCAATTTTGCCAGAGGGGACGGCTATCGTCAGCTTAAATTTCTTATTCTTATTCTAACTGATCTAATAAACACCAGTATCAAATCCACAATCAAAAGTGAATAAAAAAACCATAATAAAAAAGCTGGTTAAATAAATACATATCACGATGTCTTTTATATATGTTAGATTTTTTTGACTAATTGGTTATCACCCTTTGTGACTGGTATAGCATATGAATAAACTTTTAGTGACATACGAAATAATTTATCTTATCCTTATCTTTAATACAAATGATTTATTAGTGCAAGTTTAAAAAGCGATTTAAAACAAGAAAGCTATCGATTGTATATGAGCCACTCGGTGGACTGGTCTTGTAGCATTTTCTTGAAATTTCTTAATCAATTTTCTGTACATCTTTGAAGTAAATTATATTTTTTTCTTTATGTCTCATATCTATGGTGTGTGTTTTGTTTTGTTATAAGGGTTATGACTCGTATATTTACCACATAAAAGGGTGCACGGGATAGCAGAAATTGTTGTATTGTACTGGACAGTGATAAATGCCACATATAAGATGCGATATAGAACTGTATACATACTTGTGCAAGGGATATGCAATTATATATTTGTATGCTTCCTCCAATGAATGGAGAAACACTGCATGTTGGAGCTAGGTTTTGCTTACCATTTTAGTACGAGTTACCGCTATCCGGTAATATCGCGTTACCACAAAAAACTGTAAGATTTTAAAAACTAAAAAGGTTACCGCATGATTACCGTGCGATATCGCACGCCTTGATTGGAGCTACACTTGTACCTTTCCATGGTTATGTTTCTCCTACTTGATTCGATGACTCAGTGTTTGTTCTCTATGGAGTTTTAGAAGTGAATAATTATCGATCTGATATGCCAACCATAGTTACAGGTGCCTTGCACCAAAAAAAGTGTACGCTATTGTTTTTAAACATATTAGAGAATATGCACCCATTTAGTAGCAAATGAGAAGTGAGACATTGATGCTGAAAGTGTTTTTATCTTAATATGATGACCGAATAATTCATAAAATCTGCTCAATATATAATCACATGGTGGACTTTCATTATCATTACAAAATTAGAAGGCTAGAAAGAAATGCTCTGGTTTATTTTTTTTCAAGCCAAGTGATGACATATTTGTGGAATAAGTATTTAGAAATTACTACTACGGATAAAAATATTATAATATTGTTTAAATTAAAAATATATTTTTCATTAAATGTTACGTATCATTTTTCTATAGAGAATATTCACTTTAATTTAATTTTATGTGTGACTATTCATTTATATTTTATTTTTTTAATATTAAGAAATATGGATAGGTAGATTAAACGAAAAACAAAAATAAGAATTAAATTAAATGCTTAATTTTTGTCAATGGTTGGAATACATGGTTGCCTAATCCAGTGATCCATCTATTGATTTACCACCGGGTATAGGACTCTCAAGTTGAAAAACAATATGAGAAAACTGCTCATTTACATCAAAACTAAGGTATACTTACATTTACAATGAAATCTGTTGCCCTAAAATTCCTCATTGAAAATTTCTCATTTGGCTTTACAAAATGCTAGATATCCTGTGGAAATTTGCAAACGGTGTAATAAATGGTGATAATTTTTTTTTTTGCTGAACTTGAGTGGCTTCTCTGCAGTCTGCACAGCCCAAACTGTTCATACGCTGAACACCACGGCCGTGTACAGTTATCCGCTGCACCACAGCCGTTGCAAAACGGTGGAAGTATACGTAGTTGTTTTGGCATAGATTTATTCGTTTAGGATTTTAAACTGATTTTTTAATTATATAGTTTATAATTGTACTCTACTTAAAAAAAGGAAAAAAAGGTTAGGTTAACAGTATTAAAGTGATTTATGGTTTTGAAAGATTCAACGAAAAAATTTAGTCGTACGGTTTTTGGCTTATAAGCCGGCTCATCAGCGCATTGGGCGTTGTACGTTACCCTGTCTCCTCGCCGCGACGCCCCAAGTCCTCACGCTTCCTTGCCTCGCTCCCTCCCCTCATCTGTCGTCTCGTCGTCCCGCCCGCAACCGCAGCGCCGCCCGATCCCTCCCTTTCCCCCCGCCTCCGCCGGCAGCTCGATCCGCCGCTCGGTAAGCCCCCCGCCGATCCTTCCCTTTGCTCCATTATCCCTTTCGCGCTAGGGCTCCCGGGATCGTCGTTTCCGTCGGGGCTGGGGTCAGCTCGACGAATCGAATCCTTTGTCTCTCTCTCTCTCTATCTCTCTCTCTCTATCCCCTGTTTGGTTTGGTGATTTCGTCACCAGGTTCCGCTGCTCCCAGGAGTTGGAATTGGCGAATGGTGGCGAACCAAGAGGCGGCGGCGGTGGAAGAACCAGCGCCCGTGGCCGCGGGGGCGGGGGCGGTGGACCCGATGCGGCTGGCGTCGCGGTGGAGGTCGCCGACGGAGTGGGAGGCCGCGGCGGCCGAGATGGAGGCGGAGCCGGCGCCGTCCGAGCTCAACACCACCAACAGCTCGGGCCTCTTCGCCGTCGTGTCCGCCGACAGGATGTCCGTCAGGTACCTCGGCGTCAACCAGCACGGCCACGACGTCGGCGTCGTGCAGGCCAACCGCCCCGCCCCCACGCGCCGCGCGGTCTACTACTTAGAGATGGTAGTCAAGAACGCCGGCCAGAAGGGGCAGACCTCCATCGGGTTCACCACCGAGAATTTCAAGATGCGCCGCCAACCTGGGTTAGCATCCCTTTGCCCTGCTGTTGTTTGGTCCCGCTATTAGTTTGGATTCAATGTTTTATTGGCAAGCAGAAATGCAAAACTTATGGTGTATATATCCTCGTTTTGAGAAAATGTCACCGTTTATGGTAGCGACTTAGTTTTAGTTAATTGAGTTTCCTGCCTAAGAACCTAAGATTATGAGTGGGGGTCACATATTCATTTAAAATTATGACGAGGAAAGCTAAGTACATGCAATGCACTGGTGGAATTGGATTATTTGTTGCGGAGGCTAGATCTTTCATGCTTAAGAGGTAGGATGTCATTTCAGTTTGTTTGAATGCATTGAAATATCTAATGTTGGCCCTGTTGAGGAAGATTACCTGGCTAACTTGTGGCAATGTTGGCTGAAGTTATCTTAATTTCTATAAATTAGCTGGATACCCTGACATTTCCATGGGTACATTTACTTCATGCTACTTTAGTTTTTATTTTGAATTGTAGTTATGTAGGGATTTACATTGAAATTTGTATGGAATCAAATTGCCAGTTTGATTTTATGTTTTAATTGAGATTTAGGTTTTTCTAGATTGACATGGACTCTTTATCTTATATCTTTCACTCCAAATTTCAGTTGTTTCTAAATGGTGTTTTGCTGAAGACTCTTTTCTTTTAGTCCATGCCTTTATAACCCCAACCCATAATATAATCAACAGTGTAAATCTTTTTCATTGTCTCAAATACCCTGACACTTGCACGGGTATTTTCATTTGCTTCAGGCAACTTTAGTTTTATTCTGAGTTGTAGTTATGTAGGGATTTTACATTTCACATTGAAATTTGTATGGGATCAAATCATCAGTTTGATTTTTTGTTTTAATGGAGATTTAGTTATTTCTAGATTGTATTTCATATGGACTCTTTATCTTATATCTTTCAATCCAAATTTCAGTTGTTTCTAAATGGTGTTTTGTTGTAGACTCATTGTTTTAGACCATGCCTTTATATACCGAACCCATATAGAATATAGAATCAACGGTTCTTTGTCTCTGATTAATGTGGCACTTCTAGGTTTTTAGCAAACATGGAGGCTCCTTTTCACCTTGTTTAAATAATTTAATAGACAGACAGATGTCAGAGAAATGGTTAGCAAATAGTATGACCCACCATTTCTTTCTTTGAGTGGACTTCAAATTTTACCACTAATATATATGTGTGTGTATATATATATACATATATATATTTCTTTTGATGACGTTTTTAATTTATCATTTTTGTTCTATATATTCATTCCAGCTGGGAGTCTAACAGCTGTGGATATCATGGCGATGATGGCTATCTTTACTGTGGTCCTGGGAAAAGTGAGTCATTTGGTCCCAAATTCACTTCTGGTGACACAATTGGTGCTGGCATCAACTATTTCTCAAAAGAATTTTTCTTCACGTAAGTTTTGTCATTTTTTCTAAATTGGCATGGCAGCAGCTGCTTCTCTGATTAGCTATTTCATATTAGCCTTCTAGGCGTCGTATTTTATAGACTTTCTTAAAGATCATAGCTTTCATCTTTTGTCTTGTGAATTTTTTTCTTGACATGAAATTTGCAAGAGTTGTCTTCACTGCAGCTGTTGGCTGTTAAATATTGAATTTAGAAATTGTGTTTCATTTGCATCTGCCACTACGCCTCTGGCATTGGCTTAGCTTTCCATATGCTCGTTTCATTTTCTCCTTCATAAGCCTTCACCTTGCTTATTCATCTCTGGATATCATGCTGCATTTTAATCTAATTACGTGTAGAATTTTGCAGGAAAAATGGATCTCTGGTTGGATCCGTTCAAAAAGAAATTAAAGGCCCACTATATCCTACCATTGCAGTTCATAGTCACGATGAAGAGTAAGATACCTGTTCCTAAGTGATTATTTCAGTGAAAATAGACATTCCAAATATTGAAAATTGCATTTTAACCAAGACAGTTAAACCTAAGTTGCTGAAAAATGGTGTTAAGTGAAACTATTTGCTGAATATGGGGCTTTCTGCAGCTTGATTGAAATACCTGGGGCAATTTGATTTTTCTTATTTCTATTTCTACTCATCCATTCATGATAGTTACAAGCAAATGACTTTCTCCTTTTGACTATAGCAAATTAGTTGCAAATCCTTTACTTTAACTGATTAGACGCAATTTCTCTTTTGCTGGTATTTTACAAATTCAGACTTGGCCATATGAAGATATAAGCAAATAGCCACGATTCCATAAAAATATCCTTGATTCTTTCCTTTCGTACAACCAGATGAAGCTTTTTGTATATGTAACTTCAGCATACTTAGAATTGCTTATATACAACAGTTATATTTATGAGCAGTATAGATGTGTAGGAACTAAGAAATGCTGCTGAGTTGTAGCTTATATTACCTATGTGGCCATGTCTATGGAGCCTGATTTATGTGTCAAATGCACACACTATGTGTCATAAGTTATTAGATTAATTTTCAGTTTTTCACTGGATCTGATTGTTCATTTTTTGCAAATTAGGGTGACAGTAAACTATGGAAAAGAACCATTCTGTTTTGACATTGAGGTGAGCCAATATATCTAGATATTATCATTCACCTATTAAGAACCTCGCTCTGTCCTGCGCATGTTTAGCTACATAATATTGTGTTGATTTTCTTATATTATTTTAAATTCCATGTTTTCCATTCCACAGTTTGCTGCATCAGAGAAACATATATCAGTCTTCTAGATTATCCATCTCAGTTTGCCATATAATTGAAAGGACTTTTGGTTGCATGCATCCTTATGGTCAGTAATCAGGCCACCAAAATATGGTGCCATAAGAACCAATTGGTTTTCATTATGGAATTATAGCCTGCAATTATTACCCCAGCTCATTCTTGTCATGTATATTTACCTATTTGGTGTTTAGTTTATGCATCAACGTGGATATAGTGGCAACATGCAATGAGATAACACTAAATATGATTCTTATTGGCAGGGTTATATTTTTGAAGAGAAAATGAAGCAACAGTCTGTCAGGGACAAATTGTACTTGCAACCGGACATCAATCATTGGTATGCTTTCTCATGTTAACAGTCCATTACTGTTGCATCATGGGATTATTCTGTATCTTGTGAGATAGGTTAGCGAGTTATGTTTGATAATCTCTGACATGTGCTGTTGATCATTTGCCTGCTTCTGTTATGTTTATGTGAGATTTACCATATTATGTAATCTACATTTGCCTGCTTCATTCCACCCTTCATCCATACTTCGTTTCAATCTTTAATTGTACCTATATTGACATTAAATCTTTTCTAGTTTGACTGCCTTATGTATATGTACTGTGCACTTGTAACAGGATTGTTCGTTCATATCTCCTACATTACGGCTACCAAGATACATTAAATTCTTTTGATATGGCAAGTGAAACTGACCCTCCATCCAATCATCAAAATGGTTATGGGGAACCTCCAGAAATGTATGGTCTTAGCCACAGAAAATTGTTGCGTCAGGTGAGCTGAGACAAACTTATTTGAAACTGAATTGCTATTTCTGTTTATCCAATTTTTCTAATCTACCAATTAGCAGCTCCGGGGAGTCAATCGGTAGTATTTTATGAGAGTTTTACAAGATCATAAATGTTCCTCCTGAAACCAGGCATTGAGTACACAATACAGTAGTTAAACAGTTAAATACCAGTTACTACACACTGATGATTAGAGCACCTTTGTGCCAAGTATCCATATGGACTTTTGTTGTGGGCTCCTGCTCACTGTTAACTATGTCTTAGTTTTGTATGCTTTTTTAGATTTCATTAACCTTTTGAATTGTTATGAATGCAAGCTTCATGGGCAGATATTTTTCCCCCTAAAATAGTCACTGCTCAGCTGTATTTGGACTGCACTGCACTTAATCTCTTCCATATTTTTGGTTGCACACCATTGCATGCAATTATTCCATTTGTCTGCTATAACTGTGCAGATACTACAAAATCCATAGAATTGCTCTCTTTTGATTTTCCCCCCTTCTGGTGTGGTTTCTGCCTTCTGAAAACAGTTTGTTTGATTTCGTGAAGCTTATCATAAGTGGAGATATTGATTCTGCGATAAAAAAACTCAGAGAATGGTATCCACAGGTGATAAAGGTAGTCTTCTTTCTGCTAATTGATGATTCATCTAATCCATGCAGTTTCCACAAACTGCTAATGTGAATTGATAGGTGCACAGACTCAATTATTGTTGTTGAGAACCACAGGTCCTTAAACTTGCGAGGTGGTTCCACTTTCCTTCCTGAACTTGCATTTTACTTTGTAATACAAGTTTAGGGAGGAAAGTTGTGTGGCTTTGCAAGTTTAATGATCTGCTTGCATTACGATTAATCAAATACTATCTTTATACTAGCGCATTTTCTGTTGCCATAATTTACTTTCCGCAAAGAGTTAGTTTCATCACTAAGAAAACGATTTTTTTTGCAGGATGAAATGTCAGTTATTTGCTTCATACTCCATTCTCAAAGATTCATTGAATTTATCAGGGTAATTATCTGAGCATCCTAAATTCATTTTTTGTGCTTCATAGTCCATTCAACTATTTGGTTTAAATAACTATATTATACTCTAGAGATCTAAGCTAAAAAAATTGCATGCATATGATCATATCATCAACCAACAAACTACATACACACACATGAAAAAATAATACAATACTTCAATAAAATAAAATACAACACACCCATTAGATTATGGTAAATTGTCCAATCTAAATAAATCATAGTAAATTATGAAGTTTGGCTGATCCACCCGAAAACATATATTTGTCTTTGATTGGAGGGAGCATGTTAGATCAACTTATTTTGACATGTAGCCAAATTGGTCTGTGGTTCTGTTTGATGTTGCCCACCCAGGGCTTTAGTTTGCATGCACGCTTGTGGTGTGCACTTGGACATGTTGAATAATTACACTATATCCTGTTTCATAATGATATAATCTCAGTTTCACTTGCATTAGGCTGGACAACTGGAGGATGCTGTAAAATATGCTTGCTCTAACCTGGCCAACTTTTTGACAAACAAAGCTTTTGATGGGTTGCTAAAGGTAATGCAATGGCTTTTTAGATGTTGATTGTTTAAGTCTTCACATCTATATACGCATTGCAATTTCAGTGAGCAAAGAAGTGAACAATCTACCTGCAGGAGAGTGTGGCCCTGCTTGCATATGAAAAGCCTGCCGAATCATGCATTGGATATCTGTTAGACTCTCCACAGCGGGAATTTGTTGCAGACGCAGTGAATGCAGCTGTCCTGTCAACTAACCCGAACATGAAGGACCATGAGAGTTGCCTTTATTCATGTCTGGAGAAACTACTGAGGCAGCTCACTGTTTGCAGCTTCGAGCGACGCACATTCAATGGAGACCAAGGGGATGCATTCTTATTTCATAAAGAAGTGCAAACCTGCGATAGATCCAGGTGTTCCTAGGCATCAAAGTATTCAAATTGCACCTGCATCTGAGTAGTGAACTCAGAGATGAGACTCGCTGCGCTCTTGGAAGGAAAGAGGTTCACCTCGGAGCAGAGATGTAGACCGTGATCCATGAGCAATCACAGATACTTGATTCTTGAAGTTTCGAAGTATACACTCCACAAGGTGAACACCGAACTTCTGGGACATTTGGCAGCTTCTGCCCTGTAATCTGAAAACTTGCATTCAAACATGGCCTTAACATTTCTGTTTCCATATGCTCGGAAATTTTGCGCTGGTAGACATTCTGAATGTGAAATGGGGAAAAAACAATAAGATTGTGTAAATGAAATCAAAATGCCCTTAACCTTTTGGTTCACTCTGATTCAAGGATACATTCATTTGCAATGTCTTGGTTGCGCTCGAGCAAGTGTTTACGTGAAAGATCGACCATTAGCAAGAACCAGGCCATCTCTAGGGGTAATGGCGCTCTGCCCTTTCTTATTTGTTTTGAAATCTCTGGTCCTTTTCGTCTGTCTATAGGTGAATTTCGCCCTCTTGGATCATTCATGTATTTCTGGTCAATCTGTCTGTTTTCTGCCTTAACTGCTTTCATTATACTTTTAGAAAACTAGTCATAGTGCACGTGCAACGCACGTAGAAACCAATATGATAACCGAACATGTTATCTGGCTGCTTGCAACTAATATAAACTAAAATTGACATATTACAAGAGGAAGCATATTTTATTATTGAGCAAATTTCACAGAGGGGTAATTGTATTCATGTTCCTGTTTTAGATTGCAACTTTGATTTTACTTCTTTTTAGAGCTTATGATTTTGTCCTCGCTTTTTTGAAACGAAGATGTCCTTTGCCCCCACTTTGCATGACCGTTTGGTTGCCCAGATTGAGTGAGTTAAGAAAAATATGAAATTGCCAAGAAAAATATGAACCGACTGTTATACCCCCAAACCCAAAAAAAAAAACACTACACCATTGCCATCCCGAGTCAAGCTGATCCCCAGTCCAACCCTAATCCTACAGCAGCATGGCGGCGGCATGGGGGCAAGCGTGCGGTGTCGGGATGCGGCTGGGCGAGGGAATGACGGTGACGGGCTCGGTGAGCAGGAGGAGGGCAGGTGCGGCGGCCGGCGAGGCGCGTGGTCTACGAGAGGAGCAACAGGGGGCGCGGGCTGCCGATGATGGGCGGCGCAGTCCGCGTGAGGCCGCCCGGTGCGGCGATGTGCTGCGCGAGGAGCGGGCGGCAGTGGGTGCGGGCAGCGTGAGGATGTCCACGGCACGGTGATACTGGATGACTGGAAGAGCACCTCAGCGACTAGATGCTTCTGCCACTCGTCTGCTGTTCCTGCCTAGCCGATTGGCGAACAGCAACCGCGGTTGGTGTAGTTTTGCATCGTAAGAGGAACAGCTGCGGCAGGGAGGCGTGCACGAGGAAGGCCTTGCTGCTTCTATTTGTGAGTGATTCGTGCCCCAACAGTGGGAGGGGAATGCAATGGATGGCCTTGCTTCTTTCTTTCCTTCTCTCTGCAACACTAGAGATAGAATTCAGGTTTTTTGTCCTATGTTCAATTCTATATTTGGACTCGTGGTCAATCAATTGCTCTTTGTAAAGTTTGACAAATTTCAAGTCAGATTTGAATTATGTGAAAAGAAAAACATGTCCAAATAAATAGCAAAGTTCTTATAATAAAAACAGGGGGAAAACATAAAACGTAAGTGATGTAAGAAAATAGGGACATATCCAACAATATGAAAGGGCATATATGTCTTTTTTTATCATAGAGGCAACTTAGAGCTGCGATTAAAAAAAGTAAGTGTAAAATCATATATCCTAAAAAGAATAAAATCATAATTATAATCTAAAGTTGGGAAAAAACATAATTACTATAAAAATAGTTTTGAGACACATGTAGAAGTCATATAATCCTGTCTTTTAAGATATATGTATCACATAATATCGGTTCTGCTATAACTTTTTATCAAATGACAGGTGTACGTTAACCACACATTTCTCCTTTTTCTTTTCCTTTCTCACCTTTCATTGAGCAGATGAAAAGAGAACCTGATGTGGTTAAGGAGCCCAATGGTGTGACGAGTAGGAGAGCGGCAGGGAAATTTCTCCTGGTGATGAGCCAACATGGGGATGCTTCATTCACCATGCGACTCCCCGTTTGGCTTCTAGATGGTGCGATTATGAGCTCAAATCTAGAGCAATAGAGGAAGATGATTGTAGAATGATGGGTTGGCTGAAAAGGACTGACCAGCAGGCCCTTCATGTCAGCTGATGGGGAGCAATGTGTTCATGTTGTTGACAGAAGTAGTGTTCTGTGAAATGAATTGCCTCAAATAATGGGTTTTTTTAAGTAAACCCTAAAACCTGGGGTTCTGTGATAATTATGTCTTAAAAGTTGGATTTTATAAAATTTACTCTTTATTATTTTATATACCATATTAATAATGGTATTCTAAAATATAACCTTAAGCTCTAGGATATTTTCAGAAATTAAAGTTTCAAGTAGTTTGCATAATTTTAAAAACAGTTCGGGTGGAATCCAGGGAGCTATAAGAACCAGTCACTATGATATAATATTTGATAATTAGATTATCAATATTCTGTCAGTGATGAGACAAACAAAAAAAAGTAATAGTCATCAAGTTGTGAAATTTCACTGAAATTTCAATTTTTTCAGTCCCTTGATAGATAATATACCATTTAGAAAAAAAACAGTGAAATCAAAATTTGCTATTTTACACTTTTCGTCATCATTTTTAAATACCTAATCAATTACATCAGATGGAAGTACTATAAGGGGCAAGGCATATAAGCAGTCTAAACTGAAACAAAGTTACGACCATTAAACCTTTTCACGAAGTAGACATCTTGTAGCCTTAGAGTGATCAAAATTGATGGTTAACAATATCTCAAGTTGGTTGAACCGTCTGGTTTATAGGCGAAGGAAGTAAAACACCAGCGCATTTATTTGACATAAAACAACCTAGAGTACAAATCATCTTCCTTACGCTTTTCTTTTCCCCCAACTGGATATTGCATTCTGCACTTTCTGCATATCTGAAGCACTTCAGATTCATAGTAGAAAGAAACAGAGCATATGCAACCATTTCAATTGTCAATAGGAACCTGCTAACATCGAAAAAAGATCCTTGGCAGTATACAAAAGTACACCAAGGACCTTGAAAATTTAAGATCTTTCCTTTCACTGTACTATAAAATTCTCGTATTTTTCACAATCAGGAATTTTTAAGACAAAAATAAAGAGAAAAAAAAAATTCAGGTTACAAATCCTGAATTTTTATGCAATGCATCTTTCAATGATGTACGTTGCCTCCCTTTCTTCTTGTCCTGAAGTGAAGCAAATATGCCTGTCCATCGGCGCCTGTTTATATACATACATGCATGCAACAAAAAACCGTATATTAATCTATTATAATAGATAAATAAGCAGCATTAGAGCATTTGCCTTACAAGAATAGAGAGGAAGAAAAAAGGGAAGAAGTTAACCACCTTACGATAACCAAGAAGTATGGTGACAAAGGGGAGGAGGAGGGATGACGAGAGCATAGTATACCAGTCGATGACGCTACGTAAGAGAACGTATCAGAGTCCAGTACTCAAGGGTGCTAAGGTTGGAGCGTCATCTGGTTAAAGCGTTATCTGGTTGAAGCCGACGACGAGGTCAGCCTGGTTCCAGAAGGGAACCGACTGGATGGGTGGTGGCGGGAGGATCGGCTGAGGCGGTAGGGTGGGAGCCGATGCCAGGTGAGTCTAAGGATGGGCGCCGAGAACCCCTGGTTGCCAGCCAATGAGATTGCATACTGGGGCTGAGGTGTCCAAGGGTTGTAGCATAGCCACGGAGCCATAGGACCGGTAGACGGGATAGGGACTGGAGCAGGCCACGATTGCATCGGACCGTGCCAATTCTTGACCTTGCCCTTGCCTTTGCCAGTGCCACCGGTGCGGGCTATGTTGCTATGGTTAGGGCCATGGCTACCAGAATCACGAGAAGTGGCAGCAGTACACGATGATCGGTAGCCATGATCGGCTGCGGCGAGGAGAACGATGTGGGCCATGGTTTTTTTGTAGTTGGCCAAGCGTAGTTCTTTGAGAACTAGCATGTCATAGGCTCGGGCGAACGACGAAAGGGGTGTGGAGTTGACGATGTCGTCGGTGGTGTTGGAAAAGCGTGGGTTAAGTCCTCGCAGGAGGGCGAAGACGAGTTGTGAGTCGGCCACAGGGTGACCGACATTGCGAAGGGCAATAGCCCTTACCTTAAGGCGCTGGCAGTACGAGGAGACAAAAGAGTCTCCTTATACCATGGAGTGGAATTTGTTTAGTAAGAAGATGGCGCGCGACTATTTATTGGCAAGGAAGAGCCGCTCGATAGCCAGCCAGAGATCCCGGGCGGTGGGATCGGTGTCCTCCATGGCAAGGTCAAGGACAGAGTCATCGACCGAGCCAAACAACCAGCTGCACACGCAGTACTCGGCGATGTCCCACTGGGGATCATCGGGTCGAGGTAGAGCGGAGCCATCGATGTGAGACCGAACTTTTCATAGAGGGATTTGGAGAAAAATACCCACTTGAAGTAGTTGGCATTGAGGTCGAGAGAGATGGGAACGTGAGATTTCACATTGACAGCGGCGTACGATGGTAAGAAGATCGACGAGGTAGTGCCCGAGGTGTGGTCAGAGGCGCCGAGGGCCAGAACAGATTCGACGACTAGGAGAGTGCTGAAGCTAAAGGCTGACTTGGTGGTCATGACAAGAGAGTAACGGACATAAGAAGCCGATGAGGGTAAGGTCCGATGAGGGGTAGGAGGCCGATGAGAGTAAGCCGATGAGGGGAGTGGTTGGCTAATGGAGAGTGGTTGGCCGATGAGAAAAGTAGGCAGCGGAGTAGTTGAGAGAGAAGTAGGTGCCAGAGTAGGTAGGTCAGATAATAGGTGGGTCACAGACATGAGAAGATTCGCGTCCTTAGACTCGTGGAGGCAAAGGAGTGAAGCGGACGCGAAAAGAGGAGGTTCGCGTCCGGGAGACAGAGATTCGTGTTCGTGGACACATCGGAGTGGCTCGGACGCGAGTGGAGAAGTTTCACGTCTGGGAGCAGGTGAGCAAGTCGAAAAAGAGAGAACCGAGAGAGAATTCCAGCCGATGGAGGGCGGACGGGTCCAGCCGATGGAGATGACGAACGCAGAAGTGCGCTGGCGTTGGAGGAGAAAAGATGCGCCGAGGCAAGGAAAGAGCAAAGACATGTGTGAGACGAGATGAGGAAGCGGATGAAGACCGTCGCCTTGTCATATGGTGGAAACAAGGGAGAGGAGAGGGTGGTGGAGAATGAGAAAGTCGTATGCAAAGGAGACGGAGAGAAGAGAGAGCCGAGACGAGGAAGCATAGAAGGAATATCAGGAAGAAAGTCTGTGACGAGAAGAAAGTGTCGGCTTACCGATAGGAGGATACTAGCGCGTCAAAGATGTCTAGACCTGCTTTGATACCATATAAAATTATTATGGTGTTCAGTGATCTAATACAATCAACACCTTATTTCTTGACTAATAATAATTGATGAGCTACAAAAGATGAGGCATGAAAAGATTAACAGATTCGCGACCAAACAAAGGTGAAATAACTCATGATCTCTGACATGAAAGCGAGCAATACAGCATGTAAACAGATTGAAAGAACTGGCTAATAGTTTGGGGAGCATGAAAAGACGGAACGGCGCGCAATTGTAGGCTGGAGATCAGCCAGCGATTATTATTGGCAATGCAGGATGAATTCATGTATTATTATTGGTAACGCAGGATGAATTCATCTACAACCAATGCCAGTTTTGCTTTTGTAATGGCTACAAAATTCAATTGACAACAGCAGTTTTCAAAGCAGATGTACATCAATGCTTGTTTGCTCAGTTCAAATTTGAAAAGTGAACTATTATAGTGTATGATGAGAAAAATGTGGATGGCTGAGTGGGCATTCCCTCGCGAGGTACCATGGTGAGATGACGGTGGCGGCGGCTGGGGAAGAGCGAGCGCCGCGATGGGGGCTCGACGGAGGCGACGATGGGGGCGTGACGAAGACGGGGAATGGGGCTCGGCGACGCGGCATGACGCGCAGGATTTTGGGGAAGAGACTGCGCTACGTTTGGGTGGGTTCGCTGTTGTATTGCAAATCACATCGTGGACTTTCCGATCCAAACCATTGGACACGAAAATCGAACGGTTAAGAGAGATGGGCGCTTTGTGTGTACATTTCTTTTGGGTGACCTGAGCAAAGAGTACAACTCCTCTTTTTTATACTAGCGTTAGTATGATATAGATACTGAAAAGAAGCTGGGATAAAATGAAATTATTCTTAAAAAAATCGAACAGCTTCTTTTGAATTTTAAATCATTAGAGATGTTAACCAGCTCAAAAAAACGCTAGTGCCACTATAGATGTACTAGAAATTCAATTGCATTTTTAGAAATAAGTGTAGGTAAGAGTTTTCTTTTCAACAATCTATAGTAGAAAAAAAATATAAATCTATAGTTCTATGAGGCTATAGCCAGAAAAGAATAAGAAAAATAAACTACACCAAATGCCTACAACAGAAATCCCATTGCTAAGGAGCAAATAGGAACTCAACACTCTGATGCACCAACTCCATCTAGATCCTTTGGGATAGAGAGAGAAGAGGGTGAGAGAGAAAATAGAACCGCTCCCGCCTTAATTAGCCCATCAACATGGCCGTCTCACCGTAAGAGGAAGTCTAGAGGTTTGAAACGAATAGATTTTTAACGGTGTCTCTAGGAAGTTTATGATACTAAGAACGTCGTCGCTGCTCGTCCTGAAAAAGTAGGAGGTGGTTTTCACCTGAAAAAAATCCTTAAAAGAGAAAAAATATTCCACAACAGCATCCCTAAAAAGGTTACAACGTCCAAAAACGTCGCCGTTTTCTTTCCTAAACAGATTAGGCTTTAGCTTAGAAACTTCCTGTCCTCTCATATCAAGACGTGCCTATCGTTATCAGCAACCCCACCACCAAGCAACCACCGCGCTAGCGCCTAACCGCCGGCCGGCCATCTTGCTGCCGCCGCCTCACATCACGCTGTCCCCTGCCGCCGTCGCCCGTCCGCCAGCCCACAACCTGGGTCGAGGCCTGCGCCTCCTAGCTCCTGTGCCGCGACGGCTCGCCGGCCAAGTCGCACCGCCGTGCCAGGAAGGCCCAGCCACACGCGCCCGTCGCCGCCTCGCCGCTGAACCGCCCGCGCGTCGCCTACATGGCCTGCAATTTGCGTGGGAAATACCGCTAGAGTGCTACTGGCCGAAAATTCTCTATTTCATCGCAAATCTCTATGGACCGTGGTCCGTGGCAGTCTTCCTGCATATATTTTTTTTACAGCGTCCTCATTGTTTATCTGGATAAGAAAGGCCTAATTTATGATTAAAGCTAAAGATAAAACTGAAAACAGCAGGTAATCCAAGGGGATGTAGCTCAAATGGTAGAGCGCTCGCTTTGCATGCGAGAGGCACGGGGTTCGATCCCCCGCATCTCCACAAATTTATACTTATTTTTTCTTCTTTCATTCTTTTCACACCAAAACAGTGTTTTAAATTTCCTTCTTTACGCACTAAAATAGTATTTTAAATTTCCTTCTTTGCGCATTAAAACAGTATTTCTTTCTTTCTTTTCACACAAAACAGTATTGTAAATTCCACTAAAACAGTACTTTTAAATTCAAGGAGCTCACTCCAAGATAACACAGGGAACAGTTGGGCTAGGCCCAACCCATTTACAATGAAGCCCACGTGTCGGCCACAGTGGTTTATGCAGGTTTTCATTTTTCTCGCCGGAGCTTAGCTTGGTAGGGCCACCAGAAACCGGGATGTGGTACCTGTGCGTATTCTACCACAGGCTGCTCGACTACCGGCGGCCCGAGGTGCAGTCGCTCGCCGAGCTCTTCGGCGGCTCGGGCGCCTGGGACGCCGTCGAGTGGCGCATGCCGGAGAACCACCACGTCGACTCCCCCTTCCACCTCGTCCGCCCCCCCGGAGACGAGTGCCTCGCCGCGCAGATCGCCAACCGCAGTAAGCTACCGTTTCTCTTTTGAGTTCTAGCACATGATTTGATTCGTAGTCATACCATTCGCTGGCTAAGCTTCTTGCGGTTAATCTTGGGCGCCGCCATGTGTAGGCTTGCTCGTGAAGGGGATCTACGAGCTGTGGGGGCAAGGCACCACCTACGAGGAGCTCGAGAAGGCGGCCCTGGAGTACCCCGAGGAGAGGAAGCTGCCGTACCTGAAGCCGGAGAGCACCTTCAAGATCGTCGTCGACAGCTTCGGCAAGGTGATCAGCTTCCAAGAGCATAACGAGATCATGAAGATACTCACCTACATCCCGTTCAAGGTTGTTAGTTGTTACTACTTACTACCTTTCAATTTTACTCACCTTGTGAGATCATGGTGCAGTTATGAGCAATTTGTGGATGTCAGATACATTTTTCCTTGTGTGTAATTGGTGCTTTTCCTCATTTCCAGGGACGTGTTAATTTGAAAAAGCATATTCATGAAGTTCTTTGTCATGGAGACTGATGACTATGGCTGCAACAACGGCTGCAGCCTCCCGCCGGTTGTTCAGAGGACGATATTCTTTGGCCGCGAGGTTGGAGCGGCAGATAGGCATCTATCTCCTGCCGACATATCAACTGAAGAGCAGGAAGTGTATTGGCCCGACAGCAATGGATGCTGAAATGGCGTTTCTTATGGCCAATCAAGGGCTGGAGTGGCCCAGGAAGCTTGTATGTGACCCATTTGTTGGTACTGGAAGTATTTTGGTTGCAGCTGTGCATTTGGGAGCCATGACAACCGGATCTATATATATATACAACCCAGATAAGTGGTCTGTCTAATACCCCGTATTCACAGCGGAAAGAGAACGAACGCAGAGACTGGACCGAAAACTGATGAAAAAAGACATAGACAGGCCTTTGGTTATTATATCGGCAAACTAATGTGCCAATGGTACATGGAGCACCTGAACCTATCCTAATGCGACCTTGTCATGGACAAAATAGATATCGATCTCGATGTGCTTGGTGCGTCGATGATGGACCGGGTTGGCGGTCATGTAGACGGCACTGACATTATCGCAGTAGACGACGGTCGCGGTGGAGAGGGGTGCACGGAGCTCCTGGAGAAGTTGGCGAAGCCAGCAGCACTCGGCGATGGCGTGGGGCTGGAGCTGAGATGCAGCTCACTAGAGAGAGTGCCCTTTACGTAGCGTAGGGTTCGCTTGAGCAGCGCGAGGTGAGATTCACGCGAAGCGTGCATGAAGAGGCACACTTGCTGGACAGCATACGTGAGGTCGGACATGGTGAGGGTGAGGTATTGGAGAGCCCTGGCAAGACTCCGATAGTGAGAGGGATCGGCAATAAGTGCGCCATCGGCAGCGGAGAGTTTGGCTCGAGTGTTGACCGGGGTGGCCGTGGGAAAGAAAGAGCTCGTGAGAGGAACAGGTGACGAAGATGCCAAGGAAATGATGGAGAGGACCAAGATCGGTCATGGTGAACTCAGAGTGGAGTCGGGCTATGATCTGGTTGAGGAGAGATGTCGAAGACGCTGTAAGGACAATATCGTCGACATATAGAAGTAGATAGGCAGTAGTGAAGCCGATATGGAAAGTGAACAGGGAACTATCGGACACAGAGGTCACGAAGCCGATGTATCGAAGATAGGCAGCAAAGCGCTGGTACCAGACACGAGGGGCTTGTTTGAGGCCATAGAGAGAACATTGAAGAAGACAGACGTCGTCAGGACGAGAAGGGTCGATGAAGCCTAGGGGCTGCTGCCAATAGACCATTTTCGTCAGGTGGCCGTGAAGAAAAGCGTTCTTCACGTCTAGCTGATGGATCGGCCAGGAACGCGAGACAGCCAAAGTGAGGACAACCCGGATGGTGGTGGGTTTGATGACGGGACTGAAGGTCTCATCGTAATCGACACCGGGTCGTTGGGAGAAACCTCGAACTACCCAACGAGCCTTTGTGACGGGCAAGGGAGCCATCGGCGTGGAATTTGTGTTTGAAAATCTACTTACCGCTCACAATGTTAGCGCCGGGAGGACGGGGGACGAGGCTCCAGGTCTAGTTATTTATTAGGGCCTTATACTCGTTGGCCATGGCCACGCGCCACTGAGGGTCAGCCAAGGTGGAGCGAGATGTCGCCGGGATGAGCGAGATAGAGCTAGGGACGGCGGAGAGCCCGTAGAGCTTAGTGGGGTGGAGAGACCCAGTCTGGGAGCGGGTGACCATATGAGAGGTGGAGGAAACTGGAGTTGATGGGGGTGCAGGAGTAATGGGAAGAACTGGTCAGGTGGGGGCGTCATCGGCTCCGGGTCGGTGACTGTAGATGAGAGGAAAAGAGGGAACTAGATCGGCCTGAGCCGATGGAGTCGGGTAGGCCGAGTGGTCTGATCAGTCCGATAGAGATGGATCAGCCGATGGGGTGGGGGGAGCCGATGGAAGCTGAGGAGCTGATGGAAGTGGGGTGTCCGATGGAAAGAGGACGATATTGGCTAAAGGATAAACGGTATCGGTATCGGCCGATGGAGGTGGGCCCGATAAGGGTCTGATGGTTGGGACATCGGATCGAATAGTGGTGGGATATGTGAAGAGTAAGTCCTCAACAGTGACCGATGAGGGGGCCGATGGAGGGGACAGTGTAGGAGACTTGGTCGGCACGGTGTTGGTGAGCAGGAAGCCGAGATCACTAGAGGAGGATCTCGAATGAAGTAGACCGAAGGAAAAACATGTCTTGTCAAAAATGACGTGACGAGAGACGATGACCCATCGGGTGGAAAGGTCAAGACATCGGTATCCCTTGTGAAAGGAGGGATAGCCAAGGAGAATACAGGCGGTGGAGCGGGGAGCGAGTTTGTGGGAAGCTGTGGCGGTGAGGTTTGGGTAGCAGAGGCACCCGAAAATGCGAAGGTGAGAGTAGTCAGGCGCCGTGCGGTAGAGAAGGGCATAGGGAACATTGTTTTGAATGGAGGAGCATGGGCGCCGATTGAGAAGATACGTCGCAGTAGCCAGAGCTTCTGCCCAATAACTAGCAGGTAAGTAGGCGTGAAGTAGCATGATACGACTGATGTTGTTGAGGGTACGAAAAAGGCGCTCGGCTTTGCCGTTCTGAGGAGAAGTGTAGGAGCAGGAGAGCCGGAGATGAATGCCCTGTGAGGTGAGAAAGGTTGTAACGGTACAGTTAATGAATTCCGTACCATTATCGGCTTATAGAGCCTTGATGGGGAGGTTGAACTGAGTGGACACGTATGTGATGAAGTGAGTAAGGTGAGAGGCGACCTTGGATTTGTTGATGAGCGGAAAGGTCCAGCAATAGTGTGTGTAATCGTCAAGTATAGCGAGGTAATACTGATTATCGGAGACACTTTTCACTGGAGACTTCCATACATCATAATGTATAAGTTCGAATGGACGCGAGGTACAGGAGAGAGAACTAAAAAAAGGCAGACACACATGTTTGCCAAGTTGACACGAGTGGCAAACTGTGGAGCTGCTGTGGGTACATCGGATGGAGGCGCTGCGACGGAGGGTGGCCGAGGCGAAGATGCCAAAAGTTGGTAGAGAGGGCGACGCTGGCGTGTGGAGTGGACGACGCAACGGAAATGGTGTAGAGGTCTCCGCCACTATTGTAGCAAATGATCTGTCGCCGGGTTGGGATATCCTTCACAGAGAAACCAGACGCGTCAAATTCGATGGAGCAGTTGTTGTCTCTTGTGAATTGGCGAACAAATATAAGATTGGTAATAAGAGAAGGTATGATAAGAACATTGCGAATAGGGAGGTTAGTGGTGGATGTAGACAGAGAGGAGTCACCTCGATATTGGACATGAAGAGAGTGGCCATTGCCGATGGTGACAAAGGGAGAGGAAGAGGGGTGACAGGAGCAAAGTATACCGGTCGATGACGCTATGTGTGAAGACGCCCTAGAGTCTAGCACCCAAGGGTGTTGTGGTTGGAGCGTCATCTGATTGAGGGCAGCAACGAGGCCAGCCTGGTTCTAGAAGGGAACCGACTGGGTAGGTGGGGTCGGTAGCATCGGTTGAGGCGGCAGAACGGGAGCCGATACCAGGTGAGCCTAGGGATTAGCGCCGAGAACTCCGGGTTGCTAGCCGATAGGGCTGCGTGGCTAGGGCTGGGATGCCTAGGGGTTGTAGCAGAGCCACGGACCCATGGGATCAAGAGATTGGGCAAGGACCGAGGCAGGTCGTGATTGCATCGGGCCCTACCAGTTCCTGCCTTTGCCTTTGCCCTTGCCTTTTTCAGCGCGGGCTGTGTTGCCATGGCTGGAGCCATGGTCACTAGAGCGGCGAGAGGAAGGGGCAGCGCAGGATGCTCGGCAGCCATTATTGGCTGCGACAAGGAGAGCGGTGTGGGCCACTATCTTCTCATCGTTGGCCAGACGGAGTTTTTTAAGAACTAACATGTCATGGGCCTGGGCGAACGATGAAAAAGGTGTGGCATTGGCGATGTCATCAGCGGTGTTTGAGAAGCAGGGGTTGAGGGCTCGTAGAAGGGCGAAGACGAGTTGAGAGTCGGTCACAGGGTGGTCGACGTCTCGGAGAGCAGGAGCCTTGACCTTGAGGCGCTGACAGTACGAAGAGACAAAGGAGTCTCCTTGTACCATGGAGTAGAACTCGTTGAGGAGGAAGATGGCGCGAGGCTGCTTGTTAGCGAGGAAGATCCGCTCGATGGCCACTCAGAGATCCTGGGCGATGGGATTGGTATCGTCCATGGCGAGGTCGAGGACAGAGTCGTCGACCGAGCCAAGCAGGCAGCTGTGCACGCAGCACTCGGCGATGTCCCACTGAGAATCATTGGGGCGAGGTGGAGTGGAGCTATCAATATGGGACCAGAGGCCGAATTTTCCACAGAGGGATTTGAAGAAGAAAACCCACTTGGAATAATTGACGTTAAGGTCAAGAGAGATAGGAACGCGAGATTTCACGTTCACAACAGCGTAAGGTGGGGAGAAGATCGGCGAGGTGGTGCCCGAGGTGTGGTCTGAGGCACCGAGGGCCGGAGCAGACTCGGCGACTGGGAAAGTGCCAGAGCTGAGGGTGGATTCGGTGGCCATGACGGGAGAACGGGAGCAAATAGCCGATGGGAGAAAGAAGCCGATGGGAGGGAGAAGCCGATGAGAGGACGGATCGGTCGATCAAGGATGTGAGAAGCCGATGGGGACTAGGCCGTCCAGCCGATGAGGAGTGGTTGGCCGATGGGGAGTAGGTAGCGGAGTAGGTGAGGAAAAGGTGATGGCAGAGTGGGTGGGTCAGAGAGTAGTTGGATCACGGACGTGCGAAGATTCACGTCTGTGAAGAGAAAATTCACGTCCGTGGACTCGTGGAGGCCAAGGAGTGGGGCGGATGCGAAAAAGGTGGGGAGTGGCTGGACGCGAAGAGAATATGTTCGCGTCCGGGAGGCAGGGATTTGTGTCCGTGAACACGTGGACACGTTTGACTGGCTCGGACGTGAGGGAAGAAAGTTCGCGTCCGAGAGCCGTTCAGCGTGTCAGAAAAGGCAAGAACCGAGGGAGGGTTCCAGCCGATAGAGGGCTGGACAAGTCCAGCCAATGGGAGGACGAACGAGTTTAGCCGATGGAGATGACGAGCGTGGAGGTGCGTCGGCGTCAAAGAAGGAGAGATGCACAAAGCAAGAAGAAGAAGAACGGAGACAGGTGTGAGGCGAGACGAGGAGGCGGATCGAGACCGTCGCCTGGTCGCATGGAGGTGGGATGGAGAAAAGAAGGTGACTATGGGAGAGACGGGGAGAAAAAGAAATGAAGGCAAGAGAGCGATGAGAGTATCGGGAGGAGTGTACCGGGAAGAGGGTCGGCGATAGGAAGAAGACATCGATGACGAGGAGGAAAGGGTCGGCTCGCTAGAGGAAGAAGCTAGTGCGACGAAGATGTCTAGACTCGCTCTGATACCATATAAAAATGTGTTTAGTGACTAAAACCCCAAGAGTATAAAGAGGGTCGGATATATATATATATATATATACAACCCAGCCAGTGATTTGTCTAATGGTTTGTGTTTATTGCAGATAATGAATAATTTTCATTCTGCTTGTGAGTATGTCTTGCTGATAAAGGCTTTTCAGGGTGCAGATATTGATATAAGGGTTGTGCGGGATGGTCGTGGTCCAGATTGCAATATTTGGAGCAACTTTGAGCAGGTTATTGATTAAAGTTAACTTCAATTTTTTGCTCAGTCAGATTCTTGCATCCTATTGTTGATCTGTAAAATCCCGTGTGAGCTGCAACTCTTTTGTGACAGTCAATTCTTTAACACTCATCTTGTCTAGCTTGTGACTTGGTATGAAATACTGTTCTTGTCTAGTTCGTGACTTAGGCCGCGTTCAATCCGATTGTGGCGGTAGGAATTTTGGCAGCACTTAAAATGAATCAATTAATTAAGTATATTTTTTAAAAAAACTATATAAAAATTTGAAAAACGTGCTAACGGAAAAATGAGGAAGTTGCTCAGCCCAAACGAACGGGCCCTTGGATATAACTTTTGCAGATTATATACATTTCGGCATTTATCACTTGTGAGTAAAACTACTGAATTTCGTGTGAAGTACTAACTATATTTATTGTCTTCTTGAGTACAAATTGCCGGAGCCATTACGTGTACTAGGAGCCGATAACAACCTCGCGTGAAGGAGGTAATGTAGAAAATGTACAGTGACTATAAATCCTCCGTGTATACGAGGGGGTCGGGTCTATATATATACAGTCCAGGCTAGTAGTCTATCTAACACCCCCGCAGTCGCAGCGGGAGAGAAACAGACACAGAGACTGGACCGAAAACTAGTGAACAAAGGCGTGGGCATGCCTTTGGTCATTATGTCGGCAAACTGATGTGCCGATGGTACATTGAGCACCCGAATCTGTCCTAATGCAACCTTATCACGAACAAAATGAATATCGATCTCGATGTGCTTGGTGCGTCGGTGATGGACCGGGTTGACGGTCATGTAGACGGCACTGACATTGTCACAGTACACGATGGTCGCAGTGGATAGGGGTGCACGGAGCTCCTGGAGAAGCTGGCGAAGCCAGCAGCACTCGGCGACGGCGTGGGCGACGGCGCGGTACTCGGCTTCAGCGCTGGAGCGGGACACTGTAGTCTGGCGTTTTGAGGACCAGGATACGAGAGTGTCACCGAGGTAGACGCAGTAGCCGGACGTAGAGCGTCGAGAGTCGGGGCAGCCTGCCCAGTCCACGTCGGAGTACGCGGTGAGTGAGTCGATGGGGCTGGAGCTGAGATGCAGCCACTGGAGAGGATGCCCTTCACGTAGCGTAGGATGCGCTTGAGCAGTGCGAGGTGAGGTTCACGCGGAGCGTGCATGAAGAGGCACACTTGCTGGACAGCGTACGTGAGGTCGGGTCGGGTGAGTGTGAGGTATTGGAGAGCCCCGGTAAGACTCCGATAGTGAGAGGGATCGGCAACGAGGGCGCCATCGGCGGCGGAGAGTTTGGCTCGAGTGTCGACTGGGGTGGCCGTAGGGTGATAGTCGGCCATGCCCACACGCTGGAGGAGGTCGATGGCATACTGGCGTTGGGAAAGGAAGAGTCCGTGGATGGAACGGGTTACGGAGATGCCAAGGAAATGGTGGAGAGGACCAAGATCGGTCATGGCAAACTCAGAGTGGAGTCGGACCATGATCTGGTCGAGGAGAGATGTCGAAGATGCTGTGAGGACAATGTCATCAACATAGAGAAGTAGATAGGCAGTGGCGGAGCCGATATGGAAAGTGAATAGGGAACTATCGGACGCAGAGGCCACGAAGCTGATGTGCCGAAGATAGGCAGCAAAGCGCTGGTACCAGGCACGAGGGGCTTGTTTGAGGTCCTAGAGAGAAAATATTCGCGTCCGGGAGGCAGAGATTCGTGTCCGTGGACACGTTGGACTGCCTCGGACGTGAGGGGAGAAGGTTCGCGTCCAAGAGTCGTTAAGCGTGTCGGAAAGGGCAAGAACCAAGGGAGGTTTCCAGCCGATGGAGGGCTGGACAAGTCCAGCCGATGGAGACGACGAGCGTGGAGGTACGCCGGCGTCAGAGAAGAAGAGATGCATGAAACAAGAGGAAGAGCGGAGACGGGTACGAGGAGGGACGAGGAGGCGGAGCGAGACCGTCGCCTGGTCGCGCGGAGGTGGGGCGGAGAAAAGGTGACTGCGGGAGAGACGGGGAGAAGAAGAAATAGAGATGAGAGAGCGAGGGGAGTACCGGGAAGAGAGTCAGCGACGGGAAGAAGACGTCGACGACGAGGAGGAAAGAGTCGGCTCACCGGAGGGAGAAGCTAGCGCGCCGAGATGTTTAGACTTGCTCTGATACCATGTAGAAAATGTATAGTGACTATAAATCCCTTCGTGTATATGAGAGGGTCAGGTCTATATATATACAGTTCAGGCCAGTGGTCTGTCTAACAGGTAATACTCCATTGTGCTGTTTATACAATGCTGTAATTTTTTAGCATTACAGTTTTGACAGTGTTTATAGTATATGTTAAATGTGTGACTAAACTGAAACAAATGTGAGCTGAAATAAATGCAAGCAACCGTTTTCCTTTTTGCATAAAGCGATTGATGTACAGTCATGCCATATTTTAGTTGTGCTTGAAATCTCAGATTTATTATTTACATTCTTGCATTGCTTTGTCTTCAAAGCAACCCACCATAAATTTATTTTTGCCATAACTTGAGAAAATGGTTGATGCTGAGGTACTTGAATTCTCATGTGGCTTTTTAACTGATGAATTATTTCCTAAAACTGAATTCCCATACGAAGCTATTGTAGCCTACAAGCGCATGGGCCTTAATTTCCATAGCTTTTTTCCCTAATGAAACTTTCCATAGCCGTTGGCTTGAGATATCTTCTGCTTGTACGCTGCAAAATACTCTGGAAATATACTGCTTTACTCCGTTGTTTCAATTTTTTGACAAGATATGATAAACACACTTCTGATGCTTGTCTTCAATCAGGTTTTTGATGGCGTCATCTGTGATCCACCATATGGAGTCCGGGCTGGAGGTCACAAGTCCGGTGGCCGGAAGCTCATAAAAGGCACCGTTGCTCCATACACACGGTTCCAGACGAGAAGAGGGACAACCGTACAGGCTTGCGGAGTGCGTCCATGACCTCCTCCACCTCGGCGCAAGGATGCTGGTCATGGGTGGCTGGCTGGTCTTCTTCTACCCCGTCGTTCACAAGGGCGGCATCGCCAACCCGGCCAAGTACCCGGAGCACCCCTGCTTCAAGCTGATCGCCTCCTGCGAGCAGATCCTGAGCATGAGGTACAGCCGGGTCCTGCTGACCATGGTGAAGGTCGGCCCTTACACCGAGGAGGTCGAGAAGACGGAGGAGCAGTGGCATCGCCCACAAGTGGATGGAGGAGGGCAACCTCCACTCCGCCGTGTTCAGCCAGGCCGAGCAGGCTGCCGACGGGAGGCCGGCCATAGACAGGGACTCCAAGCCTAAGTACAGAGGCAAGTATGTGTAGGAAGTGAGAAACGCTGTACTTTTGTCTGAAACTTTCTGACGCTGTGACGAACGATTTTGTCGATGCCATGTACTCTGTGTATCATTCAGCTTAGAGCCCAGAGGCTTGGGGCCGATTTTAGAGCATGCTAGTAGCAAATTAATTAGTGCAGGTGCTGTACGATGCACCATTTCTGAGATGATACGAGGCTGCTAATTCATCTGGTCGATGACGAGATTTACCCTAATGAATCGTTATCATATAAAAGCCTTCAGTTTTCCAGTGCACAGTAACACCTTGCGCGAGAGCTACCTCCGTAAATCGACGAACCCGCCGATGCCGCTCCTTCCGAATCACCGGTGCCGTCGTCTGGCCCAAATTGACATCGCCGAGCCACCGCCGTCGTGGCCGCGGAGCCGTGGTTGTCGCCGTCGTCGTCGTGGCATTCCTTCCTTTCCCCACCCGCGCTCTTTCCCTCTTCTCTTTCTCGAGCCGACGGCGAGTGGGCTCCCCGTCGATGCGTGGGCTTCCCGGTGGTACCCTCCCTCGCCCTCTCGCCAGCACTTCCTTCTTCCGCGCTTGGGCCAGCGGCGACCTCGCCTCCTGTCGGCTCAGTGTTTCCGGTTCCAACTCCTCTGCCTCCTCCTGCGCAGGTACGACGACTGCTGCACCTCTTATTTTCCTCATCTTCCGTGCCTTTTTTGTTTAGCTTTTGGTTTGATTCTCCATTCCTTGCACTGCTCTAAGCCTCTAACCTGGAGTTTTATCTCTTCAATATGCAGGTGATATCATGGTTGTGCTTTTAGGTATTTCAGGGATGCTAAATTTATGTATGATTTGTTATGCTTGATGAAATGTCAGCTGCTTCAATTTCCATCTGCATCCGGTCCTCGCTAGGTCTGCCTACTTTTCCTTAGGGTAATTATCCATTCCTTATGTTGTTATCTACCATTTGTTCCACTGCAGGTCTGTGATCAATCATCAATCTACAAGAGTGCTTTATTTTTAGAGTTATTTTAATTCATTGGTTTCCTCGTGTCCTTCCATGGTTGGGAGATTCTGTTCTCTAATTTTGTTCAATGCTAACCATGACCAGGTGCATCTTGATGTGCCCACGTTTTCTTCCTGCCCATGGGCCAGTGCCTCATGCTTTCATGCATTTACTGGTGCAACTGCTATATATGTTGATGAGGGTACATAAGATGGAGCCATTCAATGATGCTGGAAACGATATGAAGTCCTCAATAAACCAATACCGCACAATCTTCTAATCTGCAAATTTGTTTTTTCAGAGAAGTTAGGAGTGGATCAAAAGAGGTGTTGGACGGTGGGGAGCTGTTGATGTGCTTGGCCAGTGGCAGGTTGGTTGTTTGTAGTTTTGCAAATCAGCAAATGCACAGCTTCTACTATTCTATTCCTTAGCTATGAAAATAATATTATGTATGCATTTCTTTTGCTTCAGTTCTGAGAAGGTTAAGAAAATGAAGCCAAGATTTATAGAGAATGTGACTCTTTAAGATGAAAATTGATAACCAACTCATAGTTAGCGCTACTGTATCGATGCAATCTGTCTGTCTGCATGATGCAGACAGGCATCAGAGTATTTAACCGAGGCTTTCGTTCAATCAAAGTATATATTCATCCTATAATGACTTGAGGATCCTATTGGATTAATGGTGAATCTGGTGGTGAACTTAAATTAGATTCACGTGTAGATAGCACTAATATTCTTGCTTTTCTTTTAGGACAGATACTTGCCTACTTATTTTTGGTTTGGAATTCAAACTACAAGCTGATGTAAGAAAATCTTGTGATTTTTTCCCCAATTCACAGTATCTTTCGGTTTTGCTAATTGAGGAATAAATGGTACCCTGCCTATTTGCTTGCCCCCTGAAGGATGAAAGTTATGTTTTAATCTAACAAAATTTCTGCATAAATCTGTGATTGTTAAGCACACAATGTCATGCATACTTCCATATACCAGTTATTCATACTTTAATGATAACAATTATTTACTTATCTGAAAATTGCCTCTGGATTTTATTTCTTTATATTCCTAAAAAATGCTAATAATAGCTGGTTTGTGTCCTGCCTCATTTGGACTGCTTTCAGATAAGAGAAGGAAAATGATCCATGGTGCTGTAGCACCTTGAGGTCCATTATATCAGCTAACTAAATTGGTGGAAAGGTACTGCAACGAAAATAGACTGATTGTCTCTTTTCTGATTTCACAATATACTTTGTGTTGTTGGTTGTGTCTTAATGTTGGAGCAAAGTTATCACCAAGTATGAAACTAATTATGAAGCTGTTCGACAATTGTAAAAAGCTAATCATATGCTTTTACATGAAAGTGTGATGTTTAATGCATGTAACATGATCTTTTATAGGCTGCTTCTCCTCTTATACGCTTCTACCTTCATCTCAGTTTTAGCCACCAAGACATTGCCCCTGAGTCCAGACTGAAGAATCATATGCTGTTGTTAATAGCCTCATCGTGAATGTGTTTCCATCTGTTTCCTTGCAATAGTTGTATCCGGTAGATATTATTGAAGTTACCATGTTTTCTGAGTTCAAGATTACATAACGATTTATTAACTGCAAAACGCTGTTCTCTGAATCAGCAGAATGGGATGGTGTCTGACAGATTGAGCAAAAGTTCAATACTCTGATGAAAGGTGAACTTCATTAGTATGTTGTAACCTCGTTTTGTATCAGCCTATCAGACCATTACAACATATGTACTCTCCAACCTGAAACTTTACGTTGGATTGTTACAATGTTAAGTTTTGAAGTTCAATTTAACAGCCTGTATTCTTGCATAAGATTTGGTCTTCATGATTTCTTCTTACACTTCCATTTGACTTGAACTAGATGAAAAGATTATTACATAGCTGAATTTGTCTGTTTTATTCCCAAGACGAACGAAGCCCCAATATCAGATGCGCTGACCAAATCCATGCTCTGCTGTAACTTAGAGACGTTCTCGCCTCTGATTCATGCGCCCAGCACATGATAGGATAACTATGCACCCGCCGCAACGCCCGGGATACCGGCTAGTTATCTGTATGTACTAGCGTTTTTTAAAGTGTCAGAACCAAGAACCGTGCTAATTGAACTAAAAAATATTTTTTATATGATGCTAGTTTGTAGTTATCTATACTAATATGGAAAGAAGCAGTTGCAATCTTTCTTAGGTGTACCCAATAGAAACGTACACAAGACCCTCTTATCTATTCCGGAACCGTTCGATCGCCACATCTAACGGCTAGAACACCTAAGACCGATCTCTCTCTAGCACGAGGACTCATCCTGCTCCGAATCAGCACGCCCGCGAGCCTCGACCCAAATTTCCGCAGAGAATCCGAATGCGAATCCGAATCCGAATCCTCCCGATTTCTGCTCCCTGTGGTCGCCCGCATGGGCGCAGCATGCCTCCGTCCTCATCGGGCGCGTGTCATCCTCGCCGCGGGTCCACCTCGCCTCACCTGCGCCGCCGCGTCGCGGCCCCAGAACCCCGCCACCACCCACTGCGCCAACCTCCCTCCCACGGCCCATCCACCTTCCTCGCGCCATGTCCCAGGCTCCGTGTCTACCTCCCCCGCTCCCGGGCCCCGCCGGCGGCCCTGTCGTGTCGGACGATGCCGTCCTGCGGCGTGCGCTCGAGGTGCGCCGCGCGGTGGCCGCCGAGGTGATCGTCGGCGCGCTCAGCGGCGGGAAGGTCGGCGATACCTGCACCAACAACCTCACCTGCACCACACGCCCCGGACAGCGGACCTCCTCGCCGTGCGCTGCGACATCGCCGCCCGGTCATCTTCGCTGCGCGGCGCCCCGTCCTCGCAGCGGCGACGGACGAACCTCCTCGACGCTTGCCGCTCCGTCTTCGCAGCGCGGTCTGGACGCCGAACCTCCTCGCTGCACACAGCTCCGCCGAGCCCCCGGTGACCCACGAGCGTGGAGACGACAGATCTTTGCCATGACGGGTGGTCCTGCCTTACGCCTCCAATTGTCTAGGTTTATCCCAAACTGCCTAAATCCCTAAATCAGTTATAGTTCATCCCTAAATGATGTTTCTAATCCCATCACATTCCATCCCAACATCCATCAATTGACTCAAATAATTGTTGCAAAATAGTACGTGCCAAGCTTCTTCACTCAGCTCACTCAGGTCCGTGCTTTTACTGCTTTTCAGTTTCTTGGTTCAGTTGGTTGTCTCTGTGTAATGCATTCTATCTAGCCATCAAGAATGTAGTGTGATTTCCAAAAGAAGCTGTGATTTGCCGGTTAATAAGAGTAATTTGGAAGTGGGTACTTGGGAATCTATAATTGCTTTAAGCTAGCAATGTTAGCTTGGATGGAATCTCTAAACCCATTTTGGTAAAACAAGCATGGGAGACTGTCCCAACTGTATGTTAGCTACTTAGTTGCATCATGTCACTGTCTGCACTGTCATCAGAGTGTTCAGATTGCTTCAGTAAACTCTTGCTTTATTGGCAGTCAACGATCAATGCATGATAACTGTCCTTCAGTCCTATTTGCAATGGCCAGTGGCATTGCTCTCAGCATCAGAAATTTGATCTCGCAGTATGCGTGGGTATTTGTTGGTCTGTCTGTGACAAACATCATCTGCTCAAGTCTGGCTGTAGTTGTAGGTACCCAAACATGCACAAATAATGAATTAAAGAACCATTCAAGGACAGCAAAAATGACGATTTCGACAATGGCACTGTAGTGTTCATCATTCGGATTGAGAAGAGACGATCAATCAAGGTCACACCATCCACTCCTTTTGAAGATCGGTGAAGCTCAAAAAGAACTCATATACTACCAGAAATTCAGAAACCTGAACACAGGTTTGTGGGTTATTGCTGGTGTTGGTTCCAGCAGGTTGCTGGGCCTGGGATTGGTGCTCACTCTTCTTGCCAGAAATCAACCTGGCCACCATAGATCAGTGGTACACCCTGAATGATGGTGTCCCCACCTGATGGTCCATACCGCCTTATATAGTGCTAATAAAGATAGCTCATGTAAAATAACTGATTTTCTTTTATTGCTGTAACACAAATTTATTTATAGTATTCATGCAAAAAAGTCGTTCAAATTTATATATAGTGCTAATACAACTGATTATCTTTTATAGTGCTAATACAAAATTTTTAAGCAATCATGTCCAGTAGGCATTGCAGATAATCTGTCAGACATTTTGGTCTGCCTCTCTCTTTTCTTTTTAGATATCAATGTTTTTCGAGCAGATAATCCTCTTGCTCTTGCAGGCATTGCAGCATGGTAGAACACACTGCAGAGCATATCTGCTTTTCTTTTGTTCATTTCCATTCTTGTAGAGCATTGCACATGCATCTCATGACAGGAAGATGATTAAAGTAATTCTCAAGTCCCTTCAACCAATCTGTCTATTTTGTATATATGATATATCCTACTGGGCTCACAATTGACCAAAATCAGCTGGACGCATCTGTTTTAAATTTGTTATTTGTTCCTACTTTGAAGTCCTAATTGAACCTCCATACCTGAAAAGAGCAAGTAACTATTTCATTAGATATGTGTTAAAAGTAACGGGCATGCAATATTTTATAGTTAAATAACTGATTTACACTGTAAATAAAGGGCTTCTTCATGCTTATACTTCCAATGATCTGTCAGACAAGAATCTCTTTCAATTAAAGATATCAGCTATGCATGACAGTAAGGATGTGAAACCTCAATTTATTTGTCAATTTTTTCAATCCACAGATATATAGCAATCGATGGCCTGATAGGGCCGTTGTATAGTATATATATGCATGCAATTCTATTTGTGATTGTAAATGTTCAGTATCAATATCTAATATTATCATGTATGAATCGGAAACTACATGGCTTAAATTAAGGGACCAAGTTTGTTATTGTTGTTTTGTCTATTTCTGTTTGTTCTCAGATGTAACCTTTTTATACTCTTTAGTTTTCAAGATGACCATCTTTTTTCTATACCTATACTAATATAAGTCCTAGCTGGCATTTTGTGGCTTTCCTGCTACAATTGGGTATTAGTTACAAAACGTCATTTATGAAAATATTAAAAATAACGCTTTTTAATCATGCTAACTGTAAAGTTTTTACTCACTATATTAGGATTGATAAATGAAAAGGTGCAAGTCCCTATTTCTTCTCACAAAGGTCTATGATAGTTTTTTTTATTGGTAGGATGCCAAGTAAAAGAAACTGGATGGACAGCTACCTTGAATAGGTTCCTTCATATGGGTGGCAGCACCAGGAGCTACCTTGAATAACTCTATTGGCATATGTAATAATGTACAGCAGATTCAGTAGAGGTATGTCACACTTATGACTTTGACAAACTAGAGAATGTTGTAGAAGTATATGCGTGTTGCTTGCTGTCTTACCTGAAGCTAATTGACCTTTGTTATTCATCTGGCACAAGCTGAGAGTTTTCTTCCCCGGGCAAGAAAGAATGAATCTAAGTGGTCAGGTATACTCCAAGATTTCATATTATGCTTCCTTTGGTTACCACTTACCTGACGTACTGAATTTTTAGTGGCTAATAAGTGCATACATTGTGTTAAAAGTTGTGTTTTGTTGAGCTGTAAAATTCACTCAGAGATTTTGCTACTTAGCTGACATGCTTCTTCTTGATGCAAAATTTGTTTATTTGCAGGTTATATATCTAGATATTAGGAATTGTTCAAAAGACATCACCGATCAAATTCTCTTGTCTATTTTTGTAAGTATATGTTGAGTTTGGAGATACAAAAAGCTGGCATTGGAGATACAAAAAATTGGCATTGCATTTTTCTATTTTTGTAAGTGTATGTTGAGTTTGGAGATAAAAAAAGTTGGCATTGCATTTTTTGATAGTAACTCAGCACGCTATCAGAGGTAGGAAATCATGAGTAAAATATCACAAGTTACCCCCATTTAACGCTGATCAACTTCTCAATCTAGGTGCAATGTCTTGATTAATTTAATTAAGTTCAAGATGGAAATTTTTAGTATTTATTGGTAAATTTCTTCCTACTGCGGTGATTATGAATTATGTGATTCTTTAGGTTTTTCCAGCAAATGTAATATGTGATTAACTGCAAATTGTTTCGTCAGTTTCAAGGCTTTCCGAGTATCATTTGAAAATCTGGGATGTCATCGTTGGCAGCTCAAGGAAATATATATTGATGGCGATGCATAATCTAATCTTCTTCCTTTCTCGCCAGCTATCGCAACGATTAGCTGCTACTGATCTCCATAGAAGATGCAGCGTAGTCATTTGAAAAGAGGCCACAAAGGAAGCTCGGTGCAGTGCATTGTGTTTCAATGAGAATGCGACAAGCAGTGATTTAAATGTACTTATATAGTAACAGCTTGTCCCATTTTATAAACAATGTGCAAGAAATTATCATCTATTGCAAAAAAAAGAGAGAAACTGTGGCCGGAGCATCCTCTTCCGGTTTTATTGACAAAAATGTTTTTTTTGGCAAAAATGTGATTTAGTGCCTATAAAGGTATTACGAGGATGTCTTATAAATTCGGTTAAGCCGATTATATGTTTCAATATAAGTAGTTTCTAAATTTTCATTGCGTTTGTCCTTATAAATTATATTATGAAAAACACGGCCTTCCACTTGAAAGAATACTAGCATTATAAAAGAAATTAACAGTCAAGGATAACTTGTAAAAACCGTTACACCGTAAGCATGATAGCATTTCTTTATATATCTTTATTGCCACTGATTGACATGGATCAGTTAAATAAGGTCACACATGGCCCCTACTAACTGTAAAATCTAACGAAACAAGCGACCATATCTGCTTATTCATTCGGAGAAACGTACGTTGGGCAACACCTAGCCAGAACGGTAATGGAAGATGGCGAAGAAGTATTTTTGTATCATCTGGTGATTACTTCTGGTCACTGTATCGCATGATGCCATAGACATCGACAATACCCGGAGGAAATACTGGATCTGTTGCTGCTCTCACAGCAACCTTTGCCACAGAGGCAACACTCAGTGGGGGGGTCAACAGTGGGCCAACCAGCGGTAATCTGGTCAACGGCTTCGCACTTTCGAGAACCTGCAGACGGAGATCTTTCAAATCAAGTAACAATAAAGTCTAAAAACAGCTTATATTTGGGATAATAGCAAATAACTGTTGCGAGGCTTGCAAAAATAGCACAAGTTGTTTGTGCGAAAATGAAGAGACTTTACCATTTGCAAAGGGGAACCAACAAGTCCAAGAGGTATTTTTACGCTACCCACACGACGAGTTCCATGAATAAAACCAGGCCTCAAAATCACTCCTGAAAAAAAACCATTTAAAAAATTGATATAAAATTTGGGAACGTTTTGCAGGCTAGAAATACATATTGAGAGGATAACTGTACATGTCCAAAATAATCTCAAGCGCCATTGAATTAAAATCCAAATCAAAATGCCTCAACTTGATAAATCGACTTCTCACAATTCTTCTGGTTATGCCTTCTCCTCTTTAGTTTTTCTACTCTCTTATTAAGTGATAATAATTATGGAATAGTTGGAATTAGCAGAATTCTCAAACTATGGAACCAGCTGCTTTCACACAGGGGGAAAAAGATTGGAGCAAGGACCCTAAGAATTTAGAAGACATCCCGAGAAAAGGTTTTAGCACTAGCCCCTCGTACATGTACTCCGGTTTATCCAAAGTATCCCTGCAATGTAAGACCGTCAACTATTTGGGAAGGAGGAAAACCACTCTGATCTCGGATTTAAGAGACATAAGTGGCTCACAAGTAATGGAGTGGTAGCTATCAACTTGCTCATACTAATATAGTGATTTCAATGCATGCTGATTCAAGGTTATCATTACACATAGCATCAGAAATAATTTTAGCAAAATAAAATTGGTTTTTACTGGTTAACCCAAGTTTGGCTATTTGAAGCCAATATTCTAACACATTTCCAAATGCCCTAGTATGGACATATAATATGTACATATAACCGATTAGCACTGGAAACCTTCTCAAAAACAGTATAGAGAAAATTAGGTATGTTCCATTTCATATAGACATCATAAGCAAACTGGAACATCCCATTGCTTCAAGCAATATATATGAGAGAAACACTAAGGCATGGGACAGTTGCCCATTACGGTGTGTACCTACCATTCCCCCATTTTCTGGTCACAGTAGCTCACTTCCGCAGTTGCTTGCTCTCCCTCTAGATCTAAGTCTGCAACCTTTGCCAGATCACAAACACATCAAGTGGTAGCTCCCTAATTCTGAAGCCCTTGCTCTCATACACATATAGAGTGATAACCACATTGCACATTAAGGACAAAGGAGTAAACAAAAAATGACAGGCAGGAAGAGGAGGGGCCTTGTATCTAGCTTATGCCTTGACATTATGGCCCTGTGCTTTCCACTAGATGGGCTGTGACAGTGCTTCCTAATGTGCTCAAGGGTGCTGCATCAACTGCCTGAGTGTTTAGAGTTAATTAGGTGCAACAACCATTGGCCATTGTCCTCTTGTTGTGAAGAAATTTGCTGGTTTGGCCTCTTTATCGTGGAATTGTGCTCTCAGCTATGCTGCAACAAGAACCATGAATACTGGCAACCACTTGCAATTTTGGACAATAAAATCGATTGTGGAGATGGAGTTGATAAACTAGTATTCCATGGTAACAATACTTGTATCAATGGCACCATCAAGATCTATCCACACAATTGGCAGGTCTATATGCACCTCATGGCATAGGATGCTTGAGCAACAACCGGCAATAATCCAGTAAAAACAATTAGGAGTTGAGGACAAGGAAAACACAGGCCCTGCAGGAGCAAGGGCCACTGCCAGAGCCAAGGGGCCTTATTCATTGTCATCCTGGCAGATCAGGTCTCCATCATGTAAGTTATCTATGTTCTCATGGATGAATATGCTGGATAAGACATGTCATGTCACTCCAACAAGAAAACCAAGGGCCAACCGGCCAAGTACATCCCACACCCTTGATGGTGGCAATGGATGGAAACAGGATGGCATTGACAAATGCAATCCCTCTGAACTGTTTTTTTTTGGGGGGGTTAAGGACATCCATATTGCCGCTTACTCCATAGTATATGTGGTGTTATATCAAGTCCGATACTGGTTACTGGTTACGAATTTTTTAAACCTAAGTTTAAGATAAACCTCCACACTTCCCATTTCCAAATCTGAATGTATTTGCAATTCCATTATAGCTGGTGCTACAGGACAATACTGTCATGTTGGGAAGAGGTCATGGCGTTGCAAAGATTTGGCCACACCACTCGCAATGATGTGGAGCATCGCAGCACATAATTGCCATGCCACCTTGTGTGGTGTAGGAAGAAGGCTTGTTTAAAAAAGGATACAAAAGTGACTTTATTTTACAAAAATGATTTAAAAAGGTTTAGAAATAATTTCTTACAAGATAAGAAGGGTAAGAGCACATTGGCATGAAAAAAAAAGGCTCAATGTGAAAGAGAACTCACCGCCATAGGTAAATTTTGACAGCAGTTCAGCTTCAGTGGCCCTCTTCAAAGGATAAATGCAACCAATCAAATTTGTACAAATAACGATTGCTTACAGGGTCAGAAAAACAAGCAATGACATGGAACTATGACCTTGCCCTCATAATAACGTGGAGAAACTTACCTTGCCCTCATAATAACCTTGCAATAAGTAGTTCACAAAACCAAAGTCCGCTGCTGACACATACACAAATCTCTTAATACCTGCAGGTAGAGCATGATGTGAAAGTGGTAAAGTCCCAGCCAAAAATAATGCGCATCAACATAGACTTAATTTTACTTTTGCCATATCATGTGAAAATGTGAAATAATTGATCAAAAATGAAATTTTAAATTTTAACTGTTAGGCATTGTATAATGAATCAACTAAACATATTGTACCTACATACAAAAAAAATAAAGGTTAGACAGTCGTTGTAAACATTTAGTTCTCAACAGCATATTATTGCGCTAAGAAAAGGACAAACAGCTTGTCTTGAAGGGATTAGAGTTATAAAAGAAAGGGGGATAGACAAAGACTTAGATGAAAGCATCTGACAGATATAACAAATTAACACTCTTCCTTCCCAAGACAATAGATTAATCATTAGTATTGCCCTATTAGTTTGTGGCTAGCATTTCACTAGCCTATATGTGATGTTTCGAAAAATTATTGGCACTGTTCCAATAGTTAGAAATACTCCTATCTATTTGTGCTGTTCCACTTGTATAATAACCAATTTGTGGTCAATAGTTTATTTGGTAATGCTTTGTTACTTCTTGGGTACATTTTTTTTACTGAATATGGATCTTAGATTAAAAGCGAGAGCTTGTTTAGTTTGTTGCCTGAATCAACCTTACCAAAATTTGGTAATGCCAAATTTTGGCACATTTTGGCATTACCAAAAATTGATACTGTTGGATGTGTTTGGTTTGTAGCGTTACCAAATTTTGCTAGTTTTCTTACGAGTGGAAACCTCCGGAACTACCAAAATATTTTGGTAGGGTAGCAATGGTAAGAAAAAAATGGTTTTTAACCTACCAAAATTTGGTAGGGTTGAAAGTGACAACAAATTATACAGGCCCTAAACTCTGGAAAAGTTCGTTTTTTGTGATATAATTGTAAGAAAACTGCCACTTTGTTTTGAATTTGAACTTCACAAATATACAACTTTAGAAGAACAATACTTATCAAGAAACAATAACTATATTCCTAGCCACTTGTCCTGAGTCCTGACATACCAGGTTCAGTGACATGCACACAAGGTGGAGAGACACTGTTCAGCCAAGTACGCCCTGGAGTTGGGACTGTGCATCCAGATTTGGACTGGTTCCTGCCTTCGGCCTAAGCAGGCACCAGGCAGTGTATGCCACTCTAGTGACTAGATGTCATGCACTGACCAAGCAGTCCAAGCTATAGTACATGGCTGAATGGTACCTCTCCACTTTTTGTGTATGACAGACTAGCCTAATATGCGAGAAAGTAAAATGCATGTTTCTAGATATTAATTCTTCCAGAGTTAACTTTGTGAAGTAAGAAATTGTAGGTTTTTTTTGGCAATTATGACACGAGTTAGTATTCTGACATTTATCCTTTTGTTTTAATTGATCTTGTCATAAGAACTAAACAATACAATGACTCAAGGAGATTACAGACTAGTGGGGAGAATCATATCAATACATGTGAAAAAGAGCATATTGATGAATTGACAGAAACTGCAAATATAACATAGAAAATGAATATGGTGCTGCAACAATATGTTTTCAAACATACATACCTTTCTCAGATGCAACCCTGATGGCGTTGATGTTTGCAGTTCCATTAATTTTGTACATGTAAGAATTTGACCCAAAGCCTCCAACACATGATACCTATAGCAATTTTCTCTCCTATCAGTAATGCTTCAAGATTCACAAACTCATGTTAGCATAAAACAGTTACTAGTTAAATGTTATACCTCATTAGAGTATCGGTACATAATGAAAACAGAAAAAGGTATCAATGGTTTGCCAGGGGTGATGATAAAAGGTTTAACATGAACTGGACATATTTCCATCTTACTTCTTATTAATCCAGTGCTCATACAACCTAGATAGTATGACCCAATAATCCAAAATTATCTGCAGGCAAGGGAAGTGGCAGCAATGGATTTTAAAACCTTAGTGATAACAATTTAAAAAGATGGCCTGTTAGGAACCATTTCCAACTAGATCAACCAAGAGTTATGAGTCAAGGGGGTGCAAAGGAAAGAGCTCGGAAACTAAATGATATTAATTGAGAAGGATTGATTTTAGAAACTAAAAGATATTAACCTAGAAAACTGTACAGATCCACCAGATAGTCATTGGTGCCGACATGTATGGAGTCAAGGTGTCAGATGGCACCTGGATGGTACCTCTTGGTAGTTTCAAGTCTAGTAGTCTACTGAATGGTACCTTTAATTAGATTTCCATGACAATAACAGCAGAAAACAGTCACAACAATGCACACACACAAACCCTAACCCCAACCCAATCACTAATAAGGATTTTTTCCATAGCCCTGATGATTTTTTTTTGTATATTCTAGTTAAGAGTCTCAAGGAATTTATTTGTTTTCTTCCTCTTATACTCCAAATAAAGTGCATAAATATGTATGCACCTTTGGTGTTCCACTGCACGTAAATTGCATGCACTATGGTCTGTTTACAGAATGCAATGTATGCATTGAATGTGAAGGCAGTTAATTAAGAAAGAGTGTTGGGAGGCATTTTTGAATGTTACCATTTCTAATGTTATCTCAACTAAATACTGGTATTAAGTAAAGATATATGAGACAACTAAATCTGTCTTATGCGACAACACTATATAACTGGAAAAGAAGAGTACACAAAGCAGTTGGTGTCATAGTCTGAATCCGTGACAAGAACACACTTTTCAAGGATATCCGGGCGGCGGCGGTGGTTGTCAAAGATGAGGGGATGAACACTAGGGAGAGACTAGACAATAATCTCCACCTTCGCTTAATTCCAAAAGACTAGCCAAATGCCTCTTATAGGTGGCACTTAACAATCCAATCAAATAGATAACAAACTAAGGGGGTGTTTGACAGGACTCCAAATCTCAAATCCTCATCCGGTGGAGCTGAACCAAACTCCAAGTGATCCTGAAAATGTGGAGCAGGGTTTAGAGCAAAACTGAAAACAACTACAGGGGCGGATCTGCCTTGGCCAAGCTCCACAACTATGCTCCACTCTCACCTTTTAAGTTTTTTGAAGCTAAATTCTAACCAAGTGTTCAACCTACATAGTGTCATGGTTGAGATCATGTATCACAGGAGGGGATGTGCCCCGGCACGCGATGGTGAGGCAGGAACGTGCCAGGGCATGCATGACATGGGAGTTGGCGCACACAGCGCAGCAACTGATGCATGAAGAGCTCAACGGTGCCAAGTTATCCATCTGACCAGTTATTGAGTCATTTTATTAGCAATTCGATTTCCATTCAATTAAGATCAAGTTGTTTAGCCATTGCTGTATATAAGGAGCCCATCTTGTAATCAAGAATAAATCTAAGTTTCTCATCTCCTATCCTCTATTCCTAAACCACCTAAAACCTTGCTCTTCCACTTCCCATTCCTACCCTATTTGATCATTGCTGGCGACCCATAACACAGATCCAAATCCATGGTGGAGAGGATTCTCCATGTGAAAGTGTATCTAGCCCCCTAAACTTATTTTGGTGATTAATGATAACACAATTAGAAAGCTATAATGCCCTTGTTTAAGTGCTTGTAAGGAAAAAGGTGTCCTTGTGATTTATGGTAAATCTTATATCTTTTCATTTCATTGAGTCTAGTTGTACTATTAAGAGGGATGCCACACAACAATAATTGGCTTAGACTATAATGCTCAATGTCAATTTTTCTTCAAGTTTAAATTGATTTATGGTTGGAGTATCTGATGCATCAGAATTTCCCTTTTTACAATGAACTTGACTCTGTTTGTGCTTTGTTGAAAATGATAAGAATATCCGATCCATTGGGCTATCCATTTTTGCAAGGAACTCGATTCTTGTTTGGCTTCAAAGTTTCGATTGGAAACTTCCAATGTTGGATCAGAATATCCAACGTCCTGGACAATTCGATATTGCAAGGAAATTGACTCTGAACGTGGCAACATTATGAATCAGAATATCCGACATAGTAGTCGGAATATCCGATGGTCCGGAACGTCCTGTTTGGATTTAATTCGTCGATTGGAGTTTCCGATGGTTACATCGGAATATTAGATCAATTATTTTTGAAGGACCTGGGATTATGTTCTAGATGTTGGAGACCTGACATGTTGATTGGAATATCCGACCTTGAAGTAAGAATATCTGAGGTGGGCTGAAAAATCCACCCCCTCACCCAATGGGCAAATTTGAGGGTTTCCTATTTAAACTCCCACCTACCCTACTCTAGGGTTAGTCTTTCACCTCATTCAAAATATTGCTTAGAGCTATGTACTAAAATGCTTCGCATTTTGAGCTCGTTTCTCCCTCTCTCAAATCCTTCCCGGCTTTCGTGCTTTGGATCTTTGTGTGGATTTGGAGTTAGGGACCTAGTGTTTGTGCTTTTCTCTCGGCTCTTGAGCACCAGAGTTTGATTCCAAGGGTTTGTGAAGAATTTGTTACTCTTAGAGGTTAAGGACTCCTAACGGCTAGGCGTTGTTTCTGAGCCACCAATTTGTGTGTAGTGCACCGGAAGAAGTGTGTGAAGGCGCAAGGAAAGAGATACACCGAGTGGAAGAAGAGTGCATTTGTGCAACCTCAAGAATAGGGTTGAACTCCAGAATACATCTTCGGTTCAAATCTCGGTGAAAGTTCTACCTTATAAAATTTTATTAAAAAACAAATAAATTATTTTTTCAAGTTTGTAATAATTAATACTCAACTAATCATGAACTAATGGCTTGCCTCGTTTTGCATACCATGGAGTTGCCACATCTAGTTACTGAATCAAACTGAGCCTTCGTGGTTGAACTAGTTGTTTTAGGTTGTGGCTTGCTTGTTTGCGCTCTATCGTGTCAAAATATAAAATTGTTGATCGGAACATCCGATAGTGATCGGAATATCCAAACAATTTCTGCTTTATGCTTTCGCATTTAGTTTTAAAGAGCCTATTCAACCCCTTCTCCCCCCTCCTCTCGGCCTCAAATGATCCTTTCACCATGGAGGCAGATTTTGATTAACAAATTATGGATTTGGAGCCTGCCAAATCCCTTAGCTCATCTAACTAAATCCTCTCATGAAACCCCCTTCTAGGACATGGACTTGAGTACCATGCACGATAGTTCACACACATCACCTTTCACGCCTTTCCTTGGTTGACTGTGGACCATGGCCCTTGTCCCGATACTCATGATATTGATAGTTGGTTTCAATAAAATCTCATTTACCTTTATGATTTTTGTCCCATAAGATGACTTTATACCATCAATCTTTCAGGTTGCATTGAGCCAGCATTTTCAGTTATAACTTACAAAAGACAGAATATGATAGATGGTACAATGATGCATGGGTACTATTGATATATAATATAAAGAATTGTTAGACTAGATATGTAATTGCCAAATCGTTTTAGGTTAGTATCCCAATTTCTAGATTTTATTACAGAAATTCCGATTATTCAACCAACAAAAACTGTGCCAATTTCAACAGCTATACAAAAAAAATTTAATGTTCCTAATATCATATGTGGTAACCATCTTGTTATCTAAAAAACACATGGTGTACCGTGTATCATCTGTTAATAAAAACAAACACAGTTAGTACTGGCAATAAGTTAGTATTTGATGCTTGAGGTGACAAATATATCATTTCAGAATCATAGATTATCGTACTACAATATCCTGAAGTTGTTTTGGCGTCATGTAAAGACCAGACAAGCAAGCCTGTTTCAAGAGACTTGCCAAAGGCCCAGGAAAGCACAAAAAAGAAAAGAAAAAAAGAAAAGAAAAGAAGAAAGCATAAATGCAAGAATGCAGTTTTCAGTACAAAAAATGCATCAAGTTAACAAATTCGAAAATGAAAGTGTAAACATACCACAGCGGAAACGCCGTCCACAATATCCTTCAGTGAATCAGGTTCAAGGAGATCGCCTGTCCAATAAAAGAGACATCAAGCAACATAATCATTCATAAGCACCATAAACTTATCTCACTGGAAAGCAACCTTGGTTCCATATAACTTTGTCAGCCCAAGATTCACTTATTGATGGCTTTCCAGATCTGTTAAAGTCAAAAGTCAAGAGAATGGTAAGTCATTGAATGAAAATAATGATTGATGATTTTGAAATATATAAAATTTGATACTGTTATCTGATAATACGACAGATGTGTCAATAAGGAAATTCAATGCAAGACTACAGCAAATGAATCTATACATGGAAACTGCAACAGGTACATTCATAAATTACATGAGTATCGCCCTCAGAATACATCATTGACACCCCCTTGAAAACACTCACAGAAAAATAAGATGAAAAAGAAAAGAGCAAACTAACTCTGGCTATATTTTTACATTGTTAAAAAACTCCTAGAATCGAAATCTAATATGAGTAGAAACAGCTTAAGTGACCACAATAGAGTAACAAAAGGAGAATGAGAGGCTCCCATGAAATTTTCTAAAGCTAAAGGCATCAACACAAACTTAAGAGAACCAAATAAAGTTATCTACAGTTAGATTTGAGGATTACAGAGTATCCATTGCTCTTCCATATCAGATGTCAGTGCAAAACCGCGATAAGTTTCAATAGACATACAGATACAGCCTATGTATCAATTTTTTATTTATTATGATATCTTTCAAATGATTTTGGCAAGTTACAAACAAATGAAAAATCAAACAGTCTGACAACAAAATGATAATGAACATGTCAACAGACACAGCTTACAGAAATACCTATTAAGACTAGCGACAATAAATCCTCTGTCCAAAGCCTCCTTGCAAACATGTGAACCAACAAAACCATTTCCACCTAGCACAAGAAGCTATGTCGACATATATGTCAGTAGAAACTCAGTAATCTTCACCAAATGGAAAGCATGAAGAATAATTCCATAGAAAAATGTACATAATTTATCTAAAAGCTTCAATAGCGCATAGTTAGCTACATCTGTTAAGGCCTAAAACTTGTCAACATAAATTAAACAATACATTTCAAAAAATATTATTTGCTGTTAAACCTGCAGGAACACCGTTCAAAACAGAATAGTTGTTGTAATATTTTTATCGATCAGTAATATATTGCACAGGATAATGAAGCAAGATAAGAAGACATGGGAAATAGGCTAAGCACATCTTGTCTACATGAATATTTTAGTTATAAATGACCTTTCTGTTGGAAATGAAGAATTACTTTCCCTTCAAGATAAGAATACTATAGAGATTTAAATATCATAAAGCTGAATGTATCCGTGACATATTTTGGGAAATGCCTAATGCAAAAGCACAAAATGGTGCACAAAGAAAAAAATGGTTTCCATATCAAATCAATATGAAGATCTGGAAAAATACATTGTAGGTGTAGTAAACTTACAGGAATTATGTAGATAAAGTTTCAAGTTTAACTGTTTCAACATTGAGAGCAATGGCAGCGAAACAGTTCTGATAAAATAGCACACAAAAAAGGGAAGGTGAAAGAAAAAGGAATATGTCAGCATTCGAATCAAACTAGCAATGTTTATGTTTCCTCTAATGCACTTTCAGTTCGAAGGACTACATTGAGATTATAGAATTCACTTTGCGATTTTTCAGTTATGTAACTGATTGTTGCACTGGATATCTCCCCCAACGTGTTCATTCTATGACAATAACCTACATCAGATACAACCGCATAACAAAAATTCATCACGCTGACAGTTTCAATGAATGAATACACTAGCCCACTATGATAGATTACTCATTCAGGAAAAAAAGGAACAATGCAGCTTATAATATATGGGTAAGAAAAGGATAAAACGACTGATACCAAGGATGACATGCAAACAAGGAAACGCAAGAAAAAGTGTTAAACTAGTGCATTTTAGGCAAACTAGTATCACTTAATAATCACATTAATTTATTACCTTATCTGGGGAAGGTGGTGGCACCTTCACGGTTTCTGCTTCCTCCACCTTGAAAGGCTCCTCCACCCGCTTGGAACCGCCGTGCGCATCCTCGCTCAAGAAAGCCTTGCTATTATTCTTTAACAAGATTGCGGAGCTGTTGCCATCGGCCACACAAGGTAAAACAAAACCATTAATTTAGCGTCATAATAAAATCCCCTCTTGTGGGTAAGTCAACGAGGTAAATGCGGCTCCTAATTGCCAATCCTAACGAAGCACCGCACCTTTGCACATCATCTCATCTGAATTAAAGGGTTTATTATCTCTTCCAAAAAAACCTTGCCCTCGGGACTGTTTCGACGGCATGAGACAAGAGGAGGCAGGCGCGGGGGTGCTCACCTGAGACGGGAGGGCGAGACGGGAGACGAGGAACGGATCAGGCGGGCCACGGCCGACCTCATCGCCCCCGACGACGCCGCCGCCGTGGTACTGCTTTCCTCGCGATCTGTCGAGAGCGGAAGCCGGGGGGTCGAGTCAGGGCAAGCAAAGAATAGGCACACGGTGTCCCTCTCTTCGGTGTTGGTTTGTAGGCGAGAAGGCAAAGCAGTGGCCGGCGGCCCGCTCCGTGTTACGTTGCCAGTCTGCCACGTGATAGGGTTGGCAACGGGGCGGGGTGTTCTGGCCCCTTTCCCGCACCCCCGCGGGTTCACTGGCCCTCGCCCAGGCCTTGCCTGGGACATGTCACCCGATTGGGCCCTGCACTGTGTGCCTCTCGCCTCCGAGCCGGTGGACAAAGACGACTGGTGAGAGGGGAGACGATGCACGCTAGCGACCAAAGGGAGAGTGGTGAAGGGAAAAGACATGGGTGGCAGTAGTTGACGACAGGTGAGAGAGATTGAAAGACGCATGTGTAGAATATGTATAGTGACTATAAACCCCCCGATCGTATAAAGGGGTCGGGTATATATATATATATATAGCCCAGGCCAGTGGTCTGTCTAATATCCCCGTAGTCTTAGCGGGAGGGGAACGGACGCAGAGATTAGACCGAAAACTGGTGAACAAAGACGTGGGTAGGCCTTTGGTCATTATATCGGCAAACTGATGTGCAGATGGTACATGGAGCACCCGAACCTATCCTAATACAACCTTGTCACTAGCAAAATGGATATCGATCTCGATGTGCTTGGTGCATCGGTGATGGACCGGGTTGGCAGTCATGTAGATGGTACTGACATTGTCGCAGTAGACGACGGTCGCGGTGGAGAGGGGTGCACAGAGCTCCTAGAGAAGCTGGCGAAGCCAGCAGCACTCGGCGACGGTGTGGGTGACGACGCGGTACTCGGCTTCAGTGCTGGATCGGGACACTGTAGTCTGGCGTTTTGAGGACCAGGATACAAGAGTGTCACCGAGGTAAACGCAGTAGCCAAACGTAGAGCGTCGAGAGTCGGGGCAGCCTGCCCAGTCTGTGTCGGAGTACGCGGTGAGGGAGTCGATGGGGCTAGAGCTGAGACGCAGCCCGCTAGAGAGGGTGCCCTTCACGTAGCGTAGGATGCGCTTGAGCAGCGCGAGGTGAGGTTCGCGCAAAGCGTGCATGAAGAGGCACACTTGCTGGACAGCGTACGTGAGGTCGGGTCGGGTTAGTGTGAGGTATTGGAGAGCCCCGGCAAGACTCCGATAGTGAGAGAGATCGACAACGAAGGCGCCATCGGCGGTGGAGAGTTTGGCTCGAGTGTCGACTGGGGTGGCCGTGGGGTGACAGTCGGCCATGCCCGCACGCTGGAGGAGGTCGATGGCGTACTAGCGTTGGGAAAGGAAGAGCCCGTGGATGAAACGGGTTACGGAGATGCCAAAAAAATGGTGGAGAGGACCAAGATCGGTCATGGCGAACTCATAGTGGAGTCGGACCATGATCTGGTGGAGGAGAGATGTCAAAGACACTGTGAGGACAATGTCATCGACATAGAGAAGTAGATAAGCAGTAGCGGAGCCGATATGGAAAGTGAACAGGGAACTATCGGACGCAGAGGCCATGAAGCCGATGTGCCGAAGATAGGCAGTAAAGCGTTGGTACCAGGCACGAGGGGCTTGTTTGAGGCCGTAGGGAGAGGCAGCGTTGGTGAAGGATAAAGGGAACTTGGCCTTTCTCCACAATGGTCTATGGGTGAACATCGTCAAGTTAAATGATGTGTCCATAGGACTTGGTCAAGGCATTCAACCACTCCAGTTTCCTATGAGACATCCATACTGGCGTTTCTTGGGGAACTAACAACTTAATTGAAGTAGCTCTCCCTTGATTTCTCTAATGGGGCTATCGAGGAAGGCCAGAATGGTCTCAAGACTAGGACTAGCCACGTCCTCGCCTGCCTATACCTTACACACCCCAAGATTGACATCAATAAGATGCTTGAAGCAGGTGCATTCGACGACAGGAGAGAAGACACAATGGCTGAGTTGGAGCGAGTTCGGAAGTCGCTTATGAGCTTTTATACCAAAGAGTAATATCTTAAGATAATATTTGTTTAAGTAAACCTTTATTTTACATTGTCAGAGCAACTTTTGTATTAAAGGTGCATTTAAGCTTATCATGCCTTATTCCTTGTCTATTGTATTGTATTGTAGTGATGAGGAAGAGAATGATGTGCTCGACTAGCAACGCGATCAATCACAAGATATAGCTGTGATATCAGATTCTTTTCTGATATCTGTTGTCCTAGACAAAGCGATCGAGAAGGAAATTGCCTCGATGCAATGTAAGATTAAGGCTTTACTCTTTCCTCCTTTAAGGTATATACTCTTATGGAGTAAATCTTAACAGAAAAGGTAACTATTCACAAGTTATGAAGAATCCTACAAGAACCTTCGTAGACAAGTAATACGCCTAGAGTTCAAGAAGGAGAAACTAGAGCATGAGATCAGTGTTTAGGGGAAAGAACAAGAACTTAAGACCTTGAAGGATAGGGATATAGGGTTCTCTACCTACCTAAAGAGCTCTTGTGATCTCCTTCGGTGCGTATGCCAAGAATTGTGGGTTCCACCTCCACTGGAGTCATTGTTGGGCTATCTTAGTAGGATGAGCAAATCCTATAGGCTTCTCTTTGGTACCTCTAGCCATATAGATAGGTGCCTCAAGGATGAATGTCATTGAGCAAGTTGTTATGCTAGAGGTCATGTCTTAACTTGCATAAAGGATAATTAGTCTAACTTTGACTTCTGCTTTCTGGACCATGGCTTTAAAAGGTCTCATTGATCACCTGAGGAGATAAAAGCTCTAGCCCAGTCCTTGGTAGGAATGGCCAAGAATATTTTGAAAACCATGGATTGGCAGTGGCCACCCTGGTGATGTACTCTGGCATGTTAACCTACAACAATGTTCTCATCAACTTTTTTACTTATCATACAAATATATGCAACTAGAATGTTAATGGAATACATGTTATATGAGTTGTGTTTATGTTGTGTGAATATGTTGTATACATTTGTATTATATCGGGAGACCTCATTCGACAATGAATCGTATACATCCCTACCCCCGGGCAGTTTTGTCACAATATTTATTCTAGGAAGCTAGCCAGAATACATACACAATATAGTAAAAGTGGAAATGCCCATAGTCCCCAACTGTGAAGTTAGGAAGACCAAGTCCTGACTACGTAGCTATTAATGTGTTATAATGAGAAAGCAAGTTCTCCTAGCTTGTAGCTATTCAGAAATATAGGCGTCCCCTAGTTGTGTACTTTTACTGAAGTTGACATGTTAAATACGAGATTATGGGGGAAAATTTTGCACACTTTATTGACATCTAAAAAGAAATATACATATATAAAAACTTGCAAACTTAATTGACTATACACAAAATTTACATAGCAAGTCAATATTCCATTAGCTTGATAACTCACAGCCATCATCATTGGCAATTTTATATGCACCAGGTTGAAGTATCCACACTACCATATGGGGGCCTTCCCACTTGGGAAAAAGCTTGTTTCATCTTGCTTGGCGTTGAACCTCTCTGGACATAATCACCTAAGGTAAATGCTCGAGCCCGGATACACTTTTCATGATATCAATGAAGAGCTTGCTGATATCATGAGGCAAGAAAGGCAACACATTCTTGGTGTTCCATAAGCAAATTGACATTGTATGCATGTCTTTGGTCTTGCTCTTGATTAGAGTATGCTTCTACTTTCACAAATGCATGGTGAAGCTCCATAGGAAGCATGGTCTCAGATCTATAGACTAGGAAGAAAGTGGTATCCTTTGTGGTTGTTGTTGATGTTGTGTATGCAGGTCATAGTACTAAAGGTAATTCCTTGACCCAACTTTTGTCATAGGCCGTGAGCCTATCATATATGTGGGTTTTGATTCCTTGAAGTACAATGTTGTTTGTACATTTGACTTGGTCGTTGCTCTGAGGATGTGGAACTGAGGCAAAGCAGATTTTGACTTTGAAGTTGATGCAATAATAATGAAAAACACCACTTTGAAACTAGGAGCCATTGTCAATGAGTATGCGATGAGGAAGGCTATAGCGACATAAAATACCCATGATGAACTTGGTAGCTTCCTCAATTTGATTTCCTATGCTAGCTCCGCTTCCATCCACTTGGTGAATTTATCAATAGCCACAAATATGAATTGGTATCCACCTTTAGTGCATGGCAAAGGTCTGAGAATATCAAGCCCCCAACATGGGAAAGGCAATGAAAGAGATATTATTTGTAGAGCTTGTGCTAGCATCTTGCTATGCTTGCTATGGAATCAATAAGCCTCACATCTGCACACAAGATCACAAGCATCTTGTAAGGCGGTGGGTTAGTAGAAACCTTGTCAGAAGGCTTTCCCTACCAAGGTTCGTTCTCTAGTATGCACCCTGCAAATACCCTCTAAGTGGACCTTGAGTGGCATAGAGGCGGGGTGAATGTGCATATCTAAAAACCTGAAAGAAACTCTCAGTAGAAATTAAAACTCTTTATGGAGTATCTAGTCCTAATGTCCGAAGACTCCAGTCAAGGTTCAATGCTGGACAACGTAGCTTGGTTGGACACTCTGGTCCTATGGTCTAGATATTATGGTTCCACTTCACTGCCTCACAAAAGAGAGCATTGAGGGAGCAATCTCTAGAGAGAAAGAGGGATGATGGATGATCTAAAGACAGTAAATAAATGTATGAAATAAATACACGAGAAAACATAAGATTTTTTACCAAAGTTTAAATTAAATGATCATACGTCTCTATTAATAGACTCTAAGGAGCAAGATCGTGCTCGATCTCTAGCCTCACCAAGCTCAAACCTAAGAAGAGGTCCAATCTCTAAGCTCTTACTAAGGATAGCAAAAACTCTAAGGCAACCATTAAGTTCTCCACTGGTACATGATGCTACCACCTCTAGTGAGGCTTGCTCTACCAAAAACAATCCCTAAGAATAAGTTTAGTATCCACCATAATTACCTCTTTCCTTATGGAGGCGGAGAAGACCTTCACAAACTAGGCTATTCACAATCTCAAATCCTCATAGGCGACACCTAGTCATCTAGGAGGAAAACCTCCAAAAGTAACAAGTGCAAATTCTTATTGGGCGTCGATCTACAAGTGCTCAATCCAATCCCTAATACTCCCACTCACTAGCTCCAAAAGATCACTCATAAAAAGGTGGATTTGGTGGAGAAGCCAAGAGAAAGAGATGAGAAAGTCTAGAAAGGCTATGGGGAGTATGGATGAAATGAATAAACAACCACACACCTAAGTGGGGGTTGATGGAGCTAAAAACAAAGCCCCTACGAAACTAGTCGTTATTCATGAAAGATCAAATATCCTAATCTTGTGTTATAGGAAGTTTTGTTGATTAATGACAACATATATTGGGACTAACTATTTTCATAAGTTAGAGTGACTAGGTTGAGTTCCAGCATCAAGATAAGGATATTGATGGATATGTTGGTGAAGAGAAGATATTGAATATGTGAAGAGCAAAGTGGCTTTGTATGGCAAGACGGTGAAGGGCAAGCAATGCTCTGCCATGATGGATCATATGATGGTGAAGAGCAAGTTAAGGGTTTGACATTGACAAACCAATACGGTGGTGAAGGGCGAGTGAAGGCTTCGTGTCGATGGACCATGCAACGCCATGTGAAGTTGCAAAAGATCCACATCAATGATTTGAAGAGTACAAGATAGAGTGCCTAAGATCAAGATGATGCGAGGCATTGATCAAGACAAATGTATAATTAATTTGGGACTAATGTATTTAATGAGATGTAGGTGAATAGTTCTGATGGTGAAATGGAGTTGACATTAGCAACTCTTGAGATAAAGCAAGAAGATTGCATGAAGGTATTCCTAGTAGTATAGCTTTTCTATTTGCTTTTGAGTATAGGAGTGTCGTACTATTAAGAGAGATGCACCGATGATGTGTTTGTTTATGTTCGGTTCCCAAATTGAACATTCTAAGTGCTTCCTTGAGAGAAATCCAAGCCTTAATCCATTCTCTAAGAGGTTTTAGAGTTTGTTATTTGTTGGGTTGGGTATCCCTCTCAATAAGCTTTTTATAGAGCCCAAGATCGTTGAAAACAGACTCCGGAGAAAGAGTTATGGCCCTTTTCATAGATACTTTGAATATTTTGGTTGGATACTCCGAACCTATCTTGCTAGTCAGACAAAGAAACTTCTTCGAAGTCTCTGGTGGTTTTGGGCAGATACTTCAGACTCTGAATCTGTGAGTAATGGGTAGTTTTGAGGGGCTCGGGTATTTAAACCCCTACATCTCCTTCATTCTTTGCTATTGTTTTTGAGGTTGAGTTTTTACAAGAGTAGACTTATCCAAAGCTAAATAGCCCCTCCCAAATCTCCTACGTTGATGGTAGCTCTTTGTGAGAGTGATTTGAGGAGAGAAAGAATTGAGTTTAGAGATTGATAGGTTGAGAGCAAGTGAGTTTCACTTCATTCTTTGAACACTTGAGTTTATAGTAAGCAAATCTTCGATTGTGTTTGTTACTCTTAGAGATCAAGGTCTCCTAGACAGCTAGTAGTCACCGGTGAGCTCCCAAGATTGTGATGAGTCATTGGATGTTTGTGAAGGTTTATTTTCACCTCCGTAAGGAAAGAGGTAATTGAGTGAGAACCAAACTTGTGCATGGAGGTTGCTTGGTAAAGCAAGCTTCACCGGAAGCAGTAACTCATTGCCCAAGTATGTGGACCTCGATGGTTAGTTGGGAATAATGTCTTGCCTTAGTGGATGCTTGGAGGCCAAAGCTTCATCCTTAGTGCTTGTTTGGTGAGACTTGGAATTGAGAGAGATCGGGCTTTTTGGAGTCCCTTAACGGAGACATAGGATCGCTAGAATCTAAACTTCGGGAAACAAATCTTTTGTCTCCGTCTCTCACTTGTGTACTTTACTTTTTTACATCATTTCATGTTGATTTGAATCACCTCTTTCCTTCTCTACCTTCAAGGGTGTCTCTTTGGATGCAGTGAAAGAGGATCGAAATATCTAGACTCACTATCCACAGACTTTGGCTGAGGCTCTTTTACTGATAGAGAAGCTTGTTTGGATACTCCAGCTATTTTGATCGGATACTCCAGAGGAACTTTGTTCGGATACTTCGGCCCTTTGGTCTGGATACATCGAAGGAGAATTTTATTCCGTTGCGTGAGTTTTTTAGGAACGCCTATTCACCCCTCCCCTCTAGGCAACATCAGGGTCCTTTCAACTCGTAAATTCAAACTCCAGAGTATCCACCCCTAGAGGTTGAAGACTCTGAATACATTTGAATCTAAAGCAGTAAAGCTAGTTTGGAGTATCCAGTCAAAGCCTTCATAGACTCCAGACAAGCTTCACTACTAGATAGAGAAAATTCTATAGAGACTCTACTACTTAAGGATGGAGACTCCAGATGACTTTGACTGTTAGGCGACGAAACTTACCAATAACGTGACTAGTGACTTAGATAAAATATCTAGAAGCCTCTCTAGAGAAAAAACAAAATCCAAAGGTGCATGTGGTGTAAGTGTTTACTCAATAAATACAAATGGATCTAATTAAGTACTTTCTTCATAACTCAGGCTAATATTTATATCCTTCTTAATAGTACTACATATCTAGAACTCCAGAAAAATAAAATATATTTAGAGCACACGTCGAGTCCTCTTCGATGTGTTTCTTTTGTGGTAGGGGCTAATTTTCATCAACTCATTTTTACCGGGGACTAATACCTTCACTTTTCTTCAAATAACACGTTAGTCCCAAAATTTTCTTGTCATCTATCATCTAAAATCCACTAAGGGGCCTAAAGGCACTTTTACCCTTGTGGATGTTGGTGAGGAGTTCCATGTCGTCTTCAAATTTGATACACTTCAGCAAGACCTTGTAGTGTGTCAGCTTATATAGATTGTTCCCAATCATAGAGTAAATCTTGGCTTGTCAAGATAGTTTTTTAGCTACTGTATCATTGTCTCGAACGATGTTAGAGAGTAAATAGTCCTAAAGAGATGTTCGCCAGTCATTGTCTATCTCAATGTCAGCAACAATACCTTTGGTCTTGTCTGCATCAAGAGTTGACTGTGTCGTAGCCCTTTTTCCTTTGCGGCGGTGGGAACGACATTATCCTTAGGTGTGTTGCTAACAAAGGGAGTTGTCAATACCTCTAGGAATGTACTAGGTTCCACTAGTTCTCTTCTAGAAGCTTGATAAGCTAGTTTTTCGACTCTGAAGTTGTTCTTGCAATAATTGAGTTGCACCTCGAGTCTGTCAAATTAGTGCTCCAATTTTTGAACTTTAGCTAAGTATTTGGTCAACTCAAGATTAGAGCACTTATAATCCTTGTGCACTTGGTTGGTGACCAGTTGTGAGTCCCATTTCAATACTAGCCAATTTATTCCGAGCATAACAGTTGAGTTGGTTGCCTGTTGGTGAAGTGAGAATAACCCTAGCTCCTACTCCTTGCCTATTGAGTGCTCGGTCAAATGCCATACACCATGTCTCGCTAGCTATGTAGTTGATTTTGATGTCCGTGGGGACGGTCCAGCTTGTGACAAAATCAGCGACTACCTGGGATTTGATAGCAAATAGAGGAACAAATCTAACATCGAATTAGCTGAGCTTGATGACCCACTTAGCAATTCATCTACTTCCTTAGAGATATTTTTCTATTATATTTTTTAAAAAATAACGTCCGATGGTTGTTATAACCACGTCAGACTCTGTAATGCCAAGGTATAAATATAGACCCCTAGAAGCCTATAAATCATATCTTGATCAATACAACTTCGGCGCATCACCACCCTAGTTTATCTAAGTTTTTACCAGTAGGCTTTGGCTCTCGACGTGGGGCTGCATCGGTTAAGTTTGATCTCCAGTGAAGGGGTAAGACTCGCCACTATCCCGGTATATCTTGCTATGTCTGAGGCTGCATCGGTTAGGTTTGACCTCTTATTTAGATCAAGTGTACCGCATCACGTCTGTGTGAGATCTATTGGTTTACCAAGCTCTCTCTGCCATTGTTCGTCCCATGCTGCATCGGTTAGGTTTGACCTACAAGGCTGTCAATAGTAGATTGAGCTGTAAGCCTGTATGCCTCTGCCCGGTGTTTCATCAGAGTGATTAGCTGATGAGTTATCCATACCTTGAGCAACATGCCCAGCTTATCGACTCCTCAACTGATACACAACCGTGTTCAGAAGACTTTCATCGACCATCATGCCTAGTGCATCGGCTTTTCGGTAGATGCACGCATATTTTTAGAGATGTCTTCTTATCGTACGCTTTGCTTTGTCTAAGGCTGTATCGGTTAGGTTTGACCTCTTAGTTAGATCGAGTGTACCTCATCACGTCCGCATGAGGCACGCTGGTGCGTCAGTCTCCCTCCTCCGTCCACGGTCTCATGCTGCATCTGTTAGGTTTGACCTACGAGATTGGTGACGGTGGTTTGAGCCGGCGCCCCGATAGGCCTTCGCGCAGCGTCTCGTCGGAGTGAGTAGCTAACGAGTTATCCTCAACGTAGGCCCTACATCCGTCTCACATATCGTCTAACGATCGATCCTCTAGAGGTTGATCTGGACACGTTGGACGTTTTTTGGTACTGTCTCAGTTCGGTCCGATCTTCTAGGGCTCACGTCTAATGTGGTCGGCGTTGAGATCTAGCGGGTCTTGTTCCCCTATCGGTTCGTGCAGCCGATGGGTTTAGGTGTAGTCCTGTGTCGGACGTTCGGCTAGTAGGTAGTCGATGACCTCACCTCTTTTCTTCCTCGTCGTTATGTTCGGTCTAAGCCTCCGTCGTCTTTGTGTCGTTAGTCCCCAGTCTTATACTGTCTCGATTTAGTCCAATCTATCAAGGTTGGTCCTAACGGTGCCGTTACCATAGTCGCTGACCCTCGTGGCTTCGCGAGGGATCGGGCCCCGCTCCACGCTTCAGATGCCGTAGAGCGTCATCGACTCTTTGGCCGATAGGCCCTCTAATTCGTTCCACATGTCTATCTCTCACGCCTCCATCAGCTGTTCAGTCGATGCTCGAGTGCTACAGCTTCCATCAACAACCAAGAGGGATCCCGCGTGCTTTGCTATCCTTTGAATACCCTTTTGTGTCTCTATCGGCTCTACGGCCGATGGATCAGGATCTCGCTTTTGCTACACTTGGAGCCATCACATCCTTCGTCGACATCTGCCTATGCCTTCATCAGCTCTCCAGCCGATGGAAGAGCGTCCCAAATTCCTATCGGCGACTAGCTGATAGCAAAAGCCATCCGAACGTAGCTGATGACCAACTCGATCCTATCGGTGGCTAGCCGATAGCAAGAGCTCGTATCGACCCATCGTCCGATTGACCCGTTCGCCTCACCTCCTTGTCAATTGCATGGTCAAATTGACTGGCACACTCTCAGACCTCGAAGCTTAAGGACCTGCACTGGAGCTAAGCAAATCTCTTAGGCCTTCGTATAACCAAGCCACCGTCTCTCCTCGATTAGACCTCCGCTAGGCCCAATCAGACCTTCCCCTCGAGGTTTGGCGGTGAATAGGTACATCCTTAGAGAACTTCTCTAAGGAGGTATAAGGAGACGATGGTGACCATGTGAGTTTGAAAATAATGTCGCAACTTTCTAGATGTCATCACAATAGTGTAGAGAAGCTTTTGGATCGAGGGATACTTTGCCTTTGCATCATGAAGAACTTCATTAACATAGTAGATTGGCTATTGTATGATGTTGCTCCTGATAACGAGGATGGTGCTAGATCAGTACGACGTGGCTGCGATATATAAGAAGAGTTCTTCATGTGGTCGAGGGGTGACGAGGACGGGAGGGTTCACGAGGTATTTTTCTAGCTCGAGGAACGTGTGCTCAACTTCTTTTGTCCACTCGAACTTATCATGTTTCTTCAAGTACGACGTGGCTGCGATATATAAGAAGAGTTCTTCAAGTGGTCAAGGGGTGACAAGGATGGGAGGGTTCACAAGGTATTTTTTTAGCTCGAGGAACGTGTGCTCAGCTTCTTTTGTCCACTCAAACTTGTCATGTTTCTTCAATAGATTGAAGAAAGGCAATCATTTTTCTCCCATCCTTGCCACGAACCTATTGAGTGCTGCCATACAACAAACTAGCTTCTGAACCTCGTTCAACCTTGTCAGTGATTCTGTGTTCTCGATTGCTTTAATCTTTTTAGGATTGGCTTCAATTCCACATCTAGAGATGAGGAATCCAAGTAATTTTTCTAATGGTACTCTAAACGTACACTTCTCTAGGTTTAACTTCATAAGATGTTTTCAGAGATTGTCAAATATTTCCTAGAGGTCTTTGATCAAGCGATCTTGTGTTTTGGTCTTGACAACCACATTGTCAACATATGCTTCAGCATTACGACCAAGTTGATGCTGAAAAGCGTCTTAGATCTCTTCCTGATATGTGGCATTAGTGTTTTTTAATCCAAAAGGCATTTTGACATAATAGAAGATGCCATAGGGCCTGACATAGGTTGTTTTTTCCTTATACACTCGAGCCATGCTAATCTAATGGTAGCCAAAATAGATATTAACAAAGCTCAACACCTCAAAACCTGCTATAAAGTTGATTAGTTGGTATATCCTCAGGACGAAGAAGTGATCCGTTGGGCACACCTTGTTGAGGTTGGTGAAATCTACATACATTATCTATTTCCTGTTAGCCTTGTGCACCATGACGGGGTTGGCAAGCCACTCGAGGTGAAGGACTTATTGGATGAATCCTGCTTGTAGGAGCTTGTTAATCTCCTCCTAAATAGCTTCTTTTTGATTTGATGCAAAATGTCATAGCTTTTGCTTCACTGGGCATACGTTTGGTCACACCATTAGCTTGTGCTCAATCACCTCCCAAGGAACCTTAGGCATGTTGGACGTCTACCATGCAAACACATCCACATTTTCTAGAAGGAAAGTAAAGAGCGTGAGTTCTTATTTTTCCTCAAGGCCAGCCTTGATATTAATAGTTTTGTCGGGGGTGTCGCTTGAGAGAGGTATTAGCTTGATCGTGCCATCTAGCTTGGTAGAGATCTTAGGCTTGCTCTATTTCCAAGCATGGGTGTGGTTGGTGTTTGCATGACCATGTCAATACTTTGCTTATCACACTGCACGACAATTTTAGCATTCTCGAAAATAGTCATCACGCCTTTCGGTACTGGTATCTTGACAAGCTGATATGCATGGTGAGATATTGTCATGCCCTAATTTTCTTTTAGGGATTTAAAAATCATTTAATAATTTATTTCTAGAATTTATAATGAAGTGTAAATCAATTAACAAGTGAAGTAAATATAGGAAATAAAATCCCCTTTGATAAATCATGGCTAGAGTTATTTTTCTCAAATTCTCCATGCCCTAAAATACTCTTTGAAATTTTCTCAAAATTTTTAGAGCTTAGCAAATAAATTCAATAATGCAAATTCCATATCAGTGATTATTTAAATTGAAAAGCAAATTAAAACCCTCTCCTCAATTCGGGCTAAATCCAACCCAATCCCTCCCCTCCCTCGCCAGCCTACTCACTCCATCCATGAACAAGGCCTGGCTCCTCCTCCCTCCCCTTCCCTTGGGCCAGCCTTCATCTGGCACATCTCTCATTTCCCTTTGCCCAGCCCACCTTTGTCCCCTTACCTCCTAGGCCTTAGCCTACTCCCTCTAGCCTAGCACTACCCAACCCACATCCCACATCAAGCCATGGCCTATCTCACCACACCGTCTTGCTGAAAGGTGGGACTTGAGCCCACCTATCTGATATGTCTCCCACATCTAACCAAAAGAACCACCGACCACGATGCCTACTCCACTGCCAAATCTGGTGTGCTCATTCCCGCCCACACAATTCAAACCATGTAGGCACAGTCTCCTCCACTACCCTGCCCTTTCTCCCCCACTCACCCGAGCTTGCCCCACGTTGCCTCAATCACCATCTCGCCTCACCTGACCTCAACCTGCCTCCCAAGGCCACAAAAAGGCTCGCTAGCCTCCTTTCCTTCTTTCTCCCCAACCACCCAAGCTCTGTGTGCCCCAAAATGCCCCCTCCGCCATGAGCCCCTAACGCCGCCACTGCTCTCCACCTCTGATAGCCTCTTACCACCATTTAAGGCCACTACTAGCCGTACAACCACCTCCGATGGCCTCGTAGCCACACAAGGAAGCCTGGTTGTCGCTTACTCAAAGCCGAAGGCCATGAAAACATCGCCTCTATTGCTAACCCAAAGCTGCCACTGTGTTTACCACCTCCAATCATTACTCATTATCAATTGGAACCCTATCGAGCCTCTACACTCCCTCCACTAGCACCGCAAGCCTTCCAGGTGTCCTAGCCACTGCCTCCCTAAAGCCAGAGCTCACTAGAACGTTGTCGTTGATGTCAACGTGAAGAGCTCCACTACAAAAATCTCGCTAGCAAGCATTCCTCACTGCATCCTTCGCTATCACAAGCTCAATGAGCACAATAGATGGCCAAACGTGCTGGCTGGCCGACATGGCCCATGGCTCGGCTATACACGGCCCATTACGCCATGACTAGTTAAGGCATGACTACTATAATGGGTCATGCTGTACTAGCCCATGTGTCGATGCCACGGCCAAGGCATAGCCCATTTTGGAGTTGGGCTGTGCCGGGCTGGCCTGAGCACAATAAAGGCCCATGACAAATTATGGTCCATGTGACTGAAAAGATAAAGAAATATACAAAAAATAAAAAATAAGAAAACAAAATTGAAGGTCAGTCGGGTCGTGCTCGTGCTTTGGTTGATCTACTACAGTAACCAAGCCATGCCATGCTGGCCTACTGTGCTACGGCCTCAACCCAAGCACAGAACGACCCACTACAAAACGAGTTGTGCCAGTCACAAGTCGTGCACAGTACGCTCATGCCCGGGCTAGCCCATGCCAGCACGGCCCATTTGTCCATATATAGTGAGCACCCCCTCCCTATTCCCCTTCCTTTTAATTACTTGCTAAGCCCACTACCTCAACGGATGGTCATCACCAGCAACCATCACCTAGTCGGTTTGGCCGATGATCTAGCCCCCTTTATTCTTGGCCACCCGATCTGTCCTCGAGACAATCTGGGTCGTTTGTGTGGTTCCCATCGTGCCTACTAGTGGTTCTGTCACGTCAACGTTATGTCAGCCCACCTGTCCCCCATGGCTGCCTTGTCGACGCCACGTGGTGGACACATGCTTGACCACACGTGGACTCGGTCCACCGTGCGCCGCTCCCCTTGGGCTACATATGGGTACGTCCCACCTGTTGGCACCCTCCTCGGCTGATGCCATAATTAATATTTAATGCATAATAAATCAAATTGCATTTTCTCTAAAAGGTTAAAATGGCTTAAAACTTTTAAAATTTATAACTAATTTATACAAATTCCAAATTGAACCATTGAACTTGCAAAATATATCTAAAATGAACCTCTACATGTTTGTCTAATTTTTATGTTCTATTTACTTGGTTTTTGTTAGGGTTTTCCTCTCTTTGTGTGCCTACATGTAGAATCCGATGTTTTGGACAATCGTGACCGCAAGGAAAGTGTTCCAAAGGTTAATCGAGGAAGCAAGGCAAGTCACATTCCTCCTTGGGCATGTTGAACCTACTTTGTAAAAATGTTTTATTGTTTACAAATAATATGCATGTTTTGCTAATTACATGGGGATATGGGATTAACTATCTGCTTGCTTATGATCTTGTTTACTTGACATCTATTCCTTAGTAACTTGGGTGATAATTTGACTAGCTTGGGTCACTCATGTTGTCCTAGCTAGAAATAGGATATGCTCGGTTATGCTTAGTTCAACTAGATCACTAATGGGATAATCATTTTATTCACATTCAATATCTTGATGAGTTGCGGACTCATGGCATGTGGCCATGGTTCTTTGGCCTCAATTATTACTTAACTAAAATATGACCTAATGGTAGGCTATGGGTGCAAGATCTAGATGGTCATACCTATGGCAATTAAGGATCCATTCACGAGAAAACCTTGTGAGGCATTCTGTACTTGTCATAAGCCACAGTAGGCAATGACTGGACTTGTAGTATAGCTCGCTCCTTTCCTAGGCACCTAGGAGAGGGTGGACATGATGGAGTTGGGTTGGGCAGGGTAGCAGTACTGATCGGTTTTTAGATCCACCATAGTGCAAGGGGTCTGCCCACCTCGGTCTTGGTGGGGATGAAACCTCATAGTGGTGTGAAGGGTCTTGTCACAACTATTCGCATGTTGACATGTTGGGGAAACTTGTCTTGTGGGTAAATTTGTATATCTCTGGCTAGAGTAAATCTATTCAAACAGTCATGCTTGTGGTTATGGGCGACTGATCAAATTTCACTATGATTAATCCCACTATTAACTAACTATACATAATTGAACTAGCGTAGTTTAGGTAGTTGGTTGGGCCTGTTCATTATGGTGTAACGTTGTTCAATGGAGAATAATCTTGACTTAAATAACTGTTTTACTATTTTAAACTACAAATGTTTACAACTGCCTTTATGCAAAAGAGTCATCAACCTCCCTTTGCTTTCCCACGTATGAATGCATCATTGGTGTGGCTTGCTGAGTACGGTGGGTGGTACTTAGCCTTGCTATCCCCTTTCAAAAGTAAAGTGCCATAGTGATGAAGACAGACTTAGAGGACCAAGGCTATACCTCAGTTGAGTTTTGCCTGTGGAGTGAAGCTGAAGCCACCCTAGATTGCCTTTTCGCTGCTGCTTTTTTTTAGTGTGAGGACTAAATGTCTCTCATATAAGTATTTATGCTTTATTTATGTTTGGATTTGCATATTGATTTGTTATTTTGTGTACCTTGGCTTGATTCTTGGACAAGGATTTAATACACAAAATATTTTTGTTTGGAAATTGGCTAAATTTTCAAGTGTGATAGATACCGCCATGAACTTGGCTAGCGTGGTCCTTCTGAGAATAGCATTGTATGCCATATGAAAATCTAGGACATCGAATGTAATCTTCTCGATTCAGAAGTTGTCAGCCATGTCAAAGGTCACTAGCAAGGTTATCTTCCCTATTAGTTTTGAGGATGACTCTAGAGTAATCCTGTGGAATGGTTGCTCTGAGGGCTTGAATTCGCTTCTAGGGATTCCCATAGTGTCAAGGGCATGGGCGAAGAGAAAGTTGATCGAACTGCCACCGTCAACCATGACGCGAACAACCTTAATGTTTCTAACAGTGACCTCAACCAATATAGTATATCATTCGGGGGGTTTTGTGATGGTTGGGAGGTCGGTGTCAGAGAATTTGATCCTCTAGTCTAACCATCTCAACTTGGTACTTTGACCCTGGGACATGAAGCAAACTTCATGTTCCATCCTTTTGTATTCTCACTTGGACAAGTATGAGGTGGATTCGCCAAAGATATGAGCCACACATTGATCGGTATCTGGATAATTGTTGTCATCATCTGAACGAGGGCCATTATCCTCTTTTTGATCACACGTACTTGTTGGTCCAAAGGAAGAGCATTCTGGTGACTCATCTCCTTCTAAAAAACTTGGCAACCCACCAAAGAGTGAGCTAGTTCTATGTATCAGGCATCACTTTCTACTGGGAGCCTCACCCTGTGACTCGAAGCGGTGAGATTATTGAGGTTCTCGTTTGGTGGTGAGTACTTCTCCATCAGCCTTGTGCTTCCTGTTCGTTTTGTGACGACGTTCCGGCTTCTTGTTGGTCCTAGCTTATCCTCCGCCATCTTACACTTGCCATCATTGCAATAGACAGCTTCCTCGACATAAGCACATCTCTCGACAATCTTGAAAAGCCTCATCACTGAGGTTACTTTTTGTCTTGGACTCTTGATTTGAATGCCCTAATGACAAATGCATTAGTGATCTTGATGATTTATTATGGCACTCATTGAAGCATCGTATAAAGTCCTTGAGTGGTTCATCATTCTTCTGTCGCATGGCGTGTAGGTTGTCCTCAACCTCGTGTCTCTTGTAAGTGCTTTGGAAGTTTGCCACGAACTTCTTGCAAAGATCTATCCATGATCTAATGGAAGCAATGGGAAGGTGGATAAGCCATGAGCAAGTTAGCCCTTCAACACAGGCAAATAGTTTGCTATAGTGTTGTCATCTGCTTCGGCTATGTAGAGGACCTTGGAATAAACATGGAGTAATTCCTCAGGGTTCGTACTCTCGTTGTACTTCTTGATTTGTCTTGGACAAAATTTTGTAGGCCACCTCACTTCCTGAAAGGAAAGGAAGGGATGAACACCTAACAACCTCCCCTAGGTTCAAAAGCCAAATAGCAGTTGTCGTCCCATGAAGGTCTCTAAGAACGTTTGTGTAGTGTTGAGGATGACGACGAAGAGGTGGGATTGCTGTGGTCAGGTATAGCTTCCTGAGGATGGTGTCATGTGTCCTTGTCATGTCGTCATGGGAGTGATCATGAGTTTCTATGTCCATGGCTCTTGTGATGGCTACGATTTTCATGGTTCCTTGATCTTCGTGGCTATCGTGATTTTCATGTCGGTCACGGTTGTCTTCTTGGCATTGATTGCGGGGCTGACGATCATCGCAATTATTCTAACCATGATTGTGGTTGTTTCTTTCATGATTCTCTCATCACTCGTTCTCCTACCTTTGATCCCAAATATGCTAACATAAGTCACGGCCTTGGTCGAGGAGAGGCATTGCGCGCGATCTCCATTGTCTAAATAGGGTATTGTCCTTCGAGTGGTTGTTCTCGACCACTTCTTCATGGTTTCAACCATTGCCACCAACTCGAGTAGGAGTAGGTGATGTGTCACCTTGGTGTCTTCCCATCGAGGGGTTGTCTCCTAATGCTTGTTGTGCAATGTCTTTGAAGGTGGTGTTAAGGTTGGCTATCATCAACTTCATTCGCTCTAGCCACACACACACCTCCGGGTTCATTGATAAATCCACAAATGGCTGGTCCAAGAGTCCTTGGGTGTTGATTAAGTGCTCGACTGGGTTAACCAGGAGATCCTGCTGAGGAGGTGTTTGGCTGGAAGATAAGGAAGTAGTATCTGCCATGTATTCTCCGTCCTTAAGCGAGGGATATTTCCTTGCAGCCGATGTTGGTTTGCTTTGTTCAATTGAACCAACATGGTAGTTTGAATTCCAGCCTGAGGACTCAAGAGTATCAAGATCATGAAGAACATATGGTTCATGGGGGTCAAGGCCAAGGTATCTGACTAGACGATTTGGGTTGGAGAAATCTTGGTCCTCTGATGCTTTGTTGTCTGAACTAATATCAATAGGCTTCTCTTATCGAGAGTGGATCATACAACATTGGTAGAGAGTATTAACTAAGTATGGCTTTCCAATTGCCTCCTTAAGAAATACTTTACAACTTGCCAAAGTGTGTGAGCATGTCTTATGGATTGGATAACTCTTGTAGAGGGATGTTTGCCGATGAGGATGTATCTTCGCAGCCTCGAGTTTAGTTTTTTCCCTTTGGAAGATCTTGCATTGGATGAGAGAGAGTGATTTCATCCAATGGATGGGGCACCATAGTTTTTGGGTCGCGACCGCCTTGTCGAATCAATCTGATATAGGCCGACTAGCTAAGGCAGGTAGGGAAAGGTAGATCGAGAGTACATGCACATTAGTGAAGACCGGAACAATGATGTATCTTAATTGAAGGAGGGTGAACGCCGGCTAGGTTGTGCCTCTTTGGCCAGGACAATCGTAGAAGCCTTCATCGGAGAAATTGCCTCTAGAAGTCATCTTGGCAAAACCTTGTAGCATCACATCCCCTATCTTGCATGCCATTATCGAGGGGTTGTAGCTAATAACAGTATTTTAAGGACGTAAGGTACGGTTGATGCTAAGGTATACGTGAGATGGGAGTAAAAGGACACGGGATAAGGATTTTTATACTGGTTCATGCCTTCGAGAAGGGTAATAGCCTGAGTCTAATTTATATGTATAGCTCTATGATGTATTACACCAAGTATAAAGGAGCAGCAAGCTAGCTATTCTAGCCTACCAAACTAATCTCGACAAAGCTATCCAGTGGGTTATAGTTGGTGACTAAATGTATGGCTTCCTCTTGGCATCGACTTGATGTGACTTATGGCTATAGCTTATGATTTGATGCCTTCCTGTCCTAGAAGTCTCTATATTTATATGGGAATCTGAACCCCAGTCCAAGTAGAATTTGGGGTCTCTAAGTAGGATACAAGTCATTATCATCTTTGGGTCGGACTCTGACATCTTACCTTAACTGAGGTTGAATTTCTATCTTATCTACAATATTATCCATACACAAATATACATTTTTGTATAATAGTGGGTATGTGATATTCTAAGTGGTTACTAATACAAATATATGAGATATACTATATCGGTAACACTAACATCCATTCCTAGATTTTTGTGGGCCCCACCCTCAGATCCCGTAAGGACAAGTCCCTGGGCTCAACTGGGAAATAGCCAGCCACCCATAGACACATACGCGTATCTAAGCCTAGGTGTGATTATCAAACAACTAGGAGTATGCCACGGATAAATATGTTTTAAATATTAACAGTTGTAAATATATTCAATAAAATATTTATAAATACATAAATATTATTGTTTATTAATAATATTTAGCACACAACCACCTCATCCTTGAGAAAAAAAATCAAACGGTTGGGTATAAAGAAAAACTTAAAAACCAATAGGTTAAAGAAATAACGGGTTGGATCCCATCCAGTCTATGGGCTCATATGGCCATTCTCATAGCCGTTAAAATACACGAACATGATACTCGTATAGAAATAAAAGGAAAGTTCTGATCGGCCACCCTAATAGCACTATCCCCTTCTCACCATGTGCAGTGAAAAAACCGCTTCTTCCAAAAAAAACTAACCCACCTGAAACCCCTGAACCTTGTCTCAGCGAGGAAACCGGAATAGAAGACAAAATGTCCCAATTAGGAATAGAAAAAACTGAGCCACAATCAAGCATAACTAGAACAATTAGTAGGTCTTTTCCTAAGTAAGGCACCTTAGAGCATTAACAGTGGTGAGATGGCTGCCGTTCATATAACCTATTCATGTCATATTTAAATAACCTACAAACAACTCACACATCTGTTTAACTATTTTAAATAGATTCAAATAATTACTAATTTGATTATATTATCAATATATATAATGGTATACATAACCTCTAATTATCCTATAAAAATTATATGTGACACTCATGTCTCAGTTGAAATATAACCATATAAAAAACCGTATCTGACGAATGTTCATGTGCATATGGACAAAGCCAATATCTAATCCCCTCACACCTTATTCCCTCCTTCACCCATTCCCCTCACTCTCATGGCCTCACACTGCCATTGGCCTCGCGACATCTCCACTCCACTACCTATTCTCCACCTCCTCCACTGAACCCTCCTTATCTAGTGAGGTTATTTGTTGGAAGTTCGTGATTTGAAATAGAAAGTTTCACTAATCCGGTTGAAAAAGTTTCTGATTTTAAGCACATACTTCCTAAGATCATTGCAAGTTGATGATTTTTAAATAGAAAGTTTCTGGGTTTTTTGAATTCTTTTAGTATCTCTTATGCACAAACTTTCTATATTGAAAAGTTTTCTAAAGTTTATATATCGAAAGTTTCTGCGCAAAAAAGGTTTATAAATCAAAAGTTCTTGTCTATAAAGCTTTTGTGATTGAAAGTTATTACATTTCTACACTGGAAGTTTTAAAGTTTCTAGAATGAAAGTTTGCTTCCCGCTCGTCGAAAAAAATAAAGAATCGGGAAGGGCGTTCAGTTGCGTGAAAAAGGGGAGGCCGACCAATTCGCGCTCCGAGCGCCCGTAACCAGCGTTCGCCCATCAAGATTTTCAGTAGCCCCACACCACCACAGCGAAATAGGCATTTTGCCACTTATTCACAGGGCGGAAGCAAATGGGTTCGCTCTACCATTGTGAAGGATATTATGCTTATATTTTTGCAATTTTTTTAAACATGGTATATTTCTATTAAAAAAAGAAGATGAAAAGGATAATTACAATAAAAGACAAAAGGTATATTAGGCCACCACAAATATAGGGTAAAAACTTACTAATAAACAGCAAATACTTGTATGTTTGATAGTAGAAACAAAAATCCCTTTATACGGGATTAAACATTTTTAGAAATAAATCCTAAATAAAATTAAAAATAAAACCAACCAACATAAACCACAAATATTTTAGTTTAAAAAATAATTATTTTTCATGCACTTAGACAAAATTTTAAAATATTAACATATTAAGTATCTTTTTATTGCCTCTTTCTGTGTCAATTTTAGTATTTTTCTATTTTTTCTCATATTATTATGTGGCTTATGATTCCACTACATACGAGTGCCTCTAGAGGTCTCCATTAGATATGTCCAAAGCATCTTAACTGGTGTGAGATAAATTTTTCTTTAATTAATACTACCCATAAACTATCATATATATATTATTATTTCCAATCCGATTCAATCTTATATATCCACAAATACTAGCACCATACAATATTACATGTTCGTCATTCTATAAATCTTTTCTTTTAGCTTTATAGGTATTTTTATCACAAAGAATACCCGATATATTTTGTCAATTTCTATGACTAAAATCTTTATCAATATCTCCATTTTATCAATATCTCCATTTCACTATAGCATCAATTTCAAATAGCAAAATATATCTTTAGACACTACTTATCATTTAAACTAATATTTTTCGTCATTAGTAGTGCCAAAGTCATATAATATATTTAGTTTTAGTTCTACTGAACTTAAAATCTTTTAATTCTAGAGTCTGCTATTATAACTTCACATTTCTATTTACTCTTATTTGACTTTTATTGACTGGTATCATAAAAAAAAAACATAAACAAAAAGATATCCCTTACTTATAACCTCATCCATTATAAAAAGATAAGGATTTAAAATCGATTCTTAATATAGTCTTATTTTAATGGAAAATTCATATGTATTTCAATCACTTGTTCGAAACTAAGGGTAGCAAACTTTATTAGAACTTTATGTTTATTCAAAACCCATCATATAACATTCTTTAGAATTTTATCATATGTCTTCTTCAAATCAATAAAAATACTTCATAACTTATCTTATTATAAAAATTACTTCTATGATTTATCTTCCGAGCATAAAACCAAATTAGTTTATAAATATTTATATCAATCATCTCAAACGATGCTTAATAACTCTCCTATAGCTTCACAATGTCTTGTAAATTTAATTTATTTTAAAGAATAACTTGTTAGCCATACTATAACTAAATCTCTAAAACAATTATTCAACTAAAAGTTTGTGTTACTATTAAATAAATTATTAAAATATTTATATCATCTATGATATCATTCTTTATCATTAAAAGTTGCTCTTTTTCATCTTTAATACTTAAGGTTATCTATCTAAACGTCTCTAAAGTCATTTCTTTTCCTGCCTATTTGTTTACGTCATCTTTTTCATTCTAAAAAGTTTTTAATAACTTTTTTCTAGCATTTCTCTTTTTAATTTTCACCGTATTTATTATATATTTTTTTTATTTTTTACCACTTTGCCTATGGGTACAAAGTTTCTCTTTATATGGGTACAAAAATTTCTTACTGCTTTGAAACCGAGAGCTTTATAAAAACCACAATACGAAGTACCAAGATATAGAGAACAAAACAGACCTAATAATCATTAACCCTTTCAGACCTTCTGTTCTAACACCAAATTGATAGGGTCGCCGAACAGAATGGCAATGTTTTGGCTGGAGCTTAATGGAGGCTGATGGATGGCTAGTGCCAAAACATCAAAATTGCCGCTGATGTAGGATTCGTTTCACTAGCCTCTTCTCGTTTCTGTCAGGTGAGGTGCTAATCAGTTAGCGATTACAATGTTGTTCTCTTTATGTTGATAGAAATCGTTTGGCAATTTCTCCACATCTTGGCCTAGGTAGCCAGGTATCTCCTCCAAATTGCTTTTGGCAATGACAACTATTCTGTAATTGCTTGGCAAATGACAACTATTCTGTAATTGTTTATTAAAGCTTGCAATTATTTCACAGATTGCATTTAGGAGTTTCATACTACGCACCAGAAAAGAATAAATATGAGTAAATTTTATAAAACCTCAGATTTTGGGTCATAGGTATCATAAAACCACAGTTTTTTGTGTTTGTTTCACAAACCCACATGATTTGAGGCAATCGATAGCACAGAACCCTACTTCCGTCTTCTTCCCGTCAGTTACCGTCCTTCCAATGGTGGAAACGATTCGAGCTTGCCGGCGGCGAGGGCGATGGCAGCAGCGCCGACAGCCAACGAGACACGGCAGGAGGTCCGAGAGATCCGCTGCCCCGTGCAATGGCTCGCTCATGAGAACTCGCAACCAGTCGAATGGTGTGATCAATCCATCCTCTTCGTCTATATCGAAGGTTTGGTCGTCATCATCTACCTCGGCTGCTAATGCTCCAGATACGAGCTTCCATTCCAGCTGTCGCCGCTCCTGTTCAAAACTTCCACTGCCAGTGCCGCCGCCGGCACCTGCTTTCGCCGGCTAAGATGGTTCAGTTCCAGCTGCATCATGTTCCTTGCACCCAAACTCCAGCTGAGCTGCTGTTTGGAGACTGAGCCCAACCCTTCTGCAAACCTAGTGAATGAGCTTGTGCCATGCCACCCACCGCCTGGTCCTGAAAATTCCGTCGCATTGCTGGTAGGAGCTTGCAGCTCGTGCTGCGCCTTCGGTGTTGCAGTCAGACCCACACCGTGCCCCTGCTTCGGTTCAAAACAAGCTCCAACGTGCTGTCGCCGTCTCTGTATAGTACTCAAGCTCGATCGAACATCCCCCTGCCCACGAGGCTGCTGCCCTGCCATGGAAAGATACGCGTGAAGCAGATTTCAGAGGGGAAATTCCTGGGAAAGGAGGGTTGGGGCTTGCCACTGACAGTGGATGGTAGTGACGGAAATGGGTTTACTTCGCCCGTGAACATGGGGGCTTTTGAAACAAAATCCAAAAACTGTGGTTTTGTGATACTCATGCCCCAAAACCTGAGGTTCTGTGAAATTTGCACAATAAATAAATTACGACATTGCACGTAGCTACCAGACTGAAACGAGAAGAAACTGTTTTGGCATGGAGGACTTGTGGGACAAGAACCATCAGCGGCAATTAGATTTGACCTCAAGGAAAAATTCAGTCCGCATCATGGTTGGATCGCCAAATGGCAAACCCACATCATATGGTTCCCTTCACACACAGTCAAAAGACAAATGCCCAGCACGAAAAGACAACAGACAAGTTCTAGATCCTCTCTGGCCACCCAAGAACAGGAGAATCAAGAAACAAAAAAGGAGCAAAACGAATCAAACAGGAGTAATTCTTTTTCTTACGGTGAATGAGATGGGCAGGCTCAGATTGATAATGGGTAGTAAGTCAGTTTGTCAGCAAGAACAGGAGAGAGATCTCCAAGTTCAGAGTGGTGCATGACTAGTTCCTCATCATCGCCATCTCCTTTTCTCTCAACCTCCCCAGCAACGAAATCCAAGAAAACAACGGCCACCATTAAACCAAAAAGGAACATAGAAACCCCAGAACCCAAAACCAGATGAGACGGAAGATCGACTCAAACAGGAAGAGCGCAGCGTAAAGTCGTCGAAAGGATCTTCGGATCCACGCGGAGGAGGATGCGACTCGCTGCGTCGGCGGAGCGGCGGAAGTGTGGGTTGGACGGGTCGCAGGAGGGGTCCGGCTATTTATGGGCAATCCTCTCTCTAGCTAGGGTTTCCTTCTCCTATTCGGATCGACGAGAGGCTGACAAGCCTGGCCCAACATCCCAAGCCTTACTCGGCTAGCTTTGATGGACCGGTTGCAAGAGATGGGCCGAGCTATAGCAATGGCCTATGAATCCCTTCTCTTTCCATTTAAAAGAGTGAGCCCGCGCCCGACATATGTGACACGTCAGCCCTAGCTAGCCGCCAGAGAAGCCGCGGCTTTGGACTCATGCCCTTCTCCCTTCTTCGTCAGCGTTGAGTGAGTACGTGTGATACTATGTTTTTTTTCTTAAGAAGGATTATGGTCTTTTTGTTGAGTTCGTGTTTTTTTATCCGATGAATTCTTTATTGCGTTTAATTTGATATTAATATATTAGGACAATATTTTTAAGATGATGACACTGATTTATATTATAAATAATTTTTCCTATTTTCTTACAAAAGAACAACTGTACTACGGAAGATTTGTCTTATCCATGAGTGCAATTTAAAGACTATTGTATTCCTACTTCTGTGATTGTCATCAATCATATTATCATTATAAGACAAAGGCCTAGTTCAAATATGTAGTTCAATTAGAGCTATTTGCGGCTCAGAAAATGAAATAAATTATTAGCACGTGATTAATTACATATTAACTATTATAAATTTCAAAAACAAATTTATTTGATGTTAAAAAAACCTTTATATAGATTTTTTTACACAAAACGTACTATCTAGCAATTTGAGAAGTGTACTAATAGAAAACGGGAAAGTTGTTGTTTCAAGTCACTAAAAATAATTCAACCTTAGAGTTACCTATCAGGAGGACAAATTTATTCGGTGTGCTCTTCGTTTTAATAACATGTTTTTGTCTATATGATCTTCTTGGTACTCATGCACTTTGGATTTGTGTTGTTGTTAATATAAATTATTTATATGTATACCAAATAATTATGAAAAGAAAATGGTTTATATATAAGTTTCAATAATTGTTTGCCCCCAGATTCAAGACCTAAAAACCTATTGTATTTACTATATCAACCCCTTATTACATTAATACACACGATTAAAGTCTAGATCTTCATATAGCATAAATTTGAGTAAAGTCTTAAAAGAAATACAGTAGAAGATTTAGAATGAGCCAACTCTACTTTTTTTTATTATAGATTAAACCTCTCACTTTGACATAAACATTAACATGGTCTTATATTGTAGCATGAATCATTAGCACGCACCCCTTCTTTAACAAGCAAATCAAAAAAAAATCAACTCTGAAAAAGATATAATTTAGGTAAGGGTGAGTACAATATACTCGATAAGTTATTATATTCAACATGTGATATATAAAATATAAGGTAAGGTAGGGTTACTCACATAAAATTGATTTTGTAAAGATATTGAATCTAATATGTTTGAAATGAAATATAATTCAATAAAATCTTCAATAATTAAGTTTCTAATAAGAACAAGAGTGAGTCTTGGTGCTCAATAACCATAAACACAACTATTCAAATATGTTAAAATACTTATACTATAGTAGATGTATGTTATACTCGTAATTCATAGCACACCAAAACATTAGCTTTGTCATGGACTAACTTTTTTAATTCTCTAGTAATAGTTGTATCTGCTCCATAAACTAAATTCCTCATACACTTTAAATTTAATTGTTTTATCATTAATGTGAGGAGTTCTGGTGCTCTCCGGATAAAAGGGGTAAGCATGATTGAATGACCTATGTCATAGTAATCAAGTTTTTCAATAAAATCTATCAAAGTGTGGATTCATAATCATAATTCAATAGATTACTCTACCTAGGTAATAATCAATCTCATTTACCTACATGGAAAATGGAAATGAAAGACTCATTCGATCTAGCCGAAAGAATGAGAATCTCCATTTTTAAGAAGGAACCATGCATATCATGTTTAATTAGTTACATCTAAGAATTTTGGTCGTAACTACTTTCCTTCTCACCATTTTTTTTTCATTGTTATATGGATTAAGACAACACTAGTCACCCAGAAAACAACTATTTTATACATAATAGGTTAACCTAAGTTTATTATATATTTTATACATAATCTAAAAGGTTAAGCAAAACTAGCCCATTTGGTTTGCAGATTGTGTATAAAAATATTAGAAATCACGTAGGACTAATACATAAAATATGATATAGGAATAATATGATAAAAAAAAGAGAGGGATAATAACTAGTTTGCTCCAATGCATAAAAAATCATGAGGACAACATGATTATCCATTTATGAAAGAACAAGTTGTCTCGAGGTAAAATAGACTCTGTTAGTTCTCAATTTTCTTTACTTTGTTTTTTTCTTTTTCTCTTCTTCTTCCTCTACCCCTTTCCTTCTTCCATTCGAGCAGAGCGTGAAGTTGGTTTGGAGCGCCGGTGCTCCGGTGGCCGAGAGGCAACGACGTCAGCGGCGGGATGTGTCCCCGGGCACGGCGCACCTACAAGAGGCAGCGGCCAGCGTGGGGAGCGAAGGGGACGGCCGGAACGCCGGCAGCAAGACTTGCTCCGGGTGGAAGAGAGAGAGACTCCGGTGGGCTTGATATGGTAGGGAAGGTAAGGGGGAAAGTGGTGCAGTAGATTCGCCTCGTGTAGGAGGTGGTGGTGGTGCAAAGAAAGGAAGGGAGGAACTCTAAAGGAAGAGATCGGCCGGCGTTAGCGACAGCTCGGCATGGTGGAGACAGAGAAAACAAGAGCTCGATGGCTCCATTGTTGGGAATGGATGGATGGGTGGGTGGATGGATGGATAATGGTGGAAAAAGAGGGGTTCGTCGGCTTTTATAGGAGGCCGAGGTCGGTTGGGAATGGAGATCGATGACGGCACGGCGACGTCGAGATGAGAATGGAGGAAAGACGGCGCCCGGCGTCGTCTCTGATTGGTGCGGCGAGGCGATTCGGCTGGCGTGGTGGCTAAAGGATGAGAGCAAGGACGCAGCGAGACAACGGGGCAGCCATGGCGATTCGCAGCGAGACAACGGGGCAGCCATGGCGATTCGCAGCGAGACAACGGGCGACGGCGGATTAGGAGCAGGCGGCGGCGTCTTCAGGGCGACACGATGCGCCCAAGGTTTGTGCTGGCAGCGGCGTGGTAGCAGGGGAGAGCAAGGGGCGGCGGCTGCGTATGAGGCCGGTGACAGGGCGCAGGGTTGCGGCACCTGCGGACTGGCGGCGGCGGCGTACCTGCGCGTGCCACGCGCCCCCACAGAGAGGAGGCAGGCAGTGGCCTTGCCGGGCCTCATCTGGGCCGAACACCAAGTTGGCCCATGGAAGAAAATGGGCTGGAGGGCCCAAGTAGAAGAGGGAATTGTGGAAGGAAAGGAAAATAAATGGGCCTGCTTGGATTTGGCAAAAATAAAGAAATGGGCTGGCCTTAAGTTTCAGGAACAGTAGAGTTTAGGATGTCCTAGAATTTTTGGAAGGAATTTTTTGTGCACTAAGAAAAAGGATTTGAAATTTAAAAGGGATTTGGATTCAAAGGAATTTGAAGATAAGAGTTTGGAAATGATTTAGGGTATGAGTAATTTGGAAGAAATTGGATTTGAAGATAGGATTTGAAAATTGAGCCAAATGTGGGGGAATTAAAAATAGAATCTTAGCATTCGAATATAAATAAGGGAATTTGGTGGGATGGCTTATAAATGGGATTGCATTTGAATGGGAGTTTAGGATTTGAATAATCTGGGAGAGATTTATTTTGAAAAGGATATTCTTAGCACAAGAGTAATCTAAAGGATAAGAAGTTTTCTTGTGCTAACGAAAAGGGATTTGGTCTAAGGGAAAATTTGATGTAATATATGGAAGGGTTTGTGGGTATAGAGGATTTGGAATAAAAATGTAGGATAGGATTCTTGGACCTTAATGAGAAGGGGTAAATTAAAAATATTTGAGTTGAGGGGAGATCAAGTTTTGAAAATTAAGATCAGTGTAATTTTGATATATATATATATATATTATAAATGATAAAAAGTTTGAAATCCAAGAAATTTAATTCAAGAAATATCTAATGAGACAACAAAAGGATTTCTCAATCAAAAGCAAGAAATTACTAAAATCTATTTTATGTTTTTCTTATAAAAATTGAAGAAGCAGCATGATGCGATTTCTTTAAAATATTTTAAGTTTAAGGATGTTACAATGATGCCTTCATTTTATACGCTACCGTTCCTTTTTTTAAAAGGTAATATATTTCTAAAATAAAACAAAAGTCAAGTTAACTAGAAAACAGTCCCATGAAACCTCACATTTATCATGATTGGTCACACATATGGTCCTAGCTGCAGCTACAGCCCACACCATAAAATTTTGTTGCAGCTGCTGCAGTGCTGCGGTGGTTCTGCTGCAGCTAGCCAAGCTAATCATGTTGCTTATTGACTTTAGATATACTCTCCTATGTTTAAAAATTGATGTTTAGAATAACATTTTATTAAAGTTTTAACTTCAACCATCAATTTTATATTATAATTACTTTATAAAATCTAATAAGTTTATGATCTATGATAAAAATAATATTTTTTTAAACTAATCATTTGAGAAACTAATTATTGAAGGTCAAAATTTTAAAAATTTAATGCTCCAAACGTGAGATATTTATGGAAGGGTTACCATGGTAATTGTTATTAAATTGCAAAATACCATCGAAACTAGGGGTTTAAAATACCATCAAAAGTCATAGATATTCCAAAAATGCCATTCGTGCGTCTCTGGCCCTTTTTGAATGTTGAAAGTGTGAAATCTTATGCCTTATTTCTTGTTTGAGTAAGCTTATTAAAACTATAGCAGCAACTTTATATGCTGGCGTGTGAACTCAAACTTGAAACAACAACATTGCATATGTGCCTGGCAGGTAAAACGATAGGAAGGAGAACTTAAGAAGTCCATAAGGAAACAAAGATGTCATGTCTCAATTTCACTCTCATGGATTGTTTGCCTTTCATGATGGAAATTACACAGCCAATCATATCTGCGATAGTTTCGCCACGGATTGTGATGGTTTTGATCAAATAGACTAATTTAAAGCAGGTGACATCAATTATTGGTTTCATAAAGAACTAACGCTGACGATGAGAACGCGTCCATTGAATCTTTTTCAGTTTCTCAACGTACTTTTTCTCAAGCAAAATTTGGCAAACAGTAACGGGTTGACTCCTACAGTTACAAGCACAAAACGAGCAACAAATTAAAAAACATTTGTACACAAAGCTTATTCTAATATAGGCGCCAATAGGCCAACTTCACTTACCTGAATATAAGAGGAGGCATCACAAATATTTACATTATCCTCTTTTTGTCTCTTGAGGCTTTTGTTTTGAGACTGGCCTTTTCTTCTACCTATAATACAAAGAAACACAGCTCTCTTGTATTTTCGAGAAATTGTTTTTTACGCTATCATACATGAACCTTAGGCAGGAAGATAGAGCTATAGCTTATCCCTCTGAAAAGATTACAAAGACACAGAGCCAACATAAGCTCAAGCTTTACCAAACATTGCGAAGGCGACGTAATCTCTCAGGTAAACCCAGTTCTATTTTCCTCTGGAACAGAGGAATTTTGTTTGAGAAAATTTGAAGGAAATGTTTCCGTGAAAATTCTATAAGATCCATGTGTGAGATGCGCTTGCTACTATGCTAGCATAGTGGCAGGGGTGTATGGTTTTAACCCTGAGATCTCGTGTTTAACTCCTAACACGCTCACACTTTATTCTTAGTTATTCGACACCAAGTTCCGTTTTTTAAAATAAAATCCACGTGTTTCAAAGAAAGTCTCTGGTGGAGTCTCCCATAGCGTGTTTGAAACTTGGGAATGTTATTCGTGTTCTATTGGTAGATGAATATCACTGTCTTGGACAGAATCGGACGTCATATTCTTGGTTAGTTAGGACCATCGATCCATACAAGCGGTGGTGACAAACTGACCACTTCTCACGTCAAGAAACTCCTTCTACGTGTCGCTACAGGCAAGAGATTCAGAGTAAGCAGCAGCAGCAGCACGCGCAGCAGAGGAGAAGACGACAGGTCAAAGGAAAGGTGCAGTTGGAATAAATGCATGCAGAAAACCGGAGCTATCTTTGATTTCCTGTACCCACAGGTGAGCAAAAGCAAAGCAAAGCAAAGGAGTTTTAATATATTTTTCTCCCTCCATCTGGAAGCAAAGACCTGTTCCGTTAATCACTATCATGCCTGACCCAAATATAATTTTGTCATGTCCAAAGTCTTTGTTTGGCCTTATAAAAATTAACTTATGCCAATAAAAGATGTAATTCAATCCGGTCTCTGCATCAAAGATGTACGCGGCCATACAATAGAGTAATAACTCTAGATAGTTGGTGTTCAGAGATTTCCATGAAATAGTATTCTACATGCTTCACCTAAAACAATGAATGGCTTACTTTGGTGTCAGGTAACCTCAATCTTAGACCTACTGGTTGAATCATAGTCAAATCAAGATTCTTCCTTTTTTGTGTTCTGGTTTTTGTGTGCTGTGTCGTGTTGCCTTCCCTTTTCTCTCTCTCTTTCTTTTCACCGCACTCACATTTGTAGTAACCATCTTTGCAGGCTTCAGTTTAGCAGTTTACCTAAAGCAATAGAGGGGAGGAGAGAATAAATTTCAGATTCAGTCGTTCCTTGGGTGCAAAGGCACTGCATATTTTTGCTTCGGGTCCAACCAAACTCACCCCAGTTGATCAGTTGGGTTTGGTGAACGTCAGAGCCTCTCCCTGCCTGTTTACATTGCAACCACAGGAAAAGAACCACTGTTTCTTATATTTTCTTTTTGTTCATGTCTACTGTTTCACTTGTACCAAGAAAATGTTCCTTGCTGATCATACATTACTGAATTCTCATCCAAAATGATTGAGTAGAAGTAGTATGTAGGGCAGTTTTGCTTGTTCTTCAGTTGTGTACATCTCTGTCAGAGAGCCTCTTTTGTGATGAGTTGCACACCAACTCTGTCTTTGCATATAACATAAGTAAGGTTACACCTGAAGCAAAAGGAATGATAATAGAGTGAGTGAAATGAAATGAAAACACGCATGCGACCAAAGGAAGACAAATCGAACAACTGAACAACCCTTATGCAGACAGAGAGGTGTCTTAGGTTTCTAGTAGGATTTGGAATTGAATGCACGCCCTTCACCCTAAATATGTACTCACCTTTTTGAAGGCCAAGGATTATCCTGTGCATTAAATTAATGTGATTGGTGTGCATCTTACTTTTACTTATACAGAGGCTGAAAATTTTCTCAGTACAATTGTATCAACTCAACGTAATTAGTTGAGTTCAATAAAGCTGTCATTATCTAAAATAAATAAATTAATGTGATGTGTTCCAAACACTAGTGATGAGGACCAGGTCTCCAACAGTTCCTGCAGGAACTTGTCAAACAAGAGTTGTTCGTTTGGTCACACTTCTCCTGCCAAAGCTATAAGTTGTTCTCTCTTTCCTAGGTTTGGAGCTCCCATTTTGCTGTCAGGCCATGCATTCCGTTGCCTTTTGAGAGCCTCCTTGACCATAGCTCATCTTTCTTTGTACATATACATCTCTGCATGTACTGCTCCCTCCCTTGCTTCTTGCTGTTGAGCTATTCTATCCCTCAAAAACTAGTTCAACTTTCTGACTCGGCATCGAGCTACAGGAGTTGATATAGCAGGAAGATTGGAAGATTTATCAAATCTTGAGAGTTCACAGAAAGCTGAGGTTTATCGGAAGTTATTCAGTGAGTTGTGCTACCTGAAGAAGAGAGAGTACATACTAGAATTCACTTTGGAGTAGGTTTTGTGCATAAAAGGATGAGAGGTTTTGCTTGTGCACATCATGCAGAGAAGAGGCATCGTCTTGACCGAACCCTGTGAGTTGTTCTTGCTTCCTCTGCAGTAATTATAGCAAACTGTGCTTGCTCTGCATAATTTTCACCTCAGGTTCTCACTGTAAACTTAATTTTATCTTCACCTGAGCATCATGCATAATGGTACCATGATTCCATGAGCAATTGAGCATTGAACATTTTGAACTCCATCCATGCATCTCTCCAGTATTTATTACCTTCTCCATGTAAGCTTGTTTTATATCGTTGCATACGCATTATCGACAATGATACGCTAGTTTTTCTGTCATCTGGTATCTGCTATCGTTGCATATTCTCAGTTTATCTTGGTCATGTTCCTCAGCCTATAAAAAAGGTCACAGTACATGATTACATATATTGTGAATGCATGCAAAATAGACATAAATTACCAAAAAAAAGTATTGTCAATATTTGTAAGTGTTTTTCTAACATGTAGTAGTCATAAATTACCAAAAAAAAAGTAGTTTTCAGTCACACTACAAAAGCACGTCATCCTGGTGACTTTAGCAGAAAAAACTACTCCCTGAAGTAGTTTTTTTTTCGACCAATAGAAGCCTGAAGTGACGTGCCCAACAAACCAATTTGAATTAATCCTCCTAATTTCTTGTGCTCTAAACCAAGAGAGCCCAATTCTCCAAAGTTTGGCGAACTCTGCTAATCAAAATTCCTCCCTTTAGGTGAGCTAACTATACAACAAAGATTAATTTATAGTAATCACGTCGTAGGAAGTTACATCGCGGTTTGCTAACTTGTTCTCTGACCTAGCTAGCAACCTGTTTCACCAACCCTGTTTGCAAGTTCTGAAGAAGAAAAGGTCACAATTCTGCTGCGAATTCTTAAGAAGTCTCTCTTCATTCTGCATGCCAAATTGCCAAGTGGATGGAAGAAACAGTGCTCTGAAATTAGCATAATGGCAAAACAAATAGGGACATGTAAGAACAGAGTCAAAGATAGAAAAAGAAAAGAAAATAAAAGGACCAAGATACCAGGAGTTAGTATGATGGAGGCAATGACGAGTTCTAGATGTAAGGCTGGACCGTTAAGAGAATGGAACTGACTGTTCTTGATGACTTCTTGCAAGAGCAGATGAAGAAAGAGAGCCATGACACATGACTTTTAGGTCTTGGAATGAAAGTAACAGTTAAGATGTTCTGAATTTGGTCATTGAAGAAAAGTAGAAATGACCAAATGCAGAGATAGTGGTTACTGGTCATATCGGTAACAGTCAAAGAAAACTTGACACCTAAGTAAATATTTTTTTTGTTGAAACCAACACCTTAGTAAAAAACTGACAAGCAAATTTAGTTTCATCTAATGATTTGGTCACAAGAGGCAGGCAATCTTGTTCAGTTTAACCATATGATTTGTCGTCTAAATATTTATGAAATATTCTGAAGAAAATTGCTATCTAATTATGCACTTATTGTGATTTATTTACATGAGTTAGTTTCGGCACCAGCCTGAACAAGAAGGGTTACATAGGAAGCTACCACTACCAGAAGGATGCGAAATACAGGCCATTCAGTGCACTGCTTCCTGAGGGTTCAAACCCCAAGATGCTCTATGTCAAGCTCGTCCTCCTCATCCTCATGTGTGGCTCCTTCGTCAGCCTCCTCAACTCGCCATCTATCCACCACAACGATGAACACCACACTCAGTAAGCAAAAAAACCCTTCAAAATTCGTGTTTTTCGCAAGAAAAAACTTTAAAAGTTGTAAAAAAAACATCCTTTTAAAAAGACAATGTTCTTGTATTAGAAGGTAGCAAAAATTACGCTAATAATATAGTACCTCTTGGTACATTACTCAACTACCGTAAAGTTACTCATTTCTAAAAAAGATTTTACCACCTTTGAAAAGGTAACGAGATGTGCCGCATTTTTTTAGCAAAAGATCGTAAAACCACTCTTGATATGATGGTCAGTGATTAGCGAGTGTCAAGAGCTAACTAATCCTTTGCTTGTCTGAACTTGAAAACACACAGGCCGTCATCAGCTGGAGTGCCAAGAGTGAGCTATGAGCCGGGTGATTCGTGGTACGTGTCGGACGTGACGGTGGACTGGCCAAAGATCTCCAAGGCGGTGCAGCAGGTCACCGGAGCAGAAGGCAGAGGCGCGAGGGTGGCGCTGCTCAACTTCGACGACGACGAGGTGCATCAATGGAGGACGGTGCTGCCACGGACGGTCGCCACGGCGGTTCGCATGGAGTACGTCGGGAGCAACGTGACGTGGGAGCACCTGTACCCTGAGTGGATCGACGAGGAGGAGGTGTACCACGCGCCGACGTGCCCCGATCTGCCGGAGCCGGCGTTGGACGCCGACGAGGAGGACGAGTTCGACGTCGTCGCGGTGAAGCTGCCGTGCCGGCGCGGGGGTAGCTGGTCCAAGGACGTGGCCCGGCTGCACCTGCAGCTCTCCGCTGCGCGCCTCGCCGCCGAGCGCGGCGGCGGCGGCTCAGCGCACGTGCTCGTGGTGAGCCGGTGCTTCCCGATCCCGAACCTGTTCCGGTGCAGGGACGAGGTGGCGCCGCGCGACGGCGACGTGTGGCTGTACCGGCCGGACGCCGAGGCGCTCCGGCAGAAGCTTTCCCTCCCCGTCGGCTCCTGCAGGCTCTCCATGCCGTTCAGAGCGCTGGCGGAGCCGTACGTGGCATCGGCAGCGCGACGGCGGGAGGCGTACGCGACGATCCTGCACTCGGAGCATCTGTACGCGTGCGGCGCTCTGGTGGCGGCGCAGAGCATCCGGATGGCCTCTGGGTCGGAGCGGGACATGGTGGCGCTCGTCGACGAGACGATCAGCGCGCGCCACCGCGGCGCACTGGAGGCGGCCGGGTGGAAGGTGCGCGCCATCCGTCGCGTCCGGAACCCGCGCGCGGCGGCGGACGCGTACAACGAGTGGAACTACAGCAAGTTCTGGCTGTGGTCGCTGACGGAGTACGACCGCGTCGTCTTCCTCGACGCTGACCTGCTGGTGCAGCGGCCGATGGAGCCGCTCTTCGCCATGCCGGAGGTGAGCGCAACGGGGAACCACGGCACGCTGTTCAACTCCGGCGTGATGGTGGTGGAGCCCTGCAACTGCACGTTCCGCCTGCTCATGGACCACATCGCCGACATCGACTCCTACAACGGCGGAGACCAGGGCTACCTCAACGAGGTCTTCTCCTGGTGGCACCGCCTCCCGTTGCACGCAAACTACATGAAACACTTCTGGGAGGGGGACTCCGAGGAGCGTGCCGCCGCCAAGCGCGCCGTGCTCGCCTCCGACCCGCCGGTGGTCCTCGCCGTCCACTTCGTCGGCATGAAGCCGTGGTTCTGCTTCCGCGACTACGACTGCAACTGGAACTCGCCGCAGCTCCGGCAGTTCGCCAGCGACGAGGCGCACACGCGGTGGTGGCGCGCACACGACGCCATGCCGGGGCCGCTCCAGGGGTTCTGCCTGCTCGACGAGCGGCAGAAGGCGCTGCTGCGTTGGGACGCCGAGGAGGCGAGGGCGGCCAACTTCTCCGACGGCCACTGGAGGGTCCCCGTAGCCGACCCTCGCCGGAGCATCTGCGCCGCCGGCGACGGCGAGGCGGCGGCGTGCGTCGAGAGGGAGATCAAGAACCGGCGGGTGGAAGGGAACAGGGTGACCACGTCGTACGCCAAGCTCATCGACAACTTCTGACGTGGGTACATCCCGGCCGTTGGCTGTTGATCGGACGGTAAGATCGAGGCCGTTAGGGATGGATCATGTTTGCACCAATTTTTGGTCTCTCGTGCAATGCATGCGCGCCACCGTGGATGTTTCGGGGTAGGGTATGGCCGAAGTTTCTTTATTACAGTGAGAAAGTTGATGTGAATCTATAGTTGAAACTACTGCGTATATAAATATATTATGCTTTTATTCACTAACAATTATTATTTTAACACCTTAAAGCTTATCATCTATAATTTATTATATTTTAAAATTAACATATTAAAATTTCAAATCACATTCCTATATCATTTTTATAAGATCCATAATTTCTATAACAAATAACATACATTCATTCTTACATAATATATCATCTACAATTTATTATATTGTAGAGTTAAACATCTAAACATTTTAAATCATTATCCCTATATCATTTTTACAATATTTTAACATATATCTATTTATCATTTCAATCATATATAACGTACATTTATCTATACATTACATAGCAAAAGTGTGTGGCATCAACTAGTAATTTAGTGAATTAATATAGACAGGTAACTCTAAAGATAGACATATATATTTCGGTTAAGATAGAATTGTGAAGTCTCATCAAAAACAAATGAACTTACTTGGTCGTATTGCTTCAAAAATTCTTTAAACTCTACTTGAAGAAGGAAATATTTATCGGTATAAATACAATAGCCCCTAGAAGGAGAGAGCATCAGATCTAATATCGAAACACAAACCATATCGAGCTAAGATCTAAGGAGCTTATTTGCTACTATCTGCTAACTACATCTCATCACGTAGGTCACCGTATACTAGTTGGATATGCTAGATAGAGTAGATTGTTTTCGTCTTGTACTCTATATGATTTAAATCGCCAAATATATATAAAAAGGAGTACTCATATCGAGGAGCTAAATATGTATAAAAATCTCTCTATCTTCTTCTCACCGTTATTGGATATTTTGGTATCAACCGAACCCTATACCTATAAATACCGTAGTCGGGTATTACTCATCAACACCTATATGTTAATACTTTGAAACCATGGTCAGTGTTGATACATAGTAAGTGGAGCCAAAAGTTGGCTTCTTTGCTAGTGTTCATCAATTAATATAGAGTATTAGAGACAGTACATTCAGCTTGAATCAGTTGTGTTACAAGCATATTTTCATGAGCAAACCAAAAGTTGGAGGTTGTATTGAATGTCCAGCCCAGAGATGGCAATCAGGCATAGCGGGCACAGGTAGTGACTACCCATGCCCATGCCTGTGAGTTATTTTATGTCCATGGGTATGCCTAATACCACATCACGGGCAAAGGAATATACCCATGCCTGCTGCTTGCGGGCGCCGTGTGCCCACGGGCAATGCCTGTTTACTCACCACCATAAGTAGCGATGCAGTGCAAAAGAGGAACAAATCTGCAACCATTATAAATTCAACCATAAACTTAAATTGCAAATGAAGTAGTTCAACACGATCAAACGTAACTCCAAATAAGATATCCTCATTTTCTTCCCATTCAACTTGTCCCTCTATTTTGGCTGCATATCTAGATGTGGCTACAATAAGCAGCAAGGGCAGGAGCACATGAGGCTTGCACACATTGGCTGCTGCTACCTAGAGTTGCCATTGGTTCAAATTACTATAAATCAAAGACTAGATCTAGAACAAAAATAAATAGATATGAAGTAGGGAGCAGCTTGAGCAATGAGACACGGGAAGTGGGGGAGGAAGTGGGCGGCAGCAAGGGGCTAACTGGCCACAGCGTAGATGATAGGGAGGAGGCAGGCTGTGGTAGAGGCTGGCCGCTCGTCCTTTTCATGTTGAGTAGGTGGGTTGTGGGGATTGAGGAAGCATCAGTGGCTTGGTATGCATGCGTAAGTCTTTGGTGGCAAGGGACTTGTGGATAAGGATGAAAGAAATGCAAGCTAGATGCAAGGATAGCCCACATGTCAGTTAAATTGGCAGGTAACAAACAAAGTGAGCATGTGTAGTGACTGCCCATGCCTGTTTACCCATAAGGCACACCATTTGACCCAATAAGAAATCCATGGGTACAAAATTAAGAACAAACCCAATCCTAATAGGGTTTTTACCCATAGGTAAACAAGTAGAAGGGCACAATTGCCATCTCTAATCCAGCCCAAGTTAACTTATAAGCTATTACATTTTGGTCTCTCTGAACATTTTGCACTCTAACAGGCCTCTCTCTAGCAATGATACTTCTTGTTTCCCTTACCAGGTGTGCTAGCCACAAACTGTTCCCATCGCCAATATCAATGAACCACTTGAGCACTATCAGTTTCGATGATGATAGGAGAAAAGGACCATCACAAGGTTAGTGTAGTTTCTTCCTAATGAGCCCCTATCTATGTTTCAAGAGATAGAACTCAATAGGCCAACATGAAGAGAAGATTGCCTAGCCCTTCTCATCTCTTAGAATCATCCCCCACCCATGTTATACCATCTTTCTCTTTGTATGATCCATCTATGCTCAGCTTAACATAGCCATCACGTGGCCGAGTCTAGTGTACTATGTGCTTTGGGGACTTGGGCGGCATATAGCTTTGGCCATCCTATTAGACAACTTGCTTTCCTTTTCTAAAGTCACTATATGGATGTTGGTTTATGAGCAACAATGAATCAATGTATCCCTCTAAGAAACGCCAAGATGCCTCACAAGGAACCTTGAAATTCCCATGAAGTATCACATTTTGTTTGTGCAATTTGCCAAAGTAACATTAAAACTTTGTTTTGTATAACATGGATATGACTAGGAGTACAAGAAGCCAATCCATACATGAGTTAGAGAGCATGTTATCTCCTGGCAGGTTCCACACCTCGCACATAACTTCCCATAATGCTCTTGCTTGTGAGCAATGGCTAACAACATGAAAAATGGTTTTCGTCTCATATCTGCAGAGTGTACAAATATTCAGGGGCTCTAATTTTCTCCTCCTCTAATTTACTCTCTATGAAATCAAAAGTGATGAAAAATTATTTCATATTAAAATTAATAAAATTGGTCTATATTTAAATTGATAAAATTAGTTTATGTTAAAATTGGTATTGTATAATTGAGTTATATTAAAATTGTTTATGACAAGTGTGATAAGTGTGTGTATATTAACATATTTAATGTTGTGAAAATCCGTATCTAAAATATATTTTTAATATATGTACATGTATTAAATGCTAAAAATAAATAAAAAATGCTAAAAAAAATTAGAGAAATTTTGGACGAAAATCAATAAATTCAATTTAAGAATTTTCTACAGTAATTACCCTAAAAGTGTGAGCAAGCCAGTTGCACAGAATGGGCATGACCTAGCTGGAAATGGGTTGGCGATAGCGAGTGAGCAGGTCAGAGTGGGCTGGCGGAGGCCAAAAACTAGCAAGTCGGTAGGTTAGGCTAACTTGGTAGGCATGTCAAAAGTTAGCAGTCCGGTGAGTTGGTCTAGTGTAGGCTATGATAGCGGATTGGGCTAGCAGATGACTTAAAGGTGGCTTAGTAGAGGCGTGGGCGTGCATGACGGGATATGCAATTAATAGGCGAACCCAGCATGGCAACGAATGGAGCGAGCACGGGCACGCGTGAGAGCGAAGAAGATGTGACTGATAGGTGGGACCAACGTGGCATGAGTGGGCGTACGCGTGGTGCAGGCGATCCGAAGGGATAGATGTCACCGTGGGATTGGAGTGATCGGTGCGAATAATGAATGAATGTGATTTTCTGTGAAAACGTGTCGGACTCTATGGCCCTCTATATGTCGGGTGATGTGGCACAATCTAGCATCGATTTCAAATCCGATGGGTGAGAATAGATTGAGTAGTTGTTATGAAATCTCAAGATGTTAGAGGTTTTTTCCTTTGGGATTTTCTGATTATTTGTTGTTATAAAAAGAAGGTAAGGTGTTAGGGATTTGAGAATGAGATTTTGGTAGAATTTTTATAAGTACAATTATGGTAATAAAGCTAAAGTTTATGGAAGATTAGTGGAGTAATTAATCTCTCTTTCTCGTTCATCTTTGTGCACGCTTAACGATCGATTCTAGATTAACTTATTTTCCTCTATGATTTGGATTGGTTTCATTGTTTTAAAATTTAACTAGGGTGTTTTTCCAGTGTTCTAAAAACTTTGATTGATTAATTATTTTTAGATCTTGTATTATTAATTAATTAGGGTTTAATTAATTTTGGTCAATCTTCTATATAGTAATTTTGTTTCGTTAATATGTAGAGATCCAGAAGTCCGATTGATATGATTCTAGTTGGGTCTAGTTTATTCTGTCAAAATTTCAAGTTGATTAGGGTTACGTATCTATAGCTAAAATTATTTAGTGACAAAATAGTATTTTGTCTAGATTCTAAAAACACCGTTTTTTAGGTTTTGTTATTAGGGGAAGATGTTAAACTTTATTTTTGACTTTCGTAATCATTCACCCCTCTAATTATTTATTTTAGTGTGATTTTATTCTATAAGTGGTATTAGAGCAAGGTTATCTATTTTATTATCTTTTCTAATTGATCTTAACTAGCAATTAGAAAATATATCGATGGATAGGCATCCTACAAAACATTATGTTTTCGATGGTGTTGATTTTCAGTATTGAAAGGCTAAGATAGAGACATACATTCAAGCTCAAGGCTTTACGATATGGGATAAGATCTATAAGCCATATTAAGTTCCTAAAAAAATATGCGGTAACAATAGTTAACATGCAACAGGTGAAGGCTAACGACAATGTGATTAATTTGATTATTTAAGTGATAGGAAGAAGCGAATTTGATCATGTAGTGCATCTAGAGTCAACACATGAGGAAGGAGAACCTTTGTGATTATCATGAAGGGTCAAACACACGGTAAAAGAGGTACGTCAGGACATATATAAAAAATAATACATGCGTTTTGAGATAAAACCTGGTGAATCTTTTGATGATTTCTTTTCTCACTTTAAAAAGATTCTTAGCAACTTGCATTCTACTAATGTTTTATATTCCGGGGTTGAAAATTCTCGCTAATTGCTAGGAGCTTTATATATGTTTATATGGGAGACGAAGGTAACATCAATTAGAGAATCTACTATTATGAGTACACTTACATTAGATGTGTTTTATTCTAAATTAAAAACTCATGAGCTAGATGTTTTTGCTAGAAAAAAATATGGCTAATAAATCAATAGCTTTAGCTTCATAAACTAGCAACTCTATTGATGATAATTCTTCATTTAGCTATGTTTTGTCTTGTTTGTCTTCACTAATTGATAAACAACTAGAATAATTTCCTAAAGATGATTTGACACTTCTCTCCACACGCTTTATAAGAGCTTTACAAAATATTCAATTTACAAAGAGAGCAAATAGTAGAGAACCTTGGAGATGTTTTGAATGCAGCTCGCTTAACCACCTTCGTCTTAAATGTCTAAAATTTCTAGCAAGAATTTCTAGAAATAAATATGAGAAGAAAGACGAGGTAGAGAGTGAAAAAAAGTGAATACTCAAGGGCATCAAGAAGAAGGGGTATTTGAACAAGAAGGTACAACACTGTGTTCTTTCTATTCTTGAATAGGTAAATTTAAGTGACGTAGATATTAAGAGTGATGATGCTGCTGCTTTCAAAGGCAAGAAAAGCTTGATTGGTTTATATATGATGGAAAGTAGGAGAAGTATATCGACAACGACAATGATAATGAGGTAGAATCTTCTTATGATGATTTAACTTGTGCTATTGAAAAACTTGGTACTTTATTAGAGAAGAAAGATAAAAAGATTAAGAATCAAGATGTTTTGGTTGAACAATTAAATGTTGAAATTGCAAGACTTAAAACTTTGACTTCTATAGATGATTCTTATAACTCGTGTGACTTACTTTATACTGAATTTACTTCTCTTAGAGATATGAATGTTTTTACATTAAAGGAACTTAAGCTTGAAAAAGAGAAAAATAATAAACATGTTTGTGTAACTGATAAATCTGCTTATTGGGATAATTATAATTCTCTTAAGTTGAAGTTCAAAAAATACTGATGTTAAAATTGCTCAACTAAAATATGATGTTGCTACTCATAATATTCTTTCATACTCTAATTATGGTAAAAAGGGATAAATTTCAGCATGTCTCTTATAAAAATTGTGCCACTCTTTTAAATTATATTAATTACTTACAAGAAAAGATATAAACTAAAAGCTTGAATAAAAATTAATTTAATACACTAGTTCTCAAAAGTTTGAAACTGGTTTGGGTTATGATTTTATAATTATTCTAAGACTTATGCTCTAACTATTGTTAAATCACTTGGTTGTGGGAGATAACTGATAAACCTAAAAGGCAATCTTTAGATTTGGTGGTGTCATATCATCTACTGGCATAATTAGTATGAGTGTTGTTTCTACTTTTAAAAGTAAATGTAAAGTTAAATACACTTACACTCACTTTGGTAGTGATGAACATAAAATAGAATTTTTTTAAAACTTGCTAAGCAATAAATGAGAGAAAATGCTAAGTCATGGTCTAATTTAAGAAAGACACAACCTTTTGGTTGTACTAACATCAGTGATAATAGATCTAAATTTTTGTATAAAAATCTTTGTGTTGTGCCTACCGGTGTGTGTCGTGTGTCTCAGTACTGGATTCCTAAATGCTATATTGTTAACTTCAGTACTAAGACCTCTACATTATTTTCTTCTATGTAGGCACTTTGCATGAGGAAGTAGAACATTTGGCAAGTGGATTCCGGATGCTCACGCTATATGTCCGGTGAAAAGAATTGGTTCTCTTATCTCACAGGAGCATCGCATATTAAAAATATAACTTTTGAAGATGTTTCTATTTCTATGGTTATAGCTAAATATATAGTAATGGTAAGTGATAAATTTATGTTTAAGGATATGGCTCTTATTAAGAACTTAAAATATAACTTACTTTTTGTTTCACAAATGATTGATAAAGATGTTGAAGTATACTTTAAGAAAAGTAGATGTAGAGTATTAGATTCTTCAGGAGATCTTGTTTTTAATATTACACATTTTGGAAGAGTGTTTAAAGCTTATTTTGATGTGTTATCTTCTGTTAAGCATAGGTGTCTAGTTGCTAATGACATTAAATACTTATTACTTTTGGCACCGTAGACTTGGCCATGTTGGTTTTGATCTAACATGTGTTAGTGGTTTGGATCTTATACGTGGTTTACCTAAACTTAGGAGTGATAGCGATATAGCATATTCTTCTTAAAGATATGGTAAGATGCATGCAGATTTACATCCACCCCTTACTATGGTGATGTCAAATACACCAGGATAACTTCTACACCTTGATACTGTTAGACTATCATGAGTTTAATCTTTTGAAGGTGAGTTTAATCTTTTGAAGGTAAGTGATATGTACGGGTAATAGTTGATGATTACCTTAGATATTCTCGGGTTTATTTTATGGATTCTAAAGATGAGGCTTTTAGTCCTTTTAGAAGTCTTGCTCTTAGATTATCTATTGATCACCCAGGAGCTCTTAGAGTAATTAGAATTGATAATAGAATTGAATTTAAAAATTCTTCTTTTTATCACTTTTGTGCTGAAAGAGGTATTGATCATCATTTTTTATCACCTAGAGTACCACAACAAAATGGTGTAATTGAAAGAAAAAAATAGAACTTTGGTTGAGATAGCTTGCACTATGTTAAATGAATTTTCTATTCCTAGAAAATTTTGGGCTGAAGCTATTTCTACTGTATGTTATATTTCAAATCGTGTGTTTTTAAGATCAAAGCTTGAAAGCACTTCCTATGAGCTGCGATTTGATCATAAGCCTAGTGTGTCTCACTTCATGTTTTTGGATGCAAATGTTTTATGCTGAAATCAGGAAATTTTGATAAATTTGAGGCTAGATTAGTTGATGGCATGTTTCTTGGTTATTCTACTTATTCACGTGCCTATCGTGTTCTAGTTTTAAAACTAACAAAATAATAGAATCTTGTGAAGTTACTTTTGATGAGACTAGCCCATGTACTAGTCTAAGTGTTACAGATACATGTGCAACATTCAGGAGGAGAATATGTTTGTTGATGAAGATGATGAGGATGACGAAGAAGTTCTAGTTCCTCCCACATAATCAATTGAATTTGTTATAGCACCTACCACAACTTTATAAACAATTGAGCATTCTCAAGGTTAAACATCTGCTAGACAAATAAAACATCAAATAGAACAAGATGAAGTTTGTGAAACAATAGCTTCCTAGCACATTTAGAGAAGACATGCACATTAACAAATCATCAGTAGTCTTCATGAAAGGGTGGCCCATTCCAGGTTTACCAATCCAAACTCTCATGCTCATTTAGTTTTTGTAACATCTTTTGAACCCAAAGATATATCATAGGAATTAAATAACAAATCTTAGATCAATGCCATGCATGAAGAGTTAAAAAAATTTGAACATAACAAGGTTTGTAAACTTGTACCACCTTCTCATAATTATTCTATAATTGGAACTAAATGGGTTTTTAAAATAAACAAAGTGAGGTGGTGTGGTTGTTATAAATAAAGATTTGTTGATAGCTTAAGGTTTTACACAACTAGAATACCTAGATTTTAATAAAACCTTTGCACCTGTTGCTAACTTTAAAACCATTAGAATGTTGTTAGCCTTTGTTGCACCTAAAAGTTTTAAACTTTATTAAATAGATGTATAAAGTGATTTTCTAAATAGTTTTATCAGTGAGAAAGTTTATGTTAAGTGACCATCTAGTTTTAAAAATGCTAAATATCCAAATCATATTTTTAAACTATCTAAACCCTTGTATGGTTTAAAACAAGACACAAAAGAATGGTATGATAGGTTGAAAAAAAATATTTAAAAAGGGCTTTATTATAGAAAAGGTGGACAAAGCTCTTTTTGGTTAATTATTCGTTTAGATTTATGTGCATGATATCATCTTTGGTTGTACTTCTCTTGCTTTTGTGTCTCAGTGAATTTGAAATGAGTATGATGAAAAAAATGATATACTTTTTGGGATTAATATATTTGTGCATTGAAGTAAGTATACGAAAGAATTTCTATGTCATTTTAGAATGGAGAATTGCAAACCTATTATGACATCAATAGGAGTAACATCTATACTAATGAAGATGGTGAGTCTTGACAAAAAGAGTATATAAGTATGTTTGAAGGTAAATGGCAATATTTTACACAATTTTTTAAAGGTAAATGGCAATATTTTTGAAAGGTAATTGATAAAAGTTTAATATTCATGTGTTATTGCTAATGTTTTCTCTTGATTGTGAAATCAAAAGTAATAAAAAATTGGTTTATATTAAAATTTACAAAATTGGTTTATATTAAAATTGGTAAAATTAATTTATATTAAAATTGGTATTGCATAATTGAGTTATATTAAAATTATTTATGGCAAGTGTGTTGAGCGTGTGTATATACTGACATAGTCGAGTTGTGAAAATCTATGTCTAGAAATTTGTTTATATGTGTGCAGATATTAAATGCTAGAAATAGATGAAAAATCCCTAAAAAAATTTGGAGGAATTTGATATAGTATTGAGTGGGAAGTGTGGGTAGGCCGGTTGTACAATACGAACGTGGCTTAGTTGAAAGTGGGCTAGCGACGGTAAGCGAGCAGGTCGAAGTGGACTGGCAAAATCCAAAAGCTTGTAGGCGAGTGGGTTGGGCTGCCTTAGCATGCAAGCCAAAATTTAACAGGCCAACGAGTTATGTTGGTATGGGTTGCGATAGTGGATTGGGCTGGTGATAAAAGTTATGCTGGCATGGGCTGTGACAACAGATTGGGCTAGCAATGGAAGCAAGCTAATGGTGTGAAGGTAGCCTAGCAGAGGTGTGGGCGTGTAAGGCGGGATGCGCGACTGATAGGTGAGCTTGCCCTGATAGTAATTGGAGAGAGCATGGGCACATGTGAGAGTGGAGACGCTACAATTGACAAGTGGGACCGATGTGACGGGCGCATGGCACGAGTGAGCGTGCACGCGTGGCGTAGGCGATCTAGAGAGACGTGTCACCGTAGGATTGGAGCGATCGGTCCTAATAGTGAATGAGCGGATTCTCTACGAAAACGGGCCGATTCTGTGATCCTCCTTATGTTGGGTGACGTGATGTAATCTGTAGCGTCAATTTTGAATATGATAGTTGAGAATAGGTTGAGTAGTGGTTACAAAATCTTCTTTTACTTTAAGATTTTTTAATTTTTTAATAAAAAGAGGGTAAGTTGGTAGGGATTTGAGAGAGATTTTGATAGAATTTTTGTAAGCATAATTCTAGTGATGAAGATAAAATTTATAGAAAATTAGTGTAGTAATTAATCTCTCTTTTTTATTTATTTTTTTATGTCTAGCAATCGATTCTAGATTAATTTATTTTTCTCTGTGATTTGGAGGTGTTTTTCTAGTGTTATTGATTAATTATTGTCAGAGTTTGTATTTTTAATTAATTTCATTCAAATTTTCTTTTGTTAATATCTTAGACAGCCAAAAGTCCGATTGAGATGATTTCAGTTAGATTTGTTTGAAATTTTTTCTGATTTATTCTATCAAATTTCTAAGTTGATCAGGGTCATGGATCTATGGCTAAAATCTATTTAGTGATGAAGAGTGTTCTGTCTTTCGGGTCCGTCCCACTCAGTTACGTCCATATGTCTACAGATGCGAAATCCCACTTCCTGAACGTGAACCCTCTCACGCCCGTGACCTACCTACTCTTATCGGCCTCGCATCGATCCACATCGGCCCCACACCAGCCCCCATCGGCTCAACACTCACACCTTTCAGACGCCACCTCTCTTCTTGCGCCCGCGCCTTTCCCCTTGTTTTTCCTTCGTATCGGCTTATCACACCCCACTACTCTTTACTATCCAGCATCCACGTGAGCTGCAGTATTTTGTCAGATTGCAGTAATGAGGGGTAGGAACGTTTCATGTTTTCCAAAAGTAATATCTATTGTTAGTTCATAAAATATTGGTGAATTGTTTAATATCCATCTTGTTTGCCAGGTTAATATTTAGTTTGATGCTATATATAATTGCTAGGAGAGCACCTCTATGTGATAGGCCTAAAGCTATTTTCAAGCAAGAAATAAACAAAATCCCTACCCTCCCTTCCTTCTTTGGTCAGCTCAGAGCATTAATGGACACTGTGTGGGAAATCCTCTAGCCATCTGGTCAATGTCGAGTTATATACATTCAGTATTTAGACCATCCAGCCATGCACATGTAGCATGAGGCTGATACAAGCCTGTGGTCAACTGTTGCTGTGTGCCTAGCTGTTGTGTGCCTTTCATTGCCTTGCTTAGTGGCCAGCCCACAGCAACTGTCCAAAGAAATCCGCCCTCACAAAAAAAGACAACTTTGACTGGTAGTTTCTGTCTCTTAATATGTTACATAGAAAGTATGCCATCAGGGAAGTGTTTCTAGAGTTAGTTTAATTGTGTAAATTTCATATGGCAAATCTTTTTTCTTTAGACAAACAGAAAAGTTATGGCCAATTTGAATATCTACAATTACATTAGTGTTCAAAGTTAAAGAAATTGAATTCATAGTTTAAACTTATACAAGCCATAGCTTCACCATTTTTGAACCCGGCATGACAGTTCACTGAGGTACTTTTATTGCACGGTTAAGTTTTTGTGATTAAGAAAAAGTGTAAAATTTCATTTTTGACTTTCACAATTATTCATCCTCTTTATTATCTATCTTAATTTGAATTGTTACCAATCCATCGGTGGCCATTCTTTGAGCAAATATACGTACTTTCTGAGGCATTGAACATTGCCAATGCGGTTTCAATATTTTCTGCAACTATGGCTACTAGATGCATCCCCTCCCATCACCCTCATAGATTCTTCAAGGAATATGTTATAAGCTGTTCAAACTGAGAAAATTCATTCTTTTTTTTACTGAAAGTGTGGAAATTATTGATTATATTCCCTATTAATATATCAGTATATATAGGTAACTGGGGTGCCTTACACACGCAAACACACATCTATACACGTAAGTTAATCTACTATAATTACAGTAGACTAACACTCCCCTATAGTCTAATCGGGAGCATCGCTAACATTCAGGCTGGATCGAAACTCCTGAAATAGTGAGGTAGGAAGGCTCTTAGTAAAAACGTCGACGTACTGCGATGTCGTAGAAACATGTAGGACCCGAACGTGACCAAGGGCGACCTTCTCTTGATCGAAATGGAGATCAATCTCAACATGCTTCGTCCGCTGATGCTGCACTGAGTTGCTGGAGAGATATACAGCACTGATATTATCACAATAGACCAATGTGGCACGTCGAGAGAGGTGGCGAAGCTCAAGGAGCAGCTGGCGCAGCCAGATAGCTTCAGCAACACCATTTGCCACAGCACGATATTCAGCTTCAGCACTCGATCTAGAGATCGTATGCTGATGCTTGGAAGACCAGGACACCAAGTTATCCCCAAAAAATACTGCATAGCCAGAGGTCGACCGACGAGTGTCAGGACAGTCAGCCCAGTCGGTATCTGTGTAAACAACAAGATTTGTAGGCGAAGATCAGCGCATGGTCAACCCAAGAGACAGGGTGCTCTGTAGGTAGCGCAGGATCCGCTTGAGAGTAGCGAGATGTGGCTCTCGAGGATCATGCATATAGAGGCAGATCTGCTGAACTACAAAGGTAATGTCTGGTCGGGTAAAAGTCAGATACTGCAGAGCGCCGACGAGACTGTGGTACTGTGTAGCATCAGCGACAGGCGGTCCGTCAGCAGATAATTTGGAGCAGAGATCAACAGGCGTGCTGCACGGCTTGCACGGACTCATCCCGACACGCTCCAAAATATCCTGACTGTACTACCGTTGAGAAAGGAACAGATCATCCGCGGAGCGGGTCACAGAAATGCCCAGAAAATGATGCAGCTGACCCATATTCGTCATAGCAAACTCACGTCGGAGAGCCTCAATGATATTCTTGAGTAATCCAGCAGAGGAGGCAGTAAGGACAATGTCATCAACATAGAGCAGTAAGTAGGTTGTGTCTAAACCACGGCAATATATGAAGAGAGAAGTATCTAACTTTGTTTCAACAAATCCAAGTGACACAAGGTGAGAGGCGAACCTGTGATGCTAAGCACGAGGAGCCTGCTTCAAACCATATAAGGACTTGTTGAGCCAACAGACAAAATCTGAGCGAGAAGAATTCATAAATCCAGAAGGCTGCACGCAGTACACTGTCTCAGTGATAGTGCCATGGAGAAATGTATTCTTCACATCCAGCTGATGAATGGGCCAGTTCTGAGATAATGCCAGAGAGAGAACCATGCGAGCTGTCGCAGGCTTGACAACTGGACTGAAAGTCTCATCATAGTCAATACCGGGCCGTTGTATAAAACCCCGTAGAACCCAATGAGCCTTGTAACAATCTAGAGACCCATCGGCGAGCAATTTGTGACGATAAATCCACTTTCCAGTCACAATATTGACGCCAGGAGTGTGAGACACAAGACTCCATGTGTCGTTGGCAATCAAAGCGTCATACTCAGCCTGCATAGCAGATCGCCAATTGGGGTCTGACAAGGCATCACGAACGGAGCAAGGAAGAGGTGACATGGGTACAACATGGAGATTGAGGCGATCTATGGGCTACGCAATGCCATCTTTGCCACGTGTGCGCGTAGAGTGCGCATTTATCACCGGAGGGATGGCAGTCGGTTGAGTGGCAGCTGTGCTGCCGGTACCACTGGCAACGACCTGCGGGCGAGCAACAGGGGCAACAGAATCGGTAACACTCGTGGTCAGTGGGGCATCGCTGGCAGCGACCTGTGCGGGGTGCACAAGGGCAGCGGCACCAGATGACGCGGACTCGGGCGACCACGGCCCTGCACCAAGGCTCGAAGGCGCAAGTGGGGCCTTGGGCACAGGGTGTGCCGCTGAGGAAGCTGCTGTACCTGCACGCAAAAAAGAGGCTCTAGGAACTGAAGTGGCGAGATCATGATCATCGACAAGAAAGTTCAGGACGGAGGGTGCCATGGGTGTAGTAGACATGTCAGAGAAAGGAAAGAATGATTCATCAAAAACAACATGTTTAGAAATGAGAATGCGGTTCGACTGAAGCTCGAGGCATCGATAACCTTTGTGCTCTGAGGAGTAGCCGAGAAACACGCATAGAGAAGAACGAGGAGCAAGTTTATGGGGCACTGTAGAGGACATATTGGGGTAATAGGCGCGACCAAAAACTTTGAGATGATCATAGGAGGGCGGGACAGAGAAGAGAACGGAGTATGGTGTGGAGGAGGCGAATGTTGTGGTAGGGAGGCGGTTCATAAGATATGTGGCAGTGTGAAGGGCCTCAACCCAGTAAGCTAGAGGGAGACTCGCCTAAAACAAAAGGGAACGCAGAGAGTTATTGATGGTACGAATAGAACGCTCTGCTTTACCATTTTGTTGAGAAGTGTATGGGCATGACATGCAGAGGGCAACACCGTGGGACAGAAAAAACATGCGGGCCTAGGAATTATCGAATTTATGGCCATTGTCGCACTGGATGCTCTTGATGGTGGTGCCAAATTGTGTGCGACCATACGCAAAAAAGGTAGAAATAGTGGAAAATGTCTCGGATTTAAGACGAAGGAGAAAAGTCCAAATATAATGAGAGTAGTCATCAAGAATAACAAGATAATATTTGTATCCTGACACACTAATAATTGGAGAGGTCCATAGATCATAATGGATTAAATCAAAGTTGTGAGTAGCACAAGAGGTAGATAAACCGAAAGGTAGACATACATGACGACCGAGTTGACACACATGACATAAATGATCGATATCATCTTTATTACAGGAAATGATATTAGACCAAAGAAGTTTGAACAGAACGTCGCGCCTAAGATGACCGAGACGGCGATGCCAAAGGGAGGTGGGTGCGGCGACGAATACGGAGGTGCTAGTAGATGGTGCAAAAAATAGGTAGATGTCACCGGAACTATTGCACCTGGCGATCATGTTCCTAGTTTACAGATCATTCATAGAAAGACCAAATGGATCAAACTCAATGTAACAATTATTGTCGGTGGTAAACCGACGAATAGAAATTAAATTCTTAATAATGTTGGGGGATACCAGAACATTATTAAGAGTAAAATCACGGTGTGGTAAGGGAAAATGATGGGATCCAGTGGCGGTGACAGAAAGTAAAGCACCATTGCCCACAACGATAGACGAAGGAGTAGATGAAGAGGGTGCGGAAATAGTGGAGAGTATACCAGCATCCGAGGTCATGTGGGAACCGGCACCCATATCAGCATACCACTCAGAGACCGGTTGGTTGAGCGTCATGGTGTTAAAAGAGTGCGCCAGGGAGTCATGGTGCCAACCTCCATGACTAGGCGGCCAAGGTGCCGCCTGGTATGCCGGTAAGGGCGTCTGGAGCCCGTCGGTGAGGGTGCTTGGAAGCCCGGCGGTGTAGCTCCCCCATAGTACGTGCCATATGGGGACGATGAGGCACCGTATGTGCCGCCATAGGTGCTAGGAAGAGCACCAAAACCGCCATAGTGCGGGGCTACATGGAACCCAGGCTGTGGCGGCGGAGGACGGCCGGACTGGTCCTACGGCCACATGCGCACTGTGCCAGCCCAAGGGTGGGCAAACGACCGGTACACAGTCGTACCGGGAGGGACGCGGCCCTATCCACCTAGGGCCGCTCTAGCAGAGGGCGCTGGAGAGCTGCCACTAGTAGAATTGCCGCGTCCACTGCGGTCGTGGTGGCGGTCGTTGCGCTGGCCTCCGGTTGGTGCAACTGGGCGCGGAGGAGGAGGCGCCCTCGGATGAGGAGCAGCTGTGGCACCTGGGGCTGCTGGACGCAGCGTCGCAGCGATGAGAGCGGCCGACGGGGACGGAGGACGAGCGTCGATCTCTAGCTCCTCCAACAACAGATGAGTGCGTGCTTCCGTAAATGTTGGGAACGGCCGGTGCATCTTGAGAATGGACACCATATGACGAAACTTACCACTGAGGCCATGCAGAAGTGTGAGGACCATCTGCGGGTTGCCGATAGGGTCGCCAAATTTGGCGAGGGAGGCAGCCATGGATTCAAGACGGCGGTAGTAGTCAGTGATGCTCAGAGAGTCCTAGCAAAATGTGTGGAACTGCGTCTCGAGGAGAAGGGCATGAGAAATTCATCCTCGAGATAGCACCATGCATTACGGGCGCATCCGGGCCGCATCATCAGCGATTGCTGCAGGTCGCTAGAGACGGTGCCGTACACCCACGTGAGGACACAACAGTCCGCCTGGAGCCACGCCGGGCGCGTGGGAAACGCGTCATCCTCGAGGACGTGGCGAGTAAGGGCATATTTTCCAAGAATGGTGAGAAACATACAGCGCCACTTAGTGTAGGAGTCCGTGGCCTTGGCGAGGACGATGGGGATGAGCGCCTTGATGTTGATGACGGCGGTGGCTTGCGCCCAGAGAGCCGCGTGAGCGCTCTCGTATGCGTCCAGAGCTTCGTCAGCGCGAGAAGGATCGGCCACAAGACAACGGTCTTCGGAAGTAGCGGCGCCAGTGTTGTCGCTAGCCATGGGGGACACGACAGCCGATCGGCAGCCGATCAGGCCGGATAGAAGATCTCGAAGGGACAGCCGATCGGCCGATCGGATCGGAGATCTCGGAGAAACAGCCAATCGGCCGATCGGATTGGAGGGATCAACCGATCAGAGTCGGATCGGTAGCCGATTGGCAGATTGAATCGAAGATCGAATGGTCGATGAGCAGCCTATCAGATCGGATGGCCGATGAGCAGCCGATCAGATCGGATGGATTAGATTGGCAGTAAAGATCGAGCAGCCGATCAGTCCAGAGGTCGATGAGTGGCCGATCAGATCGGATGACCGATGAGCAGCCGATCGGATCGGCAATAGGTAGGATCCGATCAGACCGATCGACGGATCCGATCAGATCGGATCGGTAGGCGATTTGGTCGGCAACGGAGAGTCGATCGGATCGGCAATAAGCAGGATCCGATCGGACCGATCGACAGATCCGATTAGATCGGTCGGCGGGCGATTTGATCGGCGACAGCGCGAGCGATAAGGCTGACGATACCTAGTGGTGGCGATCGAATCGGCGACAAGCACTGGTGCGGAAGCGCAGGTAGGATCGAATCGACGGCCACACCCGGTGACAAGGGCAGCTATGGGGTGAGCAATCAGATCGGCAGCGCTGGCGATGAGACCAGCGACACTCCCGGTGACGTGCAGTCGGCACCGGTGGTGGCGGTCAGATCGGTGACGGGCGCTAGTTCAGAAACGGCGGCGTTGAGGGCGTCGGACCTCAGTAGTCTCTCGCACAGTAGTGGCGGAGGAGGAGAATAGCGACGACAGCAACAGCGACGGCGTTTTTGGTTGCGAAAAGATAATGGATTGAAACCGCTTTGATACCATGAAAGTGTGGGAACTGTTGATTGTATTTCCTGTTAATGTATCAGTATATATAGACAACCGGGGTGGCTTACACACACAACCACACAGCTACACACGTGGGTTAAGCTAGTAGACTAACAGTTACCACGCCAAGAAACCCTCCTCACCCCTTCTCAAAACCATTGTCATATCTTTAGTAGTAACAAATATCTGCCTAATTATCCATAAACTTTAGAGACAAAGCAGCATCTGGTGTGTTTGACAAGACTCAAGTGAAAGTTTAGTAGTTATACCAACTAATAGTCTGAAACAAACATAGTAATTAACCATCTAAACTAGCATTTGGGTCTTCATATCGTAGTGAAAAGCCAAAATGTGTTGACAACCACGTACGTGGACACGACAAGGCTGACCAGCCGTTACCTCAAGAGAAAGATAGAAATTCAGTGGTTAGATATTACTGCTTTGAAAGCAACTTGCCTTGAGAATAAAAACATAACCTTGGATCTTGTGGTAAGTTCCTTATAATATTTTTGTATTAGTTGTTTGTTGCGTTACCATAATTTCTTGGATAAGCTTCCATCCTTTTCTAAAGTTCATCTAACCACCAATTTTCTTCAAAGAGATTGATCCTCAACCAAGAAACCCTCCATTGTGGCAAGCTGCATCAAATTTCATTGGTGGGCAAGCAAGCACGAATAGATAAGATATTTGTTGCAGAATGCACCATTCTTTTTCGGAGGTTGGAGAAAGTAGCCACTTGACTTATCGGAAAAGACACACAAATAGTGTCTTAAAAATAAATTTATTTGAATTTTTTTAAAAACTTTTATGTAGAAAGTTTTTTTTTAAAAAAAATTACACCATTTAGCAGTTTACTAAGCACGTTCATGATAATTTAGTAGCAAGCAGCTGAAAAGAACATGGCTAAGTCATCACATAGAGAGGTTTCATACATAAAGATTGGACATTAAGCATGAAAGTTGTGAATGATGAACCCTACATGACCTTTGCTAGTTGAGCCAATTGAGATCCATAGATAATTTATTAAGCCATTAACGTAATTGCATTATGCAGCAAAAGCAAACCTGCAGGAAATAATCCTTTAGCATCCATTAGTGAGGAATCATTCTATGAATTGTCGAAGAAGATTACTTAGTATCTTTTGAGAGATTCACAGGATCCACCAAACTTAGTTGAGAAATATCTGATGGCAAGGGTGGACTCTCTTTGTTCTTTGCTTGAGAAAGACGTAGTGCCAGCCACTTTACCCAAGTTTGGGCCCAATAACAGCAACAAGATTGGTGTAGCTGAAGTGGATTTTTGCTGTCTTTGATGAGAAAATAAGCTTAATCCTTGATATGGAAACTGCAAATGGCACAAACGCTTCTACCATCTCAAGAAAGAATTCCTATAGGGAGCTGCTATCAAACTCGCCTCGCATGATAGCTTAGATTGTCTGGTGGAACCCTTTTCAACCCAGGAAATCGACAGAATAATAAAGTTGCTACCAATTGACAAAGCCCTAGGCCCAGATGGATACAGTGGCAAATTCATAAAGGGATGCTGGAGTATTATTGCCCAATACTTTTATAGGCTTTTCTCTCATTTTCATGCTGGTATTCTTCAAATGGAGTGCATTGACAGCTCTTTCATCACTCTAATACCAAAGAACTCACCTAAAACATTGAATGATTTTAGGCCTATTTCTCTAATGAACATATACCTCAAAACACTGACAAAAGACATGGCAGACAGGTTGCAGAAGATCCTTAGGATCATACACACGAATCAGTATGGCTTCATCAAATCAAGAGCAATCCAAGATTGTCTTGCCTGGTCATTTGAATATATTCACCAATGCCAGCGGTCAAAAAGAGAGATAATCCTACTCAAGCTTGACTTTGAAAAAGCTTTCGACACCATAGAGCATAGTGCCATCATCCAAATAATGAAATAAATGGGCTTCCCAAACACTTTTCTTCAATGGGTTCAAATGATATTGACCACTGACCAGCATTCTCAATGGGGCACCTAGCAACAGTTTTAGATGTAAAAGAGGTGTGAGACAAGGTGATCCCATCTCCCCCCCCCCCTTCTGTTTGTTCTAGGAGCTGACCTGCTTCATTGCATAATAAATAGAGCCAACAGTTTGGACATTCTCTCTAAATCCATTGATGAAATAGGTGATAGTGATTTCCCAATTGTCCAATATGTAAATGACACCCTACTTTTCCTAAAAGCTTCGCAGAGAGAGATCTTTTGCTTCAAGGCCCTCCTAAACTCTTTTACACAATCTACTGGTCTGAATGTAAACTACAAGAAGTCATGCATGATACCCCTAGATGTTCTAGATGACAAGAAAATGGAGATTCTAGCTAGAACCTTTGGATGCACCAATGGCACCTTATCTTTCACATACCTTGGACTACCACTAAGGACAACCAAGACCAAGTAATCTACTTTCATTCCCTGGTGGACAAAATTGAAAGAAGACTAACCGCAAGTGCTTCCTTCCTATCATATGGTGAAAGGTTAACTCTCACAAACTCAGTGCTCTCTTCCCTACCAACTTACTATATGTGCACTTTGTTGCTCCCAAAATCAGTCGTTGAAGCCATTGATAAAGCTAGGATGAATTGCTCGTGGAGAGGAAATGATATCAACTCAAAATAAGAAATCTCTTGCAGCTTGGAACAAGGTTTGTAAACCAAAACAAAAGGAGAGACTAATGAAGAATCTGGATATGTTTCTACAACAAGAACAATCTTCCTTGGGTCAAGTTGATTTGAAACACTTACTACATTGGAAAAGTCCCACATATAGTAAGAAACAAGGGATCCTTCTGGTGGAATGATGTGCTACAGTATACTGCATTTTCAGAGGAATAGCAAAATGTATCATCCAAAGTGATGAAACAGTTCTCTTTTAGGATGACAGTTGGAATGACAGAGTTCTCTCAACAACGTATGCAAGACTATACTCCTCCAAATTCCCAAAAGACTCAGTCCAGATAATGCTCACAAGAACAGTACAAAGAGGCCTTCCATCTCCCCCTATCAGACCAAGCATATGAGGAACCGAGATCTTTATATGATAATCTACAGAAAGTTCAACCAACACAGGAAAATGACCAATGGGTATACATATGGGGCAACAACAGATTCTCAACACAAAGATTCTATAGGTTGAACTTTGCTAGCATCATAGTGCCAAGACCAATCCTCTGGATATGGAAGAACAGATGTATAACCAGAATCAAAGTTTTTGCATGGCTGATGTTTGTTGACAAATTAAATAAAAGGGACAGGCTTGATAGAAAACACTGTGCCCTGCGGGACATGCCCCTAACATGTTCAATGCGTCTGACAGGGGCAAGAGAAACACTTCCTCATCTCTTCGTCAAGTGTCCTTTCAGTACCCAATGCTGGAGAAGAATTGGAATAAGCTGGAATGTCAATCTAGAGTTCTTTCAGATGATTGTTCCAGCGAGATATATGTTCAGGAGGAAAGGCTTCATGGAAGTGCTACTAATTGCAACATGGAACATCTGGAAGCAGAGAAATGGTCTTATTGTTGAAAGCACCATGCCTAGTGTAGAGACCTGGTTTTACATTTTCAAAAAGGATATTCTTCTACATACTTGTAGAATGAATGAAGCTCTTAATCTCTCCATTCTTGTTTGGATACAAACTTTGTAACCTCTTAGACTCTGTACTAGTTCTTTGTTAATATATAAAATTTAACTACTGGGCAAAGCGTGGCAGTGTTCCCTTCAAAAAAAAAAACTCGCCACGCATAGCATCTATTCCATAGTTCTTGTTCAACATAACGAAGGATTTCAGTGACTAAAGAGGGATGGCCTTCTGGTTCTTGTTCCTAGAATTAGAATAACCTATGTAAAATAGATATACGAGTAATAACTAATAAGTGGCTGGCACCTCATCTTGAGGTTTGTCGACATAGTCGTAGACGAATATCCACCGCGATCTCCACCGGTGGTTCACTGGTATGCCTAAAATCTCATCAGATCAACTTACCTTACAACCACATTATTTTCTGGAGAACCTTTTCAAATCAGAGTGCCTTAAAGGAGCTGGTGAATTTTTGCTTGCCATGAAAGCTGGAGTCGTTGATTGCTTCTAGTTAGCTGAGAAGATTGATTTACTGCTGTTAATATTGACAACGGAAGATAAAAGTCTATATTTGTCCTGGTAGTAACCACGAACCACTTAATGTTAATTTGTTGTCCGAAATATGATGACATCAGAAATGTACGTACTTAAATTACGATATCGTCTCAAACATTATGGAATAAATCATTGCATTTAGCATTCGATCTGAACGGAAGTTCTTGATTAACTTGCCTGATGAAGCCAGCAAGCTGGTGAACAATATGATCTATTGTCACATTCGTGCGAGCAGGTGATCGATCTGAATACTTTATTCACCTATTTATTTTGGTGATTTTAGACAATGAATTGTTCTGCTTCCAGAGATAGCAAAGTGGACCGGCTAATATTTCCAAGTGCCCACTATTGTGGACCAGATCATACATTTTTTTGCTTATTTTTTCCAATGGTTTGTAAAATGATGCTCATAAATTTTCCCCTTCTGTTTGGTGTTTTTCTTATCAGACATATATAATGAAGGCATATATAACAAAGGGAGGAGCTGTTTGATGGTCTAAAGGACAATATCTCAATTGACTGTGAAGTTGATGTCATATGTCGGGAGCAATGTGCTAAAATGTTAAAGAGGCGCATCTAACTTTTGTACCCAGTGAACTGCAAATCTATACCTTGTTTTTTGATTATTAGTTTCTTTGTTTTCAGATCAAAATATCTCTTGACATGTGAATTTTACTAGCAGAGGAATGGGCTTATATTCTTGGAAAAAAATATATTTCTCCATGCAGAATGTGATCATATCCCATTATTCTGGTACTTGCTGCCTTGATTGTGTTGCTTGTGCCAGCCCTGCAGGTGGCTCTCTACCACGCAAGCATGCGTCGCCCTTGATGGTTGTATGCAGTTGGGATATTTTGGTGAGTTCACTCTCTCTGTCTCTTTCTCTCTCTCTCTCTCAAACCATTATTTATCTTCACTAGTCACTTACAATTTCACTTCTAGCTGACGATGATTAATCAGAGTTAGCTCATATGTATTATTGAGTTTATGAAAAAAAGATAAGATATTTAATAACATAGTTAGCTCCTTTGGAACTATGACAAAATGGTACCTCGATAATTTACTTCTCAACACCACTCTTATCTGTACACACAATTTTTATGACCAGTTTGAACTTTTGATCTCTTTACAGCCATCAAACAAGAGAATCTTTGGTGATTATGATTTATATGACTTCCTGGGCTGAAGAGAGTTTATGTCTGCACAAAACAAAATGGGAGCAAATAAGGGCGCCGCTCGCCTCCGCCTCAACCGTAGAGTACCCCTGCCTCGACGTCGCTGGTGTGGAACTTCGATCAGCTGCTGCGTCGTCCGCGGCGGCCACCTCGAGATCGTCGTCCGTGTGCGAGGTCGACGTCAAGACAGAACTGACACCGACCACCACTACAACGAGCACGGAGAGCTATTTCTTTATAACCAAATAAATCAGGTGGTGAATGGTAAAATTATAAAAAACTATTTTTTAAAATAAAAAAATCTAACTTAGATCACGATACACTGCTGTATACCTGAATCAAATTACCTATTAGTCTGATTGCTATATTATTAGCACTCTGACCATCTTAATGCCGTCGATTCATCCACTGTCTTAGCAGTCTAACCGCTCATAAACAAATAATATAAATTAATAAAATTATTAAAAGTAGATTAACTTTAAGATATATCTACAAATAGCACGCATCTATTTTAAAACTAAACTCTAGCCTGCCTCTTTTTTAAAAGTTATTTTACTATAATCTTAACCACTTATCTATTTATATTTAAAATCTCTATTATCAACTGAGTAATTTAATTTACTAAATTTAAATATTTTATCTCTCTTCTCAAAATTAAATATTTTTATGAACACGTATTGGGGCTCCTCAGCCTATAGTTGCTTGCACTCCATAGGACTAGGGGTAAGGTGCAGACACTTTGCGTGCTAGCTACAGTACCTCAATGTACCATAGCATCATGAACTCCTATTTTGTTTTTCCTAGTTTCTTCCTGAAATTCTCTATGATTTTTTTGCCCTTACACACATAATTTGTAAAGTCCGTTACGAAGATCTTTTCACATAGATCTATTTACCGTGTGTCACTTCATATCTAATCTCGTCATCAAGAATCCTTGAACCAAGTCTCCTCTAAGTCTAGTCTCAATCCTGCCGTTGACTAATACTGACGTTCTAGTTTGTTATATGGTATATTAACCGCATTAAACATCTGCTTCTCATTAAGTATAGTTCTGATTTTTATCATAAATTAAGATTGACCTTAAGTTATCTACGTATAAATAAATAGAACAATCATTTCTAAATACATATATCGTAATATGACCTATATTAGTCTCATCCACATATACTTTCAAATCAATTTTTATTAAATAAATCATTTGTAAAGTCAAATATTTATTATAAAATATTAATTATGACAATGATTTCACATACTTATTTACTTTTTCTCATAACATCTTTGCTTCAATCTGCCTTCTAAATAGGGTAGATTACTACTAAGATCTATACTATAAGTCTGAAGTTCAGTTCAGATTTGTTCTGTATTTGTGTGAAGAAATAAGGATGGGGAGGTTCAGTTTGGCCCAGGTATTTTCTTCACATATGATTAGATAAAGGATATTTTTCTTCTTCTTTTGAAGTATTGGAATCAGGGATCCTCTAATTTATTTCCAAGCTTTTGGTACTGATTGAGTGACCTGTTTCTGTTGATGATTTCGATGGTATCATTAAGTTGTGCTTGTGTTGCTGTTACTTCTCATACAAACATACCAATGGCAGAGCTACTCTTAATAGTAGTTTGGACTAGATCATATATATGTGCTCTCGAATTAGTTTCTCATGTAATTAGGCTAGGCACTGCTGTTCACTTCTTAAGGCTAAGAAGATCCTAGGTATCGTCTTCGCTGTTGTTATTTTCAATGTTTTCTAATTCTCAAATACCATCTTATTATCCTAAGTGATAGAGGTGATTATTCTCTGATGGGTAACTAACCCTATACTATAATATTTGACCATCCTATAAGTAATTGTCCACGTATCTTTCCAATTATCCATGAACAACGGAGCCTAAGCCACATCAGGTGTGGTTGACAAGGATGAAGTGAAAGTTTGGTGACCGGTAATTAACAGTTTAAAGAATCTAAACCATGGCATTTGAGTCTCTCATATCTTAACTAAAATGAAAGTTCTTCCCAAAAAGCAACCAGAACGTGACACATTATCTGGCAAATATCAGCTGTCAGATTCACTTGGAGACAAAAGAGGGTGAATCAATATTAACCATTGGATTAGATTGATGGTAAAAAATCATTCAGGAAGTTTTCAGAGATAAGCTACCGGAAGAAGAAAGAGTGGAAGAAATGGGGACGAAGCTAAAGAATAAGGCGATGAAGAGATAAGGTTGTGCATATATATTTTTACGATTGCACCTATAGTAAAAACTGTTTTACAAATAAACCCTTGTCCTTTAGTAAAGATTCATTGGTCGAGATTGAGCTATTAATTCAGAGCATGTTCAAAATACATGTTTATGTGATTAATTTTGTTTCTAGAAATTAATTGTTAACATGTTTGAGAAAAAGTTGCTACAGCGATATGCACATTCCTTTCAACGAGGCGGTCCTGATGACGCGAATTTTGATAATGATATCATAATAATACAATTTGCAATAGGTTTAATGATTTTCGCACGAATTTAAAATAAAATTAAACTAATTTCTTAAAAAACCAATAAAATATATGTGCATGAGCTATAAGTGTGCACTCCAATGAAAAATACGGAGAGGCTATAGGGGTCATGCAACAACGGAGACAACTATAAGTCGTTGATACATACAGATGTAGACTTTACGATAAATATTAAGCCACTTATTATGTCATCATAATATGACTAATCCTGACCAATGGATTTCACGACCAATGAGAAGCCCAAGAGACAAACTGCCAATGGATTTCACGACCAATGAGCAGCCCAAGAGACAAACTGCCACTCCTGCATTCGACTTAATATGATGTAGAGTAGTGCAAATGCGCGAGATCGTATGCTAGCATATCACAGTAAAAAGGCCAAAATGTGGTGACGACTGCCTACGTGCACACGACAAGGCCCGTCAGCCCGAGCTGCATGTACGGCTTTTTTGTTGACTCTTAATTGTTCAGACCATTATTGCAGGGAGAGATTTTTCAGGTGTCAATTCCAAACATGTGTAATTCCAGGCAGTTCAATAGTTCAGTCTTCCACTCTCCATTCTACCATATGGCAGTATCAAGCTTGATCCTGCTATAGTGCTACTGATCTAGCCCAAAACATCCTCCAATTATATTTCTACAGTAAGCTTGATTCGGAGTCAAGAAAAGAAAATATGCTAGTATGCAATTAAGGCCTGAAAATTGACTAGAGCACCCTGACTTCCTTGAACACACAGCTGTCATCAGTAGAGAGTAATGGTGTGACATCAGAGATGACGCCCTAACTACTCCTCTAAAATGTAACGGAACTCTCAGGTAGACAAAGTATTAGTGTTGGCTTCTACTAGTACAACATGTGTTATACTATAGGACGACTGCTAGTAAGTTAATCTACTGGAGTACTACATGTCACACCACGTATATAATCAAAAGTTTAGAATACATACTAGAATTAATGACTTCTTTGAAACAAATGATTGAGAAAATATAAGAATAGAATTAGAAATATGTAATCAAAAGTTTCAGAATACACATTCTAACAAAGAACCATGGGATTGATAAAACTGAATTCAACATACACAAATTGCATCGAATATAAAAATTGTTGTAAACGTGTGACTAATGTAGGGCTACCTCTAGACCTAGGTGTAAGGTATGACCACCTAGGGTTAACAACAGAGAAAGGCCAGCGCAATATAGGTAAGAGTAGAGTGAAGCAATCTACCCACCTTATCCTATCTGTCTCCATCGGTAGTCCACATGTGACCATGATGATTGGACTTCCTAATCATATCGTGCGTGTGTCATCCTGAAAGCTACCACCTTGACGCTCTATCTTTGCACTATCTCACTTGGTGCTCGTCAAGATGCTCTTAGCTACTACCCTCTTCTTCATCTATATCCCCTTTAGGTCTTTCTACTTGTAGCCCTTCAAGGCTGTTGACGGCGGTGGTGGCATTGTGACCACCTTCAACCATCTCTTCACGCTTTCATCGTCGTTACAGACAAGCAAACTCCTCTTCATTTGATTTTGATTGAACATTGATCCATTACTCCATTAGTTAGTAGGTTAGGATTTTTTAGTTATTTATCTTTTTTATTTTTCTTAAAAATTTTATGTGTTTGATTTTTGCGTGTTAAGAAAAGAAAAAAAATAAAAAAATGAACTTACTGTATCATAAAAAGTGCTACACATAAGTTTATTTTAGCTTAAGTAATGTTGTTCCGGTGATAATAGATAATCGCACAAGATCAAGGACAAGAATCTTACCATGATTTAAACCAGAATCAATTCGTAAAAAGTCCGGAGGAGAAAAAAAATTCGAAAATAGAAGAAAAACATAAAGCTATTATGTTTTAAAGGCCGGTGATGTAGAAATTCGTGTCAAATAATTAAGACCATTTTATAAGTTAACTCTTTGCAAATTCATTTATATAACTTTAGAGGATTAATGATTTATAAAATATATTTTACAAGTGAAAAAAAACTGCAGAACAGCGTGGTACTCGTATCAATCCAAACATCTCCTGACGAACGAATGGACCGAATAATTACGTCATCATCCCGTCCGACCGTCCCGGATCTCGACGTCACGTTGGCAGTGGGCCCCACCCGACCACCACCAACTCCACGGCCACGCCACGCCACATCGGCGGGCCGGTGCGGCATCCCTCGCGAAGATTCCTCTCTCTCTCTCTCTCACTCCCGCGCAGCACACACATTCCCCCTTGGGCCCCACACAACCCATACGCATACCCCGAGTCGAGTCTCCAACGGCCACTCGGCCAGGCCGCACCCGCGCGCGGCACGTCGCCCACTCTGTCACTGTCACGTGTGCCCCGTCCGAGATCGTTCGGCTCGCTGTCACGTGGGTCCCACTCGATCCTGGGCGGAGGCGGAGGTGCGACGCACGCAGCACGTAACGCGACTGTTCACTTCGCGGCAGGCAGGCAGCTGTCCCGCACTTACTACGAGCGGCAACGGCTGCGGCAGGAGGAGATAGACAGAGAGAGAAAAGCCGCGCTTCTCGTAAGCAGAGCACTAATCTCCTCCTCGTCAACCTCCACCTCAGGCGCGCCTCGCCTCGACGCGCCTCTCTTTCGATATCTCGTGCGGCGGCGGAAGAGGAGGGGAAAAGGCTTCTTCAGGATTAGGAGGAACTTAGGCGATGCCGCTGTGGTGGCTGCGGAGGAAGTGGAGGCGGAGGCGCGAAAAGCCCGCGGCGGGCGGCGACGGCGTCCCCTCCACCGCTGCGACCTCGCCGCGGGACTCCGCCGACCTGGGCACCTCCGCGTACCCGTCCGCCTGCGCGTCGCCGTCCTCGACGCCGACGCGGTGGAGCGGGTCAGGGGCAGGCGCTGGCGCCGGCCCCCCGCGATGCTGCGGGGGAGCGGCGGCGGCTCCGGCGGCTCCGGGGCAGCACCAGCAGCAGGGGCTACAGCTCCCGCGGCCGGTGTCCAAGTCGGCGCCGATGCCCCTGGCGTCCTCGCTAGCGGACGCCCCCGCGGCGGTGCCGTCCCCGCCGCCGTGCAGGGCCTGCGTGTCGGCGGCCGAGTCGGTTTCAGGCGGGAGCTCGTCGGACGAGGCGGACGAGGTGGCGGATCACCGGAATTACAGGTGATTGCTTCGTTCTTCTCTGGGTTACAGCTACCTGCTATATTTGCTGTGGTCGGGTACTCCAAGTATGGGCGTAGCAGCTACGTTTCCAACCATGATTGCAGCGAATTCGATGCAATTAGCCCTGGAGAGTTCGTTAATCACGAAACCACCTGATGTGCTGAGTGATAGTGTAATTTAGGGGTTTTGAGTTGACTGCTAAGACCAAGGTGTGTGGAGACTGAGGCTTCGCACCAACTACGGCCGTTGACCTCGTCCGTTTTGCACCGCCTGTAGCGTACAAAACCATTATCTTTATTTAGTATTTCGGTGGACTTGGGGAGTCAGGGTACCAAAGCGCGTCAAAAATTCAACCCATCCTTCTTTTTTATTCATTCAGTTGTATTTAACATATTTTATATGCGATGGTATTTAAGATATTGTTAACTAACGGAATTTCCCGCGTAATTCTTTTTTGTGGGGAATTCCCGCGCAATTTTTGTCCAGCGCTGTATTTCAAAAGTTGAATTGAATTTTATATACTACAACCCTTTCTCCTGTTTTAATAAGGACAATTTTTCTATGTAAAACTATATCAATCGACCTACACCTTTGTAAACTAAACTCACTACGATTTAATGGTGCAAATCTTTCTTTTCTTCTTTGTCGTGGGATTTTCTAGGCCTAGAACTAACATGGTGGCACCTTATAGATAGATAGAATGTATAATGTATTCCTAACTATCATTCAATTGAAATGATGCCGAGGTGCTAATTTTCTATGCTAGGAGTACCATTGTTTGTTCCTGCAAAAATGATGCCGGGCATAAAAGAGTTCTTCTTTTATGGTGTAAAGCTAAATTTCAACACATTAATGGTTCTCTTCTTTCTGCCTGTAGTTATGGTGCGTGATTATTGCTTCATGCCTTTGCCCTCCGGAATTGTCCCTGTTTGGCCCTATTTTGTTTTCTATTGAAAGACGACCTGTTTTTTTTTTGACAATCTGTTGTTTACAGTCCTGGAAGTTCTCTGATATTTCCTGTTTGTTGTTGCAGTCTTTAGGTATACAGATCCAGTTGTCCACACTAATGGAAGGGCTGTGCTACCTGATGGTCATAACGGCATGGTAGAAGAGAAGCGTTTTGTGTCATGTGGTGTTCCCCAGGAGCATCAAAAGTTCTTTGAGGTTTCTGTCGCAAATGTGAATGAAGTTCATCACATGCAAAGCTTTGAACCTTCAACCAACGAATCTAGTTATTCGCGGGGCAGAATGTTACATGAGGATACATTTGGTGTAAGAACAAGAAGTCATTCCCCTGGTCCGAGAGGACATGCTTTTGTTTCTAGTTGCGCAAGAGATTTTGGGTTTACCCCAAGGTCACCAGTGAAAAGAATGGATGATCCGAGGAGTCCATCTCAACCCTTGCCTCTTCCTCCAGTTCCTGTTGCTAGCTCATCTATTCCTTCATCTTCCATTACTTCTAGCCAATTCCAGTCACACTGGAAAAGGGGGAAGCTATTAGGTAGTGGCACATTTGGTCAGGTTTATCTTGGTTTCAACAGGTATGGAGGTATTCCAATGTCTTACAGAACATTAAAAGGATAGTATGGTTTATGAGTTCATCCAAAGGTAGAAAGTTAATATGAAAGGGACCCATTTTTTCATATACTTTGCATCCATGCAGGTTCATCTTCAAAGTTTATACAGAATTTTAGTTCTAGGGCTAGATGACAGCTGAAACCTTTTTTTTTCTGTCAAGGTTGTATACCCAAAATGTTGCTAGGTGTAATTTGGATTCTGGACGTGCACAAAAGTTTGATATTTATGCGGATCCACATGTTCAAATCGGTAGGCTAGAACTTACAAGGGGTATGAGAAGTCATAATTATCACATCTATACATGGTTCTATTTATCCTCCTTAAATAAAAGTTGCTACACAGTGCACTTTTGGCATCACATGAGAGTATTAAACAAATTCTTAAAACTATTTCTATGGATCTATTTCACTCTTGACTCTTATTGTTGGCATCTTGTGATCGATCTTAATTGTTCATTATACAGTGAAAATGGGCAGTTTTGTGCAATCAAGGAGGTGCAGGTTATTTTGGATGATTCAAATTCAAAGGAGCGCCTTAGGCAATTGAATCAGGTCATTTGATTGCCCTATACAATTGATAGGCTGTGTATCATTTTGAACATTTTTTATTTTCACATATGTTAACGCTTTTTCTGACCTGTCTCTGATTACATCCTGTTGTTGTTTATTGTCCATCTTGTATTGACAGGAAATAGATATGCTTAAGCAGCTCTCGTACCAAAATATTGTGCAATATTATGGAAGTGAACTGGTAAGTTCAGTATGATTATTAACTAATTGTTCAACAAGCGTGTCATGCAGCCACATAGTAACATTTTTTTAAGTGGGAACTAATTTGATGAATTCCACCTATGTTGTCTTAATGTAGAAGGTTCCAAGCCTTGTTAAAAGAGGATGGGGATTTTGTCCCTAATAGGTTGTGTTAGGCTTGGTGAACCAATGTAAAAAAATCCAGCTACTCAAATAGAGATGAAACCTAAGAGAAAACCGTTATGACATAATCATTTTAGCGACGCGCTATATCGGAACCCTAGTATGGTATTAAATGGACAATAGCTAGATCGTCACCCTCTTGGTAACACTATATGTCGTGATCTAGACATGGTGTCAAGTGAGTAAGAATTGGATTGCCATTTTCTTAGTGACATGCTACATCGTTGTCCAGGTGTAGTGAAAAATGAGTAAGAGTCTTCACACCTAACTCGACGGGCGTGAATTGTAAGGAGCTAGTTGAACTAACTAGAATCCGTTTAGATAGTTAAAATACAGATACCTTTATAGGTAAATTAAGAGAGATCGTCGATACAATGATTAAGAAACATGTAAATATCTTATACATTTAATAGACTAAATAAAAGGATCACAAGGCAAATGAGATAAAAAAAAATTTGCTTTAAGCTTTGGTACTCAAGAATAACTGCTAATAAAAATACATTAAGAGTTTTAATTAATAAGAGTCTCAAGAATAATGTGGTGGAAGTGAGAAGTCAAGGACATAGGATCATCTTAATTAAACTTGTCTTTGATGATATGATCTTAAATATAATTTGCACGTATGTCCCTCAAGTAGATCATAACGAGAGTGCTAAGAAATAATTTTAAAAAGACTTAGATAGCATTGTTAGATGTTTAACTATTAGCGAGGAACTTTTTTATAAGGTAAGACCTTAATGGTCATGTAGGGTCTATAAGTGTAGGTTTTGAGACAGCACATGTAGGTTTTGAGTATGGTAGTAGAAATTAGAAGGAAGAGGTCTTAAACTTTGCTATAGCTTTTCATCTATTGTTAGCCAACACTTTTTTTTTAGGAATAGACAATCTCATCTAGTGACCTTTAGTAGTGGACAACACTCTAGGCATATTGATTTTATCCTTACAAGAAGAGAAGATAAACGTGAATGTTTGGATTGTAAGATAATACTAGAAGAGGGTTGTTTCTCAACATAAGTTTTTGGTGTCCGAGTTTCGATTTCAGGTACGTGTCCATAGGGATAAATAAGCCAAGATTACAAGGTCAAAGTAGTGGAAACTTCAGTTGTCTTTAAGAAAAAATGTATCAAAGAGGGCTCTTGAAAGGTGACTTCAGAAGTGTTTGAAGTAACTAAAGGTAGTAAATGTGAAACTAAAAATACTTGGTGGTGGAACTTGAAAGTCTAAAGGGCTATTAAGAAGAATGAAGAATGTTATAGACTCTTGTATTATGATAGAAATACGGGCAACATTGAAATTCTATAGAGGCAAGATTATGAGAATTTTTATCAATAATTGAGTACGAAGGAAGGAGACATCTATAGAATGGTTAGGGTTTATGAGAGAAAGAAAAGAGAACTCAAACTAAGTTAGTGCATTAATAATGAAAGAAAGATACTCTTAGTGAAGAAAAATAATATCAAACATAGATGGCAAGACTATTTTAACAATTTATTTAATAGTAATAATGAGAACATAAATTTTTAGTTACATGACTCTTTTAATGACATCAATACGTGTTTTATACGGAGGATCAAAAAATCTAAGGTCAAAGAGGCATTGAAAAGGCTGAATGTGGGTAAGGCGATGGGCCCTAATAGTATTCCAATTGAGATGTGAGAATGTCTTAGAGATTTAACTATTGTATGGCTGACCAAATTATTTAACCGTATTCTTTGGTCGAACAAGATGCTTGAAGAATAGAAGAGAAATATGTTGGGACCGGTCTATAAAAATAAAGGAGATTCAAATTTGTACTAATTACCAATTAATTAAGTTAATAAGCCATTATATGAAGTTATAGGAGAGAGTTATAGAGTATCGTTTAAGAGGAATGATACTAAACTCTATAAACCAATTTGATTTTATACCCGAAAGATCAATCATAGAATTAATTTTTTTAACAAGATAAATTATAAAGCGGTATAGGGAATAGAAGAAGGATCTATACATGGTTTTTATTAACTTGGAGAAGAATTATAACAAAATAGTAAGAAATATTATGTGGTGTGCTTTGAATAAGCATAAAGTTTTAATAAAGTTCGTTGTACTCATCAAGAATATATACAATAATGTTGTGACTAGAGTTTAAACAAGTGATGGAGGCAACATTGATTTTTCGATTAAAATAGAATTATATCAAAAGTCAATTTTGAGTCATTATCTTTTTGATATGATTATGGATGAGATCATAAGAGACATATAAGGGGATATCTCTTAGTGTATAATTTTTGCTAATGATGTAATGTAGTACATGAAAATCGAGTGGTAGTAAATAGAAAGCTAGAGTTATGATGGCAGACTCTAGAGTCAAAAGCTTTAGGATCAGCGCAACTAAAATTGAATATATGATATGTGATTTTAATACTACTACATATGAGACGAGAAATGTTAGTTTGGAGGATCGAGTAGTGTCCAAGAAATATACTTTCTGTTATTTGAGATCGATATTATAAAGGGAGATTGATAAAAATATTAGCCATAGAATCAAAGAGGAGTGGATAAAATGACAAAAAGTATTGGGCATTTTGTGATAAGAAGATAATCTAAAAGCGAAAAGGCAAGTTTTATAAAATGACGATTAAATATGCAATATTATGAGGTGCGGAATGTTAACCTATAAAAAGATGAGATATTTAACAGTTAATTGTTACATAGATTCATATGTTGTATTAGATTTGTGGATATATAAGAATAGATTGGATCCAAAATAATAATATACATAAAAGGATAGGGGTAGTACCGATTAATTAAAAACTTGTCTAACACTGATTGAGATGGTTTGGATATATCCAATAGAGATCTTTAGAGACACCCGTATATAGTAAAATTTTAAGACAACAATAATATGAGGAGAGAACGGATGGTCAAAATTGATATGGGAGGTGGTAATAGAAAGATATTTGAAATGTTAGAATATTTTTAAAATTTTGTCGATGAATAAAAGTATATGTAAAATAGTTATTTTTGTGTCTGAATCTTATATGTGGCTTCTGTTGTGTTTTATTTATATCCTACCCAAATGTATTTAGAAGAAAGATTTTGATGTTGATGATAATAATGGGAACTAATTTGATGATGCATACACTCATTCTTTGGTATGCAGAGCATTAATTTATCATGAACTTTGGTTCTATTGCTTAATCGTGCATGCTATATCTTTTTTCACTTTTTAAAACCTACCGCTATATCCAGTTTTTATCAAGAAAGGATATCATTAGTTTTACTAATTTTATGTGATTGTTCATGTATTGTCTGAAAGTTCTCATTAAGCTTTGGCTTGCCTAATTTAAATAATTTTGAGCAGGCTGATGAAGTTCTGTCCATATATCTCGAATATGTTTCTGGAGGTTCAATTCATAAATTACTTGGAGAGTATGGTCCATTTAAGGAACCGGTGATTTGTAATTATACTCGGCAGATTCTTTCAGGGCTTGCCTACTTGCATTAGGAATACTCTACACAGGTATCGTAAATTATCTTACACTGTTTGTCATTTTCTTGGTAAGCACTGAATAAAATGATCACTTTGTAAAATTATTTTTGTTGACAGAGACATTAAAGGGGCAAACATACTTGTGGGCCCCAATGGTGAAGTCAAATTTGCTGACTTTGGCATGGCTAAACATGTATGAAGTTATATTTTCGTTCTTCCCAGGTTTTTGTTTGTTTGGTTGTGCAGAAGCATCATTAAAACCTCACTGAGCCTACACAAGCATCTAGTAGCTTATTATCTAACTGAATATTTAGTTCCTTCTTGGCCAGAATGCTAGATGCAACTCAGTAAAATGTCTTTAATGTATTATGTATTGAGCATAAACACTGGCTTCCTTAAGTTTGATACTTGGGAGTGATCAAGATCTGTGCTATGCACATCATACTTTCCCCATGTGCAAGGTCTAGAAACTCCCCTTTATGTTGAGGGCTGGTGATATCATTTGTACATGATGTAAATATATGGTTATGGAAGGGCTTCTTCAATTCAACAACAAAAAAAAATCCTTTTGAGCTTTGGTTGCCTCTTTATCTCACTTCATTGCTTATGTCGAATCAGGTTACATCTTTTGCTGAAATACGCTCTTTCAGGGGAAGCCCATACTGGATGGCTCCTGAGGTATACTGTTTCCTGTTCATGACATTTGGAGTGTTGTGTCATATGTAATTTACCTCTCCAAGAAAGGTTTGTCCAACTAAATGTAAAATGTGCAGGTTATAATGAATAACAAAGGATATAGTCTTGCGGTTGATATATGGAGCCTTGGATGTACAATTATTGAGATGGCAACTGCGAAGCATCCTTGGTATCAGTATGAAGATGTATGCTACTTCGTATTACATTTACTAAAATGCTTTGTTCCGCTTGGAGATGCTGTTCTGCTTCTTGTAGTGAAAATGTTGGCAGACGCTTCATACTTTTCTTATAGTTGGTGGGCCTCATGTCAGATTCTTGGTCTTGCAGGTAGCAGCAATATTTAAAATCGTAAACAGTAAAGATATACCAGAAATTCCAGAATGTTTTTCTAAAGAAGAGAAAGATTTCCTAAGTTTGTGCTTAAAGCGTGATCCAGCACAGAGGCCTTCTGCAGCTTTGTTGCTGGGTCACCCTTTTGTCCATGGCCATCAAGCTGTAAGAGCGCCAACATGCAATGGTACTCAATTGAGAAATGGAATTTCTTCCCCTGCAGGAGCAGGTCATAGAAAGGTGAGATTTTTGCTCATTCATTTTTTTTTTCAGAATCAATGTCAAGCTATTTTACTCTTTTGAAGTACCAACAGGACATACTAGATAATATATTTCTAGATTTTACAATTTCAGAAAAACTTTGTGACTGTCCATTTTGTTTGTATCATTGCATCAGATGACGGAGGCAGGTAGGGCTAATTCGTGTTTTGCGCATATTTCTTTTTTAGAAAGCTTGCTTTACATTTATGTATATTCATAAATTAATTATGTGAAAGCAGGTTTAAAGACTAGATTACATGACGTAGTTTTCATGTCCGGGCATTCTTGTAACGTCTTCATTTTTCCCTTGTTTTGCAGCCAAATAGAGAATCCTCATCAAAGAGAAACATTACTCCACTGCATGGTATGGCTGGACAAAGCGCAAGGGAATTTGCTGGATTTTCGACAGCATGTACCTCCAGGTAAGGCAATCTACCCCTTGTCCATCCTTTGTGTTTCCCTGCTCATCTTGTAACCTACTTTCCACCATGGTCGTGCACATGCAGCAGCCCAACAGCAGTGAGAACAAGCATGTCTCTACCGGTGTCCCCATGCTCAAGCCCATTGCGGCAGTTCAGGCAATCGAACTGGAGCTGCCTCCCTTCGCCGTCGCATCCGGCACTCTCCCCAGGATTAACAGCAGCAGCCTACCCGAACAATCACTTGCAGAACCAGTCGAAGCGAAGCGCCGCGGTTCCTGATCCCTGGCTAGAGTTGAGCCAGCTGAGACCTCCAAGCCCATATGGCTCTCCAAAGAGATTCTAGGCCTTCTGATCTGCAGAGTTTGTTGTAGCATGGCTCCCCAGAGAGATTCTAGGCCGCCTGATCTGATCTGCAGAGTTGTTGTAGGAGGATGTGTTGATATCTGACACAAGGTAGGGAGGGAGTCGCATCTTTTGTAACTATATGGCTACTCTGATCTGATTCATCATTCATTGTGTATCTGTTGATGAGCGTGTGGAGAAGATCGAACCAGACAGAGGTGCACGTCAAGAAGGAGCACGAGTGTGAGCCGATGAAGGTCCAATACTATTAATATCAAAATTTACTCAGCCTGTAAACGGGATTGACCGATGAATGAAAGACTGATCGGCTCGTAGGGAGAAGCCAATTGACACCGTAAAAAAGACGATCAGACAGGTTGAGGACGAATTCGGTCTATTTGAAGACGGAGGGTTATCCAGATAAGACTGAGTCTAAGGAGAAGTTATGAGAACCACGATAGATTGTTTACCTATATAAAATATATTACGTAAGCTAGATAATTTTAGATAGCTTTATAACTTCTTAGATATTAGTTTCATTTTATGTTTTTAAGTAAATAACGTCCTATGGATGTTGTAGCAGACACTCCTATAATCCCTCGTAGGGTATAAATATAGACCCTTAAAAGTTTATAAGATATCAATAGATCAACATACTAAAACTTTGGCATATCGCCATTCTAGCTCGTCTAGTTTTCTTAGCGGATTCTAGCTCTCAACATCGGTTAAGTTTAATCTTCGACGAAGAAGTAAGTTCTACCATTATCTTGATATATTCGCTCTGTCTAAGGTTGCATCGGTTAGATTTAATCTCTTAGTCCGATCGAATATACCACATCATATTCGTGTGAGATCTATCGGCTCATCAAGCTCATTTTACCGTCATCAGTCTCATGTTGCATCGGTTAGGTTTGACTTACTAGACTGCTGACAGTAGATTGAGACATAAACCAAAAGGTCTTTACTCGGTGTTTCGTCGGAGTGGGTACCCGACGAGTTATCCTTACCGCTAGCCTCATATATAGTTCGCATATCGCTCAATGATTAATCCGCTGGCGATCGATTCCGTCATGCTAGATTCAGCCTAATATTGTCTCAGTTAGGTTCGATCTCTTAAGTTCGTGCTTGACGGGGCTGGCATTGAGATCTGGAGGGTTTTGTTTCCTATCGGCTCAGATAGCCGATAAGTTTAGATATAGGCTCGCATCGAACGTCCAGCTGATAAGTAGCTAATGACCTTGCCCTTTTCTCCCTCGTCGTTACTTTCGATCTAGTATTTGTCGCTTCTATGCCGTTAGCCCTAGTCTCATATTGTATCGGTTCAGTCAGATCTATCAAGACTGGTCCTAATGGTGCCATTACAGTGGTCGCTAGTCCTCATGGCTTTATGAGGGATCGAGCCCCGTTCCACGCTTTAGCCGTTTTTATTCTACGGAGCGTCATTGGCTCTTTGGCCAACAAGCCATCTATTTTATTCCATGTGTCTATCGCTTACACTTTCGTCAACTTTTTAGCCGATGTTCGAGTGCTACCTTTCCTATCGACACCCAACCGATAGGGTGAACCGAATCGGCCCATCGACCGATTAGCTCATGAATTTTATCCGCTGTCTTCTTGTTAATTGTAGGATCAAATTAACTGGCATGTACTCGAACCTCAAAGATTAAGGACCTACACTGGACTAAGTAGATTTCTCAGGCCTTCGCGTGACCAGGACGTCGTCTTCCCTGATCGGATCTCTGTACAGCCCAATCAAACTTTCTGTGAGATTCGATGACCAGTAGATACAATGGCATGCGAACACGCTGAGGTCTAGGAGGTCTGCTTAACTCTAGTGCGGGTTCTTTGGCTCGTTGAAGTGCACTCTAGATGGTCCCACCGGACGTCCCAAAAGAATATGTTGACGCGCACATGGAGAAGATTGGACCAGGCGGAGCTGTGCGCTGAGAGGGATCGTGAGCGTGAGCTGATGGAGGTCCGATACGATGGCGCATGAACACACCGAGGCCTATAAGGTTTGTCTACCTCTAGTACAGGTCCTTCGACTCGTTGAAGTGCACTCTCGATGGTCCTATCAGGCATGCGAAAAATATGTTTGAGTCAAATTGATCTTTCGTGTTCACCGATAGAGATTTGATGAAATTGCGACCGAACACGCCAAAGCCTAAAAAATTTGCTTAGCTCCAGTGCAGGTCCTTCGGCTTTGAGGTGTCTTCGTCAGATTATTGGAGTTATAGGCATGCCAGTCAATTTGACCTTTAATTGATAAGAAAGATAGATACAGTTAAATCATAGAGCCAATTAGCCGATAGGCCGATATAGGCTCTTGCTATCGGTTGATTGACGATAGGGTTAGGGTAGCCATCAGCTATGAGTTCGATGTATCCTTACTATCAGCAGGTAGCCGATAGCAACTGTAGCGCTCATAAATCAACTAGAAAGCTGATGACGGCATAGGCGAATGGTGAGGAATAAGTAAAGGATTGATCGACTATAGAGTCGATGACGCTCTGAACAGAGTATTTAATAAATAGTAGGAAGCGAGACTCGATCTCTCGAAGGTACGAGACCCAGTGACCACCAATGATGATACTGTTAGTGTCAATCTCGATAGATCAGACCAAACCAAAATAGTATGAGGCTAAGGCTAATAGCACCGAGACGGCAATGACTAGATCGGACATAATGACAAAAGGGATAGGCGAAGCCATCAGCCGCTTATCGGCCGATGGTCTGATATAGGCGTATAACTAACCTCATCAGCTATCTGAGTTGATGGGGAACGAAACCTGTTAGATCCCACGCCAACCCTATCGGCCACAGATCTGATAGATCAGACCTAACCAAGATAGTATCAGGCCGGATCTAACGGAACCAAATCAATCGTTAGTGGATTAATCATCAAGGATAAGATATATATATATATGTATATGTATCGATTGAACAGACAATATGTTAGGCATGAGGCATAAGGTAAGGATAACTCACCAGCTAGCCACTCCGATGAAATATCGCGTGAGAACCTGCCGAGCCAACGGCTCGATCTACCGCCACCAGTCTAGAAGTTTAGACCTAACTGATGCAGCACGAGACCAATGATGATGGAGCGAAGTCGATGAGCTGATAGTTCTCACATAAGTGTGATGCGGTATGTCCGATCAGACTAAGAAGTTAAATCTAAGTAATACAACCTTACATAGAACGAGCACACTAGGATAGTAGTGAGACTTACCCTTTTGCCGGAGTTCGCAATTGACTGATGCAGCTCAGCATCAAGAGCCAGAACCCGCTGGAATAAAACTTAGACGTGTTATGATGGTGATGTGCCGACGATTGTATTGATGTGTAACCTATTTTTTACAAGATTTCAGGGGTCTATATATATAAAAATATCTTTTAAGAAGTTAATAAAACTAATTAAATTTATATATATTCTATAGAGATAAAGTAACATGTCGTTGGTTTTTACGACTCTCTTTTAGATTCGATCCCATCTAGATAACTTTTCATCTTTTACTGTACTAAATCCATACTTAATCTGTCCGATCAGCTTTTTTTTCACTGTATCGGCTTTCTTACATAAGTCGGTTGATTGGCTCTCGATCAACGGTTTATCAAATTTTAACTTTGATGCTATGTAAATCTGTAGGACTGAGATGTGGAGGCTTGGACTAGTTGCAGGACTCGTAAATTTTAGATAATGGAATAAAATATCCCAGCCGCTACACACATGAAGAAAGTTATTCTAAATGGTTATAGCATTTTAGATGGATTACAAATATGAAGGAAAAAGGGGGAGAAAACTATAGTTCTGCACACTGCTTCCGCTGTTGGTTGATCGAAAAGACCGTGAAATTTCAAGGGGGGCCCTTGGAATTAGCATATGTAAGAGAATGCCAGCGAACAGCAAGCAGAATCAATGAACCACCCTGTTTCGGTTAGAGTTTTCGAATGGAGTGAAATCGATCGGAGGCTTTCAAATCGTACCATAGTTTGAGGCCTTCAAATTTTAAACAGAACAAAAGTAAAAAAAAAGATGTAAAGGGACCATAGTTTGAAAAGATGTAGTTCTTTTTCTTAAAAAATGAGGCCTTCAAATTTTAAACAGCACAAAAGTTTTTTAAAAAATGTAAAATTTTAAAAAGAATGCGGTGAGTATGGATCGAACACACGACGTTCAGACCTCAGTCTGACCCTCTCCCAACTGAGCTATCCCGCTTGTAGTCAGAAGCATTCCTTTAGTAGCATCCTTTCTTTTGACAGAGGATTTAAACTCTGATTATTCCATGGGGATTGTGTTAATTTAGATTTGGTCCAAAACTCAAAAGTTAACTGAAGAAAAACTTTGTTTTACTCTATGAAGAAGATGAAGACTCGCACCAGTAATGCTACCACATACGCACATGTACACCAGCAGATGTCCTACGTTTTTTTAATAATGAATAGCAATCCGGCCTATCTATCTACAAAGCTAAAGAATATAAGAGTACTTAGGCTCTAATTAAGTCTCAAACCCGATATACACCAAAACAAAAAAGAAAACATTAGAGACTAAGCTTTAAACTTCTTTTGCCTCGCTTCAACCTTGCTCCTTCGTTATGTAGCAACATCCAACACACCACTTGTTTACTTAGAAACATTGGCGTAAGAATTAACATGTTGTATGATGACCTGCTGTGTAAAACTACAATAACTCCTGCGAACTCTCAACAGTGTTGCATCCACCTAGAAATTCTATCAACCGGTGCCCCACAGGCGACCAAACATGAGTATCGTTGCATCCATTCCGGGCACTCCTCCCTACTTGCTCCAGCCTGTTGCCACTTGTCAACAGCCAAGCCATTGACGCCACATCAAATCCAGTGGTGACACCATGATTGTTTTCTGTTGTTGTCACATTCAGCTATGGGCGCAAGAAGGTAGGAGCGGACCTAGTCCGCCCAACCGCATTGCCACCCTAAGTGCTGCCTCTCACACTATCCAATATCCAAGCATAGGGAGAGGAAAGGGCTGATTTGAGCTAAGCCACTACTAGCCATCGTGTCATCTCAACACCATCTGAGCTATCCCGCTTTTCACCACTCGTCCTCAAACCTGCTGTTGCCGATCCCTTCCATTGTTGTAGGGCCATATAGCAACAAGGACGCCCTGGTATTCGGCCATGCCACAAACTGAGTGTAGATCCACGTGCCACTATCATTGCATGGACACCACGGTCTCATCGAGACTAAGCCGCTACCGCATTCCATCCAGCTATTGCCTTATCACATCGCCCGGCCTTTATCTCACCTCTTCACCTTGCTGCTTTGGACGACGTCATCACCATCGCTTGCTGCCTCTCAACCTCACCGGCTGTTCAGCATAGCAGCAGCCGTTCTCACTACGCCGATGACTGCATCGTGCAGCCCCAACAGCTGCCTTCACCATGGCATATCCGGCCATAGCCTTGGCTCAGTCGGATTCACTCACCATCTCTGTCGCCATTGTTCCACCTTGTAGTCACACCACCATCGACGCCGCAACATATGTTCTATCTGATAGAGAGTAGGGATACATTGTTGAATCTCCTAAAGTTTCTATTGAAGCTCACTTAGCTTGTGTGTGAATGTTGGCACTATAGAATTTAAATCTCATTAGGTAAAATTATGAAAAAAAACCCTACTATATATCCCTTATTTTTCACTTAAAAAAACACCGTTCTCTTTGATTTTCTTGGAGCAAACCCAATAACCCCGTTATTTCTCGCTAAATAATTCTAGGACTTTAAATAAAAATAACATACTCTCATTTTAAAACATAGAAATCTAGTATTGAATATAATTTAAACGGAGAGTATCACATATTATATTGTCTAAATTTACAGTAGTAAGTAGCTCTCGCTAAATCAAACATCACAGCTAAAGAGGACTTCAAATAAAAATAACATACTCTCATTTTAAAACATAGCAATCTAGTAGTATCGCATATTATATTGTGTAGTAAATAGCTCTATTATATTTTAGAAACAAAAGAACAGTATCTAACAACCGAGCTACGCAGGCGTGAGGCCAATTCAGCAAGTTCAGGGCCGGACGCATCCTGGGGCAAGGAGGGCCAAGATGATGGAGCACCCCCTAGGCCCTACTACGCCACATCCCACTGGTTTCCAGTAGCTAAGGCGTACACCGCCGGTACACGCATACAGAAAGGCTATCCATGTACACACATACGGCAAGGGAGCAAAGCGGCATGCGTGCATGCATTAGTTAGGGCTTGGACAAAAAAACTCGGTAGCCAGACCTACCTAGCACTAGTTAACATGCCTATTGTTCGAGGTCACAGGTTGATGCCTCAGTGTGAGGAATAATTAATTCATTCAATTTTCTAACTTTTACATTTTAATTGAACATAATTATGAAGAAGTATTTAGATACACCACTAGTTTTGGAATTATTTAAGTGTACAAAAGGCTATTTTTATGCATGTTTTCAGCTCGTAGGATCACGCTATGCTTTATCGAGTTACTTTCTTGATTTATTTTGTATTATTTGGTATGTTCATATTAAATTCATTTATGATCTTGGATTGAAACAATGCCTTCCTTCTATTTTAGACACCAGCCTTGTGTTATTTCTTTTTCATATTGCACCCTCTAAAATTTAATCCCACAATAGCCACTGAGCAAGTTATATAACAAAGATAAATAAAGATTGCAATTCTACTTAGTTATATAGCAAAGATAACTATAGCAATTCGGCTAGTTGTATAACACAATCTATAGTGAGTAATTTTTTAGGATTGAATAATTTTGGCACCGTGCAACATAACTTTATCAAAATAATAAAGACATTTTAAACCTTCGAATCCTTAATAATCACTTATATTTTGAGATAGAGATATTAAAAAATTAGATGGTTGATCAAGCTTTGGACTTGTTTAATATAACTCCTACTCCGTGAGCAGAGGGGAGCTGAGGAGCGGCGTAAATGTAGATCCATCCTTGCAGTGTATTTTTTTGAGTGATCCGGTAGCTCCCTTCATATTATTAAGTTCTCAAAAGTATTTGGTACAGCTCTAGCTCCATGAGATAAGAATATTGGAGGAGCTATACCAAACAGGCCCTTTATATCATTGGGAGGGTAATGATGCCATATATAGCTTAGCTAACCATCTCAATTATAACACCATATGTAGAATAATGCTATAATGGAAAAAGAAGCACAATATGTATCAATTAGGTTGATTCCTATTTTGACCTAGTGAAAATTAGCTGAATTAAACAGCCTCCAAATTGAAACCTAGCTTTAATGACTATACATGGATCATGGATGGAAATTTACATGGAATCGAATCGAATCCATGTTCCATGTGGATATGTGATGCAAATGATGGAGCCCTGCAGGACATGGAGGAGACATGCATCATCCAGGCAGTCTAAAGCCATCTCTCATCGCATCACATGCACCCCCCTTTATAGCATAGCCCTTGGTCCCTGCCTCTCTTCCAACAAACTTTGCCTAGTGCTGCCGCATTGTGTGTTGTGCTGGGGGATTTATGTCTGCATATTTCCAGGGGTTGGCTGGTCCAGGGGGGTTGCTGCAGTGCACACTTGTTAATCAACATCAAGGAGTATTCCCACTTAGCTCTCCAGCAGAAATAAAAAAATTAAGGGGAAGATAAAGAAAGTGGAGTATTCATTTTCATTCACCGTGGCATGATGCAGCATGCACCCATTGAATTGAAGTATGGTAGTGTGTGCAGTTCGGGTATGTTGCACTGTAATTTTGCTAGCACCGTTAGGGTATGACACCTTTTTATTCCTGTCATGGCTAAATTAAGCATAGGATAAAAATGATGAAATAGAAGCAATTGTGATTCATCTAGATGAAAAGACATGGTGGCTAGCTCGCTGAACTTAGCTCGGTTTTATTTTTAATATAGTGAGCCCAAAAGCAAAAGTATTTTGCAAAATATTGGTGTTTGTTTTCTAAAACTATATTTTAAATTATAAAGTATTTCGTTTGATTTAGATTTGTCCCGAAAACCACCAGAATTTTAGCACGTATGTTTCATGCCTAGGTTTTTTTTTCAAGTCAGTTTTTTTTCATAAAAAAACAATCTGGCTCATTAACAAGTTTGCAGAAAAAAACTAAAATTGTCATGGCTCGCTAATGACTAGGTATTTTACCTGGTCCTACATAAACAATGTGGTTACCACAAGTTGTAATCATGTACATCCATTCATTAGCAACAGCTATAGAAGAAAGGGATAGGAAAAGCAAAAGGCACAATCCTTTCATTAAAAAAATGTTTGTGGGATCTCAAACCGAAGTGATTAATACCATGTAGGAGCAATATGTATGTTGACGTAAGAATAAATCAAATCAAAGATATATCTATGTCAATACCAATTTATGTTATACTAGCTAAATAGATGTATGTAGCTAAATACCAGTGTGTTGTAATGAAGTTCTAAAAGATAACCTTATCTTTCTAAAATTCATTCTCCATTATCTACTCTCAAATTTTATTGGTTAGCTTGCGTCATGTACAAAATGATTGCTAATCATGATTATAATCTAAAGCTGATATTAAATTTTCTTTTGTATTTTTTGACTTTTATAGCCCGATTCTCTGACTAAAAGGACGAGTAAAATATCTAACTAAAATCTTATTAAAAAGCAAACATAAACAATTTAACATTGTGCCTAACAGGTAGTATTGTTGCTTCTAATAAAGAATGAACAAAAATCAATGTAGATATTTTTATCAGCTAATCCAAACTAATTTCTCTTTGTCTTATCCTTTATTATAAGGTCATTCTCTATATATGGACTCCACATAATATAATAGTGAATAGATAACGGTAGTGATAGAATCACCATCTCTAGCATTGGTGTCTTTTATAGAAGTATAGACTATGTGAACGTATTTAATAATTTATTTTGTTTTGTAGCTAACTGCAAATTTGCACAAAACTACCTGTCAAGAAGTTCTCAACCGAATATATCTTTTTCGTAAAAGTAGAAAACTGGGCAGCCTGTGGTGTTCTGCCACCTCGCGCCGCGCGGCGCATTTGGGCGATTTGTTTATCTCGCCATGTCCGCCACCTCCCCCCGGTGCAGCACCAGCATCTCTGCCCCGCTGCTGCTGCCGCGCCTGCGCGTCCTCACTGGAAAGATGGCCCCCGTGGGGACGCCCCCCTCTCCCAGCGACATGAATGATGCGCCTTTTCTCCGTTCCCTCCCTCCCACCACCGCCCCCGCCAGATCGATCTTTACTCGCACTTTCCAGTTCCCGTCTCCCCAATCCATGCTCTGCCTGCTTCGTCCTGCTGCTCCCTGTCCCAGCTTCTTCTTCTTGGTGCGGGAGGGTGTTCTTGGGGTAGGGAGCAGTGGCTGAGGTGGGGGCGGGGGTGACCATGGCGAAGGAGACCGAGTTCTACGACGTGCTCGGCGTCTGCCCCGCCGCCTCCGACGACGAGATCCGCAAGGCATATTACATCAAGGTCTTCTTCTTGCCCCTCATGGCGGCGGCGATCGCCTTCTTGCTTCATGCTAGTTCCTACCGCCCTGCTCGGAGAGCCGGCGCTGATTTGTTTTTTTTTTTCCGTTTCTTGATGTTCAGGCGAGGCAGGTGCATCCTGACAAAAACCCCAATGATCCGCAGGCGGCCGAGAAGTTTCAGGTTGTTTCTTCTACTCAAGTTCATTTCTTGGATGCTTCGGTTATTTCAGTGGCTCTGTCTGTCTGACCAGATGAGCTTCTTGTGGATTTTGCAGGCTCTTGGAGAGGCCTACCAGGTGCTAAGTGATCCTCTTCAGAAGAAGGCCTATGATGGCTATGGCAAGAGCAGCATTTCCATGTAACAAACAAACCCGGTTGAGATGATTGGTTGATTACAAGCAACTGAATGTCTGCATTTCGCAGCAATTCAAGGTTCAGTGTAACAAAATGTTTTTTTTTCAGCGAGAACATGCTGGATGGTACTGTGGTGTTCACCCTTCTTTTTGGCAGTGAGCTGTTCGAGGACTACATTGGCCACCTCGCAATGGCAACAATGGCTTCCTCCGAGATGACGAGCGACAATGACAACCCTGAAAAGCTTCAGGACAGGCTCAAGGTCAGTGAGCTCAACAGCCAGGCAGCCATCTGTGATAGATGCCCTGTCATGTGGGGCCGCGCCTATTCTAGGAGAAGGCGGGCCCGTGACGTTCGCCACGCCACCTGCTGATTCTGTTTTGGAAAGTGCCTAGGTTAGAGAAGAGCCATGCGGCAAGTCTCTAATTTAGGAAGCAATTAGCTTAGATTAGTCAGGTCATTCTGTTTTGGAAAGTGTTAGAGGAAAGCCATACGGTAAGTCTCCAATTTAGGAAGCAATTAGCTCAGATTAGTCAGGCCATGAGCCTATAAGGAGGATTGTAATCGGTCTTTTGAAAGCGGGAAGAATTATATCCCTAAACTCTATCTATTCTTCTCTAATGAACCGGGTACGCTGAGGGGCAAAACCTCGCACTCCAACCACGGACCGAGGCTACGAACTCCGTAGCCGCGGCCCTGCTACCCTAGGCCCCGACGTCCTTGACAACCTGGTATCACGTTCCCCGCCACCGCCGCCGTCGCCCCTCCCACTGTCGCGCCCACCGCCGCCATGGGAAAGTCCAACGCCACTCTTCAGGCCACCCTGGACTCCTTTGCCGCTACCCTCAAGACATTGCAAACCGCCGTCGAAGCCAACGTCAAGGCCATCCAGTTGCTGGCTAACCAGCCGCCGCCTGGCTCGTCATCCTCCAGCACTCGGCCCGGCTCGAGCGAGCCGCATCAAGAATGCCCCCTGCGCTTTCAGAAGATGGACTTTCCGCGCTACGACGGCAAGTCCGACCTGTTGTTTTTTATTAATTGGTGTGAGTCATACTTCCATCAGCAGCGGATCATGGCAGAGGAGAAGGTGTGGATGGCGCCGTATAATCTGGAGGAGGGGGCCAAGCTCTGGTACTACCAGGTCTAGCAAGATGAAGGGACCCCCTGCTGGCGCCGGTGAGCTGCTCCACCTTTACTACGGCCTGCCCTACGCTCCAACCCCCTTGGCGAGCTTGTGGCGTGCCACCACACGGGGACCGTGGAAGAGTACCAAGATCGGTTCCAGGCCTTGCTGCCACGCGCGGGTCGTCTGGATGAGACGCAGCGCGTCCAGCTGTTCACCGCAGGCCTCCAGTCGCCTCACAGCCATGACGCTGAGATTCATAACCCGCAGTCGCTGGCGGCGGCCATGAGCCTCGCCTGCAAATTGGAGCTCCGGAACAGCTACGTCACCCCCGCACAGCACGTTCCCCCGCGTGAGAAGGGCCTCCTGCCAACTCCTGCGGCACGCCTGGCCCTCCTGACACCCCCGGCACCCGACAGGGCCACGCCCGCCACGATCTCGGTGGAAGGCTGCCCCGTCCGTCGGCTGACCCAGGCAGAACAGGAAGAACGCCGCCGTTTGGGTCTCTGCTACAACTGTGATGAAAAATTTGGGCGTGGCCATAATCGCATCTGCAAGCGCATGTTCCTCTTGGATGGCATTGAGGAGGAGGACCCTACCGACGAGCCGGCGCTGGATGACGGGACCCCTGCGGAAGACAACCCGCATTTCTCGCTACACGCCATCGCCGGGGTACCCTTTACTGACACCATGCAGATCAAGGTGGTACTGGGCAACATCACCCTTCACGCTCCTCGACTCGGGTTCCACGCACAACTTCATCGCCGAAGCTGCCGCGCATCGCTCGGGGCTGCCACTTCAACGCCGGCCACGACTCACGGCAACTGTGGCCAATGGCGAGCGGGTCACTTGCCTAGGCGTCCTCCGGCAGGCTCCACTTATGATCGTTGCCGAGACGTTCCGCGTCGATCTCTTTGTGATGCCGCTCGCCGTGTATGACTTGGTCTTGGGAATGCAGTGGCTAGCATCCCTAGGGCCGGTGCTTTGGGACTTTGGCAAGCGGACGCTCTCGTTCTTGCGGCAGGGACGCGCCGTCTGCTAGATAGGCGTGGCCACACCCAACACACCGGGGCTTCACGCCACCACGGCCAGTGAGTCGTTGCTAGAGGAGCTCCTAGCCGGCTTCAGCGATGTCTTTGGCGAACCGCAAGGGCTGTCTCCGCCTCGTGGCCACGATCACGCCATCGTCCTCAAGCCCGGCGCGCAACCCGTGGCGGTACGGCCATACCGTTACCCGACGTCACACAAGGACGAGTTGGAGCGGCAGTGCGCTGCCATGATGGCCCAAGGCATCATCCGCCGCAGCTCCTCTGTGTTCTCCTCGCCGGTATTGCTTGTCAAGAAGGCAAATGGCACGTGGTGGTTCTGCGTGGATTACTGCGCATTGAACGCCCTCACGATCAAGGACGTTTTCCCTATCCTGGTGGTGGATGAGCTCCTCAATGAGCTGCATGGCGCCAAATTCTTCTCCAAACTCGACCTGCGTTCCGGCTACCACCAAGTGCGAATGCGGCCAGGCGACATCGACAAGACCACATTCCGCACCCACGTCGGCCTGTACGAGTTCTTGGTCATGCCGTTCGGGCTGTGCAACGCCTCAGCGACATTCCAAGCGCTCATGAACGACGTTCTGAGGTCCTTCCTCCGTTGCTTCGTGCTTGTTTTCTTTGACGACATTTTAATCTACAGCACTTCCTAGGCGGACCACCTCCGGCACCTGCGCGCCATGCTGACTTTACTACGCCAGCATCGGCTTTTCGTCAAGCGGTTGAAATACACCTTCGGGGTCTCGTCGGTCTCCTACCTCGGCCACGTCATATCCGCGGCCGGTGTAGCCATGGACCCGGCCAAGGTGCAGGCCGTCCTAGACTGGCCGATGCCCTGATCCGCGCGCGCCATCCGGGGCTTCCTCGGCCTCGCGGGATACTACCGTAAGTTCGTCCATGACTACGGCGTGACCGCTACCCCCCTGACGGCGCTCCTCAAAAAGGAGGGGTTTTCATGGAACGACGCCGCGGCCACTGCCTTCGACGCGCTCAAACGGGCGGTCACGACGGCCCCCGTACTCGCACTATTGGATTTCGCCAAGGACTTCATCGTTGAGTGCAACGCGTCGACACATGGCTTCAAGGCAGTGCTCCTCCAAGACAAGCACCCGGTGGCCTATTTCAGCCGCCCCGTTGCTCCGCGCCACTGTTCTCTTGCTACTTATGAGCGCGAGCTGATCGGGCTGGTTAACGCCATTTGTCATTGGCGTCCGTACCTTAGGGGCCGCCGTTTCCTCGTCTGCACGGATCATTTCAGCCTCAAGTTCCTCCTCGACCAACTTTTGGCGACGATCCCGCAACACCATTGGGTCGGGAAGCTGATGGGATTCGATTTCGCCATCGAGTACAAGCCCGGCGTGGCGAACACTGTGGCGGACGTGTTGTCATTGGCGTCCGTACCTCAGGGGCCGCCGTTTCCTCGTCCGCACGGATCATTTCAGCCTCAAGTTCCTCCTCGACCAACTTTTGGCGACGATCCCGCAACACCATTGGGTCGGGAAGCTGATGGGATTCGATTTCGCCATCGAGTACAAGCCCGGCGTGGCGAACACTGTGGCGGACGTGTTGTCCCGCCGCGACACCGACGCAGGCACCCTTGCAGCCATCTCCGTCTGGAAGTTTGACTTCATGGAACGCCTCTGCCAAGCCCCGTCCACAGACCCGGCTCTGGTGGCCATTCAGGATGAGCTACACACCGGCACCCGTGGGGCACCCTGGGCGCTCATCGACGACATGGTCACTTTTGACCGCCGCCTCTACGTCGCTCCGACATCGCCCCTGCTGCTCGAGATCATGACGGCCGTACACGAGGATGGCCACGAGGGCGTCCAGCGCACGCTACACAGACTCCGCTGTGATTTTCACTTCCCCAACATGTGGCAACTCGTGCAGGACCTGGTGCGTGCCTGCACTACATGCCAGCGGAACAAGTCGGAGCACCTCCACCCGGCGGGCCTGCTCATGCCACTGCCCATTCCAACGGGCGTCTGGACTGACATCGCCCTTGATTTCGTTGAGGCACTGCCGCGCGTCGGTGGTAAATCAGTCATCCTCACGGTGGTTGACAGGTTCAGCAAGTATTGCCACTTCATACCTCTGGCGCATCCCTACTCTGCTGAATCGGTCGCCCAGGCGTTCTTCTGCGACATTGTTCGACTTCATGGCGTTCTGTAGTCCATGGTCTCCGATCGGGATCCGATCTTCATGTCCACCTTCTGGCGCGAGCTGATGCGTCTAATGGGCACCCGACTACACATGTCGACGGCCTTTCACCCCCAGTCCGATAGGCAATCGGAGGCCGCTAATAGGGTCATCGTCATGTACTTGCGATGCTTCACGGGAGAGGCCGCGCCAATGGCTCCGGTGGTTACCCTGGGCGAAGTACATCTACAATACGGCGTACCAGACGTCGTTGAGGGACACACCGTTCCGTGTCGTCTATGGTCGGAACCCCCATCCATCCGTTCGTACGAGCCAGGCGAGACGCGTGGCTGCCGTAGCAGAGAACATGGAGGAGCGGGACGCGTTCTTAGCCAACGTCCGCTACCGGCTTGAGCAAGCACAGAAGGTCCAGAAGCATCACTACGATAAGCTCCATCGACCTGTCTCATACACGGTGGGCGATTGGGCCCTGCTTCGTCTCCATCAACGTGCGGCCTCCTTGTTGTGTATGGTTAACACAGGCAAGCTGAAGCCGCGTTATTTCGGGCCCTACCGCATCGTCGAGCTGATCAATGATGTCGCCGTCCATTTGGCTCTACCACCACGTGCTCGGATGCACGACGTGTTTCACGTCGGCGTGCTCAAGAAGTTCGTGGGACAGCCGCCGGACGCTCCACCTCCACTCCCGGCCATCTACCACGGCGTGACTTCTCCAGAACCGGAACGAGTTGTCCGTACTCGCCTGGCGTGCGGCGTCCGCCAAGTCTTGGTGCATTGGAAGAGCAAACCATCGGTGTCAGCTACCTGGGAAGACGTCAACTCGTTCCGCACCAAGTATCCGGCTTTCTAGCTCGAGGACGAGCTGGCTGTCGAGGGAGGGAGAGATGTCATGTGGAGCCGCGCCTATTCCAGGAGAAGGTGGGCCCGTGACATTCGCCGCACCGCAGAAGCCGCGCAGGCGCGCGCAGCGCGCGGTCACCGCGCCACCTGCTGATTCTGTTTTGGAAAGTGCCTAGATTAGAGGAGAGCCATGCGGTAAGTCTCTAATTTAGAAAGCAATTAGCTCAGATTAGTCAGGTCATTCTGTTTTGGAAAGTGCCTAGGTTAGAGGAAAGCCATACGGTAAGTCTCCAATTTAGAAAGCAATTAGCTCAGATTAGTCAGGCCATGAGCCTATAAGGAGGATTGTAATCGGTCTTTTGAAAGCGGGAAGAATTATATCCCTAAACTCTATCTCTTCTTCTCTAATGAACCGGGGACGCTGAGGGGCAAAACCTCGCATTCCAGCCATGGACCGAGGCTACGAACTCCATAGCCGCGGCCCTGCTACCCTAGGCCCCGACGTCCTTGACATGCCCAAATTAAGACAGTCTGGTCTTCTCCTTTCTGATAGAATGTTGGTGTACTAGTTGATGTCAACAATCATGTTCTGTGTTTATTGTGACAAAGGGTGTGCAAAGGGAAAGAGAAGAGAAGCTAGCTAGATTCCTCAAAGAGTTCCTCTCGCAGTACGTTCGTGGTGACAAAGAAGGATTCGCAAGCCATGCCAAATCCGAGGCGAAGAGGCCATCCAGCACTTGTCAGTCTGATCGATCCCTGCAATTCATTTTGATCTCTATGACCTCTAAAAGAACTTTTTAACTGTTCTCAAATGCCATTAGCAGCATCTGGACTAGACATTCTTCGCACCATTGGATATGTGTACTCCCGGCAAGCTGCAAAGGAGCTTGGTAAGAAGGCCATGTATCTAGGAGTCCCATTCCTGGCAGAATGGGTAAGGAACAAGGGCAACCTATGGAGGTCACAGATCACCATAGCACAAGGTGAAAATCTCGCAAACCGGGCTTTGGCGTATTCATTAAAATTACTGACTGATTAGAGGGCAAAAAGAACAATGCAGGAGCCTTGCAGTTGCTGAAGCTGCAAGAGGAGGCCTGTCGAAAGGACGGCTTGGCCACCGAGAGAGACGTCAATTTGCAGATGAGGATGAACAAAGACCTGATGATGAGCTCACTGTGGAAGCTGAATATTGTGGATATTGAAGTGACCCTTCTACACGTTTGTGAAATGGTATGCCTTGAGATATCATGGAATTTACAGTGAGATAATTAATAGTTAGTTGGTAGTATCTGAACTGTGAGTAGCATGACATGCCTGTCTTATCTTCCAGATTAACATGTCAAAATGATTAGTACATTAAACTGACTTGATTGCTCTTGTACTTCTTAGGTGTTGCATGAAAACAATGTCAAGAAAGAGGATCTCAAGGCCCGTGCAATGGCACTGAAAATTCTTGGAAAGATATTCCAGGTACACTGCTTGACCTCTTTATTTGGACAATTAATATTGATACATGAGCTTAATGTTATCACAATTTATAAATACCATATTTGATCAATTGGAATACAAACAGTGGGAAAAGGAGGCATTACCAGGACCATCAAAATCGATCATTCTCGATGATGACAGCAACTCTGATGAAAGTTCAGATGACGATGTGGCTCGGACAGTGCCTTATCGGACTCCTGCAGTTACTCAGGCAATTACTAAACTAAGCCACTTTTATGTTGCATAGAAAAGCATTTTACATAATCAAGTATTCTCTAATATTAGTTAATATATTTGTGGATCAGGGAATTGGCAGGTTATTCAGATGCTTATGCAACCCAGCATATGATGTTGACGATGACTTTGAACCCCGCAAATGAGTGGTAAAGTAGCAGAGAGGTTGCCAACTATTTCAGAGATCCCTGAATCTTCCCAGATTATATGCTTCAAAACAGTTGGGATCATGCATCACCATAATTTGTCTGAAGGGCATGCATTGTAGATTCTACTGCAGCAACGGTGATCAGACCAACAGTGCAAAATCGTTCTTTTTCTGTTCCATGAACAGTAGATTCTTTCTTGGTTTTTGATATAGATTTTATCGAATTGTGTGGTGTTTATGTAATTGTTTGGTTTCGGAGTTCTCAAAAGAAAGAAAGGAAGAGCAAGGAGGTGTAACTGGAAGTCCATTTCTGATTTGAAAATCTTATGTGAAACTCTGATATGAAAAATCAACTTTTGATCCGGCTGTCTGCCAACTGTGACTTACCTCTGCAAGGATCTTCAGTGTCAACTTTGGTTTTGACATTCCTGATTCTGACCTTCCAGATGAACATTGTCAAACTCCAAAGGGAGAATGATCTACTGAATTTTTTTTGAGCTTCTGCTAGGAAGAAGATGCAGATGAGATGAGCAGATAGCCAAAAGGCTCGTGCAACTCAAAAGCAGTCTGCAATCTGCATTGCACAGAACAGAAGCCACCTCCAATGGGGTCTAGCATTCTCATTTCCTACACTGGTAGGTAGAGCTCCTTATGGGAGACCATACAACAAGAGCTTTTTTGCCATATGCCACATGCAGTTGCTCACCATGCCCCCCTAAACTCTAATTTTAACAGAATTTTTTTTTCTTATGGCGATTTGTGCAACCGAAAAAAGGGACCGTAATTCTTCAGAGATTCAGGTGGATCCATCCTGTCATCATGCCCGGAGCTTAGCGAAGAGGCTGCAGAAGGAGAAGAAGCTGGTCCTGGACAGGGCGCCGGAGGCCGGCTGCCGTGGCGACTTGGTGGCGGCGGCAGCGGAGGAGGGGGAGGACGGCACCTTCTTGACGTTGAGCATGACGGCCTGGCCGACCTGGACGCGGAGGCCCTCGATGGTCTTCATGTCCACCAGCTGGCCGGAGGCGTCGCGGACGTAGAAGACGTTGATGGCCTGGCCCCGGACCGTCGTCACGTCGGCCCTTGTCACCGTCAGGCCGTGCTCCCGGAGCACCCGCGTCACGTCGGAGAGCAGCCCGACCCTGTCCCTTCCGCACAGCTCCAGGGTGAACCCCTGCATGACAGAAAGCAGAGTTCGAGCATCGTACTGGTCGGTCCATATAACTTAATATGACTTTATCTTTTTCAGAAACGGAATCAGAATTCAGAGTCCCTCGTTAAGAAGAAAAAATAATCAGAATTCAGAGGTATATATGAAAATGGAGATTAGACAGAGGCAGAAGGCAGTATGTTGCTGGTTAATTACTACTCCTAAATGATGAACTGAAACATGTACCGGAAAAAATGAACATATAACGTCGTACCAGGTGCTGTAGCAAAACTGACAAACTAGTAACAGAATTCAGTGTCAGTGTATCAATCAATCAATGTTACTTTACTACTAGGAGTACTAGACACCATGATCTGCAACATGTCCTGATTAATCCTTACTCCAGAGGTAGCAAGCTCAGAAATTTTTGCAAGGCAGCGTACTACTGCCACTGATGCAGTGATGCAAGTTGCTTGTACGGACAGCGGCAGGGAAGGTTCAGACCTCAGATACTCTTCTGGAGATGGCAGCTTCAAGGCACTTGATCACCCTCTCTGCTTCGTCCTTCTGAAGCGTGCGCCCATCCTTGTGACGAATGTACAGCTCCTGACAAGAAACAACAATCATGGTGACGCCAAGAGGCGGTGTTAACTGAGCCGCAAACTCAGGGCTCCTTTGGAAGGCAGGAACATTCTTTCTACAAATTCAACTGATTTATGTGAAATTCTTTGCATTGTCGCCACAGAGGCGCAGAAGGTAGGAGGAGCAGGATTCTCTACACTACTACTGTTGATGCGGTAGCAGTCAGGTTTGAAATTTCAGGAATTTCAGACACCCCAGCATGCAACTATTTCATCTGAAATTTTCAGATTTTTTCAAATATTTGTGAATTTGGTCAAAAATTATTCAAATTCAGTCAAAATGTGTTTAAATTTCAAAAAACTCGTTCGAAATTTCGGTACCCCCGAAATTTGTGTGCCTTCCGAAAGGGCAAACCCTGGTAGCAGTCATTGACACGTGAGGGTCCGCATCCGGTAAGTACATACCTGCATGCCGTAGGTGCCGTCGGAGGAGACAGAGGCGTGGGAGACGACGTAGTGCATGTCGGTGAGCGTGCACACGATGTCGAACAGCAGCTTGGACCGGTCCCTGCACTTGACGTTCACCACCGAGTAGTCCTTCTCCTCGCAGTGCTCCACCGTCACCACCGGCCTCTCCGCCGCCACGGCGTTCCCGGCCTCGCCTGGTGGCACGACGGCGTCGCCGATCTCGTCGTCGTCGTCCATGTCGGCGTGCATCAGCTGGTGGAGCCGCCGGTCGACGTGGGTGTTCGACCCGGCGGAGAAGAAGTTGGTGTGCGCCGCGGGGCTCTCGTCGTCGCCGCCGCCGGTGTGCCCGCGGAGGACGTGGCGCAGGCGGTGCTCGATCCTGGAGAGGCGGCACGCGTCGTCGATGACCTGCCCGGACGCGACGTCGTTCACGTACACGACGAAGGCGACGCGGGCGCGGTGCGTCCACACCTCGGCGGCGAGCACGTTGCAGCCGAGCTCGGCGAGCACGGCGAAGACCTCAGAGAGGAGGCCCGTCCGGTCGGGCCCCTTGAGCTCGATGGTGGTTTTGTCGCCGATGGAGTGCATCCCGACCGATCTCCCCGGCGACGATCCGCCCTTCGCACGACCAAGCAGGTTGCTGTCTGGACCTAACGCCTGTAATTAACCAAATTAATACTACTACTTCAGTTTTCACTTAACTTATCGTTTACACTTCAGTGTAATCTGTAGTCACACAAAATTCTTGATCTCTTCGAAAGTTTCCAAAAGAATTATTGGCTCCATTTCTCCACTATTCATTCCAAACACTTTATGAAAAATAAATACTATGGTCTAATTTGCAATTCACCGAAAGCTTTTTCATTAAAAGAAAACCTTTAAAATATTTCTCAAAAAATGAATGGCATTCTGACATAATTCGGAGAGGAAAGGAGTATTACAGATACCAAAAACTTCACCCAATCTACCAATACTTTCACGCAAAACACCATCAGGATACACCAAAATAACTCTGAAAGCTTGATAGAGGACAACTGGTTTTCAACTTTCAAGTGGTAATTTTTAAGACCAATTTTCAGGTGATAAAAAAATTTACAAACCTTCTCAATGTGCTTAATGGTCTTCTCATCAGTCACCTTCTGCCCTTGTTTGTCCACCACATGAAACACTGCATCAGGTTGTAACAGACATCACGAATAAACCGGCAATTAATGTTGGTGAACCATACGTGAGTTTGTACATATATCCTTATATAGCATATAGGCTGCCTTACCATCCATGAACCATCCACCATCGGAGGTGATGTAAGCCTTCGAGATGGCGAGATCGAGATCACTCAGAACTTGCACCACCTCCAACAGAATGCCATTCTTGTTCATGCTGTCAACCTTACTCCAAACGCAAACAGACGGTGCTAGGAGCAATCAGGGAAATGGTTCTCGAATGTTGGAAGCAGTGTTCTGTAAGATGATGCCAATGGAGTTTTGAGAGATAGTAAGTAGTTCTTACCTTCACCAAGGTGCAGTCGCTGCAGGTGCTATTGTCAATGCATACCCTGCAAAATTATCAATTTGTTAGGTACAGAAAGGAGCAGAACTTTTGACAAGGATTGAAAACAGTGCATGATAATGAGATGAGAAATTCTGCAATTTAGAGGGTCAAATTAGAGATCCACCTAGGAGGGTTGATGCGCTGACTGAAGTTCTCGTACTCCGGATCAAAGTAAGGAAGCATCTTTCCAAGGTTATTAAAGAATTACGAGTTCAAACCAGCAATTGTCATGATGTGAGTTATCTGTGATAATTTCCAATCATGAGGGTAGAAACTTCGATCTAAAATTATCACCGGACCAATGATGGGCTCCTCACAAAGAAGATCTAAATTACATTAGAGAATAGATTAGACCAACCTTTCAGTAGATTCTTCTTTCAGCAGGCCTGAAAGTTCACTGGAAAAAATTTCAATCAAAAGTTAAGCCCAACACTGCATTTTAGTATCCTGAAAAGTCATCAGCAGTTTCGAGTCAATTTCTGTACAATGATACCTGAAACCTGAAAGGACTTGCTCAACCTGAAAATTGCCTGTGAAAATTCAGACACTGACATTGAAAACATAAAAACTCTAGAATCGCAGAACTGGATCGAAATCTGGATCAGAAGTTCAGAACACATCACTTATAGCCATAAAAAAGCAATCAACTTGAACCATTGTGATCGAAAACTAACGACAGTGGTTTGTTGGATCACAATTGCCAGAAACCATGGGCTACTGCAAAGTGTAAACACTATATATCCCTGAAAACAACAAATCGCCTCACAGATGCAAGATACTCTTTTGCCCGAACAAATCGGAGAGGCACAGAGTAGCATACTTTATGCGCTCATGATGCATGAATCAACAGCCAGAACCGATGGCCAAGAATTGCTTCTACTGCTAGGGATCCAACTACTAGAGTTACCTGCCCCGGGGCGCATTAGAATAATCACCCGGCCTGAGGAATCAAGAACCACGTCAGTGTGACTGAAATGCCCCTTTGGCCGCAGATGACAAAATCGATCTGATTTTCAGTCCCACCGCCGGATTCTCGAGCGAGTACGCCAGCATGGAAGGATTTCTCCGCCTCCGTTGATGCTTACGTTGCTATCGCCACGCCTGAATCTTCAGGGCCTTCTTTCTTTTATCTCAACTTGGCGTTCGTTGTGGTTTGTTACTTGTTACTGTAAGTTTTTGTTCAGAAATTTTTGTTGATGTTGATTAGGTCTTTTTTCCAGAGTAGCATGCGCGGTTAGGGCCCACCTGTCAGTAAGTAGCACGTGTTTGAATACGAAATGGCAACCTGAAGTTTAGTATTGCCCGGTTTTGAATAAAAGGGGGTTTAGCTCTCTACATAAAAAGAGTATAATAATCAAGACAAGATAAATGCATAAAATTATCTAATGTAGTTTTTTTTTGACAAAAACGTAACCTTGTTCAAGATTTTTTAAGTACAAGAAGGGTCATCCGTTCACTGTTGTAGTTTGTAATTAGGTGAACGATTTTACATGAAGATACTAATGTGAAATGTTCTTTTTTTTCTTTTCTGAAACAAACACAAAGAGTATAAAGTTACTTATAAATAGGAAAGCAATGAGTTGATACTTGAAACATTTAGTGATTAGTCACTAATCACAGAGATGTCCTAACCCAACCTGGATTAATCAGCAGGGTGACTAACCAATTCATCTTGTCTTGATTATCCACATGGTCTAAACTCTCAAGTCAACTGGTCAGAGAAATTCACATTTCTGAATTTCTGATAGGCATCTTGCCTTTACTGCTAGGCTTCTGCCTCAGGCAGGCACAATGAGTGGTAATTTGTCAACTACCACTGGCGGTCAGCCAGCCACGTGGCCCGGTGGGGCCTGTCACCGGCAGGTGGGCCCATTCCGCTGCGAGTGACGAGGCCAGGCAGCCAGCCACGCGCGCTTTTACGCTTTGCAAAAAGGTATCCGCTTTCCGCAGGTGCGGCGGGCGGCGCCTCGGCTCGGCTCGCCCTCCCAGTGGGCGGCCCACGTGAACGAATCTCGACGCCATGTGGATCACCCAGCGCCCATCCGATCTCCATCTGACGGCGCAGAGCAGCAGCGTGGCCCTGTAACTTGTACTAGCACTACTACGTCAACCAAAGGCTTCCTCCCAAAAAAGATAAAGAAAACAATCTACGTAATTAATTAACTAATTAATTATAGTACTAGAGAGATACAGTACAGTGTACATGCAGCCTGCCTTCTGCTTCTGCTGCTCTCGCCCGTCACAGCCGTCCATCGAATCCAATCAAAATGATTTTTCTTTTAACCCCGTGTGCCTCCCTCTGATCGCGACCAAAAGAAAAGAAAAAAACATGAGATTTGGCAACAAGTAGATGTGGGGCCCACCCATCAGCGACCGTGGCGACAACTATAGCTGACTACTGAGGACGATGATAGAGGTAGTAGCAACAGTAGGGTAGAGGGGGCTTTAAAAATGATGCATGCCCCTCGCGGTGTGCTTTTGGTTTTGGCTTTCCCAATCCAACATGATGCAATTAGCCATGAACCAAGACTCTCTGTTTCTTTTTCGAAAAATTGAACAGAAAAAAAGAAGGAAAGAAACAAAGACACAAATAGGAAGTTGGCTGTGTCGGCCCACTTGATGAAGACCGCAATCATTCGACGTGAAGAAAACCGATTCTAATATACCGGCAAACAAGGCAAACCAAGCAAACCAAAAGAGAGGATTTAAGAGAGAGAGAGTGGATCGGCATGAGTTAATTACCTCTATTCTTTGATTGTTCTTGGATTCCCTCTTAATTATACCCCTTTTCTGCTACTTGATGCTAGCTAGTTGCTGCTATTCTTGGCTTTGAGATTTTTGACTCGTGCGTCGTCTTACATCTCACACAGCGGGAACACCACGAGCTAGGGAGACAAAGGAGGAAGAAGAAGCGCTGCTAGTGTTAGGAGGGGAGAGGAGAGGAGAGACCGTGGGAGGAAGAAGAATCAAATCAAGCAAAAGGAACAGCAAAAGAAAGGGAGATACAAATGAATGGATGAAGGGGAGAGGCAAATGGGCCCATTAGAGATGGCAGGGAAAGAGGGACTTTACTGCCTCTCCATATATACCTCCCACTTGATGATACCATAAGGATTATACAGTAGTCCCACAAGAGCCAAGAGAGTTTGAGATAGCGCTCCACAATCATAGGGAAGTCAAGTGGCGAGACACATATAAGAGCTAAAAGTAGATAGTGTATGACGAGTAATGGCAGGCAACCATATAGTCAACGGTGCGGTATTTGTTAGAAGGTACAGCTAAGTATGTAGTGCTTGTTGGGCTAGCTCATATTTTGAATTTGTATGGGGTGTATTCACATGGTTTTTATTATTCATGTTAATTTCAATCATGGTTGCTTGCATGGTAAATGACAACATAGTATAGGTTTGTATGATAAAAAAAGTCCATATGAATTCATGATGTTTCATGATAACTAGGGATACCTTATAATACCCCTGTCTCTCTCCCATCCTCCATCTAGGATTATATGGTCTTGTGAGGACCAACTAAGTTTGGAATAGCACCCAATAACCATGAGGGGAGGCTAGTGGTGAGATGCATGTGTGGTAAATCTAGATGGTATGCGACAAGTAATGCAATGTAATCATGACGTTGGTTGTGTAGAGTTTGTTAGAAGGTATAGCTAACCATGGTGTGGTTGTTACACCAAATGTCATTTCAAAATTGTAAGGTGTACAACCATATGGTTTTTATTATTCTTGTTACGATAATGAGTTGTCTGGCATACTATTGGTTTGTGTGGCCAAAATCTTCATGTGAATTTGTGATGTTTTGTGTGTGATTATTAGAAAGATTAGCAATCCTCCATCTAAGATTATAGTCTCATGAGATTAGGAAAGTCTGGCTTAGGTGCCTAACATACATATGGAAGTCTAGCAGCGAGACGCATGTGTGATAAATCTAAAATAGTATATGACAAATAATGCTAGGTAACCACAACGTATATGACATGGAGTTTGGTACAAGGTACAACTAGGTATACGGTGGTCGTCATGCTAGGTGGTATTTCAAATTTGTAAGGTGTTGCTTGCACCAAAACACATGAACACGCTAAGGTCTGGGAGATCTGTTTCGCTCTAGTGCAGATTCTTCGGTTTCGAGGTTGGATGGAGTGCGCTCCAATTTGTTTCTTTGGCTACGTTGGTTGGTTCCAGAGTGCGCCGAGGTCCTTCGGCTTCGTTGTCTTCTCGTTGGGACGATGGAGATGCGGGTGTGCCAATCAATTTGACTATGTAATTGATAAAGAGATGAATAGATGGGTCAGTCGGACATTGAGCCAATATGAATTCTTGCTATCGGCTGGCCCTGATAGGGTTGAGATAGTCATCGGCTACGTCTGACACACTCCTGCTATCAACTGGTTGTCAATAGGGACTAGAACACTCTTCCATCGGCTGGGAAGCCAAAGAAGACGTAAGCAGATGGTGACGAAGGGAATGAAAGATACATCGTCTGTAAAGCCAATGGTGTTCTGAATATAAGAAAGGCATAGCACTAGTCCATCGGCTACAAAGCCGACGAAGGCATACAATGGTATTCAAAGAATACAATAATGATTCCATCGGCTGCAAAGCCGATGATACTTTGGAATAGAGTATTCAAAGAATAGCATGTGGAACCCTCTTATCAGCTGGTTAACGATGGAGGATATAGCACTTGTTCATCAACTAGAAAGCCAATGAAGGATATAGATTTGTAAGTAATAATATAAAAGATCCATCGGTTGTAAAGCCGATGACGCTCTGAATATAATGTATGATGAATAAGGAGTGAGACCCGATCCTTCGAAAGTACGAGACCCAGTGACCATCATGACGGTACCGTTAGAGTCAGCCTCGATAGATTGGATCAAACTGAGACAGTCTGAGACTAAGGCTAACGGTAATGAGATGGCAGATGCTAGATCGGATGCGCGGACTGAAAGAACGGGCGAACCCATTGGCTAGCTAAGCCGATGAGAGAAGATCTTAGAGGAATATGTATATCGGCTGAGAAGCCAATACAGTAGGCATGAGGTTCAAAGGAATCACTGAAGACGTATGTGTATCAGCTGAGGAGCCGATACACTGGATGTGATGCTCGATATGTGGATAACTCATCGGCTAGCTTATTCGATGAAATACTGAGTAGAAACCTATTAGCTTATGCCTCAATCTACTATTGGCAGTCTAATAGCTTGAATCTAACCAATGCAACACGAGACTGATGATGATAAAAGAAGCTTGATAAATCGATAGATCCCACGTGGATGTGATGTGGTATATTTGATCGAACTAAGAGGTCGAATCTAACCGATGCAGTCTTAGATAAAATGAATATAGTAGGATAGTAGCGGGACTTGTCTCTTTGTCGGAGTTCGGACCTAACTGATGCAGCTCCGTATCGAGAGCTAGAACCCACCAGTAAAAAACCTAGATAAATTAAGGTGGTGATGTGCCGAGATGTATTTGATCGGGAGATGATCTACAGGAGGTCTATATTTATATCCTGAGATTATAAGAGTTTGACGTGGTTACAACAATAATTGAATGTTATTTTTTAAAAACATAAAAAGAAAATATATCGTTAATAAAACTAATTTCTATCTTATATATAAATAAAATAGTCTACCGTGACTTCTACGGCTCCTTTTTAGATTTGGTCATATCTAGATAATCTTTTATTTTAAACTAAATTGAATATTTTCTCGATCCGTCCAATCGGCTTTTTTTCTATATCAATCAGACTCTTTCCACTAGTCCAATCAGCTCTTCAATTTATCTATGAGTCTTACCAAATTTTGGTATATCAACCACATGGTTTTTATTTTGCTTATTACAATAATGGGTTGTCTGAATGGCAAACAACAACGTACTATTAGTTCGTGCTACCAAAATGTTCATCATGTTTCGTGGGTGATTTTAAGAAAGATAAGGTAAAGCTAAAAATACTATGTGACGAGCAATGCTCACAAGGTTGGTAGATTGGATTTGTACGAAGACACACTAAAGCTATTGCTACTATACGACAAGTGGTCTCTAGTAATCTTAGCGTAGATACCATGCAGGTTGTAAAAAAGTAAACTCCAATATTGCTTATCATGATTATGGGTCTACACAGTAAACACCAATATTGCAATCAGTTCATGTAGCTTGAATGTTCATATGAATTTGTGATGTTCCGTGTAGTATCATATGTACTTAAGAAATGTGCAATAAAACTATTGGCTATACGAGGAGCCATGCTAGGTAATGGTGTTATTGATGAAATGGAGTAAAGCTATGGATACTATATGATAAGCGGTGCCAGGTAGTCAAGTTGTTAGTGACTTGGCTTGGTACAAGGATACAACTAAGTACGTCGTGGCCATTTATTTGGCTTTCCACCGGATGATCTGCACATGATAAAGAACATACCGCATATGATTTATATAGATAAAGTGTTTACATGAATTCACTATACATAGAACAATTAACTCAACATGCAATATTCTGGAGAAGCAGTATAGCTTGCTTCAATATACCATTTTTAGAAGTTGAGGATCTTAAAACACAAATATTAATATACATGCATATCAACATTGAAGTTTAATATATATATATATATAGAGAGAGAGGGGACAGGTTGTACCAAATATATGATTTAATTTATGTTTTAAGTTATTGTGTATTGACAGTAAGATTTCATAAGCCTCAAGCATGTCCAAAATTAGGACCACATTAATTTGAATTCTTTGAGTTACATATTTATCTGCTCTAACATTATACCTTTTCTTTTTACAAATAGACGCTTTAGGATGAGCACAGTCAAACCTAGATATCTTATTGGCTACTTCCTCTCCCTAAATATATATGTATTTTTTTTCAAACTTTCACAATATCCTAGAAAATTCTTGACTATACCTTCATGCCACACTTTTTTAGCCAGCTAGCCCACTAATTATGTACTCATTTTTTTCATAACTTGTTACAATTGTGATGGAGAAAGTGTGAGCCACAAAATATGTGACATGCCCCACTTTCTTGATTTTTTAATAGAAAAAGTGGGGATGCCATCCAAATAGCTCCTTAATGTGACTAGGAAAAAAAACTAGGTGACATTTGATTGCTTTTAATATGTTTCCTAAATATTGAAGCAACAATGTACATCGAGCATATAGTATGCTTTTGTGAACTGTGATGAAGCATTACATTGCTGGACACACAATTAATATTGGTTGTGTACGGTATGGTGTCAATGTAACAAACAACTACAAAACGGGGAACAGATTAAAACATTCTGAGAAAATGCCCCTTTGGCAAACTCGTGTTAGTGAGCATGGCACTATTAACAAATTAGCATCTCAGAAAACTATAAAGTTCCTGTATTCTATTAGCTGTTGCCTTCACAAAAGAGAAATGTCTGGACACAATCCAGAAGTATTATTCCATAGCTGACATAAGGCAAGATTCACCCCCATCGAATAATTATTTTGAGAATGATTGTAGGTCAACTTTGTGCCACAGGTTTTTTTTTCTTTAACAAAAGGAAGCATATTGGATGTCTGTGATCTAGTGCAGGAACAAACAAGAGAGATCCATTCCAGCTAGTGCAAGAAAGAGTAACAGAACATGTTTGGTGTGATGAGATTCCAAACAGATCGACTGATCAAACAGCATGCAGAGAATTTTGTGTAGTAAGGTCCAGGTATGGATGTGAAGGATTCTAATTCCATCTCCAGTGACATGTACTTCAATGGACAGTGCCCTGTATGACCATCCACTTATGAACTGTTCAGATAAGCATCAGTGATTGATCAGATATTTCAAAGAAAAAAAATACTATCTGGACAAACTCAATCTCTTCTTTATCTCTTTTATCGACTGGACTCTCTTCATCTCTCCCAAGATGATGTATGTGATTTGTTTTTTCGATGAAAGAACTCCTCTCATTTTTTTTTCAGATTTAAGGATTTGTCGCCCGTCTCAATTGTTGGTTTCATTTATATAGTTTTAACCCCATAAACTACTGTGACAGTTACAACTACCCTCAACTACATTTTAAACCTTAAACTTTTAATCCCGATGAATTACCCCTAACTCAATCCAAAGCAACTTTTTTCTACCTTGCACACATGGTAGAAATTTGGTTAACATGGTTGTCTAATCAGCTAAAATCTAAAAAAAGTGAGGCCCACCTATCTACACTGTCATGTTGAGGTCAAGCATAGGGTCATCGTCGGACCTCAAACATTATTTTTCTCCCCTCCCCTCCTCTCCATAACGGTCAAGCATCACTGTCAGCGGTGGCTTGCCTTCTCTGACTCACCCCTACTATCCATTTTTACTACTGCCTCCAACTCACCCTTTATGCCCACCCATCTCTCTAGCTCTCGTGCTCCACCTTAGCCTCTAACCGTGCTGGAGCTAGGAGGCACCGCAGAGCATTGGAGAGGGGGTAGTTGGGTGGACACGTGTCATCTCTGTCATTATCGAAAGGGGAGAAGGATGTCTCATCGCCCAAGGTGGAGCCCAGTGGTCTCCAAAGGAGGCAGGGTCTGCCTTTTAGGCACAACCATCATGACACGTACGGACGGGGAGGTCGTGGTCAACTAGTGGTAGAGTGGCACAATAGTGGGAACAAGGACGGTAGACCTAGAGGAGGATTGTCACGCCTAAAAATTTAGCCAATTTTCAAACTATTTTATGTATTAAATCTCGAATTAAACAAGGTACACATAATAATAAATTAATATGTAGATCCAAATATAAATAAAACATAAATACTTAAAAAAAACACTTAGTCCTCACATTGAAAAGAAGGAAGCAGCGAAAAGGTGATCTAGCGTAACTTCAGTTCCACTCTACAAGCAAAACTCAACTGTAATATAAGCCTTAGTCTCTAAGTCCATTTTCAACACTCTTATTCTTTAATTTTGAAAGAGAAAAAATATAGCAAGGTTGAGTACTACCTACGCATCACACCTTGATCTAACACCACTAAAAAGTCAGTGCCAGCTAGGGCATGCCGCCGAGAACGGTAAACCATCCCTAGTGTAATCACGCATGTCAATGTCAGTCCTAGAATTTCAAACTGGTATCCGTGATAATAAAATAGTAATCATTACAAAACTAAATGAATACGTTATATCTTCTTAGCATGTTGGGTAAACCCTTAGCAACAACTCCTAAGAAAAATTATGGCAGCAGAACTCAGCATGGCAGGCACATCAATTCACAGGCAGTGGCTTAGGTCTAGGGATGAAACCAAACTCTGTATTATTTTCCACCTAAGCTAAGGAGAGAGAAAAAACAATAAAACAGAGAGGGTAAATACTTTTGTACACATAAGGAAATGTGAGTATACATTCTACAAAGGATGGTTAAGTTTATTTCGCAAACTTTTTGTTTGAAAACATTTCTCAACCTCTAAGTGTGAGTTTCATAGTTCATTTGAAATGAGATTTACCATCTCGATCCTACATAGATTGTTGTGCAACAACCCAAACATGAAAGCAAAGTTTTAGTTTCATTAATAGTCCTTTTCATTTTTCATCTCTTTAAACATCATTTCTTAAGCCATACATACAACATCTATCTTACTTCGTCTAGAGCTAAACCAACATCTTTATTTCCATTGGCTCCTTCTTGGAACCATGCCTAAACTTTAGTTTCCACTCCATCTCGAGAAGTCTACTCCATGATGTTCTCACGGCATTCCGGGTCATGTAGACCCATTCTCGACCACCAAGGTCATCTATCAGTCACCAAAATTGACTCTGGTAACAATACCTATTTCTACAAATGTTTTTCATAAAACATTAGCAAACAAAACTGTAGTAGGAGAATCAGCTTACATTCGCTCTTAACCGTGGGTACAACTATTCAAATATATTAAGCTTTGCAGAGTTTGTACACGAAATTGACATTGGATACCCGTCAGCACCGAAAGTTTGTGATAAAACATTTTCAAAGCTAATCTAGGAATATCCCATGTCACGTAGCTAGGTCGAATCTCTCAATCGAGTATTAGGCAAGTCTGATGGCTTCATCTACTTAGGACACACCGAATATGTCTCCTACTTCTAATCAGTCATCTTAAAAGAGGCTAAAATAACACCTATCCTGGACAGTAAAGATCCATAATCCCATCTTCTCATCCTCAATGTTTTACAACTATTGACATATAAGATTTCCATATGATAACTATTTACATAGCCAAGAGCATCTCATAAATACTCGTGTGGTCACATGGTAAGATGTTCGAATGTAATTTTCTAATAAATCGGTCCTTATATGCGATTACAAAATCAAGACACATAGGTGAGATTATGCATCATGAGATTTCGCAAACATTTTCTCTTTTTCAACCCATCGACTCCACGAGTCAGGTTTTAACAAAGGTTTCACCATCTAATTTTTTCCATAACGATAAACAATTGTGTAAGATAGGATAGTGGTATCTCCGCTCAAGGAGCAAGATTTTTAAAGCACCATTATGGTAGAGTTACAAGGATAAAATTTAATAGCAACATATGAAAATTAATGTGACTACTAGGTTGGTCTATCGGTTGCACCCAAACCGAGGCCGATTAATTTTAGCTGTATACGCTAAGCATGCAACTTTACAAACAATTTTTTTATATAAATTAGGAGCAATATGATCAAGAGTGACTTGTCTTGCTTTTGGTTAATGAGAAGTTCTTCAGAGTTGGTGTCTAAGAATTTTTCGGTAGCAAACATTGTGAGAAACAAGAGAAAACCCTAATAAAACTCTAAAAATATAATAAATAATCTCATTTTTAGAAAAATTGTAGAAGTTAAACGGAGACGATCCAAGTTACAAGATTATTTAAATTTTTGGAATTTTTGGAAAAGAATAAATCACTAGAGCATTGAAAGGAATATTCTTCTAGAATATTCTCTTGAGTGGACCCACATATCAGAGAAAGATTATTTTGAGGAGACAAAGTGGACTATAGAAAGCTAATGGGCCTAAACGGGCCTCGGCATGTAGGGCTTGGTCAACGACCTGGTCTGAGGATAGGAAAGTAGGTCCCGTATATCAGTGTGAGGGAGAGAGAGGGAGGCTAGTCCACATGTAGGAGAAAACGAGGGCACATGGCCTCACCTCATTGGCTGAGGTGAAGCCCACATGTGAGTGGCACTGAAGGGGTTTTCTTTCTTCTTCCTTCTTCCTTCCTTCCTTCTTGTTCTTTCTTTCTCTCCTCTCATCTCTCTCTAGTGCGGGATGGAGGTGCACCGACGAGTCCTGGCTGTGGATGGCAACAGGGAAAGCAGCACCATGTGGTAGGATAGAGGTTGGTGGTGGCGTCTATAGTAGAGCAGAGCGACCGCTAGGCGGCAAAGAAGAGACGCAGGCAGTAGTACGGAGGAGACGATGCCTGGCTAGGGAGATGTGGCGCATGGTGATAAAGGCGTGACTAGTGGTGAGGGGTTTTGCAAGGAAGGTAGCAAAGGCGTGCTGGCTTAAATAGCCATAACCGTCGAGCGGCGACAAAGCGGCGAGGTGCGGGGGTCGTTGGTAGGGTCCATGGTGACACAAAACATAAAACACTTGGCAGTGACATGGCAAAAATGAGCACCATAGTGTTCCACTGCGCGTGGCAGCGCTTGGCACAGCAGTGGCAGGTAGGCGGGGACAGCGATTTGTCACGGCGCGGCACTACTTGATATGTGGTGTGGTCAATTTAATGCGGTGTAGGGGTGCAGGACCCATGATGTAACTTGACTAGGAGGCGGGGATGAAGGATAGGATGGAGCGGCGGGGTTCGCAGGTGGAGCAGTGGCGGCAGGTGGGATTTATGGTGGTGGGTCCACGTTTAGCTCGGTGTGACGTGGCGTAGCGTAGTAGGGTTGTGGCACACGCGGGCGAAGGCGGTGGCCGGCTTAACATCCTATCAAGCGCATGATGTGTGCAAGCACGAGAATGGATTTGCGATGCACGGGAATGTTGCAAGGGCGTAGCGCACGGGCTCGAGACTTTTATCGAACACCTGGCGCCCGTGCAGGTGTGGCGTGGGGAGGAGGGTGAGGGCATGGAGCAAGCATGTGCGGCTTAGCCGGGTAGCTAACAAGTGGGCCCGAGTGAGGCAATAGGTAGAGGACCTAACTCACCTATCAGTCTCTCTTTCGTCATGCTTGCATATGCTCTGCTAGTCTAATTTTCACCGTCAGCCCACTTATCATATTTTTTATAAATTATTTAAATATAAATCAATTAAATAATTTTAATTTTAATATATACTAGTTTTATAAACCCAATTTCTATATAAATTATTTTATAAACTAAAATTAAATGTTGTCGTGGTTTCTAACGACGTTAGCTGAGTACAAGTCTACGTCGAGGAGACTATAATCATGCTTGTCTAGGTATGTTACGTGCGTGTCATCCATATGATCAGGAAAAGAAATTTTGTTAAATTCGGAAGCTCTTGAAACGTGTAAAATAGCCACGTTCTATAAAACCCACATTTCGACCCACTTCCAGTCGGAGAAAATTGTCGACTGCATGCTCTGCTTTTATTACAGATTGCCCCCTGATATTTGGAACTAATCACAAACCACTCTACTCGCTTCGCCTCCAAAGCCCTACCCGCCGCGGCGCTGATTCCGGGGTGTCTTCGGCGGCGGATATGCCCCGAAAGTCTCGTAATGCAGGCCGCTTATTTTGCGTTCCCCAAACCGCTTGATTCTTACTCTGGCTCCCATTAGGGGTAGAATTCGTGTGTTGCCGCGGTGGATCATTGAAGTGATAGCGATCGAAAATTTTCTCTGGATTCTGGTTCCCGTGGGGAGAGGAGAGCTTAGGGTTTGGTTAATTGTGGCGAGCGAGTATATCTAATCCGGTTTGGGGAAGCAAGCAAATGGTGGGATGGGCTTAATTTGAGCCCTGTGTAGGACAGTGACCCAATATTTCTTCATATCAAAAAGCATTAGGAGTTGCATTGTCCCCAATAATTTGGAGAATTTAATTTAATTTTTATAGGGTTGTCTCAAAGAATAGGATGGGTCATGGGTAGAAAGTAGCAGAGTGATGGCCTTAAACTGAACCTTGCTTTAACAGCAGTTAGAATCATATTAATTCAGTTGAGCTTCAGCTTCAGGCAATTTTTCATGATTTGGCAGTAGTTACTCATGATCATATTTTCAAAATAGAACTCTACCTAGTTTTTTAGGGTTATATTCAACCTTGAAGACTGAAGAATAATATCCGTTATGCAAGAATGTGTATCATTGTAAAGTGAAGGAGTGATCGATGAAATGGGCCTAACCTAACTCTGCTTTGGACAGTGCTTTGCATTTCATCACACGTAAGGACTTGATGGAAGTGTTATATATAGAATTATACACTCTCTCGGCCTCTCCATGTTATTCATACTCGTAGAACCAGCTGATTTGTTGTCTGCTATGGAGCACAAGAGAGGCTATCCCATAAATCAGCATTTGTTGTATAATCATAAGTATTACTGTTCGTCTTGGTTAAGATGCTTTGTAGAAATATTGTGACATTCGTGTAGTGTGTGTCAACTTCCATGTTTTTCTTTGATTCACACCATGAGAAGCAGACAAAATCGTATGGGTTAGTTTTTGACTTGTACAGAGTTCATTGTCATCTGGAAATTTACATGCTTTATTTGATAAGTCAGGTGCAAATGATCACAATTTCCTTTACCTATTGAACAACAACCATTGATGTGTGGTCAACATCAAATAGTCATAATCAAATAACTATGTTGCGTTTCAATTTCAGCAAATCATAATTTTTCTTGAATCTAGATTGCGTTGCTTAGCTGCTGTGGTAAACAACTTGGACATAAAGTGGAAATGGAGATGGTTTTTGGTGCAATTTGAATTGATCTAGATGGAAGGAATGATCCAAAGATATTAAGAACTCTCTATTTTGGTCCTACATTGATGTGTTTGATTTCACCAGATTGTCAGTAAACTTGGCCCTGTTGTGCATATCATTAACATAATGAATGCCTAGGAAAAAGGTACTAAATGCATTAATGTGGCCCTGTCGGCAAATGCACTTACGCATGGATAGATAATGTTATGTCACAATCTTAGGCATACATCTGTACTTGTTGAAAACTACATGGATCTAACCCATTTCAAAAATCCTCAAGCGTGTCTTTCTAATGCATGTGAAGCAACTAGCCAGATGGCTTTCAAAACGTCATGGGGAACTGAAGTACAAGTTTGGCAAAAAAATTTATGTGCATCCATTTCAGTTGGCTTTGTGAACTTATTAGGGAGTGACTTCAGTAAAGTATATACGCTCAGGGGAGTTTACTACGTCATATTGTTTGGATGCTGTACTTACTACGGAGTTCTTTACATAGGCTGGTACCAACAGTATGTTAATGTAAACATTAATGAGCAAGCTGGCAAAGTTATCATGCAACCTTAATGTAGACTTCAAAGAGTTGTTAGTTTTTGAAGTGTCATGAGTATTCCAATTGGGGAGTTAGGTATGTATCCTCTTAGAAGAAGTAAATGATGTTATTAGTATAGACGATGTGCTTATTGGCATTCGGCTTTCTAGCATCATTAGAAGCACTTAGGAGGTAAATTTCTATCTGCTAGTAGATGGAAACAACCAGACGTAATCCGTCAGGCTGTGTCAGCAAACTCAATCCAGGGTTGTAGGTTCAATAATTTGGAAGAAAAAAATTGAGCATGACAATACTTCCAGGTTTCAAGTCTGGTATGGAATTTATTTATTGCCATGTTCACTGCCTTGCATTAGTAGTTCAAAATTCCCTTTGATGGTAAGGATGTAAAATTGTGTTTGCTGGGCTTACAGACTTTGGATATATAGTTCGTGAACCATGCTACTGAATTCAACATAATAGCAATCTCCTTTTTTTTATAAAGAAAGAAGTTCATTTACATATTGCTGCTCTCAGGATTTCTCGAGAACTATGGATAGCTGTATGATGTTCTCTCTTTTCCCTAAGTAAATCACAATAAATCATATTAATTCACAAAATGTTTGATCTCAATGTAATTCAGGTATATGCCTTTGCCAATTATTCTTATATATGGTTTCAATCTACTTAATAACTACACTGGTGCTTCTGCTTATTTCATATATTATTTCTTTTCCTAACCACCCTTGACAACAATAACAATACAAACTTTTCTAAGTAAGGTAAAGTAATTTAGAGTTGAAATCCAACAAAAACCTCCAATCACGGTTTAAGCATATCAATAACTACTTTTTAAGTATCTATTCAACTACAGATCTTTAGATATATCTCACTCTTTTAAATCTCTTTTTATTGTCTCTCCTATATTAATTTTGATCTTTCTCTACCTCTTTTCATATTATTATATTAATTTAGGATTTTATAATATACTGGGCATCTCCTTTGGACATGATCAAACAGCTCAATATCAATATTGGATAACATTTTCTTCAATTGGTGCTACCTCTAATCGATCACGTATATCCTCATTCCGAACATGATCTATTCTTATATAATCATACACATTTCTACAATACTCAGCTATTGAACACAACGTCTTTTTGTAGGTCAACGTTTTACCTCATATACCATACTAGATCTAATCGTCATTCTATAAATTTACCTTTTAGCTTTTACGGTACCATTTTATCACAGAGGATGCTAGATGCTTGGTGCCACTTTAATCAGTCCGTTTTGATTCTATGGCTAACGTCCGCATCAATATCTCTATCTATCTATAGCATTGATCGTAGATATCGAAAGATATTCTTCTTAGGTACTACTTGGCCTTTTAAACTCATATCTCTCTTCTCGTGTGTGATGATGATAAAGTCACATATCAAGTATTTAGTCTTAGTTCTGCTTGCTCTAAAACCTTTGGACTCAAGAGTCTGTCGTCATAACTCTAGTTTTCTATTTATTTTTGCTCGGAACTAACACTACATCATCTATAATAAGTATACATCAAGAGATATCAAATTGTATGTTTCTTATAACCTCATCTATTATCAAAAAAAAGAGATATGGGCTTAAGTCTGATCCCTGATATAGTTCTATTTTAATTGAAAAGTAATATGTATTACCATCATTTGATCAGATACTAATCATAGCATTATTGTATAAATCCTTGATAAGAGAGACATATTTTGTTAGGACTTTATGTTTGTCCAAAGCACACCACATGATATTTTTTGATATCTTAAAATAAGTTTTCTCTAAGTCAATAAAAACCGTATATAAGTTCTTCTGCTCTCTAAACCATTTTATAATTTATTTTATTAAGAAAATTGTTTCTATGGTTGATCTTTCGGGCATGAAACCAAATTGGTTCATAGAGATCCATGTCGTTGCACTCAAATGATGTTCGATAACTCTCTCCCATAGCTTTATAGTGTGATTCATCAACTTAATTACCTAATAATTAGTATAACTTTGGATATCTCCCTTATTCTTGTAGATTAGTACCAATATACTTCTCCACTTCTTAGGCATCATATTCGATTGAAAAATATTGTTGAATAACTTGGTTAGTCATACTATAGCTATATCCTCGAGATATCTTCACATCTTGATTGGAATACTATTAGGGCCCATCGTCTTACCCCATTTCATACTTTTCAAAGCTTTTCTAACCTCAGATTCTTAGATCCTCTGCACAAAGCTCCTATTGATGTCATCTGAAGAATTGTCCAACTGAATGATGGTGTCCCCGTTCCCACCATTGAATAAATTATCAAAAAGTTCTTACCATCTATGTCTAATCTCATCCTCCTTTATCAAGAGTCACTTCATCTTATCCTTAATACACTTAACTTGGTTGAAGTCTCTCGTCTTTCTATCACAAACTCTAGCCATTCTATAGATGTATTTTTCTCCTTTTTTCGTACTCAGGTGTTGATACAGATTCTTAAAAGCCCACTCATTTGTCTCACTCACAGCTCGTTTTGCGGTCTTATTTGCCACGTTGTACTTCTCCATATTGCCCTCACTCCTATCATGTTACAAGCATTTATAGCATTCTTTCTTCTTCTTAATAACACTTTGCACGTCTTTATTCTCCCATCAAGTGTCTTTAGTTTCACATCTACTCTTTTGGTCACTCGAAACAACTCTGAAATAATCTTCTGAATGCATGTTGCCATCTTTTCTCACATGTTATTTGCATCGTCTTCTTCTTTCCAAGCGCCTTCTTCGATAACTCTTTTTTTAAAGACATTTAATGTCTCTCTTCCAACTTTCATCACTTGATTCTTGCAATTTTGGCTTGTTTATCTCTACGAGCATGTACCAAAAAGTTAAAGTTAGTCACCATGTATCACTTTACAATCCACATATGCTTGTTTATCCTCTTTTTTCATAAGGACAAAATCAATTTGGCTAGAGTGTTGACCGCTATTAAAAATCACTAAATGAGATTGTCTCTTCCTAAAGAAAGTGTTGGCTATTAATAGATCAAAAGCTATAGCAAAATCCAAGATTTTCTCTCCCTCCTGATTCCTATCACCATACCCAAAAGCTCCATGTGCCGCTTTAAAACTTGTACCTATTGCACCTATATGATCATTAAGATTCTCTTCTATAAAAACTTCTCGCTACTAGGTACAGATCTAACCAATCCATCTAAGTCTTTATAGAAATGTCTCTTAACACTCTTATCCTAGCCTACTTAAGGGGCATATGTATTAATTACGTTTAAGATTATATCACTAATGACAAGTTTAACTAAAATGATCCTATCCACATGCTTCTCACCTCTACCGCGCCATCCTTGAGCCACTTATCAATCAAAATGCTTATTCTATTTCTATTTGAAGTTGTCCTTGTGTACTAGAGCTTGAAACCGGTATTGTCCACCTCCTTAATCTTCTGATTCTTCCATTTAGGCTCTTGAACGTATAAGATATTTACACACATTCTAACCGCTCTCTCAACTAACTCTCTTAACATTTCAGCTACGTAAACGGATCGTAGTTGGCTTGACTTGCTTCCTTACCCTTCGCACTCATCAAGTCAGGTGTAAAGATTCTTACTCATTTTTCACCACACCTGAGCATCGGTGTGGCGTGCCACTAAGGATGTGATGGCTCGATCTTTGCTCACTTAACACCATACACAGATTACGATATGGCACATCACGCAGGTGACAATCTGACTCTTGCTCATTTAACACCATACCCAGGTTTCAATATGGCGCATCACTAAGAAGATTACGTCACAATGAGATTTTCTTATGTTTAATCTTTATAAGAATAATTAAGTTTTTATGTTGTCTCGTTAACCTTAACACAACCATCCTCCTTAATAGGGTTTGAAATCTACTATGTTAAGACACAAAGGCACCCAACACTGGTGAAGTTTCCTAACCACACTTAAGCATGTAAGAATAATAACAAGTTAGCTTATCTTGTTTCTGCAAATGCTGACATTTTAGTTTACCATATTTGGCCCAATCAAAATGGCAGCGGTGTTCAGCAATGAGATATTTTGTGTATGTATACAACAGTAGCAGGTATAGTAAATATGTTGTCTACAGTAGCGGAGCCAGGTTTTCATTAGAGAGGGGCTCCATCTTTTCTTCCTCCTCCAGCCCTCCTCTTCTTCTTCCTCTCTCTCTTTTTTTCCCTCTCCTCTATCCTTCTCTCCATGGAGTCCAGCGGTGGGGGGAGGGGGGCGCACACTGGCTTTGCCAGTGGTTGTCTGGTTATCAATTGCCACAGTTTGAACTCTCTATTCAGCTCCCTTTTTTTACTTTGTCAGAATAATAACAACTAAGACGCGTAACATATATATACCACTAACACAACTTTAATTGAACTTTTTTTTGTCAAGTGTCCCCATTTACTATTGGACTTCACCATGACTGTTCTAGTTTTTTTTAAAAAAAGTATACATCTGAAATCATGAGTGGGCAAATTAACAACTCCCCCTCGTACAGGCATTAGTCGTATATCATAGCATTTACAAGGGTAAACTTCTCAATTGTCAAAACTTTTCAGTATAAAGTTACTAAAAAGTCACTGTCCCACTATCAATGTCCTAATGTCATCCACTAGGCAATGGATCAATCAGGGTTGGAAACTCTAGCAGGGTCCACCTACATGATAAAATGGGTTGGCAAGTTTGATGAGTTCATCTGAGCACGATTTCCACACAAGCATGCATGATTTCCATTGACAGCATAGATGGCCATATGATCTCGTAAGCTCCACCCACCTTCCTTTTTCTTTGTGGATACAACACAATGTCCATATCGATGCGAAGATAGTTTGATGTAGCAAGCAACTACACGAGCTTATAAATAGCTATATTTCTAGATTTGTATATACCACAAGCTGCATGAAGTGAATGCTTTGATTATATTAAAATTTTGAATGCTTCATGAGCCAAAGTAGACCACCATATGCTAGAGAAAACTGATCTTTTTAGAAGCGACTTGTGCTTCACACGTATGCCACAGTTGTCTGACACAAGCCCAACATACTCGTTGGGGGATTACTAATTACACGGTAATTATCTAGGATGGACTGGATTGGGTTCAATGCCTCCCAGACCATTTAATTATTCATAATGCAACAGCTTATGTAGTGTAGATGTCACCAACATAATCTAATGGTTTGATAGGCATAGGACCTACTGTCAGCTCTACTGAGTACTGACTAGCTAGGTTCTATTTATTCGGCAAACTTACTTCATCGCAGTCATCTAGCGACAAAAATACCTCATCTAAGCATGAAAGCTCGGTGCCCTCACCATGGAAGCTCACTTGTGAACCACAGCTTGATTCGAACACTCGGCACAGCACCCACTTGTTGGACTCCTGTAATGATCATGCATCAATTTTAGGATTTGTACTCCAGTTAGCCCTTGTACGCAATTAGCTGAGCTGTTGACTGCTGAGCTGCTGATCATATGCATAAATTTTATGATGCATCACTTACCATGCTTGAGTGGCCTCTCTTCCTATGAGACTTCCTGTTAGAGCTTGAGCCAGTCGAGTTGCTGCTACCACCAGCGACGCAGTCTCCGCCTAGCAGATGGTACTCGTGCATGATCCAGTTGGTTATGATACCTTCAGAGGGCTCACCAATGGAGAATAACAGTGTTTTCTTCAAGCCAACACTGCGGCCGCCACTTCTAACTGTTTCATCAGCTCCAATGGGGTTCCAGTACCCATTCGACGAGTTCCTACTTTGTGTTTGGTGACAAAAGAAGTACCACTGGTTCCCAGCTTGCAGTGCTTTGCCTTAAAATTGTAAATTCTATCAGTACTCAGCATTGCTTGTAAGAGAATAAATAAATGGATCATATTGAGAATACAGTTGCACCCTTACCATTCAGCTCCCATGGATTGTAGCGTTGCGGAAGCAGTGTCGGGATGATGTCAGGGTGGCATGGGAGGAGGGAGACCTTGCGATGGAGGAAATGGACGACAAGCTCTTCGTCCGAGGGGAAGAAGTGGAAACCTGGAGGTAAGTTGGTAGCTCCTCCCATTCTACAACTACAAGTGCAACCTACAAACAGTGAATGCAACTTGGCTGGGATGATGAATTTGAACTGGGAAGCTTGCTGATCCTGGTGAGTGAGTGATACTTATAGGGAGCAGAGCGAGTGATACAGAGAGAGAGAGAGAGAGAGAGAGAGACGTGCAAGTCAAGGAGCGCTGAATGCTGATCAGTAGGAGGATGGCAGCCACGCGAGGGTGACATTTTGCTATGCTTCTATTCTATATATTTCTCTTTTCTTCTTTGGAGGGAACTAAAGATACTATGAGGAGACGTTTGTCACTGTTGGATCATGAACTCATGATGTAACTGCTATGGACCGTTGGCTGCAGTAGCGTGCAGATATATATTAGTTTTTCAGAGGGGGCAGAAATAATAATAGAATCATTCCATAGTACATGCATGATAAAAGTGCTCATCCAGCGGCCTGTGATATAATTGATGGCCTTAAGGATTGTTGGCTTATATTAGTTCTCTGGTAGGTATCAGGTATTTTTGTTGATTAATCACTACCTGATTGAATTGGATTTTCTATCAGTAGTTTCTTTAAGGCTATATTACATACTGTATAGATTATTATATCAAGTGTTTCAAGTTTTATCAAGTGATAAGGTTTTGACACGAACTGATTATTACATTGTGACAGGCACTCTTTAATGTGCATTCCCCAAAACAATCAGAACAAGATAATGTGACAGGCAACATCACTAGTGCAGGATTTCTTTTCATGATCGTTGCGTATACTATTTGTTCCCCCTGACCATTGCATTCTTGCTCATGTCATGCAGGCGTCACCCTTCTCAAGCCATATATGCACCTTGACCATAGCCAGCCATTATATACACGAGTACCAGCAAGTTGCACATTTTTTCTGAATTTTTCTGGACCTGTGGGCTGTGGCAAAAGTACAAGGGCATCACTTGAAGAAGAAGCAACCCAGATGTTGTCCTCCTGTTGTATGCATTGCTGCGTCAAAGGGATACACCAATCATTCCAAATTATTCATAAATCAACTGGGAAAAATTCTTGTCTGTCTTGGCAGGCACAATAATTGTCAGGAGGATCACCTCACCTGAGAAGAAGAAATCACCATGAGGATTAACTAGAAAAATGCCCAGCTGGTAAAAGGACTCATGCCAGCAAGTTGCATCGATCTCAAGTGGTAAGAGCTCCTCCTCCCATCTTTCTTGGTAGAAAGTATAACAATCTAATAATGATAATTTGTGAACAGATCCATCAAAGTAAACCTTGGTTCAATCAATCCCCATTGGTTTCAGAAACAAACTGAAGAGAGCATACATACTTGCCACGTTATTCAGTAACACCTCAATCAGCTGCTTACCTAATAGCATATATATGCAAGAAGATGCTTATCTTGATGAGATTAACCAAAATGTGAAATCATGTGGGCCGAATCTTCCAGGAACTCTCAACTCCTCTGTGCTCCCAGGAAAAGATTATGGTGGCTTCATCACGCCAATGGTGCGGAGGCAGCCCCCTCGCTGTCGCTCCCACCGTTTCTTGAGTGCTATCTTTCTCTTGGATCTCTTTAGTTTTTTCGGATTTGGCTTTATCTTTTGGGGTCATATGCATGCTGTGCTTCTTTGTGGCAGGGCATGTCCGCCACTGGAGCTGGTGCTCTGCTGGGGCACATCAATGGATACCATTGCCATTGCCAGCACACGTGAGGAAAACCTAGCCTCCCCTGAGGCCTGAGGGGGGTTGGGCCCACCTGTCATGCAGAGTGTGGGTGGCCCCACCCCACCACCTGGTGGGTGCTGACGTCCTGCTGATGCAGTTCGGCCGAGGTGCGCACATTGACCGATTCGGGGGAAGAATGATGGAGATCCTCATTCGTTTGGTTTCTTGGCACATGCTCAGGTGCGCACGCGCAGGCATGCAGGTGTACTGGTTGTGGCATATATCATTTGATCATCTCAAGCCTTCTAGCCTCAAGGTGATGTTCTTGACCTAAAACCCAACCCAACCTTGTGCTGATTGGTTTTGTAGCTGTGAACACGATGGTGATGATCTATTGATCTTGTGTGGTTATATGACATTTGGTTGATGTTTTGCAGGATGCAGCAAGCAGTTCTTCTGTCTGAAATAGCAAGATTGCACTGCATAGCACTGCCCATTGGTAGCAGGGCAGTCAATGTAAGATTGCAATTACCATCTGATTGATCAAGTGGAGTAAAAGGTGGCATGCTGCTCGTGGTGAAGGATGTCAGAATCAGATACGGATCCCCTGGTGAGAAAGAGGCCACATTCTGCCAATGGCACTTCAGCGATGCAATATGCCGCTCGTGGGCAACATGAGGCACACATGCATTCTGCATTCCTGCCTCGTCGGATAGGGCGGAAGGGGTTAGAGATGGATAGATAATACCTTGTGGCAGTGTGGCTGCTGCTGCTGCAGCAACCTTCCTCCTCCACCACCGGCGCTACAAGAAAGACGGCGACCGACCGGCGCAGGGCCGACGACGAAGTGATATCGAGCTTGGTGCCGTGGTGGCACTGCCTGGTAAGTCCTGAGAAATGGTGATGGCGATTGGGTGGAGAACGAACGAACGAACGAGAGACCCAGCCCCAACCACGAGGGTAGAAACTACTACTGCCTTTCACCTGTTGCCTTGCAGGGTAAAAAAGCCTCTTCATCCATGGGCCAATTTTTCCAGCTACTGCGTGTCTACATCACCTGTGACGCATGCCATGCACTGCACCCCAGTCTCCTACACTGCTCTTGTGCAACTTATCTGCTGCTACCACGACAACATGGTTGCAGATTCCCTTGCATTAGAGGGGAAGTACTCGACTAGTGAGTGCAACATCTCGACCTTGTGGCGAATGGAGCTCCTCCTCAACCGGTTACTATGTTCTTGTTTCTTGTCTCTTGCGTGCATCGGTGCATGGTGTTCTTGCATCATCTCCATAGTCTTGCTATGCTAGCTAGTAGCTGCTGCTTCAAATGGTTCCAATACTCCAATCCACTGCCTCACCACCAAATTGTAAAGCTGCACTGCCCACTCGCCAGTTTTTTTTTAACCATCCTGCAACGCACGCGCAAAATGTACCAAGCATATTATTGTTGTCTGCTAAAATGGACCATCCTCATACGGCTTTTGACATTCAGCACTCCCAGGCATATTATTGTTCCGTCAGATTTTTTTTTTGTCGCCTTCTTCAAATGCCTTGTGATGGACAAAGGAAAGTAGAACGAGTGCTCCAAAATTCTTTTGCAAATCTTCCTAATCAAAAAGGCACTAAATGTAACATGGGCGTTAATTGATAATCTGATCCTAGATTGATAGTCTAAACAGCCACATCCCACAGATTGACAGAATAGGTAATCTTCCCATGTAGCATGCCATTGATAGACTGAACTAGACATATAGACGCCTTGATGCTTGAAAATTGCCAATCGACAATGATGGCATAGGCTTCAACTCTAATCTGAATCATCCATTGCAAAATTCAGTGAAACTTTCCAAACAAAAATTATATATGTACTCTGAACGTTCAATAACACAGGCTACAAGTTACAAAGAGTGAAAAGCTTAAGAATTTTGTCCTACCACCTCCCCAAATCCCAAATTAGTATCATCGTGGCAAAGATTGGAAATCAACACCTCTATTGCAGAGGGGGGGAAATGAGTAAATGGCTCAGTAGTTGATTCTTCAAACTCACAAATCGAGCTGGATCAGACAATTGCAAGCACTGCTGAGGCATGACCCAAAGTTCTAGACTCCCAATTTGTCCTGTCAGTTGTCATCTTCAGGTGAAAAATTGATCCTTCAGGACGCCAAGTTCCAAATGAATCAAAATCGTGCGAGTTCATCTGTGATTGTAATCTCAAAGAAACACGATAACCAACATTTTGGACTCTGACACTCCTTTGCAGCATCTTTGAAACACACTGCCATATCAAGGATGCTGAACGCAAATCAGTGGACTTCAACTTGCATTCCTGAGACCAATGGGTTTGTTCTTGCAATGCTAAAGAAATTGTTTCATGCCAGGGATGTATCTTTCAGCACAAAACAAGCTTGTCCTGTTTGTCCTCAACAGTATCCCCTATAATGAGCATGTGATGAAAAAGCTTGTCCAGCATCTCATATATTTCATTCGACTCGCTGTGAGATATGTCATCAGCGACAAACATGTGTTTTGCTCTCTGCACCTCTATCCAACTATAAGCTTGGTCCTTCCTCAATCCTTTCCTCTTCATGAGAGCCCTGACCTGGCGGGCATCGTCCCACTGTCCTGCTGCTGAGTATATGTTTGAGAACATGATGTACCGACCACTGTTCTCAGGCTCCAACTGGAGTAGGGCCTTGGCAACTTCTTCTGCAATCTCAATATTGCCATGAACATGACATGCACCAAGGAGGGCCCCCCATGACCCAGTTGTACCCAGACCAATCTTGCAGGACAAGCCTTTGATGAACTCACTTGCTTCTTCCAGCCGGCAATTACGACCAAGAGCATCTATGAAGGCGGCGTAGTGTTCAGCTCTTGGTTCAACACCATGGTCCTGCATTGATTCAAGAATCCGGCAACCATCAGAGACTAGACCAGCATGGCTGCAAGCTGTGAGGACAGCAAGAAAAGTGACATAGGTTGGCTGTACTTCAGCTTTAAGCATCCTCTCAAACACCGCAAGTGACTGCTTTCCCTGGCCATTGTGCGAGAATCCTGTCACCATGGAATTCCAAGAGATGATGTCCCTCTCAAGCATCCTGTCAAACACTGCCATGGCCGCGACCATGTCACCACACTTGGAGTACAAGTCAATAAGGGCATTGTGGATGAAAATGTTGAATGGGTCTGAACCGATGCTCCTACGCAAGATGAAGCCATGCACTTCCTTCCCCCGGACGACAAGACCAACTTTGGCACACACACCTAGACATGACACAAGGGCGAATGGGGTTGGCACTACCCCCTCACCCAACATCCTTTCAAAAAGCTCCATAGTGACCTCTTCTTCTCCATTCTGCTCATGCCCAGAGATGAGTGCCGTCCATGCAATGGCGTCCTGCTCTGGCATTATGTCGAATACCTGCACCGCCTCATCAAGCATGCTTGCCCGGCAATACCCTGCAATCATAGACGTCCAAGAGACCGAGTCGCGGATGGTCATCCGGTCGAATACCCTCCGTGCATCCTCCACCCTCCCGGCCTTGCTGTAGGCGTCCACCATTGCATTGGCCATGATGACAGTCACCTCCATACCCGACACCACCACCGCGCCATGCACCTCGCGGAGGTGCCTCGCATCCCCGAGCCCCGCGCACGCGCTCGCAGCGCTAACCACAGTGAACCGGTCGATGGCCACCTGCTGCTGCCCCAGGTGCCCGTCCCTGGCCAGCCGGGCGAACACGCGGAGCGCCTCCGCTTCGCGGCCGTGACGCGTGAGCGACGAGATGACGGTGTTGTAGGAGACGACGTTGCGAGAGGCGGATGGCATTCCGTCGAGCAGGCGGAGGGCGTCGGGGAGGGTGGCGCGGCCCCGGGCCATCGCGGCGAGGAGGGAGTTGTACGAGTGCGCGTTCTTGTGCGGGAGGTCGGTGAAGGCGGCGAGCGAGGCGGCCGGGGTGGGGAGCAGCGCGTAGAGCGCGACGAGGCGGTTGGAGAGGAGGGTGTGGTGGGTGAGCGCCGTCTTGACGAGGAGCGCGTGCGCGGCGGCGCCGAGGCGGCGCACATCCCCCGCGGAGATCGCGCTCTCCAGGAGAGGCAACACCGCCTCGACGGTGACGGCGGCGGCGGGAGCAGCAGCCGCCGCCGCCACCGGCGGCCATGGTGGAGGGAGAAGGCGGCGCATGCGCTTGCAACGTGCAGCCACGACGATCCATAAGCTGAAGCCCACTACTCGGCCGTGGGCCGTCGCTTTATTTATCGTGGGCCAAGGAAAAGCCGAGGAGAGCCGTCTCGTCTTGCCTTGCGGTTCTAGAGCTCTTTGCACCTCGCCGCCGGCGCTGACGCGGCGCCGCCATCTCCGGCGAAAACCCTACCTACCCCAGCCAGCGAGCGCCAGGAGGTAGGTACTAGCCGGGCGGAGGATGGTGTTTGGACAGGTGGTGATCGGTCCGCCGGGCTCCGGCAAGACCACCTATTGCAACGGGATGTCGCAGTTTCTCTCCCTTATCGGCAGGTAAGTAAACTCGTGCTTCTGCTGCTTCAGCCTTCGCTGGCGCTCTCCGTCGCAAGCTGCTCTCTTCGTGCTCGAGGCTCCGGCGCTAGGTGTGTTGTTCCAAATACTTGGTTGGCCCTGCGTTCTGTTGGCTGCAGACGCATATTGCTTACTGCCTGGGAATGGACTCGCTATGCAATTTGGCTAGGAATTTGTGGAAAGCAGGAACTAGGTGGCTAGATTCAATTAGTAGGTATATTTCAAATTGATTATGCCGGCTTTGTTCCAATGAAGGGAGAGGGTTGGGAGAGTGAGGAGAGGCGGATAATTTTCTCCCATGGATTATGGATGCATGGGGCTTGCTCTTGTAGAGCTCCCCTACTTGCAGTTATGCTAAATGTTTTTCCTTCCTGACTTATGTGCTTCACTGTTGCGTTGCAGGAAAGTTGCGGTTATCAATCTCGATCCTGCGAATGATGCGTTGCCGTATCCTCTGCTCTTTGAGCTCTAAAATTCTCCATTTGCTGTATTATCTTGTATCACTTGTTGGCTTGTGTTCTACAGTTACACCTGAAATGTATCCTTGACAGCGGTAATTAGATATGAATGTGCCATAAACATTGAGGACCTCATAAAACTCAGTGATGTCATGGCTGAGCATTCGCTTGGTCCAAATGGAGGTTTGGCCCAGTGCCCCAGTCTTCAGGACTCAAGCCTGTTATTTTTTTTATATGGTCAATTATGATATGTTGTTCAAATTTGTGTCAGGCCTTGTGTATTGCATGGATTACGTGGAGAAGAATATCGACTGGCTTGAGGAAAAGTTGAAACCACTTATTGAAGGTCAGTACAATCTTGAAGATCCATAAAAATGGAGATCTCCTATATCAGTCATGGATATTGGTCAGGCATTTGATAAAAAATAAGTTATTAGGGTGCATTTAGAGAAAAATGTAATGTGTTGTCAATTTCAATGAACTTCCTTTTCCAAATGGTTTACTCACCACTGTTTGCTGGTCTGAAGTCTGAACCTTTTGCAGTTCTAGAACAGTAGGATCCAAGAAGAGTTATAGATTTTGAACAAATAGAGCTCCTGGATTTCATTATTCTGAGAATTGTGTTTCAGTTTGTTTACAAGCACCTTTTGTTTATTGAACTAGTTCTGAAAGATCATAGTAGGGGTTAAAAATACCTATACATATACTGCTCTAGGGTCATGATTTTCCTATGTGACTTGCTCAATGGTGGTGATGGTTTCTGCAGATCATTATCTGTTATTTGATTTCCCGGGTCAGGTGGAACTTTTCTTTCTACACTCAAATGCGAGGAGTATTCTCAACAAACTTATCAAAAAGCTAAACTTGCGGGTACAAGCTGTGTTCAATCCTATCAGAGTTCCTTAATTATCTAATGAATTGCGTTACCCACAATATTTCTTTGTATTCTACAGCTGACTGCTGTGCACCTTATTGATGCCCATTTATGCTGTGATCCTGGGAAGTATGTTAGTGCTTTGCTTCTTTCACTGTCAACAATGCTGCACTTGGAGCTGCCACACATCAATGTTTTGTCAAAGATTGACCTCATTGAGAACTATGGAAACTTAGGTACATGCTTTATCTGCAGAAGAATTTTGTTGATTATTACATGTTTCTATTTACCCTATCCTTTTGGTTGGCAGCATTCAACCTCAACTTCTACACTGATGTCGAGGATCTGTCTTATTTGCAATGCCATCTTGATCAAGATCCACGTTCTGCCAAGTACAGGTAATTTTTCAAAATCCAAATGGCAAATACCTAACTTCACTGCCCCAAAAAGTCATGCAAGCAGTCCATTTTGCATAGTTGCATTGCACCTATTGAAACCTTATAACTTGATCAAATTGGATGTAACTAAGCAGGTATTTCCAGTTCTCATGGGAATATTGTGAAATGTGTGTGCAGTAGCAGAATCTTTTTGTCCATTTCTTTGTTTATTGAGAAATCAAAGGTTGCAACTATCTTACACAAAAAATCTGACTCTCAAACTGTTCAAGATTAAGAATTTGTACTTGGATAAAGTTGGAAAACAAAATACAGGAGTTGTGGATGCATCTAATGCTTTTGCTTATTGAGGATTGATAGATGATCACCCTAAATCAATATGTCAGTTAACGTAGCAGTGTGGCCTGTTATGAAGTGAAATGTAGTAACCCATTAATCATTCAAATCAAAATCTCTGATGGTGTTGATCTTATGCTTGGATTTCATTTTTGTAATTATTTTTATTGCTTGGGTTGTTTATAACATTTTTCATTCAATCTGCTGACAGGAAACTTACTAAGGAGCTATGTGATGTGATTGATGATTTTGGCTTGGTTAATTTTACAACTTTGGACATCCAGGTCTTTATTGGAAAGATGCGGTTATTTCAATTAAGGTCCCTGTTAACTTGGTCTTACCAGTTGCTTTTACCTCTAGGACAAGGAAAGTGTCGGCAATCTTGTGAAGTTGATTGATAAGAGCAATGGCTATATATTTTCTTCCATTGACAGCAGTGTTGTTGAGTTCAGCAAAATTGCAGTGGCGCCACTTGACTGGGATTACTACAGATATCCTTTACTGTCTCTTCTAGCAACTAACTTATTCAAACAAACCTCTTAACTCTCATACCTTAAGTTATTTTCAATGTTCTAGAAGTACTCTATTAACCTTAAGTTATTTTCAATGTTCTAGAAGTACTCTATTCAAATCACTCCCTCTGGCACATACAAGCATAAATTATTACAATACAGAACAGCATTAGACCACACTACAGCTAATGAAACAGCATTAGACCACCTTACATAGCAAATTTTTGGCTGTGCAACTTGCCAATTTTCACAACCTGTAGCATTCGAGGCAACATTGGTATTCCAGACTGGTATTTGGACTTATTAGTGCTGGGATATACCCTTGAAGGCAACATATCATCCTTTTCGCAGGCCCACTGTATGATCCTTAGATGCTGCTTTACTCTTTTTTTTTCTTGTCCATGAAATACATCAAAATATACTATTATCGTCCCCTTGTACCTTTCCACATTTCCCTTTTTTCCCCTTGACATGTGACTACAACAGCAGAGGTGCAGGAGAAGTACATGAAAGACGTCGAATTCATGCAACAGACAAGCAAGATGCAATGAAACTGAATTTTTTTTGTAACTTGCTGTGCTTACATGAGAGCTACATTTCCCCCATGCCGGTCAGGTACGGGTGTAACATGTTGTGGCATATACTGGACCTGATACATGTATTTACCAGAATAATGCTAGCTACTTGTAGTTCATTCGACACATGTATAGGAGTTATTGAGGGCATTATTGTTATGGATTATCCAATCGATTATAGGAATAGATTAAATGGTTTTAACCAAGTAGCCTAAGAAATGTAGAAGAAAATTTCTTGATAAAATATATTTTTTAAAGCGTAGAATAAATAATCTGTTTCAATAATCCAATGAATAAGTTGAGAATAACATGGCCAGGTTGGATTTGTTCTTCCCACCGGTTTCCACACAGTATTGTAAATGCACAAAGATTGCAAGCAGTTTTTGCAGTGGTTGGAACAAAGTGGCAGAGCCATTTTGTCTGTTCTGATCTCAAGCTTCTGACCTGTGCTCACCACCATCGTTTTTAAATGGAAAGCTTGGATCGGTTTTGATGTTTCAATGTTGGACGAAAGTAGATTCTGAGTAAAATTTCGAATGGTTTTCAAGAATTCAAATTTAAAACAGTAACATTTGACCAAAATGCGATTGAAATTTGATTTAAAAAATGCCATGTGAACCTGGTTTCCACAAGTATCATAAAGTACGAGATTACAAGCGGTTTTTGCAGTGGTGGGAACAAAGTGGCAGAGCCATTTTGTCTGCTCTGATCTGGAGCTTTTGACCTGTGCTGGCCACCAGCGTTTAAAAATGGTAAGGATGAATCGGCCTATCCCCTTAGGCCACGTGGCGTTGACAAGAATGAATCTCAATGGGGGCACGAACCCCGACCGCGCCGCCGCCGCCATGCCTTTCAAAAGCTAGCACCGTACCTCCTCGCGCAGCCGCAGCTCTGCCTCGCTTGGATCTCGACGACGGCGCGAGGCACGGAGAGGGAGAAGAGAACCACGCGCGTCTTCTGTCCTCCGGCGGCGATGGCGAGGTCCACGGCATTCGCAGCGGCATTTGCGCTGCTGCTAGTATTGTCGGCGGTGTCGTGCGCCCACTCGGAGGAGCAGGGGGAGGCGTTGCTGACGCTGGACGCCAGCAACTTCACGGAGGTGGTGGAGGCGCACGACTTCATCGTCGTCGAGTTCTACGCCCCATGGTACACTACACAGACAAAACCCCATGTCTCGCCGCCGGGGCAATGCAATGCGCCTTGATTTTGACCTTTAGCTGACCTCTCCGCCATTGTTGCCTCCTCGATCCCCGCACAGGTGTGGCCACTGCAAGCAGCTTGGTCCGGAGTACGAGGAGGCCGCCGCCGTCCTGCGCGCGCACGACCCGCCGATCGTCCTCGCCAAGGTCGACGCCAGCGACGACCGGAACAGGGACCTCGCCGGCAAGCACGACTTGCAGGGCTACCCCACTATCAGGATCCTCCGGGACCGCGGCGCCAAGTCGCAGGAGTACTCCGGCCCCCGGGACGCCTCCGGCATCGTCGCCTACCTCAAGAGGCAGGCAGGCCCGGCCTCCGTCGAGATCACCTCGCCGGTGGCTGATTCCATCGGCGACGACGGCGTGGTCGTCGTGAGTTTTATCTCCTCTTCTCTCCCCCCCCTTCCGCTGCTGAGGCGATGCATCAGCTTAACACTCGCTGCTGCAGGTCGGGGTTTTCCCGGAGCTTAGCGGCGGCGAGTTCGAGAGCTTCATGGCGGTGGCGGAGAAGATGAGAGCCGACTACGACTTCCGGCACACGACGGACGCCGGCGTCCTGCCCGCAAGGTGACCGGACGGTCAGAGGGCCTCTCGTCCGGCTCTTCAAGCCCTTCGATGAGCTCTTCGTTGACTCGCAGGTACTCCTCCAGTCTCCAAAACAAGTAGTTTTAGAATGCGTGCAATCAACATGTGTTAACTTCAACCATAAAAATTAATTATTTAAAGAATAGGTTTTGGGTACATAAAAATTTTATATATTTAAGTTTTTCGTAACAAGAGCTTTCATAATATTACATGTGTAGTTTTTTTTAATTTACGCTTAAGAACATTAGGTAGTCAAAGTTGTATAATATTGGAGTTCGAAAAGTGCAAAACGACTTGGTTTTGAGATCAGAGGGAGTACCTGCCTGATATGTTACAGAGATAGTAGGAGTGAACTGCAATTGCTTCCATATGTGTAGCTCACATTTTGGGGTATGAAATAGACTGATTTAGATTGCTTCCTTCATTATCAGGAAATGTGATGATGCTTTTAGAAGTGAATTGTGTTGTTCTTGTTTTTATTTTGCAGGATTTTGATAGAGATGCATTGGAGAAGTTTGTTGAGGTTTCTGGTTTCCCTACAGTAGTTACCTTCTGACACTGATCTGGCAAACCGGAAATACCTTCTGAAATACTTCGACAATGCCGGCACCAAAGTAAGACAGGACACCTGGTTGACTTCTCAGTCTGTTTGCCTGTATTGTGCTGTTTAGCATGTTGTAGCCCATGATGGCCTCTGATCTTGTGCACACAATCTTCAATTTCTCATCCTTTAGTTTATTAATGTGCTGCTGGAGTCCCACAATCGAGAACTTTGAGAACGCAGCTCTTGTTCCCCTTATTTCACTTGGTCTGATCATATGTTCTTTCTGAACCTGGTGGGCATGCAGGCGATGCTTTTCCTGAGCCTCAGTAATGAAAGAGCAGAGGCCTTCAGAACTCAGTTCTATGAAGCTGCAAAGCAATACAGTGCAAACAGCATAAGTTTTCTAATTGGTGATGTCACTACCTCTCAGGGCGCTTTCCAGGTAATCTTTTGCGTTTTTTCCATAACAATCTTAGTACACTGTTTTGCCCCAAGATTTCGTATAAGAGCAATGTCCAAGAGTTGAAATGGGTGCTGTCTGTAAGAGAGAGAGAGAGAGAGAGCCTTGTCTGACCACTTTTGAGTGCAAAACGTTGCAGTATTTTGGGCATAAAGAGAGTGATGTGCCCCTCATTTTCATACTAGCATCAGAGTAAGTATATCAAGCCAACTGTGGAGCCTGATCAGATCTTGCCCTGGCTGAAGGAATATACAGTAAGCCAATTTCTGGACTGACACTATATATCATTGTCATCGTTTACTAACTCCCTGCTATACATTCTGTGGGTTCCTTTTAGTCGTTTGTTTTTATATTCAGTTTCATTATTTTCTATGAAGGTTAACAATTATACGCTGTTTACTTTTAGACATACATTTGATTATGTATTTTATTGAAAAATTTTGTGCAAATATAAAAATATAAGTCATACTTAGAGTATCTCTAATAATAAAATAAATCATAATAACCTAATTTTTTAAATAAAATAAATGGTATAAGTTAAAAAGTTAACAGTGTTGTATATGGATGGGATATTTTGCTATATGCTTAGTCAGTCGCTGTGATTTTTATTTTTTCATGCAGGATGGAACATTGGCACCCCATGTTAAGTCAGAGCCCCTTCCGGAGGTTAACAATCAGCCTGTTAAAACCGTTGTTGCTGACAATCTTCGCGAGGTGGTTTTCAACTCCGGCAAGAACGGTATGCTCTTGGCTAGTTGCTCGAGGAACTTGTATTAATTAATAATTACTAACGGATGTTTGTTTTAGTTATGCCCTGCATGCCTGATGCCTGATGCCTGCTTCGTCAACATTTTAACCATTTTGTAAATCTGTTTGCTCAAACTGTCAGGACATGAGGTCGGTCTCCCTTTTAATTTTTTTTCATTTTCCTTTTGCAGTTCTGCTCGAATTCTACGCGCCATGGTGTGGGCATTGTCAGAAGCTGGCCCCGATCTTGGATGAGGTTGCAGTTTCACTGCAAGATGATGAAGACGTCGTCATAGCAAAGATGGTAATCTACCCCTATGACGATGGCTGAACCTTTCTTTCTCCATGGCTTGTTCCATGCTAGCTTTGTCAAAGATATGATATGATTGAAAATGCCATCATAGCATGCATTCATCAACCATCAGATTTCTTTCTTTAAAAAAAACAAAACCATCAGACTGATTCATTTTAATTTTTTTAGAAAAGCAAGCATCAAATGCACATGTCATGCCTGAAAAAATTCAAATCTGAAATTTTTGCCTCAGATTCAGCAAATCAAATGACGCTCGTTTTCACCATTCACCTCTGAATTCCTTTGCCCTGAATTGCAGGTCGAGGATACTGTAGAAGTATAAAAGTGTATTATACAGTGAGACTGAGATCCAGGGAGGTCGGGTCTATATATATACAAGTCCAGTGGTGTAACATCTTTGCAGTCGTAGCAGGAGAGGAACGGACACAGAAACTAGAGCGAAAACTGATGAACAAAGGCGCAGATAGGTCTTTAGTCATAATGTCGGTGAACTAGTGCGTCGACCGTACATGGAGCACCTGAACTTATCCTAGCGCGACCTTGTCACGTACGAAGTGAATATCAATCTCTATATGCTTCGTCCGTCGATGATGAACCGGGTTGACGATCATGTAGACGGCGCTGACGTTGTCGCAGTAGACGATGGTCGTAGAAGTGATAGTTGTACGGAACTCCTAGAGTAGATGGCGAAGCCAGCAACACTCGGTGATGACGTGGGCAACGGCATGATACTCGGCTTCGGCGCTAGACCGAGACACTCTAGTCTGGCGCTTGGAGGACAAGAAGTCCTCAAGAGGATAGTCGGGCAAGAAGTCCTCAGGAGCGGCCGATGGGGAGTACAGAGGTGAGATTGGTGGAGGGTGCCGGGATGGTACGGTGTTGGTTAAAAGGAAGTCGAGATCGCCAGACGAGGGTTCGAAATGAAGTAAACCGAAGGAGGAAGCAAGACTCGTCAAAGACGACATGACGGGAGATGATAATCCGACGGGTGGAGAGATTGAGGCATTGGTATCCCTTGTGGGATGAGGGATAGCCAACAAAAATACAAGCGGTGGAACGGGGTGCAAGTTTGTGAGGGGCGGTAGCGATGAGGTTGGGATAACAGAGACACCCAAAGACGCATAGGTGAGAGTAGTCGGATGTCTTATTGTACAAAAGGGTGTAGGAGATGTTGTGGCGAATGAAAGAGCAAGAACGCCGATTGAGGAGGTAGGTCGCGGTGGTTAGTGCTTCAGTCCAGTAGGGTGCTGGTAGATGGGTATGAAGAAGCATAGTGCGACTGATGTTGTTGAGTGTTCGAAGAAGACGTTCGGCTTTGCCGTTTTGGGAAGAGGTGTAGAGATAGGGGAGGTGGAGATGGGTGTCACAAGAGGTGAGAAAAGCTTGGATGGTATGGTTGACAAACTCCGTACCGTTATCAACCTGTATAACTTGAATGGAGAGGTTGAATTGGGTAGAGACGTAAGTGGTGAAGTTGATGAGGTAAGAGGCAACCTCGAACCTGCTTGTTAGGGGAAAAGTTCAACAATAGTGTGTATAATCATCGAGTATTGCAAGATAGTACTGATAACCGAACACAATCTTAACTAGAGAAGTTCACACATCACAGTGAATCAATTCAAAAGGTCGAGAGGTATAAGACAGAGAGGGGAAGAAAGGCAGCCGTACGTGTTTGCCAAGTTGACAAGAGTGATAGACAGTGGAGCTGTTGTGGTTACACGTTATGGAGGCGTTGTGACGGAGGTTGGCGACAACGTCGGAGCTGGGGTGACCAAGGCGAAGATGCCACAAGTTGGTGGAGATGGCGAGACTGATGTGGAGAGTGGACGGCACAGTGGAGATGGTGTAGAGGTTACTGTCACTATTGCATTGTAGCATCTTGCGCCGGGTCAGGATATCCTTCACAGAGAAACTAGAAACGTCAAATTCAACTGAGCAATTGTTATCTCTTTTGAATTGGCGGAAAGATAGTAGGTTGTAGATGAGGGAGGAGTCGATGAGGACATTGCGAAGTGGAAATTGGTTGTGGGTGTAGATGGGAGGGAGTCACCATTGCATTTAATAGGGAGAGAGTGTCTATTGCCGATGATGACGAAAGGGGAGGAGGGATGGCGAGAGAGTAGTATACCATCCGATGATGCTATATGGGATGACACACCAGAGTCCAGCACCCAAGGGTGCTAGGGTTAGAGTGTCATCTGATTAAGGGCGGTGACGAGGCCAGCCTGGTTTCACGAGGGAACCGACTGGGGTGGGTGGTGACTGTAGGATCAGCTGAGGCGGTTGGATTGGAGCCGATACCAGGTGGGCCTGAGGATGGGCACCGAGGACCCCTGGTTGCCAGCCGATGGGACTGCGTAGCTAGGGTTGGAGTGTCCAGGGATTGTAGCAAAACCATGGATCCATGGGACTGTTAGACAGGGTAGGGACAGGAGCAGGGCACGGTTGCATCAGACCGCTCTAGCTCTTGCCCTTGCCTTTGCCCTTGCCACTAGCGTGGGCTTTGTTGCTATGGCTAAAGCCGTGGCTACCAGAGCCGCGAGAGGTGGTAGCAGCACATGGTGGTCAGCAGCCGATGGGATTGGAGCAGCCATGATCAGCTGCGCCAAGGAGAGTGGTGTGGGCCACAGTCTTCTCGTCGTTGGCCAGGCGTAGTTCTTTGAGAACTAGCATGTCGTGGGTCTGGGCGAACGTGGGAAGAGGTGTAGAGTTGGCGATGTCATCGGCGGTGTTTGAGAAGCGGGGGTTAAGTCCTCGCAGAAAGACAAGGACAAGTTGTGAGTCGGTCATAGGGTGACCGACAACACGGAGGACGGCGGCCTTGACTTTTAGGCATTGGCAGTACGAGGAGACAGATGATTCTCCTTGTATCATAAAGTGGAATTCATTAAGGAGGAAGATGGCACGTTGCTGTTTATTAGCGTAGAAGATCCGCTCGATGGCCACCTAGAGATCTTGGGCGGTGGGATCGGTGTCATCCATTGTAAGGTCAAGAACGGAGTCATCAACCAAGCTAAGCAGCCAGCTGCATACGCAGCACTCGGTGATATCCCACTGGGGATCATCAGGTCGAGGAAGAGCGGAGCCATCGATGTGGAAGCGAAGGCCGAACTTTCTACATACGGATTTAAAGAAGAATACCCACTTAGAATAGTTGGCATTGAGATTAAGGAAGATGGGAATATGAGATTTCACGTTGACGACGGCGTAATACGGTGAGAACATAGGCAAAGTGGTGCCTGAGTTATGGTCAGGAGCGCCGATGGCTGAAAGGGATCTGGCGACTGAAAGAGTGCCGAAACTAAGAGCCGACTCGATGGTCATGACAAGAGAGTAGCGGGGCGCGATAAGCCGATGAGGGTAGTGAGCCAATGAGAAGAGTCATTGGCTGATGGGAGTAGGTGACCGATGAGAGTGGTTGGCCGATGGGAGTAGGTGGCGGAGTAGTTGAGCGAGGAGTGGGTGGCAGAGTAGGCAGGTCACGAGTGTGAGAGAGTAGGTGGGTCATGGGCATGAGAAGGTTCACGTTCGTGAAGGGAGATTTCAAGTCCGTGGACCCGTGGACGCAACGGAGTGGGGCGGACGTGAAAGATTGGAGAAGTCGCGGACGCGAAGAAAGGAGGTTTGCGTCCGAGAAGCAGAAATTCGTATCCGTGGACACGTCGGAGTGGCTCGGACACGAGTGGATAAGTTTCGTGTCCGGGAGTATGTGAGCGTGTCAGAAAGGCGGGAACCGAGAGAGTTCCAGCCAATGGAGAGCAGACGGGTCCAGCCAATAGAGACGGCGAGCGCAGAATTACGCCGGTGTCGGAAGAGGGAAAGGTGTGTCGAAGCAAGAAAAAAGCTAAGGCAGGTCTGAACGAGACAAGGAGGCGGATGGAGGCCATCTCCTTGTCACGTGGTGGAAAGGGGGTGATAGGGCGGTGGAGGAGGAGAAGGTCATATGCGGAGGAGACAGGAAGGATGAGAGCCGAGACGAGAAGATGAGAAGGAATACCGGGAGAGAAGGTCTGTGACGGAAAGAAAGCATCGGCTCACTGACGAGAGAATGCTAGTACGTCGGAAATGTCTAGACCTGCTCTAATATCATATAGAAATGTAGTATACAGTGAGACTGAAACCCTAACTCTATAAAGAAAGGTTAAGTCTGTATATATACAAGTCCAATGATCTAAAAGTTATCAATCATGCATTTCGTACGACGGCGAGAGGACAGCTGAGGACATCATTGATTTCATCACCAAGAACAAGAGCTCCAAGCCTGGGGAAGCAACCACGTCTGAATCTGTCAAAGATGAACTGTGATGACCACTTGGTCAGTTCATTCAGGGTGCGCATAGATCAAGTTATAGTATTTTTTAAAAAAAAATGGAGCTGCATTTTGCATTGCCCTGATTTGTTCGTGATAAATTGCGGTCTAAAACCATCTCTATATTATTTTTGTAGAAGAGTGGGGAGCTTCATATTAGGAAGTGCAGTGCAGCTGACAGTTTGAGGACATAGTTCAGTACTGAATTTATCTCCAATTTAGCTTGCCAAATGAGTAACTAAAAAAATCTTAACAAACTGAACAAAAAAAAACAGCATCAGATGTCTTTCTGAATCTCTGCCGCTCCAGAGTGGTTGGCGTTAGGTAAACTCCCGTTACAGCCATCCTCTCCTAACAAAGCAATTAAGCATGTAAACTTGTGTGTGTGTGTGTGTGTCAAAAACTATCAGCCTAACATAATGTGAGGTCCCATGGACGATGATTGTCCACAAGGTTGGTGGCGATGCAGCATGCAGCCGTGGAGATGAGATGAGAGTGAGACCGGAGAATCAAAACATACGCCCAGCTCCTCTGTTGCAATCAGGTTGGTCGTTGGCTGTCCCTCACCTTTTGGACAGTGCACCTCTGCATGCGAGCTAGCACTAGCAGCAGCGGCTCTCCCTTTCTATCTCCACTACTTCTCACTTTCCAAATTTCCATATAGTAGTGTAGTATGAGTGATAATAACTAATTGCATTGTCTAGTTGAGCTATCTGCCACCTAATTAAGACCAAATGGTCCGCTTTATTAATCACGGCGAGTACACATATGACAACTACATAGATAGATTTTTAAGATTAGTAACTTTGTCGGTTGTAAGTTCTTGTCTTTTTATGTGCTTTTTTTTCTTGTGGGGTTAATTCGATTTTATGTTCCTGGTCTTTGGATGTCTAAGATGTGTGATACGGTATCTGGAAAATGTCACTTAATGGATAAAAACAAACATGTACATGCTGCTAGCATGCAACTTACAAATGGGGTAAACGAGCAATTTTTTCCTCTTTCCGAAACGAAAAATTCCTCAACATTTATAACTGAATTTAAATCCTAATATTGTCACTATGCTTTGCATGGTGTGCATTTAATTTTAAAAAGAAAAAAACACTGAGCTCCAGATGCTTGTAATTACTCACACAGTAGGTTAATTAATTACTTTGCCGTAGATGCTCCCGTGGCGGCGATGGTGGTGGTGGTGGCACGGCGCCGGCGGCGACGACTTGTCGACGGCGAACAGCTTCTGGAAGAGCCTCATCAACAGCTCCCACCTGGTTGCCCTGCTCCGGCCGCCACGGCGGCCGTAGAACTGCCCCACGGCGCCCGCCCGCGACGACGCCCTCAGCATCGTCGGCGTGCACCCGTACAGTCCTCCTGGTGGGGACGACGACGACGTCTCCTCCTCGTCCGGCGGCGACGAGCGGCCGCCGCCGCCGTCGCCAGCCGGTGACGTCGTCCCCACCGTGCGCTGCCGCCGCAGCTGCAGGAGGAGCTCGTCGTTGAAGTCCTCCCACAGCAGGTCCATCCTCTCCTCGCCGGCGCGCGCGTCGCGCTCGTGCTCCCACAGCTGGTCCATCCACTCCTCCTCCTCCTCCTCCTCGTCGCGCCGTGCTGCTACCGCCGTCACCGCCTGACCGCCGCTCCCGCTCGACGCCGGCGCCGCCTCCTTCGCCGCCCCCGCATCGTCCGCCCTCGACGTGTGCACGGCCGGCGGGGGCGCGGCGCTCGGTGAGGAGGGGGAAGACGAGAATGGCCATAGGGTGGAGGAGGCGGTGGGAAGCCGCGGCCAGAGGCCGTTCGGAGGCAGCGTCGCCGCCGCCCCCGTGGCAGCAGCCGCCGGCGATGGGAACGTGAAGTCGTCGTCCTCCATGGACGAAGCGAGCTGATGCTACTGTTGCGGTACGTGTTCGCGCGCGCGCGCTGACGGCGGCGGGTGTAGTAGTGGTGCAACTCTCGCGCTGGGTGTAGTGAAGTGATATGGCAGTGTGGATCAGGTTTAAATTATCAGTAGAAAAAATATCAGAGATTGACCGTAATTAAGATAATTGGTTTTATCGAAATTCTATCAATGATATAAAAAATTTGGACAAAATTTGTTTAGAAAAATCACATAGATAGCATCTAAACTAATTTATTAAAAAGTAATATATATATATATATAATCTATTATCATGGTGATATCATATATTTATAACGTATATATAGAAAGTAAAAAAGAAAAGAAAAGATGTAAATATTGTTTAAAATATATTCATACAAACGATTAAAAGCATATTTTACCGTACTTTAACGATAAACAGAAAAATTGGATTTACCGCAATCCCTGGTGTGGATGCGATTGGGTTTGTGTTATTGGGATTGTGTATCTGGGCTGGTGACAGGTAGCTAGCGCCAGTAATGCTAGATTTGGATTGTAGTTAGGGGGAATAGTGTGGTACGGTACCGATATATCGTCAGAGCTATTTGGCGTAGCTGCGTCGTCAGCACACACTTTTTTCCTTTCTCTTTCAACGAAAGTTTTCCTTTCTGAGTGAAGTTTTAGGATTTTGAATTGAAATTTTTGTAATTCAAGATGAAAGTTTGATGCCACGGTTGAAAGTTTCCTATGATTTTGAGTGAAAGTTGTATGACTTGAGTATGTAGTTTTAGAGTTTTCAAATAAACGTTTTTAAATTTTGAATTGAAATATTTTGTAATTCATGATGAAAGTTTTTTTTAATAATGGAATTCATTCATGTCTTTACTTTAAAAAAAAGTTATAATCAATTATCATAGAAGTTACAGGACGAACGAATTAAAAACATGATTTTATAATAAAAGTTTTAAACTATAGTTCAAAATTTCCGTACGATTTTAGCTGTTGTATGATTTAAGTTGAAAGTTTTGTATGAAAGTTCTACTAAGGAACACAGGTACATTAATTAGCAATCTCTGCCATATACATATCATTAAAGTCTTTCCAAAATTTCTAGCCGGAATTGGATCCGCACCTCGCGGGTGTATGGACTCCATCCATGTATGGATTTTATCTACGTACGGCTGGTTAAAAGTTCGCTCGGCTGCTGTTGCTGCGGCTGCGGTGCAGCTAACCCTCCACTGCTGCTAGTAGGTTACTGCCCGTTGCGAGCGCAACGGCAGCCAATACAGCCGAGCGAGTGCTGTGGATTTACTGAACCATGTTTGGATGAAAAATGGACCAAATATTTTTATGAATTCTAGGTTCTAATGCATGAAATCCAAGTATTTTCAGTCAATCAGGTGAAGAGGAATACAAGCAGTTCAAAAAGTTCAAAATTCAAATTTTGACCAATGAAATAGTGTTTTTTCCTTATCTTTATTTTTTTTCTAAACAACCAAGAATGCTTATATTTTATTAATAATAAAATAATATGCATCTAATATCTAAAATTTAAACCTTTTGCACCCCCTATATATGTAGGTCAATTATGGTACTACTTGCATGCATGTCTTTTCATAGGCAGTAATGCATGCACTTCCACAGCACGTCACGATAGATTCTGATAGAGAAAATTCTAAAGTGCACCCCTTAAATTTAATCTAATTCCTTTCATATGTCCGAGTTTTACTCTATCCCTTCTATATTCCTAAGTATATGAAAATGTCTATTATTATAAGTAAGCTTAATAAAGATAAAAATATTGATGATTGCATCTTATGTGTATTTTATGAGACTATAATAAAATTTGCATAGAAAATATATAATAAATTTTGAAAAACAAATTTAATATTTTTAACATAATATGCATCCATACAAAATATAATGGATCCGATGTCAGTGTAATTTTTTTATCAGAGGCATAGGGCCCGGCTTTGCTTGAAAGCGTAAAAGTAGTACACGTTACAAGTTGCTAGGAATACCAACTTTCCACATCAAGCATAGAACACACACCCCATGCACATTGCCCGACCAAGAGCAACAAAGTAAGCCTAGGCTAGTTTGTTTTTAAAAAAAGTTTGCTTAAGCTTAGCCTAGGCTACAACCTATACAAGTTAACAAAGCAGCTAAACTATCAACGACCAAAAGATGATCCACCAACTAAACACACTTCTTCATACTCATGCCTGCCTTTAACTCCATGGTCCAGCTTGCTTCATGTATGCATCCCGCCTCAAAGATACTGTAGCCAGGCAAGCAGCAAGGGCCCTGACTTTGTTCAACTCTAATCGCTTAGACAACACCAGTGAAAATGAGCAGTGGAAATTTAAACAAAACATGATCTTCTTCCTCAACTTTCCCACGTAACTGGCAATTTAGCTCCGTCGGTTTGCAGGTCATGGTTACAATTTTGAGAGCAAAATCAAAAGGTATTGAAATAATTTTAAATATAGAAGTGTATAATCTATTTAGTAAGAGGTTATCAGCTGTGTCTTCTGATTATCGTTAGTTACGTTTACAACTTTTTATATATATAATATATATATATAGTTATGGTCCACAGAGGTTATTTAGCATCAATTATATTAACATAGTATCAGAGTCATAGCAACTGCGGGACAGAACATCGATAAGGAGCACGGGCCAACAACGACGGGGAGCAATGGGAGGATGTGATCCCGATGACGCCACATCAGCACCGCGTGCATGGACGGCGACAAGGAAATGTGCTGGCTCCCTTACTTCGATGTGGATTTGGGGACGATGGGGATGGGAGGGGTTGGCTGGTTGGCTAAAGTTTGTGAGGGTAGATTAGTCTTTTTTTTAAAAAAAAAAGATAAGCTAACCAATGCTATACACACGGATTTAACGGAAACCCAATGACACGAGTATGGAAGGGGTTAAAGTGAAACGCAAACAAATAGAAAGAATTGAGTAAAACTGAGAGGCATAAAAGCAATCGGTCTAAGTTTGAAGGATACGGAAGGAATTTTCCCATTCCGATACGAAGTCGCAACAGATCCTGGGAAATGAATGGAAGCTTCGGCCTGACGATCCGGTCTCCGGTCAGACATCTGAAAGTCACGTATGCTTATATGTATGCACAGTGATACACGCAGAGGGAGCTAGCGGCACGTGGAATTACTCCCATCTCCAGCTGACCAACGCAACGAACTCTTATCTCTCTAGGGCGCCTGCCCAATGACCCATTAAAAAGGCCGCAACGTACTCTCTAATTTTTTTATATGTATTTATCACTCTCACTTCACAATCAGATTTGGTCAAATAGATATCAAGCTCTTTACTTGTCGTTTACCCTCATATATTCTATTGTAGCCAAGCCTCATTTGGCCTTCACCATCTTGCTATATATAGCCACTTTATATCACGTATATTTAATATTTACACTTGATTTTTATCTACTGATAATGTTTATCTTCTAACGTTGTCTTTATGTTGATTATCAATTTATTTTACTTATCTTCTTTATCGACATATTCTTTATTGAACTAATCCCTACTTATACACTTACGTATTAGTCTCTTAATTATTTTTTATCAATTAGCCAAAACCCACTAAAGATTTAGATGATCTTTCAATCTCCTTATGGTGATCGATGATAACACAATTAAAGATCGAAAATAATTGATTTTTAGATTTGAAAGGGTGATTTGAGAATCGGATATGTTGACTAGATAGGGTGTGAATATGCGTTTTCTGAAATTTTAAAAACTTGCAGCGAAATTAGATTTGTCTAGATAATTCAGTATCGGGTCAAACAGTTTGACTACAAAGGAGTCTGATAGTCCGACGATGGTAGATAGTCCGGTCAGTATAACGATAGATAAAAACAATATGTGCTCGGATTGTATGACTATGATAGGACAATCCAATCAACACAGAATATTTAACTTAAGCAATGTAACAAGATACAATCTAGAAGAGCTACTCAAGCACACTTTTTACAAGAACAAGCTAGTGATAGATAAAGCTAAACAAGCAAACAAAGATTACTATAAGCATGAGATAGAAAGCGGTAAGTGCAAAATAAATGAGAGGAAATGAGATACCAATTTGTTTACTGAAGTTCAAATCCAATCGATTATATATCTCCATTAAGGAGCTCCAAAGAACTAGGTCTTGATTAACCCTTTTTTCTACCCAAACAACCTTTGGTGCGGCTTTGGTCTCTAAGCAACCACAAGGCCTAGGTCAATCTCCAAGCGGCCACCAAAGTCCCTAGCTTAGATGATGAGCTACAACCTCTGGCGAAGCTTGTTTCACTGAGCGCCCACCAAAATAAAGCTCGGTTTCCACTCTTATCATCTCTTTCCTTCCAAAGGCGAGGTAGAAACCTCACAAGGGTTCTCGGACACATCACATCTCTTGGTTGCTCTGAGATTATAATTCTACACTTTCACACACTCTCAACTCAACCCATTAATAGCTCACAAACTTTAGAACATAGAGAGAGAGTTGGGAGAGAGTTTAGCCTTCTAAATAAAACACAAAAACACTCAAGGCTAAACTGTAACACAAATAAACTTCAATTTATTCTCAATGCTCTTAGACACTTGCTTGGCTTGCTTAGAGACCATGGCACCATCCATTTGTAGCTCCAACTCCTCCACTAGCCATTTCTTCTCATTGCACAAAATTGCCAGAACTTGTATAGGTTTGGATAGTTTGGTACCGACCAGACTATCCAGTCCTTTATACTTTTCTAATAGTAACTAGGCATCTAGTCGTTGGGCCATAAAGAGGTGAATAGTCCGATAGCACCTAGACTATCTAATAGTACTACCTCCTGGATAGTCCAGTAGCTCTCGAATTGTCCGGCCCATCACTTCTCCAAGCATCCGCTAAGCTATTGTTTGGCCGCTCCATAACGTGCCAGGTAATCCGGTACTTGGACGGACTATTCGGCACCCTTTGTTCCTATGGTCTAGAACTCTATGTCAACTATTTCTTTGCGTCCATCTTCTCCCTAACTATCCAGTGGCTCCCAGATTGTCCGATAGTTCCACTACTAGATAGCCCAGTACCACAGTGGATTGTTCGATCCTTCGTAGCTTTGGAACAACTTGATCTTCTATCTTCCAAATTTTGCCCAATTCTTTTCATTTTTTAGCTCTTTTGCTTTGAGAGTTGTCTTTGCTCAATTTTCAACCTAATATGATCTAATGCTTGCTTATTACTCAATAATTACATTAGTTCTCTAATCATTTATCATCAATTAGCCAAAACTCATTAGGGGGTCTAGATGTACTTTCAACATTGATGGTTTCCTCTAATACATACTAAGGTATGCTTGGTGTTATTGGTTATGTGTTATGCCCTACAATTCTTGAGTTTTCAGACTAGCTAGTTACTCTATTCGGTATAACAGGTCTTCAAAAGGCTTGTGGTTGATCTTGATGGATCCCCAACTATTGTTGATACCATCAAAGAAAGTTGCATTGATCAAGACCTAATACTTGATAGGGTTATGCTTAGGAGGTGCATGCATTGCGACTTGTTTATCCTCGTTGTCCTTTGGAAAGATAAAATAGATTATGTTGCATAATAAGTGTAGTATTGTGATACATGATAGTGATGAAATACATTACTCACTATGTTTCTATTCTCATTTCAATGGTGAATAAGACAAACGTCTTTGAGACTATGGGTTTGAGAATCTGATATATACTTGCTTGCACATATATCTAAGAGATGTTTAATGCTATAGGAATATAGTCTGTGACAAATGTTGTCGTAAGAGGGAGTATGTGCTTCATGTAATTGTCATTTGCAATACATTGTAATGTCTTAGAGTATACCTAGGGTATTGACTCAATGACGATCACTTAGACCTATTCCGAAGGTTCTATCATATGAATCGATTTTAATTGACAGATACCACTAATAGAATTGGGTTACTCACATACTCGAGAGGTGAGGTAAGGTAAAAATACTACAATTCAAGTCATGTGATAATTTAGCGGATTGATCACTATGTCTCTCCCAGCTTGGTTGTTCTTGAAAGTTTTCCAAGGAATTGAGATGAGATGAGAAAGTTTTCCTAGGGAGTTAAATTTCTTTCTTGTGGACCAATCCGAATCGGAGTAAAGATAAAATTCATCTCCTCTTAAGACCTCGATATATAGAGTGACATGATAACATATTTATGGTTACTCGTACTCAAGAACAAATCGAATAAAAAGAGAGTTGCATCATATATATCGTCTTGTCAATTGTTTGTTTCTGTGATGATATTCTTGAGGGCAAAGGGATGGGCACGAGTATTCTATATTTTCTCACGTCTCTACTGCTATGAGAGGGATAGGGAACAAATCCAGTGATCCGCTAATACGAGCTCTAGTTTACAAAACTTCACACATTGCGGAGCCTACTTTGTCGTGGTGCATGAGCTCGCCCTCTAAACCCTCACTACCAACTCTTTTTGTCCCTAAAAAAACTCTTTTTGTTTTTTATTTCTAGCATTTTTCCTCTACTGTTTTTTTGAAAAAAAAGGTAATATGGACTTAATTTTTAGGACTCAAATCCTGGTGTAAGTTATATTGTACGAAAGGATGTAGATACCACTTCTACGGATATGGATGGTTCTCTGTTTTTTATAGCTTTTTTCCTCACTGTTTATTTTCGTAACTATAACGAGGTAATATGGACTTAATTTTTTACTTAAACAAGTCAATCATGGGATTTAAATCCGGGTCTAAGTTATATTAATGATCTAGATAGTTCTACGAATAAGGAGGATTCTCCCTTTTTTTAGAACTACTGTCTTTTTTTCATTTGACATCTAACCAACATCATATAAATAAAAATAGAGGGAGTACATCTTAGAATTAAAACAGGGGTATTAATTTTTAATCTCTTCAGAACAACTCAATGTCAACTGTGTTTTCATTAATACCACGTAAACTTGTAATATAAGGGTATATGTGGTCTATTTGACATTGAAATAACCAACGTCATGTAAATAAAAATAGAGAGAGAATACAACAGGCGTATTAATTTTTAATAACAACTTAATGTCAAGTATGTTTCATTAATTAGGTTTTCTTTCTCCCCCTTTCCTGTATAGCTCAATGGAGATGCTGACACCCATCTTTCTCATCCTTCCATGGCTGGCTTGAGCTCTACTGGAACTTGCTCTGCCTTGTGCTGTCTAGATGGTTGTTACAGGTTTCTTCACCGGTGTTTGTGTTGACAAGTGAAGCAGATTTTCGCTATAGTGGGAGGTCTTCTTTCTCCACAACAGTGAGGTGGCGCAAGCCATTCAGTTCCTTTCCGGTAATTTTGCAGCTGTTGATTTGGTGCTCTTCTTGGTCTTAGATAGAGCATCTTTAAGGTTAGATTGAATCTTCTCTTGTTCATCAAGCTCGCTTCAACCTTCATTTATACGAGGTCTCTGTTGGGTTTGTGGCTAGGTGCTATCTTCTACAGTCAACTTGTTTTTGCCATCGTCACCGTCGACTTCATCATCTTGGCCACTGGACCAGGAGAAAAAGCGAAGGACTGGATTGATTTTCTATTTTTTTAGTCTTTTGCATATTTAAGGATGTCTATGTAACTTATGTTTCTTTTAGGGGTCCTTCTGTAAATCATGCTATAGGTCTGTGGGCAACTTAGTCTCTCTTTCTTTGAGAGATGTAAACACCACTTACGTAAGCTGTAAGTAAACTCTCTATATTGAATAAATAATACATGAGTCTTAAAAAAAGTACACATGGAAGTGGCCCTCTATGTATTTACCTATTTTTTTATTAAGTCTGAGTACTGTAATCATATATCTAATGAAATATATTCGTAGAAGGCTGTATGTACAACAAGATTAGCTTTAGCGGGAAATGATCATAAGTAGTGGGATAATAAGTCCATCGAGATTTTTTAAATCATGTTGTTAGTAAATATTCGCACACACTAGCATGTTTTACAGTACAATAGGATAGGAATTAGTGAGCCTTAATTTTGTTAAGTATGTATTACGTGACACATTTGCATGCGTGAGCATGGATTACGTGTAGTGGAGTGTATGCATGTGTGTTGTCGACCATGTAGTGAAAAAAAAAAAGCTAACACCTTATCCATGCCTTAGTACGTAGCTCAAAAACACTCACCAGGCCCTAAGATTGGGCAGAAAAAACCATGACTAAAAAACCGAATTCTCAGCCTTCAGTCTTTTCTTGGTTTGAGCCAAGAAAGAAAAGAGAATTTGTTCAGATCTTTGTTATAAAACTCGGTTAGAAAAAAACCAACCAAGGTCGAGGTATTCTGCTGTGCCGCCACCTGTAGTCATGTTGCGTGCAGATTTGGAGATAACTAGAATCACTCATCTATAAATTTTTTTCATATTTTTTATAAAAAATTATAAATATATACCAGTTTTTTTGAAAAAAAATCCTGGAACGTGAAATAAACGTTCGTTCACCCGGGTCGACAGGACCAATAAATTAGCAGGTGACCCCTAATTCTTTCTTCAGCCACGCATACTTGAGCTGCCCTTTCATGATTTACAGAAGAAATATGGAGTTGTGTTGGTTGTTGATCTTGTCAATACAGTAAGTATTGTGCCTTTAGACTCTCTGTACTCACCTTGGATTTTTTATTTTTTAAAACTGAGTATTTACTTGCTAAAATGTCGCCACATTTGATTTTGCCTCAACACAAAGGGACCTATCATACAAAATCAGATTCTTGTTTATCTTAGGATCGATCTTCCATATTGATTATCCTAGTGCCATGCAATTCTGTTGATTGGGCATACATCATACTATGTTCCTGAATAGAACCAAGCTATTCCTTTTGTCATCATTTTATGCAGACATTTTGTGATTTTATCTAAAAGTGCACCGTGATTTTGGTAAATTTTTGTTTAAGTTAGAGGATGCCGTTATTTCTGATATTCTAGTTTGTTGTTTGAACCTTTTACCCTCGTGGCTGTGTGATATTCATCCTTTAATTTTAATTCTAATTTACATATACAGCACGGTGGTGAAGGCCGCCTCCATGACAGATATGCAAAATCTATTGAACCTATTCTCAGTGAAGACGTAAGGTAGCGGTTTCTTAGTGTTATCCAACATATATTAATGTACTTAACATATATATCAATGCGCGCACTTGCAGATATGTGCATTTTGACTTCCATCGAATCTGTGGTCATATTCACTTTGGGCGCCTTTCTCAGCTGTGCGATCAAATTGAAGATTATCTCAAGAAACATAGGTATATTTCTGGAAGATACATTGTAAAGTGTTCCATTCCATTTGTTTATCATTTTCTTGATCCCCGTGCCATGACATGTATTTTGGTGTTACTTATCTTCCATTGCATTTTCCTGCAATTTGTTAGCTATCATTTTTTTTTTTGGTTATTGGGTTTCATTCACCAAGCAATAACCCGAAATCTTTGGATATTTACCACTTACCTACACATGCCAAATGAATGCAGTTAATTTTTGGTACACCACTTCTTGATTCTTGGTTTCACATATGAAACTTCTAAGATAGACACATCGTGTTCCTTTAGTTTAACTAGCAAACAATTAATTTTGTTACTACTTCTGATTTCAATCATTTGAATATTGGTTGGTTGCTTGATCACGGTGCAGTAATACCGATACATTAAATAGCTAGTATGTATATGACTTTCGTGCGCCTAGTTCTCTAGCATAGTAGGCAAAGGGAAGTTCAAGAGTCACTTGTGTTAGTCATACTGTGTTTTAATGCCTTGTTTATGCTCCCGCTCTCTTTATTAACAGAAAGAAAGGGAAAAAGTTCCTAGTTCCTACAAACTTAGTTACTTATGGGTTTGAAACAGACTATGTGGAACCAAGAGCATTTTCGTTGCTATGGAGCATGGTGGATATATCTTTTACTTCTTCATCTTGCTAATAATGTTATGGGTTAGGTACTTTTGAATGATAAAAGTGAAAAAATTGAGGAGAAGACTGGTACTGTCAGGACAAATTGTGTTGACTGCTTAGATCGCGCCAATGTAACTCAGGTATATACTTTCAAGTATAATTTTTTGTTGCATGTCAACTTTAATTGTAGATACTGTGAACACTTACGGTTACTGAACATACCTACCCTGTTGCGCTGTAGTAGCTAATTCTTGATAGTTTCCCTTCTGTCTTTTGACATCTGTATGGAAGTCAGTGTTGTTTAAATAAGTGGCACTGCACTTTTTTTTAGAGTATTACAAACCTAGAAGTGTTTCCAGATAGATTCAGAACTTGAGATAACTTGTCATTTGGATTTATCTAAATCAAATCCAAACTGTTAGACTTAATGCATGATGTACCATTAAAGATTGGCTTGATTTTCCTTTATTAGCTGGTTGATGTGTTCTAGAACAGAACCTATGGACTGATGTAGTAAGATCGCAGGCCTCAAATGGGAAAGCTGCTTCAGTTACATGTAAATATCTGAATGCAGTAAAGTAGACTAGATTAACTTCAAAGTATTGTGCTTGATGCTTATCCATCCTTTATTTTATGTTTTATTTCCCTCTCTTCTGTGGAATTCACTTCTTTATCAGAATTCTGATTATTAATATGATGACTAAACAGAGCATGGTTGGAGGAAAGATTCTAGAAAACCAACTTCAGCGAATAGGGGTTCTTGGTGCTAATGATACGATAAGCAACCGTCCTGCTTATGATTCAAAATACAAAGTTTTTGAGTTTATGTTCACTAACCCTGGTTCTTCTTATTTGTATCTCCCATGCTTGTCTATGAATAATGTTGCTTGAATGAGATTACTCTTGTTGTCAGTATGGGCCAACCATGGAGATTCAATAAGCACTCAGTACTCTGGAACTCCCGCATTGAAGGGTGATTTTGTTCAGTAATTCCTATAGAGCGAATTGTCTTGTTCTTCATTTTCGAAGTGCAGTACATTTCCTGGAACAATGTTACTGGAAGTTTATGGTGAACATCGTTACTGGAAGTTCCTTCTTTGTTAGCAAGAGCAAGAACTACTTCCAGCTTACATAATAAAAGGAAAATCATAGTGATTATTATCACCTTGAGTCTGTTCACAGATGAGCCACTTGTATGGTCAGTGTGGAACTTAGAAGTTTGATGTTCTGTTTTACTCTCTCCGTTTTAAAATATATAGTGTATTTTGTTTAGTTAGAAAAAAACTTTAACAAATAATTACTCTATTAGAAAATAATTTTTGTGACACGAAATTGAATTTAATAGATTTGTATTAAAAATACTTATGATTATTCAAAAGCCTTATCTAACGAAACAAAATATGCCGTTTGATTTAAAACTGATGGAGTACTATTCTTGCTAAAATGTCCATACTTGTTGGCAACCAAATACCCTATGGGTTGTAACTGATTTTCAGCGTGCCAATACCATCAGTGAAAAAGGGCCTAAGATAATACCAGATCCCACGACAGTGATTGGATAAAATGATTTCTTTCACTTCACAATCCCAAATAATTTGCTTATTGCATTATGTAAATGTTTGTTTCATATTCTGATATTTACAAATAAAATGCAGCAACGCAATTTATTACTTGTTTTTGTTTATTAGGTATGGGAAGAGAAGTACCCAGGGAATTTTGAATGATCTGTGGAATTCACTTGCTACATACTACTTGAACAACTTTGCAGATGGCACTAAGCAGGTACATGACTGACTGTGCATGAACCAATAAATCAGAATGAGAAAAACGATGATCCCCGCGCACCACTAATATGTCAGCTTATTTTCTCATGAATTTCTCACTTAATCGTGATAGACTATTGGTCATGTAAACATCCTCAAGCAATGGTAAACAGTGTTTTTGGATAACGGTAATGCATTGGGATGCTTATGTGGCCACTCATTCGCCGTTTCACTTGCCCTAAACAAAATATTAAACCAAACTAGAGCGTTGTCTTATTATTTATTTGTAGTTTTGTATAGGATACCATGGATCTTCTTCAAGGACATTATATCACAGCTGTTAGCCGCGACATGGCAGGTCCAAGCAAAGCAAGACTTCCAGAGAATTATGCGGTGGGTACATTTTTGCGATAGCTTATAATTGCTCTTTTACAGTGATACGTGAATTGCTACTGGGAACACCTTCCTCGTTACCCCGGCAATCACTTACGACTAGGCACCTGCACATAGGAACTTACTATCTAGTTTTGTACGAGCTTTAGTATTTCTATACTCCTTTGAGAAATCCTAAGTTTTTGTGCTCTTTATGTGCAAACTAAATTACAATAACAAAGAACGCTCTCTTACGAGTCTTGGTTCCTTTAGGCTCACCCATCTGCAAAATATGTACTGTATATAGTTGCCAGTTTTTTTAGTATGCAATCTTTTCTGCCCTCTGATGTCATGCCTGGTGCGGTTTGCACTTTGCAAGGCATAGTCGTGTAAGAAAGATGGGAGGCTTTGGCCAGGTCCTGACCAGGAGTGACGTTGCTGGTAATTTAAGAAGTGACATAAGAAGCACGCGCAAAGAGAGATGCGCTTAGGCAGTTCGGCACGGGGGAAGACAAGTGACAAGGATATAATAATACTTCTGCCTTAATTTATTGATGATCACTGATCCTTATATAGGATCATATTCCCAACATGGATATCTAACAGAACTCGCCTTTCTGGACATAACTCATCTAATATATGATATACCCCACTTTCCTAATTATGTTAAACTCAGCAAACAAGCCAACTGGTCACAAAATTTAAAATCTTAGTTGCCTGGATTTCCGCTGGCATGAAGCTATGCTCGTAAAAAAGAAAAAAATGTAAAGTTAACATAGGTTAGTACTGCTGGGTGCTGGCTACTTTTTCTTTCATTTGCATGTTGCAAAACATGCAACAATGTGGCATCCTAAACAAAACCTGAGGGGTAGGGTGATTTAGAAAGCTGGAGCTTATTTACGTTGGTTTTGATGACTGACTGAAATTTGAACTGCTCTTATAATTGAGGATGAAATTGGACTTGTATCATAGTTGAGTTGGGTAAAATGAACTTGTTTCAAGTTCTAACCATACAAATTCATATTTACTTTCTCAAGAGGATTTTGAATCATAGTTTGTTTACTAAATAAGGGGAAATATGTGCAGCTAAGAGCTCACTGATTCATATCTCTGCAGCAAGGAATGATGTTCGCCATTTGGTGTTGTGACTTGTGGGCTGGTCTTTGCGTTGGCATCACGCATTTTGTTAGAGCCAATGGTCGGGACTTCACCAACAGACCTCGTTTTTACCAGTCACGCCATTGAAGCAGAAACGGAAAGTGAGCTGCCTCATAGGTTATCATCTTTCATCAAACCGTCAGCACCTTGTTTTAATATGAAGATCTATCCGTCGCATTTTTTTGCTGGGAATTTGACCTCCCCTATATTGTAATGAGCTTTTTTTTGTTCCCATTTTTTGTAATAAGTTTTTTCCCTTTTCCTTGTAATTGTTTTAATTTCCTGCCATCTTTGGGGCATCACGTTCACCATTCTGTTTGACTTAGAAGTATATAATTCAACACAGCTCTGTACCCGGCAGTTTCATCAACAACGATTATATTTCACATATATTTGTAAGGATTAATTATGTTCCAATTCCAGAATGGATTATTGATCAGTAAAACAGATGTTTGCACAGTGTTTCAAAATCCAGAGACGTGATATATCTGCACCTCTTTTTCCTTTTTGTTGTCAAGTTTCATAATTCCCTATTTCCAGAACTAGACAGTTAGTCCCAATTTACCACCTGGGATTCTGGAATACTTAAAAGTTTATGTTCCATCATGATCCCATTTGTGATTTGTGCCTTAGCTGTTGATCTCATTTGTTTCTTAGGTATGCTAATCTGACTGGAAATTGTTTAAAAATAATAATGAAATATTGGTTTAAGTAAATTTGGTAAAATAATTTATATTGAAATTAACAAAAATAGTTTATATTAAAATTATCATTATTTAATTAGATTATATTTTAAAAAAATTGTGAAAAATATATGGTGAGTATGTGCATGTTGATATAGGTTAGATTGAAAAATCTATGTCAAAGAATACTTTTTTGCTTTATTTAGGAATTAAATTTGAGAAAATAGATGAAAAATTATTAGAAAATGTTAGAGTAATTTTGGACAAAAATTGAGAAAACAATTTTTTGAATTTAGAACATTATACGGAATTTTTGAGGGCTAGATGATATGGCCCAGCAACAATAGTATGTGGTGACGTTCGAGCAGGCCACGGTGTGGCAATGACCTAGTAGAATCGGATTGTCAGCGGGAACGAGCACACGGGGTAGTGCAGAGGCTGACAAGTAGGATTGGATTGTAAGTGGGCACGGGTGCACACACGACGGCAATGATGTGGCTGATAGGCGGGCTCCGCCTGTTAGCGAGCGCGAGCGCAGACGCAGCAAAGACTCAATGACTGATAGGTAGGGCCAAAAGGGGCAATGTGTTGCACGTAAAAGCGCATGCACGTGCGATCGCAAGACATTCAGAGACGATGTGGCATGTTCTAATTGGTACGAAAGTGTTGGAATAGTGACCGAGCCTGATTCTCTACGGATATGAGTAGGACTTTATAGCCTCTTTATATAATTGATGATGTTACGTAATTTGGAGCGTCCATTTTAGATTGCATGGCTGAAAATAAACGAAGTAGTGTTACGAAATCTCGGGGTTATTTATATCTTTTTCTTTCTAATTTTTTTTATAAATAAAGGATAAGATGTTAGAGATTAAGACAGAAAATTGAGATAGTTTTTTATAAATTTTATAAGCGCAATTTTGAGAATAAAGGTAAAATTTGTCGAAGATTTACGTAGAATTAATCTCTTTTTTTCATACCTAGCATTTATTTTTAGATTAATTTGTTTTCACTGGGTTTTGATTTAATTTCTTTGATGTAAAATTTAGCTAGGATGTTTTTTAGTTTTCTGATCGGTTAATTATTTTCAGGTATTATAATTAATTGAGGTTTAATTAATTTTGGTCAAACTTCTATTTAGTAATTTTATTTTATTAATATCTTGAGATCCAGAAGTCCGATTGAGATGATTCCTGCTTAACTTGTTTGTAAATTTTATCTAGTTTATTCTATAAATTTTTAGGTCAATCAGAGATATGAACTATAGCTATAATCTATTTTGTAATAAAATGTTGTTCTGTCTAATTTTGGAAAAAGCAGTTTTTGTGATTAAAGAAATTGTAAAATTTTAATTTTGTCTTCCACAATCATTCACCCACTTCTGATTACTTTTTTTAGAGTGAGTCAATCCCATAAGTGGTATCAAAAGTAAGGTTATTTTATTTTTGTCCTAATTAATCTTAACTGGTGATAAGAAAATATGTCAGATGGATAGGTCCACAAAACCTTGTATTTTCAATGGTGTTGATTTTCAGTATTGGAAGGTTAAGATGAAAAGCTCAAGGCTTTGCTATATAGGATAAGATCTATAAGTTATATCAAGTTCTCAAAAATGATAAAGTGACAGCGATGAATCTGTCACATATGGAAGCTAATAGTAAGATGAGGAATTTGATTTTCAAGGGCTACAAAGAAGCGACTTTGACCGTATCGTATATCTCAAGTCAGCATATGAGATATGAAAAGCACATTATGATTAACAAGAAGGATCTAACACGGAAAAAGAGGTGCATCAAGATATGTATGAAAAGGAATACATGCGTTTTGAGATGAAAACTGATGAATCTCTTGATGATTTCTTTACTCTCTTTAATAAGATTCTTAGCAGTTTGCATTCTATTATGTTATATATTCTGAGACTAAAAATTCTTATCAATTACTAGGAACTTTAGATATATATATATATATATATGGCAGATAAAGACAACTACAATTAGAGAATCTACTGCCATGACTATACTTACTTTATATGTGCTTTATGCTAAATTGAAAACTCATAAGCTAGATATTTTTGCTAGAAAAAATATTGCTAATAAATCAATAGCTTTAGCTTCATAAACTAGCAACTCTATTGGTGTTAATTCTTCAGTTAGCTTTGCTTTGTCTATTTTGTCATCACTAATCGATGAATAGCTATAACAACTATCTGAAGATTTCTCACTCCTCTCCACACGCTTCAAAACAGCTTTATAGAATGTTCAATCAAAAAAGAGAATAAATAGTGAAGAATCTCGAAAATGTTTTGAATGTGGTTCGCTTAATCATCTTCATCTTAAATATCTAAAATTTTTAGCAAGAATTTATAGTGATGAAGATGAGGAAGAAGACAAAGAGGAGAGTAATAAGAAACGAGAATTCAAGAGTACCAAAAAGAAGGGGTATTTGAATAAGCAGGTATTACAACGTATTCTTTCTGCTATTGAACAGGTGAATCTGAGCAATATGGACCCCGAGAGTAATGATGATACTACTCTCAAATGCAGTAAAAACTTGATGGGGCTATGAATGATTACAAGTAACAGAAATATCACCAATAGTGATATCGACAGTAATAGCGATAATAAGATAGAACCTTCTTATAATTATTTAGCTTATACGGTTGAAAATTTTGGTACTTTATTAGAATAGAAAAGAAACATAAAAAGATTAAGAAACAAGATATTTTTAGTTGAACAATTAAATGCTAAAATTGTAAGACTTAAAACTTTTACTCCTATAAATGATTATTATAAATCATGTGACTTAGTGTATACTGAATTTACTTATTTAAGATATACGCATGCTAGTTGGAAGGAATTTAATCTTAAAAAGGTAAAAAAAATAACATGCATATTTTTGTAGTTGCAAAATCTAATTATTGTGATAATTACAATTTTTTAAGTTGAATTTAAGGGATTTTGATATTAAAATTGCTCAACTAAAAGATTATCTTGCTCCTCATATGGTTATTTCATGCTCTAATTATGGTGAAAAGGATAAATTTCAGCATATTTCTTGTAAAAATTATGCCACTCTTTTAAATCGTATTGATTACTTACGAGGAGAGATGGGGACTCAAATTTTGAATGAAAACACTATTTCTCAAAAATTTTAAACAAGTTTAGGTTATGATCTTTATGATTATTCTAAGACTAATATTCCAACTGTTATTAAATCTCTTGGTATTGTTACAATTGAGATTACTAATTAACCTAAAAAGATAATATTTAGATATGGTGGTGCTATGTTATCTAATGGCACAAGTATAAATATTATTTCTACTTCTAAAAATAAATATAAAGTTAAGTACACTTGCACTTATTATGATAGATATTGATATAAATTATAATTTTGTTTTAGACTTGCTAAACAACAAATAAGAGAAAAAGCTAAGGCAACGTCTAATTTGAGAAAAGCACGCCATTTTAGTTTTAATATTATGAGCAATAATGTATCAAAACATTTCTATCTTATAGTATGAGTCATGTGTAAGTACTGAATTCCTAAATATTATATTAGTGTCTTCTTCTCTGTAGGCAGTTTGTGTAAGAAAGGAGAACTTTTGACTACTAAATTCCGAATGTTTTCACCTCATGTCCGATAATAAGAATTGGTTATCCTATCTCACAAGAGCTATCGCATATTATAAATATAACTTTTAGATATGTTTTTATTTGTATAGTTGTGATTATAGGTAAAGGTGCATACATTTAGGAGGAGAATATTTTTGTTGATGAAAATAAAGCTTTGGTTTCTCCCACACAATCAATTGAATTGGTTCTAGCACCGATCATAACTTTACAAACGAAAAAACATACTCAAGAAGATATAAAATTTATGGTATGTTTATATGCAAGATTTCAAATTTTCCACGTGCTTCACATCTTCAAACAATTAAGCATATTCTCATGTATGTTCATAGCACTAAATATTTTGGCATATGCCTATTTGCATCCTCATGTATTACTTTAAGAACTTTTTCTAATACTAATTCTGGAGGGTGTAGACTTGATAGAAAAAGTACTTCTAATGTTTTTTTAATTCAGTTGTTGCTTGGTCTTCTAGAAAATAATCCTCTATAATATAATTAAACGTTGAATCTGAATATGTGGTTGTTACTATTTGTTGTTCTTAAATTCTTTGAATAGTAGCTACACTTAAATATTATAGCATTAGTTTGGAAAATGTTCCACTTTTCTGCGATAATAAGATGTAATGCTAATAATCAAATTCAATATTTTAGGATAAAATATATTGATATTAGATTTAACTATCTTAGAGATCATATTGAAAAAGGTAATATGACACTTTATCATGTAGATATTGAACATCAATTGATAGGTACTGTCAATAAATCTTTGGATTTTTCTCGTTTTGCTCGTATTTGAAGAGTACTTAGGATTATTCATCCTATGTGGGTGTTTTAAGGAGAGTATCAACTTTTATAATATTTTTTTGTGTGTTCTTTTTTTAAAAGAAAATTTTATTAAATAATGAACAACAGTTATGTTTAGGGTTATACTTTATGTTTATGTTTTTCAAGTTTCTATACATGTATTGATTTTTATATGACTACCTAAATGGAATAACAACTTAAATTAAATTTTAATATGATTGAACTTTCTTTTCTATTTTGATTTGCTAAATGTTATGAGAAATATGAGAAAAATCAAAAATATGTGCTAGGAAAAGAATGGAAAAAAAGATTAAGAAAATATGCATTATCACAACGAGATTGCTTACTATTACAATTTAGCATGAACTTAAAAAAATTGTGTACTACCGAAACCTCGTTGTTGAGCTTTTATAATAAAGACATAGTCTTAAACGGATTGAAAAGTAAGATTGATAGTGTATATAATTCCTTGCAAATTATATCATGATTGAGATCAATCAATTTCTTATTTTATTAAAAAAGCACAAATAAAATGCACCAAGTTAACACTAGCATATTTTAAAATAGTGACTAAGAAATATCATATCTTATAATAAATTATTAATTACACTTAATTTTTTAGTTATGCTATATTTATATTACATATATATTTATGTGTGAGTGTAAATTACTTTTAGCATGTTGTACGAGCTTGTTTACATTGATGATCTATGGTACTCTTTAAAATAAAAAATAATAATAAATAAAATTGATACAAAATTGAAAAAAAAAGTATTTCTTTTATGTTTTCTCGATGAAACCATTGTCAAAAAGGGAAGAGAGTTTAATGTAAAAATTTTTGGAGTTATATGCCAATGCTTTTAAGATAAATGACAATGTTTAATATTTATGTGTTATTGCCAATGTTTTTATTAAGAAAATATTGTTTAAGCAAAATAATGATGAAAAATTGGTTTAAGAAAAATAATTTATATTAAAATTGAAAAAATAGTTTATATTAAAATTGGTATTATTTATTTTCTTTATATTTTAGATTATTTATAAAAAATATATAGTAAGCGTGTGTGTATGTTAACATAGTTAAGGTTAAAAAATCTATGCCGAAAAATATTTTTTTATTTATTTGTGTGCATAAATTAAATTTGAGAAAATAGATAAAAATTACTTAAAAAATTTAGAGAAATTTCGAACGAAAATTGATAAAACAATTTTGAATGTGGGCTAAATTTTCAGTGGCCCAATGCATAGTAATTAGCACTGTCCAGGAGCAACATTACGTGGGGACAGCCCAGCAAGTCGTGGCACGGTGACGGCCCAACAGAAGCAATGAGGCTAACAAATAGGACTGGATTGTCAACAGGAGCGAGCGCATGTGCAGCGGAGTCTGATAGGTGGGACTGGATTTTAAGTGGGCGCGGGCGTGTGCACGATGGCAACGGTGTGGCTGACAAGTAGTGCAGACCTATCAGCGAGCACGGGTATGGGCATGGAGAGGCATTGTTACTGACAGATGAGCTAGGCCTGTCATCTAGCGTAGGTGCAACAGAGACTCGACGACTGATAGGTGGGGCCGAAGAGGCAACATGTCACGTGCGTGCAACTACAAGAGAGCCAAAGGCGATATAGCGTGTTCTAATTGGTGCGGAGGCACCAGATTCTCTGTGTATATAATTTGTAGTTTGTAGCCTTCTCTATAATTGATGATGTGATGCAATGTAGAGCGTCTAAATTAGGCAGATGAAGGTTCCATCGGAACAATTATTATTTATTTCAAGCTATTTTGGCTCTTTCTTAATCTTCGAAAAGAAAGAAATTTCGTAATGGAATGGTAGGATGAAAAAAAAGAAAAAATCAAAAGGAAGTGTGGAAAAAATGACAAGAAGATATTGGAACATCAATTTGAAAGAGATGATAGAAGCGGGAGTTCATTTTGGTCATGGTATTAAGAAATGGAATCCTAAAATGGCCCTTACATCTCGACAGTACTCATATTACAAATCTCGCTAGAACTGCTCGTTTTTTATCAGAAGCTTGTGATTTAGTTTTTGATGCAGCAAGTCAGGGAAAAAGCTTCTTAATTGTTGGTACCAAAAAAAGAGCAGCGGATTTAGTAGCATCAGCTGCAATAAGGGTCATTATGTTAATAAAAAGTGGTTCGGTGGTATGTTAAGGTCGATTACGAAAACTAGACTTTACATCTTTTTCTTTGGGATTTTTTTTTATAAATAGAGCATAATATGTTAGGAATTAAGACACAGAGATTTTTGTGTGAATTTCGTATGCGTAATTTTGAAAATAAAGTTAAGTTTGTTGAAGATTTGTGCGGGAATTAATTTCTTCTTTTTTATACCTACTGTTTGATTTTATATTAATTTATTTTCTCTAGGTTTTTATTTAAGTTCTTTTGATCTAAAATTTATCTAGGGTATTTTTTTAGTTTTTTGAAAAGTTTGATCAGTTAATTGTTTTTGATATTATGTTATTAATTAATAAGATTTAATTAATTTCAGTAACTTCCATTCAGTAATTTTGTTTCGTTAATATCTCGACATCCAGAAGTCTTATTGAGATGATTCTATGTAAATTTTGCTTATTTTATTTTGCAAAATTTTTAGGTCAAGTTATAGATTTACGGCTATAATATATTTAAGTAACAAAATGGTGTTCCGAAATTGTTAGATTTTAATAGAAATTCAATTCCAGCAACCATTTGCGCTCTGCCAATTCTACAAGCAATGAGTCATTCATTTTCGTTGTGCTTAACAGCTGAAGCATTGCATCCTTTTCCCTTTTTGTAATACTAGGCATTGCAAGATTGTGTTTCAGTTAGCTAGCTTAGTTCACTCTTGCATGTGGCTAGGTAGGTATACATATACATGTGTTTTTTTGCACCTTTTGCAGGTATCAGCTGTGTCAACTCCAGAATCTGTCTTGCAGACTCCACTTAGTGTCTGCTGCCCTTTGGTGAGAAGCCCCATTCTCGTGCTCTGCCGGTTAGTTTTCCTTGACCTTGACACAACGCCTGTATTCTACTGCCACTCTCCAATTCCATCCTGCACGGTGGTCTGGTTGCCTGGTTAGTTGGTGACTTTGTTTCTAACTCTGAACTCTGAAGTGGAAGCAAAGACAATAAAGGACAAGGAGGATTAGGCACGTATGTCTACTTCACCATGTTGCCATCCTCTCACATTGCCGCATTCCATCATCTCAGCCGGCCACCTCCTCGCCAGCATTGGCTTGTTGTCAGGTCTTGTACTGAAGAACCTGAGAAACCTGACATGTTGAGCTCGGAGGTGGGCCGGCACGGGCGAAAAGTAAAGCAGGTGGCCAATACTAACGACATATTCACTTTGCTAGCATTTTTAGTCCTACCAAATTTTATCATTATTAAATTTTAGTAAGGAACAATCTGAACATGTCTCAAATAATCTATCACATCCCACCATGCCAATATTTGGTAATTTTCTGTAATCTTATTGACATAGCTTCACACAAAAATATTTGGTTGAGCTCGGAGGCGGACGGGCGAAGAATCAAGAAGGCCAATGCTAAGGGCATGTTCACTTTGCTACCATTTTTAATCCTGCCAAATTTTATCATTGCCAAATTTTAGTAGGATAACAATCTAAACATATCTCAACTGACCTATCACATTCCACCATACCAATATTTGGTAATTTTCTAGAATCTTACTGACATAGCTTCATACAAAAATATTTAGGAAGGTGATAAACTAAACAATACCATTATACTTTACCTTATTAAATCTTGGCATTGCCAAACTTCGCCAAAATTTTAGTAGAGTTGAAAATGATAGTAAACCGAACATGCCCTAAGTTTCTTGGAGCCGCAGCAGGACGAGAAGATGAGGAAGAACAACAGTGCCATGATGATAAAGCAGCAGGAGGAGGAGGAGTGGCATCTCATCTTGGAAGAATCTTCTCAGGGACAGACAAGTCCAGAAGATCATCCATATATACATGCTTTGTTTATCTTGGCATCCGCATGCGCTTCGCTTTTCCGCCGTTCCCTGCACTACTCGCGGCGGTTGTGGCTGTTCCATCGCGGAAGCCGACGCCCGAGCGCTACTCCTCGCCTCTACTCACCTCGGTTGAGCCGAGAAAGATTAACACTGCTGACCAACGATGAGCACTTGTGATTGGGCCAGCTCTCCGCCCAAACAGAACCGAGTACGAGTTAAACTAGTCGATTTGAGTGGTTCAGCTCATCTTATTGGTGTCTCCGCCGCTTCATCCGCTTTAAGTCTTTTCACTTTTATAGAGTAACCCTGGATCTAATCCCTCCCTGTGTATATCATAGGTCTTAATTTGAGAAAAAATCATAGCTTTCAAATTTAGTTGAACTCCCGGCGGTTCCGATCAAATCTCCATGTTTGAGTGTTTGATCTGGATGATACTAATATGCTCACCCTTGCCTCCCTAATCTACCCGCCTCCTCCCATCCTCTCTTTCTATTTGACTCGAGTTTGGCTGTCGCCGCTTGCCTCTGCCATCCAAAGAGCACCTCCCCACTTGGCTGTCTGCTGACCACAATCTCCCTTTCCTCAACTGTCTTATGATTTCTTTCCATTGAAAAGCATAGGCATTTTGCAAAAAATAATACAGTAGTGAAAAAAAAATGACCATCGCTCGATTGTTTGTTCACCCAGCAAGTTGGAACAACATTAGCGCGACAAAAAGACAAAGTCCATGCGTAGCCCTGCCCTCGTGTTTGTACTCAAGAGACTGTATGGTGCCGTTGGTTTCAATGGTCATTGCTCATGTGCCGAAATATAAGATCAGCCTGGAGAGACAATGAGCATAAATGGCACGCAGTGATCCGGAAAAGGACAAATAAAAGAAAAATCAGCTGGCAGCAGAGGTGATCAGGAAAACGAAAAGCAAGCAGAGAGCGTCGGGCGAGAGCGGCTTCGTGCGTGGGCTGGTGGTGCACGCAATTGGGCCTGGGCTGGCTTCGGAGGTGTTGCCGTCGATTCAAGTTTGCTAGGACTATGACAGGTGTTGAAATTAATGCTTTCTAGAATAGTAGAATGCAGTGCTGCTGGATGCCGGCCGAAGACTGCAACCACCGTGTATTGTGTATGTATGCAACAAACCGAGTTGCACGTGGCTGCTGCGGCAGAACAGGTTGTTACATGCAAAAGTGTACCGGTAGAAGTTCATGTAGAAGAAACAGTCGAGCTAAGTAGCACGAACCCAGTGTAATAGATAGAGGGTATGTTATAGATACATAATTACTATATATATATATAAAGTCTCGAGTAAGTAATAAAGTAGTTTAGAGTTATCTCTCTAGATAAGAACATCTAAATACAAATTCCTTTAGAAAAGAAGAGATAAGCCAACATAGTCAATATAATACAAAACATCTCCAATCCCATCGAGTCAATATCGAACCATCCTGATAATAACTAGTCACCGACAATCACGTTTAAGCTTTACGCCAATATAATTATAGACTATATTAAGATTTTTCTTTTACGTACTAACAAGAAATTAATATAATGATAACAACAACTTTCGGTCAAATAGGAGTATGACTATTAACTTTATCGAAAAACCGAACATGTATAAAAAAATTTATGTCTCATTCTCGCTATAAATTTATTTATATTATTATATCAACCAATTCATATGCTCTTTAAATACACCGTGCATACATACGATCAAATTATTATTTATGGGACTAGATAAACCATAAACCCTCAAGTTTATACTTTCAAATCGGTTTTACACTATAAATTAATTATAATATAAATTTTAAAACCTACGGTGCAACTGTAAATTTTAATGATTACATTATAATTTTTCTAATACACACGATTATATTATACAAGAGAATTAGAATTAAAAGTAATTGATTAACTACTCGAATAACATACATATAGGACAGGTAGAACATATTTATTATTATTACAATAATAGAGATAGCAAACATAGTAAAAAAATGTCTGAAATCAATTTTAAAAAATATGATAGCATATTTTCAACAAAATTGTTTTTCCATTAACACTTGAGTTTGCTGCAGTAACCATGCACCCAAGGCAAAATCACGCTATACTTTTCCAAGGCACTGTTTGAAAGTGATTTTGGCTGTGATAATTTTTTTTATTTTTCATTAGTATGTTTTTTTAAATTAATAAACGGCACGCTTTGTTTTAAAAAATCAAATAATTTATTTTTAAAAAAATTATAATATTTAATACGCTAATGTTTGAAGCCAAACAGCCAAATGGAACGAAATTAGGCCATGCATGAATAATGAATGACCTGACGTTAGAAGGTCATGAACACGGCACTTAAGTCTAAGGGTAGACAAATATAATTTCTCAGCCAAGACAAGTCAGGTACTCTCTGATGTCACCCGCCAGCCCATCACCTTTCACATCACCCATTTACCTGTCCTGATATGGGTAGATGGTTGAAAATACAAACAAATCCTAAATACTACTTTCTCTATTTAAAAAAATATAAGTATTTCTATGACACTGATTATAATGAAAAAATCTATAAATTTCAGCCAATAAGATGTTTGAGAAGAAAATATAAAGAATTCAAAATTCAAACCCCCAAAATGATAACATAGGAATATTTTTTACTCTATCTTAATTTTTTAAATAACCTAAAAACACTTATATTTTAAAGCGGGAGGAGTAAATTGCATCTAACATTATAAATACGGAGGCAAGGTAACAAAAATTAAAGAACGCCAGGCCTAGCAAGAAAGAACAAGCTAGGACGTAGACGGTAGTACGTTGTAAGTAGTAGAGTGAGTGTTTCATCCATGGAGAAGACTGATCTGTGGATGCTAGGCGCCGCGCTCGCCGTCATCTACCTCACCGCCATCACCGCCCTGAAGAAACGACGACACCGCCACGCCGGCGGCGCGCCATTGCCGCCTGGGCCAACGCCGCTCCCGCTCGTCGGCAACCTCCTCTCCCTCGGCGGCATCTTCCACCAGACGCTCGCGTCGCTGGCGCGCGTGCACGGCCCCGTCATGGCGCTGCAGCTGGGCCTCACCACCACCGTGGTTGTCTCCTCGGCCGAGGCGGCGAGGGAGGCGTACACCAAGCACGACGCCCGCCTCGCCGCGCGGCCGGTCCCGGACGCCTTCCGCGCCAATGGCTTCTCCTCGCGCTCCATCGTGTTCACGCCCAGCTCCGACCCGCAGTGGAAGACCCTTCGGGGCATCAACGCCACGCACATCTTCTCCCCCCGAGGCCTCGCCGCGGTGCGCACCATCCGCGAGCGCAAGGTGGCGGAGATGGTCGACTACATCCGCAAGCACGCCGCCGGGGAGGCCCCGGCGGCGGCGATCATCCATGTCCACGACGTCGTGCACGGCGGCATGCTCAACCTCATGTCCAGCTCCATGTTCTCCATGGACATGGCCGAGGTGGGCTCCGAGTTGGCTCACGGCCTACGCGAGCTCGTCGAGGACATCGTCAACCGGGTCTCGAGGCCCAACATCTCCGACTTCGTGCCATTCCTTCGCCACCTCGACCTGCAGGGCCTGCGTCGCCAGACGGGGACTCGTCTTGGCATCGCCTTCGCCCTGCTCGACGACATAGTCGTACGCCGCATGGACGAGAGCCGCCTCCAAGGCAGCACTCCGACGACGCCGGACCCGGCCGACGACAAGCGTGCCGACGGCGACTACCTGGACACGCTTATCAGGCTCATGTCCGACGGCAAGATCTCCCGGCACCAGGTCACCCACATGCTGTTCGACGCCTTCGCGGCGGGGGCCGACACGATGTCGAACACCGTCGAGTGGGTGATGGCCGAGCTGCTCCACCACCCTCGGGTGATGGCCAAGGTGCGGGAGGAGGTGACCGACGTGCTCGGAGGCAAGGAGACCGTCGACGAGGCCGACGAGGCGAAGCTGACGTACCTCCAGTGTGTGTGCAAGGAGGTGATGCGGCTGCACCCCGTGGGCCCCATCCTGATCCCGCACCTGGCGGCACAGGACGGCGTGGAGATCGGCGGCTACGCCGTGCCCCGGGGCGCGAGGGTTGTGTTCAACGCGTGGGCGATCATGCGCGACCCGGCCGCGTGGGAGAGACCCGACGAGTTCCTGCCGGAGCGCTTCCTCTCGTCGCCGGCGTCGGCGGCGGCGATGGACTTCCGGGGGAAGGACTTCGGGTTCATCCCGTTCGGGTCCGGGAGGAGGCTGTGCCCCGGGCTGCCTCTAGTGGAGCGCGTCGTGCCGTTCACGCTGGCGTCGCTGCTGCACGCGTTCGAGTGGCGGCTTCCCGACGGCGTGTCGCCGGAGAAGATGGACCTCACCGAGAGGTTTACCACCATCAATGTTCTTGCGACACCTTTGAAGGCCGTGCCCATCGCGATACGCTAGCTAGTTACTCTCCTTAATACATAGCGGACAACTATCACATAAATAAATAAGATGGCACCCCGTGTATGCCGTCCGTACGTGTTGATTTATGATGATAATAAGATGACACCCCGTGTACCGTGTGGAACTGAACGAATGGGATTGTGTTTTTTTGAAACGAGAATGGGATTAATTGTGTTTGGCGTACTAGCTAGTAGATACTAGAGCGTGCAAGTCGTACTACCGTACTAGAAATTTGAAGCTGGATGCAAGAGAATCCGCACGGAATCCTTGTGCCCAGGATCAAGGCAAAGATGAGCCGTACATAAGCGCAGGTAAAATAAGGCTACTAAGCTTGCTACTAATTAGCCCATCCATTTCAACACGATCTGATCTGATCTGAGGTGCCACGGAGAGAGAGCCAAGCCGGCAGTTGCACGAAAGCATATGGGTGTGTGTTTGGTTGTTTGGATATCCTTAACCCGGTCCATCTTCCTCATCCATGCAGTTATTTACATTGGTTTAGTCTGTTTAGCATGAGATTTTATTTAGTTGCTTACATAAGAGATATGGTTTGAAAAAGATTTAGTTTGGTTAGTCATATGAATTTAAGTGCAATTACCTCTTTATTTAATTAGGTGAGGTTATTTCCACAATGTTATATAAAAATATTTTAGATTTTACGAATGTAAACAATTTATCATATGTAAAGAATAATACTGGTGTTTAAAATCACTGCAGGCTCAGATATTTTTATAGCAAAGTGGTGAAAAAAAGAAATTAGCACAAATGCTATATTAATTAAAAAATACTAGAAAAATAGCAGAGTATCAATCTGTAACTATTATATAGAAAAAAAGAAAAGGAAAAGAAAAAAGGGGAACCGGCTCTGCCCTTGTCATCGCTCACACCGTACTATCCGTCGCTCGTCCTCATCTCTCCCATTGTTATTGGAGCTACTGTTGTTAGAGTTCATGGCCATTAGATATGATAGCAACGAGTTGAAGGACATTGGATCCGATGCTTTGAAGACATGGTTGTTGGATCAAGTTACAGCTTGTGAAGTATGAGACAGTCATAGCTAGGAAGATGACACTAGTGATAAGAAGAGCGGAGAAAGATAATGGTAGCAACAGCAACACCCCTCAAGTGTCCTAATCTAGGTATCCTCCTTAAGCCCTTCTTCCTCCCACTTTCTTTTTCCTCTTGATCAGCCAAGCTTAAGCTTGTGACGCTCGTATTTTGTGGCCTCGAGCTTGTGACGGTTTGATCTAGCGGCGCCAAGCTAGTGGGTTGCTGATGAGAGCCATTGAAAAAGAGGGATCAATGGAGATGATGGCGACAACGATCAAGCGATGACTAGAGTGGTCGAAATAATAAATGACAGAAAAGGGTGACGAGATATCTCGACCCCTACTCGTCACCTATGCTTGGCATACCCGCGACAGCATGAATCGGGCCTAGCTGACCAGCTACGCGATTCCTGCGTTCATCAGCCTGGTTGGGTGGCCACTTTTGCACCAATGGAGCTTGGCTGGCACGTGCTTGCAGACAACCAAATGGGGCAAAATTTGCTAGCAGGATGCAACCCACCCACGGTGCAGGCAACCAAACGCGCCCTATGTGACCAATGGGACCACATGACCGGAGCAGCAACATGGCATTAGTCTGACCAGAGAATCGGCAAGAGCGATGTGGGTTAGGCCATTCACAAAGTTACTACATGGCGTGTGATTCCAGGTTGCCATGTAGGATGGCTGCCGCCGTAGATAGGGATGTAAACAGCTCATAAATATACGGAAACCACGGAATCAAATATTATTGAATATGAAAATAAAACGAATATGAATCGGAGTGAATACAATAACAAATATTTATCGGAACATAGAAACCCTCTAAAATAATAGATAGAAAATTCTAAATTTTAGTAACTAAAAGTGCACGTCTCAGTACCACATCTCATATTTATAGATTAACAATACCATATCTCACGGATCGACAGCCACATTTATAGAGTAGGAACTAGGAAGTGCACAACACAAAACACAATCACTCACTAACTCACATCACAGACTTAGTTCATTACGAAAGTAGTTCATCCACTTGTGCAGAAGGGTAAACAGGTTTAGATCGAAACTTAGTACTTTAGGAACATACTTTAGATGCAACTTGAAAATTAAATGGACCAACATTTCCTTCAAACAACCATTTGCGCTGTCATCCTAGTGAAAACATTCCACTACCACATTCTTGGCCTATAAATAAAAATTGATCGGGCATTAGTGGAAGGACAAATGCAGCCAAAGATAACCAAATAACTATATAGGCTAGTAATAGAAGCATAAACCAGGATCAACAAGGTAGCAACATTTTGCTCCAGGTTCTCCATATCCATCTCATTTAGGATGGACCCAGCCACATTTCCATCTAACTGTTCATAGTCACAGATTAACTCAAAAAGCTAAATATAAACCACTAAACGCAATAAAAAAAAGGTGTACATATAGCTGAATATTAACTTTTTCTTAATGCTGCAGTCCAATCTTTGGTGCAAATCAGAGCTTACATACTTTTAGGTCTAGATGGCTATGGAACGGGTCACTAATGCACCCATCGGCACTGAATGCAGATTTTGAAGCATACTTGAATAGCCAGTACATCACGAGCAAGTCAAGAGAGAATAGTGTTAATGGATGAACATCGGTAGTAAAGGTCTAGCAGGACCCCTTTGGATTTGGTGGGGGATGAACATGTCAAGCTATCTCAGGGGCCTCGAGACAAGAAAATAGATGAATGAGAGAATTTTAGATAAGCTTGGACAGCTCAAGAGCATAATACCCTACTTTTGTATATGTTGTATGTTTCTTTGCTAGATCTCAAGACAGAGCCCTCCCCCCTCTCTCGGTCTCGGTCCTCCCTTTATATACTTTAGAGGCACCATAGCGACCGTACTGAAGATGTTGGCTAAAATTATAAATCATAGTAACGACTAGGACAGCCGGCAAAAACCCTCTATTAAATTACATGCCTCACCAACTTGTCCATTATTCTCGCTACTATGGTCCCCCCACTAGCAAAGCCAGAGGCACGGGCGCCTGCCACGTGCCCCTAATGGTACCCCCACCTGTCGACGTTTAGGCAAAGCAAATAAAAAGGTGGTAGGGCCAAGTGGGCTTCACAAAGTCAACCACGCCACCTAGTCCCCCATGCCATCTGACAACACACGCCTGCCCTCATTGGATAGGCGATATGGGTTGTCCCATCCTCCACATTGCACGTCTTGAGAGGTAAATAATCGTTGTCACTTTTAATGAAGGCAACATGCAAGGAATGAGGCAAGATGGTGCAACCCATCATGGCACATTAAATGTGTTGAGAGCAATTGGGTCCCCGAGCACTCTTCCATGGCACCGAATAGGCCACGGATGCTCAAAACAAACTAGATTGGGACTGCTCAACCTAGTTGATTGGGACCATGGTCTAGAGAGGTGCTCAGGAAGGTGATCGCTCAAGGCCTCGAGCACCGATCTTCGAAGCATTCTTTTTCCCAAGCCCAAGGAAGGTGGCGCGTGGCCTTCGAGGCAGACTAGGGGCCACCCCTTGGGGCTCGGGGTCGGATGACGTGGTGCCAAATAGCCTCATGTCCGGCATGTGGGAACCCTTGTTCCCATATCATTAACAAATAGGAAGCTCATGTCACTTGAGTGACCACCAATGCAAAATACTAAATGTGCTTTTTTTTATGTCCCATTCCAATATTGGTTGTTGATTTCAAACTTCCAACTCACTTTTAGCACCTATTCCAGGGGTAGTACTATCACGCAAGCATTGTTGAACATCTATATCAAGTTCATCGTCACTCTCCTCATCCTTATCTTCACTCACTAAATAATCCTTTTGCATATTTGTAGCCACTGCAATCTTTGAAGTTGTTGGACTAGACACATAAGCATTAAATAGCTTATTGATAATAGCCGTGAAGTTTTCCTTGTGTTGTGGGGCACTCTCACCATAAATCTTATCTGCATAATATCAAAGAAAATTTCTCTTGAACCTAGGATCAAGAAAACAAGCTAGAAAAAGAGCCATGTTGAACTTATTTCAATATTTATCATACTTAGCTTTCATTGAGTTGTGCATAGATGCTATAATTGGTTCAAAGCTACGGCACCAATCTGCTACTACAATCTTAATTTGACATAATTTGCAAAAAAAAACAGATTTGCAATTGGATAAGTAGTGCTAGAGAAGATCAAAGTAACATTATAAAATCTCTTCAAACATATACACAATGACTTTGCCATAGTTCCATCACCATATGTTGGGGCACATTTCAGATATTAGCTTCTATGATGAAGAAAAGACCTATTACCATCTGATGTGCCCCTGTTGGTCCCACGTTTAGATTTATTGTTACATTTTCCAAAGCTCTACAATCTCTATTCCATCATCTCCTAATGTCTCTTTCTCATACTTGTCAAAGTGGTTTCAAACCTCAGAGCTATACTCCTTTGCTTTCTTTGCAGGAGGAACATCTGATTAGCAATAGTATCTTGTGTCAAATCAACTTCAACTCTTGGTGCTAGTGCAACAGCAATTATAGCATGTACTCCTTCCATTGGAAGAGTTGGTTATGATTCTCGTAAAGCTGCAACACTCAGCACTACTAAAACTTGCACTGTCGCTACTTACATGTGACAAATTCATCACACATCTATAGCATAAAAGAAAACAAATCAACGTGGATCTCTACTGCCTACTGCACAATGTTATCCTATTCTTTCAAAATCACTTTCCAAATCCAAATAGAGGTGGCGGTGGAGGACAAACATGTTGCGTTGATGGCATTAGCGATAGAGCGTGAGGTGTCATTGGCGTCGGTGGTAGTGAGGCGGCATCGACGGTAGAGATGACCACGGGCGACAGTAATGCGAGATGGCCAAGGGCAACGGCGATGGTGCAAGCACTCCTAGACGTTGGCTTGATGCCTTCAATATTGAATTCTAGGTGATAAAAGGGATATAGTTGGGACTAGGATCAACTTTAGCAGTAGGCTTATTGGGCTATACTATTTAGATTCGGCCAAGTTGGTGTTTGATATATGGGCCTTTAATTTCAAAATTCTGAGAAATTCTCTAGAACAAGCAACAGTGAAGGTCTGGCAATAAGGAGGATAGAAGCGTGGTTGGCTAGATCCAGAGGGACATACTAGGGGTACCTTGCAGATGGCAACGGAGATGCTTGCTAGCTCAATCCGGAGGTTGCTCTGCCTCAAACTGCTCGTCACTTGTCGATGGCATCCCGATCTACTCACTGTCGCCGCGCTTCGCTCCATCTGCACTAGCCGGCAAGGGAGGAGAAAGGAGACCAATTCGCCGCCAAGCTCTATGTCTGGCACTGCCACCCCATGCTTGGCCAGATCTGATGGTGTGGTCAAGCTCCATGCAGGATCCTCCTTGACGCTTGAGAGGGGATGGTGGCGGCCGAGCTCATCGCTCGATTCGCACCGCCACCAGCGAGCTTGTCGCTAGATTTGGCCTGTCACTACCAAGCTCGTCACTCGATTTAGGCTGCGGCTGCCAAGCTCGTCGCTCAATTTGAGCAGCAGCCACTAGCTCATCGCTCAATTTGGGCAGCCGCCGCCGAGCTTGTCGTCGCCGAAGAGAGAAGAGCAGTGCAAGAGAGGGGAGAGGGGAGAGGCCACTGCTGGCGAAGCTCATCGCTGAGAAGGGGAAAAACCGGAGATGGGGAGAGGTGGGAAGAGGGAGGGTAGGGGAGGGATTTTATATTTTGGGGGGAATTTTAGCATGTTTAGTGTAAAATTTTAGACTTCCACGTGAATTGAAAAAAAGATATGAGAACTAAAACAGAAATTGTGAGGGGCTGGCATACAAAATTGGAGCCACCTGAAGGTACTATTTGTGAGAAAAAAGACAATTTTAAACACGTTACCACAGCCTAGGTGGCACTCTGAGGCCCTTCATAGGAGTATTATGCGCTGGAAATGCCCTTAGGAGGCCGGCGCAGCACTGGATGTACACGGTGCTGCTCTTTTTTTCCAGTTTTTGTAATAAGTTTTTTCGCTTTTCCATCTCGTAATTTTTATTTCCTGCCGTCTTTGGGGCATCACGTTCGCCATTCTGTTTGACTTAGCAATATATAGTTCAATGCACCTCTGTACCCGGCAGTTTCATCAACAGCGGTTATATTTCACATATTTTTCTTGTAAGGATTAATTATTTTCCAATTCCAGAATGGATTATTGATCACCAAAAAAGATGTTTGTACAGTGTTTTAAGATCCATAGATGTGATATCTGCACCATTTTTTCAAGGTATATCATTCCCTATCTATCCAGAGCTATTCAGTTACTCCCAATTCACCACCTGGGATTCTGGAATATAATTGTAAATACTTCAAACTTATGTTCCATCATGATCTCAATTGTGCTTTAGTTGCTGATCTCATTTGTAACTTAGATATGCTACCCTGGCTTGAAATTCAATTCCAGCAACCATTTGTGAACTGCCAAATCCACAAGCAATGAGCCATTCATTTTTCCTTGCCTTGTGTTTAACAGCTGAAGCATTGCATCATTTTCCCTTTTTGTGACACCAAGCATTGCAAGATTGTGTTGTCAGTTAGCTAACTCCATTCTTGCATGTGACTAGGTAGGTAGGGACTAGGCATACATACATATACATGTGTTCTTTTTGCCCCTTTTGCAGGTATCAGCTGTGTCGACTTCTCCAGAATCTGTCCTGTAGCCTCCTCTTGGTGTCTGTTGCCTTGGGTGACAAGTCCCCTTTTCCTGCTATACTGGTTAGTTCTCTTTGAGCTTGACACAATGCATGCATTCTACTGCAACTAGAGGTGGCCATTCGGTCGAACTGAGTACTCGAAAAAAAAATTGAAACTCAAGACCGAAATGCATTGTAAAATATTGAAGGCCAGCAATTCGGTTTGCTATTCGACCATGACCGAATTTTCAGGTCATATAATCAACCATAAATCTTGCCAACATTTATCTTTGCTTTAGGACATGTTTTAAAATAAACAATAAAAAAATAATATACAACACCAAGTCACAAGATAGAAGTTGCAGTTTAACATTAATGTTCACACTTATACTATTTAATAGGCTTGCAATTTGTGAAATTTTGGTTAATTCCATCAATTTGGTTAACCAAGGCTAATGACCGAATTAATCGTATTAAATTTGGTTAGCAAGAACCAGAGACCGAAATTTTGGGGTTTCGGTTTCGGTCTTATTTTGCCTGTCCCTAACTGCCGCCATCCATCCAGTCCTGCACGGTGGTCTACTGGTCTGGTTGCTGGTTGGTAACTTCGTTTCTAACTCTGAACTCTGAAGTAGAAGCAAAGACAGGAGAGGACAAGGAGGCAGGCACACACGTCTACTTCACCATTGCCATCCTCTCACATCGTCGTATACCTTCCGTCACCTCAGCCTCCTCCTCGCCGGCATTGGCATTGGCTTGTTTGGCTTCTTGTTGTCGATGGAGATCGCCGTGGCGCAGACAACGGCGGCGAGCCGTGCCGTGGTCGACACCTCCCGACCGTTCCAGTCGGTCAGGGAGGCTGTCGAGGTGTTCGGCGAGCGGTGCCTCAGCTCCAGCCGGGCGAGCAGCGAGTCGGGCGCCGGCAAGCCGCCGGCGTCGTCGTCCTCGTCGCCGCCGGTGATGCTGAGCTGCCTGAGGAAGCTGGAGGCCGAGTTGGCCGAGGCCAGGGGCGAGCTGGAGCGGCTGCGGCAGAGGCAGTCCCACATGGAGATCGCCTTGTCCAGCATCACCGTGCAGCTCAGCAGCGGCCTCGCCATCCTCTCCGGCGCCCGCGATAAAGGCAAGGAGCTCGCCGTCGTCGACGTCGACCGGGTTCGCAGCGACCGGTGGGACGAGAGCGGCGCCGAGGAGTGGATGGCGAGCCTCGAGTACCTGCCCAGCCTGTCGGAGGCGCTGGCCATCAAGATGGTCGACGATGATCGTCACCTCGGAGAGAAGAGGCAGAGGATGGTGAAGAACAAGAACAAGAACGCCATGAAGAAGCAGCAGCAGAAGCAGCCGAAGAAGAAGAATGGCATCTCATTTGTTGGAAGAATCTTCTCATCAAGGAAAGATAAATCCAGGTGATAAAAGGGATATCATCCATGAACTGTGTTTTGTTTATCTTGACAGCCTATTAGTTTCCTCTCTCTGTGTGTTGTTTTGAAGATCATAAGCTGTATGCTGCAGTAGCTGCAAGGAGTGCAAGGGCTACTTTGGAACACGGGAATTTTACACCGATTGGTTCTAATACTATGAAATATCTCTAAAATTTCTATGTTCCAAAGGAGGCCTAAAAGTCCCGATTGATCAAAACGCGAGAATTCTGTAGAAATTTGTCGAAAAGGAAACACTGACTGAACAGTTTCACTGTTATCAGTTGTCCTACAAAATTTCTTTAGAAATCCCGCGTTCCAATCGGAGTTGTGAGTTGACTCTGGTGTGTTCTTTCTATTACTAAGCTCATGTATGGTTTCTGAACAAGTTGGTTGGCAGGAGGTATGCCAATTTTTAAAGAAATACTATGGTTTTTGTCAGCCCAGGCAACCAAATTTATGCAAATATCGCAGCAACTGATGAAATGCCAAATAAATTAAGCTAAAACATCTCAGATGCTTCATATACACTTTGGGTGCGTTCGGAAGAAATGGTTGAAAACTCTTCTCCCCAGAACGATTTTTCTATAGAAAATTTTTATAAAACACGTACCGTTTAACGCTTCAGAAAACGTGCATGTGAAAAATAAGCTGAGAAAAGTTCCCAAACCAAGCTGCCGTAAGCAGCCTTAGCTTGCAATACATAATAATCTGACTGATTATTTTTTTCCCATGGTGCTACCTGTAGCAGTCCATAATCATACTGCCAGACATGACGGGCCTCAATGTGAATAACATCACTGACTATTTTAAGCACGAAAAAACAACACACTAACTAAGACTGGGCAGCATAAGTTACAGGATGGTAGAGGATAAATGCTGCCTAAAGTTATTATATAGTATATATGCTGCTAATGTTAGGGTTAACTAAAAGAGGATATCAAGTGGAAGAACACGGATCATATATATGTGTTGAATCAGACGCGCATCCTCTTCACATCTCCTTGGGGCACATGAGTCTCTGTTCCATTGCCGGTGGGAATGCCTTTTCCAGCCTAAGAACAAGAAATTGAAGTTATCCATCAGTCTGAATGTTATTGATTGAAAAGAATGTCCAGTCCATTGGTGTGGTAGTGGAGTCATGGGTGCATGACTCCATCCATCCACGAGAGTTCAAATCCTGGTGTTCACAGATATGGTTATGTGTATTTTTTGTTGATACAGAGGCTGGAAGTTATATTTTCTTTGTCCAAAAAGAATGTTCAGTCCAATGTGAGGGTGTTCTTTGATTTTTCTTATTTTTGAAGAAAAACATGAACTTACCTTCTCATCAGGGACGATGGCGTATCGCTCTGATGGCGAAACCCAAACTTTAGCTGAAAAACATCAAGATTGTATGCTGTAAGTTTCCTGACTGACTTGCTGAAGAAATGCATGAGCAAAGACCCGCAAGTAGAAGCTGAAAGCATGATCTGATCCGTGGCATATATACCTGACATTGGGACGGCTTTTGATGACTCCAGCTGCTTGCAAGCCCATCCATCTGAACTCAAGGCATCGATCATTTTGTGTGTGTTCTTTCATCAACGAAAATATTTTCTTGAATCAGTTATTGCACATTAAACCTGAACTTATGCAAATGCACAAATTCCTCGGGCGCGAGAAATTACCTATCAACTATTTCACCATGGCCAAGCTGTCCACTGGTGCCCCTTCCCCATGAGAAACATTCTTGGCTTCTGTCAGAGCAAGCGTGTGCCTCCATCCACAAGCAACTTGAACAACTTTCTGCGGTTGAGTGGCATGATACAAATAAGACTGAAACTGAAAATGTGAAACTTATGACATCAACTGAGAGGAATCCTTCTTCAGATGGAGCGGTGCAATAGCTTTGGCAATGATCATAAGCGTTGCGGTTGTTGTTTAGAAAGATCAAAATCATTGTGTACAGAACTACACAACGCAATTAATGTTAATAGAGCAAAATGGTGAGCACAGGTACGCTAAGACAACACCATTTACCTGTTCATTTGGAAAATTGACCTGCACCGGGGAGCAGTGATCTTCATTATCGCCAACACCAACCTGCCCAAACTACACATCACAAAAAACCTAAGATCAGCATAGTTGATGATAAAATGTAAGCATAGTGGTGGTAAATTGGTGCTCAAAGGATAAACATGCCAGAGAAAACAAGTACAGACAATATGTAGTGCACCTTACTCTTAAGACTCAAAATTGTCGGAATATTGATGTAGTATCATAAACTCTTATTTCACCGGAGGCAACGTTGTTTTCAACATATAAGCCAAACAGGAATTCAAATTGAACAGACATACTGAATTGAACTGCATATACTAATCAATTTACTGAAGTATGAATTACTATAGAGTGATCACATATTATTCATACTCCGAAAATCAAGCTAACAAGTGGGGTTTGGTAGTGGTGTTTGGTGGATTGGTGAAGCGCTTGGTACCTAAAAGCGGAGGTAGTGTTAGTATACTCCCTGGAGGAACAGGAAAAGCGGTTGTTGCTGTGATATTTTTTTCAGATCAAGACACTAGCTCTTCTAGTTCCATTTTGTCTTAATGAATACTGAATATCATACTTCAAAAATGTTTAAGATTTAGTATTCATCAACATATAAGAGCATGTTTAGAGCAAGATTGGAGCCATGTTCCAATCAGCAATTAATCAAACAAGAGGGAGTAGGCAATGTTCAATCATTGTCATGATTAATATTTTATAATGAACAATTGACTTTATAAATAATTTAATTAATAAAAATTAGTTTATAAATATTTATAGCGTTGATGTAAGTTTGTGTGTAACTAATATGGATTAGTTTATGATATCTATGTTAAAAACGATTGCTTTGTCTATTTATATGTATGTGACTTAAGGTCAAGCTTAATCAATGGTGAAAATCATAATTATGCTTTGGAAAAAACCGAGGTCTAGTATAATCAAAATACCATGTGACAAAGTGGGACTAAAATCAAAAGGTTTTGAGGTCAACATTGGTAACGGTGGAATTAGAACTATGCTCAGCGAGAGCTGAGATCTAGAACGGTTAAGGATACCGGATGACAAGGTTGGACACAAAATGGCACATGGTGGATAAATACTATGTAGAGAGGTATTCGCAGTGGGCTTTATAAGTTGTGTGTACAAACATCAGAGAAATCACGAATAAATTTAGTGTAGGGCTAAGAAAAAAAATTAAATTATAAAATTATAAAAGATTTAGAATATGAAAAGTTGAGTCCTCTTAGAAATAGGAGTTCTACACCTAATTAGTCTTGGAATTTAAGAGTTTACCTTAAAGTAGGAGTAAACGTTCTACTCTTAATTAGTAGATGAGTTTTTAGATATAAATAGGTAAGGGGTTAAAGCACTAGAAGTATAACTTTAGAGTTTAGTTTGAAGAGAGAGGGGAGTATTTTGTATGTATTATATCTACTTTATGGACAGTCGGACCAGTGGTTAGAAAGATGTTGGACTAGTGGCATCCGAAGAGTATGCTGAAACTTTATCTATATCAGAAGTATCTTTTTTATTCCAAAAAAGATTTGTTTTTAGTAATACTGCCATTCACCTCTCTTTGGTAGACTTAATTTTTATCTTCTGAAAACAAGTGGTATCAAAGCTTCGTTTTCTCTCTCTTTTGATTTTAATATTGAGTTGCAATAATAGATAAATATACGATTTTTTCCTTATTAATATAAAACAAATACAATCTTACAAGCGGTCATGGTGATCACCTAAGTCCCAAGTTGCCATACCAACCCCAACCCCATCCATAAAGATCACCGTCTTCTGTTACAGCAGCAGTATGCTCAGCACCAGCAGCAATCATTTTTACACGGACACCCTGAATCCATAGTGTTGTTTGAGTAAGTACTCGTAACTGCCTCAGTGTGTTATTTCCGAATTTTTTGACTCAAAGTGTTATTTCTGAATTTTAGAGGTGCCATTATTTTACCCATCAATGTTGCTACTGTTTACAAAGCAAAATGTGACCATGTGTGCTGAAGAATCATAAGAGATCCTGGCTGATGTCAGGTTATGCTGATATGCAGAATCTGAGTTATCCCTTTGTTTTGAAAACCTGATTTCTATCCCTCTCTCTCTCTCTCTCTCTCTCTCTCTCTCTCTCTCTCTCTCTCTCTCTCTTTTTCATTACTGATTTCATGAGCAAATCGCGAAGCACATCATTGAGGGCTTCATTGCAACAACTCACTTCTCGACTTCTAATAGTATAGCTTCATGATTTGCAGGATTTCAAAATTGTGGCAGCAGTTCATGAATATAACGTGGTCCACAATTGGTGGGGGCTCAAGGATGTTATTATTGACACTGATGACCTCAGCCAAAACATCGTCAAGTGGATTACATATGTATAACATAAATATATCGCCCACAGATGTTGCTGTCATTTTCAGTTTAAGATGGTAGTAGAATATTTTTTATTGGTAGTAGAACTTATAAATCAATGATTACTAGTTTACCGGCATAAAGGTACTCTTTCACTTTTGTTTTGTCGTTTTTTCCCCTTACCCTGTTCCAACAATAGAGCTAGAAAAGGACGTTTCGATACCTCAAAAGCTTGAATCTTTTGTGGGAGCAAGGAGTCCTCGGTGTTTCCGAGGCCAAGCTGGACATTCTGATTGCGTCCCCAGATGAAACCAATCAAGAAGCAGGAGAGCGAGCAATGCAAATGATCAATTGATGAAACATGGCAGAGCAATTAGCCAGTAGAATTGAAGCATTAGCGACTAGTGACAATACCTGTGGACATGGCCGGCAACGGTGACGGCGAGGCAGTGGCGTCGCCGCAGGCGATCTGGGTGATCTTGACGCCCTGGAGCGCCTGGATGGGCTGCGGGTTGAACACGTCGCTGGAGTTGCCGTGCCCGAGCCTCCCGAAGTCCCCCCCCCCCCCCCCCAAGCTGTAGAGCTGCAGCTCCTCGTCGGAGAAGGCGGTGGTGTGGTCGGCGCCGCAGATGACGACGGAGGCAATGCCCAGCGCGTCGAAGGCGGGCCATCAGCACCGTCGGCACCGGCCGGTCCTCCGCGTCGCCGTGCCCCCACGAGCACACCAACCCGCTGGCCGCATGCCAATCAACATCTCAGCTCCCTCCATCAGAAAAGCAGCCCTCTCGGGGGAGGAGGAGGAGGAGGCAGCTCGCTAAGCTTACTGAGCAGGGCGACGGAGTGGCTGGCGCCGGCGGAGATAAGCACGAAGGGCAGCTCCGGCGGCTCCGGGACCACCTCGTCGTCGCTGGCGACCTCCACCTCCATGCCAACCTCCTAGCGAATGCTAGCTGCAGACAGAAGAGAGCGAGAGCAAGTGGTAGAGAGTGCTAGCTAGTTTAAGTAGTACTGGTACTTTGCAAGGAAAGAACTACTCGTATGAAGCGGCGGATGGGATGGGCAACCCGCCAAAATAATGGCGCCAATTATTCACACTAGCTTAGTACTTATCACTAGTTCTACATTATTTTTTAAAAAAAACTCTCGTTTCATACCTACAAGATCTAGCGTCAGTGACGAACCCAGAGATTTTATGCAGCTTGGACGAAACCAACTGTGGCTGCTAGACTTCAGCATCGTGAATCATCCGTGGGATGACATACCTCTTTTCTTTCTTTTCTTTTTTTGGAAAACTATGGCATGGCATACTTTGCCCTTCTACTATGAGTTGTCGAGCTTGGACGGCTGCCTAGTGTTGTCGCCCTTAGATCTTTCCGTGTCTAGCATGATGTATAGGGGGTATTTGTGTGGTCAGATTTGTTTTGGAGTAGTTTAATAGTTGTTTTAAATTATAATTATTTATAACTTTTTAGATGTTGTGAAAATCGAGCTATTTTGTTACATACACATGAATTTAAGGTCATGTTCTTTTAAACATGAATTTAAGGTCAGGTTCAGATGTAGATTTTTTCTAGTATTTTTTCAAATCACTAAACGTGTTTTATATGAAATTTTTTTTTATAGAATTTGATTTAAAATATTAAATAAATCTATTTTTTAAGTTTATATGTATGCTCGTCACCAAACCGAAAGGTTCCAGAACCGAGAATAACTCAATTAGTTAGCTACTTATGGTCGAATCCACTTACCCTGATTTAGGTTTAATTTACTAAGATTTAACCTTAGAAAATACTCGTACACGAGAATGCATTCAATGATAAAGCTTCTAATTTTTAATGGTAAATGTGGTAAAGCCTCCAATCTTCAGTGGTAAAGCCCGTTCTGTACGCGCTACATAATCTCTCTATGATCTTAAATAAGATTATTCACCGGATTGATCTCACGGATTATCAACTTATTATAGGATAGAATAAATATTTTTAAAAATAAATTCAACAAATAGCCTATAACAAATTGTGTGCATGTTTAATTGGTACTCAAAAAATTTAAGTCATTCCCATAAATGTATTTATATTTGACAGTCTCTTGTCTTGTTTTTTTTATCAATTTCTTGCAGCTCCATCGTTACTCTTCAGCTTATTATTCTCTGTCAAAATTTAAATTTTAAAACAGTGTTGATTTTAATTTTTTTCAACATACTTTATTTTTATTTTTCAGTATTAACTCTTAGTAACTTGAAAACATATATAAAAGTTTTATACGTCAATTATTTTTTTACAATAATAGGCGATACGATGAAACTGATTGCAGTGAGGTGGATTATTTAATTTTATCTAAACCCCTAGCACAATATTTCTCCCTTTTTCCTTGAATTAACATGCATATTGTTAAGCTTTTAGATTGAACATGGATACTACTCTTCACTTTATCGTGATGATATAATAAATATATTTATAAATTAGATAAATATTTTTCGTCCATTCAAGCTTGTGTTGGAAAAAGATACGTCACCTATTCACGACTGCAGCAACATTCAGTTACCGATGGCAGAGGAGGCAAAATAAGATAAGAGAGTTGCAAACGGTAGAGCTGCTGTGGGTACACTGGATGGAGGCACTACGACGGAGGTTGGTGACAGCGTCGGGGCCGGGGTGACCGAGGCGATGTTAGAGGTTAGTGGAGAGGGCGACGTTGGCGTGTGGAATGGACGGTGTAGTGGGGATGGTGTAGAGATCACCGCTACTATTACAGCGAAGGATTTGTCACCAGGCTAGAATATCCTTCACAGAGAAACCAGAAGTGTTAAATTTGATTGAGCAATTGTTATCTCATGTGAATTAGCAAATAGATACGAGATTGTGAATAAGGGAGGGTACAATGAGGACATTGCGAAGTGAAAGGTTAGTGGTGGGTGTAGATAGAAATGAGTCACCACGGCATTGGACAGGAAGAGAGTGACTATTGTCGATGGTGACAAATGGAGAGGAGGAGGGATGACAAGAGCGGAGCATACCAGCCGATGACGCCATGTGGGAGGACGCACCAGAGTCCAGCACTCAAGGGTGCTGAGGTTAGAGCGTCATCTGGTTGAGGGCAGCGACAAAACTAGCCTGGTTCTAGGAGAGAACCGGCTGGATGGGTGGTGGCGGTAGCATCGGCTGAGACGGCAGGATGGGAGTCGATGCTAGGTGGGCCTGAGGATGGGCGCCGAGAACCCCTAGTTGTCAGCCGATGGGACTACGTAGCTAAGGCTGGGGTGCCAGGGGTTGTAGCAGAGCCACGAACCCATGGGACTGGCAGGCTAGGCAAGGGCTGAAGCAGGTCACGATTGCATCGGACCGTGCCAGTTCTTGCCCTTGCCTTTGCTAGTGCCACCGGTACGGGCTGTGTTGCCATGGTTAGAGTCATGACCGCCAGAGCCGTGGGAGGGAGCGGCAGCATAGGATGCTCGGCAGCCATGATCGGCTGCGACGAGGAGAGCTGTGTGGGCCACGGTCTTCTCGTCGTTAGCCAGACGGAGTTCTTTGAGAACTAGCATGTCATGGGCCCGGCAAACGACGAAAGAGGTGTGGAGTTGGCGATGTCGTCGGTGGTGTTGGACAAGCGTGGGTTGAGGCCTCGTAGGATGGCAAGGACGAGTTAGGAGTCGACCACAGGGTGACCGACATCCCGGAGAACGGCAGCCTTTACTTTAAGGCACTAGCAGTACGAGGAGACAGAAGAGTCTCCTTGTACGATGGAGTGAAACTCGTTGAGCAAGAAGATGGCGCGTGGCTGCTTGTTGGCGAGGAAGATCCGCTCGATAGCCACCCAGAGATCCCGAGCGGTGGGGTCGGTGTCTTTCATGGCAAGGTCAAGGATAGAATCATCGACTGAGTCGAGTAGCCAGCTGCGCACACAGCACTCGGCGATGTTCCACTGGGGGTCATCGGGTAGAGGTGGAACGGAGCCATCAATGTATGACCGAAGGCCAAACTTTCTACAGAGGGATTTAAAGAAAAATAGTCACTTGGAGTAGTTGGCGTTGTGATCAAGAGAGATGGGAACGTGAGATTTCACGTTCACAGCGGCGTAGGGTGGTGAGAAGATCGGCGAGATAGTGCCCGAGGTGTGGTCTGGGGCACCGAGGGCCGGAGTAGATTCGGCGACTAGGAGAGTGCCGGAGCTAAGGGCTGACTCGGTGGCCATGACAAGAGAGGAACAGGAGCAAGAAGCCAATGAGAGTAAGAGGCCTATGGGAAGGAGCCGATGAGAAAGGAGATCGGTCGATCAAGGAAGTAATTGGCCGATGGGAAGTGAGCCGATGAGAAAGAAGAGTGGGCCAACCAGTCGATAGGGAGTGGTTGGCCGATGAATGGTAGGCAGCGGAGTAGTTGAGGGAAAGGTAGGTGGTAGAGTAGGTAGGTCAGAGAGTGGGTGGGTTACGGACGTGCGAAGATTCGCATCCATGAAGAGAAGTTTCACGTCCTTGGACTCATGGAGGCAAAGGAGTGGAGCGGACGCGAAAACTCGGAGAGGGATCGAACACGAAGAGAAGAGGTTCGCGTTTGGGAGGCAGAGATTCGTGTCCGTGGACATGTGGACACGTTGGAGTGGCTCGGACGTGAGTGGAGAAGGTTCGCGTCCGGGAGCAGTTGAGCGTGTTGGAAAAGCGGGAACCGAGAGAGGGGTCCAGCCGATGAAGGGTGGATGGGTCCAGCCGATGAAGGGTGGACGAGTCTAGTCGATGGAGACGATAAGCGTAGAGGTGCGCCGGCGTCGGAGGAGAAAAGATGCACAAGGCAAGAAAAAGGGTGAAGACGGGTGTGAGTCGAGATGAGGAGGCGGATGGAGACCGTCGCCTCGTCACGTGGAGGAGTAAGGGATGGGAGAGGGTGGTGGAAAAGAATAAAGGAAAACGTCTGCGAAAGAGACGAGAAGAAGAAGGAACCGAGACGAGAGAGCGAAGAGAAAATACTGGGAAGAAAGTCAGCGATGGAGAGAAACCGTCGACTCGCGAGTAGTAAGATGCTAGCGTACCGAAAATATCTAAACCTGTTCTGATACTATCTAAGAATGTGTATAGTGAAACTAAAACTCCAAAGCTATACAGAAATGATCAGATATATACAGTCCAATAAGGGTTTAGTCACAACGGGAATTTGTGATAGGCAATACCTCTTTGAAAAAAAGGTGTTATGGATATTTATGGATGTGTAGTGGTGCATCTTTCATGTGACAAAAAAAAAGGCATCTTCATATCGAAAACTTTTCATTTGATTGGAAATAACTAATGGGATTTTAAAGGGAAAAAATCAGCTAAACACTCAGAAAGAATAGATATCCTTTATATCTAGAATTCCTGTAAAATTGATGTATTCCAAAAACTAAGAACGCTGCGCCCTGGAAGTCCAAAACAGCGACTACAAGTACATGGTGTGCCCTGCGTCAAAACCCTCTTGATGAACTTGTACTGCTATTAATACTGCCCTCCAGTCAATTAAACAGGCTGGGACAGAGGATTTATTATTGGCCACGCATCTGGCGTGTAAAGCATGCACACTCACTGGTGATGTTGCGACCGATTCAGTAGTAGTAGGCAGCTCGTGTCAACCCTGGAGCCAACGCCATTTCTTCCACATTCCACGGGTAAATGCAAATGTACTGCACTGTCTCTATCTCTGTATATATATATATATATATATATATTCAATAATAATAACAACATGTGTTAATAAGTTGAAAGCCACTCCACTTGCTCAATAACTTGCCCGTAGATGCATTCATTTCTCCGCTGTCTTCGTTTTCTCCGTCGTCGACATGGCAAGTCACACTCACATACATTTTGATGCAAAACAATGGACTTAAAACCAGGCACTGCGTTAATAGAAGGAAGCACTATAAATTATACAAAGGAAAAGAGAAATGAAAAACAACACGGACGCTATTTGGACCTCAAGTTCCATTTAGCTGTTAAAAACTTTTCACATCCCATGGATATATTTTGACATGTTAACAGATGGATAAGATTGAAACCAATTAGCCATTTTGCCTGTAAAACGATTTGAATCAAATCAATTATTCCCATCGAGATTACACATTGGGCAGAGGGAGCCAATGGGCAAATTAATTAGTAAAAGAACCGCAACGGCAATGACCTATTTGCAGCATATGTTTCTGCCTCTAATAAACTGACAGTAACATCTGCTCCTATTAAAGAGAATTACGGGCGCACGAAATTCTGATACACCTCTGGGGCTCTGATAAACAGGAACTACAATGAATAAACCACAGTTTGAGGTTCAAAAACCAGGATTCTGGGTCATTCCCTGCCTCTAGATCCTGAATCACCCTGCTCCTGAGACGTTGGAGGCAGCAGGCGTCTTTCAAAATCTTTGATTATTGTTAGGAAATCTCCGTCCTTGATGATTATATGGAAATTTTGTTCTCACCCCATTTCTCCAATTCCTATGCATTCTTCCGTCTCTATTTGCAGTCCTGCCACAATATCCTGAACTGTTGTGTTCATGCTGAGACATCTGAGAGGAAGGACAAGGACTCCCTCTTGGATAGGGAGGCAATGGTGGAAAGGGCTGGAAAGGCACACCAGGTGCGACTTTCCAGTTTTTGCGACACTGACCTCCTTCAACTTCTGGGGTTCCGAAATACTCAACAAAAGCGACTGGAATCCCATACGAAATAGTCAAGTTATGTTGATACCTCTCCAAGTATAATCCTTGAGAAACCCCTGAATCTAAACAAGCTTGTCCAGGACGACTTTCCTGTTGAGACTCAAATCCAGGAGGTGCTTCATCATCTGGGCCCTCTGTTGAACTTCCCACGACAGGAACATCATTGTGGGAGCTGTTTCTTCCCCAGTTACCAGGCAACTTATTTCCCATCAAGCCAGTCTGAAACTCAATTTGTACAGGACGAACTTTCTGAATTTTCAGGCCAACCATTTTATAGTGGTCATCGGGTTGGTAATCCCAACGGCTCTTGCGTTTTCTTCTAATGGATTTCCAATCCATAGAACAGGTTGAAGTTGGAAAAGATCCACCAGCTGTTGAAATGCCATGAATATCGTGTGCAGATATGGATGCACGTGAATATTCTGTTGGCTCATTTCTTGAAATATTTCGAGGGATCCATTGGATCCATCTATCACGAAAGCTCCGAGCAATCTGATGAACCTGTTAAAATCATTATACAAATCAGACAGGTCATGTATTCACATTACACATCAGAGAAGTCAGATTAAGTTTGAAAGTGTGTATAAGCAGTAATGAATCACTAAGCCAATAAATGCAGGTCATAACAAACAATATTCTTATTGAAAAACCTTTATTGAAGACCAACAGATACAAGCCAGCTAAGAGAATATAAATTGTACTTAACTAAGTTACAGCAGTTTCCAGGAAGGCTCAAAGAATACAGCTGTTCATAAGTAAATATGATAATGCTAATGCACAATTCGTTTACAGCAACAGTTCTCACATTAATACATTTGCTAATTTATTTAAGAAAAAAAAACTATGTTCATTCTCAAACTATATTGGAAAATGGATTGGTTATCCATAAATGAAAATAAAGAAAACTCGATATTGGTTTGGTTTCTTGCTCGAAGCAAAAAGACTTGTCCTGTCCATGGGTAAACTAAGAATTTACAACTACTGAATCAATCAATATGAAACCACGTATCCATGCATGACAAGTGCAGAAACATACACTAGTATCACCAATTTATCTTGTATTGCTTTCTTTTACAGTGACATTTCCCTCCCAAAATAATTAATTTGCTGATTTCATTCACAAACTTGCAATCTTTCTATACAATAGTTCATGGCCCTGAAATGCATTGCTATCTAAACAAAGAGTCAATGCACAAAATATATCCAAAAAAACAATATAAAAATCATACACGTTGGGATTAATATATTCATTACCTGTGTATCATTATGCCATGTCAAGCCCAACATCGACTCCCTGAAGCTGCAATGCGAAATTCAGGGAATAAAAAGTAAGGAAAAATTGTAGAATTGATGCTTCAAAATGAACAGCAAAAGAAGCTATATTTAGAGCATTGAAATATTGTCCATAGCATGTTATTTGCACTGCTAACGCTTAGTAATACAATTAATGGTAAAGCTGCAACTGCAATTAGATATAAATTAAAACAAATGTCTTGTACTCAAAATCATCACCTCCAAATATACTGTTCACTCAGGGCAACATTTGGAAATATTGTCTTTAATACGGGACATGTAATATAATAAATTGCAATGCTACAAACACACTTGACAAGTGGTCATCACCTCCTAATAATGTTCACTGAGGGCAGCATTAGGAAAGTCTTTATTCTTTAATACGGGACTTGTAATATAATAAATTGCAATGCTACAAACACATTTGACAAGTGGTTGCTTGATGCATTACAAAAGGCCATACAGAAGATGTACTAGTAAAATTTGAAAGCTTGAAATATCAAACATACAAAAATAACAAGCAAGAATTGCATTTATTTCCTTGGAAGACCATATTTTGGCATAATCAATATGTTGCTACACAAAGCAAATATACAGAAAAACTATAATGAAACCTAAGAATGAAAATAAGACCAAATGAATAAATGATAAGTTTGAATAATCAAACCTTTCTGTCCCAGCACATCGAGGACCACCATTTATATGTTCAGATGTAAGAATTTCCTTCGAAGCTAGAAAATCAAGTACCTAAAGAAAGATGCCAACACTCATAAGGACAAACATAGGGTCCTGTACTATACACAATATAATTCTGTGATAGAAATATGATTCTCTTTTTTGTTATACAGAAAATACAAACAGTGGTGCAGGCATTGCACTCACAACAAATTAAAAGTATGTCCATCCCTATCTGCTAAGGTGCTAGAGGACAGGTATGTAGTTAGCACACGTGATATGGGCCTTGGGGTTAGGTGTTACAGCTAAAATGCTTCGCACATGCTAAACATTGCAATTGGCACATGCTAAATCTCTCCCTCTCATGACAATGACAACAATATCAAAGCCTTTCAGTTCCAAGCAAATTAAGATAAATTTAAAATAAAATCCAACAGAAGCCACGTATCAAGGTTTAGGCACAAAACTTTAGAATTTTAACAATTTAAGTTTCTTTTTATTGCCTCCTCAATTTCGGTATTTCCCTATCTCTTCTCATATTATTGTCGCGTTCTAGGATTCCACTATGTATGGGTGGCTCTGAGGATCTTTATTGTATATATGCAAACTATCTCAACCGATATTGAATAAATTTTTCTTTAATTAGTAATATCCCTAGTCTATCACGATTAGTGTTGAAAAAGTTTTTCTTTTAAATATATTGTCTTTTTATAAACCAACATTCTATACTATACAACATCGCAGATATAATCGTTATTCTATAAAACTTCATTTTAGCTTTTAAAGCACCTTCTTATCATAGAAAATATTCGATATTTTTCACCATTTTCATCCATCCCGCTTTGATTTTATGTCTAACATCTTTATCGATATCTTCATATCTCTATAGCATCGATCCCAAATAGTAAAAAGTTTCCTTCTTGGAAACTATTTAGCCCTCCAAACTAACATTTTCCGTCTCATATGTAGTAGTATCGAATTCATATCTCATATATTCAATTTTAGTTCTATTGAGACAAAAAAACCTTTAACTTTAGAGTCTGTCATCACAACTCGAGCTTCCTATTTATTCCTACTTGACTTTTATCAACTAACACTACATCGTTAACAAAAACCAAATACCAAAAGATATCTTCTTATGTGTCCCTTATGACCCTATCTATAACCATGTAAAAAAATAAGGACTTAAAACTGACTCTTGATATAGCTATATTTTAATCAGAAAGTCGTGTCCTCATTAACTATTCAAACCCAATCACAGTATTGTTGTACATATTCTTAATGAAAGTAATGAAATTTGTTAGAACTTTATGCTTATCCAAAGTTCACCACCTAACATTCATAAATGATAATAGATTAGAATCTCCAAAAATATTATAATGTTAGCACCTAAAATAGGTGCCATACAATAATTAATGGTGCAAGGATTTAGAGTAAAAAAAATACCCCTTTGTTTCCCAATTGAAGACATTTTAGCTTACTCAACTCTTTCCTAAATGTAAGTTGCTTTGGAATTTCTAGGCATTTTTTCATCTTTCCTTTTCTTGTTTGCTCTTGCCAAATAAATGCCACCATCTCATAAATACATGATCACCTTTTCTAATGCGGTATAAATGAAGGACAACAGTCATTTTGAGTTATTTTCCTTTTTTTTTCGGTGCACAAGTCACAAACAACTTATATTCAGAATCAGCCGGAGTAGCTAACAAGGATCTTGTGGGTGTTGATATGTCCACTGTAGCACCTAGATCAGTTGTTAAAGGATGTACTTGCTTTAATGTGATATATTAATTGGAAACTTATGCAATAAGACATAACATCAAAAGAAGTGCAAACCTTCAGAAGCTTTCTTATTATAGGTATCCTATGGAAATCGCTTCTATTCTGCTTTAATATATTATGAAGCATTTGCAGTCCTGTCAGAAAATAGTACAAGTAGTTTGTTAGTAATTCTAGACGATTATATTTCACATAAAACGCCAAGAAAATGTACCATTCTTATTGATGATATCCAACAGGACAGCACAGGATTTTGTTTTTAGAAGTGCGTCAAGAATTAATGAAAGATCCCTTACACTGAAAGAGATAACAGAAGCATATTTAGAATGAGCAAATGTAACTTGCTGGATATGTCATTAGGTAATCAAACCTTTTAGACGTGCCCCCAGCATTGTCACCTTCTGCAGCAGTCACAAGGAGAAGCCTCAAGTATCCATTTGTTGCGTCCTTTTGGAAAAAAAATTATCAGTAGTTAGAATAATATCAAATGACATAAAAGGTAGAGTGGAGAGATATTTGGACTATTTGAGGTCCAATTGATGCAACACGGAACATGCAAATATTGCCTAGCCTTTCATGTTCAAACCACACCATATACCGAAAAGGATGACCAAGAAGCAATTTAAACCTAGAGGTCTGATAAAGGTAGAAGTTCAATCAATCGAAAGTCGTTCATACACTATGTTCTTGAGATTGATACTAATAAATGTGCAAAATACTAATCCATATTTCATACGCTATGTTTTTTAGCATTTGCACTCCAGAAATGTGGAATACCACTAATATAAGTTTTCCTAATCCCCCATGCATTGCAAACTTCCATAAGATAATGCCCTATCTAAAAACTGTGTTGATTTTTAGTTATCTAGCATATGACAACATATCCTAATTAAGAGTTGCTGCTCAAAAAATCAGTAAAATATATTCAGTCCTAGTCTATAATTGAAGTATTTATATAATGTAAAGGATAAGAGGATACATACTTTTCGTTTGCTAATACCTCCATTTCCATCTAGCAAGCTGTTCAGTCTCCCTTCAACTGCACATATCAGGTAGCGATCATTAACACTGTCATATTTACCCTAGACAGCAAGAGATACACTTGGAAGAACAGTATTACCTCCCAAAATATGCTCACTGTCAATAGGAGCTGATGATGGATTCACAATCAAATGACGTTTTAAATTGTTTTTCTTATTAACATGGAAATCTGGTACCAGGTGGCTCCCCAAATCAGAACTAGGCGGAATTCCATTCATTGTGCTTGGAACCTTTGGTCCATCTAGTGTGCATGGAGTCCTTTGCAAAATTTCTGATAACCGAGTACCATCTGGAAACTGCTGCGACATACTCTCAACTGTTCGGGACACATGGACAGGTGTGCGGACGACATCTTCATCATCCTGTGGGCTCAATGCTACCAAGGAATTTTTTGGCTCACTTATGTCAAATAAGGTTCCTGAAGTTTGTTGCTCAGATTCTAACTCTGGGTTCACAGATGGGCAATCATTTGAATCTTCTGTTTTAGTGGAAACTTCATGGTCGACAATATCTAGATGTGTGCCATGAGAAGACAATCCATTTGCACCAAGTACTTCCTCAGCATCCTCCTGAACAGTCATAGGTTTAAAACTCCCTGCTTCAGCATCATCTTGAGTGATCATATCAGCACCTGATATGTCCCCACCGATGTAACCCCGGCATTTGGCAGTACCACAAAAGCATTTCTGAGGAGCAGCACCAGATACACGAACATAGTTGTAATCAAACGTCAATTCTTCACCCTGTGAGAACATAAATATGCATTAAATGCAGCACATATAATACAGATATAGGTAATACTGCAGGAAAACTTTCATTTTCACAAATTATCTCTACAATAAGAAAGAAGGTGGTGGTAGTCAGTGTACCATACCACAGCCACCACTTGAATTGGGGTCTTCTGCAGACAAACAGATCATTTTGTGCATGTGGCTAGGCTATTTTATGGATTGACTTTTTTTGCAAATTAATATATTTTTCCCAAAAATATATACAACATTTTAAGTTTGGTTTTTATATTTAGCTAGTATTTAAATAAAGCAAACCCTCGGTTTCTTTCAGAACCTGCATCATGTTAAGGGCCAAAAGTTCATTGATGATTTCAAGTTTCTAGCCTTACCCTCTTGATGTTCCTCATAGCAAATATTCCAATGCAGACTTCACCATTGACCATCCACTGTTCACAACGAAAAAGTAATTTAGTGGATTCAAAATGGAAACATAACCAATTAGCACAATTTTAAGCACCAATCATTTTTTTTTGTAAATATAACATATGACTTGTATTGGACATTATCAGGATATTTTAATTAATAAAGGCAAGGAATCTAGTCAACTATACAAATATAAAGATCAAATAAATACAGTTTTACCTTCTCTGTACGACAATTAGGCCTGCAGCTATGATTGATGAACCGCCCCAAGTTTCCTTTAGTACAAGCATCTATCACCTAGAACAGTTCAAAGCAAGATGCCAAAAGTGGCATTAACTGATTTATTTTTAAGTGTTAGCATCATGAAGGGTGACATAAGAAAAAGGGATACCACACTGTGTTGTTTGTATAAAATCATCTATTGATATTAGAGGAAATAATATAAAGGAAGTTTACTGGTAATTTTTTGTAGAAGACAAATCTAGAAGTGGCATGGCTTGAGAAACACATGCAGTTAGAAATGAGGGAGTACATCTATGCAATATGATTGGTAAATAATATAACTAAAGACATACCTCACCACCATTAAGTGCCATGAAATAGAAATGCTTCTGGCCTTTAGAGGCATAATACCTTTGGCGGGATTCATAAGCCATTATATCAAGGACCTGAGACAACAATGAAGTAAGCAAGTCAACAAACTCATTAGACATGATACAGGACATTCACAATAGTAGAAGAGAAATGAGTTAGAGAACAGATTGCATAAATATACAGAATTTTTATACCAGAGAGTTGTAAAGTTTTGGATAAAAGTGGAATTTGTTTTTTTTAATGTCAGAAACACAATGAAGTGATATCAGAATTACAATTGTTTAAAAATAGATCATGCCATATAAAATAAATGCATGAAATGAAGGATGCTATTAATGGAATTATAATTTGGAATTATTATCCCTTTCATTCTTTTTGTGTTTTTACCCATATCCATGTGAAAAGAACGAAATAAGTATACTGGTTATTTCAGAATTAGATATTCATTACAAGGAATGTGAAACCAACATAACCAACGTTAAAAACAGAGCATGTAGCAACACATGCACGCACACAGCCACACACAAGTGGCTCAGTGCAATCAATTGAAACAAGGTATTATTTAGTGACATGCCAACAAGAAACAGCTCCCATGGGCGAGTTGCACCAATAGAAATATAACACCACCACAAAACCACACAAAAACCCATCAAATGGAATAAATACGGAGAGCAAAAAGGAGGGGGGCAAGAATAATAGGCAGTTTGAAGCACTACCTCTCCAACATATTCAATGAGGAATCGTCCTTCAGATACATCTTCATTCAATTGCAATCCATAACCCTTCTTACCAGTATGGAACTTACCAAGCTTTGCATAGGTGCGCCTTTGGAACTGTTCCAGGAACTTTATAAGTTCAAGCCCAGCATAGTATGGAAACATGAACAATGATAAGAAAGAATCTAGCCTGTTGGTTGGAACAGTGCTCCCCACATGGACATGTACGTTTGGTGCATTCAATGTTGAGTATCCTGTTCAAGCAACCATCTCTACAACCCATTCGGCCATCTTGAGGTGGCTTACAATTGCATACCATGCTCTTGCATTATTGAATAACAAAAATAGAAATATCAGGTTTGTCTGCTGGAATTTCAACCCCCAAAAGAACCAAGAACAAAGAATTAATAAGTTGTGTACAACAGTTCAAGACAGTTTAGTCTAGACTCCCTCCAGGAACCAAAACATGTTGTTTTGGACATGTATCAAGTCAAACTTAAAAAAATGAATATCGATATATTTTTTAAAATAATTAGATTGGATGCATGAAAAAATATAATCACATGTGTGAAGATTTGTCTCAAAAAGTACTTACAAATACATTGCAATAGAAATTAGCGGTCAAAATTGTATTTTGAAGACTGGATATGTCCAAAATGATTTTTGGGGCTGTGGGGACTAGGGAGTACTGATAGAAAATAAAAAGATTATATAAATTCAAGAGGTTGAGAGAGAAGAAACATAAATAATATATACGAGAGAGAGAGTGGCAATGGTGCACACTTTACTTGTCCTGAACAACAGTTTCCACCTTCAACTAATCACGCTACAAGCAGAAGGGAGAAATGGATATGTGTGCAAGTGAAGCTAACTGTGAATTTTGTTGTAACTGAAAACATGTGAACCATGGCCATCCTTGATTTGGAGTGGCTATGATACAACTGTTTGCCTTTACATAGGCACTTCAGTAACAATTTCTTCCAGCCTATCCTACATGCGGCATGGGAAGTGAAACTATGAGGTAAGTGGAGAAACTAAAGCTCTGTTTGGTATTGCAGTGCCTCATGATAACCTCGTTTGGAGCAAGAACTTTTGAATATTTCAGTGTTGAGCAAACTGCTTTTATTTTAATTTATGTGGCAAACGATAATATCATAATGTTCTGAAAATATGAAAATTGGGAGAGACATGACAGATGGATAACATATTTTATCTAACTGTAATTCGATTTGTAAAATAAACTACAATGATTATAAGTTCATTTCCACGGCAAGTTAGTAAAAAATAAGCGCGCACAGCACAGCAACCACAAATTGAGCCTAACAATGTGTAGCATGCTCATCCCCAATAAGATTTATTGCAATACCATGTTCTAAGTACAATACACATAAACTACAAAACTCTATATGAATCTTTCCTGCCCCTTACACATAAAAAGCAATATGGTAGAAAAAAAGAATGCTAGGTAAATTTAACAAACAGAAAGCAAAAGGATGTCAATTAAGAAATAAAAAGTGAGTGGATCAACCCATACCTCATCAATGGATTGTGTCCTGCGGTTACGATGTAGAAACAAGTTTGACCTGAGAAGTGCAAAGTTTGGTTCTCCAGAAGCTACACCACAGCAATATGCAAAAGTTTGTCACATTTCAGACATGATAGAGAGCAACAAAATAAAATTTTACATTGTCTGACCAGAATGTATACAAAGTCAAAAATTAAAACCTTTTGAGTTTGACCCATCATTGTTAGCTTCATCAGCAGAAACATCTGAAAGCTCAAGTTCGGCATTGATCTCAGCATTTGTCTTCTCTTGTGGCATAGAGCAAACGGCAAATGTCTTATCTTTGTTTTCCTTACAAGTCCTTTATGTAAACAAGAAAGGAAAGTGAGTTATAATTTATCAACCATTCAACAGATAAAGAAAAATCCAAAATGAGTAGGCAAACACATTTGAAATGACATCTGCATCAAAAATATCAATAATATTAAACCAAGTGGAAGATTTAAAATATAGATTTTCAACGTAGCGGAGACATGTGTCAGGTAATAAGGTTAATCTTTGCCCTCTCGAACTTCACAAATGCAGGTCATTTTTAATTTTCAGTCTCCAATGCAATCTTGCCCATGTTTTTCATTACAATATAGTACATGGTAACTGTCTGTTATGAAAGTATTATGAAAGACAAATCCAATGACATCACCTCTCAAGTTAAATGATATGCTTCTACATATACATTAATAGTCATATATTTAAAACACCAACTACATGATTCCCATAGTAAGTATGAGCATTAAATGAAAAAGGCCCATGAAATACAAATATTTTAAAGGAATAGACTGCCATAGATATCTGCAGTTACACTGTAGAATTGAACAGCCCCTGTTTGCACAGGAAATACCAATATGAAAAATTGAACATAGGCACATCTAACATGCAAGAAGCACCTTTCTTCCTCTGGATAACTGGCTGGCTGCTAACCAACTGCCAAAATGATAGAGCATACACAAATACAAAATGTAAGATTTACTCTACAACTTATCTAAATATAGTGTCAAAAGTCTTTCTTCCTTTAGAAAGAAATATGTTTTCCATTTTACGAAACTTTTCTATTTCACATAGGTGATTGTGGACTAGCATAGCAAAACAAAAGGAAATCCAAACAAAAAGGATTTCAAATTAGAGCATAGAGTTGTTTTCCAGTGGAACAATGCAGTAATAGATTTCAGCGTATGGTTAATCGATTAGGTTAGAGGACTGGTGCAACCATGAAAATTGATCAAATAGGGATGGCAGGAAGGAAATCAATACCATCTGAGATTATCTTTTGCGATTTTATCTGCCAGTTCAGCTGGTATACAGCGCCATTTTTCACAATCATCACAACAAACCCATGCAGGTGGTGGTGGTACAGATGCACCATCTGTTTTGCAAGCAACATTTGTAGGTAATTCAGTAGATACGGTAGAAGAGCTCTTGAATGCAAGTTCAGCAGCAGGATTAAGATCACCTGTATAAAAAAGATAGTCAACACCAACAGAAGCTACTTGATATATGATAGTAAAAGAGGATCAAATGATAGAAGTCAACGATAAAAATATATACTCTGTTTATTCATTTGAGCTACTGACAGGTCAGCTAACTGAGCCGGCAAACCATAGGTGTTATCTGCTATATTTTTCTTCTTGCTTCTGCCCTTCCCATGTGGATCCCGCACCTTACCCTTCTTTCTTCCATGACTATCCTTTTTCTTGCGCCTTAGTGATTTCACATTGTCAAACGCACTCCCTTCATCATCATTGTCAGTTCCAAAAGGACACATATTGTCATATCCATGCATACCGACATCATGTATGGCAGAAGTTAAGACCTTAGAACAAGAACCAAATTTTGGAGGTCTTTTATGAAGCAGAAACTCAGATGGATCAAGTGAAGGTGAATCATTAGAAAAGGACACGAGTTTTGAAGCTTCACTAGATGAAATTTTGATCGAACTTCTATTTTTGTTTATGTTTTTTCCCTTCTTTCCATCTTTCTTTTGGCACTCCTGCTTTCCCACATTTCTACCTTTCCTCCTCGTATTGGACTTCGCTAAAGTTTGCTTTCCTTCACCAATATCATTGTACATTATGGCATGTGATGGAATGACATCTTCCTTTCTCATGTCATTCTCCCTCACAGTTTTTGCCTGCTGCTCCGAATCCATCAATGATGAAGCATGATCTTTTTCACAGTGAGAAGTAGATAAAGTAGATGCACAAAGACCACCTCCAATCAATCCACCAGGACCAGATTGAGAAGTAGATAAAGCAGATGCACAATGACCACCTCCACTCAATCCACCAGGACCAGATGGGTTTTCATAAACTATAACATCAAGGCTTGAAGAAGTGTTGCTTTCACATGTAACAGAAGCTATATCCAAAACAGAGTCTGGTGAAAATCCAACATTAGCATTATTTAGAGAACGTTCAGAAGTTGAAGTGCCACACTCTCCATGGATGTACCCAGGGCATGTTTCTTGAGTAACATTCTCCAAGCCCCTTTCTAACTGTTGTGTGTCAATCAGGGTAGATGTTAATTCTAGAGTATGATTGCCTTCAACACACTGTGCAGCTCTGTGAGCACCATCCAAAGAATTGAACAATGCAAGAGCACCTGATTTGGGACTATTTACTATGTTGTCAGAAGAAACATTGGTGTCAGTCCTCACTGAACAGGTGGGCTGGCCATTCAATTCACCTGTTAAATATCCAATCTCAGAAACTGATGTGTTTTTATATTTTGAACATCTTGACGTTCGACTTTTCCAAATAGTGAGCTGCTTTTTCTTGCTAGATCCTCTATTTGATCTTTCTTTTCCCAAGAAAGTTTGATGAGAATGAGGAGTCAAAGGACCACAGTTCTGATTGAAACCATCCATTAGCTTTTGTAGGCTGCCCCAAGCAGAAGAGTTCAATGACCTGTTGATGCCACTTCTTCCCTTTGTGGTTTTGTTTGGGAACTTAATCATGGTGCTTTTAAGTAATGAGCTTACACTATTAACCTTCTTACATTTGCGTGTATTATTACCTGCTTTGTTTATCTGATCACACTTCTCAAAATTAGAATTTCTTGATGACGCAACTCTTACAGGATTCCTCCGTCTGAAGAAAATCACCGGCACTTCCTTTTGGTTATGAGAATCATTACCATTCTCAACAAAATCAACAGAACAAGATTTGTCATCAGTGGAAGTACACGTATTGAGCTCTTGTACCAAACAGTCTGAAGATTCCACTCCAATACCAGCAGAATCTTGATGGCCTAGGCAGAAGGCGGGTGCTTCCCTGCCACTGTAACAAGGTTCATTTTTGCAAGGTTGGTTATGGGAGGAACTAGTCAGATCTCTCTCTGGGGGGAATTCAGAGATCACATGTTTTTCGCGACTCTGTTGGAGTGGAAACTCTATTTCAACACAGGGATCACAAGATCTTATACTATCTGTATTTTCTACTTTACAAACAGATGCAGTTGAACCCTTCGGAACATCCATCCAGAAGTGTTGATTCTCATCTCCAGAAGCCTCAGTCTGAGACTTGCTGTCACATGAAAGCATAACTTCTTCGAGCAAATCATGAGCCAATTTCTCCACACCAGTTCTATTTTCAGATATCTCACCAGCCAAACCAGCCTCTTTGTATAAAAGAACATCAATGGGGCTATTATAGTTAGAGGGAACCAAAGCTTCATCCACTGGACAGGAGACCACTACATCACTTTTTGGAAGAAAATCATCCTTTACCAGCTCATGGTTAGCACCAGTCATCAATCTCAGACCATCACCACCACGTAGTAATTTGTCGGTGCCATACTTCCCTGAATCCAATAAAGCTACAATGTCATGGCACAGTTCCATCTGACCTTTCTGTAAGCCCTCTTCATATGTCTTAACCTCCACTGTGGAACTCTGATTCTCATCTGCATGAGACTCCTTTAAAAACCTACTCTCACAGGAAAGCACACCTCCCCCCTGAGAACCACAAGACACTTTCTCCACGGTTGCTCTATGCTCAGATGTTTGACCAATCTGACCAGCCTTGCCATCAAAAGGAATATCAAAAGAGCTCCCAGAAATTGAAGGAACTGAATCCTCATGGATAGGACTAGAGAACTCTCCTCTAGTATTTGTCAACAGTTCATCCCTTTCCAGCTCATGGTTAGCATCTGTCTTCAAACACATGACATTCATGTCATATGATGGTTGCTGGATACCAAATTCTGCCAAATATGGAAAGCCCTTGTTATCACACTGTGGTTCCTTGGAACACATGTGTAAATCATCTAGACTTTTCTTTATTTCTACCCCACCTCCCAAAACAATCCCGTCAGACGCCAAATCACCCTGCACGCATTGACTCCCCTGTGTCACCTTGTTCAACATGACTGCTATGTGTCGAGCATCCTTGGACTGACATCTTTCACTAAGAGGGGCATATGAAACATTGCTCCACAGATCGCCATTGGCCATATGAGACGTCCCCAAATCACTGAGAGTTTCACCCGCACAACCTGCCTTGCCTAAAGAATCATCAATACTACCAGAAAAAGAAGGGATTGAATCATCCTCCACTGACCTAGGGACTTCAGCTTTAATTTTTGGTATCAAATCAACTTGTTTCAGCTCATTATTACCATTTATCATAAATCCCACCCCATCAACCACTTGTGGCCATTGCTCACTGCCATTATGCAAATCCGACAAACCCTCACTATCACCATGTGGTTTCATGCAAACCATCTGTAAATCTTCTGTGCTTGTCTTTACGTCTGTTGCGCCACCCAAATCATCTTCATTGCCCGCCAAATCATCATGCTCACAAATGCTTCCTTCTGTCGCTTTGTCCAGCAAGTAACGCACATGGCCGTTATCACTGGAGAAAACTTCGTAGAAGGGAGCAAATAATGTCTTATTCGACACCCCGCCATTGGGCGCATGACACGTCTGCAAATTGCTGGGTTCAGCAGATTCCACAGGATAACTGCCATGCTTCTCTCCCGCCATGTTCATAGACCCCTCCTGCAAGCTAGACTTCTTCTCACCACCTATCTGACCCCTTCCTTCAAAGGGGGTAGAAACATTCACAGCAGATTCCACCAATTCTGCAGCGGAGTCGCCTCCATTATCTTGGACTTCATCTTCCTCTGTGGACAGGCGTATCTCCAGACCACCGCAGACCTTCTCACCATCACCCAGCTCACCGCCCATATCAGGAACAACGGCAAAAGCCAGGACACCGCCGACAACAGCACCCTCCTCTCCTCCCAACCGCCCAACCGCAGCATGATCCTCCCGCCCACGCGCTTCCCCGTCAGGCTTCTCCATCGAAGCAGCGGGTCAGCGGGGTGCCGCACGGATCGAGACCATCCAATGCACGCAACCCCCCGCGTCCTCGCCGCCTCCCACCTCCGATCACGCTAAAAAACCCTAGAATTTGCGAGCCCCTGCAACCTCGACCGGAAATGAACGCCTGATCAGAATTCCGCCCAACAGCCGCCCAAACCCTACCGAGAAAAAACGGCGAGAGAACGAACCTCACACGGAGCCACACTACGGTGGCTGCGAATGCCTGCGGACCCGGCTCCCGGCGAGGGGGGTCCGGCGCGCGGAGCCGTCCGTCCGAACGCGCGCCGCGGACGCGGAGAGAAGGGGATAGAGGAGGGCCCGACCGGAGATGGCGGCGAGTCGGGTCGTCCCCGCGTCGTTGCGAGGAGGCGGCGGAGGCGGATTGGGAGGAAGAAGGAAGAGGGGGAGTATAATACTATGAAGAAACAAAAAAAAATAAAGCGAAACTAGAAAAAAAAAAAGGTGTCTCCCCCCCCCCCCCCCCTCTGTCTCTGTGGGTCGGTTTTTTTTTTTTCTTGTTCTTCCGGTGCGCGTATTATTTTCCGTGCGGCCGTTGGGATGGACAGAGAGGAGTTGTAGAGAAGCGGCGGATTTTGTGGGTGTTTTGTTGTTAGATTTTATATTTACAGCATCATATATTTTAAATATATTTAGAAGTAAAAGGGTAGTTTAAAAATGTCTTATTATATATAAGGCTTATAAAAATTATTGTAATGTATTTTTAACTGCAAGTTCACTTGTTAGTGTATTATATGTATACTTATCTTATTTTTAAAAAATACTTTATTAAAAAACTATTTCACCGTGCATGATTAAAGGAGAATTGTATAAGTAATTTGAAACATAAACAATTTTTAAAGTGTTCAGAAATGTTATTGAGGCTATAGCCTCATCAAAACGAATTGGTTTTCTATAAGTACCATCAACATGCACACTCTCACATAGAACTCTAAGTACATACGTGTCCCAGTCTCAAGCTAAATGACTGTACGTTGCCATGAGAACATTAAACAACAAAGGGGTTACATTACATGGCAATTCTCATACGAATGGCGGTGGTTGTTTTCAGAGATTATATGATAATTCTTATGTGAATGGAGAAATATATCACTTATGAATTCCAATAACTACAAACGAAGTGCATTAACGTGTTACTACCTCCGATTTTTAATATAATATACCATTAACTTTTAACATAACGTTTGATCATTCACTTATTTAAAAATATAAATTATACTTAACGTTACTTTAATAATAAAATAAGTCACAATATGCTTATTTTTTTAAAAAAACAGATGATAGCAAACTAATGATAAAATATCTATGAGATATGAAAGTGACCAAGATGTTTTGAATTGTTGTTATTGGACTAGGTCGGATAGTTCTGGTTGGAAATTTTCGATTTCAAACTGTGTTGTCATGTATAAGCCGAAGAGTAGAAAGCGTAGAAACAGGATGGGTGTCAAGACTGTGATCGATTTCTGTTGTTTCTGTTTGATTTGATTGATTAAGTTAGATTTGCTAGGCGGTGTTTGGGGTCCTGCTCACCTACGAAACCCTCTGGTAGAATCGGGCTGCATATGCACGAAAGCTAGACGGACGTCGATCGCTTCCCGTTGGGGGACAAACGACGGACGAAGTACACACGAGACGTACGAACGAAGCGGAGACTGGACTCCCAACGACGGATGATGCGGAGAGAAAAACGCGGGGGACGCCGCTCTGACGCAAGCGACGGACGGACGGACGAAGGAACCACGCGGCGTTGGACATTTCGGCTGTGTTCGTTTGCTCTCCATCCCAACCCCGAATCTCTCTTTTTCGATCCGTCAAACGATTTATTTTTTATATAAAAAAAAAGCTATTTAAAAATTATATATATTTTTTAAGTTCTAGTTGATGTTTTAATTAATTACGTGTTAATTAGTCTTGCCATTTACCTGCACAGAGGTTCAATTGTTTTTTTAAACTGGCATACATGTCGGAGACTATATAGCTTTAGGCTCTTATAAGCAAACACACAATTTTCAATAAAGATATGCATCCATTTTATGCATGAGAGTGTAAGATTTACTTAGAAATTAACCCTAGGAAAATGGTTTAGTCTCACTATGAAATTGAACTGTGTGTACTTGTGCAACACAATATTTTGTTTTCTTATCGGATCATTTAGAATATTTAAGTGTCTAAAATTATTGTCATGATACAACTCTAGCATGGATTAGAAAAAAAACCATACATTTCAAGGACACTTGCTTGCCTTATTTCTTTTTAAAAACACTTCATTACACCTATAGCTATATAAAGTAAACTACTGTGACATCTATTTATACCAGACAATAATTTAGTTTCTCATTCGGTGATTTATAATAGACAATATTGAAGTATCAGAATCGTTATTAGCTCCATTCTTTTCTAATTAATATGTATATTTTTTTCTTAGCATGTTTTTCAATTTGGTAAAAAAATTTCTATATAAAAGTTGACTTTAAAAAAATTAAATAAATCTATTTTCAAGTTTTTAATAAATAAAACTTAATTTTACCCTAATAATCTATCTCGTTTTACGTACACAACTTAATATTCATTTAGATTCTATCTGGGCCATTGAGGCTACAGCGTCATAAAGAACGAATTGGTTTTCTTTATAGAAGGACCACCAACGTGCACACTCCCACGTAGACCACTAAACACACACGTGTAAATCTCATTTAAACATATATCAGGAAATTGGATAGTCTTAGGCTCTTATAAGGAAACCCGTAATGTTACTAAACGTGTGGTTTAGTTTAAAACATGGAGTGCAAGATTTTCATACTCGTACTCATACAGAGTCTAAGTGGTGGTGAACAGTGAGTCTATCATCATCCACCACCACTACTATGTAGGACTTTTAAATAATGAGTACGTGGGCTTGTCTATTGTAAGAGATGTACAAATACATATTTAAAAGCAACTACGTACCTCACGTAGCTTGACATACATATAAAAAAATGATGTGAAATAGAGAGTACAGTGGAGTTTTCTTTGTTAATTCCGATGTAAAACATAGCATTTAACTAATACTGTAGAAATCAACAGTTCGTAGATGGTTTATTTCTCGGTATAAAATCTAGTTGGTGTGAAAAGGAAGTTGGACAGGAGAGCACCCATGGTTGTTGGTGACAAGACTTTCACTGCCCTTTTGAGTTCAACACTGCAGGGAGGTATAACTAGTAGTAGGACTGTCGGAGTGAACTGAACTCCATGGCAGAATCTTTTTCTCAGGGGCCTAAATGGTTAAGAGGCACCGGAAGGAAAATCCAGGATCAAAAGAAAAAGGGTCGGAAAAGCCCAACTAACTAATCATAGGGACGCCACCGCATCACATCGGTCTACGTGCACAAATAATTGAGCGGGAGATGATTTTACAAGTCCACTTCAACCACAGTCCTAGAGGAGTACTACTTGTAGCTTATGCCTACCGGTTAATATTCGATTCGATTAGCTTCGAATCCGTTGGAAATAAGAATGCGTGGATTCAAATGTGGATACGAATATGTTAAGAGTCTTTTCTATGGATATAGATACGAACACGGATATGAACACGGATAGTAACATATGGATTCAAATATAGATATCATAGTGGTAATATGCGACAGATATGGATTATCCAACATTTTAAACAAATTATCTAGTAAATGGTTTGAATGATAATCTGATTTTTTACACCATCTAGCTGCTCTATTTGACCCTTGAGCTAGCCTATCCACCATCTAGGCATTTAAACCAATAGCCCATCCATCTTAAACTGTTTAATTTCTCTATGATTCTCTTTATTTTTTTTTTGTCTCAGCTTAAGAACTTCCTTTTGTTACATTTTCTATGTATTGTTATGACATATTATTATTATTATTATATTATTTTCCATTGTATTGATGACATGATGATTTTACCCTATTTTGAGCCAAATTCACACCTACTCAGCATTGCATCCATCATCCAAAACAATCCGCTCCATATCTACATTCACACTTGCTTCAAATTCATTTAAAAATTATGATTTAGGATATGGTACGGCCACTATTCATTTGAATCCGATCCGTTTTTACCCTATGGGTGGCCATATCGTAAATATAGGGATATCTAGAGGGGCTAAACCATAAAAAAGAGCTAGCGGTGTGGGCATCCTAATCCTCCTCGCTAGGCACACACATCACACAGCGCACAAACCAATGACACATGGGGCTAGAAGTTAGCTGTCGTCAGCTCCAGCGACATAAGCGGTGGTGATCCATCCAATGGGGGCCACCTAATAGAATGCGTGGGATGGCTCGTGTGGCTCCATCGCTCGCAAGGATGGTTGTCCATCATGTTCTCACTTATGTATCACGGTCGTGTGGTGTGGCGCCGTTTGTGTTTTTTTATTGTGGGATTTTATTTATTTATTTTTTATACACGGCGTCAAGGTAAAACCGATAATAAACAACTATTCCACTCTAGAGTGCGACGCTCTAGTTTAGAGGCACGCAGAGAGCCATTAGAGAGGGATGGATAGGGTGATTGGGGTTTGTTTGTGTGATTGTGGTGTCATTTAAAATCATTGGACTTGAGACTAGACAGTGAGAGCCTGGATCTATTAGCGACCAAAGCAGTGATGTTTTTAACCATAGGTTTGGGCTATATTTTGCCTTCAAATTTGTATTGTTTGTAGGAAATGGTGACTGAGTTGTGGAAGCTTGGCGGTGAGTGTCACTTCGGGTGGTATAATGAGACGGCGCCACGACGGTGTCACGGTGCTTACCGGTAGAGACGCAAAGGGGGATTAGGATGGAACTCTCCAAGAATGTGAGGTGGTCGGACCATGTTCCGTCCTAATTTTGCACTTTAATTCTCTCGCCCGCCTAAACTTTCTTATGTTTGCACAGCGGCACATTCTTTTTCTATAAACAAATAACGTTTCTTGAGATAGATAATAAAACGGCCATACCGTTTTGTTTTATTCATGCGGTAATTTAGCCAAAACAGAACATCATCAGCCCATAAACTTTGCCAACATACATACTAGAGAGAGGTGGATCATCTGTTTGGCTAATTGATGCACCAGAGTGTGTTTGTGTGGGATGTATCAAGTGTTTAGCGCGAATTGATTATAGCCTTAATGTTTTGCTTGGCAGCTCGTTGGCTCAAAAACTACAGCCAGATTTGAATCATAAGACTTAAATTCAAATTAGCCAGTGTATTTTTTCCATCATTTTTTTCATTTTTTAGGGCTGTCAAGTAATCTATTCGTGACCTATTCTACGGTCTTACGGACTCTGCTTACCGCTTAACCTCAAGAGCCGTACCTAATTTCACACGTCCGAGAGCTCTCTGTCATCAGTGTCATGCGCCCAAGGGCCCCAGGCGAAGAAGCTCGGGCCAGCCCAGTCAAAATCAGGTGGGCCAGCCTCGTAGACCGTTGACCCAAGCGTCAGTCAGTCAATCCACCCGACGAACGAAAAAGCGTGTCCTCTTTTTCCACGGGACGTGACGCGAAGAGAGGAAGTTTACTGTACTCAGGAGCACTAGCGGTAGGTTCTGGAAAGGCCAAAGCGAGTTACCGAGTAAAAGCAGACAGGAATCCCCCCCCGGTTGACCCACGCCAATGCCCCTGCTGCCGCGCCACGCACGGCCAGGATGCACGCGCAGGGAGGGTGGGTCCACGCCAAACCCCAGCGGATCTACTGCTTTCTAAGGCAGGTCACTAATATATAGATCCCCTGGTTTATGTGTTAGCTACTCACAGGATAGGATAGTACGATAGAGAATCTGCTTCCCACAAACCTCATTACCTCACCATTTGTTTTTTTTCCTCTTTGGAATTGAACATTTTTTATTTTTGAGGGGGAACTGTGCCTGATTTTTTTAAGGGAACCATGCCTAAAATGGACGTTTGTGATACTCAAGTATGCCTAAAATGGACGTTTGTGATACTAGCAAGTACTAGAAAAAAAAAAGACACGGGCTAGAAAAGAGTTGGTATGGAGGAACTTTAAAGGATTAGTATTTTTTTTAAAGAATACCTACATGGTTCTTTATAACTAGGCTATTTGAAATTCTATCAAATTATAGGATATTGGAGGATATCCAATATGAGGTCGTTTTAAAAATGGACTATTTATATATTTGTCGATAATTTTTTTCTTAAAAATTTGTTAAATATAAATATAATACTGTAACTTACATAACTACAATATGTAATTTTTAAAAATCCCATGATAACATGCTGTTTCTGCAAAAGCAGATGTCGTGATTTTTTTCATTCTCCAATTGCACGATTCTTGAAGAAAATCTAATGGTTCAAAATTACATGAAAATTACATACAATTTATACTGTAGTTACATGCAAATTATAATATAATTACACTACCATTATACTATATTTATATTTGACAAATTTTTAAAAGAAAATTTATCGATAAATGTATAACAAAATTGTTTAGAAAAAGTTCTTTATGTCTACCCCTATCCTGATTCTTGTATTTTTTTTCCCCACACCTACAACACTAATTCCTGTAGTATTCATATATTTTTCTATCAATGGGATTTGACGTGCTAAACTCAAATCTTATATTTTTCTTATCCCTATGATTCAAGGGATAAATCGAAAATCATGTGTTACAAGGGAGTCCACTAGGCCCACCACGCTTTGGTTATGCAGTCTGAATATCACTGTCTAGCTTCTTCAGGCCCGTTCGAACCTGATGCATTCCACGACAAATAGTGAACTTCCCACGGGCATGGCTAAATTTCACAAGCAAATTCAAAGAGGGCACTAGAGACTTAAATATAAAACATAAGTACGCGCACAGACCAACCATTAACAAATGGATCTCCTTACCCAACGGCTAACGTGCAAAACGAGGAGAGCACTTGGATGCTTCTTTGGCACAAAACCAGACAAAAGCTACATTTCCCGCACGTGACCGAAAGGAGAGGGTTTGAAACACTCCTGCCCGACGTTTCATTAATTAAATATTAGCTTTAAAAAAATTGATAAATGAATTATTATAATTTTTAAAGCAACTGTTCTATAAAAACTTTTAAAAAACATACCATAGAAATGTACAAAAAAACGAGAAGAAAAAAATGTTAAGAAGGTGAGCAACCGAACGCTCCTTTTAATACACTACTCGAAATTACTCGACAAGGTAATACAGATTACTGTACCAAAAGTACAATATTCCTCGGAGTTATAAAAGACAACATAGGCTTAGTCTATTTGTATTACAAAAGAATTGGCTCCGATCACGTATTCTCCTTGATGGCCTCGTCTATAGCTTTGGTATTGTCCGTCAGTATCTTCCACTGCACATGTTAAAAAAAAGGTGAGCCTTATTGGGAGGAACTGATAACTTGCTACCACCACATAACCAAGATCACAATGGTTGCCATAATAGTTATGAACTATCCTCTGAACAGCAAAAAGTAACGGCTAGCAATAAGAATTGTTACAGGCATTTGTGTTTCAGTGTGGGTAGAGGTCAGAATTTAACAGTATGCATATGCAAATTTGACATATAAATATACTTGAGATCATTCTCCTGAATTAGATAGGTAGTCCTCACCAATCTTGCATAGCACTATCTCATGAGTTCAGGATATCTAAGCATGGTGAAGCTTGTCAGGAATTTTTTCGTAAGCAGTACTTGATATCCACAATGCAGCACTCAAACAGATAATGATACATCCTTTAAAGGTATCAAGTTTTAGTGTACGTGCATAGGATAAAAGAAAACACTGTTTCTGCCTATGCAAATAACCTAATTATCTAATTATAAGGAAATGCATCCACACTTTTACATTATACCATGACATTCATGCTATCTACCACGTGGAATCAATTTTAGAATTGGAACCCATGTTCTGGGTTTAGAAAAAGCATAAGACAACCCTGAAATATTTGTTTGCAAACTTATTACACTCTTTGGAATCTAATACCAGACCAACACTCATTCATAACTATCAACTTGGGCAATTGTGACTAGAAGTATCATCAATAACCCCCAAAAGTACATGGTCTCAAAATTACAGGTGATGAGATGAGAGAAACCCATATTGTCGAGGACATAGCAATTGAACGGGGGTAAATTCTCCCTCAACAATTTTCTACCTATAATTTTGAATCTGCGATGGGCTCTTCAGACTTTCAAGTTCATTTATACTTGCACAAGACCACCAGCTCGACTTCGGACATATTAAAACATGACCACCAGCTCCACTTCGGACATATTAAATTAAGGAATCATTATGACAATAAACATAAAAATGAAAAGCAGCCATTTCGCTGATATTCATATACAGTCCTAAAGGTTAGTATGCACGAGGTAGCTAAGCTAAGGAAGCCACTCTGTCTCACCAGCGTCCCGCATTGAGTTCAAGAAACGAACCTTACCCTTTTTGCAGCCTAGAGTATCTCTTATGTAAAGCATTCGTTCAACAGGAAATCAGCAATTCGACATCATCATTCACGAACATGGACACATGGTAGTACTATCTACTCAAAAGCTCTAGAGGTGACATACCCCTGCAAAACTTAACGAATCTTGGCCGCCAGAGAAGCAAATCGCGTGCTACTCACATCCATAGTGGACCAACCACGGAAGACAGAGGAAAAATCACTGTGATATTACCTTTGCGGCCTGGGAGGGTCTTGCCGTCCTTCTCGTAGAACTCGCGGATGTCGACGACGACCTTGCCGTTCCAGGTCCGCACCGCCACCCTCCTGTTCTTCGATATCTATGGCCGAACCAACAAAAAAAAAAAGAAGAGCAAATCCCCCGCCGCGCTAGGGGTTTTAGTGAGGTTTGAGTGCGGGGATTAGGGCAGCATCGGCGGTAGGGGGAATTGCGGGATTAGCACCTGGGCGACGACGATATCGTCGTCGCCGCTCTCGGAGGGTCCGTCCTCCCAGGCGGCCCGGCGCTTGGCCGCCGGCTCGCACCCGCCGCCGAACCGCTTGTTCTCCTTCCGCCACATCTCTCTCGCTCCCTCTGTGGAGTCTGGAGGAAGGTTCGAATCGACCTGTTGGAATTGGTAAGGGAAATTTGAGGTGGAGTTCCCAAATCAAAATACTCCGGAGCCTCTAGGGAGAGGAGCAGATAGTTCAGTTGGGCCGCCTTCCAGGCCATTTTAGTCTGTAGTTGTACGTACGATGCCCAAGGGCCATTTGAGGCCCAGAATCAGTAATCCTCCTCAACAAAACCGGAAGGAATAGAAAGCAGCTTACAAATCCCCAGTTCCCCGGTAATCCTGACCGACTGTCTTTCCATGCCTCCATCAAACTATTTTTTTTTAAAAAATACTATTCAAATTTTCCTCGATTTACAGGAATAACCTATTTCATTTGAAACAATTTCGTATAAACATACCCATATCGCCAATGGGCGAGACAACACCAACATCGTCGCCCGGCCGACTGGCCAAATGTCCAGGTGGTGGGCATACAGTTCGTCCGGTCGATTGGCGACACAGGTATATTTGTGAAAAAAAAAACAATGGGTCGTTCCTGTAAAATCGAAGGAAAAAAAAAGAATATTTCAAGAAAAAAAACCAGTCTCCATCCATATCTCAATGCGCGACACCCATTCTATCCCAATATACAAACGAGCCATGGACTAAACTGGAGGATCAGCACATGTCTCAGTTCTATCCATCTATCTACACACATCAAGACCTGTCCAAAACATAGGAGTTGAAACGTTTTCCTACTAAATTTCTACTTCAGACAGCGCCTCGATCTAACAAATTGGGCCGACAGTAATGTTTGGAGATAGGTCTATCATACACCAGTGTAACGGCAACTATGGCGCTGCTTCCTTCTTTTCTTCATCCTCTTCACATTTTTTTTCTCCTTTTCGTCATTCTCTTTACACTTCTCTACATCCTCTCCAACTGTGAATCGTCTTTTGGTGGCACTAAGACCTGACGAATGTAGCTGCCCTCGTTTCTTACCAAGATGTGCTGCAGTTTCACGATCAGACTTCGCTTCATCTTAGTCAGGCTGTGGAAACAAATAGGATAAGATACTACTACATCAACAACATAAACCTTTCAATTCTAGATATGAATTAAAAATCCAATATGAGTCTCGTTAAAACACGTCAATAACTGTTTTTTAAACTCGATCTTTAGTTATATACTAATTTTTTAAATCTTTTTTATTACCTCTTTCCGTATCAATTTCGGTCTTTTCCGATCTTATCTTATGATACCTCGAGGGTCTTCTTCTTTAGAGATAACAAAACTATTTCAAATTTTTTTAAATTAGTTCTACACCTAGCTGATTATATATATCATCGTTTCGAACTTGATCAATTTTTATATGGCTATAAATTTAATGTAACATATGTATTTCTATAACACTCAGTTGTTAAACATATTATTTTTTTCAACATCCTATCTTATAAACATAGCAGGTCTAATCACCGTTTTACAAAATTTATTTTTTAACTTCTACGGTACCCTCTTATCATAGAAGATACCAGATGTTTAACGCTATTTTATCTACTCCGTTTTGATTTTATGGTCAACGTTTACATCAATATTTTTATCCATCTGTAGCATCGATATCAAATATCAAAAATTATCCTTCTTAAATACTATTTAATCTCCTAAACTCACATATCTCTTCTCGTGTATAATAATATCAAAATCACACAGTAAGTATTTAGTTCTGATTACTCTAAAACATTCTAATTCAAGAGTTTACTGTTATAACTTTAATTTCTTATTTATTTTCGTCCGGTTCTAGATCATATTCTAAGAAATATTCCCTATATATTCCTTATAATCTCATATCCATTATTAAGAAAAAAAATACAGGCTCAAGACTAATCCCTAATATAGTCTAAATAGGAAAAATAAGATAATTATATATTTTTTCGAGGGAAATACTATATTTATATGTGATATCCTGTTGTTTTAGAAATATATATGGCAGCTAACGGATGCACGGACGGTAATTAGGACAGGCAGTTAGTTGCAAAGTAAAATGGATACCTTGATTGCTAACACCTTATCAAAAGATATTATAGCTGAATCTGGCTCCCGAAAATTTAACTGTGCTCTGCCAAGTGTAACCCAACTCTGCAAGTGAACATATATGACCATATCATTCATGCTACTGATAAATATTAGTACTGAGAACTGATCGAGTGCACATATTAAGTAATACTGTTTTGCCCTGGGGATCCGTACTAACCTCAGGCCATAATGGATCCAATTCTGTTCCTCCTGCATACCCCAACATAGAGCAATTGATTTATTAGAAGTGGAGACGTGGAATGACACAAATATGCAGCTGGGATCATATATTAATATGGGCTTCGCATGTGGCCAAAATAGGCAATTGTGCATTCACAAATTAAGATTATCCTTCATTTTTATGTATGGAATGCAGTAATTCTTCTTTGTTCTTGATCGAAAGGGTTCACAGATGGGCCCTACTATTTATAGATGTTTTATGCATTTTGCAACGTCCTGTTAAAAGTACCACCAAAACACACTTTTGACGGGAAGAAAACATGGATTGAGAAAATCTTAGACGCTGGAAATTGGTGCTAAAATGGTAATCCAATTTGAAAGTATGGTGCTGTTCCCAACTCATGGCATCCTAGTAGGTCATTTATCATTAGAATCATTAAAAGGGCAAGTAAATTGAACAAGAGCATACATACTGGTTGCTGCTGTCGGTGAACGCCATGCATCTCCCAGCTCAAGTAGAAGCTGAGCTTCCTGTTCGTGCAGTATTGCATTATCGGGCATCAAGGTAAGTGCAGCCTCCCACTTACCAAGTGTTTCATGGTATTTCCCTTCCTAAAAAAATAACAATAAGAGAATCATCATCTGCTTTTTAAGTTATCGTTTAGCAAAAGCACATGTATGGTGTGCAGGTGCAGGCCCCAACTACAAACAAAATCTAGTAGATACCATTAAAGAAATTTGATGTGAAAAATGAAATCCAGTCCCAGCTGTCCCTTTCAGGTGAAAATTATGCATCCAAGAGAATAGCTTGCATATTCTATAAGAATAGAAGTATGGACTATGGAGATCCGTTATTCTTCATGTTTCTCAAAAAAGAAAAGAAGTATTGCATCATAGAGTCCTAGTAACCAAAGTATATGGATTGCAAAATGTTGGAGGCTTCAAAGGCTAACTTGTGTATTCCTGGGACAGTCCAATTCATTTTTGCTTTACCTCTGTGTTTCTAAGATGAAAAGGGCATCAATAATTGCCAATCTAATATCCACGAACTACGAGTCTGTGACATAGTGACTAATGGCCTAGAAAGCTTTGTTGGTTGTTAGGGACAGTGAAAACATAGAACACTTGAGCATTCAATACAAGAATAAGAAAATACTACCTCCTTTTTCATTTACTTGTCACTTTGATCACCTTTTGAGATTTTGAAATACTTATCACTACACGCTACCCAATATGGTAATTCCCATTTTACCCTTATGGGCCTAAGATGATATTTAATTGGCACATGCATTTAGAAACTTCTAGAATACATATCCAACCTAACTAGGGGCATTTTGGTCATTTTAACTAGAAAAAGAGTTGGTTGTATTGGTATGTGTGCATAGTAAAAAATGTCAAATATAAGAAAATGGAGGGAGTAAATAAATAAGTCCATGCAACATAGATAAGGAGAATAGGAGATACCTCGGCTAGCTTGTTCCCCTGGTACTGGAGGGACTCAGCAGTATCACCTGGCTTTGTTCCAGGACAGTCTGTGGTAACCTCTCTTGTTTCCTCCTTTTCTGCCTCATTATTGTTACTGTCCACCCCAAAGGGTAGGCCTGGCTTAGATGATGGCACTGAGGACTGCCTATTCGTCTTAGCACCCGTGTTTATTTTCATCGTGGAACTGTTACAAGAGATGGGCTGACAGGAGTCAGTTTCTTTAACTAGAAAGGCAAGGTGCCTTTCATATACTCAAAACCACTAAAGAAACGGAAGCACCCGTGTTGCTACAAAACATAGCAAATTAAGTAGGGAAACATAAAAACACCTTTAAACAAACAGTCCTGCAGATTTCCATGTAGTGCTCATACTAAACTGAAATGCGCACTGCCATACCCATCTATAAATAATATGTGCAACAATACTTTCAACATCTCCAACCGGTGGGCATCTGTTGAAGCATTGAACTTAGGATCTTGATACTAGTAGAAAACAAATTTGAATAGAACACCCGGCTTTTCTGTAGCACAACCAAAAAAAGCTGCTAAAGACCTGAGACAAGCTCAAGCAGTCAAGCTGACTATAAAAATTCTTCGCATTTGCGTGTGGATATCGCATTGACCTACAACCATGAAGACAACTTCAAAGTTCAAACTACTATCCTGCTAACTACTAAAGTCAGAAGCTGCGCCATTGTTAGCCTCTTAGAGCATCTCCAACAGGTACCCAAACCCATTCCGTATAGCTATTTTTTGGAAATTCATTTAGATTGAAAAATGATAAATTCTTTCAGATTGCTATATATTTGTTCTTGTATGTTGTGAAAAAAAATACACGTGATATTTGTGGAAAAACATTGGCAGTGCAGAAACATAGTATACAGTGAGACTGAGACCCCAGTTTCTACACAGGGGGGTCGGGCCTATATATATATAAGTCCAGTGGTCTAACACCTCCCTGCAGTCGCAGCGGAAGGGGTACGGATGCAGATAATGAAGCGAAAACTGGTAAACAAAGACGCAAATAGGCCTTTGGTCATGATATCGGTGAACTGGTGCGTCGACGGTACATGGAGCACCCGAATGTGCTTTAGAGCGAACTTGTCATGAACGAAGTGAATGTCAATCTCAATGTGCTTCGTATGTTGATGATAAACAGAGTTGACGGTCATATAGACGGCACTAACGTTGTCGCAGTAGACAACGGTCGCGGAAGCGATAGGCGTACGGAGCTCTTGGAGAAGCTGACGAATCCAGCAGCACTCAGCGACGACATGAGCAACGGCGTGATACTCGGCTTCGGCGCTTGACCGAGACACTGTAGTCTGGCGCTTGGAAGACCAAGAGACTAAAGTGTCGTCGAGGAAAACGCAGTAGCTGGATATGGAGCGTCGGGAGTCGGGGTAACCCGCCCAGTCCGCGTTAGAATACACGGTGAGAGAGTCGATGGGGTTGGAGTTGAGGTGTAGGCTAGTGGATAGGATGCCCTTCACGTAGCGAAGGATACGCTTGAGCATGTATGAAGAGGCACACTTACTGAACAGCATAGGTGAGATCAGGCTGTGTGAGTGTGAGGATTGGAGAGCACTAGCAAGACTTCGGTACTGGGAGGGGTCAGCGATAAGAGAGCCGTTGGTGGCGGAGAGCTTGGTGCGAGTGTTGACCAGAGTGGCGGTGGAGTGACATTTGACCATGCCCACACGCTGTGAGAAGATCCATGGTATACTGACGCTGGGAGAGGAATAACCCGTGCGAAGAACGCGTAACAGAGATGCTAAGGAAGTGATGTAGAAGGCTTAGATCGGTCATAGCAAACTCCGAGTGGAGTCGGGCCATGATGTGTTGTAGTGTGGTTGTCGAGGATGCCGTAAGGATGATGTCGTCAACATAGAGAAGGAGGTAAACGGTAGAGGAGGAGAAAGACCGTCTACGGAGGAGACGATAGGGAGAAGAATCGAGGCAGAGGAAGAATACCAGAGGAGAAGGTCTGCGACGGGGAGAAAGCGTCGGCTCGCCGGCAAGAGGGTTGCTAGCGCGTCGGAGATGTCTAAACCAGCTCTGATACCATATAGAAATATAGTATACAGTAAAACTGAGACCCCGGTTTTTACACAAGAGGGTCAGGTCTATATATATACAAGTCCATTGGTCTAACAGGCATCAACAGTTAATCTTTGTGGAAAAACACATAGAAGGAAAATGTGATTTTTGCTGTTAGCTGATAGGTGTGAAAAAAAAAATGCCTGCAATCTGTTAGCTTGGGATACAGAATGTGATTTTTTCATGAGCTGTTAGCTTTTGTTTAGAGAACGTGATTTTTGCTTGAAAAAAATGGGATAAGTTTAAGAACCTGCAATTTTCTGTGAAATGTATTCAAGAGAGGTGATTGGAAGTTGCTATGTTGTATGCCAACTGACGATTGTGAAGGCTTGTGGAACCAGCATGATTTTTGGTACTACATAGATCTAAGATACACACACACACACAGAACATGTCATTTTAAACCTGCCAGTAGAAGAAGAATGAGCCGTTGAAGACGAGCAACAAAAAATGCGAATAAAACAAATGTCCTAAATACAAACCTGAGTACAGAACCACCACGGCGTGGTGCATTGTCAAGCTCATATTGATGTTGTGCTAGGAGTGCTGCTGTCAGAATGAATTCATCATCATCATCCGATGATGACGAATCCAAGAGTAGTTGCATGAGAAAGCTTCTCATTGTGATGTGCTAGATGAAAAAAAAAAAAACCAGGAAGAGCAAATGTATAGAGATGAGAAAAAAAATTTCAAGAGTAAATTTCAGAGAAGCCCATTATTTGTGGCCGAGGTTGCAGAACACTGCGCGTATTGTTGACTTGTGGCACATAACCACGGTTTCTTTATGGTCTAAAGGTTTCATAAAACCCCAACTTTATTCAAATCTCAAATCTCAGTTACTTTTAGCATTTGAAACAATATTATTGAAAGGAGTGAAGAGTTAAACCAATCACATATAGAGACGAGACCACCAATGAGGATATAGGGAATGGATTTTTCGAAATCTGTTGTTGGACATGTTCTTGTGCAAGCATATCATCAAACAGGTTGTGAGCGCGTCGGCGGGCACCAACTCACCACGCGTCGCACGCAAACGATGGGTCAAGCGTATAGACTACAGAGGCGAGCACCACATGACAAGCTCGCGAGGCAAACAGCGGGACAACCTGCGCGCGCGTCTGCAACAACAAGAAAGAACAAGAATCCGCTCGGCTAGGCTAGGGATAGTCACTGGACGAGCGGCTTGCGGCTGAAAGATCAGCATGGATTGGAGGGAGCGGGTGGCGGAGGACTCACCGATTAGGCCCGGAAGCCTCGATTTGGTCTCTCTGCCCTCCACCCTCGGGCAGATGCTTCCGGCGAGGAGCAAGCGGCGAGAAGACGTCGGCGGCGGGGTTTCCGATGCTCCTGGAGACTCCGGCGGAGTGGCTGGCTAGCCTCACCAAGGGCCTGTTTGCGAGAAGTATTCCGGCCCGTTAGCATTGGCAAAATACTGGGCCACCTCTGTGGGATGAGCCGGATATGTAAACGGGTGGATTACGAGTTCGGCCCATCTAAAATAAGCACAGCAGGTTTTTTTTTCTCACCCACTTATACATAGTATTTATTTTTAAAAAAAATGAGAATCAATCCAAATCCCTCCTACAGATGCTATAGATGAACACCAAAACTTTATATAGGCATGAAGATATGTTCCTTTTATCTATTATGATGTTTTTTTGCTTACATTATTACTCATGTTAGAAGGCTAGATAATCCTGCTCGTTTCACTTGTTTCAATAGAGAAAGAATTGTGACCATTAACTTTTGATTCAAAGTGGAGTACCATTTTTTCCTAAGCTACAGTACTTTTGACACTAGCGGTTTTTATATACGTGTCGTTAGAGATTAAAGGACAATGCTAAAAATAAAATACGAAAAAAAATTCTCAAAATCAATTCTTTTTAAAATTTAAAATTTTGTTGCGGATGATAAACCAAAAGCCAAACCGAAATAAATTGCTAGTCATGTTTCTATCCTATTCCAAACAACATATCTGAAAAACGACGATGACATTTCAAGCATCATCTGGAAGGAAGGAAGGAAGAAAGAACAGGAAAAGAACATCATCTTGAGGTCGAGGTCCATACACCCTCCCACGCGTCCATCCGCCATTGGCCGCCTCAGATTAGACACCGTTCCCGCCGCGCCACACACGCCCACATCGCACTCTCCGACCAACGAGAATCCGTCACACGAATCGCCGATTCGGCGGTGGCAACCGAAAGGCGAGGAGGCCAAAGCCGCAGCCGCCCACGCGCGCGCCATCCACCCCAAATTCCAAAAACCTCTCGGCGTCACGACTCGAGCTGTACCGCCGCGGCCATGGCTGAGAGCCTCGCCGCCTCTCTCCTCCCGGCTGCCTCGCCCTCGCAAGCTCCGTCCCCTTCCCCCCGCCCCCAACCTGCTGCTCCACCCGCGCCGGCGGCCTCCGCCTCCGCTCCCGCCCGTCTCGCTTCCCGAAGGTTCGCAAGGTTGGTTAGCTCAGGTCGCGAGTTTGGGGGGTTGGATCGAGGTGTTCTGATTGATGTGTGGCAGAAATCTGCGAGGAGCGGTCGCGGGTGGTGGTCTCGTGCATGGCGGCGTCCGACGGGGCTCAGCTCAAAAGCGTGCGGGAGGACATCAGGGAGCTCCTCAAGACCACCTACTTCCACCCCATCATGGTACGGAATGCGCCGTCTTCTCCCTTCTCGCATCCGTAGCGGACGCAGTGGTGAAATGCTTCCTGCGATTCTGCTATCATGTTCAGGTCCGTCTGGGGTGGCATGATTCTGGCACGTACGACAAGAACATCGAGGGGTGGGCGCAGAGGGGTGGAGCTGACGGAAGCTTGAGATTTGATGCCGAATTGAGCCATGGAGCCAATGCTGGTACTTAATTTCTCGTGTTTCGGTAGTCCAATTTCGAACTTAGAAAATTCGTGGAGAAAAAATTCCTTCATAATCGTACGGTTTTGGTTGGATTTTGGTTGGCCTGATTAATGCTTTAAAGCTTACCCAACCAATCAAGGACAAATACCCCGGTATCACTTATTCAGACTTGTTCCAGTTGGCAAGTGCTACAGCAATTGAGGTCTCAGTCTTCTCTCTGCTCAAGTGACTTGCTAGATAATTTTGGACGATCGGTAGTCTATGTGCTCATACCTTCAGTAAATTTTCTCACAGGCAGCTGGTGGGCCGAAAATTCCAATGAAATATGGACGAGTTGATGTCACAGCAGCTGAGCAGTGCCCACCAGATGTGAGGCTTCCTGTTCAGCGTTTCCAACAAGTTCTTCATTCTGTTTTTTATCAATATTTGAATTTATGAATTATGAGAAGCACTTATCAAAGAGTGACATTTTTGTGCTGATAAATGTCCATGTCTCCCCAGATGCTGGCCCGCGTGTACCCGCTGATCACCTTAGGGAGGTATTCTACAGAATGGGTCTTGATGACAAGGTGTGGATGATGCAAAAGAATTAGTTTTTGTTCTTCGTTTATGTTGTATAACCATTTCTTTTGGACTATTTCTGCAGGAAACTGTTGCGTTATCTGGAGCGCACACACTTGGAAGATCAAGACCTGACAGGAGTGGCTGGGGAAAGCCAGAAACAAAATATACTGTATGTTTTCTTGGCCAATTTGGTTAGACTCAACAGGAAAAATAAGTTATTTTCAGCAGTGGGAAATTCTAGGCCCGGCCAGCCCACCATTGTTCTACATTCTGGGCATAGAGTACATGACATTTTTTGAGACATGCAGTCAGTGGTGAAAACAATGAATGTACAGTTTATTGTTATCTTGTACTAGTAAACACCATATTATGCTTTTTAAATCCATGGATACTCTGTCCTTATGCTGTATATAAATAATGTTTTAACTCAGGATTTTACAAAATGGGTTCTCCTTACATTTCTTTTATATGCATACAATGGTATAATAGAATCAAGATGCTAAGAACTTCATAGCTGACAACCTTGCTATTTCTCTAAGCCCTGACACCTCTATGTGGAGAAATGAAGATTAACTTCTCCGTGGAATCTTACCATAATCACACCAGCACAATAGCAAATCAGATTAATTTCAGTTTTCAGACTGACAAATAAAGGTGGTTCCTATTATTGTGGTGTACAGAAGGATGGGCCTGGTGAACCTGGAGGGCAATCATGGATAGTTGAATGGTTGAAGTTTGATAACAGATACTTCAAGGCGTGCTAGCATTTTGTCATGGTTTACAAATTATTATTATTTTTCACTTGAATTTGTGATGATTTGGGTGATAACAATGCTTCTCACTGTATATTACACTTCTCAGAACAGATTTAGACATTTTCGGTGGGCTAACAACCCTCTCGCCGGCGAGCCGACGCTTTCTCCCCGTTGCAGACCTTCTCCTCTGGTATTCCTCCTCTGTCTTTTTCGCCTCAGTTCTTATCTCCATCGTCTGCTCCGCAGACAGTCTTTCTCCTCCTCACCGCCTACTTGCCTTTTTCCACCACGTGACAAGAAGACGACCTCCATCCGTCTTCTTGTCTCGTTCAGACCCTTGCTTCAGCCCACCTTCCCTTTTTCCTACGCCGGCGCACATCTGCGCTCATGGTCTTCATCGGCTGGACCCGTCCGCCCTTTATCGGCTGGACCTGTCTACCCTCCATCGACTGGAACACTCTTTTGGTTCCCGCTCTTTCGACATGCTTACCTGCTCCCGGATATGAAACTTCTCCATTCGCGTCACAGACGTGAATTCCTGTTTCCTGGACGCGAACTTCTTTTCTTCGCACCCGTGACTTCTCCCGTTTTCCGGGTCCACCCCACTCAGTTGCGTCCACGTGTCCACGGACACGAAACCTCACTTCACGGATACGAACCCCCTCGCGCCCGTGACCCACCTACTCTCTCGTGCCCGTGACCTATCTACTCTACCTACTCGAACTATCTACTTTACCTACTCCACCTACTCTGCCACCCACTCTCATCGGCTACGCATCGGTCCACATCGGACACCCGCCTACCTACTCCACCTACTCTGCCACCCACTCTCATCGGCTACACATCGGTCCACATTGGACACCCGCCTCTCTCCATCGGCTCAACACTCTCATCGGCTTATCATGTCCCGCTACTCTCTTGCCATGACCACTGAATCGGCTCTTGGTTCTAGCACTCTTCCAGTCGTCGGATCCCTTTTGGCCATTGGTGCTCTTGACAGTAACTTGGGGACTCCTCCGCCGATGTTCTCACCACCCTATGCCGCCGTCAACATGAAATCTCACGTTCCCATTTCCCTCGACCTCAACGCCAACTATTCTAAGTGGGTTTTCTTCTTCAAATCCTTATGTGAAAAGTTCGGCCTTTGCTCCTACGTCGATGGCTCCGCTCCACCTTGACCCGATGACCTCCAGTGGGACATCACCGAGTGCTGCGTGCGCAGCTGGCTGCTCGGCTGGGTCGATGACTCTGTTCTCGACCTTGCAATGGACGACACCAATCCCACCGCCCGAGATCTCTGGGTAGCCATCGAGCGAGTCTTCCAAGCAAACAAGCAGCCGCGCACCATCTTCCTTCTCAATGAGTTTCACTCCATGGTACAAGGGGACTCCTGTCTCCTCGTACTGCCAACGTTTTAAAGTCAAGGCTGACGCTCTTCATGATGTTGGCCACCCTATGGCCGACTCCTACCTCGTCCTTGCCCTCATGTGAGGACTCAATTCTCGTTTCTCCAATGCTCTAGACCTTTTGAACTGATTCACTGTGATGTGTGGACTTCTCCAGTTAAAAGTGTTTTGGGGGATCAGCACTATCTTGCACTACTTGATGATTATACACACTACTGCTTGACTTTTTCCCTCACAAGCAGGTCCGAGGTTGCCTCTCACCTCATCAATTTCACCAACTATGTTTCCACCCAATTCAACATCTCTATTCAAGCCATCTAAGCCGACAATGGTATGGAGTTTGTAAACTATACCATCCAAGCCTTTCTCACCTCCCGTGGCACCTATCTTCGCTTCTCCTGTCTCTACACCTCTCTCCAAAACAGCAAGACCGAACGCCTTCTTCGAACGCTAAACATCAGTTGCACTATGCTTCTTCACACCCATCTGCTTGCACCCTACTGGGCTGAAGCACTAACCACTGCGACCAACTACTAAATCGGCGCCCCTGCTCTTCCATTCGTCACAACGTTTCCTACACCCTTCTGTACCACAAGACACCCGACTACTCTCACTTATGCGTCTTTGGGTGTCTCTGTTACCCCAATCTAACAGTCACCGCCCCTCATAAACTCGGACCACGCTTCACCGCCTGCATCTTCCTTGGCCATCACTCTTCCCACAAGGGATACCACTGTCTTTATCTCTCCACCCGTTGGATCATCATCTCCCACCATATCGTTTTTGACGAGCCCTGCTTCTCCTTCGGTTTACTTCACCATAGACCTTCGTCTAGCGATCTCGACTTTCTTCTCACCCACACTGTACCATCCTAACATTCTCCACAAACCACACCTTCGCACTCCACATCGGTCGTTCCTGAGGACCCCCTGAACGACTATCCCACTCTTCTCCGCTCCACTGTCCTATCGATCGGACCTCCATCGGCTACACAACCTCCATCGGTTCCACAACCCTCATTGTCTCGCCACCTCACATCGACCACACCAACTCTATCAGCTCCCCAACCTCCATTGGCTTAGTCTGATCTCGTCTAGCCCCTTCTCCGAACCTACAGTCACCGATCCCGAGCCGATGCCACCCTTCTCCCTTCCGACCCTGCCCCACCACTGATGTTACCATCGGACCGTGTAGCCTCTGCTGTCTCCACCTCCTCTCATATGATCACACGATCCCAAACCAGGTCCATTTGCCCTCCTCAGCGTTATGGGTTCTCCGCAGTCCATTGTGCCGTCTCGCCCATCCTGATGACTCACCGTTCTGCCTTGGCCAATCCTTAGTGGCGCACGGCTATGGCCGATGAGTACGAGGCCCTCATGGACAACGAGACCTGGCGCCTTGTCCCTCGTCCTCCCAGTGCCAATGTTGTGGCCGGCAAGTGAATCTTTAAACACAAGTTTCACTTCGATGGCTTGCTTGCTTGTCACAAAGCGCGCTGGGTAGTTCGTGGTTTCTCTCAACATCTCGGCGTCGACTATGATGAGACCTTCAGTCGTGTCGTCAAGCCCGCTACCATTCGGGTTGTGCTTACTCTCACTGCCTTACGTTCTTGTCCGATTCATCAGCTCGACGTGAAGAATGCTTTCCTTCACGGCCATCTGATGGAGACGGTCTACTGCCAGCAGCCTCCAGGCTTCATCGATCTATCCCGTCCTGACGATGTCTGTCTCCTTCAGCGCTCTCTCTATGGCCTCAAACACGCTTCTTGGTCTTAGTACCAGCGCTTTGTTGCCTATCTTTGGCAACTTGGTTTTGTGGCCTGTCTCCGATACATCTCTCTTCGTATTTCACACCGGAGATACCACCGCCTACCTCCTTCTCTATATCGATGATATCATCCTTACGGCGTCCTCGACAACCACCCTACAGTATATCATGACCCGACTCCACTTGAAGTTTACCATGACCGATTTAGGCTCTCTACATCACTTCCTTGGCATATCTGTTACGCGCTCTTCCCACGGATTATTCCTTTCACAGCACCAGTATGTCATGAATCTTCTCCATCGTGTGGGCATGGCCGAATGTCACTCCACCTCCACTCCGGTTGACACTCACGCTATGCTCTTCGCCACCGACGGCTCTCTCATCGCTGACTCCTCCTAGTACCGGAGTTTTGCTGGTGCTCTATAGTACCTAACACTCACACGATCTAATCTTACCTATGCCGTTCAGCAAGTGTGCCTCTTCATGCATACTCTGCGCGAACCTCACCTCACGTTGCTCAAGCGTATCCTTCGCTATGTGAAGGGCACACTATCCACCAGCCTACATCTTAGCTCCAGCCTCATCGACTCTCTCACCGCGTATTATGACGCGGACTGGGCGGGTTGCCTCGACTCCCGACGCTCCACATCCGGCTACTGCGTTTTCCTTAGTGACACTCTCTCTTGGTCCTCTAAGCGCCAGACTACAGTGTTTCGGTCAAGCGCTGAAGCCGAGTATTGCGCCGTTGCTCATGCCATCGTAGAGTGCTGCTAGATTCACCAGTTTCTTCAGGAGCTCCATACACCCATTGCTTCTGTGACCGCCGTCTACATGGCCACCAACCTGGTTCATTATTGACGCACAAAGCACATTGAGATTGATATTTACTTTGTCCGTGACAAGGTCACTTTAGGACTCGTTCGGGTGCTCCATATACCGTCAACGCACCAGTTCACTGACATCATGACTAAATGCCTACCCGCGCCTTTGTTCACCAGTTTTCGCTCTAGTCTCTGCGTTCGTACCCCTCTCGCTACGACTGCGGGTGGTGTTAGACCACTAGACCACCCGACTCCGCTGTATAGAAATCGAGGTCTCAGTCTTACTGTATACTACACTTCTACAGGCATGTTTCAGATAGCTTCAGGAATTTGGCTCAATTCTCTCTCTTGGATCTTTGTAGTAATCAAATTTTTGGGCACATTCAAGAACTAGGTAACCTAGTGAGCTTAAAGGACCTACGGCTTTGTGACAACAAGCTCACGGGTTCCATCCTGAACAACTTAGGGAATTTGACTAAACTCAATATCTGGGTCCTTAGTAACAATACGCTCTTAGGTTCTATCCCAAATAACATCTAAACTCTTCTACTTTTGGGGCAATCAGCTTTCGAGGTACATTTCTCAAGAGCTAGGTAACCTAGTGAGTTTAGAGAGTCTAGATCTTTGTAAGAACAAGCTCGCAGGTTCCATTCCAAACAGCATAGGGAATTTGGCTAAACTCTCGTACTTGGATCTATTTGAAAATCAACTTTCTGGGTACATTTCTCAAGAGCTAGGTAACCTAGTGAATTTAGAGAGTCTAGATCTTTCTGAGAACATGGTCATAGGTTCCATTCCAAACATCATAGGGAATTTGGCTAAACTCTGGTAAGTGGATCTATTTGAAAATCAACTTGGTGGGCACATTCCTAGATTTGTTGAAAATCACCTTTCTAGGCACATTCCTGAAAAGCTAGGTTACTTGTTGACTTGTAGGACCAATGGTTTTATAACAATAATCTCACAGGATCCATCCCGAACAACTTTGGAAATTTAGCTAAACTCTTCTTAGTTGTTCCTTTTGAGCAATAAACTTTCTGGGCATAGTCCTCAAGAACTAGGTTACCTATGAACTTATCACTTACTGAGAACAAGCTCACAGGTTCCATCCGAAAACCTATAGTATGATATCATAGCAACAGTGACGCGTGCACTTGTCATTTTTATTTTCTTTTTAGAGGTATTGCTTTCGAAAGGCTTTTATCACAGTTTAAGTGTGGATACGGTGGAGTCTGAAGATAAAGATTGTTTTTGGTTGTAGTTTTCTGCGATATAATATTTATTGTTATAGAGGTTTTTCTAGCGAATACTTTTTATTTAGAGGAGAGATAAGAAAAAGAATATGTATAGGGGCTGAATGCAAAGTGGCTCCCTTTGACTGTTTCGGGAGTCTTCCAGTTCCATAGTTACATTGTCCTCTTTTTTCCCGTATGATCGGACGGTCTATGCTGCTTCTCCTTTTTTTTTTCTTATTTGCATGATCGGACGGTCGCATTTCCTTTTCATGACGTGGCTCATTCTAGTGCCATCTTTGGTTTCACTTTTCACTTATAAAAAATTTACAATTATTAATTCTGAGTTTTGAATTATTGAATTAGAAAATTAAAATTGAGACCAAAGCGAGTAAAACTTTGCACATTTATCAATTTCAGATTTATAAATTCTTTATTAATTATGAGTAGTCTTAGAAGTCATATTTTCACACTTCTTATTTAATTGTTTTGTCCAAAAATGCTTAATCATTTCTCATTTCATATGCACGTACAAAACAAGCTCGATGAGTACTTGAAAACAATAATTCCAATATATCCTGACAACTTATACTAATTAAACAAGCATTAAATATTGGACCTCCCATAATACACGACAGACCGAAGCAAGCAAAGAAAGGCATTAGACATGGGGCTTGCAGGATCGTATCCTCTACCATTTTAATGTCGAAGCCAGAGAGCTACAATACTCCATGCTGTTAGCTATTTTTAACCACTGGATCAAGAACCAGCACGCTAGATCGCTACAGTATAATACAGTAGTCGTCACAGTATATGCAAACAGTATTTTCCTCTGTTTCTACAGTATTCCAACTGTCAGATATGCAAAGCAAGCTATTTAAGGAGGCTATAGCAGTTGCTGCATTACCCTGGGTCCCATATTTCCGTGCACATGGCTGGGCTGAATTAACTCATGAACGGGCTGAAATCATGTGGACCAACGGGACGAATTCACACGCCCTACGGCCCAAATTTACACCCACCAATGGGCCGAAATCACACACAGCTGTAGTCCTAATTCGCCGAGGTGGCGAAGGGCAAGCGCACGCCCGCCGTGGTGGGATGGCGGCGCAGCGAGCGTTCATTGATGGCCGCGCCGCCGAGGTGGCAGCGGTGGTCGCCATCCAATCTCTCTACCCGGCAAGCTTCCCTATCCTTGGAAATCGACTCTGGATCCGGTGGCATGGGCCGGTGTAGGTGCTGCCGCTGTGCTGAGCGCGCGAAAGGGCAGGTTGTTCAAGGACTATTCGGATCGAAGGAATTCACGAAAATTTCGAAGCAACTGAACTATTTTTTTTTAATGAAAATCCTATAAAAATCCTGTGTTTGGAAGGAGCCCTAAAGATCATCTCCCCTCTACTGGTATCGCGGGAAATTATGCCATGGCACTGTGCCGCTCTGCGTTTGATTCTCTCGGGACTCATGAAATCTGCTTCTTTTCTTCCTTCAATCCTCTCTCAGCATCACTCGGATAGACTGGCAACTGCCTTATGATTCAGCGAGGAGGACTGGATCGGAGGAGTGGCCTGTGCAGCAGCTGGTCAAGACGACATCGAGCTTCTTGCTGGTGCTTGCTGCTGCCATGCTCTTCTCCCGACCTCACCTCTCTTTCGTGATCGGTGGTAAGGGGAAAAGCCAGGTCCTCTTTTGGTCCCAGGTGGTGGAGGATCCAGGCAAAGGAAATTTCTTCCCCGTCATTTTCGAATTTTCTATCCATTTGGTGGCGATGGTACCATGGTATAAAGATGATATAGATGTGAACCACCTTGGGCGCAATCAGGTTTGTTTAACCGGTCTTGTAGTGCATGGGGTAAAGTATAACAACTCTCAAGTAATAACTTTTTCCTGAAGTACAGTTGTATTTTGAGCAATAAGCAACTTGAGTTTAGTAATAACAAGCAAGGGAGGAAGGTTACTTGAGAACCTGAAGTATTGAATTTTCCATATAAGCTGATTCGGAAAGGTGGCATGGCATTGAAGTTGATTGCCATACCATAGTACAATCTTTTTTTGGAGTAGGGCCGGAATCACACGTTCTATGCTGTTTTCACTGAACTTCTCTATCGGTGGCTTTACAAATAACAAACGTGCAACTGTACCTTGTAGCGCCTTACAGGCTGTTGGACAGCAGCAATCAAACTTTTGTTCGACATATCAGTGAAGGCTTTTGCCAATTGAAGAACAACTTGGCAGGTTATTCGGTGAGCTTTGGTAATCACAGTATCTTTATATTGTGGCTATATAATTCAGAGAGCTCAGAGCCCTGCTCCTGCACAACAATCAGATAAGGGGCTCCTTACTCCAACCAGCCTTAACATCTCTAACAAAGCTGAGGTTCTTAGTGCTAAGCAATAATTTGCTTTCGAGTTCAGTACCAAAGGAAATAGGTAAGCTAAGCAGTTATATACCTTCTGAAATTGGGTGCCTCAGTATGTTGATTAGATTGGATTTGCCCAATAACAACCTTATTGGTCATCTAGACAACTTGTTTGTAACAAACAAGCCGGGTAAATATAACAATAAATCATCTCTGTCAAATCTAAAGGTTTTAGCACTATCCAGAAACCACTTAATCGGTCCAATTCCCCGTGAGTTGGGAGATTTTGTGAGCCTAGAATACCTTAATCTTAGTCAAAACATTCTTGTAGATTCCATCCCAACCAGGATCAACAACTTAACGGAGCTCAAGTCCTTGGATCTTTCAGGTAATAGCCTCTCCGGACATATTCCTGATCAAATCGGAAATTTTGTGAAGTTGAGGTCCTTAAAACTTAATTCTAATAGATTCTTTGGTACAATTCCAAATAATTTAGGGAACCTGACTAAAATTACTACCTTATACATATATAATAATATACTTTCTGGATGCGTTCCTCAAGAAGTTGGGAACTTAGTGAACATAGAAGACTTGCAGCTTGGCATAAACAAACTTACAAGTTCTATTCCGAATAGTATTGGGAACTTGACTAAGCTCTCTGTTTTGATTCTCTGGGGCAATCAACTTTCCGGTCATATTCCAAACAACTTGGGGAATTTGGCTAAACTCTCTTTCTTGCATCTTGACCGCAACAAATTTTCTGGGCACATTCCTCAAGAGCTAGGTTATCTGGTGAACTTAAAGGAACTATTGCTTTATGAAAACGTGCTCACTGGTCCCATCCCGAACAGCTTATGGAATTTGACTAAACTCTCAGTCTTGAATCTTTGGAAAAATAAACTTTCTGGGCACATATCTCAAGAACTAAGTAACCTGGTCAATTTAGAGCTTTTTGTTCTTTCCGGCAACATGTTAGCAGGTTCTATTCCAAACAGTTTAGGGAATTTGACTAAACTCACTGACATAAGTCTTTTATCCAATAAACTTTATGGATCCATTCCTCTAGAAGTTGGTAGCATATTGAATCTAGAGGTGTTGGAAATCATTCTTAACAATCTCTCTGGTGAGTTACCATCGGGTCTGTGCGTGAGTGGTCGGCTACAGAATTTCACTGCTGATCACAACAACCTGGTTGGACCATTGCCAACAAGCTTGCTAAACTGCAAAAGCATAGTTAGAGTTCGTCTTGAGCGAAATCAACTCGAACGAGATATCTTTAAGTTGGGTCTTCATCCAAACCGTGTCTATATTGACATAAGCTCAAATAAGCCATTTGGACAATTATCTGATCGCTGGGGTGAGTGCACCGGACTTACCACTCTACGTGCATCAAACAATCACATCACAAGAGTCATACCATCAAGCATGGGGAAATTGTCTCAGTTAGGGAGACTTGATGTTTCATCAAATAATATCGAAGGACAAATTCCACCAGAGATTGGAAAACTAGTGTCTCTGTTCAATTTGAGCCTTGCAAACAACTTGCTCCAAATAAAATCGAAGGACAAATTCCACCAGAGATTGGTAAACTAGTTTCTCTGTTCAATTTGAGCCTTGCAAACAACTTGCTCCAAGGAAGCATACCAGAGGAAGTAGGCTCTCTGCGAAATCTGAAATATTTGGATTTATCATCGAACAACTTAAGTGGGCCAATACATGGATCAGTTGATAATTGTTTGAAACTTAGATTACTAAAGCTGGACCATAATCACCTCGATGGAAGCATTCCTATTAAATCAGGTATGTTGACAAACCTCCAAGAATTGTTGGATCTAAGTGACAATTCATTTACTGGAATCATACCAAATCAACTGAGTGGCTTGAGCATGCTTGAAGCCATTAACACATTAACTAGCAGCATACTGCTCGCCGCCAAAAAATCCCACGACCGAAGAGGGACGGCGGCTCGGTCACGCGAAGGTCTGGGAGGTCTCCAGTGCAGATCCTTAGGTCTTGAGGTTCGTGGGCGTACCAGTCAATTTGACCCTACAATTGACAAGGAGGTGAGATGAGCGAGCCCGATATAGACGCTCGCTATCGGCTGGCAGCCGATAGGTTTGGGATGTTGTTTGATCGGCTGGGAAGCCGATGTGGACAGGTGTCGACGAGCGGTCCACCGTAGAGCCGATGGAGGAACCAGGGTGTGCTCAGAGGATATCGAGGAGCACGGGATCTCTCCGAACAGCCGAACAGTGATCCATCGGCTGAAAAAACCGATGAAAGCGGATGCGGCCTAGGCGATGATTAGCGCAAGAAGGCACGGGCTGCAAAGCCGATGCCGCTCCGGATATGACAGCAAGAGACCCGTCGCCCGCCGTGGTAGCACCATCAACACCGAACCTCGAAGATCGGACCTAACCGAGACAGTACGAGGCCGGGGCCAGCGGCGATGATACGGAGGACGCCGGATCGGCTATGGCGTAGTAAGGATAGGAACAAACCCATCGGCTAGCTGAGCCGATGAGGGGACGATTCTCTGAAGGCGGGTGCGTATTGGCTGGATGTCCGATACGTTTGGCGTTAGGAGTCGTGGGACGCCTCTAAAGGCTGATGCGTATCGGCCGAGGGGCCGATGCGCTGGGCGTGAGGCACAGAGCATGGATAACTCATCGGCTAGCACTCTGATGATACGCCGTGCAGGAGACTATAAGCCTGAAGCTCGATCTACCGTCGGCAGCCCCGTAGGTCGGACCTAACCGATGCAGCACGAGACCGACGACGGCAGAGGGAGCTTAACAAGCCGATAGGTCTAGCACGGACGTGATGCGATACATCCGATCGGCCTAAGAGGTCGGACCTAACCGATGCAGCCTTAGACAGAGCAGGACATATCGGGATGGTGGCGGGACTTACCCCTTCACCGGAGATCGGACTTAACCGATGCAGCCCCGCGTCGAGACCCAGAACCTGCCGGTAGAACCTAGATGAACTAGGGTGGCGATGCGCCGAATTTGAATATGATCGAGAGATATGTTACATGTTTCCAGGGGGTCTATATTTATACCCTGGATTTACAGACAGAGTCCGACGCGTCTACGACCATCGGACATTATTTCCTAGTAAGAACAAAGGAAAATATTCCTAAAGCAGTTAACTAACCAGCTAAACCTCCCTTATTGAGTAAGGTTACAATTTACAAAAATAAACACCCTGCTGTGGAGTCCACGGCTCTTCCGCAAACCCGGTTTCATCTGAATAAACTTCTAATTTGTAACCTAGCCTTCCTTTGCTGCAACCTGATCGCCTTCTCCACTGTAGCTATCGTACCTTCTTTAAGTCAAGCCGATCCTTCTCCTTCCTGCCCTCGGGCTTCTCGGACGTGATCCCGATTGGACAATCCCCTGTCTTCAAGCCGATCCAATCTTCTACTAATCTGATCGGCTTTTTTACAGTTCTCCATCGGCTTTGTCTCAGTATCTCCATCAGCCGATGGCTGCATCAAACCCTCTAATGGACCTCTCAGCCGATCGGTTTTAGCCTCATTGGATCTCCTAGCCTATCGGCTTTAGCGCCATCGGATCTGCCAGATTTTAGCGTTAACACATGTCCCTCAATTTTGGAGTTTGCCAATAGACTACGAAATTTCGAGCCGTTAGAAACCTCCGCAAACCAGGATGACCCGTTAAAACTCCATTAATCGACTCAGATCTCTGCCTAGGTCGTTCCGCCTCTATAAAATATATCCCTTCTCAGCCTTCTTCCACACACTTCTTCTCATCAAAAACCCCAAACCTCGATGAGCTCCACAGACATCTGCAAATTTCTGCGAATCTCGACGGGCTCAGAAGACTGAAGGCGAGCTCTCGCAGATTTCTTCATTGGCCGCTACTCCTTCGTTTGCGCAATGGCTTCCACACACATAATCGCTGAGGTAACCATTATCTGCTCTTTCATCCTATGTTTTGCACGATTCTTCCCCATCCTGATTTCTCATCAGTAGTCGGGTTCTTGTTTCTATAGGATCTTAAGTGTCAGATCACTATTCCAATCTCTGACCGTCCCGGTCACTTCTTTCTTGGCCCTATGGGTAACGAGGATCTGACTGATTTCATCAACTCCGAAACAGAAAGGATCCCGTTCAAGAACTCATCCATGGCCATCACCGATTGGGTTCACAGCTTCAGATCCTAGCCTAGCAAACTCTCCGAATGGAGGAACTGGTACCTTAGGGTTTCTTCCTCCAAAAAGACTTTATGGGAGGATCTGGAAATAGACCATTGCATTAACCTTTCCTTAGCCGATATGGAAAGGAACAAACCTCTGCTTGCATCGGCTTCTTACTTCTGGTCGGATATCTTGAATGCCTTCATGTTCGGGTATGGGCCGATGACCCCCACCTTGATGGATGTTACTATGTTGACCTGCCTCAACACCACCCACTACATGAACCTTTGTAGCCTCAGATTCAAACCTAAGCATCGACTAAACACCAAGAATATTGGAGGTTGGACTAAGTACATTTTCTTGCATAACAAATCCTCCGGCCCAGTCAATGGACATGGGCATGTAGCGTTCTTGAATCTTTGGCTGGAACGATTCTTCTTTGATGGTTCGACTCTCGGTCCAACAACGAACATGTAATGTTTGGCAGAGCTCCTGGCCGATCACCGCCAAATTCCCCTGGGGCATTATCTTCTCGGAGCAACTTATCATCTGCTCCATCAAGTTGCGTCCAAGCTGTCAACAGGCCATCTAGTCGGACATATCGGCGGACCCTGGTGGTTTATACAACTTTGGTTGAATGTCTACACCTCCAAAGTCATTGCTAGGCCCCCTTTATCTTCCATGACATTCCCGACTGATTACCCAGAAGAAAACGAGGCTAGTCGACGCCGATGCATTTCGCTGGGTGAAGCTTCATCGGCTCTTCCTGGAAGCAAAATGACCCCCCTCGGACTCAGCCGATGGTTTAAGTGTTTCTACTATGGCTTTACCAAAGAGGTCACCATTTGGTTCGCGTATGAGGATGACTCGTCCTTTGAAATGCCTTCCAGGTTTCATCTGATGAATGCCTTAGCCGATGAAGAATCGAAGACCATCTTTTTATCCTCCATAACTCCTTGTCTTCTACCGATCGGATTTTTAATGGGCCGATCCCAACATCCATCATATGAGTTCTACCATCCTTCGGTTAGTGCTCGTCAGTTGGGATTCGGCCAACTCCCCATCGGCTTGTTCTTTATCGGCAAGCTCCGAGCGCGCGGAGAAGTGAAAAGCGGCTTGGAGTATGACCGACTTAGTTCGATGACATCGAACTTGTCCTTAGGGACTATCTCCACCTTTGAGCCCTGCATATCCAATACTAAAATCTTCGCTCGATGGTGGTCAGAATGGGGAAGGCACTTGTATAATCTATCGGCTGAACATTATTGCCTTCGCCTCAATCCCGACTACGTGGAATCCGATGAAGAGGTAATCCTTCTTTCACTATCATGTCTTCATCGTATTGAATTTCAACTGTATCTTAATTCATGTGGTTCCACAGGCTGGCGACAAAGACGCACCTTCGACCAACGCAAGTGGTCGGTCGATTATCTATCAACCTCCATCGGCCAGATCCCTCCTTGGGCAAAGCGGTCTACCTCCATCGACTCTCCTCCGAGTGTCACAGGTGTAAGGGTCAAAGCGCAAGAAACCGGCTGCTCGATCGGTTTCTAAGAGACGGAAACCCGACGCCGATGTTGTCATCGTTGCATCGGCTTCGCGAAGTCCTTCTCCTGCGGCAATTCTAACTCCTCCCGCATCTCCGTTGGTAGGTGTTAGCGTCAATTCTCTGTTGCCTTTGTTTTATCCTGACACCTTCGCTTTGCAGCCTGAACCATCGGCTCCCGAGGTCCAAACGTCGGACCCTGTTACTGGGGCTGAGCCGATGGTATCCTCTGAAGTTTTAGCATCTACTCACACTGTCCCACATCAAGCTGATACCTGCACAAGAACTGCTCCCACTGTCTCTCAGGTACATCCATCATACATGTCATTTTTCTTGACTTATGATCTCTAAGTTTACTAATGTTGTTATGCAGTAATTATCCGATCTGTTCTCCTTCGACATCGGCAAATACCTGGAAGCAGAGGAAGACTCAGCCACCAGCACAGCGATCGAAACATTTTTGCCAGCCGATGCACGAGAGCAGTTGTCAGATATTATGCATCGGTTGGAGGTTCCGATTGACTCGCTGGTGGAAGACTGCAGGTCCATCCGGGGAAGACTTGCAGAAATTCAACACCTCCTGCCTGCGAAACTGTCGGATGCACTTACGCCTGCTGCTTACTTGGAATTCCAATGGACCTAGCTGACTGCATCAAGATGACGCATATCCGATTGCGCTGAGCAAAGCCACCTGGCTCACAACGATCAGCTAACTGCCCTTGATGAAAAGAAGAAACTTGATGAAATGTCAGCTGACCTTTAACATGTCAACACAAAGCTTGGCCTCTTGAAGAAACAAGAAGCCGATTTGATGGCAGAACTCGACAAGGTTCGTGAAGATATTAATTCCACCGAGTCCCATCTCATCGGCCTACCAAAATCGATCCAAAACCAAGAGGCCAAGGTAGAGACAAAGTGCGGCTAGCAGTTCGCCGGCACAAGAACTTGAAAACTATCCCCAGATCAGACGAGGATGACATCCACACTATCAATGATATAGATCAAATCCGTCTGCGCGCAATTGAGGCAATTAAGAAATTCTTGTAAAATTTTAGCCTCAGAGAAATCCAGATGTCATCTTGAACATTAACTTTTTGCAGTAAACTTCATTCAGCTTGATCAACAAAAGTTATGTAAATATATTTTCTAAAGGCGATATCTCCACGATATCGGCTATGTGTAACCGATACAAACTATGTCGGCTTCCGTACATTGTCCGTCGGCTATGCTCCAGTCGATTACACGGATGATACCTTCAGCTGGTACTACCTCTGAAACCTTATCCATCTTGAATCGGCTATGCTCAGCCGATTTAGGTTCCTACCCACACGCTAGGATAAAACTTTTTCAAATATTTGCCATTAAATGCTTTGGTAAACTTCTCTCCTTCAAGACTTTCCAATATGTAAGCATTGCCAGGCACACACCGATTGATCCGATAAGGTCCTTCCCAATTCGGTGACCATTTTTCAAACTTATTATCCCTAGATCCAATCGGCAAAATTAACTTCCAAACGAGATCTCCTTCAGAAAAGGATTTGGTCATTACTTTTTTGTTATAATGCCTAGCGACCTTAGCCTTGTTTTTCTTGATCTTCTTAAATGCTTCTAACCGATTCTGAGTCATCAATGTGTAATAATCATCGGCTGTCAACTGATCCTATAAAGACACCCTCCTAGAACCGATGTTAACTTCCCATGGAAGAACTGCTTCATGACTGTATACCAACTGATATGGTGGCACCTGGGTAGATCCATGACACATCATCCGATAAGCCCACAACGCATCGTTCAAAGTGACATGCCACCTCCATGGTTGTTCATTAGTCTTACGCTTGATCAATTTTATTAAACTCTTGTTAGAAGCTTCCGCCTGTCCATTAGCTTGAGCATAATATGGTGACGAGTTTAGCAACTTAATCCCCATACTGGCAGCAAACCCTTGAAACTCTTCTGACATAAAGATAGAACCCTGATCAGTGGTAATTGTCTGTGGAATTCCAAATCGATATATGATATGTCCCTTGATGAATTCAATCGCGTCCCTGGAAGTAACCTTCTTCAAGGGAATAATTTCTTATTCCTACCCACTTTGTAAAGTAGTCTGTTGCCGCCAATATGAACTTATGCCCTTTACTGGATGAAAGATAAATCTGGCTGATCATGTCAATTCTCCAACCTCTAAACAGCCATGGCTTGACTATCGGATTCATAACTGACACTGGAGCTCGTTGCACATTCCCAAACTTCTGACAATCTTGGCAGCCCTTGTAGTATTTAAAACAATCCTCCAGTATACTCGGCCAAAAACATCCAGCCCTCCTCATCATCCATCTCATGTTATGAACCGATTGATGGGCTCGCAGATGCCCTCATGCACCTCGCTCATCAGCAACGCGGCTTCCTCAGCACTCAAACATCTCAAGAGCACTCCATCAACTGATCGATAATACAACTCTTCATCAAGTAGAATGTACTTAATAGCCTTGTACCGAAGCTTCCTAGAAACCGATCTTGATGGATTCTGCAAATACTGAATGATCTCCCATCTCCAATCATCGGTTTCCATACGTCTCTCAATATCGGCTATCTCAACTTCCACTCTACTGTTCAGCCGATACCCTGAAGCAGTCTGAGCGAGATCATTGGCCTCCGTGTTTTGCTCTCTAGGAATATGATCCAATGTCACTATCTTGAAATCCTTTAACAACTGTTGACATTTCTCATAGTATGACTTCAGAATTTCATCCTTGCATTCATATTCCCCAGATAATTGTTTGATTACCAACAAAGAATCTCCAATGACCTCTATCGTATCGGCTTCAACTTCTCTCAGCAGCTGAAGTCTCTTGAGCACTGCCTCATATTCTGCTTGGTTATTTGTACTATACGGTTTGATTGTGATGGCAAATTCGAAACTTGCCCCCCGAGGTGAAATAATCACCAAACCGATACCAGATCCATATTTGCAAACCGATCCATCAAAGAATAACGTCCACGGGATCGGTTCCACATAATTCTCTTGGACTCCTCTATGCTGTATAATAAAATCGGCTATCGCTTATCCCTTGACTGCCTTAGCCGATTCATACCTCAGATCAAACTCCATCAGAGCGAATATCCATTTACCAACCCGCCCCCTCAAGACTGGAGCCGATAGCATGTATTTGATCCCATCGGCTTTGCAAAACACTGTACACTCAGCCGATAGAAGATAATGCCTTAACTTTGTACATGAGAAATACAAACATAGGCATAACTTTTCCACAGTAGGATACCTAGTCTCAGCATCCAGAAGTCGTCGGCTTAAGTAGAATACTACTCATTCTTTTGACTCAAACTCTTGTATAAGCACTGATCCGATTGACTTCTCATCAGCTGACAAATATAATTTGAATGGTATTTCCTTTTGCGGTGGAATCAGCACTAGTGGAGAATTTAACTATTCCTTGATATGATCAAAGGATTTTTGCTAGTCATCACCCCACACAAACTCTTGATCGGCTCGTAACCTTAATAAAGAAGTGAACGACTCAATTCTTCCCGATAAGTTTGAAATAAATCTCCTTATGAAATTGAATTTTCCGATCAAGGACTGCAGCTGTAGTTTGTTGCTGGGTGGCTCGGTGGTCTGAATGACCTTGATACTTCGTTGACTGACTTCAATTCCTCTCTCATGCACCATGAAACCCAAAAATTATCCAGCCGATACGCCAAAAGCACACTTGTGAGGATTCATTTTAAGTCCGTATTTTTTTGTCCTCTCAAGCACTTTTCGTAGATCGGCTATATGTTCTTCAATACTTTTGGATTTCACCACCACGTCATTAATGTATATCTCCACGAGCTGTCCGATAAGATTATGAAACATGTAGTTCATGGCTCTTTGATAGGTAGCACCAGTATTCTTCAATCTGAAAGTCATGACTAACTACTCGTATAAACCAATAGCTCCAGGACACCTAAATGCAATCTTGTGGATATCTTCTTCGGCCATGAAAATTTGATTGTAGCCTGTATTTCCATTCATAAAGCTAATAATCTTGTGACCAGATACAACGTCAATTAATAAATCTGCTATCGGCATCGGGTATTCATCTTTAGGGGTTGCCTTGTTCAAATCCCAAAAGTCGATGCATATTCTTAAGTTTCTATTTTTCTTTTTCACTGGGACAATATTGGATACCCATTCGACATATCGGCATGGTCTGATGAAATTTGCATCGTATAACTTCGTGATCTCCGCCTTGATTTCATCGTGCCATTCTGTTTTGAATCTCCTCTGTGGCTGCCTAAATGGCCAATATCCCGGTCTGATAGGAAGATGATGTTCCACAATCGATTGGCTTAATCCAGGCATCTCATGGTAGTCCCAAGCAAAGCATTCCTAGAATTTCTTTAATAAATTTATCAGCTTTTTTCAGAATTCAACACATAGATTTTTACTAATGTACGTCGGCCTCGACATGTCTCCTGGTCCTATGTCTATTTGTTCCAACTCATCGGCCAATGTAAAATCTTGCCCTAACTTCCCTTCAGAGTTTTCTAAAGTTCCCATGGAAACAATGGATCCGAGCCGACTTGCTGAATCGGCTTTATTCCTTTATCAGTCACCTCAGGAAATTTCCCACCCATGTTTGTCCGGATAGGCAGTTGAATCCATCAGCTTCCCAGAATGGCACATCAGTTGTTGCCATGCTAGTCGACTGATCGGCCGTGATCACTTCAACTCTGTCTCCTTGCCATTATATGAGGCTTTGATGCATTGTTGAAGGAATACAACAGTTGGCATGAATCCAATCCCTACCAAGGAGTAGGCTATACGACCCCTTACTATCAATGACAAAAAATGTGGTAGGCAATGTCTTACTTCCAACCGTTAGCTCCACATTCAATACTCCTTTGGTTTCTGATGGATTACCTCCGAAGTCTTTCAACACCATATTTGTCTTGACTAAGTATCCAGTCATCTTACCCAATTTACGGTATGTAGAATACGGCATCAAATTGCGGCTGCGCCTCCGTCAACTAGCATCTTGGCCATCGGCTTACCATCGACATATCCGTTGATATACAATGGCTTTAGGTGCCAATGTTTGGATTCTTCTGGTTTGTCAAATATGGCTTGACTCGGTTCCAATATTAATTGGGCAAAATCCTCTTCTTGACTTTCTTCATCCGATACATATGCTTTATATTCCATTGGCAAAAAGAATACAATGTTAGCCTGAGCCGATGTACCAGCCTCTTCCTCTTTTTGCTTTACTTTCCATACTTTTTTAATTTTCTGGTTCCGATCGGCTTCTTCATGGTCCTGCCGTTGTCTTTTATGCTGCTCTCTATGTCGCAGCTGTTGTGCCCTCCTCTTTTGATTCTTTGTAAAAATCCCAGATGGACACCACTGATCCTTCATGGAGCATAACCCTTTGTTTAACTCCTGGTTCTTAACTGCCTTTTGAGTGATCGGCCCCAATCAGCTATATGCCGATACCCTAGTGATGGAAGGCCGATCATACAATGTTCGGCTCTGGTCACAGTACCGAAATCCTGGTTTATTGCATTCAGGACAATCCTCGATTGACGACAACCTCATGTTTTGATCCCAACAGTACTGAAAAAAGGGACAACCCCAGTGTGGATTATACCTTTCTTGTTGTGTTGTGGCTCGTCTTTCTTCATCTGTAATCTAGAATATTTTTTGATTAAATCCGATGAAGTAACCTTTGACCTCTTCCAGCGCCTTTTTTCATCGGACCGATCTCCTGAGGTTCCTGCAATCACAATATTCACCGGGAAAGGATGCCCGTCAACCTTCATCGGCCTTTTGTCCTCGAACTTGATCCTCCCCTGTTCGACAACCGATTGTAACTGTTGCCGGAAGACCTTGCACTCATTGGTATGATGAGATATTGAATTGTGCCACTTGCAATACTTCTTTTTTCTGAGTTTTTCAGCAGCCGGGATTACATGATTCGGTGGCAACTGGATCTGCTTCTCTTGGAGGAGAAGATCAAATATCTTGTCAGCTTTGTTAACATCAAAATCATATCTTTCTTCTTTATTTGTTTTCTTGATCCATGGACATGATACGTGTTTTTTATTCCTGGTCCATTCTGCTAGTCCTACCTCCGCATCGGATCCCTCATCATTCGAGTCCGATGCGTATACCTGTAGCTGATCGGCTTTCCGATGGAACCTTTCTTTCTTGGCACCTGCAAATCGATTTTCATGAGCTGATACTCTCTGGAGTAGATGAGACAAATTTTCGAATTCTTGTGAAGACAAACGCTCCCGAATCGGAGCCAACAATCCTTGGAAAGCCAAATCAGCTAATTGTCCGTCACTTAAAATAAGACTATAGCATCGGCTTCTGACGTCTCAGAAACGTTGGATGAATTCCGGGACGGATTCATTGTGCCTTTGTCTAACCGATGTTAAGTCTGATAACCTCAACTCTTGAAGTCCGGCAAAGAAATACTTATGAAACTGTTTCTCCAAATCAGCTCATCCCCTGATTGAATTTGGAGGTAACTAAGAAACCAAGAAAAGGCTGGTCCAGATAAAGACAATGGAAACAATCGGATCCTCAGAGCTTCATCAGCCAATGCCTCCCCGCATTGAGCCAGGAATCGGCTAATATGTTCCATCGTAGATACATTATCTTGCCCTGAGAACTTGGAGAAATCTGGAATTTTGAATCGGTGTGGCAGCGGAATTCTGTTGAACCACTCTGAGTAAGGGTGTCGATACATGAAAGTTTGTTCTTTAGGCTTGATACCGAATTGCTCCCTTACAACTTCTGCAATCCTGGCAGTCCAATCTTCTTCCTTTAGATTCTCCTTTTGGTACGGTGGGATAAAAATCGGTATCTGATATGATCCATAATGATCTCCTTGATAGTTATTACCAGGATATTCTTGTTTATATCCCCCGTAATAGGCCATCCGATGATACCCTGGCATCATGTCTTCATGCTGCCCCCAATCCGCTCTTGCATTGGCGGAAACATATTTGCCGATATATCCCTTCTGTATCCATAAGTAACTTGTGGTTATCCTGTTTTCATCGGCAAATATACCGGCCCTTGATCAGGTTCCTTAACAATAGGTCCATCCACAGTTTTCTTGATTAAGTTGTGCAAAGTATTCACCAGAACACCCGATTGGTTAATAAGCGCATGGTGAACAGCTTCGTCAACCATCTCCTGTAGTGGCTTTTGAGGATTGATGGGCGTCTACGACCATCGGACATTATTTCCTAGTAAGAACAAAGGAAAATATTCCTAAAGCAGTTAACTAACCAGCTAAACCTCCCTTATTGAGTAAGGTTACAATTTACAAAAATAAACACCATGCTGTGGAGTCCACGGCTCTTCCGCAAACCCGGTTTCATCTGAATAAACTTCTAATTTGTAACCTAGCCTTCCTTTGCTGCAACCTGATCGCCTTCTCCACTGTAGCTATCGTACCTTCTTTAAGTCAAGCCGATCCTTCTCCTTCCTGCCCTCGGGCTTCTCGGACGTGATCCCGATTGGACAATCCCCTGTCTTCAAGCTGATCCAATCTTCTACTAATCTGATCGGCTTTTTTACAGTTCTCCATCGGCTTTGTCTCAGTATCTCCATCGGCCGATGGCTGCATCAATCCCTCCAACGGACCTCTCAACCGATCGGTTTTTGTCCTATCGGATCTCCGAGCCGATCGGCTTTAGCGCCATCGGATCCGCCAGATTTTGGCGTTAACACATACCACCATCATTTCAGGGTATGATGAGTCTCTCATCCATGGATGTATCGTACAATAATTTGGAAGGGCTAGTACCACATATTAAGTTCTTAGAAAAAGGGCCAGTACCGCATATTAAGTTCTTAGAAGAAGGTCCAGTTGAGTGGTTTGTGAATAGTAGAAACTTGTGAGGTACAGTCAAAGATTTACCCCCTTGTGACTAGGAATATGATGTACAGTGAGACTAAGACCCTAACCCTATAAGAGGGTCGGGTCTAGTGGTCTAATATCTCCCACAGTCGCAGCGGGAGGGAAACAGATGCAAAGACTAGAGCGAAAATTGATAAACAAAGGCGCAGGTAGGCCTTTGGTCATAATGTTAGCGGACTGGTGTGCCGACGGTACATGAAGCATCTGAACCTGTCCTACCGCGACCTTGTCATGTGCGAAGTGAATATCTATCTCTATATGCTTCGTGCGTCGATGATGAACCTGGTTGGCGGTCATGTAGACGACGCTGACGTTGTCGCAGTAGACGATGGTTGCAGAGAGGATATGTGCACGGAGCTTCTAGAGAAGCTGGCGAAGCCAGCAACACTCGGCAACGGCATGGGCAACAGCGTGATACTCGGCTTCGGCGCTGGACCGAGACACTGTAGTCTGGCGCTTTGAGGACCAGGAGACTAGAGTGTCGCCGAGAAAGACGCAGTAGTCGGATGTGGAGCGTTGAGAGTTGGGGCAGCCCGCACAGTCTGCGTCAGAGTACGTGGTGAGAGAGTCGATGGGACTGGAGCTGAGATATAAGCCGGTGGAGAGTGTGCCTTTCACGTAGTAAAGAATAAGCTTGAGTAGCGCGAGGTGAGGTTTGCATGGAGCATACATGAAGAGGCACACTTGCTGGACGGTGTAGGTGAGATCGGGCCGTGTTAGTGTGAGGTACTGAAGGGCACCAGCAAGACTCCAGTACTGGGAGGGATTAGCTATGAGAGAGCCATCGGTGGCGGAGAGCTTGGCGCGAGTGTCGACGGTAGTGGCTGTGGGGTGACATTCGGCCATGCCCACACGTTGAAGGAGATCGATGTTATACTGACGCTGGAAGAGAAAGAGCCCGTGAGGACAGTGGATGACAGAGATGCCAAAGAAGTGATGGAGAGGACCGAGGTCGGTCATGGCAAACTCGGAGTGGAGTCAGACCATGATCTGGTGTAGGAGGGATGACGATGACACTATAAAAACAATGTCATCGACGTAAAGGAGAAGATATGTGGTGGTGTTGCCGATGTGAAGGACGAAGAGGGAGGTATCAAAGACGGAGGCCACAAAGCCAATGTGCCGAAGATAGACAGTAAAACACTGGTACCAGACCCGTGGGGCCTATTTGAGGACGTAGAGGGAGCGCTGAAGGAGACAAACGTCGTCGGGATAAGATGGATCGACGAACCCTGGAGGCTACTGGCAGTAAACCGTTTTTGTCAGATAACCATGAAGAAAGACGTTCTTCACGTCGAGCTGGTGGATCGGCCAAGAGTGCGAGACAGCGAGAGTGAGAACAACCCGAATGGTAGCGGGTTTGATGACGGGACTAAAGGTCTTGTCGTAGTCAACGCCGGGACGTTGGAAGAAATCCCAAACTACCCAACATGCCTTGTGACGAGCAAGCGATCCATCGGCGTGGAACTTGTGCTTAAAGATCCACTTGCCGGTCATAACATTGGCACCGGGAGGACAAGGGATGAGGTGTCAGGTCTTGTTATCTATAAGGGCCTTGTACTCATCGGCCATGGCCGCGCGTCACTAAGGATCAGCCAGGGCTGAACGAGGAGTCGATGGGATGTGCGAGATAGTACAATGGACTGCTGAGAGCCCGTAGTGCTTGGTAGGGTCCTGGTTTGTGATCGGGTGATCATATGAGAGGTGGAGGGGACATGAGGATGGGAGCATGAGAGGTGGGGTGGGGACTGGTTGGGGAAGGGCGGCATCGGCTCGAGATGTTCGGGGAAAGGGCTGAACGAGGTCGGCATGAGCCGATGGGGGTGGGTAAGCCGATGGAGGTTGATGGGCCGATGGGTTTGGGCAGTCCGATGGATACGGAGCAGCCGATAGGAAGGGGTAAGCCGATGGAGGCGGAGGGACCGATAGGTGAGGACGAGTCGATGGAGGCTGAGGAGCCGATGGAGTTGATGTGTTTGATGGGAGGAAGACAGTATCAGCTAGAGCCGATGAGGGTGGTAGGGCCGATGGAGGTCCGATGTGAGTAGCATCGGAGCGGAGAGGAGTGGGATAGCTGTGCAAGAAGTCCTCAGGAGCAGCCGATGGGGAGACCGGAGTTGAGATTGATGGAGAGGACCGGGAGGGTACGGTATTGGTGAGGAGGAAGTCGAGATCGCTAGACGAGGGTCCAGGATGAAGTAAATCGAAGGGGAAGCAGGACTTGTCAAAGATGACATGGCGGGAGACGATGACCTGGCGGGTGGAGAGATCGAGACATCGGTATCCCTTGTGGGATGAGGGATATCCGAGGAAAATGCAGGCGGTGAAGCGGGGTGCAAGTTTGTGAGGAGCAGTGGCGATGGGATTGGGATAGCAGAGACACCTAAAGACGTGTAGGTGAGAGTAGAGAGGCGTCTTGTGGTACAAAAGGGTGTAGGGGATATTTTGGCGAACGGAGGAGCAACGACGCCGATTGAGGAGGTAAGTCGCGGTGGTTAGTGTTTCAACCCAGTAGGTTGCGGGTAGGTGAGCATGAAGTAGCATAGTGCAACTCATGTTGTTTAGTGTGTGAAGAAAGCGTTCGGCCTTACCGTTTTGGGGAGAGGTGTAGGGACAGGAGAGGTGGAGATGGGTGCCATGGGAGGTAAGGAAGCTTTGGACGGTACGGTTGACAAACTCCGTACCGTTATCGTTCTACATGACTTAAATAGAGAGGTTGAACTGGTTGGAGACATAGTTGGTAAAGTTAATGAGGTGGGAGACGACCTCGGACCTGCTGGTTAGTGGAAAAGTCTAGCAATAGTGTGTATAGTCATCGAGTATTGCGAGATAGTAATGATTACCAGAAACACTCTTAACTGGAGAAGTCCACACATCACAGTGTATTAACTTAAAAAGTCGCGAGGTACAAGACATAGAGTTTGAGAAAGGCAGCCGCACGTGTTTGCCAAGTTGACAAGAGTGGTAAACAGTGTAGCTATTATGGTTACACGTGATGGAGGCGCTGCGATAAAGATTGGTGACAGCGTTGGGGCTGGGATGACCAATGCGAAGATGCCATAAGTTGGTGGAGAGGACGATGCTGGCGTGTGGAGTGGACGGCGCAGTGGGAATGGTGTAGAGATCGCCGTCACTATTGCATCGAAGTATCTGGCGCCGGGTCGGGATATCCTTCACAGAGAAACCAGAAGCGTCAAATTCAATTGAGCAATTGTTATCTCTTGTGAATTGGTGGACAGATACTAGATTGTGGATGAGGGAGGGGACGATGAGGACATTTCGAAGTGGAAGATTAGTTGTGGGTGTAGACAGAAGGGAGTCACCACGGCATTGGATAGGGAGAGAGTGGCCATTGCCGATGGTGACGAAAGGGGAGGAAGAGGGATGGCGAGAGAGTAGTATACTGGCTGATAACGCCATATGGAATGACGTACCAAAGTCCAGCACCCAAAGGTGTTGGGGTTAGAGCGTCATTTGATTGAGGGCGACGATGAGACCAGCCTGGTTCCACGAGGAAACCGACTGGGTGGGTGATGGCGGTAGGATCGGCTAAGGCGGTAGGGTGGGAGCCGATGCCAGGTGGGCCTGAGGATAGGCGCCGAGAACCCCTGGTTGCTAGCCGATGGGATAACGTAGTTAGGGCTAGGGTGTCCAAGGGTTGTAGCAAAGCCACGGGCCCATGGGACTAGCAGACGGGGTAGTGACTAGAGCAGACGTGGTTGCATCGGACTGCTCCAGTTTTTGCTCTTGCCTTTGCCCTTGTCTTTGCTGTTACCACCAGCGTGAGCTTTGTTGCCATGGTTAAAGCCATGGCTACTAGAGCCACGAGAGGTGGTAGCAGCGCATGACGGTCGGCAGCCGATAGGGTTGGAGCAGCTATGATCGACTACAGCGAGGAGAGCGGTGTGGGCCACAGTCTTCTCGTCATTGGCTAGGCATAGTTCTTTGAGAACTAGCATGTCGTGGGCCCAGACGAATGTGGAAAGAGGTGTGGAGTTGGCGATGTCGTCAGCGGTGTTGGAGAAGCAGGGGTTAAGTCCTCGCAGGAGGGCAAGGACGAGTTGTGAGTCGGCCACAGGGTGACCGACATCACGGAGGGCGGTAGTCTTGACCTTTAGGTGTTGGCAGTACGAGGAGACAGATGAGTCTCCTTGTACCATGGAGTGGAATTCATTTAGGAGGAAGATGGCGCACGACTGTTTATTGACGAGGAAGATCCATTCTATGCCCACCCAGAAATCCCAGGCGGTGGGGTTAGTGTCGTCCATTACAAGGTCGAGGATAGAGTCATCGACCGAGCCAAGCAGTCAACTGTGCACGTAGCACTCGACGATGTCCCACTGGAGATCATCGGGTCGAGGTAGAGCGAAGCCATCAATGTGAGAATGGTGGCCGAACTTTTCACATAGAGATTTAAAGAAAAATACCTACTTGAAATAGTTGGCATTGAGGTCAAGGGAGATTAGAACATGAGATTTCACGTTGACGGTGGCGTAAGGTGGTGAGAAGATCGACGAAGTGGTGCCTGAGGTATGGTCAGGAGCGTCGATGGTTGGAAGAGATTCAGCGATTGGAAGAGTGTCGGAGCTAAGAGCTGACTCGGTGGTCATGACGAGAGGGTAATGGTTGCATTAAGCCGATGAAAATAAGGGTCGATGAGGAATGTGGTTGGCCGATGGAGTAGGTAACCGATAAGGAGAGTTGTTGGCCGATAGGAGTAGGCAGCGGAGCAGTTGAGTGAGGAGTGGGTGGTAGAGTAGGTAGGTCACGAGTGAGAGAGAGTAGGTGGGTCACGGGCGTGAGAAGGTTTGTGTCCGTGAAGAGAGGTTTTACGTCTGTGGACTCGTGGACGCAACAGAGTGGAGCGGACGTGAAAAATTGGAGAAGGCGTGGACGCGAAGAAAGGAGGTTCGCGTCTGGAAGGTAGAAATTCGTGTCCGTGGACACGTAGACACGTCGGAGTGGCTCGGACGCGAGTAGAGATGTTTCTTGTTTGGGAGTAGGTGGGCGTGTCGGAAAAGCGAAAATTGGAAGAGTTCCAGCTGATGGAGGGCGGACAAGTCCAATTGATGAAGGACGGACGGGTCCAGCCGATGCAGACGACGAGCGCAGAGTTGCGCCGGCGTCAGAGGGGAAGGTGCGCCGAAGCAAGGGGAGAGCTAAAGCGGGTATGAAACTTGACGAGGAGGCGGATGGAGGCTGTTGCCTTGTCACGTGGTGGAGAAGGGAGGGGAGAGGGCGGTGGAGGAGGAGAAAGTTGTCTGTGGAGGAGACAGGAAGGAGAGAGACGAGATGAGAAGACAGATGAGGAATACTGGAAAAGAAGGTCTGCGATGAAAAGAAAGCGTCGACTCACCGACGAGAGAATGCTAGCGCGTCGAGATATCTAGACCTGCTCTGATACCATATAGGAATATGGTGTACAATAAGACTAAGACCTCAACTCGTCGAGTCAGAGTCCAGTGTTCTAACAGGGAAAGGAGGCCAAAATCCAAACCCATTTTACTTCACATAGCTGCTGCGGCTGCTGGAATATCTGTTGTGTTTATTACAGCACTAGTGGCATGGCAATGCAAAAAGGAAGAAATCTGAGGAGAAAAGTGAAAATGGATTTGGTGACGCAAAAGTGTTCAGTCTGGAACTTTGATTGAGGAGATGTGCGCATGCAGATTTTTGAAGCCACAGAAAATTTCAATGAAACTCACTGCATTGGTACGGGAGAAAACGGATCAGTCTACGGATCTCAATTATCAACAGGTGAGATATTTGCAGTAAAGAAAATTCATGTGATGGGAGATGATGAACTAATATTTAAGCGAGAAATAGATGCTTTGACAAGTAGTCGGCATCGAAATATCGTGAAGCTCTTTGGGTACTGTTCTGCAGTTCACGGCAAATTTCTTGCCTATGAATACATGGATAGAGGAAGCTTGTCAAGATATTTGGAGAACCATAACACTGCAATTGAATTAGATAGGATACGAAGGATAAGTATTGTCAAGGATGTTGCTAATGCTTTGTCTTACATACATTATGATTGCTTTGCACCCATAGTCCATCGAGATATAACAAGCAAGAACATTTTGCTTGATCTGGAATTCAGAGGTTGCATATCTGATTTTGGTATAGCCAAATTCTAAATGTGGAGGCATCGAACTGCACAAAGCTTGCTGGGACCAAAGTTTACCTTGCCCCAGGTAAGTTTTATAATATATCAGTTACTTTATCCTTTTGTATTTTTGTTCGTAACTCTGATAAATGTTTGAGCTCTCTGTTTAGGCATTCATCATACTACTATATTGTTTGAATCGCAGTAGTGCATTACATGTAATTTGGCAAAGGTGCATCTCACTTTGTAGAAATAGCATCGAATGCCTTCTATTTACAGATGCAAATTTATTGAAACAAAGTCTTAAATTTTGACATGGCAGAGCTTGCATACACAACAAGGGTGACAGAGAAGTGCGATGTTTATAGCTTTGGAGTGCTCGTCTTTGAGCTGTTCATGTGGCATCATCCAGGTGATTTCCTTTTGTCCCTCTCCATGGCCAAGGAACGTACAACACTGAAGGATTTGTTGGACACCCGGCTCCCACTTCCTGAATCTGAGACAGCAAGTGAAATATTCAGAGTGATCATGGCTGCTGTCCAGTGCTTAGAGTCCAACCCATCTCGTCGTCCAACAATGCGGCATGTAACTCGGATGTTCTTAGCTGAAGGACCTGGCAATCCTGACCATCTACATGCTGACATAATCATCCCTGCATACTGCCAGTGAATGTTGTCGGAAAATTGCTGTTTCTCCTGTTGCTCAGAGTTTTTTTTTTCCCAGAAGAAAGTGGCACTTCACACCATAAGTAGGTCATAGTTGGGGCACTCTATTGCACCTGTTGATCTTCACCTGTAGACTGTCAAGTAGTAGTATAATAAAGCATCACCTGTTGATGATTTTTTTGTCTCTACTCTCCTCTCTACCCTGTACTATGTTGGCCAACACGTTGGTGTTACTTGCGCAGTTGTCAAACATATTTGCATTTTGTACACCATTCTTGTGCGTATTACTAGTGATATTCTTGTACTTGTTATGCTACTTTTTTTATCTATCTACTTTGTTGTAAATTGTAATATGAACTTTATGATTTATGATGGATGGTATACATGGCTATCATGACAAATTCTAGCTCTTGAAAGTGGAGGCTTCTTGTTCTTCAATTTTAGCAATATAATTGTCTGTTTAGTTTCAAAGTTTTTATCTGCATTTTATGTCTCTACTCTCCTGGTGTTCGGTATGTTTCAGTGATGAACAGTAGTAGTTGCTTGAAACGATTTGAGTTTTATCATTTTTGAATTTGTTCATGAGATAAGTTGAATTTGGATGAAAAGAATTGCGTACTTCATACAAAAGGGAGGCTGATAATTTACAGAATGGGAATGTCCAGATTATGGGTGACTGAAATTTTCATCCCTTAGATGACAATCCAGTGATTCTCATTACCTCTTCCTTTTTTTCCTTATATAAAAGGTTTAACAATACATTTCAACATATAAAAATAACAAATTTACAATAAATAAACTTACTATTCATAAATTTTACAAAATTACAAGGAAAAAAAACTTAGATAAAAAAATAAAGTAGAAAACCATATATAACAACATAATTGCAGTTAAAAAGTTTGTTTGTTCGCTGGTCCTAGCTTTCTTTTCTTTAATTTTTTGTATGCTGTGTTTAACCATGGCCCTTAAGGGCTTGAAAGAGTCTTTCAGGACTCCCCTTTCTTCTTCTTAATATAATGGTGCACAGTTTTTCTACGTGTTAAAAAAATATAACAAAAAGAAAGTAATAACTGCACATTACATATCACTTTAATTTAAGGTTTTTATTTTCAGGTCATCTCAGATATTCGGAAGACAGAGAGCGTATTTCCGCCTCCGCGCCTCATGCGTGTCCAGCTTCTCCCACGCTCACCTCCCCTCCCGACCGTTGCCGTCGCCGCCGCGATGCCACCTCGCCGCCGCCGCGTCCGGCCGCCGCTCCCATCCTCCCCTCCCCTCCTCTCTTCCACCCCACCACGGCCGACCCCGCCTGCAGAGACCCCCAAATCCGAGGCCCCCGACCCCTGCCCTCCCTCCGCCCGCCGCCGCCTCCCCCTCGTCGCCGCCTCCGCCGAGGCGGAAGGAGACTGGCACCCCCTGCCGCTCTCCACCGCCGACCTATCCCTCCCGCTCACCCTCCCTACCGGGCAGACCTTCCTCTGGCGCCGCACGTCCGTCTCCCCGCTCCGCTTCACCGGCGCCGTGGGACCCCACCTCGTCTCCCTCTCCCACCTTCCCTCCGACGGCCGCCTCGCCTTCCTCCTCCACAACGGCGACCCCGGCCCCGGCAGCTCCTCCTCCGTCCCCGCGGCCCGCGCCGCGCTCTCCGACTACCTCAACGCCGCCGTCCCGCTCTCCGACCTCTGGCGCCAGTTCGCCGCCGCGGACGCGCGCTTCGCCGAGGTCGCCGCGCGGCTCGGGGGCGGCGGCGCCCGGGTGCTCAGGCAGGACCCCGTCGAGTGCGTCTTCCAGTTCCTCTGCTCCTCCAACAACAACATCGCGCGGATCGAGAAGATGGTGTGGACGCTGGCCGGCTACGGGGAGCGGCTCGGCGAGGTTGGAGGATACCAATTCCATCAGTTTCCCACAATCGAGCGGCTCGCGGGCGTGTCGGAGCAAGAGCTTCGGGAGGCCGGGTTCGGGTACAGGTCAGTTCGCAAAGGATTTTCTTCTAGTCGTTCTTACGTATGTTGTATTGGTTGAAAGCATCGATAGGCTCATTTTGATGTTTACATTATATTGCCAATTTGCCATTGATATGATCTAACTCTTGTGTTAATTCAGACATAATGCTAGTGACTAAATGCACATACTATATCAATGTGCTGATAATAGCAGAGCTCGTAGACGATAAAACGATGTTCCTACCCCTACTGGTTATATGATCAATATGTAGAGAATCTCAACTTCACATTTGTGATGAATATGTAGAGAATCTCACCTTCACATTTGTGTGGTGAGGTTTCAGCTTTGGGAAAATAACATTTTGAATCAGGCGTAACACTTGTTCGGATTGCTTGAATCATAACCCAGTTCTATCATTTTGTGTATACCACATTGGAGATAGTCAATAGCACACTGATTTGAGCAAATGCTGTGTGCTAATAAATGAACAGGGCAAAGTACGTCCTTGGTACTGCTAAAATATTGCAGGCCAAGCCTGGTGGAGGTGAGAAATGGCTTGCCTCATTGCGTACAAGGGAACTCCCGGAGGTGATTGAGGCTCTTTGCACCCTTCCAGGTGTTGGGCCAAAAGTTGCAGCCTGTGTTGCTCTGTTCTCACTCAATCAGAACCATGCTATTCCTGTTGACACACACGTCTGGAAGGTATAAAAGGTTGTTGTATAAATGCTGTAATAAAAATCAATTAATTAACATCCATTTCAGTTCTTCCTCTCTACCATTTTGTACATTCTTACTGTTTGAATAGGACCATGTTTTGCACATTCTACCCTGATCATATTTACTTTCATTTTTTATTGAACCATAAGCTCTTCATAACAAGGTTTGCCCCTTTTTTCCTTTTTTTTTGTTGGGTGAGGGTGGGGAGGGGGTGGGACTTTCATCATTTGAATGGGAAATAGTATTCAATGTATTCACAATTGACTTCACTCTCTAGACATAAAAACAATTAACATTGATGGGAAGCCCTGTGAAGGAGGATTTTGCACATGAGTTTTATATAACCTACACACGGTTGTATTTTGCTTTGAAGTCCTGCCTGTATGGATTTGATGCAGGTTGCTACACAATATCTGATGCCGGAGCTAGCTGGCAAGAGCCTAACCCCAAAACTTAGTGTTTCTGTTGCCGATGCATTTGTTGCTAAATTTGGGAGCTATGCTGGTTGGGCACAGAATGTTCTCTTCATTGGCCAGCTGTCTGCTCAAAAACTCATGGTGGCTGAAACTACAAACACTTCCATGAAACCTACTAAAAGGAAGCATAGTGGAAACAATGCCAAAACATGACAAGAAAGATTACATGTAGAAACAATGCCAAGGTTGACTTTTCATGTGGTTTTGTTTCAGTAACCATAACATGTTTGGCATTCACTAACTAAAGTTGTGTTATTTATTGCAGGGATATCAAATTATTTAACCAGTTTGCACTACATGCTGCTATACGTTCCATTGAGTAAAATATTTGATTTGACAATGAGTCATTAACATGTATGGTACTGGGATTTCCATAATCTTAGTGGCATGAAGTTCTGATAAATGTTTCATTGTTTCCACCTTTCAAAATTATTCTTAGAACACAATGACAACTCTCTTGTGGTAGTAGGATCCAATTTAAGGTATGTTGAATATTGATTACATTAAAAATCCTTGTTATCAACTTCTGGGTTATGGCCTAGTGACATAGGAATGCCGAGTCATTTATCCTGGCTTTTGTGAAACATTGATAGCTTTTTTCCTGAGATTTTGTTGTCTATTAGCCTGCTTGTCCATCTTCCACAAAACATGCTTGATTCGGTTTATCCTTGATTCTTAATCATGATCAGGTTTAATTATGTCTTGGTATATGCGTGAATGCTCACTGATTTTGACGTAGCAAAGTTTAAATTTGTTTGCAACAAATTAGTGATCTCATCTGTATAATTTCCAATAATTAAATTTTGTTATGTTGCACCAGGCATGCTTGGTAGATGTTGTATCCCCATGATGGTGCTGTCATGTAGCTATGGCTGTTGACATAAGAATGAATCACATTGGCCCTGTGTGTGCTGTAGATTGGAATTGTTTTCAATTTTTTATGAACTTATAAAAGTTGCCTCTTTTGTGGGCTTTGATGTTAAGAGTCTCAAGGGCACATCTGTTGAATACAGTACATATTTTCTTTATTATTTTAGTCGTACACTAAATATTAGTATTTTGCATTGCTCTTGCTGTCTTCATTTATAAAAAGTGGCTTGCACGGCCTATTTTACAAAGAGATTATGAACCAAAGGTGGTTATTGATGCACATGAAAATAAGTTTGTGAAAGTATTTAGGGAACACTACTTTTCAAGAGTTTGAGGGCAAACTAGATTCAAAAGGAAGGATTCTGAGAAGCAGTGATTTTGTGTCTGAATAATTTTTCAATTTCAGTGGATTCTTTGATAGTGATCAAGACTTTGATGATGTCAGTTTAATTATCTTAGCATCTACAACATAAGAATTTATTTTACATCATATAGCTTGTTGTTCCATAACTTAATGGTGTTTTGGTAGTTAGTACCTTACCATGCTCACAAGTTTTGGTTCGTCATCAAATATAACATGCCGTGTAGGTTTGGACTGCTGCGAGCACATCTATGGTAGAAAAAAACTAGTATTTTGTTGAGAAACTGGTAAACATGTTCAAGTTGTTCTTTAGCGCTCATATTTGTTTCAGATTTTTGTTGTTTGCAGGCTGTGATTTCGTATTCTATCCTGAACCAGCTACCATGGTTTTGGTATCTGCCCAATTGCTTGCTAACATATTTTTTGGTATCTAGGATGTTTTGCATTGGAAGATTAAGGTAAATGAGTCTCCTGAAAATTGCAGATGTCTTACCATTGTTAGAACTCAACCTTAAGCTTCCCGAATTGGTACGCGTAACAATAGACTGAATTCCGAGTAACTTTGGGCCTTTTTCGCTCGCACTTGTGGGATTAATTCGCTTAAACTAATGGACTGAAATCATGTGCATTGACAGGCCGAATTCATACGAAACTATGGGCTAAATTCATAGATACACGGGCCGAATTCATACGAAACTATGGGCTAAATTCATAGACACACGGGCTGAAATTATGACACGTACGGGCCAAAACAATGCACATATATGAGCCTAATTCAAGCGCATCTATGGGCTGAAATCACGCTCTATTATGAGCCTAAATCATGCTAGTTATAGGCCGATTTACGGTCACCTATGGGACGAGTTCATTTGTAAGTATGGGCTGAATTCACTCACACCGACGGTCTGAATTCATGTACAAATATGGTCGAAATCACACGCACGTACAGTTCACGGGCCATATTGAGGCGCAGTCACAGTCCAAATTTACGCAATCGTACGGGCTAAAGCTACGGGCACTTCTGGGCTGAATTCATATACAAATACGGGCTGAAATCACGCGCGCATGGCCGAATTTTGTATATACGGGTAGTCAAAAGGGTTACATGCAAAGTAATACTTATGCAATCAAACAAAATGCATAAATGGGAAACATTAGTCTGAAACTAACTACAACATATACTTGCTTGAAGGTCATTTGCACTAAAAAGAATTTAAAAATTAATTTAAAAGTTAATTTTAGGATATTCTTAATGTACTTTCTTTTTTACATTGACTTTTAAATTCCTATAAATACACATATATAAAAGTTTTAACTATAAATCATTTTTAGTTATTAATAAATAGTTTTGGCTTATAACCAATTATTAGCGAGGTGAGGGAGAGGTCGAACAACATGAACACGATGACAGCAGAGGATGAGGTCGGGACTTGGGAGGGGAGGAGAGATTGAGCGCTTTTTTAAAAAAACCACTCAAATTTTGTATATTACAACGAAATCCATCACAGCGATCTCTCACTGTCAATCCGCGATCCGACGGCTGCAGGAGAGGGATGGACGCTGGAATCGCACAGCGCCAAGTGGAGGGGCTATTTGCACCGGAATTCGTCCAGAATTCGTTATTTACAAATCCAAACGTGAACTCTCAGTTTGATTAAATATTATGAACGTAGCTAAATCCGTTCTCTAATTCGATCCGTTTACCCCTGTCACACGCTAACTCAAACTTCTACGCAATGATTTTAGCTATACCCCTCGAGAAGAGTTCTTGGGCCCCACATGTCATGGACTAACTAGCCATAGACGAGATTCCTTTCTCCTTCTGCCACGAAGCGCCGCCGGCGCCGTGGCCGGAGGAGGAGCCGCCCTGGCGGCGGCGTGGGAGCTCGCCGTCGTCTCCGGCCCCTCCTCGCCTTCGCCTTCGTCCTCTCCATCATCGCACTCAGTACGGCCGCCGCCCTTCCGCTCTTCTCGGTTCGTTTCCTCGCTTCGGCTTTGGCTCGAGGGATTCCTGATTCGTTCGCTCCTCGCGGCGGTGTGTTTGTAGGCTGGTACGTGGCGTGGAGGACGGTGCTGGTGCACGTCCCACTGGTGCAGGAGATCGCCGGGCTGCGCCGGAAGAATCCCGTCAAGCCCAAGCCCAAGACCGCGGCCGCTTCGTCAGGTTCTACCAGTCCCTGGCCGAGAGGTGAAAGCTCCATTGCCACAAGTCTGTTTTTTTTTTCATCTGGATGTCCTGTTGTTCATCCATACCCCTGATGCAGTATTTCCAGAATTACTTGATTATTCATCCGATTAAGATAGTTGTGCTCTTGATTGTAGATAGGCTCTGATCGTTTGGCTTCGGCTGACGAAGCAACAAAAAATAATTTGGATAACACTTTTATATCTGTATTATTTATGGTCTGAAATTCAATGCTAGAAAAATACTATGATGAATAACTCTAAATCAAGCTCTAAAACTAAGTTGAAAAATTTAAATTTTGGTTATAGCTAATAAGCTAACAAGTAGACGATGAGAGTGTAAGCTATAGAACGGCCAGCAAATGTCTGATTTGGTTAGCGTATGTTGATTGTTGATGTCCATGAATCTTTTTATTTTATTTTATTTTTAGAGTGCGCATTTGCATTGAGGACAAATGAACAAGGCTCAAAGTTCACAGAAGTATATCAAAGCCACACAAAAGAAATGAAAATAAATAGAGTAAAGCCTATTACTCAGTACAAAAATTCACGACCAATACATCGTTTTGAGCTTAAAGCTCCATTTGTGCTCCTGCCAGCTTCCAGACTGCAGCCTCCTCCGTTATCGCTGCAGCGAGTTGGCATGGCGACCGAGATTTACCCATGGTTCTTTATTAGGAATGGGGTAGTTGCTCTCTTGGTTCTTTATGAGGAATGGGATAGTTGCTATGCTTTGGTTGTAGTTGAATCGTGAAGGGAAAGGGTAACTAAGCTTAAGCTATCTGCTTCCCACTTCCATCAATTGTGTGTGTAATTTAACAGAACGCTGTGACTTTTGCTGCTCAAGCAAGTGTTCCTTAGTGAGTTGGGGTGACCTGAAGTCTAAACTCGTGTTGGTAGTACAGAAGCACACGTGAATAGGAATCACTAGGTTATATTTGTGCATCCAAAATAAATATGCTTTACACCTAGGGAATCACTAGGGGGAGCAGAATACAATCTTTCTGGGTTATTTGTGTCCTCATGTATTACATTGAATGGTGTTGTGATTCCGGAATTCCTGCATCTAACATTCCATGCTGAGCCCAATGTAGACGGTGAAGTAAGTCTGTCTACCCCCAATGTAAAGAAGCACCAGACAGTTGGACTGTCTCTAATATAAATATGGAGTTAGTATTGGTGTTTTCGCTACTCCATCCGTTTTAAATTATTTATTGTTTTAGGTTTATCTTAAGTCAAATATGTCTATTTTGATTATTAATTTTTAAAAATCCGTATAGGCTAATAACTTGCGAATTTTATATTGTGAATCTAAAAAGTATCTCTCACGGTGAATCTAAATTTTTTTAGAAAGTATCTCTCATGGTGAATTTAAAAATATAAATGTTAAACTATATGAGTTTATAGAAATTGATGGCCAGAGATTAAAATATTTAACTTAGAATAAATCTAGAACAACAAGTAATTTGAAACGAAAAGAGTATTTTATTTGTAGAAATTAAGAGTTATGCAAGTGTCTCTGAGTCCTTGTCATTTATTCTATCTACCATTCTAATCGTAGCATCTCTTTTTTTCACGAACGTAATGACCCCTAAATTGACAATGAATGTTAGAATCCTTTGAAAAGAATCAAAGTCTTTAGCACCTGGGAGTGCAATTACATGTGATCCCTAGGCAGCTGTTACAGACTTAGGCACCATTCTAGATTGAGAGGCTAAGGACTGGAAAACCAGTATCATTTTGAAACCTTGACATCATTTGAAAGTTAGATCATATGTTCTGATTAAAATGACATTATGACTGTGCTCTTTTCTGATATCTTCAAAAGTTCTGTTTATTTAAGTTTATTCGAACAAGACAGCTAAAATGAAGTCTTTCGGGGTGCTTTGTATAATCCCTTAGTTCTTCTGTTTATGACACTCAATTTTCATTTTCACCCAAAATCCCCAAATAACTTTACATCGTATATTCATTTCAAGTTTCTCATGCGACAAGAATAAGTACTACTTTACTAGTGCATCAGAACTTTTCTCCATATCATAGAGTTACACCAGTTATCAAATTTAACCTGACTGTTTAGTACTGGTTGGCACGAACAATAAAACAGAAGGGACATCTTAAGTGAAGAATCTCTAGCCCTTCTTTGCAAGAAGTATTGTGGATTGTATCATTCAAATCTAGCATTCGAATCTTTCAGTATTGCAGATGAAATAGCCGGATTTTATAGGAGATAATGGGTGCTGGCATCTGATGGGAACTCCCTCCTTGCAACTGTGTATGCATCAAGCTTCTGCAACAAAAAAAGACACTAATGTATCCACCGTATATTGCAAGTTGTAAAGCTGCTGATCATGTAATTCTAGCTTGTACATACATACACCTGTACAAGAATAAAGAGAACCACTTGTCTTTTGGAATTTCAGTGTATCATTTGTACTACAAAGTTTTCTTTGTTATGTTGAGATCTAATCATGGGCTCATAATGGCATTCATAAAAAGATCAAGATTGATTTATATGATGCCAATCCGATGGGATTGTGCCCCTCGTTCTTTCTGCTTTGCCTATCAATGATCATTCTGTCAATCATTGGGTGATTCCCCTCGGGGAGGATGAGTATCTACACTCACCTGAAAAGTAATAAACCATACATCCGATCTTTTGAAATTCCATGACCAAACCATTTGTTCAAAGTGACTTCCTTTTCGCCTTTTTTTCTGCTCATTTTTCTTTGATCTTTTCTTAGAAACAACTAATCTATTCATCCATCTTTAACACACCACAGGAAGGCGCGGTTACTGTTGTTGACATAAACAAAGGTGAATTTCCTCCTCCCCTCTCCTTTCTTCTCCTTTTCCACCCAAAAGCTCAAAAGAGTGATGCAAAATGCTTCCAACTTAAGAAAATTTAGGATGAAATGATGGCCGATTAGATCCTAGGGTGCCATGCCTCTTCCAGTGGCACAAATTGAAGCTGCCACCTTTGTAGCACAATCTTCTCCGATCCCCCCCTCCTTCATCACCTTATCATCCAACCCTCACAAAAAAGCACGAAGACGATGGTGATGACGACCATGGTGGTTCGGAGACTGTACCGGTCACCATCACTGAAAACCCGTCTTAGACTCTGTTTTCAGGGGCCCAGTGTTCATGCTGGGTGTGGATGCCATGATTAGGGTTTTGGAGCGGTATTATACAAGGCTAGCTTAAGCCTGCAGATTCCAAACTAATCAGTTGTGATGGTGGTGGATTCGGCCGGTCTAGATTTCGGTACGATCTCCTGGCTCGTGTCTAAAGCAAGGAGAAAAGCTAGTTCAATTTAGTTGATCTCCATTAAACTAATAATTTAGTTGAGCTTTGGTGTGAACAATAAGAGTGACCTATCGTGCAAAAGCATCAGAAAAGAGCACAGTTCAATGTGTGGAGCCAATCTTTTGGTAGAGTGCTTCAGATGGCCAATTGAAGAATAAGAAACAAAAAAAAAGGAACACACTTGAGATGATAGAAAAGAAGGAAAAAAAGCAACACACTTGAGATGATTTTAGTTGATACCCTGCGCTTTACTACGGGCATAACAAACCACTTTATAAATGTGAAGTGTTAATGTGAATAACATGATAAAAATATAATGAATTTGCTGAGACTTTGTATACCCATATTGAGGGTTTAGAGTTTAGAGTATACGAAACATTCAGCAGTTCAACAAAATTTCTGAAAACGTAATGTTATAAACAAATGTAGACATGATAGATGGATATTGTTGAAATTAATATTATATGGAATGATAATCTGATATGCTTGCATTTTAAGGTCTAGAATACTATGGATTTAATAATAATAATTGTTAGTGGGTGATGACGTGACATATTTGCACATTAAGTTTTAGAGGATAATAATTGTTAGTGAGTAATAATTAATATATATATATATAGAAGGTATACATATGACATATTATTTGGGGTTGGCTGCTAGGTAGGCATAAAAAAGAATTATGTATGATTAGGAAGTATAAAGTAAGAATTAATTCCTAAAAGCATTTTATTGGCCTATCCTGTCCTAGATTTTGCACCTGTAAGACCATAAACATCATGCTTGTCCTCTTCAACTCTGAGGATTAGAAGTTAGAAATTCTCTGTACAGAGAAAATGCCCGTGAACAATCACCGACAAGTGGGGCCACGATGAACTGTGCCGATCAGGGTATGTATTATTCATGCGAGTTCATTATGAAGATTTGCAATAGGAATAACTCACGCAAGTATCACCACTCGCCTCATCTTTCTCGAGTAATCTGATGCAAGAAAAAAGTAGGACTCAACAGGGAGAGATGCTTCGGCAGTACGATTAGAATCCTGCTCAGTTTTGCTGAGCAAGGTTCATCCTGCTGCCATATACTCAGATATCACATTCTCATGGAAGAAATTGGACACATACTTTAATACCACGCACATTTTTCCGCGTAAGTGATTATACCATATTTGCAGTTTGCACAATGTTACCAATGTGTTTTTTTTTCCGAAGAAACCAACGTTACCAATGTTTCAAACAGCTGTAAAAAGGTGTAATTACAATTGATGTTTGTGTGGAAGCTCATAAAAGGCTAAGGTCTCCATCAGGATTGATGCCTCTGAAAATCCTGTGAAATTTGGAATTCCCTCTCTTCATCTACAATTAGCAAGAAAATAATAGGCATAAGAGCCATCAATGTATCATCAATATTATAATTATCTATCACCGTTTTTCCTCGACAAGATGATGAGATGAGATCGACGAAGATGAACAACTACCGATTTTGGCTGAAAACTGAAACCAAAATGGCCAAGACAATAACTTCAGAAGTCTTAAAAGAAGATATTTTTTTCAAGTAAAAGGGAATATGACCTATATGCGTCAGAAGCTCCACATAGAATTGTTTGGGACCCATTGTGTTAAAAGCTCAGAATATGTAGGTCTTGTTTGATTTTTTTATATTTTTTATTAAAATATTTTAAATATATATTTTTTTGTTAAATTTTTTTATAGATTTATATAGTTAACACATGGTTTTTTTAAAGTGCCTTCAAAGAGTTTTTTTAATGACGTGATAGATGGCCATTAGCCACCGCTAACGGACAAATGATGAGAGGCCTAAAAATTTACAGAAGCCCTCTTAGGATCCTTCCTTAGGGTGTTTTTTCTATGGTCAGGAGGTCACCTGACGAGAGGGTTGCCATTTTGGAGACGACCCTCTTAGAGGGTATTTTTTTCCTAGCCAGGGGGCCACTTGTAAAACGCCCATCGAGGGGCACTCACATATTTCTAAAAGAGATTTTTCATATTTATAAATTTTTGTAATAAATATATTACAAAAATTTTATGAAATTCCTATATTTTAAGTAAGGTGTTCTAGAATGTTCATCGCGATAGTAGTATTGCACCCTAGCAGAAACATTTTTGTGTATAGTGGTGCAACCGGCAAGATGTCCAAGCTTGTGTTGTCATATAGTAATTGTTATATAAGGATATGAGATTATCTTCAGAAACGTTGTATTATAGAATGTACCTATGGGATGAGAGACTGATGCTCCTTGTATGGACATGACAACTCTAGCAAAGTCATTTGACGGAGAAGAAAACATGTATGGATGTATTTTAAGAAAGGAACAGTATATGACTACCTTAAAAAAACATTAGATCATATAATGTACCTCTAGAACGAGAGGTTGCATGTTGGCTTGTGGTGGCCAAATGTCAAACTCCTGGTGCAAGGGTCTACAGTTGGTGCTGAGGTGGCACAAGTGGCATCACTGCATCCATGGTGCTTCGACAACTAAGGGGACACATCACCACACGCATTGAGGTCCGTATCCGACCAAAAGTCACCCTTTGCTCTTCGCATGTCAGATCTATGTTGCCGGTTCAAGTGGCCAAATGTCGATTCAATATCAGTGATGATAGCACATGCGGCGTCGACCTGTTTGAAAAGAAAATATACGTGTTAGAAACATTAGCACATAAACAAGAGTAAAGACTTCACGAACAGTATTTTACTAACCAAAATGAAGTAGTCCTGGTCATAGTATCTTGGGTATGTGTCTGTGATAGCAGCAATATACGATTGTGGGTCGGCTGGAGTGAATGTCACATGTGTACGAGTGTGAGTTAGATACCAACGGAGGTATCCGAGATAGGCAGCCTCTGTGTGGCCAGACCTCATCAATCACCTCCTTGGCAGCTATTAGCTAGTCATCAACATACTTTTGCACGTGTTGTGTCCACTGCGTGTTGGCTATCTGTTCCCTGTGAATCAAGCTATTGTGATGCATGTAATTAGAGAAAGGAACTCTATCACAACACACTTTAAATTGCTCGAAGTAGTACTCAGTGGTGATCGACAAGTACAACTATAGGCTCCACCACTATAGGAAAGTGTTGTCGTAGGCCAAACTGCCGCATCACACGCTGTAGGTAGTGAGGCTTTACGAAGATGTCGAACACCATTAGGATAGTCGTCATCTAGTAGGCTGCAACATGTGTGCACAACGAAGAAAAGCTAAGTGGCACCCGGCATGTGATGGATTGCTCATTATATGGCTCCTAGGCGACGTCATCGGGCTATAGGCAATCCAATTCCAATACAAAGTCCGAATACCCCCCTGACCTGCACGTGGGCGTAACGTCATTGTGAGATACAAACATAATATGTATGTCATATGATGGTAGCAAAAGACAAAAATAAAAGTAAATATAAAATTGAAATAAATTATTTTGTGCCTTACACCTAGACCACAATGTTCCCATCGTGGGATGGTCCTCGGTCGATTGCCCATACTGCCCACCCCCATATGCCGTGTGGTCCATCACAAGTTGTCATATCGCAAACCGCTTAGCTGCCCAGAGCTAAAGGAGTAGTGAGTGGCCAATGATGAGCGATCCTAGATTGGTCTTTGTATACGAGTCATAAAAATCACGGTATGTGACTACAAGGACAGCCAATCCCTAACTCCACTATGGTATGCTACTGGGCTCAGCATCGGCAATCACTCATGCATAGTGGATCATCCCCTTGTCAATTATGTTCCCAAATGTGTTGGTGAACATCACCCAATCGAATAGCCAGAGTAGGTATGCCTCTGCTCCGAACATCGGTCCACCTAGCTAGACATTTCTTTTTAGCCCAACCATTATGTAGTTAATTAATTACTCATAGTAAGCTCACATGACAGTCATGTATAAGACACATATTTGTCTTCATCTGTACAACTTGACTATATAGTCTATTAGAACTATTATCAACTTTCAATGTTCTTACTCTCAACAAAAGCAAAAGCAAGAGGTATGATTGATTGTTCCCATCAGCTTCAATTATTGTCAATATCGGACCTTTGTATTTACCGGTTAGAAATGTACCTTGATGCACAGTATATGACGACAGTGCACAAAGCCCTTGATGCAAGCACCCAGTGTGGAAAAAACTCTATAGCACACTCTTGTTAGGATCATCAGATGATGAGAACGTATAAATGTTGAAATAACTATCTTTATTCTTTTGGCCAATGTAGGCTAACGGACGAGATAAATTATCATAAGATGTTTAAATGTATCAAACACAATCTCGATAAACTTCTATTTCCCTCTTCATACCTTTGCATAGCTAACGGTATACTCAAATTTGTCCTCAATATGGTTAATAATTGATCTTGGTTTGAAACCTATATATTTCAGTTGCAATAAATGCAGATGTGATGTTGCGATGGTATTTCTCGACTATTTCTACGTGGCATTGATACTTAGTCATGATACTTACTTTTCAATAATCATTTAATTTACCCTTATATGCATACACCCGTTATGGATACCCATCTTTCATGCACCTCACTTCGTACATTGATTTTCTTTACTTCACGACCCCCCAATGCTTCACCATCTCCTTTAAATACTCCACATAAGCATACCTAGCATCATCAATTATCTTGTTCTCCTTATACTCCTAGGGCATATGATATCTCTTAGAGATAACAAGTCCCGAGAAGTCCTCGTTTGTCCATTCAGCAAGCATTATATCATCATTCTCATCTAACGATTCATCATCTTTTGCATACTCGTTATCTAAATCTTCCCTGTCCATTTTCTCCACAATACTACCCACTATCTCCACCTCATCTACCATGCCTTTTGGCTGTCTTGCTTCTTTTGTGTGATCTTTCTTATTTTCCTCCATTGTTCTAATCGAATCCCCCACAAAGCTTGGACCATTAACATCTTAAGTATCCATTGCAACGGTGTTATACTTCTGGTGCATTGACACAAGAATACCAAGGGCCTAACCATGTTCAAATACCATCTCCATATACCGTCTCTAAGTGGTAGTACAATCTATTGACATAAGTTCCTAAAAAACCTTCTATTGCATCGCTCATTATGACATAAACTATGATTACGTTGATTTCAGGGTTGATTCAGAAACCTTGCATTAACCAATTATACATTAACTCAAAACTTCTCTCAGCTAGCCTATCAATACCCTTAGCCATTGAAGTAAACTTTGATTTATCAACATCATCTCAATCATATTTAACATTGTCTCGACCGTAAAATAACTTATATATGACCTTATTTGACATTTTCCTGACAAAAAAATAGGTTAACTAGTTTATATTCATCCTTAACAGATCTACTACCATACATCGATTTCTACTATCCCTAGGTCTAACAAATTGATAACATGTAATATACCAAAAAGAAATTTTACACTAATATAAATATACGAACGGAACAACTAATTATTTCACCATCCAATACTCTATCTAATACAATCCTACACATACTACAACTAAAAAGCAAAAACAATTTAACATAGGATTGGAGGTATTTATTTGCATTTATGTGACCAAACTGGTAAGGCTTCGCCATTCTCCTTCTCCTCCTCCTCACCTCTCTTTCTCTTTTTTCTACATTTTAGTGCATTTTGTACATTTAACGGAGGCTAGAGGGGGGTTTATACCCTCTCAAGCAAAAAAGCCTTCTTAGAGATAACAATGGGGCCGCCTACAAAATAATAGCCCCTAGCCGTGTGGCGGCCATTTTGCTGGCAAAAATGCCCTCCCAAAGAGCGAAGAGCGGTAAGGGGACCACTTATAAAATGACAAACTCTCTCGACAACCATTTTACAGGCAGCCCCTCGGTTAGGTAAAAAACAGACAAAAATGATACTCCCTCGTTAAGTGATCATTAGCTCACACCAATAGTCATTCATCGTGTTAAAAAATATCCCCTGACAGTTTTTTTAAAAAAATCTTCTTGATGACGTTAGGATATATATATGTAATTTTTTTAAAAAAATATTTTTATAAATATTTTAATAAAAATATAAAAATAAAAATTCGGTCATATTTCAGCCTTTCCGGACAAACAATCCAATGTCATACGGTCTGCTCTTAAATGTCGACAAATAATTGATGCAATTGGAAATGAACACCTGAATGAAGAAAATGAAAAAGAAGATTAGTTGACAAACCTATCCTTTAAACCTTTTTATTGCCGTCAACCACATCGCTAATTTGTTATTAGCATTGAGATAATTGATAATCTATTATCCATAGGATTTGGAACTTAATAGAGGGAAGTTGCCCGGGGTGCATGACTTGAGGTTTAAGTTACAGATTAAGAGATTGAGTTTCATCTTACTGAGAAACTAAGAATGGGAACTTTAACCTTTTTTTTCTAGAGTTAAGTCAAGCCAGCACCTTACAAAAAGATACTTTGATTAAGATAGCATATAAAATGAGAAGTGGTCACATGGCGTAACATGAAATCAAATGAAGAGTCAAGAGAAGAGCAAGGAAAAGCAAACCTAGAACTAGAGCACAGAATGAGAAGTGGTCACATGGCGTATCATGAAATCAAATCAAGAGTCAAGAGAAGAGCAAGGAAAAGCAAACCTAGAACTAGAGCACAGAAATAAAATATTCTCAGTGTTAAGGTTTTCCTTGCTGATTTTTTAAATGGATTAAAACCCAGTCTCTACATCCCAACTGGATGTACATAGCCAAATGATTGCCTAGCTGATATAAGGGTTTAATTTTTATTGTCTTCAAAAGGTATCGATAGGTACGTATACCTCCTGATTAACACTAAAAATACATATTTACCTCGAACGACCATAGAAAACCTCTGATAGAAAAGATATTTTCTTTCTTCACTTTCCACTTGTAAGAATACGGACAAAAAATAATCGAGTCTTGAGCCAGCTGAAAAGTGTTCCGAAAGTGAGCTGAAGACTAGGCTTTATAATTAGCCAATGAGATCTGAATGGAGAAACAGGACCAACATACCTTCCTCCGAGTCCAAGAGCATCACATTCTCCAACAACCCACGAACACCAACCCCATGTATATAAATTCTACAATTAGCATGGCTAGAAATTTTCACTGAGTTAGTGCAGCACAAAAGCTATCACTCATTTGAGTTTTTTGTAAGTCACAATGCTGCATAAGTAAAAAAGCAATCTCATAAAAAAATAAGTACAAAAGCAAACAAAGCAATTCCTCTGAATTTCTCACTAACAACATGCCCCATTTCCTACAGAGAAAAAAACAGCTAATATGGTATTTTCAGTGGCAAAATTTTACATTTTTATTTAATTACACTCTAAAATTAAAAACCAAATCTCAAAGAAAATAAAAAAATGTAACTATAAAAAATTTGACATTATATATTTATGAAGTGATATATATCATATTAATCTATTTTGATAGTTTTTTTAAATATAACTATTTAGATAACATGCAAGAAATAAGGAAACATCTCGAGGATAAAAATCCATCTCCTAATTCCTCTTAATTTCTCGCTAACAACATGCTCCATTTCCTACTTAGAAAAAAAAGCTTACATTATGCTTTCAGTAGCAAATTTTTACAATTTTTTAATTACACTCTGAAATTAAAATCCAAATCCGAAACCAAAAGGGGCTAAAAACAAGGAGGATTAATTCCAACAAGATGCAGCCGAGGAAAACGAAAAGCAGAATTAAAGCTTGGGCCAAGTGAGAGAATCTGAAAAGAAGACCTCTGCATTGCCAACATAGACATAGTGGTTCGATATATGGTGCAAACATATATGCACGATGCATCATCATCCCCATTCCCCCTATAGTGCAAGAAATCAGACCGGCCGGACAGTTTAACCAAAAAAAAAATGAGACCAGCACCCAAAACAACTTGGTTTGCTTCACTTCCATATGGCTACTTCGGCCCTTTTAATTAAATGGGAGGCAAATTTAAAACGAGAAGGAGAATCGATCCCTGGTTGGTTAGACGGTAGTACACTCCAACAACCACCAAGCACCAGGTTAGTAGTATAGACAGAAAAGTAGTTACTCTTTTTTATTCTGGGTGAACCGTTATTGAACCGCCGGTCCAACGGTCAGACCGACCGACCGATGAATCAGACGCCTGGCCGGTTTGATGACCAGTCTAGCTTTTCGTACTATGTTCCTCCCTCCCCTAGAAATTAACCAGACCCCATGGGAGCAACCAAGCAACACCATTTGAGCAAAACAAAGGAATCCTAGCTACTAACAAGCTACTATATAGCTGCTTGATATATGGATTCGATTCAAGGTCATCTCTTAAATGATGGATTCTCTTATATGCACATGGGCTCGAGGAAAGGAAGAGAGGTGAGATGGGATTTCACAGCGAGGTCAGTCACATGGTGAATCATTCATTTTGATGTATGCAGCTTTGGAATAAGGAGGAGATGATTAGCATCTTCTGGAGGACTGGGGTAGCTCCATATCCTTCCGAAAGAAGGATATAATAAGGGGTTATAGATATTCAATGGATATGGATTTGGATTCTGATATTATCATATGGATATGGAGTTGAATATGATATCAACAATATCTAGTGAATACGGATTATCTAATATTTAATTGAATTATCCGGTAGTTGTTTTTATGGATAATCTGACTTTCAGCCTATGTAACCACTCCCTCCCAAGCCCAAACAACTAGCTAGCCCAATATCCCACCAATAACCTAACAACTATCTCTTATTTTCTCTCTCCTCACCAAATAGATCTCTACTTCACACACATAGCAACTGCTAAGCTACTAACATGGCAACGCAGGCACACCGTACTGTCGCCACGTCTTTGTCTACCGTCCTTGCCATTGATGTCCCTCCCTAGCTTCCCTCAATGTGGTCACGCCTCTGCATGTCATCCTTACCATCGACACCTCTCTAGCCTCCTTGCTTTTCCCTGCGTGGTCGCGCCTTCGCATGCTGTCCTCACCGCCAAAGCCCCTCCCAGCTTCTCCTCGCTTTGCCACGCCTTTGCCTGCCATCTCCACCATTGACGCCCCTTCCTATCTTCTCCTCACGTGGTTGTGCTTCTACTTGCTACCAACCTCACCTCCTACTCTCACAAACGTAGCAACAAAGGCACGGTGTGCCTCCCCATCTCCTCCACCACTTGCTTCCCTCCGCCACCGATGCATCCTCTGGAGGCTAGCTCCTCCCTATCTCCTCCTCTTGTTCTATCTCTTCTTGCCCGTGATGTCTTGGCCATGCAAGCTTCCACCATTGTTTTAGAATTTGATTTTAGTTTCGTGGGATGTGTTATTGACCCATTCCGTACTTGTCTTAAACCTAAAATTGTCGAAGCATTAGTTTGTACCAAGGATTTGGGGCTACATGATGATCACTTATTTACTTATGACATTTCTCATTGATGTTGTTGTAAAAATATTTGAGTTGCTTTGCTTATAATTTTCAAATTGTAAGAGAAGGGTTTTATCTATTCTTAATAAACTAGAGGTTATGCAAACCTTAGTTGCTAATTTGACGCTTAAAGACATTCACGATACGGTATGATACACATTTACTTTTGGAGTTAGAGGAACATTTCAATGAAATATGGGATTTACAAATAATTTCATGCATTCTACTACCTACTATATTGATTGGTTCTTGTATATTGCTTTGTGAAATATATAGGAGAAATAACCGGACAACAATGATGATGAACAATGAGAAATTAGAAGTAAAGTTTAGAACTTTAGATGTACCAGGTCCTTGCCTTTTGCCCTTATAACATGTTTGAACGATTTGATATGAACTATTAGTAGTACTGTATTTCTAGATAGATAATTTGATGTCATGTTTGGACATGTAATATGCATGTAATGTGGACCATATATGGGTCATGTGATGGACTACTTTTGAACATAATAATGTTAGCTTGTATTTCTAAATCTTGTAGACAATCGGATAGCATGTATTGATATTATTAATTAAGTTATCATGATGGGTTGTTGATATAATTGTTATTTTTAGAGTGAAAATCATGTTCACAAATAAGATGTTCTACTGCTTTGTTGCTATTGTATTATTGACTAAATGTTGTATCGATTGCATATACATGTAACATTTGATAATTTTAATATGTTTTCGAGCCAAGTCCGCACTGACTTCGCCTCGCATCTGCCATCCAAAATAATCTAACCCGCATCCGCACATTATCCACATGACTTTGAAATCAATTTAAAAAATATGGTTTATGATGACCATTATTCCTCTAAATCCAATCCATTTTCACTTGTAGATAAAACCCCCCATGGCACCGATTCAGCATTATTGCCATCCATGATGTTGGCATGCATGGGCAAGAACAGAGAGTGAGGGGAAGCCATGCGAGTGAAATGGAGCTGTGTAACATGCACAGTACTCGCTCGACTTCAATCCTATGTTAGCCTGATATACTAGCCGCCTGATATACTATAGCCGTATTTAAATGTAAAAGACTGTTGACTTTATTCGGTGCTACATGTATAACTCTTACCACTATTTTACTATTAAAATATACGATAATATCTAATAGAATTATAATATTGTAAAAGAATTTATAAAAAAAATCCTCTCATATTATTCTTTTATATTTTTAAGTTATTGACGGTTAAAGTTTAAAAAGTTTAACTAAAGCCAATTAAGTAAAATGAAGCCATGTACTCATACAGTGCTTAACCATATATATGTTTAGTGGATCTTATTTTCGTTATCTTAAAAAATAAACACAACTTTTCTACTGTGCGTCGGTTAGCAGAGTATAGATGCAAATCATTTTTATCATATTAAAAATTATATATGCTTAGTGGTATAGAAGTTGTATTAGTTATACCATGTTGAGTAATTAAGGGTGTATTGCAAGAGAAATTAATGTTCAAAGTTTGATTCGATATATTTCACGATGAAACAAACCGTGCTATATATAAAAGTGATAGGAGGGAATAGATACATTGTAATCATTTTCATGTTGCGTATGAAATGGGGTCCTGTAAGCACATGAGTCAATCATTGACCTATTTCTAGCCTACCACCACTACTGCCACCATCATCATCACTTCACAAGATTAAGAAATCTTGGTCCAGTTTCCTCCAAAACAAAAGCAAGCTAAGCTAGCTTCATGTGTAGCAATACTAGTACCACATATATTCACAAGGGCAAGGAGATCTTCAATTACAGCTTCCTACTCATAGTGGCACCAAGTGTCCCCCCAAAATGGAAAGCTCATGATATAAGGGGAAGAAAAAAATATTTGTCCTTGTCATATCTTGCATTGTCACATATGGGGTAATAATTAGCACAGCTTAATAAAGATATAATAACAACTTTATGCAGATGTCCATGCCCCCATCACAAGAAAAAAAATACATTTTATTCTAAATGAAAAAGGAGGAATAGAATGTATAGTATTAGTTCGGCGGCGTCTTTACCAACTAAAGAACATTATATCCAACTAAATACGTACGGTCACCTTACCACTACTAATATTCAGGAATGGAAGGATGTACTCTTGTAAAAAAAGGTATTAGTTATATAAAGTACTAATTAGATCAAGCACTCTCTGAGATTACTAGCTAATCGTAATTATTAAGTTTTTGAAACTAATACTAGTAATTAAGTAGCTTGGTGATTGCATTGTTTTCTTACGCTGTCATGGCAATGAGGCCGGGGCCCAAACCCCACTGTGATGACCGCTTTGGACGAAAGATTCGGGTCAAGTCATCAGTCAAATTTTCAGATTCGGATTAGTCTCACCTGTAATCTTTCCTCACATCGGATCTTCTGCAGTTAGCTAGTCACCCCTACACAAGTGGAGGATCTGATGGCATCACAAATCAGACTCTAACTAATAACTGTATCAGAACACAAACTTGAGGACCAGAGTATATCTATAGAGAACTAAAAAAAGTAGCTACTGCAAACATTAACGGTGAATCATAGGAAAAAAAATTAAAAGTAGGGAAACGAGGGTTACACATGAATTATTTTGGTTACATGTTATTGGCCTTGAAATTGTATTTGATAACTACCTCTCCGTTGGATATTACAATAATAGAGAGAGCAAGAAGGCATAAATCATGATCGTGCATAGTCGACAATGCAACACCATTGCCAAAGCCCACCAATGAAAACAAAACACTAACTTCCAAAGTATTCTCCACTCTAATTCAACACCTGAAACCCTTATAGCTCTCCTCGCTTTTACTCTTCAACCGCTAGCTCGCTTCCCCTCAATCCTTTTCTCTTCCTCTAGTGAGATTACATCCAACATACTCCTGTAGTCTGTACTATACCACTCTTCCTCTTACTCTCATCACCATTCTTTAGTTTCCTCCTTGCTTCCTATATCTCCTCGCTTAGATACAACATGGCCATCATGGTAACATAGACCATATCGTTGGCAAAATGCTACTCCCTCCATCGTCCCAGTATCCTTGGTATTTTGGGACATGAATTACCATTTTATTTATTGCACATTGTGTCTCCAGGTGAAATAGGGGGATTCATTTTGTTGGTCTTGTACTCTCGATATTTAGGACTTATGGTTTGTGCTATTCATGTATAACTGCTACAGTAAATTAATAATTATCAAACATGTTGTATCAATCAGACTAAGCTAGTATAGCCAGGGACTAATATGGGAATAGCAAAACCTGTCATCTGGGACCAACAATATATATGTAGTACATATGATGCACTCCATGTTAAGAAATCTGTTCCCTCGGCATCACACCTAAAGCCCTAATAAGTCGGGCTTTATTAGGCAGCAACCAACATACTAGTTAAAGACTTCAAAGCAAGTTTTGTTTTGTGATATGGCTAATTTCAGCCAAAAGTAGAATGACACAACGGTCTAGAGAGAGAGAGAGAGAGAGTAGAATGACACAAGAACATGAAAATGGTTTGTGCATACATATTGTCTCCTTAATCATGTCATTGTAGATACTCTGAATCTCCGATCACTTGGCAAATATACATGGCAATAAATTTCTCATCCTTTGGTTATATCCTGAGCAGATTAAATACTCTAACAACTAGCTTGCATGCAATCTTTTCAAAAGAGAAAAATAAGAGAAGAAAAGAAAAAGGGTTAGCTTGCTTGCATGGATCAGCTGACCAGTGAACACTAGTGCAGAATACAGTAGATCTCCATCACTGTCTCTCTCTGGCTAGGCCATCCACAACTCCACATCATCACTGTGTAAAAAACACAATCTACTGACAAGTATCTTCCTGGAAAGCGAGCGAGCTAATTATAAGGGAAATAAAAAGGTGTCCCATGCATATATCCGGTCGATCAATCACTTGATCTCGTAGGGAATTAAGTCCACCCTACCTCTCATGAGATGAGATGAGATGACATGATGATATGATGATTGTTATTATTATTATGATAACTCGCACTATCAACTTTGGGTGTAATTGACAAGCTATCTGCCCAGTGGTAGCACGATTTGGAATTTGAAATCGATATCTCTTGAGTTTCAGGTTTTTTAATTTGGTAGTAGTTACTAAGTGGATCGGACAAAGTATAAATTTGCTAGCTTTCCTTAAAATTCCTTAAAAGTTCATGTGTTTTTTTTCGTATATCGTCGCATCTTTGACTATGATAGAGGATAAGAAATTTATCCTCTGAGTTCAAGTTTATTTGAACAAATTCCTGTCAAATTTCTGCCCATTAATTTTATCCAAAAATTTTTCAGTCCTTGAAAATATTTCACCCCAAATTAATTAGTACTCCAATTCTCTAGCCTTCGACTGGCAGTAGGTGTGGCAGAAAGAGCAGTAGCTAAAGCCTAAAGGTATGTAGCCCTGGAGTGGCTGGGCCTATATAACACACAGCACAAAGGAGCCCCCTATTCCCTCCCATCTCCTTCCTTCCATCCATCCAAGTGTCTCTTCGTCGCCAGCTACCAGCAGCCATGGCCACATGAGAGAGAGCGAGAGATCTAGACTAGAGAGTAGAGAGAGAGGTCATTGCTAGCAGTACAGTTGCCGAGCAGAGGCTAGCTATACCTGCTAGTAGAGCTTGTTGGCTTGGGAGTGAGAACAAGGTCGCCATCCAACTCCATCCATCCGCACGGCTGCACATTTGCACTCGATCGCGCCATTATTGCTCCCTCCTAGCTATGCCTATGCCTATGCTTTGCTAGCTAACTCCATAAGCTGTAGCTAGCCTAGCTGCACCACCCTCCTCTCTAGCTAACCCCAGGTCCATCTGGTGCAGGAAGCTAGGAGGGAGCTAGCTAAGTAGGCAGCTGAGTGGCCATGAAGCCGTCGCCGTCGACGGTGGCGGCGTTCTACGCGTCGCTGGCGAGGGGGCTGGACGACTTGGACCGGTCGCTGGCGTCGGCGGAGTTCGTGTCGTTGGCATCGCTGCAGGCGGCGCTGGCGCTCATCCGCGCCGCGCACGCGGGGCTGGCCCGGCTCGTCGGCTCGCTCCACCTCCCCGGCGGCGCAGCCTGGCTCGACGAGTACATGGACGAGACCTCCCGCCTCTGCAACGCCTGCCGCGCGCTTCGCCTCGGCGCCGCCGCCATCGAGGGATACTCCGACTCCGCCTCCCGCTTCGCCTCCGCCCTCCGCGCCGCCCACCTCTCCTTCGAGGTCAGTGAAGCCACACCACCTCCTCCTTCGCCGCCGGCGTCGTCGTCTTGGTTTGGTTGCACCTCAAGGTAATTGACATTCGGTCCGTGGGTGGTGGGTGCAGGTGACGAGGGCGATCTCGGCGTGCAGGAGGGACGCCATGGCAATCAGGGAGGAGAACAGGGTGCTCGTCGAGACGCGCGCCGAGGCGCTCGCGCTCCGCCTCGCCGAGACCGTCCCGCCCGACGCCAAGTTCACCGGCTTCAACGGCTTCCGCGGCGTGCTCTGCGCCACCAGGATGCTCACCTCCTTCCTCCTCACGCTCCTCTCCTGGGGCGTCCTCCACTACTGGCCCGACGCCGCCGGCGCCGGCGCCACCGACTGCGGCGCCTACTTCGGCGCCGCGTTCGCGTCGGCGCTCGCCCGCGCCCAGCAGCGCACCGCGGCCGCGGCGGCTGCGCCCTCCGTCGCCGGGGGAGGCGCGATGATGAACGAGTTCCGGCTCGCCAGGGCGGCTGTAGAGCTTGCCAAGGACGCCGTGGACAGGGCCGGCGACGTCGCGGCGGCGGCCGCGGAGGTCACCCTGCGCGCCGACACGCTGAGGTCCGGGTGCGAGGACGTCATCGCCATGATCGACGACCTGTTCGACGAGGTCGCCGAGGGGAGGAAGAAGCTCCTCGACCTCTGCAGCGGTGGCGGCGGCAACTAACCAGCAGCAGCGCGGCGGCCGCCATGGCAGGCACACCAGTTGATTGCTTGCTTGCTTGCCTCTGCTTTCTTGGCTATCCTCTTCTTCACTCTTCAGCTTGCTTCTGTTCCTTGGGTTCCTGAGCTGTTAACACTAGTTGCACACTTGCACATGTCTGATCATAAATGGCATTAGCAGAAATGGACTCAAACAGTTGCAAACAGTGTCCAACACAAGATGCTATCCTAATAGCCTCTCCATTTTCTGCGTGATTAAGGTTAACTTCCAAGGGTTGGCAAGCCATCAAATATTAATTAATAATCAATTACTACGTTTTTTTACTAGTCGTTTTGGACATGTCAAATGCACATGTTTTATTGCTACTTTTTATAACTATATATGGTTATAAAATATGTTAAAATTATAACTATATGAAAGTGTTTTTCATTACAGATCTACCTATATCATTTCTGATGTCAAATCCTAATATTTTTGTATTAGTTAATTATTTAAGGTTTTGAGTTTTGACTTATGACATTTTCTATTTGAGAACGAAGGTAGTAGTAACTGTGAAGTGTTCCTAAATCCTAAAGTCTATAGCTATGGAGATGTAGGGCTCTTTTGCCAGAGATTGACCAACCCTCTCCCTGCATATTCATAATCCTTTTCATCAGGACCAAAAGAAGAGACCCAAAAATCTTTGCAGAAGTCAATACCAAACAGGTTATGAGCTAGCACTACTGTACTACTAGTAATCCTAGCAAAGTGCGATTTCCACTCCTTTCTTTAAGCATTTGCAAGGAAAAAGATGCAGCGAACTTTCGAGCAGGTAGAGGGAGAGATCTCCAAGTCTGGGAACAGTTTGATTCTAGGTCACAAGAACAGGGGAGGACTAGAACAAGTGGAGGGATAAAGTAGGGTAGGGACCCCCCTCCCCAAACTCACACACACAATGGTACGGCAGAATCAGAACTGAAAGTGTGTAGCAGCAGTGGCAGTAGCTGCTGGGGCTGGCTGAGCCTTTTGCTGACAATCCACACTTGTTGACTCCGGGGCTGGGAGCAACAGCAGTACAGGTAGGAACTGAGCCCCCTGCCCTGCAGCCAAGATCACAGGCAAGGCTGCCATGGAAAGATCACCACAGCCCACAGGCCAGCCAGCCAGCCATGACCACCCCCATCCGTCACCCATCACAAGCCCCATAACCTGACTGACTGACGGTCACACACACACTCTCTACCCTTCTCTTTCACTAAAACAAGTTGACCACAGAGAGCAAGTGTGGTACTCCTCAGTAACCAGAAGTAGACAAGAAATCCTGGAACTTTCTGTGCCTTATTGACCATGTGTGAGTGTGTGCACAAAGTTGAGCAAAAAACTCGCTTTTGTTCCGGCAAGCAGGGCAGAGTTTGATGCTGCAGGGCAAGCAGGAAGGCATGGCTGCAGGGTTGGTTGGTCTCTCACCAGTGCTTCCAGCTTTCAAGGGCCTCCCATCTCATCTCATCTCATCAGTTCAGGCAGCCAGGGAGTACTCCACCACTCTACTACACTTCTCTCTGGTGTGACAGTCACCATGGAGGTACTGTAAAAGTTCAGAACTGTAAACAGAAGCTGTGGAGACTGATGACTGCAGTTACATACAAGAATGTTAGTAGTTGTAATAAAACATGATGAGATAGATGGGTGCTGCGCAGTCAGAGAGTAATGTAAAGATAGATGGTGATGCAAGAATGAGATGGGAGTATGTACGATCAATGATGGAGACCAGTAGTTGGGGGCAGGACTTAGAAACCATAATTACACAGGTAATGCACACCACAGTCAATAAAAGAAGAGGGTGGGGGGGGGGGGGATGCAGCAGGCAAGCAAACGGGCATCCAATGCCCTCACACACTTGGTCTCTCTTGCCCTGATCCGTGCAACGGCAGACAGCCCTGCGTGTGCCATGATATTGGCTAGTTTGGTGCTTTGCTTGTGTGAGGTCATGGCAGGATGCAACACATCTTGTATCCATGTGTAGGAGCTGCAAAAAAATAGTATCAATCAGTAAACAGTGAGGCCGAGAGGAATGCAAAAGGTTTCAGATAAACCTATGTCAAGGGTTTCAGTCTGAACAAAGTGCTGCAAAAGTGTAAATGTCACCTCAGGTTCACTGTTGAGGAAGAAGAGGCCGAAGCTGGTTTGTATCTGATGTTGCAATTAGTAGATCTGCTATCTGCTACTGACGTTTCAACTGCACTAGAGATCATCAGAAAAGACTAGCCAGAAAATGAACCCTCGCTGCAAGACAAACCGACTCAAACGAGCAAACAGAGATTTAGTGCCTGGTAAGAAACAATAACAACGATAAAGATTTGACACAATCCTCTCAATAGTCATCAGAGGATGCATCGAATATGTTACAGCAAAACTGCACCTGACAGTTCAGAAATGTCAAGTGCAAATAGGAAAAGATGTCTGCACAACAAACACCAATAAGGCATAGCCCATGGGTTTCAGATGGACACCGACATAATAATTCAAACCATATAAGATTGCATCAACGATTTATATGGGAAGTATCTGTTACTGAACATCACACAGCACCAACCACATGCTACATTTTGTAGTCTTGTATGTACAGATCTCAGAATGCTCATTATGTTTGAGCATGTCAACACGTCAGATACATATGATGGGTGGACACAATAAAGTTTTTTCTTCTGCAATAGAACAAGTAAAACACTTGTAATCACAAGAAAGATTAGAAGGCAATGCTCCAAGCATGCCAAAGAGAATTTAGCAACACTGAACCACCCATAAAATAACTAATGTTACAAACTGTAAACAGTACCTCAGAATATATTCACTACGGTTGTACAAGGATGCTAAAGCTTATAGTAAATACTTTGAAGGTATAATTTACTTTATGTACAGGTAATTTCCATATATGTATAAGTAGTTGTTATATATTACAGGAAACACTCTGCTTCGGTTTTTGCAAATTATCACATATACATAAAGGGGTGTCCATGGAAATGATCACAATTGATTTCCATCCTCACAGATGGTAATAAGGCAATATATCCATGGACTTTTCACTAAACTTACAAAGCAAAGTACTTTAAACAGCTGCTAAGAACATCTCTTGTCCAGTAATTGTCCAAAATAACCCCTGAACATTAACATACTCTCACATCTGAACAGAAAGGTAGTCTTGCCTAGTTTATATAGCTACAAAGATTGCTGCAGTCCTCATGGTGACCATCTGATTACATGATTAGCATGTCTGCTGCCATGAATAGAACTAAGGTCAAACAAATATTTGATCAAATTTAAGGAACATATAAGTGGATGAGTTTGTTCATATACATACAAACGATAGTAAAATCCAACATCCTAATATACCTAATATTATATACTCCCTCTGTTTTTTTTATTTGACATTGGCTAGTTCAAAATTGAACTAAACAACGTCAAATAAATGAGAATGGAGGGAGTACCAGCTAATCAAGAACGACATGTTTCTTCCCCACAAAAAAATGACATACAATCTTACAATAATAGATGATTGTGTAGCATGTACTGATGTAAATATGAGGCAAATCCCAGAATCCCGATACACCCAGTGAAAACAAGTAACCAGGGTAAATATTGTGTCTGACATTCTGCATCAATTGATCATTTTCTCTTGATGAACCTAATTTAGACACAACAAAACACAATGGTATGTCTGGCACATAATCAAAACGCACTAGTTCAAAGTATTACGCCATCTTCTGTCTAGACATCAACCAAATCAAAAGCATGCACGGTATCAACTAATATGACGCATACAAATTTGTCTAGACAGCAACCAAAACAAAAGCATGCCTCGGCATCAACTAATATGACGCATACAGATTTAAAAATTAATCACAACAACGTCCAAACAGAGCAGGCACGAAACCCAAGGCTTGCTATTATGTTTTACCAGCCTACAAAATCCGCACCACTAAGACGCTACTCAAATCACATGACAACAAAATTACGAGCCCAATGAGAACCCAGAGAAGTCAGCATTCACAGCAAAATTTCGAGCCCAATGGGAACCCAGAGAAGTCAGCATTCACAACAAAATTACGAGCCCAATGAGAACCCAGAGAAGTCAGCATTCAGCGTTTCACCACGTGCAATTCACAATCTCGCGCAAAAGAACGCAGAAGAGCTCCTAGAGATGGTCCCCCCGTGCACGGCACTGGAACCCAGATCCGGAGTGCACGGAACAACCAAACTGTTCAGTCATCCCATGATCCCAGACCAAACCTAGCACAATGATCCCAACACAACCCAGCACAATGATCACGGTTCACGCGAGCCTTACGAGACAACACGCTACATCCAATTATCCAAGCACCCGATCAGGGGTCTACGGAATGTCCACACGCTAAACCTAGTTTGGGAGCGATCGAACAGAGATGGACACACACCCTAACCACACCAAGCACACGGAATAACTAGCTATCTAGCGGCTAGCTGCGCCGGGTACACTAGCTAGACATCCAAATCCACAAAGCGTGTGGCGCGAGTAGACTCACCTGATATGTTAGTTGTAGGAGATGTTGGGACGAAATCCTGTAAGGCGTTGGGCTCAGGTGGCGGCGGCGGGGCCGCGGAGGTTGTCCTGGGTGGGCAAGGAGTTACAGCAGTAGCAGCAGCAGAAGCAGCGGGCCCACCGCCGGAAGCAGCGGCAGTAGCACCACCGCGCCCGCACCCGCGCTCTCCCCGGCGCTGGCCCGCCGCCCGAGTAATTCATTAGAGAGAGAGAGAGAGAGAGGAGAAAGACGTTGAGATGAAGAGGTGGAGTGGTTGGGAATCTGGGGTGGTGGTGGAAATTGGGAAGGATAGGAATCACATGAGTGAGGAAAGCAAAAGCAAAGCAAAGCGGAGCTTCAGGTGGAAGCGGGAGGTTCTGGAAGCTCCTCCATCTCATGGATTCCATCACCCGCTTTCCCTCCATTGCCTTGACTCCGTAAGCGCGCGGATTCCATCGTCCGAAAACCATTGACCATTCAATCCACCCACCTGAAGAAATGAGCAGCCTACCGTTCCGCTTATAAGCTAAAATTTAAATTTAAATTTTAGAATTAATTTTAGAATTTTTTATCACAATTTATTTTATAGTAGTTATTTTTAAATCACTATATATATATATAAGTTCTATCTGTAAATTATTTTTTTGGTTGCTAATAAGTTATGTGAATAAGTATAAGCGAAATAATGGAACCGCTCTGGCAAATTGAACCTGGTCCCAGATTAAGAAGATAGAGAGTCGAGATCACCGATGGCCGATGGAAAATGTCAGCAATCACTCCATCAGCAAGCAGCCGGCTCAAGATGGCGAACCTGCCCACTCATTTCTAACCTATGGAGTTCAGGCGAACAAGCTTGGACGTAAAGCATCGGAGTTAAGGATTCTGCAAGAAACGTCCTCCGCCTACATTGATCATCAGGAAATACAATGTTGCCCAAACCGGATACTCCAAAAAGTACTGTGATCTACTGATCTTGATACTCCAAAAAGTACTGTGATCTAGTGATCTTGTTCTCTTGCAGTTTGAAACAGATCAACCCAAGAGGCATTGGCAAACCTAATAACAAGATAGAGTGAGTAGAATTATAGTAACAGTCGAGACTCAAGAACAAACTGCACCAAATTTGTAAAATCAGCAATGCTGCTAATGGAAAGAAACCATTTTGTTTTGAGGATTTCACACTTAAAAGTATATCAATTCAGATGTCTTGACAATAAAACACATACATTGATAGAAATGAGAATTCATTAGTTTACCACCATCTGCACAAAAGTTCATCATTGTTCCATCCACCATCTATAAAGAGGATTAATATGTGTACAATCTTCATAAAACAGGGAATAACAACTTGAACACCTGAAGCAAACTAAAAGATAAAATCAATTGCAGTATCCATTATTTCACAGAAAATAAGCACTGTACCGTGGCAAAGGTGGTATTGAAGAACAGTCTGTGAAAACTGCAAAGAAATTCTATTATGGTTTCATGTGTATCCTCCATACTCACACCTTGGTTACTAATATATCAAACATAAATACCTTAGCCAGTACTGTGGCCATCGTTTGACGATGTCCATGATTCCAATCATACTCAATAATGACAAATCTTTTTCACCAATAGTCATTGCATGTGCATACTCCATCGCGGAACACGTGGAAACGATGACGGTCACGCACAATGATCTCCCGCTCGTAGAGCTTGGACACAAGCTTGGAATGTACGTGGCAATCACGGCACACTCGAAGGTTCTTGACAATACGAATAGGCACGCCCTGGGGAATGTTCAAGATACCAAATGCTAATGCAAGCCTCTCGCTGTGGTAGGATATGGTGATGCCCTTATCTTCCTCATCATCCATGTCCATAATCACTTGGCTTGTATCCTTAACATAGCCAATTAGTCGCAATCTCCTCTCTATATCTTCCAATAGTGCATAGATCTTCCTTGTCTGGGGATGTCTTGTATCCCCGGACATAAATTCATGGACTAAACCGTTCCACTCTATGAAGCTCAAACCTGTTTCTTTCTTGGCTCCCCTCTTCTCCATCATCTGCCGAATGGCTCTCGCTTCTTCCCATCGACCATTGATAGCATATAAGTTGAATAGAACAACATAACGGCCACCATCATTTGGCTCTAGCTCAATAAGCCGCTTACCCACACACTCACCCACATTAATGTCATTGTGCATTTGGCATGATGACATGAGGGCACCCCATTGGGAAGCTTGTGGCTCCATTGGCATATCCAGTAACAGAGCTTCAGCTTCTTCTACACACCCTGCACGACCAAGGAGATCAGCTAAGCATCCATAGTGCTCCCTTTGTGGCTTAATGCCATAATTCTGCATGGTCTTGAAAATCCCCTTCCCTTCATCCACACGCCCTGTATGGGTGCATGCACATAAAACAGCAATAAACGTCGACTCATTTGGCATGAAACCCTTCTGAAGCATCCTTCGGAATAATTCGAGTGCACGCTCACCATAGCCATTCATAGCAAGCCCACCAATCATCGCATTCCACAACACCACATCACCATGCTGAACTCCATCAAAAACTTTCCAGGCCTCCTCCATGCACCCACATTTGCAGTACATATCCACAAGAGCTGTCTCAAGCATGACATTTCCACGACTACCTCCGAAACTCCCTGTTTCCAAATACCTATGAACCCAACGCCCCCTCTCAACTGCGCCGAGATGCGCGCATGCCTTGAGCACGCTCACCAGCACCACCACATCTGGCCTGAATTTCTCCCCCATCATCCGATCGAACACCCATAAAGCCTCTCCAAACTCCCCGGCACGCACGCACGCGTCCACCATGGCGCTCCAGGAAACCAGGTTCCGCTCGGGCATTCTGCCAAACACCTCCCGCGCAGTACCCAGGTCCCCGCCCTTACCGCACCAGGAAACCATCGTGTTCCACGAGACGACGTCCAGCGCGGCACCGGAGTCGAACACCCTGCGCGCGTGGCCGAGGAGGCCCAGCGAGCAGTAGAGCTTGAGGAGGGAGTTGGTGACGACGGGGTGCGCGAGCGCGCCGCACTTGAACGCCTGCGCGTGGGCGAGGCGCGCGCAGCCTGCGGAGGGGGAAGGGGAAGAGGAAGAGGAAGAGGACGACGCGAGGGCGGCGAGGAGGAGGGAGAAAGTGAACGGGGTGGGCGGCTCCACGGCGCGGATGCGGGAGTAGAGGGCGAGGGAGGCCGCCGCGGGAGCGCCGCGGCGCGCGAGCGCGGTGTGGAGCGGGCAGCTTCGGGAGGGCGCTGTGGAGAAGGCGGCGGCGGCGGAGAGCCAGGGGAAGGAGCGGAGGCGGCGGGGCCGCGCGGGCATGGCAGTGGCGGACACCTTGCAGAACAGAGCCAAACGAGTTGAGCCTTGGCGCGCCATGCAGAAGGAAGAGACTGCTACGAATTCGAAACCTGAATTCAGGCAAATTGTCCTTTAAATCCTTTTTTACATTTTTCATGAAATATGAATTTCACCATAATTTTGTAGGAGAATAAACTATTACTACTGTACGAATTTTGTAGAATTTTTGCATTCCAGACAGAGGCTTCGGTGCTTATCACGGGTGTTAGGCACGTGGTTGAAGACTTGAAGGGGTATCGAACTATCGATATAATGAACTCCAGTAAAATCTTATAAAACTAGACAGTGGTTTTCCAACTTAATTGCAAGCCATATTGCAAGATATTTGAGTCGAGCAAATCACAGTAGCATATGGAATATTCCCCTTTTTAGCAGGAAATCTTGTGCTCTACCAGAGAGAATCCGTTTGCGTTTGGAACAAAGATGTGGTAACTTCAGAAACAGCACTTAAGTTTGTTACATAATACTCCGGCCTATAATATCCTAGTAATAGATTTTAAGCTCAGATGTTCTGCTATTTTTCAATCATATAGTGTGTATCGGTTAAGCTTTTTAATGTAGCTGTGAGTCTAGGAAAGCAAGCACAAAATCTGAAAATCATGTCTTTCGGAGATGTTTTCATCATTAAACGTCAACAAATGTCATGGATCTTACAGTATTAAGCGAAGCAACACAGATATGAGGTTCAAGAATAACAACTCCGGTATATACTAAGATCTAAACTATGATCGCAGCTATATATGGCTAGTTGAACATGAAAATTGTGGCACCGAGAGTGGGATCAAAGAGAACAAAAGGGGCAAGAAAACAAAAACCATATGGCAGCCCAGCATGTCGCCGAAGAATGTTTGGATTCCATAAACTGCCCTGGCTTCTTGGCCACCAAAACATGGCTGACCGCTTCACGGAACAAGCCACACATACAAGGTTTCGCCCCATTCTGTCTAAACAGGGGTCAATTTTTAGTCACACTTTATGTTCCTGTAGATCCTTCTCACAAACAGTGTCGATCCAAGATACCCGACAGCACCTGGACCAAAATTGGAATCAGTATCAGATGAAACCATCAAATTCTTGCGTTTAAGAGTTTAAGCATGCTAACAGTGTAGAAGAGCTTACCACAAAGTGTTCCTAAACCTAGGCAGAACATAAGAGTGTAGCCGAAGTAGAAGCTTGTCTGGAAGAATCCTGACATCTTGGTCTTCACATGGTAATAATATACTGAGTAGAGGTAAACATACATGGCAATGGAAGCAGCAGAGAAGAATGAAGTCCACTGCCAATGGTAGTTCTCTGCATTTAGCAGGAAATATGTACCAACGATTGTTACACAGATGGTGACAATTATGAGGATCAAAAACACCAGCAACATGAACCCATATACATAGTACACCTGCCAATAGATGATCAGGAAGGATGCATAAGTCTCAACTCTCAGGGCTCCTTAGTAATGAAGCCTATATGGGAAAATAAGTGTTGATGTTTTACCTTGTAGTTCCAAAATGATGTGAAGACAAAGTACATCTCAATGAAGATGCTACCAAAAGGAAGCAGTCCAACCATAAGGGCAATGACAGAAGGCGTGAGGTACCATTTCTTCTCAGGGATAGGGCGAGGAATGGTCTTTACTCTGCATGGATTATTTGGGGCGCCACTCCAGTTTCTACCAACAACAGTTCCCAAAAGAGCAAGAGGTAAAGAGATGAAGGCCCACAGGATGAACACAACCACCATTGTACCGAATGGTATGGCAGCTAATGATCGGTAGAATATAGCGATTGTGTTGAGCACTAGGCCAATTCCAAAGCACATAAACGGGAATAGTGATGCTGTCATTATCATTGCCTTGATCCAGTTTTTCCCTGCTCAGCAACCCAAGAATTTAAAAGAAGTGAGCATCTTATAGAAAAATAGGTGTGTGCCTGTTCAAGATGTAAGGTAAACTGAGTTCATACCCCCATGCCGTGAATAGAGTGCACCACTGACATATCCAGAGATGAATGAAGTAAGGGCATAACAAACAATGAATGTCGTCACAATAGCTCCTCGCCTAGAATAAGAATATAAGGTGTGAGAGACGCACTTTTGCATAAAATCACAAAGTACGATTAGATTTATAATGCTTAATAAAGTAATTCAGCTACTTGCTATTATAGGTAGGATATCAAAAATACAGATAAACGTGTGTTCCAAAGAACCTTTCAGTTCAATGATGGGCAGAACATAAGAAAAGGGGCTGGATTCACAAGAAGGCGGTAATTACAACTTTACAATTCCTTGCATGTGTTTATGTGGTTTTAGTTACAGCCAGGCATTCATAGGCACATCTGGAAAACCTTACTGCAAAAAACCAATGCAATCCTGTCTGAATAACAAATTGTGTATTTTAAACTGGAGGTGGTGTATGCTGTTTGGCTTGAGAAAAGTAACAAGTGATAGGCCAGAGAAAGCTTAGGGGCCTAGGCAGATGACTTCATGGGAGTGCTGCATTTAGTAGATTGCCTTTATAGAAATAGGTATTAGCTGTAGTGACTGACGTAAATGACATGCATACCCAATATACAACATTCCGATGATTGCCAGTAAAATCACTAGCAGAATAAGAGCGGCCAACTGTGTGCCAATACCAACAAGGGCTGAAAGAAGAGCTAAACTGCGAGGAGGCCGGAAAACATCCCCATGTACAAGCTTCCATCCAGATTCTTCACTGGCATCTCTTTCCTGATATTGAATAAGTATATCAGCAAGAAGATGTATGAAGTGCAAATTAGAGTCAGAAAATCACTGTTTTCATAACAGAATATAGATAGTCAATCACCAGAATTTCAAGATCATCATCATCACGGGCATACTTTGCATAGTCATTTCTTAGGGTGCGCATCAAAATCATTGACACGAGCCCAGTGAGAAAGATAACCATCATGAAAGAATTGAAGATTGAGAACCAATGAATCTGAAATAAAAAACGATTATATGTGGTCAGAGGAATGCTGCAAGATATACATGGGAAATTGAGAACTAATGCGGTTTAAGACAAAGAATCAAGGCATAATTTTAAGTGGGAAGTTGGCAACAAAATACACAAGAACCAAGGTGCAGAACCAGTCTTTAATTGCTGAAATTGAGTTGTTACCTGGTGTTCAAAAAAAGGGTAGTCAAGGTATACATCAAAGCGGTGAGCAAATGTTACATTGGTCGGTTCCCACTTGACAGAATATGTCATATCCAATGCTTTACCCGCATCAATAAGCTTTGGACTTTCTTGAGTAAGATTAACATGAATAATCTACAGGAATGTAGCAGTGATAATAATCAGTTTCTTGAAGGTTCTGTGAAAGGAATAGATGCATGCTATAAAACCCAAACCTGATTGCCGTTGTATCTGATGACAATGTTCTTGTGAGTGAAAAGGAAATATTTGTTATCATTGTTTCTATCTGCCTCTCCAACAAAACCTGTTTAAGTTAAAATTTCCGTTAGAATAGACTATAGAAGATCTTTGAGAGAGAATAGTAATGATAATTGATAAAAGAGGATACATACCCCATAGAGGCAAATCATCTGGATTGTGGCATGGAATTTCCCAGCAGCGTTCAGAAAAGGATGATGGGTCAATTAATAAGTTACAATACATAAAAATGTTTTTGCATACTGAAAATGGCAAGTAGACACACCAACAGTCAAGAAGGAAACTAGAACAGCTTACCAATGAAGAATTCAAACCAATATGAGATCTCAATCGCATCAGATAACTGCTTGGCCTTGTCAGGATCAAGTTCAATTGAACAAATAGTACCCTTGTCAACATCCCCTGAGACAAACCATGATCAGTTTTAAACACTGTGTTTTACCTTCTCATTTCAATTTTCAAAACTGAAGCAACATAAAAGAACAATGCACAAGCAAAGGGATGGCTCACTTCTGAACTTTATGTCAATCTGACTGTCAATCAGCTCATTTCCACCGAGGACCTCCCCAAGTCCTCCCCATTTATGCATGGGGTTATCGGACGGATGGCAAAAGGGAAGGCTGTAGTAGTTGTAAGTTTCCTGCGGGTTGTTATACGGACCAACCTTGTTGACCCAGAGCATAACCTTCTCCTCCGCTTGGTACTACACAAAGCAAGAACATGATATACACCGTAAATGTTCAAGCACCCGACAAAAAACATTCTTCTCGAGTCTCGACAAAGCCATGCCTCAAAAATACACAATAGGCCAAAATATCACATAAATCTTACAGCAATTATCCAGACCAACTGCACTACACGTTACAGAGAATCGTCACTGCTAGATCATGCGTGCGTGCTAACTAGCACATCAAACGAGTCAAACTTCAGAAGGATCAAGGATGCCGATAGAAACGACTCCGCATTGCAGCCTCCATTTCCCACCAACTCGCACGAGATCTCTAGCAACCACGCGACGACCCGATTCAGCACGAGGGAGTACCCGGAGATTCCGCCCGCCCGAGCCCGCGCCACGCAGATCTGAACCCGAGCAAGCACAGATCTACCGAACTACAGGCAAGTCCCACCACGGCGGCCGAACAACCCCGTCGGGGGCGACTGCTCCGACGCGGCGCACCCGTCTGCTCCCAGCGAGGCAACGGAGAGTGAGAGGACGAGGAGGCTGCGGTCAGCCCGGCTAGTTACCTTGTGGTCGGAGTCGGAGGCGGTGGCTAGGGGTAGGAGGGAGACGACGAGGAGGAGGAGGAGGACGGCGGGCGCGGGCCCGGTGGCGCCGACGGAGACCATTGGGAGGGACGGCGACTGCGAGGAGAGGAGAGGGAAATGGGCGCGGCGCGGGCGGACGCGCGGTGCAGTGCTCTCTGCTCCAACTCCCCTCCCCCTGTCGTGTTACGAGTATTTTTTTTTTCTTTCTTTCGTTTTTTTTCTTCTCTCCCGGGCTGTTCGTTTTGTTTTTTTCTCGTGGTTTTTGGAGGGTGTGTGTGTTGGCGTTGCTGGGGATTGGGGAGGGAGGCGGTTGAGGACAGGCACTGCTGCTGCGCCTCTCTCAGATTGATTAGGGACGTCAATTTTTTTCCATGGGTTAGCTATTTACAGTTATTCAGCTCGATAGATATAGACATGGGCTTTTTTTTCTATGAGCATTGTGACTGAAAAATCTAGCTAAAAGCCGGATTTTATATTTTATCCGTAGATAATATATATATATATATATGTCTAACTCAATATATATATATATGCAGTAGATGATTTTAATCCATCTCTTATACCTCATTCTCATGGGTCATTAATTTATGTTGCTATTTTTAAATTGATGATAATAATTTTATAATTTATTAATTATATTATTATTTATTAAATTATTAATAAATATTTTTTATATGAAACCTATATATGTCGGACATCAGTTGAGTGGGTGAAGGTGGACACCAGTTTAGCATAAATTTATACTGCCCATATCTAACCCGACTATTGTATACCTAGTTAATACTAAAACATGCAATTTCATATAGAAGTATCCATAGGTAGACTTATTAATAAATTGAATATGGTAATAAGTTTTACTATAAAAGATTATGTTCATGTCTGGTACGCTGTTTAAAACGGTTAACAAAATGTAGAATGCTGTAATTGTGGTTGATAATCAAACATGTGCTTACGTACAATAGCGTGATAAAGATTACATGTGCTAAACATTTAACACAAATAAATTGTAACACAATCTTCTCTCTTTTTCTACCTTTTCCTTGAAGATTTTCTTGAAATGTGGAGTTTTTTTTACTGGACTAGAGTATTTTCACCCTTTCTCATTTTTGTATGGTGTACAGTATTTGCCTCTACCTGCACATATAGTTATTTGTTGTGGTATCGCTACATAGTGCTTCGCTATTTGCTAAAATGTCAATTTTAGATTTCAAGGCGTGTTCTTCATTATCATAATATAGTACGGTGGTACTGGGCAAAATACCTCGTACCATTCCACCATACAAGACAATATAGAGAATTTCCTGTTCCATTCTGGCCTTTTATACTAGCAGATATAACTATTTTGATCAATAACGGCTGATCCATGTACGGAAAATTTCGGTCATCTTAACTTAACGGTAACAATATTAGGTTCTAAAACATAAAAAAATAATTATTCATGACCATGTGAGGAATATTGTGCACCTATTTATGTGCACAGGCAAAAAGTACACATAATATTCTTTTTGGAGTGAAGTGTTCACTGTTTTTTCTGTTACAATGGTAAAACACGACCGTAAAAAAATCAGAAACACTTTTCTTTGTTGTTGATACTAATGCAGTTGACCATTTGATTGTTTAGACATGATGTTTAATGATATAAGTTATATTTAAAATATTTTTAATAATAGAAATAAGTCATAAAAATTTGGCGTGTCTAAAAGCCATTAATATCGTATGTTTAAAAATGGGATGGTACAGGGTTATTTCATCTTATTCTGTCAACGAAACGACGAATTAAGCCATCTTATCTCAGAGCAGAACCATCCCCTGTCACCCCTTTTCATTCCACCATCAAACGCTACCAAGTCGGAAGCTGAAAGCACACCGCTGCTCTTTCAGGCGGGCAGTGCATCTCGGACGCTCTCGAGCCTCGACCGGTAAAATAAACCAGGCATCCATGAGGGCCTCGCAGGAACGACGTGGTTTGTTTATTTCCGTTTCCTAGATAACGCCGTAGTGTTGGAACCTGGGATCGGTGAACGATGCGATGCGGTCATGCAAGTCGTCGGGAACCCTCGTGTTTAGCGCTGGTCGGTGCCTCCTGAACTGCCCACTTTCGGTTATACTACCACACTACACAATATAGTATTACTGCTATTATTAATCTCTATCTCGTGGTCAACATTTCGGCACGAATCAAAGCGACCTTACGACGCGGTAGGAGTCAACGTACGCAAAGGCAAACCAATGAACTTGCACCGAATCGGCCCCTCTGCCAACAGACAGAAGTATATAGCCCTAGACTGGGAGCTCTTTGAGAAAACGAATGAAAGGGGAAAACGCAGAGTTTTAATAAGATTATAACTACAAAATAGAGTATTGCATAACTCAGAAAAAAAAATACATGAATTACCATTTGGTTAGACTGGGTTCTTTGGGAGATAAAGCCGCAAAGAAAACTTTGCATGAGATTGGAACTCATGGTTAAAATCTCTCCAAAATTTGTACAGATTGAGACATTTCATAGGAATTTCATAAGATTCGACAGTGTTTAATATTTCTTTAAAGGTCATTTAAGAAAAAAGTTCTATAGAATTATTATCCTATAAATTTTCTATATTTTTCCTTTAAATATTTTTGCTTCGAAGGAAAGGCCTGAATTTACAAGGATGGAAGAGAGCATATGGTAGTATATATGGGCTCAAAGTCTGCATAAACAGACAGACATAGCTGTGGGCCGAGACCACCGTGTCCGAAGGCCGTTGCATTTGAACGTATGTATGGCAAACGCAGGCTGAATGACATATTCTTTCTAGTTTGTTCTTACCACGGCCGTGCCAGGTAGGAGAAAGCTGTGATTCTGCAACATGGTATAGAGCGCATCGAACCACTGTAAGTTTGGTTCAATACCTCTTGAAAAAAGCAGGTGTAAGAATAAAAGGTTGCAAACAATGACTTTATTTTGTGGTTGTCTTCTCAATTTGATTAATGGGGACAACCCAACATCACCAACCTGCATAATTCGGGAGGGGGGGTGTAATTATCGATTCTGCCTAACTATTCAGCCTTATTTTGAATATTGTACATGTATGCAAAACTATAACCCAAAAAGCTAAGATTTTGTAAAACATATGCACAACCACTGGATGACAGACCGATCGAGCAGTTCATTCTTCGTCCTCAGTCTCCTCATCGTCATCGCTGCTAGCAGCTCTGTACCTCACCCCATCCTCAGCGTTATCTCCCTCTTCCTCAGTCTCCTCGCTATCGTCCTCGTACAGCACATTCCTCGACCACTGGTGCTCCTCGACAACACTGACAGGTTGGTATGGCGCTATGTAACCCCTGCGCTTAGGGATCTTGGGCAGCGGCATCTTGGCCGTCAGGACCGGCTTGCTTCTTCGCTTTGACATGTGGCCCTTCGAAGAGGCAGCTTGAGCACCAGCATCCTGGTAGTGATTGGGGTGCTCCTTCTTCAGATGGAGGTTAAGTTTGTACTCATGAATGTATGCCTTGGCACAGCCATCATAAGGGCAGACGTATGGGCGATCAGCTGAGGGAGCTGGTGGAGCTGCTGATGGTTTCAATGTGTTGTTATTATTATGGGAGTGGTCTCCTAGACAACCGCGGTTTGTTGCAGACCCACCTGGATTCTGGAGGGCACCCTATATCAGTGTTATAAAAATAGGTGGTCAGAACTGGTTCCTTGCCAAGCATCAATCTAAAGATATAACCATAGTCACAGGAAACGGAATCAATGGCAGCATTCCTCGACTTGAGAACATCGTCCCCATCCCAGAAACGTAGAGGCATTTTCATCCCTACCTTGTAAAAACCTCTCACAAGTAGCATACCACGTTCCCGACCCCGTTCCCCAATCCCATCGACCCAGGAACTTTGTGGCTATGGATATAACTAAACCTTACCTTTTCATGTTGTTGCTTGATATGAGCCCTTAGTTTTGATTCCTGTGTAAACCTTCGAGCACATTCTGGATACTTGCACACATGATAGTTATCCGCAGAATGTGTTTTCATGTGTGCCTTTAAATTAAAATCCAATGAGAAAGCCTGCAATAACCAGGACTAAAGATGTTAATAACAAAAAAAAACGTACCACGACCTAACAAATTAACAGCAAAAAAATACCGAGAAGGGAGAGGCTTATTCCATAATTAGAATGTTTGAGCATATCCAAGCATCCCCAAAAAAACTTAAGACAATTAGAGAAAGGGAAAAAGTGTTTATATGCCACTCCATAATTAGAATGTTTGAGCATATCCAAGCATCCCCAAAAAAACTTAAGACAATTAGAGAAAGGGAAAAAGTGTTTATATGCCACTCCATAATTAGAATGTTTGAGCATATCCAAGCATCCCCAAAAAAACTTAAGACAATTAGAGAAAGGGAAAAAGTGTTGATATGCCACTCCATAATTAGAATGTTTGAGCATATCCAAGCATCTATTTTACGTGTATTTGAAATATATGTGTTGTATGGAAAATGCAAGTCAAAGGATAGGAATGACTGTAACACAAAACCAGTCAATAGTCAAGACTTTTCTGTGTTCACTGTTCAGCACAACAAACTTCACCCAAGACCGAGTATTTGTCATTCATCATTCAAGAAAAATATGATAGTTACAATGGAGATATTGTATTAATTACCTTTCCACAGCCTTCATGAGGGCAAACAAAGTTCTTCTCTCCTGTATGAATAAGAAAATGCCTCTTCAACTTAGAGCTGTCTAAAAATTTCTGCAAAGTCAGATTCAACAAGAAAAGAACATTAGCTAACAACGCAGAAGCAGCAATGCTGTAGTGATCCAGAAAGACCTATGCAATGAAGGCAAGAAAGATAAACAACAGGGAGTACCTTGCCGCAACCATCATAGTGACACACATACTGCCTCTCCCCGTGAACATGAGCATGTTTCCTAAGAGCTCCTGCATCAACAAAAGTTTTCCCGCAGCCCTCGTAGCTGCACAGGAAGAGAACCTCGGTGGTTGGTTCAGGTTTTGAAGCTTCTGCTCCTTGTTCCTTGTCCCTGGATTTGAGAGCTGACAACCTATCCTCTGTAAAGAAAGAAGGTGAAAAAATTAACAGCTGAAAGGGTCGTTCACACTTCACAGAACAAAAAGCATGCCCAACAAATGAATTCGACTAGTTTTGTCTTTTTTGGTTGGCATGTTGAATGAGAACTATACACTTCTCACAAATATGTTGCAGTGAAGCTCAGATGTAGTGTAGATGCATGGGATATTGGCAAAACAGATGCTTGTAACTCGTTAAAAGAACTGTTCGATGAAATTTCAATTGTTTGATATATTTATCTCAGATCAAACTCTTTATTTATTAGCACAAATTTGTTTATAGTTTCTGAATTTTGGAAACATTAAAAAAAACTTTAGTAAATTTCCTGCTACTCTGTTCCAAAAGTCAAAAAAGGACTACATTTACGCCTGTGCCTCACAAGTACTTGGACTGAAATACACATGCCATACAGTAATGAATGAATCGCTACGGACAAACCGGAAGCAAACTAAGGGCATGTTCTAACTTCTAACTGGGTGGTTGGATAGATCATAGAGGAAAATTGGTCATATGGATGAATTAAATATTATAAAGCTAGCAAAAAGTTTAGAAACTATAAACTGTACTTTGGAGAAAAAGTTATCTAAGTAATGCTGACGCAGAAAGATTTTGGAGAAATCGTACTTTTGAAAGTGTGTCACAAATAATCCATACATCCATTAGCTGCTTAGAACGCGCCCTAATTACCGTCAAAGAAGTCACAAGCCACAACCAAGCAAATCGCATCGGCACCACGGCAAAGCTAGGGGATGATTCAGAAAATGCCTAAGAAGGTCCTCTCTGATAAACCTCTCGTGCAATTCAAGCAGCACGGACCACGGATAGCATCAGCAGAATAACAGCACGCACGGCGGACGGACGCTAAACCACATTGCAGTACACCGCGAGAGTTCACAGTAGTAACAATCAGAGGCAAAATTGAAGAGGGCGGCGTACCTCGCACCCACTTGTAGAGCGCGCACGGGCCGCCGGCGACCACCAGATCCTGCGGAACCCTAGCAGCGCACGCACGAACGCGGAAAGACGAGAGATCAGATCCAAACCGCACCAACAGAAGGGGAAAAAAAAACAAAGCTTCCACCGAGGGGATTAGAATTCGAGGGGGAAGAGGAACGGGGATCGCGGGGTAAGGAACGAACCACTCCTTGATCCATCGGTGGCGGCGGCGTCCGGCGGCCTGCATCCCGTCTCGTCGTCCGTTCGTCCCCTTTCCTCTCCTCTCCTCTCCTCTCCCCGCGGACGTCGTGGGGAGCAGAAGGTGAGGGGTAGGGATTCCGGGTTTGCGGAGAGAGGCGGCGGCGGCGTGAGGCTAAGGGGAGAGGAGTCGAGGGTTTGCGTTGCGGCTAGGGTTGAGAGCCTGGGAGGACTCCGACTGGGGATGGTGACGGCATGGTGGTGGCGGTAGCTTTAGGCTACATTTGAGCCGGAAACGTTTTTCGCGAATACCTTTTTTTAACGGTTAAACTATATTTTTTTATAAAAATTCTTTGTTTTAGAATATATATCAATCTATTTTAAAAATTAAAATAATTAATACTCAATTAACTATATACTAATTAAACATCGTTTTACGAATTTTTTCCTCCACTCAAATATACCCAAGGGAGAAAATCTATGGCTGCTTCCATCCCAACCCCACCCTCATCCTAAGTCGGGCCGCGCCGACGCTAGCGCGTGGGAACAAGAGCAGAAAACCAAGGTCCCTTGCGGTTGCGGTTGTTGTGCGTTTGTCAGATTTGAGAGGGATGGGAATTTTGCTTCTGCCAATAGCCCAAGACCGAGGCCCTGTTTGGAATTGCTTTTAGGCTGTGTTCGGCTCGGGGTTAGAAACCTGACCCAGCGTATAAAAGATATGTCTAATTAGCTAATTAAGTATTAGCTAAAAATTTAAAATAGATTAATATAATTTTTTAAAACAAATTTTTATAGAAATTTTTTATTAAAAAAATTCACCGTTTAGTAATACGGACGAAAACGATGGGAAAAAGTTTCGGAGCCTGGGCTAACGAACCCACTCTTAGGCTGCATTTGGGACTGTATGTTCTAATCTTATACTCTCTCATTTTTTTTCATTTTTCATGTGTATGCTCTTCAAACTACTAAATGTGTTTTTTTAAAATATATATATAAGTTACTTTAAAAAATTATATTAATATGTTTTTAAGTTTTTTTATAACTAATATTTAATTAATACACTAATAAGTCACTCCATTTTGAGCGCACTAACCGAAAGATCCAACTTTTAGTTTGAAAAGCTGCGTTGGAACACCGCTTTTCCAATCTTCTACTTTCTTATTATTTTAAACATATGTTTCAGAACTGAAAATTGATTTAAAACATCATATTAATTATTTTTTTAGGTTTTAGCGCTAATACGTATCTCTGTTTTGCTACCTCAAATGAAAGCAGCCTTAGCAATGGCAATTTTTTTCATTTTTTTCATTAGCACGATTCTCAAACCTATGCTTTTTAAAGACTTTATATATATATATTTTAAAAAATTAAATAAGTTCATTTTTAAATTTATAGTAATTAATACTTGATTAATTATGCTAATAATTTATTTTGTTTTACCTGACATGAAAAATCTTCAGCTTACTGCTTCTTCGAATGCAAACTGACTCCACTCCAGCGGAGCAGAGGAAGCTTTGCTTGAGTTGGAGACGGCAGTTTGAGGTTCAAGTGTTTGAACCCGTCATCCATCTAAAAGTCACACACAGTCACTCTGGGCCTCGGACAGGGGTGGGCAAAAATGACCGAGACCAAACCAAACTAATCGAGATCAAATTTTCGGTCATGGTTTTTTACTAACCGAAATTAATTAAATTATTTTGGTCATCACCCTTGTTAACCGAAATGACCGAATTGACAGAAATTAGGGAGAAAAAGCCCAAGCAGCTCTCTTAATCTTGGTTGACTTGCCGTTAATTTAAAAGTTAGAATTGCTATGATTACGGTGAATTGGTGTGTTATATATTGTTTTCTATTATTTTGTGCTATTTAATTGTCAAAACATGTTCCAAAAAGAAGGAAAGGGCTACCAAAATTTTTCTTTGATTTGTCTTTTTTATCTCCTGAAAATGAATTAACCGAAACCAAATTAACCGGTCTTGAGTTTCTTGCAATCTAATTTAGTCTCGAGATTTAAATGGCCAAATTTCATTAAAGACCAAAAGACCGAACCGAATTTTCTGGTCAGACTGAATTCCCACCTCTGCTCTAAGGCAGAACTAATGATGTGCCAAACATTAGTGGCTAGCTAGTGCTGTCAACAAGCCAGTTCGTGCCAGTGCCGAGGTTAAGGCTTGACACAAACTCAAATCAAGCTCGAACCAAGTTTGTTTTAACCGTTGAGCTTCTTCTAGTCAGGCTCTTGGTCAACTTGGTAGAAGCTCGATAATAAAAAAAACTAAAATATAACATCAAAATTGTTAATTCATCGTAAATGAAATGATTGAAAGTTTATCTAGGCCACTAGTGAGTTTTGGCTAATTGATGATAAATGATTAAGGGCTAATGTTTTTATTGAGTGACGAGCAAACATTATGTCGTTTGAGTTAGTAAAGTAAGACAACCCTCTAAAAATAAATTGAGCAAAATTTGGAACATAGAAAATCAAATCAAGTTATTCTAAAAATACAATGGACTAGACAATTTGGGTGTGACCAGATAGTACACCTAGTGCAAATTAGTGTGTTGGACAATGTGATTATCCAAGTCAATTTATATAGGCTAGACAATTCGATAGTCCGAGTTAAGATGATCACTGATTAACTTAAATGTATCAGATTATTTGATAGAGGTTAGATAATCTTAACCGAAAAGTCCAACACTTTCTTGGCATAACCGTAAAATTATTTAAACAGCGATGGAGATGAATGGACTGGATAGTCTGATGGTGATATTTGATAGTACATGTGAAACATAGTTAAACACCTTTATAGCTCAATGGCTAGTTGCTCAATGACCATTGAAACATTATATGGACTCCTTTGAAATGCAAGATTTCAAAACATGCAATAACATAAAAAATATAGGAATAAGATATCATACCATAGCAAATCCTACAGGAAATGAATCCCTAGGATTTTGCAAAAAATATTGTTTGGTAGCACCATAGGAAAAGCATATGAATTGTGAGTCAGAAGGAAGAGGAAACATGAGGTCTAGCCTAGTTTAATTTTCCTCTAAAATTCCTATGAAAGGAGTCATTTCATAGGAATTACAAATAATTTTGTAGAAGTCATTCCTTTGTTCCAAAGGATCATGTAGGAATATTTTTCAATGGATTGTAATTCTCCATAATTCCTACACTTTTCCTTTGTTTCCAAGGAGCCCTAAAAAGAGCTAGAATGTCTGGTGCATGACCGAACTATCTGATCCTATATAAGTCTTAGTAGACTCAAGCAATGGTAAACGGATAGTTAGATGAGTTAGTGATATAAATAAGCGGTACTATGGACTCATTTGAACACTTTAGGACTCTTCTTCACTTTGAGAAAGCCAAGCAAATGTCTAAGAGTTTGAGAGTAAATTGAATATCTTATGAACTAGAATTTTAACCTTAAGTGTGCTTTTATTCTTAGAAGGTAAAACTCCCTCCCAACTTTCTCTTTCTCGATGTGATCTAGAGCTTGTAAGCAGTTAGTTTATTGAGTTGAGAGTGTGTGGAAATCAAGACTTATAATCTTGAGAGCAACTAAGGAGTGTGATGTGTTTAGAAACATTTGTGAAGGTTCTCGCTCGCCTCCAAGAGAATAGATAATTTGAGTAGAAGTCTAGCTTTATCTTGATGGGTACTTAGTAGAACAAGCTTTAATAGATGTTGTTGCTCATTTTTTAAGCTTGGATCTTAATGTTCACTTGGAGATGGGGTTAGGCCTTAGTAGTTGCTTAGAGACTAAAGCCACACCGGTGGTTGTCACTTAGAGAGAAAAGGGTTTAGTGAGACCTGACTCTTTCAAGCCTCTCAACGGAGATGTAGAATCGATTACATCCAAACTTTGATAAACAAATCGACATCTTCTTTCCTCTCTTTACCTTTGCTTTTACTGCTTTTCTCTTGAACTATACCTTGTTTATGTCTAGCTAGTTCTTGTGTTAAGTGTTCTTAATTACCTTTTTAAGTTTGCATCTTGTTATCTTGTAAAAGTATTTATCACCATGTTGACCTGATTGTCCATGTCCTTTAGTGTTTTCTGCTATCTTTGTGTTGGTAGGACTGTCCTATCACAGTTGGATTGTTTGACTTAGCTATAATGAATTGTTCATAGTATGATCAAAATGTTCTAATTTCACTATATTTTTTTTGTAATTTTAGAAAACGTATATTCATCCTCCTATAGGCGTTATCTAAGATTCTCAAAGCCTTTTAAACCACAACTACGAGCTAATAACTTACATAACAAACATTAAACTGTATATTCACACGCTCCATGTGCAAAGATGAGTTCATGTATGTGCATATAACCCACAGTTTATTAAACCAATGGAATAAGTGTTCTAGCATATATTCATATAAATGTGGACTCCATTTTATTATAAAGTTCTGTATTGTTAGATGATATATACTTGCAATGGTTTGCTCACAGTTATGAGTGTTAAGTGGGAGGTGTTCTATTTGAACCTCACAACCAACTTATCTTTTAATAAAATTGGTGAACTTAAAGTGATTTGCCTAGTGAGTAGATAGATCATGGGCAAGGTCAGGATGATTCGAACAAAATCAGTAAACTGACAGAAATATCAGTCAATAGCAAAATCATTTCCTCAACAAATTATGATCCAGTTCTAGTTTTGATGATTTCCAATTTGCAATTTTGATTCAGTTGGTAGAATACATAAATGGTCATAATCAAAAATTACTATTGTAGTTTTCAACCCTAGGATCAAACTTGGCTTGTGTAAGTTTGTTAGTATAATAGGTCATGTATACAACAAGATATCTCATTATGGAGAAAAAATGTGTTGTTCATCACGTTCACAAAAATAAAAGGAGTGCAAATAAGAAGGCTATACCCCATCATTCTAGCTTATCATGTGAATGTATGATAGCTTGTGAGCTTGGCATGCCAAAGCTTGGGTGGCTGTGTTTGGGTTGTTTTAAGCTTGAGCCAAGCTCAAATTAAGCAGCTCACGAGCCTCGAGCTCTTCTTGGCAACTCTAGCATTAGCGCGCGCTAGATTTCTAGATAATCTACCACATTAGACCTTTGTGGAAGTCTAGTTTTGAGCCCAAAGCCAACGTACTTTAAGAAATTATTCACATTGGTGCAAACAAGGTTGTTTGGGTATGCCAACCTTTATATTCAAACATATTCAAATATGCTAGTTTAGACCTTGAATACATCTAAGAAGAATATTCATCTGGAGAAAAAAACACAAGTATCAAACTCTCCTACCAACTTGTGCATGGCTTCAGCATGCCCCTGTCGAAGGTGGTGCATCAATTGGTGACATTGGTGCCTCCCCATAATTGCCTTTCCATCAGCTACAAATCTCCTAGCTTTGATCAGCTCCTCTTAGCATCGTCTTAGTGTTGATCCATAACAAAGTGGCTATGGGCCTTTTCTCTCAGCATCGATTCACTCTGTGATGCCAATCAAAACTTGAGATAAGATCCAATCAGCGACGATGGCTTGATCTTTCACGGTGGACAATGAACATGATAACTAGCCCTCGACTTGCAAGATACAAATCAAGAACCAAAGATAACTCGCGTGATCACACTCTGAACAAGTAGAAGCAACATACACTTATGTTGGTAGAAGATAAAACACCACACCATGCTACCCACAATCATAATGATAAAGCCATGATAAATCAACTCCATCAGAGAATGCGAACACACATGGTGTTTTCATTATTAAAATCATTAAAGATACAAGACATGCTGATTGACATACACAGCTAGACAATCCTAACTTAGAGATAATATTCTTAAGATAATACGTCACCTTTTACATCTCGATGGATAATCAAATAAAAATTAAGCTAATGCAAAAACAAATCAAACTTAATATAGATAACGCTAATTAACCATACACACAATCATGTATTGTGGGTCCTAGCCTATGTAGGTGGGTCCGAGCCCATGTGTTGTAGAGAAAGAATTAGGTGTAACGATCTGAACAAAAAAGCCATCTTGCTCAAACTAATTCCCTCGTGAATTTCTATAACTGATTTATCTATTTCCCTTTTATTTACTAAGTTGACTTTAACCATTTTGTATGATAATAATTCCTTGTATTCTAGTGGTCGTACACCTCCAAAGAAATAGCTAGGCTTATCAACTTGTTTTGTATAGGCTATCAGATCCGTATCACTCTACCATCCTCATTGTGTCTTCAATCCACACGGAGATGATAGTTTCCCACCATAGATCTATTTCAATGCCAACCTCCTTTCATCTTTGATTTGCATCACCAGCCACACCAGTCAACAATGATGATATGCTAATGACCTCATCAAAGATGCTAAGTTTATCCTAGGTCAAGAGCAAGTTCTTTCTTTTCCACTGTCCTGGATTCGTCCTGTGATCTTTCGGATGCCATCGTTATTGCTCACACCCTTCCTCTGCACACCCATCATCAATGGCAGCTTGCAATAAGATGGCGCTTATATGAGCATGATTGAGAGGATGCCATAGTCAAGTGTTGACACAAGAGGTGTAAGTCAAATGAGCATGGAGAATTCTATCCAAATAGTTAGGCCACACATGTTTATTTCGAATAGTATAAAAGTGTTCAAGCTTTACATCTATTTTTTGGGCTGTTAATTTTTATCATTCACATTTTTCACCCAAGCAAGTCCATAACCTTTTTTTTTACTCTCAACCCTCAAGCCTCAACTCAAACACTTTACTTGACTATTTTGCCCTCATATATCTTCTTCTAGAGTTCATACCATGCAATCTGGTTGAGCACTAGAACACTGCACCATCACTCTATGACAAAAGATGCACCAGACCTAGCACTTATTTGTAGGTTGGGTAGGCCCCTACCCATCACAACATATGCCCATGTAGTGACCATCTTGATATCTGGAACCACACCTTCGCACCCTTGAGCTAGGCCATGAGATCGAACACAAAGGTAACATCTAGCACATGAACCAACCAATGACACGATGCACTATAGATGAGGGAGAAAGAGGTAAGAGAGTTTCAAGATGTGTGAATCATAGAGCCACTAAGGACGAATAAAAACATCTAAACCCAATACACTCTCTTAGTGGTGGAGGCCAGAAAGGCATAGCTCTAGCACTTTCACCACCACCTGCTACCCATGTATTTCCCTTCATACCTCCCCTCGATTGCCAAATCAGATAGTGTAACCTAGGATAAAAAAATCTTCTTCTGCCATCTTGTACATTAGGCATACCAAACGACATAACTAGCCATCCTCGTTTCATTCATTAATTGTGTGCTCCACCATTTCACCCACACTTGAATTTCTTTTGCGCTACACATTGCTAGAAGAAACTAAGGACATAGATATCATAATGTTTAACAACCTCTAAGAATAGGATAGAATATAGAAAGAAGAACCAAGTGGCCCAACTACGGTGTGATCAAAGGAGTGACAAATGAGTAGAATGAAACAAAAGATATAAACTTATGTAAGTGCTCAAAGGTTCGATGACATCTTAAAACATGGAATAAGAAGCAAGGAATCAAATCATGATGCGATGGAGGATGATAAATGAATGAAAAGATACATATAGCAGATTTAAATCTAACATAAGTGTGATATTATCTAACAACATCTAAGAATAAGATACAATATTGGAAGAAAGATATAAGTGGTCCAACTCTAGTGTGACGAGGGGGCGATAAATGAATTGAAAGAAATAGATGATATAAGGCCATGTAACTGCCCAAAGGTTTGATGGCCTCTAAAAAATGAATAAAATAAGGAAAGAAGATACACGTGATAAAATGAATAAAAAGATATAGTAAATCTAAATCTAAATCAAATGCACGCATACGATGGTTCGACAATTTGTAATAATAAGATAAAATATTAAAAAGAAAATAAAGGTGGTTCAACTATGGTGTGACAAAAAAGTGATAAAATGAAATGAAAGAAATATATGTTATAAGTCCACATAATTACCCTGAAGGGTTGAGGCTCTTTAAGAATAAATAAAACATGAAAGAAGATACAAACAAACAAATCATGGTGACATAGAGTACTAAATGAATTAAAAAGATATGGTGATCAAAATCTAACATAAGTATGCTATGGTCTGATGATATCTAAAAGAAAAAATAGGTGGTTCAGCTATGATGCGATAAAGAAGTGATAAATAAATAGAAAGAAATCGATTGTCTAAGCACATGTAAGTGCCCAAAGGTTCGACTGCCTCTAAGAATAAATAAAACATGAAAAGAAGAGGCAAGTGATTAAATCATGGTGTGATGGAGGAGTGATAAATGTGTGAAAAGATATTGTAAATCTAACATAAGTGAGCTATGTCCAACAATTTTTGGTAATAAGATGAAATATTGGAAGGAAGGGACAGGCTGTTCAACTATGGTGTGACAAAAAAAGTGATAAATGAATAAAAAGAAATAGCTGATATAAGCCATGTAGATTAACAAATCAAATAAAGAAAATCTTACGCCCCTATTTAATATTAAGCCTTCTACCTTCACTTCATTGCACCTGCACCATTCTACCCGTACTTCTCTCTTTTTCTCTTTCTGCAAGACAATATAGGAAACACGTACTCACTCTATTTCAAATACTTGTCATTTCTAGGTTTATCCTAAGTCAAAATTTTTAATTTTTGACCTTTAATTTTTATAAACTCATATAGTTTAACATAATATTTTTTTTAATTTACCATGGAAAATTCTTTCACAATATATAATTCACATGTTGTTAGATATATTTGACTTAGGACAAACCTAAGTAATTTGAAATGGAGGAAGTACTTAATATCACGTCAAATTTTATTTGCTATTACTAAATCAGTGAATACAGTAGAATCAGTGTGTATGAATGATTCTATGAATGCAATTTCCTGTGAATCAATGCAAATTGTATTATTTTTTTGTTATTGAAAATCAGTATCGCTACGGATTCATATGAAGAACTGGCCGTGATATTGCTTATCACAATCGGTTCAAAACCCAATAGTGATTCTTCAAACTATCACAACCAAATATCTGCTGGTGGTTAAAAAAAAGGGCAATGAAGTCATTTCTTGAACTGATAGTGATGTGTTATTTGTAGTAATGTTATAGTCCAACTACCTATAAGATTAAGATATTGGTAGAATGTAAGAAATAATAGCTAGATGGTTTAACATGATGTGACAAAGGAAAAAAATAGTTTGATATATGACCAAGTAAGTGCTAAAAGATTTAATGACATCTAATAACAAATAAAATATGATATGAAGAGATATGGCGTGATAGATGAGTGATAAATAAAAAAATATATAACAAATCTAAATCTAACTATGATATAACAATAAAATATCTTACACATATATTTAATATTATATTATATGTTATATTCTCAAACGTTTCACCCGTGCTTACTTTTTTTCTCCAGTATTACAACATGGCATTTGAACGCATTTCTTACATGCGAGCTATGCTACACCAAAATTGCCACAACAAAGACAAAAACCCACCGAATCCAAACACAAAAGGCTACAGATTCAAAAATTCAAACCCATTTTGACTGTGACCACATATTCTTAAAAAAAATTGATTGTGACCAAGCCACAAAGTGTGACGAGGAACATGAGATGAGTAGGGGGGCTGAAGTGAAGTGGTGGTGCGGTGGGGTAGTAGACAAACGCCCAAAGTCAAACCCGACCAAAAGTCACTGGCTCCATTGCTGCGGTGAGTTGACACCCCCGTACATTAAATAATCCCCACCATACTCCCTTTTTTAGAAACAAAAACCCACAAAGTCGCCCACCCAAAGCTATCCTAGCGACCATCGCGAGCACTTCTTCTCCTCCTCCGATCACGTCCACATCCGAAAACATCTCCGTCCGCCCACCGCGGTCGCGGGTTGGAGGCGCCTGTCGCCGCGCGCCGCGCCCCGTCGCTCTTTCGCTGTTTTCTTCTGGCGCCGCGCGGGCGCGGTGGCGGTTGGGGTGGCGCTGCCGCGGCGTGAGAAAAATCTGGTGTCGGGCGCCGGCTTTGTTGACTAACCAGCGGCGGCGACGGGGGCAGAGAGTCTTCGCTGGCCTTGTCTCCTTCTTCCTCCCCCACGCGATCCGTGCTTTCCTCTTCCCTCGTTTGGTTCTCTGCTCACCTCGCCTCTCTTTTTTCCCTGGGTTGGGTTCTTGGTGGTGGTGGTCGTTGTCGGCGTCTATCGACTTCGCGGTGGTTGCTCTCGGAGGGGTCGTCGTCAACGCGGAGACTTAGCGCTCTGGTTCGATCTTTGCGGCTTCTATTTTACTCGTTTGCTTGTTTGTCGTCGCCGGCGGTGGGTTCCGGTGGTGGAATTGGCGCGGATTCGTCCTCAATTTCTCGTCGTCTTGCAGGTGTTGGGGAGGTGAGCGGTTGTGACCTTAGTCGGCGGCGCATTGGGCATTGGGCCGCCGCGATGGGCGGCGTGTGCTCGGCGGGGATCCCTGGGGACAGGTCGCCGGCGGAGCTCTCGTTCCGGGCCATGGGGTTCGTGGTGGAGCAGGAGTTCAAGGCCTTCCCCGCCATCGCCGGCAAGGTGCAGGGCAAGAACAAGACCGCGCAGGTCGAGGAGGCGCCGGAGCCTATCCGGCCGCCGGGCGGCGGCGATCAGCCGCTCCGCCTGTCCCCCGAGAAGGGCCCCAGGCTGTCCACCGGCGGCGGCGGCAAGGCTCGCCGGTCGGTCTCCAAGGAGCCGCAGCTGGCGCGGTCCTCGTCTGAGAAACTCAAGGTCGGCAAATCCAGGATAAGCACCTCCGGCAAGGCAAGTCTCAATTCTTTTCCCCTCCATTTCTTCAAGCAACAGGAGCATTGCCATTTGGATTAGATGATTGAGTAGCATAAATCATGAACATTTTGCTTGAAAGTTGAGACTGCAAGATTTTTTTTATTGACGTAATTTAGACATTTCTTACACTGCAATTTGTAGCATAAACAATGAGACAATGATCTAGTTGCCTTTTTTTTTTTGTGTATCAGATTGTGCATATTCAGGCATGAGCTTTGCAGTTCTGAATAAACTCTCCTGACCTACTGGCTGCTGACCAGTTTCCACTGTGTAATGGTACACTCTTTGCAGGCTTCAGACAAAGGCTCAGTGTTTGGTAGAGCCAGCACCTCTGGAATTGGGAAGGCTGTGGAGGTTTTGGACACACTGAGCAGCAGCATGACAAGTTTGAGCCCTGTAGGTGGGTTTGTGTCAGGCACGAAGACAAAGGGGAGCCGAGTATCGATTCTTGCGTTTGAGGTTGCAAACACAATAGTGAAGGGCATGAGCCTGATGCAATCTTTGTCTAAAGAAAGCATGAGATACTTGAAGGGGACCGTCCTCCGATCGGAGGGTGTAAAGCGCTTGGTTTCTAGCGATATGAGCGAGTTGATGAGAATTGCTGCAGCCGACAAGAGGTTTGTAATGGATGCAAGTGATGTTGTTGCTCTAGGTCTAACTTCCATGATCTGTAAATGAGATCTTCACATTCTGGTTGCCTTTGCAGGCAAGAGCTGATGCTATTTTCACGAGAGGTGATCAGATTTGGCAATCGTTGCAAGGATCCTCAGTGGCACAACCTCGATCGCTATTTTTCCAAGTAGGTTCACAACTTCGCACTGTTTACATGTCCTGATAATTGATACCAGAGTATGATGAACTCGGTTTTAATCTTGTACTTGTTTGCTTCCAGGCTAGAATCGGAGATCACACCTCAACCAAACCTAAAAGAAATAGCAGAAGTGGAGATGCAGCAATTGTTGACCCTGGTTCGGCACACGGCTGTGAGTACATTATACTCTCAAGTACCCCTAGTCACAAAATAATGCCATCATAGAATGTGTGCAGACAGCCATGATATGGTTTGAATGAAAATGATACGAGTGAAAGATTTATGGTATAACGCATATATTTTTCTGGATATATGATGGTACAATTTAGTGGTCAAAGTTGCTATCAGTTGAGTTTGAAAAGAAAAAAAATTGTCACACTTTGATTTTGGAGGCAGTATGTCTTTATTGGTTATACTGAAATGAGAACCGATTCCATGTGATATTTATTATACTACTAGATCACGTTTTCATCAATCACTAATCTGTTTGCTATGCATCTTTCACCCCATGTCCCTCTGCTCCATGCTACCTTTTCCTAATACAGTTTCTATTTCATTTTTATATTGCTCATAGGATCTATACCATGAGTTGCATGCATTAGATAGATTTGAGCAAGATTATCGCCGTAAATTGGAGGAAGAGAAAAAATCAGTTACATTTGAAAGAGGTACACCAATCATTATCAATACCTCATACCCTTGTAGTTTGAGTTAGAAAGACAGTAGTCGTTCCCTTCAAGAATGATTGAGTTTGAGTACAATGAATGAGCAGGGGATACTATTCAGATTATAAGGCAAGAATTGAAGAGCCAAAAGAAGCATGTGCAAAACTTGAAGAAAAAGTCTCTTTGGAATAAAATGCTCGAAGATGTAAGCGTTTGTACTGTAATTTGCATGAGATGAAGTATTTATATAATGACAGAGAGATAACCCTGTCATCTGGGTTTAATGGTTAATCTGAATCATGTAATCTTCATTCTATTTGTAGGTCATTGAGAAACTCGTAGATATTGTCCACTTCTTACATGTAGAGATTCAAGAGTCTTTTGGGTCTTATGGTATGCCTAGTTGCCCAGTCTTATCAATCAACAACTCAATAATTCACTATGGTTACCAACCGATTACTTTGGACTTGTCCATGCTTTTGTTCCCTTTTTTCTGTAGATGGAGCTTTACAATTGAATGAGCCTTCAGAGAGCCATCAGATGTTAGGATCAGCTGGCCTCTCGCTGCACTATGCCAATATCATTTCACAGATCGACAATATTGTAAGTTTTTCTTCTGGTTATTTACATATATTTTGCTGTTCATGTCAATACACAAAATTTAGATGAACTTAAGCTTATCGGTGAACTGTGTATATTTATCCATAGGATTCAATAGCTGATGGCTTATCCGGTCATTGTGTCTTGTAAAATCTTTCAATTCTTCTTCTGATATGTTGACGTGCAAGGCTTTTGTGCGTTCACAAAAAAAAGGATTTAATAGCTTGTGAGAATTTTCCATACTATGATATTATCCGATAAAAAAGTATGTTCTTTATTCCCCCAAGTTATGGCCATATAGGACAATGGCATAAGCATGATAGAATGATAGATTTGAAAAGCCAGTTTGGTTGTTGTGCATTCTTAAACTGCAAAGATTTCTTTCAGAATTGCTGCTTTTGCGTTCAGGCAATCAACCTCTGTAAATGTACAGTCACAACTAACAAGTTTGTGCTGAGAAATATAATTGTGGAGTTAGACCTTACGATGCTAATAATGAACAACATACACATGATACTTCTTATTTCTTATGAAATGTCATCAATAATTTGTTGAACATTCACTGAAACTGTTATACTAACTGATTTTGGCTAAATGAAGGTTTCCCGAAGCACTGTTCCACCACAAAGCACAAGAGATGCGCTCTATCAAGGATTGCCTCCAACTATTAAGTCTGCTCTTCGAACAAAACTACATAATTACGCAGAACCCCAAGAGGTATTTTTTGTGCTTATTAAAACAATTGCTCGATAAATTACATTAGCCGCAAGCCTACCATATATCCTGGAGGCTGGGATTCACATCCTAAATTTGTATCTTGCTGTGGTAGGTTCCAATCATTGAAATCAGATCTTCGATGGAGAGAACCTTGCAATGGATTATCCCTATTGCCAACAATACAGCCAGGTAATTCAGTAGTGACTATGTAATAGCACTGAATAGATCCAGCCAGACCTTTGGTTCTACTCCAGGTACTGACATTCTGTTCATCTTTGCTTGTATGCTACATCAGAGCTCACCATGGATTCGGATGGGTCGGCGAGTGGGCAAACACAGGGTTATATGTTAACCATTGCTCATCCATGCATCCATCAATCTGTCCATTATTTATTGTATTATTAAAACATGAGAAAAGAGGACTAAAAATTACCATGCTAATCAGAGAAAATGAGAAACATTTGCACTTTTGATTGTGACAAGTTCAAATTATAAAACTTTGCATCGATTGAATATATATCAAAGCAATTAGAGTTGTACCACAAGGATACTATCATATTTTCTGTGAGAAACACAAAAGTTGCTTTGCATTACTGTATTACTATCTTTTCCCATAATATATTCTGAATCATTTATCTAGTCCCACAATTGCGCATGGACCTCCAGCTTACTAAATCAATGCAAGAATTCTCATCATGTTTATTTCAAACTAATTTACACAGGAATGACGTGATGCGGAGGGCGCCTGGGCAGCCTGACGTGCTCAAGATCGAGACTTTCTACCATGCAGACAAGGAGAAGACGGAGGCATGCATCCTGGACCTCGTCGTCTGGCTTCACCACCTCATCAGCTACAGCCGGCCAAGCACCGGGGCCAGGTCGAGGTCGCCGAGCAGATCACCCGTTCGCTCCCCTCCCCTCACGCCGCCGCAGCAGGTGCCGTCGACGACGAGGCACGCGTCATCCTCCTCGCCGCCGGCGGCGAGGCCGAGTGGTACCAGTGGCCTCACCAGTGAGGACCGCGCGATGCTTCAGGACGTGTACGTGAGCCGGCGGCGGCGCCCTCCCGGGCACAGCAGGAGCCAGGAGCTGTCGTCGGCTCGCGGCGGCGGGGGCGACCGCTCGGTGGCCGCGGCGGCGCAGCTGAGCAAGAATGACAGGCTGAGCAAGAGCAGCAGCGACGCTCCGGCGCGAGGCGGCGGCGGCGGCGAGCTCTTCCCGCTGAGCAGGAGGCCATCCCCTACCGTGGTGTCGCCCGCCGTCGACTTCGACATCGACGGTATCAAGGCGCTGGATGCTCAGAAGCGGCAGTGATCGTGACGTCACAAAAGCCGTCTTCTCCGCAAATTTTGCTCAAACTGTCCCTGATCTAACGCAGCGACGCCAGAAAACTGAGAAAAAAGACAAAAAAACCAAGAAAGAAACGGAGATGGCCAGGTCTTGAGAAACCAAGATCAGTGATGGATGCCCTCGTACTTAATTAGAGTGTGATTGCATTATAATTAATTAATCAATCGCCATTGTATATTGTAGGAGAAAGAAAGAAAAATATATAGATGGATAGATAACCCAAGAATTGCAGTGTCAAGTACTACCATGGGACATCATGGATGGATATGTTACTCCAGCTGTGCAATGCCTGGAGACTAGTACTCATATATCAACAGACTTTGCAGGCACATAGATAGTGACCAAATCAAGCCGCCCTCCTGCTTGTGAATTTTCCACCCATCTTGTCTTGGAATGGAACGCCAGTTTCATTTCTGTTTGTCTTCACTGTTCTGTTCATTTACTTCATGTACTGTACAAGTACAATGTGGCATTGCAGACTTTGCAGCTGTTGCTGTTCCTGAGATTGTTGGAGGAGCCCTTGCGAGATCTGCTAGCCTACCCTCACCTCACCCTGTGTGGGTCATGGATAATCGATCAATCCATCCATGGCGTGGTCCCTTCTGCTGCACGAGGGAGGGGGGGGGGGGGGGAGCAAGATTCAGGAAGCAACAGGGAGATGATCAGAGGTTCAGAAAAAGATAAGGACAGCACGGACGATTGCATTGTCATCGTTTTGGTGAGGGTTATCGCTATCCGATTGTATCACGGTTATCACTGTAACCGTGTGGTACTGCAAACCCTGTATCGTCCTTGTGCCCTTCTGGAGTCCACTCTCCAGCTTCTACAGCTGTTGCAGTCACCGGGCATGCAATGGACACGGTGATGCAGGTGCGGCTCAAGGCAGCCGCAGGAAGAAGGGAAGGCTGCCGCATGCCTCACGGGCAAGAGCAGTCATGGCTCAGGGGGGCGCAGCAATTCGCCACGCGCACCCTGGTGGCGATCTCTGTGCTGTTGTGTAGTGCTGCGTTGGTCTCTACCTCTCGTACGTGCTTTGCCGCCGGGTTCAGCAACCGGAGGCAAAGCGAACGGTGCCACGTAGTACGTATGCGTACGTGTGGCCTGCGGCAGGAGATCGATCGACGCCGCGCTTGTGGTGTGTGGATTGCCATGCCAGTAGGCTGTGCTTTGAGAGGAGAGAAAAAGATAGAAGGAAACGATCCCTCGTTCACGTATAATTAATTAAGTATTAATTATTTTAAATTTAAAAATATATTAATATGATTTTTAAAACAACTTTTTTATATATTTTTTAAAAAAGGAAGCGCACGCACGCAAACGACAGCCTTTCTTTTCTGCCGTCGTTCAAACAAACGCACCCTAACGTTAAAGTGGGGCTCATAGTAGTATGGTTCCGAGAGAGACTGTACGTCTGCACACGTGGGCTAAAGTAACAGTTAATAACACTTCTTCGCAATAAATAGTAGTTTGAATAGTATTTTCTACGTGTATTTTTAATAGTAGTTTGAATGGTATTTCCAGTTATTTCTATCATTCCTGTGCACCTATAGATAATACGTATCAGGTATTTGAGTTATTTCTATCATTCCGTATCATATTAATCACTTTATATTTAAATTTATCGTTATCCTATCTTTAACTATACTCCCACTTTTAACCATATCTTATTTAATTAAGGGCATATATGTAATTTATTTTTCAGAGTAATTTGTGTTTTGTTAAAAAAATACACTTATTTAAAAACAGACACAGTAGGAGTAAAAAATTTAATCGTGACGAGGACACTACTCGTACAGTGTTGTGACTCTTTAGACAGTGCCTCTATGCAGCTACTTTTTAAGCTGAACCTGGGCAAGGCTTCTCTTCTAAGTTAGCTCTCTGTTTTCTACTAAAGCTTTTTAAATTTTTAAATAGTGTGTTTTATGTAAAAACTTTAAGTTCATTTAAAAATTAAATAAATCTATTTTAAGTTTTTAATAATTAAAAATTAAATAATTATATACGTGTTTCACATATAAATTTAATCTTTAAGGGATTAAATGCCGTTTGTAACTCTCATTCCACAAGAAAGAAAGTAGTGATGACCATCTCCAATGTGAGATGCTCAGGTTTAACTTTCCGATGTACCACGGGATCCGGATACCCAACAGTATGACATTTTTAAAGTAATTTTCACAAAATTTGAATTGATTTTGCACGAATTTATTGTTTTAAATCTGAATTTCTTGAAAACCATTCGAAGACTGCGTCGAAATCTCACGGTTTTCGACTGTTTTGGTCAGAAACGTGGACCCTTCGACGAATCCTTACGAAATCTATTTCTGTTCTTTCACCTCTGTAAGCTTAAACTACGCATTTGCAACCAAGAACTCGATCAATCGCTGTATTCTTCTGCTCCTGCCGCTTGCCTTTTCATCTTGCACGAAGCAACAATGCGACGCAAGCAACAGTGCTTGATTGTCATCAGACGTGTCGCCTCGCCTTACGCTGCATGTCATGCTATAATATACATACATATACACATACATACATGCATACATATACACATACATACATGCATACATATACACATACATACATACATGCATGCATACACACACACACATACATACATACATATACACATACATACATGCATACATATACACATACATACATACATGCATGCATACACACACACACATACATACATACATACATACATACATACATACATACACACACACACCGTTTGCCAATCAATCTGCAATGCCAAAACCCAGCGAGAGGAAAAGGCTCCATGCTTTTCGGCAAGGAAACAATCGTTGATGGGGTTTGGTGTTGGTGGCATGCATACACACGCATATGCACTTGCTAGCCACGAATTAAAGAATCTTCTTTCACTCGCCTTATGGTTTTCCTTTGGCTGCAAAGTGGTATGTACTCTTCTAGAGGACGAAGATGTTGCTTGATGTAGTAGTTTAATTATTGCTAGATAATAATAATAATCTATAATTAATGGGCAATTAGGAAGCCTTCTTGATAAATTTGATATGCATGAGGAAACCATGGGCTATATATTATTGTGGACTTTAGCATGGGGTTAGCTAGCTAGCTTGAACTTAGGAGGAAAAAGAGCTGGAGCTGACCACTAACATTTTTTTTAATTTTCTTAACAGGGTCATGTTGAATAATTGTTGATCACTAGCTAGTGAACAACATTTTTTTTCAAAAAGCTGAATAGATACTAATGATCTGCTTGGTAAACAATACTCCTGGTATTTTAAGAGTTTACCTCAAATTTAAAGTAAAACATTTTTATGATAGTTTTTTGAGACTGAAACGTACAAGAATTATGGTCAGCATGTCGTAACATAATCAACCGGTTGTGTTCAGTTACATCGACTGTTGGTTAATGATTTATGACAGCCCCGAGAAAAAAAAAATTCCCCAAGGTTGCTATAACAAGTAGGCCACAAATTAAATAGCAATAAAAACGGCAAGAAGAGTCCGTGTGAGTTGACCGTGCGGTGCCTCTGATAATCTCACATTGTGCAATATATATAAGGAACAGTTTTAATTTAGAGTAACCTGTCCCTTAGATCCCAATGTAGCAATTAATCTCCCAATGTTAGATCCCAATGTAGCAATTAATCATCAATACATACAATTTTGGTTATAACCAATCAACGTGGTATAGCACGCTTTTATTATGAAGAAATTGGCATATAATTTTGAACCGAGATATATAGCTCGAACTTGGGTGGTGCAGGTGTACGTTGAGGTATGTTGTATTCCTATGTTGCCATGTATATAAAAACATTGTAAGCACGCTCATTTCGGCGGCCGGCCATATATATGCATGATGTAACTATATCTGTATGTAACTTTAGCTAAAGATAATTTTAAGTTTCATGGTTACACATTTGATCAGCAATGCCACCCAAAGAAATTCAACCACAAATTTAAACCTAAGCCCAACAATTATTGCTTACCGAAGCTAGCACACACCAACGACGCCACCGGCAACCACAACTTTTGACTATGACTAATGGTGCCGATTTATTGGAGATTAATTAATTAAACACACTAATTAATCGAATTAAAAATCATGTTCTTTATGTATGATACCATCTTAATTAGTTAACCACACGTTTGATTAATTACACCAAACAGAAATCCAAACCCATAATAATCATATAAACTACTACTCGCTATGAACGTACACGACGAGTAGAGAGATGGCACGAGCGCGTAGCGCGTACACTTATCTCTCATGGCGCCGGCGGCGTCTTGGCCTTGGCGGCGAAGCAGGCAGCGGCGCGCTTGCAGGAGCGGTAGAGGCTGAGCACGGAGAGCCACTCGGCGAGGGCGTCGGCGAGCCGCGGCTGGCGGCGCCGACGCCGGAGCCGGCCGCCACTCCGCCGGCGGGCCTTCCCGGTGTTGTAGTCCGGCGGCGGCGGCGGCATTGCGCCGACGTACTCGGCGGGGACGACGGCGGAGGCGTAGGGGTCGGACGCCCCGGAGAGGAGCGACGGCGGGAGCGGGAGCGGCGGCGCGGCGGTGTGCTTGCCGCCGCCGCCGCCGGCCTGCTTGGAGGAGGAGGAGCGGGACCTCGCGGGCGTCTTGGGGATGCCAGGGCGGTGCTCCCACGAGAAGGGCACGGAGGAGGCGCGGAGGGGGGAGGGGAGGAACCGGTGGAACGGCGATGGCGACGTCGGCGGGAAGAAGGAGAAGGAGAAGGAGGTGGTGGAGGAGAACGAGCCTGCTGGCGAGGGGAGGAGGCGCCGGCTCCGGCGTGGAGTGGAGGCGGCGGCGGAGGTCGCCGGCGGCGGCGGCGGCGAGGGGGAGGAAGGCATGGCGGGATGGTGCGGTGCGGGTGGGCGGGGCAACTGATTCGAGTGAAGCTGGGGCCGTCGCCTTTTATGTTGCGCGCGCTGAGGGGTGAGACAGCGGCACACGGGGAAATCAGATGTGTTTAGAACCTGAGTCGGCCACGTGGTGCGGTGACGTGGCCAACCGGCTGCTTCAGTCCGCAGCAACATGCAGTGTTGCCACTAAAAGAGCTCAAATTCTTCACAAACGAGGTCATCTTTTAGTAAGGATTTGACAGAAACTGACGTGTTTTAAAATATTTTAATTTAGTCTTTAAGATCAAGTTGTTTTAATTTGTCTGGTCAAGTGATTTAGAAGTATATTTCACGACAGGATTAAGAGCAGCGAGTTAAGTCCACTTGTGCACTGATGGCACATTTGAAATTCGGAGCGCCGGATTAATACACTTTAGCCCTACCATTGCCTTTTTTTTCTCCTCTCTTTGTAAAAGTAGAATGTGAGATGTTTCCTTCAACAAACAAAGCACAAAGCGAGTCTGGTAACACAATTTGAAATTTTCATTTTTTGACGAAGTTGTATATGCTGCAATTTGAGGTTCAGGCTGCTGGTGATACGTTCTGAATGACATTTCTCTCAAGCTTGGCATGGACAGTAGGTTCTCCGATTTTTTTAGCACACGTGTACACGAGGATGTTGACGGTTGCAATTAACCGTTTAACTCTAATCCGCTGTTGCACTGAGATAATACAGCTGTTCATCCAGTCTTTTTTTCACTTGATTAAAGAATGGGTTGCAGAAGATGCAAGGGACTGTATGTATGTACTACCTCCATGCCCTACTTAATTAACAAATTCAGATTAGATCACTCGCATATAGATATATAGTTTGATCGATGTGATGCAGTACTGATCTTGGCAGAACTATCCAATGACTAGGGCTACCTTTTACAGTGCATGTACTTTTCTCTGTCTTCAGATTTCAGTTATCTATCCTCGGTAGCTTTGGAGTGAAACCTCCCATTTGGAACAATGCAGCTGGGTTAAATGTTCAACTTCCCAGGATTCATGTCCCAGAAATGCAATCCTTTTGTTTTTCAGGCTTATTCAAGTGGTAAATTGCAAACTACGATAAAAGAAACCGAAGCGTTCACGGTAAAAAAAGAACAAAAATAATAGATTTGTTCATTCCCATTTCTTCAGACAGGAAGCTAGCTACTGCCATGGATGCATACATCGAATGCGAAAACACAAGCACATTTCGCCATCAGGTTCACCACTGACTTGACGAGGAGAAAAGCAAAGCATCGGAGAGCAAAACACCTAGAAAAGCAAAACAAATTAACCGGTTGCTATCAGAGACAAAAGCTACTGGCAAGCTAGGAAAGCGCCTAAATTGATTGTTCTCAGCTTTCTTTTCTGCAATCCTCTCTACCTGCGTCAGCGTCTGCACCTAATGTACATCCCATCGTACGCAACCTCTGCTCGCGTCTGCGTTTGTTCAGACGATGTAGATAGATGCTTAAACAATCCTCCTGGCTAATTAGTTTATCATCTGTCATGCATGCTTCCATGGTGTTAATTACTATCTAGAGTATCAGGTAGCTAGGACAGAGCATATTTTGTTCAGACAATTTCCCAACATTTCAAAATATCAGTCATATTCTTTTCATTTGAACAAGTATTTAATCCATGATAACTCTATTAGAATATTATTTGGAGTATATGATAGAAAAGCATGATCATAATTATGTATTTTTAGCACAAATCTAATAGATTTAATAAAATATGTCTTGTATTATGGAGGATCGAATCATAAATGATTGTGGAAAACAATATAGCAAATTTTCTTAAATACAAGACCTAAAAAATTGTGTTTTTTAAATCTGGACAGAGATTCATAACTCCAATCGACTGAAATTGAGGTTGATTGATACATAAATAGAGTCGATCAGACAGATCTAGAAAAAATTCGGTTCATTTAAAAATTAGATTATCCGATCAAATCTGAAGAGAAGACGTAGAAGCCACGGTATGATACTTTATCTACATTGGAGATATCTTATAAAAATAGTCATATTTAGTTAGTTTTGTTAACTTAATTAGATATTTTTTTTATATTTTTAGAAAATAACATCGGTTGTTGTAACCACGTTAGACTTTTATAATATCAGGGTATAAATATAGACCTCCTGAAATTTTATAATTCATCTCTCGATCAAATACATCTTTGGCACATTGTCGCCCTAATTTATTTATGTTTTTTACTGGTGAGTTTTGGTTCTTAACATGGGACTTCATTGATTTGTCTCACCATTATCCTATTATATTCGCTTTGTCTAAAACTGTATTGGTTAGATCCAACATCTCGTGCTGTATCGGTTAGGTTCGACCTACTAGACTGCTGATAGTAGATTGAGCCATAAGACAATACGCTGGCATTTTATTAGAGTAGTTAGCCGATGAGTTATCCACATATCAAGTATCACACAGTATATCGACTCCTTAGCCAATACACATATGTCTTCAGTGACTCTTCTAAATCTCACGTCCAGTGTATCAGCCTCTTAGTCGATACACACATATCTTCAGCAATCTTCTCTCATCGGTTCAACTAGCCGATGGGTTCACTCTTTTCTTTCACCCGCACGTCCAATCTAGCATCCACTGTCTCGTTGTTGTTAACCTTAGTCTCATATTATCTCGGTTCGGTCTGATCTATCGAGGCTAACTCTAACGGTGCCGTCACGATAGTCACTGAGTCTCGTATTTTCGGAGGATTGGGTATCGCTCCTTATTCATCACACATTATGTTTGGAGCGCCATCGGCTTTGCAGTTGATAGATATTTATATTATTCCTTGCCAATATATATATGCCTTCATCGGCTTTCTGTTGATGAATGAATGAGCACTATAGCCTCCATCGGCAACTAATAAATAGGAGGATCTCACGTGCTATTCTTTGAATACCTATTATAGAGTATTATTGGTTTTGCAGCCGATGTAATCGTTATCATATTCTTTGAATATTCTTTTATACCTTCGTCAGTTTTACAGCCGATAGACCAGTTTTATGCCTTTATTATATTTGGAGTGCCATCAGTTCTACAATTGATGTATCTTTCATTCTCTTCGTCATTATCTGCTATACCTTCATTGGCTTTCTACTCGATGGAAGAACGTTCTATTCCTTATCGACAACCAATCGATAGCAAGAGCACGTCGGACGTAGCCGATGACTATCTCAACCCTATCGGCAGCCAGTCGATAGTAAGAGTTTGTATCGGCCGATTATCTGACTGACCAATTCTCTTTATCTCCTTATCAATTATAAGATCAAATTGACTGGTGCGCCCGCATCTCCACCTTCCTGACGAAGGGACAAAGAAGCCAAAGCACCTGCACTAGAGCGAAGTAGATCTCTCATGCCTTGACGTGTTTGCGTGTTCGCATCGAATTGGACCTCTGTCGGCTCCGCTCGGTCCTATGAGTTTCAGCGCAAACAGCTATACGGTCCAACTTGAATCCATATAAAATCTGACTCCGTTACTATTCCAACTTCTTTGCTTCAATCAGAATACACCACGTCACCTCTGGATCTCCTGTGGCTGCCCACTCATGACACGTCGCTCCTGTCGGCCACTTGTTAGTTGCCGAGACTTCATCACGTTCGCGCTCGCTGATAGGCCTAGTCCATCTATCAGTCGTAGTGTCTCCGTGCCCACGCCTACGCCCACTGACAGGCCTGCCCCGCTTATCAGCCACTCCTCTATTGTCGCGTGCACGCCCACGCGCCCACGTGCCCACGCGCACTGATAGCCTGGTCTCGTTAGTTAGCCTCTGCGCCACCGCTGTGCGTACTTCACACTCTCATTAACAGCTCGGTCTCATCTATCAGTCTTACACTCTGTTAGTAGGCCATCCCTATGTAGCTCATTGTTCCATTGGCCTTGCTCATTACTGTTTACTCGACTGCCAAAAATCTAAATTCAGAAAAATATTTTCTCATTTTTCATCCGAAATTTTTTCAAATTTTTTCAATAATTTTACATATTTCTCAAATTTAATTCATACACTTAAATAAAAAAAACACATTCTTCGATAAAGATTAACGTACACACATATTCACCATATATTTTTAATAAATAATTAAAAATAAAACACTTAAATAATACTAATTTTAATATAAACTATTTTCATTAATTTTAACCTAAACTATTTTATCAATTTTGCTTAAAGCCAATAGTATTATCTAACATATTTTGACGGAGAGAGATAGTATGTCATAAATAATTCTCCTGGGATAATTAGTTCATCATTTATCATGCAATATTCATGGCGTTAATTATCATTTAAGTATCCGCTAGCTAGGACAGCGTTTTCAGCTTGCAACAGACACCAGGAAGATGACAAGGCTAACCTAGCTGAGAGGAGTTTTCTGAATATTGGGTATAGGATATTCTGTGTTTTGTAGTATCTGACGATGTCATGCAACTGATAACTCGAGGAAAATCAATAGGGGGTGATTCTTCTTTCACTTTCACCCTAATCTTGGAGCCATTGTCGAAGGGCCATGTGGTACATGCTGACCTAATATTATTGGGTAAAGCCCATTATTTGGCTTGGTTCTGAACTAACTCTTCAGTTTGAAGTCCATTACTGGGTAAAGATTTAGTTGACATCACAGAGTAAAAATATAGTGTTCTTGAAAAACTGTACATATATCAGACAAAATTACTCAGAAAAGAAATGCCTGCTCTGCTGACGGAACTCTGACCTGGCGGTTCTTTACAGCATCCTATATTCAGAAACAATAATGGAGTAATACGATAAAGTACGCATCAGGTGTACCCAATCTTGCTGAAATTAAGTGGCCTGAGTATTGCAGTTTAACCAATTTTCACTTCTTTATCTAATAAAAGAACATTTTTCTCAGCAAACAAGGGAGCAGAAAACCATCATGAATTTATTCGGTAAATAAATATTACTGATTCTCCAGTTTTATTTTTTTAAAAGGAAAACTTCCATTTTTTTTACCTACAGCTTGCAACTGTGAGAGCCTGAAAACAGGTCGCCGTCAGATTAGCAGGGCAAATGCTGCATCATTAAGCAAGCAAAAAAAAGCTGTGGTCCGGCTAATGTGGGGGCACTAGTGTACATATTGCTCCATAAAAGTGTATGCGCTCTGAAAGCTACCTTCGTGATGAAATCTTGGATGCGTTTCACAGCTTCTGTTTTCTTTATTTTCCGTGCACACGTTTCTTAATCTTTTAAACGATATATATATATTTAAAAACATTATATAGAAAAAATATTTTAAAAATTATATCAATTCATTTTTAAGTTTTTAATATCTAATATTTAATTAATTATATGCTAGTACGTCACTTTATTTACATGCGCAGAAGATTATTGCAGCCTCAGTAATGCCCTGAACATGGTGAGCATTCATGGACAAAAATCTACAGTACCTTCTGAAAAATGCAGACTAATATTTACAGATAGTACTCACAATATTGGCACATGTTTTTCATCTTTAAGCGATTATGTAATACTAAACAGGAACGCAGCACAAACAATAAGGCAGCGTACTTGGCTACTTGCTGTCTGAAGAATAACATGAAGCATCTGTACTCTGGAGTAGTTTGCATTGACCTTGGAAGAATGAGATGGTCATCAGGTGAGGGCATTGGGCCCTTGGGCAGCAGAAAATTTCGGAAGCGTCCATTCATTGGTTCCTTTGTTGGGTTAGGTAGATAGCAGAACAACATCAGGCAATGATATGCAAAATACAATGAGCACATGACAAGAGATACCGCATGTAATTAGAGTGTCTACAGAAGCTAATTCTAAGCAGGATGCAGAGTTCTGCTCTGTGAGAGTTGAGGCTCAGCATATGCTGACCAATCAGTCATCCAATGAATGTAATCTTTGTACGATCTCTCTGGACCAGATGCCGTGTTAAGGCACATGAGTTATATCATCATTCATCACGCAAGCAGGTTGGAACGGTTAAATAATAATAATAATAAATTGGTTGAAGCAAAATTAATAAAATAATTTATATTAAAATTAATAAAATAATTTATATTAAAATTAATAAAATAATTTATATTAAAATTAATAAAATTACTTTATACTAAAATTTATATTATTTAATTGGTTTATATTTAAAATTATTTATGAAAAATATATGTTGAGCATACGTGTGTAAAAATATATGTCAGAGAATGTTTTTTTATCTGTGTGTAGTAATTAAAATCGAGAAATAGATGAAAAATTGTTGAAAAAATTTAGAGAAATTTTGAACGAAAATTTGAGAGATTAATTTTTTGATTTAGCTACAATAATGAGCTGAATTTGTTGCAGGCTGAATTAAATTACATTCAGCCCAGGACAAGATAGGCTAAAAGCTGCACCGTAGAATGTGCTAACAGTGAAAACAATGTAGCAGTGCGGGCGCGCGGTGAGGCTATAGGCAGGCTAGGCAAGCGCGGATGCAAGCGCAGGAAGACAGTGCGAATGACAAGTGGAATCCACAAGTGACGTGGTATTGGTTCGGTAAACAAGTCGGATTCTTTACGCATACCGTAACTCTCAGTATGTGGCATAATCTCCGTTTAAGATCTAAGAATAAATAGAACAGTGGTTATGAAATCTTAGGGGTATTTTGTTTTTTTTTTAAAAGATTGTTTTGGTTACGAATTTGTATATAGAAAATTGAGAGAATTTTTTTAAAAATTTTATGAACTTAATTTTGGGAATAAAGATAAAGTTTATCGAAAATTTGTGTGGTAATTAATCTATCTTTTTGTGTATGCCTAGCGTTTGATTTTAGATTAATTTATTTCCTCTAAGTTTTAAATTGATTTCTTTAATCTTTTAGTTTTCTGATTGGTTAATTATTTTTGATATCTTACTATTAATTAATTAGGGATTAATTAATTTCGATTAAACTTGTGTTTAGAAATTTTGTTTCATTAATACCTCGATATCAAGAAGTCCGATTTAGTTGATTCTAGCTGAGTTTGTTTGCAAATTTTATCTATTTTATTATACAAAATTTTTAAGTTGATCGGAGTTACAGATCTATAGCTATTATCTACTTAGTAACAAAACATTGTTATATTCTGATTTGAAAAACATAATTTTTTAGGTTTTATGATTAAAAGGAAGTGTTAAATTTTAATTGTCTTCCACAATCATTCACCCCCTATGAAGAAGCGACTTTGACTATACGGTGCATCTCAAGTTAGCATATAAGGTGTGAAAAATACTTTTGTGATTATGATGAAGGATCAAACATAGTAAAAAAGGTACGTTATGATATGTATAAGAAGGAATACATGCATTTTGAGATAAAACCTGATAAATATCTCAATGATTTCTTTGCTAGTAACTTGCGTTCTATTAATGTTATATATTTTGTGATTGAAAATTCTTAGGAGTTTTAGATATGTCAATATGGAAGATGAAGGTAATAAAACTCAGAGAATCTAATGTGTCATATAAGTACACTTATTTTATATATGCTTTATTCTAAATTAAAAACTCATGAGTTATATGTTTTTTGCTAAAAAAAATATTGTTAATAAATCAATAGCTTTAGTTTAACGAACTAGCAACTCTATTGGTAATAATTTTTCAGCTAGCTTTATTTCATTTGTTTTGTCTTAATTAAACAATGAACAACTAGAACTACTATCTGAAGATAATTTGGCATTTCTCTCCACACACTTCATAAGAGCTTTACAAAATGTTCTACCCAAAAAGAGAACAAACGGTGGAGAACCTCAAAGATATTTTGAATGTGGTTTGCTTAATCAACTTCATGTTAAATATCTAAAGTTTCTAACAATACTTTCTAAGGATAAAGATGAGGATGAAGATGAAGAAAGAGTGAAGAGAAACGAACATTCAAGAATACCAAGAAAAATAGGTATTTAAATAAGAAGGTAGTACACTATATTTTTTCTACTATTAAATAGTTAGAGGTGTACTCTAAGAGTGATGATGACACTATTCCTAAAGATAATAAAAACTTAATGAGGATATATATGATGGCAAGTAGCAGAAGTGTTACCAATGGTGACGCCAATAGCAACAGTAATAACAAGGTAGAACCTTCTTACGATGATCTAGCTTGTGCTATTAAAAAATTTGGTATTTTATTAGGAAAGAAAGATAAAAAAATTGAAAAATAAGATGCTTTAGTTGAATAATTAAATACTAAAATTACAAGACTTAAAACTTTGACTTTTACAGATAATTCTTACACTAAATTTAATTATCTAATAGATATGCATGTTTCTACTTTGAAAGAAGTTAATCTTGAAAATTAGAAAAATAATAAACATGCTTGTATAGTTAAAAGCTGTTTATTGTGATAATTATAATTATCTTAAGTTGGAGTTAAAGGATGCTAATATTAAAATTGCTCAACTAAAAAATAATTTTACTGCTCATAATTTTCTTTTGTACTCTAATTGTGGCAATAAAGATAAATTTTAGCATGTTTCTTGTAAAAATTGTGCCACTCTTCAGAGATGTATTGATTAGTTGTAAGAAAAGATGTGAACTAAAATCAAATTTTGAATCAAAACGTTAGTTTTCAAAAATTTAAAACATGTTTGGGGTATGATCCTTATGATTATTCTTAGACTTATACTATAATTATTATTAAATTTGTTGGTAGTGGCATAACTGAGATTGTTAATGAATGTAAAAAGATAATCTTTAGATCTACTGGTATTATATCATCTACTAACATGACTGGTATAGGTGTTGCATCTACTTCTAAAAGTATATATAAAGTTAAGTACATTTTCACTCATTATAGATATGGACATAAAGTGAATTTTGTTTTAGACTTAGATAAACAAAAAATAAGAGAAAATACTAAGCCAATGTCTAATTTGAGAAAGTCACATCATTTTGGTTCTACTAACATGAGTAATATATCTAAACCTTTACATAAAAATACTTATGTTATGTCTTTTGGTGTACGTCTTATGTCTTAGTACTAAATTTCTAAATGTTATATTACTAACTATAGTACAAACAACTCGATGGTGTCTTATTCTATATAAGTACTTTGTAAGAGGAAGGAGAATTTTGGCTAGTAAATTCTGGATATTTACGCTACATATCCTCGTATAGGAATTGATTCTCCTATCTTACAAGAGCATCGCATGGTAAAAGGACAATTTTTGGAGACTTTTATTTCTATTGTTGTGACTACATGTACAGGTCAATACATTGAGGGAGAGAATATTTTTTTGTTGATGAAGATGAAACTTTGGTTCATCCCACATAATTAATTGAATTGGTTCCAACACCGATCAATACTTCACAAACAATAGACCATATTTAAGAAGATATACAATTTATGGTATATTTATATGCATGATTTTTAACCTTTCCATGTGTTTCACATCTTTAAGCAATTAAGTGGATTCTCGAGTATGTTTATAGCACTAAATATTTTGGCATTTGGCTATGTACATCTTTGTGGATTAGTTTAAGAGTTTTTTCTGGTGCTAATTTTGAAAGATGTAGACTTGATAAAAAAGGTATTTATGGTGCTTATTTCTTCCTGTGTAATTCACTTGTTGTTTGATCTTCTACAAAACAATTCTCTGTAGAACAATCATCTGCTGAATCTGAATATATGGCTGTTGTTAGTTGTTGTTCTCAAATTCTTTAGATAGTAGCAATAATTAAAGAATATGGTACTACTTTAAAAAATGTTTTGCTTTTGTGTGATAGCATAAGTGCCATTTGTACTATTTGTACTGCTAAAAACCTAATTCAACACTCTAAAATAAAACATATTTATTTTAGATATTTTTATTAGAGATCATGTTGAAAAAGTTAATGTCACACTTCATTATATGGTATTGAACATCAATTAGCAGATATTTTTATAAAACTTTTGGATTCTTTTTATTTTGCTCTGTGTTCAGGGAGAACTTAGAGCTATTCATATTATGGGGTTGTTTTGAGAGGAGTATCAACCTTTGTAACATATTTTTTCTTTATTTGAAAAGAACAAAATTATTAAATAATAAGTACTATATGATTCACAAGTATTTATGTTCCTATCTTAGGATATGAATGCTTTTATATTTCTATATATGTGTTGTTGATCTTTATATGACTAACTAAAGAAATAACAACTTGCATTAAATCTTGACATGATTGAACTTTCAATCTTGTTTTAAAAGTGCTAATATGCTACAAGAAGAAATATAAGAAATATCAAAAATATATGCTACGAAAAGTACGAGAAAAAAATCATGGAAATATGTATTGTCGCACTATGAGATTGGGTACTATTGTACTATGAACTTGAAAAAGTTATGTATAACCAAAATCTGATTCTTAAGCTTTTAATTATCAAAAGACATGTAATTAAATCGGGTTAAAAGTAAGACTGATGTGCATATTAATTTCTTGTAATTTATATCATGATTGAGATCATTCAATTTCTTAATTTATAAAAAATACAAATAAAGAGTATCAATTAATGCTTGTAAGTTTTAAAATAGTTGCGTAACAAATATCATGTCTTGCAATAAATTATTAATTACACTTTTTTAGTCACGCTAGATTTAGTAGAAATTACTTTTAGTATGGTATATGCGAGATTATTTATATTGATGATTTGTGGTGCTCATGAAAATAAAATAAAATAGGTACGAAATTGGCAAACTTTCTTTTCTTTATATTTTCTTCATGAATCCATGGTAAAAAAGGAGGAGAGAGTTTAATGCAAAATTTTTGGGAAGTTAAATACCAATGTTTTATTAAGAAAAATGACTATGTTGTTATTGACAATATTTTTATCAGGGGGAGATTATTAAATAATAATAATAATAAATTGGTTTAACAAAACTTGGTAAAAAATATATTAAAATTGACAAAATTAGTTTATATTAAAATTTGTATTATTTAATTAATATTATATTTAAAATTATTTATAAAAAATATATGGTGAGAGTGTGTGTACATTATCATAGATCAAGTTATAAAATTCTGTGCTAAATAATATTTTATATTTGTGTGTAAAAATTAAATTAGGGACATAGGTAAAAAAATTGCTGAAAAAATTTAGATAAATTTCGAATGAAAATTAAGAAATTAATTTTCTGAATTAGCGATTTGCTGAAAGAACTAACCATGTACATTTAAACCAATAGAAAATGGGCTGAAAGCTACGCGTGAATGGATAGATGGAGCGCGCTGACGGCGGAAAGCTGAAAACGGCCGAGTAGCACAGGTGCATGCGCGATGAGGTGTGGCTGATAGGCAGCCACTGTTAGATAGCCTGACCTATCACCGGGCGCGAAGAGCCACTGTGGCTGACAAGCGGATTAGGCCTATCAGCGAGCACAGCCGTAAGTGTGAGGAGACACAGCGACTTATAGGCGGGGCCAAACAAGCAACGTGTCGCGTAGAGCTATAGGAGATTCGAAGGCGACATGGTGTATCAAGATCAATTCAAATGCGTTGGAATAGTAACCGAGGTGGATTCTCTATGGATACACGTCAGACGATATAATAGGTGATGTGGTATAATCTGGAGCGTTCGTTTCAGATCCGATGGCTAAAAATAAACAAATTAGTGGTTACTAAATCTTAAGGGTATTTAGTTATTTTTCTTTAGGATTATTTGTATAAATAGAGAGTATGATGTTAGTAATTTATATACAGAGTTTTTTTAAAATTTTATAAGCGTAATTTTAAAAATAAAGGTAAAATTCATTGAAGATTTGTGTGGTAATTAATCTCTCTTTTTTAAATGTTTAGCGTTTTTATCTAAAATTTAGCTAGCTTGTTTTTTTATATTTTTATAAAAATTTTGATCGGTTAATTATTTTTTAATCTCATGTTATTAATTAATTATAATTTAATTAATTTCGGATATCTCAAGATCCAGAAGTCCGATTGAGGTGATTCTAGTTGGATTTATTTTCAAATTTTGTCTAGTTTATTTTAGAAAATTTCTAAGTCGATTGGAGTTATCGATCTACGGTTATAATTTATTTAGTAATGGAGTAGTGTTATGTCCAGATTTGAAAAATATAATTTTTAGGTTTTTTATTAAGGGAAAGTGTTAAATTTGATTTTATTTTTTACAATCATTCACACTCCTCTAATTGGTTATCTTAGAGTGAGTCAATCCTATATTAACAAATAAGTCTGCATAATTATGGGTTTGGTTAGTAACGGGGCAGATTACTGAACAATGCTACAGGAGTTGTTCGACAAGGAAAGAAGAGAAAAGTGATAAAAGTCGATGTATGGAAATACAATTTTCCTTTATGCAAATGGCCATAATAAATAGTTGATAAAAAATCTAGTAATATAAGGAAATAAAAATCATGTATCAATCCATACTATCTGAATGAATAGAACTGGTTGTCTTTGATTTGGATGTAGAAATTCTTCCTTTGTAGTACTACTAGAAATCAATAGAACAAAAGAACAGTAGTGTTTTTTCATGTGATCAGTGATGTGTCTTCCCAACTTAATTCAGATTAATCTCAACAGCCATCTTGGATGCACTGAAACCTACTTTCCAAGTACTTACAAACATATGAGAAAGCCGAGAAGGAACATGATTATTAGATACAGTTTGTTAGTCTTGGTCCACTGCTCACCAATGAAGCTGTGCCAAACTAAGTACAGTTTGGTATAGTCATATGTAGTGTCAGTGCATGAGCACAACAAGTATGTCCAAACAATACAACATATAATGCCTTGGTTAGGGATATCTTAATAATACTGTTTTCTATAGAACGTTCAGTGCCTTGCGACTGATAAAAAAATCCAGTTAAGGTACAGAGGTTCAGAAGTTTAGTCAGTAAAGTGAAGAACTCAGAAAGAATGGCACTACTAGCAGTTGTCTCATATTACTCAGAAAGTATGGTGAATTAATTTATCTAGTATGTACAAGCTTCTTGAGCATTAGCGTTCTAAGTTACTTGCCTATCCCCTGCAGAATCAGATGAATAAAAAGCTGCGTTTCGTGCTGCAACTGAATTGCATCGCCTGTTCAAGCATGAGCTGCAAAATCACAAAGAGAAGAGAAAAAAAAAAGAATCAGGTGAATAAAAAGCTGCATTTCGTGCTGCAACTGAATTTCATCGCCTGTTTAAGCATGAGTTGCAAAATCACAGATGTTCAAGCATGAACGGCAAAATCACAAAGAGAAGAGAAAAAAAATAGGTCCCCTCCGGGACTCGAACCCAGGTGCTAACCACTACACTATGGAAAAATAGCATTTTCTTTTCATTTAAACCCATCTAGGGACGTTCAGTTTTTTTAAGCAGTAATTGTTATTCTCCCGACTTGACTTCCTACGAGGAATGCAAATGCTGTTTTTTCCCCATCTTGGTATTACTGATACTAATACATGATCTTCAAAATGAAACAGGGGTGAAGGTTCGGTTTTTTAGAAAAAGGTTGTGAATGTTAATAGAACCCATGTTGCCATCCTGACCTATGTCCCTTGTTTTGTTTTTTGGCTTCAACTAATGGATAGCTAGCTAAGACATACTTATATATTAACACAAGATATATTTTTTCTGAGTAATTTTTTAAAACCCTACTTATAAACTTTAATTTGTGAAGAAAGGTTTCATTATTGCCACCATGCGACAACGGAAAATATGACCCTCTTAGTCAATGAGTGTGGGTTAGGATGACAAATCATTAAATCCCGAATCTAAAGAGTTGTAAATTTTTTTTCCTTATTGTAATACATATAAGCGTCTCATAGGACGAAGACCAGGTCGACAATCCATATGGACACCATGTCAGCCTAAACACTGTTAAAACAATCGAGTAAATTATTTTACACTGGTTTTAATATTTGGTAGAAGACGATATATTCGATTTTAGGGTTAGTGATGTAAAACAGATTCGGAAGAGTTAAATTGGACTTTTTTTCCTATGCAGTATGCTTATCTTGTTTAGCTCTAGGGAGTTATCTTGGGCCAAGGTTTGGGCTGGATTACAATAGGAGCAGCACAACAAGCCCATGGCCGCTTCCTATGACTACCCCTCTTTCGCTCGTTCTCAACAAACAAATCGAAAAGAAGGGGGAAAAAATAACTGAAAAAGAAATGAAAAAGGAGCTCCCCGGCCAAGCGCTGACGAGTCAGTTACACTCCGAGATGGACGCGGCGGCGGCGGCGGCGGCCGCCGGGGCGGGGAAACGGAAACGTAGCTTCTCCGAGGACGACGCCTACCTCGTCCTACACAGGTCCGTAATCCTTCTCTAAGCCCCCTCCTCTCTCTCTCGTTCTCCGCCTCGCCTTCTCCCCCCAGCCGCCCGCGGCGGGTCGTTCTAGGGTTTTGTTTTACCGTCGCTGCCTCGAACCCTCCCTCCCAGGTACCAGCCGGCGACGATCCTGATGATGCTGCAGGAGATGGGGAAGCAGGTGGGGGCGGGGAAGGGGATCGACTGGAGGGTGCTGGTGCGGAAGACGAGCACGGGGATCACCTCCGCGCGTGAGTACCAGATGTTGTGGCGCCACCTCGCCTACGGCCACGAGTTCGTCGAGAGCGTCGACACCCTAGCCCGGCCCCTGGTTCGCACTCACAAAGACCCGAGATTTCTCTTTTATTCGGAATTGTCGAAATTTTACAGTAGATCAGCTTGTTGTAGCGTTGGTCGTTCGTTTCTCTAATGGTGTTGTGCTGCTGTGACTGATAATTGTAGGACGATGGGAGTGATCTAGAATGTGAGATTGAGATTGTTCCTGCTCTGGGTAATGAAGCATTAGCTGAGGCCACTGCTTTCGCCAAGGTATCACTTTCTGGAAAGACCATATCTTTGTATAATCAAAGCCTATACTTTCGTATAGTGGATGCTCCTCTCGAGTATAAGATGCTAAAACTGGTTAATTTCCCCCTTGCCCCCACCTTTTTCTGTTTGATTATGTAGTTACATGCTGATTTAACTGGGAGACCAAACAAACCACATCCTGTTCTATTTAGTTCTTATGTTTGTCTTTTTGGGTTCATACGAGACAGTTGCTGCACATATTATTTGATTATGGTCATGATCTCCTATTTTATCACTGTTCAGTATCTGTCTGATGATATATAGTATTTCTATTATTGTTGGCTTCCTCAAGCACAGTTTATACATTGACATTAACATATGTTGTTGAATAACTTAGTAGTTATTGCTAGTGTGTAAAGTTTCAGATAGACAGAATATGGACAACCATATTCAAAGGCTATTATTGATGCTCAATGCTGGCAGTGTTCAAGCTTGATCGATGCTTCATTATCAACTGGAAGATAGAGCTCTGTGTGTTTTTTACTACAAATAGAGCAATAAAACTTCCTATAAGGATGTGAAAATGCATGTGAAAAAGCTTTTCTTTTTCAATGTGTGGCCTTCCTGCCACCAAATAATTTACACGTTAAAATAGTGTGTAGTGGCACACATATGGTGCTTGCATTTGGTAGTCTTAAATTGCATGTGTGTAGAAAGACATAAAAGGGCAATCAATTTTAGTTTATGGAAATGTGATGCACAAAACCACCTAATCTCTAGTTTCTTTGGCAATTTTGCATGGTACTTTCTTTTGAGGCATTTTTTCTGTACAATGGTACCTGATCCTGTCATGCAATTTCAGACTATAATCTCTGGATCTTCACGTGAACAAGCCTATGGTCAACGTGTCAACTCAGAAGCTTCTGCACTAAACACTCCAAATGAAAAGATAGTGTGTGTTCCATCTGATAAACAGCTTGTGCCCGGTCACCGTCTAACAAATGGTACAGGTTTAGTTTCCAGCTCAAAGCAGCCCTCCAATACAGGGTCATCTCCTGATCCTTTGGATCTGAATGGACATCCCAAAAAGAAAAAGAAGCCTAAACCATGGTCCAGAGAGGAGGACGCGGAACTAGGAGCAGGTGTACAGAAGCATGGTGAAGGAAATTGGATGGATATTCTGCATAAATGTAAATTTGATAGTACAAGAACGCATCTTCAACTTCAACAGGTAAGATCACCTTGTCAATTGTATACCAGCATCCATCATTATTCTTTGTTCATTCTTATTCGCCTGTATGGGATTACCATGCCTGAAGTCATCGAACTTATGGTTACATGCATTGCAACAATTCTACAACGGAAGAGTAGGCATCTCCTTGCACTCAGTTCCAAGTATTTAAAAAAATTAGGTGTACTGCCTGTTGCAATCGTTTGATCACTTTTCATCTAAGCCTATATTAGAGTTTTCACCCCATCCTAACTGAGTTCTTTTGTTCAATTTCATGCATCTGGCAGTTGTGACTGGTGATAACTGTGATTGATCCCCCCCAGCCCCAATCCCCCATTTTCATCATGTAGACAGCTGTAGTCTAGTAAGATAATGTATATCATTATTTTCAGAGATGGGCGTTTATTTGCAAGCGTCAGGGGTCAACCAAGCTTGCTAACCCTAAAATACCCAATGCAACTATCTCAGAGGAACTAAAGGCAGCACAAAAGGCATTTTCCATGGCCATTGGGACGACCAGATCGTCTACATTAAGACCAGGTATCGCAACTGTAATTTTTTTTCATGTGATCTTTGGGGTGGTCTTTGCTGATTTTTTTTTGGCTTATACAAACTGTGCATGCAGGAGGTCTGCCACATCACAATCCAATGGTTACTACTATGACTCCTGAGGTGAAATCTGTTACAGCCCCTTCACCATTGCCAGTGCTGGTGCCTGTTCCAGTGCAACCAGTACAAGTGCAGTTGCCACCACCTCAGTTGCATCAAGCACCTGCACAATCTGCACCTCCACCTCCAAAAGTGTCAAATGCTTCGAACAAGTCACGAAATAATTCTAAGAAGCAAGTTACTCAATCAATTCCTGTGAATGGCCCTTTGTCGATACAAGAGGCAGCTCTTGCTGCTGGTGGGAGAATCGCCGAACCAAGTGTTGCCACCAATTTTTTAAAAGCTGCTCAGTCCACAAAAGCTGTGCACATAAGATCTCGAGGAACACGATCTTCAAAATCTTCTATGGGATCTAAAACACCTACTGTGGATGGTGAACCTGGGACACAGCTTGGCAGTGATCAACACCTAGAATTACAAAGTACTGATGGTCCATCTCCAGTTTTGACTGCACATGCAACCGAGCAAGCTCATAACATTTCAGAAGTCGCTGGAGTTAGTCCTCTGGGACAATCCGCTGGAGTGCATTTGTCAGAAACTAAGAAAACATTGAACACCACACCAGTGTCTGGATCTTCTGACAAAATGGAAATAGATGACAACTCTAATTATTTTGCAGTTACAATGGAGGGTTTATTCCCTGAGGATATGAAGCAGGAAGAGGTTGAAGATCCCAAGATTGAGGAAGCCATAGACCCCAAGGATGCAGACATGATAGAATTTGATCGCTTTGTGGCCCAAGGATGCCTAAATAAAGATAATGTGGATAAGAGCAAGACTGTCAAGATTGCTCCAGAAGCTCAAGGTGTTGTTGGCAGCCAGAAAAAACAGCTGAAGACGCTACCCACAGTTGGCAAAAGCAACCCTATATTTCTTGGAGCTCCAGCAACTGCAAAGAAGACCAAAGCTCCAGTTCCACAGGGTGGGATGTCTAGTGGCATAGTTGGCGCTGGCAATGAGGGTGTGTTGACTAGATCATTAGGAGGGAAGGCACCTGCTCCTGCTACCACAGGCACCCAAAGTACTGTCCAGAAGCAGCAAAGCATGAGCTCAAAAGGCAACTTATTTGTGCCCAAGAATGTGGCGCCTGGCACCGTAACGCCAGCCAACAACCAGCCCAACACAGCGGTGAACGGGGTTAGCAAGGTGAATCTACCAGCCAGCCAGAAGCCAGCCTAACATGGTAAATGCTCTTGCTATAATAACGCCCTAGGACTTTTGTGCGCTTGCTTTACTTTGAAATGTAAATAGGGCCACGCAGACACCATCTATTCTTTGCCCCCTTTGCATTTTTGCTTAATTCCCTTCTGAACCAAAGCACTGGTGAAACATTAGGTTAGATTGGATACACCGTTTAATCGCTCGCCATCTCTGCGATGTCTAGACTGATGCTCCATTTGTTAAGCTGGCCTGAGATTATCATGCCATCTTCCTGTACAGCCTCCTGCCTCTGTGTTGGAGTAATTTGGTTGATTGGCCAAATCTTCAGAAACTATGCCCTCATAAACAGGAGATTTTTTCCCCTGCTTGGAAGCTAGATCTATGTCATTGTGGCCTGTTGAAACTGTTAAGATGGCACACCGTGCAAGTTGCCTCCATCGGCTTTAATTTTTGGCCTTGAAAAACAGGGGATGGATCTGGAATGACTTGTTTTTGTCTCAAAATTTTTCCATTCTGTATGCATGCGACGAGGCCGTGATTGATGATTACTTTGTGGTTGATGTGTGAACTGCTACCGCACAAATCAAATCATATCATATCAGTGGATGGAAGACCTCTGTTTGATGTAACTGTCACGCTCGGTGGTTGCAGCCTGGAATCCTGGATCATCATACGAGGTGAAAATCTCATGTACGGTTCTAAATCCATGCGCTAGTTTTAAAGCGACATCTCCTTGATTTGAGTGCAAGCGAAAGAGTGGTGTGGTGGATTCGGGCTTAGAGAGGGCATGGACATGCAGTACGGCCTATATAAGGGGATAAAGCATACCAATCCCTTCTTTTTATGTTCACACTATTTCTCTTGAGGCTTTGATTCAACACGCCTTCGTACACAACTCTAGGATGGGGTTTGACAAGCTGCGAGCACCTAAGAAGGTCTAACTCGCGTACCATCCTAGGCAACTTCCCTTAAACCTATGCGCGTTTAAGTGCACACACCTACTAGTAAGGGTTATATATGGTTGCATTGCTTAGTTCACCCACCTCGACCTCTTGATAGCCTCTTGGTAAGTCAATCCTCGACAATGTGTGAGGGTAAACAAGTAACCCATAGTGTTTGGATTTTGGTAGTGCCTAAAATAGAGTTAGCCATACTGAGTACCACTACTCATCGCCGGGGTCTAAGTGCCCTCAAGCTAGTGTTTGCTCAAGACCTCGGGACCTCGGCCATACTCAGGGCGAGGTTTATGTCTTGGACACTTGTCCTCAATACACAGGACCAAGATATCCTGAGCACCAAGCGCATGCCATAGTCGGTCTCCATTCTTAACCGAGGGATGCCATATGTGAGTCTTGTAGAAAAATAAAAGAGGAAAAAAAATCCCTGAGCATGAAATCAAGAAGAATATATCTAGGAAAACCACTGAATAAACCTGCACAAATCTATTCAAGGTAGTGTACATGATGGGAGCCCTCGGCCAACCCGTAGAGAATGGGGTTTTATTTGGGTTAGCCCAAGTACTGTCCTACTTACAAGGTATTTAAGGTAATATACATGATGTCGCATATGAACTTGAGCACCAAGTTCTTATCAATCTTAATGATCAGGAAATCTTCCAGTCACTTGGTGAATTTGTCGATTACGACATTGAGATACTCGTAGCCCTCGATGGTGCAGGGAAACAATACCATGATGTTGAGTCCCCAAACGGCAAAAGGCCACGAAAGATGGATGGTTTGGAGAGATTGGGCTGGTTGGTGTATTTGCTTTTTGTGAAACTGGTACGCCGTACAGCGCTACACTAGCTTGGTGGCATCCTAGTGGGCTGTTAGCATGTAGAACCCTTGGCGAAACGCCTTCCCAACTAGAGCACAAGAAGATGCGTGGTTATTGTATTCACCTTCATGAATGTTAGCGAGCAGCTCACCATCTTGTTCTCATGAAATACACATAGGAGGATGCCGTTTACGATACTCCAGTAGAGATCCCCATCTACCAAGACGTAGTGCTTAGCTAAGCACACAATCTTCTCCGTTGTGGCATCATCACTGCGGAGGATGTTTTCTTTTAGGTATCATCAGATTACATCCATCCACGAGGGATCTGAGCATGACCGGTGAGTATGACATGTTTGCTAGGTGGTGGCGTCCTGGCAAGGGGCTCCAAGGGGGGATTGTTTAGTTCGCCTCGCTTGAACACACAACTACTTGTCTATCTTCACCAACAGCCAATACAGATAGACATGTGAGTCTTTCTTTGAATGTTCCCAGTGAGACTGGCGCCCGAGTAAACACTAGCCATGAGAGCTCGTTAGGGACCATGTTGTCACATTGGAGAACATGTTGAAGCTTCAAGCCATCAAAGTGGCACTCCCACCACCGCATCTCATCCATGTACACCGCCATTTGTGGGTTCAAGCATTGGTACTCCTTAGAGACTTGGTTAACCATGAGCTGGGAATTGCCTATGACTAGCAGGCACCGGATGCTAAGGCCCACGGTAGCTTGGTACTTCGCCATGTTGTTGGTCGCTTGAAAATTGAGTCACACAACATATCAGAGTATCTTGCCAGTTGGCAATGTGAGGATGACCTCAGCCCCCACACCTTGGAGTGAGAGGGAGCCATCGAAGTTTGTGATCTAGTGCATCTCCACTGACCGCATTTCCTATTATTGGGGTTTGTGGACAAGTATTCTTCTTCCAATTCTAGCACCAAGGTCTATTCAGCCATGAAATTAGCCAAGGCCTAGCTTTTGATGGCATGGAGGCTCTCAAAGTGCACGTCAAACTTGGTGAGCTTGATCGCCCATTTGATGACGCATCCAGTGGCCTCATGGTTGTGCAAGATATGGTCTAGTGGATACGAGGTAACCATTGAGACTTTGTGGGATTGGAAGTAGTGGTGTAGCTTCTTGGACGCGATCAAGACCATGTGCAACATCTTCTTGGCCTACGGGTAACGAGTCCTTGTGTCCCACATAACCTCACTGATGAAGTAAACCATATGCTAGACCTTATGGCCCTACTCATATCCAATGTCTCTGGTGTGCTCAGGCCTGACTTCGCGCTCAAGGGTTGAGGCCTTGTGTCTAGGGACACCTGGCTACTTGCACACATCTCCATCGAGCTCGGGCCCATGGGACTAGGCTGGAGGTGGGGCGTGAGCTCATGAAGATTGCGTTCCACCACCAACGCCACACTTACCATTTACGGAGTAGCGGCGATGTACAGCAGCAATAGCTCATCCTGCCTAGGCGCCACAAGAACAAGCGAGGTAGTGCTTAAGGCCTTGCAAGGCCTATTCGGCTTTGGGCGTTCAACTGAATGTCCTAGTCTTCTTGAGGAGTTTGAAGAGTAGGAGGGCTCGCTCCTCTAGCTTGGAGATGAACTGCCCCAAGGCCACCATGCAGCCTGTGAGGTGCTGCACGTCCTTGAGATGAGCGGGCGGGCACATCTATTCGATGACTTGTTGATAAGAACCCGCTAGGGTTTAGCCCCGATCTTTCGATGAGAGGTGAAGGATAACTCGATTGGGGGATGGAGGCGACGTTCATGGCCCGACTACAACCGTCTAAGGACGATGCGCCTTAGCAATCGATACACCATCTCCGATGGTCGACGTGAACTTGCGGTGCGCGACAACCCAGCCACTAGGGCACTCGTCCTGCAAGCAATCGAAGAACAAGCAAGAACAAGTAAAATAAGCACTGAAATTGCTAGATATTGAGATAAAAAATTCACTCTGAATTCACAATATGGCAGGGTTCTAGAGACAAACAGATGGGCGGTCTAGCTGACACGCGCGCTGTGTACAAGTAGCAAGACGCTAACCCTAATCAACAAAAACCCGCTTCTTCTTGGTGGCGGCTGAAGGTTTAAGAAGAGGGGAAAGACGACCATAGGGGTGCTGGGGTCGTGCTCAACCTTAGGACGCGCCCCTAATAGGCCCAACTTGATACACGGCCCATTGGGCCCAAAAGAGATGACGTAGCACCGTGGACAGAAAAACACTCGGTAGAAAAATGACAATTACGGCCACTCCAGAATAGATATTGACATGGAGCTGGATCCATTTGAAAGTAGACTTGATAACCTTTCCATTAAGTACTTGCAAGCCTAAATTGGAGTTCGCATGAAGTCGTGGCGGCCATCATAATTTGGCACTGTCCTACAGTCCGAATCCACCCTACGCTAATCCTCTTTCCGTTGGATCCTCTCCATCATTTCTGAGTAAAATAAGAGTGCACACGTCTCTAGGGTATAAAGAAGAGGAACATAAACTCAAGAATGAACTCACCTGATAGTTGAGTTGACGTGCACGAGCGCGAGTAATTGGACCATGAGTAGATGTATCGATAGTGTTAATGTCCTCATCACTTGTATCTTCTCAAGGGTGGCCTCGATGCCTCGATTAGATATGAGGAACCCGGGTAGCTTGCCAGCTAGCACCCCAAAGATGTACTTTTTAGGGTTTAGCTTCATCCGCATGGAGCGAAGATTGTCGAAGGTCCCTGTCAACGTGTTTTCACAACCAAGTCATTGACGTATGCCTCCACGTTGCAACCTTGCTATGATTTGAGAGTGACATGCATTGTGTGCTTGTTGAGGTCGATGTAGTCGATGAACATCCGTAGCTTGCCGTTGGACTTGGAGACAACAATAGGGTTCACGAGCCACTATGGATGGAAGAATACATGAATGAAGCTGGCTGCTAGTAGCTTGTCCACCTCGTCATAGATGAAGGATTGGCGCTTTGGTGCTTGCCGTTGCACCTTCGGTTGCACAACACATCTTGGCATACGACTAAATGGTGCTCGATCACCTCCCTACGAACCTTGGACATGTTTGACAGTTGCCAGACAAACACGTAGGCATTAGTCTAGAGAAAGGCGACAAACGTGCTTTCCTATTTATCATTTAGGCCATTGCCAATCTTAATGGTCTATGACATGTCGTTGCCAAGGACAACCTCCTTCATGGGCACTAAGTCACTAGCAGTGAGTCGTTGCTTGGACGCACGAAAGTTTGAGGCCTCAGGGTGGTCACTGTGATAAGGCCCTGAGGCAATGAGATCTACGGTGCGCTACTTGACACAAGCAATGGAGGCTTCAAGGTCATCAATGATGGTGATCAAGCCAGTCGGGCATGATATTTTCATCATCAAATAGGCATAGTGCATGGCTACCATAAATTTGACGAGGGTAGAATGCCTGAGCACTACGTTGTATGGCAAGTTGACATTTGTCACGTTGAAGACAATGCGCTCTATATGGAAGTTGTCCGAGGTGCTGAATGTGATCGACAGCACGATCTGGCTAAGAGGTCAAGTGTACCTCTCGGTGATGCCAAGAATTGTCAGCGAAGACTCGAGCTGTATCCCAAGGGCTTTGAGCTTATCGTAGACTTCCAAGGAGATGATTGAGGGTGTCGCCCCTATCGATAAGGACACGGCCCATCTTGACATTGCATATGGTAGGAGAGACAACCAAGGCAAGTTGGCCCCCTTTGCAACACTTGCCAGGCGATCAAATTGGTTGAAAATAATGGGGGGTATCTGGCCACATGAGCCACTGGGCCGCTATTAGGTCCGAGTTGGCTGCTAGTAACTCACGCTTTATAGTCTTGGATCTATAGCATGAGTCATGAGTGCAGGCACCTCTATCAAGGGTGACGACCACATGCTCGGGTTTCTAGAACTCGAGGTCTTGGTCCTAGTCACCAGTAGTCTTGCAACGTTGGCGCTCCTACCGATACTTCTTGGTGTGTTTGGTGACTACCTAACACTTCGTGAGGTCATACAAAGTAGTTTCGTGCACCGAGCACCACTTGCTCGACTTTGGCTCACCCCGAGGGGATGAGACCAACTTATTCCTCTTACCGCCATTGCTGTTGTCATGCGACGACCTATGGGGCCTTTTGTCGGTGACGAGGACAAAAGTTTTGATGGCATGCTTCTCTTTCTTGTGCTTTCTCCTCTCCTATCTTTTGACCGAACGGGAGGTGTCTTTACCATCCAAGGCCTGCTTAGGGCACATGCCCGAGCCTCTACCTTCTTGGTGCACTTGTTTGTGAGAATGAATAGCTACGCCGTGGTGTCAATCTCCATGGTACCGAGCTTCTCCAAAGTCCACTCATTATGGATGCCACACCAAAATACGTGGATGATAGTGTGCAGGGGATGTGCAGAATGGTGTTGACTTGGCTGAAGCGCTATATGAACTACCTCAACAACTTGCCCTCTTGCTGCTGCATGGCATGGAGATCGGCTTCCATCCCAAGGCGTGGGCACGTGCCCTGAAAGTTGGCCACGAATTAATGGTGTAGGTCCTCCCATGAATACATGGAGCTCAAGGGAGGTTCATCAGCTAAGAGCTAGCCTAGGCTTGCAAGGTCATGGGAAAGTAGTTAGCCATGACCTTCTCATCACCGCCGGCGACCTAAATGGTGATGGTGTAAATCTACATAAACACCACCGGGTCGACGGAGCCGTCGTACTACTAGAAAATGTTAGGACGGAACTTGGTGGGCCATCGCACCTAGGAAAGCTCGGGCGTGAATGCGTGGCACGCCACACCATAGGGCACGCTACCCGCTTGCGGCATGCCATAGTCTAGCGTGTGCTCCAGGGACACTATCCTCCTAGACAACGCCTGGTCCTCCAGGTGTTCTTCCACGTTGCGGAACCTTTCACACTAGCGTTCAATGCTAACACACACGTCCTCAAGGGCTCATCGCCTGTAGAGCCATGCATGTAGGTCTAACTATCACTCCCACGCCGACGGGGTGATGCATTGTTCGGTAGCCTTCACGAGCAGCCCGCGTGCATTCTAGGCACGAGCGTCTTGTTGTCCAGTAGACAATATAGTGGGTGGTGTAGTTTTAGAGGCCGTCCTCGAGGCAGTTCCGAAACTGCTAGTGACCACCTATCGATGAGGTGTGCCTACCAGATCAGTGACCTTCTTCGACCAACGACCTTCTGGAATGCCCCTGATGGGCTAGAAAGGAGGGTGGCGGATGAGCGCTTGCGTAGCAAGCAGTGCACTTCCCAGACCGATGGAATCAAAATCTAGGCGACGGTGAACCAACACACGACGCTTGTGTTCCCACCACTGCACCGGTAGGATAGTCCCTAGCTCTCTCTGCATATGGGGGCATTGAGGCAACCTACTCGGTGGGGAGGCGATGGTGTAGAGTGAACTGGGCGAGGTCTGATTGCATCAACGAACACTATGAAGGCGACGACCGATTTAGACGAGCCTCCTCTTGCATGTTGGGTCCATCCTCAAAACAAGAACCATGGTGGCGGTGATCACCAGCCATCAAAATGTTCCACGGTAGGAAGCCATGAAACCCTGGATCAGCAAACATGCCCTCATACCTAGCGCCAGCTATCGAAGAGCAATCTTCTCTAGCGGAGAATCGTCGGCCCCCCCTTTTTGAGTGTGGATGCTAAACTAAGGACCTCACAATAAAAAAATAAGGCAAAAAAAATTATACATGTTGAGGCCTCCCGAGAGACGTAATTAAACACAATAGCTTGCCATGTCTCGTTACCGTCAATGTGTGGTATAAGTCCTGAATTGCTCTAAACCGTCAAGCTCGAGGAGGCTGAGCAGGCCCTTTATTTTTTTTCTCTTGAGGCTGTTATAGGTTTAGAGTTAAATACTGTTTAGATGGACCTCTCAGTCTGACGTGACACAGGTGTCCCTGGGATCCTGATTCCTGATTCCCACTTTCCGACAGCCAACATGCCGTGAAAAAGTAAAAAAAAAATCATGGGTAAAAATTTTACATCTCTATTATTATATTATTAGAGGTCAAAAACCAATATAAAAAATATGCTACCATAAATAGAAAACTCAAAAATTAAGTTATGAAGTTTAAATTTTGGATGCGGCAGTTAAGCTAATAAGCAGATGATAATGAGAGTGTTAATCTTACCACGGATCAAGTATAACTAATCGTGTTTAAGAGAGAGAGAGATGTGGGTGTGCAGTCACCATCAACCGAGGCCTGAAAGAAGTCAAACAAGTGCCGGGTACGTGACAGATACATCATACATGATCATTACACGCGCTCGTCCGGCCGCCCCCTCCCACGTGGCCCCCTCATACCACCTTAATTAGTATTGACCTTATGCAAATATTATCTCCTAAATTACTAAGGTAATCAGATGGCACAGAATTAGGTGTTCTCTCGTTAGTCGTGTTACACCTCGTTGATCCGCCATCTCAGAGAGATGGCCCCTATGGTTTATGCAATTTGGCCATCAAAATCATGTTTTGTTAGATCTCATATGTATTTGGAACCGTCGTATCTTATCCGTTGTCCGGGAGGAAAATCGGTTTATCACTTGTTTAACTTATTAGAAGACCTGCTCTTGTTGACAACATAAATGTGTCTTTTTAGGCATCAGTAATATGTAGGAAATATTGTAACTGCTGTTTTTAAGGCATATATTTGGAGAACTCATAGTCTTTTAATGGCATCGTTCCCTTGATCGAAGGGGGTATCCAAAATTTCAAATAAGGTTCTGTTGCTACGATGTTTACTTCCATTGTACTACTAGTAACTTAAATTATTTACGCGTCAATTGAAACCGATGCGTAGACTTTGGTACCTCCAAGTCTCCAACTTTAACCTCCTTTTACTGTTAATTACCTGTGAGAGCTTTGGTATCCCTTGTCTCATCAAGGTTTTATCTTCCAATTCTTTAAAACAAACTGCATATTCGTGGAAATAATGTATATATAGTCTTTTACCACTGAACTCACCAAAAGCACTGTCCAGAGAAAAACTAGTGGGCATAATTTTTTGGGCCTGCTTTATGGGAATTTTGGAATTTTCCTATTAGAAAGGTTACGTCTATGTTCTATAAGTATTTTTTTCATATATATTTTTCCTAAGATAGAAAGAGGAGAGAAAGGAAAAAAAAAGGTATATAACTGATTTTTTTTTAAAAGAAAACACAAATCTCCAAACAAGGTTGGATTTATTTCTTTCAAATGGGACTTCCTCGGCTTAAAAATGTAAGGGACACAGTTATCAATGACTATAAAATTAATATTATATATAAATATTTTTAGATATAAATTTAGCGATACTATATACTACATGACACAAACACACATATTTTTAGTTTAATTATTAGTTAATAATTTTAAATGTTCTATGATATACAAGGACGGAAGTAGCACATACAAGAGAATTTTTATTTTGCAGTTATCTATCGGCATTGTCGGACAAATGCAGTTTCATCGACTAATTACCGCATAAGCTAATCCTAGTCGCTCTTATATTAAAATTCCCAAAAACTAAAATTCTAATCACGCCCAAATCCTATCATAAAAGGAGAAAAATCACACACGAGCGGGAGAGGAGAGAGAAACCACTAAATATAAAAAAGAAGCCTCCTCGTTAAGCTTCGAATCCTCTTCCGTTCCTTCCCTCCTCTCCTCGCTCGCGCTATCCTCCCTCCGCCCTCCCTCTCTCTCCGCCTCCAAGAACCAGCAGAGCAAGCCGCCCAATTCGATCCAATTCGATAGGAGCTGGTCTGGGATTCCGTCATGGAGAAGTACGAGCTGCTCAAGGACATCGGGTCGGGCAACTTCGGGGTGGCGCGGCTGATGCGGAACAAGGAGACCAAGGAGCTGGTTGCGATGAAGTACATACCGCGAGGGCTCAAGGTGTGTGTGTGTGTGTGCGCGCGCGCGCCCCCGATTCGAAGCGAGCGAGCGTTCTTCTTCGCGTGGGATTTCTCATTTCTTGGCTGATTTTCTGGGTTTTTGGGGTGCTTGCAGATTGACGAGAATGTGGCGAGGGAGATCATAAACCACCGCTCGCTGCGGCACCCCAACATCATCCGGTTCAAGGAGGTGAGGCGGAATTCGTCGGGCATTTTGGGAGGGATTTCTTATTTCAATTGGGGGAAATTCGTGGTTCTTGCTGCGGGATTTTTTTTTGAACTTTTAGTTCGTATTTTGGGGAATTGTTGTTAGGTCGTGCTCACGCCTACCCACCTCGCGATCGTCATGGAGTACGCCGCCGGCGGCGAGCTGTTCGACCGGATCTGCAGCGCTGGGAGATTCAGCGAGGATGAGGTGATCATTACTCTCCTCGAATTTGACTGCCCCAAGTCCTTCCCTCTCCCCTCCCCCCTAAAAATTCGTGAGGTTTGTGTGCTAATTTTGTTTTTGTTTTCCAATTGGGGACGTGGATTGGTACTGTTCTAGGCGAGGTATTTCTTCCAGCAACTAATTTGTGGCGTCAGCTACTGCCACTTCATGGTAAGAACATCAATAATTAAAAACATGTTTTAGTACAAAAGTTACAAAATGTTGTGCTGATGAGGTATGTATGGGATTGCGTGTTTGTTTGAGCTCGCAGCAAATTTGCCACCGGGATTTGAAGCTGGAAAACACGCTGCTGGATGGCAGCCCGGCGCCGCGCCTCAAGATCTGCGACTTTGGCTACTCTAAGGTAACAAAAAAAAATAGATTTTATGTTCTTTCATGCCATGTTTTCGGTGGAAAGGTAAACGGAAAGAAGCCTTCCTTGTAGAACTTGGCATGCTGGGGAGGACAAAAATTTTGACACGAAACTGGGTCGCTATCCTCGTCGTGCTTATTAAACTCGTGCTACTGCTGAGAATCAAACTTGCCTTTTTTTCAGCTTTACAGGATGATGTTATCAGCAATCCTTAATTTTTTTTCACATACATAAGAGGACAGCACTTGAACTAACTGATGGCAAAAGAACACTTAACCTAACGAAAATATCGTATTTATTGCTCCTTAATTTATCTCTATAGTCGGTTACTACGTACTAAGACCGTTCTTTTGCGAATGTTTCATGGTCAGTCCTCACTGCTGCACTCAAAGCCGAAGTCGACGGTTGGGACTCCCGCGTACATCGCTCCAGAGGTGCTCTCTCGCCGGGAGTATGACGGCAAGGTCAGTCTCAGTCATCTTGCTCCTCTAGCTTGCTTGTCTCTTCAGCTGGGTCCATTGCAGCTGGGGCTGTGTGCTTAATCCTTTTTTGGGGGAACACTGTGTGCTTAATCCTTGTGTGGGTCACCTATGCTTGTGCTAGCTTGCTGCAATCCCTACGGCGCAAACCCAATCGTAGTCTGAATTTTCATGTGAATGGTAGAATCGAGTGCATGAAAGCACCACTGGAGTCTGGAGTTAGTATGTGAACCCAAACGTAGCAGACATATATGCCTTGTAGACCAGGCTCATGGTATCATGAGGCATCTCTCTAATCAGTGGTTTTACATTCTTGGAATTTTGTTCTGAGGTCAATTAGACAGGGAATGGGCCTGACCCCATATGCCAGTGTTTTTCTTTGTCCTTTCCTCTGTAGGGGGATTCCAATTTTCCAAGCTCCAACTTCCAAGTTCTCCAATTATTTGTGTTGACAATTTTGTCAAAGGAGCAGGGGGGAAGAGATATATCCTACCGAAATGTTCCCAATGTTCACTCAGTGTCGCTGGGACATTTTCTTTTTAGTCATCACCGCATGCTTTGATGGTGATCTTTGCCCCCGCAGGGTGTGCCTACTTTAATTGTTCCCTTGATCTGGTTCGCAGTTGGTATACATGGTGAAGTCTTGTCTCGCTTGGTGTTGTTGATGTGAAGATCTAAAAAGAAAGTTAGATTTGATAGATAAAAGCACAAGATTCTGTTGATGGAGATCTTGTTATCATGCTTAATGATCTACTTGATAGCGAGGATTAATAAAAAAAATTGTTGTGTGGTGAATCCTTTACCAGCAAACGGACAGGATTCATATTGCCAACACACAGAAGGAAGGCACAAAAACATTTGAAATCCTTGCGCGTGATGATCTATGTATTGTGGGGAGGCCCCGTGGACATGTTCCATGAATCGAATTGTGTTCCCATTCATCATGCTTTATGTCCTTGTCTGGACCGTATTTCCATCATGTTGATGTGTACGATAGGGGCCCTCAGACCTGATCTTTTCATGTAGCCATCTTAGACTGAACATCTGGTTGGTCACCTGTGGTCCTTTGGGACTGTTTTTCTTCATCTTTTTTTTTTCATTTTGCCATCTCTTGTTTGCCTGGTTTATATTGATGTTATTTGACCAATTGCTAGTGCACTTTATTTCATACTTTTTGGGATGTCATGCCAAACTACCAATTGAATTTCTTTCTAGTATGCAAAATTGGTTGCCTTTGCTGGTAGAGGCTATCTGTAAAGCGGCATTGGAATTGGTTTATTTTTTAAACTGACATTGATACCAGTTAGGAGTATATATTTTTTGTTTCTAGAAGAGCTGTCCAAATGTTCATAGCTCTCTTCCATAAGATCTAGTTTCTTGGTCTGCTCTCAGAACTCCACTTTCCTCGGATAGTGTGAAACCATTTATATTTCCCATATGATTGTGGGCTAGAATATAACCTTATGATTTTTTTGGACAACTCAAATTTCCTACATTGTTTGAGGTTCATTCTTCCTTAAAATTATGCTTCTCTTGTTTTGTAACACTATTATTTGCATTATGTGCAGATGGCAGATGTATGGTCTTGTGGTGTGACCCTTTATGTGATGCTCGTCGGTGCATACCCTTTTGAGGACCCTAATGATCCCAAGAATTTCAGAAAAACAATCGGGGTAATAATTCACCCACTTCAGCCTCTCTAAATCCCTGCTTCACACAACACACTAATTACTAATGTACAAATATATTGTGCCCACATTTTTATTTTTGCAGAGAATTGTGTCAATTCAGTACAAGATACCGGAGTATGTCCATATATCACAAGATTGCAGACAGCTCCTCTCTCGAATATTTGTCGCGAATCCCGCAAAGGTAACCCCTGGAGATGGTAGCCCACCTCAATCCATGTTCCATTATGTCTCATTTAACATAATGCCATTTCCACCATGTCATGCAGAGAATAACAATAAGGGAGATCAGAAACCACCCCTGGTTTCTGAAGAACTTGCCGCGTGAGCTTACAGAAGCAGCGCAAGCAAAGTACTACAAGAAGGACAACAGTGCCCCTACCTACTCAGATCAGACTGTTGAAGAGATCATGAAAAGTGTACAAGAGGCAAAGACACAACCTCCATCATCAACTCCGGTGGCTGGTTTCGGTTGGACCGAGGAAGAAGAGCAGGAAGATGGTAAGAATCCCGACGACGAGGGAGACAGGGATGAGAAGGGTGAGGAAGGCGATAGCGAGGACGAGTACACCAAGCAGGTGAAGCAAGCCCATGCCAGCTGCGACTTACAGCAGATCTGATCAGATGTTGAGTTCAAGCTTTGCTAGCAAGAGGATTTTTTTGTGCATGTTTGTACTTTGTGGTAGTTGTGGGGTGATGAGATGTTGCATCCTCGTTATTAGTTTGTCTTTGTAGCCCTTCAACTTTCTGTTGTTGCCCTGGGTCTTCCTTTTTCTTTTATCTTGTTCTTTTTTTCTGGTGATATGTTAACATTGTAAATTATTACTACCAAACTGGCTCTCCAGTGCCTTTGTAATGGTTGGATGGTTAAGCTAGCAAGATTGTGTATAATTTGTGGAATAAAACTAATTTCTTATGTAAATTTGGGGGTTTGCTATACTTAAGACGGCGTTGCTCAAATTGGGTGAGGATAGATTATAGTCTACTGAAAGTAGAATGAGCAACAGTAGATGCACTACAAGGTCAATTCACATATGTTGGGATTTTTTTAGCTATCTTACAAATGATGTTCATTTGGCTAGGTAATTAGATGCAATGATGGTCTTAGGCTCCGTTTGGTTTTATAATGGATGATGACAAATTCGTTTGGTGTAACTATGGCATCTGTCATCGTCTACTCGTTGGCTTCTAGAATTTGAATTGAAATTTTAGAACTTAACCTTCGTTTTGACTTTTTTTCATGGTTTTTCTATTTTTTAGCCATGGTTTTTAAACCGCTAAGTATAAAAAATTTATTCTAAAATTATTTTCATGCTTCATTTTTTATAGGACTTCCACATCTATATTATATTATTATTTAAAAATGAAAATAACAAAAAATGGGTAGAGACCAAGTTGTTATAAATAATTCTATCACATCATGATACCAACCCATCATAAATTCTAGTATAAGTTTTATACTATTCGTAGGTTAAAAGTAATGTGAATAAGGTTACTCATGTTTTAAAAAGTCAATTAAATTGATTTTTATTTTTTATAACATATTACAAATCTTATAAAAATATGTAATTTATAAGATTTTATATAGATTCCAACCCTACAATACTGATCCTAATAAGAAACCTGACAAACGGATAAAATATTTATATCAAACAATAATTTGATTTATAAATAAGCCAAACTTATTTAAAGTCTCAATATTTCCACAGCAATTTAAAAAATAAACTCAGATTGCATGGCACAACCTGATAATTGAAGCCGCAGTGCATAGTTTTGATGAACGAGGAGCCCAGCAGGTCAGAGGCCACGTGCCCACAGTTTCCCTCCGAGCAGATCAAAGAATTCGAGCCGTCCATGTATAATCGGAGGGTGGAGTCTCCCTTTGGGCTTAGAAATCTCCACTTCTGGAGCTCGCTCTCTCCCCCGTGGCATCCTCTCCTGCTCCCTACTCGCCTCCCTCCTCGCGACCTCGCCGCCCGCCGCCGTCCGCGCCGAGCAGCGCCCGATCTCCCTCCCGCGAGCAGCGGCGCTGGCCGGCGCCCTACTGATTCCTCCGCCCCATCCTCGGTCTCCGGTGAGCACCCGTACGCTCATCCTCTCTCTCTCTCATCGCTCCCTACCCACACCTTCTCTCTCTGCCTTAACCTTAGCTTCTCTTCCGCTCTAGATCCGGAAGCTTTTCTCTTTGCCCTCAACCTTAGTGTTAGCAACAGCAGTTTGTTTCCAAATTGCCATGCCCAACGGTAGGTCCGCCCCTGCCCTAGGGTGAAATCGCGTCGTAATTTAAGCTATTATGGTTGGATTAATTTCCATGTTTATAAGGATTCGAAAATTAAAATTGTAACACTAAGTTCTACGTTTTGATATACCGAAGTTGTCATCATCCACTACGATACCAAACGAATTTGGTATTCGTAGAATTTACGGGCATTTGGGCACACATGTCCATTAGGAAGGTACCGCATTTCTAATTTTGTTTCTATCTATAATCATTGTGAGGGTTTGTGATTCTTGGTTGATATATAAGAATGATAGGTGTGCCGTTATTACACTTGCCTTATGATGCAGCTTTGACATAGGATTCCTCCTCCACCTATTTTTATCCTTGGTGGGTTTTTACCACTGTCGATGTGTTTTTGTGCAATGGTTTGCCAATTTTCTGGGGTTTTGCAGAGATGGTGAACACTGACGGTGAAGGTGGCATTGAAGGTGGGGGGTGGAGATCCAATGTGTGTTGATGATAATGCTATCATTGCTGTTGAGATGGGTGTTGGTGTAGATCAAGGAGTTGGGTTGCAGCATGACGATGCTAGTAGCGACAGGGTCATGGAAGGACAAGGAGCTGTCTCTAACTCTGGTGATGAAATGGGGAGGAGAACGTATGGTGATGAAGCCGAGACCGAACAGGCAGCAACAGTCCATGGCAGCAAGGAGGGCACCGAGGAACTACTCCGGAAGGTAGTATACAGCGAGGAGGAGGCATACAAGCTGTACTGTGACTACGGGCACTGCATGGGGTTCAGTATCCGAAAGGGGAAGCAGTCCTACTTTACTGGCACAAAAAGGATCAGGACCAAGGATTACTTCTGCTCCAAGGAGGGCCTGAAGGAAGGGGAGAATCTTACTGATGCAAACTTCAATGACCCACATACTAGGACGAATTGCAAGGCCATGGTCCGCTTCAGAGTGAATAACCAGGGGGAGTGGAAGGTTATCCGGCTGGTCTCTGACCACAACCACAACTTGGCAAGACCTGAAGAACGGCATCTTTTACGGTCTGCAAGATCACTTATAGCGGGGAGGTCAAGTTCTGTAGAAGCAATGTTGTATGGTGGGTACCAGGCACCTGGTGCACCTTCGCAAATCACTTTAGGAAGCACTGGTGTAACCAACAATGCAGAGACATCAAAGAAAGATTCACTCCCATGTTATAGTAGTATGTCAAGGACACCTACCGTAGGTAATGGAGATTTGCAGAGTCTTGTAAGACACCTTAAGAGCAGGGCAAATGAAGATGGTATGTTCTATTGGGATGTTCAAATAGACCGAGGTGGTCAGATGACTAATTTTTTCTGGCGTGATGGCAGGAGCAGGATTGACTTTGACTGTTTTGGTGACGTAGTCGTGTTTGATTCAACTTATTGCTTAAACAAACATAATTTGATATGTGCTCCTTTTGTTGGTGTGAACCACCATTGGCAGAACACCATGTATGGCTGTGCTCTATTAGCTGATGAGTCTATGTCATCTTTTGTGTGGCTATTTAAGTCTTTCTTGGAGGCAATGGGCAATCGGCATCCTTGCTCTATTTTTACCAATCAAGATCAAGTTATGTCAAAGGCAATTGAGGAAGTATTTCCAGATACATGCCATCGCATTTCTCGCTGGCACATACAAAAGAATGCTGCTTCTCGTCTTGGTGCACTTAATGGTTCCAAAGCATTTAATAAGTTATTCACCAAGTGTATGCAGGGATGTGACTCAGAAGCTGAGTTTGAGAAAACATGGGTTGAGATGCTTAGCGAGTTTAAGTTGGAGGATAACAAATGGCTTAAGAAACTTTATAAATTCAAGCAGAAGTGGTGTGGTGCTCTCAACAAACACACTTTTGATGGTGGGGTCGAATATGAGCCACAATGTGACAGTCTGAGTAACATATTTAACTGCATCGCTGACAAATTGACCTCTCTGTCTGCAATTGTTGTTGCTGTGGACAAGTTGACTGAAGATTGGCGCGAAAAAGAGATTGATGAAGACATGCGGTGCAGCCAAAAGCCTCCTGCTTGTATTATAAAGCACAGTGATATTTTGAATCATGCAGCAAAAGTTTATACACACAGAATTTACAAGTTGTTTGAGACGTATTTTCTTGATGGGTGTGGAGCCACAAAATTCAAGGAGCTTCATTGCGAAGACAATAACAGATATCAATTTGAGATGACAATGCAAGGGCGAGGGTCAAGAGTCTGCACAGTTCATTTTGATATGACGACAATGCAACTCAATTGCAGCTGTAGTAAGTTTGAAACAATGGGTTTGCTTTGTCCACATGCTCTCAAAGCTCTTAGCATCAAGAATGTGTGCAGTATTCCAGAAACCTATATACTGAAGAGGTGGACCAAGGGTGCTAAGAAGTGGGTTTTTAATCCAAAGCAATATGAATCGTCTTATCAAGAATGTATGGATGATGAAGCTGCATACTGCAACCATGTTATGCGCTATGCTTATGACCTTGTTATGAAGAGTCAAGGGCACGAGGAATTGAAGAAATCACTTTGGGAGACTTTTGAGAGTGGAGAAAAGGAATTGGAGAAATATCTAGAAAATGTTACCCAGTATGCACATTCTTATGCCACTTGAAAAAAAGCATCGGCTAACCTTTTAGACTTACTGCCGACGATGAGAAAGATGTACTTCTGTGTCCTTTAGAAGATGTGCCCGAGTTTCCACTGACTCAGACTCAAACTGTACTCTAAGAAATGAAAATATAAACTTTTGAAACAAGGTACTAGTTTGAGTAAGTCATTATTCTTTAAGCTTTTCTAATCTTTGTCAATACCCATGAATCCATGTTTTCAGTAGTGTTTTTAGGAATATATTGGTGGTAGCCGGTTGGAACTGGCCAGTTTGATCCTTGCAAAGATTTCTCATAATAAGGCAAGTGTAGGATGAACATAAGTTAGTTTAGATTGGTTTAGTTTGTGTTGAATGGCGTTTCTGAAGTCTGAACAGCTCTTATATCAAGAATCGATGTTCCAAACTATGTAGGATTGTGTAGCCAATGTACATGGTGTTGTGGCAAGCACGAAGTCCTAATTCAGTGCTATAATTCTAATCACTAGGAAGACCGAATACCCTTCTGTGGGCTGTGGCATTCTAATAAGCGTGGCTTCATACTTTGATAATAGAAATAGGTACAATGCAAATTATGTTTCCTATCTGAATATTTTGCATGTGTAGCAGTTTCCTCCCTGTGTATTTATGATTATGCATTATGATTGATAACATGCTACTTATATCTTTTAGAAGTCAGTTGGTGCAAGTTCTTTATTGCTTTTGTTCGGGAAAAAATATTGTCGAAATCCACAGAAAATTAATGTAAAGAAGTCTAATGCTTGCATGACCATGGCATGAACAACTGCTATAATACGACGGATGAATAAGCTAATTTCCTGTTTTTTCCCTCCATATACTTGTATTTTTGTGCCCATCTGCTGGCGTCTATTCCATCAATTGACAGCTGAAAAAAGCAGTTCTATTTCTTTTTCCTCAATAAAGTGGGTTTCAAACATTCTGTGTCACTCCTACAGAGACACCACTATGTGTGCTCTAATTGTGGTGGGTTATGTCACTGAGCTCTCCCTCTGCCCATATAGCATATGCCTCCTCACCATGCCATCCTTTGCAGTTCTCCGTATAGTGCGCCAGCAATCTGCTTCCCAAACTGTGATCCACTGGCACCACTGTAGAATGTGCCTTTAGAATCTGGGATGGAGAGGAAGAGACTGCAAAGGATGGGCTCAGCGAAGAGGCCAATGGTGGCGCCACCAAGGAACCCAGCCACTGCGTGGGTGTGGAAGACGCCAAGCATATCATCAATCCTCTGCATGAATGACCATTTCTTTGTGCAGCACGCACCATCATGGTGTACCATGGAATGCTACCAGAGAGAATTTCCATCACAATAGCTGTCCAACCTTGCACCAGACCTGCTCAGGACACATCTAGTTTGTCTTTGTTCACCAATTAAAATGGCACAATAACCACATCTTGATATTTTTTTTTTGTTGACCACAGCTAGCATGAAAAATATTGAACTCCACATTGTTTTTTTGTCTTGTATCTTTACTCCCTCTGTTTTGTTTATTATTATGATACTCAGGGGAAGAAATCTAAAAAGGCACCATGGAGTGTTTTTGTTTCCTCTATGTGTGCGCATGCTAGCACACATTTTGTGGGTGGATAGGTTTCATATTGAAACTATTAAAATTTCAAAACTGTGCCTGGTCCAGAGAATAAAAAAGAAACGAGCTTGTACATAAAAGTTAACTTAAGAGGGCATTGTTTCTCTATGTTAAAACCAATCAGTAAAGTTGCTAGCTTCCTAAGGCAGTTTGGTAGAAAAGTCCAAGGTCAGCATCATGTTCAGTCAGTCATGATTGATAGTTATCCTTGCATAAGATAGAAAGTGACAAAAAATTTCCAAGTCAATGGAGAACCAAAGCAAAATTAATTCAAAATAGGACAAAACAGAGGCTTTCTTTCACAATAGGTCAAGTCAGTTTAACATTTATAAAAACAAATTTGTAGTTTGTGAATAGCAGCTGTCACATTTCTCATAAAATAACCAATCAGTAGTGCTAAATTGATGCATTCTTACTGGCACATGTTTTAAAAACCTGGGTCAATTGATGCCCTTTGCTGGTAGCTTAGTACCAAGAGTGCCGCATCAGAGAAAACAATATTACAATATACACTAATAAAATTAGCTGTGCTCCTTAAGGCCAATGATGCTGTAGTGAGCACTAGCACTGAGAATTAAAAAAAAAAGAAGCATTTCTTTTCCATTTCAATGCAAACAATACTGTGCAGGTTATAGAAGATGCTGGTATTGGGTTCTTGGTATTGACTTCGTCGGATGCAAATCTCATTGGCTGAAGGTACTATTTCTTGTTTTTCTTTAGTTTGAGACTTTTCAATTGATTCCTCTGGTGACGAGGTACTGATGCAATTGCAATATTTTATGTGGTTGGTCTTGGCTGAACTAGTCGACCTGCTAATGGAGGAAGGGGAGGCTTCTCACCTGCACCAGGGGTGATGCATACCAGGCCAGTGATCATGCCCTGCACCGCGCCAATTACCGATGGCTTCCGGAAGAAGAAGACATCCAGGATCGTCCACACTAGTAGGCTGGTGGATGCGCAGATATGTGTGTTGAGCACTGCCATGGATGAGTCAATATTGTCTGAATATGGGTCTCCTCCATTTAAGCTTGTCCACCCAAGCCACAGCAGCCCCGCCCCTGGTAGCACCAGCAGTATGTTGTTGGGCGGGAATCGCACCCTGTCTGATTCTGACCTTGGTCCAACCTACATGGTGTGAGATGTCAGAGATCATAGATGCAGAAGTGGCATGGTGAATTTAACCAGAGAGATCTTTGCCATACCCAATAGGCAGCTGTGCATTAAAAAGCACCTGGCATTATTTAGAATAAGAAGATAAAAAAAACTAAAAGATAAGTTTATAAAATATTGATTAGACTTATGATGTTATATGGTGTAAAATATTACTCTAAAAATAATATATTCAACGTGTTGTGAAGATAGATTTATGTATATATAAAAATATATCAGGTTCTAAACAATATACATGATAAATTAGGTGTAGCACCAGTTAACATGGTTTCGATATATCTAACGCATATCTTATCGTACATAATATAAGAAGAGATAGGCAATATCAAAATTGATATGAGGATAGAGTGATATTTGAATTATTAGAATATTCTTAAAGTTTTGGCATTGAATATAAATACATAAAAAACAATTAATGATGATAATAACCACTAGGTAGCAGTAAGGCCAACGATGCTAGAAGAGAGATGGATACCATAGTCGTTAGAGTAGTCTATGAAACCCCACTAGAAGAGGAAGCCACCACCCTAGAGTGAGAAGGCGCAGCACAGTCTGTGTAAGAGGAGGTGATCCATAGCAGCACAATGGCCATCCAAGGTGTGATGTTCATGTGCCCAAGTAGTGAGTCAGTAAGGATGATGGCGGTGATGCTGGCAAACATGCGCTAGAAGTACACCATGGTGGCGGTTAGGTACAATGGCTTGAGCATGGACGCCTCAACCAACCCATTGCGGTAGCGAATACAGGTGGTGGTGAGCTCAGACTGTGCCACAAGAAAGCGTTGGCCATGCCTTATCCTAGAATGGTAGGAGGCAATCATCGAACAACATGTTGTATGCCTAGATGACCCAATAAATTCAGATAGCTGCGATGGCATACAGCGCCATGAACGCCGAGTTGATAGCCCACTTCTTCTTAACAATGCTGCCATATAGGATCACCAGCCTCAGCATGCTCTGTAAGTTGACTAGGGTCACCGACGTCATCTACAATGCATTGTCGCCCTTATTCAGCCAGTTTGAAGACGACAGAGTGGTTTGGTGGTACTGTTTCACCAAAATTTGCTAAGCCCTGCAATCAAGATTAGAGAGTTAATCAGCTTATGAGAAAAGTTCGATTAATACAGGAAAAGAACCGATCAGACATATTGAGAATGAATTCGGTTTAGTTGAAGGTAGAAGAAAATTATCTAGATGGAACCGAATTTAAGGAGGAGCCGTGGAAACCATGGCGTGGTACTTTTATCTATATATTGAATATATATATCTTATAAAATAGACAAGTTTAGTTAGTTTTGTTAATTTATTAGAGATAGTTTCCTTTTATATTTTAGGAAATAACGTCTAGAGATTATTTATAACTACGTCAGACTCTTGTAATCTCATAGTATAAATATAGACGCTTGTAATCCATCTCTTAGATTAATACAATCTTGATGCATCACCACCCTAGTTTATCTAGATTTTTACCGGTAGGTTCTAGCTCTCGACGTGAGACTACATCGGTTAGGTCCGAACTCTAGCAAAGGGGTAAGACCCACCATTATCCGGGAGCATTCACTTTGTTTAAGACTGTATCGGTTAGGTCCGACCTCTTAGTCCGATCGGATATATCGCATCACGTTCGAGTAGAATTTATCAACTTATCGAGCTTCTTTTACCGTCATCAGTCTTGTGCTGTATCGGTTTGGCCCGACTTACTAGACTACTAATAGTAGATTGAGCTATAATCCGATAGGTTTTTACTCGGCGTTTTATCGGAATAACCAGCCGATGAGTTATCCATACATCAAGTATCACGCCTAGTGTATTGGCTCCTCAGCCGATACACATACATCTTAAGTGATTTCTTTTGAGCCTCACGCCTAGTATATCGGCCTCAACTGATATATATATATAGATAGATAGATAGATAATTTCTCTCATTGGCTCAGCTAGCCAATAAGTTCGCCTATTCCTTCTATCTGTGTGTTCGATCTATTTCTGCCGTCTTCGTGCCATTAGTCTCAGTCTCAAATTGTTTTGGTTTGATCCGATCTATCGAGATTAACTCTAATTGTACCGTTACAGCGGTCATTGGGTCTCATACTTTCGAAAAATCGGGTCTTGCTATTTGCTATTCATCACATATTCTATTCGGAGTGTCATTGGTTTTGCAGCCGATGGATTCTTTATATTATTCTTTGCCAATTCATATATGCCTTCCTTGACTTTCTAGTCGATGAACAAGTGCTATAGCTTCTATCCACAACCAGCCGATAAGAGAATTTTACATACATACTTATCGACTATCATATTCAGTGTCATCGATTCTGCAACCGATATATCTTTCATTTCCTTCGTCGCCATCCGCCTACGACTTTATTGGCTTCCTAGCCAATGTAAGATTGTTTCAGTCCTTATCGACAACTAGCCGATAGCAGGAGCACGTCAGACATAGCCGATAACTATCTTAACCCTATCGATAGCTAGCGGATAGTAATAGTTCGTATTATCTCATCGCTCAAATGACTCATGTGTTTATCTACTTATCAATTGTAAGGTCAAAGACTGACACACCTGTAACTCCATCAAACCCGACGAAGGAATCTCGAAGCCGAAAAATCTGTACTGGAGCAAAACAAACTTCTAGTCATCGGTGTGTTTATGCCATCGCATCAAATCTTTATTGATAAACACAGAGAATAAATTCGACATGAACAGATACGCCATTGGAATCGCTCCTACCACCATGGTCAGAAACTAGAAGAGCTGGCAGGAGAAGAGGGGAAGAATTTCTCTACTGATCACTCAACGAACTGGGCTGTATATATGCCTCGATCCCCGACTACGAACAAGTAAGCCGTCTCAAAACGACCTTAAACTCTGGAGTGGGCATGATGCGAGTATATATTCCTACTGGTGCTAACTGGCTTTTACTTGCACGAGTATAATATTTGAAACTTTTGCTTCGTGCAGGGCTGTGATCTTACTATTCAACTGCAGTTTTGTTTTGATAATTAAGCTTGCCCCTATGAATCACAAGGTCATGCTACTTCACATCATTGTCAAGGCATGATGTAATCAATCCTCTGGAATCGCCTCACACGGCACACCAAGTTCAGTTAGAAGTTGCAAATATACTTTAAGTACCACTAGTGCTCTTTGCCTTATGTGACTTGGAACTACATAAGATCTGGCCACTTGGCATGGTGTCATGAGCAAGAGCACAAAACAAAGTATTGTACAGAAAAACAGAAGAAAAAACTGATATTGGTATATTTTCCTTTGTCAATATCTTTTCCTTTTCTCCTTCCAGAGGTGCCGTATGCGTGGACACCGCATACTGAACCAAAACAAAGAGAAGAAAACAACATTCAGAGAGGTACTTGGTTGACCTAGAAGAGCTTGAATGGCTCGCGAAAAGGACGGCACCTCACGAGGAAGAATAACTGAACAGCAGCAAGTATCTTTCCCTTCACTCTCTTTCACGACCTCTTCAATGAACTGTAGCTGTGGGATCATCAATCAACTCCGAGATATAGATGGAATTATTCTATGCTTGATACTGTCACCGGCCATTCGTTCAATAAAGTTCAAAGATGTGGCTTTCGGCATGCATGTTATTCCTCCCCTATTGGAGATTCCCAGTACTCCTCTAATGAGGCGAAGATGTTTTGTACTGTTTTTTTTTGAAGGACTTCTGTGATACTAAATGCATTTCTGTCGGTGGCCGATCGAGACAGAAGGGGTTTCTGTTGACTTGTTTTCTTTGTGTGATGTGTATGACGAGGGCATCACTTCTTTACATGCACACCGTACTTTTTAAGTGACCCATCACTGCTCACGCGTGGTAATTGAATTTACTGTTAAGTAAGATTTTAAAATAGATTACTATATAATAATTTAATTATAATTAAAAACCATAAAGAAAACTAAAAAGCACTAAGAGACAAACATACCAGCGAAACATTCAAGTCAAGCCTAATATATATTAATTTTGAGTATACCTCGAAAATCAGGAGCACACCCAAATAAATTAGTTGCTCAAATCATATCTGAACGTTTTTATGAGGTTGTATATAAAGTTAATGAGATCACTTTTTCAATAGATCTGGTCTCACATCAAATTTTCTTTCTTGTAAGTCAATAGAAACCTGGTTTTACATCAATCTTTTGACTAGTTGGACCATGTATCATGTTAGGTCTATTAGAGACACATTCAGATGTCCTTGATCAATCCTATAATCTTTATATTCAATAGTCATCGTTAAGTTAGAGTTGTATTTTATTTAGATTAATTTGTCAATGAGCTTCAATGGTTTATGAGACCTTAATTTCGATAGTATAATTATTTGTCTATAAATTAAATTAAGTTACAATCTTTCTCGTTTGTGCTTGTGTTTTTTTATTTATATGAAGGGATTCTTCACAAGGTCAACCTAACTTAGAGAAGCCGTGATGCTACGATTACAGTGTTCGGCTCTTGTTGATCGAAAGCCAAATCATGTATGTTAATTTTCTACCAAATTAAGAATTACCTTTACCTGACGGGAGATTAGACACCCGTTTACTTATAACCAGCCAGAAATCCACGTACCATCCATAACGGATGTACGGCCGGCCGCACGTGCAGGCGCTGCTGTACTGTTCGTCGATGTCCCCTTTGGCGAGCGACCGAGCAGGCGTACGCATCGGCGAAGTTCCCTGTGCCGCGCGCCGTTCCTTCTCGCGCCTGGCGTTGGATAGAAAACGAAAGGCACGGCCCGCGTCCTCGTCGTTTCTTCCTCTCCGTGCCCTCATCCGCCTTCCGTCCGCGTCTCTGTGTACACCCCCTCGTTCGCCCGGCCCTTCCTTCTCTTTTCGTTCCTCCCCCTCCGTCGAGCTGACACCAGTGCAGCTGCGAGCAGGGACAGCGGCGCCTCCTCGCCCCGGCACCGCCAAACGAGTCACCACCACCTCGACAACGAAGCAACGGTGGCCACCAACGCGGGAGCGGCGCCGGCTCCCCGCAGCCTTTGCCCTCGTAAATTTTGCTGCCTCTTCAGTGCTTCAGGATCGTTACTTATACCGTGCGACTAACCTGTTCGTGAAAGTAGATCCAAGTATGCACGTACGGATTGACACGCTTTCTTTTGCACTTCGCGTGGCTTCCTCACTCTTTACCCTTTCTATTTTCTTATATGATTTGGTCATTATAGGCAAGCGTACGCTACGGTACTGCGACGTGTAGAGCATTCGCTATTTGACACCATGATAAAAAGGTCGAGATTTTTAAATGGTTGATGTTGCCATGGTTATTGTGTAACACAGGCTAGTATATAATTATCCTTGCATGTCTTTTGGACCTATTAACATTACATGCTCACTGTTTTTACTTACATCTCTCCCCATTTGACAGCAACGATATTTTGTACCGATGTAGGCATGCTTCTTCCGCAACACTAGGAAAAGTCTGCTCATGACAAAACACCGTACCAACATAATATCATGGGTTATTTGTTGTACAACATTAATCACCCTTGAGACTATGCCCAGCCTATTCTATATTAGTACTCTGTATTATTGCATTCTTAGTTGTTTCCCCTTTATTTAAAATGTCATGAATTCTTAATCTGGAATCTCATAAACTTCGTGCGAATATTATGTTTAAACTTTTGGTGTGGATGCTACCAACCTTTCCAAATACTCATTCCTTTTTATTCTACTTTACCAATACGTAGATGACAACACAGTTATAACGTCTGAACCTCAATTCTGCTCGCGGCATGGCGCGGGGTGTTCCACTAGTTGTAATGATTCTTGGAATGGATGAAAAGTGCAGGCCTAGGACATGGTGCATACTTGACATGTATTCCCAAGTGATGCCCATGCTTCCCTGGCTGGACAACCAAAAGAATCATGTTCTTGGAGGAATAAAGGGGCAGAGACTACCAGTGTCCACTGATTGCATTTCTTCCCTGGGGAGAACCTTTGGCGAACTAGAGAGCTGTAGATGTTTAACTGCATCCAACTTTGTTGTATCCTGATGATGTCTATATTTACGCACATGTGAGCATGTTTCAATATAAAATCTTTTTGGATTCACAATAAAGCTAAAAAATGGTACTTTAGAACAGGTTTTCTAAGCAATTCTGATGTAAGAGGTCTTTTTTAAAATTTAGACTAGACATGAAAATCCATATCCTCGTAGACTTCTCAGAACGCCGCAATTGTGTATTTTCATTCTAGAAATTAAGTGGGATATTATCTTTAAAAAAAGGTCAACTGTGGAGTGTTGTATACGCTTGAAGACGATAAGTGGCCTGGTTTCTAAGAAGTGGAGAGAGCTCGGCTGTTCGGAATCTTGTTTGCATTGCATCGCGAGTCGTCGATGGCCAGTGGAGATGTCGAATCTTCTTCGTCGGCGTCCGCATATCGTTTCGTCTTTTTCCGTTGACCCACTGTGCTTTCGCAGGCGACTAGTTAACTTTTCCAAGGTAAAAACGGTGTCCAACTTAAAACATATGCTTTCTTTTTCAAAGCCTAAGACTTCACACGGATACTAGGTGCTAATAAATCAATTTCTTTTTTTTTTCAATTTTATGGAATGGAAACAAATCCCTGGTTTTCTAGGTCTAATGAATAAATGGACAGAACCAGGCTCCAAATTTGATAAAAATAAAAGGCAACAAGCCTGATACAATTAGACGTTAAAAGTAGTAAATTCTTTATTTAATCCTTATTTGCCCCTTGGAAATTGTCTCTTCTTCAATTGCCCCTCAGTCTCAACTTTTATCCTCTACATAGCCATCCTGTTGCTCAACTATTGAATTGTTAACAAATGGCATGTGAAATAATAATTCTACCCTTCTTATTTTATCTGCCTTCCATTGCTCAATTGGACAAAAGCTACAGCTACCAGTGTAGTGCATTATAATATGTCGAAACCACAAACATATGCACAAAAGCGTATCGACCAAAAGAAGGGTAGATTTGCCATCTCATACGCCACTTAACTGGAGTCTAACGTTTCTATGTTTCAAGAAAAAATAAATAAATAGTATGTAAATAAGGGGTAAAAGTTGAGAACCCGGGCAATGGTGGAAGAGTCAATGTTGGAGGGCAAATTAGGGATGCGCTCAATTTCTAGGGATAAATAAGGAAATCACTTAAAAATAGTAATACCTTGGGTTTTCCTTTGAGTATACCTTTTCATAAGATCTGTTCTCTTTTGTAATCAAAACAAGCAGCATAAGTTAATTAGGAGAAAAATGCTCTATTGGCACTCCTAACACGTGGTTTCTACGTTTTGGACACTTGAAACATTGGTTTCACCAAAATGACTCTTATAACATTGGGTTGTTTGATTTTCTGACATACCTTTTTCATCTCTATTTCCTTTTGTTTATCCTATTTTGGCCACTTAAAATGACCACATTGCCCCTATGCTATATATGACAGTTTGTCTTTTTTTTTCTCATTGATTGGGGTTGGACAAAATATGTTTTCATCGACATTGCATGATATATTTTCCATGAGCTTTGCAGCCACCCAAAGTAACACGTTACAAGATTTTTTTAAAGAATATTGCTATATTAGTGCAATACAAAATGGCACAAAACAAAAGAAAATCAGAAGCACATAGCTTAGAACAAATTCTCATCTAATGCAGATGCATTTGTCCAAAACCATTACCATATAAATACTTCAGTCTATTAACACCTGCATTTGGCCAAAAACAGTATAGGGGTAGGATAGTCATTTTAGGTGATAAAAATAAGAAAAGGAAAGGAAATACTTGTAAAAAGGTTAGCATGACAGAAAATCAAACAACACAACGTTTTAAGGGTCATTTTATCGAAGCCAAAATTTTGGGTGTCAAAACATAGAAGCCACATGTTAGGGGGGACAATAGCGCAATTTTTGCAGTTAATTAATTGGATAGAAAATTAGTGGGGAAAATGCATATCTACCGTATGCAATCATAAGTGGGCTAAGGCTATTGCACAACCATGCAAAATTTCATTTCAAGAAAAAAATCAATCTATTTAGAACACAGCAATTTCAGAGGCAACAGCATGGACCATGGAGTCACAAAGAATTCATTCATTTTTTTTAAAAAAAAAGAATCACAAAGAGCAAAGGAGGCGCTTTGTTTTGGGTCCTTTTGGGCTTTCCTCTCGGTCCTCGCCTTCAACCCCAGCCCACCGCAGCCTCCGCCGCACTTCCTCTGTGGCTGGGCGGCGCGTGGCGGAGGCCGGAGGTGGGCTGGCTCCGGGCAGGAGCCCGGCAGATCGACGCGGCCTCTCGCGAGAGGGCCCAGCCCAACACAGCTCCAAATCCACCGGGCGTTGGGGGTTAACACTCTCGCGTTCCCCGCCGCGGCCGCTAAAACCCTAGCTGCCACCCCGCCGCCGGCGAGTGCGCGACGCGACGCGATGGACCACCAGCGGTGGCGCCCGACGGTCAACGAGCGGGACTTCATCGAGCGCGCCCTCCAGTCCGACCTCCGCGTCGACGGCCGCCGCCCCTTCGACTTCCGCCGCCTCAAATCCTCTTCGGCAAGTGCTGCCTTCGACTCACTCCCCCTTCTTCTTCTTCTTCTTCTTCTTCAATGGCGTTTCGCTGTGTGCGGCCTGGGGTGGTTTCGTTTCGATGAAGCTTCTGGAGTGTGTGCAGGGAGGATGGCTCGGCGGAGGTGCAGCTCGGGGACACGCGCGTCATGGGCTACGCCACGGCGCAGCTGGTGCAGCCGTACAAGGACAGGCCCAACGAGGGAACGCTGGCGATATTCACCGAGTTCTCGCCCATGGCCGACCCTGCCTTCAAGCCGGGGCGTCCCGGGGAGTCGGCGATCGAGCTGGGTCGCGTCGTCGATCGCGGCCTAAGGTGGTCTCCTGGTTTGCTGTTTGGTAATTTTGCCGAGGAGCCGTGAGCGTGTAGTCTGATGAGTATTTTTGGTGATTCTCAGGGAGAGCCGAGCCGTGGACATGGAGTCCCTGTGTGTTGTTGCCGGGAAGCATGTCTGGTCTGTGCGCGTCGACCTTCACATCTTGGATAATGGAGGGTATGGACTAATACATTTCCTAGTGATGTAACTGATTTGTGAGCTATCCGGCTAAGAGAGCTAAATGTGCCCGATGCAATGGTTTTATCCCTCAGGAATCTCATTGATGCAGCTAACATTGCTGCGCTGGTGGCTTTGTCTACTTTCCGGAGGCCTGAATGTACAGTTGGAGGGGAAGATGGTCAACAGGTTACAGTACATGACCTGGAGGTAAGCTAGTATAGTGTGTACTGTCATGGCAATGCATTTCCCAAAGTTCAAAGTTCACCAATAAGGAATGACATTTTTCTAGTTTGTTTCATCAGTGTAAGAGGAGTAGCTAGTAGCTAATTTATATGGCATGTGTAATTGAAACACAGCCCTTCGTTAAACTGTCATGTGCTAGTACCTTTATTTACACATAATATTTGATCTATTTAATAATTTCAAGTATTTTACAGGTCAGGGATCCACTCCCTTTAACAATTCATCATCTTCCCATTGCTGTAACCTTCGCATATTTTGGTGAGGGTAACATCATGGTATATTCAAATATATTTCTACAAATGTCACAGGTCTATTATTGATGTTCATCATGTTCTGCTCTATTCACCCACAATCTTTTGACTGAATTTATGTTTAGGTTATTGATCCGACATATAAGGAAGAAGCTGTTATGGGAGGACAAATGACTGCCACAATTAACTCAAATGGTGATGTATGTGCCATCCAGAAAGCTGGTGGAGAGGGTGTCATGTCAAGTGTTATCATGCGGTGTTTAAGAATTGCTTCAGTTAAGGCTGCTGATATAACAAGCAAAATAAAGAATGAGGTCAGTGAGGAAACCTATGATGTTGCATTTTATGTGCCTGCATTGGTGTTCTATGAACTGTGAAACTATGTGTTTTCTCACCATCGTTATATTTTGATGATTTGAGTGTGCATTTCATCCTAAGTATCAATCTGTTGCATTCTTTTTTTCAGGTTAACTTCTACACCTCCGCGAAGGCACTGCAGAAAGTAAAGCGTTTACCAGCTTCAGTGCCCAAAAAGGATAGTGTTCCTGATGTAGCTATGAAGGAGAGCGTTGATGGTGTATTGGAAAGTCAAAGTACAAAGGCATCCAGTGATGTTCAGCAGATAAGCAAAGGTGATGATGAGGATCATGAAAATATAAAAAGTAATTCATCCTTGACTGTGGACAGAACTGCTAAACAAAAAAAAACATCCAAATTCATTGTTTGTCCATCAAATTTGTAGTTATTGGAGCATTGTACTAGTTTTCTAAATCTATATGTTGAAGTTTTGCTTCAAACAAGTTTTGCCAGCCTGTCCTTATTTTCTTGCAATGTAGGGATCCATACTCTAAAGGAGTTTCATTAAGCTCCCTCAGAATTTCTCAATTGCCTAGTACTGTTAATTTTTTTTACCTGCTATTCTATTTCTGATTCTGATTGTAGCCAGTACATGAGCACGAGTGTTTAAACATAGTATGAATTTTCCCAAATCTCTATAATGTTTCTACCTTCCAAGCGACATAGTACATAAAATTCAGGTTTGGCTGGGTGAACTAATAATCTACAATAATGTACATGGGAGAATAGGTCTTCTTCCTCCTGCCAGTCCACCAATATCCTAACAGTTGTGTCAGGTATAAAGTACAGATTGCTTTTTATTTGTGATAAATTTTGGGAGAATTTCTGTTCTCTTAGCTGTGATACAAATGACTCTTAAATATCACTATGCATGCCCATCCTTCTGATATTTATCTTGCAATATGCAGACATCTGATAATTTACCTTGCAATATGCAGAACCACCATCCGTAGTTAAGGACAACAAGCAGGAGGAGGTCAAACCAATGCTAACTGAATGTAATCCTGAGGTGCAAAGTGAATCAAGGTTAACTGCTGGAGAGTCAGATGAAACGCAGGAAGCTATATCACCAAAGAGTCTAAAGATGCTGTCAAGCCAAAAACATAAAGAAAGAAAAAACAACACAGTAAGAGTTAGATTACCTGTAATTTATAGGCCTGTCAGGTAAGAGTTTTTAGTGTTACTACTTTATTATATTCTTCTTTTAACATAGTGGTATCAACTATTTTTTTCACCTAACTGCAGCAGTGTTAGATAGCATGATGTTTGTGGGCATGGTTGGTTAACATCCATTGTTCTCTTGATGGTGCATATGCTAGATTCGACATTCTGAGGTATTTTCATGAGATTCAAATCAACATGGAAGTTTTCTGTCATTTCTACCGCCTTTATTTATTTGTGGAAGCCTTGACTACTGTCTGAACAACATCTCTGTAACACCTAGCCAAGCACTCCTGACTGAAGGATCTCTTTACCGTAGCACCATGAGTCCATGAGTTGGGTTTCTTGTTTTGCTGGTGTTTCGTGTGCCTTCATTATGATGGATGCTAGCCGCAAACATTGAAAAATTTTGTACAAGCTGTAGAACAACCCATCTTCCAGGAATGGGATCTAGTTAATTTTCAAGTCAAATTCTGCCACTAGTCTTTGCAGGCTATTGCGTCATTTTATCATTGCCTGTCTGTCAATACTTTGTCTAAACACTTACGCTTCGGTCTTTGTTTCGATTGGGCTTTAAATCGCCGTGTGCATTTTGTCGCATGTTTTGAAGCTCCTGCTTGTAGGACAAGTACTGAATTAGTGAAGGATGGTGCAAAAAAGCAACCAAGAAAACCAGTACTAATGTGTTACCTTCTAGGCGAACATGAGTGTGTCTTATGAGCTATAATGACTTTTTAAAGTCTAGAGACTCCACATTCTAAGCATGCTCCATTTGTTATATAGACAAAATTCTGCTTTATTTCATCATCAAGTTTCCCTTACCAGATCTTTTTATCTGGCCTTGACTTGAGCCACCAACCCACGTGCTTGTTGTTTGGTGTGAGAGATGTGCAATATGAGTATATCTCTCTCATAAGCATTTTTTACACGTTGCAATGACGTGGCTGTTCATTTATCCAACAGCCTAGTATTTTCTGAACGAGAAGGCTTGATACAAACACTACAACCAAGTTCAGCTTTGCACTTTGCACAGGCTTGAAAGCAACCGTGTATCAGCAGGCACGGCATACGCATATGCTAGATAGCCAGATGCAACAGACGATCCTAGCGGAGGGGTGGGGTGGCCCACCTGCCAGCTGCAGCACATGGCCTCTGACAGGTTAGCCCAGCCTCCTCATCCTCATCCGTTGCAGTTCGGATGTGATGAGATGAGGTCGCTCTGGCTGGAGAGCGAGTCGGTGTGTCTGAAAGGGTATACGTGCACAACCGGTGGGGCCGGTACAGCCCATGGCAAAGTCTGCTGTAAATTTAAAATATGTAGTAGGAAAAATAAAGAAAATAAAAAGGAGAAAATAATAGGAAAAATGAAGAGAAAAAATAAAAAAATAAAAATATATAGGGAAAATAGCTAGAAAATAAGGTAGAATAGAAAAAAATAGAAAAATTATGGAAAAATAGGCTGACCAAGCCTTTTCTTGTGAATCGTTCACAAGTCTCTTGTGAATCGTCCATAGTAGTATCTGTTTGGGCTGGCCTGCCCTAGTACGGTCCATTTGGCCACACATAGGGAAGGAGAAGGCTGCCACATGTTGATAGATGGGCTACTGCTTACCTGTGCTTTGCAGTTGCACTCCAATAAAAACATATTTAAAATATACCCATATGTGTTCGCCTCAATAAAAATAAAAATTATTTAAAATATGACCATATGTGTTCACCTTAATAAAAACTATTTAAAATACATCAAATTTATTGTAATACTGGCTCTATTACAAAATACTTCCTTCTGTTTCAAAGTGCTTCTCTTATACCCTTAAATAACTATATATAACTATATATATATATATATAATCAGGATTAAGTTTATCATCTCAAGCGAGCCTAGCTGGTAACAAATCAAAAGAGGCAGCAATCGAGCGTGTTGTCGTGCCACCATCAGACTGCACTACCATGCGTGGGCACAAGAAAGACGACGATAGGGTTGTAATTCCGCATAGGTGGCTAGGGTAGGGAGACAGAGGGGGTTAGAGAGGCTGCGTGGCTCCTTTATCAATGGTGCAACGAAGAGGCTGCCACATAGATAAAGGCAGCAACGACATGGATTTGGTGAGGACGTTGCCGCATGAACTTAGTCACAATGTGAAGACATGGTGATGGCGGCTCCATGGTTGCTATGGCTGCACACAGAAGGCAGGCATTAGCTAGGACAATGTGCCGATGAGGTGAGGTAGGGAGTCGGCGTAGGTGTGGCTTTCTTCTTGCACAGGATGAGGCTAAGCAATAGAGAGGCTGTCGTGCAGGGGAATGTAGCGATGGCACAAATTTGGCGAGGCGGTGGTGGCACACAGATATAGTCACCGTTGAGATGCGGCAGCAGCAGACTACCTTATTGATGGCTAGTTTCATGATGACGGTAGGCAGTGGCTCAAGGGGCATGGTTGGTGGCATAGGTTGTCGGATCCGCCCCCACCCATGGCTTTTTTAGGCCTATGTCGCCAGCCGCTGAGTCCGTCACTGATTGTTGCTCGTTTAACCTGGGTGTCACAGCTGTGAGCGTCTGAAGACCGATATGGGTGACACTTGTGGACGCCACACACCTTTTCTAAAGGTGATGTCACGATGCCCCCTTCCGTCATTCGTGCCATAGGGTAGAATTTTTGAGGTGAAAACCTCATGATTGTGACATTCAAGATGTAGCAATCTTTTTGAAGGTGTCGCATCAGAGATTTTCTGTTGGTGTGGCATCCTTTAGCGGTGTCCCCATTAGATTTGGTTAGTTTGGTGGTGTTAAAGATCAGATTAATGATTAATTTATATCTTAACTAATCTCCGATGTATTCGTCCGCTTTAATTCGACACCATTCACTAATGGGGTTGGAGTGGAATTCGATCGGATATTATATTTTTTTTAGTTTGGTAAAGATAATTACTACGTATAACTTTTATATGGTGGTTTTTTAAAATTAATTTTCTTGTTTTTATTATGCTATAATTTTGTAATTAACAGTCATTCATGCTTGATCGAAAAAAATCTATTTTCTAATACTGTAAATATCTTTTGGTGGTGGGCCCGCGGTGTCAGGCAGAGCCCCACTCACGAGCGCTGGAGATCGTCTCCACCCTTGGCGCTAGGCACGTATGCAAAAAAGTACAAAAAACACAAAAAGGTTCCTTGATTACGGCGGTAAGCCGGCCTTTGTCTCCTCGTGAGACTGATTAGCCTCACCCTTTTTTTTTCCGGTCTGCCCAAATGGCTAATTAGGGCGGGTCGTTTTTGTCCCAAGCTGCATTATGGTACGAAATATCTAGGGCTCTACCGCTCTTGGCCACCGCGTGAGGTCAAGTGGGACTGCATGCAAGCATGCTCACGTGTGCATGTATAGAAAATGGTTTTGAAAAACCATATTTCGGTACTGTTCGGAAGATCAAGATTCTCATAAGCAGCTGTTGATAGTAACGACTTAAAAAAAGCTCTAGGACCTAGACAGATCTTATTATATCACGACAATTTTGTTTTCAGTTTACATCACTAAAAATATTCAAATTCAATTGCAATCTGTAGTTGGTTGTTGAGTAGCTAGTGGGTAAGAATCAGCGAGGTTTGTAGTTTTTAGCTTCTAAGTTATTTTCTAAATTCTATAACTACAAACTGAGTAAAAATCTATGTTGTGATTGGGAAGTAGGGTTTAAAAAAAAGCTGTAGCCAAGCTCGCCAAATAATGCCTTATTTAGCCCTGTTGGCCAAGTGATGAAGATAATACTATCTCGCAGGACATGGAGGCGTTGAGGTGTAACAAGTGACAAAACTAAAGTCGAGAGAGCAAGAGGCGATTAACTACCGGGAGCATCTCACCCAACAAAGAGCAGGAGGCATTGCTTAACTTGTAGTTTTTTTTTTGCCACAACAGGTTAATCAAATCCCTTTGCTGGCTCGGTGTCGGATATCCAGAACAGTACTTCCAATGACACTATCAGACATGGAATGGTGCAAGAAAGCGCGGTCAACGGCAATAGGATCTGAGCGGGGCCATCTCTGATTGGACCCCCAAGATCCCTCGAGAAAAATGCAGGTAATATGGCAAAAAGAAAGAAAACGCCTGCCTCTGCTTCGGCAATTGACACAACGAACAAAACACCAAAACAAGCACGGCCGTGGAAAAACACCAAGTCCTGAATGCAACATTGTCCTTTTTCTTTGTCCAGCCTGCAGGCTGTAGCAGCCTGATCGATAAATATTGCCTCGGTTTCCGTTTTTCTCGTGTTCCTTGTGGGTTCTGATAGTATAGAACAAAGGATCTTGTAGAAAGGACTAGGATACTGTAGCATTTAATTTAGTGGGTGTTTTAGGTCCTGTATCTCTTTCTTCTCTTGTTAGTTTTTCTTCCATTTTTAAATGTTATTTGCAGTGCATTATTAGGCAACTTGGCGTCGTTTACGCATGCTTTATTACTTTTTATCGATTATAGCGCTTTGAACCGCTGAAATCATGCATCTATTTGGGGGAAAGATAATTATCATCTTCACTTAAAAGGGAAGAGTACAAATGATCTAAAAAAAATCTCAAAATCTTATAACCGGCGGATCCATATGCTAGTAGTTATATGATAGTAATCTACAATATGTCACGCGATAATGTTTTATAGTATGTTCGCCTTCAATCCATATAATACTTCTTTTTTTGCTTGGTCAAAGTAATTTGCTTGTACACAATATATGATAATATGATAATGATCAACTATAGTTTCACTAAAATGACATACACGTATCAGTCATCACCATTTTACACTAATTAAAAAGTAAAATCAAAATGTTTACCCTACAACATAATCGATGTGCTTGGCTGCGTTGACTACGGTTGCAGCCGAGCACATCTAGCTCATATAGTGTTTTGTGTCAACACCTACATCCACGTTGGCTGCACCACGTAGGCGATCAATCTCTCTACACAGCTCATACAAATGTAGGCTCAGCAAGTATATTTGGTTAGGCTATCAATTATACTTAGTCATTAAAGTCAGATTAAAATTTTAAAATTATTTGTCACACTTCTCCAACCTGTGATACAAATAGTAAATAGTAAGAAAGTAAAAAAAATATATTAGTATAAAAGTGCAGCGGTAGTAAAATTGTACGATAATCACTGTTTTCACTATTATATATACGATAATTTTATAAGATTCACGAACCAGCCAGGCCACGATCAGCCGTCTACGGCTGCCCCCGCGGCCCTCGTCGCCTCCCCAAATCGCCGGACAGCTCGCCGCCGGTTATCCCCCGTCGCCGTCTAACCATCCCCTTCCGGTGGCGACCAACCATCCGCCGTTGGAGCTCCACTCCACGTCAGCGCCTTGTCCTCTCCTCCACCTTCGCGCGAGTATAAGTAGGGGAGCTCGAGCCCGCGAGCTCTTTTTTTTCCCCCACCTCGCTGTCCATCGAGATTCGCTCTGCCGTTTTCACCGCCGCGAACACCCCTAGATCTCTCGTTGCGTCTCTCTCCCTCCCCTCCGGCGATTCGCCTAGATCTGGGTGGGAGGCGGCGGAGATCTGCGGCGAGGAGGGGAGGGGAGGGAGTGGGGTGAAGCAAGCAGCATGGAGCTGGCGGTGGGCGCGGGCGGGATGCGGCGGTCGGCGTCGCACACGTCGCTGTCGGAGTCGGACGACTTCGACCTGTCGCGGCTGCTCAACAAGCCGCGGATCAACGTCGAGCGGCAGCGCTCTTTTGACGACCGGTCCCTCAGCGACGTCTCCTACTCCGGCGGCCACGCCAGGGGCGGCGGGTTCGACGGCATGTACTCGCCGGGGGGAGGCCTGCGGTCCCTCGTCGGCACGCCGGCCTCCTTCGCGCTCCACTCCTTCGAGCCACACCCCATCGTCGGCGACGCCTGGGAGGCGCTCCGCCGCTCGCTCGTCTTCTTCCGCGGCCAGCCCCTCGGCACCATCGCCGCCTTCGACCACGCCTCCGAGGAAATCCTCAACTACGACCAGGTAGGTAGCTATTCGCGGCGGCGGCGCTTCCGGAATGTGCTGATTCTGCTCCCGGGGCTTTGCAAATCGCTTAGTTTGTCTCATCTGGGGGACCTGCTTGCTTTGCTTGCAGGTGTTCGTGAGGGATTTCGTGCCAAGCGCGCTGGCCTTCCTGATGAACGGCGAGCCGGAGATCGTCAGGAACTTCCTGCTTAAGACGCTCCTGCTGCAGGGCTGGGAGAAGAAGGTCGATCGGTTCAAGCTCGGGGAGGGCGCCATGCCGGCAAGCTTCAAGGTGCTTCATGACTCCAAGAAAGGCGTCGACACCCTACATGCGGATTTTGGGGAGAGCGCCATTGGCAGGGTTGCTCCGGTGGATTCGGGGTTCTGGTGGATCATACTTCTGCGGGCCTACACCAAGTCCACCGGGGATCTTTCGCTCGCAGAGACGCCGGAATGCCAGAAGGGGATGAGGCTGATACTGAGCCTATGCTTGTCTGAGGGGTTTGATACCTTCCCAACATTGTTGTGTGCAGACGGTTGCTGCATGATAGATCGCAGAATGGTAAGCTTTACTGTGGTGCTCAAAATTTTTTTTAACATGTTTCAACTCACAAGTCTATAAACTATAATTAGCATTTCTATTATAACGGAAGTATCTGATCTGATGTCAGCTGACGGTAACATTACTAAACAAATTTTGGCTAATTTACCATTTGTACCCAAACACATGACGCTCTAGATTTGTTGTTACATTGGTATTGCTTAATTAATGTGAAATTTTAGCAATTTCATGACATTTTGCTTCTTTCTGTGATCTGCCTGCAACATATATTCTTCATATAATAACTTTCTTGTGGTTTGAATGATTCTTCATCTTCATACAGTTAATATATGGCAGTGTGGCAGCACTATTTTATCACTGGGATAGGGCTCAGTTCATTCTTGTTGGCAAGGTGTAGATTTCAAATGCCAATATTATACTTGAACCTACATTTGCTAATGAATGGAGCATATTATATAGGCATGTAGCCTTCTGTTTGCTTGAACTGCTGGATCCTGCTGTTACCATTGTCCATTTGTATGGGTACCATGACCTAATTCGTGGGCATGCAACACTCCACTCGGATCCTGATAACTGCCCCCTTCTTTTGTTATATGAAATTCCAGATGTTACTTTGGTTACACAGAAATGCAGAATAGAATTATGGAAATTACTGAAAGACTGTTTACTTGTGAACATTTGTTTCTGACTTTTCACATATGCATCTGATATGTCCTGTGTCTTTAGTGAGTAACTGATGGGCTCATGGGCTATAATGCTTAAATCAAAATGGTCTATGTCTAAGCTTCTTTTTGTGCACTCCTATTATTTTCTTTGTTGTAGGGTGTTTATGGGTACCCTATTGAGATTCAAGCCCTTTTCTTTATGGCACTAAGGTGTGCTCTTCAATTGCTTAAGCATGATAATGAAGGGAAGGAGTTTGTAGAGAAGATTGCAACTCGTCTTCATGCTCTAAGTTATCACATGCGGAGTTACTTTTGGCTTGATTTCCAGCAGCTAAATGATATTTATCGCTATAAGACAGAGGAATATTCCCACACTGCTGTCAACAAATTCAATGTCATTCCAGATTCTATTCCAGATTGGTTATTTGATTTTATGCCTTGTCAGGGTGGTTTTTTCATTGGTAATGTTAGTCCTGCAAGGATGGACTTCCGGTGGTTTGCACTTGGAAACATGATTGCTATATTATCATCCCTTGCCACACCTGAGCAATCAACGGCCATAATGGATCTTATTGAGGAGCGCTGGGAAGAGCTTATTGGTGAAATGCCTCTGAAGATATGCTACCCTGCTATTGAGAACCACGAATGGCGGATTGTGACAGGCTGTGATCCGAAGAATACTAGATGGAGTTACCACAATGGAGGATCTTGGCCAGGTTAGAAGGTCTTCCTGTTATTTAAATCTCTCTTAAATAAGTCAGTTTTTAGTTGCAAAAATTTTGTCGTTCTTCCCTTTTATCATTATGTGATTTGGATGCTGAATTAAACCAATTGATAACCATATACCATCTTTCGGTGATTAGTGAAGGACCGTACATTTGTGCCCAAGATTTCTGCTTGATGAGCTATGGTCTTAAATGAATCCTTTTATGTGCTGAGAAGAGCAATGTTTTATTAATTGATGCCTTCTCGTTTTTGCTCACGGTACATGTGCCCATGAAACCTACATAAATGTAAACCATAACATTATATCTGTTCTGATTTTCTGTGTTATTTGTACTAGAAACGGATAGCATGACATCGAGTAACTTCAACATGCTTTAACTTTCACACATTTTTTTCCCATTCTTTCTGCAGTACTACTATGGCTGCTTACAGCAGCCTGCATCAAGACTGGGCGGCCACAAATTGCAAGGCGGGCAATTGACTTAGCTGAGAGAAGGTTGCTGAAGGATGGTTGGCCAGAGTACTATGATGGGAAGCTTGGGCGGTATGTTGGCAAGCAGGCGAGGAAATTCCAGACCTGGTCGATCGCAGGGTATTTGGTTGCCAAGATGATGCTGGAGGACCCTTCTCATCTTGGAATGATATCCCTAGAAGAGGATAAGGCAATGAAGCCTGTTTTGAAGAGGTCAGCCTCATGGACAAACTAAGATGTTGACGAAAATTTTTAGGGAAGCGAAGTCTGTTTGGAAACAAAAATTCTTTTGGGTGGCTCTTCTCTGCTCATCCCTCCATTTGACTTTTCGAACTGGAAATGTTTGTTTCATCTGGATTTCCCGGTTGTACAATATGTCAGCCCAGTTTTTAGCTAAAAAGAAGCAATTGCGGAAATGGGCGTTTTGGTTTCAACCCCTGCTTGTAAGAAGATTCCTGCTTTGGGTCAATCTTCTGATTCCAGTTTCCTTGGTCTTTTGATGGAGAGAAGTGCTACTCTAACGAATAATAAAGCTCAATTTTCTGCAGTGCCTCCTATCCAGAGAATTCGTTAACTTGCTGCCTAAGAAGGCCAAGTTATACAAACTGTGTGCCTTTTATGTTTCTTCCTCTTTTCGTTCTCTTACAAAATTGAAGTTGTACTTGCGTTCAAGGAAAGATCATGGCAAAAGCTTTTCCCTGCTCCCCTGGTTGGATATCTCAGTATCTTGGGTTCTTGAGACGTTGGAACATGCTTGCTAGTTTGTGCAAGCAAGTGATAATAATTCATTTGGAGTAATCTCGACGACTTTATCTTCAAAAGTTGCAAAGCTTTTCTTCGATCATTACATTTTCTTTTCTTACGCCACACTTACTGAGAGCCACTAATGAATACTAGTAAAAGGACACGTATGTGAAAAGTTTAAAATTAGAGCAAAAAATGAAATAAAATAGGGCGGTCTATTTGTCATTTCGTGTTAAATCATAATCACTTTTGGATGACTAGAATTGCAATAACTTAGCTAGCAATAAACCTAACTTCTCTCCTCTAGGTTGAACCTCTCTTACTTGTGCCATCCTAAGCTCTCCTTCGTTGCCACCCTTCCTCTTCCACTTCTCCCTCTTCCATTTCTGCCATCCTTGCCTCCTATTCACTTCGATGAATCAGCCTACAATTCATATTTATCACTATCCTCTCTTGTGGCTGAGTGTCATCTATCATTGGGCTTTCACCCTTCTTCCTATTAGACCACCAACTATGCTCTAATTTAGCGTATTTTATTTAAGTTCGGATCACCGATAGCATTGAAAAAATATTACCCTGGTAAGTTTACATACGTCGTCTACTTCTCTTTTGGCCAAAGGATGAAACTGATTGCCTAATCTTTGAATCACTTATTCACTTCTGATTCTGAATTTCTGACGATTAGCGAACAGAGTTATTTTTTTTAGAACAGATAAGCGAACAGAGTTGAGACGGACCAAAAGCCCAATACCTGAGTACAAAGTGTACAACCCGAGCCCACTTCGTCGACCAGTCTTCTTCTTTTTCCAATCGTCCGATTCCAACCTCCGACCACCGACCTCCGAGATCCCGATCCAGCCATGGCGGAGGCCGCCGCGTCCACCCCCGCCTCGCCTCCGCCGGCAGCCGCCGCGCCCGGCCTCCCCGACCTCTCCGTCCCCTACGATCTGGCAACGCGGGGGCAGTGGAAGTCGCTGCTTTCCCACCTCGACGACGCGTCCCATCCGCAGCACCGCCTCCTCCTCTCCGCGCTCTCCGCCCTCTCGCTCGCCAAGCTCCGCCGCTACCCGGACGCCGCGGCGCTCATCGCCTCCCTCCACCCGGACCCGGGCTGCCCGCCGCCGCCCTTCCTCCTCCGCCTACTGCACGCGCTGCTCCCGCTCTTCCTCCCCGCCGACCGCCCCCTCGCCCTCGACCGCCTCTACACGCTCCTTTCCTCCGTGCGCGCCCGCCCCGACGCGGCCCTCCCGGAATGGCGCCGCCGCGAGGCCCTCGTGGCGTCCCTCCTCGCCGCTGACCACCTCGCGCACCGCGAGTTCGACGTCGCGCTCGCGCTCCTCGCGGGCGTCGCGGCGCGGGAGCCCGACAACCCGGCGCTCCTCTCCCGCCTCGGGTACGCACACCTCCAGATCGGCAACCTCTCCGCTGCCGTGGCCGTGTTCCGCCACGTGGAGTCCGTGGCCGGCGACGACCCCGCCCACGCCAGCCTCCTCGCCCGCAACCGCGCGCTGGAGTGCGTCGTGGCGAAGGACTACGCGGCGGCGGTGCGGGAGTACGAGCGGTGCATCGAGGCGGACCCCGCCGACGCGGTGGCCGTGAACAACAAGGCGCTGTGCCTGATGTACTCGCGCGACCTCGGCGACGCGATCAAGGTGCTGGAGGGCGCGCTGGAGAGCCACCCGACGGCGGCGCTCAACGAGACGGTGGTGGTGAACCTGTGCAGCATGTACGAGCTCGCCTTCGTCAACCACGCCGACGTCAAGCGGAGCCTCACCGACTGGATCGGCAGGGTCGCGCCCGACGACTTCGACCCCTCCTGCACTCGCATGTAGGAGGAGCCACCACTGGAAGTTGTTGGAAATCCGTTCTGGGATTCGATTGAATTTGTGAAGCATTTGCTGAAATTGGATATACAATTTGGGTTAGCAAACAATGGATTTCTGTTGTCACGCATTGGATAATACTAACCCTAGACAATGGATGTACTACTTGGGTTTAGCAAACAATGGATTTCGGGTTGATTGTTTCACCGTTGGATCAGTAACTTTTATGGTATTCTTGTGTAGCTATGATGGAGATTTTCCGAAAACAAGATGTCGATTTCCTTGGAATTGTTCTTTTTAGACATGAACATAATAACAGAGGAGGCACATGTTCAGATAATTAGAAGGGCAGTGAAACTAATAAACCAAGCCGTGAGACTAGTAGCAAAATCAATGAAATTGTTTCTGGGTTGGAAGTGGAAGTAAAACAAGATCCATATGCTGATAAAAAAAGTGACACAATTAGAAATCAGGACAGATGATAAACCCTCAAGATATGTCATGAAAACCATAAAACATCCTATCTGCCGCGCAACCCCCCCTCTCTGAGCCACAAGAGCCATCTGCTGCCGGCCAGCAGCAGGAACTCATTGCACCTTTAGTCTTTCAGGAATGGCACTATTGTACAACTTCAATCTTCATGAGCTCGTTGTCTTGGCCATTGATCTTCCTCGCCTTGCCCAGAGAAATACATCATAACACCAAGAACAGCAAACAAGAGGATGAGAATGTACACCGCATTCACACCAAGCAGGGTCGGGGATCCACCTCCCACTTTGTTCTTTATTGTTGTTCCTGCCCTGTATCCCTCAAGGAAACGGCTAATCTGGGGCCCATAGTCACCTTCTTCAAGCCTTTCCGAACCTTCAACCTTGGAACAAGAATCATTTGAACTAGTCACGAAGAAAAGCTGAAGAGATCAGCAATAGGGAAATTTCAGCTAGAGTAAGTAGCAAATATGAAGAGATCACTTTGAACAGAAAATGTGATGGCAATATGAGACATGAATTAAACATAAGAAACGAAGATACGCAAATTCTTTGGAATCTCATAAGAAAAACAATACAAGCCTTTTGTTTTGAAAGAGGAATGCAAAAAAAAAAAGATCTAGGAGTACTTACTATTTCGTACTCCTCTTTTTTATCCCAGATTATCATCTTTGGCAGCTCTGAGCTCTTCGACACATCAAAAGTCTCAGTGAATTCCTCCCACTGGTTGACCCCAAACACTAGAGCACGGTTTGTATTGGCTGCAGACCTCAAAACTTTTATTAGCCATGGGGAATTTTCGTCGGATCCATCATCCTGTAAAATTGTAAGAACAACTTTCCTCACATCATCATTTAACATCTTGACAGTCTCTTTGTTGATGGGCACAATTAAAGGCAGAAGGGAATTCCGTATAAAATCTTCCAAGAAGGCTCCTGCATCAACAAGTACAGAAATGTACCATCAAGCTTGAAATAAAGATGTATTTCATGTGTCCACGTTCTGTTAGTTTGTACAAAAGTGGGGTGTACATTATGTGAATTACATGCTTACACCACTAGATAAGTGGAGAACAAAAAGGATCGAACAGAATGAGACTGCTATTGAGGCTTTCCCTCAGAGCACATGAATAAAAATGAGTAGAAGATGATTATAGAAAGCATATCGTCATCAAAAGGGCCATAGAAAATTCTTTGCTCATGATACATTGGGTTAACATAAACCAGTGCAGGGACCTTGTCAAAATCATAAAAGACCATCATATCCTCAGAGAAACCCTTTGCTACAGAAAACCAGGCCCTGTTCTTGTACTTCGCTCCATATTCAATGATTCATCCACCCCAAACCCGAGAAACAATGGAAAGCCCATGCCAGCAACCTCAACAAAGCTTTTGATTGCTGCGTCTGATCGACATCAGAAACATCAGGTGAAACAAACTTCTTAAGATTCTCAATGAGCAAATCAGCCTTCCATGAACCAGTGTACTCCGTTGGGGTTCCATGGTCAAAGAGCATCAGAGGGGCAAACCCACTGCATTTAAAAATTATAAGAATATGGTGTACAGTGAGAATAAGATCTTAGGGGGATCGGATATATATATATAGTCAGTGGTTTAACACCCCCGTAGTCGTAGTGGGAGGAAAATGGACATAGAGACTGGAGCGAAAATTGATGAACAAAGACGCGGGGAGGCTTTTGATGATAATATCGGCGAACTGGTGCGCTGATGGTACATGAAACACCTGAACCTGTCTTAGTGCGACCTTGTCACATACAAAACAAATACCTATCTTTATATGCTTCATGCGTCGATGTTAGACTGAATTGGCGGTCATGTAGACGGTACTGACGTTGTCGCAGTAGACGATGGTTGCAGAGGAGATAGGTCCACGGAGCTCCTAGAGAAGCTGGCAAAGTCAGCAACACTCGGCGACGGTATGGGCAACGGCGTGATACTCGGCTTCGGCGCTAGACCGAGACACTATAGTCTGGTATTTTGAGGACCATGAGACTAGAGTGTCGCCGAGGAGACGCAATAGCCCGACGTGGAGTGTCGAGAGTCAGGGCAACCCGCCTAGTCCACGTCGAAATACGAGGTGAGAGAGTCGATGGGGCTGGAGTTAAGATGTAAGCCGGTGGAGAGTGTGCCCTTCACGTAGTGAAGGATACGTTTGAGCAGCGTGAGGTGAGGTTCGTGCGGAGCATGCATAAAGAGGCACACTTGCTAGACGGTGTAGGTGAGGCCGGGCTGTGTTAGGGTGAGGTATTGGAGAGCACTAGCAAGACTCCGGTACTGGGAGGGATCGGCTACGAGAGAGCCATCGGTAGCGGAGAGCTTGGTGCAAGTGTCGACGGGAGTGGTCGTGGGGTGACATTCGGCCATGCCCGCATGCTGGAGGAGATCGATGGCGTACTGACGCTGGGAAAGGAAGAGCTCGTGAGAAGAGCGGGTGACAGATGCCAAGGAAGTGATGGAGAGGGCCGAGATTGGTCATGGCAAACTCGGAGTGGAGCGGGCCATGATCTGGTGTAGGAGGGATGGCGAGGACGCTGTAAGAACAATGTCATCGACGTAGAGGAGAATATAGGTGGTGGTGTTGCCGATGTGAAGAACGAAGAGGGAGGTATCGGAGACGGAGGCTACAAAGCCGATGTGCCGAAGGTAGGCAGCAAAGCACTGGTACCAGGCTCAAGGAGCCTGTTTGAGGCCGTAGAGGGAGCGCTGAAGGAGGCAGACGTCGTCGGGACGAGAGGGATCAACGAAGCCTGGAGGCTACTGGCAGTAGACCGTTTCCGTCAGATGACCATTAAGAAATGCGTTCTTCACTTCGAGCTGGTGGATCGACTAAGAGTGCGAGACAGCCAGAGAGAACAACCTGGATAGTAGCGGCTTTGACGACGGGACTAAAGGTCTCGTCGTAGTCAACACCGGGACGTTGGGAGAAACCCCAAACTACCAGCGTGCCTTGTGACAGGCAAGCGATCCATCGGCGTGGAACATGTGTTTAAAGATCCACTTACTTGTCACAACATTGGCACTAGGAGGACGAGGGACGAGGCACTAGGTCTCATTGTCCATAAGAGCTTTGTACTCGTCGGCCATGGCCGCACGCCACTGAGGATCGGCTAGGGCTGAACAAGGAGTCGTCGGGATGGGCGAGATAGTACAGTGGACTGCTGAGAGCCCGTAGCGCTTGGTATGGTGGAGGGACCTGGTTTGTGATCGGGTTATCATATGAGAGGTGGAGGGGACAGGAGCCGATGGGAGCGTGAGAGGTGGGGTGGGGATTGGTTGGGGAAGGGTGACATCGGCTCGAGATCGGCGACTGTATGTTCAAGAAAATGGCTGAACGAGGTAGGCCTGAGCCGATGGGGGTAGGTGAGCTGATGGATGTGTATGGGCTGATTGGTTTGGGCGGTTTGATTTTGGCGAAGCAGCCGATAGTGAGGGGTGAGCCGATGGAGGCAGATGTGCCGATAGGTGAGGACGAGCCGATGGGGTTGATGTGTTTGATGAGAGAGAGACAGTATCGGTCAGAGCTGATGAGGGTGGTGGGGCCAATGGAGGTTCGATGTGAGTAGCATCAGATTGAAGAGGAGTGGGATAGCTGAGCAACAAGTCCTTAGGAGCGACCGATGAGGGGGCTGGAGGTGAGATTGATGGAGGGGACTGGGAGGGTATAGTGTTGGTAAGGAGGAAGTCGAGATCGCTAGACGAGGATCCAGGATGAAGTAGACCGAAGGGGAAGTAAGTCTCGATGAAGTAGACCGATTGTGGATGAGGGAGGGGACGATGAGGATATTGTGAAGTAGAAGATTAGTTGTGGGTGTAGACAGAAAGGAGTCACCATGGTATTAGATAGGGAGAAAGTGGCCATTGCCGATGGTGATGAAGGGGGAGGAGGAGGGAAGGTGAGAGAGTAGTATACCGACAGATGACGCCATGTGGGATGACACAATAGAGTCTAGCACCCAAGGGTGCTGAGGTTGGAGCGTCATCTGATTGAGGGCGGTGATGAGGCCAGCTTGGTTCCAGGAGAAAACCGACTAGGTGGGTGGTGGCGGGAGGATCGACTGAGGCGATAGGATGAGAGCCGATGCCAGGTGGGCCTGAGGATGGGTGCTGAGAACCCATGGTTGCCAACCGATGGGACTGCGTAGCTAGGACTGGGGTGCCCAGGGGTTGTAGCATAGCCACGGATCCATGGGATTGACAGATGGGGCAGGGACTAGAGCAGGACGCGGTTGCATCGGGCCGCTCCAGTTCTTGCCCTTGTCCTTGCCCTTGCCTTTGCCGTTGCCACCGGCATGGGCTTTGTTGCCATGGTTAAGGCCATGGTTACCAGAGCCACGAGAGGTGGCGGTAGCGCACGGTGGTCGGTAGCCGATGGGGTTGGGGCAACCATGGTTGGCTGTAGTGAGGAGAGCGGTGTAGGCCACAGTCTTCTCGTCATTGGCCAGGTGTAGTTCTTTAAGAACTAGCATGTCATGGGCTCGGGCGAACGACAGAAGGGGTGTAGAGTTGGCGATGTCGTCGGCGGTGTTGGAGAAGCGTGGGTTAAGTCCTCGTAGGAAGGCGAGGATGAGTTGTGAGTTGGCCATAGGGTGATCAGCATCGCGGAGGGTGGCGGCCTTTACCTTGAGGCGCTAGTAGTACGAGGAGACAGATGAGTCTCCTTGTACCATGGAGTATAATTCATTTAGTAAGAAGATGACACGCGACTGTTTATTGGCAAGAAAGATCCGCTCGATAGCCACTCAGAGATCCCGGGCGGTAGAGTCGGTGTCCTCTATGGCAAGGTCGATGATAGAGTCATCGACTGAGCCAAGCAACCAGCTGCGCACGCAGCACTCGACGATGTTCCACTAGGGATCATCGGGTCGAGGTGGAGTGGAGCCATCAATGTGAGACCGGAGGCTGAACTTTCCACAGAGGGATTTGAAGAAAAATACCCACTTGGAGTAGTTGGCATTGAGGTTGAGAGAGATGGGAACGTGAGATTTCACGTTGATGGTGGCGTACGGTGGTGAGAAGATCGGCGAAGTAGTGCCCAAGGTGTGGTCAAGAGCGCCGATGGCCGAAGCAGATTCGACGACTAGGAGAGTGCCAGAGCTAAGAGCCGACTCGGTGGTCATGACGAGAGGGTAACGGACGCAAGAAGCCGATGAGGGTAAGGGCCGATGAGGAATAGGTGGCTGATGGGAGTAAGCCGATGAGAAGAGTGGTTGGTCGATGAGAGTAGGTGGCCGATGAGGAGAGTAGTTGGCCAATGGGAGTAGGCAGTGGAGTAGTTAAGGGAGAAGTAGGTGGCAGAGTAGGTAGGTCAGAGAGTAGGTGGGTTACGAACGTGAGAAGGTTCACGTCCGTGAAGAGAAGTTTCACGTTCATGGACTCATGGACGCAAAAGAGTGGAGCGGACGTGAAAACTCGGAGAAGGCGCGGACACGAAGAGAGGAGGTTCGCGTTTGGGAGGCAGAGATTCGTGTCCATGGACACGTCGGAGTGGCTCGGATGCGAGTGGAGAAGTTTTGTGTCCGGGAGCAGGTGAGAATATCGGAAAAGCGGGAACCGAGAGAGAGTTCTAGCCGATGGAGGGCGGATGAGTCCAGCCGATGGAGATGACGAACACAGAGTTGCGCCGGCATTGGAGGAGAAAGGTGTGCTGAGGCAAGGAATGAGCGAAGGCAGGTGTGAGATGAGAAGAGGAGGCGGATGGAGACCGTCGCCTTGTCACGTGGTGGAAAAGGGAGGGGAGAGGGCGGTGGAGGAGAAGACCGTCTGCGGAGGAGATGGGGAGAAGAGAGCCGAGATGAGAAAGTAGAGAAGAGATACCGGGAGGAAGGTCTGTGACGGGAAGAAAGCGTCAGCTCGCCGGCGAGAGGATGCTAGAGCGCCGGGGATGTCTAGACCTGCTCTAATACCATGTATGAATATGGTGTATAGTGAGATTAAGACCTCAACTCTATACAGGGGGTCAGGTCTGTATATATACAGTCCAGTGGTCCAGTGGTCTAACAGAAATCCATAAACATTAGGCATTCACCTTGGTCAGTGTTAGTGAACTACACATCACTATGTAAGGTGGTGCCTTACTCTACTCCATATTTGGACCCGAGCTTTTTGTACTCGTCGGCATTCACCTTGGCGACTATATGATGGGTGTTGCTCAGCCCAGCCAGCACCGGAGCAACTTCATCTAACTAAAAAAGCAACATGAGCAACGGCTCACCATCCACCATTTCATAAAGAGGCAAACCATCCATGCATATTCTTGTTTTTAATCAAGCTATAATTTTATAATCCGTAGTTATTTATCTTATAAATTATATAATAATTGACTGTAGCTTCTTTAAAGTAAATATAAAATCATAGTGGATTTAGATGATGTAATAAACAATTGGTATGATGTGTTTTTTTAAGATTAAAGTAAAAAAAAGTTATGTTTGAATTGAATTTACAAAATCGGTAAATAGTATTAGTCAATTATAAACAGTGATGATCAGACCGGTGAATAGTATCGGTCAGGTGAATAGTATCAGTCCGACCGGTCAACAGTTTCGGTTCGACTGTATGCATGAGTGGTTAGACTAGAAATCCCAATGATTGGACCGACGGAATCTCAAAAAAAATCGGTTTTAAGTTGATTTCTTGGTTTACGATATTTACCTCATTTCTATGACTTATAGATGATTTCTATGTGTGAGATATTTTGTTGTATACTAATATAAGTTAAGTTAGATAAAAATTTATGTTCAAATATGGTTTTTTGATTGTTTATGTGCAGGTGTTGCTTGAGACCTTGGGAGTATTGCCGGTAATGGATCGGAACTAGTTTTTGAGAAATTAAGGTCTAGACGGTCAAAGAGATCACGTGGGACACTAAGATTAGAGAACAATGTATATGGAGGTGAAGTTTTCATATGACATACATGAGGGATTGTGTGTATATATAAAGTGAAGTCAAATCTGGGAATTTGACATACAGGAGGACTAAAGGTGCATGATAAACCAAGATCACAAATTTGAGTAATGGAGAGCAAGTTAAAATTCAACGATTCAACAAGAGAGCCTTTTGAAATTGAAAGGTCATTTGTGATAGTACCTAACTCAATTACCTTTTCGTTACTATTATCTCAAAATGTCACTCTTTCTTGATCTTTGTTGCATAATTCAAATGAATTGAACATTTTTCTATCACCAATCATGTGTTGAGTGTATCCACTATCAAGTACCCAATGGTTTTCACCGGTGCGGTAGTTCACCTATAAAAGAAGATCAAAACTTTTTAGGTACGCAAACTTGTTTGGGTCTTTGGAAGATAGTAACCAAGCCTTTAGGAACCCAAATGGCATTCTTTTTACCACCTAGTATAAGGGTGTCAACATATCTAGCAACAATAGTACCATCATAAGCCTTCCTAAACATGTCGTGAGAATCAAATATACAAGCCTTAGAAAGCTTACCAACTGGACACTCTCTAACAATGTGTCTAATTTCATGATACTTATGGCAAAACTTGCCATCTCTCTTAACAAATCTAGGAGTACATTGTGAAGGTTTCTTGCTCCTTCTTGGAATGATTCCAAGACCTCCGTTAAAGGAGCATCGTTGTTCACTCAAGATTTTGTCTAGAGTGCTCTTTCATTTGAAGCTCCTCTCCAAGCTTTTATTGAGCTTGGCCACTTGTTCCTTAAGCTCATTGTTCTCCACTATAAGTAAGGTATTACACAAAGAGGCATAAGAGCTAGAGCTAGGTATATTTATAAGATCATCATAAGAAGTAGATATGCTAGATGATACAACATAAATATTATGACTAGGAGCACTATCCTCAAGTAAATCACAAGATATACCAATATCAACTTGAGCTCCACGTTTGGTAGTGGAGAGGAGAGTGTCATGAGCCTCCTTAAATTCTGTTAATGTTAAAATCTGGTGGATCCGATGGCGTTAAAGCCGATCGGCTGGGAGATCCAATGGGGCTAAAGCCGATCGGCTGAGAGGTCCATTGGAGGGTTTGATGCAGCCATCGGCCGATGGAGATACTAAGACAAAGCCGATGGAGAACTGTAGAAAAGCCGATCAAATTAGTAGAAGGTTGGATCGGCTTGAAGATAGGGGATCGTCTAATCGGGATCAGGTTTGAGAAGCCCGAGGAAAGGAAGGAGAAGGATCGGCTTGACTAAAAAAGGTCCGATAGCTACAGTGGAGAAGCCGATCAGGTTGCAGCAAAGAAAGACTCGGTTATAAATTAGAAGATTATTCAGATGAAACCGGGTTTGCGGAGGAGCCGTGGACTCTACGGCAGGGTACTTATTTTTGTAAATTATAACCTTACTAAATTAGGGAGGTCTAGCTGGTTAGTTAACTTCTTTAGGAATATTTTCCTTTGTTCTTGCTAGAAAATAATGTCCGATGGTCGTAGACGCGTTGGACTCTGTTTGTAAATCCATGGTATAAATATAGACCCCTGGAAACATGTAATATATCCCTCGATCAATATACAATCTCGGCGCATCGCCACCCTAGTTCGTCTAGGTTTTACTGGCGGGTTCTGGCTCTCGACGCGGGGCTGCATCGGTTAAGTCCGATCTCTGGCGAAGGGGTAAGTCCCGCCACCATCCCGATATGTCCTGCTCTGTCTGAGGCTGCATCGGTTAGGTCCGACCTCTTAGGCCGATCAGACGTATCGCATCACGTCCGTGCTGGACCTATCGGCCCGTTAAGCTCCTTTTGTCGTCGTCAGTTTCGTGCTGCATCGGTTAGGTCCGACCTATGGGGCTGCCGACGGTAGATCGAGCTTCAGGCCTATAGTCTTCTGCACGGCGTATCATCGGAGTGCTAGCCGATGAGTTATCCATGCTCTGTGCTTCACACCTAGCGCATCGGCCCCTAGGCCGATATGCATCAGCCTTTAGAGGCGTCCCACGACGCGTAACGCCAAACGTATCGGACCTCCAGCCGATACGCACCTGCCTTTAGAGAGGCGTCCCCTCATCGGCTTAGCTAGCCGATGGGTTCGTTCCTATCCTTGCTATGACATAGCCAATCCGGCGTCCTCCGTATCATCGCCGCTGGCCCCGGCCTCATACTGTTTCGGTTAGGTCCGATCTTCGAGGTTCGGTGTTGATAGCGCTGCCACGGCGGGCGATGGGTCTCTTGCTGTCATATCCGGAGCGGCATCGGCTTTACAGCCCATGCCTTCTTGCGCTAATCATCGCCTAGGCCGCATCCGCTTTCATCAGTTTTTCCAGCCAATGAATCACTGTTCGGCTGTCCAGAGGGATCCCGTGCGCCTCGATATCCTCTGAGCACACCTTGGTTTCTCCATCGGCTCTACGGTCGACCGCTCGTCAACACCTGTCCACATCGGCTCCCTAGCCGATCAAACAGCATCCCGAACCTATCGGCAGCCAGTCGATAGCGAGCGCTTGTATCGGACTCGCTCGTCTCACCTCCTTGTCAATTGCAGGGTCAAATTGACTGGCACGCCCGCGAACGTCGAGACCTAAGGACCTGCACTAGAGACAAGCAGACCTCCCAGGCCTTCGTGTGACCGAGCCGCCGTCCCTCCCCAGTCGCGGGATTTTTTGGCGGCGAGCAAATTCCTCATGAGAGATTGTTAGCTTCTTATAAGAAATTTTTAGCTCCTCATATAAGACCTTCAAAGAAGCGTGTTTCATTTTTAGTGCCTTGAACTTGACAATGTCCTTTTCACTATAAGCATGGAGCTCTCTAAACATGCACTTAAGCTCATCATAGGAGGAATCAACATCATAATCACTTTCACTATCACTAAAAGAGGTTACCTTAGAAGATCCTTTTGCCATGAGACAAAATGGTGAGAAGAGTGATATAGCCTCCTTGATTGTGACTCTGGCCAAGCTTCTCTTCTTAGGAGTGTCCTCATCATTGCTCTCATCAGAGTCATTAAGATTGAGAGCCAGAATTCACACAATTGGAGTCCCACTTACAAACAACGTCTTCCACCTTCTTTCCTTCCTTTTTGAGCTTCTTGAAAAGTTTTTCCTTCCCACTCTTCTTCTTAGAAGGCTTGTCATCTTCTTGCTCTTTGGTAGGACACTTTGAGGCAAAATGTCCATTCTCACTGCACTTGAAGCATATCAAGTTGGATATGCTCTTGTAAGATCCTCTTTTCCCTCTTCTTCAATAAGAGCTAAAGTCCTTTTCTCTTCCCTTTTTTCTTCCTAAGAGATCATTGAATCTTCTTGCAAGAAGTGTAATTTCTTCTTCCTAATGCTCCTTTCCTTCATCTACCTTAGCCCTTCCCTTGTCTTCAACTTCGGCCTTGAGAGCAATATACTTCTTCTTTGATAGAGGCATCTTAAATCTCTTGCTTCTTCAACTTATACATGTCATTTGTGTTGATCTTGCACAAAAAACTTGCAGGAGTCATTCTTGACTTGTCAAAGTTGATGAGAAAGGTGACTAGAGTCTCATACTTGTCTAGTAGAGCCTTAAGTATTTTTTGAACAATCTCAAGATTGGTGTAAGTTACCTTAAGTTCTTTGAGGTCATTGACAGTCACATTTAGCCTCCCAAACAAGTCATTCACACTTTCATTGGGTAACATGACAAATATCTCATATTGTATCTTGAGGAAGTAAAGCTTGGCTTCCTTTTACTCACTTGTGCAAATCTCACCCAACTTGATCCAAATCTCATGTACGGTCTCAAGATTGCTTATCCTATCAAACTCTTCTTGACTCAAGGAGTTGAATAACACATTCATGTCTTATGCATTGAGTTGAGCGTTGTGTTCCTCAAGCTGAGTTGGAGCCTCGGGATCAAGTGCCATGACACAACCTTCATCCACAATTTTCTAAACACCAAAGCACATGGCTTTGAGGTAAGTAGACATTTCAATTTTTCAAGTGGAATAGTTTGAACCATTGAACATGTGAAGCTCTGATACCACTTGTAGGATCAAGATGTTGACTAGAGAGGGATGAAAGGCGATATAAAATACATTACTCCTAATCAAAACTAACCTAAGTTGATAGGCTTGATGAGGGATAAAGCTAATTAGGTAACTAGATTAAGTTTTGCAATGCTAGGGTGATAAGGGCTCATATAGTCCCTATGAAAGTAAATTACACAAATGTAAATGTAAGTAAATAAGACAAGAGACAACCAAAATTTACACCCAATGTTCAGAAGCTTGCCGGATTCCTACGTCACAATTAAGGCAAGCCCAACTTCACTGCTAACTTCACTACTCAAACTATCAAGTCTTCGAACCCCTTCATCAAGGAATGGTAAGGTGGGAGCTGATCCCGAAGTGGTCTACACAAGTCTCAATTACTTGGGTAGTTCTTCTTTACTTGAAAGGTGGTGAACTCTTAACCACCCACGATCAACACTAGGCCTCCTCCACAATCTTCTAGGAGAAGTCACTGGGCAACACCTCCAAGCAGTATAGGAGGTGACAACTTCCAAGAGTAACAAGTAGCAACTGTGCTTGGAGGTGATCAAGTGTCATACTAACTCAATCAATGATGTAATGCACTTGACTTAGCTTAATCTATCCTCAAACACCCATAAATGATGAATAAGTTCTCAAGTGATGCGAGAGTGTATGCAAGGGCTCAAGTGAAATGGAAATAGTGCCAAGAGAGCCTCTTTATTGCTGGTGGGGGTTATTTATACCTCCACCCACCAAAACTAGTCATTGGAAAAACCAACTCACTAGTGTCTACTAGTCAGACTGGTCATCAGTGCAATGGCTAGAAAACTAGCCATTACTATGCATTAAATGCACACATGGTCTGACTGCTATAGGGTGATCGATTAGATTGGCACCGGCTCCGGTCAGAGCAAGCTTTAGCCAATTAGACCGAGGTTGGCTCTGGTGACTCTATATTGGTAAGCCAAGAGCTATTGGTGCTTCCGGTCTAACCAAACCAAGCTCAGTTACACCACTATGGTTGGATCGCCATAAGGCCATTGATCAAACCGACATCCAGAACTTAGCGTCTTACTAGCCTACTAAAAAGAGACTCCATGGTCTGACCGGTCAAGAGTCTTCAATCAGATCAGTGGACACACCGCAGTTAGATTGGTTTAGTCCCCTTGGTCAGACTGCCTATGGTCAGAAGAAAATGATCAAACCAAGCACAAGTATACTTCATGCACATGACCTAATGTTGCATTATGATCACTTCTTTATCAAGATTATCACCCCTGTTGATAGTATAATAAAGCTAGAACAAAACCTAGTAATTTTCATAGATCTCTTAATGTGTATCAACATATGATATCCATCTTCTAGTTTGTCATTTTGAGTCTTTAGGTGTCCTGATCTCATTTGATCATCGAACACCATTTTTAATTCTTGGACTTATTTCTTTCATTCAACTCAATTAAATGACAATTTGAGCGTAGAACCACTGTAAAAATAAAAAGGCTAACCTCAACTGTTGGATTAAAAATGTTATGCAGTACTTGGAGCTTCCCTTCGGTAGTATCCGGATGGATACAAAACACAGAATGTCAAAGTTACAGAAACAATATACCGTTGCTAATTGTAGTAACTCAGCCCAATATTGTTGCAGTTAGTGTGTGATACAGGTGATGTAAATGATAGCTTACAGTAACTGCTATAAGAAAAGAAAAAGGTTCAGGTGATGTAAATGGTAACTTAACAGTAAGTGCTAAAAGGAAAACGTTTAGAATAACCTTCTTACTTGTGGTGTTAGAAAGGGAAATCTAAGATTCAGAATGGAAACTACTCTGCACAATTAGCAACTTACCAGTCAACTACATTCATGATGCACTACAGCAACAAGGCGAGCTTAGGAGATTCTAGGGCGCATAGACACTATGGTGACAAGGCACCCACCAAGTCGGTAGTTAGCAAGTTAGTAGATGAGACTTAGGAAGTAGAAAATTAGGAAAATTAGTCATTGGCCGAGATTATTATATTTTTAAATATAAAAGTTTTAACTATATATCGAATATATTGTTTGTTGTTTGATTACTGTAGCTTTGAAACTATATTTTCAATGACATGTTTTATTTATTTTCAATGGCAAATCTGTATTATGATCCTATACATTTAGTCTACTCGTGAAAATAAAATAGTTTTAGTTATTATAGCAGTCAGAGTACGTAGTGTTGTGTTTTTCTATATACAAATTTGGCATGGACTTGTTTTGATTTCTTGGGTAGTGACATACAAATGTGACTCGACCGTGTAGCAATTGAAGCAACATTACATGTGGTAGAATATGGGCCCAATGGTAAGCCCATGCCCGCTAATATGGGCCCGACCAGGAGGTGTATGTTAATTAAATACTTAATGAGTCCATACCCAACATGATAGCATGCTCCATTTAACATTACATGGATTTCCAATGTGAACTATGGTTAAAATTATAAGATCTAACCAATCAACGGCCATGTTTTTTTATTAACGTGGAAGCTCCTATAAAGTATCCAATTAGTATAAATATAGATTAATTAGATATTTTATAAATTGGTGAATGGTTAATACCTAATAGTATAGAGAGGAATATAGTTGGCTGAATCATGAATGGGTCTATAGCCTATGGTTGCAGTGCTATAGCACCTACTAGCGCTTGGGTTTGACTCTCTTCAGTAGCGAATTTTTAGAGTTAGTTTGAAAAAAGTCGCTCGCTAGCCTCTTGATCAAAACATGGTGGACGAGCCCTCGTGTATGAGGTAAGGGTCTCAACCATAGGAGAAGAGAGAGGGGAGAATCTACGACTAGGGTTTATGGCCTTCCTTGATTGGATTTGGCTGATGTTTTTTCTTAGCTTGAAAAGTCGTGGGGGCGGTCTTTCTTCAATAGAATGTTACAGAAGAAGTAAATTAATTGAAAATTTTGAATTAAGGACTAAGCATTAATAGCAAATAAAACCACAGAACATGCAACAACAGCAACACAAGTAATTAACCCAGAATGATTAATATCACAAGTGGTAACATGAATCAGCATAGCATAACGCTGCCACAGCCCATCATCAATCCATCACAACGGCAAAATGCCCATTTAGTCACAACAAACAGTACCAACACAATGTAATAAATATTACAGCAAAATCTCTCTCATGATCGCAGTAGTGGTTTTTGGACACTTTCTAACATCACCAAATCCTTCAATGTATTGTTTTAACCTCTTTATCCCTGAGTGTGGTATGAAACCACAAAAGGGGGCATTGTAGAATATCCTTGTCATCACCCGGCCAAAATGTGTACTTCCATCTAGGATTTTTGAAATTTGCATTTCTTTGGATCCTTTGATTGATCATAAACTTCACCACTCTTGGCTTGTTGACCTTGCTCAGACTAGGAGACAGACATCTATAATGAGTGGTAGAGAAGAATTAATCCACAGAGAGAGAGAGAGCAAATCATGAAAGAGAGTAAGGAAGAGAAGAAATTGGAGTAGGGCAAGAAGAGTACAAAAGAGCACATCATTAGAGGATCTATAGAGAGGTGCCAAGAGTCAGAGCAAGGGATTGGAGCAGCAGAGGAAATAAAGGGAGAAGAGGAAGATTCTTTTATCTTTTGTAGATGAGAAGCATGGTCTTGTATTATTAAATCACAACCTTCATTAGTGGTTCCTAAATCATTAATCACCAATCCGACAACCTCAGATGCAATTGGGGCACTATAGACACCACCATGTTGATTAGACACAACAAATAGCTTGACAAAGTAATGTTATCTGATGGCATAGCTGCCCACTAATCTTGAAAACATAAGGTCCTCCTTCATCGTTAATAGACCTTATGATGTTGACGTTCATAGATGTTATAGAAAACATAGAGTTGTAATGTCTAATATTATCAAAGAGGTGGAGGGTGGACAACACACGGTTTTGTCCAATCAACAAACTAAGCAATGGTTCTGGAGGTGATCTGCATGGGGGTAAATGAACACTTTCTTCCCTTTGGAATTTGTACACAGGTGAAGATACCAGTCCTTGACCACGCACACGCTCCTCATACCTAGAAGAGAGCACCATAATATTGACATGCCTAGTTGGGTGATCCAAGGTGTTAATTAAGGCGAAAAAACAATGACTAGGAGAAATAAAAAAATTAAGTGTGGCAACTGAATGGACAATATGATCTGTTAGCATCACCACGTAGAAGTGACCATTGGCATGAATCAGCTGAAGCGAGAATCATAGCAATTTCATTGTGACCAAACCTCATTGGCAAGCAGCAGTGTGATCATAGAGCAATCATCAAGAGGGAACTGCAGAGTCGAAAAGCATGAGGATTACAGGTGAGTGCTGTGTAAAACCAATTGTGAGTTTGAGGTAATATGATGAGACATATTCCCTAGGCATATTAGAAACACACATATCATGTATGTTCCTCATGTGCTAAGAAATAGTTGATGGATATGACAATATAAAGATTGACAAAATAATAGTAGAACTTACGATGGTGTTGTTGACCGGGAAATGGTTTGCTAGGATCTGGTGCCAAGAAAAAGATAACCCGGGAGAATTGAGGGAGCAATTTGAGGTCATCAGAATGCATCACAGAAAATGAAAAAGAAATAAATTAGCTACCATCGCCGCTTTGCTGAGCAGATGGGGATAGGTTCTGTTGTGGTAGCTATGCAAGGTGTTATTGGCGTACAACATTGTCATTTGGGTTTATGTGATGCCTAACAAATCGAGATGAACGGGAGAGAGTAGCAGCATTTAGCCCTGGAACACCAGCTAAATTTCAACCAAATCAACAAAATGAAGTTGTTGAATAAGGCTGGCAATATAGAATAACGTATCGTACTTTCTTCTCTCCTGCGAATCATAGCTGCATTGTGTTTTTTTACGCAACTCAACAGCAACACATGGCTGTGGCCGTGGCAAACCTGTGACCAACATAATATAGTATATGTATGTAAATCTGGGACTAACCTAGAGTGTGTGAGCATAATGATAATGTCCAGAATCACAAAGCACGAGACAGGCACGTTAATTGCATCGAGCTCAATATGACCATATATAAAACCCATAAAGATAGAAAGAAATGAGCAAAATAATTAAAGAAGGCACAATTTAATGGAGAGCTCACCACAAAAGGTCTCATCAGCATCAAGTGTTAGGCCACCAGATAAGAGACTTAATACTGGGAGAAGAACTATCACTTGTCGGGAAAGGCACATTACCAGAACCAAACATGAGCCTGCGCCTAATTGTTCGCCTCGATGGTACATGAAACGTTGACACAAAATCTCTGCTGCATACATCTGGAATAGAGCTTGTTGGTTGACTCGATTGTCCAACACAGAAGGCACCCGCAATATAGACCAAAATTGCAAGATCAGGTTATGGTACAGGCAGAAAAGTAACACTACAATATGGAAAACAAAAAGTGATGAATTTATGACATGTTGGTTGTTATCTAACCTTTGAATTGCTGATCTAACCTAGCGGACTTCCGCTTGTGTTCTGGATAATAAAGAATAGATTTGACTAGATGCAGACATGATGTTAAGTCCATGCACTCATCTAAAACCAACTTGTTCTTATTACTATTCTCAGCCATTGTTGTATGGCTTGATTTGTTGTCGACGAGTTATATCCAACAAGTAGGTTAATCCTAATTAGTGGTATAACTGTGTGATTGTCTTATGAGCCATCTCGGCTGATCTATATATATATATTGATGCATTGATAGGAAATATAATAAATCATTCCTATATTTTTCATAGTATCAGAGCGGTTCTGATCCGCTACTCTTCCGCAATCAAAACCAGCGCCCATCGCCACCACTGTTGCTGCCATCGCCCGACCTCCGGTTTCAGTCCTCCGCCATTACTATGCTGCAGGAGGCTGCCGAGGTCCGATCGCCCACCTTCGCAACGCCGCCTTTCCCGAACTAGCGCTTGTCGTCGATCCGATCGCCACCACTGTTGCTGACTACATGTCGCCAGGTGTGTCGCTAGTCTCATCGCTCACGCTGCCGATTTGATCGCCCGCCCCGTAGCTGCCCTCATCACCGGGTGTGGCCACCGATCCGATCCTGCCTCTACTCCCGAACCAGCGTCTGCCGCAAATCCGATCGCTACCACCGTTGTTGACTACATGTCGACGGGTGTGTCGCCGGTCTCATCGCCCGCGCTATCGATCCGATCACCCGCCCCGTAGCTGCCCTCGTCATCGAGTGTGGCCGCCAATCTGATCCTGCCTGCTGCCGATCCGATCATAATCACTTGCCCTGCTGCATCACCAGGTGCGGCCGCTGGTCCTACCCCTCATGGCCGGTGAAGACAATGACACCACTGCCACAGCAACCGCCAAGGCGGCCAAAGAAGCCGAAGACCGCCGTTTAGTAGCTGAAGTTGCTCGCGCTGAAGAAGTGCGTCGGGCTGAGGACGCGTATGAGAGCGCTCATGTGGCTCTTTGGGCGCAAGCCATCGCTGTCGTCAACGTCAAGACACTCATCCCCATTGTCCTCGACAAGGCCACGGACACCTACACCAAGTGGCGCGGCATGTTCCTCACCGTCCTCGGTAAATATGCCCTCACCCACCACGTCCTCGAGGATGAGGCGTTCCTCGCTCGCCCGACGTAGATCCAGGCAGACTATTGCATCCTCACATGGGTCTACGGCACCGTCTCCAGTGACCTGTAGTAGTCACTGATGATACGGCAAGGTCGCGCCCGCAATGCATGGTGCTACCTCGAGGACGAATTCCTCCGCCAGAAGGAGTCCCATGCCTTTCTCCTAGAGACGTAGTTCCGCACCTTCCGCCAAGAGTCCCTGAGCGTCACTGACTACTGCCGCCGCCTTGAGTCCATGGCCGCCTCCCTCACCGAATTCGGTGACTCCATTGGCGACCGGCAGATGGTACTCACGCTCCTCCGCGGCCTCAGTGGCAAGTTTTGCCACATGGTGTCCATCCTCAAGATGCACAGGCCGTTCCTGACGTTCACTGAAGCCCGTACACACCTCCTATTGGAGGAGATGGAGATCGACGCTCGTCCTCCATCCCCACCAGCCGTCCTGGTCGCTGCGATGCCGCGTCCAGCGGCTCCTGGTGCGCCCGCTGCTCCACGTTCGGGAGCACCTCCTCCTCCGCGCCCCGCTGCACCAACTAGGGGCCAGCGCAATGGCTGCCGTCGTGGCCACGGTGGACGCGGCGGACCTGCTGGTGGTGGCCCTCCAGCGCCCTTTGCTGGTACGGCCCTAGGTAGACAGGGCAGCGGCCCTCTCGGTATGGCCGTGTACCCGTCGTTTGCCCACCCTTGGGCTGGCACCGTGTGCATGTGGTCGTACGACCAGTCGAGACGACCTCCGCTGTCACAGCCTGCGTTCCACACAGCCCTGCACTATGGCGGTTTTAGTGCTCTTTCCGGTGCCTATGGAGGTGCATAAGGTGCCCCACCGCCCTCGTACGGTACGTACTACGAGGGAGCTGTACCACCGGGCTTCTAGGCACCCTCACAAGCGTACCAAGCAGCACCTTGGATGCCTACTCATGGAGGGTTTTGGCACCAGGACTCCCTGGCACACTCTTTCAACACTATGACACTGAACTAGCTGGCCTATGAGTGGTATGTTGATTCAGGTACCGGTTCACACATGACCTCGGATGCTGGTATACTCTCCACCATTTCCCCACTCTCTTCATCTACTCCTTCATCTATCGTTGTGGAAAATGGTGCTTTACTTTCTATCATAGCCACTGGATCCTATATTTTTTCCTTATGGCATCGTGATCTTGCTATAACGTTCTGGTGTCACCCAACATTATTAAGAATTTAATTTTCATTCATCGTTTTACCACTGACAATAATTGTTCCATTGAGTTTGATCTATTTGGTCTTTCTATGAAGGATTTGCAAATCAGGAATGTGATCGCTAGGTGCAATAGTTCCGGTGACCTCTACCCATTTTTTACACCCTCTACCAGCACCTCTGTGTTCATCGCAGCACCCACCTCCCTTTGGTATCGTCGTCTCGGTCACCTTGGGCGTGAAGTTTTGTCCAAACTCATTAGGTCCAATGTCATTTCCTGCAATAAAGATGATATCGATTATATCTATCATGCGTGCCAACTTGGTCGTCACGTACGTCTATCCTTCGGTTCATCTAGCTCTCGAGCTACTCATAATTTTGATTTAACCCATTGTGATTTATGGACCTCTCCACTTGTTAGTGTGTTAGGATACAAATATTATCTTGTTATTCTTGATGACTGCTCTCACTACATTTGGACTTTTCCACTTTATCTCAAATCCGAGACATTTTCCACTCTTTCTAATTTTTTTGCTTATGTTCGCACACAGTTTGCCACCACCATCAAGAGCATCCAGTGCGACAATGGCTGTGAATTCGACAATTTCTAGGCTCGCACGTTTTTCCTCTCCCATGGTGTTGCCCTCCGCATGCCGTGTCCATACACCTCCTAAAAAAATGGTAAAGCAGAGCGTTCCATTTATACCATCAATAACACTTTGCATTCCCTTTTGTTTCAGGTGAGTCTCTCTCTAGCTTACTGGGTTGAGGCCCTTCACACCGCCACATATCTTGTGAACCGCCTCTCCACCAAAACTCTCGCCTCCTCCACACCATACAACTCTCTCTTCTCTGCCTAGCCCTCATATGATCATCTCAAAGTTTTTGGTTGCGCCTGTTACCCCAATATGTCCTCTACAACGCCCCATAAACTTGCCCCCGTTCTTCTCTATGCATTTTCCTTGGCTTCTCCTCGGAGCACAAAGGCTATCGATGCCTCGAGCTTCAGTCGAACCACATTTTTATTTCTAGACAAGTCATTTTTGATGAATCCTTTTTCCCTTTCTCTGACATGTCTAGCACACCCATGGCACCCTCCGCCCTGGACTTTCTTATCAATGATCACGATCTTACCGCTTCAGTTCTTGGAGCTCGTTTTGTGCGTGCAGGTACGATAGCTTCCTTAGCGGCACACCCCATGCCCAAGGCCACACTTGCGCGGTCGAGCCTTGGTGCAGGGCTGTGGTCGCCTGAGTCCAGCTCTGTTGCCCATGGCACCACCCCCATGCCACCGTCCGCGTCGTCCGGTGCCGCTACCCTTGTGCACTCCGCATAGGTCGCCGCCAGTGGCACCATGCCGACCACGAGTGCTACCAGTTCTGCTGCCCTTACTGCTCGCGCACAGGTTGTTGCCAGCGGTACCGGCCGCACAGCTGCCACCCGACCAATCGTCATCCCTCCGGTCACCAATGCGCACTCAATGCGCACGCGTGGAAAGGCTAGCATCGCACAACCCATGGATCGCTTCAACCTCCATGCTGTGTCCATGTCGCCTCTTCCTCGCTCTGTTCGTGATGCACTGTCAGACCCCAATTGGTGATTCGCTATGTAGGCTAAGTATGATGCTCTGATTGCCAATGACACCTAGAGTCTTGTGCCTCCCCTCCTGGCGTCAGTGTTGTGAATGGCAAGTGGATTTATCGACACAAATTGCTCGTCGATGGATCTCTTGATCGCTATAAGGCTTGCTGGGTACTACAGGGTTTCACACAATGGCTCAGTGTTGATTATGATGAAACTTTCAGTCCTGTTGTCAAGCCTACGACAGTTCAAGTTGTTTTCTCCCTAGCATTATCTCAGCACTGGTTCATTCATCAACTAGATGTGAAGAATGCATTTCTCCATGGCACTCTCATTGAGATAGTGTACTGCGTGCAACCCTCTGGTTTTGTGGATTCTTCTCGCTCAGATTTTGTCAGTCAGCTCAACAAGTCCTTATATGGTTTGAAGCAGGTTCCTCGTGCTTGGCATCACATGTTCGCCTCTCACCTCGTGTCACATGGATTTGTTGAAACGAAGTCAGATACTTCGCTCTTTATATATCGCCGTGGTCCAGACACGGCCTACTTACTGCTATATGTCGATGACATTGTCCTCACCGCCTCCTCTGCTGGATTTCTCAAGCACATTATTGAGGCTCTCCAGTGTGAGTTTGTTATGACGGATATGGGTCAGCTGCATCACTTTCTGGGCATTTCTGTGACACGCTCTACAGATGGTCTGTTCCTTTCTCAGCGGCAGTATAGTCAGGACATTTTAGAGCGTGCCGGAATGAGTGTGTGTAAGCCGTGTAGCACGCCTGTTGATCTACACTCCAAATTATCTGCTGATGGACTACCTGTTGCTGACGCTACACAGTACCGCAGCCTAGCTGGCGCTCTGTAGTATCTAACTTTCACCCGACCAGACATTGCCTTTGCAGTTCAGCAGATATGCCTCTATATGCATGATTCTCGGGAGCTGTACCTCGCTGCTCTCAAGCGGATCCTGTGCTACTTGCAGGGCATACTATCACTTGGGCTGACCATGCACCAATCTTCACGTGCAAATCTTGTTGTTTACATGGATGCCAACTGGGCTGGCTGTCCTGACACTCACTGGTCGATCTCTAGCTACGTAGTATTTCTCGAGGACAACTTAGTGTCCTGGTCTTCCAAGAGTCAGCATACAGTCTCCAGATCGAGTGCCGAAGCTGAATATCGTACTATGGTGAATGGTGTTGCTGAAACTACCTAGCTGCGTCAGCTGCTTCTTAAGCTTTGTCACCTCCTTGCCGTGCCACCTTGGTCTATTGTGATAATATCAGTGCTGTATATCTCTCCGGTAACCTAGTGCAGCATCAGCGGACAAAGCATGTTGAGATTGATCTCCATTTTGTTCGAGAGAAGGTCGCCCTCGGTCACGTTCGGGTTCTACATGTTCCTACGACATCGCAGTACGCTGACGTCTTTACCAAGGACCTTCCTACCTTACTATTTCAGGAGTTTCGGTTCAGCCTGAATGTTAGCGATGCTTCCGATTAGACTGCTGGGGAGTGTTAGTCTATTATAATTATAGAAAGTGTAATTATAGTAGGTTAACCCTGATTAGTGGCATAGCTGTGTGGTTGTTTTATGAGCCACCCCGGCCGGTCTATATATACTGATGCATTGACAGGGAATAGAATCAATCATTCCCACATTTTCATTGATGTATCACATTGAGTGCAAAGAGAACAAACAACTTAATCTAGCTTACCAAATAATCTTGATGAGTAAAGCAGGATGTTGTAATCAATGTCTATATATGAAGCTTCCTCTAGAAATTGACTCAATGTGACTTAGTCTTGTAATTCGATGTACTTCTCTCTTAGAGGTTTTATATTTATACAGGAGTATGCCCTCTCGAAATAGAACTCAAGAATAAGTAGGATATGAGTAGACAGATCTGACTGTTTCTAAATCAGACTACAAAGTCCATGACGTGGGCGCCTCCATGGCTGTGGGTGGAATGCTGTACGCCTTGTCATCAGTTACCTTCGGTGACCATGAGAACTCCTTACATGCCTTGTGTGTGCCCATCAAGATTTTGGATCGCTATCCATGGGATCTAGCTATGGAGTGGTCCTAGAATAGCATACCCTCCTAGGCGCTGTCGGTCCCGTACCAAGGAAGAGAAATCATCAGCTAATGCATTGCACCTTGATGGGCGCACCATCCTCATGTCCTGTGCCCTAACTACCTACTCGTTCGACACCAGCAATGGTGTGTGGAAGGACCTTGGGGATTGGCGCTTGCCCTTCAGAGGCCAAGCCTTCTTCAATGCTGACCTTGATGCATGGGTTGGGCTTCATCGCAAAGAGGATGGGTACGTTTGCTGGTGCCCAGTGGCCTCCCACAGCACAGCTGTCACACGGCCGCCCAAGTGCCAGCTGCTCAGGAAGAAGCTGATCCGCCGCAAGGACCCAAAGCACTGGTTCAGCAGGAGGATGAGGGCAAGGACATTACTCTTACCTACATGGGTGACGGCAGATTCGCCCTCGTCGAGAACAACCTACGTAGTGAGGATTTTGATGATGGTGCTGTGCTCCATGTCACCTTTTTTGGCCTCAAGTATGATCACGAGGGAGAGCTGCTAACTAAGGTTCGACGTGCCACTAGATCATGTATGCATTGTCCAAGAGCACACCTGGGTTTAGTCATGCTGCATTCTGGATGTAACGCATGCATGTACTCCAGTAGTGTGCCCACCCTAGCTGTTGGTTCCTTTTTAAGTTAAGTTTTAGGTTAATTTTATAATCCTTAAAAAGGTACCATATTTTTTAATGTAAAATTTAGTGCCTTTACGTACTTAGTTATCTTAAGGTATTAAAATTTTTAGTGTAAAATTTTGATATCTACGAGTACTTTCTTAAAAACCATAAAATTTATTTAAGTTTTATATATCTGCACCCTCTGTAACTGCTGTTTGAGTAACATTCATCTATATATTTTGAGTATCTCTGCCTGCAATTTGTGATCTGTACAAATATAACGATAAAAGATAGAAAAAAAGTTTATCTTGGCAATTCTGTGGAGTCTGTTATGGTTTTCCTATGCCATTTGTAAGAAACGTGAGTTCACTTTGATAATTCCATGCTCCACAGCTGTGTATGCCTGTATACTCTTGATCCTTGCACAGTCAAATTAAGCCCAAGAAATTCAGATCTAATCTCACGGGCACATACAAAACGACTAGACACCAACTCCATCAGTGAGCATATTTGCTTCGCTGACTTTTGTTCAACAGTTAGATATACGGGCTCTATCCATTTTATCTAACCATGTTTGTGTTGGGTGTGTTGGCTTTTCCAATGACATCATTGTGTTCGAGCACATGCTGAACCACTATCATTTGACATGTTTTCCCCCTTCTAATTTTGCTTGTTGCTTGACACTTGGAATTAACCTATCCAACACCTTGGTCACATAGAAACTCTAAATTTCCTGGATTAGTTGATCCTATAAGATTTACAAGTTTTCATATTATAAAAAGGCGAGTTCACTAATTGTTGATGTCGTTTGGTGGGTGCCTGCTATTCTCTTCCCTAGTTGATTCAGATTTTGGAAATGAGGGTGACAATCGGGTTCTTCAGGTGGGTTAGTTTTCCTGGAACTCAAATTACTGCAATAATTGATCCAATTTGTTTTAGCTTCTGGAAATTTAGGCCATTACTTCGATTTTTATTTTTTTGTGTAATATTAGAGTAGGTTGATTTGGACACTAATTTTCTCATAATATAGTACATGTATGGCTTTTGAGAAAATTAGTGTTAAAATCAGCATATTTAAATATTTTTGTGCAAGTTTATGAGAAAACTCACACAAATTTGAGTTTTGATCCATACACTAATTATGTAACTTGCTTCAATTCACACATATTTTGTTTTCCATCCTATGAGCAGCCTACAAATACATCTGGAATGTAGGTTGACTGTCCCAGTCCATCATATCTCAAAAAGAATGTTAGGTTCACTGTCCCAGTTCATCATATCTCAAAACTGACTGACGTAGAAAACTTTGATTTCCCAGTTCTGATTACTGCAATCACCTGTGGTAATCAGGGATTGAAATTTCGGTTCGAAATTTCCGAAATTTCAGTCCCCCCAGCATGTAACTATCTCGCCCGAAATTTTTGGTTTTTTTCCAAAATTTTATGAATTTGATCAAAAATTATTCAAATTCAACCAAACTTTATTAAAGTTTCAAATAATTTCGTGCAAAAAGTACCAAAAATTGCCAAATTCACTAAATTTTGGTGACCACCAAAATTTCAGCTATTACCGAAACTGTGAACCTGGTGATAATAGATTCATCATATATTCCTCATCTGTGTTGCTCGCGATCCTAATCATATTTCCATTTGTCCATTTATCATGCTGCGCTCAATTTTACACTAGATATAGAGATTTAAAGCAATCCATGCTTTTTACCACCAATCTGTTCCACAGAGAAAAAAGATACATTGTTGTGGCATGACCACACCTGAGCGATGCAAAGTTGCAACTCAACCAGTAATTTGTATAGGACATCTTGTATTTGTAGGCTGGCTAGACTATTGTATGGAGCAACTAATACACTTCTTTTTTTCAATGTGCTTCATTTGCATCTCTACGCTTCATTGAGTACATTTTGAAATTGATCGTTGTGATTTAAGTTTGTAGAAAAAAAGATCAAACTGGCTAGTGAGTGCACAAGTATGGTAAATCAAACCTTTCGTGGTTGGCTACACCAAACACATTTGATATGTTTAAGAAAAGGGATCAATCAAATTATAGGTTAATTATCATGCCTAAATATTAATTCTAATGATAGTTTCAAATTTTGAATCAGCCCCCTTTAGTTTGAATTTCTAGGAGCAATCTGTTTCAAAATTCAAACCCCCACCTTGCAAAATGGAGACTATGGTTGCCTGCTCATGTTGCATAAAAATGCCCAGCCTTTGCGAATGCTAGTAGCACGGTCAATTCAAATTTTAAAAGAAAGGGTAAGGGAAAAATGTTGAAAATTCTAAAAACTAAGTGCAAATCTACTTGTACCAAACTTTATACCTACTTCTCTCTCTGTCCTAATTAATAGATCGGTTCCTAACTTCCATCGCTTTGCTTAAGTATCAGTGACATGTGGTGCTGTGGACTCTTTGAAGCCTTCATGTGCAAAATATTCTTTCACCGACATATCGACCTCGAGGGCTCTTGTACAAGATTCTTTTGTGAATTTTGCGAATATAAGGTTGATATGTACCTTTGTACTTCGTTGTAGCAATGAGTGATTGTCAACGTATTAACATTTTGGGTTGAGTGTGTTTCTATAATATGTCTCGTGGCTTGTGGTGTGCAGGTGTAGAGCTCAAAGGTGGTGGTCGATGGTGAGATGAAGATCAAGTAGAGACGGGCCATGCCGATTGACCGAGAGCGGTGAAGCACGGATGTGAGGCTTAGACTGAGGAATCGGAGCGCCGGAGAACCAGTCGTGATGGCTGACACCTGGGGACATCAACAAGCACAAGTGTACATGGGTGATGAAGACAGCATTGATCAAGTCAAGAAGGAAGGCGAAAGCGTCGAGCTTGGCGGAGGTCGGACACGCGTCGACATCGGAGGGGTTTGGTAGGTTGAGCCTCAAAACCACCAAGTGACAGTTTAGTGGGTTTGGCCTCAAAACCTAGGTTCTGAGGAGGAACGGGGCGCCACGTGATGAAATCACAAAGTTTGCCCTAAGACGAAGCAAATCTGTGCAGGAAGCCTGACCGTCTGATTGCCTGAAAAAGAGTTGGACCATTATGCCCTCTGGTCATTGTTCGACCTGCTATACTAAAGGAGCAAAATCGGAATTTTACATGAAGCTCTGATATATATAGGGTGAGGGTGCCGCGTCAGCGTATTCTAGAACATCCGAGCACGTGCGAGCGTTTTCCATTTTTTATTTTCTTTTTTCTTTTTCTCTCTCGCTCGTCTCGAGTTTGTTGCTCTTCTATTTAGGGTTTTTGCTTTATCTCTCCGTGGCGCCGTAATCCACTACATCTGTATAAAAAACTAAAGATTCTGTGCGGGAATGGAGGCCCTGACCTCCTAGTGTCCTCTAGGATTTAGTTTGTGAGCTGTTTGCTTAAATCCCGTCGGTGTTCTTTGCGTTCCTGGTTTTCTCCTCCCGATATTTTGGGTTGAATATCAAGTTTTTGGGTTTTTGGTTCAGATCTATTTATTTGAGATGAATTAGGATGTGAGATGAATTCTTGCACCAAAGAAAATCGTCTAACCTCTCATGAGTTCATAGATTAGGCGAATCAGACTTTTAGAAAGAAATACCGGAGGTTTTTCACTCATCTGTATTTTCTTTTTGACTAGATTCAGTTTTGGACGATGATCTCTTTTAAGATAAAACATATAGATATAATTTGACTGTTTTGTAGGATTGATTTTGGGACAACCTCTAAATAAATCGTGTGAAAATTAAGGCTTCTATTCACTCCATCTGGTTGTCATTTTCGGTCCTTCAAATTTCCTTGCAAATGAGTCGTTAACGCATTCCTTGATTGAAAGTGTAACAATATAAAATTCTGTATATAGATAGATATGGTCTATTTTATAACAGAAAATGCTGGAAATTTGAAAATTCAAGTAAGTGCAAGAAATGATCGAAGTGGATAGATATAAATCGGTCTGATTTTTTAAGTTGGAATGTTGGATTGGCTCCAAGGTCTAATGGCATGTTGATTTGGAGCTAATTAAGCTGGAATAATTGTTAAGCCTGTATTTGAGATCTTAACCAGCCACATGAGCAGTAGGGATAGTAAGTTTTTGCCCTTTTTTATTGTCTGCGTGGAGAGCTGCACTGCACACACTGCAAGTACGAGTAATAATACAACCCTTCTTGTGCTATTCATCTTACTAAAATGCTTAGATGATTACAGAGCCTATGAGTTGTTCCTATACTCAATTTTTTTAAGATAATGGATAAAATCTGACCTTTGCTTTAACAGAACTTATAACCACTTATCACATAGTTTTTAAGTTAAAACAAATAAGAATGAAGAGACGACACATAATAGATGCCACCTATAAAATGAAAAAATACAACTTAATTTCACTTTCACTTAAGAGACAGAAATTTTCACTTGCAGATTTTAGTCTTGTAGTCCAATATCTGTATGATTCCTGTACTCTTACATATCTTCTAGATTTCCTTCAGCCTTTTCAAGCCAAAAATGAATGCAGAACTACATGCTGCTCTCGTGATCTGCAATGCATTTCATCTTTATGTGGCAACTTGCAAATGAGTAAGGCAGTGCAGTTAGTTCAACGTGAAAATTGCCGTATAGCTTTCAGGTTTACTTTGTGAATTCAGTCAGGGTAGCTCCCTTCTGTGTCATATAAATTGGCATTATCCAAGGTGACAGAAGTGTTTCAACAAATGGCACGAAAGCTGGGAAAGTTCATTACATTTTACAGCAATATGAACTGTGTTTTTGTAAATTACATCTCCTCAACTAATTTATTTATATGATCTCTAAATTGGAACTGAGATGATTATTGTTCTCCTTTGATTCTGAGAGAGGTAGACTATATTGTGCTCCTTCGACTATGGAAAGTACATGAACATTCTATCCATTCCAGTGTGCGTACTGTTTATGCTGTACAATCATTGCTGATTTGTTTATATTGTTTATACTGAGTAGTTATAATGTACAATCAATAGATATGCTAAACAAATCTTATAATGAACCATGTGGTGTATTGAACATTTGCCACCAGGATTTGTCAATTTCATGTTTGCTATTTTTGAATTTGAATTTGAATTGTGGTGTTTGAAATTGTAAATTAATATGGTTAAATTCTATGCTTTAAAAATATTCATTCTTACATTATTGTGGTGTGCAATCTATGTGCAAATATAGAGTACGTGTTAACGTCAAAATTTAGAAAGAAAAGATCGACTGAAGTAAAAGAAGAGTCCAGTTACTATAGAGAGGAAGCCGATTAGATGAAGCAAAGAGAGATTCGGTCTAAAAATAGAAGATTATCCAGATAAGATCGAGTTTGAGGAGCAGCCGTGATACCGACGGTAGGATATTTTATCTATATAAATTGTATCTTATATAGAAAGGTTTAGTTAGTTTAGTTGACTTCCCTAGAGATTACTTTCCTTTTATATTTTTAGGAGATAACGTCCGATGGTTGTTGTAACTGCGTCAGACTCTATAATGCCAGGGTATAAATATAGACTCCTAAAAACCTGTATGAGGAATCAACACATCTTTCAATTAATACTACTTTGACGTATCGCCACCCTAGTTCATCTAGTTTTCTACCGGCGGGGTCTGGCTCTCGACGTGGGGCTGTATCAGTTAACTTCGATCTCCGGCGAATGGGTAAATTGAGCTTTAGGCCTATAGGTCTCTGTACGGCGTTTTATCGAAGTGCTAGCCGATGAGTTATCTATACATTGAGCAACACGCCTAGCGTATTGGCTTCTCGGCCTATACACACCAGTCTTTGGAGACTCTCCTCGAGCGCCATGCCAAGTGCATCGTCTTTCCAGCTGATGCACGCCTATCTTTAGAAAGACGTCATCTCATTGGCTCAGCTAACCAATGGGTTTGTTTCGTCCTTGCCATATCTAGAACGGTATTGGCTTTGCAGCCGATGTGTCTTTTATACGATTCATTGCCACTTCACATATGCTTTCATCAGCTTTCCAGTCGATGAACGACCGCTACAGCTTCCGTTGACTACCAGGAGGGATCTTACGCGTTTTGCTTTTAATATCCTTCGGTACCTTCATTGGCTCTGCGACCGATAGATCAGGATCTCGCTTTCACTACACCCGGATCCATCATATTCTTCGTTGACATCTGTTCACATCTTTATCGGCTCCCTAGCCGATGGAATAGCGTCCCGGTCCCTATCGACGACCAGCCGATAGTAGGAGCCTTCTGAACACTGCCGATGACCACTTCGATCCTATCGGCGCCCAGAATAGCGAAGGCTCGTATTGGCCCATCGTTTGACTAACTCGTTTGACTTACCTCCTTATCAATTGTAGGGTCAAATTGACTGGCACACTCGCACCCGTACCGTCGCTCCAGAGTCGAGCGGACTCCACAGGCCCCAGTGTGCGTACCTCAAGCTACGGAGAGAAATCGATCGGCCTGCACTGGAGCTAAGCAGATCTTCTAGGCGTTAGTGTGTCCGCGCCGGGCGCGTAAGATCCGACACGAATAGTATGTTAAAATATAAAAAATAAATAAATAGAGAGGTGGTTGGTAGAGCAATTTTAGGGTAGTTGAAAGACGTTGTTTATGTGGTATTTGGGTCTCAATTTTTGACTATTTGTCATCCAAATTCTCAAATACCATACTTCTAAGCAACTTTGATTATTATTGTTTTTTTGTTATTTGCATCTATTGAATTATTGAATTGTCTCTAGTTTACCATTCTTAACTGTCACCTTAGCAAATGAAGTGAAAAATAACCCATGCCACCCTCGTTTGTACCCCTTAGGCCCTGTTTAGGAAGGGGTAAAAATGGCCAAAATCTAGCTATCCAAACACTGCGAGAACGGTTTGGGAAGGGGCAAAACAGACATTTTTCCCTCTGTCGTGTCTGCAGTTTGGGCCTGAGCCCATCGATCGATCGAGTCGTCGCGTCGTGCTCTCTTCCCCACCCCACCACCATCTCTTCTCCACAAACGCCAACCCCACACGCGGCAATCACATCTCCTCGATCAAACGCACTAGGGTTTCACCGGAAGGAGAGAAAGAGACCATGGCCGGCGCGTCGACCTTCAGCGGCGACGATACGGCGCCCTTCTTCGGCTTCCTGGGCGCCGCGGCGGCGCTCATCTTCTCCTGCATGGGCGCCGCCTACGGAACGGCCAAGAGCGGCGTCGGAGTGGCATCCATGGGCGTCATGCGGCCGGAGCTGGTCATGAAATCCATCGTGCCCGTCGTCATGGCCGGGGTGCTTGGGATCTACGGCCTCATCATTGCCGTCATCATCAGCACCGGGATCAACCCCAAGGCCAAGCCCTACTACCTCTTCGACGGCTACGCGCACCTCTCCTCCGGTCTCGCCTGCGGCCTCGCGGGGCTCTCCGCGGGGATGGCCATCGGCATCGTCGGCGACGCCGGCGTCAGGTTATCCCGATCTCCAAATGTCCCCCACCCAAAAAGTTTTAGCCTTTTTCTTTGCTGGTTGTTTTGATGTGGATTTAGTAATAATACTCCGTAATGAGGTAAAATTGCGGTACCAGTTTGTCTGTACAAGATATCTGTTTAATGCCATTAAATTGTGATTTGTTTGGTCGCGAGGGAAAAAAAATCCTTTTCTCACGCTCACAGGTTAACAACACTAAAGTATTCTGATGCGATGTGCGATTGGATTATGGCTATAATTCTGAATTCACGTTGGAGCTGTTGTTCATATAATTTATGTTGCATATTTTAACTTGGTTAGAAACAGCAGGCATGTTGAACTTCGCTAGTAACTTTACAGTAGTTACTGTAACTGAGCTTTAAGTAATAGAGAATACATGCATCATGACATTTCATTTTGTTTTAAGAAAAAGTATATACAAAGTGTGGTGACGATGTTCAGGGTTTGGGCAGCAAAGTCAATCCTATGCACAACAGGGGTTTAGCACCATGTGAACATTGATCCTTATTCTAGAGGCATTTCTCTTATAGAACTAGTGCTATGCCTGTGCTTTGCAACGGGATTAGGAGGATTACGGACAAATGGTTTTATGGGGTTCAATTTTATCTATCTGGTTTTTCTGGTGGGTTTATTTTCACGTGAAAACACTGTTTTTTGGGTGGGGTGGTTTTTTTATGTGGAGGGGGAAGTACGATGGTGGGGGAGGAGGAGGGTGACTCCGCTTAGATGTGGGATTCTACCATTATTAAATAAACAGAGTTTCACTTGGTGCCATGTAATTGATCCTTTCTTTAATTAAAGCTGAGATGTGTATGTGTAGGTATCAGGCATTTATCTAGGTTTTATTAAAATGCCTAGCAGAAGTAATTAAATGTCTCAGATAATTTAGGTTCTTAACAAGTTGAATTTTATATTTTAAATTTGCTCTGATAGTCAAGTTTGACTTTTCTTGATTTTATTATTATTTAGCGAACACTTTTGACACTTCTAGAAAAGTACCAATGGATGCTGATATACTTATTTTTCCTGCTCAATGCAAAGTTGTGTCCTTGTACTTCAGCCAAACTTTACAAGCCATTTGGTCAATCTACATTACTGCAATTCATGCCGACAGTTAGTTCATGTGATCGCAGCTTAGATTCTGTTGGTGTACTGGGGAACTAGATGTTGCATGATTTATGATTATGTTCCAATCATGATATACAGTAATTTTATTGTTGACCTTGATTTGTAACAAAGGAAACCATGCATAAATGTTTCTGAATGGTTATGTTTCTTTCTACACTTTCATGAATGATCACATTTATTACCGCTTAATGACACTTTGTACAGCTTGATTGGAACCACAGGAATTTTGGTTTTTATGCTTTGCTTGGTGCTGTTCTAACATGATCTACTTTTGTTCTTAGGGCAAATGCTCAACAGCCAAAACTGTTCGTGGGTATGATCCTCATTCTTATCTTTGCAGAAGCACTTGCACTCTATGGTCTCATTGTTGGTATCATCTTGTCATCTCGTGCTGGTCAATCCCGAGCGGACTAATTATTAGGCTATAATGCCTATACCACTTGTCTTTGTCATGGATGGCATTTCAATATTCTTTGCTGTATCTTTGTGGTTACGTTCTGTTGTTCAGATCACGTTTCTTTTAATTATTCTTGATATAGTACAACCAACATGTAATTTTTGATGCACCCCTGAGCTCTGGCTACATTTGTTGCATGGGAATATGGTGTTAGACGATTTGGTGAATAAATAACAAATTTTTGTACTGAATATCTATCAGTTGTGCTATGGACATATCGCTTGCCCTAATAGTCAATAGAAGATTGCAGGGCTGTTTGTGTGTTCTGGGATGTATGTGTTGATCATCTTTAGTGCACATAATTCGATCCCGTCGCGCAGGCTGTTTGATTAAGAATCTTGCAGGGCTTATAAACGTGGTAAGAGTTAGCTATTCTGAGTCACGTCACGACAGCACTTGTCAACGTAGTTGTGGCTCTTCTCTTCAGTTAGTCAATTCAACGAAACAGAAATTTCATTTGATTTTACCTAGTATCTCGGGTCTGCATTGAAATCACTACCTAGCCAACTAGATCAATCCATTAGATCCAGGCGCAGCATTTACCTGTAGGGTGCGTGAGGGAGTTTTGAGGATGGAGCTATTAACTGTTCTGTTTAGTTAGGGGACAAAAGTTTTGATGGAATAGGATGAGGAATTGAGAGAGGAACTTTCTGTTTTTTAATACTAGATAGAGGGTGAAAGTTGGAAGAGAATTCCTCCTTTACAGTGTCTGAACAAATTCCAGCCATCCGTTTTCATATAAGATTTAGTCTCCGTCTATACTCGTCAATTTCCATTACCTCTACCAAACAAGGTATTAGCGTTAAAAATCAAATTCCCATGTTAATCACCATCAAATTTCGTTGTCTAAACTCTCAATCCTCTTTCAATGAGTTGCCAAACAAGCCGATAGGAATTAGCATTCTACAGAACAGAACACCAACATATCAAAGAAGAAACATGAAAGCTATCCATCCTGTGCTGTCCGGCTGTTTTACACACGTCTACACCTTTGATTAACCAACCATTCACCCCCAACCAACGCTAAGCTGAGACCGATACAGCATTTCTTTGAGACGAGGCACAATCTACTTATTCTCGCCTACGCTACGACTACTCAGGTTTATTGGTAAAGTAGCGTAACAATGTCAGCCTTCTTTGGCAGCGGACTAGAAGAACTTCTCATAGTCGTCCTGTGTTGCTTGCCCCCAGACATCCATGAAACCTGATATCATAGTAACATATGAGGTTAGCCTCTGAGTGAAAATGGGGAAAAGATGCACCTAACTTTCAAAGTGCTAAATAATATCAAAAGGTTGCATCTTAAAAAACCAAAGCGGCAAGTATTTGCAACCAAAATGAACTTAACACCATGCCAACATTCCAACAGTGTATCAAGTAATCCTGAACAACTCAATTGTCAAGGTGCTGTACACGTTTGCCGTTCATTTCACTAGCACACAATATACTCTTACAATCCAATATATTAACTTTGGTTCTTAGTCTAATATAACTGGCAGATATAGAGTGTTCAAGTGTAATGAACAAATGTTTTGTTGCTCATATATGCCAAAGATCTATTCAGTAAATTAGAAGCAGAGTTTGATGCACTAATTTCTTTTCCTTAACACAAAGGGGGTGGGTGTGTTTCTTTGCCTCAAAATCTCGTTGCTGAAGGTCATTTCAACTGCTCGAGTACCCACAGGGAGAAGTTGACAACCATCACAGCATTTTCCTTCCTGGCATGTATGGTTCTTCTGTCTATGATTTTCAATGCGTGTCAATTCTTGCCCTTCCTTATTCCACCAGGAATCCCCATTTGCTCAACATGTGCCGTCTAAACAAGGCTCACTTGTGACTTGTATGTGACAAGACAAAGTGAAGTATAGGATGACAGTACGGAGTAACTACCACCTGAAGAGACCACGGCATGGATTGAAGGAGAAGTGCTAAAGAGGCTGCTTGGTAGGAGAAGAAATGATTGTGAGGACCTGATTTTATTTTTATTTTAGGTGATTTTATTTTTATTTTTGGTTTCCAATTACACCAGAAATAGTCTCTTTAAAGGACCAAGTGAACATCTGAAAAACTTGTGTCCTCAAGGGGTATATCCATAAGGGAATCCAACTAATCTTTTTATCCCCCAAAGTCAATCAACTAGCCTCTGCCTTCCTGCATATGTGCTACCGTTGCTTCATGACAAGTTGACACTACCATTATGGCTGTCCAACTTGCCATGGCCACTCCTGGCTCTCATGGACCACTGAATCCAGGATCAGAATACACGGTCTGTTACTAAATTGTTGGGTTATCTGGGTTCTGCGGACAGAGTATGTGATAAAAACTGTCTATAAAATAGAACATGTTTGTAAATCTTTTTATACCAGAACCATACACCAGAATAGCCTAGTACCAGAATGTTCCGTCCCCCAAAAAATAAACAAATGAAAATGGTAACTACTTACTATGTATCTGAGACTGACAAAGTGGCAATACAGAACAAGAAAGACAGAAGAGATATGCAGATTAAGGAAACATAAAGTTTAGTCACAATTACCAATATCAGTGAGAGACCCATATATTGGATCATCCATGACAGTGATACCCTGAAAAGGAAAACAAAGACATCAAAACATCATCTATGCAAATAAATACAGTACAATATTACATTCTGACAAAGTTTCCTTGGAACTCTACTAGACTCCATGTGGTAACTAATCAGGATGTCTCACCTCAGAGTCATTAGCACCTATACCAGCATGAAGATCGGATTGCATTGATGGGTAGCATGGCATATCAGCACCGAGGTAATCAGAAATTGCAAGATTGTAACCATCTTGAATACCAGGAAGATCACCACTGTGTACAACAGGGCCCATCATGTTATCCATGCTAGAGCATATCATGTCACTCCTGATCAAAAGCACATTATATCTTAAGTAGAAACCCTATGATGAGATTTATTAACAAGCATATTATTTATGCCCTGATGCAACAAGATGACTCCCATGAACAATTAACACAGTTCTTTGACCATGAAAGAAGAACAGAGATACAAATACTTTTAAAGAGACTAACAAGTAATTCTTACACCATTATACAGTGACAGTAATGAAAAAAAATGAGGCAGATATACTGCACCCTTTTTTCCAAAACAAACACTAACGAAAAATATTAGAATAAATTCAAACAGCATGGTAGACAAGAAAAACAACTGGAATAGAAGTTACTCACTTTGCTTTTGAAGAATCAAAGGCACCAACTTCAATCGGTGTGTCATCTTCTATATCAATTACTTGGACACCCTTATTATCTAATGGAAGCTGGCATATATTATTTGTGCTACAAGCAATGTCACCTGAGGTGGTTACAAAATCTTGTTGCTGTTTTTTCTGTGACTCCGTGCAAGATCCTTCTGCAGAGCATTGGGCCAAACCAGGATTCTTATGTATCACAGAAACCTCAGCACAACCAATCAAGTTCTGATCACATATTTTAAATGGATTTGATTGCTCTAGATTTTCATCGTTCAATTTGGAGGCAGCTTCAGCCCCAACATTTGAAAATAGTTCATCACCAACAGTTTTCCGTTGATCAGACAACTCAATCAAGTCTACATCTTGTGGCAGCATATCAATGTCACAACTTCCCTTAAATTGCAATTTCAAGTTATTCTCATGAGAAGATATTGTCTGAGATAAGTCAGTTTCCTGCATCAAGCTGTCCTTGTGAGATGTTGTCAAGGACGAAAGATTGGTTTCTTCAATCAAGCTATCCTCATGGGAATGTGTCAATGGAGGTTCAGTTTCCTTGATCAAGCTATTATTGTGAGAATCTGTCAATGGGGATAAGTTCTCCTGAATCAAGCTGTCCTTGTGAGAAGCCGCCAATGGAGATAAGTCAGTTTCTTGCATCAAGCTATCCTTGTGAGAAGGCGCCAATGCAGATACATTTATTTCTTCCATAGATTCCTTGACCACATGGAGCTGTGCAACATTCTTTTCTTCTATTATATTTCTATTCACTGCTGATTCTTTGTTTTCTTCAAGAAGAATTGGCTCCAATATTCCATTGCAGGAAGCGCTGAAGTCAGTGTTTTCTTGGTAGATTTGATCTTCTCTATTTTCTGACTTGAGGTTGGTCATTGAGTTCTCATTTGCAGCTTCATCAGGTACCATCTGGGAAGCTTCTCCAAAAGAAACCTGATCAGTTGTTTCAGATACTGCTGGTTCTCTTTGGACAGATGTTGCATTTCTTTGTGCACGTGATGACCTGCGCTTAGTTGGAGCTTTTGCATAGTCACAGTATTTAAGCAAATTCCTCTCATCACCATGTAAGTTATTTTGTGTATTTGTTACTTCATCATCCAAAGCAGATTCAACCAAAACTTTGTCGTCATCTTCAGCTTTCCCACCTAGAACCTTACCATCGGGCAAACACTGTAACTCTGCCTCCACATCAACATCAACAGAAGCGTTATTAACATCATCATTTATGTCCATCCTTAGCTCCACCACCTCTGGTTCTGAATTCAACACCATGCCATCCTCCTCCATCTCACCCTCCTCATTCTCACTCTGCACCATCTGCGGAGCATCAGCTTCCTTAACGTCACCACTGGAATTCACAGCCTTTGACTCAATACCGTTCATTTCCAAATCCCCTAGTTCCTTCCTCATCAATGACGCTGCATCCCTATACACCTCGGCAGTGCTACTCCTCACATCATCATTCCCTCCACTGCCCCTTCGCTCCCTCCGGAAACCAGAAGCCCCATCCTCATCGTCATTCTCCTCATAGCGCCGGTCATTCGAACCCAGCCTTCCCCTCTCCTTCTCCCTTTCCCTCCCCCAATCCGAATACCCCCTCCTGTAATCCCCATACTTCCTCTTGCCTCTACCATTGTAGCTAGCACCACTGTAATCATCTCTGCTGCTGCTGCTACTACTGCTGCTACTGTTCCTCCTAGGCCGGGTACTAGAGTTGTTGCTATACTCATCGTCATACCTCCTCCGACCATAGAACGCAGGGTCCTCCCGCTGCTGCTGCGGCGGGGGCTGCGCCGCTGCCGCCGCAGGAAGAGGAGCAGGAACGGCCCACGCGCCGCCGCCGCCGCCACCACGCTGCAAGGAGGACGGCGGGAGCACGCCCTTGGCCACCAGGTACTCGGCAGCGAGGCGGCCGGCCTCCATGAGCACCTCGTACCTGCGCTGTGGCGGCGGCGGAGGCGCGTACAGCTGCTTGTGGCCGCGGGTGTACCCGGCGCCACCCCCGCCGCGCCCGAACGGCGGCGGCGGCGGCGGGGGCAGCCTGCTGCGGTGGTGGTACTGCATCGCGGCGGTCCACGCCTTCGCCCCGCCGCCGGAGTCCACGAGAAATTCACCACAATTTCTGCGGGTAAAGCCAAAAGGACACAAAAAAAAAAGAGATTACGATTTCCGCAACTTTTTTTCCTCGCATGGAGGAGGAATCGAGAACCCTAGAATCCAAAACGAAAAAAAAAAAAGAAATCGTTAACAACTCACGAATTTCGCAATTAAACCGCCGATCGAGCCATCGAAATGGGATTATGAACCATCCACCAACCGCGGGCAGCAATTACCACTTGCTAATACAATTCCATTGTGCCCATAGAAATGGTCGAATCAAAGAGGAGGCCAGGCGAAGAAGAAGAAGAAAGAAAAAAAACCAGGAAATCCGCAGAAGAGTTCTCGATTGGAAGGACGCGATGCCGTCGCTTTTTCTGCTCGGAATTGTGATTTCTACGGCGAGAATTAGTTGCCTCGTTTAATAAAAGAGGAAATCAGGAAAAAAAATAAAGGAGGGGAGAAATTAAATGGATGCTGCTTTTGATGGGTCGGAGCATCAGTTTAGGATGCGGGCATGAATGAGCACGTGGAAATGGAAGGTGGCTCTGCGCTGCGCTGCGAGGGGAGGATTGATTTCTTTTGTTTGAGTGTGTGACTAACAGGTGGGGACAAGGGGATGTGGGGTAGAGATGTCATTGACTGGGGACAAGGACTTGAAAAGGACACGGCTAGACCTACCATGGGCAGCCCGGCACGGTCAAGCCGGCCCAGAGCAGGATTGGCCTTGTCACTTTTTTTTACTTGACGAACGATGGGTTTTAAAGCAAAATTTACTTTTTCCCCTTAAAGTCATATTGATTTTACCAGTCTTGATATATATTTTTTTCAAAAACGTGAGAATTGATCTTGCCTACGGTCTCCGCTGCCATGACCAATTTGATTGCTCTATCGTGATATCACGTAAATTGTAACCTGCTATCAATTATTATGTGTTATTTGCTTCTCCTATGTGACATAACAGATAAGTTACTTTGTTAGGGTTCACGCTCTAAATCTAACCTATTAATTGTCTTGTACTAGTTTTATTAGCCCATAATCTAATATATAGCCTAACTAGCTGGCCAAAGGACAACCCAACATGGTTCAATGTCCAGCATGAATTTAGGTATCTCCTTCCACGAGTCATTAGTCATCATCCTTGTTGCTCTTCGATGATGATTTGACCAACTAACTCATGCCGGAATGGAACAATAACTAGGATTCCTAGTGAAAGGAGGTGGGGCTTGAACACCCACAAGCCCAATGGGTAGATTTGCCCTTGTACATAATATGTGAAGAACTGAAATTCAAAAGTTATATATCTGATAATAAATAGAAGAAGTGGGTTCCACTAGGCCACACCACGTTAGCTTAAATCCTAAGTCATGTAAAAAAAATATCAGCCTCATTGAGTAAAAGGTTATTAGATTTACATGCGATTGTGTCCTGTGCCTCTAGCATTTGACACCTTTTTGACTTCATGGCAATGCTCTAGGGATGTCTCTCCCATAAAGTTGACTTTTTTCTCTCTCCCTTGATCAACACTAGAAGTGGTGGCAATATGCATTGAACCTAGTCATCAAATCCATGATTGCAACTCTCTTCTCCACATCGATAGGTCATGCTTGAAAGCTTACGATGATAGAGCTGATGACATAGCTTCAACTTCAATTGCATGGTCTTCCACAAATTGAACGATGAACACTAGTATTGTAGTTTGGCTTGTGGTCATCATTGTTATGCCAGGCCCCCTTCTCTTCCTTCCTTTTGAATGTCACGCTGGTGCAACCCATTTAGGCTTCTTCTCCATGCCAGTTATGAGACTCACAAGACGTGAGCTTCTTCCTCGTCACTGGTGAAGGGGAGTGTAAGACACATGCTTCATGCTAGGAACGAGATGATCAATACCTAGGTTTCTTGAAAAAGTTGAGTTTATGTGAAATTTGAAAGCTAAGGTGTTACAATTATTCTAAATTTAAAAGTAAAATGGTGGTATCTTTATACCAAGTAACCAATTAATTATGTTTGAACCATCTACTGATTATATTTTAGAAACTAGGTCACACTGCAAAAAAAAAAGTTGTATGTCATGTTCAAGGTAGATAGGACAAAATTAATCAAGTTAGTATTCGAACTTCCATAAGGTAAAAATGTCATGTTTCATTACTATTACTTATCATCAATAAAGTTCCTTTTGGTAAGTTCAGGAGGAATTGCTTGATGTTCTTTGTTTGATTTCAATATATGTTCTAATAAATTCTCCAATGATATTCAAGAGTTCAAAGATTTAATATTAACTTTGAAATTGAAATGGATTAATGTTCCATGTGTCTAGTTTCAATTGTTTTAAATGGGTTGTTAATGTCGTAGAAATATGTTAGTGATATTGTAGTGGTAAGACCAAGCAAAATAAAGCAAACTATTGTTTGAACATTAGGTCTAATGTAAAAAAGGGTGGCAAACTATATGCAAGTAGTGAGATATTTCTTTAAAGATTTCATATACAATAGACCACATGATGGTTCAAACTGATCAAAAATCAAAATTAAGAATTCCAAATTCAAGTGATGCATCAACTGTCTCATCATGTAATCCCATTTGGCTAGGATGCTCACCAATTCTTCCTATTCTTTCTCATCAAATTAGATATACAAGCTTCTAAATTCTAATATGTATATTTTTGCAAATCCATGGGATAGTTTGTGGTAGGCCACAAGTTTTTTCCTATCATTTGGGATAGTTCATGTTACTCTATGTTTCAAATTACTTGTTGTAAATTTGTCATAAGTCAAATATGTCTACCTTTAACTATTATTTTTTAGAAATCCATATAGTTTAACAACATGTGAATTATATATTATAAAAATATTTCTCATAGTTAATCTAAAAATATAAATCTTATGATGTTGAACTATATGAGTTTATAAAATTGATAGTTAAAGATTAAAATGTTTAGGACAAATCTAGAATAACAAATAATTTGAAATTGAGGGGGTAAGTCACAACATATTTAAGGTAAAAAAATGAAGATTGGAGGATGGGTAGATGATAGCATTTAGATGTGATCACAATCTAAATATGTAATGATATTTAATGGATATATGTGTTTAGTGAATAAAATGACATGCATAAGATAGGTCATTCTTGTTTTTATGTTTAGCAAATACATTGTTTGTGGCATGAGGAAACCAAGTAGTATTATTTAGATGAATTTACCATAAAGGAGGTTACTATGCTTAGCCAATATATAGCCATACTCTTACTGGTATAATTACATTATAATGTTTACAATATAGTGGAATGTAAATGAATAAATGTAACTACCAACAAGCGTAAATAACAAATTGGAAGCTCTTCCAATGCACCGAGATAATCAAATATTATTTAAGTGGTTTGAGGACTGATAATAAACAATCAATAGAACTTAAAGACATGTTTGTGTGTACACCAAATACTTGTTATACACACAAATACACACATGACGATAGGTGACTCTCCATGGTGCATAATTTTGCACCTCTTATCGAAGCTTCTATTTGTCACTTTCTATGTCATCGGCTATAACTTCTTGTTTGTCAATGGCCAAAGTAATACCATTTGTACATGGTGCAAGGTGTGATGTTTATTTTGAATCACTTTCCTTTGAGGCTGAGAATTTTCTAGGTTTAAATGCCACTCACATTAGAGGATATCATTTTGCAAACATGACATTCTTGTGATGTTGGACGGTCTTGTCATATCACTAAGGTTGTTTTTCTCATCCCTTCATTTTCCCTCATGGATTGTTTATCAGATGTGATTTTGGATATTCCGTCTTCATCTCCAATAGGTTTGTCATTAAGTTTGTCAAGTCCCTTATTCTTGCTAGTATATCATTCACCAAAATGTGTCATTTTTTTATTCCGAATGTTGCTCGTCGAATGTGTCAGATACCTTGCCTTCCACACCACATAGCTTACTAGATGTGTCAAATGCATCATTTACCCTAGAAGATTGCTCATTGGGAGTGCCAGATCTACTATCTTCCATAGTAGATTCCTCATTAGATGCTAGGAGCACTTTAGGACCACCTACTTGTTTTTCCTTTTGTTCTGAAAATGCAAACATCGTGTTAAAACTACATGAAAGGAATAATATACGAGTGATTAAAACTTGTATGATGATCTTCAATCTTCTAATATCGAACATAATTGAACATTTCCACCATTAGCACCTTTTTTAGCAAAACCTTAGAGGCACTCAAGGTGTCATTATCAGCAACAACCCTAGTTTTAGGAGTATCCTTTTTTTGGTAGCTCGGTATTAGGAGCTTGAACATCATTTGAAGATTCAAATGAAAATGCAACATAAAAAAATGTTTGTATTTTATTATAAAAAAAGTATGTGAGCCAATTTGCTTGGTGCCATAAAAAATATATGAAGTTGGAAAATATTATCGTTGTGTCATTGACATGGGAACTTAGGTTCCACATATCATTCTCATACATGATGACATTTTGCCATTTGCATATCTTTATGATGGCACTTTACTAATTTTCTCAAAGTAGAAATTGTGAGTACTTACCAGTACTAGCATTTTCAACATTATGAGAGTCCTTCAGGATACCTACATCATGTTTAGTAATGGCCCTAGTTTCAAGGTTATCATTCTTTGGCCACTGCCCACTAGGAGCTTGAGCACATTCTGAATGTTTGGAAATTGCACAATGTAATTTAGTATCAATGTGTATGGAGTTGTAGAAAAATATTATTTATCATCATGATGTCACCTTTTCTCGCCATGTTGGAGGCACAGGATACTTCTATAACATCATCATTAGTAGTAGCCTCGATATCATGACCATCTTGTTGTAACACTGTACTTGGAGGTTTAGTTGATTTTGGAGCATTTGAAAATAGGGGATGTAGTTATATAATAGAAGTGTCCAAAACTATTGAAACCAATTACATGCTAAAAAAATATTAAAGACAAGATAGTAAGTGAAGTGTGTACCCTTGCTTCCATCTCTATCACCCTCAAAGCCTTCTTCCTTCTTGTTTTGATCAGCTTCTTTTTGATCCTGCTTCCACACCCCATGCTCATCCAAGGTGGACTCCAGTATGCTCATAATTTTCTTGATCTCCACCATACGTTTTTCCTCTTCCTCTTTTGCCTTCTTTTCTTCTTGCTTAATCATGTGAGGTTGTAGCTCAACATTATCAGTTTGATATTTTCTCTTTTCACTCTTCATCATATTGGCATCCTTGTAAATGACCTCCATGTAACAAAGATTTTTGAAACATTTCTTTCCATTACATGTTGAATTCCTTAAGATATCTTAGGCACAGAGTCTTAATATTGTTATCTTTAGGAAGTTTTAGTTTCTCAATGGCCCTACCTCTCACATATAGTTTTTAAGCTTTGTGGGCTTAATGTGCCCTTTTGGTTCAAACCACTCAAATGGATCGCTTCTCCAGGATAGCACCAGACATCTAGTTTTAGAAGGTTTGGCGGCAACACCAAGCTAGTCCACCTCTCAAGGAGTTGATATTTCTCTTTATCTCTTTCTACATATGTTAAGATGCTTGGAAATTCACCCCATGTTATTGTTAGTGACTAGAGGTTTTCAAGATGCTTAAGTTGTGCATTTCATTATTGTCAACATTTGCATCAATTGTAACATTGATGCTGAGCTTTTGGAGATTCTTCATCTTTGCCTTAGGTCTTGCAAATAGCACACATGCCTATCTCACCAATGGAACATATTGCTCCATGGTGCATCAACGCTAAAGACAAAGCGCCTATATACCTGAAGCTATGAGAGGGAGGTGATCTCCCATTTAATGTGCTCTAGCATGTAGCATTTAGTGAGATCCAAGTGGATCAACCGCCTAAGGGTCTTGACAGTAGACAACATCACACAGGCCAGTTTTGGCACCCACGAACATCCAGTACTTCAATTTTTTGTAGTTTATTGACATCCTTGGGTAGCTCTGTTAGCTTTGAGAACCCACAAATGCTAAGATATTAGAGTTTCTTGAGGTTGCAGATGGTAGTCAATTTCTCTAGCCCCTCTACCTCCATGTATGTGTTATTATTAGAGTTTCACCATCAACTAAGTTATAGGTCTATCAGGCGATCACTAAGGTAGGATAACAAATAACCTAGGAGACGATAGACATGTGCATTGGTGTTGAGGATTATTTGTATGTTGTCAAACTTCTAGAGCTCGAGCTTAAGCTTGGTCTTGTCATTTTCATTTTGTTGTTTCTAGAGCAAATAAGAGATAAAAGAATCTCAATTCAAATTTGCATGCAGCACAAAGCACATCACTTTGGTAGTCTATGTTTTCTTTTTTAACACAAACTAGACCTTTCAAGATTAAAGATAATGCTTCACTATATATACTTTATTTTTCAAAAAACAATGGACATAAGAGAGATGAATCATGCATCTTTGAATCATTTCTTGATCACTCCCCCTCAAGCATTCAAAATTCAAATCTAGGGTACATATGTGTATTTATTTAGATATACAAATAATTAAAGAATTTATTGCAAATATATGCGACAATATGTTATCCCCACTCCATTTAGATATACTGATTTGTTTTGGACAATCACATCACCTTCAAAGTAGAGTAAAAGTACTTATTGCATGGTGGTAGTACATAAACATGCAATCCTGCATCTGAATATAAGTTCGTATTTTTCATATGAATCAAATGCTAATGGTCGAGGAGTATATAAATTTCTCATACAATTGACCAGGGCTAGATTGAAATTTATTTGAAAATATATAGAATTGATATACAACCCTTCCTTCTAATAATATAAACAAAAGTGTGTTTCGTATCTAGCTATATCAATCAATTTAGAATAGACCGATCATTATGATCGGCAAAATAAGTCTTTTTTCCTTTGAGGGAATATGGTGCCTAGCATGGTTTTTGATATTATTATAGATATAATTGCATTTAGTGATATAAATGTGACAAGCTTTTATATTTCTAATTATCTGCATTGTTCTTCTCTAAGAAAAATCTGGATTGTTATGGAAATACGAAAAATAAGTTATTCCCATTTTTCTCTAATAAATATGCCCAGGATACGATGGACAGGCACATCAGATCAGGTCAGAGATTTGGGTCTTATACAATGTACTGCCTCTTTTTAAATGCCTGTCACTAGATATTATTATATATCAGCCCGTTCATGGCATGGTTAACATAACTAAAAACCAACATTTTAAATTTACAAATTAATATATTTATATATGTAAAATAGGAATTTGACTAATATTTGGATCTATCTTTATTTTGCATGCATTACATTTTTAAGCCCAATTTTAGGTACTTGAGAGTTTTGTAGTTTCATAATTTCAAATAAAGGCCAAGGTGGTTTTAATTATCTAGCATGTGGACTGACACCGCACAAATAGTGTGAAACTAATTAGTAGGGTTTTTTTTCCTTAGATGGACTATATTCATTTATATTTAAGCCGTACTATTAGAAATTTACATTTCTTTTCCATGTGGTAATATTGCTTCCCTAAATTATGTACATGGAAAGTTAGTACCTCCGTACCAAAATAAACTTTAGCCACTGGAACACAAATTAAGATTGTGTGAAAAGACCAATGTGCCCTCCATTAATTAAAAATAGTTAGTGTGTGGGTAAGTAAGAGTAGATAAGGGGTATTAAAGGGTAAATGATAGAGGTTAAAAATGGACTTATTTTAAGACCGTGCTACTTATTTGTTTCCACGGAACATGGCTGATGGCTGCTCGGACATTCATGCACGAATGCGTGTTTTCAATTTTGCAGATCGCATGGCATGTTTCAGACAGGTGCCATGCCAGTCCGTTGTGCTTAAAAAAAGGACTGCACATGCGTGAAGCAAGAGTCCTGGTCGTATTGGATGGTTTCTTTGACATGATCTCATATACGGAGTACTACTCTTACAAATCACCTCAGCAGTAGATTTCGCAACGTAGGGTACACATGTTAAACAGATTGTACGGTCAAGATCTTTTCACTTTTAAGATTAATGATATGATTTCTAAAATTAATATGAAAATTTCTAGCCTTTTTATTTATCTAGGAGGAACATGGACGTTTCTAGGAAAACCTCCCTGTTACTCTAAAGGAAGTTCATCTTTAAGTTGTGACAACCCTTTTTAAGCAGTAAATCTGTAGGTACTAAAAATATGGCATATTATTGAGGTATACTGTATCATGAATATAATAAAAAATCCTTGAAAAAAATATAATCAAATAATTATTGTTCACCACACCATAACCATATGAAAACTATTAACAGTCAAAGTTGAAACAGTAAATCAGTAATAATCCACACTCAATTAAAACGAGAGGGAGTACCTTCCGTTCGCCCTGAAGTTTGCTGAGGACCTTTTGGCAAGACATTCTTAGTGGGTTGGTTCCATTTGCTGACGGCCTTCTTTAGAAGGCGTACGTGATGGGCCAGCTCTTTTTTTCTAAGGGTTTTTTGAGAGAATTATATATATATATATTTATAAAAATATATTTTTTGAAAATTTTACAGATCTATACTTAAGGATTTTTTTTAAAAAAATGTTTTCTCAAAGAACATTAAATCTAATATAGCAAATGTCTACTGATCCTAATGGTGAGCTAGTAAATTTATAAGTGGTTATATTACTACCCTACCCTAGTTGAGAGTGTTTTATCTCATGATAGTGGGCCACGTATGGTAGGACGCATGAGAATGGAAGTGCATGTAATTTTTTATGCGGCCCCCTTACCGTCCTCTACTTGATGTTTTCCCTAGGAGACATCTACAATAGGCTCGTCCATGGGAGAAAGGGAATCTAGTAATTTTACTGGTGGCTCTTTTGCCATTCTCTATTTCAAACAACCTCCATTTCAAACAAAACTAGTAGAAAAAAATATGTTTCAAGTTTTTTTTCAGTTTTGAAAGTTGGGGTGAAAATAACCAATTGTAGAAAACTATTGTCCACCTATTAACAATTAGTAGTTTGACAATAGTTTTATGTATACCAGGAGTTGCTTGTGCAATGTATGAAGCTGTAAGCCCTATATACTGGTTTTAGGCCCCTCTTAGGGTAATAAACCCCTACGTCTTGTTGGGATACATTTGGAGTACAAGAAGTATATGGACAACCCTAGTCTAGACGTAGTCGACTAACTCGATGAGATCCTTGATGAGGGAGCTATGGAGAGATGTGGTCAACAAGGTTGTCTTCGGGTTGAGGTTGTTGATGGTTTATGTATGGATTGTTGTTCCGCCTCCAACCTCCCTCTAAGGTTAAGATATTTATACCCCCTATATCTCTATATTCTTTAGGGACTCATATCCAACTTGGTCTTGTAATCATACTCTATTTGTTCATCAATTCCTTATCTACTCCTATGGTTATCACTTCATTCAGGGTCTTGCTTCCATATACAAGTAGTATGGCATATTTTGAACAATGTATCCTTATGGGTGTGGGGTATTCCATATTTTAGTACACTAATAGTATTCTCACGATGCAACCGTTTCCATGTTGGAGTTACTAGAAACATCTGTAACATCATCATTGGTAGTAGATTCAGTATAAAGACCGTCCTTTTGGAGCATCTTACTTGGAGCTTGAATAAATTCTAGAGCATCTGGAACTAGGAAATGTAGTAATACAATGAAATTGTTCAAAACTATAGAAACTAGTTAAATGCACAAGAATTATTAATGAATACAAGATAGCAATTAAGTGTGTACCCTTTCTTTCATCTTTATCGCCCTTAGTCCTTCTCCCTTCTTATTTCGTTTAGCTTCCTTTTGATGACACTCCCACACCACTTGCTTATATAAGAATGACTTTGGTATGCCCATAACTTTTTTTGATCTTTGCCATAAGTTTATCCTATTCCTCCTTTGCTTCCTTCTTCTCTTGCCTAACCATATCTAGGAGATGCCTTTTCTCTTTAATTCTTTCTGTGGATGTAAAGATGCTTGACAACTCACCCTATGCTATTGTTAGCAATAAGTCATTGAGATGCCTAAGTTGCACCATCTTCTTCTTGTTAATAGTTGCATTAGTTGTGACATCTATACTAAGCTTTTAGAGATTCTTCATCCTCACACCAAGGTCTTGCAGTTCTGATATCCTACATCAATGCCAAAGATGAACCCTTTGAACACCTAAAGCTCCGAGAGGGAGGTGATCTCCCGTCCGATGTGCCCTAGCATGTAGCATTTAGTGAGGTCCAAGCGGGTCAACCTCTTAAGCATCTTGATAGTAGATGACATCACACAGGTTAGGTTTTTTTGGTACCCACAAACATCTAGAACTTCAAATTGTTTTAATTGGTTGACCTCCTTTGGTAGCTTCATTATCTTTGAGAATCCACGAACACCAAGGTATCGAAGGTTCTTGAGGTTGCCAATGGCACTCAAGTTCTCTAGCCCTTCCACTTCTATGTATGTGTTATCATCGAAGTTTTACCATTGACCAAGTTGTAGCACTTACCAGGCAATATGGGAGCCGATACACATGTGCATTAATGTTGAGGACTAACCATATGTTGTCAAACTCCTGGAGCTCTAGCTTGGTCTTGTCATTTTGTTGCTCCTAGAGCAAAGAAGAGATAGAAGGATCTCAATTCAAATGTGCATGTAGCATGAAACACATTACTTTGGTTGTCTCTTTTTACATCTTGAACACAAGCAGCCGCTCAACATTATTTAAAAAATAAAACTTCACTATAAATTTCCCCATGTTTAAAAAATTCAAGCATAAGAGAGAAGTCATTTCTTGATTGTTCGCTTCCTTAAACTTCAAATTTAAAATCTAGGGTACATATATGTATTTATTTAGACATACAAATAATTGACAAAATTACCGCTCAAATATGCGGCAATACATTATTCATCTTCCAATTTGAAGAAAACTTATTTGTTTTGGATGTTCACACGTCCATCTAGGTACAGAATAAATACTTGTGACTAGGTGATGGTAATGCATAGATGCAAGTCTACATTTGAATACAGGTCTATATTTATCATACAAATCAAATGCTTATTCTTGAGGCAACCTAAATTTCTCCTACCGTTGAGCAAAGCTAGAATGAAGTTTAAATGAACATAAAATAAATATATACCCTTGCTTCTAATTACATAAACATAATTGTTTTAGTATATAGTTGCACCGATCAATTTACACCATTATACCCACAGTATTCCTATTCCTTAAGACCCACCATGTAGCATGGTTTTGCCACTATTATAATATATATATAATAGTATTTTTATACTATGACGGTGACTCAGTCCACTAATTTTCTCCACCTACCCAATTTAGCCCTAGACTCCTTGACTCCTGACCATCTGGTCACTAAATGCGATGGCCTAAATTCATCCCACAATCCTCCTCGGATGATTCGTGCACCACCTCTGCAAACAAAACGATCCTGCGCCCTCCCATCGCCACCCGCCACGCAGCAGATGGATCCTTCCCACCCTCAGCCAACGTACTCTGCCGCCCGCCAATGCCTCCTCTCCACTCTCCCCCTGCACCGCCCTCTTCCTTCGATACCGTGGCGTCTCACCGGCTCTCCACCTTGCCCGTTCGCCACCCCGACGCCCTCCGTCCAGACCACGTCGTCGTGCACCCGGAGTGGCTGAGCAGGTGAAGGTCCACCTCCGGACTACGCGGCCGGCGTCCACTGCAGCCGTGGCTCGCCTTAGCCTGCACTCCTGAACGTTGACCTCACGACCACCACAGCCTCAAAACAGGCGGAGTCGCCGACCTGAGAGCAGATAGAATAGGAGGAGGGCGCACGCCGCTTTGGTGATGCAAGGTTGCAGGTCGTTGGCAAGAAGCAGGGGAGCGAGCCATCTCGCTGCATCCGAGCGAGCTGTCTGATGCTTATGTCGAGATGATGCACCCAAGCACCTGCAGCAGCAATGCTTGTAACGCATCTGCAGATATTGGCATTAGCAACAACAGATGAAATGTTTTCTCGGCAGCGCTTGTTTTCTTACAAATCTCATGTTTGATCTGTTACCTATATTACACAGTGTTGGGAAGCCTATGGCATTACCGTGGAGACCAATTGGGAAGCCTTGCAAGGTCGTTAAGAAGGGTTGAATCACTTAGGGGATCCACAGCAAGTAAGCGAACTATTTATTACGTTTGTTTTTAGTGCTGATATTTGCCAGGCTTTCAGCCTTTTAGGTATGCTCCAAAAGAGTTAGATTAGCAAACTAAGACCCCTTGCCAAAAAAAAGGCAAATACGACAGAGTATTTTTCATTACAGTTGGAGGTATTACCACCCATCAAGATGCTTTGTTTCACACAATTTGCAATATTGAGGATCAAATGTTCAGAATGACATGTTTCTGATGTCTTTTTGTGAAAATGCTTCTGACATTTTGTTGCTGAAAGTAGATAACAGATAATGTTCAAGGATGTTTAAAGTTCAGAGCATAAATTATATACCACATGATGATGACAAACCCTTGCTTTGTGATCAGCAACAAATGAGTCTAATTACTTTGTCAGAAATTATTCTTTTTGGCAGTACTATTTCATAATTTATCCATTTGATTGACTTTTTTCCTTTGTGAATTGCTGATTGATCAACGCTATTGGACAGTATGCTGCCTGCCCTTTTCTGCAAATTGGTCATCAGGGCTGGTTCTGGGGCAGGGCATTAGGGGCGACCGCCCTAGGTCCCCACCTCGCCAGGGCCTCCAAGTATGCATACTGTATATTAGCCCAGAAAAAAATGGTTCAGCCTAAGGTCGATGTAGATTGCCAATGGAGGCAGGAGCAAGTCGTTGATTCCGGCGCATCTTCGTCTTCCAGTCATCTTCTCTCCCTCTCTCTCCCTCTCACTTTGCTCCTGACAAGAATGAGGTGGCAGCGACACTGCCTGTCGACTTCATTTGCCAATTGATGGAGGTGATGAAGAAGAGCTTAATTTCACTCGGTTCGCTTCAATCTACATCCTCTATTCCAAATCACCTCAAATAGCCTCCAAATCCATGGAATGTTTTTTTTGGAATTTTTCTCCACATCGATTCACCATGTTAAAGACCACTCTAAGGCAACACAAACGCTAATGGGGATAAGATCGTAGGTTTGCTTTTTTTTTCCTTTCTGAAATCTGCTGTATGGTTAAGAGGGGGATAAATACAAGAGAATTGCTAAATCGTGCAGGTAGGAGACCACTGACCATGCGATTGTCTTTACTAAATTTGAAAGTAAGTTAACTCAACTAAGGTGCTACTAAAGATATATGACATGTTGACAGTTTTTATGTATTTTTGCTCATATTGAAGCTTGAGAGGTCTTCACAGCCTTTTGTTGTTGATGAGCATGTTAACGATATATAAGGACATCAATGAGGACAACAAATAATTGTATCAGCATGAAAACTTATCCAATGAGCCTAATACAGATTAATTCTGTACTGCAGACGAAGAACTTTACATTGTATTAAATATGTGATTCACTATAGTAACGAAAATTAAATTTATTTGCTTATTTGTTAGGTCTATTTTCATATCACCCTCGGCCTCTCAAATGTTAGGACTGGCCCTGTTGGTCATGAACATACACAGAACATAATGTGATATATCCGATTAGACTAAGAGATTGGATCTAATTGATGTAACCTTAGATAGAGCGAATACACTAGAATAATGATGGAACTTACCTCTTCATTAGAGTTTGGATCTAACCGATACAGCCCTGCGTCGAGAACTAGAACTCGTTGGTAAAAACCTAGATAAACTAGGATGGCGATACGTCGAAGATATATTGATCTGAGAGAAGAATTATAAGCTTCCAGGGGGTCTATATTTATACCCTGGAATTCCAACACGGTTACAACAACCATCGAACATTATTTCCTAAAAACATAAAAGGAAAATATCTCTAAAAAGTTAACAAAATTAACTAAAACTATCTATCTTTATAAAATATCTCCTATATAGATAAAGTACCCTAATATGACTTCCATGGCTACTTCTAAGATTCGGTCTCATCTAGATAATATTTTATGTTTTATTGAACCGAATCCTTTCTCGATCCGTCCAATCAGTTCTTTTTCTATATCAATTGGACTCTTCCCAATAGGCCAATCGGCTCTCCAATCTATTCATAGGGCTTACCAATTTTTGGTGCAAACAACCTACTACCCGTGGTTTGCAGTAACAGCGAGGATGACATGTACTATGTCCAACCTAGCAACTAGTGCAGACACTTCCTCAAAGTTGACACCTTGACGATGTACATTGCCTTTAGCAACCAATCTCACTTTGTGTTTGATAACTTGCCCATCAGGGTTCCTCTTGAGCTTGAATACCCACTTGAGGTCGATTGCTTTGTGTCCAATCGGAGTTTTGCAAGTGACCAAGTCACATTCTTCACAATCGACATGATCTCCTTGCTCATTGCATCTTACCAGTTCAGTTGGCCAACCACTTCACGATAACACGATGGCTCCTCCAACTTCATTAGAAACAAATCCTCCTTAGCTTCCTCATCTACCAAATCAACATGGTGAGCTTCTTTCATGATATCCTCCATGAACCTGTGTCGAACAGGACCGTCTTGGGACTCATCGCCACCTGCCAATTCGGCGACATCGAGCCCCAATGAGTCCTGTGCTGGTGTCGACGTCGGTAAGGTTGCTGGCGTGGTTGGTGCCGAAGTGTGCACTGTCGTGGTACGCGCCGCTGTCGCCCGCACCCTAGTCAATGGCCTAGGTGTTGCGCCATCGCATGCCTCCTCCACTGTAGTAGCAAGAATCCCTACCTCAGTAGCCCTATCGACTGCCGCTGCAGCACCACTTCCACGGTACCTAGCCGAGGTAGCTTGATCACCTATCGTGGTAGTGTTGTTGTCTACCGCAGTAGACATCTCCTTGATGATGAAATTCGATGATTGCACAGTCTTCGCACCTGCATTCCAACACCACTCCACATTCTCCTCAAATTGTACATCACAACTTACATGAACTTTATTGTGCCATGGATCAAACAGCCGATGGGCCTTGCTCCTATCCTCAACACCGAGATACACCATCGGTTGGCTGTGATCATCGAGCTTCTTCAAGTGTAGGGTGGTGACCTTTGCATGTGTCATGCAACCGAACACAAGAAGGTGACCTAGGTGCAACTTCCTTCCATTCCATGCTTCAAATGGAGTACTGCTGCCCATCGCCTTCGTCAACAACCAGTTGAGGACATAGATGGCATGCCTCACCGCCTTCCCCCAAAATCTTCCTGGCATTGACATGCTCTTCAATAGGGACTGAGCCATGTCCATCACTGCGTGGTTCCTCCTTTCCACCACTCCATTCTGTTGTGGTGTGTGTGGGGTAGTGAAGTGTCAAACAATGCCGGCGTCTTCACAGAGCCGAGTGAACTCAATTGAGAGAAACTCTCCCCCCATCGATATGTGTGCAGTGTCTTGATCCTGCTGTCAAATGAGTTTTCCACCATTGCCTTGAACTTGGTGAACACCAGGAGTGCTTGGTTCTTTGATCTGAGTGCATACATCCACATCCAATGAGAGTAATTATCAACAAGAATCATAAAAAATTGATTACCACCTATTGTCATAGGCACGATCAGGCCACATAGATCTATATGGATCAATTCGAGCGGCTTCTCTGTAGGAAAATTGCCAACCCTCGGGAACGGGTGCCTAGTTTGCTTCACCACTAAACAACCGTGACAAACTTGGTGTTGATGCATGGTTGATGGCACTCTACTAGCCATCTCCTTGTTGGCTGACATCTTCAATGCCTGGAAGTTGGCATGACCCAGCCGTGCGTGCCACAGCCACACCAGATCCTCAAAATCCATTAGGAGACAGATGGGATGCGCCGGCTTGAGCTCGATCCTATAGAGGCAATTTCGCGAGTGCCTCACCTTCATGATCAACCGCATCAGACTTTTAGTGAACACCTCAAGTGCATCTTTGTCCATGATCACCTTGTGGCCATTCTCTTTGAGTTGGCCCAAACTGATCATGTTGCTCAGGAGGCTAGGGATGTGTATACATCCTCAAGAAGCCAATGCTCACCATTCTTGCAAGCAAAGAGGATTGAGCCCTTTCATTTGATCTCTACGGATCTCGCATCGCCAAATCTTACTCTACCGGTGACTCATCCAATTCCTAGAACTTATCCTTATCACTAGTCATGTGGTTCTTGTGCCGTTGTCGGGGAACCAGATGGCGCTATGGTTAGCCTAGTGTAGCTCCGGCCACACCCTGTCTTTGTTGAGCAACACAAGTTCTTGAGTTTGCCACGGCAACACAATTTCCTGCCACGGTAGCAAATTTTCACCTCATGGTAGCCCGATCGCATGATGCGGCAGCTCCTCAAAAACCGCAAGGGGCAATACTAACTCTGAATCATCGGCTTGCGCAAGATGGGCTTCATCTTTTTTCTTGGGAACCTTGCATTGTGATGCATAGTGCCTCATCTCGTGGCATTTGAAGCAACGAATGTGGCTCTTATCACGTCCACCACCACCACCGTCAGAGCCACCTGCTCTGTCGGCCTTCTAAGTCTCACCACGACTGCCATTGCCACAGCCATGCTCACGACCACGACCGTCTCGTCCGCGATTCCCGCCACCCACAGGAGCCTTGCTCTTTTAGCCTGTGGAAGAGTCATCGCCGCCGCCTTTCTTCTGCTTCACTTCCTACTCCACTTCCTACTCGGCTTGAGTGAGAAGTAGCTGGCCATTGACAGTTACACCGCCACCAGTCCCGTGCAGACGCATGCGCTCGTCAAACACCTTCAACCAAGAGAGAGCCTCCTCGAACAACATTGTGTCGATGTCACAAAATTGCTCGATGCTAGCGATGACGGGCAAACACCGGTCTGGCACGGTGTCAAATAATTTCTTCACCATGGCCGCGTCATCCAGCAATCCACCAACGTTGGTGTACCTCACCAACATCGCCGTTAGCTTCCCTACGTAATCGTTGAGGGATTCTCCATCAACCATCTGCATGGCGTCGAAGTCGCTCTTCAGCGCCTGGAGCAGTGCATTCTTGACATGGTCTGCTCCAACAAACCTTGTCTTCAGGGCCTCCTAAATCTCCTTCGATGACGTCTTCTTAACGACTTGCATGAGGATGTCCTCGGGAAGAGTTTGGAGTAGATACACATTGGCCTTCTTGTTAAGCTTGATGTCGACGGCATCGCCATTCTCTAGACCGCTGTCTAGATGCCTTGATCCTTCATGATGGCCTAGACATGGATGGACCAACTGGTATAGTTTACCGCCGTCAACTGTGGGTACTGGTACAAGCTTGTACCACCGCCTCTGGTGCCACTGGTAGCACCACTGTTACCATTGCCTTTGCCTGCCGCCAGGATCAATGACATCCTCACCTAAATCTCGAGAAAGTTGTGTTTCTCTAATACCAAATGTTGGAAATCAGCAATTCTCTCCCTCACTCGTTCTCTCAGTTTCTCAGCATGGCAAATCCGGCGAAAAAACGGCAACAAAAACAGGAAGCTCGATACAAGGTTTTGGGGCCTTTTCTTCTTCTTCTCTCTATTTAATTTAAAGGCAACATATTGTGCTAAACTTAGCCTTTTTGGAGAAAAAACAGAAACAAAGATACATGCGCCACACAGGGACGACGGATTCTAAAATTTCGGTGGACGCGGTGACTGTGCCCTCCATTGCGCTCCAGCCATCGCCATGACCAGATCGCCGTGGGCCACCTAGAAGATATATTTCAACAGAAGGTGGAGAGGCACCGCCACGACAGCTCGCTGAGCTCGTTGACCCTGGTGGAGATTGGCCTCGTGAAGGGATCCTCGAGGATCTTCTCCAGGTCCCCGTGCAGGGGCGGAGCTACGTTAGGGGGTGCCCAGGAACTGATCTAGAAAATTTTTTTAGCTATAGTTCATTTATTTTCATCATATGTGCACCCTCTCAGTACAAACTCAAGTACCCGTATCAGCCTAAACTTGGTTCAAATCAGAGTAAATCAAGCGAGTGGCACCTCTCCATTTCGTTCTAGCTCCGCCCCTGTCCCCGTGCCTCTTCTACCATGTCTTGTCTCCTTCTTTCCCTTTAGCATTGCTGCCGGCGGCTTCTCCCCCGGTGCCGGCGCCTGGCTACCTTTCTCCAGCGGGCGATTCCTGCGTTTCAACCTCGTGATGAAGTGGATGGCCCGGATCACCATTTGGAGCCTTCCACCTTGCGTGTTTTGTCTCCTTCTCCTTTAGCGTCGCCGCTGGCGACTTCTCCCCCGGCGCCGGTGTCTGGCCGCCTTTCTCCGATCGGCGATTCCTTCGTTTCAACCTCGTGATGAATTGGACGGCCCTGATCACCTTTTGGAGCCTTCCACCTTGCGTGACTTGTCTCCTTCTTCTCCTTAAGCGTCGCCGCTGGTGGCTTCTCCCCCGGCACCGGCGTCTGGCCGCCTTTCTCCGGCGGGCGATTCCTGCCTTTTCAACCTCGTGCTGAATTGGACGACCCGGATCACCTTTTGGAGCCTCTTCACCAGAGGGTGGCACTTCTGGCGCGCCGCATCGTCGTCGTTGGGATCTGGTGGCTCCGCCGCCGCCAGCGTACTGCCCGTGCCCGGCGTGCCGTCTCCCTCCCTCACACAAGAGCCGCCGGCACTGGCGCCGGCGACCTCCCCCGCATCAGGCAGTGGATCACCGACGACCGTCGTCTTCTCTTTTCCTCGTTGTGAACAGAGGCGCCCTCCATGGCAGCGTCGCCTGCTTGTTGCCGTCGCTGTCGCGGCAGTTTTGCTTCCAGGGATTAGGATTCCTTTCACTTCTACACATCCATCAGCTGTTCAATCACTCCAAACTTTCATTTAAACGAGGGATGAAACAATCACCTGTTTTCCTGTTTACGCAATCCATTTGTAATGAAACTGAAACTAATCAAGGACCAGTGAGGCAACCTTGGAAGAGGTCCTTGCGGATCTCATTCCGGTTCTTCTTGGGGGTGATGTAACAGAAAATAACACAAGATCAGCGCCAGTATTCACCAACGAATCAAAGCGGCGGGGCACATTGATTTGGGCTCAGATGCATACCATGGCGACAACCATCGAGGAGGCGACCTCCAAGCGCGCAGGGGCGACGGCTGCGTGGTCGAGGAAGCCAAACCCTAGCGCCCGCCAGTTCGCCGCGGCCGCAGAGCTTTATACACAGTGCCAATTTATTCGGTACTTATGCAAGAATACCTTTGGAAGGATTGTAAATTGCGCGCTGTTCGCAAGGGCGGCCTTCGTCAGGGGTGAGATACGGAATAGAAAATGTGGCAGGGGTGAATGTCTGAATAAATCAAATGGTCTGAATTTAGGGGGCTTTTCGGCTAATATGGCTAATAATATAGTACTCCTACTAAATATGGCCTTGTGCGTGAGTAGAACAAGATTGTCAGCTTTGATGTTGATGGGCTCATATGCTTTCGTAGAGCACAATGTTGTGTTAGCTTTGAGATTATCGGCTAAAATTTTCTTGAGTATTTTTTTCTAATTATATGAAAGATGTATATGTACACACACTTATATATGCACAAACCACAACCACAAACACGTAAATAGACTGTCTAACACACGCTAAAAAAAAGATGGAGACCAAACACAACTTTCTAGCCTCATCGAAACGCTATTGAAATCATATCTGGGTAAGCTAATATTTATCTGCACTAGGATTTAAATTCTAGTGATAAATTCATACAACATAACACCATACTACTGGTGTTTTCCCTTCCCAAGAGCAAATTGCTCCACGATGGGTGTAAATATGTGCCATGAGATGTAAAATATACATTTTAAGTACTATAACAACTTGTTTTGTATATGGGAAACAAGGTTAATATACAGTAAAAAAGTTTAAAGTAGGCCACACAAGCAGGATGAGTTACAATCGGTTAGAGCAGCTCCAAGTATACCTTTCGGGCCTTATTTGGAACACAAAAATTGTATAGGGTTTTTCGCATGATTTAGTTTAATTTGTTCAAAATTCTTCATTGCCGCTACGTTCATAGTCAGTTTTTGGAATGGCCTTACTACTCTGAAGCTCTGTGCTATGAAAACTCAAACAGACTCTCTGATGGCCAAATACAACAAGACGAGTTACTGTACATGTGACACAATCTCATGCACTGCAAATGTAATATGCTCTTTCCTCCAATTTCTTCCTGGGAGAGGGACTTTTGTATGTCTCTTGTTACCTAACGTACATTGTTCTATTTAGAGTATTAGTGCAGGAGTAGTAATCATTTGATTGATGCAAACTGCGATGATGCCTAAGCCTAAGACTGTTCAGCGGAAGAGAGTTGCCGTGCCCACTTGCTGCAACTCTCCAACCAATCCCAATCCTCACTCGCACAAGCGTCCCTCCTGACAACCATGCGGCACAAGGAGGCAAGAAGACGAAGAAAGGACGCGCGGGGAGAAAATTCAGGCGGGGCCCGGCGAGCCGTCGCCGTCGAGCGCGCGGCAGCTGCACGGTCGCCGTCCGTCGCAGCGCGCGCGCCGACGGCGAGAAACCCACACGCCGCAGCGGAAGCGCCACGGGCGGATCGAAAAGGGAGAGCGAGACAACAGAAACAACACAAAAGCGATCGAAAAGGAAAGGAGGACGCCGAGCCAAGCAAGGAATTGGTCAATGGACGCCGACGTGTTCGTCCAGGGTCAGAGAGGAGCTGACCTGTCACATCGCCCCCCCCCGGGGGGCCCAGGGCCACCGCCTCCACCGAGGGACACGTGGCATATGGTGATAGGGTATCCATGTACAGTGTTCTTGCTTATCTGTATTACCTGAGTTTTGATCAGGCTGTTCTCATTCACTGACTGTTCTGCTGTGCAGCTGTTGTGTAGTGATCTTCAGTAGAGATCTGAGTTTCCAAATTGGTTGTTGGCAGTTTTGCGAGATGGTCAAGCAAATCATTTTAGTTCAGTGTCGTGGCAATCCATGATTCGATGGCCTGGCATGCATGCCGACACCCAATTGTTCTTTTTCCTGATGAAAACAAATGGTTTCAATTTTTGTAACACGTTAACAAGAAAAATCCATGTTGATTATTCATTCAGAAATGGATGCAGTGTAATGCGTAAGGAATTTGGTGACAGTGAGTTTGGTACAAGTGTCAAGTATTTCAAAATGGAAGAAGTGTCATAAAAGTACCCTACTTAATGATAGATCAGATAGAAAGTCAAGAGAACAACTAGGCGCATATTTCAACAGAAAAATAGGGTGTAAGTATTAATCTAGTAGAATCTAAGGCAACATTAGATGTTGATGTCCATGAGTCCATCAGTGAGTAGTGACCTGCTAACTGCATGCCCTAGTCATTGATGGCACTTGAATGTTTCTAACTCCCTTTTATTGGAGTAATATCTAAAAGAACTTGATTTATAATAGACACTGAAAAGTACAGTGGCATACAGACATTTTCAGGTGCAGCAGTACAGAAAAATTGCACATGCTCAGGCTTAAACATTTTTGCTTATTTCTGGGGCATCTAAAATAATCACATTTACATATAGCTTGCTGAGTTGGCATCTGATATCCAAAATTACACTACAGTATGTATGTCCAGCAAGGGACAAGTAGCAACTGATCGCTTCTTACCAGAGGGATTTAATTATGCTCCATTTTTCTTAACTTACAAGAGTCATTTTTTCCATACAAAAGTGTCTCTAATCGGATAAATAAACCGAGAAAAAAGATTTACTAGGGCTAATATGTTCCTTCGGCATTTACAGATGATGTGATGAAGGCAACAAATGAGCACTCTGCAACTTAACTGGTGGATACTGTTCTTGTTCAAGAAATCAAGAGAAAATTTCTGAACAACTGTCTAGGTCTCTGGGTTTCTCCATCTGAAGGGCTCAGTTTGTCTGGCGCTGTTGTTCCCACTGCTGTCGGACTGACGGTCTTCTGCTTCAATGGCCGGTTTGTCAGCCAATCTTGTTTGCCCTGGAGCTCCAGCGCCTCTTCGTTCCTAAAATCAAAACGTAAATATAAAGCAATATAAATACAAGCTGATGAAGTGTCCAGCAGAATCTGAAACTTTAACATATCTTCTAGTGATTAACACAGGTAACGCTTCCACCGGAAAATTAGGGCAGGTAAACATAGAAAGAAGTGTCCGAACTCACGTATTGTTCAAATAAAAAAATCATAAATCAGGTATTCAGATGGTTCCATCATATGATCTGAAGGAACTTTAAGCAAGCTTGTTGACAAAATGTACATACGGACTGTTCACCCAAAATTAAAGAGAAGTACTAAAATATGTGGATATGATATCACAGACAATAAACAGTTTGGTAATTTAAGTTAAAGCAGATGTACTTTTATTGCCTTACATCTCTATACGGGAAATCATCAACTTCAAGCATGTGAATGACATGTCCGATCTTTGGCCTCTTACGAGCTTCTGGGTCTACACACCGCAATGCCACTAGCAAAGCTTTCTTCAGAGCTCTAGATGTAGGCTTCTGAGGCATCTTTGGATCCACGACCCCCTCAGAATTCCGGGTGCTCACCATCGTCTTCAGCCAATCAACCAAATTAACCTGAAAAGTTTGATCTGTAGATTTGATAAATGCAATTAACAAGACCATAAACGAGCATTGGCTATATCATAGCTAACCTCTCCTGGTGGCCTGTTATAATCTACTGGCACTCGACCAGATATTATTTCCATGATAAGAATTCCAAAACTATATACATCGCTTGTTTCGTTTAGCATTCCAGTCCCTGCATACTCTGGAGCAACATACCTGTGGAGAGTTAAAAAAAATAGTAACCATTAACATTCATATGGGATTTTAGGTGTATGTGCATAGTGTGCAGAATCTAACCCAAAAGTTCCCATAACTCGTGTAGTGATATAACTCCGCTCTGAGCCTAGAAGCTTTGCTAATCCAAAATCAGAGAGCTTAGCATTCCAGTGCTTATCAAGAAGGATATTGCTTGACTTGACGTCACGGTGAACCACCTTTGGCTCAAGTCCCTCATGCAAATACATTAACCTACAAAACAGCAGAATTTATGTAACTATATAGAATGGCAGCAAGATTAACTGAACCACAACAACGAGATGCCACAGACCCTTTGGCTGTTCCCAGTATAATCTTCATCCTGGAATCCCATGAAAGAGGTCTTACAGGTCCAACATCCCCATGGAGCCATTGCTCTAGGTTCCCGTTATCAACATACTCATACACAAGCATCCTGGTCAGAGCCACATAAACACCATTTACATTATCAAACTTTTATATCTTACAGTTCAACAAGGTTATCAGATAGTGTGCAAAAGCAAGGTTATACCTCTGATTACCCTCTGCACAGTATCCTAGAAGCCGCACTAAGTTCTTGTGTCGCACACGCCCGATCGCTTCGACCTCGACCTTGAATTCCTTCTCTGCTTGTCCCCTAACAACTCAACAAGACAAGCATACAAAATTTACTAAATTTCAGTATAGAAAGCCAGATATGCTACATTGAACAGAACTCAGTCCCCCAGGAAGACCAACTGAAGTTACTACCGTCAAATGTAACAGAGTTGTAATAAACATGCTTTCCAATTTGGAATATAAAATGCTAAACGATATCATAATTTGCACCATGTCCTCCCAATTGAGGCTGTGACCGCAAATAGTTCTTGATTGATCCTTGATCCGTAGCCATGGCAATCACACGAAGAAAAGCATTCAACAGTGGCAAAAATGGCAACGAGCTGCATCTCACATGCCATGCCATTATGCCAAGGCCAGTCACTGCAATACTATCAGTGCACGGAGTTCGACTATTACTAGTAGCAGTGTAGTACCTGTTGTTGAGCAAGTTCTTGACGGCGACCTGAGTGCCGTTCTCGAGCACGCCGTGGTACACGATGCCGTACCCGCCCTCGCCGATCACGCTCTCGTCGGCGAACATCTCAGTCGCCGTCTCCAGCTCCTTGAGCGTGTACCAGTGGCCCCACCCGAGGTGAGACACCTCCGGCACCGACGGCGGTGCTTGGTCCGCCACACCGCCGCCGCTGCGGTGCGGCGGCTCCGGGTACGTAATGCGGTGCTCCTTGCCGGTGGCGATCTGGACGGTCTCCGGAGGCGGCGGCGCGGGAATCTGGAGCGCCGTCTTCGCCGCGGCGCTGGCGGTGGCAATGGCGGTGACCTGATGGGTGGGGACTTCCTGGATGTCCTTGGGCACCTTGACCTTCTGGGGGTTCTTGGCCGGGGCGGAGACGGGGAGGTGCTGCACCGGGGTGGTCGGCCTCTGCCGCCGCCGCCGCCGGCGAGAGGCGAGGAGGCATAGCACGGAGAGGAGCACAAGGAACAGCACGAACGCCGCGCCGACGGCGACGCCGACGAGCACCCACATGCGGAGCCCGAACACCACCGTACTCTGGGACAGCTCCGAGTCAGACATGGGAGCACACCACCACTGGAGCTTCTCGAGCAAAATTAAGCTCAAAACAGCGCACCCCGCGGCGTAAACAGCATCAAGCTTGGATTCTTGGACAAAAAAGAAGGCAAGTACGGCGAATTTAGGTAGTAAAGGTAGGATTTTTGCAGAGGAAACAGTGATAAATGCATCAGCTTTGCGGAGAACGGATACAGTGGTTGGATTCGTTGGGCGATTGGACGCAAAAACGGGAAAGGAAGAGGATGTTGGGGACAAACAACAATGCGGTTGCAAAGATTGGATTTGCTTGGGGGAAAAGTGATGAGCGGTGGATTGTTTGGTGTGATGAAAATATTGGATTCTGGTGAGGAGAGAGATGATGTGGCTGGCTGGCTGGCTGGCTGGTTGGCTGGTGGTTGTTGTGATGAAAAAACTCAAGGAGAAAACCCAAGAAATGCAGGAGGAAGACTACCAACAACAGATGGTTGCTTGATGAGATGGTACTACTAATCCTCTGGGATACTGGCAATGTACTACTCTACAGTCCATGCCATGGAAGAGAGACTACTTGACTATCGGCAAGTGGAGTAATGAGAATTAGTGAGGCTCCTGCTGCTTTGCATCCATGGAGGTGGAGTTCAATAAGCAAAGATAGAGGCAACAATTTGAAAAGTGTAGAAGAAAGAGGCAATTTTTTATTAGGTGGATTACAGTGAGGAGTGCCTACTGATAGTCTTTGGAGGAGCTGTCATGAGGATGAGAGAGCAGAGCATGTTGCAAATTTCTTAATCTGGTAGAGCTGTCATGAGAGTATCATGTTTTGAAGGGCAGGTGCTTTGGTCCCCCAGCTAGATGGCACCTTGTGCATGTCTCTCACTGACATGAATGGACAATACTCCCTCTGGTCGCAGAAACACATCGTTTTGGACATATTTCAAGTCAACTTTGAATTTCAATATATTTTAAATATTTAAATTGAATGTATCAAAATCTTATCTTTACCTACTTAAACTATTCATATTGTTTCTACCGTCCGTAGCTTCCAGCCCGGTATAGGATCGGATCGCTGCACCCCGCGCGCGTAGTTTCAAAGCGTCTCCCTTCATCTGTATCCACCCTTCCCGCGACTGACGTGTTCCCGCGAGCACCACGCGTAGGTAGACCACGAGTCCGCGCGTAACCCGCGTAGACTGACCACCGAGTCCGATTCCGTAATTCGCTAATGACTGGTAATGATCAATTAAGCTAAATCAAATCAAAAGAGAAGCACGATCTCCGAGCAAAAGCAACCTGTTTTTTTCTTTTATTTTCCGTGTAAGATTTGCAAATCTTTTATCGGCTTGCTGGGCACAACCAAAATTTAAATTTTAAATGCTTGTTTTAATTTTAAAATAATTTTGGGTTTTTTAGTCTATTTTTTCATCCTTGCCTTTTTAAATCGCTAATAATAAGGTTTTAACTATAGATCATTTTAAGTTATTTGTTTTATTTTTTTATGGATTATCATGCCAGTTGATCAAAGATCGGTCAGGTGTCAAAAATAAAATAAAAGTAGAGAGTAGACTAGGCTCTGATCCTACATCAAATCAGCTTTTGTTGTTATGTCCCATGTGCTTTAGTTCTGGACCCTTGGTCCGGTTCCAATTCTTATGTTTCCAAAACCAAACGTGGCGTGAAACATACAGAGTCCAATTCGCTGTTATGGTCCGATTATAAATTCAATTATCTCTTTTCGCAACTTTCTTTCCTTTCTTTTAACTTCTCAATTGCATTCAACTCATGGCAACGTCATAGAAAACAAATCTAAGGTAGGGAAACAGGAAGCGAGTGAAATCATATAGGTAATAGATGTCACAAGATCCAATTCAGTAGGATACGAGAGTTTTTTCGCAATAAAATATTAGATAACGTTGGAGTATGTGGACAAGAAATTGAGTGCTTTAAACAGGTTAAAAAAGCTGAACCCTATTAGAACGTTTATCATAATTATAATTTCTCATTGCAATGCACGAACACTTTTCAGAGCATATGTAAATTTGAGATAAACACTATTGATATACTGGTGGAGTTGTAAGCGTAAAAATCTACCCATTATGATTCAAATTCGAATATCCACAAATATGGTTGTAGTATCAGAGACTAAAAGTTATGTAGGTAGTAGGTAGGTAGATTTTCCTTTTAAAAATGCTTTTATGATATATAATTAGTTTGGTTTTTCTAATGGCTTGCCATAGAAATATATATATATATATATATGGGGCACCTTGTGCTTGTCTCACTGACATAAACAGCTTGTAACAGTAATCCATGTGGTCACGGAAACATGTCATTTTGGATGTATTTCAAGTTAAACTTTAACCTTTGATATATTTTTAAGTATTTAGATTGGATATGTGAAAATCATGTACATATAAATTTGAGAAAGCACCATGGTGTGATAGACATGAGTGTATGACTCTACTCATTAGGGTTTAAACCCTAGTGTCCACAAATATATTTGTGTCCATCATTAGTTGGTGGAAGTTATAACTTCTTTTGTCAAAAAAAAACATACATACGTAGATTTTCCTTAAACTACTATCATAATACTAAAATTTTGTCTTAGTTTTTCATTGCCATAGAAATTAGAAATTACAGGTCCAAGTTAACTTTCAAAACCAGGTTGATATCTGAACGATGTAGGAGAGAAATAGTATTGACAGGAGAGAAATGGCCCTGAGTCTAGTAGTGTGTCATGTTGGGGCTTTTTTGTAACATTGGAATGGAATAATATAAGAATAGAAAATATATAGGAATACGAATGTATATAAAATAGTGTTTCAAAAAAATTAAAAAATTAAGATCGATTTCTTGAATTGATTCCTACACCCAATTCCTCGTTCCAAAGAAACGTGAGTGTAATTTTCCATAAGATTGAAATTTACTTAGAAAAATCCTTCAATCCAAATTAACCCATCCAAACAGCCAAAATTCCCGTCATCATATATGACCAGAAATTTAATTAGCTTAAAATCTTAGACGATTATGTTGTGTACCATACTCAAACTACATGCTTACATAAGGCGACTATTTGAATTTTAAAATATTAGTGATGACAGAATCGATCATGCATATAGCTAGAATTATCAAGCCAGTAGAATAAAACCACGGAGATTCAAGCCTTCAACGTCACAGATACTTGAAGGCCAACGGGAGTTAACCTGATTAATTACATACGCTACCCATTACATAAAAAAAGGATATCTTAACAGCTAAGACGATTTTTTCAACAAAGACCTGACTAATCAAGGGAGAACTCACGCATCTCATTATAATGCTAATGATATGCCACTTTCAACATGGTGCATGAATTAATAAATTGTTATATGCAACTTTCTCCAAGTACGAATCAATACTACTCCGTACTCCGTATCAAATTTGTTGATCCATCATCATTTTGATAATGTCGATATTAATTGAGTACTAATGATGTTCAGATGATGGAGGAGGAATAGCATTTGCCATTGCTTCTTCCATGGCAGCCGTACTAGACAAATGCTTACGCTAATTGCCATGCATCTCTCTCTCATAAAATTTGGCTGATTTGTCATGATTGCTGACCAGATTAGAGTGGGCTAAACCAGCATCCAGGTCAACCATGTGCTCATCACACCACCCCTTTTAAATCCAGGAAAATCTCGGACCACAAGAAATTAATTCAGTCGACATGGTCAGATCGAACATAATTTACTCCCCACACTGACACTGGTACTGAAATCATTAATTTGTTGCAAGCAGATCTCACTACTAGTAGAAAAGGAGTTTCTTTATAAATTAATTGCCGTAGCAGGCATATGTGATATGTGAAAATTAATCATGTCGTTTCAGCTGTCTAAGCAGCAAAACACTCCTGATCTTTCAGTAGCCACCATGCATCGGTTGGTTTCTTCAGGAAATAATAGCCGCTCTCACCCACTGAACACTGTGCTTGATCTTCATTTTTTTAATATATTTCTAGGACTTATCTTTGTACAGATTTGTACAGCTAGCGGTTGTGAGAAAGGAATAATAAGTTCTCACCAAATATTCGGTATGTGCATATATAGATATGAAATATTGGTAATGTGGGCACCTAAAATGTTTGTTGTTAGTACCAGATTAAGCTAATAATGTAGTTAATTAGTACAGCACTAAGGTATATATATTAATATATATAGTGCAATAGAATTAAGCTACTGTACCAAGCTATAGGGCATTCTTCTGTGAACAACTACCATCCACGCGGTAAGAGGGGTAGAGCATGCCCATCGAATTAATAATTAGGTGGATTTGCTGTTGCAGGCCGAAATGTTTATGGTGGTTGGAACATCAATATCTCCTAGTGTCTTTACTACACCTCGTGATCCGTCACTAATATAATTTTGTTCCATCTAGCTACCTTGCTCAGGCACTTCACGTAGACAAGATTGTACCCAAGATTTACATATAAAGGTTGTAGCATCGTCGTTTCTCCTCACTAGATAATTTGCATGAACAAACTATGAAAGTATAGAAAAAGTATAATTATATATCAGGTGAAAACGATGGGGAGGATAAGGGAAATAATCATTAATTTTCATGCAAAAAAGAAGAGTACCTTTAAGGTGACATCTGCTGGCAGCATTCTGCTATGGGTATTATCACCATTAGAAACGATCTCGTTCAATAATTTATGAGTACCTACTACCTATAAAAAAATATTGTACTACTAATAGTTGAGATGCTGGTATAAATAGTATTGGGTTAGAAACGATGAATTATCTAAAAATATTTCTACTACCAATAGATACCATTATAAAACATCTTAAAAAAAGAATTGCCATTAATTTTGCTTTTATTTTGTATTAGCATGAACATTTGAGAAATTGATTTCCATCTATTAACTTAACAGTGTAGTAGAAAAAAAGTAACCATCATGTTCGCTCACAGTCGAGATATTCCCACATTAACAAAAAAAGAAATAAAAAAATAGTCCAAGTAAATATACAATTTAAAATATCTAAAATTTGGAATAAAAATAAAAAATATTGAAAAAAGAGTCCATGTATATATCCAATTTAGGAAAAACTAAAATTTGGATTAAAAACTAAAAAATAATTAATATTGAGGTAAGAATCCATGTAAAAATAAAATTTAGGAAAATATGAAGTTTGTAATAAAATTTAAACATAATTAATATTGAGAGAAAAGTCCATGTAGAAATATAATTTAGAAACATCTCCAGTTGGATTAAAAATAAATAATATTAAGAGAAAGAGTTAATGTAGAAATATAATTAACAAATATCTTAAATTTAGGTTAAAAATAAATATTATTGAGAACAAAGTTCAAGGAGTACAATGTAGAAATTAAAAAATTATAGTCCAAGCAAAAATACAATTTAAATTATATAAAATTAAAAATAAAAATAATGAAAACTAAAAGAATATTCCACTTTAGAAATAAAATTTAGAAAAATCATAAATTTAGATTAAAAACTAGACATGATTAATATTGCGATAAGATTCGATGTGCAAATAAAATTTAGGGAGATTATAAGATTCAAATTAAAAATTTAAAAATAATTAATATTGAGATAAGAGTTCACGTAGAAATAGTATTTAGGAACATTAAAAATTTAGAATATAAATAAATAATATTAAGAGAGTCCATGTAGAAATAGAATTTAGAAATATCTAAAATTTGGAATAAAAATAAATATTATTAAGAAAATAGTTCATGCATCACTAGAATTTAGAAATATTTTAAATTCGTATTAAAAATAAATAATATTAATAAAATAGGTTTAGGTAGAAATACAATTTAGAATATCTTGAATTATAGTTAAAATAAATATTATTGAGAAAATATTTCTTGTAGAGTATGTCGGAGAGTAAGCTACTTTAGCGAGGAATCGTCGAACCCCTTTTAGATTTAACCTAGAGAGTGTGGACATTACGTAAGAGATGCAGTGGTAGAAAATAAGGCCAAAGAGATTATACAGGTTTAGGTCACACAAAGGCGTAACACCATAATCCTATTTGATTCTTCATTCTATCTTGAAGGAAGGACTCTATTACAAAGTTTACCCTCTTGTTGATTTTCTAGGTTTAGAACCCTTTTCTTAGAGACATTGGTTCTCCACTTATAAGCAATAAGAGAATATCACAGTGGCTAGACTTTGGAAACTAGACTCCAACACAAAAGAGTTAAAGTATGAGATGTCCTATCGCTAGCAGTCATCCCTTATGGGAAGCTCGACATAGAGGCTTCGTGGTCAGCTTGGGGCAAACCCATGCCACCTTGCCACACGTCCTTCGTGGCTATGGGAAGCTTGAGTTAGAGGCTTGGATTCTTACTGCTAATAGCAAGATCAGTTTGTAAGTCACACGCGGTGGATCACGTGAAAAGGCGGTGGGCCCTATCAAGCGGCATGGCAGTCAACCATCGTCTGATAGCACATGCCCTTTCATACATGACAGTCATGCAGGAGCCATTTCATCGCATCTTTTTGCCCTAATAGCATGCTAGGTAGTTTTGCATCATGTTGCGTTTAATGCAAAGCTCACGCATGGACAGACACAACGGCTTGCTATGTTTCATCATAATTAATGTGATGCCTTGAGCCTAACCCCTGAGGAAGGGCGAGCTTGAGCCCATGTTTTGCTTTTCTTCAAGCGTGTATAAGTTGTTTCTTTGGAGTTGATTACTGTTCGAGCAGGCCACCCAGCCTGATGACGCATCACCAGGAGGCCCTAGTAGCTGGTGGGAGGTTCCTATTTTTCCAATAGTAACGCACGGCCTTGCCCCTAGGCATGAAGCTATTGGGGACTGGGGTTGAGTCCCACCTTTCCAGCGAGGCAACATCACATCACCTTGTCACACTGTGGCCTAGTTCAGTTGCTCCTAGCCTATTTCCCTAGGCTAGATGTAACCGCTTGTAGTAGATGGATGTGTGGCTATGGAGAAGATGAAGTGGCGCAAGGAGCTTTGCCTCCCTACTTAATCAATGTTTGCATTGGTTCAAAGCAACATCTCCTCAATCTGTGCATGAGTAGGTGAGTGGCGTGGTGGATTTGAGTTTTGAGGAGGTGTGGGTGAGCCGTGTAGCCTATATAAGGGGATAAGACACACCGATCCCTTCTTTGCATGCTTGCATTGTTCCTCGTCTTCCTTGAGCCCTAGCTTCCATCAGTCTCCTTAACTTCCACAACTCTTCCTTCTTCATGATTGCCACCATGACGAAAGTAGGACGCCACCTGTGCACCATAAGACATGGAGTGCTGCCACTGTCGCGCCTCTCCTCCAAGGCGGGGAAGGAGAGAGTGTGCTAGCTAATGCTAATGCCATGCACCTAGAGGTAGACGGTGATGGTAAAGCTAGGCAAGGTGAAGCCCTAGCCGGATGAGCCCTATAAAGTGATATTCTTTATCTCGTAGGCCCTCGCTAGGATGATGCCATCGTTCTCAGCATTCTTTATGGAGGTGCTGCAAACCTATGAGATCTAGCTAGCACACCTCGCGCTGAATGTTGTTGTGACACTTGACATCTTCGCACACCTGTGTGAGATGTTCATCGATGTCATGCCTTCAGTGGCACTATTCTAGTAGTTCTTCATCATGCAAATAGCCAAAAAGAAGAAAAACTATGATGACTTGAAGATCGTGGGATGCTACCACTTCTGCCCTCGCCTAGGGGGTTGTGAGCCATACATTCTACAGGTGCTACAGAAGAAGTGGGATGATTGGCATGATGACTAGGTATACATCAATGTCCTAGCTCACCCGCACCTCTTTTTCCTCTAACAACCAACGGTTTGCATCAATTCCTAGAAGGATCCTCTAATCGGACGTGCACTTCAACCAAAGTGATAAACCGAATCACCGATCTGTGGATCATTGGCCTAGACGCTGGCATAGTGGTTGGGGACTTTCTACGCTAGCAGCTGGCCCAACTTCAGTAACACAACTGGCCCGCCCTAGGTGTACACGAGAAAGCAGGATGCCACCTAAACCCAAGGGCTAGAATTAGGACAAGAAGGAATTCGCCCACATGATAAGGGCGATCATGGAGATGCATGACATGGCAGTGATGCTCCTACCAAGGGATGACCTCGCATTGTGCTTGGACCTCGGGAGGGTGGTGATTCAGCATACCTTGCTAGATTGCAACACGAATGGGGTTAAGGAGTGGAACCTGGAGGTGGTTCCTGGGTGATGCACATCCCTGTCAATGATGACAGTGGTTTGGGTAGCAACCTTGAGAACAGCCATAGGGGTGAAGACCCTGTGGATCATTGGGGGAAAGGGAAGTAGTAGCGCAGGTCGAGCCTTCCACAACCATCCCCTTTGCCCCCATGACTAGCAGGGCCCATAGCGGCGAGGCCAAGGGATTAGGGACACCACATGATGCCTTGATGGTGCCAAGCTCAGGGCATAGGCCCAAGGAGACTAGGCTCGAGGTGAGCCCGAGCTCGAGGCCCGAAAGAGCGATGAGCACTCCTTGCAAGCAGCCGGAGGCACGGTACACCCGTGGCCCCTCGGCAAAGAAGAAGAAGATGGTCCTGCCACATGGCAAAGACCCCTTGTCTGCTCAAGATTAGGGCTTCGCCAGGGCAAGACCAAGTAGAGTACCATGCCTTAATTTTCCATTAGTCTCCTTTGTTTTCTTTGTCATTGTGTGTGTTTTTTTGGTTTCACCGTAGCAATCGTGTGCTGACTTCTCCCTTTGTTTCACTATTTACTCAGCTAGCCCAAGGCACCGATGCCCACACTAAGCCTCGAGGTGGCCACTGTCCCTAAGGTTGTGTAGGTAAGGGCCCTAGACATAGCAACCAAGGCACCAGCTAGCAAGCCATCGGTAGGGGGCAAGGAGAGGGCAGTGATGACACCACCATGAGATGAAGGAAGAGCCCTTGAGCTAGGGACAATGCGGCAGGAACCAAAGACAACACAAAAGTTGACCCCAACAGCGATGGAGATAGGCTAGACAGGGATGCTACCCTAAACGTTGGCATGTAAGGCGAGCCCTGGCAGGATGGGCGGCTCCTAATCACTTGGCTATCCACGAGGCCTAGGTGGTGCTTAGGGGTGAGGGCAACGACATGGCCCTAGTAAGGCCACACTCCTATCCGTCCAATACATGCTACTCGAGAGAGCGAGGGAGGTGGTCACGTGGATTCAGGCAATGGCCATAGTGGAGTGGGAGGCCATCAACCAGGAACATGCAAAACTGACTGCGAAGCTAGAATGCCTTATCTAAGGGTGCAAGCTACTAGAGACTTGTGTTGCGCTAGCAAAGAAGATGCACAACCAAGACGCCAAGGTGTTGGAGTAGTAGATGGTTGCTTTGGAGATTGTGCATGACGCAACCATCAAGAAAAGGGTAAAGGCTACTGGGAATGTGCACAGAACCGAGAAGCTAATGGATGAGGCACACTCCCATGCCTAGTGGATCACCGTCCATGAGGACAAGGTGACGCATCATGAGAGCAAGGTGATGTGGCGTGAGGACGCGACTGCCCCTAGGAAAGCCATAGTAGGGTCCTGGGAGGAAGCGGTCATTGTCTAGGATACAGTGGCCACTACCTACGAGGACATGAACTTGCTAACATGTGACAAGCTGCACCACTTCATTGAGGCACTAACCAAGAAGCAAGAGGAGGTCACCATTCAGGCGGTGGATTTGACCTTGGCAGGCGAGGCCACACTCATCCACAAGTAAGAAATCGTGGATGAGGAGGCTAACATCATCTACATCAAGAAGAAGGTGATGAATCAGGAGGCTGATGTCGCCTCTAGGGAGCAGGCCCTAGAGCGGGCCTAGAAGGCAGTGGTGGAATGGGAGATGGAGATTACCACCCGGATGCAAGCCTTAGAGCAGTCAGAGAAGGAGGCAGTAGTCGTTGCTATCCACAAATAGGCACTAGAGAAAGCCGATCATGCCGCTCATGGGATGGTCACTAAACCTGCCACAAGGACCGAGCAAGCGCTCACTGTAGTCTAGGTGGAAGCGATGGCCCTATAGATCTAGAAGCTAGAAGAGCAGCTAAAGATGGCAGAGGCAGTGAAGAGCGCTTGGGAGGCCAAAGCCAAGGCTATCGTGATATGATGGCCGACATTCTAGAAAAAGCATAGCATGCGATGAGGAAGGCAAGGCTCAACCTTGCCATGACGTGTAACATTGATGGCTGCACCATGGGCACCACGTGCTAGACTTCTCGCAAGTTGTCAACTACCTCGCCGAGCTGCTAGGCTGCACACAAGAGGTGGCGACAAAGAAGCGATGCTCCCTAGCATGGTCTATGGCCAAGTACACCCTTGCCACATACCGCACATGCAACCTCGTCTTCTCCTTAGATCCGCCACTAGAAAGCTCAAGGATAGGAAAGTTGCGGCCCATAGGAAGGTGGCCAAGACCACAGCTAAGATCACTAGCTTCTTTGAGCTTAACGCACTAGTGCCAATGTCGGAGACAGAGTAAGAGGAGAAAGCCAAGAAAGAAGTCGAGGAAATCTACATCTCCTCTTACTCCCTATCTGAGGGCGAGTAGTGGAGGGATGGTGATGGTGACGATGATGGTGATAGCGAAGAGTGACCACCGCAGTGCGCACACCCCTTTTATTTATGCTTTCATTTGAACTTGTGTATTTGATAACTTTTGCTATTAGTGGGAAGTACTTTGTTTTTATTGCCCAGTCTTGATTTGCCTTGTACTTGTAATTATTTATTTCTCTTCTTCTTTTGACATCTGCTTGCTGGACCAAGCACCGCTACTCGTCATCGTAGTCTAAGCTGCCTCGAGATAGGGTTTGCTCGAGACCATGTGACTTTGGTGATGCTTGGGGCACTGTTCATGTCTTGGAAATTTGTCCTCGGTACGCAGGAACAAGCTATCCTGAGCATCTAAGCACATGCTGTAATTGGCCCCCATTTGCAACTGAGGGAGAGAAGTGACCACTCGCGTGGCAGCATGTCAACCTGCAGACAGATAAAAGAAAAAATTCCCTATGTGCCCCTTAAAATTTGCCCGATCCCTTACGTACCACTGAGTTTTACTCGATCCCCTCTGTACCCTCAAAATTTCCTTTGGATCCTTTTCATACCCATCCCATTAGGTTTCCATCAGATCTGTTACTGCTTCTATCAATTACCTTGTCATTACATTCAAAAAAGATAGAAATACCCATAACAACCCTAGGTAAACAGGCCTCACCTCCAATCCCCATCTCATATCCTCATTCAAGCCTCTCCACACACACGCAATGGTGGTGGGCATGCTCCCAAGGCATTAGAACACCCAGAGGCAGTGGAACCCAACTACGTGACTTCCCTTGGTGGCAGTGCTGCTTGTTAGGGAATATGGCTTCCGCATCCCCTTTGCTCCCATCCTAGTAGGGACAACGACTCCCCTTGGTGGCAACACCCAAATCCCATCAATGATGGTGATGGCTCTAGTTAGTGGTGGTGTCTCTTGTTAGCAATGGCAACTCCCATCAGCCCCCATGCTCCCATCCCTAGTGACAACAGTGGATCCTCTTGGTAATGGTGGCCAAATCCCATCTGCTTTGAGGTCCCATCAGCAGCAATGGGTGGTGGCTCCCTCACACCTGTGCTTCCATCTCCGGTGGCATCTCCCATCTTCCGTCCTTGGTGATCGAGCTCCTATCCCCAGCAGCGACGATGGCTCCAATTGGCAGCAGCGACTAAATCCCATTTGTTACAAGGTCCCATCAGCGGCGGCAAGTGATAGCTCCCGTGTCTTGTGCTTCTATCCTCGACAATGGCTCCCGACCACTCGTCCCCGGTGACTAAGCTCTTGTCGACCTCTTGTCTCCATCGGTTGAGCTCCTATTATCCCCAAGATCCCTTCGACCGAGTGAGCAATGTTGATTTCTTTATTGTTTATTTCTCTGTAAGTTAAGTAGTAGTAGTAGTTGGACATCACTAGTTGTTGATGAGAATTGCTTGTTCAACTAGTCTAGATAAGTGCAGACACTTGGGCTTAAAGAGACAATGCGGAGTAGTAGAGGGTTTACTCTCATTTCTCTATAGGAGAAGATCACTAACCATCATGGAGCAAGGTCGGTGAAGTTTACCATCAAGCTACGCATGATATCATTCATAAAATTTCTCATCATGTCAAAACTAACCAGGATATGATAGCAATGCTAGAAAAGTCTATTAATAGCATAGTGATCTAGAGCAAATAGAAGCAATGCTTGCTGAAAGGTAACCATCCATATCTCACAAATTTCAAATCTCATAAATTTCGATTATGTTTCTTATAACCTAACAAATATTTTTTGCTATTAATAGAGGACCACCAAAGAAGAGAAGGAAGAAAACTAATCCACCAACTTTGGAGACTCTGATAATATTATCTGAGTTACACCAATAGTGGCATATCCCTCTAGGTTAGCCAGCAATCTTCTTTATTTGATTCTAATATGAAATTAGATCAACTATTGTACATATCATCCAACCCATTCATTCCATTGAGGATAATAGGACAAGGAACAATAGCTCTGATTCTAATAGATTAGTTAGGAAAGTAATTATATCAATTGATGTTCTTATACTACTCTATCCAGATTCACAACTATTTTTTTAGATCTAGATCACTTACTGGTTCCAACCAACCCAAGTCTTCCAACATAGCTATATAACTGCCAACCCTTGTAAAGCAAACACCCCAACTTGGACCTACAAAGGCCAAGCACAATACAAAGGGAAAGCCATCATCTACCGCTACTCATGATAGCCCAGCTACAGGCACAAGGAGCAAAAGAAAGAGCCATGAAATGGGTACTATAAGCAAAAGAAAGCTTATGGACTAAACTATGAATATAGCCAGTTGATTTAGTTTTCTTTTGGCACCATTAAATTAGCTTATGGAGTGGAAAAGTATTGTTGTTATTGCTGCTATATTTTTCTACCGTGAGGTCATGGAAGTGCTGAAGTGATTTGCTCTGTCATATTTTGTGCCCAGGAATTAATGCTTCATATTGTAGTGATGTACTGCTATGGTAATAATGCTCATGGTGTAACCAGTACTTGTTAATTTAGTTGTCAATTACACTGTTGTGTATGAAAATGGTAATATGATGTGTGGATGACGATGTGCTTGCTTGTGAAAGGACTTTGAATAGGTGTTCCTAAAAAACCATAAGTATTCAAACCAAACGGAACAAAGTTCCTCCAAAGTATCCAAACAAGCCTCTTTGTCAGACAGACAGCCTCAGCCAAAGTCTTCGGATGATGAGTCTAGATATTTCAGTTCTCTTTCACTACATCCAAAAGAACACTTGAAAGAGACTAACCTTAAAGGTAAGGGAGAAAAGAAGTGATCCAAATCAACAGTAAATGATACAAGAAAGTAAAATACAAAATTGAGAGATGAAGATAAAAGATTTGTTTTCTAAAGTTTGGATCCCGACAATCCAATATCTACGTTGAGGTACTCCAAGGAGCCGGATCTCTCTTGATCCCAAGACTCACAAAATAAGCACTAAGGATAAAGCTTTGACCTCCAAGCAAACACCGAGGCAAGAATATATTCCCAAGTGGCCACCAATGTCCACATACTTAGGCAACGAGCTACTACCTCCAGTGAAGCTTGTTCAACCATGCAACCTCCAAGCACAAGCTTGGTTCTCACTCAATTACCTCTTCCCTTTCGAAGATAAAGATGAACCTTCATAAACTTCTGACGACTTACCACAACCTTGGGAGCTCACCGGTGACTCCTAGCCATCTAGGAGACATTAATCTCTAAGAGTAACAAACACAATCAAAAATTTACTTGCTGTAAATTCAAGTGCTCAAAGAATGGAGTGAAACTCACTTACTCTCAACCTCTTAATCTCTCAACTCAACTCTTTCTTTCCTCAAATCACTCTCACAAAGAGCTACAACTAAGGTATGGGATTTAGGAGGGGCTATTTGGCTTTTGATAGGTCTACTCTTACCAAAACTTAGCCTCAAAAACAGTAACAAAGGATAAAAGGGGTGGAGGGGTTTAAATACCTGAGCCCCTGAAAACTAGCAATTACTCACATATTCAAAGTCTAGAGGATCAATCCCAAACCTCTAGAGACTCCAAACAAGCTTCCTAGTCTAACCAGTAAGGTTGGTCCAGAGTATCCATACAAAGTATCCAGAGTATTTGCTACTCCCTGACAACACCTAAAAAAGGGTCATAACTCGCTCTAGAGTTTGTTTTCAACGATCTTGGCCTCTATGAAAAGATAATTGAGAGGGCTACCCTACCCAACCAAGAACAAACTCTAAAATATTTCAAAGAACATGTTAAGGCTTGAACTTCTCTCAAGGAAGCACTTAGAAGGTTCACTTTAAACACCAAGAAATAAACAAACACATTAACATTGCATCCCGGTATTCATATACTCAAAAGCAAATTGAAAAGCTATATTGCTAGGAACACCTTCATGCTATCTTCTTGATTTATCTTGAGGGTTGCCAACGTCAACTCCATTTCACCATTAGAACTATTCACCTATATCTCATTAAGCATATTAGTCCCAAATCAATTATACATTTGCCTTGATCAATGCCTCGCATTGTATTGATCTTTGACACTCCATGTTACAATCTTTAAATGATTGATGCAAACCTTTTGGAACTTTGCATGGTGTTGCACGGTCCATCGACGTGAAACCTTTACTCACCTTCACCAACGTATTGGTCTATCAGCGCCAAACCGTTCTCTTGCCCTTCACCACTGCATGGTCCATCGCTGCTGAGCATTACTTACTCTTTACCGTCTTGCCATATAAAGCCACTTCGATCTTCACATCTTCAATATCTTTTCCTCACCAACATATCCATTAATATCCTTATGTTAATACTAGAACTTAACTTAGTCACTCCAACTCATGAAAATAGTTAGTCCCAACATATGTTGTCATTAATCACCAAAGTTTCCTATAACACAAGGTTAGAAGACTTCATTTTTCAATCTCCCCCTTTTTGGTGATTGATGACAACACTCACATAAAGAGAAATGTAAATAGAATACTTTAGCATATGTCAACATTTTCATGAAACATATACTAGAGGGCTAGTTTCAACAAACAAAACAAAAAAGCACTTCTCCACGTTATATCATTTTCTCTTTGTACTTCTCCCTCTTTGGCATCAAGCTCTAAAAGAGTATGTGAGAAGCTAAAATAAAAAGAAAATATATGAAGTATATAAGAGCTACACAAGTCTTATACATCTCAAGAGGAAAAATGTCAACATACCTTTGGTGCTCCAAGTAGGCTACAAAAATTAGAAAGTCATATATACCACTCTCTCTTGCAAGTGTAGTTATGAGGCTAACCAAGATGAATCTTAACCAAAAAAATTAGTTTCAAGTTAACAAATTTCGAATAGTCTCATGAGGTGCACACACAATATGAAAGAAAATCATGTACACCAATCCCAAATGAAGTAGAAGTAAAATCCAATGAGAGAGAGACCAATGAAACACCAAAATATGAGTGATGTCTTCTTAAACATGTGCATATAAGAAATTTCAATAGATAGAAAACAAATAAAACTAATTAAAAAATAGAGCAATTGGAAGCCATGAAAAGAGGATCAATTGGGAAGAAGGTACATATATGCACATTTACAAATATAACTCTTAGAGATGTATTCACCCAAATTTGAAGCAAGGCACAAAGCCAAGGATTGAAAAAGATTTTTTAAAAAACAAAAGCACATACTTCTCCTCAAACACCACTTAAAAGAGGGCTGGTTGGCTTATAGAATAAGCACCCCCTCAAAGTGTTCCTACAAAAGTATATAAGACATGCATGTGCACTTTACTCAAATGACAATAGGAGAGGATTTTACACTATATCTTGGGTTCAACAAAGCAAGCTCTACCAAAATAAAGGAATGAACGCTAGGACTAAAACTGTTATGCACACTTCTATGAATCTCAAACCTTGAACTTTACCAATATCATCATTTTTCATCCCTATCATTAGGTTGTCAAGAAAAAAAGCTCGCTTGATTCATCATTTAATCTTTTCTCCTCTTGGCTTCTTATGGGAGACCTTGAAGCCAACAGAAAAGAACTTGGACCAACCTTGATCCAACACATAGAGAAGAGAAAACATTAAAAGAATAAGGGAGAGTTTCACAAATAGTGATCCTTTGGATGTGGAGGGAAATTGGATCACCTATTTATAAAGCCTCATAACATAGACTAAATTCCAATAAAGTAGTCCACAAATATGGTGGAAGACAAGTTTATATGTACTATTTGGCATTTAAGTCAAGTGAGAGAATTTAAGCTATATTATGGATGGTAACAAGATAAATTAGGGAGTGGAAGAGTGAATGATTTACCAATTTAGAATAGTATACCTTTGCCTCCATGAATGTTTTCTCTTCCTATCACACCAATAACAAATTATACTTAACAACAAGTTAGTTTCAAAAATCACAAAGACATAGGACATGCTCCCTCTAAATGTGTGCATCCAAGTATTTGAATTACTTGATAAAGACATGTACTTGTTTAATGAAAATAAATGGAGAGCGTACAAAATAAAATAATCCAAGTATTTGAATCACTTGAATTACCTTTAATGCCCCCCCTTGAACAATGGCACACATAAAAAATTTTTGAGAAAACACTTTAAAATTAATAGCAAAGAGAGTTCAAGCATGGCACAAATCCAAAGGAGCTCAAAAAACCAAGAAACTTTTGAATAATAAGCTCTGTGCTTGAGACAAGTTTTATTAAGCCACTTTTTGAGAATTTTAACAAGAGATATACACTTTTGAAATGCAAGTTGAACTTAAAAGACATATGCAAAGTGGTTCTTGAATCATTAGAAAACTTGTGATAATGAGCTTGAAAAAGTATGCAATAAATCTAGGAGATAGCTCATTGAATAATGCACAAGTTCTATTTTGGGAGCCTTCCTCAAATCTCAATCAAAAGGGAGATACAAAGTTAAAGTTTTAGCAAACTGAAAGTTTCTAGATTTGGAAACTCAAAATGATCTTGAAAAGCAGCATTAAAACAATATCCAAATGACTCTTGGAATATCTGAATAAATTTGGCAATAAAGTCCAACTGTAAACGATCAAAAGTCATAATGTAAGCACTTTCTAGTTTACAACCCATTCCAACATAAAAAATCATAAATCAGCCTAAAACCATGCCTTTTCTGAAAATTTAGAGCAACTTTGATCAAAGTGAGAAAAATTTAGTACTTTTGCAAATTATGTCCAAATGATGTGAAAGTTTGCATAAATGATCTGCGAACTTTAGAGAAATTTTTTAAAAATAACTTTTGCAGAATGAATTTTTTTAATCAAAACAAAAACCAATACGAGCTTTGAAGGCCATTTTAAAAGAATGACTTTCACTGAAAAGCTCAAATGACATTCGAAAAGGATTTTCACAAATTTTTAAATTTCAAAATAAGATTTTGACTCTCAACCAAAGAGGCTACTTTTACAAAGCTTTGGAAGCAATCTTTTGAACTTTTGTATTTTTAAAGCATGAGATAAAAGGCTATGGTTCAAAAGTTAAACCAAGAATTAAAATCTGAATATTACATCAGTTGGGCTGGAGTCTTCAGACTTTAGGTCTGAAGTCTAGACAAATTCAGCACATAACTTTCAAGATTTATCTTATAAAACACCCAAACGAACTCGGATTCTCACCAAATTTGAAACACACGCTCACAACAACATGGGGAATCAGATAAACCAAGAAAATACCCCCAAAGGAATTAGATAAACCAAGAAAATACCCCCAAAATTTAAGATTACACTATCAAATCTAAAGAGCTTGGAAAACAATAGGTGAAGGCCAAATTTTGGGAAAGCATCAAAATCCATGGTGCACATGTGAGGGATTTGTTTAGGAATCACCCTAGGCTTGCTCACACATGTCCTAGCACCTATTTAATCATTAAATTCACTTTTAAAACATTGAGCCATGATTCATTGCTCACTTAAGGATAGAGCTTGAAGTTTTAAGTAAAGGCCACAAAATAGTATTTTTGAGCATATTGAGTTGTTTTGAAAGTATTTGATTTTTCATTAGTTTGAAATACCTCCATGAACCAATATATATCAAAATATACAATTCTAGTGGAAAAACTCACATGATGCTATAATAGGACCAAATATGGTTATGATATTTTTTAAAGAGAATTTCAAAATCAAATTGTTCTCAAACTGTTGGCTAAATAAAATAGATTTGAATACCAAATTAGTTTGAAATGACAAACTTTAAACGTTTGTCAAATGATTATTTGCAAAAACCTCTTAGAAAATATTTTGGAAAAATAAACTTTAAAAGCAAAAAAAATTCCTAACTTTTACATTTTTAGTCTAAAATTATTTTCTTTCTAAAAACTCATTTTTGTTTACAATCAACCCTTGGAAAAATTTTCCAAGTAAGTGCAACAACTCTTTTAAACTAGTTTTTGCAACTAACTTTGGGAAGTTTGACTTTGTGAGCAAAATATTGTTTTGAAGACTATCTCATAGCATCAACTTGATGAAAACACATTTAAGGGTTGCAAATGACATGAGATGTTATAGCACTCTCCCAAAATGTGATAACCAAAACATTGCTCAAAATTAAACTTGTTGATCAATCAAAGCACAACTAATATAACCTACATAAGGTTATATAATTGTTACAATGAATGTACTTGTTATCGAGATGTCATTGGTTTCTGACATAGATCAATTATTCTCATCTTTGACACCATTTTTGGCTCATTGTATAAACTTGATTCTTCAAAGATGAGGAAAGCATCCAATGCACCTCCAAGTACCTAGTAGACAATCTAAACTTTTTTGGGTACACAAATCATGTTAAGTCCATGGGTGTTAGTCACAAGAGATCTAGGCGCCCAAATGGACTTTGTGCTAGTATGTGGCAAACTAATCACCCTAGTAGCACAAATGCTATTTTTGGCATTTGTAAGCAAATTTTGTTCAAATGAAAGGTTTAGCTTAGGAATATTACCTAAAGGACAATTTTTACCAATATGTCCCTTTGCCTAGCAATTGTAATAAAGTCGAGTTTTGCTTCTATCTCGATTCTTGATTTGCTTGCTGACGGGTTGCCCCTTACTTTATGGTGTGCAATGATTGTCCTTCTTATGAGGACAAGAACCAATTTCATGTCCCTTTCTCATTACAACCATACCACTTATTTTTGTCGTTTCTTGATCTCTTCTTTGGAAGTATGACATTGTCATAAATCTTGTTGGAACACATGGAGGTATAGTGTCCCGTACTTGAGCCCTTGAGGCACTTGACATAAGCCTTCTTCTTCTTCTTTTCTCAGCTCTTACTTATGTATCTCCTTTTCTTCTTCAAGGGGCATTTTCTCACATGATGATCCTTCTTTTCGCACATGGAGCAAGTAATGGGGTCTTGATCATCTTTTGATTTTGACCCTTGGAACTGACATTATTGAACTTGTTCTTGTTGCTACAATTGACAATAAAATGTCCATACTCGTGACAATTGTAGCATGCTCTCTTTGATCTCCCCTTGCTCTTGTTGTTAGACTTGTAGTCTTCTTGATGAGACTTGGTGCAAGTCTCAGTTGATCCCTTCCCAAGCTTCTTCATCATGGTATCACGGTTATCTTGAGAAGGTTGAGCGTTGCCCATCAATATAACCAACTCTCTCTTGTGTGTTTTAGCCTCTTGCATAAGATTCATTTGTACCTACATGATCCAAGTCACATGTAGTGCTCAAAAAATGTCTGCTTGAGAGTAACAAGGGTTAGCACAAGTCAAATCAACTTAAGCATCGGGCGTATAAATTTTTACCGTTGCCATTATCAGCTCATGAGCTACTTCTAATATTGTATGAGAATCTACAAGATTTTTATGAGAGCACAAAAGCTCATCATATTTCTCTTGTAGGTCCACTTTTTTGCTACTGAGCTCCACAAGTTGAGCTTTGAGCTCTTGATTTTCCTTCTCTAATGATACTTTTTGGTTTGAGACATGAATGTTCATCAAAGTGAATAAATAAGCATCTTGAAGAGGTGGATTCTTCATTTGGCCACTTGTGTCCATATACTTCTTCTTCCTTCAAAAGATTAGTTCCACAAGCAGTATAGGAAATAGAAGTATCCATATTAACCCTACTCACAAATCCATTGTCTTGAATGTAGTCATTTGTTGGTGAGGAGGTGGACATGGAATGAAAATCTTGATTATTTGATAGAGTCACTTGAAACTCTATACAAATTATTGATAAAGTTGAGCACTTCTCAAGTGGTTCTTCTATAGTGAGCTCTACTTTATCACATTTGGACTTGCCATATCTCTGATTAAATGTGGTCCAAATGAGATGAGCATCATTGAGTGGCATGATGGATTCAAACACATCTTCACTCAAAACACTAAATAAAACATTACTAGATTGAGCATTGAGATGTATGCATTTCTCTTCCTCTTGGAATGATAGCATTTTTTCACTTGGAGGAGACATGTTTATATCTACAACTCGTTCTATTTGAGGACTCATGGTCCTAAACACATCAAGCATGTGAGTACTCCAAGATGAATAATGTGAATCATCTAGCATGAGAAGTTTTAAGAATATTTCACCTTGATTATCGGGTATAGTTTTAATCGGGTTCTTCTCGCCATCCTTGGACATCTTCTCTCCAAGCAATGAAGCCTATTAGGAAATTAGGCTATGATAACAATTGAAAGGACCTTGATATCACCTAGAGGAGGTGTGAATAGGCATTCCTGAAAAACACTCACAGTGTAATAAAATTTTCCTCCGGAGTATCTAGTCAAATTGGCTAGAGTATCCATATAAGCCTCTCTGTCAAACAGAGAGCCTTGGCCTAAGCCTCTGGATAGTGAGTCTAGATATTCCAGTCCTCTTTCACTACATCCAAAAGGACACTTGAAAGAGACACCCTTGAAGGTAGAAGAGAAAAAGGGTGATACAAATCAACGGTAAATGATGCAAGCAAGTAAGCTACATAAGTGAGAGACCGAGACAAAAGATTTGTTTTCCAAGTTCAGATCCCAACGATCCTATGTCTCCGTTAAGGGACTCCAAGGAGTCAGATCTCTCGATCCCAAGCCTTACCAAACAAGTACCAAAGATGAAACTTTGGCCTCTAAGTAATCACTAAGGTAAGACTCCATTGCCATATGACAACCAAAGTCCACACAATTGGGCAACAAGCTACTACATCTAGTGAAGCTTTCTCTACCAAGCAGCATTCAAGCACAAGCTTGGTTTAATTACCGCTTCCCTTGTGGAGGTGATGATGAACCTTCAAAAACTTCCAGTGACTTACTACAATTTTGGTAGCTCACTGGTGACTCTCAGCCGTCTAGGAGACCTTGATCTCTAAGAGTAACAAACACAATCGAATATTTACTTGCTATGAACTTAAGTACTCAAAGAATGAAGTGAAGCTCACTTACTCTTAACCTATTAATCTCTCAACTCAACTCTTTCTCTCCTTAAATCACTCTCAAAAAGAGCTATCACCTAGGTAAGGGATTTAGGAGGGGCTATTTGGTTTTGCATGAGTCTACTCTTGCCAAAACACAACCTCAAAAATAGCAAAAAAGGATGGAGGGGTGGAGGGGTTTAAATACCCGAGCCCCCCAAAACTAACTGTTACTCCTAGATTCAAAGTCCAGAGTATCTGACCAAAATCTCCACAGACTCTAAACAAGTTTCTCTATTTGACTATTAAGGTTCGTCCGGAGTATCAGCTATTCCCTAATAGCATTCTACAAAAACGGTCATAACTTCTTACTCTGAAGTCTATTTTTGATGATATTGGACTCTATGGAAAGCTTATTGAGTGGGCTATCCAACCCAACCAAAAACAAACTCTAAAACCTCTTAGAGAATAGGTTAAGACTTGGATTTCTCTCAAGGAAGCAATTAGAATGTTCACTTTGAGCACCGAGACATAAACAAACATATCAATATTGCATCCATTTTAATAGTACGGTATTTTTATACTCAAAAGCAAATGGAAAAGCTATAATACTAGGAACACCTTCATACCATCTTCTTACTTTATCTTGAGGGTTGCCAACATCAACTCTATTTTAGCGTTGCGGTTATTCACCTACATCTCATTAAACACATTAGTCTCAAATCAATTATACATTTGCCTTGATCAATGCATCGCATTATCTTGATCTTCAGCACTCCATCTTGCACTCTTCAAATGATTGATGCGGATATTCCATAACTTCGCATGGTGTTGTATAGTCCATCGATGCGAAGCTTTCACTTGCCCTTCACCACTGTATTGGTCCATTGGCACCAAAATCTTTGCTTGCCCTTCACCATAGCATGGTCCATCGTGGCTGAGCATTGCTTGCCCTTCACCATCTTACTATACAAAGCCACTTCACTCTCCACATCTTTAATATCTTCTCTTCACCAATATATCATTATCTAAGAGCCGATCGGATGGATAAGGATGGATTCGGTTCAGTCAAAGATAGAAGATTATTCAGATGAGACCGGATCTAAGGAAGAGTCATGAAAGCCATGGCAGAGTGTTTGTATCTTTGTAAAATATATCTTATAAAATAGATAAGTTTAGTTAGTTTTGTTATCTTCTTAAAAAGAGTTTTCTTTTCTATTTAGGAAATAATGTCTGGAGGTTGTTTTGTAACCATATTGGACTCGTGTAACCCTAGGGTATAAATATAGACCCCTATCTACACAAATCAATACAATATCAACGCATCGTCACCCTAGTTCATCTAGGTTTTTACTAGTGGGTTTTGATTCTCGACGCGGAGCTGCATCGATTAAGTCCGATTTTCAGTAAAGGGGTAAGTCCCACAATTATCCTAGTGTATCCACTCTATCTAAGACTACATTAGTTAGGTCTGATCTTTTAGTTTGATTGAATATATCACATCACATTCACATGGGTTTTATTGGCTTATCGAGTTCCTTCTACCATCATCGGTCACGTGCTATATCAGTTAGGTTCGACCTACTTGACTGTTGGTAGTAGATTGAGCTGTTAACCAATAAGTCTTTTCCCGATGTTTCATCGAAGTTGCCAACCGATGAGTTATCCATACATTGAGCTTCACGCCTAGTGTATCGGCTTCTTAGCTGATATACATATATCTTGCGTAGTGATTAATCTACTAACAATCGATCGGGTTTGATCTGGCATCAAGACCTAGTGGGTTTCCTTCCCCTATCGGCTCAATTAGCCAACAAGTTTACTTTTATGCCTGCATCGAACCCGCAGTCGATGGGTTCACATGGTTCCTTCGTTGTTACATCCAATCTAGTTGCTGTCATTTTGATGTCATTAGCCATATCCCTATACTGTCTCATTTCAGTCCGATCTATCATAATTGGCTCTAATGGTACTGTCATCGGTGGTCATTGGATCTCGTCCCTTCGGGAGATCGAACCTCACTCTCTAGCGCTTATCGCATATTTTTGTTTGAAGTGTCATCGGCTTTGCAACCGATGTGTCTTTTATTTTATTTCTCACTATTCACCTATGCCGTCATCAACTTTATAGCCGATGTATGAGCACTATAGTTCCTATCGGCCACCAGTTGATAATAGAGATGCATGGACTCACAGCCGATGACTATCTTAGCCCTATTGGCACATCCAATCGACAGCAGGAGTCTGTATCAACCTATCAACCGATTGACTTGATGATATAACTCTATATGTTTTTCTTGTCAATTAGAGGTCAAATTGACTGGCACGCTCGTAACTCTAGCAAATAGAAGACCCCAATGAGCTGAAAGAACTGTACTGGAGCTAAGCAAATCTCACAAGCCTTCACGTGTTCAAGCGATCTCATCGGTCCTACATCGGCTCACACTCGCTCGCTCGCCCTCTTGACATGCCTCTCTGCCTGGTCCAATCGCCCTATGCGTGAACACTGTTACTTTGGAGTTGATTACTATTCGAGTGGACCACCCAACCTAATGCATGACCAGGCACCTGAGTAACCGGTGGTGAAGATCTTACTTCCTACTTTAATGACTACAATTTAGAAATATTTCAACTTAAATAATATTGAGAGAAGAGTGCATACAATAGCTTATATTAATTGGAGACACTTCTTGAACTCACATTAATCTTACGAGTAAAAATAGCTAGAAATTCTCATATTAATTAAAAAATTATTAGAGTCCACACGTTAATCGATGAAAGAGAAGCTGATAACCTAATCTACAATTAAAAAATAGAAATAGCTGGTAAAATTGGATCTTCAAACCTATACTACATGACAATGGAGAACTCAAAATTTGAGCATGCCTTCATTTATATTAATTGCAGACTCTTCTAGGCCTGCATTAATCCTACGAGATGAAAATTGTTTGAAGTTCTCCACAATAATTGAAAACACATTAATCAAAGAAAAAGAATATAGCTTAATCGCTCAATAAAGATAGGGAGAAAAAGACAAACACATATACATAGAGTTTATATATTTTTGATTTTAAACAAATGTACTATAGGATTCATCACGTTTATTTTATAGATGTATAAATTACTATATATATTATAATTAAAATATCAATATTAGCTAGTTTGGTCAAGTTAAATCAGAGTTTAAAATTATGTTACCATTTTAATATTTTTTATAACAAATGTGAAAGTATATACGCTAAGAAGAAATTATAACGATACTTGCCAAGCAATCTGTACCGCTCTTACGCTAGTTTAGTTTAAAGCCACTTACAAATTACAGTTATCGTTAGATTGACATCTTAGTTAAATAAGCACGCCTGTTTAATTTCTAAAGTTGTCCTACGACAAACATCGCGCTCACCAGTTAAAAAACTACAAATAGTCGTTGAAAATTCTGAGAGAATGACTAACGGTTCTAATGAAGCAACTGATCACTCTACATAGCTCAATTCTAAATTCAACCTAAACAGAGGGGGAAAATACATATTTATCTTCTTTTTCAAATTGTGTATATAATTGAAATCTCTTAAGATGAATGACATAATCACCTTTGTTGATATTTTTCTGAACTTTCCATAACTATTTTGCATAGTTTTTAATCAGTTGAACACCCCACATTACTGCACATTCTGTGCACCTGATATTTTCTAGCTGGAGATTAGTCTCACTGCAAAAAATCAAAAAATGAAACTAGCTATCGCGGGCAGAGTGGCAGTTCAATCGGTGCAAATCATTGTGAGTCATCAGCTGGGTGTGGCCAGCTGTCCTGGGAAGAACCACTTAAATATGCATACAATTGATCCATCTCCTCAATGTGTATTTTTTGTCTACCTAAGTACTCCACAGTCTACATAATGGTAGGTAGGAAATAAACTAATTAATTTGCTCACACCATCAAGACTCCATCATTTAGCTTCATCTTCTAACTGATCCTTTTATTAAAAAAAACATTGGAGTATAAATAAATCTGGAAAGACATTGAGTACAACAACTTAGCACTTTAAATGCTTGGAAGCTTGGACCTTGAGAATAAACGGTGTAACAACCTTATGCTTAATTAAAGATGTGTGAGAAAAGATAAGATTTTTTAATTGGCCCTAGATAGATAACTTTTTGTTGACCAACATGAAAACAAGATCATGGATAGGGCTTGAAAAAAAAGCTTGAGTCTCAGGAGTAGCTCGAGCTTGGCTGGAGTTCCAAACAAACCGTGCCAAAGCTGCGAGCTTTATCGAATTGCGCTTGAGCTCCAAACGAGCTTAACATTATATGATTTTTATTATGTATTTGATAAATTAACTATTAGCAGATCAAATATGTTATTTGTATGTATTCACACAATAAATTAGTATATGTTAGTATAATGTATTTACCTTATTTCTTTTTTCTCCTCTTTTATTAATTAATGTGTTAAGTAGGATTAATTGCTTTTATTAAAAAATTATCCTAAAAATATATGTTATAAGTAGAGAGCTCGAGCTCTCATGGTAGCTCGAAATCGAAGGTTACTTGGGCTAGGCTCGAGCTTATGTCAAATGTCAACCTCTAGCCTAGGCAAGCGAGTGTGAGCTCGGCTAGTTGAAAGTACTAATTGTGGCTCCCAACATGCTAAAATGAGGAAAAGAGCTGTGCCACCCATTGGCATTGAAATCAGTTATAGAAAAGTCATGATAAGGATAGAAGTCGCATCGTTGATCTTATAGCGAATTAAACAGATATCTAGACGTTATAAACTCTCAATAAAACGTCAGGACAAGAAACTGATGCTCACTGGTGTGTACGTACTACAAATTTAAGGCATACCAGCAAGTGTCGAACCTACTGTTGTTTTGTTCGCGTTTTGGTTGGCTTTGCCTGCTCCCCGGCCCAGTCTGGTTTGACTAATGGTACATCGATGGGCCGGGCCCCTTTGTGGCCTGTGAAAAAAATTACAGGAACGGCGGCGAGATCAGGTTGCTGTAGCATGGCCCAGCTATGAATCATCAGAGCAGGCTTCTCACATTGGGTGGTCGGGAAAAAGTCCAATTCTCAACGTGGCACTCAAAGCGAAAATTCCTCTACAGTGGCCATCTTCCTTCTAAGCAAGCAGCTAGCCAAGCTTAGGCAGAGGGAGAAGAGAAAGAGAGAGAGAAAAATTGCATGGCGATAGCGTATCTTGCCCTCTCGATATGGAGACCCCTACCTAACATGGCTTCTCCAAATCCGGCCAGCTCAACCTCTATCGCTACAAGCTCCAAGCTCCACGTGCGAAGGAAGGAAGGCAATGGCCGGTGAACCAAAAGCTTGATAGGGTTCCTTCGCTTGCCCTCTTTAGATTCTCTAGGTGTGGATAAGCCATCGTCGTTGCCCAGCTTCCTTGTCCTGTTGTTACCTGTTGCCCGACTTCCTCATGCCACTACCTCCTACTGTCTTGCTGGTTCTACCACTAGCTCCCTTGCCCTGCTACCATCAAGCCATCAGAGCCTATGGGTGACGGCCACAAGCTAGGACCTTCTTTTGCAACCGTGACATAGAAGCATGGGCGTTGTGTGGCTACCACCATCCGTCTCCGCATGTTTGAACAACGTAGTCCTCAACCTCCTGTCACCTTGTTGCTACCCTGAAGACATGGGGACGCCCAGCTCCATCAAGCTCCTCCTCTAACACCACGCTATTGCTGCCCTTTGCATAACCTCCTGCCACCTTGCCAACACTAGTCGCTCGCTGCCCTCTCCTCAACCTCCCGCCATCCTACCGCCGAGAAAACATGTGGCCATGCAGGAAGAGAGAGGGGTAGAGAAGAAAGGAAAGATAGGAGGATGACATGTGGGTCTCGCTTTTTTTAATTTCTTTGATAATTAGGCTACTACGGATGACATGTCAATGAAAACCGACCTTAAAACATCTAAGGGTGTCATTTTGGATGGTATTAATAGTTGTAGGAGTTGTTATAACCGGTTTTGTACCTGAGGGTTAGAGTTAAATCCGACCAGCTCAATTAGACTTTCTAGTGGTTGAGGAGATCCAATCTATTTTAGGCCCATGCATACATTTTGGCACGGTAGGACTTTTTAGGAGATTACATTGCTCTGGGTTGTATTGTTGGGCACGATTGGAACCAAGAGTTATAGGTTGATATATGTACATATCGTGAGGCTCTCAGTCTTAGGCAGATAACCAATCTAGTTTGTTTCTTTGTTAGGCACATGTTCTTGTTTTTTTAGCAAATTATTGTGTGGCTCAATCCTTCTCATGATCAAATGACCACATATAGGGTGGAAAGGGATGGGAATTCCCGACCATGCCGTCCATCGTTTATCATTTTTACTTACCATTTTGGATCAATATGGGAAAACAAAAATGGTAATGAGTTTGGGAACTCAAGAGGCATGTATGCCCAATGTACCAGTGGACTAATCCAAATCAGGCGGAATGCCCGACAGTAGATTGTAGATTTCATATATCGACCAAGAAAACTTACAGCATAAATGGAAACAAAACTTGATGCCAAAGTCCTTGGTGCCTGGTGCTGGTGACATCTTGACACCAATCTCCTTAGTGTGGAGCGACAACTATAGTGTTCATATCGCCAACCTCCCATCTCACTCTCATCCTAGATTCAAGCCTTACTTTAAAATATAAAAACAAATTGGTTGGAGGAGCCGAGGAGGAACCAAATGAACACAAAGTGGGTGAAGAGGGAATTACCCACACCCTCGTCCCAAAGTAAGTTATTACCAACAAAAGCATTTCACCCTCTGTTGCCCCCATCGGGTTTATGCACTAGGGTACTTAACCTTGGAGCCAAGCTATGGTTCATTTTTTGTAGAAAGAGTAAATTACATCCTAGCACACGTACTTACAAAAAACAATCAAAACGGTACAACAACTTTACGTAGTGCTTACAAGACCAAAATAGTCTAAATTGCACTCACTTGATAAGTTTAGGGCAAGTTCTTTTGGACCAAAAAAAAGTTAAACCAATTTACGTAAAATGAGATAAGTCATTAGCACATGATTAATTATGTTTTTATAAAAATTTCTATAGAAAAGTTATTTTAAAATAACAAACAAACCAATTTTTTTAAGTTAAAATAATTAATACGTAATTAATTTATGTACTAATGATTTAACACTATCAAACTCGCCCTTAGTATTGTGCATGAAGTTTTTTCAGGAATTTTCATTCCCCATCTTTTTTCTCTGTTATTTAAGTTTTAAAAACATCTGTGAGTCCTAAAAAACATTTAAAAAATAAGTTGTTTAAAAGGAAAAAATTGTAAAAAAATCCAGTTCACTAGTAGTAGTAGCTCGTGAAGAGGCCAGCTCAGTCTCCTGCTGCGGCTATCAAATCGAAGCAGACGAGAACCTGGAACTCGAGGCCGAGGGATCGTCGACAAAGCCTGGGCCTCCGACCACCACCACTGAAGGAAGAATGCCCGAGCCGGTGCCTGCCCAAAACGTAGGCGGCAGCTGTGCCAGTGGCCCAATGCCAGGCCACGTGCATCATCTACTCCGCTCTGACCGCCGCGGGTGCATGCATGCGATTTGACGGTTGATCTGATGCTTCGATTGGATACGGCGGTCGACATGGATTCAGAGCCGTGCCCCCAAAACTCGCGCCACCGAGCAGGGCCGTCCGGCGCCTCAAGAGACAAGTACAGATACCTCGCCGTGGCCCGCATCAATCCCGTGTCTCTGCCCAAGTTCCGACGCGCGCAGGCGCTGCGCCATCTGTTCGAGTTTGACGCGCCTGCTTGCTTGCACGCCTTTCACCTCACGTACATCCATCCGTCGTAGGAGGAGCTGGCGCGTGAGTAATCCCCAGAGGTCTCTTGGGAAAGATCTGCCGGGCCATGAACCATACTGTAGCTAGCGGTAACGCGCGCAGGCAGTTTACTGGTACGTGACGTGAAAGGCATTTACCACTAGTACTACTATACCTCGTGCGTGCACTGGCCGTTTCGCGGCTACTACCAGCCACCTCGGCTGACCACGGAACAAGACCACCAGCTGCATGCGTCGGTGCGAAATTAAAGCTAGTGCGCTAGTAATACTAATCCAAACTTACGCATGCGTTCTGACCAACCCAATCAACAACGACATCAACGTATTTTTACGTGGTGTCGTGTACAGATCAATGCACTGCTCCCTCCCCCTCTCTCAACAACACGTGCATTTTTTTACATGGAAAACGCACACACCTCAACACGATGAAACGAAATAATAATTCTTTTAAATAAATATTAAGTAATTATATAATTTTTTTAATAAGATAAATAAATAAGTAAATATACGTTAAACATTAAAAAACCGATGATACCACGTACTTTACGTGCGGGGAGACAAATTAATTTTGTTCCATGTTCATACGATTACTCCCTATGCACAAATTATACCGGTAGTACTCACAGTACCGTCTGACGGCACGCGGACGTGTGTACACAAAATCAGTCTCGTATCACTCGTCGCCAAATTTAAGAAGAAAAAACTCGTACGGTATGTCATGTGCCCATGTAAGGATAACCTTCAGGCGACAATGATATATACTCCTATATGGGACCGACAGCAATGCCCATCATATACTCCTACAAGTAAAGCTGAAAAATCGTGTATACGAAGCACAAAATCATGCACGCTACTGTACTAGCTAGTGAAGAAATCGGTCACATGTTCGGTGTCAAACACGTACTACTAGAACGGTGATGAAAGAGAGAGAGCGTACATGCACGGAGAAGAGTAGAGTCAGAAGAAGGATCATAGTTTTGAGGAGAAAAAAAAGAGAGAGAGAGGAGGAAGATTTAGATTTAAGCACACGAGGTTGTGGCGTGGCGAGGATTCCGTACCGGCGGACCCCCCACGGCGCGCCGAGACGAGCAGATCGGCAGAGCACGATGCGGCGGTGAAGGCACGGTGGGGGCGCGTGCCAGCTGGCCCGCACGTGCGCCCCGCCCCTGCCCCTGCCCGGTTGACCGGGGACACCGCCTGCCCCACCTCATAGCGCCCCCGGGGCGGGGACCCCACCCGCCCCCCACGGACCTCGCGACACGGCGACGCGTGGGAGAGTCGCGCTGCGAGGAGCGGGCTGAGACGAGGGGCCCACGCGGCGGGCTTGACCGGGAGGCGCTGCGAGCGCGTCGGAAATGTGTGGAAATGTGTGCGCCCGGCGTTATCGGCTGAATGGCGTGTTGAGCCCGACCCAGAGCCGTTGTTTATCCGGCAGGAGCGGCATGTGGAGGTGGAGGGAAGAGAGCAGCTGCCATGGGCCATCACTCGGATGATAGTAAAAACACTAGGCGCCTGCTGCTGCTGTGTTCGGCGCATGCGTGGAATGTGTATGGCAGCCGCCTAGTAGCTGCTAGCTAAGGACAGTCAAACTGGGGTTTCGCAGATGGTCAGCCGAGCTTATCACATGGGACGAGTTTAAAAAACAATCGATGCATTGTACACACTGTAACCTTGTACATTCCGATAGTAGTAGTAGACAACAAGACATCGTCTAACATCAAGCTGAATGCAAACAGGAAAATTCGGAGTTGTTACATCTTGTTTGGCCACTGAAAAACAGCAGTGAAGGGTAAAAATAAAAGACTATGTTCTATGATATGCATATTTTTTTTATAAGATCTTAAGTGTAACCTTCATAATTTTTTTTATAAGATCTTAAGTGTAACCTAGTATACTAGTTCAATCTTTAAATATCGATAATTTGGCTTACCCACCTTTCAGCCATATGTCAATGAGCCTAGGCAGCTAGTTAGGATTGTGTAGCCTTCGTTCCTTTGTTTAAGAAGCATAATACAAATGCACCCACTTACATACATGCGCGCTCACTTTACCCTATGAGCATCGATATATTTTGAGATGAACGAAGTCATTAGGAATGTCTCGATGCATATATTGCTTATTAGTAAAAGAATAATTAGCCATAATATAACTACTCATATTAATTTATGATTAAAAGGTTTCACCATAACTAATTCAATCACTTTATTGCATTTATCATTTTAATACGTTTTTTAATCTATTATTTATTATTAACTAGGTGAAAGATTATAACAAATCACGCACGCCTATCCTTTTACTTTCTAAAAACATGATGTGGCATGTTCTAACTTCAAATGGAAATTAAACCTGAACCAATAACTAACCCCACCCGGTGAATTCGATATTAAACAAAGTAAAAAACACGTCCTTATGCGCAGTGTATGGGAGTTAGCTAGCTTGAATTCTGCATCCAACAACTCTATCTTCTCTCTACGGAAACTCAGAGAGAGGACCATAGGTCTCCAAGGCGCGCGATTGGTTTCCATGAACTTAACGCTGTACGTGACACGTACGTGCATCACTTTCCATTGCTTGAGTACGTGCATGCGTGCCCTCCGTCACACGACAGCTGGTCGGTTTTAGATCTTTTGGATCGGCATGCATGCAACTGTTTACGGACAGTAGGTCCCCTGGTGATCATTGCCTTCGTGTGGCGAGGCGATCCTTCATGCAGGTGATTGAACAAGAAAGATGTGCAGTCTCCTAACATAGTGGCTGATTGACTGTAGTAAATATATTGGCGTTGCTGCGAGACGTTAATTACTGATTTAGAGTATGGTGGTGTTTGGTTTGATCACGTACTACTTAAAAATAATTTTTTACATGTATAAACAAAATATTTTTATAGACGATAAGATAATAGGCTGTCTAAATAGGAGGAATATTTTAATCTCTAATATTTTAATAGATTTTGCTCGTATATCATCTTTTGGAGTTTCTTTTTAGATTTCAAGTATTTGTTTAAAAGAAATAAAAATAAAATGGTGTTTTAAAATAGTTTTATAAATTTTGATTGGTAATTTTTTTAAAATTCTTCTTTAGTGGTGTTTTCTTATCTAATGATTATAAATTTTGTTGTAATTAGTGTCTATAATGGTAGATTTAGGTGGGTGGGTATCCCTAGATATAGTTTGAAGAGAGAAACCTAGTTTAGCCTCTCTAGTTTTTTTAAATAATATTACTCTTATTTTTTTCTCTATATTCCTTTATAATTCCTTCTTTTAGAGGCATTTAATTCCTTCTTTTCTAGATTACTTTCCTCTAGATTTCTTTGCCTATTTTTTCAGACGTTTAATTATAGGCAGCTCCTCTAGCCATGTGTAATAATCCGTTAGACCCGTCTGTAAAAATATTTTTTTATAGTGATGTTTAATGTAAATGTAAACATGAATAATTCCAGTGGCAACCAATTACATTTTGCATGATTTTGTTTGGTTTGCCGCTGTAATGCATAGGGATCATTCATAGTATTGCTGTTTCTCACAATGTATCATCTTTCTATTGTTATCCTATAAAAAGCCACTTCCGGTTAGTATCACTTAAATTATACCAAACTTGGCAGGAAGGCCAGAACTTGTAAATTTCTTAGCAAATATGTCCTCTAGAACTTGATAGTACCCATTTGTGAAACCCCTTCTGATTTCGATCTTGGATCTAAATAGAACTCAAACAATGCCTCGATCAGATCCTCATCCTCAAAGTACATCCAAATCCTTTTCTTCTTGCCTCTTCTATGCACAATGCTTGAAATTCCGAGATGCTCCATAACTACAATATTAGAAATTCAACGTAAAACTAAAATTAATAAGCATCCATAGTGTAACAACATTTTTTTAGTTCTAATTTTGCAAAGAATTAGAAATTCCATTTAAAAACAAAAACATCAACGAGCTCTATAGTTATTATACATCCCTTGAGCAAGAGTGTTATGAAAATTTGTCCATTCATCGGACTTCACAATAGCTAAGATAAACTTAGGTTCTAGGAGTTCTCCCTCAAGAACATCCAATAGTACCTCTTTTGATTCCTCATCCTCATCCTCAAATGGATCTCTAAACATCTTTTGCAGAATTAAGTTATGCAAAAGAGCACATGCTATTATAATTTGATATTGGGTTTTGATAAGAAAATAGACCTCTATAATATTTCCTGCACTTGCATGCCTCATGTTCAAGCACTCATCTGCACTATGTGGTGGGTCAAGTACTATGAAAACCTTTGGCCTTGGTAAGGGGCGAATCAAGTACTGTGAAACGTACTAGTTGATACCTTTGGCCTTGGTAAGGGGCTAAAAACCCATTTTTATTTGTATAACCAGCATAGACAAGTAATAGCAACCTTTTATTTTGTTAAAAAAGAAATATTAGTACAATTAAGGTTGTGGAGTGTCAAGCTTCAAGATAATTGAAAAAAACTCACCTTGAGGTACACAAAGCCCATCTGGCCTATGAATTGCATCATGAAGGATATGGCTATCATGTACATAACCTCCCAACCAGGTAGTAAGTAAATGAATTACATATCTGGTGCACAAACACCTAATACATTTGTGACAATATCTCATTTTCATGACTTATATCTTCCTTTTATCTTGGTTGTGACAGTGTACCATCCAATGCACCTAGGCAATTCTACAATACAAAACACCACATCAACAACACATATTGCAATTAATAGTGGCGAGATGTGATTTATTTTTTAAATGTATTACCTTGAAATACTTCCATCTATCGTTGGTGGTGTTCTTAGGTATAGGTTCTAGTAGATGTTGATGAAGCCTCAGAACAACTAGAAGGCATAAATTGAAATGCCTACTTACTCCCCATTTCGGTAAAATAACCTATTCTTTAAATAGTGAGATAGTACATAAGAATGAAGCTACTAATTCCTCAAACGACATATTCCTTGTATCCTCCGTACCTCTAATGTCTCTAAGCATATCACATAAAATATGAAATGTGCTCCTGTCCATCTGGAGCTTGCTTATATAAGCATATCGCTCTCATGAATAAATTGGAATAGCCTCTCCCCTAATTCTGATCCTCCTCTCTACTTTCCAACATTTTCTCTTATACACAATTACAAATAGTACATCAACATAATAATACATAAGTCCTAAATTTCTTCTCCATGTTTTGGTACTTAAGGGAAGACAAGCAATAATAGTCTAGAAAATATGAAACAAAACCATTAACCCTATATCCAGAATATATCCTGCTAGCACATATAATACATCAAGCTACCATTCAAATGAACAAGAGTACAGATTAATTTGTGTTGCTAAACATAAGTAATTCATCAGAACTCATTACATCGAGCTACTATTCAGATGAACAAGAGAACAATTTTTTTCTGCTAACATAAGTAATTAACCAAAAGAAACAAATTTTGTTAAATGTCATGTCTTGTTCTTTTGAAAAGTAGATTGGTTTGGTAGGAACTTCTGATTTAAAACTGTACTGCAACAGTCCATGGTGTACTGGCTGAAAAGAAAAAAGGGGCTCTAGGATGCTTGATCTGAAAAGGCAAGAACCATCTGACCAAAAAGGATTACATTTTTTTTCATAAAATCTCTAAAAAGAAAGTAGCAGGAGACCTTACTTTGAAATTTTTTAGAATGTATGGAGTAAACTGAATGCCACTATAGCATATCATACTATGACTTATGATTTGAACTATAATCAATTTGAAATCATTAGTCTGCTTCAGAACATTATGAGTTTGTCTATGTTTACATGGTAGTTGGAGAGATCAATGTGTCGGGCATTCAAGGTTGATGCCTCAATTTCATGGGATAAGGTAAAATTCATCTTAGGTAGAAAGGTGCTTGCATTGCAGTTTAGTCAAAGTGCTTCGTGATTTGTTAATGAAAAGGCTAGATCATCACAAGATCATCAGCATGACAAGTATATCATCATAAAAAAGGTGGTTTTAGTGGGGGAGGGTTCTCACCAGTGAGGTGGTAGTTCGTAATGATCGATGGCGGAAACAATAGAAATCGGATGTTGTTGATAGCAGTAGAATCTCTGGCTGGCCTCTGCTCCACGACCTCGCCCTTCTTCTCGTCAAGATTTAGTCATCAGGAGGTGGAACTCCGGGGAGCTAGTGGTGCATGTTGGATGGGGAAGGAGGGATCGGAGGCGGAACTCGTGGAGGTGGGGGAGCACCGGCGCGCCGGCCTGGCGTTTGTGCTTGCGCTGCTGTCGTGCCTCGTGTGCTCGCCTGCGTTACCGCAAGAAGCCCACAATCGTATGATGCTGCCACGCAACACCCAACACTCCACAGGCAGGCAGAGCCACAGTCCAAAGTGCGTAAGACAGTTGACCAAATAAACACAATGGGTAAAATGGGCTGAGGCCTGCACTATGCCAAATTGGCCAAATGAATTGTTTAATGCATAGTTGCATGTTCATGTCTTCTCCATTCGTTTAGATCGTTGTTTCTTCTTCCTAGAGCGACAGAAGCAGTTCTTCTCTAAGGCTGAGTTTGAATTAGCTGTATAGCTATAGCTGTTGACGGCTTGAAACATGGGACGAATGGGACGAATCATTAGTACATGATTAATAGAGTATTAATTACTATAAATTTATTTGATTTTTTTTAAAAAACTTTTATATAAATTTTTTAAAAAACTTTTATATAAATTTTTTTATACAAAACATACCATAGTTTTAAAAATATGTTTAAGGAAATGACTTGTCATTTTCAATAGTCTAAAAGAACGAGGCCTAAGTCTTCTCCAATAGTTGCCATGAGTAATATCATATATACTTGATTTTTTTAAGACTCAATGAATAGGCTATAGCTTAATGAAGTCTAGCCCTTGGATTCACCCCCTGCTTGTAAATGTAATCACTGGCATGGAAGGAGGTTGCCACCACCTGCCAGAGATAGGGGGATCGAGTAGGAAGAGATACATGAGAGAAGGGTAAGAGAGCAAGATGGAGGGGGTGAGGACTCAGAGAATATTTTTGCCTATTTAGTTTGGCTTGTCTCAGCCAAGTTCTTTTGCCGGTTCATCTAGTGATGTCAGTCTATATATATAGAACCAACACTTATGTTGGTCATTAGTGTAGGTTTTTGCCCATCCAAAAATGTGCGCAGTGTTGGGTCGGTGGAAATCCCATCGGTGCCCTTTTTGTTTAACCTACACGAATAGGATGCCATTTTTAACACGCTGTGCAGTAGTAAATACTAATATAACTGAGGGGGAGAGCCTCAAATGGGCCAAAGGTCTGATCCGTCCTATTGCATTTCGGGTCAAACTTTGACTGACATAGTGAAAAATAAGTATCTAGAGTGTGTGTCTTCTGTTGGCCGGAGGCTGGGTCCACTCATGTATATAACTTTCTTAAGACTAGCAAGAGGTGTCCTATCTTTTCTTTTCAAGTAAAAAGAGAGATCTGTACATGATTGCAAGATTATGTCATAACGTCGTAAGTACTATATCAAATTACCTTTGAAGGGTATATATGGAATTAAAGCTTTATTTACCCTTTTCCTCTGCTATGATCCGACAACCCCATTCGCGTGAGTGAATTCTACCACTACACTAATGTGAAATCGACATATGTTTGGTAGTGAAAGTGTGGAAATTGTTGATTGTATTCTCTATTAATGTATTAGTATATATAGATAGCCGGGACGGCTTACACACGCAACCACACAGCTACACACGTGGGTTAACCTACTATAATTACAGTAGACTAACACTTCCCCGCAGTCTAATCAGGAGCATCGCTAATATTCAGGCTGGATCGAAACTCCTAAAATAGTGAGGTAGAAAGACCCTTGGTAAAGACGTCGGCGTACTGCGATCTCGTAGGAACATGTAGGACCCGAACGTGACTAAGGACGACCTTCTCTCGAACGAAATAGAGATCAATCTCAACATACTTCGTCCGCTGATGCTGCACCGAATTGCTGAAGAGATATACAGCAATGATATTGTCACAATAGACCAAGGTGGCACGTCGAGTGAGGTGGCGAAGCTCAAGAAGCAGTTATCGTAGCCAGGTAGATTCAGCAACACCATTTGCCACAGCACGATATTCAGCTTCAGCACTCGATCTAGAGATCGTATGTTGACACTTGGAAGACCAGGATACCAAGTTATCCTCGAAAAATACTCTATAGCCAGAGGTCGACCAGCGAGTGTCAGGATAGCCAGCCTAGTCGGCATCTGTGTAAACAACAAGATTTGCAGGCAAAGATCGGCGCATGGTCAGCCTAAGAGATAGGATGCCCTGTAGGTAACGCAAGATCCGCTTGAGAGCAGCGAGGTGCGGCTCTCGAGGATCATGCATATAGAGGCAGATTTACTGAACTGCAAAGGTAATGTCTGGTCGGGTGAAAGCCAGATACTGCAGAGCACCGATGAGACTACGCTACTGTGCAGCGTCAGTGACAGGTGGTCCGTTAGCAGATAATTTGAAGTGGAGATCAACAGGCGTGCTACACGGCTTGCACGCACTTATCCCGGCATGCTCCAAAATATCCTGACTATACTGCCGTTGAGAAAGGAACAGACCATCTACAGAGCGGGTCACAGAAATAACTAGAAAATGATGCAGCTGACCCATATCCGTCATAGCAAACTCACGCCGGAGAGCCTCAATGATATTCTTGAGTAATCTAGCAAAGAAGGTAGTAAGAACAATGTCATCAACATAGAGCAGCAAATAGGTTGTGTCTGGACCGCGGTGATATATGAAGAGAGAAGTATCTGACTTTGTTTCAATAAATCCAAGTGACACAAGATGAGGCGAACCTATGATGCTAAGCACGAGGAGCTTGCTTCAAACCATATAAGGACTTGTTGAGCCGACAGACAAAATCTGAGCGAGAAGAATCCAAAATCCAGAGGGCTGCACGTAATACACTGTCTCAGTGAGAGTGCCATGAAGAAATGCATTCTTCACATCCAGCTAATGAATGGGCCAGTTCTGAGATAATGCCAGGGAGAGAACCACGTGAACTGTTGCAGGCCTGACAACTGGACTGAAAGTCTCATCATAGTCAACACCGGGCTGTTGTGTGAAACCCCGCAGAACCCAGCGAGCCTTGTAACGATCAAGAGACCCATCGGAGAGCAACTTGTGATGATAAATCCACTTCTCAGTCACAACATTGATGCCAGGAGGACGAGGCACAAGACTCCATGTGTCGTTGGCAATCAAAGCGTCATACTCAGCCTGCATAGCAGATCGCCAATTGGGGTCTAACAGGACATCACAAACGGAGCGAGGAAGAGGCGACATGGGTATAGCGTGGAGGTCAAGGTGATCCATAGGCTGCGCAATGCCATCTTTGCCACGTGTGCGCATAGAGTGCGCATTGGTTACCGGAGGGATGACAATCGGTCGAGTGACAGCTGTGTGGCCGGTACCGCTGGCAACAACCTGCGCACAAGCAGCAGGGGCAGCAGGACAGGCAACACTCATGGTCAGTGTGGCACCGCTAGCAGCGACCTGTGCGGGGTGCACAGGGGCAGCGGCACCGGATGATGCGGACTCGGACGACCACGGCCGTGCACCAAGGCTCGATGGTGCAAGTGGGGCCTCGGGCACGGGGTGTGCCGCTGAGGAAGCTGCTGTACCTGCAAGCAAAAAAGGGGCTCCAGGAACTGAAGCGATGAGATCATGATCATCGACAAGAAAGTCCAGGGCAGAGGGTGTCATGGGTGTGGTAGACATGTCAGAGAAAGGGAAGAAGGATTCATCAAAAATAACATGTCTAGAAATGAGAATGCGGTTCGACTGAAGCTCGAGGCATCGATAGCCTTTGTGCTCTGAGGAGTAGCCTAGGAACACGCATAGAGAAGAATGAGGAGCAAGTTTGTGGGGCGCTGTAGAGGACATATTGGGGTAACAGGCTCAACCAAAAACTTTAAGATGATCATAGGAGAGCGGGACAGAGAAGAGAACGGAGTATGGTGTGGAGGAGGCGAGTGTTGTGGTGAGGAGGCGGTTCACAAGATATGTGGCGGTGTGAAGGGCCTCAACCCAGTAAGTTAGAGGGAGACTCGCCTGAAACAAAAGGGAACATATAGTGTTATTGATGGTACGAATAGAATGCTCAGCTTTACCATTTTGTTGAGAAGTGTATGGGCACGATATATGGAGGGCAACACCGTGGGAGAGAAAAAATGTGCAGGCCTGGGAATTATCAAATTCATGGCCATTGTCGCACTAGATGCTCTTGATGGTGGTGCCAAACTATGTGTGAACATATGCAAAAAAAGGTAGAAATAGTGGAAAATGTCTCGGATTTGAGACGAAGGGGAAAAGTCCAAATGTAGTGAGAGCAGTCATCAAGAATAACAAGATAATATTTGTATCCTGACACACTAACAATTGGAGAGGCACATAGATCATAATGGATTAAATCAAAATTGTGAGTAGCACGAGAGGTAGATGAACTAAAAGGTAGACGTACATGACGACCGAGTTGGCACACATGACATAAATGATCGATATCATTTTTATTGCAGGAAATGACATTGGACCTAAGAAGTTTGGACATAACATCGCGTCCAAGATGACCGAGATGGCGATGCCAAAGGGAGGTGGGTGCGGCGACGAATGCGGAGGTGCTGGTAGATGGTGCAAAAAATAGGTAGAGGTCACCAGAACTATTACACCCAGCGATCACGTTCCTAGTTTGCAGATCCTTCACAGAAAGACCAAATGGATCAAACTCAATGGAACAATTATTGTTGGTGGTAAACCGACGAATGGAAATTAAATTCGTGATACCAGAACATTATTAAGAGTAAGATCACGGTGCGGTAAGGAAAAATAATGGGATCCAGTGGCGGTGATAGGAAGTAAAGCACCATTGTCTACAACGATAGATGAAGGAGTAGATGAAGAGGGTGGGAAAATGGTGAAGAGTATACCAGCGTCCGAGGTCATGTGGGAACCGGCACCCGCATCAGCATACCACTCAGAGGCCGGTTGGTTGAGCGTCATGGTGTTGAGGAGTATGCCAGGGAGTCCTAGTGCCAACCTCCATGACTAGGCGGCCAAGGTGCTGCCTGGTATGCCGGTGAGGGCGCCTGGAAGCCCGCCGCTTGGTACATCGGTGAGGGCGCCTGAAAGCCCGACGGTATAGCTCCCCCGTAGTACATGCCATACAGGGACGATGGGGCATCATATGTGCCGCCATAGGTGCTAGGAAGAGCACCAAAACCACCATAGTGCGGGGCTGCGTAGAACGCAGGCTATGGCGGCGGAGGACAGCTAGACTGGTCGTATGGCCACATGCGCACGGTGCCAGCCCAAGGGTGGGCGAACGACAGGTACACAGTCGTACCGGAAGGGACGCCGCCCTGTCCACCTGAGGCCGCTCCAGCAGAGGGCGCTGGAAAGCTACCACTAGTAGAACTGCCGCATCCACCGTGGCCAAGGAGGCGGCCGTTGCGTTGGCCTCCGGTTGGTGCAGCTGGGCGCGGAGGAGGAGGCACCCCCGAACGAGGAGCAGCGGTGGAACCTGGGGCTGCTGGACGCAGCGTTGCAGCGACGAGAGCGGACGGCGGGGACAGAGGACGAGCGTCGATCTCTAGCTCCTCCAACAAAAGGTGAGTGTGTGCTTCCATAAATGTTGGGAACAGCCGGTGCATCTTTAGAATGGACACCATATGGCGAAACTTATCACAGAGGCCGCAGAGAAGCGTGAGGACCATCTGCCGGTTGCCGATAGGGTCACCGAATTCGGCGAGGGAGGCAACCATGGATTCAAGACAGCGGCAGTAGTCGGTAATGCTCAGGGAGTCTTGATGAAATGTACAGAACTGCATCTCGAGGAGAAGGGCACGTGACTCCTTCTGGCCGAGGAATTCATCCTCGAGATAGCACCACGCATTACGGGCGCGTTTGGGCCACATCATCAGCGACTACTGCAGGTCGCTGGAGACGGTGCCGTACACCCACGTGAGGACGTAGCAGTCTGCCTGGAGCCACGCCAGGCGCATAGGGAACGCGTCATCCTCGAGGACGTGGCAGGTGAGGGCATATTTCCTAAGGACGGTGAGAAACATGCAGCGCCACTTGGTGTAGGAGTCCATAGCCTTGTCGAGGATGATGGGGATGAGCGCCTTGATGTTGACGACGGCGGTGGCTTGCGCCTAGAGAGCCGCGTGAGCGCTCTCATACGCGTCCAGAGCTTCGTCAGCGCGAGAAGGATCGGCCGTGAGACAGCGGTCTTCGGAAGTAGCGGCGCTAGTGTTGTCGCCAGCCATGGAGGGCACGACATCCGATCGGCAGCCGATCAGACCGGATCGAAGATCTCGGAGGGACAGCCGATCGGCCGATCGGATCGGAGATCTCGGAGAGATAGCCAATCGATCGATCGAATCGGAGATCGGATCGGAGAGGTCAGCCGACCAGAGTCGGATCCGTAGCCAATCGACCCATCGAATCGGAGATCAGATGGCCGATGAGCAGCCGATCAGATCGGATGGCCGATGAGCAGCTGATCAGATCGGATCGCCAATAGGCAGGATCCGATCGGACCGATCAACGGTTCCGATCAGATCGGATCGGCGGGCTATCTGGTTGGCAATGGAGAGCCAATCGGATCGGCAATAGGCAGGATCTGGTGATCTGGTCAGCAACGGAGAGCCGATCGGATCGGCAATAAGAAGGATCCGATCGGACCGATCGATGGATCCGATCAGATCGGATCGGCGGGCGTTCTGATCGGCAACAGATCGACAGCGCGGGTGATAAGACCGGCGACACCCTGTGGTGGTGATCGAATCGGCGACGATCACTGGTGTGGAAGTGAAGGTAGGATCGGATTGGCGGCCACACTTGGTAACGAGGGCAGCTACGGGGTGGACAATTAGATCGACAACGCGGGCGATGAGACCAGCGACACTCCCGGTGACGTGTAGTCGGCACCGGTGGTGGCGGTCGGATCGGCGATGGGCACTGGTTCAGAAACGGTGGCGTTGAGGGCGTCGGACTCGGCAGTCTCTCGCAGCACAATAGTGGCGGAGGAGGAGATTGGCGACGGCAGCAACAGTGGCGGCGTTTTTGGTTGCGGAAAGATAGCGGATTGGAACCGCTCTGATAGTGAAAATTATTGATTATATTTCCTGTTAATGTATCAGTATATATAGGCAGCCGAAACGGCTTACACATGCAACCACATAGCTACACACGTGTGGGTTAACATATACAGGTAGCACGCCGATGACTACTTTGGACGATCGATGGGCGAGACGCTATCTAGCTAGCTGCCGACACCTGCGTCAACTCGGAGAGGAAAACGCTATGTTAGCTAGCTCTCCTGCCCCGGACAACAAAGATGGTTATAGCAAACTGTTACTACTTTGGTTACATATGCTGCAAGATAGTAGCACTCTGTATGATATATATATACATAAGACTTCTTAATTACCAACCGACTATGTGATTCAAAATAATTAATCCACGCTAGGTTTGGTCGCCCAGCTGATGCTTGCTTGTTGATTAGTCAGATTCTTCATAAATCGATCTGCCGTCGGAGATTCTTGTTGCGAGAGTGATACGGTACTACCGTACCCTTGCGACTGAATCTACATGAGATACACTCGAGACGATCGGCAGTTCAGTCCATTATTTGAGGGCACACTAATGGACAAATACTAATCATTATTGCCGGTTCAAAACTGTCCATCTCCCGTTTTTCAAACCGACAGTTGACAGTGATACTGATAGACGTTTATGGTTTTGCTCATAGTGTCTTCGTAGATGAAACTCTCTTGTCAGTGATGTTTGCATGTCACTTGATTTTGATATATTATTACTAGATGTGGTATTCAAAGCTAACTGATGAGAATCATCAATGATAGATTGTATAAAGAAACCAAGAATCAATTTATATATCTTATTTCTTAATAGGAAAATTTCTATACTTATTGTAGGTTGGTTCATTTTTAATTTACATGTTCTGTACTAAATGATGTACAAGTGAGTTGATTTGAGAGTATTATGAATAGTTGTAGCTGTGCAAGCTAATTGATCAAAAGCACCAACAATAGGATATGTTTTCTTATGTACAAACCCCTTTATAGTCACCTTCTTTGCTAGTTTTAGTCTATCTTATTTAACAGATCATGGCTATCATCTCAAATGCTGCAATAAATCTCTATGGATGAAACCTTTGCTCCATGATTTCAAGGTATCTCTCATTGAATGGATGAAAGCTTTGCTGAATCTACTTCTATTAGTTATTTATCCTTGAAGGATTCAATACTAATATATACTTAGTTTTTCTCATCATGTTAAAGTAGTATCTTATTCAGCTTGCAAGATCCTCGTTAGCTAAATCTTAGTTCTAGCATATAAACGAACAAAACAATCTAGTGTCTCATTGTCATTTGATTTGTCATATATGAAGAAAACTCTACCAATTTATTCTGCCAATTGGACTTCTTTTTAATTTTCTTTTCTGCCCAGGCTGAACCATTGAGGTACAATAAAACTTAAGTTGCTGTTGGAAGACACCTTTCTTGTACATGCACACCCCTAATTTAATCCTAGTTGTTGAAGAACATGAACAGGAACAGGAACCCCCTAATTATTTTCTTATTAAGCTTGCAAGATTTTTACTAGCTACAACTTAGCACATGCAACATCAGAATCAGCATGCAATACTTTTTTCACCAAAAGTTTTGACTTCATTTTTACCCCATTAACAGGATTGTTGATGCTGGAAGACATGTACTACAATAACTTACAGTGCTTATCAAAGATTTTGTTGAATTGGAAATGTGGAACTCTCTCTTGAATGCTTTGTATATTACTAATTTAAATTTGGAAGAATGCATTGGTACTAAATGTTGAAGGGCTGGAAGTTCGCTTTAGTTTTCATGGATGAGTTGGTTTGTATGTGTTGCTTGATCATAGTGTAAAAGAACAAGTTCATTTGCATAATGTGGTGACGAAGTAGTAATGTCTACTAATTTATACTGACATATTAGATTACATAATGGTTTATATTTTTTTAGTGGAAGACAACTTTTCTAACAGAACCAACACATTTTGTCTGACGGTTCTATGTTAGAATTTATATGGCAAAAATCTGTGCTAATGGATTTTTCTGTAGGAAAACCCACAGGAAAATTGAATTACTCTGTGGTAAGTTTTCTGTCGGCAATTCCTATCAGTACACCGACAGAAAAGTAATTTCTTACGGGTCAACCTATTTTCCTGATGGTTTTTCACCTATAGGGTAGATTTCTAGTCTAGAACTATATATATGCCAAATGCATTTGGCAGAAAAAGAGAAAAAGAGAGGAAAAAATAGAACCAAGTGAACCATGTTGTAAATTATTGTAAGTAGTGAAGTTAATTTTATGTGTGGCAGAGTTGCGTTTTTTTAGTTGATAGTAGAAAAGTCTATAGATAAGTTACCTTTCCTATCCCTCTACATAACTGTATATGAGATTTTCACCTCATATGGCTTCTCATTCAATTCTTTCAAAGGATTCCTTTTCCTCGTTCGAGAGTCTCACTCCTTAAAAAACCATTTAGACACGCTAAAAAATACATGCATGTGAAAATCATATTGGGGTCTATGGTCACAGACTACGTGCAAAAATCAATTTTCGCAGGCTATAGAGTTAAGAGGTCTGCCTACAACTAATGCTGACCATAGCAAGGCCTTTGTCTCGATGGTGGTGGAGGGGGCCTGCACCTCTAGATTTGGGAGTGATGGCTTGGACAACGGTGGAGATGGCATACGGCTTATGTGCCATGGCAACGAGCAAGTGGCCAGGCCGATTAGGAGCTTTTGGAGGCTGGACTGCTAGGTGTTTGTGATTTTTGATTTGGTAAGTACATTCATGTCCTTGCTCTCGCTATTTCAGTTTGTGATCTTGAAACCATGTTCATGTTCATCGCTTGAAACCTTGTTCATGTTCATCGCTAGTTCACCTTGTGTTCAAGCAAAATTGAGTGTAGATCGTTGGGATTTTAGCTTTCCTTTGATCGCTGGTGGGGCACCTGACCACCTGGAAAAATGCATTTTGGCCACTTGCAAAAAACGTATTTCGTATTAGTGTCTCTGCCTTTTTTCTCTCTATCCCAAAGACTAACTAAAGCCTAATTGAGTCACGTTTTCATGTTCTAATTGAAAATCAACTTCAACCATTGCTCGAAATCAGCTTCAAAACTATGCACCTATAAAATTATATTAAAAAATAGCAATGTCAAAAGAAGATATCACTTACTTATATGCTCAACAAGCTTACCCATTGCTCTCCAAGTGAGCCACCCACTATCTTCCTTGATCCACTAGTGGGGAGGTTAGGGTCACTTGATCCATTAGCCTTCTAGCTAGGAGAGAAAGAGGGAGGAGGACATGATGGTGGAGAATAGAGAGGCAGCTGCTTGCCCCTTCTCTCTGGGTGATTGGATCCGCCAACAAGTAGATTGGAGTACTAGGATCCGATAGTTCTAGCCTCCTTGATGGTAGCTGCAGTGGTAGGAGCGAAGGAGAAAGATGGGGAGGTAGGGGCGATGGAGTGACGATGACAACAATTCTTGCAAGGGGAGTAATAGGAGAGGGAATGCTATGAAATGCAGGTAGAGAGGAGTAATAGGTGGGTGACAATGTTTTATATGGCTCGACAGATTTATTGTCGATTAAGATAAAAATCGGTATTAGGAATCATATTATATTATATCATTGACGTCTGTTCACAATAAAAATATCACTGAATTTTTATATCGTATCGGTTGCAAAATAGTTATCGATCTAGCTCTAAACGAACCAGCGGTGATGAACTGGTTCCAAAAGTCATTCGTGTAGTAGTGCCATATCAGAGTGCTAACTATCAAATGAAGGCATATCCCTGCTGCCAGCGCTCTCCACACGCCTCCACCGCTCGTCGCCAAGGCGGTAGAGCTAGCTAGGCTCACGTAGGGTCGTAGCTACTCCCCTAGCTTCTCTTGTTCGCTTCATCTGCCTGCATGTTCCCCGTCGCTATAGCCAAGCCAACGATCCAAAGCAAGCCTGCATGCAACAACGACCATACTTAGTATATCTGTCCAGATCGAAGGTGCTAGCTAGTGCTGAACAGGCCGCGCGCATGTGACCACGCACATGTGTGCACCACTAGCGTATGTGCGGCAAGCTGGAGAAAACTTTAGACTAGGTACGTTGGCAGCTACTCTACTCCCCAGTTAAGAAAAAAAATACTCCTACACATTCTGCCTCTAGATATTTCTAAAATTTAAAATATATACACAAATATAAACATTTCTTATTACTATTTTATCTGCCGACCACCCCTCATATAGATTTCTTTTCATGTAATCCTCAATAACCTTATTTTATAAGAGACGTTATGGTATTTTTTTCTTAAATTTAATATAATATAATAAACAACTTAGATGTATATGTTAGGCAACCGAAGGCAGCTTAGATGGATACGTCAATATATCCTCTAGCTAGACCCTAGCCTACTAGCTAGGTTGTCAGTTATCAGACACAAGTGAAACCTGCAGGGGATGGCAACAACGTTTCGAGTTTTATCTGAACAGCGCTAGTGGTGCGTAGTAATGTATTTAACAAATCGTTTGATATATTGCTCATTTTATTTAAAAATATAGCAATTTAGTATTAAATTTAACACAACTGTATGAAATTAAATTTGAACAGACAAGACTCGTAGAAATAAGTTATATCAAATCTGGTTGTTCAGATTCGTAGCATTCTGACAGAGGTTGGACTGGAGGATCTGTAGTAGGGTCAGCACGCAGGAATTCATGATTATTAGCTATAGCTGAATGAATGAGGCTCCTGGCTTGCTCGTGCTACAGCAGGGGATCGAGCACTTTCGGTGCAGAAGATGTGGCGAAACAACTGAAATATACGTGTGAGCATGTGTGATATGTTGATAAATTCATGATGGGCATGTGATAATTGTTGTGTTTCCTTTGGAGTGGAGGTCACTACGCCTTGGATAACCTATATGAATCGCATTATCGGATGGTCTAATGTTTTTGTCGGAGGGATAAGCTCCGTCAGACATAAAAATCTAATCTAGATTGACAGGGTTTTAAGTGAATTGGTGCACCGCACATGCTTAGGAGAAAAAAAACATGTTCGAGTCTGCTAAAAGAACGCTACTCTTGCTTGATGAAGAATATTCATACAAGTCTAACTGCTCTCAAGCTAGCAAATCTAGTTCTTATCGATTTTGAAAAAGCTAACCAATCCACCCCTTCATTAGTCTGCTTTCTACCCTTTGAGTTCGAAGTCGGTTTTACCCGCATATACAACCTTTCTATGGGACTCCACACGAAGCTCACCTACAGAGTCTCGGTATTTCATGTTATGATAGTGTGAAATCGAGAACCCTTAGTTATGAGCTATTTTACCACATTAATGTATCGAGACAACTCGAGATAATCCATAATTAATGCGATGGACATATTTGATAGCCATCGCACCATATATGACAGAGGCGTAAAATCCCATAGGACACGTCTCTATCACCCTTAGGCTCATGAGGTTCCCGCGCTAGGCCACCTAGAATGTATGGCTGCACTTTTTCTCAGAGGAGGCCATGTGTAGGGCTTCGGGAAGAAGTGATCCTCCTGATCTAGTTAGTTAGGTCTAGGACACAAGACACTTGGTAGTTCCTAGGTAAACCAAATCACAAGTTATCAGTGTATAAGATATGTCATCTGCTATACCTAGATTGAAGTATATTCGGAAATACTACATACCTAGATACATACGGATAAATATCTCTAAAGATGGGATAACATACAACTAAGGAAAGAAACATTGCCTAGTTAAGATAGGATTGTAAAGTCCGATCTAGGAATGAATCAACTTCCTCAGTTGTATTGCCTAAAGAGTTTTCTAAGTTTTACTTAGAGAATGAGACATCTACTGGTTTAAATATAAGAGACCCCAGAAGGGGAGGGCATCACATAAAATTTCAAGCCATATACAAACCACATTGATCCAAGATATATGAAGTTGCCTCACTGCTAGCCGCCAACTACAACTCATTGCATATGCCATTACATACTAGTTGATTGGCTAGATTGAGTAGATTGCTCCCGATTTATACTCTTTATGGTCCAAATTACCAAATACATATAGACAAGACTAGAGATATTACTCACATGGAGGGCTCGAAGCTGTATAAAAATCTTTGTATCTTCTTTTCACTACTATCTCGTGGATACCTTGCATCAGCTAAACCCTATGCTTACAAATATCATAGTCGGGTATCACCCATCGACAATTGGTGCACTAGGTAGGAGACTGGTGTTTCAAAGATTTTCGTCGAAGATGACTTCGAGAAGCAAAACTTTTGACCAAGGTCATGGCGATAACTTAGGCCAGGGAGATTCAACCAGACCAACAGTCATCTACCATCAAATCGGAACCATTACCATTCCGATGACAACTACGCCACTGGAGCTACTGAGATGCATATCGAAACCACTTGTAAGGAGAGTTCAAACTCGTCCAAGCAAAAATATTTCAACAAAGTACCCATGTTGTCTCATCCATAACATGAGTTCCCACTCATTGCCTGGGTATAGGGTTCTTTGCGTCGGATCCCGGCACGAGCACGCCGACACCTGGGAGATCTGCTTAGCTCTAGTGCAGGCCGGTTGGCTTCTCTCCGTGGCTCGAGGTATGGGCACCGGGGGCTGTGGGTTTCGCTCGGCTCCAGCACGACGGTGCGGGTACGGGCATGCCAGTCAATTTGACCCTACAATTGATAAGGAGGTAAGACGAACGGATCAATCGGACGATGGGCCGATATGAGCCCTCGCTATCGGCTGCCTACCGATAGGATCGGGTTGGTCATCGGCCGCGTCCGGATGGCTCCTGCTATTGGCTGATCGCCGATAGGAATCAGGACACTCTTCCATCGGTTGGGGAGCCGATGATGGCATAGGCGGATGTCGATGGAGGACATGATGGCTTCTGGGTGTAGTGAAAGAGAGATCCTGATCCATCGGCCGCAGAGCCAATGGTGGCACAGGAGTGTATTCAGAGAATAGGAAGGTGTGCGGTATCCCTCCTGGAAGTCGACGGAAGCTGTAGTGGTCGTTCATCGGCTGAAAAGAATCGTATAAAAGACACGGGCTGCAAAGCCGATGCCGCTCCGGATATGGCAGCACAAGACCCGTCGCCCACCGTGACGACGCCGCTAGCACCGAATCTCGAAGATTGGACCTAACCGAGACAGTACGAGACTGAGGCTAACGGCAACGGGATGGTGGACACTAGATCGGATGTGCTTGTAAGGGCGAAGTGAAGCTATCGGCTAGCTGAGCCAATGAGTGGACGTTTCTCTAAAGACAGACGCGCATCGGTTGGAAGGCCAATGCCCTAGGCGTGGCGCTCAAGGAAAGTCTTTGAAGACTAGTGCGTATCGACTGAAGAGCCGATACGCTAGGCGTGATGCTCAACGTATAGATAATTTATCGGCTAACACTTCAATGAAACGTCGTACAAAGACCTATAGGCCTAAATCTTATTCTACCATCGATAGCCTCGTAGGTCGAATCTAACCGATGCAGCACGAGACCGATGATGGTGGAGAGAGCTTGATAGGCCGATAGACCCTGCACGAACGTGATACGATACATCTGATCGGCCTAAGAGGTCGAACCTAACCGATGTAGCCTTAGACAGAGCGAGACATATCAAGATAGTGGCGGGACTTACCCCTTCATAGGAGATCAAACTTAACCGATGCAGCCCCACGTCGAGAGCCAGACCCCGCGGGTAAAAACCTATATAGACTAGGGTGGCGATGCGCTGAAGTTGTATTGATCGAAGGATTCCTATATATGTTTCCAAGGGGTCTATATTTATATCCTAGGTTTACAAAGTCTGACGCGTTTACAATAACCATCGGACCTTATTTCTTAACAAAGATAAAGGAAAATATCTCTAAGGAAGTTAACCATACTAACTAAATCTTCCTATCCATATAAGATACGATAGAATACCCTGCCGTAAACCATGGCTCCTCCTCAAACTCTGTCTTATCTGGATAGTCTTCTATTATGGGACCGAATCTTCCCTTGCTTCAATCCGATCGACTTCTTCCCTGTAGCAATTGGACACTTCTTCACTTAAGCCGATCGTCTTTCCAATCTGTCGATGGGCTTTCCAAATTTGGGCATTAACAAGAGTGTTCTAGACAAAGGTTACCAAGTAAGCTTCTTTCGATAACAAGCCTGCACCAACAAGTTATCCGCTCTACTCTTGTCAGGTTCAATCTGATGATACAGGGCAGATTATCAACGACAGCTCTGATCACCTAGTGGGGTTCATTGGATTACATCCAGCTGACTCCTTTTACTTCATGGGCTTGGATAATATGGATCCATGGACTCTTCCTCGGTTTAATATCTGACCGTGATGTTGAGGCAATTGAGAAGACTTCACCAGGAGCTAGGAAACTGACGCAAGGCCTTGGAGGTGAGGAGGAACTCAGATCGGCGTTGCCATCTACATCTACTCCCTTCGAGGACGAAAACATCACTCCTGCACAACATCTAGTGATAGCATGTTCTTTGTTGGAACAACCTCTAGTAAATCTCTCCACTAACCCACAATTCACAGAGTGGCTCGAAAGGATGAAGTCTTCTATCACCAATCTTAATGTTGCTTTTGCTGAAGTTGTAGGAGAAGAATCAGAAAAAGCCCTATCTACTAGTGACAAATCTGTACCCTTGCATGATCAAAGTAACGATGATTGAACCATTAACCCTAGTGGTGGCGGAAACAATCATCATACTCAGAAAAGTGCGCAGGGTTCCTCTCAATGATGAGATTCTTTGCCATGGCGCCACTCTCGCTAGGGTCATGATCTATGTGATGGCCTAGAGAGATGTAGGAGAGACCATGAGTGTAGGGACGACCATGAAGATCAACAAGATCATCACGAGGACTGTGGTCGCTCCCCATATTCAACAAGGAGAGGATGATTGACAAAGCAATGGGTGTAGTTAATGTAGTTCTTGATCGCTGCCCCGACGTCCAGACCTTGACGACTGACAACGACCCTCTTGAGAACCAGATAACTCGCCCATCGGCTCGTCATCATTCTCGTCATCACTATCATCATCATTATCATCATCAAATCATCAGTGGCATCCTTGGTATGACAACTGTCATCCATCTTTTAAACTAGGTAGAGGTTGTGCAGTGTTAACTTATTCTCTCAAAGAAGTGAGGTGGCTATTCAAATTCTGACCAAGCCTAGTAGAGATGTGCGGTGGAAGTATGGATCGTGAGGAATTTCTCCAAGTCTACTCTATAGTCTTGAACGTGGCAGGAGCAGATGAGAATGCAACGGCAAACTATCTACCCACTGTGCTCAAGGGTTCTACAAGGTCATGGCTCATCCACCTGCCTAGGTTTTTAATTGAGTCTTGGGATGATCTCTGCAAGCTATTGGTAGTGAACTTCTAAGGCACATACAAGAGGCACACTGTTGAGGATGATTTACACACTATAAGACAGATAAATAGGGAGGCACTTTGAGACATCATACGACGCTTTAACAAGTGCCATAACACAATACCACAGATTACCAATGCATTTGCCATTAGGGAGTTAAAGTCTGCCATTCGAGATTAGTGGACGATATAGGAATTGGCAACAAGACAAGTAACTATAGTAACAAAGTTATTTAAGATTGTTGAACAAAGTGCTATTGCCAATGAAGCTCTTTGATGAAGTATTGGAAAAGGGAATATGGTGGATGACAGGACCTCTGCTAAGAAAAAAGATACAAGCACCGCCGATGACCCGGACCTACCCAAGAAGAAAAGGAGGAACAAAAAGCGCAAAGTGGAAGAAGTGATACTCATCGCTAAACGAGCACCCCTATAATTGCAGCGCTACGAGTCCTAGGGTGAAGGAACAGCTCGAAAGTGGTGCTAGTTTAAAACAAGCTCTCACTCTCTAGCTAGTTACCAGTTGGCTATTCAGCACGACCAGAGTGTCCATGTGATCAAGATGGAGAATTGCATCACCAAGTCATCTGATGAAGACAACGACTATCCTCTTCCCGACCTCATGGTAGCTCACATCTTTAGTGGTTTGACCTTATATTCTTCCAAGGAGGACTATAAGAAGGATGAACATGAAGTATGCTCTAGTCCTAGGGATAGGCAACAAGGTTGTAGTGGTCGGATAGATGGGGGCAACTCTATTATTCTTCTTTTTGTTAGCACACTAAAAACCATGGGGATCCCTCGAAGTGAGCTCAAACCTTTAGATCAGCCATTCCATAGGATCACACCAAAGTCATCTTCAAAGATACTAGGGACAGTTACACTGCCAAATACGTTTGGTGCTCCTGACAACTTTTAGACCAAGAAGATTACGTTTGATGTCGTCAACTTCGACACAACATACAACGTGATCTTTGGATGGACATCATTGGCAAAGTTCATGGTAGTGTCCCACTATGCTTACTAGCTTATCAAGATTCCATGAACTAAGAGAGTTATTACTATTCTTGGGAATAACAAGATTGCTATACAGTGCGATAAAAAGAGTCTCGACATGGTCCATTAGACTCCATGCTCACTTAGCATAGTAAACATAAGGTTACTGTGAAGCCTGATGACGTTGACACGGTGTTGCCACTTGTCAACTCCAACCCCAAGAAGACTATCAAGCTGATGGTAAATAGGAACTTGAGCTCATCACTTTCCTCTAGGAAAATGCGGATGTCTTTGCCTAGCAACCATTAGATAAGCCTAGAGTCCCCAAGGAGGTGATTGAGCACAAGCTGATGGTATGAACAAACTCAATACTAGTCAAGCAAAAGTTATGAAGATTCATGCTAGATTGGAAGGAGACTATTTGGGAGGAGATCAACAAGCTCCAGAAGGTGGGCTTCATTAGAGAAGTCTTACATCCTGAATGGCTAGCAAACCCAATCATCATAAGAAAGGCAAACAACCAATGACAAATGTGCATGGATTTCACTGACCTCAAGAAGGTGTCCAAAACATCACTTCCTATTTCTTAGGATAGCCTAACTAATCGATTCAATAGTCGAATACAAGTTGTTAAGTTTTCTCGACACTTACTCAGGCTATCATCGGATTAGCATCACTAGAGAGGGGGAGGAAAAAAGCATCTTTTATAATCCTATACAGTGTCTTTTGCTATGTCAAAATGCCTTTTGGGTTAAAAAAAACTGGAGCTACTTATCAACGAGATGTTCAAAGCACTCTTCAATCCCACCTCAGACAAAATTTTGAAGCATATATAGATGACATCATTGTCAAAACCAAAACTCGAGATCACTTGATTGAAGACATTTAGGAAACATTCAGTAATCTCTAAAAACACAGGCTAAAGCTAAACCCAGAGAATTGCACGTTCTGAGTACCATCAGGAAAACTACTCGACTTCTTTGTCTCTAGAAGGGAAATCAAGGCAAATCCCAAGAAGATCAAAGCGGTTGAGAAAATGAAGTCACTGACAAAACTCAAGGAGGTACACAAGCTGATAGAGTGCATGGGTACTTTGAGCATATTTGTGGTATGGATGGATGAAAAGGATTTCCTTTCTTCAACCTCTTGAAGAAGCACAACAAAATTTGAGTAGACCCAACATGCCAAGAAGGCCTTTGTTGACCTTAAAAGGTACATCTTAAACCCTTCTGTCTTTGTCACCCTCGACCTTGGGAGGAATTATTCCTATATATTTCAGCTACACCCTACTTAGTCAGCACCATCCTTATAGTTGAGCAAGATGGTACACAATGATTAGTCTACTACGTCAACTAAGCACTTCACAGTGCCAAGACAAGATACTCCTAGATCTAAAAGTTGATCTACGCTGTCCTCATGAGATTGAGAAAATTGTGCCACTATTTCAAAACTCATAAGGTAACAGTCGTTTCTTCCTTCCCACTCGAAGAAGTGGTTCGAAGCAAGGAAGTGGCAGGATGCATCTCTAAGTGGGTCATAGAGCTTAGTCAATTTGATGTCAATTTTGTTCCTCAAAAAGCTATAAAGTTGAGGTGGAAACCAAGATCGTTGATACTCTTAGCAAGACATGGACTATGACATTCGATGTATCAATGAACAGACGAGGCATGGAGACTGATGCCATATTGACATCACTATGAGAGAAAAGCTCAAGTATACAATTTAACTTGACTTCAAGGCTTCTATAACACCACCGAGTGCAAAGCTCTTCTAGCATGGCTCTGAGCAGCTACTGCACTTGGAATAAAACAACTTCTTATGAGAGGGGACTCATAGCTACTTATCAATCAAGTGCATAAGGAGTATTGGTATTCAAACAATAAGTTAATGAAGTACTTGGCAGAGGTGAGAAAGATGGAACAGCGTTTTGACAAAATCAAAATTCATCATATCTGTCATAATGAAACATTTTGTGCTGATGAACTCACTAGACAACCCTCTAGACATGAACTGGTTGAACCCAATACCTTGCTAGAAGTCATGACAAAATCTTCCGTTAGTGATATGGATAACGTGGATACATAGTCAAGTACTAATAATGGCATGGAGGCTACATCTCCCACTAATGATGATAATGCTAATGACACTATTGCCAACATTGAGACATACAACAACCAGTGAACTTCTCTATGGTCATATCTATTATCGAACATGCTTCCCAATGATGACATTGTAGCAGAAAAGTTAGCCTGTTAGTCGAAGCTCTACTCCATCATCAAAGAAGAGCTATATAAGCGAGTGCCTAATGGAGTATTGCTAAAATGTCTCAGGAGGATGGCATAACACTACTCCATGACATCTATGTAGGGAAATACAAAAATCATGTTGTAGGATGGGCACTGGTCGGAAAAGCCTCCGATAATGTTTCTCTTGACCAACCACCTTGCAAGACACTTGTGACTTGGTTTGTTGTTGTGAAGCTTGTCAATTTCATAACAAGCTTAGCAAGATGCTGGCACAAGCCCTACAGATGATACTCCTCTCATGACCCTTCTCATACTAGGCGATAGACATCCCAGGACCATTTCCTCTGGCATGATGTGGTGGTCAAAAGTTTCTATTTGTGGCAATCGATCAGTTCACCAAGTGGATAGAAGCAATGCTTGTATATGAAACAAATGTTGATAACATTATCAAATTTATGAAAGGTATCTTCTGTAGGTTCAGACAACCTCATTGTATACTAATGGACAATGACTCTCAATTTAGAAGTAATAATTGTCAAGATTACTACATCAACCTAAGAGCTAAGATCTACTTTGTGTTAATCTCACATTCTCAGAGCAAATGCCAAGTCAAACACGCAAATAAAATAGTACAACAAGCCATAAGGACTAGGGTGCAAACTAGCTCATGCCCTGTGATCATCGTTGGGTCGAACAAGTTTAGTTTGTACTGTGGGTTACGCAGATGACATTGACAACAGCAACAAAGGAGACTCAAATTTTCCTCATATACAGATCTGAGCCTATTCTCCCAACTAAGCTACACTAGGTTTCCACATGTGTCAAAAACTACTCCAATGTGGAACAAGATGAATAGCATGTAGATAATGTCAACATGTCTGAGGAACACTGAGAACGTGTCTCAGTTAAGGCGATACGATATTAGCAGGCCCTTCATTAATATCATGAAAAATGCATTAGAGCTCGAGCCTTTGATGTAGGAGACTACATCCTTGGGAGGGTACAAAACCAAGTGTAAAATCAAACTATCCCTAAAGCAGGAGGGTTTCTACAGAGTGGTATGAGTGCTTCAACCAGGAGCATATAAAAATCGTAGACGATGAAGGCCACGGGCTATCCAGTTCATGGAACATTGACTAGTTACATAAATTCTATGTTTAGTAAGTCCTATGTGTAAGATTTATATATGTGTATCTATTTATCCTATATAGAATATAGTTGTGCGATATTCTTCAAAATTGTGCTCTTAATAGTTACTCTAACTTCAGCTGGGATACATAACTCCTATGCTCTTTATCTGCTCCTTAGTTGATTATAGGTAGAGGACACCTTATATTTTCAATTAGCCAAGAGATAAGAGGAGTAGCTCTCGTCATGATAGTGCATGCACATGTCATTAGTCTAACAAATTTTGAACTTATGGCCGGGGGTAGGGACATTTCAATTTCAGACTATAGTAAAGTAAAGTGTAGTTGCTTTCTTGGAAATACGATTTCCAATAACATAGCTAGGGTTAAGGGAGTACTCAACAATGTTTGAGTACCTAGTCGATATAAATAAAATTGACAAAAGAGAACACATAATACTTTTTCCTATACTTGCTTTGTCGATTCAGAGTAGACTTGGGGATTACATATATTACAAATATTAATGTTTGTCTTGTGTCAAATTTTTTCTTTTTAGGAACAATCTATGAAGACCGGCCACTGCCATTCTATTGTCCTAAATACACTATCTTCGAGGCTGATAAAAGACTAGGCTAAAGCATCTATCTCGGTGGGTGACCTCCAAGAACATGTGAACCTTGAGTTTAGGAATTTTAAGTTCTAATTGGGATGCTAGTCTTTGAGACAGATGAGAATGTGGGCTACTCCAAACTGACTCGAGTGCCAATACTTAGCTCTTAGGTGTTCGATGATCTGGTAGGGAAGCTTCATGAGGACACATCTAGTCTCCTTGATCCAGTCGAGATATCTCTAAAGATTCTCAATAGGATTCAAACATTCAACATGGAGTTCTCGGCAAGCTTGGCTTATCGAATCCACCTACTCGATGAGCTCTTCCTATCTATCTTCGAGCAAGCCCTGCTCAATTACCTCACCCACATTCACCTCGGGGTGATGGAGTGAGATGTAGGAGAAAGCATGCCTAGTGGCAGTGTACATGGCCTTTCAACCATCCTTTGCACTTTATGTGGAGACTTTGGTGGATACTTGGCGAAGCTTCTTGACGAGAGCCTCTAGTGATGTCATCACTATGAACTCATTGTCGAACAACAGTGAAAGAACTTGGTGCCCTAGCTTGGCTGTCACATCACTCAAGGATGAGTAGTGCGTCTTGAGCCCTTCTCAGAGGATGTCCCTTTTTTCTTTCTCCTCCTCTAGTGCCTTCTCCCCTACTTTATGGATGACCTCATTATCTTGCACTTAGTAATAGAGGGTAGCATTGTTGGTCATGGCCATCGCAAGGTCTCCTATCTTGGTAATATGCTTCCACGTGTCACTAAGCTTTCCTTGGAGTCTTGGCATTTCATTATCTATGGTGTTGCCATGAATTGTCATTTCTTGACACAAAGACGACAAGCATCCTTGTAAATAGATGTCGCTGATCCCTATCATTTGGAGTCCGATGGTAGAGGTAGATGCTAGAGGAGGGTTTGGTTGAGAGGGAATTGGAGACTTCAAAGCGAGGGATTGGGGGGCTTCGGAGATTGCCTCCTCCTATTTCCCAAACTATTTGTCTGAGATGGTAGGAGTAAAGCGACAAGAAAACAAAAATCAATGACGAAAGACCTAGAAACAACAAGTCTTTGATATCGACAAGATCAGATATTTGCTTACTTGGCTTGGGCTTTGCCCTTAGGGTGAAGCAGCTTGAGGCATCCCTAGGCTAGGGTAGAGGTATGACGACATTTGTGGATAAAAATATGATACATTTACTACTCAGCCTAAGCAAAAGATTCTTACTCGGATGAGCTTTACAGAATAGTAATAAAACTTACCATAGTCTAGCGGGCAACCTTGGTTACATCACCGGATGGCACAAGTACTCTTCTCTGTTGTGAACCACTACCACCGATAGTAGTACTTGGGGATGACTTTACTTGTTCAGTCGCTTGGGCTATTTCTTGCTCCATTGCCACCTTGTCCTCAATAGAGAGCTAATGGTCCACCAAGTGGCCAACAACATCGACCAATGGGAGATGCTAATAGTATTAGTATCTAAGTTCTATGCAACTAACAATGATGAAAAGGGAAGGACTTAGGTATTAATAAAATAAGGACTTACATTGACCATTTTGTCCTAGACCTTTTCTGAGAGATCACAAAGAGTGGAGACATTCTTGACTAAGCTCGTCGGGTCTGTCACCACCTCCTTGATGTGATTCTTGATCATTGTGTTACCAAGATTTGCACAAAATATATTGGAATATTAGAATTATATCATGATGTTGATAAGTGCAGAAAGAGACGCAGATGCCACATACCCTGTCATGACATCTGGGATTCATCCTCGTCCCCTGAGTACATGTATGTGGGGTGAGTGAGAAGATGTAAAGGCTGAATTTGATGACGCACAAAGTTTTCAATGACCTCATATGCCATCAGACCCTAAACTCTGAAGACAAGAATATTATCGATAAAGGTTTGAAGAGATAAGGATGTGGCTACAGCTTTGTTCCACTCATCTATCTTTACTGGTACTTCAGTAGGGATATCAAGGTTGTCAGACATGGTTGTATGATCTAGATAGAACCAATTCTAGCGCTAGTCCTTTCTGGATGTATGGGTGGGAGGATATATGAGTTTTTGAGTCCATCATGGAGTCGAAAACCGAAATGCTTGTGATTCTTGATCTCTGTATAACTTGGAGCTCATAAAAGTACCCCCATAAATCCAGAAAGAGGGTAACACCTATGAATACTTCTCATAGATGGGCAAAACACTCGGAAAGGCTATAGAGTTGGGATTCAGATGCAATAGGTGGATTTTGTAGAAATCCAAGATATTTGACAAAAACTCAGAGGAAGGAGAGATGAACCCGCACTAGCAAAAAGTGGCGATAGTCAAAATAATGTCATAGGCATATTTGGGGCATGTATCTCCTTTAATACGAGCCATGGTGCCTTGCTCAGGAATTGCACCCTTCACTTGTAGCTTCTTCATCATTGCCTCATCCATGTCTGATCGTGGGAGATCGATGGAGATGACGATGGGAAGAGTTACGAAGAAATTAGGGTTGATAGTTATGACGCTTAGGCGATGGGAAGACGAAAGGTTGAAGTTTAGGATAGCAAATGGAGCCTAAAAGGATCTCACTATTGGATTTTATAGATACACAGTAACGATTCAGATTCCATGGAAAGTGGCAGTATTCTCGATGGGATTGTAGAACATGTTTAGATGTTTGATCTCTATCCAAATTCAAATTCAAACAACATCGTCCTCATACCTGTATGGTAGAATAATGTTCTTGGACCTCAACTTAGTCCACACTATTCTTCCAACTACACTTATATTTTCTATAACATGGATTCTAAGGTATGCAAGATAAAAGTGTTGTTAGTGAATTTACATAGAGATTGGGGGCTATTGTCTGTATCCTAGATATAGCATATATCCTATACCTAGACTAAAGAATCCTTGGGAATACTACATACTGTTCACACCTAATTGGTCCTCTGTGTTCACCGATGGAGGTCCAATGCGATGGCATCTGAACACACCGAGGCCTAGGAGGTCTGCTTTACTCCAGTGCATGTCCTTTAGCTTCAAGGTCCCTTTGTCGAGGTTGTTGAAGTTGCGAGCATGCTAGTCAATTTGAGCCTGCAATTTATAAGGAGATAATCCGATGAGTCAGTCAGTCGATTGGCTGATACAAACTCCTACTATCGTCTAGTTGCTAATAGGGTTGAGATAGTCCTCGGCTGTGTCTGATGCATTCTTGCTATCGGCTAGTTGCTGATAGGGGCTGTAGCACTCGTCCATTGGTTGACAGGCATTGAAGGCGTAGGCAGGTGGATACGAAGGGAGTAAAAGACACATTGGCTGCAAATCCGATATGTTTTGAAATAGAGTAGTCAATAAGCATATATATGGACTCCTCTTATCGACTGGTTGCTGATAAATGGTGTAATATTCGTTCATCAGCTTTCATCAGCTAGAAAGCTAATGAAAGCATAGGTAGATTGTAACAAATATGATAAAGGACACACCGACTGTAGAATGGAATAGCGCTCTGCAATAGAGTAGTCAATGAGTAGTATGTGTAATTTTCTTATCGGCTGATTACTGATAGGGACTATAGCGCTCATTCATCAACTGAAAAGCTGATGAAGGCATATGCGGATTGCAAGGAATAATATAAAGGACTCATCGGCGACAAAGCCGATGACACTTCGAATAGAATGTGCGATGGTGCTCTGGATAAGATAAAGGACCCTTTGGTTGTAAAATCGATGGCGCTCCGAATAGAACATGAGATAACTAGTAAGGAGTGAGACCCAACCTTCTGAAAATACGAGAGGCTAGATCGGACATGCAGACAAAAGAAACGGGTGAACCCATCTGCTAGCTAAGCCAATAAGAGGAATTCTCTAAAGATATATGTATATCGGCTGATAAGCCGATACACTAGCCATGAGGCTCAATGTGTAGATAACTCATCAGCTAACCGCTCTAATCAAACATTCATGTAAAGACCTATCGACCTACAGCTCAATCTACTATCAGCGTTTTAGTAGGTCAGATCTAACCGATGTTACACAAGACTGTTAGCAATAGAGGGAGCTCGATAAGCCGATAGAACCATGTGAATATGATGTGATGCATCCAATCGGACTAAGAGATGGAACCTAACTGATATAGTCTTAGGCAAAAAGAATACAACAAGATAGTGGCGGGACTTACCCCTTCACTAGAGATCAAACCTAACCAATGTAGCCTCATGTCGAGAGCTAGAACTAGCCAGTAAAAAACTAGATGAATTAGGGTGGCGATACGCTGAAGTTGTATTGATCGAGAGATAATTTACAAGGTCGCAGAGGGTCTATATTTATGACTTGGAGTTACAAGAGTCCAACGCAGTTAAAGACAATATCCAAATATTTTTTCCTAAACATAAAAAGAAAACTATCTCTAAGAAATTAACAAAACTAATTAAACTTGCCTATATTGTGAGATATTTTCTATAGAGATAAAATACTTTGTTGTAGTTTCCACGGATCCTTCTCAGACTCGGCCCCGTTTGAATATTTTTTTATCTTTTAACTAAACCAAATCCAACCAAAATTCTTTTAATCGGTTCTTTTCCTATAACAATCAGACTCTTTTTATAAGCCGATCGGTTCTCTAATTTTATCTATAGGGCTTACCAAATTTTGGTGCAAACACATACCTACATATATACAGACAAGTGGTTCTAAAGATGGGAGTATATACGACTAATTAAGGAAATTGTGCATGGCTAAGATAGGACTATGAAGTTCAACCCAGAGACGAATCAACCTATTTGGTCATATTGTCTAAAAAGTTCTTTGAGTTTTATTTAGAGAAAGGAAATATCTACCGGTATAAATATATTAGCCTCTTAGGAGGGCAGGGCATCGGATAAAATCTCAAGCCATACAGAAGCCATATTAATCTATGATCGAAGGAGGTGCCTTGCTGCTAGCTACCGATTACATCTTGCTACATAGTAGTTGATAGGTTAGATATAGTATATTAGTCCCACCTTGTATACTGTGTTGTCCAAATCATTGAATAGATATAAAAATGAGTATGCCTATTACTCACATCGAGGGTCCGAACCTATATAAAAAATCTCTCTATGTCTTCTACTCACTAATATCTCATATATACTTTGGCATCACCCGTCGACACAAATAGCATAATCGGGTATCATCCATTAACACAAGTGATCCACCTGATCTATTGAGCTAGGTCTAGGACACATGACACTTGGTAGTTCCTAGGTAGACCAAAGTCGCAAGTGATCTACTTGATCTAGTTAGTTAAGTCTAGGGCACATGACACTTGGCAGTTCCCAAGCAGATCAAGTCGTGAATCTTATCCTCTAATAATGCCATGACCTTGTTCCTGGACAGCCAGCTAATCGATCCCATGTGCTAGTACATAAGATATGTGGCTAACCCCAAGTAGTCCTAGGGCCATCGCTGTAAGATCCCGAGTGTTTAGCTTTATCAAGGGTGCATGGGTTGGACGGCAAGAGTACACGTGGATCTACCCGTAAGGCTTTCGGTCTAACCCTTATTGGAGAGACACTAGCCCACTAACTACGCAAAACGGTGCTTTGCCTTCGTATCGAGGCAAACTAGCGAAGTATGGGCCTTCTTGGCCAAGAATTTCATCAAATATTTGATCCAACATTTACATCATAGAGGTAATTCGTTACTGAAAACAGTAGAATGCCAACATGTTTCATTTGATGTCTAATGCAACATGTGCATGAACTATTTGAAACTTGAAAAAATGATTCCAATATTGAAAAAAATGTGCCACATCCAAAAACGCTTCAACATTTCTTAAAAATAATTAGTGCAACGTCCAAATAAAATTAGTGAAAAAACATGAGTTCAACCAGTACAACATGTTTTAAAAAATGGATGGCAACAAATCATCAAAAACAAAACAAAACAAGCCTACTAGTCCACACTAGTGTCAGATTTAGGCTTCATCGTGATCTTCATCACCAAATAGATCAAGTGGAAGAGGGGATAGAGGTGAATCGACACTGAATTGCTAGTTGTCTGGCTCACCAAATGGGCACTGAGAGAGGGAGAAAGGAGGAAGAGGAAGAAGAACATACAAACTTTAAGGATCGGCTCGTCAAGCAAAATGATTTGCCCGCATGTAGCTAGCTAGAGGGTTAGTTATTCCCTTAGGTTTTGTTTGGTCGATCTCTTGAGAAAATTTGGAGGGGAATAATTCTAATCCCCTCAATTCTCTCTGATCCATCTCTTCTAGGGGGAATTAATTGAGAGAGAATAGGAAGATGAATTCAAGAGGAAAAGAGGTTTTGAAAGAGAGCCTGGGCTGTAAATTTGTGAAGGCACCCAATTAATGAGAGCTCCTGCGGCATTCAAATGAGAGCATTGGGTTTTAGATTTTGGAAGGAGATGAGTGTTCTTGATGCCTTTTGTCATCTTTACATTTGGCTAAAATCACTTGTATTTGTTAAGTATATATATCAAAATATTTAATTTATATTTATAATAATATATCCACTATAATAATTCGGTTAATAATATATTGAAAACTGACCATATATTTTTTGGAGATGCTATTATTTCCTGGTATATAGCAGGACTTCATCTTTTCCAAGCGCTAGAGTGGTTCGCACCCAATGGCAGTTACGTCCGAATCCGTAGCCCAAACCGGGCTGGATGAAGCCCGGCCCACCACCAGTCATAGCCACAGTACGCCTGGAGATCCTTCCGACACCGAGTCGTTGCAAAGGCGAAGCTGACCCACGTAGATAGCGACGCAACGGCGGAGGAGTCGGACTCACCGCCGCACGTGGTGGCCACCTCCCGCCTACTTATACCCTCGTCCGCATCGCTTTCCACTCTCCTCTCCTCCAATCCACCGGTCCTCATCTGCACCCACCACACCACCCCACTCACCCACGCCGCAAGCTGAGCTGCGCTGCGCTGAGCTAAGCCGAGTTAGCTGGCCGCGCCATCACCAGATCCGAATCGGATGCCGGGGAGCGTGCCGCTGCCGCTGGGCCTCGACACGGCGGGGCTGCAGGTGCCGTGGTACTTCCGGTGCCCCATCTCGCTGGAGCTGATGCGTGACCCGGTCACCGTCGCCACCGGCCAGACCTACGACCGCGCCAGCATCGAGTCCTGGGTCGCCACCGGCAACACCACCTGCCCCGTCACCCGCGCCCCGCTCGCCGACTTCACCCTCATCCCCAACCACACCCTCCGCCGCCTCATCCAGGAGTGGTGCGTCGCCCACCGCTCCCACGGCGTCGAGCGGATCCCCACCCCCAAGCAGCCCGCCGACCCCGATCTCATCCGCTCCCTCATCTCCCAGGGCCCCGCGCTCCCGCCCCTCCGCAAGCTCAGGGCGCTCGCCCGTGAGTCCGACAAGAACCGTCTCGTCATGGCCACGCCGGAGACAAGGGCTGCGCTCGTCGAGATGGCCTTCGGGTCGGCTGCCGGTGAGGAGATCGAGGCGGAGGCCATGGCGGTGCTCGCCATGGTCGGCATGGGGGAGGCCGAGGCCGTCGAGGTGGTCGGCAGAGAGGAGAGGGTGACCAGGCTCGGCGAGCTCCTCGGCGGACAGGGGACGACGCTGGAGTCCAAGGTTAACGCCGGCGCCGTCGTGGAGGCGGCGGCCGCGGCGTCCGGGTCGGATGCCAGAGCGGTGCTGGGCGCGGCGGAGCGGGTCATGGAGGGTCTTGTCGCGCTGGTCGAGGAGAAGGCTAACGCTCGCGCCGTCCGCGTCGGGATCCGCGGCCTGTTCGCGCTCTGCCTCGCCAAGGAGAACCGGCCCCGCGCCGTGGCTGCCGGAGCAGCGGCGGCGCTCGCGCGTCGAGTCGCGGAGGACGGAGGCGCGGGAGAGCCGGAGCGCGCGCTGGCAGCGGTGGAGCGCCTCTGCCGGATGGAGGGCGGGCGAGACGCGGTGGTCGCCGGCGCTGGCGGAGGCGCGGCGGCGGTGTGCGCGCTGGTGCGCGCCATGTCCGGGCGGTCGGCGGAGCACGCGGCGGGGGCGCTGGTGGCCGTGGTGGGCGGATCGGAGTCCCTCCAGGTGGAGGCCGTCCGCGCGGGCGCCATGAGCCAGCTCCTCCTAATGGTGCAGGGCGGCTGCTCGGAGCGGGCGAAGCGGAAGGCGCAGCACCTGCTAAAGCTGCTCCAGTCGGCCTGGCCGGCCGCGGACTCCATCGCCAACTCCGACGATTTCCTCCAACCATACTAACATAACAGCCCCCGCATTGCGCGCCCGCCTTCTGCACTCCTCCCTCCACCATCTCCACTAACGACGGCTCCGGTTGCCGCGGCGGTGTATGTACGGCGGTGTTAGTAGCACTAGCATCGACGACGGAGAGAAGAAAAAAAAAGATTTGATTCTTTTCCTCCTCTCAATCAAATTTCTAATTTTGTATATGTATGTATCAGTTGGCACTAGGGGTACTCATCTTGATTCAATCAACCAAAAAACAGGCACCGATTCTCCATTTCTCCTCCATTGCATTCTCCTCTCTTGTTGTGCAGAGGCTTCCCATCATTCCATGCGTGCGGAAGCCTTCGGGGGTCAGTGAAAGTACGAGGCAACAATAATCGGACGTGGCGGGGGGCGGGGGCATGCGCGGCGGCTTCTGCAGGTTGGAATGTTGTTGGTGTTGGTGGATTTGTGGTGTTGTTGCGGTGGAATTATTGTTGCATCACCCTCTCGTCCTCGTCCCCGCACACGCAGATGCGCGCGCTTCTGCCTCTGCACGTTGCATGCTGCCGTTGCACCTGCATGCGACCCCCCTTTTGACCGGATTGGCGACGACTACCACCACCACGGCACCACCGGTGCTGCAACACTACAGTACTACTCCTACAGTAGTATAGCTCTGTACTGGAGGAGTGGTAAGATCATTAGTGCGGTGGACTAGTAACTTGGACCGGGTTGCCATGCCATGCCATGCTCTGCCCGTTTTCTCCTCTGGCTGGTAAACTTACCAGAGCTGGACGCTGCACTGCAGTCTTGTGGGTGTGAGATACACGAGTCAAAAATTGTAGGGAAGGCAGCATCAGTAACGGCAGGCAGGCTGCGGCCGTGGCGTTTCAAGATTGGCCCATCATTTTCAGGCAACAGGAAAAGAAAAGCTAACGCAGGCGCAGCTTGCATCCCTCCGTGATTGCGAGCTTTTCTTTCGAGGTAGACAGGTGGACGAGCTACCTCGCCCCGTGGCCAATTATATTACTCAAATCCAGCTGATTATGATTATTGGAGTAGTATTGTTGTGTAGTAGTAATGCGTGTGCGCACGTTGCACGGGAGGATTAGTCAAATGAATTAAAGGGGATGGAGTATCCGCATCTCGTGCACTGAGGGACGGAGGAGGGAAAAAGAGGTGGTCGTCGTGGATTTACGCCTCCTCGCCCGCACCGTCCGACGCTGCTACTGTCCACGCCATTCGCTGGCACCACGACGTCCTGCATGGTATGCGATTCCTCCCTCTCGGCTAAAATGGATAATTAACAAAGCTAGCGTGGTACTTCCTCCGCTTCGCGATATTATTTTCTTTAATAATAAAAATGGTTCTATCTCCCGTCTCTTTTTCGTGATACCTGTCTATTTCTCACGCAACACTGTACAAATGTTTGGATTATAAATACTGTGTGCTAGTGGCGAATCTAGAAAAAATTTTAGAGTGTGGGTGTATTGAGTGTTTGCTATAAAAAATTAATTTTCATTCCCTAAAATAACATTTAAATTCCATTTCACAATCGCTGGCGAACCCAGCCGCCCAGGTCCCCAGACAGTAAATCCGCACTAGGCGTGCCTAAGAGAGAACTTAGTCGAATTTCCCGAACAAATCAACCTATCTCAAATTCTTATGAGGATTACTAGTACTATTGTGCATTGATGATGGGTAGAAAGAAAAGGCCAGCTCTAAGGTTGAGTTCAATTCTTGCTCTTTTGGAACAAAGGATTTTTAAATGAATTTTGTTGGATTGAAATCCTATAGGAAATTTTCCTATAGAGCTCTTTGGTTTAAAGTATTTGGCTAGAAAATTTCTGCAGGAGTCCTTTCTTTCCTCCACTTTTTGGAGGATTTTAAAAATGAGCTCATACTTCATGGTTGTGATTTCCTTTGAGAAGACAAATACACCATATCTCTTCATATCTCCCCTCAACTCTATATTAATAATATTTTCCTTCTAAATTTTCTATGAATTTTCTGTGAAGTATTCAAACAAACCATATCCACAAATTCCCGTGTTTTTAATTTTGTGGATTGCATATGTCATGACTTCCTATTCCTATGTACGTTTTTCTATTCGTGCGTTTTTCAATTCTCACATTCCAAACGAGCACTTAGAAGTTAGCTACTCTCATATTTTTTTAAGCGCATTTTCTAAGCTGTTAAGCCTTTTTTATAAAAGAAATTTCTATATATAAGTTTCTTTAAAAAATAAAATAAATTTATTTTTAGTTTATAATAGTTGATACATGTATTAATAACATGTCTTAATTCGTGTGCCACTAATAAGCTGAGCCAAAACTCATATTCGAACAAAGCATAAAAATGCTTTGGAATATAAGAACACAAGTATTCTGACAAAAAAATTCAAATGCTACAAATAAATTTAAATGGAGAGAAATATGCTTCTATTTATAAGTAGAACTATGTTTGATATACATCTTGTGGAGTTGTAGTAATGCAAAATATGCTTAGCTTCGTCTCGTGCTCAGGTTAGCCGCTCGAGAGATGACGACGAATTAAAGAGAGAAAAAAGAGGAGGTGCTTTTGGTTGCTTGATTGTGGCGCCTTTTCTGCTGTGCACGATCGTGGTTGATGAATGCATGGGCCTAAATTACTTTCATAGAGGTGATGACCACCACTCCTCGCCGCCATCCAATGTGCCTCAAGATTCGTGATATAATGGCCCGGTCACCGTAATCCACTTTACACCCATAATTTAACTAACACATCTAAACCCCACCGGATTAAGACCTCGCAAGGCTTAATTACTTTAGCTGTAAATGATGGCTTATCCATTTGAGGGCAGCTGCTGCGTCAGGGGAGCTAGCAGAGAAAGAAGAAAATTCAGCAATAATTTGTGGGACGAGCCTCTCGTCACACTCTCCACTGATAGCTACTAGTTGCTGGTCATGGTCAAAGCGATGCCAACTCCCAAAGTTAAGCGAGGGGGCTCAGCCACTAAACTAATGTGTGTGCGCGTGTGTCGAGCCCCACCAGACGAGGACAGAGGATGCTATGGCTACTACTACCACGAACTCAAGTTCAAATCGGGAGTAGTAGGCAGTGGTCGCAGGGACAGGAACTTTTGCCGGTATCTGCTGCTGCATCGTTATCTAGTGGGCCTAATTTGTCGGTGAGACCATCTGCTACATCACCCTCACTTACGTATGGGCCCTCGTATGTCGGTGAGACCATTTGCATCTCAAATGCTCAACAATGCCCAATCCCATCTCACGCCTCCGATTCTTGCTCGCTGCCTTTTCTCCACCGCCGTTGGAGAGGCACCCCCTACATTTCCTGCGCCTCCCCTTGACCAATGCCGCCCATGTTGGCGGCTCTCTAGGCCAGCTTCGGCCGTCCCGACCAAGCCGCTGCGTCGGCAGCTAGGTTAGTGGCGTAGCTGTGAAGCGCCGATGCCATCTTCAGTTTTCGTACGTCGCTGTTGCCGTCGAAGCTGTGTGCCACTGCCATCTTCCTCAGGTCCAGCAACCCTAACTGTTTACTGCCTCCTTGGTCCAGCTCACAATGCAGTCTCAGGGGAGGTTATCACGTCCACACTCTGCGCCTAGGATGCTGCGGCGGAGACCAAGGTGAAAGAGACCGAACCAGTGGCTGTGCCTGTCAGGGCCGGGGCGGCGATGAACGTCGCCAGCGGCTGCAAGCACACGACGGAGAAGAAGAGATCAACTGCAATTCACACACACGCGAACGCTCGAACGATACAAGGAAATTTGGTACTGCTAAGAGGCGCAGCATCTTCTGATGTTCTCTTTCGAAACAGAGAGCAAAAGCTCTTGGTGGCTGACCGCACACCGCGCATCCCCACATCCGTAGCGTTCGTCCACAACCAATCGCTCGTGTGCGAGCTATTCGCGCTGCCATTACTCCTATGTGCACGGTGACCACAAATTTAGGGCTCGTGCGCATGCATAATAACAGAAAGCAAACATACAGTGCTAGGCTTAACCAACAGTGCCGTCTCGTACTGTGTCTTGCAGCTCAGTCAAGGCGGCAAACACCAAGAAAGCAGAGGCAGCTCTAGCCTGGTCGACCGGCTGGTTTGGGTATGTAATAATTAACTGATTCATGCTTTACAGAACCTAATGAGCTTAGTTCTAACATAGTTTCTTTTCTCGTTCTGTAGTCGCCAACAGTAAGGTAGCTCTTTTCTCTGTTACGCTTCCATCCCAGTTCAAGCAGACATGTCACAACTCATAACCTTTTGTTTTATGTTAGCGTGCAATGTATAATGTTCAATTTTCATGTTTATACTCTAGTAGTTTAATTGCTACACCTTGTCTTGTCTATAGGCAACTGAACCATTGATTGCAATTTGTTGCAACCTGTTAGTTGTGAAGAACTTGAGATTATGTTTGTGATGCAGAGCTCTGAAGATTGTCGGTTGCAATGGAACATTTTGCTTTATTGTTTTTTCAAGTTTTTTAGCAAGCTATCATGTTTTCATTTGTTTCTTTTGACATGGTGATGTGGTTAAAAAAATGAAAGCCTCGTTTCAAAATATACTGGAATGTAAGCTACTTGCCAGCTTTTGACACATCCTGTTTACATGCACTTTCATTTTCAAGAGATCTGCAGACACTGTCGTTGTTCTTTTATAGAAAAATGCTATCTTTTTTCACATCAAAGCAATAGCACACTTAATCATTTTTTCACATAAAAGCAATAGTACTCTCGTAGAATGAACATAACACAACTTTGAATGGATAGTATAATTATGTTTTGCTAACCTTTGGGACTTGGGACAAAGGTCTCACTGGCATATCAGTGTTACACCTGAAATTGATGTGTCAGGTTTCATGTGCATTCAGAGAAGAAAAGAAACTTATTAGAAATATGTGTGTGTTCTATTTCTTTCCAATCTAGCTCATACCTGAAACACTGGAGTACCATACAAAGCAACATAATTAAATCTCAATATCCCATATGACCACCCCGTTATCTCCACGCTCAGATCCCTTTCATATAAATAATTTTTTCGAACAGTTAGAGCAACTGGATAGCTCAACATGCATGGAAAAATTTTATCTGATGATTGAACAACAGGAATATTATTTAAATTTTTGGGCTTTAAAGTATACAGTGTGGTTTTCTTTTAAAATTCCGTTATAAAGTACGGGCATTGGGCTAGTCTATACGTTAAGACGAGAGGATCAGATGACACAACACAATGACTGTATATATACTACTCCCCATGTCCTAAAATGTAGTAAACCGATTAAACACAACTTAATACTAGATGGGTGGATGGTTGGTTGTCTAATTTGGTATTAGGTTGCTATATTTTAAGATGAATTAAGTATTACTAGTATGAAAATTGTATTTAATCCCTTGAGTTTTGTGGGGGTCTACTGAACTCTGATTACGAGTTTAAACTAGATCAAATAACCCCTCTGACTCTTTGAAACATAGGATTATCAAAACACACAAATAGAAAAAGATATGACTAATTGAATAACCGTAGGAAAACTATAGAAATTACTTTTAGGATGTAATGTAAAAAAAACAGGAATCACAAGAGAAATAGACGCAAAGGATTTTTTTTTTAAGAGGTTGAACCCAAGGATGAATCTAGGCCTAGGGCAGCTAGGATTCAAAAGCCCTAGGCCTACAATCCAAACTTCATGTAAATTCCATGTAATTATCAAAAACCCTAATGATTTGAGCCAATTTAAAGGACTTCCATAGGATATTTTTATAGCCATTCCGATCTTTTTTATCCAAAGGACACATAGGAAAATTTTCAGCACGATTGAATTCTTCCAAAAATTTTTCCAAAGAACTTTTGATCCAATGGAGGTGTTAACTGGTTTTGCATGTCCACGTAGACTTCAATAATAAGGAATGGATTCGGTTAAATATTTTTCAACTAATGGGATGATTTGGATCTTGGAAGCAGTTGATTGGCTCATTGATCAGACAGAATATTTGGACCGGCCGCTTGTGTGATATGGGCTAAACAAGTACTAGAAGAGAATTCGCAGCGCCATGCTGCGCACAGCTGGGCAAGCAAACATGGTTTAAGCAGAAATTCTATTAAACACACCAAAACAGGTTAATACCATGATCACAAACATTATATAAATAATTGGGATCTTCTTAGCAGAGTTGCTCTTTAATTAAACTGATCAAACTAAGGAGAGTTATGTATCCAAGAGTTAAGCTAAGGAGGGTTATGTACTTGCACTTTGAGATTGTATCTGGCAATGACTTAGCCGGTTGCTTGCCACATTCAGAATCTTCAAATTCGATAGTAGTCCAATGGAATCAGGGAGAGAAATCAAGGCATTGGAAGCAAGACGAAGCTCTTCAAGATGATCAAGTCCTCCTATAGCATCTGGAATAACCAACAGTCACGTTGATTCACCGGTAAAGCCAGGGACAAAACACCACTATACTTAACAAAACAAATATATTATTTCGCTAAGAAAATATAACCAGGCAAACCATTGAGTATAAAATGGTTATGAAAGAAAATAATTATAGCTAGTATGCACCTAACTGTTTATGTCTATTTTCAATTTTTAAACATAAATGAGTAAGGGCTAATATCTCCAAATTAAAATAAGCTATGAAATTTCTAAACATCAATATAAGTGCAGATGTAGAGGAAGTGTCCAAAATTCAAAACAAAGCCATCCTTCCCTACTATAATCTATAATTTTCCAACGATCCAAACCAACCATGAAATCTAGGATGATATTAGAAAGTGAACCCACTCATGTCAATCTAATCAGGAAACTACATACACACCATATTCCTATCAGTTCTACATTTATTCCGTCAACACTTACTACGTATCCAGTTATCTGAGTTTCAGACTGTAGACGGTCCATGCCTAACTCTCAGCACTCTAAAACAAGACTGCCGGACCACTATATTCATAACTTTCAGCACTCATCCACCCATAGCCTAATTTAGTAATCGAACAAAAAGGGTAAAAAGGAAATACTAACATATAGTGCTTCACTATTTACACCATAAGATAGTAATAGTATTTTCATCATCCTTACATAGATCATGAAATAATTGCCCTAGCAAATCCACAAGCCATGTATCTATGCTAATATTCATATGTGCATCGACATGTATAGAGATATATTTCTAGATAAATATATGACGGATTTTGCTTGTACAGGAACAGGCCGCTTTACAAATTGCAATGGAAAAGCTGATAGCATGTTGAGTATTCGCATCAATTTATCAAATAGTCAAACTGAACATGTGATAAACTCACCTCTGCAGTCATCTTCTGTGCGGCAAGTGCAGCATCAGCCTGTTTATTTACACATCGCCACTGTAAATGTCGATTGCATAAAATCCTCAATAGGTGCTCACAGCAACCTTACTAAACCCAAGCCACCTCCTTTTCACTTGACCATCCAACCCATAACCAGATGAACTTCTTCCCTACTGATCTCCATATGATGCACTCACCCCGACAGAGCCCCTTGCTCGGGATGGACTTGATATTCTCCGTGATCCTACGAGCTTGGTGAAGGTTGCCTATTTGGACTATTCAGTGGAGACGAAACCAAGCCATGCAGCAATGATTTCTTGACTGGTGCTGTCCTGCGAGATGATGAAAACACAAAGCTATGTGTCATGAATGGTTCTTAGATCTGCAAGACGATTCGCCCTGCTGGCCGCAGCACCCTGCAAGAACCGTCCAGGCACACTCATCCCCTTCGGCGACGAGCGTGCTCTGTGAGAAATGCCCATGCCTGCATCCTGAGACCCAGAATTGCTCTCTGATGACACACTCTTAGTGTCCAATGACATCAAGTAGTGGCCATTATCATACGAGGAGCGCCGCACCCCCTCCTCGAACACCATTGACTGCCGCAGTGAGCGTACAGAAGCCAGTACAGCAGCACCTGTTGTGGCTAAGCCCACAGACACGCGATCACTTGGATGAACATAAAAAAAAGCAAATGAAGACGAATACAAGAACACAGAGAACATGTTTTGGTGCCGCGCAAGGACGTCGGGCTTTTCTAGTTTTCTTTTCCTTTTTATTCTCCAATCAGATACATGTATAACAAACTAACAGCTTCACCTATTCAGCCGCTATGACCACTTTCTTCGTGCCATCCCACAAAGTGCGGATCAACGCAGCATATCTCGGTGAGCCACGCACACACGCACTCTCAGCCACGACGCAAACTCTGCACGCCACAGGCTCATGCAACATTAAGGGAGAAACAAACTCGTGATAGGATCCAATGACCCGCCACGGATGCACAAACACAGAAATTAAGTTCTAAATGTGACAAGGCTTAATCTAACAAATCACCCCCTTTAGCCTTGCCATCCTTCACATCCTCAATGCCCAACTTTTGCCTCATCTCAGTGAACTTGATGCGCCCAAGTGCTTTGAACATCAACGCCCTTACTATCGATATGCTTGATTCTGTCATCATGAATAGGATTCTTGCTGAGTGCAATGGCTGATTTATTATCTACTAGTGGCTTGAACTTCTGTTCCAGTCAGGTTCTCAAGCAGAGGACACAACGACAACCCTTAGACAAGCCGCCGATGTGGCTACAGTATACTCAGCCTCACACGATGTGAGCGCCATGATTTTTTTGCTTTTGTGACGCCCAAGTTATCCAGCTCGAGCCAAGAAAGAACGCTGTTCCTGATATGCTCTTGGGATCATCCAAATCCCCGGCAAGATCACTGTCATTATAGCCCGTCAAACCATTGTCTTTTTGATTCTGTTTGTTGTAGCAGCAGTCAAATTTCATAGTTGCACTTACATATCTCAGAATGTGTTTTACGGCAGCCATGCGCTGTGAGGTAGGGGCTTCCAAATATCTGCTAACAATGCCATCCGGACGAGTATTTACCACATAATGAAGACTTCCAACCAAAACATCAGTACTTAGTAGCATCAACAGTAAAACTCCCATTTTTCTTACTCAGCTTTAGATGATTTTCCATGGGAGTTGTACAAGGGTTGCAACCTGACATCCCAGACATCTCCAAGATCTTCTTTGCATAGCTGCTTTGGCACATGGTGATTCTTTCTTTGGACTGCTATACCTCAATCTCCAAGTAATAACTCAGGAGACCAAGATCATTCATACTAAAATAAATTCCCCATTTGAGCCTTGAACTCTTCAATGATATCATCTTTGGACCCCATAATAATCAAGACATCCACATAAACTCCAACTAACAGCAGATCATCATCTGTCTTGCGCTTGTACACTCCATGTTCCATGGAACACCTATCAAAACCAAGTAACACCAGTGAGGCATTCAACTTGGCATTCCAGTCTTGTGGCACTTGCAGCAGCCCCTACAATGCTTTGCACAGCCTCAGTACCGCACCAGTTTTTTTGTTGTCGATGTACCTTGAAGACTGCTGCACATAGATTTCTTGTTTGAGGTCACCATTCAAGAATACTGATTTGACGTCTATCCATTCAAGAATACTGATTTGACGTCCATTTGAAGAATCGACCAATCACCTTGTACGGCTAGGGCAAGCAGCAGCCACACCATGCCACCGGAGCAAACACTTCATCTAAGTCCACCTCCTTAGCACTCTGGATACCCTTTTGCGATGAGCCACGTCTTATACTTAATGACGTTGATGGCGGGGGTCTCATTTTACTTTATAAACCCACTTGAGCCCAATGGCTCAATGCTCTTTCTGGAAGCCTCACAAAATCCCAGGTTCCATTGCCACAGATGGAGTTCATCTCCTACTCAATTGCACACCGCTAGTTGGTTCAACCAGTGTGCATTCAACGCTGCTTGGCTCCTTGGCAGCCATGAGGCAAAGCCCACTGAAGTCGCCGCTATCTAACATTGCTGTGTCATCAACTGGCAACGTCGTCTATTGAAGATGATCTAGAGAAGGGTATTGGAGTGGCACCCCCTTCGAGTCACTAAGAACTTTCCATCAGCGAGCTGACGAACTCCACATCGGCCAAGGTGGCCGGTGTCGTCAGTGTGGTGTGTGTTGGAATCGTGGATGAATTCATTGGTGCTATTGCAGGTGAGGACGGCGTGTCTAGTGGTTGCTGCCTCGATGAATCGGACATCCCCTAGGTGCATCCATTGGGCCCCGTGCCATCTCCTAAGTCCATGGCAGCATACGTGATGGTGAACGTGCCCGGTTAGTTAGGATCTTGTCTGTTTGTACTGGTTTCCCAGTCCCACTTCTTCTCCTCCTCAAACATCACATCATATGACACATCCAACTTTTTTGCCTTTGGATCATAGACCCGATATAACTTGGCATTATCTTCATAGCCAATGAACACGTCTAGGATGGAGTGATCGGATAGCTTTGACACCCTAGGCCCAACCTTCTTCACATGAGAAATACATCCAAAAATATGTAAATAATGTACCTTGGGTTTCCGATGATACAACACCTCATAGGGCGTCATGCCATCGAGAGCGCACGTGGGCACAAGGTTCAAGACGTGCATCGCTATCTTGACAGCCTCCACCCAGAAATGAGTCAGCATGTTGTTTACACCAAAATTTGGTAAGTCTCGTGGATAGATTGGAGAGCCAATCAGCCTAGTGGGAAGAGTCTAATTGATATAGGAAAATGGCCAATCGAACGGATTGAGGAAGCATTCGGTTCAATTAAAAATAGAAGATTATCCATATGGTATCGAATCTGAGGAGGAGCCATGAAAGCCATGTTAGGATATTTTATCTACATAAGAGATATCTTGTAAAAATAGACAGGTTTAGTTAGTTTTGTTAACTTTCTTAGAGATAATTTTCTTTTATGTTTTTAGGAAATAACGTCCGATGGTTGTTATAACCACGTCAGACTCTTGTAATCTCAAAGTATAAATATAGACCCCCTGAAAGCTCATAATTTATCTCTCGATCAAATACATCTTTAGTGTATTGCCATCTTAGTTTATCTAGATTTTTTATCGGGGGTTCTAAATCTTGACGCGGGGCTGCATCGATTAGGTTTGAACTCTAATAAAGGGGTAAGTCCTGCCATTATCCTGTTGTATTCGCTCTGTCTAAGGCTACATTGGTTATGTCCGACCTCTTAGTCCAATTGAATATATCACATCACGTTCGCATGAGATTTATTGGTTTATCAAGCTTCTTTTATCATTATCAGTCTTGTACTTTATTGGTTTCGTTCGATGTACTAAACTGCTGATAGTAGATTAAGCTATAAGGCAATGAATTTTTACTCGGTGTTTCATCAGAATAGTCAACCGATGAGTTATCCACACATCGAACATCATGCCCAATATATTGGCTCCTCAGCCGATACACATACGTCTTAAGTGATTTTCTTTGAGACTCACACCTAGTATATCGGCCTTAGCTAATATACATATATCTTTAGAGAATTCTCTCATCGGCTTAGCTAGCTAATGGATTCACTTGTTCCTTCCATCCGCTCGTTCAATCTAGTCTCCGCTATTTCCGTGTCGTTAGTCTCAGTCTCATACTGTTTTGGTTTAGTTTGATCTATCAAGACTGGCTCTAATGGTACCGTCACGATGGTCATTAGGTCTCGTACTTTCGAGAGATCGGGTCTCGCTCCTTACTATTCATCACATACTCTATTCGGAGTGCCATCGACTTTGGAGCCGATAGATCATTTATCTTACTCATAGCATCATCACACATTCTATTTGGAGCGCCATTAGCTCTGTAGTCGATGGGTTCTTTATATTATTCCTTGTCAATCTATATATGCCTTCATCGGATTTCTAGCTGATGAACGAGCACTATAGCCTCCATCGTCAACTAGCCAATAGGAGGATCACACGTGCTAATTTTTGAATACACTATTCCAAAGTACCATCAGCTTTGTAGCTAATGGAATCATTATGATATTCTTTGAATATCCTTTTATGCCTTCGTCGACTTTACAACTAATGGATCAGTGTTATGCTGCCATCGGCTTTACAGCCGATGTATCTTTCATTCTCTTCTCGCCACCTGCTTACGGATTCATCGGTTTCCTAGCCGATGGAAAGGTATTGCAATCCTTATCAACAACTAGTCGATAGCAGAAGCGTGTCGGACGTAGCTGATGACTATTTGAACCCTATTGGTAGCCAGCTAATAGTTAGAGTTTATATCGGTCCATCGTTCGATTGACCCATTCTCTTTATCTCCTTATCAATTATATGGTCAAATTGACTAGCACGCCAACATTTCCATCGTCTTAACAAAGGAACAACGAAGCCAAAGGATCATGGCACGCTCTTGAACCAATCAACGAAGCCAAAGGACAATATGGAGTGCATGCCATCCAACAAAGCTGAAGGATCAGTATTGAAGCAAAGTAGATCTCTATGCCTCGGTGTGTTCGCGAGATCCGGTATAAACATATTTTTGGCATGCTTGGTGGGACAATCGGGAGTGCTCTCCAATGAACCTCAAAGCTGAAGGACCTATACTAAATCCAAGTAGATCTCGTAGGCCTCAGCGTGTTCATAAGATCCAGTGTGAACACATGCCCTTGCTCTTCAACATGCTTCGAGCCATCTCCACTACCGTCCTATTGTGCCACTCAACCATCCCATTTTGTTGGGGCATATATGGCATCATGGTGTCCCAATGAATGCCTAGCTCAACATAATAGCTAATGAACTCATTGGAATTGAATTCGCCTCCATGATTAGTGCAGAAGGTTTGAGTTTCACGTCTAGCTCATTCTCAGCTACTGCCTTGATCTTCTTGAAGCACTTGAACACTTCATCTTTCGTTCTAAGCATTTCGACCCACATATATTGAGAATAATCATCCACAATCAAAAGGAAGTAACATTTATCGGTGGTCATCACTAGCGTGATCAGTCCACACAAATCTCCATGGACCAATTTGAACTCACGTTCCACACAGTATGCTGACACACATGGGAATGAAGCTCTATGGTGCTTACCAAGTGATCACCCCTAACAAAATTGCTCGACGTGGTTCACAAGCAGCATGCTTTCCAGTATCCACTTCAGGCTCCACTATCTACTTTAGGCCAAGGTCTCGCAATGAGCGGAAGTTCAAGTTCCCAAATCGCTCGTGCCACTACTTTGCTTCATCATCTACCTTCGATAGCAGGCACATGGGTGTAGCTAGGTTCAAGGACAAGGTGCACATCCTATTCCTGCACGGCACCCATGCGAGCAAGAGGTGCTTCGTGTTGAACAAATTCACAATGCCATTCAAGAGGACGCCTTTGCACCCCCTTCCTCGAGATGCCCTAGACTTATGATGTTGCCATGTAGCCGAGGGATATAATAGACCTCCATCAGGGCTTGATGCTCACCGTTCTTGCATTGGAATGTGATAACACCCATGCCCCGGATGTCGACCACGGAATTGTCATCAAAGCGGACAGTGCCAGTCACCTTCTAATTAAGCGACGCAAACATTGCCCAGTTCCTAGCTACCAAAAGTCATCAGGCATCTCCTTTGGGATCACATGTTCCTCATTGAGGAACACCCTCTGGTGCACTTCGGTGAATAGCAGCACCAGCTACTTGTTATCAATTTGCACCAAGTTTGTTTCCTCCCGCCAATAACGGCAAGGCTTGCGGCATTCCTTTGCATAGTGCCCAAGTTTATCACAATTGAAGCAATTTACCTTGGACCTATCCCATGTTCTGGTTGACGATGATCCACTATGGACTTTGTTATCATGGCCATGGTCACCACACCCACAGCTGCATGACTTGTTGAGATGGCTTTTGTCGCCGCTATCACCACCATGACCATGGTTGCACGACTTGTCGAGATGGATTTTGTCGTCGTTGCCATCATCATCCTTTGAGCTGCTTGAGGACACGTCGTGGTCCTTCAATTTTTGTGGGCCAACCACTCCTCCTTGGCCAGATAGAGACGATTTTGTGTGATGCTTTATCGCCGTCATCCATGTTGTCTTCCCACTCAGCGGTCAACATCCTCTCGACTAGCTTCTCGATTGGCATTGTCTTTAGATCAAGGAGATGCTCAATCCAGATTGTCACTTGTTTGTACTTCTTTGGAAACATGCAAGAATTTCTTGGATGTCCACGGCCAGCGGCATTAGCCTTAAGCTAAACTCCTCAGTGGTTTCTCCTTCCTTGAAGTGAATTGCCTCGTACTTCTGGTGGAACACTTGCTCCTTCTCCTCGTAGACATGATCGACACCCATCCGCATGAGCCTGGTGGTGTCCCAGGTGGCCTTCATAGAGTCCTTTGCCAATGGCCACAACATCTCCTTCATGGCAGCCTACAAGATGGCCGCTAATGCCACCTGGTCTTCCTTGAACTCAACATAGCCCAGATCAACCGCTATCTAGATACCTTGTGCTTGGAGGTTGACCCTCATCAACAATGCCCATTCGGCATAGTTGGTTGTTGTCAATACCGGATAGCACCTAGATATGCCAGATTTCCTCAACACCAGCTGCTGGACGATGGGAAATTTGGTGCCACCTGCGCCACTACCCGAACCACCGCCCTGCTTGCTACCGCTGTTGCCAGTGCTGATGCTGCCACGCTGAGTCAGAGGAGTGTAGCAGCCACCGCCACCATCGCCATTGAAAGACATGTCGAAATGCAGGCTCTGATACCACTTGTTGTGGCTAAGCCCTCACACGCAATCACTTGGATGAACACAAAGAAAAGCTAAAGTGTAGACGTGTGCGAGAGCAACGAACGAAGACGAATGCAAGAACACAGAGAACATGTTTTAGTGCCGCACAAGGACGTCGGGCTTTTCTAGTTTTCTTTCCCTTTTTATTCTCCAATCAGATACACACATAACAAACTAACAACTTCACTTATTCGGCCGCTATGACCACTTCCTTCGCTCCATCCCACGAAGTGCTGATCAACGCAGCATATCTCTGTGAGCCATACACACATGCACTCTTGACCACGACACAAACTCTGTGCGCCTCTGCTCATGCATCATGTAATGGAGAAACAAGCTCATGACAGGATCCAATGACCCACCACGGATGCACAAACACAGAAATTAAGTTCTAAATGTGACAAGGCTTAATCTAACAGCACTGCTTCCACATAATAGTCTAAGCTCTTGGTAAGCGGATTCCCCTAGAACCCATGGGAAGCCTTCGCCAACATTAGCGAGCTTTGGTGGCTATGACCACCTTCAAACACCTTCCCTCTCTCCAACATTGTACCTATCCTGGGCCTTCTATCTCTCCCAAGTGGTGGATACCGCTGCCATTGGCTACCGCACCAATGATGGGGATATGGTTGGCTTCACCTTGCTAGTCTCTAGGAAATAGGAGCAGCCCTAGAAGGCTATGGAAAGGCTCGTTGTCTTGGTGGTGGAAGCCCTATTGGGCCTAAGGCCTCACCAACAACCAAATTGCTTGAGGTTGAGTTGGACATTGCTGAGGAGTTGGTGGTAGTGATCAAGGAGGATAAGGTCAAGGTAGAGATGGATTTGGGGGATGGGAAAAGATGGTAGCAGGACAGGACGGTCTTGCCCTTGGGCTTGCAACCCCTGGTGTCATAGCCCCTAAAGGCGTCATCATTGGTGGTGGTGCGAGGACAGTGATAGATTCATCATCGACATGGTCGCTGTAGTTGCTACTGTGCTCACGGCGACCATGGCAGTAGATCTCATGGAATATCTGCTAGCTTGGCATAGGGTTTGGGGTTTCAAGATGAGGGAGCGAGCGAGTGGTCGAGGAAGAGGAACAGAGTGTGAGTGATGTGATGTCGCCATGTCCTCCTACTCCCCACCCCCCGTCTCGCTTGCCTCCACCAATCCTACTCACCACCATGACCTCCTAGTCACCATCGCCTCGTCGGGTCACTGCCAACAATTGCTGCTCCCTCTACCCGCCAATACCTATGCCACCTACTCCCTATCGGGTCGCCATCGCCACCATCTCCTAGCCTAGGGTTCAAGGGAATGGCTAAGGACAAGAAGCAAGAGGATATGTTGGCTGTGGGTGGAGGAAGAGTGGTAGTAGTGGCGCAATAGATGCTGGATGGAGGGGCGGAGGCGGTGGTGATGGAGGCCGCGCTAGTGGTGGAAGCCTAGGGCACCTCCTGTGCAAGAGGAGAGGGGAATGGAGGAGAATGGAGGGTTTTGGCGCCTAGGGGTTAAGGGGTGAGTGAAGGAGATTTTGTGAAAACCCCTTTACTTTCCATGTTTACAACACTACGCTTAAAAGCAGATTTTTCCCTTCTTCGCATTGTATTTCTTTGAAAGATGAGGTTTTTTTTAAAAAAACACAACTAGGCGTTAAGCTGTTTGAGGACCTACACGAGATTCTGCATATACACGAGGAGTTTTTTTTTGGAAAAGAGCCCCCACCATGCGTCAATTTCTCCGAGGGGCCAAAAATATTCCAAAAAACGAAAAAAGGGAACGTTTTCAGCTGTTGATAGCTGATGATATGTCTATCACATATGCAATATAACCTGCCACGGTACACATTGCAAATAAACCCCTTACAGAACCATTTTCGGGTTATTTGAACTTGTTTTATCATATGTAAGATAATGGTGGGCCAGATTATATAAAATGGGCTAATATATATGGGAAACTATTCTCAACTATTGAGGAGATGTCCCCTCATTTGTCTCTAAATCATCTAAATTGTTATGAAAAATTCTGAAAAGAATTAAAAGCATTCATACAACATATATATATACCACTCCATAAAATCTTACGTTCAAATTTTACTATATAAAAAAAGATAAATTCAGCAGATGAATAGTAGTGGTATTTTTAAAATCCGAATTTATCTTTTTTTCTCAATGTGTAGGTCGAATTCAAACTTAATTTTTCATGGAGTGCTAGATGTTACCATACTCTACATTACAAATTTATTTTTAATTTTTTATAATTATTTATATTAAATTTGAAAGACAAAGATACTTAAGGAAACACCATCTCGAAAGATTAGAATCCATTCCCATACATATGTCTCCTACATGAACAGCACCACATGCCACCATGGTGTATTTAATATAGCAAAATGACTTACAAAACCATTTTAAAGGGTTATTCTGAATATATGTTTGTACTTCTGGATGAGTTGCTTTTAGGGCCGGTTAAGTAGACCAATCTTACTTTAGTACTTTAGTAATTAATTAGACTTTTCCATAAACAACACTACTACTGCTTCTTAAGCTACAAGGTCTATATATTCTTGCTGCTTAAGCTTTGTAAAGAAGAGCTAGTGTGTGTTTATGTGTGGCTTTCCATGCTCTAATAGAGCGCCGGTACAGTGATACCTCCGTTGTCTGTTTGCCACTCTGCCTATCATCATTTGCAACTTTTCTATGCTTTTTTCTCGTCCTCTCTTGCGAAGGTTAATGAATTCATAGGATCATCATGTGTAAGGCTGATGGGAATCCACGTTAAAATCTGTGCAGAAAGAAGGGAAGAGAAAGTTTGTCATAACTAGTTACCACAGTCCACTACAGAGCCCAATTGACATCTAAAAAAAACATTTCAAAACAAAATTCCTCCAAAATTGTTTCAAATAATAGCACTCACATTCTTTGGCTTACTCATGCAGCACAACAGCTAGAAGAGAAAGATAGAAAGAAAGAAAGAAAAAGGTAGTGCATGTATCGTAGCGGTACAATTACCAATAGTGCTAGTTCCCTACGCATACATGCTGAAGCAGCCAGAGCGAGCTAGAGACCAGGAGCAATAGATAGATCATAGATGTTTGTAGAGTTGTGGTAGTGTCTGCAATTGTAGCATGCATATGCACTTTCTTTTAATTTGCTGGTTTAGCTTTCTACTGTTCATGAACAACCGGTGAACTTGAGCTAAACTTACATCGCGACAAAACAAAACCCTAGGTGATGGTGGTGGCTTCTATTAAAACAAAGTCTGTGTTTTCTCGTTATCCTGAAAAAAAAAGTGGCGGTGGCTTGGCTATAGTTGGCCTGGCTAGCTAGCTAGCTGTAGATGACTAGATGCGCGTAGCATGCTGCTAATTGCGTTTGCATTGCGCCCTCTGTTTTCTTCCTCGCATTCATTCATGCTTCTGTTCCTTTTACGTCGTGTTAAGTTGCCTGCAGGGCTACTCCCGTTGTTTTCGGCTCTGTTGCTTGTGGGTCACTCATGTCTCATGGGTGTGGGGTGATGCTGATTGAGTACCCAGGCACTACGAACAGAAGATATTCCTTTAAAAAGTATGAGGAAATATTTGCACAACTTTAGGGTATGCAAATAAAATGCTACTCCAAAAATATAAGAATGTTAAGCGGCACCACTAAAGATAAGGTAAACATAATACATGATGCTATAATTTGGATATATCTTCTAACTATTTGTTTAGCAAATTTCTACAACCAGTGGGCTAGAATAGTACTACTACATTTTACTTAAAAAGTGTGTGGCGACTTAGCTGATGTTGCGCCCCTCTGTGTGAAGAATGTAACGCAGACAGTCAGGGGGGGAATTTTGAGAACCATCTGGTGAAATAATTTGGTGGCTATTTTTGAAATGGATTATTTTATTTGCTCTATACTTTGAAAAATATGTTTTCTAAAAAAACTTTATTATACCATATTTCTTAGATTAATTGTTTTAAGTTATTTGTTAATTATATTTAATAAAATATTTAATTTATCTCTACAAGATAATTCGCACCGCTCAATAATATATTTCAAGCCGAGTCGATTCTAAAATAGCTGCTACGGTGAGAAGCTCTATATATTGCCATCATCTCTGAACTGTAGCACTCCTGTTACCACAAACACTGCTGTGGATTGACCAAGTACAATGACATTGTACCTTAAGCTGTCAAAACTCTGGTCGATTTGTCTGTACACCTAATTCCCAAATAACAAATTAGCAATAGCACAATCGCCATATCAGAAGTGTTTGAGCCATGGAGGGAGACCATGTGGTTGCGTGCTTGCAGTTCTAGAACTGATATGCATGTGACTGGATGGATGGATCGATTGATGGAGTGGTCGTGCGTGCCGCCACATAAGGCGATAGGGCGAGATCGATCGTGCGAGGCTGGTATCACATACATGCAATATTAAGGAGAGGATACACCATCTTTTTTTAAAAAAAAAACCTCTAATATATACATTCCATCAAATTCGAATTTCAGAATTACATGATTCCGAAGAGGCGATTCTAAGGCGATGCATCGAAAACTTCAGGATTGCTAGCGAGGCTATTCTAGCTTGGTTCTGTCATGTCACCAGCAGGTCGTTTGTCATGGTGATGGCCAGGTCAGGTTTATAAGCACTTTAGGTGGATGCATGGTGGTCTTAGCATTGCGGTGTCTGCGTTGGTTATGACCTGTTTAGGCAAGGGATCCTACATAGTGCGTCAATCTCATGATGATGATCATGGCCATGGACTGTTAGGGTTCAAACACTCCGGTCGATCCCTTCCTTGGCAGTGATCAGTCGATCATAGCAATTACCAGCCCTTAGTCTTTACTTCTTTTTCATCTAGGGCTTGTTCTCTCGGTGCATGTACATTAGAAGACGAAGGAGAGCATTGCTCGACAATGATTAGGGTTTATGGCTGTCATACAGAAGAACCTAAAGACAATGTACTTCATGGACGTAGACTCACGTTAGCTCCTCAAGAAACCACTTCGGTCAGTGGCTCTCACTTCACCATTCTATCTCTTGTTGCTGAGGAAGAAGATCAGAGCATGTTGGAATCAAAAGAGCATGAAAGTAGACAAGACATTGTATCAACTATGGCCAGTGAAGCTCCTTTGCAATCTTTGAAATCTCCTATCACTACTCATCTTCTCAAATTGACTGTCTTATCAGGTCTAGAGGATGAAGTGTTAGTAATATGCTCTAGAGGCAACATGGAGATGTTGTATATATCACGTACTATGTTTATGATATATTAATTTATTTCTTAAAATAGATATTATTATTATTGATCAATGAGTATATGATTTATTCATAAGACTCCTAATGTCAAATTATAAGATCAGCATATATATTGATTAATGATCATGTCTCATGGATTATAGTATAGAGATATCAAAGCGATAATATGAACATATATTAGTGAACATACGTTGGATAGATCCACTATAAGATACTACAGATATTTTATATGTCATCAGTTGATCTCAAGTAATATTTATGTGGAATCCTTAGACTTGAGATCATCATGGTTTTTCTAATATACGTAGTAGCTTATTTTGAGACTACCAAATACTACTCTATAATAGAGTAGTCATAAAAGTAGTCTTTAGATTTGCTATGAGATATATAGTGAGATGTGAGTGATCAACATAGAATTTGCCCTTGCTATGAGAGAGATGTATTTGGGCCCCTTGATATAATAGATTATGAAAGTATATGGCCATACTAAGGTGATTGAGAAGTGAATCATAAGCTTATAATGCATCACAGGATTGAGAGAGTGATTGAGCTATTAAGAGAATGACACAAGTCTCGCCTTAAACTCGATTGATATCGTTAGGCAAAAGGATTCGTATATGAGAACATTACAGGTTCAGCTGATATGATCTTTACGTATACTTTAGGGTTAATATGCCTTGCTAGAGACCAGTATTAACAGGGTGACCAGAAAGGCATTTTTAGGACACAATCAAATATACGTGAACCTACAGAGTCGCACGCTTAATAGGTTAGAATGCTTATTCGAATGTCATTCGGATAAGGGCTCAATTCGGATAGAGATCCGAATAGACTCCTATTGGGCTACGGTCCCCTAGCCCCAAGTGAGCAAGCCTATATATAGGAAGGCAGGGAGGTCGAGGAGAGACACATCTATTCATCTCGAGCCAAACCCTAGCTATTTGCAAGTGCTAGTACACCCGCAATCAGTGTTCTAGCTCTGGACGTGTGGATACCGATGGAGGCGCTGCTCGTTATGACGCTGATCGGTATAAGGTTCACGGTGATCAACTACTTCATAACCTCTACGCGCACGTGGTTAGATCGGCTTCTCCGACCTTACTTCCATTGCACTGTGTATCTCATGGTAACGATCCATGATCCCTGCTTCACATGATGTCCTAATGTGTGTGATAGAAAATTTTTTGTTTTATGCTATCATAGACTACACCTTCTCCTACATGAAGGAAAATGCATAAAGCATGACAAAGATTCTGAGAGTCAATCGTCTATGGTTCAATGTTTTTGGATTGAGGTTGGCTTTCTGACTGTTGCTTCTCATTGGTGGAAGCCACATGATTCCTCATCTCCATGAGAGCCTAAACCTTCCTCATCCCAACTGCCAACGTAGAAGGATTCTTGGACAATAGTTGAGGACTAGTGTATTAAGTCAACAACTCAAGACTCTCTGCATCGACATTGCGAATGGGTAATGAGGCCTTCGAAGGGCCCTTTGCCTCACGAAGTCCATGGTTGTTGAGCAGAGAAAGAGTGGCATCGGTTAGTTTGGTGAAACCTAGTCGACACTTGCTCGTATCGTGATTGGGTCCAGTTGGGAGTCATGTGTATGGTAGATATTTTGAAAAATTAAGGATGAATAGATGGGTTGACAAAACAAAAGACACCTTTCCTTCTTTGTTAATCTCATCTACCCCTAGCCTATTTCTAGCCAAACCTAGCTACACAACCATGGAAGCATGCAAGCCTCCTTCGCATGAGGATGCATGTGGCGCCATGCCAGTCAGCCAGCAACCAAACCGTGCATATCCTCAGGGGCCGCCTCAAAACCATCCTTGGCAATATCATAGGTCACCAAACTTTCCTCGCTTTAGCAACAGGACACCCGAGGGCGGCGTGGCTCAGGGTGTTAGTTCATCCGGTTCTCAACACAGGCAAGCAGGCACATTCTCTAGTGACTTTCAGAATAAGCAAACAGGCTTTAACCAATGCTATTAGGGTTATAGTGTGGCTGGCGATCATGGCCGTGAATAGGAAGATCAGTTGCACTCGCTTAGCTGGCTAGACCTACTTAGCTATCGTTTTAGCAAGCAGCAGTATAGGAGCATTCGCCGCAAGGTTAGGCACCCATTATGCAAGCATGTGCATTGGCACTTCCCATAGATATAGCTCAAGGATAGTAGAATGGTGCACTAGAGCCGATGGTCAAGGCGAAGAAACCAAGACCCCCTCACAGCCATAGATGCAAGCGAAATGGGCATATGACTAACGAGTGCAAAGCTGACCTTGATTGCATCATTTGTAACAATAAAGAGTTGCATTTATCAGATAGATTCCTTATTCTTAAAATTCCCAAACTAGTGTGCTCGCATTTTAGCTTTGGTAAGACTGAATATGGTTTTCTTCATATCGATGACTTTGATTTGAAGTTCGATACTTTGGTGATGGTACCTATAGCTTTGGTCTCTATCCATCCGGGGGGTTGGTGGTGGTTTTTACTACTGATCTGGTTTAGTCAAAGCTCTCCCATTTGGTTCAGGTAGACTGGAGTTAGGAATCTATTCCACAAAATGAGAATTCCTTCCTTATTGCCTTTCCTTTAATTCAAGAGTTGAAGCGAATGGGAGATGTGGAATTCTATTTAAAGAACCATGGAGTGGTAATGACAATAATAGAATGGTAGTCAACAATGGATGTGACTCCTCCCTACTAATTAGATGAGGTGTGGGTTAATGTTTTGTGTGTACCTCCTTCATGGTGGCACTATCTTGCCTTCTAGGCACTTGGCTATGTTATTGGAACAACCCATGAGGTAGATATGCTCACTTATCAGCAAAAAGGTATCATTTGGATTATGGTTTGTATGCACAATACTGTAGATTTGTCAGTAATTATGGATGTGGTGTTTGGTAAGATGGGTTATCTAATCACTTTCATTTTGGAGGACGGGAACTTTGAGCAGGCAAAACCTTTTGATGGTGATATGATGGAGAGGGATGATGATGCTTTGGGTAATCAAGGTGCTTACAAGGATAACCCAAGTGATCAGATGGCTAAAAGAAGTAAGAATACAAATTCCAATCTGACAAATGAAGGAAAAAGCATAGGACCTTTGATGATGCAACTAGCTTTGACACCACTAGGTGGGCGTCGGCCATTGTTCTCAACTCATCCAATTGTGATTAATGGCATGCCCTTTCAGGTGGTCTACATGCTAAAACCAAGAAGCAGTGGTGCTACAATCATGTTCGCACTTTTGCCTGAGTAGGTTTTAGGGCTGGTGATGGCACCTATGGTTGTCTCATCATTTTCGTTTGTGGAAGAGACTTTGCATTCACCTTCTATTTCTGGTCTAGGTGGTTGGTCAGCAGCTATTTTGGCCTTTGCTATTGTGGAACATGTGCCAAAATAGCCAATAGGTATGGCTGCAGATATCCTGACGGCGGCAGGCATGGCTACAGAAATCCTAGCAGTGTTAACAGTCCTGGTGGTCTCCTTGCTGGTGATAGAAGTGGCTAAGCGGACCGCTGGATTACCTAAGCTAGTAGTGGAAGAGTTGGTGGTGGTAGTGGCTGCATTTTCACTTCCGGCATGCAGGATAGCAACAGAGGAGCTTTCTGTGGCAGCAGTTGCATCTCTGGCAAACATGACATCTAGTGCATATGTCTTGTAGCTAATAGTTCAATCCTTAGCCACGTCCACCAAACTGATAGAGACACTTCGCCATCATAGTGGGCATTCAAATGCCAAGATGATGGATGGTGTTGCTGTAGTAGACGATGACTCTTTGCTCAAAGCCATTAAATGGTGGCTCATAATTCAAATGACTCTTTTGCTACCCATGAGAGTTTGGTGTTGATAGTTTGACAACACTCAACTACTTCATTGGTATCTTCTACTCGAGGTATTACTCATCCTTCTACTACTTCACCTTTTCATTCCATATGCTAGCTTCAAATTTAAATCATCCGAGTGTCTCTTTGGGTAAGAATAATTGTGAGCGTCATGTTTCAATTAAAATGTTACAACATATTGAATTTGATAGGATCAAAGTAGTTCATAAACCTCTGGATGTTGGTCAGTTGAGTTACTCTTTACCATCAGAACATGATCCTTTTGAGACTAACGATGAAGAGGGCGATGAAATTGATGGTGTCCTACTCACTCACTTAGTCATGGATATTTCAGAGACTGATATGGATGATGTGGATCAAATCACAAAAAATATTGATTTATTGGTTTCCACTAGAAAATCCAAACCATTCTCTAAAAAGAAAGGGAGAAAGGCTCTTGTCAATAAATCCAAATTTTCTAAACATGTTTCCTCAATAAAGGTATTTTTTGAAATAGCAGAGGTCTCTTAGACCGGGATAAATACCAATATATGGTGGAAACCATTCGAGAGAATAAGCTTGATTTTGTAGCAATTCTTAAGACAAGGAAGAAAGAAATGTCAGAGAAGTGTCTAGGTTGCCTCATTGGGTGCAAATTTTGTTTGGCATTATCTTTCTGCTCATGGAATGTCTCGGGGAATACTTCTTGGAATTAATGCTTCGATCCTAGATTTATCTTCAATTATTGAAAGGGTGTTTTTTTGTTAAATTCCATCTCACCAATAGGGAGGATAAATTTAAATGGATACTTATGGCGGTGTATGGTCTGGCATAAGAGGACTCAAAATTTAGATTCTTGGTGGAATTACTTTGTACATGTAAACAAAATACCCTTCCCACCTTGTTAGGGGGGATTTTAATATTATAAGAAATAGCTCTAAAAAGAACAATGACTGATGATATAATGCTCACATGCCTTTTCTTTTCAATGTGTCATTAACAGTTTTGATTTAAAAGAAATTGCCTTAGCAGGTAGACAAATTGCATGGGTGAATTCACACTCGAATCCAACTTATGAAAAGTTGGATAGGGTTCTCATGACTACAAAATGGGAATCCAAGTACCCCTTGGTATTGGTACATGCTCTGGACAGAGGATTTTTAGATCACATGCCGTTACTTCTTGACACTGGCACAATGACTTTCACAGGAAACTTTAAGTAGTTCAAGTTAGAACTTGGCTAGTTTCTACGTGAGGACTTCCATGATCTTGTGATCGAGATATGGAATAATCCAGTAAAGGGTCACATCTCAGTCCAACATTGGAATAATAAGATGAGTGTGTTGTGTAGACATCTATGAGATTGGGCCGCTCATACCAATGGCACTTATAAACAATAGAAAGCTCATATACAACATACGATTGATGCTCTAGGCATTGCCATTGAGGAACGAGTCCTATCTTAACAAGAAAGAGTTATTCTTGATCAGTTGAAGGCTAGCTAGTAAACCTAAGATGTCCGATGTCCTCTTTGGTGATAATAATACAAAATATTATCACATGACTTCTAATGGAAAAACACAGGAAGAAGCAGTTCTTTTATTTAGAGCAACGTGAAGGAAAAATCGAAGGTGTTGATCTTGTGAGAACCTATATCAAGAACTTCAATAAGTTGCTTTTTGGACCACCAAATGTGAACTCTTTTGTGCTAGATGAATCTAGAATTGATGATATTTCTAAGAGTCACAGCAAACAAAAATGAATTCCTTACGACACCTCTTTTTTAGGAAGAAGTACAAGGACTAGTGTTTGCCATGGAGCATAATAAAGCTCTTGAACCAAATGGTTTCCTTGCAGAGTTTTACCAAAAATTTTGGGATGTAATAAAGCATGATTCGATGAATTTGTTCAATAAATTTCATGCTCGCAACCTTCCAATTTTTTGGGCTCAATTTTGGTGTGATTACCCTTCTTCCCAAAGTTAGAGAAGCAAATTGAATCCAACAATATAGATTAATCTGTTTATTGAATGTCCGCTGCAAAATATTCACTAAGGTCACTACAAATCGAATTAACTCAATAGCCAACCATAAAGTCAATCCAACATAGTCTGCTAGTTCATGAAATGCATAGGAAAAAGTTGAGTAGAGTCATTTTTAAAATTGACTTTAAAAAGTCATATGACAAGGTCAAATGGCCTTTTCTGGTGCTAACTCAATGCACGAAAGGTTTCTCGTCTAAATGGATTTCTTGATTGAGTCTTTCATTTTGGGAGAAAGTGTAGCAATAAAAGTAAATGAAGATGTTGGACCCTATTTTCAGACACACAAGGGTCTGCAGCAAGGTGACCCTCTCTCTCCAATCCTTTTCAATATCATAGCTGGCATGCTTGCTACATTGATTAATGTGGACAAAATGTAAGAGCAGATTGATGGAGTAGTACCACATCTCATTGATAGGGGCTTATCTATTTTATAATATGTCGATGATACAGTGCTTTTTATGGATCACAGTCTAGTGAAGGCCCAAAACATGAAGTTGATACTCAATGGCTTTGAGAAGTTATAGGGCCTTAAGATCAATTTTCATAAAAGTGAACTATTTTGCTTTGGTGAGGCACACGACTTTAAAGACCAATACATCGAACTCTTCGGGTGTAAGGCTGGTGGTTTTTTGTTCCACTGTCTTGGAATACCTATTCATTATAGGAAATTAAGAAATGCAAAGTGGAAAGAGCTCATGAAGCATTTTGAAAAAAAAGAATAAGTAGCTAGAAAGGAAAACTTCTATCGTTGGCAGGACGATTTACACTAATTAACTCAGTGCTTAGTAGTTTTCTAATGTATATGATATTATTCCTTGTGATACCTAGCGGTGTAGTCAAGAAACTTGATTACTTACAGTCTAGGTTTTACTGACAAGGAGATAGTCACAAGAAGAAATACCAGCTTGCTAAGTGGGACATTTTATGTCATCCCAAATATCAAGGGGGATTAGAAATTCATGACTTAGAGGTCAAGAACACTACTTTGCTTAGTAAGTGGTTATATAAACTTCTAACCAATGACGGTATGAGGCAATAGATAATACATAAAGAGTATTTGGGATTATAGCCTTTATTCTAACCTCTTTGACAGCCTAGGGATTTATATTTTTGGGCTAGTCTTATGAAGATCAAACATGATTTCTCCGTTTTTGGTCTTTAATAATTAAGAATGGCTCTCAAATAAGGTTTTGGGAAGATAAATGGTTGGGTAATGCAGCCTTGTAGAATAATCATCTTTGCATGTATTATATCGTGAGGCACAAACAATCGACCACCTAACAAATTTTCCAAACCAATCCATCTAACTTCTCATGGTGAAGGGATTTAATTAGGGAAATATTAGTGGTATGGAATAATCTTTTGCCTCTCATCACGCATATTGTTTTGACTCATGAGCAAGATGTGTTTCGCTAGAATCTCACCCTAAATGAGAAATTCTTGTTTAAATCTCATTACATAGTTTAATTCATACTGGAGTCCCAAATCTAAATAAGCATATTTAGAAACTAAAAGTGCCTTTAAAAGTAAAGATCTTCCTTTGGTACTTACATTATGGTGTAGTACTTACAAAGGAAAATCTCAAAGAAGAAACGAACAAGCATCTTTTTTTCCAGTGTTGTCTAGCTTGTTCGGTGTGATCTGTATCTCACATAGCTTTTGGTTTAAGTCCACCTCATGGTGTCTCTCACATGTTTGAGAATTGGTTTGTACAAGTTCCCAAAGAGATGATGAATCGTGCTTGTTGGGAGCAATGTCTCTCTATTGGTCTATTGGTTGTGAAGGAATGGTGTTATTTTTTATAACAGAAAGATATTTTCTCGTTTTACAAGTAATGTGCTTAGTTACCCGGTGCTCCTTGGGTTATCCTTCACAAACTGGAAACATGTGATAGTATTGCAGTGGCGTGTCAATGGTTGAATCGAGTAGAAATGGAGTTTTTTACCTAGGAGCTTACGTGACGATCTAGTTTTCGGAGCGATGGCCATTAATCTATATGTTATGGTTTTTTTCTTTTCTCTTTTGTTCAGCGGTGCTTTTTTTAGCTGTGTGCATCCTAAATATGCAAAGGTCGGGAGTGTTCGTAGTTTGATTGTATCCACTTAATAATTGACTGAGATCAATAAAATGTCCTTTATGTAAAAAAAATATATATCCCTTCCATTCTTTAGTACTTAATAATAATCTTCTTATGTTTTGGACAAAAACTGATTGAAAAGCGAAAGTTCAAGGTTTCGATGTGGGACAAAAGCAATTTCTGAGTGAAATGTTGAATGGTTTTGAAGAAATTCAAATTTGAAACAGTAAATTTGACTGAAATTTTCTCAAAATTTGTCAAAATTTAATTGAAATTTGGTGAAAACCATCATACCGCTCAGGGTCGGGATCTTGCGCACAAACAGAAAGATGAACCCTGGTTTGTATGTTCCTAAGCAAATCATACCAAAATATAGCTTCAAAAAAAATCCTGATAAAGGGCATTTGCTTTGATGAGTAATTTTAATTATGACCTTCAGAGGTAGTACTTAGGTAGAGGTATTTTTTAGATTAATTAGGAATTATACATAATAGAGGTATATATTTTTTGATTAAGTTAACGTCCTTTTTTTCTGGACAATAGACCTATAACTCCCAAAATATACGAATCCACCACGATCATATTTATTTATAAATACTAGGATTTAAATCTTATTAGGTACCTACGACTTTACAATGATCTTCACCATTATCTAAAAAATATGTTATTGATAAGCCTCTCAACACCTTTCAAAACCTGGAAAGAACACGAAAAATCTGTTTCACCACTAAAAGGACAGTGAGGTGTGGATATTTAGTTTGATACCAAATAGAGCATACACTTGTTATTACAAAAATTGTAGTGTGACACGTTTCATGCTATGTAGAGTACTATTGGCATTACAAAATTTGTTAGCAAATCAAGTGTTAGTAAAAATTCGTGCTGCTAACAAAATTTTGGTGCTCTTCTTTCGGATATCAGCCTAGACAATCCCATAAGCTTTCAAGCACAGCCAAGAAACGATTAGTGAATGGACTGGGTTCACTGGTTTTTTGCTTTCCTTCATAATGTTACAGTTGAATGTCAAAGAGTACCAAAATTTGGCATTACTAAAATTTTGATCAAATAATAGTCTTTGGATTAATGCCAAATATAGAGTACCAAATTTTAGAATTACAAAAATTTTGACCAAACCAAGTACTAGCAAAATTTTGGTAATGTTGATTTGGGGATCAACCCAAATACAGCCCTTAGGCTTCAGAGCACAACCAAAAACCCTCTTCATCGCTGTTCGTCCGGATGTGCAAATGGACTCGATCCATTGGATTTCTTCTTCCCTGGAGAAGGTTAACTGTTAGAATCCTATGGGCTGCACTACTGCAGACCATGAGGAGCCCATGAGTGAGTTCACCGAAGGCCCAAACAAGGCCTAGCTGACAGCTACTGCTACGATGTAGTATTGGAGTACTGAGTACACGCACCAAACCAACGACAACCACCTCACAACGTTAATTTATTATTAGAAAGCAAACCAAACCAAATTCAAATCAAATCCAAACACAAAATGATCTCAAATGTTCTGCAGCAACATATTCAGTGACGACATTGCACACCACCCCTGCTATGTTAGCTGCACGCGCGCGCGCGCGCACACACAATTCAGAAATTACCCAGAATCCAAACCATGCGATGACAACGACGACACAGACGGTTTCAGTTCTGACGCGACGCTGGACTGAACGGAGTGATAGCTGCGGAGGTGCATGCAACCACACTGGGGATTAATCTGCGATAAACTGTAGAGCAAACTGGCAGCTAGGAAGGAGATTATCGACTGAACGTTCTTGCCGGTGGTGGGCATCTCGATCAGTAGGTGTTGATCCAGGCCGCGATCTCGGCGGCCGCAGCCCTGTACATCGCTTCGAACACCCTGGGGCGCACAAACTGGGGCTGCCCGTCCGGCATATCGATCTGTTCATTGGAAATTAAACACCCAAAATGTCAGCAACAGCAGTTGGGAACAATGGACATACAGTAAGTTTCAGTTAAACATTGAACCCAACATTCATCAAACCAAATAATATGAATCGAGGTAATCTATAATTTAGTCGAAGTGGAGTGTATTAACAGATACACATATATCGGCTCATGCATATCCTTAGTAATATGCATCAAGGCAGCCCACGATTTTGTGAACTCGAAGCTTACGACTGTTTCACTTAAAGCAATTGGTTGTGAGCAAATGAATTAACTTATAACAAGTCTAAACTATACGGTACGAAATAAACACGAGAGGCTGTCAAATAACTACGACACAATGTCATAAAAAAGTGCATCACGATAATCAATTGTACTAGATGGATCACAAGATTTCAAACCTTGTGTTCCAACAAGCCATTTTGTAAGCAGACAACCTAATTATTCACGGTAAGTCCGCACTTTTTGTTACAGAAATAACCGTGGGAGGCTACCAGACAATAAGAAAACTAGTTTGACTCGAATTGAAACACAGTTAAATATATGCATCATGACAAACCAAGATTACATAGACTCCAATATCCTCATACCGTATGATGACAATAAGTTATCAGATAATTATAAGACTAGCTCCCAGAGCAATCGCTATAATTAAATATATGCATAACGACAACTTATGTTACATAAGACTCTAAGATTTTAACTTTTCTATTTCTAGTATGCCATTTTGTGAGCAAGAACCTAATTAGGGAAAGTCCACTTTATACGTTACATAATAACGACAATAAGTTATCTAATAATTAGAAGACTAGCTTCGATAGATTAGCAATCACTGTATGTACGCATCACGATAACCTATATTACGTAGACTCTAAGATTTCAACTATTCTATTTCTAATATGCCATTTTGCGAGCAATAACCTAATCATGGAAAGTCCACTCTATAATCTTTAGAATAACTACTAGAAATTATCAGATAATTAGAATACTAGCTCATACACGAGCACAATTGCCATAATTTAAAATATGATGTACAACGACAGTCTATTACGTAGACTCCAAGATTTCGGCTCTTCAATTTCTATTAAGCCGTTTTGCGAGCAACAACTTAGTTATAGCAAGTGCACGCTATCCGTTATTTATAAAGACTACCATAGCCAAGATCCAGTGCCCCATTCTGATGGACCTATATATATAGCCGTTTGCATTGCAAACTATCACTAAACAAAGGGAAGAGATGATACTCACAATAGTGTTGAGCATGAACAAGTTTTGGGTCTGGGAGGGGTCGGTCCCGCTCAATGACGTGATCGCTGTGATGTTGTACCTCTTCAGCACGGCGGACGCCGTGGCGAGCACGCCGGTCCGGCGCAGCGGCGCACGCACGGTCATGTTCCCGATGTTGCTGAGCACGCTGACCACGACATTGTCGCCCCACGACCACGTCTTGAGCGATGCCGGCGGCGCGGCGCGGCGATCGACCACAGCGCCCGAGCCCGCAGCCGCAGGTGGTGGTGGCGGCGGCATCGCCGCTGCCGCCGGGAGAGGCCAGCTCCCGACCTGTGGGGTGACCGGCCGCGGGGTCGGCACCGTAGCACCGCGTGCCTTCGGCGGGACAGTGTTGGCGCGTGCCGCCGCCGCGGAGGTCACCGCTGCTGCAGCCGTCGAGGAGGCCCCGCCGACGGAGGTGGCGCCGACAGCCGCCTCCAGTGCCAGCCGGTCTCGTTCGCGCTCGAGCTCCAGCTTACGCGCCTCCAGCTTGGCCTCCTCGCCTTGCAGCATCTTAATGTAAGCGATTGCTCCATCAACGATTTCCACCTTGTTGTTCTGAAACACGAAGAAATATCAAACAGACATGGCTAGCTAGTCCAAGAGCTCAAGCACCACTAATAGATCTGTCCGTGCAAAGCCCTAGGTACCTACGAATGCGTCTATTCTCGATGTGATCTCACCTTCTTGGGGAGGTTGGGGACGAGACGGCGGATGTCGGCGAACATGTCGTTCATCCGCCTCCGCCTATCCGGCTCCCGCTCCGCAAACATGCACGCCTGCTCGGCGCCGCCGTGGACAGCTACGTCGTCGTTGCCCTGGGATCCATACCCTTCATCCCCATCCCTGACCTTCCTCTTGCCGGTGCACGCGTCAATGGAGACGACGTCGTCGTCGCCCTCGACGGCGGCGGGGGTCAGGGGCGAGAGCGGCACGCCGTTGAAGGTGATGCCAGTAGTTAGCGGCAGGCGACCATGGCGCTGGTCCTGAGACATGGTGCAACGCAAGAGCAAGAGCAAGAGTGAATGTTTTGTGAAGAGATGCAAGCACTGCACCTCAAATTTATTGGCAAAAAAGGTATCTTTTTAATTGTTTTTCCCCAAGCAGAATGCATACAAGTTAATCAAAATGATATATCGTGACACACGCATTGCAAAGATGATAGAACATCCGCTGCAAGCAAGCTGTACATACGTGTAACGCCTGGTTGATATCTGGTTCATGATATTGCTCGCAGAACCATCCAATATATGCACAGCTCACTGATTCATTCACTAGTGACAAAAAAGATACATTTTCTGGCTATAATGTTGTGGAAAAGTGAGCAGAACAAACCATGGGTGCATCTATACTCCCAGCATGGTTTGAACTTTGAAGTGCATTTTTTTTAAAAAAAACAACCTTTGAAATGTATGCTGTGCAAAATACAAAATCTCTTTACGTTTTCTACGCATACAGTGCTTGGCTGGCAGCATCTTCTGGCACGTACGCATGGCTTGTATCCTTGCACTGCCTCGTCACCAATTGGCTACTTTTCCATACACGTGGCAGGTCATCTAGCTAGCATATCACGTAAACAGCACATTGCACTTGGCTTGGTATGTAACAAAAAGCTGTGTATGCACTTGCGTTTGAAACGTTTTCCAAAAAAAAAAAAACTTTTGTAGCCCAGAGATCGCACGCTAACCTTTGAGCACGTTGTTGCCATGGACGACGTACCGTGTCCAGTGCTGTCGTCGGGATCATCTCGTCCTGATCCAATCCGTAGGATTTGGGAAACATCCCTGGTATACGTCCGACGTAGTTTTCTACAACTAAAGCGGCAAGCAGCGAACTCGTGACGCGTGAGGTAACGCCCAAGATCGGTCCTAACACTCCCACATCAGACGTAAGCCATGTACAAGTCCATGCCCATATCATATCAATATGGCTGCATGTGGCTTCTATTGGAGCTTTGGTCAATCTGAATCACTGACTGATTTCAACATTCTCGTGTTGTTTTCAATGTTTCATAAGCTCGTTTTTCAGCAAGTTTTTTTACCCTTTTATATAACATAAGCACCAAGATCGGTTTATATAACTAGGTCATCTGTTCTCAATTGTACTCACGTGTCACGTCAACAATTAAGCTATTTATGATTAACTGAGGGCCATAAGCATTCCAACAGTATGTGAAAATCCACTTGTACTCTCACAGCCATAACATACAAATAAAATTTATCTATTCAGACTTGTTAAGAAATACAAAGGATTAATAGAGTTGCTCATCAGGCCTAAAAATTCAGAACCTAAAATGTTAGGCACAAACAAATCTGTTGCTTTCACATACCTTATATTACATGATCAACATGAATATCGTTCTTGATTGCCGCAAACAATATCTGATTGAACTCAAGTGATTACTTATGAATAGAAGGCAAAGTAGGTTTAGAATAAAGGTTTAGGGTAAGAAAGCAAATTAAGATAGAAAGTCATGTCGGGGGAAATAATATCAGGGAGACCAAGAGGCCTAAGCACGCGACCTGAAGATGTTAATTAGCCATGGCTACGACTTCGGTTTTTGGAAGGTTCATCAAGATGGAGATTTAGATCATAGTCCAAAGAGATCACGTCGCACATACGCTGTTGTCGTGGTCATAAAAGAGTCAGATGTTATGGTCGTGTGTATAGCATTTTTCTTTCGGAAAATTACAAATAAGAAGAGCAATTAGCTTTTAAAAAGTATATACACACATACTTAAGCATCATGAATATAAGATTAGAATTGCGTGTACACGCACACCTACTCCCTTCTATCTCTACCTGGAGCTAGCTCGTAGCATGTGTAGGGGATACGCACGTTCGTGTGTCATAGGGTAATATAATTAAGCGGGTCATGTGTGGATTCGTGTGAGTTATCCCCTGTAGAAAAAAATGATCCCGATAATATTTGGTTATGTAGCTCATGACGGTAATCATCCCATGCCCAATATAGCAGGATGATATATACTATTACACTACTAGTTAATTTGTACCCTCAAATAATTATCACATACTTAGGCATCGTGAAAATAATCATATATAGATAAGATTAGAATTGCATGTACGCCTGCACACCCTACCTCTTCTATCATCTCTACCTGGAGCTAGCTCCTAGCGTGTGTAGGGGATGCACACGTTTGTGTATCATAGGCACACATAGGTCGTGGGTGGATCGTGTGGGTCTGTCCACTGTAGGAAGAAATTATCCCGACAATATTTTGTTATGCTAATCAGCATGAGCTGAAGAACTGTGCCATGGGCTAGCTCATAATGATAGTAATCACCCGTGCCCAATATAGCAGGATGATATATACAATCACACTACTAGTTAATTAATTTATTTGTACCCTTAAATAATTATCCCAAATCACTTATCTATTCAACCACATTCAGCATAGAAGAACACACCCTTGTTAGAATCAAGAAATAAAATGATATATCAACGACGACAGCACCGCTCTGGATCATCGTCAGGGATAATTAAGCATGAGCTGACGAAATGTTTAACCAACAACTTATAAGACAATGCCAACGGTTCATTATTACAACACAATGTTCTGAAACTGCAAATTAAGACAGACGGTTCTGTTCAAACGGGACACCACCAGAAGCTAACTCTGATGAATTAACGACCAAATTAACTGAGGAGCCGGCCATGATAGAGCTAAGCTCAAATCCCCTTTGTAGTTGCAGCACGCATGACGATGATCACTCGCTGTGGAGCCATACCATTATCTCCGACACAGTCAGTTGGTAGATCTCTTCAGCCGTCGCAGTGTCCCTGAACATAACGCGCTCTCTGTCCACCTGCATATATAACACGTAGATGTATTTGTTAGGATTCAGGAAATATCAATTCTAGTGTAAAATAAGGATATCAAATTCAGCTGTTTTTTTGCCGTCGGAACAATTTAGCTGGCCAACATTTCAGTTGAACAAGTAAAAAAAAAACTAAGCATAGGCAACAAAACAAAACAGAAAACACGATTCACGGAATAAAGAAAATTATATCACTACCACTTAGCACCACATTGGGGCCACCCTATCTGTGCTAGTTTGCTTAGATCTAGTACTGATGAGCAATCGTACTCTAAAATAATCGGCACTGATGCATTCTTCAGTGCTAGTTCTTGGTACAAGCCAGCAATGAAAATGACGAAGGTCTTATTTAGTGCTAGTTTTTTTAATTATGAGGCACAGAAACCACCAAGCTACGTAGCTAATCAAGCAGACAATGCTTGGGGGGAGGCAAATAATCTTTTTAAATCCATCCCGTCCCCTCGATCGACTCCTCCTTCTGGTCTCCTCTCTTCCCACCACCATGACTTCGCCAGTGAGCGGCGACAACTCCACACCACCGTGACTCGGGATCTGGATCGAGTTGTTTTCCCGCTCGTCTCTATCCGCCTCAAGAGCTCAATCTGGCTCTCCCGCTGGTCCCGACTCCTCTCGAATGCAGAGGCTAAATCCAAACCTCCATCCGTCGGGCTCTATTCATTAATTCTGGTTACAGGACCGTTACGCGCTAGTGATATATGCTATTGAATAGCTGGAATAAGTTATTGCACGATAAGTTATGACTCCCACAAGAGGATGGTCCATACAAAGATATGCACCACACGACCACTAAGATTGCACGGATGCACCACAAGACAAAGCACGCTTTTATGGGCTTTCTTCATTTACTAAACTTTAGTCGCTTACGAACTTAAAAACTTGTCCGAATCCATTTACGGAAAGTTCCGCACATACTTAAGGTGACATAGTTTATCAAACAACATTAGTAAATGTTCCGCAGATCCGCCAATCACATGAGGATGGTCCCTACAAAGATACGCGCGCACTGTGACAAAACTAAGATATCCATACACATATCTCAAGAAATTCTATTCTTCCCACCGTTATAAGTTTTGTTAAAACTAAATATGTTTGGGCAAAAGCGCCCAAAAAATAGGAGAGGATTACTCACACGAGTGCGGATGGTGAACAAGGACCGGGATTGGTCGGACGCGATCTGCGCCGTGACAACGTCGATGGAGTTCCTCTCCAGCACGTCGACGATCATGGTGAGACGCGGGGGCGCCGGTGCACGGAGACGTTGATGAAAGCTTGGTCGCCGCCGCACAAGTTCAGCACGACGCTCGGCCCCGACCATACAATGAACGTCCCCAGCGCCGGTGCCGGCGCAGGTGCCGCGGTCATCGCGCCGGCAGCAGGTGGCGGCACCGCCGCCGCAGCAGCGGGAAGAACAGGCGCCCAGCTCCCGCCCCCATCCGCTCCTGGAGCCGGCGGCATGTTCCCACCATGCACCACGACAGGGGTGACCGGCTCCGGCGCAGGCCGCATGACGGCGACGGCGGCGGCGGGGCTGGCGCCACCGCCGCGGACGAGGAGGACCCGCCGAGGCCGAGGCGGGCGCACCGCGCGTCGAGACTTTCCCTCTCCCTCTTGCGACGCTCCAGGTCGGCCACCGTCTCCTCCAGGCTCCTGATGAAGCTGATGGCCTCCCAGACAATGGTCGCCTTGTCCGCCTGAAACGTCACGTCGCAGCAGTGACGCTGAGAGCTAGCTACTGACACGTACAAACACAGTAGAACACAAAGCCCTAGCTACTGCGAATTTAACCTTGTTGGTGAGGCTGGGGATGAGGTCGCACAGGTCGGTGAACATGTTCTTGATCTTCCTCCGGCGCTCGCGCTCGGCGAAGATGTGCATCCTCAGACGGTTGCGCCCGCCGCCGCCGCCGGCTCTGACTCCTTGGTTAGGAGCATTCGTGCTGCTGACCGCCGCTCTCGCCGTGCTCTTACCTTTGGAGGAGCCACCTCCGTCGACGTTCCCGATCCTGGCTACACCCTTACCCTTGTTGTGGGCGGAACCCATGGAGCCGAAGTTGGCAGCCGGCGGCGCGTTGCTGTTCGTGCCGTCTTGTGCCATGGACGCAGGCTTTTGGACTTGTGGAGACTTGATGTGAGAACGCGTTTTGGGAGAGCGATCTGAGTCACTAGCTCACTACTTATGCTCTTTTCAGTTGCTACTACGACAAAATTACTACAAATTCTTTTTGTGATTTTGTTTCTCTTTGTAGGATGCATCCAAGCTAAAAAACATTTTCTGGAAAAAAAAAGGGTGTAATGTCTGGTTCACGCTAATGTTGGCAGATCCATGGGATTTACAGCTTGCTAATTCAGTCAAAAATCAAACCGGAGAATAGCCTTAAATACATCAATGAGTACTACTAATACATATATAGTTTTACTTTCTATTACTTATTATGTACCGCCTTTTCATATATGCAAACTGTGATGTTCTGGACCTTGTTTTCTAAACTGATTGATGACTAGAGCAACAGATTCATCTATCTAAGGAAGCAAGGCAGCAGTAATAAACTTATTTTTTGGAAAAGTAAGTAGCTAGGTGGAGTATATGCATTAACAACTCCAAGATTCTTCATATTAATCACTAGCATCATCTGAACTCTGAACACTTTGAGCAACAACCTGCTGCAACTGCAAGATTACAAACACGGTTTGTACTTCACTCGCCAGCTGAGCTAGCAACACTTCATGAACTCGATCCAGCTATTTATCAGTTAATTTGTTTTTCTAATGTTACCAAACTTCAATTTGGAGTATTTCACCGAGTAGCAGAAAAGAAAAGGTCTTGCAAGCCAAGCACAGCTCATGCATTTGGCTTGGTGCATAAAAGATTAAAAGCTGGGTTTGCGTCTGCAGTTTTGATACAGAAAGCTCCATCTGGAGAAGCTTATAGCTGAAGCTAATGGGGTCCAAGCAAGAGAAAATTAATATTAAAAGGAACATTATATCAGCGGCTTGTGTTAATTGGCTGGCCAGCCAAGTGTCATTTTGTAAATTAGAGGACAATTTTTTCTTGCATTTGGGCATAATTTTTCAGGCGTATGTACAAAAAATCTCACCCTTTGCATAAGATCACTTGGAAAGGCCAGTTATTGAGGGCTGATTGGTTCGATGTTACCAGTTGCCTCATTACGTCACACCCGAAGGGACACAAGTTTGATCAAGTTATGTCTATTTGATTTGTGCCACACTTGTGCCAAAATCCTTTTTCTCACTACGTAAGTCGTACATATCGATGACATAAAAGTACGGCAAGTTTGCTTTATTCTAGCTAATGTATGCCTCTAAATTTGCTAGCTAAATATAAATCAAGTTAGCTATGAAACTATGGCTAACTAATGCAAGTTGAGCACGTCAACGAAACAAGCCCGCTTCGTTGCCTTATTTTTCGCAGGGCTGTTTGATAGGGCTTTAGCAGTAGCTCCATCTCATCTGGACCAAGAGCCAAACGAAATGGTTTGAGCTCCATCCAAAAAAACAAAGTAGGCTGGAAAGAACTTAAAAAATAATCTAGAGTGGTGTAGCAGGGTTTGGGTCACTCCATAGTTTCACTCCAAACAATTTTACTGGAGTGTTGTAGTCCTACAAAGAATTTATCTGAGTCATGTCAGCCTGTGGCCAGTGAGCGCCACAACCAATAGGCTTGATCATGCAGTTTCAGCCCTTTCTGGTTGGAATAGTTTGGGTTGAAATCTTCAATGAGTCACCACTACAGACTCACCCAACGTTAATGGCTCATCTATGATGTGGTCCAATGGACCATCACAGAGTTCATTATTTATGATGGGTGACATATGTTAGGCTAAATGTCATGGCACATCATGAGAAGAACCCATCCATGACAGACCGATTATCAGGAACCATCATCAATCATACGTGTCTGTTTGGAGTTCTAGGTCTATCATAGATGAGGACCTATCCATGACAGGCCACTAAACCACTAGTCCGAGGTATATTTTTCTAACTATGACGGACAGAAAGTTCATGCGGGTTGTAGGTAAGTTATCTATGATGGGCCAAGAGTTACCGTCTATCATGGATAGCAGTAAATCATAGAAATTGATCACGCTCATCTTCCTAGATCTCGTGCTCTACACTTGTCCACGTACTCATCTTCTCAAGCTAGGCACCGCCTCCCCGATGAAGGTGCCACCTCCTTGACCTGGTTTCGCCTTCCCCAAACTCAGCGTTGCAGTCCATGTTGTCCTAAACCTTGGTGCCGCCCTCCCCAAGCCCTAGCACCACCTCCCTAACCCTCCATGCCACCTCCTCAACTCGACGTCGCCTTCCAAGAGCCCGGTGTTGCCCTCCACATCATCCCTAACCTCGCCTCCACCTCCCTGAGCATCTCGGCAACCTGTTGCGCCACCTTCCTCTCCCTATTTCTCTAGTTTAGAAATTCTCTATAGTTTGAATTTAGAAAAATGCTCTACAATTTATGAATAGTTTTAAATATAACTTGTGAAAATGCTTTATAGTTTAAAAATAATTTTAGAAATAACTTATGAGAATACTCTATTCTTTAGGAATAATTTTAGAAATAACTTGTCGGCCTAGTATGGTGGATGTAATAGATAGTGTTTCTGTCAACCCTACATCTCGTGGCGAGGAGGTCAGAGGTTGAAACCCCTCCAATTCGTTATCTAAGAGCAAAACTTTGTCCTCTGACACACAACAACTTTGTTATATTAGCAGAAATATCTTAGAACCAAGCAACAATGTTGGTTGGAACAACGGCACTGACATCGACATAAACCCAGCACAAAGAAGGGAACAATGCACATGGGACAAGTTAAAGTAATGTCCAAACGAGGAATCTACACCTGTATAGGTTCGATACAAGCGGATACCTTTTCATAGAGGCAAGATGGGTAGTGGAGGATGAAGTTATAAGAGTGGCTAATGTCCTTGTTCCATTCAATTTATTTCAATTATTATATCACTTGATCTAATCATTTGCCATTTTAGATTTTAAAAAGCTTCACTTGTGCTTTGTGATATAAATGTTCAACTTGATGATGCATGATGTGAATTATATAAATATAAATGCTATGTGAATTATATGGATGCGGATGCAGATGTGAAATATGTATATATGCATGTTGTGTGAATTGTGCTATTTTTAAGGGTGTGGCTAGCAATTTCCTAAGATTAACCAATAAAATAAGCCTATTTTTTTTATCAAAATATGTCATTTATGATGGGTGGTAACTAAAAACCCATCACCAGTAGTGTATTTATGATGGATGCTATTTTCATGCCCATTATAAATAGTGTATCTGTGATGGTTGGCAAGATAAGACCCATCATAGGTAAGATGGCTATCCACACGGTGGGCTGCGGGGTGATGCTATTTATGACGTGTCATATTTATGGTCCGCCATAGATATTTCTATAAGTGGTAGGTTGTTCATCCGTCACAAGCAAGATAACTTACCAATTATCTTTCATCTATAACCAACACTTGTCCTATCACTGGCAGGGGTATTAACCTGTCACCGATAAGAGATCTGTTGTAGTGGTGCAGCTGAAGTCAATGGCGAATCCAACAAAAAATTACCCGGTGTCCCATATGTATAATATTACACATATAACATGCATGGACAGTTGTTTAGAGATAAGTTACAGTGGTAAACGTGCTTAGCACCCTGTGTTCTGTCCATCAGCTAAAGCCAACATGGCGTCGCCCCTGGTTGAAGGGCTGCTACGTTTTGGGTTTTGTAGGTGATGTGGGTTGGTTTTAGTGGGCTTTTTTTCCTAGGTAATGAAATTTATTTTGGCTTTTGCTAAAATAACTACAAATAAATTTTACAAAGGTTGTAGGACGAATGAATATGAATTAAATCATAGTTTAATTAAAAATAAAAAACTACTTAAAATACCACCTCAAAGTGAGAGGGGTGAGAAACTACATAACTATTGTTTTTCACTATCTTACAAGTGCTGTATATAGTCCTTATCTTTCTCAAACCAGAAATTAAAATCTCCGAAATTAGCGGCCGATCATTTGTTGATCAAATTGCACATAGATCACCATCAACAACTAGCATCGAACTAAAGTAGAAGATAGCATTGGAGAATAGCTTAGCTATAATCCATCATTTGTCTAGATCTTGCCACCACTATATCCATCAAAGCCAATCCTATGAAAACGCAGCCATTGAGGATGCTACACCGACATAGAACCTCCTATATGATGCCTCCAAAAAGGCATAACATCTAGGATGTCACTATCACTATCTCGGCTATCCGAAACTTGGTTTTGACTTGGAGAATTCACACCGAGGCACAAAGGTGAAAAAGGAGACATCAAAGACATCGCCTTTAGAAAGGTATGTGGCACTCATAGGCATCCCTGTTGTCAATCTTCCCATTGTTGACAACCTTGGTCCAAGATCTATAGCGATCCGAGCTTGACCACTTCCTTGGTGTCAAATGGCAATAGTGACAAGGATGGAGCTAGTTGGCAACCAGATGGAAGATGGCAAGAGGTGCATCTTCTCCGGTTCAAAGAGGCCGATGACGACTATGTTTAGGGCAAAGGCCTCCCATAGGCATGACCAACTCTAGTGGCAACATGAAGTGCTAGACCTTGCCATTGTCGTCCTCGAAAGGCTGCCTATTTCTGAGGTTCCCCTTTGGCGGTGTCAAGGATGAAAACAACCTCAATTTTAGTGGGCTTCTTGTTGAGGTTGTGGCCTACAGTGGTTTTGGATCTAATTTTGGTCTATTAGCCCTAATCATAAGCCTTGCCCAGCATACAACAGGTTCTTTTGTTGGGCCTGGTCCCGTGGACTCAAAGTTTGCATTGATTGGGTCAAATTGATTTTCAAGGAAAACTAAGAGCATGCCTTTAGTCTATCTATTCTAAGCATGCCTTTAGTCTATCTATTATATTCTACTCTGACTACACATCTATCTATCTATCTATACATACATCTATAGTTCCATACATATATACATCTATATGTCTATCAATCTACACATCTACTAATTGGGCACTTATTGGTGGCACATAAACTAGGGTCCCCATTGCCAATGGCGCATAGTGGCTCAGTGCCCTGTCACTTCCCCCCAGCTTGACGATAGACTAGGAAGCAACCTAGGGTTGCTACATGGCACCTCCTCATCAAAATGCATGGATTCATTCCCATGCAGGATTCGTGGAAGCCCAAGGCCAGCCTACCGATAGAGATCAAATGGTATAACCCATCTTACCTCGGGCCCCTGATGCCATTGCATTCAAGGGAGAGAAGACGTTGATCTACCCTAGGGGCAGGAGCATGGATGGCAAGGTGGTCACTATAGTACCTACCACCCGTCATTTCGACCCTTGTCGTCCCTGACAAGGGCATGGGAAACTGGGGGGCACAATTAATGACCACATCCTCTTTGAGACCCAGCCTTTTCACCGCTCTTTACTAGGTGCTAAAAGATGTGTTTCACCGAAGAGCTGGCATGGAAGCTCCTATTTCCTCTCACCTATGTGGATCTAGCAGGAACGTGTGGTGGTTGTCCGCTATACCCTATTTGCAGTGGCCCCCCTCTAGTCCTGCCTAGAGGATGGTGGAGCGGGTGAAAAGAGAAGTTGTTGACAAGGCTTTACATACCAAATCCCAAGGAATATGATCTCTCTTGAACTTTGGTCATGTGGTGTACCCTAGAAGAGGTATGAGGGAAGAACCAAGACCAAGAGGGAGGGACGAAGGCTAGAGGGGAGAGACTTCAACACATTCTATGAAATTCATAGGAAATCTAGGAGATAAAGGATGAGAAACTACTCTGAGTAGTCGACAAACTTGTAAGATACTTCACTAAAAAGAGGGAATACCTCAAACAATAGGAGTAGGGTATTACACCTTTTGTTGGCCCGAACCTATAAACTTATTGCTTGTTCATCTTCCTTCACACTTAGTCGGGGCATGAACTCCCCCTTTACATGTGACTAGCCCCATGGCTACACTTAAGAAGGTTGCCCTACCGGATCCTCTCTATCAGTGTACACACGCTGATAGCTAGTGCACTAGGTATGGAGGTTTTTCACATGTTTGAGAGTTTGTTGTCTCCCGTCTTGGGTGGTTTTCTAATGGCGAAGTGACATCACCACATACACTCAAACTTTGATGGCTTGGAGGAAGTTGAGGTGCAGGTTCGTCAGCCAACCCTACCACCTAATCTTCACTAATCGGGGCCACACTAGTGTCCCCATGAGGGCCTGGTATGCACAGCCCCTCTCACATCAAGGGAGGTGGAGTAGGCCTAAGTGGGCTATAGCCATTGTTGATATGTGGCAGTGGTGACACACGGATGCGGATAGGGCCATAGCTTACATGAACAAAGCCGCAATAGATGCACACACCAAGTCATCGAGGCGCTGGCTCAATGTTGGTGCAATAGGCCTAGGGCGCATTGTTTGTAGTGCAAGTGCACCTCTAAGAGCCACATCACCGAGTTGTTGGCGAGACTCTAGAAGGTCGATGGATTAACAAGATTGTCAAGCTAGTTGACTCTGCCCATTGCCAGGTTGTGGCCAACCGCACTCAGGGGGTATTGAGGTCCACGTTAAGGGCCACTCTATCGATGACCATGACACCTTCATGCCGAACCACCCAATTTGGTAGTGGATGGCCACATGGTGGTAGGTCTATTTGCTAGCACGCTACCTTCTTGGCACAAATTGGAGAGCAACATCTATGCTCATGGCTCGATGATCTATGGACAGACGAGGACGCACAAGTCATGCTTGAGCATGCTCGTGGGAGGCACCGCGAGTGGGCCAAGCTCACAAAGGCCCATTTCTCCTCTAGTTCAACACATGGGGGACTCACGTCCCTAGCTCCTAAGTGCCCGTACCTATATGCAACTACCAACGCCACACCATATGGGATAGGGTGTTGCTCATTCACTGGCTACCTTTGTCGGGTGCAATGGCCTACCAAGTTCGGCCCTGACATGCGAGATAAGTATGACAAGTCTATTGACCCTATCAAGTTCCTATAGATCTATACCATTGCCATCCAGGAGGCTAGTAGGTGAGAAGGTCATAGCCAACTACAATTTAGCCTTGAAGTGTTTGGCTGGGTCTTGGCTTTGAAACTTCCCTCAAACTCCGTCGATTCATGGGAAGAGTTGTGCGACAAATTTGTGGCCAATTTCCAAGGCATCTTCACATGCCATGGAGTCTAACCTTCACTCCATCCAATAGCGGGAAGGCAAATTGCAAAGGCAGTATATCTAGTGTTTTAGCCAAGTCTAGAAAACTATCCCTTAGGTGCTTGCTCACGTAGTCATCCTCACATTTAAGTTGGGGGGGGTATGAGATGAGCACATGAAGGAGAAGCTTAGCATGCGCTAGGTCAATACCACTATGGAGCTTTTCACACTAGTTGACAAGTATGCCAAGATGGAGGAGGCTCGAGCGTGACCCGAGCCCTATGACTAGGCCCTTCGCTAGGCAAGGCCCCAACGATAGGGCCGGTACCTCTTACTCCACCGAAAAGTAGGGGAAGAAGACAAGGAGGAAGAAGGGAGCCTCCGATGACTTTGTCCTCGCAGCAGAGGACAAGGCATGTAGGTCGATGCACAACAACATTAGCAGACAGCAGAAAAAGAAGACCACACCAGTCAAGTGCATGCTCGACAAATGGTGCGATGTCCACGAGACTAACTGGCACAACATCACCGAGTGTCCTACAGTGAAGAACCTTGTTGATCACTTCAAGAAGCTCTTGAAGGAGCTCCACCGTGACAATAGCAATGATGAACAGTACCGTGACCTTAGGTTATAGGTACCCAAGTACAAGGTCGCCACCCTTGATGGTGATGCCTTCACACATAGCTCCTGCCACAACTTCAAGGCATTGTGGCATGAGTTCATGGCCTTTGCCTAGAGCACAAAGGCCATGCGACATCTCAAGTGGTAGGAATCCCTAATCATCTTTGACTAGGCAGATTACACTGAGAATGTCTTGGGGATAGGGTGGATCACGCTAGTCATCACTCCCACGATCTGCAATGTCAAGGTGGGCTGTGTCCTCATCGATGGTGGTGTGGATCTCAATCTCATGTCAAACAAGGTTTTTGGCAAGCTCAACCATGGGGTGAAGAAGATCAAGACTTCACTCTCGTACCATGGCAACACCCTGGGGCACGCGTGGCCTCTCGAACACACATGGCTCCAGGTTATCTTCGGTAGTTAGGACAACTTCCATATAGAGCGGGTCATCTTTGACATCTCTTGCCACGACCTCATGTAGAATGCCATCCTTGGGTGCCCAACCTTTGCTCTGTTTACGATAGTCACACATTACGTGTACCTTGACATAAAGATGCAGTGAGGTCTTGCTGGTTTAGGGGCCCTAACTCCTCAGGTCCAGGTGTGGGCTCTTGCTAAGAGGTGGGCGCCCCTTCTGCTCCTGGCACTAGGTTGTGCCTTGCCTTAGGACCTGCCCTCGTGTTAGTGGAGCCTAAGCCAGTTCCCAACCTACGTCACCCATATGGACCCAAGTCACAACAAACTCAGGGTAATAGCGGCCTAGGAAGCGATGACAAGAAAGTTGGTGTAGCCTAGCTTGGCGAATAGGGTCATTTCCCTTCTAATCTGCTGCACCTCTCCTATGGCTAGAGGTCGCCCTCTAGCTATTGCGAACACACAAGTCATGCATGCCAGTCATCACCTGTTTGTTCTTGGGAAATAAGGAGAATGTAATTTCATGTGGGAGGATGCTTTTGTGAGCAAGTGAGTAGGGAAAGATAAAAATCCCCAAGATGGAACAAAGCAATGAAAATTTCCATAAAAAATTGTATGTATTAACATAATGTACAAGAGTGAGAGCTCCTGGCCAACCTGTGGAGGAATAAAGCCTGTCCTGGTTGGCCCGTGCATTGTCTCTTACAAGTAAACTTACTTATTGGTAGAATTTGTGCAAGTGTTCGATATTCAACGGATTAGGAAGCGGGGTCCCATCTTCCATGGCTAACCATATTGAACCTAGTCAAGGGTTCTCGGTCACTCAAAAGGGGCCTTCCAACATAAGGAGCAATTTGTTCATTCCTAAGCATGTGAGGACAGGCCCGAATACTATGTCACTGACATCAAGTGACTGCGTCTGAACATGGTGCTGGTGATAGCACTTCAGGCTCTACTAGTATCTGGTAGCTTAGAATGAAGCTTGGCATTGAAGTTCCTCAAGTTAGTCAGCGTTGTCTCATCTCATCTAGTATTGGTCATTCACATAGTACAAGTTCACTCTCGGTGAGCCTAGACAAAACTTACAGGGAAGCACCGCCTCTGCACCATACACAGGAAAGAAAGGCATTTCCCCATATGCATGACTAGACATGGTCCTATCACAGCTAGTAGCTCTACAATCCATCTAGTCCCATGCTTCTTGAGCTTGTTGTAGGATCTGATCTTGAGCCCTATTAATATTTTGGCATTATCCTATTATACCTACTTGTTGCTTATTAGGTGAGTAGGGGAGGTGAAGTAGAGCTTAATCCTTAGGTCACCAAAATAATTACCAATTAAGGTTCTCATGAATTGTGTTCTATTATTGGTGATGATCTAGTTTAGGAAATCAAAACAGCTAGTGGTGCCATCGATGAACTTGACTGTCCTGTACTGTTTGACTTTGATGAAAGGATTCTCCTTGGGCCACTTAGTAAACTTGTCGATGGCAGCATTGAGGTATTTGTAGCCCCAAACTACTCGAGGGAATTGACCAAGCATGTCTAGCCCCTAGATGGAAAAAGGCCAAAAGAGGAGGACAATTTGAAAATTCAAAAAGATCGAGGATGGCCTGAGCTTGTAGGTGAACCTACTTTGCATGGAACTAGCATGCCTTGCAATGATGAACTAGCTTGAAAGTTTCCTAGAGAGCTATCAGCTAATAGAAGCCCTACCAAAAGGCTTTTTTGACCAGCGTGCGAAATGATTCATGGCTACCACACTCACCCTAGTGGGCAGCAGTGAGGATCTCTCTGCCTTCTTTCTATGTTATGCATTTCATCAAGACGCCAGCCATGCCATCCGATAGAGATACCCATCTACCAAAGTGTAGTGCTTCTCCTAGTGCACAATCCTCTCTGTAGACACCTCATCATTAGGAAGGTTGTTTTCTTTTAGGTACTATCGCCGCCAAAAGTCCTGCGATCGGAGAAGGACGGCGGCTCAATCATGCGAAGGCCTAGGAGGTCTGCTTATCTCCAGTGCAAGTCCTTAAGCATCGAGGTTCGCGGACATGCCAGTCAATTTGACCTTGCAATTGATAAGGAAGTGAGACGAGCGAGTCCGATACAGGCGCTCGCTATTGGCTGGCTACCGATAGGATCGGGATGCTCTTCGATCGTCTGGGGAGCCGATGTAGACAGGTGTCGACGAGGGGTCAACCATAGAGCCGATGGAGGAACCAGGGTGTGCTCAGAGGATGGCGAGATCCACGGGATCCCTCCGGACAGCCGAACAGTGATTCATCGGCTGGGAAAACCGATGAATGCGCACGCGGCCTAGGCAAGGAATAGTACAAGAAGGCATGGGCTGCAAAGCCGATGCCGCTCCGGATATGACAGCAAGAGACCCGTCGCCCGCCGTGATAGCGCCATTAACACCGAACCTCGAAGATCAGACCTAACTGAGACAGTACGAGGCCAGGGCCAGCGGCGATGATATTGAGGACGCCGGATCGGCTATGCCGTAGCAAGGATAGGAACGAACCCATCGGCTAGCTGAGCCGATGAGGGGATGCCTCTCTGAAGGCGGGTGCGTATCAACTGGGGGACTGCTATGTTTGGCGTTACGCGTCTTCGGACACCTCTAAAGGCTGATACGTATTGGCCGAGGGGACGATGTGCTGGACGTGAAGCTCAGAGCATGGATAACTCATCGGCTAGCACTCCGATGATACGCCGTGTAGAAGACTATAGGCCTAAAGCTTGATCTACCGTCGGCAGCCCCATAGATCGGACCTAACCAATGCAGCACGAAACTGACGATAGCAGAGGGAGCTTAACGGGCCGATAGGTCCAGCACGGACGTGATGCGATACATCTGATCGGCCTAAGAGGTCGGACCTAACACATGCAGCTTCAGACAGAGCAGAACATATTGGGATGGTGGCGGTACTTACCCCTTCGCTAGAGATCGGATTTAACCGATGCAGCCCCGTGTCAAGAGCCAGAACCCGCCGGTAAAACCTAGATGAACTAGGGTGGCGATGCGCCAAATTTATATATGATCGAGAGATATCTTACATGTTTCCAAGGGGTCTATATTTGTACCCTGGATTTACAGACAGAGTCTGATGCGTCTACGACTATCGGACATTATTTCCTAGTAAGAACAAAGGAAAATATTCCTAAAGAAGTTAACTAACCAGCTAAACCTCCCTAATTGAGTAAGGTTACAATTTACAAAAACAAGCACCCTGCCGTGGAGTCCATGGCTCTTCCACAAACCCGATTTTATCTGAATAATCTTCCAATTTGTAACCGAGTATTCCTTTGTTGCACCCTGATCGGCTTCTCCACTGTAGCTATCGGACCTTCTTTTAGTCAAGCCGATCCTTTTCCTTCCTTCCCTCGGGCTTCTCGGACCTGATCCCGATTGGACAATCCCCTGTCTTCAAGCTGATCCAATCTTCTACTAATCTGATCGGCTTTTCTACAGTTCTCCATCGGCTTTGTCTCAGTATCTTCGTCGGCCGATGACTGCATTAAACCCTCCATCGTACCTCTCAGTTGATCGGCTTTAGCACCATCGGATCTCCCAGCCGATCGGCTTTAGCACCATCAAATCATCTAGATTTTGGCGTTAACACATGCCCCCCAATTTCGGAGTTTGCCAACAGACTATGAAATTTTGAGCTGTTAGAAACCTCCGCAAACCAGGATGACCCATTAAAACCCGCATTAATCAGATCAGATCTCTGCCTAAGTCGCCTCGCCTCTATGAAATATATCTCCTCCTTAGCCTTCTTCTACACACTTCTTCTCATCAAAAACCCCCAAACCTCAATGAGCTCCACAGGCATCCGCAAATTTCCGCAAATCTCGACGGGCTCAGAAGATGGAAGGCGAGCTCTCACAGATTTCTTTATCGGCTGCTACTCCTTCATTTGCGCAATGGCTTCTACACATGTAATCCCTAAGGTAACCATTATCTGCTCTTTCATTCTATGTTTTGCACGATTTTTTCCCATCCTGATTTCTCATCCATAGTCTGGTTCTGCTTTCTGTAGGATCTTAAGAGCCAGATCGCTATTCCAATCTCCGATCGCCCCGGTCACTTCTTTCTTGGCCCTATGGGTAGCGAGGATCCGTTTGATTTCATCAACTTAGAAGCAGAAAGGATCCCGTTCAAGCACTCATCCATGGCCTTCACCGATTGGGCTCACAGCTTTAGATCATGGCCTAGCAAACTCCCAGAATGGAGGAATTGGTATCTTAGGGTTTCTACCTCCAAAAAGTCTTTATGGGAGGATTTGGAAATAGACCATTGCATCAACCTTTCCTTAGCCGATATGGAAAGGAACGAACCTCTGCTTGCATCGGCTTCTTACTTCCGGTCGGACATTTTAAATGCCTTCATGTTTGGTCATGAGGCCGATGAACCACACCTTGATGGATGTTACTATGTTGACCTGTCTCAACACCACCCACTACATAAATCTATTCAGCCTCAGATTCAAACCTAAGCATCGACTAAACACCAAGAACGTCGGAGGTTGGACTAAGTACATTTCCTTACATAAAAAATCTTTCGGCCTAGTCGTTTGACGTGAACATGTAGTGTTCTTGAATCTTTAGCTGGAACGATTCTTCTTTGGTGGTTCGACTCTCGGTCCAACAACGAACATGCAATGTCTGGCAGAGCTCCTGGTCGATCACCACCAAATTCCCCTAGGGCATTATCTTCTCGGAGCAACTTATCATCTGCCCCATCAAGTCACGACCAAGTTATCGGCAGGCCAACCAGTCGGACATATCGACGGACCCTGGTGGTTTATATAACTTTGGTTAAACGTCTACACCTCCAAAGTCATTACCAAGCCCCCTTCTCTTCCATGACCTTCCCGACTGACTACCCAGAAGAAAACGAGGCCAGCCGATGCTGATGCATTTCGCTGGGTAAAGCTTCATCAGCTCTTCCTGGAATTCGCGATGTTGTCATCATTGCATCAGCTTCGCGAAGCCCTTCCCCTGCGGCAATTCTAACTTCTTTCGCATCTCCGTTGGTATGTGTCAGCATCAATTCTTCATTGCCTTTGTTTTATCCTAACACCTCCGCTTTGTAGCCTGAACCATCGGCTCCTGAGGTCCAAACGTCGGACCCTGTTACTGGGGCTAAGCCAATGGTATTCTCTGAAGTTTTGGTATCTACTCACACTGCCCCACATCAATCTGATACCCGCATAAGAACTGCTCCCACTATCTCTCAGGTATGTTCATTATACATGTCATTTCTTTTGCCTCATAATCTCCATGTTTGCTAATGTTGTTATGCAGTCATTAGCCGATCTATTCACCTTTGACATCAGCAAATACCTAGAAGCAGAGGAAGACTCAACCACCAGCACAGCGATCGAACCATTTTTGCCAGTCGATGCATGTGAGTAGTTGTCAGATATTATGCATCGGCTGGAGGTTCCGATTGACTCGCTGGTGGAAGATTGCAGGTCGATCCACGGAAGACTTGTAGAAATTCAACACCTCCTGCCTGCGGAACTATCGGATGCACTCACACCTGCTGCTTACTTAGAATTCTAAAGGACCCAACTGACTGCATCAAGACGACGCATAGATGATCGCGCTGAGCAAAGCCACCTGGCTCACAACGATCGGCTGACTGCCCTTGATAAAAAGAAGAAACTTGATGAAATGTCAGCTGACCTCCAACACGCCAACACCAAGTTTGGCCTCATGAAGAAACGAGAAGCCGATTTGATGCCGGAACTCGACAAGGTTCGTGAAAACATCAACTCCACCGAGTCCCATCACATCGGCCTACCAAAATCGATCCAAAACCAAGAGACCAAGGTAGCAGACAAAGTGCGGCTAGCAGTTTGCCGGCACAAGAACTTGAAAACTATCCCCAGATCAGACGAGGATGACATCCACGCCATCAACGATATAGATCAAATCCGCCTGCGCGCGATTGAGGCCATTAAGAAATTCTTGTAAAACTTTAGCCTCGGAGAAATCCAGATGTCATCTTAAACATTAACTTTTGCAATAGATTTCAATCAGCTTGATCAACAAAGGTTGTATATATTTCCTGATGACGACGTCTTGAACGATATTGACCATCTGTAACCGATATAATCATATCGACTTCCGTACATTAGGAATCGGCTACGCCTCAGCCGATTTAAACAGTATCACTAGCCGATACCAATTCTGAGAACCCATCCATCTTGAAAAGGAAAAATTGGCTATGCTCAGCCGATTTAGATGTCTTCCCGATCGGGTGACCGTTCTATAGACTTATCATCCCAAGACCCAATCGGTAACTTCCGATGTGTCGGCATCTCCTCTTTTTTTGATAATTGTCTCTCGTAAGCCGATACCACATGCATCAGATGTGTTAAACCGTTGAACTTCTGGGTAAAAAATTTCCACCTGATGCGACTTGATAACCCCTGAAAGGCCAAATCGGTTAATTGTTCATCGCTCAGAACAAGACCATAGCATCGGCTTCTAATGTTCTGGAAACGTTGGATGTATTCTAGAACTGACTCATTAGGCCTCTGTTTAACCAATGTCAAATCTAGCAGTCTCGTTTCTTAAATCCCAGTACAGAAATGTCCATGGAACTGTTGCTCTAGATTGGCCCATCCTTCAATCGAGTTCGATGATAATGAAGAAAACCATGCGAAAGCCGATCCAGAGAGGGATAAAGGAAAGAAACGGACTCTGAGAGCTTCCTCAGCCAATACTTCTCCACACTGTACTAAGAATCGGCTGATGTGTTCTAATGTAGATATGCTGTCTTGTCCTAAGAATATTGAGAAATCTGGTATCGTGTATCGGTGAGGTAGTAGAACTCTGTTAAACTATTCTGAATATGGGTGCCGATACATTACTATTTGATCTTTGGGTTTGATACCAAATTGCTCTTCCACCATGTCCACAATCCTGGTTAACCAATTCTTCTCTCTTAAAGTATCTTCCTGATCATGTGGAGGTGGATATGGTACTCAATTCTGCTTGTGATATTCTCCATAATAATTTCTCTAAAAAATTTCTGGAGGTACCTCCTGTCGTTGCCCCCCGAGTCCATCTTGTATTGGTGGATACGTATTTGCTGATAGGTCCTTATTTTCCTCCGTCTCTATCAGCAAAGGCACATGATCCTGATCGGTCTCTTGAGCCAATGACTCTTGTATCGCCTTCTTGATCAGATCCTATAGTGTATCCATCTGTACTTCTAATGGATTACTGAATGCTTGATAAAATGATTTGTTAAACATCTCTTGCAACGGCTTGGAAGAATTCACAGGTGCTGAATGGCCTGATTCCTTCATCAAAACATATTTTGGTAATTGTGTTTTTTGAATCGGCCCTTGTTTAGTCATAATGAAGGATTCCAAATAGAGGTTCTAAAAGTTGTCCATTTTTTGCTCTATATGCCGCCTCTGGTCTTCATTCAAATCCTCCATGTTAACTGGAATTATTATCACCTCATCAGCTTCATCTTCAGATGAATATGTCTTAGAATCCACCTTTTCTTTAGACATATTTACAATAAGATGCCCCCCGGGTTAATGAGAAAAATCTAACTTCCAATCAGGCACTTGTATATTCTCGTTGGTTGATGAATGGAATTATATCACCAGCCAATGAAGGATCTTCAGCCAATGAATCTAGTCTAATCGGCTAATGAATAAAGATTTCTACCCGATCGGCCGATGAATAAAGTACGGTCCTTATCGGCCGCTGAATAAAACCTTCGGTCCCATCGGGCGTGCCAAAATGCATGTCGCCGCTAAAAGTCCTGCGACTAGGGAGGGACGGCGGCTCGATCATGCGAAGGGCTGGGCGTGAAGCTCAGAGCATGGATAACTCATTGGCTAACACTCCGATGATATGCCGTGCAGAAGACTATAGGCCTAAAGCTCGATCTACCGTCGGCAGCCCCATAGATCGGACCTAACCAATGCAGCATAAAACTGACGACAGCAGAGGGAGCTTAACGGGCCGATAGGTCCAGCACGGACGTGATGCGATACGTTTGATTGGCCTAAGAGGTCGGACCTAACCGATGCAGCCTTAGACAGAGCAGGACATATCGAGATGATGGCAGGACTTACCTCTTCGCCGGAGATCGGACTTAACCGATTCAGCCCTGCGTCGAGAGCCAGAACCCACCGGTAAAACCTAGATGAACTAGGGTGGCAATACGCCAAATTTGTATATGATCGAGAGATATCTTACATGTTTTCAAGGGGTCTATATTTATACCCTGGATTTACAGATAGAGTCCGACACGTCTACGACCATCAGACATTATTTCCTAGTAAGAACAAAGGAAAATATTCCTAAAGAAGTTAACTAACCAGCTAAACCTCTCTAATTGAGTAAGGTTACAATTTACAAAAACAAGCACCCTGCCGTGGAGTCCATGGCTCTTCCACAAACCCGATTTTATCTGAATAATCTTCCAATTTGTAACCGAGTCTTCCTTTGCTGCAGCCTGATCGCCTTCTCCACTGTAGCTATTGGACCTTCTTTTAGTCAAGCCGATCCTTTTCCTTTCTTCTCTCGGGCTTCTCGGACCTGATCCCGATTAAACAATCCCCTGTCTTCAAGCTGATCTAATCTTCTACTAATCTGATTGGCTTTTCTACAGTTCTCTATCGGCTTTGTCTAAGTATCTCCATCGGCCGATGACTGCATTAAACCCTCCATCGGACCTCTCAGCTGATCGGCTTTAGCACCATCGGATCTTCCAGCCGATTGGCTTTAGCACCATCGGATCGTCCAGATTTTAGCGTTAACAGGTACCCCCAAATGTCGTAGATCCATGAGGGCCCTCGAGTTCTCCTAGCAAGTGTAGTGTGCTCACAAACCAGTGACTCCTTGATAGGTTTCCCCATTGAAGTTGTCTCCTAGACCCCCTACCTAGGGGCGAGGCTTCACCTTCATCTTGGTACACAGCCAAGATGGATAGCCATGTGAGCCTTTCTTCAATGGTTCTGGCCGAGACTGGTGAATGGGCTAATGCAAATCGGGATAACTCATTAGTGAGCATGTTGCCACAGCAAGGCACATGTCAGAGCTCTAGGACATCAAAGTGCTACTCCATCTTCCTAATCTCATCCACATACTCCGCTATTTGGGGTCTAAGCACTATTATTCCTTCATAATTTGGTTGACGACAAGCTAGGAATTGCCTTTAACAAGTTGGCATCGAACCCCGAGGCCTACCACAATCAAAAGGCTAGCGAGCAAACCTCTGTATCCCATTAGGAGATCAAACCCAGCCAACCACTAGGGTCCCATTAATTGTATTGCTCATGCACTTGGGCCTCGAGCTCTTCCCCATGGTTTCCTCCTTGCTCAAGGGTCACCGGGGACTCAGACCTAGCATTCTATGTGACTTCAGCAAATTCACGCTCCACCACCAATGCCACACTTACCACTTGAGGGGTGGCCAAGATGTACACCAACAACGGCTTGCCCTGCCATGGTACCACTAGGACAAATGGCATGGTAAGGTACTTTTCAAGCCTTACAGCGCCTACTTGGCCTCAGGCTTGTAGTCAAAATGACTGGTCTTCTTTAGCAACTTGTTGAGTGGGAACCCCCGCTCCCTGAGCTTCAAGATGAACTAAGGCCACCATGCAACCCGTGAGTCACTACATGTCTTTGAGAAACGCAAGGGGTGCATTAGTTAGATGCTCTTGAATCTTCTCTAGGTTGGCTTAATTTCCTTGGATGGAGATAAGGAACCCAAGGAGCTTGCCCACCAAACACGTATTTCTTAGGATTGAGCTTCTTGCATGAAGTGCGAAGGTTATCAATCATCTTTGCCAAGTCCTTGAGAAGCTTGGATTAACGACAAAACTTCACAACTAGGTCGTTGACATAGGCTTCCACCTAGTGATCTAACTACATTTTAAGAGTAACGAGCATTGTTTGCTGGTACGATGGCCAACATTTTTCAACCCAAAAGGCATACACATTGCAATAAGTCCCCATAGGTGTAATAAAAGATTTTTTCCTCGTCCTCCTTCAACATGTGAATCCGATGATAACCTGAATATGCATCTAGGAAACATAAAAGGTCACACCTTGTAGTGGAGTCAACAATTTAGCCAATCTGTGCCAAAGAGAAAGGATCCATTGGACATGTCTTGTTGAGGTTAGTGTAGTCAATACACATCCTTAGCTTGCTTTTTGACTTAGGGATGACAACATGGTTAGCTAGCCACTCGGGGTGGGTGACATCACATATCAGGCCGACCACGAGCAACCGGTCCACTTCCTCATGGATGAATGCTTGGCATTGTGGTGCCTGTTGTCGCACCTTTTGTCTCAAGGGTAGCACGTCTAGGACAATGGGTATATCCAATGGTTGCCAAGCGAAGACATCGATGTTAACCCAGAGGAAGATGACAAGCATGCTTTTTTATTTGGGGTCCAAGTCACCGCCAATATTAACAATCTTGGAATGATCATTGCCCAATGTGACCTCCTTGATAGAGACTATCGCCGGTGATGAGCTATGGCATAGAGGAGGAAGGACCCAAGCTCTTAGAATGATGCCCCTCCTTGGGTACTAATCTAGCTAAATCCGAGCAGTTCTACTTGGCATAGGTGACAGCGCTCTGGATGTCACTATTCATTGTGATTAGGCCCTTAGGCCTAGGCATCTTCATGGCAAGGTACGAGTAATGCGTGACTGCCATGAATTGGACAAGAGCATGGCACTCGAGGATGGCATTTTATGGGAGCTTGTGGTAGGTGATATCGAAGATGACCCACTATGACCACATCGGTTTTAAACCCGCTCTTCCATCAATGAGGACATGGCCCACCTTGATATTGTATATGGTAAGGGTGACAATCAAGCAAGCTGCCCAGCCCCCGAGACATTCTTGAGGTGGTATGCCTAGTTCTTGGGGTAGTCACGAGCAACTTGCATTGTATCGTCTTGAAGCTGCAACGAGAGAGGTAAGTATAGGCATCACCATCGAGAGTGGCTACCTTGTGCTCGGGCATCTAGAACCTAAGGTCGGGGTTCTTGTTGTCATCGATGTCCTTGTGCCAAAGCTCCCTCTAGAGCTTCTGGCAGCAGTCGATGAGGTTCTTTACCGCTCGGCACTCAGTGATGTCATGCCAATTGATCTCATGGATGTCACACCACTTGTTAGCTTTACACTCGTCGGTGTGGTCTTCTTGTCTTTTGCTATTGGCATCATTGCATGGTGGCTTGCTCCAATTGTCCACTATCGCCAAGACAAAGTCATTAGAGTGTCTCTCCATCATCTTGTTCTTCTCCCACCTTTTAGTGGAACAGGAGGTACCACCCCTACCGGTGGGGGCCGGCTCAGGAAGCGGCCCAGGCCATGCTCTAGCCTCTGCCATCTTGGGACACTTGTAGGTCAAGCGAATAACTTCACGATGATCTCAACCTAGTTGGTGCCCAACTTTTCATTCGTGTGCTTATCACAGACTCCATGCTTGAACGCATGGATGACTGTGAGGGTGGGGATTCATGGGATAGTGTTGCGGACTCATTGGACAATGTGGAGTTTCCTGTAAGTTGGCAAAAAAACATTTGGCACAACTCTGTCGCAAGTGGATGGAGCTTCGGTAGAGGTTCATGAGCCAAGAGCAAGCCAAAAATTTCAAGGTCAGGTTAAATTAATTGGCCATTACCTTCTCAGACCCACACATTGCCTGGATGGCGGTGGTGTAGATCTATAGGAACTCAGTAGAATCGATGGACCGTTGTACTTCTCCGTGAGATTTGGGTGGAATTTGGTGGGCACCACCCTTACGAATCTTGTGGGAGAAGGTATGGCACCTAGTGTCATACGGTGTGGTGCCAGTAAATGAGTACTAGTACATGTGCTCATGGGCCTAGGACGCGCAGCCTCTAGGGGCTGAACTGAAAGAGGCTTGGTCCTCCATGAGCTCAACCTCTTTGTGGTGCCTTTATCGGGCATGCTCAAGCATGAACTATGCATCCTCATGGACCCACAACTCATTGAGCCGAGAGCATAGGTCGTGTTCCCCTATTTAAACTGGTGGAATGGTTGGCCGCTTGGCCACCTTGTCACTTGATTGGTGTTCAACCCCCGAGTAGGGGGTTTGGCGCAATGGTCTCGCGGCCAATGACGAGGAGGCCCTCGACACAGAACTGGACGTGTTGCAAGAGTCATTGGGCACCACTTGGTAGTGGGTGGAGCCCACCAGCTCAACTATCTCGTTCAGCCATTAGCCTTCTAGAGTTTCACTGGTAGCATGGAAAAAGAGGTGCTGAAGGAGCACTTGCACCACAAGCAAAGCACTGCATAGACCAATGGCACCCAAGTCAAGTCAACATCACGTCGATGCACAGTGTGTTGGACATAGCCTGTTCTGTAGCCTCTTGAAGCCCCTAACGTATGTCTATGGTGGCCATGGCCCCACTAGGCCTTGTGTTGCATCCATCGACATAGGAGGAGGCCATGTGGACTAACCCGATGCGATGGTGAACATGCGGCCTAGAACGATGATGGTGAGTAGGTGGGGTTGACTGATGGTCCTACACTCCTAGTTTCTCCTCCGTACTACCAAAGTTGCAATGCTGGTGACGATTTCTACCAATCACTGGCTTTCTAAGGTGGGAATCAGAGAAAACTTGAATGTGAAGTGACCCCTACCTAGCGCATCAACAATCGGCATGCATACGCCGATATCGGGAATCCAGTTGTAGGGCACCCGAGCAAGATACCATGTAAACTATTAATCATGACAACGCAAACTCTCTAGTTAGATAGGGTCTCAAATAAAACCCAAATACTAACGGTAAACATCTAACCTCATCATTGACCTAACATGCAAAATACAAAACATGACATAAAACCCAAAGCGTTGAACACAAAACAAGGGAGATATTTGATAGGATAGCTTACTAGTCCTCAAGATATGTGCATCAAACCATACGAACGAGATGACCAAACATGATACATACCTCAAAAGACTCAATTCACAACACTAACTTCCACAATTATCTTAAGTGTTTCTAGGCCCATACTTACGCTCAACTAGCTCATAGGATAAGGGCTAGTCTTGCACTTTTATCTCAAGCAATAATGCATCACATAGGGCATACACATGATTAAATTTCAGATTACAACTTAACTAGAGATACATAGACCGACTGGCTAAATATTCAGAGTTTAGCAGAAGCTTGTGTACCATAACACACAAGCAAGTCAACTAGGGATAGAACCCTAATATAATCATCCTAAAGAAGCAACAGATCCCATAGTACTCAACCTAATCAAGCTTGACACCTACAAAAGAACTAAAGCAACAACATACGAGAACAAATGTGAGTAGATTAATAAGTTAATGTACTAGCAAGCACAATCAAGCCTAGCATGCAAAGCTTATATCAAATGATGGTATTTGTAGAATCATTTTTGGCATAAAGCAAATTTTATTTCACAAGCATTTGCAATGGCATTTAACAAAACATTTGTAACAAATATATAATATGAATCACACTGTTCATTATCATGATATCATAATAGTACCATTTTTGCCCTCATGTCAACAAGTCATCATAGCATAATAAGAACCATAAATCACCATTTTCACATCCCATTTTTATAAACACATTTAGAAAGCATAAAAATTAAACTTATGGTGCTCACTATGTCGCTCATAACTGACAAGCACAGCTAATCAATTAGTTTTGAGTCTACAAAGTTTATACAACTTTACCCCATGATGTGATAGAAGCCGAATGGCTACACTCTAGTTGTTTCAGTACCCGTCGGTACCCCACACTCCATACATTGAGTGAGGCATAGAGGTCACACACATGTGGGCAGCTCCAATAGATAGCCCAAAAGTTAAGTCATAGGCACTATCGTTACAACGGTCTCCCAAATATAAGGATAGATAATAGATAACTTAGTGAGCTAAGGACATCCCATACTAGCACATGTAGTTGTAAGATAAACAATAATTGATAACATAGTGTACCATATATATACCACTTGCCACCTAAGTCTTATAATATGTTTTTTTTATCATTTTAGTTCACAAATATTTATAGTTTTCATCTCTATCTAGAAGTAAAATAATGCCCAAATTTTTATTTATAAAATAATCATTATAATTATTTACATATTTATAAGTATGGCTAAGCATGCTTAGGCACAAGTACTCAAAACCAATCTAATAAAGAGTAGGGAATTTAAGTTTTAAGAGGTAGAGATGACGACGCCTAGTCGGTGGTTGGGGAGGTCTCCTTCTCCATGGCCGGCGACAAAGAAGCAGAGGAAGAGAGCGAGGGTGGCCTCCTCCCTCGGCTTGGCTGACCATGGAGTGGACGGTGAGCTCGGACGATGCTATGGAGGTAGTGAAGGAGAGGCCACGCTCGGTGGACGCGTGTGCCCCCACGCGTCACTCATGTTCTGCCGTGCTCTCCCTCTCGCGCGCGCGTTCCTGGGTGAGCTGATGGTGGAGGATGAGGTGTGAGGCGGGCGGGTGGGGTCCAAGAGACATGGGCTCGTATCAGGTGTAAGGAGAGTGTGATCAATTTCAGGATTTTCATTCAACTTCCTCTCCGCTCTCTTTTGAATTCAAATTCACAAGTTTTCACAGTGTGGTCATCTTTTGTGATATTTAGACAGAACCACGTTTCCATTTTAATAAGTGGAAATTTTAAATTTGATTTGAATTGTTGCCAAAAATTCAAATCGAAAGAGGCATATTCAAATTTGTTTGAATTTATTCAATGGACAAAATTTGTATTAAATTCTGGAAAAAATATTTTTATTCGTGATAGATAAAGTTGTATTTGAATAAATTATTTATTGCATATGCTTTCATATAGTTTGATGTATATTTCAAGGGTGGTTTGATTTGTTAGATTTGGGTTTAGTTAAATTTTTAGGTTTGACAAGTTTGACCGATTTAAAATGGGAATTAAACTAGGTGACACAAGTTAGAAAATACTATAGCAAGCTATGTGCGTTGTGTAGTATTTGTGAGAATATTTCCAAGATTTTATCTTGCACCAATTATTTTTAGAATTTTCTATTAGCTTATCAATGCATATGAAACCAATTATGAAAATGCATGTTTCCTATACAAGAAAATACAATAACACTGAAAATGACTCAAGACACATAAGACCAGTCCTGCATTTCAATCCATAGCAAGTTTTTGACTTGGTAGAGTTTATTTTCCCATTAGTTATAGTGAGATTAAATTTTAAAAAATAACTATGTTTTATTAGTAAACATGGATTTTCTCAAGAACTACCAACTTGATATGTGACTAAAAGGTTTGCCCCATTTTTTGAGTGTGCACTAGCTAGTAGAACTTGTTTTGATTTCTGGTAGCCGAATTGCAGGACATTATTGTTTTAATATTTTATTGAAGTCAAATTTTAAAATTTTAAAATTAGCGTATGTTACACCGGCATCCCTTTCTGTGAGTTAAAACAGAAGGTGAGTCATGCTCGAGTTTGGGTAACCAAAAATAGAACTGTAGAAGCGAAAGAAAGCTCTAGTTTATTTAGGTTTGGGTCACCCAGGGGTATAATATATTACTCTTATTGTATTCTAGATTTCTCTCTTGGCGGAAAAACATCTTATAGGGATTCATAAGCTCAAAGTAGTTCATCTTTCTCTATAGTTTCCAACCCCTCCCCCATGATCTTGGCTCTCCCGTTCATTGAGGAACACCATATGACTGAACAATGAGATAGGTGTTAAGTGTACAGAAATTAGGAATGAAAAGCCTTGTTGGCAACTCTTTGCTCCACTAAGCTCTGGTGGGCCTCCAGCGGAGCCTACTTGGGTCAGGCACGACAAGTGCTCACACACACCCCTGTCCTATCCCCATGGAATATTACTGTACCATCTAGGCCATGGGGCTTATCTATCGATGTCTAGTAAACGGTAGTAAAAATTAGTAGGCCTAGGTAGATGGCATGATAGGCAACTGCACCACCCGCTATCCTATGTCCTGTCAGAGTAAATACGTAACAAAATGATAGGCGGCAAGGGTGGCATATTCTGTTCTGTCCCCACGCAAAATACCCCTAGATATATATATATATGTCTTGTTACTCTTAAATTAGATGGCAGTAGAGTACAAAGGCTGGATAGCTCACATCGTCCAAACGCCATTAGTAGGCGACCTGCTTAATTACCACGGGGACTATGTCCAAGCTAGACTGTTTTGACCCATAATCTCACTCTCCGCCGTCTTCAAAGAGGGCAACATGTCAACATATGATCAGCCCCGTGCCATCTTCAGCAGCTCAAGAACGAGATGATGTGGTGCCAACCTGGCTCAGGCCGGATCTGGTTCTTATGTCACCATTGCATAGGTTGAAGTATATATATATATATTGAAATGGATGGTGTATTATTAAAGAGTTAATTCAAGAGACAATCTTTTATAGGGGTAAATTTTTTTTTTCTAATATGGAGCTCCAAAGAGTCTGGGCTTTACTTTTGAACATGCTCTAAAGAGTATTTTATCATTGAGTAATTGATAAAGGAGGGTCCTGACCTCATTGAATAACTGTTCTACAGAGTTCATTCGACAACAATTATCATTTTGTCTTGCTATGTAGAATGAGGTGCTGATTTTGAAGCATCTATAATTGTTTTCTTACGGGAAAAAGTATCGATACTCAATAATAAAATACCATGCTCAGTAGGTGCTCTGTACAACTTACCTCAATTTCTTGAAGCAAGCATCTAGAAGAAGATGGTTCTTAGGTATAAGCTTAATTACGCTTACAAAACAAACACCCTATGCTAGTGATTCCGTGGCGTCCTTATTTATTAATCACTTGCTATCCAGAAAATTCTGTCTGAAGCTGTAGAATTCTTTAGTGAATATCCGATATAATATAATTTAGTCTATCTCCCTGTCGACCATGAAAAAGTAAAATCAGATCAACTCATTCTGTGGTGTACTAAAAGTCTTTTTCACCGATCGACCACAGATCAACTCAGCGTCAGCATCAACTGATAGAACAGTTTGCTACTGTTGCTTGCTTGACGCCACGCCGACCGACTTTTCTACTGGAGTACTCATCACTCTCTAGTTCGGTTGATCCATCTTCTGGACGCACGCCGCACGGCGAAACTTAAACACGGAGTAGTTGCGCGCTGGCCTGGCGATCGGTAAAATGCATGACCCATCGATCCAGCTAGAAATCCGCACGCAACAGCGTGGCCCGCGTGCCAATTGTTTTTACACAGAGCGCGTTTCTAGAACCTCGTTACATCCTAGGTTGAAACCTTGAACCTTGGTCAGTTCAAGAGCTTAAATACTCTCTCTTCTACTGAAGGCACGAATATTTTGTCTCGGCTCGAGTAGGCTTTCCACTTCGATTTTGTATTCTCTTTTGAAGTGATCTACCATCTAGACAGGCCAATTTCATCCAGTGTTTCCAATGGTTATAAATATACACTATAAAAAATGATTTTTGAATATGCATCCTCTAAAACTGCACAGGCAAGTCATAAAGAAAACCACATAAAACTTCAAGTGAGACCCACCACATCATCTATCTAGAAAAATATATTTTCTTGGGTAGGACGTAAGAGGCCATAGGCCAACCTTTTAAGCACCCAACTACATAAATGATCGATCTCGTAGATGGACACTTAAAAACCAGCTACATAAATGATCGTTCTCTTAGACGGACACTTAAAAACCTACCTATCAAGACTGTAGCTAAATATTTGAGTGCATAATAAGATTTCTGTCCTCTCTCTCTTCCTCACCCATCTACATTGGCACTCTCCCTTTCCATTCTTCCTCTCCCTTTCCTCTTCACTATCTCACTCCATCGGCCATCCATCGCCCATACTACATACGAGCTTGCTAATGTTCAGGCAACCATCTCGTGCACCTCCATGGACGGGTCTTAGAGCAATGGATTTGGTGACCTCTAGCATCACGAACATCCAATCTGACGGTGGCGGTCCTCAGGAGCATCGGATCCAAAGCTATGGGCTTCGAGCAATGATGACCTAGGAGTGGAGGAGCTCGGCAGTAAGGGATGCATTGGTGATGGCCACCTCAACATAGAAGAGGTTCTTGCTGCACTTGTCAACAGCTATCTCAGTGTGAACGAGGTTAGTGGCAGGACTATGGCTTAGCAGCGCTGTCCCCATCCAAGACCACCCTACGGCGCCCTACATCACAGTCTTCAAGTGTGCATTCAAGCACTTATGCACAAGGTCACCAACAACTTGATTCGATTGGGTCGAGAGATGGGATTGAGATACACGGTATCGTACTTATCAAAATCGATGGTATGATAAGGTATATGATGATGGCAGTTATTTATAATCTATACCTCTGCTCTCTTGCCGTCAACGGTAAGCTCTCTGTCCTCGGCCACTGCATCTATCCTTTCCGCTCCTCCCTCTTCCCATATCGTTGCGTTTATCCTCTCATCCACATCAACCATGCATACGCCTATAATCGTTTGATCAAACTAATAAATTAATATTTGTCACTAGTATAAACTCAAAGGCTTAGTTTGTTTACACTAGGAGAATGGTAACTTCTTTTTTTTTCCATGAGTATGTTATTACAGTACAAAACAATGTGTTCTGTATAAAAAAAATTATATATAAAAATTACTTTAAAAAATCATATTAATCTATTTATAATAATTAATATTAAATTAATCATACACTTGTCTCGTTTCGCTCACTGCCAAAACTCCAAGCCTGAAAGCTAGCTCGAAGCAGCCAAATTGTCAATCAATTCTAGGAAATTTAGCTTTGTTATCGTACATTGGATTAAAATTTAGCTACTAGCTCCATCCAAAAATATTAGTAACTTTTGGTTATACACCCGAACAAGCACTAGTCCACATACATAATTAGAAGTTTTTATATTTTAACACTACTGTCAGGGTCTTAATAACAATGTCAAAGTTTTGGTTTCTTAAAAAAAATAAAAACGAAAAATCCTTAGGACACATGGAAATTACACAAAGGCAGTTGGTAAAGGAATTTGATGGCTAGGACAACATTTTTCTCATTTTCTTTTTATTTTTGGAATTTTGTCCATTCATGTAGTCGCTAGTTATGTTGAATTGACGATGTTGTCAAACTTTGAGGGGCATTATGATTTTTTTAGTATTACAGAAATAAGGCAAAGGAAATGATAGATATACAAATGTAGCCAATCCTAGTGGCATATGTACAATTCACCCAATTATATAGGTTTTCAAACCCAAAAGGTATAAAAGATATCATGTTTTAATCTGCTGAAATGAAATCCTTCCAACCGCTCACAACACTTACATATTTCCTCCACTATCTCGCGCCTCTTACCATGTTTATACTAGGGGAAATATAATCATCTAAATTTCTTCATTGCTTTGCCTTTCCTCAACTCCCTCCTCGTGGACAGACCCCTTCTGTCTCCCTTGCTTAACTTCCTCTATCCACTAAACCGATCTTCACCAATCTCCAACATTGCGCCGTTTCCTCCCCTTAAATGATCCTCCTCCTACTTATCCTAACAGTAGAGCATCTTGTTAATGTAAAATTTTGGCATAACCAAATTTTTTAGTAAGGTAAGTGGAAATAAATAGAGTTTGGTTTGATACCGTGTAATTTTGAGAGGAGAAAATTCTAAAATTACTAAAATTTGATAGGGTTGTATTGGTAATATATTTATTTCGTTGTCTTACTAATCCCAAAATTTGAAATGGTTTAAAATGGTAAAGAAATGAACACGCCCTAAATGTTGACACCATTACCTCCTGCTAATAAAAAACTACATGTCCTCCTAGAAGAAGATAACAATGTAGTTGTCTGTTCCACCTCTCCCTGATGAAAGGCTTTTGTGGCACGTACCTCCACACAAGGGCAGATGCAACCCAGTTTAGCGTGTCTTATGACCCCAATGTGGTTAGCAAAATTATAGTAGAATGTTAGTGTTGATTGATTTTAACTAAAGATGGCCCATCACTGCAATGGAGAAAATCAAGTGCCCGTTTTGTACATTAGATCCATCCCTTCTTCCATCTCTATTGGCGCTAGTCACGACCGCTGTGTCTCAACCATTTCTTCATGTATCCCACATCCCTATTGCTGCTGTTGCTGCACCTCTCCATTCTCAACTTGTCACCTTCCATTCCTCTATGTTTAGTTATTTTGATTAAAAAAACCCTAATAAGTTGGAACGATCTTTACATATCATTTTTTTCTTGATTTTGTTCGTACTATATGGCATATAACTGGCTGAAAATAACATCGGAGTAGAAAAAAAATGGCCACTGTTTGTTGGTTGAGCTAACGATTGGTATCCATTCCCTACGCCACCGCAACAAGTATATAAGATCTATATAGTCAGAATTTGATATTATCTATCTAGAGTACATTTCTCTACACAACTATACAATTAATCAGACAGACGTCCACTAGACCATTGTACTAAGTTGGATGCAATGCTGATCTCTTTCGCAAACATGGTCTCACAGACGATCCACAAATAGGCCAACCGTGCAATATTGTCGATAGTTAAGTCCAGTACGATGAATTTCGTTGTTCATTGGTAGCTGCTATGTGGTTATGTTGATTCAAAGCATGCAAGCAGTAGCATCCGTGAAAATATGGGGGCTAATTTTTATTTTTGTTGCTCGCCAGAAACATGCCTCCCAAGCGCATTATGTTAGCCTAGTGTGACTTGCACCTATGGAATAAGTGACTCGTTATAGCAATTTGCAAAACTATTGACTAAATCGCTCTCATATTGAAACAAGCCTCATTTAATTAAACCCTAAATAGAAATCATTTATCTTAATTCGTGCTACATAGTTTGTGTAATAGGCAAAAAATGGTATCACGAATAAATTTCTAGAAGCTAAAAACTGTTAATCTCAAATTTTATTAAAAAAATGGATACCTAATACCGGTGCCTAAAGTGTACAAATTCTAGTATTACAAAAATTGTTAGTGTCTACGGATTAATTCGCCTACAGGCATACACAAACACTCCACATAGACAAGACAAGGTTAAGGTTAAAGCTGACTGATTAATTAACTGGCTTATTAGCTCATAATATACAAGTGCCATTAGAGACAGACCAGCACATTTAAGCCAGTAATTAATTGTCGTCACCCAACTAATTATTCAGCTGCTAGCCTGCCTTAGAACACTAATTAGAAACAAGAACCAACATAAAACAATAGTTTAAGTAATAAATAGGGGTGAAGCAACAATTTTACTACATGGGAGAGGGCCACATTTAACTCTACGAAGACCAGGTCAAAACCAAAACAGTTGCAAGGAGTAATTGCAACTCATACTAAATGAGCTCATGACAACACACAGACACAAGGAACCTCACCACTGCCATCTTCATTCGCCCAAAATTTCCGAGACCATTAGCCTGTGAACGCCAAGCTAATGACCTGCAGCACCATCATCATTGCGCTAGGAGGAATAAGAACCTGCGCCATTGCATTCTATCAGCAGTATCTCAATCTACCAGTAGTTTTCCTACAATCCAAACCAACAGCAAATCAAAGCCACATATTTACCGAGTTCACAACTAAATAGCTAGGTAGAGGAGATCGAGAGGCTGACCAGGAGCAGCTGGAGTTGCTCTGGAAGAAGCCGACCTGGAGGAGAGGAAAAGCATGCATCAATCACAAGGAAAATTGGAGTAAACCTTCATATGGCAAGAAAGTGATTTTCACATTCTAACAAATTCCCCTAGTAGCTCAGCACATAAATCACACTAGCTCTTAGAAGAAATTATTCCTCTTGCATAGGTCGATTTGAAATGTAGCCAAATCACTTTACTTGGCTGCAAGATAAAGAGCTTAGCACTAGATTGCAATTAGGAAAAAATCCCCAAATCTAAGCACAAGGTCTTGCTCTAATTTAATAGCTCAATACCTGAAATCCATTGGAGGGTAACATTAGCAGAGAAATTGGAAGGGGGAAAGAGTGCTAGCACCTACCTGAGAGCTGACCCTCGATGCTGCCGAGCACCATGGGCTCCAGCCATGGCGGCTGAGGCTGGGAATCCATGGAGTGATATCATAACCTTACAGATTCACCAGTTAGAAGCTTGTTGGTTGGAGCTGCATAGGGAGTAGTAGGAGAGCAGCTGGCAGCGGCACCCGTGGTCGCCGGCGGCACCTGTGCAGCAGCCAAGTTGGAGTGGAGATTTTGGGGGAGGAAGAAACCATTAACACCAGCAAGCAAAGGGAAGGAAGAAGACTGCTAGCTGCAGCTGCTGCTGCCAGTGTGAGAGTGAGAGGAGAGAAGAAATGTGAATAAATGGCTAAGTACACATCAATAGTCTACACGAGTAAAAATATGAAACCAATAGCTAGTTTTGCAAAACTCTCTAACAATAACCTGTAAATCAAGTCGAGTTTTAAATCAACTAACCAATAGATGCTTAGTACAAATTAATGGAATGCTAGAAATTATAAACCAGACCACAGTTTTAGGTGCACGGTAATATAGGCCAATTATATTCTTCAAGTTAAAAAGTTAATTAAAAACCGATGTATATGATAAAATGCAGAAAAAAGGGTAGACTCGAAAATTTGGTAATTTGACAGTACCAGCTAATTTCAGTTTCATCTAGGAAATATAAAGCAAATGTCTTTAATTATGTTGATAGATGATTATTCTATTTCAACTAAGAAAATCTATTTTATAAAAATATTACTGCTACTATATCAAAATATATTTTCTATAATATTAATATTGACGGTGATGAGGTGATTGATAATCCCATCATTAGATCATCAGGATATAGATATAGTATGGTAGGTAAGAGTTCAAAGATGTAAATGTAATGATTGATGATGATGGCAGGTCACGATTCTTCCTACGGTTTATAAATATAACAACGTTGTCTCGACCATATAATACTTTATTAAGTTTATTATAAGATGCGTAGTAGTGAGATAGAAGATGATATAAACTCTATTAAATACTAATAAAATACATTCTAGGTGCATATATTAGTGTGGTGGTGTAAAGACCTATTAGGCTCAACATAATTATGGAGTGTAATAAATAAAAATAAGAGAAGAGTTTTTTACTCTTAATATGGTTTCTCATCTAATATGGAAATTGACTAAAATAATATAAACCTATGTAGTTATAAATAAAATCGTGATTCACACCATACTCTATTGAATGCTCTCTTTGAATGTTTCGCTGCTGCGGGTGTCATTTAGTTTTATAAATCATTTTATTAAAAATACCTTTTTTGCAAAATAAACTTTGATAGTGAATGATGATGTTGGTGATGTGTAGGATGTATTGTATAGAATATGTATTATTAGACAACATATTATTAAATTATTAGTCATGTATTTATTTTATTATTACCGCTTGCTGAGTACACTCATCCTTGTTATTTAATCCGTTAAGTATCTAATGGTGAGCTAATATTTAGTAAAATAATAGTTTGTTAAATAATAATCTATGGTTGAGCAATTTTATTGGTAAAAGCGTAAGAGTCAAACATATTAAGTTTTGGTACAGCAGAAGCACAGATATATTTTATTCTTTTATATAAACTCAATTCTCATTATATATTGAATTTATGATTAACATGAGAATTGGATGGATTTATGAATTGTCGGTGACGGCGGTTGCCCCACGTCACCCCCGATACTAATCCTAAAGTCCTAAATGAATAAGAAAAATATATTGTACTGTAGTGAAATAATTCGAAAAAGCACCTCGAAAACGCTTGTGAAGCCACTCCCAGCCAATTGCAGTGAGGTCACAAAGCCATCCGTTTCCGTGCTGGGAAAAGTCGAGCAGCTTCTGGAAGTTCCATTCGACGGGAACGCAGCCCATGTTTTCCATCCTCAGGGAAGATGCCGCCATGGATGCTTCCCCGAGTCTGCAGAAATTTCCCTACGAGCAGTAGTACTTCTTTTCCTTATCGCGTTGGCCTCTCCCGGATCATCCATCCGCTTCACTGACCAAGTCCACAATAAATAGGCCTCGCGCATCTCGTTTCCTCAAGTGCATGTTTCTTCCAACGACAATTCGCTTTAGTTTTTATTAGGATCTTTCTAGCAGTATATCAATTACTGCGCAATTTAGCCTCATCGAGTGATCGTTAAAAAAAAAGTGCAGGTCGAAGGATGAATTGCTACTGCTTCGATGAGGATAACGTGAACTTTTTTACGTCTGACAGGACACGAAACCAACAGTGCATGGAACCTACAATAAAGACACGGAATGGTGCGTTCTCATCGAGGAAGACGAGGGTAATGAACATTCAAGATGTCCCCAGAAGAGGTTAAAAGGACTAACGGTTCTAAATATCTTTTCTTTCTAGAAACTTAGCCGTTCTATCTCTCCAAACATAGCGGTGACGCTGCAGTATGGGCCTGCATGGATTGTAGCTATTCTTTCTTTTCACTACAAATTTAGCAGCGACGCTACAGTATTGAAACTACTTATAGACTCCTAATTGTTTTACTAATTAACAACAATCAATTAGAGAGGGTTTACTGAGAAAATGTGTATATGAATAGTCCTCGTAATTTTATGGAAACGGTTTAAGGTAAAAGATAAATTAAAATCTGTTATAGTGCTAAATTAAAATCTTCATATAATGTTTTTGTCATAGAAAAAATGTACTATGAAATAAATGCCACTTTAAAACTAAGGTTAAAAATTAACCTAATAATGATGCTGAGCTATGAATCTATAACCACCTATCTTCACACCATGTAGGTCCTAAACAAGATATGTGGACTTTTGTCCCTTTCCCAATGCTAAGAGTAAATTATTTTAAAGTGATGTATAAATATTACCAGAAAATTTTACCATATAAATAATTTTATTTTAAATTTTGAGGCTTTAATGTGTACTGAGGTTAATTTTAAAATTTTCGTTACAACATTTAGCTGGTCATTTGGAATGTCTACTAATTATCATAGTGTTTTATTGTTTTTGGGCTAGAAATTTTGACAATGATATCAGAATATATGATCAATCAGAATTTCTGATTTATGCAAGCTTCTTGCTCTTGGGTTTATTGGGGACCCACGCAGGCCCCACATCCTGACACCTAATGGATAAGTCGTTTCGATGGTTAGACTTGAGGGGGAGAGCCAGCGAGGATGACGTACGACAGACAGTATGGCGGGAGCTATGGTATAGGCGATGATGTATATTTACAATGCTTCGCTAGTTGCCCGCGTAAGCAGGAAGTCCGCTAGGAAGTATATAAATAATTGGTAGTTCACCGATGAAGGTCGTCGGAAAAAATTTCCATAGACTTATATAGATATAAGTACACTGAGGTTAGAGCAGTTTAAGAAAATGGTTCAGGTCTTTGTCAAGAGAGTGTTATTCTCCGGAAGGTCTAAACCTGAGTAAATTAATTGTGCTTTTGAGCTTGTCATGGTTAGGCCATTTGAGATCACAGCCCTAAATTAAAGCCAACATTTTACCAAAGCTGGTTGTTTGGTTTGATATTAAAAATTTGGCAATGCTCGTTTAAAGCTTGTCTACTCTTACCAAAGGTATTGTCAGGCAACCAAACGTGAGTACTTTGTCATTGCCAATATTTTTTTATGATTATTATAGGTATTGAACCAAACACACAGCTGACTACCCGTTGCTTTTCAAAGATTAGGACTGTATCGTAGTGCCTGAAAGCTGTCTGAACACACGAGCTGCAGCGCCGCAACGAAATTTCTAGAGGAAAAGATAGTACAGTATCTAGGCCAATACTACTAATATCATAGCCATCTAGAAAGTTCCTAACCTTAATTTTCCCAACAGGAATTGCTCCACGTATAGTCTGGTTTCTTGTCACAGAGCGTAGTCCTAGTAGCTCGTGGTAGCAGAGTGTTCCTTGGACCATAGAAATACACATCCCCTTGTATTAATGAATCCGCTAGGATAAGCACAGTCTAGTGGACAAGCATTCATATGACTATATAATTGTTTGATCCAACTAATAAATTAATATTTATCACTCGTACAAACTTAATTCTTTTGAATGGTAACTTATAAGCACATTTTTTAAATTATTAAATGATATATTTTACGTAAAAAATTTCTATATATAATTTTTTAAAAAATCATATTAATATATTTTTAAGTTTATAATAACTAATACTTAATTAACTATGTGCTAATGGTTTATCTTAATTTACTTGTCACTAAGACTCTAAGCACAAAAGCTAGCTTGAACATAGCTTAATTGTCAATCAATCCTATAAAATTTACCATTGTGATGATACAACGGATTGAAATTTAGCTACTACCTCTATCTAAAAAATAGATTAACTTTTGGCTATGTACCTTAATAAGCACTAATCCAAATATATAGATTGAATCTATTATATTTTAAGATGAAGATAGTATTAAATTTAGCACCATTGTTAGGGCCTTATTAACAATGTCAACCTTTTGATTTCTTTAAAAAAGATAAAAAAGAAAAATCCTTAGGGTACGTGGAAATTACACAATTTGATGCCCAGGACAACATTTTTCTCACATTCTTTAATTTATTCAAGGGGAATTTTGTACATTCATATAGTCTCTATAGTCTCTAGTTATGTCGACTTGATGATATTTGTCAAACTTAATTATAGAGGGGCATTATGGTTTTTTAGTATTATAGAAATTAGACAAAGGAAATGATAGATATACAAATGTAGCATATCCTAGTGGCATATGTACAATTCACTCAATTATATGGATTTTCAGACCCAAGAGGTAGACCTGTTTTAGTATTCTGAAATGAAATCCTTCCAACTTCTCCTCGTACCTTGTTTACATTAGGGAAATATAATCCTCTAAAATTATTCATTACTTTGCCTTTCGTCAACTCCCTCTTGGTGGACTAACCCCTCCTCTATCAACTAAACCGTTCTTCCACAAAATCACCTTCCCCGTTTAGTTGCGAACCTCAACCATTACGCCCTTTTCTCTCCTCAAACAACCCACCTCCCTATCCTAGGCAGCAGGGCTCTTCTTCCTTTCTAAAGGCTTGTTCACTTCATTTTTTTAAAAGAGTACTAATTTTGGGTAATACAAATTTTGGCATAAATGAATTTTATTACGGTAAAGTGGGAGTGAATAGTATTATGTTTGATATCTTACCAAATTTTCACGATAGTTTGAAGAGAAAAAAGTTCTAGAATTAGGAAAAATTGGTAGGGTAGTGTTGGTAATAGGTTTAATTCATTGCCTCACTGATACCAATATCTGGAATAGTTAAAATGTTTAGGAAGTGAACAAGCCCTAAATGTTGACACCATTACCTCCTTCTTCCCTACTACTAAAAAAAGATATTAATATAGTTGTCTATGCTTCCCTTAATTTGTCCATCCTTTTCCTGATGAATGGCTTTTCTGGCACGTACCTCCACCCAGGGGAAGATGCAACCCTATTTAGCGTGTCATATGACCCCAATGTGATTAGCAAAATTATAGAAGAATATTAGTGTTGATTAATTTTGACTAAAGATGAACTATCACTGCAATGGAGAAAATCAAATGGCCCCTTTGTACCTTACATCCATCCCTTCTTCCGTCTCTCTTGGACCTAGTTGCAATGGCTGTCTCCTAATCCAAACCATTTCTTCCCCTCTCCCACATCTGCTGTTTTTGCATCTCCTCTCCATTCTCAACTTGCCACCTTCCATTCATCGCTTTGTCTATTTATTTTGATTTTTAAAAAAAAGCCTAATAAGTTGGAATGATCTTTACATAACATATTTTTTTCTTGATTTTGTTCCTAGTATATGGCAGATAAATGGCTGAAAATGACATTCGGAGTAGTATATACTTATTGCTGTAAAGCAAAAAAAATGGTCACTGTTTGGTGGTTGAGCTAACGATTGGTATCCATTCCCTATGCCACCGCAACAAGTATGTAAGATCTATATAGTAAGAATTGGATCTTATCTATCTAGAGTACATTTCTCTATACAACTATACAATTAATCAGATGGAAGTTCATTGGACCTTTCTACAAAGATAGATGCAGTGTTGATCGATTTCGCAAACTTGGTCACACACGATCCAAAAATAGGGTAACAGTGTAATACTATTGATAGTAAAGTCCAGTATGATGAATCTTGTTGTTCATTGGTAAGCGCTATGTGATTATGTTGTTTCAAAGCTTCCAAGCAATAGCATACGTGAAAATAAGGGGGTTAATTTGTATTTTTGTTGCTCGCCAGAAACATGGTTCCCAAGCGCATCATTTTAGCCTAGGGTGGCTTCTAACTTGGCAACGAATAGTTGACATGGCACGTATGTTGTGTGACTTGCACCCTTCGAATAAGTGATTCGTTATAACAATTTGTAAGACGATTGACTAAATCTCTCATCTTAAGCTCAGGCGCAGATATATTTTATTCTTTTATATAAACTGAATTCTCACTATATATTGTATTTATGATTAGCATGAGAGTTGATGGATTTATGAAGCGTTGGTGACGGCTGTTAACCCACGTCGCTCGCGATACTAATCCCATAGTCCTAAATGAATAGGAAAAATATATTGTACCGTAGTGAAATACTTCAAAAAATTCTCCTCGAAAACACTTGTGAAACCACACCCAGCCAATTGCAGTGAGGTCAGAATGCCATCCGTTTCCGAGGTGGGAAAAGTCGAGCAGCTTCTGGAAGTTCCATTCGACGGAAACGCGACCCATGTTTTTCCATCCTCGGGGACGATGCCACATTCCATGTTTCCCCGTGTCTGCACAAATTTCCCTACGAGTACTAGTATACTTCTTTTCCTTATCGCGTTGTTCTCTACCAGATCATCTATCCGTTTCACTGACAAAGTCCACTATAAATTGGCCTCGCGCTTCTCGTTTCCTCACGCGGTCAAGTGCATGTTTCTTCCTACGACACCGCGAAATCAAACTAAAGTTGATCGATGCGGCCGACGTGGCGGCGGTCGCCGGCAATGGCGGTGCTATTCGAGGCCGCCGAGACGGCGGCCATCGTGGCTGCGCTGACGCGCGTCATTGCGGATGGACGTGGAGGTGGCGCGACGGGTGGTGTGCCGCTTCCCCCGCCGTCGTTGGTCGTGCCGCCGCGGGCGCAGCCGTGGGCGGCAATGGGTCGACACGATGGGCGCGTCGTGCAGGACGAGCTGTTCGGCGTCGTCTCCGGTACCTCTGTTTCCTCTCCCGCGCGTTGCATGGGTAGCGAATGGATGCTCACGTGGATGATGCTTGTGCATGCGATGTTTACAGTGGGAGATCACACCGGGGAGGCAAGCGAGGCGGCATCCGTGGTGGCGCCGGCGACAGCGCTCAGGTACCGTGGGGTGAGGCAGCGGCCATGGGGCAAGTGGGCGGCGGAGATCAGGGACCCGAGGAAGGCGGCGCGCCTCTGGCTCGGCACCTTCGCCACCGCCGAGGACGCGGCGCGCGCCTACGACGCCGCCGCGCTCCGCTTCCGCGGGAGCCGCGCCAAGCTCAACTTCCCGGAGGACGCGTCGAGATTGCGCCGCCAGGCGGCGGCGCAGCCCGTTGCAGTGTCTCGATGGCCCGGCGACGACCACATGTCCTGCTCGCCGTCGATCGCGGCCCGGGAAGGCGTGGAAGATCGGTTCGTCGTCGCCGGCGCGAGCGGTCACTTGCCGGGTTCTTGGACCGTCGGACCTCCGCAGCCGTCTCGGTCCGCGACGGGCCTGGCCGCGTCGACTACTCTGCTTCGTCGGAGCCATGGGTGCAATGGAACAGAGAATGGGAGGGAATAGCAGGACAGAGGGAGAAAAGGGAATCTCCATCCCGTCTACTCGTCTCGTAGTCCCATAGAACTAGACTAGCATTTCGTTTTGTTTCGACGTTTTTATTTCGTTTCAAGATGGTGTTGTAGTATTTTCTTGTTTTGGTTCTTCTTCGATGCTGCTGCATTTTGTTGCATATTATCGGTAGCGCTGTTTGGTGATGTTTTCCCAAATAAAAATTCCTTGTGTTTCTTTGTACATGTATACCCCTGTCGTCTAAATCTTCACTTTCTTTAGGCTTTCCCTTGAACTGAACAATTGCATAAATTTAGGCTATCATCCTTAACTAAAAGGCAGTTCTTATCCCAGGAGTACATTGGATATATGGACCAAATTTTGTCCACGGACGCCTGATTTGGGTATAAGTAGCCAAGCGACGATTAGGATAACCCCTTCGTTATTTCTTCTTTCCAGACACCTAGGTCGTTTGTAATCAAGTACTACCTGTTTGTTAATATACATAAATATATATAATGTTAATTCTTTTTAAGTACAACTAATTTTCTACTAGTATATAATAAAATTATAATATTTTATATAGACCCGTAAGGTTGGGTTTTTTTATCATCCACGATTACATATGAATTTAAAAGCTCAAGCAAGTATTTGTAAAGAAAAATCTATCCCTATGATTTATATGTTTTAAATTTAAATATTTTAGGAGATACTAATTGTTAATGTTTTAAAATTTTCATCAAATAAATTCAACAATACCATATATTTAAATCTATACAGTAGGCACGCACAATTTAGTCTTATCCTGTGATGCGTTAATGAGCCGTCCGATGGGTCGAAGAGGGCTAAGATTCAAAAGCGTGCCTGCGATACTATCGGAGAGATCAACAACATCAACAAAGATGGTCCACATGTGCCCATTCACATACACATGCTACAGATTACACCACCAACCATCAAAACTTTATACTAGCATATTTTTTTTAGATCTTTGATTATTTATATCATTATTTTTATCGGTTTGAACCATCGTACTCTACTTCTAATATATGACAAACGAGCCAATATTAAATATATTAGAATGTTTAAAAGTTAAAAGTAGTTAATTAAATTATAGAATTATAGAAGTAACTTAGCTCTGTAATATAAATAGCTTTCCATAGTATAGCATTAGAAGTAATTATATTTATGGATAATTTAAAATAAAAAAACTATGGGAAGTAAATTCATAAGTAAAATGTAGAGATGATTTTTAAATAAATACATAGATATTCTTTATTTGAAATAATCACTATATTATTTTTTCAAAAAATAGAATTTTGCGTCATAGGAAGTATCTTTTAGTACATGGCTAGTAACTTTAAAAAAATTCTTTATAGCATCATAACCAACTATACTTTTAACAGAAAAAAAAACAGAAATCACTACATAGAGTACTGCGAGCTATTAGGGAAAGTAACTATATAAAAAAAAGATAGAGCGTATCAGAAGTAATTAGACTGCTAGAGAGAATTACCTTAAAAAAAATAGAAGTAACTTTTCTTTACAGTATGAAAAATAGTTTAAATATGTGCTTGCCACCAAACCTCATGGGGAATATCGGACCGGGCCAAGCGGAAGTTCGACCAGCAAGAGACGGCGGTTTAGTCATGTAAAGGCCTGGATCCAGTGGGTCCAGTACAGGTCCTTAAGCTTTGAGGTCCGAGGACGTGCCAATCAATTTAACTCTGCAATAGACAAAGAGGTGGACGAACGGGTCAGTCGGACGATAGATTGACACGAGCTCTCGCTATCGGCTGGCTACCAATAGAATCGAGTTAGTTATTGGCTGAGTCTTGATGGCTCCTGCTATCGGCTGGTCACCGATAAGGATTGAGACACTCTTCTATCGATTGGAGAGCCGATGAAAGCACAGGCAGATATCGACGAAGGATGTGATGACTTCGGGTGTAGAAAAAATGAGATCTTGATCTATCGGCCACAGAGCCGACGAGGCACCAAAGGATATTCAAAGAATAGCAAAGTACACGGGATCTCTCTTGGTTGTCGACGAAAGCTGCAGCGCTCAAGCATCGACTGAACAGCCGATGGAGGCGTGAGAGATAGACATAGAATGGATTAGAGGATCTATTAGCCAAAGAGCCGATGATACTCCATGGCATCCGAAGCGCGGAGTGGGGCCTGATCCCCCTCAAAGCCACGAGGAGCAGCGACCATGGTAATGACGCCGTTAGGACCAGCCTTGATATATCGGACCGAACTGAGACAGTATGAGGCTAAGGACTAACAACATGGAGATGACGGAGGCTTAGACCGAACGTAACAATGAGGGAGGAAAGAGGTGAGGTCATCGGCTACCTACCGACAAAACGTCCGGCGCAGGCCTACAGCTAAACTCATCGGCCACTCGAGCGATAGGGAACGAGACTCGCTAGATCTCAACACTAGTCACGTTAGACGCGAGCCCTGAAAGATCAGATCGAACCGAGACAGTACCAAGAAGCATCCAATGTGTCCGGATCAACCTCTAGAGGATCAATCGTTAGACGATATACGAGACGGATATGGGGCCTGCATTGAGGATAACTCGTCGGCTACTCACTCTGACAAGATGCCACGTGAAGACCCACCGGGGCGCCGGCTCGGACCACCGCCACCGATCTCATAGGTCGACCCTAACCGATATAGCACGAGACCGTGGACGGAGGAGGGAGACTAACATGCCAGCATGCCTCGCGTGGACGTGATGAGGTACGCTCAATCCAACTAACAAGTCGAACCTAATCGATGCAGCCTTAGATAGAGTAGAGCGTACAATAAGAGATATCTCTGAAGTTATGCGTGCATCGACCGGAAGACCGATACACTAGGCGTGATGTTCGATAGAAGTCTCTAAATACGGGTGTGTATCGGCTGAGGAGCCGATACGCTAGGTGTGTTGCTTAAGGTATCAATAACTCATCAGCTAATTACTCCGATGAAACGCCAGGCAGAGACCTACAGGCCTACGGCACAAATCTACTTTCGACAGGCTCGTAGGTCGAACCTAACCAATACAGTACGGAACCGACGACGGTAAAGAGAGCTTGCCAAACCGATAGATCTCATATAGACGTGATGTAGTACACTCGATCTGACTAAGAGGTCGAATCTAACTGATGCAATCTTAGACAAATCAAGATATACTGGAATAGTGGCGGGACTTACCTCTTTGCCGGAGATCGAACTTAACCGATGCAACTCTACATTGAGAGTTAGAACCCATCGGTAAAACCTAGATGAGTTAGGATGGTGATATGTCAAAATTGTATTGATCAAAATATTCTTTACAGGCTTTCAAGGATCTATATTTATACTCTACCATTACTTGATTACGACGTTATTTAAATATTTCTAAGTAAGTAAACTGGACTAACTAAACCTTACTCATTAATATTAAGATATAATTTACATAGATAAATTATCCTGCAATAATTTTTATGGTTCCTCCTCAGACTCGATCTCATTTGGATAGTCTTTTATAATTGGATCGAATCATTTTTGCTTTGTTCGATCGACCTTTTCCCTATAGCAATTAGATTCTTCTTTAATAAACTGATCGTTTTTTTAATTTATTTATAGGTTTATTAAATTTTAGCATTAATAATATGTAAAGTTGTGCGGAGCCCTATATATTGTGTGATATCATTAGTATATACAATATTAATATATGCAACCATTTAGGAACAGCTAATTTTACTTAGCACTGTTGTACGTGCAAGAGCGCTTCTATGCAAGAGTGCTGAGCGTGCAGAGCATGCGCATGTTATTTGTAGAAAGAAAGAATTGCACACGAGGCTAGCTAGATAAAGCGGTCGCCGGTTCAGCCATACCAGTGACCATGCACTGTATAGGCGTGTCCATATTTAAATATGGAGGAAGTATTCCTTTCCTTCAAAAAAATTTATTTCAAGCCATTAGATTCAACATCTGATATACTACATTTTTAAGACCAACAAAGAACGTTATGACTTAGAGCTCCCTTGTAGAACCGCAGTTTATGTGGCTTTCGCCATAATTAATTAATTTCCTCCAATCCTGATGAAATTCCATTCTTCCAATGGAAGTTTTAAAATTAGAAAATACACTGAGCTGAATCCTTATCAGAGTGAAAAAAAAATTTGAACCCCAGAATCTTCGTGAGCAAAGAAATATAAAATGAAAACAAACAAAAAGTGCACTACGGTTATGTTGAATTTTTTTGAAGTAATGTTATGTTGGGTTTCAGTTTTATATATTATGCAAACATTCAGTCATATAAAATAACAAAAACAATTAGGTTACAACCAAATAGCAAAATTGATTAGCTTCAATGTAATCGTTTTATCACTTGACAAGTCCTTTCATAGTTCCATGTCAAGAGAGAGTTGAAGCGTTCAGACAGCACGTGACAGTGCAGTCAAGCACGCCCTGGTTGAATTCAGCTCCCGTTCACAAACGTTTTTTAGATGTCCACAGACATCCAGAGCATTCCAATTTCATCTGATGCAACAAAACAGCCAATCTCATCTGATCCAAAATATTTAAAGAAAATAGGAATAATCAAACAAATGGAGAGATAGAGGTTCAAGACACATCGTAAGATAAGAGAAGTGGCAGAAATTGAAAGAAGAAAAAGATTTATATTCAGCACTATATCGGTGGTGGCAACTGAATGGCTGCCGCCCTACTGCTCGATGCTCTCACGCCGCCACCACCTCCCGCCGGTCAGGCTTTTCCCAGTGCGGCTGCTCATGCTCTGGACGCGCGAGCTCCTGCCGCCGCATCCACCGCCGCCTTCCAACTCCGTCCGTGCTGTCGCCTCTCTCAACTTCCCCAATTGACCTCACCAAGGCTGGGCAGCAGCAGCAAATTGCCATTATGCGTCGCCGAATCGAGCAACCCGTAGAACCGCCACTACGAGATCGGACGGTTTCTCGCCTCCCCGTCGAGCCCACACATTAGAGACGGAAGGAGCGCCACCACCATCAGATCGGGTGGTCCTCCGCCTCCCTCCGCCTGTCACCACGGACCGGTGTCCCCATCACGGCCATCATTGGATCAAGCCGCCAAAGGAAACAGAGCCACCAAATCGGACTTCTGGCAACATGGGAGGTGAAGGGAGGTGAAAGAGAGGCTGTGACAAGAAGAGGAGAAATTTAACTATTTATCACTCTTACAAAACGTTGTTTTTTAATTATCATCTCTCATTCTTACATTTTAATAATTGGAGGGAGATGATTCTTAATTTATTATCACCTTTGATGATATGATACATCACCTTTATCTGGATAACATGGCCACTTCATCTTTCTTCTCTCTTTTCTACCATAGCCACCACCAAGCAACGAGCACCACCACCTCCACATGCCCATGGCCACAAGGAGTTCACCAAAGCCATTGCCAACGCCTTTGCTATCTATCAACATCATCTCCTCTATGCTCACCCACGACATTGATCACGAGCTCGCTAAGCCAACATCCAACCCCGTACAACCACAGCAACCTCACTATTACAAGCAACATCCATATCACCTATCTCGACTTGGCCTCGCCTTCTTTCTTGCCTTCTTTCCTAGCGAAAACCCCCATCGCACATGCACCTTATCTCCTAGATGGACAACTAGTGTAGCATAGAGCGCAAAGCCACCAAGCATGATGATCTCACCAATAAGTTCTTAGCAGCCACACATGCCATGGATGCCAACCTATGCGACAACGAGATGGAGCCCAAGGCATAGGAGGTAAAGCAATAGTAGCCAGCAGCAACGTTGGATCAGATTAACCTTATAGGGCTGATGGAGATGCCGAGGCTCTGGCTATAGCCACGGCTGTTCCACATTCATGTCATTACTGATCATGGAGGTTAGGAAGCTTGGTCGGAATAACCCAACAATGACAAGAGGAGGTACACCAAGTGTTAGAAGACGGTGGCAAGTATAGTAATTATGGAGGACCATCAGTTCGATCATTTAACCCCGTATTACACTCATTAATTTGTTAGATACCAAGCATAACAAATACTCATGTGAATTGGGCAAATCTCCTATTCTTAAAATTAAAAAGCATACTCATACTCGCTATGTACCAAAATAAATGTATACTTTTGTTAACGCTAAAATTTAATAAGCCTAAGGAAAGATTAAAAATACAATCGGTTTAGTAAAGAAGAGTCCGATTGCTAAAGGATAGACCCCCTAGGAATTAACGTTTGATGGTTATTGTAACCACATCAGACTCTATAATAATAGGGTATAAATATAAACCCCCTAGAAGTCTGTAAATCATCTCTCGATTAATACAATTTTAGCATATCGTCACCCTATCTTGTCTAGATTTTTTTTTGGTGGTGTCTGACTCTTGACGTGGGGCTACATTGGTTAAGTTCGATCTCTAGCAAAGAGGTAAGTCCTGCCACTATCCCGAAATATCTTGCTCTGTCTAAGCCTGCATCAGTTAGGTTCAACCTTTTAATCAGATCAAGTGTATCGCATCATATTCGTGCGAGATCTATCGGTTTACCAAGCTCTCTCTGCCGTTGTCTGTCATATGCTACATCGGTTAGGTTCGATCTACGAGACTGCCGATAGTAGATTGAGTTGTAAGCTTATAGGTCTCTGCTCAGCGTTTCATCAGAGTGTTTAGCCGATGAGTTATCCATACCTCGAATAACAGTCCAGCATATTAGCTCTTCACCCGATACGCACATGTCTTCAGAAGACTTCCATCGACCGTCACGCTTAGTACATCGACCTTTCGGTCGATGCACGCATGTTTTTAGAGATGTCTTCTTACCGTACGCTCTGTTCTGTTTAAGGTTAAATCGGTTAGTTTCAACCTCTTAGTCGAATTGAGCGTACCTCATCGCGTCCGCACGAGGCACGCCGGCGCGTCGGTCTTTCTCCTTCGTCCACGGTCTCATGCTACATCGGTTACGTTTGACCTACGAGATCGGCGGCAGTGGTTCGAGCCAGCGCCCCGACGGGTCTTAGCGTGGCGTCTCGTCAGAGTGAGTACCCGACAAGTTATCCTCAACATAGGCCCTACAACAGTTTCGCGTATCGTCTAATGATCGATCCTCTAGAGGTCGATCTGGACATATCGGACACTTCATGGTACTATCTCGGTTCGGTCTAATCTTCTAAGGCTCGTGTCTAACGTGGCCGGCGTCGAGATCTACCGGGTCTTGTTTCCCTTCAGCTTGAGCGGCCGATAGGTTTAGGTGTAGGCTTGCGTCGGATGTTCGGCCGGTAGGTAGCCGATGACCTCGCATCTTTCCTCCCTCGTCGTTACGTTCAATATAAGCCTCCGTTGTCTCTATGTCATTAGTCTCCGGCCTCATACTATCTCAGTTTGGTCTGATCTATTGAGGTTGGTCCTAACGGCGCCGTTACCATGGTCGCTGGCCCTTGTGGCTTCGCGGGGGATCGAGCCCCGCTCCACGCTTTGGATGCCACAGAGCGTCATCGGCTCTTTGGCCGATAGGTCCTCTAATCGGTTCCACGCTTCTCATGCCTCCATCAGCTGTTCAGCCAACGATCGAGCGCTACAGCTTTCGTCAGCAATCAGAAGGGATCCCACGTGTTTTGCTATCCTTTGAATACTCTTTTATCCCCATCGACTCTGCGGCCGATGGATTAGGATCTCGTTTTTATTATACTCGAAGCCATCACATACATTGACATCTGCCTACACTTTCATCGGCTTCTAGCCAATGGAAGAGCGTCTTAATTCCTATCGGCGACCAGCCAATAGCAGGAACCATCTGGACATGGCCGATAACCAACTCGATCCTATCGACGGCTAGCCGATAGCAAGAGTTCATATCGGCCTATCGTCCGACTGACCCGTTCGCCTCACCTTGTTAATTGCAAAGTCAAATTAACTGGTATGTCCTCGAATCTCGAAGCTTAAGGACCTGCACTGGAGGTAAGCATATTTTTCACGTCTTCGTGTGACCAAGCCGCCATCTCCCTCCGATCCGATCAGACCTCCACTCGGTCCGGTCGGACCTTCCCCGCAAGGTTTAGTGGCAAGCACATTTGCATAGCACTTGTAATGCAATTTTCATAAAAACTTTTTATATATAAATTTTTTAAAAAAATATTTTAAATTTATTTTTAAGGTAATTCGTTCATTTGGTTCCTAGAATAATAATCAAATTATTTAGCTATTTATCCAGAAAGGTCTCTTGGTAGTGAGAAAAAAAGATTAAAATAGTATCGGTGGGTGCATGCGTAACATGTTAAAAAGATAAAACTTCTCTATTGATTTATGATAATGAAGTTACTTTGGAACAGGTGTACACGTCTTATACACCTCACGTTAGTAGATAAATAAACTCAATGAATATAGATAACAAAATCAAATTCATAACATATTCTTCACAAGCTATTTCTGTTTTTATGAATAATTGTTTATTTTAAATTAAATGACAAACATATTAAAGGATGTTTCCTTAACGCTGTGTTCATTGATTCATGGGATTATCAACCTAAAATCGTATCATATTCATTTGTATTTTACATTTACAAACACAAAATTGAAATCCTCATTAAGGTGTCTTTGGGAATATATAATATTTTATACAAAATTTTATGAAATTTCAAACAATTGTAAATTTGCTTTTTTTGCAAAACATCATTAGATTATAAGCAGGTTTTAAAGGAGCGGGCACGCCAACGGGCATGCTGATTTTTAGTATGATGCAAGAAGATGCATATATTGTGCATGCCCGCTTGTTCCGTGGACTAGAGCGGAGTAGCTGACAGTACTGATGTGCTGCAACCTACAATGCTCGTAACTCATCCTGATCTGCAGACTGCAGGAGAGCTAACTATCCAGAGCACATAACCGCATTGATTCTTGGGATGCCATAGCGACATTGCTTGTCCAGAGCTGGGGGAGACACCATGAAGCTAGTTATGACTAGGGTAAATTCTTTCAGCAACTCAAGCGACTCGACTCATATAAAATAGGTATGTTATTAGCGTGTAATTAATTATAATTAACTATTTTTAATCTAAAAATATATTTAAAAGCAATTTTTATATATTTTTTTAAAAAAATATATAATTTAATAATTTAAAAGTATGCAGAAACTTGCTTAACTCATTCAGCTAAAATGAACTCGTCCTAAACTAATTTTTCCTAGTTGATTCTTCTACATTTTTTTTTGCTTGGTGTTCCACTTCTGCATTTATAGCACCGGTTCATCTTGGAAAAAACTCGGAGGAATCATTAATTGCTGAATGCTGAATATGGCATCTTGCTTGCTTAATGATGTGAGATACAAGACAAGTATATCATATGTTGGAATATGATAAACTCTACCATGCCTACAATACTGTTGATTTCTGTGACACGTTTCAAATATGATACGCACAAGTTGCGTGGAACAAATACATACCATGGAGAGATTTTCCTCACAGAACTCATCTGCATGGATTTGTTCTCATGAAACAAATTTTCGAGCACGCGAAGTCACGAATATACCGTAACAGTCACTTAATTAACTACCCACCCAAATTCACATCACGAAAGGATATGCTGGAAGGATCAAGCTAATGAAGCACTACATGAAAAAGAAGACTGAATTAATTGGCACTAATCAATTTCTGACACACGTTTTACATTCCTCTTCACATAGATTTTATCCGACTTAATTTATCTCCTTGGCACGTTTTGTGCACAGCCCACACCTGTCGCCTCTTGTTTGGGCTGTGTCGTTGCCGCTTGGTTGTCTCTGTATCAAAGCTGGCTAGCTAGCAGGAATGGAGCCACAGTACAAAAGGGCAGGTACAGGGAAGTTAGTACTCCGTCATGCGTATACAGCTAAATGCACCGGCGTATCAAGCAAGGAATAAATGCACCATCTAACAAAATTTCAAGTCCAAAGTCAATCTACCTAGTGAGAAACCCTCGGTTCTGAATAGTACTTACACCAGCCAGATTTAATTTGTGTTTACTTGTCATCAAAGGTGTAGACTGAATTTAGTTTTGCATATTTTCTAGTTATACGCCACATTATTATATATGCTTTTAGATTTGAATGGAACAAGTTACATCAGCAATTGTTTCAACCAAGTTTTGGCTTTCACGCGCAAATTTTAACTAGATCTAACTTACATGTTTTGGTGTCAAAGTTTTGACTGGTCTATATACCTTACATGTTTCAAAACTCACTCCACCGAGGGAGACCAAAGGGTGATGTGTGATCTGGCCGTTCAATGCCAATTTATGAAAAAAATATGAAAACAAAGTTGTGTGCAAGTCTCTGAATTTTGGTGCGTGCTCAGATGCATGCGCGAAACACCAATCGAACAATTTTTACAGCCGACCTCAAGGGAACACTTGTTCGAACACTGGCACAATGTCATCCGCGGCACTTCGTCGCACGAGCCGCTGCACATGCCAATCACCTTCCTCCATGGAGATAGTGCAATACGACGCTGAAGGAACAGAGGGCCTTCACTGTTTGGAATGGATGGGAGGTGCAAGGGTACATGGGCTGAGGCAGATCCGATGATCTCCTGACGGCTCCCAATCCTAGCTAACTAGGAGTAGCTACATTCTACAGGTTGGATGTCTGTCTACTCCACGGCAGGATCGTGTATTCGTATATGTAGTACTCATTTGCCGTGCGATCGATCACCATGGCTTCTTAGGCCTCTACACGATTTGCATGTTGCTTTTTAAGTCCATGAGTGCGTGTGTGCATGGTGCTCCATCTGTCCCCTACTAGCTCACGGCACTGCTACGAAAATGGCTTTCTTTAGCGGTCAGTGACCGAAGGTAAACGAAAATGATGCGTTTTCACTGGCGGCTCCAACCGTCAGCACAAAACTATTTTCGCTGAAGATCAATCTAAAAGAGCCGCTTATAAAAACTATCTTCGCTGGGGATTAGGTAACAACGGCCACCAGCGAAAATATTTTTCGCAAGCAGCCTAGTAATATGGCAGGCTAGCGAAGATGTTTTGATAGGAGGCCAATTTTGTATTGATGACCACCTGTGATGATTTCCCGTCATTTTATTCCGTTAATTTTGAATTTATTTTGTGGTCGTGTATTGTGTACGTAGAATGGATAAGGATATGACTAGGCAAGTTATCGGTCGATAATATATACAATATTAATTAATTATAACAGACTATTAATAAATATATTTATACAATAGATACACACAAACTTGAACGATGATGGCACTTAAATATCTTATAGATCCACCGGTACAATTTTATGCCATTGTGTTAATAAGACACTCATATTGTGGGTCCAAGCTTAGAAGCCCTTCTTTATTAAAAAATTGTCAGCACTCATCATGGATGACATAGCACATATCTCATTGTATATTATCTAACCTTCCTATCACACTTGGAGATTCTAGAAATCTGCATCCAGAACATGATAAAGAAATTATTAGCAATTAAATGTTAGCAATTAGTTTAATGAATATATTGATGATTTACTTAGTTGCAAGGTTAATACAATACCTCCCACCGACCCTAAGCTACTCACAAACATATAATATCTATACAGTACGCTTCCTTTTAGTTGCTTGTGACACTTTGTAAGATATAAATGCATCGTAAAATAGTTATATGGATTAGTACACAGTATACATCAACCATTAATTATTGGCTATTTATTATGGACAAGCAACTTATCTAGTTGTTCTTTGTCCCCTCTACAGTAGAGTTGGTAGGCGTTGTTTGATCAAATAGTTGAAGTTAGTTTGTCATACATAATAATATGTCATGAATGAAAAGTCCATAGTTTAAATTTATATATATCACTTACTAATCTAAATTTGTGAGAAATTCTCTGTAGGCACTGTCATTCATATTGAGAGAGTCTAATACCACAGTTTTGTCATACTTTGGATATAAAAGAAAACAAATCCAATGGTCACTACACAAAATAAAATAAAATGTTTTGTTAGTCGAGTCGTGATTAAGTAGAAATGAAGTATGAATAGGATTATCAAACTTACCCAAAGTTATATGGGGTGTAGATGCATCTTTTGTCCCACATAGAATATATTTCCTGACCTATGTATACGGCTACCTTCAATTTTTTTTTTCATTTTGCCTTTGGTCTACGTACTTAGCCATCTCTGAGGGAGTCATGGCCTAGAGCTCAGCACTTAGATTTTCGTGTCGATTTTGAAGGTGTGGTTTGGCTCGCTTAATCAACATGGGTTTAGGAAGCCGACAACTTCACCCCTCTCTTCTGCCACAACGTATTTCATCCTACAAAAAAAATAGATGATGAAATTAGTATAATGTATAGGTAGTGTCAACAAGCGGAATGTAAAAGTCGTACACTTATAGGCAACACATGGTGATCAAATTTGCATCGAGCTTATCCTAACGGTAGAGGGCATGCATATCCTTAAAAATTATGTAGTACTGGTATGGCCCACTCATGAAAACCTCCATGGGCACATCAACGGTTATTTCTCTAATCCCTTTGCTGCTTGCAAGTATGTACTATTCATACCATCTTTTTAGTTGTTATGGTCCCTTTGTTAATTTCTAAATGGGTAAGAATGCTTTGCCATTTTTAAACCATTCTACCACATCATTTATGGACATAAAATCTAAATCTCTGTACAAACTTTTAGGCCCTCTACTCTACTTTCTTTTTGTCATCGTCAATCTTGTTTTTCCTCTTGTCCAATGCCCTCTACCCGTGAAAGCCTTTATCATAAATCTCATTTTATTTTCATATTTTGATTTGGGCTTGTGGGCCCTATCTTTACTAGCACTATGTCACCCAAACTTCTTGTGTCAAAGCATGTTCTGGTTGTTCTGGTTGTGGCACTGGCAATGCGTCAACTACATCTTCTTTTGTAGGGTAGCCTATTCTAGTTCTAGACCTGCCTCAACATTTTTTAATTATAGGGGCTCTGTAGGTTGGTCTGGTTGTGGAGGCATCTCAAACTCATCTATTTGTGCTACGTAAGGTTCCACTTATGGACTTCCATCCATTTGAGAAGGTTGTTCAAGCACTTGTTGTTGTGGCAGTGGTGAAAGAATCCCTGATTTAGGGTGTAGTGGTGAAGGATGCCTAGGTGAAGCATGCAAAGGATTCATCGGTTCTTCCCAGTCATGCAAGGCATGAGATGGCGACACCAGTCCCCTTGGTAGAGGAATCGTTGACATCCTTAAGACCATATCTCTTATGTGCCACAATATTATCTAGTCTACCACATCTCTAAGGTGTATGATACCATTAGGGGCTAGAATGTCTATCTTGTGTCGAATTGGATCGTCATATACATTTCGCACCTCTAGCTTAGCATAGTCCTCCAGAATATCGGTGCCCTAGCATTGCCCTTCCCATCGCTACTTCAACTTTCCTTCCCGCCCTTTTGGCTGAGACAAACAATCTGCAAGATGCATCCTCCTTTATATCATCGACTAGATATCTCAATCTAGACGCAAATCCAGTCATTTCTAGTAAGGATTCGGACATATTTCTAGGGCTCGCTGCCCAAAATCTCATGAATTTATCTTGTACTTGCACCCTTATGGCTTGCGCTATCTCCTCCTTATAGCAGTCACGTCTCATGTAAGCCTTCTTTCCAACTAAGCTTAGAGGAGACTCCTCAAACACGACTGAAGTACTCTAGGTTGTCCAACACACATGGCAACTAGTAAATTTCTCTTGCTGGCATGAATATCCCTCTTTTTTAGTCTGGCAAGCTTCTTCATGTTGTTAGCTACCTTCTGCAGTTATGGTTCTTTAAAGACTACATCGCCCTCTTGGGTAAAAGATGGCATTCGTGCATGCACCCAGTTCTTGCTCTATTCATCGTGATCTTCTATAGGTACTAATTTGCTTGCCTTTCTTAACTCTTTCTCCTCTTGTCTCCACTTCTTGATTTTAGGTCAGCAACCACTTGATCCCAAATGATTGGGATAGGGGTTTCTTCTTGCTAGTTCTGATATTTTCTTGCTCTTTTCTATTTCTTCTGCTGATGTCTTCTTCGGCATGAACTAATCCCACTAGGGGTGTGTTGTCTTACCAAGGTTGTTATAGGCTCAAGACCCTTGTTAACATAATTCTTGTTTAGCTTCGTTTTCTATTTCCACCATAACTCTATAGTCTTTAGTGCAAAGTCCCTCGCTTGTTCCTTTGCCCATTCCAAAAATATGATCTTTCTTCTCTACTCCATCCAACATAACTCCTTTTTCCCAAGGGTAAGTGCCTTCCAATCTTTGTGTGATTTCCACATTATCCCATGCTATAGCCCTATATAGGTTGTTGTACATGGCACATGCATCTGTAGGCAATAGGGGCTCGCCTTTGTCACTGATCCGCATGACGATATGGGTTTTGTTCATCAGCTTGTTTTTCTTTGCTCGCCCCTCATTTTTTAGGGGCTTCCTTGGAGCATTTGGTTGCGCAGAACATGAGGCTGCCACCACTATTTCCCTCTCTTCTAGCACAGTTTGGGCTTTACATTTAGAGCATGGTGGAGCCTTCATCTAGATTACCATTCATGTGCATCGATTAAAATTTGCATATACAACGAGAATGACAGAACAAAGGACACTATTATACATATTGTTACATACCACCTTTTCTGAGTGGGACGTAATTAGAGTTGACCTCTTTGTCATCGTCCCCACCCTTTTCTTTCTTTTCGAAGGTGGGTGAGGGTTATTTGGTGAGTGATACGACTCACTTGCTACGTCACCCAAGGTTGACGATGAGCATTTAGACACTACTTGCATGTATCCTGTACCAATTTGTTGGGAGGCCATGAGTTGAGCTTCAGTGCTCTTGTCACACGCGGGTTGTGCTTCAGTGAGCTTTTCTATAATATAGATGATGGGAAGATATGATTTGAAATTCACTATTGCATCAAAATTATCTATTGCATTGAAATTAACTATATCATGAGATTTGCATCACAATTAACTACTACATCAAAATTGGAAATAATAAAATGCTATAGAATTAGATAATAAGTATTTGCATCAAATTTAACTATCAAATATTATTCAAATAAAATGTGTCAAAATTGGAAGAAATGAATCCATATAAACACCCTAATTGAATATCATGAGCATATTTCCATAAAATTGAATATTATCATAAGTACATTTTTGTACAATTGAATATTATCAAAAAGTACATTTTCATACACATGTTTTATTATCACAACAGATTTTTGTACAATTGAATATTATCACCAATATTCAACATAAATATTCAGACAATCCAAATTTCACCCAAATATTAAAATATTCACACAAATATCATCATAAATATACAACAAGTACACCCCTATCTGAATTTCACCCAATCTCATCACAATTTCATGAATTTCATCACAAATATTCACAAAATCTCAATTTCACCCAAATATCAAAATATTCAAAAAAATATCATCACAAATATTTTTCTATTCACAAATATCATCACAACTATTCAATAGAGAGGAAAGGCAGATGCGGGTGGAGGAAGAGACGAGAGGTGAGTAGCGGTGGAGTAGGCAGCCGACTGCTTAGGGGTCATGGTGGCTACTCTGTTGCAGTCGTGCTGGCACCTTGGTGCACGAAATGAAGAAATGGCTGATGATGAGGTGGTGCGATGAGGGGGCCAACAATGAGGCGGCGCAACGAAGCGGCAGCAAAAGGGGTTGATGAGGTAGCGTGGCGATAAGGTGGTGCGGCAACAAGGCGACGCGACCGGCTTGAGGCGAAGAGGCAAAGGAAGGTGTCAACGAGGAGACAATGGCCGGGTGATGAGTCGACAATGAGCTTCTTTGGAGATGAAAGTTGGGTGAAACTTTGGCACCTTGATGGAGCTAGGGTTTTTTCATGTGACTTGGGACTTAGAAATTTTCAGCCCCTACACGCCTTCGTATATGCGCATAATTATTACTGGTAGGCTACCTAAGTGCCCACCAACAAAAATGATCTTCACTAGTGTTAAAACTAAAATTTGGTAAGCTCCACAAATAGAATCGAAGAGCTGATTGGCTTATGAAAGAAAACCAATTAATACAGAGGAAAAGTTGATCGGATGGATTGAAGATGGATTCGATTCAGTTAAAGATGCAAGATTATCCAGATGAAACCGGGTCTGAGGAGGAACTATGGAAGCAACGGTAGGGTATTTGTATCTTTGTAAAATATATCTAATAAGATAGGAAATTTTAATTAGTTTTATTAACTTTTAAAGAAAGTTTCCTTTTCTGATTAGGAAAGAACGTCTGGAGGTTGAGCGAAACAGACCTACCAGGCCTCGGCGTGTTTGAGCACGATCCCATCAGATCTCCATCGAACCCCTATCGACAAACACAAAGGACCGATTCGACTTAAACATATCCTTTCGCACGCCCGGTGGGACAATTGGGAATCCACCCTAATGAACCAAAGGGCCTACACTGGAGTTAAGAAGACCTCCTAGGCCTTAACGTGTCAACGCGCGCCTCTATCAGACCTCCATTGGGTCATGCTCCCATGCCCTCTCGGAGCGCACCATCGTCTGGTCCAATCCTTCCCTTGTGTGCATGAACATATCTTTTGGCACGCCCGGTGGGACAATTGGGAGTGCACTGGAGTGAACTAGATCTCTCAAGCCTCGACATGTCCATGCATGATCTATCGGACCTACATCGGCTCATGCTCACACTCCCTCTCAGCACGCTCCTCCACCTAGTCTAATCTTCTCCATGCATGCGCAACAATATTTTTTGGCACGCTCGGTGGGATTCGAATTTCAATCAATATGTCTGAAGAAGAAGTGGATGTCAAGGCATGCTCGTCTGATGAAGAAGCTAATAAATATATTATTATTATGGTTGCATTGGAAGGCTTGACAAATACACAGACGTTGCAGGTGGAGCAATCTGTGAAATATTTTGAGAGGTTGTGTTAACACCGAAATTTGGATAGCCCAATGATGGATTGGAAAAGGCCGATCAGCTGAAGAGGTGTCCGATTGCTACAGGGAAGAAGCCAATCGGATTAAAGCAAGGAAAGACTCGGTCCTAAAATAGAAGACTATCCAAATAAGACCGAGTTTGAAAAGGAGCCGTGGTTCACGGCAGGGTAGTCTATCCTATCTTATATGGATAGAAAGATTTAGTTAGTTAGTTAACTTCTTTAGAGATATTTTCCTTTATTTTTGTTAGGAAGTAACGTCCGATGGTTGTTGTAAACGCGTTGGACTCTGTAAACCTAGGGTATAAATATAGACCCCCTGTAAATTTGTAAGGATCAATCCTCAGATCAATACAACCTCGGCGCATTACCACCCTAGTTTATCGAGGATTCTACCGACGGGGTCTGGCTCCCGACATGGGGCTGCATCGGTTAGGTCCGATCTCCAGCGAAGGGGTAAGTCCCGCCACTATCTTGATATGTCTCATTCTATCTAAGACTGCATCGGTTAGGTTCGACCTCTTAGACCGATCAGATGTATCGCATCACGTCCATACAGGATCTATCGGTCTATCAAGCTCTCTCCACCGTCGTCGGTCTCGTTCTGTATCGGTTAGGTTCGACCTACGAGGCAACCAACGGTAGAATGAGCTTTTGGCCTATAGGTCTCTGTACGGCGTTTCATCGGAGTGCTAGCCGATGAGTTATCATACCTTGAGCGTCACGTCCAGCGTATCAGCTCCTCGACCGATATGCGCCAGGTCTTCAGAAACTTTCCCTTGAGCATCATGCCAAGCGCGTCGACCTTCCAGCCGATGTGTGCCTGTCTTCAGAGAGACATCCTCTCATCGGCTCAGCTACCGATGGATTCGCTTCGCCCTTGCTTCAGCACGTTCGATACGGCATCCACCATCTCGTCACCTTTGGCCCCGTTCTCTTGCTGTCTCGGTTAGATCTGATCTTCGAGATTTTGTGCCAGCGGCGTCGTCACGGTGGGCAATGGGTCTCGTGCTGCTATCTCCATCCTATGCCTCCATCGGCTCTGCGGCCGATGGATCAGGGCCTCGCTTTCGCTACACCCGGAGGTGTCGTATCCTTGTCGACATCCGCCTACACCTTTATCGGGTCCCCAATCGATTGAAGAGTGCCCTAATTCCTATCAGGGTCAAATTGACTGGCACGCCCGCACCCGCACCGTCACGCCGAAGCCGACGTGAAACCCACGGCCCCTGGCGTGCGTATCTCGAGCCACGGAGAGAAGCTGACCAGCCTACATTGGAGCTAAGCAGACCTCTCAGGCGTCAGCGTGCTCACGCCAGGATCCGACGCGAACAGGTTGTGCTTGCAATCCTTTTGTATGATGCAAGACAGTCTGATCTAGAAAAATTCATTCCCAAGACTAACTTTGATCAATGAACCAACTCAACCTACATCTTCAAGTCTATAGAAATAGGTCCAAAAATTAGGTAATGAAGCTATACGTCACTGATCAATCTGAAGGGTTGACAAGTATGATTCGGGACATGATATGGAAAAGAGTGAATGGATTCATTATTCAAGAGGCACCAGTTTATACATCAGAAAATATTGGTCCACAGATGCTGATTTTCAATTGGTCCGATGGTTATGCTCAGCTCAGGGGCAACACGATGAAGACGATGAGTGGACTAGAAAGATATCTAAAGTGATGAAGGAACAATTTGGCTTGAAACCAAAGGAGATTTTCATGTATGGCCTCCATACCCTAAGTGGTTTGATAGAGTACCATTACCACAGCAATACAAGATGCCAGACTTCTCCAAGTTCTCATGGCAAGACAACATGTCAACAGTTGAACATGTCTGCCGATTCTTGACTCAGTTTGGGAAAGCATCAACAAAAAAAGTTCTGAGAGTTAGATTGTTTCCATTGTCACTATCCGGATCGACTTCTACTTGGTTTTCATCGTTACCACCAAGTTCAATCAAAGGATATACCGATCTAGAAGAATAGTTTCATAAACACTTCTTTGTGGGGATCTATGAGATGCGGCGCACAATTTTGATATCGGTGAAACAGAGGAAGGAGGAATCAGTTTCGGAGTATATTTAAAGATTCTGCAATATACGAAGCCGATGCTATAGCTTAAACTTAAGCAATGAACAGTTAACAAAGCTAGCCTTACAAGGATTATCAACGTGTATCAGAAGGAAGTTTTTCTTTGACAACTTAGCATATTTGATGCTGACTATATCTGCTCATGAAAGCCGATTGCAAAAAGCAGGGGAGAAGATTCTGCATTTATGGAAGCCTGAAGATAATTTCGAAGCATGAGTCCTCATGCTTCTAAATTGGGGAGTATGTGTTGACACCAAAATTTAGCAAGTCCTACAGATAGGATCAGAGAGCCGATTGGCTTATAGAAAGAGTAAATCAGACGGATGAGGATGGATTCAGTTCAGTTAAAAATGGAAGACTATCCAGATGAGACCGGATCTGAGGAGGAGCCATAGAAACCATAGCAGGATACTTATATCTTTATAGAATATATCTTGCAAGATAGTTAATTTTAATTAGTTTTGTTAACTTCTTAGAGAAAGTTTCCGAAATAACGTTTGGAGGTTGTTTGTAACTCTATCGGACTCTTATAACTCTAAAGCATAAATATAAACCACTGGAACCTTGTAATTGATCCATCATAGATCAATCCAATCTCGGCGCATCACCAGTCTAGTTTATCTAGGTTTTTACCCGTGGGTTCTAGCTCCTGATGCGGGACTGCATTAGTTAAGTCCGATCTCTGGTGAAGAGGTAAGTCCCACTACTATTCTGGTGAATTCGCTCTATCTAAGGCTGCATCGGTTACATCCAATCTCTTTGTCCAATCGGATACACCACATCACGCTTCCATGTGTTTTTTTAGCTTATCGTGCTCTTTTACTATCATCGATCATGCTACATTAGTTAGGTCCAACCTACTAGACTACTGATAACGGATAGAGTCGTAAGCCGATAAGTCTTTACGTGATGTTTCATCAGAGCGGCCAGTTGATGAGTTATCCATACATAGAGCCTTATGCCTAGTGTATCGGTTTCTCAGCCGATATATATATATATCTTGCCCAACGATTATCTACCTGCGATCCATCTGGTTCTGTTAGATTTGATATCAAGACTTAGTGGGTTTCATTTCCCCCATAGGCTCAGCTAGCCGATAACTTACTTATATCCCTGCATCATATCCACAGCCACCCGATCCCTCCGTCATGACATCCGATCTAGTCTCCGTCATCTTGGTGCCATTAGCCTCAACCTCATACTGTCTCGATTTAGTCTGATCTATCAAGGCTAGCTCTAACGGTACTATCACAGTGATAATCCCATTGAACCTCCATTGGACCTCTATCGGCGAATACGGAGGAACTATTTGGCTCGAACATATCCTTTGGCACATGCAGTGGAACAATCGGGAGTGCACTCCAACAAGCCAAAGAACATACACTGAAGCTAAATAAACTTCCTAGGCCTCGGCTTGTCCGTGCGTGCCTCTATCAGACCTCTATCGACTTATGCTCACTCGCCCTCTCGACTCGTACCTCTGTTCGATCTGATCTTCCCCACGCACACATGAACAGCTAGCAAGAGCTTAAGAGTACCGCCTGTGATAATGATTATCGCTAGCGTAGGCTTAGATGGCCTGCCAACAGTAATCATTATTCTTAGTGGGCGCTTAGTGGTCCGTCAGCAATAATATAGCTGGACTTATATATCACATATTTTATTTGTTACAATTCACACATATTTTTTAATACCCAAATAATTTTAATTGTTCCATATTTCTTACACTATAATTCACACAAATTTATTGTACCCAAATAATTTTAATTCTTACATATTTCTTACACTATAATTTACACATATTTTTTAATATCCAAATAATTTTAATTCTTACTTATTCTTACACTATAGTTCACACATATTTTTAATACCCAAATAATTTTAATTCTTACACATTTCTTATACTATAATTCACACATATTTTCTAATACACAAATAATTTTAATTCTTACACATTTCTTATAATATAATTCATAATTATTTTTTAACAACAAAATAACACATAATACACAATTTGGTTTATCTATACAAAATTCATCACCCGTATCTATGATGTAACACATTCAAAGTTATTTAAGTTATATTCATCCATATTTATGCAGATAACTCACAATATTAGAGAACAACTACTACTTAAAAATATGATTACATGTTACACACATATATTAGCCTATCACATTGTTCCTTACTCCTTTATTCGGCTTGTAAGGCATTGGAGATTCATCGATAGTTGCTTCTATGAGCTTAATCTTGTTTCGAAAATCCGTGAATAGCAACATGGTAGCATACTGATTGTATGTTTCAATCTATTATTTCATTCATGTGTTTCTCTATATATGACTCCATTATCACAAGCTGTTGCAAGCATCTTTCACTTCTTTGTTGTAGTTGATTATTCTTTTCTTTCACTTTGATCCCCTTCTAGATAATCTATCCTCACATCGATGTACCAATAAACCAATTGTTTTCTCATCTTGTAAATAATCAATGCAACACTCAATAACTACCTCGATGATTTATCCCTCTATCATCGACCCCTATGGATAAGGGCAATTCCATATGTAGCCTTTAAAAATAGATATTTACCATTCGTAACAAAGGCTCTAGTGCAATTATCTTAGGCACAATATAAACTATGAGATGCACCATCATATTAAAAAAATGACAAAGGAAAGCACATCTCAAGCTCACACATGTTCTCCACCATAAATACACAAAGAAGACGTAATTCTTTAGGATAAATAACATTATGTGAAATTGCATTAGTATGAAATTGCATTGAAGAATTGTACCGGTTCAATTGCTTGATTGCATTAGTGAGAATACCGTGAGCTTTAGTGTAGCATTCTTGGTGGCTTTAATAAATTTACTAACTCCTTCGATGTACGACACATGAAATCTAGATCTATATCATTTGTGAATTTACAAGCATTTAAATTAGTCGTGACCTTGCAAGCCATATTTTAAATACGTGACAAAAGATAACAGTTAAAAAAATTTACCAAAGTTTTATACGTGACAAAAAATAAATAATTCATATGGATTTCAATTAAAAGTGGCCATGCTAAAGTGAGTTAAAATTATTACAAACTACGTACAACATAAAACTATATAGATATAATAAAAATTGCTAAGCACTCTCACTCTTCTGTCTGCTCATAGATATAGATTATACCCACATATAAAACAACCATCCTTCTTTTAATGAACCCATTAAAATGTGTAAATTGTGTGGTAAATCAACGTTACACAATGATTGTGTAAAAATTCTCACCATTTTGAGTTCCTTTTTTCAAATCAAATACTTGGACATATAGAGTATATGTACACCATGTAACACACTGAATTCTCTACATTAAAAGCATAAAAATAAAAGAAAATTTCAAAAAACTAGTTGAAGAGAGTAGAACTAACCTCAGATAGCAAAGATATACAAAATATTTGAGTTAAAAACCTTTCTCCTATAATTTTGTTTTTAAGAGAGTGAAAATTGGGATAAAATGACCAGGGAGATCGGGCCTACTTATATAGTTGGAGCTATTTTCCTTAGCAGAAGATCTAAGGCCCCGCCAGCGAAAATACACCCACAAGCGAGGAGCTTATACCGTCCACCAGCAAAAATGTCTAGCATTTCTGCTAGCAGCTACCTTAATAGCCTTATTTACGATAAGGGATCTATGCTGCCGGACTGAGCCCCACCCCCTGGCATACGTGTTCATAGGCGGTGCCCCTATTAACCGCCAGGGAAAAAAAAGATGACACTATAAAAAATCGTGTAACACCATAAAAAATCGTCTTTTTATAGTGTGTTGCTGCCGCATGTAGTGCAAAAATTGGCAGAGAGCACGTGCACGTGTAGTATTTTTAAAAAAATGGGAGGGTCGAGGGAACGGGGCTTGTGATGATTAAGGTTTGTAACCAACCCTACCAAAGTTTTGCAATGCCCGATTTTTATATATTTTGGTGTTACTAAATTTTAATATTTTAATAGTGTTGGATGTGTTTGATTTCTAGTTTATTAAATTTTGGTTGTATTTTTGAAAGGGCAAACCTCCCATACTACCCCTTTGGTTTTATACTTATTGTTTTGAATAAAGTTTTAGAACATTGACTATAAATAAATTTTAAAATATTTACTTTAGGAGCATAGAAATAATACTTATAGATTAATTTGAAAGATATTTTAATAAAATCGTTTTTCTATTTCTATAAATATTGCAATAAAAATAGTAAGACCATATTTTCATCCAAGTATTATGAACAAGGAGTACTAAGTTTTGATAGGCTAGCAACATCGTAGTAGTGTGTCTGTTTTATTGGCTTATCGATATTTTGTAAGATTGAAAGTGACAATAAACTAAACAGGCTGCCTTTGCTAGTGATTTCTTCCATTTTGTTTGGTCTCAAACTTGGCGTTTGAGTTATGTCTCCCTTTTTAATTACGTAACAGTTACTTCTGCATCTGTGGTATCGTCCTTTGTTAAGAAAAGCAAACACCTCAGAAGAATGAGGAATTATTCAACACTGAATACCCGATCTTGTTTTCGGAACTCTGTGATTCAACATTTCAACTAATCACATGTTAGAACAGGAAGACCATTTTGTAAACGACGAGCTCGTGTGCCTGTGGGTCGGTGACTCGGCTGTACGTGTGGAACGACAAGCCCGCACCTACGCGGCGCCGACGGTGCTCACGAGCCTCCTCGCCCGGTCATTGTACCCGCCGCACCAGCCGCAGTTGTCGAAGAGTTCGGCGGCGAGCCCGAGCGATCGAGTTTCGCGGCGAAGAGACCTACCCGACGAACGCGACAAGCGCGCGCGAGTGACGCGAGGCCAGGAGCGTAGCGCGAGCAGCCCATGCTCCAGATCGCTCAGGCCAACGTAGTATACGCCTCAAGCCCTGTCTTGGCGTCGCAGCAGAGGTGGACGAGCTCCGCCCGAATCCTCTGCTGCTAGAGACGTACGGGCACAGCGACGGCAGATTGGCGATTGCTGCCAGGAGAGGGAGCCTATCTTCCGCAGCAGAGCGGCCATCTCTTGGCTCGATTTTTTAAAACATTTTTTATTTTTATCTATTTTTTTAATGTACGAAAGATCCGCCTATCTTGAATTAACCATTAGATTTACAAATGATTTAATTAATAAAAAATAGTTTAAAAATATTTATAGTATTAGCTTAAGTTTGTGGGTGACTATTATTGGTCAAGTATGATACTATCAGTTATTTTGTTTATTTATGTATAAATAACTTAAGTTTAGTATGATACTATTGTTAAAAAGGAGCAGAGATATAGCATAATTAGTATACCATGTTATAAGATTTAGATTAGAGTCATAATTTTTGAATCAACATCGGTTAACGATAGTATAGAGACTGGCTTAGTGGAAGCCGAGGTCAAGGATATCGAGCGACAAATTTAGACATAAGATGGCTTATGGTGATAGATACCATGTGAGAAGGTATTTGCAATAGACTTTATAAGTGTGGATAAGTGTAAAAAAATTATGAAGAAAATCAGATGAAAATTAGAAGAAAAATTGATAAAAAAATGGAGAAGAAGATGTGCTGCTACATTACTTAAAGGTACTATAGCATACAACTATGCACGTATATGGAACAAAGTGGTGGCTAGCTATTGGAGTCAGGTTTTTGAAAAAAATAATTTAAAAACTTGTAATAGATTTAGAATACGAGAAGTTGAATTCTATGAGGACTAGGGTTCTACTCTGCTCCTGCTTAAAGATAGAGATTTTATGTATAAATAAATAAGAGTTAAGTACTTATGAGTATAAATTTTGATTTTAAAAAAGAAAAAAATTAGAGCTTAATTTTTAGAGAGATAAGTAATTTGTATGCACTTTATAAATACATTATAAATACATCTTAATAGAGTTGATCTATTTTTAATTAGTTTCATCGAGTTCTATTTGTTCATAAGCGGTTAGATCGACATCAAGGCGATCGGAACATCAATGACACAGCAATCGAACTAACGGCAAATAGGCAATCAAACCAACGGTATATGACAATGTATCATAATAAGATTTTTTTTATTCTATAAAAAGATTAGACTTTTTTATAATCTTACCATTCAACATCAATTGGTTCTTATATTTCGATTCTACAGGGACAACCCAAGTACGAAACCAAACATGCACACACTAAGTTCTAGGAACCATGCTTGTCACAAACCTAACCACAAATACAAACAGGAAAAATGACCACGACCACAAACTGAACCACGGCATGAGACTAACCACCCGGCTTTGAGCAAGTAAAAAGGATAGATTCTGAGTCCCAGCCAAACACCACAGCCGTCCTTCCTCCTCGGCAAGTAAAAGAGCACCTACCAAGTTAGGTGCAGCCCCATCAAAGATACAATAGTTTGAATGCTTCCAAGGCATCCAAGCACTAAGAATGACTATAGAATTAAGGTCACATTGCACCGGACCATTAGTTGCTGCATTCATCATGTTCCACCACTCCTCGAAATATTGGTCATCATTTAAGGGGCAAAGAATTCAGGGCAAATTGCAGGAGGGAGTACCAAAACTGTCTTGTGAAGACAATTTGTGAGAAAGGGATTGATTGTTTCGTCTTCTTGGTTGTTATGAGGGCAAAGGTCCAGGTGTGGCAAACCTCGTCGATCAAGACAATCCGCTGTCTAGCAGCAATTATGCGCAACAAGCCACATGAAAAAGCAACACTTTCTAGGTGCCTAAGTTTTCCAAATACGTTCCCACGGCCTGAACAGAGTGGCGCCTTAGAAAAAGGAATCATAAGCAAACTTAGCTGAGTATTGTCTTGTAGTTGAGAAGCTTCATCTTTGAATGTCCTCCACCCCGGGCTATAAAACAACCTCAGAAAGCATATCCCATAGATTGAGAAAAACAGCTAGGATTGCAACAGAAATAGCCCCCTGAATGTCTTAGATCCAACCATGATCTGTCAATGCTTCCTAGATCGTTCACCTTGTGGCCCTTCTAGTAGGAACCATGGTAAAAATATGAGGTACTAAGTCCACTATACGCTGACGATGTAACCATCTATCTTTCCAAAAATGAGTGCATGAACCATTACCAATCTCTGTTTCAACCGTCGTAGAGAAGAAAGTTCTTATACAGTTACGCACTTGAATTTACAAGAGGGCCCAAGGTCTATCTAGCTCCATCATTTGCAGCCACAACGGCCGCATCCTGAGTGCCCGCGCGAATGTTTTGAGATCTGTAATACCAAGACCATCAAGCTCATGGGGCCGCCGCACCTTGCCCAAGCAAGAAGGCAGTTGTCACCCTTGGCGTCCTTTCTACCTCTCCAAAGAAAACTCCTCTGGTGTCTCATTTAGCATAATCTAAGTTGAACATGAAGCCAAAAAGAGCTCTAAGAATATCACGCCAGCCTAGGCCAAAATCCAATTTTTTCAAAACCTCCAAGAGAAGGGGTCAAGAAATGGAATCAAAAGCCTTAGAATGTCCAACTTGAGAAGAATCTGAGACTATTTTTGTTGATGCAATAGCCTAGCAGTTTGCTGCACCAACATGAAGTTGTCTTGGATGAAATGACCTTTGATGAAAGCACTTTAATTGGATGAAACCATTTGCTACTGCTGGATTTCCAATCTATTGACCAAAAGATTGCTTACAAGCTTAGCAAAACTATGCACAAGGCTTATAGGACGAATCCTTAACCTGTCTTACCTCCTCCTTTTTGGGTAAAAGGGTCATATAGGCTGAGTTAAGAAGCCCAAGATTCCTTAAATCTGCTCCAAAAAGCTAAGAAAGCACCCATTATCTCCCCTTTGATATTGACCAACAAGTTTCGTAGAAACACCCCATAAAACCATCCAGACCCGGTGCTTTATCAGATGATACAGATTTAATTGTGTTCCAAACCTCATCCTCCAAAATAGGGGCATCCAAATCAGCGTGATCATGAGAGCCAGTACACAAAGCATCAAGGTTGACGGTGTATTCCCTATCCATGTTAGAACCCAACAACACACTATAGAAATCATCAATAACCTTTGCCTTGTCCTCATGACAAGTAAGAACTTGATCCCCATAAATGAGTTTGCCAATGAAATTCTTCCTCTTATGATGCCAAGCATGAAGGTGAAAGAGAGTTGTGATAGCATCACCTTCTTTAAGCCAATTAATGCGAGAGCGAGTTCTTGTAATGATCCATGAAAGCGAAGCTAAAACAAGAGAATGTTTTTGAATAAATTTTGTAAAACCCTGGGTTTTAGGGCATTCGTATCGCAAGGTTTTGCAATCTGTTTATTAAACCCCATGTATTGTGGTAAAATCCTTCATAAAATCCCAGTTACAAGATTATGTTCTCCATTTAGCTAATATGTTTATCCATAACAGTTGTAAAAAATGTATTGAGATATTTTTTAGTATACATAACCAGTTATCATGTTATTATTAGTGGGGATTATGCTGAGTTTTTGCACTATTGTGGTGTAGAAGTGAGGGAAAAGATAAAAGTATACAAGAGGGGTGTGCATTTTGAGTATATGAAAAACAGACATATAATAACATAATATGGGTATTGTATATAAATCATTCTTCGTGAAATTTACTTAAATTTTTTTTAGACTATTGCGCAACCAAACTTCCATAGGAGAGAGTTGGCAGCTGTCTTGCACAATTTCTAGTTGGTGCAAGAATTCCTTTGCAATAGCAAGTTAAGAACTAACATGACCAACTTTCATTTCACTCCAATTTTGCAACCTCTTGCCATAGCTTTGAGTTTCAGAGAAAGGGTTTTCATAGGACAAGAATGGGCTGGAACAGAAGCCCAAGCTTCCTCAACAGACTCATGAAACCCATCCAACTTTGGCCAAAAAGCTTCAAAACAAAACCTCCTCTTTCCCGGCTTGAAATCACGACAGTCCCAAATTAGTGGACAGTGATCAGAGTCTTCAGGTGCTGCACTTTTCAGCAAACAATTTGGGAACAAATTGACAGCACCAATCTTCACCCTGCTTGCCCCCCCATTCTTCATAGCACTCCTTAGCCATTACATGGCACACTAATAAATTAAAGAAAATTTTAAAAATTATTAAAAAACAAAATATCTGGCCTAAAAATTAGTATGGCTATTACTTTCAACAATTAAATTTATCTTAAAGAATTTAAATCCTTTCCACCCTCCCTACATGCATACAAATCCCCTCCTTCCTTCCTCCCGTGCTTGTGCTTGCATGCCTATGCCCCCCTCTCCTTTTTTTCTTTGCTAAGTTAATTGAGATTGCTGATAATTGTTTTAAAAGTTTCAAATGACCATAAATATCAAATCATATGAGTAAATATTTAATCTGTTTGAATTATCATATTCTCCATTATTAAATTACTATTTTAACTAATAAAAGAATGAGTCATTTGTCATCGTTTCGTCACCCATTGTATTGCATGTTATCCAAATAAAAAAATATGAAAAAGATTTGATGATACAAATCATATTATCGTTTATTACTTCACTAAATTATATATGCAAAATCATTTTTGAGCAATGACAGCACCACTCACCCCGCTTGCCCCCATCCCTTTACTTCCATATCTTTTTTTTTTCTACCGTAATTCAAGATATGTACTGAGCTCACTGTGCACTCCAAGGTTGCATGGCCATACATGCATAGATAAATAATTAGCACGTCATCTCTAATAAAATATAGCTAGAAATATTTGAGAAAAAATTAAGAATTAAAATAGAAGATCTAAAATACATCTTATTAATGCATAGTAGAGTGATAGAAATAAAGAATACTAATATAAGTGGGGTGCGGTTTTGGAGTGATAGGAACTACATAGTTATTGTTATGGGAAGTAATTAGGTAAAAATTATATTTTACGTATACCAGCTAAGCAATATATAGAATAAATTTAAATTATAAAGTAGTTAAATTTAAATTATAAAGGTAGCAAGAAGTACATCTTTAAACGCTCCTGAATATATATTCAACTTATATTCTACTGCTGGGGACAGAGGCGGACGAGTTCCGCCCGAATCCTCTGCTGTTGGGGACGTACAAGCACAGCGACGGCAAACTGGCGATTGCGGCCAGGAGAGTGCCTTGATGTTCAGTAGCCACCTCTTGGCTCGAATTTTTTAACCTTTTTTTAAATTTTTAATTAAAAATAAATCCTAAAAAACGAAAATATTTTGTCCACTGGAATGACAATATGACTTCAGATTTAAAAATAATTTTTAAAGGAATTATTTTTAAAATAAAAAAATAAAAAAATAAAAAATAAAAAAAATTCTGTTGGCTCTGTGTTTTCATTTCAACTCGGGTAATCTGTAGTGTAAGTTATTTCGAAACTGCGAATCAAAGTGGGTACGTATATACAAAATAAAAGTGAGGTGAAGGTAGTTTATGATGCGCCAGGTTATAAACGATACAGAGTATGAATTTCTTTTATTTTTTAAAGTTTTTAATTTCTAATTTTAAAAATAAACTTTACCAAAAATTATTTCCACAAGGCCACGTTGATTTGGTTGAGCATTAGCCACATTGGTATGGGTAGCGTGGTAAAACAAAAATATCACACCAACTAAGTGTGGAGTGGTAGTATGGTTTTACCATGCCAAGCGAGACGGCGTGGCTAAAAAAGTTTAGATTTTAAAAATAAGTTAAAGGAGTGTTTATTTTCAAAATTAAAAATTAAAAAGGTTTAAAATTTTAATAAAAATTCATAGACCATTAGTGTACCAACTAAGAATTCCTGTAAGATTTATTCTTTGAAAATCTATATTTTTTAGAAAATAAATTAAAATTTGGCCTCTACATCCAATTAGAAATCTACATATAAGATGATAAATATTACATAGACATGTTTTTCTATTATATAAAAAAGACATATACGTGGATGTGTATTTACTGAAAGATCGATTATAAGTTTGAAAGATCGATTATAAGTTTGAAAGATCGATTATAAGTTTGTAGAGGTCTGTATTTATATACTAGGATTACAACAGTATAACTCGGTTATAACAACCATCGGATATTATTTCTTAAAAACATAAAAAGAAAATATGTCTAAGGAAGTTAACAAAACTAACTAAACATATATATCTTTACAACATATCTCCTATACAGATAAATTATCCTATCGTGACTTCACGGCTCCTCAGATTCAATCTTAGAAAATCTTATATTTTTAACAAAACTGATCCATTTGATCGATTATTTTTCTATATCAATCGAGGCTAATCAACTCTTTAATATATTTACGAGACTTACTAAATTTTAATGCAAACAGCTATAAAAGGTAAGAGATAAAATTTTGCACATTTTAAATTTAGATTCGGGCATCTTGATTGCACCAACTTTCCACTGATCTTACGGACTATGAGTATTTGTTGGTCTCAAATTCACAACTTATCGAAATAGTGGGCATCTATTTGTATCATTATTGTAGGCTATAATGCACAACCACCACTTGCGGTGGTTTAATGCGACACTGAAATCTCGTAGCTAGTTCAACTCCAGATAACACAAGTGTCTACTACGCAGCAATGGTTGATATATATCTCTTGTACGACTTTCTTTGATGAAAAGAAATGCATCTATGCATGGTGCACCTATTGAGTAAAATCTTTTGTTTTCCATTACATGCGAGATGCACACAACTACAGGAGTGCATCTATTAACAATGGCTCAAAGAGACAAGACTAGTGCTAAACAGACTCATGCACTGAGTCATGACTCAGTCACCGTATATCTGGTGCTTCCTCTCGCATTCTCTTTTTTTAATTTTGTCATACAATATGAACATCAAACTTCAAACCTAAATCTCACATTTTTAAGTCAAGCTTCGGTGTTTCGCGTTGGCAAATGTTTCAACCAAGTCTTTGATTAATTTTGAGGCCAACCTAAATAGTTCCATACATCTGATTTTCATCTGGTTTCAAATTAAGAAGATGCGTGATGTGAATTTTGGCTGCCAACGCAAATTACAGACCACATTTAGAAAACATCGTGCAAGCTTTGTCTCGAGTTGGACAAGGCACAGGTGCGTGGAGACTGCGATTAGATGATAAGGTTTCACCTTACACTTCCAAATTCACACCAGGAAGCTGCACCGACCATCGAGCTAACTCCTTTGGGTCAGCTTGTGGCAAGCGCAGGGACGATGCCCTATCGTTCTCCTGTTGCGCTGCTTGGACCTGTGAAAATTCGTGAAAATAGGCAATCTTCACTATTCAACATAGACCGTGTGATCACTCGGTTAATTTACATGTAGCCTCTCAATGTCCGTGCTACAAACTCCAGATTACTCCCAACCCTAACCACCTACCTGATGGTGGACAACCTGCATGCACGGTGGAAGATATATATACTGAAGTCAGGGACGCAACCATCACATACTCCCATACATGTACTCGTTTGCTGTCGAAAAGCTTGTTCGATTTGTGACTGCAACAATGCATATCCTCTCCATTATTTTCCTATTGCTTTTAACGCCATGTGCAAGTGGTGCTCGCTTGTTCCGCGCACTACGCGTACTGCTATAGTGCAACCTTCAATGATCGTAACTGAACCTGAGGGAGTAGTAGTGCACATAACCGCATTATATTGATTTTTGGAATGCCAAAGGACATGGTTCTCATTTCACTAGGTTAAAACAATATTCTGTGTTGAAGTTCTGCATTTTATTTGGTCACAAGCTAGGTGCGTGTTCCAGTCCTGCATTTGTAGTATTGTTCATTTGTTGAAGAAAAATTGCTCAGAAGAATCATTAATTGTTGAATGCTGAATATTACATCTTTCGTTCTTAATGTTGTGATACAACAGGATCATACAATCGTAATAGCAAATTTTACCAAGTTGATACGAGGCATGCAAGTTCGCTGAAACAAATATAATGGGAGAGGTTTCCTCATAGCATGGATCAGTTTTCATGTAACAAATTCTCAAGCACTTCAGTATATTGTAGCAGTGATCCCAAATAATTAATTAGCTAAATTTCGTTTCGTGCAAGGATAGATGCCAAAGGCAAGGTGTAAGTTAAAGAAGCACACCACGAAAAAAGAAGACGGAATCGGCACTAATCAATTTCTCCCACACTATCTATCTGTTCGACTTAATTTATCGGTTTGGCCAATTTTATGCACAGGTAATTTGGGTTGTCAGAGCTGGCTAGCACGAATGGAGTCACAGTTCAAAAGAAAAAGATACACAGAATGACGGCACCATGCATCATGGATAGATCAAGGGGATTATCAGGAGGTGTAACCTAGGGCCGTAGCACGACTGCTCTCTTGACCGCCTCTGGCTCCGTGGATCCTAAAAATTAGAACGTCAAAATCATATCATGTGACTCGCCTTCAAGCTGGGACGTCCAAATTCCTAATGCCACACATGCGTATAACAGGATGATCATACAAACGACGGAATTTTGCTTCGCAACAGAGATAATCTACTGCTCTAACTAGCTGGCAAGCAGCTTAGTTTCATTTTGCATACGCACTAGTATCTCTCGGCTCTCTTATTGCCCTCTTCGTTGGAGCTCATTTTTTTATACTTGTACACCATTCTACCTGTTACCTCAAACTATTGTGCATGTGTATATATAAAACTATTCATAAATTTTCTCTGAGCAGAAACGTACAGGTGTAGCAAATGCTACCACGACTGAAAAAATCTTTTAATATGGACGAATTTTTTTGTATTTTTGAAGAAACGTGGCATTCCTGATCGATATCATGATGTCATGTCTAAGTTTCAGCAGAGAACTGGCCATCTACACAAAATGAATTTAAGACTTGAACTTTTACAACTTAAGACATGTGCCTTTATTTGGTTCTCACTACTTAATTATCAATAAAATAGTTTCACATATTCTAAAAAGAATTTAACACCCTTGAAGCATGTACCATCTCACAAAATTTAAAACCAAACGTCAATCACAGTGAGAAAGAAAACATATTTTCGTCATGAATAGTAGTTACATTGTCCATGGCCAGCCAAATATTCTATCTGGGCACTGTATTGTGTTAGAAATCCTTCGACAAACATGCAAAGTTAATTTCAATCAATATATGGAGAAATAAAAGTAACAAATGGGACCACAAAAGTGTAATCACATTCGAAGTTAGATTTATCATTTTGGTATGTGCATGTGTAGATTCAAATGGATCTTGTACATTTGTTAAGAGATCCATAATACAACAATATGTTCTTTTTCTAAGAAAATTTTAATAATTATTTAAACGCATGAAAGAAATTGGGTGCATGCCCTTAAGGGCTCAAAATCTAACTCCATAGAAGTGGTGATTATGTTTTTTTTTTCTTTTAGAAGTATATACATCAAATTTAGCCTTGCATATCTATGTCTATGTCATCAGATTTTAGCGAAACAAAGTTGTATGTCCAATTATTAAACATGTTGAATAGTTCCATATTTGTTGTGGAAGTGCAAATGAACTAGTTCAAAAGTGGAGAGCCACTCAGCTTATCACCTAAATTCTAGGTGAGAAATACTCCTTACAATTCTATAATTGATATCAAAGGATGACTAGTTTAACATCTTTGCCCTAGACATTAGAGTATTAAGGCCAAATGAACTATAAGTGTGAGAATTATGAGCACTAAGAACTGTCAATATACTGCAAAGGACTGGTGAACGGTTAAGAGACACAAATATATGAAGTGGATACTTATCAAATAGTCACACGTTAGTTGTGAAAATACAATTGACCTAGTTTAAAAGTATGAGAGCTGCTTGTGTCATTGGTTAATTTTTAGGATAAAAGGACACTTTATGATCTTACACAACCAAGTTTTGGTTTTCAGGCCCGAACCTAAAAAAAAATTGAGAAATTTTACGGTCCATGACCGAGAGATACTACGTTTCGTAGTGTAAAATTTGGTATATGAGGTCTACATTAATTTTGTTCTCTAGTCAAATGCAGGGATGGCAATTGATGAGATATGCATGGAGACATCATTTGGATAACTGGATCAGCTTGAATTTTGGGAACTTGCCATGAGAGCCAGTGGGCATACGGGCCGGTCGCCTGCCTCCGTGGAGATAGTGCAACGCAAAAAAGACAAGGGACCTACATTCTTCAACATGGATCGCAGGCATGAATAGTTCTGGGAGTCACAATTGTCTGGGCTCCTGGTGAGACTCCCAAACCTAACTACTGGGTGGCCATAATGTGGAAGTGGGAATTGGAGTATTGGACATTGGTTACGTACTCTTTTGCTGTCGATCATCCTTCTGAATTGTCATTGTAAGAAACGATTTTCATGTTGCTTTTAAGGCCATGCATATGTTATGCGTATGTGGTGCCTGCTACTATCTAATACTGCTGCATGTAGTGCTACCTTCAATGCTTGTAGCTTAACCTGACAGAGCACACGTGTACGTGTACCGCGTACGCACATAACCACTCTGATTCTGGCAATACCATAGAAAATAGTTCTCATTATTTTCTCTATAGTAAACAACTATTGGGTTGGGTCATATAACTTTATACATTTTAGGTTTCCCCTTGTGAGGTTTTGACATGCTCAATCATGAGGGATCAATCAGAGGTTAGTTACAGTTGAATTTGATTTCAGTTCTTACAGCTGGTCTGAACATGTTACAAATGTAAAACAAAAACGTTGAATTTTTAAACATGTTGTGTCGGGTTCCAAATATTCAAGTTTATACAAGGTTTCCTGTGAACATCGCCTTGATAACCAATCTCTGTCCTGTTGCGACTGACCGACCATTTGGGAATCAACCACTTTATTACCAATTAACGACGACTAGCACTCGCCCAACGGAATTTTATGGTGGCCTATGTAGAGCTAGGGTGTGCCAAGAAAATGGCACATATTACCAGCAGCAGTTGGGTAGAAGCATCGCTGGAGATCGCACACTTGTAAAGTGTTCATTGCGATATTACCTGAATGGAAAATCCAAATAACCCCTATAAGTTACCAGTCTTTTCAATCTATCCCATATTGCGCAAAATATTTTCCACAAGTCCATTTTCTCTTCTAACTTTTTACCTCTGCCTAGTTTTCAGTTATTTCTCATCACACTAAGCAATATCTCGCATCCTATGGTTCTCTAGCATGATAATTAAAGTTACCCCCTATGTCTTCTCTTATTAGGCATAAGATTGAATACATATTTTTTATAGTATATGACCGTCATTGTGTTTTACCACCCTAACTGAATCTATGCATGCTAACAAACTAATCCATGCTCCTAAGAACTCCCAATCCTGCAACAATGCATATGTACAAATGGGTATTAGGGGCCTAAAATACTCCCATTAGTTTGATATGTCCCTCCCCCCCAATGTTTGTCTTAGATTATGAAGCGGCAATGATACATCTTTTACTCTACCAATTCATGATAAAAAAAATGGAAGTGATACCATCATTTCAAGTTTATTATAAACCGACAATAAAGCTGTTGACCAGCCGTATTAAGTTGTGCTCGATTCATGCCACTCGACATGAGAAACCAAGAGTAGCTACGTACCTCTTCCCTCTAGTCAAACCAACCACGTTACCCTTAAGCCCTCCTCATTGAATACTTCTCCTCAAAAACTTCCCCTCCCCCCTCCCCTAACAAAGCTAGTGGCCACTATATTTCTAGGCCTGCCTTCATCTAGATCCGATTGCCGCTAACCTTGAGGGCACCTGATTTGGTTGAGGGCAATGATAGCGATGAAGGGAGTGAGGATATGGTCACGAATGAGAAGGAGAGATCTAGGGTCCAGTCTGATCCAATTGATGGTGGTTGCGGTGAGGCAGAGGGAGGCGAAGTGACCTCACAACAATGAGTTCGGCTCCTTATCTCAGTGGCAGGGTTTCTCCCTCTTAAGTTAGGGAAGAGGAGAGGCACAGGTAGCCCAATCTAGAGTAGTGGCTTCCTCTCCCTTCCTAGCTGCTCTCGCCTTCTCTAGCTAGATCCGGCTGCCACCAAACTTAGAGGCAACAGATTTGGTCAAGGATGGTGGCAAGAGATGGAATATAGTGGGAAGATAAAGGGCCATGATGACAGCTTGACGAGATAAATACTGATCTTTCTCGTACTCCACTTTCTCCATCTCTCTAAACATTGTCCTTCGTGTTTCTCAGATCTATCTGCCCACCACCATGGTGCACGAGCTTAGCGTGCCTAGGAGCTATCAAGGTCTTCCTACTTCTATGACTTCACACACTATCAAGCTAAATGTCCCATGAAACATTAAAAGCTATAACGAGCTTTTCAAATGTAATTTTTAAGATGGGCAGTATTGATATTTTAAAAGAAACTTCATATCTACATTTGATCAACATGTCAAGTTTAATAGCCAGCACTAGACTCTTTATGTTCCAGGATAGCCTAATTCTACGAAGAAATTAGAAAACAAAATGTTAAGAAATGATAAAATGTGATTGTGCCTTGACTTAGATAATAGGAATGGAAAAAGAAATGGTGCATCTGCAAATATACATAGCCTGAAGCAGGGGCAATTCATAAAATATAACGAGGGGATGCGTGGGTAGATAGACTTCATCTAGGATACACATTTTAGATTCAATGGTCTACAATCTTCTTTCTTAAGTTTTCACATAGATATAGAGTGGCACTGTATACTTTTTCGTGTACCTTATTCTTTAAATCCTCTTAGAGAAAAAAACAGTCATAATTTACTTTTCTTTCTCCCTCCACCCTAACTCTTTCTTTTGTTGGTTATTTCCTTCTTTTGTTCAAACCTATGTGTATATCTCTTAATTAATTATCTCGCTTCCTCTATTTCTAAATATGAGCATTTATAACATTTAAATTTTATATGCAATATGATAAATCATTTTTAGAGTAATTATCACATCAATCACTTCTTATTTAAATTTCTTTCTATTTTACTTTCAACCATCCTCTTACTTCCAACCACCGTTATTGAATGAGCTACACTATAGTCAGTGGCCGATCCAAGCCTAAGGTTGTAAGTTCAAGCCATAGGCCTAGGATAATAACTCCATGTAATTTTCATATAAATTTCAGAAAAGTGTTTGAATTTATACAGAATTAGGACAAAACAATACAGCTGAGCCCTAGGCGTGGCTCCAAGTTAGCTTTGCCCAAACTAATCTTTTCTAATTAAACCTTATATCTGGTAAACAAAACAAACAAAATAAAAATACTTATACTTAGACAGAAAGGGAGTACAGCTTATGCATTCTACCATTTTTTTCTTCAGATATCAACCTCCTTTTCTGATGCCCTTATCTATATAAGGGCCTCTTTCTCGTTTTCTAACTCTGAATTTTTAGTTTTCACCTTTTTCTCAGTTTCAAAAAGTGCTTCTTGAGCCAACTCCCTTGCACCGATTGAACTTAAATGTTTAAACAGTAATTCATTTGCAAAAACTGATTTAATTTGTTCATATTTCCCAGTAGTTCTGTACAACAAAAATGAAAAGGATATGGCTTTTTAAAAAATGGTACTAACAACTTGTGTGCGGGATAGGGTAACCCAAGCGTGGCGCCGAGTATCTTCAGCCCTATCATGCCTAAAAAATAAACGATGAATTTCAATATTCATATTTTGGACACATTTGGGAGGGCAAACAATTATTCCCACCCCAACCAATGAAAACATGGGGAACCTACCTACCAAAAAGAATAATTTACACGAGGAACTGCAAGGATAGGAAACAGAAAGGGTAACCTAAGTTGAATCTACGACATCGATGACATAAAAAAGAGGTCTGCCTGTGCAGCAATGTATGAATAGGACGCTGCTATGGTCTTTGAGGGCTCTCAGCTCTTCAAGAATTGGAATGTGGGGATTGCAACAAGTTCCGGTGGTGGGGCTATGTGCTGAAATTCTTTAGCATCCATAGAATCCCCAATCTCTTCAAGTGATATGGGCATGCTGCAACACACATTTAAAAAAAAATCAGTACCCCAGCGTTTGATATTTAGGACATCCTTAGAAGAATGCCAGTGCCACATTGGCATAGTTGATTTTTTGTATTCACCTTATTTCATCATCCAATAAAAAGGTACTCTCTGAACTATCCTGGCCTGATTCCTTGGTTATCAGCGTCCTCATTTCATCAAGTACCTACAATCCAGTGGCAAATAAATGAGCTCTTGATTTTTGCCAGCAGCTGTGTTCTACTTAAAGGCAAGTGTAAAATAAAATAATGCACAACGTTTTGGGATAATATTCAATAGATTCACAATGTTGGAATGGCCTAACTAAATTTTCTGTAATTTTTCTTAATGAATTAAGCTTATCACACTGCAGAAGAATTAAAAATGTGGTTAGCTGTTAGCTTGCCAGCTTACAGCAAAGAACACCTTGAAGTACTGAACCTCAGACCACTTTGGTAGACATTCTCCATGCATGTTTCTGACTGAAAATCTATTGTGAGTTGCACGGTGGAAATTTTAACAATTTGAGACCCTTAGGAACGTATTTTCCAAACCACATCACTTCATCATAAACGTCACTTTTTTGGATGGTAAATATCAAGGACCCACTTGCAAACCCCCAGAAACAAGGTACCCAACTGATAAAAAGAAAATAAAAAATATGGATAAAAAAGGAACTTGTGCAAAAATTATCTCGTTTTATATAGCCAATTTTATGACATTCAAAATGGTATGGCTAATATCACGATTGCTATTGAAACATAAAAAATTAGCAGGGTTTCTCTTACCTCTTCAGATACACTCTCTGTGTTGTATTTGTCATCCCAGTACTGCGTGCATATTTTGTACAGCTGCTGGACACTTAGTACCTGCATATTACCACAGCAAAATGCAATATACGTTATCTTCTCGTGCCAACAGCCTGTGCCCATCCATCATCCGTGTGCCCACGCATGTGCACGTGTGACGAGAGGAAGGGAGGGGGAGAGAGAGAGGAGCATACTGGGCACAGATCATTGACAATCTCATCATATGAAATCCTGAATTTTTTAAATATGACCTACACAACAACAGAATTATGTAAGTATTCACCATTGAACTGAAAACTTCAATCAAGACAAGGAACACAAAGCACAAACATCCCAGTCATATCATCTTCAACAAGAAATCTTCATGAAAAGAAACTAAAGTCAGTTTGCCCCTGTGTAACTTGCTTGGTTGAATCTTTACTTATCCAATAAGATTTTTGAAGTGCCTCTGAAAAGACACCACGATGTCAAAAGAGCCTAAATCTGCAAATCCTTTTGTGCTGCACACCTCTGAAAACAGAAAAGATTTAATGCAATGCAATACAGTGCAGTCAACTAAGGTTTCTGGACAAGGCACATCTATTTCTATTGGTGTACCAAAAGCATCCCATACCAAAAGGTTTTGCCCAACTAGTATGAATGTGGTGTGTACAAGTTTCAACGACTGTTCCAGTAACAAGGTGGATTTAAATAAATACATCTTTTTTCGTTTTAGAATAAAGTGACACACTAGAAACTGCAGATAAGCTTGAGGAAAACACTATGTAATTATCTAAATGAGTTCCCAGCATAAAATAGATTTAATTTCATACTGAAATATCATATATTGAGGAACAATGTACATATCAACATCTTGGACTGTCTGGCCTGGCCACCTTACAGCTGGATTTAATGCATGCTATATTTTACAATGACAATTATCAAGTCAACATGGTGGAAACCACATCTTTGGTGGAAACCATGCGAACTACATTATAAAGGTTTTCAAAAAACCTTTAAAAATTCAGACACATAGGAAACATAATATTAGAGGACCATACAAAATCGCAAGGCTAAACTCGACTTCGTTTGTGAGATATAAAAATAACAAATAGTAAAGAAAAAGACAAAAATCAGGAATACTGTTTGTTCATAGTGGCTTGTTAATTTTATATCTCACAAACAAAGTTGAATTTGGTAGTGCAATTTCGTATGGTTCTCTAATATCATGTTATCTATATGTGTGAATTTTTTGACATATTTTAAGAACTTCTATGCAGTAATTCCCAAGTTTCCACCAAAGATGGGGTTTCCACTACATATTTCCCCAATTATCAAGTCAACATTTGCTTCTGCTATGTGATACATGATTTCTGGTCAATCTACCAAGTTAAGGAAAAATAATGATGAAATGCACGAATTGATCTAACAATAGAAAGTGGATCTGAAATATGAGTGCGTGAGATGTAACATACCAAGAAACCAACGGCTTGCCTTATGTGCTTGAGTTCATCCAATGCAGATCCTACATACTGTTAGCATTTAACAGTTAGACGGGGAACATGAAAAATTGCAATTCTTGACATTGAGGCAAACAACAAAAATTCTAATAAAGTTGTCTGGCATTATAAATTAGAGTTAACAAGGTTAACGTAAGGAAAATTGCAATTCTCATCATTGAGCAGATCAAGGAAACAAACTAACAAAGTGGTCCTGCGCATTATTATAAATTAGAGTAAACACAATTAATATTACTGGTTATACAGGATGAACACTTGTTGCTCACAGTGGTGGGGAGCTACAGCTTAGTGCAAAGTTTTGCTGCAAAGAATTGAAAATAATAACTTAAACTACTCGAGACATATGATGCAAATGCATTCACATACCTCTGGTTTGACTTCTCCACACCACACCTCCAGTTGTGCTAATCCTTGTTTCACATACTCTCCATTGCTGAAAGAGCAGCACTCATGGCGTACAAGAAGACTGAAAACAGTGCAGCCAAAGAATAAGGAATTTATGATATCGGAGAAAAATTGCAAAGTTTAAGGCTAGTATCAGCAGACAATTACCTATTAAAAAGTTGTGCATTGATGAATGAGAAAATCTGGGTAAATATCTTCCTAATAAAAATTGCCGGGACCTAAAATTTTAGCAGATGTTTAGAATACCATCACTAGTTGTAGGCATCGTATGTAGAGGAAATGGGGTAGTAATTGCTTACGCAATTTTCTTGCAGGATTTTCAAGAGTTCGTCCAAATTATCAACTATCGCCTGCCAGTAGCTACCTTGATTTGAAAATGAACGTCCCCTTGGTAAACTCGATGTCCCAAATGAACGCCCTCTTACCATACTGGCTTTCATGATTCTTGGGACCTGCAGTAACACAATCTAACAATTAACTCTAAAGAGACTAATAAAACACCTACAGGCATTAAAACCATATAGTATTGAATGCACTAAACAATAGCCTAGTCAACAAATAATGGGTTTTATTTGCAAACATGAATATCATGAACATACATTGTTTATTCACTCACAGTAGTGCACCAGTGTGTGCAATGGTGTGTCTTTCAACTGATGTTTCAATTGACAGAATAACCAACGGAAATCAGTTTACCTGAATAGCATGTGAGAGCAGTGAAGATAGTTCTTTCTTCACATTGTCACGGATCATTCCATATAATCCTTCCACAAAAGCTGTAAGCTGCTGCTTAAAAAGAAAAGCAGGATACTTGGCCTCAATTTGGCGCACAAGGTCCATATCAACAGTGATATTTGACGAGCGGAATACCTGGCCACAAAACACCAGAAGAACAATGCAGCGATCATGTCTTGATGAACAATGTGATGAAGGGAAAGATGATAATTTGGTTAATACCATGAGATTGAATGAATGTATACTTCATTAATTGAATTATAAATACCAACAAAAAAAGGAGATAGACGGTTTAAACAGGAAAAAACACTAAAATTTTGAGCATGAATCTAAAAGCACAGGAGAACTGCAAACAGAAATAGTCAAAATTTTGCTCGTTAGGAACCCAACCAACATCTTTACAGAGTCAATGAACTAGTAGTTCCCTGACTGAAAGGTGTTGATATCCAAAAAAAAATCAGTAAATAAAAAATAAAAAGCTTTATTTGAGTCATTTAAGTTATAGTTCTTGAAGCTAAGAATTCAAAATAACAAGTTACTGTAGAAATATTTCAAACAAACTTAAGATTTCCCCTTGGGGGCAAATAAGATGGTCTGCCAGCATTGACCAATATTAACGACAAAAGATAAATGCGGACCAACTGCAGAGAGTGATAAAAGTGAGAATTACAAAATTTTCTAGAGTTTTTTTCTTTTGCCACTATTCACAACCCTATTCTCTTTAAATCACTTCTCTTTTGCCACTACTCCGATAGTTTGTATTTCTCTATTGACATCGCCATTCAGTTAACAAGGAGTTGACCTTCAAATTTGCACCCAAAACACTATTATGTTCTAACATAAGTTCAAAAGTAAAATAAAATGATAAAATTAACAAAATGCTATAAACCATCATCCAAAAAAATTAGGATCACTACTAAAAAGGACTACATTTATTTTTTAAAAAATAGAAGGTAGTAAATTATATGGTTCTTAATTTTCCTGAAAAGATTACACCCAGAAATTCCTTTGGTATCTACTGGACATAAAACTTATATCAGTATTCCCATTTTCTATGGCAAACAGAAATATTTCAAGCTACACAAATATTTCTCCATCATAAAGCCTTTTTTGAAAAATATCACTGATTTTTTTTGGAATTCTCTACATTTTTTTGTTGACACAAGAGCATAATGGTGCTTTTGGGGCGAAAATGAGCACTACTGAAAAAAAGAGAAGTGCAAAACTTTGATGGTAGAAAGATAGCCGTGCAAAATTTTGATGGTAGAAAGATAATATAGTTGAAATGAGTGGCAAAAAAGAAAAATTCTATGTGATGAATAAGGTAAATCATACTATTATGTAAATAGTTTTAAGAAACAAATGATGAAATCCATGTGGCCATCCTCGACACATTTTTAATGTTAGGTCAAATTTGAAAACTTCAGCTGCACAAAATAAGAGAACCATAAGAAACATTGATTTTGAATAAGAATTCGCAGTGATAATATGTTGGTAAAAGTATCAAACTATAATATTGTGAAAATACTCTCAACAAATCTGCTATTGTCATTTTCATATGGCACATGTAGATACATAAATTAATAAATTTTAGAAAGAACAGAGAAGTAATATTGGTCAGTGAAAACACAGACGAACTTCAACTTCTAAGGATTTGATGGTTCATATGGTGACTGAAGTAGTGAACTGGCAAAACATACCATCCTCCCTAGGAACGATGACTGAGTCTGTGGTTTTTTCCGTGGAGTGCCTCCAGATGAGCCAGCAGCTTTTAGGCTCTTTTGCAGCATAATCAATAAAGTTGATGAAGTTGATAACCAGTATGCAAGATCCTCATTGCTATCGTGTTTCTGACATACAGAAGGTGTCATTTTTGTAAGAGCATATTGATAAAATTGACAGGCATACCAGGTAATGAATGTTTGTGGAACAAAAGTAGTTAATCAAAAAGGGGAACATATAGTCAACACCAGCAGATAATACCTGCATCGCAGAACCAAAAATTTGAATAAGCCGATCAAAAACAGATGTTTTCTCTGTTTCAAAGATCTTCCAATGAATAAGACATTTATATATGGTTATTGCAGCAATTGGTTTTCCTTCACTGAAGCCAATATTGTCAGTAACACAGTTTATAAGTGCATCAACACTCTCCTGTAAAAGTTGTGGATGAAGCAAATCATCATTTGTTCCATAATAACGTCACTAAATGAATTAAACATTAAAACACAAAAAAGTTTGAACGTACATGCTGCCTCTCAAAAAAGGATGGTCTTGGCTGTGCGAACTTCCCATATTCTTTAGAAGCTGGAGGTGTACCATGAGGTGTCTGGAGAGAAAAAAAAACAATTTAGATTCAATCATAAAACTGAAAAGTAGATATTGATTTAACTAGCTCTACAAGACAACTGCTTCCAACCATCTGTTCATCCCCGTGTGGACTTCCATTAGTCAAATTCTGCAAAGGTGGAAAGCCAAAGAAGCGACTCAGTAATGAAAAGGTAAAAACACCAAATAAAATGGATGAATGGAAAAAAATAAGACCAGAAGAGTGATCTTTGTATTGGATGTAAAGAATCATGAGTGTTATACGAAGGGGTAGGACTGGGATAGAAAAGGCACTTACAGCTTTTGGAGATGTGTTTTCAGGTATTGTTCTCACAGGAGAACGAAACAGTGCCTGCTGCCGGAGAACTTGATTTTCCAGTTCCATGTTAGTTAGTTTTTCTTGAAGACTGTATGGAAAAGAAATCAATCAACCAAAAAGAACACATATAGAGGGGTTATCAATACCTAGATATGGTTATATCATGTAAACAATTCCATAGCTAGGACCTTAGCATTGTGTTGGTTAGTCCATTTATTTTTGACTCTGCATCTGTGGCTTTCTTCAACAACTCTTCTCTAGCTTTCTTCACTTCTTCAAACCTCTGTTCTGTTTCATCAATTTTCGTCTCGAGAGAAACCACAAGTGTCTAAACATACAAAAGAAATTGACTAAGTCATTTAGCTCATTATCTTTTGTGGTAAGACACAGTAATACCATGACTTGTATAAAAAAAACTCTATTTGTTATGTTGCTGCCAACAGTATGCTTTAGTGCGTTTAATATGCTCACAAAAGAATCCAGGGGTCTTCCTTACCACATGGCAAGCTACACTACCAATTTATCATAATGGAATAAATTTCCTTCACTTATCAATATACATACATTTCACTTACCCTGGATGGTCTGGATTACCATGAAAGTGGACAAAATGACTAGTGCAAATGTGCAATGAATCAATTGTAGTGAAGATGTTTACCTCAAGCTTCTCATTTTCAGCTGTGAGCTCATTAACAAGAGTAGTATCAACTTGAACCTCTGGTACTAAGGCAGCTTTCTCCAAGGCTGCTTTAGTAGTTTCTTGTTCCCTTTTTAACAAATCTTTTGTTTCATTGGACTGCAATTCAAGTTCCTGCAATTTCTGTTGCAGCTTCTTATTTTCTTGTGACTTGGCTTCTTCCATGTCAGCCTGCAGGCCAGCAAACTTTGCATAAGACATTTCATAGACATCAAACAAAAAGGAAACTAAAATAAAATCTGTTGTGACCTAAATTGTGATTAGGAATTATCCATTTTACTTAATTACTCCTTCCAGTCATGGGATCATAATTTTTTACAGCTAATTTGTATTGCATTATCATGATATTATATATCATAAAAGTAATTTTTTAAACAAATATAAATTTAGGATTCATATGCATCAAATCTAGATGTTTGAAATGATAATGATATTCAAAGTTTTAAAAGTTTGACTTGAAACATGCCCAGAACATGTTTTCATGACCAGGGAGTATACATGTGTGTGTGTGTAAACTTTAATTATGCATGCTGTTTATTAGAGTTAACTCCACACATACAGGCGGGTACATGCACTACTATCACAATCATAGGAAGAGATGAAAATAGTGTTGCTCATTGCTATCAGGAAAAGAACACGCAGCTATTGGCCTTCCACTTCCGCTTCCAGGAAAAAGGCATTCAGGAAATAACGAGCCCACAGATAAAATTTTGAAATAAAAACAAACCATTTTTTGCAATCTAAAATCATTCATGATTAAGATAGAAACACAAGAAATAATTGCCGAATGCATTAGAATCTATCTCAGCAATGGGCAGTGTGCCCATAGAATCCCATAAATATGTATAAGTAGCCATGGGGTTGGTGCCACCACTTCCTTGCATATTGTTTGGATATCAGGATTACGATCAAATTCAATTTTCTTTTTGTAGTATGTGCTATTTCTTGCTTCCACCTCATGAAAGCACAAAATTGACTACTCAGTTAGATGTAGTTAGTTGTTGTTTATCTAGAGTACAATCTCCCATAAGGGCTATCACAACTATCAATCATCAATGTATTAACAATATATTAAGCCTCTTCTGATGTCACCTTTGAACAGATGTTCTGGTGAGAGTTAACTTCGCCATCTTCACACAGTTCCTAAACTTATTTTATGCTTTAATTAGATATATGACTTATATTGAACCTTTGCAACTTTAGTCACACCATTTCTTGCACCACCATCTCCCACTATACCTCAAATTTCACCATCTCGTTATGCTATGCCTCCAGCTGCACCATCTATTTCCACAATACCTCATTCAGCTATAACTCTAGCATTCTATACAATTCTATTTCACCATAGTCATCAGTGTTTATCCTGATCCTCAGTGTTCCACTCTTGCTCCATATGATTGTCAGTTTACACTATGGATGCATGTTGATGATCTGCCACTTTCAACATCTCAGTATAACTTCGATGATCATGCCACCATACCTATTCCTGATTAGTATCACATCAAAAAATGGTCAATTCACGTGGCAGACACCCTCATGAAAGCCAGATCTGTGTTAGCTTTGACCAGTTTTTTTAAGTATTTTTGGTGTTTCAGATTACATTTGACTTTTGGTGAACAAGAGCCTAAGATGAATTTTTTTCCCTCAATTTTTTCCATACAACCAAGGTGGGAAATAACGAAAAATTCCAAAATGTTTGCAAATGCTTATATTTCTAGAACTGTCAATAATAGGCATAGCAAGTCCTTCCTATGCCAGTACACTAGTTCTGGATTTCAATTTTTTCTAAAGGTATTTCTTTGTTCCATTTTTATTTTAACATGACGTATATATAATCATGGAAACGCTTTGATATTGATATATATTATCATGGAGAAACTAATGATGTAGCATGTGCAAAATAATAACACATGTTACATCAGCTGTAGACAAGTACAATATAAATGGTCTGACTGCAAAATTAAAGTGATCTCTGAATTTACCCTCATGCGTTTCTCCAGCTGAAGCCGCCAAGTTAGCTCCTCAACTTGTTTCTCTAATTTATTCTTAGCAGCTTGCAGAGCACCAGTTTCTTTTGCAGCCTGAAAGTAGCAAAATAAAGTCATATAAGTCAATGGACCAAAGTAGATGAACTAGCTGTCACTGTTTGAAACTCTAGCTATCGTCTTAATGATTATCCATATTACCAGAAGTGTGACAGGCTGCTGGCTTACAGCCATTAACTGAACTTGCAGGTAAAGGAGTTTTGGCGGAACTTGGAAGATAGTATGCTCTTTTATTTCATCTATAGGAGGGTACATGCAGGTTCATGAAAGTATGGTATATCCTAAGTTATCAAAAGCTTCAAATTTTGAATAGCATCACCATATTATAACTAGACTAATTTCAAATTCAGTTTTCATGTCATGCAACCATAACAAGTTCATGATGAGAAGTGACAGCAAGGCATATCAGAAGAGGTAAAGATGTAAATTGAAACCAAGGTTCATAGGAAAATGGTAAATTGATATGCCACACCTCTTATGGATGGACTTTGTTACCAAGTCTAGTGCCTAGGTCTAACAAATAATGAAAATATCAAATGTAGAAGAAACAAAGAGTCAAGGTCAAAGAAAAGAAAACATAGCGAAACCATTCACATGGTGGTTCTTACCATTTTAAGTTTTCTAAGTTCTCTTCTGGCCAACCTCCCTCTCCAAGCACATTGGGTTGTGATCACTGCCTTCTTCAAGCCCATGTACTGTGAGCGTGCTAGGTAACTGCGACAGTAACTCTACAATAGACAAAATTATCAAAAACTGTTGTTAAGGTAGTGATAGGTAATATAGGAAGATGCATATACAAAAGCTTGAACCAATTTACTCACAAAATATAGAATTTTACATAAATTTCAGTAGAAAAAAAAATACATTGTGACCAGAAAAGGGACCTGAATAATCACTGCAGCTTTCGTCTGCTGACGGTACTGGAGTTCCTTGCGAGCCGCCATACCACGTAAACCAGATTGGATAGTACTTGACGCAGAACAGAGATATCTGTAATTTTTCTTTGCAAAATGCATACGGTAGTAGGTCTGAATTGTCAAGGTTGCAGCCTTCCTACGGAGGTCTTCGTAATAATGTTTTGCAATTTGTCCTTCAGTTGGCACAGATCATAAGTCATTACCTCCACTTAAAATCATACAACAGTAAAGTTTTTTCAATATTGTTCCACAAAAATATACCTCTGCATATTGCCTGAAGCTGAGTAGCAGATAATCGCAACTGAATGAAGTGTTTGTGAGCCAAGTATGATCGTACTTTTCTCTGGATTTTGCTAGCAGAACAGCTCAAGACCAGAGTCCTTCGAGCATCTAGCTCAGCCATTTGACCAGCACGCAGAAACACTTTCGTTTTCCCTATCTGTATTGGACATAAGACCAAAAGTAATCAAAACCTATACATCAACATTAGAACTTTAAAACACATGGCTTATCTAGATAGCATGGAGACTGCATTCAACATAGAACTCCATGTATTTTTAATAAAGGAAATTTCTTGGTTTATGTACATAATATGTACAGGAATATTTCTTGTATTAGTTCAAGTTTTTTAAAAGATTGTGAAGATTTTTCATTTTCCGTCATGTTAGACACTTTGGAGGAACTTGAATAAAGGCTGTTACACAAGTACAGACCATTGAACTTCTTGCTTATCTGAGTGGCCTATTTACCAGATCAGTAGAAAACAACAAAGACATTGAAATTTAAAAGCAATTATATTAGAGCAAAATGTTAGAGAACCCGAAGAAAGGACAAATATATTATAACAGGAACATAATATGGATTAAAATTTTAAAACATCGCAACTGCAGATTGTAATACATATTGGTTACCTGATAGCCTGTGAGATTGACTTTCTCAAGAAGCATGTCTGTAGCAGTAACTTCATCATAACTGCCAACAAAAAGTCAGTAGTGTTTCTAGCAAAAATAAAAATAAAAAGAAGGTTTAAAAAGTCGAATCAATAGATTTACCTTTCACCAAGAACTTCAGGTAGCAAAACACCAAAACGATCAACAAACTCATCAAATGTTCTTCTTGTTGGGTATCCTAGACAGCTTATTCTTATTGCCTCTAGCACTCCCTGTTTAAAAGATTAGTGCATGCGGCAACATCAATATCTCAAAATACCAGTTATTACAAACTGCACAAAAAGCATGCAAGTAATAGCAATCAAATTTATCTGCTGGTATACTGCCACCATGTCTTTATTGCAGAATCACATTTTTTTTCTAATGTACTTGTGTTTCTACTGCATTACACATTTGAACCCATATGAGTTCAAACGAACAAAAATTTAGCAGATTGTCTTTTATGATGTAATTTGGCAAAGAAAGACGCAGAAATACTTTCAATTTTTGCATAATAGGTTCATAGTATTTTCTAAGTGAATAAACACTCAAGCCTTTATGCGTGCAAGGTGTGGTTGTGATTTAAGAGTTTTGCATCCTTGCAAATAGTGTTGCCAGCCAGTGAGCCCATTTTTAAACAGACAATACACAATTATTTCCATGGTTACATACTACTCCCTCCATCCCAAAAAGAGTGCATTTCTGGCTATACACCTGGACTTCTTTTCCAGCCATCCAGGTGCATAACCAGAAAATGCACTCTTTCTGAGATGGAGGTAGTACTAAAGAATAGACACATCATCCAAGAGCCCAAAGGAAAGAGGATAAAATGGTGTTTTCATACACCTTATGTTTATTGTGGCAACAAATCGAATGACTTAAAAGGCCGCAGTCCAACTAACTGCATAACATCTATCTAATGGCCTACAACACCTGGTAAATGGGTTTTGCCACAACTACAGTGGTTAAATCATTTTTTAGAATACCATAACAATGATTTGACTAGCAATTTATGTGTACTGGGCCTTTTCTCAACATACTGTGGATTACAACTCTTTTACCCTGTGCAACTGAATTCGTAGGTTTTGACATCTCACTGTGTATGTGCAACAGGGTTTCGTGATGGTTTATCACAAATGATCATGTGAATGGGAACAAAATTCATCCCCAAATGTATATGTAGGTACATAATCTATCTTACCGATCCAAATGTTTTGATATTTGTTCAGACATTAAATGGATAAAGAGAAAATCCTCTATTTGCCATCTGCACTTCCCATGTGCCCTTATTTCCCATCCAGAATGGACTATTCCCTTATACACAATTGGATGAAATTTCACATCACTTATATGACATTGGTGTTACCTATCCATCAGGAAACTTCCATGATAGGTGGAAGGCATGTCAGTCTTTTGGTTAAGTAGCAAAACTACTCCCAGGCCCACCTGTCAGCCTCATCTATCTCTGTTCCAGATTTCCAGTGTTCTAAAAGTTGGTGCTAGGCGCCGCCACGCCAGGTAGCCACAATGATTATCCACCATGTTGCTATTTTAGTGTTATATTGTCTAGCTTTTATGTAATATGCTTGCTAATTTCTTATGTTTGACTGGTTGGCGTGACCTAGACACCTGCTAGGTGCCACCTAGGCAGGGCCAGGGCTCCTGACGCCAGCCCTGCCAACCCTCTAGCACCCTCTAGCATCATGCTCTAGTCTTTCTTATTTATCTTCTTCCTCCTTTTTTCTGTCTCTGCCACCTTGACTCTAGAGCATCTCTAGCACGCCCACCGTCAGAAGTGCCTCCTCTGCCGACAGGCTTCTTCCCCATGCACCATGAAACCTCCACCAACCGGACCTCTTCTTTTTAGATATATTGTATAGCAAGCTGTGTATTTACCCTAACCGATAGGGTATTTTCTGCATATTTGTACATGTTGGCCTATTTTGGCACATAGCAATTCCAAGACCGACTGGCTCAACATAGCACACGTGCCATGCGTTTGTCCTCTTTGATCTTTTGGGGAAGAAAGTAGAGGAGCAGCCTGAAGTATGTGGTCAATGGCACAATGGTAGCCTAAGGTCCAGCAGCAAAAGGTTGGCACCATGCATCACTAGCTGCCAGCTGCCACTGTGAGCCACCCCTTGCTACAATTATATTTATTGTGATTTGTTTTGGTCCTTTTAATGACAGCGATTACATGACGATTAGGTGATTTCACATAAATTAGTGCCTCCAATTCGAGGTATCAGTATGTATTTGAAGAGAACATGAAGATCTTTTATCTCCTTATTGACCAAATGTTGCTTGTCATCTCTCTCCCCATCTCTGTTCGTATGTGCCTCTGTTCTAGTGGAGATAGGATTCGTGGCCTTGGTTCCCCAAGAAATATGGTTCCTGTGGGGAGACTAGGTTCACACTGTCAAGCCATTGAGTGTAGAAGTCTGAGGAGATGGGAGTTCGAGGGGTAGGACCATGCAGCATCACCATTGAGCCGTTCATGTAGGATACAATTATCAAATGGGGAAGAAGAGAGGGTATAAGGGCATTTTGGTCTATACTGCACCCTCTAAATGGTTGTTTTCTCATGGCAGAGTGGCAAACAACTGATCCAGTGGCATACAGGAGAATAGAAAGTCTTGAGTGGCATATAAGGAAGCTATGCAACTTTAGATGGCAAATAAAGAAATCTCATTGATAAAAGATGGACTAGTTAGTTCAAATCTGAAATTGCATCAATCTCGAGGCACAGTTGTACTTACAAAACCAGTACAATTACACCCTAGTTCTGTTTTTTCTGGCATTTTCGCCACGTAGGCATAATTAGACATGTTTTGCTGAGTAGAGGTTTCCAAATTTCGTTCTGGCTAGAGGAAGTGGTAGTATTGGGGTTTGACTGGCTAAGAGAGGGTGGCAATGATAGCCAGCTGTGATGCCTAATGGCATATCACGTAAAAATACATCGTCAATCAGCATGGAAAAAGCACTACAAAAAACTGGAATTACAAGAGTTTTGCTGATCTAGGCTCAGGATTAGAAGGACAAGGCATCTGCTTTGAAATACATGGGCCAAAAATGTGATTTTTCCGAAGCTTTATCAAATTTAATCTAGAATATGGATTATTTACTCATAAAAGAATTTAAGAATGCTTGATTTTTTTCCTAGACCTTGCATCCAGTAAAATAAATCAGGGTGATAGAGTTTCTTACTCCACATCGAAGTTGCTGGAGAACATTGCTGTTCTCAAAAATTGCTGGCTTGAGAACATTATTTGGCTTTATACAGCGAATGTAATGCGGTTCTACTGAACTCAAAGTTTCCAACAAAGCTTGCAGTTGTTGCTGTGACGCAAGTGAAAATTAAGATATAATTATAATAAGAAAACTAATATGTAATGAAACTGAGTATGGAGTAAATAAAAGGAATAACATTATTTTACCTTAAAGCTTGAACCTATGGATGTAAATTTCGTAGATTTAGTTGATTCTTCAGAAGGTGGAAAAAGACTTGAAACGAATGAACATCTAGAAGCATGTAACAAAACTTGATGCTCATTTACAGCATAATCTATGTTCTTATCTAAAAACAAATCTGTTTGATAAGTAACCTGAAAAAGAAGAAACTTGTGGTTACATAAGTCTCCACTGCAAACTATGCAAGTTCAACTCTCTAAAACCAAATGTTATGCCAGTGGTTTACACAACAGGCTAATCCATCTTGAACTTATATATGGGTCATTTGTTGTAAGCTTGTATTGGACATGAAATATTTAATGTTTATTATAATTTCAATTACCAGCCCCTTCTACTATGCTCCAATTGGTTAAGAGCTGTATACTTTTGGGAGAACACATAAGCAAGCACAAATTGCTATTAGCTGAGTATTTTGAGTGACATCGGGCATAACTCTTTTTCATTGTTACATGATCAACATAAAAACAAGACTGACTAGTATTAACACGGCATGGCATGCCAACTTCAGCTGGATATCAGAATGCCAAAATGCATCCCACAGCTTGGAAAGTAGTTTTCCCATACCAACTACAATGGTATGCCACCATATATCATTGTCATGAGCTGGTAGTAAATAAATCCTCTATCAGCAGTCCTGAAAGGGGTCAATAGGCAGACAAAAGAAATATGACACTTACATGTCCGGCATAGTGATGAATAGTGAAATCAGAACGTGAAAATTTTGGCCTACTGAAGTGTTGGTTGCCCTTAAATTTTTGATATAGCTTTTCGGCAAATGTTTCATGGGTTGAATTTCGCAACATACTGACATAAAAAAAATAAGGTACTGTTAGAAAAAACCAGAATGATATTCACACAGAAAAGGAACAGTCATAATTTACTTGTGTATACCAAGTCTCATCCAGTAGAGCAATTATCCCCCCTGGTTTCTGCATGGCAATAAATAAGGAGTCAGATATGGCATCATATACAAGGTTCAACTTATTGGTAATTAACCAGTGGTATCTATGCATATTTAGACATTGTAAATGGAACATAGAGCTTCAAACTGTATACGAGATAACATTATATTCAATACCGCTTGAAAACATGAGTACATGGAAGTAGAAAAAGGATTGGATGCAGGTGAATGAATTGTTCACGTTTTCAGTCTATGGCGTGAGCCTAGAAGTCTATACTGATAATAAACAAGGGGTTGAAACTGGATCATGTTCACCTTCTCAATGAGATCAAGAATCTCCTGATTGTCCACAAATTGGATGTAGCTCCAATCAATTTCTTCCTTTGTATATTCCTCTTGCTCCATTTTAAACACATGCTACAGAAGAAAATATGTAGAATTAAAAAAAGTGACACAATGTAAAATTTAATAACACAATAAAATATAGAATGTGGAACATCAATAACTATTCCATTCCCTAACCTGATTAAAGTGCTGCTGGAGCTTCTCATTAGTTAAGTTGATACAAAACTGCTCAAAACTGAGGCATAGAAAAATATAAAAATGTAAATGTTATAATCTCTATATCAACAGAAAAGCACATGGTTTCATATCATGTTATAGTTAATAACTGATTCAAGAATACATGCAAATTTAAGGCTCACAAATGTTAACAAGCAACAACGAAAGCAAACATTAATGCCCACAGCCCAGATCTGCACTACTTTATTTGGTCATTTGATAACAAAACATTTTTCATATTTTTTTCTTGCAAATTCACAAGTTCTTAGAATAGATGCCATTGGACAAGATCCAGCAACTTTAAGTGTCCAAGGCATCATAAAATACAAGAGAAAAGATGGTTTGTCCCTGCCCACCAGTTGTCAAGTGAATGATTGTGTTCAATCCTTCTTCTCCATGGCAGTGGTTTCTGAGGCTGGTAACGGAGCTAACATCATTTTCTGGAAAGGCAGATGGTTGTATGGGCTTTGAGGATCTTGCACCACGCTTGTATGCCCTAGTTCCTAAATGAAGGGCAAAAAACAGAATGGTCCTTGATGACTGATCGAAGATGGATTCAGGATGTTCAGGGAGCAGCATCTGTTGGTTCCCTTGTGGACTTCCTTGATCTTTGGGATATCCTCTCTGGGGCAGAGCTACAACCAGGCGTTTCAGACGTGCATATTTGGTGGCTTTCGAGCTTAGGACAGTACTTGGCCAAATAGGTGAATAATGTCTTTTCTCAAGAGGATTCCAATTCGCTCCTTGGAAGCGTACATGGAAATCTTGGGCTCCTGCAAAATGCAGCTTCTTCCTTTGGCTGGTCGCACATAATCGCTGCTGGACAGAGGAACATCTACTATGGCGAGGGCTGCCGCATCCTGACAGCTGTCCCCTTTCTGACCAAGATGAAACAATTATCCACCTCCTCGTGTCGTGTGAGTTTGCTCAGCAATTTTGGTTCTCCTTATTGCAGTGGGTTGGCCTGGTCACACTCTCTCCTCAGCCAACAGACTTGTCATTTGATGAGTGGGTGGTGCAAGGCTAGGAATGCTATGAGTGGCCTCATCAGGAAAGGTATTAATTCTCTCATCATCCTTGGAGATTGGATGGTATGGAAGCACCAGAATGGCTGTGTGTTCAACAGTGCATCTCCAAGCTTGCCAATGATCTTGTTACTTGCCAAAAAAGAGGCTCATCTGTGGAATATGGCTGGGCCTAGGGGTTTTCCCAGCTCTTGCTGGTACCTAAGACACTAGTTTAGGTCGTTGGTTATTTTTTATTGGGCACAAATATAAGTTTCTGAAATGCGGGGTTTGTGGTTTTCACTTGTCTGGCTTTCGTTGCCACTTCTCTTATTTAATGAAATGATACGCAGCTATCCCACGTGTTTGACAAAAAAAGAATAGAAGACCACTGTCCAGATCAAACATATCTCAAAAGGATTCGAAGCACTAATACAATCCAAGAGAATAGTCTAATTTCAGCAGTAAGCCCTTAAACTCCCTAAGTTACAAGGTACGAAAACCGACACGCTTGGAGGACATAGGAGTTCAAATTTCTACTGTGGATTCTTGCCAATGAACAATGGCAATCACTTGAGATCTAGCCATCTAGGACAGTTCAAGTGTCTGTTTTGGACTTTTGCCATGTGGGTTAGATTTTATTGTTCTCCTTCATTCTTTTATCTTAAAGTTCAGTATTCTGAAAGGCTTGACTCATTGCACCATACATTCGTGCACAATAACATCCCTATCTGCAATATGAGCCATATTGGAGAAATTCTACGTTTTGCCATTGACAGTTGATCAGTTCTACGAATTGTCATCGATGAACGTGAGTTCTTTAAAATGCCATCACACAAGCATATTTCTTCCTCTTTTTGCCATCAGCATTAGTTGATCTCCGTTAACCCCATGCAAAAAGTCCATTTTACCCCTAGAATATATGAAGTACTCTCCTTCTTAAATGCGATTTCTTTCCCTTTTTTTGTACTTCTAACTCTTCAACACAAGCTGGTTATTTTTATTACAATAATGTACTACATATATTAGGCCATATTTTTCAAGGCAACTATTTGGATCATTTTCATGTGATCAATCACCATGCTTTTATATTCAACAAAGGTCAAATTTCAAAAGTTCGACCACATGCATACTGTAATGACCTATTTTAGTGACAAATAAAGCATTGCACTAGCACTTTCTATTGGTCGAATAAGCCAACATTTCTACTTTGTAAAGGGAGCGAGTTTCTTGGAGAAGCAAAGAACACTTAATGAGTCAAAGCCATCCCGCAAATCTTAAATAAAATTCTTCCCAATATTGGCAATTAAGGGTGGAGTTTCTTCGTAGCAAGTACCGTGGTATTAGAAAAAGCTGAATACTTTCTCATTCACATGTGAGGAGATGGAAGCCATTCCTTATAACCCCCCCCCCCCCACCCCACCACCACCACCACCAATAAGAGAGAGAGAGAGGGGGGGGACAGGTAAGGTGTAATTTAAAACTCCATTTCAGATAGAAATGCATTGATCAGATACTTTCGAACTGCTGAACAGTAAAAAAGAAAGTGGAGATATGCTTGTACAGGAAAAAAATTATTCCTAGTCAAACTCAAAACAGCACGATTGATGTACCTATCACATGAAGATAAACACGAGACTAAATGCAAAAGCATACCAGTTAAGCACCTGTTTGTCTTGAAACTTTCAAAACCATATATATCCAGCACACCTATCAGAAGCTTTGAACTAGGATCTTGCCCTATTGAAGTATTGATCTTATTTACAAGCCTGAAAAAAAGAAAACATGTAGTTGCCACTTAAATTTCTGTGCAATGCAAACTTTGTAATTATAATATAAAGCAGCATGGCAATAACCCTCTATAATAATAGTTCAGAACTTACCAATCAAACAACCGTGAATAAACAATTCTGGCTAATGCATCTCTACTAAGAGCTGCTGCCCGGGGATCTAAATTTCTTACAATACTTTCACCACGTGTTACCATTACACGCTTACACAAAGATTCCTCAAGAGCCTTCTCATCACACCTGCAGAGTGTTTCCAAATGCATGTCACACCAAGGGTGCCCTAGAAATACTTTGCAAGGGTGCCCCAAAAATACTTTGCATTAAGCCCATGGAATAACTAGTACATGAAAAGTTCAGAAGCTGTCCGAAGATGAAACTTGGATTTATCGTCTTTGGGTACAGAAGAATCCGCTTCACTTCCTTCCGCAAATTCTACATTGCCCAAATGAAGGATGGCAGCAACAACTCTGAATATTGCATCCTGTATGAAATCCCAACAGAGGTCCTAATAAAAATACTCTTTAAGATAAACCAAAATAGTTTCCAACATAACTTTGCACTAAATCAAACCTGTTCATCAGAACTGATGCCCACTATATCCATTGCTCTTCTAGTTGCAATATATTCTGAAGAGTCATCCATCCCATCAAGCTTAATGCAATTAGACTGGTTGAGATAGTGAAATGATGCAGGATCTCCCAACTTATACATTTCACGTTCCTAACACCAGCATTTTGAGTACGGGTCAAAAGTTGTAGATAGTACAGTTCATGGATTAAAAAGTTCATAACTTACAACATTGACTTAATAGAACAACTAAAGAAAACAAGTGATAATAGCACAGAGTATTACAAGCTTTATGCTTGTTATTCAACATTTGAAGCAGCTAACATCAAATTACTGTTTCCTAATTGTGGAATCTTGACAACCAAAATGTGGAATCCCACTAATGTATAATGTAATAATCTCTGACAGCACATATTACATATACAAACATAGCAAGTCTAAACCTGTTTAAAGTATTCCTTAAAAAGGTTGAAAAGATATGTACTGTATTATATTTAGAAATATAATGAACAATGTGTTGGCCCCTTATGGTGCCCTAAAGTGATCTAGTTTACAGTTTAAAATCATATTTACATGATAAAAACTACCTTTCTAATGGCTTGTAAGAAAGTTGGCAAAAGACAGTGCTAAAATGTAAGTTGCAACCCTATATTTAAGAGTTTAATTTGTAATGGCCATGTTTTTACCTCTGGTGGTGCAGCACATAGCATGTAAAAGCAATGATAGTTCCTTTCTGGATCAGATATTTGGCAAACACGAGATCTTTCCAAAAGATAAGTCCTTATGGCAGCTCCTGAGATCTTCCCATTCTGATCAAATTGAATCTCAACAAATTTACCAAAACGACTGCATTGTGACACAAAAGAAATGTGTGAAGACAGGTAGCTAAGAAGAATGTGAAATTTTATGTTAAATGAACAAATGCTAACCACAAAAACCAATGGGTAAAAATAGAAGAGAAGTGTTATTGATGTTTACACCTTGAATTATTATTCCGGACTGTTTTTGCATTTCCAAATGCCTCAAGAACGGGATTGGACTATGTCAATGAAACCGGTAGATTAGGAAGTGTAAGTTAGTAATATCAAATATGAAACTAAAAATATGATGAAACCCTGTAAAATAAAGTGTTTGATTTACATGTAAAATTTGATAGCTCATAATATGCATATACTGATATACATTATTTGATGGTCTCTTAAGATATTTGAGAGACATAAGAGAAACATAAATAATAAGTGAGAAATAAAAGTGCTAATGGATTTCTCACCTCCAGTACTTGTTGTTGCACCGACCGTCCATGTGATTGAACTTTTCCACCCATAAAAGCAAGATATTGCATAAGCATTTTAGTACTTTCTGTCTTACCTGCTCCACTTTCACCACTCACTAATATGGCTTGGCTGACGCCATAATTCATCATAAACCTGCACAGTAGAAATTTAAGATACATACATGAATTCAAGCAAAACATACTAAAGGCTCTTTTGTTTGCTGAAAACAAACCTATATGCACGATCTGCAACGGCAAAAGGATGGGGGCTCAGCTCACCAAATTCTGCTCCTTTGTAAATTTCCATCATATGATTGTTATACAGATGAGGAAGTCTTTGAAATGGATTAACAGCTATTAATATGTTCCCTGTATATGTCTGGAAGGAAAATAATCCATTAGAGCAGTTAAGACATTACCAAATTAGCACTTTAATCCATTAGAACAGGTTAAAGCATGAAGAGCACTGCAAATGATATATTCATGTAATGTAGAAACTAGAAACACTAAACACAAGTAAAAATTTCAAATTCATGTATGGAGCATAAGAGTTATACAGGGGGTGAATTGATCAAAACAATTCCAGTGACAACCTATTCCCTAGAGAACATGTAAGAATGATGCAAGTACGACCTAGAAATCAGTAAGATCAAACAAAATAGAAACTGTAATAATGAATTAACCAAATGGTACAAAGGAAGAGTTAATGGGTTGCACAATTTAGCTTACATATATCTCATTCATCCCATATCTAGACTTTAGGTTATGGAGAACTCCTGGTTCATGTAGATAAGCTAGCCTCGTCATATCCTCAACACCACAGCGCTTTGCTTCTGCATCCTTGGGATAGACACTTGATGCATTAGCAGTAACCTGTAACAGAAATATAAAGCATGTCATTGAATGCATCAATTTATTACTATTTTAGCTATAAATCTCTTCAATACAATTAAACACTAAATGAACTGGATTCTGGCACTATCAAATTCACAGACAGAAGCTTAAAATAATCAACCTGGGAAAAACATATTGGGGGAAAATAGTGCAATAGCCTTGATAAAGCATGAGTGAAAATGATGCAGCATCCTTGGACTACATGCATTCTCAAAATGCCACTTTGGGCAGGAAATGCATGTTATTGTGTATTTAAGAACCAACCTTCTTCCCAGAAGTGCAGCTTATAACTAGTTCATCCCCAGTGACATCCTCCACCAACCCATCAATCCAAGCCACATCAGCATCCTCAACCCAAACATTAGAACCCACAGTATAGCGGACTTTGGATGCCTGCAACAGAATATTCATTAATGCATGAATAAAGCTAATGGTGCTGAACTAATGACATGGCAATCTGAGTTAAATAAAACCAAGTGAAAAAAAAATACTGTAACAAAATATCAGCAGTTACTGACAAAAGATCTCTAGCTAGTTCAACACTTCTGCCGTGCTATGACTTGCAAGTATAGCATCAAGATCTTTAATTAGTATTTACCCAACTTCATGCACTAGTCACCACAGAATCAATGTGAACTAAGATAGAAAATATTACAGAAAGTGCTGTTAGACTCTTTCCCAAATTTTAAGTGCCCATTTTGCATACCAATTTAACTCTTCAAGTAATAGATTGCAAAAGAGATTATAATGCTCCTCATTATCAAGACATACTAGCACACCCCATAAGATCTATATCACATTCCATCAGCCTCAACTTCTCAACAGAGTCCGAAAGAAAACATGCCCAGTAAATGTAATTGTACCCATGACCCCCAGCTATGAACTATCAATAAGTAGGAACTAATCACAAAATGTTCAATATTGCAATGGTAAAATGTATAATGAATCAGGAATAATCAAACATAAGCAGATGTGGTATGAGAACAAATCAATAATGCAAAATTCAACAAAGAATAATAGGGTGAACAGGACGAGCTAATAAATTATAGAACTATAGTTGAAACTCATAAACTCTAGCGAGCATTACATAGTAGCATAGGACAACAATGTACCAATTCAACTACATCATGCACATCAGGCCATTGTCAGAATGTAAACTCATACAATACCTAACACATCAACTTAACATCAATTTACTGGTATTCTGTTTCATTCATTTCATATGTCTGTATTTTAGTGCCAGCTAGTTAAAGAATAAAAGCGCAATTTTATGCACCTTCGAATTATTGTTTTACTATTTAATTATGAGTATGTAGACAGTTCACAGTTGGACGAGATAAACAAAAAATAGAACCATACATCTAAGTAACATGTTCTTTACACACTTAATTGTATAGAACCAAAATAAAATGAAACAAAAATGCATAGACGACTTGCATTTATGAATGGAAATTAGCTCCTTAACAAGCCCATTTAGTTTCAAAAGAACAACAAACGAAGCAATAATGCTCATTTATCCCACAAAAATCCAATTTCTAGCCCATTAACTCAGCATAGTACCCTCAAAAGAAGGGTATAAATAAAAACTCAACCATTGTGCTAACATTCCCAAGTCCTTAAGATGTCCAGCCCATCCAAGATTTTACGCATCACGGTCTTACTCCCCCAAGTTAGCTCGAACCTCTGCACATTGTACCATCACAGCAAGAAGAGAGAATCCTCCTAACAGTGCGCAACTACTCTGATAAGTTTATCGTGCGCAGATCCTACATAACGCTTCCCACTGGTTTGGTCAGCTCAACCGGTGCCCAATCAGAACACGCATTGATCCCCAACTGAACTCGCAACAAGTACAACTAGGCCAGACGTCAAGCGCTTCCGCTACGAAAACTGGCCACTAAGCTGGCATTTCCGGCATCCATATCCCCAAACACGCCACTACTCAAGTGACGCGGAAACAAACGCAATGCGAAACCGATCGAGCACAAATCGACATACCATTTCGGCCGCCGTATCGGATCAAAGGTCAACGCCACCCAGGAAGGGGGGTGGGGCGGCTCCCCCCGGCGTGATTCAAGCCGCCCGGCCCTCCCTCGCACGCCCTAGGAGGGGGATGGTTAGTAGTGGCGATCGCCGCACGAGGCCTAGGCGGAGTCGGCGGCCCGGGAGGGGAAGGGGAATGCGAGGCGGCGGCGCTGCTCGAGATCGAGGGGGAGGCGGAAGCGGCGAGGCAGGGAGGGGGCCTACGGTGGCGGCGGCGGCGCGCGGCGCTCGAGAGGTAGCTGGGAGCGAGCGGCAGCGGCGCTCGGCGAGGCGTTTCGGGCGAGACAGAGATGGAAAGTGTGTTTCTGGATCTGGTGGGGTGTACGAGGGAGAGAGGTGGGTTGATCTGGTCACTACGCGAGCAGTCGCGCGCGCGTGGGAGGCCGATCGAAAGAAATTTTTGCTTGACCCTTGTACGAAACTTCTTTTATAAGCACTCGAAAAAAAAACTAGTCTGACCATAAAATTTACTCTTGTTTTAAATAAATAAATTATAGTAGAACCTCAAATCAATATATTTCCTCTTCTTACTTATGTCTCATCGGACGTTATCCATTTATGTTCATCACCAAAACAAGAATTTACTTTCTACACTACCACATAAAAACAAAGGCCCAACAAAATTAAGTTTGCACGGGTCAGCTCGAAGAAAGAGAAGAAAAAAACAGTAAGCATCTTACAAGGTAGAGCTCATGACCATGGGTGACAAAGGGTATAGCCATTATGATCTGCGTCAAGGGTGGCAAGTTCAAACATATCCTACTGTGTCAACCCTATACCACAAGTACATCGCATCCAAGGATTCCCCTTAGTTGGCATCAAATTCATTAAGTCCTCTAGGGTGTTGGCTAGTAATGATGGATAGGCTAGTCCTTACATGCCACGTCACAGTTATCTCTATTAATAGATTCATGTTTTTACTTGCTTGTATATTTGTAAGTCATTTAACTTTTTATCACTCGTAAAGTAGGAGGCGTTTAACTTTTTATCACTTATATATCTATTATAGTCTAATAGAAAATTAAATGCCACATCTAAGGATAGTAAAAAGTTAAATAACCTGCAAATGGAATATGAGGGAGGAATGGGATATGGGTTGATGCGTTGGAAAATTAAATATTTTTATTTGTATGGCTGATGTGGAACAAAATCATGTTTACGTGGCACAAAACCAATGAGTGGGCTTAAGGGGATTATCTATCCAATTTTAATAGCTGAGGGAAGTAGTTTCTTTGGTTGTATAGTTCGAGGATGAAAAAATTAACTAAATCCAACATCTCCAGCGGCACCTAGTGCTAAGGGCAAAAGTTCTACGCTAAAACTCTTTAACACTAACCTTAATACACCTTAAATATATGGTGGGCTATGTTTTATAACAAAATATCATGATCCGGTGATTAAGTGACTCTCTCTCTCTTCCCTCATTATGTGTTTCAATCCTCCCACACATTTGTTTTTCATTTGTTTTTTTCTTACAGTTCAAGCCACTAGAGATGAAAAAGAAAAAAAAACAAATGTTACCGCTGCTAGGGTTCAAACTCAAGTCGCTAGTATGCAATAGCCAACATTTATCACTACACAACACACAGCTTGGTAGTCAACTGAGTCTATTATATTTTTAATCACGACGGCTAAATATATATATTGCCGGTAGTGGGATTCAAACTCATATTGCTAGCATGCAATAACCAACACTTATCCCTACATAGTTTGTTACTCAATTGGTCTAATTTATTTTTAATTGTGTCAAGTCCTATCGCTAAGATGTTGGACCTTAGCACTTAGCTTGCTGCTTTGGGCCTCGATGCTTAGATAGGGGAAAATGTTATGGTTTTTGCTAGGACCATTTATAAAATAAGTATCGTAAAAGGCGAAAGTGGCGAAATTGCAGGTCTCACCTTGACATGGGCTGTTGTCTTGTGGGCTATTCCCTGTCCTTAGCTGGGGTTTGCTCATGTGGGTCTTCGATTAATCTGCGTGCTGGCCATGCGCATGGGTCCCAGCCCAACAAAATATCATTGTACTAGTCTGTAAGGAGCTCGGAAGTTGGACCAGGATATCAAGTTTTATTTATCAAGTTTGAAATATGATGCCCAAATTAGAGAAGAAAAAAAAACCAAGTTCAATCTTCATGTGTTTCAAATTTCAACCAAGGTGTTGATTTCGGCCCAAGCTTTTGTCTGGAAGTCACAATCGAGTGTTTTCCCCTTAATCATCGTAATGAAAAAGGTTCATATTTCTCAGCCAGGTACTAAAATACGCTATCATGGTGGACATGACACAGGGTGGGAATTTTTGGCCTACGGTAACTAGCATATTGTTTCATAATTGTATTACTAGAGGTCCGTAAGTTATGTATTGGGCACTCAAGTCATTTTCGCCATTCTCTCGGTATTGTTTCAAGCTGGTTATGTTTCCAAATTCCAAATATAAAAAAAAAATGAGAGAGGTGTTTGATCCAGAATGGGCAAAAGGAAAAAAAAAGAGTGACATCCAGCGGTTCATTGCAGATTATATAGAAAAACATATTATGGCAAAATTCGAATATCTTTTATCTCTCAACCTCAAACCCTCATCCCTGTCCTCTGGTATGATAAGAATTCTTTGAGGAGTAGCTTGCTTATACCTAAAGAGTTTGGATGCGCGTGTGCACTACATCCCCGCAACGCCCAATTATTGTTTGCTGCCCGAAACCAAAGGCCCGGTTCGTTTGTGGCCCTTGTGGGTGCTGGAATGGATCGTCCAGTTCCAGAGAGCGGATCAGAGGCCTGCCGGCGTTCGCGCGCACGTTGTCCGTGCCGGCCAACGCAATGTCATGTTGTTCGGCCGAGCTCCAAACTCCTGATGCGTTAACCTCTCGATCCTATACCGTGCATATGCACGGGCATGGACTGAATTTGCGGAGATTCGCCCGACCGCGCTCACTCGTGGTTGGATCGATCGATACTCCAAAGTCCCAAGCTATATATATATATATGGATATATATATCCACCATTCTCGCTTGTTGTAGTAACTCCAAGTTCATAGCCTCTATTGGTTGCTTTTGAGGCCATCGGTTCATTTTTATGGTCGACCTTCCACTCAATATATACTCCATCCGTTTGATATTATATGTTCTTTAATTTATACTAACTCAAATCTCTTTTAATTTAATAAAATTTATAAAAATACAATATTTTTTAATATAAAATAAATATTCGATGGTGGATTTAAAGAAACTAATTTAATATTATAAATATTGCTATATTTTTCTATAAATTTAATTAAATTTAAAGTGATTTAACTTAAAATAAATCTAAAATAACTTATGGGAGTAGAATTCATGGATGTGCACGGCAATCATCACTGTCAAGATAAAATCTTGGCATAGTGACAATGATGGACCCTTTCCTGTGGCATATATACACTGGCCCTAGCAAGCACATATGTAAACTGGAGAAACATTTTTGTGAAAACTGCACTTATTGAAATAGTGTATAGGTATTTAGTGTGTCATATATTTCAACAGGCGCAATTTGTAGTATAGGTGGTGTATAAAAAAATTATTCCATTAATCGAAAGTACAACACGCTCATCCTATCACGTTGATCGGACATTGTGTGCTGGATCCGCCACTGGCATAGTCCGCGGATGCCTCTCTTATGTTCTGCTATAGCTGCTGCTCCCACCATATGTATATTATGCGTCGACCCAGCTGCTGTTGATGAATCCGAGAGAACAGCGGTGTAGTCGAGAATAACTGACGAAGAAGAGGGGTCTTGGTTCCTGGTGTCTTCCAAGCCTGTGATCTGGAAAACAGAAGCCCGCATGCCGTACGTGATCTGGCTTACAACCTTCACTACTGTAGATATGCTCTCCCTTCTGCTTGCTGACTGCCCTTTGGTTTGCGTTGTCTTGATCCATGTGTCGCTGCTCGCCTTTTAAAGCCAAAGCGTGTGTGAACTGCGAAGCCAAAGCGGCGATGCGCCGGGGGCGAGGCTTCTGTCCTACGCCAAGATGCCGAGGCGTCGATCGTGTTGACTCGCATGTAGGAGTACATGGCTATGTCTGATCCATCGTTCTCCCCCATGGTCTGAGTGGGCTTCTATTGTAGGACATGGATGGGTGGGGGTTCGGGATCTCTGGCCCAATTCTCATGGGGGTGCTGAAACATACATGGACCGTCACTAGTATCCAGATGTACAAAGCTTTACCTGAATCTCTATAGCCTTCGTATATCTCACCCGAACCATTATCGAGACTCGTCAGTCGAATGTACATGGACCGATATTTGTGTTGTTGATGGTTTTGGCATGCTGCCGAAATAAGGAGGGCATGCTGCCGAAATAAGGAGAGCAATAATTTCCACTATTATTAGAGATAAGGGTTGTTTGATTGGTACGATAACTTAAAGATAAATTTAATTTACCCTCTAAGCCCTACTTAGAAAAGAAAAAGAAGAGATTAAAAGTTCACCTAGCTTTCTAATGGATTTTTAATTAATTTATAATAAATAATTAAGGGGCTAATACAATTATTAAATAATGAGCAGAAGTAAAAATAATTTAGTCAAAAGTTAAAAAGATATAAAATAAAATTGTCCTGAAGATGTATTCCGCCTAAAGCTTCATTAGGTAAAGATGGGTGAAGGAACAGCGGAACAGAAGAAAGCTAGAAAGTTCAACACGGTACCAAGTTTTTTGATACATTATCACATGACCGAACGATTACTCAGCGGATATTTGGGAAAGTAATGGACCGGTACGAGCGTTACCGTACTGTTCAACAGGCAGCACTATTCAGACTAGGACTGTCCATGTGACGCGCCACAAATAAAAGGAGAAAAGAAAAGAGAAAAAAAGAAAAAAAAAGAGCAAGCTAGCTAGCAGCGAAAGCAGCCTAAGCAGCAGCCGCAGCAAGGCCTTGGGCCCTGGCCGGTCCAAGCAAAGTCGCGGAGAATCAACAGGCCGGCAGAGCAGTCAGCGAGCAACCGAACATGGGAGCAGCACGAGTTTAAGTACCAGCTTGACGAGTGATCGGTCACTTATTAACTATGTTAACTATGGTTTGGATTTTTTTAAAAGCGAGAACGAAGAGTGTAGATGGGTTTAGAACTAGACCCTAGGACTTTACCAATAGTATTAGAGCTAACCCATACGATTATATAAATATACGTGTCATATATACGATATAACACCAGATCATGGCAGTGTGTTGAAAATTGTATGTATATATGTGGCTTCAGTAGAAGACGTTTTTGTCTGTTAAAAAACCTAGAAGGATTTAACAGAACATCAAATTTAATTTAAGTGTGTACGTATATGTACCGCAAATAATTGGATAAAAGAAAAGAGAGAGAAAGAAAAAAAAAGAGCAAACTAGCTAGCGGCAAAAGTAGCAGCAGCAAGGCCGTGGGTCTTGGCCGGCCCAAGCAATGCCGCAGCAGAGGCAGCGAAGAAGCAAGCCGGCAGCAGCAGCTACATTACCAGTTGGCACTATAGCATCGTGAGTTTAGTATCACCTCATTAGTTTGCCCAGAGAGGGGAACTAATGAAGATGAGTCCTCGATTACTACTAATTCCGGTTTAATTTTTTTTACAAAATAAAGATAAAAGCGTAAGAGAGTTAAAATATAGAACTAGACGAGTTAAATTTAAAACCGTTTTTAGCCCTAGATATTCAGATCCAAGCCCGGCTACTTAAACATCTTGATAAGTTTTATAACAGAAAGTATTTACTATAGGTGTAGAGAATATGAATACGAGCTATAATGAGATCTATCCGATTAGGCTGATATGAGGTCAACTGAAACCATGGGGTATATAGTGTTATCATTACGTATAGGAGAATTTAATCATATTTAATTAGATAATATCCTGTCCCTTAATCTATATAAGAGGATGCATGTACTAAGACATATTCATCATGCAAAAACCTAAATATAAGATAATCTCATTCATAAATAAAAGTAGGGTATTATCTCATATCAAAAGTTTAAATTTGTATAAATCGTTATTTTGTGTCACTATCGAAGATCGGACGCATAGTCCTTATTTATTATTGATGTTGTCCCTTAGCTGTCCATTGAAACGTTCATTTTGGTGGAAGTATGTAAGCAAATTGATGGACCACTTTAGAGGAATAGCCAGATGCTTGTTACAAGACGGTAAATCTTGCTCCTTTTGGGAAGTTGTATGGTCTGATCAGTCACCAGCATGTTATGAATTCTCAAGATTATACTATTTTACCTATAGTAATAAAGCATCAGTTAGGTCTTCATCTCAACCCTTCTGGATAATAACTTTCAGTTGTCATTGTGACAGCAGGCTTATATGTAGGTTATGCAGTTAACCAACCTAATTGCTGAATTGAACCTAACTCTGGAGCATGACCAGTGGTCTTACATCTGGGGCAGTGTAAGATATACCTCATAGAAATTTTATGCCCTAAATTTCAGAGCTTTGCAACCCTTCCACACTTCATCTTCTTATGGAAAAGCAAATCTACAAAAAGGTAGAAGTGTTTGGTGTTAAACATAGAAGTGTGTAATCTATATTTAGTAAGAGATTATTTATATTTGGAGCTATGTCGTGCACTATTGATCACGCTTGTAACCTTTTATGTATGCGATCTCTATATATATGAGTGGTCATGACCCATAGAGGTCATTCAGTACCAATTACATTAATATGGTATCAAAGCCAGAATTTTTTCTCTAAATCAATGTCGACATTATCTTCTACCTCCTCCTCTACCACCTCCGCCTCCACTTCCAGCCTCTTCTTTGCTACTATCTTTGCCCCTATACTAATTCATCATGCCGTCACCATTCGACTCAACAAAATAAACTATATATTATGACGCACCTAGCTTCTCCCGTATCTACAGAGTGCAAAGCTTATGAGCTTCATCGATGGATCCACGACCGCGCCTTTCCAGCAGATTCCTTTATTGACTGCTGATGGCACCGAGCTCGTATCTAACCCAGAATATTGCTTGTAGTATGATAAAGATCAACAACTAATAAGTGGTCTTCTCTCGTAGATGACTGAAGACATCCTTCAGGACGTAGTGTCTACCGCCACATCCAAAGAAGTCTGGGACACTCTTTGGTGCATGTTCTCCTCCGCCACATGTGCGTGCACTATCCAAGTACATGTCGACCTTGCTATAACCAAGAAGCGCGACCTCTCTGCTATCATTAACCAATTTGAAAAAAAATCTTCATGAATAAACCTAGACGGTCGTGAACCGATGTTCGTTTCTTTGATGGTCAATCCTAAATGGGTACGGGCTGGTGTGAGGACCTCCTATGTTCAAAGTGTTGTGGCCTTCTATTGTTGCACTCAGGGCAATCATCAAACGATGGCAACCTCATCCCCCGATCCTAGCAAAATTGAAAAAAACAAGCAATTCCAATGTGGATCATATTGGAACACCTCTCCATATGGTGAAGCCTGAAGCTCTCTTTCTAGGCGCTTTTGGTATTTCTCAATCAGTTGCGATGAGGTGACCTTCGATTCTCCATAATTTTGATTTGTCTGGTGTCCCCTCTAATTGGCTTGATCTTTTGAGTACCCTGCATACACCATATTTAATGGGAAAGGGTGCCCATCTATTTCCATCGTCTTTTTCGCATCATTGAACTTAATCCTCCATTGCTCCAAAGTCAATTGAATTTGTTGCCAAAATACTTTGCACTTATTTGTACGGTGAGAAATTGAATTGTGTCACTTGTAGTACTTTTTTCTTCTAAAGTTCATCAACTGATGGAATCACATGGTTTAGAGGAAGATGTATTTGTTTTTCTTGAATTAGCAGGTCAAAGATTTTATTGGACTTATTTATATCAAAATCATACCTTTGTTCTTTTCTCATATCTTTGATCCATGGACATGATATTATTTTCTTGTTTTTTATCCACTCTGCTATGCCGATTTGAATATCAGAATCATCCTCCTGTTCTGAATCCGATGAAAATACATGCACTTGTGTAATTTTCTGTTGGAACTTTTCTTTCCTTCCTCTTTAAATTGGTTTTCAAGAGTCAATACTTTTTGTACCAGATGCGCTAAGCTCTCAAACTCTTGGGAGAAAATTTTCTCCTTGATAGGAGCTAGTAATTCTTAGAAAGCTAGCTCAGCCAATTGTACATCACGGAGATATATTCTAGGAATGATTCGTCTATCCTTTGACGCACCGATGTAAGATCTGTTAACCATATTTTATGAATTCCAGCAAAGAATTATTTGTAAAATTATTTTTCCCGATCAGCCCATTCTCTGATTGAATTTGGCGGTAAAAACAAAAACCATGTAAAGGCTGATCCAGATAATAAAAGCGGAAAAAAAATCTAACCCTCAAAGCTTCCTCCGCCAATGCCTCTCTACAATAAGCTAAGAATCGGTTGATATGTTCCACTATAGATATATTATTTTGCTGTGATAATTTCAAAAAATCTGGCACCATGTATCGATGAGGTAACGAAACCATATCAAATGAATCAAGATACGAACACCAATACATGAAGGTTTGTTCTTTCAGTTTTAAGCCAAATTATTCCCTCATCACTTTAGCTATCCTTTTTATCCTTTCATCATCTTGTGCATTATCCATCGGATACTACTATAAAGGCAACTATATTCTCCTTTGTGCTTTGTGATCTCTTCATGCTTGACCCCAATCAGGGATCTTGTCATGTTGATTTTGGTGTCCTTCATAATAGATGGTCTGATGGTATCTAAGAGGAGTTCCATTGCATTGCTCTCAAACTATATTTGTCTAGGAGGAATCAAACTGAGAACTACATCTCTCTCTAGTTCATAAGTTACTTGAGGAACCTCTAATGTTATCGACACTTGTGCACTAGTGATAACGTGTGTTGATGTCCTTTGTGAAAGATAAACAAGGCCTTGATAAGGTTTATGAGCAATCAATCCATCTACTATCTTTTTAATTAGATTATGGAGTGTGTCCACCAACACCCTGGATTAATTTACTAATGCATGGTGCACAACTTCGTTGACCGAATCATAGAAGGATTTCTGCACACTACTAAGTGCTTGTTGACTGAATCTCCAACCAGAACTGGTTTTAGGAATTGTGTCTTGTGGATCGGTCCTTATTACGTCATGTTGAATGATGCTAAACACAACTTTTAAAAATCTTTTATGGATTGTTACACCTGTTGCCTCTGTGCTTCTGTTAGGTTCTCCAAGGTCACTGGAATTATATTGTTGGTTTTGACTTCCTTATTAGACATGTTGGTTCAAAAAGATTGGTCCCACTGGGCATGCCAAAAGAGCATGTTGATATGAAAATCATCTGATATCTATGCTGATGTGTCACACGCACGAAGGCGTAGGAGGTCTACTTAGTTTTAGTGCAGGTCCTTAAATTCTTAAGGTTTAGGATGTGCAATTAGCAAAAGAGACAGAAAAAATTTAACCAACGAGCCAATCGGACAATAGGCTGATACAGAATTAAGCTATTGGTTGTCTAGGAGATAGAGATTAGTTAGACAGTTTATACAATAATAAATATTATGAATAATAAAGTAAGACAACTCAACATTTGCATGATATGATAAGTGAGATAAAACCTGTTAGGTCATATTACTAACTTTATTAAGGATAATCTTGATAGATCAAACTAAACCAATATAGTGTAAGATTGTAACTAATAAAGTTAGTTATGATTGACAGTAGATTAAATGTTATATAAAAAGTAAATTAGATAATAATTCGATACAGATAAAGTTGAAAGCACAGTATAAAGATAATTTATTAGCTAGAACTCTGATAAAATATTGAATAAAAACTATCGAATTATTAAGATTATCTTATTAAAAGTAATCTAATAGATCAGACATAACCGAGATAACATAACATTAAAAATAACATGATAAACTTAATAAGTTACTAAATTCAATACCAGTGTGATAGGATACACTAGATCGGACTAAGATATTAAATAAATACATTCTTAGATAGAACTGAATGTATTAAGATAACCAACAAATGTATAAACCTAGCTAAGATATTAGACCGAACCGAAAAATTCTTAATTAAGCCGATACGTTTACTATATGATCTAACTTACCTATTGTAGCCCGATCCAAGGTAAGATCTTGTTAAAAACCATGTACTTTTACTTGTAGTACTTTTAGAGGTGGTGATACATCGAATTTTATTATATTGATTTGATTGATTTCTCCCTTACAAGACTCCTAGGTATACATATTTATAACCTTGGGTTTATAAAGTCTAAGACGAATACAGGGTAATATTTTATAAAGAAAAACAAAAGAAAATTGCTCCTGCCTGATAATTACAAATAAATAATCGATTCATAACAGTTTCAAGATATATTTATTTTTCTCCACCTAATCCGGTCTTCATTGGACAATCTTATTGGCTTCATTGGCTTTTTTCTTCTGACTGAACTCTTCAAAAGTTTGATGTTAACATTATGATATAGCCTAATAAAATAAAAAAATTGTCATTAGGAAAAAGAAAAACATACTAAAGCACCGTACTAGAAAAAAAATATCTCCATTCAACTAACCACCTTAATATTCAATACAAATATGAACATCTACAGTAGAAGGCTGAAGCTAATTAGCTGTATATGAAAAGTAATTCGTTTTAGATTCTGAGAAAAAAAATACAAATTTATTTCTGGAAAGTTTCTGAATTTGTTTCTAGAAAGTTTCCGACCGATTTCGGTTTCCGACGGACAATAGACTTACAGTATTTATTTCTGTTTCCAAGAAAAAAATTCCGAATTTGTTTCTATTTTTGAAACTTTCTGAAAAAATTCTGGCCAGCCACTTTCCATTTCCAAAAACACATCTGGAAATCGAAAACTTTCCAAACTGTTTTCATCCACATGGATGACATCTGCGGCGCCAGTGCCAAGCTCAACTTCCCTCCCACAGTTGGTGTCAGCCCAACCATGCTGCCATAGCAATAAACATAAAGCCACCCGTCTCCGCTTCTTCGAGATACTGACCGGAGAAGAGAGGAGGGATTTGGGGATTTGCCTTACCTTTTTTCGGATTTTCTCATTAGTAACGGCTCATAATCTTAAGCCATTATAGATGTGAGATATCTATAACCGTGAAGAGTCCTTACAAATGAATCTTCTCAACAGTGAGCAAAATTTATAACAGCTGGTTAAACCATTACAGTGGATGATTTTGAGCCATAGAGAGGTCTACGCTGGTAGAAAGTTGATTTTAGAATTAATTTAAGGCCTTTTTAGCGCTTCATTGTCTAGCTCACATTAATGAGACAAACTTTACCTAAAACTACCATTGAAGGTTAAATGTTAAAATTCAAAATAGTAGTATTCGATTATAATCAAAAGCAATAACGAGCACGCACATAAAAATTAGCTTTTTTTAATCCAAGTTAGCCCCTACCTTTTTTTCCCACATAGAATCTGGCCCAAGCAAAACCGTTTACGGAACCATGTTCCTGATATGTCTAGACCAAACTAACATTGATGTTTGTCCCCAGTCTTGTCTATGATTCCACGGGAAACTTGCCTGGATGAGTAGACGTCACACCTTACCAGCAACAGTGAGATGGCCTCCCAGTGTCTCCCATGCTTACAGCCTATTGCTACTTTGCAAGCCACTGGTAAACATATAGTTTGCAATTTTTGAATTTTGTGCCGAAACATATGCTCGCACTTTGCAGCAGCATGCTGCCCATACAAGCCATGCGAGCTCCTATATAATGTGCCTCTCTTTCCTGACATAATGTCGCTCACCTAGCTCTTACTCAACTATTATTAATGCTAACATTTGTCGTTCCGACACTGATTGAGCCATTACTCACTCGTTTATCACTGCACTTCGAAGCTGAAACTTTTCAAAATAGCATCGTCGATATAAATACAAGCAAGCAAATTAATTCTGACAAAAAAAACCGAATTATTCCTATGTGGTCATCCATCTCAGGTTAAAGATTAATCCATACTTGAAAAACGGTTCCAGATGGATCGGATTCTGGTTCCATTTTTTACGATTCAACTAGCTGTGACCATGATACATGGGGCAGATTTCACAAATCCACGGAGACAGTAAAACGTCATATCAACAAAGTTCTCAAAGTGATGCGCATGTCAGGAGTTTGCTGTACAGAAAACCTCAGCTTGGTGGATTTCTGGATGAGTTCATTCTCACCTCTAGCATAGGCAGGCTTCACCGTGCTTAGGAACTACTTCTAAGTAACAGTAGAACACACTCTTCTCTTAATACTCCAGTTACTTGATATGCCTAACCCCGTTAGGTCGAACTCGTGTACATGCATGTTATCCTATTCAAATCCTGGCTGCTTCAAAAAAGATGAATTGAAGAATACTGCAACATGAGTAACATAACACATTGGGGTATGAATCCAACGAAAAGGCAATTCCCACTATAAAAAAGTCAAATGGCTGGTGGCCAGATTAGAGTTTCAATGACGGGTATAGGAGCCGCCAACAACCGAAGGTCACAGAAAATGCGACCTCTATGCTGACGGCCAGACGGCCACCTGTAAAGATAATCTTCGCTGATGGTTGACATAACGCAGCCGCCAGAAAAGATCATTTTCGCTAGCAGCTGAATTAGGAGTACCGCCAACAAAAATGGTCCTCGTTGACGACCGAATGCAATGTGGCTCGCCAACAAAGGTCGGATCAAAGGTACTAGCGGCGTGGCTTGCTTGTGATGATTATGCATCAAATTTTGAATTTAGATTTTCTGCGTATTATGTATATAGAATAATGACGATTCGTTTGGTCAATTAAAAATTTTATCTTTATTGGTCCAGCTATAATTTATAATATATACAATGATATTAATTAATTAAGATAAGTATTAATTAATTACATAATTACACAATACTTATATGAACACACATAGCTAGGACTGGGTGATATATGTTTGTGAAATATGATACATCTCAATGGACACACTCAACTTAGACAATTTTGTTGACCCGTTAATAATACCTTTGTATTTCTTGTAGGAGTTGAGAACCCATTCTTCATCAAAATACGCCCAATCATATGAGAGCACTTATGATAGATGAAGGGGCACATATCTCATTATATATTCTGTATGATTGTATGAATGCACTATTGACTAACTTTGGTAGCCTAGGTTTTGGGATGGTAACTGGTCAAGCCCAAATAATAGGGATACTAGTTTTTTCTTGCAAGTTCGGATATTTTCTTACTCATTTCTAATTCTTTAGCTGAGGTCTTATGAACTCATTTTATTGGGCTGTGTTATCTTCACAGTCTTTAAATGGGGTTTTATTCTTCTTCATGTAATACTTGTTGAGATCTGCCTTCCAGTTCTGCCATAAGTTTCCTATCTCCTTCGGCACAAATACCTTGCTTCCACCTGCATCCCTTGTAGAAATATGAACCTCCTTTTTATCTCTGTCCAGTATAATTCCTTTTTCATGGTACAACCTTCTTCCAATCTTTAAATGTAATATCCATGTTATCACTTGCTATAGCATGTATTGGCAACTATACTTCACATAGGCTTGCTCAAGTGATATCGGTGTACCGTCGGCACTAATTTGCTGAGGATATTGATTTCATTCGACAGCTTGTTCTTGCTTCACTCTCCTCTACTTTGTTCCGGCTTAGCTGCATCGTTCGCTCCACTCTTCTCCCATTATGTAGATGAGGCTGTCACATGCATTTCACGCTCTTTTGGCATGGTTACGGCTTTCCATTTTGACCGTCGCAGGGCATTCGCTAGTGCTACATTAACGTAAATAGATTAAAATTCATAGATACAAAAAGCTAGACAAAAGACACAATATCTGACAAGAATGTACTGGTTTTACGGGTGGAATGTAATCGGAGTCATCATCCCTACTTTTTTTTCTTTGGTGATGGGTAAGGATCACTCAGCGAGTGATATCATGACTTACTCATGGTAGTGTTGTCTAAACTTTGGAGATGAGCATTCTAGCACTACTTACGTCGGTACTAATCCGATTTATTGAGAACCCACGATTTGAGCACCATCCATGATCTTGTCATCCGCTTGTGGCACTTTGACATTCTTTTCCATATTATTGATGACTGGAAGGATATATTACAAAATTCACTTATTATTATACAAATTTTATAATATCATCAAAATTAACTATTCATATCGAAATTAAATAAAGAATTCATCAAAAGAAGAAAATGCCCAAATATTAGACAAAATCATTGCAATTCGTGTGAAAATCCTACACAAAGTCATCAAGTTCCTACAATTCAACATAAGTCCCATACAACTTGTCACATATAAAAGTTCATAGAGTTCTGACAAGAGTATATCAAACACCAAATTTATCACAAATAAAAATTAGTAAATCAAATATTGTTCGTAATAAAAGTAGCATATTATTTCATCTAAAATTCATCTAAAAGGAGCTCATTATATCATCTATAAATTAAAACTAAATTAGGAACCCATTATATCATCTACAATTTCATATTAAAAGGAGCCAAAATTTTTCATCTAACAATTCACCATGTGAAATTCAACCAAAATTCACCAATAATCAATCCAACCATTCCACACAATTATTTTATCTAACAATTGACCAATAAGAAATTCACCCAACCACCTCCTCCCAAAAAAAAAATGTATCCCATGATTCCATACAATTCATCCAATATTTTTGCAATACAATTATATCGCGCCATTTTCATCCTATAATTCACCACACAAAATTCACACAAAATTCCCCCCAAAATAAAATCCACCCCATACAATTCACCATTTCATCATGCTCACTCAAATTCAATCCCCCAAAATCAAATCCAACCATTCATTTCAATCAATCGGAGGTGGCGAAGTCGGTGTTTCAACGGGGGTCGACGAGAGGAGGCACTGTGGCAAGTGAAGTCAAGGAGGCATCGCGGCGGGCTGGGGGTCGACGAGGAGATGCGCTACGACCGAGGTTGGCAAGGAGGCACTGTGGTGCCGAGGGGTGACGAAGAGGTGCTGTGACTAGCCAGGGTCAATGACGAGGTGCTGCTACATCTAAGGGTTGATGAGGAGGTGCTACAGTGGCCAGGGGTTGATGACAAGGCGATGACGGTGGCCAAGGTTTGGTGAGGATCTAGCTGTGCATAATAACTACAGCGGCTTGGTATGGAAGGAGATTCACTAGTGGTGGTGTGGTGGGAGGGCAACGGAAATTTTGGTAGCGTGGTGGCTAGGGTTTTCACATGCTCCAGCACTAAGAAATTTTCACTCCACAGGTAATCTGAAAAAATAAAGGAAATTGACTAGAAGGTTTTTTGTTGAACTAAAAAATGATTAAAATTGTAAATTTCCTAGAAAATTAATTATAGCTCCAAATAAGATGAAACCAATTTTGTTGGATTCATAATTTTATGCTATATGTCCCTCTAAAATTGAATTTGACAAAACTACCTCAAAAAATACATGTATATTCTGTACTATAGGTATATACCATATTTCACATATCTCTCAAATGAAACATGCAAAAATAGAAATTCTTTGACCAACATTTATCTAAAATCAGTACCTATCACCAATTATGTTTAATTCCCACATATTTGAACTTAATTTTGTAACACATTTCCATTGATCCAAAATTCATAGAGATATGTTACATTAATCAAATATTTGCTCATTAGACAAAAATAAATACATGTAAATTCATATTAGATGCACGGCATTGATGATTCAGCAAGGGTGGATTCTACGAGATTAATGTTGTTTCAAAAATCCGTGAATAGAGGCATAGTGGTGTACTAATGGTATTCTTTGTCTTAGACACTCTCAATTCTCAAGATCATTGGCTTCTAAAAAGTGCTATATCTTTCTTCATATTCGATAGATCCATTATATAGAAAATCTAAGCTGCACAATTAGAAAGTATCCATGAGTCATTCTTGTGACCTATATTATCGAGATTAACAAATGTGCACTCAAAGTTGTCCACGAACATGCTAGATGGGTGTTTCACCTATTACACATACTAAGTGATTGTTTGTCCCGTCGTGTCGATTGTCTCTACTTAAATGTCGCTATTTTGGAATACATTGTTTTTTCTTTTGCTTTGGTATAAAATATGTACTGTTTGCCAGGAGGTGTACACACTTGATTGGCCACATGCTAAACTATGCATTGTCTTTTCCTCCATTGTTTCTCTATCCGGTAGTTTTGGTCATTCAACCAATCGGCGAAATGATGTTTGTGCTCCTTCATGATCCATGCTTTTGAGGGCCCATTTCTAGCTCTTATTTGATTCAAATGGTACTCAATAAAAATATTCACCATATGATGTAAATAAAAAATAAAACCTGTTATTAATTTATATTGTAATTAACAACTTAGAAGAATCTCCAAGATCTTAAAAAATTAAATACATACCAATTTTCTCTCTCTTCATAACTTAGTAGCTAGCTAGATATAAATCAAACTACCTGCATATTAACTAAAACTATCAATCATCATAATTGACGAAGGTGTTAAACCACATAAAAACTTTGGACTAAATTTAGCTCCAAGTTACCAATTAAAAATTCTAGATCTAGAATTGACCATAGCATATAACACAATATAAATCTAATTAAATCTACGCAAATTGTAAACACAATCATCAAGAAACTAGCAGTAACATAAGTATCCAACCGTACTTACCAAAATCCACACAAAGATTTCGTGCTGAAAATCTGCTCCCCTATATTTTTTGTTCTAAAGAAGAAAAAAAGCTCGGATTAGAGTGAATAGCTCGAGAAAAAAGATGGAACTATATAGGAGGTTTGTTAGCGAGTGACCACCTACGTAAAGCTAAATTGTGGCGGCTGCTTAAGAAGCCCACTAGCGAAAACCCCACTCATGGCCCACATTACGCTTCGTTGGCTTTAAAACATACGTAACATGGCTCGCCAGTGAAAATAAAGCCTATCTTTACTAGCGGCTTTCTATAAGGGCCGCTACTAAAAATGGGGCATATCTTCGCTAGTGGCTTTCTGTTAACGTCAGCCTGTAAACGGAATCAATAGATGAAGGGAAAGCTGATTGACACAATAAGATAGCCAATCGGATGGGTTGAGAATGAGATTCGGTCTAGTTGAGAATAGAAAGTTATCCATATGTGACTGAGTTTGACCGAGTTTGACGAGTCATAAAAATTATAACATGGTGTTTTATCTATATAGAATATATTATTTAGTTAGCTTTATAACTTATAGATTAGTTTTTTTATATGTTTAGGAAATATTGTCTATAAGTTGTTTGTAACTGTGCGTTGGAATCTTGTAAATCCGAGGTATAAATATGAACTCTTGGAACTAATTGAGATATCAACAAGATCATACACAATATAATTTCGACGCATAGCCACCCTAGCTCGTCAATGTTTTACTTCGACGAGTTCTGGCTCTTGATGCAGGGTTATATCGATTAAGTTCGATCTTCGACGAAGGGGTAAGTCTCACTATTATCATGGTTTGTTTTGCTCTGTCTAAGATTGCATCGGTTAGGTTCGACCTCTTGGTCTAATCAGGCATATCGTATCACATTTGTGCGAGGATTGTCGGTATATCGGTATCCCTTCGCCGTTCCTGGAATCATGTTGCATCGGTTAGATCGGACATACGAGATCAATGGCGGTGGATCGAGCCGTTGGCCCTGTTCACGCCGGAAATGTCTCGGGTGCCCGGTGCGAGTACGCCGACGTCTGGGAGGTCTGCTTAGCTCCAGTGCAGGCCGATCGGCTTCTCTCCGTGGCTCGAGATACACGCGCCGGGGGCCATAGGTTTTGATCGGCTTCGGCGCGACGGTGCAGGTACGGACGTGCCAGTCAATTTGACCCTGAAATTAACAAGGAGATGAGGCAAACGGGTCAGTCAGACGATGGGCCGAGATGAGCTCTCGCTATCGGCTCGCTACCGATAGAATCGAGTTAGTCATCGGCCACGTCCGAATGGCTCCTGCTATCGACTGATAGCCGATAGGAATCAGGACGCTCTTCCATTGGCTCGTGAGTCGATGTAGGCAGATGTCGACAAAGGATATGATGGTTCCGGGTGTAACGAACCCGAGACCCTGATCCATCAGCCGTAGAGCTGATAGAGGCATAGGATTGTACTCAGAGAATAGCAAGGCACGCGAGATCCCTCATGGTGGTTGACGGAACCTATCGCGGTCGTTCATCGGCTGGAAAGCTGATGAAAGCATATGCGAGCTGGTAAGAAATCGTATAAAAGGAACCGGCTGCAAAGCCGATGCCACTCTGGATATGGCAGCACGAGACCCATCGCTCGCCGTGACGACGCCGCTAGTGCCGAATCTTGAAGATCGGATCTAACCGAGACAGTATGAGACCGAGACCAACAACAACGGGACGGTGGATGCCGGATCGGATGTGCTGAGATAAGGGTGAAGCTAACCCATTGGCTAGCTGAGCCGATGAGTAAACGTCTCTCTGAAGACAGGTGCACATCGGCTAGAAGGCTGATGCGCTTGGCGTGGCGATCAAAGGAAGTCTTTGAAGACTGGTGCGTATCAGCCGAGGAGTCGATACACTAGGTGCGATGCTCAACATATAGATAACTCATCGACTAACGCTCCGATGAAATACTGTATAGAGACCTATAGGCCTAAAGCTCATTCTACTATCGGCAGCCTTGTAGGTTGAACCTAACCGATGCAGTACGAGACCGACGACGGCGGAGAGAGCTTGATAAACCGATAGACCCTGCATGGATGTGATACGATACATCCGATCGGCCTAAGAGGTTGAACCTAACCGATGCAGCCTTAGACAGAGCGAGACATATCGAGATAGTGGCGGAACTTACCCCTTCACCGGAGATCGAACTTAACTGATGCAGCCCTATGTCGAGAGCTAGACCTCACCGGTAAAAACCTAGATAGACTAAGATGGCGATGTGCCGAAGTTGTATTGATCCAATGGTGATTTACATGTTTTCAGTGGGTCTATATTTATACCTTAGGTTTATAAAGTTTGGCACGTTTATAACAACTATCGGATGTTATTTCCTAACAAAGATAAAGAAAAATATCCCTAAGAAAGTTAACTAAGCTAACTAAATCTTTCTATCCATATAAGATACGATAGAATACCTTACTATGAAACATGGCTCCTCCTTAAACTCGGTCTCATTTTGATAACCTTCTAATCTTAGATCGAATCTTTCCCTGTTTCGTTCAATCAGCTTCCTCCCTATGGCAACCGGACTCTTATTTAGTTAAGTCGATGTTTTTTCTATTCCTTCTGTGGGCTTTCTAAATTTTGGCGTTAACAGGCCCGATGAGTTCGTGGCGTTTGTCGACATGAGTAGTCGATGAGTTATCATTACCACACATCTTATATCTGTTTTATATATCGCCTAACGATTAATCCGTTATTGATCAAAACGGTCACGTTAGATTTGACCTCATACTGTCTCGGTTGGTCCGATCTATCAAGTTCCTATCTGACAGAGCTGGTGTTGAAATCTATAGGGTTTCATTTCCCATTGGCTTAGACAGCCGATAAGGTTAGATATAGGTATGCGTCGGATATTTGGCTAATAAGCAGCCAATGACCTTACCCTTTTCTTTTTCATTGTTATATTCGATTTAGCCTCCGTCGTCTCTATGCCGTTAGCCCTGGCTTTATAATATCTCGGTTTAGTCCAATCAATCGAGACAGTATGAGGTCTCATATGGTGGTTGCTGGTCCTCGTGACCTCGTGGGGATCGGTCTCGCTCTGCTCTTTCATCGCCTACCCTATCTGGAGCGTCATCGGTTCTTTGACCAATACCTCTTTATTTTATTCATTGTGTCTATTGCCTACGCCTTCGTTGGTTTTTTAGCCGATGCTTGAGTACTATCTTTCTATCGGCACCTAGCCGATAGGGTGAGCTATATCGGCCTATCAATCGATTAGGGCTTGCCACTAATTTAAAAAGGTGATGCCTTTAAAAATTGCTTTTTAAGTAGTGTCCTATCTTACGGTCTTAGGTCCAACCAAAAACAATGCCATCGACAGATAATGCCAACATGCAAGCCTTTGTTGTTGGGTGACAACTGATCAACGCTAATGACACGTCAAAAAAAATCATGAATAATTACATGCATGGAAACGTACAAGACAACAAGAGAGAATGTCAGTTAAATAAAAAACAATGGTTTGGTCAGATTTAAGCAAAAGCAATGAAATACCACGGAACTATAAGCTCGAAAGCTTGCGACAACAGGTGCATCCACTAACTCCCAGAAGAAAATAAAACCATCTTCAGATCCACATTGATACGTGGTCCATCTTCATCGTCGAGTGCACGGTTCCTTACATTCAAGCAGCCAACTCGGTGGTTGCTGATCATGTGGCCTATCTTCCTTGCATTCGCACGAGAGCTAGCTCGTTCACTCCCCTCCCTCTCAGGGGATCACCAAAGCAGGGAGAACCGTTGTGCTCGTCCGCCCATCACCTCCCGTTCGCCTCTGCCTGAGAGGATCAACTCGGCGCAAATGGTGACCGAGAGACAGTCATGGTTCGATCCAGATCGCTGGCAGGCACGGCTCCGCGATCGATCTCTTTTGGCCGGCTAGTCATCTCAACGATGCTTGCACCGTTGTGTAAACGTCTCGCCCTTAGTTGGTATCGTGGGACAGGTGACCTCCTGGTGTCTCCCATGCCTATATCTCCTGTTGCAACTCTGAACAAGCTAATAAGCGAACAGTTTGCAATTTTTCTGTGAAATTCTATGCCGAGACACATGCTCACACTTCCCAGCAGGATGTAGCACAGTTGCCCATACAGCGCATGAGAGCATATATACAATGTGTCTCCCTTCCTTGCATAATGCCTCTACCTAGCTCTTGCACAACTATTAATGCTTGCATTTGTCATTCGACACTAAGGAGCTATTACTCGTTCATCACTGCACATCGAAACTAAAAATTTGAAAATAGCAGCCATCAAAGTAAGCTAAACGGGGGTATACGATTCTTGATATGAAAAGAATTAAGTTATTTATGACCAAAAGAACCGTATTATGCCATCATCCGTGTCAAGTTAAAAATTACTCGTAGTTGACCGCAGTTCCAATTGGGTACTCGTTCCAGATCGTAAAGTTAAAATGGATACTCAGTTCGACAGTTCCAGTTCTTACGATTCAAATAGCTGTAGCTATGATACCTCGGCAGACTGCCACAGATCCATTAAGACATTAAAACGTCCTAGCACCAACGTTCTAAAACTGTATGTGCATGTCGGATTTTGCTGAGCAGAAGACTTAGCTTGGTGGATATAGTTCATCCTCGCTAGCAATAGCAGGCTTCAATGTGTCCAGAACTACTGCCAAGTAATATAGAGCAAACTCTTCTCTTAACACCAAGCTGCTTGGTGGTTCCTTGTTAGGGTTGAACTTGCGTACATCTTATCCTTTCCAATCCTCTCTGCTTCAAAAATGGATGAACTGGAGAATAATGCCACATAAGTAACATAACACATCAGGATATGAATCCAACACACTAGCAATTCCCGCTTTTATGTCCAAACACGAATGGTGCCATCAACAGATGATGTCAACATGCAAGCCCTTGTTGGGTGATAACTGACGCTAGTGACCTGCCATAAGAAAAAAAAATATGTATGATAGTTAAAAGGAAAAATGACAAAACAAGAGAGGATGCCATTTAATGAGTAATAATTGTTTGGTCAGATTTAAGCAAAACAAAGAAATATACCACAGAACTATGAGCTCGAAAGCTTGCAAAAACAGGTGCATCCACTAACTCCCAGAAGAAAATGAAACCATCCTCGGATCCACCAACAACAAATGCATCATCGTTGGTTAGGCAGCAATCCATCTTGAAGGACTGGAAATATGAAAGGATCAAAGTTTCAAAAACTGATAATGATGAGATGCATAGTTTTGATCTTGCAATAATAGATAATAACTGACTCATAATGTTAGCTAGTAGCTTAAGTATTTCGTTCACAAACATTACTTGCAAGATCAGGTTGAACAGACTGATAATGTACATAAGAAAATCCAGAAATTATGACTATACAATCACCAATGCAATGGAAGCTTATTTGAGTGATACCTTGCATATATGCCCTTTGTACTCTTGTAACAGTTCCCCAGTGGACCTAATCAATGCAACAGAAGACAAATGATTCAATCACCAAAAAACCATTGAATGATGAAGGTGCAATTGCACAGGGTTAGGGTCCTCCACATAGCATTTTGTAAAAACAACACCCATGAATTCTAAAAAATGACACGGTCAAAGTCACAACTTCTTCTGTTCAGTCAGTTTTCATAATGGAAACATGGTAGATTTTTTTTTGTCAGAGTAAGAGTTGAATTTTGTGGCAACATGTACCACAAGTCCACGGCATTAAAGTTAGTGATGCACTCTAGGTACTTGATAGGAAATAATTGAAGGATAGACAAAACCACCCTTTACAACCATAACCTCTTATGTTCCATTTTGTACTATAACAGAAGCAGGTCTAACCTATGAAGGGCAGACAGACAATCATAATGCAGACACTATAAGCAGTTAAGGACAAGTGCACAACAAAATCATCCGGAATAGCCAGCTCAAGTGGACCAATAGCAAACTATGGCTCCTAAACCGTGATGTTGGTATGGATTTGTTCACAAATACATGGTGTGGCACAACAATGGCACATTTAACTTCAAGTAGCTTGACATCTGTTGCAAAGACCAAGGAAAATGATTCATTTGACATTAAAAAGGTAAAAAGTTCCATAACATAAGTTAACTTAAAGCTTTCTTGTCCACGTAAAAGAAAAGTAGAGTCTAACCAGATTTTGCATCACAAACTCTCAAATTGTTTCTTTAAAGGAAACTGCAGATGCAAAAAACAAAGTAGCTCCACAGGCAACACCACCAACAATTGTTCAGCACAGATGCAAAATATAGCTGTTGGACTCATTTTACATGCTGTTGGACAGCAAACTTTGCCGGCATGTTTAAGAGGAAGACGGCAGATCACTCTTGTATCAGAGCCGAGCAAGAAAGGCCCCATGGATTGACCAATTTAAGATGGGAAACAGCACGTTATCCAGTAAAGGAGTGGAGTGAGCTCCCTCTCTGGTGACATAACTAATATGTGAAATTAGTGTTAGCAAAAATTACTGGTCATGTCCTCTTCCAACTTAAAAAATGACAGAAGGGTGTTGTTTTCTCACTCTATGAAGGAAGGACTGCTGATGTTGAAGTATAAAGTACTAGGAAGCTTGCGAAGAATACTTACTTGTCGAGAAGCCTCACAGTAGAATCTAAACAATTAGCTAATAGGCAATTGCGGTCATTTGACAAAGATATACAGTTGACAGGATGCCCCAAGCTGTCGACAGTCTCCCTGTTATCAGCAAGAGGGTAATGGAAGCATCAGACACAGTGAATTATCTGTTGAAGCATGGATAAGGATCTGAATACTTCTATTCAAAAAGAGAAGCACCCAAAGTTCCCTTTATGAAGCCAAAGATAACAAATGAGAATTGGTTGAATATTGATAGTGAAATAAGGAAAGTACTTACCTACCCATGCGAATGTCAAATGTGCGGATTGTACCATCAACACTGCCAGCAATTATTTCTGTGTTGGTTACATTAACTGACATTACACTATCTTGAAAAGTATCAATTGTCTGCACCAAGTGAAAACAATCACCAGAAGCCCAGTTACCCGAGTATATGAGAAATAAAGGGGAAATAATACTACTAAAATCAACGGGTCCATGTCCTTCAAAAATAACAAGAATACCTGAATTGGATCACTGCTCTGTGATCTGCAATCAAATACACGCACTGTGCGGTCATAGCCAGCTGAGACTACAACCGTGTTAAACTCATTAAACTTCACTGAATTGACCTATAGAAGGCAGATTGAGGTACGTAAGCAATATTAAAAACTATGAAGCATTAAACACCTGTCATCAAAGCTGTTCTTCATTTGTTTTCAGTATCCCTAATCATTTGTCATCAAAGCATTAAACACCCTAATCATATTGACAATGTGTAGTGATAGATTTAAATGGAAGTACAAGAACACCATTAAAGAGGTATCATTACAGCACACTCATTTTCACACGAGTACTATTTCAGGAATGTACACAATTCAGCAATTGACTAGTTGTGACTAGATCGCTAATGCTAGAGTACTGGTTTCATGATGTTCTCCACATAGCATAATGGAAAAGACGCTGTTTGATTATAAACAGTGCGAACTGCTCTATTCCACTACAATCTCAAGCTAATGCTAATTCTCTCATAAACAACTGTGTTGTCTCTGTATAGATAAAATCAACACTAGTATTGAAATAGCAGTGGCACTGTAGGCACTGATAGTATGGTGCCAAAACTGATTGCAACAACAACAAAGCCTTTCAATCTTAAATAAATTAGAGTAGACTAGAGTTGAACCACAATATAAGCCTTAAATCACGGTTCAGACATATCAATAACTACTTTTCAAACACTAATTCAAATATAGATCTTTAATCATATTTCAATCTTTCAAATACTTTTTTATTGTATCTCCTTATATCAATTTCGGTCTCTCTCTATTTCTCTTTATATTATTATCTTAACTTAAAATTCTATAATGTAACGGTGTCTCTAAGGATCTTCTTTAAACATAGTCAAACCATCTTAACTGATGTTAGATAAGTTTTTCTTCAATTGGTGTTATCTCTAACCAATAACGTATATCATTATTTCGGATTCGATTCATTCTTGTATGACCATAAATTCAGCGTAACATATATACTGAATATATCGTTTTTTATAGATCAACATTTTATCATATACAGCATAACAGGCCTAATTGCCTTTTAGCTTCTGCAATATCCTCTTATCACAGAGAATACCAGATGCTTAACGTCATTTCATCCACCCGCTTTGATTCTATGGCTAATGTCGATATTAATATCCTCATCCATCGATCCCAGATATCAAAAGATATCTTCTTAAGCACTCTTTGACCTCCTAAACTCATCTCTCTCTTCGTGTACAATAATACCAAAGTTACACCTCAAGTATTCAGTTTTAGTTTTGTTTATTCTAAAACCTTTGAACTTAAGAATCTATCACCACAATTCTAGTTTTCTACTTACTCTCGTCTAGTTTTTATTAACTAACACAACATTATCTACGAAGAACATACACCAAGAAATATCCACTCGTATGCTTCTTGTAACCTTATCTATTATTAAGACAAAGAGATACATGTTCAAGACTAATCCCTAATGTAGTCTTATTTTAATCGAAAAGTAATATGTGTTACTATCATTTATTCGAGTACTAGTCATAGCATTATTGTACATGTCTTTGATGAGAGCAACATAATTTGTTAAAACTTTATGTTTGTCCAAAATCTACCACATAACATTTTTTAGTATCTTGTTATAAGTCTTTTTCAAGTCAATGGAAATCATGTGTATGTCCTTCTTCTGCTCTTCAAACCACCTCATAACTTAGCTTATTAAGAAATTTGCTTCTATGATTGATATTTTGGATATAAAACTAAATTGATTCATACAGATCCGTGTGGTTCCTCTTAAACGGTACTCGATTATTCTCTTCCATAGCTTCATAATATGACTCATTAACTTAATTTAGTATAACTTTAGATATCTCCTTTATTCTTATAAATTAATACCAATATACTCCTTAGATATCATGTTCGATTGAAAAATATTGTTCTAACAACTCGGCTAGCTATACTATAGCTATATTCCTAAGACATCTTCATAGGTTGATTAGAATAGCATCCGGTACCCCTTTTACCCGAGATTGCTTAATACAATTTATTTTATGAGTACTGCTCACTTTCTCAGTCCAACTGCAATCGCCAAACAGCTACAATAGCGCGGTCATCGGCATCAGAGTGAGAATTGGTCCATACCTCGCTGTTGTGGCCGCGGAACTTGCGGATGACGCGGGCAGAGGCGACGTCCCAGTAGAAGATCTGCCTGTCCCCGCCGCACGACACCAGCTTGGCATTGTCCCTGCGCAAGACAGCAAGCAAAGGGTCGTCAAATTCCCCACTAGTGCTCCTCCAAATCAGTTCGGGGAAGTTGCGGGACGGAATCGCAGGGTGGAAAGGAAGCGAAGTGGGGTGATAGCTTACGAGGAGGAGTGGACGTCGCGGACCTCGCGGCCGTGGGACTTGTAGGACTTGACGAGGGCGCCGGTGTGGGGGTTCCAGAGGCGGATGGTTCGGTCCTTGCCGCAGCTCAGGCAGTAATTGCCGTCGCGGTTGAATCGCACCGCCAGCACAGCGCCCTCGTGCCCCGACAGCACCCGTGCCTCCGACCGCGGCAGCTTCTGCGCCGCCGCCGCCGACGACATCTCCTCGCTTCCTCCTCCTTCCCGGCGTGGGTGACGGCGACGGGCTAGGTTTTTTTTTTTTTTGAGATACACGGCGACGGGCTAGGTAATAATAGAGCAATAGGGCGGAGGAGTTGTCAGTCGGCCCCCCCCCCCCAACTTGGGCTGTCCTATGGGCCAATTGGTCTTTCCCTTTTAGGTAACCCATGGGCCGTTATCCGAGCCTGAATTCGTGTACGAATCGGTTTCCCCCGATTAGTCCACCCATATATCCGTACGACCGAGAGCCCCGCCACCGTACGCCGTCCGCCGTCGTCGACGCAACTGCCCAAAACCTAGCGGAGCAGGACTGCGGGAAGCAGCCAATGGCGCCGGCCTCCGAGGCGTCCGAGGGGAGAGGCCCCCGCCGCGTGCACAACACCTGCATCTTGGCCCACGTCGACCACGGCAAGACCAGCCTGGCCGACCACCTCATCGCGGCGTACGGCGACCGCCGCGTGACCGAGAGGCTGGCCGGGAGCGCCCGCGTCATGGACCACCTGGAGGAGGAGCAGCGAAGGGCCATCACCATGAAGTCAGCCTCGATCGTGCTCCGCCGCAAGGAGGACGGCCACCGCATCCACCTGATCGACTCCCCGGGCCACATCGATTTCTGCTCCGAGGTCTCCGCCGCCGCGCGACTCGCCGACTCGGCACTCGTCCTCGTCGACGCCGCCGAGGGTGTCCGCGTCCAGACCCACGCCGCACTGCACCAGGCCTTCGTCGAGCGCCTCCGCCCCTGCCTCGTCCTCAACAAGATGGATCGCCTCGTCACCGAGCTCCGACTCTCCCCCGAGGAGGCGCACTCCCGCCTCCGCCGCATTGCCTTCGAGGTCAACTCCATCTACTCCGCGCTGCGTTCACGCTCCTATTTCTCCTCCCTCGACGCCTGCGCCCTCTCGCAAGACCTCCCCGGCAACGGCGACGCTCCCGGCGACGACAACGACGACGAGGACGCGTTCCAGCCGCAGAACGGCAACGTCGTCTTCGCCTGCGCGCGCGAGGGCTGGGGCTTCCGCCTCGTCACGCTGGCCAAGCTACTAGCCCCCAAGCTCAGAGCCGACCCCTCCGAGCTGCTCAAAGGCCTATGGGGGCAAAAGTACTTCGACGAGAGGAGCAAGACGGTCGTGGGGAAGGAGGCGACGGCGACGGCTAACCCGAAGCCGATGTTCGTCAAATACGTCCTCGAGCCGCTCTGGAGTCAATACCACAAGATGACACGGAAGCTGCGGCTCGCGGAGGCGGTGTTCGACATGGTCGTGGAGTGCACTCCCAACCCCATCGTGGCCCAAGCCACAAGGGTGGCAAGGCTCATGCCGCCCAAGACGGAGCCAACAAAACCAGCGCCGTGCCCTGCCGTTGCCGTGGAGGTGGAGAAGGTGAGAAGGTGCGTGGCGACCTGCAACGTGAGCACCAGCGCGCCGGTGGTGGTGTTCGTATCCAAGATGTTCGCGGTGCCATACAGGTTCCTGCCATCCAAGGCCATCAATGGCGAACTCTTGAACCACAGGGGATCATCCAGCACCGAATCAGGGGAGTGTTTCCTGGCGTTCGCCAGAGTGTTCAGCGGCGTCCTCCGTGCAGGTCAGAAGCTGTTCGTCTTGTCCCCCATGTATGATCCACTGAGAGGAGGGGAGGACACAATGCAGAAGCATGTACAGGAGGTGGAGCTGCAGCACCTGTACCAGATGATGGGCCCTGACCTGGAGATCGTCTCCACCGTGCGTGCCGGCGACGTGCTTGCGATCGAAGGGCTCGGGCAGCATGTGCTGAAGAACGCCACGCTGTCGTCGACCAAGAACTGCCAGCCGTTCTCGAGCATGATGTTCCAGGTGTCTCCGATGCTCAAGGTCGCAATTGAGCCTTCCAATCCATCAGATTTGGGCGCCCTTGTCAAGGGGCTCAAGCTTCTTAATCAGGCAGACCCGTTCATTGAGTACAGCGTCTCGGAACGGGGAGAGCATGTCCTTGCTGCAGCTGGTGAGATACATTTGGAGCATTGCATCAAGAATTTGCAGGAGAGGTTTGCAAGAGTCCAGCTGGAGGTATCGAAGCCACTGGTGTCGTTCAAGGAGACCATCCAAGCAGAAGGTGCCGGTATAATGGAGAGCCTGAAAGCTTCACAGGAATTTGTTGAGAGAACTACTCCAAATGGGAGATTAACTGTCAGAGTTAAAGTCTTCAAGCTTCCCAATGCTGTTACTAAGGTCCTTGAGGATAGCAAAGAATTGCTTGCTCAAATAATCGAGGGGGGATCAGGAAATAGGAATGGTGTACTGGATTCACGGTTTTCGCAGGATGGTGATTCTGCGGCAACACTTAGGCAGATCCTGATCAAAGCCATGGATAGTGATCTCGAAGCGCTCTCTGCGCAGTTGGATGAAGAAAAGATTGAGAGTTACAGGAAGATATTGATTGGGTACCTTCAGAGAATCTGGGCGCTTGGTCCTCTGCAAGTTGGACCAAATTTCCTCCTCTCACCTGACGCAAAATCAAGTGATGGTGTGGTGACCAGCCAAGATGGAAGAGAAGGTATTCTCGTGCACGGTACATGCCATGTTTCGGAGAGGTTAGGGCTTTTGAGTGCTTCTGATGCAGAAACTACAATTGGCATTGACGGCAGTCAATCATCAGCAGGTCCTCCTGATCTTGAGGCAGTAAAGAACAGCATTGCATCAGGATTTCAGCTTGCAACCAATGCGGGACCTTTATGTGGTGAACCTGCTTGGGGTTTGGCATTCCTTGTTGAACCTTACATACTTCCGGACAGTGCAGATGCTACCAATCGATCTGACCATTACAGCACCTTCAGTGGTCAGATCATTACAGCGGTCCGAGAAGCGTGCCAGACAGCCATACTGGAGAGCAAACCAAGGCTTGTGGAGCCAATGTACTTCTGCGAACTGACAACGCCTACTGAGCAGTTAGGTGCCACGTATGCTGTTCTTGGCAATTGTCGAGCGAGGGTGCTGAAGGAAGAGATGCAAGAGGGAACCTCATTGTTCACGGTGCATGCATATTTGCCAGTTTCTGAGAGCTCCGAATTCTCTAAGAAGCTTAGGAATGCAACTGCAGGTGCAGCCAGCGCGCTTCTTGCCTTTAGTCACTGGGAGACTGTTTCTCAGGATCCCTTCTTTGTTCCGAAAACTCGCGAGGAGATTGAAGAATTCGGAGATGGCTCAAACATTGGCCCAAACCTGGCAAAGAAGCTCATGAATTCTGTGAGGCGGAGAAAGGGACTACACGTCGAAGAGAAAATTGTCGAGTATGGCACGAAACAACGAACTTTAGCTAAGAAGGTATAGTTATATTACTGGTATGTAGGAGCTAACCTATTGTTTTGTCCCGGTAAATTGAGATATACAAGTGTACAACCAAGTATGCATTTTACATTATTGTACAGTTTTGATGTACCAAATATGCTTCATTTTACATAATTGTACAGTTTTGATGTACCAATGTTTTTTTGAGGTGTGCTTCTATACTCCTCAAGTAAAAAAGCTGCACGACTTTTAAAGATAATAAGTGGTTTAGATTAAAAGGCAATTAACAACCTAAACCTCATTTAGGAGGGGCAATTTCGTCATTAAAAGGAAACCTCTCACGTTAAAAAAGGCAAGGTTCTTGTTAGGTGTTTTCCTCCTGTTTTTAATATATGACATAAAAATTCGTTTTATTTTAAAAAATTTAAAAAATATAAGTAATGCTTCAATACAAATCAAATTGCAACAAAATAAATAATAATTATATAAATTTTTTAAATAAGATAAATAATTAAACAAAAGTCAACGGTTAAAACCTGATGGGAGTATCTCAAATTAACTTTTCTTCGTCGTCATCTGCGAGAGCTCATCTTGGACAGAGGATTCCGCCGGCGTTGGCGCCCAGCAACGGCACAAGAACTGCTGCCGCATCGCCAAGATCTCCTGGGACTCTATCTCAATCTGTAGCTAAATTAATTTCCTGCAAACTACAAGCAGCTGTTGAAAAACAACACTGATGTTGAACTGAACAATCGAATCACCGTGGCTAGCAACGGAGTTGTGCATAGATGGAGCAATCGCGCATGATGCGTCGTGGATAGCGTGCCGGAGGATCATGGCCGCTGGAGCAGGAGGGCTCAGGAGTGGAACAGGCTCTTGTGCAGGATGGTGCGGCATGGGGATGCTGGGAGCGGTGGGCGGCGCCGCGCGACAAGGCGAAGGCGAAGGAGGTGCGCGCGTGGCGGATGAAGCTGGCGGCGCCGCGCGATTGCGGCGAAGAGACTGAGAGAATGGTGGGTACGGGCTGGACGTGGGTTTTGTCGAAGGACGAAATCACCCCTCTTTAGGCTGTTAAGTGCCTTTTAATCTGAACCACTCACTATCTTTAAAATCCGTGCCTTTTTTTTTTAACTGAAGAGCATGGAAGCGCCGGAAGCTCTGTGTATTTTATACGTGGAGATTGTTGAATTTTCTGTGTAATGCTGTCAGCTGTACGGATGGATCAATAATCTTGTGGGGTTTGGTGTATTTATGAAGAGAAGAATACCTGCTATATGTATTTTCTTTAAGTTCCTGCGGTGGCGTTTTCTCTGCTCTTTGTGCTTCGGCCGTGATGCCGGTTCCTGTACAGTATCTTTGGTGGCAATTACTGCAACAGTGCATCATGGTTACTCCTTTTGAGAAACATTACGTCAGTGTTGCATGTGGTCTAAATAGTTATAAAAAATTAAAAAATTATTAATATAGATTAATATGAGATATATTACTTTACAAAGTTCAATTCAAGTTATAAAAAAAAGATATATCTTATATTAATCCATTTTGTATATTTTTTTTAATTTTTTTATAACTATTTAGATGAAATGTAAAAAACGAGAAGATGTTGTAAAAACAGTTCGCCTCATTTCTGCAGCAAACAAAACAAACTTTCAACGTAGTACAACATGAGTTAAGAAGAGATACTTGGTTTATGCAAAAGCGCAGTAGGGTGTTGCTTCACTTGGTTTATGCAAAAGGGTAGTAGGGTGGTGCTTCTCATTCTGCTGACTGCTGCTTCCTTGCACAAATGTAGAGCAGCACGACGATAATGGTGATTGAAATTCCAGTGATAAAGATCACTAAGCATTCCACAATAAAAGAAGTCTACAATGTACATATCATAAAGGTTTTCAGCGTGAATTGATTGAACAGATAGAATTATCATTCCGCTCTGAAATTTTCACCTCGATTCATTTGCACAGAAGGCAAATCCTCAATAACAAGTAGTACGCAGTATCATCTATGCTAAACTTCTACCAGTAAACTTGCAGACTGGATTGGAACTCATCAGAACATTAATAAGAAATCTTCACCAATGTATTAGTACTAGTTCAGTACTTCAAGTTGATGAAGTATTTGGATGATTCCAGTATGTATTATGACGATCAAGTTGGATTTACCAAACTTGTACTGCGCGTAAATTCTAAGAACTACAGAATTTCCGCTTGTGTTTGGACTACAAAGTGTATAAAGACATCCATTTGCGTAAGCTCTTTGCATGATCAATTTTGAGGACCATATTACCATTTCACATACAGCGGCAGCAAATAAAACAGAACCCACATACTGGCAAACCATTGTTTCCAATCATGTTAAATCTTTTGAGACCTAAATCAAGAATAAGATCCAGAGATACAACCATGGATGATGGAACATAGTGTTAAAAATCTTACCAGAACCACCAAAAGGATTACCATTACCACCACAACCTGTAATCAGAAATTATGGAAATACAAATTTGAAATATTACCAATTCATTACAAATGCAATAGTGCACTACTAATATAGAGATGTGGAGCTGGAGATACTCCTTAAATGTTTTAAAACATGGAAACTAGCAGGTTCACAAATACTGTATCATCTAGTAGTGAACATCAGTAAACAACTAGCTGACAAAGATTAGGTAATTTTTTCAAATTTTTGGTTCTCATATTTCAGCATTGATGTAGAGTATCAATTGTCTGCACCAGGTGAAAACAATCACCGCAAACCCAAGCACATGAGAAATAAAGGGGAAAAAACTACTATAAACTCAACGTGTCCATGTCCTTTAAAAAAATTACAAAAAAACTACCTGAATTATATCCCTGCTCTGTGACCTGCAATAAAATGCACGCATCATCCATTTGGATGAGCTATTTGCATGATCAACTTGGAGAATCATATTATCATTTCTCATACAATGGGAGTAAATCAAACAGAACCCACATAATGATAAACCAGAAATTAGAAACTTTGGAAGTCCAAATTTGAAATATTATTGCCAATTCATTACAAATGCACTACGTTCCTTCAAAAAAATTGCAATTGCACTACTAATATAGATATGTGGAGTTGGAGATATGCTCTACACGTTCCCGTTCACTGACACTGTAGCATCCAGTAGTAAGCATCAGTAAACAACTAGCTGAGGAAGATTGAGCTTTTTTTCCCCCTATGTGTGCACCCTCAATATCGCCACATGGTTTTGGAGTTAAGTACAACAGGCAGACTGCTTAACAACAAAACAGAATTGTCATGCCAAACTTTTTTTCGACTTTTGGTTTTCATATTTCAAGCATTGACATAGAGACTAATATTCAAGTCAAAATTTGATACTACTTTCCTGCAACCCATAATTCAAGCATGAGCTTAGCAATTTCCAAAGGCATATGTAGCACGTGCAAATAACAAGCTGATAAATCAGTGCAATTTTCATGAAGCATTAATTGGTAAACTCAATCAGCATGGCATAAGCCTGCAATAACTAGTAGGTCCTACCTATGTACTTGCGCAGATTATGATAAGGAAACAAGACAAACAACTAAGGATAATGTTTGGCCATTAGGTTTGAATTGCAACATTATATTGTAGTGAGAAGAAATCAGCTTTCTCATTCAGTCTAACTGAGAATTCAGAAATTAATAGAGGACATCTGTATCAACAGAATCCCAACCAGCATCCTTGCTACATACCAAATGACTTAGCAACAGCAACAAACCAAGCTTGTCGAATACATTGCCGAAGGTAATTTCAAGCTTCTTCTACATCTACGGAAACTTGACGTTCTAAAGCATAAATTCAGCAAATTACAAACCTGGTTGCTATCTAGAAAGGTCTCTTGGAACTGGAAACCATGACAGCACCTTACAGACCTTGGAAGAATGGCGGGTCGCCGTCATTTGCATCGTCCTGCTGCATCGGAAGGAACGCATGCATAAGAAGGCTTTCCTGGAGCATATATCTGGACAGGACGGTGAAGTGGTTAGCGAGGGAGTAAAACTTGAGCACGTTCCCCCCGGAGTCACATTGTAACATGACATGCGGGCATTGTACTAGCACATTTCGCTCCTGGGACACGGCGAACACTGTTGCGGATACGAAATCTTCATCATCATAGCCACGGTAAATGTTGAGCTGAGCCACTGGCAGCAAAATCAGGAACTGGTGTGTCCAAACCTCGCCTTCCTGAAGAACCCAGACATCCACCAGGGTCTGTGAAATGAGGGTCATGGCGAGCATGCCTTTGATCTCAAGCAGCTGGTCTCCATCGACCTCAACCCAGCGAGTACCCTCCAGTACACGAGGAGGAAGTATCCACCGGAAGTCCTCATCAACCGTGTCGAACACCAATACGTTGCAGTTGGCCGCATGTGCTCGCCAGTGCAATCTGTGCTCAATGGTGACAGGCGGCATCTCGTAGGAAGGAAGAATCCCGTCGGCCAGCACAAGGCGGACGGCCTCCAAGTTGGCCGGGCGTCCGATGTCCCTCGCCGGCTGATCCGGGAAGCTCAGGGAGAAGATCCAGTACCTGCAATCGTGCTCTTCAAGCTCCTGGCGGTACAGCACCCTGTACTCCCTTTCGTTGGAAGGGCCGTGCCCGTAGAAGCCGATGATGTCGTGGTCGACGTGAAGCGGCGGGAGGCGCCCCCAGCGGCGTGTGGAGGGATTGCAGGCGTAGAGCCTGGTGTGGTAGGAGAGGAGGAGGATGCCATCGCAGGAGCCCTGGATCCTGAACACGGTGGAGTCGATGACGGGGAGGGCGGGGTCGGCGTGGGCGAAGCGGATGACCGGGAGGGACTCGCGGGCGGCGATGTCGACGCTGCGGAGGTGGACGCGGATGAGGTCGGGGTTCTCGAGTTCGAGGGGCACTTCTTCGTGGTCGAGGCGGTGGAAGAAGAGCGGCATGGGCTGCCGGAAGGGGTGGCGGTGGTGGTCGCGGCGGAAGGCGTCCGTGCTGATGAGGTCGTGCAGCCGCCTGCTGACGGCGCTGAAGCGGGCGACCTCGGCGGCCGACATGCGGAGGAGGACCAGGACGAGGACCTCGTAGAGCACTTCCTCGGAGACGTGCCGCAGTGCGGGCGGGAGAAGACTCCCTGCGTCGACGTCCCCCGTGGCCAGGTACTCCGCCGCCACGGCCACCGCTTGGCTCCCGCTCCCCACGTCCTGCGTCGCGTCCTGCGCAGGGATCCCTCCTTCATTCGCCCCGGCTTCGTTCTTCTCCAAGGCCTCCGCATGATCCCCTCCAGTCGATGCCGCAGCCTGGTGGTGGCCTCCGTTGTCCGCCATGGAGACGACCGTTAGGGGCGGGAGAGCGAGAGACGAGGAAGAAAGGGAGCGCGAGATTTGGGGGATTTGGTGGTGGCGGCGAGTTTTTACGCGGAGTAGCGCTAGAGGCGACGCAGCGTGGGCTTTTGTAGGCTGAGAGGAATAATTGGACCTGGTATCTGTTTGCCCTCTTACTTGGGCCACAAGTATAGGACGATTAGGCCGGAATGAAATACTGGGTTATCCGGCAAACTGACTACACCAATACACCCCAAGATGACCCAAGCCGACCAGAACCAGCACTAGCTAGCAGGCTACCAGTATTGTTCCAGGCGAGAATTTCATACAACTATAGATATTTTAATACTACATGTCTAGGTCACGATACCGTGAAGCCATAAATTTGCATAGAATTTATTATTTATCGCAGAACTGCAGACTAAGATAACATATTTAGCATCAATTTTAATAAAAAAGCATACACTAAAATTCACATCATGGCAACCATACTAACCCAAAGGGTATTCGGTAAAACTAAAAATAACGCATCCAGATATTTCATCTTGCTACTACTCTCACTAGCATTTTTATATGTTTATCCATAATTATGAATTAAATGGTTCCAAACTTGAAATTTTTGGTTATAACAATAAAAAAATAAAAAAATAGTCAACTACCATGAAACGTTTATTATTCGAATATATCAATAAAATTGTTGGATTTATTTGCTAAGTATCTTAGCTAAGATTGAAATAATACCTTGATTTTTGGCTCCAGTTAAAAACTATTTTTGAATATAAAATTTTAATTTCAAATCTGGGTCTCGATTGAAATTTGCTTGAGTATGCCAAGATGATCTCAATTCCTTCATACATAAACTCCCTCCAAAAATTTGAAACCACTCTAACCCAAAGTTCAATTTCAAACTCTATTGATTTTCCTCTAAATTCTCACTTCAGAAAATCCCTAGGAAATTGTAAAACTTCACTATTCACCTTGGGCCGCTATCCTCTCCCTAGCCCAAGCCACCTCCACCATTTTTCTCTTCTCTTTCTTATGACCACGGCCTAAGCCAACTAGCCTAGCCTACCAAGCCAGTGGGCCAACCAAACCACACATGGCCTAATGCCATAGTGCCATCACACAGCCTGTCTTGTCCACGGCTCTTCCTCCCCGCTCCCTCTGTAGCTCATGTGGCCAAGCACGGTGAGGCTGCTACATGCTCGTGTTGGCCTAGCATCGGCGAGCGTAGCCCACGGCCTGACCTCGAGCTCTTGTCTTCCCCACTGAGCCATCAGCCTTCTCTTGCCACCTGCTTGACCAAAATGCCGCAACGCCACACCTATCGGTCCGAACAGTGAGCCATCGTGATTCACCTTGCCTAGGCTCTGCTGTGCTACCACGAATCCCGCCAAGTCATGTTGTTGCAAATCACATTGGATTAAATGACTTCCTCACCTTGCACATCCATGACGTTGGTCGCCATCCTCGCTCGTTCACCCCATTGAATCCACCTACCCGGGCTCATGCCTTGTGCCCGTCCTGGCCAACGGACAACACATGCCAGTGCCATAGCGAATCCCACCACCCATAGCATACTCCTTGCATTGTCGCCTCCCAACCGTTCTCACCTACCCCACTGCATGCCTAGAGATGATAATGGGGCCTATGACTCGAGACCTAGTGGGTTTTCACTCTATTAGGGGCTAGATATAGTCTTATTCTTATATTTGTGGGTCTAGTTTTGGTAAACACCCTTTACACTTTGGGTAGATTGGTATGCGTATGTTCTCTGCCCACTAGCACCCATCAACCTATGGATGAAAAATACCCGAAGGCTAGTCAAAAACTATATATTGCCTCAAAGCCCAAGAAGCACTAAACACCAAACCCTAGTATAAAATTGTTCCACTTGACCATCCTTCAACCCTAGCCATATCCTCCAACTCGTGACTCACGAGGCAACCATGGCCAAAGAACTAAGTAGGCTAAGGCAGACCTAGGGGTTCAGGAAATCGGGAGTCACCATCTCTCGCCTCCCTCCCAATCCTATTCAGTCGTGCGTATGAGTACCCAATAGGTACCCATTACCTGCACGGGTGTAGGTACGAGAAAAATCCTGCACTTGCGAGCGGGTGTAGGTATTAGAGTGGAAAGTTTTATTTTATATAGGTGTGGGTATGGGAAACGAGAACCCAATGGGTACACACCTATTGCAATCTCTATGCATGTCTTACCTCATGCCGAGGCTGAACTGCAACTGTCAAGCCGAAGCGCGCTGCTACTCCCCTCGGATTGCTAGGAAGTCAACTCTCCCCTGCCCATAGTGCCCCCGTGGGTCTTGTACTTTATCATCATCCCCGCTACTACAAGTCGTGGCTATAAATGCCGCCCCGCCCTTCTCCCCCCTCTAATCCATCTCTCCACTGCCGCCTGCACGACCACTCAATCTCCCTCACCACGCCACCTCCAACCGAGTGAGCTTGCCATTGGACTTCTCTCTACCACGCCTATTTGTCCTCCTCAACATGTTGCCTTCTTCATCATCGTCGCCTAGCTCGGTCCTTTTTCCACTACCGCTTGAGCCCTACTTTGTCACTATTGGTCGTTGTTGCCCTGTGAGCCTCTCTGCTCGGCTCCGTCTCTGGCTGCTATCCATCATCCTTCATCTCTACCACCCTAGCCTTATTGCACCTTGAGTGGCTCGATTTGAGGGAAGAGAAGAAGAAAAAGGAGAGAAGAAGTAGCGAGGAAAGAAGAGAAAATGAGTAGAGAAGGAAAAGTAGAGGCTGACAGGTGGGCCCTACATTGGCCTCACCTCCTTAACCCCGTTGTTTAGTAATGACCCCACATAATCCCCTTCCTCTCTCTATTACATGTGGACCTAGTAGGATAAAATGTAACTAAACCTCAATTCAATTTTTGAGATGCTGACATGTGGGACCCACTAAGCCCAACAACTCCTTAGCATTTGGCCTAGTAGCCCACAGACAGCTAAGATATTGGGCCGCCTCGGCTGGCCCATGCGCTTGGTTTATTCCACAGGCTAAGATCAAGAACACCAAGGGGAATATTCCCTCAAAATATTCTCCTCGATTTATAATAAAATCGTTTCTCTATTTTTAGAAATTATATTAAACTTTAAAAATTCATATATCACAAACCGTAACTCCGTTTGACTTGGTTCAACTTTCAGAATTTTTCTAAAAATAATATATACCTAATGGCAATATTATTTATACAATGTTATGTTCATTTAATTTTCCTTTGTGTTGATTTTCTTCTTTGCATACGTAGTTCTCGAGTTCAAGGAGGATCCAGGCATACAAGGAAGATGAACTGATTTAGGAACAAGGCAAGCCACATTCAACCATATTGCTTTCTATATGTGCAAATTATGTTGTTTGCAAATATGAATGCTTATGTTACACTTTAAATCGCTCAGACTTATATTGTGAGCGCAACTGATGGAACTACATAGTAATCACACTTACTTTTTCATATGATGTTGATTTTTCCTACCTTGATAACCCCACATATGATGCACCGTTGTCATTATATTATGGATACGACCACCCACGTAGAATGCCTTAGCCCTACTGCGATTGTATTGTCATATAAGAAATATGAACTTTAAATTAATTGTTTGAAAACCCGATACTCTGTGTATCAGGATGATTGTGAAATAAAATGTGGCTTGGCTGCATGTTGTCATTAAGGACTATTTTCTTTGAGAATTCCATTCGAGCATCCTACAGTATGATCATATGGGTATTGTGGGATGTCCCTAGCTATGTAATTAGTTGGCTTAGGGAAGTTTAGTGCCAATAGGAGTGGACTCATCTGAATGGCCACTCGTGGGTTCCAATGTAAACGGCGGTGGTAGCCTGCCCTGAACATCGGTTCTTCATAAAACATTCTAGAGGTATTAGACAATCCTAGTTTAGCTTTAAAAATGCCTTGTCACAAATATCTCCTTTCTGGCCATGTTTAATCACCATGTGTTGGGTAATTGGAGTTAGCTTATGTCATATGGATAAAGCGTGTAACCTCTATAGAGTATAGCTAAACTATTCGAATAACCATGACCAAGGTTAATGGAAAACATTGCCAACTTAGCCTGTGTGACAGATGGAAGGCTTGTGTGGCCAGAAATGGGACTGTGTGACCCGGCGTATTGAGGTGCCATAATTGGCATAAGTGTTTATTTAATAATTTGAGAACCACATTTCTAGTTGAGGCCGAAAGGTGGAGAAGAATAGAATAAATAGTGGATGCCAGAGACAGTTAAAGTCAAAAAAAATAAATAAAAACTGGTTGTAGTTGGAAAATGAAAACAAAGTAATAATGGGTTGGAGCCTCTAAGAAAACTAATAGAGGAAAAAAAAGAAGAAAATGAATATAGAAGCATTATGATTCATTAATAATTGTCACAAGTTATTGCAAATACAACTTAAGGAATGGATTGCGATGTGAGCCTCTTTCCAATAACTAAAACTTTAACATACTAGTGTTTTGAAACGAAATCGTTTACGTAAATGTTGCTTTCACAAATAAACCCTTGCCCCTTTGTTAAATCTTATATAAACATCTTTTTCCATGACTTGTGGAATACAAAAGTACTTACCATTGCTCTCTATATAAATATATTAGGCTTCAAAGGAGAATATTACAACCCAACCATTGAGGAGTATCTTCAGGAGCTAGTAGACTATGAAGACTTTTAGGGTTTTAGGCCTAGTTCCTAAGCCATGCATGTGAAATAAATTAGTGACTTAGTCATCTAGTCTATTGCTTAGTTGCTTAATTACTTTCCGCATTTAGCTTATGTTCTGATGTTGCGCTATCTTTTGTAATGTGGTGTTATCCATCTAGGGTTTATCCATGATGACAATTTATATAAGAACTACCTAGTGATGTAATAAATTTATATACTTTGATCCACTATTGTTCTATATGAATAGTATGACATCCTGATCTGAGTCAACTTGTATATTCAAGTTGGCGAGGATAAGAGCATCACAAGTTACTCTCTCAAGTCAAAAATAAATATTGCAGGTTTAGAACAAGTTTTTGTTAAATTTTAAAATTTTGAACATCAATTTACATCAGACTAAATTTATAAAATATTGTGCTATTTTAAAAAACTAAACATTTGTGAATTTTTTAATTGTCAGAATTTTATAATTTCACCGAATCTTATCCTAAACATAAAAAAGATATAACTGAAAGGCGTTTTTTAATTTAATTTGTTGATCATCCTAGCTAATTTTTTTACCAAATTAATCTAGGCCAAGTTGCAAACTAAGCATCCCTTAGTTGGTTTGATTCTTTGCGATGGAAGCTATCGACTAGGTTCAAGTTTCTTTCTTTTAACACATGTGATTATATTTATGACTAATTAGTCTTTCAGTGTTAGATGATAAGTCCATTGACAAGGAGGCGCCTTGTCATTCTCATGAAGTGACATCTAGTCTCTCGGATATGCTCATAAGAGTAGAGTGTGAGTGTGTAAGGTGAGTGTGTGTATATATACGAGTGGCTGCGTTTGTACTGTGTTTTGAAAAAAATTAATACAACCAAGTTCTTATTATAGCACAGACACAGTTTGGTCTTATGGACCAGCATGTAATGGTTTTTTTTATTATAGATATGACAATAGTAAGTTATCAAGAAAGCTTATGGAGGAGGAAACAGAAAAGAGAGAGAAAAAAGTAAAGTGTTTGTTCTGGCTCACCTATATTATCTCGGTCATATACTCTCAAAATACAAATATAAGTCTTTTAGCTTGCTAAATTGAGTCATTCTGGTCTTCCCGACCCCTCTAGGATTTTACATGGTATACCACGTAGACACGTATGGGGCATAGTCGTTGATCTACATTGACTGACAAATAGAGCCTACTTTTCTTTTTTTTCCCTCTTGTCTTTCTCCTCTCTTTTTCTTTATTTTCTCATTGAGGTTGCCGTTCTCTCCCAAGCCCCTCTTCGGTACGGTGGCCCTAACTTGTCATGGGTGAGGAGGAGGTGAGGTTGGCTCCAAATCTAGCAGGGCAAAGCCAACCTCAACGCCCTCCCACTTTCTCCTCTTCATCGGTTGTGGCGGCGAGGGCCAAGGCAGCTAGCGGCCACAGCCGGTGAGCTTCTCTCTCAAGCAGTAGCTCTAGACAATGAGCTCATCTCCAAAGCAGTGGCCCCAGCCCGTCATGGGTGAGGAGGAGGTGAGGTCAACATCCAAATCTAGTGGGAGCATAGCTAGTAACATCAATGCCCTCCTACTTCCTCCTCCTCGTCGACGTCGGTAGCCACAATGTACAACGATGACAACATCTTCAACGCAGTCCCCTAGCTGAGACCACACTCCTCGATGCCCTCCATTGACGGATCAAGGAGCCATCAGTTGGAAACTAGTGGCAACCATGGCCACGAGCTCCCCTCCCCTCTTCTTTCCCTTCTCGCTGCTGGTACTACTGCCAAACATGTTGGCCATGGTTGGTGAGTTTGGCACTAGGGATTCCACCTCCTTGCCTCCAAGCCATCAGGCTTCGTCGAGCTAAAGAGATGGGGGTGGCCTTCCCCATTGCCATCCCTTGGTGGTGCCTCCTCCTCCACACCATTCTGCCTTGCCAAACTCGTCTGTTGTCACCGTCATCTTCCAAGAAGCCTGCAAACTGTGGGGGAGGTGGGGGAGAGAGAGGTAAGGGAGAGACCGACATGTGGACCCTACCCTTATGTGGGACCCACATGTCAAGACCAATTTCACGTGTGATACACCGTGTCATACCACGTTAGTGCGTAGAGCGGGTCAGGGCTAGTTTGGACTAGTGATAGTTCTTAGGACAAATTTGGGACCTGAAAATACATCTTGAGAGTTTGAAGATCTACATGACATAAGCAGATAAGTTATAAGTTTAGCGGCCATCCATGCACTTAAAAAAACTGTACCCAACATAAGTGTTACTCTGAAAATGCCACATCGATTCATTTGCACAGAAAACAAACCCTCGGTAAAAAGTAGTATATCAATATATCATCTCAGGCCAAACTTCTATCAGTAAACTTGCAAACTGGATTGGAACACATCAGAACATTAGTGAGAAATCTCCTTCAATGTATTAGTACTAATCAGTACGTCAAGTTTTAAAATGATGGAGTGCTTATGGGAAAAACTGCACCTGATAGAAGATACCAGTAGTATGCAGTGTCAAAAGAATATTCCAGTTTGTATTGTGATGATCTACTTGGAATTAACCAAACTTCACTGCGCAAGAATTCTTAGCAGTACAAAACGGTGTAGAAAGACATCCATCTGGAAAAGCTCCTTGCATGATCAACTTTGAGAGGTCCATAGTATCATTTCACATACAACGGCAGTAAATTAAACAGCACTCATACACTGATGAACTGTTGTTTCCAATAATACTAAATCTTTTGAGACCTAAATCAAGAATAATATTCTGAGATACAACTAAGGATGACAGAACAGAGTACTAAAAACCTTACCACAACCACCAAAGGGCTACCACCACAACCTGAAATCAGTAATTATAGAAGTCCAAATTTGAAATATTGCCAATTCATTACAAATGCACAACTAACATGGCTGTGGAGCTGGAGATATGCCCTGCACGTTTTCAAACATGGAAACCATGCAGTGGGTCCACAAACACTGTAGCATCTGGGAGCAAACATCAGTAAACAAATAACTGAGGAAGATTAATACCTATTCTTTCCTAAATGTGCACTCTCAATGTCACCACATGGTTTCAGAGTTTAAGTACATACAACAGGTAGACTGCCTGACAACAAAATAGAACTACAATGCCAACATTTTCATTTCTTTGGTTTTCATATTCAAGCATTGACGTAGAGACTAATATTGAAGTCAAAATTTGATACTACTTTCCTGGAACCCACAACTCAAGCTTGGGCTTTGCAATTTTCAAAGCATACGTATCGTGTGCAAATAACAAGCTGAAAAATCAGTGCAAATTTCATAAAGCATACATTTCATATTAATTGGTAGACTCAGTCAGCATGGCACAAGCCTGAAATAACTAGTAGCTTCTGCCTATGTACTTGTGGATGGCTCCGTTCGCCTCCGCGTGGTTCCCTCTGTTCGCCATCGCAGCCTGGTTCTCACCGTTCGCCCCCATATCCTGCGCGTGGTTGTCTCCGTTCGCCGCCGCAGCCTGGTCGCCTCCATTCGCCATCGGCGCCTGGATGTCTCCGTTATCCACCACGGCCAGCGGGTGGTCCCATCCGTTCGCTGCCGGAGCCTGGTGGCCTCCGTCGTCCGCCATGGATGGCAATGCGAGGTGGGGTGCTGGTGGAGACGACCGTTAGGGGTGGGAGAGGGAGAGAGAGGACAAAGAAAGGGAATGCGAGATTTTTTTTTTTTGGGGGTGGGGTGGGGGGGGGGGGGGTGATCTGATTTGGAGGCAGCGAGATTGCACGCGTAGCGCTAGAGGCGACGCCGCGTGGGCATTTTATACGGTGAGTGGAATAACTCGGCCGTATCTCTGTTTGGGATTTTCCTTACTTGGGCCACAAGTATTGGACAGTTAGGCAGTTAGGCCTAGGCTGAAATGGCACTGAGCTGTCTCTGCAACTCCGTCCCTAAAGTGACCCAACCCTAGCAGTATAGTTCCAGCCTTTGAGGAGTCCAGCTCAATTAATTTTTTCAGTAAATTTCACAAAAATATAGATTAAATAAGTACTTTATAACAAAATTACATGTATTAAAATCTCTACATCATGGCAACTGTGCTAATTTGAAGACTATTTTAGAAATACTATGATTGGACTAAGAATATTTCATGGCAACTGTGCTAATTTGAAGACTATTTTAGAAATACTATAATTGGACTAAGGATATTTCATCTTACCGGCATATTTATGTGTTTGTATCTTAAATGGTTCTAGTTGAAATGTACATGTAATACCTGTAAGGACACTATTTTTTACCTCTAAAGCAATTGAGGTGGAATTGCAAATGCACATGTATTTGCATTAAAATTTGATAAGCCCCACAGATAAAATTGAAGAGCCAATCAATTTATAAAAAGAGTATAATTGATATAGGAAAAGAGCCAATCGAATGGTTTAAAGATAGATTTAATCTAGTTAAAGATGGAAGGTTATCTAGATGAGATCGAGAGGAGGCGTGGAAACTACAGTAGTGTGTTTTATCTTTGTAGAATATATCTTATAAGATATACAAATTTAATTAGTTTTGTTATAGTTTTCTTTTATATTTAGGAAATAATTTCCTGAGGTTGTTTGTAATAATACTGGACTCTTATAACTCTAAGGTATAAATATAAAACCTCTAGAACCTTGTAAGATATCCAACATAGATCAAATACAATTTTGGCGTATTGCCACCCTAGTTCATCTAGATTTTTTATCGACGGGTTCTGACTCTTACAGTTAAGTCCAATCTCCGACGAAGAGGTAAATCCTGTCACTATCTTGACGTATCTGCTCTAGCTAAGACTATATCAGTTAAGTCTGATCTCTTAGTTTGATCGAGTGTGTCACATCACGTTCGCGTAGTTCTATCGGCTTATTGAGCTCTCTCTACTGTCATCGGTCTCGTGTTGCATTGGTTAGGTTTGACCTACTAGACCACTAATAGCAGATTGAGTTATAGGTCGATAGTTCTTTACACAAATATTTTATCGGAGCAGCTAACCGATGAGTTATACACACATCGAATCTCACGTCTAGTATATCAGCTTCTTAGCTAATATACATATACCATTAGAGAATTTCTCTCATCAGTCAGCTAGCCAATGGGTTTGACCATTACTTCCGTCTGCGCGTCCGATATAGCCTTTCGTATCTTCAGAGAATCGGGTCTCACTCCTTACTATTCATCGCATATTTTATTTGGAGCGATATTGGCTTTGTAGCCGATGAGTCCTTTATCTTACTATCCACATATGTCTTCATTAGCTTTCCAGCTGATCAACAAGCACTATAGCCTATATCGGCAATCAGCTGATAGGAGGATTACACATACTACTCATCGACTACTGTATTCTAGGGCGCCATCAGCTCTATGACCAATGGGTCATTTATCTTATTTCTCGTTATATGTTTATGCCTTTATCAGCTTTTTAGCCGATGAAAGAGTGCTACAGCTTCTATCGGCAATTAACTAATAGCAAGAGTCTGCATATTACCTATCGACTATTTTATTTCGGAGCGCCCGCTCTACAGTTGATGTGTTTTTTTATTCCTTTCGTTGCCATCTGCATACACCTTTACCAGTTTTCTAGCCGATGGATGAGTGCTTCAGCCCCTAGCGGCAACCGATCGATAACAAGAGTGCATCAGACGCAACCGATGACTATTTTGACCCTATTGGCGACCAACCGATAGCAGGAGTTCGTATTAATCCATTGTCCGATTGACTCATCGGTTTATCTCCTTATCAATTGGAGGGTCAAATTTACTGACATGCTTGTAACCCTAACAACCCAAAGAGCCAGACGAAGGGACCTCAAATTCAAAGGACTTGCACTGAAACTAAGCAGATCTTCTAAACCTCGGTGTTTTTGCACGCTATTGCATAGGACCTCACATCAGCTCACGCTCGCTCGCCCTCTCGACGTGCCTCTCTGCCTGGTCCAATCGCCCCGTGCGTACGTCAACATAATTTTTGGCACGCCCGATGGGACCATCAGAAGTGTACTTCAACGAGCCGAAGGACTTGCACTAGAGTCAAGCAGACCTTTGAAGCCTCGTCATGTCCACATGCGTCTTCATTAGACCTTCATTGGCTCAAGCTTGCTCGTCCTCTCAGTGCTCGGTCCGATCTTCCCTCCACATGAGAACATTCTTTTGGCACGTCCAATAGGACCATCGGGAGTGCACTCCAACGAGTTGAAGGACCTGTACTGGAGCCAAGCAAATCTTTGAGGCCTCGGTCTGTTCACGCGCTATCGCATCGGACCTTTATTGGCTCATGCTCCCTCTCAGCGCACACATCCGTTCGATCCGATCTGCCCCGCGCGCAGTCAACAACATATACATATGGATGGTTACGAATATAACATGAGAGAAATGCAACGGCTATTAATTTCTAATACCTCATATTGAGTTTTATAATAATAACTATACTAATTTAACTATAGATACACATGGCATGTGAATGGATGCCATAAAGCTATTATTTTCTAGATAATGACTTAATACATATTAATCTTTTGGTTATAGATAATCATTTTTACACTATAAATTTTAACTGTTAGGCTGTAATTATACAATAATTACACTATAATTTTTCTAATACCATATAAGAGAATTAGGACTAGATGATACCTCGTGTGTTACTACGAGATTTTGAAGCTACAAATCAGAACGAAGTTTTTTTTGATGAAATCAAAGAACCACTAATATAAATGCAGGTGAAAGAGTGAGATAAATGGAGATGTGTTCTGAGTAGCAAATAAAATGTGACGGCAAGGGACATCGACGAAAGTAGTTAATAATATCATTTGATTGAGTTGTGATTCCACTCGCATAAAATTGGGATGATTCCACTCGCATAAAATTGGGACGCGACTACACAACGCGTGGTCACGCGATAACCTAAACGAGTGCCCCCCCTCCTTTCCGCAATTAGTGCGCGTACTACTGTGTGTTCCTTTCCAGAAACAGCACCGTATAGACCTTCCCCACGCACGCCTTCTCGGGAGAACGCACCGCACGCTGCGCGCGCTTTTCCTACTGGGCCGACGGCCCACAAACACAACGAGAGGGAAAACACAGGGAGAGCTAGAGTTCCACCAAAAATCCAATGAAGTGTGAGAAAAATTAAGGTTTGTATCAAATCAAATAGCAGATTCAAATAAAAAAATGTATGTGGGAGAGCTAGAGTTCCACCAAAAATCCAATGAAGTAAGTGTGAGAAAAATTAAGGTTTGCATCAAATCAAATAGCAGATTCAAATAAAAAAAATGTATGTAAGTTTGCATCCCCACAATTCACAGAACTATGTCATATTCATGCCAAAAAAAGCACTAAAATAAACAAGATACATCTTGAGACCCAAAAAATCCTTCCAGTTCCAAGCTTATGTACATTCCATCACAAAACTTTATATACTTTTCCGATACTGCACGAAAAATGTGAAGGGAAAAAGGCAATCGATACTAGTAAGTTACACGGAGAAAGTTACTTCTAAATCATGTAAAAGCTACTCCCCAGAAATATATAAGTTACCTTTCAAGTTTGTTAAACTGACTTTCAAAAGCCATGAAAACATTGCATCTTCTAACATGAAAAAAAAAGTTGTGTGACTCATTTTACAGCTCTTTCATATTTATTCGTTTATACTAGCAAATACATATCTGAAGTAGGGATAAAATAGTTACTTCTAAAACATATAAAAGTTACTTCCTAGAATCATCTAAATTTCTTTTGAATAACACATAATTAGTATCTTAATATCTTACATTTTACCTGTATGTTACTAGAAAAGAAACTTTGTAGGTAAGTTTTCTAATTCAAAACCATCCCCTCATTTCATATATTGATGTCGAATCATGCACACAAAGCACAAAAAAGCAAAAAAAAAAAAAAAACTGCATCTTAGGACTCTCATCCTTTTATTCCAAAGCTATCTATGTTCCACCGAAATCTCCATGTATTCATTTTATAGGATTCACATCAAAAGGTGAAAGGGAAAAGGATCCGTACATGTAGTTACATCTAAAATATGTATAAGTTACTTCCAAAATAGGCTATATTACATCCATAACCATATTGCCAAAGTTTGTCTGACTTGCAATTAGTTTCAAATTTTGTATAAATTACTTCAAACATGGTTAAATCAGAAGACATAGTAACTAGTACTTATACCTAAAGTTGTTTTATTAAGGGGTATACCTAAGTTAGTTCTATCTAAAAACAAAAAACAAAAGTTACTTCTATCTGAAAGCAAAGTTAATTTTATCTGGAACCGAAGTTACTTCTATCTGAAAACATCGTTACTTCTGTCTAACAACAAAGTTACTTTTATATGGAACCAAAGTTAGTTCTTACTCCTATTGGAACAAAAGTTACTTCTATCTTAAAAACAAAATTACTTCTATAAAAAAAGTTACTTCTATCTAAAACTAATGTTACATCTATCGGAAAAATTAAATTCAAACCGTCTGCGAACAAACTTGATTCTATTTAAAGTTTACGCATCTAGGGACTATTTGAACGTTACCCTTGCAGCGAAGCCTCGAATTGAGGACTGCTCTGACGAATTTGGTGGGAAATCCTAATCTCCTCCTCTTCTTCCTTGTCTTCCTTTTCTGCTTATCTGCCTCCTTCGAGTTCTTCTGGTCCTAGCTGGCAACAGCAGCAGCTAGCAGGCAACGATCCAGATGATGGAGTACAGCAACAAGAGGCAAAGCAGCAGATGCAACACAAAGAACAATAGAGGCATGGCGGCGGCAATAAGGCGGAGGAAGCAGCAGGCAGCACAGCAACAATGATCTATGGCGATGGTGGCAGACGGCAAGCGGTGGCGGCAAGGGCGATGGACGATGGTAGCGCCTAGGGATTTGGTGTGAGGCGAGGCGACTGGGAGAGAGAGAATGACGGCTTGGAAAGCATCGAAGAGATCAATCTGATCTCTCTATTTATTACGATGAGGAAACTCTAATTAGAATCCAATTATTGAAAATAATCCAATCATTACGGCTTCACCTAAACTGTAGTTATGGCAAGTTTATACTTTATTTTGTATGAGTCGATGAGCTCTATGCATCTACGGTCTCCAATCGCCTATCCGATCAACGGTTCAAAACTCGAAATTTCACACCTTTTTAAAATTATTTTACAAATAATGTTTAATTAAATCGCAGGGTATTACATTGTCAAAGAGAGGTTGTACCGTTCAGACAAATGCTGAATACTAGCACAAATCTTGGGGAAGGTTGCCTTGCATCCCTTCATTTAGAGCAACCGGATAGAACTCTCAAAGCAATTGAAGAACTCACATCTCGTAGCCGACTAGGGGTACCGGCAACAACGGCAATAAAAAGTTAGCACCAGTACAGAAATTAGCATCTCAAATATATCACATCTAATGCTGCATATGGATATTAGATCCACTGAAGGAGCAATACTTGCAATCAGTTATCAGAATAATTAATGTCTGAAACTAAGAAAAAAAATGTAGTTTTATTTGGGAGGCCCTGCGCTTAATGCGGCTCCGGACGGGTGCGGCACAAATACCGAACTACCGCTAGACGGCCTTGAGCTCGTCCTCCTCGGTCGGGAGAAGTACGTACGAGGGCGAGGACGTGGGTGGCGATGAGGAGCGGGAGGAGGTCGAGGAGCCAGGGGTGGAGCACGACGGCGGCGGCGACCCGCACCATGGCAACGCGGTGGGAGAGCGCGGCAGGTGGAACCCCACCACCGGGCTGTTCGAGTGTTGTCACAGTCGTCGATGGCACCGCAGAAGCCACCAAATTGCCGTCGCCGGATTTGGGAGCACTCGAGGGGACCGGATGAGGAGCGCTCGACGGGTCAATGCCAGAGCTCGACAGTAGCAGTTGCCGATGCCACCGCGGAAGCCCACATCGTCATCGACCTCGCCGGATTTGGGGGAAAATTGCTGTGGGGTTTGGGGGAGAAATCGTAGTAGGATTTGGGGGGAGAAACTCTACATCTGTCTGTCTGTCTGTCTCTCTCTCTCTCTCTCTGTGGCGTAGCGGAGTGCGTCGCGTGGCTTCCAATTCGGAGTCTTCTCGGCGATGCCAGCGCATGGATCGCACGGCCACACCAGCGCGCGTGGGATCGGACGGTCAAGTGACATCAATGAAAATGGAATCTACAAAGAGATTGCTACACTATCAAATAAATCTTTTTAAGGTCAATCACTTTTCGGATTCCTTGGATCGACAATCCTATCAAACTCGTATACTTTCTGCCTGTTCTATGTAATCTTAATTGGGACATGCATGTATAGAGTGCAACATTAATATTCCAAGTCACATAAAAAAACTACGGTACATGAAATATATGTGGATAATAAAGTGGAGAAATGTTTTGGAGTAACTCCTGCCAAGTTCTTATATACCGTACATGCTCTCTATTTTCTTTGGCTCTTTGTAACGGAAGATAGAAAAACATATACAAAAAAGCCCTAAACTAATACTAGTGGAAAGTTTGAGTGATGCCGGTGTTTGCGTGAAATGTATAGATACCTCGTGTCGCCATACACGAAGACCTGAAAAATTTGGTTAGCTCTAATACAAATTCTTAATCTCTTTGCCATCTTTGGTTCTTAAGATTTAAGACCTACCATTTGATCTTCTAATTGATAAAAAAAGATAAAAAGAATTAAATTAATGAGTAAATCGATAGACCAATACGGATTTAGTTTATTGGTTGGATTACCGATAGGGGTTAAAATAAACATCTGTCGGGAGTCTGATATAGATATAAAGTAAATGATGTAAATATTAAAACTTATAACTAAGATAAATGTATCGACCAAAGGTCCGATGTAAGCCGATGCGATGAAAAGAGAACAAAACTAACTATCTCACAACATTAACCTTATTAATAACAATCTTGATAGATTAGACTAAACCGAGATAGTATAAGATTGAAATTAATAAAACTAAATCAATTGATAATAGATTAATCGTAGCATAAATATTCATCAACTAATAAAAGATAACTCATCGACTAACACTATGATGAAATGTTATATAAAAACTATCGATTTAACAAGATTTAACACATTAGCAACAATATAATAGATCAGATCTAACCGAGATAGTACTAGATTATAGATAATAAGAAAAATACATATCTAACCAATGGATCTTACGCAAACGTGATAGATATATTATATCAATCTAAGAGATCGAGACGATACAATCTTAGTACAAGTTAATGAATCAAGATAAATTGGCAACCGTAGTGGGTCAAACTAGAATAATCTAAGAGATCAAAATGATACAATTTTAGATGAGATTAATCTAGTTGATACAACTGTTAGGTGGCAGGACTTATCCCCTCATTAGAGAATGAACTTAACCTATGCAGCCCACGTCAAGAGCTAGAACCCGTCGGAAAAAAAACCTAGAGAATAGGGTGACGATGCACTGAAATTGTATTATATTGATCGAGAGATATCTTATAAAACCCAAGATATTTGTATTTATATCATAATAAGATTATATGAGTCCTAGACGGTTACAGGCAATCCACTCGGATATTACTTCCTAATCAAGAAAGCAAAATAACTAAAATGTTTAAGGATAAAACAAAAACTAACATTTTCTAATTATGATACAATCTTACCTATTTACAATAGATATTTCTAAAGATAACTTCTTTTTTCTTTCCACGAACCAACTTAATCATTCGCGGCCTAATCAATCTATCCAGACCCAAACTCAAACATGCCAACCGATCTATCAACCATCGGCTCCAGCTGATCCATCACCATTGCCCTTTGTCAAACCATCAACTTTTATCAAACCCACCAAAGATACCATGCTGATGCTCTAGTCCATGTCAAATTTTAGCATTAACACATGCGCCCCAATTTCAGAGTATGAAAATTCATGCTTCGAAATTATCTTCTTCAGGCTCCTATGACTCCAAGATCTCCTCTCTTGCTTTTTGCAATCGGCTTTCATGAGCCGATATTATTTGCATTAGATGCTCTAAGTTCTTAAACTCTTGGGGGAAAAACTTCTTTTCGATACGACTCAACAATCATTGGAAGGTCAGCTTTGCCAATTGTTCATCACTCAAATTCAAGCTGTAGCATTGGCTCTGAACTTCATGGAATCATTGAATATATTCCGGAGCTGATTCATCCACCTTCTGCTTTACTGATGTCAAATCTGCGAGCTACATCTCATAGACCTTAGCAAAGAAGTATTTATAAAATTGCTTTTTTAAATCAGCCAACCTTCTGATGGAATTTGGTGACAAAGATGAAAACTACGTGAAGGCCAATCCCAATAGAGACAAAGGGAAAAAAATCTCACTAGCAAAGCCTCCTCAGCCAATGCTTCTTCATATTGAGCTAAGAATTGACTGATATCTTCCACAGTGAAAGTGTTGTCCTGTTTTGAGAACTTGGAAAAATATGGTATCTTATATTAGCGTGGCAATGGAACTCTATCAAACCACTTAGAATATGGACGTCGATACATGAAAATTTTCTCCTTCGGTTTCAAGCAAAACTGTTTCTTCATCACTTTGAATATCTTTATAGTCTACTCATTGTCTCTATCATACTGCCCCTTGAGCTGAGCATAACCATTGGACTGATTAAACATCGACACCTATAGATCAATGTTTACCGATATATAAACTGGTGCCTCTTTAGTAATTAGTTCATCCACTCTTTTCCTAATCAAGTCCCAAAGCATATTCATGAAACATCTAGATTGATCGATCAGTACATGACGTATAGGTTTATCAACTAACTTTTGGACAGATTTATGTAGACTCAAAAATGCAGGTTGAGTTGGTTCACCGATCAGAGTTGGTCATAGAAACGATATCTTTTGAATCGGTCTTTGTCGCATAATGCTAAAGGATTCCAAGTAGAGTTTCTAGAAATCAGTGATGGATTGCTCCACTTATTGTCTTTGTTCCTTTGTTAACTCTTATAATGTGATTGTAATTATAATATCTTCATCGACTTCTTTATTAGATATGTTGATTTTTAGGATTTGGTCCCATTGGTATTTTGTCAAAAATGTGTCCCACTAGGTGTGCCAAAAATGTGTTGGTGCAAAATCTCTTGATGGCTCGCATTGGCACACAAGGAGACCTAAGAGATTTATTTAGTTTCAGTGTAGGTTCTTAAGCTCTTTGGCATTCTTAGGTTGTTAAGATTCAGGGCTTGCTAGTCAATCCGATATTCTAATTGACAAAGAAGATAGAAAGAATTAAATCAACAAACCAATTAGCCGATAGGCCGATACGGACTTCTGTTATCAGGTGGATTGCCAATAAGGATTGAAACGAAAATCGGCCAAGGGTCCAATATAAGTATAAAGCAAATGATGTAAACATGGAAGCTCATAATGAAGATAAATACATCGACCAAAGGTCTGATGTATGCCGATATGATGAAAAGAGAACAAAATCTACTAGCTCACAATGTTAACATTATTAACAACACTCTTGATAGATCGGACTAAACCGAAATAGTATAAAATTGAAACTTACAAAGTTAGATCGGTTGATAATAGATTAATCATAGCATAAATATTCATCAGTTAATAAAAGACAACTCATTGGCTAACACTCTGATAAAACATATTAGCAACAATCTAATAGATTGAACCTAACCGAGACATTACCATATTGTAGATAATAAGAAAAAGATATATCTAACCAGTGAATCCTAGATGGATAAATTAGATTGATTTAAGAGATATAGACATGTAGCCTTAAAACAAGCTAATGAATCATGACAAAGTAACAATCATAGTCGACTGAACTAGAATAATCTAAGAGATTGAAACGATAAAGCCTTAGATGAGACTAATCTAGCTGATACAACTGTTGGGTGGTGGGAGTTATCCTTTCGCCGGATATCTAACTTAACCGATGTAGCCTCGCGTTGAGAGCCAGAACTCACTATGAAAAGCATAGAGAACTAGGGTAGCGATACGCCAAACTTGTATTGTATTGATCGAGAGGTATCTTACAAGACCATGAGGTGTTTGTATTTATATCCCAGGATTACATGAGTCCTAGGCGGTTATAGGCAATCCGCTCAGATGGTACTTCCTAATCAAAAAAGAAAAATAACTAAAACACTTACGGATAAACCAAAAACCAACAAACCTTTCTAATTTTGATATAATCTTATCTAATTACAATAGATATTATTAAAGATAACTTCTATCTTTGCTTTCATAAACCATCTTGAACTCAATCATTCGCGGGCTAATCGATCCATTCATACCAAAACTCAAACATGCCAACCGGTTTATCAACCATCGGCTCCAACTGATACATCACCACCGGCCTTTGTCAAGGACCATTAGCTTTCATCAAACCCACCAAAGCTGCCGTGCTAATGTGCTAGTCCATGCCAAATATTGGCGTTAACAATTGGACAATTCGGGCTAGTACCTATCTGAGTTACTAGAGCAACTTGACTGGACAATTCGGTATGATGTTGGATTGTTTGGCTAGTTTATTGTCTGACTATGGTCATGTGTTGACCAAATAGTGGAAATAAACTAGCCAGATTGCTTGACAACCCTTGAATGTCTAACACTAAGTTGATCTGACAATTATCAGACAATCCATCACGTCAAACAATCTGACCACATGTTAATCCTGCTACTACCAGATAGTGGTTTTGAATGTGGCAGACTATCTAACACATGCCAGGGTTTTAGACAATCCAACCGCTTAGATTATCCGGCATTTATGGCTTAACAACTACTTGCCCAGTTATTGTTGGAAAAGTATAAAGGGCCAGATAGTTATGTGCAATACCGAACTATTTGACCTCATAGAGTTTTGGCTACTTCTTTTCAATGGTAACAAACAACTAGTGAGCTCGATTAGGGCTATAAATATCTCTTGTCTTGGACTCCTTGATGTTTTTTGGATCATTATCGAGCTAAGCAACTAAAGTGAGAGTTCAAGAGGACCATTGAGTTAATTGTGATCATTTTCTTTACTAATTTAGCGCTAGTTTGAGTTGAGAGTGGCTTAGTGTGCAATAACCAAGAGTATAGTTCTTAAAGGCTTTAAGTGGAGAATTCTTCTTGTTACTCTTGGCATGCCTAGATGGTCTCGGAGAAGATCTGTGATCTCTCAAAAAGTTTATGGAAGACCCTTTGTGTTTGTGAATGTTTTCGGGTTCACCTTTCGAAGTAAAAAAGCAACACCTATGATGAAAGCGTCCATGGACTTTATGGCTATAAAAGAGAGCCATACGTAGAGTGATTTAACAAGTATTATTAGAGATTATCAAATCTCCAATACCTCACGAAAAACTCATTGGGTTGTGTTTGTATTTTCAATCTTCTTTTATGTTTTTTCCTTTGCAACTCTTGTTATTTTAAACGTAGGCACATAGGCTATTTTTTACTTTCTGTATTTTAGTTTAATTTTGGCCAAGTCACTTAGAAATTCTATTCACTCTTTCTAGGTTGTCTTTGATTTCACATAGGTCTATAGAAAAAATTTCTAATGAAATTGTATGCTCCAAAAATTATTTGCCAATCCGCCATTTGGAAGGCCCTAACCAGCATGTAATGGCTTTTTCTAAGTAGGATTATAATAGGAGAAGAGCAAGTTACACGGGTGTAGAAAGCTAGGAGGAGAGAAAACACGGTTTGGAGCTAGAAGAGAAAACACGGTTTGGAGAAATTTCAATACAAATGAATAGAAAAAAATAAAAAATAAGAATATATGTACACATTAATTTATAGGAATTTTTTAAGGATATAAAATTTTATATATTTTCTCTCTACAACTTAAAGGAAAGACATTTTTTTGTTTTTCTATACTTTATTCCTATAAAATAAATGATGTTTATAGGAATTAATTTTTAGGAATTTAAAATCCAAATTATTTGTTTTTTCTCCGAACGGAACCAGCCCTAAAACTGTGTCCTTCTTAGGAGTTATTATTAGTTGTTACACCACCATAATACAAGTACATAAGCTAACACATGTGCACAGCAAACATGTACTTATAATAATCGATCGTTTAATTTACTCCCGATATGCAACGGCAAGTGCACATGCGTATCAGTCCTTGTAGGACCTGAGCTGCTGAATGAAAGCGTCGATGCACCTCTCGTGGCACTCGGTGTTGGCGACCACCTCCTGCAGCTTCTTGGCGTTGCCAGCGAACACCCTCTTGCTTTCTTCATCCACCACGGCGGCCCGGATGGCTCCGGCGACGCCGTCCCGGTTGAATGGCCCGTCGTGTTTGCCATCCCTCGGCACCTGCACCCCAACCTTTTTGACCCCTTCCAAGTACCTTGCAATTGTGAAGTGGTCAAGAAACAATGGCAGCATGACGAGAGGATGGCCGAACCGGAGCCCCTCGATGACGGAGCCGTAGCCGCAGTGCGTCAGGAAGGCGCCCACGGCGGCGTGCGCCAGGATCTTGAGCTGTGGAACCCACCCCGTCTTCACGAGACCGCGGCCGCGCATGCACTCCTCGAAACCGGGAGGCAGGAGGTCTGCGTCGTCGTCGAGGCCGTGAGGCTTCCTCAGAGCCCAGAGAAAGGGCGCGCCGGAGAGCTCCAGCCCGAGGGCCAGCTCGCGCCGCTGCTCCGCGGTCAGGGGCGCCTCGCTCCCGAGCGCGACGTAGGCGACCGACTTGGGCGGCTGCCTGTCGAGCCACGACATGCAAGTTGTGTCGCCGTCGTCGTCTCCGGCAGCCACCACGTCGACCTGCGGCGGGAGTAGGCCGATGGGGACGGTCGGCTTGCCGAAGATCCCCGAAAGGAGAGGCACTGTGTCGGGCTCGAACTCCACGCAGCTCCGTACGGCTACAAGCCTGCATCCCTCCAAGGTCGACACCAACCCCCGGGCTATGTGGGCGGGCACGGGAACGGGATTCGCCGCCGCCGTGGATGACCCGTCCTGCAGCAGCACCGACGCGCCGAGCTGGGCGCACCACGCCGCGGAGTACGGGAGGTTCAGCACGCAGGGAACCTTGTGGTCGAAGGCGGAGGCAGCGGGGAAGCTGTCGGAAATGACCCAGTCGACCTTGTTCCCGGCGGCGCACGCCTCGTCGAGGAAAGCGGAGAAGGGCGTGGAGAGCTGGTCGTAGGCCTCACGGTGGAGCCCGAACTTGTCGGGCACAATGTCGGTGGTGGCCTCGGCGCCCTCCGGGAGGCCGTCGACGCGCGGGAGCGGCAGCTCCACGAACTCGACGCGCGCGGCGGACGGGCGGCGTAGGCGGGCGATATTGCGCGGGGTGGAGACGAAGGACACTCGGAGGCCGCACGAGGCCAGGCGCTCGGCGAGCGCGAGGCCAGGGAGAAGGTGACCGAACGCGAGGAAGGGGAAGACGACGACGTGGAGCGGGGAGTTGTCCATGGCGCGCCTGCAAACAGCTAGCTAGCGAAGTGGCGAGGGACTAGTGGCAGGTAGGAGACTGCGCTCAGTACAGCAATTAAATAAGTGTTGAATAAAGGACGCTTCGGCTGCAGGCCACATGACAAAGCCCCTGGCAGACCGCAGGCGCAGCCTCGAACGCTACTGCTGCATGTTGCTTTTTTTTTTTCACGCCATTGCTCTCTCTCTCTCTCCCTCCCTCCCACCTTAAACCACCTTCTTGACAACATTTTAAATTATTTTTTCTTCTAAATTAATTATCTGATCTGTCATCTATAACTATGCCAGTTTATTCGTTACAATTAATTTTTTAACAAAATCTCACATAGCTATATTTTGAATTAAAAAATATATGATTATATTTCTAATTGAAATATTTTTTTATTACATATAACATTTAAAAATCCAAAAACACTATATGTAACATTTATAAATAAATTAGTAAACCATCATAAAATAATTATTAAAACATCTATATAATACCATGTGCAACATTTAAATGATTTTTTCTAAATTATTTACCTAATATAAGATTTGATTATATCATTGCATTAGTTGCAAATTAAATCTTTACACCAAGATGATTATATTTGATGGAAAAAAATATATGTAGAGGGTTGTTTCAACACTCGTAAAAAAATGTTTCAACCCACTTTATGAAGTGCAACATTTAAAAAATACTGCTTACAATACTGACAAATGTTACATGCAACATAAAAAAACATATGAAACAAATAATATATATTATAAATACTTGATTTTATTGAAATATTGTTTTATCAATTATGAATTGAAACATCAAAAAATACTTGCTAAAAATCCAATAAATACCACATGCAATATTTAAAAATAAAATAGTAAGATTAGAAAATACTTCCTGAGACAACCAAATAAACTGTGCGCAACATTTAAAAAATATACATTGGAACATAAAACTTAAAACGAAATTATTACAAATTTAATTATATAAGATCGATCTAATTGTAATAAATACAACAATACAACTACAGAGTACATCGGATAAATTGTTAAGAAGAAAAATCGTTTTGAAGTTGCTAAAAACATACGGGCATGAGCTGCATGCGCTGGCGAGGGAGGAAAGCATCTTGCGCTGCATGCGCAGGCGAGAGGAATAGCTGCGTGCTTGCGTGCGCAGCAGGCGAGACCGAGAGAAAGGAAAGCATCAGCAGTGGGTGGGCCCTGACGAGGCGTCCGATATTTTTCTCCGCGTCGGACGGCCGAACGGGAGCATTCTCGGTTGAAAAAAAGACGCATAAAGTGGTCCGCAGCGTGATACTCCCTCTGTCCCTTAAAAAGGGAAATTTAACTAGTATTTGCCACTATACGTGGCAACTCTCTATTTATCATTCTTTCTATATATTTACGAAAGCAATTTTTGTTAATTTATGCCACGATACGAAGGTCTCTGCTGTCTTCAACCACTCGATACCGTGCCACGTGCACATGACATGAGAACTTGTCCAGGAGCGGCTTGGGATAGGAGCGTCGAGGTCCCACTATTGACTTTTTCCGGTCACGCCCTTAACACAATGGAATCATCAAAAGTCATGGTATTAATGAAGTCGCTAATTACTTTTGACTTTGAGAAGCTTCTAACTAAGATGAGTTTAGAATATTAAAATTGGCTAGCTAAGCTGATTTGATAGATTGGGATAAACACCCGTCTCACGAGCAAAATAGAAGGTTTTTGGAACAAAACTACAAAGAAGATTTGTACTCTCGAGTGAGGACAAATGACTTATAATGCAAACCGACGAAGATGGACAAACTCGGGTAAAAAAATAGGGCAAAAAGTAGATGTGTTATTGAATGATTTAATTGGCTAATTATATTGGTTGTAGATTGTGTGCTCAATTGAATTGGCCATAGCACTTATAAAAGGAATGGTCTTGCCTATACAACGCCTCTTCCACAAGCTTAGATATCAATTATGATTCAGAAAACAAATGTGAGAATCGTCGCAGTTGGACTCAACCTTAGCCTCATATGATTTGACCGTGGGTCCATTGGTTTGATAGTCCCTATACTTCTAGTCAGACCAGCCTCGTGCAGAAGCCTTGGATCCCTTTTAAATTTGGCTAAAGTTTTCTATATTTCATCCTAGGTGCCAAATTTAGGTTTTAACACATACTCCTACATTTTTAGCAAACATGAGAGCCAATAAGCACGAAAACACGAAATCGAAGGGTGATAGTCTACTATCAACCACACCACCTCCCTAAGCGTCTTGTCAGACACTCAAGTAGTATTTTCCGTTGACACTCTTCAATAAAATACGCATTTCCCCAAATGAGTTCAAATATCAGGTACGGACCTTCTCAACTAAGTGACCATTTACCAAACTCTCTATTTTAAGAAACCAAAGGCAAAATCGTCTTCCATACCAAATCTCCAATCTGAAATGATTTTGCCCAACCATTACGTTGGTTGTAGACTTTGGCTATTCTTCTTTTATCTTTCTTGATTTGCTCTAAACGTTTATCGGTCACTTCATCGAGACTATCTATCATCAACGTTTTGTTATCATTGACTAATAAATTGTCTTGCTTTACTAGTCTAACAGAGCTAAGATTCACCTCAACTAATAAAATGACATCTTGTATATAGATTAACTTAAAAAGGAGTCACCTTGGTGGCATCATGTGTAGATATTCTATAAGCCCATAATAACTCAAAAAGCAACCCATGCCATCTTTTTTGTGTTCCTCAATCTTTTTATTGATAAACTTTAGAAAAAACCTTATTACTCAATTCTTGACCATTAGCCTAAGTGTAATAAGGAGAAAATTTTAACTTAATGCCAAAAGATTTAGCAAAATCTTTCACCTCCTTGAAAAAAAAGAAGTTACATTCATAGTTAAAGTTTGAGGAATACTGCTTCAATATAAAATCAATTACTCTTTTATGCGCCATATTCTTAAGAAAAATGGCCTCGGTTCACTTTGTGAAATAATCCATTACGACCAACAGAACTGATGACCTTTGATGTATTTGGCCAATGAAATTCAGAGGCCAACCTCAGAATGTCCATCGTTTGATAATCGGCTTCAACGTGATAGAGATGATCAATTGAATATTGCCAAACTTTTGACAAGTCTCACACCCTCCATAGTACTTAAAACAATCATCAATTATTTTTATAAGTAAAATTTTGCTCTTTTTGAGAGCCAATTCATCTTGTGGGTCAATTGTAAGTTCCACAAATCTCTTCATGAACTTCTCCCATAGCAAGTTTGGATTGATCATCATTCAATCACTTTAACAACACCCAATCTATATTCTGACGATATAAATCATCATCGAGCAAAGTGTACTTAAAAACTGATGCCAAACCTTTTTATCAATCTTGATGCTAGGATTTTTTAAATAATCAATCAAAGGATTATCCAATCATTATCTTGATCCATAGCACATATAACCAAATTAAAATTTAATTCAACCTTAAAAACATGTGTAAAATCTTGCTCCCAAGCCTCTCGCTGAAGGGTAGCAAGCCTGGACGGACCGACTACATGGTCCAGTCAAACCAGTGCGATGCTAAACTGCTCAGTTCAAGTCATTCCTAGTTAGATTGGTCATAAGGCCTGATCGGACCGGGGCAATGCCGAGCCATCTTATTTGGCTCGAGAGATCCCTGGTTAGACAAGCGCTATACTACTGGTTGGACCAGCCATGGTTAGAAGCTTCACCAATTTTATCTAAAATTTTATAATCAAGCACCGGCTTTTCCAGAACCACAAATAACCCTTTTCTACAAGATAACTAGATGGTTATGTGCTAAATCATTTGCTTTAGAGTTGTTTTCCCTAGAAACATGTCTAATAATGAAATCATCAAAAGTTAGCAATAGTATATAAGTATTTATCTAAATACTTATTTAGTAACCCATCAAAGTGTAACACCCCTATTTTTTTGGCCATTAAAAAACTATTTTAACAAAAAGCCTAATTGAAAAAAATTGTGGTTCATCCCAATCCAAACCGCCCACTCAACTCCCCTTCCAACTTTCATAGCTCCTATGCCACCCGCCGTCAGGAGTCATCGTGATTTGGTTGGATGCCGTCAAGCACCACCGACCATCGATCTCTCGGCTAGTATCCCTCTCTTTTCAATCAATGCCACATGGCTACCACACGGTAGCCACATCGGCTATGGTAGGCTTGCCTATGCCAACGAGGCACATCCCCTATAGCCCTGGCCGCGCACTCATGAGCCGGCCGAGCTAGCCCATTAGGCTAATAAAGCGACAATCCACTATGCCTCTCTCACCTCTCTTTTATTACCTCTTGGGCCAAGGCCCATTGGATAGTCCAGTGGGTCAAAGCTCGACCACCCTTCTACTCTATAGACGAAGTCTACTTGACCACCCTTCGTATAACTAGTCGGCCCAACCTATCAACAAGAATATTCTTAAAAATATTTTTTTTCAATTTAAATAAATCTTTTTTCTAGAAAATCATTTAATCTTTCAAAAATCAAATCTCCCTATTTGTAACTCCGATTGATCCTATTGAAATCTTTATTTTTTAAAAAATTAAGATACTATTAGTTATTAGTAATATTATTTTATTTATATGATTTTATGTGGTTTTATCTCTTTTGCGTGTAGATGACAATGACAAATATTGTTTCGGATGCGGATTTTTGAAGAGTTTGAAGAGGAAGATAGAGTCAAGTAACCATTGGATCATATTGCTCTAAGTTTTATGATCTAAGTTTTTAAAATATTTTATTTACAAAATTGCATTGCTAGTGTATACGATAAAAATTGCCCTTGGTTTGCACCACAACCTAACAGACGTACTACATGTACGATGTTAATACCTTATCCTTTATTGCTTCACCCCTATGAAACCTTGGCACTCGTGCTCTCCAAGCATAGGTATTGACTGTTACATTCACATCACACTTGTTCGTGGAAATGACATAAATGAGTTTCTAAACCTTGGCAAGTAGTATAATCAATCCAAATGGGTTTTTAAACTGAAATAGTATGATACCGTACTAAACAGGCACAAGTAGTAATTTTTTTAAAGAGAGAAAACTACACTGATAAAATCGTACCTTACTCGATAAAAAGTAAATAATAGAGTGACATATGTACAGTACTAATAATTAAGTGAATAAGATGACAGTAAAATGCATAACCGAACAGTGCAAAGTTTGAAATACACTTTCATTTAGAAAATAAATTTTTTGAAAGGAAGGGGGTTAAACAAAATAAATTTTCATGCCATACTAACCTGCTTAGCTTTAAAAAGAGAAAGGGGAAAAACAATTTGGCCTCCCTAGTTATCACGTCTAAAATTTTTATCTAAAATTTTAAACGCTTGTATGTGTATTTAATACTCATCTAGGAATCAACTGATATATATAATAAGAAGGTTGATAACAAATTACAAGTCTTTAACTAATAATATAACAAGTACATAATTTTACGGAGGCAATTGAAACCTCTTCGACAAATAAAGATCTAAGCAGCAGAAAAGAAACTAGCGATGACGATGACTCTAACTCCAAAGGCAGCTTGAAAAGGACTCAGCCTAATCCTCATATCAGCTTCTTCGCTGTAGAACTCCTACTCTAGTGATTGATTATTACAAGGCGAGTATATGGAATACTCAACAAGCCATATAAAAATATGCAAATGAACGAAATATAACAAAGAATGGCATAATATGACTATTTTGCATAACAATATTTAATAAACTTTTGAGAACAATAAAACAATTGAATAATTAAATAATATTAAATCAATACCGAGTAGCATACTAGTAGTACACAAGCCCAAGCTAACTTTGAACAACCATCCTGGTTGTACAGATCCAATATCTCCATATAAAGAGATAATTAGTCATCATCAATTATCAAATTATTATCTTTATTAAGTATTGTGGGACTAATAAAAATATTGTTAGGTTCAAACATAACCATGGCACGACTATTCGAATAGTTATACTCTAATCAGATAGGTACAAATTAACTCTAGAACATGTTACTATGCACCTCAATACCACCTTGGTATCCCAAAAAGAATTGTGAAAGGACACTTAGTATAATGCCCAATAGAATGATCATCATACAAGTCTCTAAAAAAGGTGGCATAAACTCTAAGCTAGAGAAACTCTGCCTCTTTACTATAGACTTACTACTGCAATTTATGATTACCATTGTTAATTTATTGCTACTACCACCTATAAACTAAACATACTATAGTGGCTTGGACATACTATACTATAAGTCCAACCATTGTCTTTGCTGACTTATGATTAGTACGGTAAATATTTTATAACAGTAACTCACAAACCAGCCTTTAATTGTCATAAAACCATCAATTCATGTGCTGACAACTATCTCTTAGTCAAGTTTTAGTTGGTAGGTTCTTATTTAACTAAACACTGTCAACCGTCATAAGCTACCATTAAATAATCATATTAAATATAAATAAAGTATTAGTTATTCCATAAGTGAATCTAAGTTTCTAAGTAGGGCTATATAAAGTACAAGTTAGTTAAATTATATCACATGGTATAAGATATAGGGTGATAATTGCAAATTGGCCATAAAAAATTCCAACAACATTTGAAAATAAATGCATATTAGAATGAAAATTATAGGTTAAAATATGAGATCAACATGCCCAAAGGGTGTTGTATATGTATGACTTGTCTTACTACTCTACTCTATAAAGACTCTAGAACCTTCGTCAGCGAAAACAGGCTCTCCAGAAATGTTGAAAACTAAAGTCAAAAACAAAATAATCAATAACAGTATATAAGAACAAATAAACAACATATATTGATATTTTTAATGAATGGATTTTGATTTTTAAATTTAGCAACTTGAACCAACTAATTTGTACTTAGGATGAATTAATTATGATTTTTCTAAGTTTAATCTGATTTAAAGTTTAAATAGAAATTAATTAAAGATTTTGATGTAATAATAAATTATTTTTAATAGGAAATATAAATTATTGCATCACTTAGAATCAATTCATTCATTGTAAACCGGGTGCATAAAAGCGGTATACGCGAATCAACGACCTAGATTAATTTGACCAAGATCAATGTTTGAGGTCAATCCTGATATAAGGCTCGGAATGAATGTCATGTGAACATCTAACTGGCTGCCACGTAGGATTGGGAGGGCAACGTGGCACCACATGGACGAACAGAAGATTTTCGGATTGGGAGGGCAACGTGGTGCTGACATGCCACGGAGGATTGGAAGGGCATGAATTTAGAAGATTAAAACCAACTAGTGAAGTGGATTTAAATAGATTGGATAAACATTATCTCATGGATAGAATAAAAGATTTTTAGAGAATTCACACTCTCATAGTAAGGATGGACGGCTTACATCACAAACAGACTGGCAATGATAGACAAACTAGAATAAAAAATAGGACAAAAGATAGATGAAATATTAAAAGCACAGCTAATTGTGTTGGTTTTAGATTATGTGGTCAATTGCACTTGCTATAGCCCTTATAAAGATGTTGTTATTGCCTCCACAGACCTTTTGTTGGTTTGGAGATTAATTAGGACCCAGAAAACTTTGCCCAAGCAAGAAAATAGAAGAACCATCAATTAGAGTAGGACTCAGCTTCAGCTGCTCTAACCATTGGGCTGCTAGTCTAACCGCTCCTATATTGTCAGTCCGACCGACACGTGCTGGCCAAACTTTTGTATATTTTGTCCTGAGTGACAAATTTTTGTGTTAACACGAACTACATCCAGCCGACGGCAGTGGAGCGAGCGTCTCTGGTGCGGGCGTGCGGCATCGGCGTCGACAGCGCTGAATGGGAGCACACGCGGCAATTGTGAGGTGCAGCCCAAGCAGCGCTAGCGCCGCCACGTCCACCCCCTACGATGAGCTCTACGGCAACGAGGACGAGGTGGAATCTAAATCCGAGAGCCCCAAGAAAGTCGGATATCATCCCCAGTGTCGAGGTCCACGAGCAGCGGCGCCAGCAGCGGAGCTTGAGCTCGATGAGATGGTGACGAAGCTCGAGCTCGAGCATGAGCTCGTGGAGAAGGAGGCGGAGCTCCAGCTCGACGAGGTGGCGATGGCGGAGCTCGAGCTCGATCAGGTGACGGCTGCGAGCGGGAAGGCTGTGATGGCTCGGGAAGGCGAACCTTTCTTCTCACATCCGCTTCCAACCTCTGCATCTTCAGAATTTATTGGGTTTGTTGCATCACTGTCCTGTTTTGGGATCCAAGTGTTTTAATTAGCCATGTCTTCACTTTGTGCTGATTCAGGATGGCTGCCCAGTTCGATGAATCGATCCCTAGTGCTAAGTAGAGATAATTAATTAGTAATTCGTGTTGATTCAGGACGCAGCCGCTCAACCACTCCGGAGTCGCCCATGGCGTGCGACCCGACCAGCGTGAGTGACCCAGCCGTCGCCTTCAGCGTGCCGCCGCCAACGGCCACGGCGATGTTGTCCCTCACCACTTCACCAGAATAGGCCGTACGTGTCGACCTTGATGACGGCGTGGATGGCCGGGTCAATCGCCGCGATGCTGCGCAGGTACAGATCAACGAGGCCAGGCAGAGTGCGCTCCCTGCCAGCGAAGGCACGTCGGATGGACTCGATGACAGCCTCGTCGAGCTCAAACGCGGCAATGGGTGTCGTGGCTGCGAGGAGGAGGGAGGAGGCAGCGCGCGGTGGAGTGCAATCCCCCGTGGGAAAAAAGAGGAGAATCGAGAGGAGCCAGAGAAAAAACATAGTCCAGGTAAAATAGATATTTCATGACACCAACCCATGTTGGTGTGCAAGTGTCACGTCATGTATGTAAAACTGATATAAAATTAAGTAAACTTCTCTCTCTAATTACAAATATGTAAGTATAATTTTAAGAGTGCTAAATATAGAGTTTTCACTTATAAGGTGTCAAATAGTTAAATTTCTCTTTAAAAAATCAAACTCCTACCATCCTAATGTACGTAGGGATAGAACATAACTAACAACTTAATAGGTACTTTGTTAATATAAAAGTAGTACTCATAGTGATGGGTGGGTAGATAAAAATTATTAAAGAATAAAACTGATCAATTTATCAATTTTGATACTGATAATAGAATAGGTGAGAAAGTAAGAATTAGTTTATTTTGGACAAAATTTGAATTATAGAAATTTATTTATTTTTGGACGGAGAGAGTAAATTTATAGTTAATAAATATTATCTATTTTAAAATATAAGCATGTCTAATTTTAGATTGTTTATTAAATATTTTAAAAAAATTAGAAGTCTAAGCATTTTATATGACAAGGCACGAGTTTCTTTTTTAAATGCGCTACATAATAATATAATTCATGATATTTCTCTTTATTCACATTAAGCTATATTATCTTAATTTTAGATTGATCTGTGGTATAATTTATCTCTCTCCTTTTCTTTTATGAAGTCATATCACCTTGGTTTTGACTTTTGATAATTAATCTATATTATCTCTCTTCTTTTTCTTCTTTCATTGAGCCACATCACCTTAGTTTTCTTTTAAATGTTAAATTGTTATAAACCACAACATATAGTTTTTTTCAATTAATGGTAGATCAAACTGAAAATTAAATAAAGTATAAAAAGTAATATCGTCTAGCTATCTAAGTATATCTATAATGTTATTTCTACTATTATCATATAGAACTTCCACAGCAATACGCAGGATTCCATCTAAGTATTTCTATAAAGTTCCTTAATACTAATTCTCTCTTCTCTCATAAAATTACCTCAGTTGTTTTTAGCTATTAGGTGATTCATCAAGGGTGCAAATTCCTCTTTTTCTCCTAAATATCACACCATACATCATAATTATTTATAATATTTAGATAATCGATCAAGTTACAAGATATAAAAAGCAAAGAATATCATATAGTAAGTAAGAACTAAAATTTACTATTTATATCTAATATTTTGTCATACAATTCTTCTGCAGTCTTCCGCAGCAATGCACGGGGTTACCATCTAGTTAGTAAGAATAGTGTGTCATTTTCTGTAAAAGGAAAACCGTCACTGCATGTGATAAGTGATAACCACAATTAGTGTGAAGCTAAAGCACTCAATTAATTAAACTCTAATAAAGAGAGCCCAAGAATCATTAAGTTAGATCAATTAACATGTAAGGATAGAGCGAACTGACCATAGCTCAGCTGATAAGGTCCTGGAACCCATTCACCTAGATTAAAGTTATAGACTTGATAACAACATATCCATCAAAAAAGCAAGTAATAACTTCATCAATCTTAACATTTCATCAATCTTAACATATGCTAGTCTAGTCCTTTAAGATAGTAATATGGATAGGTTATGCATGTATGTTTATAGATAAGTGTGCATGTATTTTTATAGATAAGTGTGTATATGAGTGCTTACGTCTATACTGTATTTAAAAAAATATGGAAGAAAACAATATTACTAACATGTAATAATAAAATATTTGAGTGGATATAAATTTGGCACATAAAAAACCTACAACAAAATTATAAAAAAACACTATAGAAATAAAACGAGTTTATAGAGGTATAAGAGAGTCATAGCTATGGAAGATAAAAAATTCAAAAGAGTTAGTTGAAAGGAAAACAATTAAGATAAAAAAAATCGGATGTCTCATTGGATGATTAAAAAGAAAAACAAGTTCCTAACCCTATCATATTATTCCTAAATTGAATGAATTTATTAATCATGTATTATCATCCGGTTACATTCAAATATAAACGTTAACATTCAAATCATTGCATTAAGACAGGGATATTCTAAGGATCGAATAATTCTGCAAAATATTAAGTTGAACGTAAAATCTAGGATCCGTCAAGTTGGAATTTTTCCTTAAGTTTCCATTGTCATTATTTTATCATATGGAATATATACAAGCACAAACATCACTACAGGCAGGTTCAAATAGATAGAGGCAATGTCTGATAGTATCTTAAAGACTAATTAGCCTACAAAAGAAATTTTCTTTGTTTTTTTTGGAGAATGCATACAAAAGATACATATAGAGTTTCTTAAATATCAATTTTATTATTTGAGTAACATATCATTTGATAGAACAAAATCTTATATGATTCTAGCCACGCAAATATGCAGGCCACCCTCTTAAAAAAGAAATAAAATCTCCTAAATTCGCTACTGCATTTATGCAGTGACTATTAATATGAAAGAACAGTTCATGGATCTCCAGTCGGCTCCAACATGTCCGGCCCATGATCGAGCAGCCTAGCCCCTCCCGGAATTGCCGGCCATGCCGAAGCCCAAGGTGAGAATGCCCACGCCGCCACGGGCACGGCGGCCGGCGGCTCACCGGAGATCCCTCGCGGCGGGCGGGCTGGGCCTGGCGGCCGCGGTGTACGTGGGCGTGGACTACGCGCGCCACCTGTCGCCGGCGTGGCACGGCCGGCTGCAGCCAGCGCTCTGGGGGGCGCTGGCGCTCGCAGCCGCCGCGCGCGCGCCCTTCTACCGCCGATGGGACTCCGAGCTCCGCGCCGCGCCGCGTTTCCTCGCCGCCATGGCGCTCATGATCGCCTCGTTCCTCTGCGAGGCCATCTCCGTCCGGTTCGTCTCCACCGTGCTCGGCCTCCAGTGGCACCGGTCAGTCCCTTCTCACTTATAGGGCCGCAGCGAAATCAGCGAGGTTTTTTTTTTCTTTTTCTTTTTTTTGGTTTCAGGCTAACATGTGGGGGTTTGGTGACATCATTTCTTCGCATTTTTACGCTAATTATCATGGAGCATGTGGATCGCGGTTGTTGTGATTGGAATTTCGAAGAACGATGGTCTTGCACGGCTTACTCGTAGCAATGTGTAAAACTGAGCATTAACTGTGGTTCAAATGCTAGATTTGGTTACCAGCCAATCAAAACCATTTCAGTGAATTGCTGTCAGGATTCGGTTTTTCTTTCATTTATATTTATATTTTGGTAATGGATTGGTGTGAGATCTGTAGATTAAAAATATGCGTTTTTTTATGTGGATATGCACAGCTCTATTGGTTCGTGGAGATTAAGAATCTGTTCTTGGCTCTTGCTAACCTTGTTTGGATGATTAACTCAAGTTCAATATGCTTGGAAGTTTTTGTAAGGATCCCAGTGGTGCTTTGGATAGAATATAGAATGGTTCCTTTAGGAAAAAAAACAGAAATATATTAACTGCTTATGTGCATTTATGCAACATTTTGTTCCATATATAACGTTATCTGGGTTGTTAGTTAAACATGTAGCGAGGTTGACACCTTCAATTTTTTTTCATTTCCACTTTTGGTATGTTTTTTACTCCATCCCACAAAACTGAACTACCACTAGAAGGTATTAGTAGTCTGGCAGTGACAACTTTATGTCCTGAGGAACTTCCTCCATATGCACTTGAAGTATTCCTCTTGTGTTAAGTTTAATTGACTGCGGTATTTATTCTGCACTTTTGTGCCATAAAAATCTTAAAAAGAGATAATCTAAGACAGGTCCATTTTTTTTCTCCACAGATCTACATCTCCTCTTCCTGACACTGGACAGTGGCTGCTTCTAGCATTGAATGAGAAACTTCCGCAAATTCTGGTTGATCTCCTCAGATCTCCCATCATCAGTCTTCATCACTATCTGATGTTGTTTATCATGCTGGGGTTTTCGGCTCTGTTTGACTGCATCAAAGGTCCTGGACTTGGAATAGCTGCAAGGTATATGTTCACAATGGCAATTGGACGTTTGCTACGGACTGTAACATTTCTTGCTACGATTCTACCATCCGCAAGGCCTTGGTGTGCTGAAGCTCGATATCAAATACCAGATCATCCTCATCCTTGGGCACAGAAATACTATGCTCCATATGCTTCTGATCCAGATGCAATCCGTAGGGTCATACAAGAGGATATGCCATATGGTCAGTACATCCATCTTATAAACCTTACTGATATGGCTACTTTTATTGCCCTGCACTAGCTAATGCTCTTCCTTCCTAGTTATAGCTTTTGTTGAAGAGTACCCTGGTGAGTATAGACCTAAGTGGGGACATATGAGCTTTTTAGTAAACATTTTGAGGCCAACTGCTGAAGAGGGGTCCTCGTGGTATCATTTTCTGAAGAAGGCAAGTGGTGGCTGCAGTGATCTTATATATAGTGGGCACATGCTTGTTGCTGTTCTCACCGCTATGGCATGGACGGTAAGCTATGGCACTTTTGTCTTCCAATTTGTCACATGTCACGTCCAAGATGCATTCATTTATTCTTCTGTATGTCCTGCTAAAACCAAACGAAATTCTTCTGTATGTCCTGCTAAAGCCATCCTTGCTATATGGTTTTTTTGAATCTACGTGGTTATGCCTGCTTTTATAGTTTCATGGCCCGCGTCAATGCATCATTATTTGGATTTATTTCTTTGCAAGTGACACCATCAACCGGTTCTAAGCATTCCCTAACATGCTCTGTGATAATTATTGTTAAATCAATGAAGCGCTACATTTATGTGACAGCTAGGACTCTATTGCGGTGAAGAGTTCAGTTTACCGTTGCCTTTTTTTTCTTTTCGTCAGCATGGGCCTTCCTCCTGATGATAACTTCATCTTGCATAATTTCTGTGTTGAGCTGTTACTTATTGTTCAGTTATCATATTAGATCCTTTTTCCATTTTCGCAGGAAGCATATGAGGGATGGATCTCTGTTGTCATATGGTTTCTCGTCCTCCACAGCGCTCAGAGGGAGATACGGGAGCGCCATCATTACAGCGTTGATTGCATTGTGGCAATCTACGTCGGAATCCTCTTGTGGAGGATGACTGGTTTCATTTGGTCTGCAACAGACAACACTCGTGCCAGAAGGCTTGCAAAGCTCGACAAGATTCGGAGCAGACTATTTCAAGCCGCAAAGGATTCGGACATGGATGAAATAAGGGGTCTGCTGAACGAAGTTGAGCTGGTTGGCCAAGAGAGGAAGGGCTTCTCGCAATGCGTCATCTTGTCTTTCTCCTCAGCTATGATATTTTTCACCCTCTTATGTGTTCTCCTAGCATTCACACTAACCAGCGATGGATGATTTCTTCACAGCCTTCGAACTTCTAGTTTCATATTGGCAAATTGAGTTTTACATGATCTCAGCACTATTTAGTTTTCTGTAGTGTAGGTTGAGAGTTACGTTGAAGCCACTTACCAGATAAGTTGATTTAGCAGTGAAACTTGTTTCCTCTTGGTTCTAAATTCTTGTTGATTTCTGTAGCAAAGAACATGTAGATACTTGTGAGGAAAATAAGATTATCTCTTGTGTTACAGTTGTTGTGATGCCCTTTGCTAATGAGATGGTGATGATAATATGATGGAGGAGGTGTTAGAGAATTAAAGATGGGAAACCATGTGAACCATAGATGCAATAATGCATTTTAATTTTAATTTTCCAGCCCAAAGAAATGGTTCTTCCCTTGGCAGCCTGACCTGGAACATGGAAATAGACCAATGACCACTAGACTGTATATATATATAGACCCGATCCTCTCTGTATAGCGTTGGGGTCTTAATATTACTGTATACATTCTTACATGGTATTAAAGTAGGTCTAGACATTCCCGGCACGCTAGCATCCTTCCGTCGGCGAGCCGACGCTCCCTTCCGGTCGCTGACTTCCTTCTCGGTATTCCCTCTTTGCTCTCTCGTCTCGGCTCCTTCCCGTCTTCTCCACAGACGGCTTTCTCCTTCTCTACCACCCTCTCCCATCCCTTGTTCCTCCATATGACGAGGTGACGGTCTCCATCTGCCTCCTCGTCTCGGCTCACACCCGTCTTCGTCCTTTTCTTGTCTCGGTGCACCTTTTCTCCTCCGACGCCGACGCACCTCTATGCTCATCGTCTCCATTGACTGGACCCATCCGCCCTCCATCAGCTGGACTCGTCCGCCCTCCATCGGCTAGAACCCTCTCTCGGTTCCCGCTTTTCCGACACGCTCACCTGCTCCCGGACGCGAATCTTCTCCACTCGCGTCTGAGCCACTCCGATGTGTCCACGTGTCCACGGACACGAATCTCTGCCTCCTGAACATGAACCTCCTCTCTTCGCGTCCGCCCCCTCTTCGAGTTTTCACGTCTGCTCCACTCCTTTGCCTCCACAAGTCCAAGGGCGTGAAACTTCTCTTCAAGGACGCGAATCTTCTCACGTCCGTGACCTACCCACTCTCTGACCTACCTACTCTGTCATCTACCTTTCCTTCAACTACTCCGCTGCCTACTTTTCATCGGCCAACCACTCCCCATCGGCTGGTTGGCCCACTTTTTCTTCTCATCGGCCAATCACTCCCCTGATCGGTCGATCCCTTTTCTCATCGGCTTCTTCCTATTAGCCACCTACCCTTCATCGGACCTTACCCTCATCGGCTTCTTGTGCCCGTTACCCTCTTATCATAGCCACCGAGTCAACCCTTAGCTTCGGCACATTCCCAGTCGCCAAATCTATCCTGGCCCTCGGCGCCTCTGACCACACCTCGAGAACTACTTCGCCGATCTTCTCCCTACCCTACGTCGCTATCAACGTGAAATCTCACGTTCCCATCTCTCTCGACCTCAATACCAACTACTCTAAGTAGGTATTTTTCTTCAAATCCCTATGTGAAAGTTCAGCCTCTGGTCACACATCGATGGCTCCGCTCCATCTCGACCCGATGATCCCCAGTGGGACATCGCCGAGTGCTGCGTGCGCAGCTGGTTGCTTGGCTCGGTCGATGACTCTGTCCTCGACCTTACCATAGAGGACACCAACCCTACCGCCCAAGATCTCTAGGTGGCTATCGAGCGGCTCTTTCTTGCCAACAAGCAGCCACGCGCCATCTTTTTACTCAACGAGTTCCACTCCATGGTACAAGAAGACTCTTCTGTTTCCTCGTACAGCTAGCGCCTCAAGGTAAAGGCTGTCGTCCTCCGTGATGTCAATCACCCTGTGGCCGACTCACAACTCGTCCTTGCCCTCCTGTGAGGCATTAACCCACGCTTCTCCAACACCGTCAACGACATCGCCAACTCCACACTCCTTCCGTCGTTCGCCCGGGCCCATGACATGCTAGTTCTCAAAGAACTCCGCCTAGCCAACGACAAGAAGACCGTAGCCCACACCGCTCTCCTCGCCACAGCCGATCATAGCTGTCGATCCTCATGTGCTGCTGCCACTTCTCGTGGCTCTGGTGGCCATGGCCCTAACCATGGCAACACAGCCTACACCGGTGGCACCGGCAAAGGCAAGAGTAAGGGTAAGGGCAAGGGCAAGAACTGGCATGGTCTGATGCAATCATGACCTACTCCAGTCCTTATTCCGTCTACCGGTCCCACGGGTCCGTGGCTATGCTACAACCCCTGGGCACCCTAGCCCTAACCACGCAGTCCCATCGGCTGGCAACCAGGGGTTCTCGATGCCTATCCTTAGGCCTACCTGGCATCGTCTCCCACCCTACAGCCTCAGCCGATGCTCCCCTACCACCCACCCAGTCGGTTCCCTCCTGGAACCAGGCTGGCGCTCCAACCTCAGCACCCTTGGGTGCCGGACTCTAGTGTGTCCTCTCACATGGCATCATCGGTTGGTACACTACGCTCTTGCCATCCCTCCTCCTCCCTCTTTGTCACCATCGTCAATGGCCATTCTCTTCCTGTCCAATGCCGTGGTGACTCCTTTCTGTCTATACCTACAACTAACATTTCACTTCGCAATGTCCTCATTGTTCCCTCCCTCATTCACAATCTAGTATCTGTTCGCCAATTCACACGAGATAACAATTGCTCAATTGAATTTGACACTTCTGGTTTCTCTGTGAAGGATATCCCAACTCGGCGTCAGATCCTTCGCTGCAATAGTGGCGGCGACCTCTACACCATCCTCACCACGCCGTCCACTCCACACGCCAGCGTCGCCCTCTCCATCAACCTCTGGTATCTTTGCCTTGGCCATCCCAGCCCTGACGCTGTCGCCAACCTCCATCACAGCGTCTCCATCCAGTGTACCAAAAGCAGCTCCACCGTTTGCCACTCGTGTCAACTTGGCAAACACGTGTGACTGTCTTTTTCAAATTTTATGTCTTGTACCTCGCGACCTTTTGAGCTAATATATTATGATGTATGGACTTCTCCGGTTAAGAGTGTCTCTGGTAATTAGTATTATCTTACAATACTTGATGATTACACACACTATTGCTAGACTTTTCCACTCACCAGCAAGTCCGAGGTCGCCTCCCACCTAACTAACTTCACAAACTACATCTCTAACCAGTTCAACCTCTCTATTAAAGCTTTACAGGCCGATAACGGTACGGAGTTTGTCAACCGTACTGTTCAAACCTTCCTCACCTCCCAGGACATCCATCTATGCCTCTCCTGCCCCTACACCTCTCCCTAGAACGGCAAGGCCGAACGCCTACTTCGCACACTTAACAATATAAATCGCACAATACTACTTCATATCTACCTACCTGCAACTTACTGGGCTGAAGCACTAACCAGTGCGACTTACCTCCTCAATCGGCGACCATGCTTTTCCGTTCGCCACAATGTTCCATACACTCTTCTGTACCGCACGGCGCCCGACTATTCCTACCTATGTGTTTTCGGGTGCCTCTACTATCCCAATCTCATTGCCACTATTCCTCACAAACTTGCTCCCCACTCTGCCACCTGCATTCTCATCGGATATCGCTCATGTCACAAGGGATACCGATGTCTCGATCTCTTCACCCGCCGGGTCATCGTCTTTCGCCATGTCGTTTTTGATGAGACATGCTTCCCTTTCGGTCTACTTAATCCCCGATCCTCATCTAGCGATCTCGACTTCCTCCTTTTCAACACCGTGCCCTCTCGGTCTCCTCCACCGATCTTACCTCCGGCCCCCTCATCGGCCGCTCCTGAGAACTTACTGCTCAGCTATACCACTACTCTTTGATCTGATGCTACTCACATCGAACCTTCATTGGCCCTACCACTCTCATCGGCTCCAGTTGATCCTATCTCCTTTCCTTCGAACACCTCAAGCCTATCGGCTCCTCAGCCCTCATTGGCTCATAACCACCCATCTGACTCCATTGGCTCCTCAGCCTCTATCGGCTCCCCCCTCTCTATCGGCTGCTCCACCTTCATTGGATCAACCAAACCGATCGGCCCATACACCCCTTCGACTCAGGCCGATCTAGTTTAGCCCTTTCCTCTCACATACAGTCACCGATCCTGAGCCGATGACACCTCTTCCCACCCAGTTCCTACCCTACCTACCATGCTCCCATCGGCTCCCGTCCCCTCCACATCTCTAATGATTACCCGATCACAAATCGGGTCCCTCCGCCCTACCAAACGCTACGGGCTCTCAGCAGTCTATTGTCCTATCTCGCCCATCCTGGTGACTTCTCGTTCTGCCCTGGTCGATCCTCAGTGGCGTGCGGCCATGGCCGACGAGTACAAGGCTCTCATGGACAACGAGACCTGACGCCTCGTCTCTCGTCCTCCCGATGCCAATGTTGTGACCGGTAAGTGGATATTTAAACACAAGTTCCACGCCGATGGCTCACTTGCTCGTCATAAGGCACGCTGGATAGTTCAGGGTTTCTCTCAACGCCCTAGTGTCGATTACGACGAGACCTTCAGTCCTGTCGTCAAACCCGCCACCATCCATGTCATTCTCACCCTGGCTGTCTCGCACTCTTGGCTGATCCACCAGCTCAATGTGAAGAACGTCTTTCTTCACAGTCATCTAACGAAAACGGTCTACTGCTAGCAGCCTCCAGGCTTCATCGATTCCTCTCGTCCCGACGATGTCTGCCTCTTTCAGTGCTCCCTCTACGGCCTCAAATAAGCTCCTCGGGTTTGGTACCAGTGCTTTGCTGCCTACCTTCGGCACATCGGCTTTGTGGCCTCCGTGTCCGATAGCTCCCTCTTTACTCTTCACATCGGCAACACAACCGCTTATCTCCTCCTCTACGTCGACAACATTGTTCTTACAGTGTTCTCGCCGTCCCTTTTACACTAGATCATGGCTTGACTTTATTCCGAGTTCGCCATGACCGATCTCGGTCCTCTCCATCACTTCTTTGGCATCTCTGTCACCCACTCTCCTCACAGGTTCTTCCTTTTTCAGCGCCAGTACACCATTGATCTCCTCCAGCGTGCGGGCATGGCCGAATGTCACCCTACGGCCACTCCGGTCGACACTCGCGCCAAACTCTCCGCTGCTGATGGTTCACTCGTCGCTGATCCCTCTCAGTACCGGAGTCTTGCTGGTGCTCTTCAATGCCTCACCCTAACACGGCCTGACCTCACCTACGTCGTCTAGCAAGTATGTCTCTTCATGCATGCTCCGCGTGAACCTCACCTCGCGTTGCTCAAGCGTATCTTTCGCTACGTGAAGGGCACACTCTCCAGCGGGTTACACCTCAGCTCTAGCCCTTCGGCTCTCTCACCGCGTACTCCGATGCGGACTGGACAGGCTATCCCGACTCTCGACGCTCCATGTCCGGCTATTGCGTCTTCCTCGGCGACACTCTAGTCTCCTGGTCCTCAAAACGCCAGACTATAGTGTCTCGGTCTAGCGCCGAAGCCAAGTACCGCACCGTCACCCACGTCGTCGCCGAGTGTTACTGGTTTCGCCAGCTTCTCTAGGAGCTCCGTGTACCTATCTCCTCTGCGATCGCCGTCTACTGCGATAACGTCAGTGCTGTCTACATGACCGCCAACCCGGTTCATCATCGACGCACAAAGCACATAGAAATAGACATTTATTTTGTCCATGACAAGGTCGCATTAGGACAGATTCGAGTGCTCTATGTACCATCGGCGCACCAGTTCACCGATATTATGACCAAAGGTCTCTCCACGTCTTTGTTTTCTAGTTTTTTATCCAGTCTCTGCGTCCGTTCCCCTCTCGTTACGACTGTGATAAGGGTGTATCTCTGGACCACTGGACTGTATATATATATATATACCCGATCTCTTCTATATAGCATTAGGGTTTTAGTCTTACTGTACGACCGCTTGTCTTCAAAATCATCTAAAGAATATGAGTTGGCAATATATGCTGTATTCTAGACTTAGTTAAGCTAAGCTGGAAATTTTCTTTCTAGACTCTAGGCTGCAGATGTCTCTATCAACTGATCGTAATTTGGTTTGAAAGTCAGCTCATTTCTATATCGTCAGACAAGTAGTATTAATTATAGTGCTTCCGGTGATGAATTTTGTGAATCATTTTGAAGGAATGAAGAATATGATTAGATGAGAGCTAACTTGTAAATTGCCAGACTGATATGCATATTATGTGTGCACGCGGGATGATTTCATACGTACGAGAGAGTAGTGTACAACTGAAAATGCCAAGTTTCAGATATGACAGCGAGTTGTTATCTATTGCATCAGCTCCATGATACAGGCCGAACCTAGTGGAGTTTTCTTTTGGGCAATGCTCGACGTGCGCAAGGCGTGCATCCAGACCCTTGACAGCGTCTCAAAGTGAAGCGAAAACAAGGGAATACTCCCTCCGAATCCAAATGTAAGTTACTTTAGCCTTCTTAATTCTTTTCTAAACTAGTTGGGGTGCTCGTGTGTTGCAACTGGGTAAAAATCACACCAGGTGAAATGATGTTAAATAATCATTGAATGTAATTCCGCGGTAACAAAATCCTTAATAATGCAAATGTTAATATGATATACATCCACGCCGGTATATATTGCTTTTCACACTTCGTCAATATAATGGTATACAAAGCGACTACAGCAAGTATTTGGGTATAGTATCAATGCAAATAATGTTATGCAAAGTCATAGGCTACAACAAGTAATTCGTCAAGAACCTTCCATCACAGGTGGATCCAAGCTACTCAGGTCTGCAAGAACCACCAGAAAGTTCAGACATCCACACCAACACTTGTATACATACATGAAATCGCAATCTCACATCAGAAAGAAACTCCAGACTGTCCTAAGTGATCTCACTCCCTGCTTGCGCCAGCGACACAAGCTGGGGTTTGCAGTTCAAAACAAAACAAAACAATCTCACATAAGGTTCGCCTATATGAGAAGAGGAATCAGCAGCACAGACTGACAGAGAGGCGAAGAGGAAGCAAACCTGTCACGGTGACGAACTCACCAAAGCCGAGGAACCTCTATCGCTTGGAGTCTGCCATCGCCCAGACCTTGAATCAACACAGATTTGTGAAAACTCAAAAGAAATCACCCAAGGACGCTACAAATCACAACTCACGGCGGCACCAGGTGGACGGAGATCGGCGCGGGAGAGGATATATGTTTCGGCAATCAAGCCTTTCACGCAAAAAAAGGCATGACACATAGAGTTATTACATTGTTAATTACATAGCCATGTACGTCTAATGACATCACAAAGTAGGTCAGGAACGGAGTTCTGCAATCCTATCATCAGCATAAGTGAAACATCTCGAAAGACATCAGCATAAGTAAAAAACAATCATTTTGAGGCCATATAAAATAAATTTCGGTCATGAGCTCTAGAATCCATCTATTTCTGTAACCTGTGCATGTCGCGCCTGGATCTAATCACCACCAGTGATGTCGCCCGGCTTGGATTCAGCACAATGGAGAGTGGGAGGAGATCAAAGCCTGGATGTAATCATTGGTTCACCAGCAATGTTGCTAGGCTTGGGTTCAGCACAATGGAGAGTGGGAGATCAAATGGCATGTAACATGCACTGCTTAGTTATCTGAAAATCATCTAATTTCAAACTTGGGATAGGACTAACAGATTTTAAAAACCATGAATACATCATTCTTGTATACCAATGCATTTTGGTTTGAAAAAGCATAATGAGTAATGTATATTGAAGCTAATCACAAAACATCAGAGGAAAGAAAGGCAAATATATTTAAAGGAAAACAAGAGGAATATTTCAGTACATTCTAAGACTAAGTAAAGAATTATATAATTCCATACTTGATCCATCAAAATGTAGGTTTCAAGTGGCAAGGAACAAAATCAAATTGAATCATCTCAATCGAGTACAGCCACACCTGGATGAAAAGCAAAGAAACAAAGTGGATGGCTGTTGGTGCATATATTTATTTTCCAAGTATTATAAGCAAATATTTTGCATTTTTTTCAAACGAACATAGAGAAAGGATAACAGAGTATACAAGAGAAGACTGAGGTACATACAAGTACACTTAGATCTAACTTAGAGAGATAGGCACCAAGTCATAAAGAACAAAAGAAACTAAACATACCATTAGGTTAACAGCTCCAGTAGTACATCAAAAAAAAAAACAGTAGCGTATCCATAAAAAAAGCTGCAATAAGCTAGAATGTGCAAGAATGCTCTTTGGTTCAACAAAAGCATAATGAGTAATGTATACTGAAGCTGATCACTAATCATCAAAGGACAGAAATGTGCATTAAAATCTAGAGTTGCAGAACAATTGTGGTCATTTAATGTTAGATGCATTATAATCAGTTTGCGTGGATGAAACCTAACAAGAACTGATAATATGAATAATGATGTGGCACCTGTAAAAAGACTCGTCAAGAAATTACTTCAGTAACCAACCCTGCAGAAAAAAATATATCTGATTGTATGCTAACGTCAACCCCTCCCTTTCCTGAAACCCAGGATGTGCATTGAGCTCAGTAGCAAGCTAGGAGCCCAGAATAGTGTTTCCACATTCATATCAGCAAAACGATTGGGGAGAGAAAAAGGTTACCATCCTACCGCCTTCTGACACCATATCATTGTCATCCTTGTCATAGTTGCTGGTGAGGAATTCGGAGCATGCACTGAAGTGCATCTAGCCACCGCCGTACAGTACCCACAGAGAAAGCAATTGGATTAAGCTGCAATTCTTAAAGCACCAATCTGAAAACGGGAGAAGCAATTGAACATTTGATGAGATGAAAGGAAGTGGGTTCACAAAAGTCTGAAAACGGGAAATGTAATAGATGCAAGCATGTGGTTTCAGAGGTGAGAATCTCACCTGATACTTTGTGCCTTCTTAGCTTCCTGTCCATCCAGACCATACTGGAGGACACTTTGCACGTAGGTCAGCTTCCTATGACTCCACAGTATGTATTTGACTAGTTCATCAGTCATGCAAAAAGAATAATATAGAAATTGAAATGAAAGATGATAAAGCATCTGTGAAAATCTCAAAGGACTAACAACCATAGTTGAATTCAACGTTAAACTAGACGGGGAAACCCTTGGCGCTGATGGAGCTGGCGACCTGGCCCAAGGGTGCTGAGCCAAGGGGCCGCTGGGTGGAGTCCCTCAGCAGCCGGACCAGAGTGGAGGCGGGGACCCCATCGGTGTCAGTGGCTTGCAGACTAGCCTAAGGGCATGGATTAGTAGGAGGGTAAGGACAGGGAACCTAGGAAGTATTGAATAGCATCGAACTGAATTGACCTCTTCCAGGTTCCTGATTTCCTCCTACCACAACAAAAACAAATGCTTCCCAAACTCAAACCTTGAATAATTTTGCTATTCACCAGTGGCACAAGCAGTGAGAATAGAACATTGAAAAAGGTAATGGAAAAGGTAAGAGTAAATCGGGGTTAGGAGGAGAGCAGAGATGGTGGAGATCCAAATGCATTGGGGCGCGTCTTGACAGCAGCAGAGTCTGTACACTGTAGTATAAAATAGGTGGGCATCCAAAGACCACCTAGCACTAATTCATTAATTAATCAATGATACAGTTAAAATTGTTCCACTCATTAATTAATCAATGATCCAGTTAAAATTGTCCCACTTACATTATTTGCATGCAAGAAAACTGACCAAGCTCAAGAGCTAAAGTTCCAAATAAGTTTAATTGTAGAAGTTGCCTATAACCACATGTATGTTATAAACAAATATTTTAGTAGCCATAGAGTATGTAGGTGTTCAGAGAAATATCATCAAGTGAAACATGAGTGTTACATCAATTAGATTCACTGGAGAAAAGGAAAGAGATGAGATCTTTAGTCTTAGCACGATAATAGCCCAATCAGGGCAATCGATACTCAAATAGCAGGCTATATTTTTGAAGAAAGGACCCAAAAAAATAATGTAAAGAACACAGTAACATCGTTGGACTTCTAAAAATAAGAATGTAAAGAACACAGTAACATCATTCAGCAGCAGCAGTGGATAAGTATTTGATCATATGAAGGTGAAAACTTGATCTATTGGGTTATGACATTCAACAAAATTGTATATGACACCAGCTCATGCTTTCCAATTCAACACCGAAAGCAATTCCACCAATTAGCAACAGAAGTTAAACCAGAACAGGTACAGGATACATATAAACAGAACCAAGCATCGCACTACGGGATCAATCCAGACGAGACCTCAGCAGCACACACAATTCAATTTCATTTAATTTGACTACACCACACCAATATCTAGATGGAAACATCTATCTATAAGATATGTCTATCTATGTCAACAAGGTAGGCGCTTCCTGATTCGACCAAGCATATTACAACAGCAAGTAAGAAGAAGGACGCAGACGGAGAAAGAAGAATGGGTCAAACTTCAACACCAAGGAGGCCATCCTGAAGCCGCCAGCCACCATGCTTCGTAGGCTGCCGTCTCAATCGAACGATGCGGAGGAGATCCAGACGCGTCAGGGCGCGTCTTGCGGGTAGCGGCGCCGCCGTGGACCATCCAAGGGGAGGGCCGGCGCTGGCGCGAGGAGCCGGAAGATCCATCATCCGCGCGTGGCGTCCTGTTTGCGCATCGAAGCGCTCGTCCACGGAGCCGTCCTCCTTCAGGGCAGCAGCGGCCGCAAGGAGCTGTCGTCTGGGCGAGGGTTTGGGCGGAGAAAGCAGCAAAGGGGCAGCAGAGGGGGGTGCGGACGCGGAGCGGCGGTGGCGTGGGTGATTCAGTGAGGCGTGACGGGCTTGGGATATGACGGACGGCGATGAGCTGCGGCTGGCGGCGCGAGGATGGCAGAACCCTAGTAGGAGCTGTTCCTCCTTGGCGCAGCTCGGCGGGGAGAGGGGAGCGTGTGGCTGTGGATGAATTTTTTTAAGTGATAAAAGATATAAGTCTTTAAAACTATTTTTTTCTCTTTTCTAAATGTTATCTTTCTCTTATATATATATATATATAATGAGTCGTGTTTCTAAATGAAGAGTAAAAAGTCTTCAAGCTATATAATGTGAGTTAGTTCATCTTTATATCTGGTTTAGAATTGAGAAAGGGGCTCATTTTCAGAATTCAGATAAGTCTTGAAATTCAAGATGTCATCGAAGGAAAATAGGACGGTTGGCCACTTGGCCTTAAATTACATTGTGGGGCTTTGAACTAGCAAATGTGGTTGAACTAGGTCCTAGAAATTGTGATGGCTAAGCAAGGTAGAGTGGTTTCATTGACTGATATGGCATCTAATAGCAATTTCTTTCTTGATATACTTCCCCCTCCTACAAGCAGGACTAGAACAACCGGAAAAAAGGTATCAAACTCAAGCAAAAGATTCATCTAGAACAAATCAGCTTTGAATTCTAACGAACTATTTGAAGCCTCGAGCCACCTGTGCAAGTTAAAAGGATGTACTTGAACGACGCATGAATACAATTTAACCTCTGAATATCTGAATCTTAATTGGCATCCTTAGCTCTGAAGAAACCGATTTGTCGGTGTAGTTGCCTATTTCTCCTGCTGTCTCTATCCGGGCTGATAAGAACCGAGGGAGTGTGACAAAACCCAATCGCCCAATCCGCGTGTTAATCGCATTAATTTCCAAATCCTTGGTCGACGCTAACAACCATTTGTCCGTCGATGTTTAGCTGATGGATCTTGGCTTTGTTTGCATGTCCTTCCACCAATTAAGGCACCTAGCTTCTCACTTTGAGAAGAAGATCAGCTGTGATATATCATACGAATTCAATTAGTCGCTTCATTTATGAGAAACAGTAACAAACTAATGAAAAACTTAATCTCGCGGTACATCACTACATTGTACTGTGTACAACTAGAATTCTGTTATTTCAGTAGCTAGTTTTGCTGAATACGTCAAAAATCATGTCAGTTAACTGGTAATGATGCGTCATATGTTAATGAATAATGATCAGTCTCCAGCTGGCCCGTTCCATTCGGAAAATTGCACTGGGTTCTGATTATAATTAAGGGACGATCAAGGGCATGCATATATGCGCTCCATTACCATTACGCGGAGACCATGAACAAGTCTTCCTCTAATTAACAGACCACCGAGTATTGACTAATAAACCTAACATGCATATATCCATACCGAAGGGCATACCTCTCCCTTGATTCCTCGAGACTTTTGAGAGTTCGTACCTGCAAATGCAACACCGCCCACGCACACGCCCAAGTACGCCCTCCCCTCTAATTGAGATTTGAGGCCCAAATTGATTTTATTCGCAAGTTGATGCTAGCTTCTCCTCCCTATAAATACATGTGCTTGCTAATTAGCTTTGCAGAGATCAACACCAGCAATTAACTAAGCCTTCTTCGCTAGCTTAACTTTCTCCCTATCTGAAGGAAGATTCAGTAAGTAGGTAGCTAGCCATGTCTGAGGAGAAGCACCGCCATCACCTGTTCCACCACAAGAAGGACGGGGAAGAGGAGAGCTCCGGCATTGTGGACTACGACAAGGAGAAGAAGCACTACAAGCACCTGGAGCAGCTCGGCGGCCTCGGCGCCATCGCCGCCGGCGCCTACGCTCTTGTATTCAATTCTTGATCGATACGATATGATCTAGCGAGATATATATCCTTATTAATGGAGAATCGATTATATATATTGCAGCACGAGAAGCACCAGGCGAAGAAGGGCCCGGAGAACGCGCACGGGCACAAGGTGAAGGAGGAGGTGGCGGCGGTGGCCGCCCTGGGCTCCGCCGGCTTCGCCTTCCACGAACACCACGAGAAGAAAGACGCCAAGAAGCACGCCGCCGATCAGTACAGATCCGATCGATCAAGCTAGCTGGCAGCTGGCTCGATCGAACGATTTATGCTTGCTTTTTCCCCATAACTACATGCATGCATGTGGTTGATGGCTTTGCTTCTTCTTCGTCGTCGCTTGTACTTTGTGTTCCCGTTCGTTTCTCTATCTGCACTGAGTATTAAATAAATGCGTTTGTGCTGCACAGAAAAATTAGTTTCTTTTTATTTCTTTGAAAAGAAGCGAAAGACACGGCTAATTTCTGAAGGGACTATCTAGAATTCAGTTGCCTGAAATCTTTGAAGATTTGGAAAACGTGCAATATCTCTGTGACTGATTGAGATCAATCAATACCTCCTGGACAATTAAAAAACAGCCGCAAGAAAAATTTAAATATAAATATACGACTATAATATAATAATAAGTATAACTACACTATAAAATACTATAACTACATTTTAAAATTTATATAAATTAAAAAATTTATGTATCTCCCGTATAACTTGTAGTATAAGTTATATATGTAATTTATTATGTAGTTATAGTATTTACATTTAAAAGTTTTTTATCTAAAAAACATATAATAGTATTTTAGCAATTCCCTTTAACTAATTGTCACTCTGCTACTTTTTAAATACCACTTTTACTGTTGTCTTTACTTTTTTTTCTATTGGAGAGAAACTTTTCTAAGTTTTTCGATCTTTGCTGATGCGGTGTGACATATAGACATGCCAATATAGATGGGTGACGCAAAAAGTCTATTTTGTCCCTTTGTGTTCATCAATTCCTGACCGACCTAGATGAGGGCATCACTTGCGGGCAGGCAGGGAGCTTACGTAGGGCACCTTTGTCTGGAAGCAAATAACCTAATTGGTTGTCCTATATATAATTAGCCATTATCAAATTTTAAATTTTAAAGCAAGTCGTTAAAGACATATATATAAAATTTTTGCCTATAAATTATTTTTTAGTCGTTAATAAGCTATTTGGTATACAATCAGCTCTTGGCCAACCGATAGGGTTGAAAACAAAACATCGTAGTTTGTCTAAACAAGGCTGCATGTTGCTTGGCGACTGCTTGCTGCAGCCACGGGAGGGTGTTGCAGTTGTCTTCCTCATGATGTATTTGATTACTTTTGGGAAGGGGAATGAGCGTTTAGAGAAGGGAGATGATGGAGGGATTGGTTATGGGAGCTTCATTTTTACTCCTAGTCCCTTGTTTAATTTCATTTTTACTTCTAGTCCCTTGTTTGGCTGTAGCGAGAATCATGTGTAGTTCTGTTGGGAATAGGATTTTAAGTGATGATGTACGGTTTAGATTTATTCCCACATACTTCTAGGGGAATTCTACCATTCCCAACCTAGATATTGAAAAGGTGGGAGTTTGCTCCTAAGCTCCCCTTCCCAACCCTTCCCAAAATTCCCACACCCACCATCCAAACAACAGAGTTAACAGCCCCCACCCCTTAAACTCCCATCCCTTCCCATAAATTTCCTCAACCAAACATGCCCTTAGTGTCTCAGCTGAGCCACGGAAAACATAGCTTACAGTTACAGAGACCTAAAAAACATATCCCAAGGAAACTAATCACCAACCAAAAGTCACTGAAGCTTCACAGCTAAAGAATAGCTTAATTTTTCTTCAGCTTCTGTACAAACAAACGTAATTCCATATTCATCAAGCATAAATTAATGCCACACCAGTGGAAGTGAAAGCATCTTACATTCAGCAAGATCCCATAATCATGTATAGAAATTTTGGTACATCTATTAAAATTCACAAGTTTACGTGAAGAGAAAGATGGAATGTACTAGATGTAATAGGATTTCTTTCACACTGGTCTCACGCTGCCCAATGAGCTCGGATTTTTTGTTTGTTACATCTTTCTAAGTACAAGGCATCTGTGCGCTCCTGTGTCACTTAAGCTTGGAGCAGGAGATGGAGGAGCCGACCGTCTGAGCTCATTCCTAGTGACGACGGACCTTAGGCCTGATGAGGGAGCGACAAGTGACACCTTGACAATGGAAGGATGGATTCCTTCTGGCAAGCCCGTACAGTGACAGGCGGCGCACTTCGGGTGGCATGGCAAACCTCTGACCTCCCTCAACTAGTCAACTAGTCAGATCTGGTGCTTGGCCCTATCGTCAACTAGTCTCTTCACAACAATGACAGTTCTAGTAGTAACAATGGGCGGAGAGCTGGATTGAATGGGTGGCACACTCGGCTTTCCAAACGTCAGGCCCAGAGAGAAGATGGAAATGGAGAGGAGGGGAAAAGGGTTATTTCACATCACTGATTCACGTTGGTCATCCAATATGCCATGCCACATGTGTGAAAGTGGCAAAAACTTAGAAAAGTTATCTCTCTAATAATAAAAAAAATAAAGACAACGACATTTAAAGAGAATCCAATTCTAAGAGTGGCAAATAGTTGAATACCTATTTTCATCATACTGTAGTTGCATACTACATAACTGACGAGGCTATGATCAGTGGATCGATTGTCCAGCGATGGGCCATCTAACAATGGGCTCATGGCAGCAAACCTACGATGGACAAGCCACGTCCCACATCTGACAGAGCTCACCAGCACTGTGGCCCGTATCGACAGTGCAGTTGTTGTGGCCTAAAAAAAATAAGCTATATGTATGCCGATGATGGAAGGTTCTATTCTTTGCTTGGGAGAGATAACGCTGAAAATCACATTGTTTGATCCTTTTCACAAAGTTATTTTAAAATTGAGCCATGCCAAAAACTTAATCTAAAGATGGACCACGACCTCAGCGGTAGCCACTAAGGCACTAAGGTCCTATGGGATAGCACCAAGCCGCGCGGCGTTGAGGCACAGCCAAGCTAGCATGTTAACTAGGACAAGGTCAGCACCAATGACGTTGGCGCTATGCTTTTGACCTCAAGGCTAGGCTCGTTGGCATTGATCTAGGGGTCTTAACCCCGCCACGCGGACCCATGCCCATCCACCTCTCACTCATTTCCCCTAACAAAACTAGGGTTTGGACTAGCGCCCTCGACAGCGAAGGTAAATTTCTACCATACTCCCTATGAGATCCGATATATTTATCTTCGATTTTTTGTTAAGATATTCTTGAACATTGTTTGGTGATGTGATAAAGTTCCTAGATGGCCTTTTTTATGCATTTTCATTGTTCTAGCATTAGGGCTTTAGGATGGAATCTCCATATGAAATGAGATGGTGCATCCTTGATTATTTGCTTCCACTAAGAGAAATTGTTTAAGATTAGTTGATAATATTGGATCCAAATTATAGTTTGAAATTTATGTATGGTCCTAGGTATGGTATGTTGTTAGGAAATGTCACATTGTAACCATGGATTTGTTACAACAATAATAGTGGTGGTGGTGGGCAGTGTGTAATACATGTTTTGCAGGTTATAGGCATAGTTTTTTTTAAATAAATGGCTAATTAGGAACATCTAACATAGTAATGATTATATTTGTTTTCATTTTACTTGTGTTTTGTTTAAGGATGGATGCAACTGGTTATATCCCTCATCAACAACCTCCAATGGATGTTGCTCGGCCCATGTATTGGTGCGATCATGAGTGTAAATTTACAATTAGCAATAGAGATGACACATATCGTCAAATGTTTTGGATGTGACATAACTACACATATTCACCGGAAAAGCCGAATCCCTAAGGAAAGAAAGGAAAGTTGAAGAAGCTAGTGAAGGTAAATAAAATTGGTAATGATGTTTGATCCTTGTATTTGTAGTTTCTAATATGGTATCATATGTGAAGAGACTGAAGCCTCCGCCTCCGCTATGTGACTCTATGGAGTATAGATATAGAGGTCCCTCTAAAAGATGTGGAGTCTCTTCGAAGGTCTCAACTTTGGGCTAGGAAGTGTTTCAAATGATGCTTTTAGGCTCAATGTAGGGCTAAGAAGGAGCACAAGAGAAGGGAGGAGAAAGAACGAAAGATAAGGAAGACTACAAGGCCAAAAGGGAGAGGAAGCAGGAGAGGGAGAGGGCATAGCATGTGAAAGAAGCCAAAGAAGAGGCCATAAGGAAGGAGAAGTACCTCCCATTGCACCTAGTAAAGCTATTGTTCTTGGAATGAATAATTTTAGTTCCGGAAGGCATGTAATAATGATATTTAGGAGCATTTGAAGTAGAATTTCCCATGCACATGCCGTTGTTTGTCGAACATGCTTGTGGACCTGTTAGTTTGCAATATATCAAACTACCTTTCGTGTTAACTTGGAGTATTAATGTTTAAAGTGCAATTATGTTCGTAAGCTATTTTTTCCAGCATACATTATGCCATTTTGTAGCCCACAATGTTGGCAAATTATTTACTTCGATATGCATATGGGAAACTCAATGCCAATAGGGCTCGTGTTGGTATTGAAAAGCTCAACACCAGCCCTATTGGCACTGAGATGTGCATCACAATGTTGGCAAAATATGAACCTCGTGGTATGTATAGAAGCTCAACGCCAATAGAGGTGGCAATGATGTTGCGCGGCTTAGCACCAACCCTTGTGGCATTGAGATGTACATTGTCAATGCATGCCTTTTTGGCGCTGACCGTGGTCACTGCAACTTCTTTTTTGTTTGTAAGTACCATGGAATTGGCATATTTTTGCCTGCTCATAAAGTAATGGACCACAAAAAAATTAGCAATTTATCAATTAGATGACATAAGGGTTCATAATATAGCAAGGGCTAAAGAGTCATTTCATCACAAAAGCCACCACATGATCTTCGTTAAAAGTTGTAGATCTAACTATATTTGCCTGCGTTGAACACAAGTCAAGCTACCACAAGTCTTGCACAAAAGTCATCTATGCTTCTAATGGCTAGTTGGTTGTGCCATACATAACAAGTCAAGCTACCACAATTCTTGCACAAAAGTCATCTATTCAGCTAATGACTAGTCGGTCATGCCATACATATACCTAGTGCATATAGCATAAAGCAAACACAAGCACCATGAACAACATCATGCCAAGTAGAGCTAGGGTCCTCTCCAACTCATCGTATCTCTGAATAGCTCATACACCTATACCAACACCTCATGGCATGGAGCATGCTACATGGAAGGTACCAATTTAAGTGCATTGTTCAAGATAATTGACATATCATATTCAATTCCATATTGATGAACCAAGTTGGCATCAACCAAACTGACTAGAGCTCAGGCCCGGCAAGAGGCAAGAGACGAAGGAGGGGAAGGATCGATGATGATCAGAGGTGCAATGATCTATGGAGGGGTTACAACTTGGATATTCGAAGATGAGTTAGAGAAGACATTGTTCTCATTGAGAAGTGGGGTTTGCTAACCCAATCCAACCAAGGTCGATCCCGCATGTTGTCCACCACCTTGAGCCCTCCGTGAAGAACCCCACGTTGATCCTCCTCCCTTGAACTACCCTCCCTTGCCCTAGCATTAGGGGTGGCCCTGCCCTCCCTAGCTACCCTATCTTCCCCTAGATCCTCCTTGACTCAGATGACATTGAACACTTCGAGGGAGGGTGAGGCAACTGCTCCTAAGGCTCATTTTTGTTCACGGATCAAAGTTGGAGCGTACTTACAAGGGAGCAGTTTTTCAAGCATGCAAGGAGTGTTCTACTGCTTGGGGACATAAGGGGAAGATGAGGGAGTCATAGAGGAAGAATATGGCATTTATTTAGGTTGCATAGCTCAGTGCCAATACCGTTGGCCCTGACCTATGAAACAATCGCACCCAACAAGTGATGACGGGAGCAGTATAGCATTTTAATGTGGGGGCGGTCGTAGGTCTGCTCCAAAAGTAGTGACACTGACTTTGAACCCATTTGCACTACAACCATGAGGCGGCAAATTGGCTAGCAGACCTCAATGCCAACGGCCTTGGCACTGAGAAGACCAACCTAAGCACTCACCAAGGTGGGTCGGCAGGGTGACCTATTTTTTTGTCGAGCAGGCATCCCGATGTTGGCAACAACACCACTGGTGTGGAGGTGTTGCCTCGCTCATAAGGGAAATGGTTGGTCTTTAGCTCCAAATAGGTTAGCATTGACCTCTCCTAGTGCATTAGCACCAAGTAGGTTGGCGTCGAACTGTTCAAGGTTAGTGCCAGGCCATTTGGCACTGACCCCTAGTTACCTGCAAGCAAGTGGAAGTGAGCTAGACCTCCTCTCACTGCCTTCTGGTTCCAGCATCACCCTCGTGAAACATAGAAGTTCCATTACAACACTTACAAGCACAGTTCTATCACAAACCAAAAGGCACAAATACTGCATTTATAACACACGTCGTTGGTTCTCAATTAAGTACTAGTTGCAGCCATATAACATAAAATGAGTATCAACATAGCACCCTAACAGACATCATCCTAAGACAAAAGGCGACAAGTTTAATGTATCATTGGCTACTTGGAGAACACATACATGGGACCTCACTTCCTATGCTTCTGGCATTGGTCCGGAGTGTACCTCCTAAGCACACGAACCTTCCTACGTAGCCTAAGCATCCTACCTTCCTTAGGTTGTGAGGTCTTCGGTGCTTCCTATAGCTATGACAGTCCAATCTCGTCCTACTACACTGGTGCCTCGTCCTTATCTTCCTCTTCATCAACTCATTTGTCCCCTTCACTAACTTCATCGTCATCCTACCCTTCGCCTTGCTGCTTGGTTTGCTCGACCTTACAGGACTATCCTTGGGCCCTTGATGATTCCCCCACTTCCACAACTATGCCTCATGGCTGTGGTTGGGCTGCATTAGTAGACGATGTGCATCTAAGCCATGCTGCCAACCACCAACAACGTGTGCGAAGGGTCTATTATGACATAAACATTGCAAGGTTGAGATGCATATAAATCAAAATTAATTAACCCTTAGAAAGTGATGTTGTCCTTGCCTATAGAGCAGCGCAAAGAGTCGACTCTTCAATGTCTGATTCAGGAGCCATGCCCGCATCATTAACCGATCATACAAGTTCACAAGCCTACAAGCAAGTTCAAGTATTTGTTATGACCATGCATAACACAATGTGTGAGTTATGATACTTTGATTCTTACCACTCTGTCACAGATAGGGTCATACTCAATGATGCTCCCTAGACATGTGCGAGCATCGTACTCATTGTCAACCTCCTTATCGGATGCCCCTCTATGATGTCAGCTAGGCTCCAAGACAATCAGATGAATAGGCAGTATGTCCAATATAGACACTCCAAGTACTCCTCAAACACTCTATTGTTGTGCATTATTCCTTCAGGGAGATAGTTTTGCTCGAACTTGAGCCACCCCTCAATGTATCGCCAATGGTACAATGCCCAGCCGATCACCTTCTTGTTCTTTCAACGGTCCACCCTACATGAATTACTTTTTCATTATGTGATAGTTGTTGCACAATATAATAGGCCAATGCGACGAAGTTATGGTCACACTTACTTGTGGAGGTCAACACTTGTGGTGAAGTTGTTTGGAGGGCACCGTTGACACTGCCTAAACTGCCGCATCACCTGGTGACACATCTAAAACTCAACAGTGCAGAAGCATATGAGTGGGCACCTTATTTGATTGAGATTGAAATCTATGTAGCATGTCACATTGATGCCAAGGTCTTGGACCTCCTGCAACCTATATGGCTCCCACTCAACCTAAAAGTGCAAAGCAACAGTTAATTACTTCCAAATTTAGAGTATCAAAGCCTATCTTACACGAAATTAAGTTTGACAAAAGGAACTTGTAATCAAAATAATAACTTGAGTGTGATGGAGGCAGTCCACCTCGTTGGTGTAGTGGTAGTACGCCACGTTGCTGCAACCAATGTAAGGCTATGCGACTTGTTTCCACAAGAATGCCACTGTGGATCATCTTTCTTCCATCCCATAGGGCCGATCAGGGTGGCTTCTCCTAGAAGGCCAACCAACGGGCAAACAGATCCACATCCAAATCTGTTGCACATATAGTTTATAGAAATGTGATATGAGTGCATTGAACAAAGTAAGGTGTGCAAATGGCATACCTAAAGTAGGTACGTGCAACCTAAAAGATTCGATTTAGTACTCATCCTCAAGCAGGCATCCCACAATTGGCGATACAACCAAGCTAATGCTATAGGACCCCAACTATAATTCCCTGTGTCATCCCAATTGGCAAGCAATGGGAGCCACATCCACGATGCCATGTCGCCTCCGGAATCAGGAAAAAGCATAGAACAAAACATATGGAGAATGTAAGCCCTATAGTACTGATCACTAGTAACCTCATCAGCATCCGTGTCGAGCTCCTCGCCAAGGTCCCCGAAGGTCGTACGCTGCTAATGTAGAGGTACACCAACAGTCTTTACCAACTTCTAGCCTACCTCGAGTTTGGGGTGTGGGACACCAAGCAACTCCTCCACCATTCCCCGCCATCCGCCTAACTTGGTATCATTGGTCACTAGCTGACACTGTATTGGGAGGCCAAGGATCATGGTGATGTCCTCGAGTGTCACTATCATCTTGCCACAAGGTAAGTGGAAAGTGTGAGTTTTCGGCCTCCACCAATCAACTAAGGTAGTCAGGGCGGCAGCGTTGAACACCAGCAAACCATGCCTAACTATCATGATGAAGGTCAGTAGGCCTGCATGTTGAAGGCAGTCGGTGTACTGGACATCGTAACGCATCATTGGCATATGCTATCAGACGCGAAGATACTTTAGAACCTTTACAACAATATGAAAGCACAAAGTTAGTAAATAATGCTTTTTGCAAAGGTAATTAATTTAAATTTTTAAATAATGGAACCAGATAGGAGTTCTACCAACCTGTACACCACTGGCAATCTTGAGAGCCTGATGCTTCTCCTCATAGTAAGGGTCTAGGGCCCAATACTACGCCATCCTACAAAACATTACAAATTCAGAATTATTACATCATAAAGCAAATATATGACAAAACTTTGTGTAATATATAGACAAATATTTGAAAGGAAAGCCAATAGATCGTTCAGCTAGTTGGCCTACTATCACTACCTATCCCAACACAACGTCATTTACGAGGCCAATCCTTAGACTTATCACGATGTGGACATCTCGTTTTCTTATGGACTGGCTGGCATATTGAACAGCAGTTCTATGTGACGGGTTCGAAAAGGACCTCATCCATGTCATTCCTAAACCTCCTCGATCTTCTCCTACCATGGCCAATAATCATCATAGAGATGTCGGGTATGAACACCTCACCTTCATAACTAGGACACTACGAAGGATCTAACTATGGCATGAATTTTGGTGTGTATGTGTTACGCAAGGCTTCATTCAAAAATTCATAGCACATGCGCAGCGTAGACTCCACATCTAAACCATGTTGTCTACACATGGTGATCATGTGGGAGTAGGGCATGTGATAGAGAAGAGGTCTTTAGCAAGTACATATGTTTCTCGTCACTATGCCATAGTAGTGCCGTCCTTCCCATTGAACTCATGTTGCCATTATGCCTTCTTGCTCAGCTGCCTCGTACTTAACTTGCTTGAAGTCAAAGCAAGTTGGCCTTCGGCCCAGGGTTTTGGTTTTCTGCTAGTCAAGTTTACCCTTAACCTTCTTCAGCCAGTAGATGCCCTTCTCAACTTTCTTGGAAACTATCTTATGCCTATCAACGAGTGTATGCCACAAGTGTTGTGATAGACAACTTGCACATACCACTCAACACATTGTTGTAACTTGTAACAAAATTACTTATCATAAAGCCAAACCTACATCCGTCGGTATCAAATGTCCTCAACCACTTGTTCTTGTTAGGCATGTGATAATCCAACCACTTCTTAGGATGGTCCACTAGTAGACTCATGAGCCTATATAAGTTAAAGTGTCATTAGTTTAGTTTTGGTGATTAATAATAAATTTAATTGTATGAGACTAATATAATTATTAAGCATATTTTTGTATAGTCTATTTAGGATATAAAAATAAAAATGAGGTATATACTAAACTTATTATTATGTTCTTATTTGATCTCTCATTTTTCTATTTTTCTTCAATATGTACATATGCTTTTCACCATATTCATATGCATGCACATCTTTAGAGAAGCTTATTCTATATATTGTGGTTTATTATTATTGATATATAATTTACTCATATTTACATAATTTATATCGGCTTGTCATGCATTACAAAAAGGAAAAAGGTTAAGAGAATTATGATCAAACAAATATGAGTAATTATTATTTTGGTAGTATGTGACAAACCGGTTTTGCGGGACTAATCTCTCTCCATGAGTTAGTGGCTAGGTTTCTCCCAAACTTAATATGAGTGGAGATGATGATAAATCTTAATCACAATAATGAAACATAAGGAGTATGTATTATTTTTTCTCTCCATCTACATATTGACATATATATGATTTCTATATTATTGATATATTCTTGTGAGACTAATATTTAATTTGAGCCACATCCTTTTAGTCTCAATTACTTTGAGAACATGGAAATTACAAATGTATGTGACTATGTTTATATATATTAATGCCACATGCTTTCTTATATATATATATATATATATAGGATAAAACCTCATTAGTTCAAATTTAGTTATGTATGTACTTACCTCTCATATATATTTTTTGTATGTATGTGTTTAGAGGAGCAAATCCTATATATTTATTATGTATGTTCTAGATTCATATTGTTTAACTTCTCTTTAATATTGGATCTTTGAAATTGAGCATATATGTGAGTAGATGATATTTGATGCTAATGAATAATCAACAAATTAATTCATATCCTTCATATACAACCGGTTGATCATCAAGTGGAGAATAACAACCGATTTATTAGGACTAATATTTTTCTTTGAATTGTGCAAAGGAAATGGATCCTACCATGATGAGACTAATGGATGACACTATGGTTTGATGGTTATCAAGCCAAAAACTTGCCATGTTGGCAAGGATGAAGTCAAGATTGACAAGAAGTAACTCTAAACAAATATTGATTAAGACCTGGCATAAAGATGATTCAACTAGATTGTCACAAGTATTGATCTTAGCTTAAGCATTGACCCCAATGTGCATGGAGCAAGACAATGGTATAATGCAACTAAGAATATTTTTATTAGTCTTTTACCTGTCTGGTGTTTGGTGAAAAGACTGAATTGCTATATAGGCACCGTACTATCAAGAGGGATCTATGAAGTAAGCATGTGGATGATCTTGTGCCATGTTAGTTCACTTGCACATAGTGAGAGTGTCTAGCCAAGTGTGATGAGCCTTTCCTTAAGTCCCATGTAAAGAAAGAGTTGGCCATATCTAATAGGAATGAGTAGTCTCTTATGGCTATGTCCACTCGAGTATCTTTTAGAGTTTCAGTCATTTATTCTTGACAAAAGTTATGATTCTTGGATGGATTGTTCATGGGTTATATAGTCATTTGAATAATCTTCGCATAGAGTGCAAGAACGTCTAATTCCGGCACCCAAGTCATGAGATATCACCGTTTTTGTGTCAGTCGGTCTTGCTGAAAAAATGACCTACGATCGAACCGCCTGGTGAACTACGGTTGACCGGAGTCTTCCAGAGATGTTTTGACCTCACTAAGGGGAGTGTCGATTAGATCGGGACCTCAACGTCGGTTGGACCGGGATGCGCATTAAATACGCTGCAACGGCTCTTTTTTTTACCGTTGCATGGGCTAGGTGGTTGGGCTGGCTCTCTCATGGCAGTCGAACCAGCAATGTCTATAAGTTGGAGGATCTTGCCTCTAACGGCTAGTTTGTTTTTGTGGGTGTATAAATACACCCTTCCTAGCAAGAAAGGTAAGATTTTGACACTTCATTACATTATTTTAAGCCATTTCAAGAACTCTCACACTCTTGAGCACTTAGATCATCTAGTGAGATGTTAGAGAGTGAGTTGAGCTAAGCCAAGTGTATTGCTTCATTGTTAGAGCTAGTGTGGCATTTGATCATTTTTAGCAAGCATTCTAGACTTGTTACTCTTGGAAGTTGTCACCTCCCAGACGACTTGGAGGAATTTACCTAGAGATCTCTCCAAAGGAGTTTATGGAGGAGGCCCGGTGATTGATTGTGAGTGGCTCGGTGTTCACCATCTCTGTAGTGGGGAAGAACAACCTCTAGTGATTGAGGCTTGTGTATACCACTTTAGGACCGCCTCCCATCTTGTCCATCTATTGATGAGGAGATTCGGAGGCTTGGTGGTTTAAGCGGTAAAGTTAGGCTCACCTCAATGGAGATTAGAAAATCAGCAAGTTTTCGAACCTCAGGTGAAAAATTGTTTGTCACTTGTCTCATTTACTTTGTTATATTTACTTTAAACAAGTTTACATACTTAGAGATCATTTGTGCAAATATCACTCTAGACTTACAAATCTCAACATAGGCTAAGATTCTTTGTGCACATAGTTGAAACTAGTTGATTTAGGTATTGAATTGTGCAAAAATCGTTTTGATTCTCTTCCGCATATAAAACCCAATTTTAGCAAAAAAAATTTAACCGCCTATTCACCTCACTCTATTCGGCCTCCATAATCCTACAACCTCTTGATCTCTGAGAGGAATATTAGTTTCTCATTAATTTAGACTATACGTATGAGTTTCTTCATCTACTCTTGTATAGCACCTACGGAGTAGAAATTTGGACATAAGCGCCACATACACCACTTGTGATGTATAGGGCGGTGTCTAAGTATGTGATGCTGATTGAGTTGAGAATGATATGATATCTATTAGAAATGATGCAAATGTCCTTGTTAGGACCAATGAGACAATGCCTAACAATACTGATGAACCACTTCCAATTCAATGTATTCTCCTTGTCAACAATAGCAAAAGCCAAAGTTACTAACCGGTAAGCAGCATTGATCCCTATAACAGTTAGCAAAGCACCCTTAAACTTTCCTGTAAGGAATGTCCTATCAATTGCCAAAACAAGCCTCTGATGCTAGAAAGCCTCCATGCACTATCCAAATATTCATATAGCACAAACGCATGTCCAAAATCAAAGGGGATTGGGATGAGAATATCTTCCCCATCATCCTCTAAGTGAAATCCGGCCAAAATCGCAGCTAGTTGGCTAGGATTTGAAAAAATTTCATGAGGAAAGGTGAGAGAACAAATGAATAGAACCCTAAAACAAGAAAAGGAGGAAAAAGAGGTCATGCTAGGCCAGTCGCGTGATGGGATGAAGACCCCTAAGTCAGCATCAATGGTTTGATGTTTGATGCTAAGGTCAAAAGAATGACACTAATATCAACGGCACTAACCTTGTCCTAGCATGCCAGCTCAATGCTAGAAGTTTGTGCTGAGGTGGTGAATTATATTAAGTTTGACACGATTTATTTTTAAAATAAGTTTATAAAAAAAGTCAAAACAGTAAAATTTTCAGGAGATAATGGGGTCACATGCGCCCCAACTCGAGGGCTCCACGCACATGGTGTTTATGAGTTGTTAAACAAGGCGGTGCAATGGTTTTGATTTGTCCGTCTCCTCATTACAAACGCATTATTACCACCGTAATCCTCACACCCACATGACTATCATGGTACCATGATTAAGTCCTTTTCAGGCAGCTTCTTCTCCCGTGCCCGCTTCTCGCGCGGCTTCCTGAATGACGGGCCACCCCACCCCAGCTTCACACCGATCGTGTCGCGTAAGTACACCATTCCATAGTATGAACTGGAGTAGCACGTCAATCGTAAACATGTATCACAGACTGTACTTTGAAACGATACTCTACGGGGTTAACTACGGGCAAGTAGTAGACGCTGTAGTTTTTGCGTTGGAGCCTAGAGCCATAGACCCTTGTAGAGCTAGTGGTCGTACACCGTCGATGAGGCAGCCGAGTTGACAAGACAGCGGTGGGTGTGTGGTATTGGCGGTGCGCGTGCCAGCCGTTGATGTCGCAATTATCGGGCCCCAAAAGCGTCGTACGCCGATCCCGCATCACCAAGCTGGGTCCGGACCCAATCACCCAACCCAAAAGGTTGAATCGATTCGAGCCGCGACCACACCATCTTTGTCCGCGTCGTCACTCTCACTCACACACACCTCGATTGGTTGATTAATTACTTGGTTAGAGATTAGGCGAGCCGCTCCTAATCCACATGGAGACGAAGATGATCACTGGTGCGGTCAGATCAGCGAATCTAGGCCGCCGATTAACATAACCGCTCTGCCCATCATCACGGCCAGAAAGTCGCAACAGTGTGTGAGCTCCCTCGCTTTTGTTAGTTTGCTACAGGCTTTACTTGCTCGGGCGATAGCACACTGGAGTTGCTCCTTCTGCTGTCCATGGGGCTTTGGGCCTTTTCTTCTTTTTTCTTTCTTTCTCCTTTGCTTTTCAGCCTGTACACGCATACACGCACCCAAGTCGCAGCAGTGCGCCCCACCACCTTCTGCCTCCTCGGCTACCCCTGCTTGCTTACATTGCGCCACCGCCACGGCCACTCGCATCCCGTGCTCACAGCCTCACACACCACACTGATATAGCTGGAGAGAGGAAGAACACGAGGTGACGAGACGAGACAACAATGGCGGCTGCGGCATGTTGCGGCATAGCGTTGCTGCTGTGTCTCCGGTTCTTCTTCCACCCGTCTCTGGCCATCGAGGTACGTACGTACGCGCGGTTTGCGTGCGAGGGTAGTTTTGCCGCGGCTCGGTGTCGATCGACGTGATCGCGATCACGTAGGCGGCGACGCTGATTGCTTGCGCGACGTGTTCGTTCAGGTGCGCGGCGGCGGCGGCTACGGCGAGGAGGAGAAGGTCCCGCTGTCGGCGGTCATCGTGCCGGACCCGTCCCCGGAGCTGCGGGCGCCCACACCGGTGCTTTCGTCGGCGCCCGCTCCGCCGCCGGTGTCGGGAGCCGGCGACGACGACATGCGGCCAAGGCTGCCGACCGAGCGGTGGCGGCGTGGTGGTGGGCGGGGCGAGGAGCGCCACAGCGGCGGCGGTGGCGGCAGCAGTAACCACCAAGCGCACGCGCACTCCCACGCCGCGGCGCCAGCGCCATCCTCGTCGTCGGGTTCAGGCCCCGCGCGCCCCCCTTCCCCCGCCTCGGCGGCGCCGGGCCTCGCCGCGGGGGAGAGAGGCGGCGGCACGGCGTTCATCAGGAGCAGCCCGGCCGTGCCCGTCCCGCGCGGCGTCACTGACACGGCCACCATCCTCCCCTTGCCCACACCGGGTGACAAGCACCAGGTACGAGCTGAGTCCATGCCACGCCATTGCCAAGCAAATGCATCTCTTCTTCTTTCTGCCTATGCATCATATCTTTTCCCTTCGCTCTTTCACTTCTTTTTGCACACAAAGACAGTAGCTTTCGAAATGGCAGCAAAGTTTTGAGGATCTTTCTAAGTCGCTTTTGCAGTTTTCCCTCCATATATTTGCTAAATTCATAACACCGTTTGAATTCATATATACAAACTCGTTTAATCGTTCTACATTTGCCTGGTTGCTGCCTTTCTGATTCTCTGTTTTTTTATGTGTGTATTTTTGCAGGAAATGGGGGTGGCAGCTGCTTCTGCTCGACCCGGTGTGGCGCCGATTGTGGTTGGGCTCATCATGATAGCGTCTTTCTGGGCATTACACTAGTTGTTCTTATCTATAGTACCAGTTGCAGCAGCAGCAGTGTAGCAGCGTAGTAGTAGCAGACGAGCTAGCAGCGATAAAACTTCTTTCTTTACGTACGTCCTTTCTCTCATCAGTTGTCTTTCTGCTCTGATCATCTGTAAACAAAGCTCACCTTCCTTTACTTACATGGCCACGTTCTTGCCTTCCTTTTTTTCCGGATTAGCAACGCGCACTCGCGGAGAGGGTAAAAGCTGGGGTGGCTGCTTTGAGAGAAGGCAAAAGCATTTGCATGGTCCTAGTACTCAATTCACAGTATATACCGAATCCTGGGTAATAGCACTCCGTTTCGGACACACATCCTCTGTAATACTGCATGTGCATTAGGTGCCACTAACATATAGGCCCATATATCAGTGTCATCTAATACAGATGTACTAGTATTATAGAGGATCACATTCCGTCCATCGTACAACAGCAACTGCACTGTTGCAACACACTGCAACAAGTTTCCATATTCTACATGTCACTAAAAAACAGTACTAAGCCTAGCTCCCTTAATCCACACACTATACGCTGCCCTCAGTCATCTAAACAGTTCTCTTAATTCATGTGCACAAGCCTAAAACAACTTACATTTGCAATTAGGGAAATTAATGGATACATCAAATTATAGCAGCAATCAGTGGTGGGCACACATCCGCTTCAGTACTCACCCTACAGCAAAACAGAGTAGTACGAAGAAAAATCATCAATCAATTCGGTCACGGACGGACGCCGGCCGGGCCGGATGCAATACGTGGGCTGAGGAATGAGCACCCATGGTCCATTATTAGTTCATGCAAGGTGCGGCCGCATTACTGATGCTGAGCCACGAAGAAATTATTAAGTCCACACACTACATTGCCGCCGAATGAATTCGGCAGTAAATGATGTTTGGGCCGAATCCGTTGATCGATTGGCCATAGGCGGCCTAGCTCAAACCTAAAAAGCTGAATTAAATATCAATGTTTTTTATGTTTTGTTTTGGGTCTGGAATCAAAAAAATATATATTGGAACGATACTCCCTCTAAACTTATGTTTGGTATTTATAAGAGGGATAAGTCCAACAAGACCCTCAACTTTTTCACTTTACCTAAAACATATTTCCAAACTTCAAAATTGATATTTCATATACTTTGCGCCTAAGTGTCTGACCAGCAAAATTATTTAAAAACAATGCCCTCATATGTCATTGAGATCATCTTCCTCTTCTCTTACCCTCTTTCCCCCTCTTCTTCAAATCTCCTCCAACGACTTCTTCAGATCTCGTCCGAGTAGCCGCCGATGGCTACAGAGCTTAAACACTACCTCTCTGAGTATCTCCTCCATGTATCGTTGAGCTCGAGATCTAGCTTCCCCCCCCCCCCACTTTCCTTGTCTCCTCCTTCATGCACCAACAAGCTCGAGCTCCGGCTCTCCACCGCCTCTCCAAGCACCTCCTCTTCCATGTGCCAGTAAGCTCAAGCTCAGGCTCCCTGCCGCCACCTTGAGCGCCTCCTCACCACCTCTCTGAGCGTCTTCTCCTCCATGCAGCAAGCCAGCAGGTGAGCTTGAGCTCCATCTCCCTACCACCTCATCGAGCATCAATGCTCAAGCGGTAGCGGCGATGGAGCACAAGGCTCACAGCGTCAGCAGGGTTTAGGAGAGGAGCTCAAGCTACGCGCATGGCTCTGGCAAGCTCCACATCTCCCACGCGATCAACCCTCCACCTCCCCTTCCAGCTTGGCAACAGGCCGCGGAAGTGGGAGAACCTCAGCAGCCAGAGAACATCAACGAGGACGTGTGGCTCCGAATCCGCCCCTTCTCTCAGGATCGGTGTGGGAAGGCCAACAGGTGACATAGCCCCCAAATTCACAGAATGCACTATCTTCCTCCGCCAGCTCCACTCGATGAGCAGCGGTCTCACCTCTATGAGCTTATAGGTTCAGTGGATTGAGCAAGAATGGGAGGTAGTAGAAGGGAGGAGAGAGTGACACGTGAGACCCATAATTTTTTTATATTTTCTATGCTGACTAGACTAACACATCAGTACCACATTGGTAAAAAAACCAGGCTACAAATGGCTCTGAGGTAAACTGCAAGTATTGAAAGTTAAAGGTACAAGCAAAGAGTTAAGAGGAGTAAAATGAACTTATCACTTAACTTTGACATCAATAGTTTCTCAAAACTTCCTTAAAATAACATCTCAAATCTAGTCAGATTTTCAAAACAAAATTGTTTGCATATATGTGCATACAAAATTTCTATATATTTTAATATATAAATTTTATGTTTTGATAACATCATATTCTAGACATCAAATATTTATAATCAAATGAAGTATTTTTGTTTTAAAAAAGGAAAATATGTAATTTTGAAGCTTCAGGTTAGCCTAGCTTTGGAAGCATAGTCCAGACTAACAGATAAAGTGTCACGTTGGTTAGCTTCCTGATAAGGCCTAGAAAAATAAATAACGCAACAGAAAATAATTTTAGGGTAGGACCTTTAAATTTAGGGGTTTGCTATACAACAGCCTGCTGAATATTTTTTGTTTTAACAGCCAAATTTCTATCAGTCCATCTGCTCTGAGATTGATGATGTTTTATCGGGTCCTCAGGTTGAACCCGTTTTCATCCCAACCAGGAAAGCACAAACTCGAAGCAATGGTCAAATGGGCTGTGCTTTCGTGTGTTGGCCCGAACACAAGCGTCCTGTACATGGGCTATGTCGTGTTTAGGGCATAGCGGGCCAACACGGCACATCCCGACTAATGTAGCAGGTAGATCTAAGTAGGCTCGGCCAGCCTAGTAATTTTTTTCTTTATTTTTTTTTATTTTCTCTTTTTATATTTTTATTTATTTTTTTCATTACATGGATCGTAATTGGCCCATTGGTCTTTATCGTGGCTAGGCTATGGCATCGGCATGTGGATTGTTACTACACAAGCTGTTATAATAATCGTATCCGTCGTGCCATAATGGACTATGAGTCATGCTGGCTCGGTCTATCCGTTTGGCCTTATATAAAACAAACCTTATCGCTTTATCTCATCCAAATCCTTATATCCATCCTGCTCCAGACCTTCACCTCTTCTCGTACACTATTGTCGCCTCTTCCTCTACCCCTCTTTCCCATCTTCATTGCCGATGCTACCTCCCATTTCCTTATTGCCACCAACTACACATCCCATTCCTATCCCTACCACCACCATCTCCTCCCTTTTTCCACCCCATCCCTACCGGTTGCTAAGATGGTGGTGGTAGGAAGAGGAGGCCTCGATTGTAACAAAGGTAAAGAGGAGACAGTATCACATTAGGAGCAAGCGAGTATGGGGTGGTGCTAAGGATGAAGAAGAAGCTCTCGACGGAAGGTGGGCAATAGGGGGGTGTGCAAGAGGTGAGGCATTAAGTACTACATCTTATATCAGCAACAAGACTTGGCCTAGGTGAACTGAAATGAGTGTGCCTCATTCAATACGAACCAATCCACACTGCACTGCAACTGAAGAATTTGTCCAAATCTTCTATTGTTTCTTGTCTTTGCATGCAGTTCATCATGTCATCAAGTTGAGATGAGATTAAAAATAAAATAAAATAACCGCATATCCTGAAGAAATTGATGTGTAATCTCCTTCGGAGCTTACTGTTTTGTGGTGGCAGCAGTCAGCAGAGGCACAGAGATTTGGATAGAGACCATGCTCTCAATTCATCTCTCTCATCTGTCTTCTCAGATTGGCCATGTGTTTTGCTTCATTCAGTGTCCGGACCATACTGCAGTGATCTGCAGCTGTTCTAGCTATTACTGCACACAGCCAACCACACAGATTATGTGTGTGTTTAATTTGTGATCAGAAGCAATGTTTGTTTGCAGTTAGTTGTCGGGCAGATGTGCAAAGATGCTGGCCATTTGTTCTCTTTGGGGCGGAGGTGGAGGCGGCGATGTAAATGGGGGAAGAAAACAGAAGCGACAATGGCGGATGTGAGCCGGATTCATTTCTTCAAGGTCATGACTAGTTTTGCTCATGGCATTGTAGGTATTTTTTTCCTTCAGGGTATCATTTGGAGCTACTAAAACTTGTGATTACTGAAAGAAAGATACTGCATATCTAAACTTAGATCATGGGTATATGTTACTTTGTTAGATACCAGGCAGGTAAAAAAGTTTAGTAGCTAGAAGAAATTTAGACACAGATTCTTTTACAGCCTATTTCTTGGCCTCAAGAAATGCCAGTTCTACCACTAATGGCAGGTACTAATTGCAAGCTATTCTTATGCAGGCTACTGGGTGTTTTCAGGTTGAAAGCTTTGGTAATCTGCTTATTGAAACATGAGTTCAGAAATCAGAACTAAAGCCTGGCATGCAAGAAGAAAAACTAAGAAGGCCATACGGCGACGTACATTATGTTTGCTCCTCATTAGGTACTTTATGGCCAAAGCATTGCATTTGCATGTGAAGTGCTACTTGACAAAAAGATGATTTCCTTGGAAAACTTGCATCTAAAATGAGTATATCCTTTCAGTCCATTGAACCGATAGTCATTTAATAGCAATCAAGTGTCCTGCATGATAATTCAAACCCACGTTGGAACATGGTCACATTTATTTGTCAGTTTTATCATTTGCAAGAACTTGTGAGTTACATTGCTACTACACCTAGTTTTGTTAGTCTTGTCAGATAATAATACCTAGTTTTGTTAGTTTTGTCAGATACTAATACCTAGTTTGTTAGTTCTATCATTTGCAAGAACTTGTGAGTTACATTGCTACTAATACCTAAAATTGTTAGTTTTGTCAGATACTAATACTAATACGTGATTTGTTAGTTTTGTCAGATACTAATACCTAGTTTTGTTAGCTTTGTCATTTACAAGAACTTATGAGTTACATTGCTACTAATACCTAGTTTTGTTAGTTTTGCCACATACTAATAAGTTTTTTAAGTGGGCTCGGTAATATTTTGTTTTTTTAAATATCGATCATTTCATACAAAGCAAACAATATACTATGAATGAGGCTTATGGGTCTTGAGTTATTGTGATGATTAATATTTTATAATAAATAATTATCTTTAAAAATAATTTAATTATTAAAAATTAGTTTGAAAATATTCGTCATTATGAGTGTATGTGATTTATGTAGGTTAGGTTGTGATATTTGTATCTAGAAATAGGTATTTTGTCTATTTATATGTAGTTGACTTATCAAACTTGTTTAATAGTGATAATCGAAACTACACTTAAGAAGAAACAGAGATCCAACATGATCAGGATGCTATATGTGACAGAGTTGTACCAGAGTCAAGAGTCTTTAGGATCAGTATTTATCAATGTTGAGACCGGGACTAGATTCAGAATAAATTGAGATCCAAAACAATCAGAAATGTTATAGGATAAAGTTAAACATAAAGTGATACAAGATGGATAAATATCATATGAAAGGATTTTATAACGATTGTGTAGAAATTATAAATAAATTTGAAGGAAACTTGAAAAAAATACTATGTAATGCTACAGTAACCATGTTATTGTTACTTAGCACATATGCGTACCGTGATTGGTGGTTTATATAGGCGACATGGCAAATACAACAACAACTGTTGGTGTAAAGTAGGAGCGGTGGGAATCCAACTCGGCTGAGACTATTATTTCTTGAGAAAGAAAGAGAAAAAAATTAAATTAGAAAAATTGTACATAGATTTAGATTTGAAGGGTTTGACTTCAAGTAGGAGTAGGAGTTCTCCTCCTAGTTGATGAAAGAGATTTTAGATATAAATAGAGGAATGTTTGCAACTCTATTAGAATAACTTTTGGAAAAGAGAAAAGTTAGAGTTTAGTTTTGAGAAAGATGAATATTTTGTATGCACTTTGTAGAACATATCTTAATACAATAAATTTGATTTATTTTCAATAGTTCTATCAAGTTGTGTGTTTTTTATCTGTGGGTGGTCTATCCGATGGCAAGGCTACGGTCGAATCAATGGCATTAAGGTGGTCGAAGCATCGGTAGCATGGTAGTCAAATAAGTGACAAGAAGGTTGTTGGACCAGCAATATCTATAGAGATCGCTAAAACTTCATCTAGGTCAGAGGTATCTTTTTATTTCGAAAAAAATTAATTTTGGTAATACTACTATTTACCCTCTTTCTAGTAGATTTAATTATTGTGTTTCAATCCTTACAATGAAAAGTATGTAAAAAGACCTTGAGTCACATAGAGGGGGAGTGAATGTGCAAACTTTTAAATATAAAATGATCTGGCAGCGGAAATTAGTTTTACCTCTAAAGTCTCTAGTCCTACAGTCCAGAGTATTCGGACCAGTCTTTCTTTCAGACAGAGAAACTAGTCCAGAGTCTTTGGTTGTATAGTCTAAAGATTTCAGACCTTCTTCAAAATGTCTGAGGGACACTTAAAGGAGGCGAACCCTATGGGTTGAAGAGAAAGCGAGGAAACAAAATCACAAAGAATATAAAAGGTAACAGGGAGCTAGGAGACAAGGCGATTTTCACTAAAGTTCGAATCAAACGATCCTACGTCTTTATTGAGGAGCTCCAAAGAACTGGATCTTTATCGATCCCTTGCCTCACCAAGTTCAGCCCTAGAAATCAATTTAGCCTTCAAGCTCTCATCAAAGTATAGCACTTAGTCCAAAACTATCACCAAGACCTCCACTAGGACATCGTGATCCCATTTTCTATGAAGCTTGCTCTATCAAATCAATTTTTAAGATAGAACTTGGGGATTCAGTAATATACTTCTTTCCTTATAGAGTTGAGAGAGACTTTTACAAACGTCGCAGGCGATTTACATGTTGAATCCTCGCAAACAACATTTAGTCATTTAAAAGGTGATTATCCAAGAGTAACAAGCTTAAGTCTTCGCCAGCGTTGATTCATAAGTGCTCACATAAATCTCAAGATTCAATCTTTCACAAATCATCCAAAAAAACACTCACAAAGTGTGGATTAAGCGTAAGATCCAAGAGAGTGGAGTAAAAAAAATCTAAAAAACTCTTAGGAGTGAAGTATTATCAATGAATGAGTAGCCAACCTCTTAAAAGGGGTTGTTAGGATTAAATACTCATCCCTCTCAAAACTAGTTGTTATTCACAGAATTCAAACTCTAGAGTATCTGAACAAAATGTCTAGAGACTTCGGATAGACCTTTCATCCTAGACAAAGACTTCAGTCTGAAGACTCCGACCAAACAATCCGAAGACTCAGGACATGCCTTTCGCCCTGGATAGAGATCTCACTCCAGAGACTTTGGCCAAATGGTCCAAAGACTCCACACAATACTTAGCTTTGAGAAAGAGAGGATGTTCAAAGTATCCAGTCTAAACTTTTAGAAACTCCAGACAGGCCTCTCTACCAGACAGAGAACTCAATTTGGAGACTCCAACCAAACAGTCTAGAGACTCCAGACAGATTTTTCTGTTTGACAAATAAACTTATCTATAAGTTTTCACAATGTTTAGGCACAAATATACGAAACACCGAGAGAGAAAAATAAAAAACCCTAAGGTGTATATGGTGCTAGTATTCGCTTATCTAGACTTAAAAGTTTTATTGAGCAATTACTTCTTGACCTAGTTAAACTTAAAGCACATCTTAACAGTAGAATTTGTCTTAAGAACTTAAGAAAAAATAAAATTATATTTTTATCGCTTAAGTCCTTTTTTTCTTTTTCTTTTCTTTTATTCATATGGTCTTCTTTTAACCAGTCTTCTTTAGCCGTATCAGATGCATTGTTCAATTTCAGTGTTTTTTAGTCCGTTAGTTATTTACAAGTTTATCTTATATTCCATTGGACTTGTAAAGCAGATCAACGCATATAAAATAGGTTATAAGATTTGTTTAGCAACCTAATGAAGCACTTCTTTCTAGGTCTGATGAAACAAAACATGACCAGGACTGAGCAAGCAATCCTAAGTTTTCTTGCTTCGGTTGGTACAGAATATGTGGAATGATGATAGAAGAAGCATCTACAGAGATGAGCGATAAAGCTTATGTACAGATTGAAACACAAACTAGACGTTGGAAAGATTTTTACATCTTGACAGATCAAATCATGAACCGTTATATTTTTCTAGTTTGATTGTCCTCTTTTTACTGGTTCATCTTGACATCTACCTCCACGAAGCTTTCTTTGTCTCTTTCCTTGTTCTTGTGTTGATCAGGTTTTTATGTTTGTTTCATTTAGTGTACCCAAATCATCTCTTGGAGAAATATTGCATAAATCAATGTGGGGAGGTGATTTTTGTGGAATAAACAATACAAATTGTTCTGGTACTAGAAGTATGCTCAGGTTGCTCGGAGAATGGACATATTTTCAACTTTACATCACAAATTATGATGGATCAAGAATTATTCTGTGTGAAAGAGCATATTACTTAGGCCAAAATAGGACATATTAGTACAAAGAGACCAACGCTATTTTATGGGCCCCATTGTTGAACAGACCCGGTTGTTGCAGGGCTGAAAGTAAAATATATATATATATATATATATATATATATATATATATTCCAAGAAAAGTCAAAACACAGAACGGTCATGAAGGCCTCTTTGCAGCCTATACGAAACTCAACAGAACGTGGTAAGAGCTAGTGATACTAACGGTTTTCTAAAATTTATCATATGAGATTTATAATTAGATGTAGAAGAGAGAAAAAAAATAAGACTATAATAGCTAGCTACAATATTATTTTAAAGACGCTGTATATATATGAGATGAACCGGATATAAATAGTTTAGTATTTATATTTATATGTAAGTGTATATAGATTATTAAATTGATATTAGATGATACGCTATACTATTACCTGCTCTAAGAGTTGTTGGTGCAGCGTGCGGTGTGCCCGAGTGGTTTCACCAAGCCATCTGATGGTCGACACACATCTTCTGTAGACAAATCCTATTATTCAAATTTTGGCTGAAACCTACAAAATTTTTAGCTGATTGATGAATAGACAGTCCCATAAATTTATATCTTGTGAGTTTTAAAGCTAAGGCTAAAAAAATAAAATGTTGAAAAAATGCCTAGAATAGTTTAAAATTAAGTTTGAAATTTTAAATTTTAGTTACTGCTCATAAGCCAAAAGTCAAACAATGAGGATGTAAATCTGAAATTCAATCAACACATCCATTAAATAAGATAGATCTAGTCGCTGAATACTAAATAGTGTATGAATAATACATTTAGAATTTACAACAGGATTTGTCCTTTTTCGATGTATAAATTGAAGTTACGCTATTAATTTGCGGGATGGTACATGCGCCATGCATGCCACCATGCTCTGTCACTAAATTTCTCGGTTGCTTCACAATTGTTTCGGAAGGAATTAAGGGTGCACGAGCTCCTAAATTAGAAGCATCTACATGACTACATCACTCTATAGGCCAGCTACAGCGTAATGTTTCTCTAACGACGTTCAACTAAAAACTCGTGCTCTTTTTTGGATAAGAACGAGCAGTTCTCTACACGCTCCAAATCACAAAACAGTATACTAATGTTCAATAAACTGAACACAGACAGATACACCACCTTGGAACACAAAAGACAAAAGAAAAGTGTACCAAACTCTCGAATATTTGAGTAAGCAAGCAATCAATCAAAGACAACAGAAATGTGCATTCAGATATCTCTCAGAAACAAGAAAAGGGAAACAAAACAAATATGCCTTCGGAGTTCAGAAACGCAGAGCGCGAGCAAGAAGAAGCAGGCGTCAGTTTTCATCAGGCGCCGGAGCTGAAACATCAGCAGCCTTGCTCTCCTCCTCCTCATCTGCTGGCGATGATGCCGCGGCGGCAACCTGAACTGAGTCAGGATCCACGCGCTTCTCCTCTTCCACTACCTCCTGCGCGTTGCCGCCGCCTTCCTGGCTAGCGTCTGGCTGCGCTGCTTCTTCTCCGACCGTGCCTTGCTCGGACGCCGCAGGCAAGGGCTCAACCACCGTGACTTGTTCCTCCTCTGCTGCTGCTGCTGTTTCCTCTTCTTCTCTGGCTGTGATTTGCTCGGACGTCGCAGGCGAGGGCTCAACCACCGTCACTTGCTCCTCCTCTGCTGCTGCTGCTGATGCTGTTGTTTCCTCTTCTTCTTCGGCTGCGCGTTGCTCGGATGCCACAGGCGAGGGCTCAACCACCGTGACTTGCTCCTGATCTGCTGATGTTTCCTCTTCTTCTTCTCCTTCTTCTTCTCCGGCCGTGCCTTGCTCGGACGTCGCAGGCGAGGTCTTAGTAGCCACCGTGACTTGCTCCTCCTCTCCTGCTCCTGTTCCTGCTCCTGCTCCAACTTCAGCATCAGCAGCAGCAGCAGCAGCCGGCGATTCAGTTTCCACGGTCTTCTCTGCCACTGCACTTGGAGCCTCTGATCCGTCCCTCTCTGCACCCTGTGAGAAGAAGATAGCTCAAGCTCAAGCTTGCTACTGACGCGGCATGAACAAGAAGAAACCGTGCTAATCGAAACACGGTGTATTAGTGTTACCTCCTTGAACAAGTCGCTGAGAGACCTCCGGTGGCCGGCGTCAGCCGGCTCGGTCTCCACGACTGCCGCCGCCGCCACCGGAGCCTCGTCGACCTTCTTCTCCTTCTCCTCAGCGGCCGGCGGCGACGGCGCCACGGCGGCGTCCTCCACGACCAGCGGCGCCTCGCCCTTCACCTTGAGGTTGCTGGGCTTCGTCGCGCACGCCCCCATTGCTCCCAAGAACGCAGCGAGCAACCACCACCGGCTGACCGGAGACAAGAGAGACGACTAGACTAATAACATCCCGAGGCGAGAATGAGATGATAATCACAGAGCTTAGGCGTGCATATGTAGTGGCGAATGTGCTTTAGCTGGTGCTATCATCGAGAAATGCATTTTTTTTTGTGTCCGTCCGACAAACTAAACGCCATGACCGAGGCACAGGACCCGGGACACCTCAATATCAAAGTCGCATCACGCTTTAATATCCTTTAGCCATAAGGTCCATATCATATACCGGTAGTACAGCGAAAATCTGCACACTATGTATAATAGTTACATGTACGACAGTCTACTGTATACATAATGATTGCAACAAATAAGAATGAGTAGATAGATGCCAATGTGCAAGCCGTTGCAACCAATCCATCCTCGAATTATTCCTGGCCTTTTCATCTCTGGAATCTGATTATGGATGGTAGGCTAGGCCTGTTGTACATACATGTCGTACCTCAGTTGTATTATCAGTCGCTAGGATTAACAGTAGGCAATACAGTGTCAAACTCTAATAGTTTGACTCATTTGCTGATAAGTCAGGCAAAATAAACAAAGCAAATTTATTAGTAAATTTTTTATATTTATACTTTTAATGATTTAAAATTTAATGCAAAAAATGTACTACGGTGAAAAAAACTTAAAATCAACTCTAATTATTAACGGATTGTTTGGTTTGGAGTCAACTTTTACACTTTCAAAATTTTGGTAGTGTAAAAATAACATTACCAAATTTAATTTAATAGCATAGAATTTAAACTAGTATAGAAAAAAATTAACAAACCAAACATTAATTACTTACCGATATTTTAGTATGAAAAAATTGGTTTCAATCGAAACAATTCTTAAACTTTAAAATTTAAATTTTGGCCACGACTGATAAGAAGCAAATGATGAGTCTCAGTTTTTGCTCATGCAAATACACGAAAATTTGTACGAATTGTGAGCTGGGAATCAAAAAACAAATGTAGCAAGATCGAATCATTTCGGACGTTACGGAATGCGCCTGAACTTTGGGACGATACGACCGGCCGATGGTTGGTAGCAGGGTTTACATTAACGATTGACCATCAGATTTTGAGCCCCGTCGGTATCACGGTTTTCGACAAATTTCGATCGCTTTTCAACTAATTCTAACTAAATTTTGATCAGATTTACTGTTTGACATTTGAATTTGTCAAAAAAACATTCGAAATCCCAACCGAAAATTGATTTCGAGATGCGTCCAAACGTTGAAAAACCGCGAAAACCGATCAGCCTTCGTTGGCTTGGCGAACCCTGGTTGGTAGCCTTTCTCCCCCCTTGTTCCCAGGTCACTCCAACTGCTGCCTGCTTCTGCTGGGCATCTGCAGGACAGTCACCAGGATTAACTGACACACAACACCTGGGTTCATGTGCTTCCCCTTGAGCTTTCATACTATATGAAAAAGAGTAAAGATGGCGCCTTTCCTCCGTGTTTTTATTCGTGTCGTGCTCCAATGGGACTTTCTGGCATGATGGGCAAGTGGCTTCCATCGTTAATCTTCCTCCCAATCATGCGCTTGCAACTGCATTCCAGCAAGCCTCCTGTCTGAATGAATGCTCTTTGTGACTCCTTTGCTCCCCAGGACGATGATCATTGCTGCAAGTGGATGTATATAATATGTAAATGCATCATTTGCGTCTTTATTTTCTTTGAGGAAAATGATCGCTCTCATGACCCATATTTGCTGTATGAGATAGTACGTGACAAGTCATTTCTCATAGCAACAATCATGAGCAGCCTGTTTCTCAGATTGCACTATTCAGTTTCAATCAATAGAACTGAAAATAAAAATCTTGGCAACTCAGCTTCCTCTTTCAAAGCTCAAAACTTGTAACAGGCCTACACAATGGTTATGAGACACCTTGCTCGCAGCATTGTAATTTGTGAATCATATCATCATCAGTCAATTGCTAACTCTCACTAATCTAAAAACTTATCAGACTCGCTGAACATATCACACTTACCTTAGACGGCCGGCGAAAAAGGCTGTAGTTGGACTGGAAAAATACCACCTTTCCACCACATCAGAAAGCAGAATGGACTTATTATACACAAAAAAGACCACAACCGCATCAACAATATACCACAGTCTGACCACACACATAAAAAAACAGTACAATACAGCTAGATTATTGTTAGATTAGAATGCGAGAAGAGCTGTAGTCCACCAGTTGCCACAAATGAAGAACCTGCTTAAATGGTAGATAACAGAGCTGAATAGCGGATACTAGCGGAATATGGTTGATATAAGGACAGTAGGGACTGATAATATCCTAAGCATCTGTGAAACACTTTTCGGCGACTTTCAACCACCTTAAATAAAACCAACCTGGAAAGTACGGTGAAGATAGACTTACTGATGTTCCACAAGCGCATTGAGCCATGTCCTCATGTTATCACTCAACACAAACCACCTGTACAGGCCATGACAAGCCCCAGCGAATTCCACCCATTATCATAAGAGCAACAAAGTAGCATACAATTTGAAGAAAAAGACTGAGAGGTCAATAGCAACACACAAACAACTGCAGAAAGTTAACAGTAGGCATGTACAAGGACAACTTAAACATTTAAGTATCATATGAAAGGCCAACTAGTACCAACTTTAAACACTTAACAACTGGAATAGCCATTCACTTGACCGATTGCAGTTAGCTAAGGTAAAATTTAAACAGGGGCACAGATCAATGTATATATAAGACCTAAATCTGCAAGCTCCTGCAAAAGACAAAAGGATCACCAGCAACTCTAACCATTTCTAGTTCTACCATTCCCATACTTCAATCACTAAAAATCTTCTTTGGTTTGATACCCATCTCTATTTCTTTAAGCTTCAGCTCCAATTCCAGCCGCTCATTCTCCAGTTTCATCTTTTCATTCTCCAGCCTCATCTTCTCCAATTCCCTGTCCTTCTCCTTGCTGAACCTCAGCCACTTGAAATGCTTCTGCTCAATTTTTAGCATCTGAGCTTTTATCTTCAGGCGGCGTTTTTCAAGTCGAATATCATGCATACCAGGGGTAGAGGGGCTCTTTTCGGCAGTTGGACCACCAGATCCCTCAGAGAGCATTTTGTTCATGTCAATAACAGCAACTTCTGACAGATTAGACCCAAAATGTGTCTCCTGATCATTCTTCAGCCTCTTGGCACCACGAATTCCATGGTGACGATCTTCAGCACTGACCTCCAGATCATCAAATTCGTCATCTTCGTCATCGTTGTCAGAAAAATCCTCATCATCATACCCAAACGGATTCTTCTTTGCATGCTCCTCTCCACTCCTAAGTGCCAAACGCAATGATTTCTGAAGGGTGGGATCTTCAAGCAGACACATTTTGTTCCTGTTATGGTATGAGCACATCTCCTCGTAGTGCAGATGCTTCGAGCTCAGGTGCTTCCTAGCCTCCTCTTTGAGCTTTCCTGGGAGCCGCATCCCTTCAAGAAGCTCAGGGTGCTCGACGATCTGGCATGCTGTTCCCCGGCCAAGAATTTCAGTCATCCTCTTGTACCTCTTGTTGAGATCGTTAAACTTATCCTCGCACTGCTGCGGAGACACCGGGAAGCCCCTCTCGGTCATCACCGTGGAGACGAGCTTCCACTTCCCCTTCCTCTTCAGCATGGCGTGCTTCCTCCTCGCGCTGCCTGTGCCGTAGTCCGTATCCACATCCTCGTCGATGTAGGCCACGGCGGACACCAGCAGCTTGACCATGTTACTGCTCCACTTCACCCGGTGCCACTGGGCGGCTCCCTTACCACCGCCGCCGCCGCCATGGTGGTGGCCGTCATCCACGTCCTCCTCGTCGCTCAGCGAGGTCTTGACCACATTGCCCAAATCCAGCACCGGATTAGCGCTGACAGGGACCATGCCCTGGTGGTGAAGCTGCGGATCCTGGGCGAAGTGGAACGGCGGCGGCGGCATCGAGGCCTCCAGATCGAAGGCCGCGCCGCCGTGGACAAGGGCTCCTCTCGGTGGAAAATTCCCCTCCATCTCCGAACACCACACGCGCCCCCGACTGAGCTCCCTCTTTCCCCCAACTCCAACCTCTCGCCGAAGGGGAGCTCACACGAACCGCGCCTGAAAACCTCAGCAACCTACGCGAAATCCGCCTTAAAGATGCGGCTTTTCTTGAACCGTTTGTTGCAGACAGGCGGAAACGACCAAAGATTACAGCTTTCTCTTGGGAAGGGGTGCACTCCAACGAACGGATGGGAGCTGTTGCAATCTGCAGCACGGCAAGTAGTAGAGCGAGCCAGCGAGGCCAAGAACAGCAAAAAGCACCACCGGAAGAGGGGAGGAATCCAAAAATCAACCCGAAATCAGATCATACCACGAGAAATCCCCCATTCGTAGCCTCCCCCGACCCAGCAAAGCCGGAGCAAGAATCAAGAACCCGGCGGCGACAGGAAGGAGGTGAAGCACCCCGCAATGGGATGTGAGAGCTCGAGCAGGAGGAGTGGTAATCTTGGTGGAAACAAAAGCAGCAGTAATGGCAAATCTTAGGCAAGCGAGGGATTGTTGCAAGATTTCTCCTCTCTCTCGCGCTTCGCTCTGGGGTCTGGCTGGTTGGTGGCAACTGGAAACAAACAAACACAAAAGAAAGAACGCGGAGTAATAAGGTTGCTACTAATACGCACAAAAGACATTGGTAAAACCAGGATAAAAAAAACAAACTAGGCAAGAGAAAATCGAGCTGGATTTTTTTACATTATGGTCCTTTTCTACAACTGATTTTACAAATAGATCTTTAAAAACTAATTTTGAATATGGACCTGACTCGGCGACGGCAAGATTGGCGCCGAGGTTCCCATGTGCCTATGTGCTAGAGACTTGCCACTAGGCTGGTGGTGGCGCTAACGTGGTCAAAGGTCGATGTTAGGTTGCTTAGCATCAACATCGAGCTGGTTGAACAGAGGCCAAGCTCTGATGTGGTCGAAGGCCTAGCTTAGGATGGTAAGGATAGAGGCCGACACGTGACCACCTGCTGCTTGACGACCACTGCCAACAGCGACAGTGACACTAACCACTTGCCTTTCTCATTAACAAGTATGCGAATGAGGCGAGCACAATTGATCCTGATGTCAACCGCATCCTCCACCAAGAGGGACACCTTTACGGGTTGCATCAATGTGGCCTTCACATCGGCATCAATTGGCACAACGCTCACAAGAATGGTGACCACCTCAAAACCTACGGCGTGTGACATGAAGGGATCAAGAAGTGATGTCAACATCCCAACACATTCAGCCTTTAGCAGCCTTGGTCACGGACTGGTGTGCATGTGACAACGGAGTATGGTTTCTGATGCCCAAGAACCAACCACCACAAGATGTTGGTGCTCTTGTACGTATGCTTGGAGCACAACGTCATCGGATCTACCATAGGCTCAAGCAAGATTAGGTAGATGAACATCGTTAGCACCGTCTCATCCTTATCATATTTCTTAGCTCCACAAGCTGCTTCCTCTGTCCCTCGCTACCACATCCCCAAGCTTTGAGAAGAAGCATCGTTGAAAGGCACCCATCACCAACATGTCTCCTACTCTGTCTCGGAGCTTGGCCTCAGCCCACACTAGATTGACGTTGGTGGCAAGCAACCCTGTGCTAACCCCTTAGCCACATCAACACCAACATCTTCGACATAGGCATATGGAATGTGACACCCCGAACTCTCACAACCATAAAGCACAAGCTAACAAAGGTCAAGAATTAACCTAATTATCTATGAATACTACACCAGTCTCAAGATACATAACCTGGTAAACATAGAATAATAGTGTATTTAAAAATAAATAGTTTTTATTATATCATTGGAAATAATCCTTCCATAAGTTACCACCATGGACATATCTAAATGAGCAACACAACACAAGAAGAAAAACAACAACGGTGACTTAAGTGGAAGCTAACAACGAAAAGCAACTTAAGCGATTAAGTAATAGGCACCACATCTAGGCACCTAATTTATTTCACAGGCGTGGCTTGATAACTAGGCCTAAAACCCTAAAAGTCTTCAAACTTAGCTTGCTCCTGGAGAAACCCCTCGACGTATGGATCTTCATCGTCTTCTTCAAATTGTACATATATATATAACCAAGGATAAATATTTTATGTAGCTAGAGAGAAAAATAGCATGTTTTGGCTTAATAAGGGAAACTAAAGTTTTTTATTTATGAAAGTAGACTTTTTTTCTAAAGTATTTATTTTACAAAACACTAGTGAGCCAAATTTTAATTTTTAGAAAGAGGCTCATACCTCGATCCATTCATAAGTTACTTTGCAACAACTTGTCACCGTGTTTATATGTGATAATAAAATTTTTAGTATTTCCTCATCTTATCTTTTATTAGCTTCTTTTAACTTTTTTAACACTTAATAATTAATCAAATATCATTTCTAAACTATTTCTTATAGTTAACAGGCTTTCACAACGCAAATTTTGCCTTCTCAGCACTATGGCATATTTTCGACCACGAAGGTCGACTGTCTGATACACAAATAGACTCTTGGAATGATTCCCATCCTAATAATTATATTCACCAACCTTTGATAAAAATAAATCTACGCTATGATAAACACATTACATCTACCTATAACCGCGAGCACAACTGTTTAAATAGTTCAACTAAACCCTACAAAGGTTACACATTTTATCCACATATCATGAACTTCTCTCTTTACACAATATGTATTGATCAAATACGGTTGGCAAATGATGGATCACTACAAGTATTTTCTAAAACTAACACATAAATACCTCATGTTACATAGTTGAATCGAATCCTTCAAAACCAAGTATTATGCAAGTCTTATACCCTTATCTATATATGACATATCGTAAATGTCTCCTACACCTATCTAATCACCTTAAAAAAGGCTAGAGTAGCACCTATCTTGGGTAGTACGATCCACAACACCATCTTCTTATCCCTAATATTCTACAATTATTGACATAAAATATTTCTATGTGAGCTAATTACTTAGCTAATGGCATTTCATAACACACGTGTGGTCGCACTGTTTGAATGAATTTTTCAAAACAATCAGTCCTTAATGGTAATACATAGCCAAGCCATTAAGTCACTTGCTCCGCACCATCTAAGTAATATAAAATATTTTTATATTACAAATATGTCGACATCACATCAAGCTTTCAAGTAAAGTTTGGAAGTCATGTGTTTTCCCACACGACATCACAAATTGTAAGCGGGCTAAGCAACTATCTCGATAATCACATCCAAGAGATGACAATACCAATGTAAATCTATTAGAGTTAATAAGGATGAGAGTTATCAATATCCATAAGTGCGACTACTAGGTAGGTCCATCGGTTTTACGTGAACCGATACCAAGAATCATTAAAGTGTAACCTAAACAATGTATTTTTATAAACAAAGTAATTTATAAATATATGTTTAAAATGTTTAAGAATGGATTGCCTTGGTACGCAGCGGTTCCTAGTGTGACGAAATCCAGCGCGAACACTCTTTCGGTCACGACCTCTACACATGAGAAAATACAAACATTACATCAAATACTATTAAAAGTAATTAAACATAGAAAATAATAGTGCCAATATGTAGAGAAAGATTTTAGAAAAAAATTGCGACTAGAACGAGGTTAATCAAAGTTATGGATAAAAGATATAAATTTTAAAGTTTAAAATCGATTTTGTAGAATTAAAAAGAATTATTAGAAATTAACGAGAATATTCTCTTAGAGGAGCTGACGGGTAGGGCCTAGGCGTCGGTGACCCACCTCATGTAGACCAGGTGCACGGTCCACCAAACGTGCAGGTCTCACTAGTGGGTCCCACCACCTTCTTATCTTTTTTTCTTCTTTTTTTCGTTCTCTCCTCTTCTTTACTTCTTTGAAGCAATGTTGCAGTGGTGCTCCAAGGATGGCCATAGCAGCAAAGTAGGGGCAACGCAGGAAGGTGGTCACTATGGGAAGTGGCAGCTCGCTACAGCACTGCGATGGTCGGGGCCTTAACGGAGGTACCAGCTAGCTTCCTAGGTCTACCTTAAGGGCACAAGGAGGAAGAACAAGGGTTGGGGTCTCATCGAAGATGGAGAGCTACTGGCGGTAGCGCTCCTCTATTCTAGTGTGGCGAGAAATGGAACTAGGGAGCGCGATGGTGTCGACTCTGACCTTCATTAGGCTCTGAGCAATAGATGAGAGAGAAAGGAAGTGGAATAGAGGGAGCTCGAAGAAGGAAATGTGGTGGCTTGGTTTTCTTCCTCGAATTGGTAGGAAGAGGTAAGAGAAAATAGAGAGGATGGCGATAGTGTGGGCAATGGCTGAAGTTTTTGTAGCCATATTTGATATTTCACGACAAACCAAGTGACGATGAACTTTTGTGCAACATTGCGAATCGTGCGAAACTTTCATTGATGTCTTTCCACATTCGTTGTGACGAGACATGACAATACCCTATGTTCACTATCGTCTCTGGCTGTTCACTCTGCTTTAATGCATGAGGAAAAAAGAAAGATTGATAAGCTACTTCAGCTCTTGACCACATATGTGCCCTTAGGCCTAAGCAGAGCCACCACTGCATGCATATAGTGGTGGCTCTGCTTAGTGCTAAGACATAATAGAAAGATGAAGAGGCTACATGCACGTGGCTACTCTATTATTTGTCTCATTTGCAAACAGAGGATTTGTATGTACGTACAGTCTCTCAGGTGAAAAGATGAATGACCGCAATGCCGCGTTGTTTTGGCTGGAGACAAAACGAAATGATAAAGGGAGGCTGCACAAGAGTGAGTTGGTTTAATTTGACCAGAAAAGACAAACGTAGGTTGACTAGGAAAAAAAAAGGGGTCAAAACGCTGTTTGAAAAGATTGAAGAGGAAAGGTCAGAAGATAACCCGACTTTTATCCTTTTTGTTCGTAGATGATCAAATTCAACGTGGATATGACGTGTAGCTTGATCGTAAGTGTACAGGTGAAGGGAAAAAATTAAACCATGGTCGAAGGGAATATTAAAATAGTGAAGAAAATACTCATAAGTGGTCAAGGTATAAAAATAAAATTTAAATTTCTTAAACGAAAAGGAATTTTTGCTAATATGATCGAAATTTTTTGGAAATGAAAAATTGACCTTAATTTTGAAGATGTAAGGTTTTGAAGGTGAAAATAGGATTTAATGGGACCAGTAAACGAAATTTTGATATTAAAATTTTAGAAAAATAGCGGACGCATGTAAACCTCAGCGTCGAGGTCGCCGACGTCAAGGTTAGGGTCTGTGCCTAGAATTAATTTTTATAGGGTATATTTATGAAATAGTTTTTATAAAAGGGCCATAATGTAAAAAAGCCAGGGAAGTCGAGGGTCCCTGCGCAAGTGGAGGGGAGAGTGACGTGTGGTATTCGGTGCAGAGCACTTGGCGGCACCGCGCCGTGAGGGGGGCGCGGCGCACACACGCGCGGGCCCCGCCTCGCGCCGGTAGAGAGAGACGGCTGGGTGGGTGCGGCGGGCGTGGGCGATGGGGATCCTCTTCTTGGATTGGCGCGGTGAGCCGGTGGCGCTGACGTCGGCGAAGAATTGACCGCCGGTTCATGGGACTCATCGAACCGGACCTGCAGAGGTTTTCCTCTCTTTTTTTTTCCCTTTTTCTTCGTCGTATTTTTTCTTCTCCAGGCGGGTGGACGTTTGGAGGCAAATGATGCGTGGGTTTTTGGCGATCTCACCATCTTCTTTCGTTTTTCTCCCCCTCTCTCTAACAGGGACTACGTGCCTATGCGTGTGCCTAGCGTCATCTTCCTCTGGTGGTATTCGAGATAGATCAAGAGAAAGATTAAGTAAGGCACATAAACGAGAAAACTATTAACATATAATTAATTAATTTTTAATTATTATAAATTAAAAAATAGATTTATTTGATATTTTACAGTGAAGGTTTTCGTATCAATAGTAGTTTAAAAAATATGATAATAAAAACTTAGATAAAATATATATCTAATTAGAAAGAACGTCCCTAAGCGTTTGATTAACGATTGCAGCAGCTGCGTCCTTGGAGTTAAAACACGAACATGCGTGCATGTACTTACATACATGAGCACACATCGGCTGATTAATTAAAGAATAGATGACCATGTAGATGATCCTCAATGTGTGTAGTAAAAAAATGGATGGTCTAGAGAACCAGTAGAAGAAAATGACCATGTACGATGCATATGGGTTAATAGCCCATGTGCGCACGGAACCCTTTCTTTCGGGGGCTCGATTAGTTTGGGGATTACCCCTGTCTTTTCGACGAGGCCTTCTTTCAGTCGTTGTCATGGCTTGATCAAAGTAGTAGTAGCTCCTACCCTATCTAACAATGACTCTACTTTAGTTCATGGCCTAGCTGCATTGACAAGAGGTTGAATCATTTTGTTGAGCACCCAAGGGTGAAACAGATGCCGTCAGCTCAGCTCACAACACAAAGGGCAACCTGAATTCTTCTCCTTCAGGTTTATTTTCTTTGATTCTTCCTGCATCAGTTAGGCATGTCATCAGTGACTAAGGCTACGTTTCTTTGAGGTTAGGAAACCTTCCCATCACACGAAATAAGAAACTGATTAACATATAATTAATTAAATATTAGCTTAAAACTTACAAAAAAATATATTAATATATTTTTAAATAACTTTTCTATATATTTTTTTTATGATTTGGGAAGCTTAAGCATGAAAAAACCAAAGTTGAGCTGCCAACGCAGCCTAAGCCATTTGGCCAACTGAACACTTGCAGATTCAAAAACTGGTCTCCCAAGAGGGAGAGATGACTGCCTCCTATAGCTCCTACCTAGACACCCTATGTCCCTAACACAGAGAAAGCATGATTGATGCTTCTTGCATTTTTCAGACTGTTCCGTGCTGTTTCTCGTAAGAAGCTTGTTAATTAATGTTCGCTCGTGCCCTTTTTCTCAGATTATTACTGCTCCAGGTTCCGAGAGGGAGAAAAGAACTGAGTGAATAGATCTGTATCGTCTGGTAGTCTGTAGACTGTAGAGTGGATTAGAGCAATAGAGCTTGCAAGCAGCTAGGACTAGTGTGCTTCTGCTGGAAAATGTGACAAGAATCCGAGGTACCAGTAGTTCCGTGTGTCTCGGGTGCAAAAAAGAATCAGTCACTGCTAGAAAATTTGATCAGTGCAGCTACCGTATATGCCGAACCAGGTTAACCAGCCAATGTTTCAGGATAAAGTTGTGCTATATATGCCTGTAGCTGTTCTGGATTAAAGTAGTGCACAGGGAACATTATGTCCTCGTGTACCCATAACCCATGTGAGGTTATAGCCAACAACCAATAAGATAAGCTAGTATTAAACTGATGATGATGAAGGGTTTTCTCCGTGGAAGTCCATGCTTGCGCTGCCTGCTTAGCTGCTACTGCTGTGCTGTGCTCGGCGGAAAATATAGAACGGAGATATCGCCAATTCGGCATGCGCGCGCGCGGTCGATCAGACAGTTGAGCACACGCTTGCCTGTCTACGGCTACGGCTAAATCAGCTCACCTCTTCTAACCCCTACATTCTGCAACTTCAAAACTGTCTCTCGTCATTTGCTTTTTGACTTATTATCTATAATTAAAAAAATTTAAATTTTAAAACTAATTAAAGTCGATTTTAGGACATTTTCATCCTAGTTCATTTTTCTACATTAGCATTTAAATCGCTAATAACACATATACATAAAAGTTTTACTCTTTTTATTGCTTTATTTATTTTTCCGTGGCTTATCGGGTGTGGCTCAAACAATTAGCTAATTGTGTTTTCAAATGCTAATGGTGTCTTCAAAAGCTAGAGGTTTTATCCCATAATAGTCATATTAACAACCTTAAGTGCCTATGGCTGAGTTATTTCAGCAACTCAAAACAATAAATTTCTGGTTTTCTGCTAGCACATTTCTCTGAAAAATGATACGTTTTATAAAAAAATATATGTGAGTTTTATAAAAATTAAATAAATATATATATTTTAAATTTATAATAGTTAATACATGATTAATTATGAGCGTACCTTTTTCGGCACCGTGAACAGCTCAAGCTGAACCTCTGCTTAAACTGGGCCGTGAACCATTACCAACATAGTACTACTAGTCTAGTGGCCGTGAGAGCAGGTAGGGTTTATAATTTTTGACGATTTTCTTTCATCTCCAGCTGGCTCAGAATGTCCATCTCGAAATTTATCAAAATTCATTCGAAATTAAGGAAAATCGATGTCTCGATGGGCTCGAAAATCGCTAGTCAGATTGTAAACCCGTGCACTGTAGCAGCTCAAAATAGCATTTGGCGGTTGAGAATTCATAAGAGCTCATCAGAAAGTAGTAGAAGAGAACGCGTAAAGCGATCGTCAGTAATCCACAAAGGCTGGCGATGGGAGAGACTATGCACACGTGGGTGTGAACGGTTTATATAGGCTGTGTTCATTTTTAAGTGTAGTAAAATGATTTTTGATTCGTAAAATAAAGCAGTGAATTAATACATAATTAATTAAATATTAGCTTAAAAATTAAAAAATAAATTGATATGATTTTTAAAGTAACTTTTCTATATTTTTTTAAAAAAATATCTGAAAAGTGTGTGTGTGAAAAATAAGAAAATAAAGATTGGAAAGAGGGGAAAACAAACGTAGAGTTGGTTATAGGAAGTTTGGGTGGCCGACTTCTATTGTTGTGTGTATTTGGGGTCGGGGGTTGAAGATGAGGAAAATTTTAACACTGTAAGAAAAGAGCTGGGTGGTGGCATTGCTGAGCGGGGCTCCCTTCGTGATACATGCAAGAGAGTGAAGAGAGGTTGGTCTTGTTCTCTTGGATGCTTATCGTTTGCTAAAGATATTTGTAAATATATATTGTTGGTGCCTTCAATGGGCTTGTGATCGAAAACCCGTCTGCCGGAGAAGACGCTACACTGCATGAATTGCATCGCTTAGATGAGGGAGTTGAGCATATGATGTGTTAACATGGGCACTACTGCGCTACAAGAAATTGCTAGAGATATATTTTAGCTTTTGTTTTTCTGCTATATACTCGTATTAACTGTAGCGTTTAGGTGTGTGAGCCGGTATGCAGCGTGTTACAGTCTTGTAAACATATGCTTCTTGAACTGCTTGCTATTATCTATTAGTTCTTTATGAATCTGTGAGCATTGTGCTCTCGCTCTTTTGTTTGTATATATGATGTGTTTAGTTTCTAGAGGGCTGTATTTCTTTCGCTATGTATGTATGTTTTTTTGGATATGTGTGTCAGAAGCGTTGCCATCTTGTATGAGGGAAGAAAGATTGTGTATTTGTTACTGATGGCTTTGTACATAATTATGCGAGAGTTTCTCTGGTTTAGAAATGGTAATTCAAGTTTAGTTTGACTTGTGCTTCTTGCTTTTTACGTAGCCTGTGTGGAGTGACTTGTAGTTTTCTGAACTCTTCTCGGTGGATTTTTTCTCTTTAAAGTAAGATGTAGCACTGTGTTGTAGATGTGTTCAATGCGTCTAGTGCACAGGCGGTAAGAACATGCAAAGTAGTCACTGCAGAAGAATAAGAGCTAAATAGATTTACTTTATTATACTGTTGAGGAACACAAGGTATATTAAGACTATATATGTTTACCTATGGCGGCAAACAGTTCATAAGGGGCATACAATACATAAATGGAGGGAGTGCATCTAACGAAAGTGTAGGCAGAAGCTAATTAACTTACATAGCGCAGGTATAGTAAGTAAGATAGAACTAAACAACAGGTAGTAAGTAGGCACCATTATATTACAAGTACTACTTAACGTCTATGAAAGACGGATCTAGTTGGATAGGTGTTGGATTGGTTGTCAACATAGGCTGGAGCTATCTTGGGTCTTCAGAGGGTCATCACGGCGAAAGACGCATACAGAGTCACGCCTGAAGGGAGAAGTAGATAGATTGTTAGAGCAAACAGTGCTCGAAAATTCGATAAGTAAAGCTTGTGTACACACGTATCGGTAAATTAAGGCTAATGCATTTTGTACCGCGCACTTGGTTGTTGGTGGCGACGATGGAGTTCAGCACTGTCTGGCTAAATAGCGATAGCTATCTCGTGATCGCGTGTGACAGGTGTCATTCAGCTGCGGAGCACGAAGGCATGACTAGCAGACAGGAGAGAAAAACGACAACGGAAAATGAAAAAGGAAACTGGGGAGACCACAAAGACGATTAAAGGAAAAAGAACCGAGCTAAAGACGGAAAAGACAGGAAAAAGAATTAGTAATGAGAAGGAAGCAGCAGACAGAGAACAACTAGCAATCTAGCAAAGAACAGAGGCAAGGAAGCAAAATTTCCGAGTAGAAGCTGGAGAGCAGAGCAAGAGCGATGAATAGGAGAGAAAGAAAAGAGAGCAAAAAGAAGAAGCAAGCATGACAAGGAAGTGAAGGTACATAAAAGAGCGCATCGGAGGACTGAGGTTGGAAGCCAAGCAGACTACAAAGTTTGGAAGACAAGCAGGTTATGGCGGTGGAGCAAACGCAGAAAAAGAACACACGCACATGCACGAAGATACACACAAAACCAGATGTCAGCAAAGGTAGAAAGAACAAACAATAGATTTACATGCGCATGGGTGTAGCCAAACAAAGAACGACAGCACACATCGTGGAAGAGGTCGGCGGTGTATACCCGTGAGAAGCGATTCACACAACGAAGGCGAGCCAGAACAAAAATAGCCAGTGACGCTTTCAACCAATCACCGCATTGTGCAATACAAGAGAAACACACCGACGGCTGCAGGTTCCGGGCGACGAATCAGCCGGCAGCCGCATGTGATAGAACTATGAAAGAGCATCGAAGTAGAGAGGCAAAGAAAAAGAAACACGCGTCGCGGCCAAAACTGAAGACCGGTATCTATGGGCGACAAAGTGGCAACGATTCGGTGCCACGATCTGAACATCCCCGGCCTAATAAAAATGGGCCCATGAAGCACTTGCCAGTACCCACCGGGCTTCCTGACACGGGCCCATTAACGTCTCGAGCTTCCACGCAGCCGCAGCAACCCGGCGCAGAAGACGAAAACGAGGAAAGCCAGGCTGCGGCGAGCCCTGCCCTGCGCCGTGCCGCCCGTTGCCGCCGGCGATGAACTCGCCCTCGCCGGAACCTCCGTGTCCGCCCGCCCCTTCAGGTGTCTCACTCTCTCTTCCCCCCTCACCCTCTACCAGACCCCAAGCTGCTTAGAAATTTTTTTTCGCTTCAAAATCTCAAGCTGCTCAGGCGTTGGACCTGTCGACGGATTCGGCTTTTAGGTGGAGGGAGCACCGGACTGGCTCCTCGAATTGTAGCATTCGATTTGTACGGCCTAAGGGTATCATTTTTGGTTCGGAGATGCCGTTATTGATGTGCGCTTAGGCTCAAACCCTAGCTGTACGCTCAGTTGGGTATGAAATTCGATCTGTTTTACTCAAAGTAACAGTGAGAATAAAGAGGAATTTTTTTATTGGGGCTTCTTGAAAAATGTGCAACGCGAATGGGTGTTGTTACATCCTGCAATAGTGCACTAGTGCCGGTAAATTATTGTATTTCATCAAATTGTTGCATTTGCGGTTGTAAGTTGATAATAGTGCCCGAGTAAGACCATACCACACTCGATAAACCACAAGATATCCATTATTTCTGCACGTGACTTTCTAATTGATCAGACTCTTGATTTTCGATTGTCCTATGCAGACAAGTTTGCATTTTGATCATGCTTTTAGATTTAAATTCCTTCTTAAAAAATACTTTAGGTAACATAACTGTTGAGGACAGCGAAGCAGGTCCATGCATTCCCAGACTTCAAGCAGCGACTGGGGATTATTCACCATGGTTAGGTCAAGAGTTTGCGTCTGAACATGAAGCATATGAATTCTATCGGTATTACGCGTGGAAGTTGGGGTTCAGTGTCCGAAGAGAATATGCAAACAAAAGTAGGAAAACTGGTGAAATAACCTCAAGAAAGTTTGTTTGTTCAAGGGAAGGATTCAAAGCCCCAGATAAACGAACCAACCATACAAGGACTCCACAGCCTGATACAAGAACAGGATGCCACGCTAATTTAGTCATCAGGCGCAAAAATGATACTTCAAGGTATGAGGTGTATGCTTTCGAGGCACAGCATAATCATCCCTTGTTCATTCCATCCTGTGCAAATCCACTGCAAAGAAAGTTAAGTGATGTTCAATCTTCTGAGACTGATAACTCTGGTAGTGTGACACATGCGAGCAAACCTGAAAGCAGAAATTTCATTCTTGCCGAGAAAGCTATTAATTCCATAGAAGGCTCTCAGCGCTCTCTGCAAACTAGGCGGCAGCGGGAAATTAAGTGTGGGGAAGCCAGTGCTCTGTTAAACTACCTCCAGGATCAATGTCGGACAGATCCTTTATTTTATCATGCTGTACAGTTGGATGCTGAAGATAAAGTTACAAACATTTTCTGGGCAGATGCAAAGATGGTAATTGATTTTGGTCAATTTGGTGATGTTGTTTCCTTTGGTATTGTTCCCAGAAACAACATGAATCTCCGACCTTTTGCTTCTTTTGTTGGATTTAACAATTACGGGGAGACTGTTTTGCTTGGAATGGCACTTATGTACGATGATAGTCTTGAATCATTCCAGTGGTTGTTTGAGACCTTCTTGCATGCTATGTCTGGACAAGCACCGCAAACTGTCTTTTCATGCCAAGATGCAAATGTAGCAAAGGTCATCTCACTGGTGATGCCTGACACATGCCATGCCATATGTACATGGAACCTGAAGCAGACTGCAAAAAGTAACCTTAATCACCTTATTAGAGGGGATTGTGGTTTCATAAGGGAATTCAAGGCATGCATCAATGATTATGAGGAGGAGGTGGAACTTTTTACTGCTTGGGAAGCTATGATCCATAAATATAACCTTCATAGTAATGTGTGGTTGAAGAAGGTATTTGAAGAAAAAGAGAAGTGGGCTAGGCCATACACAAAGTGGATATTTTCAGCTGGGATGAAGAACACACAATTAAATGAACGTCTACATTCTGATGTTCGGGATTATTTGAAATCCGATGTAGATATTATTTCATTCTTGAAGCATCTTAAGAAATTGGTCAATGATAGGCGGTACAGAGAATTGGAGGTTGAATTTAGTTCGAGGCTCAAGTTGCCAGACTTCAAGATTAGAGCTCCTATTCTGAAACAAGCTTCTGAGGCCTATACTGGTATGATATTTCAGCTTTTCCAAGAAGAATACGAAGAGTTTCAGTCAGCTTACATTGTGACTCGTGATGAAAGTGGTCCCAGCCGTGAATATATTGTTGCAATTCTTGAGAAAGAAAGACGGTATAAAGTTCATGGAAACCCTTCTGAGCAGACAGTTGCATGTTCATGTAGGAAGTTTGAGACACTTGGTTTCCCGTGTAGCCATGCTTTGAAAGTTTTAGATACAATGGACATAAAGTATATGCCTGATAGGTACCTCCTGAAGCGATGGACCAAATATGGGAGGTGTTTGACTGCACCGCAGGTTGAAGGTCGAAGGGTTCAGGCAGATACCGCATTAGAATTTTCTAGCCGCTATGAATACCTGTGCCCAGTATATGTTAGGCTTGTTGCTCGAGCATCAGAATGTGAGGAGTCGTACAGAGTATTAGATCAATGTTCGGTAGAACTGGGTAAGAAAATTGAAGAAATCCTGCAGAAACAAACAAGCATTGATGCGTCAGCTCCTCAGTCTGATGTTGAGGATATAACAATATCCTTATCTGCTAATGGTACTGACAATGAATCAGAAAGAGCACTGGATTATTCAAGCAGCACAAGACCAAAGAGAAGAAAAAAGAAAGGTCGTAATGCTAAAATTCAACGAAAAAGTTGTATCGAGAAAGGTTTACAAAAAAACAAGAAAGTGCAGCCAGAACAATCCCCATTGCAATATACCATGTTGGATGCTACTCAACCTGGAAATGTTCTATTTCAGGTAATTTCATCGTTGTTGTTCGTTATATGGTGATGGCACAATGTGATAGTAATAATGTAATCACACACTGATTTTATTCTAAAAAATAGCCAGTTGACAGTGATATCAAGAACCTTTGCTTTATGTAAACTCCCAACAATCCTATTATTGCTACAGTCATTTCAATTGAGATTTCCTGTCAGATTGTTCTATCTAATGTGTCATATGAACTTTCTGCAAATTTGGGATCAGTCACAAAAACCTGTAAAATCAGGTTGTTCCTTTTTCTATTAGAACTTTATATTGAACAAGTTATTTTTCATCTCAATTTTGTATTTCCTAAGGGCTTCTACAACTTTTAAGTTCTTCAATGCAGAGGTTTTATGTTAAAAATCCTATGACATGCCACCCATGGACTGCGGTCATAACTGGCAGTAACTCACTGGTTTGTCAAAGGACTATGATTAAGGGTATCCTAGGCTGAAGAATCTTGAATTCACAATAGTTCATGCCTCAGTGTTGTTTAGTCCAACATTTCAATGCCGGTCCAATTCATCACGCCATCTGGATTCTTTTAAAATATATATATGCTGGGCCTGGATGTTGGATGTACTTGAAGTTGTGCAGTCTGTTCTAACCCTGATGTTGGCTATTGTATATAACATATATGGTTAATTTTTAATTCTTTTTCATACTCAGGGGCTTGACATTTCTAATCCATTTCCAATGGGGCAACTGAATTATGGAGGAGTGCAGCCACAACCAGGCCAATGCCCAAGCTTTCCTACTGTATCAAGAGTATTGTCAATTGCCTGTTGCTTTCTTCTTGAAAAGAAATGGTGCCCCTTGCACCGTATCTGAATATTGAAAAAGTTACTTACTCTGTCATTGCTTTCAGGAACTTGATTTTGCTGCATACCATGTTTCTCAGCCATCAAGTAATAATCAACATAATCAGCAGGTATACATTGGTAAAGTTTCACGGTTGTTTCTTTCCTCACTTTCATGTCGATGAAGCTTTGAAGTTGCCTTCCTCCTTACACTCTAATTTAATAAAGGGTATAGATTGTTTACTCCCTTGTGTAGCTCCACCCACTTTGGATTTTGCACTTGGCAATCTAGAAAGTTCTGCAAAAACTACTACAAGTAGAGTATCTTAAGGTACACTTACACACAAAAAAATGTGTAAATATATGATCGATCTGTGCTCTATGAAAAAGACAACTAAATTGTCTTATCATAATTTTCTGCAAAAACTACTACAAGTAGAGTATCTTAAGGTATGTTTACACACAAAAAATCTGTGCTCTATGATCGATCTGTCTTCTTTGTGTAGCACACATATACAAGATTGTATCTTTACATAATTTTGTGTATGAACATAGATCAACATGCTATAAATGTTATTTTTTCAGAATTTGGCTGTAAAGTCACAATGTGCAAAAATTCAAAAATGGCTGTAGCTACATATGGGTGTAGCAGGAACTTTATCTTTAATTAAAATCAGCTTTTTGTTAATCTTGGCCCATGTCACTGCTCTCTTGGCCATTAAGCAGTTAGTGGATGAAGTTGCTAGTTAATTTCTGCTGTTTAATGTCGACCTTTTCAGGGCTTGTAGAAATCAACAGCTTTCTTGAAAGTCATAGCGCACATTTGTTTCAATCTTCAATATAACTCTTGGGACAGAACTGGCCCTGTTGAAGATCAAATCGACTTCTCAAATTCAGTTGTCATAGGTATATCAGTCAGTAATTGAGGCTACCAAGAACAGACATTTACCTGGGTACATCCATCATCATCATGTGCAAGCCATGCAACGCAGCACAACTAGCTGACTGATTAACAGTGATAGCTCTTATCAAGTTTCAGACAGTCACTAGATGTTGTGTTGGTTAGCAATTTGAAGGTTAAATTCAGATGTTCCCCGCATATTGCTCATCAATTGCGACATACCAAGGACATTCAGAGCGCATCCATCATCAGTTTACGCAACTGTGCAAGGAGGCATGCCAACGAAGTGTAGCTCTCTTTCAATTGTGAGATGGTACAGAATTGTAGATTATTTTGTAGACTGTATATGAACCATGTAGGACTAGTCTTTAGAACAGCGTAGAGATAATATCTATAGGTCAGTCTTATGGATGGGGAAATTTAGATTCATGCCACTTTTAGAGTTGCAGGTTTAGGAATGTGCAATCGCATAAGCCCATCTGTACAAGCTGGCCTGTGTTTTGATTGTATAAGTGCTTAGAAGATGTCTATTTCGTCAAATTAGTTTTATCTCTTGTTGACTTGCCTCTATATTCCCATTTTTATCAAATGCGAGTAAAAGAATTCATGAAACAAGTTTTTGCGTAGATACAGTCCCTGGGATGTAAACATGTATGCCTAAAATTCAACCCCTACTGAAACTGTTTTTAGTTCAAAGCAAAATGTTAGTTTGCCAGATCCAACACATACCTCAACAACAATTCAAAAGATTGGCACAAGACATAATGGTACTTCCACTCTGAACAATTCATTCAGAAATATCAAACGACATAGCATTTCCATTAAGATCAGCAAACCACAACGATTACAGCATCACAAGATGACATAAAAGGCCAGGTTACCTATCTAATCTGACGAACACATCTCTTAATCTGATAAACGGACAATATGCCACTACATTCGTCAGTTTCTACGAAATGTCGGTCACTAGGACACACCGGATAAAATGCTATTCAATATGTTGTATTCTGGTTAATTTGACACTTTGGAGAGTTTTAACTGTTTTATTTTTTCTCCTTATTTTCTTTTCTCCCAAACAGGTGAAATGACCAAAACACCCTTAACTGTATGCCTAAATAGATCAATCGACCTTGCTCATCCGGCAGACGCCTCCCGCTCACTTGCTTGTCACCTCCAACGTCACCCACCACCAGGGAGCAGGCCTAGGAGGATGGCCACCATCCGGATTGGCCCTCCCTCGTGCTCCCCTCTCTCTCTAGTGCTGCCCACTCGCTTGCTGCCTCTAGCGTGGTCGCCGCCAAGAATCAGGCCCAATAGGGTGGCCACTGTCTGACTCAGCCCTCCCCCACGCTCCCCTCTCTCTCCCTCTCTCTCTTCAATGCTGCTCACTTGCTCATTTCCCGCCTATAACGCTAGTTGCCGTCGAGGAGCAGGCACGGCAAGGCAACCACCGTTTGGCTCGGTCCTTCCCTACTCTCCCCTTTTGGTCTAAAAAATTGAGTTTGATGCTCTTATTTTTGTATGTTATTCAATTTTTATGCATACATGCAATTTCAAGAAAATCACATTCATTCACACCTGATTAGTGATGACTAAGATCTATGAATTGAGCATACTTGCTCGATGGATGATTGTTCATTAATCTTTGACTTGACTTTTTGTTAAGATCTACGTTTAACTGAATGTTTGATGTAATTTCCTAAAAAATATATGCTCTTCATGTTTAGTTGGGAAAGAGGTACCACTTGCCATACATTTTGGGAAGCAGGCACGAACGCACAGATGGGATCGAGATCTAACCATCTGTTTAGGCAAACAACTAAGGGTGTTTGTTTTGATCATTTCGCGTGCTCGAGAGAAAAGAAAATAAGGAGAAAAGAAAATAAAATAGTTAAAACTCTTCAAAGTGGCAAATTAAATAAAAGACAATGTATTGAGTGACATTTTATCAATGCATCCTAGCGAGTGGTATTTTATCAAAACCACACAAATAGAGTAACATATTGTTCGTTTTCTCTCCTAATCTGCAGAGTCAAATATGAAAACGTGCCAGTTGCCAAGAAGCACAGATCATAGGGCGACGCCTCTAGGTAGTGCACACCTAAGCCCTCTCGTTCCTAATGTAGCGCATGAGTTGGATGTCCTTAAGCATGATGGTGGAGCGCTTTGGCATGGATGGCGTAGAGGTTGGTGTCCTCGAAGAGGCCTAGGAGGTAGGCCTCGACAGCCTCCTGCAGGGTGGTGACGACAAAGCTTTGGAAGTGGAGGTCGGTTTTGAAGTCCTGTGCAATCTCTTGTAATAGCCACTGGAAGGGGAGCTTGTGGATGAGTAGCTCTATGCTCTTCTGGTACTTGCGGATCTCCCAGAGCATAATAGTGCCTAGCCTAAAGTGGTGTGGCTTCTTCACCCCTCCCATTGCCGACACCGACTTGCATGCTGCCTTGGTCGCTAGATGCTTTCACGGTGCCTTGTCACCCGTCGACTTGCATGTTGTCTGCTTCGTGCGGGCCATCTCTCATCGAAGGACAAAGAGAATGAGATTTTAAGTTGGGATTTCGATTTGGAGTGGATTTGAGGTGAATTTGTGTGTGGTTTTGAGAAAGAGGATTGGGTGGGTATTTGTAGGAGAAGGGATAGGCGAGGCGGGAGTTGGGAATTATAGAGGTGGATAGGTATGAGGATGAAGAGGCATCGAATGGAGACAAGTGGTAGAGATGAGTTGGGGATAGGACGGCGACCTATGGGTGTGGGATTGGTGGCTTCCCATTGGCTCTGGTCCAGGTGGGTAGGATCAATGGGCCCACCGGTTAAGTGGGCGTCGCATGGGTGTTGCTTGTTTTTGTTTTTCCGCTTTGGTTTGGTCTGGTTTTGGTCGTAAAAGTGAAATCGTAAAGGGAATTAGCGAGAGCGCAGGACGGAGGGAAACGATAAAAACAAAAATTTGGAAATATGAGTTAGACGCTCCATTACGGAAAAGATATGAACTCGCGTCTTTCTATAAAAATATGAAAACAAGTAGAGTAATATTTTACTTCATTTCTAAAATTGATTTTTAAAAACTAATTTAAAATAGTTTTAATATTAAAAATTAAAAATATATAAGGCCAAAAATGCAAAAAAATGTGCCAAAATTTTCGTAAAGTGGGTTGCTTGGTTTGATGCCAAATTTTGGCAAAGTTATATCAAAGTTTTTTATACTTAGAGGCCCTGAATGGTGGACCATGTACGGGCAGCCCACCCTGAAAAGAAGAGAATGTCTAACCCTACCATACCAAAAAATTGCTAGTAGTAACGACAAAGAGCTTATAAAGCCTGTTTGGAGGAGCTTCAGTAACTACAGCTTCTCCCATAATCAAAAGCTTTTTAAAAATAATTTAGTTGTTTATCCAGATTCTAAAAAGCTTTAGTCGTAGAATTCAGAAACTTAGCTTATTTGATTCTCACCGGCTGCTTCTTATAATTTAAAACTCCTCCAAATAGGCTCATAGATTGACTTGGCTTGTAGTAAAAAAAAATGGCACTAGCTTCTGAATTCTACGACTATAGCTTCTTCTTTACTACTAGTAATTTTTTGGTATGGTAGGGTTAGACACTCTCTTCTTTTCAGGGTGGGCTGCCCATACATGGTCCACCATCCGGCCCAACCAGGGCCTCTCCTGGTGCCAACCCTGACCTCTCACATGGCCCAACTAATCGGCCCATCTCAGAAGCATCCTTCCCACACCATAGGGCCCGGCTCACCCAAGGGTCCGGAACCTTCTTCTCCTCCTCGCCTCGCCCCACTCATCCCTCGCCTCCCCATTCTCCACCGCCCGCCCGCCCTCGCCGCCGCCCTCGTCGTCGCTCCGGTAATCCTACCTGCCAGATCCGACCGATCCCCCCAACTACAACCCCTCCCCCACTTGTCTTCTGTTGACCAGTACGCTGTTTTTCTTTTCGCGCTTTCTGATCGCCGCCGTCTCCTGCAGTTCGAATCCGGATCTTCATCGGGGTCGCGTCGCCGGCGGCCGTCGCGAGCATGTGAGTCATCTGATCCGTCCCCGTGTGGCATCCATTTGTCTCCGTCTTACTTGGTAGTCGATCGATTGGTCTCCTCTTTTGTTGGAACGGATCACGGTGCGCCATGATCGGAGGAGACTTCACTCCGTCGCGGTTGCTCCGACCAAATTTCTTGGCCGTATTTCGGTCGGTGGACGTTGTGTCATGGGGAGTTGCAGAGGCACGACGTTGCTGCATGTTCACGAATAGATGCGATATAGCCCCGCGTGATTCTTGCGAGGTCGCTTGGGTAGAGAGCTGGATCTACGAAAGAAGTGAGAATTCTTGTGGCCCATTCATATCTGATTAACTCGCCCTACATGATTTTGTTTATGCTATGCTAATTCTGGTTGGCCGTTACTTGCCTCCAGTTCATATCATTCATGAAGCCCAGCGTTGTCTATAATTCATATTAGTTTCTGTCTACATCTGCATTATGATGCTGACGCTTAAAGTTCTTTTGATTCATACTTTAGCAAAGCACACCTGTGGACACTCTTATGTGATGACACCTTCAGTACAAAATTGATTCCGAAGACTGGAAGCATCTAATATTGATTCTGGCGCTTAAAGTTCTTCCATTTCATACTTTAGCAAAGCACATTAACAAACTCTCTTATGTGCTGATAACTTCAGTAGGAACTGATTCTGAAGATTGAAAGCGTCAAATATTTATGCTGGCGCTCATGCAGAAGTCGAAGTTTTGATTGTTGCAGTTTTATTGTTTTCTCATCTTTGTGCACCATGTGTGGACACATCAAGTACCTCTAGATTGGCCAAAATGCAACTTACTTGATTCTGATAAGGTTGACTTGCTTTAAACTGTAGTTTTTCTGTGTGCAATCTCATTAGATCAAACCGGTGTATCATATTTTGCACTTGCATCCATGTTTTATCCTCTGGTCGTTAAGGCACTATTGGGAAAACGAGGGTACTGCAGAATATTGTGATTTAGTGTTTCCAAATTTAGCATCTTATTGTTTGGTTTATTGAAATGTATGGCAAGTACCTGGTATTGCATTTGGAAACTTGTACTGCATTTTATGGTTTTGCATCAATGATATATGTGGTAGTTATAGAACACAGTGTGATTTTTTTATTATATCTCCTGAGCTTGTACTCTAATTCAGGTCGGATGAGGAGGTAGCTGACCCGAAGGCACTCCTAGAGGATCGATCGAAGGCTAAGTGTGTGTACCAGTGGTATGAGTATCAGGTAATATGCTGTTTTTTTTTCTGTTGGTGAACTCTCATTTTGTATTCATGGTCTATGTGCCCAGTATAATGACTAGTTATCAATTAGATAGCAGTATCAATTTGCTATTAATATCCAACAGATACTTTTGGCGTTTTGTGCTTAGTTTTGAACTTTACAATATTAATGTCTCAGTAACACTATCTAACTGAAGTCAATCTGACAGAAGCTCCATGCTCTCTCTATTGCTGTACATTATTTTGCTTTCTGAATACCTGTTCTTCTGCACCTCTGGTACCACTGGACCTGGATCTGATCTTATGCTACTCTATGTTGCGCACAGAAATGTGTCAGGAGAATTGAAGATGATGAGACTGGTCAGAAGCACTGTACTGGTCAATACTTCGATTACTGGAAATGTGTCGACAAAAACGTGAGTGCTCCTTGCCTACATGCACTTATATTTGAGTGAATTGTTGATCCAAATAAGCCACTTGTCTCTGTATTTTCTATTTTGACCTTCCAAAAATCCCAGCCAACTAACTACACAGGTATGGGTACTTAGTACTCACATCTGAAAGAGATGTACTTGCCATGAAGTGTCAATATCTACTTCAATCTTGACCGGCACCTTAATAAGATCCACCAAAATTGGCAACCTAGATATTCTGTTTTTCTTCTGATTCCTTGTGGATCATGGTTAGAACTAACTTGCTCATGATGGTTATTTTTTACCATCCAGGTTGCCGAGAAGCTTTTTGGTAGCTTAAAATGACAAGGAAAATGTTCTCTCTTGCAACCGTTTACGCAACAGTGAGAATAATCATATCGTTTCTGCGCCCTGTAGACATCTCAGGTGCTTAATATCTGTAAGAAAAAAAAGTTTTGCCTGTCGGATAATACAACAGTTTTTCAGTAGCCACTTTACTTTTATTTCTGCCAGAGGCATTGGACTCTCTACAGCTGGGTTCATAATGCATTATTGGCTCATGCTTTTTTCCTTTCGATTAATAATTGATATATCCCCTGTGAATGACCATGGAATGCTGTCATTTGCCTTTTCCATATTGCTTCTGTGATGATTTTTGTGTGTATTGCTAGTGTCTGGATCTGTGTATCGGATGAAGACTAATGTCACACCTACAAACTGCTAGATGCTAATAGTGATTTCTTAGCTTTGGTGTCCACAAAATCTGATTTGAATGCTCCAAGACGTGATTTTTTGAATTTCTATGTTCTAAATGGAACATGTTTGGAGTTATTTTGTGGAATGTATTTTGAACTGCTGTGACATGGTGTGGATACTACGTGGGACTCTATAAAGAGAAGCTTGTGAGGACGCTATGAACGCCCATGCGCTTCCATGAGTGACTGATGGGGTTCCATCTGGTATGTTTAAGTTTCTTATTTGCGTAGAAGGTGCCGATAGCTGTGCAGGGTAGTATCATCATTCTGCTCGTATCTAGATGTTTACAATCTGAATTCTGGTAGGTGACACTGCTTTGGTATGGAGCAATTTACCATCAGCATATGGTATGGAGTTCTCTGATATGCCCGCACGATTCTCCCATTTGGATGCGTCGCAAATACGTTTTTTAACCTCGTCTTTTGCTGGCTGGATGGATAATGGTATGGGCCTGACTTTGCTTTGAGTTTCAGTGCTGTAAATGTTGTGGATCATGGTGGTCGGTGTTCCTTGCACTCAACTCAGAAAAAGACATGTTCTCATTCTCTGGAACTCGTCTGACTCGTGTGATGCACTGAGGCACGCTAATATCTTTCGTGTACGACAGTACGAACGAAAATGCCAAGACATGGACGGCACTGACGCTCCTTCCGGCAATGCGATGAGGTGTGTATTTTTTAGGTCTTTTGGTGTTTGGTAAACTGTTTTTCATTTAATCTAATTTGCAACTGGCAGTAATACTGGGTGTCCAAAGGGTGAAAATGGTTGAGGGACACAATGGCAAATAATGGCAAAACTAGGTGTCCAGAAACCACAAAACCAGAATGTTCTGGAGCAAATAGCAGATTTTGAACAACAAAAATGATGATGATGATCAATATAAATTTTTTGAGCCCGTTTAAGCTATCCACCTTACCTCCAAGGTGGTAAGTCATTGATAAATCTAGTCCTTGATTATTAGGATTTGCTTTTTGCCACACAAAATATATTTGCTTCTCTTAAATTAAAAGCCCTTAATGATTCAAGTGGAGGAACGAACAAAACAATTATTTTCATTTTTGTATGGCAAAAAACAAATCCTAATAAAGTAACAATCAAGCACCTGATTTGGATTTTACCTTGATTTTCGTTAGCACTTTTTTAAACGGTTAAACAATATATTTCAAACGAAAAAATTTTAAAATATCAAATAAATTTATTTTTAAGTTTATAATAATTAAAACTTAATTAATTATGTGCTAATGTTTTTTTCGTTTTACATATGATACTTAATCTTCATTTAAATCACGTAAACCAACGGAGCCTTAGAGGTAAGATGGAATATCTTAAAAGGGCTCAAAAAATTATATTGATCATCAACATTGTTTTGTTTCATAAATGTTAGACGATATATGTTATCCAACCATTATGTTCCTCACAACATTTCACCTTAGTAACTACGCTACAGCAATGTTTTGTCAGCTAGTTGCATCCCATGATTGTGAAAACCAGAAAGTACGGAATTTTTCATAATAAGGGGAAGAACAAGATCCGTGGGAAAATCAAAGACGGCTGGTGTGCCATCCTGCGAAGTGAGATTTCCTACACCATTATTGGATAGTTTGCCTCTGGATCAGAATGTCCCTTTCATCTGAAAAGGCAGGCAGGTACCACGAGCAATTGGAGATTATCACACACAAGACTTTTCCCCTTGGTCAGTAGCTTGATTGGTTTACTAAGCCAGTGGTGATCATCTCGGTTGCCCTATATTCACCTCGCAATTATATAGCTTTTATGATGGCGCCCCTGGACATTGCTATTGGCTAATTTAACTTTAAGTACGCACGCACTGCACCTGCTTTCATAAGTAAACCTTTTTATTCATAATTCATCTAAAGAAACCCATTCTGTTTCTTCAGGAAAGTACATTTCTCCAAAATACCTTGTTAATGCTATACATTAAATTAACATGATTGACTCACTGTTTTAACATTATTACGTTAACATTTTATAATCCATATTTAATTTTGCTTTGGTGAAAAGTGAAAAAAACTTATGAACTGATTGTAATCCCTTTGTCCAAAAAGAATACAATAATAGCATTCAAAAGACAAATTAATATGGAAGGAAAAATAACTTAGATGTCCATACTGTCGAAAAAGCCAAAAAAGCTTGAGGCTAGTGAGCTGCTCGAGCTTGACTTTTATTATTTATTTACCTTATTTATTTGATAATTAAACTAATAAGTCAAATATGCATTAGTATTTACCTACACACAATAAATTAAAATGAGTTAGCAACATTTTTTCTTCTGTGATTAGCTAATAAATAATTGTTTTTATAAAAAATATATACTACTCAAGCTCGGTAGCCAAGCTCAAGCCACTCAAGCTCGGCTCGTTGAGCGTGCTATCCTTATTAAATAAGGAATTATTAAATAAGGAATAGTTAGGAGTAGGATTGGGATAGTGTTGAGTGAGGATGATTGGAGGCAAACTAGTGGTCTAGAATTGTAAAATACTACAAATGTTATTTTTTTTGGATGAGGGACTCATGTAATCAGAGGTTTAAAAACGTATTACACGAGTGACTACAGTGCTTATAGCACAAATAACTGGGATACAACCAGAAGCCCCTTGAGAATGGGCAGAATACAATTTTGCTCAACAATTTGTAGAAAAGGACTAAACAAGAATAGAGACAATCGAGTCCTTCTGCGTTTGTCTTCAACGTGGACGGCAAAATGGAGCTCAACGCCAGTGGGTATGGAATCCAGGTAAGCTGCATCAGAGACAGCCTTCGCACAATCCCTAACAGGGCCTCATATAGAAGAAGGTTCAAGCGTTGGCAAATACTACAAAGCTTTAGCCACACCACATGAGTTTTCCACTGGCGTTCTTGACAATAATCAACGCAAAGACTAGTAATCCAGAGGCCACAACCAGATCTACACCACCCGCGACTAGAGCCGTATGAGCATGGCGAACTGCATGAGAAACCAAGGGGCATACCCGAATGGGGCCTCCATGGATGGGAGGTTGAGACCACCTTATCAAAGCTTGAAAACTTCAGCCGTCGTTGGATGAAACATCGTCGGAGAGCAAGAAGGAAGCCGCCTCCCTTGGAAAGCACTTGCCGGAGAAATCAATGAAGGCCGGCGCAACCTTTCTTTGCGCAGATCCCAGCCGACGACTAGGAGCAGCGACCTGGCAACGCAGTGAATCGCCTCCAGTAAGGACTCCGGCGACACTCACCGGGGCGCTAGGACGAGGATAGCCGGCGTCGACGACCACCTCGACAACCAAAAGAGGAAAAAGAATGAGAGAAACCCGAGCAAGCACCGCAGCCACTACTACTAGGGGGAGCTAAGGAGCCCAAACCCTCTCCCACCCTTCGCCCGTGGCGAGTCGCCGGAGGAGAGGGGAAGGGGCCAGACAGAAGGCGACGCGACTGTAGCAGGGATTCGGGAAAGGACGAGAGGTCACGGGTGGGAGAGAGGCTGCGGAGAATGGGAGGAGAGCCGAAGCACGCGTACACGGTACGCCTACTATAAATTAAGTGAAGAGCAAGGTTATGCTTACTACGTGCATAAGAATACACTAGCACATAGAAATGTGCAGTACACTGCATTCTGGAATATCAGCAATGTAATGCGGTAAAAAAGATATTGTCCGTCTTCACAACTTCATTCCTTTTTCTTTCAGCAACCCCGTCGATATTTAGACCCATGATCTTGATGCTGCTCGCTGGCAAGTTCACGGCCACCAGCCAATGACTTAGCTAGCCACTCTCGCGCGATAGTGTAATACTTCTCAATCCTGTAATGCTAGACCCAAAAAACTTAACTTGAAGAACATCAGTATTTAAAAAATAAATAAATTAGACACATAAGAAAAACATGCATGGTAGATTTTTCTTAAAAAGAAGTTCTGGCCAGAACATTATAATATCATCGGAAATTTCTAGTATTTTATAACAAATAGTAGTGTTCAAAGTTTTCCCAGTAAGGTGAGGCATACTGTAGGTTTTGTAACTCATGAATGGTCACAAATTAGTCAAAATTTGGGCAAAGAGTTGCAGGTACGACTACAGGAAACCAGGTTGAGATTTGATAGCATGCAAAATGTGTGGCAACGAATTAAACGCTAGTTTGAGTTGATTAAATCTGCCTATCAGGTAGGAGTAGTACTTGACAAAGCATTAGCCACGAACCAAACACCCTCTAAACTAAAATACCATTCACCCCTAGATTAAAGTAGTACTACCACTTAAAAGAGAGAACCATGCGTGCATGAGTTCAAATGAGAGAACTCAGAGAAGTAACTGACAAGTGATGTTTTAACCTTGAGTGAATATTTTTTATGGTAAAAAACCTCGAGTAAATACGTCTAATACAAATCTTGTTTATCTACAATTACGCCAAACACCACAAAATTAACCTGCATAATTAATGCAGCCAATAATTATTGCCTAGCCTAAAAGTCGTACGGCGTGACCAAGCCTTCAGGCCGGAGAGGCACGAGGAACGATCGGACCGGCGGCGCGACGGCGCCGTCGTCGTCGAAGCCGGACGCCTTGCCCGGCGCGCCGAACAGCGGCTGCCGGCACGTCGGGCACGTGGAGCGCGCCAGGAGCCAGCGGTCGACGCAGCGGACGTGGAAACCGTGGTTGCACCTGGGCAACACCCTCACTCGCTCGCCGGGCTCCAGGTCGGCGAGGCAGATGGCGCACGCCGGGCATGGCCCGCCGGCCGCGTGCAGCCGCATCCCCGCCGAGTACACCATCGTCGGCATCGCCCGCAGCGCCTTCCGCTGCACCCCGGCGGCCTGCGCCGCCGACGACCCCAGCCCGCCGCCGACCACTTCCGCCGCCGCCGCCGCCGGCGACATCATCATCCGGCCGCCGCTCGAGCACCGGAGCGCGCACCGCACGATCGAGTTGAGCCCCAGCGCGCAGATGAGCGCGCACAGGAGCACGGCCAGGATCATGACCACGTTCGCGTCGAGGCTGCTCGTCCCGGCGGGCCCCGCCACGACGTCGGCCGCCGGCGCCTCCTGTCCGGCCAGCACCTGGCTCGCCCCTGGGGCGACGGAGCTCTCCCCGTGTCCGTAGGCCGGAGCCAGCAGCAGCGCCCTCCTCGAGTACACGTACCCTTCCTGCATTCTCTGCATGAACAAGCTCGCCTCACTCGTCTCTCACCACTGAACTAAACCACTCTGCTTAATTCCTAACCAATCTGTGATCCAGTTTCTTTTCCTTCGTAAGCAAAATCACAGCTTTCTTAACCCTCTTGTTCTTGTGAACACAAAGACTGTAACTTCTTCAAGTCTGTAGTAATTATTAAGTCTTTGATGAGCTGAGCCTGAGCAAGTATATATATATAGGCACTAATAAACAGCAACAGTGAAGGCAAACAGATTAAGCAAAAATTACTGGTAGTGAGTGAGAATAAGACTGAAAGCAGGGAGCCAATGGAGGCAGGGGCTTTTGGGCAAGCAAAGGTCGGAATGCTAATCACTACTAGTAGCAGCAAACATATTATCAGTAGGGTGATGAGGCTCTCTTCTGCCTGATTGGATTAACAGTGGTGGCTTTCTGGGCATCAGAGGGGCACTAGCTATCTAGTGCTGTGGCACCAGATCTTGCCTGCTTGATGATACTGGCGTAAAGAAGCATAGCCCACATGCAACGAGAGAGGATTAGAAAAGGAGAGGACACTGAATTATTTGTGTAGTTGCATCTCTTTTCCCAGAGAGAAAATAAAAGCCATTTTGGCAATGTGGGGAAGGATGTATCTTTGACCTTTGCTTGGCTTGGATTCATGGCCAAGTGGAATTGGGGTCAAACAAAGTAAGTCTGGTTCAGGAAACAGAGCAGATGGACATGGTCTTTGAAAGTCTTCAATATGGGACAGCAATGCAATTCCTATTTGTCCATGCTCTGAACCTGAATTATGAAAGCCTTGGTAATAGAAAAACCTGAATTGTGAAGATAATACAAATATAAACAGGATGTATGTGAAATGTTTATATTAAAATTGATAAAATTGATCTATATTAAAATTGATAAACTTAGTTTATATTAAAATTATCATTGCATATTAGATTAAAATTATTTATGACAAAATAGGATGAGTGTGTGTATGTTAACATATGTCATGTTGTAAGAATATGTGTGTGTAAAGTATTTTTTTCTTGTTTATATGTGTATAGGTATTTAACGTTGAAAATAGATTAAAAAATCACGGAAAAATTGTATTAATTTTTAAAAAAAGTTAATAAATTCAATTTTAAAGTTTGTTACGTTAATATACCAAAAGTATGGGCAGACCGATTACACAGTACGAATGTGGTCCGGTTAAAAGTGGGCTACCAATAATGAGCCAGTAGAGCAAAGTGGAGTGGTAAAGGCCAAAAGCTAATAGCCCGATAGGTTGGGCTCACTCGACAGGCAGCCTAAAAATTAGCAGGCCGACGAGTTAGGCTGGCGTGGGCTATAATAGTGGATTGGGCTGGCGTGATAGAAGTAAGCCGACGGCACGACAGTGGCCCAGTAACAGGCACGGATGCACGCAAGAGCGCGGTGGCACAATGGCTAATAGGTAGGCCTGGCATGGCATAAGCATGCGTGTGCACGTGTGGCGCAGGAGATCCGAAGGACAGGTGTCAGCTCTAAGTTGGCATAGCGATGTGGTAGCCGTGTATGATTGGGATTTTCTGCAAAAATCTGTCAGAACTCTGTGGACTTCGTGTGTGTTAGGTGATGTAACCTCTGAAGGTTACAGAGGGAGCTGCAAAGTTTCAGAACTACATGCTAATCAGGAGCACCGTGCATCAGCCATCCAAATTATAGGAGGAAAACTAGGCTGAGAGACAGTCTGAAGCAAATAAAGACAAAGCTAAACAGCTCCAAGAACATGAAATGCCTTCTACAATATGTTAAATAAAACGTTTGGATCACTACAACATGAATGTCTGTAGATGCAAATGAGGAAGATCATTTTGAAACCACAACTTCAATGATTCATAAATCAACTCGTTCGCTTTGCAAATCAATGTTTGTGCACCAGCAACTCTTCTATCTCCAAATGCGATTACTTTCGATAATTTTTTTTAAAACTAAAGCAATGGTAACCTTTGTAAGTGACTTCGAATCATATCCTAATCAATCTATCACATCTTGATATCAAGATTTCATCTTTCTCCTTTTTGCAAAGGTTATGAAAACTTAAAATATATTCAGATTGGAATTGGCGTTCACGCTGAACTAGCTTAATTATTGTAAGACCCAATGCCGTTCCTATCTAATCCTTTAGCCACCTCAGTATATCATCTACTTCATTCATGCATTGCTTGTTCAGCATATTTAAGTTGGCATGTACACTTTAAAAAAGATTATCCTTCCAATACTTGTGGCTTGGCCAACAACGAGGAGGAGCAAAATGGAGTATAAATGGAGGCGCACTCAGCAGTTTGATGGTGGCTGAAGCTGGCCCCACAAGCTAACAATTTCAGCTAAAAACGAATGGATATAGCCACATTACGTACGGGAAACAAATAACGACTGTCACTAATCATGAGTTTTAAGGTCAGAAGGCAACAGAGCAACCAAATTATGAAAGTGATAGATGCCATTAACATTTGTTTTGTTTTTTTCTAGGATTTAATACTGCAAAATAATGTATGATTGTTGGCAACTAGTATATTTTATAATTACTGTAAAAAAAGCCCACAATCCTAATGCTAGTAGACTTCAATTAAAAATCCCCATGTTGGGTCTCATATGAGTATTGTCTCCAAAACGTGCTAATCTTACTCCTAAATTTCCAGCTATCCCTCTGAATAAACAAGTAATACGAAAAGCTAATCCAGTCAGTGATGTATATCCAGAAAATCGCTTGCTTTTGTTAAGCCTTCAAGATCGAGTCCAGATAACGATGAATAATATATTAGTGCATGCAAAGGTTCCAGTCTTATCTGATACTACGAGTAGAAAGATCCGCCCATTTTGCTACTAGTGGCGGGTCAGGATCACAGTGATACAACTCGTTGTGTCAGCTACGGACTAGACAAGATTGAGGATTAACAGTAAGCCACTTTCTTTCCACATTAGGCCTAATTAAACTTTTCAGCTCTCTTGACAGTGAAAATCTGCTGGAAGCCTGGAAAATGAAGGTAAGACCGTAAGAGGTCAGAGTTACTACTACCAACTTACCATCAAGAGCAGTAAAAGTTTCTTGTTAAAAACAAGATGCAAAAGTTCACTTCCACAGTTAAGTACTAACTTAGTTTTTTTAAAAACTGATATGGCCACTTAATATAAAGTAAAGTGATGATGTCTTACTTGCAACCATCCACTTTAATTAAAGGAACTATGGCTAAGATGTGGCAGGCGTGCAGGTGTAGCGTCAGTCACAGTCTGTTTCACTTCTATCCCTAAGCTGCAGCAAGCCAGCAAAGCATCAGCAGCATCTGAAGTTCTACAGATTCTACAGTCTTTGCAGAAGCATCGAAGAATATTGCAATTGAACTCACATACTCACATTAGGTAGAGAACAGAAGAGGCAAAGATGATGCAATTTTCATCCCATCAATTTAACTGTAATATTCAGATGACAACATTATAAGCTGCACTGCATAACGCATTATTACATACAGAAGGATCGGGTACAACACAACGCATTAGGAGTACTAACTTCAGGCCACGACAACAACACAAAGCTACACCCACATGACTTCTTGTTAATAAGCTCTTCACTTCTTGTGGAGGCTGCAGAGGCAGTTCTCCTGGCCTACATCTCTGGCAATGCAGGGAGGCTGGCACGATCCGTCCTGGTACCAGGTCGCCCGCTTCTCCCTTAACTCTTTCAGGAAATAGTCCAGCTTGTCGATGGTCACACTGGGCATCACCACAACATGAGTTATGCTACCCTCACAGGCGAGCTGCCACCTCCGGACGAACTCCTCGTCCTTTGGCCTCTCGAACACCACGGTGCTGCTGTGCTCGTTGAGCATGGCACCGATTCCAGCTTCCTTGAGACGATCTTTCAGGTAGTGCGCGTTCCTTAGACACTTTTGGACCTCCTTCTGAAAGCCTCTATAGCCTTTCCTGTTCAGGGTGTACCAGAGGAAGATTGGAGCATGGCCATTCCTGCTTCCCGTGATCGTTGCGTCTCTTGATGCCAGATATTCCACATTGCTAGAGAGGGCGTTTATGTGCTCCAGTCTTGTTATTTGGACACCGCATGGCATGGGGCATCCTACAAACTTGTGCCCGGAGACGCTCACACTCCCGATAGGCTTCTTAAATGATACTTTAGGTGCCTAGTGAACAAATTTACATATATATCTGAAACCATCAAGGATAGCCGTGCAACAAATAAGGCGCAGCAGCAACTCAGTGTGAAGAAATGGAAATTACCTTCTTGACAAATGGTATCATCAGTCCAAAAAGAGCGCCATCACAATGGATATAAAAGCGATCTTTAAAGCCACCTTCTTCAAGTGTTTTAATAATCAAGTCAAGATCATCGACAGCCCCCTTAACAGTTGTTCCTGCATGTTAAATTGGTTTAAAAACAGAACATATGCGATACACAAGCACTAAGCTCAGACATGGAGGAATGGGATCAAACTCACCAATATTGATATTAATAATGGCAGGTTTATCTCTGTTTAGCAATAACACTCTCTGAAAATCTGCACAGTCTATTTCCCCAGAAATAAGGGTGTCCACCGTAACACATTCCATCCTGTACATCCTTGCTGCCTTGAATAATGAATAGTGAGACTCACGGGAAGCATACAGGATTCCATCAGGGAATACCTCTCTCCTGAAAAAATAATTTGTAGAGAAGATTCAATACAGATTCTGCAGAAATGACATTTTGACAGGAAAAAGTTGCGCTTCGCAGTCAATAGAACAAGGTCTCATCAAGTACTAACCCAACGAGAATACCATGCAGGTTTCCTTCTGTGCCACAGTTTGTAATGTACCCCCAGTACTCATTCTTTTCCAACTCCCAGAGGCGAGCAAACCAATCTAATACCCCCACCTCAAACTGCCTGGAATGTACACCATAGTTGCTCTCGATGAAGGGGTCACCAAGGTTGTTGATGGAGAAGTGCTGCAGCTGGCCAAGTGCATCATAATCGAAGTCCAGGTTGTACGGGTAACCTTCATCAGAACAAATGGACAAGTGAGATTAGTTTCAAAAGGAAGAAGGATGATGTGAGATTTGAATGGGTCAATTTATCCCACTGTATTCCATGTTTATGTCTATGCTACACTTTCTAATTGAAGAATTTGTTCACATTACACGATATTGTTTTTTTTTTTCAGAAAACATGAGTTGCAACATGATTAGCAGAGCGGCCTTCATTTATGATGTTGAACGACAGTATACAATTATATATGATGTGTATGGTTCCCAAGCAATACCAAACACAGTTATTCTATTGAAGAATTTCCAGTTTTTCCATTGCTGAACATTCTAGATCTTACACAATGTGCAATCACTAGAGTTTCAGGACAAACTTTGTAAAAGGGATTCATGTGCAGCCTTGTAAGAGTTTCATCAATTTAGCAACAATGTTCATTGCATAATAACTCAGAATAAATGCAATGGTGGTTCAACTACTGCATGCACATTACATTTGCAGGTATCTCTAACATGGACATAACTAATTACCTGTGCAAAAAACCTCTAAATAAATAAATAGTCATTCAATGTTGGCACATGCCTAAGTTGACACTGGCAAACCAATTGCAATTTGCTTTCATAAAAAAAAAAAGGTCAAGAGCAAGCTACTACTGATCAGAAGATGTCACCCGTTTTTTTTTCCTTCCGGAAACAAAAACACGAGATGCTCAATTGCATACAGTGTGTGCTTAGTGCTACAGTATGTTGTCAGTGCTCGTTTGTGCGACCTCATTTCAATCATCAAATTCAATTCCACGACGGTGCTCGTTTGTGCGACCTCATTTCAATCATCAAATTCAATTCCACGACGGATGTGGTAGAAATTGAGCACACTGCGCACGTATAATCTTTTACATTGACAGGGGACAATCAAATTAAGCAACAAAATGAAATCAAATTAAGCAACAAAATGAAGCGTGCTGGTTTCCAATTGTGAGAGAGATGAACTGGAAGAGAATCGCCGCACCTTTGCATTGCATTTAGTGGAGGTAGAAATACGACAACCGGAGCTCCCCACGATTAGCTGATCCTATAATCTAGGCGACGTGGAGGGAGCAGTTGGGTCAAGCAACGTTTACAAGAGATAGGACTCAACGCAAATGACACTTAGCCTATACTTTGTCATTGACACCCCCCTTAGGCGTAGCATGATCTTATCGAATGCACAGATTGTTTCTGAAGTCCTGGAACAACGGCGTGGGCAATCCCTTGGTCATGACGTCTGCAATTTGATGTTGAGTTGGAATTTGCAGAACTCGGAACTGTCCAAGAGCAACTCGTTCCCTGACAAAGTGAATGTCCAGCTCCACGTGCTTGGTCTGACGATGGTGAACCGGATTCTCAGAGAAATAAACAGCCGAGACATTGTCGCAGTAGATCACCATGGCCTTGTCGATCTTGACGTGTAGTTCACTGAGCAGGTTGCGCAGCCAACAGTATTCAGCAGTTGCATTCGCCACACCCCGGTACTCAGCCTCAGCGTTGGAGCACGACACCGTTGGCTGCAGCTTGGACGACCATGACACGAGTGAGTTACTAAGGTATACACAATAGCCCGAGATCGAACGTCGCGTGTCTAGGCAGCCGGCCCAATCTGCGTCGGAGTAAGCCTTGAGCTTGATGGAGGACGATGCCGAGATGAAGAGGCTGCTGGCGATCGTCCCGCGGAGGTACCGAAGTATTCGCTTGATGAGATTCTAGTGTGCTGCACGCGGAGAATGCATGTACATGCATGCCTGATTGACAGCATAGGCGATGTCCGGTTGCGTCAATGTCAGGTAGTGCAGTGCTCTTGTGATGCTGTGGTAGAATGTCGCGTCCGCCGTTGGCTCGCCATCAGTGATAGACAGCTTCTGCTTGGCGTCGACTAGTGTGGTTGCAGACTTGCAGTTCGCCATGCTGGAATGATCAAGGATGTCCTCCGTGTACTGGGCTTGCGTGAGGAAGAAGCCTTTGTCATCACGCCTAACCTATAAGCCGAGAAAGAACATGAAGGTGCCAAGGTCTTTGATGGCAAACTCGTGACATAGTTCTTGGACGACACGATGCAGTAGCATTGTGGCTGACATCGTCAAGATGATGTCGTCGACGTAGATGAGGAGATATGCCAGGGCGTCGCCGTTTCTGTAAACGAATAGCAACGAGTCCGAGCCGATGGCGATGAAGCTGATGGATCGCAGGTGGGCACCTAGGCGCTAAAACCATGCCTGTAGGGCCTGCTTCAATTCGTAGACGGATTTGATGAGGAGGCTGACATGATCTGGCTAAGTTTCATCAATGAATCATGCCGGCTGGTAGCAGTAGACGTGTTTCGCCAGATCGCAATAGAGGAACACGTTCTTGACATCAAGCTGGTGAACTGGCCATCGTCTTGATGCGGCAAGGTGGAGCACCATGCGGATGGACGTCAGCTTGATGACCGAAGAGAAGGTTTGATGAAAATAAACCCCCGGTCATTGAGAAAAGCCGCGCACAACCCACCATGCATTGCGCCACTCTAGAGATCCGTTGAGATGGAGTTTGTTCTTAAAGATCCATTTGCTAGTGATGACATTGGCATTTGGCGGCCGAGGAACAAGAGTCCAAGTCTTGTTGGCCTGCAGCGCATCAAACTCATCTGGCATCGCTCCATGCCACGCCGGGTCATGAAGAGCGGTGCAGACAGAGGTCGGTGGAGATGCCGATGACGCAGTCGTGGCAACATGAGCATACTTCGCATTGGGCATGTGGATGCCATCACAGGCATGTGTGACCATAGGGTACCGAGTAGGCACCACGGGCACCGAAGGTGGGGATGACGCTGCGGAATTCCCATGGGACGATTGCATGGTCGCAGGTGTCGGCATTGTTGGTGTTGACACCTGAGCCAATGGAGGAGGTGCAGCGGTAGGAGAGGGCGGCAGTGTACATGGATCAGGTGACGACGTAAGGGATTGGTGCGACGTGGCCCCAGACAGTTGCGAACGTGGATTAGGCGACGCCGTTGGAGACTGGTTCGGTGCGGCCCTAGACACTTAAGGACCCAGACATCATGGCCGAGGAGTGCGTGGTTGGTGAGCCGGAAGCATCGGGAACACGTCCTAGAGGCACGGAGAACCCCATGGTAGACCGTTCGTCCCTGAGTCACCTAGCTGCACAAACGGAAAACATGTTTCATCGAAATAAATGTGATGAGATATGATCACATGCTTGGTCTCTGGGTTGTAACACTTGTAGCCATGATGATCTAGAGGATACCCCAAGAAGACACATCGAACAAAACATAGCGAGAGCTTGTGTGGTGCAGTGGCTTCAGTGTTAGGGCAGCAGAGAACCGAAAATGCGCAGGTGAGCATAATCTGGCAGCGTACTGAACAAAAGTTCAAATAGAGTGGAGTTTTGATGAGGGCGACAAGGACACCGGTTTAGAAGATATGTGGAAGTGGCAAGCACATCAGGCTAGAACGAGGGTAGGAGGGAGGCTTGAAACATGAGAGCACGAAGGCCATCATTAAGTGTGCGCAGAACGTGCTCGGCATGGCCATTCTATTGTGATGTGTAGGGGCAAGTCAGATGCAGTGCAATGCCATGCTTGGCAAAGAACGCACGCGACACAGAGTTGTCAAACTCCTTCCCGTTGTCAATTTGAAAACACTAAATTAGTCACTGAAACTGGGTGCCAACAAAAGCATGAAACGAAATAAGAGTGGGTGCCAACAAAGCATGAAACGAAATAAGAGTAGGAAGAACATTGGACTTGTGGCGCAAGGGGAAAGTCCATGTATAATGGAAAAAATCATCTAGAATGACAAGATAAAATTTGTATCCTAAGTTGCTCATTATTGGTGAGGTCCAAACATCACGGTGCAACAATTGAAAAGGAAAAGAAGAAATGTTTGAGGACTCTTTAAATGGAAGCCACACATGCTTGTTGAGACAACATGCATGGCATGTGTGACGATGAGACTTGGAGAAACTGAATCCGACAGTGCGAGACAAATGTAGAAGGGCATCGTGACCTAGGTGGCCAAGCCAAGAGTGCCAGAGAAGACCATTAGCCGATGTGAGGAGTAACTACATGTGCCGTAGATCAGCATTACCGTGACCAGGGCATAGAGGGTACAGCTCGCCTGAAGAATCATATTGGAGGAGCGCCATCCTAGTGTGAAGGTTCTTGATAGAGAAACCCCAAGGATCAAATTCCATAGACAAAATTATCTTGAGTTTGTGCGCGGATAGAGATGAAATTCTTGACAAGCTAAGGAGCAATCAGGACATTATGCAAAAGTAAAGTATGAGAGAAGGTGGGAATAGAGGCATGGCCAGTAGAGGATGCAGACATCAGACTGCCATTGTTGATAATGATTTGACGAGGAACAATAGGAGAACGGGTGATGAGGATACCTGGGCAGGAAGCCATGTGGGAAGAGGCACTTGTATCTAGGAACCAGTCATTGGTGCCATCGGTGGAGGTGTTCAACAACATACCGTTGAGCGTGGAGTAGAGGCTGAGCAGCAGAGAGCTGGAGTCGTACTGTGACGGTAGCGCGGCGAGCACCATCATGGGCGAGGGAGGGTCGACACTAGGGTGTAGCGCGAGGACTATCGGGCGCCAGGCAGGGAGTGACCATGCCTGAACCACCCCTTGCCATAGGTTGTAGAGGGCGGCCCATGATGGCGGCGTGGAGGGAACAGAGATGTTGCCGCCAGGGCAGACTAGCGCTGACGATTATCCGCCTTTTGCTTCTTGCGACGGTCACCACCATTGGAGCCGAGCCGGTTGGGCGGTGTAGGAGACGACGCAATCTTGGCGGTGGAAGGCATGTTGTGGGCCGCAAGGAGAGCCCGTCTGCGCCTTCATCTACAGGGAGTGCTTGATGCGATGCTCCTTCTACAGTAGGTATGACTTGGTGTAGAGGAACGTTGGAGGTGGCTTCATGGTGGAGAGGACGGCGATGGTTTGGCTGAATTTGTTGTTCCGCCCACGAAGAGTGTTGATGATGAGAGCCAGATCGGAGATGATGGCGCTGCGGTCATAGAGGGTGTCGGCGAGATGCTTGAGGCGGCTGCTGTACTCGCCAACCAGCATGTCGCCCTGGAATAGGCTGTGGAACTCCTGCTGGGCGTAGATGGCACACTGAAGGCTGTTGTCGAGGAACTGGCTGGTGATGACGGTCCAGGCAGTGTATGCGGAGGTGCGCAGATTGTAGACATCACTCTAGATGTCCTTGGACACGTAGAGTAAAGCCACGAGACGATGCATGAGTCCACCTGCAACCACTCTGAATCGTTGATCATAGCGGTCGCGTCGATGGTGCTGTCGATGTGGTTGACGAGTCTGAACTTTTTGAAGGTGAGGTTAAAGAAGAAGCGCCATTGACGGAAGTTACTATCAAGATGACAGGAACATGACTATGAATGTTAATGAGGGCGATGGTGGAGGCCGAGGGAGGGATGGGTTCGGCCGATGTGATGAAGGGATTGGTGCTGACAGAGGAGACCGAACCGGTGGAGCTCGCCATGGCCGAGAGTAGCGGAAGGTGGAGATGAGAATCAAGAAAAGTTTGAGAGATGAACTGGGAGAGAATCGTCGCACCTTTGCATTGCACTCAGTGGAGATAGAAATACAACAACTGGAGCTCCCCACTATTAGCCGATCCTATAGTCTAGGCGACGTGGAGGGAGCAGTCGGGTCAAGAGAGCTCAACGTAAATGACGCTTAGCCTCTACGTCGCTGACACCAATTCGCATGAAGAATTGCGCAATTGCCGCTTCATTCAAGGCTCCCTGTTCGGTTTCACTACACCATGAGGAATTTCCAGAGCCGAATCGTGTAAAGGCGGTATTTTACTTGATAATTTCTTTTGTAAAAAAAATGTAACGTCACAAGACGACACCCTGAACGTCACGATCTGGACAGCAACAACAGGGCAGCGCAATCCGGCTCAAATCGCCTCGCCCACACGCACGTCACCCAGATCGGGGTCGCCACGAACGAGATCGAGGGGAGAAGAAAGGAAAAAGGAGCGAACGAGGAGGAGCGTGGGCAGTAGCAGGGAGGGGCATACCGAGGTGGTGCTTGGTGCGCTCGACGAGATTGCGGCGGTAGAGCGCGAGGACGCTGGCCATGGTGGCCTCCCGCTCCCCTGTCTCCTCGTCGTCCGCGTCCGGCTCCTTAACCGCGAACGACGACGTGTGCACGTTCCTCCCCAGCACGATCTCCCTCCTCGTCGGCGACCCCTCCCCGTTCTCCACCCCCGCAGCCGCCGGGGGCGGCGACTCCACCTCCATCGGGAGCGCCGCCTCCTCGGGGTGCATCCCCTTCCCGAGGTCGTTCACAGCGGCTCCCAGGTCCACCAGCCCGTTCCCGATGCTCCCACCATCGTCGCCACGGGAATCTCGGAGGCGAAGTGACGCAGATTGGGGAGGGAGCAGCGGCCGGCGCAGGGAAGAGGAGGGGTTACGACTGCTTCGCGGACCTATTTATACACGCCCAGCGCACGACCGGTATCTTCCTCGTCTCTAGCCGTGTCAGATCTGACGCAGCTCGGCTCCTACGCGCATCCATTGACGTGTGGGCCCCACGCTAGCCTCGACGGCATGCCGGTGCGATGGCAACCGTCATTTGGTCGGTTCGCAATTGTTTAGTTCTTTTAAAAAGCAGCAATTGTTTTCCTAATTTTTAAGCAGGATATGTGCACACTAGGGCACAGTACCAGTGCCCTGCTCTACGGCTTCGCTTGCAATTTGCAATCCTGTGGCGTCCGAGTTTATCGCGACGTGGTGTCCATTTTATTTTTGTCGCGACAAAGTCAGTACTATCGCTCGGCCGCTTTCGGCCCATAGAGCTGACAGGTGGGCCCATTGCGGTGTGTGGGCCATGGAAAAAGGAAAATATCGAGTTTCCTGAATCCCGTGGTGGGGGCCGTGGGAGGCCGTTACGCAGCTCGCGTGGGAATCTTCTGGGCCCACACCCGGTCACGGCACGGATGCCTCCCTAGCGTCAACATGGGACGCGTCCACGTGACGTGGCGCCAAGCGTGGGGTTTGCTTCTTGTCTTATTCCATGTGGCTACTCTCTACCTACCTGGAATTTTTATTATTTTTTTTACCTTTTTAATTTTTAATCTTGAAAATAAATCTTTTTAAAATTTATTTTTAAATCTAAATATTTTAACCACTCTAACCCGTCTACAACACAGTCACGCTAACCACAATAAGCATGATAATGTTGTCTTATAATGTTAATATAAGTTAGTGAGACAATTAGATTTTACGAGAGTTAATTTTTAAAAGTAATAATTAAAAACTAAAAGATTCAAAAATTGTAGGAGTGTGATCTAATTCACACGTGACAAAATAACGTTACCATGTTGTCTTACTCAGTCACTCTCGTAGACGTTTACATGATTACGTCCAAGAATCAAAATATCTCAACGTGTTTTCACTCGAGTTAATGTGGTGCACGTGCTTTTCCGTTGTGTTACACACTATACCGAACGTCTGGACGAGCACAACATCAAAAGAAAAAAAAACTCCGTTTTGGAGACGGGCATGTCTTTTTACGTGGTCAGTTAATTTTTTCTTAATATATTATTAAAATATTAACATTATATAAAACTATTTTTTAAATACGAATACAATCTCATATGCATGACGCAGAGCATTCATATTATTATTAGCTTAATTATTATTTAAAATTACAAATATTGATCTTTCTCAAATTATGTGTGTTTTATATTTTGTTTTAGGACAGAAGTAACATAATAATGTACAGTGAAACATTTATGTGTGCATATATGCGCATGTTGTTACAGAATATTTGCCAATTTTAGTTCGCTACCCACCACCCAAATTTGTGCTGCCAAGATTTTAACAACATAGTAAACCAAGCATCCTATTAAGCAGCAGCGCCCTGCGAAGATTTTGGTATATATTCTCCACGTGTTTCTAAGATTTTGGTATATATTCTCCATGTGTTTCTCTCCCATGGGCATACTTTTAATTAATGTCAAATCAAACAATCAACTTTAACTCTACCTTCGCAAAACTTTCGTTGCCAATTTTGGCATGACATCAAAAACAAAATGGCCCATCGAGTTTTTTTTCCTTTCCTATTTAGGACATAAACAATACAAGACACTTATATACCACGTCGACTGAGCTTGCTCACTCTCCCACAGTGAAGAGTAGTTTAAGTGGTCGCTCAAATTTTCATGTCAGCCCCTGTTATGTTCTATTTAAACCCTCAATTTTTTTAAAATTTACATGTAAGTACAAACTTTAGTGTTTAACAACCTAAAATCTTAAAAATAAATATAAAATCCAACCCGTTCTCAATCCCCTCCTCATTCAATTGTCCCATCTTCGGCTCTCCCTCTCTAGCCAAAATAGCGTCGGTGCCTCTCCTTTCTCCAGCTAGCACCAACACTGGTCGTCTGTCTGTTCCTTTCTAATGCGACAGGGATGTAAATTGTAGTCGACGCCACCGCCTCTCTCCTCTCTAGCTGATGCCACCGACAAGCTTCTTAATTGTATCCACGTCGTATCCTTCTAGATCCATCGTCGCCATCTCTCCCCTTCTCTTTGGCTGGCGAATTTGGTGGCGACTTGGACCAACAAGGTTCATGGTGGTAGAGAAAGCCAGTCGATAGATTTGCCACCTCGTTGATGAGGTCCACATCGACGATAGGCCCCTTTTATCTCCCTCTATGCTATGCTCATTCTCTTCCCTAATCCATCCACCGTGTTACCACTATCTTACCGTTGCCGCTTAGAAGTGAGGACCACGTTACGGGGCAGGGGCACAACCTCGCCTAACATGGTGCTCGAGCTGTGCCACTATGTGTTTTATAGCTTTGTGAGTCGAAGCCATCGTGCTTTATGCAAGGCACGAAAAACCTCTACAAGGTGCTTCCTTTTTGCCCTCTCTCCTCCATAACAACCTGCCACCGATATGGTTGGGTGAGAGCACATGCTATGGTAGTGTTAGAGATATAATTTTCGTATATTATCTCTTGCCGGTTTTTCCTAATTCTCTCTTGATTCTGTTTCTATAAGTCAATTGTATAGATAAGGACGTATCGTGCCTATATGTACTTGTGGTCTGTGATTAATCTAATTATCCTATGTACTCGTGGTCTGTGATTAATCTAATTATCATGCTGACTCAATTACACTTTCATGGTATCAGACGCTTCTCACTTCTGCTCACCGTTGTGTCCTAGCACCATCATGTATGGCCTCTCGCTCTCTTTGACAAAGGCCATCGATGTCGCCTCCTCTATGATAGCCGACGTGATCCGTGATGCCTTCCAACCCTCCGCCAAGTTCAATGTCAACCTTGTGCCAACATCCAGCGTCATCGACTCCACGATTACCATGGCATCTAATGCCACTAGGAAGGCTCCCATCTTCTTCCTCGACAAAATCTTGCCTTTTGCGTCCTTGTCGCCCTTATCCTCTATGTCTGTGATGATGGCCAACTCCATGACCACGGCGGCCATCTTGTTAGCATCGGCAGCCACCTCCTTAAAGAGCCTTTCTTCTACTGTCGTTGTTGCTATTTCAACAACTTCATCTACTCCTTCCATGCTGGTGCTGCCTGAGCTCGTTGCGCTCTTCACCGCCACCCATATCTTCAGTGGCCCTATCGTCGTCCTTGGTACTTCTCCCGCGCCTACTACACCCCATGTGCCAATGCCGCATGACCTCATGGGCCTTTTCACCGCACACTCCTTCGACGGCCCTGCCTTCACTGCCATTGGCACACCTCCTCCCCAATTAGCGCACACTGTCATCGGCTCCATGGCCACTGGCGGCACCAACCTGCCAACTCTAGTCACTACACACTTCTACAATGTTGATCTCGACAATGATGCCATCACCTCCCTTTATGCCTAGATGGTTGCCGTTCTAAATATCAAGGCCCTTGTGCCTATCACTCTCAACCTCAACTTTGGCAATTACACTCGATGGCATGTTCTTCTCATCACACTCATCAAGTATGTTCTCGTTGACCATGTCCTCACCGACACCTATCGATCGGATTGCGCCAACTAGATGTGCATGGACTGTATCATTCTCTCATGGCTCTATGGGACGATCTTCGTTGACCAACTAGAGTGCATCAGGGCACGCACTGCCACTGCTTGTCTCATGTGGCGAGGGCTCAAGCATCAATTCTTAGGCAACCAAAAACATTGTGTGCTCGACCTCTCCACCGACTTCCACGCCTTGTCCCAAGACAACTTATCTATCACCGACTATTGTCGGTGTTTGGAGACCATGGCAGATAATCTTACCGATGCCCGTGAATCAGTTGGCGATCGCACACTCATCCTCATCGCCATCGGAGGTCTGAATAAGAAATTTGGGAATTCGCAAATTATTCTTCTTATGCAGAAACCATTCCAATGTTCGCTAAAGGCCGTTAGCAACTCATATTGGAAGAACTGACCAAGGGTCATTGTTTGTGCACCCCTGCCACCGTGTTGCTCAAGGCAAGGCGGCGGCGGGCCTCCGGCGGATGAGAGGTGGCGTCGGTCGTCCGTTGGTGGAGGGCGCGGCGGCACTGGCGGGCAGGGCCCCGAGGCGTCAGCTTCTGGTGGACTGAGTGACGGCGTCTACCGAAGGCAGCGGCGGAGCTACGGGGTTGAGGCAACGGAGGATCCCGCGGCTGCTGCTGCTTCCAGACGAAAGCTGCTCCCAGTTTGCGTCACAGTTTGATTTTGTTTTTTGTGTATAGTTTTTCTGGACGTCTTAGTACAACACTGGATGGAGGGAAAGGAATCGGCGAGCTGATCGGGGATTTGTGCCAGTTTTGAGTAGATTTTTTGGTTTTGTTTCAGTACAGAATTCGATTGGTGGAAGGAATTTGGGTGGTGAGGAGTGGGGATGGATCTGTGTGACAGTTTTTGGTTGTAAGCTCTGCATTACCATTAATCTTTTGTGCACTTGTCCACCGTAATCTCACAAGGGATAAACTCTGGGAGATGTGAAGAAGCTGTAGGACACTGGTATCTACACTTGCAATGGCCTCATGGTGCTTACAGAGAAGGTTGCCAACTTGGGATCCCAAATCTTCATGCTATCTTCCTGTTTGTTCCTTTTCTGGATGACAACTATCTTCTTTCACTTATTCTATTTCTATCTTATAATATGCTTGATATTGTGTCAATATATTGATTCATCTTGTAGAGCATCACAGGAATCGAGGGATTATCTGAAACAATGGTAGATAAGATGTCTGAAGCAGTCGAAAAACTTCTACAGTGGTTCTCTTTGCATTGTTTTTGGTCTGGAATCTTCATACTGTCAGTTCTATGTGATATGTTCTGAGATTCCATGTTTGTTTGTCTCAGAGCCAGGGCTTCATGACAGGAAGTGATCTCCTTCTTAAGGCAAGGAAATTGTAGCTGATATGCAAACTAGGGTACAATTTTAAAGGGCACGGTGTTACGACAAACTGCATGGAAACTATTCATCCCTTCATGGATGCTCCGGTGCTTTTATTGCTGAAGCTGTGCACTTTCCCTAGGCTTTTTGGTTTGTTCTTTTCTTATCTCGAAGTGGAAGTCTATTGTTCTGATCACCACTGGGAGCTAGGCACTTGACGAGCTGCTTGGCGGTAACATATATAGTCCTCTGATTCTGTATGACCAGTGCCATTTTGTTTCAACTACTGATTTTTGGTTTCAACTACTGATTTTTGCTTCTACTATAGCTACTATAGAATTCAGTTTTCAAATAAATCATGTGTCTGCTACTATAGGATTATGTTTTCAGTACAGATGCAGCATTGCACATTGTTTTACTCATATATAACTTTTTTTAGGATTTATCATAGAAGATTTTTTTTTAATTCTACTTGCTGGAAGCAAAAGTCTCCTTTTCTCATCCCCGACTATGTTGAAGAACTAAGGTAACAAAATTCTCTCTTTTGTTTTATACAGTTTTGGAACTTGTCATATTTTAACACATTTGTAATCCGATCTGCACCGCATACATGTTAATATATATATGGGACAGGAGAACACGTTAACATCATGAAAAATCCTGTTGCTGAACTCATTTGCATTTCAAGTTCTTGTAAGTATTTCAGAACTCATTGCTATGTTATAGAAAGTTCTGAAAGCCCAGGGAAAGCAAAGCATCACCACAAGTCATTTTTAATTGGTTATACCTTCCAATTCAGAATTACAAAGACACATATCAGAAAACCTCATATGTTTTTTCATTGAAAATATCTCTGATACCACAGACCCACAGTTCTGTACATAAGGTTAGGATGCAACGGTTTGTTTATTTAGTTTAACAAATAAGGTTCATATTTTCATGGTGCTCAATAGTTATGTTTTTGTTTCTGGTGAGGTCAATATTCTGAAGCAGACGGTGCGGGTCTATAGACATGGCTTTTTGGTTGTGTTTTTTTATTCTGGCAGGGTTGTACGTTTCACATCTAAAGCGGGGACTTCATAGCAAAGTACTAGCATATTTTGCTTTGATAGTTCAGTTTGGGAGAACTAAGGACATATACGGTATGTGTGTTGTGTTGTTGCATATCATACACACAAACCCATTTTTTCTACTCTGTATCGTGTGTAATATAAAATTGTACGTTGAGCAATGACTTGAGCATATTTTATTGTTCATGTGCAACATAATTTTTACGTTTAAGTTCATTGATCTTTGTTTTAGTCCACTCCTTGTGAGTGGAAAAGGAAAAAGAACACTTGGCCCACACATTAAGCCTAAAAGCACGCAAAATATAAAAGGCATCCACGAGGCACGAATGCAAAGTAACCAGGCCAAAATATAGATCCAAAAATTTGCAGCCGGTCAAAATAGATTCAAATTTCCAGTACAGAGAAGGCTAAAACAAGCATCCCAAAGATGCACTTACAAATAGAGCCCAATAACAAACCGACCTAGTAGATCCAAACCTGTTTACACATGGTGAGCGGTCCACAGGCAGAGCAAGGCTGCGCCAGTTTGCCAATCTCATAAGTTTTTCGAGCTATGTTTTTTCAAAATTTTCTATAGAAATGTTGCTTTAAAAAATTATATTAATATTTTTAAATTTTTTTAATTAATCCTGTGCTAATCGACTGAGCTTTACGTGCGTAGAGTTTCAGCACCGAAAGCAGCTCAAGTTTTCAGTTTTGCCTCGCCGGATGGACGCCGATTGGATGGCTCCCTAAGAAAACTATCGTAAGTTTGTTACGAAAATATGTATGTATAATTGTAACGTATCAAGCAGTATTTATATTTAAACTTTGGCTATTCGTATTTTCTGTAATTTTTTTTCTAAATATTTAAATAGATGTCGTATTATCGAAGGTATTATTAAATACTACACATAAATATTAAAATTTTATTTATTATAATCTAATTATTAAAAAAATTACTAGTGAGCAAAGTTGATACAGTAGCCGCACAATTAAAAGGAACGGAGGGAGTAACTATACTACTATTGTAACTGGCTGCGTTCGCCCAGCGAATTGCTACTCCTATATCTATCGAAGCCACCCAAGTCAGTCAGTCAGTCAGTCAGTCAGCCGCGCTAGCTGGCCATCCCGCGGTCAACGGAGTAAAACGGCTTGGCTTGGCCTGGAGACAGATGCATCTCCCACCGGCAGCCAGCTCGATCAAATCGGACTAACAACCGCAGGAAGGTCAGGTAACCACGTCAGCCTCGTCGTCTACCTTTCGTCGCCTCCATCGATCGTGCTGGCCGGCCTCCTCTCCTCTCGAGGAACACTGACCACCGTCGACCAATCCATCCATCACCGCCGCCACTGCACTGCACAGCTAGCTGATCCAGCCGCTGCACTGCACCCTAGTACTACGTACGCGTGCGTGCCATGCTTTTAATTCTGTGACGTGATTTTAGTACAGCTACTAGGCGTGTTTTTTTTTCTTTTTCCACTCAATCTCAATGCACTGAAACGAAAGGAAATTGGAAATAAAAAGAAAATGGGCGATCGAATGCAAGTCAGTCGCGTGGCTAGCAAGCGATTCACTCACTCGTCATTATTTTTCACCTCCTTTCGTCCATCCATTTTCCTCCTCTGTAGCATCTTTTACTAGTGCCTTCTCCTTCCTTACTTCTAGGTCGGCAGCCATGGCCAGTAGCAGCAAGTCGCCGCCGAACAAGAACGTGACATATTCACCTTTTACTCCGCCAAAAAATCAACCTCGTTCGCTCCTGTTTCTCGATCGGCATGCAGTAACCTGGTTAGTTTCCTCCTGCTGGCTGCTGCCCTTGTCGTCGGCAAGCCTCTCGGTCCTAGGAGCGTTGCGCTCTTCCAGAAGTAGTACACGTCTGGTTTGACGCTGTCAATCTTCGGTGACGCCACTAGGAAACAGGTGGTCACGGACATGTTTTTTTCCAGACAAGAAAAGGAGAGAGCCATCGATGTTCCGTTCAACGGTTGCAGGCAGAAGCTACGGTGATCTGGCATTCCCCGCAGCAAGTGCAGAGGACTATACACAGTTAAACTACACGTTGGATCAAGTGCCCACTGCCCTGCACTCGCAGCCACATCGATCACAGCAATTGAGACTTTAGTAGGAGTAATGTATTTTCGCTCACCCGACGCACATCGGGGTAGTCGAAAACAAGATTTCCACAGATGATCTCGATCGCTTCAGTTGTTAAATCCGAAAACCGAATCGTGGCGCCGCGCGTGCGTGCAAAATCCCAGTCCAGTCGAGGACTCATCAAGGGTGCCTTGCCGACCAGAAAGAAAGATCGAGGTGATCTGATCGATCTGATTCTCGGAGGCAAAGTAACACTAGCCAACTTGCTTTGCGATGCGTAGGGAATTAGGGATCGGTGTAGGGGCATGCAGTCAAGCAGGGCATCAATACCATCACGCACCTCTCTATAGCCTCTACCAACCTTCCTTCCTCCTCCCTCGCCTGATTTCCTTTCCACGCATCATGGTGATCCTGCCTGTACTGTTAACGTAAACTAGGCTTAAACACTGGCAGAGGGTTCACATTTTCGATGAAAACCATTCGACAGCCACGAATTTCAAGGTTTCAACGTGGGGTGAAAGCATATTTCGGATGGTTTTCAAGAAATTCAAACTTGAAACAATAAATTCAAGATTTGCCGAAAACTTTCGTACCACTGGATCAGGATTCCACGGTCCATGATAAAGGTAAACCCAATACCATTCAATCCTAGTTCATAGATAATGTCCTATCTAGTAAATTTGTCTGAGGAGTACTGTGTTCCAAATGTAAGTGTAATGGCTCTTTTTATAGTGAGTTAGGCAGAAGCAACTTTCTTATTTTTTATTAACATATTTTTTTAAACCGTATATTTTTAAAAAAATTTCTATAGATGTTTCTTAAAAAAATCAAATAAACTATTTTTTTTAAGTTTATAATAATTAATACTTAATTAATCATGTGTTAATAGTTTATCTTATTTATCGTCAAAAATTCTACCGCCACGCCTAGAACAAATGGGGACTAAGTCATCCTGGACTTATCACAAGAATTAATGGCAGGTTTGGATCTCAACCGTACCAATTTATTAGTAGTGCTATACATTGGCATGTTTTATTGTACCAACATTTGTTAGAGTGGAGTTATATGGATTGTATTGATTTTATAAACAATGAAATGAAATCAAACACCAAGTAAGTACTATTCCCTGCATTCAAAAGGCCTGAATTCTAAAAGGAGTTATCCTCTTATTTATTTATTCGTTACCCTTTCCTATCACCCGACAATCCTAGTACGGATAATTTCTTACTAGGACACTTTGATATTTCCCCTCATCACTAATTTGTCATCCAATGGCTAGAAATCAAGTTTTTTTTTGGATTGATGGAGTACTAAACAACTGGAATGGCATTTTCCCTTAATTTCATTTATATTGTATATAAAAAAAGATGATGCACCTGTTTGTTTGTGAGAGGAATATGACTTATTTAAGTAATGACAAATATGGAAGAATATTTAAATTATTGTGTAAAAGTTCCAAAATGACTTATATTTAAAAAGAGTTAAGAAAGCTAAAATAATCTACACTTAGAATTGGATGGAGTTTTCGCAATATCTGTCAATGGCTCAAAGTACGCGCATACCAGGCAAATCATAAATTCAACAAAGAAAAGAAGGAGAAAATATCATACAGATCCTTACTTAAATGCATAATACAATCACTTTGCCTAGGTGTAGAGATATTTAACATGACAAGACTATATACTTTATATTGTAGAACACAGAAATTTTTGCAATAGAGAGTCCCGAAACAATAAACAAATATTGTGAACGGATGCAAGAGTAGATATATACTTTTAGGTCTGCTTGTTTGAGCTGCTGCAGCCAATTTTAAATTTAGAAATTGATTTAAAAATTATTTGTGATCTTTTCTGTTGTTTTCTTAATATTGGCTTTTGGAAGTATAAAAGTTTGAGTCTATTTGGTTTGATCCCCACATCAACTCTACCAAGTTTCTTGGTATTGACAAATTTTGGTGAGGTAACAACAGAATAAACATTTTCAACCATTAGTACTCTACCAAATTTAACTCTGGAACCTCTACTTCAAAACCTTAACCAAAGTAAGGCTTCTTTTTTTTTCTTCGAAAACTCGTGTAATTATTTATACAGAGAGGTTTAGAAACATATTATAGGAGTGATTACAGTGCTTAAAACACAAATAACTGGGATACAACCAGTTTTACCTTCAAACCAAACATCTCTTATCTTACTACCGAACTTTGATAACGCCACCAAACAGGCTCTTACTCTTCAATTATGTTTTCATTATTTCGGTAACAATGCCTTCAACTTATTAGCCTCAACGTACAAAAATATGTCTTCCGAACATGCCTTGTATCTAAAGAATTTTGCTGGTGTACTACTCCTAACTAACAGGGGGTACCATTGTACCACGAGCTGCTCCATTTAATAAGGCGTATATTGCTTTAGAATCAAGACAACAACTACTACTACCGTGTGTTCCTCTCGGCTGTACTGTACTAGAGTACAAGTGAGAGAGTGGGGAGAGGAGGCGCGTTGCCGGCGAGACCGCACCGCACCGCCGCATGCGGTCGTCGACCTGCTTCCTTCCGTCTGATCCGATCCGATCCGATCCATCAATCCATCGAAACACGCTTTGCCCTTCTCTTTTAACGCCGGCTAGCTTTAATCCTTTCTCTTTTGATTGGTGCTTGGCAGCTGGTTTTCACTTTTGTCAGGGCAAAAAGGTTTGAGAGTCTTCCTACACTACACTCTCCTACTTCAAATCCCGCAATTCAGTCTTGTGTAGGATAGCCATGCAGAGAAGAAGATGGGATGAATCATGATGGATGCTGTTGAGTCAGATGCAGCATGCTTTGCCCTTTTTTATACACCTTTTGTGCTTGACTGTGTGTTCCTCTCAGCATGTAGCAGAAGCAGCAGCAGCTGGAATGGTGGATAATCTTTTATCCTGATGAACATGCTCCCAATGGAGCAAGAACCATGCTGGATGTGCACCTAATGCATTTGTGTTTTAGCTCTTGTTTGACCGATTTTAATGGAGAATCATATCGTTCGGTGTTTTTCCAAATGATGCTTGCGTGATGTGATTGATGCATGATGAAAGTCATGCTGCCCTTGCCAACACCTAGCTGTTCATTTTCCGGTTGAATTTGATCGAACACAGCATGGCAGTACTGAATTTTGGCCAAATAACAAAGAAGAAATTTGATCTGGCGAAAAAAAAATGTTCATCTGTTTCTTTCTACGAAAATTTCTCTAACCATGTACAAATTGTCTTCTCCAGTGTCGATTCTTTTCCTCTCTATCGAAGCTGACAAATTAATGAAGATTTTTTTCTAGAATGGCATGATGTGGGTGGTCTTGGAGTCGTAGCCGGCGAGGCAGCTCTTGACGTTCACCTTGAACATCTTGAGCAGCTCCGACGCCATCTGCCTCGCCGCCGGCGAGCACCCGCTCTGCATCAGCAGGAGGAGCTTCGTCAGCCCGCCCTTGGACGCCACCGCCGCGTCCACGGCGCGCCGGTCCTTGTACCGGTGGCACACCGCCCAGAGCACGGACACCGCCGCCTCCGCGCCGCTCATCCCGCCCTTCATCATCTTGGACACCACCGCCGGGATCGCCGCCTCCGCCTCTTCGCACACCGCGGCGCGCCCCTCAGCGCAGCCCACGGCGGCCTCCAGCACGCGGAGCGCCTGGGCGTGGGAGCAGGCGGCGTGCTGCTCCGTGGCGAGGACACGCACGGCCGCCGGGACGGCGCCCAGTCGGACCATCTCGGAGCGCGCGCGCCGCGTCCCGGCGACGATGGCCGCGAGGCACGAGAGGCCGGCCTCCACGGCCTGCCTATCCAGGCTGCCCTTCTCGTCCACGGGGCCGATCAGCTGGATCAGCTCCGCGACCAGCTCCTCCGCCTCGGAGACCGCCACCCTCACCTCCGGCGTGGCATTGCGGAGCAGCGACTCCACCAGCCTCGCCGCGTCGACGCGCGCCTCCAGCCCACTCCCGCTCCGCATCACGCGGGTCAACGACGCCACCGACGAAGCGGCATCCGCGGCGAGCGCAGCGGCGACCCGCTTCCTGTTCTCCTCGTCGATGCAGTCGGACAAGGCGATCACGGCTAGCACCCGGACAGCCGCCTCGACGGCGTGCATGCCGGCATCCTTCTCCCTCCTCCGGAGCACCGACGCCACGGTCTCCGCGGCGCCGCCGGCCCTCGCGAGCGCGTTCTTGTCGAACTCTTCGACGTCGTCGTCAGAGAGAAAAGCGGCTAGCTTACGCAGCGCCGGGCACGGATCAACCCCGGGCGCGGCGACCTGGCGGAGGAGCTCCGCCGCGGCAGCGGCCGGGGTGGGACCAACAGCCGAGGGCGCCGGGGACGACGACGAGGACGGGGCGGCCGTGGAGGCCCAGAGCGCGATGAGCCGGCGCAGGGTGAGGTTCGGGACCAGGTCGGTGGACGGCAGCGGGAGCATAGTGGCCGGGCAGGTGGTGTTGCCGGATTCGAGCCACCGCAGGATGGATGCGCGGTCGTAGGTGACGCCGGTGCAGAGGCTCACCGGCGAGCGCATGACGTCGAGGGAGATGGGGCACCGGAAGAAAGTCGGGACCTTCACCTCCAGGCCCTGGTACTCCGCCGCTAGCCTGCCGCTGCCCATCTCCTTCCTCACCATGGATGACGATGGATTGCTGCTCGATCTTGTTCCAACCCTTCTTGGTGCTGCTTGCAACAATGGCGCTGAGGATGGAAGTAGAGTAGGAGAGGGAATGGAGTTGAAAAGGAGAGGACGAGGCGTGCAGGGAGGGTGGAGGCTAGTCCTATAGGCAGTGGTGCTCTTTTCGTTTCACACCTTGACTTAGAACAATTTTACGAAACGCTCTCCTGCCTGAAATGGCAGCTCAGTAGTACGTCCTCACGCGCTATTTTCAATGCTAGCTTAAAAAATCAAAAATCCCCACACGCTATTTCAATGTTAGCTTCAAAATGGACCTCAATGAGATAGATAGCCAATTATGTAGAAAGCATATGGGAAGGTCATCCTTTTGATGGAAAAAGGATATCATTTAAAGTAATTTAATTGTAATTATTCACCTTATTACAATATTATTTTGTACTATTATTGGGAACTTTTTTCTTGAAAAAATAATACTAGATTGTCCTTAACACTTTGAAACATTTGCTCTTGGAAGATATGCTTACCAATGACAACCTCGAGTCATAAACACATTTGCAGTAATGCATGACACCAAATCTAACTCTATTTGTGGAAGCATTCCTACGGGCTTAACTATGAACACTTCATATCTTTTGTTGTCGTGCAAGCTAAAAAAAGGGTCACCAAAATATCCGTGGACATATTTTGACATGAATGACTAGCATAAAACAAGCCAACTTATTTTATTTCTGAAAATTCTTCTAGGCTTAAATTCTTTTTTGCTGAGGTGCTAATAGCTTTGTACTGGCTTGAAATGCATGCTTTAGCCCTTTTGTGGGCACCAAAATAAAAAAAATGGCTATCCAAACTTGATGCGACACAGAGCTATACAATCACTTTGAAATTTCTCATGTTCTAATTACGTACAAACATTAATTTTGCAATGCATTACATGTAAAAAAAATTGGAGTGCTCGATTTGGAGAAAGCTACCATTGGTACCTTGCATCTAAGAAAAAGAAATGCTGTGGTAAGATGGATATCCAAGCACGAAGATGCTATTTTTGGCGTTTTGAGGGTGGCCAACGGAAGGCAATGAAAAACTGAGGCGTGGAACGAGGAAAGCTGGCGAAGAAGAAAGATGGTCAAAGGAGCGGAAACGAGATGGTGTATGGACGGGGCGCGGAGGTTGCTGTCGTCGTCGACGCCGCTGCTGCTTTTGGTGGTCGTTTTTCTCGGCATTGTTTTTCCCGTTGCCAGCTGTTTTTGCTGCCAACTTGACAAGAGCTGTGAGTGATGCTGAAATTCCCCTCTCTTTTTCTTCGCATGTTTAATTATACACTCTTGTTATAGGAGGACTATATTACGGAATAGGTTAGATCGTCCGGTTTTGGAGCCTTGGCCCCTTGGCAATAGTCAATTTGCCCACTCCAGTCTCCACTCCGGCGACGTTGCACAACGAAATTGTGCTGTGATAGTAGTAGTAATAGTTTAAGCTTTATGCAATTTGGGCGGTGACTTGCATGATGCGTACGTACCACGTCGCTAGTGTTCCCATTTGTTGTCTTCGGCTTGCTGAATGCAGTCAGTCCCCTCATGCATGGAGATGATTAGTTGTGCTCATTGAAGTAGTGAAACGGAATAGCGCAACTACAATCACGACAGAAATAATTAAAAATAGTGCATCGAAGCTGCCTGCTAGGACGTCCTACTCCTAAATGCAAACTAAATTAGTTAGAACGCTATGACCAGAGAAGGTTCTGTTAAGCTGTTTTTATGGGATTATTGCTGTGAGTTATTTGCTCCACATTTTAAATATATATATGTATTTTAAAAAAATTCTTCTAAAATGTATTCTCTAAACTATTTATTAAGCTTAATTCTAAAAATATTTAATTTATTCTTATAATTAAATAGATAATATATTATTTTAAATACGTCCTAGATGATACGAGAAGCTGTGATGAATTTCAAAGGGATCTCGAAGCTGTGATGAATTTCAAAGGGGACAGGAGGAGAAATCTGTTTAACTAGAAGTAGATTAGTTAGCATGCATGCCCTTAATTTGTTTGTTAACCCCCCAGAGAGAGAGAGAGAGAGAGAGAGAGAGAGAGCACGGCTCAAACCTGCGAAGCTCTAGCAACCATCCTTGTGAACTTACCGGCATTTTGTTGACTGTATCATGTATAGATGTAGAGCCGAAACCCGTATATGTGCGTACAGTGGGTCATGCATATGGATGGTACTGGTCGAAATGCCATAATTGATTGGGGACTATTTCAGCCGGTGAACATGTGATGGAGAAAAGAAAAAAAAATTGTTTTGGACTCCATGTGCAGCTCATTGAATTGATCTGATCCTTGAAGACTTAGAAAAGAAGATTAAGATGCATAGCACAACAATCACGAAAGGTCGTAAAATAACTACATATATTTATTCCCGAACATTGGTTCTTGGCTGAGAGAATTCACTGAAGGTAGAGAGTTAGTTAGGCCAGTAGTAACTACTAGATTTGCCAATGCATATTTGACAATTGAGTTGTCTACATGAGCGAAAGGGGGCATTGATGAACATGTTTGCTTCAACCAAATGGAGGGGTAGCAGATTTGCTGGTACAAAATAAGGCAAGGAGGTCCAATCAATTGTTTTGGACAGTCGCCATTTTTGGGCTAACGTAGCCTTCTGTCTTAAAGCTACATTCTCGCTTATCAAAGTACTTAGTATGGTGGATTCAGATGAGAAGCCTGCAATGCCATTTATTTACGCTGGGATGGATCTTGCAAAAGAGAAGACAAAGAAGAATTTTAACAATGTAAAGAAAAGGTACATCACTGACTCCTAGTTTTATATGAATTTTACTATTAGTTTTACTTTCTTCTCATCATTCTCAATTTATATTTTCAGGCAAATGCTAATATTCAAGGTCGTTGTTGAGAGATGGGAAGCACAACTCCATAGACCTTTCCATGCAGCTGCATACTACCTAAACCATCAGTACCATTACAGTCCCAATTTCAGGGCTGCTGAGGTAAAACGTGGCTTGTGCACCTGTCTTGATAGAATGGTTCCTGATTTGGATGAAAGGGTTAAGATAGATATCCAACTAGATTCATTTAAAAATGCATTGGGATTATTTGGATTGCAATCTGCAGTCCTAACCAGAGCAAAAAAGACACTAGGTTGGTTATTACTTAGTAGCATCTGATTAATAGCTATGTTCTTGTGTCCATTTAGTAATCAAGTCTTGTTTTGTTGACCAGCGGATTAGTGGGATTCAAATGGAGATGATTGTCCTGAGTTGCAGATATTTGCTATTACAGTTTTAAGCTTAACATGTAGCTCTTCTGGGTGTGAACGAAATTGGAGCGCCTTTGAGCAAGTATGTAACATTAGATTTAATTTTCAGTATGCAATGTTGCTGAGTTATGCTAATATAATAAAACTTGCATGACATAGGTCCACTCAAAGAGAAGAAACCGTCTGCACCAAGCTAAGATGAATAATTTAGTTTTTGTTATGTACAACATAAAATTGATGGAGAGATAAGCTAGAAGACAGATAGAAGTAAATTTGACTTATGACGTAGAATGTCTCTTCTGATGATGAATGGATAACTGAAAAAGATAACCCTGCCATTTCTCCTACAAAGGCTTGGCTGCGTTCTCTTGATAATATTGCTCGTAGGGAAGCTGCTATGGAGGAAGAAGATGAATATGATCCTGATGCGAAGGTGGAAAATATTGTCAACAACTTAACTGAAGCATGTGTGTAAAGCTCTTAACTTAGAAAGTCCATGCTCCTTCCATTTTGTCTTTACATATACTGAATTAGTGATGTAATATTATGTCGGATCTCGCACAGGTGCTGATGAACACTGCTACAAATCCGTCCATCCTTCATAGCCCACCTGTGATGAGATCTAACGGCCTGTCACAGAGTTCATTAATTAAGACGGATGGCAACTTACTCCGTTACAAGTTGTACTGAATAGCATGGCCTAAGGCTCATCATGACAGGCCGTGTAACGCCCGTAATTTTTATAAATTTTTAATTTCAAAATTTATTTAACGGTACCATTAAATCTCATTTTCACCTTCAAAACCTTAAATATCCAAAATTCCAAATGTTTTCAAAAAATTTTGATCGCAAAAATTCCATTTCATCCAAAAAATTTAAATTTTATTTTTAAACATCAACCACGCACTGAGTATTTTCTTACCTATTTTAATATTTCCTTTCTTCGCGGGTTAGGCCTCTCGTCGTATCCACATTAAATTTTATCACGTATAGACGAAAACGGTGAACTCCCAGCCTTCCCTCCTCCATCCTCCATCTTTTTAAACAGCAACATCACGTTTTAGCCTCGCTCCTTTTTCTAGACAACCTACGTTTGTCTTTTCTGATTAAATTAAACCAACCCACACTTCTACAGCTCCCCTCCATCATTTCATTTTATCTCCAACTAAAGCAATGCATCGCTATGTTCATCCATCTTTTCACGTGAGACACTACATGTGCATGCGAATCCTTTGTTCATGAACAACACAAACAATAGAGATGCCATGTGCGTGTAGCCTTTCCATCTTTTTAGGAGACGAAGCAGCTTACCAGCCTTCCTTTTTCTCTTAATCATTTAAGTAGAGCGGATAGGCCGAGACAATAGTGAAGGCAGGGCAGTGTCTTGTCTCTTCGTGACGAACACGGAAAGACATCGGTAAAAGCTTCACGTGATTCACGGTGCCGCACAAAAGTTTGTCGTCAATGTTTTATCGCAAAACGTCGAAGGGGCTACAAAGACCTTGGTCATTGCCCACACTATCACAATCATCTCTATATTGGCACTATTATTTTCTGTGTTTGTTTACTTTTAATAGTATTACATATAATGTTATTAATACAAAATATGGTAAACCCGCAAATAGGATCGGTTGATGGAGGAGTTGCCGATTGGTTCATGGAAGAAAACCGATTGATACAGTGAGATAGCTAATCGGATGGATTGAGGATGGATTCAGTCCAGTCAAAGCTAAAAGTTTATCTAGATAGGACCGAGTCTAAGGAGGAGCCGTGAAAATCATGGCAGCATATTTTATCTATATTAGAATATATTTTATAAACTAACTAAGTCTGATTAGCTTTGTTAACTTCTAAGATATAGTTCCTTTGTGTGTTTAGGAAATAATGTCTAGGGGTTATTTGTAATAGTATCAGACTCTTGTAACTCTAAGGTATAAATATAGACCCACTGAAACTTTGTGATATATCAACAGATCACACATCAACATAATCTTAGACGCATCACTACCCTAGCTCGTCTAGATTTATTCCGGTGGGTTCTAGCTCTCGACGTGGGCTGCATCGATTAGGTCCGATCTTTGACAAAGACGTAAATTCCGCCACTATCCTGGTTTATTTGTTCTGTCTAAGACTATATCGGTTAGGTCCGACCTCTTAGTCCGATTGGACGTACCGCATCACGCTCATGTAAGGCCTATCAGCTCATCGGCTTTCCTCCGTCATCGTCAGCCTCATGTTACATCGGTTAAGTCTGACCTATGAAACTGGTAGCGGTAGATCGAGTTGTTGGCCCTTTAGGTTCTCATGTGACGCATCATCGGAGTGAGTAGCCGATGAGTTATACTTATCTCGCATTTCACGTCTAGTGTATCAGCTGTTTGGCCGATACACACACATATATATTTGTCTTATATCCTCGATGATTAATCCGCTAGCAATCGATCTAGTCCTATCGGGTTTGGCTTGATACTGTCTCAGTTAGGTCCGATCTATCATGTTTGTGTATGATAGGGCTGGTGTCAAGATCTAGCAGATTTCATTTCCCATTGGCTCAAATAGCCAATGAGGTTAGATATACGCCTACATCAGATCTTCTGCCGATAAGCAGACGATGGCCTCACCCCGTCCTTTCCATCGTTACATTCAATCTAGCCTCTGCTGTCTTTGTGCCATTAGCCTTGGCCTCATACTATTTTGGTTTGATCTGATCTATCGAGCCTAGCTCTAACAATACTGTCACGGTGGTCACTGGTCCTCGTGACTTTGAAGGGATTCAGGTCCCGCTCCTTTCTTTCATCGCTTATCTGTTCAGAGCATCATCGGCTCTTTGGCTGATAAGTCCTTTAATTTATTTCAAGCCTTTATTACCTACGCTTTCATCAGCTTTTTAGCTGATGCATGAGCGCTACCTTTCTATCGGCAACCAGCCGATAGAGTGAGCCATATCGGCCCATCGGCCGATTGGCTCACGGATCTCATCTTCTCTATATCCTTGTTAATTATAGAGTCAAATTGACTAACACAACCTAAATCTTAAAGATTAATGGCCTGCACCAGAGCTAAGCATAACTCTCAAGGCTTCACGTGACCAAGGTGCCACCCGCTTTGATCGGACCTCCATTGGCTCGCTCCCATCTTTGCTCGATCTGATTGGCCCCTATGAAATTTGGCGAATGATAAATGTTTGTATTTTTGACGTGTAGAGGTTACGAACGAAGGAGTGCTCGCGCCAGATTTTGTCACACCAGGAACTGCCACACACTAAGACATGTCATTCTTGAACATTTTGAACTTATATTTGCAAATTACTTTGTTTGTAAAAATATATTGCTTGGGTTACACTTTTGTGATGCTTGGCCTCGTTTCACATAAAACCAACGGATCTACTCAGTAGTCGCACTATATTATGTATGATATTGAAGACTCCCATGCTTGTTTAACTCCAAATATGCGTCGATATTGTCATCTTTTGGATGCAATTACTAAGATAGTTATTTAGCCCGCTTATAATTGTGATGTCGTATGGAAAATCGTAGGACTTTCAAACTTTATTTGAAAACCTGATGTGATATAAACATGCTTGTAAAATAAAAATGTTTTGAATTACTTGGATGGTGTGGAGTTAGTGACTTTGTAGCTTGACTACATATTATCGGTAAGAACTAATTTCTAGAAAATTCATCCAAACATATTACAGTGCGACCACATGAGTGTTATAGGATGTCCTAGGCTTAATTAGCTATCATATAAAATCTTGTATATCAATAGTTGTAGAACGCTGAAGATAAGGAGATGTTGTTGTGGATCATTCTATACAAGATGGGTGCTGCTCTAGCATCTTTTAAGGCAATTGGATATGTGTAGGAGACATCAACAGTGTGTCTTGAGTAGATGAGGACATGAGACTTACCTAATACTCGGTTTTGAGATATTTGATCTAACTATATGATATAAGATATTCATGGGTTAGTTTTAGAAAAGTTTTGTAATGAGTCCTCCTTTATCACCAACTGTGTTTGATCGGCACGTGCTGTGTAAAGATTGAAGTTCATGACGTATGGGTAAAGCGTGCAACCTCCGTAGAGTTTAGCTGAACCGTTTTAATAGCTGTGCCTGCTATTTTAGGTGGATGTGAGGTGTTTCCTATAGTATAGTTTTGTTTTTATCAAAGTTTGGTGAGCATGATTATTAGGATGGTAATCATTTCTACGCCTATATGGCAGACAGTCGACCTTAGTGATTGAAAATAAGTCTATGTGACCTAGGGTGTCTTGTGATACCATAGTGGCATAGTGCCAAGAAGACAAACTTGCTATCAAAGCCTGTTAACTATAAGAAATAGTTAATAAATGATATTTAATTAATTGTTAAGTAATGAGAAAGTAAAAATAAACTAATAAAAGAGAAGATGAGAAGATGTTAAGAATTTTACTATCACATATAAACACGATAGCAAGTTGTTGCAAAACATCTTGTAGAATTGATTAAGGTGTGAACCTCTATCTAAAAATTAAAATTTTGACACACTACTGTTTTGTAAAATAACTCCATTAGAGAAAATGTTGTTTTTTGTAAATGAAAACTTTAGGTTCACTTGTTAAGCTAAAACATATCATTTTTTCTTTGATTTGCTGAGTACGTAAATTACTCATCCTTGCTTATACATATGTAAAGAGTTAGGAGAAGACATTGCAGCCCCGTCCATCGAGGGTCTCCAATTGCAGATCAAAGATTTCTAATGTTTTGGGCCTAGTTCCTAAGCCATGCCTATAGAATAAATTAGTTGTCTAAGTACATAATGTAGTGCGTAGCCGTTTAAATTATTTTTCATTGTTAGCTTCTGCTTAGTCACCATTATTGCATTTGCTTCCTATGTCATGATGTCCATCTAAAATCTGTCCATGGTAGCAACTTATGTAAGGACTATTCCTAGTAATATAATAAAACTGGTTATTTCTGAGTCCACTATTATTCTACATATACTAGCTTGTGTATCCTAAGACTGGTGTAGTGTTCATATGTAATTAAGTTGACCGTAACCTATGTTAGCCCGTGCTTTATGGTTAGTAGAGTTCGGGGCGCCATAGACCAATTACCGGGAACCATCACTGATTGTAGGTGTCGGTTTGGAGTGCTAGGCCCGTCACAGATGAGAACCTATCCGTAATAGGCTACTAGTTCCTACCCATCATAGTTATATTTTTCTACCTACAATGGGTTGCGTCTTCTGACCCATTAGATGTATACACATCCTATTTACACTAAGCTCACTTAGCCTAATGCAATGTTTACTATTGGAGCCAGGAGATGAACTTTTGTTTTAAAATAGAGGTAAAAAATCATTTCTATATCCAATTTCTAAAATTGGTGTTGCATATTTTTTTAGGGTGTAGGTTGTATATTTTTTATCAGATATATGTATTATTGTAATTAGTGTTTATATAATATTACAGATAGACAAAACTGAATGTACACTAGCAATTGCTTGAGTTAGTAGTACAGAGTTAGAGTCATTTAATTTTTAAATGTTACGAAGGATAATAAGTCTAGAAGAGAAAAAGAATTTATGATATGCTAATACGTGGAGTGTAAGAATGAAAAGATGTTTGTGGAAAGAGTTTAGCTACAATCTTACTAAATACGTACATGATCTATGAATTACAATTACTGGTTCAAACATGATGAGAAATAACTTATAATGGCTTCATTGGTGGAAGTACTGAACGAGCATCATGATGACGATGATATGTTCATTCTTTCTCCGTTGAATAGGAAAATATTTGGTGTCAATGATGATGGTGCTTGTCAGATATTGCGGGATGTCGATGCTCTAACGTATAACAAAAGGTATTATAAGAAGTTCGCACACTTGGTAGTGGATTGAGACTCCTATTTTCTCTAAATGCAAGCTGAAGCATATAAAATTATCGATAAAGATAAGTAATAGATAGTTAGATATGAGTTTTATAGAGCTCCTTAATTTGTTGAAAGATTTGAACGACATATAAAACAAAGAAGATATTATGTTCTTTAGGTAAGAGATGAGAAAGATTTATATATATCCGAATATGATAGTATATCCATGATGAATGGTAAAACACGGTACATCACTGATAAGATGGTCAGCTGCAGTAGGTAACGGGAGGACCCTATATTTGACAGCCAATTTACAGTTCGTCACAGGTATTGGTTGTTCTTCTGTCATAGGTAAATTTTTTTACTAGTGATCATTTATCAATAACCAACTTGTTTTTCATCACAGCTATATATTTGGATTGTCACTGACGAGGGAATCCGTTATAGTGGAACTTGGGCAAGATCAGAGTTTTGATGAATGTGACTGCAAGGGAGAAGAGGATGATAGTTACGAGGATGAAAGCGATGCAGGCCACAGCACGTCCTGTGTTGGGAGCTCAAGTGCTATACTACCAACGGTACATGAGGAGGATGATATTAATTTGGAAGACCTTTACTAATTTTCCTTTCGCTCTATTGCTACCTGCTATTGAAACAATTGATGTTTGTCGTGCTATATGACTATAAGAACTTGTCAGTTGTCTGTCATCCAACATAAGAACTTGTCAGTTGTATCCTTATTTCCCTGTTTTAAACTGATGGTTGATTATGCAACTTAAGGATACATGTTGTGTTTATTCCTTTATTTTCATACCAAGTCACTGTTGTAAACAGTATATAGCTTTGTACAAAGCCAATTAGGTGGCAGATGACCATTTAAGCACTCATATTAGTGCTCCAGAAAAAAAAAACTATATATGCCAATATTTTCACGAGTAGAATCTAAGATTCTACGATCTGATCATACAAAGCGATCCTACAAAAGGTTCCCATCCGATTCAGGATCGCAATTTTAACAGCCGTTAACTGTTGTTTTTACGGGCCGATCGGTTTTCGCCGCCCAATCGAGACTCGACTGCCGCGTTGGCGGCGTCAAGGAGAAGCAACGAGGAGCAAGCAGGTCGGCACGCGACGACTAGGCGGCATGCATGCGGCCAAGCTGGAAGATGCGAGCAAGCTGGAAGGGGAAGAGGGCACGACGAGGTGGACGCGCGTCAGCTGGGCGCCACCGCCCACGCGGGCAGCACCGTGCCGTTTACTCGATCATACGCTGAGACGCAGACAGCTCAGTATCGCGGCCGGGGCGTTTGACTGGGGCGGGCGCGCCTGGCCCCGCGGTAAAAACATCGCCGTCGATCCGGCCCGGCCGATCGATCGATCCAACGCTCCTCGGAGGCGCTCGGGGCAAGTGGCAAGCGCGTTGTCGCCGTGCGTGTTTGCCGACCTAGCTAGACGACGGCGCGCGCCATCGTCGTACGTCCCGGCGCCTCTCCTCCTCTCCTCTCCTCTCCTCTCCTCTCCTCTACCACGCGGATCGCAGCTCGCTCCGTGGGTATCGCCGCGCTGTGGCTCTGCCGCGGTCGCCTGCTGCACGCACAGATATTTCTGGTTCGCTCTGCGAGCAGCTAGCGGTCGCGTCACACACGGCGGCGACGGCGGAGGGAAGAAGGGCGATAACCCAAATGCATGCATGCCTCCTGTCTCGATAATAAACAGACACCACTAGATGGTAATCTGACGTCACATGTGAGAATGCTTGGACATTTGTTGATTAGTTGCTCATCACACTACAGTTGCGGCGTTAATGATTTTTTTCCCCGTCCAGGACTAATGTTGCTACAAGTAAACGGCATTCCCACTACTCAATATTGCCACCTTAGCAGCTGTAACCAAAGAATCAATCATGCCGTCCAAGCACTGTACATTTAAATATAACGTAATTTATAACTCACCAACTACGACTTAAATCATTTGGAGAGCTACAGTAGTCAGCTTTCACCTCTTTAATTAATTTGTTGAGAAAAGGAAAAAAAGAGTTTTTTTTTTAATTTGCTTCCAACCACATGAAAAAAAAGTAGAGATTTTTTTAATGGAAACGACCGAAAGCAGCACTGGGGACCTATAACTCGATGTAGAGCAGCCTTTTAATGTAAGATATCTCTTTTGTTTGGGAATACAGAGGAGGAGAACCATGTAGGAGTATCTCTGTATCAGCACATAGTTAAAACTATTAGAATTACTTTCGATGATAAATGTGAGCCTAACAAAATACTATTACGAGCCTCATTATTTCTCTTATACTTATTAAAACGAATTATTAGCAATAAGAATAATTTATATTTAATATTTTTATATTCGTGTTCTTAACGATTTAAAAGTAAATGTTAGAAAATAAAATACAATAAAAAACTACAAAATCAATTCTAAAATTAAGTTTTAAAATTTAAATTTTTACTTATCTTATAAGCTGAAGGCTACGATGGGATTGAAGTGTATCTGAAAACTTCAATTTTAGGAGGAGTCTTGATAAAATATACAGGTTTAAAAGAGGGCCTCAAGTTCTCTGTATTGGAAGCAAATCTTCCTGACCGAGCTAAATGATACGGGTTAGACCAACAATCTGGAAATTTTACAAGGCTTTGTTTATAAAGAATATAGTTTCAAGGATTTTTAGTGACAGAGTTAAAAATAAATTCAAACAAGCAAGAATCAAGAAAGAAAATATACATGGGCTTCAGAGTGTTTTCTTTAGCAAACAAACAACAAAGGAATAAATCACAAACATGAAACATAAAAAATTTCAGCATTTTAAAAATAAAGATACCAGCACAATCGCGCGGATCACTTTAGTTCTACTGAAGGCAATTGCTTTAGTTTAATAAGGAATGCATGAACGTTTCCTTAATAGATATTAAAATTTGTAATAATATAAAACATGCTCGTATTTTGAATTAAATTATCAATATATTACAATTTGAAAACTTTGTATTTATATATAATTTAGAAGAGGTTTCTTTTCTCCCCCCCCCCCCCCCAACTGAAGTATATAGTTTTCACTTTTCAAAATCGTACGTATCTACGTGATCTGGAATGAGCATTTCAAAATATGTGCTCAAATCCGTACAATTCAAATATAAAACTATAGCATCAGTGCTTAGATTATCTCCATTTAAATGCTCATGGATACTTCAAACACATTTTAATTTCATTTCGTTTTGTTTCATTTGTCGTATCTAAAATCTGTGATTTTAAAACAAACATTCATTTCTTTTGTAAAGATCTCTACAATTTGTTTTCACGTGCCTTGCATGCGTGGTTGATGTTTTGCAAAGCGTAATTATGGACATTCATGCTGTTCTTCGATGCTGTAATTTATTAACTAGGATGTGAAAAAAAATTAATGGTCAAGATTGTTTGACTTCTTAAGGCAAGATGAAGAACCCTAAAAGAGCGCATAAAAAAATTCCATTCTCCGTTATAGCAGTACCCTTGGCAGACTGGTTAACGGGGGCTAGTTATCAGTTTTTACTGGACGATTAATTCTTTTTTAATTCGAACTGCTCTTTTGAATTCAAAGTCTACTACCTTCATACCAAATTTTTTTTCACTTTTCTATTGTTCAGATTCGTGTGGAAAAATACTAGCAGTAAATCAGTTATACCGGCCAACGAACAATGCGATTTCAAACCGCTGGTACAACTAGTATCTTGAGTTCTTCACGCACCACGTGTTCAGATGTGCATGAAGTCATTTTCAAACGCCAAAAGTCCAGAACGTTGAGGTTGAAATTCGGTGCATGTCGAATCAGTGGCGATGGTTTCTTGCACAGGTCAGTTTTTCACACGGCTTTGTCTTGGCGTCGGCATGGTTCACAAGCTCTCTGGAAAGCAGATGCTTCCTGCTTCTGCTGCTGCAACTTTCATCAGATTGATAGATGGTCCGGTCAGCAACTGCGAAAGTCGCAGACCCGGTGAGAAATGTGGGTTTTGTTCGAGAAAGTGTTTTAAACTCTCAAGCGATGTCCCATTTCTTGTTTAAACGTTATCCAAATAGGTACTAAAAAATTGATAATATTTATATTATATATATACTACTTAATAAGTAAAAAAAGACAAATCCAGCATATAAATAGTATTTACTGTTTATATTTGAATTTGTTTTTTTTCGTTTCTTAATGTATAGATTGAATTTGAATATGGTTATGGTTGTTTGGTTTGCAAGAATGCGTTCAAAGCAGAGGTAGGCTGGAGATTTTTTTCAGCACATAAAACGAGACAAGTCATTAGCTGCAGATATATATATAAATCCAGTGGTCTAATACTTCCTCGCAGTAGTAGCGGGAGGGAAACAGACGCAGAAACTGGAGCAAAAACTGGTTAACAAAGGAGTGGGAAGGTCTTTGGTCATGATGTTGGCCAATTGGTGCGTCGACGGTATATGGAGCACTCGAACGTGTCCTAAAGCGACCTTGTCACGTACGAAGTGAATGTTAATCTTAATATGCTTCGTGTGTCGATGATGAACCGGGTTAGTGGTCATGTAGACGGTACTGATGTTGTCGTAGTAGACAACGGTCGTGGAGGCGATGGGTGTATGGAGCTCCTGGAGAAGCTGGCGAATCCAACAGCACTCGGCAATGACGTGGGCGACGGCGCGATACTCGGCTTCGGCGCAAGACCGAGACACTATAGTCTAGCGCTTGGAGGACCAAGAGACTAGAGTGTCGTCAAGAAAGACGCAGTAGCCGGAGGTGGAGCGTCGGGAGTCGAGGCAACCCGCCCAGTCCACGTCAAATACGTGGTGAGAGAGTCGATGTGACCAGAGCTGTGATGTAGGCCAATGGATAGGGTGCCCTTTATATAGTGAAGGATACGCTTGAGCAGCGTGAGGCATGCATAAAGAAGCACACTTGCTGTACGGCATGGGTGAGATCAGGCCGTGTAAGTGTGAGGTACTAGAGAGCACCAGCAAAACTCCAATATTGGGCGGGTTTGGTGAGGAGAGAGCCGTCGGTGGCGAAGAGCTTGGCACAAGTGTCGACTGGAGTGGCGGTGGGGTGTCATTCGGCCATGCCCGCATGTTGAAGAGGATCCATGGCATACTAGCGCTGGCAGAGAAATAGTTCGTGGGAGGAGCGTGTAACAGAGATGCCAAGTAAGTGATGGAGAGGACCTAGATAGGTCATGGCAAACTCCGAGTAGAGTCAGACCATGATGTGTTGTAGGGTGGTTGTCGAGGACGCCATAAGAATGATGTTATCGACATAGAGAAGGAGGTAGGCAGTGGTGTCTCTGGTGTGAAGGACGAAGAGGGACGTATCGGAGACGGAGGCCACAAAGCCAAGTTGTTAGAGATAGACAGCAAAGCACTGGTACCAAGCCCGAGGGGCCTGTTTGAGGCTGTAGAGAGAACGCTGAAGGAGGCAGACGTCATTGGGACGAGATGGGTTGATGAATCCTAGAGGTTGCTGGCAGTAGACCGTTTTCGTCAGATGGTCGTGAAGAAAGGCATTCTTCACGTCGAGCTGATGGATCGGCTAGGAACGCGAGGCAACGAGAGTGAGCACAACCCGAATGGTAACGGGCTTGACGACGGGACTGAAAGTCTTATCGTAGTCAACGCCAAGACGTTGAGAGAAGCCGTGGACTACCCAACATGCCTTGTGACAAGCAAGCGAGCCATAAGATTGGAACTTGTGTTTAAAGATTCACTTGCCGGTCACAACATTGACACCGGGAGGACAAGGGACGAGGCGGCAGGTCTCGTTGTCCATGAGGGCCTTGTACTCATCGGCTATAGCCGCGTGCCACTGAGAATCGACCAAGGCAGAATGATGGGTAGCCAGGATGGGTGAGACGGTACAACGGACTACGAAGAACCCGTAGCGCTGGGTAGGACGGAAGGATCTGGTTTGGGATTGGGTGACCATATGGGAGGAGATGGAGGCAGCAGGGGCCGCGGGGCAGGGTCGGAAGGAGGGAGGGTGGCATCGGCTCAGGATCGATGACTGTAGGTTCAAAGAAATGGTTGGACGAGGCCAGCCTGAGCCGATGGAGGGTGGGGGGCCAATAAGGGTTGGTAAGCCGGTGAAGGTTAATGAGCCGATAGAGTGTGGGGGGCCGATGGGGGTTGTGGAGCTGATAGAGGTCCGATGTGGGTGACAACGGAGCGGAGAAGAGGGGAATAGTCATTCAGGGGATCCTCAGGAACGACCGATGGAGAGTGCGGATGTGTGGTGGTTGGAGAATATCAGGATGGTACCATATTGGTTAGAAGGAAGTCGAGATCACCAGACGAGGGTCCACGGTGAAGTAAATCGAAAGGGAAGCAAGACTCATCAAAGACGATATGGCAGGAGATGATGATCCGTCAGGTGGAGAGATCAAGATAGCGGTATCTCTTGTGGGAAGAGGGATATCCAAAGAAGATGCAGGCGGTGGATCGTGGTGCGAGTTTATGAGGGGCGGTGGCTGTTAGGTTGGGATAGCAGAGACACCCAAAAACGCGTAGATGAGAGTAGTCAGGCATCTTGTGGTACAGAAGGGTGTAGTGAATGTTGTTACGAATGAAAGAGCAAGGATGCCGATTTAGTAAGTAGGTTGCAGTGGTTAGCACTTTAGCCTAGTAGGTTGCAGGGAGATGGGCGTGAATAAGCATGGTGTGACTGATGTTATTTAAAGTTCGAAGAAGGCATTCAGCCTTACCGTTTTGGGGAGAGGTGTAAGAGCAGGAGAGGCGAAGGTGAGTACCACGGGAGGTGAGAAAGTCTTGGATGGTACGGTTTATAAATTCCGTATCATTGTTGCCCTAGATGGCTTGGATGGAGAGATCAAATTGGATAAAAACATAGTTTGTGAAGTTGATGAGGTAGGAGGCAACCTCAGACCTGCTTGTAGGGGGAAACGTCCAGCAATAGTGTGTATAATCATCAAGTAATGCAAGATAGTACTGATAACCCGAGACACTCTTAACTAGAGAAGTCCATTAATTAAAGGGTCTAGAGGTACAAGACATAAAGGGGAAGAAAGGCAACCGTACATGTTTACCAAGTTGACAAGAGTTGCAAACAGTGGAGCTGTTGTGGTTGCACTACTTGGAGGACCAAGAGACTAGAGTGTCGTCAAGAAAGACGTAGTAGCCGGAGAGTGGCGACAACGTCGAGGCTTAGGTGACCAAGGCAAAGATGCCACAAGCTGGCGGAGATGGCTAGGTTGGTGTGAGGAGTGGACGGCGCGGCGGGGATGGTGTAGAGATCGCCGCTACTATTGCATCAAAGCATCTCGTGCTAGGTCGGAATATCCTTCACAGAGAAACCAGAAACGTCAAATTCAATTGAGCAATTGTTATCTCTGGTGAATTGGCAGATAGAGAGTAGATTGTGGACAAGTGAAGGAACTATGAGGACATTGTAGAGTGGAAAATTGGTTGCGGGTATAGGTAGGATGGAGTCACCGCGGCATGTGATAGGGAGAGATTGCCCATTGCCGACGGTGATGAAAGGGGAGGAGGAAGGGTGACAAGAGAGTAATATACCGTCCGTTGAAGCCATATGGGATGACACACCAGAGTCCAGCACCTAGGGGTGCTAGGGTTGGAGCCTCATCTGGTTGAGGGCGGCGATGAGGCCAGTCTGGTTCCACGAGGGAGCCAACTGGGTGGTCGGTGTGATCCACTGAGGTGGTTGGACATGAGTGGATGCCAAGTGGGCCTGAGGGTGTGCGCCAAGGACCCTGGGCTGCCAGCTGATGGGGCTGCACAGTTGGGGTTAGGGTGCCCAGGGGTTGTAGCAAAGCTATGAACCCATGAGATTGGCGGACGGGGTATGGACAGGAGCAAGGTGCGGTTGCATCGGACCGCTCCAGCTCTTGCCCTTGCCCTTTCCTTTGCCTTTGTCGTTACCACCGATGTGGGCTTTGTTGCTATGGCCTAAGCCATGGCTACTAGAGCCGTGAGAGGTGGTAGCAGCGTAGGGTGAGCGGCAGTCGATGGGGTTGGGGCAGCCATGATCGGTTGCTGCGAGGAAAGCGGTGTGGACCACAATCTTCTCATCGTTGGCCAGGCGAAGTTCCTTGAGAACTAACATGTCATTGGCCCGGATGAATGTAGGAAGAGATGTGGAGTTGGCGATGTCATCGGCGGTATTGGAAAAACGAGTGTTGAGGCCTCGTAGAAGGACAAGGACGAGTTGTGAGTCGGTCACAAGGTGGCCAACATCACGAAGGGCGGTGGCCTTGACCTTTAGGTGTTGGCAGTACGAGGAGACAGAGAAGCCTCCTTGTACCATAGAGTGGAATTCATTAAGGAGGAAGATGGCGCGTGGCTGCTTGTTTGTGTGAAAGATCCGCTCGATGGCCACCTAGAGATCTCGGGCGGTGGGTCGATGTCGTCCATTGCAAGGTCGAGGACGGAGTCATCGACCGAGCCAAGCAGCCAGCTGCGTACGTAACACTCGGCGATTTCCCACTGGGGATCATCGGGTTGAGGTAAAGCGGAGTCATCGATGTGGGAGAGAAGGCCGAACTTTCTACATAAAGATTTAAAGAAGAATACTCACTTAGAATAGTTGGCATTGAGGTCAAGGGAGATAGGACGTGAGATTTCACATTGACGACGGCGTAAGGTGATAAGAACATCGGTGGAGTGGTGCCTGAGTTATGGTCAAGAGCACCGATGGCCGGAAGGGATCCGACGACTGGAAGAGTGCCGGAACTGAGAGTTGATTCGGTGGTCATGACGAGAGAGTAGCGGGGTGTGATAAGCCGATGAGGATAGTGAGCCGATGGGAAGAGGCGGGTGTCCGATGGGGAATGTGTAGCCGATGAGAGTAAGTGGCCGATGAGAGTAGGTGGCGGAGTAGGTGGCCGAGGAGTGGGTGGCAGAGTAGATGGGGTGGGTAGAGTAGATAGATCACGAGTGTGAGAGGGTAGGTGGGTCACAGGCGCAAGGGGGTTTGCGTCTATGAAGTGAGGTTTCGCGTTCGTGGACACGTGGTCGCAACGGAGTAGGGTGGACCCGAAAAGCCAGGGAAGTCACGGGAGCGAAGAAAGGAGGTTCGCATCCGGGAAATAAAAATTCGCATTCGTGGACACGTAGACGCATCGGAGTGGCTCGGACGCGAGTGGAAAAGTTTCGTGTCTGGGAGCAGGTGAGCGTGTCAGAAAAGCGGGAACCGAGATAGTGTTCTAGCCGATTGAGGGTGGATGGATCCAGCTGATGAAGACGGCGAGTGTAGAGGTGCGCTGGCGTCGGAAGAAGGGAAGGTGCACGAAAGCAAGGGAAAATCTAAGGCAGGTCTGAACGAGACGAGGAGGTGAATGGATGTCGTCTCCTTATCACGTGGTAGAAAAAGGCGAGTAAGCGGTGGAGGAGGAGAAATACCGTCTGCGGAGGAGACGAAGAGTATGAGAACTGAGACCAAAAGGCAGAGGAGGAATACCGGAGGAGAAGGTCTGTGACGGGAAGAAAGCATCGGCTCACCGGCGAGAGGATTGCTAGCACGCTGGGATATCTAAACCTTTTCTGATACCATGTAGAAGTGTAGTATACAGTGAGACTGAGACTCTGTTTTCTATAAAGGGATCGGGCTATATATATACAAGTCAAATAGTCTAACATTAGCATAAAATTAATTAAGTATTAATTATTATAACTTAAAAAATAGATTTATTTGATTTTTAAAAAGTTTCTATATAAAAATTTCTTGTAAAAAAATACACCTATTAGCAGTTTGGAAAGGGTGCTTCAATCCTATATTTTTATTTCCTTTAAAAATTTCAAAACAATCCCTCTCTAGTCTTAAATAATCTAAGGGCTCATTTAGAACACATGATTCTTAAACACCCGAGGTACCTTAAATCCTATGAATTAAAAAATCGTGATTGTTTAGGGCTCCTTCGAAATTCAAGAATCAGAAGACAGATAGATTAAACGATTTTTTTTAGAGATTGGCCTCATGTTAAAATTCCTATATTTCATAATCCCCATATTTATCAGAATCCGAGTCAATCCAAAGCAATTTCATTTTTAGACTTGTGCGTTCCAAAGGAACCCAACTTATTTGATTTCAAAGAGCTATTGCCAATATCTAATTTCTCATTATTTGAGCTAGGTTGATAAGCCATATAAAAAAAGAAACTAGCTAAAAATAATATATTATTAGTGGTTTTAAAAAAATAGACTACAAACCCTAAAATCTAGAATACCAATCTAATTCTGCAAATTAAATTCTATATATACTTTATTGATGGATATCATTAATTCTCCTTCCTATTCCCGTCAGTGATGAGCAAATTAGGTTTCACGTAGCAGAGAGTAGTGGCACTTCAACAAGTATCACATCCCCACGCCCCAACTAGACTAGCATTTGGTTATAAGCAGGCAGGCAGCTAGAACGGGTGATAATATATGATTGAGCCATTGCCAGGCGCTTGTTTGTTTGCCCACTGTTACGTTGATGCAGACTGACAGTGGCATGCTCCTTGTCCCTACATACAGTACTAGCTATAGCTTCCAAGTACATGGTTCCGTTTCTTCCTCCTCGATTCAACTTCCTTTCTTTTTCTGATTGTTTATACGTACTACAGAACAGTGCGTAGAATTGTACTTGCCCGTGGTTTTTTAGAATTTAGATGATGCCAACTTGAGAACTCAATTGTAGCGTGCGCCTGTGTGGTCATTGTGGATGTCCTTTCGTTACTTTATGAAGTTAATTATGGTAATACTAATGCTGCGGTACCATTGCAAAAAAAGGACAACGAATTACTTTCTACCTCCAAACTCCATTTAGCGTAATTCATGTACTAAGAGATCATATTACCATAATTCAATTTGCCAGAAGTACGACAAGCCAACTAAAATGCCACAAATATAGCAAGTTTGGCTCAAAAATGTGGTTTTCGTGCGAGCTAATAGGTTAGTAAAATATGGCTCGCCACAATTAATTCAACCAACCGAACGCTTGTCTAGTTGCTTGACAAACTATGCCATGCCTACTGTTTAGCACAACCTTTGACTGTGAGGCAAATATGTTCTAAGTTTTCACTCCGAAATACTACGGTTTACATGGGTACGGTAGTACTACGATCTAAGCTGAACTAGACAATGAGTTATAATTACAACATATAGCTATACCTAAAGTTTTCATATAGTAAATATACTAATATAACTTTTACATTTTTAGTGTTAATATTTTTATCTATTGATGATTTAAGATTTTGAGGTCGCCATCTTTTAGGAACAGGCCTTAAGCCATGTACAATGCATCGTGACTTTGGGATGTGGTTTGGAGAGAAAACTAATCACACAGATGAAAACACACCTTGTCCTACCGGCCCTAAGTAACATTTGTATTTCAACTCTTACATATTTCATTCAAGTCCTTGCATATTTTCCTGATTCATTTTTAGTCTGGATTTTACAAAGCAACGCTCAGATTAGAAAATAAAATCACATCAATACCCCTATATACTCTCAGATGCCCTTTCATCCTCTCTCAGACTCTCACTCGAACATATTGCTGGCTGCCGCTATCTCCTCACCATCGCCGGCCAACCGGTGCCATCTCCTTCTCCGATCCATCTCTAGTCACCGCCGCCGCCTCCTCACTATCCACCATTGCCCACCCCCCGGTCTTTGGTCGCTGCCCTGGACCACGTCTATGCCATCGGCCAGCGCAGAGAAGTGGCGACCTCCACGGCGGCACAGACCAATGGTAGCTCGGCTGACGAGCTCCGTGGAGGCAGATCGATGGCGGCGGTGGTGATGGCCAAGTGCTCGCCAAATCTGTTGATGGCGGCTGCGGGGCTGCTTGGTCACATGCAAATCGGGACGACGAGGTCCAACACGCGGCGCGGCGGCCACCAAAAGTCCTCCTCGACGGTGGCGGCGGCTCTCTAAGTGCTCGGCGGATCCGGCGGCAGCCAACTCCTCCTCGGTGGCAGCAGCGACTCCCTCAAATGCTCGAGCGGTGCATTCTGGCTGGCAGCGGAGTCCCCTGGTTAGTCACCCTTCTCCACCTTTCTCTGCCACACCACCTCCTTTTCTTCAGGGCTACCTGCCACTCTGACAGCCATGAGACCACTCCCAAACCTCAATACTGGCAATCGAGCCTAGCCGGCAGCCGAGACCACGACTCTGGGGTCTCGCATTATACATGCCCTTACTGACTATCCGTTATGTCCTATAAAGTACTATGTATATAACTTTCACCGGATTCTCTGTAGCACTACACGTGCAGTACCAATCACTGACATATGGATCTAGGCCTACATTTCAGTAACTGCTACCACACCATGCAATACTGCATGGCATCCACATCTTTATCTATTCTAGGTGGGTTCCAGCTCTCCCTGTCTCAATCCAAAGGAGCTCTTTGTAGTTTGTACAGGTCAGGCCTGCACTCCTGCATGCAGTGACAAGCCAGAACTCTTCTTTCAGTAACCGCTGCTCTTTGCTCCCTCCCCGTGCAGATGCAGATCATTCGATGCGTGCATGATGCCCACGTCGATCTTGATCGTCCGGTTGCAAACTCTTTGTTGGACTGGCCAGCTTCTTCTCGCTCCGGCGTTTTCTAATCTTTCAGAAGCTTATCATCTCCCTCTACAATCATTCAGCAAGCGGTCTCTCCTGTTTCCTATGAAGCTTGCCAGCTTGCACATTGTTGTTAGTGACTGGCAAGACCAGGCACTTAAAATTGTTTCAGTATTGCTGCTGTCTCTGCAGTCGCAGCCATGCTGAATTGCTGATTGATGGTGTGCAAATCTGAAACTTATCTTGATGCAAGGCTGTAGTTTCTTGTGAGAGCTGAAAAGACTTCGATTAATTGTGCAGCAGGGGTCAGACATGATTAAGAGATGAGTGAGTCCATCCGGCTCTGAAACCACGCATGTGACATTCCATGATCTCACGTATTACCGTGAGCAATATACTACTATAATTTAACACTCGAGTTGACAAATTTCAGTCAGGGTCTTGTCAGATCAGATCGACCTTCGACGCCTACACCCACTTAGCAGATATTCTCCCATTGCATCTGAATCCTAGGCAACGATGGTAGTCACATGTGTAGATTGTTCTTCTCCTCTTCAACGCAACAAATTTTGGCTTGTGCAATGTTGAAGCTGTAATACAGTGCTCTTGACATGCCCAATTTGTTGGAATGCAAAATGGAATGAGCAGAAAGCTAGTAGCACATTATGGTTCATGATCAACAATGCGTTGCGATGCAAATTGACATAACAGCAGACATAAGAATCTGCAATAAGTTTTGCAGCGACCCAGCGAATAGAGCAGCCTCGGCCGAGATATAATTAAGTGGCATTGCACAGCTTTTGCAAAGCAGCAATGCTTTGCGTTGTCCGAGGATTCAGTACAGGGCTAACATGTAGCCACAAACGGCTTAGTTAGGTGACCACACTAATCAATCAGACCAAGCAAGCAACAAGACACTCCTAGTTTTAAAGAGAAAAATTCTAGTTAACCTTCTACTAATCTACCGGCATACTGTCAGAAATAAGTAAGCTGATTAAATTAGCAGACAAAATGCTGCAGTTCAGTGGCCAAGTCTAGAGCAGCAGATTGCTGAAACCCTGGGTTTTCTGCTGCATTGCAACCTGCATTTCGTTGGAACACTTGCAGCAACGACCGACAAAGCTCGAATGCCAGCGACAGGAAGGCAGCCGTGGGGTCTGTGAGCTTCATTAGCGACGAGCATTTGAGGAGACCGTGCGCCATGATTGCAGGCACAAACTTGCCACTACTTTAAATTAATCTCCCACTTTCTCTTGTCTGTCTCTCTGCTTAGCGAGCTGGATCGATCAGTATCTTTCGCTGCACTGCACGTACGTATTTCCGTAGGTGAATCCTGCAGTAGCGCAGTGTTTAATTTGTTTTGGCAGGATCGACTCACACTAGATATAATTAGAGAGGGTGAAGATTGCAAAAGCAAAAAATAAAATTTAAAATTTTGTTAGAATAAACTAACAAAATTTATAAACAAAACCAATGTGTACTTTTGATCGTGAGATATTAACTAATCAAAATCACTAAATAATACGATCTATAGAAATAAATTAAACACTAATTAATTAATAATACAACATATGAAAATAATTAACACTAGCTAAATTTTAGATAAAAAAACAGAAACAACCCAAATTATAGAGGAAAATAAATCAATCTAAAAATTAAATGCTAGACATATAAAAAAGATATTAATTATCGCACTAATCCTTCATAAACTTTATCTTTATTATCAGCTTAAAAAATTCTACCAATATCTCTAAATAATTCCTAACACTTTCCTTTTTATAGCAAAAATAATTAAAAAATCCTAAAGAAAAAGACCACAAAGCTTTTGAGATTTTGTAGCCACTACTCCGCATATTCTTAGACGTTAGATTCAAAATCAACGCTCTAGATTACGCTACGTCACTAGACACACAGAAGCCCATAGAGTTCAACGCGTTTCCACAAAGAATCCAGCTGTCCCCGTTGGCCACGCTAACTGCACCAACCACATGTTGACAACATGTCTATCGGGATCACCTACGCGCACGCGTGCCAGTTACCGTAACGCTGGGTCCATCTATCAACTGCAGCGCTTCGCGCTCTAGCACACGCCCACGCCTACTAGATCGCCTCTGCGCCATCAACCTATTACGCCAGCCTACTCGTTTGTTGTTGTCTCACTTTCTGCTAGGCCATACCCGTACTATGTAACCAGTATGCCCGCGCTATCGGCCTATTATACCGTAGTAAACATTAAATTTATCAATTTTCATTCAAAATTTCTTTAATTTTTTCAACGATTTTTAGCTATTTTTAGTATTTAACACCATATAAAAAAATATTTTTTAGACACAAATTCTAACACACACGTCGCCACATTTTATCATGAATAATTTTGATATAATGTTAATTTTAATATAGATCAATTTTAATATATGACAATATTACTAATTTTAATATAGATTGACTTTTAATTTCATAGGTTTATTTTCTCGCTGTTGTGTGATCATCATGTGTGGCATCTTCCTTTAACCATGAGCATAGAACAGAGCGCTGCGTTTTTGAGCCAAGAACTTTCATTGCACATGTACGTTATTTTGGGTTTACTTTGGGCTGCTTGTCTGATTACTGGCTGATCGAGTCATCTTTAATCGTTGTTTCTGTGTTGTACTGAAGGTTATAGAAAATGTGTATTCGACAGATATTACTAATGAAATAATGATCAGTCTTCGGTAACCCACCAACCTAACTAATTTGGCCAAGGAAAGGTTTAGTTTAGATTAGTTTAGCAGACGTGAGAAATTAATTAGGAGCAGTAGCCAGCTGCATGCACACGTTGGGCAAGCCCTATACGAAATATACAAATACGAATTGAAGTCTTTGTCGAAAGAATGATGAATCGATTCAGATATGTAGAGGCATTTTGGAAGAAGCGAGCAAAAGGGGCACGCAGTGGGGAACGGGTGACTGATGCCTCGCCAAGCCAGGGCCTCCCCACCTGCCAGTCCACGCGGTAACCGGACTTTCCATGGGTCTGATTGCGGCAACCGCTAATAGAGTTTGATGAAATTTGTTTAAATTTAAATTAAAAAGAAATGGAAAAAATTCTTATAAGTGGTACCTAAATATATGGTGAAAAGAATTTGTGAAGAAAACATAAATTGAAACAAAAATTTAGAAAACTATATGTCAAATGTGGTTCTTACTTTGTTTATATGTCAAAAATATAGCAAAGGTCACACTGAAATTTCCTGCATTACCCCTATATTCTTTTACATTTTCCGAATATTTCCTTTTTTTTCTAAAATTATCTATAAATTTCATAAAATTTTCTACCTTTTCCCCTATTTTCTACAATTTCTTTTTTTTTTCAAAAAACATATCTTGGTAACCGCGTTCATCCTTTGTTGGATCCCCGAGTTTGAAATCTTTGAATTAAAAAAAATAACATATAATTCGTTCGATTTTTCACGGATACTACAGAGTAACCGTGTGGGGTCAGTAACCCTAGCCAATACGGTATGTGGGATCCGGGAGTTTGAAACGTTTGAATTCAAAAAATAGAACATAAAATTCGTTTGGGCCATACTGGCAGCAGCCGGTAGCTTAGCTTTCCCTGACGTACCCGACCGGTTTGACTTGAAATGGTAGGCACGCATGCATACATGTGCGCCCAATCACGTGGTACACGTCGTCCTAAATTACAAACGCATACTACATATAGCTGCTGTAAGAATCGGCACGCTCTCCGCTAGTCCTCTCCGTTTGATAGAGACAACGATATAAGCGCTTTGTCCCCATCCGATCGATCGATTTTTGTGTCTGATCTGGCTGGTGTTTCCAAAGGGCGTGGAAGGTGGATATGCCACTGTAGCTGGGGCAAAATCCTGCTCTCCATACCGTCGACAGAGAAGGGGCATAGCGTCCCATTTGTACGCCCTATGGCTTGCTTCCTTGTACTAGCCAGCTCGTTCCTTCAATTCGGTGTCAACATGCAAGCGGCCAACATGCAAAAGCAAAATTACAATTCAAATAAACTAAAATTACACATTACTCCCTCCATCTTCAAATCTCATACTTGTCACTAGACACCGTTTATTTTCAAATTTTGACTGCTCGTACTTTATGAATAAAATCTATGAACACTTAAAAGTATTACTATATATTAATAAAGTGTGGTCCTATCTAAAATCATGAAGCATTCATTACATCATAATTCAACCATTCAAAATTTATTGATGATCAAAGCTATATTTGTGCTAGTCGACAGTGACTGTTATTTCAAACTAAATGGCATATCACTGCAGTTTTAAGTGACTGAAATTTTATAAATGTTTAGGTGTGTGAAATCTTGCACATTCCTTTTCTTCAATACTTGTGACCAATATGACAAGTGGTGTTTTTCATACCTCATCGGTGCTCTTTCCCCCAAATTATCCTCCTTTAGGCCAATCCTCAAGGTCAACATATATAACCATAAATCCTATATATTCTATTTTGGAAAGCCTCTTAAATTCATAAAGGATATTTAGTAAATGTTGCACTAGAAAAATGGTTGCACATAGTCATCCTTTTTTTCTTGGGATGGTAGTAGAAAAAGATCATCCAAATATTATTAAGATTGAGGAAAAAAATTTAAAAAACACATGATAGAAATCTATCGAGATTGGTTGTGTATGAGAGAGCACAACAAGGTACCATGCACCAATCACACAAATACACATGCCACTAAGAGTAAAGCGTAGCACCAATTGACCGCTACTATCTGTGATTGACTGCTGTCGAGCCTACAACAATACCACAAAGTATAGACTCCAAAAATGGTGTCTCCATGAAGGTTATAATGTTGAGGATGCCACCAAAGCTTATCGAAGATAAAAGTGGTTTTTACCTAGAGATTCTCGTCGAGAGAGGAGGGAGGTATCTTGACTATGCCCCTATGAGGGTTATGGCACCCGAAGGTATGGTCACTATTGACACATTGAAACACTAGGTGAAGCTTTCACCCAAAACCCCTTACAACCTTGATCACAATTCGTTGTCCACTATCTCAGTTACCACCAATCAAACGTTGGAAGCACATGGCCCCCTCCACACTAGATTGGCGTCCCTTCATTGATCGACTTCTAGTCCTACCATTGTACCCTACCTTCGACGCCCTCTATCTAGTCACCACTCCCCGAGCGTTGGCTTAGCCCTCCTTCGTCCTATCACCTGTCGTCCTCCTTGCTGGATCTGGCCAAGGAGTGCTCGGAATTGGATAGTGTTGCCTTAGCAGCCTAAGACTTCCCCTGCTAACCAGCCACCATCTCCACCTAGCCTATAGAACTCTCTATAGTAGAGGGGAGGAGCTTCACAAAGAGATAGAGAGCCTAACTGATATAAAGTGAGACAACACATCGCTGCCAACGCCTCTACCCTGCCACCCCTTGTGCACTGTCTCAAGCCTTCTTGGCTTCGCTGCCTACTAGTCTCCTCATTGGATCTAACCAAGAAGAACACGGGTCTGATACCACCACCTGAGGAGGCCAATCCTATCCCTGCTATTTGGCCATTGCCTCCACCTTATCTATAGAATTTTCCGTATAATCATCCTAATAGTACTATCATATAATCATTTTACATATAATATAATAAAGAATATTATTATTATTTTCCTCTCAATGAGATGTGCGAACCATTATTTTGTCTACAAGATAAAGGAATTTTACAGGATTTAATTTTCCATGGGAACTGATAAAACTTCTTGTGTTCAAAGTTGAGGTGGGACAATTAGCAAGCTGGCATGCATTCATGCATGTTTTTCCTCGTGGTACCTTTCCTGGTACGTCATGGAAATTTTTCCTCGGCAAGTTTTAAAGGAGAACATAAGGCCTAACTTGCTCTACCTTGCTCCCCTTGTTTCCTCCCCCTAGACTTTGAGGTTTGATTTTCAACAACTCCATCCCATGCTACTAATACTATAATGCAATGCTACTAGTAGTATATAACTAAGCTTAACAACCATCCCTTTTTGATTTGTATTGTCACATATCATTTATACTACTACTCTGTCTCCCTTCCCCTAACCCATATATCTCCATCCCTCCTCTCCCCTCCCTCACCATTTGTTCTCTCTTCTCCACATCACCTCAACCACACTACACCAGTGTTCATCGTCTTCTTCTCTGTTCGTTTTGCTAGCTGCTGCTCGATCGTCAAGCTAGTCGTCTTCTTCTCCATGGACGGCTGTTTGCAGACGAGAATAAGCAGCAGTTGCAGTAGGCGGTCAGGTGCGGCGCCGCCGCGGCCACGGTGGCCCGTTCTAGCGGTGCTGCTTCTCCTCGCTCTGCAGGCGTCGAGCTGCGAGGCGACACGAGGCATGCAGCTGTTCAAGGGAAGGCCCCTGGAGAGAGGCGTCTCCAACAACTTCTTCGGGTTCTTGCCCCGGGGCCCGGCGCCGCCGTCTGGCCCGTCCCGGCAGCACAACGCCATTGGAGCCGAGGACCAAGGCAACCTATGAGAATCAACCAACCAAGCGAGAGTGACAGATGCATGTAGAGAGAGATGCATAGATGTCATCGAAATCTTTTTGGTTAATCAGTTGTAGCTAGCTAGCACATGTACTACGTAGTAGCAGTAGCAGTACACACTTCAGCAGCAACAAGAAGAAGCCGCAGGTACAGTAGTAGTACAGTTGGATCAAGGATGATGTACATGAAGAAGCTTTTTTTTTGTAGGGCTCTCTGTCAAATGTGTTGCTGTTCATGGCCTTCTCTTTCTTTTGAAAAACAGCAGAACACTGGTGCTCCGAATTTTGTTCAAGTTCTTTCATATCTTTACTCCTCTTTACGGCCCTTCCTTCTCGGTGCAGAGCTAGCTGTGCTGTGTGTTTGATGCTTCGGCTGCAATTACTCCTTTTCTCCTTTTCTGCTTTCCTAAAGCTAGAAATCGAGTACGACTGTACAACAACTACAGCTGCACATCAGTTACGTACATCATGCAACTAGCTACTTCTGCTTCTTCATATTTTTGCTTTCTGATCTGCATGCATAGTTCAGTTGCTTCTCCATGCATGCAAGATCTGAAATCTGATCGATTGAAGAACAGAGGACTAGACAACTAGAGGAGAGAGAGTGTGTGTCTGAACTCTGAAAATTAGGCTTTTTTTTCAGCATGCAGATGGTTGATGATGGATTCGGCTGGTGCAGGCTAAAATCGACAAAATGTCGAAGAATAGAGTTTGGGAGGGGTGTCTAACCATTAATGTACTTTTTGACTGCCGGGCCTTCCTTTTCTTTCTTTCTTCCTTTGTGTACCTTCATCTTTTAATCGCCATAATTTAATCCACTACTGTGTTACGTACCGATGATTAGGGTGTGTAGAATTACATGAAAAGAAGTTGATTTTGCAGAACATCTGTGATGCAAAACATATAGCGTGTACTGCTGTTTCTAAGGATGCTGCCTCAGTAATCTTCAAGTTTCTTAATCGTTGTCAGCATCTTCCGGTTTCTTTGGTGGTAGAACTGCTGTACTGGTGTTCAGTCATGTTGAATACAAGATTGATTATGGTAGTCGTAGTAGTGTACTAGTGTTAGGCTTCCTTGGAAAAAAAGGTCTGAAATTTGCCTTGATTTCAACGATTTCTTTTTGACAACTCTGCACGTCATTTTAGATTGAGATCGAAAAGAAAAACAATGAGGCGGAGAAATCACAACGTTACCTCTCGGCCGAATGGACAAATCAGAACAAATGCTTCAGCGTCAACAGCGAAAGTTCAGTGTTACAATCTCGACTAAAAGCGACAACCATGTACTAACATCTTTTAGATAATGGAAGTGGTAACTAACCATGTAAGTACTAACTACTACTAATTCCTTTTGGACAGCTAATTAAGCTAGTCCTAATATAGTCTTGATCACTCCTTCTAGAGATGCTAGTAGTACTAATAAATGAGATGCATACATGCACGAAAGGTTCAATCAGCTTGCAGAGAGATTTGAGAGTTTTTGCTTGCGAAGCGAGATGAACCAAAGGACCATTCTTTATGTCTTTTGCAACCGATGTGACAAGAGGATGATGTGCATCAATGTGTGTGTTCTGAAATGGGCCCTATCTTGCGTCCTTCTTTTCTTCTTCAACGATGACTTGCTGCCAACTGCACAAATTTCCTTTTCTTTCTCTCTGTCTTTGAATCTCTGAATGTTTGGTCGTCAGGGAAACAAAAAAGCAACGGTAGGCCATGAAGCAATCCAAACCGGCACGCCCGGCTGACTTGATTGCCTGTACGGTGAACGTACCACGCACTCCTGATCAAATTATATATCAGACGCAATGCAGAAGAATTCCCTCTTGGTTTTCTTGGTCATCGGCAGACAAAAGTCTTTGCAAGAGAGTGGTTGCGAAGTTGGTGACTGATTGTGTGTCGAATTGCATATCAATTAGTATAGTACTACTGAATTCTCTAAAGTCTCAAGTTTATTGAATTGTAACTCTCTCTGAAGTTTCAAGTTTGTCGATCTCTCTCCTGATGTAAGAAGCAACACGTTGGAATCGGGATATGCAATGTTGACTGCCTTTTCCGCAGCAGTAGCAATGGCTCTCTCCCTAATCATCAAGAACAATAGTTGATGTATTACTTTCAGTCAGGTGTAAACATGTTTCCGCTTCTGATCGTACGTACGATTCAGACATCGAAACTTGCTTGCAATGATGCAATCGATCACAACCACTATGCTTGATTGTTAAGAGTTAAAGGAAATTGATTCTGAAGATCAAGGGTGACACATTAGTTCGATCACTCTTTCATGTTCAGGCCTAGTTTTTCTCCCTAAACCGTTGCAAAAATTGTACTGTATATACGCACTTGTAAATAGGAGTAAGCAGCTATGAGCAAGAAGGCGACAAGGTGCAGGCGAAAAGGCGGACACGCGAGTACGATCGATCGATCGATCGCTGCTAGCTGCTCAATCGTATCCGACAGAGCGTAATTGCAGCACCCTGCCTCCTTCCTGCTGCAAAATCTAGCTAGGACTTGATCTGTTTAGTAGTCCAGCAGCATAATTTTACCATGGCTTAAATTGGTTCAGGATTCCTTTAGAACAAATGAAAAGCGAAGGAATTTTAGAGGATTTGAATTCTTACTATCAAATTCCTCTGAAGTCATTTGAAACGAAGAATTGATTGATGCTTCAAAAATTATTTGAAAATCTTATGGAATGAGTTAATTTATAGGGATTTTGAAGGAAAATTAACATGAGGTCCTCAGCTGACAGTGAACAAAGCCCCTTGCTAGTATCCTATAAAAACATGAGGTTATACCTCTTGGTTTTCTAGTCTCGTATCTACTATTATTTCGTTTTTTCTACATATCATCTAAATGACTATTTTAAAACCATTCTCTGTTTCTAATTCTGGAGGAAATATATTAACCTATGTTTTTTGTTGTATGTCTTCAAAATTATGTGTTTCAAAGGATGGCGTTGCTGCGTGCTCGGCCCAGTGGCAGCAGCAGTACGTGCTGCCTGCATACAAGCAAGAACACTGCAGTTGGCCCTTCAACACGATCGATACCGCACGTGCAGACGTCTAGTCCACTGCATCAAAAAAAAAAAGAGGGAGAAAAACAATGAACAAATTTATTCTCTCCCAATTCTACCTTCCTCTCCCCGTCCAGCTGTTTCTCTTCCTTTTTTCTGCCTTGAATCTATATCTTAACTCCATTCTCAAATCATATCCTACAGGGATTGTGATCCTCTACCGTTGCTGCTCACTACAGCAGAGGTGAACAATATTGTGCATTAGCTAGCGTTTTCTATCGCTTGATCTGAAAAGAATGGTCCAAATGAATGTGCTACAGTATTCCTACGACCCATAGTAAACAGCGCACTGCAGCTAGCCTAGCATTGTACAAGGCATTAAATCACTTAAATAAATGTAGCAGACTTATTGTATTATTATTGTAGTGGTGCTCTGCTTAATGCAGAGGGTAGATCTTACGTGTAGGCTGTGAGTGGTAATAGCGACCTTCCCAAGCATAGCTGTGACATCGGCGGCTCGATCTGGATCGATGGAAAGGTGGCTAGTAATGGAGCACATAAACCTCCACAGTCTAGATCGAAATGGTGATAGTGGCACAAAAGACGAGCAGCGGCAAAGTCAAATCCCTATATAGATGGTGCCAATGGCCCGACAAGTAGCGAGGAGTCACCACTTCCCCATCTCTCCCACCACCTCCAACATTAATCCTAACAAATTGGTTTCATCACGTTAGGACCTATCCCTTTGCATAACTTAAAAAAAACATTAGTTCTAACAAATCGATTGTCATTCTCTATTTGATGATCAACCGATTGCACATTAAAAATATTAATAAATATGTTAAGTATTCATTAACATCACAAGTGACATACATAAATATGAGCTTAAGTGCAAGATCCAACCTAAGGTGTATGAGAACAACAGATCTAGAACATGCATAACATGTGTATAGTATTTACTCCCCTAAATATATGCATACAATATATATCTATAAAAATCAAGCGTATGCATAATTAAACGATAACCAATTGGGGTTTATCCTATACAAATATAGAATATATGTGGTAATGATATAGATAAGTATAAACACATTCTTCTTAATATAAAAGAGACTAAGATAAGATAGAGCTCAAATAAACATTAGTCTCACGTATATTTCAATAACACAGAATATAGATGAAGAGAAAGAGTGATACATATGGCTTGATCTCTATACTCTTTATCTCATCATGATTAGGATCCATCGTCCATGCATGCAAGAGAAAGATTAATCTCACAAGGCCGGTTTATCATTTATCACTAAAGCAACAATTATAAAAATTGTTTGATACAAAATCTTTTAATCTTTTCTATTATTGGTGATGTTTGATAACCCGATATAAATCCTATAGATGTAATGAAAGATTATATTATTTCAGGACGATACCTCACACGGAAAAAAATTATGAACTATAACCTCACCAGACATACATACATATATAAATATAATTAATTAAGGATTTTACCCTATCCATGAAAGAGAACAAATTATAATATAGTATATACCCCTACCATTTTTATTTTTATTTCTAAATAAGTCATAAAAGCATTAATCTTGTATAATTAACCTTATCATTAATCACTAAAACCAAATTAAAACATTTATAGCATAAGCTGATGCTATGCTCGTGCTCGAGCTTCACTTCCATCAGGATTACGTCAGGCTCAAGCTCTGGATGCGCTGACCCCGCTCAAGCTCGAGCTCCGTGGATGTCATGCGCTCGGGCTCCGCTTCTGCGTCAAACTCGAGCTCCATGCGCGCGCCGGCCCCGCTAAAGCTCAAGCTCCGCCGGTGTTGGCCCCTAATTCATGCAGCAGAGCTACAGCAGTAGTCCCTATGCCTCCCCGTGCTACACAATTCGTGTACTCCAAGTTCATCGCCGTGGCACCGGGCTAGTGGCATTGGCCAAGCCATCGGCAACGGCATACTTCCTCTTTGTGGATCTGGGAAACGGGAGGCCCCTGAGGTGCTCAGCTAGTGAGAAGGTCGCCCAACGTGCAACAAAAAGGAAAAAGGAAAGAAATCTGAAAATATCTATTTTCCTAGTCCAAACTGAAACATGGCTATGATTCACTCTTTAAGATTAATAATTCAAAATTAATAAGTACAAAGTTATTCTCAATTTAGAATTTCAATTATAATGTTTTCATGATTTAATAAGTCTAAAGTTTAAATTAAATTATATTAATTCGAGTGGTCAAAATGTTTTAGTTGATTGTTAGTTAAACATCAAGCTATATTTAGTGAAATAAAAAAGTTTAGTTATTGAAACATTTGAAAGAAATATGAAAGACAATAAATACCAGTTGAAACATTTTGCTCTTGAGCTTGAAGCCTTAAATTTTAATGGTTAAAATATTTGTTTGTTAAAATATAATCATATTAGATTATAAAGATTTAATTACAACGAATATAACTATATAATCATACCATAAATCGGATTGATAGTCTAGAAAAAAAATATCATTGGAAGCTTACTAAAGTAGCCTTTATCCATATACCATTTACCATGCACTTATAGTTTTTTTTATTTAAAAATATTTTAAACCCTCTAAAATCTTATTTTAAGGGTTTATTTTAAATCCTCTAAAAACTTATTTTCAAATAAATAACAATAAAAATTGCGAGAGGCTTCATGGTAGATGGATAAGGCTATTTAGTAAGCCTTTCAAAACTTATTTTTAAATTTACATATTTTGACCATGTTATCTTGTATACAACACTACCACACCACTTATAGTAAGTATGACACGTTAATGTAACTAGCGTGAAAAAAATCTTGCCACTTAAAGGTTTATATTTGAAAATTAGTTTTAAGATTGTTTATTTTTAAAATTTGAAATATATAGGGAGAGAGAAACGACGAGAGCGCATGCGGACAGCAGGGCACAAGCGGGCATGCAGCAGAGGCGTCCGATTTTCTATGTCGGAGTCGGGCGTCCGACGCAGAGCATTATCGATTTGATATAGATTGTTTAAAATTTGTAGCTTACTTATATACGTATGCACAGGTTAGTGGCTCAGTAGGAATCGGCATGCATATATTGTATCACTGGATTTGCTGAAACCAGTTCCACTCGTGCGTGTCAGTAAATCTTTTTCTTATGGTTTTTAATTTTGGGCAATACTTTTTTGCTTCCGTTCGTATCAGCATTCAGAGATATTTTGTGCGTATAATATGCATGCAAAATCTCTTGCACCTCTCTGCATTTTGTGCAGAAGAAGAGTATCCAGCGTGCTAAAGGAATAATAATGTACGAAAGGAATAACAGCCATACAGGACATGCATGCATGCATGTCAACTCTTGCTGTTCTCTCCTTTCTGACGAGTGACGATGGATCGAGCAACCAGACAAGATCGTCTATCAAAATCTGCCTCGCGTGTCGCAAAGAGCCTAAGGGATCAAAAGCGTAGTAGCATCAATGCTTGCGACTCATCAAGGGGACACGCCGAAACCCTATAGGTCGTAAGCCCAAGCTACGAGTCAGAACTAAGTAGTGGCACGCATGGGCTCAACTGAATTAATACTAGACCTGGAAGAGACAAAGCATCTGTACTCCCTTTTGCCTTTGCTACAAAGACGGCTGTTTCTTTTTATTTTTAGGCCGATCGAATTGGCTTTTTGGAAGCTTGATAGGGTTGCAGATTGCTAGCTTGTGCTGGCTTTAGCTAGCGAGAAGGGGTTGCAGTGTGTATTAGAGTAGATAGAACAATTAGGTCCTAGATTGTTCGTTTTTCTCCCTGGAGTGGTAGGCCGTAGGGGTGCTGAGAATTTGGGGGCATTGCTTTCGTAATGGAAAGGATAAAGCGTGTCTACTAGCTGCTGCAGCTAATCTGCTCTGCTGTGATGTGAAGACAAACTGACAAAAGGGCTAAAGGCATAAGGATTGGATGTTTAATTAATTATAATATTTTTTGTCTGTCAAATAACTAAGCGGAATGCGATATAGCAAGCGCAGCACGTGCGCTGATTAGAGCAGCATTATTTGCGGCAGTTAGCAGTCATTAACTATTAATTATCGTAATGGTGTCATGCTAGAATTTAACTTTAGCTCATGGATACTTTCAGTGTGGATTTGAAGTTATTGTGTATTGTACATTATAATGAAAATAAATTTGTGCTTAAATATGATAATAAGTGATTTTTTTAAAAAAAAAATCTAAATTACTCTTCTAAATTATTACGATAGTATAAATTACCCCAAATCATATTAAAATGGTGTCATGCTGGTATTTTTTAGTAGGACTTTAGCTCATGGATACTTTCAGTGTTGATTTGAACTTACTGTGCTTTGGACATTATAATGAAAATAAATTTCCACACAAATATGATAATAAGTGATTTTTAAAGAAAATTCTAATTACCCTCTGAATTATTACAACAGTACAAATTACCCTCAATTTAAATAGCAGACATTTTACACTTTAAAATTTTTAAGCAAAACGAATTACACCTGATCTTAATTCGAAGCGGTTTTCGGTTTTGGTTCCGCGCGGTGGTCTGGTCAGATAAAAAAACTAAAAAACAGTAGAGCCCACATGTAAGCTCTTATTCCCTCTTCTTTCTCTTCCCCTCTACCCGGCAGGCGACGCCCTCCCTGATCCGCCGTCAGACTCCAGCCTCCAGCCGCCTCCACTCCAGCCGTTAGCTCCGCCTCCAGCTCGAGAGAGATAGAGAGTGAGGTGCGTCAGCCTGGCGGTGGCCAGCGGCACCCACGGCCGCACCAGAGGCGCGCGACGCCGGCAAAGCCATCGATGGGGTTCGTGACGAGGAGGACGACGAGTGACCTTCACTGCCCGCATGCGCTCAGCGCACGGGATGCGGAGGACGGCCACCTTCGTGTGAGGGCCACGGATAGCCGCCGGGGACACCTCCTCGCCCGCAATCGCGTCGCCGCGCTCCAACCGGTTCGTCGACGACAGTCGCCGCCCGGGCCGCTCCCTCGACGCGCAGGCCATGCTGGCGTCGTCGTTGCCGCCGCCGCTTCGTATCCCCATCCTGAGGGCTCCGCCCTGGGCTCCGGGGCGGCTTTGCAGATCTGGATGGGCGCTGTTGGAGCTTGCTCGCGAGACCCAATATCCAGGGCGGCGCAACCGACGGCGGGGTCGCTGAGGTCGAGACCAAGGAAGGGTGAGTTGTCGGCAGTGAGCAGCGCCGGCGGGTGGTTGGTGACTTGAACAGGAAGGCGAGGAAGAGAAGAGAGGAAGAGGAGGGAAGAACCGCTGACATGTGGGCTCCACCGATTTTATTATTTTTTTCTGACTGAACTACCGCATTTACATCAGGTAAGTCCAAAACCACTTCGAATTAAACTGAGTGTAATTCGCCCAGTTAAAAAGATTGGTTGTAAACTGTATTATCTAAATTGAGAGGATAACTTTGACTTTTTTTAACTGAAAGGTTTAGATGTGATAGATTGGCACGTATGGTAAGCTAGGAGGGTTTTTTCATAAAATTATACTCCCTCCATTTCATATTACTAACTAAATTTATAGAAAAATATAATAATTTTTCAACCCAAAATAAATATACTTTAATGATGAATTTAATGAAACTAATATGATGTTGTAGATGTTGCTATATTTTTTTATAAAATTAATTAAATTTTTAAAAATTGACTTAGTGACTTATGATATGAAAAAAAGAGAGTACTGTGTTAAAAAGGTTCGAAGAGAAACGTCTATATATGCTTTACTCTGCATCTCCCTCCATATACTTCTGCATATAACATTCTAACCAACAAGATGAAAAACGAAAAAAAGCATTATGAGCTATCTATATACTCCTTTGGTCATGTTTATACCACGTTTAGGACAGGAAAATATAACTATATTTATGTTAATTTGATTGTTCTAATATAATATAATACTTGTTATTTTGGATAAGTCTAAGAAACTTTTATAACTTTAACTATGAATAAATTTTAAAATATTTACTTTAGAAGTGTAGAAATTATATTTATAAATTAATCTTGGAAGATATTTTAATAAAATGATATATTTATCAATATTTCTATATTATAATAGAAAATAATGATAAAAAGTTATTTTTTGAAAACAGTGTCTTTGTTATTTTTCGGTATTATGTTACCGAAAGGGGTTAGACTACAGTACACACAGAATATATAGCATGTAATAGAATTAATTGGGGGTTGGTATAGAAAGAAAAGCACATCTACACAGAAAAATAGGAGAAAAAAAGTAGCATATCACACATTTTCTGTGCTTAACTTGCTCCACACAAGACATCTATTTACTACTACAAAATTGGTTTAAGCTGACGGCCAAAATAGATTTTTATTGGCGGCTGGTGGCGTCAGCAGCGACTGGAGGTCAGTGAAAATACAATCGCTGGCGGCCACCAACCGCTAGCGTGAAAACCTTTTCGCTCTCGGCCGGCATTATCCAGCCGCCAGTGAAAAAATTGTTTGTAGGCAGATTATAGCAATGTGGCCCACCTGCGAAGATGTGAAAGAGGCTACTTTTGAATTTAGATATCCGTCAATTTTAAATTTTGATTTCCCACCAATTTTGAATTAATTTTTAAGGTCATGTATTATGAATATATAACTGAGGAGGATATGATTTTGCAGTCAAAATAAAAGGGCTAACATTGAAACCATAATTGATAATATACAATATATTAATTAATTAAGACAACTATTAATTAATAAGTTTATATCGTACTTATATATACATATTGGATTATGATATCTCATCAAATACTTATATCTTACAACTCAATCCACAGGTACAATTTATATAATTTTTTTTGTTTAGTTAGAAAGACACTCGTACTGTGAGTCCGATGAAACCCCTTCTTTATAAAAAATACTGATGAATGATGAATGAAATAATAGATGTCTCGCTATATATTCTCACTACTTTTAAAAATTATAAACAATTGAAAGTTAGAAAGTAATTTAATGAACACATTAATGTTTTACTTATTGCTATAGGGTTCGTGAAGTATCTCTCACCAACCTTAGATACCTGTAGACATAATATACACAAAATATGCTTTCTTTAGGTTGCTTGTGGCACTTTGTAAGACATAAAATATAATGTAAATTAGTTATATGGATTAACACATGAACTTATAATTAAGAAGTGTATGTACATCATTAATTATTGGACACTTATTGCAAATGACCAACATATCTATTTTTCCAACCGTTCTCTGTCGTCTCCATAGTAGAGCTGGTAGGCGCTATGTGTGAGCAAATAGAGGGAGCTAGTTATAAATAACAACACGTTTTGTTATAAATAACAAATAGAGAGAGTTAGCAAATAGAGAGAGTTAGTCACTTAGCAAATAGAGGGAGTTAGTCACTTACTAATCTTAAATTCCAAGAAATACGCAGTAGGCACTGTCCTTCCTATCGAGAGAGTCTAAAACCACAACTTTGTTATACTTCGGATACAAAATAAAACAAATCCAATAGTTGTTGTATATAAAGTAACGTGAAATATTTTATTAGTTAAGTCATGATTAAGTATAAGTATAGTAAATGAATAGGATTATAAAACTTAACCAAAGTTGTATAGGGTGTAGATGCATGACTTATCTTACATAGAGTGCATTACCCAACCTATGTGTATATGGCTATCTCTAACATTTTGTCATTATGCCTTTTCGCTACATAGGCAGCCCTCTCCGTTAGAGTCATGGCCTTGAGCTCGTTAATTAGATTTTTTTATTGATTTTGAAGGAGTTGTTTGGCTCACTTATTTGACAAGGGTTTAAGTAGCCGACATTTTCACCCTTCTGTTTTGCCATGAGATAATTCATCCTATCAAAGAAATTAGTATAACATATAGCTAGTCTCAATAAGCACAACAGCCTAACACTTATAAGCACCACACAATGATCAAATTTGTGTCGAGCATGTCCATCTCATGGCCCGCTCATGAAAACTATGTAGAATTGGCATGCCCTACTCATAAAAACACCCGTTGGCACACCGACGCTTATTTCTCTAATCCCTTGACTGCTTGCAAGCATGTACCATTCATGCTATCTTCTTAGTTGCCAAGGTCTCTCTGTTAATTTTCAAAGGGGTAGAAATGTTTTGCTATTTTCAAACTACTCAGGCACATAATTAGTGGGCATGAAATCCAAACCTCTGTCCAAGCTTATTTTTAACCCTATGCTTTCTCTATTCGTGAAAGCCTTTAGCATAAACCTCTTTTTATTTACATCTTTTGATTTGGGCCTATTGTATTTTATCATTACTGGGTACTTCTTGATCCTAGCTTCTTGTGTAGAAGCCCATTCTACTTGTTCTGGTTGTGACACTTGCACTACATCAATCATAGCTTCTTTTGCAGGGACAGCTCATTCTGGTTCTAGACCAGCCTCAACATTTTTTGATTGTAGAGGCTTTGTAAGTTGGTCTGGTTGTGCAAGAGCCTCAAACTCATCTATTTGTGTTGTGCAAGGTTCTACCTATGGGCTCTCATCTATTTGAGGGGGTTGTTCATGCACTTTTTGTTGCGGTGGTGGCGAAGGAATCTCTGATTTAGGGTGCGGGGTCGACGATGGCAGCGGTGGTGGAGAAGAATGCTTAGGTGAAGCATACAGAGGACCTGTTGGTTCTTCTCGGTCACTCAAGGCACGAGATGGCAACACCGACTCCCTTGGTGGAGGAATCATAGACATCCCTAGGACTACATCTCTTCTAGGCCGTAATATTATCTGGTCTACCACATCTCCAAGGTATATGATGCCCTCGGGGGTTGGAATGTATATCTCGTACCTCATGTGGTTGCCATATACATTCTGCACCTCTAACTTGGCATAGTCCTTTGGAACAGCGATGCAATAAAGCTTGTACCCTAGTATCGCCCTTTCCATCTCTACTTCAACTTTCCTTCCTGCTCTTTCAACCGAGACAAACAGTCTACAAGGTGTATCCTCCTCTATATCATCAACTAAATATTTTGTTCTAGGCGTAGATCTAGTCAATTCTAGCAAGGGTTTGGCCAACCTTATATAGTTTGCTACCCAAAATTTCATTTATTCATCTTGTACTAGCACCCTTATGGCTTACACTATCACCTCCTTGTGTTGATCGCATTTCTTGTAACAGGTAGCTTCCTTTTTTTAATCCCTCTTTCCAACTAAGCTTAGAGAAGACTCCTTAAACATGAACAGAGTGCTCCGGATTGTCTAGCACATATGACATCTGGTCAATCTCCCTATTTGGCTTGAATATCCCCTCCTTTTACAGTCTGGCAAGCTCTTCATGTTGCCGACCACATTCCATAGTTGTTGTTCTTTGAAGACTACATTGCCCTCCTAGGTAAAAGATGGCATTTGTGCATGCACCCATTTCTTGCTCCATTTGTCGTGATCTTCTATAGGTACTAGTTTACCTGCCTTTCTTATTTCCTTATCATGTTGTCTCCACTTCTTGATTTTAGGCTAGTAACCAATCGATCCCAAACGATGGGGATAGGGGTTTCTTCTACTGAGTTCTAACATTTTCTTGCTCTTTTCTATTTCTTCTCCTAATGTCTTCTTCTCCACGAACTTATTCCATTAGGCTTGTGTTATCTTGTCATGGTCCTTAAAAGGCTCGAGACCCTTCTTAACACCTTCTCAACGAATTTCTTGGTTACATCTGTGTTCCAATTACGCCATAACTTGCCCATAGCCTACAGTGCAAAGTCCCTCATTTCATCCTCCAACCCTTCTAGAAATATTATCCTCCTTTTTAGCTCCATCTAGCATAACTCATTTTTTCCTAGGGTAACTATCGTCTAATATTTTCATGTGATTTCCATATTATCCCTTGCTATAGTGCTGCATTGGTTGCTAAACGTGGCACATATCGTGAGGCAACAGGGTTCCCCTTTGTCACTCCGTGTGACGACATGGATTTCATCCAACAGTTTGTTTTTGCCTGCTTGCCCCTTCTTTTCTTGGGCTTACTTAGAGCTTTTAGTTACGCAGTAGATGAGGCTCCAACCACTGTTTCCCTCACTTTTGGCATGGTTTGGGCTTTCCTTTTAGAGCATCATGGAGCATTCGTCTATATTAGCAATAGCGTGCATCAATTAAAATTTGCATATAAAACAAGATCGGCCAATACAAACATCAACGTTATACAAATTGTTATGTACTGCCTTTACAATTGGAATGTAATTAGAGTCGACCTCTTCATCATCATCCCTACCCTTTTTCTTCATTTTCGAAGATGGGTGAGGGTCACTCGACGAGTGATACGACTCACTTGTTGCGTCACTCGAGCTTGACAACGAGCATTCAAGCACTACTTGCGTGCATCCTGTACCAATTTGTTGGAAGGCCATGAGTTGAGCTTCAATTCTCTTGTCACCAGTGGGTTGCGCTTCGGTTGGCCTTTCCACCATATAGATGATTGGAAGATATATTTCAAAATTCACTATTGCATCAAAATTAACTATAGCATTGAATTTAGCTATTAAATGGAGATTTGCGTCAAAATCAACTATTGCATAGAAAATGGAAATAATAAAATGTGATAAAATTGGATATTAAGTATTTGCATCAAGTTTAACCTTCAAATATTATTCGCACAAAATGCATCAAAATTGGAAATAGTATATCCATACAAACACCATAATTTAACTATCAGACATTTTCGTCTTCCACACAAATATTCACCCAATCACAAATATCACATATATTCACCCAATCCAAATTTTGCCCAAATATCAAAATATTCACACAAATACTCAACAAGTGCACCTCTATCCGAATTTCACCCAAATTCATCGTAATTTTACCAATTTCATGACAAATATTCACCCAACCCAAACTTCACCCTAATATCAAAATATTCACCCAATTTCATTGCAATTTACCAAATATCATCACAAATATTCATCTATTCACAAATATTCGAGAGAGGAAAAGTAGGTGGAGGTGGAGAGATTAGCAGTGGAGATAGGTGTGGCTGGCCAGCTACTTGAGGTGGCAGTGCCTTGGCACGCACGAGAGATGAAGAGGCAATGGTGACCAAAGATGAGGCAACACGATGAAGGAGGCGCTGGTGGCCAAATACAAAGCGGCACAACGACGAGGCGACATGGGAAACGAAGAGGAGGCAATGCAAGGATGACGAGATGGCTTGGCGATGACAAGGTTTGATGGCCATCGACGATGACACCTAGTGGCCGGTGGAAGATAAAGAGGCAATTGCACAGAGCTTCACTGGCAGCGGCAAAAAATTAGGTTGCCTGATGGCGCTAGAGTTTTTTGTGCACCTTTTGGGGATTAGAAATTTTTGGGCCCCACACGAACCTTCTTATAGGTGCATAATTATTGTTGGTAGCCTACCTAAGTGTCCGCTAACGATAATGATCTCCGCTGGCAGACACTTAGGAGCCCTGCCAATGATAATGATTATTGCTGGCAGAGGCTTAGGTGGCCCACAAATGGTTATAATTGTCACTGGTGGCTGCTTAGATGGTCCACCAAATAATACAACTAGGTTGAACTCACACATATTTTTTAATACCCCAATAACTTTAATTGTTACATTCAAAAATATTTTTTAACAACAAAATAACACATATTACACAATTAGGTTCATCAATACTACAATCAACACATAATACATAACATATTGATTTCTCACATTCTTCCCTACTCCTTTATCCTGTATATAGGGCATCGGAGATTCCCCAATGGTTGATTCTAGGAGTTTAATATTGTTTCGAAAATCTGTGAATATCGGCATGGTAGTGTACTGATTGTATGCTTCGACATCTTTGACATGATGAACTCCTAAAATTTTTTGTTTTTTAGAAAGAGATATCTATTTCTTTAAATTTGATGGGTTCATTACATAGAAAACATGAGTGGCACCATCAGCTAGTACCCATGGGTCTTCCTTGTGGCCTACATTGCCGAGTTCAACAATTGTCACCCCAAACATGTCCAAAATAATGCTAGTGGGGTGTTTGACCCATTGGCACTGAAACAAATGTGATATGTATATTGAGTCCATAGTCGAGTTCACAAATTTCATCTATGAACCTATAGTATGTGCTCTTTTGCCGCGTTGTGTTGATTGCCACTACTTGAACTCCTCTGTTTTTACATACATTTTTTTTATCATTTGCTTTGCTATAAAAACTATACCTATTATTATCGTACGCTTGCCATAAGGTGTAGATCAATGGGCCATTTGCTAACATTTTCGTGGTTTTTTCCTCCGTTGTTTCTCCATATGGTAGGCCAAGGTCCTTCAACCATTCAGTGAAGTGATATTTGTGCTCTTTCATGATTCATGCATCAGAGCACCTAATATTTCCATCTCTTATTTTATTTATGTGCTACTCTATGTATGACTCCAATATCATGAGCTATTGCAGTACACTATAATAAGCATCTTTCACTTCTTTTTAGTCATTGTCAATTATTCTTTTCTTTCCTTTTATCCCTCTTACAAATAATCTTCCCTCACGTTAGGTACTGGTAAACCAATTGCTTTTCCATCTTATAAGTAATTAATGCAACACTCAATAACTTCCTCAGTGCTGTATACTCTATCATCCATACCTCTGGGTGAGTGTCACGCCCCAAAAATTTAATCTAATTAAAAATCACTTTCTAGTGCATTATAAGAAATTTTAAATGCCAAAAAGAAAATCTAAAACATTAAAAGTCATCCAGGAAATATCTGAATATGGCTCGGAGTATTTTTCTTAAATTCTCCATAATCTAAATTGTGATTCAAATTTTAATTGAATTTTAAGAGCACAATAACTGATTATTAAGCGATAATAACCTTTTTTAGAGTTTTATAAAAAGAAAAACTAAAAATAAATCCCCTTCCTACTCGTAGGCCACTTTCAGTCCATCTCTCCTCTACCTCCCTATCGGCCCAAGGCCTCCCCTCCTCTCTCTCTTCTATCTCTCTTTCTTAGGCTAGCATACTTCTTTCGACCCATCTCCTCCTCTCCCTGCCCTAGCCTACTCGCCTAGGCCATATCCCACAAGGCCACCTTCCTCCCATGTGGGCTCGACCCAGCTAAGGCCTCGCCTCCTCCTCCTTGCTTAGGCGCTTGGCCTAGCCGACGCAAGATGCCCTAGCCCTCTCGCCTTGGCTACCTCCTGGCTAGCCCAAGCCACTTCCCCTCCTGCTCACAACGGCCCAGCTAGCCCCAGGCCACCTCTCTAAGCGCCAGCCATTGACAAGTAGGGCCTACCTATCTAGGGTTTCTCTTGCCTCTGGCTAGCAGGCCTTCTCTCTCCAACAAGAAAAACTTAGTATTGCCTTCGCTAGTCATTTTCTCTAAGAAAATGGAGCAAACCCTTTCCCTTCTCCCCCTCTTTTGTTCCTGTCTTAGAACTCCACTCAATGGGTTTTTAATCACTGGGATTAAACTTTCCTTCCGTTAATTCTGACCATTAATGAAAGAGGAATTTAACTCCCTTCTGGTGCCCTTCCTTCTCATTCACAAATAAAAGAAGCACAGTGACCTCTTCCTCCTCCATTTGCCACTCAAACACCACGCTCATCTCATCACCATTGTGCCACTTCTTTGCTTATGCCACCATCATTGTGCAGCTCCAGCCATACCTTGCCAGTGGCCAGGACCTCGTTGAGCTCTAGCGAAGCCACCTACGGCTTCACCTTCTTCCTCCACACCATGGCCACTTCTTCCTCAACCCTAGCAACCACAAGAATGATGACCACACCGCTGACCCGAAGTACTGACCCATTATCTAAATTTTTGTAAAATATGAAGAACCCAGCTATGTTATTTATTGCTTATGTTCATGCATTGTTCTTAGTGAATTTTCTCTATTTTGCATGTCTGTGTAGAAGGTGCTGTTTCGGAGGATCTTCTCTACCTCAAAGTTAACTAGAAGACTTTGCAAGTGCGCAAAGCAATTATGTCTCTCATTTTGATCATATTGGACCCAGTTTTATGAGAAAAACTATCTTGTTTTAAAATTAATTGCATGGCTTTATAAATTATTGTGTTATTCATGGTTTTGCTTAGTTAAAATACTATTATGCTTGTTATAAGACATGTTATTGATTTTCTTATACTTGACCTTGAAAAACCTTAGGAAAAATGAAACTCATCTAGTTGAACCCTATATGATGGCAACTAGATAACTTAGGCTCATGCTTAGTTCGACCTTGAATCAACTAGTGTTTTTCTAAATTTTTTTCTTGTGATGCTAACTAAATAAAAATTTTGCAAAATCCATTGACGAGTAGTCAATGGATGGAGCTAAATTTTATTTTAAAAAACAAACCAATTTTGGGGCTAGGCTAGGGTGCTGCTTAAATGTCCAATTGATGCACCTTAACCGTTATAAGGACTAGCGGGTTTACAGTTACAAAGCACTTTTCCGTACAACCACAATTCAATGGGCTCTAACCTAACCTGATATAGAGTTCGGACTAGGACAAGGTGCCAATGGTGTGGAGTAAGGGAAGGCTGAGTAAAGTCATATACTCGTGAGGACATGTGTCTATCCTAGGGTATCTAGAGTGGTAACTGGAGTTCCTTGCAGTACCCTTGTCCTAGGAAGGCTCCATAGATGGTATTGGCATGCTCTCTATCCAGGTACCATGGTGGTACGTGGCACATGGCAACGTGTGTTCGAGCGAATGCTTTGTAGGTTGAAAGCATACGCCTCTAGCAAGAGTATGTTCTGGTTAAAAAGTTGAGCCCCCATATATGGGCAAGAGGAATAGCAAATCCAAGTTATTTATGTTTTTAAAAACCTAGGGATGGTTCTTGAACATGTTGGTTTAATCATGAAAATGAGGCCTAGTGTAAGGCAAGGTTTGTCGGTGTACGCAACCAGTTTTTGGAAAATGCAAATATGATCTAGACTAGGCTCGTGCTTTAAAATTGCTTGAAAATCCTAAAATGTTTAAATGCAAACCAACCATATTATGCCTATCTTTGTTTCCCTTAAAAATTATTTTGCATTGTATGGCATGACTTGCTAAGTACCCGTGTATACTTACCCTTGCAATCGCCTACCTCAAAAGATGGCTTATTTTACCTAGTTGTAATAAACAACTTGGTATTTTACCATACCTCCTAGGATATGGAATTATGCAATGAACATTTAGGAATTCCAGTGGTGGAAATCCCGGGCGCAACAGTGTGCACAATTCCGTACATAGTCTTTCAAAATGAACATATACCATTCATACATCCACATATGATGTGGGTACAAAGGCTCTAGTGCAATTATCTTATATGTGTTGGTTGACAAGAAGTTAGGCTTCGAAAGCAACTCTTTCAATAAATCCAACAAATCATTGAAATTATTGTTGAACCAACCATCCATTTATGGCATTCAATCTCATTAGTTTGAGCACCGCACACAACACTATGAACTTCTTTTCATATAAAAGTTCATTCGTCGCCTTCTCTAATGCATTGAAATTATCTAAACCTTTAGTAAACCCCACAATAACTTCCAATTCAGCATGACGAAACATCTTCTCTAAACCAAAACCAATTTAATTAGTACCATCAACATCACCTATCATAATACGACCATCGCCAACATCATCATCATCATCATCCAGCTCAGCATCGTCATAGTCTTCTACTACAATGAAATACCCACCCCTAGAAAAATAATGATCACTGTTCTGCCATTTGTAGGGAACTCTTCCATGGCAACTTGTTTGACCTACATTTTTCACTCAATGTTGGGACCAAGTTATGTAATCCTTAACAAATTCATGTATCACCAAGTGTGTCCTAATTACATATAGATTTTTCTAAACTTTATGATTTTTGCAGTTCATGTATGGACAATTTATTTCCATCGACTTCTTAGTTGTAGCATTCTTCTTCTCAACTTCAATAAACTTACTAACTCCTTAGATGTATAACATGTGAAATCTTGACATACCATACGTCCATGCCTGTCCATTTGTGGATTTCTACCAAAGAAATAATTGACAAGTATTTAAATTAAAAGAAACCTTGCTAATCATATTTTAAATTGGTGACAAAAAATTATAATAACAAAAAAGTTTTACCAAGTTTTACATGACAAAAAAATAATTAATTCACATGGATTTAAATTAAAAGAGACTATACAAAAGCAAGTTAAAATTATTAGGTTAATTTCTGCAACAAACTATATACATGTAAAAACTAGCCAAGCACCTATCTCTCTCTTCTCTCTCCTCTACTACATATAAAAAACAAACATGGCATACTATTAATAAACTCATCAAAATATGTAAATTGTATGGTAAATCAATATGGCACAATGATTGTCTAAAAATTTTGACCATTTTGAGCTCCATTTTGTGAATGAAACACTTGACATATAGAGGGTATGACACCCACTAAATTCTCCATGTTAAACGTATAAAAATAAAAGAAAACTTCACAAATATAATAGGACAAATTTTAGATAGCCCAAATCTATCAAAAAAATTCGAGTTAAAAACCTTTCCTCATATAGTTTTATTTTTAAGAGAGAAAATTAAATGGAAATGAGCGGGTTGCTTAGGCTCTTGTTATATAGGTGAAGTAATTTTTGTTGGCAGACTAATTAAGCCCCCGCTAGTGAAAATACGACTGCAGGCATGGGCTTATGCCGACCGCTAGCGAAAATAGCTAGCATTTTCGCTCGCAGCTAGTTTAAGAGGACCATCAGTGATAAATGATCTATGCTAGTGGTCTGAGCCCCTCCCTCCCCTCATATGTTTTCACAAGCGGGAGCCCATTTTAGCCGCTAACAAAAAAAAAGTGATGCCATAAAAAATTGTTTTGTAGTAGTGATTTTCACAAATAACAAATTTGTAGGTCATGATGCTGAAAATGTACTGCATGTGACGATGTAGCAATCAAGCATTATCCATAAATAGCCAAACATGGCTAACTTATTTGTCACAAGTAAGTCAGATATAGAGATACAGGAGATACATATAAAATCTGTTTTATATTTTTCGAGAGGGAGAGTAAAAATCTATGTTACCCTCGCCAGTTTTTTTTTTCAAAAACTTTGGCATGACAAATTCACATGTAAGTTAGACATGTTTTGCTATTTATGGATAATGCTTGATTGTCATTTATGTCACGATAGTTTTCCGAAAGAAAAGCCTCATGTGCGTTCCCTACTATTTAATTGGTATCTCTTCCACTATACATATTGTTTGGTTGCCATTAATTGGTCCATTCGCTCAAGTTAATGCTTAATGCATTTATTGTTAGAATAAATTCCTACTCTATTTGATGGATCCACATACACATATTATGGCTACTATGACAGTTGACCTAAGCAATCAACTAGAAAATTATGGCCCAAGCATCTAGGTGTGGATTCATATATGTGTATCAGATGTTGTTTCATATTATGTGATGGTTTAGAATAGAAATTCAGCAAAAAAATAGGGTCAGGTTCATAAAGCAGGATACGCACCAATCCGCTGTATCCCATCAGTATTTGAAGAAATTAGATATGTCTATTGTGGAAGATCAAAACCCTCGATGCCGATTCAACTCACGATTATGGCTTCAGTTTCTGATACACTTCTACATGTTAAGTTATAATGTGGATTTATTATGGTGTTCTATTTCTCACATGTGAGATCAGTAGATTGATAATTCTGACATGGTGCACTTGGCTTATAAGACGAAACACAGATTTTTCTTGATGTGTTTGTGGTAAGGTTGGATGGATTTCATATTAACTATTGCAATTGTATTGTTGCCAGGACGGCATGTTTTTTAACAAACATTACAACCTATTGGTACTTTTGTTGCATGCACGCATAATGTTTGACAAAAATGAAAGAGAGATAGAGACGAAGTAGCCGCAAATAAGGAAAGAATTTGGCATTTGCAAAATCTGTATCCATCCATTGAGGACCTCAAATTTATCGTGCGGACCGTAAAAGGGATGTTCTTAGTCGACACGACCCTGAAACTGTATACAACTACCCATAATAAAATGAGAAGTAGTATCACGGCGTAACCCTTCCTAGCTACAACGTGCGTCACTGGAGATTTGGCGTTTTGGAGTGATCTAGGCCACAGACTGTACACGTGGCAGACATGAAACAAAATATGACTGACTTTTTTTTAACATCACATACGTACGCTCCATACGTCATGCCAACCAGAACATGTTGTCGTTGTTGTCGTTGGCTGGGGCTTTTTTTTTTAATTTCTGGAGTCAACAAGTAACCATCCATGCAGATATGAGGAGGTCACTGCTGGTGTCGTACATGTCATCCATTCCAATTCTTTTATGCGCTTTAAAATCAGCATGCCATATATTTTTGTTCTCGAGCCACGTATGTGTATACATGCAAAATATATACTCTGACCGTCGTCCCTACGTTTTAGGCCATCAAATGATCTGAGCTTCACATTATGCTACTGCCTCCTCCATTTTTTTTATATAATGTTGGTTAGTTCAATTTTAAACCAACCAACGTCACATATAAAAGAATAAAGAATAGAGGGAGCAGAGCATTATGTTAGCAGTTAGCTCGCTTGGTTCCCGTCATACTATGGGAATTATTATTACATGGTAAGAATATTGTCTTGGCGGTAAATAGAGTGAAATCATATTAGCGATTTCCTTTGATTGTTCTTAAGAACAGGAAAGATAGCTAACAATTATATTGATAAGTAGGAATAAAATTTAGAAGAAGAAGAAGAGGAGGTAGAGCGAAAATTTTTAGGTTACATGGATTATTTGTGTTGGAACCAAAAACCCTGGCTTCTTTCTTGATCTTTGCCACTGTTGTTGGGTTTGTTCGCAATTTTTTGGAAGGTGTGGGTATTTCAGACCTTCCAAATTAAGCTTTCAAGGTTCCAAAACTACTAACCACACTGTTGAGAAGAACGGGTAGTGAAGGATATGGAGCATAATGGCCCAATAATAGCGTTCGGAGTCTGATTGCATGGTATTCGATATCGGCCCACCTAAAACAGACAAGTCAAAAAAATATTATACGTAGTAATCTGATTAAGCACAAAATAGCCCAACCAAACAACTCTCAAAACAGTACGTCTCGGCTAGGGGTCGGCAATCGGTTTAATCAGTCTTTTCGATCGGTTTCATCTGTTTATAGAAAGCTCGGTTTCTAAAATATGCCAACCGAACTGCTTCCTATGAGATTGAAAACCGCAAAAAAACAAAAATGATTTGGTTTGATTCTTAGGTTTTACCAAACAATCAGATAAACGTGTTTGTTTGCTACCATCAAAACGTCCTTACACAAAACGGAGAAAAAATAAAACCGTATACCTAATTGCAACATGTCAGTATATATATAGCCAAACGGTAAAAGCAACTGGTTCAATATAAAATCCGTAATTGTTGACAGTCACGGTTGACTAGGCCATGTCTAGGCCAGCGGTGTGGCCCATCGGTCAATCCGGCCTGACTAGTTTAGTTATTTTAAAAACTTTTTTAATTATTTTTTTTACTTATTCTATATTTTTCTATATTTTTTCTTAATTTTCTAAATTTTTTTCTTATTTTTCTTATTTCAATTTTTTACATATTTTTAAATTTTTTTATAGGTTGTCAAGCCAATTCAACCCGTCTAATCCTTAGCCCAACCAAGACTGGAAAACACAGACCGAAGGGAAAACCAATGACAAAAAACCTTCTATTTTGATTCGGCTCTATTTAGTTAGTTTTTGCCTTATGGTTTATTTTTTACACCCCTATTCATAGGCTATAATATGTAGTATCCAAATGACAGACGTGCATCGCTTAGCGCTAGAGCTCTTCCTATTTAATTTTTTGATATCCATTATGCTTCACTCACTCCTAGCCAACGTAAGCTTCTATTTAAATGAGGCATCCATCATCTTGCTATGCTGCACTTAGCCCTACCTTTTTCAAATGTGGCATATATCTGTAATGCATTAATGCTTTGCTCAACCCTTGCCAGGCACCTATTTAATTTGTTTTCGTGTTTTTTTTAAGTAGCAACTCTATAACGAGTGTTGTTTTCGGAGCAAAATTGTAAAACAATAAAACTGGTCGGGTGATTATCCTCACACTATCAGTTTAGAATTGAATGCCACAATAACAACGTGATCTTACTGCTAGGAATTTAGATAAATATTACTATTGCCTATTGTTTTTTACGAAGGCGCCAACCTATTTCGATAGCTTGCTATAAAATTTTCTCACCGGTTTCTCCTATTCCACATCTCAATTTGGTGAACCCGAAAAGAACGACCGTTATTCCCCGAACCATTACATTCCATCATAGAGCGAGTGATCGTGTGGAGGGCCAGCCATAAAAAAGTCGGGCCCACATGGCAGTGACCAACAAGGCAAAAAAGCAACATCCCCATCACATGTAGCTGTATATGGCATCGCATGCATGGGAAGTACAGCTCCATGAACAGTGCCCGAACGGCACAAAAAGACCCGGGAGAGACCGGGCCAGAGCATGTACGTCCACGTGGAGGAAGGAAACGAGTGCCACCTGTCAGCGGCGGCAAAACCGTGGCGGAATTGGCCCACAGGATATGCAATACCGGCGTGGGGGAGACGAGGTATTTAAGCGTCGGATTCGTGGGGCTCTTGCTTGTTCAGAGTTCACACCAGTTCAGAGTTCAAGTTCAGTTTAGTTTGATAGTAATAACACCATCCGAGAGAGGCACACGTAGGCGAGCCAAGGAAGGGAGGAGAGGCTGTGGTGGTGGTGGTCGCCGGCGCCAAGAGCCGTCCCAACCACCGTGAAGCCGACCTGAATTCTTCCTCTTCTTCTCCAGTTGCGAGCTTCCTGATCATCGGTCGGTGGAGGAGGGGTTCCGAGATAACGGCACGGCGTCGCGACCGGAGGATCGATCATGCCACCGGTGAGCGATCTTTGCTGCTGGTGTTGGCTTGAGCTCGGCGTTTGTTCTTCTCCTGCTTCTTTTTCTGTCTGAATTCGTTCTGTTTTCCTTTCTTCTTGGTGGGCATAGCATCATGGTGCACTGATGGATGATTTGCCTTGCTTTTGAGATCGCTGGGAGCTCTTCGCCTCTGCGTTTTGGTTCGAATGGAACAGTAGTAGTATTCTCTGAAAATTCAGTCTTTGAAGATTGACTTCTGCTTCCCCCACGCTGGGCTAGCTAGCTCTACTCTGTGTCTTTGCGGTGGACTAGTAGTAGAAAAGTAGGTGAATTCCAGAGGATGAGAACGTGTCGGGGTTGTTAAAAATTCGATTTTTCGGCTCAGGTTTTCTCTGGTTGGGGTTGTGTCGCTTGCATTAATGGAGGTTTCCTCCATCCCTTCCATCCGGTGCCGTACCAACAGAAAAAGATTGCTCTTTTTTTACTGCCAGTACGGCAGGAACTGCACGCCACATCAATGGATAACCGCTGAAGTAAGATCTTTCTGCGGCAGCGGCGGCGGCCGAAGGAAGGCGGCTTTAATGTCCACCGGCGGCAGCACACGCTGCTCTGCAGCAGCAGCCCTCTCTCTCTCTCTTCTTCTTGTCTTTTCTGCTCCTACACCATGGATGATCTGCCTCTGGCTCTGGCTCTGCAGCTGTCGTTTGTTGGGATCCGCGTGGCATGGGCGTGTGCTCCTGCTGCCGGATTCCCGGTTTCCCGACGTGACGCCTGGTTGCCGGCAAGAACTGCAAAAAAAGTTGTTGTTGCTGAAGGATCGGATGCATGCCTTCATCGGGAACGGAGGTCAAGAAAAGGATCACAGTACAGTACTAGAGTACATTGCTGCTTTAATTTGTCTTTACAGAGGTTAGTGGATGGGATTATTTATTGGTGTCGTCTTCTTGGCGAGGTTGTTTTGTTCCTCCCCTTTTTTGCCCACTGATCAATTGATCATCTCACTCTCAACCATCCATGACGTGTGGTTGTATTCATGCGCTTTATCGCTGGAGATGGTATAGTACGTATCTGCACTTCCAGTGCAATACCATCACAACAAAAAAGAAGAATACTAGTGCAATCTTTTTGTTTTGTTTCTATTGCATTTTTGTCAGTTAGCAGCCGGCGGCTGCATTGTGAAACTCTTGTTTTGCTTCCCTTGATGAATCCTGCTACTGATTGCGTGAGGCTGACGGCTGACGATATGCAATACAGCACGGCACTCGCTGTGCAGTGCAGTACAGCAACTTCGGGATTCAGAACTGGCATCACCCTGTGCCTCTGCTCGTCTCATCTGGATTGGATTTTTTCGGTTCTCCTTATCAAAGTAGCCATTTGGTTCAAGGCTTCATGAGCTCTATGTATAATTCGATACCTGTTGAAGTATTCATGGGATATTCTGTTCTTCGTTCTGTTCTTCATCGCTACTCTTGTCTGTGCTGATGTGCGTGTGTATGTGTGTGTCGTTTCCAGTTCCAGGAGTTCAGTCGATCATGTTCTAACACTTTGCTTCGTCTGATATTTTTGGCAGTTGCGTCGGATCTTATTACAGCTTTCTAAGAACAAGATGAAGCAGCAATGGCAATAAGAGCTGGGAATTCTCCAAGATACCAAAACGTACTTGCTCCTAGACCATCCTACGATATACGGTGGTGTTGGCAGTTCTGCTTGGTTGAGAGTAGCTGGTGAAAATGCCAAGATCAGATTGTTCCGATGGAGAAGACGAAGTCTTCTTCGACGCGTGTGACGATGATGATGATACCATCATAAGCTCATCAGAGATCAGTGCTTCTTTATCATCACCAGCCGGTCGCGGCACGAGTGATGAAACTGGGTATGAGCTGTGGGCAGGCGAGCCGATGAGTGTCAGAGAAAGGAGACACAGATTCTTGAAAGGAATGGGCTTTCTTGAACCTGGTCCTACCGGGACGGTCTTCCCCCAGTGGATGGCAGAGCTCACAACAACGGATTGCTCGTTCCATGATTTTGAGGAGAGGATCAGTAGCTTATGCTCCTCCTTCCGTTCACGCCTCTCTGACAGTATTTTGGCAGCAACAACAGATAATAATAGTGCTAATAACTGCACAAGGGATGTGGATGATAATAATGGAAGGAGAAGCACAGCTCATGAAGGACATCACGATGTTCTCTCAGAAATTCTTGACGAGGTTGGAATATCAGATGAAATGCTGACTGCAAAGGAGCATGAGGTTGTGCCTGGATTCTCTAAACTTATTCGAAAATTGTTGCGCATTAACTTTGGTCACAGTCGTAAGAGAGGTGAATTCAAGACTTTGTGGGAAAGCTTCATAAGAAAGAAGACTCAAGATAGAATTTCCATGGATGATGTCCAATCAAGAGGCTTGAATTCAGGCACATTGTACAGAACAAAAGTTCATCAGCAGAACAAGAAATGGATGGACTTCACTGCTGTCTACATGTGCCAGGAAATCCAAGCCCATAAGGGTTTAATTAGGGTCATGAAGTTCAGTTCTTCTGGGTGGAATTTAGCCAGTGGCGGTAAGGATTGTGTCGTTCGCGTTTGGCAGATAACAGAAATTGAATCTTCACCTAATTTGTACGGCAGAGACATTCCTGAAGACATGAGCAAAAATAAGGGTGTAAAAATTAAGCCCCTTGCAATAATACCAAACAAGGTTTTCAGTATCACAGAGACACCTCTGCATGAATTTGAAGGCCATACAAGTGAGATCCTGGATTTGGCATGGTCAAAGTCAGATGTAAGTCTTCTGTCTCATGTAGTTAGTTTGGATATTCATAGTGACATTGACATGATGAATGCGTGTCTGTGAACTTCTGTTCACAACTTTATAGTGATAACAATTCAACCATAGCATAGAATTGTAGTGTTATGTTAAATTTGGTATGAACTGATCTAGTAGTATCTTCTGCAGTTCCTCTTGAGTTCGTCGAAAGACACGACAATACGCATGTGGAAAGTTGGCTGTGATGACTGCCTAGCAGTATTCAGACATGGAGATTATGGTATGTGCAAACACCCTATAGTAGTTAATTACCCACAAAATGTTCCTTTCTAATTTCTTTCCTTCTGTAGTAGATTTTTTTCTGGACAGAAAAGAGGGTTTTCTGACATATTTCATTTTCTCTTGGCTATAAAACTTGACGATGTTGACCTGATGTTCTTTTCTTGTCAACAGTTACATGTGTTCAATTCAATCCGGTTGATGAAAGGTACTTCATCAGTGGCTCAATAGATGGCAAAGTTCGCGTTTGGGATGTTTCAGATAAGCGAGTAGTTGACTGGGATGATACAAAGTATATCATAACAACTTTAAGTTACCAACCAGATGGAAAGGTTAATGTCTTATCAAAATGCTAATTTTAAAGTTGACTATCAAAATGTTATTGAAGTTTATTTGCCAATAACTGGGTGCTAATTCTAACATTTTACACCCATGTCAGGGTTTCGTTATCGGTTCTATCAAAGGGAGATGCCGCTTCTATAATCAATCCGGTATTAGTGCATTTTATTTTTATTTCTCTGTTCCTTCAGATATTGCTGATTTTTAAGGGCAAGGAGGGAATAATGTTGTTACTAACTAAGCATTGTACATTCTTTTTTCGTTTTTTTATTCCCATTAGGTGGAAACATTGAAAGGAACAAACTAATGCGCATAAAGCGGAGAATGTGTGCTGCCAACAAGATTACCAATATTCAGGTTAGTTGCTTAATTTTGTCCATCCCATATTCCCATGTATATATCATTGTATTCCACTGCTTGTCATTTAGACAAGCCATTGCCTTCTAAACTAATACCAATTGATTATTGTCACCTCTCATCCATGCAGTTTTCTCAAGGCCATCCATCTAGGATGATAATCACATCGAAAGATCACAAAATTCGAGTCTCTGAAGGTCACAAGATCACCCAAAAGTTTCAAGGTAAAGACTTCATTTCAGTCTTTTCACCATTCTGTTGTGTGCAAACAAATCCCCTCATGATTTCCTAAGCAGTTTTCACTTGGTATCTGATCATGTTTTGGATTCAAAAAATGAAACATTTTTTTTCTGGCCATGTTTTGATCACTTGGTGGTACGTTCCCAGGACAATGGAGCTCCAAGGTGTTGGTGGCTCCGTCTCTGACACCCGATGGCAGGTACTTGATATCGGCAGGCAGGGACTCCAAGATTCGCATCTGGAACTTCGACGGCGACGGCAAGCGGAGGAGGGTGGTGAGCTCACGCGAGCTCTTCTTCTCCGAGGGCGTCACGGTGGTGGCGCCGTGGGCGAGGGCGATGAGCGGCGGCGGCGGCGGAGGCTCGGCGGCGGCGGCGGGGGTGGATGCGCCGACGCTGTGCTACGACCGGGAGCGATGCTCGTTCGGCACGTGGTTCGTCCCCGACGGGATGAAGGGGTCGGCGGCGGCGGCGACGACGTGGCCGGAGGAGAAGCTGCTGCCGTCGCTGAGGTACGTGAACTGCGGCGGGATGGACGACTGCCGCTACAAGGTGGCGGCGGCGTGGAACATGGTGGTGGTGACCGGCAGCCGCGGCGGCGCCATCCGGGCCTTCCACAACTACGGCCTGCCGGTGAGGCTGTAAGCCGGCGATGTGGCCATTGATTCTAAGCTGCTGCTAGCTAGGCTAGTGATGAGCTGCACATGCATGCGTGCAGAAGGAAGAATATTAATTTTGGCAAAGTGCCAGAGAGGAGTAGGGAGATTGATACTTTGGTAGTGAGGAAGAAGCAAGGCAGAAGAAAATAATACCCCTGGTTGTTAGTAGTGAAAGTCATGGATGGTTGTTGCTGGTTAAAGGAATATGATAAAGTGGAAATATTTCGCTCGTAAAGTTGTCCATGTTTAATCGTTTCCTGCATTTAGGCAATTGCAACTGGCGATGGTGAAGAGATAACCTTAAAGGTTCCTTGAGAGATTAACGCGAATGGGCATGTGTAGCTGATGACCTGGTGTGGAGCTCAATTGAAAGCCTCCGGGTTAGCATTTGATGTCTTCTTACACCGAAAATAACAGCACTTGAACAAAATTTAGCTATTCAATTACTTAATCTAGTTGCTGATCAAATAATATCAGCTATCCCTAGCCCTGTAGCACACTCATGGTGAACACGTACGTAACAGCTTAGCCATTCCAGGTGCCTGCCTCCCTTTCGGGGAACCAGTTATGGAACGTGTTCTCTGAAGAACACGCTGTAGCCATCTCATCCTGCTACTTGATTATGCCATCAGTCTCCAAAATTACTACCAACCACTAAACTAAGGTATTGGGATCATTGGGTTGCCATTTCCCCTTGGCTTGATAAAGCCCTGTCCATGTCCAAGAAATACGGCCACGTCTTTACGCTTTCCTCATCTTTCTTGCTCTCCTGCCAAACAAACATAAACAAAAGGGTTAAGCTCATCCTTTTATGTTGCTTGTGACTAACAATTGTAATGTCAGCTACTACGTTTGTGCTTCTATATATGATGCAGATAGTACCGGATATATAAGCTATATGATGAACATATAACCAGATATGTATACATATAAGCCTCTGAATTTATTGGCAAGCTATACCACAAGATGGGAGAACAAGTTAAAGTGAATTATCTCCTTGTAATAAAAAAGATAAACTGAATTTATGCCAAAATTGCAAGGACGCCAATGATCTACCTCATATTTCTGAACCAATGATGTCCATAGAGATTTGCACTGTGCTGGTGTACGACTTATCCCCTGGCTCAACATGCTAGAAGATATCTCTTCCCACAGAACCATTCTCCCTTTCACAGTCTGAAATTTCTCATTCATTTCGCCACGCATCTGAATTAAGCTCTTAATCTCCTCAGGCTTCCACTTGTTCTTTCTTGAAGATTTAACTGGAACAGACGAAGAAGAATCACTAGTGTCCTTACCAATTATGCTGATCTTGCCAAGCTTTGGCTTATTCCCTTGAACTGAGCCATTGACGATTCTAGCAATTTTTACAGCTGTAGGGGATTTGAACGACTCCCAGAAATGCTCTAGTGTTTTAGGCTTATGCAAATCTGAGGAGAAGGATGCTTCGCCGTTCGTGCTTATTGTTGCATCACCACGTGTTGTTCTCAGGACATCAGGAAGGTTCTCTGTGTAACAACAGTGTCAATACATCTTTGACGGCACAAAAAGCATGGAATCAAATGCACAGAATTTCATGAATCTGAACACTGAAGAAAATCAGTATGATGATACACTTAATGCAGGTATTAATATAGGGTTAGACCTCCACATTTTCAAAGGTAAGATTAAGACACTAGTTGCTAATAGTACAGTACCTTTAGCCTCCCCCTCTGGATTCTCTGGGAGTGATTTATCACTTTCTTCAAGACTCCTACCTGAACTCCTGCTCGAATACCTAGAAGCTGAGAAAGATCCAAATTTTCCAGATGATTTAGCTTCTGAGTCTTCTACAAAACTCACTGTTGTGTTCTCTGTAGCAACCGCAATGACATCAGGCCTCTTCCCACTATACTTCCTTACCATTTTCCTCAAGATTTCAGATACCATCCTCTCCATGTGACTAAGTGGACAATTCACTGGACAACTTGATAATGCAGCATATGCAGCTTTGTAAAGTGCATCTAATAGTCTTCCATTATCAAGCCATAGGCATCTTGTTGTTATTTTGAACTTCCCTTTCAATCCTGACTGTGCTGAAGCAAGTTCCTTCTGAGGTCGGAAGATTTCCATGCTGCAAGAAAAAAGAAAAGTGTTAAAAATCACCATATATGATTTTTACTGTTTTCACAAGAGCAGCATATTAAATATAATTTGTTCTCTCATTTGATCCCAGAGGAGAATTTTACTGAAGATAAACGTCATAACAAATGCACCAAAATTATGTAATATTACCTGACAAAAATAACGCCATCAGACGCAATCCTTAATCTCTCATCAATGCAGAGATCGGTGGATGTTCCAAAAGCTTTGTCGCCATCACTATACATTAGCTACAATATACAGTACATCATGTTGGATTAAGAGTTGGTGAAGCCAAAAAAAAAGAAGGAATGGTACAAAATAGATGACTCACCCGCAAATCCTCCTTCCCTAATGCAACAAACCCATTAGACAAAACTCTTCTGTTTCTTAGATGTGACACACCAAGCATCTCTCCATTTTTAATTACCTGAGATTGAAGCAAGCAATCTAAGAACCATAATAAGTACTAAAATAGTTTTTACAGTTTTGGTAATGCTGACAGTTAGCATCCTGACCAGAGCGCAAATGTTTACAAATCAATAAGGCAAAAACAAGTTCTTTGAGGATAGACACTTCAGTAGTTCAGTGTTAATCACTTAACCTAGTAGAAAGAGTACCACGTTTCCAATGCATGAACAAATATTGTAAGAAGCTAAAAGAATTGAAAAATGGAGCTCCAACCAGTTTACAGTTTTAAGTGAATAATAATTAGGTCCTTTTGTTTATGCAAGTAATTTAAGATTACAAGGGGCATGGAGGAAAAGCAAACACTACATAAATTCTGTTTGTTCAAAAATACCGTAACCTTCAAAGACTGAAACTCATAAGTAGTCTCCCCCTTATTACAGAAACCCATTGCCCATGATATCTAAACCATCAAAAAAGAGTGTACTTACAGTAGTGTGCCTTATGCCAGTAGATCTTCCAAGTAATTCATGTTCTTTAAGAAACAGGAGCTCTCCATGAACAGGCAAGAAATGTTGTGGTTTGACAATCTGTAGGACTTCCTCCTGGAAATAGTAAAAAAAGACATGCCATGTCAACTCATGTCAGGCGAGAGCAGAGAGCTATTTAACAAGGAGATTCAGGACAGTGGAAGCCTAATCCTATTGCAGAAAAGGAACTAATAAACATCAAAGAACAGAAACCAGTACAAGTGAAGGAAAACTTACAAGTTCATTGCGATAGGCATGCCCAGAGGTATGGAGACCAGCATCCTTCCCCATCACAATTTTTGGACCAAGCTCAGTAAGGCGATTTAACATCTTCATTACACGTGACTCATTTCCAGGGATAACCTGCAAAGAAAGCATATACATAACAACATCATTTGCAATTCTAGTAGTCAAAATATAAACCAATTGACCTGGAAGTGTACGTAATACACGAAGGCTGCATTATTTTCATAATTGCATGAGTTTTTTTACCGATGAATTAGGCGTCATTCCACATATCGTAGTTTAAGCAAAGAGATTTTAGTCAGGAAAAGCACACATACAAGAAAAAACAATATCCTCTACAGAGCATAAGGAACTGCTGTAGGAAGAAGGCAGCAAGTGAAAACATGAATGCACGCTGATGTACTTGATTTAAGAAGCATGGCTGTGGGTAGCTAACATACAATGGCACCATCCCATTTGACTAATCTCAAAGCTTCTAAAATAATGTATCAATGACCATAAAGTGAAGAGATGATGACAATGACAGTGATGATGTACCTTAGCAGAGTACAAAAGGACATCCTCCTTGGATAGTTTAAGGGCATGACTTCCCCCAAAAGATGCAAGATTTAGAGCTGCACGTGGCTCTGCCTGAAAATATTTGAAAGAATTATAAGGTGGTGCATGAGCTACTGAAATTGTAGAACTCTTAGACTGTAAGACTTACTTGTGAACCTGTAGTAACAACTAGAAGATCTTTTGGGGAGTAGGCGTCCATGTCCTCTACCTTAACCTGCAGAACAACTAATATGAAATAAGGAAGACTACATTCTGTGACATCATCACACGTCATATCAACAGAGTGATACAGAAAAACAACTCAACTCTCGAACTAGTGCATTACTCAAAATCATTAAGAATTAAGACACCTAAAGAAGGCTGAGCTGTTTCACCATATATTACTGTTTCTGTAAACTCAACTCCCTTCAGAACCACCAGATAAATTAACCAGGGCAGAATACAATCAGGCATCAAATTACTCTACGGTTTGTCAGAACTGCTGCAAGTAGCACTCAGGAGAGTCACACAAGTTAATATTTAGAAGCTATAAAAATGTTGGGATGCAACGTCGATAACTGAAGCTAATAAAATGGTACTGAAAACAAATTGTTAAGGATGTTAGCTTATCTCGATACATAACATCATTTGCATGGATCACCAGGACAGTAAAAGACATTGTTCCATAGATTGCATCATTAACAATAAAACACTATAGCAATTCCACACAGACTATTGAATAACTCTAATAATGTTATTGCATACCAAAGTTGATGGATCAATTGGTGACTTTCCATCCCTGAAAGCAGCATCAAGGTAAGTCCTGAGTGACATTCCAACAAATACCTGTTCCAGTTTATCAAAAGTAACTTAGTAAAAACATCATCCAAGTTGAACAAGACAAGGTAGAGTTGCATTATATGTTGAAGCAATCTCTACCAGCTTTCGACCAGTTAAGTCTGCAGCAGCTTTGATGCTCCCAATACGATGTATATTGGAAGCAAACTGTGTTGTAATTACTCTTCCTTTTGCTTCTGAAATATGTCTCAACAATGAACCAGCAACAACAGATTCACTGATGGACCTTCCAGGGGATAGAACATTTGTAGAATCACTCATCATCTTGCATTAAAAATAACCAAAAAGAGAAGAGAAACATAATGTTAGCAACATATCAACAAATAGCTTCTCATGCCAGTATAGAGGTGATCTGACGATAGTTTCTTTTAATATGTGACACTGCATCATCATTTCTCTCCATCCTACATGATACTCTCTTCATCCATGTTTACTTGTCACTTCTGAATATGGCACACACAGGCAACCATTTGAATTTATATGATATGAACATAATGCCCTTCCAAACTAACCAATAAATTATGCACCCACCAAATATGTGACAGAGAAGAAAGGACAAGGAAAAGGAACAAAAAAAGGAGAAAACAGAAAACATGCACTGGGAAACGTGAAATATCAAATATTTTGTGAACAAAAGTGATCAAAAGTGAGTGACAAGTTTCGTGGATGGCAGGAGTATAAGTGCAACCTAGGACAATGACTTAAACCATTGAAAAGTACTGATCCATATGCATGGTTGATATTGGATAAACATACAAGTGTAACGCCTTCTTTGGAGAGCTCTTCCAATGCTTGCCGATCAAATATTTTTCCATCCACTGGTGATTCATCAATCTTTTATTGAAAGATAAGTTAAAAAAGACATCAAAATTAAAGAAATTGAGTATGGAATCATAACTTATATAACTTACTTTCCAGTCCCCAGTATGGAAAATTATGCCATCAGCACAGCGAAGCACTAAGCCACAGCAGTCAGGAATTGAATGAGTTACACGGAGGGGCTCCACTTCAAATGGCCCAGCCTGAAATCTCTTCCTTACTCTAAAAACCTTAAGCCTGGATGAGAGAAAAATTCCAAACTCCTTCAAACGCCTCTTTATTAGCTGCCAAATATGAAAAGCTACATCTCAATACTGCTGAAGATTTAACGAAACAAATTATATGTACTAATAACACCCAACAATGCAAAACATACATAGTCAAAAGAACTGACTGTTACCTCCATAGTAAAAGATGATGCAAAAATCGGTGTGCTTGAATCCAGTGCTGGGATTACCTGTGGACAGCAAATACGATGGAAAACATAAGAATATTGCACTTCTAAAAATGAATAACAATTAGAGTTAAGATATTAACACTGCTATTGCATGGTAAGCAGTGGCAATTAAAAGCGAGACAAAATGTACAAAGTGTACTCCATCGAGTAAAAAATAAGTGATGTTTAGTAGTGTTGCAGTCAAGTTTTTAACCTTTGGTTGTCAATATATTTGATTATTCAGATTGGGCACATAAAGATGACATGGGTGCATTCGTCTTGGAAAAAAAACCTTCAAGATACTATAATTTTACTACAATGTTTATAAATATATTACAGTACAATTTAATGCCTAAAGTTGTGTTTTCAGGAGTATGTTTATCTATGATTGATGATAAGCATTGGTATAGCTTTGCATAATTAAGTATATTCTGTATGGAGCTATCGACAAGCCAACCCAAAGTAACAAGTACATCTAAAGTGCCAGGAAAAATAAAATAATTGCTTAACAAAATAATATGACTTAAAATCCCAGATATTTTCAAAGCTGAGATAACTCAAGCTCCTAGCAATGCTTTTAAGCCAATAGAATTATTAATAAAATACAATTTCATACTTCTTGATTCTACAAGATCAAGCTATGGATTCTAATGCACGGGAGGCTAAATACAAGGTTTATGCACAATGTGAACAGTTTCCTTTGGGTCTGAATTGTGCCCTCGTAGTCTATCAAATTGACTAGATGACTGGTACAATCTGTTATTCTCATGTAACTTCAGCAAGAATTGTTGGGCATTGATGAGCATTGCATGGGGCACACCACTGGAATGTCAGGATATGTGGAATTACAGAGAAGGAGAAGTTTCTACAGAGAACTGATTAATCTTGGTGTTGGCATATCTTTTTAGAGAGAAATGAATGCATCTTCCATGGGCCCCAATTAGTTTAGATGAAGAAAGTTTCTTGTTACTGATTTAGATATGCTGAGAGTTTTGAGTTTTTGAGAATGTTAGCTTTGACACAAGAACAAGGTATTGTCCTTCAAATTAGCTTTCTTTTATCTTCTGACTTTTTTTGCAGCAGTTGACCCATGTTATTAAAATTTACAGTAAGGCACTCCTCTACCCTCTTCTGCACTTCCACAATGATTTGTCTCAGATAGCTGTAGAGGGTTGTTAGTTGGATATGACCAAAGCCTTTTTGGTGTTTTTTGTGCATAGTCGTAGCCAAGCGAGAATGATGAATGATGTATGAGTAACAAAAGAATCATTTACCCATGGCAACGCACCGATGTGATCTTCATGGCCATGCGTTATAATAACTGCTTCGATTTTGTGGCTCCATTTCTTGATGAATGTTGTGTCTGGGATAATCTTTTGCACACCAAACTCATCGTAGCTGACACAAGTTTGAATAGAATTCACTTCAGTCACAATTGATCATATATGTAGACAGGAAAATTTGTGCAGGACCTCTATACAGGTCTATATGTAGAGTGCGCAGAAAATGCCAAGCCATCTGGATACAGTGTAAAAGAATAAGCGAGCAGTTATCTATTGAAGTCCTCACTTGTATACATGTTTTGCCAAAATAAACACTATTCACAAAATGCAAAGTTGCAAACAGACATGAAAATGGCAAAGACAAAAATGATGCAAATCAAACAGTAATGTAAGCAGTAGCAAGCAACAGGAACAGAATACATACTCTGGAAACATAACCCCTGCATCTATCAATATGTAACGGTCATAGTTCCCCACGAGCATGCAATTCATGCCGATTTCTCCAAGGCCACCTATTGGGAGGACTCGGAGAGGTGGACCATCCAACCCTTCATAAAACTGTTCCATCTTTCGCTTGACTGAATCCTCCAGGCTCTTAGTGGCACCCTCAGTTTTCCTCACCCTTCTACGGGGAGTTCTAGATTCTTGAGATCCTGTAGACATTAGGAATAAATGCCCTTGGCTTGTGAGTGTCTAAGCAGAGAAGAATTTTTCCATTTCACATTACTGTGGCAGATTTGTCAACAGTTGAATACAGGAGCTCATCTACATATAGTATCACCCTGGTGCACAGGACACTGGGTGAGACTTCCATTTGTAGGTGTTTTAGCTCATATTAGTTGCAATTTGATAATCGGAGTACTAGACGTATTATAATATGCATAGAAACCCAGTAATTTTTACTGGATTCCCCACTGGTTGAAACCATGTGTACTAACTATTTATGCTTTTGTGTTTACAGACTTCGGAGACTCCATCCAACAAAATCACCTTAACAGAATAAAAATTGAGACGATTTGCAGTGACAAATGATTCTCAATAGCAGTACGCAACCTGATACCACGCAAATATAGGAGTACAAAAGTGATCCATGATTCCACAAAGAAACAAAATCAACCTAATATAGGGCACGGGGGTTCACTATTTCACCTAAACCTCCAAATTTTTTTGGCCACTAAACCCCAAAAATTTTTTACGCTAAACCCCTAAACGAGTGGTGCTAGTTTAGAGTAATAGATCCTATGGATCGTCCGAGATCCCTCTCTGTACAAGGGGGAGGAGGAGGAGGTGACGACCCTGCGGCTACCGGCGAGGTCCGCAATCACAGACAGGCCAAGTGAAATTGGGACGACACGGAGTACAAGTTCGGCACGGGGGATGTGCATTCCACTGTGAAGAGAACACGGTGTACCATTTTCGATTCCACGTCTCCTCCCACGAGAATCAGCTAGGTGTGGCGGTATAGAGTTAGAAACGAGAGAGCAGCAATAGTACCTTTCGCGGAGGGCGGAGGCGGGGCCGCGCAGCATGAGATAGGTGCGGCGGAGGAGGACGAACGGCGGCGCGCGAGCCCGCAGGGAGATAGAGACGAGAGGGAGGCGAGCGCCACCATGGCGGGCGGCGGCGAGGGGAGGAGAGGAGAGGGAGAAGCCCGGAGCGAGCTGTCAGGGAGGGAAGGAAAGCCAAGGGGATAACGGAGGGGATAGTTCCAGTTTTGTATCGGAGCGCCAAACCTGTCCAAAATATCTCTCGTCTCTTTTACGCTTCCAAGATTTTTTTTCACATGTTTATTTCAAATTTGTTCTTCAATAAAGCTATGGAAATGCGTAAGTGCTCGTTTGGATCGAAGGAATTTCAAAGAAGTTTTAGAGGATTTTTAAGCGAAAATATTCATATAAGCTCCTTTGGAAGAAAAGAAATTGTTATTCAGAAATCATCCGTTGCAAATGAGCTCTAAATTTATTGGAATTGTACCAAACATATATAAATATGTTGACACCTTAACATAAGTAAGGTGTTCTTTTGGAACACTGCAATTTATGGAACCAATTCAATTCTCATGAGAGTTCGGAAAAAAATTGTTTTTAAAGGCTGATAACATATGTGAAATTTAAAAGGTGGGTAAAGTGGATACATCTACTAATATCTAGTTAGGGTCATTTTGAAACATATTATGGAGTGGATTGTTGCTACGAATTATCTAATAAATTAAATATTTTAATAAATAAACATAACAAATAACTTAAAATAAGTTGTCTAAGTAATACAATACAAAAATTTAGGAAATTTTTTTTATATGTGGAGCAAATAATCTGTTTCAACAATTCGGTAAATAATCGGCTTAAGTGGTGTTTGCCTGGTTTATAAGTTTAAGAATGACTAATGTCTAGTTCATGAATGATTTTCATACTTTCAAAAAAGTTTAGAACTGTACATTATAATTTTTTTCCTTTTTTTTAAACAAACTACTACCTCGATGTTGACTTTTATCACGATATTTGATCATCCATCTTATTAAAAAATTATAAATATTATTTATTTTATTCTGGTTAGTTGTATTATTTTAAGCATATTTTTTTAGATTTACACTAATTTTTTTAATACAACAAATAGCCAAACATTATGTTTAAAATTTAACAGCTTCATATATATTTAAAAACAGAGTGACTGTGTTACCTTTGTGCCTATGCAAAATAAAATATTTCTGGGAATGATGCACTTGGTAGCACGATGTGCAATGTCATATCGCCTATGGTTTATGATTCCAATATTGTTATAGCTCATGCCACTCATATTCATAAAGTAGGATATTTGCACAAAACTATTTCAAATAAGGCAATTTTAGTTGTGAAACTTGCTTACATTTTTAAAAAGAAAATGTCTAGCTCTAAACTTTTGCGAAAGTACAAAATTTATCCCTAAACTTTAAAACCTGGTATTATATACTAACAAACTTTCTTAAAAATTCTTAATGGATAATAAACATCAGCAAATAACCTAGAAAAATTCTTTAAAAATATCTTTCCTGTAGCTCTTAAAACTAACTAATTTTTTCTACAGCTAAAATCTGAATAAATTAATATTTGGGGGAAATTAAATTTTAATTTACATTGGACCAAATTTATGTAAACTCTATTTTTTTTCCTTTTTGTAACTACATTATTTTTGCAGAAATTTTTAATTCAGTTACTAATTTTTAAAATTCAAAATACATAACCTACAGCTGAATTGCATCTGAATTTTTCAATTCTATAGTATAGATAAAAATCTATTAAAAATTAGTTGCACATTTGTGTACATTAAACTGAAATAAATTAGACCCCTTCCAAAAGAAAGGTCATTACAAACACAAATTTTGATTTTGTACATATTATAAAAGTATGTTTTGCAGGCCAATTATTCTTTATATAGCTCACAAAAAATAATATATATTGCACATGCAGCATAGAATAAGTTATAATTTGAAGATCTTTTCATTCATGTACAAAAATTTAAAGTTGAAAAGTTTTTTTTCAGTTGTAAATTACAATGCCATGACACTCAAATGCACTTTCAATCTCAAATGATGAAAAGTGAAGGTATGAACAGTTTAGCGATGAATATTGTGTAGTTCTAAAGTTTAGAAATTAATTTTAGGTTTTCATGAAAGTCCATGGATATAAAATGGACTCTTTTCCCTCTAGTAAACAAGCAGTCGAACGCACAATGGCACATATAATGTAAGGAAGATGTAGAAGGATTAAGGGCAATAATACTTGCTAGATTTCTGTTGCCTAGAAAAAAAAGTCACCTAAAAAAACATCATCAAACTGCCGCGCTATGTAATGTGTAACTTTGGTTCATTTTTACTATAAATTTGTTGTTGTATGTGATTTTACTTTTTTAAAATCTAATATGTATATACATTTAAATCTTGTCAATGTTTATCAATTGTAAATTTAGTTTATGTCTAGGTTAGAGAATTTGGAGTTCAACATTTTACCTAAGAAATTAGGAATTGTGATTGAATGGGAAATAGAAGAGATGAGAGTGTTTGGATTTTTGTTCAATGGACAAGGAAAGTGATTAATATCTTCAAAGATTTTAGTTGCCTCAAAGCTAGAGAATCGCAAGTAATAATCAGTTACTACAACATGGCGCTTGACTTTTTTTTTAAAAAAAATTATGCTACCCATCCAAAATGTAGATTCATCTTTTGCTGTTTAGCTTATTGGGTGTAGCCAAAATTTAAATTTTAAAACAGTGATTTTTATGTTCTTTTATCCTAATTTTTTAGCATTAGCTTACTAATAGTATATATAAAAATTTTATCTATAAATTATTTTTTATCGTTAATAAGCATTACGATTTTTAATTAGCTGCAGGACAAACGATTGCATTACTGGACTTTCAACACTTAACCATCAGACATGTATCAAAGAATTCTCCAGACAAAATGCCAGGTAGACACCGGCGGTAAGCTAAACGGTGCACTCATGAAACAAAGATAATAGAGAAGTAAAAGCACCGTCTCATCAACAATTGACACGTCTTCTTATGTTCATCACAAGTTCAGGACCATCCATGACCAAGTCTAAAGGACTCAGGGTAATAAAGAATGAACAAATGAAACTAGCATTAAATCAACCAATCAATCATCTCCTTCGTTTACAAGTTACACAATCAGCAGAACAAAAGAAGAAAAATAAAGCCAACGAGAGGTTAGCCTACCTAAAGCTGATTATAATATCAAATAATCAAAATTCACCTACTCCAACAATTAATGCTAGCTAGCCAAGCCAACACCCCCTCATCTACACGAGAAAATATCTGAGAATTGAGTTTTTTTTCTCACAAGAAAATCCATTAAAAAAATCTAACGACCGTGCCATCTCGCCAACCTATCGATCGGTCGGCCTCTCCGCCGCCGCCTCGCTGGAAGTTACCGCGACGGCGCGCCAATGCGATTTACGGTTTAGCCTCGCTGGCGCACGCGGTAATTAAAGGTGGGTAGGATTAGGGGGGGTTAATTAACCCGGGGGGCAGTTAGGAGACTGAGACGGACGCAAGAGGGAGTAATCAAATGAGGTGAGTTGGATCAGTTCACAGGTCCGGGAAATTGCTGCTGAAGAATTCCATGACGGAGAAGGTCGCCGGCGACGGTATGGTGGGCGTGGACAGCAGCAGGCTGCGCGGGCTCGGCGCGAACGGTGGCGGCGGCGCGTCGCGGGCGCCGGCGGAGTGGAGGAAGGGGCTGAGGTCGCTGAGCCAGGAGAGGGAAGCCGGGTCGAGCGGGGAGAAGAGCCCCGACGACGCCGCGGAGGGCAGCGCGGAGGGGACAGGGGAGAGGATGCTTGGGCGGGCGGGGCCGAGAGCCGCCGTGAAGGCGGCGGCGGCGTCGACGTCCAGCAGGATGGGGTCGTCGGCGGCGGCGGCGTAGTAGTGCGCGGACGACGGCGCGGTGGGTGGCAGCGGCCGGACGGACCTCTCGATGGCGGCGTACCTCGCGGCCGGGGAGAGTGCGGCAGTCGGGGACAGCATGAACTCTTGCGGCAGCTGGAACTGCGGCGGCAGCGCAGCGGCGGACGGCGCCTCGGCGTCGAAGCCAGCGCCCGCCGGAGCAGCCGCCGCGGCGGAGCCAGGGCCGGTAAGGCGCTGGACGAGCGCCATGAACTCGCTGGGCCTGGTGTGGATGACCTTGGGGGAGGCGTCGTAGATGATGACCGGCGCCCGCGGCTGCTGCTGCTGCCGCGATTGCCCAGCCGCCCCGCGCGGCTGCGGAACGACGGGCGGCTTCCTGACCTTGTGGGAGTCCTTGCTGACGGCCAGCCGCGGCGGGCGCGGGCCCTGCAGCTGCCGGCTCCGCGGCGACGGCCGGTCCGACGCGTCCATCGATCGATCACCTCGCCGCGCGCGCGTACGGAGCAGAAGCGGGCGGGAGAGGACTATGCGAGTGGGCTTTGTCGGGCGCGGAGGCGAAGAAGGCGAATGGTTCAACGAGGAAGAAAGTGGAAGTGGGAGAAATTCAACGGGGAGGGGAGGCAGTCAGGATCGGAGGAGGAAGGCGAGCGGCGGAGGCGAGGTGTGTGCTGTTGACGAGAGAGAGGAAAAGTCCACGAGCTTAGCTTCGCTCAAGCCGTAACCGCTGCTCGTTATTAAGTAATTAATTATTTTTGAGGGGATCCAATTTCTAAAGCAGAGCAAATTGGCTGTGATTTTAGGGTGACTTGTGCGGCGCGTTTTTGAGTCACCGTTATCGCGACTACTCCTGCTAGTCTGCCACTACCCCATCATCAGAGAAAGACGACATGTACGACCTGGCTGTCTGGCGGGATGCGGCTGCATTCTTACGTGTCCACTGTCCCTCTGCTGGTTTCAATTTTTCCAGCAGCACTTTTACCATTTTGACAACCGCGTGAATTTTTGTTACCACTCGTCTACTATCCTAAAATACAAGTGCTACAGGGCTACACTTTGTTACCATTTTCAACCATTTTAAATTTTAGCATTACCAATATTTAACAAGGAAATAAACTAAATATACAATTACTAACACAATTCTATCAAATTTTGATAATTCTAGAACTTTCTACTCACAAAACATCTATCAATTTTTTTAAAAAAATATTAAACCAAACACTATCCAATATTACTTTATCGGTCAGATTTTGGCATTACCAATTTGCAATAAAGTGAACAAGCCATACTATTGCACATTTCAGAAGCATCTGCTTGGGAGAGTTTTAGCTCTTCAACTGAAATTGATTTTAATTTTTATTGTTGTTTACACAAAATTTGGCATCTTGTTTGCCTCTCTCTCTAGACATGAATTTATCATGCTTATCCATAGGTAAATAATAGCTTTAAAACTCCCATGCAATAATGTATAAATAATATGTAAAAAGAGAGTTTTGTTAACATTATAATGTTATATATTTATATACACTGTTAGTATACAATAATTTTCCTTAAAAAAGTGTAACTTCCTGATTTTCGATGGACAGTAATTTCAAAGGTTTGTTTAGTAGCTCCAAAACTTCTGATGGACAGTAATTCATGACTTCTAGTGTTCGTATCAAAATAATTAAGGACAGAGGGACTCTACTTGGAACTTGCGGTCCAATCTACTGTGACTTTTCGAAAAAGTTTAATTGGTTTTAGACATATTTAAGACCGAATTTTAAGAGATATTGACATTATGCAAGGTAAAATCACTTTTATAGATAGAGGGCCAAGACCGATTTTAACCCCAATACCCAATCACCAAAACCAATCTATACTTTTTACTTTGTTATTTATCCTTTGCCCTTTATCCTTCCAACCTCAAACTGATATTCCTCTTTTGCTTAATGGCATAAGATGGTGACCTAGGCTTCGACTACTAGCCTAGGGCACACACTCGCCTTGATGGGATGCCTCCCAAGTGAATGTTTGGTGGAATCTATCTATACCTAAAGTTTTGATTTGCCAGCGAGTTGTATATGGGTGCACGGTCTCGTGTCAATGAATCAATTTATAGGCTTCTTGCTAACAAAACATGTAAAAAAATATAGTTACAGTTAATCTTAAAAATAAATTTTAATTTTTTTAAAATTAGCTTTAGCTCTCACCAGCAGGATTTTGATACTAGCCGTTTTAAATTACCTATTGTTTTAGTTTTTTCCTAAGTCAAATATTCTTTTAATTATTTATTTTTAAAAATCTATATAGCACAACAACATATGAATTGTATATTATGAAGGTATTTGTTAGGATGAATCTAAAATATAAATTTTATAATGTTAACCATATGAATTTCTAGAACATGATATTCAAAGTTATAAATGTTTGATTTAAGTATAAAGCTAAAATGATAAGTAATTTGAATGGATGGAGCAGCTGATTTGTAATATATTTGAAACACTAACGAACAAATAAGACAAAAACAGTCGCTTAAAAAGTCATCCTATGTAGTATCTTTTCTCTGTTTCTCCTTAAGCACGTAGTAGTACTAACCTACAGCGAATCAATCCGTGCTTCCGTACCTATATAAAGAAAAAAAAATTATGTACTTCCGTGGCTTTTCCACGCAAAATCCTGCAGGCCAGGATCATCCGATGCATAAATTCTAACCACAATCCTAACCATTCGCCTCCATGACAGCGAGCACAGGCGCTGCTATGATGCTATCACGGTTTCATGGCTAAACATCTTGCACGGGATCGTATCCTCTGCGATCACACCTGCAAAGGCATAGAGTGCTTTCTATCATTGGTTATTTTTAGCTGATGGATCGAATACCAGCGCAAGAGATCAATTGCTATAATATACAGGGAATCAACATAGTATAAGAAAACCGTATTCACACCTGTTTCTACGATCCTTTTACGGTATCTATAACAAAATACTGTAGCATACCTCACGTTTTATTGTGTTCCTCTGACATTATGTGCTGAAAGGCAGAGGATGTGAACCCTGCTTCTGTTACAAAGGGAGAATAATGTTGTATATATTATATATGTTATGTCTATGATATATTAATTTATTTTTTAAAATAGATATTATTATTATTGATTAATGAATATGTGACTTATTTCTGAGACTCATAATATCAAATATTATTATTTCGATCATATATTATATAAGAAATATATATTATGGTAATATCAGCATATATATTGATTGATGATCATGTCTTATGGATCACGAAAATAACAAATCAATAATATGAATATATGTTAGTGAACATATTATCATAACATACTACAGAGATTGTGTCATCAGTTAATCTCAGATAGTATTTATGTGAAGTCTTTATATACTCATGGTTGCAACATATGTAGTAGTTTATTTTAAAACTATCAAATACTACTTCATGGTAGTCATAAAAGTAGTCTTTAAATTTATTGTAAAATATATAGTGGGATATGAGTGATAATGATAGAATTTGCCTATCTTATTGGAGAGATATCTCTGAGCCTCTCAATAAAATAGATTATGAAAGTGCATGGTTATATTAAGGTGATTGAGGAGTCAATCACAATTTTATAATACATCATATGATCAAGAAAGTGATTGAGCTATTAAGAGGATGATATAAGTCTCAGCTTAAGCTCGATCGATATCATAAGACAAAGAGAGATTTGTACATAAGAACATTACAGATTCAACCGATATGATCTTTACATATACTTTAACATGACTTGCTATAGACCACTATTAATAGGATGATTAGAAATGTGTTTTTAGGTCACAAACAAATATACATGAACCTACAGAGTCGCACGCTTAATAGGTTAGAATACTTATTCAAATATGATTTAGATAAGAGTTCGATTCAGATAGAGATACGAGTAGATTTTTATTGGGCCATGGTCTCTTAGGGCTAAGTAAGAAAACCTATATATAGGAAGACGGGGAGGTCAAGGAAGGTAACATTTGTTTACCTCGAGTAAAACCCTAGCCACCACCTTCCGAGCAAAACCTTAGCCGCTTGCGAGTGCTAATACACCCGTAATCGGTGTTCCAGCCCTAGTCGTGTGGATACCGGTGGAGGCGCTGCTCGTTGTAGCGTTGATTGGCATCAAGATCGTGGTGATCGACTGCTTCATCTACTACCTCAACACGTGTGTAGTTGGATCGGCTTTTCCAACCCTACATCCATTGTATTGCATGTCTCGTGATAATGGTCCATGATCCCTTATCGCATGATGTCATAGTGTGAGGTAGAAATTTCTTTTATTTTATACTATCGTAGCCTACTACTACTCCTTCAGAATATACTCCTAAGGCTTAGTTCGTTTTGGCCATTAGCTATGGCAACTCTACGGCACATAAAATGAGACAAGACATTAGTATATGATTATTGAGTATTAATTATTATAAACTCAAAAAATAAGTTTATTTGATTTTTAAATAAACTTCTATATAAAAAAGTTTTAAAAAACACACCATTTCGTAGTTTGAGAAAGTGTGCCAACAAAAAATGAGTAATTGATTTCAAACATGCCCTAAATAGCAATATGAATAAGGGACAATTGTGCTTTTGACCTATTCTGAAAGCTAACTACCAACTTAGCCCTATTTTTTCAACTTTGTTTATTTAACCCCGCTTATTCAATAACAAACCTATCATCTGCCCCTTTTCTAACCAAGTATTAGGAGTGTATATTTACATGATAAAAGACAGAAATGATCCTGAGAAAGAAAATATGAAGGGGTGGAGTTTTCCTTTCCCCTATCAGCCTTCCTATCTTAGCCTCGATACATGTTGAGTTGGTAGCGGCACGATGAAGCATCTAGGCCCCTTTGTTGCCTTTAGTAATTAATAACAAACATAAATTATGTACTGATGATTGTATTTGAGTATTGTGATTAAGTTAGGTATATGCTAAGAATCAGCAACGAAGTTTGACCATCGATTAAAATTGATAAGTAAGAAAGTGGCAAAGCGAAGAAAATATTTATTGCTCTTGTATACCAATCGAGATGTTGTGTGATCGTGTTAGGTTTATTTTTTTTAGTTTGTCGTACTATTAAGAGGGGTGGTAATGGTTGTAAAGAGTTGATCAAAATATCATATTAAAGAAATTGCATAAAGTTTTTTAAGTTATGAATGTACTCTTGGTAAAGTCGGTCGGACCGGGCTTTAGAGCTGGTCTGACCGAAAGTTTCTCGAAAGATTTTTGAGCACTACTCTATGAGCTTGTCAAACCGGATCTCTTGGATCCGGTCATACCGCAATCTTCTAAAGAGGTTTCTAAATGCTGCTCCATTAACCTATTGGACCGGGACTAAACTTTGATTGGACCGGGAGTTTACAAAAAGGTTTTGGAGGATCAGTCAGTTCGACACTTAGGTTAGTCAGTCTGGGTGTAGGAGCAATTGGACCGAAGGTTTGCCCTCGGTCGGACCAGGACAGGCGCATTTAATGCGTACCAATGGCTCTTTTTCTAGCCGTTGGGAAGGAGTCCGATCGGACCAGCTTTAAAATGGTGGTTGGACCAGACATATGTAGAATTGTGGATTTCACCCCTAACAGCTAATTTTTTGTTGGTGGGGGTATAAATACTCACCCACCAGCAGTAAGGGTCTTTTCTTCACATTGCATTCATTTCATATGAACCATTGCTTTTTCTCTCACACCAATTGAGCTTACTCTCTAATTATAAGGGTGATTGAGGTTGTTTTTAGCTAAGTTAAGTGCATTGCATCATTGTTTAACTAGTGTGGCACTTGATCATCTCTAAGCATTAGTTATTACTTGTTACTCTTAGAGGTTACCGTCTTCTAGACGGTTTGGAGGAAGTAATTCCCGAGAAATTCTCTAAGAAGTTTGTGGAGAAGACCCGATGTGTTTGTGAGTGATTTGAAGTTCAGTACCTTCGAAGTGAGGAAAGAATTACCCTAATGATTAAGGCTTGGATAAACCTCTTCAAGGCCAACTCTTATCTTGCTCATCCCTTGATAAAGGGATATGGAGGCTTGATTGTTTGAGCGGTGAAGTTGGGCTCGCCTCAATAAGGCAGCGAGTTTTCGAATCTCGAGTTAAAATCATTGTCTCTTTATCTCATTTACATATTACTTTTATCTTTATACAATTTACATTAATAATGATTTTTGAGCCCTTATCACCATAGTCTTGCAAAATTTAATATGGTTACTTAGATAAACTCTCTTTCACCAAACCATAGCAACTAGATTAGCCTTAATTATTAGAGAAATTTTAATATCGCCTATTTACCCTCAACTAGTCGGCATCTTGAATCCTACCCACGAGCGAAGAGAGAGCAGCACCGACACCTTAACACGTAGCATGGAGTGAGACCTGGGAACGGGCGTAGGCAAAGGCGCCAGTGCGGAGCTCAGCACGACGCGCAAAGGTGGAGGGAGCTTGGCCAACACGTGGACATGGGGACCTCGGTCGGGCGCAAACATGAAGGGAGCTCAACTCACGTGCAGGCTCGGAGGAAGGGAGTTCAGCATGCAGCTTGGGCACTAGGGGAGGTTGGGGCTCAACTTTGAGTGTAGATGGAGGTTGCGCTTCAATATATGTAATTTGAGGTGCTGTCAAAAAATATATATATAAATTGGGATGGATGCTATTAAAATTTTATGTAACTTCAGTATTTTTTTTCAAATCAAAGTCAATTTTGTCAATTATCTATCAAATCAAGTCAAATTTATCAAAATATATCAAATATAATTCAAATTTGTCAAAAATATATCAAATCTACATCAAATTTCTCAAACAAACAAGGGCATAAGCATTATTTTTGCCCTAACTTAACACCGTAATGCTATTTTTATGAAATATGCTCGGTCCTGATATTCATTTTTAAAAAAGATGGTTAAATGAGCAAACTTGAAAATTTTTAATATAAACAAATTGATAGTTAGGCTTTAAAACCGGTCAAAAGCGCAATTGCCCACATGAATAACCGAACGTCAGTACTCCCTCTCCAATTTATAGGCCTCTCACATTCCTTTTCAAAATCTAAGGCGTGTATGTAGATTTAATGGTGTTTATACTTCTTTGCACGGAAGCAAAATCTATGAATTTTCATAGCTTTAATTTATTGCAGATTATAATCCAAGACGATTTTGATTTTTTTTTAATAAATTTATGTACATCCTTTTTACTTATAATTTTAGCAATTATAGAAAGGAGTCAAGCAATTAAAGTGACTCAGGCAACCCCAAATTTTATTTAAAAATCAAATTCTAAAATTTAAAATCGATTTTTGATAATCTAAAGTTTAGCCATACATGCGCTAAGACATGTAAAGCTCGTCTTAGCCTTTCTAATATACAAGACTTAATTTCTAGCCATTCCAAAAAAAAATTCGGCCTCTCGATCAATCTGGACGCCATGCAGAAAAAAGAAAAGAAAAAAAAAACGCCCTCAGCCTTGTTTGGCACCAAACTAGGCCGTAAAGCGCAGTCAAGTGCGCTCGGCCGGTGGCCCTTGCGTCGCTCACGCTAGGGGCATGGCTCATTGCCTCCTCGGCTTATATCGCGCACATGATCAAGCAGAAAAAGGAGGAAAAGAAAAACAAAAAAAAAGGAGAAGGAAAAAAAATACAAAATACATTACAGATTAAATCGGAAATCAAGATAAATACCTTGAACACATTGATATCCTATATTTCTAGAAAATAAAAACAACATTAGGAAACTAGATGACAAAATAATGCAAAAGATTGGATCAAAGATTGTAATCCTGATAACCATTTTTTAATTATATATATTTCTAATAATAGAATTTCTAATTTTATATTTTATAAAATCAATGCAATTTTTAGAAGACTAGAGTCATAAAGAATTTTTATTATATTTTAAGCATTTTTAAAATATTTTTTATTAATAGACCTTGCAATAATTTATTTTTAAATATAATTTTTCTGCCACGAAAAAAATTGGCGTTGCCATGGCGTTACAGGGCATAACACGCTGGAAGGTTAAGCCACGTCATACTTTTGTTACGCCAGTATACCTGGCGTGACAGGGATGATCACTTTGGTCGCGTTGAAAGTAGAGGCGGATGAAGATTAAGCGGTGATACGTAAAATAAGTATTAGCATATAATTAATTAATTTTTAATTATTATAAATTTAATAAGTAAATTTATTTAATATTTTAAAGTAACTTTCGTTAATTAGTTTTAAAAACATATTAATAGAAACCAATGAAAAATCTGCATTTAATCATAGAAGAATAAAAGAATAAGTCCAAAAGATATAAGTCGTGCGTGAATAGATAGCAGCAGGCCTTGCACGCCTCTGTAGTATCCTGGCGTGAGTCATGTCTTAGGTCCAATACATAACGCTTCCTCAATTAGCTTGAGTTGTCAGCTAGCTAATGAATAACACCGATCATTTGAAAGTATTGTTTGAGATACCCAACGAGAATGCCTTCCACGCACACATAAGAAGTGAAAATGATTGAGATAAGGTCAGGGGTCACAACATATTGCATTCCGAATTATTTCAAAGCTCCCTGGCCACTCGATCAATAATCTAAAATTTGGAATTATAATTCTGAAGAATTAATGAAATATTTTTTCGAATTTTTTTATCGCCGTAGACTTTGAAATAATTCAGAGATATGATGCAACCCCATCCTCTTATGACCATCAATACATTAATGATTTCTCGTTTAGGCGCATACAGAAGACAAGGTCGATGAGTACTTGAAAATAATAATTTCAATGCTGACAACTCAGACTAATTAAATGAGGACCTGTAGTAGGGCACTAGACATGCAATGCAAAGCCTGCAAGCTAGCTACGCTCAGGAGTCAGGACATGGTCTGACATGAATGCACTATTATTAGTGTTCATCTCAGCCACGCCAGTTAGCATGGCGTTGCGGCGTTTGCTTGCGACGTCAGGAACATTGGTGCGGCAAGTTATTACTTTTTAGCACATAACGGCTAGCACATATGATATGAAAGATTATTTAACAATATGACATGGTAAAAGGTTTATATTTAAAAATAAAATTGTATAAGATATGTTAATAAAAATATTATTTTTAAAATGTTTAAAAATAAAAAATCCAACCATAAACTACAATCTAACTTTAGTTTGCCAAAATACTCGATAAACACAGAACTAAAATCAACTAATAGGTTATTTTGATAGTATGATTTCTATGAGCATTAACTAACTCTTATCTACTTTATCATATTTATATAATTTATCATTGACTTTATCAAGTCCTACAATGTATATCGGCTTTACGAAAAATTATATGTTATCCTATCGCTGTCCATGAACCGTCAACCACCCTCTCTTCGTTCTTAATGACCAAAATCCCCTTTTTACTCAGCCGCCGATACATCGAGTGCAGGATTTTGATCTCTGAATGTTAATTGAACGGGTTCCGATGGCAATTGAAAGCTAAAATAAAATGCAAAATTTGCAACCTACCTCCAAGAATTAGTCATATCTTTCTCTCCTCCTTGAAGTCCCAGAGCTGCAGCCTTCGCTCCCCCGCATTGGCTGCCACCGCGGAGTGCTGCTGCTGCTCCTACGAGAACGACGCGAGCTGGGGCATCGTCATCTCGAACGACGTGGGCGCCATGTGCGCGCTCTGGGTCGCGTGGTAGGCAAGCGTCGCCTGCTGCTGCTGCAATGCCTTGCTGCCGTTGGTCGAGCAGTGCAGGAGCTCAGCGAACGCGCCACTGGAGCCGCCGCCGTTGTCGCAAGGGGCGTTGGCGAATGGAGAGGGAGAGGACGGAGCTCTTGTTGGTCTAGGAGGCGCTGACGGGCGTTGAGGAGGCGGGAGGGAAGGAGGAGGCGGCGGGGGGAGGGCGGAGGAGCAGTTGAGCGAGGGGAGTGCGTCAATGGCGCCCGCGGCGGCGCGGATGAGCCACTCGATGGCCTTGCTGGGCTGATCGACGCCGAGGCGGTCCTGGATGTCGTAGAACGCGATGGCCGTCAGCACTGACAGTCCCTGGAACAGCACCGACGCCGACCCCACCACTGCGACGGCGAAGCTCCTCGTCAGGACGACGGTGGCGGAGGTGGAGACAAGCTGACAAGGGAGGCGGTGACCACGAGCTGGAGCAGCCAGTGGCAGTGCCCCTTGAGTGGAACCGAAGCAGGAACAGCTCCTGGCCGAACACCGCAGCGGCGAGCGCGGCCACCACGTCCCCAAGCTACGCGCCGTGGAGGGAGGACGCGACAGCGTCGGTCACGAGCTCCACGGATTTCATTCTCCCCATCGCGTACAAGTTGAACTCCACGAACCATTTCGCACCCACCACAATGGCGTCTGGCAGGACGTCATCGCCCTGCGGCTGCAGTGTGTCCATCGGCACCGGCGAGTAGAGCCGCATCGACTCTGTGATGGCGGCGTGCACGTACTGCATCTCTCTCAGCTCGTCCAGGTCGAAGCCGACCCTATCGAGGTCGCCGTCGCCGTGGCGGGCGCGCACCGCGGCAACCTCGACAATATGCACAAATAATTATATAAAAATCTATAGATAAATACAATATGTTGCTGGTTATAATTAAGACAGGTACCTTGACCAAATTGATATCTTATATTTGTATAGAATAAAAACAATAATTGCAAATGGTAGAAATAATATAAAAGATTGGATCAAACTTTATAATCTAGAGAACGATTTTTGTTATATTATGTATTTTGTTCTAATACTACAAATTATAAGGCACTGTTAAAGTTAAACAGTACAACCTCTATAATTATTTTAAGAAAACATACCTTTTCCTTTTTTTCCCAAACAACATCTATAATAATTTGTTAAAGTTAAACAGTACAACCTCAAGCACAAAAAACATTGAAGTTGTACATCTAGTGTCCGAAAATCGAATGAATGGTAGCAGAGTCATGGTGTAGCACAAGAATCTGATCACAGTAGTATGGCACAGAAGTCCTGTACACAACAACTGTATCCAACGAACGATGTTCCGTGCAGAAGTGCAGCCGCAACAGCATGGAAATTAATTTTATCGTGTTCTTTTTTTATTTGCTGAAATCACCAGGTACGAATCCACCATGCTGCAGTTTTTTTGGTGTTGAACTTTCGTGATCGCTATTTTCCTCTAAGCGCCGATTGCAAATTCCACAGCGAACGTAGGATCGATGTGTGCGTCACACACATACATAGATCTGATCGACTTTGAAACGTGCCTTTAATCTCATGCTGTCTTTAATCTCATGTCGCCTTATAAGAATAGAAAGAAACGCTAAATAAAAATTTATTAACTTTTCTAATTATAGAAAATTTACATTTAATTTTCCTAATACTCTCTCAATCATGGTATTTAAAATTTTCTAACTTGAGTGTGCTTTGATAAAACCATTTACCATTTGATCTTCAGAAGGAATAAAATCAATTTAAAGTAATTTGCTGTTTACCTGTTCTCTGACAAAATAAAAATCAACTTCAATGTGTTTAGTTCTAGCATGGAACATAGGATTTAATGTAAGATATTTGGCTCATATGTTATCGCACCACAACTGTGCAACAGGCAGACTGGATAACTTTAATTCTTTCAACAAAGTCTAAATCCAAATAATCTCAGCAATTGCATTAGCCAATGCTTTATACTCAGATTCAGTACTTGACCTTGATACTGTAGCTTATTTCTTTACATGCCATGATACAACATTATTTTTTAGAAATACTACAAAGCACTTGTTGATCTTATATCATCAGGACAGCTAGCCCAATCAGCATCTAAATATGCACCTACAAAGAAGTAAAATGAATTATTTATCTTTAGACCAAGCTTTGCACATGACTTGAGATATCTCAATATTCTTATAACAGCCACCCAATATACTGTTGTTGGTGCATAAAGAAATTGACAAACCTTATTTACTGAGAAAGCAATGTTAGGTCTTATCAATATAAAATACTATAAGCCTCTTATAATACTCCTGTATCTTGATGCATCTATAGGACCGAGCGGATCTCTTTCATAAACTAATAGTTTATCACTAGTGGATAGAGGTGTGCTTACCGGCTTGCAATCCGCTATATTTGCTCTTTTCAATAGATCATTTACATATTTTTCTTGTGTCAAAATAATTCTATACTTAGTCTTGACAACTTCGATACTAAGGAAATAGTATAAGTCACCTAAATCTTTTAATAAAAAATTATTGTGGAGATTCTGAAGTAACGTGACCACTGCCTCTTGTTTAGAACTAACTATAATTATAATTATGTTATCAATATAAATTAACATGAATATAACGATGTCACCCTTATTGTAATAGAATAAGGAATTATCGGCTTTGGATCCTTTAAAACTAAAGGCATAAAGTTTCTTATTTAACCTTGAGAGCCATGCTCTAGGCGTCTGCTTTAATCCATATAATGTTTTATCTAACTTGCACACATAGTTTATTCTAGAATTATCCTCGTACCTAGGAGGCTGCTTCATATAGACATCTTCTTCAAGAAGACCATACAAGAAAGCATTATGAACATCTAATTGTCTAATAGTCCAACCCCTGGTCACAACAATAGAGAGAACAACTTGAATAGTGGCATTTTTAACAACAGGACTGAAAGTATCTTTATAATCAATACTATATCGTTGCTTAAAACCTTTTGCAACCAACTGAGCCTTATATCTATCTAAGCTGCCATCTTGTTTACGTTTGATTTTATATATCCACTTACAGTCAATAATATTACGCCCTTTCTGAGGGGAACCAAATGCCATGTTTTATTTATCATTAACGCATCATATTCAGCATCCATTGTCTGTTTTCAATTATTATTCTCTAATACTTCTGATAAGTTTTGGGGCTCACCGGTTAATGTTAAGAAAGAATATTTAATCATACCATCGGTGTAGCGCTTCTCCTTGCAAATACCACTTTGTAAATGGGTCTTTGGCCTTTGATGTAGCTCGCCCCTAGCCGAAGGTGCCGTAGAAGATCCCAGCATGGGATCCAGAGTAGATACGGCCGCCGGGGGCTCCAGATTCAGTGCCTCGATCGTGTCAGGTGCGCCGGATGCAGAATCGCCCGCACGTGTTGGAAAGGCGGTCATTGGCCCAGGCGATGTGTCATGGGACGATACGCCGGGCTCGGACTCCTGGGCAGATACACCTGTGGAAGTCGTTGGAGGCGCAGGTTAATCGCTTTTGGGGTTAGCTCCGACAGAATGAGCTTCGGGTACCCCCGTATGCGATGACGGCAATTCCTACATGACTTCATATGCTATGAAATCATTGTTACCAGGATTAATTGAAGAATTAGCCATATGATCACTTATGGTATGAACCCCACTATTCAGATTTAATAAATAGGTAGGTAAAAGATTAATTTTATCTTAAAACCTACGACCACCATTAGGACCAAGAATTGAAAGGGAAATAGAGATTCATCAAAAGTTATATCTCGAGAAATGTAAACCCTTCCAGAATTAGGATCCAGGCACTTAAAACCTTTATGAAACGGACTGTATTCTAAGAAAGTGCATTGCTTGGAGTGGAATTGGAGTTTATGGGTGTTGTAGGGTCGTAGATTAGGCCAATAATCATATCCGAAGACACGAAGAGAGGAATAATCTGGTTGTTGGTTCAATAACTGAAAGAGGGGCGTGTCATATGATAGTAACCGACTAGGTGTTCTATTTATTAAATATGTGGCGAAAAGAAAGGCATCAGGCCAAAATTTTAGTGGCATGTTAGCGTGAGTAAGAACAGCTAGACCAACGTCGACGATATGACAATGCTTGCGTTCGGCTGTCCCGTTCTGCCGATGTGTATGCGAGCAGAAAATATGGTGTGTGATGCCAACTTGGGCGAAAAAAGATGCAATTTTTGATATTCACCCCCCAATCGGTTTGCATTGTTATAATCTTACGATTAAATAAGCGCTCAATAAGAGATTGAAATTCTAGAAATTTGATAAATACCTCAGATTTGAATTTAAGGAGGTAAATCTAGGTACTATAATTATCAATAAAGGTTACATAGTATTTATGTCCACCAACTGATTTGGGCATAGACATAGTATTTGTGTCCACCAACTGATTTGGGCGTAAGACTCCACACATCAGAATAAATAATTTCTAAAGGATGCTGGAAAACAGAGCTGGAATGAGAAAAAGGTAACTTACGACTCTTGGCTTTTTGACATACATCACACACCGAATGTTTATTTCAATATGCTAAAATAGGAAGATTAAATTGGCTGATAACTTTTTTCACAATCGAAGCAGCCGGATGACCTAAACGAGAACGCCATCTATCAAAAGAAATTTTTATAACTCCATAGGATTGCTTTATTGTGCGCCTAGCAGGAAGAGGATAGAGGCCATGATCACAGCGTCCCCTAAGTAGAGTTTTTTTCGTTGCCTAATCCTTAATCAAGAAAAAATCAAGATGAAATTCTATAAAGGTAGAATTATCAGATGTGAGACGATGAACTAAAACAAGATTTTTGTTGGCCTTGGGAACATATAGAACTTTATTGAGATGAAGATCACGACTAGGGGTTATAACAGTAGAATGACCAATGTGACTTATTTTCATACCTGCCCTACACGTCGTGTGGATCTGATCGTGGCTCTTGTACCTATTATGGATCAACAGTTTTCCCAAGTTGCTGGTGATATTATCTGTAGCGCCTGAATCCATGTACCAGTTGGTGTCTACTCTATAGGACATAGATGTTGCACCTGCATATTTTTCTTCTGGTATGAAGTCTTCATCAAAACTGTACCAACATATGTCAGCAGTATGTCCTTTTATCTTGCAAACTTGACACCTAGGTCTGTTATCAGGCCTATGCTGCTGATTATTTTGTGGGCCTTGATTCTGCTGGCGCTGTCCATTGCTTCAGCCACGCTCGCGAGATGGAGCACCCTCACGTGAGTGCCTTCTGCCTCGTGTGCCTTGCAACGCACCGCGCTCCCGGTTGGCAGAATTAATCGAGGAGCGGCTATCAGGCTGGAGAAGATCCATACGTGGCTCAAATGAGAGCAGCTGGGAGTATATCTCTCCTACACTGATCGGCTCAGTCCTGGTGACTAGGGCTGAGATAATAGGATTGTAGTCAAAATCGAGGCCGACGAGAACGTAGGAGACCAACTCGTCGCCGTCGATGGCCTTGCCAGCAGACGCGATCTCATCGGCGAGAGACCACATCTTAGCGACGTATTCCACCATGGAGAGATTGCCCTTCTTCGTTGTGGCGAGCACGATCCTGGTGTTGACGGTACGCGCTCATGACATCGAGGTGAACATGGCCTCGACAGCACTTAATACTTCAGTAGCAATCTTGCAAGCAGTTAACTGAGAAAAAAATATTTGGAGTGATAGAAGAGAGTAGGAATCCCAGGACCTGTTGATCCGTAGCACCCCACTCAATGTAGAGCGGGTTCTCCACCTCCACTTCTTTACCATCTGCTGTTGCCTTTATGGTAGACGCAATGGTCTTTGTGGCGCTTGTGAGAAATCCCTTCAGGTGTACGCCTCTCACGATGGTAAGCACTTGTATCTTCTACAGTGTATGGTTGTTTTTAATCAGTTTTCAAAGACAGCTTGGCCGACCAAGAGATTGATGGCGGTGGCATAGGAGATTAAACATAGTAAAAGATGGATCTAATTTATTATTATTTGATGGGTCTGAAACCATGAAAAAAGAGACGTTATTTTAAAGGTTTTTAACTTTTTTTAATTACACAAGATTTATTAGAAGAGTCGCATTTGTTTTAACGTTTCTAATACTGCGCACCTCGCGTAGGTACGGACGTGTGGCACCGCTGCATGCCGTCATCATTGCTGTAAGTACGTAGCTCATCGATGGCCGACCCGGACTCAATCTCGACGCCAGCGTACGTAGTCGTCATGTTGATGTACGTACGTACGGCTGCTGACGTAGTCGCCCTCAGTTGGAGACTTTTGGAGTGGAGAGACACGGAAAAAAACATTTTTGATGACACTGGTTTTTAGTTTTATAAACGGATTAAAAAGCATAGATTTGTAAAAACATATTAAAGGGATTTTGATAATGCAACAATTGCGAAAATCGATTTTCACAGACAACCACTAAAAAGCGTCACTCATAATAAAAATCATGATATTAAAGGTTTGAGTCACCTTAATCTCCTTGGCTAGCCCATCTTAGGCTAAGTCCCTCCTCTCCTTCCTTCTCCCTTACCTCTTCTCCGATCCTCTCTCCATACTCCATCTAGCATTTCTATTTTTGCCATCATGCTCCTAGCGATGGTGACTGCGATGGCTTGGTTTTCAGCTACAGCGAGATCAAGAGTGATGGATCTACAGCCGACGAGCTCATAAGAGACGAATCGTTCTCTACTTGGCTTAGGAGCTAGGGAGCCTTGGCTGCAGCGAAGAGAAGCGGTGATGGCGGTTGAGGAGGCGTACTCCTACACCTCAACTACCGTAAAGGGAACGGTTGATGGCAGTGGAAAAAACATGCATATGGGCCTTGTGTGCCATAAAGGAAAGGGGTGACAATGCTCAAGAGCAGCGACAGTGCTCAGCTTAGCAACGATAACCACGACGGCACGTGTTTGGTCCTTAGGGCTTGACGACAGGTATCCTAAGATGACAGCAGGCCTAGGAGTGGTGGGTTTGGTGGATGTGAGCCTTGGCAACGATGGCAAGCGATGGATGACTACAGCGGAATGCAAGGGAGTTTGTGTTCATTGATAGGGGATTTTAGGGAGTTTTTTAGGATTGTGGATTTAGGGATTTTGGAGAAGATTTTGTAAATAGGAATATGGATTTGGGGATTTTGGGCGTAATTTTTTTTTCAAAAATCATAATCACAGTCGGTCAGCTTAATCTCGCCTTTGTTTTTCACTGGCAGCCTCTAAAGAATGGATTTCACATGCAGCATCACTATCATATAGTTATAGACGGTACGACATACCTCCCAGGAAAATCCATTTTAACCGACTGTCATTGTCTTCCTCGTAGCAGTGAGAGGAGGACAACATGCATAGCGGTGGCGTATATACTATACGTACGGAGGCAGGTTGGCTGCGGCCGGTCACCTCGATCGATCGGTTTGATTTGAAGCGATCAAAACACACTACTGAGATCTGTAGAGATCCGGCCGGCCACGCGCACCAAGCTATGGAAACTTCATATGGAACGTTCTCTGGATCGATAGGTCTAACTAAATCGCCTCGGTGGCCCTGATGGGCCATGCCGATCAAGACGGTTAATTAATTTGCTAATTGCAATTACGTTACTGCATGCATGCATATAACTATGGTTTCAAATTTGAAATATCTGAGTAAACTTTTCTACTCAAAATTTAAGACTTTCAACTCAAATTTTAAAAATTTATATCCAAATTTTAAAACTTTCGACTAATAAATTGAAACTGTTAGCTCAAAATTTGAAAATTATACTTAAAAAAATTAAACTCTCAAAGCAAATCTTGAAACTCTCAACTCAAAATTTAAAACTTTCGACTCAATTTTTTTTAAAAAATCTATCTAAAATTTAAATCTTTTAAATCAAATTTGAAACTTTCAATTTAACTTTCTAAACATTCAACTCCAAATATAAAATTTTCAACTCAGTCGGTCAGTCGGACTGGGCCGAATAGACAGACGGTCCTCTTGCGCAACCTGGGCCTAGCTTTCCAGCATGCAGGCCCGGCCAACGCCGTGAATGCGCTAAGGCTAATTCCATAACCTTTTCTTTTTTTTCAAAAAAAGGGGGAAATGGTTGAGTAAAAAACAAAAGGAATATTGGAAATAAACATAATTATTCAAACAGAAGCATAATCGAAAAAAATAGAAAATTCTGAACTATAAAATTACTTATGTAGCTTAATTAGTATGCCTATATGATATGATATGTCACATCAGTTCATGCTTGCACTATCCAAATTGTGAAGGGCTTCCCCTTTAACTACGTACTCAAAGTTTAATAACAAAATTGATGAGCCTTTATGATACGGGCCAAATGGAGATGTGGGCACAGAAATTGGAGCATCTAGAAACATAGAAAAATACTATATTTAAAAAAGGTATCTTTTTGTGAAAATACTGTAAACCAAGGAGACGGTTGGTAGAATAGCAAAATTATTTCTATTTCTATATTTTTTCCTTACCATTTTCATTTCTGTTTTTCACAGTAATCATTTTTAGATGGTTTGGTCAGTAAAAATGGGAAAAATACCAAGAACAATAGCTGGTCGGTCCATCGGTCAGGAATTACCATCATCATTTCATCGTTTAGTTTGGATGGTTCTAACCAACATCATTCTCCGTTGGGCAAGAGGACTCTTTACCATCCACCCGTGTTATAAGTAATATCTTCATATTAAAAATAATTATCGTTTTAGGTGAAGTAAAAATAAATTTGACCACTAGCTTCTACTATAATAAATATATAATAAATATATGATATTGAAGGAATGTATATTGTCTCTATATTTTTAAATTAAATATTTTAAAAGTTATTTATAGTTAAAGTATTAGTATAATATATATATATATGCATCGATTGGAGTACTATAAACCAAATCTTATTTAAAAAAGCCTAAGCAGATAATAAAACAAATAAAAGTCCTATTTGTGAATAGTATTTATATTTGGCTCTTTACTTATACTTAGACATGACATCAAGGATACAAATATAATGCCTAACAGCCTAGCAGGAGGGAAAGAAGGATGGAACTAAGACAATACAAATACAAATATTATTGAGTCAAAATATTTGAGAGGCTCAGCCGCCGATAATTATATACAAGCTCTACGTCAATATAATTACACACTAAATTAAAGTTTTTTTCTACTCATAATAGATTGATATAATAGCAACATTGGCTTCGATTAATAGGAGTATGACTATTACCCGACATTAGAGGCTCAAAAATCCTTGTCTCCCTTGCTTGATAGATATGTTTACTCGATACCTACGTGTTTCAAATACATCAAATATATATAGATACCATAGTCGGATTATTATTTATCAACAGTTGGTGCGCTAGGTAAAAGAAAATGGTATTAAGAGGATTTATGAAGATATGGTGTGAAAAAGTGGATTTTTTTACGAGGAATGGCACGATGACTTTGAATAGGGAGATAAGACCTGAACAAAGTAAGTTCGTCTCTAAATCAAAATCATGACCATCTGGGTTTACATCAACTGCATCATAAACATTTCATCAATAACAGGTTTATCATTCTAATATCTTTAGATTAATTTTAATCTTTACTACTAATCACATATTTTTATATACATATTGTTCATCCGAGTTCATGTGTTGTTTGGTAGTATCTCTGATCAGCTACCTGTTAGCCTAACTTCTACTCAAATAGATTATTAGCATGTATAGTTCCTCCAGTACGTAATTTTTTGTTCTGGGTTCACCAATATTACCTTTAAATTAACCAGTATTCCATCAAACTTTGACTAATAAATTAATGACAACTACGGCGCACCGATGCTACGTACGTATAGGAGATTTCTTGGAATAAAAAATCGTAAGACAGGTGTAGAAGAACAAGATTCCGTCTTCAGCAGTTCAGCTTAGAATGGTTCGTTACTTCGTTGCATGATTTAGCATTTAATAGTGAGTAATATATATAACCAACGGCCGATCAAGATTCGAGAGCTGACCTGGTCGACAAAGCTAGGTCATAGTTCAATAATTAAGATAGGTTCACAAATTGCCGTATTGGTTAGTTGGTCATAATTTCCAGTAACTATCATTTAGTTAAATCAAACAGTTAAGAATTAAGTACGTGTAGCCGTGGTCATAAAAAATATCGTTGGACATGACCTCTAAAACAATGTAATCGATCTGTGACACTTCGTCAGTTCTTCTAAACACAAAAACTTGTATTTTTTTCTAAAAAAACATATTAACATTTAAACCTACCCTTGAGTCTGTAATGAAAAATGAATACTGTTTCTCCTCGCTTTTTCCCAGCCCAAAGCCGGCCGATCAGTAAAATGATCTTACATCTTAAAAAACTTTCAAAGCTACATATAATTTTCTTAGATAATAAAATACTTAAGACTATGTGTTGCATTGTAAAAAAGTACCTCCTCAATGTCATGATATTAATATATTTTATAATTATTGGCAATACAAATTAGTGAGAAAAAATGCATTTGAAAAATGTCCAAAATGACGTGTACTAAGTCTAGTATTGAATGCATGGAACAATAACCGTCTATTGTAACATGCTACGTTGTTTAAAAAAAAGGGTATTGTATCTCTTAATCCGAGTAATCCGCTAATGAATTTAGTTAACAACTTCTTCCGTCTAAAAATAATCTAATATTAAATAAAAAAATCTTATTACCATAAATTTAAACACCCCATATTCCATCTAATACTAGTACTTAGGTTCGTGTATTTAGGACGGAGGGAGTAATATACAGTGTTGTACTTTGCTACATGTCAATCCTATTTGAGAAGCTTAAAATTTTAAATTTTAAGAAGCAATTGATCATGAATAATCAACTGATGGGTAACTAGCTAATAAGAATTAAAAAAACTGGTGAGTACACCCTCGGTAAGATATCACATGTTTAACTATTTGTATTATTAAAAAATATATAAATATGTTAAAATGCAAGTTATTCTATACCACCTATAATAATAAATCAAAACAAAACAAAATATTAAAAACAGTCAACAGCTTCGGTCATCACAAATAAGAGGTGAGGCGGAGTGGTTTTGAGAGGATCCGGATGAGCAGAAGTAGCAGATAACCTCCTAACTCAGCATTAATTAATTGGTAAACGGTCAGCGACGGCACGTGACGAATACTAGTAGCACTCCCGCCATCGAATGCCGCTCTGTCCGATCGATGATCAAACGCACACGCGCGCGTGCGTTGAAAGAACGCCGGTGGGTCCGGTCAAGCGACGCCGACATACGGGCCCCACCACCGCGCGGCTGTCGCTCGCGTCCTAATCCACTGGCTTCCTAAGCTAAACGTGCGCGTACGCACGCACGCTTGCTTGGCACCTTCGCTTTTGGTTTGGACGCGGGGATTCATGGGACGATGTATGGCATGGGCTAGCTACCTGGTATAGCCTAGCTTAATTTAAGCTCTCGTGATGGCGAGAAATTAACGGCCTATGCATATGCATGAGCATATAGCTAATATTCACCCTATTTAAAAATTAAATAGGGTGTATTTTATTTTATTAGGATAATAATTTAATTAAAAAAATACATCACTTATGGTAAAAAAATATGTTTAAATACAAATCTAATGATATTAATTTTGTATTATAGAAAATATATTTTAAAATAGAGGAAGGCTATTATGTTCCAACGTGTGATACTCTGCAGCCTTCCTTGCTGCGGGGTGGTTGCGTTATTTGTGACACGGTGACACGTCCAAGTTATTGACACATGCATGGAATACGGCTGTTGGTATTGCGGCTGGTCAGGGGAAGAAGATACGGAATAATACTGTTCATCCCGGTAATTAAGTCACGTACGTGCGTGACTATTAAGTAACGCCGCCCCCCAAGAGTGGTTTCAATTTGTTCTGCAATTGGAACAGCACGGACTTAGAATTTTTTAACAATCACACCCGTTAGTTACAAACGGTTTACGGTTCAAATAGTTGTAGATATATTTGAAGAAAAAAATAGTTAGATGATGCTAAAAGTTTATATACAAGTATGCAAGGCTAAATTTTATCTGCACTTGAAGAAACAAAAATTAAACAATAAAACTTTATACTGCAGAAAAAAAATCAAGTGTACTACATCAAATTTATAGCTATATGTTTGTGTACTGATCCTTCTTTCTATAAATATAATCAAATCTTTTTAACTTTAACTATCAATAAAAAAAATAAAGAATAACCACATAAGATGTACTAGATTATCGTGAAAAAATATCATAATATATAACTCTTTATATCTTAAATAATAGTTATAGATATCACCATAATACATACTGTCATTTTTTTAAAAAATATTTTACTATTTATATCACATGTATGCCCTTAGGTGCATATGCAGCTAGTTGTAAAAAAACTTTCCAGGTACAGCACCTCCTCGAGCTAACAGTGGTAATACGTTTCTCAGCTTAGTCAGTTCTGATCAACTATAAGTGAGAATGAAACTATTAGTATTGGCAGCGCTGTTTGTTCTCTCCACCGTACCAATGTTACCGAGTTAACCACAGGGGAATTAATCGTTTGTGAAAGAAATGAATACTACTAAACAGGGCAGAAGTTTCAAATTAGAGCCAATTCGATCGGCGAGGAACGGAATCTTTCAAGCGGGCGAGCCGTCCGTAGCCGATCCCCGACGCCGACCCATCACAGCCACCCGTTTTTACCTCCCAATTTAATTACCAACATCAATTTATTTGACTGCTACTAATTAGCTAGTCCTCCAATTAATTACTCGCGCCAGCCACTTTCCCATGCCACGTACGCGTCGTGTCGGCACATTTCACACCACACACGGCACGGTGAAGAGAGGGGGGAAAAACACGAGATTAATTAAATGAATGCTCACCGTTGATCGCCGTAATTAAATTGATTAATACCAACCCTGGTTGTTTCCCTCCTTTTTTTACGCGCGCGTCGACTTCTTCGCGTCTCGCCTCTCCCCCCTACAAAATGAACGCGCTTCATTCCCTTCAACTCCTCCAACTCGATCTCCTCCTCTTCTTCTTCCCATCGATCTCTCGCTGCTTCGATCGGATCAACTCCCACTCAGTTGCTCCATCGCTTCGCACTCGATCGTGTCAAGCAGTAGTAGCTAGCTAGCATGGAGGCGGCGGCGGCGGAGGTGCCGTCTTACTTCCTGTGCCCGATCTCGCTGGAGATCATGAGGGACCCAGTGACACTGGCGACGGGGATCACCTACGACCGGACCAGCATCGCGAAGTGGCTGTTCGGCGGCGCCGACGGCTGGGACGGAGGGAAGGGGACGTGCCCGGTCACGCGGCGGCAGCTAGCGCCGGCGGAGCGGGAGGCCACGCCCAACCACACGCTGCGGTGGCTCATCCAGGCGTGGTGCGCGGCCCACGCCGTCGAGTGGTTCCCGACCCCGCGCCCGCCCGTGGACTCCTGCCGCGTCGCGGCTCTCGTCGATGAGGGGACGCTTGGTGGTGGCGGCGGTGGCAAGCAGCAGCAGCTCGCCGCGCTCCGGGAGATCAAGGCCATCGCCACCGAGAGGGACCGCAACAGGCGATGCGTCGAGGCCACGCCCGGCACCGTCGAGTTCCTCGTCTCCGTCGTCCAGAGCCACGCCGCCACCTGCACGTCCAGGTCGGCCGATGACCTCTTCGACTCGGTGATCGATTCTCCGATGTCGACGAGCTCGCCGGAGGAGGAGGCCCTGGGCGTCCTCTACTCCCTCAAGCCATCCGAGGCCACCCTGCGCCGTATCCTCGACAAGAATGGCGGCTTACTGGACACCCTGTCGTCCGTGCTCCGTAGCCCGAGCTACCGTTCACGCTCGTACGCCATCCTCCTGCTCAAGGCAATGACGTCGGCGATGTCGCCGGAGCGGCTGATGGCGGTGAGCGCCGAGCTGGTGCAGGAGGTGGTGCGGGTGTTGTCCGACGGCGTGTCGTCCAAGGCGGTGAAGGCGGCGCTGCACGTGCTGTGCCGGCTGTGCCCGTGGGGGCGGAACCGCGTGAAGGCCGTGGAGGCCGGCGCGGTGGCGGCGCTGGTGGAGCTGCTCCTCGACGAGGGCGGGCGGCGCGCGGCGGAGCTGGCCGTGGTGGCGATCGACCACCTCTGCGGGTGCGCAGAGGGGAGGTCGGAGCTAGTGGTGTACCCGGCGGGGCTCGCCGTCGTGTCCAAGAAGGCGATGCGGGTGTCGCCGGCCGCCACCGAGAGCGCCGTGCGCGCGCTCCACGCCGTCGCGAGGCACTCGGCGACGCCGGCCGTGCTGCAGGAGATGCTCGCCGTCGGGGTGGTGGCCAAGCTGCTGCTGGTGCTGCAGGTGGACGGCGGCGAGCGCGCCAGGGTCAGGGCGAGGGAGATGCTCAAGGCGAACGCTAGGGTTTGGAAGGACTCGCCATGCTTGCAAGCTCACCTCAAGGCATCTTACCCCAGTTGATCATTTCGTCCCAACACATCGACCGATCATCCATTACTAAGAGGAGCACATACTTGAATTTGCACTCTTCTTAGTAATTAAATTTGTGATTACTTCTTTTCAAACCTGAAGATGCGAAATGCATTGTAAATCTTTCCTTAGTTATGTACATAAAACAATGTAAATCTTTCATTAGTTATGTACAAAATACACTGTAAATCCTTCATTAGCTAGATGGTATCAAATGTGTTCATTGCTCTCCAAAGGGGAAAAATGTATTTATTGATTTTATTTATATAAATTTGTTTGGAGTAGATCAGTGGTATTCTTGCTCAATTCAAGTGTTAATTAATATTATGTTTTGTCTGTCACACCTTTTTTCCATGAACACACAAAAGGATTGCTATTCTAGATAGAACAATATATAGATGGTCCCAAAAGAATCACTGGGATTTTTTTAATTATCCATATAATGGATTTGATAGGCATCTCCCATCCGTCCCAAATTAAAAATTGAATTCTGTAATTTTTAACTAATAATTATATTAATAATATCTATATATTATTATATTTATATTTTAAAATACTTCCGTGTAATGATAATTTTATAGTTATTGATAATATAATATGAAATAAATTAATGGTCAAAGTATGCCAACATTGTATAAAAGTATTTTTAGCTTTATACTTTGTATAAAAGTATTTTTAGCTTTATACTTTGGGACAGTGGGAGTAGAATGTTTTCTCACCTCAAGAATCAAGAGTTATCAACATGTATATTGTTTTTTGCAGCACACCAAAGCCCCAATATTGCTACTGCATAATTCCTCAAGGGCTCAAGGTGACTTATGATAACTATAGAGGTATGTCTCAACTACTTTGTTAAATATGAACAGAAAAAATGTATGGTTCAAAATGATCCCAGATATCAAGAAGTTGATGAATGCCTCTGTATTTAAGCTTACATAAAAATGAACTTAAAGCAAAAAAAAAGTTAGATAGTAACTCTAATGTACAACCATATTTTTATTTTTCTTATTTAGTATGTACAAAGACACTGATCCCTTGTCCTTCATTCGACATGCATGGAGTAATTTGATTGCACTGTGCATTAATTGATCAGTGGCATCATCTTCTATCGATTAATTAGACTGACAGTACTATATTCGATTTGCTAGTTACTTTTGCTTCATGATCGTAATGCCACCTGAAGAAATTAGCATATACCTTTTCCGCATCTGAAATTTTCTCTCCACCATTCTTGATTGATTGCTTCTAGATCACTTGAAGCAGCCAAGCACAACATATTGTTAAACGGAAGGTGAAGTTACTGAATTAGATATAACTAACTAAAATACGTAGTTAATCACATTTGGCGCAACCGGCCATCACCTTTTCTTCATATTTGGAGCGAAAAAATTACACAGCCGAATCTATCAGCCGTTCACTTTGCTTTGTCTCTTTTTTCAATGACCATTTCTTCATATTTGGAGGGGAGAAAAATTATACGGCCGAATCTATCAGCTGTTCACTTTGTGGATAGTTTTCTTTCTCTTTTTTAGATGACCTTTTCTTCTTTGTGTAGTTCTCTCATACATAACCAAAAAGTCCTCAAAACAGGCAATAAAAGTTACATTATAATTAAGTGTTAAGTCTGATGGTTTGAATGAAACAATTAATATAATATGAATGATTGTTTATACGTCAAGTTGTCAAACCTAAAATAAACATCCACGTCAAATGCTTATCTCAGGCCTTTCCTCTTCTCTGAGCCTCTGATGGTTTTTGACTGAAGGGTGCATAACCTGCATCTGCATGGACAATGGTTCAAGGTGTTAGTAATTCTAAGTTTCATACTCCCTGCGGTCATGAAGGAATGTTGTTTTGGATATGTTTCAAGTCAAACTTTAAAATTTTGATTTAATATTTAGATTGGATGCATGGAAACTATATGTGTATATTTGACTTTCGTAATGTTATAATTTTATTGGGTTTTTTTAATGTTCTGCAATAGAAATTTGTGTTCAAATTTACATATGAACAATGTGCAAAGCGATATGTTTTTGTGATCGAAGGGAGTGTCTAGTTATCAGTTAATGACATGAACAAATCAAACCTGACTAATTAGTGGAGAGCTATTATTGATTCTGTGCCCAAGGACCTGTTAAAACTTGAAACCAGACGTACGTAGAGCTATGATATGTTCAATCACCAGGCGAAAGACATGATTAAATAGTCAGATGTTTATTCTGGCTAATGGTTATTCAACTAGGATAACTACAAGACGATAATTCAGCAGTAGCCGTTATAATTCTGTTTATTTTGACTTGATGTTCTCTGTCTCCTATCTTGGCATTTGCACTCTGAAAGATAAACGAGTTCAAGGCTTCAAGCTAGCTGCTGCTACGATCTGTAACATTCAGCCAGAGATACATTTGATGCAGGCGCCGGCACGCCGCCACCGCACATGATGACATGATCAGGATCAAACCCAGTAAAAAAATGCAAATCTTACGAAATTTCAATGCGGAATTTTCAATATGCACATGCATTGTGCCATTGTCCAAGCTTGGGAGTTGGGAGATGCTGCTTGTAAGTTGTAGCTAGCCCATTCCATGTTGGATACTCTACTCTGCATGAATACATCAGTGATGCAAATGCTACTGTAGATCAGTAGTAATCTGTAGTTGACACGCTGTTCCTAATTAGATTGATGACCAGGCCAGGTCTAGACCTTAGTTGCTTAATTTGTTGATTAATTCGCAGAATGAGACTGATGATAAGGTGATATCGTCAGTGCTAGGCTAGCTACTGAATCTTTTCTCCATTAATTCCTCAGTCTTTAGGCATCATCGAGTGCGTCGGCGATATGTTAATTTACCGATCATCACTTATAGTTGGGTGGCGGTGGTGAGCGTGTGCAATCATTGAGTCCTTGTAGAACCTGCAGAACCATCTAATGTGGAGATGCGTTGACGTAGAAATGTTCAATATATACGCTATGGTTGATTGCAACATGCAAAGTCAGCAAGAACAATGTCAAATTAATCAGTGTGTGCAGATCGCAGTCCCTTTTCACATATGTAATATATGAAAATGCGGTTTAAATCTGATCTTAATATTTCTTAGAATACCTACCATACAACCACTAAGTACTAACGGATCTTTCCAGGCAATCCATCACGCCTTGTTTTCACACGTTTTATTTACAAAGTTAGGTTTTCTCCCACCCTTAAAGAGGTACTACAAAGTTAGTTTTTCACATATGTAGTATATACCATTAACTTACGTCTGTACAAAGGAGAGCTTCATGTTGACAAGGACCATAGTACCAACGTACCATACGTGAAGCTCCATTTTAGTGACAAAAACAATATTACTACAAGCAGTACAATACAATGACAAGAATAGCTTAGTCACCCATGTACAGTGCGAGACTTTACAAAGATCTACATGGCGTGTCATGTACATATGTACCTACGACTATCCAGTAACTTAGTGCATGCAGGTTTACATCACCAACCGTATACAGGGTGCTGTTCTTGAGGCGGCAAAAGGCCCATGTCCACGCGGTGTTGCTTGTCGGAGTCGCGTGTTCCAGGAATCTCTCCGGTGGCCGATCTGAGAACCTCATTACCAGTTAGGCAGTGATGAGCAAATGCCAATCCTTCATCCATGATGTCTGACAAATTAGGCTGAAGGGTTCTTCTCGTCTTGCTTTTGTGCACGCCTTCTACGGGTTGACTGAGAACCTTGTCGAGGTCTGAATACTCCATGAATCTCTCGGTTGCTGCCTCCCATGATAGGTTGTACCTTTGCTCAGGGGTAAGAGGTTGGGGTTCCCTGGCCATGGCCTCGTTCACCCTGGCAAGAAATTCCTCCGAGGTTCTGTACGTCAAGCAGTTCGGGAACGACGTGAAGAATTCGGTCGATGGATGTTCCGTGCAGATGACGAATTTCCCCATCGCGAGAGCTTCCGCTGTTGCTGTGCACAAGACATCACTGATGCTTGGGTTGATGAATACCTTGTACCTGACAATAACAAGAGAAAGGCAGCTGGATCAGTAATCACCAAAAGGTAAACGCAGATGACGAAATGATATGGAACCTGAGAACACACTATTTTCCTGAGTGATACATACCCATGGAGTGAGTCATCTGCATGGTCCCTTCCCTTAAAAAAGTTGGCATTCAGGTTAAGTTTCTTGGCAGTAGATTGGACTTCTTGTGAGTCCTCGCCACTTCCATATACATCCAAATTGAATCCTTGCAAGTCACTTTTGTGTTTATCCAACAAATCTAACAGTTCCCTGTAACCTTTGGCCCAGACCATTTTCCCCAGAAAATATGCTCCCTTGGAAAATGATTGCTGCCCATTCTCCCTATCAGTCATTATTTTATCTCCGATCTTAAGGAACTTTAGATTTACACCATGAACGTTACAAACAATAGACTTAGGAAGATCCTGGGTTGCGGCAGAGAGACGTAAAACCTGCATAAGCCAATTCACTAGTAATAATAAAGTGCATCCAGACGACACTACAGCAAAATGAGCTAGAGACAGCACCTTGTCACAGTATGCTCTGGTCACCCAATTCTTGATGTGTTTAACTAGGAAAGCTTGAAGAGCACCATTCTTCTCTCTCTTGATATTTTCTAGGTAATTCGTATGAACTACACCAACTACATGATTGAACGTATCAGTCCAACGGTTCCCATGATGATACCAGTTCAGATGCTCTGGTTTTTCCAATATCGCTATACCAGCTTCTCTCGATGAAATAAACTGCGATGTATCCCTAGCAGGAATGATGCTACGGCGCTCTTTAGAGAACTGCATGGAATACAACAATAATGTATTTATCCAAGATATAGACCTTCACATAAGATGTATGATATAATCACCTTGCTAGGTGTTCGTGTGAAAATTGATCTAGGCAAAAAGCACACTAAGAGGCGTGTTTACCGATAGAGGTCCGATACGATGCGCCTACACACGCAAAGTTCTGAAAGATCTGTTTAGATCTAGTGTAGATTTTAAACTTGAGGTTTACGGGCAAGCTAGTTAATTTAACCCTGGAGATATAAATAATTAGATCGACGAGCCAATTGGCCAATAGGTCGATACAGACTCCTTCTATCGGCTGGTTGCTGATAGAAATTATAGCACTTATACATCGGCTAGAAAGCTGATGATAACATAGGTAAATAGCAAGAAATAAAATAAAAAACACATCGATTATAGAGTTGACGATGCTCTGAATAAAATAGATGATAAGTAGTAAAGAACAAAGTCTGGTCTTTCGAAAATACAAGACCTAGCAACTACTGATGATTGTACCGTTAGAACTAGTTTTGATAGATCATGCTAAACTGAGACAGTATAAGACTGAAGCTAACGACACTAAAACAGCAGAAACTAGATCGGTCGTACTGACAGAAGAAACAAGTAAACTCATCGGCTAGCTACGATATAAACAGATAATCTTATCGATTAGCTGAGCCGATGGAAGGAATGAAACATGATAGATTACGATGTTAGCCCTATTAAACACAATCTTGATAGATTGGATCTAATCGAGACAATATAAGACCAGCTGTAATAAAACCGGATCGATCGCTAGCAGATTAATTGTTAATGATATATGTATATCGGCTGAAAAGCCGATACGTTAAGCATGAAGATCAGTGTAAAGGTAACTCATCGGTTGGCCACTCCGATGAAATATCACATAAAGACTCACCGACTTAAGGCTCAATCTACTATCAACAGTCTAAAAAATCAGACCTAACCGATGTAGCACGAGACTGATGAAGGTAAAAGGAGCTCGATAAACCGATAGATCCCACGTAAACATGATATAATATATCCAATCGGACTAAGAGGTCGGACCCAACAAATACAGTCTTAGACAGAACGGATATACCAGGATAATGGCGGGACTTACCACTTCGCCAGAGATCGGACCTTTCATAAGCCAATACTGTCTACATCAAATGAGTTAAGCTATCAAACTTTTGAGAGAAAAACTTCTTTCTAATACAACATAATAATCATTGGAAGACCAGCTTTGCTAACTGTTCATCGCTTAAGTCCAAACTGTAACATTGGTTTCGTATATTACGGAACCTTTAAATATATTCTATAATTGATTCCTTCGACTTCTGCTTTACCGATATCAAATCTATGAGACGCATCTCGTGGATCCCCGCAAAGAAGTACTTATGAAATTATTTCTCTAGATCGGTCCATCATCTGATTAAATTTGGTGGTAACGATAAAAACAAAGTAAAAGCCGATCTAGATAGTGACAATGGAAATAACATAAGTCTTATAGCCTCTTCTGTAGATGCTTCTCCGTACTAAGCTAAAAATCGGCTGATGTATTCAACTGTAGACATATTGTCCTGCCCTAAGAATTTAGAGAAATCTGGTATCTTGTATCGACGTGATAACGAAACTCTATCAAACCACTCAGAGTATGAATGCCGATACATGAAATTTTTCTTCTTCGGTTTCAAATCGAACTGTTCCTTCATCACTTTGAATATGTTTATAGTCCACTCATTGTCTCCATCGTGCTGCCTCCCGAGCTAAACATAGCCATCAGGCTGATTGAACATTGGCATCTGTAGACAAATATTTGCCGATGTATAAACTGATGGTTCTTGAGTAATTAATCCATCTACTATTTTCCTCATCAAGTCCCAAAGCATATTCATCAACCCTCTAGATTGATTGATCAATGCATGACGTATAGCTTCATCAATTAATTCTTAGACGGACTTTTGTAGACTTGAAGATACAAGTTGAGTTGGTTCACCAATCAGAATTGGTGTTGGGAACGAATTCTTCTAGATCGGTCCTTATTACATCATATTAAAAGATTGCAAGCACAACTTTTCAAAATCCTTCACACATTGCTCCACCTGTTGCGTATGTATATCTATCAAGTTTTCTAATACGACCGAAATAATAATATCTTTATTAACTTCTTCATCGGACGAGCGTGCCTTGGCATCAATCTCTTCTTCAGACATTCTGTTCCACCGGGCATACCAAAGAGCGTGTTCATGTGAAAATTGGTCCAAGCAAAAGGCGCACTGAGAGGCGCATTTGCCAATGGAGGCCCGATGTGATACACCTACACAAGCGAAGGCTTAGAAAATCTACTTAATTCTAGTGCAGGTCCTAAACTCGAGGTTCGCGGGCTTACCTGTCAATTTGAGCATGCAATTGACAAGGAGATAGAAAGAATTAGGTCGACGAGCCAATCGGCCAATAGCTTGATACGGACTCCTGCTATCGACTTGTTGTCGATAGGAATTATAGTACTTATACATCGTCTAGAAAGCCGATGATAACATAGCCAAATAGTGAGGAATAAAATAAAAAACATCGGCTATAGAGCCGATGATGCTCTGAATAAAAAAAACGATAACCAGTAAAGAGAAAAGTCCAGTCTTCCGAAGGGACGAGACCTAGCAACTACCGATGATTGTACCGTTAGAACCAGCCTTGATAGATCTGACCGAATTGAGATAGTATAAGGCTGAAGCTAACGGCATTAAAATAGTAGAAACTAGATCAGTCGTGCTGACAGAAGGAACATGTAAACTCATCAGCTAGCTACGATATAAACAAATAAACTCATCGGTTAGCTGAGCCGATAGGAGGAACGAAACCTGCTAGATCACGATGTTAGCCCTATTAAACACAATCTTGATAGATCGAATATAACTGAGATAGTATAAGTCCAAATCTATTAAAACCAGATTGATCGCTAGCAGATTAATTATTGACGATATATATATATATATATATATCGACTAAAAAGCCGATACGTTAAGCGTGAAGCTTAGTGTAAAGATAACTCATCGGCTAGCCACTCCAATGAAACGTCGCGTAAAAACCCACCGACTTAAGACTTAATCTACTATCCGCAGTTTAGAAAACCTAACCAATGCAGCACGAGACTGATGACGATAAAAGGAGCTCGATAAGCTGATAGATCTCATACAAAAGTGATGCGATATATCAAATTGGATTAAGAGGTCGGACTCAACCGATATAGCCTTAAACAGAATGGATATAACAGGATGATGACAGAACTTACACTTTTGTTGGAGATAGAATCTAACCGATACAGCTTCGTACCTAGAGCCAAAACCCGTCGAAAAAAACCTAGATAAACTAAATTGACGATGCGCTAAAATTATATTGATTTGTGAAGATAATTTATAAGACTTCATAGGGTCTACATTTATACCCTGGATTACATAAATCCCACACGAATACGAGATAAACTTTTCTAATGATAAAACAGAATCCATTTTAGAGATAAAAGAAAAACTAACTAACTTGTCTATCTAGAAAATATATATTTTATAAATATAAAAACTACCCTGTCGTGACTTTTACAATTTTTTCTCAAATCCGATCTCATCTAAATAAGTTTTCATCTATCAATCGGCCTCCTTTCATAAGTTAATCGGTTCTCCGATGCTTAACCGAATTTGTTTGCGGCTTACTAAATTTTGGCGTTAATACAAAGTTTGATTCAAACTAAGGCCTTTCCTCCAGACACTTCTTTATATATGTTCCTGCTCTTCTGGCAAACTGAAGGTCATGCTATTTGGACACACAAGTTCTTAGCCTGACTTGCAAAGCCAAGGCACCACGAGCGTGACATCTTGTTTTGCACTTCTTGCCAAATATGCTGCCCAGAACAATGGATTAACTGCTGTTCCTGTCATCCATGGTAGGCTTGCTGTGGTGACTATTGCAACATGCCTTTTATTGTCTGAAACCTCGTATTTTGAAGGTTCGTTCCATAAACCATCATCTGTGTGATAGCCAGTACTTTGTAGCACGCTAGAAATTCTTAGATCAAGCTCATCCGTTGAGTTATCATCTCCGAGCAAGGATGAATCGGCTGAAAGGGAATGATTTTGTGTGCTATAAAATGTCTCCACTAGTTTGTCACATAGTTCTGCACCACAGTAACAACAGTATATAAAAGGGCAGCGCCTAATAAATGGAATGAAATGCAACAGTGTTGCTTTTTATGCATACCTCTCCTTACACCAAGTTGATCCAAAAATGGTCCAGATTGCTTGGCTAGATTTGCCATAATTTCAGTCAGATCAAGAGGCGGAACTTCCTGCATTATTATACTCAAAGATTACATCCGCAACAATGTTAACCAAGCAACAAAAAAGTTCAGAACAAAAAATTGACTACAGAGTGTCCTTCGATATGACTGTTGGTTGCTTTCTTTTATGAAACATTCGTGCTTATTCACACTACCATTCCATATTAAGGCACAACAGAGCAGTATATAACTATAGAGTCAAAGACCAAGCACTTTTCAGGAGAAATGAAGCACAGGGGTGAAAAGCCATTTATCATCTCACAGTGTCTATAAAGATTTAAAGGGTAGTTCCCTTCTCATGACATGTTCCTTGACCTAGATCAAACTAGGGACTAAGGGAGTGAAGAAAGAGATGAACCAACCAAAAGAAATCAAGGAAAATCAGATTACTGCAGTTCATCATATCATAGAGGGGAAAAAAATCCCAAATGTCGATTTCGCCAGAATTATTTTGAAATAACACAATCATATAATGCAAAGGGATGTCTTCAGATGGTAAATGAATTTTCTATAAAGAAATAGTATAGTTATAGTCTTAACAATTTTATGGTTAGTGGAGTTACCTTAGATTCAAGAGGCTCCATGTTAAATGATTTCTGCACCAAGAAAGCGAATATAGGTGAGAAATTGATTAAGCCAGATAGTACCTTTTGCTCATAAAACAAACGCTTGTGACAACACCACTTTTTTTTCATTGGATGAACCATATGACATAAACATTGAAATATATAGTAATCGAGTTAGGAGCCATATACATGGTACATAAAGAAATAAAAATCATGCTTATTCTTTCGTAAGAATGGACTAAAATGGAGATAGCAATCATAACTTATTGCATGTATTTCTTTTACTAAGGTTTGTAACAGTAATTTTTCCTCACATTTTACAATTATTTTTTACATTCGGCCGGCATTTGAGATTGGCATGAGAAGTGACAGAGCGCATGAGCTTTGAGCTCGTAACGCAAGCATGCCATTTTCACCACTCAGGCACTCATACCAGATTGTTCTACTGTTATACAGATTATGCAAGTATAAGTCACGAGTTCTTTTTTTAAGCGGACAAATTACTCTCATAATTGACCAAGAACTTGCACAAGGAAAAAACAATTAGGTTTGCGCGGAATTACCAGGCTCGACTTGAATTTCTCGACGAGCTCGCCGGGGCCAGGGAGCCCCCCAAAATCTCGCTACTCTGGCTGCGGCGCTCCAATTCCTTGAGGCCGCCGCGAATCATCCTCACTACCTCCCACTCCTCCTCCTCCTCCGCATCTCCGCTCCACAAGGCGGTGCGCGCGCCGCCGCCGACCTCGGACGCGAGGGCGTTGCCGGTGATCCCGGAGAGGTCGACGCGGGCGCTGGTGCCGCCCCTGGGCAACACCCAGCCCTCGACACCCTCCTGCGGAGGCCGAGCTCCCGGTCCCCGGACGCCGCGTACTGGCGCCGCAGCTCGGAGATCTTGGGCTGGATCCGGTTGCGCACGAACTCCACCTCCGCGATGGGGGCCCCGGCCGCGACGGGTGGCGCGGGCGCGGCGACCGTGGTGGAGGCCAACACGAGGAGGTGCTCGAGCTCCCGGTCGGCAGCGTGCGCAGCGAGTCCGCCCGCGCCCGCATCAGCCGCAGGTCGGCGCTCGCCGAGTCCCGCACCTCCCGCCACCCCTTGGAGAGGAACGACAGCGCCGCGCTGGCGTCCCCTCCGCCTCTGCCGATCGACGGAGGCGGCGGCGACGCCCTCGCCTCCATGGCTGCTGCTGCGGCGAACGCCTCCGAGTTCGTGGGCGAGCCGAGTGAGATTTGGAGAGGGGGAGAGAGAGGCAGCAACACGACGCGCGAGTTTGCGGGGAAGAGGAGGAGAGGAGAAGACGAGGACGCCACGCCACGCGTGAAGCGGCTCGAGGATTTGCTGACCTGGCGGTTGTTCGGAGCTGGCAGGTGGAGCCGGGGTGTCAGTGGTGTGCAGCGGCGAGGTTTGGATCCGCGGGGCCAATGGGGATCGCGTGTTAGTGGTGAGGTGGCGGCGGGATGTGCTGACGTGGACACGCGGGACGTGGAGGTGGGGTAGGAGGGTAATATGCTGTGTGCGTGACTTATGTGATGCGTTGGATGGCTGGGAGACAAATGGACGGCTGAGGTTTCCGCCTTGCTCTCGTCCATCAGAGGATTGCCTCTTTTTTTTTTTCCTGCGAAAAGCACAGAAAAAGAGAGGCTTCTACGGTTCTTCTACCCATTCCGAAATTCTTCGCCGGAGCCTCGAAGCTTCGTGCTAAGGGATTCACAAACACGGTTAACAGTGAAAACCCGCACGGATTTTATAAAAAAATTCAAATTTTGTTTAAATTTCTTTACACTTAGTATATCTAACGGGCACTGTTAGATAAATCCAGTTATTACGGTAACCGACCGTAGGGAAAACCTTGGTGGCCTCATGGCTCTCTATAAGTGGGACTTTGTTCTTAAATCGAGTGGTTGAGAGGGTATAAAAGTAGTTTTGTAGAGACATCCGTACTTTTAAGATAGTGTTCGGTTAGAGAAAAAAGATACAATGGAATGGTATGCTCCTGTATCTGTATCTGCACATAGACGGGGGTGAGAGCTGTGATCTAGGGGACACTTCATTGGATTCAGGCAGATTCAAAGGATTTTTTTGACAAGGAGATGGACCCAACCTATGTTGTTGCCGGCTTTGTTAGGCTAAAACGTTTACTGTAACAGTGGAGCCTTCTCCGAGGGTGATGGGGGGGGTGGCTGCCGGACTTAAACTTGCTGTGCGCCACTGCTCATTGTCGAAAACCCCTGTAAATTTTGTTGTTAGTCAGGGCAAACTATTTGCTACCTAAATTAGATGGGGGTTTATGTCCTACCACTGTGTTGTTGCTAAATGGGCAACAAAGAAGTTGATAGGTTTTAGGCTGAGTTCTTCAGTAAGTTTGGGCTGACAAAAGTTCATCATTTACTGTAAACGTGTTAAACGATGTTTTTTTAAAGACTTATATATAGAAATTTCTAAAAAAAACTTATTTTTAAGTTTATAATAATTAATACTTAATTAATTGTTTGTTAATCGCTGGCCTCATTTTACGTGTCACCAGAAATCTAAGCCCAAATACTTTTCCAAACTCAGCCTTAGTGTTAAAATTTAGTTTTACTTGTCAATAGCAAGATAAGTAGGAACTTGAATAAAAAATTTGATGAAATAACGTAGTAAAATATATCCCAAGACGGCATCCGAAGTCATATAGGTAGTTTCCCGTTTAGTGACTCATTTCTGTGTTGAATACTGTATCGAGATGACCTTTCACAATTGTTTGAACTATGAATGCTCTAAACATGGAGAAATATAGAAAAATGAATTTGTTTATTTTCTTACAAAATAGGTTGTTGTTATACTAGATTTTACATGTTATATTTTGGCTCGAGTGACCACCGACTATATACGACCATACCATGTCTACAAGTTATTCCCTTCAAAAGATGTGAAGAATAATTACTCCTGAATAAACACCTCTTGAATCAGTACTCTGATTTGCAACCACCAAAAAAATGAATGCCAAGTGGTAAATACTATGTGCTACTCTTTCCGATTTTTAAGGCATAAACGTCGTTGACTTTGTAACATACATTTCAACATACGTCTTACTCAGCCTAAGTGGCTTAAACATTAATGGAACTATTCCCCCCTCGAAATCCAATTTGCCCGGGCTAACGGTTCACCGATCACTGATCCTTTTTACCCATGGGGGATACAAGGTTTGAGTAAATACGAAGACCGAAGGGAACCCATGTTGGCGCACACAGAGCTCAAGTCTGGAATAGTCTGCAGTAGCAGCAAGCACCGCCTGAAAACGCAGAACGCTGCCCGGAATCCAACGGGCATATGATATGCTCCGATTCTTTTCTTTACTCCACCCATCAGTGTCGTCGATCCGCTCAACCATTTGAAGTTAATTTATGGATCAGGCTGTCAACTAGCAGCAGCTTGATAATAATCCAGTGCCGATTAAGCTCGTAGAGCGTAGACGTAGAGTTGTTAAAGCGCCTAAAGTTCAGCTAAGAATACAGTAAAATGGGTGGGAATCAGCAGAAAACATTTCGAGGCCGATGCCAAGGCAGCGTTGGTTTCAATGTTTTGGGTGATTAGCAGCGTGGCTTAGCGGAAAAGACACTTAATTAACATATAACTAATTTTTAAAGAAACTTGCAATCCTGCATAGCGATCTTGGTGTACAGTGCATGCACTCCAAACTCCAAAGGATGCATGTGAGCGGTGACCAGGCCGAGGAGGAGTGCAGCAAGGGAAGATTCTAGAAGCTTTGCGTCGCCTCCACTGTGCGCGTGGTTTCCAGGCCAAAATTGATTCGTAACCCGTTCGTTCACCGAACATGACAATTTCACAGTGCTTTCTGCAAATCTGACGTGAATTTTACTACTTCGTTTGGTAAGAGAAATCAGGACGAGATCTTTTTTATTTTCTTCTCTCTTTGGAGAGAGAGCCAAAGTAAGGCGAGATATTTGGTTGCCAAATTTGGGAGGAGTAAACACGCATGGGGAGTGGTTGGTGGGCCTGGCCCATCCCGCGTACGAGCACCTCCTTTTTCGGACATAAAAATCATTTTTCTTCTTTCCTCCTCCTAGAACCCCTCCTCCGCCTCCGCCACCCTGCGCCGCCGCCCAAATCCCCTCTCTCTCTCCCCGCCGGCGATAAGGCCGTGCTCCGTAGGCACGGTGCCGGCAGCCGCCTCTCCTTCCCGTAGCCTCCTCCACGCACGTGCGTTCGCTGCCGGCAAGCAGGGGTGACGCGACGCGGCGCCGACCTCCTCCTCCAACACCTACCTGACGCCGTCTCGGTTGGAATCGAATCGAAGGTTCTCTCTCTCTCTCTCTCGTAGAACTCCCTGCTACTACTCTCAGGCGCAGGCTGATGATCCGGCGTGGTGCAGGTTGGGAATCCATCCGGACTTGGGATTGGTTTCTTTGCTTTGCCTGCAATTAACCAGTCCTGTTTCTTCTGGATTTCTTTCATGGCGTGGTTTAGTACTAATAGATGCCTGTGTTTCCAAAAAAAGAATTAATTTTGGGTACATCTGAAACCCCCATTACCACCACACGTTAGGTCTTCCTCTGCAGTCTGCATTTGCTTGTCTGGATTGCCCTGCAAGATTAATTTGCACTTGTTTTTCATGTTGCACATTTTTGATGTTTGTTCTCAGCTCTGATCCCACAAAAGATCTTTTTTTTTGCAGTGGGAAATATTTCTGTGGCAATGCAGTTTACCAGGGTGCCTTGATTAAACTTGTTGAATGTTTTCTGTATCTTGTCACATGTTTTACGTATGCGTTTCTGGTTTTGCAGACGAACGGGATAAAGGAGATTATGTTCGATGGGCTGTAGTTAAAGTAGCACAAGAGAGGTGACCAGCGTCGGAGAGGCCGCAAGTGTGTTCTCACCATGTCTCGGTCACCGCACCTCCCTCCCCGCTGCCCGCCGCTGGGTCCTCAGATCACAAGGAGAGATGACAGCTTGTTCACTCAGAGCTGCAGGTTTCCGTCGGAGGATCCGTTCGTTGGTGAGCCACCGTGTTGGCTCGATGATCTCCTCACAGACTCTGGGAAGAGCCACAACCTTCCTCCACTCAGGAGAGCCTGCAGCGATTCTGATGCTATCTTGGATGTGCTGATGACGTTCCAAAGCCCAATTTACCCAATTGAGGAAGGGGATCTGCAGCCGGTTGGTGAAGCTGGGGGCTTGTTCAATGCTGCAGCGGAAAGGGGTGGAAGTGGTTCTGGCATTGAAGGTAGCTGTGTTTATGGGCCAAATTCGCCGAGACAGAAGACTAGGCTGACCAGTTCAGAGAGTTCCATGGTTAACGCTGTCCTGGAGAATGTCCCTAGCAACCCCTTGCAGTACCTGATGATTGATGCCACAAGTGGTGTGAACTGTAATGTGGGCGTGGCCAATGGAACTGGAGACACAAGTGCTGTATGCCATGCTGATCAAGAGAAGTCACTTAAAAGGTACACCGCTTATTATTTATGATTCTCTACCAGTGTGCGTCATTCATAACTTTTGTGATTCCAAGTCTTTTCAAATTTAATCCCCTGAAATGAAAATTCAACAGTAATAAATTTAATAAGCTCTAACTATTGGCATATATAAGTGGAAGTTCAGGTGAAAAGAATGTATTGTTAGGTATTAGTATATCAAAAGAAAAGAATCGGTAGACTTGGCTGTTTTATCAAATACTGGCAGAATGTAGCAGTATATCTGATATACGATAGCATTCTGCAGTGAAGGATAAGCTTTGAATGCTAATGTTAATGACTTTTGTTTGCCTTTTGTCTTTGCCAATAACAATTTAGGTTTCTATCATCAGCAGTAATAACTCCAGATATAAGATATTTTCGGCTTAGGTCTATAGCACATTGGGTACATCCGTATATGCACCCAGGGTGTGGGGGTGGGGGGAGCTCCCTACTGTTCTGGATTATAGGGGGGTGGGGCAAGAGGTGGCGGTTGCCACCGGAGATGAAGAAGATGGGTAGTGTTGGGGACAAAACTAACTGGAGTTAGGTTGGGTGTGGTTAGGGGGCTGTGGGAGGAGAGTGAGGGTGAGGCAATGGGGTGCTGCTGGTCGTAGGAGGTGACGATGGCAGGATGTGGTGGGATGCGGAGGCCTTAGCCAATGAACACGAGGAAGAAAGTTGCAGAGGGAAGCTCATGGGGTTAGGTTGGGTGGGGCTAGGAGCCTAGGAGGCAGTGGGGGGATGGTGACGGTGGTCCTGTACTGGCTGCAGGAGGTGATAGCAAAGAGATGGGGATGAGAGCTTGACACCTGCACCTGAAGTCGTGAGTGAGGCAGGGATCACAGTGGAAGGAGCATGGGGAGGAGGTTGTGAGGGACAGGGATGGGAGAAGTGGGTGGTCGATGATGAGCTCCAGGGAGGAGCCATTGGGAATATGATGAGGCTAGCCATGTCCTTTAGTTTTTATGTGATCTTGTTGGCATAATATTTATTTGCACAAACATTCAGTGTGGAACATGACCAAAATTCTGTAGTTTGGGCTCATTGGACTGTCCTGTGTAAGCAGGAAGTTCCTCCCTGTATTTTCAAGGATCTATTTTAGGATTCTTTTTTGACCATTTCTCACAACTTTTCCATAGTGTATGGTGGTTCATTTCGTTTTCCTTTTAGTTCCAGAAAATTAGAGCAATTTGGTCTGGTACTAGTTCATTGTTTGTTTGTTTGTTTAGCAGCTCTAATCAAGCTTATTAAAGATAACTTTGGGTGCCAACTATTGACACTGATGAGAAATTCATTTAAAAGAGTGCCCTCGTGTTAATTCTATGACAACTTTTGAATGAACTTGCAGTCATGTAACCACAACAGCAATGCAGAAAATCTGAAATTCAGGTCTATGATATGTATTCTTCAAAGATTACTCCTATGTGGGATCTAGTTCTCATAAAAAAAAGGATCTAGTTCTCACGCTAAGGTTTTAATTGTGACAAGTGAATCATGCAAGAATCCTGTTATCAATGGCATCCCACTGTATCTGTTGGAATGCTGACAGATCTTAGATGCTATATGGGGTTGAGGAGCTGATAGTGTGACCATTGTGCACACCTCTGCTCATGAAAATCTGTTACTAAGTTTTTAACTTTATGAAGATGCTACCAAGTCGAGATGGTGGTCTTATCTTTGTAGATGGGTTTTTCATGTACCTGTCATCATGTTTCATACATGAAACTGAATTTTGTTTAGTTAACTGTTGAAAATTCTATAAACACTAAGAACAATAGAACGTGTCAGAATAGTGAGATGGCATTTCAACATTTGTGCAGGCGCTCAGGCCAAAGATCGAGGGTCAGAAAACTTCAATACATTGCTGATCTTGAAAGAACTGTTGACTCACTTCAGGTAGCTCTGTTAATCCTCATTATCACTCCATATTCAGATTAAGTAGTGCTTACTCTTTTATGGTGTAAATTTATTTTCTGATTTTCAGAACATAGGGGCTGATTTAGCTGTGAGGGTAGCATCTCTTTTCCAGCTTCGTAATGCTCTATCAATGGAAAACAAGCAACTGAGGAGGCAGATCACTAGTCTTCAGCAGGCAAAACTAATTAGGGATGGTATGTCTAAAACTGTTTGCCCTTTCATAAATTACCAGCACAAATTAAACTTTTTAGAGTATGCATCCTTGTTTAGTTGCATTTTTTTTGTGTGCTGTACACTTTAATCAACACCCAAGTACAATACAGAAACAACACCTGTCATTTCATTAGAAATTGTAGCTCTGTTCAATAAGATGACAGGCGAATTCAGTCTGTAGCAAAGATGTTGTGCTTGATATTGGTTGGCCTTTATAATGTTTCGCTTTTTTTGGTTGGTCATGCAAAACTTGCTCAAATGTTAAATGCAGGCCATTTGAATTATTATTACTGTTTCGTAGATATAGCTAGCCAAGCTATGTGCACAAGCTTCACATGTGTCACAGAGAAAACTGAAGTGTATAGAATGAAAGTTTGCCTTCTGGTAATTGCCTATCAGAAATATAATAGTAGCTTGCTCATCCTATCATGAAGGTGTTTTCTTGTGCATCCATGGCTTCATGCAATGATAGTTTGATAGTCAATGTTACAATGGCCATCAGATTTTGTACTTCTGTGCTTTAGTATGTTTCATTGATTATGGAGGTATTCTATTGTTGCTTCCAAGTAATTTGGCCTAACGCACTTCCCAGATTGTTAGGGCAAGCCTTGTTATTAACTTCTATCTGGCTTGATTTTGTTGGAGGATGTACTGTTTACAAAGAGAGATAATCAGCATGTGTCAGTTTGGGTACCAATTAAATCACCACAATACAATTCAAGTAGAATAAAATTTAGATTTGTACTCACAATTACCTGGAATTTATTTGTGTCAGTTTGATATCTTAACTTCAGAAACTGAAGTAGTGTCAATAGTTGCAAAGCATTGGTCTGCACTATTCATGCCATAGGTTTGATCTTTCATGTTTGGATGTCCAAATATTTGTAATGAATGTGAGAATGCCAAGCTTAATGCTTAACTTGAACACTATATGTTAATTTTGTCAAAACATGCTCTGCTCTTGTGCACCGCATTGAATGAATGGTTTGCAACCAAATTCGCAGGTCAGACGCAGATGCTGAAGAAGGAAACTGAGAGGCTGAAGCAGATCTCCGTGCGTCACCGCAGGAGCAGAAGCGTCACCTCTTGCTTTGAGGCCAACTCCTTTGGAGGAGACCCATCTGAAATCAACTGGCAGATGCTCGACATGTCCAAACTCAGTTTGAACGGCGGCGCTGTTCCCCCTAGAGGCAGCTCCGGCATGTGACAATTGACAACAACAGCCTGCACTGATGTCACCTGTGACAAATTTGCTACACTATCTTCAGTTTGTGGTTTACAGTTCACTAACCTGACCAACCATAGGTTTATGGGTTCATCTTTTAGTAGGAGAGAGAGAGAGAGAGAGAGAGAGCATCAGTCCCTATCGCGGAAGATTTGCTGGGGTTATCATCCAAGTTTATCTTTTGTAGAATTCTGCGATGACTTCCCATCAGATCATCAGAACACATATGATTTAAAGCAATCTTGCATTGCTTTAAACTGCTGTGTTTAGCGTCAGCGTTTGCAGCCTTTTGCTCTGGTGTTATTTTCTCTGCAATTGAAGCTGCAATGCTCGCTGGCCATGATCCTCCCATTATCCTTGTGTTTGGGTAGCCCTTCGCGCTAAAATTTCTCTTTTGCTTGACACAATCTATTCTTTTGGTTTTTCTAATTACAAACAAGATCAGCAGACAAAAACCATCATTTCTAGTTACACTATTGCCATGCCCATTGTCATGTGCATGTATTGTAATGGGAAATAAGAACGAATAGTTTTGTAGTGTTCAGTTTTTTATATTCCTTTTTTATATAATTTTCACCTGGAATTATTGATTTTTGGGTGAGATGGTTTTTTATGGAGTTTTTTGGGTGGGTGGTTTTTTTTATAGGTTTTGTCGCGCTTCGCGCGGTAGGATGGGAGGGGGTTGTGAGGACTGTGGATAAAACATTGGATCATGTAATTACTCATATGGAGTATACGGACACGGTGGAAGGAGATGGAAAGAGGATTTTTATGGTCGTAGAGATTGCAGAGATTAGAGATAAATCTGCTAAATGTGCACTGCGATTAACTATTCCCGTGACCAACTTGGGCTTTACTCGGTCCGACGTTCTTGTGGTGAGCCTTTAGTTGGCCGAATTAATTTACGGGCACAAGGTAGACCCAGTTGATATGTGCAATTGTCGACTTTTCCCTACTACTACTGCTCCGAGTCTCCGATCCACATAGCACAAAGTCTATCGGTTGGGAATGTAACTATTCTCTCTGTGAGTCCTTTTGATTTTTTTTCCTAAGTTAACTTATTTAAGTTTGATTATATGTATAGAAAAATATAGTAATTAAATTAATTTTATTAAATTTAATATTAAATATATCTTGATAGTACGTTCGTTTTGTGTTAAAAATATTATTGTATTTTTCTAGAAATTTGGTCAAACCAAAAAAATTGAAAGCCAAAGTAACCTGTAGCATAGAAAATAGTTAATTAGCGGATCCCATCAAACCCACATTTTTAAATTTAACAACTCTAGCAACTTTTGAATAGGTTGACAACCTAATCGTTAAATTGTTACGGAGCAGGTATATTTTATTTAGCCACTAAATCTAGATCTGTACTCATAAGACATCTTTTTTCTATTTTACTTTTCAAAGTCAACAACTAAGGGCATATGCCACTTTGACTACTATGTTTTACTATTTTCAATCATAAATATTTAATATTTAGAATAAAATTCAGTTAAATTTTTAAAATTTTATCCATTATTAACTTATTAAATACTTAGTTTAAAAATAAAAAAGGTATGCATAGATTTATATTAAAAAGTAATGCCATAATATTATAATTATGGTCGGACTAAATCTTAGTTCAACATGTATGATCCAAATGAGTACTATGATGAAGCTTAAATAGGTAATACAAATGCAGGGTAGTGTTTTTCCACACAAGTTTACTTAGTTATACCATTTCCATGTGTTAATTATTAGGTTGTTTTACAAATTAACAACAGACAGTCTAGCGAAGACATCATCCTTTCAGTAGTTGGTGAATCGGAGAGAGTAATACTAATTAGCATGTATATATATGGAATCAGTAAGTACGATTTAGAGCATTTTGTTGGTTAAGTTTGATCAGCAGTTCAGCACTATATATGCACATGAACCAATAATCTTGAGGTCTGGGTATTCGATCAGACTCCGTAATCTTGAGGTCAAACTTTTCGATTGCCACTGGATCGAATAACACTGGATGTGCCTGTTTAGTGTTAGCACTTACGTATACGGAGGAAAAGATCATATGGAAATGGGCACGTACTAAATGCTTAATTAGTAGGTCGAGTGATTCATCACGCAGGTACCGACGCTAGCTTTGGTCATGAACCAAAGGACGAAACTTCAACAAAAAAAAAAATCGTATCGGTAGGTGACATGTGCATGTCCAAGAGCATGTCATTTGGGTATGTGTTCTTTTTCTTCTAAGACCGTTGGAAGTACTTTTTCACCGTTACATTTAAAATTCTATAAAAAACATAATCGGGCTATATATTTAGTATGCTGGTATGAAAGTTTTATGGTAAACCAAGCTAGTGACATCGTTTCAGTGTGATAAATAAATGGTTTTTTTTAATTTGTGGTCGCTTTCTAAATCTGTTGAATTGGAATGGCCCTCCTCCCTATTACTCGTCTTTGTCATAGAGTTCATTGTGCGTAGAGGCCAGGATGAGCAAGTGCGGTGCACACGCATAGGCCTGCCATATGGCTACCGGAGCCACGGAGAGGTTGTGAGTGATGGTTGGTGACTGTAACAGCACGCTTAGTGGTTAGAATCAGAAGTAGCACGTCAACGTACGTGAACTGTACAAGACGAAGGTAGTGAGATGCGGCAAATGAACATGCCACCTCGTGGAAAAGCTATGTGCAGGCGGCGCTTTGCTGGGAACCCGTAGGCCGTGCACCCACGCGCACGCGCGGAGTTCGGTGGGAATTAAGAGTTTGAGGGCATGCACCTGCGCGCATGCATCATGCCCTTGGGTTTGGCCTGTATCGATCCGCGCCATCTGCTTCCGCGGCGTTTTGTGCCGGAGGCGACGTCGCAACCGCCGGTCGATCGGCGGCCGCGCGCTGCATGCGATGCGATCATTCCTGTGCCTGCCTGCCTCCTGCTACGTACTTCCCAACAACCTCCTCCAGTACTGTACATCGTCTGGCACCCTTTTACAAAACCGACGGGACACCTTTCATAAAAACCGAAAATTCCGAGCCAGCTGGAGATCATAAACTAATTGGTTTTCTAGTCAAGTTTAAAAATTCAAACTGAATATTAAATTTTTAACAAAATTTGATTAGATTTCATTGTCAATGGTTTTCACAAAAATGCGAGAAAACCGTTGACCCGAGGTTTTTTCTTGAAAAATATTTAATTAACCCAGCTAAAATAGTATAGTCTAGTAGTTATGCTACGACGCTGTGTCATATCATTAATATTCAATAGCCATATAAGCCTACAAAAATTTGTCTAGGCGGCACATAAGACATTAAGAACCACACATGCAGATATCTTCAGTCATTTATGTTTTAATGGATCTATCAACTGTTTGTGTTGTTTTATTATAACAATAAAAAAAAGTAAAAAAAACTTCGGTTGACGTGTAACAGCTGATATGCAGTAATGCACGTCCATACAAACATTGGCATATGACATCAGCACATTACAAATTTATAATAATATTCATATTGACTAAACATTTACACAGAGAAGTAGTACCGCTAATTAAGTTGATCATACTCATTATCCACATTAACACTTGAAAGCAATTAGCATACATGGTTTTTAAGTCATTCTAATTCACTCTCTATTACTAGCTCGCATGTAATTACTATATAAGATGTCAACTGCAAGCATGTCGTTAATACTAATTAATACATATATGTAAGCACTTTCTCTATTATGTCTCTGAACAAAAATATATGTATGACCGGTGCTTAAAATCGTCAACCAAATATGGCTCAAAGTTGACTGAATATGTAAAAAGTCTATTCATCATCTCAAGTAAGATTTATTACAAGTTAGCTTCCATTAGTACTTTAGAAGTTTCACCCTACATACATAACAATTACTAATTAGTATTAATACAATTGGAAAGAATGTAATTGATGCCACTTGAATCGGATGTGCAAATGACATATCATCGTTATCTTCAAGTCGTTTTAGTTTGAAAGAAGGAAGAGTAGGTCACTTTGTGCCTCGACCTAGTTGGTTGATTTCCTAAAAGCATCTTCAAAAGACACATATTTCGATGGCCACACTATGTTTGTGGCTCACACAACAATTAGGATATTATCATATCGATATTGATAAATAGTAATGTACACCTTATATATACTGTCATCGGTAATTTCTATCTGACACTCAGGATAACCAATATATGCTTTGTTGCATATATGTTTTAACCATCCTAGAGGGTTAATACGCTACAAGAGACATAATATAAAATTATGCATTACAAAACAATTTCTAATATGACATTGGTTCATAATGTAATTCATATTTTGACACTTACTATTGGTATCTTGTGTCTGGGGGTAGAGACCACCGATGGTCGTTATCAAGTAAGATACTGGGTTGGTGGCTTGGTACAGGACAGCCACTCTGTGAAGCAAGCAAAACAGATAGATAACTAGAAAATTTCTTAGTGCATCATAATCTACAATATACGATAATTTGATAAATTAATCAACTAAAATCATCAAAAAGGGACACAATTCTAGGTTAGCGACATATCCCCTTGTCTTAGTTGGTAAGTTTAGGCAGTATACTGTCCAAGCCACATGGAGATGTTGTTGACACACCATTATATGATAATTTGACAAAATAATACCCTCACATTATATACAAGCTCCTATGCACTTAACAAGCAACTTTCTAAGTGAACCCTACTGTACATTGTTAGAAAATTGACACAATTTCAGGTCAACGACATCTCCTAGTGTATTAGTTGGCTAGTGTAGGCACTGATCGTCCAAACCGCACTAAGATGTCACTGATATGGTATTATGTGATAATTTGACAAAATAATAAACTAACATTGTATATAAGCCACTGCATATTGAAACCCTAAATCCTAGACAAGAAATTGAGTAGATCTATTACCACCCTACATGCTGCCAATCGAAACCCTAAACCCTAGGCTAGAAATCGAGTAGATCTATTGAAACCCTAATAAGCAACAAGCAAGCAATTGTCCTTATACAAGCTAGCAAGAAACTTAGACGATAGCAGTAAGTAGGATGTCATACCTAGATGTTTTTTTGGATGGTAGGACAAACAGTGGTGCTAGCAGACTAAGCAGGCAATGATAGTGCAAGAGGAGTGTAGATTTAGCAAACAACAGTGGAGCTAGTGGACCAAGCGGGTAATGGCAACGTTGGCGATCTAGCGTGCAGTATCGACACTAGTGATTTCGGACAAAATAGTACTCCACTACCGCCCCCCAAGATGGAGAACTATCAACCACTTTGGTCTATTTATATATCTAAATGATTTATGCAAGCAGCGACACAAGCAATTTGCTTGTGAAAACTAGGTTGTAAGTGTGCACTGCTCGTAAAAACAGTTCAAAATATTTGTACGAGCGGACAAAACAACAAGCAAGCAGCCTGTGAAAATCGTTTTTTAGACGATTGTATGCAGTGTCGCCCATGATAATACATTAAAAAATTGTAAATTTATAGAAAATTCATATGAACTTTGATAAAGATAAACAACATATCTATATGGTCCTTACTATAAGGGTTTTAGTTTGGTTAGATATCTTCAATCTTATAATTCTTGCATTACAATAGTCACTTACTATTTGTTACCTTGCATACCATTTGACCTTAGTTTGTTATATATCATGACATTACTGAGAATCCATACAAAATTGAGTAGTTCTGAAGGGATTAACCTAACCAAACTATAGGAGATATATTAAGGATCACAGTGAAACTTTATAAATCTCAACCGGTTTTCATATGAATTTTCTATGATTTTTTTGAGTAATATGAAATATATCTCTTATGGCGATTGCTTATATGAGTGAGAAGCCATATTTCTACATGTTCACTTATTAGTGAGAATCCATATTTCTAAGGTAAACATCGTAAGATACTATATATTTTATGAGATAAAATATATAACATAGATTAATTGGACTCACTTGACATACTCTAGGCTTATAATACTTGGTGATATATTATAAAGGAAAAGTATTTCTCTAAATAAAATATTTTATGTAGGCCTACTTGTCATACTCTAGGCCTAGAAAAACTAATCTACTTGCGGCGGATCTCTTTCCTACCGGCTTGGCCATTGTCGTTGAGTAGGCACTCATGGCCAGCACCGTGCCAGAGAAGGCGCTAGGTGCCGGTGCTGGTGCCAGGGCACTGGTGGCCGTCCCCATGCTAGACCCGACACTAGGGGTTGGTCCCACACCTTCCTCTCCAACTCCTCTTTTGTCAGAGCCTCCTCCGCACCCATTGGTGGCCTGGCCTTTGCCTCATCTAGCAGCACTATGCCCACATAGGCGCCCGTCTCTTGTGCCATAGCCACGTAGGTCGTCTTCACCACTGTGTCCACGACGATCGTGGCCTTCTCCTCAGTCTCGACCTTTGCACTGGTTTTTGTCGCCCTCCTCCTCGTGTTTGATATCGTCGCTGCTCTTGTCTTTATCATCGTCGGAGCCCTTCTTTGGCAAGGACCTGTACCACCGCTCGAAGTTGTTGTTCACTTCATTGTCAAGCATTTTGCTTGACGATGGTGGCAACAACGATGAGAAAGTGTTACCGAGGAGCTGCTCAAGATGTCGACCTCCTCCTCCTCGCTCGTGGTGATGTACTGCAGTTGTCACGATGAGTTCGCCATTGCTGGAGAGAGTAGAGAAAGGTGAGATGGAAAGAGGGAGAGCGTGGCGAGAAAACCCCATTGCCTTCTATGTATTAGAAAATAGACGCACCATGGGAGTTGAGGAGGTTGGTAGTAAAGGACGTGATAAGCATTCGACGGTTCGTCTTCTAAGGAGGAAGTGACCGGAGTCCACACAAAAATCGATGGAAGTAGATGTTGTTGAAGACTTAATTAATAGTGTGAGAAGAACTAAATGACAATACCATAGGCAGACATTTAATAGTACGCTACCTAGAAAATGTAGTTCACATATATGGATGTTTACGACGTGTCGCTCGTGTAAATATATATGTTTTTCTAGCTAGCGAATGAAGGCAACTGCCTATTATTATGGACGGCTGCTTAAGAAGGCTGTTTGTGTAAATTGAAACAATTTTCATGGACGGTATTCATCAACAGTCGTCTGTTATATGGACAGCTCTTTAACCCACCAATCCTGCTAAATTTAAAGGAGATGTTTTGTATTTTTATCCGCCTATAAAATTAAAAGTGATGATCTTGTAAAAATCGTTTTTAAAGTGATATGCCCATATATGCAGTGAGATTGGATCGAATTACATTATCGGAAAATAATATGTAGATATATATGGTTTGATGATATGAGAGATGCGTGGAAATTTTAGTTCTCTCAATTTGTTTTCAGATTAAGGGGCGAGCGTGCATGCCTTGAGATGACTAATCCAAACGAGGTTGAGAGAACCTTAATTAAGCAACAAATCAACACACGATCGAGCTTATCACATGATCGAGCCTCGATCGATCCATCCATCCATCCTAAGCGCAGGGAAACATGCAGTGAGGCACAAATCTAAAGGCAGATAGATGATGCAGAAATCCCCCAACCACAGTGATCGATGGTCCATCGATCGGACTATCGGTCAGAGGTTACCTGGCATAGCATGAACAACCCCAATTAAGCACAACGATCGAAAGAATCTTCTTCGGTTGAGACGTAGCTCTCTCTCTCTTTCTCTCTCTCTCTCTCTCTCTCTTCCCCTCAAAATTCAGAGGCAAAACCCTTTCTTTGAGCACGGACACTTCTCTACTAATCTTAAAAAGCCATTACTCTTACTCGCTTTCATATCTAACTCCTCTCACTGCAGCAACAGCTCACTCACTCACTCACTCACTCACACAGGCGGCGCCATGAGCAAGGAGAAGCACCACAAGCGGGAGCACCACCTCCGGCGCTGCTGCGGCGGTCTGGCAGCGTGCATCCTGGCCCTGGTCCTCGTCGTCGGCTTCGTCACGCTCGTCGTCTACCTCGCGCTGCGCCCCTCCAAGCCGTCCTTCTACCTGCAGGACCTCCAGCTCCGCTCCATCGACCTCGGCGACCCGTCTCTCTCCGCCACCGCGCAGGTCACCCTCGCCTCCCGCAACCCCAACGACCACGTCGGCGTCCACTACAGGCGCCTTGACGTCTTCGTCACCTACCGCGACGAGCCCGTCACGGTCCCCGTCTCCCTCCCGCCCACGTACCAAGGCCACCGGGACGTCATCATCTGGTCCCCAGTCCTCTCCGGCGAGTCCGTCCCCGTCGCCGGGTTCGTCGCCGACGCCTTGAGGCAAGACATCGCCGCTGGGTACGTCGCGCTGCAGGTCAAGGTCGACGGCCGCGTCAAGTGGAAGGTCGGCAGCTGGGTCTCCGGAAGTTACCACCTCTTCGTCAGCTGCCCCGCCATGCTCGCTTCCGCTGGGCCCGTGGGCGTCGGGCCCATGCCTCTCGGTGGCGCCGCCGCCGCCACTGTGATGAACGGCACCGGCGCCGGCGCCGTCGCGTCGCTCAGGTTCACTCAGCCGACAGGGTGCAGCGTCGAGGTGTGATGCGACGTGATAGACGGCCGGTGTACGGACGTGACATAAGTTCCAATTTGAGTAGCGACTAGTGGCAATCTAGTAATTAATTAAGTTCGGTCGCGTAAACCTGCAAGCTGTTAATTTTTGTGTTCACGTAGCTCATGCATGTGAGGGAATAAACTTACGCTCATATGTATACCATTGCAACACGTTTAATTACCTATAAAGTGTATAATTCGTTGCTGTAATTTTAGAATTATGTTAATAATATTCGCGTCATATTCCTCAAGAAACTACCGGTGAGATAGGTCGATGATGGAGTGATGGGAGGCAACCACCCAACAGCGCACGTACTTTTGATTAAACGAAAGTGGCATTAGGCGACGCGTCACATCATTCCGGAGTACTACTCCTACTATAGGGCCTGTTTGGCAGCTCTCGGGAGACAGTTAGCTTTTCGTTTAAATTTTGAGAAGCGGTAAGAGGAGAATTCAGAAAAAAAAAAGCTAGAAGTTAAAAAAAGCTAGAATTTCTCAGAAACTGGCTACTAACTAACTATTTCTTAAAATCTTAAACTCTGTTAAATAAAGGCATACTATTTCTAGCTAGCACTGCTCAATGCTATGTGGTAGCTATTTCTTAAAATCTTAAACTCTGTTAAATAAAGCCATACTATTTCTAGCTAGCACTGCTTAATGCTACGTGTAGCCATATGTATTGGATAACTTTGTGGTGGTAGATAAAACATGTCTTGAGAACAACGAAACATCTATAAAATAGAGTAGTGGTAGAAACAAAAAGCCAAGAAGCCAGCTTTTTCAGATTCACAGAAGCTCGCTATCAACCAAATCTTAAGCTTTCTTAAATGGGGACATAGTAACCTAGCTAGCATTGCTCATTGGTGTGTGACAGCCACTTGTATTGGAGAACTTTATGGTAGATAAAACGTATCTTGAAGAACAACAGAACATCTGTAAAACAGAGTAGTGTTAATTGTAAGATCGAAACACAAGAAGTAGGTATACTAAAGAAGTGGTGAATGATAAGTAGCATCATTAGAAGTTAAATAATTAAATTTTAATAGATTAAAATCGTCTAATCGGATTACTACCGGCAGTTTGACCAGGCCTAGGGCTAGTTCAATCACAGTACAATTTTTGTCTAATCGTCATATAACACTTTGTAAAAACATAATTTTTTCAAAACCAACCATTGAATCAAGCTAAAACTTGGTTATATAAACTAAGAAACAACTCTACTTAGAGAAATTTTTAAACTAATCAACTGTTTAAAAGAAAACACTCTCAAAAGTTAGCTGTCTTAAAATTTTTTAGTAAATCTCAACAAAACCTAAAACTTGTCAAATCTAAAATTAATGAACGAAACTTTTTAGATCTGATTTGTGAAGTATTAGAAATTTTTTGAATTGATTAACTTGAACAAAATCGTAACTAAACAAAGAATCAAAAGTTAATGCAAAAAATCATTGATGTCTTATTATAAGATTTTTATGAAACCCTAATACAAATAGTTTTTAACTTTCAAATCTATCAATCGTAGCTTTTTCGGCTCTGTGGCTTATCCCCAGGCTATCTCCCTCTCTATTTATACCCTTAAATGCGGCTATTCATAGGCATGAATCTAACTAAAACAAAGAGTCCTAATCATATTGAAAACTCTCCCATACAAGTATTTAACTCATTCATATTAAATACGAACTTCAATATTTTTAAATTTAGACTCATTCCAAATTTGACTCCACTTTCTATATGCACACCATCCCTCTTGTATGTCATATAAAAACTTTATATCCATGTGTATTATTCTCTAGCCTTAGTATCCTGCATAGTCTTCTTGACTGTCTAGACCTTAGTTTATCCCAAGCTTAGTCCCGATCCATCATCGATAATATTCTAGAGTCCTCAAGCAGTAACTACATATAAACAACAAAGAAACCATATCCAAATATAATTTCTTACTTATTTTGACTCACATTAGCATAAAACAAAATATTTCACATATAGAAATTATCTAGAAGTTATAACATAAAGCAAACATCTTAAACCAAGAAATCTTCCCTAAACCAACTCTTTTCGTGATTCTGTCGATTCAACCGTTAAGCTTCTCGGTTTGACCGCTCTTATGCCTATGGTCAGACCGGAATTGTCTGACCGAGAACTGTTCACAAGTCTGATCGTCACTGTTCACATTTAACTGACATTATTTATCAATTTTGTAAATTCAATTTAAACACAATATTTCCACTTTAATCTCAATAAAAACATACATATCATATCAATTGTTTACATTAACCAGTTCAAATATCACACCTAAAAGTGACATAATAATATTAGGTTGAATATCACAATTTGAGTTTACATGTAGGAACCATTATTGTTGAGTTGTATGCTATGCACTGATTGATCTATCCAAATTCTTAAGCTGTAGAAAAAACGACACATAGTTTATGTCATGCTTGGAAATTCAGAACTAATTTGTATATTTAATCCTCATTCAAGCATCTAGCTAAGTTACATAAATTAATAATTTAATATACAGATCCAACTTAAATATAAATGTTAATTACCTATAAAAGATTCACTTATTCCTCACAAGTAAGAAAATAGTAGCGGAAAAACGATCTAGCATGGCTTCAGCTCCACTCCCACACGTAGCTCAACAGGGTTATAAACCAGGTCTTATAACTCCATCTTCTCCGTTAAAAAGCTTGTTTTATTGATAGCAAGGTGAGTACTTGGAATGATCAACAAGTCAAACAACAAGTATACAGATGGATGTGGTATAACAAAGGAAGACATATTATGGCACATTTGAAGAATCAATATTTAATATATATTTAAGAGTATTAAAACAGTAGAGTAATTAAATATTAATATTAATCAACACTAAACAACACACCAAGACTGCCCAAGTCAACTCTAAACAACTAAATATCTCCACATAAGGAGCTAACCGTTTATCATCAATTACTAAATTATTAAATAAGTAGTGTGAAACTAATCATAAAAAAATGCTAACCCATAACCGTGGACACAACTATTAGAATGGTTTTACTTTGGTTAAAGGTGTACAAATTTACCTAGAATACATAACTCCACAATATGTCACCATGCCACCATGTGCCCATGCTAAACATGTTACTATTTGTGAAATTGTGAAAGGACCTTTCGCATAGCACATCCAACAGAATGGATACTCACTAAGCAAACATGTCTCTGGCAGAGGTGATAAGTTACCTAGATAAGGAGACTACCTAGCGCTTAAAATCAATGGAGTCATAATTTGTCATTTATGGACTTATCATCTTCTATGCTAAGACTACACACACCATGGTGCCCCCTGTTGGGACATGCTAAACTATAAGTCTAGTCATTGCTCACTTGGTTATTATGGTAAATACTTCACAACAGTAGCTTATGAACCGATCCTTAATTGTCATAAACACAACCATCGCAACCATGTGCTCACAACTAACCATTAGTCAAATTTTAGTTAAAATATTAATTAACTAACCATGACTAATCAACATGAGCTACCATTGATAACCATTACTATTTATGAGTAAATCATTAATTATTCCACATAAAATGATACAATATTTGTAAGCATGGCTAAGCAATTATACTAATATCTAGATAAACTATTATATAAAGTCCAAGCTAGTTAAATTATATTCTAGTGTAACTAGGTATAAAGTCATCAACGCAAATTGGCCATAAAAAAGGAATACATGTTCACACCACCTAATGATATTTGAAAATAAATGTATATTTGAAGTAAAGCAAGGATTTAAATAGATCATCAAAATGCTCAGAGATTTTGGATATGCATGACTTGCCTTGCTATCAAATGGTCTTCACTTGGTTTTCTGGAACTCTTCCAACAAACTCATGATCCTTCGAAATGATGAGAACTAAATGAATGCATGTGAAACAAGAAAAAAGACTAAGATACTCCAAAAGAATAGTGCAATTAAAGTAAAAAACACATAGAGCTTAATTTTAGATGAATTTTGAGACTTGGAACGACCTCATTCTAAATTTGTATGAATTAGTTATGGATTTTACAATATATAATCCAATCCAAGCCTATTTAAAAAAGATTAAATAGATTTATTACGTAACTTATAATTATTTTTGAGCTTAAAAAGGCAATTATGATGTTAACCCTGGATAGAGGAGAACAAGGTCATATGACCCATATGTCATAGAGAGAGGAGGCTCGATCTATGGTAAGCCATGTTCATAGAGAGGGTCTAGGGTAGATAGATGGCTTAGATCAAGTTGATCACCATTGTCCTAGATTGGATGACCAAGATTGTATACAGTTGGGATTAACCCCATGGGACGCCACGTAGTGGCCACACAAGCGAGGAGGACGAGGTGGCGTTGACAAGGTAACTGCGTTGGCTCGACGGTCGGCTGGCTTGGGACTGGTGGCGCATAACTAATGCCAACACGACAATGTAAACGGAGGGCACCAATGAGTAGCGGACGAAGAGGCGAGCTCACCTATGGCAATGGCAATAGCACACGATGGCGGGAATAACTGGCGATGAGCTTCTTGTGGTAGACGTCTCAGGTGCATGGTGATAGACGACAGTCTAGTGAGCTTCGGCTTTAGGGAAAGTGCAATTGGGATTCCTCTTGTCCTTACGATGCCAATGGTGAAGACGGCGCAACTCGAGGAGGCTTGAAATGGTGGCGAGGCTTGGCCGAGGGTAGTGATGCACAATGAAGAAAGAGAGGAAGTGCATGGGAAGGCATCTAGGGCATGAGGAGAGCCTAGGCGGTGGTAGACAAATCATGATAGGCCAAGGAGGGTCCTATTTATAGGTAAAGAAGGGAGATATTGGGTCGAGTACGACTTGGCATCGGCTAGAGTTTTATCTCAAAACGGCAAGCTTTTCTAAGCTTGGAACAGTGCCCAAATCCTACGGGATTCTCTTCACTTTTTGGGGGAAAGGAAGAGAAGGATAATAGGAATATTTTTCCTCAACTAATTTGGAAAGAAGAGGAATGAGGAAGCCAAATCGAGCACGAGAGGACGGCACGTTCGAACGGCATTGGGCAGCTACGGGAGGCCTGCCCAAGCTTGAAGAAGCCCCTACCATGTGGTGTCGGGGCCCACATGTTAGCAGGAAGGATGGAAGAGAGTGGCCTAGGCTGGCACGCACTCGTTGGGCTGGCGTTGTACCGAGTTGGGTCGGGGTAGTCTTGCTCACGGGAGGGGGGGGAACTGGGCTAGCGCGGGAGCAGGTTGAGAGAAGGGGAGGCGTGGCATGGCTTAGGCCAACACGTTGGCTAGCATGGAAAGGAAGCAGGCAGAGGAAGGGAGAAGAAGAGGCTAGATTCGGCCTGAGACCAAGGATGTAGAGAGTGTAATTAATCCTAGATAATTTAATAAAAATACTCCAAGACATAGTTTATTAGGGAAATTTTATTTCCCACATTTACTTCACTTATTTAATTACTTTGTACTTTAATATAAATTCTAGAAATAATTTATTAAATCCTAAAATAAAAATCATGGTGCGACAGTTTACTTATGGTACTATTTGTCCATTCTAAAATATAGCTATGAGTATGAGTATGGGTAGGATTAGATTTGTATTCCTAACTATATTTTAGGATTGAGGAGTAGCTTCATGTATGGTTTTATTCCATCTTAGATATTAGTTGTTAGCCTGTGTATTGGACGACTATTAATTATTATTGATATTTAAAAACAGTAAAAGAGATTTTTTATGATTTAATAATTTTAAAATCATAATTAATAAATATTGAGTTATACTCGGTTAGAGTATTAGTTGTAGTTTTTCATGTTTTGATATAAACCTAAAAATTGAAAAAAATGAGTTCAATAATTTAAAAAAATTCATATAGTTCAACGAACATGTCAATTTCTATCTTTGACATGTGATTTTTTTTATAGGGGGAGTCTCAAATTCTCACAACGTGCATAATAGATGGGTTTTTAGCGTGGCCGATGATGTTAAATGCACATCTATGATGATGATAATATGTTCTTTCTGATTAATATGAGATGCGGATGTGCTTGTAAACACAAGAGGGAAATCGTGGCCCTCAAACGAACTACGAAGCACCGTGTGCCCGTCGGTTTTGCAAAAACCTCAAGTGTTATGGGCCATTACATGTGTTGGACTTTTCACCAGAGTTTTTTTACTCCTTTGGTTTTTACACAATGAAAATGTTTTAATCCTTCGCCTTTGTCATAAAATATACAGCTAATAAATTTTTAAAGTTAACATTAAGAAGTAGTGTAAAGTTATACATGACTTATTGTTAAGCTACCAGAGTGTATATTTTGTAGCTCTTTCTTCTTAAGTTTGCATGCATTAAACTTTATCATGGATGCATATTAATATATATTATTAGTAAGTTAAAAATTTGATATTTAATTACACACATTTTAAAATGGGAACTATTTTTAAACAGAGACCGTATGGTCATCAAATTTGAACTCCTTTTTTTCTAGGGGAAAATTCGAATTCGTTTGTTTCGCCAGGAAATTTGGACTCACTCGAGATGTATGAATTTTTCAATCCGAACTCCCTTGAACTGAAGGAATTTCATTGTTTGAAACACGCTCGTACGGTCGTACAGATGCAGTGCCATCTGTGGCTTGAGCCACAACGACATCCAACAGCAGCAGCAGCGGTCACCAGACGCACACGCACGCTGAGATCGGCGCCGCCTGCTTGTGCCACAGTGGCGGCCACCGTCTTCGCTCCTGCTCTCCTCTCCTTTTCCGCTGCCGCTGCCTCCTCCTCTCTCACCGCTGTCCAGCTCATACCGTCGATAAAATCTCTCGTCAGCTACAACGCGATTGTTTAAACTGAGCGGTATGAAAAAGGAAAAAAATGATGGTAGATTTTTTAAAGTCAATGGATAAAATCTAATATTTTCTTTAAAAAACAGCTACTTATTATATCACGTACCCAAACATATGGATAAAATATGAGTGGTAGCTTATATATAAATCGGGGAAAATAAAATTAAGATGAAACTACTAAATAACATGATCGATCGATGGATCACCAGGTAAATCATACATCATATATTACTAAATGAACCGTACATGAATGCTTTGCATGGAGGCTGGAGCTGAGGATCGTTTAGGGCTCATTGTTGATCGATGATGGCGTACATCTGGTGACGACGGGCAAGGCGTAGAGCGTCCCTCCGACGGCGGGGAAGGAGAAGGCGATGAGACATCGCCCCTGACTGTAGATGAGAAACGCAAGCCACAGGGGAACAGCGCCACCGTGATCACGACCAACACGTTCTGCCATCAATTAATCAATCGATCTTAATTACGTACGCATGCCGCTGGCACGTGGAGGTCATGTACACGTATTTATTAGGGGGCTGTCTCTATGGCCGCTATGTAAGCAAGTTTAGTGATGTGGAAGAGAGCTGGAAGAAAGGCTACGTATAACATCGGCGGCTCAGAATCCAGTCTTTTAATATTTACTAAAGGAAATTTTGGTATATACAGTGGAAAAAAGAAAAGAAGGATAATAAAATAGTCTCTAATTGACGTGTATTAACTGAGAGCACATACTAAACTCTAACTTTGTACATGTCCTTTCATAGCTAGCAGCTAGCTTCGTCGATGAGAATTAGAAAAAAAAATCTATCTTCGCCAGGAGTAGTAGATGCGATCCGCCAAATCAAGGTCCCTCATGACGAGCTTCGGTTTCTCCGCTGTCGTCTCCATCTCCGATAGTATGGCGCACTTGTGCAGCCCTGAAAATCGATCGACCTGTATAGATCGAGAGCACTTCTTTCTTTGCATGCGGTGCTAGGACACGATTTCCTTCTTTTTGATTAAAAAGAAAAAGAGGGAAGGCTTTGCATACTCGATGTTTGGCATCTAGTTCTCGTTCCGTTTCACAACTCTGTTACGGTTGAAATTGCATACGGAATCTCAAATCTTATCTTGTAAATGCATGCAATTCATACTTGGTTGAATAGCATAGGTATGCAGTAGTTGATCCATCCAAATGCTTCAGCCGTTCAAAAACAATACAAGTCTACTTACGAGAAAGTGATCGAGTTTTATTCGTATAATGATAAAATAGGATATAGAGTGTTATTTAATTATTAAAACCAGTGGAGATCATATATTCTTTTTGTGCCGAGGAAGCAGTAGATTTAAACAGGAAGAAAAAAGCCGCTCATACAGATGCGTACGGCCGTACAGATACATTGGCACTAGTGAAGTGTACGCCAAAGGCTCGAACCGACCGAACGATATCCGACAGCAGCGGCCACCAGACGCCCGCGCCACAATGGCGGCCGCCGTCTCCGCACCCCTTCTCCGTTTCCACCACCACCACCGCGGTCGCCGCTTCTCCCCCCACTCCTCCTCGCCGCGCCGCTACTCAGCTGGCTCCTCCCCCCCTGGGCTCTATCCTCTCAGTTCCATCTCGTTCAGGCTCCCGCGCACAGCAGCGCGCTCCACCGCCTCGCCCTCGACGCCGGAGGCGGCGGCGGCCGAGGCCACGGAAGAGGTGGCCCAGGCGGACAAGGGGGAGGGGCGCGTCGTGCTCCCCACCAACGAGTCCTCCGGCCGCCTGCTCCGCACCCGCCACACCGTACTGCTTTTGCCGCCTCCCATTTCTCATTCTTCTACCTGCCATTGATTTGGTTTTGTCATAGGGCTATTCATTTCGTGTTTATTTTGGCCGATCAATTACTATCTCAATTGCTATGTTGTTGGTTGATTTGCGTCATCCTTTCTGCTCTAGTGTGCGCATGTGATGGCCATGGCTGTCCAGAGGCTGTTCCCCAACTCCAAAGTGACCATAGGGCCCTGGATAGACAACGGCTTCTACTACGACTTCGACATGGAGCCCCTGACGGATAAGGACCTCAAGAAGATCAAGAAAGAGATGGTATGTATCCGATGAGCATGACTGAACCGAATTGATTAGTATGTGGTTTTTTTTAATTCCCTGAACGACCGAACTAAGTTGTTCGGTGAATTGAGTTGCTTAACATGCTGTGGTGGTAGGATCGGATCATCCGAAAGAACCTCCCATTGGTGAGGGAGGAGGTGTCCAGGGAAGAGGCTCAAAAGAGGATTGAAGCGCTTAATGAGCCATATAAGTTGGAAATTTTGGAGGGCATCAAGGAAGAACCTATCACAATCTATCACATTGGTTTGTGCTACTATCTCGTTTGATTTTGAGCATTACTTTTTCTGATGCATTTTTTTGTTTGATCGGTGGAGTCTATGCTCATGTTGTTGAGTTCACTGTATACCGTAGGAGAAGAGTGGTGGGATCTCTGTGCTGGACCTCATGTCGAGTCTACTGGGAAAATCAACAGGAGAGCAGTTGAGCTTGAATCTGTTGCTGGTGCTTACTGGAGAGGTGACGAAAATAATCAAATGCTACAAAGAATATACGGGACTGCATGGGAAACTGAAGACCAATTGAAGGCTTACATCCACTTCAAGGAAGAGGCCAAGCGCCGAGATCATCGGCGATTAGGTCTGGATCTTGATCTATTCTCTATACAGGTATAATGTTAATTCTGCTACTACTTAACTTAAGAATCATTTGACAGTAATTTGTTGGTAACGGTGAGCCTCAACCTTCTTATCCAACATATATCATCTTGTTTATTTTTTCTCCCTCCATGATATTTGATTATATAATTTTAGCATTCAAAGAGTCTTTACAGTGTGCCATAGCCTCTTTATATGGTTAGAGCGTGCAAGCAAGTCCTTCCTTCTTTAATGTAATAACTATATTTTGATACAGAATCTATTTATTAAAGCAATGGAATTAACTCCGCGGTATTAGAATGTCTTTTTAGTTGTTAGTTGTTACACTATTGGATATGACTGTTAAAAACTTAAAGTGGCACCTTCGTTGGAATCATAGAGCTTTGTTTTGCTGTTAGTCTGCTACCACCAACATCTGCTGATGCTTCAGCTTCACACATATTTGCTACAGACCACCAATCCCAGCACTGTATCATCCATGTCCCATTGGCTTAGCTTTACAACCCTATGACTTTAGTTCAGGCCCAACTTCTGATTACATGCATATCCATCTTTTTACTTTTTATTTATAGTTGCTATAGAATATGAATTTTTAACAGGAAGATTCTGGTGGCGGTTTAGTATTCTGGCACCCAAAAGGTGCTATTATCAGACACACTTTAGAAGACTCATGGAAACAGATTCACTTGCAACACGGTTATGATCTATTATACACTCCCCATGTTGCAAAGGCTGAACTTTGGAAGGTTAGCGGGCATATCGATTTCTACAAAGAGAACATGTACAATCAAATGGATGTTGAAGATGAGCTATATCAACTTCGGCCCATGAATTGCCCTTACCACATTTTAGTATACAAGAGAAAGCTACATTCGTACAGGGATTTTCCCATTCGAGTGGCAGAGCTTGGAACTGTGTACAGATATGAGCTGTCTGGTAGTTTGCATGGGCTGTTCCGTGTCAGAGGATTTACACAGGTGCCTTCCTACTTCTGAATTCTGCTTCTATTTTCTTTCTGATGGCATCATGCTGATTCCATGCATTCCGCAGTCACTGAATTCAAATATATATTGTACATTGTGATTTGTGTCATTATGGCATGTTTTTCTAGTGAGTTTTTCTATGTATCATTCCTCCTTTTGTCTCTCAAGTCTCAACTACTTTTGGATCTTTTTTTATTCATCTAGTATGGTTTCTTATAATTCCATTATCAGCAAACAACAGTCAATAGGGAGACCTTTTCTTGTCCTTGAAAAAATGGAGGCCCTGCCACCCTATCATGTATGTTTTTTTTAAAAAAAAATCCTTATATGATACTATATCCATAAGTTATATCTACTATCTGGTGTTTTGTACTAACAGGTTTCATTAAGTACTACTACCTTCTGATTTCATAACCTTTCTTGCTATTGCTATAAAATAGGTCTATTTGTGCAGGATGATGCCCACATATTTTGTCTGGAGGACCAGATAAAAGATGAAATTAGAGGTGTTCTTGATCTAACTGAGCAAATACTGGGCCAATTTGGCTTTCGGTATTTTGAGATAAACCTTTCAACCAGGCCTGAAAAATCTGTTGGCAGTGATGACATATGGGAAAGAGCAACACTTGCACTAAAAGATGCACTAGAGGATAAAGGTTGGGAGTACAAGGTTGATGAAGGTGGAGGCGCTTTCTATGGTCCAAAAATTGATTTGAAAATTGAGGATGCTCTTGGAAGAAAATGGCAATGTTCCACTGTGCAGGTCAGTTGTATGTTTATTGAAAATCTTTGAACAAAATGGACTGTGTTAACATTTTACTATGCTACAGGTTGATTTCAATTTACCTGAGCGGTTTGACATTACTTATGTTGATTCAAATAGCGAGAAGAAAAGGCCTATCATGATTCATAGAGCTGTCCTTGGGTCTTTGGAACGATTTTTTGGTGTCCTCATTGAACACTATGCTGGCGATTTTCCACTTTGGCTTGCACCAACCCAAGCTCGTATTCTACCTGTGACAGACAATGAGGTTTGCTTCATTTACTTTGATCATCTAGATGCATGACTACATGTGATCATCTAGATGCATGACTGCATGTGCTATTAAATTAAAAGCACCCATTGTTTATTACTCTTTATTGTGCAAAACATAAAGTAGAAAAACAGTTGTCTGGTAGCTACCCCAACTTCAGTTCATAGCAGCATCATTTATCTGAACAACCAAAGTCAGGACATCAGCGTTCTTTTTCATCTGGATCCTTGGTTGATTTTATAGGTGTAGATTAAATTCGTTTAAGACTTCAACCTTGTCTTGCATTCTAAGAATGCTAGTATCTTTTTTGTACTTTTACTTTTGAGTCCATTCAGGAGATATTTCCAGGTCACACATGTATTTGATGTAAGCCAATTGCATCTTGTTTCACATTTGCAGTTGCAGTATTGTAACGAGGTGGCTTCAGAACTGAAATCAAGAGGCATTCGTGCTGAGGTATGTCATGGCGAGCGTCTACCAAAGCTAATACGGAATGCCGAAACGAAGAAAGTGCCGCTCATGGCGGTCGTTGGGCCTAAAGAAGTTCAAACCAGGACCCTCACTATCAGGTCGAGGTATAATGGGGAGATTGGTACTATGCCCGTGGATGAATTCATTAGCAAAATCCAACTTGCTATTGTGAACAAATCTTCTTCACTATAAACACTTCAATATGCTAAAGAGCAGTTGATATTGTAGAGTATTAGATCTTGTGCACATACACGATATAGCACCTGTGCTCTAAAAGAAGTTAGCAACTGAGGTTTGCAAGAGCAGATCCAACAATTTTGTGCATAATTGCCATCACCGTATTTTGCAATGTAACAAATGTCCAGTATTTTTCTTGTACATTAGGGAGGCTCAGATACTATTTCCACCAGGTCATAATTATTTCCAAGGGAGTGCTCTTTGGTGCACGTGCGTTCCCAGTGCACATTTTTTTTCTAAAAGCTTTCATCCGAAAAACTTTTATTTAAAAACTTTCATCGAAAAACTTTTATATAAAAAAATGTATATTGGTAACACATGTGCACTAAATAGTAATCCTGAATGTAGAGATGCTAGCCTGTACATCTAGTACCAGTGAATACCTTGGCTTTGTATTCGCACGTAAAAATGAGTTCATAAGGAAATTCTATTGGAATATAGCTAGTGCGATTATATGTATGGAGTGGGATGTATGTGGCTAAGTAATTAGTCGGTTCAAATGAAACCTTCGTGTGCCAGCCAATAGTTTCACTGAAACCTCATGTGCCGATAATTGTGGATCACATAATACCTTGGTCAATTATTAGTGCTTCTAGTTCGTCCCACACAAGTTCTACATCAGGCATGTCGAGTTCTTATGCAGTGGGATTAGTCCTGTGTGGAGAATTTATATAGGTTAGAGTCACCATATAAACCCAAGTGTTCTAGATATATTTACTTTCGGGTTAACTTTTTTTTACACCATACGAGTTTAAAAATATAAGTGAGGTGCCCTGGGCACACATGTTTCCTCCTTGAAAGAGTTGGGCCAATCCAGATTTTGCAAAACGCGTTCATGCAACACGAATGTATGACCCGAGGTGTCTGAGGGCACCATAGCCCAGGCTTATCGAGAGGTAATGTGTTGTCAAATGTTTTCAGGTAGTGGGCTTAGTGTTGTTGACTTCTTAGGGTTTTGGGCTCTAAAAGCACGAGTGCTATGAAGTAGCTCAGGAAATGAATTAAGGTGTGGCTCTCTTCGTCAATATTTAATTACTAGCGAAGTGTGAAGAAATTTAATTAATAGCAAAGTTTCCATGCGTTGCAACGAAAAATACTATGATATGTATCTTTCCATGTGCAGTAGTGTCAATGTTTAACTATTACAATACGTTATATTTTGAATCAAACAGTTACGAATTTAAAATAGACTAACGGAGCACCCATAGCCAAATGAAGTTCTTGCAACGTACCACCCACAGTAGTTGTGGACAAAAGGACTACAAACCAGACTGTTCTACATTTCCTTACTGACATCAATCTTAATGTATATACTAATGTAAAGGGAGTTTGCCCTTGGAGTACACAGTTGTCATTACAGACAGAGTTACAAAAACTTCAAACACGAGTATTTTATTTGTCATTACAAGATCAGAAAAAATATATAAAAGAGCATACTTGCCATCATGTAAGTTCTAACAACAAATGAGCCATTGCCTTTATAAACTGGAATATATTCTGCCATAGGAAGGCTGTAAAGTTCAGCAAGAGCTATCCACACTTGTCAAATCCCTGCCTCATCAGCACCAAAGAGTGTCCACCATGGCCGATCTTCAGGGACAGGAATTTCCAATCTCCTTGCCACAGCATGTATAACCCTACATGCTACTACTTCACTGTTGAATCTCACGCAGAGAGTTGTAACTTGTACGCAAGCTGATGAACAGAATTAGCATAAAAAAGGTTAACAGCTATATAGATATACGCAAAACAATCTAAAAAGAATATCACTGAAATGGCACGTAAACTGCAAAATGCGAAGGCAAATAATATGATGCACTCTCTGGAACTGGAACGGAAAATAATTCACCGACGATGTTGTACTGTATAAATATCTCAGATATTCATACTATTACAGAAGCAGGTGAGAACAAAACAATAATAAATTCTAGATTGAAGCATCAACTGTTGTTTATCCAAGTATACAAAGCTCAGCACGACAGTGATATCACAAAAGGCCTCTGGCAAGCAGCCATTGTTATCAAAATAATGTGACAGTCGGCGCATTAAAAGAAAATATATATCACAAGGAATAAATATCTGAATACTTGCTTGCCGTATTTACTGAATTGCATATCAAGAGACGAAATAGTGTGATACATAACTATTCCATTGAACAAATTACCTGTAATTAGCAAGGTCCCATGTTATTTGCACCAGATCGCGTGCCAAGTAGAGAAATATAGCTGGGAATAAACTTGTGCGGGTATTCAATATGTCAAACCTCATTTGGCCAATTCCTTCAAGATGTATTCTTCTATCCTCACGAGATCCTGGATCGATTCTTCCTGTATCACACACAAAAAATTCTCAGTGATCTTTCAAGCACTTCTCATCCACAATAAAAGAACAAATATCACGGATGGTTTACAGTTCAAACCAAGTTCTCTGAATGTAAGATTGCAGCTTCCCCTAGCACAGAAACCAACAACTCAATTACTAAAAGTTCTAGCTAGAAACATATACTAACCAAGGAAGAGGCAGGCAAGAGGTACATCGGGAGGTTTTCCTCAAGAGCTGAATCTTGCAGAGAATTGGAGGCATGGAGAGGATGTCTTGCCTTGATGCTCAATCGAGCAAACTACACCTTGCACAAGAAACGGTGGAGGAGTTGCTGTTACTCCGGTTCAAGTAGGGTGTTAGCGCAAAGCTAGGTTTGGCGCCTCTCATGGTCGGGGAGGCTAGATCTAGGTGCCATCTCAGCTCGGTACGGCCAGATCTGGCCTCTCCGGTGCAGTATCAAGAGAGGAGGGAAGCAGCCTCTAGTGCATATCGATGAGAAAGAGAAGGGAAGAAAGGAGATTCACTGGCGACAATTTGTGCTATAGAATGACTTATAGAGCTTGAGGTGGAGAGGTTGAGGAAGCCTAGATCCATCATTGCAATGACGATGGTTTTGATGGAGCGGCGCTGAGCAAGTGAAGAATCGTGTATGTGGGAGGGGGAGAGCCGACACCGGACAGGGCAGCTGTGGGCGATGCAGATCGCCGTTGCATGGGAGTAGGGCACAGTCACAGGGGGCAGGAGGTGGGAGAAGTCTGGGGTTGTATAATAGATTGTGGTGAGTATTTTTTTCGATAGCTGAGCGCACCTAGCTGTGAAATCCTATTGAATAGAACAATCCTATGCAGATGGTTCGTTTATGAACCTTTACGGAGAGCGGCTAATTAATATATAATTAATTAATTATTAGGTAAAAATAATATGATTTTTTTAAAAGTAAATTTTTTATAGAAAATTTTTGTAATGTACGCGTGGAAAAAATTCCAACCTCCCCTCCCAAAGATCCTCTTGAAGCTTGATTTCAAATATTCATGTTACTGAGTATTTAAATACCCACTGCAGAAAGGTTAATAAAAAACATAGAATTTTATTTGGTTGCTAAGACACAACCAATTAATTGAGAGTTAATTCATTCGCTATCATCATTTATATCCTACCGATTACATTGTCAAATTGGTCGAAAACTATAATACAATAATAATATATATCTATGTTACCACATACATCATATCTCAGTCTACCAGTTAAATGAAACCTCTCTATAATACTATATTAGCAAAATTTGCAACATGACACACAGTTCATGGTCTTTACTACGAGACACCTAAAGAATACATATTTGGTAGGTGGCACCACAAATACCTCGTAATTAGCTGCTTGAAATCAAAGATATTATTTTATTATATCTGATGAAAATGGAGAAAGAAATAGCATGGAAAGTATGAATCTGCCCTGTCTCCGTTGGCTTGCAAGGTGAGGTTCCAGTTTCGCAGCTTCTTCCTAGAGGACGCGCAACTATTTTGGCTGCCCGTCGTTGCTGGCTGGTATGACTCCTATTGCTTGTGGCTCATGTACGAGTGTCACAGTGATGGTGCACACGTGCTTGTCGACCTATTCTCTAAGGCCACCACCATGTCGTCGCTTCCTAGCATGTCCCTTCTTCACGTCCTCCACAAGTCTATCTTTACCGTCTACGAGCGAGATCTATGGTTGTGCAGACACATGTGGCAACTCGTCATATGAAAAGTCTTGTCCAAACCCTAATTCCTTCATCCACTGTTCCGTTCGCATCACTGTCTCATCTTGTTGTTGTTCACCTAGTACCAATACATATGCCAACAGCCGATCTCCCCTTGCCTCCCATCCACAACACGGTACTTATTTATCATTTTTTTTAAAAAATCATGAATATTTAAAACGATGCGGTATGTTAAATCATAAATATAAAATAAAAGTTTGTCAATTGTTGTCTAACCATTTTAAAATTATAATTGGTTAAAGCTGAAAAAAAACCAATAGCGTCAAGTAAATGCAAATAGATGTAGAGGGCAACTAACTGGTCGGATCTCCCCGTCGACACCTGTCCATCCGTCTCCTGCCTGCGCCGCCGGGTCGCGCCGATCTCCTCACCTGCGAGGCTGCGTCTGCCATCGAGCAGCGGTGGTGCCGCCGTCCTGCTGCTTCCGCCCCATACTCTCCCCTCCGACTCCTTCGCCGGCCCAAGTCAATCTCCTCGTCCGTCTTCTCGGCCTCGACTCCCTGAGGGAGGTAGTCGCCCGCCGCTCCGCCTTCGCCGATTTCCATCCTTCCCGCGACGGGAGCAGCGGTGGGTTCCGTCGTCCTTCTGCTTCCGCCTCCGGTGAGCACCCTCGCCGACGCACGCACATCCTCTTCCTTTCGAATTTGCCTTAACTTTTATCTTCTCTTCTAGATCTGGAAGCTAGGTTAGGTTTTTCTCTGTCTTAAACCTTACCCCCCAAAAAAAAAAGATCTGGGGGTGTTAGGCCCGCCTCTGATCTTGTGGCATTTCAAGGGAAAAGGTTGTGTTCTAGCGAAGTGAAGTTCGGAGCCAGGGCTAAAGAGCATCTGAATATTCTTGGCTCTTTGGACTTGCTGATTGTCCAAAGCTGCCTGGACTAGACCGTCCAAAATTCAGCGACAAGGATCCGGGAGCGACCTGCCCCAAAGTGAGGAGATCGCTTCTTTTCCTGTAACAAGGAGGGTAAACTCTTATTCAGTCATGATGGAAGCGGACATGGAAAACGGAAGGCTGTATCCGGAGAGACCCAGAACTTTCTCTACCGTACGAAGTAAATCATCTTTGCCACCGGTATGAATTTCTCCACCTTTTACATAGATTTAAGTTCTCCTAAGTTACTAGGAAGAGTATGGATCTAACTTTCATTCATCGTTTTATCCTTATATGTTCTACTAGTGCGATGGTACACATATATATTTTTAGATTTTGAAATGTGTGTCATTTCTTCTGTGCACATTTTTTTTCTTGCAAATATATGGCAAAGAGCCAAAGATCAACGTAGCACTACCGAATGCTGCATTGCAAATTTTCCATCCTCCCTCTGTTTTACACGCATTTGTAGTCTTCGCTCTTTAGAGCTTTTCACTATTGAAGAACATATAATCTCTAGTCACCAAAGATAGTTATCTCTGCTCATACTTGAATAATATGTTTATTAGCTCAAATTATTCAACATTTATATCACTGTTCTGCATAGTTTTGCTCAAAGTTGTTATGAGGTTTAAAAAAAAATTCCAAACTACAAGCACTTTAGTTCACACAGGTTCATATGTTTGGCTCTAGATGTTTTAATCTAGATGTGCATAATATATGTTATGAATTTTCAAGCTACATCTGTTTGTTGGATGAAAGTATTTTCCCATGTTGCAAATATCAACATATAAATGCTTTTGTTTACTCATCTATAAGTAGAGTTTATTTAACATGGCATCAACAACAATTAAGCTATTATTTTGCATCTACTTCAGTCTCTGTTTTGGTTACTGCAGATCTTCCATGTGTTGATGAGGATAAATCCCCGTGCTTTCATTGTTCTTCTTCTTTTGGTATTCAGTGGTGTGCTCTACGTAGGAGCCAGTACATCACCAATTGTGCTCTTTGTGTTCTGCATATGTACTCTAAGTTTATTCTTCTCACTCTACCTCACAAAGTGGGTTCTTGCCAAAGATGAAGGGCCTCCAGAAATGTCCGAGGTATTACAATTTCATCTGTTCAGTTCTGTGATGACATACTGATGCTTCATATTTTCTATATGCCCATTGTGGTATACTGTTTTTCTTTGTTTTTGTAACTTTCTATTTTGTTGTGTGCCAATGCAATATACTGTTGGTGTTATGCATCTTTTGCTTTATGCAATTAACACCTCCACCTAGGAGACTAGAACTGTGATTTTCTTTTGTCCTGCAGCATTGCATTTATGGTTTAAATGTTTAGTTATATTTTGATATTTCACAAGGGATACTAGATTTTGGACATGATTTTCTTTTTGTTTTTGATTTGATGCTAAAGGTCCATAATAAGGCCATCCCTGTTTTTGTTGGTATTGGTTGCAGAATGGTGTTTAGTTGGTGGACTTTGTTTGGATGTTGCTTAGTACAATACAAATGGGATACTAGATTTTGGACATGATTTTCTTTTTGTTTTTGATTTGATGCTAAAGGTCCATAATAAGGCCATCCCTGTTTTTGTTGGTATGGGTTGCAGAATGGTGTTTAGTTGGTGGACTTTGTTTGGATGTTGCTTAGTACAATACAAATGGGAACTTATGCCACATCATGGTATGGCATCATATCAGACAGATCACAATTTACTGTAGTATGGGCCCATTCACTAGTTTCTGGAGATTACTATAGAAGAGTTAATGCAGGCAACCAACTAAACAAACCAACTTTCTCCCATATAGAATAAGGAAATCTGGGTGCATGCATTTGAAATGTAGTTATTAGGCATCTATGTGGCCCCTTAATGCACACAATTTTCCTATAGAGAAGGTGAACATTGGCTCTATGTTAGAGCATTTTTTATTCATACCGCAAGAGCTTGTCCAGTACCAAAAAGTAGTGCAAAAGTCAGGGTACCAATTAACTGACCAAACACCTGTGGTATATGAGTTCGTATCTAACATGTTCCTAGTTCTGTTGTGCACTGGCTTTATGATATGAGTTTGTTGGCATGCACGATGCAACACAGGTACAATGCTACACTATTTCTTGGTCACCCTCTGATGTTGTTAGCTAGTGAATTTCAGTTATGTAAATAATTTCTTTTGGACCAGTGAACTGAATCTGGATGTCAATATTAGATATTCTACATCCATCTTGCCCCTTTTCAAGGTTCCAGTTTCCTATATATTATTCATACATCATACTGTTCTTGAGAGTTGTACTTAGTATATTGACTTCTTTACCTGTCAGATTTGCGCTGTTTTTATTTGGTGTCTTCTTGATGTTCAGATATCTGATGCCATAAGAGATGGCGCTGAAGGATTTTTCAGGACACAATATGGAACTATTTCTAAAATGGCTTGTATCCTGGCACTTGTCATTCTTGGCATCTATCTCTTTCGAACCACCACCCCACAGCAGGAGGCATCTGGTGTTGGAAGGTGATATCCCATTCTTATTCTGAAATCTTAAATTGTGCCCATCCTTTGACATCTCATCAATATCATGGTTGCATAGGACAACATCGGCATATATTACTGTTGCTTCCTTTCTCCTTGGAGCTTTATGTTCTGGAATAGCTGGTTTTGTTGGGATGTGGGTCTCTGTACGTGCGAATGTTAGAGTTTCAAGTGCTGCCCGGCGGTCTGCGAGAGAAGCACTGCAGGTTTTGTTTTGTACTCTTGATATATTAGATTTCATGTGTTTGTCCCTCCACAATAGAATTTCAAATTGTGACTAATTTCTCTAAACAGATTGCTGTCCGTGCTGGTGGTTTCTCAGCCATTGTGGTTGTTGGCATGGCTGTATTTGGTGTGGCAATACTGTATGCAACATTCTACGTTTGGCTTGAAGTAGATTCACCTGGTTCAATGAAGGTTACAGACTGTAAGTTTCTCTTAAACCTGTCTTTTTCAAAACATGTCCTGCTTAAGAGAAGTACTTTGTCCATTCACTTATATTAGACTACGCGCACTTGATTTGGGCTTGAAGATCGAGGAGCAATTCAAATCCACAAGGATGTGTATGTACAAAATGCTGAGCCAAACCTCTGATATTAACTGCAACACACATGCTTTCCATGAATCTGTTAGTGCAGTAGCTATCTGATACCGATTGCTTTGGAAGTTGGAAAATTTATTTGCCATTCAATTAACAGTTTAGTAGCTGCAACTAAGGGACTCATACAAACAAAAATACAGTTACTTTGAAAGAGGTGTGCAACCTATAATTATGAACAGCCATGAGAAAGAAATGGTAGCTAATAAAGATGAACAGAGGGACTACTGTTTTGTTTCTTTTAACTTTCACATCTGGTCTGTAAGGCCTATCTTCTGAAACAACTGTTTCACTGTGTCAAATCTGATCCTTTGTCCTGGAGAAGCTATCCATGGCACTGGCAGGTTGGGCTGGGTCCAAATGCCGCACAAAGCTCATTACTATTTTAAAAATATAACCACAGTTTCTAAAACATCAAATAAAAAGTGGGAGTAATTATTTAAGTTGAAGAACCACACTGGGACTAACAGAAAGTGGAGGAAACAAAACAGCTTATTCAAAAAGCTAAGGCCGTCTTCTCTGTTAAAAAAATATAAGCGTGGTCAGTGGTCGATAACAGGTGAAAGTTAGGACCCTGGCCAAATTTATGCTTTTCCAGGTTGATAACACTAACTGATCAACCAGTGATGTGCTTATGGTTATAAATTTGCAGTTAGTTCTTTTATTCAAATGGAATATTTCTTTTGTCAATTTCACTTTTTTTTTTCTGTAGTGCCTCTTCTCCTTGTGGGATATGGTTTTGGTGCATCTTTTGTTGCCCTTTTTGCTCAGTTGGGTGGTGGCATATACACCAAAGCTGCTGATGTTGGAGCTGATCTTGTGGGAAAGGTTGAGCAGGGAATACCAGAAGATGATCCTCGTAATCCTGCTGTCATTGCTGACTTGGTATTGATGCTTCTTTTGAAGCCTGCTGTATTTTTTATTAATTTCTATCATAAACATATGATATTTTTCTTATTGGATACGCCTAGACATAAGTCATATGTTTCTTAAGTTCTATCAAGGATAACGTTCCTTTGTAATTTCAATTCATTCCGCAACTCCGCCCCCCCCCCCCCCAAAAAAAAACCATAGGTGATGGACTACCATTGTTTCCCAAGGCTGGGTATAATCTTCATAGAAGAACTAATTGTCTGGTTATAGTTAGCCTATATTTTATCTATTACCTATATATGCCTTTTTCATCTTCAGTAAAAAATATTTAAGCTGGTCGTGGTAATGATAAGTTCTACATCCTTATCCCTCCTACTACCTTCCCTCACAACATAGAGATGCATCTAGAAAAATCACTTTGTATTATTATTATTGTCCTATTATGCTTTGTAACACATGGGTACATCAGTAGTATACTAAAAGAGGGCTACTCAGGTTGGTGACAATGTTGGAGATTGTGCCGCACGAGGAGCTGATCTTTTTGAGAGCATAGCAGCTGAAATTATCAGTGCAATGATACTCGGGGGAACAATGGCACAACGCTGCAAAATCGAAGGCAAGTCTCTTTTGCTTGTCATGCAACATCACTGATCAGAATGTCAAATTGTCCAGTGATAATTCTTGTGAGTTTGTCTTAAGAACACTGAAGAGTCAGCTTTCAAGTGGTATTGTTAATACGAGTATATAGAATACTTTAGTTATGTAATAAAATGATCTTTCTATGAATCTTTATGCATGGGCAGTGCCTGGTTTTGAATAAAATTGAGAATCACCTTTTCTTCTGTCATAACATTTTCTTTTGTAATATTACTACTTTATAATCAGCATCCTTTACTAATGCAGATCCCTCAGGATTTATATTGTTTCCTCTTGTTGTCCATTCATTTGATCTGGTGATCTCATCAGTTGGAATACTCTCAATTCGGGGAACACGTGACTCTGGGTTAATATCCCCTATTGAAGATCCGATGGCAATTATGCAGAAAGGATATTCTATCACTATATTGCTCGCTGTTCTTACCTTTGGAGTGGTAAATCTAGTTATTTTGGTCATTAATTTACTGTGTCTTCCTATTGAGTTAGTGTGCAGTAAAAGTTCTAGTGAGAATACTTGTTTATTTCCATGGGCTGGGATGTAGATATTCTTTAGGGTCAGAATATGCAAAACGGGTCTAGCATGGTTTGTGTAATTTCTTTCATGTACTATTCTCATCGGCATGTCTTTAGATATCATTTTTGAATGAACTATGAAAGGTTGAATTGTCTTTCTATTGCTGTATTCAATTACATCAAAAGTAAAAACTGATGGTACATGGTTAAATTTCAGGGGAGAAAATAGAAACTTTATAGAAAGTTTCGAAAGAACACAAACATCTAGCCCAGGAAAGTTGCAACTAAACCATAGGACCATAACCACTGCATGCATAACAGGAGTGTTGGAAGTAAGAGAACTAATGATGTAACAAAGAACTGTAACACGAAAACATCTCCCAATGCAGTGATTCTGGGTTATGTTAGTGGTGTCTTGTTCTTTCTTTTCTGCAGTAAACATCAAATTCTTTTTTCTCTGAAGTTTGTTATTATTTACCTGTGTACATTTTCAGTCTACTCGTTGGCTCCTGTACACTGAACAAGCACCTTCTGCATGGCTCAATTTTGCCTTGTGTGGCTTGGTGGGCATCATCACAGCATATGCCTTTGTTTGGATTTCCAAGTATTACACAGATTACAAACATGAGCCTGTCCGCCTTTTGGCTCTTTCAAGTTCCACAGGGCATGGAACTAATATTATTGCTGGAGTAAGCTTGGGAATGGAATCAACAGCGTTACCAGTTCTAGTGATAAGTATAGCCATCATATCAGCATTTTGGTTGGGGCATACATCTGGATTAGTAGATGAATCTGGGAACCCAACTGGTGGTCTTTTTGGGACAGCTGTAGCTACAATGGGGATGCTTAGCACAGCAGCATATGTTCTCACTATGGACATGTTTGGTCCAATAGCTGACAATGCTGGTGGAATTGTGGAGATGAGTCAGCAGGTAATATACTCATCTTTTTCCATGTATATAATATTTCAAACCAATATTTCATTTTTGCTGTAGGTCCTTGTATGCTGTTTCTGTTAATATGCTTTACTCATTTTCCCTGTACAATTTCAAATTGTTCTAAACTGTTTGGCCATAAATAACTATAAAAATAAAATTTAATATATAGTTGTGGCTTGTAAATACATGTGATGTTTGAATTTCTGTGTTCTCCTAACCATCTAATTGAGTAAACTGTGCAGCCTGAAAGTGTTAGAGAAATTACAGACATTCTAGATGCTGTGGGCAATACAACTAAAGCTACTACAAAGGGATTTGCTATAGGGTCAGCAGCATTGGCTTCCTTTCTCCTGTTCAGCGCATATATGGATGAAGTAGCTGCTTTCGCACAATTGCCATTCAAAGAGGTATTTTTTTACTTAGACACACGATACTTACTTTCTGTGCTTATAACATATACAATGGTCTTGTGTAATGAATTGCAGGTTGACATAGCAATCCCAGAGGTTTTTGTTGGTGGTTTACTTGGTTCAATGCTTATATTCCTGTTTAGTGCATGGGCTTGTTCTGCTGTTGGTAAAACTGCACAAGAAGTTGTTAACGAGGTCAGGAGACAGTTTATCGAGAGGCCTGGCATTATGGTGAGGACATGCATATAATTAAGTTTAATTTTTTATGCCTGTAAAAGTTAATACTGACTTCTAATATAATGCCATGCAGGACTACAACGAGAAGCCTGACTACAGTCGTTGTGTTGCAATTGTGGCATCTGCTTCCTTGAGAGAAATGATAAGGCCGGGGGCTTTAGCCATTATATCACCCATGGCGGTTGGTAAGTTTTATATATATGGGGGTTATTGCAGTTTTGTTCTTGTGTTGGGTACTTTTTTTGAAAATGGGGGGAAAAAAATCATGGTTTGCAGGTATTATCTTCCGTATGTTGGGTCACGCTACTGGCCAGCCTCTTCTTGGAGCCAAAGTTGTAGCCGCTATGCTTATGTTTGCCACTGTTGCTGGTATTCTCATGGCACTCTTCTTGAACACTGCTGGTGGTGCCTGGGATAATGCTAAGAAGTACATTGAGACTGGCGCTCTCGGTGGCAAAGGCAGTGAGTCTCACAAGGCTGCAGTTACTGGTGATACGTAAGTGCTTTATCTTATATGCTCTACTTTTCAAATTCTGTTTTGGGGATTGTTTCTAGGACCATGTTTCTTCATTTTATCAAAATATAGTAATTAACTATATTCGCAGATTCCAAATGCAAGTCATTTTAGACTTGTGCACAAGAATTAAGAAAGTAGCTCCAGAGTCGTTTATTTGTGAGAGGTGTAGCATTTATTTAGCAAGGGCAAAAAAGTAAGGAAAGATGGATAAGTGTCTAAAACAACTTGCATTTAAGAAATACTACCTCCGTTTCCTAATGTATGGCGTTGGTTAGTTTAATTTTCAACTAACCAACGTCAAAAAAAAAAAAGGAGTAGTTGAGAAGACAAACAACTTACATTTGGAAACAAAGGGAGTAACAATGTTGTCATCAAGGCTTGGGACCATTTTGTTGTTTTTCTGAATAATAATGTTCTCCAAAATTAAGGGATAGATACACTTATAGGAGTTTGTTATGCTGCAGGGTTGGAGATCCATTTAAAGACACGGCGGGGCCTTCCATTCATGTTCTTATCAAGATGCTCGCTACAATCACATTAGTGATGGCTCCAATATTCTTGTGATTAACCATGAGTGTACCAAGCTTGTTACTAATCATGCGGCGAAGTATTTAAGGGGTCCTGTAGATGATCTATTTACGTGAGTGGGATGTATTGATTCACTAGCTTTGTGCTATTTTGCCCGATTAAACTGAGAATCACTACTGCCCATTTTGATAGTGTCCATATTATACTATCACTCTTTTGGACAACGATACTAATGTTGGTGATATACTGGACAGAGATTAGAAGGGCTTTTAGAATGCTCAGATTGTTCACACACACCTGCTAATTACTTCCCCTTTAACATTTACATTTGCTTCTCTGCCCAATTGGTCATCTCCAATAACAGCAAGATCTAAGCTTGATACCACACTATCAAGGGCTGGATATTGTTTTGCTTGTTTTTCCTTAAAAGGGCTACCCCATGCCCTGATGTACTAAATCAAAGGCCTTATGTGCCCATGAGTTCTCGATTGCTAGTTTCGAGGCGTCTGTTCTCCATTGTTTTTCATGTACAATTTATACGGTCACATTGCCCATTTAGTTTGAAATGTTTAATGCAACTGGATGCTTATGCACAGTTGTGGTTAATTAAAACAGTACACAAGAAAGAAGAAATGAGTTCACGATCTTTGGTTGATATCATCTGGTACAGAACTGACGCTAGCTTCCTATTGGGCTGCAGCTGCTCGAGTGTCGAGGGCGCAGCAGCAAGGCATCGATGCTTTAATTGAGGTTCCATCAGCCTCCTGAAGTCCTAATAGTGCTTCGGTTCCATTTTCAAGGGTGCCGCCGCCGCGGCTCCATCACCTCAATCCAGCCCAATTAAAATTTTCCTCCGGTTTCCCTCACACCGATCAATTTCTCGATTGCTCCTCACAACACTTGGTCCATAGTGATAAGTTTTGCAAAACCTAGTCCAAACTGCAGCGTGGCTAGAAAAAGAAAAGAGTGCATTATACACTTAGGGGTATTGTTTGGAACTAATGATTTGTAAGGTTTTTAAGAACATTTCGTCCCCTACAGAGTGTGTAGATGTCTTTGCATAATAAATTAGTATTCATAGTACATAATAAACCCATATTTTAGATATGAAATACATAACCAATATGTACATAAACTCTTTTCATAGCATTAAAGAGCAACCGGTAAAAAAACATTCAATAGAGTTGTGGGATAGCATCACCATTTTCTTCTTTGAGAAGAATATTGATAATATCGTTTAGAAAATCAACATGGTCTACAATGTACATATTTGCCCATAGATTTTTTCTAATAATATATTTATTTTAAAAAACACAACTTTATGGAAGTATTTTTTAATAATCTATTACTATTTTTTACATATCAAATCTTAACACTTTTTTATGTATTAGCGATCTAAGATGTTGGTTTGATTTGCACATATTATAAAACGATATTATATCTATATCTATACTATTTAAAAAAAGAGTGCTAAATCTACAACCAACCCCACCACCAACTAAGAAAAAAAAGTGTAGGGTTAAAGGCCCACTGCCGGTTATATGGTACTCCCACTGTTCCAAAATCGTAAAAGTTATTCAGTGTGGCACCGTTTTATTCTATCCAGTGCGCACGTATGGGAGCCGTCGATCGGCATCCAATGGACCAAGAAGTGAGCAACGCCCTTTTCAACAACAGCAGCAAAAAACGGGCTCTAACAAAAAGATGGCCCCATGCCATCCGTATGTACTTGTGTGAAGCTAAAACCAACTACCAAAAGATTTCTCACGTAGTTAGTTACACTAGTCTATTTAGACTTATATCTTTTAAACCACAAGTTATTTTAAAAATCGGTTTAAACTATTGTACTCCACTCAAAATATATGATAAAATGAGTCCAACATTGAATCTATTTAATACTCAAATATTTAAAAGTAAATTACTAAAATCACCTGTAGAAGTAACTATATAGCATTGGAAGTAACAGTGGACGAGTTGAAATAAAGAACTAAAACATAGAAAGAATTTCAAGTAAATACATGAATTTTCTTTATTTGAAGAAATCGCTATATTATTTGTTTTTTGAAAAAAATAATTTTATATCATATAGGAAGTACTCTAAAAAATAGAAGTAACTTATTAAAAGTAACTCTGAGAAAAATAGAAATAATTCACATTATTAGAATTAACAAGCATGCACAAATATCCAATGCCAGCCACGACATGCATCAATGTGAGATGATATTTTTTTAAAAAAAGACACATGCTATTTGGATATGTGCTGATTTTGCATCATATATAAAGTAACTTACTTCTTTAATATATTATAAGTAACAAGAGAAAATAATTATAGAAACAGTAAAAGTAAGTCTTGACCTTACTAAAGTAACACGCGTGAACAAATATACAGGGGTTAGCCACGACATGGCATTAACATGAGGTGATATTTTTCTAGAACATACACATCTTGGTTAGATGTATTATGCTATTTTTGTAAGAAGAGAGGGGTAGCTGGTTAAAGACTAAGTGCATGTGCACTATATAGTAGGTTGTTTAATGAGTATTAAGGTTAGGTCAAAAAATTTATTTTTAGTCACTTAAGTTGTGAATTATTGAATTGCTTACATTCCCTTTCTAAGAATCTGATTGGCTTTAGAATAATTGAAATTAGTAGGATGGCGCATGCAACTGCGCAGCTAGATTTAAACTCAGCTCTCTAAAACCATGAGTCTTTACTTTTTTTTTAATTGGAAAGTTGGTTGGATAGCATGTATTAATCATGTTAAGATATATATATATATATATATAATATAAAAATGTTTCCAGTTCACTTTAAGTTTTCCTATTCTCATCTATAGCACTCCATTTAGGTTATATTTTTCTTTTTTTTTATTTTCCTTCCCAAAAATCACAATGCAAAATACCTAGAATAGGCTTTTGTTCTTCTACACATCAGATTGTCTATCCAATAGCCATGGTTGCCCACAAGAGCTTGCCAACTGCCATCCCTCGAACTCACTGACTCCATCGATGTTGTTGTCCTCATGCTTGCCTGCTATCGTGCTTGAGCTATCTTGGTGCCACTGCCTACCTTAGCTCACTTGATGCTCTAGACATCACTATCTTCAAGCTAGCCCATTATCATCATGCCCTTGGCTTGTTCGTGGCCGTTGCATCCTCGAGCTCATTTATGGTTGCTGCAACCCTTGTTCTTATTAGCCACCACTAGCTGCTGCCTTTGAGCTCACTTGTGGTTGGTGCCTCCCTCGATGTTGCTTAATGCAATGGTTACTATCACCCTTAAACTTTTTATGGCTGCTACTCTCACGAGCTTGTCGTGGAAGCTTATCCATAGTGGTTGGGCTCTCGAGCTTGTTCGTGGTCGGTGACTTCCTAGTACATATTATATATTTTTTATGATATATCATTTTTACTTCTTTATTTTTAATTATATATATATTTTTTCAAATTTTCATGATTTTTAAAAGTTTATTTGGAACTAGTATTGAAATCTAATTTTGGAATTTATTTTATTTTTATTTCAAATTATTAGTTTTACTTTTGGATATTTATATATTGTATTTTGTAATGTATTTGGTATGTATTATTTACTTATTTAAATTTTTATTATATATATTTTTTAAGTTTATTTGGATTTTGTATTGAAAATGCAATTTTAGGATTTTTTTTATTTTTTTATTACAAATTTTAATTAATCGTGTTGTGTTGTATACGGACTTTTCTTTCACTATTCCTTATTCCTTATGTTTTATTCTGAATTTTAGTTATTTTTAAATTATATTCATACTTGAACCTTTTCTTTTTTTCCTCCAATTAATATTGGAATTTCTAGCATTGTGAGTGAGTTTTTATTATATTTTTATTTTTAATTTAAAAAGATTTTAAAGTTTATTTAGAATTCATATTAAAATTTATTTTTTGTTCCAAATTTTAATTAATGTCATGTTGTGTTCTAGATGGATTCTCTTTCAATATGCTTTGTTTTTTCATCCAAATTTTAGTTTTTTCCTAAATTATATTCCTAATTAAACTCTTATTTTTTCTTACAATTGATGTGGGAATTTCATAACTCATGTGATGTCTCCTCTTAAATCTGTCTTAATAATATAATAGATGTGGGAATCATGAGAATCACTTGTATTATGGTATAAAAATTGAATCCTAAAAATTCTTATATTTTGGAGTATTTGCAAAAATTTTAAAATGATGAGATATGTAGAAAGCGGCGACAAAAACAGGTTAATGACAATGTTTTTTTTAATAAAAAATCACTTGCAACTCATGGGCAGTATGCTAGTATATGAGAATGAAAAGAGTACTACTATTGGACACTGACCACTCAAAGTATCAGGAATGCAGGATGTTCAGCTCCTTCAAATGAGAAAGTCCATTGGCAGCTAAAGTGCGCGTGCACTCATGCTATCTAAATAATTATGATTTTTTTGTAAAAAATCTATAACACAGATTACAATGTTATGTCCCTCCACAACATGCAATGCTAAATTCAATTTACACATCTCGCAACAAAAAGTATAGATTTGGTTATGAATAATATCGGCTGATTTATAAGTAAATTTGTTTATTTTGTTTCCTTATGTAGAACAAATTTAGACTTCAACTTTTGCAAGAAGGTATAGATGCATGCCTATTGTATTATATTAATGCTGTCAATTTTTTGACTACTTTTATAACTATTTGATTGATATTTAGAAATTGGAAGCAAACAAATACACATGCAATATGTTTTGATTGATATTTAAGAGATGAGAAGTAAACGATTGTGCAACTGTGCATACACTCCGAATAATAAGAATCCAACTCCCCTTCAAATGAATCTATGCAATCGTTGGAGAAGCGAGTTTCAACATTGTTATTAAGCGGGCCTTTCATAAAAGCTGGAAATATTTTTGGGGGTCCCCTCAATATAATCTCTAGGCATGTGTTGGGATTGCCACCCTCTCTCTTCATGCGTGCATAAAGCTACGTGCTTTGCCCTCCCAAAACGTATCCATATCTCACATGAAACAAAAAGCTCGCACATTACATTCTCTCTTCTCTCCTGTAATATTCTAGCTTCTACTGTTTTTTCTCTCTCTCTATCACACTCTTTTTGACCAGTCCAACTGTGCATCTAGCTACCAAAACACACCAAATTAACTATGAGACCAAATGAACCCTTTCCCCTTTAAGTTGCTCTTCTTTTACTGGCAAGGTAGCACATCAAAGAAAGGAGAAAAAGAAAACCATAAGACATAAAGGAGAAAGGGAGAGCACATCCATGGAAGGGGGGGCGGGGGGGTATCAGGCCATCAGGGTATGTGGTTTGCTGCCTATCTTGGTCTTTCTGCTGCAGGTATAGCACATCATGGTAGCTCATGATACTTCATGAGAAAGACATCGAAATCAAAGCCATCAGTGACGACTCTCTCTAGCACCGCTGTATGATCGATCACTCAGCTAGCTATACTATAAATGTGCATCCTTAGCCGGTGTAGGGACCGAGAGTTAATCCTCTTAAATGCATTGTTCAAAGAAAAGCTACATTAATACTATACACGGGCCTACATACGAAAAAGTATTCTAAAGTCTAAAGATATGTCCCTCGACTATTGCATGTCATATAAATAACTATTAAAAAATGAAAAAAATAATAAAATAGATTAATACGTGATATATCACTCCACAAACATATAATTTCAAATATGATTTCTACAATACTAGCCAGATTTTAATTTGTCTTTTTTTTATAATTTGTAGAAGTCATATCTGAATATGTATGTTTATTGAGTGATACATCACATATGAATCTCTCTTGCCAAATTTTTTCAAAACTTTTAAAAGTAACATGCAAAAAATGAAGAGATCCTATCAAGTTTAAAATACATTCTTTTAAGTATACATATACTCCAGTATGTAAAAGCATCTTTCTCTTAATATCATGGTTCACTATGCCAGAGTGGCCCATCTTAGACGAGCCAAAGTGTCTTGTCACAGATGACCTCATCTATGATATGCCCAAGTAGAGCCTGTTGTATATGAGGCTATGGGGTGCAGCCTATTACAAGAGATCATATATGATAGGCCGCTTATAAGCACTTGACACAACTTATCTTTGATGGGCACACATGTAGCCCTATCAGAGGTAACCCTTACCTCTCACATGTGCATGACTTTGCACCCATCAAAGATGATTATGACTTATCTTTGATAGGTTTCATATACTAACCCGATATAGATAAGTTATCATCTATATATATCCCCACTCTCTAATTATTTACCATCCCAACCCTATGTACTATTTATATTTTGTGTAGGAGGGCCAAGGGTGACTTTTTCTCTAAAATTGAAGGTAAAAAAATTATAATTTTTTGAGAAAAAATGATGTATTATCTGTATTATCTCTAAGATGATTATGACTCATCAATAATATTTGTGTTGATGAAGTGTCGGATTTATAGAACGAGCAACAAGATCTAGATGACATCTTTGTCCCATCTCTATTGGGCGGTAATATCATTGATTTGACCTAGATTCCCTCTCGGAGATGTTGCGTGATATTGAAGAGTCAACCCATAATGAAAGGGATTATGAGAAATTCATTATGTTGGTGGCAGATTCTTAGATGTCTTTGTATCCTAGATGCAAGCTGAAGCACACTTAGTTATCTATTGCCTTAGATCTCATGAAGCTTAAGGCAAGCAATGGTTGGTTAGATAAGAGTTTTATAGAACTGATTGACTCATTAAAGGATTTGCTGCTAGACGGAAATAAAATGTTGAAGACGACATATGAAGCAAAGTAAGTGTTATGCCTATTGAGTTTAGAGGTTAGAAAAATGCATGCTTGTTGAAATAACTGCATATTGTACTCCAAAGAATACACCGACTTGGATACTTGTCTTGCATGCACAACTTCTTAATACAAGTGAAATAATAATAGTGTTGAAGGTAAGAATTCAAAGAGGGGTGGACCTACAAAGATTATGTGGTACCACCCAATTGCCGACCGCATCAACAGAATATTTGTGAATCCCAAGGAGGCTAAGCTATTTTGCTGGCATGCTAAAGAACGGAAGGTCTATAGTAAGCTAAGTTACCCAGCAGATTTAGTGTAATGGAGAAATGTTAATAGGATTTACCTAAAATTTGCGAAGGACTCGAGAAACATAAGTTTTGGCATGAGTATGGATGGCATGAATCCCTTTTGTGATATGAGTAGTTGTCATAGCATATGGCCATTACTTCTAGTGAACTACAGCATGCCCTCTTGGTTGTGATTTAAGAGAAAGTATATTATGCTTTGCATGCTCGTTTAAGGACCTAGATAGCCTGGTAACGATATTGATGTATTATTAGAACCAATAGTCAATGACTTGAAAAGTCTTTGGCGAGCGAGGTCACAAACATGAGACACATATGGACATGAGTACTTTAGCCTTCATGATATGTCCTAATTACACAACTTTTACTAGTTGTGATTAGGAATATTTTACTATTGAAAGTTCAGCACATGATAATGCAATTGTGCTCCTTCTTCAATTTAGTTGGCCAGAAGATCATTGATCCAGAAGGACACGAAGACCTACATGCCGATATTATGAAAACCCTACACCATCTGGATATGTACTTTTTATTATTTGATAATGGTACATCTCACTATGCATCTAGGGAAGTAGACAAAAGTGTGGTTCTGCCTAAGGCAGATGTACCCTTTTAAAAAAAATACATGGGCATATTGAATGGTTACGTATGGAATTGGTCCCACCCTAAGGGAAGCATCATTTAAGGGTACACGACCAATAAGGTAAAGAATTATGTGTTGACTACATGTCGGAGACCGCTTTAATTGGAGTTTCTTAGTCTTACCATGAAGGGAGGCTAGAAGGGACGAGCATCATCGGAAGGAAAAGTATCAAGCTAGATCACAGAGAGTATGATAAAAGCTCATTTCACGATCCTTCAGCATATGACCAAAGTAGTGCAATACTTAGAAGAATGTGAGATGTTGATTCGAAAGGAGAACGCCAATCGATCAGAGAGTTGGGTCTGAAAGCATATTGCTTGTTTTAACAAATGGTTTCAAGAATTGTATTGCCAACTCCTACAACACGGCAAGTGAAACCCTTAAATGGTTATTGCAGAGTCCTGAATGGGATGTTAACACATAGCAAGGATATGATATCAATAGATACACATTTCACACTATCAAACAAGATGACAAATACACCATGTAGAATAGTAGGGTATGCATAGAGGTAACAAGTGACCAACTTGGGCATTGTGATCAGTACTATGGCCACATAGAGCAATTCTGCAGCTAAATTATGTGAAGTTCAAAGTGTCGTTGTTTTATTATCGATGGATCGATCTTTAGGCAGTCAAACTTGATAAGGAGGGTTTCATAGTTATTAATCTATCGAAGAACACATACAAGGATGAGCTGTTTGTTCTTGCAAAACAAGTTGTCCAAGTGTTATACATAATCAATCCAGCAAATAAGAAATTCCATGTAGTTTGTGAAGGAAAAATGAAAATTGTTGGTGTGGACAACGTTGTAGACGAGGAAGATTATAACCACTACGTCCATTCCATTGGACAAGAAGAAACTCTAGAAGAAGAGGAAAGGTCCAACATGCACACGTCGATCATGAAAAAGGAATATTAATGCATATGAACCCAATTTACATGTATTATGATATCTGTCTAATTATGTAATATTAATGTGACATGGTGGATTTTGAAGTGAATTTATGGTTAACTATGGTTAATTCATAAATTACATTCCCCTATTTTCCAAGTGCCTATGTTTAGAAAGTTATAATAAAATTTAAATAGGTGTATAAATATTTTGGGTTAAAAATAGATTTTATAGTAAAATTTTTTAAAAGAAAATGGTCTTAGTTAAAAAAACATGCTGGGAAAGCCACATGTTGACTTAACCGTGGTCAAACTCACTTGTGACAGGCACAAAAAAAGCACTCCACAGGTGAGGCACCTCTGACAATGAGTCTGTCATCTCACCTATGACGAGCGTGTAGTTGTAGCCCATTAGAAGTACCTCGCATGTGATAGATGCTCTTTTGGCGCCCATCACAGGTGAGTTTGATCACGATTTAGGGTTGGCTCTAGCTTGACCGGGCTAACTCTAGATCCAGTCGGTCTTGTCCATGAGCGTATCGGCCGCCTCCACTACCTCCACATCGTCTCCACACCATTGTTGACCTTCTCCATCAGTCCGCACCCATATCTCATCCGTCGTCCCTGAGCACCGCCGTTGGCCTCTTCGAGGGCTGCCTACTCCACACCACTATCATCATCCCTAAGTGTCACCTTCTCCACACACCTCTGTTGTCCCTAAGCGTCGTTGTCCACCTCCATGACCTCCGTGCCGCCTCTAGACCACCGTCAATCTCCTCCACTGGCCCGCAACTGTGTCTTGTTTGTCGTCCCCGAGCGCCACCTCTTCCACACCGCCTTTATCATCCCCGAGTGCTATCGGCTGCCTCCTCGACCTCTTCCCAGAGAGTCATGAGCTACCTCCCCAACCTCCTAGAGCATCGTCGGGCACCTCGTCCATGCCGTTTCCCATAGCATCATTGGGTGCCTTGTCCATGCCTCCTCCATTGTCCCTAAGTGCCATTGGCTGCCTCCTCGACCCCTACACTATCGGTTTGAGCTACCTCCCTATTTTCCATGTTTGTCTGGTCTAGGAATTTAGGAATTTAGCAATGCAAACACAAATGCAATGATTTTAGGAATGCAAATACAAATGGAATATGTATGGCAAATAATTTTAGAAATTATAGAAGTGTATGGCAAATAAAAAGATTTTTGGAATTTAGAAAATGGAATGTGTATGGCAAATGGTTAATGTGTATAGATGGCACAGACAACTTTCGTTAATTTGTGTGATGTAACATATAAGTATTCTTTGATGTGTTAGGCAATGTTATTTATTTCATATATGCGATCGCTTATATTTTACTAATATTGAATACTTCTTTTTAATTTACTAACATGACATGTTGTGGCGATTCTCCTTCGACGTTACATGAGCAGTAAGTTTAGGCCGTAAATGTATGAGATTGTGATAGCAAATGTTATATGTGGATACATGTCATTTCTATGTGTGGCCATGACTATACGTGTATATGTGAATTGCATGAATTGTGATTACGCACATATGAATATGTATGTATGGATGTGGATATGTGCTGCTGGGTCTAGGGAATTTTTATGTTTTTCAAAGGACATGGCTAGCAATTTCCTAAGGCTAGCTAAAATTTTAAATTTTTTTCGGAAGGTATCATCACCTACGAGTCCAAATAAAATACTATCATATGTGAGATCATATGTGACGGGTTAAAACTTATATCCACCATATATGAGCTCACCTATAATGGACTGAAATATAGCACCCGTTACAGCTGAGTTATGACAAGTCAACCTCATTTGTGATGGGCTGTTTATAGGCAGTGTGTGAGAGATGTTGATCACTATGAGGTGAAGTCGTTATCGACCACTTATCTTTAATGAGGGTCGAATCTATCAAAGATAATGATATAGGTTCATCATCGGTGACATAGGCTGGTGTAGTGGTTTTCTAGCTAGCTATAAAGCTAGAATAGGTGTCAGTGAGATGCTTGCCATGATCACTAGGCAGCGAGAGATCCAAGAACTACGCAAGCCCTCGCTTTGATGCTGCAGAGCAGAACGTATATATGCATGTATTGCCATGCATCGTCTCTGATGTGCATGCAACGCATTTATAAGCTTTAGCTTCTTCTCTCATATGATACTCACACACACATGAAAAGAGGAGCAGAACAAAAGGGGAAAAAAAAGGAAGGGAGAGAGGGACGTCTTTCTCCTCGAAAGTCTAGCAAAAGCCTCTGAGCTGTGGAAACTGTCTCTCGATGACGCCTCGATCTTTCACAAATCATTAGCTTGTTAGCTAGCTTTGTTCAAAGATATCGATCTACAGATAAAAGCTTAACTAACTGATAAAATATAAGTAGAACCACTGGTATCAGTTAGTTAATCATAAAGTAGGCAGTCACAAATCATGAAGTATACTGTAATGAATGGGAAGGAATCATATGAAATCTATAGTATTGAGGAGGTGCAAGTCAGCGGCTACAGGTTAACAGTACCAGGCGTCATAATCGCTCTACGGCCGACGGTGCAGCAGTATCGGTTGCGTGCCAGGCAGTCTCCCGCCACTCCGTTAGTGTGCCAACCATCTCCGCTCCTCGGCCTTCTCGCCAGGCTGCCGTTTCCTCTTCTCCCCCATCGCAGAGATTGCCCTGGCCAGCTTCTCGCCCTTCCTCTCTGCTGCACCCCCGCCGTCTCTCCCCTCCCCCGGCGCGCGCCGAAATCGCCATCGCCTCCGGCTGAAACGGCACCCGCCGACGTCCGCGCCCATCACCCTCCACGCCCTTCCGGCGAAATCGCCGGCCGCCAGAGTTCCCACCGCGTCGTCTGCCGCAAAATCGCCGTCGCTGGCTGCCGGCAACCACGGTCATCAACCCGGCGCGGATGCTTCAGCCCTTGTACCTCCATCAGCCCATCGCGATGTTTCACATCTGGAACCAAAATTGCTCGATTGCTTTGTACGTCGACTTGGTTTGAATCAAAAAATTATGCATTTTGTTATTAGGGGTTATTTACATTAATTGTGTGATCCTCTTTCTTTTCCAGCCCTGCAGATCATCGTGCGTGTTCTTGCAATTTTTAATTGGACTTAGCAAGTGTTCTGGTAATTATGAACTTCTAGGCCGATGCTCCTGTTTTTTTATTGGTCAGCTTGATTTGAAATTATGCACTTTTTGTTAGGGTTCTTTAAAATAATTGTGGGATCCTCTTTGTTTTGCAGACCTACAGTCATATTGTTGAAAATTTTAATTCAACTTAGTTCTCATGTAATTATGCACTTCTTCACCTCTGTCAAAAAAATATGTACATGATTATTTCATTCAGCCTTCTGACAGCTTATAGTTTTACAGGCTAAAAACATGTTTGTAGTTTTAAATTTTCTTCTATATATGGCACGGCAATTACTTGCCAAGCAATCTGCATTTCTGTACATATACATGTCCTAACATATCTAAAATTCTGTATGGGTGCCGTGCTATTTAAGAGAAGCGTTCTTTTCTGCCTTATTACCAACAGACTTCCGCTTCATTGTTCAGCTCATAAATATTTCTCTACATAGGGTGGAACGCTTCATAGGCTTCTTCAAGCCTATGCCCCTCTTCCTGGGCTTCATAGGCTTCATAGGCATCGAAAAGATATGCCCCTCTTCCTTCTTTGTACAGGTGAAGATCATCCTTCTGACAGCTCATGTTAGTACACCACAACCACATGCGGTTTCATCTAATGAACACATAATTGTTTATACTTTGCTAGATACACTGGACAGTTACGCCTCAAATCCCTTGTAGAACAAATCGAATGAAACAGTGACAGACCAGTCTCTAGTACCGCATACAAAACTATCTGCACTAAGGCCCTTTTGGTCTGTATAGCTCTGCCATTAGTGTAACTATGTATAATATATACATTTGCTTAAGATTACTAGCTACATATTCATGTTTTCATGCTGTATTACAGTATGACATGTAGATTCATTGTACAAATACCATACCAAAACTTTTTTTCCCTCCCGAACAGATGGTCAGGTACATCGTGAATGATAGTTTATTTACAAACAGAAATCATGTTTCTTCAGTTCAAAGAAAAAAAGGAGCCATGTTTCTAGAAATTCATTTTTATCTGACTATAAACACTGTTTCACACTGTTAAATTGTTTGACTCCTATCATGATGTAATATCTGAACTAAATACTCCATGTACTGTCTATTATTGCGTGTATATTACTGACACTGAAAGTTTCAATTATTTCACAATTCCTATTATCTACTTTGTTCTAATGAATTCCTATTATTCACCATGTCGTTTTTAAATTATTACACCATGTACTCCATGCTATTGAAGTTACTGAATTACATGTCCTTTTGCAGAGGAATTTGACATTAGCATCATGCCAAGCCCTGTTGATGCTATCCAACCTGGGTCTGAGGCTGTAGAATGAATTCAACCTCCACATAAACATTGTGATTTCTTTTGGTAAAATAGGTGCTTCAGGCGTAGACCTATGTCGAGATCTTCATCCAGTAGTTAACGGTTGTGCCTTCTTCTAGCTGTTGTTATTGCTCTTATGTCTGGTGGTATATTTGCAGAACGATATTCATACCTTGCAGATACATGAACTTCCTCTAGATCACGTATCATATCCAAAAGAAATTGTAATTATTAAGATACATGAACTCATGAAGATATCTCAAGATTTATTGTCTAAACTTAAAGAACTTTAATTTCCCACTTTAGTAAAGGTATATCACTATTTCATAGTACAAATTTTTATACAAAGATTTGTGCTTTGATATACCTTTAGTCGGTGTAATATTTTTTTGCCACAACAATTTTGTTTGGCGTGGTTTATTGCAAAATTAATGTTGTAACAAATAATGTGCCCGCACAACGTGCGGGCCAGGCATCACCTAGTTATATATATTTAGGGGCATAAAATTATATCGTTACTATATCTGTTCTTTTTTACTTGACATTTTTGAATATTGACGAAGTTTTCAATGCATATGTTCCATCATTACATATCAAACCATATATTAAAAAAGTTCTAGGACATCATCTATGTGAGAAAGGATCGCTGAACATATGGACTGCATCTTTTCACTTCCTCCCTCTATATAAAAATGCAAGGCATGTTTTGTTTTGTTATAATAAGGCTTTAACTAAAAGTTAATTGCTTTACTAATTAATATATTATTTATGTGACATAAAAGTATAATAAGTACTTTTGAATATGAATCTAATAACATTGATTTTATGTCACAAAAATTATATGAATAATTATTGGTCAAAGTTTTATATTAACGAAATAAAATATGTCATATTTTTACACAGAGAATTATATTTTCAACATGGCACCAATTGTGTGTTATATATGTGATAGAATATTAAACTAGTGTGGTATTTTGGTTCTCATTCTTTTGCCCCAATTCCTAACTTCTATGTAAAAATTGAGCATATGTACCAACAAGTCTCCTAAAGGGAATTGAAGTCTAGGGAGTCTCCTGAGGTGCTAAAAAGCGTTTGCAACATGCACTTTAAAAAAGGAGAAAAGGGAAGGCAGGCAGCAGTAGTACTATATATACTACTTATGTTCAAGACGCAAAATTCATCCATCTCACAAAAGATGTAGAATCCCTAGAGATGCCGATCAAAGTCCCATTCCAGGTTTGTCTCGTGATCACAGATTGGAGGACAGAAGGGCCAGAGACGGCGGTCGAAGGTACATAATATATGCATCTGATGATAAAAGGAGCTAGATGCTGTTCAACGTTAGCCCATGCTAGCTATATCATGCAAGCATGGCTAGCTAGTTTGAACGGTTGCAAAGAAAGCAAACACTCTCGGTCTAATATGTACGCCATCTGTTCTTTTCATAATAAGTATATACCAATTGGTTTTGTTCTCAAATGAATGCCGTTTTAATTAAGTTTCTGGGTTAATTGGCATGCGTCCCCACTTGTGTTTGTGTGCACGTCATAAAGACAGTGCAAAAGAAAACCTAGGCATATTATATGTATAATTTACTGCGAAGATGTATTATTCACTCAATTTTTTACAAGAGTTTTTAAAGTAGTCATGCATTTGCAACATTACTATTCTGTTTCTTCACATGATCACCAAAATTTCACTAGACGTGGATTAATTTATTTTAATTTGTCTACACATAACATAAAAAAAGAGGGAGTGCAAAAATCACATTGAGTACAATGTTGTGTAAAAGTGAAAAGTTCTAGTATTAACGACAAGTTAGCAATTTACAACTGTCGTCTTTGCCAGACTAATTTCAGGGTTCATCTTCAGATGGAGGGAAATGATGGAAGATCTTTCTTTCCAAATGATCCTAAAGCAACAAACTTTACGTTCCAAGAAGCATATATGATTATATCTTAATTTTTCTGCGTGTCTATGTTAAGCTTTTCACACACCTCATTACTTTCCAAACATGAGAATGTTGGGCTTCTGAAAACCTAAAGCAAAGGTAAGAGAATTGTAAAAGAAAAAAAAAGGCAAAAGGAAGCAGGGATCCCTTTTCTAAATCACATTCGTCTACCATTAAAAGAAGTGCCCTTTTGTTACATTTCTTAAGGGGGAGATTGTTCCTTTGCCTTCTAAAGTGACTCCTCTGCACAAGCTCTAAGTTTTGAATCCTTGTGTGTTTGAACCCATCAGTACCACGCAGATAATCTAGCTGGTTCCTGGTGATATATATACTTAATTTCTCATGCATGATTTAAATTTATATGATAGGAATATGGTAGGGTGCTACCTTCCATTTTTTGATCACCGGCAAAGCTTTGGAGGGCACAAAAGGCCCGGTGTGTCTGGTAGCTAGCAACCAACCTTATCTGATCAATTAACAAACTGGTGCATGCAATTTCCTTTATGTGTAACCAATGTTGCAATAAGATATAGCTAGGAGAATTATTGTTAAGGGCTTCTTTGAACGTAAGATTAAGAAGATAGAGTAATAGAAAAAAAACATAACATTTTGACGGAAATGTAAATGTAAAAAAATTTATAAAACATTGAAAAAATAGAAAATACTGTTTGATTGGACAACAGAAAAAAATACATTAATTGAATGAGAGATAGACTCGAAGGAAACTCTTCATGAAGTTAGACTTCATGTTAAAAATCGTCCAAAACTTGTGTAAATTAATACATTCCTTACAAATTTCATAGTATTCAATAATTTTCAGTCTTTTGTTTCAAAGGGGCATATCGAAAAAAATCCTATATGATTAGAATTATACAAAATTACTATATTTTCCTTCAATTTAAAGGGGTCCTAAATGTCAATAGTCCCTAAAAAAAGTTTATATCAGACAAGAGATGGTTAAAAGTAAACCGTCTTTGATAGTATTATCCGGACGGTTATGCGCGATAACCATATTAGTAGTGATTCGGTATATGTTGTCTGGGGGGCAACTCATGTGCAGTGTGTGATAATACATATTGCTGGATTTGTATTTTTTTATCATGCATGCCGATCTCAGTCAAGCTTGATCGATCTATCATATGTTTGTGGATTAATATAGGATATTAAAATTTATTTTGTCAAATACTTTCATAACTTTTCATCACTATCTAGATTACATGCAACAAATAAGGGCACACGTCCTGAAGGCAAAAGAATATCAAACAATATAACAATGGGTTCCTTGATAGAATAACCTTGATCAAATTTATAGGTGCATCTATACATGAAGGACACTAAGACACAAAAGAATATCAAACCTCATATATAAATGAGCAAAGTACCTTAAGTTCATAACAAGTAAAGTACCTTAATATATGTTGATCACAGCTAGAAATTAATTTACAAGCAAGCTAGTATTTCCATCAAATATAGATCAGTTCCATGCCATCCAATCTCACGATCTCCCAAAATCAACATAACAAATAAAGAGGAAAACTAACAATAATTAAACATGCCAACAAAACAACATGAACAATTAATACATACATCGATCATTTTCGCGAGCATTAATGATCAAGAGCCCCCCCATGAAAATTTCACCGAAGATTGACATTGATCACAATTGCCCAATTGATCTGAAGAACAGCACCCTGTCTACTGCTTTGAGCAGCAGCGGATGATGGCCTGCTTCCTCACGGGAGCAACGCTCCTCCGCCTCGTCATCCTCCATGCTCATGTTCAGATCAAAGCGAGACGATGACGACGCGGCCGCGACGGCTTCCTTGCGACGGTGATCATCCTCGTTGGGCTCCTCGCTGTCCGTCTTGGCCTTCTTGATCATCGCCGGCGGGGAGGAGGACGTCGTCGAGCTTGAGCAGAAGCTCTCGCAGCTGAGGACGACGATGGCGTCGCCGAGGACGGCCTCCTCGCCGCCGTCGCGGCTCCGCACCACGCCGCTCTCGATGGCGTCCCTGATGCCCTGCTGGCACCGCGCGTCGGCCTGGTCGACGTGCTCCATCAGAATGACGCGCCGCGGGTTGTCGCGCACGGCGTCGTAGAGCGCCTCGAGGTGGTCCTGGTCCCGCCCGCTCATTGTCGTCTCATGCGCCCGCGGCCGCTTGCTCCGGTGCGGCTGCTCGGAGAAGCCCGACCGTGCCGGCGACGACGACGACGACGACGCGTTGTCGCCGCTGATGGACACGAAGCTCTTGGACGAGCCGAAGACGAGGCTCGCCAGCTCCCTCGCCACCCTCACCTTGCCATCCATGTCGCCGCCGAGGAAGAGCATCCACGTGTGCTCCTTGGATCTCGATCTCTTCGCCATGTCCATGCCCGACCGGCACCGGAGAACCGTGCTGGCGATGTCCGGCACGATCTCCTTCTGCCACGGCACCTCCTCCTCCAGCGCGCCGCAGAGCACCTTGAGGTTCTCGGCGCTGACCTCCTTGAACCTGCACCCGCACTCCACCTCCACGGAGCCATTGGAGGCGATCGAGTCGTGGGACTTGACCACCTTGGCCGCCGGCAGACGAAGCTTACCGCCATCGTCGACGTCAGCCCTACACCTGGGTTTCCATGGGTGCTTCGTCTCTTCGGCTTCGACGTCGTCGGCGACGAGCCATGGCTGGTATGGCTGGTGCAACTGGTAGTGCTGCTCGTAGGAGGAGACGGAGGAGCACGGCGATACCACCGTGGAGATGTTCAGCGCCGTCCTGCGCGACGGCGAGCCGCCATGCGCCGACATCCATTTCTTCATATGAGGTGGCTCCTGCTTAATTAAGCAGAGTGCATCAAAACCTAGCTAGTCAGTGGCCACTACACATCAAGTTATCAAATGCAAACACTAATTAATTAAATTGCAGCCATTGATGATCACATTGGCAGTGTAATTAGTGTCTGTATTTTTACCTGATCGCGGCAATGGTGCAGCCATGGAGGGATGGTGGTCGTCGACGGCGGCAGGATCACTGACCGTGGCAGTGCTTTCGTCGTGGCGGCGCAATCGCCGCCACAGCAGGCGGAGACGGCGGCCATCACCTGCCCGGAGCTGAAGGCACCACCTGATGCAGCGTCCAAAAGTGACAGGCAAGGCGACGTCGTCAATCCATTCTTGACTTCGGCTGACTGGTCGTGGTGATTGACTGCTGCCATTGCACCACTGCAAAACGCATGCAGGATATAAAACGGTGATAAGATTCATCTGTCATGCACAGCAGGTTCTACCTCACCCCGGACCAATACCATATGTACTCCCTCCATTTTATATTATAATACGTTTTTACTTTTTTTTAGGTAAACTTCTTTAAATTTAATCTAATTTATAAAAAACATATTAAGATGGGTAACACCATAGTTTCACTAAATCTAACATTGATTATAATATGAAATAGGTGTATTGATCATGCCTGCATATATATATATACTCTTTGCTGAGTAGCTAGCTAGCAGAGAACCTAGCAACACATCTAATTGTAGTTACACAATTAATGCAAATTAGTTTTTTTAAGCCTCTACACATAATTTTGGAGTTTTAATGGAATCCAGTGCTTTAGTACTAGTATGATCACATCCATTAATGCACCCGAGTTGTTTGAGTGATTTAGTGATGGTTATAACTAGTGACACATCTAATTAATTACACAATACACACTCATTGTTTCGATCAATTAGGTGGTAGATCCTTATAATCATGCATGTATAGTAGTGCACTAGTGTTCAGAGAATGCCAAGAAAAGATGTAGTAGTAGTACGTAGGAAATACTTAAAGATGCAAGCTAAAGGGAGAATGTGAAGCTGATGACCTAGCTAGCTATTGCCTGAAAAACTTGGAAAGATGAGAGCTTTAGCTCTATCTCATTCGTGGCAGGCAAGAAGAAAGGCGTTAAATGTACCATCTCAACTAGCTAGGTAGATGAGTACATCGAAGAACTGTGTTCGAATAGTCGCGTCATTCCAGTCCATGGCGATCTCTGTTCTTTTGATGCCAAAATGGATTGTGGTCAACTGGTTTGGTTTAGGTTACCTGTCGTCGTCGGCGTCGGCGCAGGTGAGGCTGAGGGCGAGGCTGCCGGCGGGGACGGCGAGCGACTGGAGGCCCCAGAGGCTCTCCAGCGAGGGGTGGCCCGCCCGGCACCGCATGTTGGTCTGGTACGTGCCGTGGCCGACGAGCCAGACGTCGCCGCCGCCGCCGCCAACGCGGCACGCCAGGGCACGTACCTCCGCCACGGCGTGCTCCACGGCGCAGTAGTAGTAGCCGCACGCCGGCAGTCTCCTTCTGGCGGCGTCCGCCTCCGCCACGCGCCCGGCCCAGAACTCGGCCGCCCAACCGAGGTCCTCAACGACGAGCACCACCGCTCGGCCGCTGCCGGCGGCGGTCCTGATGACGCACCGGAGCTCCGCGAGCCTCCGCTCCGCCTCGTCCCTCGGAGCGTCGCTGAACCGGGACATGCTGAGGGTGACCACTTGCGCGTGCTGCCTCGACCCGCCGCGCCTGATCCTGTCCACGGCCGCCCGCGCTGCCGCCTCGGCCGCGGCGGCGCACTCAGCGACGACCATGATCCGCTTCTTGCTCCGTGTCGCCAGACAGTCCAGAATGGCCGCGACGTCCTCCTCCCGGACTTGATCGAGAGGTAGCCGGCTAGTTTTGGCCTCTTGAACCGGCGAGCTACCGGCAGCCGCACCTGTGCTAGGGTTAGGGTTTTGGGGCGCGGCGTTGGCGGCGGTGCCATCGGTGGTGCATGGCTTGGTCGCCTCGATGGAAGAGACGGCCTGCTCGACATTGGCCTTGACCTGGGTGCTGGAGAAGCCGGCCTCGCACATGACGCGGCTGACGCTGGGGTCGTCGAGGATGGAGATGACGAGCTGCTCGAGCTCGATCTTGACTGCGAGCACCGGCTGCTGCTGGGTCTCGACGGAGCCCCGCCGTTGGTGCGCCTGGGCGCGCTTGAACGCAGCGACGAGCGCGTTCGAGAGCGACGGCGGGTAGTAGACGTGGTGACCGTGGCCGTGGCCGAGCAGCGGCGACGCCCCGGCGGACGCGGGGAGGCGGTTGAGCGCGACGTTGAAGCACAGCTCCAGAGTCTTGCACTGCAGCGGGTGCGAGTGCGACCGGAGGCACGCCGTGCGGAGGAGCCCCGCCGTCGCTGTCGCCGTCGCCGCCAACGCCCCCGCCCCTGCCCCCGCCTGCAGCATCGCGCTCGCCACGTGAAGCGGCGTCACCTGCGCGTTCCCGCGCCGCCGCGCCAGGCTCACCGCTTGCTTCACCACCGCCGCCGCCTCCGCCGTCAGCGCCTGCTGCACCGTGCACCCCCCAGCCCTCATCTTCACTAGCTCCTAGCTTCCTCCTTTCCTAAGTACTCCCAATCAAATCAAAGAAACCAATCAAACACCTATCTTTCTATGATCGAACGATCAATCACACACTGATGATCACACTAGTTTGGATTGGATGATTAATTAGCTAAGCACAACAGTGCAATCTAGGGAGAGATGATCAGATGAGTGAATGAATGAACAGATGATGGATACGAGGAGTCATGGGTAGTGGGGGAGTCTGCTTCTGCTGCTGCTTTATATGGTGTTTGGTGTGTGTGTCTCTAGCTAGCTGAGTGCTCATCTTTTTGCAGAGAGTGTGTGAGATGGTACTACACTGCTACTGGGGTGGATGGATGGATTTTTTGGTCTATGGGTTTGTGCTTTTCTTGCAGGGGAGGGCTGAGTTGGGTTTAAGAGATAGATAGAGAGGGTTTCTTTCTTTGGTCCAAAGGGGATTTTGTGGTGTGGAAAAGAGGATTGCATGTGCTGACAAAGCAGCTACACAAAGCTACATCAGCTTTCTCTCCATCTCTCATCTCTCTCTCTGGATGCACACAATCTAGACTACTGTAGCTTGGCTTGCTAGATGTACTAGTGTAGCTAGTAGCTGGCTGGCTAGTTAACATATGGATGGACGTGCACTAGTGCACAGTGTCTGTAACTAGATTGTTTGTTTGTTTCTTGTGTGATTGTGTCATGCATGCATCCAAAGCAAAGCTTGCATATGACTGTGATGAGCTAGCTGCCTGCATTGCATTGCATGCATGCCTCGAAAAAATAGAAACTCATGGTATACTAAAAACCTTATCAGGGCTCATCTTGATACCATTTGTGTGAATGCATGCATCAAAGTGAGTAAAACTCAATCTCCTAAAATTTAGAACCTGATCTAAGTAAAGATTTAGGGTGTCTCCTAATTAATGAGTTGATCTATCATTGGTGCAGTAGAGCTGATCATAGATTGCTTTTTTTTTATGCAAGTGAATTTGTGCATTGATAGATCATTTGTTCTTTTTGCCGATCATTTTTTTTGCCAAATTTGGCAGGGCATTGCCGCAGGTAGAGGGGGAATACGAGGGATGGGATGCCTACGCCAGGGAGCAGAGATTCCATTTGCTAGCTACTTCTGCTTTCTACTAAAGATTTTATTTCCAGTGCCTTTAATTTAATTTTTTATCATACAGTTATTCATGCATGAAGGAGATGGTCAGTGGACAACACGGAAAGCCCGCTTGTTGCTGCTGGAAAATTGAAACGATTAGATGACTTCACGATCGAAGAGAGATAATATCGCCGTATATCAAGCTTCCCAAGGCTAGAAGTAATTGAGGTGATGTAAGATTCACTAGAAAAGAGGTAATTGGGTTCAGATGCACTTAATGGAAAGCAATTGTACAAATGCATCATGTTAACTACTAATGGAGAGAGCAATTAAATGAGTACATAGGATTTATGGACAAAGGGCCAAAATCTAGGGAATAAAGAGGCAATGGCACCTAGACCTCATGATCACATGGAGTTTATTTATAATTCGACTTCAAGTACCACCACAAACTAGCAATAGGCCACAGCAGGGCATACATATCCTAGAGATATTACACGCTTTATTTGCCTTGGGATCATAACAAACGGACCCATCATGCTATTTAGCTTTAATTCGTTCTACTAGCTATAGTTAGCAAGTAGCAAGTGAAATGGACAATGTCTAATATTGCTAACTTTAGTTAGGCCCCACACAACTTTTTCTTTCGAGGTCATCTTAGCCTTCTCAACTCCTTAAATGTTACTTTAGAGTTTCTATGCACTTTAATTTGTCCAATTTGTTTCTATGTTAGTTGTTACCAAAAACCGTACTACCTCTCATAAATAAATGTCTCAAACTTTTCTAATGTAGTATAAATAATGAGTGGCAACAAATTTGATCATTTGACACTACTACATAAAAGCACATGAGTGACAGGTATTAGTTAGACCTGATCTAGATGAGTCTTGAGAGCATCTCGGCAAGGTCCTAGATAGGCTTATTTATATCAAGTCTAACTAATACCCGACACTGGACACATCAATATCGGGTTTAATGTGCCCATATCAATGCCGGTTAATGACAAAACCTGGTACTAATGTGTGATTCTAAAATTAAAAAAAAGAAAAATATGTTGTTTTGGAATTTAATTTTGGCTGCATAATCTAAAAAATTTCAGAGGCATAGCAAGCATACACATAATCGATAGAAATTGAAAGAAATTTTATAGCAATTCACAAATCATGATAGCAAGTATGTATGTGGATAGAAATTGAGACATTTGAAAGAACTTCATGGATCATAATAGCACAAAAATTCCTCAAGAATGGGACAAAAAATTTCAGAAGCATAGCAAGCATACACATAATAGATAGAAATTGAAAGACATTTCATAGCAATTCACAATTCACATATCATGAAAGCAAGTAAGTACGTGGACAGAAATTAAGACATTTAAAAGCACTTCATGGATCATTATACCACAAAAATTTCTCAAGAATGGGAAATTTTTTTGGAGGCATAGCTAGTAAATTTGTGGACATACATTTCATAGCCTTTCATGGAGCATTTAGAACAAAGAATCAAGAATGTGGCATAAATTTCAGTTCACAGAAAGCATACATAGAAATTTAAAGAAATTACATAGCAACTCATGGATCATATCAATTCACAGATCATGATAGCAATCATCAAGATGAGTACAAAAAAGTTTAGAGTCATAGCAAGTATACACATGATTGACACAAATTGATAGAAATTTCCCAGCATTTCACAGCAATTCACATCCTCTGCCCATAGCACAAAAATACATCAAGTACTACCACACATAATCTTAGGATCACCATAGGAATTTGATCATCAAGCAGCAATTCATTGGTCAAAGGAGCGGAAATGAAGAAGGTACCAAGTGCTACCTCTCCAGGACGGGAGATGGGATCCGGTGGTGAAGGGGTGGCAGTCAGATGGATCCAACAGAGATGGGACAACGAGATCTGGCAACAATAGGCGATGGGATCTGGCGATGATGAGTGGTGGGACACTGGATCTGGACGGGGACAAGGAGGACGATGGCAAGTTAGAGGAAGAGAAGGAGGAGGAGGAGGCAATGCCTTGAATAGTGGACAAGGAGACTACGCACCTACCTCGATGGCAGGATCCAATAGCTACAGGTAGAGCTTATTCCTCCTCTCAATGGGCGTGCAACAGGATTTGGCGGTGATAGGTTGGCGATGAGGTCCTCTCGATAGGAGGCTGGATGCAGTGGTGATGGGAGTTGAGAGCTGGTAGCTATGGGTAGCGGGATGTAGCTATGAGGTAGGGCACGAGCTGGTGGCAACCAAGGGGTAAGCTGGTGACGGGATCCTCCTCAAGAATGCTGCCCTCTAGGACTAATGAGCTTCATCAGTGCCGAATATTTTTAACACCCGTCACCAGGCATAATAATCAGTGCCAGATGTAAGTAGGACCCGACACTAAAGAAACTGAAACCATTTTTTTTATAAAATTCATATATAGTGTTGGTTGGTTTAAGCAATTTACAAATTCATTTATATGTTTAGAAAATGTTTGCCAATATGAATAATTATTATTCCTAATTAACTCAAAATAATATTACATTAGTACTCTGGAAATTCATTAATGGAAGATAGGATGTAGGTTTACATCAATTAAACATAAAAAGTGATACATTGGTTTGTCTACTTCGCAGGGATGTCCACACCCTCATTATGATCCCGATGTACATATGTGGCATCCCCATCAGATAGATCTTCTCGTATGTTGACATCAACTATTAATGGAGGTAGCTCAACGTCTTGAACTTAGTCTTCCTTTCTAATGGCATTCTCAACTACGATGATCTTTCACTTCCCTTGAAGAACAACATGGTGACCCTTGGAAGATTGGTTTGTCACATAGAAAACTTGCATTAGATCGTTATTGAGTACAAATGGCTCATCTTGAAAGGACCTTGAGTTGTATAGAGAGAGAAAGGGGGGGTTGAATGTGCATACCTAAAAACCTAGAAGAAACTCGTAGCGGAAATTAAAACTTCCTATGGAGTATCTAATCCTAATGTCCTAAGACTCCTATTGAGATTCATTGCTGAATAGTGAAGCTTGGTCGAACACTCCGATCCTAAAGATTGAATATTCCGGCCCTCCTTCACTGCCACATAAAAGAGAGCAAGAAGGGAGCAATCTCTAGACAGAAAGAGGGATGATGGATGATTCAAAAATAGTAAATAAATACAAGATATAAATACACAAGGAGATACAAGATTTTTCACCAAAGTTTGAATTAAATGATTTTACGTCTCCATTGAGGGACTCCAAGGAGCCAAATCCCACTTGATTCCTAGCTTCACCTAGCTTAAACTTAGGAAGAGGTCCAGTCATCAAGCTCTCACCAATGCTAGCACAAAGTTTAAGGCAACCACCAAGGTCTCCATAACGACACGATGCTACCACCTTCGGTGAAGATGGCTCTACCAAAACCAATCCCTAATAACAAACTCGTTATCCACTATAATTATCACTTTCCTTGCAAAAGTGAGGAATATATTTACAAACTTTTTCAGGTGATTCACAATCTTCAATTCTCACAAGCGACGTCTAGCCGTCTAGAAGGAGAATCTCCAAGAGTAATAAGTGAAAATCATCACCAAAAGTTGATCCACAAGTGCTCAATTCAATCCCTAACCCTCTCACTCATTAACTCCAAAAGTTCACTCACAAAGAGGTGTATTTGGTGGAGAAACCAAGAGAGAGATGTGGAAAATCTTGGAAAGGCTATGGAGAGTAGGGATGAAATGAACAAATAGTCACCCACCTAAGTGGGGGGTTGGTGGAGCTAAGAACAAAGCCCCTATAAAACTAGTGTTACTCATAGATTCAAACTCTGTAGTATCTGCTCCTAGGGACTAGAGACTTCGAACATACTTGACTCCAAAGCAGCAAAGCCAGTCCAAATTATTTGGTCAAAGTCTCTGAAGACTCCAGGCAAGCCTCACAACCAAATAGAGAAATTTTTTTGGAGACTCCACCACTTAAGAACAAAGACTCTAGACAACTTTCACTATCAGGCAGTGAAACTTGCCAACAACATGTACGGTGACTTAGACAAAATATTCAGAAGGCTCTATAGAGGAAAACCAAAATCTAGAGGTGCACAATGTGCAAGTGTCTACTTAAAAAAAAGGATCTAATTGAGCACTTTGCCACTCGAGCTACAACGTTCCTAGGACTCAAAAAAATTAAAATACATTTAGAGCACACATCGAGTTTTTTTCAATGTCTTTCGTTTGTGGTAGAGGCTACTTTTTATCAACTCATTTCTACTGGGGACTAACTCCTACACTTTAGCTCATTAAAATACATTAGTCCTCTAACTTTCTTATCATTTATTATCAAAAATCCACTATAGAGCCTAGATGTACTTTCACATCATAGTATCTGAATTGCTTCAGATCTATGACGGTCACTCCATCTTTATCAACCTTCATGCCTCTCTTCGAATCAACCCATTGGCATCAAAATAGAGGTACCTTGAGGGGGCCATAGTCGAGTTGCCAGATATCATCAGCCTTGTACTCATCAGCTTCCCGTCAAGCATCATCTAGTCTAGATCATCTTGAATAGGGGGGTCGTCAGTCCATGGGGATGGAACATCATCAAGAATCTCATTTGCAGCCTCATTCTATGTGTCATTACCAACTACCCTTGCTCCAACAAGTATCTCATCCTCCACTTCACCATACTTGCTCCAACAAGTATATCCAGACATAAAATCATGTGTCATTAAGTGTTGATGGATGTATTGTATAGAAAGTCTCCTCACATTCTTGCAATCAACACACGAATATAATACAAAATCTACATTTTTCTCATACCCTGAATTCATCTGCCTTGCTTAGAAATATAACTACTCTTGCAATGTACTCTAAGGAGGCATGTTTTGAATGTTACATCCATGGTCAATCCATTGATATGATAGTTTAATTTCTTAAAAAAACTAAAGCTATGCATAAATTCTATATATATATATATATATTAACAAATAGATTTCTCTAGTCTACATATCTATTTCTCAAAAACAAAATGAAATATCTATACGTATGTACCTAAATCACCTTACTACTAACAATTAATTATTTTAATGCATAAATAAGAACGTATCTAATACACATAAATATTACATTTATTTTAATGCACAGTTTAAAGAGAGGGCAAAAATTGCAATGATTATTTGTAAAACAATAAAGGCCTATATGAACAATAATTAATTATATGTGTGTGCACGCAAGTCATAATAACACAAAATAACACCGAGAGTGTGTCATCTAGGTGAGATAATTAATAAAATAACACTAAGAGGGAGATAATTAATACAATAATACTAAGAATGAGATAATTAATGAAATAATACTAAGAGCGAGATAAAGCTTATACTACTTCACTAACCATTCAAGATAGTATATATATAAGACCAAGAAGCACTTCAAATATTCATAAAATCAACAAAAAATTTTGGCAAAACCTCTCCCTCCCTTCTCAAGCATGAGGTGAGCAGAACAATGATCCCTACCTATTCTACTCAAGTTACTTCAGATGATGGGGCTAGGTGGGGCTTATATAGCCAAGTCATCAGTGTCGAATCATAACAATACTCAGCACTAGTGACTTTTCCCACCAACAGGCCAACCCATCCTGCTATAATCAACTTGAACCAGCACTAAATGGTTAATCATCAGTGCCGATTGATAGCATAAATTGGCACTGATTGTGCGCTGACCAATCAGTACCGATTGTTGATATGACTCAGCACTATTGTCTTCTCATTAGTGATGGGCCTTACCTCTGCATAGCGCGAGAGTGTTTTGTGAGGCAGGAAACCATCATTAGTGATGAGTTTTGTTGAACCGCACTGATGATGATGGCATTGATATGCTGTTATGTGGTAGTGTGGCCCACTACATACTAAGCTTTCTTGTGTACAAATCTAAAATGACTTATATTCCAGTAATGATCTTCACGAATTCATGGTGCAGCTAGTTAATTAATTAAAAGTACCCCTTTTACTAGTAAACTATAAGTAACAACAAAATAGAAATGAAATTCTAATTCCTTCTTGCAACAAGAGGGGGAGCAATAGCACACATTATGAGATCATCAGCATGACACATATACATACTGCCCTTCTGCATGCACCTGTTGTATTAGGTACGTAGTATTAATTATACGGGCATAACCAATAATTAATTAGCATCATGCAATGGGAAACGGCCGGGAATCCATCCCCAGATAGAGCAGGTAGCAATGATGGTGATGCAACATTTGATGCTTTATGTGATCGACGATCTGATGGATGGATCTGATGTGGCCTCTCATCTTTTGCGAGAGGGAAGAAGGGCCCTGCAGATCGATCGTTCGATGGATCAATATTAACGATCAAGAGGAGAAGACAATCTGCAGCTGCAGGCATATGTTTGTATACGCACATTGCATGTCATCTCTACTGCGTATAGTAGTTTGTGCATATCAATCAGGAATTGTGTACGTACGGCCTCTTCCTGTCTGGACTGTGATATATCAAACGCATAAGGAATAAAGTGCGTCGACACGCTCTGCCTGCGTAGATATGTCATGTACGCACTGACGAATGCATGCACGCAAGATTTCAGTTTATATATGTTCTATATATGTGACCGTACCATGTATGAATTAACATCTCTCTCACAGACCATAACACTGCATATTCATGCACGGCAAGCGCAAGATATGCCGAAAATTTGGCCAGAGTGGTTGTTAGGGGAGCATTCGCAGGGTGTGTATGTATCTTCTGTTTAATTTTTTTAAAAAAGCCAGAAAGTTGGAGCTTTCTTATATTTCTGTTTCCTCAAAAGTTATATACATACTTTGCAAAATACCAGTGGAGGATATAACTTTTCTTTACAGGCCAGTACAGTTTAGAGAATAAACACTCATTTGTTATTGAGGGTAGTACTATACGATACTATATATGATAGTGAATAATATAATATAATCTCTAACCGCATGCAAATACTTTTAAGGCCAACATTCTATACAATGTCATAGAAATTTTACATATATAGTTGTCAAAATTTCTAGCTCATACAAGCATTTCATTACTTCAGATTCATAGATTTTCGTGGCTATTATATTAGTACTGAGAATTGAATGGAGAACTGCATTTTATTTTCATGGAGATCATTTTATATATTAGTGAGATCATTGATGTGCGGGATAGATTGGTAGGAACAATTAACAGTAAGGTTAAAAACCAAATCTTGTGCATGAAAGTACGGTTAAGCGCCATTGACTGGGTCATAATTGCGTACATTTGCATATCAAAAGTCGTGCTTCAACGTTGTTCTTTGTAGAGATATGACCAGAAAGATGGGAAAAAAGACCAAAAGATCAAACACTAATGATCATAAGTTGCTCAATTTTTTGTCAGGTCCTTGCACCTCCCAAGAAATCTATCTTCATTCCTCAATGATAAACTCTCATTTGTGCAATCCACAAGACCATAATATATGCATAAATATTCACATCCATGATACACATCAACATTAAAAACAGTAGTACAAAGAATAGAATATTTGAATGTTTGCAAGCAGACTCAAAAGCATGAGCAAAATTTTGTCATGATCATCTAACCATCTCTAGTGAGCTTTTGATATATGCTTTCTTTATAGGATTCTGAGTAAGTTGTCTACACATAAATTACTAAAATGCAAGACGATCTCTTTCTCCGTATGATCTTTTCAAGGTAATCCCAGGTCACAGTCAAGAAAAGCATTGGTGACCATATGGGGCCCAGAGGACAGCAAAAGGACAAGCCCTAATGATAGCAAAGGCAGTGGTACTCTGCAAAGGCAAAGAGGAAAACAACAAAAGGAGAGCTCTTTATGTAAAAGTACACAGCATCGTCTAAGCTACTAGGCAAATTAGAAAAGCAAAGAGAAGCACAGGGGGGAGAGAAAAGGATACAAACCATATGAAAGGGAAAAAGGAACACAAAAGACAGTAATTAAAATCATACAAGCAAGTCACTAATATCTCTAGCTCTATCTAGCTTTAGTTCTTTTAGCCTTTGATTAGTCTTTGCTTAGCTAGTTATCTGTTGCAAGCAAAGCATGACACAGGAAGGAACAGCACAGTACAGGCAACAGGTTAACCTGTCGAGAGATCAGATTAAATTAATTAAACAAATACTATCAATGAACTAGGCCAGTCCTGTCATCTATTTCAGGAACCGATCCTTTTTAAAGCTGTAATAAAGGGGGAAGAAGAGGACGCTAAAAAGCACTTATATGGCATTATCCGGCAGAAGCAACCACATTTTAATAGTACATCAACTATATATAATTCTTACTCATCCTCATTTTGTTTACACATATAAGAGATTTTTACTCTTTTCATTTATTCATAAATATAAGTGTTTAGAGTACTACTTCTTTCTTCCATTTAAATTTTTTCATCGTACTCCAACTATACTTTCGTCTCTAACCACTTTTTATTTAACGATGGACTATATTCTTTTTCTCTCTATTTTAATCTTTTCAAATTTGTGGACGGGGACTATGTCTAGCCTGTGGCCTGACCTGACCAACCTGACTCCGGTGAGAGGAGCAGTAGCAGCAATGGAAAAGAAAAGTGTATGTCAAGTCATTCCTCCTTATGCTGAATGCATGCACATGCAGGCTTGCAGGCAGGCATAGTTATTTCTCACTGAGTTACATATGTACAGGAATATGCAGAGATGCGTGCAGGATTTGCAGATGGAGATGTCATGTTTGTGTTTGTGTGTCCTATCACTTCTGCTCGTCCTAGTGGTTGCTTCTAATTGGATGCGTGCTTTGGATTGTGTATTTGTGTTGTGTTAGATCAGCAACAGGAAAGTGTTACTGTTGGTAGGAAACAGGGAATACACAGGAATATACAGGGAGGCAATGAGAAATTAGCGTGGAAAGAATTCCCGGTGATCTCCAGTTAGCAGTCGGCTATTCTTCTACTCTTTTTTTTCCCCCTTTGCAGCTGTGAGAGATGAGGTAGATCGAAATATTCCTGACCCGCGTCGGCTTGTTCAAACGGCCGCATGCATGTACCATGTATGTATGGTTGAGTTTCTTTTCTCCTTAATTTCTCTATGGTCGCCGGGATCAGTACAGGATATGATGTTTTTCAAGAAAAGACAAAAAAAAATTCATGATTCTTCTTAATTGCAAAAAATAAATCAACTTTTGTATATAGATATAGACATGTGCTATATCCAGATTCATATATAAAAGTATTTTTTTTGGGACAAATGGTCAAGTAAGTTTTTAAGGTATTTTCCTCACACAAATAGTCAAGTAAGTTTTTAAGGTATTTTCCTCACAAAATTTGTAGAGGTTTAGATCTAATAGTTGGTAAAGAGTTTGTCTTTGGTCAATGAGGTTAGGCTTGTTTATTCTCTTGCTTCTTTTATCTGTTTTTGGTGTTTGCTTCGTTCATGATGTCCTTGAAAGACCAGGATAGCTTGTCTATTGTCTATTGTGTTTGTCAATTATCCAATCAGTTATATTGGCTTTAGGATTCAGGTGACCAACTTATTCGGTGTTATTGGCTTGCTGATATATCGGAGGAACGAATTGATGACCAATACTTGTTTATATACTTTTGTGTATGCTAAAGTTGGATAGTATTGTGGCTCCGTTCGTATGCTCGATCATATCTCTCGTGGCTTTCCAATCTGTCCAGCCTTTTGTTCTGTATTAGCAAGTCTTCTTTCCCCTTCTATTTGACAGGTTTTATTACTTGTAATATCTTATCTTATTTAATATCTTTGAAAAAGTTTTCTAAAAGAAATATAGATAACGGGATAAGCTCTTGCTTCCCTCAGGAATTAAACTAGTACCCAAAAAGGAATACTGATTTATTATCAAGACAATAATGAGTGATGACTCCAATGAAATTGAATCTGTTTTGTTGACGGAACATGACATGGGCTTCTAACTGTTGGCCTTCCCTTCCATTTTCAATCAAAATATTTACAAAAATATATTTGTTTTGAAAATTTACAAATCTATACTCCCAACATCCACTAAAGGGTTTTTTTTTAAAAAAAATGTTTAACCAGACGACTGAAATTTGATGTGACAAACGCTCGTTTGTACACTTTAACGGTAGGGCGACGAAGGGCTAGGAAATTTACAGACCCCTTGCTATACTATTTAAGGGTGTTGTTTCCTGAAATAGGGACCGCTTGCAAAATAGGTGTGTGAGGGGAGGAGGGGGCCTACCTTTTTTTCAGGTGGCCCCTTACAGCCCTCTTAGGGGTCGCTTATAAAATTATCAGACCCGATTGTAGGAGGAGGCCTAGCAATTTTGCAGGTAACTACATTGACGACCCTTGTTATGGCGTTTTTATTCTCACTGTACAAATATCAAAATTAAAAAAGATATTTTAAATAAAATTATTTTTATTTATAGATATAATTGTAAAAAAATGGGAGTATGTAAAAAAGATAATTTAGATGCTCGAATTATGTAAGAAACTCAACATTAATATTAGAAAATCATTACACCATTAGATAGAGGATAGGACGATTAATAGAGTCGCACGTAGATATTATTTAGATAATAGTGACAAAAACATTACACGGTTACTAAGAGGTTTATACGTTACAAACATAATATATAATTATAATATAAATAATATAATGGGTAACATGGTACAGATGTCTATGTAGTACTTGTGTATATTATCATCTATCGTCTATTTGTAATCACCTGTTGCTACAAAATCTGACTTTTCGCTCATACTCCACTTTAGCCTATATGAATTGTTCAATTATTTTAGACCAAGATGGAATTAGCCAAGCTAAAAGATCCCTTCTCCAGTCGGGATCCTCAATGAAAGCGTATTTAGTAGCAATTATTTTTTGATAATATAGGGGATAGAGCAAACAGGTGATGTAAGATTTGTCAGAGTAACAGTAGACGGAAAACTTGAGCTCCATCATGTATACGAAGGTTTTATATAGTATAGATTGTGTTAGGTATGGAAGATATGAATAAAAGCATTAAAAATACTTTGAACGCGACGTGTATTAATGCACCAAAAATTGGCCATCGGGTTGTGAGAAAAGCGACGTGACGGTGACGCACAGAAAGTTGGCTGTCGAGTTGGGTTGAGAGCGACGGGACGGTCATACGTCAAAAGTTGGCTGGCATCACTAATCATTGATTGTGACTTGGTAGTCATGCGCGCAGTAAGGAGTGAAAGCAAGTCGTATGCTACCGGCAATCATGCACACACAATAAAGAGTGAAAGTGATGTGGTTTTAACGCATAATAAGTGATAGAGGTATGTAGAGCCGAAATAATTAATACAAAGTAGTATAAATAGTAAGTATAAATAATACAACACACTACTAGCCAGGGCCTACTCTCTATCCCTCTTCGTCCTCTTGCCCTACGCTCACACATGATCTTGAGAGTAGGTGAGGTGATCAGCTAGGATGCCACTACTAGCTCGGACCTGCTGTACAGGAGTTAAAGCATGTGGCTCCTGTGTGTGAGGTGGCGGAGCTTCTAGAACCTGCTAGGAGCTAAGCACATCCTAATCTATCATGAGTTATCATGGTTGAAAGAGTTGTGCGCACATCCATAGGTACCCTGCCTAAATCTGCCCATGACTACGGAGATCTGTGGCGGTGTAGCCTAGAACCTTGTGAGAAAAAATGGCTAAGCAATGCAAACTGGAATATCATGGACCGAATGGAAATATGTATCGTGTGGCAAACCTAAAAACTCTTGTGTGGACATTCTCGCTCCCTGTGTCGTCGTCCCCGCTCCTCGTGTTGATGTCCCCACTACGGTGGAAGCAATGTACGATGTAGCAAAAGCTATAAAAAAGTATAATTTACCAATAGCAGTGTCGTACGCCAAGAAGGAAGCAATATATTTGAGAGGTGGATAGGCAAAGTTATCTCTGGGTTGCGTTCCTATAGGAAGGACTCCTACTGTTGTTATGGGAGAAATCACATTGGCGGCACGATAGGTGAGAGCACGGAGGACAGTACGCATCGTGTTATGCATCTTGCCGATGGTAAGCCTATGCTCGTCCTCCATCAGCACAACCCGACCTCCAACCATTGGCGCATAGCCTCAAGCTCATCGTCAACTTACCGCGCAGCGTCAACCTATCTGATACAATATGTTATACATAAAAGGCATATCATATTTAAGTGATATATGGAAGATTAATTAACTCACAGTGTGGAAAAAGTCCTGGTCACGATGTCTACGGTACGCATCTCGCATACCGACTACATGCGGCTATGGAGCATCAAGAGTGAACGTCACACGAGTGCGTGTATGAGGCTAGTACCAATTGAGGTACGTTATGTGCGATGCCTCTGTGTGCGGGCGCTACTTCTCAATGACTTCCTCAGTCACTAGCAACAAGTCGTCGATGTACTTTTGTAGATGTGGAACTCACAAAATGTCAACTACCTGTCCCCACTGATTATATCTAGTTACAACAATGGCATTAAAATATGTACAAAGTATACAATTGTACGTTCGATTTTGTATCAGTACTTACCGATGAACGTCCGTTGGCATAGTCGGCACAACTCATAGAGAGTATACCTAAAGAAGAGCAAACTATCACAACATGCGCTATGGACAGTGTGGCACGATAAAGATGCTGAACATCATCAGCTGGATCATCAACCAATAGGCCTGGTCATATGTACACAGAGTCAAAAGTCCAAGTGTCGCACGAGCCTATAGGACTACAGGGTTGTATGGCTCCCTAACGACGTCATTCAGCTGGAGCCGATCGATTTGCAACATGAAGTCTGAGTACGACCTCGTGACCTACAAGTAGGCCCATCGTCATTACATAGAATGATATAAAGTGTCAGCTAGATATTTTTTTTAAGGAACGAACATTGAAGAAACACATTATATACTTGATGATGACATCACACTGTACCCATGGTGGAAAGTCCTCGGGGGGCCTCTATGTGTACATGTCATTGTTGTATGAACTATGATCCACCACTGGTCAACCAATCATGAACCTCTCGGCCGACCAGAGCTGCAGAAGTAATGGACAGCCGATGATCAATAAATCTAGGTCAGTCTTCGTGCACCCATCATAAAGACCCCTATACGTTGCTATGAGGACAACAAATCCTTAGCTCCACTAAGGTACTATCCCAACCTCAGCATCAGCAATCGCCTGAGCATAGTAGATAAGCCCCTTATCCATAGCGTGGTCGGCTATGCTGGTGAACATCGCCTAGCCAAAGAATCATAACAGGTATGTCTCGAAGTTCCGTCACATTGAGTAGTCATTGGCCTCAGGATGGAGCTAATTAGGCTATAAAGGGAGACAACAATGTAAGCAAACAACAATGATCGGCCTCAGCCAACCTCACATAACACATAAAAAATGCAACATATGTATTATTGGCCAGGATTTATATTTAAAGCTACAACAAATAATAATGATATTTCTTACCTGGCGTCAAAGCGAGGGTCCATAGGCAGTAGGTGTCACGAAGGGCGTGGACGAAGAGTGGTCAACATAGCGTTCTCAATCGCTGAGAGGTACGAGCGGTGTGACCGATTGAGGCCACTACCTAGCAACTCCGATGTATGGTACGTGATATCTACATTAAAAAAAGTTAGCATGATTATCACAAATAAAAACAAATCTACAGTTATAGAATTGGCAACAAATATTTGTAAGATAAAATAAATAACAGTTACCATTAATAGAAGGCCAAATGTAAATAACATTACGATACATATACATATAACATATAAGAAAAGGTTCACGATTCTCTAAATTACAATAACTTAAGTTACATATATATTCTTAAAATATTACATAGACTTACAGTAAATGACTGAACCGTCAGGTATATAAGAATGACTAAGTTGGATTGGTCTTGAGTGGTGGCTTCTCTTGTGGGGTGTCTTCCATCGGACTATGCTCCTGATAGAGGAGTTTTCGCTTCACTCATAACCTTTGTATCTTTTGGACACATCTTATAAATATGCCCCTTCTTGTCACACTTGCTATAACATTTCAACCTTCTACCTGCTTCGGACTCATCCATGTCGTTGCGAATCTGTCTAGTATTGCAGCGACTTGCCTTGTCCCTCATTTTCATTATATTCGGAATGTAAAAAAAATTATGTTGTTGAGTTGTAAAATACCCCGCAATACCAAAGCCATATACCTCACCACTCTAGCTATACAAGATAGCTTTCTTCCCAAAATAAGGCAACACAAAATAATGGTTCAGTATTCTACACTCCGAGCTCGAAACAATTACATGAGAACATGGCTTGTAGTACAGTCTTATCTTTTGGCACGAGCATGAGTAGATCCCGTCATCTTTCAAGACACACTCATATATAACTCTCTTACAGTAGATTCTACGTTTTGCCTTACCAGCACATAAGATTTTAAATCTATACTGCTATATACCTTGAGGTATAACTTGATATTGCTAGGCCTTTTTACGTTTTTTATCCAAGTACTCCATCTCAATACCAAAGAAAATATCATTGTCTAACATAGAGGGCCCAATTTCTTTGTACCGATCTTTAAAACACTTACATGTGCCATATATGATAAGCTCAACAATAGCAACAAGCGATAGCCCTCTTACAGAACACATCACCCAGCTGTAAATCTTAGCCAAATTGGTGGTCATTATGCCAAACTTAGCGCCACAATCGTCATACAATAAGGCCAATTTCTCTTTTGGCTCATTCTTAATTCAGTGTAAAAATTTTTTAACATGGGATACCAACCTCCTTCTCACAATATGATTATCATTGGGGAGTGGTACTAGAGCTTCGAGAGCTTCCTCACTTATAGGTGTTAGCCTTCATGACTGCTTATTTATTTGTTTCGTTGTTAGCTCATCCAACCTCCTCCAAAGCTCATTGATTTTTTTTATTAATTTTTATCATAAAGCCTCTTAAAAAGATCCATAAGATATTTGTTGTTGAACTGCTTGTAGAAATTAGCACCCGCATGACATATGCTCCATCTACTACGAGCATCTGTCCACTCTTATGTATACCTCTTTTCCATGTTACCATCCCTCAAATATTCAATAGCCCATAGAAGACCGGCTAATGGTCATGTATAAGACACACACCTAGCCTTATACGCATAATTACATTCTTCACTGTTTTTAGAAATCAATACCAGCTTTCGGTGTTCTTGCTCTCAATGAAAGTGAAAGCCACAGGTAACACCTGAATATTCCTATCAACTCTAATTACTGGCAGTATCTGTCCTCTGTACTTTTTAGTCAGGAATGTCCTGTCGATGCAAAGTATAGAACGACAATGCACAAATGCGTTAATGCATACACTTAATGCAAAGAAAGCCCCTTGAAGAATGCTCTGCTGAAAATGGTCAAGTGATATGAATGATTTAAGATCGTAGTAGCTTTTTAGATTCCTCTGAAGAATATAAATTAGAAGACAAGGTAAATTATTGTATGAAGTTTTGAATGTGACAAACCGCATCTCCACAATCTTTTATTTTGCCCTTAATGCCTCCGTATAACTAATTATATACTTAAATTTGTCCTCAACGTACCTTATAATTGACCTTGGTTCATATCTTAGGTTGTGCACAATATCGAAGTATATCTTTGTTGCAACAAATACATATGTTATATTTTTGTAATATTTCTCAACCTCATATAAGTGACAATTATACTCGATGATGATTAGCACCTTTCAGTAATCCTTCCATTTACCCTCGAATGCATGCACCCTCTATGGACACTCATAAAATAAGTTCACACACTTTACTTCGTACACTGATTTGCTTGATTTCGTAACCCAGAACTCCTACCGAAGTAATACTGCCTAGTGCTTAACTGCCTCCATCAATTCCTCTTTGTATTTATATTTTGCCCCTTATATGACCTTGTTATCCTTGTACTTTCATGGTATGTGATGTCCTTCAGAGATAATAAATCTAGAAAAATCCTCGTTGAACCATTACGACGGATTTATATTACCAGCCTCCTCATCCGATAATTGATCATCCTATGTATGCTCTTTATTAGAATCTTTTCTATCCATTATCTCAACAATAGTGTTATTCCTCTCTCCCTCATCTATCAATCCTATTGGCTTCCTGACTTCTTGTTGTCCTCCTCCTTCTTTGTGCTTGGACTCATTTTTCTTAATGTTTCAACATCACATCCCGTTATACTAGAACCTTCTTTTTCTTGCATAGCTATTGAAACAATGATGTCTTTGTCTTACACTGATATAAAAATATTAGATAGCCAATCTTGTTTCAATACATTCTTAATGTACCATCTCTAAGTACTAGTATAATTCACCAACATCAATTCTAAAAAAACCTTCAGTTGTCTGGCTCACAATAACATATACGGTTATTGCATTGACTTAGTAGTTGATTTGGAAGCCTCGCAATAAACAGTATATACTACTACTAGAAAACTTCTCTCAAATAGCCTTTCAATACTCTTAAAGGTTAAACAGATCTGCATCATATAAACCATACTTATAAAATGCTTTAAAAAACGCTTTAATAAAGAGCATCAATAATACTACTTATGTTCATCTCTCCTCACAAGGAAACAAATTTGATAATTTTACTGACGCCCTCACATAATCGAAGGAATAAAAGATCGCCTAAAAACAAGTCCTCTTTTATAGACGACCATGCTTAAAAAATAACAACTCTAGATAAAACGACAAGAGATATTTCTATAAATTTTTTAACCCTCACCGCTCCATCGTATCATATACCAACAGTATTTACCACATTAAATTTTTCACTCTCTGGTTAGACCTTCGGTGGGAATTTAGAAGTATATATCTATAAATTTTTCAACCAAAAATACATTTTAAAATCAATTTAATAAAAATATATAAATAAAAAATTCTCCATTTTTATCCATGCCTTCCTGAGCTAACCTGGGCTGAACCAATCCGGCCCTTCTGCCTAGTGTCTACAACATGTGTTGGTCACAAACCAAACTGCACAAGATGGCCGCCGCTCGGACACGAGCAAACCACCATTTGCCCGTCTCAGAAGAAACACAAAGGAGAAAAAGAAAACTGTGAGCAATCCAACCCAAAACAGGAACCCCCTTGGAAGCTTGGACCGACGCACTAACATGTATAACAGGACCAAAACAAAGCCTTATTTGTTAGGGGAACAACGGTGGCGAAGGACAACGTCCGATCAGACACGGTACTACACTCTGGTACAAAACGTAACTGCAACGCAACGGCTCTCGCGAAAGCAAAAACTCTACATCCACCGCTGAAACACCGTGCATGCATGTATCAGCAGCGAAGCTTTGTCTTAGATGGCCGCGAAGTACTCCTTGCTGCCCTTGGGGTCGGGCTTCATCGACTTGTCACCAGGCTTCCATCCGGCGGGGCAGACCTCGTCCGGGTTGTCTTGGACGTACTGCAACGCCTGTAAGCGTAGGAGATGAAAAATAATGATGGTCAGGTCAGCTAACAATTGTAATCAGTGTGAACCACCGGGTTGATTGAAGAAACCCGTACGGAAACACACATGAACTGGCCCTCTATGGATTAAGGGTTGGACCAGGATTGGCCCACTATATTAGTAACTTCCACCCCCCATGGCCCCATACTGAAGGTCACCCTGCCAGCTTGGCCGAGCCGCCTGACCCAATCAAGCAAGCCTGATTCTTCATATTGAGCTATGCCCTTGTTTTCTTCACGTCTGCTAAGTAATAAATATTGCGGTCTTTAAGGGGTCTACAGTATGTGCAGAAAATGTATACTCTGGACTCGATACCTACATGTTCATCTTAGCAAAGAAAACTACAAAGGTGTTCGATTCACTTGTTGAAAGGTTACATGATCAAACAATGTGTACATACAAATTTTAAAATGCAGGTCGCTACTTTGCTCTATAGTACAATGCACCCCCAAAACCGTTTCATTGTGTATGGGCTGTGTTTCATGGGAATCTCAATCAAGTTTTCCTCTAATTTGCTTTTCTTAGCAAAATGATGTTTCTTGTATGAAGCGTGTTTCTCAAGCACTAGGGAGTGCTCAACAAACGTGATTTCTTTCTGGGCTAAAATTCCAAAATTAGCAGCTAGTCATTTATTATTTTATTTCCTAGAGTCCACACTCCACAGTGAGGTCCTACTCAAAAAGCAGGAATTTTATGTAATGGGATACCTGAAGGGTCCTCATGGTCTCATCTACACTGCGACCAATGGCAAGGTTGTTAATGGTAGAGTGCTGAATCACTCCCTCCTTGTCAACGATGAAAAGTCCTCTCAGAGCAATTCCCTGTCAGATAAACATTCAGATTTAGAAAACATAATAAGCAGCCAACAAGAATACTATGGTTGAATCGAATATGGAATACCTGATCAGGGATCAAGACACCAAAGGACTTCGAAATTGATTTAGTAACATCTGAAATCAATGGGTATTTCAGATCACCAAGCCCACCAGACTTCCTGTCTGTCTGCACCCATGCAAGATGGGAGAACTACATGCAAAAAATCATTCACATGTCAGATCACAAAAAAATGATAGAAAAATACCACTAAGGTTATTGGTATAATGGAAATACAGTGAATACATCTAATACTCCCTTAGATCCAGAAAGAGGGGAGTCAATTGTTTACTTGCAATAGTTCAGTTTTCACGATACCACCATGACCATTAATATTTACTATAGTGTGTCAGCAGCGCTTTATAAAATGACTTTTATGAATTATGATAAAATATGCACACATGATTGCCTTATGATGAATCTATATATTTGAGCTTTATATTGGAACAAAAGTGGAATGCCTTCTATTTCAAAGGGATTAACATATCATAACTATAGAAAGTAACAAGGTAAGACGTAAATGCTCTACCCTACCAACAAAGTAGGTCATACAACACAAGAACCATGTGATCTAGAATACAAGCTCATTAAAACTTATTACACCAGAATAAGATAGAAAAAGAATGATCTTAAGGATAAAACCGGTGCTATAAAATTGATTTTACGGTTAATACATTCATCAGGCATGCATACAAGTGTACATACACACTATTTAATACTTTAATGGGAGGAACAAAGAACTTGTGACTCTACAGTCCCACCATCCACGTCTTGTTAGTTATTACTGTTTCATCTATGAAAAGAATAATAAAAAAAGATCTTGGTAAATTTAAGTAAAGATTTGCACACACACAGATCCCACAACTTTATTCTGTAAACCATTCCTCCTGGAAGAAACAGCATCCAAATATGCAAAGCTTGCAAAGAATTCTTTTAGAACTTTAAGCACTAAAATTGCGCTCATAGGGACAGTAATACACCAACAGATAGGTAGCATGTGAATTTGCAGAATATTATATACAACCAATTGATCAAGCCAAATAGGAGTATTGTATATGTAGAGAGAGAGAGAGGAAGGGAGACATTAAGTTATGTTGTGTACTAGTATGTGTCAGCTTAATTAAACTTACATGGCTAAGTGCATGCTAACACTAAAAGAACAACTCCACACACAAGCAGCAGGAGTGTCGTTGTGTTTATCTCAAAAGAACTTTTTTGTTATTTCTATAAAAGAACCTAGAGTGATGAATCTGTCATCCCACTACCTCTTGAGTTGGTGGGATCCTCTACGGTTGGATAAATAAATGGCTTTTTTTGGATTGATGTTTGATTGCAAATTATCTATGTTTTACCTCAAGAAATATATATATAATTTTCAAGTTTAGAACTTATGATATATTTCTTTTTGCATATCTGTTGTAATGCACGGGTATTTTGCTAGTTATTCACTCCAAAAAACCAGCACCTCTTGTGTTAATGGGCCTCTTGAGGACAAGTAGATATTTGATTATGTGGTTTTTAATAACATTATGTATGGATTGATATTTGGTTGCAAATTATAATGGTTTCTGCTAAGAATTATATAAAACTATTCAAAGTTTAAAATTTATTGGAACTCAATTGCAACGCATGGGTCTTTGGCTAGTATTAACAAAAAGCATGGAGTATCAAGGTGCTACAACATACCACACTGTCAATTGATACACCGAGGATCTCAGTGTTCAGCTTCTCGAATTCCTCATATCTGTCACTGAAAGCGGTAATCTCTGCAAATATCATGCATGCATTAATCAGCGCATCAGAACAAACTTCACTGGCACTAGCGCGAGCATTTTGTGCTCACCGGTCGGGCAGACAAAGGTGAAGTCCAACGGGTAGAAGAACAGAATCACGTACTTCTTCCCGATGTAATCGGATAGCTTCACCTGCAAACACATAGGAATGGTGGCAACCACAGGAGCGAGGAACACCCATTAATCAGAACTCAGAACATACACCGCCAACAGCGCGGAAGATTGCATCCGAGATTTGAGCCGCTAAGGAAGGGGGGAAGCGCATACGTTGATGAACTCCTGGTCGAAGACGGCCTCGGCCTCGAAGTCGGGCGCCTTGTTCCCGACCAGCGGCGCATCGTCCTGCGGGGCAGAGCAGAGCAGGGTCGACACAGGCAGTAAAGTAGAGCAGGAGACGGAGCCGACAAACCAGCACAAGCAACGGGACTCACCACACCGCCGGCGCGGGCGACGAAGCTGCTGGCCCTGGCGGATCTGGAGGAGGCGGCGAGGCGGAGGGGCCTGGCGGCGGCGGCGGCGCGGGGGAGGGAGAGAGAGTTGGGCGCGACGGCGGAGAGGGGCTTGGAGGCGGGGGAGACGATGGTGGCGGAGGCGGCGAGGGAGCAGGCGGCCATGGGCGCTCCGGAGTGGATGAGGAGGGGATTGGGGGTGGATTGGATGCGAGAGGGTTTGGGGGCTCTGGCTAGCTGCCACTGTGGCTCCAGCTTCCCTTTTAAATAGGGAGGCGTGGCACCGCCGCACACCATCTCCACGCTTCCTGGGCCTCGATCCACCTCACTGCCGCACGCACATGTTCCCTAGGCACGGCTACCCGCCTACGATCGACTCGTTTATTTCGACGACCTGCACGACTCCATCCACGGCAGCCTGATACTCCCTCTGTGTATCCCTGTATTTTAACTGATTGTTATATTTTAAAATAAAAATAACATTATACTAAGCCAATTATCGGTATCGCAATAATTATATAATGTATTATAAAAAAATTATATCTAAAAATTGGAATAATTTATGACTATGATATATGGAGATAAGAGAAAAGCTCCTCAAAATCTGCTCATGTAAAATCAACAAGGAAATGGATTTTTCATATGGTTTTGACACTGGGTTACTTGTTCAATATAAAAATATTGTTTAAATATCCAGTTGCTGAAACAGTTAATTTAGTCCATTATCTCATAACTTACTTCATTTTTCTTCACTTCAATGTGTTGAGTTCAAGTTGTATGGAACTTATAAAAAGTATTGGCTGCATCATAATTATAAGAATGTATCAAAATGGAGTATTAATTATGGCTAATGGTTATTGTTTTGATACCATATTTGCCTTCGCGCTATAGACTGTTATTGTTTTATTGATTAACTATCCGTACAAGATGCAGTATATTGTCCACCACTAACATCTTTGAATGCCACTATATGTAAAATACCACTGTCAGTAGGCCAATGGTGATTGGACAAAACAATCTAGTGAGCAGAATAAGAATAAGTTTCAAATAAATGTCCCTAGAAGCATTAAGTTCTATGCCTCCGTGTTTTAGCTATAACATCTTGAAAACTTAATTCAACTCTATATGTAACATAGAAAAAGCTTTTATAATATATTCAAAGTCTATTAGAATTAAGAATTTAAATTTTTTTAAAAAACAGAACTGTATATCCTCAAATTAAATGAGAGAAAGAGATTAGCTAGATAGAAAGGGCAAGATTACATGTGGGGTTGCCCAGTAAAGCAAAAGGTCAGGGCAAATGAGCATTTTGGAACTTTTTGATGGACAATAGCAATGGCATTATTAGATTTTATGGTCTTCAAGATGGCATTTAGTAATGTATAAAATTGTATCTATAGGATATCATAAGGTGGTCCTGCCTTTTTGCCTACTCAAGTAAAATTTTATCCGGGTGTTGACTCTAATGCTTGTATATTCAAAATAAAATGTATAATTTATTTGATTTTTTTGTCATCAAGCTTGTAGGTCTGCAAAATATACTCTAGTTTCTATTTATGGCGTGCATGAAGGTTTAAACTAGTTTAATTTCTATTTTGCTCTAGAATGTACTATGTGCATCCATGAACTAATGGGGGATAAACCTGTTTGATAGAGAAAATAGATAAAGAGTATTGCAAGATTTAATTGGATAGGGATAGGCAACCAAATAGAATGATGTTTGACCTGAACTAGACCTAAGCAGCTAAAGGTTTTGTCTCTTGAAGTTAATACTTTTCCTTGGTAGTACTAGCAATAATGGTATCTAAAATAACTTTAACCATGAACCCTAAGAAGAGAAATCATTGAAAGTTAATTCTAAGATATTTTTTGTTAATTGATCATTGCTACATTTTTGATGATATTAGATGAATCGTCGCTTTAATATGAATGACTACATGCATTCAATTCGAATAGAAAGATAGTAGTTTATAGTTGTCATCTTTTGCCGATAAAAAAGAGAAATCATTGAAAGTTGGTCATTACTACATTATTGATGATATTCAATGGACTAATGTTTTAATATACATGACCACACATATTTATAGTTGTTTATTTATTTTTTAGATAAAAAACATGAAAAAAAATTAAATCATACAAACAACAACTAAAACAAACAATTAGCTTTAATCAAATGTTCATCAAATTCATCACATTTTCAACATTGAACTAATCTTGAAAACCATGATAACACAACAAAAGTAACAATGTCAATCAACACATCATAATATAAATTTGTAGGCAAATCATCTTTTCTTGAGGAGAAACTCTCTTAGAAGAGCATACTAGTATATTATATATTAAGTTAATTATATGAATTTGCAATAACATAGGCTTTGTTTTTTTATCGTATTTATAATAATCTAGTTTTTTTTATATTAAGATGCAAAAATCATGTGTGCAATGTTTTGTGTTGGGGATTCATGATTAAAAAACATAAACGAAAAATATCACAGGACACCCCTTCACCGAATAGAAGGATCTCATGACTCGGCTATCTGAAGTGACTTCGCCACCACCTTGTCTAGTCTCCCTCCTCCTTCATCTCCGGTATTCTCGCCAGATATGAGGAGGAAGGGGACACGTCTCTCATTCGTCTCTAGCAAGTTTTTAGGGTTTTCTCAATAAAGACTTAAGAGGATTATAGCTATTAGGTAGTTGAGGGTTTGTCTTCTATGATCTTTATGGAGTTTGACTTGTTTAGAGTTTTTTTAATCTCTTTGTTGGCTATTTCATTCTTGAGGTCATCAATAAAGATGTGGGAAGGCTTGTATGTCATAATCAAATCAGCGACGTGGACTGTAGGATCTAGGTTTTCAACTTGTTTTGGTTTGATGTTTTATCAGAAGAATAAAGATGATGACCCATACTTATATATCTATTTTTATACGTGTTGGAGTTAGTCGTCGTTATAGTTGCACTAGTCTGCTTGTATCTCTCACGGTATTCCAAAATATGAAACCTCTTTATTCTATTTTGATAGGACTTTTGTATCTACTTTTTAACAAAAGGATTATAAATCTCTATTTATTATATCTACCTATTTTTTAAAAAAACGATTGTAGCCTTCCTTAAAAAAACTATATACCCTTTCACCTAGAAGAATTACACTAGATATATATAAATATAAAGGTTTGAAATTCGAAATACGAACATTTTGCTTTCATATGTCGTGGCGTTTACACCCTTTTATGCACATCTTTGTGAGTCGTGTTTTGAATTGCAAGTGCTAATTAATATCTAAATCAAATCACTATTCCTCTCTTAATATCGTACGCCTTCCGTCTCTGGCATGCCCGTGCATACCCATCCGTTTTGCCTGATTGCCTCACCTACATGACCTGTGAGCCAGCTAGCTGTAGCTACCGTCAGCTGGTTTTATTCCAATTCCAAGACGTCATTACCGGTTTCCCATTTTGGATTTAATTCCAAAACGAATAAAAAATGACCAGTCGCCTCTCTGTAATCTGTATGGCGGGCTGCAGGCTCCAATTTCCGAATCCTTTCAAACACCCAACCAGAAACTCTTATTAAAAAACACACACACAAAATTGGCCCGAATTAATCTCGTGAAGATATCGCCAGACGTACCGCATTAATTAACCGCGGTAAAAAAAATCAAACGGTAAAAAAGAGGGTAAAAAAAAGGAAAGCGGCCCGGCCCACGGGGCGGGAAACAGGCGGTCCATTAGGCCGGCGGCGGGGGCCGCGTTTCCCTCCATTATCCATATCCACAACCACAACAAGGCGGCCGCCCCAAACGCGACGTGACTACTTAATTTCCCTCCCTCTCCCCTTCCCTCGTTTTCTGCTCGCTTTCTCTCTCTTCACTCTTCCCCCCTTCCCCCTCTCTTCGATTCACCTTTCCCCCCCTCACCCAACCACCTCCCCCCGCCGCCGGCCGGCCGGAACCCTAGCTCCGGCGAGTCCCCCTGCCGGGCGTGGCTCCACCCGGCGCCGCGGGCGTTGATCGGTCCCGGGGAGACGGGGGTGTCGAGGAGGGCGATCGCGAGATCGAGGAGGAGGGGGGGTTGTGGCTGCTGCCGCTGCCGGGGAGGGGGAGGCCATGGCGGGGAGCGGCAGGCCGCCGGCCGCGCAGAAGAAGATCCTGCAGTCGCTGCGCCCGCCCCTGCCGTTCGCCGCGTCGTCGAGGTCGCCCTTCGCGGCGCCCAACGACTACCACCGCTTCCCCGCACCTGCTGCCGCGGGCGCAGGTGGCGCGGGGGCGGCGTCTGGTTCGGGTGGCATCGGTGCGGGCGGTGCTGGCGGCGGCGATATCGAGGAGGGGCTGGTCATCCGGACGCCGGTGAGCGCTCTCGATTTACTCGTTTTTGTTTGGAGCGGGGGTTTGGTGTGTGAGTTGACGAGCTGTTGTGTGGTTTGAGCTCTCCTGGTGAGGATTACCGGTCAACATCTTCGCGTTCTATCTGTATGCATGTATCTATTTCAGTGTAGCTGTCAGAACCGTGGGTAGGTTTGGGTGAAATTTTGGTCAATTCTAAGCATCCGCTAAGTCTTCCTAGTTCAGTCAAGCATAATTTCTCAGTAGCTCCAACTATTCTTATGCTAAGTAAATATCGACTATGATGGACATGCGATGCAGATCGATAAGGAAAGAATTCGAGCCATGCAGTTGTCGGATTGTTGTCTGCGCCAAGGTTTGAACTGCAGGGAAAGTTTTTATGTCAAATCATAAATGCTGCGAAGAGGAATGATCTAGTGATGACTTTATTGACCAGATAGGGAATAGATGGAAACTCGTACAGCAGATGCTACTCGAGCTATTGGAACCATGGGTAGACTTGGGTGAAATTTTGGTCAATCTGACAATTTCTGAGCTTCCCCCAAAGTCTTCCAAGTTTAGTCAAGCATAAATGCTCAGTAGCTCCAACTATTCTTATGCTAAGTAAATATCGACTATGATATATACGTGATGTGGATCGATAAAGAAAGAATTCAAACCATGCAGTTGGCAGCTTGTCACCCGTGCAAGGCTTGAACTGAAGGGGAAGTTTTTATGCCAAATCATAAATGTTTCAAAGAGAAATAATCTATGTGATGACTTTGTTGACCAGATAGGGAATAGATGGAAACCTGTATGGCAGATGCTAATAGCATAGGTCACTTAATCTTGCCAGAATCGCCTGTGCTTCGGTGACTGGCTTGTTGCAGTTGTGGACCCTCTGATATCATTTTACAAGCTATTTCCTTGTATACAATACCCTTGTTGTGATATACTGTTATGCCATAGCTGACATCAGATAGTCAGGATATACTACAGTAGCAGCACCACAAGTGCTTCTGTTCACCTTCATAATGTTTTTTGACTGTTGGCATGATTAATGTTCAAGTTGAACTGGATCTATGGAGTACATCGAGACATTCCCACTAAACCACTAAGGATGGGAATATGGTGTTTGTTTGTTCTTATATTTGCAGTCTAGCAAGCATCCATGAATTCTGTTGTTAGGACTCCAGATTTTTCATATGCTTAAGATGATACATTTTGTTCTATGTTCTGAATTTACCAATGATTAACATTTCCTCTTGGGTTGTTTCTAATTACTTTTAGTGACTATAAAACACAAGCCATTCTCTCTTCACAGCAAAAAAGAAAAGCACCAAGTGAAGAAAATGATGTTGCTGAGTCTAGCGACTGTCTGATTACCAGCCCTGGGTTTACTGGCAGTCCACTGTTCACTCCAGTCTCTGGGAAAGCTTCTAAGACTTCCAAGTCAAAGACTAAGAACAACAAAGCTGGGCCTCAGACACCTACGCCAAATGTTGGTATGTGTAATCTTCTTTCTAGTCATTTGCTCTCTGTGTTATGTCATATGAACAATTAAACATACACATTTTTCTATTTACAGGCTCACCACTTAATCCCTCAACTCCTGCTGGTACATGCCGTTATGACAGTTCGTTAGGTGATAATGTCACTCTCTGCCTACAACTGTTTTTTTAATCTTAGCATGGGACATCGCAATCCAACCTTTTTATATGTAATTAAAGTCTGGGAAGCTTATATACTTTTAATAATTTGTTACAATTTATCTTGTCTTTTCGGCTTTTCATATTACTGCTTGTTGTTACTTATATTTGCCCTTTCAATTCATGTCCAGGGCTTCTAACAAAGAAGTTTATAAATTTGCTGAAGCATGCTCCGGATGGTATTCTAGATTTGAATAATGCTGCAGAAACACTAGAGGTTACAAACTGTTATAAACTATATCATTTCATCTGAAATCTCTTTTCTTTCGCTTTATACACAACTCACATATTTTTTTCTTCCTATTTTCAGGTTCAAAAACGGCGTATATATGATATTACCAATGTGCTTGAAGGAATAGGGTTGATTGAAAAGACGCTCAGGAACAGAATCCGGTGGAAGTAAGCACTTTTATTCCTTTAACCCTTGTCTTCCTTTACTGCCACCTGATCTTATTTCTTTAACCATTGAATTGTCTTTCTAAATTTCTAATCTCACACAACATTACAGGGGCTTGGATGATTCAGGAGTGGAATTAGATAACGGCCTTTCAGCTTTGCAGGTATTTGTTCCTGCACAGTTTAAATTGGTGTACTATCTTAAGTGCACCAGAATATCTTTATTCTGACTAGAATGTTGTTGCGTATTTCTAAGCATAAATCCATGCAACCTTTTCTGCAGGCAGAAGTTGAAAATCTTGGTCTGAAGGAGCAATCCTTAGATGAGCGCATAAGGTTGGTAGCTGTCTGTGCTATCGCATGGACCATACAATTTTCTATATTACAGGACCTAACAAGAACATGGCTTAATCTAAGAACTTGTGTTCTGTGCAGTGATATGCGTGAAAAACTAAGAGGTTTAACTGAAGATGAAAACAATCAAAGGTAATTTTTATTTAATTTCATCAATAGTGCAAGGGTGTCATTGTCATGTTTACTAATGTACAGCATCTAATTTTCATTTTTACATAGATTGCTCTATGTGACAGAAGATGATATCAAGGGATTACCCTGCTTTCAGGTTTTCTATTATACTTACATGGCATAACAAGGTCATCTTGTTGTAGATTATCATTTGATTAACACGTATTATAGTTATCATATTTTTTGGTTCTGCAGAATGAAACACTAATTGCAATAAAAGCTCCTCATGGCACTACACTTGAAGTCCCAGATCCTGATGAGGTAGGAAGCAGTAAAAATTAAGGGGCTCTGTATGCAAAAATAAATGGTATTGTGAACTAGTTCACAACTTCTTGTAATATGCTCCCTATGCAGGCTGGTGATTATCTCCAGAGGAGATATAGAATCGTATTAAGAAGTACAATGGGCCCAATAGATGTTTACTTAGTTAGGTAATGCCGCATTCCTCTCTTGATGTTAAATATGTGAATTAATTTTCACCTGATCAAAACCTTATAATTTTTTTAGTCAATTTGATGAGAAATTTGAGGATTTGGGTGGTGGTGCAACACCATCAGGGCATGCAAGTGTGCCAAAACATCAACCTACTGAAGTCTTCAATACAGCAAATGCTGGGGTTGGGCAATGTAGCAACTCAGTTGCTGTGGACAATAATATTCAGCACAGCCAGACAATTCCTCAGGACTCTAGCGCTTCACATGATTTTGGAGGAATGACAAGGATTATTCCTTCAGATATTGATGTAAGTAAGATTCTCTACTGTTTAATTTTGATTTTCCATGCGGAATAGCATAATTCATAGTTGTAAAGGTAAAACCAGACATTAGAGCATGGTACATGCATCTTTGAACTTTTGCTTTACTTCTCTAGTTTTTTTGGCTATTCAAACATGCAAATCCTCCGTGTTTAGAAACTATTATATATTATTATGTTCATAGCAGCACTGTCATAAGTTGTCCTTTGGCCGAGAACCTCTTATGTCAAAAAGACCCAAATATATCATTTCAGACTTATGGTCCTATTTACACTATTTTGCAGACTGATGCTGATTACTGGCTCCTATCAGAAGGGGATGTCAGCATTACTGATATGTGGAAAATGGCACGTATCCTTTATGATCCTTCATTACACTTTGTTTGGACTATTCATAATTTTGTTTAGAAGTCATTTGTAACTTATTTGCAACTTGAAGTACTTAACATGGAAACAGCAGAAGTGCAGTGGGACGAGGGCCTGGATACTGATGTCTTCCTATCTGAAGACGTTAGAACGCCACAATCACACAATCAGCAGCCATCTGCAGTGGGCAGGCCACAGATGCAGGTCTCAGACAAGCATCAACCCTAGGATCGCAGGGGTTACAAAAGTGAAAAGGTGACATCAATTCCTGGAGCGGTGTTTGTAGTGACAAGTGAAAGCGTGACAGCAAATGCGCATTGCCAAATTGTAAAGAGCCGGGTGGTCTTCATCAGAATCTACATCTTCCCGAGACACCAAGTCTGTGCGGGAGATCAGGATGACACCATTTCGGACTCACATTTGCTGTGGAGCCTGGTGGCGTCAACTAACTTATCAGCCTACTGTTTCAGCACCCTACTTCAGTCGAACAGGAGTAAATCGTGGTGCTGTTTTCGCCGTGAAGCTTGCTGCTGTGCTCATCAAGGCACTGATATATTTTGCATTCTAAATTAACTAGTCATCAGAAAGGAAACAGTGGGCTTTGCTGTGCTCTGTCGAGTATTCTTTGAAAATTCTTTGAACGTTAGGTGGAAAGAGCATTTAATGCAGGAGTTATTGGTGCGACGGGAGCTGAGCTGAGTTAATGATGTAACCGAGCCGTCTTTGTAAATTGTTCCATGCTCTTCCTCCAATATAATGGATAGACTTTCATTTTGCGATATGATGCTTAATTAGTTCATTTACTAGTCACCGTTGAGTGATATCCTTGCTACTGGTATGGGCCTCAAAATGATACTCGCCATTAATTTCTATTCTGATATGTTTATGGAACATTATAAAGTTATGATAGCAGTATAATAGGTATATTAATAGTTGAAATTGTTAGAAGTTATATAGCAAGTGTAATGCTATGTTGAAAAACGTGTTCCTATGTGTGCTGATTTTGAATTTAAAATTTAATTGTAAGATTGCTGGGGATTTTTTTATCATTTCCATTGCCGAGTTTTCTTTTCATGATTGCTAAGAAGATAAGCAAAACATATACTAAAAGTTATTCTTAAAATCAAAATTCGAAATTCACTAATGCTAATCGAAAGTTGAAACATGCAGGCAGCTCTCGTAAGTTTGTCAGCTGAGCAGCTCTTGTAAGTTTTCCGCCAAAACTTCCATTCACTACTTAAAAAAAAAACTGAGATATTATGAGCCACCAAGGTTTGTCCTGTTTAATAATTTGCATCGATATTATCTTTTTTATAACACACTATTAAGTTTATTGATTGTTTTTATAATATATCATTTGATGGGATATTTTTTTTAAAAATACCTTCGTATAGACAATTAATTTGGCACATTACATAGTTCTAAAAAACTGTCTAGCCTCCTCGAGGACCATAAAAGCCCTTTATGTTTCAAGATCTTTGCTTGTAGTGATTTTTTAGAAAATAAAAATTATCCATTTTATACTACATATAATAATTTCGTGTTGTTTTGTTATGTAAGTCATCTTTCATATGCCACACAAATAATTTTATCTGTTGCGTAAGTGATTTGCCACACATAAATAATTTTTCAAAAAAAAAAGAACATTAAAAAAAGCTTGAAACTTATACACAAAGTTCTGCGTTAAGAACGCTACCAACTTTTTTATAATGTTTTAAAACTTCTAGTAGATAAATCAGTTGTCCTAAGGATATTTTGGATATTATTAAACAAGCATCCACGTCCAATGACATATTATTATATAAACAATTAGGAAAATGTCTATGTCAAACCATTGGATTAGAAAACTCAATGATATGGTGTAGAATTTCTTAGAAAGAAGAAAACATAGGAATTTCAGCCACATTCAAACTTTTGGGAAAAAAGAAGAGGAAAATGTTGTTGAATAATTCTCTCTCCCAGCAGACATTGTCCACTCGGAGGAAAAAGAGTTCCACAGACATTGCAGGAATTCCACAAGAACGAAGAAAGTAGAAACCATTCAGATCCAGCAAAAACCAGGAAGCATTGCCCTGTCCCGAACGAACCATATATTCAAGAAACTAAGAATTTCCAATTCGTCCTCCGTTTCTTTGTCTGATCCCAGTAACCTGGTCGTCCACGAAGAGAACGCAAAGCACTTAAAAACGGTGACATGGATAAGGACACCAGGTCGTTCCATCCAGCTCTTGCAGCGGCATGCAGGAATGCCGATGCAATCAGGCAGCAACAAGATAAAAACAGTAAGTACAGCAAGCAAGCAGCTCCTCCTGCCCTTGAGTTGCAAGTTCTCTTATTCCTGGGCACGACACCCACTGGCTAAAACCGGCATAAGTTCAAGCTAAACGAGGTACTACCATGTTCCAAGCTATAGCTCGGAACAATAAACACACATCTCATAAATGTAGAACACACTCCATATTGCATCTTACTAAGATATGGATAACCCAACAGAAGCCTATTTGGCCGATACGCACCAGTCTTCAGAGACTTTCCTTAAGAGCCACATCAAACGCATCGGTTTTTCAGCCGACGTGCGTTTGTCTTCAGAGAGACATTTACTCATCGGCTCAGCTAGCCGATGGTTTCGCTTCACTCTTACTTCAGCACATCCGATCCCACGTCCACCGTCCCATTGCCGTTGGCCTCAGTCTCTTACTGTCTCGGTTAGGTCCGATCTTCGAGATTCGACGCTAGCGGCATCGTCACGGCAGGCGATAGGTCTCGTGCTGCTATCTACGGAGCGTCATCGGCTTTGCAGCTGGTGTCTTTTATACGGTTTCTTGCCAGCTCGCATATGCTTTCATCGGCTAAAAAGCCGATAAACGACTGCGACAGGTTCCGTCGACTACTAAGAGGGATCCCGCGCAGCTTGCTATTCTCTATGTACACTCCTATGCCTCTATTGGCTCTGTGGCCGATAGATCAAGGTCTCGCATTCGCCACACCCGGAGCCATCATATGCTTCGTCGATATCCGTCTACGTCTTCATCGGCTTCCCAGCTGATGGAAGAGCATCCTGATTCTTATCGGCTATTAGCCGATAGCAGGAGCCATCTGGACGCGGCTGACTCGATCCTATTGATAGGCAACCGATAGCGAGGGCTCATATCGGCATGTCATCCGACTGACCCGTTTGTCTCATTTTCTTATCAATTGTAAGGTCAAATTGACTAGCACGTCCACACCCGCACCGTCACGCTAGAGCTGACCGAAACCCACGGCCCTCGACGCGCGTACCTCGAGCCACGGAGAGAAGTTAACCGACCTGCACTAAAGCTAAGCAGACCTCCCAGACGTCGGTGTGTTTGCACCGGACACGCGGGATTCTGGCGTGAACAGTGGGCCGTTGTTGTGAGTTCACCCACATGCCTATGCACCACTACTGGCATGCTCACATGGTCCACTATCCCCTGAGACAATTCGCTCCTAGGCTGATATTTTCGACGTTTGCATATTTGACTTTGTGAAGCCTATTGCAAAGACCTCTTTACACGACATCCATTCACCATGTGTTGCCTCGTATTTAATGTGAAATTTTCGATTTCGAAAATTCCGACCATAACACCAAATAATTTCTTACTATGCGAAAAATTTCAAATTCCGTATTCGAATCTCAACCGCCCACTGAATATTGTTCTTTTCTGTTTTCTTAGACTAGTCCCTCACCTGTACACATGTGGATTAGATTGACTGTTGTTTTCCCTCAAATTAATCCACACGTAGATGAATTCAGCAAAGCCATAAGTTGCTTTTTTGCCTCCTCATCTCCCATCCATTGTTCATATTTTCTCTTTACTCACTAACCGACGTTGAAAGCTCAGCCTTGCCTAGCCAACGCCTAGGCTCCTCTGTTCCATGCATGCTCACGTGTGTGGTCTATAGACATGCTCACGCGTGTGGTCTATAGACAAAGAAATTTACTAGTTTTCCTTTTTCTTTTATGCGTTAAAGGAGAGCAAATAATCAGAGACGACAGTGAACGCATGGCAATGTCTTATCTTGTGACGAAAACAGAGAGATATCGATGAAAGCTTCACGTGATCTATGATGCCGCATTAAAGTTCATCGCCCATTGGTTTATTGTGAAACGTCGAAGACGGCTACAAATGCCTCGGCCATTGCCCATCCTGTTACCATCCTCTCTATTTCCCCTCACATTTCCCTAGCAATCTGAGGAAGAAACCCAATTGCCATGTTTCCTTCCCTAAGCTCCCTTTGTTCCCCCTGCCGTTCTCTCTCATCTATTGCTCTAGAGCCCATCGAAGATCACATTTGACACCACCACGCCCTCTAGTTCTATTTCTCGCCATGCCATAACAGAGGAGCATTACCACTAGTAGCTCTCCATCTTCGGTAAGACCCTAACCCCGGTTCTTCTTTCTTATGCTGTTAAGGTGGCCCTAGGAAGTAAGCTAGCCCCTCCGCTAAGGCCCCCGGCCGCTGCAGTGCCTTAGTGAGCCGTCGCTTCCTGCTGCCCCTTTGTACTGCGCTACTCGGCCACTACGTCGCTCCTAACCGCCACCTGAGCCACACCCACGCTCATGTCTCCTCTTAGCCATTGGTTATTGGCCATGCAGTGACCATCTTTTCACGTCGCCTCTACTTTGCCGCTTCGGCCACCCTCAAAGTGAAGAAGAGGAGAGAAGAAGGAAAAATGAAAAGAAACAAGAGAAAAGGTGGTAGGACCTGTATATCAGTCAACTGTGCACCAGGTCCACATGTGGCTAATCACTTACACTTGGCCCCACCCATCAGGCCCTCCGAGAGAATATTCCTAATAGTTTCTAATAATTCTTTTTAATTTGAGAAAATCAATTTAAATTTTAAAAATTTATATCTTTTTATCTGTAACTTTGACCTAGTTCCAGTCGTAAAATTTTTCTAAAATCCTCATTTACATATTGGCACTATTATTTTCTATGTTTTTATTATATTTCATGTAATATTTATATTTCTCGTATGTAGAAGTCACCGCTGAAGGTGTTTACATGCAGGATTTCATCACAGCAGGATCCACAGCATACTAAGGCAAGTTACCCTTTGACTATGTTAATCCTAGCACTTACAAATATTTATTTGTAAAGTCACATAATTATGTGCATATGAAATATTAAGTTCCGCAATCGTGAGACAATCCGGTAGGCATTACTGCATTATTGTGATGGCTCAATATAATTGAAGAGAAAAATAGAAAAAAAAAGAAGATAAGAGCTAGATGTGCTATATTGTGGGATAGATTGTATCCTTATGCCTTTTTAGCAAAAAGAATAGTAGATGGTAGGAGGACAACTATAGCAAAAGTTTAGTAACATCAAGTTAGAGCAGTTTATAAGATGAGAAGCCCAATGGCTAGTAACACTGAGCTCGAGCTTTTTGCGTAAAGCGAGGACAAAAGTGCAGTATGTTGTAGTATAGGTGTGGTCAATTTGATGAGTTGGGCCTAGAACTATTTTTGGACCCTAGGCCTTACAAGTATATCTTATCTTTGAAATTGTTATATCCTATTAGCCGTGTTATATCAGGCACTTCCTTACATACATTTAATAATTAAGTTTTACGAATGAATTGATGATTTTGTGTGATGAATTAAATTTATCGAAATGGAAAAAATAGTTGTGAAATGTGATAAAAACTTGATATGTTGATGTCAGTGGTTTGCGAAATAAAAAGTGGTTGTTATTAGAGAAAAGTCGTGATACAAAGTTGTCACCTATGTAACAAGACTTTGTATTTACATATAAGTATTGATATCTTGGATAACTATATTGAGAATACAGTGCAACTATATCAATGATATGGGACGTACCTAACTAAGTAATTAGTGGGGTTATGTTCGCTTGTTTGCCAGGACTGGTTTTCGTTGCTGGGTATGAAAAGTCTAGAAATTGCTTGGGATTTAATCTGGGACCCTTCTGACTGGCAACTGATTATACTAGTTTTGATTTAAAAAGCCTTTGTCATTAGTTCCTCTTTCATTGTCTGTATATGATCAATTCATGCTAAGTGATCGAACACGGATAAACATCTTGTAGTTAAAGCGTGCATCTTCTGTATCTAGTATAAACTATTTAAATAGTCGTGTCCATAGTCATAAAACAGATGTAAAGTGATTTCTCTCGTGTAGAATTGTTTGCAAATGGCTGTGAAATAAATTTGTAGGATGGTAATCGTTTTCAAAGTTAGCCTATATGGCTAACAACTCATTTATATGGTCCCACAAACAAACTTGTGTAGTTGGGTTCATAGAAAGAGAGAGTAAGATGTCAACCCTAAATTTGAGAGAAAAATAAATTTTAGAAAATATAAAGAAAATAAAGAAATTTTGATGGTTGTGGTAATTAAACTACTACGGATAGAAGGCTCTAGGAGCTATAAGGTTAAAACTAGGTGATACCCTATGTGTGATGGTTGTTTTCGAGTTCATGATCATGTGATGAAAAAGTAAAATAAGTTAAGTATTTTTAAAAAGGAAAATGTTGTAAATTGCTCTAGGAGTTCAAAAAGTGTTGGAATTGCTATAAAACTAAACTGAGACATATATTTTTTATAATAAATTATACAATGAAGTTATTCCATAATAGAATTAAGCATAGAACCTTAATTTGAGAAAGTACACACTTTGATTAATGGTTTTAAATAAGTTTGTGAAATAAACTGAACCAATATGTTTTTTTTCATGACTTACCAAGTAGATGTAATCACGCTTGCTCCCCCACCCTATAGCAGACCAAACTATGGGAAACTGTTGAAGACAAAGGAGCCATCAAAAATCTTACTCGAGAAGTTTCTATAAGTGCAAGCCCTCTAAGACCGTGTGTTGATTAGGGTCTTGGTTTCCTTCTGCTGCCGCTTGAGTAATTGTTATAGTATGATGGGTAAATCCATTCAATACGTACTAATTTATCGTGTAATAAATACGAATTACAATGATCTACACTTTCGTATGTACCATTGTGGACATGAGTGCACATATATTGATATAACATGTTTCCCTTTATAAGTTTGTGCTATAAAGCTAACAGGAGAGATGCTATATTTATAGCAAATAATTTTCAGTAGAGAAGATATATCATAACTAGTTATATTAGTTGTACACTCATGCAGATAGCTAATTATCAATTCTTTAAACTAAATTTTTAACTAAGATTATAATTCGATTGCTAATTTTTTATCATAAATATAAAATAACACATGCTTTTACAGACTCAGACAAAATGACATACCAAGCACATCACTTGCAAGTAGAGATACGCCCTTGTCAGCCACACTAAAAACAACACACTTCATCTGAATTTTGACGACCTCCTTAAGTTTGTCGAGCGAAAGCGGCTCAAATATCACAATCTCACTCAGTCTGTTGAGAAGTTCAGGTCTGAAATACTTCTGAACCTGCAGGTGCGAGTATATACAACAATCAGAAAGAAGCTACTGCAGCCAGTCCAGTATCTCCAATCAGGGTAGACTGGGACTAAAACAAACCTGTTTCATGACCAGATCCCGTGCAGCTTCCATTATTCTTTCACCACTCCTTCAGTTCGGTGCTCTGCTCCCAGATTTGAGGTCATAATGATGATCGAGTTCTTGAAATATACTGTACTTCCTTTGCCATCAGTCAACATGCCATCATCGATGCGCTGGAGAAACACGTTGAACACCGAGGGATCCGCCTTCTCCACCTCATAAAAAAGGATGACACTGTAAGGACGCGTTCTAACTTTTTCTATCAACTGTCCACCATCTTGATGGCCATGATAGCTTTAAGATGCCCAAGAAAGCACTAAAATCAATCAAAATAATAACAAATACGAAATATGTAAATTTCAACAACAGGAGAAGGGCTTGCTATTTACTACGGATTTCTTTCTGTAGGCTATTTATTTATTTTTCTTGTAGCGACGCGTCATGATAATTTTGTCGAAAAAAAATTCTATGTGACATTGTATTATCGTGTTTTTCCTATTTATTATTTTAATCCTGCATTCCTTTAGAATTTAATCCTTTGGATTAGAACCAAAACGCCCGAAATTCGTGTTTTTCACGTTGAGGTTAGTAACGGACCAATCTCGGTGGCGTCGGCATGGTGGGCGTGGACCCCAAAAGGAAATTTAACTGCAGCGCACAATAAAATCCCACGTCCACCGCCATAGGACGCGGTAAAAACGCCAACTGCGGAGTAGGGGTTAAACCTTCCCCTTCCCCTTCCTCTTCACTCCCCACATCACCCCTCCCTACTTCTGCTCCCCTCTGCGCCCGTACGCCGCCGGCCATGTCGTTCCACCGGAAATACAGATCGTACAGCTATGGCATCCTCGACGCTGCCGCCGATCTTCCTCCCGTCTACTGCTCCTGGCTGTCGGTCCGTTTCGCGGCCCCGGAGCGGTCGGGCGGCGGCCCGTCGTCATCCACGGACACCGTCATCCTGGGCCCGATCAAGGAGCAGACCTCTTCTGCCTCCCCCGGCGCCGCCGCTACAACTGCCACCTCGTCGACGACCGTACTGGGATCCGCCGCCCGGGTGTGTTTCGCCGGCGACGGTTCTGAAGACGTCGTCCGGAGGCGGACCAAGCCGACAGATTTGTTGAAGACTTCAGCCGGAGGAGGCCGGGGGTTTTCAGGCGTCCCCCCCCCTGCCGCTTCCGTGCCCAAGCCCAAACCGGTCGCTCCGAAGGAGACTGCCTTGCGCACGTATGGCCGGGACATGACGGCTGCCGCCGGCGACGCCGACCCGGTGATAGGCCGCGACGACGAGGTAGACCGCGTCGTGTGCATCCTCTGCCGCCGGACCAAGAACAGCGCCGTGCTCGTCGGCGCGCCCGGGGTCGGCAAGACGGCCATCGCCGGTGCGCGCGTCGTGGAGCTCGAAGTCGGCGCCTTGGTGGCGGGCACCCAGTACCGCGGCATGTTCGAGGAGCGCGTCAAGAAGGTGATCCAGGAGGCGGAGGGCGCGGCCGGCAAGGTGATCCTCTTCATCGACGAGATGCACATGCTGCTCGGCGCCGGCGCCTGCAAGGGCGGCAGCATGGACGGGGCCAACCTGCTCAAGGCGGCGATGGCACGTGGCCGCATCCGCTGCGTGGGCGCCTCCACCTTCGACGAGTACCGCAAGCACATCGAGAGGGATGCGGCGTTCGAGAGAGAGCGAGGTAGCAATTAAGTTAAAAATGTGACACCAATTTTTTAGCAAAATCGTTTAATTAGATTATTGCTTGTTTCTGCTAGGCGCTAGCTTTCATGATTCTACCGGTTAAAGGGGACTACGCATATTCTAGGGTTGTATGTGTGTTTTGGAGGTTAGGACTTTGGTTTCCATGGTGACATTTCCTGATGTTGAAGTGATACAGGGATTTTTAATATCAAATTCACATTGCCAATTGTAAAATTTTTGAGGTTTTGTACTTTGTTAGAAGCTAGTCGAATAGAACTGCACTTTTTTTTATGAGTTCAGTAGCTAGACAATACTCACAGTGGGGATGCCAGTATTTGGCCAGAGAAAAATTTGGAGTTGGGTCAAATTTTAACATCTGGGAGAGGACTTGTAAGTAATTATTCATTTTTGACATTCATTTTTGACATTCTTAAAATTGTATAATCCATTTTTTATTGGAGCTAAAAATTCTTTTTTTAAAAAAATCATATGAATCAGGCCATGAACTTTCAGAAAAAAGAAGTCATCTCATCAACCCTGATTTTTTTTCTAAAAAGTCATAGGTTACTACTTTTATTAGCACACATATCATGGGGTTTTAGTGAAAATGCATTTAGTTATTTTGTGCCTTGTACTGTGAGTTCCAAGTCCATTACACATATATTTGTCTTCTGAGATTGTCCACCAAAGAGCAAGTGGTAATTTGTGGAGCTATATCATTCAATCGTGATTAGACTTTTCCCATTACCAATCCTACATGAGAGTGGATTAGTAGTTGCTCTCCCCTATCCACTTAGGAATTACAATAAAAAGAAAGAGAAGAAAATCGAATTAAACGTTCATTGGCTATCATGGCTGGGTTCCGTTCACTCAGTTGTTGACTTGATCAACTCAACTATTTTTGTAAAGGTGACTGCAATCGACGGCATAATCATTCATTCCCTGCTGTTCTGTGTGGTTTCTTAAATCACATTAGAGCATTGTTGAGTCCTCAGATATTTTGATACATAAGTTTACATAAGATCTCCTGATATAATGGATCACTTGCATTTAAAGATTGACTGAATTCTTGAGAATGTGCCATGGGCAAATGTGGCACAATGTTTCTAGCGATTTTCATGCACATGACATCAGTATATTAGGTAATTTGGCGGATGGTATTTCTTCATGTATGTTGTCAATTTCCTGACAAGGCGATTGATCTGGTTGATGAGGCTTGCTCCACCGTAATGTTTCAGATTGATAGGCAAAGAGGGGTGAACACCACAAGAATGCAAAATAACAACGAAAATACAGCAGTGAATGGAGTGAACGAAGAAATTGTTGGCCCAGATCATGTTGCTCAAGTAAGCATGCTACTGGTATTTGTATAATAATTTCTGTTTCGATCATTCAATTTAATGTCCTTATTATGTTCAAATGTTATATGAAGGTTGTGAGTCGATGGACTGGCATTCCTGTCACTACACTTGATCAAGAGAAGGAGATGTTAATCCACCTGGCAGACAGATTTCACGATCGAGTAGTTGGCCAGGATGAAGCAGTCAAACTGGTTGCACAATCAGTGCTGCGCTATAGGGCAGGCCTTGGACAACCTGGCCAACCTATAGACTCTTTCCTCTTTTTGGGCTCAACAGGTGTTGGAAAGCCAGCTTGCAAAAGCCCTTGCTGAGCAGCTATTTGACAGTGAGAAGATGTTGATCCGCTTTGACATGTCTGAATTTGTTGGGAGTGGATCTGTGTTGCGTCTCATTGGAGCATCTCCAAGGTAGTAACTCTAAAAATCAAACAAAAGAAACAGTGAGATCTTGGTTTTACTCTAAATTCCAAAATTCACATGAGATAGGCAGTTTCATAAAAAATTTAAAGGAGTTTGAAATAGTTATTCCTTTGCTTCCAAATGACCATAGAGGAATTATTTCCATAGAAATCTAATTCTCCAAATTATATATACTCTTACTATTACCAAACTAAAAAAAACGAACCGTCGCATTTGTATACACTCCTACAGTATTTGCTTGCTGTGCAAAATTGTACTAGTATACTCGTACTATGTTCCCGATAAAAATAATGAGGTGGCCAGTCCAAGCTCCCCATGCACACTTGGGCACTTGGCAGCTACTACGGCCAAATGATATGTGTGCTGAACTGTCACAGATGTGTGCTGAACTTGTTCACGAAACAAATTACTTCCTGTTTTAATGCTCCTTTGGATTGAAGGGGTTTTAGGGAAAAGCAGGGGATTTCAATTCCTATAGGATTTAACACTATTTACTTATTTAGAATGAAGGAATAAGGTATAGAAAAAATAGGGGAAATATTCCTATGCCATTGATTCAATTGGAAATTTATAGGAATTTTCAAAATCCACTAGGTTCTCGTTTTTCTTTTCCTCCGAGAAAGTCCAACACAAATCAAAGTATGCACCTCCAAATAAACATAGCTTAAACAAAGCTAAGTTTACTCCATTCCTATGTTACAAACACCACATCTTCCTTCCCTTTGTTCTACATATGTATTTCTATTATGTTTATGTTTCTTTCTATTCTTATGATTTCGCGATTCTACGTTATAAAGAAGATCTATATCGTGCAATACTTAATTGATCTCATGATTGATATTACATAATACTATTGTGAATATATATAGTAGGAGTTCTTTTATCACGAATACGTGAAATGCGTATCATTGTATATTGTATCGGCTGAGCCGGTAGACAGAAAAAATGGAAAAGAAAAGGAGAAAGGAGTGCTCAAGGGGGCTAATTCTCGCGATATCAACTTGGGTTTGGAGCTAGATTGGCACCCCGCCGAGCGCCACACCGTCGCTTCCTCTGCAACGGCTATCGTGACTTCGCGCCAGGAGCTACACTTGTTGCTGAAGACCCTATTATTCTGCTTCTTCCAAATCAGCAAGGCTACGTGAGTGTCGACTTTGTCATACCCTCTCCAGCTTTCCTTTGCTATCTTCTTTTTTCTCTTGCACCACCATAGGAGGAAGGACGATTCAACGGGAGGAAATCATAGAGGTTGGTCGTTAGAGTTGAGTATTAGCCACCAACATTGCTTGTATTCAGGGCAAGAGATGAGAATGTGATCGATAGTCTGTTGGTCGCCTCAGCCCCCACGGTTTCACGTATTAATTTTCTTCCAGAGATTTAAAAATTATTTAAATAAATAATTTTTAGAATTTATATTAAAATAGTGAATCAAATAACAAGTGAAATCATGGATGGGGATATTTTTCTTGTATTCTTCATGTCCTAAATTACTCTATGAAATTTTCTCATAATTTTTAGAGCTCAGCTCATTTCAATAATTATTTAAATTGAAAAACAAAATTAAAACCCTGTTTTGACTTTGGGCCAAATCCAATCAAAGCCTTCCCTTCCTCCTCCCTCCGCTGGACCACATGCCATGCCCAGCCACTCCTGTCAACCCGCTTGTCCTCTCCCTCCCTCTAGCATAGGTCTGCTCCTACTTGGCCTAGCTCGCTCAGCAGTCTAACTCAACCTTTTCTCCTTGGCGGCCTAGCTCCCATGGCTTGTTGTGGAAGCCTAGCTACAGCCAAGTGGCCCAGCGTCCATCTCGCTCGTTATCTTCTCCTTGTTTGAGGCCATGGCCAGTGAAGCTAGCCTGGCTCGCCGGTTTTTGGCCATCGTTTCCGTCGTTTTGGGGTACACCGCTCCAACTCTAGTCCCTTTCCCACCACCCTAGGTCACAATACGCCTTGCTCACCTCTCCATTTCCATCAAGCGCAACTCAAAATAGCTCCTCGTCGTCAACTCATGGAGAGTTGCCGCTTTAGGCTCATCACCAACTGCCTTCCTGTCGTCAACTCACCATCTCATGCGCACGGTGAAAATCCCATCCCTCCCCTATGCTATTTGTCACCTTCCGCACCTCCTCCTGTACTGCTAGCACTTGTCGCGATGGTTGTCTTGGCCTCAGGCCACGGCTGACGCTGTTGTCCACTTAGGCTGGCAACGAGCTAGTCGCTTTTGTTCCTAGTCGCCCATCGGGGCCATCCGTGTGGCACCTATGTGGATGCCAACGGCTCTACCGTGTTGACACTCCATTGGCACACCCGTCCCCCTTGGCTATTGTGTCGGTGCATGTGGTGTTCTCGCATTTGGGCCACACGTGGACCCAGTCCATCGTGCGCCTCCCTTAGTCATCGACAGTAGACCCTGCTTGTCAGCGCCGCCTCCCCCTTAGCTAATGCCATAAATCGCATTTAATGCGTAATAAGTCATTTAAGATTTGTAGAAATTGGTTAGAATGGCACAAAACTTCTAAAATTTATAACTAATTCATACAAACTTCAAATAGAACCATTCAACTTACGAAATTCATCTAAAATTGAGTTTTATGTGTTTGTTTACTTTTATGTATTGTTTACTTGGTTTTTATTAGGTTTTTCCTTTTATGTGCCAGCATGTAGTTTTTAATATTTCAGAGGATCATAACCATAAATAGAAGTGTTCTAGAGGTTAATTTAAGAAGTAAGGCAAGTCACACATTTTCCCTTGAACATGTTGAACCTACTTTGTAAAATATTTTACTATTTATAAATAAAATGCATGTTTTTCTAATTATATTGGGATATGTTATTACCTATTTGCTTGATTGTGACCATGTTTAATTGGTATACATCCGTTATTAACTTTAGGTAATAATTTGACTAGCACAGTCCTTAAGTTGACCTAGCTAGACATAGGATATGATTAATCATACTTAGTTCAACTAGATCACTAGTGGGATAATCACATTGTTTATATTTAATATCTTAATGAGTCACAAGCTCATGACATATGGCCATGGTTCTTTGTCTCAATTATTACTTAACTAAAATGTGAGTTAATGGAAGGCTATGAATGTATGGTTTTGATGGTAGCACGTATGGCAATTAAGAATCGGTTTGTGGGAACTCTTGTGAGGCATACCATACTTACCACGAGATAGAGTGTGCAACAACTAGACTTGTAGTATAAATCAATCCTTTCCTAGGCATCGAGGTGAGGGTTGGCGTGATGGAGTTGGGTTGAAATGGGTATAGGTCTAATCAGCTTCTAGATTTACCGTGGCCCGAGAGGGGGCTATCCACTCTAGTCTTATGAGATAGAGTGTGCAACGACTAGACTTGTAGTATAAATCAATCCTTTCCTAGGCACTGAGGTGAGGGTTGACGTGATGGAGTTGGGTTGAAATGGGTATAGGTCTAATCAACTTCCAGATTTACTATGGTACAAGAGGGGGCTATCTACTTAGGTCCTACATGAGGGCAAAACTTGAAGTGTGGTGTGAATTGTTAGGGAGGGGTTATGCGAAAAATCCTGTCACAATTACTTCATGGTGATATGTCTAGCCTAACATGGTGACATAATGGGGGATAGTATCTTGCGGATAAAGTTATATATCTCTGGTTAGAATGGAACTATTTAAATAATCATGTTCATGGTTATGGGTAATCAATCAAACTTTAACGTGATTAGTCTCACTCCTGGATTAACCCAACAAAATGAACTAGCATTGTCCAGATGGTTGTTTGGGCCTATTCAACGTGATATGGCATTGTTTAGTAGAGGATAATCTTAACTTAAATAATAACTATTTTACCATTTTAAACTACAAACATTTACAACTGTCTTTATACAAAATAGCCATAAACCACCCTTTGCCCCCCACGCACAAATGAATTATTGGTGTGGATGATGGATAGTAGTTAGCTATGCTATGTTTTTTCTCCTTTTAGAAGTGAGGTGCTATAGCATTGAAGATAGACTTAAAAAGGTTAAAACTTAAAATGAGTTGAGCATGTTTGTAGAGCTAGCTAAAGCTACTATCTTAATCTTTCTTTTTTTGAGTAAGGACTATTTGCCTATTCTTTAAATATTTACGTTTTACTTACGTTTAGATTTATATTTTAATTTATTGTTTTATATGCAGGTTTAATTCCTATATGGGAATTTAATATATTAAATAGTATAAAAATTAGCTTAAGACAGGGCGTGATTGATGTGCTTGATCGAGCGGTGGTCCAAAAGCGCTTTAGCTACCGTTCGGCAATGGCGAACTCGCGTTGGCACTAGTTGAAAAAAGTGCCGGGCAAGTTGCCTCATGTTAGAGCCGTACAACCAGTTGTCTTCCCAGAAAAGCAGAGCGTTGTGGTCGCCAAGTTGGCAGACTGGGAGACGAAATCATGGGGGAAAAAAAAAGGATCTTTTACGTTTTGGATGTCGTAGATGCATCAGCTATTCCACGCATTATCCATTTCAAATTTCTGCTCTAGTGAGTGTGACTGGGTACCATGACGTCCAGTAGGGGCGGATCCATCCATTTGAACAGGGTGGGTCGACCGCCATTTCACACCCCTAGACCTCCTAGCACCTCCAAATCTCCATTTCAGTCTCAAGGTCATGCACATTAGCTACCAGCCACCATCAACCTATCAGATGAATCAAGTAGGGATGAAAATAACGACCGAAATGCTCGACCGACCGAGCATTTTTTACCCTTTTTGATTTGAAAATATATATAATTTATTTTTTTATATTTTCTTTTAGCACCATATTACAGGACACACTAAATAGTTAAATTAGGCAAATATAAAAATTCCCAACCGACCGTAGATCGTTTCTGAATTTTTCAGCCATTTCATCCTTAATTCTAGGCGTGAGGCATCCGTCTTACATGTCTGACTCTGATATTTGATTCATCTTCGTTGTTAACTCGCTAGATACGCATGTGCCATCGTGCTGGTGCTAGTAGATGACAATAGTTTGTGTACGCGTTGCCATGTGCTGGACGCTAGTGCCCCAGTCAGCAGCCGACTAGGGCTAGCTCCTTGTAAGGGGTTGTTCCATCTGTACTTAATTAGTCAGCCGATTTTTTATGGCATGTATAATTAGTCAACTATTAATTATTGTAGCCTTAAAAAATAAATTTATTTTACTTTTAAAGACACTTTTAAATAGAAATTTTTTTACACGAAACACATCATTTAGTTTCGGAAGCGTAGGAAAGTTGCCACTCCTAATTACTCCTTCGAACTAGCCTAAGACTGAGTTGAGGAGAGCATTTGTGTTTAGATTTTTATGATATGTAAAACAAGGCAAGCGATTAAAAATGATTAATCGAGTATTAATTATTATAAATTTAAAAAATTATTTAATTTAATTTTTTAAAGGAATATTTATATAGTTTCTATATTGTATAAAACATATCGTTTAGTATTTTGCAAAACGTTTTTTCAGCCTAAACTCACTAAAGAATTCAGCCTAATTCTTCTTTTAAAACATATTGTATACAAATTATAATTATATGTATGGAAAAAGAAAGTAAGAATTGTATAGATATTAAATATAATTCTATTTTCAAAGCGTGTACACATTTTATGAGAAAGGAGGTATAGTTCAAATTTGGTTTCAATCATTTACTAGGTAGAAGCCTAGAAAACTGGCGCAGTCGTTCGTTGCAAACTGCAGGCTGGAACTTGGGGAAGAACGAGGATAAAACGCGAGCACGCAGCCACGCACACACCACATCATCTGCCTCTTTACTGCTGACAACAGTACCAGTACTATACAAGAATAATTCTTCGATTTCAGTTGGATCAATCATCAAATTAATTACTGTTTACGTAAACACACGAGTGATCCAGGTAAAGCAGGACACACTCAAAAGAATAAATGAATTACTTAACATCAAAGTTACAGACATGGGCATGATCTTTTCAGATCATAGCTGCAGTTTCAGCACAACGATGACAGCCAACAGCACTGGGAAGAAGAACCGTAAGCTCTAGGACGCGACGACGTGGACAATGGGTATCTCGATTGGTTCCGCTGCTGCAGGATCGTGTGCCTCTTCCGCTGCTGCTTCAGCTTCGCCATGTCCGGCGGCGCCTCGATCACCTTGACAGTGCGCCGCCTTTTCGCCTCCTCTGCTTCCTTGTATCCTTCCCGGAGCTTCCGCTTCGCAGTGTTGATGGCCTTCTCGTCGTCGGTACTGCACGACGTGACGACACTCTCGCGGCGGAAGCTTCCAACGGCGGCGGCCGGCGGCTTCTCTCGCGGTCGCAGCGGCTCCATGTTGGCCGTCTTGACACGACTGGCATCGAGTACGGCCGGAGCACTCTGCTTCTTGGGGAAGGACGGCGTCTCTGAGGAGTTTGCCGTCTTCTTCGGCGCCGATGGCTCTAGGATCTTGGCCTTGTCGGGCTCCAGCGCCTGGGAAAGTTTCTTCATGGCGGCTGTGGCCCTGGCGAGCTCGGCCTTGACGGACGCCTTCCACCCGCGGACGACGCCGGTGGCGAGGGCGCGGATCGCTCCGACTCGTGACTCCTCAGAGCGGCGACGTCCAGAGCGAGGTCCGTGGACGACAGCAGCTTCGGCATCGCCGGCGCCATCTCGAGCGTCAGGAGAGACTCGATCATCACCCCGTCGAGCACGACGAAGAGCTCCTCCGCCACCGCCGCGTCATCCGTCGCGCCGGGAGGAAGGCGAGAGAGGAGAGGGGAGGCGCTCTCAGGGGGACAGAGGGGGGGGGGGGGGTTCCTTTGGCAGTGCGTCGCTGGCCGCCTTATTTCGCCACGAGGGGCGCGAACTCGAGTTCGAAACGGAGTCCGATTCGAATTCGTGGCGCCAAATCCGAGTCGGTGTTGCGGTGAACTTGTGACAACTGCAAATCCAAATGGATTTACCACATTATATTTACTTTCAGTACACGCAATCTAGACAGAGGAGGGGAGGGAGAGACAGAGACGGCTGCTCCGCCATGGCCGGCAATTTCGAGGTCGCGCGAGGAAGATCGACACGGCGCGGGGCGCCCGCGAAATCATCTTGAAGAAAATGGGCCTAATGATATGTGCCGGGCCGAGTGGTGGCAACGATATGGGCCAGTACGTACTTGGAGATGGATTAGGCCTTTCGTCCGGTCGACCGCAGCGATATCGGCCTTTCGTCTGCTGATCTTTTTCACGCTGGGCTTGTTACTTTCAACTATATGTTCACATAATAATAATATGGCATTTGGGGCCGTGTCCTCCCAATATGAACGCCTATAAAACTCTAAAAGATTTGACAATACGGATTATACAATCATATTTCTTAAGATAATAGAATTCATTCCGATCTTTACTTTACTTTAGTGAAAATAGAGATTGCATAACGAATAACTACAAATTATAAAATTACTGCTCAATTAAAAATAAAAAACTATTAAGAATAACACTTTAAATACAAATATCTCAATCTTTATTGGGTCAGAACATTCATAACCGTTGTTTCCACCAACACCTTCTAAGCTATGCGTAGTTCTTATCTTTCTAAAACTAGAAGAAAACAACGACCAATCCTTTGTCGATCAAATTTCGTTCTCATCATCATTGACAAACTAACATCGAACCAAAGTGAAAAAAAATTATACTGTAAATCAATCATTCACCTAGATCTTTCCATAACCATTACCATAGGATTCAATCTGACAGGGACCACCACCAGGACACCGCACCAATAGAGTAATTCCAATGCAATGCTTTTAAGAAGGTTGTGATATTTTGAATGTCATAATCCCTATTCTGGACATCTGGAATAAGGTTTTCACCCGAAGAGTTAACCCCATGGCACAGATGAGGGAAGAGGGATTGCGACATCGTTTCTACGAAGATGCATAGCTAATGTTGATCTTCAAAGGAAGCTCATGGCTACGTCATCCAGTAGACGGATCGGTGGAGTGACCATTTACACCTACTAGAATGAAGGGTTCGATAGCCGACGATGAGTAGTGACCGGCAATCAACCCTGTCGCCCACCACGTCCGTCCCTGCCACAAGCCACCTCCCATGCTCTACAGGCATTGGGAAACTTATATTGAATTTGATTAAATCAACCAAGATGACTCTTTTACATTATTGTACCAACTAACAATAAAGTTATTAATTGGTGGGATTTTGGGAGTATTTTTGGGCAAAGATTTCAAACAAAAGAGAGAAGATGTGTGGAATCGCTTTGGAGCCTTCATTCCCTTCTCTGCTACCTCATATTTATATCATGTACTTTTACATTCAAGTCCATGTAGTACTAATACTTTACACTATCACACTCTAATACTCCACCTCAGGATGGGCGAAGACATCATATAGCCTCATCTTATTACAAAATGTAGAGAACATTTTCTCTAGCAATCCTCTAGTGAAAACTACTAGATGAGTTTACATATGGCAGGCATACTAATCCTCTGTCAAGCTTCTCCTTAATGAAATGTCGATCAATTTTAATATGCTTGGTTCGATCATGTTGAATTGCATTGTTGGCAATATCAATGGCTGCCTTGTTATCACAATACAACATTAGTGGCTTGAATTTGAAGAGCCACAATTCCAAGAGAAGTATTTGCAGCCACAACAATTCACACACCATAAGCCATTTATCGAAATTCAGCTTATGCAATAGATCGAGCTACAACACTTTGCATTTTTGCTTCACCATGAAATCAAGTTACCCCCAATAAGTATGCAATACCTAGATGTTGAGCGCCTATCATCCAAAGAAACTATCCAATCAGCATCAGTGTAGCACTCAACTTGCAAGTTTCCTTATGGATATATAAAAGGCCTCTCCCTAGACAATCTTTGAGATAATGCAATATACGAATCATGACCTCCATAGGGGATGGACAAGGGTCATGCATAAACTGGCTTACCACACTCACCGTAAAGGCAAATCAGGTCGAGCATGAGAAAGATATATTAGCCTCACAACTAACCTTTGGTAGCCATCTCGATCTACTAGAGCCTTACCACCACTAATTAAGTGATGATTTTGTTTAATAGGTGTAGCAATAGGACAAGATCCAAGCATGCCAGTCTCCCTTAGCAAATCTAACACATACTTTCGTTGGAAAAGAAAAATATCTTTAGACCCTTGTGACACCTCATTCCCAAGAAAGCACACAAACACTCTGTCATTTATTTGTTCACTACTAGTATCACAGTTTTTCCCCTCTTCTTGCTCAACAGCAAGCAGCTTCTCATAGCTATGAGAACTCAGTATTAGCCGGGCTTGACGAGCCCAACTAATGTAGTTTCCTGATTCTGATAATTTTACTGGGTTAGGCTCAAGTGCATATTTGAAAACCTCGGGGACAGCTTAACCTGCTGTTGTTGCTCCATCATCTTACTGAAAATTTCACACAACTTATCGACACCTGAGTTCTCTGATTCCTTTCCACTAGTATCCCCATGTTTTGCACAAAACAAAACTGCTGCTGCAATAAAGAACTAAGTAGCAGGACCAGGCAAAGCAAGCCAACGGTATTAGTTTGCTCACACTGTATCAAACCAACATATGCTAGTGCAGAGGTGCAGACGGCAGCCAACCAAACAAACACAGCAACTGTAGCAGCAATAGGAACCAATCGATTGTCCCAGACTCAAGGCATAGAAGAAGCTCAGCACTTGGTACCTCAAGCAGCTCGCAGGAAATGCAGGCGCACAGCACTAGAGACCTGATTCCTCCTGCTTGCAACAAGACAGCGCTCCAAATCTTCCTGGGAACAGCAGCAATGGCAAAACTCCGCGGAATCACAGCAGCGTTGCGCCGTCAGAAGCTCGATCATGGCTAAATCATACTGGATCCACCCTCCTATACCATATTGATTAATTGGTGGGATTTTGGGAGTATTTTTGGGTGAAGATTTCAAAGAGAGGAGACGTGGGGGAATGGCCGTGGAGCCTTCTGGACTCACTTCTTCTCTGCTGCCTCGCGCTTATATCATGTACATTTTACGTTCAAGCCCCTGTAGTACTAACACTTTACACTTCAAACTCCAACACAAGTTTGCATAAATATATATAGTGAAGCTTTATTCGATTTGGTGCTGGCCACAAGGTGCATACCAATTTCCCATGACCTCTCCATGATCAAAATTAAAAGGATAAAATTTAGAAATTACTAATTGATTTGTTATCATGCAAGTAGCTAGCTACGTAACTGCAGTGAGGTGCAATCTACGCTATTAAAAGTATCGTGGCAAAGGATAAATATATTTCACCGGAGACCGTAGATGTACAGTATAAGCATTAAACCACGATGAGGGTTTTTAGGGTGCTTGGGGGTAGACGTATTTTCAGTGTCCATCAAAAGAAAAGGTATCTATGATATATACTTCCACTATGAGATATATATACATCGAGAGATGGAAGTCAGCCCATATATTGAGAGAGCTTAACATATACCAGAATTCAAAAACACATTATCCACCAGTTAAACCTATATATTGATGATAAGCATATTTATTTTGTTTCTAGTCCAAATCGAGCCAATTATCAACATTACCTTCAGGCTTCAGCTTAGTCCCATTGCTAACAGAGAGCTGCCAAACCAAAAGATAGCAAGGTACCAGGCTTCCAAATCATGCATCCAGCCAATAATAGCAATAAAATAAAATCAGCAGCTTTGACAAATGCAAATGAATTGCTAGCATCTTCATCAACCCAAAAGTCACTTCCTTGGCAATGATCATATATTCATATGCTTGCGCCCTTCATCTTCTTGGCCATGCAGCCAGGCTAATGTCTTCGTCACTGGAGATCTCCACGACGGCCGTCTTGCCTGCAGCTCGTCTGCTACTTTCTGCTAACTCCTCATCAGTTGGTGCCGCCCCCTTCTTGAGGACTTCATACTTGAGTTCTTCCTTATCTTGAGTAGTATCAATGGTGACGGTAGTGCCTACATCAAGACCAGCAAGTTCTGTCTTGGGAATACCAGTTGAGCCCAAGAAAAGAAAAGAGCCTACATGGTTGGCCAGATTGATCAAGACCAGCTCTCGATCTTATTACTGCCTGTGCAACCAGGTTTACTGCTTCTTCCTGCCCACAACACGCTCACGCAGTCTGTCTGCTAGGCCCATTAGCTTCTCTTTCTCCTCTTGGCAAAGTGTAGTGACAGGAATGCTAGTCCATCGGCTCACAACCTGGTGTACAAGAGCATGCATGAGACATAATAATGTGTACTCGTACTATATAGCATACATGAGAAAAGCACTACACTGCACTACATGAATATATATTGAAAAAGTTGATCCAGCAAGTAATTAACATTATAGCATAGCAACAAAAAAGTATGTGTTATAAAAATAAAGTAAATAATCCTAGCCCTTCTGCTGGTAAGTATATAGACTACTCCTTCAAAACAGGAAAACTACAAAGAAAATGTTTTTGTTCATTGTCCACGCACACATCTGTTTAATAAGTTAGGATATCCATTATCTTTATAATATATCAGTTTTACACGTCTTAAATATTAATTGTGTTATTTGCTGTCTATATATATATATATGTATGTATGGAACTACTCCATTCATCATTATCAAAAAATGATTCTCCATATTTAAGTGTTCTTTTAACACAAATCATGAGACCAAGGTGGACAATTTGTGACCTGATTATCCCTATTAAATTACCTAATATCGACTGGTTAGTCTGCAAATTAAAGCCGGTGTTTTCTTGGCGTGGTGGGCAGCATGTTATAAGGTGATCAAGCTCAAGGACAGTAACATTAATTTTGGAAAACAGTATCTAGAAAAAAAATAAAATCACATCTATTTAAGAACAAAATCAACATACGCCCTAAAACATCTAATAAAAAATGGATGGAGTATTAAGACATTATAAGGTCTTCCATTAAAAAAAGACATTATAAGGTCAATAAGCACAACCATCTTAATACATGCAAAAACTAAATGGAAAAAATTGCTTTGAGAGTCAATTATCCATCTCCATAATGGAAGATTACCCACAATTCAAACAATTAGGAGTTTGATTCAATTTAAAATACCTGAAGATCGGGAACCCCTCATGTGTTTTAATGGATACATTACTCATTATAATAACCTAATTATAAGCTAAATTAAACTCCTGGCCTTGCAATGTCATGCCATATATTAGAAAGATTAGTCCATGACTGTATATCAATAGAAACCAACCCAATAAATAAAATGATATGCATATATTAGTATGCTCTAGTACTTAATGCCATCATATGAATCAAAACCCAAGAATCAGGATATCGTACGTGTGCCACAAGATCTGAGCCAACTATTGCTTCCCTTACAACATTTTCAAAGCTATGCTGCGCATTGTTCTCTTTGATCAGCTGCTGCAGGCTATATGTTTGCATATTTGCGGTGGTGCATGGTTCATCAATAAGATCAATTGCCTTATCAGGAAATCGACGTCCGTACCAAATAAAAATGGAACCCATCAGTGTTTGTTACAGATATATGGCTTAGTGCTAGTGTTTTATATTCTACAATAATCAATCCAATAATGTTAACAATAATAAGTTCTCATTAAATCTGATGCCTAGCTATTTACTCAATATGGATGTGTTTAACTTAATGATCAACTCTTCTACAAGTCATGCCCCATTTCTCAGTAATTTTGTTACTCCCTCCATACATCCCAAAATATAACATTTAGTACTTGATTAAACGTCGTCTAATACTTATGAATGTGGACATGGGGGCCTATACATACTTCTGTTGTGCCACAATTTCTTATCACCATCGTATTTTTACTTGATTTGCTAATGGTTTCATTATCTCTATGGCACACATATATATTATTTTTACTAGTTTCACTTCGGTTTCTGAAAATAGAATTAGTGCAGTATTGATGCATTCTATAGCTGAAGCATAATATTTATCACTATCGAGATAAACTAACAATTATAAATCATTTAGTAGTAGAAAACATTGGAATAATCAAATCTTAGGGTATAACAAAAGCACTCTGCATGGAGAGGTAATTCAATATACGATCAAGAAAATTTTCAAGCAGTGATTATTAATTAGGAAGTAACATGATCTTGATTCATAACTTGATATCAGCAACATTGAGCCTATTATATTAAACAATTTCTCTATTACCAGAACTAATAGAACTGCAGCTTTGGTAGCTACTAGCAACACACAGGCTTATCAGCACCCATATTACACCGCAAAGATATATATAATTGAAGCATACTAACAAGATATTAATGACTGATAGAAGCAGTCTTTGAAGAGCATAATATATAGCAATAATTAACAAGATTGATTCATGTAATAAAGTAGATAACATAGGAATAATCAAATCCTAGGTAACAAGGAGGAGACAACTTATCTAAACCATCCAGATAAACTCCCATAAGAGTAATAACATCTATCATGGCTTGATATCAGCATACTTGAGCTTAACTTTCTCATGTTTTCTTCAAAACACACACTTTCTTATATTCAGAACTTATAGAGCTCAGCTTGGGTAGCAAAACAAGCTTATCAGTAGCCAATCACACAACAAATTAAGATAAAAAATTAGTAATTAATTCCAATCAATTGATAAAACTAACTCACCAGTAACATAGCGATTGGCAAGCTGCACAGCCGCTATAAGGCCATCATCTTGTATCTTGATGTTATGGTGCTCTTCTAATTTGTTCTTGAGCCCCTGGAGAATGACGATGGTGGCCGGAATGCTCGGCTCCTCGACGAGCACCTTCTGGAAGCGCCGCTCGAACGCGGCGTCGTTCTCGATGTACTTGCGGTACTCCTCCGGCGTAGCGGCGCCGACGCACCGGATGCGGCCGCGCGCCAGCGCCGGCTTGAGAAGGTTGGTGCCGTCCATGGCACCCATGCCTCCCTGGCCGGCGCTGACCGGCATGTGCACCTCGTCGAAGAAGAGGACCACCTTGCCGGCGGAGTCATCGGCCTTCTTGATCACGGCCCTGATGCGCTCCTCGAACATGCAGCGGAACTCCGTCCCGGCGACCATGGCGCCAAGGTCGACCTCCACGACGCCACCGCGATGTGACTCGCCAGGGCCTCGGCGATGGCCGTCTTTCCGACCCCCGGCGGCCGCGGCAGTCAGGTCCCGGCCGTACGCTCCCAAAGCCGCTCCCGCCTTTGGAGCGGCGCCGTTGGATGCCGAGTTGGCGAGAGACTCACCGGCAGGCTTCCTCAAAACAGTAAACCATGAGAGAGAGTGAGCGACGTGACAAACAGCGCCGGAGGCAATAGTGGAGGCATGAGAGGTGGCGCCGTGAGTTCCGGCAGCGAGGCTATGTTAGCGAAGGGTCGTGGAAAAGCTTCGGTAGCCGTGGTGGAGATGGGCGCCCTCATCATCGCCTCCGGCAAGTGGAATGTCGGAGGGACAGGTGCAGGGGCACCTGGTGTTAACGGCCACCCGGAGGGCAGGACAGCGCCGGCGCCGGGGCCGGCGTTAGCAGCTGGTACAGCCGATCCGACCTGTAACGCCGACGGGGAAGCGATGCCCGGAGAGATGTTGGAACCGGGCGCAGCAGCCACCACGTCGGCGCCGACTTGGCTGCTCCTCAACTGCTTCGTCGGAATGTTAAGCGTACGGCCAAACCCCCTCCGTTCAAAGGGGAGGGGGGGGGGGGGGGGTCATCATCAGCAGGTAGCTGCTGGCCATCGTCAGGCTCAAACTTAACGGTGACGGCGCGGGCCGCTGCCGTGGCATCCGGCGGGGACTGCACGAGCCCCACCGCCTCCTGGAGCCTCGAGCTCCCCGGGGCACCGTCGTCGTCGCCGCCGTAGCGGACAATGCGGCGCCGGAGCTCGCCCTCCTTGATCTCCTCGTCGGGCAGCAAGCCGCCGCGAGCGGCGTCGAGGCCCCTGGACATGGTGTCCTTCGTTCGGAGACCGGCCGCCGGCGGGGGTGGGACCGAGGGCGCCGGCGCACTGCGAGATCGATCTCTACCGGCGGTGGGGGAGGAGAGGAGAGGGGGAGTAGTAACCGATGACGCTAGCGTGGAAGCGAGTGGTCGGAGCTATATATACGGGGGAGAGTGTGGCAGATGGACAGTGCATCGATACTTCCGCCCGATGAGCCGGGCCGTCGATCGGGCGGGCCCACAGTCGGTCACACGGTTCTAGGGTTTTGTCTGTCTCGGATCGAAAGCCCTGGATTTGGGGATGTTTGGAATGATATGAATTTTGGGGGAATTTTGGGCTGGGCTGCTGGTTGTCTGGCTAGCTAGCCTACAGAAATTTGTTACTACGGTACAAGAAAAAATTGGTGAATTTTTTAATTAGGGATTTTATTGCATTCTTGTAATCTTGGGCTAGACAATCAAAAAAAGTTCAGTGATTAGTGAGTTGGCAAGCCATGATTGAGCATTAATCACCTTGAAGCTAGTATTGTCGTGTAAATATAGTATACTTGTTCCAGATTGGCCCCCAATGGTTCTGGAAAAGTATGCGTGTGATCGAGTTGTATCTCCAATAATTAAGATCCTAATCATTTCCTTAATTGCAGAATGGGAATATTTCATCTATGTAGATCAAGGAAGCATCAAAAGAAATTTGACGGAGAATACAATCGAAGCAAAATGACCTTACGGATAATACAGGGTTTCCAAGACTTACCCGCTCAGTCTCTTTCTCAGCTATTCGATCCAATCTTCAGCTAGTTCAGAGAGGTAGACTTTTCTTACATTTATCTGTAGGTATCTCCTTTACAGTAAGAAAAGAAAAGAACTCTCCATTAAGGAAATTGCAGCTCTGTTCTTGATTATTGTACTTAGTTAACACATGTGAATTGATTTATAATTGTGGCTGATAATCCATTTCATCTAATGAAATAAAAAGGGTATTGATTTATACTGCCATCCAGATTGCTAGATGCTTAGTTGCTCGTTAAGCTCTAAGAATTCTATTTGCATAATTCTTCCGTGCGCGAAGTACATCAATATAATTCTACCAAGCTAATCGTCAGTTTCTAGAGAAGTGGAACGTGCTCAAAAACATCCTCACTTTGCCCACTCACTACACCATGACACAGCTGCTTCACCGACAAATTCTAAGATTTAATTTAGGGCATGTGCACAGTGCAGGCTACTCCTCACCTTGCCCTCGCTCTCCACGTAACAAAAAGTAAATAAAGCTACTCCTCTCCACAATGCACTGGATAGCTATCGGAACCACAAAATTTTGACTTTTCAACCCTTCGAATTTTTGGTTCAGCCCCTGTTATATATGCGAAGCCCGCGCACATACACGGTATCTTTTTCATTATTCATAAAGAGAGTGCTAAAAGATTTCTCTTCTCATGATATTCTCTCTAAGAGTCTATAAATTATCTTATAACCATAGAAAAAAGAGAAAATATCTGGACATGAAAATATACCACCAATGGATATAATAATAATTTAAATGTCTCTCAACTTCAATTATAAATCAATTTGTCCGGGTCATATATAAATTATCCTATCACCACTACTTATTAACATTTGTCTTAAGTGTATTTTTATTAATTAAATTGCATCTGTACCACCAAATATACCTATTACAAACATAATAGAATAAAAAAATTCATCTCCACTTCATCTCCAGAGTGTCCATGTTTCACTTATGTCCAAATTTGTGTATGAATATTCAAAAATATCATTTCTACTGGTTAAGGGGATAGCATTGTTAAATTAGATATGGATTCGTCTCTACCCGGTAAAACTGACCATAGCCATAAATACTTTCTTCCATTTCTTCCATGATACCTCGAAGCCATGGCTCCTACATCGACGTAGGTGTGCCCCTCAACACAAGTGTATAGCATGCTGGTTCCCCATCGACATGCACGCATTTACATGCTGGCTTAAGTTCGCAGTCGACACACCCATTACGGCACCTACATTAGCTTGCCTTAGCAAGATTTGTTATTGAAGCGCTACATAAGTCCATATCAGATGCCTCATTCAACATCATTAGTACACTCATAAATGATTGCATCGGTGAGTAGGGCAATTGAGCTCTATTGCTAATACCAGCCTTCTGCTAGGGCCTACTCAACTCAACCATATCCATGCACTTGTGATATTTACGATGATATAGCAAACTAGATACATGACTAAATTAGCTACTCCGTTTAGGACTGCCTCCACCACACCTTCCTCCTCCCGCTTTGGCCACCATACCACCTCCCTCTCCGCTCATATCTAGCCGTGCGGAGGTTCTCCACTCTCTAGCCACCACCACTGCCGTCTCCCCACTCTCCGATGACGCTAGTACCTCTAAGGCAGAATGTGCAAACAGATCAAGTCATGTGGTTCCATCCTCCTTGTGGTGATGGGGAGCTCAGCAATGGTGATGTGTGTGGAGCTCAGTGGTGATGGGCGTGAACTCGCTTAAGCAAGGGCTCAAAACCGATGACTCTGAATGTGCCTTGATGAGCCTAGAGGGAGAGTTAACATGTGAAACCTAAAAATTTCAATAACTTCATAGCGAATTAAATTCTTTCTCAAAGTCTCTGGTCAATTGTTTGTAAATTTTGGTCTAGTCCAAAGGTTTCAGTCTATTGTCCGAAGGTTTTGAGATGATATTAATAAAACTACTACAACAAGCTAACAAGCTATCACATGCATATAGACTCAAAGTAAATATAAGGTAGTAAATGCAGTAAAAGAGAGAGAAATAATTTTTCACCAAAGTTTGGATTCAAGAATTCTATTCTTCGTTGAGTAACTCCAAAGAGCCGAGTCTTAATTAACCTTAATCCTCACTAAGTTTGTAACCACAAGGTAATCTAGATTTTAAATCTGCTCGCCGCCAAAAAAAATCCTACGACCGGGGAGGGACGGCGGCTCGGTCACGCGAAGGCTTAGGAGGTCTGCTTGTCTCCAGTGTAGGTCCTTAGGTCTCGAGGTTCACGGGCGTGCCAATCAATTTGACCCTGCAATTGGCAAGGAGGTGAGACGAACGGGTCCGATACAGACGCTCGCTATCGGCTGGCTGCCGATAGGTTCGGGATGCTGTTTGATCGGCTGGGGAGCCAATGTGGACAGGTGTCGACGAGCGGTCGACCGTAGAGCCAATGGAGGAACTAGGGTGTGCTCAGAGAATATCGAGGTGCACGGGATCCCTCCGGACACCCGAACAGTGATTCATTGGCTGAAAAAACCGATGAAAGCGGATGCGGACTAGGCGATGATTAGCGCAAGAAGGCACGGGCTGCAAAGCCGATGCCGCTCCGGATATGACAGCAAAGAGACCCGTCGCCCGCCACGGCAGCGCCATCAACACCGAACCTCGAAGATCGGACCTAACCGAGACAGTACGAGGCTGGGGCAAGCGGCGATGATACGGAGGACACCGGATCGGCTATGCCGTAGCAAGGATAGAAACGAACCCATCGGCTAGCTGAGCCGATGAGGGGACGCCTCTCTGAAGGCGGGTGTGTATCGGCTGGAGGTCCGATATGTTTGGCGTTACGCGTCGTAGAACGCCTCTAAAGGCTGATGCGTATCGGCCGAGAGGCCGATGCGCTGGGTGTGAAGCACAGAGCATGGATAACTCATCGGCTAGCACTCCGATGATACGCCGTGCAGAAGCCTATAGGCCTGAAGCTCGATCTACCGTCGGCAGCCCCTTAGGTCGGACCTAACCGATGCAGCACGAGACTGACGACGGCAGAGGGAGCTTAACGGGCCGATAGGTCCAGCACGGACGTGATGCGATACATCCGATTGGCCTAAGAGGTCGGAACTAACCGATGCAGCCTTAGACAGAGCAAGACATAACGGGATGGTGGCGGGACTTACCCCTTCGCCGGAGATCGGACTTAACTGATGCAGCCCCGCGTCGAGAGCCAGAACCCACCGGTAGAACCTAGATGAACTAGGGTGGCGATGCGCCGAATTTGAATATGATCGAGAGATATGTTACATGTTTCTAGGGGGTCTATATTTATACCCTAGATTTACAGACAGAGTCCGACGCGTCTACGACCATCGGACATTATTTCCTAGTAAGAACAAAGGAAAATATTTCTAAAGCAGTTAACTAACCACCTAAACCTCCCTAATTGAGTAAAGTTACAATTTACAAAAATAAACACCATACCGTGGAGTCCACGGCTCTTTCGCAAACCCGGTTTCATCTGAATAATCTTCCAATTTGTAACCGAGCCTTCCTTTGCTGCAACCTGATCGGCTTTTCCACTGTAGCTATTGAACCTTCTTTAAGTCAAGCCGATACTTCTCCTTCCTTCCCTCGGGCTTCTTGGACCTGATCCCGTTTGGACAATCCCCTGTCTTCAAGCCGATCCAATCTTCTACTAATCTGATCGACTTTTCTACAGTTCTCCATCGGCCTTGTCTCAGTATCTCCATCGGCCGATGACTTCATTAAATCCTCCATCAGACCTCTCGGCCGATCGGCTTTAGCCCCATCGGATTTCCCAGCCGATCGGCTTTAGCGCCATCGGATCGTCTAGATTTTGGTGTTAACACATGCTCCCCAATTTCGGAGTTTGCCAACAGACTACGAAATTTTGAGCCGTTAGAAACCTCCGCAAACCAGGATGACCCGTTAAAACCCGCATTAATCGGCTCAGATCTCTGCCTAGGTCATTCCGCGTTTATAAAATATATCCCCTCAGCCTTCTTCCACACACTTCTTCTCATCAAAAACCCCAAACCTCGACGAGCTCCACAGGCATCCGTAAATTTCTACAAATCTCAATAGGCTCAGAAGACTGAAGGCAAGCTCTCGCAGATTTCTTCATCAGCTGCTACTCCTTCATTTGCGCAATGGCTTCCACACATGTAATCCCCGAGGTAACCATTATCTGCTCTTTCATCCTATGTTTTGCATGATTCTTCCCCATCCTGATTTCTCATCAGTAGTCGAGTTCTAGTTTCTGTAGGATCTTAAGGGTCAGATCACTATTCTAATCTTTGACCGCCCCGGTCACTTCTTTCTTGGCCCTATGGGTAACGAGGATCTGACTGATTTCATCAACTCCGAAACAAAAAGGATCCCGTTCAACAACTCATCCATGGCCATCACTGATTGGGCTCACAGCTTCAGATCCTGGCCTAGCAAACTCCCTGAATGGAGGAACTGGTACCTTAGGGTTTCTGCCTCCAAAAAGACTTTATGAGAGGATCTGGAAATAGACCATTGTATTAACCTTTCCTTAGCCGATATGGAAAGGAACGAACCTCTGCTTGCATCAGTTTCTTACTTCTGGTCAGACATCTTGAATGCCTTCATGTTCGGGCATGGGTCGATGACCCCCATCTTGATGGATGTTACTATGTTGACCTGTCTCAACACCACCCACTACATGAACCTTTTCAGCCTCAGATTCAAACCTAAGCATCGACTAAACACCAAGAATGTCGGAGGTTGGACTAAGTATATTTCCTTGCATAACAAATCCTCCGGCCCAGTCGATGGACGTGAACATGTAGCGTTCTTGAATCTTTGGCTGGAACGATTCTTCTTTGGTGGTTTGACTCTCGGTCCAACAACAAACATGCAATGTTTGGCAGAGCTCCTGGCCGATCACCGCCAAAATCCCCTGGGGCATTATCTTCTCGGAGCAACTTATCATCTGTTCCATCAAGTTACGACCAAGCTATCAACAGGCCATCCAGTCAGACATATCAGCGGATCCTGGTGTTTTTTACAACTTTGGTTGAACGTCTACACCTCCAAAGTCATTGCCAGGCCCCCTTTCTCTTCCATGACATTCTCGACTGATTACCCAGAAGAAAACGAGACCAGCCGACGCCGATGCATTTCGCTGGGTGAAGCTTCATCGGCTCTTCCTGGAAGCAGAGAAAGACTCAGCCACCAGCACAGTGATCGAAACATTTTTGCCAGCCGATGCACATGAGCAGTTGTCAGATATTATGCATCGGCTGGAGGTTCCGATTGACTCGCTGGTGGAAGACTGCGGGTCGATCCAAGGAAGACTTGCAGAAATTCAACACCTCCTGCCTGCGAAACTGTCGGATGCACTCACGCCTGCTACTTACTTGGAATTCCAAAGGACCCAGCTGACTGCATCAAGACGACGCATAGCCGATCACGCTGATCAAAGCCACCTGGCTCACAATGATCGGCTGATTGCCCTTGATGAAAAAAAACTTGATGAAATGTCAGCTGACCTTCAACATGCCAACACCAAGCTTAGCCTCTTGAAGAAACGAGAGGCCGATTTGATGGCGGAACTCGACAAGATTCGTGAAGACATCAATTCTACCGAGTCCCATCTCATCGGCCTACCAAAGTCGATCCAAAATCAAGAGGCCAAGGTAGTAGACAAAGTGCGGCTAGCAGTTCGCTGGCACAAGAACTTGAAAACTATCTCCGGATTAGACAAGAATGACATCCGCGCTATCAATGATATAGATCAAATCCGTCTGCACGCGATCGAGGCCATTAATAAATTCTTGTAAAACTTTAGCCTCAGAGAAATCCAGATGTCATCTTGAACATTAACTTTTTGCAGTAAACTTTAATCAGCTTGATCAACAAAAGTTGTGTATATATATTTTCTGATGACGACGTCTTAAACTGTATCGGTCATCTGTAACCGATATAATCATATCGGCTTTCGTATATTAGGAATCGGCTACGCCTCAACCGATTTAAACAGTATCACTATCCGATACCAATTCTGAGAACCCGTCCGTCTTGAAAAGGAGAAATCGGCTATACTTAGCCGATTTAGATGTCTTTCCGATTGGGTGGCTGTTCTCTAGACTTATCATCCCAAGACCCAATCGGTAACTTCTGATGTCTCGGCATCTCCTCTTTTCTTGATAATCGTCTCCCGTAAGCCGATACCGCATGCATTAGATATGTTAAACCATTGAACTCCTGGGCAGAAAATTTCCACCTGATGCGACTTGATAACCCTTAGAAGGCCAAATCGGCTAATTGTTCATCGCTCAGAACAAGACTATAACATCGGCTTCTAATGTCCTGGAAACGTTGGATGTATTCCAGAACTGACTCATTATGCCTCTGTTTAACCGATGTCAAATCTGACAGTCTCGTTTCTTGAATCCCAATACAGAAATGTCCATGGAACCGTTGTTCTAGATCGGCCCATCCTTTAATCGAGTTCGATGGTAACGAAGAAAACCATACGAAGGCCGATCCAGAGAGGGATAAAGGAAAGAAACGGACTGTGAGAGCTTCCTCAGCCGATGCTTCTCCACACTGTACTAAGAATCGGTTGATGTGTTCCAATGTAGATATGCTGTCTTGTCCTGAGAATATTGAGAAATCTGGTATCGTGTATCGGCGAGGTAGTGGAACTTTGTTAAACCATTCTGGATATGGGTGTCCATACATTACTGTTTGATCTTTGGGTTTGATACCAAATTGCTCTTCCACCGTATCCACAATTCTGGTTAACCAATTCTTCTTTCTTAAAGTGTCTTCCTGATCATGTGGAGGTGGATATGGTACCCGAATCTGCTTATGATATTCTCCATAATGATTTCTCTGATAAAATTCTGGAGGTTCCTCCTGCCGTTGCCCCTTGAGTCGATCTTGTATTGGTGGATACATATTTACCGATAGGTCCTTGTTTTCCTCCGTCTTTATCGGCAAAGGCACATGATCCTGATCGGTTTCTTGCGCCGATGACTCTTGTATCGCCTTCCCGATCAGATCCTATAGTGTATCTATCCATACTCCTGATGGATTACTGAATGCTTGGTAAAATGAGTTGTTGAATATCTCTTGCAACGGCTTGGAAGAATTCACGGGTGCTGAATGGCCTGATTCTTTCATCAAAACACATTTTGATAATTGTGTTTTTTGAATCGGCCCTTGTTTAGTCATACTGAAAGATTCCAAACAGAGCTTCTGAAAGTTGTCCATATTTTGCTCTATATGCCGCCTCTGGTCTTCATTCAAATCCTCCATGGTAACTGAAATTGTTATCTCCTCATCGGCTTTATCTTCAGATGAATATGTCTTGGAATCCACTTTTTCTTTAGACATGTTGACAACAAGATGTCCCTCGGGTTGATGAGAAAAATCTGACTTTCAATCAGGCACTTATAGAGTCCCGCTGGTTGATGAATGAAATTATATCACCAGCCGATGAAGGATCTTCAGCCGATAAACGGTCTTCAGGTTTCTCCAGCCGATGAATCCAGTCCAATCGGCTAATGAATAAAGATTTCTACCCGATCGACAGATGAATAAAGTACAGTTCTTATCGGCCGATGAATGAAACCTTCGGTTCCACCGGGCGTGCCAAGAAGCGTGCTCGCCGCAAAAAAAAATCCAGCGACTGGGGAGGGACGACGGCTCGGTCACGCGAAGGCCTGGGAGGTCTTCTTGTCTCCAGTGCAAGTCCTTAGGTCTCGAGGTTCATGGGCGTGCCAGTCAATTTGACCCTGCAATTGACAAGGAGGTGAGACGAGCGGGTCCGATACAGACGCTCGCTATCGGCTGGCTGCCGATAGGTTCAAGATGTTGTTTGATCGGCTAGGGAGCCGATGTGGACAGGTGTCGACGAGCGGTCGACCGTAGAGCCGATGGAGGAACCAGGGTGTGCTCAGAGGATATCGATGCGCACGGGATCCCTTCGGACACCCGAACAGTGATTCATCGGCTGGAAAAACCGATGAAAGCGAATGCGGCCTAGGCGATGATTAGCGCAAGAACGCACGGGCTGCAAAGCCGATGCCGCTCCGGATATGAAAGCAAGAGACCTGTCGCCCGCCACGGCAGCGCCATCAACACCGAACCTCAAAGATCGGACCTAACCGAGACAGTACGAGGCCGGGGCAAGCGGCGATGATACGGAGGACGCCGGATTGGCTATGCCGTAGCAAGGATAGGAACTAACCCATTGGCTAGCTGAGCTGATGAGGGGACGCCTCTCTGAAGGCAGGTGCATATCGGCTGGAGGTCCGATACGTTTGGCGTTACGCATCGTGGGATGTCTCTAAAGGTTGATGCGTATCGGCCGAGGGGCCGATGCGCTGGGCGTGAATCATAGAGCATGGATAACTCATCGGCTAGCATTCCGATGATACGCCGTACAGAAGCCTATAGGCCTAAAGCTTGATCTACCATCAGCAGCCCTGTAGGTCGGACCTAACCGATGCAGTACGAGACTGACGACGGCAGAGAGAGCTTAACAGGCCGATAGGTCTAGCATGGACGTGATGCGATACATTCGATCGGCCTAAGAGGTCGGACCTAACCAATGCAGCCTTAGACAAAGCAAGACATAACGGGATGGTGGCGGGACTTACCTCTTCGCCGGAGATCGGACTTAACCGATGCAGCCCTGAGTCGAGAGCCAGAACCTGCCGGTAGAACCTAGATGAACTGGGGTGGCGATGCGCCGAATTTGAATATGATCGAGAGATATGTTACATGTTTCCAAGGGGTCTATATTTATACCCTGGATTTACAGACAGAGTCCGACGCGTCTACGACCATCGGACATTATTTCCTAGTAAGAACAAAGGAAAATATTCCTAAAGCAGTTAACTAACCAGCTAAACCTCCCTAATTGAGTAAAGTTACAATTTACAAAAATAAACACCATGTCGTGGAGTCCACGGCTCTTCCGCAAACCAGGTTTCATCTGAATAATCTTCTAATTTGTAATCGAGCCTTCTTTTGCTGCAACCTGATCGGCTTCTCCACTGTAACTATCGGACCTTCTTTAAGTCAAGTCGATCCTTCTTCTTTCTTCCCTCGGGCTTCTCGGACCTGATCCCGATTGGACAATCCCCTGTCTTCAAGCCGATTCAATCTTCTACTAATCTGATCGACTTTTCTACAATTCTCCATCGGCCTTGTCTCAGTATCTCCATCGGTCGATGATTGCATTAAATCCTCCATTAGACCTCTCGGCCGATCGGCTTTAGCCCCATCGGATTTCCCAGCCGATCGGCTTTAGCGCCATCGGATCGTCTAGATTTTGGCGTTAACAAACACTCAGGACTAGCAAATCTCTAAGCAATCACCAATGTCGAGCCTTAGAGGAGAGCCCTTGTCCACCGGTGAGGGTTGTTCTACCATGCCACTTTCTAGGAGCAAAACAAGATATCCACTCAATCATTATTCCGTTTCCTTACAAAGGTGTATTAGAATCTTCACAAACTTTTTCGAAATTGCCACACCACTTGGAAGCTCGTAGGAGATGCCTAACCTGCTAGAAGGTTACCATCCAAGAGTAACAAGCACGTGTAAGACCCAACATCAATATCAAGTGCTCAATGATGAACCCTAGCTCATGAGCACTCAATCCCAAAAAAATCAACTCAAATCCTACAAAGATTTGCCTCAAAAGCTAGGAAAGAGGGAGAGCTCAATTGTGAGAGTAAAAAACCAACAAAAGAGGAGCTCAAACTTTGAAAGGTGGAGATTGGGTGTTATAAATACCTCCCAACTTCCACCACTAGCCGTTTCACACTGGCTACATGAGCTCTGAGCCTAGTCCCCAGAGCCTCCGGGCCATCTCAATGTCATGGTGAGAGTAGATCTTAGGGCCTCCAGACTAAGACTCCAGGTGGCCAAAAGGGTTTCCCGGAAGTTTCAGGATATCGTCCTAGAGCCTTCAGTTCATAAGGAAGTGAGACCACAAAGCACACTTGGGCCCCCAAACTACATTTTTGAGCTACCGAGGAAGCTTCCTGGAGGTTCTAGGGTATCCGCCCAAAGCCTTCGAGTACACAGACAAGGAGACAGGGAGACCAATCCGAAGCCCCTAGACTCTAGCTCCAGGCAGTCGAAGTGGATTACCAGAGCATCTGCGATAACTATTAGAGCCTCCGGGCTAGCTAGACAAAGCCTATAAAGGATAGATTGAGAAGCATAGGACTTCATATTTTTCATCTAATGGATCAAGGATGGATTTTAAACACTTTTGATCATTACCTTGCATTGCACATACTCCTTTTAATAGTACGACATCCATAAACTTCAAAAAATCGTAAAAGGAACATGATAAAAACTTTGAAGTTGTTACGGTACCATTCCTTTGCCTTTTATAGGGGTTACTATTGCAATTTTTTTCTTTTCTTTTAAAACTAACTCATGTTCATACACTTGACACACATATTAGTCATCTTATCATTTTGTCATTAATTATCCAAAATTCATATAGGGGTCTAGATGTACTTTCAAACTCTTCCTAATCTCGTTGGAGGTGGCCTAGATATGCTACAAGGGAGTGCACCTAGGGAGGAGGCATGCAGGTGGTGATGTCCTCACCTGCCCTTGCCCTAACAAGGCAACTGTACCTCTAGAAGGCAAGAGGATCCTTGCGAGAGAATGATCCCAGCTGAGATGGAGGAAGGGCCACCTTCTCTCTCCGATGTAGAGGGTTAACTACTTGACATGATGGAACATTGTTTATGGCCTTAGTTCATGGTGTAGTTACTCTATAGTATTGTTAGATGTGTTTCATGTGTTGCTATTAACCTCTCTCCACCCCCACAACATTATTTTAGAAAATGTTTGATACATAATTGGCTTGGGATTTACATGATAGGATTAGCTAGGGCAAACGTTTTAAGAGTGTCTCTGCCTTGTGTTGGTCGATTTGACTCTATCTTAACGATGTTTTCCGTAAAAGAAATTTTCAAAACCTATGCCAATTACATGTATGTGTTACCACTCGGCTTTGTTTGGTCTTTGGTACAACAACAGGACTAGCATACGTTTACAACTAGAGCCACACTCTAGAATCTAGCGCCTCACTCAAGTTCATGCTCAACTTCTACTGGTGTGGATGGGAACTTTTTTTTGAAACATGGTACAGACAAAATCACTCATATACATTTGCACATACTCACTTCTATAAATACACACACGTACATCATATCCTTATAAACATCTTTGAAGACTAAACTGACATCTTGCGCAAAAGCTCTCTAGTGCAAAGTAAAAAATGTTGCAACGAAAACATGTGCAGAAACAGGGGATCAAAATTCAACCTTGTCATTCGCTCTTATTAGTTTTCTCCAAATTTGAAATTTGCAAAGTATGCCAAGCAAAAGTAGCTGTAATGGGCTTGTGGGCTGTGGCCCACGACTAGTCTCTCCTTTTTACGTCGCGTCCATTCTATTCCCTGGTACCGGTGTGGCGGCGCCAAAGCGAAGCACCGCCAATTTTGCCGCACAAGCAAAGCGCGGCCACGATGAAGCCCTAAAGATCGACAACACCGTCATGGCGGAAGGTGGGGATCGCAGTCTCCGATCGACTCTTCAAAACCCTAGGTATATCGCTCATCCCTCGGCCCTATTAATCCGTCTCTCCCTTCCCCTCCTCTCCTCTCCCAGTTCCCTTGTGCGAAGCGAAACTCATCTTGTTGATTCCGCCTGTTCTTGAGGTAAATAATCCTGTGCGCGTCCCAATCCATATATATATATATATACTAGTAGTCAACGATTTATAGCGGGTGAAATTTAGGGTAATGGGACTATCCACTGATTTAAGCAGTGTTATGATGGTGATTCATGGCACACGCACTCATTCAACTTCGAGAACCAAAGCGATTTCTATTAAATTTCTATAACAATGTGTTCTCCCCGAAAAAAGAACTTCATCTTTTAGTGCGAAGATAGTTTTTTTAAAAAAAAAACTGTACGAGTTAGTGTGGATCTAGTACGCAATTTGTTGTCTTTAGGACATTGGCAGTGCAGTAGTGCATAGCATCAATAAATATGGCCGTACTTCCTTAATTGCATTGTAGATTTCACATGAATAGCTATCTGAATGCAACTTGATCTGTATCATCTGTATGGTTATGAGATTTAGAGATTGCTTGTCATTATTGAATATCTATGCTCTTGATTGTCTTCAGTGTATTGATTGCCACTTCTTTTTTTTCCCTGTTGTCATGGGTGTAGAATCTATATTGCTTTTTGATAATTGCCAAGTTGTAAAAGTGTAGTATAGTGAGACTGATACCCTAACTCTATATGGGGGTCGGGTCTATATATATACAAGTCCAGTGGTCTAACACCCCGCAGTCGTAGCGGGAGGGGAACGGACACAGAGACTGGAGCAAAAACTGATGAACAAAGACGCGGATAGGCATTTGGTCATAATATCGGTAAACTGGTACGTCGATGGTACATGGAGCACCCGAACTTGTCCTAGCGCAACCTTATCACGTACGAATTGAATGTCAATCTCTATATACTTCGTGCGTCGATGGTGAACCGGGTTAGCGGTCATGTAGACGGTGTTGATATTGTCGCAGTAGACGATGGTCGTATAAGTGATAGGTGTATGGAGCTCCTAGAGAAGCTGGCGAAGCCAGCAACACTCGGCGACGATATGAGCAACGGCGCGATACTCGGCTTCGGCACTGGACCGAGACACTATAGTCTGACGCTTAGAGGACCAAGAGACTAGAGTGTCACCAAGGAAGACGCAGTAGCCAGAGGTGGAGCGTCGGGAGTTGGGGCAACCCGCCTAGTCCGTATTAGAATACGTGGTGAGAGAGTCGATGGGGCTAGAGCTGAGATGTAGGCCGATAGATAGTGTGCCTTTTACGTAGCGAAAGATACACTTGAGCAGCGCAAGGTGAGGTTCATGTGGATCATGTATAAAGAGGCACACTTGCTGGATGGCATAGGTGAGATCGGGCCGTATGAGTGTGAGATACTAGAGGGCACCAGCAAAACTCCGGTACTGGGAGGGGTCGATGATGAGAGAGCCATCGGTGACAGAGAGCTTGGCGCGAGTGTCGACGGGACTGGCGGTGGAGTGAGATTTGGCCATGCCCGCATGCTAGAGAAGATCGATGGCATACTGGTGCTAGGAGAGAAACAGCCTGTGAGGAGAACGTGTGATAGAGATACCAAGGAAGTGATGGAGAGAACCTAGATCGGTCATGACAAACTCTGAGTAGAGTTAGGCCATGATGTGTTGTAGAGTGGTCGTCGAGGACGCCGTAAGAACGATGTCGTCGACGTAGAGGAGAAGGTAGGTGGTGGTGTTTCTGGTGTGAAGGACGAAGAGGAACGTATTGAAAACGGAGGCCACAAAGCCAATGTACCAAAGATAGGCAGTAAAGCACTGGTACCAAGCCCGAGAGGCCTGTTTAAGGCCATAGAGAGAGCGCTGAAGGAGGCAGACGTTGTCAGGATGAGATGAGTCGACGAAGCCTATAGGCTGCTAGCAGTAGACCATTTCTATCAGATGGCCGTGAAGAAATGTATTCTTCACGTCGAGCTGATGGATCCATCAAGAACGCGAGGCAGTGAGAGTGAGAACAACCCGAATGGTAGCGGGCTGGACGATGGGACTAAAGGTCTTGTTGTAGTCAATGCCGAGACGCTGGGAGAAACCACGAACTACCTAGCGTGCCTTATGACGAGCAATCGATCCATCGGAGTGAAATTTGTGTTTAAAGATCTACTTACCGGTTACAACGTTGGCACCGAGAGGACGAGGGATGAGGCGCTAGGTCTCATTATCCATAAGTGCCTTGTACTCATTAGCCATAGCCACGCGCCACTGAGGATCGGCCAAGGCTGAACGATGAGTTGCCAGGATGGGTGAGATAGTACAATGGACTGTGGAGAGACCGTAGCGCTTGGTAGGACGGAGTGACCCGGTTTGTGATCGGGTGATTATATGAGAGGAGGAGGAGGCAGTAGAGTTCGCATGAGCCGATGGTAGCGTCAGTGGTAGGGTAGGGATGGAAGGGGGAGGGTGAAATCAGCGACTGTATGTTTGGAGAAAGGGCTAAACGAGGTCAGCCTGAGCCGATGGAGGGTGAGGGGCCGATAGAGGTTGGTGAGCCGATGGAGGTTGATGAGCCGATAGGTGTTGGCGAACCGATCGAGGCTGAGTAGCCGATTGTGTTGGTGTGGTCGATGGGGGTGAGACAGTATCAGCCGATAGAGATTGGAGAGCCAATGAGGGTGGTAGGGCCAATGGAGGTCCGATGTGAGTGGCATCTGAGTGGAGAGGAGTGGGATAGTCGTGCAAGAAGTCCTCAGGAGCTGCTGATGGGGAGTGCAGAGGTGAGATTGGTGGAGGGTGTCGGGATGGTACGGTGTTGGTTAGAAGGAGGTCAAGATCGCTAAACGAGGGTCCGGGATGAAGTAAATCGAAGAGGAAGCAAGACTCGTCAAAGACGACATGGCGGAAGATGATGATCCGATGGGTAGAGAGATCGAGACATCAGTATCTCTTGTGGGATGAGGGATAGCCAAGGAAAATATAGGTGGTGGAACGGGGTGCAAGTTTGTGATGGGTGGTGGCGATGAGGTTGGGATAGCAGAGACACCCAAAGACACGTAGATGAGAGTAGTCGGGTGTCTTGTGGTACAAAAGGGTGTAGGGGACGTTATGGTGAACGGAAGAGCAAGGGCACCGATTAAGGAGGTAGGTCATGGTGGTTAGTGCTTCAGCCCAATGGGGTGCTGGTAGATGGACATGAAGAAGCATAGTGCGACTGATGTTGTTGTGTATTCAAAGAAGGAGTTCGACCTTGCCATTTTGGGGAGAGGCGTAGGGATAGAAGAGACGGAGATGAGTGCCACGGGAGGTGAGAAAAGCTTAGATGGTACGGTTGACAAACTCCGTATCGTTATCGGCCTGCATGGCTTGAATAGAGAGGTTGAATTGGGTGGAGACGTAATTGGTGAAGTTGATGAGGTGAGAGGCAACCTCGGACCTACTTGTTAGGAGAAAAGTCTAGCAATATTGTGTATAATTATCGAGTATTGCAAGATAATATTGATGACCGGAAACATTTTTAACTAGAAAAGTCAATACATCACAGTAAATTAATTCAATAGGTCGAGAGGTACAAGACATAGAGGGTGGCAGACAGTAGAGCTATTGTGGTTGCATGTTATGGAGGCGCTGTGACAAAGGTTGAAGACAGCGTCGGGGCTAGGGTGACCAAGGCGAAGATGCCACAAGTTGTTAGAGATGGTGAGACTTGTGTGGAGAGTGGACGACATAGTGGAGATGGTGTAGAGGATGTCGCCACTATTGCATTGAAACATCTCGTGCCGAGTCGGGATATCCTTCACAGAGAAACCAGAAGCGTCAAATTCAATTGAGCAATTGTTATCTCTGGTGAATTGGTGGACAGAAAGTAGGCTGTGGATGTGCAAGGGGATGATGAGGACATTGCGAAGTGAAAAATTGGTTGTGGGTATAGACAGGAGGGAGTCACCGCGGCATTTGATAGGGAGAGAGTGCCCATTATTGATGGTGACGAAAGGGGATGAGGAGGGATGGCGAGAGAGTGGTATACCGTCCGATGATGCCATATGGGATGATGCACCAAAATCCAGCACTCAATGGTGCTGGGGTTGGAGCGTCATCTGATTGAGGGCGGCGATAAGGCCAACCTGGTTCCATGAGGGAACCGACTGGGTGGGTGGTGACGGTAGGATCGGCTTAGGCAGTTGGATGGAAGCCGACTCCAAGTGGGCCTAAGGATGGGCGCCGAGGATCCCTGGCTGCCAGCCGATGGGACTGCGTAGCTAGGGTTGGGGTGCCCAGGGGTTGTAGCAAAGCCACAAACCCATGGGACTAGCATACGGGGTAGGGACAAGAGTAGAGCGCGATTGTATCGGACCGCTCCAGCTCTTGCCCTTGCCTTTGCTGTTGCCACCAGCGCGGGCTTTGTTGTCATGGCTAAAGCCGTGGCTACTAGAGCCGTGAGAGGTGGTAGCAGCACACGGTGGTCGGTAGCCGATGGGATTGGAGCAGCCATGATTGGCTGCGGCGAGGAGAGCGGTGTGGGTCACAGTCTTCTCGTCGTTGGTCAGGCGAAGTTCTTTGAGAATTAGCATGTCGTGGGCCTGGGCGAACATGGAAAGAGGTGTGGACTTAACGATGTCATCGGTGGTGTTTGAGAAGCGGGGGTTAAGTTCTCATAGGAGGGCAAGGACGAGTTGTGAGTTGGCCATAGGGTGACCGACATCTCAGAGGACGGTGGTCTTGACCTTTAGGCGTTGGCAATACGAGGAGACAGATGAGTCTCCTTGTACCATGGGGTGGAATTTATTAAGATGGAAGATGGCGCGCGGTTGTTTGTTTGCGTGGAAGATCCGCTCGATGGCCACCCAGAGATCTCGGGCAGTGGGGTCGGTGTCGTCCATTGCAAGGTCGAGGACAGAGTCATCGACCGAGCCAAGCAGCTAGCTGCGCATGCAGCACTTGGCGATGTCCCACTAGGGATCATTGGGTTGAGGTGGAGCGGAGCCATCGATATGGGAGCGAAGGCCAAACTTTCCACATAAGGATTCAAAGAAGAATAGCCACTTGGAATAGTTGGCATTGAGGTAAAGGGAGATGGGAACATGAGATTTCACGTTGACGACGGTGTAATGTGGTGAGAACATCGGCGAAGTGATGCCTGAGTTATGGTCAGGAGTGCCGATGGCTGAAAGGGATCCGGCGACTGAAAGGGTGTCAGAACTAAGAGCCGATTCGGTGGTCATGACGAGAGAGTAGCGGGGCGTGATAAGCCGATGAGGGTAGTAAACCGATGAGGAGAGTCGGATGTCCGATGAAAGTGGATAGTCGATGGGAGTAGGTAATTGATGAGTGTGGTTAGCCGATGGGAGTAGGTGCCGGAGTAGTTGAGCGATGAGTGGGTGGCAGAGTAGGTAGGTCATGAGTGTGAGAGAGTAGGTAGGTTACGGGCGTGAGAGGGTTCGTGTCCATGAAGGGAGGTTTCACGTCCGTGGACCTGTGGACTCAACAGAGTGGAGCGGACGTGAAAAATCGGAGAAGTCGCGGACGTGAAGAAAGGAGGTTCGTGTCCGGGAAATAGAAATTCTTGTCTGTGAACACATGCACACATCGGAGTGGCTCGGACGCGAGTGGAGAAGTTTCATGTTCGGGAGTAGGTGAGCGTGTCAGAAAAGCAAGAACCGAGAGAGAGTTCCAGCCAATGGAGGGTAGACGGATACAACCAATGAAGACAGTGAGCTCAGAGATGCGCCGGTGTCGAAAGAGAGGAAGGTGTGCCGAAGCAAGAAAAAAGCTAAGGCGGGTCTGAACGACACGAGGAGGCGGATGGAGGTCGTCTCCTTGTCACGTGGTGGAAAGGGGTGAGAAGGTGGTGGAGGAGAAGGCCGTCTGCGGAGGAGATAGGGAGGATGAGAGCCGAGGCGAGAAGACAGAGGAGAAATACTAGGGGAGAAGACCTACGACGGGAAGGAAGCGTCGGCTCACCGGTGAGAGAATGCTAGTACCGAGATGTCTAAACCTGCTCTGATACCATACAAAAGTGTAGTATACAGTAAGACTGAAACCCTAACTCTATATGGGGATCGGGTCTATATATATATATATATATAAGTCCAATGTTCAAACAGGTCATTTCTGGAGCGATGCACCATGCTAAAAAGGCAAAGGTGGAATCAGTATCTGCTGTGAGTTCAGACAAATTGACCACCTACCTCCTGAGATAAAGGTCATCATCCTCTCTAAGTTGAATGTCTTAGATGCTAGAGCCAGCATCCTATCCAGTGCTTGGAGGAATGTGTGGACTACTTCGCCAGAAATAATTCTGTCTGATATGTATCGCATCCGGGATTCCTCTGAAACAACAGCACGATCCAAATTTATAACGCTGGTCGATCTGTCACTGTTGTTCCATAATGGACCTCTAGCTTTGTTTTCAATTGTATGCTGCAGAGCATATCATGATGTATTTGATAGATGGATGTACATGCTGTCAAGGAAAAAAACAAGGTCTATTAGAATCAAGTTTTACTATGGGCATTATTATAATATTCCATCGAGCCTCTTCTCTATCAGTGATTTGGAATATCTGCACTTAAAAAGATGCATCGTCGGCTTGCCTCAGAAGTTTGAAGGTTTCAAGCGCCTAACTGTCCTGAATCTGAAATATTTCTCCTCAACAGACAATGACATAAATAATCTGATTTCCTCATGCCCTTTGCTGAATCCATTGTATTTGAAACATTTTGAGGGTATTAGTTGTCTCAGTATTCAAGCTGAAGCACTGCAGGATTTAGAAGTTACAGGGAACTTTCAAGACTTTCATCTGCATGCACCTAAGCTGTCTGATGTGTATGTTACACTTGACAAAACAAAAGCCCAACAATCTGTTGTAGTTGCAGGCAACAGGAAAAACTATCTGAAGCAAGCTTTTGTCAGCCTAACTAGCACAGAAAGACTTATTGTAAAAAGATGCATCATCGCCTTGCCTCAGGAGTTTGAAGGTTTCAAGCGGCTACTTGTCTTGAATCTGAAATATTTCTCCTCAACAGACTGTGATATAAATAATCTGATCTCCTCATGCTTCTGGTTGAATACAGTACGCTGAAACATTTTGAGGGTATCAGTTGTCTCTGTATTCAAGCTCAGCTACTGCAGATTTTAGAGGATGAAGGGAAATTTGAGGACTTTCATCTGCATGCACCTAATCTGTCCCATGTGTATATTACACTCGACAAGACAGAAGCCCAACAATCTGTTGCGGTTGTGGGTGACAAGAAAAACTACGCGAAGCAAGCTTTTGTCAGCCTAACTAGTATAGAAGAACATACTATAAGTGACTCTTTCTTGACGGTAACATTTTATTAGTTTTCCTTTATAATACTGTCATGCTGATTAATTTTATTGGTAATTCTCGTTGGTTTTATTCTGCTGGCAGTATCTATCCAAAGGGTGCTTGTTGACGGAACTCCCAAGTGTGTCTGATTGTCTGAAGATTTGTATTGAGAAGTGCTTTTGGAACTGGACAGAGGTCTTGGGAGCTTGTTCAATATTTCAGATATGGATATACCTCGATCCACCCTCCTGCTGTTAAATTGACAATATTTTGTCTATCTATAGGCTGCCGTACCTTTATGTGCCGTACCTTTATGTGTTCTTCGTGCCTGTGTGAATGCCTGACTAATTGCTTCAACTTCTACAGAGCTTCCCTCGTCCAGAAGCTTTTAGGCGTAAGACTATATGGGATCAGGATCAGAATGAGATTGATGAGCCTACCTTGGGTGCTTGTTCAATATTTCAGAATTCCCCTACATTCAGAGAACTTGAGATATGGATATATCTCGATCCAGCCTCCTGCTGTTAAATTGACAATATTTTGTGACAGTGACCATTAACGATTTTGTGGAGCTGGACTGCGAGGTTGCTCTTGTTGGACTGCTACTGAGCTGGTCACCTGCTTTAGAGGAACTGAAGATATTGAGGGTCAAGGATGACGAGAACGATGAATGCGTGGGCAAGGCTCTTACCAAGTTACTAGCTCTCCTGAGGGTGTCTAACAAAGCCAAGATCACTTTCATCTGATTCATATGCCTCCCGGTCATTCTGCTGTGTTTTCTCGTGGCAGAACTACTATTGTTAGTCTCTGTCCTGGGATCTTGGGGGTTATACTTGCGTTAAATCTAAATTTTAGGTGTCTTTTAATTCACTTTATTTTTCCGTTAAACTGGACATGCTTGGTTCAGAATGAATGTTCTTGGCTGGAGAATTATTATGTCTCTTCTGTTCATTCAACAAATTGGAAGTTGGTCAGCCAGTTCCAATTACATGAAATGTTTGCGACTTGATTTTTCAAGATGAAAAACATAATACTAGTGGGTTGATCATTCAAATCTGTTTGGGGCTTCAGGTCAATTCCAAAAGGTTTTCAGGGATTTTGCAACAATAAATTCACGAACATTGAGAAATCTGAATTTGAGGCTTAATGTTCCAAATTGTAGCCCTGGTGGTACATAATCCAGATAATAAAAATATGTAAAAGTTTGACTTTTTAAACCTTTTTTCATCATGCTGTATTTTTTTAGTGTTTTGTTTGCAAGTTGGTATATTAAATCTAATCGAACATATAAAAGTGACCAAATGAGAAAAAAACATTTTTTTAGAAACCCCGACGGCAAGAGTTCTATTGGATATATTAGGAAGAAGAGTTGGCCTAATTCATAAGGCAGCCCTGACCTAAAAACCTTACAATTTCTCTATACATGTTTTTACTGTAGCTAATCAATACCTTCCTGAGCATTAGTGGTGCAAGTGTAAATAGTTGTTGTTTGCATCGGTTCCATGACTTATGATACTCGTGTCTTTTGCTTGAAGGCACAACCGCACCTAAAGGAAAGGAGCAAAGCAAAGCACGTCTGATTATATTAACATAAACCGAGAGCACAGGTGTTTGGGCCTTTACAGAATAGTTAGCCCATCAAAGATGGATTATAATTGTACAGTGCGATCAGCCAGCTGTTGTCAGTCAGTGCAATTAAACCTGATGCATGCAGGCAACCATGCAGGTGGTCTAGTCAAAAAAGGTTTAAACTTTACTGATCAAAAGATCTCGTGGAACGAAATGTTGGCAAAAGATGAAAAGATCTGGAGCTAAATGCCAAAGACTGTCTCCGTACAGCAAGCTTTGATAAAACCGTGATCATTAGTCGGATCGAAGTGCAGACCTCTAACGCCAATGGATCCACACGAGTATCGTTTAATATGCAGTAAAATTATCTTTATCTGCCTTTAACTAGACCATCAGTCATATTGGTGATCAGACAGCTAGCAGAATATTAGAACGTGTAGTAGTAGTAGTTAAGTTCCATACGCCATCAGGTTGATTGCACTCGATCGACCTCGTACCCGTACATGCGTCCTTCATCTGGGAGTAGCCTTTCACCTTTCTTCTTAAAGATGGAAAAGCGAGAGAGATGATAATCAAAACGTGCATGCATGGCGATCGTTAGCGCTGCGGCCGGCGAATCACACGACGTCGGGGCCTCCGATAAAATTAACAAATGGAGGGCCTGAGACCAAATGGCGCATACATTAATCAGATTCAGGCGTTGCAACCTTTCTGGCGAGCGTTGGCGCCACCGGGATGAGACCGAGCTCCGGGCAGTTCAAGTAAGCAACTGACCGTACGCTTCAACGTGTAAAGCACTACAGCATGCTACAGCATACAGGTAATCTTCCTAGCTAGTACTAGTTCAAACAGGCAAAATATATCGTGTGTTGCCGGCGTCGTCTCTACATGAAGATAAAACGATGCGGCAAATACACTTCGCTAGGAGGTGGGACACAAAATTCTATAATTTGAACAAGTTTTGAGAAAAAAAACACCTTCAAGAGACTAGGTATATCACTCACCATATTAAATTTTAACTAGTATAAAAAAGACACTTCAAAGGATTAGCCTTTAGCTATAGCCATCCTACAGCTTGCCAAATGAGCCTGCATGCTAGCCAAACTAGCTTGAATAGCCATCCTCCCACCTCTCCACTGTTCTCTCTCTCCCAATCATTTAATTGAGATCCATCAAAAAATATAAATTATAGAGTATGATTTGACTAGTTTCTTGAACTGCACAAGAAATATGGCTAGAAAATCTTTTTAGCAGCTAGTCATATATTTATTTGGCTAGCCATTGGAGATGCTTCCAAAAATGTTCTACTTCCAACGACATTACATGGCAAGGAAGCTAAAAAGCTGAAAATCGGATATGCTCTAGGTCCAAAGATGTTCTACATCGAACGATGTTAAGAAAAAGAAGCTAAAAATTGGAGATGCTAGCTCTAAATATATTTTTTTAAGCTAGAAGAAAATCCTGCCAGGGCCCACCTGAATGTTTGAACGATGTTACTGGGCAAAGAAGCAGAAAATTGAAAAGAAACACGGGACATACAAATACATTTTTTTATATAATTATAACTCAAGACATCTTTAAAATTTAACATATACAAATATATCATATCATCATACACTTAAAAAATATAACTATATAATCTACAATTTATTATAATTTAGAGCTCTCATCATCCCTATATTTCATTTCTACAATATTTTTCAACGTATATCATGCATTCCACATATTATATAATAAAATACGGAACATCATCTATATAGTAATATTCTGTTAATCAAGTGACTAACACCATCTATTAATTAATATAGTAATACTCTGTTAATCAAGTGACTAAGGAAGGAATTTCACCATTCCTCTTGATCACATCGTCACAATTATTTCCTGACGCTACTCAGTGCTCACTCGATGAGGTCGGTGATTGCCGCACAGATGATCGCTATCTTGGAGGAGTACGAGCTGTGCTGCGCCACGGCGTCCTTGTCAGCGAACGCGCCGTCGCACTGGCGCGCGAGGGACGCCGCGTCCGCGGCCATGCTCTTCCCGGCCGCATAGTAGCGCGCGTTGATGTCGTCGTGCGCCTCGGCGAACGCGAACCCGGCCGCGCCGTACAGCTCCTTGCACCGCCCGAGCGCCTGCCCCGGCGCCATCCGCCGCTCCTTTCGCCATCAGGTCCTTGACGTGGTACGCCGCGTTGTCGGCGTCCACGACGCCCGTGAGCGCCGCCACCTTGGCGAGGCCGAAGGTGTCGGCGCTGGGGCTGTCGTGGTGCCTGCCCAGCTCCACCACGCAGAAGTCGTAGTCCACGCGGCCTGTTAGTCACCGGAAACCGGTTAATGCCGGCGGCGGAGTCACGAATGCGACGGCGGCGAACAATTACTCACACGAACACTTGGACACAAGAGTTTGGTGCTGCGAAATTGGCAGCGTTTTCTGTTCTAGGCTTTCGTATTTATTGAAAAGTAAAGCATAGCAGCACGATCACAGCGCACACGTCACGGAAATTCAGCGCGTCCATCCCCACGCTCCGCAACGCCGGCCATGCCCGCATGCCCAGGCTCGTGGGTGAGCGAGTCTCACGCCACAGCCTCCTACGCGCGCGGCAGCCACGACCCGGTGCTCGCGCGCAAGCATCAACTGGAAATCGAAATATGCAGTCTTATCTAACATGCACAGAATTACTAACAAAATCTCCTCCTAGTGCATCTGCTTTACATCAATGACCCCAATCATAGAACGTAACCAGTAGAAGCGTTCCTTCCCCGCTAGCTGCTCCGTTGTCCTGATGGACTGCACCCGGTCCTGCTCGACACATTATCTGATATAGTGGTTGTTAGCCTATTGTAATTACAATATGATAGACTATTTTAATTGTAGTATGTAGCCCTAAATTTGGTAGTCTATCGTAATTATAGTATGTAGGCCTTGATTTGTGGCATGTATCACGTCTGCGTGGTTGACTTGTAAGCCACCCCGGCCCCTATACATACTGACGCATATTCATTCAATGGAATAAATCATTCCTAATACTCTTAGTATCAGACGTGGTTACGATCTGCTACTCTTCCACAACCCTAACCAGCCGCCGATCCGATCGCTGCCCCCGTCACTAACTCCATCGCCAGGAGCATCGCCGATCCCATCACCTATGCCTACTCCCCACCGATCCGTTCTCTGGCCCGTCGTGACATCGTCACCGGCCGCCGTCGCCGACTTGATCGTGCGCCGTAGTAGCTGATTCGTCGCGCTGCCATTCCTTGATGGTGGACGATGATGACACTACTTCAGCCGCCGCTACCAAGAAAGCCGAGGACTAGCGCCTCGCTGCTGAAGCCGACGTACACGCCGAGGCGGCTCGCCTCCGTGCCGCCGCCCTGGACGACTATGAGCGCGCCCACGAGGCCCTCTAGGCGCAGGCCACCGTCGTCATCAACGTTAAGGCTCTCATTCCCATTGTCCTCGACCAGGACACGAACACCTACACCAAGTGGCGCGACATGTTCCTCACCGTCCTCGGCAAATATGCCCTAACCCATCACGTTCTCGAGGATGAGGCCTTCCCCTCGCGCTCGGCATGGGTGCAGGCGGACTGCTGCGTCCTCACGTGGATCTACGGCACCGTCTCCGGTGACCTGCAACAGTCCTTGATGATGCGACAGGGTCCCGCTCACCGAGCATGGTGCTACCTCGAGGATGAGTTCCTTGTTTAAAAGGAGTCCCGCGCGCTCCTTCTCGAGGTAGCATTCCGCAACTTCCGTCAGGAGTCCCTGCGCATCACCGACTATTGCCGCCAACTCGAGTCGATGGTGGCGTCTCTTGTCGAGTTCGGCCACCCCATCGGTGATCGGCAGATGGTGCTCACGCTTCTCCGTGGCCTCAGCGGCAAGTTCCACCATATGGTGTTCATCCTCAAGATGCACAGGCCGTTCCTGACGTTCGCGGAAGCCTGGACACACCTTCTATTGGAGGAGATGGAGATCGACGCCTATCCACCATCCCCGCCATCCGCCCTCATCACTGCGACACCGTGCCTTGCAGCCCCTAGGGCCCCTGTACCTCCCCGCCCAGGGGCACCTCCTCTAGCATGCCCTCCTGTGCCTGCTACTAGCCAACGTAATGGCTGTCGCCATGGCCACGGCGAACGTGGCGGCCAACAGGCTCCTCCTAGCCCGATGGCACCTCCTAGTGGTTCCCCCCTAGGCGAACACGGTGGCACATCCCTTGGCATCCATCCATCCTTCGCATACCCTTGGGCTGGTACTATACGGATATGGCCCTACGACCAGTCCGGGCGTCCTCCACCACCTCCGCCTACGTTCAGCGCTATACCACAGTATGGCGGCTTCGGTGGCACACCCAGCGCCTATGGTGACACCTATGGTGCGTTCTACGGTGGAACTACGCCTCCAGTCTTCTAGGCGCCTTCCCTAGGCTACCAGGTCTCACCGATGGCACCCTGGAACCCTACACAAGGTGGGTCATGACATCAGGACTCCTTGGCGTACTCCTTCAACACCATGACCCTGAACCCGCCGCCCCTCACTCTTAGTGGTACGCCAATTCAAGTGCTGGTTCCCACATGACTGCGGATGCTGATAAACTCCCCACCATCTCCATTCACTCCTTCATCCATCATTGTGGGCAATGGTGCTTCACTTTCTGTCACTGCCACTGGATCATATACTTTTTCTTTACCACATCACAATCTTTTTCTTAAAAATGTTTGGGTATCACCCAACATTATTAAGAATCTGATATCCATTCGTCGGTTTACCACTGATAATAACTGCTCCATTGAGTTTGATCCTTTTGGCCTTTCTATGAAGGATTTGCACACCCGAAACATGATAACCAGGTGCAATAGCTCCGGTGACCTCTACCCGCTCTATTCACCTTCCACCAGTACTACCAGCACCTCCGCACTCATCGCTACACCCACCTCCCTTTGGCATCGTCGTCTTGGACACCTCGGGCGTGAGCTCTATCCAAGCTCATTAATTCCAGTGTAATTTCTTGTCATAAAGATGTTCTCGACCACATGCCAACTTGGTCACAATGCATGTTTACCTTTTTGTTCATCTAGCTCTCGAGCTACTCATAATTTTGATTTAATACACTATGATCTATGGACATCTCCTATTGATAGTCTCCTATTGTTAGTGTGCTAGGATAGAAATATTATCTAGTCATTCTTGATGATTGCTCATACTGCCTTTGGACTTTTCCACTCCGTCTCAAATCCGAGACATTTTCTACTCTTTCCAATTTTTTCATCTATATTCGCACGCAATTTAGCACCACCATCAAGAGCGTCCAGTGCGACAATGATCATGAATTTGATAATTCTCAGGCTTGCACGTTCTTCCTCTCCCATGGTGTTGCACTTTGCATGTCGTGTGCATATACTTCTCAACAAAATGAAAAGGCGAAACGCTCCCTTCTCACCATTAACAACACTCTACGTTCTCTTTTGTTTCAGGTGAGTCTCCCTCTGACCTATTGGGTTGAGGCCCTTCACACTACGACATATCTTGTAAATCGCCTCCCCACTAAAACCCTCGCCTTCTCCACACCATATAGCGCCCTCTATTCCACCCAACCCTCCTATGATCACCTCAAAGTGTTTGGGTGCGCCTGCTATCCTAACATGTCCGCAACAGCACCTCACAAACTCGTCCCACGCTCATCCTTATGCGTCTTTCTTGGCTAGTCCTCGAAACACAAAGGCTATCGCTGTCTTGAGCTCTAGTCGAACCGCATTCTTATTTCTCGACATGTTTTTGATGAATCCTTCTTTCCATTCTCCAACATGTCTACCACACCCATGGTACCTTCCACCCTGGACTTGTTGACTGATGATCATGATCATACCGTTTCAGTCCCTGGAGCTCGTTTTGTGTGTGCAGGTACCTTCATCCCTTCGGCGACATCCACTGTGCATGGCGTTATGACAGTACATGAGCCTACAGCCGCACCTGCGGCTACCTCTGTACTGCCTAGCCCTAGTCTGTGGTCACCAGGCTCCGGCGCTGCTGCCCCTGTGCACCCCACACAGGCTGTTGCCAGTAACGCCCCCTCTACGTCGTCGCGCATGACAACTGGTGCTGTTGTCCCTGTGTATCCTGCGTCGACCACCACTCCCACGGTGCCCCCATGTACTACTGGTCCTGCTGCCACTGATGCTCGCACACAGGTTGTTGCAAGCGGAACCGACCGTACAGCTACCACTTGACCGATCGCCATCCCTCTGGTCAACAATACGCACTCCATACGCACACGCGGCAAGGCAGGCATCGCACAGCCTGTGGATCTTCTCAACCTCCACGTTGTGCCCATGTCGCCTCTCCCACGCTCTGTTCATGATGCTTTGTCAGACCCCAATTGGCGCTCTGCTATGCAAGCTGAGTATGATGCCCTCCTCGCCAATGACACCTGGAGTCTTGTTCCTTAATCTCCTGGTGTTAATCTTGTGACCGACAAGTGGATTTACCATCACAAGCTACTGGCAGATGGCTTCCTTGATCATTACAAGGCTCGTTGGGTTCTCCAAGGTTTCACACAGTGCATAGGTATTAATTATGATGAGACTTTCTATCCAGTTGTCAAGCCTGTGACAGTTCAGGTGGTACTCTCTCTGGTTTTATCTCAGAACTGGCCTATTCATCAGCTGGATGTGAAGAATGTGTTCTTACATAGCACTCTCACTGAGACAATGTATTGTGTGCAGCCTTCTGGTTTCGTTGACTCGTCCTGTCCAGATTTTGTCTGTCGGCTTAACAAGTCCCTCTATGGTTTGAAGCAGGCTCCTCGTGCTTGGCATCACAGATTCGCCTCTCACCTCATATCCCTTGGCTTTATTGAGACCAAATCAAATACTTTACTGTTCATCTATCGCCGAGGGACAGATACGGCCTATTTGCTGCTGTATGTGGATGACATTGTTCTCACCGCTTCATCTACCGGATTTCTCCAACATATTATTGTAGCTCTATAGCGTGAATTTGCTATGACAGACATGGACCAACTTCATCACTTTCTAGGCATCTCCGTGACACGTTCTGTAGCTGGATTGTTCCTCTCTTAGCGGTAGTACACTTAGGACATTTTGGAGCGCACCGGGATGAGTGCTTGCAAGCCCTGTAGCACCCCTGTCGACCTGCACTCCAAATTGTCTGCAGATGGTCCTCCTGTTGCTGACTCCACACAGTACCGTAGCCTAGCCGGTGCACTCTAGTACTTGACTTTCACTCGTCCTGACATTGTTTTTTGCTGTCCAGCAGATTTGCCTTTATATGCATGATCCTCGGGAGCCACACCTTGCTGCTCTCAAGTGGATTCTGCGCTACCTGTAGGGCACTCTATTCCTTGGCTTGACCATGCGCCGTTCATCACCTACTGAGCTTGTTGTCTATACGGATGCCGACTGGGTTTTCTGTCCTGACACTCACCGATCGACTTCTGGCTACGTAGTGTTACTCAGAGACAACTTGGTGTCCTGGTCCTCCAAGTGTCAGCATACAGTCTCCCGGTCTAGTGCCAAGGCTGAATATTGAGCAGTGGCTAATGGTGTTGCTGAAGCTACTTGGCTACGTCAGCTGCTCCTTGAGCTTAACTATCTGTCTCGCCATGCCACCTTGGTCTACTGTGATAATATCAATGCTGTGTATCTCTCCAGCAATCCGGTACTGCATCAGCGAATGAAGCATGTTGAGATTGATCTCCACTTTGTTCGGGAGAGGGTCACCCTCGGTCACATTCGGGTTCTTCATGTTTCTACAACATCCCAGTATGCCGATGTCTCCACCAAGGGTCTTCCTACTTCCTTGTTTTAGGAGTTTCAGTCTAACCTGAACGTTCGCTATACTCCCGATCCAACTTGCAGAGGAGTGTTAGCCTATTGTAATTATAGTATGTAGCCCTTGATTTGTGGCATGTATCACGCCTGCATGGTTGGCTCCTAAGCCACCCCGGCCCCTATATGTACTGACGCATATTTATTCAATGGAATCAATCATTCCTAATACTCTTTCAGTGGTATCTTACATCTATGTGTTTGCTACAGTCGTGGAACACCGGTTCTTGCTTAGTGCAATAGCGAACAGGTTGCCGATCTTTAGTGTAGCTGCACTGGTCTTCTCACCCTTCAGCTATGTAAGAAGCCATGCCAACCAGGTTGCTTGACAGGCTCCAATAGCTGCAGCAATATACTCAGCCTCAAAAGAGGACAATGCCACAACTCTCTACTTCTAAGACTGCTGAGTGATAAGATTGTTGCCAAGGAAGAAGAAGACTCCAGTGGTGCCCTTCCGTGTGTCAACATCGCCGGCCAAATCACTGCCACTGTAGCTGATGAGTTGTGTCTGCTTCTTCCAAGTATAGTGGTAGCCAAAATGCAGGGTACCGGCAACATACTTCAACATTTGCTTCACAGCTGCCATATGCTCAGTTGTCGGTCCCTCCATAAATCGACTGATGTAGCCGACTAAATATGCTAGGTCTGGTCTTGAATTCACCAAGTAGCGTAGGGAGCCCACGATGCTTCTATAGAATGTAGGATCAACTACAGCAGCAGTGCTCACCTTGCTCAATTTTAGTCGTGGCTCCATTGAAATTTGACTCGGATTACACCCAGCCATGCCTGCATTCTCTAATATCTTAGCTGCATAGGTACTCTGACTTACAGTAATGCCAGCCTCTGTCTATGCCACCTCAAGCCCGAGATAGTAGTGGAGAAGACCCAAGTCACTTATCTTGAATGTTGCCTGTATTTTTGCCTTGAACATGTCGATGTTAGCTTGGTTCCCTCCAGTGATCACAAGATCATCCACATAAACCCCCACGACAAGACAGCGACTGCGTTCACCATGAAGGTAGACTACATGCTCAGAAGAACTCCTCTGGAAGCCGAGGTTGATCAGCAGACTCATCCAGCTTGGAGTACCAGATGCGCGGGGCTTGACGAAGCCCATAGAGAGCTTTGACGAGGTGGAGTACCTTGCGTTCATCCCCCTTGAGCACAAAACAGGGGGCTACTCAATGTACACCTCTTCCTATAGAATGCCATTGCGGAACGTGGACTTGACGTCCATATGATGCACCGCCAGCCTTTAGAGGTAGCTTGGGCGAGCAACAATTGGACGGACTCAAGTCGCGCGACCGGAGCGAAGACTTCATCGAAATCAACTCCTTGGCGCTGGACATATCCTTCGGCTATGAGCCGGGCCTTGTGCTTGGTGACGACCCTGGCTACGTCCTTCTTGGTCTTGTGGACCGACTTGAGGCCGATTGCCCTCATGTGCGGCAGCGGCTCGACCAACTCCCACGTGCCGCTCGCCTTGATGGACGTCATCTCGTCCAGCATCGCATGACGCCAGCACTCATGGTGCAGCGCCTCCTTGAGCGACGTCGATTCAGTGTCCCTTGTCAGTAGTAGGCGCTCCTCTAGGTTCCATTCAGCCAGCCCAGGCGTCAGGGCCGGCCCAAGCACATCATCGACGTGGCAGAACCAGAGGGGAGCGTTGTCTTCATGGTCTTTGTCCAGCTGCTCGCTGGCTCTAGCTCCTGGTGGTGACACGAACTCGATGTGCTGGTATGGCAGTAGGCTCAATGCCGTGGATGCAGGGCCGGCGGTAGGTGAATTCGCTGCGGACCAGTTCATGATCGGTGGCAAGGAAGATGTCGATGGAGCTGGTGAGGACGAACCTAACGCCAAGGCCAATGTCGTGGCACGTGTCGTCGTTGTACTGGTGGTGGTAATCACCGCGGGCTCCTAAGGCACATCCTCCTGGATGACGAAGTCCCCGAGATCGGCGTCGTGTGTGGCGTCCTAGGTCCACTGCACCGCCTTATCGAAGATGATGTCACGACTGATGTGGACGCACCTTGTCATCGAGTTGTAGGCGCGATACACCTTGGCGCCAGGTTCGTACCCGACGAAGATCATGCACTGGCTACGATCGTCAAGCTTATTCAGATTGGCGTGGGCGATGCACTCGAATGTGTGGAGGTGATGCACCCTCGGGGCACTCCTGGTCCATAGCTCGTACGGCGTTCTTCCTCATATGGTGTTCTTTCTCCGATGGCCTTGGATGACGACCAATTCAGCAAGTACACGGTCGTCGTCATGGCCTCTTCCCAAAACATGCCAAGGAGTGCCTTGGCCTTCAGCATGCTCCGCATTGTGCCCATGATGGTTTGGTTGCGACGCTCCACAATGCCGTTTTGTTGGGGCATGTACGGTGCCATGAGCTCGCGTCGAACACCGAATTGGGCATAGTGCTCGACGAAGTCTGCCGCGGCAAACTCCCTGTAGCGATCAGTGTGTAGGGCCAACAACTTCTTCCTTGTCTTGCGTTCTGCCATGGCCTGAATGTGCTTGATGGCCGCTGTGGCAGCATCCTTGGATGGCAGCAAGAGGATCCACATGTAACGGGAGAAATCATGGACGAGCAAGAGAAAGTACCGATTGCCGCTCGGTGTTGTCGGCATGATGGGATAACATATGTCCTCGTGGAGGAGTTGGAGCACCTCCATCAAACGCCCGAGCGCCTTTTGAGGGAACGGTGCTCGCCGTTGCTTGCCGACGAGGCAAGCCTCACAAACTTGCTCCACCTGGTTGAGCAGGGGCAGGCCGCGGACTAGCTCTTCATGTGCCATCTTGCATAGTGCGACGAAGTGGATGTGCCCGAACCATGCATGCCATGTCTAGGCGTCGTCGTCGGTGCGCACTACTAGGCAAACTGGGCATGCGATGGTGACGTCGAGCACGTACAACCTGCCTGGGCTGCGGGAGATCTTCATGAGCAGGCACCTCTCCTCGTCACGGATGCACAGTCCTCTACGAGCACCTGGTACCCGCCTTCATCGAACTGCCCGACGGAGATGATGTTGGCGGTGAGGCGCGGTAGGTAGTAGACATTGGAAAGCAACCTGTGCTCTCTATTCTTGCAGGAGAAGAGCACGGTGCCACTCTCCTCGATTTGCATGACAGAGCCATCCCCAAAGTGGACGGACCTGGTGATGTCAGTGTCGAGATTGATGAAGGCGGCTTTGGATCCTGACATATCGTTGGAGGCGTCAGTGTCCAAGATCTAGTGCTTTAGATCCCGGTCCTCTGTGGCATTAAGGGCGGCAAAGACCTTCTTCTCAACGAGGTAGAGGACGGCGCCATCCCGAATCGTTGGAGCTAGAGTGAGTGGTGGAGCCGACTGCGCTTGTGCAGGTGCTAGAAGTAGTGACGGCGGCTAAGAGGGCGCTGCAACTGGTGGCGGCTCAGAGGGGAGCAAGCTCTCTAGCTCGTAGGATGGACAGGGCTGCACTTGTGCGAACGTTGGAGATGGCGACGATTGAGAGGGCGTTGTAGGCGGTGGTGACTCGAAGGGGAACGAGCTATCTAGCTCGTAGGTTGGACCGATGGCCAACATAAGAGTGGGCTCATCGTCATGGGCCACATGGACCTACTCCTCCTTCTTCTTGCTATGGTAGTCTTTGGCCCAATGCCCTTTCTTCCCGTAGTGCCTACAAATGTCATCTGGGTTCGGACGGCCTACGCTAGAGCCACCCCGTCCATCGCCATTGCCGCCGGTGCTAGGGCCGTGGCCTCTGCAGCGCCGCCTGCCACGACCGTCGAGACCAGAAGTGTCTCGGCTAGACTCATGATCCTTCTTCTTGTACCTCTCGACCCACTGTTCGTCTGTGAGAAGCAGTTTGCCACTTGCGGTGTGCGCCAGTGTGGGCTTGACATCATCGGTCACCTTCAACCTCCCTGTCACCTCCTCAATTGAAAGCTGAGAGATGTCAAGTAAGGTTTCAATTGAAATTACCAGCTGCTTGTATCATGGGCAGATGACGCGAAGGTACTTAGCCATGACTTTGTGGTCGGGCTTTGGATCGCCTAGCGTCGCTAGGCGCTGGACTACCCCTATCAGGCGTAGGGTGAAGTCCTCGATGGGCTCGCTGTCGTGGGTGCAATGGCCTTGTACTCCACCCGGAGATTTTGCGTCATTGCCTTCCGCACGCGGTCGTCGCCGATGCGGAGAGTCGTGATTGCCTCCTAGGCTTCTCTCATGGTCTCCTTGGTCGCGAGTGCGGGCAACATCTCCGCTGGAACGGCATTGCAAATCACATCGAGCGTGTTGTGATCGTCGTGGAACTCCGCGTCATCGTGCTTGATGGCGTCGCGCACCTATATCCTCAGCTTCATGAGGGGTGACCATTCATTGAAGTTCGTCTTCATCAGCTACAGCCAGTTGCTGGAGCTGTTGCCCTTTCGGATGATGCGCTCGATGACAACCTCCCGCGAACGGCGTGCGTCGCGGGTGTGCGAACGCTGCGCGTCGCGCGTGAGCGAACGACGAGTAGGAGAACGACTCGGAGTAGACGTGCGCAACGGCGTCTTGACGCCGGAGCCGCTGCATCCCCCCTCTTAGAGTCGTTGGCCCTTCCAGTCGGTGAACCACCACGGGTCTTGTTAGCGACGCCATGGCGATAGCGAGGTCCCTCCAAGGCCGGCTCTGATACCACTTATTAGTCACCGGACAGTGGTTAATGCCGGCGGCAGAGTCACGAATGCGACGGCGGTGAACAATTACTCACACGAACACTTGGACACAAGAGTTTGGTGCTACGAAATCGACAGCGTTTTCTGTTCTAGGCTTTCGTATTTATTGGAAAGTAAAGCAGAGCAGCACGATCACAGCACACACACGTCGCGGGAATTCAGCGCGTCCATCCCCACGCTCCGCAACGCCGGCCATGCCCGCATGCCCAGGCTCGTGGGCGAGCAAGTCCCGCGCCACGGCCTTCTACGCGCGCGGCAGCCACGACCTGGTGCTCGCGCGCATGCATCAATTGGAAATCGAAACATGCAGTCCTATGCACAAGATTACTAACACGGCCGTCCCCATCGGCCACTGCCCTGCACGACTTCACCACGGTCGCGTCGACGGCGACGAGGAGGACGGCGGGGACGGCGAGAAGGGAAGCCGTGCAAGGCTTCATTATCAGCATCATCGTTCTCGATCGATCCTGTGCGGGGAAGACGAGGAGAGGGTGATTAGCTCGCGTGATTTTGGGATTGTTGGTTTGCTTGGGACAGAATTGATGAGGGAGGGAGGAGGGCCGTGACGGGATCACCGGAAGTACGTCCACTTATAGGCGGCTAGGCGCGGCGAGCAGGCCGTGCCGCCGCGTATGATTTGATGGACCTGGGCTAGGCTCGTGCAGATGTGCCGTGCCTTTCGCTGTGCCGCGACCACCGCGGGCCACGAGCCCCACGGGTTCATGAGCGCCATGACGGGCGCGGGCGGCATCCACGGGTAATGGCGCGGCTTCTCGGTTAAACGAGCATGGCGTATGAAACAGGATTACAGAGATGACACGCGCGCTCACCAAGTAACCGTTGAAGCAACGCTCTGTCCTTGAAACACCATTTGGATGTTATTAGTAAGTTAAAATTGCAAGAAATCGTGACGCGTGTGACCATTCGAGGTGGTCATAAGAGCAGGTATAAGAGAAGATACAACAAGCCTACATCGGCCAGCTACAGTGATTTTCACATTATATTTATGTCGAAAGGGAAAGAAACACAGGAGAGAGAAACATTGGCGCTTGTTTTACCGCCCGGCTAAACACTCCATCCGATTCTGTGGGCTCAGCCTTTATTCACATGCATGCCTCTAACTTGTTACTTTTCCTTTGAGCAGCCAATCGATGAATACTAATACTAGTTAAGCATAGAAAAATGAAAGGTGTGTGTGGAAGATATGTAGAGAGAAATGTGCAGCTTATTATTGTATTAGCTAGCTGTTGGAACTAGCTACAGTATGATGACTTAGGCCCTTTTCGAACCAACAACTAGCGGTACTATTAACCTTGCTCTAAGTGGTGGACCTAGGTTTTCCTTAAGCCCCGAGCTAAGTCTAACCGCTACTCTAAACCATAAATGCTACCTGCACTAAGACATGGCCAAAGGTACAACACAATTTAATCGTGGTTTAGAACAAAAGTACAAATAGTTTAGGTTAGCTACCTCCAAGCCTAAATATCCTCATCAAATGTAGCTCTAGATCTTGATCCACATCAATTGACAACACTATATTCCAACCAATTATGCATTTTGAATAATCTTGAAAGCTTCTATATCGATTTTCTAGTAATTTTTGCGAATACAAATCGGCCAATTGGTTTATTTCCTAATACCTGTAGAATGACACCAGAGGCTTGCTAAGTATTAGTAGAACAATAGCCCATGTTCCCACCATTGGATTTTGGCTAGAATTGGACTGTGTTGTTGTCCTAACCCTCTTCATCGTCTTCTATCGCTATTACAAGTTAGAAACAAATTAAATTGAATCAACTAATAGAGATTAAAAATTTAGTCTAAAATTTTGGATGACATTAGAATTTGAAATTCCGGACCATATGAGAGGGGAGAGAGGAAGGGACCCTATCCACGGAGCCTTGGTGAGTGGGCAAAGAGCCAAAGAGCAGGGGTGCTAGAGGGGAGACAGCTGTGATATGGGCGGCTATCACAGGGTTCGAGAAGAGCAGGAGACAACTTTGTAGGACATCAAAGGCAAAGGGATAGCGGTGGAAGGAGATTGTCGAGCACCTGGATGCCTAGGCAAAAGGTAAGCTGCCAGGCATGAGAACACCTAAGCAACGGGTGAATGAGGAGTTGCGCTGTCGCCATGCACGTCGTTGTCTCTCAGTCTCGCTTTGGCTGGATAGCTCTCAGATTCATGAAGTCATGACATGAGCACACACGAGGAGAGGTGTTAGGATTAGTGTTGGACTAAGGCCTAGAGGTGTTGCTGTGCTAGGCCTTGGACCAACTCTTGACAGGTCAAAGTTTTTGAGGATTATCTAAGGGGAGGGTATACTATTAGCCCTGGTGTACAACATTTTGACATTAGGAGAACCAAAAGATCATTGTCTCATGGATATATCCGATACAATGATGGCAATGGGCCCTGCTAACCGATTTTCTATTAGGGCTTTGGATTTTATGGTTTTTATTCACCGTGGATGCTTAGCACATAAAAGTTACTCACCATTGGCACTGGTTGGGCCATAGTCGGTAATTAAAAAAACCTTCCCTCTTGACCATTAGAGAGCATGTTTTGAGTTGATGGGTGGGATCAAAATAGGTATAGCATATAAGTGGATTTCCCGTATTTACCGACCTCCTAAAAAATTCATCCATGTGCCGGCCTCCACCTCCAACTTTAGATTTCTCAGCCATGCTCCATCACCCTAACATTGTTGCACCTCTCCTATCACAAATTGAATGGAACAACTCATAGAGATTGAAATTTTAGTCTAAAATTTGGGATTTTCAGACCATACAAGAGGAGAGTGAGGGAGGGGCCCTGTGCACGAAGCCTTGGCAAGTGGGCAAAGAGCCATAGAGCAAGGGAGCTAGAGGGGAGGCAATCGCAGTAAGTGTGACTGCCATAGGGTTCGAGAAGGGCTAGAGGAAGCTACACAGGGAGGCCAGAGGCAAGAGATAGTGGTGGGAGGAGGTTGTTGGGCACTTGGATGCCTGGCAAATTAAAAGTGGGCTGCCAAGCATGAGAACAGCCGAGCGGTGGGTAGGGGAGGAATCACGTTGCCGCTACACGCACCATTGTCTCTCGGTCTCGCTCTGGCTAGCCTCAGACTCATGAAGTCACAACATCAGTACACACGAGGAGAGGTGTTAGGATTAGTGCTAAGGCCTGAAGATGTTCTTGTGCTAGGACTTGGACCAACTCGTGATGGGCCAAAGTTTCTTAGATATATTTAAGGGGAGGGTATATTACTACTTGAGTTGTTTTAGAGTGCTCCATCTTACCTTCAACCAATTTTGGCATTGATTTTTCTTTGCTTTATGTATTAACAAAATATATTTTCACATCCTAATTAATTATAAAACACTATAATTACTTTTTCCAAATTTTAACCTCGCATGCATGCAATTTACACGCATGCAAGGTATATTAATGGTGCCATACAAGGAAATCTAATTGTGCATGCAAGTAAAGTGCAAAATGGTTTTTTTTTTCAAAGTCATTCATTCAAAATATGAGACATAAATAAAAAAGATGTTTTAGATTCAAAATATTGAATTTCCCATGCATCAAATTTGAATTACCTGGACATTGAACATATGTTTTAAAATTCTCACTTAAGATATAGATACATTTGATTTAGAAGATTTAAAAGTATCTCTTTAATAGTCATCCAAATTTGAAATAAATGGCAAGGAACGTTTTCCTAAAATATATACAATTCAAAAATTTTTAATTTAGATTTCATTTTCTTTCTTTGTTTGAATTAGAATATGTCTATTGAATTCCCGATTCAAAATTGGAACATGGATTTCTATGTTTTTAGAGAATTATGAATTTCAAATTGAATTATGAAAACATTGATTCCTTCCTTATTATAGTACAATAATTTCCTTTGATAGCATTTATATAGCAATAAATGGTGTTTTACCTCCCATGAGGTAAGGGCAACACTAGCCCTTAGATAAATGGAAAATGGATGGTGCAAAACAAACTTCTTGTACCATAAAAAAATCATTACTACTTGGGTTAGCTCTAGGCCATGGCTCAGGTTGCCTTGGGCCTAGGTTCGACCTTGAAGGGTATGACTATGTGATGTATAGAATAGCTTTGGTATACTACATTTTGACACGAGGAGAACCAAAATGTAACCATTGTATCATGGATATATCAGATACAATGATGGCAATGAGGTCCGCTAATCGATTTTCTATGAGGGCTTTGGGTTTTATGGTTTTCATTCACTATGGATTCTTGGCACACAAAAGTTACCCATATTGGCACTGGTTAGACTATAGTTAGTGATGAAGAAAAATCCTTCCCTTTTAACCATTAGAGATAATGTTTTGAGTTGATAAGTGGGATCAAGATAGATATAGAATATAAGTGTATTTCCCGTATTTACCAATCTCCTAAAAAATTCATCCACTTAACCTACATCTCCACCTAACTATGCCACTAGCCTCCACCTCCAACTTCAGGTTTCTCAGCCATACTTCATCATCCTATCTCTACGTGGCTACACCTCTCCCATTACCAATCCAATCCAAGCTAAGGTATCTATTACCCAACATATATATCCAGTTGAGTACTGACAAACACATTGAGCCCTTACCTTTTCGCATTGGTAATGGATAATATTACGAGAAACATACAAGCGGATATTCCTTAGTGTATGCTCTTTACAAATAATATAGTGTTAATTGATGAGAACCGCGCAGGAGTAAATAGAAAATTAGAGTTGTGATGACAGACTCTTGAGTCCAAAGGTTTTAGAGTAAGCAGAATAAAGACTGAATACTTGAGGTGTGACTTTGGTACTATTACACACGAGGAAGAAGATATGAGTTTAGAAGGCCAAGTGGTACTTAAGAAGAACACTTTTCGATATCTGCGATCAATGCTATAGATGGATGGGGATATTGATGTAGACATTAGCCATATAATCAAAACGGACTGATTGAAGTGGTATCAAGTATTTGGCATCCTTTGTGATAAGAGAGTACCTTAGAAGTTTAAAGGCAAATTTTATAGAACGATGATTAAACCTGCTATGCTATATAAAGTAGAATGTTGGTCTATAAAAAAACGTTATATTTAATAACTGAATATTGCAAAAATACGTATGCTACGTTGAATTTGTGATCAAACAAGAATAGATCGAGTTCGAAACGAGGAAATATATGATCGACTTGGGGTAGCATCAATTAAAGAAAAGCTTCTCTAACAACGGTTAAAGTGATTTGGCCATGTCCAAAGGAGACTCACAGATGCACTAGTACTTTATGAAATCATAAGTAGATAATAAAGTGGAGAGAAGTAGAGGAAGACCAAAACTTACATGAAGAGAGACAATAAAAAGGGATTTAAAAGAGTGGGATATATCTGAAGATTTGTACTAATAAGAATGCTTAGTAAGCAGTTATTGACGTGCCTGAACCATGATTTAGAGATTCTTATTAGGTTTCAACTCTAGTCTATTCTAACTTATTTAGGATTGAAAGACTGTGCTGAGTTGAGTTAAGTACTAACAAACACAAAGAGGCAGACCATTACAGGGGCACAAACTATTGTACTGTCATGCAACACAACCATTGGGAGCTTCAAGCCCCACCCATTGTCGCTAAACTCTAGATCTCCATATCCATATTGTCACTACCAAACTTCAGTCACAACATTGCCATCATCGAGCTTCAAGTCTCATGAATTTGTTGCTAAGGCAAGACCTAGCATCAAACCCAAGTGCCCATACCTCACACGCTCGTCAAGATAGCTGTTGAGCTCTAACTCCAAACCACATCATTGCTATATTACCGAAGACTTGGTTGGTCACATTCTTGAATAAAACCTCTATCCTCTTGCATCAATAATGAAGACAATATGGTCCTCCCTTCTCAATAGGATAGCTACTTCGTTGCTTTGAACTACGCCTGATAAGTCATAAATAGATAAATAAAAACAACTAAAAATAATTTATATTATTAGTTGTTTAAAAGCAATGGTTTTAAATTTTGAATTTTTGCTGTAGCTGGTAAGCTGTCTGATACGGTTCTAAAATTTGAATTTTCCATCAGACATCAGTCCATGTGCACCTGGCTGCTCGTGTGTGGCCATTGGATCTCTCGTGTGGGCCGCCGTTGATAATCCTCCTCCATGCACGGCACCACGTGCCGACGTACGAGCAAGAGATGGCAGAAATGGCGCCGCGGCGGCTTTACTACATGTACCCGGCAGCTGACCTGTCGTGAAGTGCGTGTGTGCATACGTGTCCAGGCAGCCGCCCGGGAGGGCGACAAGTGTCTCGTCCGGTAGCTGGGCGCAGCCCCCACGCGCGGGACCCCAATGCTGCACGGACAGCGACATCTCGGCTTCCGTCCTCTCCTCCCACGCGGCGACGTGGCGTCCCTGCACGTGAATCGTCCTCCACCGACGCGGTCCAGCCACCTCGTCCTTACCCACTCAGGTAACTGTAGCAGTAAATCCAACGGACGCGCACGAAGAGGTAGGTTCCCACGCCCTAGTCCCCAACGGCAACGCCGCCACCGCCGCCTCATGCAGCTAGCGGCGGCTGCCGGCGCCGGAGGCAGCTTTCCGTCCGGCGACTTTGGGCGTGAGACAGGGAAGACGAAGAGAGGAAGAAGAGACAGTGGGAATAACACCGACATTAAGCAAAAAAAAAACAAAAGGAATGAAACAATCATACATCGATCGAGAGCTGCATTAAGCTAAGAAATCAACAATGGCGCTCGTTTATTCCCCCAAATTAACCTACATGCATAGCAATCGACAGATCGAGCAGAAGCTATCGTTTCATCTACTTGACGAGGCCGGTGATGGCCGTGCAGACGATGGCGATCTTCACGGACTCCGCGGTCTGCCGCTCGAGCAGCGACGGGACGACGCCGGCCTCGGCGAAGGCGCCGTCGCAACGCCGCGCGAGCGACATCGCCTCCCCGGCCTTCTCCTTCCCCGCCGCGTAGTCGCGCTGGTTGATGCCGTCGTACGCCGCGGCGAAGGCGGACCCCATCCTGTCGTACAGCTCCGCGCACCGCTCCAGCGCCTCCCGCTTGCCGCCGGGCGAGGAGGCAGCCGCCTTCGCCAGCATCGCCTTGGTGTCGTACACTGCGTCGCCGGCGATGCAGACGCCGACGTCGGCCGCCACCTTGGCCAGCCCCCACGTGTCCGCGTCGGGGCTGTCGTGGTGGTGGCTCAGCCTCGACACGCAGAACGCGTAGTCCACGCGCCTGTCCTCCTCCTCCGCCGCCTTGCACGCCGTCTCCGGTGTCGCGCTGACGCTGACGCCTCCGCTCACGACGAGTACAACGGCCACGACGACGGCCGCCGCAGCGGCGGGACGGCGAGACGCAGCCTGCGCCATCTGTCTCTCTGGCTTCGCTACGACGAGTGGGAGACTAAGAGAGAGTGAATCGCAGCGAGTGATGTGGATTTTCCCCTGCTCAGCTTCTGCTAGGTGATAACGAGGCTGAGGTGGGGACCACGAGGGTACGAGCCGAATTATGTAGAATTTCCTGTGGGCCCGCGCCGGCATATCTGAGCTTTGTTTATTGGGCCCAGTTGCTCATCCGGCACAGAAGTTGGGCCGTCTTGGGCCAAATTGGGCGCGATCCATCAGACCAACCACCCCGAAGTGGCGACTGGCGGGTGCTCTTCGTCTTCCGCAGCTTTCGAGTTGGCGGCTCGCCTCCTCTCTCTCCCCCAGCCTCTGAATCCGATCGAGGGAGGCGCCACGGATCGGAGTAAGTGTGCTCAAGCTTCAACCGCCCATGGCTGGTTGCATCCGCCGCTTCCCCTAGGCGATAGTTTTCTCTATCTATTATCTCTCTTGAAGTTTTTCTTCGAGAAACCCTTCTCGCTGCGGATGCTGGTGCAAGAGATTCGATTTTTTTTCTGGAATTTCTTTTGAAATTCTTTTGAGGAAACGTTTTGGCGGTGTTCATGATTTTTACATGTGCGCTCCAGATTTGGTGGTGTTTGCCTCTTCATCTTTGTGATGCTTCGTGTGCTTGATTAAACCCTAGGTGGAATTCAAAAAAGGGGTAGAACCCTAAATTCTTCGCCTGTTTCGTTTAGTCATCACGACCATTTTGGCAGTCCATGTTCTCAATTTTTTGTTCTTTAATAAAATTGTTCTGATATCAAATCAAGTCCTAACTTGAGTCTGATTATGCCCGCAGGTTGAGAGCTTTAGCAATTCATCTTGTTGATGCAATCTGATTCTTGAGGTAAATCCTGTGCGTGTCCCTACCCGTACCAGGAGGCAACGATTTGTGGCACCTCCCTTTGTTTTAGGGTAATGGGACTATCTACTAATGTTAACGATGGTGATTCATGGCACACACACTCATTCCAACTTCGAGAACCAAAGCGATTTCTAGCGAATTTCAGTAAAAATGTGCTCTCCTCGCAAAGAAAAAAAAGAAAAAGATAAAAAAAAGCTTCATCTTTTAGTGCAGAGATAGGTGATCCAGCACAAATTCATTTATCTAGTAAGCAATGTGTTGTCTTATGGAAATAGGCAATGCAATAGTGCGTAGGATCAGCATATATGTCCGTACTTAATTGCATCCCTAATGCCACTTGCTCCTATTACTGTATCATCTGTATGGTCATGAGATTCATATGTTGTTTGCCATATTCAATATCTATGCTCTTGCACGCCTTTAGTGTATTGATTTCTGATTCCTTTTTTATGGATGTGATGTGTGTATAATCTACACCAAGCTCTTTGATAATCGCCAGGTCACTTTACTCCGGTTTCTGGAGCCATGCGTTATGCTAAAAAGGCAAAGGTGGAATCAACATCCCCTGTGAGTTTAGATAGATTCAGCAGCCTACCTCCAGAGATAAAGGTCACCATCCTCTCGAAGTTGAATGTCTTAGATGCTATTAGAACCAGCATCCTATCCAGAGCTTGGAGGAATGTGTGGACTACTTTGCCAAAAATTATTCTGTCTGATGTGTATCGCATCTCGGGTTCCTCTGAAACAACAACACAATCCAACTTTATTACACTGGTTGATCCAGCACTGTTGCTCCACAACGGACCTCTAGTTTCATTTTCAATTTGATGTTTGAGGAGTTACTGTGATGTATTTGATAGGTGGATGTACATGCTGTCAAGGAAGAAACCAAGGTCCATCACAATCAAGTTTCTCTGGGGAAATTATTATAAGATTCCATCGAGCCTCTTCTCTTTCGGTGATTTGGAATATCTGCACTTAAAAAGATGCATCATCGGCTTGCCTCAGGAGTTTGAAGGTTTCAAGCGTCTAACTGTTCTGAATCTGAAATATTTCTCCTCAATGGACAGTGACATAAATAATCTGATCTCATGCCCCTGGCTGAATACTTTGCGTTTGAAATATTGTGAGGGTATCAGTTGTCTCCGTATTCAAGCTCAGACACTGCAGCTTTTAGAGGTTGAAGGGAATTTTGAAGACTTGCATCTGCATGCACCTAGTCTGTTGTATCTTACACTCAACAAAACAGAAGCACAACAATCTGATGCAGTTGCTGGTGAAAAGAAAAACTATCGCAAGCAAGCTTTTGTCAGCCTAACTAGTATAGAAGAACTTACTATAAGTGGCCCTTTCTTGACGGTAACATATTATTAGTTTTATGTTATTTAACTATCATGCTGATTAAATTTTATTGGTAATTCTTATTGGTTTTATCCTGGTGGCAGTATCTATCGAAAGGGTGCTTGTTGACAGAACTCCCAGGCGCGTTTGATCATCTGAGGAAGATTTGTATTGGGGAGTGTTTTGGCACTGGACAGAGGTCTTGGGCGCTTGTTCAATATTTCGGAATGCCACTATGTTGAGGGAACTCGAGATACAGGTATGCCTCCCTCCACTCTCCTGCAGTTAATTTGGCACTACTTTCCATCTGATAGGCTGCATTGCCTTTTGTGTTCTTTGTGGTTGTGTTAATGTCTGGCTAGTTGCTTCAACTTCTACAGAGCTTCTCCCGTCCGGACGATTTTTGGTGTCAGCCAATATGGAATCCGGATCAGACGGAGATTGAAGAGCCTACCTTTTGCATCACTTCGTGACAGTGACCATTAACGGTTTCGTGGGGCTGGAATACGAAGTTGATCTTGTTGGATTGCTTCTGAGATGGTCACCTGCCTTAGAGGAACTGAAGATAGTCAGGGAGGACGAGTATGTGCAGAACGATGAATGCATGTGCAAGGCTCTTACCAAGTTACTACTCATCGGCTAAACTCCATGGCGATTATACAACTGCCAACTCCATGGAGATTCGGATCACTTGACGAAGTTGGTGATCATCATGCAGACAATGGCAACCTTCACCGAGTCCCTCGCTCTTCCGCGCGAGCGGCGACGGGAGACCGGCCTGGGCGAAGGCGCCGTCGCAGTGGCGCGCCGTCGACATCGCCTCCCCGACCTTCTCCTTCCCCGCGGCCTCCGCTGACCGCGAGTACAACTGCCACGACGACGGCCGCGGCGCGGCGGTGGCGAGACGGCGAGCCGCAGATTGCGCCATCTGTCACTGACTTGGTTACGAGTGTGAGTACAGCTTGCGTCGCCGGCAGCGAGTGAACCACTTGTGTACGAGCCGAATTGTGGAATTTTTTATTTTTATATTATTTTTTAAAAAATATTTATAAAAATATATATTTTTAAAAAAATCTACAAAACTATACTCCAAACGCACTTTAAAGGACTTTTGATAAAAAAAAATATTCTTCCAAAAGGTCTTTTTTCATAATGTGTTAGATAGCCATTGATGCGAGCTAACAGCCGCTCGTCAGGAGCTTAACATTTTATAGATGGTTCTTTTACCGTAAGCATGTTCATTATTATCTTCTTTGAGTGTTTTTTGCCTGGCTAGGGGCTGTCGGCAAAATGACCCCTCGCACAACTAGTGGCTTGTCCTAGGTGAGGGCAATCCCCTCCTATCTTCCTTAAAATCCAGAAAAATTAGTAAAAAATTAGAAAAAAAAAGATAAGGAGAGCTAAGAGGGGAGGTAGAGGATAATGGTGAAGTCCTATTGGTTTGCTCACTCGAGTGTAGGTAAATAAAACAATCTTGATATCACCTAAAAGGGGATGAATAATCGTTCCTAAAAATCACTCACGGCGGAGTCAAATTCACTAAAACCTTCGATCCTAAACATTGGAACTTTTGGTCGACTTCTTTTGTTCGAGATAGGAAAAGTTAATCGGAACTTTCAGTCTTTAATACTAGAACTTCTGGTCCTAAACACTAAACTTCTAGTGGGCTTCTTTTGTTTGAGGTAGAAAAAGCTGACCAAAACTTTCAATCTTTAATACCGGAACTTTCGGTCCCCTGAGACTATCTCCTCGAGGAAAAGAACTCAGGGTCAAGATTTCCAATCAAAAGGTATAGTGAAAAAGTAGGAACATGTAGAGAATAAGCTGGACAAGGATTTTTTACCGAAGTTTAGATTGTTTAATCCTATTCTCTGTTGAGGAGCTTAAAGGAGTCAAATCTCAATTGAACTCTTGCCTCTCCAAGCTATTAACCTGGGAAAACTTTAGTCTCTAAACAACCACTAAGGATTAGTGGGTTTCCTCTCAGCCACTAAGGTCCAAGGATAGATAACACGCACATTTCTTCGGTGAATTTTACTCTACCAAGCAAACACCTAGAAATTAGTTTGTCTTCACTCAATCTTACTTCTTTCCTTTTGGCAGTGAGACAAACCTTACAAACTTTCCCGAGCAATCCACACAAAATAGATACTCGCAAGCGACACCTAACCGGCTAGGTGGATAACCACCAAAAGTAATAAGCACGATGACGATGGTTGAACGTTGATCTAGGTGCTCTTCCAAGAACCCTAGCTCTCAAGCTCACTAGATGTAAAACCCCTCACTCATAATATTTTTTGCTCAAAAATCCAAGTGGAGGAGGCTAGAGACCCTAGAGAAGCTAAGGAGGGAGGTCTGATAGGTGTGGTAGCCAGCCCCTTAAAATGGGGGTGGGTGGAGTTAATACACGTCCATCCTCATTACTAGTCGTTACTCATAGATTCAAATACCGAAAGTTAAAATCCAATAGATCGGAACTTCTAGTCCAACACTTCGGTTAGAAGCTAGAAAGGGGATTGGAACTTTCGGTCAAAAAGACCTAAACCTCAAGTCCAAAGCTTTTGTCTTGGTCTAAAAAAATGAGATGAACTTCTGGCCCGCCTTTCAAGTCCAAACAGAGTTTGAACCTAAAGTTCTAGTTTAAACTACAGGAACTTCCGATCAAAGTTTAAGGATAGCCCATTTTCCCTTTGTGAGTGTGGTACATTGTATCTCTCTCTACAAGATCAACGTGATTCTATAGCGCTTGGACATAACGCTAACCATTGACACAAGCCCCTCTTAATAGTACGGCTTTTTCTATAACTCAAATTCAAACCGAAAATAAAATTAAATTGCCTTCAGTCAATCACCGCTTCACATCGTTTTGCAGGGGTCTCCATATTATAAGATTGTCAACACATAGGACTAATACCTGTGCTTAACTCATTCAAAGCGATTAGTTCCCTAATTGTATTATCATTTATCACAAAAACTACTAAGGGTCTAGATGCACTTTCATTAAAAACCTTCAATCATATGCTATGTCAATTATTTTTGCTTTGTAGTTATAGTATATATATGATTGTATTAGTTAGAGTATTGTATAGTATAATAATTAGTTGTCTCGTTTGTAGATCCATATATTCATATTTGTGTAAAAATTCTTTGTGGCATATTACATGTTCTCAGTTTCTTAGACCTAGGAGATAATAGAAATCGATGCATGGTAGTAGATCGGGTGAGGATGAATAGAATTTAGTTAACCTACTTTTTTTCATTAGGCAAAATATCAAGTAATATCATATTTCAGTTATTTCACGGTTGAGGCAATGTTAGATATGGTTCAGATGGTGTTAATTTATTGGAGTTTAGTTTGATGGCTAATGGTATGGATAGGCTAGTTGAGAGAACTTTTGAGTCAGTTTGTAACTGGTTGATACGAGACTTCCAAATCAACCTCCAAATCAATATAATCTCCACTTATGTTATAGTGAGCTATGCAACAGAAGATTTTTTTTTGAACTTATGTTAGTGGATTGCACTGTCGCTTGGAAACTATATGTTGAGATAGCATTTGAATGTTCTTGGCCCCTTAGTATTCTTGTGTTGGTGCACCAAAAGGGTAACATCATTGCAATGGATACTCAAGATGTTGAGGGTCCAAGCCTTGTGGGTATTCTGTTGGAACAACGGAGGAAAAATAAGGAAGAGCACATAGAGGAAGCAAGACAACCAAGAGGCATAGTTGATGAGGAAGAGATGGTAGGTAGTATTGTAAAGGAAATGGATAGGAAAGATTTAGATAATGAGCATATCAAAGATGATGGATCATCAAATGAGGATGATGATGTAATGCATGTTGAATGGATTAACGAGGAACTCTTAGGTCTAGTTATCTCCGAGGGATGTCATGTACCCTAAGAGTACAAGGAGAATGAGGTAATTGAGGATGCTAAGTATTCTTTCGTGGAGGATTTAAAGGAGGCGGTAAAGCATTGGGCGGTATCACTTCAGAGAGAGTTTTGGGTTGTGAAGTCAAGCAAATCAGTATATGAAATGAGGTGTGTGAAGGAGGGGTGTCTATGGCGGTTGCATGCATATAAGGGTAAATGAAAGGACTATTGGAACGTAAGCATCATGACTAAGCATCGATGCCACTTAGAAGGGGTCTAGAAATACCATCACAACAACATATCTACAGTTATTGCAACTAGGATGTATAGCAGTATTATCGGTAACTTGGGATATGAATCAAGATCAATTATTAGCCACATTGAGAATGAACAAGTATAATGTTAACTATGCAAAGCCATGAAGGGCGAATCAAAAGGTTGTCGAGATATGGTTCGGTACCTTTAAAGCACCTTGTGATAATTTGCTTTGTCTATTAGCCAACATTAGCAAAAGGAAAAGAAATAGTTACTTCGACATTCATATACTTCTATCATCTGATAAGAACAACAAAAGTGTACTGTTGTTCAACCCGAATCAGTCTACCATGTTCGTCGATGGAGGTCCGATGTGACACGCCTGCACATGTGAAGGCCTAGGAGATTTGCCTAGTTTCAGTGCAGGTTGTTAAGCTCTTTAGCATCTTTAGGTTGTTGGGATTCAGGACGTGCCAATCAATTTGACCTCTAATTGACAAGAAAGACAGATAAAGTTAGATCAACGAGCCAATCGACCGATAGGTCGATACAGACTTCTGCTATCGGCTGGTTGCCGATAGGGGTTGTAGCACTTATACATTGGCTGGTTATTGATAAGGGTTGTAGCACTTATACATCGGCTGGTTGCTAATAGGGGTTGTAGGGCATAGGCAAATAGCGAGGAATAAAATAAAATAGACGATAAGCAGTAAAGAGCAAAAATCCGGTCTTTCGAAGAGACGAGATCTAGCAACCACCGATAATTATACCGTTAGAACTAGCCATTATAGATTGGACCGAACCGAGACAGTATAAGACTGAAGCTAACAACACTAAAACAGTAGAAACTAGATCGGTTGTGCTGACAGTATAAACGAACCAATCGGCCGATGGGCCGATAAGACTCCTGCTATCCGCTGTGAGTCCAATGCAAGTATATAAATAAACTCACCAGCTAGCTGAGCCAACGAAAGGAACGAAACTTACTAGATCACGATGCTAGTCTTATTAAACATAACTTTGATAGATCAGACCTAACCGAGACAGTATAAGGTTGAATATAATAAAACCAGATCGATCGCTAGTAGATTAACCATGGGCGATCTATATATATCAGCTAAAAAGCCGATACGTTAAGCGTGAAGCTCAGTGTATAGGTAACTCATCGGCTGGCTACTCCAATGAAACATCGTGTAAAGATCCACCGACTTAAGTCTCAATCTATTATTTGTAGTCTAGAAGATCAGACCTGATGCAGTACCAGATTGATGATGGTAAGAGAAGCTCGATAAGCCGATAAATCCCACATGAACGTGATGTGATATATCCAATCGAACTAAGAGGATGGACCCAACCAATGTAGCCTTAAACAGAGCAGATATACTAGGATAATAGCGAGACTTAACCCTTCGCCGGAGATCGGACCTAACCGATGCAGCCCTACGTCGAGAACCAGAACCCACTGGGAAAAACCTAGAAGAACTAGGGTGGTGATGTGCCGAGATTGTATTGATCTATGTAGATGATTTACAAGGTCTCTACGGGTTTGTATTTATACCCTGTGATTAGACGAGTCTGAGATGGTTACAAATTATCTTCGGATATTATTTTCTAAACATAAGAGGAAACTATCTCTAAGAAAATTGCAAAATTAACTACTACTGACTAATTACAAGAGATATTTTATAGACACAACACCATTCTATCATGGTTTCAACGTTTCCTTCCTAGATTCGGTCTTATCTAGATAATCTTCCATCTTCAATTGAACCGAATCCATCTTCATCTGATTCAATTGACTATTTCCTTATCTGAGACCATCAATATTTCCATCTATCTTATCGACTTCTTCATCTATCAATCGACCACTTTACATAAGCCGATTGACTCTCCATCTATCAATCGGCCTCTTTGCATAAGCCGACCGGATCTCCGATTATTAATTGTATATGTTTGTGGGCTTACCAAATTTTGGCTTTAACAACTACAGAGAGTATTTTTCACACCAAGGCTTGCATCAAGGCCTTTATGCATTGTCGTACTATACTGTGTATCAACGGTATATTTCTAACCAGTAAATATAAAGGTCAGATATTGATAACAATTTGAGCTGATGGGAACCATCGAGTGTTACCTCTTGCTTTTACTTTCGTTGAGAGTGAGAACACTAAAAGGTGGTACTAGTTTGTGGAAAGAGTGTGCAGTCAAGTTGTGCAAATGAGGCCATATATTTGCCTTATACATGACCGTTATGTGGGCTTGCTACGAGAAATTGATTAACTACATAATGATTGGGCTGAGAAGGGATATCCAGCTAGGTAGACCAATATTTGAAGCAGATGGTGCAAACGCTACATGGGTGCGAATTTCTATAAGAAATTAAGGTACAAGCACAAAATAAATCTTTTTAAGAGACTATGCCTAAAATGAACAAAAAAAATTTAATGGGCCATGGAAGAGGTTGGATTAGTTGACTACCAAACAAATAGTCACAATGAAACGGTGGTCGACCTTGTCGATTCAAAAATTTTTGCAATGGATTGAGAATGAGCCAAAAGAGAAGTAACACTTACTGTTTGACACTAAAGGTTCTCATTTTGATAAAGATTTACAACTGGGTTATGCGAGGAGTGTGAGGCTTGCCATTAGTTGGTATAGTTGAATTTTTCTTCCATGGCACGCAAGCCTACTTCAATGATCGCTACAAGGCAACTACCCCCTCCATGTTAGCCAACCAACTATTTTCTTCGGCTATGTATTGACTAAGTAAATCGAAGAAAAATTTAAGAAGGGCAGAAAGCATAAATGATGACTTTGTGGTATATGTTAGTTCCTAATTTTCCTTCATCGTATCACGTAGTACTATACTTATTTAAATAAGTTGTTGTTTACATGATGACCCAAGTATGTTTGGGTTCACTTGATGGATTGACATGGTGCGACCTAGCTATAACAATGGCAAGGTCACATAGGTTGAAACAATGGAAGAATATAGGCAGAGAAAAGAGGGAGAACATTGACAACATGTTGAATGGGAGCGACAATGTCAGTAGGTCCAGGAGATCAAGAATAATCTGAAGCTTTCCATCTTGAACTCAACTATCGCCTTAGTGCATCATTGTACTCTTATCTACAACTATAACTATGTATACTGTGTAATAATTTGTAGGATCAAATACAAGGACCAAGCCTACCAGAGGGGATGAACGGTAAAGTTATTAAAAACTAAGAACTTTTAGCGAAATTAAAAGTTATCTCTAATTGATGAAGTTAATCTTACTGCAGTTGAAATCCCAAACTTTTCTAAAACGATGAGCTTTGCTCGCTTTGAACTTTGATATTATATACATAAAATAATTATTTTCAAGGTTAAATACTGTTTCCAAAAATTTGGTATCAATTTTTACCTACATAAAGTAAATACAAGCAAATTGACTTTATTTACAGTTAAGGGATTTATAGAGCAATTGAGGAATGAAAAACCCAAGCAAACATATATGCAAACCTAAATAATTTAAACTAGCACTAGTTTTAATATTGCATATTTCTTTAATTCAAGTAAAAGAATTATATGTCATGCATCATATCTCTCAAAAGTAATAGCAAAGACCCATATAAAGACTAAAACATATGCAAGCTATATTATGGATCAATAAAATTTACTTATATTGCTAACAAGCATAAGAACAATAAAAATCAAAGGTCTTATTTTCTCATTTTTATTTATTTTCAGATTAATACCAATGCATGAATATAAATATGAATGCAATGAAAAGCATAAATTCCCACTCTAAACAACCTCCAATTCTCCTTGAAAAGTAGCAAAAAGAGAAGAACCAAAAATTTTGAAAAAGACCAACAATTGCCAATGATATTATCAAGATCCTCAATAATTATTATAAATCTTTTTGTAGTGTATATCAAAACTACTACTTATATAACTAGCACGAAAAGCTAATAAAGGAGATAGTAAAAAATAATACATCTATTTAAGAGTAAATTAATGTTACCTTCAAAACAATCGTCTTTGTATTTACGCACATGGGGAGTACATCACTGAAAGATTTACGAGCAAAAAAGATGTCGAGGCCTATGTGTCGATGTTAGAAATAAGAAATTTGAGAATTCAACACTAAGTAACATAACCAATAGAACCAGTAGGTGCATGTGTAGGAGAAAAACCAACACCATACTTAACTAGAAACTTACCTTGATGTTTCACAAAAGGCCGGTTTTTTGTCGCATCATAACTGCCCGAGACCCGTCTGACCGCCATTGTCCTCGCAGTCGATCAAACCGACCTCTGGCTTTCGGTTTGATCGGGTCACCAGAAAAAAGGTGCGGTCTTTATCATCTCAACCTTATAAGCATATGTTCTCTGTCCTTTTCTGTTTTCTTGCAAGTCGAAAACAAAACTAAACCGAATACCCATTCTTACCATAATGGGTGTAATTATACTTCACACGAGTTGTCTCTTTTGAAGATAAAGAAGAAGTATTTACATAAGTTGTAGAAAGGTTTTTCAAAATACTAGGAGATTTAAAAATTATTTTCTTTGGTTCAAGTTTTATTAAAATCTCACCCTTTTTAGATATATTCAAAACATCAAGTTGATGAGATGCAAAATAATCATGTGCAATAAAACCTATTCCTCTATTGTGTATGCTTACTTTTTATTAATCTAAAATTATGTCAAGTTTCTTTTTACCGTATGAAAATCTTTGCAAAGATCTTTTCAAGTAAGAAACATTTTTTTCAAATTTACAAAATTTTCACAATAAATTAAAATTCAGTTTTGTTTTCAACAATTTAAACAAGAAAGCATCTCATGATTCTTCACAATATCTTCCATATAATCAACACGATCTAAAACTTTTTTCAACTTCATCTTGTAAGAAAAAAATGCTGAGCAATTTTTCGAAACCTAAGCACCTTTTTATTGTTTTAACCTTTCAACACTCAAAAGAATAAACATCGAACTTACATAAGAACTTGATATTTTTTGAAAGTTTTTTGGTTCAAAATAACTCATCAGTAATACTAGTGTGCAAAGAAAATCTAGGAGCAAAAGAAGACTCAAGCTTTTTATTTTTATCAATCTTAGATTCCAATCTCAAACAATTATCACTATTAACATATCATAAAGCTTCAATTTTAGAAAATAAAACTTCACAAAATTTTGAAGAATCATCATCAAGAATCAAAGATTTCAATCTAGCAACTTTAGCATTTAAAATCTCAAGAGTATGATCATGTCTTTTAAGCCTTTTAAACATATTTCAAGTTTCTCAGCAAGTTGAAAAGCAGTGTGTTTTAATTCATCATAACTATAATTGGCTTTTTCATCATCACAATCAGATTCATCCATATTATGGCTAGATCTATCATGAGCCATGAAAGCTAAACCTATTAAATGTGTATCTTTGTCAAGACTCCTCCTTCTTCAATCTCGAACTCTTCATCACTTTCAAAAGCTTCTACCAGCTGATGTATAAGCTTTTGCTTGTAGTCCTTCATTTTGCCTTGTTTGTTGTTCTTATTATCTTTCCCCTTTTCTTTGATCATAGATCTTTCAAGCTTGGGACATTGAGAGTGAATGTGGTTCAACTTTCCACATCCGAAACATCAGATTTTTCCTCCTCTTTTCCTACTCTTGGCATTATTCCAAGCTCGAGAAAACTTGTTAATTAATAATGCCAAATCCTCTATGGAGAATTGCTCGAGTTGGTCATCAAAGATGGTATTTAAAGCAATAAAAGACAATCACAAAGAAGAATTAATAGATGAATAAGAAGAGGGCATCAAAGCAGTAGATTTAGATTCAATCTTACGAGAAAGAATATCATGTCATGTGTCTTAAGCTTGGTATAAAGAGAATCTAAAGTTAAAGTTGTCATGTTAACTGATTCTTGTATTGATGTAACTTTCATCTCCTAAATCAATATGTCAAGACTATTCAAAAACATACCGAACAACTTCAGATTTAGAATAGTTAACCACAAAAGAATCATCAATAGAACGAAGATTGCTTAAAAGTTTATTAAAGCAGGCAAAATACTCATCTAAAACTTCTCCTTGTTTCTTCTCAAATTTCATATAATCTTTTTTAAAAACATCCCTACAAATTTCTTGATGTTTGAAAATCCTTTGTGAAACTCACGTAGTGCCTTTCACATCTCATATGTGTTTCAAGATAAGAAATCTAATCAAATTGTGAGCAAGAAACACCACCTAAAATCATGTTGCAAGCTTTACAATTATTTTCAAATTATACTTTGTTTACAGCAATATAAATATCAAGAATAGTATAAGGGTTTAAAACTTTATACCAAATATCATAACCTTCAGGTATAATATAAGATTTCATCTTTTTATACCAGTACTGAAAATCAACTCCATTAAAAACATACGGCTTGTCAAAAATTGGTTAACCATAGCTAAATCTCAAAATCGGTAAAGATCAAATAGAAAAAATAAGGCTCTGATACCACTTGTAGGATTGAATACATCTACCAAGCCTATTAGAGGAGGGGTAATAATAGTACACAATAGAATATCTTAGAAACCATCTAAAAGTAATAAATATGAAGTAATTATTATAAACCAAGAAATTAACCTGAAACTGACTCTTTTCGAGATTTCATCGGTCACTTCCCTATTTGACCGCTCTCATGCCTACGGTCGAACCGGTAACTATTCATCGATCAGACTAGCACTGTTCACAAGTCTGACCGATACCATTCACAGTTGACCGACACTGGTTCACTAATTTTACAAATTTAATTTAAACACAATATTTTCACTTTAATCTCAATAAAACATATCATGCCAATTATTTACCATCTAATCTAAATTATCACTATGATTTCACATAATCTACATTTCAATCCTTTGAACTATGCATGTCGTGAACCCTATGATGTATGTATGTCATTTTTAAAATTATATATTATGAAGTTTAACTTTTAGATTAAACGAGTTCTATTAGGAGATTTGAGACACATAAATACAAATAAAGTAATATATTTTTCAAACCCTCAGGCAAAAAAATGTCCCCCTCAAGAGCAGAAGAGGGTCGCTAGCAAAATGACATCCCTCAGTCGATGACTGTGTGACCGTTTTGTTGGCGGGCAAAAAACACCCTCCTAAAGGACGGTAAGAGGATCACCTATAAAATAACAAATAACAGTCCTCCTAGGTGGACATGTTGTAGGATCGAAAGACAAGAACAAGTTTATCAGAGAGGATGAATGGTAGGATTAACAAAAAATATTTTTTTAAATAAAAGATACATCTAACTCACTTCCTGCATACGACCAGTGCAACCTCTTCCTAACTGTCGATATAAACATAATTTATGAAACTATTAAAAATATATTAACTTTATTATATCATCTAATACATAGAACTCTAGATTTTTACTCTCCTTCATCTATTTATATTCAAAAATTTTAAAATAAAATAGGATAAGAGGAGAACTTCTAATCCTAGAATTCAAATCTATTACAATTTACCAAGATTTCTCTCTTCCTTACACAAAAATCGCAGCCTCACAAGATCCAGTCAGACGTCGACATCAACACGTCACCATGCCGTACTAGAGTCCCGCTCGCAATCGGTCTCTTCAGACATGCCTCCTACCTTACACCTTCTGCTGCCTGGGCCTGTTACTGCCGCTCGCTTCCAAGTCGGCCAGCTGGACCAAACAACCTCGTGAACTATCTGTAGCAGCCCAACCAAAACTACTGTTGCCTCCTTTATTGTTTGCTCAACAGAACAAGGCCGGCACAGCACTGCTGCACGCTGCGTAGCTAAAGTACCTCGATGTACTGTATCAATCATTTCCATTTTCTTTTTTTTCAGTTTTTCATCACCATTTTTTTCATGATTTTTCAGGGCTTACTAAGATTTTTCTACATGGTATCCAACCTTATCACTTTGGCATTCTTCACCATTTTAGATCTCGATCCTGCTATTAACTGATGTTAACTTCTCTAGTTCTAAGATCGTTCTAGACCTATTAAAATTAAGCTTAAGTCAACTACGAACATCTATTTTTAAACATAGATATCATAACTTAACCCACATTAGTGATACATAAACTTACACTAACAACATAAATATTTTTAAATCAATTTTTATTAATTAAATTATTTATTATAAAATATTAATCATACCAATAATTCAACATGTGCGACCGTTTTGCAGAAAAAAAACGTTCTCTTGTAAAATGACAACCCCCTCCAAACAGGTGGTCGTTAGCCCATTCTCTAGATAGCGTCTAGGGTGTATATCTATGTAAATTATATTTTTTAAATATTTAAAAAATAACATTAAAAAATCCCGAATTGTCTGGAGCTCTCCCGCTGTTCCGGCGTCTCGCATTCTCGTCCCCCCCCCCCCCCCCCCCTGAATCGAGGGAGTTTGCATCCGCCGCTTGCCCTAGTCTATCTATCTCTTTTGATGTTTTCTTCAACAAATCTTTGTTGCTGTGGGTGCCGGTGCCCTTTTTCTGCCTTTTCTTTAGAATTTATTTGGGGGTGTTTTGAGGCGGAGGTGCTCCGCTCAGTGATTCTCCATGTGCGCTCCAGATTTGGTCGTCCTTGCCTCTTCATCTTTGCGATCATGCGATGCTTCGTGTCCGTGATTAAACCCTAGGTAGAATTCAGACAGGGGTAAAACCCTAACCAATTCTATTTCCTAGCCTACCAGTTTTGTAGACTTGTAGTCGTGGTCCATGTGCTCAAAAAGGGGGGTTTTGTTGGATAGAACCCTAGCTATAATTTTTGCATATCCGCCGCTCCATTCCGTGTGTTCTCCTTGCCGTTTTTGCTCGGTCGCTGATAAACTGATGCCTTTCAGTTGTTTTTTTTCTCAAATCAAGTCTTAATTTGAGTCTGATTTTTCTCGCAGGTTGAAAGCTTCAGTGATTCATCTGGCCGGCACAAGGTAAATAAATGCTCGTTATTCTTTTCCAGTTTTCAGACTAAGGTGTGCCGATGGGATTTCTATGTATGAGTATTTTGCGGTTGGAGGAAGATAGTTGTTTCATTCTTTACAAACATGTGCAATTACGTGATTTACGCCTGGTGTTTGCTGGGAGTTGGGACACTAGGTATAACTTAGCAACAAAGTTGAGTGATGTTTGGGGGCGGTGCATGAAGTTATGATATTGTGTTTGCCTTATTCCTTTAATACAAACAGTTATTTGAATGTGTTGTTTAGTTATGTACTATATGTTGCAGCTGTCTTGTCCTTTTTGTCTTCAAATATTTTCTGATGTACTTACCAGCATGAGGTAGTGAATAATGGTGCCATCATTTGTTTTTACAGCTCACATATAATTCATCCCTTTTTCCCCTTGATGTTAGGAAGTCCATTCATTGGCAATTTATGATAATTTTCTGAACTCAATCAGTCAGTTAATCTAACCAGAAACAGAGACCAAACTCTACTGTAGTATATCCAGTAGACCATTCTTTACCCTTATCCTAATTACGTTGAGTTAGGGCCATAAAAAGCTGATCTTGAGTTGGACTTGTGGAAGCTCAATATTGGCTCAAGGGGTATCTCAAAACTAATTTATGTCACCACCAGAAACACACATATACATAACCCATGCATGGAGGGTACCTCTAAGCATTCATGACAGTTTAAATGATTGGATTGGTATTACTAAGAGGGTAAACATGCAAGCAGGTTGTCTTCATTAGCTTTGATTACTTTTAAAGATCCAATAAACACAAAAAATAAACCTTTAAGTTTGAGCAATGTCATGGGAAATGTTCATTGTAGTGTCCAATCACAATAGAAACTAATGCATAGTGCTGTAATTCAATATAATGTGGCAAGAATGATTGTAATTGTAATATTTGTACACATTTAAAAAGTTGCCAATCATTAAGTGATGCTATCATTTTGCATTATTTCATCACTTATCACTGAATTGATGTGTATAGTTCTGAAGGAAAAATATACTTGATCCTGCAGATGTCATTGCACATTGGGTGGCTCAGTCCACATGTGCGTCAAGGATATCTTGAACATCTTTTCCAGAGGTTTGGAAATTGCACAGTGAAGCTGAAAGATGGATATGGATTTGCGGTGTTTGATTCTAATGATGATGCAGCTCGAGCCATGCGGGCACTGCAGTGGAAATTTGTTTGTGGGGAGCGCATAACTGTTAATTGGTCAAAACAGCAGCCTGGATTTTCTAAGGATTTCAGAAGTTCAAGAATCGTTGAGTCATCTCACCGGAGGGCACCCAGAGATGGTAATTTTAGGTTCAGGGATTCTATAGCTCAGAAGAATCACCCAGTAAGTCATGATCAGGGTCATAGCCCTGATGTTGCACCAGAAAAGAAATCATCTGATGGTGCATTGGAGAAGAAATCTGATGATGATGTTGAGGATTTTAAGGATGTGAGGGATACTGTTGGTGAAGATCCATGGGAGATGAAGAGGAATGAAGGTGGTACAAGTAATGCAAATGTAATTGAACATGATAGATGGGAGGAAACTGGAAAAGGGAATCCTGGTAGAGATGATGATGATGATTTTGACTGTTATGAACCTTATCATGGCTATATCAGGCAAGAAGAAAGAGAAGAGGCTGTCAGAGCAAGTTCTCAGGAGACTTATCATCATAGATTTTCTTCACAGAAGTCAAAAGAGTATCCTGGTGAGCGTTTTGATGTGAACCATTATAAATCAAAATCTCCCCCAGCCTGCTATAATTGTGGTGCTACTGGCCATACTGCTCGTGATTTACCCCAGAAAACAGATGGCAGATTCGAAGCATGGAGAGATGCATTGAGTAGGCAAGAAAAAAGGATGGTGAGGCTGAGAAGATTTGGGTCTCCCTCGAGGAGGCAACCAGAAAATCGTGATTGCCCCTATAAAACAGATGACAGATTTGAAGCATGGAGCAATGCATTGAATAGGCAAGAAAAAGGGATGGTGAGGCTGAGAAGATTTGGGTCTCCCCCAACGAAGCGGCCAGAAGAATTTCATGTTGATATGGTGGTAGAAACACATCGTACGGTACAAGATGGCAGGAAACAATTTTCTGATAGAACTAACCACGCTCACAGATTGAGTAATGTTTATAGAGAGGACAAAAGGCATACCCGTTGCAGTGAAGGTATACTACAAACCCCCAAGGAGTCACGCAAGAGAAGCAGGTCTAAAAGATCCCGTGGGTCATCCCTCTCTTCTGACAGGACTACCTCACATTCGACATCTAAATGTTCTTGTTCCCGTTCTTATTCTCGTTCAAGAGCACATTCTCCATCTCATTCTGCACACTCTAGTTCAAAATCATTTCAGCCAACTCAACCTGAAGGTTTAAGATCAATGGCAGTATCAAATGTCAGCTAACCTGGTCCATTGCTGGTGCCTGGTTCACCACAACACAACTCACCATCCACGGCGGAAAACAAGAACAAAGATTTTCTGGTGAATTCTCCTTTGGAGGGCAATTTAGAGTTCAAAACAACAACTGGACTCAAGCATATGCGTGATTACCAGCAAGATATGAAAGATGCAAGATTGAGTGGAGAGGCTCCAGTTATTCCACTCAAGCTGAAAATCCGAAGGAATGGTGATTTGCCTGTATCTGGTAAAGATGCTAATCTGGATGCTTACACAGAGACCAACTTGAGTAAGAACTTGGTTTATGATGGCAATGTTGCTAATGGAGTGCAAGTTCAGAAGACCAATTCTGAGCACGCTTCATCAGTGAAGTCAAACAAGGATATTCTGGCGAAAAATGAGAGGAGCAATTCTTTGAAGCTAACAACTAATGAAGTGGTCTCTGTCCTTAAGCACTATGGAATGGAAGCACTTGGTACAGATTTATTGAATCAACCAGTAGAGAAGTACTTTGGTGCTGCACGCCTGTGGCCATGGGAAGTCATTTATTATTGGAAGCTTAAAAAAGGTCTGATTTCCACAGAGAACTACGCTAAGCGACTCTAGCAGAACAAAGAATATAGTATTGTAGATCGGTATGTCAGAAGCAGCAGTGGTTGGTGGGAGTGCCACTAGAATGCCAGACTGGTAGTATAGATGCAATTGGGAATTTGCATGTATGCTGCCCCAGGTACATTTTGAGGATGACAAGGTTTGCCTTCTAATTTTGATGACTTGTTTGTCTCCCTTTATCAGTCAATTCCCAGAGTTCTATGAATGTATACAGTCCCTTAACTATGAGAATTATTAAGTATTAGGTGCTTTCATCGATATAATTTTGTTGGGTAAGAGTTTGCACCTACAGTAGGTTATTCTGCCACCATATTATGCTATTGCATGGTCAGTATATTTTAAGTTGCAATGTTTCAACGACTCACCCCAGTTAGGTACTTTGGATGGCCAACAGGTAAAAATATATGCTTATTTTATACATGATTTTTTGGAGAAAAGAAACCAGCCTCATGTTTGGCAGTTTTATGGAGAAAAGGTTGTTTCTGTAGTTATGATTTCCTTGGTATGACTACGATTATTTTGTAATCAGCAGCTTTCATACCCCGCTAATCGATGCTGAAATATTACAGTGATGCCACCTTGTGATAGATTTCATGTGCAAGATGAGCTTCCCCGGGCTTTTGGATAAGCTATTCCAAGTAATGCTTTGGATGTTGAGTCATCACTGTTATTTTTATGGAGCTGAACAGGCGATTGAAGCTTCTTTGCTAACTGGATTACCTGTTACTTCTATGTAGGTACCGTCTGAGGATTATGCCATTTTGGCTGGACACATGAACTCCATAATACCAGTACCTTACTTGTATCATACCATGAGTCAGTCGTGCTGTTGTTTTGGTCTTTTAATGTGACTTGTCGCTGATGTCTCATCGTCGTAACCTGATATTTATGTTGCTCTGATCATCTTGGGGATTCCATCTAGACCTTTCATGCGTCTGGCAATATTTCTCCAAACGGTGTGATGGCCAGTTGTTCATGACAACAGAACATAAAATTGGGCTCTAGCGAACCAAACGCTTTAATTTCCCCATCTGCATCGAATGCCAAATCACCATCATGTTAGGTAGATGTTGAATCGGATGTTTTCATTTCCTTTCTTTCCAGGGAGGGACGGGATGTTTTGCCAATTTGCTTTGGCTCCTGCAAGCTGCTGCGGTTTGGCACTCTTGGCCTTTTGGTGTCAAAAGAAAAACTTGTTTTTCTTCTCTTGCCTTGTTAAGTTGTTACTTGTACGCTTCCAACCAGGGATCCTGCTGTCGTTGTCGCTCTCGGGTTTGCATGCGCATGTAACTCGTTTCCAATCCGTTGGTTGCTATGCTTTGTTCTATGGACAGTCAGTCATGCTGACAATGGGCAGCTATGGATTACGACGTGAATCACCCGTATTTATGACAGTTGGTGAAAAGGCAGTGGAGCTACCGGCCGTGCAAAGGATTAGAAAACGAGCGAAACAATGGCGTAGCAGAGCTGCTGATCGCAATGCGTCGTCACTACTGGAGCTAGCCGCCGATGGCTTCCTGCCACATTGTCGCTTCTCTCTTGCATAGTTGCAATGGCCCCTGGGTCGAATCCAAAATTTGATTTTTGTTTTTAACAGAAAACCAGATGGTTCTCGCTTGGTGACAATTTAAATTTAAAATATGAATTTGTATTAAAATTAATTTGTGCCCTTCGAGTTGGTAATGGCTTCTTTGCTCCAAAAAATGTTGATTGCGACAGCCGCTTTTTGAAGCACGATAAGTCGGTAACCATGGCTTGTTTGGTTCTGCAGGGATTAGACGCAATTCCTTCTCAGCGTCTTTGGTTGTCCGCTGCGGGCTTGTTTGGATGTGGAAGGATTAGAGCGTGAATTGGGCTTGTTTGGATAAGGAGGGCCGTGATTAGAAGTAATTTCTTTAGAAAGGGACGCTGTTTTTCTACACTAACTGTATGGAGCATTGTTTGCAGAGTGTTTTTGAGTTTTATGTTACAGTTGCACGTTGACAAGTTACTGTAGAAACAATACTTGAATTTATGTTAATTTCCTTCCCCACTATAGCAATTCATCTAAACCATTAGTTTGTATGATGTAGATTTTAGCGGGTGTTTGCTTCATTGCCTCAGTTTGGCACACTACGCTTTAATCGTGCATAGTTTGTTAGGCTGATGTTTGCTCCGCTGCCATTACTTAACACTTGCCACTCTTTTTAAAGTACTTTGGAGACACATGTTATTCACTTAAGACTAACTAACAATTTTATCGCTATACTTTTCCGCCATGCCACACTCAATATAAAAGTTTTACCTATAAATTCTGATTAATTCATTTCCTATTCATTTTTTTATGGCTTACCAACTGTAGTTTAAACAATTAGAGCATAAAGCAGAACATGGTGCGGGTTATTATTGTAGGATAACAGAGGGCTGAGGCACATGAATCTATCGACCGTGGCAAAGTTGACCAAGGCATAGTCATTAAGGTCATGTACAGCGTCACTCACGACGCCCGCATTCAGATGGACGCGTACATGATCAGTAGTAGTAGTGACGAAGGTTGGAATTAATTCGGTATTCCATCTGCTAGTTGCGTCCTCTCCTCATGTCATAAAACTACTCTTCTCACGCACACTACTCTAGCTACGACCATGACCACGACTATTCGACTGTTTCTCATTACTACTCCAACTAGCAAGGAATTTCCCCTCAGTTGAGTTCATCACTGCGCTGGCTACCAGTGGAGCAGTTTGAAACACATGAATTTCATGGAATTTTGCAGGAATTTCGGTCAAAACTGTTCAGCTCTCGCGTGATATTCGGAGAAGATTTCACCAAACAGAGGGTGGTTGTTCCTGTTGGGACGAAACATACTTGACATGCGTTGCATATATGATGTCCTCCAGTGTATCCGTGATCATATTACCAAAACGCTGAGATCGGTTGAATCGATGCTACTGCGTGTCAGCAACGCAACTTGATCAGGGTGGTATATAGATAGATAGATAGATAGATAGATAGATAGAAATCGTTACACTGGATAATCTGCAGAGGATCTAGCTGATTAATCATGATTACTAATTTACTACTGCTGCTAATTGAGAAGAAACTAATGTGCTAGAACTAATTGTGATCATCAAGATGAGACTTTCTTGATCCTGCTTCTCCTTTCTTGTTGCCATCGTGATCATGAATTCACCCCCTTCTGTGGCGGCGGCCGTCGGCGTTGATGCCGCCACCGCAGCCACCGGCGTGGAGGAAGTCGAGGATGACGGGGCTCCGGCACTTGGGGCAGCGTGGGTCGGCCTCGGCGAGCATGACGAAGATAAAGCAGCGCGGGCAGGCGGCGAGCACCATCGACGTCGCCTCCGGGCTGTCCGACCACTGCAGCTGCCCGCCGCCGTGCTGCTGCAGCTCGCTCTCCGACGACAGGCACGAGCTCGGCGACGACTCGTCGTCCGCCGCCGCCAGTGCCTCCGGCGACCCCGCGCGCGCCACCGACAGCGACAGGTTCAGCATCAGGTTCATCTCCCTCGTGCCGCCGCCGCTGCCGCCGCTCTCCCTGCTCATCACGCCGTGACAGTCACTGTCACTCAGGCTCAGCTAACCAAATCACCTGCCTCGCCTGCAAATCCATCAATCCATGAGCATAAACAAGGTTAATTACTGCTTAATACTACCGTTAAGAGTGATTAGCTCTAGAGAGAAAGAGATATCTTACTTCTCTGTGATGATTTCTCTGAAGATTTTTGAGCTGCAGAAATGGTGGTGTTGGAATGACTGAGATGAGAGGATGCGTTCCTCTGGGCTTGCGGGGAAACAGAGATTGGGTAAGTAGAGTATTTATAGGGGAAATTGAGCATAGACAAAGGGAGAGAGACTTAAATGCTTCTGTACTATGGAGGAGTACTTCGATTTGGCTATATTATACTCACGCCTTGCTACATAAACACACACTTTGGTTCTTTATCTCTATCTCTCTCATGGAGTACTACTGCCGCTGTTTATTGCTCACGTTCATGCTTCTGTTTTATAAGACGGAGATCAAGATTGGATGGTGGTGGCGAAGGAAGGAATAGAGGTTGTTCAACCTGAACAGGCCTGGTGAAGGTAAACCTCAGACGAGTGCCAGTTGGAAGGCCTGTCTCCTGTGTTTGCGTGCGTGTGTTGTGGTGGACCATGTGTGTGTATGGTCACTCTCATGATGGTCATAATACGATGCATCCTCACCCACAGAAATCTTTCCAATCATGTAGTACAGGTGCTCAGGTTGCGGCCACCAACCAAACGGCCTCTTAACGTTATTGTAGCACTGTTTCATATAAGTTGTGAGTATCAACCAAACAACTCTTAATACCGTCGTAGCATAGATTTACCAAATGCTTATTCAGTTGTAGGATAGGATTATATATATAGGATTATGTATGTTCTCTCTCTATTTAATGTGTTGCTAGCTGAATTAGACTGAAGACCTCCAATTGATTCCAAACCTTGAATGAGGCCCATCAATGGAATTTATGGGCTACAGTAGCTCCAGGGCACCAAAGTAAATGTACTTGAATGGCCGATGGATCGATCGGAGCTCTCCTTACGCTTACGCTAGCTACTCCAGCCTAACTAGCTCACCCCTTCATTTCATGCCATGTCAGATCAGCCACTCCAACCAGCTCTTAACTCCATGCAGTTTTCAGACCGCCAAAAATTGTGCAGACACAAACCCCTGTAGCTTAACAGTTACTCCCTCCCTCCTATTCTAATTAGCCTTCTCAATCTTTATCAATTATAAATCGTTTCAGAATTTTAGCCACATTATATATTTTCTTCCATGTTTGCCATTCTCATAATAGATAATTCAGCTTTTCCAGTACAATATAAATTAAAGGGCAATACAGTTATTTGAGCTATTTTCTTTAATTTTATGTAGAGAATTAAAACGATTTACAGTTGAAATTCTTGGATTGCGGGAAAAGAATCAAGGTGTGGTGGTAGAATCGTGGCTTTTGGTGGCGACCGCCCTGTTGCGACACACATAAACCCCACTCTTGATTTGTGTAACGCGATAATTAAGCCTAGCTAGATGCTGATTAACAAATGCTTGAGAACTCAGCCGTAACGCTTAAATGCAAGCCATCGAATCAACCATCGTTTCGATCACGTACAGGTCACACACACGCATGCACGCGCGCGCGTGGTTGACTTTCTCTAGGCTCCGTTTGTTTTCGTCGCGGTCGTCCATGCACATGTGGCCTAATTACTTCTGCATTTAAGAGACACGCACCAAAACGAAAGTTTGATTACTGCAGCCGTAGACCATTAGACGGGATTAACATTAAGATGATGTCCCCGAAAAAACGCACACAGCTGGTAAGCTTTAAAAGAAGGTTCCTGTAGATCCTCGGTTTGGTGAACGATCCATGTTGATCATCATTCAGCTGAGCACTGCCCTTTTCTTGTTTTTTCTCATTAATTTTAGCAATGCTCGCTCATACGCACGTATACCATCATACACACGTCAATGTGTTTCTTATGGCATGGACAACAATCTCTAGCTAATAACAGACACTTAAAATTGCCAACTAAGTAAATTTGCTAATATAAAAGAGAAAAAGTAGGGGAGAGAGAAACATTATTATTTCAGTTAACAGCTCAACAACGATTTTTAGCGAGAAAAACACGAGGAGATGAGATAACACCGGGTATTAGTAAAGATTCCGCTCAAAACACATGCAATGATTTAATTATAATGTATTAGTACAGATTTAGCTCAGAACATAATCCTTTATAGGGGTAAAGTTTCTTTCTGACATGAAATACGTAAAGAGCCCACACCATCATACACACATGCAATGATTTAATTATCATGTATTAGTATAGATTTAGCTCAGAACATAATCCTTTATAGGGGTAAAGTTTCTTTCTGGAATACGTAGAGAGCCCACACCAGATTCTACCTTTGAATATTCTCTAAATTATGCGTATACGAACCGTCTATACGTTATCAAGATTTCAACTCTAATCAGAGATGAAGTCGTGCACACAAATCCACCGTGTGCTATGTTTTTCCCTCTGTCACTCCACTCAGTTATTAACAATTCAAAGTCCAAAACAAATCAATGAACGTTGTTGCACGCCACATTTAAGATTTAGACAGCCGTGCATATCCTCATCACACGGCATCATTACAGATAGCCTCATCTTCAACAAGCCGTATAAGGACTGTTGGAGGTGAGGCTTAACGGCCAGATCTGTGACAAGTGAGGCCATATTTATAATGGGCCATCATAAGTAAATCCTCACCTATGATATTTTTTATTAAAAAACCTTCATAAGTAAGGGTTTGCTATCTGTGATAGTTTATTCTTAAAACCTATCAGAAGTAAAGCCTCTTTAGTGGCGTATCTATACCTAAATAGCTAGCTATAGCTGACTTGACCACACCTTTGACAGTTTATGCATTGTCAACCAACAGAGGTTGGATACTTTCTTTATATGCCTTTAGGAATGTATGTTTTGACCATCTCACCCTATGCACTATTCACATTTTAGGTGGGAGGGTAAGGAGAGGCGAATCTTTGTCCTGATTTTGAGATGTTAAATAAAAAAGTGAGCTCAATTTTGACTTAGTAGTATTACAATTTGTTCATGAAAGCTAATTTTGTTCTATATGTGCAGATGGATTGTAGTTGGATATACAATACTAAACGCCTAAGCTAGTAGTTCAAAAATAGAGTAGTTGAATTCATAAATGTTGCAGAGGGTAACAAGAGAATGAGGAACAATCAATGTGTGGCATATCTATGTGTAGACTGTAGAAATAAGAAGATGCTTATATATAGGGCACAGTTACAATCTTATTTTATACGCAGAGGTTTTATAAAAGATTATAGTTGTTGGAGCAAGCATGGGGAGCAAGAAGCGTCAAATATGTTAGTTGGATAAGTGGACGATGAACACCAGGAGTAACAAGGAGATCGAGATGACATGTATGCCCATTCTCTGTTAGGCAGTGATATTATTGATGTTGACCCTAATATTTCTCAAATACTTCGTGATGTTGAGGAGTCAGAATACAACAGGAGGGACTATGAGAAGTTCTCAGCTTTGGTGATGGATTTGGATATGCATATATATCATGGATGCAAGCCGAAGCACATGAAGATATCTATTGTTGTTGATCTAATGAAGTTTAAGACAAGATATTCACAAATCTGCTTGATTTTCTGAAGGACTTGTTGCCCGATGAGAACAAAATTTTGAAGACGACATATGAAGCAAAACAAGTGTTTTGTCCTTTAGAGTTGGAGGCTAGAAGAATTCACACATGTCCGAATGACTATATCTTGTATTACAAAGAATACGCCAACTTAGATACATGCCCTGTATACGAAGCTTCTAGATACATGCGAAAGAATAACAATCTAGAGGGTAAGAAGTCAAAGAGGGGTGATTCCACAAAGGTATGTGGTATCTCCCAATTGCGGACCATATCAAGCAAATGTTTGCCAATCCCAAGAAAGCTATGTTAGTCCATTGGCATGCAATAAACAGAAAGAAGAACAGTATGCTAAGGCATCCGGTCGATTTAATGCAGTGTAGTAATATCGATACGGAGTATCCTAAATTTGCAGAAGTTCTAAGAAACATTAGGTTTTGTTTAAATACGGACGACATGAATCCCTTCGATGACCTAAGCAATCGTCATACCACTTGACCAGTGATTCTTGTAAACTTCAATTTGTTGTCTTGGTTGTGCTTTAAGAGAAAGTATTTTATGCTTTGCATGCTAGTGTAAGGGCCAAGACAACCTAGGAACAATATTGATGTGTTCTTAGAACCTCTGGTCCATGGCATGGAAATGCTATGACTGCTAGGATTTGAGACATGGGATGCTTATGGACGGGAGAACTTTAATCTTAACACATTGTTGTTCTATACTATTAATAACTACCCTACACTTGGTAACCTTTTAGACCAGACTATATAAAAAAAGAGACCATGTTCGGACTATATAGAGGAAACACATGGATGAAGAATTCGCGCAAGATATTCTACATGGGCCATAGGAGATTCATCCCCCTTATCACCCATATAGAAGAATGACAAAAAAAACTTCAATGGTAAGAAAGAAAAGGGTAGGGCATAGCTGGAATTGTCAGGAAGACATGTGCATGACTTAGTGAGGAACATCCGTAATGATTTCAGAAAGAACAAGAAAGCTACCAACCTAAAAGAGAAGAGTATGCAGAAGAAGTCAATATTCTAGCGGTTACCATACTGGGAACATCTAAAGGTCTACCATTACATAGATTTGATACATGTATTGAAGAATGTTTGTGAAAATCTTGTTAGATTAATGCTTAATATCCTAGACAAGACAAAGGACAAGCTAAATGCACAATAAGATTTAGAAGATTTGAGCATCTGTACTAAACTACAACCAACAATATCTGAGTCAGGAAGATTGTATCTCCCTCTAGCTTGCTGCATTCTATCGAAGGTAGAGAAAAAAGATATGCTAGCGTGTCTGAAGAGTATTAAAGTCCATCCAGTTACTCATCACAACCAAGTGGGTTTCGATGAATGGAAATGGTTGGGATGAAGTCCCACGACTATGATATTCTAATTACATAGCTTCTTCCAGTTGCTATTAGAAATATTGTACTGTTGAAAGTTCAACACACAATAATGTGTTTATGCTCATTCTTCAACGCTATTGGATAGAAGATCATCGACCCAGAGGGACTAGATGACATATAAACAGATGTTGTGAGAACACTATATCATCTTGAGATGTACTTTCCACATACGTTCCTTGATATCATGATACATCTCATTGTTCATCTAGTGAAGCAAAGTGTGTGGTTCTATGTTCGTAAGGTAGATGTACCCATTTGAAAGGTACATGGGAATTTTAAAGAGTTACGTATGAAATTGGTTCTATCCTGAGGAAATCATGATTGAAGGGTATACTATCGAGGAGGTCACAGAATTCTGCGTGGACTATATGTCGGAAACTAGGTTAGGTCAATTGGAGTTCTGCAGTCGAGACATGAAGGCAAGCTTAAAGGGGTTGGCATCGTTGGAAGAAAAAATATCATGCTAGATCACGCCCAATATGATAAAGCCCATATCACCATCCTTTAACATATGACCAAGTTAATGTTGTATTTATAAGAACATGAAGTGAAGATCTAACAAGACAATGTTAACCGTTCAAATGTGGCAAGGATATAATATCAATGGATATATCTCTTACACAACCAACTAGGACAACAAAAGCGCAATGCAAAATAGTGGAATACGCATAGAGCCAACGTGAAACGGCAAGCAAAAGCAATTGTTGGCCCCTTGACAACTTTAGCTTAGTCAGTTCGTCCTAGGCATACCCTTGGTGGAGGACCATGTGTTAAGAGAAATGGGTGCTAGCTGCCAAGAACTATACAAACTCTACATGGAGTTGACCAATGCCAAGAGAAAGCAACGGGGACCTCAATCCTTAGATATCATAGTCATGAGCCATTCCTTTCTGGTCCAGCCTATATTATTGTGGGTTTCAATGGTATCTTTGATCTTTTTAGGCTGCAAGAGGTGGACATGGGTCTCCTAAAATGCTTCTCATTGTAAGTATACACAGACCTACTTTATTGCATAAATATTCATGTTTAAATGGTTCTAACTAATATGAGCATGATTATAGGTTATGTTGGAAGGAAACCCGTAGGTCGAGGTTCCAGGTTGGTTTCCTTGATCTATCAGTGATCAATGAGACCAACTTAAATACCAAGAACGCTAATGTCATTGAATACCTAAAAGATTGCTTCTAGGCCCATCAAGGCAAGAACTACATAATGTTAGCACACAATCAGCAGTAAGAACATTGCAATATTAAGTTTTTCACTTTTTCATAATTTGGTGGCATTATTTTCATAGACCTCAAGTTCCTTACATATACATGGCTATCATGCAGGCAGCACTAGATACTCTTCGTAATAGTGTCAAAATAGAATAAGGTTTACTAGACTCCAAACTTAGTGGGCCATACGATTTCTCACCTCTAATTGCCACAATAGATGCCGTGTGGGCATCTTACATCAAGAAAGGAGGCAAGCACATGGAGAAGAAGGAAAACCTCCATCACCACAAGGACTTGCAATGCGCGCAACAGGTCAGCAATCATTGTGGTTTTCATGTGTGTCACAACATGCTACTTTGATGAGACATTTGATCGACTGTGATCCTGAGGTTCATGCTTAGACTTGCATCTCGTTTGTAGTTTACTACCTTATTTGTCGTCATGAACTAACTATAGTATCGCTATAGTTACAAAGAGTTGGAACATCTAGAAGATTGAACCAGCGTAGATTAAAGGACAAATAGCCATATTCATCCTTCAAGAAATCATCCACCCTTCACGAATGTTCCGACCAAAGTAGAATATGAGTGAATGCGTCTTGTAGAATGAACAATGTTACAAACCTGAATCTTGTGTTAGAAAACAATAATTGTGTATTTGTCTATGTATGTGTTTGTCTATGTGTATTCTTGGTTGTCAAATGATCATAGAATAGAAAGTGCTATGAGATCCAATGTGGTTTGGTCGAATTAGTGCATATACTAATGAACCAAAACATATTGGATCACAAAGTACTTCATATTCTATCATATATTTTTTGACAATAAAGTATGTTACTAAATTATCACATATTTCCCTTATGTTACTAAATTATCACATATTTCCCTTATGTTACTAAATTATCACATATTTCCCTTAGTTGTCAAATGATCACAGAATAGGGAGGGCTCTATGATCAAAGTTGGTTTGGTCAGATTAGTGCATATATTAACTGACTAATACACCTTTAATCACCTAGCACTTCATATTCTGTCATTTTTTGACAATTTAGGAAAAATATACTACCTAACTTAAGAATTTATAACTATGTCATGCATGCAATCATTTTTTTACAATATATTCATTTCATCTTTCCGGTTTTAACATCACATGTCATCATGGTTCTTCAAAAACGTATAGACGGAACGTATATAACCTTAAGTAATTTTATAGCTTTAGAAGAAAATTACTGCTATTTGTGATTGTGAGGATTTATCAGTTGGTAACTATATGACTATAATATATGTGAGAATTGTATATGTATGTGTGAGCTTGTTAAGTGATTGTGGATATGTCTCTTTGATGTAGTTTTGGGATTGCAATGTGGCTTCTAGGAACAGAGGGGTCGGGGATTATATAACAATTACTATGAGTAGCCAAAAACTAAATTTATTTTTTTTCAAAATCACAACATTACTATCGGGTTTTAACTAAAACCCGTCATAGGTAAGCACTACTTTTAACGGGTTTAAGATAAGATCGGTCACAGATGACTACCTGTGACAGGTGCTAACTAAGGTCATCATAGGTGACTAATTCACCTATGATGGTTTATTATGTAGGTCCGTCATAAGTAAGTTACTTATGATGGGTCGGACAATTACATGTTTAGAGCTATCTCATTTATAACGGTTTGTTATGTAGATTCGTCGGAGATAAATTATCTCTGACAGGTCGTAAGCACAGTTACACATTCGAGGCTATTTTATCTATGATGAATTTTTTTAAGGTACATCACGTATACTTTACCCATCATGATCACTTTTCTATAATAAAAACTAAACATATTATAGATTAAGATTATAGATAAGCCGATAGTACATCTAAGTGGACTACTCTTCCATGCGTGCACACGCTTTTCTCGGCCAACTTGCATTGATCACCGTGTGCAACCGTGCATTGCCAAGGAAATCGTAGCAGTTCCATGACAAAGAGACGTGCCTTACTGATAGGCGACGTTCTGATATGAATCTACCATAGGCCTGTACGGACATATGGGTAGTTGTACTATCTCTTTCCTCTGCCATCTCATAGAACAACCTTTTTTCCAACCACTTTATCGCCGTGAAATATTTTTTACATATCTTGAAAAATATGTTGTGTAAAAAACTTTTTTATCGTTTTTTTTCATATTGTTCGATCGTTTGTTTTAAAGTATTTATTAAATTTATTTCTTAAAGTATTTTAATTTATTTTTATAATAAATAGATAATCTATAGCAAGATCAATTATCTATCTTAAACTGATAGCACTATTATGTACAACTCCTCAAGATATCAAATCATATCAGTTTCTATAGATATCATTCACAGGGAATGCGAGATTAATTCATCTTCGATTAATTAGAGAGAGTACTGTACTGCTCCTTTATTATAAAAATAATTATTGTTTTAGACCAGAACACGGTCTTAAAAAATAATTTTGGCCACTATTTTCTATTACAATATATATAGAAATATTAACAAATATATAATTTTATTAAAATATATTTTAAAATTAATCTATGGTCTTTATATTTCTAAGATAAATATGTTAAAAGTTATTCATAATTAAGGTTGTTTTTTATGATTTTACATTAATTTTATTTAAAACAATAATTATTTCTAACCTCGAGGAAATAACGTAATAGGAGTAGCTCATTTTAACAAAATAATGGACAGAACGTGCTGACAACGCATTAATCCTTTCAATGCAACTAGTACGGACAAACACAAGTACAGGGAGTAATTCGATCACATTGGAAGAAACGATCGAAACATGTCCACTGGATTTATGGCCTGGTAATTAAACCGCATGACTTATTAATGGCCTGATAATTAAATCGCGTGACTTAATTAGGGCCTGGTAGTAGGACAGCACGCCGGCACGGCTTGTTTAATACCGATGGATGCTCTCAAAGTCCAAATTAGTTTATGCTTCCATAGGTTTAATAATGACCAGACTTTACATATTGTCACGCGATGTATGTACATAAGTCTACCTATAGGATGCATAGATGTATGATAAAAATTTATTACGAAAACTAGAGCAACTATTGAAATATTTCTGCAAAAAAACTTTTTTTAAGCGGAAAGGCAGGAGCTCTGCCAATTAATTAAACAAAGAAAAGAGTTTTTATAGATATAGAATTCTGTTCTAAACTTCAACTGATAAAAAATTGAAAATAACCACCGCCTGCGCTCTCTCCACTGACCTCGCTGCCACCAGAGCAAGCTCCCGAAAAGCGTGCCAAGCTAGGATAGTGCTAGCGAGGCGTACCCATGATGCGGTCTTCTTGCCTCGCTGTGGGTAAAAGGGCATGTCGTGGGCCGTTGCAAAGGGTCAGCACGACAAGGAAGCGAGGTGGCCGGCGAGAAGCTAGATTTGGCCATAACTCCTCGGGAGAGTAGGCCCAATGATGGAGTCAACGAGCAAATGTCAGCCAATCGCAACAACAGGCCAGCGGCGAGGTGTATCTAGCCTCCTAAGTTGGTTTAGAATGATAAATGATAAAACGGTTAAAATACTAATATGCTTATTAAGCTACATGCAGAGATTAGTTCATATAAAACTAAGTGAGAGTATGATGACTCCTATAAATTCCTGATTGAGCTATGATGAGAAGACTCAGAGTTTATTTTAAATTTCTTTTGAATTTCTGTTGAGTCTAGTAAAGCTATATTATTAAGAGGGATTATAAACAATGCTCTAAGTCTACTCTTATGCTCAAAGATCTATTTCTTAGTTGAGAGACATATTTGTACAACGCTTTCACTGATGTGAGTTTGTTTCTATCTATGGATCAGAGGTTTCAATCTTGGGGGATTGGAGGTTCTAGTCCATTACTGTCTATCAGCGGCTAAGTGTTGGGTATGTGGTTCCAAGACAAAGGTTGGAACTTCCGGATATTCAAATATGTGAGTAACGGCTAGATGGCGTAGGGGAGTAAATATAAATATCTCCTTTTCCTTCCAGAGCCGTGTAGGCCTTTCCACTTTCATTTTCCTATCTCATGTATTCTCTTAGGCTCTACACACCCCTTTCACCAAGTTCTTAAGTTATTGATTCTCCTAGATTCTCTAAGATTCTCAAGTGATTGGACTGTCTTTTCTTGTGAGAAGATCTAGAAGGATTTTAAGTACTCAAGGATAGGCATGGGTCACTGTTTGAAATTTATTACTCTTAAAGTGTAACCTCCTAGATAGTTAGGTGTCGCCCGCAAGCTTTTTCAAGCTATGGATTGTTCCGACAAGATTTTAAGGGTAGACTTCGCCTCCACAAGAAAAAGAGGTAACCGATGAAGAGAGAACCAAGTTGATCTTTTAATTGCTTGATGAGATAAGAGATCGAGAAAGACCTAGCTCTTAAAAGTTTCTTAATGGAGACGTAGGATCTTTATGATCTAAACTTTAGGAAAAAAATTTGTATCTCGCTTTCTCTTACTTTGTGAATTTTGTGTTAAAGCTTGCTCATTTTCTGTGTTGTTTACTACTTCTTACATTACAATACTTATGAACATGTTTACTATTTTCGTTATTATTACTTGTGTTCCTGATATTGTAGAGAAGGACTCAAAAGCGTTCATCAGTTGTTTGATCAAAAGTTCCTACCTTAATAGACTAGAGGTTCCGATTAGCCATCTTGGTCTATCCGAGAAAGCTGATCAGATGTTTTGACCCATTGGTCTGGAAGTTTCAGTCAAGTTTGAATTTGACCACTATATTAAAATAATTTTTAGGTGTGCTTATTCACCCCTCTAGGCTATCTTTAGGGCTTTTAGGGCCAACGGGTGATGGAATGGAGGAAACCTGAGATAGCACATGGGGAAGTGGTGACGGGGTACAATGGTGGTCTTGACGGCATTAGGCCTAGAAGTCGACTGTCGGAGGGGCGCATGTTGCCAACGTTTAGACGGTAGTACTAAGATGATAGGTGAGGGACTGTGATTAGGGTTGTAGGAGGCCTTAGGCAAAAGCCTAGCCCAGTAATTCACTAACCCAACAGCGGCTACTTCAAGCGCCATAACCCCTCCAAAAGGCACTGTTGAGTTACCTTCGTCCTCCCTATTCTGGTGAGAAACGAAACTCTAGGTGAAAACCATGTCTAATCCTTAGACAATCGATGATGGCATCCTTGGTGTCGTAACAAGTGTTGTGTTTAGAGACTCTGCTATATGGTTCTGTTGTAGGCCTAATGGCAATTGACAACGCATAGCAGCGGTCAGTTCAATGCTAGATTCTCCTCTTAGGGGTGTATTGGGTTGGCATGTGGTTTATGGACGTGCATTATGGTACACAACCAACCTCGATAGCCTTCTGTCGTGTTTTCGTGTAACTTTTTTTCTTAATCTTAATGACTTTTTTCTTTTAACCATCCTAGCAAAATATTGGAAAAACTGTACATTTAGTCCCATGATTTTTGTGCGATTCTAATCCCTCAATTAGAAAACTATTCACTATTAGTCCCTCCCCCTCATGTCCTAAGGTTATTCGAATTTAATCCCAGGACCCAAACCAGGTGATTTCAATTACATGGTAACCACGTGGACTCTACCTCGGCAAATGGTGATAACATGACCATACCAATTAATGATTAACAACAAAATAAATAAAATAAAGAAAACTCTACAGTCCCATTTGTCAACTTCACTTCCTTTCCCCCTCTCACCTCTAAATTTTAATTTTGTCAACTAAGATGTCATGTGCTGCCACAACACTGAAAATCACCCAGGTCCATATTCTAAAGAAAGAACAAAATTTGCTATAAGACAGTATAAAAACATTGACATGGCTTAGCTCGAGTACACATAAAAAACTAGCAATTTACTGAAGGACATCCTAGCCATAATTTTTATTATTTTTAGGTTAAATAGAGAGAGAAAGTGGCTGGGTTTGGTTCAAACCAGGCTGGAGTCCCTTTCCCTCTCCTGATATCTCTTTAGAATATATGATGTTGGTCTAAGGGGCACTTCTTTTTTATTTGTTTCTCTTTTTATTTGAACAAATATGATAGAATAATGGTCACATTATACTCTTATAAATTATCAATTTTGGGTGTCCTTGAACTATGTCACTTTTTAATGTCCACAAGCAAAGATCACAAACTTTAAAGGCCTGTAGCAAATTTTGATGGTTTTAAGAACTGATTAAGAAACCAATAGTAACCAGGTTATATATGTTTAAGAGACAAAAATCTGTTTAAGAACATAGATAAGGCTTATGGGACCGCACCGCATATATATTTTTCTTTATCTTAAAATAGATTTATTTTAGAGGTTTTTATAGAAATTTAAAAATAGATAAAATTGAATAGTGGAAAATTACTGTTGGCGAAAGCAGATGAAGAAATTAAATAAAAGATGATTATGATTATGTGTGATGAGGAGAGATATAGAACAGCTATATTTTAAAATAATTTTAAATTGTAACAAGAGATATATATTTTTAGACATATATTTTTTTTTAGACGGGGAAGTACTTCCTGCACGATCCAGCTGTACGTGCATGTGCAAAAGCTACACGCGCATCACCACGCACCCGTGTGCATGCTCGCACGGAGAAACGGCATATAATGCAGCCATGCAGGCACACATCCCGGCCGCTAAGGAATCCAAGTATCCAACAACATGCGAAATGGAATCATAGGAGCATCAGATTCAGAGACAAGCTGCTCTCCTCTTGCTAATGCCTGACACTACTCTAGCATGAAATATTTGACCTAAAAGCCTATGCATGATCTGATTGTAAATTATCATTACTAATAATGTTAACAAACTCTCTTTTAGTAGCTCCATTGACCTAGAACAGCTGAGGCTGGCGAATGCAAGAGCAGAGCAGCAGTACACGTGGGCAAGATAAACAAATGAGACATGTCTCGGTTAGATAGACAACGAGATAATTAAGCTTGTCGAGGAGCTAATTAAGCCTGTTTAGATCCGGTAATTAACACAGGAAAGAAAAATTAATGCAGGGACGTGCACCACCTACGGATGAATAATGTAGTACTGAACCACCAACCTATGTGACTATGTGGATTAATCTTGTACGGCAGCATGGCACCAGCATCTCGGCCACCATTTTTTTTAATCAGAATCGCGCTCATTTTAGAGCCTTAAAAGTCAAATGGGAATGCCTCCATTTCCTGAGTACCGAAAGTACCTCCAGCTTTAGGAATAACCCCCATTTCTCACCCTATTTGTTTTTTCTCTTTTATTTCAACATATACTATGTTACGTCTAGTTTAACAATATAATAATTCAAACATGAATATTTATAATAAAAAAATTTCAACCATATTCAAATTCACAATTTCAAACACTATTTTTTAAGAAAAAACTTGCCTTGCATGGAGGCTCTCGACGTGGATGAAGTCAACTTAGGAGGGGACAGGAGGAGAATGGGGGAGATTGGCAAAGGTGATCCATAGTAATGTTAGTGTGGTGGCTGAGCTCGGGATAGCGGCTGAGCATGGGGCTATAGAGACGATGAAAATGATGGAAACTGTGGCCTAGAGCCTAGGAATAAGGGCTGTGGAGGGGATTTGGGAACCTTCCTGTTTTGGGGCTGCTAGACCATGTTTTTCGCCCTCAGCCTCCAAAACTATTTGAGGCTATGTTTAAAGCTCAGCAAAGCCTCTAAATACAAGCTCCAAACAATTTTTATGGTTGAGGAAAAATACAAGATACAGTAAAGCCCTATTAGGCTACCGATGCCATTAAAATAGGAGGGCCCTAAATCCCACCCTATAGCCCTCATTCGTAGGGACTCTAGGCCACAACCTCTATCCACCATTTTTGTGGTGGGAGGATATTTCCACCGCTATCACCCTCAACGTCCTCCCTTCGGTGTGGTTGTTGCCATATCATCGTCCTTCCTTCGGTTATTTTTGTGCTAGCCGCTATTCTTCCCCTCACCTCTGCCACTCCTCCCAAGCTTCGTCATTGTTGTTTCACCATCACCAGAATCGTGGCTTAGTTGGCTACCATCATCTCACTCGGTAGACCACCACACCACTGTTTGTCCATTCCCCAATGTACGAGAAGTGCCGCCATGCCATGTCCAACCAACTCCCAAGCTATATGCCTCTGTCGTACTCTCTCTCCTAAGCTCTGTCTGGGCTATGCCACCTTAAGCTTGATAGTTGTCCCGAGCTTGGCTAATATGTTGAAAGTCGACCGCTTCTCGATCTATGTGCCTCTTTGGTCTCTTGTTCTATCCCCCTTCTTCCGGCCTCTGGCCAACCCTCACGTGCCACAGACCTATGTAAGTTAATTATTTTAATTGTAGTGTTCGATATTGTGATTTTAAATATGGTTAAATTCAGATTGAAATAACATAGCATGTATATTGAACTAGAAGAGAAGAATATGGAGGCTGAGAAATGGAGACTCTTGCTAAAGTGCAAAGCATTTTTAAGGTTCTGACCAACCTTTATTTAACCTTTAGAGGCTCTATAATGTGGGCTATTGGTGGATATGGTCAAGCTATCCAAAGTGAGTTATAGATTTGGCACTGCAATCACATAATCTAAACGTGTCCATTTTGGTAGCTAAATGCAGGCAATAATGGCCATCAAATGACCAAGTTGTGTCAAACGGTGAGCACTAGTAATTTAGAAGCGATTCTCAACAATTATTAATGATAGGGATCTTCAGCATGGAAAAGTATATATGCCTCATCATTTAACCTAAAAAGAATTAACTGCTACTAAATTTTAAATTTTAAAACTTAATATTAGAATATTTTCAACGTGATTTTTTTCTATTAGTTCTTAAGTTGCTAAGAGACACACATATATATATATATAAAAGATTTAACCTATAAATTATTTTTTATTATTAATAAGCCGTTTTAACTCATAATCAGCTATTGGCAGGCTTATAATAATAACCACAAATATCAAAGAGAAAATCTTCGGAATCTGCGTAGGCAGTCAATAAAAATCAGGGGTACTGGGGTAGATTACGTGGTATCAGGGTAATATAGACATTTTTTGGATAGGCATGTATGACTCAAGAATCCAGCAGCACCTGCCAATCTGCAACAACCAGGATTCTGCGTATCAATGACTGACAATCTGAAGTAAACAACTGCAAAATCATTATGGGATTATTGACCGTCAACAGATAATATCGTGTCTCAGTTCACAGCACTTTAACCAAAGGAAGACAATAGTACAATAGCCTAATGTTTTACAGACAAACAGTACTATTCAGACACGGATGCACAAAAGCCTCAGATATTGTACTCACAAACTTTTTCATGCCTCTTCTTGATTCACACTAATCTCCTTACGTAAGAAAGGTGCACTGTCAGCTTCCCACTCACTTAATGGTATGGCATGCCGACAGTTCATTTTTCAAACGTAGCTGTTCAGAGAAAGAAATTTGGCTGAACAAGCGATGCATGAGCACCTAACTAGTAAAGAGCACTTCAACACATTTAAGAGCAGCATTGACAATTTGGGAGTAATCAGTAAGGGCCATGCTGATTTACAGAAGGCTCACCTTCCCCCAATAAATCTGGCCTCCATAGGAGAGCTATTCAATTCAGTACAAACAAAACAAGAAAGTATGTATGATTATTGCCCAGAACCAACTCCTTTGACAAGTTAATTACAGTGACCATCACTACTCAATCACAACCGATGGCAGAACTTTTATATCAATGACAATCTGGTTGAAAAAAATACCAATGGAAAGAACCACCAAATTAAGAAGATAATCCCAAAGCACAACCACACAAGAAAAAAAAAATGCTAAAACTGCGTTAAGCCAACGTAAAGCAGTGCAACTGGCATTGCTGAAGAAATAAATCAATCATCAGTGGAAGTCCAAAGATCATACACTAATTGCAAATCGTACTTTTTTTACATAACTGAACATAAACTCCTAACTTGTTTTCAAATAAAACGTGGACGTGAATAGGTTTTGCAATGACCTTGGATGTTACAACCTAAATAAAGCAAATTTATTCTCGCAAAACTCTAAAATACTATGTATATATCCAATTCAAACAGTCCACCCCTTTTCTATCTTGAATGACATCAATTTTCAGTCAATTATAAGCAATAAAATTCTACCTTAGTTTGGTTCCAGGGGTATAATGGTAATCACCTCCTTCAGAGTGTTTGGATGAAACAAATATAACTGCATGAACAGCTTGAAGATAAAGATGAACAGGTGCGTGTGCATGTGCAATTCTGGTATGAACCAAATTTAAAATTTTGGGTAATGCATACGCACAGATTCAGAAACATGTAGGTGAGTAGGTGCACCGTGCACATGAACAACATGAATCAGAAACTTCAACAAAAAGTGGACTTTCTATTTGTCCTCTCCTTCCTTCCATTCATGCACATAAACCTAATTTGTCGATATATCCTCATATATGCGTATTACACAAAACCAGATCCAAATTTTGTAGAGGGGAAAACGATGAACCGCCGGAGAGATGGTCGAAAAAGGCACATCTGGATCTGTGCTCGGCATCGCCGGCTGCGGAAAGGGCGATCCAGAAGAGGAGGCGCCGGAGTCAGACGGGGGCGGGGGCGGCCGGCGCCACGGGGGCGAGGCCTGACAGTGCGACGGTTAGGAGACAAGAGGAAGACTCAAGTAATTGCACTATGGTGGGCTCTGATTATACTCTATCAGATATCGGCCCATTTAAAACAAGCACATTTTTGCTATGAATTTAAAACAAACACAAGTAACGGGATTGGAGAATTGGATTACTATAAAATTATGGCCGAAAATTACTTCACTGATCTAATATATCCTCATATTTAGAGCGGCCTGAATACAGTAAGTTTGCATGATACCAACTAGCTGACAGTAGACACTGTAAACGGCAAATGCCTTTCTGGTCACATGGGCATTTGGCACTGATCCCTTGAAAGAAAAAGATTCCGATGCATTTTATCATCACAAATGCAAAAAAAAAAAAAGCTAACCAATTCAGCAGACTAATTCACCAATACAACAAAAAATTACCATACCATCCAGGCATCTAGCTGTCCTGTACACTGACTGGTCAGAGGAGAGCATCGAAACTACGATGAATCCCACTCCTCGATCTTTTTATTCAGCTACTACTTACAGCGCACACACCCAGTTTACATGTGCTGTCATTCCCTGCTCGGGCAAAAAACAATGAAATGACAGCAAACAAACTATGAAACGAGATCGAACAAGGCTGCTGTTATTAGACAAAAACGCATCATTAATCTGTAGCACCGTACGAATACAGTTGGAGAATAAATCGGCTGTAAGAAGTTCATGTCATACAAGAAAACTATTGGATGGCACCCAAACAGCAGAGGGTTGAGGATTTTAGATCTACAAAGGTGCAAATATGAAAAGCTTCACAGATACTAACAGAAACCAACTTTATGCCTGCAAAATGGTTATGTCCTGTAAAAAAACGAACTACAAAAAATGATGGGCAACCAGCTCCTGCTCCTTGTCAAATTTCTTCAGCTCCAGTTGGGCGCTTCAGGTGGGGATACTGAAAATTATTGTGCAACTGCAGGCATATCCTTGAGCCATGCATCGAGCGGCTTGCCAATGGAGTAGACGATGAAGCCAATCTCCCTGAGCTCTCGGCATCGACCACATTGCGCCCATCTAAGACAAACGCAGGCTTCTGCATGTTGTCAAAGATCTTCTGGTAGTCCAAGGTCTTGAACTCATCCCACTCAGTGAGAATGCAGAGGCCATGGGCACCCTTGGTGGCCTCATATGCATCCCAGACCATGCTCACCTGCTTAAACGTGGTGGGGCTGGTTGGCTGCAGGTGCATTGGGTGGTCCCAGTCGAACTTGCCCATGGTGAGGTCCCGCTGGATCTGGTCCTCGGTGACTTGTGGGTCATAGATGCTGATCTGTGCCTTGTCACCCAACAGGCCGTGGCACACATCAATAGCGGGTGTCTCCCTGGTGTCACCGGTGTCCTTGAATGCAAAGCCAAGGACGGCAATCTTCTTGCCAGAGACAGTGTTGAACATGGAGGACACAACACGGTTGACAAACCAGCTCTTCTGGTAGTCGTTGATCTTGATGACCTGCTTCCAGTAGTTGGCCACCTCGGGGAGGCCGTTGCACTCGCAGATGTATGTCCTTCTGGAAACAGGAGCCACCAAAGCCAACACTGACGTTCAGGAACTTGGGGCCAATCCTGGAGTCCTTCCCCACAGCGTAAGCCACCTAGGACACATTGGCGCCAGTGGCCTCACATAGCGCTGAGATGGCATTCACAGAGGAGATCCTCTGTGCCAAGAATGCATTGGCTGCAAGCTTGGAGAGCTCAGCAAACCACAGATCGGTGGTGAGAATCCTGTCCTCAGGAACCCAGTGGGCATAAACCTCCTTGAGAGCCTGAACAGCCTACCTGTCCTCAGGAGTCTCCCGGCCACCGAGCACTCTGTCAGGCTTGAACAGACCTTCTATCACCGTGCCCTCTGCGAGGAACTCAGGGTTTGAGAGGATCTGGTAGTTGATCCCCTTGCTATTGTAGGTCAAGATCTTCTCAATGGCCTCTGCAGTCTTGACAGGGACAGTGGACTTCCTAACAACGATCTTATCAGACTTGGAGACATCAGCAATCATCTGAGCAGCACTCTCCCAGTAGGTGAGGTCAGCAGCCTTGCCTGCTCCAAGGCCACGGGTCTTTGTGGGGGTGTTGACAGATACAAAGATAATGTCTGCCTCAGCAACATGCTTCTCGACGTCAGTGCTGATGAAGAGTTTCCTGCCCCTGCACTCCTTCATGACCTCATCGAGACCAGGCTTGTAGATCGGGAGCTGGTCGCTGTTCCAGGCATCAATGCGAGGTTTGGAAATGTCAATAACTGCCACCTCCATTGCTGGACATTTGAGGGCAATGACAGCCATACATAGCCAGCTCCTATGCAGCAGATCTTCACCATCTTCTATGTTTAGTACTGAACCTGTGATCATGAAAAGTGATTTTTAGGGGATTGCAGAATAGACACCGAAAACAATTTTATAGATCAGAACTTACAAGATGTGGAGTTGTTTCGAAAATATAGCTATAGTATGACTAACCAAGTTATTTAATAATATTTTTCAATCGAACTCGATGCTTAAGGAGTAGAGAAGAAGTATATTGGTACCAATATATAAGAATAAGAGAGATATCTAAAGTTTTAATAATTATTAGGGAATTAAGTTTATGAGTCACACTATAAAGCTATAAAAGAGAGTTATCGAACACCGTTTAAGAGGAATAATACGAATCTCTATAAAACAATTTGGTTTTATGCCCGAATAATCAACCATAGTTTTTTAATAAGACAAGTTATGAAGCGGTTTAAAGAGCAAAATAATGAGCTACATATAATTTTCATTGACTTAGAAAATGCTTATGATAAGATACTAAGAAAAGTTATGTAATGGGCTTTGAATAAACATAAAGTTTCAACAAAATATGTCTCTCTTATCAAGAATATATACAACAATACTATGACTAATGTTTAAATAAATAATAGTAACGCATGTTACTTCTCGATTAAAATAGTACTTACATCAGATATTAGCATTGCTTAATAGATGAGGTTATAAGAAACATACAATTGGATATTCCTTGAATGTTCTTTACAGATGATATACTGTTAATTGATAAGAACTGCGCATGAGTAAATAGAAAACTAGAATTGTGACGATAGTCTCTTGAGTCCAAAAGTTTTAGAGTAAGCAGAACTAAAACTGAATACTTGAAGTGTGACTTTGACACTATCGTACACGAGAAAAGAGATATAAGTTTAGAAGACCAAGTGATGTCTAAGAATAACATTTTTTAATATCTAGGATCAATACTATAGATAAATAAAAATATTGATGCAGATGTTAGTTATAGAATCAAAGCGGGCTAGTTGAAGTGGCGCTAAGCATCTGGCATCCTTTATGATAAGAGATTAACTCAAAAGTTAAAAGATAAGTTTTATAAAACGGCGATTAGACATGCTATACTATATGGAGTAGAATGTTAGTTTAAAATAGATGTCATATTCAACAGCGAAGTATTGCAGAAATGCGTATGCTACGTTAAATTTTTGTTAAACAAGAATGGATCGAGTCTAAAACGAGAAAATACGTGATCGATTAGGATAGGACCAATCGAAGAAAAGCTTGTTCAATACTAGTTGAAATGGTTTGCCCATATCCAAAAAAGACCTTTAGAGACGCCAGTACATTATGAAATAGTAAGTTAAGACCAAAACTAAGAGTGATAATAAAAAGATATTTAAAAGAGTAGGATATGACTGAAAATTTATACTTAAATAGAAATGCTTGAAAAGTATATTTAGAAATTTTTTTTGAGTTTCAACTCTAGTCTATCCTAACTTATTTGTATCTGAAATGAGTTAAGTTGAGAACTCTAATACAAGCTATCTGGATTCACATTTCATAAGCACAATAACCAGTATTTCAAAAGAAACATGCAAAGAGTGCTTGGCTGTGAAATATATATAATCAAGTTATAAGAAACCCATTTGACCGGTAGAAGGAAATCCAGGAGAATGATAGAAGGACATCCAGGAGAATGATAGAAGGAAATCCAGAAGAATGATCAAATGGTATCCGTCCAATGGAAGCAACAGAAAGCTTCAAGGCTTAGACACGGTCAAATTCAGGAAGTTGATGCTGATACTTGTCCCAATGATACTCTTGCAAACCAAAAAGAGTGTGGTCATAACTTATGCACTGCTAACTGATCAAGATGCAGAGGCTGAATCTTCTATAGGGAAACTCCAACATCCATAGTAGAAAAAAGGAAAGTCTGTAGAGAATTCTGGAGAATCGTTTAGAATATACAAAAAAAAAGGTGTAAGCAGAAAACGTGAGAAATTTCAAAGTGTTAGGTCACCGTCATATGATTACTGCAACTAATTGACTAAGAAAGACTCTAGCTTTCTTTCCCTTTTTCTTGCTTAAGTCATCATTTAGGAAAAGGTGCTGATGCTTCTTCTTTACACAGTCCAAAATCATTGGATTGCCACATGCTCCAGCTAACAAGTCTAACAAAAACCCAACAGTATGATAGTCTTCAGGTAAAATTTATTGATGATAGATATACACACACATGAATACATCATGACCCATATAGATACCAAATATATCTATTCAATTCACCTAAACAAATCCGCAAACAGTTTATGATTTTTGCAAAAATAACAGTCACATTATAATGCTTCCTCCAAGACCAACCTAGTCATAAAAATGCATAAAACAATATATCAATCTGACAATAATTGAAACAAGGAACCAACAACAAATAAAAAACGATCGCAAGTCACAACAACAAAATAAAGAGAACCTCCGTAGGTGACATTTCAACGGACACGAATCTGCATCCTCAAGGCACTCGCTCCCAACAACAATAATGTTAGAACACAAGACCACCCACCACACCCAAGAGGCCAAACGGCGTAGAAAGCCAGCCGCGCGCGCGAAGAAGGCTAAGGGATGGGTCGGCAAGGAGAGGATGCCGTCCGCACCGTAACCACGGGACTGTTCGCCGGCCGCGCGCGCGAAGAGCCGAGGCGATGGGGGGAATGCTGGCCGTGCCTCCGCCGGAAACGCGCACCCCGTCCCCTGGCCCGCGCCGACGGCTGCCCCCTCCCTGCGCGGCCGATCCGGCCCCGGGGAGGAAACTGCCGAAGGAATGCACGATGCTGGAACCAACGGTGAGGTAGAAGAAGAAGAAAGCCATAGTTGAGGTGGCCTGGTAATGTGGGCCTACCCGTGGGATAAACGGGCCGGCAACCTGATGGGCTGATATATATCGTCTAGCCTTTTATGGGCCGTAATATAACAACAAGGGAGATAGCACTCCAGCCCTTCAATCACCTCCACCTAATGGAGTGATTGAACAAATATACAGATGGCCATAAACGCAAACGTTACTCCCGTAAACCAAGAGAAAACGCATATGCCTGTAGTGTGGGACTGTGGAAGCACAACGAAACAAGCTTATTCTTTCTGTAATTTGTTCTCATGTTCTCAGAAAACAAGTACTGCAAGGATTGTTCATGTACTAAAATCTTATACCTTAGGTGGACAACTTCACATATCAGTAGCCTAGTTATCTAGTAGTACATAAAAACACCATTTTAATCCTTTAACTTTGGTAATAATTAAAGCCCACTATGATTTTCTTAACACCCTTGTACACAATATGGGTCTATTCCTTTGGGGGCATATATCAGCATACCTGATGCTTTTGTGCATGTCAAATGATTCAAGACATAGCTTAAGATCATTCCATTCCCACACCAGATCAATTGGAAACTCAGAGCATGGTTAGGTCCTTACCCTTAGATTCTGTTAATAACTACTAAAGCACCATGCTTAGTAAAGAAACAAAACTTGCAAAAAAGGGTGTGCCATAAACTAACACAGGAGATGGAACATCTTAGCAACAATATACTAATCATTCCATTTGGACATGACAAACATAGACTAACATCAATAGTAGTACTACTACCTTTGCCCTCCTGGTTACCTGCAGATATCATAGCACTGAAATCCACCAACGTGTATGTAATATTTCCCTGAGGATAATGTTGTGTAGAAGCCTCCTCCATCTACAAATGCATGCCCTACAGTTAGCATCTTATGAGGGGAAATTAGGGGAAAATGCCAGTATACTATTACCTAAACTCACATTTTGCACCCCAAAAAAATCACTGGTGTGCCCACATATTGTCGACACACCAGTGCTATTTTGGCAAACTGTGAAATCAGACAATAACATGTGAGAATGTATCCCAAGAAATTATGTTGACATATTACAATATCGCACAAAGATTTAAAATCTGCATGTGCACGATCATACCATGATCACTTGTTGGCATTACAATTACAGTAATCGGTAACATGAGTGTGTCCCCCAAAGTGTTACCTATTTGTTCTAACTTTTAACCCAAGAGAATCACCAATCCTGCAACAGTGCTAATGTCATACCACCCATTCACCCATTAACAAGCAGTTTCAATACAGTTTACCCTTAATAAAATAATAGAAAAAAAACAAAATTTATGAACAAAACAACATAATGCTTATATTGTTAACACATATACGTAAATTATAACTGAATAGACATACAAAGGTCTACCTAAGAGTAAAGAAAATGAAAACCATGTTACACCAATGTTCTTTTAATCGATGGAATCTTGTCGTTTGCTTTGACTATATCACTATTCTATACAAACTAACACTACATTGTAACTGCCTTTTCTAGGAGAAATTGACTACCAGAACGATCTGGAATCGCATGTCCCACTGGATTGTTATACATGGCTTGCCAGCTTGTCACCTTATCAATCATCCATCATCTGCTGCCGTTGGATCTCACTAATACATGATGTCAAAGAAGATCCAAAAGAATTGGCCGTCCTATTATTGACACGGCATTGCAGCAACTGTTGCTGAAGATTCTGGATGTGCTCATTCAATAGCTGAATTATCTTTTCTTGAGATAAGATTATCTGCAACAAAGAGTGTAACTTGGCCAGGGCAGCAATTTTGTGAATTTTGATAATAAAAATAACTTGTCTCTATTCAACAGTTGATACAAATAAGAAATCTGAGAATGTCCAGAACAAAACTTTGTTCAGTATCTTGCATTGCCATAGCTTTTCCTAGGCAACTAATGGAATTTTCATGATGCATGCCAAAGCAAAACACAGACAACAACGTAGCAACAGATACAGTTACTTGGTTAGGTTAGGTCGTCATCAAAAAATTCCTTTTGGCAGTATTTTTTTACCATGAGATGATAAATATTAGATTTAGCAAGATCAAGTGGAATCTGATAATATTTTTGGTAAATGACCACAAATATTTGACAAGCCTCTTTTCATTCAGAGCGATCTTTGGACAATCTAGGTTCAATTATTTCAAATGCAGCAGAGCCTGGCAAAATATATCAGTTAAAAAGAGTGGCTCACCTTTTCCTTGACAAGTTCTCCTCTACTTGAAATATGTTTCTGCTTGTGCGACGTAGATTCCAACTCGTTAACAAGCTGTTGCTTCCATTCGAGCTGAGATGTGACTATAAGTACAAAAAGCAGAAAAAAAAGCAGTGCAGACCTTGACATCATTGTGTTTGAGGTAACCTACAAAAAAAATCATCTATTGCCCTTCAGACATCACCATTGGAAAAATATGGAGTTAGTTTGAATTGAATGTACTCAAAAATAGTAACAGGCAAAACAATATCAACAGAACTTATTTCATGGATATACTAATTAGAAAGGTAAGTCCCTAGCTATTCCAGCTAGCTCATTGATCTGTCACGGGTTCTTAATGCCTTTCAGTTCTTTCAAAAATCAAGATGAATGAGGGAAGATAATGCGTCCTCTTACTGTTACACCATGGCTACAACCATGGACACGAACAGCTTTACAAGAAATGTACTAGCATAACTCAGAGTCAGCACCCTAGTCATTCCAAGAACTGTTGGGTCTGGGTCTAGCAGTGAATCATTGGAAATTTGCAATCAAACAAGTTGCTGGGCCATATAAATATTGAGCAGACTACGTTATCATAACCGCAATCCATATGAGTGTGATCAAACCGATGACATGATAGTCACGGAATGCAATTCAGGTCCAAGCACTCAAATACAACTACACTCGAAAACCAATACCGGTTCACAGAACAAAAAGAATTTTGACATGCTTAGCCACTCGCCATGAAATCTAATTTCCAAAATAAAGAATAGTTATCGCGCTAGATAGGTACATCTGCATTTGGAAACCTCAAATTAAGCAGAAGCGCTCCAAATTTTGGGGCACCGAGCACAAAAGCGAAGTAGCAGAGCAACCGCTACCCAGAAGGAGCAAGCTACGATGTCTGAACTCTAGGTCTCCATCAGGATACTGGCCTACTGGGATCCAGAGACGAGGCGCGCAACGGAGCAAGGGAACGAACGAGCGGGGCGCGGGAGTGAGGGGTAGAGGAAGGGGAGGGGGGGGGGGAGGTCTCACAGCGGGTCGGGCGGCGGAAGCTGCAGAGGGAGGGGGGGCGCGTCTCGCTGGCGATCGGAGAAGCCCCTGGCCCTGGGGACTCCGGCGACACGACCGGCGGCTGCGTGAGGAGAGAGAAGGAAGGAAGGAGAAAAAACAAGACGAAAGTCGCGCGGCGGGGAAAAAGTCGTGCGGTTCGGTCGATCGGGCGGCAGGCAGGCGGGCCACAACGCCCGTGCCGGCGCCACGATTCGTGCGCTCCGTTGTGGGTGAGCGACCTGTTTCCTTTCGGGGAGGGGGGGGGTGTTGGCAGGTGAAACCGACAAGAAATCGCGAGGCGGGAAGAGTCGCAGTCGACACCGTTCGCGTTCGTAGCGGCGCGCGCACGCACGACGCATCTAGCTTCGCCTACCCCCAAGGGCCAGCGACCGCAGCCCGCCGCTTGGGGAAAACGTCAACACCGATACACTGCTGATACATGTAGCCCTGTTTTGAGAGCTTCTTTTAAATCTTAACGGTATAAATTTCTATCTAGATTCTAAGAATTTGTAGCTATAGATATAAAAAATAGTCAGAAGCTCCGAACCTCGGCCTTTCTAAATTCTCAGAATCTGACTACCAACCAGCTCCTTATTAAACTCTTAAGCTTCCTAAATATAACCGTAGAATGTGAATACGATCCCAACTGACGGATTCACCGCGTGGACAGCGGACCAGCCTCGTCACCAAATGTTTTTTTCGGTGATTGAAGATGGTATTATTATACGCAAAAGGAAGGATAATACGCCGCGCCCAAGAGAGACCCGACAAAAATGGCCACGAGCAGCCGCTGACTAATCGTGGCTCGAGTATATACGTACGCAGCTCCGGCCAAGCCACAGCTCTCCGTCGCTGCCAAACATTCGTGGCGCGATCCCACCTGTCGATCTCCACGGAGAGAGACCTGCAGTGCATACATGCGGCCGGGTCACCATCGTGTCATGATGGGTCGTTTAATTGATCAACTTGTTGCCTCCATCGAATCGTCGATCCATCGATCTTTCTTTGACTACTGGAGGAAGACGACGAGACGTGGAGAAGGATGAAGAGATCCAGCGAGAGCGAAAGATCGACTACTTGTGACCTGTCTGTACATGGCTCATCATGTACACCAGGAGATCAGGGGGTAGCTCAGGTTTAGGTGACACTAGTGAAGTCACGATTAACTAATATTGTACTACGGTAACTGAGGCACTGAGCCTGCAGAGCAGTGTAGCTAGCCGTCCAGGCTCTTATTCTACACAGAGCCGTGCATCGTGATGTAGGCACACTAAACAGAGTTTTACCGATTATTAGCATAAAAATGACCAGTCACTCATGCATCAGGACAGAGTTGGAGGCAGAGCGGCGAAAAAATAAAAAATAATATTATAATAATAATGCAGCTCAATGAGCGATGAATGGGCCAGTTGGTGTCGTCGCTGAGTTTCAACTGCTCCCATGTAGTACTTTTGCTTCTTTAGCTTATCTGACTCTTAAGCTTTCTACTTGAGGCATCCTAAGCTCGTTTCGTTCACTCGAATTGTATATGATCCACTGACGCAACCATGCCCGACCGTGACGACCTTAATTACGTGATAATTGGAGTACTTAATTATTGCGTGGAGCAGAAAATGGTCAATGCTTCATGCATGAAGCATGATCGATAAGATAGCACAGAGAATAAGAGGAGCATCCCTCGCTCTGCATTCTATCATCCTGCACATTGGCACTTTTTTCTTTCTTTTTCTAAGAAGAACACGTTAGCACATATTTGCTCCTTCTCGCCATTCTATTTCTAGTTTCAACCTGGATAACTGAGGGGTTACATAAACAGTTGTCGGGTAAATACAAAGAGAATGCTACTTTAGAAGGACACGTTAGCACAGAGAATTAGAGGATTTTTTCCCCTCTATTCTCTATTCAAAAGGAGGCCTAAACAATAGAATATCAAATGCTAGCAGCAACAATTTAATAGTTCCTGCCAGAATATTTTAGTAAGATCAGTACGCTCCCTGTTCTTGTAAAGCTGCACACAAATTACGCATAAAACTAAAGGTTTGACTACTCTGACATTGATAAACCCTGCTCCATTGATCTGCAGAAAGGCTTCTGCTAACGTAGGCGTCGGCGCCAGGTCATTCAAGAGTGGTGGCCGGCAGAGGCTTGAGGAGCCATAAAGATTAAAAAGGAGCACTTTAAGCAGCACCGCATATAGCAACGGCGAGAAGCAGATAAAGCATGTCTCCATCATCTTACGCAACGGCAAAACTAACCTAAAAGCTTAGTTTATTGTTACGAGGCCTATCCGATTGACGGGCCTGCCATGCTAGCTTTCAACTAATCCCTCAGCTGGATATGTATCATACGCTAATCTGACAAACGAAACAGCTGCAGGACGCACAGCTGCATTATGCAAGGCCGACCTGGCTCAGCAAGGGATATCCCCTCGCTCGTCGCTAGCTATTCCTTTCCGTCGAATGATTTGTTTTTTTGCTTTGTCATGTTGCCGGGGGCAGGGCAGGACGCACGAAATTGCTGCTGCAAATGCTACTTTGCGTGCGCGAGGATGGAGTGACGTATGCACCTGTAATCGCAGGAAAACAACTGTACTGTTCATACAAATCAGGCGGCATACGTAACGCCTCAACCCGGCCACCCCCCGCGGGTGGCGCTACCTCCACGTCGTCCTCGTGGTTCCTCACCTAGCCGTTCTGCGTCGACGCCGTGGAGTGCAAGAACCCGGTGCCGGCTGCGGCCGCCTCGGTGACGTCGCCGGCGGAGCTGGAGCTGAGCTGGATCGTGGTGGACCCTGCCACCGGCCGGGCGGTGAACGTGTCGAGCCGGCGGCCGGTGGGGGTGGAGAGGCACTGGTACACCGGCGAGACGCTGGTGCGGTACGCCGTGGTGCTCGGCGGGTGCAAGTTCGAGGGCACCGTCAGCTTCTCGGAGGAGACCGGCCAGCTAACGGAGGTCAGCCTCGCCGTCGACGAAGCCGACGGCGCCGCCGTGAGCGGCGATGGCCGGGCCTAGGAAGGGAGGACGGAACCAAGAAGAGGAATCCAAGAGGAGGTACGACGAGTTCGTGAGGAGGAAGAGGGGCAGGAAGGAGCCCAAGGCCAGGCGGGAGGTGCTCGTCGACCTGTGCTGCTGCGCCGTCAGCGCCGTCGCCGTGGTCTGCTTCCTCGCCGCCGTCGTGCTCCGGTAGCTAGCACTGGCAAGCAGAGTCTTCTCCAAATTTCCAGCGATCTCACCTCAGTGCAGCCAACACATCAACCAAGATAAATAATCCTTCTTGGCTCTTTCACCGAGAGAAAATTTTGCCCTACACATATCCTGTATCGAGATAAAATGTGTTTTTGGCCATTTGGTAATCAGGCAGTGCACCATAAACATGTACAGCAGCAACCTTAACTTTTCATGTCAAACGTATGGGAAAAATACAGAAATTTTGCTAGAGATCGACTGTGCTACACAATTGCACTGGATCCGTCTTGCCAAGAAACCATGCTCCTTTACACTACTGGAGCTAAAAAATTCAGGCGTTTCAACAAGACCTCAGCCATGACAATGTCAGCAATAAAATCGTGAGGTCTACGTACCAATCGCCGAGGGGCCGGCTGAAGGATGCGTGTACCGGATATTGCAATCTGTCACGGCCAATTGGCCGGCAAAAGTCCATAAACTGATACGCATGCATTTCGGGGTCAACACCGAGACTCGTCGCTACATGACAGTCAATTGGGCACCATCCTTGTCCGAGATTCAGACTGCAGGTTTGTGTTCTCGATGCGTCAGGGTCTGTTGTACTCTGGCGTTCGATACCTCTTCAAATGTCGAAGAAATATGTGTGTGTATATTTGCTTAGCGAATTCAGATGTTAAGTACGGCGTCAGAGCGAACTTGGCCTAGAAACATACTAAGATTATCGGATAATATGTGCATATTTAGATAACATAACAACTACAATAATAGCATCAACTAAAGAAGCCAATTAGGCTCCAAAACTAATGAGATAGTTTCTAAGTAATATGATAGGTGAACCATTTGTATGAGTTATAATGGTGTATGGTCTAATCATAATCATATGGTGTGGTGATATGGGCAAAAATATAGGATTATCTTAATAGCATTTTGTCTCATTCATAGGATTTTAGGAATACCATTTTCTAATCTTAATCTATCACTTATAACAAAATTCCTAATCCGTCGAATTTTAGAAATTACTTTGTCATATACTATGTCTTATCAAATTTAGAGTGGAATTTATTAGAAACTATCCTAACCGTTTTCGCTTTTAATAGTTAGAGACCAACTATTAATTGGTAAGCTCATTAAAATCCTATTAAAATACCATTAAAAATACCATGTAATCGTGGCACCAATATTTAATCTCTTGTTATATACTGATAATTCCATCTACACACCAAAAGTGCTCCATAAAACGCGTATATATGATTAAGCAGGTCACATCTTTATAAGTTCGAAGCCTGAGCAGTACTATGAAGTTTCCCAGTCTGGTTGTTCTGACGTTCATTTCGACACAGAGACATCGAGGGGTTGCTTGGTTTGACGTAATTTGTTGCCGACATATGTCCTACACATTTGACGGCGTTGAGCAGACGCCAACAATTGCCCAACATTTTAAAGCAAAATTTAGCATATCCCCTCCGCCTTATTTCATTGTCAATGTTTCGCAAAAACCACATGTTGCAAATTTTGGTAAATATTGATGGGAGAAAATACCAATATAAAATATGATAATTTTGCAAAGCTAATCGATTTGGTCAAGCGTGCAGCATACTCCTAGCTGAATTGGCGAAACAAATGGCTGTAGCAAACATTCAGACCCATTCGGTAGCAAGTTAGGGGTAACAATTTTATTATTTTTCATTAGTATGTTTTCTAAATTGTTAAACGGTATATTTTGTAAAAAAATTTATATATAAGTTTTTTAAAAAATCAAATAAATATATATTTTTAAATTTATAATAATTAATACTTAATTAATTATAGATAAATAGATTGTCTTGTTTTACATGTGACAAAAAATCCTACTCCAACCGTAAGCTATTGTGGTGAGCTCAGCTCTAATGTCCAATACTCAAATAGAGAAGGGAATACGTGTAAAACCTCTCAAAAATGTTGTTTATTAAAACACGTTGTTTATTCATGAGTACAACACCAGCCATCTTATGCATACAGCATGCAAAGCCTACCAGCAACCAGAGATGTAACAAGCCCACGCAATGCGAGTTGCAACCATCACCACGTGTCCACAGACCAGCACAAAAACAAGCTGCACTGCTGCTTGTTTTGCGGCCGTCCCAGCATTAATAGGAGCCCATAATAGTTGTGCACCATATAGATAACATTATGATTTAGCCAGAAGGCATCGGGGCATAGGCTTTGACGAAATTTTACAGCAAGCATCGCATTTTTTTATTAATGAAAAGAATGACATGGCAGGATTAGGTCATAAACCTAAACCACAGACAATTCACAATGTCAGATTGCTTCTGATATATCACACAGAAAAGAGTTTCAATTCCAATACTTCATATGTTTGGCTTCTCTCCAGTAGCGTTAGAAGTACAAAAGGAGGTAAGAAAAACTCAAACCAAAAAGACCTCATGTGTGCTGTGCAATGGCTCTAAAATTAGGTTATATATTAAACCACTAAACTATTAGACTCGACCCTTCAGTTAGATCTTAATTTTACTGTATACTACATTCTTACATGATATCAGAATAGGTCTAGACATCTTCAGCGTGCTAGCATTCTCCCGCCGGCGAGTTGACGCTTCCTTCCCGTCGTAGACTTCCTTTCCGGTATTTCTTCTCTGCTTCCTCATCTCGGCTCTCTCTTCTCCCCGTCTCCTCCGCAGACGGCTTTCTCCTTCTCCACCACCCTCTCCCCTCCCTTGTTTCCACCACGTGACAAGGCGACGGTCTCCATCCGCCTCCTCGTCTCGTCTCACACCCGTTTTCACTCTTTCCTTGCCTCGGCGCACCTTTTGTTCTTCGACGTCGGCACACCTCTGCGTTCGTCGTCTCCATCGGCTGGACCTATCCGTCCTCCATCGATTGGACTCGTCCGTCCTCCATCAGCTAGAATCCTCTCTTGGTTCCCGTTTTTCCGACACGCTCACCTGCTCCCGGACGCGAACCTTCTCTACTCGTGTCCGAGCCACTCCAACGTGTCCACGAACACGAATCTCTGCCTCCCGAACACGAACCTCCTCTCTTCGCGTCCGTCCCCTCTTCGAGTTTTCGAGTCCACTCCACTCCTTTGCCTCTACGAGTCCAAGGACGTGAAACTTCTCCTCACGGACGTGAATCTTCTCATATCTGTGACCCACCTACTCTCTGACTTACCTACTCTGCCACCCACTTCTCCCTCAACTACTTCGCTGCTTATTTTTCATCGGCCAACCACTCCCCATCAGCTGGTTGGCCCACTTTTCTCATCAGTCAACCACTCTCCTCATCGGCTTACTCCCATCACTTCCCATCGGTTTACTCCCATCGGCCCCCTACCCCTCATCGGACATTACCCTCATCGGCTTCTTGCGCCCATTATCCTTTTATCATGGCCACCGAGTCAGCCCTTAGCTCCGGCACCCTCCCAGTCGTCGAATCTGTTCCAGCCCTCGGCGCCTCTAACCACACCTTGGGCACTACCTCGCCGATCTTCTCACCACCATACGCCACTGTCAACGTGAAATCTCATGTTCCCATATCTCTCGACCTTAATGCCAACTACTCTAAGTGGGTATTTTTCTTCAAATCCCTCTATGAAAAGTTCGGCCTCCGGTCTCACATCGATGGCTCCACTCCACCTCGACCCGATGATCCCCAGTGGGACATCGCCGAGTGCTATGTGCATAGCTGGTTGCTTGGCTCAGTCGATGACTCTATCCTCGACCTTGCCATGAAGGACACCAACCCCACCGCCCGAGATCTCTAGGTGGCTATCGAGCGGCTCTTACTTGTCAATAAACAGTCGCGCGCCATCTTCTTACTAAACGAATTCCACTCCATGGTATAAGAAGACTCTTCTGTCTCCTCGTACTACCAACACCTCAAGGTAAAGGCTGCTGCCCTCCGTGATGTTAGTCACCCTATGGCCGACTCACAACTCGTCCTCGCCCTCCTGCGAAGACTTAACCCATGCTTCTCCAACACCACCAACGACATCGCCAACTCCACGCCCCTTCCGTCATTCGCCCAGGCCCATGACATGCTAGTTTTCAAAGAACTACGCCTGACCAACGACGAGAAGACCTTGGCCCATACCGCTCTTCTCGCCGCAGCCGATCATGGCTACCGATCATCGTGTGCTGCTGCCACTTCTCACGGCTCTAGTAGCCATGGCCCTAACCATAACAACACAGCTCGCACTGGTGGCATCGGCAAAGGCAAGGGCAAGGGCAAGGGCAAGAACTGGCACGGTCCGATGCAATCGCGACCTGCTCCAGTCCCTGTCCCGTCTGTCGGTCCCATGGGTCCGTGGCTATGCTACAACCCCTGGGCACCTCAGCTCCAGCCACGCAGTCCCATCGGCTGGCAACCAGGCGTTCTCGGCGCCCATCCTCAGGCCCACCTGGCATTGGCTCCTACCCCACCGCCTTAGTCGATCCTCCTACCACCACCCACCCAGTCGGTTCCCTTCTGAAATCAGGCTGGCCTCGTCGCCGCCCTCAACCAGATGACGCTCCAACCTTAGCACTCTTGGGTGCTGGACTCTGGTGCGTCCTCTCACATTGCGTCATCGGCTGGTATACTACACTCTCGCCATCCCTCCTCCTCCCCCTTTGTCACTATCGACAATGGCCACTCTCTTTCTGTCTAATGCCGTGGTGACTCCTTTCTGTCTACACCCACAACTAGCCTTCCACTTCGCAATATCCTCATTGTTTCCTCCCTTATTCATAATCTAGTATCTGTTCGCCAATTCACATGAGATAACAATTGCTCAATTGAATTTGACGCTTCTGGTTTCTCTGTGAAGAATATTCCAACCCGGCATCAGTTCCTTCGCTGCAATAGTGGCGGCGATCTCTACACCATCCCTACTGCGCCGTCCACTCCACACGCCAACATCGCCTTCTCCACCAACCTCTAGCATCTTCGCATTGGTCATCCCGGCCCCGACGCTATCGCCAATCTATGTCGCATCGCCTCTATCAAGTGTACCCATAGCAGCTTCATTGTTTGTCATTCGTATCAACTTGGTAAACACGTACGATTGCTCTTTTCAAATTCTATGTGTTGTACCTCGTGACCTTTTGAGCTAATACATTGTGATGTATGGACTTCTCCGGTTAAGAGTATCTCTGGTAATCAGTATTATCTTGCAATACTTGATGATTACTCACACTATTGTTAGACTTTTCCACTCACCAGCAAGTCCGAGGTCGCTTCCTACCTAATTAACTTCACAAACTATATCTCCAACTAGTTTAACCTCTCCATTAAAGCTCTGCAGGCCGATAACGGTATGAAGTTTGTTAACCGTACCGTTCAAAACTTCCTCAACTCTCAGGGCATCCATCTCTGCCTCTCCTGCCCCTACACCTCTCCCCAGAACGGCAAGGCCGAACGCCTACTTCGCACACTTAACAATATGAGTCGTACAATGCTACTTTATGCCCACCTACCTACAACCTATTGGGCTGAAGCACTAACCACTGTGACTTACCTCCTCAATCGGCGCTCTTGCTCCTCCATTCACCACAATGTCCCATACACCCTTCTGTACCGCACGGCGCCAGACTACTCCCACCTACGCATCTTCGGGTGTCTCTGCTACCCCAATCTCATCGCCACTGCTCCTCACAAACTTGCCCCCCGCTCCACCGCCTGCATTCTCCTCGGATATCCCTCATCTCACAAGGGATACCGATGTCTCGATCTCTCTACCCGCTGGGTTATCGTCTCTCACCATGTTGTTTTTGACGAGACCTGCTTCCCTTTCAGTCTACTTAATCCCAAATCCTCATTTAGCGATCTCAACTTCTTTCTTACCAACACCGTGCCCTCCCTATCTCCTCCATCAATCTCACCTCCGGCCCCCTTATCGGCCATTCCTGAGGACTTACTGCTCAGCTATCCCACTCCTCTTCGGTCTGATGCTACTCATATTGGATCTCCATTGGCCCCACCACTCTCATCGGCTTCGGCTGATCCTGTCTCATTTCCATCGGACACCTCAACCCCATTGGCTCCTCCGCCTTCATCGGCTCATACCCACCTATTGGCCCATCCGCCTCCATCGGCTCCCCCCTCGCTATCGACTGCTCCACCTCCATCAAACCGACCAAACCAATCGGCCCATACACTCCCATCAGCTCAGGCCAACCTAGTTCAGCCCTTTCCTCTCACATACAGTCGTCGATCCCGAGCCGATGATGCCCCTCCCCAACCAGTCCCTACCCCACCTCCCACATTCCCATTGGCTCATGTCCCCTCCACATCTCACATGATTACTCGATTACAAACCGGATCCCTCCGTCCCACCAAGCGCTACGGGCTCTCAACAGTCTATCGTATTATCTCACCCATCCCGGCGACTCCTCGCTCAACCCTGACCGATCCTTAGTGGCGCGCAGTCATGGCCGACGAGTACAAGGCTCTTATGGATAATGAGACCTAGTGCCTCGTCCCTCGTCCTCCCGATGCTAATGTTGTGACCGGTAAGTGGATCTTTAAACACAAGTTTCACACCGATGGATCACTTGCCCGTCACAAGGCATGCTGGGTAGTTTGGGGTTTCTCCCAACATCCCAATGTCGACTATGACGAGACCTTTAGTCCCATCGTCAAACCCACCACCATTCGGGCCGTTCTCACCCTGGTTGCCTCGCACTCTTGGCCAATCCATAGCTCGACGTGAAGAACGCCTTTCTTCACGGTCATCTGACGAAAACGGTCTACTGCCAGCAGCCTCTAGGCTTTGTTGATCCCTCTCATCCTGATGACGTCTGCCTCCTTCAGCGCTCCCTCTACGACCTCAAATAGGCTCATCGGGCCTAGTACCAGCGCTTTGCTACCTACCTTTGGCACATCGGCTTTGTGGCCTACACGTCCGATAGCTCTCTCTTCATTCTTCATATCGGCAACACCATCACCTATCTTCTCCTTTACGTCGATGACATTGTTCTTACAGCGTCCTCGCTGTCCCTTCTACACCAGATCATAGCTCGACTCCACTCCGAGTTCGCCATGACCGATCTCGGTCCTCTCCATCACTTCCTTGGCATCTCTGTCACCCGCTCTTTTCACGGGCTCTTCCTTTCCCAGCGTCAGTACGCCATCGATCTTCTCCAGCGTGCGGGCATGGCCGAATGTCACCCCACAGCCACTCCAGTTGACACTCGCGCCAAACTCTCCGCTACCAATGGCTCACTCGTCGTCGATCCCTCTAGTACCGGAGTCTTGCTAGTGCTCTCCAATACCTCATCCTAACATGGCCCGACCTCACCTACGCTGTCTAGCAAGTGTGACTCTTCATGCATGCTCCGTGCTAATCTCACCTCGTGCTGCTCAAACGTATCCTTCGCTACGTGAAGGGCACACTTTCCAGCGGCCTGCACCTTATCTCCAGCCCCATCGAATCTCTCACCGCGTATTCCGACGTGGACTGGGCGGGCTGCCTCGACTCTCAACGCTCTATGTCCGGCTACTGCGTCTTCCTCAGTGACACTCTAGTCTCCTGGTCCTCAAAACACCAGACTATAGTGTCTCGGTCTAGCGCCGAAGCCGAGTACCGCATCGTTGCCCATAGAGTCGCTGAGTGTTGCTGGCTTCGTCAGCTTCTCCAGGAGCTCTGTGCATCTAACTCCTCTGCGACCATCGTCTACTACGACAACGTCAATGCCATTTATATGACCGTCAACCCGATCCATCATCGACGCACGAAGCATATAGAGATAGATATTCATTTTATTCGTGACAAGGTCACACTATGATAGGTTTAGGTGCTTTATATACCATCGGTGCACCAGTTCATCGATATTATAACTAAAGACCTCCCCGCGTCTTTGTTCACCAGTTTTCGATCTAGTCTCTGTGTCCGTTCCCCTCCTGCTACGACTATGGGGGGTGTTAGGCCACTGAATCACTGGACTGTATTGTACATCATATTCTTACAGTACACCACCAAAAGAAACGGCTCAGCTTTTGTACCATTCCATGGCTATATTATTCTTTCTTCAAACAATTTAACTTGAATTCAAGTGACTGTGTTAATCAAACTACATAATTTACTGTTGGGCAGAATAATACATCCTAACTGTCGCTATCATCCCACAAACCACCCTCGTTCAGCGATCACTCCGCGAACACGTGTAGCTACTTCAATGGCATCGTTTAGGGGAGGGTAGCTCCAGCTATTTGAAATCTACAAGGAAAAGAAGAATGATATAGCCATGTAGAATTGTAGATAATCAAGTACATCCTTGTGAACCTCAACAAAATATATCCAAAACATGTACTTGAAAAACTCCCAGTTATCAGGTGTAGTTACTTGAACAGAATAGGTTGTTTTGTTGATTTACATCTTGTCATTAGCATATCTACTAATATTTTCTGAATTGCGAGTTAATCTACACTATCCATGTGCCATAAAACTTCCACATACCATCTATACACCAAAATTATAAAAAACAAAATATATCAGGACAATAGATGGTCAGGATAGTTCAGTTGGTAATGAAGACCAGTTCGTGCGCCACATGGACATAGTTCTAATGTATTTTTATGAGAGCTTTGTCATTAAAGATTGTCACAGTGACAACTATAGTATTTCAAACAAACAACGATAATTGATGGAAACAACAACAATAATTGACACAGTTCTACTATATGAACAAATGAATTCACAATGCATTAGATTATATCAGGGAAACACAGCAAATACAGAAAAGAAAAGAATTTAATAGCTAGGATCAAAATCAATGAAGCATGAGAATTAAGAAAAATCAAGGTGCAAAAAAAATAAAGTTGAAACCTTCAAGGGATAAGGTTCAGAGTTTATAGAGATATTAAAATAATGAATGATTAGTACTACAGCTTAAGTTTTAGAAAACGAACGTGGGAAAATGGAATGTGCTTAAGTTATGTACTATTCTATTAGGCAAGTAGCCAAGTAGGCAGTATAACTCAAAACAAATTTTCATTGACTTACGTCTTCCAATCCAGTGAAAGGGCGGACAACTCCTCGCTCCCGTAGAGTCTTGTGAAAAGCAGAAAACTTCCATTTACAATACTCAGTTCCAATGACGTAAACGGGCATCCTGTGACACATGTGATTTGAAGCTAGTCATGCAAACCCATAAAAAATGAAGTATGAGCTTGCTGGAAATCATGCGAATTTTAAAATCATCTTACCCTGTACTACAAGCCTCACTTAGCATACTTATAGAATCAGCGGTTACAACAAAAGCATCAGCCCATGCAATATTCCTCATCTGCGGGTTAGGTTCTTCAAAAATAAAATCAACTCGTTACAAGTGCAACAACATGCATAAATATATTGCATTATGACTAACTTAGTACTATATTGCATCTACCTTCCCCATCCCAAATATAGATCTTAGGATGTCCAGCGAATTCTTTAAATATAATATCAGAGACCTGTCAGCAGATAATTAAACTTAAATGTCAAGTTCTTTAAGGATATTATAACAAAAAAAACAGAATACGAAACGTTCTACCTTTCGCGGTGTTCTCCTAGAAAATGAAAATCTCAAACTCCCACAGCTGTCTAGCACATTATACATAGAAGAGCTGTCTGGCAAGGTCTACACCGTATTTACAATTCTCTAATCATTGACAAATAACAATAGTCAATATTGGATCTGGGCATGAAAACCAATCATGGGACACATACAAAAGTGTAACAAAATAAGCTTAAGATAAAAAGGATTAAAAGCCAACAGGAATTCCATTAGCTCTCTGTAAGTTAGACAAGGCAAAACATCTCGAGTCCAAGGTAGTTGACTAATCAATGGTGCTTCTGAAAAGGTGTACAGAAAAAAATATAACAGATCATAGCATCGAAATGGCTAACTCATTTTAAGATTCACTATAAGTTTATATTCCCCACGTACTACATGCGACATTCATTGACCCTGAGTTTATTTGTACTATGGGCTCTCATGGAATTTAGGAGGAAAGCGGCAGACTAATACAGACATCTAAACAAGAATATCAAATGGGTGGTTCTCAATCCACAGGTAGCATGGAATAATGGCAAATCACTAGTTCTGGACCCCAAAAACTAGGAGGTGGAGCAAAGGATGCAACTTCAAGACAAGAAAAGGTTCACCCTTTTACTTTTGATGATTCTAGGTTCTAGGGTATCTTTATGATGCAACACATTAATTACAACAATTTCATAATGTTCCAGGCACACTAGCATTGCCAGGAATATATATTCACCTTGCCACAATAAATAAATAAGAGATGCAATCCCCTTAGAGATCATCAGATTGAGTAAAGAAATCAATTGCGAGATGCAATAAATGATGAATCTCCCATTAACGAAGGAAATAACAGATGTATCCACTATCCAACAGATCAGCCACATCTGACAGTATCAGTTGGACAAGAAAAAGAGAAAAATCGTCATATTGATATATCATTTGTGTGTGCAGAGGTATGCATGGGTTTCTCCATGAGCAATCATCAGAGTGCAACCATTTGAATATTGCCTGCATTTACTCCTGCAAACTCAACGCATAACTATTATATCCAAACACATAACAATGAAATGTGCAAAGTGAGAAAGAAAGAGAGATCTACTTGTGAATACTTCAATGTTGGCGATTAGCAACGGCTTAGACAAAGGGATGAGTTCATCATACCAAGCTATAGCAGCAAGGCGTAGCGATTGGAGTGCACCAATAATAAGCACCTAAACTTTTTCAAAATCCAGAATAAGTATGGCATTGCAGCGTAACCATTTTTCACTTCCAAAAATTTTGAGAAAGCAGTATACCACATTCCTGCTAGATCATTCTTATGATGTTATCCATCTACGGAATAGACATGGAATTTTTTGTTATACGCCAGCAGTTAAAAAATAGTAACGATGGCAATGAGTCACCACCAGATAAAACCTATCATTTAGATTAGGTTTAATCATAGAATCAAATCGATTGAGATATTTTTCATAGATGAGAAATAGACAGAGATGTATTTGATGCAAACAATATTACCGATGTCGACTATTTAGTTGCTCGGCCTCATCTCTATTTTCGTTGGAACCAGCTCAGGTGTTGATTTATTGGGGCAAAATAGAATCACCTTAGGTGCAATAATGGAGCATCTCCAGATATGAGATGAATAGCATGAGTCCTTTTGAATGCAAAGGATGGTACTAAATGTAATGTTAAGCGCAGACATGGATCCCCTAGTAAAATGATGTGCAGTTTATTTGCTTTATTTTAATTTTCAATAATATGGAAATTCTAGATCAGAGAGACTCATCGAGCTAGTTCCGGGCCAGGTCCCACCGGACCATCGCCGTGTGCGATACGAACCCAGAAGCGGCTCGACCAGCGACCGGCCGTGTCCGGGTCGTACCCTGCGCTGCGCCGCCTCTCTTATTTATTCCGTGCACCAGAACAGAGCGCCGTAGAAGAGTGAGAGGCACAGGCGGAGGCAGCAGCGGGAGTCCCCTTCGTCCGTGGAGAGAGGGGAGACGAAGGAAGCATCGCGATGTCGACGGAGGCGGAGAGGGCCACCAGTGCCGCCCCCGCAGCCGCTGCGCCGGTGCGGTGCCAGCGGATAGGCTGCGACGCCATGTTCACCGACGACAACAACCCCGACGGCTCCTGCCACCACCACCCCTCCGTGAGTCCTCCTCTCCCTCCCCTCTAAACCCCCTGACCTGAAAAAATCTCATGGAATACACCGCGGATTACGGGCGTGAGGAGTCTTATTCTCTGGGAAGTTCGTGGCGCCGGCTCCGCGGTTCAAATCCCTGTATTTTTCTGCCTCCAATCTCGCCTCAGAGGCCCCCGCCGCAAGTCGTATTCTAATGCTTACGGTGTAGTCCCGGGGTCAAGCGCTTTGCCTGATCTTGGACAGGGAACGAATTGAGTAGCGGGGAATATTTTGTGAACATTGAAATCCTTCCTTATTATCAACAGTTCTATATAAGTATAGTGAAAATTAGTGTTATATATAGATTGTTAGACTACACTGATGGTAGATTCGTAGTATGTGATGGGGGATTAATGGATTACAGGATTCAATCAAAAGTGGCTATTGATGGCAGAAGAGACTGTGGTTGGCTCAACCACGTGATAGTAGGAGTTTTTTTTTCCTTTTGCCCCTTATTTGGGTTAGGATATTGATACCTTGAAGCTGCCTCTTGATGAGGAATCATGGGCAATGGGCAATGTGTGTGACCGCTGTGGCGTGGGCTTCCTTTTCTTTCACAGATGGTTCACATGACTGATGACTATTTACAAAAAGGCAAAAGGAAAAGAGGCAAGGAACTACCTTTCCCTTCAGAGAGTAAACAAAATTAATTTGGAATAAAGATATCCATTCTCTTTCTCTTTTTTAATCCCTGTCATGTCTAAGGATCAGATACCCATGTCTTTCCATGATACAATCGCTTGACCCACATGTTGTACCAAAAATGGATTCAGTACAAAAACTGCTGCTGCAAAACTTCTTTACAACTTCTTCTATGTTCAATTGTAAATAACTGTTGCTATGCTGCACTGCTTCTATAAAAATGGAAGAATAATGGTTAATAGGATAAGCATTTTCAAGCAATTCTATTTGTCTTCTAAAATTCAAATCACATAGCTCACTTTGTGAGGCAATGCCAAATTCCATTGTAATATTCAAACACCAATTCACACTCCTGGTTACTTCATTTGATCTAGAAGAGTTGTTCTAGTATGTAAAATGCTGGTCATTTTCTGATGAGGTGCATACAGATATATGTGATATTAGTACACGAGAATACCTCCATAAGAAAAAGTACAAGAGAATACCTAAATGCGTGTATTTATGTTTCTCTTACCTAACTCTTGATCCCATTCTTTTTTGAAAAAGGACGCATAAAGGAACATATATATGATTTCTGACAGCTGTCTCCTTTTTTGTTTTGTTGCAGGGAGTAAGTGTTTCTTCTTTGCATGAGAGGGTACTTCTGGAAGGATGCATAGGTTAATTTTCTAAGATTTTTTTCAGCCTATATTTCATGATGGCAATTGTACCATGAGATTTTCTTCTCATTGATAGTTATCGATGGAATTCAGAGCTTACTTAGCTTCTTACATGATAGAGTAGTTGGGGTTTACTTATGAACCACATGCTGGCAATCTTATGAACATTCATTTTTATTTTGCGAAATATGCAAAAGCTGTAATCAACTATGTTAGTGTTTGGTACTTCACTAGTCACTGCACCTGAACATTACCATGCACATTTCAAATATCTGATAGTTTGGGTTTTTATGTTGGCCATAAATCTGTAATATCAAACATCCTGCTTTCCAAACTAATTAATATGTAACCATAGACTGTAAGATGAAATAAGTTGCCAATGGCAAGACCTTAAGTACTAAAGTAAGTTAATATATCCCGTTCACTCATTCAGTAACAAATGCTACCAACAGTAAAGAGCACAGGCAACATCAATCAGAAGTACTTCAAATGAGATGTTTTAGGTTATGTTAATACAGAAGTAGAACAGGCAGTTTCTCTATAAAAATCAGCTTGAATTGGCTGAAGAAAGTTATTCTTGTTTTCACTGTGACTCAGAAACACACTAAAATTTGTATCTGAATAAAACCTGAGCTGATGTCTTTGTTTAATCATTCATGATTTCCTACATGTTGCCTTTTAGCATTCTAGGTTGCTCCATCCATACCTGAAATATCATCTTCTATGACCTGTTAGAAAAAAACGAGAATACATAAAGGAGCTATCTTTAATTTAGAGAGTGGGACTTAAACTCCATGGCTTTATCCACCACCACCACAACCTTGTGCTATTGTTCTTTACAACTATGGCCACCTGGGTTGGCTTGTTGTATATTTCAGCAAAACCAAACATGAATACATGAATGATTGCATGCTACACTGCTGTGTAGGTGCAAAACTGGGAAACACACAACTGAAAAACCAATCACAAAAGCTGTTTCTACTAACTCACCAAACGCAGTTCCAGTCCAGACTTCGAGGCAGAGTGTGGGAGCTGACACTTGCTCAAGGTGCCGTCAAGATTTCTTTTGCTCTGACCATGCTGAGTTTCTGTCTATAAGCTTAATGCTTGGATACAAGTGATTGTTCCCCTATTTGGGTGTAACAGCTGATTGATTCCTTATTAGCATTAACAACCAACATCCCTATGCATGTTTATGTGTTGATAGAATAAATCATATAACTTTGATTTAACAGATTATGCACTTCTATATTTTCAGGATCACAGCCCAAAGGCATAAAAACCAGCAGCTACCAGTGATACAAACATGGTACCTGTTGAGAAACCTGCGGTTCCACCACCAAAGAAAAAAATTGATCTGAATGAGCCTAGCATTTGTAAGAACAAAGGATGTGGTAAAACCAACAACCAACAAGGAGAAGGATAATCATGACGCTGCATGCGATTACCATTCAGGTCCTGCAGTTTTTCATGACAAGATGAGAGGAATATGCTTTCGGTTAAAACTTCATGTTGTTTTGCTCAGAAAAATTCCTTGATTTTTGCCACCACTGATTCCGACTCTTTTTTTTTGCAGTGGAAATGTTGTGATATTCATGTCAAGGAATTTGATGAGTTTATGGAAATTCCTCCGTGCACAAAGGGTTAGCACAATGCTGATGCTGCATGAATTTTCACCATGCCCCATCTTGCAATAAGAACCCTGTTACGCATAAGGTTCTCTTGTATCTCGTAGTGCATAAGATAGACATGTTGCCGCAATTTTTATGGAGAATTTTACTTGGAGTTGGGGAGTGTGGCAAAAATATCGAGAATAGGCTGTTTTACCGTGCTCTGAGTGACTGCTGCAAAATTGTATGTGGCGTTTCATTTTTTTTTTCTGAAACGGGGACTTGAAATTTTGTGGAGACTTGATTTTGACTGACTTCGGGTTCGTTCGTAGCCAAATTTTCATAGTTATAAAATCAAATACTCCATCTAAATGCCTTCCTACGAAATTTTGGTAACACCTACCTTCTATTTATATGAGAATAACATGATTTTGGTATCAAATCAAACACTTCTTTTTCCATCCTTAGGCAACAAAATTGGGTATTTGGTAGTGTCTTCGTTTGCTCAACATTTTGTGCTACCAAAGTTGATAACAATAACTTAACTTTGACATCAAACCAAACACTTATTTTCCATCGTCACCAACTAATTTGGCGCTGCCAAAGCTTGCCCAACCTACGGTACTTTTATATGGCATCAAATTAAATCACCCCTATCAAGTATGCTATGGCATCAAATTGAACCAACACTTTGTCCGATTTAATGCCTAGTTTTTAAACTAAACTTTGAATTGTGACACCGCAAGAATCAATGTGTTGCTGTCCATTTCCAGAAACTCTGGGCGCTTGAGTTGAAGGACTGCACAATGATGTGATGAAGTGCACAAACAGTGTAACAACATCTCCAGCAGCTTGCTAAAAATCATCCCCTGGGTTGGCTATAAAAGATCTCTCCTATATCTTACTCTCATGTATTTTATTGATATTTTGAATGGCTATTATTGTAACGGATAATTTTCTAATGGTTCTTATTTTTCTTCTATTTTTTCTTAAATGGCTATATTGCGAACCTCTCTTAATATATCAGCTCTTTTCGGATGTTGTTTCCCAACCTATTGTAATGAGCCCGATTCATCATCATAATCGCCCTAGGGGAGGAGGGTTGTGGCACTCGACCTACGGTGGCGGTGGCAAGAAACTATAGCCTATGCCTCCACACTGATCATCGTGGCCAAAAGCTTGTCGCAACAGGTGAGGATTGGGAGTTACGGTGGAGATGCTAGAGAAGTGACGACGCGACTGAGAAGGGGTGATGCGGGAAAGAGGTAGCCAAATCGCATGAGTAGGAACTCATGTGCTCAAATATAAGGAACGGTAGGGTGGTATAGGGGATATGCTAGTGGCCAAATTCTTAAATTCAACTCCAACTATGGAGGATAAGGTTCTAGCAACGCACTAATAGCAAATAGTGAGACTAACACAGTATTTTTCAACTGTGCCATCAATATTTCACATATTGGGCAAACAAGACCTGATTCTACCTCATTTGCATTTATTTGGCACTATTTAACATTTACTGTTTTAACTTTAATGGATTTTTAAATAATTAGACTTAGACTACAATGAATAAAAATTGCATAGATGCAACACACACTAACAATATGTCATATTTTTAAGTACTTGTATATATATTTTTGAAAAAGACAGATGGTTAAAATTTACATATGAATATTAATCCACTGTCAAGTATTTACAAATGGAGAAATTATATATGTCATCTGCAACCAAGTCGTATCACTCATCTGAAATCAAGGTGACAATTGGCCACATTTTATTGCACTTCGAAATTTGCCCAGAGGAAGAAAAGTTCACTCTTAAGCTTCTGGAACTGGTGCCATCTTCCATTATTGTCTTATTGATAGGAGTACATGTTTACATAATCATACAGTAACATTGACAATAAGTACGTAATTAAGTAAGATTATTACTGCAAACTCGAACAAGAGTAGCACAAAACAGGGAGGCGACGTTCTCAGTACATTCATGGGATGCCGATGATTGGCAGGAAAGGGAAGAAGTAGATGAGTGGAAGGCCCGGGCCGTCGTCGGGCGGGGTGGCGCGCCCGGCGTGCGGCGGAGAAGACGTCGCGGGCATCTGCCGCGGCGTCGTCCTGCTCGCCAGCGGCGGCGCGGGGCTCTGGTTGTTACCGGTGGCCGCCGTCGTCGCGAGGACGCCGCACCTCGTGAAGACGGCGAGGAGTGACCCCAACGCGTACGAGGAGCCGGGCTCCCGGCCCGCGGCAACCACGGGTGCGACGGCGAGCCTCCCCGGCGCGCAGAGCTGCTCGGCGCCGCCGAGGACCCTCGCCGCGCACCGCTGGTGCCGCCGTCCGTCTCCGCCCGCCGGCAAGGCCACGTCGAAGCCGCCGCGCTCGTCGGTCTGCGCCGCCCGTAGCTGGCCCGCGCCGTCGCCGCCGCATCTCACCGCCACCACCACACCTGAGACACGCGCAGACCAAAACACACGTAACGCGCGGGCGCCGCATGCCTCGTCAGTCGTCACGGTGGCTTCGCAGACCAGCGAGGGCAAATGGGCAGTCATCGTTGCACTTACCGGAGAGGTCGTGGCCCGGGGCGCAGTCGAGGCAGGCGACGGAGCCGCGGAGCGTGCCGCGCCCCTCGCCGAGCTGCGCGTGCACGGCGGCGACGAGGACGACGAGGAGAAGCTGCGCTCGCCGGACGACCGCGAGGCGAGGAGCCATGACCACGACGACGACGCGCCGTGTAGTGGTCGTTGCACGCAGCTACGTGTCTACGTGCTACAAAGTGCGCGCGGTCGTGTGCGCATTTGTAGTACGAGGATACGCTTGGCCTACGGCACCAGGCGCATTGAGTACGCGCACGCAGGGGCAGATGGGGAGATCGCTGGCCTTAACGCCCGCCGCCACCGCTCTCTTGCAACGGAAAGGCGATCACGCAACGTACCCAAATTGGCGCCGCTGCATCGCATGCACGCACCCACCATCAGTTCACTGCTGGAAATGGAGGTCCTTGTGCAGTTGCAGTGATGTGCTTATCATCTCGAACAATGAAGCTTAGCCGCTCCCCCGGGGGCGCAGTGAGCCAGCGAGGGAAGTCCATTGTTGTAACAGGCCGCCAGGAGAGCAAACGCGGCCCAGAGTAGGCAGGACCGACCACGGTGGGTTTAAGGGAGGACGGGATATGGTTTTAGTACCACGTCGGGTGGTGTTTACAGCCTATGAGAGGCAAGGACTAGAGAGTGGATATAAGAGGGGGTGAACGGCATCCATGCAGCTCATACATCTCTCGGCCTTTTGGCTAAGATAGTATCTGTTATTCTTATCAGTTTAATATATGTTATATGGGCTATATGCTATTACATTTATTTATTATGGGTAGAGCCCATCACAATAACTTATTACTCGAGTCCTTACGTGTCGCCTAGTTGTTAGCACTACTGCTTGGGCTAGCAAACCTTAACCAAGGCCAAGTTGAATTTATTTATTCTTATTAACATAGTTGATGCAGCGATTGAATTTGTTTATACTCTTAATGTAGTGGACCTAGCGAATTCCTACCATAGTTTGAATTGTTATATTTGATCCAATCGTCTTGGAAGAAAAAAAATATTCTATGTCATTTAAACCAGAAGAATTTCTTATCTACAATTGAAGGAAATATATTCTATTAAAATATATAGGAGCACCATTAAAGCCTTTTCTCCACCTGTAATCCGTCTTTGCTTCCAAGCAAAATTGAAGAAGAGATCCTGAAAAAAGTAGCCAGCAAGGTGACCTAAATCTAAGCTGGCACATGAACAACTAGAAAAAAAATCTTACGTTGATAAAAACTGCAGGTAAGATGATATGGTGAGAGAACCTTTGCCATGAGAGAGGGCGGTGGGAGGAATCCTCTAAAAAAAGCAAAGTATAGGCTGGATGAAGCCTTTGACAACAATGTTTATGGTGGAAAGAAGCATTTTGATGATGATAAGAATAAATGATAAATGGAAATGGTACTTTGATAACAAATATCATCAAGATCTCTTGTAATGAGCAATGATGATAAGAAAGAGGGTTGGGACATCTATCGAGCATAGTAGTCAGAAGATGGTGATTGACGAATATGACTGGGGATAAGATTTTGAGTTGCTGAGATGGCTATGCTTAATTAAAAGCAACTTTTTAGTGTGAAATTCTTCAATTGAAGAGGTCAGGTTTAGAGAAGAGAGACCATCTCACCGTTTTAGTTGCTAAGCAAGCATTAAACGTGGTTGTCATTCATTATCTTAGGAAAAAAAACTATGGTTGTTAGCTAAAAACTATAACCTCCTCTAAAGAAAAGAAAAAGAAAGTACATACTAGTTACACCTTCCATCTAAAAAGAATTTTATTAGATTTAGTTCTATATTGTTAATTAATATTGTGGTTCTGATTAAATCTATGATGATGATGTATGTTTAATATAATCGGGGTGATGTTCAGTGAGCAACAGAAAATTTTTATATATGAATTTGGATTATGTAGTGTACTATACTTGTCAACCGCGCAGCGCCGACGTGACGACGCAAAAATACCGATGCCGCAACCAGAAGATGCCTCAGCGCTCCACAGCTGTCATCTACCGTCCTGTCGGATCCAACCGCGTGGTAAACAGTAGTCCGTAAACCCGAATTGGCCGGCGTCTATCCCAATCCGTCGCGACGCCCATAGTTCCGTACGCCCAGCACCATACCGGCAGCTACGCCCTGCAGGTGCTGGCCGGCCGCCCGGCCATGTATTGCCTCGCCACGTCGCCGGCTGCGGCACCGGCAGCGCCAGCGGCGAGGGCCGTGTCTCCTTTCCTCTTCGTGGTGTCGGTTCCTCCTCAGACTTCGCGGTCCCGGGAGCTTCATTGCGCTGTATGGGGAAGGGTGTGGGTGAGGGGAGGAGCCGTGTCCAGCCAGCGGCAGGTGCTGCGGCGGTGCTCCTCCGCCGGCGACGGTGGCCTGTCCAGGTTGGGTTACTGTATCTGCCTTATCAAAACCAACCCCTCTTTTGTTCTGGTCTAGGAAATGGATGGGTTTCTTGAGCTAGTATGGTAGTATTAATTTGTTCACTTGGTTTGGTAGCTTTACAGTAACAAAATGTTAAAAACCAAAAAATTCAGATTGTACATGTGTTCACTTAAATTTCAGACATGTGCGCTTGAGAGTCCAGACATGCTCTTAGTGATCTGTCAGCTGGGGGCTGCCTGGTGTAGTGCTAACGTAGAAAAAAAATGTTGTTTTGCAACTTAGGAGTGTAAACCATAACAAAAAATTGACCAAGATTACGAGGAAATCATCTAAATGCCGTTGTAATAAGAGTATTGCAAGTATGGATTAGTTACTGAGGAGTCCTATCAAAAAGTTCTCAAGTGATGTTAGTCTAGAATATACCTTCTGCAATACCTAGAGTTATATTGGATAATCTTTGTTATCTTTGCACAAGAATGTAGTTGTGAAACAAATATAATCAAAATTTTCTTCTACAGTTTTTGCATAATTGAGGGCCCAGAGACTATACAAAACTTTGTTCAAATGCAATCACCAGAGATTCAAGACAACATCAAGAGCCGCCGTAACAAAATTTTCCTTTTGATGGAAGAGGTGTCTAGTATATGTACTTTATTATCGTCTCTTCAATTTCAATAGTCCATTTGTAGCTTTCTGAAGCAGCATATTGTAGTTCACTACAATATGGGTATTTTCTCAGGTTAGACGATTGCGGGTGCAGCAGCGAATCAGAACTTCTGAAAGCAGAGGTGCAAGCAGTGAAGAAAGTGAAATGCCCGAAATCCCATCTAGTATTCCCTTTTTGCCTAATACGGTGATTACCAGCCCTCAATTAGTTCCCTTGAGAAAATTACCATACTTCCTTCTCAGTAAGCTCTATTAATTCCTTTCTTTTTCCTGATGTAGTCACCGAAGACAATGAAACAACTTTATTTGACATCATTCTCATTCATAACTGGGATAATCTTTTTTGGAGGCTTGATAGCCCCAGTAGTGAGTGGCAACTTTGTCTCTGTATTCATACTTCCTTCCTAATTAATATATCATGGCTCTTAAAAGTATGTTTTTGATGCAGCTTGAGCTGAAATTAGGGCTAGGCGGTACATCTTATGAAGATTTTATAAGGACCATGCAATTGCCTCTTCAATTAAGGTGCTCGAAATCTTTGTTATTAGACTCTTCAGTAGTGTTTACTGTTTAGAACAGGTGATTTGATATATGCTTTTTGGTTGTTGTTCAGTCAGGTAGATCCCATTGTGGCATCCTTTTCAGGTGGTGCAGTTGGTGTAATCTCGGCATTAATGTTGGTTGAAATTAGAAACGTCAGGCAGCAAGAGAAGAAAAGATGTACATATTGCCATGGGACTGGTATAATTAAATATTTAAATGCCTTTCCATCTGTGCCCCTAATGTCCCTAATGGAATATGCTTGAAACATTATTTTGCTTCTTGTGCTAACACCAATTATCATGATCCTTTCTTTGTTCTTTTTTTAGATGATCATTAGTTTTTAGTCTTCTGATATTTATCTTACTGCATTCTCATAATTGAACTTGATTCTGCATCATAGGATACTTGCCATGCGCCCGCTGTTCTGCTAGTGGAATGCTATTGAACACCAAGAGTTTTTCACTTTCATGTGACAATGGCCATAATATGTGGTCTGCTACTGAAAGGTGCCCCAACTGTTCAGGAGCTGGAAAGGTACGCTGTCTAATTCCATTTTGTTTCAGAATACTCAATTTGATACCATCAATAACATTAGATTTAGAAACTAAACAGTTTATGTACACAAGAGGATCAAATGATTAGGGAGCAGTGCAAACTGTACACATGCTACCTAGTGCCTAAATTCAGTGGTGAACAATTAGGTTGAAGAGTAGGAAAGGCATGCCATTTCATTTCTTGTTCTAATAATCTCCCCCACCCTGATAAGCTGCCCTAATTCACGTACATCATTATTTTCAGGTGATGTGCCCAACTTGCTTGTGCACAGGAATGGCAATGGCAAGCGAGCATGACCCACGGATAGACCCCTTCGATTAGTGTTGAGCAATTGGAATTTGGAAGTGTCTTCTAGTTATACTGTTGGCTATTCCATTATCTAAAAAAAAAAATCTATACTGTTGGCTTCCCCTTATTGTTTGAATGTTTGTGTTGCTGTGATAGGCCTGAATACCTGATGAATGAAGACCAGATTACACACCAAAAGCGAAAAGCGAAAAGTTGTAACCGTATGATGAATGAACTCTGACTACATTTCAGTTTGTGAAGACTGACTAGATTTCCGTTTGTGAAGCTTTCTGCGAATTATATGTGTATGTGTGGTTTTACGAGCTATATATCGTTCGTCCAACAACAGTTTGGCTGAGTGGTCCAAGGCGCCAGATTTAGGCTCTGGTCCGAAAGGGCGTGTGTTCAAATCCCACAGCTGTCAATTTTAATTTTAATTTTCTGCACCTGATTCTATGGCGAAATTCCAGCTGCAAGATGCCTATTTTCTTCCACCAATATTCGCATAAGCATTTTGCATTATGTTTCCTGTCACTTCTAGTTCTTGTTCCTCCGTAGCAGCTACGGGAGAGAACACATTTAAGGCCCATTTAAAATATATGATTAAAAAACACATAAATAGAAAAAAGGATTTCAACAAAAATGTAGTTGTAAAATAAAGTATTGCAAAATACAGGAATGACTAGTTGAATATACCGTAGGGAAAAATCGTATGAATCAGAGGAGAGATAAAGACTCGGAAAGTTTTTCATGAGGTTAGACCTATTGCTACATTTTCTCCAAAATTTTCTTGTCCTAAGCAATTCCATAGAAATTTCATACAACCATTGGAATCCAAATCCTTTGTTTCAAAGCACAAAGTAGGAAACTTTCTTATATGATTCAAATCTTATGAATTTCATATGTTTTTTTATGAATCAAAGGGCCCTTTGTGCTGATTACAAGAAAAATGCACGTTACGTACTTGTATACATCAACACCTATTGTCTATGTATCTTTGAGAACATTGTTAGAGGGCACATTTATAAATATGCAAGTACACTGTTACGTGTATATAGTGGTGTGTATATGTGCATATGTTTTGTAATTGGAAAAAAATACCATCACATCTAAAACGAATGATAAAATACTAAAACACGCTTAGACGTTTTTCGAACTGCTAAACGTATGTTTTTTTAAGTTTTCAATAAAAAAGCTGCTGTAAAAATCGTATTAATTTATTTTTAAATTTTTTCATAGCTAATAATTAATTAGCGCGGGTAAGGATCCCAACCTACGCAAGCCTTAGAACTACATACTGGGCCGCGCTATGACGAGGAGCCCGAATGCTCCCCAGCTGAACACTGATTATATAAAGAGAATTGCTCCAGCAGCCGCCCCTGAACTAGGGTTTTATCGCCGCCGCCGCTGCCTCTCCACTATCCCCTGCGCCCGCCGCCGCCACCGCCATGGTATGTTTCCCGTGACACACTATCTCTCTCTTCTCTCCTCATGGTAGAGTAAGCTTACGCCGAATGACGGGCTGCTATGGCCACTGTGGTTGACAGTCCGGGAGGAAGAAGACGCGGGAGTCCAAGGAGGAGAACGTCACCCTCGGCCCGACCGTGCGCGAGGGCGAGTACGTCTTCGGCGTCGCCCACATCTTTGCCTCCTTCAACGACACCTTCATCGTGAGATCCCATGCTTCTCCTGCACACACCCCCCCCCCCCTTTTCCGTTCGATTACATACGGCTTGGTCGATTGAAAGGATTTTTGCTTACCCCGTGCCGTTTGGTTGCGTTGTAGCATGTGACTGATCTGTCCGGGAGGGAGACGCTCGTCCGCATCACTGGTAAATCCTCCCTCTAAGGCCCTTCCCCCTTTATTTTGCTGGAATTGCAATATCAGTTAAGCAATCACATGAGCACTGGGTCTCTGTACTGTTCCATGGTGATGGGTGCTATGCGAATGCGATGCATTAGGGGTTGCTTATTGTCTAAAATGGTGGACACAACGTGTGGTTTTGAGTTCATGTCAAGATGTTTTTATTCTCATTTGTTAAGCACGGCCCTTAAGATCGCCTCCCTTTTGTCACGTGGGAGCGTTTCGAGTCATAGCTGTGCTAGAGTAACAATGAGGGACCTCGGAGTTTTTCTTTGGTCCCTCCCTTTTCCTGGTTTGTTTTGTTTTAGGTATCTCCATCTCAGCTTGTGTATCCTTTGGTGTAGCTTGGACTTTGTCAGTTGCATTTTTGTGCTGATTTGCCTGAGCTGTTCACCCTGGGAACCTAGGTGAATTGAACGGCGATGTCTATATTATGGAAGTGGGCATGGTTTATGTTTTTTCAACAATTTATTTTATTTGCCCACGCTCTATACGTGTATATAACGTTTGTGCCACATTTGCTGTTGTTTGAAGTCATTGTAGGATGATGTGAACAGATCAGCTGAGCATTATAAAAAGTATATGATAGGAATCAGGCAGTCCTGCAGTTAATTAGAGATTATTTTTTTTGTCATAGAAATGGTCTCACTTTTGTCTTTACTGTGGATATTGCTGTCATTTGCCTTTTAAACTTAAATAATTTCTGTGGTTATCTTTGTTGACCGGTCCTACAACAGACTTTAGTTAAATGGGTGAAATCACCACTTAATTTTACATGCTTAAGATTAACATCAGATCAACCATTTACTATATTTTATATATTCATTGTAGACGTGTCTTCTGTAAGCTGTAATCATTTTTCTTGGTTATAATACCGTTCAATTGATTTAATATATTAATTGTTTGTTGTCCAGGTGGCATGAAGGTTAAAGCTGATCGTGATGAATCTTCCCCTTATGCGGCTATGCTTGCTTCACAGGATGTTGCTCAAAGATGCAAGGTATCTCCCTACTTTGGCCAAAATAGTAGTACTGTTGTCTGTTGGTTAATGATTAATGCCTTGTATCCATTTTGTAGGAGCTTGGTATAACTGCTTTGCATATTAAGCTCCGTGCTACTGGTGGAAACAAGACAAAAACCCCTGGTCCTGGTGCTCAGTCTGCTCTTAGAGCACTTGCTCGATCTGGCATGAAGATTGGTCGTATTGGTAAGCATACAAACATATATTTTTGGTGTGATGCTGGCTGATATATTTGTTGCATGATGGTTGATCTATTTGTTTATTCTGTTTTAACTATTGGCCTGTTCAGTTCTAATATTATTTAAATATGCACTGTAGAATTTTTATTGCAATGAATCCTTCATGTAAAATGTCAACATATATGCATTGTTTAGTTTATTTAGCTTGTTTCAAAGCTATCAATAAATATGTAATATCTAGTTTAACCACTCTACATTGTTGAACCAGTTAGACGGAATGGTAAAATCATTTGATTGTATAAGGTAACAAATTCCATTTGGAATGTGCTTATTCTTTTTGGATCGTTTCAATGTTTCCTTGTGTGGATGCATGCTTGTTATAGTGCTGGCTTTGTTTACCGTACAATGCTCCCTGGTGTTCTCGCATGATTTGCACTGAACTGTACAGTATTTATTAAATTTCTTTTGACAATGCTTTTGTTTCCCAAAATATGTCGTGGCCTGTCAGTATGATATATGATTCTCATTGTACTTGTAATAAGTAGCTGGTGAAGCCTCCTGCAGTCCGTTGTTCAGTCATGAATTGGCCATGTTCCTATCATTGCTTGAGGTTACAGTTGAGATAACAGATCTGCACTTGCATACTCTTATTTTCCAAGAGTACTTCAACAATGCCTTTCCTTGCTTTATGGTGTCATTCTGTTCCTTTTTTTACACTTGTAGTTGTCTAGTAGCTTGAGGATAATTTCAAGGCAATAAACATGTCTATTGTAAAATGAAAATTTACAGAAGAAACATCTATGCTCATGTTTTTTTTGGGGCCTAATTGAATTCTATTTCGAAGGTATTCTGTTTCATTGTTTTCAGCTGATGTTGCCTTGTCAATTTTCTGTCATACAGAGGATGTTACTCCAGTGCCTACTGATAGCACGCGCAGAAAGGGTGGTAGAAGGGGTAGGAGGCTGTAATCAGCATGTGGCCTCAAGCCGACGACACTGCTCTTTTAGATGTTACCGTCTGCGTTGGACTATTTTGTTTCTGTGTTTTTGCATCAATGCATGCCGTCCTTAATGTAACCAACATTATCTGCCTCTACCGGTGAACATGGTCCTGTTAGATTACTTGATCATGTGCCAGTCCAGGCCGGACATTGCTTTCGTTGTTAATTCGAGAGAGCATGGCAAAGCATGGAATGACATGGTTAATTAGGAGATGGATAACCGGAAAATGGTGAGAGGATAAGGATCATGACTTCCACAGATAATGAAGATGTGAATTGCCTATAGTATGCCTTGCTATCAGACGAAAAAATAATACCTTGCTAACGTCTGGCGTAATATCCCACCGTTCATCCAGTAGGATTTTAGGCTGCTGCACAACCGGAGTCCAGAGGGATTATCAAACTTCTTTTGACATCATAGTCATTTGATAAGTTTGGAGGTGGTGATTTTCACACTCTAATATGTGGGTAAATAATTACTCATAAATGTATATTTCTCCATTTTTCATCGGACTAGGTGTCATTATTTAGGCCCTTAGTTCTGCCAATAAGCAGGATATTTAATCCCCTTTGGACAAACTCGTGTCAACTTCCCTTCTGAACAATTCTCTCTCAATCGAATTTATCATTTCTTTCTAAAGATACAATTATCATCTAGGAATGATATGGCATACCCTTTACTTCATTTCCTTCTTGGCGTACGGCATGATAGTATTTATCTCGAAAAAAATGACCATAGATACCAAGATATGGCATATATATTCACACAACAAATACCAGCCAAGATATGGCATATGTTTTCACACAGTAAATAATGAAATCCAATATTTGGTAGCAATTTAATCCTACTCAATACTAATACAACTGTACACAACAATGCATTTCTACAGCTAGCTCTGCCTGTAAGAAACCACTTACACACGTCCCCTACCAAGTACTCCACTACATTGCAAGGCAATCAATCCATCATCGAGTGACCATCTTGTCGTTGTAGCCACCGCCGTCCTTTGCGTTGAGCGGTGCTGCCCATGCAGACGTGCAAGGAACATGCAAGGCCACGGCCAGCGTCGACAACCGCATCAACTACACGTTCTGCGTGTCCAAGCTGAGCAGCCACCATCTGAGCCCTGACGCGGATACACGGGTCCTGGCCTTGATCGCGGCCAACCTCGGCATCTCCAACGCGGAAGACACGGCCTTCGACATCAAGGGCTTGCTAGCCAAGCCAGGCACCGGCGCCAAGGCGAAGGCGGTGCTAGGGCAGTGCCAGGAACGAGATGTCCTTCGCGTTCGCCGAAGCATACGACGGTATCAACCGGCGAAGCTACGCCGCGGGAAAGGAGAAGGTGGGAGAGGCCATCCCCCTCGCGCGCCAGTGCGACGATGCCTTCGCTAAGGCGGCCATCCCGTCGTCATTGGTGCAACATAGCTGGTACACTGTGCAGATGGCAATCGTCTGCACGGCCATAACCAATCTAATCAAGCAAGGGCGGCCTCAAGAGGGATCATGGGTATTCACCTAAATACCCATATTTTCGGAAAATAGTTGTTTATCTAGGCATAAGCCTCTAGTTGTTTGGTTGGTTAGTCAGATTCGATCCCCTTGGCTCCACTTCGCTTTCGCTGATTATCCTCTCGTATTTCTCCATTTTTCAAATTTAAATACCCACCATCAAAATCCTGCGCCCGCCTACATCAAGTGACATGTATCCGTATCACAATAAAAATTTTGGGTTACAAGATTGTTGTGATCAAATTTTGATTCGTTTTGTGATTTTAGAATCTTAGTACATTGCTTAATTGATCACATAATCAATGCAGCAATTCGTTCTTTTGAACTTGTTAGCCATTGCGATATCATTTGTGATTTACTGCTACATAGTAGGATTTATTGCCAGAAACTTCAAGATACATGAATTGGCAGCGGGAAGTTCATCAGAGTTTTTAGCATGAGCCACTACCTTACAGATGACAAATACTCCCTCTGATAATGATGTTTCTGGGGCCAACGGTCGTTCGATACAAGACTAGGCGTCGGACCTTACACCAAGTGACAGCCACTTACTCTTTGTCTCTCTCTCTTTCCTTTGCTCCTAAACACATGAGCTTTAAATGATTTTTTTCTCCTAAACTATTTATTTAATCAATGATCTAATTACACCGTTATATTTATTATAATTAATTCTTTAAAACAAGATCTAATTATATTTTGATTAAAAGTTATTTATGTTTTAACAGTTAAAATTCAATGCTTTATGCTTGAGACCGGAATGTTTCAGCTAGGATTTTAATATGTTTTCCCTTTTTTTTGATGCTTCAATAATTGAAACTCGATGCTTCATATGTAATAGCGAAATGTTTTAATTGTGATTTAACCATGTTTTGCCATTTTAATATTTTGATTTTATAAAAGTTGTTGATGTTTCACAGTTAGAAATTGATGTGAAAATTTTGCTAGATAAATACATATATATCAATATTTTAGCTATGAAAACTCTAGTTTTAAGGGGAATGCTAGGGGCCGGTATACCGTCCCTAGCAAACAGCGCCGGGATCCCCTCCCTCCCCTCGCGATATGTTGTACGTGTGCCCGCGTCAATGTCCGCGTCAGCTGGTTGGCTGTTGGCTGGCTTCCTACCGTGCGCAAAGGAGGAGACAGCATGTCAATGATTTCATCACAAACTAGTAAAGGAGGTGCCTCTCGTACCAATAGGCGATGTGATAACTGTGCTGAAGAAGTAGGAGCAGCAATTGCCTAGCTAATGGGCAGCGGCTACGTCCTGTCATGCTTCAGCCTGGAAGCCTGCATGCATGACTTCTGTCTTGCAGTTGCAGGTGGGATTTGGTCAAATGGAAGCCAAATATGTGGGGATGCTTACACGATCTTTTTGAGGCGATCTATTGCATGCACTCACCGTCACACTACAGAGCAACGAATTAAACATCGGACAAAACCCCTGAGGGAGATTAATTTCATCATCTTTTACAGGTACGACGCACACACGCTGGACCGTTTGGCAGGTCTGCAGTTCACGATGGGGACGTTCTACATGCCAGCGGCGAGCATCACGCAGCTGGCGGCGGAGCTATGTGGCGGGCGGTGCATCTTGTTCTTGGAGGGCGTGTACAACCTGCAGCATTGTCCAGCTCGGTGGCCGACAACTTCCGGCGTTTCTCGCCGAGCTTAGCCTCGCCGCGCAGTTCAACAACCCGGCTTTCCCATCTTCCTCCTGTACCTGGACCCGTAGAATCAGAACCAAATCTATCCAAAAAAAGGTAAATGATAAGATTATAAAAAACTAAAATTTTTTATAAAATTAAAAGTTAGCTATAATTGATAAAATCAATATTACTATAGTCAAAATTCAGACCTATCAGATGGTGCTGGACATTCTTGTCACCGATCTAACGCTTTACCGTTTGTCCGACTGTCTTACTCCATCCGATTTGATCACTATCCTACTAACAGAGAAAAATAATATTGACGAAAATATTAAAAACCAATGAAACTATTAAAAATATATCAACTTTATTTTATTAAAATATAAATATAAAGTATATATAAAACATCGCTATCTCAACTCACGAACTAAAATTGAAATATCAAAAAAAACCTACCTTTTCTCTCTAGAAGTTGTGTTTTTTTAACCTCAACCTGCAACAAATTCAACTAGGAATATCCAACTCATCTATATCAAATACAAACTTAAATCTTTTTAAATTTAGACTCCTTTAAAATACACAATTTCTCTTGTATTCCATAACGAAACTTCACCTCAATATACATTATTCTTTAGCATTAGTATTCCATGTGATCTCCTTGACCGTCTATACCTCAACTTCTCCCAAGGCTAATCTCGATCCATCACCAGCAATACTCCTAAGGCCTCAAGTAACACTAACACATGAATAATTAAATAAATCATATTCGAGCATAAGTTATTATCTTACTCGACTCATATTAACACACAACAAAATGTCTCATATATAGAAACATCTAAAAGTCATAAACATGAAGTAAATATTATAAACTAAGAAATCTAACTCGAACCCAAAACCCAAAACTGACTTTATTTTCACTTAAGACATTTATAGAGCATTTGAAGAATAAAAAACTCAAGTTCACCTATATGTAAGCATAAATTATTTAAATTAGTACTAGTATCAATATTGCATATTTGAAGTAAAAGAATTAAGTGTAATGTATCATATCTCTCAAAAGTAATAGCAAACACTTATATAAAACTCAAACACATACAAGCTATATTAGGAATCAATAAACCTCACTTATATTGCTAACAAGCACAAGAATATACTATCCGTAAAAGTCAAATATCTTCTTTTCTCATTTTAATTTATTTTTAGATTAAGAGCAAACATAAATATAAATATGAATGCAATGAAAAGCATAAACTCCCCCTCAAATCAACCTCTAATTCTTCCTGAAAATAGCAAAACGAGAAAAGCCAAAGATTTTGAAAAAGACCACCAATTGCTAATGATATCACCAAGTTTCTCAGTAATTGACATAAATTCACTTATAGCGCATATCGAAACTATTACTTTCATAATTAGCATGAAAAGCTAATAAAGAAGACAGTAGATAATAATATGCCAATTCAAGAGTAAATTGATGTTACCTTCAAAATAATTGTCGTCTCCATATTTATGCATATAGGTAGTATGACACCGAAAGACCTATAAACAAAAAGATATCGAGACTTTCATGTTGGGGTTAGAAATAATAAAATCGAACAATAGAACTAGTATGTACATATATACGAACAAAATCAGAATCAGACATACCTAAAAATTTATCTCAATATTTCATAAAAGGTTAGTCTGATTGTTATATCACAATTGCCTGAGGCCGGTTTGATCACTATTGTCACCGCGGTCTGATCGGGTGCTAGTCTGATTGTGTCTTCACCGTCGGTTCAATCGTTTTGGGCCACCAGTCGAACCTCTAGTAGACTTACGGTCTAACTAACCTCTAGCCTCTGGTCTAACTGGGTTACCAGAAGAAGAAAAATGCCGTCTTTGCTATCTCAGCCTTGCAAGTTCATGTTTCCAGTCCTTTTTCTATTTTCTTGCAAGTCAAAAGCAAAACCGAACCAAATGCCTATCCTTACTACAATGGATATAATTATACTTTACACGAGCTATTTCTTTAGAAGATAAAGGAGTATTTACACAAAGATTTTTCAAAGTACAAGCAGATTTGAAAATTATTTTCTTTGGTTCAGCTTTTATCAAAATATCACCCTTTTCAGTTATTTTCAAAACAGAAGGTTGGTCATTTGTAAAATGGGCATATGCATTAAAACCTATTCCTCAATTGTGTGTGTGATCATTTTTTATTGATCCAAAATTATATTAAGTTTGTTTTTAACATCTGAAAATCTTTGCAAAGAACTTTTTAAGTAAGAAACTTTTTTTTGTCAAATTGTCACAATTTTTACGGTTAACCAAATATATTTATGATACTTTGAGTAAGAAATCACCTTATGATTCTTTACTATATCCTCCATATTGTTAACACGACTTAAAGTGTTTTTCAACTTCATCTCATTAGAAAAACTTATTGAGCAATTTTTAGAAACCAAAGCACTTTTTTAACCGTTTAAGCACTTAAAAGATTAAACATCAAACTTGCATAAAATATAAATTGATATTTTTTTCAAAAACTTTTTGGTCAAAAATAACTCATCAGCAGTATGAGTGTGCAAAGCAAATCTAAGAGCAAAAGAAGACTAAAGATTTTTGTTTTTATCAATTTTAGATTCCAATCTCAAACAATTATTAGTATTAACATCTCATAAAGCAAAAATTTTAGAAAATAAAACTTCATGAGATTTGCAAGAATCATCATTAGAAATCAAATATTTTAATCTAATAAATTTAGCATTTAATATCTCAATAGTATGATAACATCTTTTAAGTCTTTTAGAACCAACAGTAAGTTTATCAGCAAGTTGAAAAACATCATATTCTAATTCGTCATAACTAAGGTTAACTTTTTCATTATCGTTGACAAATTTATCCATATCAGAGTTAGATCTACCATGTGGCATGAAAGCTAAGTCTATTAAATGTTTACTTTTACCAATGTTCTCTCCTTCTTCAACATCTAACTCTTTATCACTTTCAAAAGCTTTTAGCAGTTAACGTATAAGCTTTTGCTTGTGGTTCTTTTTTTGTCTTGCTTCTTGTACTTCTTGTCTTCATCCTTTTATTTGATTAACTTATTGAAGTTAGGACAATTGAGATGAATGTGATTCAACTCTCTTCCTGTTCTTCACATTATTGAAAGCTCTAGAAAACTTGTAAGTGAGCAAAGCCAAATCCCCCTCAGAGATTCCCTCGAGCTGATCATCAAACATGGCACATAAAACAGATAAGCTAGATGAAGAAGAAATAGAAGAACTCTAAGAAGAAACCAAAGCCATTGTTTTTGAGTTAACCTTTCGAGAAAGAATATTTATCTCACTTGTCTTAAGTTTGGTATAAATAGAATCCAAAGTTAAAATTGTCATGTTAACTAATTCATGAATTGATGTAACTTTCATAACCTAAATCGATATGTCAAGACCATTCAAAAGATGCTGAGCAATTTAAAAGAATCATCGATAAAATGAAGATCGCTCAAATCTTTGTTAAAGCGGGCAAAATACTCATCTAGAGTTTTTCCTTATTTGATCTCAAATTTTATATAATCTTTTTAAAAATATCTTTGCATATTTTTTTGATGTTGGAAGATACTTGATGAAAATCATTTAGAGCCTTCCACATCTCGTACGTGGTTTCACGATGAGAAATCAGATCAAAATTTAAACGAGAAACTCCATTAAGAATAAAATTGTGAGCTTTATAATTATTTTCAAATTTATTGACAATAGTAGTCTCATTAGGTATATAATAAGTTTTAGAAACTTTTTATCAAATATCAAAACTCTGAGACATAATATAAGATTGCATCTTTTTACACCAATAAGAAAAATCAACTCTATAAAAAACATATGGCTTGGTTGAAAAATTATTACCAATGACGAAAACTCAAGATTAGCAAGATCAAAAAGAGCAAACGTGGCTCTAATATCACTTATAGGATCGAACACAAGAACCGAGCCTGCTACAGGAAGGTTGAATGGTTGGATTACTAAAAATCAAAACTTTTCATGGAATTAAAAGTTACTTTTGATCGATGAAGTCAATCTTACTGTAGTCAAAATCTTATACCTCTTGGATATTACTAGACCAACTAAGTTCTTGTCGTTGGTCCGACTACCGTACACCTTCTGGTCCGACCATCACTTTGCCATCTATTTGACAGCCTTACTCCACCTGGTCCGACCGTCTCTTTCTATCTAGTTCGACCGCCTGCTAACAAAGAAAAATAATATCGATGAAAATATCGAAAGCTGACAAAACTCTTGAAAATACATCAACTTTATTTCATTAAGATGTGTCTACAAAGTGTATACAAAGTACTCCTCTCTCAAATTATAAACTACAATTGAAATCTCAAAAGAAACCGTAACTTTTTCTCTCTAAAAGTTATTTTTTTAGTGTCAACCCACCATCTATTAATACCAATAGATAGCTATATAAAATCAACGAATTTAACTAGGACTAGTGCTCCCATATGGAGGGATAGAGACGGGATCTCGGTACCTAGCAGCCCCTTTAAGTAAAAACTACTACCCAAAGGTAAACTTTATGTTGAAATTCAGTGTAGATGTTTCACAAAGCTAAATTTTAAAGATTAACTTCAACAATCACATTTTAGAGTGCCAACTTTTAGAGAGGCATGTATTGAATTTTGCCGATCCATATACATAAAAAGCTAAGGTTTTAGAATGTCACTTTCCCCCCAATTTCCAGCCTTCAAGGTTGTAAGTGGCATTTTTAACCACCTTTTAGAGTGGCGTACATCAAATTTTGCTAATACTCAAGTCCACACCTACTGAGTTCATTGAGTGGCAATCAGAGCACAAAGATACGGACTCTTGTTGTGTGGGCAACCTCAACGTGTCATATGCCGTTGTTCACCGGCTTCTTCATTTCCCACGCAGTCATGTGGGACACCTTGATTTCTGACTTTCCATTGTTGAAGATGTAGAGATGTGCATCATGGCCTATCGCGATCGATGGGTATGCACATAACAAGAAGCAGGTCTTGTCCCTCGCACCGAAATTCTCAACAACCGAATGGTCAATCTGGGGAGACATACCAGCAACCACAATTGAAATACTGCCTTCCGATACAGATATGGTTCCCAGAGGTGAAAAAAAGAACAACATGACTTCGTTTCTTTCAAGACGGTAATTATCTTCAATCCACTTATCAAGCACATTTCTAAAAGAATGTGAGGGAGCATAAAATACAATTTGAAAAAGACAAACCTTGTAAGTTTTTTCTTGCAGGTAAGGTTCAAAGTTTTTAAGAGCAAATTGGAGAACATGTACCAAGGTTCTCAACGAGATCTTTCCAGATGAGATGTTAGTGTCGATGAACCCGGCAAGGTTGGCTTGTAAAGATTTGGGCAAAGAGAAGTCCTATCCAGTACAAAACAAAAGAACACAAAGAAGTCAGTAAATGTATGTTTTATGGGACTTTTTACACGAGTATGCTCAGTGTGCAGGGGCAGATTTACCATGAAAGTAGTGGGGGCCCTGGCCCCAGGCAAAATTTACCTCCTCTCATGCATGCCCCTAGTTGTATGACTTATTGGCCCCCTCTCCAACTAGGAAGAAGGACCCCCTCTCTCCCTGGTTTTCGTTCCTTCCATTCCAAGCTCCGCGCGTGTGCAGGGACGAATTTACCGTATAAGCAGTGGGGCCTTGGCCCCAGTCAAAATTTACTTCATCATGTACACCCCTAGTTGTATGACCTATAGGCCCCCACTCCAACTAGGAAAAAGGACCCCACTCCTCCTAGTTTTCATTCCATCTATCTTCTTCTGCCACTCTTTATTGGGTCATCTCTGCTCTCCAACAACAGTTCTTAACGTGGGATTCTATGGTTTTATACTAGTAATAAATTAAGTCTTAGTAGTATTGAAATTAATCATGAGGTGTGCACATCAGAGTTGCCTCTTCTCTTTATGTCTTTCATGTTTATTCTTTAGTTTAAGAAAACAACGGCAAAATCACAAAGTTAAAAAAAATAAGGATAAAATCACAATTGTAGTTGAAATTAGGGGTAAGAATAGAATTGCCCTTTGTTTTTCTGTGAGAACCAAGATGAAATGCCAAACAATGTCTCTAAAGGCTTTCATTTGTAATGAAATTAATCCTAAATGTTCATATGATGGCCTTTCATTTGCTGTCATAAGTTGGTCAGGAAATACCAGTCTTACTAATTCTGAATGTGAGAACAGTATGTCTTTCACATGTTTGTACAGGGTATTTCCGGGAATACCCAAAAAATTTCACGAGACAAAAAAAATATATATATATATATAAACATATCTATATATACACACTATACTACACTCTACTATAGCTAAAACACATCCGAAAATAGTAAAACATTTACTATGAGAGCAAGCATTGCCAAATTCTATTGAGCCTATTAGTAAAATTTTACTATGTGAGAAGTACGTTTTAGTTATTACGTACCTGGGTGTATTTTAAAACATCTATATATCTATATATATATATATTATAATACCTCTTCCTGCATGTTTTCATTATATATCTCTTCCTGCAAGTTTTCATTATATAATAGCAATAGTAAAATTTTTATTGCAAAAGAAAATCATCTCCAAATGGACTATAACTGCCTCTCCACAGCAGGAGTTATTTTTTTACTGCCTCATAAGGATCCATATATATAAAAATTTTTGGGCATTCCGAGCGACGGTGACATGGAATGATTCATCCCCAGAAGGGAGCAACCAGGCAGCGACGATGATGGGATCAAGAGGCCTCTCCACTGTCCCGACCAGCCTTCCACCTCCAACGTCGGCTTCGTTGGCATAGGACGGACTTAGCAACGTGGATCGGGAGGTGGCCGTTGATGTAGGTAGGGCCACCAACAACCACTGGGAGGAAGGCTTCCACGGTGCCAGCCAAAGGATAGTGACGGCGGTGACGCCTGGTGATGCGAGCAGGGGATTGGTGGCTCATGGTCAATGGTAGCACAATCATTCTAGGAGGTGGCGGCACCACCCCTAGCACGAGACCGAATTCAGCCCTCTCTAGCGACATGATGAATATGCCTACAATGGGTAGGTGGCTGCCTCAATCAGATTTGTGCAGGCATTAATCCACGTAGTTGGTCCTGATCTGCATCGCCATATTAGTTGTAGCATTGATCTATGTTGCCATATCCACTTGCAGTGGTACTGTTGTGATATTTTTTTAGTTTTTTTATTCTACCGATGTATGTGATTAGATTGTTGATGTAATACTGAAATTGGTTTGAAAAATTCACAGTTTGAATAGAATTTATTAAATTATGTGGTTAGATTAATATGTTTGTAAATCTTTTAATTTATTTACTAAAAGAAAAGTCTAGGAGTAATTTATTTACCGTGATTAATCTCACTATTAATTAACTTTACATAAATAAATTGGTATAGTTCAGATAGGCCGATGGGCATGTTCAATGTGGTATAACATTGTTCAGTAGAGATTAATCTTGATTTAATTAATAACTGATTTATTGTTTTAAGATGCAAATATTTACAACTACATTTACTCAAAAAGAGCCATAAACCTCCCTTATAACCCTGAGCACGATTACATCATTATTGTGACTTGCTGAATATAATGGGTGATACTTAGTCTTACTATGTTTTCCCCTACCAAAATCGTTGAAGACGAACTTAGAGAACAAGTCTATCCAGTTGAGTTTTCCTATGGAATGGAGTTAAAGTCACGCTAGATCATCTTTTGGTTGTTACTTTCTTTTTAGTGTGATGATTAAATGTCTATTTTGTAAGTATTTTATGCTTTATTTTCATTTGGATCTACATATTAATTTATCATTTTATGTACTTGATTCTTTAATAAAAATAGTCTAGAAATTAGAAACTGACTAAATTTCTTAGCGTGACAACGTCCTCGCCATGACCAGCGGTGCCATAGTTCATCCAGCTGCCCAACCATCGCCACAATGGACACATGCATGGCCAAGGCTCAATCGAAGTATGATCGCACGAGTTAGGACCCTATAACCTTGCATGTAGAACCCATAGAGCCTCCTTGTGCCCTGCTAGCTATGCATCAACACTTGAACGGGCAAGGAGCGGCATGTCTTGCTCGCTCTAGCTTGGCTTTTCATTGAGCACCTTGTGTGTGCTTCTGTTTGGCCCTCATCCATTGTAACATCATGAAAATTTAGGTATTTTTCTAAAACTGCATCATGCTGATTCTTATTGTTTTGATAACTTCTTAAACCCAGGGAACATATAAAATATAAATAACCCCCCAAAACTGCTTTGTCAAAGTTATTTCTTTGGTCTTTAGTTCTGATTCTTTTGTGTGATTTTGACTTCAAAAATTTATTCTTATCAAAATCTAGGTATATTTTAATTTGGTTTAATTTTTGAGTTTTAAACTTTTCTTTAAACTAGAGCTTCTTGATTTGAATTTATTTTGAAACGTCCAAGGATTCTACACCACAGTCTACAATTCCTCCCACATATTTTAATACAAAAAATTCGAATTTATTCCTATTCAAATTCAAAACCTACTTTTTAAACCCAAACTTCCTTTTGAACTTAACCCCTTTTCTAGCACAAGAAAATTTCCTAAGAGTACTGGAATGATTGCTCTTGTGCTATGAAGTTTCTTTCAGTATATTCAAATCCTCTTTTCAAATTTAAATCTCTTAGATTCCAAATTCCTTCCAAATTCATTTATTTAGAATCCTCATCAAAATTAGAATGTTCCTATTAATTTTGGGCTAAAATTCTTTCCCCGTGGCCCATTCCTTCCTTTTCCCTCTCCCTCTCCCTCATTCTCTTTCATTTCTTGATGTAGGCCGAAGCCCCCCTTTAGCTGGCTCATCTTTTCCCTCCTCTTTTCCTCTCATTTGGGCTGCTTAGCCCATTTCCTCTTTTCCCTTTTTGGCCTTACTCCATCTCACATGCATGGCCCAGCCAGTCACTTGGCCTAGTTGAGGCCGAGCCGACACCGCCTCCTTGCTTGTCTCCATGGGCACCGTTGCACGCCATGAACGCTACCGCATGCCATGAATGCCATGGTTCTACTAGGCCATTGTCACTGTCATCTTGCCATAGCTGTCAAGTGATCGTCACCACCCATTCCTTTACTAGCTGCCACGCCCACCATTGTGTGTTGCCACCCGCTGCTGCTATCGACTGAATTGACTTCTCTGGCCAGCCCAAGCTCAACACCTGGTACCGCTGCCTTCTTCCACAAATCACCACCGCTGTGCCATTGTCAACTTCCTTGGTCGAGAACCATCTTCGCCATCACCTCTCACTACTTATAAAAACCGACGAGGCTTCCACCCATCCCTATGTCAATCTGCCGCTTGGCCACTGGCCGATCTCCTCTGCTGGTAGCCCTCTTCTAAACTCCTCTTGCCAACATCACTGTCTCACCCTAGTGAATCAATCATCTTTTACTCCAACACCATCATTCCAAAGCTTTGTTTCACTTCGTCTTGCCTAAGCCACTACGGAACAACGACCAAGCACCCTGCGTGCAAGTGCCCCACCACTGACCTGAGCTCCTCCAACCTTCATGTTCCAATAGAATGACATCCCTGAGCCACGTTCTACATCATAGAAGCCTTCCCAAGCTCTTCCCTAGCTATCGCCCTTCCGAACCTCGTTGATTTTGGTGCCTACACTTCTTTTCCTTGTTCTACGTTGCCAGAGCCACATGCATCCGTTCTCCGCTGTTCGGCAATTATTCAGTGAGCCCTTTAAATTGTAGCATCACTATCCATCCTAGTTACCATATTTTCCATCAATTTTATCATCTCTAGCTCCTAGCCCTATTTTCAGCGAGCCACCTTGGCTGCCATGGCAGACCTTCAAGCCAACCTCTTCCCAACCAAATGAAGCCATAAATGGATTACCCTCGTTGAGTTATATTTTTCTAACCCACCTCTCGGCCAAGAACGTCACTAGAGTAGCACTGATCCCCTTTTTGGCTTCCACTTCCTACCGCCATACCTAGCTATCAAGTTCCATCCATGCAAAATCTGACACCTCGCCACCGCTACCAGTGGTCAGCGTCACTCCTTACCTCCCCTACCTAGCCGCCCTAACCTTCGACCACTGCAGCTGTAGCAATTCACAACTCTAGCCACGACACTGAGAAGAAGAGAGAGGAGAGGTTGGGAGGAAGAAGGAGAAAAAGAAAAACAAAAGAAAAACATGACTGACATGTGGGTTGAGGAAGAAGGAGAAAAAGAAAAACAAAAGAAAAAACATGACTGACATGTGGGTTGTATAAACAGTAACTTTTCATATTGTCCCTATTTAATTCAAATTCCACTTTTTAAAAGCCTCTATCTCCTAAATCATAGGTCCGATTCCAGTGAAACTTGAGCTAAATTCTTCTAAATACAAATCCTTCATTTTGATACCTATTTTGATATTTTTACAATTTTATTTGAATTTTCATAATTTATTTAAATTCCATTTAAACTTATATTTGAAATTTCAATTTAAGTTTCTATTAAAAATTTGGATTTTTATAAATAATATCGTTTTATCCAATTACCCGTTAGCCAATAAAAAACCACCGGTTGGCACTTCATGCCTTACATGGGACATTTGTGTGATCCAAGGGTCCCGATGTTAAACCGTCGGCATAAGCAAACCCAGGGCTCAAGTGCTGCTTCTCTTGCCCCTCACCTTGATGCGAACAATGGTTGAAGCTTCACTATTCCCTCGGCCTCTCTAGCATGCCATACACCTAGCTCTTGGACTCTGTGTGATCCTAGCCACTCCACTGTCACCCACAGTTGTTGGAGTAGTACATACGCCCGTCAAAACCCACACCGACCTCCCATTCCTCTAGCTGTTATCTTGCCTATCAGCACTAGTTAGAGAAGACACCCATATCTAAACGTAGTACTGCCTAACTCTAACATCGGCTATAATAGAACCAAACCCTACCTATTATGTTGCCTAACGCCAACACTAGCCAAAAATACACATCTAGTAGTTATGCTGCTGAACCCTAGTTTCGACTAGAAAATAAGTATCCTCATATCTATAAACCACCTCAGCCATTTCCTTTCATTTATTATTGCCCATAAAATACCTATACCCTAAGTAATATCGGTTGCTTAGCCCCCCAATCGACTCTAGCCTATAAACAAGGCCTATCCTCTAGCCATCTCCAAATCTACATGAAAATAAAATAGACCACATCTTAAACCCTAACTCTTCTAGATATCATTATTTCCTTTATTTTATGCTTTTGTTAATTTGGTTCTTCCGTCTTGTTAGCGGAATATATTTTATTTTGGGGCAACCTATGATCTTCTAAGGATGGATAATCAGTTTGTCTATCTCAAATTTCTATGTGTCAAAGCAAGGTAAGTTATTATTTCTCTCCTTTGATGAAATTGAACCTATATTTCTACACCTCTACTATTCCATGCATTAGTCATATAAGCTTTTGAATATTTTTTATTTCATGAATAATTTGAACATAAAAAAACCAGATATATGCTAGCTTTGTTTAGCCCTACTTAGTTAGATTATGCATAAATATAATGAATTTAGTTTAAGGCAGTATGCATGAAGTTGGCATTCTAAATGAATTAAAGTGCTAAGAGACCTCCTTTGTGAATCTTGGTCTTAGCACAAAATTTTGGATTCATACATGCTAAAATCCTTTGCAAAATATTTTGTGAAAAATCTTGAGTGAGTTTTGTTTTTCAAAAAATCTTGAATCTCACTCAAGTTTGTAAATAAGTGGTTTTGCATGTTGAAATAGCAACGATCCCATTCATTGCATATCTCTTGTCCTCTCCCTTGCAATGCTTAAATGCCAAAATGGGAGAGAGACTAAGGGGGAGAGAAAAAGTAAAAACGAAGCAAAGCAAATGTCTTTGATAAGTGACTCATTAAGCCAAAAGAGATGAAATTGGTGTTCACTTCTAATCACTATGTCAAATTGGCATTCATTTCCTAATCACAAGTGATGAAATATAAAATTAAGAGAAAACTTCTCGATGACTTCTTATCGATGATCCCTTTACTTTTCTTTCTTCACTTATGACATTTTTGGTGTTTAGATGCCAAAGGGGGAAAAATATATTAAAGGGGATGAATAAAAGATTGATCAAAGGGTGAGATAATTATGAGAAATTATCAAAATACATGCTTAGAAGATGCCAAAGAGTAAATGAGAAAGGGGGAGAGAATATTTGAAATATTTGAAAATGTTTGTCAATTGGTTTCTGCATGGAGTGGTGGTTTCAATGCTTACTATTTAGTCACCATGCCACATGCAATTGACATTTTCATTTGGTGTTTCAAATTTATTCCGAAATTTGATTTCTCCTTGCTTTCTCAATTGGTATTGTAATCAATTGGCATCGGAATAGAGTTTTGCAATTGGTGTAAATAATTTCATTGGATAAATTTTAAATTGGTACCAAGAATTTGAGTTGTGTGTTGTTTTCCATTTGATATATCTTGTCACACATAATGTACCCCACTAATGCAAGAGTTAGGGGGAGCTCTCACATTCTCAAAAATATGTGCATATGAGTTCACTTCATATATTTGTATGCAACATTTAGGGAATTTCAATCTAACCCTTTGGATTTAAAATCAATTATTATCAATTTTTTAAATAAATTTTAATCATTTGCCATCAATCACTAAATAGGGGGATATTGAAAGATCATCTAATCCCCTAGTGGGTTTTAGCTAATTGATGATAAATGATTAAGGGACTAATGCACTTATTGAGTGTATAAGCATGTGATTAGTCCGATGAGGATGATGATGATAAGATGCTGAAGAAGATGGAGTATAATAAGGTTTAATTATGATACAAGGCTATAAGTGACTGAAGATTGCAAGATGCAGTAAATGGTCACTAAGACTTGGTTACGCGAAGGACCATGAATAAGGAGAAGGCTAAGCGGAGGCTTGATGTTGAAGGACTGATGCAATGGTGGAGGAACAAGTGCTTGGCATAACACTAATGAACTAGTCAAGGCCATAAGAAGTTACTAATCGCTAAGGATCAATCTTTGTTGAAGAAGAAAAAAATAGGGCAAGGCTTGGAAGGAAGAAAATCAAGTTTACCATAAAGACACACTAGGCTAGACAATCCAAGAATAGTGGAATTGTTTGTGAAAGATACAACTATCGGACAATTTGGGAGCAAGTGGATTGTCTGGTTGAGCCCATGTTTGTTGTAGTTGGACAATGGAGAAGAGAAGATCGGACAATCTAGGAGCCATCAGACTATTCGAGCAAGTTTTGTCCAGAGCCCACTAGACGATAGAGATTGATAGGGTTGGACAATCCAGCATGGTATCGGACTGTTCAGGAGTATGCTGCCAAATAGTCTAGTGTTGTACCAGATTGTCCATCTCTTTTTAGCCCAATAGTTAGTTGTTAGTGACCGTTGCAAAATCATAAAGGATCAGATAGTTCGGCCCAATATCGGATTGTTTGACTCTATACAAGTTTTTGGTAGACTTGAGCAATGGTTAGAAACAACTAGTTAGAGGGGGTTGGGGCTATATATACCTAGTGCCACGGAGTTGTTCTAAGACTTTAAGACCCTCTTCTACCTGAGCAAGCCAAGTGTATGTCCGAGATCCCTAAAAGCTAATTGAAGATCCTTTTAGAGAGAGTTTGGACTTGAGAGTTAGTTCTTGAGCATTTGTAAGAAGGCAAGTTGGCCTCCAACCATCTCGAGAGTGTTCTAGAGCTTTTGTGCTATAAGGAAGTGAAGTTAAGAGTGATGTTGAGGTGTGTGCTTTAAGATGGAGAATTTGAGGTTGTAAGAGAAGGAGAAACCCGTGAGCAACAAAGGAGTGTGGTGTACCTGAGAGAAGATTGTAAAGGTTAATACCTTGCTTCTAAATAGGAGGAGGTAATAGTAGAAGCCAAGCTTCATATCGGTGAGTGTCTAGTAGAGCAAGCTTCAGAGTTATGTGGCTTTCGAGCTTGGTACCGAGTGGATCGCTTGGATCATGAACTTGCTCTTAGCGCTTATTTGAAGAGACCAATGCACCATCGGAGCTGGTAGCTTGGACAAAAAAAATAGTTAATCAAGACTCGACTTTTTGGTGCTCCTCAACAGAGATATAGGATTGGCTGGATCCAAACTTTGAAAAATAAATCGGTGTCTCATCTCTCTCTTTACTTTGCACTTATCGCCTTAATGTTAAGCTATTTGGTGATCCTTTGCTGCATTCCTATATCTTGTTGATCAACTTCTAGCTCTAGTTTAAAATTAGTGTGTAAAGTACTCTATCTTGCCAAGGTTTTCAATTTCTCTATATAGGTTCGATTTGCCCAGGTGGAGTCGGACTATATGACACTGAGCAATGTCGGATTGTCTGCCATCAATGGGACTTTCTGGATCTATGTAGCTAGTAGGCGAATTCATGTTGTTGCTATGTTTAGTTAGATTATCCAGGTGTAGTCGGACTGTTTGACACTGTGTTGTGTCGGATTATTTGAAGCGATACTAGACTGTCAAGTCAGTTGTAATTTTCCGCTGCAAGTTTTTGTAATTACAGGAAACACCTATTCATTCTCCTAGATGACATCAACGATCCTCAAGGCCCTTCAGTTGAAATCAAAGCTTCCAATTTGAGCGCACAAGCCCTCTTCATCCTCCTTGTCAATCTGGCAGCATGGAGATTCAAGTGTCGGAATTTGAAGGTCCAATTCACGAGTGAGGCAATTAGGGAAGGAGCATGTCTTCCTCCACATAGAGCAAGGTGATTAGGAAAGGAGCACGTCTTCCTCTACGTAGGGCTTTTTAGAGCACGCCGTACATGATGTGATCATATAACTAGATCTAGTGATCGTCCTTGTTGGTTGTCATAGTTCAAATCTGGGGGAGCATGCATCGAGCAAGCTGGATCTAACATCAATGACCTTGTGGCCTCTCAGATTTGGTAGCGGCGACCTCGGAGTATGCGCTTTCTCCTTCTATCTCTCTCTTCCTCCCTATCCTCTCTCTCTTTTCCGACTATGGATGTCGTGCACCTCACTGAGATGTGGTGCAACCATCGTGCAGCCCATTAGTGCATGATTGTGCTGCACATGATGTACGTCTCAGCTCGTCGGCGTGCACCTCGCAGCCGTCGTCGTACACTTCTCGTGCACCTCGCTAGCTTCATCGTGCTCATCTAGTCAATAGTCATATTGTCTCTGGCTCTATCATTTGGCATTTTTCATTTGATGTTTTTTTGTTGTTGTTGAGAATGGGTATGTGTATAACAACTGACATGTATATGTACAAAGGTACACTGTGAATTGCTGGATGCTAATCAAATTTTGTTTTACACGGTTGTTTGCCGATTATTTTCGTGTGTACACATTATGTCAATACATGAATTGTGTGCAAGGTAATCGGAATCGGACAGTAGGTAGTATCGTTTTTTTGCTTGATAGTATCATAGATCCTATGAAATCTTAAAAAAGTACATATTTTTTATATAATATTTGTAATTTGTTGTATAAATGAAAGCCTATAATATTGATTTTGATAAATTTAATTGATATTTTATAAACTTGAGTGAACTAAACAATATGATAGGGATTGCAGGATCGGGATATTACATATCATCCGGTAGGATCAAAACAATATGATCAGGATATTATAAAAAATTAGTGGAATCAGTATCGTTTCATCTCGGTAGATACTACTATACCTATTGGGATACTGACAATCTTTGATGTGTGTATTATATAACGCCAAGTACAACAGATTTGATTGGTGAAAAAAATCGATGTGAATGTGTTACCATACTATACCCAGTTAAATGTATTATGATGCTATTTTTTGTGTAAAAAGATATGTATTTAGCTATAGGTGCACATGGCTGCACAAATATCTTCCCTTCTGTAATTTTTTCTTGATGTAAATTATATTTAGAATATTGGATAAAAGCGTAACATAATGAGCAGGTAAATTTATCATGCAATATCATCTTTTTTTCGTTGGGTGAATAAATGTGTATAATGTTTCAGATGAACATAGTTGTACATGTAAATGATTTTTTAATTTTTAATTTTCCTTGTTTATACTGTGTATTGGTATACAGCGTTATGTGCATGAATGTTTTCCTTCAGTGTTCAAGTTCTTAATGTGTTCAACCTAGTTATACATCATAGAAAAATGTGCATTTTTTGTTATGTATTGCACAGTATATTTTGTAGATGTTAGATAATTTTTTGTAACTTTATGTATTATACCGGATTACACTTTAATTTTCCGGTAAAAAATAGGGTCTACCTTGTACAACATTTAAAATCCAAATTTAAGCTGAGGCTATATGCCATCCCAAAAGAGTGGGCCTCATGTCAAGATAAAACAAAATAATTTTGTAAAGCTGCACTGCACGTCACCAAAAATGGTGGGCCCATACCAAGATAGTACTCAATCAAACACGGGGGAGCGGGGAACTATACATCACTCACACACAGCTCCCCGTGCACGAACCTGGATGCATCTTGAATGATATCGCGTGCAGGTGCACACGGGTACAAATTGGCATTTTCCGGCGGAAAGGGAACGGTGACAGCCTTGAACCACCCGTATGCATGGTAAATACCCACAGCCAGCCCACTTGCACGATCTATAATTATGCATGGTCTCGAACTTACATAGGAAGCAATTCATGCCATGGAAGTATTGCGTGAAGTTTTGCATATCAGTAGTTAGAAACAACACAAATAATTACTTGTAACAATGGATTCTGGATGGAGAATTCACAAGTTTAATTTGATGTTGCTTTGCACAACCACGTTGAGTTTACATAGAGTAGTTTGTGTATATCGTTCTCATTGTAAACGCATGTGCACCCAACTAATATATTATAATATTGATCCTATAGTTAATCTATACGGTGATTATTTTACTGTCAATGATGAAAGAGTGGTCCATATATCACGGAGACTAGGCTGCTTGGTGCCATGTCACCCAACATTGAGCTCCATATGGTGGCCCTAGCTCGCCTTGAGGGCCATGTGACACTCTCCCCAATCTTGTGAGAAAATACGCTTTAAGGTTCGGTGCTCGGGGCCTCGGGGAATTTGTCACCCTCAACCACCCCTTAGGGTCACAGTTCCAATCACCCGGAAGGTGGTCCTAAGCTGTTCTGTCCTCAAGCACTTGTGGTCCTTTCGACGCCACATAAGACTGCTTGGGCCTATCAGTCCCTAGTGTATTTAATACGTCATGATGGGAGTGCCTTGTCCTACATCATACTCTGCATTTATGCCCGCTCTCAAGTATACCCTGGAGCTGATTATTTACGTGTAGATAATTGTACACCATCATATCTAAAAGAGAAGATATTGTATATCATGCCATTTGATTCTCTAGCGTCATATATATTAGTGAAATATAGTACGTGCCTGGACTCTAGTAATTAAGAAGAAGCAAAAATTATTTTGAAGGAGAAGATTTGTCCCGACCTAACAAACTGGCAGGATGCATGCATGTTTGCTGGGAGGGTGCTCACTTTATTTTAAAAATAAATAATTGCATTCTTATATAGGTATAATACATGCACACACAAAAATAAAACAACATGTGGGAGGAATAATAACTACATGTTAGTCAAAGCACGATCTAGAGATTTGCTTAATGGATGGGCCACATCAATGTTCAAGTTGCCCATCATGCATTACGGAAGTCTTAGTGACTGATCTCATCATTGAGAGTGTTACAACTTGGAGAGAGACGTTTGAGCCATTGACCAATAAAACAAATCTTTCTTGTAACTCCACAAGAAATCTCCAGATCAAATCCACTTTATACTGCTGACTAATTTTAGGTATATTAATTAATTAATTAAACATGTGTTCACGTGTTGTTGTGATATTTAAAATTATGGATGAATCATATTAGGTCTATGTCTATCATAACGGTCTGTAAAGTTCCACCGATTTCTCACCATTTATATAGTCGTGGTGGACGAATTTATCACTTTCTAAGATGTATTACACTCGTTGGGACGTTTATGTATTACCTATCTACAGTCAAGTGATTTTACAGTCCTTAAAAAAATACTGAGATGAAGGTATTTTACACTGTAAAAATTGATACCCATGTACTAGGTATTAAAATTTATATTAGAAAATACGGATACTCTTGGAACGTAAAATTTCCCAATGATGATATACAAAATTTCTATAACTAATTTGCTAAGTGTCGAATATAAGTAAATTACTTGGCCTGACACAATGTGCCAAAGCCAGAGGTCTCGTATTTGCATTTCGATTGCACAGTTAAATATAAAAAGTTAATGTGCGTTCTATTCCACGTCTAAGCAGGCAAAGGGACCACAACGTGAAGGAAAATATTGAAGGATAAATATTTACTCATCGTTCATAATTAGCTTAAATTTTTGAAGTGAATCCACGGTACATACAATTGAGTACTTGTGATTGAGTAGGGATTGACCAGATTATTTGGTGCACATAAAGACGAATTGGGTGCATCTGCCCTCGTAAGTAATTACTACTGTAGATTCGGTTTTTAGATAATCTGGCCGTGAGAAAGCTTGCCAGCGACATATTTAGTCTGAGGAGAGACACAGCCTATGTGTAAAAATATATTATCGTTTACAAGCCATTAAAATAACTGCTTGGTTTTTTTATAAGTAGGTCTGTTTGTAATAATTTATTTTCATAAGGGTTCTTATAAGTTCTGCTTACGATGATTCTCCTCTCTATTTACCTTTTTTAACTTGAGGTTAGCTTATTCTAACTTAAAAGTTTCTCTCAACAAAACATGGCAACATATAGAATAAGTTATATAGCAGTGACTTCTAGATAGGAAATCAGGGGTTTCCTACGTGTATGGTCCTAGTTACAATCAATGCGCATCAAATTGACGCCCACTATTCGGCATCGACTATCGAACACGCCATCAAGCTAGCTACACGGGATGGGAGCAGTGCATTTTACGGCCGGGCGGCCAAGCCAGCCGTGGGTGCATGCTCGAGTGCTCTTTTGTTGCTTGCTCCCACGCCTCCACGACGGAGTGCGAGTGTATGGGCCAAGTCTACAAGTCACAGAGAAAAGTCGTTGCTCGATCGATCGGCGGATCGATCGCATTTCAACGAGCCGTAGTGGGCAGAGCAACTGGAGTAGCTAAGCACACGTCGTTTCGGTCACACACGCGTACTCGCTGCTACTGTTCATCGTCTTATCGGCGACAGCCACATTATTACTATCATCCATCGATCCTTCAAGTGCTAGCTGTGTAGCAGCGCTATAGCCCACGTGTGATACGAAAGGAACAAATGACACATAATGGCGTACCACTATCATACACAGTACACAGTTTGGACGGATAGCTAGCTTGGCTGCTCTAGTCACTCACGGTAAATTGATTTGGGCAAGCTTTTTGTCGATCGGAATTAAGCTCCGAACGGGAATTGATCATTTCTAGTAACAACTACCTGATCAGGATTTTGTTGCTTCTGTCTAAATTACTCCTACTTTGACTTTTTTTTGAAACCGTGGAAAAAATTATACGGTGTAACATGCATGATGAAATATTAAGAATTTTTCAAGCAATACTTCATAGTGTAAATTTGAATTTTGTTTTGGACTTGTAACGATAAAAAAAAGTTTTAGAATGTTACTCTAGAATCATTTGTGTTGTTGTAATGGATGCATACTTTACTAACTATTTCGTATATGTCGCTTCATTTTTTAAAAATATTAATTCAATTATGTTCATAGGTTTATTATTAGGGCATTTTCAAGAGTCAGGAATTTAATCAAAATCCAGACCTCCAACAAGTATCCAAAAGTCCTCTCAATTTTTATCCATGCCGGAGCTTTCCTGAGCCAAATCTTAGGTGCGTATCGGTGCTCCCAACCCTCATATCATTTATAAAATACTACTGAATTAAGTTTTAGTTTTAGAATGAGGCTCACACCTCGCTCCATTCTACAACCTGTCACAATTATTATAAGAGAAAAGTTTGTTTTAAATCATGCCATCTCAGCATATAATAGTGCCAACCGACACCCCAAATCACACAGACTTATTCTTAATCACAAAGGTTGATTGTTTGACATAAATACAAACTCTGGTAACGATAACCCATCTTATAAACCTTTTTTCACAAAACATTTACTTAAAAATAAAACTACGATATGAGAAACACTATACATCTGCCTATGACCATAGACATAGCTATTTAAATAGTTCAACTAAACTCTGTAGAGATTGCATACTTTACCCACAAGTCATAAACATCCCGCTTTACCAAGCGCATGTGGATCAGATATGACCGATAAAGGGGAGTTCACCACAAGGCTTTTCTATAACCAAACCATAGACATCTCATGTCATACAGTTGTTCCACTCTCTGAAACCAAGCATCAGGCTAGTCTCAGACACGCCATATAACACCAACTGTATCTCACGGTTAAGACAAACCTCCATCTTAGGAGAATGCATTTGTCTTCCTATCCTGGTGTTCCTTAACTGTTAACATGTAAGACACCCATGTTTTAGCTATTTACTCTATCAGGGGTATCCCATAATACTTGTACGATCGTTATGCTTGGATGAATTTCTCAAAGGAATTGGTCCTTATGGATGGTATGTAGTCAAGTGAACAATGCACTAACTCCTGCTCCATCCAATTTTATAAAACATTTTTTACTTTATAATCAAACCGACATCTCGTTGGGTTTTCAAGTAACCATTTGACGATGAATACCCAAGTTTCTTTCTCATTCAACAGTACAATCGTAACTACAGACTTTTTACCCTGGTATGGTGGGTATCAGTGAGTATATGGTAGAGTTAAGAGTTGAGTCTTATATAATATAAGTATAGCTACTAGGAGGGTCCGACGATTCGAATGTGAATTGTGGCCGAACAGTAAATAAAGTGTGACCTAATCATGTGATTTTATAAAAAAAATGGCGTCCACTATGGTTTTTAGAGCATCAAACTTCTGCACAAATCCTCCGTCGATCTTGGGACCTATACACGAGAAAAATAAAATAACACATAAAACCACTGCTAGGCACAAATAAACACATAAAAAATAATTCCATTATGTAGAGGAGAATTTTAGAAAGATTTTAGGACTTGAATGGGATTGAATAGAGTTAGACAAAAACATATGAATTTTTGAAGTTTAAAAGGGTTTTCGGATAGGTGAAATGATTAATTAAAATCTAGAAGGAATATTTTAGGCAATATTGTAGCATGATGGGTGGGGCTCAAAAGGAGAGAGAGAGTGAGAGTGAGGCCCACAAAAGAGTCCTACTTCTTTCCTTTATTTTTTTTCCTCGTCCCTTCTTCTCTTTCCCTTTTCTTTTTTCCTTTTTGTCTTTCCTTTCTTCTTGTTCTTTTCTTCTAACGGAACAGCACGGTGGCACGGCAATGGGGTGGCAGGCCAACACCAGAGTGGACCGGCATAGCGGTGGCATGAATAGGCATGCACAGGCAGCGTCGAGCAGCGTGGCGACGAGACGGGGCAATAGGGATGACACACGGTGTTGTAGGGTGGCGCAAGCTGGCATGAAGAGATAGGACGGTGCCAGGGCACGCACGGCGTAGAGAGGGCACTGAGTGGCGTTGGCCCGCGAAGGAGGCAATGCGCATGTAGAGGGGAGAGGAGGTGGTGCTGGAGAGAAGAGGAGGCAACGTCAGCACGGTCTGTTGTAGGTAGGGGTGTGGGGGTTGCCGTGGAGACTTGGAGGGCACCATCGCTTCTTCCAAGAAGGGAGAGAACTACCTTCGTAGCGCGGTGACAATAGCGGCCCTTGGCGATTCGGCTTGGTGACGACGATGGCTCAGAGTGGTGAAAATGGAATGTACAGGAGGTGAAGGTACCACCCAAGGCTTCTGAAAATTCTTATAGCCTCTTTAATGCACCACTGAGGTGAGCACAATGACAAGCATGGCTGCCAACTCGTACTGTCGCTTCTCCTCCAATAGCTCCTTCTCTGCTGCGTGCCCCTTGCTTGGAGTGAGGTGATCATTGCCTTGCTTGGAGAAAGAAGAGAAATATCAGGAGGAGCACAAGTTGACTCCTGGCAATGAGATGGAGTGAGGAGATGGTTCTCTTGTTTGGAGGAAGAAGGGAAATGTCAGGAGGGGCACAAGTTGACTCCTGACAGTGAGATGGAGTGAGGGAATTGTTGTCTTACTTGGAGGAAGAAAGTAAATATTGGGGGAAAACATTAATGGACTCAAGGCAGTGCAGAGAAATAGAGTAAGCTTGTGACTTGCGTGTCAACTGCATTATGCATGCTGTGGAGAGATGGTGAGGGTGTTTTGACAGTGGGTGGGGTAGTGATTGCAGGCACGCCATTACTTTGGATTAACGAAAAAAGCTGGAGTCATGAACTTTCACCAGGTGGTTGGAGATCAAAATGAGTATTTTTACTGCCTTTGGATGGAAAGTATTTTTTTTAGGACCGGTAACTTCTGGAATCGGAATAAAAATTGACTTTAGAGGTTTTGCAAAATCGCCCGGGATTTAATAGCGCAACGAAATAAAATATTTTTGGACTAGAATTTTTATGAAATAGCGGGCGTTACACCTATCAACACCAATCTCCCTAGGGGGGCACAATCGAGAGAGGATCCACCTAAACCAGATTTAAGGGTGCTGTTGGGGAAGAGGGTGATTTTTGGCCTCATTTTTTAGGATGCCCCAATACAATTTTTTTGGAGTCATACTCTTAGAGAAGTTCTTAGCATTTTTCTCTTGAGCTCACGTAAACAGACACACTCATTACCATTGGAATGCCTAAGGAGAGAATACAAACATACATTGGAATTGCTAAATGAAATTCCTTATAAGATCGAGAGAGATTTCTTATAGAATTTTAACCATCCTATTTTTATTAAAGTTTCGTGTACCCAACTTCTCCTCTAGCTCTAGCGACCCGTGACGATCCGACGAGTTAGGGTATAGAGTTTCACGATCGGGGTTAGAATGAAGGGAGAGGAAAAGGGGAGAGATTGTCGGGCTTAGAGAAATGGCCGTAGAGGTAGCGGCCCGATGGTGGATGGTGGAACATTTGGGTAGAGAGGCGACGACGCTTTCACTGAAAACATGAGGTCGTAGTGGGCAGCGGGCCGATGTTGACGGCAATGGCAAAGCAAAGTGAGGGGTTAGGAGGCAGCAGACGGTGGTGGCAGATCCAATAGCGAGGAGCCACCGGAGATAGAGATGATAGTTGGGCAGGGCACCTCACCGCTGTTGGCTTGAGGAGGAGAGCTAGGGAGAAAGAGGAAAGGTTCGGTGGCCCTTGTCAGTGCCATTGGCGACTTCTAGTGGTGGTGAAGCTAGGGATCGGGTGTCAGACTAAATGAAGAAAGGGAGAGGAACAAGATTAGGTGGCGCACAAATCTCAAAGTCATTTGGTGGTGTAGAATTTTAAAGGTTTTTGGGAGATGTTTTTTTTGTCAGATGTGTAATAGACGGTCCCAGCACATATATACCCCCTTCGGCTAAGTACTTTTGGCCAGTTTCTGTTGAAGCCAACAACGCTTAGATAGTTAGATATAGCATCTAGCTGTTCATCGGGAGTTCAAAAGACGGATACTGCATGTACACGTCCAGATAACCAGTTATATCCTATCAATGTTTCACCAGTTGATTTAGGAATTAGGAGTGTAAGCACAACATTGGTATGATATCCTTGAGACGAGCTGAGCATCTTCCAGTGCACGGAGAGTGGTGTGCGTATGCTAGAGCACATTAGTTTGCATGCCTACTTTGCAACTAATCAAAAGACAGGCATGCATGTTTTTCCTGCAGCTTGGTGAAATGTTGACGTGGACAATTGGCGTATCTCGCATTAATTATTATATATATCCTGATTTGATCGTGTTTTGTCGTTAATAATAGGTTAGATATCACCTGGTGATGGTTACATGCTATTTTTTTAAAAAAAATTAAGATAGCACCGTTGTTAGTTTTCTGATATAATAATGGCACCGTCCTCCGTACGAATGATGTGTTCATGACACTAGCTAGCACACGCACCTACCATGATTTTCTGTCTAAGATTCTGACGATGATGATACACAGCTTTCTGACGCATTCGGTGGTGAGCAATTTGAAGTGTCTCGCATGTTATCCATTTCTTTTCTTTGGATCAATAAATGTCAAAATTCCCACGTAAGTTGGTGATGACGATATACATCGTACCTTTGACTCGCAACAGGAATATGAACTTCCCCTTTGCCAGGAAAGAGCAGTGATTTTTTGAAATATGATTTTGTAAATAAAAGGTCAAAATTTTGAAATATGATTTTTGATAATAATTTTAGGTAGATTTTTAACTGCGTTCTTAGCGGTCATAAAAATAATTCCAGGCAATGAAACTGTAAGAAAAATCCAGCTTATTGAGAGCAAATTAATTTTGAAAGCAAATTCTAAAATTTAGAACCAAATGCAGCTTATTGAAAAAGTAGTGCCAAGTGGGGCATAAATTGTACTATCCATTTCAAAATATAAGCGTATAAATATTTAAAATATAAAGAAGAGTAGTACATGTGAGCAATCTGTCAGATTATGTCATCTCATTTCATCAGGGTGACAAGGGCACACATGCATATAAGTGAAATAAATCATGGAAAAGCCCTTTATTATCTGTAACATAAATGTAAAAATCAGCATCTTTGTTTGGCACAGAACTCGTGATACAAACAATTGTACAAGAACAGTGTAAATCAATTTATCCCTTATCCTGGTCTTCCATATCTGGGCTCAAATACAAAAATCAATCATCCTAAACAGCAAACAATCAAAATATTGTGCAGCATGCAACGTCGGCCAAGAACAGAGATGTCAGGGATCGGATCGGTGTTACAGATGGCAAGGGATTAATAGCGAAGTCGCCATCCGTAGCAGTACAATTAGGCGCCATTCATAAGCGGCGTCTTCATTTCCCACGCCATCAAATGTGAAACCTTGATATCCGCCTCCCCATTGTTGAAGACGTAAAGATGGGCCTTGTCCCCTATCGCCATCGATGGGTACACTCTTGAGAGGATGCATGTCTTGCCCCGGGCACCGAAACTCTCAACCACCGAACGGTCAACCTGAAACAAAATCACAAACAATGGCACGCAAGATTAATTACTCCTACTTGATGGTCAGTCAATAAAGTAGTGTTAGGAGAGGTACTAATCAAAGAGGTTGTTGATTAATCATGTAAACGTGTGTGTACGTACCAAGCTCCTCAAGGAGATCTTCCCGGACGAAATGTCGGTGTCGACGAACCCGGCAAAAGTTGGCTTGTAGAGATCCGGGCTAAGAGAGGACCTGCTCGATATCGGCCGAAAAAAAAAACAAAACACAGTGCAATTAACTTCAGAGCTTTGGATTTAGCATTTGAGTCTACTGTGTCCGGGGCATTGCAAAAACGTGGCCGACATTAATTAGGGCAGGAGGGGATGGACGCATGTGTGCAACTTGTACCGAGACAGGAGAGAATGAGAGATATTTGGGCGTACGTACTTGGTAGGGTCAGTGCACATGAGGACGACGGGCTTGCCGCCGTAGCCGCCCTTGAAGACGCGGAAGAAGACGGCAGTCTTCTCCTCCAGGCCGCCGGAGGCCAGCACCCACAGCCCGAACGGCCCCACGCCGCCCTTCACGTCGGCGCCCTTGAGGCCGCACAGCTTCTCGGCGTCGTCGGCGAACGCCGGGTCGAACGCCTCCGCCCTCTCCAGCCCCGACACCTCGAAGCTCACCTCCACGTCAGCCTGTGTCATCAGTTCACCACACCAAGGCAAGGATATGTAAGTTTGCCACCGTCACACGTGGTGGTAAGTAAAGTGAATCTTCTTTGGAAATGTATAAGTAGGAGCTAGCATTCGATGCGTTGGTTTCTCTCCGGCCAACCGGATGCGTCCACGCCGTTGATGGTGAAACGAGCGGACGCTGACGCCGACCGAGTGGAAAAATCGCTAGACCGGCGACTTTGCGATCGCGTGCACGAGCGGGAAATGGGCGCGCGATGACCAGTGCCCACACGGCATGGACCGGAGCAAGCTAGCTACTAGTAATAGCTAGGCGACTCCTGCACATGGGCCCCCCTTCACCCTTGACGGCAGAAATGCCAATATTATTCTTGTCTCATTTTGTATTTTTTGTGGATAGAAAATTTGCAACTACTACAAGGTGTTGTACTAATTGCGTAGGGAACCAACCTGGTAGGTTCCGAGGCCCGTGACTTCGAAATGCTCCCCGGGCTTGACCAACTTGTCGCTGACGCTGACGGATTTGCCCCTCAGCGTCTCCAGCTCCTCGATTGGCCACTGCAGCAGCTGCTTCCCGCTCGGCTCCAGCCATATCTTCCTTGGGATCGCCTGCCACCAACAAATTCCAAGCCATGGGTTAATCGCCGAACCGGTTGATCTGAAATCTGTAAGAAACACCGTTGCAGTGTCGACGGATATGGTTTACATGGATGCCGGCCCAGCCCTTGGCCTTGTCGTAGGTGACGCTGTCGGACTCGTTGGCCCACCCGAGCAGGATGCGGCGGCGCTTCACCGGGTCAAAGAAGGTCTTGGACGCGTAGAAGTTGCCGTAGTCATAGCGGAGGCGGTGGTAGTCGCCGCCGGGGTTGTCCGGCACGTACCGCTCCGTCACCTTGTTGTAGGCGCCCACCGTGTAGTAGTCGTAGCGGGTGAGATCGAGGCTGCTCTTGAGCACGTACTTGTTGCTCGGCTCCGACGTGTCGAGGCCGCTCTGGATCCCCGGCGCGTGCAGCGGGAAGAAGTCCGGGCACTCCCACATCCCGGTGAGCGCCGAGTGGAGCGGGTGCTTGGCCCGGACCCATGTCTTGAAGTCCCGGCTCCGGTAGAGGTACGCGAGGCCGCGTCGAGCCCCCCTCAGGCCGCCGACGAGCATCCGCCAGTAGCCGTCGGCGTACCAGGCGGTGGTCGGATCACGGAACTGCGTCGCGTTCATGCCGGGCTCCGGCGTGGCAACCGGGTTGTAGGCTGGCTTGACCCACTCGCGGAGGAGCGGGTCCGACGCGTTCTTGGGGAAGGCAATGTTCTGCACCTGGTAGTTGATGTCGGGACGGTCGATCCCGGTGTAGACGATCGCCGGAGTGCCGTCGGGGAGGATGGTGGCAGAGCCAGACCAGCAGCCGTACTGGTCGGAGGGGATGTCGGGCTTTATCGCCGGCTCAAGGGCGATCCAGTTGATGAGGTCCCGTGACACCGAGTGAGCCCACACGATGTTGCCCCACACGGCTCCTTTAGGGTTGTACTGGTAGAATAAGTGGTACCATCCCTTGTAGTACATTGGCCCTGTTTAATGTTCTCAACTTGTCAACTCAGCTCAAAGCATTCTGCGAGTACAACTAACAGGGGCGGATCCCCCGGTACCCACGCTGCATCTGCCACTGCGTATGACTACTACTTATTGCTTATCCACTTGTATATTTTGTACCATCTGTTTCAATGAAAACTACTTGTCTGTCTAAAAATAATTATCACTTTAGACTACTAATTGTTTCATCAATCACCGCTTATTTAAATTTTCTCTTACTCTACTCTTAATCATCTTCCCACTTATAACCATATATCATTTAATAAAAGACAATATAGTCCTTCTTAAACTTTAATATATGCTAAATAAACTAAAATAACAATTATTTTGAGACGGAAAAAGTATTGTTTCTTTGCTGCTTTACAAGATGGGTTGTTTAAATTAAAGTTGATTCTGAAATTGATTATGTCTTGTTAGGCCGAAATTCATATAATTAAATTGAGGTTCACTTCCAGGCAGTGATACGCCAAAGGAATCCGTTGATTGATTCCAATGTCAAAATTTAAGACGAAACTTCGCAAGCTGGACCAGCTTAAATTTTGGTGCCTACAGCAAGAGACCATCGTACGCGTTTGCCTTGCAGCATGCGCGTGCCGGCATGCACCATTTGAATGTTAAAATGTCCTTTCTCTAAACTTTTCTGAAAAAAAATGCTCTTTTATCTTCCCATATTTAAAAAACACATGCACACAAAGTGCTGCTGTTCATTATACTTTTAACATCATAGATCTAGTATGCAGAACAAGACAGAGATAATTTGCAAGAAATGGGCCGGAAAAGTCGTACCGTTCGGATCTGGCGTCGATGAGATTTGTAGTCGCAGCGATCGGAACCAGCCACAAGAAGAGAAATAAAAAATCGAATTAGAACAGTATAATTGCAGCAAGCATCTATTAGGTATCAATCAAGAGCCATTAGCTTAGTTCTAAAAAAACAAAGTTGCTGTATTATTATTCGGGTACTTGCTGAACTGCAAATCTTCTCCTTTGTCGGATACTGCGGCTACTTAAAAGCTTGCAGCTTGACTTTTCTGATGGGGAAGAGTAGTAGAAAACAACTGCAGGACAACCTAACTAACATGGCCAAGATAAAGTTGAATACTCAGCAAAGATGTAATTTTTTTTCTCCACCAAAATTACCAACAGTTATGTAGATTAACGTGAGATTAAAACCTTTATCAAGGTGGTAAGTAACATACATGAGCTCAAATTCAGAGCCATGTATTACCACCCCTTTGCCTTGTTTGTCTATGGCCTGATATTTCCTTGACTTAGCTGTGTAACCTAAGCTATAGCTAAGCTTGAAGGGAAGAAGAAGACCAAGACAGAGAGGAACTGAAGAACAATCAGAAGTTCAGAGAAGTTACGCAATCTTGCATACCGTTGATCCAGTTCATGGGCGGCTGGAAGTGGTATCCTGTCCTGAGCAGGGGGCTGACAATGGAGGCCGGCACCGAGTCCGGCGCCTGCTCGGCCTCGAGGCTCCGGTGGACGACATGGGACGCGCCGGCGAGCTGCAGGAGGAGCAGCAGCGCCCATGGTGCGAGGGCCCATTGCCGAGTCCCCATTGTTTTTGTATGTACAGACCAAGGGAGAGAAGACGAGGGGCAGAAAAGGTTGTGCGGATGGCGAGAAGACCAGCGGGCTATATATAATACTGCCTGCTGCAACCCACGACCACGAGGCTCTCACAGTCACATGGACGGCGTTATGCATCAGGCGTCGCAGTACGTACTTATTACAGTGTATCGTATTTCTTTTATTGTTAATTTAGAGTATTATTGTCTTTTTTTAATATTTGATGTTTATGATAATATTTATATGGTTATTTTTCAAAAAAAAATTTGCTGACCAATTTTGAATTAAAATAAGTTTATAAATTCGAATAAGTTTATTGTCATGATCGAGGCAAATTTACTTATATTGTTTCAAGTAAGCATTTAAAAAATTATTGATGATCAGAATTTTAAAAGTTTTAATAATTTCTTTATCGGATGGAGTAATATTTAGGATATATACTAAGAGGTCTAAAATTTGAAATAAAGCACACTGTCCCTTTCAGGGAAAAAAAAACTAACTTCACCTACCAACATATGTGTGGACGTTTGAGTTGTACACACTTTGTAGATTTTTCTCAACAATTATGCAACGACCTTCAACTTTATTTAGTCTTATAAATTTAAGTCAATGTAAATTAGTTGTCAAAAGTTATATTTTAGACACTACATATGATGGCCAAAATTGTGGCTCTAACACAGAAACACCCGTCGAAACCAACCCATCACTTTTGACTCAGAATGATTTCCCATCCAAATAGCTGTGGACCGGCGGTGAATATCACTGCCAGTTTAAGTCATGTCACTGTGGGTGCAAGGCTTGAACCTAGCAGTGATTCTATGGTCTAGATAGCATGACCATACTGTCCAAACCGTCGTAGACCTGGTGCCCTACCCATAGAAAATGTCTTATTTGGCCTTGATCGAGTTTTCATCCAATCTCTCATTTCCTTTAGTTTCACTCAATCCCATTTATGTTTCATCAGTAAAGAATAATTTTCAAAAACGAGAAAAATCTCATAGGCCCGTTGGGAACTTTCTCCATAGCTACCACCCAAGTGCCACCTAGACTGTCAAATATTTAGTGTATGTCCTATTCGAGACAGGAGATTATAGGGCTAAGTATATATTTACTTAATACTTCAACTATATAGCATTTGTATATATAGAATACGGTCGATATGAGGATGCAAATGAAGTTATAGAAGAAAGCTAGAGATTTTTATATAGGTTCAAGATCTCGGTGTTGGTAATAACCTTGTGCCTAGAACTGCTAGTGAAAAATTGACACTGATCTAAGTTATGAAGTGACAGTGATGGTCTGTTCTATGGTAGTGTTTGTAACTGGGCAAAATTTATGTGAAAGTGTATGGTTCTATTTGAAATAGAGTTGTCTGCCACACAAATCTTCCCTTCCTAAAATATGCAATTCTGTTACATACACAATTTAATGTATTACTACATCGGTCTAGTTTTGGTTCTAACACATGTGATAATGGTTTTCATCTTTACACTATTTTCTCCAACTAACCTGGTAATTTCTAGCTATTGATGTCAAATGTGTTGGCGTCTTTATCCCTGTTTTAATAAAATGGTAAATCGGAGTAATGCCACTCCAACAAGTCTGACGTTTTGTACACGGAATGATGATTTTTTTTAAAAAAATTGTCGTAAAGTACATGCCGGCTAGAGGTCATTGTCATAAAAAATGTCCACAGTGATAAATAGGATCCTACACTAGGGATTTTGTCCGTAGAAGTTAGGCTATTATACAGTAACGAAGTATTTCATTGTAGTACTTGATAAGATCCTCATGGGCCCATAGTTAGCCGTTCCCATTTATAAACATGAGATTTTTATGAAAAAAGAACTATTATAAAAGAGGCATAATTCGTTAAAATAGTTGGGCTAGCTCATGGTGACGAAGTATATTGTCATAGTATTAACCAGCAAGTTGTCAGGTGGTCCCTACATAAGTATGAGAAAATACAAAGGAGGAGACAATTTGTCTGTTGTTTATATGGACTGTGTGAATTTGTTTGGTGATTGTTTTCCAAATTAGTCGGCATATGTATACCTTGATTTTAGACAATTCACATGCAACACTTTGTTCGGTGACCGCATCCTATAGTCTAGTGTGGTCAACTCAAATGAAAACATGTTGACAAACCCTCTAGCTCCCACTCCTAGTTAATGGTGAAAGTTGAAAAAGAAACATATAAGGTTTTACACTGATTGTTTTGTTGAAAACAACGTGTAGAAGATTGTGATGCTGAACTTCACAAGAATAATCAAGGATTATCAATACTTTGGCAATAAATTGGTGCATAGTAGGAAGAGTTGGATGCTGTGAAGAAGAAGACCGAAGAGACAAATGCACAATTAAAAGATGTGTTAAAAGACATAGAGCGGTTGAAGAAGTCAATGGAAGACATTAATGGCTTCCTTTGTCATTTGATAAGCTTGAATCAGGTTACATGCCCTCCCTAAAATATGCTTTTCTATGTGAATGCATGATCTGTGAACATTATTATTTTATTTTTGATATGAAAACATACTATTGTGCCGCCTACAAATAGTTTTTAAATAAGTGAATTATTGAATAAATAAATTTGTTTGTCTAGCGAAGTCTATTTTAAATCATCCAGATCATTAGATGCTTGTAAGCAATATTTCTCGTGCCTTTTGTCCTGTGATCCATATTCCAAATAATTGGGATAATTCATGGATTGTCCAATACTCGGTGATGTAGTGCGCAAAATCGGCATGCGGTCCAACATAGAAGTGAGAACTGGACCGACATAATTCAGGCTAGGGCCTAATAAGAAAAGAGGGGTGTTGAGTGAAAATAAATTGGCCAAAGCTTAACGCATAATTATGAGTACGGTTAATATAAACTAGACTTGTAGCAAATATAGTTTTGTTTTGACCAATTAAAATTAGGCCTAGAACCAATAAAATTGTGTTGTGGCTCAACATAAATTGGGCAAAGGCCCAAAAACAAATTGGGTCATGGCCCACCATGTGCTCGGCCTCTAGTTATTTATGATAACACAATTAGTCAGGAATGATTTGCTAGGTTAACATGTGACAAACCGTAACTTATGCCACGTTGGATCCATGTATCAAGTTGTCCACTTGGCAGCTCTAGAGTAGCTGGTCTATGATGGTTTTCTCTCGATCAATGATGATTTGGAATAGCATTAAATTATGATGACAAAAAATGTCACAACCTTGGTCAGTGGGTGGATTTTGCAAGGGGGATATTCATTAGTTAGGCTAAGCACTACTATCTTATCCACTGAAAACATGTCAAGCTATTGCTTCGAGTCAAAGAACTAAAAGAAAAGGACCGGTATTTATGACGGATGCACCTTTTGGGTCGCAGTAGGTGTTCCTAGCTTCTACGACTAGTGCCTTTCATCACAAGGTCCTTGTAGAACATGAGTTGTGATGGAATTTGACTGATTCTTGATGAAAGCTTCATCAGGAAAGGCCAAAATTGTTGTAGCGTGCCTTTTTGTGCAATTATTTATTTAGGTGCATGGCTATTATGACAACTATTGTTTACGATGTGGTATCCATGGTAACAATATATTATACTCTGTTTAGTAGAGAACCCATACGACAGTTTATATCTTCTTATCAACCACCACCTAAAATGTCACCCTATTAGTAGCTAAGATGATACGCCGTATGTTGTCGTAGAAATCTCTATAAAATTTAAAAATAAAAAATTAGAAGATATTGAAAATATATAAAAGCATGTTGCAACTTAAATCAAATCAACATAGCATTTGTCTAGTCTACCAATGCACAAGCATACAACTAGTCAATATAATTTATGTACTTGTTTATGCCACTCATCATGTCCAGACAGTTCACTTAACTAAACAACCTGTGAAAAATATATTTTTTACAGGCAGTCACTTAAGTGATCCACCGTTGAAAAGTGTTTGCACATGTAGTTTCTTTTAGGTGAGCCACCCGTAAAAACCTATTTTTATGGGCGGTTATCTTAAGCAAACCGTCCATAAAAATTGGATGGATGCCTTTTCGCATGTGTAAGTAGTTAATTTTTTCGATAGGCCCTTGATTGTAGGTTTCTTGTTAAAGTGGAGTGCCATTTAACTTCTTCTAAATGTGCATGCTTAAAGTTTTCATAGATGATTTGACAAAGGATGTGAAAAAACACAATCTACATTACTAATAATCGCGCGACGTAGTAGTATTATATACTATCGTTGGTATATCAAGGATACTCAGCTTGTGCGTTGAGTGTGCTGTCCAAATAAAAATACACTATGTTCAGAAAGATCCGTACAGTGGAATTTTCTCCCATTCATTCTAAACAACCCTAAAAATGAAGAATAAAATAGTCCTTCCAAATCCAAGTGTTCAAATGTCCTTTGTTTTTTCTTTTTTTTCAAACAGAAAAATGTGTCATATTAACAATACTTTACTTTTGGAAAACCAATATTGACTAAAGCCATGAAAGCGTAAGTGACAACAATATTGGTAATCCTTACAAGCAAAAGAGATGACACCCTACCAATGTAGGGCCAACTTTATCTTCTCCAGCTCGTGCCTCTAAGATAAGCATGCACGTTTTGCACGTCAGTTCACCACCGACGAGGCGACGACCATACTGAATTTTGATTTTTAGTGACTATTAATGATGGTATAAAGGTAGCCATTTCTCTGCCAAGCAGAGGTGATTAAGCTTGCGGGTTTTACAGTAAAATAACTTTTACAATATAAATATATATTATTAGTATATGTGATTCGAGAATTTAGATTGATTTATTCTCTTACTTAATTAGATTGTAGTATAAAATTAAAAGTGATAAATTTGTCATTGGGTGATATATATTTTGTAAATTTACAAACTAGCTTCCGGCAGCCGGTAAGTCCATGCGAGCCGCCAGTATATTATATATTAAAAGTATAAACTAACGTGTATATTATATTATATATATAATATGGTGTATTAAATTTATAAAAAAAGAATAGTCTGCAGGTGTCTGTAAGTGAGAGGAAATTATCACGTAAGTGTGGGAGATTAGTCTGGGGGTTCTAATGGAAATGGGGTTTGACTGTTCCAGCCATTGGAACGGAAGATTTGACTTCGCCAGCCCGCCAGTGGAATAGTGGATGAATCTGTGGTTGTGAACTGGTGCTGCAGGTGAGACGTCCCACTTCCCTCGAGGCCGACTTGCTGCAGCGACATTGCTGCATCATCTCCGATTCTCCGTGATCTTTGCTTCGCATTTCCCCCGGGGCATCCAACGTGGCTGCATGCCATCCCTATCACACAATCACAAGCAGATAATTTTTTTTTCTGTTTAATTTAAGGGGAAACAGTATTTTTTTCTTAAAATCGCTTTGATACACTCTTCATCTTCAATGCATATATTTGATCATTTTTTCTAATCATATATTAAAAATAATAGAGTATATTTCACTATGGGTCATCTACTCATCTATGTTACCAAGTATATTAAAAATAGTATCATTTTAGCTCGCAGGATTTAATATCCAATTCCATGTGAAAATGACATCCAAAAGCCTCTATCACAGGATTCGTCTTCCTCCTTGGTCTTTGGTGTCCTTGCTGGTGGTGAGGGGAAGGAGGACATATCCCTCGTCTCATTAGTTAATGTCTTTAGTTAGAGGTTAGATCCATCGTATAATGTTTTATGGTCTGTCTTCTAGATGCCCATAGCGTTGGAACTATAAAAGTTTGTTCTTTCATTACTACATGTTTGTCGATGGCTATAACGGCTCATGGTGAAAACCTAAAAATATTTGTCCATTGGATAACCGGTGCTACAATCGGTGTCATTCACTCTAAGGTTCAGTCACAACTTATGTGGTGATAACGGTCTATAGATGTATTAGACAATAAAAAATGATGATCGATGCTCATCAGGTACACATGTGTGTGCCAAAGTTGATCAACATTGTGGTTCCACTCATTTGTTCTTATCTCGTGTGACATTCTAATATGGGAGTATCTCTCTTCTCTATTGGTAGTTTTTTTTCTTTTTTTAATAAGGTTGTAATCACTTCTCTTACATAAGGTCTCCTACTAAAAGATTAAACGAAAAACACAGTAGAAATAGAGTGTTATGCTTCCATACGGTCCGAACCTATATAATCTCTTTATCCACACTTCTTCTTCACTACTGCAACTCTCACCTTGTATCCATGCTCCCTAAGCCAAACCCACAAAAGGAAGTCCTCTAATCCTCCACTAGAGGAGCTCACTCCCTAACAGCTAGTGCACTAGGTAAGGGATAGTGTTTGTAGATCCGAGTTTTTGTGATTTCCCGCTATGAAAAAAGTTCATGGCTGGTAAACACCGTTGCTGTGATTCTAACTATGAGGATGGAGCCAGTAGGCTTGAAGCAGATAATAAGAATCCGTCATCACCTCCTTAGCTCTCCCGACGCAGCCTAATCGTACTGAGCCAACGTCACGCCATCGCCTCTATGCTAGGAAGGCCACCTTAGTGCCCCGGTAATTCAAGGGCATGGGGGACTACCTGGCTGGTGTATCTATGGCCTCTGCCATGCGATGGGAATGTGAGCGCCGCTGGTTGAAGTAGGTGGCTAATCTGGTAGGTGCAACACATAGCTTAGTGGCTGCTAGCAGAGTCTAAACTGCTTCAAGGATAGGTTCCAAGATAACATTGCCCTTTGTCCTGTCTCCTGAACAGTAGGGCACCTGCGCCTAAGATGCATGCTGGTAGCCCGCGAGGGCCATTGAGTAATGTGTCACCCCACTGGCATAGGAGGAGTAGAAAGACCTACATGCCTAGCTTGATAGGCAATGGGCCCTTGAAGATGCGCGTGTCACCATTGAGCGCCAACGTGAAAGGCGTTGTGATGCAAAAGATCACCTAGAGGACCACGCATCATTCGGGAGAACTATGTTTCCTGTCCTCATGCCAAACTATGGCACGTTGCTGCCAGATGGCATGCTCTACACATCAAGGTGCCTCGCATTCTCCCTCGGGCTTCGCTAGGCAGTGGCCCACCAAGTTCTCCCCAACATTCCAAAGAAGTACGATGGCTTTGTTGACATAATAGAGTTCTTGCAAATCTACACAACCGCCATTCAGGCAGTCGATGAAGAAGAAAAGGTCATGGACGATTACTTCTCCATTGCCCTCAAGGCCTAGGCTCACTCCTAGTTAATGAATCTCCCTCTGAGCTCTTTCTACTCATAGGAAAACCTATGCAGCTACTTCATGACCAATTTCCAGGGCACATATCCATGGCCTGGGATGGAAGGTGTAGGTAATGCAACTATGGGAGGATGAGATGCTAAGGCCTTTCATACAGTGCTTTAGCCAATTTTGCAACACTATCCCGTACATCCCTTGAATGCCATCATCCACATGTTCTGGCACGAAGTCTGTGACAAGTAGAATTTGGAGAAGCTTGGCACTATGGAGATTGAGACTACCGCACAACTATTCACTCTCACAAACAAGTGTGCCAAGACAACGGAGACCTGAGCATGGAATCATCCACGCCCCAAGTAGTCCCCTGAAGGTGAAGGTACCTCCTATTCCGTTGAGAGGCGGGAAAGGAGGAATCGAAAGAAGGAGAAGCATGTCACCAAAGCTTTCATCCTCGTAGGTCATCGTGGGATGAAGAAAATGGTGGCAAAAAGAAGAAGATGGGCTCGGTTCTCCAAGCAGAGCCAAAGGCTAACAAGTGGCGCTCAGTGCATGAGACCACCCTGCATGACCTCACGGGGTGTAGGGCTCCATAGTCTCACCGAACACCCCAAGAAATACTAGTAGGAATGCTAGTGTGGCAAAGCCACTGCTACTAGGACCAAGACCTTAGGTTCTAGGAGCCCGAGTAGGTGGTTGCCATCCTCGATGGTGGCGCGTGTGCCCATGAGTTGTGCCATAGCTTTAAGGCCATGAAGCACAAGTTGTTGGCAGCCAGCTCAAGCCCGGAGGTGGCCTAGTGACTTAATTGGTTAGATTCTTCAATCACTTTCGACCAGTCCAACCACCCGACAAGTGTCACCAAGGGGGCTAACTCGTGCTGGTCATCTCCCCCACTATATGCAATGCAAGGTGGGCCACGTTCTCAATGATGGGGTTGCCGCCTACAACATCATTTCATTGAAGGTCTGAGACAAGCTCAAGGCTCTAGGGATATGACTTGAGCCCTCGCTATTGATCCTTGGCATCACTAAGGGATACACTTGGCCCTTAGAGCAGATCGCGCTACTGATCACATTTAGAAGTCGCGGTAACTTTCGCACAGAGTGCATCACCTTCGACGTGTCAAGGGTTAATCTGTCATACAATGCTATGCTCGGGCACTCCACGCTTGTCAATTTCATGGCAGTCATGTGCTACGCATATTTGAAGATGAAGATGCCAGGCTCAGCTGGCTTGATCACCATCATTAGCGACCTCATGATTGCCTTGGCTTGCGCTGAGCAGTGCGCCACAGATCACTCCTCCATGGGGTCTGACCATGGCAATGGCGTTGGGCCTTCGGGCCCTCGTGCCTCCAAGTAGTGAATCACCACAAAAGACTCTATGCGTGTTAAGGAGATAGCACTCGGCGATGATTCATCCGAGACCATCAAGATTGGCAGTGGCCTAGGTGACAAATAGGAAAGCAAGCTTGTCGCCTTCATCCAGGCTAATGCCGATGTGTTTGGCTGGCAATCGTTTGATATGCTTGGGGTCCCAAGGAAAGTTATCGAGCACCACTTTGCTGTGTGCCCGGATGCGTGGCCCATGCGATAAAAGTTACGACGACATGCCACGGAGCGCCAAGCCTTCATCCATGAGAAAGTGGATAAGTTGCTGGTGACCGATTTCATACACGCGATCATCCACCTAGATTGGCTTGCCAATCCCATCTTCATTGCTAAGTCCACTGGCAAGCTATGGATGTACATCGGCTACATTGACCTCAATGAGGCATGCCCACAAGATCATTCCCCTTCCCTTTGCCATCCATAGATCAAATAGTCAACTTCACTGTGGGTGCGACCTTTTGTGTTTTCTACATGCATTCTTAGGTTATTATCAAATACACATGGTAGGAGTTGATGAGAAAAAAGTCTTTTATTACTTCTATTGGGACTTATTGTTATGTATGCTTGCCCTTCGGTTTGAAGAATGCTAGGCCTACATACTAGCGCATGATACATGTCACCTTTAAATCACAGCTGGGTCACAACGTGAAGGCTTACGTTGATGACCTAGTCATGAAAACATTTGATCGAGCCATGTTGCTTGAGGACTTTGTGGAGACCTTCAATAGTCTCCACACCAAGCGTATGAAGCTAAATCTCGAGAAGTATATCTTTGAGGTGTTAGCTAGCAAGTTGCTTATGCTCCTTGTCTCCAACCAAGGCATTGAGGTCAACCCGTGAAGATACATGCCATTGAATAGATGCACTCGCCAACTCGTCTTAAAGATGTGCAATGCCTTATGGGCTACATTGTGGCCTTAGAGTGGCTTATTTCTAGGAAGCCAGGTTTCCCCTAGTATGAGGCCTAGATGCCCAAACATGAGGCTAGACCCAAACTCAGAGGAGATGTGCATAACCAATTGAGTGTATCTACGCATGAAGCCTTAGCCCATGAGTGCAAGGTTGGGCCCAAGCACAGTAGTCACGTCGTATTGGGGTAGGGCCTTAAGGTTTACCATCCGGTCTACTTCATTAGTGAAGTTCTATGCAACACTAAGACTTGCTATCCACAGGCCCGGAAGACATTGTACATGATATTCATCGTGTCTAGGTAGCTACGCCATCACTTCTAATTGCAAAAAGTCTTGGTGGTTACCTCGTACCCACTAGGCCATATAGTGCACAACTGCGAAGGCACCGGTCATGTTCTCCAATGGGTGATCGAGCTCATCGAGTTTGACTTGCACTTCAAAAGCTATCACGCCATCAAGAGCCAGGCCTTGGCTGATTTCATGATAGAATGGACCATGGTGCCTAAACTAGAGAAAGAACTTGTGTCTACGAACACCAGCGATAAAGAACACAGGCGGTGGACGATGCATTGGATTATGAATTTTAATGGCTCCCTCTCGTTACAAGGTGTAGGGGTTGGAGTCACGTTCACCACACCAACCAGTGAGAGGCTCCAGTACATTGTGTGACTTGACTTCCGAGCGACTAACAACATGGTGGAGTATGAGGTCCTACTCATGGGCCACCAAACCGCTGTGGGCCTCTATATCCAGTGCTTGCTTGCTAATGGTGATTCTCATCTCTTGGTCAACCAAGTCTCCAAGGAGTACTAGTGCTCGGATCCATAGATGGCGGTATATGTGGATGAGGTACAGAGGCTAGAACTCCACTTTGATGGCCTTGAGCTTCGGCACATTCCCCGACACAACATCATGCTCGCTAATGAGCTCTCATGGTTAGCGTCTACTCGGGTACGGGTCCCAAATGGAACCTTTGAAGAAAGGCTTACTTGGCCATCTACATTAGCTATTGGATAAGATGAACAAGCAACCTCACATTTAAGTGAGGCAAACAAGCAACCTCAGGGTTTCTCATTGGGGGGTTGCCACTCGGCAAGTGCATGGTGTTGGTTGGTTGTGCTCAAGAAACCTTATGGATAGATGAAATATGAGGGTACCTAAAAGAAAACATCCTTCGTAAAGATGATGCTACCGCAAAGAAGATCGCATGCCTAGCGAAGCACTACAGCTTGGTGGATCGAGACCTCTACCGACGTGGCCCGAATCATGTCCTCCAAAAGTGCATCTCATGGGAAGAAGGTGGTGAGCTGCTCATCGACATCCAAGAAGGTGAATGCGGCAACCACATGTCTTTCCGTGCCCCGGTGGAGATGTTCTGCAAATGGTTCTCTCGGTGTTGCCATGGATCGGTAGCGAGGGCTTGAACATCGATATAGACCTAGTCATCACGCCAATGCTCCTATTTCTTCTGCAACATTTGCAAAACGTATAGTTCACCAAAAACATGCAGGGGTGAAAGTGGCAACATGCCACGGCCTTCGGGTTTCAGAGTTTTTCCACTTTTCGTCTATCCACATGACAAAGAATTGTTGGAATAACACCACTGAAGGCATGACACCGATGAACATGTCAATCAGGTATGTAAAGACGGCCAGTGTCACAACCGCATTCAGCGCCAAGTGCGCCAATTGGATCTTGTAGGTGTTCAACACCTCCATGAAGAACACTAAGAATGCTGACACCAGTCCGGTGAGGGCATACGAGATAAAGAACATTGCCTGCCACTAGGCACACAGCATTGACATCACACTCTCTCCGCACCAGCCTCAAAAGAAAGGCACAATGATAGCAACACTCCACCCCTATGGTGCGCAAGAGGCAACCCACTCTTGGCATGGTAGCGATTGAGGAGAAGGAAGAGATGGAAGTTGAGGAGACAGGTGGAACCTAAATTTCAAAAAGGACGAAGAATAGTGAGGGGTTGGTATGCCCAATCCTCTTATGTGGGCTGCACTGCTCGCCCTTGCCCTCTCAAATCGAGGAGGTGTCACTTCAAACTAGTGCAAGCATTGATTCCCCATCCTAGAAATAGGCACATGTGAATAAGTGGAGAGGCGGAACTCCTTCTGTCGCCTTCTCTATTACCACACATTTATCCACTACCAGCGATTGCGTCTAGCCTAGGAGAGTGGGCTAGGAACCCCCAATCTAGGCTGCTATCGAACAAAGTGACGTGGCACCGCCTCATAGATAAGGTGGGCCTCAACCCAAGTTCCCAACAACTTCGTGTCGAGGTCAAGACCAAGGGCTATTGTCAGTAAGTTAGGAACCAGGGTCCCCATCATTGGCTTTTTGGTACCTAACCCTTATGGCTCCTTTGATATTCTCTTATCGACTATAAGAGAAGAGCTAAGACCACCGTAAAAAGGATTCGCTTTCTGACAAATCACAAGTTTTGTACTATGGTTATGCTGTTACGCCTCCGTGCAGTCCGAACGAGTATAATCTTATTGTCTCCCATTTCTTCTTCACTACTGCAACTCGTGTTGGGTTCACGCTCTGATTAGTAACTTGCTCCCCGACGATGACAATGGATAAAACTCATGGAAACAAGGAAAAGCACACCAGGTATCGCGAAATCGATTTACCTTGGAACGAAAAATTGCCTGACGTACGTAGCATCTGCTAGGTGCACCTAATACACGGATGACCACGTCACTTCGCGTCCTTGAGTGTATAAACTTTGGATGTATATAAAAAAAGAAAACCTACACGATAAAAAAGAGAAAAAAAAAGGAAGGGGGAGTCCGCTCCACCGATCGCCAAATATTCTTTTCGGCATCAGCTCACCCTACATTCATAATCCATTTTTGTAGCGCTCCCGTCAATGTTAATTTGTCCGCACAGCTGCATGTGCCCAAGACGACTTCCTGTTTCTAAATGAGCGACGACTTCACTACGCATCATTCGAGACTCGAGAAGCCCGTTGCTCGCCATCATATAGTCAATGTTAGTACAACCAGAACAGGATTTGATTCATTAAGACGGTTCCTTTTCCCTATCCAAACGAAGCTTAACCTTTCTATCTGTTCCCATATATCGAACTGACGAAAATTGTTTTGTAAACACAAAGCTTTGTAACATGCATGTTTAGCCAAAATAACTCAACTCTGTGTATGTGAGGTATAATAATACTCAATATTCATCTAGATATAGTACTATACATACATACCCACATACATATATTCTATTTTTTCTATATGTATATAGGATCATCTTCCGCACTCTAAAATTCTTAAATTCATCTACATTGTACGGTGCAGATTTTATTAAATTTTTAATCATAATCTACATGTGTGGATTTATTAAATTATACCACTAAGACATTTCCAAAAATAAAAATCTTTTAAGAGAAAACAAAGTGGATTTAATCTTCTTAATTGTTTTAGTAATTAGTTATTTGGGTTATCAATTTGGGTTGATTTGTAATAATCATCACATCCTCTATTTCTATGTAGCACGACTAACCGCAATTACTCTGGAGTATTCTTTCCATTTGAAAATATAGCTATCTTTTTACTCAGGATATACATTGTGAGGCCAAGTCATCATGAAGCTGAACCATTAGATTCCATTTGTGTGGTTCCTGTACATTCTTGCCTACTGGTATTTGCACAAATTGTTTATTTTTGTTTCAGGCAAATTCACGTAACAATGTGTGGTATATCAACTAGTTTATTCTATTACCGTCCTATAGCACCGTTACATACTCTAATCTCTTTGACTCAATTGAACACAGTTCAACATGTAACCTTACAAAATAAATTTCTAAGTAGGGATGAGCGCATATCAGTTCGTGGTAACCGTTTACCCATTCTAGTTTAATTGGCTAAATAAAATAAAATAAAATAAAATATGTATTAAAAAAAGGGTGAAATTCTGTTGATTTACTTGAACTAAGAGTAGGCCAATGGTTACCCTTCCTATTTCTAAGCCAAACAAGATATCTAGGCCAGCTTCTAAAATTAGGGCTCAACAATGAACTATATGGATATTCCCAAATTGTTTAGGAAATTATTACAACTTTTAAAGTTATCCATTGTTTTTGTTTTCTATTTGAGAATTTCAAGCATGTTTTTTCTTTCTATTAGAAGAAACAATGCATACATCAACAGGTTATATCTGAAAATGGTATTTTAGGTACATATGATACTACTTATACCCAAGTATACGCATGATCAAAATAAAAAGTTAAGAGATAAGGGTTTTTATACTGGTTTAGTCCCTTCGAGAAAGGTAATATCTCTTATTCAGTTTATATATATAACTCTAAGATATATCACACCGAGTATAAAGCAAGAGTAAGCTAGCTATTCTAGCTTATCAAACTAATCTCGATGAGCAAAACAACAGGATATAATCAACAACTAACAAAAAAGCCTCCTCTTGACATCGACTCCATGTGGCTTGTGTTTATCGCTTATAATTCAATGCCCCTCTCCTAGGAGGCCTTGTATTTATAGCAGAAAGTAACCACTTGTCCAAGTAGAACTCGCAAACTCTATGCAAGACATGGGCAGACAAGTTGCTACCATTCTTGGGTCGGGCTCCAATGTCATCCCTTAAAGATGGCAGGATTCCTTCCTTGTATGAAATTTTTTCCATACATAGGTATACCTTTCTATATGAGATTAGGTGTATGATATTATCGGCGCTAAACAATATAGGTATATAAAGTATGCCATATCCATAACAATTACACTATCCACTCGATGTCTATGCAAATGTTTGCTTCAATGTTATTGAAAATATTTTTACCGAGAAGCCATGTTGTCGATATCGTTAACCTACTGAGCAATTTAAGGTTAAAAACATAGTCCTTTTCTCCTGGCAATTTAGCATAATGTTGTCAAAATTCAAATTCGGATAGAGGTCAAAATCTTAACTACCAAACGTGAATGGACTATTGTTTCGCCGAGAATTTCACACCACTTTCCTTAAAATACGAATCGTCATCGCGAGATTATATATTTTAGCAATGAGATACATTTTAATTCCATTCACCTTCATTGTTTATTGCTTTCTTCATCTTCAACATCCTAGTGCTCAAAAATCCTAACTTCCCTTCACAAAAATTTCCCACTCTCCACATCATTCATCCATGGATCTCAAAGAGTCCACCATGAATGATGCAGCCCTCAATAATCTGTAAGCAAAAGGATTGATTCTTGGCTATGGATTGATGGTTTGGCAGGAGGGAGGTACTAAACCAAACCTTAAACTTGGCCAAATTATTACCTTTACCAGTTTTACACAATGCAACTTTCTACCTCCTCCATCTGAATTTTTATCCTTGCTTCTTGAGTTTTACAGTGAACATATGCTCCACCTCAACCCCAATTCCATCACCTCCCTTAGTATTTTCACACAACTGTGTGAAGCATATCTAGGAGTGTGTCCTTTCCTAGACTTGTTTAGATACTTCTATGAATTCAGGTTCATGCAGCGGTTGAGAACCACAGGCAACTGTGGTCTTTGGCTGCAAGAGGACATGAAGGAGGAGTACATCATCCTGAACACACCCACCTCTAGGAAAGGATGAAGGGAGAAGTGGTTCTATCTTCACATCAACACCACCTCCCAATATCTCACCGTCTAGACTACCAAGCCCAAACGCTGTTTATCTTGGGACTCATCCCCCTTGATTATGAATCCATAAGAGTTTTTATTGAAAAGATCAAGGAATTTAGGAGGCATGGCCTGATGGCATAGAGGTTATCAAAGATTTATCACCGCTAGAAGTACATATGTAATCTCCATGGGACTTTAATTAATACTTGGAAAATGTCTTCTTTGTAGAGTTCTCCTACGATGTGGTGACGAAGAGCATCAAGGCTATAGTGACCAACAAGCCATCATTAGCTGACAATGTCCCCATGCCACTATGCAACATGTCCTAGACTGATCAGGACAGAACCATCAACATAAGTACTCGTTCTATTCCCCTACTTTTATCGTAGTTGATGTTGTAGCAGCGAAATGTAAGTAATTATAGGAACTGCCCCTAACTGATGTCATCAGGGCAATTGTTGATCATCATGAGGCTGTCACGATGAAGAAGATAGTAGAAGAAGAAGCCAAGTCAGCTGTTGTTACTTAACCAGTGGAAACATCCTCACATCCAAGCTCCAACGGCACTACTGGGCTAAGAGGAAATAGGGCGGCTTTGGGAAGGTGCGCACTTGATGTGTCATAACGAGGGACACTCACTCCTAGGTAAGCCATCATCTTTTGCCACCATGTCCTCAAAATAATAGATTTGGCATAAGATAATGGAAGCAAACTCTTCATTATGCTGATATTTTTCCCCCGACAACACCCCCAAGTGGTAGGCTTAGGCCTATTGACCTTGCACCAAAGAAGAGAAGCAAGTGATTATTTCCTTATCTCCACATACTAGTCCATTCACTTTGCAAGAGTTGTCAAATGACTTATTATGTATTGTGATTCCTTTTTTTATATAGGGCCACTGTGACTATCTCCGGGCAAAACACAAAGAAACGAGAAGCTAGCTACTGTCGTGTCACTCTCATGGGCACCTCTCCCTTGGCTCTTGCCCCTACTTCTACAATCATCGCCGTGGTCTCTCAAGGGACCATGTTTGACCAATTGGCTCACATCTGCTAGGAAATTCTTTCCACGGCACAGGTGGCCAACACCGAAGTTGATAGGCTCCTTACCAAGCTCACCATTGCCCAAGAAAAGGTGGGAAAGCTCAATGAAGAGTTAAAGACAGCAAAGACCAACAATGATAGCTTGTGCCTCCTTGTCAAGAAGAACTCAAAGATTCATCAACAATGTGAGAGAGCACTGGCTGACAAGAAGAACAAGAGGGAGTCACTCTGTGATGGACTAAGGAATAACTTCATTGCATTGAATGATGTGGTGATGGGACTCGGCCATGGGGTAGAACCACTGAAATATCTCGATGAATTCTCCCTACAATCTTTTCTTGGGGAGTTGTATGATAAGCTGGACAAGGTCTCCAGTGACATCTTCGAGAAGGACATCCAAGATGCCCATAAGGGCCTTATGACTAGAGCCTGCCATACCCTCTCCTACGTCAAGTTGCAGTATTCAGAGATGGACCTGAAGAAGTCACTACGTAGAAAGCAAGGATGGATGAGCTGAAGATGACTAGGGCGACAGTGGCCAACTTCTATCAAGAGTAGTAATATTTTAGACAATATTTTAAATACCTCATTTTTGTTATGTTGTCGGAACAACTTGTCATACTCCAAAGTACTTAATACTTTTGCCTCGTATTCTGATTTTCCTTTATCAATATTGTGTCGTAGCGAGGAGAAAGAGAATAGAATGTTTGACCAGCAAAGTGGTCAGCCTCATGATCTGTCAATGATATCAAAATTGCCTTTGATAAACATATGTCCTAATGAAGCGATTGCAAGAACTATCTCTTCCTTTCAAGTGCAACTTAATATCTTCCAAGTGCAATGCTAGGGTATGTATTCATATCTTATCTCCCTAAGTAATCTGCTTTTTCTTTGAGCAAGTTTTTAAGGTGATAAACACATGAGCGTAGGGTTCTAGGAATCAAAGAAGATTTTAGGAGATTGATTAGGCACATGGAAATTAAGTTTGAGAAAGAGGAGCTAGAGCATGAGATCTCTCTACCCCCCAAGGAACAAGAAATCAAGATCTTGAAGGATAGAGATGTGTGGTTCTTGGTGTATCTGGAGAGCTCGTGCGATCTACGGGAGCATGTGTGCCAAGGACTCTATATTCCGAGAACACCATTGTGCAAAATATTGGAAGGCTATCTTGGCTGGATCAGAGAAACCTATAGCTTGTTGGTAGAACTCCCCAGTTGTTTTGACAGGTGCCTGAAGGACTAATGCCATTAGGTCAGTTACTAGGTCGATGGTCATCTCCTTGCATGCTTAAAGAAAACATGTCTTTCTTTTGACCTGTGCTTCATGAACTCAAGCTTTAGTAGGTCTCGTAAGTCACCTAAGGAGATAGATGCATTTGCCAAGTCCTTACTAAGAATAGCTAAAAATGTTTATGAAACCATGGATTGGCAATGGCCATCCTGGTAATATAATCAATGTTGTACTCCTGCAATAGTCGACTAGCAATATTAATAATCATATGTTCTCTAAAGCTCTAGTAATGTATATGAGTAGTATTATTGTTGTGTGAATATTAAGTATACGCATTTACTTTATTGAGAAAGCCTGTCTGATAATCGAATTGTGTACTTCCCTTAGCCCCCGGTTGCTTTGTTAGGAATGTAATCCCAGGAAGGCAACCAAAATGCATACAGATAATAGTAAAAGAGGAGATGACCCTAGCCCCTAGCTGTGAACTTATAATGAGAAATATGTTATAATGAGAAATGAGGCCTCCTAGCCCCTAGCTACTCAAAAATATAGGGCATCCCCTATATAAGGCATAGAGGTTGTATACTTTATATTGAAGTTGATATGTGAAATACAAGATCATGGGGAAAATGTGGCACACTTTTTGATATCAAATAAAAAATACACACATAATAAAACTTACAAACTTGACTAACTATACATAAAATTTATGTAGTCGATTAATATTCCATGAACTGCATAACTTGTGGCCATCATCACCGACAATTTTGTATGCTCCAAGTCAAAGTATTTGAACCACCTTGTAGGGACTTTTCCACTTGGGGGAGTGCTTGTTTTGTCCTACTTGGTTCTAAACTCTTTGTTGGATGTAATCTCCTATGGTGAATACAAGAGCTTGGATATGCTTCTCATGATATCAATGAAGGGCCTACTGATATCATGTGGCTTATAGAGTGACACGTTCTTGGTGTTCCACAAGCAAATTGGCATTGTCTATATGCCTTTCATCTTGTTCCTCATTAGAGTATGCTTTAACTCTAGCGGATATGTGGCGAAGCTTTGAGGGAAGAATTGCCTCAAATCCATAAACTAAGAAGAAGTGATCTCCTTTGTGGCTATTGTCGATATTGTGCACACGACCCATAGTATTGAAGGCAACTTTTCAACCCAACACTTATCACAGGCCATGAGCCAATCATGTACTCAAGTCTTAGTCCCTTGAAGTACAATGACGTTTGCGCATTCGACTTGGTCGTTGCTTTGAGGATATAAAACTAAGGCAAAACAAATCTTGACTCCAAAATTGATGCAACAATCTTGAAAATCAGCACTTTAGAATTGGGAGACATTGTTTGAAAGGATATGATGAGAAAGTCCATATCAGTAGAAAACACTCTTGATGAACTTGATAGCCTCTTCGGACATGATTTCCCATTCTATCTCTACTTCAATACACTTAGTGAATTTGTTAATAGCCATAAACATGAATTTGTATCTACCATGAGTTTGGGGAAAAGATCAGAGTATCTCAAGCCCCAACATGAGAGAGGCCATGAAAGGGGTATAGTGTACAAAGTTTGTGCCGACATCTTGGTGTTCTTACTGTGGAACTAACAAGAGCCACATCTTCATACCAGGTTATAGGTGTCTTGTAGGATGGTGGGCTAGTAGAAACCTTATCGAAAGGCTTTACTGACTAAAGTGTGCCCTCTGACATGCGATCCTCATGCTCCCTCATGGATGTCTATGAGGAGCTCCATACTGTCTTCAAACATGATGCCCTTCAACAAAACTCTATTATGTATCCTTTTGTACAAGTCATTCCCAATCATAGAGCAAAGTTTGGTTTGTCAGGACAACTTCTTGCCTGCTATGCCATCATCTAGAAAAAATATTTAAAACTAGATAATCTCTAATAGGTGTCCGCCAATCATTATATATCTCAGTATTGGCAATAGCATTGTCGAGGATGTTGTTGTAGCCCACATGTCTTCCATGGTGGTGGGCAAGACCTTGTCCTTAGGAGTGCTTCTAACAAAAGGAGTTCTCAATACTTCTAGGAATATGCTAGGTTCCATTGATTCTCTTCTAAAAGCCTGATGAGCTAAGATGTTGGCTCCGAAGTTATCCTTACGATAGATATGTATTTTGAGACCATCAAACCTACACTCTGGCTTTGTCTTTAGCTAAGTACTTTATTAATTCAAGATTAGAGCACTTGTAATCCTTGTGCAATTGGTTGGCGACTAGTTGTGTGTCTCATTACATGACTAGTCGTTTTATTTCAAGTATGGCAGCTGCTCATAATCCAGCAATTTGCCCCTTGTACTCGAGCATATTGTTTGTAGCGCAAAACTGAAGTTGTTTGACAAACTTGAGTTGATCACCTATGGGTGAAGTAAGGATAACTCCTACTCCCACTCCTTGGCTGTTGAGTACTTCATCAAACACCATAGTCCATATCTCGCTAGTTGTGTTATTGATTTTGGTGTCCATATGGATGGTCCACTCTACAAAAAATTATGTGAATACTAGGGATTTGATGGCAAAATGAGGAACAAAGCTGATGTCAAATTGGCTGAGCTCGATGACCTACTTGGCAATACGTCCAGCCATATCCTTACTACGGACAACTTTTCTAAGAGGGTATGAGGAAATGACGGTGACCTTGTAGGCATGGAAATAATGGTGTGGCTTTTTGGATGTCATCACAACCGCATAAACAAATTTCTAAATTTTAGGATACCTTGTCTTTGCATCGTGGAGAACCTCACTCATATACTAGATAGGCCACTCTGTCTTGTTGCACTCGACAACAAGAGTGGTCCAAACCGAGTAGGGTGTGGTGGCGATATATAGAAAGAGCTCCTCACATGGTCAAGGGATGACGAGAATGGGTGTGTTAGCGAGGTACCTTTTCAGCTCGAGAAAACTGTCCTTAGCATCTTTAGTCCACTCGAACTTGTCATGTTTCTTCAACAAATTGAAAAAAAGTAATCATTTTTTCCCCATCCTTGCCATAAATTTGCTAAGTGTTGTCATACACTCTATCAATTTTTGCACCTCCTTCAACCTTCTTAGTAACTTCATGTTATGTATCACTCTGATCTATTTAAGCTTGGCTTCGATGCCTCATCTGGAGATGAGGAAACCTAGTAATTTTTCCAATGGTACTATGAACGCACACTTCTCCACATTTAGCTTCAAGCGACATTTCCAAAAATTATCGAACGTTTCTTTGAGGTCTTTGATTAGGTGATCTTAGTTTTTTGATTTGATAACCACATTGTTGACATAGGCTTCAAAATTGCAACCTAGCTGAATTTGGAAAATGGCTTGAATTTCATTTTGGTACATGGCTCTAGCATTTATTAATCCAAAAGGCATCTTTATAGAGTAGAAAACACTATAGGGCATTACAAAGGCAGCCTTTTCTTCATCCTATCTAGCCATGCTAATCTGACAATATCCCAAGAAGCATTAAGAAAAATTAACACCTCACATCTAGCTATGGAATAGATTGGTTGATCTACCCTAGGGAGGAGAAAGTAGACTTTTGGCATGCTTTATTGAGCTCGATGAAATCCACACATATTCTCCACTTTCTATTGGCTTTACGTAAAATGATAGACTAGCAAGCCACTCAAGGTGGAGGACTTCTTGGACGAATCTTGTCATTAGGAGCTTGTTGATCTTCTCTTGAATAGCTTCCTTGCAATCTGGTACAAATCATCGTAGCTTTTGTTGTACTTGTTGTGTGTCTAGTCACACCATTAGCTTGTGCCCGAATCACTTCCCTGGAAACCTCAGGCATATCAGACTGTTCCCAAGTAAATACATCCACATTTTTCTAGAGGAAAGTAATGAGCTCAAGTTCCTATTTCACATCAAGTCAAACCCCAATCTTAACAGTTATGTCAAGGATTAAACTTGAAAGTGGTACCAACTTGATAGGGCCATTATGTTTTGCCAATATCTTAGGCTTGCTTTGTTTCTAAGAAGGTTCATCTACAGTTGCTGTGGTAGGGGTTTGCTTGACTCTGTTGAGGATTCTGTTATCGCACTATATGACAATTTTGGTGTTCTCAAATATAGTGACAATACCCTTTGGCCTTGGTATCTTGACAAGTTGGTATAAGTAGTGGGATACTGCCATAAACTTGGCTAGTACCATCTGTCCGAAGATGGCATTATATGCCATGTTGAAATCCGCAACATCAAATGTTATTTTCTCAGTTTAGAAATTGTTGACCACACCAAAAGTGACTAGCAAAGTTATTTTTCCCAGCGGTTTTGAAGACGATTCTGGGGTGATCCCATGAAAAGGCTGCTCAAAAGGCTTGAGCTCAATTCTAGGAATTCCCATAGCGTTAATGGAGCTAGCAAAGAGGAGATTAATGGACCTACCACTGTCAATCATGATGGACGCAACTTTGACATTTCTAATAGTATGTTTGACCATTATAGGGTATCTTTTGAGGTAATCGTAATGATTGGGTGGTCGGTACCAGATAATTCAATTTTCTGGTCTAACCATCACAACTTGGTGTTTTGACTCTAGGAAGTGGAGCAAACTTCTTGTTCAACCTTTTTGTACTATCTTAGAGGAGTAGGAGGTTGAACCACCGAAGATATGTGCCACACAGTGATATGTGTCTAGGTAGTCAGTGCTATCATCAGAATGAGGACCCCTATCCTCTTTTTTGATCACATGCACTCATTGATTCGAACGGAAAGCAATCTAGCAAACCATCTCCTTTTGGAAAACTTGATAGTTAGCTAGGGGCTGTGAACTGGTCTTGTCTATTAGGCACCATTTTCTGCTAGGGGCTTTGCCCTAGGACTCAAAACGCTAAGGTTGTTGTGGTTCTCATTCTATGGCAAGGACCTCTAATTCTACCTTGTGCTTCTAGTTCCTCTTGCTGGTTTGTTCTAGGTTCTTCCTTCTTGGTTGTTGGCTTATCATCTGCCACTTTCCCTTTGTCATCCTTGCTTCAAATAGCTTTCTTGGCATGAGCATATCTGTCAGCAATCTCGAAAAGCCTCATTGATGAGGGTATCTTCCTTGTCGCCAACTCTTGGATCGTATAGTGATGTTGAACTCCCAACTTGAACGCCCATATCACAAATGCATCAATAATCTCGAGGATAGTATTACGACACTCGTTGAAATTTCGTAAAAAGTCCCTAAGGGATTCACTATTCCTCTATTGCATGTCATGCAGATCATCCTCGACTGCATGTCTTTTGTATGTGCCTTGGAAGTTAGCCATAGATTGTTTGCAGAGACCTGTTCACGATCAGGTAGAGGCTATTAGGAGGTGGATGAGGTAAGATTGAGCCAAACCCTATAGTGCAATATGTAGGTAATTTGCCAACGCATTGTCATTTTCTTTGATTGCATAAAGGACGAATAGATGTGAAGGAACTCCTCGGGATCCATGCAACCGTCATAATTTTTAGTAGGTCTAGGACAAAATTTTGCGGGCCACCTCACCTCCTGCAAGGAAGGGGTGAATGCCTTGCAACCTCCTCTGGGTTCAAAAGTTGAATGACAATCATTGTCCTAAGAAGGTTTTTGAGAACATCTATAGGATGTTGATGATGATGATGACAACGAGAAGGGATCACCATGGTTGGGTACCGTACCCTAGGGATGGCGACATCTGTCTTCATCGCGTCATCATGGAGGTGACCGGGAATCTCTTCATCCATGGTTCTTGTGATGACTATGATTTTCGCGGTTGTCATGATTCTCATGATGGCCGCTACTTTCGCAATGGTCACAATTGTCTTCTCGGTGTTGATTATGAGGACGGTGATCATCGTGATTGTCCCAATCACGTCTGTGGTCATTGTTTTCGTAATTCTCTTGACGCTCACATTCCTACCTCCCTCTTCGAATGTGCTGGTATAAATCGTCATCTTGATTGAGAGGAGGCATTGCACGTGGCCCCTGACATCAGGATAGGATCTTGTACTTTGAGCGATGGTTTTCGACGCCATCTTCTTGATTACGGCCATCCTCATTGTATTGGTGCAGAGTAGATCTGTTGCCTCGGCGTCCTCCCACTGAGGGGTGGTCTCATGATCTTTACTGTGCAGCATCATTAAAGACAGTATTAGATTGTCTAATGTTGATTTGATTTGATCTAGCCACGTCGTTGCCTCTAGATTTGCTGACATATGGATAGATGGCTGACCTAGGAGTTCTTGTGTGCTAACCAGTTGCTCGGCCAATGTAATGGGGGGACCTACTAAGGAAGTGTTCAATGGGAAGAGGACGAAGCACTTTCCTGTTTCGAGTTCTCCTTCCTCGAGAGAGGGTAGCCTCTTCCCTTTGGCAGTGGCCACTTCACCTTGCTCTATTGCGCCAATGTCATGGTTTGAATTCAAATGTGAGGACTCGAGTGAAGAACTAACAGTTCAAGAGGATCAAGTCAAAGATATCTAACTTGTTGATCTTGGTTGGAAAAATCTTGGACCTCAGAAGTTTCATCATCCGATCTGATATAGACATAACTCGTCAAGAGTGAACTAGACAACTCTAACAAGAGGCGTTGCATTGAGTAGACTGTGTCTTTCTTGTGGCCTCCCTAAGAAACAGCTTGTAGTCTGTTAGAGCATGAGAGTTAGTCTTATAGATTGGACATTTTGTGAGTGATGTGTTTTGAAGAGGTCATAGTTTGGCGGTCTGGAGTTCAGCTTTTTTTTCCTCCAAAAGATCTTGCATTACATAAATATAAATGGACCTTAAAAGCATGTGCAACACATAAATATGCAGAAGGTTCCCTCTCCCTGCTACAGTTAGTCCATGTCCCCACCCAAAAAAGTAATAGTTTAACTTTTTATTGTCAAATTCATGCAAACTGGGCTGTGAATTTGTGATATTCATCGAACAAGCAATTTAACTATTAATTTGTTTTCCAGTTTTTTTCAGGGGAGGGGGAGATGTATGATCATTCAAGGTTTACTTTACTAGTCAATTTTGTTGTATAACAATTTGGTGTTTTAGTTTTTGAAAAGTAGATATCTCAAAGCGATCTTCCAAAGTGTTTCTCAAAAATCAATATGTTAAAAGTTGAAACGTTATCTTTCTAATTTTTAAAAAATAGTTTTTAATAAGATGTTGTTCTAGCGTGTATAAAATGTCATTATTCAAAAGATCAGGTAAAAAAAGATAGAAATAGCATATCATTACTTTGAGACTGAGCGATGCTATATCGATCTATGACCTTCCTAAAAGAATATAGTCGATGAGCACACTGAAGCGACGAATCGATGGATATTTGATTTTTTTTTCTAAGGTATTAGATGTTTCGTGCTCCGATGAAGGGAAGAGCGTGATCTCTGTGTTAAACTAAGAACGGAGTCTTTGTTTCTCTCGAGTAAAACAAAAAAACGTGAGCATCTAGTAGGTCAAATTCATAAAGCAACATTAGCTCCTTTCTGTCCATACTTTGATACTCTGCTTAACTTCAGCAGCGTAGGACTAGAGTTTGTATTATAAACGAGAAACAGGAACTAGTTAGTGTATAATAAAAAGGAATAATATTATGGTTAGAATAACTTAGGGAGTAGGTACGATCTGGTGAAATAACTTATACACTAACATATAATTTACCAGGTGAATCTGTTCTATAAAAAAATTTGCAATTAATCTAAGAATTCCAATTCAATAACGGCTTTATGAACGGGTAAATGTATAGTGCGAACCTAATTAAGTGAAAACTTGTGTGAAACATGATAAAAAGAAGTCATCTAAAACCATACAAAAGATCTCACAGGTAGATGAGATAATGGTGGACAACAATATAAAAATTCTTGTCCAAATCTGACTTTGTTTATGATATATAAAAACAATAAACTCAAACAAATCGTATGAATGTTTTTTTCAAAATTTGTTATTTTCATATCTCAAAAGCCAAGTCAAATTTGTGCAATATTTTTAAGATGGTTGTCTCACCATCCTCATCTACATTTGGATTTTTTGTGTGATTTTCGATGAATTTTACCATATAGTTTACACGTGTTTTCACGTAACTTTGTTTGCACCGATTACTATTTTTTTATGCTTAAATATCATGACCGTTAAATTTAATTAGTGAGTAGTTATCAAAAACCAAAGATTGAAACGTAGTGTGCCACATTAGTTTTTGGTTAATGGGATCATACCATTATAACTCTGTCGTATTAAAAATATAACATTGCTGTTTATAAAACCAGTAACATTATCCCATTGCCGTCAAGTCTTATATTAACATCATCTTCCCTGCTGTAACCTCCAGCTATACCCTCCTCTCTTTTCAGTGAAAATCTTAGCGCAACGCCTCCACCAACTCATCTCCCTCAGCCATTCTCTTCCCAACTTTGAGGGGAGTTACTCCCTCAACTCTCTCTTAAATTCCCCCACAAATCTCGATACCTTAACTCTTATCTTCATAGCCATTCATTTAATTCCCACCAACCATTTGATCTCTCCCATCGCCTATAAAAAGAGCCTAAACCTCTTTTTCCTATTTTTCTCTTATAGATGCCTCACTCCTCTTGTTATCACACCATTGTTTGATCGTCTGCTGTCAGTGATCGGGCACTCACCATGGCCTAGGGAAGACATTGTTAGCTTCGTCACATCATCCTCTCTCAAAGCCCAAAGGTCCAAGAGTTTTGTCAGTACCATTAAGCCTAAGGTCTTTACTGCCCTAAGCTCTTTTGAGTGCTACCTTGGAAGGGTGCCGACAGAGAAGTTTAATATTTTAAAAAAAATAGTAACATTTTATAAATAGTAATGATATTTTTTCAATACTATAAATTTATAATGGAAACATCCAATTAGCTCTTAGTTCTCAAGATGTTTATAAACATATTTTAAATCATAGTGTGCCACAATAGTTTTTTTAAGATGTTTATAAACAAATTTTTGTACGTGTATCGTTTTCTTAATGTAACGTCTCCTTGATTAAGTTGATCACCGAAACTAATTAATTCGAGTCAGATTTATATCGGATTTTTTTTCTAGAACCGCTAGTGATTGTCCGGGAACTGCAGTTTGTTATAGTGAACGCAATCCCTTGGTAAGTTGACCGTCCGATTTTTTAGAAGATAAATAAAGGGACCAACTATATAGTATTCAGCACCAATCCTGCAGTTCCCCGCAGTATTAACTTGCGGGCATACATGGATTAGCAATGAAGTAACTAGAATTTATTTATATGACCAGCTTGTCGTATTCTAATCCTGACTTACAGCCTCATCACAAGATCTAGATGTGGTCAACTGTGTAAGCACATGGTAGTTGCCAGGAAATGCAGAGCAAAAGCATCAAGAAGAGTATTCGCACTGTAGGAATTTTATAATAAGATTTTGGTAGAAAATTAACCATTTTCCGTAGAATCATGTGAAATTTCTTCATTCAAAAGAGGTTGATAAATTGTAATGTCAGTCAGGAACGGCCGGCTAGACGACGTGCGCATATTTTTTTCCCCTTTGCTGAAAGAAATGTTTTATTCCATTCAAGTCGTGTGAATCCGTGATAGGCCAAAATTGTTGACATGAATTTTCATCATATATTAAAAGAATTAAACCAACGTAGTCCATTGTTCCTTCCACTTACGTTACGCTAGGCTAGCCTGCTGCCACCACTCTCCCCCGCTACGCCACAACTGAACGTCTGCATCACTATCAAATACCAATGGCCATCTTCTCTCGTGTGCTGATATATCCTTCATTCCTTGCATATTCAAGGCTCTCGTCATCTATGAAGTGAAAATAAGATGAGACCTTAAGGTCTTAAGGTCGACTTCACATGTTATGAGGAAAGCTTTAGATCAATCTCAAGCTATAGGCCTCTGGTTTGCTTTTGGCCTGCCCTTTAAGGCATTAGAAAAAGAAAAAAAATACCTCACCAAATTTATCACATGGAGCTCACAGGGCTGGGCCTCGATAGATTTGCCAATGTAGAGATAATAAGAGACGGGGCTTCACAGACAACGAAATAGTATAGGGCTTCAGGGAACAAGGGCAGCGGTGGAGATTTAGGCTTCATGGGGTGTCGTGCTGCTGAAAGAGACGTCAAATCGAAAACGGGACGCGTGAGGCCGGTGTCCCCCGACGAAGATGATAACTACAGTTCCATCTTTGTTTCATTAGAGAGATTGTTACTGTATCGTCAATGCTTACAAACACAATCAGATTACTACTACTGCGAATCGTCCTGATCTCCGGATCCAATCTGATCGCGCTGCTTACTAACACAGGACTCTCTAGATTTGGCCGGGATTTTTTTTTCATTGATTAGCAAAGAGCTCATACGTTGCAACCTGAAAATTAAAATAACAATAAATATTTGATAATTAGGGTTTAATTTTCGTGATCTAAGCTGACATGGGATGCCAAAGATCTGTGTCACTGGCAACGAGATCATCAGCGCCAAACCAATCAAATTGGCCGTTTTAGTTTTGGCACGATTACCGCTAAGTTGTCCGACAAGTTGGTTGTTGTTGGGTTTAAACATGGTTTCATCGAACCACAAGTGCACTGTGCCAGCCTGGTATTGTGTTTCTTCTTCACAAATCATACACACGGGAGAGGGACAGAGAAGAACGGGGGAGATAGATGTGGGTTGTGGTGGTGAAACTACGAGAACGACGTGAGCAAAATGCATTCTCGTGTGTTGCAAGCTCAATGGTCTTAGTCGGCTTTCAAAGGGAGTACGCATGTTGGCCGGAATGCCGTTTCAGCTCTGAAACCACGGCGACTCTGAACATACAACCGATGACTCCGGTTTGAAAACGGATGGAAACGAGGGAACATCACATTTTTTTCCGAACATGGGGATTCCGTTTTGGTGTTGTTGGAAGAAGAGGTGTGGGTTTATATGCCAAGTGCCGACGACGATGACATGCATGGTGGTATCCAGGTGGACGGTGGAATGTCGCTTGTGGGAATAGGGAAAAGCAGAGCAGAGTAGCCACGCCGCGAAGTATCCCCGCGATTTACAAACAGTGCTCCGGATCGGATTGGGCAGGGAGTATGGCCGAACAAATGGTTAGCAGCGCCGGAAACAGAATCGGATCGCTAGTAGCATGGTGTGTGCAGGACGCGTACGATGGAGTATAGCATTTTCGACGAAAACAGATCGAAAAGCGCAAAATTTTTGAGGTTTCAACACGGGATGAAAGCGGATTCCGAGTGAATTTCAAATGGTTTTCAAGAATTCAAATTTTAAACAATAGATTCAACCAAAATTTGATCAAAATTTAAAGAAATTTGGCGAAAATTGTTATACCGTTGGGGTTGGATCCGGTGCTCAATTAAAAAGGTGAACCATGAAGGATGATGAAGAAGCGGTGTAGAGATTAGCTTGAGAACCATTAATCATGCATGATATATATGCATTGTACGCTCGCGTGTTGCTGTGTACATGTGCCCTGGTCGATGGGGAAGTGAATTCTAATTCATAGAGAGAATGTCTCCTTATATACCTTTATCACTTAAATCCAATACAAATGGTTGTAAAAAAAATTTAAAATTTTTGACAATGTACAAGTATAATGACGTCTATCATTCCACCAAAAAACAAATTTAAAATCAACCTACACATTAGAAAAAAAAAACAAAAGAGATACATTCGAGTGTGAACAGTACCATATGGTTCATAAGCTATATTTGTCTTTAATTTTTTTTACATATGGATATGTAAGTTGAGTTTAAACTGTTTTATATAGTGTGTGTGTGTGTGTGTGTGTATTTTATGAATGTTGTCGAATTTTTGAGAGCTTTTCATACCCATTTAAGATAGTTTTTAAACATACGATGGAACATCCGTAGCAGAATCCTTTCCCCTGATCGATGCTATGCATGCATGTAGATGACAGCTCACGAGATATGCCGATCGAACATGAATCACATTTGCCGGCAAGATGATAACGTCCATGCTGTTGAACAAATAACATGAGCAGTACTGAACATTCAGAGATTGCTGTCTTGCTCGTTTTCTTTCTCCTTACGGCTACAATTTAGGGCGATGAGTACATACCTGATGTCCGGCTGCGGCCTACAGGCCCGGTGGCTCGAGGCGCAGGAACCCAAACCTCCGTCCAATGCTGCAGCGCCAAAACAGAAACGCAAACTGGGATCGATCTGATGACGGACATATATAGGCCTGTTTGGGGGGCTTATAGTCCCTAGTTTCTTCAGCTGGTCCTATAAACCATAATCTTTCTCAAACAGGTTAGTTTGTACAAAAATCTGTAGAAATTAGCTAAGAAAATGAACTACGGACTAACAATCTGTAAAAGCCAAACAAACCAGCTTTCCGAGATTATAAAAGAGCAACCAATTAAAGTGGAGAGGTAATTAACCACCATATCACTAACATACCCTAAGGCCCGAAGCCTTAGCAGGTATTCATCGCTCTACACCTCTACCCACAGAACCAGTGCTACATAGGAGACAGGAAGAGGCGATGGGCAAGATAGGGGTCATGTGCTCTACCGCGCGGTATTCCTCGCTAGAACCTGGCATCCCTCACCAGACCCGGTCCTTCCTCGCAGGAGGTGGCCGACGCTAGCACACGAGGGAGCTCAGGCAGGAGGCAGTTAGGGGGCAAGGGTTTGGGGGCTGCGCCAAGAAAGAGGGAGCTCGCACCGACCTACTTCCTCGTCAACTTCTACACTGCACTGCTTCATCCTCGTTAACTCCATCGGCGTCCTGCTTTCGTCCTCATCAACTCTGACTAGCAAGATCTAAGCAAAGATATTTTGTTAAGTGGAAGATATTTCGTTGTACTTCTTTGTATACGTGATTTGTGCTTGCTTGGTCAAATAATTTCCTTTTCCTAATGGATGGTTTATCAATGGGCTAATACTCCCCATTCTCCCCAACAAAAAGTTTAATTCACTGTTAGATACTTCATATGATGCTTACAGCAGAGTTCTTGGATTGGTTAATTCAGTAGTTTAACTATTGCACATATGCATCCTATTAAATTGCTAGCAAATTTACAATGGCACTTTACATGCTATCAACTTGATAATTAATCCATGAATATATGATCATAGATAGAGAAAGTGAAAGTCCAAAAACACATTGAAATGCATTTGAGAGTAAAGTATTTTGTGAGATATGTAAGGATGAGCTTCTAGCAGGAAATAGACTGCCAGCTATATTGAGTACCCTTGGCTATAAAAACTTAGAATAAAAATTCTTTGAAAAACAGGGCGTCAATACAAACGTTTAAAATTAAAGAACCGATGGGATACTTTGAAGACACATGGAAAGAACTTAATCATGCAGCGACTGGTCTTGGTTTTGACATTATAGAGAGATTAATAATAGCGGATGATGATTAATGGAAAGAGAAGACAGAGGTGTAGTAACATTTTTTTATTACAAGTGTGCATCATTTCTTTGCATGCTATGTATACAAGTATTTTTTTAAAAAAAATTCTCTCATGCATTATTTTTATTTTTCACATTAACCAAGAATATGGCAAATTTCGATACTCACCTATTGAGAATCTTAATGAGCTGAAAGGTATGTTTCAAAACATTTGTCTCTCCGGTCCGTTATTGCTTCTAAAGACAGGGCTAAAGATAAGGCTGCGATTAATATCTAGGATGATGCTGTTAATCTGGCTGTTTTTAAGAGCCTAGTATAAGCACCGATCAATTCACGAAAGTTATGTTGGCATAGCACCAGATAACAATTGACATGTATGCCTTTCAGGCTTTTGTTGCAAACTCTTTGATGCCAGATTGATGACATGTTATATAAAAAATATGAAGGTGGTTCAGGTTGTATTGATGGCAGATATACATTGCAGTGGCAAAGTAAGCTTTTATATGTATTTTTGTATGTATTTGATAGACACATTGCAATGGTAAAGTAGCATGCATGTGCCTCTATTACATGATTAATTTAACCATCCTTATTGCCTTAAAATCATAGGAACAGAATTTTTTTATTGGCTACAATTATACAATTCAGTGTTCATGAGAGTTTTTTTTAAAAAAAATTATATATACATGGGTGTACCCTACCCAACAAATAGTTAAAAAACAATTAGCACCATGGTATTTCAGATAATTCATCCTCTCAGCACACCAACCAGAAAACTAATATAAGCTCCTCAAACAGAGCTTCCTCAGCTTCTTAGAATCTCATCTTCTCAGAATCTGCTAGTTTCTTAAAATCTCAGCTCAGAATCTCTAGCTCTCCGAACAGATCCTATAAAACGGTGACAGGAGGATGGCTTGGGCTTGGACTCTCACATCGCGTGGGTCCATCGGTCTAGGAAGGTGTGCCGTGTCAGAACCTACTAAGCGCGAACACGGCCATCAACCGACGAAAAAAAATGTGACAATTGGAAAATTTTAATTTCTGTAAGTAGTTAAGATGAGATTTATTTTATGCGATACTTGCATGAAATTAATTGGAATTTCTGCACTGTGATTGAACTCAAATTTTTGACTACTTTAGTCCGCTTTACATACTACCTAGCTTGAAGACTCTTACCTCTTGTAACTCTAGAGTTTACACATGGTGAATCATTTGCAGTGTTGAGTTAATTTTTCACGTCTGAATATCTACGTGTTGTTCCAACAAGTTTGAAACATCATGCCATTTTCCCAAAATTGAAAATCTAATGAAAATCTGTATATGTAGCACGAGACATATTTTAAATTTTTTAAACACCAAAAATCGCATATTCGACCTTGGTCATTGCATCTTGTTGAAAAAAAGTTCGTAACAACTGCTCTCATAGTTTTAGAAAAAAAAAAAGAAACTGCGCTCATCCTTGAAAGCCCAACATCTCCCTAGTTCTTTCCCGTTGATATTGATGGGCTATTTTGGTCTGGCCCATCCAATTGTTGTCTCTTCTTTTGTAGAACTGATGTTGGGCAGTTGAATAGTTGATCTAGCCAAAATTGCTCTAAATAGGTGGGGAAAGAGCATTCTTACCTGCTACAAATTCCATAACCTGCTTTCTCTGCTCCCTCCACAGGTCCAGATCGATCAAGCCACTACATATATAGTTGGCTAGAGCATAGAAGATTACAAGTGGAGGGAGATGGGTCAGCTTTGGCGCCAATAATGTTCATTCCTAGCAAGGAGTTTTACATAGTAGCTAGCTTGAAGACTCTTGCCTCTTATGGTTATTTCTTTTTAGCAACTCAAAATGGTAACTTCCTCGTTTTCTGTTATATTTTAAAAAAAATTATGCAAAAAAATTCTATATAGAAGTTTATTTAAACATTAATTAAATTTATTTTTTAAATTTGTAATAATTAATATTCAATTAATTATGTGCTAATGGTTTATCTCATTTCGCGTACCAACAAAAATCCTAGCTGAATAGCTATATGGAATGGAACCTTCGAACTCTAAAATTATACAAGGTAGATAGTGTTTTGAGTTAAATTTTCACGTCTCAATTAAAATCTACTGGTTTATTTGGATTATTTGGATTGAAGCCAATTTTTGTCATACCAATTTTTTGGTAATTTTGATAGTATTGTATGGATGTTTGGTTTGATGCTAAATTTTGTCCACACTAGTACAAATTCTACTTTAATAGATTTGATAGTGATAAAACTTATCAAGATTTTGGTAGGGCAAAAATTGCCTTTAAACTAAAATAGCTCTACATGTTGTTCCAATATGTTTGGAATATCTTGCAATTTTCCAAAAAAAATAAAGGTGGTGAATCTAATGAAATTCTGGATGTAGCACAAAGCATATTTTAACTTGTCACCAAACATAGCATTTTCATTATTCGACATTAATCGATGTTTGCATTTCATTAAAATAAGAATTGTAACAAATGCACTCATCCTTAAGAGCCCAATAACTCCGACGTTGATGTGTTAGTTAGGCCTTGGCATAAGCCCATTTAGTTGTTGCTTCTTCTTTTGTGTGAATAGATGTTGGACAGTTATATAGATGATTGGGCCAGCCGGCCATGTTTAGCGTTGTTTTGTCAATGTTAACAATCTGCTACTACCGCCTGCTTCTTCTTAAATAACTTGTGGCGGAATATATGACGATCAATCTCTCATGCACACAAACATGATGAACACAGATATACGGAGAACAGTAGATGAACATGGATATAAGGATAATAGAGATACATCAATCTCTCTTAACCTCTCTAGGTATATATATATACTTATAATAGGAAGTGTCTAGCTATTAGGATATATGCCCATAATAAGGAGTGTTCTATTAGGATCAGTAGACCGTATTTGGTAGGAGCCTGTATTTATCTCTAATCGGAGATATCTAAAGGAAAGGAGAGGGGATGTTGTGCAGGCCCTGCTCATGCACGGCACCAAGCCGAGACGGCCACGCCGCTCGACTCTCTTCGAGATCGGTTTCACAGGACTTCCATTATCATTGACGATTTTTTTCTGATTAAATAGAAGACATTTACGCACACCACCATATACATTTGCACACGATTACACATAGTGGTTTGCCGTGTAACACATGTTCAATGGCAAAATCCTAGGCTTGAGGATGATGCTGTTGTTGTAAGATGTAGAGTCGTATGAAAGGAAGATAAAGAAATTCAGCACGTATATCCGTGTCATATATCCGTGTCATCCAAAAGACTAGTAACATATATTGTATGATTGTTAATTTAAAATTGGGATACTTATGTATTTTGAATTTGCATTGTTTAATTCAAATTTGCAATAATTTCTTTAAAAATCATCACAAGAAATTCATAAGACTATTTTTTATTTTCGTATTTGGCATGTTCTTTTTTATCTTCATATTATTTTTCTGTTGTTATTGATTAGGAGCTTTTCCTTAAGGGTATATTCATAGCATGGCAACCCTTGCCGCACCCAAGCTTATCGGTGAACATGTAATGGAATTTTAGTTTTACTTTAGAGATTGAAAATAATGTTTTCACAGCAAAACTCAACATAGTTTGATTTGTCTAGGCTCTAAAATTATTTTTTTTCTGGATCTACCATTGTTTTTTTGCCACATTGTCTAAAAATCATTGTTTTGCCGCATTGCAAGCACCATCCATGGTCCATCCATTCCAAGCACCCACTTGATCAGAATTCAACGAGTCAATCTCTTCCCCTTCTTGGTTTTCTATCTTGCTACTAGGCTAGTTTGGTAAAGTTACAATTCCTAAATTTAACTTTAGGATCAGAGTTTAGAGTAAAGCTATGGAACTGTCCAAACTCCGCTCTACTCTTCTAATTTATTTTTTTCAAATCATTTTAGTCCTCTGTTTTTTTTGTAGAGATGAAACTGTTTGGATAGGGTTCAACTTAAAAGAGGTAGAGCTGCAGCAAGAGTCTGCCAAATAGACCTATATATAAAAATAAAACCTTGCTTGTAAATGCAGTGAAGGAATGGAGCTATATACCAAGCTTACAGCGTGACCTCGATTCATCAGTTCTGCTTCTACGTGACCGCACACCGATCACCTTCATCCTCTGACTCACCAGTTAGGAAACCAATAATTATAATCCCCCTCTTGTCAGTTGCCATCTTAGAATGCTAATCCGTCTTATCTCTCCTTACCAGCAGCTCGATCAGCAGATAGTAGCAACGTACTCCCGTGTCGCCGAAGCAAAACCATAAATTTATTCACAGGATCCCTCTAGTCCGTCGCTAACTAGTGCAGTTCAGAAGCTAGATCGAGTGACCAATTATTACCGGTGGTTAATTTAATCGATTCGACCTCTGCAAAGCAAAATCAAACGGCCATCGGCTTCGCAATCTCACATTACGCTGGCTGGTCAAAGCCATCTTAGAACCTAGCTCCAATGTTAAGTTGTTTAATTTGCCGGTCTCCAGCATCCGAATCCACGAAATTTTAGCCTAAAACGAGGGATCGGCGTAGTCCAATACAACACGATTCCGCGGCCCTGAATCCAGCAAGAACATACGCTTTTGAGAACGATCGAGAGAAGCTAGCGTTAAAACCTCACCGCGATCTCGTCTCGTCCAAGCCAATCATCAACGGCGCGAGAGCCTCCATATACGTCCTAAACCCATCCATGCACTGCACGTCTGCACGCAGCCAGCAGCCGAAAAGAGTATCTCGCAACCCAACGCCGGCGGCGCCTATCCGTATCGTTGCTACCTTACCGGCCGTCACCGCCCTCTGCGAGACGCAACGCCTGCAGGCCACGAGTCCCTCCCCTATAATTCACGGGGCACCCTCGCCTCGGTCTCGGCAGCTCAGCAACCTGCAGCGACTCGACTCCTCTAACCCCCCGTGCCCCCGCGCCATCACGAGGCTTACACGACTGGTCGACTGCTACACGGCCAGTTTCAAGGTTGTTACAGCTCTCGCCAGCGCGCGCGTGCATGGCTGCTACCACGACGTGCCGAGGCCACGCCGCCGTCATGCCGCCGCCGCCTCCACTGTTCGAGCTCGAGTTAGGCGCCGCTGCGGGACAGGACCAGCCGTGCCGCTACCTCGGCCTCTGCACCGAGGGGCTCGGCTCCGAGAGCTCGGAGAGCTCCGGCGGCGACGTCGATCTTGGCAGCGGTGAAGATGTCGTCGTCTCGGACGACACCGACAAGGACGTCGGGCACGCGCTGCCGTGGAAGAGGCAGCACCGTCCCATCGACGACCACAAGACGGCCGTGCCAGCGCCACTCCCGGCGTGGACGAGGAGGGCGTTCCCGCCGCCGATATCGGTGATCGGCGCCGGCGGGAAGCCGTGGCTGTACCTCCGGGCGCACCGCAGGGACGGCCGGCTGGTGCTCCTGGAGGTGAGGATACCGTCGCGGGAGCTGCTCCATGCGCGCCGCGAGGACGGCCGCTTCAAGTTGCACTTCGCCCACCCGGAGGAACAGCAACAACAAGAACAGCTACTACTAGCAGATGATCCAGGTCCAGCAGATGAGACGCTGCAAGAGCAAGTCCAGGTGAAGAGCAAATAGCCACATTCAGGTTCTTGGCAATGGGTTTTGGTTAGTTCGTGTCAAGAAGTTCAACAGTGGCATGCTATTTTTCCCTACCAGAGAGAGATGTAAATATGGCGATTTTTTTACTGTTGCAACACCCGTCAAATGCAGTACAATGCCGCTTATTTTGCTTCTTTTTACGCAGAATTCTGTTGTGCGTTTTGATCATTTAATTGCTACAGGAATCAACAAAACCAAAATAAAGTGACCAAGTACAGACTAGCGTGGCAACGATGTCCGAGCAGGCATGCAACTAAGCACAGCTGAAAATCACATTAGAGACGACCTTTTAAGGATTCACATGCCAGAGTCACAAGAACCCTGGGTTTAGTTGATGGAAAAGGAACAGATAGCACGTGAAAGCTAACTGATGTTCTTTAAAGCCATCACGGATGCTATTCTGAAATAAAAGATCCAGATTAATTCTTCTAATCATGATCCTCTTCTTGAATCCAACAATTAAATATTTAGCAATACCACAAACAAAAGTTTTTTTAGAAACCCGGTTTCAAATCCAAACGTTTCAGGAAACCCAGTTTCTAAAAGAAAATGTTTTGAGAAACATATGTTGCATAACATAGATGTTTTAATATCTGTTATATTCTCATTTGTCTGCCAGAACAACACACCACGAGAATTTTATTGTGGAATCGGAAATTGGTGAAAAATCACTAAGCAGAGAACACAGAGAAGCCCTCTGCAGAGGCAAAGCATTCCTGAGAAAGGGGAGGAGGGGAGATCTACCATGAATCCATGATTGATGTAGTGGCAGCATTTATGGACCCTGTGTCCTCCCAATGTTGCGGAGCTCGTGTACTTTTCAAGGACAGATGACTCCACAAAATGGAACTTATCATGATTTCTTGCCATCCAATGTCAGAAGCACTTTATATAGATCAGGACGCCGGTCCCTAAATATCCCCCAACCATGCCTGGTAGACTTGATCTCGTCCAAGTCAAACTCTGCTACCAGCACTTCTTCATCTTTGTCATTTGCAAGCTTCACAATTTCTCCAGTTGGCCCTGCACAGCCATATGCTCATGATTTTAGTTTGTTATACATACAGCAGTAAAAGAACAACCAGATGTTAAATTACCTGCTATGAATGAATTCCCGTAGAATGTTATAGTGCTTTTGCCATGCTCAGTTTCAATGGTTTCCCTTCCTATTCGGTTAGAAGCAACAAGGGGAACCTGCATGATTGGTGTGAACCCAGAATGATCAGAAAATACTGAGGGATCGTAAATAAAATAAGTATATATACGATTTCTCAATAAAGCTGAGTACATGAAAAAGCATAAGGTTATAACAAAAGAAATAGCAGTACCAAGTTAGCACCAGCATGTCCTTGCATGACGCGCTTCCAGTGTTCTCGGGAATCCAGGTTATTATCCTGGGGCTCAGAACCAATTGCAGTTGGGTAGAACAAAATTTCAGCCCCCTGAAGCACCATAGCCCTTGCACACTCTGGGAACCACTGATCCCAACAAATTCCTACCAGGAATAGCAACAAAAGATAGTCAGGTGATATCGCATTACTTACTACACTAATCATGCTCTTTCAGAACCAAACATTAGTATCACTGAACAACATAAATAACTTACCAACACCAATGGTGGCATACTTCGTTTTGAAAGCCTGTATAGCACCAATTACACATTTACACCTAATGAGTTTTTACTAATAACAAGTGCAAACCCATCAAAATATAAAACCATATTTACCTTAAAGCCGGAGTCACCAGAATTGAAATAAAATTTCTCTTGATAACCTGACCAAAAGGGAAATAGTTAACTTGTTTAAATCAGATAGCCCATGACTAGCCTATAGCGGATCTTTCATAAACTATTCACAGGCAATACCTGGTCCATCTGGAATATGTGATTTGCGGTACAGACCAAGATCAGTGCCATCAGCATCAATAATGGCTACTGAATTGTAATGCGCATTATTTGCTTCTTCAAAAAAGCTGACAGGTATTACAACTTCCAGTTCCTTTGCAAGTTTTTGCAACCTATTGAGCAAGAAAAAAATGAAGCATAGGGATGTCTACAGAAATAGAACAAAAGCATTACTTGTGGACTCCTGACAAGAATCGAGTAATGAGCAAGCAAGCCTACCTGATTATAGTTGGGTTCCCTTTATAAGGCTTAGCACGTTGAAAGAAGTCCAACCTTTGAGCTTGACAGAAGTAGTTCCCCTCAAACAGTTCCTAAAGCATTGACAGATACATTCAACTTTTTTTTAGGCTCTGAACTGAATCAAACAAAATAGAACCAATTTAAGCGAAATTGAAAATAATAATATTCATCCAAACCCAATTGTTCTTTATGAAAACAAACATTGCAAGTTGAAGCTTGTCGATATAAGTAAAAACACATATAGTTATCATATAAATATACCTGAATGAGGACAATGTTTGCTCCTTTCTTATGAGCTTCTCTTATCAACCTGCAATATGAATGATAAGGTCCTGAATGAGTTTACTTCAAGTATATCTGCTCAGAAAAAATCTCTGGTTTGTTTGAGATTTACTAACTCAAGGTATAACAAAGAAATGAAAAAAAAAAGGAAAAAGTAAGATGATTAGGTCAAAAAAATTTGAGTTTCTTTCTTCACATTTATCAAGAAAATAAGAAATCGCAGCCTACCAAGTTGGTCAATATTGAAATATAAAGCCTTTTACCATGAGATCGACACAAAAATAAATTCCAAATAACATTAAACATTTCTATTGCTATGGAAAGGAAAATTGACTCAGTGTACATTGATATAGTTAATTTATCCAAAATGATGTTGTAAAATGTGGTTCAGTTTTCACAGTGTAGTCAGCAGTTGGAGTTACAATTACAATAACGATGCCTAAAAGTTTATAACTCTGATTTGTGGTTATTGTAAGCTATTAATTAGAGAGGTATAACTTATTGCCATTCTATTTGGTTTAATGATAGCAATAGATGTGACAAAGTAAAAAGAGCCCCCCGGGGGGGGGGGGGGGGGGCGGGGGGGGTGACGTTATTCTTATCAGTGACACAGAACAAAAAGGTACACAACACAATCACAATATGAAGGTAGGTGCCTCAATAATTGAATGAACAAGGGGACAACAGTGTCAGATATCTCCCTTGAGAAAAGAATAAAGTGGAATGTAAAAGGAACGACAACATCTTCAGCAATAAGAGAAACACTAACTGGCATGAAGGTCATAACTTTGTGACAATTAAAAAAGAAAGATAGCTTCATCTTCAATCTTTTTTGGGGGTAGACTTCAGCTTCACTCTTTATAGTTTGTGCAATCCATCAAGGTATTGCGGTATTGTTCTAGATTTCTTCTTCCTTTCTTTATCTTTCTAGTATGCCCGGGCTCTAAATTGCTTAACAACTTAGACATCTAATAGTGAAAATGAACTCAATTGAATAAGTTACTTGAGACTAAGTTAGCAAGACGCGCTAAAAATTCAGATGTACAAAATCACCAGAATCCAACAACTCATAGAATTCAGGAACAAATACAAGAGCATTCATCCATGCTTAACTGTCAGAATCACAAGTATAGCAAAGCGAGACATCGGCGATCAGACCAAACAATTAAGCAGTCTTCTGGCCAAGCTACCCTGCCATTTGGGAACGGGGTTAGGGGTACCGAGCACGTACCTCTCTGCGGTGACGACGTTCTCGGACTCGACGTCGGTGCAGGCGAACTGCACGGCGGCGACCGACACCTTCCTCCCCGCGCCGCCGCCCCCCGCCATCTCCCCTCCCCCACTCGCTTCACCCTGCTTCCTTGTCGACCTCGTGCTGTCGGCGACCATGCGATTCGGCTGCTCCCCTCCGAGAGAGAGGAAATGGCACGCTGTTTTAACCAGAGAAAAAGAAGTCGGTGCCGCGGGGCCCACACGGCATGGGGTGCGCGGGTGGGTCAGGCGGTCGCCGTGGACCGGCGGCTGAGCGACGCCCATCACCATCGATCCGCCGCGCGGTTGGTGGCGCACACTGCACGAATCACTGCGCCTCGCGTACTTCCGATCAATGGGTTGGTCTGGGCCACGTGCAGTAGGCCCAAGCTCGAAGGTTTCAAGGCCCAACCCACTCGAGTCGTGGTTTTCCCCAAACCGCTCCGGTTTATCGATCTGACAGTCTCATCTTATCCTTATCTTCTTTGGTTTCGTGTCGAAAAATGCTGAGCATCACAAATGGCAAGTTTTTAATAGGTGGGATTCGGAGATTCGGAGAGGGATCACGAGTCATCATCCACATATCGTTGTTCTCGTCATAGGAGTTCTACTCTTGAGAAATAAAAAGAAAAGGACGTTTTTAATACAAAAAGAAAAAAAACCGAGAGAATGGCTAAAAAAAGGACGGTGGTAAGGGTCGTGGCGCCTCTGCGGCGGCCATAGCAAGGAGGATTGAGGGCGCGGGCAACCAGCTCGTGGCCCGCTACTTCAGCGACGACACCGATAGGGTTCTCAGCGAGGAGGAGCGCACCGCCAAAAACATCTACGTACAGGTTAGTCACTAATTGGTTACTACATGCTTTAATTAGTTCATCAGATCAGTACTATAAATGTTGTGACATTTTATCCGTGACACCGACGATGTTTGAATGTCGAATTGATTGTTCGATCGTGTTTTGATTTGACCCAGCAGAATATGGAGAGGAAAAAGCTCAAAAAGATGAGGAGGAAGGCAGACAAGGAAAAAGCCGATGCGCTAAGAGGGTGGTTGTCGCCAAAGGGGACAAGGTAAAAACAAACCAATTAGCCATCTCGATCGATCCCCAGCTTATTTGGTAATTTTTGGGTTATAAATGATGAACTAATACATGGTCTGCTTGTGCTGATTGCAGAAGGGCGGGGAGGCTCGCCCAACCTGATCTCTGGGTGACAGTGACACTGATGATCAATCACACGATGCGGTGCTGGTGCTTTGTTGTTTGCATTCTTCTGATATGTTGATTTGCAGATAGTAGCTATTCGTTTCAAGTTTTTTTCTGTACAGAATGGGAAGGAATCAATAATAACAGCATGCCCCTGGGGTGTGTTACTGATGTGAATTAGAAGCTGAAATGTGCCTACTTGTATTGTTACGCATGAAGTCATTGTAAATTCCAGATGTCTTTATCGAACTAATTATATGATAGTGTGAAGTGTTCAGTTGAAACTAAATAAATAATGGTGGATCCTGGAGTGATTGCTCTGAGTGCTAATCTATGGAGTGATGATTCCCCAGTTTGACAGCTGGATCAATTTTTTGAGTAAATCACAAAACTACATATACTTTCACCAAACTAGTTAAAAATATATATTTATAAAATTACATATTTATGATGTTGTATTATAAAACTACGAAATTAAAGCTAGGTGTTATCAAACTAAAAAAATAGATCTACCACCATTGGTTAACAAGGTGACGTATAACCTTCCAAGATAGAAAGCCTCTCTGCTACCATCGGTTGACAAGGTGATGGACAACCTTCCGAGATAGAAGTCCTCTATAAACAAGGCTGACCAGCTTATTATGTTCCATATGGTTTTAATGAACATTAGACCTCCCTAAATTGTGATATCCCTAAATAGATAATTAAAGCCATTGATAAGAGGCATGGGAGTTTTCTTTGAAGGATTAGGAAAATACTAATAGGGCAATTGCCTTTTTCATGAGAGCGTTTGTGTCGGCCATTAAAATTTGGAGGCCTCGGCATACGCAATCTAAAAAAGTTGGGTTGGGCTTTACGCATTCGATGGTTATGGCTGAAAACTGATTCTTCTAGGTTTTAGGCTGGGTTGCTATCAAGTTCCAAGCAAACGTTTATGCTCTCTTTAATGTGGCAGTAGACCACAGTTGGTTATAGAGAAAATACTATGTTCTGGGCTGATCGCTGGCTGCAAATTAGTACGGTTGCTGAGTTAGCCTCCAATCTTTTTGAGTTAATTTCAAGAAGAGCAAGGAATCAACGCACAGTAGCGCAGGCTTTGGTTAACAGGAGATGAGTGTCTGACATAAAAGGAGGCCTCTCTAGTCAGGTAATTTTGGTATGCTTGCTTCTATGGCATTTGGTTAAGGGTTTGGTCTTACAGCAAGAAGTGTCAGATATTCATAGATGGAAGCTTACAAGGTCAGGATCTTATACAAGCAAGTCAGCCTATGATACATATTTCCTTGGCTATATCAAGTTTGCCCCATGGTGCGTATGTGGAAAGGTTGGGTGCCTCTACCCTACAAATTTTTCATATGGTTAGCGGTTAACAATTGATGTTGGACTTTAGACAGACTTGCCAAACGAGGTCTACCTCATCCAGTTGTTTGTCCCCTATGTGATCAAGTTGACGAGACCATCCAATCTATCCTTGTGTCTTGTGTTTTCTCTCAATAAGCATGGGCCTCAATCTTCACGAAGATGGGTTTGGTTTCAGCTACACCTCAACCTTCTACAACACATTTTTCAAGATGGTGGAACAAGGTTATTAAAGGTGTTCCCAAAGAGCTATAGAAGGTCTGATCATTTTAGTAGCCTGAGAGATTTGGAAGCACGGTACTGATTGTGATTTCAATGAGGTTAATCCTAATTTGGTGATGGTTTTGCAAGCCGTGGCAAACATGAGTAGCTTGTGGTGTTTAGTGCGAGCCTATACACTCCATGAGTTTCTTTGTAAGTTGCTTACCCCCGCAATAAGTCCTAGTGGATTGGTTGGTTAGACATCACCTATGGGTGATACGTTTTGGGATGTGTTCTTAGAGGGATTCGTTGATCCTTCTTTGTAAATATTTCTTTCTTCTTAATAAAATGAAGCTTACTTTTCCTACGTTTTTAGAAAAAAAAAATACATATTTATTGATAAAGGTAGTTTAAACCCTATCACTATTTATTATGTTTGAGCTATAAACACTGTAGTTTTGTGATTAAATGGGTGCTAAATATCATCATCTTTTATGATAAATTTAATATTAAATATGTAGTTTTGTAATATACGTTTCACGATAATTTAGCCAAAGTATTATAGTTTTATTTAATTTAATTAATTTTTAAAAGTAAATTTCACATTGGGTTATATTTTATTACAGTTGTTTCGCTTTAGCCACCATTTAACTAATGTTATCAATTTGGGTCAGGTAATATTATCTTTGCTACACTTTTAACAATCCTGACTCTCTTATCAAGCATATATGAAACATCTCAAGTACGTTGACTCCTACTTGTCCCATAGCACCATTTCTTTAACGTATAATAAGTTGGATATAGATTGATAAAAAAAATTAAGAGTGGTTTAAAGTGTCATAAAAGTCAAATTAAAACATTGGTTAAGTTGGTCAAAGAGAAATAGGGTAATAAAAGATAATCTAAATTAAAATTCATTTTTTTATTTTAAGAGCAGCTTCTGGCTAGTTTTTCTGAAAAGGTCAATTCGAGAACCGAGCAGCCCTTCACAACATATACCTGAAATAACGATTTTTTTATTTATATACTTTTTTATTAAATATATTTAAAAATATATTTTTGTTTGAAAAATATATAGATATATACTTCTAATGCTTTTTAAGAGGATTTTAAAAAAAACGTCTTAACAGAAGACATGAAATCTAACGTGATAAATATCTATTGGCATATATTAACGGTGGGCTGACGGACGTCATATCTAAGGGAGTTTTTTTCTATGGCAAGGGTCTCATGTAAAATACCCAAAAAATTATTACACCATTAAATAGAAAGTCGGATAATTAATAAACCCACATGCGGATATTGTTTAGATAATAGTGGTAAAAACATTATATGATTATTAAGAGATTTATATGTTATGTATAAAACATAGATGTAAAATAAATAATGTAACGAGTAACATGGTAGAAACGCCTATTTGAATCTTGTGAATATCATCATCTATCATCCACTTATAGTTACCTGTTGCTAGAAGAAACCACTCTTCACTCATACTCTATTTTAGCATATATGTATCATTCAATTGTTTTAAGTTGTATGATCCCTACAGAGTTATACAACAGTGAAAGCGATGTGGTTTTAACACTACATAAGTGATGTAGGTATGTAGAGCCAAAACAGTAAATATAAAGTAGTATAAATATTAAGTATAAATGGCATGATATACTACTAGCTTGGGGTCTGTCCTCTACCCCTCTTCAACCTCCTCCCTTCGCTTACACATGACCCTAAGAGTAAGTGAGAAGGTCGACTGGGACGTCACAACTAGTGCGGATCTGCTGCACAGGAGTCAAATCATGCAGCTCCTATCCGTGAGGTGGCAAAGCTCCTGCAAGCTGGGAGGAGCCGAGCATGTCCTGATCTGCCGTGAGGTCATCGTGGTCGAAGGAGTCATGTGTCCATCTAAAGGTAGCTTTCCTAGATCCGCCCATGACTACTAAGATCTGCAGTGGTGTAGCCTGGAACCGTATGAGAAAAATAGTTGAGCGATGCAAACTGGAATATCCTGGAGCAAATGGAAATATGTACTGTGCGACAAACCTAAAAACCCTTGTGTGGACGTTCCTACTCATTGTGTTGATGTCTCGGCACCTTGTGTCAGCGTCCCTGCTATAGAGGAAGTAAGGTACGGCATAGCAAAAGCTGTAAAAATATAATTTATCAATAGCAGCGTCGCATGACAAGAACGAAACAATATATTTGAGAAATCTATAGGCAAAGTTACCTCTAGGTTACATTCCTATAAGGTGGACTCCTAATGATGTCACTGCTACGGGAGGAACCACATCGACAACATGATAAGTGAGATCACAGAGGACAGTGCACATCGTATTGTACATCCTATCGAAGATAATTCTCTGCTTGTCCTCCATCAGCACAACACTGAGCTCCAGCTGTCAGCACACAGCCTCAGCTCGCCATGAACTTGTCACGCAACGTCAACCTATTTAATATGACATGTCATACACAAAAGACATAGAATATTTAACTGGGATACAGAAGATTGATTGACTCATAGTGTAAAAGAAGTCTTAGTCACAATGTCTAGGATACGGGCCTTGCACACCGGCTACATGTGGCTATGGAGCGTCAGGAGTGAATGTCACATGTGTGCGGGTATGAGACTGGTACCAATTGAGGTACACTACGTACGACGCCTCTATGTGCGGGCGCTGCTCTTTGATGACTTCCTCAGTTACTAGTAACTAGTCGTTGTGTACTTCTAGAGACATAGAACCCATAAAGTGCCAACTAACTACCAAGGGCTTCAGGGTTGTACAACTCCTAGATGATGTCATTTGGCTACAACCAATCGATCTGCATCATGACGTCCAAGTAGGACTTCATGACTTGCAAGTAGGCCTATCATCTCTGTAGAGCATAATAGAAAGTGTGAACTAGTTATTTTTTTAAGATACGAACACTGAACAAACACATTACAAACCTAACAATGACCCCACACTATCCTCATAATTAGGAAGTACTCAAGTAGCCTTTGTGTGTACAAGTTATTGTCATAAGCGTTGTGGTCCACCACTAGTCAGCAGAATGTGAATTGCTCGGCCGCTCAGAGCTGTAGAAGTAGTGGACAGCCGGTGAGCAATGAACCTAGGTCAATCTTCGTGCACATGACATAAAGACTTCGATACATCGCTATAAGGACAGTGGATCCCTAACTCCACTATGGTATGCTCCTGTCCTCAACATTGCCGATTGCCCGAGCGTAGTGGATAAGCCTCTTGTCCACAGCATGGTCCATCATACTGGTAAACATCACCTAGCCAAAGAGTCACAATAGGTATGCCTCGAAGCTCCATTGTATCGAGTAGTCATTGGCATCAGAATGGAGCTGATCGGGTTGTATAGAAAGAAAGTTATTTTCATAAGTAATTAATTAAACCTAAATAAGCATATAACATCATAGCAACTGCTTTACTTATAATGAACTTAAGTAATCACGCCTGGGTGGGGCCACCTGTGGTATAGTGAGGAAGTGCGTCCGGAGCTACAAGACTAGGCAAACGCTGAACGTGAGCAAAACACTCCTAGATGTCGTTGTGCTATCCCTAAAGTTTGTCAACCAAACCTACTGTGTCCCCTACGAGAGAAAGATCTAGAAGGTACGAGATGACATGAAGCGTAGGGGCCATCTCTTCGCACAGTAGGTGGAAAGTTTGTGTCTCTAGCCTCTAGTGGTCCAGAAGTGCTGTGAGAAGAGACTAGTCTATGAACCACTGATTCATTAGATCCTTCTCATATGTTGTGGCCTCAACTAGCCTGCACAACAGAATGAGGGCAGCCTCACGTAATCTTAAAAATGGCAACATATGTATTATCGACCAAAAATTATATTTAAAGTTAAGACAAACAACAAAGATATCTCTTACCTGGCATTAAAGCAAGGGTCCATAGGCAATAAGTGTCACGAAGGGCATGGATAGAGGGTGGTCGGCACGGCGTTCTCGACCGCTAATAGGTACGAGCGGTGTGACCAACTAAGACCACGGTCTAGCATCTCTAATGTTTGATATGCCATACCTACATTAATAAAAAAAAGTTAGCATGATTATCAAAAATAAAAAATATAATATACAGTTCTCAAAAGTGACAACATATTATTGTTAGACAAAAACGAATAACAGTTAACATTACTAAACAACATTATGACATTTATAGTTCATACAACATAGAAGAAAAAATTCATGACTCTCTAAATTATGATAACTTAAGTAACACATCTATTTTTAAAATAATACATAGACTTGTATTGCATAACTAAACCACTGGTACACGAGAATACTAAGTCGGGTTGGTCTTAAAGTGGTGCATTCCCCCGTGGGGCGTCTTTCATCAGACTCTACTGATAGAGGAGCTTCTGCTTCACTTGGAACCTTCGTATCTTTTGGACACTTCTTGTAAGTATGCATCTCCTTGTCACACTAGCTACAATATTTGAACCTTTCACTTACTTTGGACTCATCGATGTCATCGTGAATCTGTCTAGTCTTGCAGTGACCTGTCTTGTCTCTCATTTTCGTTAGGCTCGAAATATAAAAACATAAGGTTGTTGAGCTATGAAAGACCCCGTAATACCGAAACCAAATATCTTGCCACTTCCGGTATGCAAGATAGTTTTTTTTCCTAAAATAAGGCCACACAAAATGACGGTCAAGTATACCACACTCCGAGCTCATGGCAATAACATGAGAACATGGCTTGTGGTACAGCTTTGGCTTTTGACACGAGCATGAGCAACTTCTGTCATCCTTTATAACACGCTTTTACACAACTCTCTTATGGTAGATTCCACGCTTGGCCTTGTCAGCATACAAGATTTTAAACTTATGATATTATGTATTTTTTGGTATAACTCAATGTTGTTGGATCTTTTTATATTTTTTTATCCAAGTACTTTATCATCACTGTGCCAAAAAAATATCATTATCTGATATAGAGGGTCCAGCTGCTTTGTACCGATCTCTAAAATACTTGTATATGATATGCATGATAAACTCAATAATAGTAATAAACGGTAGCCCTCTTACACCACGCATCATCTAGTTGTAAATCTCAGTAGATTGGTGATCATAATGCCAAACCTAGCACCACCATCTTCATACAATAAGGCACATTTCTCCTTTGGTTTATTCTCAATTCAATGCAAAAAATTTCTAACTTGGGATGTCGACCTCCGTCTCACAGTATGATCATCACTAGGAAGTGGTCCTAGAGCTTCAAGAGCCTTGTTACTTATAGATGTTAGCCTTTTTAACTGCTCATCTATTTATTTCATTGTCAGCTCATCCAACCTTCTCTAAAACTCATTGATTTTTTTTCTATTAATTATAGGCACAAAGTCTCTTAAAAAGATCCATAAGGTGTTTATTCTTAAACTACTTATAGAAATTAGCACCACCCATACAACGCATTCACTATCTGCTATAAACATCTAGCCACTCTTGTGGATACCCCTTCTCCACATTACCATTCCTCAAATAATTAATAGCCCATAGAAGGCCGGCGTGACGGTCATATATAAGACATACACCTAGGCTCATACACACAACTACGTCCTTCACTTGCTTTAAAACCAATACCAGTTTTTGGTGTTATCACTCTCAACGAAAGCGAGAGCCACGTGTAACACCTAATTATTCCCATTAACTTCAATTATTGTCAATATATGTTATCTATACATTTTAGTTAGAAATGTCCCATCAATACAGAGTATGAAACGATAATGCACAAATATGTTAATGCACATACTTAATACAAAGAAAGTCCATTGAAGCACACTCTGCTAAGGATAGTCAAGTGATGAGAGTGATTTAAGATTGTAGTAGCTTCTCAGATTACTCTAAATAATGCAAGCTAAAAGACAAGATAAATTATCGTATAAAGCTTTGAATGTGCCAAATCTCATCTTCATAATCTTCTGTTTTACTTTTCATGTCTTCATATAGATAATTATGTACTTAAATTTATCCTCAATATGTCTTATAATTGAACTTGGTTCGTATCTCAGGTTGTGCATAACATCGGAGTATATCTCGGCTACAACAAATGTACATGTTATATTGTTGTCGTATTTCTCAACTCCATGTAAGTAACGATTATGTTTGGTGATGATTGATACCTTCCAGTAATCATTCCATTTATCTTTGAATGAAAGCACCCTCTATAGACACTTATAACTTGACTTCACATATTTCACTTCGCACACCGACTTAGTTGACTTTGCACCCCAGAACTCCCGCCAAAGTGATACCGTCCAGTAATTAACTGCTTCCGTTATTTTCTTTTTTATACATATTTAGCCCACTGAATCATGATACTCCTTAAAGATAACAACTCCAAAAAAGTCTTCTCATTCTCCTCCTCCTCCTTCTTCTTATTCTTATTCTTATTTTTTATTTTCCTAGTGCTCTAACTCATTTTTCTCCACTATTTCAGTATCACATGTCATAATTAGACACTCTTCGTCTTGCAAGGCCATTGAAATAGTGGATTCTTTCTCGTATATTGACACAAGAATGCTAGGTGGCATATCTCGTTGTAATGCATTCTCTTCGCACCATCTCTAAATGGTAGTGAAATCCACTAGTATCAATTCTTAGAAAAAAAACTTCGGTTGTCTGGCTCACTACGACATATATGATTATTGCATTGACCTATGGGTTGATTTGAATGCCTTGCATTAACCAGTTATATACTTATAGAAAACTTCTCTTAACTGGCCTTTTAATACCCTCAAGGATTAAACCGAGTTTTGACAGATCTACACCATATGAACCATAGTATTCCCTCGATCATGATATAATCAAAATATCACTTTATTTAACATGTCTATTCACAGAAAAATAGAGTTAAACTAAATAAGAAATTAATCATCACATCTAGTATCGTTCATTCGAAATATCAACACTGATATGTCTTCAAACAACGAGATTTAAAAACAAAACTATCAAACCACAGATTTAGGAAGGAAATTATTTATGCATTTAAAACAATACTACATATACTATTTTATTTTATTACTAAAAATAAAAATTACAAAGGGTATAAATATTTACCTTTGTATGAATCTACGAGCCGGCAGAGCTTCGCCACATCCCTGCGCCTCCTCTCAAACCTCTCTTTTCTTTTATCTTTTTTTTAAATAAAATGGATTTTGAGTGGTTGGGAGGGTTTTATAGGCAGAAGCTCAAAAACCTCTTAATAGAGGACATCAAGAGGGACATCTATAAAATTACCATACGCCCCTCTCCTTCCACGGGCCGGTCTAATAATTTTGCAGGCGCCCGAAAAAAAATGTTTTATCAAATAGCAACAAAGGGATCGTCTGTAAAAACGGTAGGCCCCTCCTCCCTCACACGCCCTACGCGGCATTTGCAAGCAGCCTCTTGCCATAGAAAAAAAATACCGTTGGATAGGGTGGCAAGGGACCGTCTATAAATTTTCTAGCCCCCAACAGCCCGCCGTTAATTAGAACTAGTGGATGTTTGTCACATTGGATTTCATATCCTATAGTGCGTCGTTTTTTTAAAAAAAAACTTCTTAAAGAGTATTAGGAGCATAGATATGCAATTTTTTCAAACAAAATATATTTTTATAAATATTTTAATAAAAAATATATAAATAAAAAATTTCTAAAATAACGGTAGTTGCAACTCGCAAGGAATGGGCTGCCCAAATGGGCCGCCCTCAGGCCATGACACCGGGCCATTAGCTGGGTGGTAAGGCGTATTTCGTACACCTCTTTCAATGACTTTGTAACCATACGTACTTGTACATTATAGCACAAGAGATGAACAGCACAGTGTGACGTTGGAGGAGCAGATCGATCCAGGCCCACTGGAAAATTCGAACGGCCACCGTACTCAACTTGCACGTACAGCCTTACGGGGACCTAAAGCAGATAGACATCAAAGGACGAAACAAAGTTCATCAAGGAGGTGGCCCACCATTCCTAACCAAAAGTGTTTCGCCGCTCAGCCGTCGCAGAAGTGGTTGCGCCTTGCACGTCCGCTGCTCCGCCGTCGCGGCATCGCCTGGGCGTGGCAAAGCCAGGTTGGCTCTGAACTCGACGGCGACGCCTCGCCTTGCTTCCACCACCACCTACACGAGCGGAGGCGGAGCGCTCCAGCAGCGGCGGCATGCGACGCTCACCAACCACGCGCACCACCGCCGCCGCCTCCCTGCTGCCCCGGCGGGACAGTACTGCTGCTGCGCCTGAGCCCGCGACCGGACGCCGCCGAGGCAGGACACCTTGGGCGACCCGGGCTCCGCTATCTCCAAGGCCTCCCCGGCGAACACCCGCGCGCGGGCGCGGCAGAGCCGGCGACGCCGTCCGTGTTCCCGCGAGACCTTCCGCGCCGCCGCGGGCAGCCCCGCGATGACGACAACGCCGACCGCCTTCGTCGGCGCCGTCGCCGTCCCTCCCCCGGCGCACGTCAACATCCTCGCCGCCGGCGCGGCGCAGCAGCTGCTGCTGCGCGTGCATGCCGACTTGGGGTTGGAGGCGCCCTTGGTGGAGTCCTCCCGCTCCAGCACCGCCCCGACCTCGCTCCAGTCGATGTCCTCCCCGATCCTGAGCCACAGCGACTCCGCAGGGGAGTACGGGTCATCGTCGCCATCAACGTCGCCTCCGCCGGAGTAGTCGTCGTCGTCGGAGCCAGAGAATTCGTCTTCGCACGCGTCCTCCGGCTCGCCGCCGCCGCCGCCGTGCAAGAGGGAATCCAGAGTAAGCGGTGGCATCTCACTGTGATATGTGACGTGTGTGTTCTTTTCTATCTTTGGTGTGTCCGTGTGTGATGTACGAAGACTTGATGAAGGTTTGGTTTTGAAGAGGGTGAGGTGAGTGTTGGAGGGTATAATGGGTAATTTGCGGGTGTGATGGGAAGCGCCAATGGTTTGGAGGTGGGGATTTGAAAAACGGTGCCATGGTGGCAGTGACAGGAGGGTGGTTGAATTGTCGCTTAATTTGGAAGCTAATGGCGTTGTTTACTTCGTCCAGAGATTCCAAGCCGTGTTCTTTTCTGCTTGTTTTTGCATCGATTACTCTACACGCTAATAGAGGGAAGGGAAGTTTGAATTACTACCTCACTTGCTAAAATCTGTCACAGCTTATGTAGTAATTAATTTGTTGACATGATATATCACAGTTTTTTAAAACCAGATTGGTTATTGGTAGGGTAGCTGCCCAGGCTCAACCCTGACAAATGTCATGGTCCATCCCTGAAACCATTAAAACATAATTTCTCCGAGTAGAAATAATTGTGGGCTTTGATTTTGAGTTATTCTACATTAGCCAACAGTATTTTTTTATAATTACTAGAATCGTTAGATTTGTAATAAAAAGGACTTTGCTAAATCTATTTGCTTTGATATCGCTTAAAATATAATAGTCAAAGTTCATCTACCTCTTATCATAATCATACAAGGTAACTAGTGATCATTGGAATTGTCTAACTATGGCTATGTTTGGAGGAGTTTTAGGAGCTATAAGTTCTCCTACAGTCTCTTAAACAATCTATATTTTTATTCGAATTCTAAAATTCTAAAAACTAGTAGATACAAAATTTATAAAATGAATTAAGAACATCGGAAACTATCTTTTTCAAAATCAACTTTTAAAATCTCGGGCTCTTCCTATATATGACTTTGAAACACTCCAAGCTATACCACCGTTTTAAACATTCGAGCTTAAATGGGATATACTTATTTCTTGAAGGCAAACTTTACAGCTACTTACTAACGTTGAGTTTTGCTAGCTGCATTATTCTTGTACTACGAGCTAGCAATAGTACGTGGTTTGTTGAAGGGAGGAGGACGCCCCGTTCTTCGCGCCGCGATATGGATGGACGAGTCTAAACGCTTTATGCATGGAAATTTCTCTTGTTTTTGAAGCGATCTGTCGGGTGGGTTTCGATTCAGCCAATCAGGTGGCTCCTTTTGGATATAAATCTAGTGCTTTGTGTGCGTGCGTTCGTGTTTGTCCTTTTTGGATAAGGATCAAGAGTGGAGCGTAAGCGCAGTCGTCAGGGAAAAAATATGGCTCTAGCTGTGTTGGAAAGTAGGAATAATTATCTGATTTTTATAATAATTATTTAATGATATAAACGATAAAATTAATTGTTGAAAATATATTTTGAAAAGATGAGATAAAAAATTATATAATTTTTTTAAAAATATACATAGCAGTTAAAAACGTATACATAGAGCTGAGGAAAAAGCTATAAGAAAAAAAGGGAATCGAAAGCAACCTTAGTATAGTGAAAGTGACCCTATGCAATTTGCATTGATGATGTCGCAATCCCACGATAGATAGGAAAGTACAAATTGCCATAAACTTATATTAATATATAAAATCTGAGCTAAATTCAAAAAAGGATCATAGGTCAGTGGAAGAGCATTTGACTGCAGAACCGGGGGTCTCTGGTAACCCGAAACCCTTGGGCCCTTATGGATTTTTAATGTCCTTTTCAACTTTGACAGTTTTATCTTTTTTTCCTAATTTCCTTGACATTTTTCTTTTTTTCGTAATTTCCTTTTTGAACCTTTGACATGTTTAATTGTTTCCTTCTCCCCTGATTTCCCTTTTTTAAAACTTTGACATTTTCTCTTGTTTTTCCTAATTTCCTTTTTGAAACTTGACATGCCTTAGTTAATTGCCTTTTTATTTTTTCACCTAATTTCACTGGGTTGAATGGATTCTAATAGTCCCTCTGTTCCACTTTGGCATTTAAAACTTTATTTCGATTTTTGGTTTTTTTATAATTTCCTTTTTCTAGAACTTTGACATGCCAATGTTTTCCTTTTTCCTAATTTTGTTTTTACACTTTGGTATACCTTGAGTTGAATGGTTTGTCATCTAATACTCCCTCTGTACCACAAAGAATTGATTAAATGTTTATCCTCCAATACTCCATCCATTACACAAATAGTTAATTTTTAGAAAATCTCAGGCATATTAGCTTCATACTGTAAAGACGCCGAAGCTATCCTTTAAATCCCCTAATTTGTGGTGACTTTTCGTTATTCTAGACACATTCTAGTAATACGATAAATTTAGACATTAGATACATCAATTTAGACATTAGATACATCTTAGTATTACAAATCTAGATAGGTTTATTTAGATTTATAGTACTAAAATATATCTATATTTTAGGATAAAAATAGTATATTAGATTACTCACATTTTCATCCATACTTTCGTAATTTCGTATGAGCACATCATGGACACATACTTAATGCCCTAATCAGCATCCTGTAGTTGCTTATTTCTTAAGAGAACCTTACTGGTTTGCTAATGCTGGTTGCTAAATTGATGTGAATGGTCCCAGTTCTCGTCTAGAACAGGCAGCAGCAGGAAGCCAGAAAGGATAAGTTCCTCCATTTTCAAGTGATAACAGTTAAGCGAACCTGCTTCTATACCATTCTAAATTACTCAATTCATTTCAATTAAAAAGAAGATTAAACAATTCCTACCGAGGTCATGTCCTCCCTCGACGCCACTGTCTTCCTATGCATAGAATTCATATATTCAGGGTCTTCCCTGCATCCATGCCGTTTTCTTTCTGAGACTTCTCACAAAAGAAAAATGAATGATGTGAACCATGACAATGAAAAAGGTTTTATTGCAGTCCATGGCGCCGATTACAGTTGTGCCGACATTCCGGGACTCTGCTACATACTAAAGCACATTATTATCTGCACATAGATGAACTACAGCAGGCTACAGCATCTTTTGGATTCCCGTTATGGCATTATATGTAATTGAACTGCACGGGGCGACCATTGAGTGGCTGTGTCGGTCTGCAGTTGTGCCTGTAACTCCCGTGCAAAGGGGCCATCGAAGCAGCAGCCTGCTCCTTGGTCATTTCTCTTATCTGCAAGATAGAAGCGTCAGTGAGTTTCAAAGCGTAACTGAAGTTCTCGCACTGTTTCTATTACTCTGCAAGGGGAATACCTCTCCAAAAATGTTCCAGAGAACATTTTCGGTGCATGGAGGTGTAGTGAGGGATCCAATATCTGAAATACTTATCTGCACCCAGCTTCAATTCCCTCATATCCATGACTCCAACAGGAAGAGGATCGCCTTTCTCAGCTTTACAGCCCTCCAAGTATAATACAGCCAACTTATCCTTTATCTGCATGTCACCAAGACACCAACATAGCAAATAGCTAAAGCATGCATGCTGATTATGAGGTGTAGGGATGAGAGAGGTAATCCAAGGACGTAAAAAAAAAATAACGTCAGGAGGTGTCGATCTGCTTCATATCCAGCATACATTTCAATGACATCAATTCCAGCTTTGAGCAGGTTATTATTCTCAAGCCTATGTATTAAGGATAAAATATCTAGTCAGTACTGAGGACCGCCTGCTAATTTGATCTATGCAAAAAAAGGCTAAACTTAAATGGAAATGAACTTTATTTGATTGAAGTGGGGGATCCCATTTTTAGAGTCCTATGTAAAGTGTTTTGATCATTATAGCAAGTACTATGTCCTATCAGGGTATCACAAAAATTCACCTGAAAAAGAAATGGATCAGGTTTCCCATGTCGATAAAGGACTGCAATGACAGTAATGTTGCCATCATCAGAATGGTGAACCATGTGGAGCTCCACTGCAAACCTATCATGATATGACAATTAGAATAACAGATAACCATGCTTCACAATGCACTAGGTTGTATGCAGCATTGTGCATGGATACCTTTGGCCATTGATAGTGTGCTCTGAGGGAGAGTGCCAATGCAATTGCTTCAGTTTATACTTTTTCCCATCCACCTTCAGTCCCAGCAGTGTCGTTGTAATGCAGCTACATCAGTCAACCACAATTTAACCCAAATGATTTTGAATTTACATACCCTCTACCTGAATAGGTGATGTCGTTTACAAAGTTGTACAAAGCATATTTCCATTTTTGTAATAAATTTATTATTATAGTTATGCCTACTTTGTTTAAAAACATTATAATAGATTGGAGATCAAATCCATATGCTCTAGTGGCAGAAAGAACAGCATGAATGGACAAGTCATTCATTTAAAGATAGAATGAATAAGTCATTGACAGCATAGTAAAACAATCATATATTCTCCTAGAAAGAATTGATTAAGAGAATATTATTCTTGCATTTACACATTTTCTTTGTTAACAAAAATAACCATCTGGTTTAGATCAAACTGCAATATTGAAGACATTGTCAACAATGGTAGCGTTTGCAGAAGTATAATCCATTTCAAGGGGCTCCAACTTTGGGTTGTAAACTGCATCATCTTTCAAAATGTTGATTGGAGACTGGTATGTCCCTTTTGAGAACGTTGTGCAATTAGGACTTAAGCTCCCCCAATGCTTTGGACCAGTACTCCCACTGTACCCAAATCTCACACCATCTGCTTCAGGTAAAGGCAATGCAGATCAGATATGAGATATCAACTATAAGGTATTTCAGGAAAATTCTATGAGGAAAAAGAAAATTTCCACACCTCTGATTTTCTTATTTTCTATTACTCGTAACATGTGATTTTCTGCTGAGTTTTGTTATCTTTGGATCATCCAGTTTGATATCTGATATTCTATAATGAATATAATATTTGAAAAAACTGAGGAATTTGCATAAATTGTTTTTCCATTTTTTTATAAGATTTTGTTTTTTTATCTTAACGTTCTTCCATTCAATACAAATATCAAAAAGTAGTCATTAAAGAATCAAAGTAAGAACTGAGCAGTAAAAAGAGAATGGATCTCTAGCAGTAAAGAAAAGGTCGCCGCAAACTGAAAAACTACAATAAATTAAGAAAAAAACTACTCCCTCCGTCCTAAAATATAGCAAACTATACTCGATTAGACACTACCTACTACCTATTACTATGAAGGTCTGTCCAGATTCGTCGTACTATGTGGTGTTTAATCGAGTATTAGGTTGCTATATTTTGGAACGGAAAGAGTAGCTTTGAGGGGCAAAGTTGTACTGTTGTAGTCCTCAGGAGAACGAAAATTTGTGCCATTGTCACATGAATGGTTAACAAATCACAGATCATAAGACAAACTAAACAACAGCACAACAATAGACTAGCTGAGGAGGCAAAATGCAAAAGAAGGATAAACAGAATTCTTACCACTGTCACATGCATGGTTCACAAGAAAGTGAGTGCATAGCAGTGCAACATAGATTGCACTTTTCTTAGCAGTGCCCATTTATCATTTGATCCCCTGTTCAGAAATATAAACTAATATCGATAGGTGCAAGGAACTATAGAAGTACTAGCAGTTTTGCTCTCTAGCCACAAGTGGTGTGCACAGATATATAGGGCCTGTCATGGTATTTTTAAAGGTCAGCTTCCTCCTACCTGTAGAGATTAGTAGACCAATTCAGAGATACTGATGTGTTGATCCCAAGTGTCCTTGCCCTTTCAGTAATTAGAAAATAGCAAGGTCCTCCTTGTAGCATCACAGTATGATCGCATCAATTCCTCAGTCTTGTCCAGTGCCAACTCTGTCAAATAGACATAACTTCTGTAACAGACGTAAAATAAGGCAACTGTTCTTAGTAATTATAAATTTAACTGATAAAAACAATGTAGGTCACTTTACCACCTCGAAATTGATCTCAGCTATGATGATAATCACACCTGAACAGCACCTTATGATATCTAAAGATGAACAGGACTCACCTCCAAGATGCCAACTAAGAGAATATTATAAAATCATGCCAAGCCAAAGCATCCTATGCACAGTTATACCCGTGGCCAGTAAACAGCAAACACCTTCCACGATGCACGCACTCATGCACACAAAATGAAAAACCAGCAGAAAAAATATGGTATTATTGTGTTATAAGGGTAGCCTTTACCTGATAACAGGAAAGCTAGAGCAAAACTAACAACAGGCTTAACTTGATAATATGTGTTTTTCTAATCAGACAACATATTCAGTTGCGTTAGAACTGGAAATTATTCTGAGATCATAAAGTGAGTATAGGAAACAGTGAACGGACTTTCTGCCAGATTAAACCAGTGAAAAGTGAATACCATTTTTCCCCCTCAAAACAGCATATGTTTATTAGGTGAAAGTAATTGCTGTAGCCCTATTTATGCAGGATGCACAAGCAAAGTAGGACAACCATTAGGCAAATTGTTTATGCTAGTTCACGATAAAAACAAGGATAAGAACACATACAAGGAATATATCACCTGTAAATGTAAATGACAAGCCAAATCATTAGATGATACTATGATAGAATATATCCTTTTTGCCTAATTGCTGCATAAAGATCACAGCTTTACAAGTTCTGAGTCCAAAACAGAATCCAGCTTAAAGAACCAATATAAGCACCTTCAAGAGCTCCATAATGAATTAATGATATATTGTAATGTTACTGATGCTCCCATGTACTACATGCTAAGTGGGTGAAAATATGCCCATCAGTGTCAAATATGGCATGCTCAAAACTCTGCTGAGTGCATGATTTCTGTTTAAAAAAACTTTCTAGGTTTGGTACAAAATTCGTATGAGAAAAAAAAAATCTAACTTCAGCTTGGTGACAAAATCTTAAGACAGGCTGGCCTTCTACACTAAAAAAATATCATACCGCAAATCAAAAATATCAAAATGAACTTATGATATTTTAACATTCAATTTTACAATAATTTAAGATTTTTGTGTGATACATGATACATATGTATATACAACATAAGCAAAGGGAAGATTGAAATTCTAAATTTATAGGTGCATACATTTGCATATACACTGAAATATAATAACTTATTTGTTAATCTAGGTCATCAAAAGTTTGCATCAAGCCTCTTAACCTCCAATGCTATTTCATTACGCCTTGTGAATGGAAATGTGAAAGGGGGATTATACTGCATATTCAGAAAAATCCAGGATCAGGCAATGATCAATCTTATTAATCTAGGACATTAGAAAATCGATCAGTTATTTTGGGCAAGCCTTGCCTGAGCGATTTCTACCACTGAATCATCTTTCACCTGAAATTGGGTGTCTTTCTTGAGAGCTTCCCGCAATCTGGATTCCCTCTGGCTTATGTCATCATCTGTAACCAAACCTGTTTCAACAGCAAATAGAGTATAAAAGGTGACTTGTTAATGTGGTGGATAATGCTTGCAGTTTGGCAGGAGTGCATAGCTGTGCTTAATTGCATATCCTCTCGAACCAATAAAGAATGTTTTCAAGGAGTTTTCAATAGCTATAAAACTTATATAACTTTAGTAGAAAGAAAGGGAATTAACCTTTTAGCTCAAAACATAATTAATACTATCAGAGATTCATACCATTTTCAAACTTTCTGTACTGAGAAGGAAAGTTGAAAATAAAATGGGTAATGTGTATAGAATTTTTGGTGAATTTGTAGTATGTTGACAAAAATTAAACACAAATTCTAAAGCATTTCTGATAAGATGATAAGGTAAGTAGGTGAACCTTGTTCTGATCTGATTACTGGACAAATTTTATTTATTTTATTTTTGATAATCATGGAAAAGCTAATACTACAGATAATTTGATGATTAGTAAGAATATGGGAAACAACAATACAATTTACATCAGACAAAATAATTTCCAGATGGAATCGCATAATACAGTTAGTGATAATACAAGCGTTCTGTGTGAATTCATCAGTTTTAAATTTCAATTATATATTTCTCCAGAGAAGGAACACAAGTGATGGACAAGACGTAAGCTTTTATCATGAAAATGGAAAAGTTACAACTGTGAAAAAGACAATGCCTATAGCTAGATGATTGCTATTTTTTAAAAATTAGATAGGTTCATAACCAAATGCAACACAAATCACATTGAGATTCCAATGTTGAAACAGGTATGCAAATGAAATAGAGAATATGGAAATAGGACCTGAAAAGACTGCGACTGCTACAATTTTGGTGGGCACCTCATTGATTGTCACAGAAGGGTCTTTTGGCAATGGCAAGTCCGGACCATATTTTGATGGCATCACAAAGGACATCTTCCACTTGTTTTCATTAGCTGACTATAAATGACAACATAGAGTAAATGTGATGCAAAACTTTTCAACACATCCACTTTAAGTGCTCTGACTCCTGAATGACCAAAAGAGACTAATCAGAACAATGGCTCATGGGAATGTCGTACAGAACCCACCTTCTTTGTTATTACTGGTGTGGTCATGTCCATCTTTTCACCATCGGGTCCCCCCTTCCGAGTAAAAACAGGGGTTGTCATTTCCATTTGCTCAGAAGTTGTGTTCTAGAGGGAAGTATACCATCAGTAATAAGCCCCCTTAATAATTTCTCTTTCAATTCAATTAGCCAAAGCGCTATAGAAATGGAATTCTGACCCAGGGTGGAATTGTATCAACTACCTTACCAAATAAGTAAGATGCCAACACGTTGAATGACTGTGATGATCCATTGAAATCGAATCCAGTTCTTCCGGGCATTGTCGTCTCAGCAACATAGTAGGACTGATCACGGCAAATAACAAAAGGCAGTTAATACCATGTATAACGATGGATTACATTTCCACACATGCTTTCTTCCTAGTTAACATGGTACTAAACGAACAATTCGACAGATAAAAACAATGATCACCTCCACTTCTCTGATCTCGTACTCCGCCTCGCGCTTCAGGACGCGGAAGGGGACGGTCTCGAGATCGGGCACTGCGAAAGCACGGGAATGTCAGTAAGCAACCTCCAAACCCTCGAGGGTTTTGTGCCAAAAAGAAGAAAAAAAACGCACGGCAGCGCAATCATCACCGACCAGACATGAGGGCCTCCTCGAGGGTGCGCGGCTCGAAGCGGCGCGACGGGAAGGCGTACTTGACGGCCTCGGCGGCGAGGTCGGCCGCGCGGCGCTGCGAGGCGACAAGGGCCTGCGTGGCGAGCGCCAGCACCAGCGACGCTCGCGCCTCCGCGCCGCTGACGCGGGCGCCCGCGGCCACGGCCGTCCCTCGCGCGGGGCGCCGGCCACGGGCTCCCACGGCGGTCGACGGCCGCGCGGAGGCAGAGCACAGGAGCGCCATGATAATCCGTTCTCCGGCCCGGTGGCTGGGTGGCTGGCCGCTACCGTGTCCTCGTCGGCGCGCGCGCAGGAGAAGGGAGGAAGTCGCTTGCGTGGTTGCGCCCGCCGATTTTTTTGGGTTTTCACGGTGTGCGGCGGTAAGGGAGAAGCGTGTCGCGGATGGCAGGAAGCCGCGAGGCCGGCGAGCGGCGTAGTGGCAAGTGTTCGGGGAGGAGAGATGGTGACGTGGCCGACCAAGTGAAGGGGGCCCATATTTTACCCCGCCAAAAACCCAAGGGTCCCAAATGGTGGATTTTTAGCTGCCGCTGCAAAAACCTTTGGTTCTGTGAACGATTTTTTTAAGACACTAATATATTAAAATTAGGACCAGAGTGGGGAAACATCCCCTCTTAACATTTTGTTCCTAAACATAGATTTAACATATATCAAAAAATTTGGCATATATGAAAAAAAGCGTGTATAGTATATTTATCGACTTCGTTTTGATTGAAGTTTGAGAATTTTTTTCTCAACTTTTACGCATATATTTTTTAAACTGTTAAATTATATTTTTAAAAAATTTACATAGAAATTTATTATTTTATTATTTTAGAGTAGATTTTTAATTTTATAATAATTAATTCCGTCAATAATTATCTATCATTTATTTACCAATACTTTTAAATGTAGCCTAAAATCATGTTTATCAATAATGGAGTATTAAAGATTTTTTTTCTCAGTTTTTACATACACTTTTTTTTAAAAAAAGTTTTTATATAGAAGTTTGTTATCTTATCTAGATTTTTAACTTACTTAATTTTATTATTTATACCGTAAATTAGCTGTACAGTGTCGTTGATCAACGAACTACATCGAGTTCATCCAACTACCTCCATTACGCTTGCTGATTGATGTCTCACCGGTGGCCCATTCGACAATCGATTTGGACAGTGCGCTAGAGTACATGGAAGGATTGTGCTATAAATTTTTTGAAAGCATCACCAGGCTCAACTCTTTTGCTGAAGCTAATGTAGGCAAAGTTCTTGCATGGCTGGTCCTAGACACAGATGAGATCATTTATGTGTAGTGCCAAGAGACTCTCATCCTTAATCATATCCTCTCCCCCAAATTCTAGCATCATCTACCAAACAAGACTACACAAGCTAGCGTAGGATCTTGCATCTTGTTGCCACCAGTTACCATGCATGCATTGGTCAGTTTCCAACTCTGACAGGAAGCTCAACCACCTAGGAATGTTGCCAGGCCAATTATAGGCTACATCAAGAACTGGATGTTGCACATCCAAAAGAAATACATGGAAGACAACATGTTTCTTAGATGTGCGTCAAGCTATTGCTGACATTGGCCAAGATCAAGAGTGGGGACGGTGGGAGGAGCCAACCGAACCAGATCTGATTGAGGAAGAGGGAGAGATCAATTATTGAGGCTAACATGGGTTCCCTGATGCCAGTGGATAACAGCCAGCGCCGCTACCATGAGAAGAAACCATTGAAGAACACACTGGTGATTCATCGACGGTCTATATCCGACTAGGGATTAACCCGTCTTGCACTTAGACTTTACTAGGAGCTAAACCCCCTCTCTCCCATTACCAGCGTTGAGCCACCGGAGCTAAGGAGGAAGAGGAACAGACTAGTGGGGATATTTTCTCTCTTTTCGCTAGGAGCTTCGCGACTGATGTGAACGATTGAACCTTTGTACAAAAATTGTGAGTAAACATTATTTCACTAATAAACTCTGGGTATATCCAATGTGTTCATTTACTTAGTCATATTTCATTTGATTTTAAGATAAGTTGCAATAGCATGGACTACCAAATAAAGAAGATATGTGTAAAAGAAAGAAGATAATAGTCCGCTCAATTTGACTCGTTAAATTAGTGCAACACATAAAACAATATTGTATATCCCTAGCTAATTTGAATATGAATATTACATATCATGTTACAAGCTAAGAAACATAACTAAGAACTAGGGTGTACACGCATAGACTAGCTATAGTATTAGAACAATACTGTACACAACTTTGATATGTATTAAAATTTAAACAAAACAAATGTACTGGTTACCAAGATCGAGAAGCCTAGTAGACTACAGAAACATAGATTGGTTGGGGCTAACGTTGCCACATACTAATACCCCTCCCCCTGGCTACTCAATTTGACTGAATTTTATCCGTATCATACATAATTGATCTATTGCTTTGTATTAGCCCCTTAATTTTTTTTAGCTGCTACTGAGAACGGAACAAATACATTCATTGTCTGGGCAGAAATTATCTATACATCTCATAAGATGTCAATTGTGAATTTATTTTATATAGATATCCTGATCGTTCAAACCAATAAAAATTTTATTACTTTTGAACTTTTGATTATCCATTTTGTCTATTAACCGTGTCTAACTAACTTTATCTGATCTGTTTTCACTCAATTTGCTTACCTGTCGAACTTGAACCTTGAACGTGCCAACGAGACCGACCCAGAAATCCCACGTTGGACCAAATCCGATCGCGTGTTCCCCTTCCCTTCCACAGCCACTCCTCCCACCAGAGAATGCCCACCTCTCCCTAAACCTCAGCACCCCCCCACCCATGGCGGCCGCCGCCTCCCTCTCCCTCCACCTCCGCCTCGGCCCGCCTCCGCCTCACCGCCGCAGGCCCCCTCGCCACCCTCCTTTCCTCCTCCTGCCCCCCTCTCCCCGCCCTCCCCACCACCACCTCCGCGTCGCCCACCACGGCCGGCACCCGCCGCCGTCGCCGTGGCGCCACGCCGTGAGGGCCCGCGCGGGGACCATCCAGGCGCCGGGACTCGCTGTGGAGACCGACCGCCTCCCCTCCGACGTGCGCGACCGCGCCATGGAGGCCGTTGATCACTTCGGCGGCCGCGTCACCATAGGCGACGTCGCGTCCCGTGCTGGCCTCCAGTTCGCTGAGGCCGAGAGCGCGCTGCAGGCACTCGCTGCTGACACCGGCGGCTTCCTGGAGGTGCGCCTCCTTCTTCTAGTATTCCGTTGTCATTGCGTCCTTCGTTGCTAACCTCCGTGCCTTTTGGCGGTCTAAGTATGAAGCGGTTGCGACTTGTGTAGGTGTCAGAGGAAGGGGAGGTGCTGTACGTATTCCCTAAAGACTACAGGGCAAAGCTGGCTGGCAAGTCGTTCAGAATGAGGGTCGAGCCGCTGATCGACAAAACTAAGGTGCTGTAGAGATGACAACAGAAGTTTATTGATTTTGTGCTGTCATTTGGCCTCCAAAGAAAAAAAAAAGAAGAAAATTGCGTGAGTCGTTTCGTTGGCGCAATGCTGATTTTTAAAAACTTTTTGCAGGAAGTGGGTGCATATTTGGTACGATTATCATTTGGGACAGCGCTCATTGCCTCCATTGTGCTTGTGTACACTACCATCATTGCCATTATCTCAAGCTCGAGGTGGGCTTAGTATTTCCAGATGGATTTTCTGTTTATTAAATTACTATATTCTATTCTACTCAAAGCAATTCATGCACAATTTCTTCATCTTTGTCAACCATTCTCCTCAATTCCAACCAAATTTGTAATTCAGAATAAAAATTTCACTATACTCTGAAATTTAGCAATTGCTAGTTATTTCTATATGTTTCGGGACATTAGTGGAGATACTGCCATTTACTTCCATTTCCCTTCCAGAGATAACACTTCTTATTGTATCAGTGATGAAGATAATCGCAGCAGGCGACGTAGATCCTATGATTCTACAGTCATCATACCGACAGATTTATTTTGGTAAGTCTCCTGTAACTTTAGGACAAGTTTCAACATTGCTGGTAGGCAATAGCTGGATTACCTTAGTGCATTCTTGGGCGAAGGAACACAAACACTTACAATGTCCATCTACTTTTGCGTTTTGGGGGTTACTAAGCTTCATCAGTTATTGTACATTTATGGTTGAAAATTGCCTGGGCTCTGTGCCAACTGTTGTGCTAGAATTTCTTCTGGAACAAACCATCCCAGAATAAATGCCCTGGCAAAAATACATTCAATTAAAACATAGTCATGTACTCATGTTATGTGTTTATTTGTATTCTATGCATAGTATGCAATGACTACAACACGATACTAGTATTACTGGTGCAGTATTCGTGAAAACAACTCTTTGTGAGGACTACATGAAAAATGCTGTTAAACCATCCAACTGTTAATGCAATCTTTAATTTTGCAGTGAAAACTTTTGTAGTTTGTACTTTGTAGACATTGCTATCGTTCACAATAATATTTCATACGCCTTCAACAGGTACTTGGATGCAGATTACTATAGGAGGCGGCGGTGGGTAGAAAAGGAAGATGGAATGAACTTTATTGAATCTGTAATTTAAAAGGGTTTGACTTGATTTTTCATTTCCTTGGTGTAATTCTGTCATGTGTAGGTGGGTTAAATTTATGTTCATAAATCAATTATGCAGATCTTTTCATTTGTATTTGGGGATGGTGATCCAAATGATGGTCTTGAAGATAAGAGGTGGAAAATGGTAAGAACTTTTCATAGGTCATATAGTTGTTTCTGTTTCTAACTATCATGACCCATCTCTTATTTGTTACTAGTTTTTACTGTTACAAAATTCTAACTTCTCCTTGAATAAATACACAGATTGGACAATATATTTCATCGAATGGTGGAGTTGTTACGGCAGAAGAACTAGCACCATATCTCAATGTGCCACCACTTTCAGAACAATCCAAGGCATATAACTTCTGTGCTAAAATGCTTATAAATATTCCTGTTGTTGTTATTATATTTTTTTCTAATTTTCGATTCAATACTAAATAAATTAAATATTGTGATGAATTTTCCATGTAAGTTATGGATTGTTCATTGGTATGAGTCTCATCTCATCATATCCAATGATATTCTGAATTACAGGATGATGAATCATTTATTCTTCCAGTTCTATTACGCTTCCAGGGACATCCAGAAGTTGATGAACAGGTCCAACTTTCTTCTCTCATAGTTTAAGCATGTATTAGAGGACCGCCACTCTATATTGTTCTTATTTCTGACATCGTCAATCCCACCACTTACTGAAGGTGGCATGTTCTACATAACTGTTAGTGAACTTGAATACATCTTGATTGAACTGATCAACATATAGTGTATTTTAATGTATTTGTTTCCTTATTTAGGGTAACATTCTTTATCGATTTCCATCACTGCAACGTACTGCTTCGTCAAAAGGAACTGGGGTTAGAGAATATGTTGGTAACAAATGGTCTGCAATGTTTAGTGGTGTTGAAAAATACTTAGAGGAGAAACCATGGAAATTCAGGTTAGCATTTTTTAGTCATTTAGTTATTCAACTATTTTTCCTGTTATTGAATTGAACTCTAGTGGAACCTGTTCTACTTTCCAACATTATACTTTGGCCTAGGTCCTAAAATAACCTTGAGCTGCCTAAAACATAACTTTGAACTATCAAAGCTGTCCACATCACCCTCTGTGACTTCAGATCAAATGACAAATGAAGCTCCATTATTTCCACTCCCTGCCTTTAGCTCCTCAACCCTGGTCTGATCATCCTAACTTGTGCAGCTCTCTACCATGCACTACTATTCTGCTGTAACCATAGGAGTAGTGAACGTTTGATCCATTTCTATATATGAGGCTATGGCGTGAGAATTGTTTGTGTTTTGGTTCAATTTAAGGAAAGATTTGTTCAGTCTGATGCCAAAATCTAACTTAAGGGGGGTCTTGTTACCCTATAATGTACATGTATTTGTGTTTGGATTGTAAATTTATTTTGTCTTGGAATCAAGCCACACATTAGTACACTACGGAACGCACTGCATTGTTGTCAAGAATTGTCTGTATTGATGCATTAGAGGGTGATTGCATCATTTTGTTATTTTTGAAATCTGCAGTTTGTCTTCTACCTTTTCTGTATATTCATATGTTTGTGTTGTGGTTTTGCAGCAAAGCAAATGCATCAGAAAGGGCAATGGTTGCTGGTTTGGGAGGACTCAATCTTTTTGGTGTGATCATTCTTGGAAACCTGTTGAAGTAAGAATTGTGATTCTGCACTCAAATACCATTGAATTGTAATTCATTTTTACTATTTTTATATTAAACTTTGTTTTGTAGGCAAATGACAGTGCCACCTGCTGGACTTATCTCATTTGTTGCGCAACTATTTCCTTTGCTTCAGGTATGGCTGGGCTGTATGTGCCTATTTAGTTGCATAAAACAGTCATAGTCCCTTGATCTTTATATTCATGTTGAACAAGCACCTGGTCGAAATCAATCATGAACCATATGGTTTTGCGAGGGGAATATCTGAAAGTTATAATGTGCAAACTGTTGGCTGTATCATGTTGTGAATGTATGATGAACGCATTGATGATATACTGATTACTAACAACATGTGGCCCTTTGTAGGTATATGCTGGTTCCTTTTTTGCAATACCATTGTTTAGATGGTTTCTACTCCGCAAGACCAACAATGACATTCAAAGGAGGAACAAGGCCAGAGAACAGCGAGCTCAGGAACTTGTGTTGCCAGAACCTTCTCTCAGAAGAAAGGTAAAAACAACTGAACTTGCTGCATCTTTGATTAGAACATAACAAAGGAAGATGAAACACTGTAAATTCAAGAAAACTTACAGTCATCACATAATTTTTTGCTACACACGTGGACCTGTTTGGAGAAATCTGTATAGGTTTGATGTGTTTTGCATGAACTTGATAGGTTGAATAATGGGTGGATTTAGTAGTCACTTCTGTTCCTAACATCATATTGTTCTAAAAAGAACTCAGTTTGGAAGGCTTAGCCTACAACAGCAAGTGGAATATGGAACTTGGTTTCTCTTGCCAATAATTTGGCACACTGAGGAAATTCCCATGTCAATCAGAGAAACAGTAAATAAATTTGGACATCCATATAGGTGGGACTGAATTATAATGGCTTAGATTAAAAGAGTCCATGTTAGTTACAACTTGCTAATTTTGGATGTAGAATTTTGGAATTGAATTGATAAGATACTACTAAATTGAGAGTCAAAGACAGGTACAACTTCATATTTTGGTTTGTACAACTTGTATGCATGACCTGATAACTTGCACTTATTTTTTGCATTCGTCTCCTTTAATTTTTTTTACTTAAATTTGAAGAGACTTTAGTTTAGCTAGTTTTCCCTCTCTTTTCAGTTGCTCAGTGCACGCGACATGGCTCAACGTAAGGTAATTACTCCAGAGGAGATCATCTACACAACCGAAAAGGATCTATTGGATCAGGATTATGAAGTCAAAGAATGGGAAAAGAAATTTAAGGAGCTTGAATCAGACTGATGGAAATGATCATATACTTGGCGTTCATGCTATCCCTTCATGGTCCTTTGGTCTGCTTGGATGGTCATTTTTATCGGCATCCAATTGAGTGGTGGATATATCTGACTAAACCATTAAATCAAGTGGCACAACGGCTAAATGGACTGGATGATTCTGACACTCACTGATAGGCATGCCACTATTCGACCTTGAAATTTTTGTGTAAACTGTTGATCAATTTCCATTGATCAAGGTCTGCAGCTGCTGTACATACCTGTAGCTTTTAGCAGCATATTTTTATAGGTAGCTCGGTGCACCGGATCAGTGAACCAAGTTCAGAATTCGACATACCATTCCTTATGGATGGAAGGACAGCGCGAAAAGTAAAAGATTATGCCGTTACTGGGGCATTAGACTTGTCATTCTGGTTTCTGGATTGCTGACACTTTACTAGTGATCATGTACAATTCCATGCTTTACACAGGCATGTTAGAACATTCAGGGGAAAACCAATTCATGATTGGTAAGTAACAGTACTTGTATATACGAGCTGTGCAAGACCATGTCCAGATTCCAGACCTTAACGCCAGAAGATAACAGGATCATTTATAAATCCCAAAAGAATGTAAGACACTTACAAATGATTATTTTCTATGTATTTTCAACCAGTAACAATTCTTCTATACGACTGTTCCTAGACTATTAAAAAGGCAGTGCAAGCTTGATGGGTTAATACTTTCCAAGTTTCAGTTAGATCTATCATCTAATCTAATATCACTGCGAAGTCATTTTCAGCTCAAGAATGTCACCCCCGTTAAGTGCAGTTGTCACGACTCGCTAAGTACAGTAGCTGATACTGTCACGATAAGGCGAAAACGACCGATGCGATGGCGATAAGTGGGAACCAATGGATCACCTGCAAAATACCCCACGGTAGGTGACTTTATCAAGTCTGAAGTAAAAGCACAGGTGCACAAGAGAACTTTGCAGTATAATATTGAGTTTGATGATGGGACACAATTGATGGCGAATTCTATTCCTTGCCTGTCAAATGCCGACGGCCTTCATCTGTCACGTTACCACCTCAGTGCAACGTTCAAAACGTAAAAGGTTTTGAGAGCAATCAGGTGAGCATAGCTGACAGCATTGACATTTCTTAGGTAGGAATGGGTCATACCTGGGTGCACTTCGTTAATAATTTACCGTTGATCTATGTCTTTATGAGATTTTGTTAAGGGGTACTCGCAAAAATGTGTTTGGTGTGTGTACAGCGGTGTCACGACACGTGTGTTTTTCATGTAATCGGGAAAAAAAGGGCATAGGTAATACGGCATAATCCGGCCTACCTGCGTCGCTGCTCCGTGTGATGCCATCGGCGGGAGATGGCCGCGGAGGCCAACGTTGTAGACCGGCGTGCCGTCGGGGTAGAAGAGGCCGTAGTTGCGCTCCGACGCCGGGCCGGGCTTGAGGTTCTCGTTGAAGAGCGCGAAGACGTAGACGTCGATGGGCACCTGCGGCCGCAGCGGCGTGCCCTGCTTCATCTCGATCCTCTGGAGGAGGTTCCCGATGTACGTGCCGGCGTTCTCCGGCGTCGCGCCGGCCTCGTCGGGGTCGCCGCGGGACGGCCACCCGGTCTCCGACACCTTCACGTCGATGTCCGTGTGGCCCAGCGCCTGGATGGCCGCGTACACGGCGTCCACCTGCGCGTACAGCATGTTGTCGTACACGAGCCTCGTGCGCGGGTCGACGACGCCGGCGTTTGGCTGGAACAGCACGTACTCAAGCGGCACCCGCGCCGGGTCGTCCTTGTAGGCGAAGTACGGGTAGCAGTTGATCAGGAACGGCGCCCTCGTCGCCGACAGGAATCCAAGGAACGGCTGCACGTGCGGCACGGCGGATGGGTGGAACGCGCCGGCGGACGGCGGGTAGGACACGCCCATGATGTCCAGCGAGTGTGCGGTGGTCACGTTGACGCGGCCCTGCAGGCCGAGCGCGCCGAGCGCCTGGTGCACGGACCGCATCGCCGGGAGAAGGCTGTCCTGGAGGACGGTGTCGTTGCCCTTGAACACCTCGTTGCCGACGGTGATGTAGGTGATGCGCGCGCCGGCGCGGAGGTGCGGCACCACGTGCAGCTGGAGCCACGCCTCCGCCGCCGCGGGGTTGACCATCGCCGGGACGGCCTCGTTACCGATTCCGACCACGAACTCCACGCCCGTGCCCAGAAACGCGCGCAGGACGTGCGCGTCGGCGTCGAAGAGCTTCACCTTTTTGATCTTGAGCGACCGGAGCAGCCACGACACCCGCGCCGGCGATGGGAGGTTGTTCGCGATCTGCCCGTAGTTGACGCCAATGGACAGGACCTCCGCTGCTCGCACTTGCCCTGCATGCGATTGTCACGTCGCCCACCGGTCAGTAACCAGCATTGCATTAGGCGCGTATGTACATGCAAAATGTGCCATGGTTCTGTTTGCGAGGAAAATGTGCCCTGATTTTGCTTTATTTTATCAAGTTTAATTTGTTGAGTGATCATCATCGTTGTTTTGATGTGTTATACTACCGAGTAATAGAAAGGAGCGAAAAACACAGCATTTTCATTCATGTAATCTTTTGGTCATCCTTGAGTTTGCAAGAGCTAGCTCAACTCAAGCTTGATTATCATCATGGGTGCAATGAGTGCAAGTAGATCAGTATAGAAGAATATACATCTAGTGATATCAACACCTCACCATTTAAAGGTCATGAGGGACCTATTTACTACTCCCTCCGTCCTTAAATGATCTTATTTCTGGTTTTTAGGGACGGATTTGGTATACCGGGGGACATATTAACAACTACAGGATACAATGTGTTTACAGTTGGACACTATTATTACCCTGGGCGCTAATAGCACTTGCGTAGAAGAATAAAGAATTTTTTCCATAGAATAATAAACAAATATTAGATATAATGCAATATACAAGTACACTAATACACAGAGTGCGCGTGATCCAATGGGAAGCAAGATTTCACTGGACCACATGGGTATGTGGTGGATGAACCACCACGGCATCCTACCAAGAACTAATAGTACTAATAGCTGGAGAAAGAAAACCACAGTTCATGACCAGATAAGATGAGCAAAAACGGAATTTGAGGGGAAAACAATAAAAAATGGAGTGGAGTAAAGGGAAATACTAGACAGGTTTTGCTGGAAAGAATGAAAAGAGAACTGAAATTGATAGATGGGTCTTCTAGAAAAGAAAAAGAATTTTATTTGGTGATTTGGTTTTGTCGCCTTAGTAGGCGGTGTCTAACGCCATGGAGCACCTAGGTGTAATTGTGAAGTCTAAGAGCTGCGCATTACTAATTAATCACATGATATAATATCGGCAAATGCACCTGCTAATCCAGATAAAACCAATGAAATGCAGCTATCACCAATTTGCAAGAACGAACTTGTGAAATGCATGGCGATAAAAACACGCAAATCTCTCCTTTTCTTTCTTGTGAATCAGTATAATTAAGCTAGCTTAAAGCGAGACAGCTAGCTGAAGGGGGCTAGAGGAGAGATTCGCAGAAGTACAAGTACTGCGCGTGATCTAGATTGATCCAAGAACTCACCTGCAATGACCAGGACTAGGAAGGGGATGAACAGGACAACGCGAACGGCGGCGGTGGACGACGCCGCTCTCGCTGCCGTCGCCATCCTGCCGGTTGGGCACTTGTTGCCTTACGCGCGCGCGACCTCCGACTACGAGAGGTCGAGGTGGCCGGAGCAAAGGAGAGACGACGGCCTCGCGCCTCTGATGCGTTCCACTTGGATGGTCGCGCGCGCGGCGGGCGAATATAATGGCTTCTCTGGCTTGGAGCTGTGTGGAGCTAGTAGTTTTGCTGCTATATAAGCTAGCGAGCGCGTGCGACAGTGGCCTGATTTGTGCGTGGTAGCCGTGCCGCGGTGCCGGTTGGAAGGAGGGAGGAAGCGAGCTAGGATATGGAGGGAGGAAAGGATGTATCGGGGCGCGATGGTCGCCGTGGCCCGTGGGTGGCTGCCTCGTCACCGCGCGTCAGTGTGGGCGTAGCGGCGGTAGTACGTTTCGGCGGCTACCTTCGTGTCAGCTGCCGCTCTGTGGCCGCGCCATGTCTACTCAATCTGGCCCCGCCGGCGGCACGTACCTTCGCTGTCGCATCCCGTGCATTCTGGCAGCAGCTACGGGCCAGCACCGTACATGTTGACAGAAACATGTTGCCTCCCCGTCTATTGACATGTTGAAAATAACTTACTCCAGTATTTAATTGGCGCGTAGACGACGTACGGGTACAGCCTCGATAGTGTACCGCACGTAATCAACTCCCTCCTACTTAAACATGGAAAAAAAAAATGGGTGCAGCCCGGGTGTAAACAGGCGGCCCTGCAGCTCCGCCCGGATGACCGACACGTGTAGAATCTATAGATCCAACGGTTTTCGCAGCTCCGGCTCCCGGCGGTTGCGACGACTCGACGAGGACGCACGCGGCTCGGCTCCCAGGCCCATCGGCTTCAGACCCGCCTCTCTCGTCCCCTAACGACGCCGCCGCCCAACTCGCAGCGTGCCACACAGCACGGAGCGGCGTTGCTCCTATGGCCTGCTAGAGCGCGGGCTGCGGCTGTGCAGCGTTGTGCCGGTGTCCAATGGAGAGGTGCGGGGCACGAAGCTGCGCCGCCAACAGCAAGCAGTACTGCAGCAACCAACGACTCGTTAGCAGACCAGAGAACAGCAACGAACAGCCAACGGAAAGGTGAGATTCACGAATGAAATCTGAGAAATTAAAAGCAAACTTGAATGCTCGATTCATTGATTTCGTTGATTATTTTACAACTTTCTTAAGTGAAGCTTTGGACTTTGGAGTCCAGTACAGCCTCCACCGCCGCCAGCGTTGCCGCGTCTTCATCCTCGTCATCGACCGTTGCCGCCGGACATCTTCCGCAAGTCCGCGCGCTTGGTGGCCGACGGCGCAGGAGCCGAGCCGGGCGTGCATCCTTGTCGAGTCGTCGCAAGAAAACCGTCGGATCTATAGCTTGTACACGTGTCGGTCATCCGGGAAGGGGCTGCAGGGCCGCCTGTTTGCACCTGGGCTGCACCAAATTTTTTCCCCTTAAAACTCACGTAGGGCTAGGAGCACGTGTTCCTAATCCTATAAAAAGTAGCCAACTAGGAGTAGTAACGGCCCAGTCAATCGATCCGTCCTCCCGTGCTTTCTACTTGTCCTGTTTGTGTGTTAGACCCTATGTCCATTAAGCTCGAATCGACCTATGCTGCGCTCAGACGTGGCAGCACGCACGGGGCCGTATTACCGGATCTTGAGGCAAAAAGAGTGCTGACGGCTGATGACCGATCTTTGACTCGGCGATCTCGAGAGAGGAATCGACAAGAGAAACGGAAACCGGACATCGCGAACCGCCGGCTGCTAATCAACGACAATCACCGAACCTGAGAGCGACGGGCAAAGAGAGACGAGTATTAGCGAAGCAGTAAAGGAAAAAACGCGTTCCCATTCTCACTACATAGAGGGAAGGAAAAACGCTTTCCAGAAAATCCAGATCACCGGCGGCTGCTCCGGTGAAAAACTGGTTGGCGACGCACTGCCGCTCGCCTACGGACGGCATGGCCCAGCACCGATGCGGCCCACACTTTAGTCACCGAGCTGGATGGCTGGGAAGCGTCGGTGCGGGCCGAGTGGGTGAAACTGTGACAGGGTGAGTGGCTGACGCTGATCCGAGTCATCGTCGTTGACACCCCGTCCGTCCGACTCGGCGCTGTCTCCACGGGATCGCAACGCGCTGAGATCCCCAGATCAAGAATCCCGCACGCGTTTCGAGTTGATCCCGCGCGGGTGCTGTGGGCCGGCCGGTGGCTAGCCGCGTTAGTACGTTTTCGCGGTGGCGGCATCTGGCCCGTACACAAGCCGACGCCCGAGATGCCAGATGGATCGGGGAATAAGTCCACTCTAAGTCCCTTAGTTTTACGCCGAGTTTAAATCGCATGCCTGAACCACAATCCTAGAAATCTTGAACTCCATCTTATAAAACTGGATCAAATAAGGTCTTAAGGCTGGATGGATGTTTTAACAGACGTGACATTCTAGTCAACAAAAAGAAAATATAAAATATATAGGACCACAAGTAAGTGTTGTTATTCCCTCTCCTTGACTCTCTCTTCTTCCTTTCTAAGCTTGTGCTTGTTGGTGCCGAAGGCTAGAGATCTTTCCCACGTTGCTAGCAATTCCTATCGGCGCTCCCACCAGAGGCCCCGCCACCGAAGGTCGCATGTCTTCCCAATGTAAGAGGCCATAGGTCTTGGAGGACAACGACATTGACTCCTTCTCGCTCTCGCTTCCTTGACTATGGGTATCGGAGCTTGGAGCCACCACCGCTGCTTAATCGTTGTTGCCACAAGCTCGAGCTAGATGTGGAGAAGCTTGGAGGTCTTCCAGGTGCACGATGACCAGAGGAGGACCTTCCATCCATTGAGCTCAAGCTCTACTATTGCCACCTTGTTGAGCTTGAGCCTAAGCCTCTTCTTTGGTCTTCCCTCAATACGGAAGGGGAGGAGATTAGGCGGTTGTTTGTGCAGCAGCGGAGGAGTGGTTCGGCGAGGAGGCAATAACCCGAGCTCCTGCAAACCCATTGTCAATGACACACCGTCTATTGGTGGAGTTCTAAGCAAGGGCAACATGCTCAATTGGCGGTGAGGTGAATGGTGACACCAACATCTTCATGCTCTCTAGCAGCTTCCCCACTGCGTACTTGACGTGATTGCCTGTGCCGTGACAGTGCATCCTTAGCAAATTAAAAAGCAATGTAAAAAATAAAGTTCGATGAAAAAACATCAAAATCAAGTTTTAAAATTTAAATTTTAATAACGGGTTATAAGTTATATGGCAAAAGATGGTCATTGTCACTAGTCTAGAATTATTACAATATGCAACTCTTCCTTTGCAGTGCTATAAAAGACCACTTTCAATGTGAGTCCATATAAATTTAAGGGTTGTTTTGAAACATAGAAATTGTATAGGGTTTTTATAGAAAACAGTCAATTCCTTTAAAGTTTTTGCAAAATTTCTCCAAACTGAATAGTCACTTAATACTCCCGCTATAGTACAACTCTAACGTGATGCGGTAAATAATTAAAGAAAAAAAAATAGAGTGAGGTGGTATTTTGTACGAGACAGAGAAAATGATAAAGAGGATGCTATGGTACGGAGTACCGTCCGAACGTTGGAACGGCATCCCCATACCCCGTGTCATATCAAATCCCACGCCTGCTCCTGTGCACCCTGCTCCTCATGGAGGCTAGGCTATTTTTTACTAGGCCAACACGTGTTTACTGGATTGACTTACCATTCTCCTTGGTGATTAGTCTTACGGAGACTGGGCCGGTTTGTCGAGCCTCACTTAGCCATGTGTCCAGTCAAGGATGTATGTTGGTATATGCCATGTACTAGTTGGGCTGTTGTGATTAGTCTGAACAATAAAATCTCAATGATACCATTATATCTATTGTACATATGATGTATTTCATTGATGAGTCTAGAGTTTTATTGATATTGTCTCTAGATATAATAACTGATACATAAAATACACTAAAATTAACAAATATCGTATCATCACTAAAACCTATATGTATCATCACCAATACTTTTATGTATCATTGCTGATACTATGTAGCACTAGCATAAATATACCTATTTGTATTAGTTCAGGATTATCATCTATAACTGCTTGATCGGACATTACAGAGAATTAGTCATTGATATGGTAGTCATCTGTAACAACTGAGGCTCAGCTGTTATAGATAAAACTCATTTGTAGCCGTTACAGGTGATCTCCTCATTTGTAATAGCAAGATTACTTTTCAATCCACAGGTGATCTCCTCATTTGTAATAGCAAGATTACTCTTCAATCCAGTGACCTATCTCCCTTGACCACTAGTCTTAAGCCGTTACAAATGAGTAATTAATAGAATATAATTTTTTTTCAAGTTTTTGTTAGTCTCAGAATTTGTCAGCCATGCCGCTCTACAGAAAATACCAATTTATACCCATAGATCACATTTATATCCCTATTACCCCATATATATCATTGAACATCACATATATATATATATATATATATAACATTATATCAAAATTTCATTTCATGCACTTGATTAGAAAACTTCCATTCCATCAAAATTATATCAAATTTCCATTTCAATTTCCTAATTAAAAAAACTTGATCAAAGAACAGATCCAAAATAACTAACCAAGGAAAGGAAGTACCCCTTACTAAACTAAAAAAACTATTCTAGTTTTCAGCCACGGTCTAGGTATGTTACAGTAGACCTTTTCCTATTTCATTTTCTTGCGAGCACAGGTATAGTATAGCAGAGGCATTTATCCAAAAGGAGCTACAAGATGAGCAAGCTATCGAGACCCACATCACAAAAAAGCACACTATGTACTTGCCCTCACGCAGCAGCATAACTATCATCCCCCAAAGACTACTAATAGAGAACATTAAGGAAAATCATCGATCATTCTAGTTTCAAATCAAACTTAGAAGACACTAAGGGTTCCTAGAATCCATATATAATGAATTCGGAAGCAGAGAACGCGCCCAGTGATCCTCCCATTCCACTAGGGACAATTCAGGAGTTATAAACCTAAATTAATTGAGAAAATACCTCGAATGCGGACTAGCGGTGCATAGTGAGTTGCGCCTTGCGTTCCCTGACAGTGCCAAGCTCAATGGAGAGGCTCAAGATGTGGGCGAGCTCCTACCGGTCTTCTTAGTCAATGATCTTGAGTGTGTTGGCACCTAGAACCTCAATGGCCGGCACAAGCACCCACCCTCTACCCCTTTCTCATCCTCATCCGTGGTCGACAATGGGGGAAGGTGGTGACAGGTGGAGGAGGTGGCAATGGGGGAGGTGCAATAGTGGAGGCGGCGTAGGGGAGGCATGTTGGAGGAGACGACACTATGGTTGATGATAAGGGGAGGCAATGGTGGGAGAGGCATGGTGAGGGTGGTGGCAATGGCATGAGAGAGGCACGATAAAGGAGGTAGTGCTAGGGTCAACGATAGGGGAAGGCATCGCCAAGATGGAGGAGGCGGCAGTGGGGGAGGCATGGTAGAGATGGTAGTGGCGACGTTAGGAAGGCATGGCGGAAAAGGTGACATCGGGGTCGATAATGGCGGTTGGCTTGATGGGGCCTATCGGTGGTGGCATGGGGATGCCACGGTGGAGGAGGTAGTGACAATGTAGGGCGTTAGAGAGGAAGGACTGCTAGTTTGGAGTGTGTGAGTGGTGAGTGTGAAGTGGTATCTAATGGTATGAAGTGGATACTGACATGTAGGCTCGGTAGGACATCGGTAATGACTCATATTGTAGAGTTGTTATAGATGAGATGACAGTCATCTGTAACGGTGTAACGGCTCTCAATTAGGAACTATTATAAATGACATCTTATTATTAACGTCTTGAAAGCTTTAGCTATCTCTAACGGTTGCTAATATTGTCTGTCACAGATACTGTTATTTGCAACGACTCACTTGGGCACGTTACAACTGTAAGAATATGTGCTAGTGTAGGTATCATTATTTGTAACTTCATATATCACTAGTGATTATAGGTATAGTAACCGACAAATACTATAACTCGGGCAAATTTAGGTGCTGAGTCTTCTTCAAACTCTAAGGTTCTATATGCCATGAAGAGATCCAATATCAATTCAATAGTCAAGACAACTAAATTTTTATTCACTTTTTTCTCTTTCCCTAACCTTCTTTCCCCAATACCTATGCAACTCCCCCTATATATATATATACATCATAAAGCGAAGAAGGTAGGAAAGAATCTGTTCCACAAATGGAAAGACGACCAACGAAAGAAGGGAACGAGGCCACGTCGGTTAGATGTTGATGCAGAATCATTTGTTCGTTGCTCATAGTAACAGATCGATCAAGAGCTAAATCTGCGTTCCTATAGCACAATTCTAGAGGTACCTCTGCCTACAGTTACTAGATCTATGTGATGAGAAAACTGAATTAATTAAGCTACTGCATATTACATGCGATACTAGGATTTTGAACTTAAACTGAATACGAAAAAGGTTTATATATATAGTGGATGATCAGGAGATAGTTCTGTCGAATCATTAGAATTTTTTAAGTTCGGCAGTCAATAGATTAGGAATTCAGCTACCTGATGTGGAGATCGCAAAGCTTATTCACGAATTTTTTTCTGCTAATTAATCGATTGGGTGGCTAGCTAAAGATGTGAAGGAAAGAGAGATGGATGAAACGATCAACAGAGAACTATAGCTAGCTTTTAAATTAAAGTAGACGGAGTATTGATTCGAACAAGAATGGAACTTGCCGCAAATGGTGATGAATTAACTAATTAATTACATCCACCAGTAGTCAAAAGTAGTATGCAGATTAAGTAGAGTACTTGAGATCGATCAAATAATCCATACCCCGAATAGGTTTCGCATAGAAGAGAGTAAATAATCACTGGAAGCAGGCCGGGGGAGGCAAAAACTTGACGAAAGCACTCGATCGATTGACGAGGCGATCACGAACAGCCGTTCTGCACCCGGAGAGGGCGGCCGGTGGAGCCATGCGGCGGGCGGCGCGCGGGGGCGCACTCGGCGACGAGAGCATCGCGGGCGGTGAGCAGGCCGCGCGTGGCGGTGAGCGGGCGGTCGAAGACGGCGCAGTCCACCCAGTCCTTTAGCAGCCTCTCCTGCCCCCACATCTCCGGGATACGCACCCGCCCGGCCATCTCCGTCCGGTGCCTCTTCAGCCGCTCCCGTGTGCTCTCCTCCCCGGCCGCCGCCGCCGCCGGCAACGGCGCTTGCTGATCCCCAGCGCCGCCGACGTCGGCCGCCTCGTCCGCCGTCGTCCCCCTGCCGCTCTTCTTCTTCTCCGCCGCCTCCGCCTGCAGTACAGGCTGGGGGTGGAGGTGGTCCGACGACGTCCCCTCCGCCGCTTGACTGGCGCCGCAGCTGCAGACCTCAGGCCTCTCGTCCGCCGGCCGCGCCGCGCACGACTCGGACGGCGCCATGCAGCTCCTCTTGCACATGGAGTAGCTTGCTCCGGCCCTCCCCTAGCTTGGCTTCTTGCTAGCTAGCCTCTGTGTGGTATAGATACTGCAAGCGGAGCTAACCGTGGCCGCGGCTAGGAAAAGATCGCGCGGCAGGAGAGGAGAGGATCGGAGACGCGCGGGGGTTGGGGTTGGGTGGGCGGGAGGAGTGCGAGCAACGAGAGGCTGGACGTTAAGACCCCCCGCGCTCGCGCCCGCCTATGGTGGGAGGGAGGAGAGCGTGGCCTGGGCGGGGGTTGTGTGGCTGCGTTTCGCCGGCTACGTGGCGCGGGCGCTGCGATCTTGCGTGGGGGCGAGCCGTGCGGGGCCGCATCTTGATGTGAGGCTTGGGTTGTTGGGTGGCCGCGCCAGAGCCAGTGGGTCGATGCGGTTGCGGGGGTGGGATTTCTGGGATTTTTTGCAGGGGCCACTTGGACGCCCGCGATTTCGCTCAGCCTTTCTCTTCCAGAATCTCAGCTCGACGCGCCCTTTTGAGGAGGGCCTTTCACGCTGTGGGGTTCGATGGTCTCACTCGTCTACGGTTGGCTCTCAACAACTGGAGGTGCAATTGGCTCCTTGTCTCGTCATTTAGTTTTACAGTCCTATAGCCTTTTTAGGTTGGTTCATTAGTCGATGTAAGTACGAAATCCCCTAGCATCTCTCGCTTCTTACAAGGCCACCTGAGTGAAAAACATGCCATATGAAGTTTTTAAGATTTCATTTTTTTGTCTAAATGACCCTACAAAACATCAGATAGCATATAGAATGTCACTCCCTACTCACCCTCGTGACCACGTCGCATCACCACTGTCAAAGCGAGCCACCTGAGGCTAGGTAGCGAACTAAGATGGCGACGGCAGGGCAAAAGCCCAATATCTCGAAGGAGCATGCCCAAATCTGATGTGGAGGTGAAGGATGATGCACGGGTAAAGACGACGTGAAAAGAACGATGTGGGGATGGCTCAACGGAGTAATGGCGTCTCTAAGTTGCTAGCGATGCATAGATGGCAGACATTGGCCTCTCTAAGGTTACGGTGACAATGAGGGATAACTGGCAGCGGCCAATCCATGGCCATTGATGGTGGATCTAACTGAATCTAGGCATGCAAGGACTAGCCATGGTGGTGGTGTACGGTACCCTCACAAGCAATAGTTGATGACAAGGATGGCGATGGTCACACATGGTGTGCCTAGTACAGGAGGCACGGATTGCAACGAGGAAGTCCCCTATCCCTCCTCCAGCTAGGCCTCCCCTCTTTTCATTAGAGCTTCTCCTATCATATGGTTGGTCTCTCTAGATCTAGTTGCAGGGAGCTCCATGGGAGAATGGAGGTGGTGGTTTGGAGCGATGATCTCACCGTGGTCATGTTTGGGAGGGCCCAATTGAGAGGTGTTGGTGTGAGAATACAAGGTGCCGATAAAGGGATGACAACTTGTGGGTGGCTATGTGCTTGGAGATGCATAGGGCAGTGCGTTTGACCCTATTGTTGGGCTGGCAGTGACCAGCCATGCATAATAGCGGGTGGCTTTGTACCAGTTCTTTTCCTAGATTTGTGTAGGAGTTATCAACATGTGGTGGCATGTTTTTTTTCTTTTTTTATAGTCTTTTAGGTTCTAATCTTGTAAGTTTTTTCTTGCTATACCAGCATAAAACTTTGCACTTTGCACTGTTTAAGTATGGTTTGTTTTGAAAAAATGCCTTAATCTATAGGTGTATTGGAGAAAATTTAACATGGGTCAAAGCTTATGGAAAGTTTCTTTGAGCCTATATCTTTTCTCAAACTCATCTGTTTTCCTTGTGGTCTAGTCAAACTATTATTTCTTTTTTTCTAATTTTCTAATTTTTTTATTTTATACCTGTATTCTTTTTAATTCCTCTATTTTCTCAATTGGATGTTTAGGGAGCCCTATTTTTTGAAATGGAAATTTCAGATCAAAGAACTAAGCCAAACATGGCTGTAAACTTTTGCATAGAAATTATCAACATCCAACACAATATCAACATTGTCTAAAGATATTGAAGTTTTATGTCAAAATTCTTAACTTTCAGCAAATAATTGTATGACAATGGTGCTAGAGTCAGTAGGAGCGATTGCTAAGTAGATAGAGAACTCTTTACAACTATAGTGGTGGAGCTGCAAACACTACGGCCACATTGGAGATGGAGGTGGAAAAAGATTAAGTGTGGGTATGCAAAATCACATAAGTTTCACATGTTTATTTGAGTTTTAATTGTTACAAAATTAAAAAATAGATTTATTTGATGTTTTAAATTAACTTTATATATAGAAAGTTTTCATATCAAATACTGTTTAATATTTTAAAAAATATGTTAATACAAACTATGATAAAATCTATATCTTAATTGGAAAAAAACAAGTCCTATATGTTATTTGTTGATGGGGACCATTAGTGTTTGTTTTTTCAAATCTTGCTAAAGCTACAACAATGAATTTGTATGTAAGGAAAAAAATGAAACATGACCTAGAGGGATCAGATTAGTCTTTCTTCACTCACCTGTACATGGAAGTGGTTGCTAGGCCTTTAATTTAGAGCAACCACCTTGCGTCCAGTTGCGACGTAACAGGAGAGGCAATTCCCCCAACAAACAGAAGGAATTATTCCTGATGTGCCTATTTTCTTCTCTTTTGATAGTGACCCCTCTAATTTAAGAGGTGGCCGCCCCTTTTTTACCATGACTAAGATTTGAATCAGAATCACCTTAAAGTTTGGTGCTTCTAGGCATGCGGCCTTTTTTATCTCCCGATTATGTGGAGATTATGTGCCTCCAGGGACATTGTGGGCCACTGCAGAATTGATATATGTTTCTCAGAGTCAGAATGCCTCGAACAGTCGAATATAAGCACATATTGTATATGCAAACAATCAACTCATATAAAGATGTAGTATCTGCCTTTAGAGCTCACAAACAGAGAAAAGCATGCGAAATCGCAGATGCCAATCTTGCAAAAGTTAGCAGAGCTTTCTAGCATATAAAAGAATGAATCTTTCATTTTTTTAAGGTAAACCTCAAATAGGATCGGAAAATCTTGATTTCATTAAGAAGAAGTTCATTAAGAATAAGAGAGTTGACCCAGTTTATATAAAATAAATAGGCCCAAAAATATCACAAATGCATAGTTAATTAGGAAAATCGGCAAAAACCCACGTAGCAAAGCAAATAAAAAACTTGCAGTATGTAAGAGGAAACAACTACCAAGACAAGGCAGGCCTTTTGGACAAAGCCTCTAAGGAGGAAAACATTGTCAAAGACGCAATTTATTGTCCATTCGATGAATGGAAACTAGGTTTTTACCTAAAGAGTAGAAGGAAGTAAAATCATGACTCCTTTAAGAAGAAAAAGGGCACCCATAGGCGTTAAAAGCCGTCGACACTAGTCAAAGACCTAGCTACGGTTTTTATCCAATGCTCCCAACCCTTGGCAACCACAGCCACCACAACAACCACGACAAAGCCAGGATGAAAGTGATTGAGGGTTATCGTTGCCGAGCTTACCATTCTTAGAGAGCGGCTCCGACTCCACCCCAACACACCAAACACAACACCAAGCTACCGAAGCCAAACCAATTCTAGCCACAAGCTCCATGAGGCACTGATGATGTCGAGGGCTGCCTGTCCCCCAAATAAACTTTAGTCCTATGGTTGAACCAACACCTCTCCCATAACCATGGAGCTCCATGACCAAAGCTAGAGCAGCTCAATCAAAATAAGGGAGGAGCTTCAAGGATCAAGAGGAGGTTGAGCTAGCCATAGAATACCTGATCGCCGTTGTTGAGGCCACCATCCACATTGTTGCTCACCGCGGCCCCATTGTTTGAGATAACAAGGGAACGTCATAGCCAGCAAGCAGCACTAGCACCTTCTCTAGATTTGCATGACTAAACCAAACTTTTCTTCAGTTTCTCCTTGTAACTTTGTTATCCTAGCACCGTGCTAGCCACCACCGACCACCTTAGGGCCCATCAACCACCACCAGCCAATGGGCCAACTCTGTCAGCCATCATCAGTCACCTAGGATTCACCTTGGTGTTGCCAACCGATGGCCAATCACCTTTCTCGGCCACCTCAGCGCCTAACACTTGCACCATGGCTGTCCACCTTGGGCACTACTGGATCCCGCCGGCCACCTGCGCTCAACACCGTCACCTTTGCTAGCCACCATTGGCCACCTTGGCAGCCACTACCGCCTATCGTCCTCCCATTCCTCGGACTCTTGTTAGATATGTCGTGCTAGCTTCACTAGTTGCTACGCCAGATCTACAACTCAGGGAAAGGGAAGAGGGCCTCGTCACCAGAAGCTGGCAGTAGCTCCGGTGATGGTAAGGGGAGGGGAAGGGTGGGACGGGGTTAAGGATGCGGTGGTTGGTCGCCGCCCAAGTTGCCCATGCAAGGATGATGTGAGGGCTCAGTTTTCTTTTGTAATTAGAAATCTATCATTTCTAGAAAGTATTAAGACCTATAACAACTTGAGGCTCCAACAGGCATAATCGTGATTGAATCATATAATTGAACTCACACACATTTTGCTCTTTACTTGATCATCATATATAGCACTCTCAGTTGCACACGGAATGTGTAGTGCGAGTTCAATTATATGCTTCAATCATAATTATGATATTGGAAATGGATGCCATAGTTTTTGTCCTGTTTGCTTGCATTCTCCCTAGTAGTACTACAGGAACTTCAAAGTTACTTCCACATTCAAACAAAGAAAAAACGTTCATGACCTTTATGAAAATTTTGAAAGACACTTGCCCACACCCAGCCACCGAAAAAAACCCAGTATTGTCTACATCCACCCTTGTCAGGAGACTCAGGCATTTACATACTTTACATACTCTATACTCTATATAGAAGACAGTCTCACTCTATATAGAAGTCGGTCACACAATTTCTTTTTATTGTCATGGAGTATGTTCAAGCATGCTATTGAAGTGAGAGAATTTCAGACTTTAAATACTAATTATGGTCATGTTCACTCTTTTAGTATATAGTGAACGTTCACTATACAACCTCAGAAAATAGTAGCATTTCAGAATATATTAATCTCTCTAAACACCACAAGCCAGGAGGGACAGCTTGCCATGTCATCATTTTTTTTCTTCAAAAAAGCCTTCTAGCTTTCTCTTGATAACACATAGCTCCTAACTCGCATGGATCATCCTATTGAGGGGGCTCGATCTGGCCGCCCAATTGGCCTGGCTAGCATTGCCAACACTTGTGTTGCCATTGGATCGATGGAACCCCCAATGCACGATCTAGATCCCTTGAGCAGGCCACACGGAGAACCCTAGGCCTAGCTGCAATGGCCTCCATAGGCTTCTCGCTGTCACTTGCATCTCCTCACTCACGGTCGTGCTCAAATGGCTAGACGTTGCTAGTGGCCATAGTGTATCCTTGCTCCTCCTCTCGCTTTGTCTCCTGTATCACGCTAGAAGACGACGGCTTGACGTCACCTCGGTCCTCCGCACATCACTCACCTGCACTCCTTCTAGCGCACTCACTTGCTACTCCATTGCCACCGGAGCTAGTAGAGACATGCTCGAACTTGGCCTCATTGCCAACGATGACATAGCCTCTTCTAGAAGAAACAAGGTAGGTAGCCAAAATCACAATGAAAATCCCCTACCTTGCACGTCACGATCAATGTGTGTTCGATGACAAAATCCAGATCCGAGGAGCTCGGTGTTTGATGATGAGGGTTCAAGGCTGTGATCCCACGACTTTAGCACTAAACAAACGAACAAACACAAGAAGTTTATCTAGGTTTGGGCCTCTTGAAGGATAATAATCCCACTCCTGCTTTCATGATTAAGATCTGAACAACTTTACACTAGAGATGTGTTAGAATTGGCCACTTTGGAACTCTTAGAGCATCTACGTGTTCTTGTGTATCTAGAGAGTCCAAACGAATCCGCCCCCTTAGCTTGGTGAGCTACCTCATGCTTATATATTCCCCATAGTCTACCTAACCACCGTGAGGCAACTAGCAAAGTATTTTAGATATACATCATTGCCTACCCTAGCTGCCGTCATGCTATATGTCACCCATTATTCTTCCATGATGCATCCTGTCGCCTCCCCTAGGGTCTACCACCAAAGTGACCAAGCCTCCCCTTGATGGAATGGCTAGATCAGGGGAGGGATAGAGATAAAGAGTGAAGGAAGGTGTGATACACCAAATCGCCCACATTAAATGCCCTTGACCGGCTGTGAGCACACCTAGTTAATGCGGAATAGTAGGGCATGCAAGTGCAAGCCTCGCCAGTACCCAGGTGTTAGGGCATGGTCCTTCACCGGAGACTCCTAGGCCATCTTCTCATGTGGACCTTGTCCATACACCATCTATTGGGCCTAGCGAAATTAGGTCGATGCCTTGTCTTCTAGCCTAGCAGTAAGAGTATTGGGGAATACCTATGACGCTGATAGTCCCTTCAATCTCCACATGGAGAGTAGCTCATGCCTCTTGCTAGTATACTGTATTAGACGACGAAACATTGTCACCTAATCTTATATTCCTGTATAATTGCCCTTCACTAAGTGTAGTTAATATTTATGTCTTTTTCACATCATTGCAATTGTTTTTAGCCCTTTAGATAATCAATCCTTGATCCAAATTGTCTTCTTTATATCATATATCACATCATCACAACTGTTTCTACCAATATCTTAGTGGTCAAAGGTGCAAATTGTACAAATCGAGTTATGTTGTTTAGATACAAAGTACATCCATCTTGTACCTAATTCTACCATCATTATACAATATTCTCACAGCAACAGACAATGTTTCATCCAGTACTGTTATCACATATGAACATTTTTCCCCAATATGAGGTCATGATGAAGTTACCTTTGGCAAAACACCAAAGATGTACGATAGTGGAGTCATAGACTTTATTCATCATGGTCTAATGCACACAAGTATTACACATAATGAATGTGGGTGCACTTTCACGTGTGTTTTCAATAGAAATTTAAAGAGGTCTAGGATTTGCTAATGATATCCATCTCTTTGATGTGTGCATGCATGTACTTTGTATAATAACGCAAAAACTAGTCCTCAACAAGAGATTAACTAAAGGACGATCTATGCATCTTCGGTCATCACAGATCGTTGGTTACTCAGGTACTCAGGGCAAATTTGTAATTTGCGATCTAAGAAATCTGCAGTTCGAGTTCAGTTTTCTATCCATTAAAGATCATAGAAATGGACGGTATGCTGTCAGCCATTTGTTCGGCCGGACCCTCCAAATGGAACAACAGGAACTTGAAAGGTACATCCACGTTCGAACAAAAGCATTGAATTTAAATAGGACTAATAAAGTATGATCTCAAAAGATTTCGAAAGGGATGCAAGCTAGCAACTCATCCACCAGAAAAAACCAGTTCTATTTGCATCATGCAATCCGCCATTTATACATGTCACTCTGAAGTTTCTGTTCTTCAATAGCATTAGATAGTTCGATTCCAGGCTTGGCAGTACTGAAGTAATCTCCAGTAGAACCTGAAATGAAAAAAACAGTAACAGAAGATTTGCAACTTGAAAGATAGCCATTGATTGATGTGCTATCGTTGGCCAGAAGCCCACAAAATTTAGGCCCAAAATACTGTTGGACAGATCATGTGACAAACTTTTTGGTTGAATTCTTACGAAAATAAAATAAGGGGAATCAACTGAAAAAACTTCATAGAAATCAGATTTAGGCCTCATTAGGAAGGGGAGATTATTTTTTGTGTGGTAATTAAACTAAATCCTATGGAAATTCTTTGAAATTCATCAGATCTCTTTTCGGGAACAGCCGTTTGATGAATGTAATAGCAAATGGAGCTCTGTTTTGATCTTCAACAGCATTGAACCAACCATCTCCTCCTGGAAAGCTACCACGAAAGAGGATCTGAGTCTACATTTACTTAAATTTAGAGTAGCTGATTGCCCATTCCTTCAATCATGAATTGACATTTTGTAACTCTTCTCTTGTACATAAACTATGTTTTTTACTTATCAAATTAATATATCGTAGGGGCCTCTCCTGGACTCTTACACTGTTTCTAGTAAAAAAACTTTCTGTAGTGCTATGATATTCCAATGCATTATTTCTGTGTTGCACTGCTGTGCTGGCGGATGATGCAATGATGCAAAAGTGCGAATATGTTGCGTCAGTGGCAAGGGATATCTCTATATCCGGCTCTCGGCCGGTTGGAGGTGGTCATGCACAGCCTGCTACGCCACGAAAGCATCATTATGGGGCTGTTTGGATGGTTTTCTAAAGATGCCTAAGCTTGCCAAACATTTGTGGCCAAGTTGCTAAAGCTGTGGTAAAAAAAATTGAAACAATACCTTAACCTCATTACCACACTTACTGTATCTATAAATTGTGAGACCAAGTTAAAGAAAAGTTTGGGTTAGCTAACTTGTGGCAAGAACCAAATACTATACTTAGTCAAATCTACTTGTCAAATTTATGACAAAATGAGACAAACTTTGGCTAGCAAACAAACACCCGTTATATCCGCCGAGATATATATGATCTCAAAAGGCGATCGATGTATGCACGTACACGCAGGTCACAACTGGCCATCCCTACCATTGATATGCCGTGTAACACGCATTGCACGCAGCGCTCCACTACTCATGAATCATGATCATTCCCAAATTAATGTTTTAACCGTTGTCATGGAACTGGTCGGCAACTATATGCTGCAGCCTTGGCCTCCTCCCTGGGTCCTGTGTTTCTTGATCCTTATCTACAAGTTCAACGCACGCACGCACGCTTGCTGACGACCTGAACGAGTCTTCCGGTCAATAATGCCAGACCATGTGGTCCTCTGCACTGTGCAATTGTGCAGCACCCGCTTAAAATTCCACAGAAGCTGCCATTCTTCAGGTTTCGTGACCTTTGCCATTAGGAGGGAAATAGTACATGCAAACGTGCTACAGTAATATACCGTACAAACATGTACGATACAGTAGAAACATGCGAAAAATACTGTTTACACACTGTGACGATTTACTGTATCATACTGTAGCGATCGATCTCGTGTGCCGGTTATTGTTGCAGTGGCTAAAAATAGTTACTGATAGCGTACTGTGGCTCTCTACCTTTGCAAGTGAAATAAACAGAGGATACGATTCCATTCGTTAGAGCATTCCTCCCCATCTTCTCCTGTACTTCCATTCAATCCTCTTCACTCCAATTATTCTTTTCCGCACAAAATAAAAGACTTTCCCAAGTTGTAACCATTTCTGCACTTCCGGGAAAGCGGCCGACACTTTACAACTGCTCGTGCATGATTACAGAAAATGATCAGCTCACCTACAAGACGTTAGTGCTCGACAACATATGTATGTGCAAAGTACCAGCTATCTACCGTCGAACGAGTGACAGTGGGTGTTAGTCGTGATAAGGTGAGGGCTCGCTCACCGGAGAACGCAGCGGTCAAGAATCGATGGCGCATCGTCGTTGTCTTCTCTTCTTGCTCGCCGTGCTGCTGCCGGCGGCGGCCAGGGGAGACCCCGACGCGGTGCAGGACTTCTGCGTGCCGGACGCCGGGCGTGCCCGGCCGGTGGAGCTCGGCCTGCTCCCGTCCTACCCTTGCAGGAACCCAGCCAACCTCACGGCCGGCGACTTCGCGTTCTCGGGCGTGCGCGCCGCGGGGAACTTCTCGCCGGAGACGGGCTTCGCTGGCCTGTCCGTCACGCCGGCGCAGTTCCCGGGCCTGCACACCCTGGGGATGTCCTTCGCCCGCGCCGACCTCTCCGCGGCCGGCGGCGTGAACCCGCCGCACTACCACCCGCGCGCCACCGAGACGGCGCTCGTCCTCGCCGGCCGCGTGTACGCCGGGTTCGTCGACTCCGGCGGCCGCCTCTTCGCCAAGGTGCTCGAGCAGGGGGAGGTGATGGTGTTCCCGCGCGCCATGGTGCACTTCCAGCTCAACGTCGGCGACACGCCGGCCACGGTGTACGGCACCTTCAACAGCGAGAACCCCGGCATCGTGCGCATCCCGGCGACGGTGTTCGGGTCCGGCATCAAGGAGGCCGTCCTCGAGAGGGCGTTCGGGCTCACCGCTGCGGAGCTCCGGCGGCTGGAGAAGAGGTTCGGCCCGGCCAAGAAGGCGGAGGTGGAGGATTAGCTAGCTGTTTGATCGGCCATAATGGCCGTGGCCCGTGGGCGCATGTGCATGACTAGATTACTCCCTGTTAGTGATAATTAATGGGTTATTTCTTTTCATTTGGTTAATACAGTGCTGTACCATTTGTGCTAGTCGTTGGGACTTGGGAATGGTGATTAATAGGCCGGTAATGATTTGAGGTTGGTATAGATGTATAAGAGCAAATTTAATTGCACAGGTAGCTACTCGCTGCAAAATTGTCCACATCAGAAATGTAGCTAGTGAGTACAATAGCTACTACTTCTTCCTCCATCTTAATTTTAAAATATAGCTTAAAAAATATCTCAAATATAGCAACCTTTGCTATTTCGTAAAGCCCAAAATTTCAGAAATTTTGAGGGTCATTGAAATTTTGGCAATTTCAGAAAATTCTGTTACAAAATTATTTACAATTTAAACAAATTTTAATTAAATTTGAATAAAATTTGACCAAATTTAAAAAATTAAAATAAATTCCAAAAATTTGGGGCGAGATAGTTGCATGGCGAGGGTTCTGAAATTAACCATACTATCACTATCTTTTATTATAGTCTGGGCCTATATCTCATATATCCTGAGAAGACAAATATTCCTTATAGGTTGAAAATAATTTCTATTTTGGAAAAAAAACACGACATTAACTACTATTTTCAAAGGATTTTGTTAAGGTACATTTAAGATTAATATATAAATATAGTTTCTATATTTTTAAAGAAAATATTTTAAAAGTTATTTATAGTTAAAGTTTTTTAAGTTTGACATCAGTCTTATCCAAAATAGCAATAATTTTTAACCTGGAGAAATTAAGTCTTTCTACCCCTCTTCTTAGTAGCAGTGCCAAGGAGCTAAAACTTGCTATTTCCTTTGGTTTTATAATATTTGTTGTTTTAGATAATGTTGAGTTCTAATATTTAGAATTTTGAAAGCGTATTCTAAATGATAAGTATTATATAACCAGAGGCAGTATTATATATTGGGACTGAGGGCTTAGAGTACTAACACACATTTTTACTTCTGATTTTTTAATCAAACTTTCTTCCCCATTGGTCCACTGGTGCCCAACCAGTCTTATGCATGGCACTGGGAACAAGGGCTGCTACTCAAGCACTCATTTTTTGGTGCTATAACCGGGGGCTATATAAGAGTATACGGGTTTAAAGATTATAATATTAGATTTGTAATTAAGAGAGAAGAAAAATGAATTATAAATTTATACCTTATATAAGATAAATCTCACAAACTTAGGTATAAGAGGTAGATCTGGTATAATAGACGACGTGTTAATTTTTAAATTTTGAAAGCTTAACTATACTATTAAACTTACTCTAATTGCCTGTCTCTCTTTCTCTGTTCCAGCTAGGATTTTGCTGCTGTAGATAATACTATAGCTTGCTGACTGTTATGCTATTGTAGCTGCACTAAGAAGGCATGGAGATAACGGGAACAATCAAAGGTAACTCAACTTTAAAATTTGCTCAGTTTTTTCTTTCAAGTTATATTTTTCCCTAAAATGGTGTTTCCTGCAGAATGTTCGTGCAGAATCTGTTTAGAGAGGTAATCAAACATGTCGATTATGTGTAGTGTTCAGGAAGCTAAAATGATGACATGGATATCGACGCATTTGTAAAGATCGATGCTGTGGTGTCGTCTCATCCACCTAGCCCAACTAGAACTACTCAATCAGGCCACACCCGTAAGGCCCATATATGGGTGGCATGTAAGGCAATACCCGTTCCGGCCCAACTGATATGGGCCTCAAGCATTCCATAATCACGTTCTGGCACAGATAACAGGCAGTAGCCACTAGCTTGTAGCTCAGAAATCTGTAGATGGATCCTGGAACGAGCCAAACGACTAGGCAAAATCTTATTCATTTCTCTACATAGGATAGGAGCAAGCAACTACGTACCACCGTACGTCGGTACGTGACAGTACAAAAAAGCCAAAAACAGAGATGTGCATCTCGGTCGGTCGGTCGGTTTCACTCGTCGCCGAGCAGCATCGACCTGACGATGACGTCCGGCATCCCGTCGGCGATGGGGAACAGGTGCCCGGCCGTGGGCAGCTCGTGGTACCGCACCCACGGCAGCCGCTGAGCGATGTACCGCGACAGCTGCACGGGCACGATGAGGTCCTCGGCGCCGTGCCACAGGTGCACCGCCGCCTCGCCGGCGGGGAACGGGTTCTCCATCTCCAGCGGGCTCCACCGCCACTTGCCGAACCCGACCAACATGTCCCGGTGCAGGCTCTCGTGCTCCCCCTGCTGCCTCACCTGGCCCTGCAACCGTCTCAGCCCCATGAAATTTATTCAGCACAACGTCCATTGCACGCACAGATAGATAGGTATATATCGTCACAATATACGCGTGTCATGTTGCTTACGGCGTAGGTGCGGTAGGCGAACTTGGGGATGACGGCCATGTCTTCCCGGGAGAGGACGGCGGGGTTGAAGGCGATGACGCTGGAGGCCGGGAAGAGCTTCTGGGTGTTCCACCAGTAGGCGAGCCAGGGTGCGTGGTGCGCGACGCGGACGGCCCACTGGTCCTGCGGGAGCTGCACGTACCACGCCGCCGTCGACACGTTCGACGGGTAACCCGACCACCAATAGTTGCCCACCGGCCCGAGGATGGACACCCCGGCGAGCCTGCAACGCACGTACACCGCAAAATTCACTTGGTTTTCCTGAAAAAAATTCAGAAAACCGGCAGCTGGTGTACTGCACACCTACCTGTGAGGGATGTTTTTCAGGCAGCTCCACATGATCTCCCCGCCCATGGAGAAGCCGACGAGGTAGAACTTGGGACCGAGCTGCAGGCTGTCGGCGAGCTCTTCGATGTCGAATGCGATGCTATCCTCCGTCCTGCCAGGGTGTGGATCACTCTCTCCATACCCAGGCCGATCGAACGAGACGAGGTAGATACCCAGCTCTTCTGCCAGCTCCTGTCATACGGTACAGCAGCTTCCATTCAGTAATCCAGAGCACAACATTTTCAGATTACTGTATGTTCAGTAATCGATCGCGACTTACAGGGGACACTTGGAGAGCGTCGTATCTGCAGGAGTCGAAGCCGTGGACGAAGATGATCTTGTGCTTGGCCTCCTCCTTGGGGACGCCGTACTCGTGGTAGGCCAGGTGCCTCCCATACTTGAGCTGCACTCTTGGCCCGGTGACCGGAGGGCCTCCCGGAGTTCCACAGATTTTTGGGGCCGGAGGCTGATGCTGCTGGTACAGCAGCCCAAGCAATAACACAAACACGAGGCGTGGGACACTCTTGGAGAAACCTGCCAGGTAAGAAGCACATCAATATTTTCAAAGAAAAAGCACATGAGTATATTCGTATCATCCTAAACATTTTTGAAAATATTGATTCTTTCCAAATTTACATTTTAAAAATTAAAATTAATTTGGATTTAAATTATTTCAATTCGGCAGATTTATTGTGGCAGACTGGCACCGTCTACTAGCCTCAGACGACCCATTGCCAGTCGTTAATTGGCCGGTTACCACCGGTTCTATGAACCTTGCTACGTACTGATATATTATCTAGTAGGATGTACATATAATCCTAAAAGAGGCATATAAGATTAGTATGTTGACTTTGCGAGGTTCAAGTGTCGCATGTCGGCATTTATTTATGCTTTTCAATGGTCAACTCTATCTTAGATATTACAACATGACTTTTTCTTAGGACTGATTACAACATGACACACATATCAGATTAGCGGTAAGTAAAACGAGATAATTCGGTGTACGACAAACTTGAAGAATAGATTTATTTATTTTTTTAAAAAATCTATATAGAAATTTTTTCTAACTGAAAATAAGAAAGTTACCGTTAAAAAAAACGTGTGAACAGAAAATAAAAAAAAGTGGTTCACCCCTTCCGCTCATTCGAACAGAACTGGCAGCAAACTATACACAACATTTCAATTGTTGTACGAATTAAGAGCAGTTCAAACTCTCTCTAGCTCAGTTGGTTGGACGTGTGAGTGTTATGGAAGACGCAATACAATCATTGGATGGAGAAAGAATTGTCCAACGATTAACCATAATTTAGATGATTAATCAGAATTACGTGGAAATTCAACATTTACAACCCCAAATATGTGAATTGTTTTGGTTTCAATTTGAGCATATTACGTTTTGAAGCAATGAGCTAGTTTATCTCTAGTCACTACGGAGGTGTCTGAGGTGATAAAATGGGCTTGAAAATATGAGATCTTGTTTCGGCTGATTAATTGTGTTGCAAGCAGTGTTTAAATATTGCAAGGAACATATGCATGTAAGGTCGTTACACTTGCAAAGTAGTGCAATATTTGCAAAATACTTGTTATTAATATTTGACGTCATTTACTTTAGACATATATTTTACCATTTATTTTATTTAAAAATTATATATATATATAAATATAAGTTAGGCTTTAAGTATATTTAACTATAGATAAATCATAATAAAATAAATAATAATTATAAATTATTTTAATAGAATGAATTGTTAAATATATGTTTAAAAGTTATGACATTACAATAAAATAAACCAAAGCAGCACATATTTTGAATTTTCAATGCTTAGCCCTTTTTAGCACGCATTCGCCCTATTGCCAGCCGCTTGCGCTTGCGCACCCTCACCCGCATCGGAGAAGCAGGCAAACAGAGTTGGGAGAAAAGAAAAGAGAAGCAAGAATTTAATGTTGTTCGGGCTCACAGAATTCACGGTTTGGCTGTAGGAGTACGTGTGAATGCCGTAGGCCCTATCGATCATCAAGTTGTGTGTCTGTGTGTCATCTGTTCGGAACTGTTGATATTTACGTGATCAAGTTGTGTGTCAAGTCAAAGCATAACTTTGATGAGCCGCCCGGCCGACAGGGTTAATCTGCATCAGGTATTTTGGTATTATTTTACTAACTTTTTTGTTGGAAGGGCCCTTTTACCTTGTTCACGAAGCCACCCACAAATCACGAGAGCTACACCGCCTTCACGCAAGCTCCAACCATTAGAGGGAGGACACAGAAGAAACGTGGATTGGAGTCTTGTTAAGATTCGGGATGAACGAAAGGGGCGGGTGATTAACGCCGAAAGCATCGGGCGCACGGCATTCGGTACCCCGACGTGCGTGCAGACGAGAGCGACCTCTCGCGGCCCGTTGTCCGTAGCAACCTGGCCGATCGTGAACAATGACGCAGCCATATCATAATTTATGTGAGACGGTATCAATTTTGAGATCGAGATGCAGCTCGCCCGCAACCGAGCTAAGCAGCACGATTGTACAAGAGGGCACGCGAAACGCACAAAGCAGTAGCAATCGATGGCCTCCTCAAGCCCTAGCCCCGATACCCACCGCCGCCGCCTCCGTCCCCACTCGCTGCCGGTGATCCCCTTCGGCGAGCCTCCCCAGCCCTAGAGTCCTTCCCCGGTGAGCTTTTCCTCTTCTATCTCCCACCCTCTCAGCGAATAGATGCTCCTTGTCCTCAGTTCGAGAGGAAATCTTGGAAACCCCTTTTCCAGATCTACAAGTCCCAACGGTGATCCAGCAGCTTCTGGATGTAGATTCAGCGGTGCGTCACCCGGATCCGCATCTTCATTGCTCGCCCAAGCCAGCAATATCCAATATCTCCATCCCTGCCGTCCTTTCGAGCTATAGTTCTTTAGGCGGAAGGTGGCCACCTTAAATCCAAGATCGTCATAACGCCGCCTGCAAAGGCTATGGAGAAGGCGCAGCATATTGAAGTCACAAGTTGGATAGCTCGCTTGCTGCAGCCCAGGTAAATCTCTCGCATTCTTTGAAGCAGAAAGAAGCTTTATTTATGCAGCCTGAGGACTCGTCCTAGACGCAAGTCAAACCAAAATTTTGGTGGAGGAAATCGAATTCAGCACTCACTCCATCCAGCAAGCAAGGAGCGTTGGACTTAAAGAGGATGCGATATCTCAAGAAGATCGAGGGTAAATGCTTTCGTTATCTCTCAACAGGGCATAAGGTTGCCTTGTGCAGAGAGCCGCTCTGTTGTTGGTTCTGTCGAGGCTTTGGTCATGATGCTGCAACCTACGAGAAGAGGAAAATTGCCTATAAATCTGGCCCTAGTAAAGCCAATCCTCCACAATTCTCCAAAGTTGAGTTTTCCCTTCTTAAGCCAGTGCCTTCTTCTCCCTCCTCCACCCGTCGAGGCCCCATGGATCAGTTCATTGGGGATCCGGCCTCCGGCCCAGAGGCCAATTCCTGCGTCGTCTCTGCCACTGGTGAAGTTGAGCGTTTAAGGGGGAAACCAAGGCCAGAGGGTGGAGTTGTCCACCTTCGCTGACGACAACAGGTGCGCTTTCGGCATCCACTGAAGGAATATCCAACTGACGAAGTTTCACCCAGAAGATTTCTTCATCATGCTCTCCAACCAGCGTGACAGAGATGCAATTCTCCAGCAGCCAAGGTTGGACACTGAGAAGGGTCAGGTGTACCACTTTAGGCCCTGGGATGAAGCCAGGCATGCCCAGCCAGTCAATGTGAGATTCCACATCCGTCTATGCCTAGGAGTCCCCATGCACCCCAGGACTGAAGAGGTGGCAGCCAAGATCATTGGTTGTTGCAGTTCAGTGCACTATGTTGAGGAATACTCAACATACCTTTGATCTCTGGGCGTGGACTGGCAACCCTAGTGTCATTCCCAAGATGGTCTGGTTCACCATCACCTCTGTAGATACTGAAGGTCTCTCGACGAACATTGCTTTGCCGGAGATCAACCTTCCCCGAGAGCCACCCAATGAGACCAAGAAAGAATACACGTACCAATTCTTCATCCACCTCGACACCGTTGAAGACCCTGAAGCTGTTCACTCTGGTGGCCACTTTGTCCTACAGTCAAGAAAGTTCGACTGGTGCTATGGCACAATGGATGGCACCATCGCTCCTCGTGCCCAGGAATGGCAACCTACCCCTTGCCATGCCTAGATGGTGCCACATAGGAGGGACAATAGTGATGACGATCATGATGGTGAAAGGAGAGGTCGCCACAGGAGTCATTCTCTCTGGGAATTACTCAGTGGCCGCGCTCTCAGCAGAAGCAGAGAGCCCCAGTAAAGATACCAAGGCCACTACAATGAAGACAACAGAGGAAGGCAGTGTGCTAGAGATGGTGGCGAGCACAGGAGCAAAAGCAGGCAACTCTCTTGCTTGGTGAAACCAGGGGAAATCAGGATGCGCAGGGCAATCAAATCATCCTCTGCACATTGTGACTAGGAGGCCTAGATAGCTCCAGCAAACAAATCACCCTACAAGCCTACCCCTCCTTATTGTAGTCAGAGCCCAGACATAGGCGCAAATCTGTCTGCTTGCCATGGACTCTGGCAAGCCTCTAATTCTCCTTATCCAATTTTTTGTTCGTAGGAGCAAGTTGCAGTTGTTGATCTCCTGGAAGAGCACATTGACCCAATGCATCATGAAGCAAAGCTGCTGGACTCCACTGTTCACTCTATATACTCTCCTGACACTACAGAACCTCACTTGCCTTCCCCAACTTTTGGGCCTGCTAATCTTTCCAGTTCTATATCCACACTCAGTCTGCAGCAGGGTCAAGAGGACAACATTAGCTCGAAGACTCTGCATCTACAGAATTTTCTATAGGAGATGGCGGAGCCTGTTCGCACCCCACTTCTGAAGGCACCTTCAGCCCCCAGCGCCGTCTGGCCCACACCAAGGTGACTACCTTTTTTGTTCAGCGGCAAAGTGTGAGCTTAGCTAAGTAATCAAGATCACATGCTAATGTGCAAGTGTTGGCACAGGAAATCATCGCGAAAAGATTTGGTTTGCTCACAAAAGGAAAATCCTTTGATGATCAAATAAAAAATCTCTATTTGTAGCGCTTCAAGAAGCCGTTCTCCCCTTCCTCCATGAAGATCATCATTACTTTGGTGGAGAAGGGTGGTTGCAAGACGGCAAGGATCTGCGCTGCTAGGAAGAAGGTGGTTGTTGCCCTGGCATGATGATCCCACTACCCTCACCTGAAGCTGAACACTTCTCTACCATGATGTATCTGGTCCACATGTTTCCCCTGTTAGTTTGGGCACTTGGCCCCTATGATGTAGCTACGCACCTTCCTTTGCTTGGTGTGGCCAGTGTTCTTAGGCTAAACACTGCCAGTCAGCCCAACCTGCTGTGTTTCTACCGGTTGTTCCTGGTTGTGTTTCTATGGGTTGCAGTTCCAATGGTACAAGTGAACTAGGGCTAGCCCCCTCAAACAAGCTGTCTACTTTTGTAATGTCACAAGAAAATTGTAAAATCTTCAATTGGAATGTTAGAGGTCTAAATTTAGGAGCTAGCAAGGATTGTGTGAAAGAGTTTCTTGGTTAGACCCGTGCCTCAATTGTCTTCAGTTGATGATACTATCATATTACAGACGCTAGGAGCTTACTTTCTTCAGTGCTATTTGTTTCTGCTAGCACAAGGAACCGGAGGTGATATTGTTCTTACGTGTGACTACAACTTTTTTGATATGTCCAATATACACCTTTCTAAGCATTCGATCTCTGCCCTGATCACAATGCGAAGCGAAGGGATCCAGTGGTCCATTACTGGGGTTTACCCAACTGGAAGCTAACAAAGTGCTTTTCCTCTCTGAGCTTGAATCTCTAAAAAACCAGATGCATGATGCATGATTGATCTTGGGAGACTTTTACCTAATCTACAAAGCCTCAGACAGAACAATAATCATCTTAACAGAAGAATGATGCCAGATTTTAAGGGCATGATTAATAGAACACGGCTCAAGGAATTGCTTTTAAATGACAGGCGCTTCACTTGGGCTAGCGAAACTAATAATCCAACTCTCACAAAAATCGATCGATGTTTTTGCACACCTAGTTGGGATTTGCTCTTCCCAACAGCGCATTTACATGCACTTTCCACTTCCTACTCAGATCATGCTCCCTTACTTTTGGTGGGAAGCGAGCAAAGATAAAACAACAAACTGTTTCAGGTTTGAAGCCTACTGGCTGCATTTTCCTAATTTTTTGCAGGTGGTTCAAGATTCCTAGGAGAAACAGGTTCCAACCACCAATGCCTTTTAAAGCTGCATTTTAAGCTGTGTGCTTTGACCAGAGATCTTCAGCAATGGAGAAAACAACAAGTGGGTGACATCTATCTTCAGCTGGCGGACACTGCACAAGAGGAAAGGCTTCTAACGACTGAAGAAAGATCTTTTAGAGAATACCTAAAATCTAAGGTTCTGGGACTATCTGCCCTCAACAAAATTAAAATTACGCAGCGCTCACGCGCAACATGGTTGAAACTTGGTGATTCAAATACGAAGTATTTCCATCTCAAAGCTAATGCAAAGAGGAGAAAAAACTTTATTCCTTTTTTGAAGACAAACTCAGGTTTGGCTATAACGACCAAAGAAAAAGAAGAGGAACTTTTCCACTTTTTCTCACAGAGATTGGGACTACCTGCACAAAGAACAAGTCATCTTTCCTAGGCAAATCTGAACTTGCCAAATCTTGATCTTTCAGACTAAGAGGAGGATATTTCTGGAAAAGAATTAAAGAAGAAAATTTTTTGATCTACCATCACAAAAGGCTCCTAGGCTAGATAGTTTTATTGGAGCTTTTTACAAAAAGGCATGGGATATTATCAAAGAGGATTTACTATAAGTAATCCAATGGTTCCAGTCCCAAAATTCCTGATACTTGCACCTCCTAAACTCAGCCCACATTTTTCTCCTGCCAAAATAGGGGATTCTTCACAAGCAGATCATTTTCGCCCCATAAGTCGCATGCATAGCTTCTCCAAGATAATCAATAAGATTCTTGCTAATAGGCTGGCTCCAAGATTAGATGAGACGGTGTCTAAAAACCAAAGTGCATTCATTCACAAAAGGGCCATTCATGATAACTTTCCCTTTGCTCAGAATATGGTCAAAAGCTTGCACAGAAGGAAGAAACCTTGCCTATTTATTAAACTTGATATAGCCAAGGCTTTCGACAGTGTCGGGTGGCCGTACATGCTAGAAGTCTTTTAAAACTTTGGTTTCGGTCTCAGGTGGAGAAATTGGATTATAAATCTTTTTCAGACCTCTTCCTCCAAGGTCCTGTTGAATGGTTCACTGGGAGATAGTTTTTTTCATGCGAGAGGCGTGTGCCAAGGAGACCCTCTCACCATTGCTATTTGTCTTAGCAATGGTTGAGGCAGCTGATAGTAGGTCCATTCTTTCACCGGTCACCCGAAACCTAGGAAGGTATCGTTTCTCCATGTATGCGGACGATGTAGCTATCTTTGTCAAGCCTTGCAAGAGAGAACTGGATGCACTTGCTACGATCCTTGGCCTGTTTGCTAATGCAACAGGACTGCACGTAAACTTAGAAAAAACGGAGATTTTTCCAATCTCCTGTGTTAACATTGATCTTCAGGAGCTACCGCCACTTTTCCCAGGCAAACTGGCAAGCTTTCCTTGTTCTTACCTTGATTTACCACTCCATACAAGGAAATTAAGAAAAGTTGATGTCCAGCCTCTCATCGATAAAGTTTGGAATAGACTTCCAAGATGGAAGGGTCGTTTCTCCAAGGTTAGATGAACCACTGGTTAAATCAGTTCTGTCCTCCATTCCAACATACCACCTAATGGTCTTGCCCATTCAAAAATGGTTAATCAAGAGAGTAGATCTAATAAGATCTTTTCTGTAGAAAGGTGAAGACCCGAAAAATGTAACCCCGGGACAATGTCTAGTTTACTGGCAAGTTGTTTGCTAGCCAAAGGATTTGGGAGGGCTTGGAATCCTAGATTTAGACAAATTTGCAAGATCACTATGCTTGAGGTGGCTTTGGCTCAAGTGGAAGGATGACACAAAACCCTAGGTGCAGAAGGAAACGCCTTGCAACGAGGTTGTTAAGGCCTTCTTCTAGGCCGACACTCAGATTTTATTAGGAGATGGTGACATAACTTTCTTTTGGAATGATAATTGGCTGGATAACCGGTGCCCGAAAGATATTGCTCCTTGACTATTGAAGCTAGCCAAAAGAAAAAAAACAGGACTGTCCATACTGAGCTCCTTTTCAATTCCTAGATCACAATGTAAAGGCCATTAACAACCATTGAGGAAATAAATGAGCTGGTTACTTTGTCTCATTCACTCCAAAACATCGCTCTCAGCAGTACCATAAAAGACAATAATATCATCTAGAGATAGAAAGCAAATGGTGAATAATCTGCCAGGAGTGCCTACAAGGCTTAGTTTTATGGAACACCGCTGAACCAAAAAAAAAGTTTTTAGGTTGGCTACTACTGCATAAGAAGGCCTTGAAAGTTGAAAACTTGCTAAGAAGACACTGGCCTTGTGATTGGATCTGCTATCTTTGCAAGGAAACTTTTGAAGATACAAACCATAGAGCAAAAGATTGCCCCTTCACTTTAAATGTGTGGGATCTCACCGTCTCTTAGAGAAATTGTAGAAATGTGTACAGTTAGACTAAGATCCCGAGTGTATATAAGAGGGGTCGGATCTATATATATACAGCTCAGTGGTCCAGTGATCTAACACCCCCTCGCAGTCGCAACGGGAGGGAAACGGACACAGAGACTGGACCGACAACTGATGAACAAAGGCGTGGGTAGGTCTTTGGTCATTATATCGACGAACTGATGTGTCGATGGAACATAAAGCACTCGAATATATCCTAATACGACCTTGTCACGGACAAAATGGATATCGATCTTGATGTGCTTGGTGCGTCGATGATGAACCGGGTTGGTGGTCATGTAGACAGCACTGACATTATCGCAGTAGACGACGGTCGCAGAGGAGAGGGGTGCACGGAGCACCTGGAGAAGCTGCCGAAGCCAGCAACACTCGGTGACGGCACGGTACTCGACTTCGACACTGGACCGTAACACTATAGTCTAGCATTTTGAGGACCAGGAGACTAGAGTGTCATTGAGGAAGACGCAGTAGCCGGACGTAGAGCGTCGAGAGTCGGATCAGCCTGTTCAGTCCGCGTCGGAGTACGCGATGAGGGAGTAGATGGGGTTGGAGCTGAGATGTAGCCCGCTGGAGAGCGTGCCCTTCACGTAGCGCAGGATGCACTTGAGCAGCGCGAGGTGAGGTTCGTGCAGAGCATGCATGAAGAGGCACACTTGCTGGACGACGTACGTGAGGTCGAGCCGTGTGAGGGTGAGGTATTGGAGAGCCCCGGCAAGACTCCGATACTGAGAGGGATCGGCAACGAGTGCGTCATCGACAGCGGAGAGTTTGGCTCGAGTGTCGATCGAGGTGGCCATGGGGTGACAATCGGCCATGCCTGCACGCTGGAAAAGATCGATGGCGTACTGACGCTGGGAAAGAAAGAGCCCGTGAGAGGAACGGGTGACGGAGATGCCAAGAAAGTGGTGGAGAGGACCAAGATCGGTCATGGCGAACTCAGAGTGGAGTCGGACCATGATCTGGTCTAGGAGAGATGTTGAAGACGCTGTAAGTACAATGTCGTCGACATATAGAAGGAGATAGGCGGTAGCGTTGCTGATATGAAGAGTAAAAAAGGAGCTATCAGACGCAGAGGCCACGAAGCCGATGTGCCGAAGATAGGCAGCAAAACGTTGGTAACAGACGCGAGGGGCTTGTTTGAGGCCGTAGAGAGAACGTTGAAGAAGACAGATATCGTCGAGATAAAAGGAGTCGACGAAGCCTGGAGGCTGCTGGCAGTAGACCGTTTCCATCAGATAACCGTGAAGAAAGACGTTTTTCGTGTCAAGCTGATGGATCGGCCAGAAATACAAGGCAGCCAAAGTGAGGACGATGTAGAAATGTAGAAATGTGTACAGTGAGACTAAGACCCCGAATATATAAAAAAGGTCGAATCTATATATATATATATAGCCCAGTAATTTAGTGGTCTAACAGAAATCTTTCTCCATCACCACCACAAAATGCTTTCCATGGCCTATGCATGGTGGCAGGCGATGACTTCAATCCAACCCAAAGATCGAAGGAGAAAAATCTTGGTGGCCTTACTAACAGTATGGTAGAACATATGGCTGGAATACAACTGAAGAGTGTTTTAAGGATGTGCACAAGATGAGACAGAATTGCTTCCCTAGTTGTACAGGATTTAAACAAAAAAGATACCCTTCTACATCATCTGTAATACGTTTTCTAGGCACTAGCTGTTCTTTCGCCTCTTATTTTCAGTCCCTAGTATCTCGGGAACTTCCTTGTGGTTTCCCAGGACTTTAAGTTTGCACTGCTTCTGTTTTCTCCTTAATATAATCCAGGCAGAGCTCCTGCCTTTTGCCTCAAAAAAACAAAGCAGTAGCAAAGCACGAACTGGCTACGAACGCTGCGTTCAACGAGAAACAAGCAAAAGCGATGGACGCAGAACGCGTGTTCCTAGGAGGGAGGGAGGCAAGACCGCGCGCGAGAGAGGACGAACCAGCTGTGGCGGAGGACGGCGGCTTCGGCGTCGGCGACGCCTTCTTCGCGGCGCCGTTGGCCGAGGCGTCCCGCTTCTTGCCGGAGTCGGCCATTGATACTACTGGAGGTAGAGCGCGCGCCGCGGTCCCGGCCGACGGGGCGAGGTGTTGCGTTGGGATCGGGATGGGAGTGCGAGGGTGAGGGAGGCATGGACACGACGCGGCCCCGTGACTGTCTATATAGACGTGCGGCTCTCCCGATCGAGCTGCCGGCGCCCGCTCGCCACCTGCCGCGCATGCACCCTCCTGTCGCCTTCGCGAGTTACTCCCTTTTTATGCAAATACGCAGGTCGCTGCACGGCACACACGATACACGACACGAGGGCACAAACACGAGCACACGACACGGCACGACGGACGCAACCAAGCGTCCAAGCCGGCTCATTGGCCGCCCGCCTCTTCCGGGGCAGAGCAGCTTACGGCCGGGTCCAAGTGAAGTTGGAAGGCAGGTAGCGCAGGTGGCACGGTGCGACTGCGTGCAGCGGACGGGATCGACCGTGGGACGACGGGTCAAAGGCCGTGAAACAAACCGACGGGGATGTATGCGTTGATCGAGCTAGCTCGTACGTGCGCGCTTGCCGCAACTTGCAACAACCGCTCGCCCGCCCGCCGGGTCGGTTGGACACTTGGACCGTTCGCTCGCAGCTGGTGCCTTTGTGAGCCCACAGGTGCACAGAATACTGGCGTACCAATGTCTCCCCCGGTTAATTCAACTAGGAATATAGCACCTGCGCGGACATTCCTCTCTTACTGTTGAAACATAAGATTTTAACTTACACAGTTGTAAAAACTTAATGTTAAATTAATGATGTTCTTTTCCTAAATGAATGTTAAGTTGTTCTTATTTTTCTTAACAATTCTCTAAAACATTCGCATACGTCACGCAAAAGTATATGATATTAAGATTGGTCAAAATTGCCTCATGCAGGCACATGATGTAGCGACTACCAAATTAAGGATGGATTAAAAGTTAGGTACCATTGCTTTTCACATAATATATAAGCAGATAAATGCCCATATAATTATGTGGCTAGCTAGATAGCATAAATATCAATGATTGGTTGGAGTTAAATTTCTTCTTTTTCATCTGCTTGCTTATTTATCTTTGAAAATAAATTTAATTTGAAATAAGACTGCAACTAAATCGTATAATTACTATGTGTAGATCACTGTTGAAGTGCTATAGAATAAAGAGTTTGGCATCACATGATTATGCCTTTTCATGAGTGTGCAGGAAGCACTTTGGGTGACATAACCTTTTTTATGCGGAAAGGCTAGGAATTACACTTCCATTATTTAAAAAAGGCAACCTTTAATTCTTTAAACATCTACTTTCTATGAAAGAATTAATATCATTTTTACTCTTACTCTAACTGGATTGCTTAATGAAATTTCTAAAAAAATCCTAGAAAATTTTTGTGTTTCAATCTGTAAATATTAATTTTGTACGACCTTGAGCTTGGTATTGGCACTGCCTCAAGCTTTGCACGGTAGGGGTTTATGCCGAAATGCCATTTTTTTATATAGAAAAATATGTGCACTATGTATCTTAAATTGTTGATCTAACTATAAATAAAACACAATGGTTTAGACTGATTCGAAATTGAATACACAACTTAAAAATTACGGTTATTTGAATACCTAATTTTCTTTCTTTTAGTTGGAGGGAGGCAGAGTGAAGGGGAGGGCAGTACGTGACTTCGTTGGGTCCTCCGCGTGGACGCATAACGCACGGGAGGGGATCGACTTTGGGCTTTGTTTTTATAATAGATGGTTAAAAATAATAGGTTCCACTGTTTAAGTGTAAATCAATGAATGAAGGTTTTGCTTTTTCTTAAAAACTTTAGGATTAATTAGAAGTGACATGTGCTGACTTAATAGTATTTGTAAAATGTTTAGTATATAGTTGATAACTTGTCATAACTAGAAGATAATGCGTATTTTATGGCACGGTTTTTTTATATTCATAACACCCATGTGGTTAGCATTGTTTAAGTATAGTTCAAACTAGCGGTTGTTGTCATGACCAAATTTAATAGTAAGTTTATACATACACAATAAAGTAAATCTTCATCGCATATATTTAAAGAGGATGAACTATTACATAAAATATAAAAGGGTTTTATAAGAATTATGGCTAAATATTATAGTAGAAGCTGAACAAACTATACTGTTTTTGTTATACAATTTGTTATACTACTAAACTTTCTAGCTATTCTAAACTTGATAAATTTTAAATGAGGCTAACTTATATGACTGAACCCTCATCTTCATCTAGAATCTCAAATTAACTCTAAGATTAAAGTATGGGGTGAGTACAACCCACTTAGCAAGTTATTATATCAAATAATGAATGCATGAAATATTTGTATTTAAAGTAGGTAGCTGATATTGTACGAGTATTAAACCTGGTATGTTTGAAATAAAAAAAATTCAACAAAATCATTATAAACAATAATGTTTCTAGCTAAGAGACAATAGTGAGCCCCATGCTCATATAACTAGAGCATAGCTATTTGAATAGATCGAAATATTTATACTGAAGTAGATGTACGCTTAACCCGTAATCTATGACGTGATAAACAAATTAGCCTTATCATGATCAAACCTTTCGATTATCTAATATTAGTGGTAGCTGTTCCATGAACTTTATCCCTCATGCACTTTAAACTTGCATTATAAGTAGCGAGAGGAGTTTTGGCATTCTTAGGGTATAAGGAGAACTAGTTGTATGACTCCACATCATCGCAAATAGGGTTTCACACAAAAATCACACACAACCATGTCCAATCATAGTCCCCTAGACTATGTATCTCAAAATATTTATCTGCACCTTGTAAATAACAATTGCCTTCCTCGGCAAGATTCGCCTTCTCAGCAAGGCATAGGTTTCGTAATGAACCACTATATAAAGGTACCACCTTTACTAAATTACCTAATTAGCTAGGTCTAAACCCATTTGAAAATTTTGGCCATACTTGGTTTGTTCTTCATATAACCTTGGAATAAACGTTATGTCAATTAAGAGAATCCTAGCCAACCTAGAACAACCATTTTATGTGTACTTCCTTAACCTAAGTTCATCATATTTTATGCAAAATCTAACTAGTAGGGATAAGTAAAGCTAGCATATATATGGTTTTCTATGTTTAGGTTATGCATGAGATATTCAAAATCATGTATGATTGGTGTATGGAATAATAGAGGTGTAGAGATATAGGATCAATATGATCAAAGGGGAGGAGTAATAACTTGCCTTGCTTTGATTCAAAGAAATCCAAGATTGGCAACATGATTACTTGTCCTTTGGAATACCACAGGTTGCCTTCAAAATTAATAGAATCTACTAAAGAAGAAGAACCAAATTCAATAAAATTATAAAATAACAAGAAGATGATGAACGGCTAGGACTACTAGGGTTTAGGGTGTAATCTATCTTCTTTTATAAGGTATAGAGATTGCTAGGGTTATATTTTATGTATATGCTTTGAATGGTTGCAGGCTATGGTAAAAAGGAGATTAAGCAACTAGTGTTGCTTACATTGTATGTGTTGGTTCTGGTTGCTTGGAGGATAAGGAGCATATTCGATAACTCAGAATTGTTGAGCGGTTTTGTGGCTATAGTATTAGCCGGTGTTAAGTTTAGGCGGTTTAATGGCTAGGGCTTGGTTATTTTTGAGCCAAAACTAAGTTAGGATAGCATATCGGCTATATTTGGTATCTTCTCTAGGTGGTGTCAATGGATAGCATAACAACTAGAGGAATATTAGGTTTGTGCGGGGGGTTTTTCGGGGCGAATGTGTTACTCCGACAACTATGAGTGGCGGTGGAGCAGTTAGGATTGCACAGAGCTCGAGAGCTAAGTGTGCGATGTGCTATGAGGGCTGAGGGAGTAGTGAAGCTCTAACCACTATACACGTTGAGACGTGGGGTGCAAGGAATAACACTTCGACTCTATGTTTGGTTATGTCAGGCTTTACAACCAATAGTTCGACATTGAGGCCCATAGACCACGCAAATGTTCCTATGGAAGGCGCAAAGTTTTAACTTGTGGCTAGTGGCTAAAAGTTATTTTGGAATAAAGGGTAACATTTGAAAAGCCAAATATAAGTTTAAACTAAAAATTCAAATATGAATTCAAATGATATTTAAATAACTAAGAAAATTCAAATAAAATCTTGAAATAGTAAAATTGGTATCAAAATGAATATTTTGAATTTAGATAAATTTAGGTCCAAGTTTTACTAGATTTGGATTTAGGATGAGGGCGATATGGTTTCCTAAAGTTTGAATTTGAAATAAATGGAGAAAATGAGAAATAGTACTGTACAGGCCTACATGTCAGTCAGCCATTACTTTTTTTCTTTTTATTTTTTCCCTCTCTTCTTCTCCTCTTCTTTTCCTTTCCTCTGCTTCTTCCACAGGTAGAAAAGGGGAAGGAGATCGTGACACTGGCGTTCCGATGGCCAGGAGGCCTCTACGGAGGCGGCGTGGGTGTTTTTGGGCATGGCTCACACGAGGAGGGTGGCGGCTAGTAGAGGGAGTTAGAGAGATGGTCGGAACAGCGACGAAAAGAGCTCAGCTCCAAAAGCAGATAAGGTGATGGTGGTGGCAGAATGGGGTGGCTAAAGGAGAGGGAAAAGGAGGGGAATGGATCTGCTAGGAGGAGACGGCCATGGTGGCGAGCAGGTTGAGTGAGAGGGGTGTCGGCGGAGGAGATTGGCCAGAGGTCGGCTTCTGCATGGTGGGGAGTAGAGAACTTGAAGGATTTAATTTGGAGGAGAAAGAGCTAGCCGGCTATGGAGCAATGGCGGTGGATCATGGTGGTTCATGGGCAGAGAGGTCGACGACGGTACTGTGGCAAGGATTTATAAAATATTTGAATGGAGGAAAACCTAATGATTTGGAAGGTAAGGTTTAGTTCAAGGGATTTGGTCAAGAATCAATTTAAATAAAATTGGAATTGTGCTGGTTTAGTTTTAAAGGCATTAGTGGAAGGTTTCTTGACCAATAATTAGTAAAGATAAAAGGGGTTTTCAAAATAAGTTTGAATCAAGAAACTTTAATCAAAAGAAAGTTTGAAATTCTAAAATAAAACCAAATTAAGAAATATGCCTATGTTTAATTAAGGATACATTTTGAAATCATAATCACACAAAGAAATCCAAATTAAAGATAAAATAAATGTAGTCTTTAGGAGGTTATCTCTATTCTCTGTTTTCTTAGGTTTAAGAGATTATTAACACAGTAAGAATAGTAAGATGTATTTTTAGAAAATATTTAAATGTATTTTTAAAATATTAAATAAATATATATTTCTAAATTTATAATAATCAAAACTTAATTAATTAATTATATGTTAATGACTTTTTCGTTTTATATCGTCATTCAGAACGGGGCCTAATAGGTGTCTTTGTCCAGTCTGGCGAATGCCCGTAGTGAGTTCTCGTGCAAGCGACATGTTGATTGACAAACTGTGGACAATGTGTCTATGCGCATAGCCTTTGTTGAGTTCTTAAACACTCATCATCATATCGACTAGTTGTTACTGGGTTTGTGATGAGTTACATGAAGCTGTGGCCATATCCATGCTAGTAAACACCCCAAGAAACTTTATGATTTCTGTCCATTTGCCAAACGCTCTTTTCATTAATTAACATAATTAAAAGGCTGGTTCTTTCTAGGTAATGGATAATTCATTGAGCAATGAAAGTAGATCCAGCTTCTGCACTGAACCGAAAAGCTGCTAAAAGGCGTTTGTTCGGATTATGACTTCAAGCCATGTGCCTAGCTTCACATTTACTAAGTACGTACAATGCCAACTTGATCATTAGCTAGACTCCTAGGCGTTTGGTTTTGGTTATGGATTGCCTTGCCAAGAGTTTAATCTACAACTATTCCAGAGACGGTTTATTTAACTCGACGACCATTGCAGAGCTCACTAGCCATGCAACGATGAATTCTTCTACTATTATAGTCATGAATTCCTGATGGGAGATGGCCTGATGTGCGAGTGTGCGACCATCTCGAATGTCCAAGGTGTCGTTCAACGATGGAGGGAGCATAAGGTTTTGTTTGGAAACATAGGGTCTTCACAGAAAGAAATCCCTAAAAGGCATAATCTCGCAGCAACCATAAAAAAACTCCAATGTTGACACAATGGCAGTTGGCGTCCATTAATGCTCAAAAAATCACGAAATGTTTGATTAGAGGAGTAAACAACTAAGGGACTGTTCGTTTGGATTGGTTACAAATTTCTCTCCCTCGTTTTTCACGTGCATATATTCTAAATTATTTAACAGGGTGTGTTTTATAAATTTTTTAAGAAAGTTGTTTTAAAAAATTATATTAATATATTTTTAAGTTTAAAGAACTCCAATGTTGACACAATGGCAGTTGGCGTCCATTAATGCTAAAAAAATCACGAAATGAGTAAACAACTAAGGGACTATTCCTTTGGATTGGTTACAAATTTCTCTCCCTCCTTTTCACATGCATATATTTTAAATTATTGAACAGTGTGTTTTTTATAAAATTTTTAAAAAAGTTGTTTTAAAAAATTATATTAATATATTTTAAAGTTTTTTATTAATACTTAATTAATCATGTGCTAATCTGCTAGTTCATTTTATGTGCTGGGGAGGAATTCCCAAACCTTTTTCCGAAATGCACCCTAAACCACGTAGTCTATCTATAATTCCGAATAGTGATAGCAGAGCAATGTAAAACACCCTCATGAATTACGTTGAAATATTGAACTATTTATGTCATGAATGAGACAATTTATTGTTTTTCTTCAGCGCACACAACTTTACATCAAAAATAAATTAATGCAGCCTGGGAAATAAGGACTGGAAACCCAAGTTCTTCGTATGTGACGACATCTAGAAGATTTTTTCAGCTATTCGCTATCATTGGTGATCTTCTATCTTCTGTCCAAGAAACAGAGTGGAGATCTTTCTCTAACATTGACTGACTAACATTTGAGGTCAGTTCCAACTTCGAGTACCAGTGTGTATAATGGAGATTCTGTTCTCTGAATGGAGAAAGGACAACAAAATCAAAGTCAGCTTATAGGAAATATATCAAGTGTACCATTGGATTGTTCATTGATGCTCATTGATCTGATCGGCTATTTACTTGGTCAGTGAGATCATACTAATCTCTAATCTAAACAAAGAAATTGGGAAGTGCCGACTAGCATCAGCAAGTACACCTTCATATATGTTTTAGGAGAACAGGTCAACAAGTGCAAATTAACACAAGTGGGACAGAGGCTGTAATATATGACTTTGTCAAGTATCGCTGGACTAGCATGTCAGTTACGTATGAAAAACAGAACACTAGCTGGGATGGACTTATATAGCGTTTTTTTATTCTTTTTTGTTGCTTCTAGACTCTGGAGTCACTGGAGATAAGTTATCTTCTTGTCTACCGGTGCGGTATGTATGTGTGTGTGACAACCGACAAGTGAAAAAGATTGTCTGCAATTTTGTTTACCTGATGCTAATGACAGAGTTTAGATGTACATGAATCAGAAATATGCGCAGTATTCTGTCGTGCCTCGAATGGACAAATGCAATGAAGTACTGAACTAATCCATGAATTTTCTATCTCAATATTTTAAAGGGAACATCCCTTCAAGTCCTAGATTATTTGCTTTAAGAAATCACCATTATCTAGAAAACATCCCTTCAAGTCCTAGATTTCTGTTGGTGTCTGTCTGTTAGATGTGGATGGGTTTCTCTTATGAGAAACAAATGGCTTGCTTTTCTTCGCCTTGTTTTATTTTGCCTGGTAAATACGAACATTTGGATGTCATGTCATTTTCACAAACCAGATTAATGTATTGAACCGCTCCCTTTCTTTTCCCTATACAAGGCTACAAGTCTACAACAACTCAGACCTGTTCAAGAGTTCTGAACCACGTTGCATGATTCTTGGAGTTCAGGGTGAAACCAACGACAGTGTTGAAAAGTTTACTTGTGCTGAATGTCATGCTACCGGTGAAAAACTCAGACCTCATATAGTCATATCTGCGTACTAGTCAAGAGGAGAGCAATCCCTGACCATATTTACATCACTTTCTTCTGATACTGGATCAACATGAATACTGACTGTCATAGTTCTATTCTGTTTCTAGAACTTAAGCTTTGCCATTGTTCTTTCTGTCTCTCTCTCTATCTCTAAATTAATGTTATTCTCTTTCGATATTGACATGACCCTTGCAAAGTTAACCTCGGCTAATTGCGTTGCATCAAATCAACTTTGAAGACTGATGTTGGCAACTGTCTGAACCTGGACCTTGCTTCTAGATTCTAAAGAACAATTGGTTCCAGTCTACGTGCTGCCTCCTGAAGTCATCATAGAGTAGTAGTTGTAGTAGCCGAGGAAAGGAACTCAGGAGAAATTACCATCTCGAATTTGGGACGTACAGTTGAAGCTTCAAACTTGAACAACCATGAGGGAATCGTTCACTGTCGTACTGACTAAACTGTCTCTTTTTGTTTGCCTATGAAATACAAATGGCAAACATCACCATCGCATTCTACAGATTGGTTGATTGGATGGGTCTTAAGAAAGCCCAGTGAAGTCCTCTCTAATCTACAAGGCCCAACTTGAAAGATTGGAGTTGGTTCTTGCAAGTTAACAGAGAAAAGGGGCATGCGGCAGATCATACATACATACATACATACATACATACATACATATATATATTGAATATAAAAAAGGATTGTGCACCTTTGTATTAAGAGAAATAAAGTTTGTACAAAACCAAAACACAAAGGCTATTCTTGCGACATCAGATAGACGACCCATGACCTACGACTTCTAGAGTGGTAGCGTCGGCGACGCTGGCCTGGCTGAACACCACAGGGCGGCGCCCTCTTGTGCCATTGTCGTGACAACCTCAGTCGACATTCATTGATGTTGATTGAACACTTTATTGTGCCTCTCCTTTCAAATGGACCATGCTCCCAAGATTGCGATAGAGTCGAAGCCACGCCATCGTGCTTTTAGCACTTTCTTCCGACTAGTGCAGACCTAGAGGTAGAAAGAAGATTCGTTGGAGGGAAAGTAACTGGTCAGCCCTATGGTGGAGAGGACTAGCCACCAGAGCTAAAGGGACTCCGGACATGCTATGAGAATGTGATCAATGATCTCTTCTTGTTGATTGCAGAGGATGCAACGGTCTAGGTAAAGAAGACCTTGTAGTTCCTAACAATCAACAGCCTGACATCACCTGTGAGTGACCAACCACAAGAAGTAGTGGCATTTAGGCGGGGTGAGTGACTTCCAGATAGTTAGGTGCTGGAATTGTATGTGACCTCCAAGAATCGCTAAGTAAGCAGAGTGAGTGGAGTAACAGTCAGAGTTGTCCCAGTTCTAGATGAAGGAGTTAGGTTGATTAGGGGCCAGCGATGTGCCATGAATTAGTGACCAAAGAGTGAGGTATTCAAGGATTGCATGGACTCCCAAGGAACTACGAAGATCATGGATCCACCTATTGTTCTGCATCACATTCACAACTATGAGGCATTGTCTCGTTCGCGCTGGTATGCGCTCGAAGATCGTCAGTGCCCAAAAGCAGGCTCCCGCTTTGTGCAGCCCATTGTCTTCCTAGAAAAGGGTGCCATTGCCATCACCCAAGATGCACGACATGATGTGTTGACGAAGTCACATTTTGTGACTTGGAGGATGGAAGATGAAGGCCTTTAAAGGTTTTGCCAATGACATGTGTTGTGCTCAAATCCAATGCGACCGGAGCACTATCCCCATTAGCTCCAGGTTCTAGATGCCAAGGCCACTGAACTTCAAGGGGGCGCAAACTTTGGGCCAAGGCAGACGGTAGTGACCACCTTGCGTGCTTGAGCGGCTGCACTAGAGGAAGCCATGTCGTATTTCGTTGATCCATTTTATGACCTATTTGGGGGGTGGGGTGGATGGTCAATGGCAATAAGAAGATAGATTGGGATAGCACTCAAGACCGCCTTCACCAGCGCGACACACCCCACTGGTTGCGGAAGGTTGGATTTCTAGAAGGAGAGCCAGTGCGCCACCTTGTTGACCAAAGGCCGCAAATCTAGGTGGCACAGCTTCCGGATTGAGAGTGGCAGGTTACTAGGACAACGAAGTTAACCTTGAAGAACGGCGTGCTCCTCATCAGAGCAGCTAGTTGGCACCACCACACACTTGTCGTAGTTTGTGTGGAGTCCTAAAGCTTCACCAAAAATATCAAGGATTTCCTTTGTTGGTAGGATTTCTTCCTGGATGGGTGAATGAACATCATCGACATAGAGGGAAATCTGGTGAGGGATCCCCATAGGATGCAACAACCCTACCTACTCCGCCAAGGCGAATAGGGCCAAAAGGGCATCTATTGTGAGAATAAACAACATTGGGGAGATTCGATCACCCTGTCGAACGCCACAATAATGTTGAATTGCACTCCCTAGAGAGTTGTTGAACAAAATTTTTGTGCTGGAGGTTCGAAGGAGGATGGCAATCCAAGCCTACCATCAATGACCAAACCCCTTGTGCTCTAGGACTTCGAGGATGAACTACCATGAGATGGAGTCAAATGCTTGTGCTACATCAAGCCTCAATAGGGCTATCAGCTTCCAACAATTATGCAACTGCTTTGACCGATTGTCGTACCAACACAAAAAATGTCATGGATACACCATTCTTTTATGAAGGCACTTTGGTTGGGAGTGACTAAGAAGTCCAGGTGCAACAATAGCCAATGAGATAGGAGCTTGGTGAATAGCTTGTTGAAGCTGTGAAGCAGGCTGATTGACTGAAAATCATGCATGGCACTCGCTTTTGATTTTTCCAGAAGAAGCATAATGAATGCCTTGTTGACACAATTGAAGCTCAAGCCGTCCATCCAGAACAACTGCTCCAAAGCTTCATCACATCTTCCCTGATGATTTGCCAACAATGAGCGTAGAAGAGGCCGGTGAAGCTATCAGGCACTGACACCTTCTCTTTTGGCATATCACCTACAGTGAACGTGCATTCCAAGTTGTCCAGCAAGGGTTGGTCATGCCCTAGTGCATTGAGGTCTAGGTAGAAGGATCTAGGGGTGCACATGCCTAGGAGCTCAAAAGAGGAGTACGTGAGGCTTGCCTTCTTGTTTGAGGAAGTGGTGACCATACCATCATGAGAGGTCTGTTGAATGAAATTTTGCAGTCGATGATTCACTACAAATTGATGGAAAAAATTGGTGTTGGCATTGCCTTCTTGCAGCCAAGTGATGCAGGAGTGCTGCCTTGCCATAGTGTGCTTCAACAAGGACAAATCCAATAACTTCTTCTTGAGAAGTCTATGAAAGGCACATTCATGCATTTATAGATACCTCCTTTCTTTCATGAGATCGAATTTCCCAGTTAGTTCCCATGCTAGGTTGAGCTACAACTTGATGTTACCAATGCACCTATCACTCTAGCTTTATAGGGAGCGCGCGAGGGTAGGCAACTTGGCATCGAGCCAGCCGATCGGGTCGCATATAGAGCAAGGGGATGACCAAGCAGTGCAAATAGTCTCCTCAAAGCCTACTAGACGGCACCAAATGGCTTTGAACTAAAACCTCTTCTTCCTTGGCAGCGACAAAAACACAGAAAGAAGGAGAGGGCAATGATTTGAGGTTATGGATGGAAGAGCCTTGAGGAAGCAATGTGGGAATGACTCTTCCTAATCCGGTGTGAAAAACACTTTGTCTAGGTGTTCCATAGTTGGAGAATCCTAGCCTTTCGACCAAGTGAACTAGCGACCGTTCAGATGAAGCTCCTATAGCGTCAGGTCATTCAAGACATGATGAAAGCTACCTATCATTCACTAATTGAGGTTGGTGTTGTTTTTATCTTGATCCTAATAGATAAGATTAAAATTGCCTGAAACAATCCATTGACTAGCACAACTGACTCTAATATCTCAGAGCTCTTGGAGAAAACGAATTTTGTTCACATTGTCCTGCAGATCATAGATGATTGTTATCTAGTAGCTTGGCCCATCAACGAAGGAGAGCCAAGCCATCAAGAACTCATTGACAAAAAGGTTGCTGTAGGAGATCACGCTCGGGTCCCAGCCAAGCATAACACTGTCCTTAGAGCTATTGGCCGGGGTGTAGTGGTAACCGCTCAGATTATTACTCAAGATTTTGTAGGCCATAGGCCTAGTGATTACATCAAGCTTAGTCTCTTGTGGGCATACATCTTGCATCTACGGCCATGTTATGCACCGTATCATGGCAGGCACCCACATTGAGGCCACAAATGTTCAACACTAGAAAATTGTAATTCATGGTGGAACTTTGTGCGACAAAGCAACCATGACCTCCCCTCTAGGAGACTACTACCACCACAGCTAGAGAAGCCCCAACCTGCGACTTAGGGAGGTTGACATTGAAGAGATCCATGAGGGCCTGGAGGTGCTCCTGGAGTCCGGGTTTAGCTCTTCGTTGAAGAGGTTGTTGTAGTGCTTTATTGCTTGCTCAAGGGGTTGCCCTTGCTGCATAATCTCATCACCGGCAAGTCTATGCTTGTTGGAGAGAACAATCTAAGCCCGGGGAAGCACTGACGTCCAACAGTCGGTCACTCTATTGAGGCATGTGGGCGATAGGAGGATAGGGGCTGGAAGGGCCTTCTTTACCTGCCTTAGAAATTGAGGAACAACCTTTCCACTATTGGGTGTCCAATTTGTAGAGGCAAAGAGGAAGGCGAGCCCAGTGCTACTAGGCCTTGGTTTGAAGGAAGCTCGTACTAAGGTGGCTTCGAGGCAAGGCCACAGTGACCGTCGGGTGGGCTAGCCCAACGAGATCAAGCGACTTGTCTGGAGCTAGGGAGGTTGCCACATGGGCCGTTACAGGAGTGGCGGGCATCTTAGAGTCAAAGGTTGAGCCTGCTAGCTTATGACTCGGTGTCTCCATGTCCTATCTAGAAGCTTCTTTCAGCATAGGATTGTGGGATCTGCATGGATCCGCTATGGATAGGATGTGGTAGGGATTAGGTGTGTCCCCATCAGACCTGTCCAGTGGATGCTCGGCTCCTCGTAGGAGGACATGCGCTCAGAAGAGACAACGATGCTTTCTCATGTGCCCATACTAGTTGTTGATAGGATGCTCATAGACTCCTTTGCAGGCGTTTGGTTGCAAGCAGGCTGCCCCAAGGAAAAGCTCATGGGCTCCTTTGCAGAGGCTTGGCCCCTAGCCTTCTACCCCCTAGGAAAGCATTTGGTCTTCATTGCAGACTTGGCTGGAAGTGGGTAGGCTCTTAGAAAGGCTGCTCACTAGCATAGGAGTTTGGCTGTGAGTAGGTTGCCACCTGGAAAAGCTTCTAGTTGGGCTCCTAGCAATGGATCTTCTTTTGACTGGGATCACCAGGGCGGGTGGCGTTGATGGCTATGACATCCAACAATTGGAGTTCAGTATGGATGTGGCTCGGAATGGCATTGTGGCAGTAAAGCCCTAGAGTCTAGCAAGCCTATGAAGTCCTCAGCGGTGATGAGATGAATGAAGATGTTGTACCCAAGGTACTTCTACCCAAGCCCAGCTGGTGTCTCTCCCTCTTCCACAATGTGAAGCCAATTCACCTTGAGGATTGCATATGGATCGAAAGTCCATGTGATGAACTTGAAGGTTTTGATGTTGTCACTAGAGAAGGACTCCTGGTCGGAGGATTTGATCCTGTAGTTTAAACCCAAGACAGCCACCGTCGTGGGCTTATTCCATGCATGGGTCAGGATGCCCTCTAGATGAAGGTGGACCCGGTAGTGCATGTTGCCTTCTTCAGCCTAAAGGTGATTGCTCCATGGTGTGATGAGCAGCTAGAACTGGGGAAGGGGGATGACTCCCTGGTTGCCAAGTCGAGAGGCCAACACGAGCTACTGGAAGTAAAGCAAGGAGTTGTCTAGGAAGAATGGCCGAACGGTGAAGCTATCGTGGGAGAGAGAGAGACCGTCGACAATGGCTGCTTGAACTTGAGTGACTATCAAAGGGGCTGCTACGCCCACCACGCTATCGACCAACACATGGGAACGCACCAGTCCGGCCTCTCGGGTGCGCATTGCCACCAAGAATGGGATCACACATATCTCCTTGCAGACATGGTAGAGGGGGTCACTCGGTGGGAGCTCCTTGAATTCTCTCAGGAGGTGGTCAATCGGCAAGAACGGGCGAAGAAAGGGCACCTTTTCGATCTCTAGTGAGGCAGGGTAGGGGAAGCCGAGAGAGCGGATGAGGAGGTCAAGCCACTCGTTCCTGGAGGATTGGGAGGGCTAGCAACCACCCAAATGCATCATTGTTGGTGAGGTGGTGAGCAGATAGGGGGTGAACGAATGTCCACCCTAGTGGCCGCTCGTGCCGTCTGATGGCCTTACGACTAACGACCCTAAGAAGACTGGTGTGGATGCCGAGTGTTATGACACTCCTCCAGGTGGTAATCGGACTTGCCACAGCCGAAGCAAGAAAGTGGCGTGTGGCAATCCGATTTCACATGGTCCTAGGTGAGGTAGTTGAAGTAGAGGCCACTGAGGTCCTTGGGAACTAGCCACATGCCTAGGATGGGGACAATAGTGGGCGCTTCTTCTTCTTCCTTGATTTGATGACTTCCACCCCTTGTCGGCTAAGCCACAATGAGCTAGTGGCCAAGGAAGGGATAGGACATAGTGGCATGCCAAGACACCTGAAGAACCACCATGATAGACCTGATTTGTTTCTCTTTCCCATTGTGGGAGGCTGTCGTGGCTGCCAACTGCGGGGCAGCTAGTTGGTGTAGGGCCAAATGCGATGAGATCGAGGCCTTGCCACCTTTGATGGTCAGCTGGGGTGAGCTTGCTAGAGGCCGTGAGGAGAGGGGAGGAGGAGGGGTGTGCCAAAGTTGTTGCAGCAGCTGCCGGCCAGACGACATCTGCCCGGCTACCATGATAGATGTTAATAAGATGCCCTAGAGGCAATCATAGAAATGATTGTGTCACATACTATGTTGATGAATTTATGATAAAGTGTTCCTTGAGATAGATAACTTATTATTGATCAATGAGTATGTGACTTATTAATAAGACTCTTTATATGATATTTTACTATTTCTAAATGATCCCTGATTGTTTATCATATGTGGAGCAATTATGATTATAAGATCAACATATATATTGATTGATGACCTTGTCTCATGGATTATGGTATAAAGATGTTAAAGCAATAATGTCGATATGTGTTGGAGAACATGTTGTTGGATAGACCCAACCTAAGACACTGCAAGAATGATAATGTGCCATCAGTTGGTCTCAAGTAGTGTTGGTGTAGAATCCTTATACCTGATATTATCATAATTCTCAACATGTGTAATGGCTTACTTTGGGGCTACCAAGTGCTACTTCCTAACTAGGTAGTTATAAATATAGTCTTTAGGTTTGTTATGAAGTTTACAGTGGGATGTGAATAATTAAGATATGATTTGCCCTTTCTAGTTAATGGGAGAGATATCTTCTGGGTCCCTCAATGTAATAAATTATGGAAGTCAATGGCCATATTGATACGAGTGAAGTGTCAGTTAGGATTTGAGTAATCTAAATACAAGATCGAGTGAATAATTGAGCTTTTGAGGGGATGGTATAAATCTAGTTTTGAGCTTGATCGATATTGTAAGGAAAAAGGGTTTGTACACACATACACTAAATGGTTTAGTCAATATAATCCATTCAATAGTGGCTCAATTCAAATAGGGATATATATAGAACTTCTAATAGGACTTGGAGGTCTGATTAAAGGTCTTATATATTCAGGTGCGATGGGTCACAGGGTGAGAAGTGACACATGCACGTAAACCCAAGCATGATCGCGCATGGCATTCGTCCTCTAGATGAGTGGATGCCGGTAGAGACGCTGCTGCGTTGCGATGCTGATTGACATGGAAACATGAGGAGATGATTGCGCGATAAGGAGAGGATCGGGTTGCTAAGATCAACTATTTCCTCTACACCGACCCACACTATGTTGGACCGGTCTACTCCAATCCTTCTTCCGCTACTCAGAATGTCGAGTGGTAACAGTCTATGATCTTTTACTCTCATGATTTTGGGTTTATGTGATAGAAAAAAATTAATTTATATAATTGTAGCCTACTTGTAACCCTATACCGGAGGCCAATAGGTGCAGCAGCCCACTCGCCTACCACACTGTCGGTGAGATTAGGAGACGCCACCTCAGGAGGGGAGGTTGAGTTGTCGCTAAGGATCGAGAGGACTTGCGTCAGTGCTGCTCCATAATAGTGGGCTTGCAAAGGACCACAGGCTGCAAGTCAAACTCCAAGGACTCTGAGGAAGACCCTTTTGACATTGTGACTGCCAATGAGGAGAGGGGAGTGGGTGGAGGAACAAACAGGGATGGAGAGGAAGATGGGTGTGTGTGAAGAGAGAGGCGGCGCTGGGGGCTGGTGGCTGGTGGCCACCGGGACCAGGGTGATCACCAGCGCGGGGGCTCTCAGCTCTGCAGAGGGAAAAAAAGAAAAATCTGTCGTCCTGGTCATGATAATGTGTTAATCAATCATATGGGACCCTGGAATCGTAACCGTACCTAACAATTAATTTAGGTTTGATCGCCAAATCAACCAGTGGGAAGATCTTTAGCTGGGAATAAAGTGAGCATGGTAATACAGTGCATTTCAAATATAATTTTGAGGTTCACGCATTTATCTTGAGCTGCATCTATTGAGCGTTTGCTAAGGGAGCAGACTTGAGGATACAAGTAACATCGTGGGTAACCACTGGCTGACTCTATCCAACTAAACTTATAATTTTCTCCTATAACTGGTTCATTTTTACTGATAAAACAAGTAAAATAATTAATGCTTAGTAATTTTTAAATAATATAAATAGTTTGACTACACAACGACGTCATATATTAAAAACCGAGAAAGTATTATATGTCTTCCAATTTTTTTTTCAAAAACAAAAAGCTGGGTAGCCTTGTGATGGTAAAGCATCTAAGCATCCAAAGAAGAATGAACTACAACGAGAACAGGTCAATTGAACAATCTACCGATGACTTAAGAAGGAAGGTTGGAGACTAGGCCAGCAGGGCGGCAGAACGTCCTCATCATATTCCTTTTCTGAAACATGAACTGATTTTAACTACTACTACCTCCCTCCCAAAATATATATTTAGGGCAAGATACATCCTCTGCAGCACAGCCAGCACATCATCACTGTACATGCGGGCCGTGTTGCAGCCGTAAGAAGTGCAGTCGAACACGCCTATTGACTTGAACACTCCATTGCAAATGAAGTACGCAACAAAGCTTTTTATCCCCTATTCACTTCTGGTACCAGATGAAGAATGTGAAATGGGTTCTTCACGTTATCTTCTTATCCATAATCTTTTTAAAAAATAAATTCAGTTTTATCGTCCATTTCTGAGGGAAGAACACTCTGCAAACTGACATGTTTTTTTAGGAACTGACATATTGGCACAAATGATAATTAAAATTGACACTGATGCTTGTCCTTTTCAGCCGTTAAGCTCCTTAGACGATGGCAAATTGACAATATGGCCTCTGCTTTGAGGAAAGCATTAAGCATAATTTCCCCCTTGGAAAGCAGCTTACCCTTTTTCCATTTGCTTTTGCATTTGAGAACGAGAACATTCGACAAAGATGTCATGTGCCCAAAAATGATGAAACATTTGGCATTTTGCACGTTCACCTGGTGCATCTACCGGAGTATGTAGGGTGTTTGATTTTTCAACATCCTGAATGGCTGTCTATAAAGCCGCGTTTAATGCGGATCTAGTCCTCCTTATAAGAAACAAGCCTTTTCCATTTTTCTCACCGAGGGATGGTACACTAATTAATTATCAACTCTTTTCTTATGGAAACAATAACTAAACCTAACTAAACCTACCAGAGAGATAAATAATAGTAGGAATATCAAAAGGTTTGTATACCGTTGGTCCAATTAACTATCTGTCGCTGTCGCTAGTTCGATAGCTGTGCTGTCAGCATTTTAACTGTCTTAATACTACTGGTTCGTTTTTTGCCTTAATGCCGATTGCTCATAAATAAAAAAACATAGTTCCATAAAACTGTTAAAAATAGATCAACTGTTTATAAATTACAATACTTGTCTTTCTCAAAACAAAACCATAGCTTTTCTTTCTTATAAAATTTATATTTCTAAGACTTCAACCCCTCATCTATTTATACCTAAAAACTCCTCTACCAACTAGGAGTAGAACTTCTATCCTCAAATTTTAAGAACAACTAGATATAGAACTCCTATTTCTAATATGACTTAACCTCTTATTTTCTAAACATTTTATAATTTTATAATTTAATTTTTCTTTTTATTCTCAGTCTCACTCCAAATTTATCAGTGATTTCTTCAATGCTTGTACACATAACTTGTAAAGCTCATTGCAAACACCTCTCCTACACGGTATCCATCTACCGTATGCTAACTTGTGTCTAATTACTAGGCATCCTTAATCATTCTGTACCTCGGCTCTCCCTAAGCGTATTCCCAATCCTATCGTTGACTGATGTTAAGCCATAAGACCTCATGACTCTAATAACATCTTATCATCTGATATTCTGATCACACTAGACCTTGGCTTCTTCCCGAGCATAATTTCGGTTCTCAACATTGACTTAGGTTCCAATCACCATAAAATAACCATTTCTAGACATAGATATACAAACTCACACCAACACTATAAATATTTTTAAACTAATTTTTATTAATTAATTATTTATAAAGTCAATTATTCATTATAAAATATTAATCATGATAATGATTCAAAAATCACCTCTGATGAACATATTGGCAACATCTCTAAAATACAAATTAGTGTTTGTAAAAAATAAAAATCAAAGAGATATAAAAAAACAAAAATGGCTTAAAAATCACAAAAGTGAAAGAAAAAACTCTTCACTTTTTAAAAAGAAAGAATTTCTCCCTCATATATTCAATTAAAGTAAAAAATCGACTTTGAAGAGTCGACTTATTTTGATCTTTCTCCCCCATTTAATAATGATTCCATTAATACTTTATGTGGAAGCTTTATTTATTTAGAGTAAGGCATGTGTTACAAGACAAAAAAATAGATTGCTGTACTAGATAACAACCATGTGCTATAGTATAAACATAAAACATATTTATAATTTCAATGATTTATAATGCAATAGATACATTATTACATAGATTGAACAAAATACCTCTATACTTAGACAAGTTGAATAAAGCATTCTTTCTCAAATATTTTAGCTCAATTAAATAAACAATTTATAGTATTTATTGAGAACTTTCATAATTTTGGAGCTTTGTGCTCAATTTTATCTCTCATTTTTCCAGGTACGTACTTCTCATGAGGATTTGACACTTATTATTTTCCTCTCTTTTTGATACATCTCTTCGAATACGTCCTTGTGGCAACTACTCTTGCCAAGGATTTGACATTTATTTTTTTCTCTAATAAAGTAAGACATTTATTGAGCAATTTAAGGAATGAAAATTTGACAAGGATAGATATAAGCATAAATCATATAAACATAGCATTTCAATATTGCATATTTATTTAATTAAAATAGAAGAATTTAACTATCATGCACCATATACCTCAAAAGTAATATCAAAGACTCATATAAATACTAAAGTGCATTTAACCTATACTAGTGATCAATAAATTTCAGTTATATACCTAGCAAGCAAAAGATATACTCATAGTAAAAACAAAGCTTTAATTTTTCATCTTTTAATATTTTCTTTATAAATATTCAAGCTTTATTCCTCCTCAAAATATGTCAAACAGATGAACAAATCCCAATTCCCTCGAAGATAAACAAAACGAAAAGAATACAAATGTTTTGTGAAAATATCTGTCAATTGCAATTTTGTATCAACAAATTAAAGCACAATATCTCTTTTTCAATATGATCCCTTAGAAAGCGAAAACGAATGTCAATGTGCTTAATGCATGAATGTTGTACTAGATTGTCAATATGCTTAGTGCATGAATGTTGTACTAGATTTTTAGCAATATTTATAACACTTGTGTTGTCATAAAAGATTGAAACTTCGTCAAAACTTAAACCATAATCGTTAAAAGTTGAAATCAACCAAATAATTTGTGAACAATAACTTGCAGCAGCAATATATTTAGATTCAACAGTTGATTAAGCAATATTAGATTGTTTTCTAAAAGACCATGCAACAAGAGAAGTAACAAAAACATGGCATGTACCACTTGTACTTTTTCTATCTGTTCTACAACCTCTAAAATCCACATCCAAAAATGCATGTAAACTTATAGATAATGAAGTAGAATACCATATACCAAACTTAAAAGTATGTTGTAAATGCCTTAGAATACGCTTAACGGTTTGATGATATGAAACACGAGGAGAAGCTTGAAATCAAGCGCAGAAACACATAGAAAATTGTATGTCTGATCTTGACACAGTGAGATACAATAGTTATTCAATCATACTTTGATATTCTTTTTGATCAACAGCCTTACCTTCTTCATTTGGATCTTGAACAACACTAGATCCCATTGGTATTGAAATCAGCTTGCAATTTTCCATGTTGAGATATTGTAAAAGATCTTTTGTGTACTTTGCTTGATGTACAAATATTCCTTGTGATGTTTACTTGATTTGCAATCCCAAAAAGTAATTCAACTCTCCCATCATACTGATATCAAATTCCATGCATGACAAGAATAACCAAAGATAATTTCATCTACAAAAATTTGAACAAAAGATAATATCATCCACTATTTCCATTTGAAAACCTTTCTTAAGCAAGATTTTTTTTAATTTATCATACCATGCTTTAGGTGCTTGTTTCAAAGCATACAAAGCTTTAGACAATTTAAAAATATGATTTGGAAATTTTGACTTTTCAAAACCAGGTGGTTGTGTAACATAAATTTACTCCTATATAAAACCATTTAGAAAATCACTTTTCACATCCATTTTATACAATTTAAAACCTTTTGAAATAGTAAAAGTTAACAAAAGTCTAATTGCTTCAATTTGAGCAACTAGAGCAAAAGTTTGATCAAAATCCAAACATTCAAGTTGAGTAAAACCTTGTATAACAAGTCTAGCTTTATTTCATACTATTAAACTATCCCTATTTTGTTTGTTTTTGAAAACCCATTGTTCCAATAATAATACGACCAAGAGGTGCTTGTACTAAAGTCAAAACTTTGTTTCAAAATTCGTAAGTTCTCCATTTATGGCGTTGATCCGCGATTCATCAGTTAATGCATGTGATACATCGTTGGGTTCAAAAGAAGCTATAAATGCAGAAAGTGCAAAGAATTCAGTAGATGTCATCTTAGACTAGGTAGTTGTTAACGCCAAAATTTGGATGATCCGATGGTGCTAAAGCCGATCGACTAGGAGATCCGATGGTGCTAAAGCCGATCGGCTGAGAGGTCCGATGGAGGGTTTAATGCAGTCATTGACTGATGGAGATACTGAGACGAAGCCAATGGAGAACTGTAGAAAAGCCGATCAGATTAGTAGAAGATTGGATCGGCTTGAAGACAGGGGATTGTCCAATCGGGATTAGGTTCAAGAAGTCCGAGGAAAGGAAAGAAAATGATCGGCTTGAGTAAAAGAAGGTCTGATAGCTATAGTGGAGAAGCCAATTAGGTCGCAGTAAAGGAAGACTCAGTTACAAATTGGAAGATTATTCAGATGAAACCGGGTTTACGGAAGAGCCGTGGACTCCACGGCAGTGGGCAGTATGCTTGTTTTTGTAAATTGTAACCTTACTTAATTAGGAAAGTTTAGCTGGTTAGTTAACTTCTATAGGAATGTTTTCCTTTGTTCTTACTAGGAAATAATGTTCGATGGTCGTAGACGCGTCGGACTCTGTCTGTAAATCCAGGGTATAAATATAGACCCCTTGGAAAACATGTAAGATATCTCTCGATCATATACAAATTCGGCGCATCGCCACCCTAGTTCATATAGGTGTTTACCAGCGGATTCTAGCTCTCGACGTGGGGCTATATTGGTTAAGTCCGATCTCCAATGAAGGGGTAAGTCTTGTCACTATCCTGGTATGATTTGCTCTGTCTAAGGCTTCATCGTTCACTAGTGTTGATTCTGCCGCAAAAGGGAATACAGTTCAAATTATATTTGTCAGCTAATGAGAAGTCAATCGGATCGGTGCTTATACAAGAGTTTGAGTCAAAAGAACGAGTAGTATTTTACTTGAGCCGACGACTTTTGGATGCTAACACTAGGTATCCTGCTGTGGAAAAGTTATGCCTATGTTTGTATTTCTCATGTACAAAATTAAGGCATTATCTTCTATCGGCTGAGTGTGGAATACTCTGCAAAGCCGATGTGATCAAATACATGCTATCGGCTGCAGTCTTGATGGGACGGGTTGGTAAATGGATATTCGTTCTGATGGAGTTCGATCTGAGATATGAATCGGCTAAGGCAGTCAAGGGACAAGCGTTATCCGATTTTATTGTACAGCATAGAGGAGTCCAAGAGAATTATGTAGAGCCGATCTCGTGGACGTTATTCTTTGATGGATCGGTTTGCAAGCATGGATCTGGTATCGGTTTGGTGATTATTTCGCCTCGGGGGGCAAGTTTTGAGTTTGCCTTCATAATCAAACCGTATAGTACAAATAACCAAGCAAAATATGAGGCAGTACTCAAGATACTTCAGTTGCTGAGAGAAATTGGAGCCGATACGATAGAGGTCATTGGGGATTCTTTGTTGGTAATCAAACAATTATCTGGGGAATATGAATGCAAGGATGAAATTTTGAAGTCATACTATAAAAAATGTCAACAGTTGTTAAAGGATTTCAAAATAGTGACATTGGATCATATTCCTAGAGAGCAAAACACGGAGGCCAATGATCTTGCTCAGGCTGCTTCAAGGTATCGGCTGAACACTAGAATGGAAGTTGAGATAGCCGATATCGAGAGCCGTATGGAAGCTGATGATTGGAGATGGGAAATTGTTCAGTATTTGTAGAATCTATCAAGATCGGTTTCCAAGAAGCTTTGGTACAAAGCTATTAAGTACATTCTACTTGATAAAGAGTTATATTATCGATCAGTCGATGGAGTGCTCTTAAGATGTTTGGGTGCTGAAGAAGCCGCATTGGTGATGAGCGAGGTGCATGGAGGCATCTGTGGAGCCCATCAATCGACTCATAACATGATATGGATGATGAGGAGGGCTGGATACTTTTGGCCGAGTATGTTGGAGGATTGTTTTAAATACTACAAGGGCTGCCAAGATTGTTAGAAGTTTGGAAATGTGCAGCGAGCTCCAGCGTCGGTTATGAATCCGATAGTCAAGCCATGGCCGTTTAGAGGTTGGGGAATTGATATGATCGGCCAGATTTATCCTTCATCCAGTAAAGGGCACAAGTTCATATTGGCGGCAACAGACTACTTTACAAAGTGGGTAGAAGCTATTCCCTTGAAGAATATTACTTCTAAGGACGCGATTGAGTTCATCAAGAGACATATCATACATCGATTTAGAATTCCACAGACAATTACCACTGATCAAGGTTCTATCTTTATGTCAGAGGAGTTTCAAAGGTTTGCTGCCAGCATGGGGATTAAGTTGCTAAATTCGTCACCATACTATGCTCAAGCTAATGGACAGGCGAAAGCTTATAACAAGAGTTTAATAAAATTGATCAAGCGTAAGACCGATGAACAACCACGGAGGTGGCATGCCACTTTGAACGATGCGTTGTGGGCCTATCGGATGACGTGCCATGGATCTACCCAGGTGCCACCATATCAGTTGGTATACGGTCATGAATCAGTTCTTCCATGGGAAGTTAACATCGGCTCTAGGAGGGTGTCTTTACAAGATCAGTTGACTGCCAATGATTATTACACGTTGATGACCGATGAGCTTGATGATTTGACTCAGAGTCGGTTAGAAGCATTTGAGAAGATCAAGAAAAACAAGGCCAAGGTCACCAGGCATTATAACAAAAAAGTAATGACCAAATCTTTTTCTGAAAGAGATCTCGTTTGGAAGTTAATTTTACCGATTGGATCTACGGATAATAGGTTTGGAAAATGGTCACCGAATTGGGAAGGACCTTATCGGATCAATCGGTGTGTGCCTAGCAATGCTTACATATTGGAAAGTCTTGAAGGAGAGATGTTTACCAAAGCGTTTAATAGAAAATATTTTAAAAAGTATTATCCTAGCGTGTGGGTAGGCGCCTAAATCGGCTGAGCATAGCCGATTCAAGACGGATAAGGTTTCAGGGGTAGTACCAGTTGACGGTACCATCCGTGTGATCGGTTGGGGCATAGCCGATGGACAATGTATGGAAGCCAATATGGTTTGTATCGGTTACATACAACTGATATGATTTGTATCGGTTAGAGATATCGCCTTTAGAAAATTTAGATACACAACTTTTGTTGATCAAGCTGATGGAAGTTTATCACAAAAATTAATGTTCAAGATGACCTCCGGATTTCTCTGAGGCTAAAGTTTTACAAGAATTTCTTAGTGGCCTCAATTGCGCGTAGACGGATTTGATCTATATCGTTGATGGCACGGATGTCATCCTCGTCTGATCCGGAGATAGTTTTCAAGTTCTTATGCCGACAAACTGCTAGCCGTACTTTGTCTGCTACCATGGCCTCTTGGTTTTATATCGATTTTGGTAGGCTGATGAGATGGGACTCGGTGGAGTTGATGTCTTCACGAACCTTATCGAGTTCCGCCATCAAATCGGCTTCTCGTTTCTTCAAGAGACCAAGCTTGGTGTTGGCGTGTTGGAGGTCAATTGACATTTCATCAAGTTTCTTCTTTTCATCAAGGGCAGTCAGCCGATCGTTGTGAGCCAGGTGGCTTTGCTCAGCACGATCGGCTATGTGTCGTCTTGATGCAGTCAACTGGGTCCTTTGGAATTCCAAGTAAGCAGCAGGCGTGAGTGCGTCCGACAGTTCCGTAGGCAGGAGGTGTTGAATTTCTGCAAGTCTTCCCCGAATCGACCCGCAATCTTCCACTAGCGAGTCAATCGGAACCTCCAGCCGATGCATAATATCTGACAACTGCTCACGTGCATCGTCTGGCAAAAATGGTTCGATCGCTGTGCTGGTGGCTGAGTCTTCCTCTGCTTCCAGGTATTTGTCGATGTCGAAGGAGAACAGATTGGCTAATGACTGCATAACAACATTAGCAAACATGGAGATCATAAGTCAAGAAAAATGACATGTATAACGGACGTACCTGAGAAATAGTGGAAGCAGTTCTTGTGTGGGTATCAGCTTGATGTGGGGCGGTTTGATTGGATACCAAAACTTCGGAGGATACCATCGGCTCAGCCCCAATAACAGGGTCCGAAGTTTGGACCTTAGGAGCTGATGGTTCAGGCTGCAAAGCGGAGGTGTCAGGATAAAACAAAGGCAATAAAGAACTGATGCTGACACATACCAATGGAGATGCGGAAGGAGTTAGAATTGCCGCAGGGGAAGGGCTTTGCGAAGCCAATGCAACGATGACAATATCGGCGTCGGGTTTCTGTTTCTTAGAAACCAATCGAGCAGCCGGTTTCTTGCGCTTTGGCCCTGACACTTACAATACTCGGAGGAGAGCCAATGGAGGTGGACCGCTTTGCCCGAGGAGGGATCTGGCCGATGGAGGTTGATAGATAATCGACCGACCACTTGCGCTGGTTGAAGGTGCATCTTTGTCGCCAGCCTGTGGAATCGCAGGAATCAAGATACAGTTGAAATTCAATACGATGAAGACATGATAGTGAAAGGAGAAGGATTACCTCTTCATCGGATTCCACGAAGTCGGGATTGAGGCGAAGGTAATAATGTTCAGCCGATAGACTATATAAGTGTCTTCCTCATTCTGACCACCATCGAGTGAAGATTTTGGTATTAGATATGCAGGGCTTGAAGGTGGAGATAGTCCCTAAGGACAAGTTCGATGTCATAGAACTGAGTCGGTCGTACTCCAAGCCGCTTTTAACTTCTTCGCAAGCTCAGAGCTTGCCAATGAAGAACAAGCCGATGGAGAGTTGGCCGAAGCCCAACTTACGGGCACTAACCAAAGGATGGTAGAACTCGTATGATGGATGTTGGGATTGGCCCATTGAAAATTCGATCGGCAGAAGACAAGGAGTTATAGAGGATAAAAAGATGGTCTTCGATTCTTCATCGGCTAAGGCATTCATTGGATGAAACCTAGAAGGTATTTTAAAGGACGAGTCATCCTCGTACACGAACCAGATGGTGACCTCTTTGGTAAAGCCGTAGTAGAAACACTTGAACCATCGGCTGAGTCCGAGGGGGGTCATTTTGCTTCCAGGAAGAGCCGATGAAGCTTCACCCAGCGAAATGCATTGGCGTTGGCTGGCCTCGTTTTCTTCTGGGTAGTCAGTCGGGAATGTCATGGAAGAGAAGGGGGGCCTGGCAATGACTTTGGAGGTGTAGACGTTCAGCCAAAGTTGTAAAAACCACCAGGGTCCGCCGATATGTCCGACTGAAAGATTATTCAGATGAAACCGGGTTTGCGGAAGAGCCGTGGACTCAACGGCAGTGTGCTTGTTTTTGTAAAATGTAATCTTACTTAATTAGGGAAGTTTAGCTGGTTAGTTAACTTCTTTAGGAATATTTTCCTTTGTTTTTACTAGAAAATAATGTCCAATGGTCGTAGACGCGTCGGACTCTATCTGTAAATCCAGGGTATAAATATAGACCCCCTGGACAACATCGCCACCCTAGTTCATCTAGGTGTTTACCGGTGGGTTCTAGCTCTCGACGCAGGGCTACATCGGTTAATTCCGATCTCCAACGAATGGGTAAGTCCCGCCACTATCCTGATATGCTTTGTTCTGTCTAAGGCTGCATCATTCACCAGTGCTGATTCCGTTGCAAAAGGCAATACAATTCATATTATATTTGTCAGCTGATGAGAAGTCAATCGGACCGGTGCTTGTATAAGAGTTTGAATCAAAAGAACGAGTAGTATTTTACTTGAGCCGACGACTTCTAGATACTAAGACTAGGTATCCTGCTGTGGAAAAGTTATGCCTATGTTTGTATTTCTCATGTACAAAGTTAAGGCATTATCTTCTATCGGCTCAATGTACAATGCTCTGCAAAGCCGATGTGATCAAATACATGCTATCGGCTCCAGTCTTGATGGGGCAGGTTGGTAAATAGATATTCGCTCTGATGGAGTTCGATCTGAGATATTAATAGGCTAAGGCAGTCAAGGGACAAGCGTTAGCCGATTTTATTATACAGCATAGAGGAGTCCAAGAGAATTATGTGGAGCCGATCTCATGGACGTTATTCTTTGATGGATCGGTTTGCAAGCATGGATCTGGTATCGGTTTGGTGATTATTTCGCCTCGAGGGGCAAGTTTTGAGTTTGCCTTCATAATCAAACCATATAGTACAAATAACCAAGCAAACTATGAGGCAGTACTCAAGGGACTTCAGCTGCTGAGAGAAATTGGATCACTGTTCAGTGGGCGACGGGTCTCGTGCTGTCATATCCGGAGCGGCATCGGGTTTGTAGCCCGTGTCTTCTTGCGCTAATCATTCCCTAGGCCGCATGCGCACTCATTGGTTTTTCCAGCCGATGAATCACTGTTCGGCTATCCGGAGGAATCCTGTGCGTCTCGCCATCCTTTGAGCACACCCTGGTTCCTCCACCAGCTCTGTAGTCAACCCCTCGTTGACACCTGTCCACATCAGCTCCCCAGCCGATCGAACAGCATCCCGAACCTATTGGCAGCCAGCCGATAGCGAGCGCTTGTATCGGATTCGCTCATCTCACTTCCTTGTCAATTGCAGGGTCAAATTGACTGGCACACTCGCGAACCTCGAGGCTTAAGGACCTGCACTGGAGATAAGCAGACCTCCTAGGCCTTCGTGTGACCGAGCCGCCATCCCTCCTCGGTCGCGGGATTTTTTGGCGGCGACCAATAGTACATTCATTTAGATTACTGGTGATTTGTTTTGGAGGATGTCGGTGTTGAATGTGCAAAGGAGCAGCAACTTCTAAAGTTGTTTCATGTTCCGAACCTTGGGTCATCGGAGTTGTTGCCTCTAGAGATCTACAAGACTCTATGTCATGCTAACCAGAGCTTTCTGGTCCATCCTAGTCTGACCACCTCTCCTTTGCCATTTGGACCAGTTGGTTGCTTTCAGTCATACTGACCTTAGGCTTGGTCGGACTGGATACCACCTTAACCTCATTTTCTTCATCATCACTTTCGTCCACAAAAATATTTCCATCTTCCTCCTAAACTTATGACAAAGTACTTGCTATTTCTAGTCTAGTATCCACACTAGTCTCATCAAATGTAACATCACAAGTTTCTATAATTTTGTTAGTTTTTAAAAAAAGTACATGGAAACCCCTAGAGTGAGTGAGATATCCAAGAAAAATTTCATCAGTTGAACGTGACTCAAATTTATCCAAATTTTTAGATTTTAACACAAAACACTTACACCTAAAAACATGTTGATGTCCAAAACAAAGTACAAAAGAAGTTTTTTTTAAGTTTAGATATCAAGAAAACACGATTGAAAATATAACAAGGAATATTAATAGTTTTGGCGCAAAATTTTCTTAGAGTATGATATTCATTAAGCATAGTCTTAGCTATCTCAACCAAAGAACACTTTTTTCTTTCAACAATACCGTTTTGTTTAGGAACACGTGGAGAATAAAATTGATGCTCAAGACCTTTTTCAGCATAAAATTGTTCAACAAATTCTCCACCATTATCACTTCTAATTGTTTTCAAGGATCCAGGAAGTTCAAGAGCTAAAGGAAGATGTAAGTTTTAAAAGTGATCAAAAGTTTCATCTTTAGTTTTATAAAATAAACCCAAGAATATCGAGAGTAATCATCCATAAAAACCAAAACATATCACTTTCCTTTGACCGATTGCACTTTAGCTAGATCAACAATGTCCATATGTAAAAGCTATCATGGTGCATCAGTCATTACAGAAACATTTGGGGCATGTGAAGAAACAACCATCTTAACATGGTGACAGGGAGAATAAACCAAATTAAGATCATTTTGAGTTTTCGCAAACCACGAACAAAATCTGAATCGCTAATTCTAGTGAGATCATTAAAACCAACATGACCAAATCTACGATGCAAAAACATTAAATCCTTTAAAAATTTAGCAAGTAATCTCAGAATAAACATAGTTCTCAAAATCAACTTTAAAACTTTTCCATATCTAGAAATTACCAAGACACAAGCATCAAAAAAATCAAGAATTTTACTTTTATATATCTTAAATCTAACTTCAAAATCCTCATCAATTATTTGAGAAACTAAAAGTAAATTGTATTTTAAATTTTCAACTAAAGCAACATCTTTCAAAGTAAATTTATCACTTACCTTAACCGATGTTGTAGCAAGAATTGTACCTTGTAGAAGCATCTCTAAAAATAATCAATTCCGTCTTACATACTGGTTTGAGGGAGGAAAACCAATTTTAATCACTGGTCGTATCTTGCGAACAACTGGAATCTATTATCCACATGTTCTTCTTCCTTGCCATAAAAGCCTACACACATGGAGATATCAATGCCGAGTTAGATAAAAGAAATTTAGGAATCTAGTACTGAGCATAGGACAAGAATTACTAATAGGCATATATGCATGAGTAATATCAGTACCACTTTTATTTCTCACAAAAACCTACCAAGGCTGGTTTAACCATTGTTGGGCTACCTAGTCATATTGCGATTGGATTACCGACTACTCTAATCGGCGCCTATACATCGATTGGACCAATACACTTGAAACAATGGCTTTTCTACCATTTTAATTTTCCAAAAAGCACTTTCTCTTTCCTTTTTCTATTTGCGAGCAGGTCTAAAGCAATAACCAACTAAATGTCTATCTTTTACACAAAAAGTACAAGTAGACTTGACACGAGAAGATGGTTTTGAAATTTAAGGTTTTACGGTAGATACAGTTTGACTTGAAGAAGCAAGAGAAGTCATAATACCAGCAATTTTAAAATAGTTTTATTAGTTTTAGCTTTTGTCAAAATTTCACCTTTTTCTATCACATTTAAAATAGTAGAATGGTGATTAGCAAAGTAAGCATGTGCATCAAAACCAAATCCTCTTTTATGTGTGCTTATTTTTTATTGATCCAAAATCATGTTAGTTTCTTTTTATCATCGGAAAACCTTTTCAAATAACTTTTCAAATAAGAAACATCTTTTTGACAAGTAAATACAATTTTCATAATCTTTTTAAAAAGCTTTTTGTTTATGATAGTTAGGACAATAAAGCACCTTATAGGTTTTAAGATCATTTTCCAAATGTTAACATAAGAAAGTGCATCTTTCAATTTTATCTCATTCAAAAAATATGTTGAGCAACTTTTAATGACCAAAACATCCTTATGTTGTTTTAACCTTTTAGCATTAATGATACTAAACATTGAACTTGTATAAAAAACAACTTGATATTTTTTCAAAATAATTTTGGTTAAAAACAACTCATTTGCAACATGGGAGTGCAAGATAACACCAAGAACAAAACAAGATTCAAGATTTGTTATTTTCTTAATTTTAGACTCTAATCTTAAATAATTATTAACATTCACATCTCGTAAAAAAAAATTTCAGAAAACAAAACTTCACAAGATGTGCAACTATCATCATCAGGAATTAAAGATTTTAATCTAAAAATTTTAGTATTAATAGATTCAATAATAAAGTTATGTTATTTTATCCTCTTCTCGTTTTTTTAATCTTAAAGCCAAGAGAAGCAATAATATCTTGAAAATAAGTTATCTCAATATGTTTGTTGCCGGAATCTGACTCTCTAGATGTTGATCCTCCATGAGTCATGAGGCATACTCTAGAGATATTCTTGACTTTGTCATCATCTTCATCCTTGTGCCCAAAGTCGATGTTGCAAACTTGATCACTTTATATTTAAAAACAGAGGGAGTATTAGTTTAGAGTAAAACATAGGTAAGCTACTCAAACCTTAGTTGGCTGAGCAATACATCCAGGGAAATTTAACTATTTGCTACTCTTAGAAATGTCACATCTTAAAATGCCATCCTTATAGTTGTTCTTCCAAAATTATCATAGAAAATTTCAATTTGTCATTTTTGCTGACGTGGTGCGCTAACTCATCCTGCCGATATGAATTGCATATGTAAAATGTCCATCTTACTTCTTATGGGCCTCACAAGTTAGCCACTCTCCTCCTATCTCTCTCTCCCGTCTTCTCTGTTATCTGTATAATCACCAACGATGGGAGGGCATAGAAGAAGCGGCAAACCTCCGTGCCATTATGGACAAGAGCGTGAGACATGGTGAGCTGCTCCTGGAGCAACATGTTCTCGTTGTCCGTGATCCGACAACTGGGTATCTTGCTAGCTACAGCAGCGACGACTCAACGTCCATGCTCACCATGCAGTCTTGATTTGGCCTCCTCAACTTAGTCAAGAAAGAGTATCTTGATGTCTTTAGGGAGTGTTAGCTTGTCGGAGCAGCTAGGGTGATCCACCACCACCATGGCGCACCTCACTAACAACCTAGAGCCATGAGGGTGGTGGGACCCACATCTTATGCCATTGGTTGGCCTCCACCTTTATCTGCCTCCATCTAGCCACGCCAACAAGGTCCACAAGCGCCGTCTTGTGCTTCTGCATTTGGACGGCATCCTCTTGCATCTCCTTCCCTGTGACCTCTACCACATGCTACTGTTTATCAAGCTACTTCGTCAGCTCCACCACAGCATCCTTGTGCACCGCCTTACATGCCCTTGCTGCTTCCTCAATGTCCTCATCCTTGTCGATTTGCAACCACAAAGAAGGCGGGAGAGAGAGGAACGATAGTGGCTAGCATGTGAGGCTCATAAGAGGTAAGATGGATATTTTACACTCCTGTCCATGCTGGCAAGATGAGTTGGCGCACTATGTTATAAAAATAGTATATTATTAAGAAAATTTCTCTTTTTGGTGATAATTTTGTAATAAGGGGTAAGGATGGTTTTTGAAAAAGTGTCATTCCTAAGAGTTACAAATAGTTAAATTTTCCATACATCCATGTAAAAAGAACACGCACTAATTCATCCATAATGTAATTTAACAGTTCCCAGTGGCAGAGAGTTTGGGTTAAACTTCATTGCTTCTGAATGTTAGGCAATTGTAGCGTACCATTGTGGAGGTGCCTCAATTAGCTTAGCACACAACATGCAAGCACGAGTGTCTGCTGCCTGCAGGGCGATGAGATGACTATATTAAATTGCGATGTGCAAAGAACATGGATGTACACCATTTATGGAAACAAGAGCGCTAACCTTTGCCTAATGAAGAGCTCATAATTGAGGATCTCCTTTTCCCTGGAAAGAAGTTCTTGATGTTGCAGGCAGAATGAACACTTTGGCACAGGGCCACTTTGTGAAGTAGTGGAGGAAGGCCTCCTTCAACCACTTGAGCTTAATCTATGTCCTCTTCCTTCACCAGCTGAGCTGCTGCAGGCAGGAATAATCACCTGGAATGGCAACTCTGTGCTAGTGCAATGCCACTTAGGGCATGGCCTTTGGCAATTCGTAGCCCATAGCAGCAAGATGATTCAGCATCCTCTGCTTTTTTACCTCAAGAGAAAAATAGACGCTTGTGGGTGGAGCTATGCTGTGCAGCTTTGAGAATGTCCAAGCTTGATCACTCCAGGCTCCAGCTGCAAAGAATGAGATAAAGAAAATATATTTATACATATTTTAATACAAAGTAGTGTACATGTAAGTAAAAGGATAGTGTGGACATGAAGAATTTACATTGACATTGTATATATAAAAGGAGGGGCAAAAGAAAAGAAGTAACCACATAATTAGCATAATTAGCATAATCAAGCTGCCATCTCTGACATATGCATGGGTTAGTACAATCAACACCACAAATTATTCCTTGATGGTTTTTCCAAGACAAAACGGAGTGCACGTTCTGTATATGATGATTGCATACTACAGTGCTGAACTTCAAGTTCTTTTCAATAATCCAACCAATTTAATACACTAGTCATCAACTCGTCGTTATACAAACTATTAATATTGATACTATAAATATTAAAATTCTAATATTTTTGGTTACTCTGAAATTATAGGCTGCTTATATTAAAGAAGAGTTCACATAAGTTACAACCTACTAATTATTAATTTTAAATTTTAGAATTAAATTAATAAAACACTAAATTGTGAGCCCAAGATTGGTATGATTTCATATTAATTTATTAATTATGAATTTTAGAACTATTAAATTAGAGTCTATGATATTTTCAATTGCATAGTTTATTTAACCCAAACTTTCAACACGATCTACGGTTACAATAATATCATCCATCTAATCAACTATCAGATCTTTTTTTAACGTGGAAGCTCCTAAAAAGTGCATAATTAGTATAGGTATAGATGATGCGGAACATTAGCATGTTCATGAAGTTAATGTTACATAGGTAGAGAGTCTCTCAAGGATAATGCTTGGATAGCTACCGTTTTCTTACATGGATGGGATTATCACTTGTACATGAAGCAAAACAAAAAGTACATAAAATTCACAAAGAGGGTGCTCATTGTCAACTTGGAAACTGTTGGCGTATGGATGGCAAGGGCCTTTTCTTCTTTTGACAAATGTGAGAATCTATGCACAAATTATTGTAACTCCCATGCTCCTCTATATCTTCTTCAGAGAATAAATATCTTTAAGATACATCCAGCTTGGAACTTTTACGCCGCAAGTGCATCAATTATATAATCAAAACTCCTGAAAGAAAATGACCCACAGAATTAACAATTTAACATGCTAATGTGATCTCCGCCGTGACATACATGCCCCTGGTGCAGCCCTGTGCTTTTCTCCTATACTGATCCCGTTTGAAAATGTGTAATCTATGATCCATCGTACTCAGCTTGCATGATCAGAATATAGCCAGCCAGGACAGGAACAGATAGGCGTCGCCTCTTGGCGTCTATAAATATCGGCCTGTGCCTTGCTCTTCACCATCCTGAACTGAATTTCCTGCACTTAGCCATCATATATTCAGAGAGACCAGTACAAGAGTTTACTACACTTAGCTCAGTCAGACACTGACCATGTCAAGGGTGCTGGAGCCTCTCATTGTGGGGAAGGTGATCGGCGAGGTGCTCGACAACTTCAACCCAACGGTGAAGATGATGGCCACCTACGGCGGCAACAAGCAGGTGTTCAACGGCCACGAGTTCTTCCCCTCCGCCGTGGCCGGCAAGCCGCGCGTCGAGGTCCCGGGCGGCGACCTCAGGTCCTTCTTCACATTGGTGCATACCTCTGTCTCACTCTCATCTGCTGCTCGATCTATCACAACACATACATAATTTAGCGACTACTGTAATATGTCTGTGTCTCAATCCCAAAGATCTAGCTCCAATGCTCCATTATGTGCTAATTGATCCTTGTGCTTGTGATTAATTCAGGTGATGACTGACCCTGATGTGCCAGGGCCTAGTGATCCATACCTGAGGGAGCATCTTCACTGGTAATTTATAGAAGTTAATTTGCTTGATCGGACATAAGAATGTACAGAGGTGAACAGTAGGATTATTAAAAACTAAAAACTTTTTATGGAATTAAAATTTATCTCTATTTAGTAGTTGAGATTTCAAACCTCTCTAATTATTACCAATCCAACCGGGTTCTCGCCACTGGTTTGACTGACTTCTTGCCTTCGGTTTGGCCGCTTTGCACATACTGGTCCTACTGTCTCAATCTAGCCGGTCTAGCCATATGTGAACAGAGAAAAATAATATCAATAAAAAATTTAAAAATTCAATAAAAATCTTAAAAATATATAAACTTTATTTCATCAAGATATATCTACAAAGCACATACAAAATATTTATCTCTCAACTTTTAACTAAACTAACTTTAAATCAAAACCTTAACTTTTTTTCTTTTTTAAAAACAAACCTAAAATGTCTATCTATTTATACTCCTAGATGGCTGTATAAAAGTCACAAATATTAAAGAGAAAAACACTTCTAATCTCTTAGTCACAAATTCAAACTCTATCTTTTCAAACTCCTTCTAAATTTGACTCTATTTTCCATACACGCATAATCTTTCTTATATGCCATATAAAAATTTTAATTCCGCGTACATTGATCTCCACCCTTTAATATCTCGCGTGATCTCTTGATCATTCAGATTTTAACTTTTCCTAAGTCGACTTCTGATTCATCATCGGTAATACTTTCGAGACCTTAAGACTTAGCTATACATGGGAAAAAAGAAAACTATATCCAAGTATAATTTTTTTCTAACTTAATTCGTATTAGCACACAAACAATATATCATACGTATATAAAATACATAGAAGTTTTATCTATTAACAATTCAGCGAGAAACATAAAAATCTACCGAAATCGAAATCTCTCACGTCCAACTAATACTATTCATTGGTCTGACCGGTACTATAATTTTGTAAATTCAATTGAAACACATCCTTTTCACTCTAATCTCAATAAAACACATAATGTTAATTATTCATCATGCAATTTAAATCATCACAATAATTTCACATATTCAAGTTGATTAGACATTACTTACAAGTGTCACCTACATAGCCAAACAAATTTGAATAGCTGGTCACTGTTCAGGCCATGATTTCTTACAAAGATACGGTCATGCTCTTAACCATTTTTTCCAGATTAATTTTCGATGCATTTCATAGACTAATCAGATGACCTTTTGATTGGACCACCTTGTTGCAGGATCGTTTCTGATATTCCTGGGACTACTGATGCCTCTTTTGGTAAGTCTTTCCCCTGTACATCCTGCTTTAGTCTTTGTTAGTTTTGAACTTTGATGAGAGGGGGAGGGGTATAGTGACTGATCAGAGAGCTCCAGAGTGAAAACAATTATCTAGAAGGTTAATTAATTTGTGGTAAACTGGTAATGTACTAATTAATCGAAAACAATAATTTATTTGTCTTCTTCTAGCTGGTAATAGCTAGGTTAGCTTTCTGTGATCTCTCTTTAATTAATTTTGTGTGTGATGGTGATGCATGCAGGGAGGGAGGTGGTGAGCTACGAGAGCCCACGGCCGAACATCGGCATCCACAGGTTCATCTTCGTGTTGTTCCGGCAGAAGCGCCGGCTGGCGGTGAGCCCGCCGCCGTCGAGGGACCGATTCAGCACCCGCCAGTTCGCCGAGGACAACGACCTCGGCCTCCCCGTCGCCGCTGTCTACTTCAATTCGCAGCGCGAGACCGCTGCCCGCCGGCGCTAATAGCTACCTACCGGTCGGCCGGACGGGCCGACGACGACGACCCTGACCGTGACCGATCTTGCATGGACAAACGAGCTTAATTACTACTTCTACCTACGATCAACGCGCGCATTTTCTTTAGTTTTCCCCTACATTAATTTCACTGTCAAATAAGACACTATGATTAGCTGCAGCTTGCTCGTGTGGGCTAGCTCGTAGCTACAGAGGCCTACAGCCTACCAGTACGTGCTTGTTGCGTGCACATTATCCTAGTTAATTTGTGAATTAATCAAGGTGATCATCGACAGTAGGATTGGGAGTGAGTAATCGCAATCGCAATGCAAGCTATAGTTGACAAGCAGCAGTGAGAGATCTAGCTAGCTATAGTTGAAGCAATGGCCAACCATGGCAGGAGAGTAGCTAGCATTCGCCCTGCATTTATGCCTACCTATTATTGAACTGCTGTTCTTCATGGTGCTTGCAGTGTACTTTGATTGATCCTGTGATCACTACTTCTTTTCGCTTGTTTCAATTTGTAATCCGATCGGTGTTACTTTTTCTGTGTCCCTTTATCTCACTTTTCTGTGACATGACATGGATATCTGTTTATATGTATGCATGCATGTATCTAATCTTGGATGATTAAGCCGCGGCATTGCTCTCGCCGACCGTATCGCTTGTGAGCTTCAATGGTAAGCTGGTGTGTAAATGTATGGAGCAGCAAATATTCAGAGGCAGCATAGATTCTTGATCTCCTCTTCCCTATCATTTCGACCGTTTTAATATCGATGGTTTGCCATTTTTTTTATACCAGTATGGCAGTATATATAGTAGTCGCCGGATCATGAAGATGAAGTAGAAAATGAATTGGAGAGTTTTGAAAAAATATATTCTCTCTGTATATCAGGCTTATAGGCACCTGCAGTCTGGTGTTAACGTCAGTGTGAAGACATTTTTGTTCTCTTGAGTTATACGGAGAGCTATCTATGGCTCCAAAATTAGCAAAAATTAGCAGGTTACCGGCAAGAATGGAAGTGGCCGGGCTCGGCTTCTCGGTTCCTGTCACCAGTTCACCGGAGTTGGATTTTGATAACTCAGAGTGCATGTGTACTCATCTTACACATCACCTAAATGGTCATAAGAAAATTAGTACTAGCATAGATTATGACAACAAATGCCACATCCACAAACATGCAAAACTAAATTCAATATACACAGTCCACAACAAAAGGCATATATTTAGTTATGAAAGTAATATGTAATCAAATTTGTGTTTTTTTGTTGTGGGATGTGTACATTGAATTTAGTTTGCTTGTTTTTGAGTGATATATAACATTGTAATTTATAATACTAATTTTTTTAAAAAAATATTTATGACCATTTGGGTGCCATATATGCAAGATATGAGTGCGTGTGCACGCTAACTTTTCCCCGGTTCACCCCTATGTCGCCCTCTTGTCCACACACTTTCATATACTAGTAGAGCTTGTATATTAGTAGAGCTCAAGTCCTGAATTTGTGTAGTAGATCATGGATTTTAAATTACAAATTAACTAGATTGTACGTCAAACCAAATAGGTTTTGGGGTGCCCCAAAAAAGAAAAAAAGTGTTAGTTGGAACCCAGTTTCTAATTCGAAACTGCAATTCCAATCCCAAAATTAATTTGAAACTGACAAAATATATAATATTCATAACTGTGTGGTCTTAGCACATATACTGAAATTAGGCTAGGGTTGACGGATTCTGTTGCAAACGTCATGCTTTCGATGTCGTCGTCTAATCCGATATCTTGCAACATACTTGCGCAAATTAAAACATTTTAAGCATTTGAAATTTATCCGCTTTCATAATACTACTTATTCAATCAATCACATCTAATTTAAATTTTTTATCCCTAATCACCCTCGTATCCCTATCCATACCTCATTTAACAAGAACCATCGAAGTATTTTTTTTAACCTTAATCTTTACTTAAATAACCTGGATGGCGTTCAATGCCTGTCGCATCAAATTCATTGTAGATAGCTATGATGTAAGAGTACTTGCATACATGTTGTATACATGTCCTAGTATGCAAGTTCACATGTAGCGGTAGCTAATGTACATAACATGTGTACTTTTTTTGACAACCAGTCTCTTTAGGTGACTATATATCGATCCCTCAAATCATAACTATTTGTTGACGAAAGATTTTGGTAGATTTTTAGAGCTTTAACCAATAATAGCATATGAAATGCTTAATTTTTTAAAAATAATATGTATAGATTTATAAAAAATATTATCATAATACCATAAACTTATTAATATTTTATAAACTTGAAAGAAAATGATGATTTAAAAAAACTTATCGTAAATATTAAATATTTACACCAGCGCAGAACCAAGCAAAGCACGGCCTGAAATAATAAAATAAATCAATTAAATAAATTAATTAATTAACTAGCAGAGAAACTAAAGAGAGTAGTCTCGAAACAGTACTCTTACAAGTTGAGCCAAGATGACAGCTACTACGTTCCATTATGCTAAGCGTAAACGTACAGCTCGATCGATATATGCAACTGCGCCGGCCAAGCCGGTCGCCTCTCAGTCCAGGCTGCACGTGTGCCGCACATGGCGATGATAGCGCGTACCAAACCCCAAAGGTAGAAAATACGTTGCATGCCGGCGCGACCCGTCGTAAAACATCGCCGGGAACGGACAAAGCGCCGCGCGCTAGGCACACACACGGATTTGGCAGGGTGCTCAAAGGTGGTCTCCGTCCTTTGTCACTGCCTGCTCGATCGCACCGCGGACGTGTCGACCCACGCGGCCATCGCCGTCCTGTGCGTCGCCTCGCCCGCCCGCGCGCTGCTCCTCCACCTGCGCGTCGGCGCCGTGCTCTCCTGGAGCAGGCTTGTCATTTGTGCGTGGTGCATGCGCCGGTATGTCTCGGTCTCGGACAGTGACTCAGTGTCAGTGCTCACGAACAGAATTCCATGGCGGAGAAAAGGGTCTCTGCAAGGCTAGGGAGAAATTTCACTATTTGCGAGCACGGGCTTTCACAATACCGCCGCACCCGTCGCGAACGATGTCCCAGCCGCCAAAGGAGGACGAGCAGGAGGTCCGGCGTCTGGGCAACCGAAGGAGTCAGGCCGTCCTCCACCAGCGCCATCGTCGTCCGTCCCCCGCCGCACTCCTCGCCCCTATTGCACGGTCATCTCCAAGTACGCCACTGGCACGCATGTCAAGACCAAACTGTGCGCCGCTGAGCTGTTCAAGACGATGTGCGCGGAGGACGATCATTTGATGTCAACAAGAAGAAGAAGGCCTCGAAGATGACGAGGACTACGACCCGGTGCTGGGATTCAAGGACGCTGCCGAGGAGGAAGATGTGGAGGAGGAGGATGCGGTGATGACCGGCGTGGAGGTGCAACCAAGCGACAAGGCGCACCGCACGGCGAAGCATGCAGTGAGGCGGTACGCGCTCTCTACACAGATGGTCGTCCCGCATGAGGGCAAATGACATAACACCGTGCGCAGCCGCCGGTATGGCCGGCCGAAGAAGGACGACGACGAGACGCTGCACTGGGTGTTCTGAACTGAACATTGTTGTGCATTACAGCTTTCAAAAAAAATTATTGTGTATTTGGGGACTTTTGCTGCTGGCTGCATCAAGTTATTTTGGAATTTATTGTAGAAAGATCTTTTGTTAAAAATCAATCGAAATTTTATGTTGGCTAGCATGTGAGCTGTGCATTGTGCACTCGTGCTTGGCTAGGCAGCAGCGAAGTTGGCAATAAGCTGGTAGGAGCTCGCGGAGCCATCCATGGTGGGATCATCTCTAGGTGGAAGCCGACAGTGCACTAGAGGATGCCATGGAGAAGAAGACGAGGACGACCCAAACCTCCTGCTTCGTTGAGTGATGGACGGATGACAACAGCGTCGGCGGAGGACGGCATGGCCCCTGCTTCGACAGCCGGGACACCAGACCTCCTGCTTGTCCTCCTTCGACAGTCGTAATGCCGTTAGTGACGAGTGCAGCGGCGGATGGACAACAATGACACCCACAGCTAATGGACACGAGGCCGGACGGACGGAGTGGCACTGAATTAAAAAATCACTATTCTTAATGATAAAAACTAAAAGACGTGTGAATTAAATAACATACTGTAAAAGACATACATATTTTGTGTTAAATAGTAAAATTTCTCGTAGCAGAAAGGGCGGGCAGGCAGGCACAGCTGGATGTGACGAGGATGGACGCCACATAGCGTACACACGGGCGGTTCAAGCTGGAGGTGACGGGGATGATCATGTGTGGGCAACAAGCCCGTGTGTCGATAGTATTCGATCCTGGTGCCAAGGTTTCCCCTGCGTCGAGCCCTTTTTTTTCCTCCTCCAGCAGGGCACTGGAAACAGGAGTGCGTCATTGTCTCTGCACCGGCCCACGGGCTACGGACCGGTCAGTCCGTCGCCTGTCCATTGCACCAACCAGTAGGCCAGGCTAGTACAGCGTCACGCAAACAGCCCATCTGCACAGGCGGGCTCGTACCCAGGTGTACCAATCAAAACACTGTGAGAAGGGCCGGGTTGCCTGCAAAGATCCCATGGTTCGGGATGAAGCCAGTACTCCAGTACTCTTGTACGGGGGTGGTACGGTAAATGGTGTTACGGCCACGTGCCCTCAATTCTGTGTCGTTTGTGTAGTTGTGTGCTAAATTGGATGTTTCTAAAGCGATAACTGACATTATAATCCATCTTATCAAATATAATTTTATATTTTTTCATAATTACGTGGAGGATAGTGGAAGGGTAAGATCAACAATTGTGAAATTGTATGGTATTTGTAGCAGAACTTACACAATTTTACTTAGATGCTCATCAAATGGCTAATAGCTTTTCTTGTATCTCCAATTTCTCCTACCATGTTTTCTCCCTAATCTTTGTCGCCATGTTTTCTCCTGAGCTTCACCTCTCCACCATCACTAACAATACTGATCAACACTAGTTCTTTCTTACCCATAACTCTGACCTATTTCCAAATTCTTCCATGCTCACTGGGGCATGGAGGAAGACATGACCGAATCTCCTAACGTTTAGCAGGATTGTATTGCTAACCAAAGTTTATAGCCCCATCTATTCCGTACAAGTGGTGTTGGCCCCCTCACCACTGGTTGTATGAAAAAAATAAGCGCACATGATGCTTAAAATGCATTTCGTGTATAACAAGTGTCCCCCTCCCCCCTCCCCCCACTCAATTCTAATAGTTTTACATTTAGATTTATTGTTTGTTTACCGTATTGTTGTTACTTCCCTTCTCAGAATTAACAAGGCTTAGTCTTGCTAAAACACCAATAATCCATATTTTTTTGAAAACATTTTCACCGGATTATACTTTTGTTCAAAATATATATGATTGCTTTTGCCAAAGAACATTTCATAGAGATAAGATTTTTATTTTTATTTTGTATTTCTGGCAAAGGGTCTAGTTGGTTATTATGGGATGACCTAGTTCAATTATATGAATAAGGGTAAAGTTCATTTTTGGGTTTCAGACTTTCACTTAAATCTAATTTTCACCCTAACCTTAAAAAACGATTATTTTTAAAACCAGACGAGTTTCACCCCAAGGCTAATTTTAGTGCTTGTTTTTGTCACATCAAAAGTGACAACACTATTTTATTCTATTTTAGCTACTAATATGGCATCGGTTCCATGTGTCAAACATTTTCTAGCCCACTTTCCTCACACAATATAGTTATCAACGTAGTGGTGACCAGGAGCTATGGGTGAAAACGGAGAAGATTCAAACGAATAACAGTCATACCATATCCTACACCATTTTTAAGCGGATTCGGAGTAGTTGCACATAGTGTGCGAATATGGATGTAGAACGGATTGTTTTGGATGTCGGAAATGATGCTGACTCAGTGCGGAAACAGATTAAAATTGTTGGATGTTATGTGTATATGAAATCAATAACTCATCAAGTTAGCAATACAATAGGCAACAATACAATTATCAATAAATAATCCATCATAATAACTATATAATTAAGTGCTAAACAACATCATTACATGATGTCCATAATATAATAATGGAACTACGTGGGATTGAAATGAGACGGGAAGAGCCTCAAACTAAGACTGAGTCTAAATTAACTAATGAATTGGACCACCGAATGGGCAGGCTCATGTTGTACGGAACAGATCAAGTACATAACTATGTGGGTTGACATTTTTTGATAATTCAAAGGAAATATCAGACAATCCACATCCACCAGATTTTAGGGATATCATATCCACATCCGAATCCACACCATACTATCCATATCTCCATCCACATCCATCGGATGTCTATAAACCCATATCATATCCTTCTTTTGGACAAATATGGAGCAGATCAAATAGGATATTATCCGATCTGTTTTCACCCCTACTAGGAGCAGCTGAGGCTAACGCATTGCATGCCCTAGGACCCACCATGCGGCATGCTGTAACATCTCAGTTTTTAGTTTAACGGTTAAAATATATTTTAATAAAAATCATAGTTTCAAAAACATTGGTTCTTTGTGTGTTTGTGTCAAAGATCTCTATCCAAAATTCAAATTCTAAGGTTCAACTTTTAAATCAACCTATCGTCCAAAAATTTATTTCAATCTATCCGAATCCAACAATCGAATTTAAATCCGATTCGGATATCAGCTCCACTCCAAAATCCTCTAAAATAAATCTTCTTGAATCCCTACCACAAACTATCCAAGAAAATCCTAAGTTCAAATTTAAACTCATTTCAAATCCACCAAAATCGCTTCAAAAATCCAAGCCTAAAAATCTCTGAAAAATCAAAAGACTTCTTGTTCATTTAGGCCATCCTCCCTTACCATTCCTCTCTCCCTTGTCATCCTCTCCTCCTGTGGCCTAACCGTCCCACCGGCCCAAAGCCTCTCCTCCTCCTCTCTTCCCTCCGTGGGCCGCACCAGCCCTCTCTCCATTCGCAAACACACACCCACTCCACATCTGCATGCACGCCCATTGCCTACCACCCCACTTGGGCCCACTTATTAGCCGCCCGGCTAATCTGCATGCACCCGCTCTGAGCCCTCATCCTCCTTCCCGCACTGCCCTTGCACACGCACTAGGTGTTTGGCAAAAGTCCTGAGCCTATGAGTTGTGCCCTCACTCCGTTCCCATGCACCGCAAACATGTTCCCATGCCCACACACATCACGTGCTTGGTAGGATACCAAGTTGGCCACCGCCTTCACATGTATGTGCCGTGACCCTACCACGTCGTGCCAAACGCAGACCCACCACCGTGAGTTTCGCCTACCGCCACTGCTCCGCGCGTGAATTCGATCGGCTGTTGTCCCATCCCCAACCCCACCACACCATACTATCCTTCATCCCCACCTCCCAGTCGAAGTTCTGTCACGGGTCCTAAACCCTTGCACTACGTCGAACCGACCACACAGCACACCGAGTAGCGTCACACCACAAGTCACGGCCCCCGCTTGCTTGCCACCACTCTGCTCAGTGCTATTGCGTGTAGTAGAGCAGTGTGGTACACATCTTTGCCTCACCACCGCCAAGCGTCATGTGGTTCGTGTCACTGTGAACCCCATCAATGACCCCCATGCCTCGCCACCTTGTTGCCACTCAATGGCCGTAGCTATTTAAGCCAAGACGTCTTCACTATCTTCCGTGGGAAACCCCTTGCCCCAGGCACTCCTTCACCGCCCTATGCCGCCTCTTCCCTAACCTGGCATTGCCTCTTTCACGCCGCCACCCTATGTCTCCTACGCGCCATTGCCTATGCCTCCTTCCTAACCACCTAGTCGTCGCTCTATTCTGACGCAGACATCGCCACTAGCCCTGCCCTACCGCTAGGTGCCACTTTTCCCATTTCTAGTGTCACCACCCATAGCTAGGACTCTTCATTGTGCCTCCATCCCACGCCAGAGAGAGATGAGTGGAGAGGAAGAAAGAATGAGAAGGAAGGAAGAGGGAAGAAGAAAGAAGACCCCTTAGGTGCCATTGACATTGGGCCCTACCTCGGCCATTGAGGTGAGGCCACGTACTCTCCTTTTCCCTTGACATGTGGACCAGCCCCTACTCTCTATCCCTCTCACTGACATGAGGGTCTTGCTTCCCTATCCTTAGATTGGGCCACTGGCCAAGCACCATAGGTCAAGGCACATTCAGGCCCACCAGCTTCCCAAGGGCCATATTACCTCCCAAAACAATCTTTCTCTGACATGTGGGTCCTACTCAAAAGAATATTCTAAGGAAATATTCTTTTTAATTTTTGAGTGATTTATTCTTTTTTTTCAAAAATTCAAGAAATTCAAATAATTTTCTAAAAGTCATATCTTTTTAACCGTAACTTCGATTGACTCCATTCAACTTCTAGAATTTTTCAACAAATAAGATCTATCAAATAGCATGATTATATATTTAGTATTTTCTTGTGTTGTTAGGGTTTTATTGGAGTTTTTTTGTCATTTCACATGTATTTCGCTGTTGAAAAATTCGTAGACATCAACTCTAAAGAACTTCTCATCAACCAAGAGCAAGGCAAATCACCCTTGATCATATTGCTTTTAATTTATAAAATATGATTGTTTACAAAGTTACATGCTTAGCATATACAATTAAATTGATTGGCCTTGATTTATGCGCAACTGATGAATCAACTTAGTAGTTACATTACTTTTTGTAGGTTATTGTTAAATCATATCCATATAACTCCACTATAACGGTGCTTAGAAATTCTTGCTCCTTAATCGAGAATACCACTATCCTATCTTACACTGTTGTTTATCATTATGAAAAAAAAGGTTATGAAACCTTTTGTGAAAACCCAACTCATAAAGTCGATGGGTTTGAAAAGAAAAAATGCTTACGAAAACCTACGATGCGGAACCTCGCCTGTGTAGCTTGGTTTTGTATTCGTATGTAAGGACCGATTTCTTGGTGAATTACATCCGAACATTTTATTGTACGACCACACAAGTATATATGAGATACTCCTAGCTAAGTAATTAGCTAGTATATAGAAATCTTATATGTCAATAGTTATGGAATGCTAGGGATGAGATGGGATTGTGGATCTTTAATGTCCGAGATGGGTGTTCTTCTAGCCTCTTTTAAGATGATTGGTTTGGTATAGGAGACATCCCCAGTATGTCATGAGTAAATGAAAGCATAAGACTTGTCTAATACTTAGTTTTGAGATATTTGACCCAACAATATGACATGGGATATTCATGGATTGGCTTTGGAAAGGCCTTATCATGAACTTTCGGTTCTAATGGGTATCTGGTGTTAGTTTTGTCTCTTGTGGGTAAAGTGTATAAACTCCACAGAGCTTAAGAAACGATTGTATGCATGGCATAAGAAACGGTATTTTCTTGAAGAGATGGAAAATAAAAAGAAACTATTAATGAAACTAAAAATTTATTCTCGTTTTTGGGTTATTACAAAGCAAATCGCACTGGATCAATATGGTAAGTCTCTTTCCAAATGAGTTGTGAAACTCACACTTAGAGGGTGCGAAACATTTCCAAACAACATATTTACGAAATAAACCTATCCCTCCTTTGCAACTTGCATACTCACATTTTTTGTGACTTGTGAGGATGAAATTACTCACCTGCTCTATTTTGTTGTTTTTCTTTCTCCCTCCTTAGTTCAGGTGAAAGATACTAAAGAGTTTGGTTTTATCCCTAGACCCAAGGCACTGCTTGTAGATTGGTGTGCTAGCCGTGCAAAGTTTTGCTATCACAATTTTTCTTAGGAGTTGTTGCCAAGGGTCTATCCAGCATGGTAACAAAATATAATATATTCATTTAATTTTTATGTTAATTACCATTTTGTTACCATGGGTGCTAGATTGGAATCCTGTGACTAGCATCGACACGTGTGATTTCGCTAGGGATGGTTCACTGTCCTCTGTGGCACACCCTATCTGGCACTAGCTTCTCAGTGGTGTCAAATTGGGGTGTGATGCGTGCCCTCACTAACCAAGGTGGGGTGGATAGAGCTAGAAGGCAGCCCTACTAGCGCCACACATTGACCTTGGCAGATCACACCATCTGCATGCCCAACTAGGCATGCCATGCTGAGAGTCAAAGATGCTTAATGGAGAATGATTTGGTATATCATCATGTTCTCTCTTTCTTCCTCTCTCTCCCTCTCTTACTCTCTCCCTTGGCATCTACTTGAAGCATTTAGGCCCATCATGTTAATTTTGGTAATTAATGACACACGCTAATTGTGGACTAACTATTTTATTTAAGTGAGATAATTTAAATTAGGACCACATGATGTGTATGCCAAGGACAATTACCGTGGATTAAAATTGATGGCACAAAGCAACGGGTGAAGGTGCTAAACCTAGCATTTTGTTTTTGACGATCGAAGTGTTGGGCGATTGATTTGCTAGGTTTTCTTCTACTATTAACTATCAAAGGGGGTGGTAATCTTGGCAAAGAGATGATCAAAATACCACATTAGTGCGTATGCATGAGGGTGCACTTGTCTAGCTTTGATCCCAAAGTTTTCTAGAAGTAGCTGGTTGGACCGGGCCCTGAGAACGGGTGGATCGGCCCTATCTAGTAGTATTGGTGCACAAGGTGGACGCGGTCGGTCGAACTAGGGTTGTCCAGAACCCTCTAGCAGATGTGGTGATGGCGCCTATCAAACCGGGATGATACAGAAGGTTTGAGAGGTGGCTTGGATGGCGTCGGTCGGATCAGGTTCATCCAAAACTATTGGGCTATGTTGACAATGCCACTGATCAGACCAACACCTTGCCTACGGTCGGATTGGTCGTAGCATTAAATGCATGGCAAAGGCTAGTTTTTGAACTAGCTTTAGGCCAGCTGGTCAGATCGACAGTGCCTACAAGTTTTGGTTTTTGCCCCTAATTGCTAGTTTTGGTGGGTAGGGGTTCTTAATACCTCCCACCAGCTGCAAGGGAGCTCTATTGGTACTACATTCAATTCACTAAAGCCCTTGCATTCACTCTTACACCACTTAAGCACATTCTCTCTATTTGTGAGTGTTTGAGGATAGATTAAGCCAAGACAAGTGCATTGAATCATTGAGTAAGATAGTGTTGCACTCGATCATCTTCAAGTTTTGTTTGTGACTTGTTACTCTTGGAGGTTATTGTCTCTTAGATGGCTTGGAGGAATTGTGTCCTAGTGATCTCTCTGGTTAAGCTTGTGGAGGAGACCTAGCGGTGATTTGTGCATGGTTTGCAGTTCACCACCTTCGGTGTGGAGGATGAACTATCCATAGTGTTCGAGGCTTGGGTAGATCATTTTAGGACCAGCTCCCACCTTGCCCATCCCTTGATAAATATGTTTAGAGGCTTAGTGGGTTTGAGCGATGAAGTTGGGCTTGCCTCAACAACAATGTAGAAAGCCAACAAGTTTTGAATATCGGATGAAAAATTTGGTTGTCTCTTGTCCATTTACTTATTGCAATTTACTTGTGCAATTTATATTTCTAGAGATAACTTGAGTCCATATCACCCTAGGCTTGCAAAACAAAATTTAGTTAGTGTGTGTTCCCTAAACCAAGCCTAGCAAATTAGGTTAGATTGATTAGGTGGTATTTGATTTTAATCACCTATTTACCCCCTTTAGTCGATATCTCAATCTTACAAGTGGTATTAAAGCTTGTTATCTCTTGATTGGGCTTCACTGCCTAGAGAGAAAAAATGTCGAACGAGGTGAACCATATAGGTAAGGGCCCCATGTAATGGCACTAATTATCCCACTTCAAAAATAAAGATGTCTACTAACCTCAAGACTATAAGCTTTCAAATTTGGAAGATTGTTGATGAAGATTTTCTATCACTGGCTGACACAAGATGACCAACACAACCTTCGACTCAATACCCAAGCCATAAATGCCTTGTTTAATTTATTGAGCCAATAGGAGTTTGATAGAGTTAACAACCTTGAGACCACCTATGAGATTTGGAACAAATTGAGTGAAATCCATGTAGGCACAAGTGAGTGCAAAGATGCTAGGCTTTATTTCCTCAAAATACAATATGAGACCTTTGTCATGAGGCCTGATGAGAGTGTGAATAACATGTATGGAAGGCTCAATGTGATTGTCAATGACCTTAAGGGATTTGGAGCAACTTACACCGATCTTAAGGTTAATCAAAAAATGCTTAGGGCTCTACCAAACAAGTATGATACCGTAGTCACCTTTCTCATAAACTCCAATATGTCAAGGATGACCCCTACAAGTCTTTTGGGTAAGATTAACACAAATAACATGTACAAATTGAAGAAGCAAGAGTTTGAGGACTATTCTCTATCAAATAAGAAGAGTATTGCTCTCAAGGCAAAAGTTGAAGACAAGGAAAAGGTTAAGGTGGATGAAGGCAAGGATAACTTGAAAGAATAAATTGCTATTCTTGCTAGAAGATTTAATGATCTTTTAGGAAGGAGAAAGGAAAGAGATAAGGTTTCTAGCACACATAGAAGAAGAGGTAGAAGAGGATCTCATAAGAGCATATCCAACTTGAGATACTTCAAGTGTGATGAGAAGGATCTCATAAGGCAAGGATAATGAAGAAAAGAAGTCATCAAAGAAGAGCAAGAATGGAAAAGAGAAGCTACTCAAGAACCTTGAGAAAAAAGGAATGAAGATTGAGGCCTTTGTTGAAGAATGTGACTCAAATGAGGAGAGCTCCAGTTCACAACCCGGTTCTGAATCCTATGATAGTTATGTGGATGAGGAATTCCAGAAGAGAAGCATGGCCATATCGCTATCAAGGAGGCTCCATCACTCTTCTCTCCGTTTTTCCTCAGCAAAAGGCTACTCGATAGTACCCTCTTGTAGTAATAGTGAAAGTATGATGATGACCAATCTTATGATGACCTTGAGTGCATGTTTAGAGAGCTCCACACCTACAGTGAGAAGGGTATTATCAAATTCATGTCACTAAAGAATGACCATGCTTCTTTAGGGGCTCTATATGAGGAGCTAAAGATCTCTCACAAGAGGCTAACCCTTTCTCATGAGAAACTTAAAGAGGCTCATGACACTCTTCTTCTCACTACTCAATGTGGAGCTCAAGCTAATGTTGGTATATCTTGTGATTTGCTTGATGATAGTGCTCATTGTCATAATGATCATGTTACATCATCTAGCATATTTACATCTTGTGATGATCTTTTGGATGTACTTAGCTCTAGCTCTTGTGTTTCTATGTGTGATCCTTTGCTTACCATGGAGAACAATGAGCTCAAGGAGTAAGTGGCCAAGCTCAACAAAAGTTTAGAAATGTTCTTCGATGGGTAAGAACACTAGAAAAATGTTGAGTGAGCAATGGTGCATCCTTAACAAAGAGAGACTTAGATTCATTCCAAAGAAGGGTAAGAAACTTCTTACCATGCCACTAGATTTGTCAAGAGCAATGCTAAGTATTGCTACAAGTGCCATGAGGTTCATTACATGGTAAATCAGTGGCCTGGTGATAAGCCTTCTAAGACTTATGTGTTTGATTCTCATGATATGCTTAAGAAGGCTCGTGATGGTGCTATTGTTACTAGATATGTGGGCACTTCTGTACTAGGTGGTAAAAAGAATGTCATTTAGATGCCCAAAGCCTTGATCACTAACCTTATAGAACCAAAATAAGTTTGAGTACCTAAAAGTGTTTGATTTTGTTTTATAGGTGAACTACTAAACCAGTGGAAGACATTGGGTGCTTGATAGTGAATGCACTCAACACATAATGGGTGATAGAAAAATATTCACTACATTTGAAGTGGGCAACAAAGATCAAGAAAGAGTCATCTTTGGAGATAATAGCAAAGAAAAGGTAATTGTGTTAGGTAAAATTAATATCTCTAATGATCTATCAATTTTAAATGTCTCTCTTGTTAAGTCTTTGAATTTCAATTTACTCTCGGTTGCCCAAATTTATTATATTGGTTTATTATGCACATTCAGTTCTCAAGAATTTCTCGTTACTAACCTCCATGATAACACATTTGTTTTTAAAGGCTTTCGGTATGGAAATCTTTATTTGGTTGGTTTATCCTCAAATGATGCAAATTTGAAAACTTATTTAGTTGCTAAAACTTCTTTGGATTGGCTTCAGCATAGAAGGTTAGCTCTTGTTGGCATGAATCAATTAAACAAACTTTAAAAACTTTATCTTGTTGTTGGCTTGAAGGATGTGAAATTTAAGAAAGATAAGCTATTTAGTGCTTGTCAAGCCAATAAGCAAGTAGCATGTTCTCACCCATCCAAGAGTATCATGTCCACATATCCACTTTTAGACCTTTGGAGCTCTTACATATGGATTTGTTTGGCCTGACAACTTATAAGAGTGTCGGTGGTAATAGCCATTATTTTGTTATTGTTCATGAATAAACGTTCATTTGGATATTATTTTTGAATAACAAGGCTAAAACCACCAAGATTTTCAAAAAGTTTGCAAAAAAGGTCTAAAATGAATTTCAATTTTTGGTTGTGAAAATAAGGAGTGAAAATGGATCCGAGCTCAAAAAAACCAATATTGAGGATTATTGTGATAATCTTGGAATGAAACACAAACTTTCTGCTACTTACTTACCACAACAAAAAGGTGTTATTGAGTGGAAACATCAAACATTGATTGAAATGACAAGTACTATGCTTGATGAATACAGTGTTTTTGATTTATTTTTGGAAGAAGCTATAAACACCGCTTGCCATGAAATAAATTGGCTTTGTTTGTATCATTTTTGAAAAAGACTTCCTATGAGCTACTTGTAGGGAGGAAGCCAAATGTCTCCTATTTTTGTGTTTTTGGTTGCAAATATTACATTTACTAACTAAATTTGAAAATCCATGCGATAAAGAGTTTCTTCTAGGATATTCCTTCAATAGCAAGACATATTGTGTCTACAACAAGAGCAAAGGTATTATAGAAGAAACCGGTGATGTTCAATCTAATAAGACTAATGGCTCTTAAGAGGGGCATGAAAATTTGAATAAAGTAAGTGATGAAGACTTGATGGAAGGTATGAAGAATGTGTCTATTGGTGACATCAAACCTATGGAAATGGATGACAAGCCATCTTTATTCAAGTTAAATTCACTACTTCCGTTACGCCAAGTCAAACTCAAGTTGATTAAGAGTAGGACAAGGAAAATAATCCACCTATGCCACCAATGATACACAACACTCTCTAAGAATCACCCCATTGATCAAGTTTGGGTGATATGAGTAAGGGTGCTCAAACTAGATCTCGTGTCACTTCTGTTTGTGAACATTATTCGTTTGTTTCTGTCTTGAGCCTAAACATGTAGAAGAAGCTCTTAGTGATTCGGATTGGATAAATGCTATGCATGAAGAGCTCAACAACTTTTCAAGAAACAAAGTGTAAACATTGGTTGAAAGGCCCAAGAACCACAATGTCATAGGGATAATGTGTGTTTTTTGAACAAGCAAAATAAAAATGGATTGTTGGTGAGAACAAGGTAGGATTGATGACACAAGGCTTCATCCAAGTTAAAGGTTTGGACTTTGGTAAAATCTTCACCCCTATGACAAGGCTTGAGACCATTCACATCATGCTTTGATATAAAGCTTTTTCAAATGGATGTGAAAAGTATTTTTTAAATAAAAGAATTGCTGAAATTTTCTTTATTGAACAACCACCTGATTTTAAAGATCCTAAAAGTTCTAATCATGTTTACAAACTCTCAAACTCTCTATGACTTGAAACAAGATCCTAGAGGTTGGTATGACAGATTTAGAGATTTTCTTTTGTCAAAGGGTTTCAAAATTAGAAAAGTTGACACTACCCTTTTCATAAAAATCATAGGTGATAATTTCTTTGTATGCTAAGTTTATGTTGTTGATATTATATTTGGTTCTATTAATGAGCTATTTTTCAAGGAATTTGGCGATACGGTATTTCGGGAATTTGAGATATCGAAGATCAGAGAGTTGAGTTTTTATCTTGGACTTTAAATCTAGCAATTTAAGGATGGGATTTTTGTGAGCCAAACAAAGTGCATAAAGAACCTCCTCAAAAGGTTTGGCATAGAGGATGCAAAGCCCATCAAGACCCCCATGGTAGCAAATGGCTACCTCCACCTTGATGAGGGAGGTAAACCAATATATTTTAAAGTTTTACCATTCTATTATAGATAACTTACGTTATCTTAGCACATTTAGATCCAATATCATGTTTAGTATTTGCATATGAGCATGGTTTCAAGGCGCTCCTATGGAATGTCACTTAGTGGCTGTAAAAAAATTTTATATTTAAAGCATTCCTCAATAACTGGCTTATTGTACCTAAAAGTTGATAAGTTCGAGCTAGTTGGCTATTCCGACCCATATTATGCCAATTATAAAGTGGATAAAAAGAGTACATTTGATAGTTGCCAAATGCTTGGTTGATCTCTTGTGTCATGGTCATCTAAGAAACAAAATTCTGTGGCCCTTTTTACCGCCGAGGCAAAATATGTTTCAGTAGATAGTTGTTATGCCCAATTGCTTTGGATGAGACAAATGATGTTGGATTATGATAGACTTCACCAAAACCCTACTACTATGTGTGTCACATAGTATCATAAAAATAGCCAACAACCCAGTTTAATACTCTAGAACTAAACATAATGACATCCACCACCACTTAGTAAGATTCCATATTATTAAGGGTGACATAGTCATAAACCATATAAGATCCAAAAACCAACTAGCCAACATCTTTACCGAGCCTCTTGATGAATCCCACTTTTGAAGTTGAGAAATGAGTTAAATGTCATAGACATTTCTAATGTTGTTTAAGCTCATGCACCATGGTAGCCTCTTACGTTTTTTGTGCCTATTGACTTTTAATGCTCTTTGATTGGAAATTTTTGTGGTGAAACTTGTGTGCTTGGCCTCCCTTACTAGCGGCAGTCCAACCAGCATTGGCAAGATAGTCCGATCAGCCTCTGTGCCACAGTTTGATCGAACCTAAGTCTGACTGGCATGTTGCCTGTGGTCAAACCACCCCTAGACAGAGGAGTCTTGCACCTACATTTTGCTTGTCCCAAATACTAAGTGTTATGTTAATCTTATCCATCCATCCTTTTTTAGTCATGCTTCCTCATCCACATCGCTCCACTCATGTTGTTGAAAAGCAATGCTACAAGAGTTGAAGAGATGGAAAATGAGGAGGAACAGGAGGATGAGGACTATGAGCAGAAGAGGTGGAAGAAGAAGATGAGATGGAAGTAGAAGAGCAAGTGGCTGCAGAACATATTGTGATTGGACCTGCCCATTGAGGGCTCTTTCCTTAATGACAAATACGATCGAGTGAATCCCTCAACACATTTTGTGGTGAGATCGAACAATGCAACGAAGTATTCTCTTCTTCGCCACCATGATCAAATTCAAGAGCCCGAGAGACTCAGATGATCCCATGTTCCACACTTTGTACTAGAAGGAAGTTTTTGAGAAGGACTACACCTCTAGCAAAGCGTTTGCAAAACATAAGTATATCACTTGGAAGGAAATCAATAAGATTTCTGAGTTTCGAGGCCTACAAGCTTTGTTTCATGAAGTAGGGATTGACAAGCTCGTGGCTATCAAGCAAGACTATGACGAAAAGCTCATCCACCAAATCTATGCCATCATTTGGATCAATGAGGATCATGACAAGATCAAGTGGATGAGAGGCAATATTCGGTGTATAGCCACAAAGCAAAAGCTTCAAGATGTCTTGGAGTTGAGGCACTTTAGAGGATCTAAGCTTCACGTCGATCTCACTTACTCTCCTATCTCCACAAATGATCAAACCAAGTATTAGGACAAAGTGCTCACTACACCTATGGAACAGTGTCGAGTTTGCAAATTGTTCCAAGTGTGATAAATAGAATTGTGAGAGCCACTATTTTGCCAAGATGTGGAAACAAGGACGCCATTCTAGATAACTCTTGGCATGTGATTGATGTAATTATGCAAGGTCAGATGTTTGATGTAGCGGATCTTATGCTTAAGGAGATGGCTATCTCTAAAGATACTTTTGGACAAGGTGTCTACTACTCTCCTTACATCATGAGTTTATTGTTGCAAAGGTTAGCAATGTGGGCGATAAGAAAACTCTCCATAAGGAGTACAAGCCTTGCCTTCCTCCCAATGTGCCTACCTCTGGGTGGCAATCCACTTTTGAGGCCAGTCAAACTTCTCACTTTGCATCCGCTCAAGAGCCATCTTTTGAAGCTCCACCTTCCCAAGGTTTTGATCAATACTTCGCTCCTTCATATGCCTACTTTGGGACGCAACCGGCAGAGTACTTTAACCCAGTTATTAGAGCCCTCAACATTCTCAATGACAACTTTTCAAGGTTGAACATAGGATTGCGTGATGATTTTGGTTGCTTGACCAATTCCATAGTGAGTTTGGATGACCGTGTTGGTAGTTCGAAGACAAGGATGACAAGCTTGGAGAACACAAATGCCTTGGTCTACCAATCCTACCGCAACTTGGTTGCTCCACCACCACCTTCTTCTCAACCACAAGAGTGATGCTTTTTGTTGTTGATGCCAAAAGGGGGAGAAAAAGCTATCTATCTATCCTTTGCTTTGTGTTTGGGTAGGACTAGTATTAGTTGAGGTTAGTCCTATTAATTAGGATAAGGTGGTTTGGGTTATATTTTGTATGAGATAAGCTCGAGATATATTATGTAACTTATGTGCTTTGCAAGCTTATTTGAATCCCTTGCTTTATTTGAACCCGTTGTGATCTATTGGATGTAATAGTTTAGATGAACACTTACTTGTGTGTTATGGATGTTTATGGATGGTTGGTGCTCAAATTATATCTTTATCATCATCTTATGCTTGTTGATGGAAATTGTGAGTTCATATTGTATATTCTATCCATGTTGTGCTTACATGTTGAAGAAGTGCAAAATATAGCGTAAATTCCTTCTAATGTCATTTATTGGCCCTTGTATTTAATATGCACATGTTTTACTTTATATTTTGTGGTAAAATTCATTCATAGTTATCTTTTATATGTGGTGTTTATCATCAATTACCAAAAAAGGAAGATTGAAGCATTTTGGTCTGATGTGTTAATTTTGGTAATTAATGACAAGCACTAATTGTGAACTAACTATTTTATTTGAGTGAGATAATTTGAGTTAAGACCACATGATGTATATGTCAAAGACGATTACTGCAAATTAGAACTGATGGTGCAAAGCAACGAGTGAAGGTATTAAACCTAGCATTTTGATTTTGATGATCGAGGTGTTGGACTATTGATTTGAAAGGTTTTCTTCTATCGTTGTCATACTATCAAGAGGGATCGTAATCTTGGTAAAGAGATAATCAAAATGCCACATTAGTACATATGCATGAGGGTGCACTTGCATAGCTTTGATCCTTGAGTTTTCTAGAAGTAGCAAGTTGCATCGAGCCCTTAGGCAGGTTGGACCTAACTTTTCTAGTAGCACCAGTGCACAAGGTGGACACGGCTGATTGGATCAAGCCCCTGGCCGATCGAACCAGGGTTGTCTAGAACCATCTAGTAGCTATGATGATGGCACAGTCAAACCAGCCACCAAGTCTAGTCGGACCAGGATGATATAGAATGTTTGGGAATTGGCTTGGACAGCACTAGTCGGACCAGGTTCATCTAGAACCATCGCGTTGTGTTGAGGGAGCCACCGGTTGGACTAGTACCTTGCCTACGGTCAGACCGTCTATCACATTAAATGCACAACTATGGCTAGTTTTTGAACTAGTGTTAGGTTGGCCAATTAGACCGTCCCCTCAATAACGATTGGACCGACAGTGCCCAGAAGTTGAAGATTTCGCCCCCCAATGGCTAGTTTTGGTGGGTGAGGATATTTAATACCCTCCATTAGCTGCAAAGGGAGCTCTCTTAGCACTCCATTCAATTTACTAGAGCCCTTGCATTCACTTTAACACCACTTGAGCACATTCTCTCCATTTATAGGTGTTTAAAGGTAGATTAAACTAAGATAAGTACATTTTATCATTGAGTGAGCTAATATACACTTGATCATCTCCAACCTTTGGTTATAACTTGTTACTCTTAGAGGTTGCCGTCTCTTAAATGACTTAGAGGAGTTGTGACCCGTTGATCCCTCTAATGAAGCTTGTAGAGGAGACTCGACGGAGATTTGTGATCGAGACCTGGGTGACCACTGCAAGATAGACTCCCATCTTACCCATCCCTTGATGAAGGGGTTTGGAGGCTCGATGGTTTAAGCGATGAAATTAGGTCCGCTTCAACGGTGACGTAGGAAGCCAACAAGCTTTCGAACATTCGATGAAAAATTATGTTGTCTTCTTTCAATTTACTTATTGCAATTTACTTGTGCAATTTATATTTCAAGAGATAACTTTAAGTTCATATCATCCTAGACTTGCAAAACATAATTTAGTTAGTTTGTGTGTACTCCCTAAAATAGGCCTATCAACTTAGATTAGTTTGATTATGTGATATTTAATTTTAATTACCTATTCGCCTCCCTTTAGTCCACATCTCGATCCTACACTGCCCTCTGGCTATGTCATCCTATCAGAGGGCAGCTAGTTTACTCCGTTGCCAAAACTAAGAAAGGAGGCGGCAGAAGATGTTATGGACTGTATAAAGTATGATGATGGGCAAAGGAGGTAAAGAAGAGCATAGGGACATAAGATATACATCTAAGAAGAAGAAAGCAAAGAATAGCATAGAGACATACAAGATATACATCGAAAGAAGAAAGCGAAGAAGGGCATAATGAAATACAAGATATACATCTAAAGAAAAAGTATGGAACATGTGTATAGCTCAAAACCATCCACTGGCCCACTGCCCATAGGCTAAATGGAAGTATCCCACTGACAGCAGGACAAGCCTAGTTCAACTGCCCGAGAGTGGCCACATGGCAATATGGACAGATCAAGACCACCCACTGTGCCCCTTCTCGGCAACTGACACCTGGCAGTTCTAGAAACCGCTAGAGTGCCTGCACAAGAAAGTATTGGGCCGAACATGTGTCAAGACATGGGTAAGTACCAGCCTAGGAATTTTCTGCAAGGGACAAAGTGGACCCCTGGAGCTAATTTCTAACCTAGACGCCAACCTATGTAAGGTAGTGTTGCAACTAGGACTAGGGATGGCAACGGAATTCCATAAGGTAGCGCTGCAACTAGGACTAGGATGGAAACAAGGAATTCCCATCCCGCCTCCATGGGTGAAAAATTCCCCTGCACTCGCCCCTACCAAATGCAACAGGGAAAATTTTTTCCATCCCTACAATCAGCGCAGGGATTTAATCCCCACAGATCCTCCATGTCTGCAAGGCGAGACGACGATCAACAAGTGAGTGATGAGTCACAAGCGACGTGTGGTAGGCCCTTAGTGGTTGGCCTTCCCTTCCCATGCTTGCAATGACAGCAACATGCGGTAGATCCTCAGGGTTGATCTTTCTTTCTTAGGCTTGTGGCAGCAGTGGCAGTGCGCAACAAGCCCTCACAACGACCGCGCGTCGCAAACTAGAGAGCAGCCGAAGGATAAAACACAAGGAGACAGCTCTGCGACAAGGAAGGCCAAATCCGTCGCTTTCATTCGAGAGGGAGGCTAGATCCACTGCTGAAGGGGAAAGTAGGCAGCAGCGAGCGAATCTAGCAATGCTTGCGACTGCGACAGCATGCGACAAGCGCTCAGGGTGGGCCTTCCCTTCTAGGTTTGCAATAGAGACGGCGCGTGGTGGGACCTCTCTCCTCAAACGAGCTTGCGATGACAAGGGCTCAAGCGGTCAACACTAACTGAAATCTAGAGGGCTAGGGTTAGCGGCTGGGAAGGCTTTTAGTACGCTTTTGCCTTTTGGACCGGTAGTCATCGGGTCTTCATGGAAAACAGCTATGAGGGATGGAGAATCATACCCACTCACGCTAAACCAGATGGATACACTATTTCCTCCATTTGATTCACCTTCTAATTGGAGAATTCTCCACGGGTAATTAGATAATAGGTACCCATTGCCATCCTAACTAGGACTTAGGTAGCCATGGTTACACATACAATAATCTCTATTTTGGTCCTGATTGTAGCATATAAGGAGCAGAGGTTCCCAAAATGGGCGTTGGAAAAATTTAATGTACCCCCAGGTGCACTGGCATAGCCATTTTGGGTTTGTACAATCACCAATCGATAATTCCAAAAATAAGGCATGAGTAGGATCGATAATTCAAAAAAAAAGGCATGAGTAGGATCATTATCCTTCAAGAGCCCAAACCTAGGTAAAACGGGTGTGTTCTTGAGCAAGGAAGCATCAAGGTTACAGCCTTAGGCCCCCATCGCGTAACACGTGTTCTCCAGATTTTGTTCTGTTGGGCACATCCTGTCAACAATAGTGGTTACAAAGGAGATGCGATGAGAAAAAGGGTAAAACGAAATTGTATAATGTGTAGGGCAATGCTAGATTAGCAACCAAAACGGTGCCAAAAAAAAAGTCATTGTGTTTTTTGGCATAGTTAAAACCACCGCTAAAATCAGTCTTCAGGTGAAGCTTAGCTTGTTTTTGGACTCACCTAGTCTTCAAGTGAAGCTTACCTTGTTTTGGAAGTTCAAGGTGACAAGTAACCAGTTTTGTAATTTAGGATAAAAAAGGATTTCGATGAAAGTTTAAGCACCACAAATAGACTTTACCCTATCAATAACGGTGTGCACGAAAGGTTTCTCAAACTCATGGTTCTATATATTTGTATACATGTGATGGTAGAATTAGTTTCGAAGCATATGTCAGGCTGTGTAGTAATGTTTCACGATATAATGCCTGCAATAGAAGATATTGATTGATGAGAGCCATTCAGCCCATTATTTTTTTTATTTACCGTTCTAAAAGGCATTAAAAATAGCACATGTAGAATTTAAATTTATCTTTTTCATTCTATCAACCAAAAATACCGAGCAATAGAAAATAGATCATAAATATTTGACATTTATGGCAAAATTCAAACTTTTAAAATTCTAACAATCAATAATTTCTCAAATATTTAGTTTTAGAACAGAATAAATTATATATATATTTGTCTCTAAAAGTACTATCATAAAATCATAAACTTATTAAATTTTACAAACCTACTCTAATATAAAATTGATAACTGAAATTCAAAAGGTTTGATCCCTAAACATCGAATATTTATAACCAGAAAGAGAGTATGATTGATGCATAACAGAAAGTGCTTCATGGAAGCAACTCAGAGAACTTTTCTACACAAAAATAATCTCATTGTTGTTTCCTACGGAATCATAAAATATGTTGTAATCTCAAAGGGCGTTGTTACTATTCTACTGTGTTACTGGCTATTTTTTTGTTTTACCCATCAACGTTGAATTTATTTTGCATTAGCAAATTGATCTCTTTGGCGCCACCAATTTACTATGATAGAGTCGATGATAATCTGCAAAAGGATTTATCCATCAAAATCATTTCCTGATAGAAATCGAGAGACAGCAAAACTACATCAGCAACAACTACCTGATTAATATGTGCCGCAACACATGGGATTACCAGCAACCCCGACTCTCCAAGAGCACCTCCAAGCTGCTCAACCACGGCAACCAACACTGGCAATGTTTTCTACAGAGCATCAAGAAAGAAGTCATGAAAAACGAACATAATAGAGTAATTGCAACACAGGAATACAACTTGTGAGGAGACTGCATGTAGCTCATAGAACTTGAAAATTGCTAATCTGCATCACTAATCTTGTTTTGGTGATGTGCAACATGTCAAAATGACCACATGGCACTGATTATGCATCCACCTTAGCAAAATAAGCAACCAATGTGCATGCATATTTGAGAAATATTAAAAAGATAGCATGTAGCCTTACCATCTTCAGGGTTGCAGGATAGAGAGAGAGAACATAAGGAGAGGAGGAATGAGTGAAGTGGAAGAGGAAAATGTTATCTTGCAAAAAATGTTCGTAACAGGCCAACATGGCATCCCCAATCAGCACCACATGTGCATTCCTTTGTAACAGTATGAATTGACCTTGAATGTGCTTAAACAAGATTAGTGACTAAAGTGAGCAGTTATCAGTTCTGTGACCAAGATACCTTGTAAGTTGTGATTTTTACCTCAAGCTGTTTCTTTTAGTTTCAAACAGAAAATGAATTGTATATTCACTTGACGCAAGAATGTGAAGCATAGGAAATAATCATTTGTGTGCACTGCACTCACATAAAAGAATTTGAAATCACATTTCCTTATGTAATTGGGATACCAATGTTCTAGCCAGCACTGGTAGTTTCCTAAATCCTAATCCCCAGCAAGAGGCAAGTCATATAAAAATGATGATTTCTGCTAATCAAAATAATAACTGACCTGACTGGCCACTAAAATGACAGCTCGAGCATACTCATTGCTTGCAAAGACCAACACTCCCCTTTGTTCAAGACGTGACAAGATATGCAATGCTGCAGCATTGAAAGCCAACAGAGCAAAGTGCAAAAGCCTGTTACAGGAAATATGCTTCTGTCAAATAATAATATACAGCAGAAGTATATGCAAGGAAGAAAAAAGATAGGACGGGTAGCAAAAAATTAGTCTACTTAAGTGTATCTGGATCCTAACTCCTAATCAAGCCTAATTCTTAGCCATGCTTAGCAAGAGTAGGCATTTAGCACAGCAGAAATGATCTCATGCTAATCCCAAACTAACACTTGTTAGCAAGAAAATAAAGGTAATAGCATCACTACTTTTAACTAACACTGATAAACCAGCATATGACTATATCAAAATGCTACAAATTATAACGACTTCTCCATGCATGTGTTTGAGGGTGAACGCATTGAAAATAGATGCATTTATAATTGAAATCTCAGTAGCAGTGCATCACACTGAATGCCAGAACTAGAAGGTAACTCATGCAAATTGACAAACATGCTGGGAAAAAGTAGCAATAATAATACAAAATATATTATTACGAAAACATGATGTTGAGGACACAAATTCATCCAGTAACAACATAATATAACAAAAGCATGACGCTTTATATAGAGGCAAGACAAAATAACTTTAAAATATTTTTTTGTTTTTAAATTCCATATCAGTATATCAAGATTTACTATGACAAGGTCACATAATAAACATACACTCCAACAATGACAGCAACAGCAAAGGCTTTTGGTTGAACAGATAAGAGCAGCGATCTTGATCTGCTTACTTGTATCCATGGGACCTGTGAAATGAAGGCATTTCAAAATGTGTCCTACAAACATTGTGTATGTGCAAAATTGCAATAGATTCAACACTAACTACGAAGGCAATGTAAGCTTAGGAGGAACACTGAAAAAGCATGCTCACATATAATGCCCAAAACCTCTCTTAGTTATGCTCTAGTTGAAATGTTGTATGTTAGGGTCCTCTTGCTCTTTGAAAAGTATTACTTATCGAGTTCAAAATAAGATACAGCCCGTTCCAAACCATACTAAAGAACATCTACCAGTTCTTTTAAGTTGCAGAAAACATCTTAGTTGAGATTTTTTTTAAGTTCATCAATCAACATGCCCTGATTTAGTGGATTTTTTTTAAGGTTGTATTTTCATTGTTATTTCCCACTACCTTGAACTTACTTTATGTTCCCTCTATTCACATTGCTACAAATACAAAGAAAATTCTATTGTCCATGTGCCTCGTTTCATATTTCAAATCATTTATACATAATCTAGGTGAGCAAAATTTGTTTCTAGATAACCCATGAAAATAAATTCTAGCACTCATGACATGTGTACATTTCTCTTTGTTCAAAGTGATAGACATTTGACACGTTGGTGCCAGAGAACCTACAATACCAACTCCCTAACCTGTCCACTGTCCACCCTCTTTCAATTAGTCTAGAGTTCACACATAAATTATCCAACACATGCTTGAAACAGGAAACTAAATTGAACTTATTTTTTCTCTTGATCTAAGTAAGCATCACCTGAAGCACCTTTTATTATAAACTAATTTTTTAAATACAACAAATGCATGCAACAAATGAATCAAACAAAATATGTTTCTACATTAGAGACATACTAGGCTGAGCAGAATAGCACTTGTAACTGAAAAGCCCTGCTTATTCCCATCAACAAATCTAGCAATACCTACATGAGGAAATACATTAATAAGAACTATAAATTAACAAACTGGTAATCTACAGTCAAAATTTTCTTTCGAAAGAAAGTAGATCGCATACCTTTTGATGTTTCTCGAGCAACCTGACAAACAAAAAACATCATAAGTGTCTTCAGTAAGCTTCCATCATTTCAGACTTGGGCAGTCAAAAAAATGCATAGCTCTGAAGCATAATAATGAGAATGAAGTAATTAACAAAGAATTCGGACTGCAACTCTCTATAGATGAACATAAATAGGAAGTACACTCAAAATTCAAAGTTGGATGGGAAATAATGATGATGATGGCTAATAATGCAATCCTGCCAAAACCTTGTTTGGATGGGTCTCAATCCAGGCCCATCCACATGGATAGGCCAGGGAATGGGTCACATTCCAGCCTACCAAACAAGGCCTAAAAGTAGATCTCGACCACATTGGACCTAAACTATTAAATGTTCACCAAAAAACCTGTTGTTTATAATATAAGGTAGTTGCATACATATGGCACAGAATAAGTCCTGTTATTAAATCATCAGAAAATTATAAAATCCACAAAGAAGATAGGCACATAATTATGCATTCATATTAGCTATCTTGTGCAAGATAAGAAAAGCAACATACCTTTCCTAAAATAATGGGGATAAGAAGGGTTGTAACCAGACTTTTAAATAGTTTCTCTGTGGGCAAAGACACCCCAGCTCCAGCACCAATGTACTTTGCAAGAGAAAGAGGCACCTAATTCCATCGTCACAAATAAATATGAACATAATTTACTAACAAATGGGGTTTAGGCTTTTAAAACCCTTGATTGTTCTCTAAAAAAATTAAGTTGGGCACTCAATCTCATTATCTGAAAATAAGTACGAAGATTAATGCCAGAATTAGGAGGTTCAATGCTACTTAGAAGTCTCAAAGATGATTTATTTCATAGTCAATGCAGGATTTTAGCCTGCAGCTCAGCCAGTGTTATAGATATCTGCAAGGTTTGGATGATGGATTGCAATCAAATAACCATATCACATCAAGATAATTTCTATTTTTATCTAAAATAAAATTTTCCTCCCAGAATTAGTTTGGCACATGAGAAAAATAGAATATTTCTCTAATATAATTTTCAATACCATTACTTTTAGTGACTTGTCGAACAAAACATTGTGTTACAAAGAATCAACAAAATTAAGTCTGTAATTTGATAATGTGTTTGTAAGTTGTTAGTTATAAGTAATGCAGGTATGTGATTCAGAAGACAAACTTGCAACAGAACTTTGCTTACAATCATAATGCCCAGTAAATTGGATATAGCCGTCATTGCAAGAGCAAGAGCAGTGTTACCACCAACAAGCTGCATAGCAGTGATACAACTTGATTAAATTTGAATGCTAACTTAGCTATATGAGAAAATATGCACATTATAAGATATCAGTGAATAGAAATTTAGGAAAAGTTAATACCTGAGTTAAGGTGACTCCACTTGATAATGTTGTTGGCATGCAACAAAACATAGCCAACCCTGTGAGATGTGTTGTTAATATCAAAGCAAACAAGCTATAAATAACATGAAGGCATAAGTTACTACATCGCAACGAGAAATAATACCAGTGATAAATTCATGAGGGAAGAATTTAATTTGCATAATAAACTGAGCCAAAAACGGTGTAAACAGCAAGATTGAGGCCTGCAATGAGAATTGTGCCAATAAATATCTAAGCAAACATATTTAGGACTCAATAAAAACATAAGAACTGGCATCTCTAACAAAAATCAGAAAGGCATCATGTGACCTCAGCTAAATAATTGAATGCTAGAAAGTAAATTGAATGATCAGTAGAACGAATATGATATGCAATCATATCCTGGACAGTTGAATCACAATGCAGTGAGCAAGAACTATTTTTAGCATAGATACATTTACAGATCAGAATAGTACTAGATCATACAGGTACAATTGTAATGGAATAAACATTGGATCATACAAGTCCAAAAAGCCCTGCAGGCCAAGCTTCTAGTGCTGCACCAAGCTCCTTGGTTCGCAGAGTCAGTCCTATGCAAGAGGACGTAATTAGTGTAGGAGGTCATAGCACCACAAACATATGAATGGGTTAAAAATCTAACCTGAGATAAGGAATATCCCAAAGGCGCTGTACTTTGACAATGAATATTTGTGAGCAAGGCATCCGAGAGTAGGATCCATGAGGGCCAGAGCAATCCCAGCGATTAGAGCTTAACATAAGAAAGACAAAAGTTATGAAAAAAAATCTACTTAAACTCATAGTCTGAGGCATGCACACACCGCTAGCTATCATCTCCAGTGCAAGTTTGCAACATAGAGCCACTAAAAATGACTTGCAGAGCGAACTTAGTATCTAACTTGGTTCACACCATTCTGGAAAAAAAATGGCATCACATCTAACTTGTTGAATTTGACGAATCCCTTGTCCTCAAGCACAGCAACCCTCCGATCTGTATCTCAACGTTCCAATCCGAGTGCAATCGTCTCCCTTTCTCTTTTGTTTTGGGAGCAAAGCTTAAAAGGATATAGTTACCCTATGATGAGATCGAGTTAAATGGATATGAAGGATAGAAGAAATATGCTAACGCTATTGGAAGCTATTGTATCTATTTATGCAGCAAGTATGAAGAAGATCTCAATTGCTTTATGCAATCCCCGGGAACCACAGGAATTGGGCTACACATCTACCTTGGTATTTCTGTAATTCTGTTCTCTAATGAAATGTCAGGGTCATAAACAAGTAAACGAAGGCACACGCTGGAGTTAATATTCCTACGAGTTCAGTTGTTTCAATGTTGGGTCGTGGAATTTCACAACTCCACCAGACTACGACTACCTGTAAGCACTGCGTCGCACATACAAGTCCATAGTACAAATTAACCCAGCAAGCAGCAACAATGGTCGAGGTGAGCTCGCGCAGAAGCAGGAACTCACCTAGCGGGAGGAAGTTGCTACGCGCGAAGTCGACCAGCGCAGCTCCCAGCGAGGAAGACGTCGCGGCCGCCGGGCGTTTGCCCCCATCAACGCCACCCTGGAGGAGCGAGAGGAGCCACACGGTCAACAGCTGAAGGGAACGAAGCACGGGGCAAGGAGGGTGTTCCGGTTCGGTGGTTACCGGCGAGGCTCCTCCGGCGGCGGCGCGCAGAGGCCGCAGGCGGCGGAGGTGCGCTGGCCCATGATAGGATGCGACGGTGGGCAGGCGGGGGTGGGGAGCCCGGGGTGCACGGAGGCGGATGGGAACGGAGAGAATGATCGGTCGGAGGAGGCAGAGGTGGTGGATGGTTACCATCGCGAGTCGGAGGCGGAGGAAGCAAAGCCGGCGGCGACTGGCGTGTGTGGTGTGGAGCTCTCAGGCGGGGACGGACGCGAGAGCCTCGGCACACGGCTAGATTCCTGGATCCAGGACGCTTTGGAGTTGGATCATCTGCTGGTGCAGGTGCACTTTGGTGCATTACCCCACCACTCTTCTGAAATTCACTTCTTTTTCGTGTTGGATCATTAATTTTTTAAAAAAAATCAATTACACAGAAGTATATGTACATACCATTACACACGTACACCATACATATACTCGTGACATACGCAAAACACGAGAAAGAGATGATAGTTACAGCCATGCTCACAAATCATTATTGGATTGAAGGCTTAGACTCCTTTGAATTTTAAAACGGATTTTCACAATACATAGACAGAAAAAGAAGCGTAGGAATATATTGCCATATACTATACAATACTACAAGATTCCAAAACAGAAGAACGCTAGATGTATTGTCTTTGTAATGTTCACAAGAATTTTAGAGAAAATCATATGTGGAAGATTGAGGGAAGAGAGAAAGAGAGAACGTGCATTGGACTTAGCTTAGTTTGAATCATCTTCTCCGTATGGTTACTACATCGTTTTTCGTAAGCCAGCCTTACGATTTTTATAAAAAAAACTTTTTATATAATTTTTTTAAAAAATCAAATAAATCTAGTTAATAATTAATTAATGCTAATGGTTCTTATTTTATGTGTCAAAAAAACCCAGTTATTCCGATGAAACGAACAAAACCTTAGAAAAGAAAATTAAAACATGAGGTGTGAGCTTATACTAAATTTACTACGAAACGGAGGTATAGGAATTGCAATTTGTAGAATCCTATAGAATTTTTTTTTAAGGATGGCGATCCTTCAAAATTTCTATGATTTTCCTTCAATTGAAAGAGCCCTTAGATCGGATAGGTAATGCCAACTCTGTATTAAGCAAGTGCTAATGCAAAGGATCTAAATCCCAGTATATGGTTTACATCAACTTGAAAACAAAATTTTGAGTAGAGTAATAAGGTTACTTTTTGCATGTAGGTTTTTGCAAGCCTTTTGTTTTTTCAAACTCACTGACTCTAACTCGTTTTCGTAAAAGATTTTATAGCTTAATTTTTTTCTATAACGACAAACAATATTATAAAATAGGACAGTGGTATTCCCAGCAATGTAGTTGTAAGGATAGAATTTAAGAACAAGTTGTGCACTGATCAATTTAACTATATAGACTAAGCATGTAACTTTGCAAACAATCATATTTTATAAATTAGAAGTAATATGATCAATAGTGACTTGTTTTGCTATTGGTCTACAAGAAGTTCTTAAGAGTCAACATTTGAGAATAATTCAACAATGAACTACACGTGAAATGAGACAGATCCCCACATGTCAGTGGTATGGAAGGAATTTTTCTTTCTTCTCCCTCCTCCTCTCTTCTTTCACATTCCTTCTCCCTCTCCGCTCTCTGTCTTTCTCTATGCAGAGGAGGTTAGGAGGGAGGGCAACAATGGTAGCGATGTTAGCAATGAGGGAGGCAGTAACTAGCGGTAGGGTAGAGGTAGGCAATAACACCAGGAGACAGGCACACCTGTCAGTCGTCAGGAGGTGGGTGGGGTGGTAGGGCCAAGAAGCACGGCAGCTGCAGGCAGTGCCAAGAGTCTCGGGTAGCGGTAGGTTTTGATAATGCCATGAGTTCAAGGATGCGGCAACATGGAGGAGGCTTAAGAAGGAGAAAGGTAAAGGAGAGAGAAATAAGGCGAGGGTTGAGTAGAGAGTTTCGCCAAGGCCTTTTACAGGCAGCCGAGCACAGGGAAGGATGTGAGACCGATGAAAGGGACACGAGAGCATGAGGCTAGGCGATGGCAGAGGTGTGGCATGGCGCGAAGTGCTTAGCGATGATATTCTCGGTGTGGGGCTGGTCTTGGCGTAGCGCAGAGCGCCAAGCAACGGAATTCGTAGCCTTGTCACGACGCGACATAATAGGATGTCTGTCGCATGAGGGCACAATGGGGATACGATGCATGGGATGGAGTCAATGTGTATGAAAATGGGCGTTGGCTAGTGATTTGGTATTTTGTCGAATGGTTTGTACACACTAGCACGATGTAGGGAAGGGGATGAGCGCGTAGGCATGAGAGGAGCTGGTGTGTGTGACGGAGATATGGTGGCTAACAAGTGGGCCCGAGCGAGAGGTTAAGTGGTGAGTGAGCGTTGGAGCGCGGCTACGTGAGTGGCCATGCATGGGGAAAGATGAGCCAACCGGCATGGCCCAATAGGGGGAAAAAGGAGAAGAGAGGCAGACGTAGACCGGTGAGACAACTATGCTATGTGGAGTTGAGGCCGATGGAGAGAAGAAAGAGGAGAGAGAAAATGGACTGGGAAAAGGTGGTACAAATGAATCGAAGAATTTCCACTTTTTAAAGATGTCTAAAATTGAATTTTTGAAACAAAAAATAAAATGAGTTTGAATTTGAACTCAGTATTTTCTTAGAGATTTTGTGGAAGGGTTTTAAAAGATTTATTTTGGTGGATTATAAAGTAAAATTGATATCCGGATCAAATTTAAATCCGATGGTTGGATGGATTGAAAGAAATTTTTAGAGAAGAAATTAATTTAAAATAGAACTTCAAAATTTAAATTTTAAAGTTTTTGAAATCGGAGTGTTATATATATATATATATATATGGTCGCTCATCTGGCACGTGCCAGGGACAGCCTGAAAATAGCATTATAAAAACACATGTATGTGTGCAGGGAAATAATGGTTTGAAAAAACCAGCATTTTTAATATGTGCGCTTACTGCAGAGTCTACAAGAAATTCTTGGAAAAATATCCCAAGGAAAAAAGAAAGAAAAATAATTTCTTGGAAGGGAACAGACGGTATGGTTAAATTTCGTCTAAGACAAAATTATATCTGGTGAACGGCCCTAGCGTCGCTCGGTCGAGTGACTCGAGCAGGGATCCAAATCTCATCCGCCTCGCCGCCGCTCGAGCTCGCTGTCGGGCGTAGCAGCAAGGACGTCGGCAGCGGGGTTTTTAGCAACGGACGGCGGACTAGACCCTACGGCGCGGCTACGGCGTCCTCGGCCGACGGCACTACCCCCTCGCCGCCGTCGGAAGTGTCCGCCCTCGTGCGACGGCAAGGACGGCGGGCAAGGACGGCGGCGGCAGGACGGTTCGTGGCTAGATCTGGCGGCTTCGCGAGCCCATCGCGGCGGCGGTGCTGCCATGCCTGCCTTGCGCCAGCGGGCGGTGGTGCTGCTGCGTGTGTCGCCTTGACGCCGCCAGCCTGCTACCGCGACGCCGTTCGCTGGGGTCGATTCTCCCATGACTTCACGCCTTTGTCGGCGTGGCAGGAGTGACCCGCCACTCTCCCCCAGGGCTGTGGAGGCCGGTGGCTGGCGGTCGCCGGTAGCCACTGCGCTCGTAGTGCGGCAGTGGGGAGATCGGCAAGCACGGCGAGACGGCTCCGTGTACGAGATAGTTGTGGACGTGGAGTAGGTAGGGAATCGCTGGCAAAGCCTCGTCGTGCCGTTGGCCGGCTACGGCGACGGCGATGTTCTTTCGCTTTGTCTCCTCCTTACAGATGTCGTTATGGCGTTTTTTTTTCTCCTTTTTCGTATCAAGATGAAAACCTCTCTCAGGCTTTCGGACGAGTAGTATTGGCTAATCACATCACATCCTCAATGAGGGCGTTGCTTTGGACAACTTTTTTTGCAGCAGATGTCGTGGGTGGAATACTATATCAGCTCGTGACTAGTTGATGGTCATCATGGGTTGTTCCTTGTGTTTCGTGACTACACTTAGATAAGCGGCTAATTTGTAGTGCAGTTACACTTTGATGATACATTCTGCTTTGGTTCAATGTTGCTAGTTGTTGGAGGCAGGACGTAAGGTCTTTGGCTAGGACAGCCGAAGCAACCTAGCCTATGTAAAGGCTGAAGCGGAGCGAAGCCAACAGAACCATAGAAGAAACGAAATGGACATAATAGGTGAAGAGCAGCTAAATGGCGAAGATCAGCCAAAGTGGCGAAGGTCACTGGGCAGCGAAGCAGACACAAGCACAAGGAAGTTATAAGGATGAATTTGTGGAAATAGCTTGGTAGAAGGGACTTGATAGCCCGAAAGTAAGCCTCCATAGGCTAACAGGTTCACTCAAGACTCACAAATGCTAATTAGACTAAATAGATTAGAAAAAGGCAAGAATGCCCTAGTCCCTATCTCTTGTAAAGCTTTATGTAGGTTTTGCTTATCATACTTGTTACCTATAAATGGACCCTAAGAAATATGCTGTTGGAAGAGATTTTGAATTTTAATATATTACTTTACCACACTTAGCAACAAATGTGGCATGGCAGTGAGGCCACACGAAGAGAAGGGCCCTTCAGACGGCAGGGCTCTATGCTACCATTGACTCATCCGACGGCTGAAATGCGCACCGACCTTAATCGAACGGGCGATAACGCAGCCACGCGTCTTGGGAAACCCACCTATATAGGAGTACAGAAGCGGGTCGTGGCGAACGCCGCCGCTTTCATCCGACCGCTCCACCGCCCCCAACTCTCCGAACATCCGAGCGCACCAACGCCTCGCTTCCATCGCATCTCCGCACCCCCACGTCTCTCGTCGCGTCCCACTCCCACGGTTCGCGGAGCCCGAGAGCGGCGCGCGTGCCAGTGTCTGCGTCCTCAGGGGTGCGAGTGGCATGGCAGGCGACGTGTCGCGGCCAGGCAGCGGCAGGCAGGCGGAGGGGAAACCCCTGGAGCGCGGCCGCGGCGACACCCAACGAGCCACCGACGGAGCCGGCCCGTGTAGAGATGAACCGAGATCCTGATGCTCGTCGCTGCTCTCTCCTGATCCTCGCCCACGCGTCATCACTGTCTGCTCTTGTGCCTCCTCTGCCCTTTTGCACTGGCCCCCTGAAGTTTTAATCCGCTATTCCTAACCGCTTTGATATATTGTTTGCTGTTGTAGGTGTGGACGGATTGTTTCTTGGTCATTCTCTTGCGAGAATTTAATTGTTAGTAGACCAGTAGTAGCTGGTTTCTTTGAGAATATTGAGTACCTGTTAGCTTTGCTGGTAGGATGGCGCGCTTGCAGCTTGCTCATCAGGTTCGCCCGTTGATGGTAAAGATTATCTAAGATTTAATATTTCTGTAGGGTAACTAGTTAACTAGTCGCTATTTGTACGATTCTGAAGTGGATTCATATGTGTTTGAATCAACTTCACTTAAACTTTAGGTATTAGGGCTTGTTTGGATGCTTACCGCACTTTGCCAAATTTTCATTCCATAAGCTTGGCTAGCCACAGATTATGTTGTGCTCAAATAGCTCGCCACACTAGTGGCAAAAATTTACTAGCAACCGAGTCAATGATGTGTGGGCTATAGGAGAAGAAAAGTGTGACAGTGACATAACTGTGGCTAGAACCAAACACTTGCCTCCAAAAGTCAAACCTGGCTAACTTAGTTGTGGCAAAATTTGGCCACAAACCAAACATGCCATTAGAACATATGTTTCGCCAATCATGAGGGAGGACCCAAGTATTCAGTTTAAGCTGAAAGAATATACAGGGAAGAAATTATGATTTTCTACTATGTTTCTTTATAGTGCAATGACTAGTAGCACTTGCTTGCTCTATTATAGTGCAATGTATGAGAACTACGTGTTTCAGCTTACACAAGTTAAACAAAACTGATTAGTTTCTTATCTAATGTATGTATGCAGTACAAAACTGCAAATATGAATACTGCTTGTCTAGGATCATGTCTAATATGTGCTGCTAATGACACACACTGGTTATTTTCAAAAGAACCATTTTTCGCATTGTTTGTGGCATTTAGATGAATCTCATTTTGAACTGTTGCTATCCTTTTGAGGTACACGAGACAAGATCACGCACACAAGAAGAAGGGAAGGCTGCCCTGAAAAAGCACAAGACAAAGCAAAGAGCAGGAAGGCGGCCAGCAAGCACCCTCCAAGAACAAGAAGTCAGCCGACAATGAAGGGCACGATGGGGAGCAGGAGGAGCCATCAAAGAGTAAGAAGTTCAAATCGGAGGAATCGGACCTGAATGGGAAGGCAACAACCGTGAAGGAGTTCTCTGAATTCTGTAAGGCCATAGGGGAACACCTCACGGTTGAGGACATGCGCAAGATCCTCCAAGCCAATGAACAGGATGCATCTGGATTGGAAGATGCAGTTGTTCCAAGATGGTATTGTCTATTTAAAAATATGAAATTATTCTTCTATCAAAATATCAAATACATTAAGTCATATGGTGGATTCAGTGTAACAATTTGCTCCATGACTGCAGTGAGGATGTGATGTTTTATGGGCCTCTTGACAAGTGCCCCGTATGTGGTGGTCAGCTTGACTGTAAGGGGTGGAAATACAAGTGCGCTGGGACTAAAAATGAGTGGGCATGTTGCAGCTTCAGTACTAACAATCCTTCGAGGAAAGGTGGTCCTATAAAGGTGCCTGATGATGTCAAGAATGATTTCGTGCGAAAGGTAACAGAGCTGAATTTTGAGTATTTATTTACTAACTTTGCTGCATGTCTTGGGTTGTTGTATGTAATCTGCATTTTGTTCTTCTTCTGCAGTGGCTGAAGCAACACGAAGGGAATAAGTACCCTAAACGTGATTTGGATGAGGAGGTCCATATCTTCTCGGGCATGATGATTGCATTGTCTGGACGGATGTCACGCTCACATGTAATTCCTCTAAACATTGCTCCCGATTCAGTCTATGTTAATGGGTTTCAGGAATCTAATTCTGTTCGTACTAAAAATGGATAGGCTTATTTCAAGAAGCAGATTATGAAGCATGGAGGGAAAGTCAACAACTCCATGCTTGGTGTGCATCTTATCTGATCTGGTTCATCATAACGCAAGATAATACATTAGGAGTTTATTCCCTTGTGCTTGCAGGTGTCATGTGTGTAGTGGCTTCCCCGGTTGAGAGAGATCAAGGTGGCTCGGGAGGATTTGCAGAAGCTCTGTAAGCCCCCTTGCCTTTAGTCCTTTGATATGTTCCTTCCTCTGAACAGCGATACAATGGATTAAGATAATTGAATAAAAATACTTGAAACACCGGATGATGCAACACATTACTCAATACTGATTTTCTTCTTACATCTGGGACCATGCCACAGGGAGCGTGGAACTCTTGTTGTGAGTGAGAATTGGATAATTGATAGCATCCAGAAGAAGGAAAGGCGACCTTTGGCTGCTTATGATATTGCATCTGATGTTGTTCCAGCAGGCCGAGGGCTGCCGCTGGGCAAACTTGATCCAACTGAGGAGGCTAGCGAGACCTTGGCTGCAGAGGTTGTTGCCTGGTCAAGTGCATTTCATAATTTGCACCTTTAGTTTTAGTATCTCTAGTAATTTGCTGCTTTTTTTAGGTTAAACTTGCAGCAAAAGAGCAGTGCACAAAGATTCTAAACTGGAGAAAGACGGCGGTCATATCTATGAGAAGGATGTCATCATCTACAACTGTGCCTTTTCGTTATGCGATTTAGGCGGCGAGATTTACCAGTATGTTTATGTTCTCATTACATATTAATGTCATGGGTGTCAGTCAAGTGTATTTGGATTCGGCAACTTAAGGCGGTTTCTATGCAGGTTATGCATTATGCAGCTGATCATGGTACCTGACAATCATTTACACCTATACTACAAGAAGGGCCCTATTGGACATGACCAGATGGCAGAGGAACGGGTTGAAGATTTTGGTAGTCGTGTCAATGATGCTATCAAGGAGTTTGCCTGCCTTTTTGAGGAGGTTACTAGAAATGAGTTTGAACCATGGGAAAGAGAGAAGAAATTTGAGAAGAAGAGTATGAAGATGTATCCCTTGGACATGGTACTTCACTCTTCTAGTTTATTTCTTTTTGATTATATACTTCCATGTATCACCCATGCATGTTGTTGTGTTTTGTTTTCCTTGGTAGGATGATGGTGTTGATGTGCGCCATGGTGGTGCAGCTCTTTGTCAGTTGGGAGCTGCTGCAGCACACTTCAAGCTTGACCCTTCTGTTACTTTTATCATGAAACAACTATGCAGCCAAGAAATATACAGGTCTCCTATAAATCACTACTTCTGAATCACTCGTTGAGACAATGTCGTATTGTGTTTTTATTTTCCGTTTGGATAATAACCTATCCTGTGTTTCCTGTGGAAACCAAGTGTTCTGTGAAATTACATGCCTTGGTTCTTGGGACGTAATCAAGTCTCACTCTTAGTGCTTCTTGTCACAGGTATGCTTTGACAGAGATGGGCCATGATCTGCCTGACCTTCCTATCGGGATGCTTACGGATCTCCATCTGCAAAGAGGTTAGGTTTTCTTATTTGTCATATTTAGCAGTTATTTCATCATCGTCACAACGTGTAGAGTTCATCATCAATTGTTCCGTTTGGCAGGGGAGGAGGTGCTACTTCAGTGGAAACAAGATGTTGAGTCAGCTCCAGAGTCTGGGCCTGCTGCTGATGCATTCTGGATGGAGATCAGCGATAAGTGGTTCACCCTATTCCCCACAACTCGTCCGTATACAATGAGGGGATATGAACAGATTGCCGACAATGTACGATCTACAGTGCACAGTGCACGCGCACACACACACACTGTTATTTTTATGCTTTGTTTAATCTGCCTTGCTGACTGCTTTATAATTCGTATGGCATGCAGGTGGCTTCTGGTTTGGAGACTGTTCGTGATATAAATGTTGCTTCTCGTCTTATAGGGGATATGTTTAGTTCAACTTTAGATAATCCACTGTCTCAATGCTACAAGAAACGAGGCTGTTCCATCAATCGCGTTGCTGAAGATTCAGAGGACTACAAGATGATCCTGAAGTATCTGGAGAAAACCTACGAGCCTGTCAAGGCTGGCGATGTGGTAAGACGCCAGATTGTGCTATATTGGACTCTCCTTCATTTTGGTTTAGAAAAGAAGACTGTTCGTTCAAACTTATATTTTCTTTTGAAATATGCCTATTTTCAGGTTTATGATGCTACTGTCGATCTGATATATGCTGTTGAATCGAGTGTGCTTCCTTCTTATGACGAAATAAAGAAACATCCGAACAAAGTTCTCCTTTGGTGTGGTATGTGTTTCTACTCAACCCCCTCACAGCCATTAATCTATGTCACTTTTTGGGTACTCTTGCAATGGTTTACCAATTACCCCAAACGAACAACTTCTCTCTTCCACAGGAACAAGAAGTTCAAACTTGATCAGGCATCTGCTCAATGGTTTTGTGCCTGCTGTTTGTCACATTCCTGTGCCGGGATACATGGTAAGTTCGTCAGCCATGCAAATCATCTCATTTAAGCATTGTGCATTTGTGCTGAAAGATTCTAAAGATCCTATTCCATCCATGGATGTAGTTTGGCAAAGCCATAGTCTGCTCAGATGCAGCAGCCGAAGCCTCGCGCTATGGCTTCACGGCGGTGGATCGTCCGGAGGGTTACCTGGTCCTGGCAGTGGCTTCTCTGGGGAAAGAGATCCAAGAGATAACAGGCGCGCCTGGCGCAGAGGTACTCTCTGATCTTTGATCTTTGACATGTTAGAACGTTGCCATGGTTGGATTCTGATGCTGCCGTGCGTTGTTGCTAGGACGTGAAACGCATGGAGGAGAAGAAGATGGGCGTGAAGGGAGTCGGGAGGAAGACGACCGACGAGTCGGAGCACTTCACCTGGAGGGACGGCGTCACGGTGCCGTGCGGCAAGCTGGTGCCGTCGACGAACAAGGACGGCCCGCTCGAGTACAACGAGTACGCCGTGTACGACCGCAAGCAGGTACACGCCAGCAGCTACTACTACAGCTACTTCCATTCCACCTCCGGAGCTTCCAGGCTCAGTGACAGACTGGTGATCAATCTCAGCAGAAGTCTTATCGCTTTCAGCTTCGGCTGACGACGATTTCTTGTTGATCTGTGCGGGTGAGCATCGCGTTGCTCGTCGGCGTGAAGCACGAGGAGCAGAGCATGGAGGTGGTGCCGGACGAGTGATATCCGTGATGCATTTTTGGGCCCGTGTCCCATTTTGGGCTGTAAGCGGTGCGTTCTGGAGCCGGCAGCGACGACGTGTCTCGTGGTCGACGGTGGCAGCCCGTGTCCCATTTTGGGCTTTGCCTTGTTTTCTTTTCTTCGTCGTTGCCGTGCCGGTGTGCAGGCACGATCTGTAGGCTGGAAGAACATGTACCTGTGTCTCGGTGTCAGTTTGTACATATTTTTTTGCGATATCGTAATGGGACATCAGGGTTAGCATGCACTTAATTCCAACTCTGTCCTTCGTCCTTACAAATACATGCGCAGTGTGCTTTCAGTGTAGTACGTATGTTTGATGGCAAACCAGTGAGTGCATCATCACGTGGCATGCATGACACTGAGCGGTCGGGTATGGTCTCTGCCATGATAAAACGAAACGGAACTTCCTTCTTTTTGTTTTTTGGCCCCCTTTTGTGCGATTCACCGGAGAGGTTCATATGCATGTGAGCACACCACTCGACATCGTTGAGTTGTTTCTCTGCTCTGTCTGTTAGGCGTCTGCTTCGTGCTGCCAAATGATCATCATGCTTCACATAAAGTGGTACTCGGTGTTGTTTGGCACTTGGCATAATGACTCATGATCAGGTATTTATAACTGCTGGATGCATGTGTATACAAGTATTCAGTACCATTTGGCACTTGGCATTATGACTCATGATCAGGTGCTTCACATGATACATGTATACAAATTTCCTGCTTGTCTGGTTATTCAGTGCTGGTCCCGAAGCCCTGCCTGAAACCCATGCAATCATGGTGTGGCGTGTTTTATATAGATTATGGACGGAGGAAAATTGCTCATATGGATAAATTAAATATTATAAAGCTAACAAATAGCTTATAAAATATTTTATAAGCAATGTTCATAATGTAGAAAGTTTTCTTTTTCGAGATTATATTTTTGGAAGCATGACACAAATAATCTTTACCTCCATTAGTTGTTTAGAAAGTGTAGATTCAATGCTGATGGGATGAATCCGTGAATTATCGGAATTTCTATGTACTAGCTGTTAATCTGTGGATTTGTACATTTGTACAGGATAGTGATATTTTTGCACACGTGTGCACAGTTGGTACTAATTAATATGAAAAATTATTCGAAAATTATATACTAAAAACTATATAATAATTATTTTTTATGCATATTCATATACAGCTTAAATTTCAAATTACTAATTATTAAATTAAAAAATTATAATGTTTGATATATATATTGACATAAGTTTATTAATATTTCCAACATTCCAAATTAGTTATTACAGATACGTACCTGGCTTTTAAATTGCATATAGAATCCATCTTGAGACATATTTCTATTTATTGATATAATATTTCCATAACTAATAGTAAATATTAAATAGTACTTGCATGGAGTCTTTAACTATTTTTCTTGTCGAATAATTTTAAATCTGTATTTAATATATAAAAAGTTTTATTTGGCTAGGATTTTTCATTTTGATCGTCATGATTTAATAATTCCTAAATTCATGATTAATAAACATGAAGCTATACTATCTTGGATGAAGTTAGCGTGTAAAATGAGAAAGTCATTAGCATATGATTAATTATGTTTTAATTATTACAAACCTAAAAAATATATTTATTTGATATTTTAAAGCATATTCTATATAAGAAAATTTTCGTACGAAACATACCATTTAGCAGTTTGAAAAGCGTGCTAATGAAAACAAAGCTAAAATCTATATAAAACGGAGCCTTAATATTTATTAATTTAATAACACTGAATCTTGAAATTAATAATTAACAAGTTTCTAACTGACATGGACTCAAAATGGCCAAATTAATTAATAGAAACAGAGTTGCATGTCGAGTGGAGTATTACTTCTTTTCTTAGTTCGAAACTGGTAATTAGTAAATGCACGGTTATACTTGTCTTGCAGTCTCAAATTTAATTTTTTCCATGATAGAATGATTTTGAAATTCAAAAGTAAAAAAGTATGAAGCCGTGCGCTTCCTGTGCTATAAATTATTGTGCTACATTGATTTAATAATTTTGAGACTTAAATAAATAATTCACAGGTTATAACCAATAGTTTGACATAAACTTTTCTAATTCACTACATTTCGATTCCGGCTAGGCACTCCCTCTATTCGTTCTTGACACCCGATACTATCTATGGACGAAGTTTAACCGTTCGTCTTTTTTCTCAAAAGAATATAAATATTTTAGAAGATATTATCAAACCACTTTATTTATTTATTTATGCTGGGTTGGCCGAAGGAGGCCAAACTTAGATTTAAGAAGTAGTTACAAATTTGCATAGTACGATGTACAAGGATAGGACATTGACTGAACAATCGATCTCCAGAGCTACGGACAAAGGCCGTAGCCCGGAAAGGAGCCACGTAATGCTCGGCCATACTACCGAAGCAGCCTGACGGAGCTCAAAACCTCTCAGTCTCTATTTTCCCTGAAGACCCTTGCTTCTCTCCAGACTATATCCTCAAAGAGCTGATGGGCCGTGCGCATCTTCTGCTGAAAAATTCTGGCGGTTCTCTCCTTCCAACTCATCCAGCATACCAGCATAAACAGTGTCAAAAGCCTTTCTGTAGCTCGTCCGAAAACAGCTCCTGGAGTGCAGCCACCAGTCAGTGAGATCTAGGTTCAACTCCGCTGGAAGTGGGAAAGCTACGCCAATCCAATCCTTGAGCATTTCCCAAACACGATTGTCGAAGATACAGGTGACGAAGAGATGAGCAGTCTTCATTCTCGACTTAGCATAGTGAGCATAACGTCTGATTGGGCCAACCTCTCTTCTGCAGATTATCTGCCGTTAGACATCTCCCTTCTGTGGCTAGCCAAATGAAGAACTTCACCCGAGAGGGCGCTCTAGTTTGCCACAGCAGCTGTTTACCACACCTCGAAGCCTCCCTTGCCATGAAAAACAGGTCGTATGCAGATTTCACCGAGAAATTTCCGTCACCTGCAGGTTTCCAAAGCATCACATCTTGCACTTCCTCTTGCAGCTGGAAATCCTGGAGGGTGTCCCAAAGTTGAAAGTATTCAAGGAGCGCTCAGTTGGGCAAGCTCCCCTTGATGTCTCTAACCCATCTGATGTTTGTTAAGCCTTGCGCCACCGTTGTTCTGGGGCGTCCAATGAAGCTCGCTAGTGTTGGCCATTTGGACGAAATGCTCCCCCCCTGGGAGCCAGCTGGCAGTCCAGAACTTCGTATCTGCGCCATTTCCAACCTGATACAGCACCGTCGATTGGATAATTCCCTGTATATCTGCTCTATGTTTTACCTTAACCATTGTCCAGGGTCCCCCCGTCTGTTCTAGCTGTAGCAATGGCCATTTCAAACGCGGCGCCTGACCAAAACATATCCAGGTTCATGATTCCTAGCCCGCCATACTCAGTTCGTATGCAGACATCTTTCCAAGTGACTAAGTAGTGTTCCCCATTGACTTCTTGCCCTTTCCAAAGGAAACCATGGCATTTCCGGTTGATCTCTTCGATTGCCCATTTCGGTAGCCGCATGACCGATTGGTAGTGGACTGGTATGGCCATCGGTACTGACTTGACGAGGCGCAACCTCCCATCGAGCGACAGCAGCTTCGGCTTCCACCCGGCGACCTTCTTGGCCAACTTGTCAAGCATTGGTTGCAGTTCTGTTTTGGTTGGCTTACGCATTGAAAGGAGAAGGCCCAAGTAGACGATCGGAAAGCGTTCTACCCTGCGGCCCATAATGGTATGCACCTGAATAACTTGATTCTCGTCGCACTTGATTGGTGTGAAGGCACTCTTTGTAAGATTTGTTCTGAGCCCGGTGGCCGCACTGAACAGATCCAGGACCTCTTTGATCGTCTCAGCTTCCTGTTGCATCGTCCGGAATTAGATCACTGTGTCGTCAGCATAGATTGAGCAGTTGGGGATTTGCCTCCTGTTGATCAACCTTGTAAGTAGGCCGCCGGATTCAGCCTTTGTTAACATGGCCTCGAGAACGTCCATAACCAGGACGAAGAGGAGAGGCCACAGAGGATCTCCCTGCAGTAGCCCTCTCGCTGGTTTTAGGGGGTCGCCAAGGCTCTATTGATCCCCACGCTAGTTTCAGCAGTGAGCGGGAGCGCCGCCACCCAGCGTTGCCATTTTGATCCAAAGCCTCGTGCCTCAGTGAAGGGGATTTTTTCCAGTGAAGTCTCTAGATTTTCCATTGCTCTATCTGCTATATATATTGTACATAAGAGTATATGGGTTCTTAGACCTAGATACACACACTCTTATACTGTTATATATACACAGCCCAACACTCCCGATAGATATATATCATACCTATCTTGTTACACATAGATGAACACTCCACAACACTTAAACTTTTTGTTAGGCAATCAGCTATTTATTGTCCCAACATTACAAAGCCTAAGTTCAAAATTCACTCGTCTAGTTTCTCCTTAATAAAGAAACAATATATTTCTACATGCTTTGTTCTATCATGCTAAATTGGATTATTAGTAATGTTAATAGCCGACTTATTGTCACACCACAACTTCATGGGAGTCTTCATCAACAACTTCAACTCGCATAGAAGATTTTTCAACCATAACATCTCACTCAAACTCACTGACATTGCCCTATATTTCGCCTTAGCAGTCGAGCGAGATACTACAGGTTGTTTCTTACTCCTTCAGGATACCAAATTGCCACCAAGAAATACACAATAACCAGAGGTTGACCTTCTATCATTAAATCTGCTAGCCTAATCTACATCACAATAGCCTTCTAAACTTAGATGTCCACTTCTCTTAAACCACAAACTTTTGTCCAGGCTCCCCTTCAAATATCTCAAGATCCTATACACTACATCCATGTGACCACTTTTTGGGTCATGCATGTATCGACTCACAACATGTATAAGTTATATCAGGTCTTATATGACACAAATATATCAACCGTCCCACAAGGCTTTGATATCTCACCTTACTCACTAGATCTCCTGATTCTGCATAAAGCTTATGATTTTGCTCAATCAGTGTAAAGGTCGGCTTACAACCAAGCATACTCATGTCACAGAGCAAATCTAATAAAACTTATACTTTGAAAGGACTATCCCTTTAGGAGATATTGAAATTTCAATGCCTAAAAAATATCTTAAATACCCCAGATCCATAGCTTCAAATTCCTTGCTTAGGTTTTCTTTTAATCTAGTTATCTCTTTGGAATCATCCCCTATGATGATCATGTCATCAATATATAGACCAAGGATAGTTATACGACATCCATTATGCCGATAGAATACCGTGTGATCTCCATTACATTGTCTATACCTCATACCATACATTGTACACCTAAAACGATCAAACCATGCCCTTGAAGATTGCTTTAGACTATATAAAGATTTTCTAAGTCTCAACACCTTTCCTTTAGTTTGTGATGTAGCAAAACTAGGTGAAATTTTCATGTAAACCTCCTCTCGAAGGTCCCGTGTAGAAAATCATTCTTAACATCCAACTGGTACAAATGGCCAATCAAGGTTAGCTACACATATGATCAAGGTTCTCACTGTGCTCATCTTTGCAACTGGTGCAAAAGATTCATCATAATAATTCCATAAGTTTGGCTATATTTTTTAGCCATAAGTCTTGCTTTATAACTTTCCACTTTTCCATTAGAGTTTTGTTTCACAGTATAGACCCACATGCAATTAATCACCTTCCCATCTGGGATGGGTATAAGATCTCGTCTTATTTCTCTTAAATGCTTCTAACTCCATCATAGCTTGAAGCCATTTTGAATCTTACTTTGCTTCTCTCCAATCTTTCGGTATTGCTATGAAATTTAATGATGACACAAAGGCTTTATAAGTAGGTGACAATGAAATATAAGAGACAGTTTGCTATGTCATTCTCATCACTTTGTTTGTCTTTATCTTTGAAGCCATATCTTTGTGGAGGTTTTCCCGCCGTGCTTCTTTTCTCCCTTCTTATGGCAATTGGTAAGTTAGATACTCCCCTTTCTTCAGATTCTTTTCCCCCTTATGGTCTAGACATCTACATAGGACTTAAATGATCTAATATTTGATCATCAACCTCAACCTCTTGAGTTTATTTCCGCTCAACTTGTTGTGTCACTAGAAGTATTGTTTTTCTTCTTGTATAAACTTGGAGATTCTCCTCTTCATGTGGCCTCCTCCATTCTTTTTCATGTACAGGATCACACATAGGATCTGGGTTTGAACCAACCACAAAATTTTCCTTCTTTGATCGTTCATCCTCCTTGAGATTTAGAATTTCACCGTCCCCTTGTTGATCATGATCATCACTAGTTATATCATCAAGATCAATGAATAAAGAACTCAAATCTATTTTCTTTCTACAAAATAGGACATATTCTCTAAAAGTAACATCTATACTTACAAATGTTCACTTCTCAGATGGATTCCAACATTTATATCCTCTCAATCTAGATGAATAACCTATGAAGATGCACTTGATAGCCCAAGGATCCAATCTTTCCACAAAATGTCTATGATCTCGAACAAAACATATGCATCCAAACACCTTTGGTGGACTATAAAATCATCGTTTACCATCTCATATGGAGTCTTCATTCCATGCATTCTTGATGGTGTGCAGTTAATAAGATATGTAGCTGTCATAATTGCCTCACTCTATAGAAACTTTGGTACATTCATAGTATACATGAGTGAACGAGTCACATCCAAATTATATCATTTTTTCCTCTCAGCTACTCCATTTTGTGGAGGTGTGTCAGGACAAGAAGTCTAATGTAGTATTCCTTTTTCGGAAAGGAAATGACTAAATTCATTGTTTAGATACTCATTCCCATTATCACTCCTAATAACTTTAACAGATGTGTTGAACTGGTTTCTAAGACATGTGTAGAAGTCCTTGAAGCATTTTAGCACTTCATCTTTGTGTCTCATAAGATATATCCAAGTCATCTAGGAGTGATAGCCAATAAAGGTCACAAAATATTTTGCTCCACTCACCAAGACAATAGGAGAAATCCACACATCAGAGTGGGTTAACACAAAAGGTGACATGCTCTGAAGTCCTGTGATTATGTATGTAGCTCTTGTGTGCTTCCGATATTCACATGCATCACACACAAGCTTGCTTTTGTCCACCTTACTTATCTCATCGGAAAATATCTTCCTCATAGTTTCAAAAGACAAATGGTTCAATTGACAATATTGGAAAATCAATATAGCCACCTCTTCACTTATACCAGCTGCTAATGCACTACATAGTGCTATGTCTGTTTCCCTTCTATCTAAGTACTACAACCCCATATGCCTAATGCCAGTCCCAAGTTTCCTTATGATTCTTCTCTCTTTGATTAAACAATTATCTCAATCAAGAGAACCTGGCAATCTATACGGTCAACTAGAAAGCTTATGAACACCAAATTAACTAAAAAGGATAGAGCATATAACTCTAACGACAATGTAATAGATAGAGTGCGCTGAACTCTTCCCACACCTTTGATAGGCTATGAAGTTCCATCGACAATCTGAATAGTTTCTTTATGCATAGGTGGATATGTAGTAAATGATGCATAGTGACTTGACATTTTTGTTACATGTCTAGATGCTCTAGAGTCCAATATCCAAGTTGAGTTAGATACATGCATGGGATGCGCGAGGTTCACGAAGTTGCCAAGAACTGTTAGTTTCCTCCCTCTCTTTTCGAATCCTTTCCCTTATTTCTTCAATTTCTACAGCCAACTTCTTGAGTAGTTGCTCAATTCCTTGATTTCCCCCCATTCCTTAACAGCCAACACTTTATCTTAACCTCTGCTCTACCAATTTATCCAAAGATATAATATCAATAACTACTCAACACCACTAATCTCCAACACACATGGCACAACCAGTAGCAGCACCACTCCTTCCTGTCCTCTTCCTCACTTGCAGCCCACAACCAAACAAATGCACCTCTACCGCTATCACCACTCCTTTTCCAATGATATCCACCACCTCTTGATTGTAGCTGCACTCTATCCTTTCACTGATGTCTCTCAGCAAGAGCTCCCTCCACCGCTTCAGCTGCTGCTCCAGTTAAGTTAGCACTTTACCTATTGTTTTTATTTGCCACTAAATCAACCAGTCAGACCTTCTGCCAAGGCCTCCAAGACCTATTAGAAACTCTGTTGTACTGTCCGCTGGCAGTGGCAACCAGCACCACCACCTTCTGTTGGGCTGCTTCACAAATCAGCAAGCAGAACAGCCCAAGAATCAGCCGCACAAACAACAATCCTGCACCACTTGTTGCCCTGTGTACACCTACCTCGTCGCTAAGACTTCACCGCTAGGATTGCTTAGTCGTAATCTCTAGCTCCTTCTCTGGTGCAACTGCAGCCACTGCCCCAATCACCTGATGCTCTGATACTATGAAAAAACTAGTGGAGATTTTTTCCAGTGAGGTTTCTAGGTTTTTCATTGCTCTATCTGCTATATATATTGTACATAAGAGTATATGGGCCTCTTGGGCCTGAATATACACTCTTATACTGTTATACACATCCCAACACTCAGCATGTCCAATGTTCCATGAGGCCATGTCAAATGCCTTTGTGATTTCAAGCTTAAGGATAATCATTGGCTTTTTATCAGTAGAAATTTTGGGCCAGGTTCTTGACGAAGTTGAAATTCTCGATAGATCTCTTTTTAATTTATTTATACCACTTGTTTTAAGCTATTTGTTAGCTTTATTTCTTAAAATACCTAATTTATCCTATAGAAATAATATATTCAATAATCTAACCTAATAGTAGCTTTTAGCCTGCCGAGTGAAGAACACACCCTCACGTTTTAAGTTGTTTTCTTTTCCCATCCTCACGTTTTGAGTTGTTTTCTTTTCCCATAATCAATATCGTATCTAATGTGTAATTGAGCCCAAGGAAGACGTCAAGAAAGCTCCTGGATTCATGGTTGGGTAGGACAAATGAAAAGGCAGAGTACTCAATGCAGAATGATGATCGATGCTGGCGTGTGCAGCACTGGGAAGATGCGATGCAGTGAATACAATCTTTGGATTACCTATTTTTGCACGTACAGTTCATCTCTCTGATTTTTTTTATGACGTTTTAACCACATCTATCAGCCACGTGAGGAAAGTGTTGAGAATAAACATATACTATGTGCTAGAAAAACCAAATTATGTATGTGCACCTCTAATTAACCTGGCTATCCATTACAAGGATATAAGACTACATGCCAGTGAGCAGAATTCAGAATTCAGCAACTGAAAGTAATTAAAGCGCCTTCCTAGTTGACATCCAGGGCTAAGTTAAACACATCCCCAACACCTGCAGCACCATCACCATCCAGTGGTTCAAGCAGAGGCACCACGCAAGCATCACGCGAGCAAGCATCAGCTTTTGTGACCAAGCTGGGATCGAGTTCATGGCTACCCTACTTGGACTTGGAGGCTGGCTTGTCCTGCACCGGCGGGGGGCCTGTGTGGCGGTCGGCGGCGGCGTTCTTGTTGTTGTTGGCCCCACCGGGTGCTGCGGCCGGCGACGGTGACCTGGCGAGGCGGTGCTTGAGCTCGGAGAGAAGGGCTTGGTTCTCCTGGTTGAGCAGCACCGCCGCCTTGCGCAGACGCTCGTTCTCCTTCAGCATGTAGCAGTTCTGCAGGTACAGCTTCGTGTTCAGACTGTCCATCGTCTGCATACGAATTGACACTGTCAGAGTTCATCAGAGAAGAAGCAGCAGAAGCAGCAGCCTCGGGCGTTTCACCTCCCAAGAAGCTTCTGCTTCCGCCATTTCATGGGACAGGGGTTTTTCATCTCTTTTTGTTGTAATAAAAGAATGCGTAGATACCGCCACTAAATATGCGTATCCATCATTACATCGAGATTAGAAGAAAAGACGACAGCCACTCGTCTAGAGCACATAATTACTCCTAAACAAAAACAGTGGAGGCACTCAAGCAAAACAGAGCAAAGTACACAGGCAGTGCAGAGAAGAATGGAGGTAGCACTAGAAAGCATACCACCCCGGCCGGAGCTGACGCAGGCAGGCAGTGCAGAGAAGACCGGAGCTCAGGTTCACGGCGGCGGCGGCGGTGGCGACAGGAAAGGCAGAGGCTGACGAGACTGCGAGGTGTGTTCTCGGTGCGGGGCAAAAGGGCAGGTGGTCGGAGGGGAGCAGAGCGGCAGCTGTGATTTGTGTGCTCGGTGCGGCGCAGTGGTGGGGCTTATTTATAGGCGCCGCTGTTCCGGTAGTGGCCTAGTGTTAGCGAGCTCAAGCTCACCGGGAGATGTGGCATTTCAGTGCATGTCATAAAATAAAGGTATAATTTTTTTAGACAATGGAATTCAATGATTCAACCCAACCTCTATTGCTCTACATCAAAGATGTACGGGTAAAAATGGTTTATAAAAGGTTTCTTAAATCATTTGAAAACATTGAACCGAAAGAGTCGTCATGTCATGTAGGTAGCCTCTCATCGTATGGTTGGCTTATTTGTTGTAAACAAACTTTCAATTTGGAAACTTAATTTAAAATTAATTTAAAGTTTTTTTTGTTGTAGCCTATTTTTAATATTGGTCTTTAAATCACAAATAACATATAAATTTTTTTTAGTTGCTTCGTTCAATTTTACTGCTTATCGGCAGTAGCTTAAATAAACTCTATGAAAGTTATCAATTTCTCATAAACATTTATAGCTATGTGCTCTACATTCTCAAGCAGCTAAGCCTTCGCGTGGAACAACGCAGAATTTTTCAGAAGAATTTCACAAGATTTCACGGGGAAATGATTCCATCCCCGGTGGGAAGATCGAGCTACAGCAGGTCGCCACGCGTGTTGGAATAAGTTGAAGCAAGACAGATCTGGTGAAGCGCAGCCAGCGACTGAACGAGCTTAAACTGAAGTTGATCACAGCAGTTCCTGAAAATGCTCACAAATGCGGTGCTGCAGACTCCAGCCTGTCGGGCATCCCTGCTGATGATTCTTCTCTTTTAATTCAAACAGTGCCCTCCTACTTCATTGGCGCTGGCACTCAAACAGTTGCTGCATCTCATCTTGCCATCACAGGATTTAACATCCATATCAAAAAATATGCTCGCAATTGCAAAGCAGAAGGGACCGAAAGTGCAGAAGTGAAAAAAAATGAACAGCACAGGCTAAGAGGCATGGTAAAAATGAACATAGCTACTGCCGCAATGGTAAGGCACTCAAATGGGAGGAGGAGGAGATCATGATGGACAGAGATGGTGGTGGTAAAGGAAGGGAGATGCAGCAAGTGACAATAATTCCTGTGGTAGAAGGAGGAGGAGGAGGAAGGGATTAAAAGATGAGGAGAGGAGGGAGGGAAAAGAAAAGGCAGTGCAGAGGAGAGAAAACAGGCAGGGCGATGATGATGAGCAAAGCAGAGGAACCCGGAGATGAGCCATCATTACGAATCTTGGGCCGGCCAATCGAGGCCCATCATCATCATCATTGGAATCCAGCTCTCTCTGGCTATCTCTGCTTGGACGTTTTCTTCCTCTCTTTTGAGCTTCTCTCCTCCATGATCTGCTCTAGTCTATACTGCTGTATGTTAGAATATACAGTGAACTGTCCATATTTTCTTATCAGTTTAAGTTTTTAGTTAAACTGATCGATATATGTAACTTAATACTATAGTTACTTGGCTACTAGAGTGCTAATTCCTGAATTCTTTCGAACGCTGGAGTTTAAGTGCTCCATTTTTGTAATGATCTCCGAAAACCATGTATTTAGACAGATTTGAAAGATGTTTAAAATCATCCCAAGTTCCCAACAAGGCTTGAATCTACTCCTGCGAAATACTATAAAATCCGTACAATTTTTATGTGCTCCAAGAGTAGCCTAAGATGGTTCAGAGAATCGTCCTTTGTCAGCTCTGTCGTTACCCCTTGTGTGTGTCTTCTATTAGTTCGCTACATACTCGACTAGGCAGATTTGATTCTGGAATCTGGATTACGAGATCTTGACCTGAAGATCTGGTCTGGAATCGGGATCATGTAAAATCTTGAACTCAAGAACTCCCCACAAGGCTACCCTCATTTCATTTCATGACCAGTACGCGTGTGCACTTCTCGGCCCTATTAAATTTCATTTAGAAATCAGTCCTGCTTATTCAGAAACGGCAGGGGATCGGTCGATCGATCTGGTCGTCGGATCCCTGACACGGCAATCTTCACCAGAAAAACACTGTAAAACAGATGCATCATCCTTTGTTCATACGCCACGCATACATAGGTTGCTGCTGCTGCTAGTGCAGTAGCAGGCATGGACAGTGAGAGAAGAGACCAGCAGCTAGCAGTGGAGATGGCCGGCCAAGCGACGACTGACTGGTACTAGCCGGCCGGCTGGCACAACAAACCCATGATTATAAATTAAAAGCAAAGCCATCATTTGGGTTTTCTTTTAATTATTTTCCTCATGCATGCAACGTTGCCGATTGAACGATCGCAGCAGCGCGCACTGTTCTATGTACTCCATAGTAGCTTTCTCGATCTTCGTTGGTGCTGCCTAGCGAGGAGAATATACTAGTACTAAGGAAAAGCCTTGTAACTTAAGATGCGGTGGATTACTTCTTATGCTGCATCTTTTTCTTTTTTTTGCCTTTATTTTTCTTTCCGACGTGTCATTAGCTGCTTCTAGCTGCAAATTTCCAAATTTCAACAAGAAATTAGAGAAAATCAAAGAAATATCTCAACAAGTGCCTTATTTCAAAAAATACCATTGATAAAAATAACTCCTAAGAAATACTATTGTATAAGCCAATTCATTTAAGAAATGCACTATTGTGACACATATTTTAGACACTATGTAAAGACAATTTTACCCTTGTAAAGGTTGTATAGTGTATTATCCAAACTGAGATTTGCCAAATGTATAGTTGAGAAGCTTGGCATTTCTAATATTTTTACACACATAATATTCTTCGTAAAACTGAAAATGAGAAATTGTGATATTTCCAAATTTCACATTTCACACATAGGAGGCATGTACGATTAAAAAGTAAACATGCATCCGAAGAGTTAAAAGAAGCAAGATATAAAGTAGAGAACATTTCACACACAGGAGGCATGGACGATTAAAAAAGTAAACATGCATCCGAAGAGTTAAAAGAAGCAAGATATAAAGTAGAGAATTAAAGCGAAAGAAATAGAGGAATCAAGTGACATTGTCACAGGTTTCTCCCAGTTCCATTTTGTGTGCGTGCATAGAGAGACTCCTAGAGCCAGACGGGGAGAAAAGCAAGAAAAGTGGCAAAAATAGTGAAATATGGCGGATGGGATTAGGGAAGAAGCGAGCTTGGTAGTAGGGGAGAGAGGATGGGGAGGTGTCAAGGTCACCGCAGCCAAGCTGTCAGCGATGAGGAGGACAACAACCATTGCTACGATGGTTAGATCCACTTGCACACGTCGCTAGTGTCGATCTACCTCCTCGATCATCGACATCAATCGACATCGATGTCGATCTACCTCATCCTTACCACTGGCATTGATCTATCTCCTCCTCGATTGCCGCCGAGGCCACCTCAACTACCATGGCCTCGCTCTCATCATTCGAGGTTGTTGCTGGAGAGAGAGAGGGAGAGGGGCCTCAACAGCTAGCGTGGCCTGCTCGTTCAGTGACAGGTAGTAGCATTGTCGAAGAAGGAAGGTAATGGCGGCGACAGGTAGAGAAGGTATCAGTGTCACCCCATCGAGTCACCTTCGATTTGCGAGCCTCCTTGACGAGGTCATTACTAGAGAGGAGAGTCATTACTAGAAAGGGGAGTGGCCTGCATGGTGGTGGAATGGAAGGAAGATGAGTGGCTAATGGTAGAAGGAGAGGGGGCGGTACAATAGCATGAGCCATGGGGGATTTGGTTCTAGGGTGAGGAGATTTGTCCTAGTTTGAGCAGAGTAATTTGGTCATTTTGATAAAATCAATAGTGTCTAATAGAATATAAGTGACGATGATGACATTTCTTAGATAAGTTGGCTTGTTTGATGATATTTGATAAAAGTTGTATTTGTGGATGATATTTCCTGGTTGAAAGTATTTATTAGATTTTCTCTAAAATTTAAGTAGTGTCCTCCGTTGTTTAATTTAACTAGTAACATAACATGCTTGTGCATTTGCAATGGGCCTATAGACGAGAATAATTTGCATTGGGCCATGGCTGTGGAGTGGGATGGGCTTGGGGGTGTCGATCTATCTAACCAGTTTTTTTAACTAGTCATTTGGATTTTTTTTCTTATTTTCTTGGGGAGGTGGTGGTTTGCGCTGCTGCGCGGGACGTGAGGGGAGGAGCGGACAGACAACTCTGCTTTCTATAGTGACGTATATTTAAGTGAGCACTAAGGATTAAGTAGGGCATGAAATTAAGGGAGAGATGAGCAAAATAACTCACATTTAAATATATTGAAAATAGGAGAGGCATTAGTAAAGAGTGTTTTAAGAGAGAGGAATATGCAATAAATAAGTGCAAATAAGTAAAAGAAACAATATATTTACATGCATGCATTACATTTTGAAAGAAAAAAAAGTTTATTTTACTTGATCTATTTCATATGATCACTTGACCCTATTTTTTTCTCATTTTAGAATGGTTCATGTTACCGCCTAAGAGAATTTCTCTTCATCGTTTCTCTTTACATAAGTTATATTTTAAAGTTCTCTTCATCCTTTCTCTTTATACAAGTCATATTTTAAGCTAAAATTTGTTTAGACATCATTATCAAAGTTTCAAAATAATTTCAATATTTTCATGATTGTTCGCTTAAACTTAAAAATCACGGTGTTTAAGTCTCAGGTGGTTCTAACTATATAAACAGAGATAACAAATTCTAAAAAATGTTTGAGAGATAAGTTGCAATGCATCTACCAATTCTACTAAATTCTAGCACAAAAAGTGATTTATATGGAGATTAATAAAAAAACAAAATTTTATTAGGGTGTAAAGTGCATCGTTTAGAATAGTTTGACGACTATAATTAGCTAAAAATAGTTTAGGAGGTTAACTTCTTCCTTGAAATTCGAGCGAGATGGAGAAAACTATATGCCTTACAATAAAAAGCGGAGGGAGCTCGCTCCTCCTAGATCCACGAATGCAACATCTTTGTTATCTTTTTGATCAGGGATGTTGTCGTTTGTTTCAAAATGCCAGAACACATGCTCCGTGTTCCGCTTCTTCCAGGTCTCCCAGGTGGCTAGCATGACTAAACACTGCATCTTCCCTCAGCTGGCTAAAGGTAGTATTGTCAACTCCCGCCATTGTTTTATGATATGTGGATCTAGCCATATCCTAAAGGAGCTGTGATCCACGATTGCTGTTCTGATATTTTGCGAAAAGCTATATATTAAGTTAATAAGATAATACAAAAGAGCCACTAAGTTAGTCGAAAAGTTCCCACAATAATCAAAAAAGAAAAAAGTCCAAGTAGATATACAATTTAAAATATATCAAATTTGGAATAAAAATAAAAAATAAATAAAAAGAAGACAAAAGCAGTCCATGCAGAAATACAATCTGGAAAAAACTGAAATTTGGAATAAAAAATAAAAAATATATAATATTGAGATAAGAGAGTCCATATAGGAATATAATTTAGGGAAAATCTGAAATTTAGATTAAAATTTAAAAATAATTAATATTAAAAGAAGAGTCCATGTAGAAATAAAATTTAGAAACATCTACAATTTGAAAAAAATAAATAATATTAAGAGAGTCATGTAGTAATATAATTTAGAAAAACATAAAATTCAGATAAAAAAACATATATTATAGAAAAAGAGTTTATGTAGGAGTATAATTTGGAAATATTTTAAATTTAGATTAGAAATAAATAATATTAAGACAAAGAGTCTACACAGAAATAAAATTTATAAATTTCTAAAATTCAGATTAAAAAATAAATATTATGGAGAAAATATTTTATGTAGGAGTACTAAAAATATTTTAAATTTAGATTGAAAATAAATAATATTGAGGGAAATGTTCTACGTAGAAATATAATTTTAATATATCTCAAATTAAGGTTAAAATAAATATTATTAAGAAAAAGTTTGTGTATAGTACAATCTGGAAAAGAAAAAATGAGAGTAAAAGTAGAAGAACAATTTTAAATAGATGAAATTTACAAGAAAAAACAAAGAAAACTCAAAAGAAGTGCTCATATAGAAATGTAATTTATAAAAATCATAAATTTGGATAAAAAAATTAATATTAAGATAGGAGTCCAAGTATAAATACAATTTAGGGAGATTATAAAATTTGGGTTAAAAATTAAAAATTAATTAATATTGATAGAAGGGTCTATGTAGAAATAGAATATAGAAACATCTAAAATGCGGATTAAAAAATATTGTAGAGGAAATATTTTACATAGGAATATAATTTGGAAATATTTTAAATTTGGATTAAAAATAAATAATATTAAGAGAAAGGGTTCGCGTAGAAATACTATTAAAAATATCTTAAATTTGAATTGAATAAATATTATTGGGAAAAGATTTCATTTACATGTACAATTTAGAAATATTTAAATCAAGATTAAAAATAAATAATATTGATAGAAGAGCCATACATTTGCTTATATTAGTCAGAGACTCTTCACACTAACCATGATGAAGATAGCTAGAAATTTTCATATTATTTGAAACTTTTTAGAATTCAAATGTTAATCGAAAAAAAATCTTGATCGTCCAAACTACATTAAAAATATAATTAACACATAAGATTAGATCTTCAAACCTATACTAATGTGACAAGTCTTGAAATATATACTAATATGACAACAAAGTTCCTATAGTCCAAACTATGGGTGACCAAATGTGCTGCACAGCATGGTCCAGCTGAAGCACATTTGGCATGCCCTACAGCTCACCTAATGTGCCATATCGTGCTAGCCCACGTGCCGAGACATGACCCACTAAGGTGTGGGGGTCGTGTCGCACTGGCCTTAGTACGATTTGGGCACTTGGGGTGTGCGCAGACCTATTAGCCTAATATATATATATATATATATATATCACAGCTAGAACGAGGTCCGTCGTAGACTCACAAAGCTAGGGTTTCCCCTCACGGATCCTGGTTGTCCGCGCCACTGTTAGACGCCACGCTTGCCAAGCTCCGGTGAGGTCTTATGCTCACCGTCCATGCCTTCCTCTCCATCCTTGTCAAGCATTGTCGTTGCCCTTCGCTTCTTCCTTCCTCTACCTCAAGCCAGCAAGCCCCCAAGTGCTCCGACAAGCACAGCCACCACCATCGCATCCTCCGCCCCGAGCCTCGAGCTTCCTACCTTCCTAGATTCCTCTGTTCCTCTGCTTGAATGGTGGCTGCTCGTCATATGCCAATCGCCACTGTGGCGCGTGGGTCAGGCCATACCATGCTAGCCCACTAGGGTTGTAGGTTGTGCTGTGTTGGCATGCCATGTGGTAGCCCAAACATGACACGACCAGACATGCTGTGCCAGCACGCCAAACGGGCATGCAACAGTAGGTGAATGTCCGAGCCAGCATGGGAAGGTCTGGTTCATTTAGCCACCTATAGTCTAAAACCGTGAGCAACAATGATGATATAAAATATAAGAAACAAATAATAAAGAAGTCTCGAGGATGATGTATATATTTTTATTTAAAATGGGTTACAAACTATCACAAATATACAATACTGCAAGAATATCATTAGAGATAATAAGAAAATACTACTAATAATTCAAAGACAGATAGAGAGAGAAGAAGAGAAACAAATATACCACAAAATTTTTGCATATTTTATTGTCTTATTAATAGAATACCAAAGGATTCATCACGTTTGATTTATGGTTATAGAAATTACTATATTAATTAATTAGAATATCAGACATTTGTCAGGTTGGATGAGTAGTGTGAAGTTTAAAATTATGTTGTCATTTCAATATTTTTGAAATAAAATATAAAAAATATATATGTGAAAAAATATAATAATGCTAGTTGCGCGATCTCCGTGAGGCATCGTGCTAGTTGTACAATACTTGAGGAATCACTTTTTTAGTTTAAATTTTGATATCTGTCAATACTTCCTAGAATTAAGATACAAGGAGGTACACAAGTTAGCACTGCAAACTTTGATACCTCTGGGTACATGCTCAATTACTGTAGAAAATCTTTTCTGAAAAGATTCAAGGGAGGCATGGCTGTAGAAGGAACTGAGAGGGTTGAGTCCAAAATTGAGGTGTGGCCGTGGCCGAGTGCCAGAGCGAATAATAGATCACCAATTTGTAGAGCATAATAATCTTTAGATCATAGTTGTGTCATATTTGGGTATATATATATAAAATACTACACCACTTGTATAGTTGCACGAGTACTTGTCTTCTAATAGCTATTCAAATATATACATACACAAAAGCAAAAAAAGCAATGAATCTTAATCAATTATGTGCCAAATAGACTAATGAAATTTGTAAATTTATAATCTCAAATTCCCCATATCCACCTCATTAAGGTACTGCTAACGTCAAAATCTGAATGATCCGATGGTGCTAAAACCGATCGGCTGAGAGATGTCTGATAGAGAGTTTGATTCAATCATCGGCCGATGGAGATACTGGTTAGCTCAAAGACAAAGCCGATGAAAACTGTAGAGAAGCCGATCGGAACTATAGAGAAGCCGATCTAATTAGTAAAACATTGGATCGGCTTGAAGACAGAGAATTATTTGATCGTTGTCAGGTCTGAAAAGCCCGAGGAAAGGTAGCAAAAAGATCGGATTAAATAAAAAGAGGTCCGATTGCTACAATGAAGAAGCCGATCGGGTTATAGCGGAGGAAGACTCGGTTCCAAATTAGAAGATTACTCAGACAAAACCGAGTTTGCGGAAGAGCCGTGAATAATACGGCAAGATGTTCTATCTCTGTAAATTGTAACCTTATTAGGAAGGTTTAGTTAGTTAGTTAACTTCTTTAGAGATATTTTTCTTTGTTCTTATTAGGAAATAATGTTCGATGGTCGTAAACATATCGGACTCTGTCTGTAAAACCAAGGTATAAATATAAACCCTCTGAAAACATGTAAGATATCTCTTGATTAATATACAATCTCGACGCATCGCCACCCTAGTTTATGTAGGTTTTACCGGTAGATTCTAGCTCTCGACGTGGGGCTATATCAGTTAAATCCGATCTCCGGCGAATGGGTAAGTCTCACCACCATCTCGATATGTTCTGCTCTGTCTAAGACTGCATCGGTTAGGTTCGACCTCTTAGGCTGATCAGACGTATCACATCACGTTCGTGTCGGACCTATCGGCCTGTTAAGCTCCCTCTGTCGTCATTAATTTCATGCTGCATCGGTTAGGTGCGACCTACGGGGTTGCCGACGGTAGATCGAGCTTCAGGCTTATAGTCTTCTACACGGCGTATTATCGGAGTGCTAACCGATGAGTTATCCATGCTCTGAGCTTCATGTCTAGCACATCGGCCCCTCGGCCGATATGCATCAGCCTTTAGAGGCGTCCCTTGACGCGTAACGCTGAGCGTATCGGTCTCCTAGCCGATACGCCCCCGCCTTCATAGAGGCGTCTCCTTATCAGCTCAGCTAGCCAATGGGTTCGTTTCTATTTTTGCTTCAGCATAGCTGATCCGGCGTCCTCCGTATCATCATCACTGGCCCTGGCCTCATACTGTCTCGGTTAGGTCCGATATTCGAGGTTCGGTGTTAATGGCGCTGTCACGATGGGCGACGGGTCTTTTGCTGTCATATCCGGAGCGACATCGGTTTTATAGCCCATGCCCTTTTTAATAATATTTCTTGCCAGCTCGTATGTGCCTTCATTGGTTTTTCCAGCCGATAAATTACTGTTCGGCAATCCGAAGGGATCCTGTGTGCCTTGCTATTCTCTGAGTACATCCTAGTTTCTCCATCGGCTCTACGGTCGATCCCTTGTCGACACCTATCCACATCGGCTCTCCAGCCGATTGAAGAGCATCCCAATCCTATCGGCAGCCAGCCAATAACGAGCGCCTGTATCGGTCCACCGTCCGACGAATCTACTCGTCTCATTTTCTTATCAATTGCATGGTCAAATTGACTGGCACGCCCACACTCGTATGGACGTACCGGAGCTAATCGAATCCCACGGCCCCTGGCGCGCGTACCTCCTAAACGATCCAGCGTGTTCATGCCAGGGCACGTGAGTGACCTCGGCGTGAACAGGTACCAATGCCTTTCCCTTTTCCTTTACAATCCATCTTGTGAAATAACAAATCAAAAATTGAAGAAGAAGCTAGCCTCAATCAGAGAAGAATCTGGCCTCTCTTCTCTCGCTTGCTCTGCTAGGCTGATCAGCTGGAGCATCCACCAACCAGACGAGGTGCTAGCCGCGCCTCCCAACTGCGGCCTGTCACCTGCCTCTTGCCTCCCCATCCCTTGCATGTATGACTGCGCCGAGCGCCAACAGCCCACCTCCACCGGTCCGGCCTGCCCTGCGCCTCGTCGTCATGGCCCCGTGCAATCACCGCCGGCCACCGCCGCGCCGTTCGCGCAGTCGTACGCCCCTCCGCTGTTCAGTTTGTGGCTCTGCCCGGTAGGGTTCAAGTGGACACACAGTAGCAACACTACGGCTCCACCCACATCAAGTCATTCAGTCAGTAAGAAAGTCACGGGCCCTGACACCACGGCTTAGCAACACCATGCCCATCGCTGTCTGGTGATCGGCGCAACTCGCGGACATGGCGTCATGGCGATAATGGTGGTCAGCCACCAAGGTTGCCAGACCTCGCCACACCGAGTCCTGGACGGTTTTGGATAGTTAGTCACGCAAACAACTTGTATTTTTATGATGCCTAGGACTTCCAAAACAAATTAAGGCCGCGTGTTTGTCTTTGTGGCGATCCAAGGAATTGGACATCACAGGTTGATTTCATCGTATATTTGCCCATTTATGCTTGCTGCCCATGTGATTTCATCTTCCCTATCAGCATGTAGCATGGTATCACGTGCTTGCTCACAAGGACAGACAATATGTTGGATAATCATAATGGTTATTCCTCTGGAGGATATGTTAATGGATCCATTTATTTTCTAGAGTAGCATTGTTTCCGGCATTTGTCCGTCCAACCAAGTTGAATGCCAGCAGGATACTTTTGCCCCGTAACCAAGTGTCCTGCGTAATTATTCGACTAGATTTTTTTTGAAAGTTTTATTAATGTTTCTTAAAATTGTAATAAATATACACATATTTATAAGTTGATAATGCATATTTATATCTATTCACATAATTACACACTACCACAATTTCTCTTGTTCGGTCAACAATAGCAAATATATATCTTGCTCAATCTCACTTATTTAATGTGTACTTCCTACAGTTTAATCTCTATTAAATGGTGATTGAGAGCTATGGTCTGCTTGTTTGCGAAAATATTCTGAGAATATTCGATAGTTTATTTACTGATATAACATCCATTATTGTTTTTCTTCAAAGAGGTGATGAAGCTTTTTTTTAGGATATAAGAAAATTTTGTTAATTTTAGATCATAAAGTAAACAAACGTCGAACAATCTTGTAGGTATGTTTCTCAACCACTTCTATAACTGTTCAATATAAGATAAGCTCATGCTATATATTTGTGACAGTTAGTCTAGCAAATTTCATTCCTGCTGCTCTAGTAACCCTGACTTCTATTTCTCTCCAATTCTCTCCCCTTCCCATACTCCTCTCTCACCAAACCTTTGATATCCATATTATCGGTTATACTTTTTCTCCTTAGTTATTCTGATATATCAAATTTTCCTTCAATAAAGTGGCAAGAACTGGCAAGAAGGTGATATAGTTCTATACTTTGATTGTATACAAATAAGATAAATAGTTATGATTTTTATTCAAATTCTAATTATTTGTGTTCATCATCGACTTTTCATATATCTGTTTTTTATACTCTCACCATCCTAAAAGGAGTTAATTTGAAGTGTTTAAAATTTATCTAAAAAATCGAGTTGGTTTATAGCCATTTTTAAGGTAAAGTATTAAATGTGTTTTATCCATTCAATCCTCTATACTTGTCTACCTAACAATACAAATTCCTATTAATTATTGACACTTTAATTTTTCTCTAAGTACTAATTTGTATTTGTATTGAAATTATTATAAATCAACTATTTTGTTAGAGGTAGTATTTAACGTAGACCTTTTCTACTATTTTCTACTATTTATTTATTTTAAATTCAAGTAGTATATGAACCAATCAAAAATATATTTTTTCTTTAATTAATATGAGAATTTTTAGACCTTTAGGATAAACTTGGTGCTCCTTTCTATAGTTGCAATCACAGAGTCAACCAAGTTGAATGCCAGCAGGATGCTTTTGCCCCGTAACCAAATGGTGTCCATGGATGTCATTTTGGCAAAAAGTTGTCGGACTATCTGATCCCTGGGCACCCATGGTAGGAGTATGTGAGATGATACCATTCGGGTCGTAGCCACCTTAATCATAGCGCCCTTTCAGACGAGCTGAATTGGCCCAGCCAACAAGGTCTGTTTTGGCAAACAAATCCGGTTTGCAGTAAACGTTGCATTTTTCTGCTGCTATGATGGTACCCTTCCTGTCCTGTCCATATATAAGAACTGTTCTACATCTTGTTGATGATCCTCTTTATTAGCAGTACTGTATTTGAATATATTACGCTGTTAATTTTTTTATATTTTTATCATTATTTTTCTATTATAATATAATAATAATATCTAACAAAATTATAAAATTATAAAAATACTTATCAAGAACTAGCGGACACATGCTAGTATTGTTTAGAAATAAATAAATAAATATGAGGTGTCTAGATCAACACATCCGTTGATATGTCTTTGTGTACAATAAATTTGTATTTTAGAGATAAAATAACATAGAACCACATAGAACAACTATTTTATAATGTAAAAGTATAGTTGGTAAAACATATAAAATAGAGTTGGAGGGGTGGTAGATTGTTTGTAGTAAAATTTGTTAAATCCTGTAGATAGGATTGGAGAGCTAATCGACTTGTGGAAAGAGCCCGATTGATATAGGAAAATAGTCGATCGGATAGATTGAAGATGTATTCGGTTCAACCAAAAGACGAAAAGTTATTCAGATGGAATCGAGTTCAAGTAGGAGCCGTGCAAAACCACGGCAGGGTACTTTATTTTTATAAAATATATCTTATAAGATTAGATAAGTTTAATTAATTTTATTAACTTCTTAGAGATTGTTAACTTTTATGTTTAAAAAATAATGTCCGAAAATTATTTGTAATCGTATTGGACTCTTGTAACTCCAGAGTATAAATATAGATATCTTGCAACCTTGTAAATCATCTATCAGATCAATACATCTCTGGCACATCGCTACCCTAACTTGTCTAGATTTTTACTGATGGGTTCTGGTTCTCGACGTGGTGCTACATCGGATAGGTCTAAACTCCGACGAAGGGATAAGTCCCATCATTATACTGGTGTATTTGCTCTATCTAAGGTTGCATCGGTTAGATCCAATCTCTTAGTTTGATCGAATATACCACATCACGTCTGTGTGAGATCTATCGGCTTATCAAGCTTCTTTTACCGTCATCAGTTTTGTGCTGCATCGGTTAGATTCAAACTACTAGACTACTAATAGTAGATTGAGCTATAAGCCAATGGTCTTTACTCGGCGTTTCATCGGAGTAACTAGTCGATGAATTATCTACACATCGAGCATCACGCCTAGTATGTCGGCTCCTCAGCTGATACACATACATCTTCAGTGACATCTACTGAATCTCTTTACCCAGTGTATCAGTCTCTCAGTCAATATACATATCTTCAAAGATCTTCTCTTATCAGCCTAGCTAGCCGATGGGTTAATCCTTTCCTTCCACCCGCACGTCTGATCTAGCGTCCGCCATCTCGTTGTCATTAGTTTTAGTCTCATATTGTCTCGGTTCGATCCAATCTATCGAGGCTGACTTTAACAGTTCCGTTATAGTGGTCATTGGGTCATGTACTTTTGGAGGATCGGGTCTGCCTTCTTCTTATTCATCGTACATTATATTCGGAGCGCTATCGGCTGTAAAGTCGATGGATCTTTTATATTACTCCTTGCCAATCTACATATGCCTTCATCAGCTTTCTAGCCGATGAATGAATGCTATAGCCTCCATTGGCATCCAGTCGATAGGAGAATCCCACGTGCTATTCATTGAATACCCTATTCTAAAGTACCATTGGCTTTGCAGACGGTGAAATTGTTATCGTATTCTTTGAATATCCTTTTATGCCTTCATTAGTTTTACAACCGATGGACCAGTGTTACTCCTTCAATATATCCAGAGAGCCATCAGCTCTAGAGCCGATGCATCTTTCATTCCCTTTGTTGCCATCTGCTTACTCTTTCATCAGCTTCTCAGCTGATGGAAGAGTGTTCTAGTCCTTATCAATAATCAATTGATAGCAGGAGTCCGTCGGACGTAGCGGATGACTATCGCAACCTTATCGGCAACCAGCCGATAGTAAGAGTTCATATCGCTCCATCGTCTGATTGACCCATTCTCTTTATCTCCTTGTTAATTACAGGGTCATATTGACTGGCATGCCCGTATCTCCATTGTCGTGACGAAGGGACAATAAAGTCAAAGGAACTCGGCGCACTCTCGAACCAATCAACGAAGCCGAAGAACAATCGGGAGTGTATGCCTTCCAATGAAGCTGAAGGTCTTGCACTGGAGTAAAACAGATCTCCCAGACCTCGGTGTGTTTGCGTGATTCAGTGTGAACATATTTTTGGCACGCTTGGTGGGATAGAAGACGTCATTCGTCGATCAATCCATTCATTGACTGAAGATTTCACTCATCGATCAGTGGAACGATACAATTGCCTGATTAGAAGTTAGAATTTCATTCATCAATGAGAGAGACACAATTTTAATCAATATGTCTGAAGAAGAGGGTGATGTCAAGGTGTGCTCATCCAATGCAGAAGCCAATGAAGATATTATTATTTCGATCCTTTTGTATGACACAAGATAGTCCAATCGAGAAGAATTCATTCCCAAGACCAACTTTGATTGGTGAACCAACTCAACCTATAGCTTCAAGTCTATAGCAATCCGTTTAAGAACTAGTTAATGAAACTATACATCACATGTTGAATGATCAATCTAAAGGGTTGACAAATATGTTTTAGGACTTGATAAGGAAAAGAGTGGATGGATTATACACTCAAGAGCCACCAGTTGATACATCGGCAAATATTGGTCCATAAATACTAATATTTAATTGGTCCGATGGCTATATTCAGCTCGAGGGGGCAACATGATGAAGACAATGAGTAGACTATCAAAATTTCTAAAGTGATAAAGGAACAGTTTAGCTTAAAACCGAAGGGGGAAATTTTCATATATCAGCCTCCATATCCTGAGTGGTTTGATAGAGTACCCTTACCATACCAATACAAGATAACAGACTTCTACAAGTTGTTAGGGCAAGACAACATATCAACAATTGAACACGTTTGCCGATTCTTGGCTCAGTGTGGACAAGCATTAGTAGAAGAAGCTTTGAGAGTTAGCCTATTTCCATTGTCACTATCCGGATCAGCTTTTTAATTGGTTTGCATTGTTGCCACGAAATTTAATTGGTCGATCTGGAAGAATAGTTTCACAAACTCTTCATTGCGGGAATCCATGAGATGCAGCTCATAAATTTGATATCGGTGAAGCAGAAAAATGAGGAATCGGTTTCAGAGTATATTCAAAGATTCCGTAATGTAAGGAGCCAATGCTACAGTTTGGACTTAAGCAACGAACAATTGCTTAAGCTGTCCTTCGAAGGATTATCAAAGTGCTTCAGAAGGAACTTTTTCCCTTAGGAGATTAACAACTTATCACATTTGATGTAGACTGTCTTGTCTCATGAAAACCGAGTGCAAGAAGTAGGGGAGGAGATTTTAGAGTTGTGGGGACCTAAGGAAGATAATTTCGAAGCATGAGTCCTCATACTTTGAAATTGAGGGTATGTGTTTGCACCAAAAATTGATAAGCCTTGTAGATAGGATTGGAGAGCCGATAGGCTTATGTAAAGAGTCTGATTGATATAGGGAAAGAGTCGATCGGATAGATTGAGAATATATTTGGTTTACTCAAAAGATGAAAAGTTATCTAGATGAAACCAAGTTTAAGAAGGAGCCGTAGAAACCACGATATGGTACTTTATCTTTATAGAATATATCTTGTAAGATTAGACAAGTTTAATTAGTTTTGTTAAATTCTTAGAGATATCTTTTATGTTTAGAAAATAACATCCGAAGATTATTTGTAACTGATTTAGACTCTTGAAACTCCAAGGTATAAATATAGACCCCGTGGGACCTTATAAATCTTCTCCTAGATCAATATATCTTTGGCGCATCGTCACCCTAGCTTTTCTATACTTTTTACCGGTGGGTTCTAGCTCTCGACACTGGGCTACATTGGTTAGATCTAAATTCCGACGAAGAGGTAAGTCCTTCTATTGTCCTAGTGTATTCGCTCTATCTAAGGCTGCATTGGTTAGGTCTAACTTTTTAGTCTGATCAAATATACCACATCACGTTCGTATGGAATCTATCGCCTTATGAAGCTCCTTTTATCATTATCAGTCTCGTACTACATCGGTTAGAGTGGACCTATTAGATTGCTGATAGTAGATTGAGCCATAAGCCAATAGGTCTTTACTCGGCGTTTCACTAGAATAGCTAGCCGATGAATTATCCACACATCGAGCATTACGCCCAGTGTATCAGCTTCTCAATCGATACACATACATCTTCAGTGACTTCTCCTAAAACTCATACTTAGTGTATTGACCTCTTAGTCAATATGCATATCTTTAGATATCTTCTCTCATCGGCTCATCTAGCCAATGGGTTCGCCCTTTCTTTCCACCCGTACGTCCGATCTAGCGTCCACTATCTCGTTGCCATTAGCCTCAATCCCATACTGTCTCGGTTCAGTCTGATCTATCAAAACTAACTCTAATGGTACCATCACGGTGGTCACTAGGTCTCGTACTTTGGGAGGATCGGATGTCGCTCCTTCTGATTAATCGCACATTATATTTGAATCGCCATTGGCTTTGCAGCCGATAGATCATTTATATTATTTCTTACCAATCTACATATGCTTTCATCGGCTTTTCAGTTGATGAACGAGCGCTATAGCCTACATTGGCAACCAACCGATAGGAGGATCTCACGTGCTATTTATTGAAAATCCTATTTCAGAGTACCATTGGCTTTCCAGACGATAGAATCGTTATCGTATTATTTGAATATCCTTTTATGCCTTCGTTGGCTTTGTAGCCGATAGACCAGTGTTACTCCTTCATTTTATTCAGAGCATCATCGGCTCTATAGTCGATGTATCTTTTATACCCTTTGTTGCCATCTCTTATGGCTTCATCGGCTGGGTAAGCCGATGAAAGAGTGTTCCAGTCCTTATCGACAATCAGTCCATAGCAGGAGCACGTCGAACGTAGCCAATGACTATCTTAATCATATTTGTAGCCAGCTAATAGTAAGAGTTCGTATCGATCTATCATCTGATTGATCTATTCTCTTTATCTCCTTGTCAATTACAAGGTTAAATTGACTGGCACACTTACATCTTCATCGTCCTAATGAAGGGACAATGAAGTGAAAGGACCCCGGCGCGCTCTTAAACCAATCAACGAACCGAAGGATAATCGAGAGCGCACGCTATCCAATGAAGTCAAAGTACCTGTACTAGAGCGATGCAGATCTTCTAGGCATTGGTGTGTTCGTGAGATACGGAGTAAACATAGGTCTTTTTTAGAAGGGTATAAAAAATCTACTCATATAATTTTATGTTTTCAAACTATATGTTTGGAGAGCTATTGAAGATTAAAATTTCAAAAATTTAACGAAACAAAATAGAAAACATAGTACATTTTAACTATGTAGGAAGTATGATTTTTGGCATTTTTGGACTATCAAGAAGGACAAATTATAAGTTACTTTGGTTTGTCAACCAAAGTCAAATATTTTTATGTTTAAGCAAGTTTATAGAAAAATATAGCAATATTTTCAACCTAAAATAAATATACTATTAAAATATATTCATCACTTAATGAAACTAATTTGACTAATTTGATGTTTGATGTTATATGTATTAGAATGTGTTTACATAAACTTGTTAAGTTTATAGAGATTTCCAAAATTGAGGAGCCTTATGAAGCTAAGGAAGGACAAGAGGATTGCCATAACCAAAGTTCTACCTTGTTCGTTGAAATAAAAGTCGTTCTACCCTGTGCCCTCTTGACAGAAAATGGTAAATGGTAAGCCTAAGTTATTTTCTAGATAATGGATATTAAACCCGGTATTGAAGCTACAATTACTTATTATTATATAGTTATTGGCTCAAAGTCTAAGTACGAATCTAACGAAGAATGAAAAAAATAACACAACACTACCAACAAAAGAAAAGAAGCAACTCATTTAAAGTTCAATTCTATTGCTAAATTTTTATCTAAAGTTGACGAAAATCTACTTGACAATTAACTCTAAGTTCTGGCATGCTGCACGTATAGCCACCATGTTCTCTTGACATCTTTGCCCTAAATAATACCCACATATAAGGTTTAGTTGGAGTTTTATAAAGAACCATGTCATTGCTACTAAATCACAGAGCCAATATAATGCTCCTATTAAAATATGTTTCTTGGTTTTTAGTCAATATCAACTAGCTAATTTCCAATCATCTGGGAGAAGTTATGTGGCCTTTGCAGTCTAAAAGATAAAAACTGTTCTCCATAGAAATTTAGTAACATGACAATCAAAATATACAAGTTGGATAGTTTTATTATGCATACAAAAGCAATATTTTGTACTACCATTCTAATTTTTTTTTCTAAATTATCTTTGGTTAGCACTACTCTTTTAAAAAAATACCACATAAAAATCTTTACTTGATAGGCATCTTCAAATTCCACATCACTTTATTCCTATTACGTACCCCTTGAAAATCAGCGTCAAATATATCGATGGAACAGAAAAGGCACCGTTCTTATAAGGGTTCATCCTAAACATCTCTTTATCATCATTAAGATAAATATATACTATTCTAGCAACCAAATTATATCAATTAACAAGATTCTGACCGACGAATGCCCTGAAAAAGAAACATTCAAAGGAATATAACTCATCACACTTGCAATTGATGCACTTTTCTTATGAATAATATTATACAAAGATGGATACTGCTCTTTAAAAGAAGAATTTTCAATCCATTCATCTTCCCAGAGCCTAATTTGATTATCATCATTGATTATAAATGATGCAAAACTTAAAAATTTATCTTTGACTTTCATAAGATATTCCTAGAAATACGAGTCACCTAGTTTTTTTACTCTTTTAGTTATTATCTAATTATTAATATTCTTCCTCTTAAGCAAAACTTGCCATACTCCATCCTCATTAATCAAATTAAATAACCATTTACTTAGAAGACATTGATTTTGAATGTATATGTTGTAGATCCCAAGTGCACCTTATTCCTTTTATTGACAAATGATATCTCACCTTGTGAGTGTGTTTTTTTCCTTATGTTCATCCCCTTACCAAAAGAATCAGATATATAGTAATCAATATTTTGAATTACTCCTCTAAAAATCTTAAAGAAAGAAATCATAAACATAATCAACACCAGTTTTTTTTGCCATAAACATATGTTTACCTTTCTAATTATTTAGTTTTTTTTTCAATTCTTTCTTCTATCAATTTTCAATCCTTATTACTTATTTATTACTTAGCTTCCTAAAAAGCATTGCAATACCAAACGCCTAAGTTATTTAAATTGGAAATCCATAGAATGACTAGGAATTCGTGCATAGTGTCTTGGAGATGAACATTGACCAGCAAGCGGAGACCATTTACCACCTCCTATAGCAATGCCCTGTAGCTAATCAGGTCTGGTGAGCGATTCTTGCTCTTAACGTTCTAGGTTACTTCCGCTCCAACAGGCCGGCATTTTATTCTTGGTCGTTCGCAGCAAGGGAGAAAATTGTTGCCTCGCAATGCAGAGGATTTGACACGCTGGTCATCCTTTTTAGTTGAGTCCTTTGGAAGTAGCGCAACAAAAGAGTTTTCAATCGGGAGAGTCGGAACTGGTCGCAGCTAATTTCGGTGATTTGTGAGTAGGCCCAACACTGGGCGCCGGCCGGAGCGAGGATGGCGTTGCTGGTGTCTAGCTCACTCTAGGTTGTTTCGGTTGCCCAACGGTATCATGACATATTCCCTTTGTAACTCTAAAGGTAGCCGCCGACCTTATAGCCTGGCGAGATGTACTATGACCTTTTCTCCTCTTAGTACAGTGATACGCAAACCTTTTACCTATTCCTCAAAAAAAAAAAAAGAAAAAGAAAAGAGGGAGATGAACATTATCACGCATCGAACAGGCACGGTTTGGATTTCCTGAACACTCTTTACTGAGTTAGTCACATCATCAAAGTACTTATCAAGGAAAGCGGATATCGAGCGCGGATGTCTTTTTATTTGTGAAAGGCTATACGCACGAACTTTTTTTTACAAAACCCTAAAAAATGTTGATGTGGCACAATAGGAGTAAATCAAGATTTTCTATAACTCCAAACTAGTTGCATCAAATGGTTGAGAACTTTATTTGTAAGCTTCTGTAAGAATTTTGTTAGAGTAAATTGCACTTTAGTCCACCTTTTATTACATCCCAAAATTTCACTTTAGACTTTAGCCAATCTTTTTTACTTTGAACTAGGTAAGATTATCCTATGTCTCTTTTCTAGCTGAATAGCCTACGTATAAGTTGGGAGGATTACCAATGTACAGGGGCCGATGTGCTTAGGTCATTGATGTGCTGGAGAAAATATTTTAGATGGTCCAAGTGAAGCAAAGGAACATAACCTAGTCCTTTTTAATGTACGTTTAGCACTGCTCTTTTATTCACGGCGAAATGAAGATGGCTGCGCCATTTGCGTGAAAAGATGCTTAAATGCATTCTACTACATGATGTACCTAGTTTTCAGTAACATAAAATTTTTCAAAAATTTCAGGTGCTTTTGGATGGCTTAGATCATGCCAAGATTCATATTGCACAACAATCCTATCTTCTCCCATTTTCCTCCCCACAATGCACGCGAGCTTGATCACTAGCCCCCCACCCAATGTGCTGCCCCCAACCTCGTCAGTGCTAGAAGCCACCATAAGTGTTAGTGTGCTTTGCCGGACCGGCCTCTTCCTTTCCCTGTCCCCACGGTCCTCCTCCCTATAACAATAGTGACAAGGTGTACCTGCCCCGTCTATCTTTCTCATGTCTAGTTGCTTACACCACTGAGATGCTCCTATTGCCACTACATCCTAACCACTCTAGATCTGATGCCGTTGACCCCGTCTATCAACCACGTAGCTCAGATGGTGCCGCTATCACCTCATCACCCACCCGTGTCTACCAACCACCATAGGTCTACTACCTCCTTAGTATCCCTCTAAAGCCTAGGTCTTCTATCGTAGTTCTGATGTCATCGTCATAGCCACTGTCACTGGTGAGTCTTCCATTAGGAGCCCCATTTCTCCCTCTCCCATTGCTAGAGCTTGAAGATGACTCTTAGCCACTGGATTTCAATCCAATGGCCATGGCTAGAGAACAGATGATTGAGATTTTACTTGAAAACTAGGAATCCCCTATAGTATCTCATTTAATTTCTACATCAAGAGATGCACACTATTAAGTTATTAGATATATATTAGTATGTGCTGGTTGGTAGATGTAGGCCATGGTGGCCCAAGGTCCTGGTCCAAACCAAGGCTGCTGTGTGTATATATGCTTCTTTTTATTGCAATAGTAGTTAGAGGTTATAGTTCACACATGGTATCAAAGCTATGGAACCATAGCCACTGGCCAATCTCTATCCACCGGAGCTCCAAGTAGCCATCGGCGGCTGCTATGAGCAACCTCCAAGGTAGCTACTTCTTCTACTCCTACGCGCTTGGTTGTTTTTCTTATCTTCATGAGGCTAGAGCTTGTCTTTTCACCGTGCGATGGTGGCGACGTCTATTCCCCAAGCTCTGTACACTTTGTAGCCATCTATTCCTGCCCCAAATCAGTTGCTCAAGAGCATCTCAACTGGTCTCGCTTTGCTACTTTGCTCCAGCCCCAAATCAGGTATGAGGAATCAGTTCCCCTTCTATGATAAAATAAGGAATTGGGTCTTATCTTGTGGTCTGGTCTGCTCAGTTCGTGGAATTCAGTGATGTATTGCTGCTAGTTGTCAAATTGTTGTGATTAGGTCAATAATTAAATCTGCCATTTCGTGATCAACACTGATGATTTTGGATAGCCTTCTTGGTCCTGACTCTTGTCAGATTACTTGTTCTAGATGTGGGAAATTTGGTTATTAGGTACATTAGTGCTTTCAACAACCTAAAGAACTAGGGCCATTGCATAATTTTCCATGTCAATGTGAGAATTCCTTTGCAAAAATTTTTGTTCCATTAATTGCGGTGTCAGCTGCTCCTATCCATTGGGTATTAGACTCAGGCTCTTCTTACCATGTGACATCAGATGGCTCACAGCTCATATGCTGGAAATCTGTAATAGATGGTTCTACAATTCAGACAGTTGATGTACCACATGCAAGGTTACTTGAAAGGAAACTTTGTTCACATCTCAATTTGCAGTATCAGATGTGTTTATTGTACTTATATCCGTTGGCTAGCTCACCAACATGAACTGTCTTGTTGGATTTGATGCAACTTCATGCTTTATACAAGATCGCCATGCTCAAAATATAGTTGGCACGAGACATTGTGAGGGATTCTCGAGGGCTCTATATTCTTCATCATTTGAGTCTTCCATCATCTATTACTACTGCCCCTTCCACTTCTGCTTTTGCCAATGTTTGCAAGTCATTTTCACAATGGCGCCATTGTTTGGGTCACTTTTGTGGTTCCCACTTAGTCAGTCTTGTCAACAAAGATGTTCTTGGTCAAATTTATGTTGATACTAGATTTAGATGTAAACTTGATAAACAAGTACAATTGCCATATCCTTTTAGTAATTCTAAGTCGAGTCGACCTTTCGATTTGGGACACTCTGAATGTTTGGAACAAGGCACCCTTTTGTTCCAATGGTTGCCATAACTATTATGTCATCTTTATTGATGATTATTCTAGATATACATGGATTTATTTCATGAAGCATCATTCTCAGCTATCTTTTATATATAAGTTCTTTGCTCAAATGGTTCATACTCAATTTTCTAGTGCAATACATATTTTTTGTTCTAACTCACGAGGAGAGTATATGTCCAACGCTTTCTGCAAATTTATGGTATCTCAAGGTACTCTTCCTTAGCTTTCTTGCCCTAGTACTCATGCTCCAAATGGTGTTGTTGAGTGTAAACATCGTCACATCATTGAGACTGTTTGAACGCTTCTAATTGCATCATTTGTTCCATCTCATTTTTGGGTAGAGGCCATCTCTACAGCTGTATATCTCATCAACATGCAACCATCTTCTTCTCTTCATGGCAAGTGTCCTGAAGAGGTCTTGTTTGGATCTCCTCGTTATAATCACCTTTGAATTTTTGGTTGCACCTACTATGTTTTACTTGTACCCTGTGAATGCACCAAGTTAATAGCCAAATCAACTGAGTGTGTATTTCTTGTATACAATATGCAGCATAACGTCTATCATTGCTCTGATCCTTCTACACGTCATATTCATATCCCTCGAGATGTTACTTTTGGTGATAATAAGCCAATCTTTTATTCTTCTACTAGTGAGCATTCTTCTTCTTCTTCTTCTTCTATAGATTCTATCTCGTTTCTCTATCTTCCACCTATTCCTTCACCATAGCATTTAGCTCCATCACCCATACCACCATCTCCACTTTCACCACAATCAATACCACCTTCACCATCATCCACTCCAGCTTCCCCACCCCCTACATAGCATTCACATATCCTCGAAGTGGAGAGGTACCAACACATGGGATCTCATTTCATTGCTATCTCATGTTGTTCCTATTACCTACAAATGGGTGTACAAGGTTAAAACCAGGTCAAATGGTTCCATGGAGTGATACAAGGCTTGTCTTGTTGCTAGAGATTTTAGCAAACTCATGATGAAGACTATGATGAGACTTTTGCTTTGGTTGCTCATATGACTACGGTGCATATTTTAATTATTGTAGTTGCTTCTTATTCTTGGACTATCTCACAAATGGATGTTAAGAGCGCTTTTCTTCATGGTGACCTTCATGAGAAGGTATACATGCATCCATGTCCAGGGGTGGAGGCTCCACTAGGGCACTACCTTTGTTGTGCACTTTATGGTCTCAAGCAGGCCCCTCATGCTTGGTTTGTACACTTTAGCTCTATAATATCTGCAATGGGGTTTTCTCCTAATGATCATGATCTTGCATTATTCATCCATACTTCTCTACATGGGCATACTTTGTTATTACTATATGTTGATGACATATTAATCACATGTGATGATTTGGAGCATGTTTTTCTTATGAATAAGTATCTCAGCGAGCAGTTTACGATGTTCAACTTAGGACCACTAGTTATTTCTTAGGGACTGAGGTCGTATTTACACCTTTAGGGTATTATCTTTCCTAGAAGTGATATATTGAAGATTTGCTCACTTGCTCTGCTATGACTGATACTAGAACGATTGCTACACCTATAGAGCTTCACTTGCAGCTTCACCCAACTGATGGTACTCCTCCTGTGGACCCTTCTTGGTATCGACATTTAGTAGGTAGCTTTGTCTATCTTTTTATCATCGGACCAGATATTGCTCATATAGTTTATATCTTGAGCTAGTTTATCGGTGCTCCTACTTTTGTTCACTATGATCATTTACTCTGTGTTTTATGATATTTGAGAGGCATTATCATTCGACAATTGTTCTATGTATCATCTAGTCCGCTATAGCTTCGTTGATCCTATTGATTGTTGCTCTATCACTAGCTATTGTAACTTCCTTGGTATATCTCTCCTCACCTAGAAGTCTAAGAAACAAATAGCTGTCTCGATCTAGCACTGAGGTAGAAATTCAAACTCTTACTAGCATTACTTTAGAGATTGTGTGGTTGCATTGGCTACTAGCTGATTTTGGTGTCTCCTGTGATGCCCCCACACCTCTCTTATGTGACAATATTGGAGCCATTCAAAATGCCGATGATCCTATAAAGTATGAGTTGATAAAATATATTAGTGTTGATGTATCATTTATACACTCGTATTGTTAGAAGTCCACCATTGTTCTTCATTACATGCTCTCTAAGCTTTAAGTTGTAGACTTCTTCATCAAGGTCTAAACTCGAGAGCAACATTGGCTTCATCTTCTTAAACTCAACGTGCCAGATCTATCTCGAGTTTAAAGGGGTGTTAAGTAATTAGATATATTGTTGGTAGATGTAGCCCATTATGGTCCAAGATCCTGGCCCAGCTCAAGGCCGTGTGTATATTCGCTTATTTCTATTGCAATACTTAGAGGAGGTTGCAATTCACACTCACACACCCCAGCTATGCATACGTGAACGTGGGCAATGATGCGTTGCATTCATGGGGATGTACACTTGTCGCCGTTGAATCGAAAGCTACCCGGCCACTTACCCATCATGGCAGATTGTAGATGTGCAATGATCCATCGATTTCGATTGCAGTGTATGAAACTCGATCGATACTCACTGATCGACATCATGACGCGAATGACGTACGTGAGCAAAACGAATCTTAACTTTTGTAAACTTCAAATGCACAGCCTTTTAACTCCTCCTGTTACACGTAAGCAGGCGTAACGGTTGATGCGGATCATGTCGTAATAGACTAGTAGAATACTATATCAAGCTAGCTAGTAGCAAATGTGTATGGTGTATTTGGCTATACCACCTCTCTCAAATCCACGCGCACGCCAAGCCCTATAACTTGGATGCATGTACTCGACTGCAGGGTTCACAATTCCAATACGGATAAAAACTGCTCATGAGCAGTATCTTCAGATTTCGTAAAAACGTCGATAAAACAACAAAAACCGATGGAATCCAAACAAATCTTGTCAAAAATTTAAATTTCAGTTTGAATTTTTTTGAACTTGACAAAAAAACTTCTGAACAGTTTATGTTTTCAACCAGGTTCGAAAAGTCCTGGTTTCAAGAAATCTGAACTGATTTTCACCGGGATTATAAACCCTGCTCCACTGTGCTAGCTACCGATGGAGATTCATCATCGATTAGGTGGCCATTGCACACACGTACGTATAGACAAGTAGGTGGTTGCCTACGTACGTTGGTGTGAGTTAATTTATGGGCGATTCGATCGATCGGGATGGAGCGGAATGATGTGACGGATTGAAGGTAGCAATCGATTAGTATTCGACTGTTTCAACGGCCACGAGAACTACTGCCGCAATTATTCTGTCACGCTTCGTACGTACACGCACCACCTTTCGATCGCCGGAGAGATCAATCGATCGGCGTTGGGTTGAATGAGGCACACGTACGGCTTATTAAATCGGGCCACTCAAGGCCCGGCAAGCCAGGCGTGTCGATCGATGTGAGACGCGACCGATCGATCCGTGTATCCGGCGTACTACGACGGTATCTGCGGATGCGAGCCAGCGTGTGTACGCGCAGATAAGCGTGTGCTCTACCTGCACAAAGTCTGTGCCTTGGCCCTACTGAGCCCAGCCCAATTGGCTAACTCTTGTGGGTTACGCCGTTACGCCCATGCCTATCCATCCTGGAAAATCAAACATGACTGGGGGCCAAGAGTTCTGTATTTTAGAAGCCCATTAGTGCAGGAGTGGGAACAACCGCCTCTCTTGGCCGGTTAGGCGGTTAGAAGTCAAGTTTTGCGTTGCTTCGGATTGTTTGGAGCCTCCCTAGAGGGATCGACGTACTCATGTTTGTCTATCCTGGAACCTGGATGAAGCAAGGGCAGAGGCGACTCACTTTATTACTTAGATGTTATTATATCTTCGTCATGAAAAATCTGGATGTTCGTAAATATTGTACATATATACCCATATTTTATTCTCCTCTCCTGCAGTCTTTAATAGGTGTAAACGTAAACATTGCATCATCCTCGAACGGACAAAGAGCCTGCTTTCTTACGAAACAGCAAGAAAAACTAGAGGAAGTTTGGGCACCACATCTTGACAAGGTGACGTTCCCCTGTACGTGCAAACATATCTTCTGATAAAGTACACGTGGAGCAAAAGAACTGACAAACTTCGCTTGATTAGGCGCCCGAATTTCATTTAACAAATCCACGCTCTCAGTTTCTCCCCCCAACGTATTTGTCATGACGTCCACGGTGCACGCGTGTGAAGTGTGGACATACACGCTCTCATTTTATAAATTTTTAATCCACCCCTTCGAAACTTGCGCGACCGGCTACCCGACCGACTAATCCTGCGACTTGTTCGCCCTCAAAGGAAACTACCGCCTTCAAGGACAAGATCTGATCCCACCCCCGTGTTCCCCGTCCCGTCGCATGCTCAGCCTCTCGCCGCCGAAAGAATGCGCGGTGGAGTCGCGGCCAGCGGCCTTGAAGTCGAAGCCGCACGCGTGCCGCTCCGGGTACCGGTGGGCGCCGCAGAACGTGCCGCTGCAACGGCATGCGAACCCCGTCAGCCCCACCCGCTTCCTGCAGCTCGCGCTCCTGCTCGCCTTCGTGCCAGACGGCGCCGCCGCTGACGGCGGGGGCGCGGCCGCGGCGATGGTTACGACGCCCGCCTCCGTGGCAGAGGAGGAAGGCAAGAACGCCGGAGAAGACGACAACGAGGAGGAGGAGGATGGAACGGCCGGGCAGGGGCCTTGCCTGTCGCAGTACCACTTGGAGCAGAGGTCGAGCGTGGCGGGGCTCCCGAAGAAGCCGCAGTTGTTGGCGCACAGGCGGTGCCCCTCCTGCCACCTCTGCTCCTCCGCCATGGCCACCTGCGGCTGTAGCTCTCCGCTCTCGCAGCAACCTTAGAAGCAAGCGACCGACCGGCAAGCAGGCAGGCAAGCGGACGTATGGAGTGGATGAGATCGACGACGTGGGTGGGCAGGGGCCGGAGGGAGGCGGAGGCGGAAGGGGTTAAAAAGGGGGAGACGTGAAGCGGAGACGGGAGGGATCGATTTGGCTTTGGTTTCAAGGGACAGGAAGGGATCGCGACGACGGTACGACAAATCGAGCGGCGCAGCTAAGCCGGCCCGCCTGCCTGCGTTCGCAGGCGTGGACAAGGGACCTCATGCATGGGCGATGCTGAAATTTTGACAAATTAACCTTTTTAAAAAACTTATTTGAAGAATAAATTGTACTAGAAACTTATTGAAAAAATCATGCAACGACGGATTCGTCATACGAAGGCCTGGAAGATATGCTTAGCTCTAGTACAGGTCCTTAAGACTCGAGGTTCGTGAGCGTGCTAGTTAATTTGATCTTACAATTGACAAGAAAAAGGGGATAAGATGTGTTCGTCGATCGGCCGGAAGGCCTGTCCGACACTCCCTATCGGCTGATGGCCGATAGAGATGAGAATGCTAACGCATTAGCTGAAAAGCCGATGGAGGTATGGGAGATAGACACGTGTAACACGCTAAAATGTCTATCAACCAAAGAGCCGATGACGCTACCCACGTCCGATACACGGAGCGGGAGTCGATCCCCGCGAGACCATGCGGGTGAGCGACAGCAGTAACGGCACTGTTAGGGCCAGCCTCGATAGATCGGACCTAACCGAGACAGTATGAGGCCGGAGACTAACGACATTGAGACGGCGGGGGGTTCGGTCGGCTCGGACCGAACGTGATGACGAGGTAGGAGGGATGCCATCGGCTACCTACAGGCCTAACGCCTAAACCCAACGGCCGCACGACGATGGGGACCTACGTTTAGGATAACTCATCGGCTACTCACTCTGATGAGACACCGTAGAGAGACTTACAGACCTAAAACTCAATCCTCCGTCGGCAGACACATAGGTCGGACCTAACCGATGCAGCACGAGACCGACGATAGCGGAAGAAGTTTGATAGGCCGATAGATCCTGCACGGACGTGATGCGATACACCTGATCTGACTAAGAGTTCGAACCTAAACGATGTAGCCTTAGACAGTACAAAGTATACTAGGATAGTGGTGGGACATACCCCTTCACCGGAGATCGGACCTAACCGATACAACCCCGCGTCGAGAACCAGAACCCGCCGGTAAACACCTAGATGAACTAGGGTGGCGATGCGTCGAGATTGTATATGATCGAGAGATATCTTACATATTTCTAGGGGGTCTATATTTATACCCTGGATTTACAGACAGAGTCTGATGCATCTACAACCATGGGACATTATTTCCTAATAAGAACAAAGGAAAATATTTCTAAAAAAGTTAACTAACCAGCAATCGGACCTTCTTTTACTCAAGTCGATCATTTTTCTATCTTTCCTCAAGCTTCTCGGACCTGACCCCGATCGGATAATTCCCTGTCTTCAAGCTGATCTAATCTTCTACTAATCTGATCGGCTTCTCTACAGTTTCGATCGGCTTTGTCTCACGAGCTGACCAGTATCTCTATCAACCGATGACTGAATCAAAGTCTCCATCAGACACCTCTCAGTCGATCGGCTTTATCACCATCAGATCATCCAGATTTTGGCGTGAACACATGCCCCCTAATTTTGGAGTTTGCTAACAGACTACGAAATTTCGAGCCGTTAGAAGTCTACGCAAACTAGGATGACCTGCTAATACCCACATTAATCGGCTCAGATTTCTGCCTAGGTCGCTCCGCCTCTATAAAACACATCTCTGCCTCAGTCTTCTTCCACACACTTCTTCTCATCAAAAAACTCCCAAACCTCGACGAGCTCCAAAGGCGTCCGCAAATCTCCAAAGGCGAACTTCCGCAAACCTCGATGGGCTCCGAAGACTGAAGACGAACTCGTAGATTTCTTCATTGGCCGCTACTCCTTCTTCATTTGTGCAATGGCTTCTACACACTTAATCCCCTGAGGTAACTATTATCTGCTCTTTCATCCTATGTTTTGCACAAATCTTTCCCATCCCGATTTCTCATCAGTAGTCGGGTTCTTGTTTCTATAGGATCTCAAGAGTCAGATTGCTATTCCAGTTTTTGACCACCCTGATCACTTTTTTCTTGGCCCTATGGGTAGCGAGGATCCGACCGATTTCATCAACTCTGAAACAGAAAGGATCCTGTTCAAACACTCATCTATGGCCATCACTGATTGGACTAACTACTTTAGATCCTAGCCTAGCAAACTCCCGGAATGGAGGAACTGACTACCTAGGAGGATTTGGAAATAGACCATTTCATCAACCTTTCCTTAGCCGATATGGAAAAGAATAAACCTCTGCTTGTATCGGCTTCTTACTTTAGGTTGGACATCTTAAATACCTTCATGTTCAGGCATGGGCCGATGACCCCCATTTTGATGGATGTTACCATGTTGACCTGCCTCAACACCACCCACTACATAAACCTGTTCAGCCTTAGATTCAAACCCACTCATCGGCTGAATACCAAGAACGTTGGAGGTTGGACTAAGTATATTTCCCTGCATAAAAAATTCTCTGACCAAGTCGATAGACGTGAACACTTAGCATTCTTGAATCTCTGGTTGGAACGGTTCGTCTTTAGTGGTTCGACTCTTGGTCCAACAACCAATATGCAATGTCTGACAGAGCTTCTAGCCGATCACTACCAAATTCCCCTGGGTAATATTTTCTCGGAGCTACTTATCAACTGCTCCATCAAGTGGCGACCAAATTATCGGCAGGCCAACCAGTCGGACATATCGGCAAACCCTGGTGGTTTATACAACTTTGGTTGAACGTCTACACCTCCAAAGTTATCGCCAAGCCCCCTTTCTCTTCCATGATGTACCCGACTGATTACCCAGAGAAAAATGAGGCTAGCTGATGCCAATGCATATCTCTGGGTGAAGCTTCATTGGCTCTTCCTGGAAGCAAAATGACCTTCCTCGGACTCAGCCAGTGATTCAATTGTTTCTATTACGGCTTCACTAAAGTGGTCACCATCTGGTTTGTGTACGAGGATGACTCGTCCTTTCATCCGATGAACGCCTTAGCCGATGAAGAATCGAACACAATCTTTTTATCCTCCATAACTCCTTGTCTTCTGTCGATTGGATTTTCATTGGGCCGATCCCAACATCCATCATACGATTTCTACCATTCTTCAATTGGTGCTCGTCAGTTGGGCTTCAACCAACTCCTCATCGGCTTGTTCTTCATCGGCAAGCTCCGAGCCCGTGGAGAAGTAAAAAGTGGCTTGGAGTACGACCGTCTTAGATTGATGGCATCAACCTTGTCCTTAGGGACTATCTCCACCTTCGAGTCATGTATATCCAATACCAAAATCTTTGTTCGATGGTAGTCAGAATGGGGAAGGCACCTTTTCAATCTATCGGCTGAAAATTACTGCCTTCGCCTCAACCCCGACTACGTGGAATCTGATGAAGAGGTAATCCTTCTCCTTTCACTATCTTTTCTTCATCGTATTGAATTTCAACTGTGTCTTGATTCCATGATTCCATAGGCTGGCGACAAAGATACACCTTCTCTACAACCCGATCGGCTTCTCTATTGTAGCAATCGGACCTTCTTTTACTTAAGCCGATCCTTTTCCTATCTTTCTTCGGGCTTCTCGGACCTGACCTCGATCAGATAATTCCCTGTTTTCAAGCCGATCCAATCTTCTACTAATCTAATCGGCTTCTCTACAGTTTCGATCAGCTTTGTCTCACGAGCTGACCAATATCTCCATCGGCCGATGACTGAATCAAACTCTTCATCGGACACCTCTCAGCCGATCAACTTTAGCACCATCGAATCATCTAGATTTACCAGCTAAACCTTTCTAATTAAATAAGGTTATAATTTACAAAGACAAACATCCTGCCGTGGAGTCCACGGCTCTTCCGCAAACCCGGTTTCATCTGAATAATTTTTCAATTTGGAACCAAGTCTTTCTTTACTACAACCCGATCGGCTTCTCCACTGTAGCAATCGGACCTTCTTTTACTTAAGCCGATCCTTTTCCTATCTTTCCTCGGGCTTCTCGGATCTGATCTCGATCGGATAATTCCCTGTCTTCAAGCCGATCCAATCTTCTACTTTTCTAATTGGCTTCTCTACAGTTTCGATCAGCTTTGTCTCACGAGCTGACCAATATCTCCATCGGCCGATGACTGAATCAAACTCTCCATCGGACACCGCTCAGTCGATCGACTTTAGCACTCTCGAATCGTCTAGATTTACCAGCTAAACCTTTCTAATTAAATAAGGTTATAATTTACAAAGACAAACATCCTGCCGTAGAGTCCACGGCTCTTCCGCAAACCCGGTTTCATCTGAATAATCTTTCAGTTTCGAACCAAGTCTTTCTTCGCTACAACCCGATCTGCTTCTCCACTGTAGCAATCGGACCTTCTTTTACTTAAGCTGATCCTTTTCCTATCTTTCCTCGGGCTTCTCGGACCTGATCTCGATCGGATAATTCCCTGTGTTCAAGCCGATCCAATCTTCTACTAATCTAATCGGCTTCTCTACAGTTTTGATCAGCTTTGTCTCACGAGCGGACCAATATCTCTATCGGCCGATGACTGAATCAAACTCTTCATCGGACACCTCTCAGCCGATCGACTTTAGCACTATCGAATCGTCTAGATTTTAACGTTAACAGCACCTCAGCACCAAACCAAATGACGCTGAGTTTTAATGTCTCAACACTATCACCATTAGCGCTGACCCTCTTATTCGATGTGGAGCTGTTTGCCAGATCATAGAAGCCCAGCGATAATAACTTTGGTGCTGCGCTCCCTGCCAGCTAAAAGGACTGAGAAGCCTTCCATTGACCGCAAGATGTCGCTAGTTCAGCTGTGTAGTGTTGTGAAGAGGTCGTTTGTTCAACTAGTAAGTAACCCGCGCGAATACGCGGGTATGCATCTTGAGCTGCATTTAACAAACTAGTAAGGATGGAATATCAACCGGAGTTATTCGTGCCATGCTTTGAAAGTATGTATTTTCAAAAAGTCTTTGTTGGCATTGTTTTTAAAACTATTTATTTAATTCATCCCTATAAGATATTATCTGTAATCTACTTCAATATCTAAAAAGTAGACTAAGTTTGTTTTGAAAGCATATCTAATAAATTAAGTTGTAAATTAAAAGTAAGGTTTTTTTTCTTTTTTAGTTGAATGTTTATGGGATCTCTTTTTTAACATATCTTGAAAACTATTAGTGCTAATAATTATGTTTTATTTGTACAATCAAGTTAGCCCTCCTAATTGGTTGATAATTGAAGCAATTTGTTACACTTCTACACTCTCCGTCCTAAATAAAGAAAAAAATCAACTTATGACTATGAATTTATATATGGGTTATGTCCATATTCATAGTTAAAAGTTTATTTTTCTTTTATGGAGAGAGTAGATGAAAATCAATAAATACAGAAGATATATGTATCATAGACCTATGACATGTGGAATGTATATAGTATTTTTCAATAATAAACCTAGTCAATATGAGTCTTAAAATTAATTTAATATAAACAAATATAGCTTTTAAACCAAATATATATTGATATATATTGTTATCTTAGTGGAAGATGTGGAGAAACTTATAACTCCACTACTTAGAACAGATAAAATGCCATTAGTATGTAAGTACTTAAAAATAGTAATGTGTGTTTCAATTTAAGTGAAAAGTAAGAACCCAATTTTTTCTAAGGATTTATAAGATTTTCTCTAATTGGTTCACCTTCATTTCTGTATTATTTTATACGAGTCTTATTTTAAATTCAAATTTTCTGAGATGATAAATAGTGACAGAGCTTAACACCTTATGAGTGTCAATTTTTTTAAAAAAATTCGGTCATGTTTTTTAAGCTAAGACTGGTATAGATTGTCGGTATTTATTAATAGATGGATTCTATGGACGTAAGACTACGCTAAATGCATGCCTTGTAGAGTCTAATTTGATTGCGTGGCGTGGGAGACAACCTATCTGGAAACGTTTCGCGTAGAGTGTGCAAGGTTACATGCAGCCTAGCGAGAACACGATTGAATGTCTAAATATAACTGTGCATGCATCGCTATTTTTAGAATGTGATTTTTTATGATAGTTTCTATGATTTAAATATTTTTCTAGAAACTTTATATTTAAATATTAGTAATTATGTACTTGAAGTCGGTACTCAGTAATTTTTTTTCTTTAGCTAACCTGCACTGGGGAGAATTAAGTACATTTAGATTTAATAATCTTTTATGTGAAGCCATATCATGTTTCCATAATTATGTTGTTTTCTATGAAATTTCAAAAAGACCCTATAAAAACTTTGTAGTCAAAAGACCAAACAATTTTTTCCCAAAATTTTCACATTTCTAGCGTGGAAAGTATTTGGTGACTACACAGTCCTCTTGCAGCTCCTAGTCATTGCATATCTAAGTGCATTGCATCTTGTCTCATCCAGTATTGACGCATTATTCTTAGCTGAATTAGAAATGACATATATAATAATGCATATATCAGAAAATTGTGAGAAGGTTTAGTAAAAAAAATGAACCGGCGCTGGCTTTCGTTAATTTGTTGCTTTGCCTTGATTGCTCGTTGTGACCCCTTTTTGGGGCTCTTTTGCTGTGACTCTATGCACCTCAATGTACCCATGCTCGCTATGACCCTTGCACCCCATGACTGCCTGGTACGACCCCGTGCAATATGTTGATGATTTTTTGCAATTTATTAACATGTTTGGATGATTTTTTCTTTAGTCCGATGCCTTAGCTATAATGTGGTTTCACATATATAAAATTATAGAAATAATCTGATGCCTAAGAATAGTGAGACCATATAATTAATGATGAGTTTATGCATAGGATGCTTTGCCTTTTTAAAAAATATTTTCTATAATTTATTATTGGTTTTAATAGACAGCGTATGAGGGTTATAGAATATACTTAATGGACCTATAAATAGATCTTAGATATTAACTGTAGTTATTCATTTTTATTTACAAGTAGGGTTAGGGTATATGTTATTGGGATTTTTCTATTGTAGACATGTAATTTTTTTAGATTTAAAGTAAGTCATCAGCAGGAATATTTTATTTCATAGCTATATATAATCTACATTGTGAAGCCTTTTCTCTTTAATGATTAATGGCACACGTACTCATCTCAGAAAGTCCATGTGATGATGCACGCCCTAAAATTCGTTTAATTTAAAAATAGTTAGAAAACTTAATAAAATCCTTAATATATTTTAACATAAAAATAGGCAAGTTAAATTTTTATTAAATAGTTTGCTTGGTTCTTTTTAACTCGATTGTTTAAGAGAAGTATTTTTAATAAATGAAATTTAGCAATTAATTTAAATCAAAATCATTTTAAAATTCCCCTAGGCCATTGGCCTAATTTGACCCATGCCTTTCCTCTCTCCCACGCACACATGGCCTTGACCTGCGTCATTGCCCTTTTGCACTTGCAAGTGGCAGCCTAGCCAACCTAGACATGCCCTCTCTCTGTCTTTCGCCAATAGGTGTGCACCTATTAGATTATCCTCCTACCTATGGATGAAGTCAGAGTTTGAGCCACGGCCACATCCATGTCAAATCCTTACCCCATAATGCCTCTCCTTCCAAATTGGGTCAGGGGTTTTTATCACCTTATTCTCATTGTTTTTTTTTCTCCAAGAATCGGAGCGAATCTGCATCCGTTTGGCATCGTATCAAGCTCAGACTCAAGCTATCCAAAACCGGCAAACCCTAGTTTTTTTTGCCACCTATAACCATCGTAACAGTCTTGGATTGTCCTCGCCCATGCTATGAAAAGGACCCTGCTGCCCCTCTTTTTTCTCCACCACCTTCGCCCTAGTCCATAGTGTCATGAAACCCATGTTGCATCATGAGCTTGAGTGCTACCACCGCCCACCGTCTTCGGTCGAACCGTGCCACTATTTTAGTCATATCCACCTTTGGGTTTGCAAGGAGGAGGCGCACCACGTCCACCGCTTCATGGAAGCCATCCGTCGCCAGAACGTTGTATTTGTTGCTAACCCGAAGCCGCTGCTGCTTCCTCCTCATTGTTAGTCATAGTCCATCATCATCTTTCATCGCATCATCTCTTGGTGAGTTCGTCTTGCTTTTCTTGCTATAATAGTGTGTACCGATTGCGACGCCATGCCATGGAACATTGATGATCTGTATGGTCTGTGATGTTGCCACCGGTGAGTAAATGTCAACATCACATCACCCCTCCGCCTGACGTGACCACCAGCTAGACACCACATGGCAACCATCCAAGAGCCCTAAATCGGGATCGATCTTAGCCATTTGATCCCGATCAACCTAAGCCAAACCAATACTGGTCGTCGATTCTTGTAGATCGCCTTTGTGCACCCGGTCTATGGTGAATCGACTACATAAGATGAAATAATTCCTTTTCTTATTAAAAGAAATTATTTATTGTGTCATAATTGTCAATTAATATCTAAATATGTTTTAAATTGATTTAATGTTAGAAAATTCATAACTAATTCATATTAATTCCAATTCAGTAGGTTCAAGTTGCTAACTTCTCTAAAAATCAGCATCTATCCATTAAAAATATCCATATGTGCTATTGTTTTATTCTTATGTACTATTTTTGTTGATTTTGATATTTTCCTTTAGTTTCCAACGGTCATGAAGAGCATGTCTTCACTGACAAAGGTTCAGAAGTCTTTGTGAACTAGCAAGGCAAGTCACACAGATCCAACATCTTTGAGAATGCTCATATGATGATTTAAACTATTATTTTTATTCAAATATTGTATTTCTTTTTAAATGTCATCGAGAAGGAAAAATCTATATACCTTGTTGTTATGGCCCTTTTGTCTTGATCATATGTCCTTTAATATCTGAGTGTTATAATTTAATTAGCAGGAACTTTATAATGTTTTAGCTATATTATTTAGCTTTGCTTAGTCATGCTTAGAAACACTAGAATTACTTATAGGATAACTAATGCATCACTTATGCTTACTCTTGGTTAATTAATTGTAGCTCACGATGGTTGATCGTGTTTGGTTAATTAGTAATTATCCAACTAAAATTTAACTAATAGTAGTCATACTTATTACAATTAAGAACCGATTCACGAGCTACTATTATAAAGCATTTACCATACTAACCACAAACTAAATAGACAATAACTAGACTTGTAGTATAGCATGACCCAATAGAAGACACCATGGTGTGTGTAGTTTATAGGTGGTAATATTAATAAATCCATAATGGCAATGTCAATAAATCCATATTGGAGCCAAGATTTTCTCTAGTCTAAAGGTTGACCATCTCTACTAAGGACTTGGTTGATGACCATTCTAATGGATGTGTTATGCAAAAGGTCATGTAACAATTCTTTTTTAAGATACTGTTGTGGTATTAAGGTGCATGACAATATGTTATAGGGTTGTGTTTCGTGGGTAGATTTGTATATCTCTGGTTAAAGTAAAACTATTCGAATAGCCGTGTCCATAGTTATGGGCGAGTTAAGAAATATTTTTCATGATTAGTCCCACACTTCTTATTTAATGATTAATAATGTTGTAATTAATGGTAATTTAATAACTCTAGGTATGAAGTGGTTTGAGCTTATACAATCGAGTTAAGTTGATTTAATATTGCTTAATTAATTAACTATTTTACTCTTCTCAAATATTTATTAAATACTATTTATGCAAATTATCTATATTATGCTCGCCTTTGTTTATCCTATGCACTTGCATAATTATTTTGTGGCTTATTGAGCATTCTATATACTCACCTTACAATAAACAATCATCAAAGAAGGAGTAGTTTAACAGTGATGAAGGTGATCTTAAGGATTAGGTTGTTTCTGGTCAAGTTGCCCGTGGATTAGAGTCATCTACACTAGTTTTCTTTTCTGCTCCTTAGGACTTTTATGTTTGAGAGTTTCTATCCACCTCTTGTAATAATTATGCACTCATTTTAATTAGTTAAATACATGTACTTTGTTATCATTTTGTCTATTGTGTGCCTTATCTAATTTTTGAACAAGGGTTAAATACATATGTAAGCATTTGGAAATTTGTTTGGAACTTCTAGGCATGACAGATGCATAGATCCCTCGCCAATATTTGTGACTCGGTGGTTGGTGGATAGGGGTTCGCACATGAGGATCAAAAAAGATTGACATAGGATTAACACATAAGCTTATCCTATATTGTAAATAAGGACATAAATTACTTTCAAGAAAATCCAACAAATTCCATCAATAAACATTGTATTCTAAGAAATGTCATCAATGAATGCAGCTTCTAGGAAATACCATCATATGAACTAGTGTGCCCTAGAAATACCATCACTGTTAGGTTTCAGTTGATTCCACCCTGTTACACCTATTATATTTTTTAGAAATACCCAAACTACCCTTAGTACGAACTATACTTACTCTTACCTTTTTACCCATCCGAGTAAAGAAAAATCTAACAAAATAGAGAAAACCCCTAACTCTAGTCTCGATCTAGTGTTAGATCATAGTGGTGATGCGGTGCTCCATGGCGGTAATGGTGGTGCTCAGGTGAATCCTACTAATGGCGTGGCCCTCCTAGGTGTTAACGACGACTGGAGGAGGGAGCAAATCTAGGCAGCAACTCACAGGTCCCTAGCCAAGGCGGCATTGGTGTGGGTTTCTAGGTTAGGGCTATGCTTGGGGCCAATGTAGGAACCCTATGAGGCTACTCGGAGGCTCTAGTTGGCAGCACTTCACTCCCAGGCGGTGCCGCATTGCTACCCAGCGATGGTGTTGGCTCCTAGGCAGTGACTGGGGACATAGGTGACAGTGCAACGTTCCTAGGTAGTAGCATGGTGGTTCCTGTAGGTGATGCAAGGGACACATGTGAAGCTCCTAGGTAGTGGCGTATCACTACCTAGCGATGGTGTTGGCTCCTAGGCAGTGATTAGGGGACACAGGCAACGGTGCAACGTTCCTAGGTAGCAGCGTGGTGGTCTTCGTAGGTGACATAGGGGACGCATGTGAAGTTGCCTTTTTTTTCTAGATCCACTTTTTTAGAACTTTGCCTGTGCTTCAAAGACACTAATTTATGGCCATTCCTCTAACTGTGTTGTCAACATGTTCACATATTTGGTCATCTAGTGGTATTATTCTTGTTCTAGATCCATTTCCTAGTTGATTTAAGATGCATTTGGTATGAACTCAGTAGCTCCCACCTATTCAATTGCATCATGGTTGGAAGGTAGAGATTATTGACAAGCTATATGGTTTGAAGGCAGAGGTTAAGAAGAGAAGTATAGTTGCCATTAACCATATGACATTCAAGGGCAAGAAGAGATTCATAAGGTTATTTGTGGTACTACACCTTTATATTCAAGGCTTCTTAGTAAGTTTTAGGCCATACTTAGCAATTGACAGTACAAACTTGATAGAAAAGTATAGAGGTTAGCTGGCAACTACATGTGCTATTCCACAATTGGCTGTACCAATTGTCAGATCTGGGTGCCCGCAAATCCACTGCACAATTAGGTCACCAACATTGGTGCCGCTGCCTCCATAGCTATTGCTATCGACTCATGAAATGGAGATCGGTGATGACAAGCTACTGAGCCATCAGTGACAAGTTCAAGCCCAATTGTGATGGCTCGGTTGTAGCACACATCAACACTGTTGTCAGTGTGGAAATGACAAACCGGTGCCGCTCCAAGGATGGCTCCACTACCATATCCAAGGTGAGTAATCCTAGCCTCCAACATGGCATGGATGGAGGCATGACACATTTATCATAGAGGCCCCACAGTCGCCTTTCTCATGGACAGCTGGTTTCTGATGCTCCACTCTGGCAGCGGCAGGATGGAAGGGGATAGGGTTTTGCCTCTAGATCACTTGTTTCATGAGATTTGGTCCATCTCTTATTTATGGGTTATATAGGGGAGTTTGTGACAACTACAGCAAGTCCCAAAATCTTTACTCCCTAAAACAGTCAATATACCTATTCTAGTTTTCGACACAGTAGCTTAAGAGTACAGAGAATGTACTAGTCCCTAGAAGCTGGATAACCCAACCTTTTTTATATTGTTACCATATATTCTTACCAACTATATACTCCCCAGACCCTCTCAGTATGGTTTGTAACAACTAGTTGCCCGTTTTTTCACGAATTGACTTTGATATGATCGTTCACAGGAGTTCTGGTGCCAGACACCAAACTTTGTAAATGATTTAGTCTCCGGTGATTTACCTGGAGCCAGTACTTAATGCAAGTCCCAAGTTAAAAAAAAACTTTGATATGATCATAGAGTGCTATGGTTGCTTGAGTTCATCCACCAACATTATGTCAGCAGCAATTGATGTCATGATTAAGATCGCCCCATCAGAGAAAATCCAAAGAAGAAAACAACAATTATCCTTGCGCTACATCAATCTTTCTCACATTCTTAAGACGATAGAGTAATTCTAAACCACAGTGCCATCCAAGACTACAATTTACTATTTTGACCAAATAAAACAAAACACAGTGCCCTATAGTGTTGGGTACTGTTCGCATGGTGCGTTTATCTTCCTTTTCTGTCATCTGTACAATAAATCTTTTAAGTAAAAAAATTTATATGCTGCTATATGCTATCATGGTTGCACATCTTAATTCTTTCTAAGATAATTTATTTGAGTGCATTCCAGTGCGACGTACGCCAGGTGCTAGTGGTGCTACCGTTAGCACCGGCGAGATGCTTTCACATGATTGCTTCGCCCAGACAAACCGAACTGATCGGCCGAGCTACTAGCCTATAACCAGCTAGGTTCCAATTCCTCTCGGCCAGAGCACCACAAAATCCAGCTCTGGTTCTCAGCCTGCTAGGCAACATGTTCAGATATCCTTAAAATGTGCAGTACAATTAGCAGAACTCGCTAGATGCAACAACTCCAGCCTGGAGATGATTGCATATTGGAATCCAGATGTTTTCCATGTACCCAAGATATTTTTCAGTGGTCATCAATTAAACCAATCAACCATAAATCCATGCTTTGGCTTGCTCTGATAGCACTACAACAAAATGAAAGAAATAAAAAAGCTCAAACAGATGGAATGAACATGAACTTCAGAAATACCGTCGAAAACTGTAATCAAAGAGGAAAATATGAAAGAAACCTGGTGACCTGGGATGAAATAACTGGCAAGGTGATGTCTGGCAAATGGGCAAAGCAAAAGGCACTCCAAAAACTTGAGAATCTCACAACTTTTTGCAAGGGAGGGTATCTTATTTGTTGCAACTGATGACAAGCAGCAATTGTACATCTGTACTACACGAGGGGGAGAAAGATGTACTTCTGGTACTAGTGTACTACCACCTAGCATCAACCAAAGCAGGAAGCCTTTCTTTAGCCAGATCAGGCATCTACAGAAAAACAAAACCTAACATCCGTTTCTGAGGAGGATGGCGGGGGGGGGGGGGGGGGGGTGCTTTTCTCCCGAGCTTGATGCGTGTTTGGTGGACGACCGGTAACCGCCCTCTGCTTCCTCGCTACGCATCGTCTTATCTATTTAAGCGGCCTCCGATCCATGAAGCTACTGCAGGCAGGCGCCAAGTTCTCTTCTGAATCAACAATTCAACATCACTGTGCTTTAGCTGCGTTTGCTTCTTCTTACCGCCAACCATGGCCGCCGAGGTAACAGTCTCCTTCCCTGCCTCCTCAAGTCCTCAGATTGCAGTCAACAAGATGGTGTAGCAGAATTGCAGAAATAATGGATGCATTTTCTCGTTTTGCCTCTTTTCTTTTATTCTGTTGCTAAGCTTCAGATATACTGAAGTACTAGGTGGTAGGCCAAGAGGTTGCTGAATTTTGTTTTTGCATCTGTTGATCTGCTAAACGGCAATGTCAACAAAATAAAATGTTCATTCTTATCACGTGCAGACTGTTGTCCTCAAGGTTGGTATGTCATGCCAAGGTTGTGCCGGAGCGGTAAGGAGAGTGCTCACCAAAATGGAAGGTAAATAATTTTTCCCTGAAACTGTGTTTTTAATCCAAGACCAACAATGCTTTTATTTCTTCCATAAAAACTCCCTGATCATATCAAAATAAGTTTAGCAACAACGAGAGTGATGGTAAGCATTGGCTAGCTGGCCACAATTGTTAGCTTCTCGTGAAATTGATCATTAACATGTAGTGGTGAACTCTGAAATCTAATTACTGAACTGAATCAGAATATCAAAAGCCTTAGGTACTAGTACCATATTATTGCCCATAGATCACAGTTGCCTATGCTTGATATATCTCATGTAACCAGGCGTGGAGACCTTCGACATAGATATGGAGCAGCAGAAGGTGACAGTGAAGGGTAACGTCAAACCAGAAGACGTTTTCCAGACGGTCTCAAAGACAGGGAAGAAGACCTCCTTCTGGGAGGCTGAAGCCGCTTCTGATTCTGCAGCTCCTCCTGCTCCTGCTCCTTCTCCGGCAACAGCAGAAGTAGCTCCTCCGACAACAGCAGAAGCAACTCCTCCGACCACCACCGCGGCAGAAGCACCTGCTGCTGCTCCAGAAGCACCTCCGGCCAAGGCGGATGTTTGAGGGTCACACATGGTGCATTGACCTCTGGAAATTAAACTCCAAGAGATTAATTACTTTCTTTGCATTAGTTTCTAGTAAACTTGGAGTGCAGTTCTGTGGGATCTGAATCATAGCAGTATCGCATGGTGCTCTGTTGCCAGTGTAGCAGTTGACTCCAAACTATGAAATAAATCAAGTCCGCATGGTTTCGAAATACGCAGTCGAATTCCTCAGATGATTGTTGTTGAATCCTCAACAGGTTTCATCTTTTGAAATAATCTGTTGTCCTTTTCATTCATTAACAGATTCACTGTTGCACGTTTTTTGTTCTGACAGGAAAGGACACTAGTGTTTTAATCTATGGTAATTTCACTCGACCTGAAACTATTGATACAACCAAGCAACATTGTTAAACCATCAACAGATTAAATTAGGGAGAAATCCTATATGTATCGATTTAGAAAATCAAAACGGTCTTGCGCCAACATAAATAGTAAATCTATTAACGTAATAGAAAAAGAAGCCACATGTTCCGTCTCACACTATAGAAATTTCCACATTAATAAAAAAATAAAAAATAAAGTCAAAGTAGATATCAATTAAAAATAATTAGAATTCAGAAAAAAATAAAAACAATGAATAAAGAATACATATAGAAATACAATTTAGAAAGAAAAAAATTCAGATTAAAAATTTAAAAATAATTATATTGAGATAGGAGTCCATATATAAATACAATTTAAAAAAACTAAAATTATGATTGAAAATTAAAAAATAACAAACTTAGGGAAATATGAAATTCAGAATAAAATTGAAAAATAATTAATATTGAGAGAAGAGTCCATGTAAAAATATAATTTAGAATCATATTAAAAAATGATATTAAGAGAAAGAGTACACTTAGAAATATATTTTAGAAATACCAAAAATTTGAATTAAAAATAAATATTATGGAGAAAAGAGTTTATGTAGGAGTATAATTTGTAAATATTTTAAATTTGTACTAAAATATTATTAAAAGAAAGAGTCCATGTAGAAATTCATTTTAGAAATACCTAAAATTTGAAATAAAAAAATAAATATTACGGAAAAAAGAGTTTAGGCTGTAGTACAGTTTGGAATTTTTTTTAATTTGGACTAAAAATAGAGAATATTAAGAGAGAGATTTCACGTAGAAATATGAAATATCTTAAATTTAGGTTATACTAAAAATTATTCAAAATATTTCTTGTAGGAATATAATTTAGAAAAACAATAGAGTCCATGTAGAAATTCAATTGAAAGTATATGTAACTTGGAATGAAAAGAAAAAAATAAAAAGAAGAGTCGATGCCTTAACTTAATAAAGTAATAGAGAAAGACAACACATTTGTTCTAAAGTCCTGTAAATTTCCATCTTAATACAAAAATAAAGTCCAATTAGATGCACAAATTAAAATATCTAAAATTCAGAATAAAAATAGAAAAAAAAGAAGAGTGCTTGCAGAAATACAATTTTGAAAATTTAAAATTCTTTTTAAAAATTGACAAGTAATTAATATTGACATAAGAACCCATCTAGAAATACAATTGACAAAAAAAATCTAAAATTAGGATTAAAATATAAAAAATATTAATATTAAGAGAAGATTCCATGTAGATATACAATTTAGAAACATCTATAATTTAGATTAAAAATAAATTATATTAATAGAGAGAGTCTACGTAGAAGTATGATTTTGAAATAGCTCAAATTTGGATAAAAATAAATATTTTGAGGAAAATAGTTCATATAGGAGTACAATTTGAAAATATTTAAAATTTGGTTTAAAAACAAATAATGTTAAGAGAAAGATTTCACATCGAAATATATTTTAGAGATAACTAAAGTTCATGTAAAAAATAAATATTATTGAGAAAAGAGTGCATGTAGAAGTAAAATTTAGAAAATAAAAAATTAGATTCTATGTAGAAATGCAATTTGAAAAATATGAAAGTAGGAATAAAAATTAAGAAAATTAAAAGAAGATTCCATGTAGAATAGAAAAATATTAAATCTAGATTAAAAATTAAAAATAATTAATATTAAGATAAGAGTTCATGTAGACATAGAATTTAGGGAGAGAAATTATTGTCACTAATATACGATACAATATGCCATCTATAATAGGTAGAAAAATATTATTAGAGATGATAAGAAATGCCATTAAGTCTTATTAGTGTTATAGATATGGTATAAACTATATATTACCGCTGAGAATACTATATACCTAGTATTATACTAAAAGCCTTTCCTCCAAAGAGGAAGCCTTTCCACTAGGTACATCTTGTTGTTTTGCTTATCAACATTAGTTTGGTAGGATAGAACAACTAGTTTGTTCCCCTTTGTACTCCATGTGATATATCCTTGAGCTATACATATAAATTGGATTATGGCTATTATCCTTTTTGGAAGCAAGAACACGAGTGTCAAGAGAATAACGAAAACAATGACCACAAATGTAGTCAGGATAATCACAATGATCACTGACCTCGTAATCAACATCGAGAAGACAATTGCGACCATTGTGAAAATCGTGGCCACCATCAGCAGATGAAGAGATTCCTGATCACCTCCATGATAACAAGACGAAAATAGAGGCTACCATCCTCGAGGCACAGTAGCCAACCACGTTGATCCCTCTTTAGCATCATCATTGTCAATATCCAATAGAAATTCCCCTATACCTTCTAGGGACAATGACCGTCATTCAGCTTTCTTGCCTGGAGGAGGTTACAAGGCATTCACCCCTTCCTTGCGGTAGGTAAGGTGGCCCACAAAATTCTATCTCGAACCTATTGAAAAATATGATAGCAACATGGATCCTAAGGAGTTCCTCCAAGTCTATTCTACATCGTTTATGTAGTCGGAGAAAATGACTATGTGTTGGCAAATTACCTGTGACTACACTAAAGGGCTCGGTTATTGTTGGTTCATCCACCATCTGATGGCCTCTATCAAATCATGGATAGACCTCTATAAGTAATTTGTGGCTAACTTCCACGGCAAGTACAGAAGACATGCAGTCGAGGATGATTTGCACATCATGTGATAGAAGAAAAGTGAATCCCTTAGGGACTTTATATGGCGTTTCAACGGGTGTCGTAATACTATCCCTAAGATCACCAATGCATCTGGGGTAAGGACACTTAAGTCAAGAGTCTGAGATTGCTATACAATCCAAGAGTTGGCAACAAGGAAGATGCTCTTAGCAATGAGGTTTTTTCGAGATCATCAATAGATGCACTCGTGCCGAGGAAGTTGTCAGACGCAATGACGGCAAAGTGAAAGAGATCAACGATAAGCCACTAGCCAAGAAGGAAGAACTCAAGACCAGCAAGAAGCTAGAATAACCAAGAAAAAGGAACAAGAAGAGCAAGGGAGAAGGAGAGGTCCTTGCCACAGAACGAGAACCATAATAGCCTTGGTGTTTTGAGTCCTAGGGTGAAGCCCTAGGCAGAAAGTGGGGCCCGATACACAAGACTAGTTCATATTTCCTAGCTAGCTGTCAAGTTTTTTTTGAAGGAGATGAGTTGTTAGATTGCTCTCTCTCCATATTAGCTAATGCGCATGATCTAAAAAGAGGATAACAGTCCTTGTTCCGATGATGGTATTGACTACCCAGACATTGATCACCATGTAGCTCATATCTTTGATGGTTGAACTTCCTACTCCTCCAAGATAGAGTACAAAAAGGTTGAACGAGAAGTTTGCTCCACTTAATAGGGATAGAACACTAAGTTGCGGTGGTCAAACCAGAATATCGAATTCTCTGATATTGATAACCAAATCACTACAACTACCACCCAGAGGATATCCTATTGTGGTTGAACCCACTATCTAAAACATTAAAGTTGCACACATCATGATTGACGGTGGTAGCTCCATTAATCTCCTTTTCACGAGCACCCTTGACACTATGGAAATCTCTAGAAGTGAGCTTAAGCCTTCCGAGCAGCTTTTCCATGAGATCACCCTAGAATCATCTTTGAACCGTTAGGAATGATAACTTTGTTGGTCACTCTTGGTATGGTCGACAACTTTTGAACCGAGAAAATAACGTTCCATGTCATGAATTTCAGCACGGCATACAATGCCATCCTTGGATGAACTACACTAGCCAAGTTTGTGGCAGTATTCCATTATGCATACCAACTTGTCAAGATATTAGGACCAAAGGGTGTTATCAGCATATTTGGGAATGCCAAAATTGTCGTGCAATGTGACAAGCGGAGCCTTGACATGGTGAAGCAATCTACCACCGCACCCACCACAGATGAACCTTCCAAAAATAAATCAAGCTCAAGATATCGACAAAACCTAATGATGCTATCAAGTTGGTACCACTTTCAAGTTCAACCCCCCTATGAAATCATCAAGATCAGGCTAGACTTGATGAGAAATAGAACTTGAGCTCATCACTTTTCTCTAAGAAAATGTGGATGTATTTGCTTGGCAACTATCCGATATGCCTATTGTCCTCAGAGAGGTGATCGAGTACAAGGTGATGGTAAGACCAAACACATGACCAGTAAAGCAAAAGCTACAATGATTCAAACCATATCAAAAGAAAGCTATTCAGGAGGAGAGCAACAAGCTCCTAAAGGTAGGATTCATTCAAGAAGTCCTTCACCTTGAGTGGCTCGCTAACCTTGTGATGGTACGCAAAGCCAACAGGAAGTAAAAAATATGTGTGGATTTCATTGACATCAACAAGGTATGCCCAATGGACCACTTTTCCCTCCCTAGGAAAGACCAACTAATTGATTACATGGCTAGGTGTCAGTTGTTATGTTTTCTTGATGCTTACTCAAGCTATCATCAAATTTAAATGGCTAGGGATGATAAAGAAAAGACTGCTTTTGTAATGCCCTACAGTGTTTTCTACTCTATAAAGATGCCTTTTGGATTAATAAACACCGGAGCTACGTACCATCGAGAAATCCAAGGCACTTTCCAAACTCAGCTCTGCCACAATGTTGAGGCTTACGTTGACGATGTGGTTGTAAAATCAAAAACTCGAGATCATCTAATCAAAGACCTCCAAGAAATGTTCAATAATCTTCAAAGACATCACTTAAAGCTAAATTTGGAGAAGTGCACGTTTGGAGTACTATTTGGAAAATTACATGGTTTTCTCATCTCTGAACGAGGCATTGAAGCCAATCCCAAAAAGATCAAAGTGATCAAGAACATGAAGTAACCGACAAGGTCAAGGAGGTGCAAAAAATGATAGAGTGTATGTAAGAACTTAGCATATTTGTAGCAAGGATAGGAGAAAAATGGTTACATTTCATTAATTTATTGAGGAAACATGACAAGTTTAGGTGGACCAAGGAGGTCGAGGATGCTTTCCTTGAGTTGAAAAGGTACCTTGCTAACCCACTGTTCTTATCACTCCTCTACCATGCAAGGAGCTCTTCCTATATATTGTCATCACACTCTACTTGGTTAGTGCCATTCTTATTGTCGAGCACAACAAGATACAGTAGCCTATTTACTATGTGAGTAAGATCCTCCACTACACCAAGACAAGATATCCTCAAAAGCAGAAATTGCTCTATGTAGTTGTGATGACGTTCCAAAAGATGTGACATTATTTCCAAACCTGCAAGATCACCATCGTCTCCTCATATCCTCTCGAAGAACTTGTCCATAGTAAGGATATGGCCAGGCATTTTGCCAAGTGGGTCATTGAGCTTGGCCAGTTTGACATCGGCTTTGTTCCTTGTTTTGCCATCAAGTCCCAAGTACTCGCTAATTTTATCGTAGAGTGGATTGTTCCTACAGACACCAAAATTGATAACACAGCTAGTGAGATATGGACTGGTGTTTGAGGAGCACTCAATGGCCAAGGAGTAGGAGCAGGAGTTATCTTTACCTCACAAACAAGAGATCAACTCTAGTATATCATACAACTCGAGTTTCGCACCACAAACAACATGGCCAATCAAGTGCATAAGGATTACAAGTGCTCCAATTCTGAATTAATGAAGTATTTATCTAAAGTTAGAAAGCTAGAGTGCAGGTTTGACAGTCTTGAAGTACAACATGTCTATCATAAGGATAACTTTAGAGCCAACAACCTAGCTCGTCAGGCTTCTAGAAGAGAACCAGTGAAACCTAGCACATTCCTAGAAGTACTGAGAACTCCTTCTATTAGTAGCACGCCTGAGGTCGAGGTCTTGCCCACCACCGTGGAAGACATGGGAGCTACGACAATGTCCAATCTAGTTACAGACAAGATTGATAGTGCCATTGGCAATATTGAGAGAAATAATGATAAGCAGATGCCTATTAGAGATTATCTAGTTTCAAATATTGTTCCAGATGATGATATAGCAACTGAGAAGTTGGCCTGAAAAGCCAAGCTCTATTCCATGATTGAAAATGACTTATACAAAAGGGCATATAACCTGGTTCTACTGAAGTGCATCACGTCTGAAGACAGCATGGTGCTCCTCATAGACGTCTATAAGGGAATATGCGGATCGCATGCTAGAGGACGCACTTTAGTCGGTAAAGCCTTCTCACAAAGTTTCTACTAGCCCACCACCCTACAAGACGCATGTGACCTATTACGAAGATGTGAAGTTTATCAGTTCCATAGTAAACATACTAAGATGCCGGCACAAGCTCTACAGATTATACCCCTTTCATGGCCTTTCTCATGCTGGGGGCTTGATATCAAATCTAAAAAGGCTATAAAGTTCATCAAGGGTGTTTTCTCCAAATATGGATTTCCTCATCATATCATTACTAACAACGGTTCTCAATTCCGAAGTAGTGATTTTTAAGATTACTATATCAATTTTGGAGTTAAGATCTGCTTTGCATCAGTTTCACAACCTCACAGCAATGGTCAAGTCAAATGTACAAACATCATTATACTTCAAGGGAATAAGACCTAAGTATATGATCGGCTCATGTCATGTGGTAAGCACTAGGCTAAAGAGTTGCCTTCAATACTATGGCTATGAACACAACACCAACAACAACCACAAAGGAGACCCCTTCTTCTTAGTTTACGAATCTGAGGCAATGCTTCTCATAGAGCTTCACCATGCATCTGCTACAGTCCAAGCATACTCCAATGAGGAACAAGATGAAAGGCATACAGATGATGTCAATCTGCTTTAGAAATACCGAGAACATGTCACTCTATAAGCCGCATGATATCAACAGGCCCTTTATTGATATCATTAGAAGCATATCCGAGCTTGCACATTCACCGTAGAACATTATGTTTTGTGAAGGGTTCAAAGCCAAGCAATACAAAATAAGCTTTTCTCCAAGTAGGAAGGTCCCTATAAGGTGGTCCAAATACTTTGACTTGGAGCGTACAAAGTTGCCGACAACGATGGCCACGAGTTATCCAGTTCATCGAATATTGATCGGCTACGTAAATTTTATGTAGAGTCAGTCAAGTTTGTAAGTTTTATTATATGTGTATCTTTTATTCGATGTCAACATAGTGTGCCAAATTTTCTCTTATGATCCCATGTTTTACATATCAACTTCAGTACAAAGTATACAACCTCTACGCCTTATATATTCTTTAACTATTCAATAAGTAGGCGATACCCTATATTTTCGAGTACCAAGGGGCTAGGAGACCTCATTTCTCATTATAATATATTCCTAGTTGTGTCATTAAGAATTGGTTTTCCCGAGTTCATAGCTGGAGGCTAGGGGCATCTTCACTTTTACTATTCTATGTATGAATTTTGGTTGCCTCCTCAGGATTACATTCCCGACAAAACAGCTGGGGACTAAGAGAAGTATACAATTCAATTATCGGACAAGGTTTCCCGATAAAGTATAAGCGTATACTTAGTATTCACACGATATTAATACTGCTAATATTGCTAGTCAAGTGTTTTCTTTCAGTAATACAATGTTGATTACATTACTAGGATGACCATTGTTAATCCATGGTCTCATACACATTTTTAGTTATCCTTACTAAGGACCTAGCTAAGCATCTATCTCCTCAGGTGACCAACGAGACCTACTAAAGCCTAAGCTCTTGAAGTGCAAGTCAAGAGAAGAATGGACTTCCTTTAAGCATGCAAGAAGACGACCACCAACATAGCAACTGGCCTAATGACATTTGCCCTTCGGGCACTTGTCAAAATGATTGAGTTATCCCAACAAGCTATAGGTTTTCTTGATCCAACCAAGATATCCTTGCATTTTTTTTGCATGGTGGTGTTATTGGAATATGGAGTCCTCGATACACATGCTCTAGGAGACCACACGAGCTCTCCAAATACATTAAGAACCACACATCTCTATCCTTCAAGGATTTGATTTATTAGTCCTTGGGGAGTAGAGAGATCTCGTTCTCAAGCCTCTCTTTCTAGAACTTGATTTCCAAGTGACTTATTGGTCTCTAGAAATCTCCTTTGAATTCCTAGAACCCTACACCTCGTGTGTTTATCTCCTTAGATACTTGCTCAAAGAAAAAGCATATTACTTAGGAAGATAAGATGTGAATACATACTCTAGCATTATGCTTGGAAGAAATTAAGTTGCGCTTGTATGGAAGAGATCATTCTTGTAGTCACTTCTTCAGGACAATGGGAGGATGGGAGCTGGCTTCATCTTGTTTCTCCGTGCTTTGCTCGGAGATAGTTGGGGCAGCTCTATATACAAAAAAGGAATGACAATACAAAAAAAGTCATCCGGCAACTCTTGCAAAGTGAAGGGACGAGTACATGGAGATAAGGAAATAATCACTTACTTGCTTCTCTTTTTTGGTGTAGGATTGATAGGCCTAAGCCGATTACCATGGGGGTGTTATCGGAGAAAGAGGTCCACACAATGAAGAATTTGCTTTAGTTATCTTTTGCCAAATATATTCTTTTGAGGACATGGTGACAAAAGATGATGGCTTATCAAGGAGTGAGTGTCATTCGTCAGGACACCTACAATATACACCTTCCTAAAACCACCCTATTTCCTCTTAGCCTTAGCAACATTGCTAGAGCTTGGCTAAGAAGAGGTTTCCACTGTTTTCATAACGATGGTCGATCCAGCTTCTTCTTCTACCATCTTCTTAGTCACGGCTAGCCTCATGATGATTAACAAGTGCCTAGATGATGTCGGTTAGGGGAAATTCCTATAAGTACTTGCATTACGCTCTTATAACATCGACTACAATGAAAATAGGGGAATAGGTCAAGTACTTACATTGATGATCTGTCTCGATCAGTCTAGGACATGTTGCATAGTGGCAGAGGGATGCTGTCAACTGATGATGGCTGTATGTCAATCACTACGGCCTTGGTGCGCTTCATCACCACGTTGTTGAAGAGCTATGTAATGAGGACATTTTCCAAGGTTAATTAAAGTCCCATGGAGAATCCATATGTACATCTAATTGTGATAAATAGATATACCCCGATCAGATATCCAAGTACAATCTTTTTTGCCCGTGTACTCATATACGGGGTATGTGCGCGCTTGCAAGGGTTGAATATGACATACAAAATCACCGATGATCTCATACACTGTCACCACGCCTCCTGAATTCCTTGATCTTTTCAATAAAAATTCTTAGGGGCTCATAATCAAGAGGAGATGAGTCCCAAGACCCATGGCATTTGGGCTCGGTAGTGTGAACGGTGAGATATTAGGAGGTAGCGTTAGTGTGCAGATAAACCATTTCTCCCTCTATACTTTCCTAGAGGTGGGAGTGTTCAGGATGATGTACTCCTCCTTCATGCTGTCCTGCATCCAAAGACCATAGTTGCTTGTGATGCTAAACTACTACATGAACTTGAATTCATCGAAGTACCTAAACAAGTCAAGGAAAGGGCACACTCCTAGATATGCTTCACACATATATGTGAAGATTCTAAGGGAGGTGATGGAATTGGGATTGAGGTGGAGGATATGGACACCATAAAACTCAAGAAGCAAGGGTAAAAATTCAGATGGAGGAGATAAAAAGCCGCATTGTGTAAAACTGGTTAAGGTAACAATTTGACCAAGTTTAGGGTTTGGTTTAGTACCTCCTTCCTGCCAAGCCATCGATCCATGCCCGGGAATCAATCCTTCTGCTTGCAAATTCCTAAGGGCCGCACCATTCATAGTGGACTCGTTGAGATCTATGGATGGATGATGTGGAAAGTGGGGAATTTTTGTGAGGGGAAGTTAGGATTTTTTTTTGTGTCGAGAGGTTGAATATGAAGAAAGCAATAAATAGTGAAGGCGAATGGACTTGAAATATATCTCACTGCTAAAATATATAATTCTATGGTGATGGTTTGTATTTCAAGGAAAGTGGTGCGAAATTCTTGGTGAAACAACCATGCATTCAATTTTGGCCGCATAGATTTTAACCTCTATCCAAAATGTAAATTTTGTCAATGTTGTGATTGCCTAGAGAAAAGGACTGTGTTATCAACCTTAATCTGCTTATGTGCTTCCTGGGTAGGTTCATGAAACATGGCTTTTTAGGTAAAATATTATCGATAATGTTGAAGTATAAATTTGCATAGAGGTCAAGGCTATTGTTAGTGTTATAGGTATGGCATACCTATATACCTATATAGGTTACCTTCGAGAATACTGCATAACTAATATTATACGAAAAGATATATGGATAAAACTATAAATAAGGAATAAGTTCAACCTAGTTAAGGTACAACATCGGAGTTTGACCTAGGACGGTAGGGGCTTATTTGCCTATATCTTACTTGGGGTCCTCGAGTTCTATTTGGACAAGGGGTCGTCTTTTGGTATAAATACAAGATCTTATAGGAGGAGAGGGCATCGAATCATAAGCCATAGACAAAAGCCATATTGAGTCAATGCTAGGTGGAAGCTGTTCTGCTAGCCGCTGAGTATAACCTACTATCTTGCTCGTCGAGATTAGATTGGTAAGCTAGAATAGCTAGCATGCTCCTCCTTTGTACTCGGTATGATACATTTTAAAGCTATACATATAAACTAGATTAGAGCTATTACCCTTCTCGAGTGTTTATATAAAAATCATTGTCCCTTGTCTCTTTATTCTATACTCACGTATATCTTGATATCAGCCATTCCCTATATCTCTAAAATACCGTTGTTGACTATAACCCATCGACAAGTCTAAAGATAAATCCAAAGGGAAGAAGAGAAACAGAAAAGTCTAAAGATAACCTATTGACTATAATCCATCCTATACCATCGACAAAACATGGGTTCTATAATATATCACTGACAAATCTTAATTCTACTTATATACCATCAAACGACCCATTTTCTTCCAACCTATTCAAACGTTGTTAAGGGAGGAAAAATAACCATTTTATTCCTAAGATAAAATTGAAATTTTGCACAATTTTATGTCCATCAAATACTCTTGGATGATAAAAAGACACGAATTCTATTTTTCATCAATGAGAAAAAATGTGGATCATCGCTGATGAAATCCATGAGTACTTATGATATCCTAGGGGTAAAATAGACATTTTTTTTGAAGTTTAACTAACGGTTGAATAGCAGCGATGGTATAGAAAGAAAAAAATAAGTTGTTCGTTGGCATAGTATAGAACTGAGCTTTTTTCAATGATATATTATAGAATTCATAATTTATCGATAGTGGATTATCTCAAACAAATATATCATAAATTTTATATATCTTTGATTTATTTTATTATAAACAGAATACTAAAGCTTCATCTTTTAGTTTATGTACATAGAAATTAATTTATTAATACAATATCAAACATGAATCAATTTAGTTAAATTAGATTAGAATTTAAAATTATGTTGCTGTTTCAATACTTTTTAAAATAAAATTTAAAAATATATATGCTATTTTATAAAAAAAAATTATAACAATACTAGCCGTATAATTTGCGTGGGCGACCTTCCTAGTTCTTCGTATGCCACCTTGCTAGTTTTACTTGTTTCATGTCGGTGACAGTGGGATGAAGAGTGGCAAATAAGTTTTTCTCGGTGAAGATTCGCTCTCCTAGAAAATCAACCTACCAAATTCCAATAAAAGGATGCATAATAATAATAATAATAATAATAATAATAATAATAATAATAATAATAATAATAATAATAATAATAATAGTAATAGTAATATATTATTATTATTATTATTATTATTATTATTATTATTATTATTATTATTATGTGGGGAATAAGGAATTTCATTAATGGACTATGTGAGGGACACGCGCTCTCATGACCGAACGAAAAGCCATCTCGAGCTCCGGTACGACCCACATTAGCAAGGTCATAACTAGTTCTAGGATTAGTCATATTAGTTGCTTAACATATTCGATGATTTTTCTTACTCGAAGAATTTTGAAAAGATTACCTCAACGTATTACCTAACCAGATTTTTTTCTTGCGATTACTCAACCAGAAAATTGTAGTTATGATCCATCCAAAAAAATTAGTAAAATCTTGCCGCGACAAATTATAAAATCGACGAAATGGAGAAAAACATGTTGAGAAGCTCACGACGAACTAGATGCAACCAAACAAAATAAAATCAGAGAAATTCAAAACAGGGGAGAAAAAGAGCAGGGATGCCGGGTGTGACCGTGTGAGCCGGAAGAGAGAGCGAGACTCACGATGAGAATCCACGAATTTCGAGCCCATGTGGCGGCGCCGACGAGGCTCGGCCGGCGGTCGCCGGGAATTGGATCGGAACGCGGCGGCGCACGAGGTTTGGAACATAGGCGTTGGGTTTTCCGCAGGGGCGTCACAATACGTAGGCCTATATTTTCTTCCAGCCAATGAAGCTCAGCATTTGATGGGCCCAAATTTAGCCACAAAAGGCCCATCTCCACCTTATCCCCACCCTTCTTCCTAGCCACTCCATTCGAATCTTTCGTCGCTCGTCGCAGAGGCAGAGCAGCCTCCAATGGCGCTTCCTCCTCCTCCTCCCTCCTCGCTCCCGCGCTCTTCCCGCGTCTGTGTAGGAGTGGCCCATGCCGCCCCCCACAGGTTCGTGGAATCCGTACCAGATGCCGGCGCGCAGCTCGCTCTCATGCGTGCGCACGCGCGCGCCGGCCGTATGCAGCCCGCGCGGCAGGCGTTCGACGCAATGCCGCCGCGGGACAGGTCCCTCGTTGCCTGGACCGTGCTCATGTCAGGGTACGCCACGCACGGACCGGCCTCCGAGGCGCTGGACCTGCTGCTCCGCATGGTGAAGTGGCCGCTGAGGTCCGACGCGTTCGTCTTCTCCGTCGCTCTGCGCGCCTGCGCAGCCGCCGGGAGCCTCGGAGTTGGAAGGCAGGTCCACGCCGCGGCAGCAAAGATGGGATATATCGGAGCCGACCTCTTCGTGGCGAACGGCCTCGTCACGATGTACGCGAGCTGCCGGTCGTTGGGTTGCGCCGAGAAGGTGTTCAATGGTATTTCCGCGCCGGATTCGGTTTCTTGGACTTCTATGCTCAGCGCCTACACTGAAAACGGCTGCGACACTCAGGCGCTAATGCTGTTCATGGAAATGGTCCATGATGGCGTTTCATGTGATGCGTACACTCTGTCTGTCGCACTCCGAGCTGCTTCCAGCTTGGCCAATGTCCGTTTGGGATATCAGCTGCATTGCTACATGATCAAGTCAGGATTCGTTCACAGTGAATTCTTGGAGAACTGCCTGATCGAGTTCTATGGTAGGTGCAGGGAATTGCAGCTGATGCAGAAAGTGTTTGATGAGATGAATGTGAAGGACTTGGTTTCTTGGAATACTGTCATCCAATGCTATGCGGACAACCTGTGTGATGAGGAGGCTTTGGTTCATTTCCGAGATCTGATGTACAAGTGTGCAGAATGTGACGAGTATACACTGGGCAGTATTTTGCATGTTATTACTAGAAGATGTGCTTTTGATTACGGCAGGGAAATTCATGGCTACCTCATTAGGGCAGGTTTGGACTCGGATAAGTATGTCATGAGTGCTCTCATGGATATGTATGTCAATTGGGCCACACCATGTAAGAGCCGCTCTATGTTACCTTTGAGAATGCTGAGGTACTATTTGTTGGTCCAGGGAAAGCTGGATCAGTTCATTGTGGCCAGCAGTTTGAAGTCCTGTGCTTCTGATCTTGATTTGGCTGCAGGAAGGATGCTACATGCCTGCATATTAAAGTTCAATATGAATTCGGATCCTTTTGTGACCAATACATTGGTTGATATGTATGCTAAATGCGGTTCTTTGGAGGAAGCACATCTTCTATTTTCGAGAACTAAGGATCCTTGCACAGCTGCATGGTCCACTATAATATCAGGCAGCTGTTTGAACGGTCAGTTTGAACAAGCAATGCATTTGTTTAGGACAATGCAGTCGGAGCATGTACGACCTAATGAATTCACATACACCTCTGTACTTATGGCATGTATGGCTCTTGGGTATGTTGTAAGCGGAATGGAAATCCATAGCAACTCGATCAGAAATGGTTATGGAACCAGTGATTCTGTTCTGAGAAGCCTGATTAGCTTTTACTTCAGAGAAAGACAGTTCAACCAGGCCCTTCACTTGTGCTTGTCACTCTCAAATAGTGAGATTTATTGGGGTACATTGTTTCAAGAATTTGCTGAACTTGGTGATCATCTTGGAATACTTAATCTTTTTCATGTAATCCAACGTTCTGGTGGGATGCTTGACTACCCAACTGCATGTCTTATCTTGAGTTCTTGTGGGAAGAAAGCGCATCTTCCTGAAGGGTTGCAAGCACATGCCTACCTTATGAAGCGTGGCCTTGTGTCTACAGCCTGTATGTGCAATTACCTTATTGACATGTACTCCGGTTGTGGTAGCCTCAAACATGCATTTGAGGCCTTCAGAACTACTTCAGGCAGGAATTCATCTTCTTGGACCTCAATAATCATCGCTAGTGTAGAAAATGGTTGTCCAGACACAGCCATTCGCCTGTTTGTGCAGATGTTAAGGAAGGAGAAATCACCAACTTCCTTGGCATTCTTAGCAGTGCTGAAGGCCTGTGCGGAAATTGGCCTTGTAAATGAGGCCTTCCAGTTCTTTGTATCTATGACCGAGGTTTACAAAATACAACCTTCAGAAGAGCATTACTCCCACATGATTGAGGTTTTGGGTCGTGCTGGCATGTTCAAGGAAGCAGAGCATTTCATTGATAGTGTAGTCCCTGCAGAATCTGGTGCTTCAGCCTGGAGTTTACTTTGTTCTGCTGCCGAACAGAATGGAAATGCCAAAACCATGAGGCTTGCAGCAGACAGGCTAGCAAAACTTATTCCGGGTAGTTGTTGAGCAAATGCTCTACCGGGAAATCCATCACTTCCAAGTTGATATAGCGCTAACATTTTGGAGATGCTACGTTACTAACACTCATAGTTTGACCAATGGAGGTTTGAATTGTCAGCTTGTAGGTTGCACATCATCCTCACATTTTACCAGCGGACCAAGAGAGTCACCACTTTCCACTCTCAGAGTCTTGCTTCGAAAATTCGTGTATATGCAATTCTTTTTTTAAGAGAAATGCCTTTACTAGTCAGAAATTTGGTCTGAATAGGCCAGTGATTTATCAATTTATCACAAAAGATTCAGCAGGGTCGGGGGTACTGTATATAGTACAGTGGCGAAGTGAACATTATAACTGTAAATTGTTGTAATTTGTATAGGTACTATACCTTAGACGATGTACAAAATTTATTCTGTCCTCTTTGGTTGGAATATGATTCTTCCTAGCAAAAAAGAAGAAAAAAGAAATTCCATCTGATTTTTCTGTTTAAAATAAGATGCTCTATTTTTATTTAGTAATACAACAATGTTGAATCAAATAATTTAGATGATCTACACATAGTAATTGAAGACTCTAATAATGTTCTTATGGCAACGACGTCAACTAGAAAGATATGGCCGTTGATAAGCTAGATTAAATTAGACCGTATTGAGAATCTATGATAAATAAAACATTACCATGGACTCTTTAGCTGCAATTTTTCCAAATTTAAGAATTCAAAAATTTGGAGTTAATAAATATGAAGTTATACAACTCTCAATTTAGCATTTTATTAATTTAATTTGGAAAATTAATAATTATAAATCTGTTACACACGGACTCTTATTTCAATCTAAGCCACTATAACTCAAAAATAACCAACATATAAAATATACAATTAACATTTTAATATTTTTAATATTAATAGTACGTGCGTACATGGATTAGTGACGGTGTACATTATTGGCCAAAACCAGAATAATTAATAACACAACAACGTGGAATAAGCCAATCAGGTTCAGATGTTGATGATCTTGTATGTCCTATACAGCACCTAAAGATGTTGAATATTATAGCGTTGGTCTGATACTCTGGTTCAGTGGTTCGGCCAGAAATTTAATCCGTTTGCTCTTTCGGAAACTACTGGCTTGCAATTTTTAGTTATTACTTATTAGTTGCTGAAGGTAGTCTAACTCATAAATGTATTCAGATATCTTTGATATAAAAAAAAACGTATTCAGATATCTGGCCGAGGCAAATATGCAGTGCTTATTCGTAACATATCTTAATTATAAAAAAATAGCCAGGGAAATCTGAGTTTAGTATATGAGCGCCGCCACCCAAGTCATCGTGCGATGCCTCAAAATGCACTGTGGCATCTCTTCTCTGAAACCATGCACATCGTCTCATTTCCTAGCATTTTTACTACGTACCCTAAATATTTTTTACCTTTGGATCTCTTGTGAGGCTACATATGTTAATTATTACTAGCACTGAATGATCTATGCAGGGTGTAAATTGTGAAAAGTACATGGAATTAAACTGTATAGAAAGAAATCAAATTATTTGCACCATTATTTTTACTTATTGTCATACAACTTTAACACAACTTTAGTAACATGTGGATATCTTTAGTAACTTCTTAGTTAATTAAAATTATGAAAAAAGAAAGTGCTGCTAGATTATTAGAAACGCACACTGTAGGCTTTCTACGAACTATAATATATTATAATATATTCGACTGATTTTTTTAAAAAAACTTTTAAATATAAATATATATTGTAATTAGAGTGTAATTGCGCAGAGTAAGTGTAGCTAAACTGATTTGGTTTCCTATAGTGGAACCTGCTCAATTGGGTTTAAGTTGTAGACTTGACGCTGATCATCATATTTACGGTTATTATTTTTTCAATAGCATACTTATCAACAACGAGACACGAGTGATAACTTAGTCAATCTCGACATTCGTTGGCCAGTCTTCGAATGAGCTCATAGGGGTAGAATGGACGTCTGTGTATTTATAGGTGTGTATGCGTGTGTTTATATAAACGCCTACGTCTGTATCTAAAAAAAGAATGTAATTTCAGTGCCTACCATCTCCCACCATAATTAGAAAAATCTCACAATTGTTTAAATAGATCTCTAATTGCGGCCGTAGATTAATACTATATCTTTAACCGTTAACCGTGTCTCTTTAAATCCCACGGTAGACTCTAATCCCATATAATCTTGCAAGTGTGGGCCGCCATCCAATCAGAGACCGCTTCCAAATTCCATGGTTATACACGAGTCGATCTGATCAGCAGCAGGTGGGAAACTCCGCAAAGCCGCATGGGACGGGAGGCGCTCCAGCACTCGTCGTTAGAACTTTGGAACAACGTGAATCCAATGACATGAGAATAATGGAGAAGGAATGATCAATATATTTCAGTGAAGGATCAAACAGTCGCTGCTCTCCATAACTAATATATTTCAGCCGACCGGCCAGCCGCCGTCGATGGTGTACCCAACGCAGACCACAAATGTCAGCAGCAATATTCCTCCTGTAATTAATATGTTGTGTTGTCACATGCTGGACTAGAATTAGAAGCTCCATGACCTTATGTTACTCTTTTAGTCATTAGCATTCGAAGCTTATTTATGTGACCTTATTCAAGCGTTCCCAAGGTTTGGTTGCCCCAATGTTCTTCATATAGGACCAGCATGTTTTATTGCGTATTTCTTTGCTCAATCTTTTATAGGGATATTTTTCCAGCTCCAAATAATTTCTGATCAAGTTGTCAAACCTTCGTAAATTAGGTATGCCTACAAACTTGAGTATAGAGCTACATATTTACTAATAAGAAACAAACATGCTTACTTTACGTGTAATTATGATGCTAATATAATGGTAATGGAAGCTCGTGCGGTTGCACATGTTGCTAACTAGTGTAAATAATACGTACCTTGTGATTATCAATCGAGAACGACGTGCGGGCCCCCTTGCCAACTAGCCGATCGCGTGTTCGATTCTCGCTAGCGCGTGCTGCGGTTGAAAATCCTCCTCGCACTAATCTCGAAATGTGAACCTAATACGAAAACTCAGATCTTTGTAGTAAATGAATTCCGTTCAGATTAAAGTAATTTCTTTGGAATTCGCGTGTGATTATAAAGCTCCAAACAGGAACCCTGTGTCATGCAAGTTGAACCTACTACGGATATATAGTAGTGAATCTGCATGAGATCGTATTGGTCTTCATAAAAAAATGTTAGAATGCCCATTCAACTCCCGTCCTCTCGACTCCCTTGTCGCATCAATTCCGACCCGCACACCGTCCGCTTTTTTCCCGTTCTCTCAAACTGCCGTTCCCGCATCCCTACATCAAATCCAAACAGGAACCCTCCATGTAATACAACAAGTTGAACCTACGGATAAATAGTCGTGAATCTATAAGGAATCGTATTAGTCGTCATTAAAAAATTGAATACCCGGATGGCTCTCATCCTCAGACTCCCACCTTCCATCGACGGACGTCCTAGTCACCCTCTTTCGTAACTTGTGCTGCCGATAAGCTCCAGGTGAAGCTCTCTGGACGACGCACCGCTCCTCTGTGTCGGCATGCCCCCGATGGCTCGTCGCGCCACTTGAGACGCCTCGCCGTCAGCAATTGCTACCCTACCAACCAACTGAGCCAGCTTTCATGTGAAGCAACAAGGCCTCAGTCGAGGGAAGGGGCTGATTAATTTTGTCCCGCTCTTCACTCTGGGGCTAGGGCCGGGTGAACCCACAGGGGCTTTGTTTGGCTCTTGGGGAAAATAAAGGACTGAAAATTACTGCAAAATTCAGTTAGTAATTAGTAAATAGTTACAATGATCCAGGAAACATGACAACCTTTTAAAACAAGCAATTAGTGCATGCTGTCCACAACATTTGACTGCTCAATTTAACATCACAACCTTTGGTCCATCATCATGACAATCAGGTCGACTAAAAATCTCTAGCGGTTGACATCAAACACTAAGTACATACACATTGTTCTATCAAAAACAAAGGGTCACACAAATCTGATTCGTTTCAAAGTTAAGAAATTCCTCTCGTTTCATCTCCACTCGATTACACCTTCATGACTGCCTGAGGAAAAAAAAGTAATGTCCATATCAGGAAAAGAAAAAAAGTAAGCCTTAACAAAGACGATCGATCTAGCTAATTATCTCATTGGTATCATAGTATCATGTGCACCTTAACTCAAACTTACACTATAACTACTTGCCACTAGACAATTCATTTAATTTTTCTTCACAAGAATTAAACAGAAAAATATCAATCTCACATTATCCAGAATCAATCTCACATTATCCAAACAGGAGATGGCCTCATTCAAACTCGCTTCCTCCTTTGAAGGTGAGTTGAGTAAAATATAGCTCTAAAACATGAAATAGCTCACAAAAATCAAGTTCTACAATATTTTTTTTCTGACTTTACTAACTCAAATGAGATAATTGTCAGATGAGAATAAAATAGTAGAAATTAAATGATCGAGAAACAATAATTGTCATCTTCACTAGCATAAAGCACCAAAAAGAGGATTCCATAGCAGATTAAACAAAAGCCAAGCCTAGTTATGCCCACAAAATGTCTCAACAGTATATATATGCAAGAAGAAATCAACAAGCAGGTATTAACTATTAGCAAAGCACCAAATAGATATTTGTCTAACCAAATGGCAAGGTTACAACTACCTTAGAACATGGCAACAACAAGCACTGCAATTGACAATATTGCGGCCACTTGAGTGACATTGATTGTAATCACACATCCATAATAATCCATGCACTAATCAGATCTACTAGCAACACATCTTATTAATCCAGAAAAAAAAGAAGCATTCCATCACTATTCACAGAAAAAAAATACTACACACAAGGGGAAAAAGGCACAACGTTCATTGATACTACACCCACATCATCACCATTGGATCAAAGAAACATAACATGCCTCCCTATTAAGCCACTTCATCACAAAAAAAGAAAGAAGTCGTTGGATCAAAGGAAAAAGGCTAATGACCACTAGATGTCTGAATACCAACTACTCAATATATTTCCTATGTATATAAGAACAGGTTTCCCTTCAAAGCCTTCGTCATAATCTCCTCTTCCCTGTCCTACTGTACAGCAAAAGTACATCTAAGGTACACATCAATGCACTAAAGCACTAAACAAATCACCAGTAAACAAACAATAATGCATGTTCCTAAATGAGGTATAACATATACAAATCTAAAGAAAGGATATGCATAATCTAACGAGCCTTATCAAGTAGTCTAACCAGGTTGCAAGATTTTCGTCAAGTTACTCTCTACATATTATACTGATGCTAATACTTAACAGTAAGTTAAGAAATCAATAAGTCGGTACTATTTCATTTATTCATAGCATGTTACTACTAACTAATATGACAGACCAAAGACAGTAATTGCCTGCACTGGTCAATTGGCTTGAAGAGATATTTTTTGTGATGTAGTTTTGTTGTATACGATTCCCTCCGTTCTAGTTATTTAGCATATACTATGGTTTGGTCAAAAAATTTCTTCACTTATTAATTTTTGAATTTTAAATTGATTAGATTTCCTTTGCAGGCATTTGATTGGCTTTGGAACATGAAAAAGATGGGAATTATGGAAATCAGTGTAGAAATTATTATATTGTGGTACAAAATTTGAATAACAAAAATCCTTATATTTTGGAACGGCAATGGTAGATTGTAGTCACTGAAAAATTTTGTTGACTCGGTATACTTTGGCTATAACATTTTGTATTTGGATGTAAATTGTCTATACATAAAAATAAAGGAAAGTGCACTAACAAAAAGTTCATATTGTTAGAACTATTCAGATCTACTGGGAGCCCATCGTAAATATCTTAGGAAAAAAAAGCATTCCATCACTATTCGCAGGGAAATGGTGTAAGAAAAAGCCAACCTGGGAGAGGAACTTGAGGATGGAAGCCTTGTGGACGTGGAATGTAGCAGGGGAGCGAATTGGGGAAGGAGGCGGGAGGAACTTCCAGAGAGGCAACTGGAACTAGGGTGGTGGCCTCGAATCCTCAGGCGGCGGAATGATTCACGGGGAGAAGATAGCGTTGGGTAGCCACCAAGACGTTGATGGCAAATCTGCAATGGCAGGAGGAACAACAAACCCTAATCACCTACTACTCTCACCGTCTCCCTCCACGGAACTGGTGGAGGAAGGGATGTAGCGCTTGTAGATGCGGCATGAGGCGTCGGCGTGCAATGAGATGAGGCGGCGTAGGTGTTTGTGTTGAGCTGGTGCTGCTCAAGTCGAGAAGAGGAGAGGCAACGCCGTCATTCAAGTAGTGTGGTGAAGTTCCACTAGTTAGGCAATGGGACAATTTCCTAGTGGTTTGGGCAGTAATGGGCTAGGAAACCCCACCTTCCCAAGGCAAGCCGAATGTAGTTTTGAGCACCCTAGGATTTCTCCCTTTTGTTGTAGGCCTCTCCTTAGGGCCAGGAAATAAGTTAAGATTTTGGGCTTTTACATGCCAGCCGAACGAGGCCTAGGGGAGCGGGGCTGAGGCTGTTCCTAACCAACCCACACCCACCTCTGTCCCATTTCTAACACTACTTCTCCACATCAGTTTAATTGAGTGTTGCTTAGGCTAACTTCAATATATGCGATGATCTCTAAAATTGAAACATTATAAACTTGAGAGTTAATCAATCAAGGCCCACTTTCACTTTCAAGTGGAACTCAAATGAGGGTCGTGAAGTCCGTTGCAGCGACGACATGCGAGTTGAAGGAATACTAGAACATTCACAATTCAACTATTTTAAGTTCACAGGAAAAATAACCCGTGGTACTCCGCATACAATTGGGCCCAAAGTTCAGTTGGATGTGTAGAAGCAAATTTGATACAATCCATTGTGACCAAGGCGGTCAGCGCAAGTGCTTGGCATCGCAGGGATACATCAGGCCAACGTTCACACGATAGGATCTGATCCATACTATGATCCGCAAAATATCGAGGGACTACCATAAGGTGCATCACATTCTAAACGCGCTGCCATCAATACATGGAATTCTCCGCAAAACGGCCAAAATCCCGGTCATTTTCAGTGTGTTTGCTTGCAAACCTCTCCTAAGTCCTATCTACCGCCGTACAACACTTCACGGATGCACGCTTCAGGGTACGCCTAATGGGAAGTGGTCGTGACGCACTTACGCAACTCCTCGCCCCCCCCCCCCCCCCCCCCCCGCCGCCCTCTCGGCTCCCCCTCCCACTGTACACCTTAAAACTATTTCAAACCAATTAAAAAATAAGTTTGAAAAAAGAAATAAAATAGAAAAATCTAATGCACTCAAAAAAATATACATGTATATGGACTTTATACATAGAAATATACATATTGTAAACTTTATACGTATAAACTTTATATATAAAAATATTTGAATTCAAAAACTATAAACTTTGGGTATATAAACTTTAGGTGTGTAAATTTTAGATGTATAAACTTTAGGTATAAAAACTTTAGATATATAAACTTATCCGAAAAGGAAAACTATCTAGTGCAAAAAGAAAATGCCGTGAAAAATAGAAAAAAAAACCGATCCCGTGAGGCAACCGATCGCTCATTAGCGATTGAGAGAATCTAATAAATGCTATCGACAAGTGCCCTATTCTAAGTAATCCATAGAAAATGTCATCATATAAACTAACTTATATAAGAAATGCCATCATCATCACTAATAAGTCACTTTTTCCGCTAGACACTATAAAAGCCATTAAAGTGTAACAACCCTAAAATTTCTTTCTTCTTTTTTTTCTTTCTCTTTTTCTATACCAAGGCTAACAAGAGCCCTGCCTCATGCCACGCCTCGCACACACCTTGCCCTCCCCGAGCTGTGTTTGTTCTTCGTTCACACCACCTTGTGTCATGATGCACTTAGCTTGCACTCGTCTGTGCCGCCCCATGCTTGCCACACGCCTTCTTACGCACACCACACACTAGCCTGCCCGAGACCGGAGGCAAACAGATCACAACTTCACCACCTTCCATCCACCCAAAGCCACACCAACCTCTACCGGCTTAATCGTCGTCACTAGAGAATAAACTCCACAAACGCTAGTTTGACCACCACCCATTGAGCTCCAAAAATTCATCATGCACATCACCCACCATTCCAAATTGAATGTATGATTGGAATCAACATCCCATCCTCTATAAAAGTGTCATGCCCTACCCTCGCACCACCTATAATGACACAAGAGAGGGTGCGTTGTAGGAGATTTTAATGAACCAACTCCCATAGAACTACGATGCTAATATCAGTTTAAGGACATAATGTCAGTACCCACGATCAATGCAGATACATAATTACAACTAAATATAATATAAATAGATTATACTTTTAGGAGATTATATCTTCGGAGCAACTCTAGGAGTGTAACCATTAAGCAGAGAAGCATTAGTGGAACTTAGCATAGTTATACCCAACCTACAAGTGACGGCTTGGGATTAGAAATGAAACCCTAACCTTCAACTTCACTTCACTTCACTCTTTCTAAGGAAAGGGGAAAACAACGATTGAGCACATACCATAGAAAATATGAGCATACAGACTTTAAAGGAGGGTTAGGTTTATTTCGTAATTTTTTGAAACAGTTTTGAAAACTCTCAGTGAGGGGTTGTTTACAATGTAGTTGAAAAGAAGCTTTTACCTTGATTCGGTCCGCAAGTTGCTTTGCAATAACTCAAACAGACAAAGCAAGTTTTAGTTAATTAAAACTATTCTATCAGATTGGCATACCATATCATCGGCGCATAACATTTTGCCCTTAGGCAGCTTCAAACTCAATTGTCATATATTAATTTCTTTTCACTTTCCTGAACTCAAAGCATCAGCTCATCTCATATCCTCATCTCTTTGGCTCCTAGTGCCATCCATAATCTCCATCTCACATTGTTTCCCCTTTGAAAAACCTAACTTATGATGTCATTTGATATCCTAACATAGAGGATCGTTTCAGACCACGTAATGGTCATCTAAACTAGAAGTAATATGATTAAAGTGTGACTTACATCTGTCTTCATCTTCAAAGTCTTCAAATCTCGATGTCTGAAATGATTTTCGCCAATGTTGACTACGCATAAAAGAGAGAAAACCAAACAAAACACTAGATAGAAAATAATATTATTAATAACTAATAGTGACATCAGGTATATCTCGATTATAGAAAAATTTGGATACTTGAAATGGATCAATTAGAGGTATGGATAAGGAGATATAAATTTTTGAAGATTAATTGATTTTTTTGAAAAAAAATTATTTAAATTAGAAAAAGAATATTGTTAAGAATATTCCTTTAGGAGACTAATGTGAGGTGCATATGTCAGTGAGAGGAATGTGATGTTGAGAGGGCGGTCCATCATGGACTAGGTCCACGGATTGAGGAGGAAGATGATGGTGGACCATGGCCTTATAAGCTTGTGGCCTACCATGGCTGGGTCGACAGGTCAATGACTCGGCTCACATGAGCCTATCCTACACGAGGCTAAGTAGGGTGGCAGGTCCATGTGGTCATCTGCATCAACCTAAGGTGCTAAGGTGGTGGCCATGTGGCATCGCCACATCAGATTGGACTGGCAGGGTGTTGACCTTAGGGAAAATTGACAGCCAACGATGACCGACGCTGATATGGCAAACAGCGATGAGCCTCAACGATTGGAGGTCACTAGGACATCAAGTGAGTAGAGGGGAATAGGGTGGACAACTTAAATCAGGGAGGTCACTGGAGAGAACAGGCAACGAGTGGCGAAGATGGCCTGGCGCCATATGGCATTAGGTCATGAACAATGGCCAAATCTGTGGTAGAAGGGAAAGGATTTGGCTATGGGTGGATGTGATGCAAAGAAAGGAAGAGAAGAGGAGGTAGAAAGAGAAAGGGGCTCACTATTGGAAGGGATTGGTACAGCGGTGAAGCATGAGCTTGACTCAATTCAGTGTGGCAAAACTAGGAGAAAGAGGTAGCGACGGCCATGTGGCTCGATGTGGCTGATGAATGGGTTCTCGGGCCTATTTATACGTGGGGAGCAGCGAGTCGCCACAAGCGAGAGAGGCGGAGGCAACAATGGCCAACAAGGTACGACCATCTCGATGGAACACAACGCTGGCGTGGTGCTATGGCTAGCATCAGTGGTAGAGGTAAGGAGGCAAAGGGAGACCAAGATAATTGCGATGTGATGAAATGAGGAAAGGGGCACATGCGTCTTTGACTTTAGAGCTCAACGACAAGAGAAATATATCAAGCTCGCTAACTTTTTGACCAAGAAGGACACGGCGAGAGGTGAAGCGTGATTTGCACCGAGCTATTGGGGAAACGGGTTTTGTGATGTTGACAGAAGGGTGCATGACCTAGTGCTAGCCAAGACACAGAAGTATGGGCATGGGGTTGGCTGGCTTGAGGAGATATGAGAGAGATTGAGAGGAGAAAAAGAAAAGAGAGAGAGCAATGAGAAGGAGGAAGAAGATGACATAGGAAGGAGGGAGAGGTTGATAGGTGGGTCTCGTGCATGGAGAAAGAGGAGCACCCGTGCACTAGGCCACTAGGTAGCTGGGCTATGATTGGTTGGGTCAGCGCTATGCCAGGCGGGGGAGGAAGAGAAGGGAAAGAGGTAAAGGCGATTGGCTGGGTCGGAGTTAGGCCATGCTCACGAGAAAGAAGGATGGAGAGAGGGAGGAGAGAAGGAGAGGCCACAAAGGCTAGCCAGAGGAGATGGTGGCCCAAGTGAGTAGTTAACCTTGAGGTTTTTTCAAGGATTTATTTGGGGAGATTTGTGAGGATTTGAATTGGATATTTGAACTCAAATTAAATATTTGAGCTCACCCAAAATTTGAGAATCTCAAGATTGGAACTAGGACAATTTTGACATGAATTTGAATTTTGAAAGGAAATTTGAAGAGATTTTAGAAAGGGAGCGGAGAGAGATTATCAATGACATTTTGAATTCAAAATTTGAAATCTAAAGACTTAGGATGGATTTGTGGTTGATCTGGAATTGTATGACTAAGGGATTTTGGATAGGATGTAAGAGACATTCGAATTACAAAATTCGAGTCTTGAAATTTTAAATAAAAAATTTGAGTCGAGATTTTAGAGGATTTAAATGAGATCTTTAGCACTTAGTTCCTTAATCTATACTTAAAGATTTTTTTTAAGGAACATATACTTTTTATTAAAATAGTTTTTTATGGCCAAAAATCGAGGCGTTACAAAACACCCTCTACTTTCCCGTTGATACCATTGTTAGAGCTCGCTTACACAATCCGAATGCTAGCGCCCCTATTCTGGTCGCGTTCTGGCCACATGTCGTGCAGCTGCTGTTGGCCACCTCCGCCCAAATTAAGCACACCTAAAGCTTTGTCTTGCTTCACTCGTTATTCCGAACCCTCTCCTCACACCAAAAACCCTCCGAAGCCATAGTCGCCATGGGCGCCGCGGCTTCGAGCTTCTATCTACCACTGCCGCTCTGACGTTGAGCGCCTAGAGAATCGGGATCACGACGCTATGTTGAGCACGGAACCACCACTCCCCGACCAAGCCGCTGCCTTCTTATGCTAGTTTTGTAACCTTCTTTCAGATTATCGGTGAACCAGTATATATTGTGGGGAACTCTCTTGGAGGTTTTGTTTCTCTAAATCTTGCTCCATCCTGTCCGCACCTTGTAAAGGGTGTCACATTGCTTAATGCAACCCCATTTTGGGGATTCCTTCCTAACCCTGCTAGATCTCCTCGTTTGTCGATGATTTTTCCGTGGGCTGGGACATTTCCATTTCCATCATTTGTCAGGAAACTTACTGAAACAGTGTATGTGTTACTCTTTAGGTTTTGGGGTTTTGGAAAACATACTTGCAGATTGATATTGAATAATCTTTAATTTATCTCTTCTGCTAATTATTGGTGTACTAATGTTTTTTGCTTCATTATAATGAATGCATGGAATGCAAGAATTTCATGATGCTTGTAGCAAGGTATCGCATCTGTAGATTGCATACGTTTTGTTTTGACGGAAATATATTGCAGACTTCACCAGTGAAGAAAAGATTTAGACTAGTGCGACTATTTTTAATTTGCATATGGCATTATTACTCTATAAGTATAGCTAATAAATTTTTTTATAGAAAAAATATTTAGTTTTTTTTATGAACTCTCACATAGATTTAAAGTATATACTTCTGCATGTCCTTTACTTGCATTATTTTTCCTTTTACGTTGTCACTTCTTTCTCATGTTAGGATGGTAGGCTGTGCATTGTATTGGTGTTTTAACAGATTAATCAAGCTATTATCCAATGACAATTGTGTGCTCTCTGTGTCATTTAGAACTATGTAAGTTATCCATGTGATCAGATATATTTTGGCGGATATTATTTAATCTCTTTTTGGTACAGGTGGCAGAAAATAAGTGATCCAAGAAGTATACAGGGCATACTCAAGCAAGTATATGCTGACCACTCAATGAATGTGGACAAGGCGTTCTCTCGTATTATAGAGACAACACAACACCCAGCAGCTGCTGCATCATTTGCCTCCATTATGTGTGCTCCAAAGGGCCAGATATCCTTCGAAGAGGCACTATCTAGGTAAAATGGAAAGCCCATTTGATGAATTGCCATGTTGCTTGCAAAATACGATTTTGTATATTAACACTTCATAATCGGCAGGTGCCAAAGGCAAGATACTCCCATATCTCTTATGTATGGGAGAGAAGATCCTAGGGTTAGACCTATTTGAAGCAGCAGGTGCCAGAATCACCGTATTACGAAATCAGTCCTGCTGGTCACTGCCCTCATGATGAGGTTCCTGAGGTAAAACACTTCGGGCATGTTTGGATCTTTCATTTATTTTGCCTAGCCAGGAAAGGGTAAACTAGCCCGGCTAAGCTTTGCCTGGAAAAACAAGGTTCTTTGTTTGGTTGGACTAAGCCCCAAGAGAAGTTATACGGTGGAATGAAGTCAAATCACTCGCTGCAGCTCAGCTTGCCCTTGCAGGAGAGCCGATTTGGCTCTCTCCAGCGGGCAAGGATTTTTGGGCTTTTACAAGTAATCTTGCCTGTCAAAGCTAGACATTTCTCCATCTACCAAATGCATAACCTTGCTTAGCAAGGCTAGAACTCATCTATCCAAGGATCCAAATGCACCCTTCATTGTGTTTGGAAATGAAGCTTGTCATATTTAGGTCTTTACCAAATCATATTCCAGTTGATAGTTCATAATTGATTTTGCAGGTGTACATTCTGTATTGGGTGGGTGTGGTGGGTGGTGTGTGTTTAAGAAAGGTCATGTCATCTGACAAAGATCATCCATTTTGATTACACATAGGAAACAAACTATGGAACAAAAACTGGAGGAAATTTGTACCAGTGCCTACTTTGAAATCTCTATTTAAATCTAGAAATTTTGGTATACAAGCTATGGCCATTATATGGGGCCGCAGTCTTAGCTATGAGTTTCTGCAAAGATAGGCAGCCAGTCTTAGAAGCTAAATGCTATTAATGCCCCATGTTTGAGTTTTGATTTTCCATGTAAGTCTTGGGAATTAGAATTGGATCAGCAAGTTGTCAGATCAGGGAGGAGTACGAGGGAGGCCCAAGAATCACAACTGTTTGTGAATTCCTCATGATAGGATTTTCTGCTAGAGGCCTGGAGCAATGAATTATGGATTGTGCCATTTCTATGCTCAACCTTTTTCCTGCAGTCTTCATTTAATCTGGTAGCATGCATTTGATACAAAGACACCTTAGGGAAATGAAATTTTTTTCTCATCCATCTTTAAAGCCTGGTTCAGGACAAAATTTTGATGGTTGATTGTGTTCAAGCTCCCTTTCTCCTTTGAAATTATAAGACATGTTCTATGCTTTTCTTAATCCTTCTTTTAAATCTGTAGAGTAGAGTTACTTCAATTTTCTGCATTTATACAAAGATACATGTTTTGCATTTTACTCCTCACATATTCCTATTTTGAGAGTGTGCCTTCTTCTGATTAATCATTCCTGAAAACTGCTTAGGATTGTATCTGTGATGATATTAGTATGTACTTTACATATGATTTCGCTCTTTGGACAGGTTATAAACTACTTACTCAGAGGATGGCTAAAGAATGTCGACTCTGAGGGTTCAATTGAAATCCCATTTGTTGAAGAACCCAACTATGCCGAAGATGGTGTATCAAGGGAGCTGGAATTTGTTAGGGGAGGATCAAAAAATTCTGTTCGTGTGCGACTCTTTGGTTCTAAAATTTCCTTATGGAGCCAACTTAGCTCGTTCTTGAAATCTAACACACGGGTAATATCTAGATAAGATAGATTGTCCATACAAGTTTGAAGTTAGAAACGTCAGGCAAATATTGTATTCATTATTCTCTATTTAAAATAGTCAGTTTGATGTCTAGAACTCTAGATATACCCAGTAGACAGGGTTTTGAACATTTCTAGTGGATGTAAAATAGCAAGCTTCAAAATTCTTGTTAAAGAACAAAGGGATTAGTCTAAGTTTAACCCTGTTTGCTTCTCCAACGAGGATAAAGATTAAGTACGCATGTAAAATAAGAAAATAAGAAATTTATTAGTGTATGATTAATTAAATTTTAATTATTATAAATATAGAAAATAAATTTATTTGATATTTTAAAGCAGTTTTCGTAGGATGTTTAGCGGTTTGAAAAATGTGTTAATAAAAATTGAGAAAAAAATATGTATTATAATCATAAAATCATAAAGGAACAGAGCCTTAATCCTTGTTTGTATAGCCTATTAATCTTTATCAAGTTCAAATTGCGATTTCTGTATAAGCGGAAAAACTGGTATAATATGCCATTGTTATATGGTTCACACTTCACGGTCCTTTGACCTTTTCAGTTCTACATGTGGACGCTCGGTGGCACGCCGCGCGACATTGTGATGGGACTGCTTCTTTGGTTAATGTAAAATCCGTTGTTTAAGGAGGCTTTAGTTTACATCAGTAAAGTGAGAGGTTGGGTACTTGTATCACGCGAATAAACGAAACGTTCGCGTTGAAACAGACCAGCTGGATTCTATGTATCTATAAAGTCATCCGCATTATAGGTAGTAAATGTTAATTCTCTATTCTCCGATGAATCACATCATCTTAATTATTTTTAGTTATTAGATTATTTATAAGGGTGCAAAATTTATTTTTTCTTTTAAAAAGCTATCCCATACATCTTAATCATTTGCAACCTTTTAAATAATAGATTGATATAGAAAGTAAAAAAGAAAATTTTATAACTAATATTTACTATTTTGTTATATAATTCTTCCACAATAACACATGGATTTCCATGTAGTATGCCTATAAAGTTAGTCTCCACTAAGTACAATTAAAAGTAATGTTCTGTTTTGAGTAAGCCACGTCACCCAGATTCATTCAAGCCATTGGATTGCACATAAACGTTTGAATAGCAATCAATCAACAGGGGATAGCAATCAACATAAACGTTTTACTATCTCAGCTCATGACAACGACTAATCGAAGAAGCCCACCTGACCATCTCCAAATTTCGAAACATTAAGTCGGAATACCAACAGCAACGCATGCAGCAATTAAGCTCTTAATCTAGAAAATGCTTAGGGACGGACGTCCGAGGCGAGCGTTCGCATCAGACGCCTTCCTCTCCCGTTTCCTTCTTCTCTCCCTCATTTCCTCTCTCTCTCTCTCTCTCTGATTTTAATGAGTACAGAGAACAGTGTCATGCCAGAGAGGACCCCGATATAGCCGGAGCCCTAATTCGTTGCCGCCGCGAAGAGGAGACGTGCGGGGTGGAGCAGAAGGCGTCGTTGCCGATAAGGGCCCCGAGCTCACTGGAACCTCAACTAATCGCCGGCGGCGGCGGAGTCCCGAGGAGGAGGCTTGGGGGACGGAGCCTAAGGCGCCGTTGCCAGAGAGCCCGAGCTCGCCAGTAGTGGCCACGGCGTTGCGAGGAGGCTCCGTGCGGGGTGGAGCGGAAGCACTCTCGCCGGAGAGGGCGCCGAGCTCGCTGGCAGCAGTAGTGTCGCCGCGCGTGTGTGGTTTTTGTTGCATTGTACTGTATTAGAGTATTTTACTTATTTTTATTGGGATATTGCACATGATGCGCACGACGTTTTCTCTAAGCAATGAAATATTTTTCATTAATTAACAAAACATGTGAAACAATTTTTATTAAAATATTTTTACTGAGTAATGAAACATCTGAAATATTTTGTTTTGTACCACCGTCCGGAGTTTTACCAGCGATTGGACGTCCGATCCCAATTCTTCTCCTCTTAATCTTCCACTGAAGCTATTTTATCTCCTGTAACCGGCGAGTCAGATGAACAGTCGGTCTTCGTGCCTTTATATACTCTTTCATTCACTGGGATGCCCGTTCCTGGGATCTGCTGCTCACCATCAGCACTCGGCAGTTTTGCCATGCATGTGAATCACAAGCTTAGGTCAGCAGCCAAACTCACCATCCAGTTGATATATCACGCTGATGCTTCAACGGATCAATATGCTCAATCCACTTTGGTCATCTCTCTCTTGCTTGCTTGCGCAGGTCTTTCTTTTTCTTTTCCTTACTAATTTCATTTGTTGTTTAGTTGTAGAGTCTGAGCAGAAGGACGTAGCAGTTTCAATTGCTTAACTTTCCGTTGTTTGTGAAGGTTGCAGATCTTATACAGAGAATTAAAGGGTTGGTGCATTACTATCTTCACAGACCGGTTAAAATAAATAAGAATATGTTTTTTTGTGTCAGTAGGTTATAGACATCTTCGCCTCAACTTTAGGAAGTTTCTACTTCATATAATTTGGAATAAGCAAATATATATAGTAGCATATTTGAGTAATCACCATGCCGTATATTGTCTACCAATTTGCTTTCTTGCTCATAGCATAGAACTATCTTTATTACGATATTCATCTGTGTTCAACTTACCTTGGTTCCAAGTAAATAGTAAATGGTCTTTCACTAAGCAACCAACAAGATTAAACTGTATTCTGTTATGATTCAAATTGCAGTTGCTTATTATTATAACGCTAGCAAAGTGTTTAGTGCATAACAATACAGCATACTTTTCTTCCAACGTGATTGTTCATACCTAATTTTCATCTCTGCATTACTCTTACATTCCTGCAGCTAACACGTGGGGTGTCCTCTAGTTTAACTAGTTGGGTGCTCATGCGTTGCTATGAGAAAAATATACACAAACTTTATCGAAAATTAATCTTGTAAATTCTTCATCCAAAATTCATTGTTCAAGTAATAATTATTGATACACTAAAAATAAGCATGTTCCGTATCTAACCGTTGATACTCCAGTGGTATCCACGCACTACTTATAGGAGCATGTCTTCAGTTTCATTTCCATCGAACATCAAATATATCATGAATTGCTTCCTAAGTTCAAGACCATCCTGTGTATAACGACAATTCTTAAATCAGCATGAGAGAAAAGATGATTATGGATCGTGCAATGAACTTGATGTGGGTGCTCACCATGCATACGGGTGGTCCAAGCTTGTTCCGGTTCCATGCCAGTAGAAACAACTCAAGCGGATCCACTGGGACTGCCTCGCAGTCGTCTATCCAACCCGCTGCATGAGTGGACTGAAAGCTGTGTGGGCACCGGTACACGCGAGGATTTGAGGATGGCATGATGGCCATGGCGGCGGCTGTTAAGGGGTTGTTCCCGTTCTCCGCGTTTCTTGAGGGGATGACAATAATAAATGTGCGATAAAAATTTGGAGATACACACCAGCGTGTTCTAAGTGATGGAGCCACAAAATTTGCTGTGTGTTTATCAACAATAACGTCGGTTGGTGGCTCAATAATATTTCATGTCCCAGATTCATGCAATAGACTCTGGGTATTTTGCTTTCCACATGTCAGGTTTGGATTATTTGTTTGTCGAATCTGGGAAGAAGCGAGCATCGTATGCCCTGCTGCAACTCATGTTTTAATAAAAGGCAAACTTGCTAAGAATAGATGACGATAACAAATGAAAACAAAATTACATTCACGTCGAAATGGGAATGTACCTGAATTTTCACGTATGGAATTAGCTCTCATACTGTTTTGTATTGTTCCTTGAATTATGCAGCTCAAAGGGGCTTCGGTGTTCTCCGGATTTTCCATATAAGCTACATGGTCGATCACTGTAAATGGAAGTTGTCTAGGTGTAATCATGGATTGGCAAGTTTCACTTCCAATTCTAACAAAGAGTCATTAAGTTCTAAATAGTGCAATTGTGAATTTGTTCATGTACTCTGTTAACAATTGGGAGTCGTGTAGGTGTGATCATGGGTTGGCAAGTTTCACTTCCTGTTGTAACAAAGAATCATTAAGTCCAAAATTGTGCAACTGTGAATTTGTTCATGTACTCTAATTGGAGAGAGAGAAAAATATTCCCATGTACTCTACTGCACTGTTACGCCAAACTCTATCAACCAATGAAGTGCTAACCAACTTTCAGGTCTACAGCTTGGAGGCATATATCATCTAAAACTATCGTGTACATGGAGGTGGAGGTGGTTGCCATGGTGGTTGGATCGGCGGAAGGAGAAAATGGAGTTGGGCAGTGCCCTTGCAGTAACCTGGTACTGCAGGGAGATTAGTGGAAAACAGCAGGCGTATGACATGCGGGACCTCGACTTCTCCAGCAAATTATGTTGGACCGACATGTCAGTCATGAGTTCCTAAACTCGTATTCAAAATATATAAATAAAAATTTCCTTCGTTCTCCATATATCGTGTACATGAAAACATCGCATGGCCAAAAAAAATCATCGCAATCAGTGCAATTCTAGCGATTACTTTGTTCATCGAAAGAAAAAAAAAACAAGCAATACATAATCTGTCATTGCACAGCAACAAAACCACAGTTTTTAGTATTAGGGGTTCTTCAGAATATTTTTCTAAGAAACAGTTCAATTCTTCTAAAATTCTCGAAATTTCTCCAAACCCCTACTTTCTGCATGGAAAGCATCTCAAGAATTTACAGGAATACAGTAGTGCTACAAAGGAATGTGAATGTCACGGCCCAAAATTTCCCATCGTTACAATACTTCAGTTTCAGGTTCCTGTCTTGGGTGCAAGACTGGATCCATGTAGGTGAAACCTTCACGTAAAATTACATCATCACGTCATCAAGAATATATGGATCGTTCCATTTTTTCACAGAATGTTACTGGCCATCAGATCTTCTTATTGGCTAAATATCTTCTTGGTTCATAGAACCCTTCCACGTACTAAAAGAAACTTCCATCATTTTTCATTTTGCCCTCTCCCTTCCCATCCTCTCCTCGTATGCATCACGGTCTCCATCCCTATCTCTACCACCACAGCCTGCACCCTCCTCTCCATCAATGCCTCACTTCTTCCACATCCTCTCTCCACCATTGTCATCTCCTCTCACTCCTAGCTGCCGTGTCGTCTCCTTTCCCCTCATCCTTGCACCACCTCTACCTCATGACGTCTCTCATCTACATCTCCACCACCATGTCCTCCTCGCTCTCATCCCGCCACCACTACCACCACCTCCACCTCCCCCACACATTCGGTGCCTAGATTTTGCTTGCGCCAACCCCTCATCGTCTAGATCTAACCATCAGTGGATGAGGCCAAGCTGCTTCAATGGAGGGGAGGAGGAATAGACGAGGCAACAAGAGACAAGGAGAGAGAGTGTAGGATTGTAAAGGACCTTTCCTATCTCAAAAGCTAGCTAATAAGGTGAGGGCTCCCCCACTTATATACTAGGTCTCTTACCATTCCACAATTAATATGGAATTATTCAATAATCTATCCCTTCACACATTAGTGTCCCCTTAGTTATTCACCGCTCCTTCACCGTATACCAACAGTCCATCAGCTATACGGCCTCGCGAACACTCATGATCCTTCTAGCCTTCACACTTTAGTGTCTATTAGAGCAAAGATATTAAACTAGTCGGGCTTTGACACCAATTGATGTTTAGTATCTACATGATGAAATATCACATTTTCTTTTTCAACACGATCTCTAAGAAAGTTAAATTTAATATCAATATACTTTATCCTAGAGTATTGTATTGAGTTCTTAGTAATACAAATAATATTTGTGTTATCAAAGAAAAGCAAAATATCTTCTAAAGTAATACTATAATTCTTAAGTGTAGCTACTATTTAAAGTATTTGAGAGCAATAACTAGCCGTAGCTACATACTCAAATCTAGCAGTTGATTATGCTACAAAGGATTATTTTCTAGATGAGTAAAAAAAGTGAATTACCTAAGAAGAAATAAGCACTAGAAGTACATTTTCTATCAAGTCTACACCCTCTAAAATTAGCATCAGAAAAACTTTTAAACTAATACATGATGATGTAGATAGCCATATACTAAAATATTTAGTACCGTGAATATACCTGAGAATCTACTTAATTGCTTGAAGATGTGAAGCACGTGGGAAAGTTTAAAATCATGCACATAAACATAGTTTGAAATTATGCACATAAACATACTATAAATTACACATCCGGTGTTAAAATAGAAAGATACAAAAGTAAACTAATCATATTCATATATTCTTTTTGTTAACCAGCTCACTATCTTTATCAGATCAAGTATAGATGTTGCTCCTATGGGTGTCATAATGGGTTTGCAATTCTCTATTCCAAGACAACATAGAAGGTACTTCGTATACTTACTTTGATGCACAAATATATCTTATTTTATTTATTTGATTTGCAATCCCAAAAAGTATGTTAATTCGACCATTATACTCATCTTAAATCTATAGTTTTTAAAACTAAGACACCAAAGCATGAGAAGGACAACCAAAGATGATATTATCCATATAAATTTGAACAAATAATTGATCTGCGTAAGAATAAAAGGGGTTTTGTTTACTTTTCTTGTAGTAAAATCCTTTTTAAGTAATTTTTTTTCAATCTGTCATACTATGCTCTCGGAACTTGTTTAAACTGTACAATAAAGCCATTCAGAAAAGCACTTTTTATATTCATTTGATAAAGTTTAAAATCTTTAGATGCAGCAAAGGCTAACAAAATTTAAATTGCTTCAAATCTAGCAACAGGAGCAAATGTTTTATCAAAATCTAGGCTTTCTAATTGTGTAAAATCTTTAGCTACCAACCTAACTTTGTTTTTAACAACTACATCATCTTCACTTTGTTTGTTTTTAAAGAACTATTTAGTTTTAATTATAGAATAATTAGGAGGTGGTGGTACAATTAGGTCATGTTCGAAATTTTCTAATTCTTCATGCATGGCATTGATTTAAGATTCATCAATTAATTTGTGTGATATATCTTTGGGTTCAAAAAACACTACAAAAGCTAAATGAGCATGAGATTTTGGATCATTAAATCTAGAATGTGTCACCCTTTTATGAAGATTACCGATAATTTATTGAGGTGGATGTCTTCTCTAAATGTGCAAGGGAGCTATAGTTTTAGGAACTTTATCTTGTTCAATTTGATCTTCTGTTTGCACAAAAGATGCTAAACCTTGAGGATGCTCAATTGTTTATGAAGTTGTGGTAGGTACTAGAACCAATTCAATTGATTATGTGGGACAAATCAAATCTTCATTTCCATTATCCTTATCATCTTCATCAATAAAGATGTTTTCTCCTAAATGTATGCACCTGTAGCTGTAATACTTGGACTAGTACCTAGGCTAGTCAAATCAAAAGTAACTTCATAGGTTTCTATTATTTTATTAATTTCTAAAACTAGAACACAATAAGCTTATGAATAAGTAGAATAACCAAGAAACATGACATCAACTGATCTAGCCTTATATTTATCTAAATTACTAGATTTCAGCACAAAACATTTGTATCCAAAACACGAAAGTGAGACACATTAGGCCTATGATCAAATCGCGGCTCATAAGAAATTTTACCAATCTTTGATCTAAAAAACACACGATTTAAAACATAGCATGTAATAGATATAGCTTCAGCCTAAAATTTTCTAGGAGTAGAGAATTCATTTAGCATAGTCCGAGCCATCTCAACCAAAGTTTTATTTTTTCATTTGAACTCCACTATTTTGTTGTGGTATTCAAGGTAAAAAAATTGATGATCAAGGCCTCTTTCAGCACAAAAAATGATCAAAAGAAGAATTTTTAAATTTAGTTCCATTATCACATCTAATTGCTCTTAGAGCTTCTAGATGATCAATAGATAATCTAAGAGCAAGATTTCTAAAACGACTAAAAGTCTCATCTTTAGATACTATAAAATAAATCCAAGAGTATCTCAAGTAATCATCAACTATCATCATCACGTACCACTTACCTCTAAAAGATTGAACTTATGATGATCCAATGGTATCAAGGTGTAGAAGTTGTCTTAGTGCATTTGTCATCACTATAGTAAGAGGTGGATATAAATCTACATGCATCTTACCATGCATACTATATCACTATCACCCTTAAGCTTAGGTAGATCGCATATAAGATCCAAACCACTAACATGTGTTAGGTGATCAAAACCAATATAGTCAAGTCTATGGTACCAAAAGAATAAATCTTTAAAGTCATTGTCAACTAGACACCTATGAAGATGACACATCAAAATTAGCTTTAAACACTCTCTCAAAACATGTAATATTAAAGATAAAATCTCCTAAGGATCTAACGCTTTGCATCTATCTTTCTTAAAACATACTTCATGATATTCATTAATCATTTATGAAACGGAAAGCAAATTATATTTCAAATTCTCAACAAGAGCCATTCTTGAACATAAACTTATCACTTGCCATTACTTGACCTTTAGTTATAACCATAGAAGTAGAAGCATTTTCAACAGTTACCTTTTTAACATACGATGTTCCTATGAGATAGGAGAACCAATTCTTGTCACCAGATATGTATTGTGAGCATCCGGAATTCACTAGTCAAATGTTCTTCTTCCTTGCATGTGTCGAGGTCTCAGTACCGGAGTTATTAATATAGCATTTAGAAATCTAGTACTAAGACACATGACATTTACTAGTGGACATTATATAAGTATTTTTATGTAAATGTTTAGATTTATCATTACTTATGTTAATAGAATTAAAAGGCATTGCATTTATCAAATTAGACCATGCATTAGTCTTTTCTCTTATTTGTTGCTTAACAAGTCTAAAATAAAAATCTACTTTATATCTATCTCCACCACAATGAGTACAACTGTACTTAACTTTATCTTTACTTTTAGAAGTAGAGACTACATTTATATTAGTTGTGCTAGTAAATGATATAATATCACTAGATCTAAAGATTGTTTTTTTAGTTCATTAGTTATCTCAATTATACCACTACCAAGTGATTTAATAACAGTTAAAGTATTAGTCTTAGAATAATCATAAGTATCATAATCCAAACCTGATTTAAACTTTTAAGAACTAAGCCATTTGATTCAAAATTTCATTCAAGCTTTTAGTTCACATTTTTCCTTGATGTAATCAATAAGCTTCAAAAAATTGGAACAATTTTTATGAGAGGCATGCTAAAATTTATTATTTTATATCATAATTAGAGCATAAAAAACCTTATAAGTAGCAACATCTTTTAATTGAGCAATTTTGACATCAGCATCTTTTAACTTTAACTTAAGAGAATTACAATTATCACAACAATTAGATTTATCAACTACACAGATATTTTATTATTTTTCTCTTTTTTAAGCTTAAGATCCTTTATAGTATAAGCATGTATATCTATTAAAGAAGTAAATTCAGAATAGACTAAGTCATATGATTTGTAAGAATCATTTATAGAAGTCAAAATTTTAAGTCTTATAATTTCATTACTTAATTTTTCAACCAAAACATCTTGTTTCTTGTTTCTCTTTAGAAATAAAGTACAAAGTTTTTCAACAGCATAAATTAAATCATCATAAGAAGATATTGATTCATTGTCACTATCGTTGTCGATGTCACTATTAGTGACACTTTTGCTACTTGCTATTATACATAGACCAGTCAAATTTTTCTTGCTTTTGAGAGTAGCATCATTATCATTCTTGGTGTTCACATTGCTTAAATTTATCTGTTCAAAAGTGGAAAAAATACGGTACACTACCTTCTTATGCAAATACATCTTCTTCTTAGTACTCTTGAGTATTCACTTCTTGTCACTCTCTACCTTATCTTACTCTTCATCTTCATCCCTAAAAATTCTTGCTAAAAAATTTAGATATTGAAGATGAAGGTGATTAAGCGAGCCACATTCAAAATATCTCCGAGGTTCTCCACTATTTACCATCTTTCTAGATCAAATATTTTACAAGGTTCTTGTAAAGCATGTAGAAAGAAGTGTTAAACCATCTTCAGGAAGTTGTTCTAGCTCTTGATCAATTAGTGAAGATCAAGAAGACAAAATATATCTAGATAAAGAGTTATTATTAATAGAATTGCTAGTTTGCAAAGCTAAAACCATTAATTTATTAGCTATATTTTTTTTAGCAAAAGCATTTAGCTCATGAGCCTTCAATTTAGAATAAAACGCATCTACTGTAATTGTACTCACGATAGTAGATTCTCTAATTAATATTATCTTTATCTTGCATATAGACATATCTAAATCTCCTAGCAATTGGTGAGAATTTTTAGCCTTAGTATATAAACCATTAACAGATCGTAAGTTGGTAAGAATCTTATTAAAGCAAACAAAAAAATCATCAAAAGATTCAATAGGTTTTATTTCAAAACGCATGTATTCTTTTTTTACATGTTCTAACGTAATTCTTTTACTGTATTTGATCCTTCGTGATAATCGCAAAGTGCTCATCATATTTAGTGTGCTAACTTGATATGCACTGCACTGTTCTAACCTTTAAATAATCAAATTTCTCACCTTATTGTAGCCTCTATCTATGTCATGTTAACTGCTATAATTGTATTGTTTTTTTAAACTTAATATGACTCATAAAGTGACAGTCATCTTAACTTTCTAATACTAAAGCCATCAAAAACACAAGGTTTTATAAAATATATATCCATCGACATATTTTCTAATCGCTGACTAACATTAATTAGAAAAGATAATAACACTGCTCTGTATTAAAATTGTTCTATAGTAAAATTAGCATTACACAATTGATTTATATTAAAATTATCATGACAAATATGACAAACGAATCTGTCTAAAACTATTTTATATTATTATTACATATCACTGTAGCAGACGACAGTGTGGGCTACCAATAGCGTGAGCAGGCCAAAATGCACTGGGCTGACTCAAGTGAAGCGAAGCAAACCGAAAGTGAAAGCGAGCTAGATGGATGCAAATGTGGCCTGGTTGTATACTGCAGACATGGCCCAAGTCTGTGTGTGGGCTGGCCATGTTACTGTCATTATAAAAGGAAAAATATTTTTTTCGTGAGATTTTGAAAAGTGAACTAATTAAATAATATATTAGAGTTCTAATCGAGGATTTTGGGGATTTCGTGAAGAAATCTTGTGGGTGATTTAAAGACGCACCTTGTAAACACAGTGTTGATAATAAAGGTAAAAGTTTACAGATGATTAGTGCGGTAATTAATCTATATTTTTTCATCTCTAGCGATTGATTTTAGATTGATTTGATTTTGTTTGAGATTTGGGTTGATTTCTTTGATCTAAAATCTAGCTAGGATGATTTTCTACTGTTTTGAAATTTTTGGTTGATTAATTGTTTTCAGATCCCATGTAATTAATTAATTGGGGTTTAATTAATTTTTGTCACCTTCTATCCAGTAATTCTATTTAGTTAGTATCTTAAGAGATTGATGTGTTTATTTGTAAATTTTATTTAGTTTATTTTGAAAAAGTTTCAGTTCGATCGGAATTATGGATTTAATTTGTTTAGTGATGAAAACAATATTCTATCTCGATTCTAAAAATACAGTTTTTCAGAATTTATGATTAGAAAGAAGTGTTAAATTTTATTTTTAACTCTACAATCATTTATCCGTTATCTAAGTATGAGTAGGTGTAGGAGGAGATGAGACGATGGCATGGACATATACAAGCTCAAAAGGCAGCGGACATGAGAGCAGACCTTAGCCTCTAGTGTGGCGAAGCAGCTGGTAACTCATACATAACAAATTAGCAATGACGGAGCCTCCTATGAGCACCGATACTGATGATGGTTAGCTTGAGTGGTGGACCAGCAAGGTTCTATCCACATTCCTCCTTTATTCATCGGTGCTGTCCTATTCCTATTGATAAATTTTGGGACAAAAATGTGGCAATCAATCTATTTTATAGTGTTGAGGTTAGGTGGCAGATTGTTGAAAAGAATATCGTTGCCTAATTCTGATAATTCACAGAAGTAAGTTGACATATGAAACTCGCATATGGATTGTTAATTCAGCAATCAGTTAGCTTATGGATTAATGATTCCATCATAGCTGCAATCGAATTGTACAAAATTCCATAATAGCAGTAATCAGTTAGAGATATTAGTACATATACAATTAGCATAATCTGGAATATGAATAGTAATAAGCTAAACAAACATAATTAGGAGTGGTTCTTGACAAAATTAAAGTTTGATTTTTCTGAATACCCTTTCTAATAGCACTTATATTCATGGAAATGATCCTAGACAATGGTACATAGTTTTTGTTTGTCTTAATCCTGCACAACAGTTTTCTTTACAGATGTTTTCCCTTGACAAAAGAAAATGATCTACAAATCTGGCCCAATTTTAGTTTACTGACATTCACATCGTAATTGGTTAGTGTGGACATTTATAAAGGTGGAATTACAAGTGTTCTACTCAAGGAAAACATCCTGAGTATGACTTGAGAAATTCTAAAGTTCTGAGCGATTGCTTTATTACACTGTTCACGGTGACCACCTTCTTGAGCAAATCATCATGAGTTTGCTATATATTTTTCCACATTTTCTGTACTTCTCCAAGGTTTCAGTATGATGAAACTATACATGAATGCAAGGGGTTTCAGATTCAAAGCAGATATTAAATCCTTGCGGAGAGATCATGATCTGTCATTGTCAGACAAATATATAAATATTATAGTGTTTTCTGAAGAGGCATTTGTCCCCATCCACTTTTTTTTTCTGTTGGGTGAACCTTATCACTTTGATGGGCCTATTTAATGGGTTGTTCCATTATCATTCGAATGCGCCTCATCTTAATAAGAACTAACAAAAATATCAACAAGCATGCTTATAAAACCAGAATGTACTATATATATAATTCACGTATAAAAGGAGAGGAGGTATTAAACATATGGTATTGCTAATAGATCTCTTTTCTATACACTCTTAGTTCATCATGATTGGATGTGGCTTTATGTCCAATCATTTCCTAATTTGTGGCAATCCTGGTATAATGCTATCGATTTATACAAGAATAAGCAGCTCTGTTGCTCTGAAGATTCTTTCGAGCATCATACTATTTTAAAATCCTTCAATCACCTCCTCCATTGAAATAAGAAAGTTGATTTAATTGAACAATCGAATGAAAAGCTCCTGATCAAGAAGGAAGAGGAGAATCCTCAAATACTTGGGGTAATTTTTTTCCCCGTGTCACAAGTTGATTTCATTGTTATTTGGGTTTTTAATTCTCACTACTGTAGGTACAGATCTTCACTTTCAATTAAATAAAATGAGGAGTACTGGGTTCATAACTCCATCGGCCTTTATCATTCCCTATGAGCTACAACTCGGTGGACCAAGACAATTTGATCAAGCTATTCAAAGTTATTAGATAGTACTGTAAGAATCCTTTGTTACCAAAGCATACCCAACTGGTGGTTCGATCTGTATGTTGTGAACAAAGATGTGTTTAATCGCAAAAGTTGATGCTCTCTAAAAAAATCACACAAGTTGATGCCCTGTTCTGTTTACACCTCTTAATGCTGTTCTACTCCAGCGATTGCAAGGGATTGTGGAGGATCAGATACTACCCACTGGATGAGACGTCTAAAATCTTTCGAGTATATGAACTTTGGACACCAAAAGCAAGAGGTTTGATTTTAAACTGTTCACGTCGAGATCCCTCACGCGTTCCGACGTGAACACGCGCGCCAGGAGCCGTAGGATTCGATCGGCTCCGACGCAACGGTACGGGTGCGGGCATACCAGTCAATTTGACCACAAGGAAGTGAGACGAGTAGGTCCGTCGGACGGTGGGCCGAAACAGACGCTCGTTATCGACTGCCTGCCGATAGGATCGAGAAGGCCATCGGCCGCGCCCGGAAGGCCCTTCGCTATCGACTATTTGCCGATAGAAATCGGGAAGCTGTTCGATCGGCTGGAGAGTCGATGGTGGACAGGTGTCGACGAGGTATCGGCCGCAGAGCCAATGGAGGAACCGAGGTGTACTCAGAGGATAGCAAAGTGCACAGGATCCCTCGGATAGCCGACGGAAGCCGTAACAGTCATTTCATCGGCTAAAAAAACCGATGAAGTCACATGCGGACTGGCAAGGAATAGTATTAAAATGCACAGGCTGCAAAGTTGATACCGCTCCGGATATGACAACACAAAACCCGTCGCCCGCCATGACAACGCCATTAACACCGAATCTCGAAGATCGAATCTAACCGAGACAGTACGAGGCTGAGACCAACAGCGACGATACGGAGGATGCCGGATCGACTGTGCTGAAGGAAAGACAGGAACGAACCCATCGGCTAGATGAGCCAATGAGAAGACGCCTCTCTAAAGGCGGGGGCGTATCGACTGGGAGACCGATGCGCTCGACGTTACACGTCAAGGGACACCTGTAAAGACTTATGCGTATCGGCCGAGGAGCTGATGCGCTGGGCGTGAAGCTCAGAGCATGAATAACTCATCGGTTAGCACTCCGATAATACGCCGTGTAGAAAACTATAAACCTAAAGCTCGATCTACCATCGGTAGCCCCGTAGATCGAACCTAACCGATGCAGTACGAAATTGACGACGGTAGAGGGAGCTTAATAGGGCGATAGGCTCTGCACGGACATGATGCGATACATTTGATTATACTAAGAGGTCGAACCTAACCGATGCAGCCTTAGACGGAATAGAACATATCGAGATGGTGACAGGACTTACCCTTTTGCTAAAAATCAGACTTAACCGATGCAGCCGTGCGTCGAGAGCCAGAACCCATCGGTAGAAACTAGATGAACTAGGGTGGCTATACGCCGAAATTGTATATTAATCGAGAGATAGATTACATGTCTCCAGGAGGTATATATTTATACTTATACCCTGGATTTACAGAGTCCGACGCGTTTACAACCATCGGACGTTATTTTCTAATAAAAACAAAAAAATATCTGTAAAGAAGTTAACTTAACTAACTAAACCTTCCTAATTAGATAAAATTACAATTTATAAAGATAAAATACCCTGCCGTGGATTTTACGGCTCGTCCGTAAACTCGGTCTTATCTGAATAGTCTTCCAATCTAGAAACGAGTCTTCTTTCGTTACAATCCGATCGGCTTCTTTACTGTAATTATCAGACACCTCTCAGCCGATCGGTTTTAACACTATCGGGTTGTTCAAATTTTGGTGTTAATATAAACATAGCATTGGAACCTTTATTGGAACATAGGTTCATCAAGATCTACACTCTTAAATTGTTTATCAAATCCTACAATTTTGTAAAAAAAATCAAATTTAAAGTGGAATTCATTGTTACTGGTTATATAGATATGGCTTATATGCATGTCTCCAAACATGTTATGTTATAGCTACATTTTCTGTAAAGTACTTATTTGTATTGTTAATTGCTATTACAAATTTAAGCTAACTAAAGCAAACAACGTATAAACACACAATTGATAAAAGAAGGATTTTCAGTAGCATGAATGCATGACGTATCATGATGAGTCGCGCGACTTCATATACTAGTCTAAAGTAGTGAAAGAAATAATCTTTCACGCAAAGTTACTGCATCCACGTCATCTAATAAACACGGACCGTTTGATATTCTATTCAGATGATGTGAGTCGTCGGATTCTTCATTTGGTAAAACTTCCTCGTGATCCTTGGGGAAACTTCGTTTGCAGAAAGGTCCTTGCACGTCCCTGGGAAATAAAAGAAAACTACTTCCTTCGCCGCCACCTCCGCTTCCAGATCCCGAAAGCGCCAGACGCCGCGCTCCTCCTCGCCACTTCCTCCGCCTCCCTGCCCCGGTCGTCGCCTCCTCCTCCTCCATGCCCCCGCCACCGCCGCTCCTCTCCATCCGCGCTGCCTCGACGTGCCTCCCTCCGCGTCCCCAGCCGCCGCCAGATGCCAATACAAGTCCTCCCGCCAGATTTGATAGTGCCTAGCTCGGAGGCGCCAGAGCTGGCCACCGCAAGCTCGAAGACGCTTGATCCGGGGTGGACCGACGAGGAGGAAGGGGCAGAAACGACGAGCCGCCTATGCCTCCCCACGTGCCCACGGAGCTTCAGCCACCGGCGTCGTCCTCCCAGATTCCCCCCTCCTACAAGGAGACCTAGCTCCACTCAGTGTGGCACTCATGGCCGCCCTGGAGAAAAGACTGAGGCCCTGGCACAACACCAGGGATTGGGAGAGACAAAGCAGGTGGGGAAGAGGGCGAAGACTAAGGAGGTGGCAGCGGTGGGGAAGAGAGCAACGCCTGACCATCCCACGCCATCGTCGCCCCCTCCGCATCTCTTGGTTGCCACTCCTATTGCCACCCATCATCGCACTGCCAACGGCAGCCTCCTCCCCAATCCTCCAAATTCCAGAACGAGAAGATAACCAAATGTGTTTCTACCATGCATCCAATCATCCGTCACATTTGCGAACCATGATTCAAATTCCTGGCGCAAATAGATAAAATGTGATTAATATGATTTGTTGATTCAAACATAAAGCTGATTATGCACGTTATCTTTCCTTTTGAAATTACTCATCTCACAAAATGTTATGAATGCCCTGTGCATATTATAAAAGCTTTTCTAGAGGAAGAACAATCATTCTTGACCATTGTAATTACCACGCGCCAGT